>JAUPFZ010000010.1:5560400-15560400 GCA_036937285.1 Euphydryas editha | reverse complement strand
ACTTAAAAACTAAAATTGCTTAATCAGTAACGTGTTTTAAAAGTATGGTTTTAAAAGAAGCGAGAGAACAGTGATATATGTCTATATCAACACAAGTACTGACAAGCTGGTTGTACTGGCGACACATACGAGATAAGGGATTATAATAAGAGGTGTTATTACGATAAACGTCAAGAGAGAACACCTTAGGCCTTCTAATACGGTAGTTAATGTTAAAGTTAAGTTGAGACAGCAAGTATGGAGAGTCAATGAAGTAATTAATTATTTTGTAAAGTGTCATAAAATCCAAATATTTACGACGGCAGACCAGAGATATCATTTGAAATTTTTTCATTCTTTCATCGTAAGTGTGTAGCTCACGGTGCAGGTTGACACGAAAGCAGACTGATTTAAGAAAACGCTTTTGTATTGCTTCTATGCGATTGATATGAACAGAGTAATTTGGCGACCAGATCACAGTGTTGTACTCCAATAGGCTTCTTACGAGAGCATAATACAAAGATAAATAAGATGAAGTATTTTTAAAAGGTTTAGACACTCTTAGAATGAATCCAAGTAAATTAGAAGCTTTTTGTGTGATAAAGTCATAATGAGCCCGAAAAGTTAATTCTCTGTCAAAAATAATACCCAAGTCTTTTATTTCAGTTTTACGGAATAAATTGTGAGTTTTTATGGAATAATTAAAATAAATTGGGAATTTCTTTTTTGTAAAAGAAATAACAAAGCATTTGTTAACATTAAGGTTCATATCATTCTCCTGACACCAGCTTGCTATGTTATCTAAATCCTCTTGGAGCATCATGGCATCGTTGATGCAAGTAATAGTCTGATAAATTTTTAAATCATCGGCGTATAAAAGACATGGACATTTTAAGCGCACCACAAGATCATTTACGAAAATATTGAAAAACAATGGGCCTAAATGTGAACCTTGAGGAACGCCGGATGTTGCCGTGAAGACAGATGAGAGTTCACCCTTTAGAGCAACTAACCGAGTCCTTCTGCTTAAATAAGACTCCACCCATCTTAGAAGAAGTTATGATGAAGAAGTTATTATGTTTAAGTCAGTTATGTTGTTGGGAGCTTTGTATTCCTTTTCACTCACTGAATTAGATCCACATTAGGATATAACATTATTATTGCAACTGCCACTTGGAGATAATTATGTAGAGACAAGATGACATCATCATACAACTTCCTTATGTGAAGTAGTCCTTGGATTACAACCAACCAAAAATCTGTTAGATTGACAAGTTATGATTTCTTTATTTATTGTTATTTAATATTCCTATTTGTACTTATCTATAATATAAAAATAAGTCGGGTTTTCCTTCCTGACGCTATAATTCCAGAACGCACGAACCGATTTCCACGGTTTTGCATTCGTTGGAAAGGTCTCGGGCTCCGTGAGGTTTATGGCAAACAAAATTCAGGAAAAATTTCAACAGAAAAGCAGGAAGACAGGGAAAATCATTTTTCACATACAGCGCCATCTCTGATACATAGCATGTACTACAAACCAATATGGTTTTGCATGGTGGTTAATACCCAAACGAAATGTTACAAAAAACGAAGCCATCTGATGGCGAAACGGAGTTCGCCGGGTTTGCTAGTTGCTTATAAATATTGTCATAAGTTCATTACAAATAAGATCCTCCAGCAAGTCAGGCGGATAAATGTAGAGATAGCCGAGTTACAGTAACAGGTTACTAGTGTACACCCTTTGGTACAGAACCTTTAAACAAACTATTGTCAATATAAAAAGAGAACAAAAATTCGAGAAATAAGTCTAGTAATAGGCATATAAACAGAAAAATATATTACTTTTGTTTAGGTGCTGTTTAGAGGTATGAAAAGTTATTTATTACAGCATTGAAGATTCTTTCTTAAGGAAATAAAATAGTAATTCATTTTTAACATTTATTTGTTCCTATTAGATGTTTAACAAAACAATAACTACATTCTCAAAATATTTATACTATACCAAGTGCCAGTCAAACTATATAAACCGAATATTTCTGAAGTAAAATTCTTCGATTTTCTTAATTTTGTTCTATAATAAGGATACTAATATAATTATCTCAAATAAACCTAAAAATCTGAAATGCATATAGATGCAAAAGGTTATTATAAGATGCCAAAGGACATGTTAAAGAATCTATTTTTACCTAGTCTAATATTAAAGCATTCAGGTTGACCTTTAAAGAAAATACATACACATATAAATTAAGATTAAACAACAACTATTATACTTTATTTGGTATTTTATTATTTATCGTGGCATTGGAGGCATGCCAGGAGCAGGACCTGACATCGCGGTATTTGTTCCCAGCAAAACCTGTAAATATATAAAAATTTTAGTAGTAATTCTTCAATAACCTTTTTACTTTATGTTAAGAACATAAAATGTTTTAAAATTTAAATGAAATATTTGTTTGTTCTCATAAATATTATTAACGGATTTAGTGTAAGATATAAGGTTTGATTTAAATTCAAATAAAAAATTTATTAATAAATATTTAATTACTATATTACATATCCACCATTCCTCACTTTATTACATAGCCACATCACGGTAGAACACCTTATCACCTTTATTGCATATTATCACTTTATTAAATATCATCATTTAATTTTGTTTGTCTTCGTCGTACCGATAGGCGATAGTCTTAAGTAAATAAGTAGTAATAAATAACCTGAAATAACCTCACTAACTTGTTTTGATTCTGACGTTTGTTTGGCGGCGTCGGTTTTTAAGCCGTGGACGTGTGCATATTGGCCTAGCATCTGAGTGAATTTAAGTTTATTTATACATTTGTTAAATTGGATATATTTAGTTTGTTCTTCATTTATTAATATATAGCGTACTTTTATACAATAATGAATTTTTATATATATATATATTCACTGTCTTCATTTATCTATATTACTACAATTACACATATATTTATCTGTTGCGACCTTCTACTTGTTCTTGTATAAAATTATATTGTTAATGTTAGTATGGAATCTATTACAGGTCTTGCCATAATAACAGCGTTTTTGGCAGCAATTTTTATTTTGCTGTCAAAAACAATGCTGAGGCAAGAGCCTGGTTGACCTTTCTTCCATGAATCCTGTTTATGTTGTATGTTATTGTATCTTTGTATTATTGCTGTTATTGTTCTTTTTCTTGTATGTTGTTTCTGTTTTATTTTTACTTTTACGCTGATGTTATTTTTACTTATGTTAATAAGGTCAATAAAATTTGTTTCTTTCTTTCTTTCTTTCTTTCAAATTAAGCATTACGTGTGGTTAGTTTGATTACAAAATATTTAAATAAGAGTCTCACATACAAGGACTCCCAGTAGGATGTGAATTCTGTGTTGGCAATATATTTATTTAGATACACGCATCATCTCTTTAGAAGCAATATATACTTTTTAATTGTTACTTTCATTAGTCATATAATCATATTACATAAATCAGCCTGTCTCCCTGCTGTGCAAAGGATTTTTCTCCATATAGAAAAAGGGTTGGAGCACAATCCACCCCTTTGATTCGCTGCGAGTTGACAGCTAATTTCCCAACCAAGACCTACAGGGACTGATTGCTCTTTGAGGCACAGTAGGGACACCCACAGCAATAAAGGTTTAATGAGGGACACCCACAAGTACATACACACAGACCAGAGAAAAATGTATACAAATATCTGTCCTCAGCGGGAATTAAACCTCCAACCACTGGTGTTACTACTCACAACACTATACCAGAATGGTTGACATATTACATCATCATCATCATCATCATATCAGTCATTGGATGTTCATTCGGCAAATCGAAGGTAAGTGATGCACTCACTATTTATTTTGACGCCGAATCCTTTCCAATCCAGAAGCTTGAAAGCATCATCCAATGCTGCGGAAAACAGTTTCGGAGAGATGATATCTCCCTGTCTCACGCCTTGCTGCATTGGAATTGCTTTCGTGCTATGCTCCTTTACTCGAACCCATATATTAGCGTTACTGTACAAGCACTGCAACACTTTGATATACCAATTATCAATATGGCACTGCTGGATAGACTGCAGCACCGCCCAAGTTTCGACTGAATCAAAGGCTTTCTCATAGTCCACACACGCTAAGCATAATGGCCGATTATACTCCTCGTTCTTTTGTATATTCTGCCACAGCGTATACATGTGGTCTATGGTACTATATCCTTTTTGGAAACTGCCTTGTTTGGGAGGCTGGAAGTCATCCAACTTGCCCATCAGAAGATTCGTAATGACGCTAGAGAACAGCGTATAAACGTGGGTGAGCAGCGAAATGGGCCTGTAATTCTTCAACAAAGTGTTATCGCCCTTTTTGAAGAAGAGCACCACACGCTTCTGTCCATGGCTTCCGGTGTTACGCTCTCGAGCAAGACGGCATTTAAGAACCTCTGAAGGACTTTAAGTACCGGTGTTCCACTCGCTTTCAGAAGCTCTGACGTAATACCATCTTCACCCATTGCCTTATTGTTTGTAAGCTGTCCTAGAGCTGTACTAATCTTGTGCAAGCTGTCTGGGATATACATATTACTTATTCAATACCAAGATATCAAACCATTTTTATTTTAGCAATTTAATTTATAAAATATGTTCATAAACTTGACATTTAGTATAAATGAAGTTAGTTAAATAAAGTTCACATAAGAATACATAATCAGTAATGTTGTGTAACTATGTATACTTACTTGTTTCTGTTGTGATTTTTGCATTTCTTCAACTTGTGCTCTTTCCACCTCAAATATGACTGGTGCAAAGAGAATAACTGATGAACTTGCCACAATCCACATCACAGATCGTGATAATTGATAAAGACTCTTAACTCCGCTCCTAATATGTATTACAAATAATATATTTATATAACTAAATCTTAGTATAGAAATATAACACATTTAGGAAGATACTTTTCTATTTTAATCTGTAATTATTTGATTTTTCTTTACTTAATCTAATAAACTATATAATATAAATAGCTTACCATGTCTTTGTAGTAACTGTGTAGGTACCATTGCGAACAGATACAGGGAACATCTCAGTCAAACCCCATAATCTTTCAGATAACGTTTCATCTGGTTCCTGGAACATTAAAACACAGAACGATATTTTGACATATTCTTTTTTTTTATTTTTTATTACAGAAAACTAATACATACATCGTCATATTCTTTAAGCGTTAAGGCTGGTTGGTTATCGGTGCTGGGTGACGTTCCAACGACCTGTAATAAATTTATTTTAAAATTACATTTTCTTAATTATTTATCGTATCAAACGAATGCCTCACCACTGGCGTAATAAAAATATCTTCAGGTCTACGTTCTGGTGTATCATCTTTGCTCGCTGTCAAAGACTCCATTCCGCTATCGTTCTGTTCCGTTTCATCGGGCAGTTCCATAAGCATGTTGTGGTCTTTATAAAGACTTAATATTTATTAAAAAACCCCTGACTTTATCTTAAAGATACCGCGTGTTTAAAAAACAGCAATGAGCAAAGTTCTTGAAGAGGTTTTCTCTCAATCTTTTTAACCACAGATTATAAAGCATTTGAGATTATTTCTACATATAGTACAGATTATTAATTTAAATTGTGGATTACTAGGAAAAAATAAACGAAAACAATAAAATTGCCAAATACATAATAAATATAAATCTTATAACTATTATAAATGCAAAAGGTTAGAGCGGCTGAACCGGTCTGGATGATTTAGGCAAAGAGATGAGTTATTTATTACTGGAATAGCACAAGGCTACTTTTTATTTTAGAAAATACATGGTTCCGACACGCATGTGAACAAAGTCACGACTAACAGTATTTTAATACTTGGGCAGTTTCGAAATATCTATATTTAAAAATATAAGAATCAAAAACTGAACAGAACAATAGAACAATATGTCTGTCAAGACAAAATGTGATTTAATAACAAAGTATAAAAAAGTGGGGTCATAGGATCAAAAAAAATTGTGCCTTTGTATTAAAAATTCTAACGTGAATATTCGAGCCTTGTAAGTAAAATAAGAAGAAACTTATAATAGTTCAATATTTTACTGGTATTAAAATGCTTGAACAATGTAAATGATTGAATACAATAAAATAAATAACATTTTAAATAAGGAAAACCAGTTGTGAGGTAGACAACACGGTACGGCAAGTGTTTTAGGTGCTACCTTTCCGGCACGTATATAAATTTTGTGGTGAAAAATGGGTGAAAAAGTAAGGTACAAAACTAATCAAATATTAATTAATGAACAACTTAAGTAAAAATATATATATATATATATATATATATATATATATATATATATATATATATATATATATATATATATATATATATATATATATATATTATTATTATTATATTAAATTATGCAGTTTGGTTAGTTTTGCGAAAAACCATGGTAATTTTTTTTTTCTCCGCGTAGTTGTTTATTGCATCACAATATCTGATATTCCATCGGGGGAGGCTGACTTTTTCCATAAACTCCATGAGTTATGGGGTTTTATAAATATTTCAGAAAATTTCGAATATTTTGACTCTCATGTTATATTGAGGGGGGGGGGTGCACACACACACACACACACACACGCACACACGCACGCACGCACGCACACAAAAACCCAAATAAACCAATACAAACGTAAACACAGACATTGTAATGTTAGGTTAGGTTAGGTTTTTTTTTTATAAAAATTTCAGCCTCCCCCATAATATACATTAATAATTGGTTACTACAATTTATACTTTCTAATGAGTAAAAAAATTGATTTCAAATATAAACTGATATTTACTGAATACAATTAGCGAAGATAAACACAGATGTTAATTATTCATTTAAAGTTTATATTTTATTTTAAATAAATAGGTAGTAATTGTGTTTAGATTACAAGCAATCGCGTTCGTTATATAGATGGCCTTTGAAAAAGCCGCGTCTAAGGATTTGCGGCTGAAGAGATATAAATAGTAAGAATATTCAACTGAAAAAATTAAGAACATAAAGTCTTCATTTAAATAGCTATAAATAGAAGAACAAAAATAAGTAAATTACAAAACGTCGTGTTTTGTAATTAGCTTCTTTGTGTAAATACGGAAAATAATAATAAATGGACAGAAGATTCGAAGATAGTATAAAAGTTATAATATTTTAGAACACTAGACAACAAACGTTGTGTTGTGACAAACCATGTCTTGTATGAACCATCACTTTAATTTCGTCAATAGATTGCATATTATTTATGTAAACGAGGAAAGATAGATTTACATTTGAAGAATTGATATTAATTATTATAGCATTACTGTTTTTCTTCAGAAAAGCCGTTAAAACAAAAAAGTCGTAATTAAGATATGTATACAAAATGTTTCAAAAGAAAGTTCACATTAAAAAAATCGATAAAACATAAAGTATGGAGTTTAGTCGAGCACTAAAATTTCCTATGACAACTTGGCAGGTATTCTCCGTGATGGTCCGGATGGTTTCATGACGGATATTTTCTTTTAATTGTGCCAGGGAAGTCGGTTTGTTGGCGTAAACTTTAGATTTAATGTAACCCTACAGGAAAAAGTCCATACGGATTAAGTCGGGACATCGTGGAGGCCAATTTATGTCACTTCTCCTGGATATCAATTCGCCAGGAAAAATTTCACTTACTCGTGGTAGAGACCTGTGGACGTGTGTGAAGTTGCTCCGTCCTGCTGGAACTTCTCTTCTTCTTCTTTCGTCATGTTCTTTGGTTTTAACCAGAAAAGTTTTGCAGTTTAGGCACGAATAAGTCGTCTATCATCCCCACATAACGCTCAGAATTCACAGTTACTGTGCGTCCCCTTTCATCTTCAAAAAAGAAAGCAGGGCCGATAATTCCTCGCGCCGACATCGCAACCCATACGGTCGCTTTAGGCGAATGTAGGGGCTTCTGGTATTTCTGTTTGGGATTTCTTGCACTCCAGTGCAGTGCAGCGGTAATTTTGCTTGTTTACATGTGCATTGAAATGGAAATGAGCTTCATCCGAAAACAAGATGTTGGTAAACGTTGGGAAGCGCTCAATCATCTGGTTTATGATGTCAAGTCTCTGCCCAGCATCCTGAGGCTTTAATTCTTGTGCCAATTGAAATTCGTAGGGGTGCATCTTTAAAAATCAGCTTTAAATGATATATTCAATATATATATATATATATATATATACACACATATCTTAATTACGACTGTTTTGATGACGCGTTGGTGCAGTGGTCACAGCAACCGGCTGATGCGCTAGCGGTCGCGGGTTCGATTCCCGCACGTGAAAAATATTTGTATAGGCCATACAGATGTTTGTCGTGGTCTGACCGTTTGTGCTTGTGTATTGCTTGTGTTTACGGACCCCCAACACAGGATCCACATCCTACTGGGCCATTGAGTGTGAGACGTTTTATTTATTCTACATTTGACAGACGATATGAGGAGACACGCCGAAAGCCAATGGATAGAGGTTGGATCGAACCGGTCGATCTGAAGGACGATGGGGGAGGCTTAAGTAACTAACATGAATGATGATACTGCACTTTTCTTATTAACATGACATGACATTTATAATTCATAAAACGTGAATTATTGTTATCATTTTATTATTTTAGTAAAATTTATATAATTATAAAACTTAACCAAAGCAAATTTACTTTTTATTATCAATAATTTATTTTTTACCATCAAATACAACTAATAAATTATAATTAAATAAATAAATACTTGGCATTCGTCAGGTGAAATACAGGAACATGGAATTTCTACAGGCATATTTCATTTATCAACGTCCATTTCGATTTGTAACACGTTAATAGTTTATACAACTAAGTACTTTTAATTGCACTTTGAAATCGCGATTTATAATTATATAAAAATAATTTGTGACAAGGTTATAATATAATAGAGAATTCTCGATTTAAATATTGACATTTTCATTCAAGCTAATATTTAATAATCAGTATGCTCTACTTCATTATTTCAGCAGTGACCTCATTGCACATGTCTTATCTGTTTGAACTTTTAATTTAATTGATCATGCATTACAAATCTATAATATTACTTTTCATAATAATTATGTCACTATAATTATACCCGTAAAAAATATAAACGAAAAAAATTGTATGATTACATCTGATTACATCCATGGCTGGATTATTGTTAATGGACGGAGTTGTGCTTAATGAAATTAGGTATGTAGTTAATTAAAGAACTTGAAATGTCACACATAACCAGTAACCGAATTTACGTAAAATCTAAATTAACGCTGAATCTAATTAACGACGAGTAATTATAGATACCTAGATTTATTAGATTCAATAAGAGATATCAAAATTTTCTTGATTTTTTTCATACTTTTTAATTTTTCACTATTTGACATTTTTGATCTCACCACAGAGTATAAATAATACCTAGGGAAAGATCTCACTCAATACCCCTACACTCAATGTACTCTGTGGTGACTACTGACTATTATATTATATTATACCTACTCTTTGACTGACCACGGTCGAGGTATCTCTCAGCTACACAAAGTTAGCACCCCATCGAAAGATTTTTGAAATAAAAATTACCTTAATCGATAGGTCTACGTAAGGTCTGTATAGGTCCACCAAAATTTTTGTTAGGTCGCCTACTTTTTTTAATAAATATTTTTAATAAATAGTTCTATTTTTTCAAAAAAAAAAAAAAAAAAAATACCTAACAACCTAAAAAAAGACCTAATAATCTATTATTGATAGGTTGTTAGGTCTTTTTTTTTTAGGTAATTTTTATTTCAAAAATCTTTCGATGGGGTGCTAACTTTGCATAGCTGTATCTCTCGGCCGTGTGACTGACTATTATATTAATATACAGGGTTGCCAGACGTACGAGAAATTTCGTACATGTACGAGATTTAGCAGTTCCTGTACGAGAAACAATAAAAGTAAAATCTCGTACACTTTTGTACGAGATTTTTCCGTTTCGACATTCTTTTGTTTTTCGACGACTTTTTTTTTTAAGAATTCTGATACAACAAGGGTAAATATCGGTGGTGGATCTCGGACGACCTTTTTTTTTAGGTATTCAGATAGGGAGTACAAGGGTAAACATCGGTGGTTGATCTTGGACGACCTTTTTTTTAGGATTCCGGGTAAACATTGATGGTGGATCTCGGACGACCTTTTTGAAGTGAAACTTCTTTATCGGGGTTGGAAAGATTTTTTCGTTACGCGCCATCTTGCGTTACGCGCCATCTTGTTTTTGATTATTGCGTATTTCAGTCGTTTTTCAATAAACACATGCGCAAGGAAGATTCCGAGTGGTAGTAGATGAAATCCTATATATATAAATAAATAGTTAAACTAAATAAATCAAATATCAAATTTTGAATGCTACAAAATGTGGCTCTCGCAGGGTTTTGAACTTGCAGCTCTCGAGCGATATACGAAATTCAATTCGCATTGGCAGCCACTGTGCTAGCAATCTCTAAGATTCTTGAGTGAAATTAAGTATCACTATATAGAAGTTTGCAGTTATTGTATGATGTATTCTATAGTGAGTAGGTAATTCGAATATAAATATGTCCGAACGCAAACACAGGACTCATATAATTACGATCGTATAAAAAGTAAACTGTTTTTATTATAAGTTTCACTTCTTACGAGTGTACGCTAGTACACGCAATTCAATTTTTTTTTTTTTTAGGTATTCGGATATGCTACAAAGGTAAACATTGTTTAAATTTTAATCTATAAACTTGTACGAGATTATGTTCTGCAAGTACGAGATTTTTGACCATTTTCGACATCCATGGTACGAGAAAAACTTTTGGACATCTGGCAGCCCTGATAATACAGGTACTTTTTGTCAGTCAGTGACAGTTTGACGGAGTAGACATTTTATATTCCAATAAGTTCTCGGACAGTTTCATGAGAATTATTTGTGTTAAATTTGTAATTTATCGTTTATAAATAAGTCCTGGTTGTAAATAAAAATTTCTCATAAGTACAGCAATTTTTTTTATTAAATCACGATTTTGTCGATTTCCTGTTTGATAATATAAATTACCAGAATTTTCTAGTAGTGGGTTTTAACATACCTGAATTTTAAAAAGCTTATTTGTTTTATTTCTGTGGTGAATATAGTTGTTTAATTCATTTTTGTTGGAGGCATCAGAATCTTCATTCATTGACATCAAAATTTAAAAAAAGGTGAGTTGAGTTTCTTTTTATCAATTGACATTTCCCATATGTAGCTTGAACAATAAAATATTTATCAAAAATGTTTTTTTAAAATAAATTATCAAATTGTTATAAAACATATTTTCTCATTTTTCATTACATACATATATTTTTTTGTTATTTTAATTTACATATATTGTTATATTTATTAGTAAACTAAGATGAACATTCAATTTTCAAATAGTAATAGATAAAAGGCTCGTTGTTAGTTGTATTATGCAGTTGTCCTTGATTGAATATGCTAATCCTCTATAGTATTTGTACCATACATTTATTGACTGTTTATTAAAAAATATCTAACAATACAAAGCAATATTGTATAACTCTCAATAAATAAAAATCTGAATTCAAATACTTTATTCATAAGATAAAGGTCAATAAGAATAATTATGTTATTTCATAATAGACACTAAAGGCTCAGTATATCAAATAGTTCAATCTCATCTATTGGTTGTGGGTTGAAATCTCAGCTTACGTCTTTTAGACATTGATTATTTATTTAAGTAGTACATCTATTATGTGCTCCACACTGAAGGATAATATTTGTTTTAATATTATTATTAATAATGGAGACATGAAAAATAAGTTTATATAATTTATGAACACAAAGCATAAATGATGTAAAATAATGTAATTATTTCAACTGCACACAATATTATGAAGAATTTTTTAACTATGTCAGTCATAGTAAGTTTCATCAAATTATATTTTACTCTAGAATCAAGAAATTTTTAAAAGCTAGTTATTTCATGGTTTAAATAATTTTTATTTTAATTAAAGGTTTTTATTGGTTAGTACACATTTTAAATTATTAAACTCTGTTCTTAGTTTTGAATATCATATTTATGCATTGCATTTTATGCATGTTGTTGTATGTTATGTATACAGTAATACGTGCGTGCGTGCGTGCGTGCGTGCGTGCGTGCGTGCGTGCGTGCGTGCGTGCGTGCGTGCGTGCGTGCGTGCGTGCGTGCGTGCGTGCGTGCGTGCGTGCGTGTTGTGTGTGTGTGTGTGTCTGTGTGTGTGTGTGTGTGTCTGTGTGTGTGTGTGTGTGTGTGTGTGTCTGTGTGTGTGTGTGTGTGTGTGTGTGTGTGTGTACTTAGGTATGCACATAATAAGTTATAGTAAAACAATGAGCCGAGTTAATTGGTACTGGTAGCGTGCCATCTATAATTTTCATTTACAAGCTTGTAGCATAACATGAATTCTTCCATTAGTAAAAGTTTCTTTAATTTTTTTTATAAAATATATATTACTGATATTAAAAAGTGATATCCATATTTGTTTGCATTTGCACCACTATTCAAGTAATTTAGAACATAATAAAACATTGTATAACAAAATGAAATAGTTTCAAGTCTTTCATTTAAATAAATAAATAAATTATATTTTAAGTATATATCAATCTGCAATTTATAAAAATGTATTCAATTAGACTAGGGTTGTTCCGATACAAGTAAATATGAGTATGTACTTGATACTTTTGTTTCGATACCAAGTACTTTTAGTATCGATACAAATTTTGCAATACTAAGTAGTGTCGAAACAAAAGTAGTTGGTATCGAATCGAATCAAATTGAATGAATGTTGCTATACATTTTATTTTTATTTTTGAACGCACCTTCAATCTTTGTTAACAAGTCAGACATAGTGAAAAGAAAAGAAATGAAATTTATATTTCCTTGCTTGTACATGCATGCCCAACAATATTTAATTGTTTTTGCAACATCAGTTTCAAGCGAGTACTTATTTTCAAAAGCTGGTGTAACTATGTGACAAACAAGGAACAGATTGTTCCCATAATACATTTACTGTATGGGCAATTTGGATGCATCAGAGTTCTTTGCTTGAAAGATCTGTTTTTCTGTGTATTTTTATTTTTAATAAATTTATATTGATAAAAAATGAATAACTTTATACTTTTATTCGTAATTAAGAAATCTGAGGCTATTATTTTCGTAACCTGTAAAAAATAGAAAATATCAATCTAAACTGAATTGAATCAGTCTGTAAACGTCCCACTGCTGGGCAAAGGCCTTTTCTCCATCTAGAACTCTTCCTTTTCACCATGCTGTTCCACTGCGCGTTGGCGAATAATATCCCTACCATGAGTAACAATCGTTACCAGGTGTCAATGATAAAAATCAGGACAGACAGGTTTATGTGCTCTCCGAGGCATGATGGAGAAACGCACAAGGACATACACCCAGACTAATATTTTCACAAATATCTATCAGTTTTAAGATTTTTTTTTAATATTAGATCCATAAAAATAAAAAAATGTATCGATATGAATATGAGTAAGTATTGATACTTTAATGATACTCATATGAATAGTATTGAAAAATAATATAAGTATTACTTAAATGAGTACGTATTGATACCTTGTTGGTACCATCATCAATATCCCTAAATTAGACTCCTATAATGCTGTGCATTGAAGTGAGTTAGCTCAATTGCGCAGTGCCTACTAGCTAACTTCATGGTGTTGGTTTTTTTGCCAGTGTGCGCACGCATCATAAAAATTTACTCATCATTTTTCCGTAATGCTCCAAAAGAAGTATAACTTCAAAAATTTTAACAATATAAAAATTATGTTCAATCTCTCTAGACCAGTGGTCTTACTGGTCAAGGGCCACATAGGACAATGTGAGGTATGACTACAGGCCACAAATTGTTGGATTGTTCAGTTGATACCACCAATCAATTGACATATTTTTTTTGTGAGCTGTCTAAACCCGATTGCTTTCTAGATTTTTTATGGCAATTGCTACTATGACTAATGTGAAGTCTTTATTTGCCAAATCAAAGAACTACCTAGCATACAATGAACAGATTTAAAGAATACATATTAGTAGATCACACAAATACCTATTTGTGTCAGATAGGAATCAAACCCACAGACACCTGGCGCAATGGTAGTGGCAAGGTTGTCTTTGAATTTTCAAGCTGAATTTACAAAGGACAGGTCACATAGCTCGTAGAACCGACGGCCGATGGAGCAGAAATTTTCTCGAGACCACGTATCAGCAAGCGCAGCGTCGGATAGCCGTCCGCAAGATGGACAGACTACTTGAAGAGAGTCCCCGAAGCCGTTGGATGTAGGCCGTCAAACCGATCGCTCTGAAGGTCGATGGGGGAGGCCTACGTTCAGCAGTGGACAGCCAATGACTAATATGATGATGATGATCACAATGCAAAACTTAAACTAATTATTTACAATTTTGGTACAAATCACGTCCGCGAGGATTTCAAGAATACTGGCAGCAATTCCCTGTTGAATCACTATGTTTTTGTACTTTTATTATGCAAGTTTATGTACAACAATTAACACTGCTCAAGAATTGTAATAATTATATGTAGTAAAGAAGTTGTTTTAAATGTATATGAAGCCTGGGCCAGGTATTTATACAGTATTTTAAAATATTTAGGGTTACGAAATAGTGCCGCTTGGGGGCCCCAGCGCCATGCCCTGGTGGCCGTGATAGGCGGAGACCTCTCGTTGTCGAGCGTGGTCCACTGCATGCTCGGCAGCGAGAGGTGCTGGTCGGCCATGGCCTCCTTTTGCGAGGAGGTCATGGGTCTGAAGGAGGCCGCGGAGCGGGAACGTGAAGCAGACGTTAACGCTGACCCGCTCCGCAGGAGACGACCGGGGGGAAGGAGACGCCGTTATACGCTCCTACATCCTCCGCACTAGAGTGGGAGGGGCACCTATAATTCTCCCACTCGCCACCAGGGCAATAGAGCGCTCCCGGTGCAAGCGAGCGCTCTATAAGCGAAGGCGGCCCGCATATGCGGGCCAACCGTCGGGGCGTCACGGTTGCATGCGCGAGCGATCCCGTGGCGCCCCATTACGATGATGAGGGTACCGCTGGGTTTTAGCGGGTATTCTGGCACGTTCTGCGTGCCAGCGAGTCCCACATACCCGCCGCCTCCCCGCGGCGGGATGCGTAAATGCATTTCCCAGCGAAAAAAAAAGGGTTATGAAATAGTAAATATTTTTGGATAAACTTCCGAAAAGTGGATACCGAATTTTGTCATGAAATTTGGCACGGACATTCCATTTGACTATCTAAGAGTCTCCTTAAAAGGATTTTTGGCGAATCGCAAAAAAAAAAAGTTTAACCTAACCTAACTAATTACCTACTTTAATTTTTAAACTTCAACCTCCTCCTTTTGATCGACTCGCTTATTATATTTCCAGGTGTTTTCGGTGTGTGTATCCGGAAAAATGAATAGTTGGGGTTGGTTTGGGCTAACGGCGCTACACGCTCGAATCGTGTCCGGCCTGGGCTAAGCAGCGCCGGGATCACGCTGCACTCATTTGAGAGGGCCTATCACTGCCAGCCGTTGCGCGAGTGATGGTCGGCGGTGATAGGGCCTATACCGCGGTCACCACCATCTGCGAGGATGTCATCTCGCGGAAAGAGGCGGCGGAGAAAGGGAAGACTCATTCCTCTCGGACCCAATTCGCCGCCGGCGCGCGGGGCAGCACAGGCGCGCTCACATGCGCCTGTAGCCGCCCTAGCCGAGGGTGCAGATGGTAGGGTCGGGGCTTGCCCACCGTCCGCTGAAATAGCCTACCACGAAGGTGCGATGCCTAAGTGCGCGAGGCGTTTCACAGGAGAGAGTGCCCGATGGGGCTGCCGCCAGCGGACCACGGAGCAACATACGCAGTACCCGTGATCCGCCTTGTAAGGGTGGGTGAGGGCGCACGGCGGGTTATTTTAGTGAGTGAGTTCCCCACACTACCCCGTTGTCTCCCCGGACGACGGGGTGTGCGTTCAGGTACATTTTTTCCGCCAAAACAAAACCAAAAAAAAGGGCTAACGGCGCTTCGTGCCTTTTGAGTGATTGGTATATATAGTTTGAATAAAAGTTGTCACAAAATATAAAAGAGATTATTTATAAAATATACTTAGATTAGTCAATAGTCATACTCAAACATTCTCAGATATCGTCCATTTTTTGCCAATGTTTTATACCTTGTTTGATTCAAAAATGTAACTATAGCTCAATGTACTTTCATAATTGAATATGACAGCTGTTTGATTTCGTAAATGATGCAACATCATAAAAATGTCACATGATAGAGAATGATCATTATGTCATGGGGAGTTGAGTAATAAAATATCTATTATGAGTAATTTAGTTTTATCAACTGGCATTGCAGGGCATGCGAAGTGATTAAATTTAAATCATCTCAATCTTTATTGTTATATATACAATTTGTATCAATTTACATTAGTTTGTACTAGCTTAATAACTTGTCAGACAATGCAATTCTAATAGTAAACTAATTATAAATTATAATTGTACTTTGTACATCTTTCCTTATTTGGAATATTTCTTTGTTAAGTTTCTTTGTGATATACAAGAGAGTATTAATAAAATTAAATATTAACTCTAGAAACTAGTTGTTTGTGACCCATATTTTTGTTTGCTGCTCTGCTTTTATAGTAATATTTGACTGTCTATAACCTTCCCCAATAAAAATGATTATAACTAAATGTTCAGCACTATACAAAGACTTGATGAAAGTTATTAACCCAATGCACATTCAAAATAAAAATAAAATGATACTTGGATAGTTTTTACAAATCATAAATGATGAATTACTATATAAATCACTTCATTTCTTGTGTGAACTTCCCCATCCGGATTTGATGCTGGTAAATAATTACAACAATTCTGTGTTGAATCACTATTGAAAATCAAAAAAATATATATCATTTAATTATAAGTTGTCTTAGTTCATGCCCATTGAAACATTTGACGAAGCTCAATCAAAGTGATGTTTCCCATGACTTTATGTACACTCGTGGCAATCTGCCAGAGTCCATGCATTCCTGGATCACTGTTTTTGTTATGGTTGCAGGAAGTATCTCGTGATTCACACAATGTGACTGTATTTATACTTGATTATTAGCTTTCTAGGTTAAGAGGGCGTATAAAGCCAGCAAAATTTTAAAATTCACCCGCGCACCTCTCCCCGCCGCTTACATCGAACGCGCTCTTTCTATGCACATCTTTTGTAGTATATGTCAACTAATCAGATAAAACAACTCACAATATGACTGCAGTTTCACACTAATATATCGTATAGCATAATTTGATAAATATTCATTATTATAGGTAAAATAACTAATAATTAATAAATAATGTATAAACAAATAAAAATGGAAGTTTCTATATATACATATATTGTGCACTTAAAACTCAAACAAAATCAGATAAAACAACTGTATTCACACTATGACTGCAGTTTAACACTAATATACCGTATAGTATAATTTGGTAAGTATTTATTATTATATTTATTAGACGGCCGGCTGGTCGAGTGGTCAGGCAACTGGACACTTTACGCAGCGGTCGCGGGTTCGAATCCCGCCAAGTGCAGATAATTTGTATGACGAATATAGATGTCTGCACCGGGTCATGGATGTGTATTTATGTATATATGTATTTATATAAATTTCTTAAATTTATTTCCGTTCCTAGTACCCGTTACACAAGTTCTTACCGGGGCTAGGTTAACGTGGTGTGATTGTTGGTTAATATTTATTTATTTATATTATTTATAGGTAAAATAACTAATAATAAATAAATAATAATAAAATAATAATAAATAAATAAAAATGGAAGTTTGTATATACATACATATATCGTGCACTTAAAACTCAAACACAAATACGCATATATATTTTTCTGTGTAGAAGGTTTTTACATACTCCTTTTTAGTGTTCCGTAGCCAAATCACAAAAAACGGAACCCTTATGGATTAGTCATGTCTGTCTGTCTGTCCGTCCGTATGTCACAGCGACTTTTTCCGAAACTATGTATATAGAAGAACTATACTGTTGAAACTTGGTAAGTAGGTGTATTCTGTGAACCGCATTAAGACTTTCACAAAAATATAAAAAAAAAACAATAAATTTTGGAGGTTCCCCGTATTTAGAACTGAAACTCAATTTTTTTTCATCAAACCCATACGTGTGGGGTTTCTAATATGATTTTTTTCTAAACTGAATAGTTTGCGCGAGATGTCTCTCGCAAACTATTCAGTTAACCATGCAAACTTCCACCGAAAATTTGTTTGATCGAGATCTTGTGAGTACTTTTTTTATAAAAAAATTACACTATTATTAAAACATCGATCAAAGTTACAACGAACTTTTCTATGGAGTTGTTCTATGAAGTTTTCTACTTGCTACTACGTAACCCTTCATGGGCGAGTCCGTGTCGCACTTGTTTCATTTTTTTAATAGGTAATATAAATCAATACCCAAAAATTTAATCTTTATTTTAAATATTTATAAACAATCGCGTCTGTGAAGGTTTACCAGTTATGTACACAGAATGGAACTCAACATGACAAAAGAATTTTTTTTTTAGATGTTTATTAATATTCGGAAATTGATAAAATTTTTTCTTCTATATTGCTATATGGCCGAACTAGATCTAGTTCTCCTTCAGTCTTCAGTTACAGAGCTAAAGAGATAAAGTAAACTTTATCTATAATCACTCTCTCTGCTGCATCATACAAATTTTCATCTCGAATTTTACTCTGACTTTGCGGTCGTCTCTTTCGAGTGGCTCGTGGCATCAATGAGATGTAATGAAAAAGTTAAGCTTAATTACCAAGTACTAGTAGGTGAGAGCAAAAATACAAACCAAACGAGTGTAGAACGAGTTGTGTCATGAAAGCGGCTTAGATAAAACTCGAGTTTATAATATGTCATGTTGATTGTACTTTACAAATTTGAGCAGGTACCTTTCTGAATCATTCACTTCATTCTTTACGTAATCATAATGATGAGTATTTTTTTCTGACTAACAATAGTCTGTACGAATGGTTGGTTCATTATGGTCCACATTTTCCAAATTCAATATTGTCCTGAAAAAATGATATATCAGACATCGTCAGTTTTATAAATCTATCTACACAAACTATTTCAAGATGGAAAAGCATGTGCGGATACTATTTATTTATTTAATTAACATACATAGCCGACGAAAAACTCTCTGTTAAAACTTCGTTTTGATCACATTCGCCAGATTGTACAATATTTTGAAATGCAGCAATTCTGAAAATAAAATATTATTTCAAAACAAATTCCTTGCTTTATTTGTCCAATATAAATTAAATTAAATCCGCAAGACATTTTGATTTGCCTATTATGGACACTGTGTACCTAAAAACATATAATTTAATACTTAAATTTCCATTATTATATATATATTCAAAATACAGGGTGACTGGCGAGATACTATCGGTGTTTAAGGAGAGTGCTCGGTGCATGGTTCTCATTCGAATTATGTAAAAATATAACATAAATATTAATAAGCTTCTAAGTAAAGTTGCCCAACAGTTATCTAATTATTTACGCGTCGTCTGGACACCCTAATTTCCACGCGGTAGTTAATTACGTCCAAACACCGCCAAGTGTTAACAGGGTTGGCGGATAATTCCCTAACATAAGTAACGATCGTTATCTTGTCTATGATAACAACAGTGATCGACGGCTGTACGTGCTCTCCGAGGCACGGTAGGGACCCACAAGGACATACACCCAGACCGGAAAAAAATATTTGTACAAATATCTGTCCCAAGCGGGAATCGAACCCGCGACCACCAGCGCGTGGCGTTGCAGTTGAGGCAACTACTCGCACCACTACACCAGAACGTCGCGTGTCGTGTTTTCATTTAATGATATTAACGAATTATTTACAACGATTTTCAATCATTAAACTACCTATTTACCTACATAACTACACTAACACACACACAGTCACTTTTAACAGTTTCGAAAGCAATGGTGATTCTGCATTTGTGTATTGATAAGCCATACCTAATTACTAATGACAGATTACACTAACACACGACAGATTAGGTATACGCGTATGATCGATCGCTAGGCGCGCAGGAGCCGGGAAGACACACGCAAAAAACACAACAAAAAACACACAAACAAAAACCCAACTGCGTAAAATACTCTTATTATAAACAAAAAAGAATAAAACAATTTACTAGCTTTCATTTGATACCCATATTGCTACAGTAAGAAAAAAATCAACCCCCCCCCCTTTCATTCCGCCATTTGCGGGCGCCATTTTGAAAATTTATGTAGCCTATGTCACTACTACAATTTAGACAAATCGAACGACACGTCCTCATATGTCAAAAACCGTCCAGCCGTTAGGGCTGTAGGGCGTGCCAAAGAAATGGACATACATACATACATATTACATACATACATTCGAAAAACATAACCCTCCTTCTGTCGCAGTCGAGTAAAAAACAATCAGTGTTAGCATAATGAATACGAGCAGCTCCTCAGAGTCTGATTTGGAAGCAATGGATTTTATTTTTAATATATCCCTACCCAGAAACTTAAGGCGTAGGAAAAATTACGGATGAAGAATTTCAATTGAGATATCGCTTTAATTAAATAAGAACACACAGATAAAGTGGACAATGATGTCGTTCATAAATAAGGACTTGTCATATTTTTTTAACTAAAACAGTGCTAAGCCACTTATTTATTCTCGAAAAAAATATTCTAGTAAATAAAACTAGTATTCAAGATGAATTAAAGTAATAAAATCAATTTTAGACACGATCTCTTAAACAGAGCCATCTAGCTGTAAATAAAAGTACAAGTTTGTAATGTACGACGTAAATGACAAGTAAACCAAGAAAATAAACTTGTATTTAAAATTATATTAAATTTCTAAATATGATTCTGTTAAATAGGAATTAATTATTTTATAAACATTGAACATTCTATTTCGCTGACAACAAATAAGTAAAATGTATGTTAACAACTCGTGTACGACTATAAAAACCTTATATCTTTACACAATAAATGAAACGATGATTATTTGAGAATCAACAGAGTTCTAGTAAACAAAAACAATTATGTTTATTAAATAAAAGCAAGCAATAATAGTAATAATAAGCCATCTAGCGACCAGTAGCCAAAATAATTAATTGATTATAATATTAGCAGACATTGTAATAGTTTTTTCACTAGGTGTCGCTAGATAAAGATCAGATTTGATAGAATAATTTTTTTAATACGTTGAAAAATGATAAAGTTACTTTTGAAAATATTAAAAAAAAAAACACCACAAAAATAAACTTTATCATTTGTTGAACAGCTAACTGTTGTTTATTAAATAAAAGCAAGGAACTACGGTCCTGGCAGACCAGTAGTTTTGCTACTTGCCGATAGAGGCATACTAATCACCGAACTTTCTAGACAAAATAAATAATTTAATTTAAATATTACTTACGAGTTGAAAGATATGTTTATTCCATTTGATTTTGATGTGATGAGCAACAAATTCGTTGACTAGGTAAATAATGTAATCTTTGAACAAAAATAAATATGAACTGTTCACCTATCTTGGTATTTCCGGCGTATTTAAAATGGAATCATACTTATTTACAACTATTTTCAATCATTAAACTACCTATTTACCTACATAACTACACTAACACACACACAGTCACTTTTAACAGTTTCGAAAGCAATGGTGATTCTGCATTTGTGTATTGATAAGCCATACCTAGTTACTAATAACAGATTACACTCACACACGACAGATTAGGTATACGCGTATGATCGATCGCTAGGCGCGCAGGAGCCGGGAAGACACACGCGTGCGCGGCATGCCGAGACTTACGCCTCACTGACCTAGTGACCTAGTGACGCCTGCGGCCTTAGCCGCGGGGCGGGTGTGCGGATGCTAGCGGCACAGTACAACACCACGTCGCGCGCGCCGCCGGCATGACTGGAAATATACCTACACCGCCTCATTTGTTTTGAATTGAAATATATGAGAATTTGGCCAAAAATTAAGTATCTATTTGTTTCACATAATTCGAATGAAAATCGTGTGCCGAGTGTTCTCCTTGGATATTGATGGTATCTCGCCAGTCACCCTGTATATATTATAATATATATAATGAGAATATATAATTTTGAATATGAATGGAATAATGAATGGCATTGAAAATGGCGACACATCCATTTGCCTCTCGCTCGCACACTATCGCTGTCTATACTCGCACTGGCACAAAAAACATATTCTTTAGATACGTTCAAATAAATATTTTTTTAGTTCGTTAACTCAATTTATTATTCATATATTATAATAACTTTAACGTAGAATTAACTTAATTTAAATCTATTATTATTTTTCTATTTAATAAAAATAAAAGTGTAAAACTTATTTGTTGATGGTACCGAGAGTGACTTTATCGCCGGCACAAAACGCATACGTTTAGAAAAAAAAAAAAATCATTACCTAATGTAAATTGCTTCAAAATTGAATTTAAAAAAATATATTTAAATAATAATAATCAATTCAAAATATATTTTTAATATCTAAAAAACTATATTTCATCGAACAAACTCAAAGATATCAACTAACAGAGTGTATTTATTTTACCATATACTATACACCACTTACGTAACTTATATTATCTACTAGAGTAATTATAGAAATATTAACCTTACCTTCGGCAATTAGCCATGCTTTCAATTTGTAACTTTTTTACTTTTCGTTTCTCAAGTCTTCTGAATGTTTTTTTCTAATAAAGATTCAAATTATAATTACGCGGCGCAGCTAACAACTTGAGCGTAGTCCTCTCGTCTCAACGGAGCGATAGTGACTGATGTGTGAAACAGAAATACGTTTGAAGTTCCCTCAACATGCGACGGAACATGAATTGTTTCACGGAATAAAAACGTAGTAAAAGCCAAAAGTATTTTATCGTAATAAATCCAAAACTAAAAGTAATTACATAAAATGCCTAGACACAGCCCTTAATCATGTTTAAATGTAATTAGTTATCAAATTTTTGTCTTAATTGTCATTGCCATATCGAGTATAAAAGGAAAAAGCATGAAAATTAGAGGTTACTTCGTGATTTTTTTCTATCGAGGAAATTTCATTGTTTTATGTTTTTGATCAGATTGAACCCTTGAAAATATCCCGCAGTTTGTTACATATTTTTATTTTAAGATTTGGTGTGGAATTTTTCATGTAAAATCAAATATGAGATTGGTAATTTTGCTTTATACTCCCTCTTAAGGTAAGGTTCATGGTTTACACAGTGACCAGTAATCGTAACTCGAGCGGCGTAATAAAATAAGTTAATTTATTTGAACGTTTTTACTACACTAATAACTCGTTTTACCGGTTGTTAATGAACTATTATTTCCTTGTGACCTCACTAACAAGGAGGAAAACCGATTTTTAGTATCAATAGTCCTTATCATGCTCTGACACAAACTACATTAAACTTCATTGTCCGATTGAACAACCCCGAGGGGGTTAGTTAATAAATCAATTATGAGGGGTCCCCCTCATAATTGATTTATTAACTAAGATAGCTGTGAGTTGTGTTTTCACTCACGGTGTCTTGACCATTTTATTGTAGTGAAAACCGCGCGAACGTTACCCAAAGATTGAATAGGTCCGTATGTATTAGGTATTGTAGATTAACATTTTTTAATGTCCTAAACTATGCGTCCACTCGGTGTAAAAGATGGTTTACCTATATACAATTTTCGACATGACAAAATGACTTTTTGTCTAGTTCAATATCTTAATCTATGTAGTAAGTATATTAGTATCTAATTAATGCCTTGTGATGAAAAATACATTTAATTTTTTGTTGTGGCAAATATCTAATTATTACTATTTGAAAAAATATAGTATATATTATTATTGTGTATAATAATAATATTGTGTTACGTATAGTATTTGTAATTTTAGATTTGTAATAGTAAATTTTTTTCTAAAATCAATTTGATAGTTTTGAAATGCATTGATTAGATAGAAAAATACAAACTAAACATTATTCATTCAGAGTATTAGTATAGATTTGACTGGCTCGTTGATGCATTTGGCAGTGACCCTGTTTTCTGCTCTAGGCTCGTGAGTATGATTCCCGTCCCGTGTCTGGATGTGATATATAGTAGAGATGCCGCGAATAGTTGTTATAGCGAATAGTCGAATAACTCGCCATTATTATTCGACATAAAAAAGGGGATATAAAAAATAATTTATTTGTTATCAAACATTAATATCACGTTTTTAGTAGTCTTGAACTTTCCAATCATCTATTTGTTACTGTAATCGAAAAATTTTCTAAGATTATGAGAAAAGAAAACAATGAAGTTAAAGAAATAATACTTAATCACACCAGCAAGCTCTGCTTATTCAGAAAGATATTTTCTGGGGCAGGTTTGATTTGTGAAGAATAGCGTAACCGACTTGATCCTAAACGTGTATAAAAACTAGTTGTTTTTTGCACCACAATCTGTCCCTTTTGGATTTTAAATATTAATTAAAAAGCCTATCTAAATAATTTCAACATGACATGAATGATTTCTGGCTAACTTTTTATATTAATGATAATGATAAATATTTAAGTTTGATTATTTTTAAGTCTATAGTCTTATTTTATTTTTTTGTTCAATAAAAATTTCTTTTAGACAACTATTCGCCGAATGTCGAATAATATTGGCTATTATTCGGTATTCGACGAATAACAAAAAAAATTTCAAGTAATAATAGCGAGTATTCGCGGCAACTCTAATATATAGGTACTTATTTATGTATGTATCATTTATGTATATATTTATTTTAAAAAAATGTACATCAGTCGGCTGTTACCTAAAACAGGCATTAAGTTGCCTACTAGTCTGTCCAGGAACAGACGACCGTGTGTGTATGACAAAAAATAAATAAAAAAATTCCTATATAAAAAGTCTGTAACGGTGATTTATTTCATACTATTTAGTACGTATTTAAAATTAGTTTAAAGTTTCCGTATTTTTTTATTTGTACATAATAAGATACTATAAAATATTTAATTTAAAATGCCTATACGGATATCCGAATGAGGCAGCAATGTTTTGTAAACATGAAAAAGTGTTATGTTAATCATCCGTTGGTTGACGCACTCGTGAACTTAAATACAAGAAATTTATATTTGGAAAATACTTCTAAAACAGTGAATGTTTTTTATCAGTAGATTAATTGTAAATAAAATTCCTTTTTATTGGTTTATTAAGTTTTTTTTTTTTGCAACAAATACGCTTACCAATTTAGATATAATAGGCTCCGTATTCTACAATTAAATTCGTCTCATAAAGGAAAATTTTCGGCTTCATAATGGTGTCGGGTTGTTTTGTTGATATTCATGACGTTATTTTAAAAACATGAGTTCAATAACTTCATCGTGTTGTTTCGGATAAAAATATCGAATAAAATAAACATAATATATGTATGTTTTTCATATATATTTTTGGTACTATCATTCGACTACACAGCACACTTTGACCTGACATTTCAACACAAGGTAATGAATGTCAATGTCACAGTAGAATACTAGAAACTGTTACTTAAAAACAACCATTTTGATTCCAATTTTTCAACTTTGTTAGATATACATATATACAATCGGTTCTCATTTACCTTTACGTTACATTGTTTTTTCATTAGTAGATCCCAAAGAAATTTTTTATCGGTGTCTTGTGACGATTTTTTATAAAAATTATTTAAAGATAGGTTTGATTAATTAATGTTGTAAAAGTGTTAAAACAATCATACTCTCATCTTATTTTTATTGATTATTTATTAATTCGTCAATTATCCTTAAAGAAGTCTCATATTATATTCCTTTAAAATGTCCTCTTAAATTTCAAGTGAGGTATCTACGACAGTACGACTCTCATAGTTTCAATTTTTGTTAATTTGTTATACAACTCTTTTTTTTTTCAATAGTCAATTACATTTATCGCTTGAGTAGTCAAGTGATGACAGCTCTCCAAAGCATATCAATGCCGTGACTGAATTGAAGTGAGGTTTTGTGTTAAAGGACGGTGAAGAGTCATGATGATACTCAAGTAGATATTATATTTTGATTTTATATATAATTTTTTATTTGATGTATAATGTTTGGTTTGAGTAGATATATTATTTTCTGTAATCTCTTTGCATTCATATTTTAATCATATCTTTTTTAATATGAAATAAATTTTTATTAGAAAATCATGAGTTTTTTAAATTAAATCCTTCTGGGAAATCTGTAACATTGTGAGCTAGCTTACCAATTTATAAAAATTAGTTTTAGTTGTTTTTTATGACTTTATAGCCTTTGTTTCAGATATTATTTGACGTAGAAAGATATCCAATATAAATAACAGTTTTTGATATCTTATTTCTATTTCACCATAAAATTCCAGTTTATCTGTCATATACATATATTTTTTTTCGCAACCTCGGAACATTTCTCGTTTATTAGTTACCTCCTGCTGCTAAAGTATCTCATAGCCTATCAGTTATGTGCGGAATAAACTGCATCAGCAACCGGTAAAACACTAAAACAGGCTCTTAACCTAACTAAATAATTTGTTTATCTAACGACTAAACCGTTAGTTTGTAGGATTAGCGTCTCCAAATAAACACATTAATCCCACAGCTTTACAATTATACTAGAGATGACGAAGCATAAAAAGAAAACTGTTGAGAAAGTAAAAGATAGAGCGAAAACGCAAATGTTAAAATTATTGCTGCGTTTTGCATTATTGCTTGAAAACATCTTGACTCATTTCGTAAAAATTTACTTAATCTCAAAATAATATGAACAAGACTCGCATCAATTGCATATAAATTATATTAAAACGGGATTTATAATAAAATATTATTATAATTCTTAAATATAATAATAATAGAAGTTAAATATCTTATAATACATATTATAATATTATATTACTATGAAAGTGAAAGAAAACTCAGGATTTCAGTATCTACTTTTATATATAAATAGATATACTACGTATAAAATATTAAAATTACACACAAATAAACATCGACTAGTATTTTATAAGTAAGGGAAAGTATTTATAACATAATTTAAAAAAGAAAAAAAAACGAGATTTTTATATAAAAATGATTAGTGAAACTAGTTAAGAGAGATAGCGAGGATAAATACTAATTTTTTTCGAATTTTTTGAGTCGATTTGCATAACTTTGAAAACGGTGTGAGGTGGTCTCGTAGAAATATGGTGACGATCTGATGATAAACTCTAGAGATGTGAGGACTATTGAATATTTAATAGTAAATCAGATGTGGATCGAGATTGTTTCTCTTGTTAGTTCTTACTTTGTAAAATGATTGTACGTACTAGTGTTTGAAAAAAAACATAGGTACCTATATGCTGTGTTTTGTATACACTATAATAATTATTTACAATATTTTAAAAACATCGATTTATTATTATACATATAAAAATACAAATCAAGACAAACATATAATATACGCTGATATACATAAAGATAAATAATTAAAGAAACGTTTTATTTTTTATGTTTATACATGTACCTACGTACATACGTACGATTTTGAAAACGCATTGTACACGTTAGTTTATTATTTTGGCCCAATAATGTTATATTAACGAAATGTGCATTCCAAAATAACGCAACGGATGATAGTTTTATAAATAATTTATTTTTAAGAAAACAGGCGTCACAGTCAGACCTTATTATGTTAAATTATAGTTTTGCACGGTATGTATCACTCATAAAACCCGTTTCATAAAATTTGCGCTGACCATTTAATTTTATTTTCGTGTGTGATACGCATTTGATTTTACATAAAGTGCACTATTTCCATAATTATCGCTTAGCGTTATATCGGCGAACTGGCGCCTGTGCTATTTATTACATTTCTTTGGACACATGCCAGGTGCGGTTCGACAGAGATTCGATAGCATGTTATACCAAAAGAAAGTCAAAGTTCGATGCCATGATAGATTGTTGAAAATCAAGCGCTTTCTTAGTTTTATTATCAGTATTTGAATAGGGTTTTAGTCTTCACCTTTACAGAATTTACCAGGTCAAATTTTTATTTATTATGGAATAATAAAAATTTGACCTGGATGATATTGAGTCTATTATTTCACTGAAAATTTACTAAATAATAAAGTTTCGATGTCACGAAAGAGTAAATATTTATAATATTTTAGAGAAACAAGATCGTATCTCAATAATATTTTGAAAAACCACCTCTGCTTAAAATCAGAAGTAAAATATTATAAAATTTATTCGAAGGTGTTTAAACTTAAATCGAAAACAAAACGAAAAAATGTTAAACGCTTAGAAAATCTATATGTAATATCTTCAGAGTTGTGGTTGAGTTTTGGTTTTAGCATCTTAACCTCTGCCATAAAAGAGTGTTATAAGTTATAACTGTGTAAAAGTAATGAGCAATTTTTGTAGTTCAGCATCCAAAAGCTGTCAACGGAACCTTATTACTAAGACTCTGCTGTCCGTCAATCCGTCGATCCCGGTGTTGATACTAAAATGTCAGTTTGATTTTTATGGAGTCTCAGTATAAGATTTTTTTGCGCGCTTATATATTGAAATAACATAAAAGATGAGCTTCGCAGATGTTACTACAGAAATCCGTTTATTTTTCAGAACAGAAAATTAAAGTATATTGCTTACTGTAAATTTTGAGTAAGACAAGTAAAAAAATACCGGCCAAGGCCGAGTCAGGCTTTCTCATGAAGGAAAGCCTTTTGAAATTTTTTTGGTATGAGAAACTCTTAATTTATAACTTAATACCCCTAAAAATTTATTTTATCCTCCTCATTAATAAACCAAAGGTAAATTTTCGATTTTTTAACGCGTATTCGATTATTTTTAGGGTTCTGTACCGAATGGTCCCTACACTGTCAAAGGATTGTCTATCCGTCCATTTATACGTCTGTCCGTCCAACTAGGGCGACTGTTTGTCACGGGGCGGTATCTTTGGAACCAAAATAGGTAGGTAGTTGAAATTTTCACAGAATACGTATTACCGATAATTTGGTATAACAAAAATATAATATATATATATATATATATATATATATATATATATATATATATATATATATATATATATATATATATATATATATATATATATAAATCAAATAGTGTCCCTATTATATAGATTATCTTTATTATATGGATGAATTAAAGGGAGACCAATAAGTAACATATTTTTTCGGCGTTTCTAATTCGATCAAAATAAAATTATACCATGGTATGAATGATTCATGTCCGACTCGCTATTGTTTTTTTTTAAATTGTAGTATACTATTCGTAGGTACATTCGATTATCGTTTCGATTAAGTTTGCTTTGCTTATAAACGTTTCTGCGTTGTTTTGATGATTTTAAATTTGACTATTTTTGGAGAATAGTTAAACTTCCTTCATACGTCTTCACACCGTACGCTCACTAACATTTACATTCCTGAAGATTTGAAGCCGCTGCTGGATCTCGACAGAGCAGTAAAGAAGCGATTTCTTAAAATCTTTAACACGATAAAGCGGTCGTTACGAGCTGCCCTGCAACATACACCGCCACTACCTGGTCTGCGTGTGCAGAGGCCAGTCTCTTGGTACCATTTTAGTGTATATTGCATCGAAGAACGCGGTACGTTAAGGATAGTAGCCACTTCACGATGGGTCATACCTTGTTCGACTAATGCCACTGCTTGTGTTATATGACTTGGTGACAAAAGCATTTTTATGGATCCTTAGGCGGCTTTAGATGTTTTTTATCAGAATAAAACCAAAGAACTTCGACAACTTAACACTTGCAAATTCCAGATCACAATTCAAAACGTAGAGTTCGTCGGATAAATGACACGGTTCAACTAAGCTTCAGGACCCAAAACAAAATGCACTTCAACTTAGTTAATTACCGTCTTAGGATTAACGTAAACATTATTTCTACCCACTTATTAGCCCAGTCGGATTAGTTCAAAAACGGGCAAAGATTTACGAAAATGTTTAGCAGAAATTTTCTTTCGGAATTCGTTTTGGGTCACTGGTAGTCTAAATTCAAAAAGTAGAGGTTTCACTTCATCCGCCATATTGATTTAAAGGGCTGTTTTTTGTCTCTTGAATAAATCGTTCATTTTCAATTTTACACGGAAAATTGTTATAAACAAAGTTGTTTAAAATAAAATTTCCTGCAATTTTGATTCTTATCAATTTTAGGGAAACAAATTGAAAATAAACGAGTTATTCGATAACCAAAAATTCACCCCCTCTTTTCTGGTATAAATCGAAAAATATCGATCCTACGAAAAAGTTAAAGAGAACCAAAATTGTAGAAATTTTTTATTTTAAACAACTTTTGTAAAAACTTTTTTCCGTGTAAAATTAAAAATGATCGAGTTATTCAAGAGAAAAAAAAATCCTTTAAATCAAGATGGCGGATGAAGTGAAAACTCTGGTACCTCTACTTTTTGAATTTAGACTACCAGTGACCCCCCTAACGAATTCCGAAGGAAAATTTCTGCTAAAAATTTTCGTAAATCTAAAATACGAATTCGATCGGGCTATATGCAATAAGAACAAAGTTAGACACACTTAAAATTTTGTTATCGCATGTGTTTGATGCGATATGTCATGAGTTTGGCCAAGATTCCGTGCCGCTGAGTGTATATTATGTAGCGTATATGTTTTCTTTTACAAACTGTGATTGTTGATCTTATTAAAATCATAGAGCCCGGCGATCAATACTCGTTACTAAGAGTATTTATTACGGTGTGTTACAACGTCGCAAAATCTATTTAACATAAGTTAAATGTAACGTTATTAAAATAGTATTTTTTAACCTAACGTGTCGGTAGAATTCTAAGTATTTCTACTGAAATCTTAAGTTACCGGCGCCATATAGTCTGATGGCCGGAAAATGCTCCGTTGTAGAAGCTAGCGACCATTAAGCGGCTAGTGACGTCATCGACTGCGTGACGACCCACGCACTTCAAGGCCGGAGCCTTACACCCTCTGCTACACTTGACATTGTATCGGTTTTTTTAACCTTACAGACTTTACGCCTGTTCTAGCTTAAATCATGTATAGATTGAAATTGATAAAATTAATATAATTTCCGCTTCAACGCCATTTTTTTACTACAAAATACTGATGTGAAGAGTATTACGAATATGTTTGTGAGAGTAGCTATTGATGACTTTAATGTGAGCGACGTGAAGGACGCAGCTTATGAAATATATTAATAATTCGACCTTCAGAGTTATTTATCAGGAGATGAGCGGCTTACGCAATGCGGCACTTGAATACTAATAATTATTTTCATATGTAAACGATTCATCTACATACTCTGAATTTACTAATCGGCGATTTGTTTTCTATTGTGTTATAGTAATTGATTTTAATGGAAGTGATTAATATATTTGAACAGCAATGGAGTGTGCTAAAGTTTGCTATCGTCATAATCTACGCCCTACGGTATAGCGTAGGTTGTTGAGTGAGTGGGCGTGTAAGCGGGGGCCTTTTGATTTTTACTTTAAATGGCGTAGGTAGCTGCATTTTAATTTTCAAATAATTTTTGTAAAATAAATATATAAGGCTGAGTGCCTACATATCATATTATGAGTATCAATGTGAAATTAAAGTTATGCTTTTATAAAGTAGGTACCAGTACGTGTAATAAAAGAAAATCGATGAATTTTACATAACCCTTAAAAAATGTTTTAAAACGTCATAGCTGTCGTTTGATTTATTAAATAACATTCAATGTCATAGTCATCAGTATATTCTCAATCGTTTATGTAACAAACACGTCGTTCATGTTCATTCTAGAGTTCCGTACAAAAGGCAGAACTTTAATATCACTGTTTATCTTATATGTATTAATTTCTCGCTATACTACAAATAATATGGATTTAATAACTGGCTCCTAGCGTTAGTAGTGAATTGATAATTTTGATAAAAACTGGCCCCAAAAAAAAAGTTTAATTGAGATAACTGAGTCAAATAGGGCATCATATACAAAGTTACCAATACAATTGTGCTAAATTCGACTTGAACTTGACAGTTTTTTTTAAATATGTTACTTATCAGTATTTTTAGAAGCAGTGAATTTGGGTTACTCTAGGAGATATTGAATTTTTTACTACTTTCGGTTCCCTAAAACATTTGGGGGCTAGTGATTGTCTCTCATTTAATAAAATGAACAATAGAGTATAAAATCAATTTGGGTAATCATGAACCAACTTCTCTTATTACTTTTTATTGTAAACCAACAAACTGTTTTAATACTTGTTTTTTATATAAGTCTATTTACTAACTTAGACATGTTTGAAAAAAATAATTATACCTTGTACAATTTAGCTTGATCTTTTTGACAGATGTAAATTTTTTTGATTGACATAACTTTGCAATGACGAACATATTATTTTCAAATTTTAAATTATTTTAAAAATCGTAAAAATATTAAAAAAATACATATAACACAAAAGTCCCTAAAGATTCAAGCGTTATCCGAAAATTTTAGGACTTTTTATTGCTTCAAAAGTAAAATTTAAATAAGAACACTGAAAATAATAGACGCTTGTACAATGTTACGTCGGTGGGTCGGATTTTTGTTTCGACCGTTGTAACATTGTACAAGCGTCTATTATTTTCAGTGTTCTTATTTAAATTTTACTTTTGAAGCAATAAAAAGTCTTAAAATTTTCGGATAACGCTTGAATATTTAGAGACTTTTGTGTTATATGTATTTTTTTAATATTTTTTACGATTTTTAAAATAATTTAAAATTTGAAAATAATATGTTCGTCATTGCAAAGTTATGTCGAACAGAAAATTTACATGTGTCAAAAAGATCAAGCTAAATTGTACAGGGTATAAGTAATTAATTTTTTCAAACATGTCTAAGTTATTTTTAAATACTTATTTTTATTTTTCTTCTGTTAGCGCGATTTTCACTCCTATCACGGCGAGAATGGCGAGGAATTGTAGCATAAAATATTCATAAGGTTGGCCTGCTTTAAGCTTTTCTACCAGCGTAATAGGAAGCACCAGGAATTTTTAAAAGGACTAAAAAAATGTTACTTTCTATGGGGGCAAAATTTAAAGAGTATAAAATTTGTAATAACTTCAGTTTTTTCAGTTTACACTGCAAATTTAGGCCAATTTTGGTCGTTGTTCATCCAATTAACGTCTTTAATCATTTTTAAGCATCGATAATATTTTTTTAAAGTTTGTAATGAAGTTTTAGTTTTTTTTTCACAAAATCACATTTACTCAAAATATTAAACACTGCAGTTTTGAGCACCAGTAATTAAAAACTGTTTGATCTTTGGTAAACTTTTTAATATCGCGTGTTTCCTCCTCTAGCCCTTATAACCGCCTGCATTCGGTCTGGCATGCTTTGGATGACATTTTTGATATCCACTTGCGATAAGTCGCCCCAGGCAGTCAGTGCGGCATCTTGAAGCTGGCTAAGAGTTTGTGGTAGGTTCGATGCTGTTTTAATAGTCATTTTTAGCTTATCCCAAATATGATCTATTGAGTTTAAGTCGAGGCTGCGAGCTTGCCACTGCAATTTTTGAATACCAACCTCTTGAAGGTACTCATTTACGATATGAGCGACGTGTGGACGTGCATTATCATGCATTAAAATGAATTGGTCATATGCAATAAACCCTCCAAAGGGTACAATATGTTCTTGAAGGATATCCTCGATATGTCGTGTTGCAGTTAGAGCGTTATTGACGATGACCAATTCTGTACGTGCATCAGAACTAACGCCACCCCATACCGTTAAGTCGAGCTGCTCTATGCTGTGGGAGAAGCTATGGGCCACTGGCTGGTCTTCTTGCTCTTAAATCAACTTCCTCCATACGTCTTCTCACCGTACGCTCACTAACATTTACATTCCTGGAGATTTGAAGCCGCTGCTGGATCTCGACCGCAGTAAGGAAGCGATTTCTTAAAATCTCTAACACGATAAAGCGGTCGTCACGAGCTAATGTGCAACGTACACTACCACTGGTCTGCGTGTGCAGAGGCCAGTCTCTTGGTACCGTTTTAATGCATCGAAGAACGCGGTACGTTAAGGATAGTAGCCACTTCACGATGGGTCATCCCTTGTTCGACTAATGACACTGCTTGTGCTATCTGACTTGGTGACAAAGGCATTTTTATCGATCCTTAGGCGTCTTATATGTTTATTTATCACATTAAAATCAAAGAACTTCGGCAACTTAACACTTGAAAATTCCAGAAAATAATTCAAAACGTAGAGTTCGTCGGATAAATGACACGATTCAACTAAACTTCAAAACCCAAACCAAAATGCACTTAAATTTAGTTAATTACCCTCTTAGGATTAACGTAAACATTATTTCTACCCACTTATACAATAAAAACAAAGTTAGACACACTTAAAAAAATTTTACGCATGTTATGAGTTTGGCCAAGATTCCGTGCCGCTGAATGTATATTAAAAACCCATTAAAAATAGTGCTACTGAATCGGAAGTCGTTATAAATCAAAAATAATTTTTATCGTTGTTCCTAAGGGCTATATGGAAGTTATTTTTCCTTTCAGATCAGATTCCTCATTATTATACATTTTACATTATAACTTTATGCAATGTATTTTATACTATAAATTAGTTAAATATAATCAGGGTATAATTTAATATAATTATTACATACTATGAAATATTTCTCAAATAATTGTCGTTTAGGTATTTTGGTTCGCACGTGGACGTATATCTTTTGTGTTGTAATGATTCGTATGCAAATAAATATTTTCTATTTACGAATTATTTAATGATTAATTATTGTCGGATAGTATAATTTTATCTATTTTAGCCATAATTATTTTGATTAAAATAATCTTGTCATTATTTAGTTCGTCATTTGTTTTGAGATTAAATACAATAAAGTAATAAACGATAAAGAAATATCGATGTTCGGAAAAATTTTCGATTCTCAAGTATACAAGATCATTCACGTGTAATAAATAGTTATATTACTTATAAACGAAAATTTATATGTCGACAAAGAAATATACCTTTTTTTTGACGCTGTGAAATGCGTTTACGCATTCCGCCACCCGAAGGCGACGGGTATGTGGAAGTCGCTGACTGCAAAATCAGAATACCCACTAAAACACAGCGATGCCCTCGTCGTCGTACAAGGACGCCACGGGATCGCTGGCGCATGTCACCATGACGCCCCGACGGTTGGCCCGCCTATGCGGACCGCCTTCGCTTATAGAGCGCTCGCGGGCACCGTGAGCGTTCTGGTGACTTCTCACTACCGCGATACCGCTTTCCGCTTCTCGTTTGACCACAGCTGGGCTCACCACCCAGTCGCTGCCGAGCTTTAGTCGTCGGAGTCAATTGCGGTTGACTCCCCCTCTACGTCATTTTTATTGAAAATTTTTTAATTAACTGCCATGACTAATCCCACGAGTACGAGGGAAAGACGGTCCGCCCAGGCAGTGCCCCCTGTACCTGGGTAAGCCTAGCGTAACTCGTCACGGGTGTCGGCCGGTACCCGGACGAGGATCGCAGTCGAGACTGATCCACCCGTCAGCCATGCATCCCCTCGCGCTGCGTCGCCGCTTAGGATTCGGGGTAATTTTTTATAGAGGTTTTCTTCCTCGCGGTCCGGCCGGTTAAGGCAAGAAACTCGGTCCCTCACGTAGCCGCGAGACATGACCACAACACCACGTAGCGGGATTACGAGAGGACGGTGAACGAGTAAGACAAGCCTAGCCGTTCTGTCTGACGGCAGTGTGAGTGCACGTCAGACCCGTCCGTCCTCCGTGGCGAAACCGCGCGCGAGCACAGTGACGCCGGAGCCCCCGTGGAGACGATTGTCCTCACCACGCCATGCGGCCGCTCAACGGGCAACTCTGCATAAACAGAGCAGTACCCAGAGCGCAATCGCATACTCTGCGATCCCCCCAGTCGGTCGTTAGGCGGCAGCAGCTTCGCTACTGTGGAGCTGCTGCCGTCTACGTTACCAGGGTGCACCACGTGGATGTCACCGACAGATAGCAACCCCACAAAGAAATATACCTAGGTTTTATTTTTAGTGGCTAAAACTTAAGTAAAAAATCAAGATACCGTCCTTATCTTTGTCTTTGTAATAGGTCGTATATATTATTATATGAATTTATGTGACTGTCTTATTAAATGTATATGTTATATTATACTTATTGACAAACTAATTCAAAATAATCAAATCTAAACCATTTTGTGTGTTAGACAAGACTGACCCTTGGACGCAAAAATATATATTTATTAAATCGGTAGGTAACGTTTGTTATTAGCGGTTATAAATAAACTCTTCAGCTTTTATAAATTATTATGAATTATGTCACTGACTAAAATTCGTCAATGCCTTTTTTGAACTCCATATTTTTAAAATTCTAATATAATTTAGATTATTTTCGTAATCGAAACGATAAAAATATTTTATTACATATGGATATATATTGCAATGAATTGATACCGTGGCACGCGATTCCATATTTGGATTTCCTTTGATAAGCTGAAGGTTGAATATCATTTGTTTTGAATAATTTATAAACATTAGTTTTATCAGGATAATTTATATATGGCTACTTTAGATTTGTTATAATTGTATGTACATCGTTACGTTAGAGTCGTTAACATTTTCTGTTTATCCAATCTACATAGTTTGCACGTGTATCTGGTTTTGTAATGTTTCTCTGATTTACAACGGAACTTTGCTTAATCTAATTCTCATGGAGTAATCTCGGTCAAATGTTGTTTCTAGCTTACTGCATTCCATATATAGTTAGAATGTGCTAATAGTTCGTAATTGCGATAACGATAAATAAACATCGAATAATAATAATTATAAGTCGATACAGGTCACAAGATCATGTTATTTGTATATTATGCGTCGCCCAAGGCTTCGGCTATAAATGTAGACTGAAAAACATATCGGTATCCTAAATTGTAGAGACGTTCGGATAGTCGTATCTCTTACGATGGATTTATTTGCTTACGTTACTTTTTATTTACTTATTATTGAAAAGAAAAATACTGTAAAATTCACATTATATTGTAAACGCAGGAAATAAGAATGCGTATGCAATTGCTCGATTACAGTGCCAATACAGGCATTTTAATATGCATACGCGTATGATGTCACTGGGCGACTTCTATAGAAGTTCATGACGCCCAAGACACTGAAAAATTGTTACCTTGTAAAGATGGTAGTATCATTTTCCACGACTAATACTTATTACTTTTGAATACGTGAAAAATACCTAGTTTTGTTTTATCACAATTTGTTATTTCCACATTCTACTTTTTACAATAAAGTTGAAATGAGAAAAAAAAAATGAGATAAAAAATGTTCATTCTGGTGTAGTGGTGCGAGTATTCACTTTAACGCCGGCGGTGTGGTTTCCATTCGGGGCAGATATTTGAATTTATACAAATATTTGTTTCTGGTCTATGTTCGTGTGGGTCTCCCCACCGTTATCTTGACACCTTATAGCAATCGTTACTTATGGTAGGACAAATATCCACCAAACCCCAGTGGAGAAGTGTGGCGTATTAAGCTCCAACCCATCTCCTATATTTAGCTTTGCCCAGCAATGGGACTTTTACAGGCTGATTCGTTTCTGTTCAGTTCAATTAATAACTCGATTTTAAGGAAGATAATTAAATTATCGGTGTTTAATTGTAGTTTGGTACAAACATTCGGCTTATCTTATCAATGTATCTGAACATAGCATAACGCTCGTTGCTGTTAAAGTGTGAAACGATGTTGCTCTCAGGTGCGCGGCGCACGTCTCTACCGCTTCGTTCGGAAACACTAGACACTAATTTGGATGAGGTACGATATTCAAGAATTCTATATGATGTATAGTTTTCTTACATATAAACTCTATCTTAATCATATATATTTTGCTACAACATTTTTTCTAGAATATTACCTATATGTTGTATAATTTATTATAGCAAAACATAAATTAAAAACAACCAGCTCATTTCTATTTTTAAATTTTGTTATTTATAATATTATTGAAATCGAAAGATAATAGAGCTGATTCATTTTATTGTTCCGATGGAAAATCTTTGTGTTATCGTATAATTTGATATATTATTTCAATTTTCACACAAAATAAAATAATCACTCGTCGTTTGTAATTCATATCTGTTAACAATTCGTACCTACTGTGTTATTTATTTAACACAATATAAAAATTATAAAAAATATAATTATGTTCTTATGGATTTTTATTTTATGTTGTTTTATTAAATTTCACTCAAAAGTTGTTGAAACCTGTGACAAAATATATTTCGAATGTTGCTTTTTTTTCTGTTGAATTAAATTAATACTACTTATGTACCTACTACCTACATTACTTGTAAAGGTATCAGAAACCCAGGGCTATCTATGTCTTCGGAATTGTGATTGGTATTTTCTTAAAATTTACGCAAAATATGTTTTACTATTACGGCTGCTATATAAATAGTAATATTTTCTTTTTAGTTTAAAAGAAACCCTATTCAAGAAATGTGCTCTTGGACTTTTTTTTTTTACACCGAATATGAACGAACTCTCGTTGTAAAATTATGTTTTATTTGTATCTTTAACATATTTTATACACTTTTAAATATATTTATGAAAAATAAAAAAGTAAATTTTAAATTATCTGCTAGCTTTTCGTCCGCGTAGACGTCAAAAATGGTTCTAAAAGGATTTTTAATAGGTTCTTTACGTTATCGATTTTGATATAACATATACATTATTATGTTAAAATATTTGAATGCTTATAAAAATATAACAATATTTATTATAGAGTAGGGATTTAAAGTTTAAATAAACATTAAAATACAATAAAATTTTATTATAATATTTTATGAACACGAAGCTCGGTCTTTGGTCTGGAGAAAGTTACACGGAGGTATTATCTTTTTATAGCGAAATCGAAACACTACTATACCTCCCGCAGTATTTCTTTATAAATCAGGCTACTCTGGAACTTGCCACATACAACTGGCTGTGGGAGAAGCAGCTTTCCCTCAAGTATACCTTAAGAGTTTGACCTTAAGCTTTGTTTATGTTTGAAAACACAATGCGTCTATTTTTTTTTTTTTGTATTATATTTCTATAAATTTATTGTTGGCCAAAGTGAAAACCAATCGTGATATGACCTTAGCGGTCGGATTGTCCGGAAATGCTGCCACGCTGCTGGAAGGAGGTAAAACTGCACAATCCGTGTTTAAACTTCTTTTTGATTTGATACAAACCGAAACCCCTTTCTGCCATATACCTAAACAACCGCAAAACAAAATTAATTGACGAACGTTCTAGAGTAGTGGTGCGAGTAGTCGCCTCAACGCCTCGCCTTGATGCCGGTGGTCGCGGGTTCGATTCCCGCGCGGGGCAGATATTTGTATTTGTACAAATATTTGTTTCCGGTCTGGGTGTATGTTCTTGTGGGTCGCTCTACAGTGCCTCGGAGAGCACGTAAAGCCATCGGTCTCGGTTGTTATCATGGATACCTGGTTATGATCGTTACTCATGGTAGGGATATTATCCGCCAACCCGCAGTGGAGCATCGTGGTGGATTGAGCTCCAACCCTTCTATATGGAGAAGAGGCCTTCGCTCAGCAGTGGGTTGTTTACAGGCTGATACAGTACAGTACAGAAGCATTTGTGGGCTTCATTGACAAAACTGAGCCTTACCAAAATATGAGAGTACATCTGAGGGGAGATGTTACTGCCGGACAGTTCTCAGAACTTTTGCTTAAAATAGAAATGGCGATTTCCCGGAACTGGATAAAAATATAATGTATGAGTGTATATGAATATGTATTTACTATAAACAAAGCTTAAGCTAAAATTCTTAAGGTGGCGGGAGTATACTTAAGGGAAAGCTGCTTCTCCCACAGCCAGCTGTATGTGGCATGTTCCAGAGTAGCCTGTTGATTCTATCTAGCACCCGAAGGAAAAACAAAAAAAACATTGCTTATAAAGATATACCTACTGCCGAAGGTGTAGTAAGTATTTCGATTTCGTTGTAAAAAGATAATACCTCCGTGTAACTTTCATCAGATCAAAAGCCGAGCTTCGTGTTCATAAAATATAACAAAATGTTAATGTTTATTTAACCTTCAAATCCCTACTCTATAATAAAAATTGTTATACTTTATAAGTATTCAAACATTTTAACATAATTTATATTTTATAACAAAATTAATAACGTAAAATCCAATTAAAAATCCTATTAGATTTTAAGGTTAGTTTGGTAAAATATTTATGTATTTTTTACTTTTTCACTAAGCAATGAAATCACGTTTATTTTTCTTTGCGTTTTTTTTATCTAACGCTCTATCATTATTTATATTGGTTTCGAATAAAACTATAATATGTTAATATAATATAATATATCAAATTTTATTTTTTATACCTAATGTTTAAAGAAAACGTCTATGTACTAAGAATAAGAAACATATCCTGTATTACAAAATAGAATATTTTGTAGGTGAAATAGAGTCTTGCTTTATTGAAATGTAGTCACTAAACCTTTTAAGGTCTATGTGCTCGAACATTATTTCATCAGCTTATTGTTAGTGACATTTGCATATATATAGTTCTATAGTTCCTGTTGCGGTATTGTATTCAATAATGTAATACTGGTCTAATATTAATTGTTTATCTCTAAATCTTTTACCTCATTGACTATTCAGATTTTGTATTTTGGAATGTAAAAATAAGATCATTAAATGACATGATCTGTGATAATTTATGGGGTTCATTGACATTGTTAAAGCCCTAAACTTAGATGAACCTTAAAATTGAACTAAAAAGCGTAGTCGTCCAGGATACGCTTGAGTACGTCGTCGGTTTGCCCCGGTACGAACTACGAACTTGTGTGGTACATACTTGTCTGTGTGCGTTCGCGACTCACGGCTACACCGCACTCCACACAGCTGCAACGACATTGATTCGTGGTTCGCGACTCGTCTCAGTCACTAGTGCGCAACGCCAAGGGAAACAAGTGCTTTACTCTACGTGTAACAACTTTTATTTTTAAGTTCTTTTATTTCATGCAAATTTTGGTTTTAAAAGAGAAACTCGTTCTAAATCGATGGTGTATTATCTTGTGAACGTGAACGGTTCGAACTATTGTTAGAGTTGGAGTAAATTGTTCGGTTCAACACGATCTAGTTTGATTCCTGTATTGAGCAATATTCTGTTAGTTGCAGTGCTTGTGCTTTTGATAGAAACGGACAATTTTGTCGCTAACGTGTTCCAGTTTGGGATTTCACCACGAACGGGCTCAAGGAAGTTTATAGTCAAGTGAGTTGTGATATCATGATTTATGTATAATTGTTGTTATAGATATTTAGAGTTTCCTAATTTTGTTGTTATTAAAAATGGATTATTTTTATCATTCCTTTTTAATTTTAATTAATCGATTTATTATTGGTAGCGAGAAATTCTCAACGTTTTGTTTACAAGTTTTATTTCAGTGTTATATGTGCGCCTGATTTTAACATTTGATTGTTGATAATATCGTACGATTTCGTGTCTTCTACTATCACGTCATACGCACCGCTGGCTGTCTAGCTCTTATCGACATTCATTTCAATTTGAAATTCAATTACACATTACTTTGTACACGTGCACAGTTAGTCGACGCTTTATAATTTAATAAAAAAAAAATATTTTTTTTGAATAATATATTTAAAAATTATAGGTAATGATATATTTGTTACTTTGTGTTTTATCAATTTAATTTTTATGGTTATTTATCGTATGCAATAAAATTATAAACATATATCGCGCTCATTGTAAGTATGAATATGACTCATAATATATTGTTCACATATATTTATTGTTTCGTCGTGACTATTGTTTGAATTATATTATGTATTACTTATCGAACTCCAATGAGATGAAAGATAAAAATGTATGACCTTCAACTTGAAATTTTATAAAGAATTTAAATCGATATTGTGAATTTAATTATGCTTTAAAGAGTTATAATATTTCATCGTCGTCACATTTGAAAAAAAAAACGTGTCTACAACATGTTTTGCTGTCCACCATTCATATATTATTAATATATGCTAATCTAGCTCCAAATATTTAACAACAATATGCTATGAATAATTTAAAGTAGTTTTTATATTCTGTTTATCAAATTTACAAACAACGTGGCATGGCACCTTATTAAAATACCTGAAATTTTTTAATTCCTAATGATTTGTTATGTTAACATAATAGCTCACACACAAGGTCACAGCTTACGTAGAACTATTTACTGATCTTTTTATGTCTTCAATTACCTATTACTCGATCAGACGACAGATTCTACCTCGTGGCGTTCTCTTTGTTACTAACGAATAACTTCACGGCAAGGATAATGAATATATTTTCAGAGCACTTATATTTTGGTCGAAGCTACAAGCTGCAATATCACTTAACTAAAACCGTAAATTCTGTTATTATATGAATTCTGTATAAGAAAATCAGCTATTCATATTGGAAACGTCAAACGTAACTTCAATAATAACTTCGTGAAATCCATTTATTAACGATAATAAATCTTATCGTTTTTGCCAAAAGACTATTTGTTTCCGGCACAATGGTAGAGCGCTAAATTTATTTTACTGTTTGTTCGCTGTTACGTAGATGTCTGAGTACCTGTTTTACCTTATAGCAACCCTGATGCCAGCTGCGGAAGTTGGAAGGTGACTGCGATAAAATTTGTTACATATTGAATTTATCGACCTGCTGAAAGCCTCTTTTCGGAGAATTTGGTATAGAAAATTTATAGTTTAGTTTTTTGTGTCCTTATAATTTATATCTTTTGCACATTAATCAATGTCTAGATCACTATCGTTCAAAAATCTAATTTTATTGGATTGATATTGAAATTAAAAGTAATGTTCTAGTAACTTGAATGTAAAAGCGTAAGATCCCAATTGTTATGGACTGCTGCAATATTTTACTGAAGTAGTGAAAGTGGCGATCGACGCCTGGCCTGCGTTATGTGTTCGAGCAAAACATTACGCTGTGTCGCAAGACGATGGTCGTCCGAGGAGTTCTAGAAAGCTCTGCGGATTATTCCAGTATTTATAGAATTGTTCCGCCATGATTCCGTAACCAGGAGGATGCAAGCTTATTTTCTAATAGAAGATTGTATAATTATGTTATCGTTCTACTACGAGCTTATTTAGTTACATGTACATTCGTAACTTTTAGCGTCACTGTGAAAGCTGTTGTAACAAATAAGTATTATTACAAGGTAAAACCCTCGTTCAAACGTCGATAAAAGATACTGATTAACGTGATTTTCATTTAACGTTGTGGTAATTTGGTATCAAATTATAAGGGCTGTCGACGATTATGTCTGTTCTTAATTATTTGGTGTTAGGTATAATTAGGGTTGTGATACATTTGGCAACTTCGTAACTACGTGTCACATATATCGCGTGATGCGAAAATTATGACCTTCAGTTATTAACTATCTATATTCATAGAAATTTGAATTATAAACGAAGCTTAAGTCGTAATTTTCATCACAACTTGCTCATGTAGTTTAACGTCACGGTCAATATGTGTGTCATATTTTTAACCACATATAAATAGTTCACTCGTTTCGTTCGTCATTTGGATTCGTCGCACAAATTAAGGGCCGATAATAAAAAGATAATATACGTTCCAACAGCAGAGCCGTGATCAATCGTGCAAAAGTCCAGAGTAGTTCGTAGAGCGAAGCCGTAGTCAATTGTGCAAAGTTGTGGTTTTTTGAAGAATTAATAATCAAGTACCGGCAAACAATATTAAAAACTAGACATGTTAATTTGACAATTACATATGGAGAGTTTTGACGTTGTCAAATTGTATAACATGACATTGCGCTAAGATTTAAGGCGATATTTACCATATAGAGGTATTATAGATAGAGTAGGGAAGACATACGGCTGCCTGTAAGCGAAAACGTCCAACGGTTAGAAAGACAGAGAAGATCGCGGTACCCCATTGGCATTGCGGTCTCAACTTCTCAAGTTCAAATCTCGATAAATTTTTTTTGTGATCATCAATTATTTACTTCTATTTTAATTTTTTGACTACAAACAAATCATAGAAACAACTTTAATATGCACAGTAACATTATTTTGGTATGTAATTCAACCGGTACCGCGATCGTCTCTCTCTTTCTAACCGAGGGACAGCTGGAGGCCTGACTCCCCTGCTCTATTTATAATACCTCTATGGTTTTTACGCTTTATGTCACTAAACTTTGTTTTCGTGAACGCAATCAAATTGTAGGTGGTGAAATCCGTTTAACGAACACCAAGATTAGAATCGAATTATAAACTCGATTAAGTAAAACGTAGTTTTATTAAATTGGGTGTTGATTACAAATGGTAAAATCGACCTTAAGTTTTGTTATTTTAATGAGTGTCTTCGACGATGTTGAACGCAATGTTAAATAATTGATTCTATAATGTGTAGAAATTATTAAAACTAGGTTAGAGCCGGTTTTGATATCAAGTAGCTGTGAAGCTTACTGAAGTCTGATTTATTCATCAACCTGCCTTGAAGCAGACGTTATCTAGATACAAGTAGTTGCTATGCGCTGAGTTAGAATATGTATATACATATTAGGTTGTGCCTAAACAACAAATGCTACCATGTAATTTTTTTTTTGCGGTCATCACTGGCGATATTCGTTTGTTAATTCAAGCTTAAGGTGAAACACATTAAAAGTATTTTTTTTGCTAGTTTGTTGAATGACAAAGTTATTTAAATATGTCCTTAAACTATAAAATTTCTTGCTTGTTTTAAATTTATATGTCATTCAAAATTGGAATTAAAAACTTGTAAAACGTTACTGTGAAATTGTTGTGTATGAAAAGTCATATACATCGAAAAATTACCAAATTGTATGTTGTGTAGTATGTTATGTTGTTAATATAAATTAAATTATCAAAAACGCTTCTTGACCGATTTTGGTCCATTAAGATTATTATTATTTACATCCAACAAGAAGGGGGCAATTCATCGATCGATCGATATATCAAGTAAAATGTTAAAGAATAACTTTTCAATATATTTTTATTATATATAAAATAAATAGCATGGGGAACTCAATTAATCAATATAATTATATATATATAATATGTATATCATAATGTATGGAATGCTTACAGAATTTCTCCAAAAATAACTATTCTAAAATACTATTGAATTGATTACGTAGTAACATGAATGAAAATAATGACTCAGTGCTTGGCATTTGTTTTGTTTATATTGTTAATAAAAAGTATTTCTTTTTAAATAAAATCGTAAAGTACACTAAACGCCTCTGCAATACTTCGATACTCGTTAGATTATGATAATTGTATTATCACTACTAATCACAAGCAGACTACTATACACTACATAAGCAGACTATCTAATATAAATCGAATTTTCTAAATCGCACCTGTAGATTTTTATTTAGATAAACGCGTTCGAACAAACAAACAAGCAAACTTTTCGCTTTCGTTACGTACATATAGATAATGGTCTTAAAAGAAAGTATGTAGGTGTATTTTTCATCTGTAATACTTCAGTGCCTTAAGTCGAAAGTCTTAGAACAATGTGTGTTATCAGTGATGACATAACTATGGGTCTTTTAACCCTTTCGTTACTGGCGCTGTAATTTGGCGGCAGCCACACGATACCTCGTCTGTATGAATATAGTGTATGAATAATATGAAGATTTCCGCCGCCCAATGGATTTGTAAACTGATGTGGTAGTAGGTAGCTCGCAGAACTGACGACTGATGGGGGAGAAAAGTTCTCGAGTGGAGACCACGTAACGACAAGCGCAACGTTGGACGGCTGCCCACTGAGGGCCGATTTCACCGTTGAAAATAAACGCGATTAGTTCGACCTAAACTCGGTTCACGCGTTTAACGGAGTTTAGAGCTCCAAATTGCATTTCAACAACTAACTAAACGCAGTTAGAGAATAATTGAGTTTCAATTCTGAACGGCCGATTTTTGGCGTTTAGCTCTGTAAACGCGTTTCGTTTGGAGCTTGTAACCCATTTGTAATCTAAAAACAAATACTCGTGTTTATAATAATTGTGTTTATTAATTCAAGGACAGCCTCTTTTTTAATTGTGGTGAAGGTCGGGACCCTTTTTCGTTTTAGGTAGTCTATTCATACGATTATCGGATGATACATTTTTCATTCATACGATCTATTTTATATTAATTTAAACTATGAATTCATTTATATTCTTTTGTTACTTTTTTTTTTGAAAGCGAGTCGTGGTATTTTGATCAGCCGATATATATATACTGTATATATATACTGATGATATATATACATATATACTGTTTATACCTAAATGCATTTATCAGCGCGTAGTGGAGGTATATCGTATATCTTTATACTCGTATATTTAAAAATATACGAGTATAAAGGTGTGACCACTAGCACTTCATTAGTATTCATCAATTGATATTATTGTACGTTATCTAATATATATAAATCTCGTGTCACAATGTTTGTCCTCAATGGACTCCTAAACTACTTAACCGATTATAATAAAATTCGCACACCATGTGCAGTTCGATCCAACTTGAGAGATAGGATAGTTTAAATCTCAAATTATAGTCGCAATTTTAATTTATTGCTAATTATTTGTCTGTTATTATTTGACAGTCACAATTATCTGTTAATTCCAAATGATTCTAACAGATGTCGATACCTTTCGACTGGGTTGAGTAAGTAATCAATAGATGGCGCTGCTATGGTAAATCTACGAACGTGTCATATAAGCTACATTTTAACAGCATAATTACCACGTGTTGTTGAGGCTAAAGTGTAAATTAAATTTATTTTTATAATTTTTAAAATTTTAGTTAAATACCCGTGCGAAGCCGGGGCGGGCCGCTAGTATATATATATATATATATATATATATATATATATATATATATATATATATATATATATATATATATATAACTTAAATACATATACATATTAGACATTGAGCTGCTATTAGTATAATTATAATTTAATTCGACAAAACATGACTAAAGATTGACTTGATTGGTTTTAACGATTTTTTGTTTTGTTCTTAATCGCTAAGACAATGGTTGTATTGTTTGATCAAATTTTAAAGGTATTTTGAAACACGAAGAAAAAATGGAAAATTAAATACGACAGTTGTATTATGTTTTTATTATATTACCAAATTGTTATTTGCTGAGCATGCTTTAAATTTTTTCGTTAGTAAATTGCTCCAAATGCGAAACCGGGGCGAGTCGCTAGTATTATTATAATATACTAACTGATCCCCGCGTCTTTGTCTACGTTGTTTTTTATAAGTATGTAAGAAACGACTTCGTTACAATTTAACTACAATTCTTTACATAGTAAAAAATCTACTTCTAGTCGGTAGGTAAGTATATGAAGGTGAACACTAGATTTAAACTTTAAAGTAAGGTCACCCAACTTTGAAAACCACATCCAATGTTGAGAAGTAGATTTTGCGTAATACAAACATACAGAGGGATAGGTTAAAATTTTGATAATAACTGTTTTCGCTTTTATTGCTCTTATATAGGCTCCTGTAATTCGTAAACATCTCGCATGTACCAACATCGGCTGACTACAATAATTATTGTATTATTGTATATTAGTATAGATATTGTTATAGAGGTATATAGAGGTTGTTATTATTAACATAAAATAGTGCTGTTTTGTGTTAATTAGCTAGTAGTTTTTTTTTTAATATAAGTTTATTTCGTAGCGCTCCTATGAATTCGTGTGCTCACGGCAGTTGTCAGCGCTCTCGACCTAATGACCTAATATTAACCTATTTTCAGGTTTACACACCTCGGTTTAACATTTAATTTGCATTTAGCAAAATATTGTTTTTCCAAATTTTCAATAACTTGGGACTACGAAGCCGTAAATGTTTTTAATTAGAAGTTAATAATTGATAATATTAAAGATGTTATGTAATTACTATTAATACATATTTCATTGTTCCTCAATTAATTAGGATAATAACGAAAAAAAAAAAATTATAAACATGTTCTCACATACCTCACGCATAGTGTAAAATTTGTCAGGGTATTAATATGCGAGCGTTTTACGTCAATAGTATTTCAGTGTAACTATCTTAATAATATCAACGTCGAAGAACGCATACACTTAAAACTTGTAGTTTACCGTTTCGAATTGCGTGCAAAAATCGTAAATAAACTATCATTCCGCAATATAGTAGGAGATCCGGATGCAAAATAGTGCTCTCATCGAGTGTTTGTTAAAAAAAATTTCATACATTTATGATTTAAGGAGAATACAAATCGACTGATTGCCTATCAAAAAGTGGCGGCTAGTATTTTTAACTAATTTATTATTATTTGTTTTTCGGAATAAAATTTCATTCACTTGTTTTTAAATAAAATACCATCCACTTCATAGCAATATACTTATATAAAAACTTTGAAAAACCACGTCTAGGCAACATGTGCCATTTTAGTCAACTTTTTTCAGCAGTCTACGAAAATTATGACTGAGGTGTCATTCGATTCAGAATGTCATCTAGATGATTTTTGAAAAAGATTAAGTTTTTTTTTAATTTTTCCAACGGGGATTTATTCTGAAACCTTAAACACTTAACACTTGCAATGTTCATGTTTAAGCAGATTTTTAAAAAATTAACTATTGCATAACTAATTGAAAAATTGTGATTTAAATTTTATTCAGGCGAATTATTGTTCATTTATTAATCAATTAATCCCCTATATTTTTTTATTTCTTAAATTTTATATTTAATATGTTAAAATAATGTATCCAAAGTAAAAGTGGCTTACGCAAGCCAGAGCATCCGTTTTAGAAGGTACATATTTTCATCTCTCTGGGAAAATTATAAATATTGTACCGGAGACTTGGACCTTTTTTAAGGAAATTTCCTCCTCTTTTCGAATCTTATTTAAAATTTTAAAAATCTTAATTAGTTTTTTAGATATTTGCGAAAAACTAAAACCCTTTTTTTTTAAAGTTATTTGTTAATAACTTTTGCAATTTTTGCAAGCGGAACTGGATTATTTTCAAAAATTATCTAGATGCCATTTCGAATCGAATGATTGAGGAATCATAATTTTCGGAGACCTAAAAAAAAAAGTTGACTAAAATGGCACATGTGGCCTCGACTATGTTGCATTGGACACTTGGCCGCACCTCTTCGCAGCCAGGTCAAAGGTCTGATTTTAATACATTTATGCGTTCATGACGTACATTTATGATTTATATATCAAATTTAAGCTATTTTTTTTCTGTTCATTATAATATACGGTTTCTTAACAAAATCTGGCCGCAAATAACGGTTGCTAGCTGGTAAAGATGCGAAATATTAAATGTTATTGAGACATTTGTCGATTTACAAGTACATGAGAATAAATATGTTTATAGTAAATCCCTAGAACGATTTTTATAGATACATTCATTCATTCATTTACAAGATACATTCACTTGTGCGTGAGCGTCGACATATTACTCAGTACCGATGTCCTTGGCCGCTCAGACTTCCATAGAGTTTTTTTTTTTTTTTTATTGGAAATTTGAGTGCGTTTGACCTCAATCTTGTCTGATGGTAAACAACGATGAAGTCTAAGGTGAAGCACGCAAACTCAAATAATGCCTGTTCACTCTTGCCTTAAAAATCCCTAGGTTATACGCATCGGGAAACAGTGACGCAGGAAGAGAATTCCATTCCTTTGCAGTTCTAATAATGAAAGATGATGCGAACCGCGAGGTACGAACCGGAGGGATGTCGACCACGTATGGATGGAACCCCTGCCCACGTCGAGTTGTCCGATGGTGGAATGGTGCTGGGGGAATTAATTGATGCAATTCCTGCGCACACTCACCGAAATGTAACCTGTAGAAGACACACAGACTAGCAACCAGTCGGCGATGTTCGAGGCTCTGGAGCTGTCTTGAAGTAGTTTACATGGCAAATACTATATTTTTTATCTTTATAATATTTATTTGCTTTATAAGGATATGTAATGACTAAATACTATTTAAAATTTCCAAAACTCTTAAAGTATTACCGCATGTCTAATTTTATTCAGTAAATAATATAAAAGACCATACTTAATGGAATTTCAACACCTTGGAATGTGTTAATAATGATATCGCGATGATCCAGTTACATTTGATCTCACGCCAAGAAACGGTAGCAACTAGTGCAATGTTTCGTAAACGCTGCTATGATCAGAATCATCTGAAGATGAAAATTTTTCTGAAAATTCTAAGAACATCTTATGAGTCAAATGATCGTTGGATGAGATTAAATTAATTATCTCTTTAACATGAAAAATATTTGTAAGCATTCGTGTTATGTTCCATAATAACGTTAGTGTTAGCATTAAACAATACAGTACTTGCGATATATAGTTTATTTAGATCCTTTGTTTCGTTATCATTGTTGTTTATTTATTGTGCCTCTATCTGTTGGTTCAGACGCAAATGCTCTCGATTGGTTAAAGTTATTAACCTATACGTAGCAATTGGCACTGTTTTCTAGATGTGTAAAAAATACTCATGTTTTTTTGTTACTCGAATATTATTACAGTAATTAAATTTTATAACTGCGAATATACTTTTACAACAAAAACATGAACGTAATTTAAAAGATATTTTTTTAACGATACATTTGTATGCGCAATAGACGCTGTAGGTACGCGTAAAACCATCTACGCACAAATAACTAAATATTCTTTGACTTTTGACTTTGAGACATGTCTATTCGATAAAAAGATATCATATGTACAAACGTAGATATACAAAGTTTTATTAAATAAAGATTGATATAAATTGATATATTTTAACAACATAATGGTAAAGTCAGTAGGTATTGTTACTTTGTTACACTACACATACTTATAAAAGTATTCCATATTGTTTAGCATAATTTGTTCTTATTTGTTGTAAAAATATATAAACGCTAATGAAATAGCAAAGTAATTCTAACTCGGGTATGATTTTTACATATATCAATATAAGTAGCCGCCGACGTACTTATTACACTTTGTGTATGAAGCATAATAATACCTTGTATAGTGGTGGATTTAATAAAATTATTAATTTTTTACATGTGTAGAGATAAGGAGGCTCGACGAAGCTTCATTTAATGGTCTAACTCAATCAAACCGGTTCTCGTTGCTGCACACGAACGTGACCAGTTGCCCGCTATCTAATGTTATTTGAACATTTGCGAGTTTTGAAACAATTTGAACACTGTATTTATTAAGTTAAAAATGTTATAATTTATCATCCACTATTAATAATAATATTTGAGAAGATTATTCACAGAAAAAAGGACTAAAATAATATCTTGCAAAAGGATAGACTTCCAACATCTAAAAAATTTATGATATCGTCGATATAATTATGTATTTTTTAAGAACACATTGTTATATTTTTTTTTAGTTGGCAATTTATATTATTGGCAGTGCAGTATACATTTGACGTATTGACTTCGTGGTGATATGTGGTTTGCTGGGTTGGTGGTAAATGATAGTAAGGGGCGGGGCTTCACGTCACGCAAATAAATCTTTGGAGAGCAGATCCGTTCGCGGGTTCGCTTCTAATTTGGTGACACTACGGCCCAGTCTCGCGAGTCGCCACGCTCTCGTAACTACGTAACATTCGTGCATATAAACGTCTCCATACGTCACAGGCATATGTTGATAGATCTGAAACGTCAATCGGTATTAGTGGGTGTTATCTCAATAACCTTATTATTGTAATTCTTGCTTTTTATAGACAGTTTAAAATAGCATCTTAGTTATTTTTGTCTCCTGATTGTAAACAATATGCATGTGTAAGAGTGTCTCGTCGTTCCTGAATAAGTAAGTCTAAATTGTAATATCATATCAACTTAAATTCGTGGTTTCGTCGGCATTTATTAAGGTCGTAATTAATTTAGTGAAGTACCATAATATCCTTGCGTGCAGACGTGACTACCTCAGGTATAAATAAATTTTCCTTTTTACAATAACTGGTCGTTCACTTATCGGCGAGCTCACTGGTGACCGACGCGCCGATTATTATCCAGCGAGCCCGGTTCCCTGATCTGGCTTACGGTTGAATAGAACTAGTTATCGGCTGAATCTGTTTTGCGAGAACTGAAAAACTGTTTACTTTTTATAAGTTGATAAAGGCATTTATACACTTTAACTTGAGATGAAATATTGGTCGTGCAACTGGCTGTGACATTGCGTCATTCTATTTTTTTTTTAAATTATAAATGAATACTTTCTTCGAAACCATACTAATATTGTAAATGCCAAAGTAACTCTGTCTGTCTGTTACAGTTTCACGCCTAAACCACTGAACAGTGTTTGATGAAATTTGGTACAGAGATAGAATAGACTTTGGGAAAGGACATATGCTAACTTTTATTGCGAAAAAAAGGTTTGAAGGGATTGAAATAGGGGACGAAAATTTGTATGGAAGTTCGTAATTGTCGAAGATAAAAACGTGAAATATTGTATTTGTGCTAGTGTTTTTGAAAATTCGACCTATGTGGGGATGGAAAACGGTGTGAAAGTTCGTATGGAAGTACAAACAAAGTCACACTTTCACGGTTTCTCCCGGAACTGATATTGATAAAATTTGGTGTAGAGATAGTCTAAGTCGTTGGAAACCTTATAAGCTACCTTCTGTTGTAAAAAAGGGGCATAAAGTGGTTAAAATAGGGGATGAAGATTTGTTTAGGAGTTCGTCATTATCGAAGACAAATCCATGAAACTTTATATTTAGGTACTTGAAAAGAAGTAAATAAATATTTGTACATATAATCGTTTTTGAAATTTTGACCTGCATGAGGATGAAATTGGAGATAAAAATTCTTACGGAAGTCCAAACAAATCTGTTTAACCCTGTCTGTTCTATCATGTTGACAATTATTGTTAATGAAACGCAGACAACGTCGCGGGTTCCAGCTTGTTAGGTTTTATTTTATATTCTGTTTTACGCAACTTTCAGATTAATTAAATATACTTCTCTTTATACATTTACATTTTCTGACAATATACATATATAATTATGAAAACTTGACACGTGTAAAAGAATATTATTAACTTAGACGATTTTTAAAATATTTCTAAGTTAATTGTTGCTAATACTGCGTAGATCACCTAATTTAATGGGTGTCACACACGTTCAGTTTTATCTGTGCGATAAAACTGTGCAGTCGAACTGTACAGGTAAATCGTACGCGTCTATAGCCCAGCCTGCTTGTAAAAATCGTAAAAACTGTACAGTTTTTATCACATACACGTTTCGATTATCGGTGCAGTTTAGGGCCTATACACACCACGTTTTTTAACGCGCCGTCGACACGCGTTTCCAGCGATACAGACGCGATACGCACGCAAGTCAATCGCAGCCTGTAGACTTTTGCACACCTGTATAAACTCAAATACGCGTTTGAATCGATACAGACGTGCGTGTGTAGCGATACAGACGCGATGCAAACGCGCGTGTGTAGCGATACAGACGCGATTCAAACGCGCGTGTGTATCGATACAAACGCGCTGGCATTTTGCGTTTTTAAGCAGAACCTCGTCAACTGTAGCAGTTACAAACGCTATACTAACGCGCGTGTGTATCGATACAGACGCGCCGGTGCCGTGCGTTTGAATTGATACAAACGACAACAAACAGCTCTGTAGGATAAAAGCGCGCCGTCGACGCGCATTTCCAAATCACGTGGTCTGCTCAGTACGTCTACCATGACTTTCCAGAAACGATACACGTTAGCGAGTGTAATAGACAATTTCAACAATTTGTATGGAAAGTTGAGCAGCGCCTCTACCGGATACTATCATTACTATTGCGTTTCTGCATTTACTATTGTAGTTATGTCATGTGCGCTTGTAACAAAAACTCATGGTAGATGTACTGGCCCTTAAACGGTACAGTGCAATCGTAACGATTTCTCGTAACGTGTGTGCAACCCATAACTTTCTTTTGCTAGATAATGATGCAGCTCGAGGCTTTCAATAACCAGCTGTTTTAATTTAATACTACTTATCGTTGTTTGTATTCTTAGATTACTCAAATATTGACTTAAGTCTGTAAGTCGTCTTTATTCATTCGAAATGATAAATAATACTGATAGTGATGATTGGCGCCATGTCATGTTTTGTTTACCAACAGAACAAACTAGCAGTCGTGACTGGTGTTTGTTTACATTATTTAGATTCGTTATAGGACAAAGGCCTTTACTATCAGTTTCAGAATTGCAACTTGAAAGCTGTACTGATGAGTCTATTGTTTAATTTCAAAACATATGTTATGGTAAACTATTGATTAAATATTTGGTTGGTTAATATTGAAGGTTTGATTGAACATATCATCCACACCCTATTCTGTAATAATTCGTATTATTACAAAAGAGTTATAGTTTTAAAATTTAATTACATTTATTTTAAATTATAAAATAATATTCTGTAAGGTTCTGGCTCGACACATTTTATCACATGTGCAGTTGAGAAGTCTTACGTAACGACCGAACAGATCATTTCAAGTATATCACGATAAGGCATGCTTGTCAATTAATCAATGTTTTCATCTATTTTAGAGCCGCTATTGCGGCAGGGCGCGGTTCGGCACTCGTCCAGAAACTAAATTATGATGTATACATTATTTCCGGAATCGGAATATTTAATTTTATTAAAAGGACCTGTCGTCTTTAGCAAATCACACAAGAATGTGTATAGTCTTCATAATATATTTTAAAAATAACAGAAGTCGTACTATAGCTTTTCTAATTTGATTATAAAGTTTGTCAGGGATTTCACATGTACTGTCTGTTGCAGGTGGACAACGGCGGCGGTGGCTCGGCTGAAGTAATGGTGTACTCGCTCGGCTGGGGCATGGGGGAGCCGGAGCGGCGTGCGCTGGACCGCAAGCGTGCCCAGCCCGTCGCGCACACGCTCTCGCCCGACGATGGACACGAGGTTGATGTGCTGCCTCTCCATAATCAGGTTACTACTTTATTATCACATACATATTGTATTAACACTTTCATCAAATTAATAATTAATGGTCGATAAAATCATTTTAATGGACGTAATTGTTGAGGTCCGTTAAGTGGCACAAATAGTCTCTTCGGTCGTCAATGCAAAAAGTGAAAGCGAAGCCTGTGGTTGAAAATCATACAGCACACTATACTACGCAGCATACGATTGCTTTGACACCTTTCAAAAAAAAGTTTTGATATAAAATAATCCTTTTGTTGAAATGAATAATTGAATGCTTAATTTTTTTTTTGCAACCCATGCGACTGCATTGTTTGTATTGGCATAACTACATCACTGTGCCCATATACATATCCTTTGATCGTACCCCAGTTTTATGTTTTGTATTAAATATGGCTCTAAACTGTAAAAAAATCGGTAGTTTTTCGCATATTTTTCTCCTGTCTCTGGGCTTAGTTGATCTCCATAGTTAACACAATATAAATAGCTCTCAAAGAAAATATTATACATGATTATAATACTGCTAAATTAAAAATACCTGTTGTATTACTAACAGACTTGCAGTTGAGTGTACTATGTAAATTTATAGTTTCCATGTTTTTTATTCTAAGTTTACGCACCCTGTTACATACACTCACTATTTATTCTTAATTGTAATTATTTAAAAACCAATTAATAATTATTTAATTTACCAATTATATGTAAAAATAAAAATTTATTTAATACATAAAAGCAACACGTGTATTTGTTTGGTAAAATGTATATGATTAATACGTGTTTTAGTTTTGTGGTTATTTAAAAAAAAACGAATCACAAATATATCATATCTATTTTAGTTACCATAAAGCTATAGTTTCTATGATAGAACATGATTATTATATTATATTTACGCATCCCGCCGCTGTAAAGGCGACGGGTATGTGGGACTAGCTGACTGCGAAGCCAGAATACCCACTAAAACCCAGCGGTGCCCTCATCGTCGTAGTAGGGCGCCACGGGATCTCTTTCGCATGCAACCGTGACGCCCCGACGGTTGGTCCGCCTGTGCGGACTGCCTTTCCCTTGCCTGCACCGGGAGCGCTCTATCGCCGCTGTGCCAGGGATTAGCGCCCGGAGGCAACTACAGCAGGTCATGAAGACATAGCTCTCTCTCCTCCGTTACCTGGTGACTTGCGCCTTGGGGAGTGGTACATAGAGATGGGCATTATGCCCGGCATTTTGGGCAGATTGGATAAATTCCTAATAAGCGCCCATAAATTTCTTACCTTGGGCATTTAACTGGGCATAAATTATATTGTTCCCAAAAATTATTGTTTTATTAGATTCATGCATTGGAAGTTACTAAAGTAATAGTTTTTAGCTAGTGTTTATCGTTTAAAGGTAAAATTTTATAAATTTAAGAACATTTCACTAGAAATATACCTATAATTCAAAAAGTACGTTTCACAATTTAAATAACACGAGCGCGGGAACTTATGATATTGGCATCGCGTAAAGGATGCGGGAAGAGGGATGCGTATGTGTGTACGCGCCGCCGCCATTTTATATTAGGGATGTTCATCATCAGTGGGAAAAATTATCGATAATTTTACTATCGATTATCGTATCGTGTTATCGATAATTATCGAATGAACAGTTATCGATAATTATTGGATGAAAATTATCGATAGTTGGCAACAGTTATCGATAATTATCGAATGAAAATTATCGATAATTATCGGGTGCTTGGATAATTATCGAATGTACTACAGAATTATCGGGTGAAGGATGACAAGTATCGATAATTTTTGTGTATCGCAAGTGACGACGAAAAAAAACGGTCGTCCGAGATCTGTCATCGATATTTACCCCTGCAGCCTATCCAAATTCCTAAAAAAAAGGTCATCCGACATCCAGTATCGACGTTTACCCCTATACCTACTCTATCCGAATACCTAAAAAAAAGGTCATCCAACATCCTGTGTCAGTTTACCCCTATACCCTATCCGAATACCAAAAAAACAAAAAGGTCGTCATTTCTCCCTGTCAAACTTATTACTCGATAATTATCGGCTGACGCATATCCATAATTATCGAATCCCAATTATCGATAATTGTTCAGAACGATGAACGATGATGAATCAGCAACGATGTCTGGATCATCCAACGAGAAGAAAATTCGCCCCCATGGGTAGGATGCAAAGAAGAACCGCATCCTACCTCAATCAGCTGACCTATAGTGCCAAACGCGGCGGCTGCCTGCAAAGCGAGGCCATAGTGGGCGTGTGATTGGTGCAGAACTCCGGACTAGACAGTGGTCCGAAACCACATAACTGTCCGGATAAGAGGTCAGCAGAAGGTCCAACAGGGAAGGCATATGATCTTCCACGCGGGTACGCGTTGGCGATCGTCGTAAATAGATCTTCCCGCATGATCGGTTGTTCGCGAGCCGAGACACTCGGTGTGATGGGCGTTCAAATCACCAAGTATCACTATCTCTGTGATGGGATCTGTTGTAGCACGGAATCTGTAGCCATTTGGATGAACTCTATGAGACGATCAGTTTCGTCATTACCGCTGTGGGACGTATATAGGCAGGCATAGTCACGGGGATGGTCGTCGCTGCCTATGCGCAACCAGAGGATAAAGAGGTTTCTACCTTCAAGACTGCCAAGGTGACGAGAGTAGACATCCTCCCTGATACACGCGCAAACTCCAGCCCACGGTACAAAAAGTGTTTAATTTGTACCCCGGACAAGAGAGATAAGAGGTATCGGCTGGAGGGGATATCTGTGTCTCTGTCAAAAGAGCAAGGCCGGCTTCGCTGTCTGGAGGTGGTAGTGAACGGCGTTAAGATTAGTATGAAGCCGCCTGATGCTACAGAAATGCACGGTCATAGTGGTAGGGAACTTCTGCCGACTTTGTCTGACTCTGTCTTTGTCTTGAGCTTTGTCTACAGAGCCGGATTAACCCTGTCCGGGACACTAGGCAATGCTATACTCGGGGCCCCTTTTTTTTTACTTTTGTTTTTAATGTTAAAGTGAATAGGCAAAGTGGCAGACGTTCCACCTGATGGTAAGTGGTAAGTCGTAACGTACTTTACCTGGAACTAGCCCAGTTAGCTCCATTGTTTTATTCCATTGTTATTGGTTCCATTTTCGGACGACGAAAAAAAAAAAAAAAAAAAAAAAAGTTAACCGCCCTTCAGTATGGACATTTTCCTCCGTACCCTATCCGAATACCTAAAAAAAATAAGGTGGGTGGTTACGTGGAGTCGACACAACATGATTTCGTCTCTGTCATGTCATCTCTGGTGCCCCCCAAAACGGGATGCCCTAAGCAATTGCTTAAATAGCTTATAGGCTAATCCGGCACTACACATAAGGTGTTAAACTCTCGGTGCCAGTAACTTTTTTTTCTTCTTGTCGCTTGCATGGGGCCCCTAGTGGAAGCGGGGCCCATAGGCAATTGCCTACTCTGCCTATTGGTTAATCCGGCACTGTTTGTCTACCCCGGGCAGTTAAACTGTTGAGCACAGATTTGCGCCAAGAATTCGCAGCGCTGCCCAGGCTTCTGGGCTTAGGTTGAGGTCTTGAGCCCGGAAGTCTAGAGAGGGATTCTCCGGTGTTTTGGCGACTGGTACCCTCCTGGGGTAGTCTTTACGAAGTCTGTGCTGCCATGTGTGTGGGGGGAGGGGAGGGATGGGCCACCGGATCCTCAAAAACCGAACGAAACATGACGTCAGTGCCGTTATTTCACGTCAGTATTAAGTGAGAGCGAAGTTCTTCCCGGGCGCGTTGGCCCATTTAGCTGCAAGCAGCATGGCGCTACTTCGGTAATATATATATATATATATATATATATATATATATATATATATATATATATATATATATATATATATATATATATATATATATATATATATATATATATATATATATATATATATATATATATATATATATAGGTTATATTTATATAGGTTATATTTTTACCGATATTTGTATGCTTATACTATGCGCAGATTTTTTTTATTTTTATTTTTAGTAGCTTTAAAATACATGTATCTTAATTTAAACATGAAGAGATCATGCTGCTTCGTCCCGCATACTAATCCTAGATCTCATTACTGTAATCTAGATTAAAAATTCGAAAGTTTTGTTCCTATTATAGGTAAATTACATACTTTTTTGTTTTATTGTTTTACCCTTTATGTGTTAACACAAAACAGAATACAAAATGTTATTTGATCTAAAAGTGACGATAAGGCTAAGTATTATTTTTATTGTGAAATATTAACCAATGTTATTATTTTTTTTATTAAAATACATTCAGGACTTACATTTTCTCTTTACTCTTTGAATACTTCCTATTTTACATAAGAAAAATATTTAAATCTTGTTTAACTTCACATTAAAATATTTGCCATATGATTGGGCATTTATTCAGGCAAAAAAACATTTATGCCCAATATGCCCGTAACTTACCATTTATTCCCGCCGGGCAGAAACAGATTGCCCATCTCTAGTGGTACATGATACACCTACGAAATTTTAACTAAGAAACACCTTCATCATAATCTACGATATATATTTGTATCTAAATTTTTACGTGGGTGGAAAGATGTTTCTTTTGAATTGGAATAAAAAATAGCGAGAAAAAAATATAAAAAATTAAAAATAATTAAAAAAAATATATATCTATATATCTATATGTGGGTGAACCATAATATATTTTTTTCAATGAGAATAGAAAATCTTCCTCATTATGACAATAGTTAAATAACAAAAATCACTCTTTTATTCAATTTTTTTTATTAAAAGAATAGTTCAACGTCATTTTTTTTTCGTATTACTTATACGAATTCTTAAGTTTTGACACAGTGTTTTAGAATTTAATAATTATAAACACATAAATTAAATAAATAATAATAAAATAAAATAAATTCAGTCAATAATTTCAAAATATGCATTTTATGCTACAAGTACAAAGTGAACCTAATGTCAAGTGTTAAAGAAGAATGCGTAACAATCATCTTGAGTGGATTATTCTTACCTAGTATATTTACTATTAATTTTTTTTACGTGTCGAGATGGGATTATATATGAAAATTATTATTTTATGGTGAATCCCATTCAGTCAAACGTTGACACTTCAATTTCAATTTAAACATTTATATTAATTATTCCCATTTGCTTAAAAAGTTATTGTAAGTAATATATTATATAGTATATAAGTAAATGTTTTGTAAAAATGTATTCTTTGAAACATCTCAAGTGTGCAGTGTGTAAGGGCCGAAACACATAACGGCGTTGCGGCGCCGCAACGCTAAAATCGGCGGTGGCGTCACCGCCAATTTTAGCGGCGCGGCACCGCCAATTCCGGCGTTGTGACGTCATACTTTTTGACCACGATTTATTGACATTTTGTGTCTATTTTTATATTTTATTTTTTTGTGTCTTTATTAGACATGGGTATCTCAATGAATTTTTATGAACTGCAGATAAGCTCATGAGCCATATGCTTGAACCGGAGCTGTGAAACGGCTCACAGTTCAGCTCAATTGTTGTTATAGGTATTGTTACTTTTAACCACTTTTAACTATTAGATTTACAGCTAATTTATGACTCGGTTCAAAAAATGACATGTATGATGTACCTAAATTATAAAAATGTAATAAAGCAGCGTTTCGAAAAGTTATTATAGTGATATTTTTTCTATCTTACACAATTATAGGGGAATGCTAATTTCATGCATATGATAAACGCTAAAGTGAGTTTCTTTGTTTGTTACGCTTTCACGCTTTAACTATTCACCTGAATTACGATCATCATGAAATTCTGCATACCAGTTGTCTGGGGTACAGAAAAGGACATAGAGTACCTACTTTACGTACCGACTACCGTTGGTGCCTGTACCATGCGAGCGGAGCCGCGGACAAAACCTATTTATTTATATTATTTGTTATTGCGTCCATACTATTATATATGTTGTTGGTTAGCAGGAAAGAGGACATCAGGTACCAATCAAAAACACCAATTGCAAATTCATGCGACGTTTCGATCTTTTATTAGATCTTCTTCAGGCATCTACAAATTTATTGTTATACATAAGTGAAAGGCCATACATATAATTTACATAATCTAAGTTATAAGTGAGGTGAACAAACTTTTTCTTTTCTTTTTACCTTTACATAGAGTGTCTAATTAGTATCCTTATATTTCCAACTTCATTAAGTACAGCTTTAATTTTTAAAAACAATTTCTGAATTATTATTTTCTTGAAACAAACAAACAACTAAGGTATCATCCGCTATTATTTAAAATTGTTCATATCATTTTTTGGAAAAATATTCTATTATTAAATTTTTTTTAATTTTTATTTATAAATTTTGACCCCGCTGAATGAACCTACAACATAATTAAGTCTGTATTTTATAATGTACAATAACAATTCTTATGAATAATTTACAATTTATATCAAACAAACATCAAAATTCAAAATTAAATAATATTTACTTGTTTACCATGATATGCAGTGCCTGGAACGTCTATACGTCTGTCCCGAATCTTTATTATTTTTTTCCTCTCTTTATATCATTTAAACTTGTATTATAAACGTATATTGTACTGAAGTATATTTGATATAGTAACTTTAGAATTTAGAATTTTTTTTTTCTCTTTATATGTTTATGTATTAATCTGTTATAAATTCTATATGAACGAAACCAAAGTATTTATTGCCAAAGTTTGAACGTTATTTTCTATTGATATGTTAATTACTAAATTCATTACGCCGATGGACCTACAACACGATAAAATATGTATTATACAAAAAAACGAAGATATGTTAACAATTCATCCGAACAATTTTTAATTTTCATTAAAATTCAAAACAAACATTATTTTTTTCTTTTACCATTATAGTTGTTGGAACGTCATATATGTCTTTCCCGAAGATATATTATTTTTAATTTTTCTGTATCTTTCCTCTGATATATTGTGATCAGAGGTTGTAGGTTCATTCAGCGGGGTCAAAATTTATAAATAAAAAATAAAAAAAAATTTAATAATAGAATATTTTTCCAAAAAATGATATGAACAATTTTAAATAATAGCGGATGATACCTTAGTTGTTTGTTTGTTTCAAGAAAATAATAATTCAGAAATTGTTTTTAAAAATTAAAGCTGTACTTAATGAAGTTGGAAATATAAGGATACTAATTAGACACTCTATGTAAAGGTAAAAAGAAAAGAAAAAGTTTGTTCACCTCACTTATAACCTAGATTATGTAAATTATATGTATGGCCTTTCACTTATGTATAACAATAAATTTGTAGATGCCTGAAGAAGATCTAATAAAAGATCGAAACGTCGCTATTTATTTATATTTAATCTATAAAACTAATATAGTAAGATATTAATTTATGTATCACTTTGTTTCAATTTTGTTTAGGCTTTATGAGACAAAAGTTGTTTAAAATTCTACCAGCATACAAACTTGATTCACAAAATTATTTCCGGTACAAAGGATTACTTTTTATGCATTCTACTAAATAACAACTTCACAAACAATAATTAACAAATTTCACGTGAACTATAATATTTAAAATAATTAAATTAATATCCACAATAAAAAATCACGAAGAACTGGTTACCCTACAACAACGCTCTTTTTCGCGGCGCAGCAACGCCGCAACGCAAACTGCCGATTTTAGCGTTGCGTCGCCGCAACGCCGTTATGTGTTTTGGCTCTAACCGATTTATTGAAAAAGTTCCTGGTAAAAAAAACAAATAAGTGCTGTTAGTAAAAGAATTATTTGGGCACTTAATAAATATTTCACTCAATAGTTTTATATGTGAAAATTGTCGATTACAACTCTTGAATAAAAAAAAAAGTTGAAAAATTCGAATGATGCCACTCTATGTTCTTACGGAGTACAACTTACCTGTAAAATATTACTCAAAAATATTCATGAATTTTCGAGAAAACCAAAAAATACTTTTTTTTTTTTGTTAATTGTTATAAAAACACTGTCCTTGTCCACAATATAATTTGTTGTACATAGCTTAGAGAGAACGTTTTATGATATTTTTATCAAAAAATCTCGAGATAATTATTTAATTTCTTTTTTTATTTAATTACAATTTTGAATGAAATATGTTTAATTATAAATAAATGGTTAACCGCTCATTTATATATTTATATATTTTTCAGTTAAGGTTAAAGAAGACATAATTTGAAATTAATATGATAAGGCTTTGTGTTTGTTAGTTTTCTTTATTCTTCCCGTTGTAATAATTTACTGGTATAACCTTCCTCAAAAATCATACTATACAACAATTTTTTTTTCCCATCAGACTTAAGTAGGTCATATAGATTGATGATGTAAGCGGTCACTTACAAAATTTTCCTTCGTGATTTGTCCCATGTGATATATGTACATGTATAATAAACGTACAACCACGGCTATTTGCAGTCACAAAAATATTTACGATCTGAGATCATCAGTTTTATCTTCAAGACTGATTTATAATAATACAAGTTGTTCTTAAGTGTGTTTGGTGGTGTGAGTCTCTTGTTTAATTTATTGTAGTAGTGCAGAATTTTCCTCTGACCTCGATGTAAATTAGTATTATGGAAACGGGCGTCGAACTAAATCGAGATTATATCTAAATAAAATTTTCAACACCTCGATTTCCAGATGGTTAAATGCTATTTTTACTTATATTGATTTTTAGACATTTGTTTTCATGTGGTTTACCAAGTGATAGGTAAACACTTCGCAGATTACGCTTTTAAATTAGTTTACTAATATATTAAAACAATACATACATATAAAGAGCTAGGCTGTAAGTAATTGAAGAGTACTTATACTACTCGTTACGTAGTGACTTACACGTTAAAACCCTTTGTTTGGATAAACGTTATAAAATGCAATTATAACTACGTAGTATTTGCGGTATGTTGTTTTTATAAATATACATTACATTGTATTCATTTTCATGTGATACAAATCACTGTTCATATTCCATATATGAGAAACACATTTTTTTGTAGGTTAAGAACGTGTACATACCACGATATAGTTTTTTTTAACGATTTTTGTTTGTTATCCTTAAAACAATTAAACTATGTTTGAAAACCGTTAGAAACGTGGGCTTTTCGATTTGAATAACTTTCTGGTGTTTTTTTTAAAACTACTTCCTCTTTAAACGTTACTCGAAATTGTGTTTTAAAAAAAATGAAAATGGCACATTTATCTATTAATTAAGTCATTGGTTGTAGTCATTGGTACCTTTCAATTGAGGTTTAATTCATTTTTTAGCTATTCAAGGTAGTAAAAAATAGTTATACAATAAAGTTAACATTCATCTATGTATAAGATTATAGATATTATAGAGAGACTATTTTGGTCTCTTTATCGTTGGATACTTAAGTACGAGAGTAATAATATACGATTAAAAGTTTAAAGTGTTTAAACGTTAATTAAATACTATAAACTATAAATTAATTGGTGCGCGGCCAAATATATAGATTGTCCATTGTTGTCGTAGTTTCCACTTGCAATTTTTTATGTTAATGCTTTGTTTATTCATTAGATTAGAATACTTGACACTTACGTATTATATTTCTACGAGTAATTAAACACTTCATAGCGAGGACAAATCGTTTGGCAAGAAATTTGCGTGGGAACCACATATGACATAAAGATTTCCGTCCAAAATTACTTAGAGAAATTTTTGTCGTAAACAAATATTGATTCTGACTTGATACCCTGAACTTTAGACTCGTATTCTTAGACTAAACTACTTACTAAACATCAATAATATTAAAATATCATAACGTTCGTAAAAGGGATTTTATAATTTGGATCAGTGAGGATCACTCAGGTGTTGGCGCTCGCTCAGGTCAACGGCATCAGCTAAACTTTTTTCACGGTCGTTTGTAATTCGATCGTACGACACATAGCTAGTAGAGTGTGATTCCACTGCACCTTCCGTGTGTGCGTTACCCGTTCTCGACCGCAGACACTAAAAAGTCAACATTTTTTATTTTATTTAAACGTCTATCCTGTTCTTTCATACATATACGGCGAGTTGCACGAAACCGTCGCTAATTTTCCGTTAGTTAAGTTGAAATTAATCTTAAAATTAGTTGATCTCATGATTAATTTAAAGCTGTTGCAATTAATCATCCGTTAGATTGGTCTTTAATTAAACTAAATTTTTTTATTAACTTAATCAGATGTAGGTTTCGTGCAACAGATAATCACGATTCTTGTGATTAAATTAGTTTAATAAACTCTTAAATTTTAAAATTTGTTTCGTGCAACTCGGCGATAGAGTGGCAAAGACGCATTTAGCAAATCCTTAAATGTTTTTGGCGTTCTTATCTCAAGAAAGATTTCGGTTAAACCCATTATATTTAATATATTCGTCAAAAATAACGCATTTTTATGAAATAAGCTTAAAATAAAATAAGTAGTATTTTTTACATTTTTTGATATTTAAAGATTCTTTTTCTTTTGACCTTGCTTTATTTTATACAAGCTTTGTAAAATTTTAATTATGATAATAGAAACGAATAAAAAAACTTATGTAAACCGTTTGTTTGATAACAACAGACTGAGAATGACTTCATCAAATTGCGAAAAGGCTTAAGGCCTCGGCAAACAGAGAGCGTTATTAATTAGCGCGCGTAAAAGCGCTAGCGCTAAAGCGCCGTAACGTCGCGTGCTTTGTGTTTGACAACTCCGACGCTATTCACTAGGCTTCGAGCAACGCTATTCAGCTTAGTCGTCCGTCACGATGTCCAGCGACTCGGATGAAGAGGAGTTGCTGCTGCTTTACGCATTATAACGTTCGCAAAGGAAGCGAATATGGGTGCATGATATAAATAAGAAGAGGAAGGAATTTGGAGAATATCATCGCTTGTGCCGAGAGCTTTTATCACATGAAGATCGCTTTTTTCAATACATTCGCATGTCACGAGAGTGTTTCAAAGAATTTCATTCCCTTCTTCTTCCCACAATAAGTAAATTATTTTTCACTCATTTTAACTAAATTTTAAAGTGATAATTACGAGAAAACGCCCGGCGCTAAATAAAATTCTGTAATAAAATACAACACGACGTCATGACGCGGCGCCAGAACGTCGCGTACTGGTAGCGCGCTCACGCTGTTTGACAGGTTATAGCATGTTCAGTACAACACAACACGACGCTATAACGCGGCGCTAGGCCGGGATGCTATAGCGCTTTGACGCGCGCTAATAGCGTTCTCTGTTTGACGAAGCCTTTAGATTCTGTTGTGCTTCTTTGATATGGTGCTAATAAACAAGTTAGTAATGTTGTCGATTTTTTTTAAATATTGAAAGGCTAAAAATGTTTTACATTACATAAATGTTAATTATATAGATACTTCTCAATTTTCCAACGGACATAATCAATTTTTTTTTTGTTGAAAATAGTATCCAATTGTGATCACGGTATATTGTCGATTGTTAGTATTATTTTATGATGGAATTGATATGAAATGATTTCACAGTTAAAGTTAAATTATCAAGCGACTATTTTGTGACGGACAGGTCGGTGGGCACACCAGGCTCCTGGTGTTGAACGACAGCACAGTGATCAAGCCGCTCAACATTCGCGAGCTACATTTCTACCAGAATATTCCTGAAGACATCCAGAACTTCGTGCCGCGATACAAAGGTGAGCATCGATACTCGATACCCGTTGGAGTTAAGCGTTTTCTCGGTTCGCTTTTATGATTTCGCTGAATGTATCATTATTGTTATCATTCATTGCATCAAAGTATTAATTTATTTTTTTCAATTTTTATATCAATATATATATTTATTTCGATGTCTCGTTTTGATTTAGTCTTCAAATAATTGTTTGTTGTTATTGTATTTTCGAGCACTAAGGGAGTTATCGCTTTTTTATATTATTTTCGTTTTTACCTCCAATCCTATTGTTTTATTGTTCGAATGTTACTCGTACAGTAAGTACATTGTTTACGAGTTTTTATCGATTCATTAATGTGATTTGCGTCATAGCGCAATAGATCCGTTAACGATCTTATCTACGCACTCGATTATTATTTATCAATCGATGCGTTAACCGTGGATGAGGGGATAATGTGATTAATATGTTATTGGATTTAACTCCCCTTGCTGCTCACTTGACTTGAATCGTGACATATTACGATGTGAGTTTTGCGTGCGAGAGAGATGCGTGGCCGATGACACAAACCCGCCGACCGCGAGCGATCGTTCATTTTATAAAATATAAATAGGTATGTTTACGATTATTATCTCGATATAAACATATACAACTTAAACATAATTGTGAAAGTAACGGTTAACTGTTACGCGTGAAAACACACGGTATGCTTAAGCCTGCTTTCCGTGAGTTTTACTGTTAAGACTACTATTAACGTGTATAGTCACTGGCTTCTCATATAATGTTTTAAAGATAATTGCATTTGAACAGATTTTCCACATCGATTTGCAGCTCTATGATTGTTAAGTTTTTCTGAACTACGATTTAAAATATATCAAACCATGATGTCAATCATTATTTTGTTAATTCTTCACTATTGAAAGCCATCAAACAAAAATAAATGAATGAATATTATTCAAATAATATAATTTATTATGTTTACTACATTAAAAAATATATATGTTAACCGTAAAATTATTTCATGTAAAATATGTAGTGCAGATTAAGACGAAATAATTAAGAATTAACGTTAAAAAACATTATTCGAATTCGCCAAAAAAAGTTCTTATAATGGCTTGTTATGGCATGGTTGAATTAAATACACTTTATAAAATTCCGCTTACTGTAAATTTACTAATGGAATTGTGAAATTAACACAAAAACCGTTTAAAATTAAGTTAATTTTATGTAACATAGGTACTTTTATAATTAAATTAATACGTCAAATAAATTTTATATCTTTTTCCTATTATACTACCTAAATGTATTATTAATAATTTATTTAAGTTTTTCGTAAAAATCGGACGAAGGCCCTGCTATTATATCATACCGGCTCATTAATTGTTAATTAATCGAAAAAAATTAAATATTTAATTCGATCGAAAATTCAGCAATTTGTACTGCACAAGCTCAGTCGTGCTTTTGTTAGGGCCGAGCCGAGTGCTCGGGCGGGCGGATGGCGGGTTTGAGCGCGAGAGCGGGAGCGGGTCAGGGGTCAGGAACACAATATTAGTTTCCTTGTTGTCGCAAGGGTTGCGGCGCTGCGGCGGGCGGAGCGACGCCGGCGACTCATCACACAACCGCCCCTAATAGCGCCCTAGCGGTAATTTTACATTATGGGTTTGTAAACCTTTACTTAAGACTACATTCACCACACTTACAAACCAGACACTACACATCGCCGATAAATATAACACGACACAACACATACATATTATGAACATTAACTTTACATTCACTCGATTGCAGTTATACATAACAAAAGATATACAAACCCTTTATGAAATTACGTATCTAAACGATAATAATTTTTCACTTTCATTAATATTTAAAGCTGGATTTAGCAAAATTAGTAAGTAAAATATATACTATATTAAAGTATAGGAACTAGAATTTATGTACTCGTTAAATGCAAAGTTTAAGTCAATGACGTTAAATTAAAGATAAATTTGACGTAATATTTTGCTTTTCTCTTTGCAAAAATCATATTTCTATTAGTTTTACAGTCGTGTGCATAATTCTAGATACTTTGTTTTATAAAAGCAAAAAAATAAAATGTATGTAATAGTATTTTACATGATTTGAGTGCATATAGAAACAAGCAAATGATCTTTTGGCCATTTGTTGCAGGCGTGATGCAGGCCTCACACATGGGAGGCACCAAATTGGACAAGCGGTACTCGCCATGTTTCCGCGACGAGAACGGCCGCAAGCAGTCGTTGGGCGGGAAGCGCAAGCGCGACGACGTATTCAAGTGCGTATCCGAGCGTGCCCGCTCGCTCTCTAGCCGTACACTCCTCGACACTTGTCATGTGTCCTTTATCATATTTCAGAAACTAAGACGTACGCCGGACCGGCACCCGACGTCGCCATTAATTCATATCATCGCAATACTTAACTATCCCACTAACGCGTGAGCGATGCACGAACCACTCACACGGCGAGCCTCCGAATGTGACTTGCGTCGTGGAGTCGTGGTAATTTATACAGTTTGATTGAAATGTAACAATATAACAGATACCGCCAGCTCTGTGTTTCAATTAGCTCCTACTGACGACGTAGCTCGGAAACTGTCGCAGTGTTACTTTACTTGCCGTTTTTCTTTTTACAGATTTAAAGTTCATCGAAACGGCAATGCGAGTGAAGTACTTAAGAGCATTGCTCACATGGACAACTCTAATAAACAATGTGAGTAAAAATAAGTGATAACTTAAAATAATCTGAGTAAATTGCTTAATATTGAAATTAATCATTATTACTTATATCAATTAATCACTTTCAAAAACGGTGATGATGAATTATAATATTCCGAACTAACCTGCTTGTGTTTTCTGTTTTTTTGGTACATGTCCATTTTTTTATTGCATATATTATGTTTTATTAATAATAATAATAAAAAATAGATTTAGGTTAATTTATAATAATAGTGGTCGCCCAATGGTCGAAATTCGACCTAATCTATAATTAACAGCATTGTCAACATCATAAAAATATGATTGCGCATAACATGGTGAGTGACATATGCAGCAGTCATTGGACCTGATCTGTCATAAAAATTTTCGATAAAAAAATCGTTGCAAGACCTGTATTTAAGACCCTGTTGACTACAGACTTGGACAAGGAACAATTTGTGTATATTTAGCAGTGCTAAAAATTTTCTAAAAGAATTAACCCCACGACTCATAGCCTCCACTGGTGACAAGAGGGCTGGTGCATTTTTTGCCCAAAGAATCGGAATTGCGATTCAACGGGGAAATGCTGCTAGTATTCTTGGCACCATTCCACGCGGACATGATTTATACCAAAACTGTTTGTAAATAATTATTTTAAGTTTTGAATTGTAAATATGTACAATATTGTAAAATTTCTGTAATAAATATATTTAAATTATTTTATTATTAAAAAAAAATAAAAAAATGTGTATATATGTACATATGTGTGTGTGTCGTAGTGTATGTAGTGTTTTTTTAAAATTAATTTAATGTACATATTTTTTTGAGCATAATTATAAAAAATATTCGCATTCTGCACTTCTTCTCCATATAAACTTTAACTGTGCCAAATTTCATGCTTCTCCGTCCGCGTAATTTTCGTAAAAAGGGGTACAAAGTTTTTGGCTCAACGTATTAATATATAGATTCTTAATGAACTAAACTGCTTGAGTATTCTGTTTTCCTGGTACATGTACTTTGTTAATGCAAGAAAAAAATTTAACAAAAAAAAAAAGAACGAATTTTTTAATGTAATCTGTAAAAATATTCCTATTATATATACAAAAATAATATTAGGTTGGAAAAATTACGATCTAAAGATCGTCGACGGGTAAACCCGTTTAATTTCTTTTTAACCATTTAAATAAAAAAAGGTTTTTTCATACTTTTAGGAAGTAACTTCTTACATATTTATGTAATCCGTGACTGGCGCCGTAACGCGTTACGTAACGAAGCGGTTTACCCTCCCTTAAGAAGTTATCACACTGAAGTTGTGTCACTTCAAAAATATAAGGAACGTTAAGATTCTTTATTGTGAATAATTCAGTATATTTAATTATGATTCCATAGTGTCGAGATGAGTTTACTGAACTATTTTTGAATTAAAATGAAATCCTTTCTTTCGATAGACTTCTTGATGATGGAGAACATAACGTCGTCGTACCGGCGGCCGTGCGTGCTCGACCTCAAGATGGGCACGCGGCAGCACGGCGACGACGCCAGCGCCGAGAAGCGCACCAAGCAGATCGCGAAGTGCGCCGCCAGCACCTCCGGCACGCTCGGGGTGCGCCTCTGCGGCATGCAGGTACTGGGGAGGAAATCATTTTGAATACCCATAAAGTCTATTATGTCTAGATAGACAATAGACTTTTTGAGATTTCGCATATGCGAACAATGTCGAGCAAAAATTTCCTAGTGGTGGATATAGTTACCTATTATAGTATCGTAAAAATAGCTTCACCGAATTACTATACAGTATAAATATTTTATGTATTCTTAATTTTTTATAGTCAAATAAAATTGTTATACTTTATTACGAATGGCCTATGACCGAATCATATGTATTCCAAGGGAAAAATTGTTTCACGAGCATTATATGCTTGTAAACTCGTATTAATTTTATCTTCCGCAACGTAAGCTTCGACCGGCTAACTTCCGCAGATATACGTGCAGGAGACGGGCATGTGCCTGCGGCGGGACAAGTACTGGGGCCGCGCTCTCACGGAGGACGGGCTGCGCGAGGCGCTGCGCGACTTCTTCGCGGCCGGCGCCGGCGGCGTGCGCGCGCGCGTCGTGCGCCGCGTGCTGCGCGACCTGGACGCGCTGCGCCGCGCCGTCGCCAAGCAGACCAGCTACCGCTTCTACTCCTGGTGAGTGCCGCCCGTCGCGGCCCTGAACCGCTCTCGGTATATCGCGGGTATCGCTTACATTTTAATTATCGGTTGCTATTTTACAGTTCGCTGCTCATAGTTTACGAGGGCGACGTATCGAGCGAGCTCGTGCCGGACGAGACGAGCGGCGGCGTCTCTACGGAGTACGAGGGCGACGCCTCGGCCGGTTCGTCGGAGTCCGTCCCCTCGCCCGGACACTTCGACATGTCGACGCTGCACGACGAGATCGCGAGCGACACGCGCGAACCCTTCGTGCCGCACTCGGAGGAGACCATGGGTGGCTACGAGGAGGGCGAGGTGAGCGCGCCGAGCGAATCGCGGGAGGTCCGCTCGGTGCGCCAGCCGCCCAGCCCGGACTCCGCCGACAGCTGGATGGCCTACTCGTGCGCGAGCAGCGAGTCGTGGCGGAATGCGGCCGAGGTGGAGGCGGAGGAGGTGGAGGTGGAGGCCGGCAAGCGCCCGCGCACGCGGCCCACCTGGCCGGTGCCTGCGCCGGTCGCGCCCGCGCCCGCGCCTCCCGCGCCCCCCGCGCCGCCCGACGAGCGCGTCGACATTCGTATGATCGACTTTGCACACACGGCGTTCGCGGGCGCGGCGGCCGAGTCTCCGCTGGCGACGGCCACGCCGCACCATGGCCCCGACTGCGGCTTCCTCACCGGCGTCGACTCGCTCAAGCGCCTACTCACCGAGATTCTGCATCCGCAGCCCTACAGTTAATGAGGCCCCGTCCGCGCCGCGTCGGCGCTCTCTAGACAAAATTCGCAATAATGTAACCCCCGGCCGCCGGCCTAGCCTCGGTCCGAGGATCGCTCCGAGTCCCGGTCCGATTAGCCCGGAGATCTTCGTGGAGTACAGTCCGTTCGCCCGCCTCGAGGTCCTCCGACGTAAGATGTTTTCGAAAGAGACTATTTTCCTTAAAATTGTAAAATATTTGACTGATATCCTAGTGAATTTTAGTTGAAAAATAATAATCCGCCGGGCGATCACATCGAGCGGTGGAAAGCAGGGTATTTTCGCTTCGTCCGCCGTTCCTCGTACGTAGATTGACTCTCTCAACCCTTGTGGCTGCAAAGCGGTCGTCACACTTAGTGAATGTTGGCGGTACAAATATTATTTAATAAATAATAAAACTATTATAATTTGAAGGGACCCAGTAGCTATTCTAAAGTGTATTTTTTAAGTATTATTATTACAATATTCCCAGATCGTCGTGCTTTTGTATCCTTCGGATCGATTGTCTTTGGTTTTCATGTGATGGATAACTTCATGGAATACATTCTTAGCTTAAATGTGTAGACATTCCCTGTCAATGTTAGATTGTTAAAGCGTTTTGGGGACATGCCCGAATGTACTGCATTTTAATTCTTTCATTTGTTATTAGAACTTCATTAAAAATTATAATTATGTTTATTTACCAACAAGGGTCTACAAATGTACATTTTTCAATCCTAATATAATTTATAATATTCATATATTGCAAATGTATTATATTATATATTTTAATTATCGTATTATATGACATGCACTACTTGTGAATAAAAAAAATTGTAAAAAGTAATATTTTTTGTTAGTAGATTTGAAAGTTATTTAAACGAAAAAAAAAAGAAAACTATATTTATGTATTACATAAATAAAGTTACAAAATATTATTTGTAAAACAAGCAGTATTATTAGGACAAGAACAAGAATGAGTTAGTTTGGTTTGGATTTCATTTGTTTGGCATAGGTGCTAGAATATGAATTACACTGCCAAAGTGAATGAGTGACATGAACACAACTATAAGTACGTTGTGTTCACGTGATAAAGAATGCTTAGACGTTGAGACCTAAGTTGAACAACATAGATAAGAAATTCGACATCATCTTAAAAATTAAAAATCAATTTATAATTGCGACACACTACAAGGTTTCTGTTTTAAATAAATTGTTAATTAGTAAAGAGAAATGAATTGTTCAGTTTAGATCTCAATATCTACGGTAAGTGTAAACAAATAAATGAGGTAGCACACGATTAAGTGAATGTGATTGACTATTAGTGTTAGCCAACATTCCTTCGTGCTGCATTCGTCGTTTTTTTAACTTGTGGAATAAATTTATAAAAAGTACCTGGTTTATTTAGGATGCTAGGCTGTATTATATAATATTATCATTTATGTCTGTTATTTTAAATAACTGTACGACACTATTTTGTTAAATAAATTTTAGGTATTAAAATTTCATTGTTTCATTTAAAATACATTATCATAATATAATAAAAATATTTTACTGTAATACAGTTATATTAATGACAAAAATTATATAATACCCTCATTATTGATGCCAAGTAATTATCTCATATGTCAAAAACCGTCCAGCCGTTTGGGCTGTAGGGCGTGCCAAAGAAATGGACATACATACATACATATATACATACATACATACATACATACATACACTCGAAAAACATAACCCTCCTTCTGTCGCAGTCGGGTAAAAAATTAATTCAAATAGCTTCGTAACTCTAGTCCGACCTTAGCCGAGAGCTACTAAGTTTTTTTCATTTACCAATATGTTTCAAACAATTTTAATCTGAGATTAAATACATAAACGAATTCATGAATTTAAATGTCCCATTTCGCTGAATTCGTTTCATATATGAGCCGTTAAATGATTAAAAAAAAAAATGTTTTCATGGTCATAAAATTATTGTTGATAAATATTTTATACAACTGTTGTAAGCAACGGCGGTGCTTATAGTGTACATTAAATTATATCGCCATAACCATAATATAATAATAATTGTTACATATTTTCCAAATAAGGATGTTTACTTCTTCTTGTTCGTCACTTTTATTGTTTGGTATAAAAGAAATAAAAATAAAAAAAAACATTTTCCCGCCATTTGTAGCGTCAAATGATCAAAGAATATTTTATGGTTTTTAAAAATTACCATTAACTATAAATAACGAATACTACGTTCGAATATTTATTATTTTAACATTGATTATACAGAATAAAATGGCGGAATCAAACGACGTTCAAACATTAGAAAAAATATCCACCGAAGTGGATGAATCGCAATTCAAAATTATATTATCAAGCCAATGCATTAAAGGTAAATTATAGTTTAAACAAAAAAAGTTTAAAAATCAAAATAAAAAAGTATGAATACAAAAACTATTTCAATTATATTACGTTAAAATTAGTAGATTGTGTGATTTATATTCAAGTGATATTATTATAATTAAAGTTATATACTTACCATTCAATGTAATTTTTATAGCTCAGTCCTATTTAGTTGATAAATTACGAAAGCAATCAGAGCAACAGAAACAAGTATGTAACTTCATTAGCAACGGAAATTTAAAATTAGAGACGGAAATTAAAATTGCCGAACAAGAAGTTAAAAGGTAAGTAAAATGATTGTCGATAGACGAGTTCTATCGATATCTCCGAAGTTAATTATTCAGATCATCACCATATTTTTACCTCCTAGATATACATTTAAATTAAAATAGTCTTAACGCGAATTGGACTAACGACATACCAGAAATCGATGAGTAAATGCAAAAATGCGATATAATTATTATGTGTAATTTTTTTTGAGATTCCACCACCTTGTTTGGTAAATATTGGATCTCATAAAATCGAATTTCATTTACCAATATATTTCAAACAATTTTAATCTGAGATTAAATACATAAACGAATTCATGAATTTAAATGTCCCATTTCGCTATATTCGTTTCATAGTTTCGTTCGAATAAAGATTATTCTTTACGTATAGTAGGTAGGTACTGTGATTTTAAAAGCTAAGAGTAGTTAGGATATACTTTGTTAGATTTTTCTTTTACACACTCTCATAATTGCTGGTTGTGTTACATTATTATTTTCAGTTTACAAAGTGCTCTTGATACTATTAAGACAGCAAATGTAGATCTTAAAAAAGAATTGTTAGTTGCTAAAGAGAGGAAGCTAGCCATTATTGAGAGAGTAAATAATGGTATTAAAAAGTACAAAGAACTTTGGACAGCATCTAAAAAACGTTATGAAAGTATCCCATTTATTAAACATTATCTTCAAACTAAGGATAAGTGTAAAACCTTACAAGATAATATATTAAAACTGACAAACGAAACACAAAAATTGAGAAATGATATCAACATAAGAAAAAGGGAATTGATAATTTTAGATAGAAAATACATTATAGAATTGGCAAATTTTATGGTACATGAGCGACCACAAATCTTACAACGTATACAGGAAAAGAGCAGCAAAGTTGTGGAATTACTTAACGATATTCAAAAAATAACTAAGGAATATAATACAATTTCAAAAATAGTTGTGAAATCAACACCTATAACATTAAATGAAAACAATAAAAATAAAGAAATGAGTGTACTTATAGAAGATTCTTGGCCTAACTTGACTACAAATATTGACAATGCAATGGTGGTGTATATTCAATCTATTTTTCCGGTTTTAGGGTTCCGTAACGCGAAGGGTGCCACTGGAACTCTTTTACTGACTTCGCTGGCCGTCCGTCTGTCTATCTGTATAGTGTTATCTTTGAATCCTTAACAGAACACAATTTTCACAAATAAATATTAATTACCTACTATAGTTACTATAACGAAAAATACCTTTATACAGAATAATGTAGAATCTTTTGAAGTCAGTTAAATTAAAGATAAAAATTAAAGAGACATTTTTTAAACTCAATATTTCAATGGTACCTACGAAACACTTCGTCGTGATATACTCGGCCGTTTTTTTTCCTTTATAAAAACGAATGCTGGTTGAGTAAATACGACATATATAAACATATGAGTAATTAAAAAACTTCTAACATACATTGACCTACCGGCTACCGTGTAAATTTAGACTTTTGAAAAATATGCGTTATGACTTTTAGCATTAACTTCTTTCAGCTGCCGAAACTACAGCTTCGTAATATAGATTTAGACATTCTTTCTATTAAATTGAATCAGGTACTTATTTATTTTTTTAACTTAATGTACTGAAAAAGAACATCTTAAAACAGTTTGCAATCAATTAATTTTTTATAGATTAAGAAAGTCGATTCTCAGAATGCATTTAAAAGAACTGAATCGGAACAAACATTAGTATCAGAACCAATTCCCATTAAAAAAATAAGATCAGATGAAACGGTTAAAGACGTATACACATCTTCATATTTCGAATCTCCTAAAAAAATTATAACTGATATTCAAACAACAGAATGTCACAGAAAAAGTTATTCAGAGAAAAAATTGATACACATTCTAGAAGATATAAAGTTAGACAGTGTTGAGACTAATAACATAGTTTCCAATGTAGAGCCAAGTTCGTTAAAAAATGTTGATGTGATTAATGCTGATGTTCAGAAAGAAACAATAAATTCAAAAAAATATATCCAGCAAGAGGTATGTTACAATTATCAAAGATTATATTTTAATAATTATATGTGTAGCTTTATAACAGTAATATAAAAAAATTGGTTAAGTAGAATACTAACAAAAAAAAAAAAAACATTAATGTCGAATTTTAGGTTAATGCTCCAAAAGAGAATGAAAATATCGAAGTTACAGATTCTAACAAAAACCAGTCTCAAAGTATTATAATACCGCCTACACAATTTTTGGATCTATCTCCGGTAATTTTTTTTTTTCATTTTTTCGTAAAGTGGTTTTTGAATGTAATTTTAATAACTATGTGTATTTAGAATTCTCAAGAAAGAAAAGACACATTTGATACAGTTGTATCATTTCGAAGTGCAAATATTGTTATTGACTTAGAAAAAAGTCAAGAAGATGAAAATGATATAAAAGATAATAAAAATAATCAACTCAATATTAGTACAGCTAGTGAAGACAGCTACATCAAAATTAAAGAAATAATATTTAAGAAACACAATTTGGATTTATCACCACAATTTACATATACTAAAAACTCATCCATATCAATGGTAAAAATATTATGCGTACAGATGTATGAATAGTTTAGAAATTCAAAAATTAATAATTTTTATTTTTAGAGACCAGAAACACATACTGTTACTTCAAAGTTTTTTCTCGAGAAGTCTACTGATAATATTTTTGATAACACTAATAAAGTGCAAGTTATGGAAATTGAAGATCACCCTGTTGAAAAAATAGACAGTCAGCACCTTGAAGATCAAGACGTAAAAAATGATGAAGCTAAAAGCACTATGAATAATCAAAATGTACAGTTGTCTATAAAATATTTCTTTAATTATTACTTTATTAATAATATTCTATTTTTTTATTTTATTTAGACCATTGATAAAGTCCAAAAAGATATTCCAGTGGCTGGGTTTTTATTTACTCATGGTCCTCAAGGAATACCAGATTCATTAAATATTTCTACAAGTACAACTGGCTATGATGAAGCAGATACAGACTATCCTACTTGTATTGGTAACAAAACTAAAAAATATATATTTCTTTAAATTATACATATTGTGTAACAAAGTATATAAATTGAATATATATTGTAATACATACAGAACATGAGAAAATTATATAAAAAACGTATACACTACATATTCCTTTAATTTTAGATTCCAGTCTTCTTTTATCTCCTAAGGCAGATATTCAATTGCCAGATACAAATGATAATAATCAACAAGTACTCTCGCAAGAGGTGCCTAATTTTTTATCAGGTATATAATTTATTTGTTGATTTGGATTAATGGCATTCAAGAGTGCTAAAAAAGCACAGATGATTTATATATATAATATTTTATTCATAAAATATTAATAAAAGTTCATATTCATTTTAAAATAACTTAATTTTTTTTAAAGGTATAAGAAAGACAGGTTTTTCATTTTTTGCAAAATCATCAACTGAAAATAGATCTGACACTTCTGAACAAAATCAAAACAGTAACTTTACTTTTTCTTTTGGAGGAAATGAGAAAAAAAATAGAGGTGGTTTTTTTAGTATGTTCCATTAAAATATGTCTTTATTCAGTACAGTAATACCCTGAAACTACATAATAGGTGGAACCAAGCTGTAACTAAGTACATAACTCAAATTCACATATGTTGTGGTATAACATTACATATGTATAGACTTAGTAATGTTGTGTATCTCACATTAGAAGTACATTGTGTTTTCATATTTGACAAACTACATTTCTTCATTTATAAACAATAATTTAGATTAAACATGTGTAATAAGATCGATAACAAGAAAAACAGTATGAATAAAAAAATAAATCTATTAATAAATAATATATTGATAATCGATTGAAGAACTGTGTAGTGTGCACCACTTTATATTAATTTGTGTACTCATATTAAGTGAAGGTACAATATTTCGAGGTATTACTGTATTATTTCTTTTTCATGTTAAAGGTTCAATTACTGTAGTTTCAATAAATTTTTGATTATTAAAACACCTGCTTTAATTTAGACATTTATTATAGCACTTTCATTGATGTAACTGACATGCTCTTACGGCAATTAATTGTAATAAAATAAACAATGGTGCAAACACCTCACTGTATTCTATGGCTGAATCACCTTGAAGCTTTCTACATAACAAGAACTTAAATACAAATGTTAAACCTAGAAATATACAACTCCATGATGCTCTGTGTATTGATGCTTTATAAGAGTTTTCTAATGTCATCCTTATACAGACTATACAACAAAAGTATGCATTCATAGCGTCACTCACGAATAAAGGAGCAAATATGGTCCACCACGCACTGTTCACCACACCATCTATCTTAAGGGCAAGCAATGCAGAAAATATTGTAATTGTAATCAAATTGATCCATATTTCAAAAACTGTCAGTCCAATCCACTGAACAATTTCATTTAATGTGAAGAACATTTTACTTATTGGCACCAAGTAATGCTGTCCTGAATATTCGAATGTGGATAGAGGATGTGTGTCTAACTTGAGCCCCAAAATCTACATCATCTGTTAATGGCTCCAGATCATCTGCCAAAAGTTTTTTTGTTTTTAATTGTGGTAAAAATATACAAAAATAGTTTATTATCGGAAAAAAAAACTTACCAATTACATCAACAGTTCCCGTATTAACTTCAATTTGACAGGTTCCCGAGAACAATATTTCCAATTGTAGTGCCAGGTTGCAACATCGTTGAATAGCAGCGCCTAATCCATGGAGTATTATCTCGTTTTCACCCTTAGTAAGTAGATCGCAGCATTTATCGAGTTGTGCCTACAGCAGGTGAAATAAAGATTATGAATGAACTATGAAGTTCGCTATTTACTTGCGGCTGCAATTAAAAAAATTGGTTACCTTAAAATTAGTCTTTTTAGTTACATATATTACATTGTCGCCTTCTATAGGTCTAACTGGCAATCGCTTCTTTATAACATGTTTTTTGTTTGGAAAACGTTTTGGATTCTTATGATCCTGTTTCTTTTTCACAATATTTTCATCTCCCATAATTTCTGACATTAATTTTGTGTTGCCAGTTGCCACCAAAGAGTATATAATAGTTGCCACATATGGATAAATAAAAAATTATACCTACTGTTATTATGAGAAAACCGCAGATAAAACCATAGACAATAGAGAATGGACAGCAATACGCCAGGGTTGTAATCGCAACTTACGTGGGTTATTATTATACGTATATCGGGTGTCCCGTAATGAATGGATAATCCTGGAACGCCTAATAGTACGGCTATCAGACACTAATTAAATTACATAAAAAATAAAATTCCAACTGGTGCCAAAAATATGAGGTTTATAAAAAAAAAACACTTTTAATTGACCTTACTGTACTTTCATGTACACCACGGCCGCAAATTAATGAAATTTGTTGTGTTTTTGGTGTTATCTTTTTCCTCATAGACTATACTATTAGAAATGCAGTAAAGAGTATGAGTATCTATTGTATTTTTTTGGAAAAAAAAAATAACAGCTTCAATTTTTCGCATGAAATTTGATAAAAAAAATTATTGACAAAGTTTGAGAGCCTTTCGTGAAAGAGAAAGTATCAAGACCTAAGCGGCCAACTATTTCAAAAATATGCGCAGTTAATACAGATAAAAAAATGGTATAATACATAATATTATCTAAAGACAGAAAATTTAAAAAAAATCTTATCTTGTCTTAAATGTTGACTATGACAAGGGCGTTCTGTCGGTATCGGTATTTACTACCTATATAGTGTGGCCCACGCTACCATCTTTTGTTTATGAAACTGGGATAGGTAGAGTGTGAGCGAGCGAGAGAAGAGTATAATGTTAATACATTGTACCTTTTCTCTCGCGACAGGGCACATAACAAAGGCAAGTATTTAATGCGTCTCTCGACTTGTTCGGTATCGCATGTGTATTCCTTTTAGAGTTCTCTGTGATTTTATAATCAGTGTTATAACGACGACTCCTGGCTATTTCATTGGACTCTTAGTTTTGATTAGTGATTTGGACTTTATTTGGTGAATTTACGACGACTTGGCTTGTATCTGGACTGGTATTGTGTCAAGATGCCACGTATTCAATATACGGCACAAGAATACGCGAATATGCACTTCATTTATGGTGAATGCAGAAGCAACGCAAATGCTGCTGCAGCCCTTTATAGGGAAAGATATCCTACCGCGCGTCATCCAGATTACCGCGTATTTATCAGAGTCCACATGTGTTATTCGGAAGGTAGAATACCCGGCAGCGGCATTGATGGTATGAGCTCTGGAAGACTAGGTAACATCAATACACAAGACACTGCTTGACGAAATTGAGCAAGACCCGTCCACCTCTACAAGAGTAATAGCACGACGTACTGAAATCTCGAAGACGACCGTGCACCACGGTGCACATGCATATATATATATATATATATATATATATATATATATATATATATATATATATATATATATATATATATATATATATATATATATATATATATATATATATATATATATATATATATATATATATATATATATATATATAATATATTTCATGCACTGGCTATGAGTGGAAGAAAAAGAAAACGTGTGCTTGCACCTGTTTAAATTCAATTCAATTTACCTGCACCAAGCTGTTCACATTTATCCGGTTCGGGCGAAAACACTAGATCTGGTGCATGGTTTCACTGGAGGTGTTGCGTTCCGGTAAAATATCCGGTAATGTGAACGAGCCGCTCCGGTATCACGGTTCCCCGCTCGCCCCGCCCATGCTCCCCTCGCGCCAGAGAGTCATTTCGGCGTTCGCATTATAGTAATTTAATATTATTTAGACGTTTAGCATGGATATAAACGCAGAAACTAATTACGCTTGTGCAAGAAGCCGAAGATGATTAAAAAGATAAAAATCTTCTTTTAAAGATAAAAATCTTTCCCGCAAAATAGGATGTATCAATGTTTTCTTTTTGCCTTTTATTAAGAAACCACCACAACTTACCCATGACCAACAGACGACAGACATTCAATGACGTCTCCGTTATCCGTAGGGTCAAAACCGAGAGCGATCACCTTTTGGTTAGAGGCACACTGAATATCAGTGTTAAGCTGGAACGGTCTCGCCTGATGAAGTCTATACTCCAACCATCTAACGCACATGTCCAAAACCCCGAAAACTTTCAGCTCGAATTATCTAATCGTTTCGATTGTATTGATGATTGCGTTTCTGTAGATAATATAAACAACAGGTTGGTAAACAATGACCATGCAGTCGGAAACCGATTTTACAGATCCGGCCGTAAGAGCGGCCCCCGAAAACCCTGACCAAACTGAAAGTCTCATGGAAGAACGATGCTTAATAAACCCGCAGTCCTCTGGTGACGCTGAAGCATATAGGCGGATCAACAGACGGATATGGAAATCTCCGAGCATGATATACGTGTCTTTAATACAAAACGTATTAAAGATACGATAGAGTGGAATCAAGGCTCCAAAGTGTTTTTAAGGGATTCGTCTGTTGGTCTGTTGTCGAAAATGAAAACAGAGGATGGAGGTAGGTACAGCTTCGACCAGAGCCGAGACATTGAGGGAGGTCGAGAAGTTTTAAGGACAGTTATATACCTCAGTCAACCAACCTGTTCGCAGCTTGGCGCAGCGCTGGAAGCCTGGAACTATAATGCCATATTTTTCTTCGTCGCATAAGGATTTGCTTGTAGCCTGTAAGATTAGTTTGAATTTTTTTTTTGAAATGTGAAACGCTGATGATGTGTCCATAATATATAGGTTTCATTATACATATTGTGTAAGCTATACCGTCTAAGTGTAATAAGCAGTTATTTTACATACTTATTTTTCGAATAAAATTAATAGACAAGTATTAACCACGTAAGCAAATTATTCATGTGATCGCTTCTTGCTTTAAAAAGAAAAAAAATATCTAGGCTTATATTTACTGGAATCATCAAAATGGACTTATAGTCCAGTCATTATAGTAAGTTCACCTCGGAATTCGAGATACCCAGCTGTAAGTCTGTAAATACTTGTATATTGACACCCTAAAAGTTGTCTCAAAACCTACATATGGTAGGGTGTAAGCAACTATTAAATTTCAAGGTCAAAGGTTACAAAAATCGCTTATTTGCGCTTTTTTTGGAAATATCTCATTTCCTATGGGTTTTTCGCTATTCATATTTAGTATCAATATTGTAGAATACAAAATTGTCTACAAATTTTGTTTACAAAAAATTTTTATACGATGAACCGTTTTCGAGATAGAGGGCGGAGAGCGCGCGGTCACAGCATCACTTCAGGTCAACCGGTGCCTCCGGTCGAAAACGCGCCATATATAGTTGATGAACTATCGATAAATCAATGATTATAAATATTTGTCAATTTTTATTAACTATTATATTATATTTTATCATTTTTTTCCTAACCTATCCACTTTTTATTCAGTATTCATTTATTTAACAACACTTACTTGTCCATGTAATTGCAGAATTGTTAATGAAAATATAGGAATTATATTTGAATTTTAACCTAATTAATAGTAATAACTTCTTACATGATGAAAAAAAAAACAAATTATGAATTAATCTTATTATTAAAAAATATCATTCAATACATTTATTTTTTATTGAAAGAAAAAAAATTGAATAAAGGGTACAAAAACTACAATTTATAATAATTTTAATCATCTTCTTCCTCTTCATCGTCGTCATCTGGCTGCTGGGAAATTTCAAATTGGTCTTCATTATCGTCTTCAACGACATTTGTCTCAAGTTCTTCCATGATTTCGGTGTCAAAGGTTCCATCTTCGTTAATGTCACTCTGATATGGTAGAGCATTGAGATAAGCTTGCCCATTACATTAGCCACAAGCTAAAGAGCATTGCAAGCCCGCTTTCCTGCATACGCATCGCGAACCACAACCACTCTTGCAGTTGCAGAAAATTGTATTTAGCAAATCTTCTGGAGCAGGTGGTAAAATTGTCATGATAGGCTCCAGAAAATCGTTTCGCATTGCCCAACCCCATACTTGGGGTTCCAAATCATGTCCTAACCAAGTTTGAACTTGATAATATACACACGTTGAGGTTGAAATGTTGATGAGCAACTGCACTTGTTGGTGGAATATTTGAAAGCTGCACAGGTTTATTACGTTTTGTAGACTTGACGTAATGCATATAACGAAGATGATCGAGACTTTTCCCAGATTTCGGAGCAAGAAAATGATAAAATATAATATAATAGTTAATAAAAATTGACAAATATTTATAATCATTGATTTATCGATAGTTCATCAACTATATATGGCGCGTTTTCGACCGGAGGCACCGGTTGACCTGAAGTGATGCTGTGACCGCGCGCTCACCGCCCTCTATCTCGAAAACGGTTCATCGTATAAAATTTTTTTGTAAACAAAATTTGTAGAGAATTTTGTATTCTACAATATTGATACTAAATATAAATAGCAAAAAACCCATAGGAAATGAGATATTTCCAAAGAAAGCGCAAAAAACCGATTTTTGTGACCTTTGACCTTGAAATTTAATAGTTGCTTACACCCTACCATATGTAGGTTTTGAGACAACTTTTAGGGTGTCAATATACAAGTATTTACAGACTTACAGCTGGGTATCTCAAATTCCGAGATTCTTACCAAATTTAAGCTTAAATGACTGGACTATTAGTAGGCCATTTTTTATTTAAATCTATTCTTAAATGAATAATTATTCGAGTAGACGATAGAGCTTGAAGGTTTTATAGCTCAATTACTTATGACGGACTTTTTTTGTAAATTTTTGACAAGAACAAGAACCTGTGTAAAGTCGCAAATTCTTAAGTATATTATGATTTTAGGATAAATAAAGCAGAACCGAATTTTTTTGTTTCGAGTAAAAGATGTAAATTCGCAGAATGGGTTGTGTGTGTTGTTCTTTAAGTTCATTTGTTTCTATTGTGTTAGATGCACTCGAAAGGTAAATATTTGACTACAAATATTATTTGTACATTTAATGTGATATACCTAATCTATTGTTTACAAGATACAATTTTTTTAAGTTGTAAAAGATACAATTTAAAAAAGAAATGATACGTTTATTTATAATAAAATTTAATTTATTGGCGTATAAGGCGTCATGCCTTATTACCTACGCCTCAAAAGACAAATGTGGCGAGGAAATTTAAATATACATATTAAATACATTTTTTATTACAGAATATCACTATGTACGGTGTGTGCAATGTTAACATGTTGCCTAATGATTACAATTATTACTGTAATGGTTCTGGGCGTTGGAATCGGATATCACTATTGTTTTGTACAAAATTCGGTGGAATCTATGGGTTTGCACTCTATACATTATTCATATAAAACACTTATTTATTACTAAACGACTCTATAGCGGTTTAGTTTTTATGTTTCCTTCTCCTTTATTTTTCGTCGTAGTGTGATGTATTATAGCGTAGAATATTAACCGATAAATAGTATTTCAACGAAATTTTTATTTTAAATTCAAACTTTGCCGCTTTTTAGTTCTATAATCATAATCTCTGACACTATTCGACAGCCTCTCGTACTGTGTTACAGCAAAAGCCGCTGAGGCGGCGGGTGCGTTGCGGTCGGGTCCTCCGAAACCGCACAGCGGTCACGTGTTGCGATCCGTGGATAAGGCGGTACAACGCGGATTCGCACACCGAGTCGCGCGCCGTGATGTCGATGATCCACCACCCTCAAATGCGAAAGATAACTCTACTCTAAAAAATATTACAGCACAAATTACTAATTTTACTGTAATTTGACAATTATGTATTGCGGAGACTCAAATATTTAACTTTTAAGAGAATAAAGTACATTTTCAGCTCTAACTTTGTATCAATCAATTTATTAATTTTTTACTTTTTAAATATTTAAATTTTTCCATGTAAAAATAAACATACTAGCCTAGGAGGGATACGGCGAGTTGCACGAAACCGTCGCTAACTTTCCGTTAGTTGCAATTAATCTTAAAATTAGTTGATCTTATGATTAATTTAAAGCTGTTGGAATTAATCATCCGTTAGATAGGTCTTTAATTAAACTAAATTTTTTGTTAACTTAATCAGATGTAGGTTTCGTGCAACAGAAAATCACGATTCTTGTGATTAAATTAGTTTAATAAACACTTAAATTTAAAATTTGTTTCGTGCAACTCGGCGTTAGTGACAAAATTGAAAAGACAATAAAATATATAATTTCTGAATAATTTATTTAAAAAGTATTAAATAAAATAGTTATACAAAAAATGATGCTAAAAATTAAGTAGTTTAGATGTGCTTCTTAGTAACGCAAGTTCTGTTGTATTTAGTGGTCTTAAAAATGATATTTCCGTAGAGGCATTGTTTCTCGATCGGCGAAATCTACCGATTAATCTTCGCGCTAACTCTCGTTCCTGTTGTGAGAGCTTTGGTTCCTTCGGGGGGCTGATATTCATAAACACATTTTTTTTTTAAATAAAAAAACAACTAGGTATGTCTTTTGTAATAAAATAGCTATGCTCATCTTAATACTTATAACTACAATATCATTATATTAATTCAAGACTTTTTAAAAGTAGATATTAAAAGTTTAATATTATAATACCTTTCTGTTTCAAGAACTACAAAGGGAGTTTCTGATGTCTCTAAGTACACGTTTTCTCCAGGTCTCTTAGTTTGATAAACCTCTGAGGAAAACAATAGCATGATTAATTAATGCCTAAATCTTATTATTAGATTAAAAAAACATACTTTGTAAATTATAGTATTGATATAAATGTAGAAATTTTTGGATATCTACATATATTAAACGGACCTACACATATTAAACAGACTATGAAGATATTTTCTCAATGGAAATCTTAGTCTATTATATTAGATAAAATCAATATATTCCATACGACTTGTTCTTAGTATAAAAATAATTATAATATACTAGCTTCTGCTTTCTCCCTCTTTTATATTTAAAATTCATCTTCACAGATGACAGATCTATCATACAAATTTTATTCTCCTATTCTACCACTTTTAGGGTCGAGTTGCCATAAAAATGAAACATAGTTTCTAATCGACAACTTACAGATTCATACTTGTAGTTTCATTGAAACTTTCAAATATTATTTTACAGTTTGACTTCAATAGTTTAGGCTCGACGCTAATGAGACAGTATATAAGTCAGTTATAATACGTTATTTCAAAAGAAAAGATGAACATCCTAACAAGAACGTAACAGATAAATTATTTCGCACCAAGTATAGGTTCCGGTGCGTGCTCGACTTCCGTTTTGTTGACAGCGACCAGCCGCACTACTGGTCGACCTTCTTGGCCTGAACGTCGCATAATAGCAGGTTCTGTTGTCGATCTCGACGACACTAAGGAAATAAACTAAAGGTTATTTATTTGTCAATAAAACTATATTTATTTTATTTTAATTTAAAAATCGTGAATTTAAATCAAAATTAATATTGAGGGGTAGTTACATTATAAGCTACTGGAACACAAGGTATAAAATAACTAAATAAGTAACTTCTTTATACTAACGATCGGATCGGATGTTACGTACATATAGATGAAAATAAATAGTCAAAATAAATAATAAGCTTACTTGCAAACGAAGCCAGCTCTTTTTGAGCGTAGTGGTAGCCCACTGATATACCATACACCATTAAAATAATTATCGCGAACATCAGTAGCATCAGTACGAAAGCGCAACACGTCCATGTCAGCACTCTATATTGAGAAAGATTAAAATTTAAATAAATGCTAATAAACAATTTAACAAAATATAGCTATTTAAAATTTAAAATAAACAATTAACCTTTCCACACAAAATATCATGGAACAAAACACTGATTGTATAAGGCCCATCTCTTAATACTGTACCCAATCTAAAAAAATAATAGAACTGTTAAATAGAAAGCAAGTATAATAAATAAAAGATATTCAAAATATTTATATTTAATGCCAACTGAAAGCTGTTATTATGAAATTGTTCCTCTCTTTCCTTGATTTCTGATAGTGAAAAGTTGCGTCTAATGATTTATATGATTACTACTTTTTTTTTTTAAATACAATATGTTTATCTTTCAAAAGAAACAATGAGATTTAAAAATATTTTTAAATATGATTTATAGTTTTAAGTTAGGGTTTAAATTTGTTTTGCTATGGGACATGCAACTCAATTTATATAAATTACAAATAACTATTCGTCAAAAACTGTAAAAGCTTTATACATAGTGCATTATAACAAATATGACAATGTCATTTGTGCTAAGACCGCTTTCAGTATTGTAAAGATGGTCATAGAGGATAAATTTTACTTATTGCCAGTAATAACAAAGTAAAAAGAATCAGTATGGTACTAGTATGGTGGTAAAACTACATACCTTCCTATAACAAATGTTGGTAGTTAGTAAAACCTTACCAGGGTCGGATTTAAGGGAGGGTAACCGGGGCAACTGCCTCGGGCCTACATATAAGGCGTAGTAAGTAGTAAGGGGCGTAGAAACGTGAGAGGCAGTTTTGTGCAGTTGGTAAACTAAAAGGTTATTGCCCGGACACTCAAGCGGATACATATAGGCCGACGACATAAAGAAAAATGTCGGTGTGAGACGCGACGACCTTTTTTTCCGTCGTCGTACGCAAAGAAATCATCGACATCTCTAAATCCGTGTATTAAGTGCTTTTGTTCCGTTATTCAAAAATCTTTACCCGTCATTAGGGCCCTTTTACAGATTTTGATACAGGACCCATCTAAGTCACGCTACGCCACTGGCCACAACAGAGACTTCGGGAAAAAAATGTAAATTCAGGCTAGTAAACACTATCTTTATATTTCATCGGATAATTATCGGGTAATATCGGTAGGTAAGAGCGACAATCTCTTTTTAAATATTTGATATTCTGTAGTAGGGAGAGGAGATGCCTTTTCTTTTCAACAGCGCCCGCAGTTGCGACGAACTTTTTTTTTGGCACGGTTCGTATTGGTAAACAAAATTTGAGATCAAGGGGCCTCCACTCCTCTCTTGCCCCGGGCCTCCACACTTCTACATCCGGCCCTGAACCTTACCTTATACCTTACCTTGTAGATACAACAAAGTTTTTCTGTTACTTTAAATATATGATGAAACAGCTGCTTATCAATACATCCGTTTATCACCGCATTTTATTTATTTTATTTTGTTTATTAATACTTTTGCACACCAATACAATAAAGAGACAATACATATAAATTACATCAATCACATTGCATCAGTTGCATCAGGCGACCTTATCGCTAACACAGCGATCTCTTCCAGGCAACCTTTGAACTTTTTTAACCAAAAATAAATTTTACATTATTAAAGTTTTTGATTTAAAGGTAATTTAATAACGATGAATTTAAAACCTTTAAAAGTCTAACAGTGATCTCAACGAAAACATGTGTCAATTAAATTCAATTCATCGTTGTATGTATGGACGATAGAGGTCCCTCTAACCTCTATTACTTTTATGGCTTTTAGTTGTGTCAATTTGAAACAATATATTTCGCCAATGACATGTGAATCCATGTATCTTCTTACCGATTGGTGACGATTCACAATTTTACGGATTGCAATGAATAGATTGTTAATTGACAATTGTTATATTATAGTGACAGGTAGCCAGCAGTGAGATATTTACCCTACAGTATAGTGTTTAGGTATCAGTTTGAATTAAAACAAAAATTAAAAATAAAACAAAACGTTACTGCTATGTTTTTTTTTATTAAACATTAACTGTATAATTTAATACAAAATACAACAGTCTCAAGATTAAAGACACAACCTATGGAACATATTTTCGCTTTGTACATAATTAAATACTGGAAATAAAAAAGGGCCTAAGTGCCAAAAAATCTTGTTTTGTTTTTATTACTGTATCATGTAGTATGTTCCCTCGCCCTTAACCTAAAATAAGCACTTAACGATTAGCGTTATTTACTTGGTAATTACGGCTCCAAGAAACATGGAGGTGTAAGACGCATGGGGCTTAATTCTTTAATAGGGTTTAAGTCCGATCACGTGCTGCCAGTGTTATAAAAATGGCGGTAGTTACACCTGTTGCTAATACTAGCACGGGACGAATAAGAGGTAGAAATGGTAAAAAAAGTGTGCAAATAGTTAAAAAAGTATTAAAGGATGTCTTTAAACAATACCAACCATCTAAGGGCTAGGTGATTCCAGAAAAAAAGCCGCGATCAATGATACATTATCTTAGAGACCAAGAACACCGAAAATATTATGCAATTATTTTAAACCAAGCTAACATTTATGTTACTTACTTTTCTTTTTTTATTAATATTACAAAATTTAAGCTTATTGTACCTACTATATTAACTTGAGACACTTAATTTTTGTTTCGCAAAAGCATTTTATTGTAATAATAATAATGTCAATTAAAAAAAAAAAGTTCTTGATGGCGTTTCTTTAACTCCTCCACTTTTTGTTTTTGGTCCTTAGAGCCTTTTTATTTGTGGTATTCAATTTAGAAAATAATTTTGATAAATAAGCATATATTTATAAATATATAAGTATCCTTTTTCTTTTTATACAAGGCGACATTTGAAAAATAATAACCAAAATATAACTATCATTTTAAAAAAAATAAACTTAAATTTTTGTTACTTGCTTTTTTAAATACAAGTTTGGAACTTTAGATAATGGTAGTTAGCTAAAAAGTTTATTTAACTAAATATTTTGTTTTCATTTTATTGTGTAATATTGACAAAAGTTTTATTTAACAATTTCTAGTAGATAATTTATTTTTTAAATTCATTTTACATAATTGATTAAATTATAACTTAAATTGTAAATGTATAATTAAATATTTAAAAGGTAACATAAAGTCAAGTATATACATAAAAGATAATAACAACAAATTGACTTACAATTACAAAACTTACGTTTTCACAACGAATATTCGGTACTAAAATAATTAATATAATTTTGCTTAGTAGGTATGTAGTTTAAACTATTGATATGGTACGGTTCAAGCTTAATATAAGTGTTGATGTTTTTATAGAAACAAGCAAGTAATAAACACTTTTATTTGTATTCTGTAACAGGTGTAAAAAAAACCTTTTTCATTTTCAGTCTCTTAACAAAATTTTTTCAAAGAAGATAACGCGAATCAAAGTCTAAAAAATATATAAAAAAATTAATTATCAGGTGGCTATTTTCTACTCAATTTTTAATAAATTATCAACAATTATAATTATATTACCAATTAATATCAATATTATTGCTTTCATTATTTTACTTTACAATATCACTTGTTAGTAAAAATATGATGTTATAAGCGATAGAACCTTATCGTTATAATGAAATAAATTCACAATATTTAGCACTTAGTCTTGTAGATTATAAACTTATTTTATTGTTAAATCAGTCAAAACTTTACGTTCGCATTGCTATAATATACGTTTCACTGGACAATATCCTGATATTCTGTAAAAATATATTTGGATTTACACAATACAAAATATTATGTATTTTATACATCATAAAAATATGAACGATAATTTCCCCAAAGAGTCGATACTATAAGGCCGAGGAGACGACATTGTTTTTATTTAAAGAAATAGTATTTTTTTTAATCTATTTTTTGAGTGGTAACTTCTTATGGGATGGTAAACCGCTTCATTACGTAACGCGTTATGGCGCCAGGCTGTCTGGCTTCCCTTTCTCTCATGCATACGGCAGCGGTAGGAAGATTTCTCCTCTCTCACTCTAACCCACAGCGCTAGCCGTATTTCGGAGACGCTTCCCCCTCTCTCTACTCAGTGTTTAGTGTGAGATAGACATATACTGTTGACAGTGAGACTAATTGATATAAATAATATTGATTAATTTCAATATTAAATAGTTCAACTTAGATTAGTTATCACTTCTGTCAGGCGTCCCGAGACGCATGTTTTTTTTTTGGCAGCTATCCTGAACGATGTCCATTTACACGCTTTACCTGTATATTTCTTAAAACGAAGCTAGCTGGTTGTATTTTCAGATGACAGAACGTCGATCTCAAGTTTATTCTAATGGTAACCGCGACAAGTTATATCATTGGTCGTCTCGGTTCTGATGCCTCTGTCTCTCCTGTCGCCACCATAAAAGTTCAGAGTCGCGAATCTCTATCTTTTGCCGTGTACGACGTCCCACAGCGACAGTTCAGCGAGCGCGGTGCGAAGTTCGTGCTGCAGTTGCGCGGCGATCGCTGAAGCGACGGGCGCGGCGCGCAGCCACGCGCGCAGCTTGCAGCTGAGCCCGCTCAGCGGACCGAGCCCACTCGCGTGCAGGTCCATACCACTGTCGGACGATTGAAATGACACCTCAACGAATGGAGTTTTAGACACCAAAAAGTACTTTCCTGTACTAAAATAATAAGCCTACTTGTTACTTACATCGGCTGAAATATATGTATTGTACTGTACTGTATCAGCCTGTAAACAACTCACTGCTGAGCGAAGGCCTCTTCTCCATTTAGAAGAAGGGTTGGAGCTTAATCCACCACGCTGCTCCACTCCGGCTAATATCCCTACCAAGAGTAACGCTCGATACCAGGTGTCCATGATAACAGCCGGGACCGACGGCTTTACGTGCTCTTCGAGGCACGGTGGGGAAATCCACAAGGACATACACCCAGACCGGAAACAAACATTTGCACAAATACAAATATCAGCTCCAACCGGGAATCGAACCCGCGACCGACTGTTCACGCCACTACACAAGAACTATCGTCAATTGAAATATACATTTACCATCTACATATTTGCAGCACGAAGAAGTGCAAAAATGAGTTCTACTTTCCTGGTAGAATACATAGGTACATAGCAAGCAATTGTTGCTCTGTATGGTGGACTTATTTCTATGTATATTTATGATATATATTTGCTGAGTAAAAGTGACGAGATCAACCAGTGGATAGCACACGTGAATCGTTACCGGATAGTCGTATTTAAAACTGGGCTCATGTTCACCTATTAAAGAAAATTTCGGGAGGAAATCTGAATATTTCAGAAGTGAGATATATATTTTGTCCAACCCGAAGTTGAGTAGTGTGGCAACTTACGCTTCAATCTCTGTAATATATATAATATGGCTTTGTATTGTAACATATAGTACAACGGAGCAAAGTCTCATATTTGTTTTGAGCAGGTGCAAGACTGCTCATGCGCTGTTGGTACCCCATTTATTATCGTATTTATGTAATACATTGTTTTATTTTATAGTGGTTTGTATTGATTAGTTGTTTATGTATATTTTGTTTTATTTTTGCTGTTTTTTTTTTACTGTCTCCGCTTTTTCACATTATGTCCTTTAACCAACGTGTGGTTGTCTGAAAGAGATCGCTGTTTAGCGAAAAGACCATCTGTTGTACAATAAAGAGCAAATACCTAATCCTATCCTATATTATAAATGTGAAATGTAAGTTTGTTTGTTACGTTTTCACGTGAAAACTACTAAACCGATCATCATGAAACTTTGTACACATATACTTGGAGGTATTAGAAGTAACATAGGATACTTTTTATACAAAAAAAAAATATCAATACAAACACGGGGGCAAAGCCGCGAGCGGAAGTTAGTAAGTAAATAAATAAACGTATACCCACTCGAGGCGCGTGAGGCGCAGGTCGTCGAGCTGCGCGTAGGGCTCCCAGCGCGCGAGCCCCACGCGGAGCGCGAGCCGCAGCGCGTTGTCGCGGAACGACGCCTCCGCGCGCCCCGCGCACGACACGCCCATCGCCTTTATGCGGTACTCGTCGTAGCCGATCTGAATAAATAAATAAAAAAATAATTAAAATAAAGCATGGCCATTGGTCTTAGCCCGTTCCAATAGGAACGAAACAAAAATAGACGAAATGATTTTATTGAAAATTAGCTGACTCGACAGATGTTGTTCTGTTTCAGTTCCTAGAAAAGGAATCCATCCCCATCAACTAAAATTTAAAAGCTCCATCAATAGCACCGGGCGCAACAGAAATATATTCTAGATTTCAGTGATAATAGAAACATTTAAAACCATCAATTATTCTAAAATGATTTTTTTTTACTCGAAGGAGATATGATTTCAGGTTTTGCAAAAAAAAAATACGTGGAAAATTGCTCCAGTAATTGTTATTAAGCTAAGATTTTTAAAAGCAAGTAGGTTATTTAACATTTTTTTTTTTCATATAATCTAATTATTTTGATTAAATTAAAAAAAAAGTGAATATATTTTTTTTACTTCAAGATTTTAGTTATTTTTTTTTTAATTTTATTTATACTTAATCTTATTAATATTAAGACTATTTTTATTTTAACTTTTTTTTTTTTGGTAAGAAATTAATCAATGATTTTACAAATTTAATCAACAAAAAATTTAAGTATCTACAGTTGAGAATCTTACTTGTAAATCCTTAATACTAAGTGTAACGTGGAAGCTGGTCATCATGGGGTCTAGTCGGGAGACGCTTACGTCGTTGATGCGGTTGATGGTCGCCAAGTTTTTCACCCAACCTGTGTCTGTCTCCAATTTACCGATGAATGATACAGATCCTATCTGATGACAGAAATCTATATGAGCGAGCGGAACTAATCTCTTGGTTTATCAAGGAAATCAGGCTACTGCAAATCGGAGCGGAGTAAAAAATGTTAACCTATTTGAAGCTATTTTAATGTTGTTGGATAGTGCCGATACAAAATTTTGTGTGTGTCACAATTAACAACAAGAATTAAATTTATTATATATTTCAGGATTAATTTTATTTCACACCAATTGTCTATACTTTGATGAGTCACTATTTTCTTAACGCGAATAGACTATAATAACTTAACTTTAATAGACCGCTTGAGTGTCCGGGCAATGACCTTTTAGTTTACCAACTGCACAAAACTGCCCAAGGCCTCTCACGTTTTGTTACGTAATTTCGACCGGCGATAATGTAATATACGCTAATCAACCTGTAGTTGATAGGTGCACTTCGCGTACTAATGCCCGTGTCGAAAAAAAGTTGAAATGGTCAATATAGCCATGGCGACCATTACTTGACACGGGCGCTTGCGATTATTGCGGTTAGTTTGTAAACTCTTGTCAACTAGTAGTTGACACGGGCAGTGGAGCGGATAGTGTTAGAACGATTTTAAAGATTTTGTATTTTTTTATTAAAGTATCCAGCAAACGTTCCAGTGGTACTTGACGTTAAGTGATGACGTATGTAGATGAGCTGTAGTTTAAGTTGGGACAGTAAAAATATTTCATATTAAAATGTTTTGTGCATATATACATATATTACTATATACCTTGTGCAAAAAGGTGGCATGTAACGGTGGTAACTCCAGGACTTCTCGACACGTCTGCAGTAGTGTTCTTCTCATATTGATCAGTACCAGGTCGACTACTCTGTTGCCGTTTTCCGCTAATCTGTCCACCATCGAGCTGGTAACAAAGAGGTAAAGTGGTAATAGCCCTGACAGTATACTGGAATATTTCAAGTCTACAATTCTAAGGTTCCTAGTTAAGTCTACAATTTAAAGCATCTATGGAGAAACGGAATTTTTTATTATAAAAATAAATTTTGTTTAAAATGAGTCCTTTTCTTTATTTTATCATATAAGAACTGCAACTATGGATCTATATAAAAACTAGCATCCGCCCGCGGCTTCGGCCGCGTGGATGTCGGTTATAGCGATAAAAAAAAAGTATCCTATGTTACTTCTAATACCTCCAAGAATATGTGTACAAAGTTTCATGATGATCGGTTAAATAGTTTTCGCGTGAATGCGTAACAAATAAACTTACATTTCTCATATATAATATTATTATAAAGAAGGTTAGGAAGGATAGGATATTAGATGTTGCAAAATAAATATATTGAGCTATATTTCGATGTACCAAATCGTTTTTGATGAGTGAACAATCGCGAGTGTGAGATATTAGGGCGAGAGACACTTAATAAATATTTTCAAATGCGAAAAGGGAACTTTGTAAAATATTTCTTAAAGGTTTTCTTACCTGTACGCCTCTAGCATACTAGGATTACAGCACATGACGTCTGAGACGCTGGTGGCTTGTCGTAAAACTTGTCTCAAATGACGTTCTAATTTAAGTCGAAGTAAAGCGAATAGTGGTAGAGATATCGCTGCGGTGAGCGGCAGATCATCTATAAATAATTTAACTAATTCTTTTAAACCTATATGTTTGTAATTATATAAATTGCATAAAATAATTCAGATTTATGAATTTTATACAATCTGGCTTTTATAACAGATTTTTATGTTATGACTCAAAAATAATTCTGTGATTTTTTATATATCCTTTTTTTTCGATTTCGAACGAGTGGTTGTTTTTGATAAACTAAAACTTTTACTCTAAATAAAACTGTAACAGGTCAAATTCTGTAAATTGAAGATATTTTAGAAAAATTTGTTTGCATAGCGCTCTATAATCTCAAGCCAAAAATATATTTTATTTTTCATTTTTGCTTGTCTATATTATGTCTGTGTACAGGCTACATCATGCTAAAACTACTGAACGAATTTAAAAAACCCTGGATATGATTAACCACGAGCTAGTACAATGGATACTATTTATTCCAAAATTGAGTACGCTCCCCTTGAGAGAGAGAAGAGTCAAAATGTGGACTTAGTAGTTATTGATTAAGGCGTAGTTCAATTTGCAGAAAGGAGATATCTTAAAGATTGTTCCGTAAATATTTCAGTCTGTGGTTTGTTAGTTGAGAAATTACAGACATAACAGGCCCTTAGTATAGTAATAGAGCTATGTTCTAGTTTCTGTTAATATTATTTTTATTTTATGTCTTAATATTAAAAAAAAACATGTGATTATGTTTATCATTGCATTTACGATATTAAAAAATCCCGAAATTTTTAAGTAAAAAAAGTAAGATAGTCAAGTGTTGTTGTTTTGAGCACGCTTAACTTGGAAATTGGAATCTACCCGTTCAGTAACTTTTTTTTAAAGTTATAAAGCCTGTTTAAGGAGAATGGTTAGGCTATAAAAACACACCGCTACGATTCATTGGACTAAGGCGTATCCATAAGCGTGGGTAAAAACACGTGAATCATAAATACTAATGTGATAACAAACGTGTTTTAGTTAAAGTACATTAATTTTTTTATCAGTATTAATGACCGGTGTTGTATTCGTTACTGATAAGCATGTATGCTTGTTTTTGTTTCGTTCTGTATCAGTAATATAATATTATATATTATAAAAAAGAAAAAAAAAATTATTGTAGAGGTAAAATAAAAGTTAAAAGCTATCTTGTATATAAACAGATATTTTATATTATTACCTCAGCGGGAGTAGAATTCTATTAATTATAACGTGACATTCGATTCGGTTTTTCGTTTCGGTTCAGTTGCAGGTGGCATTCACATGAACGATGGCAGAAGATAGTTATTTGCTGCCCCGCCTGTTCATCCCCTTCTCAACGAAATTGGCGAACGGTGCTATGCCGCTAAGGACCGGGCGGAAATTCTAGGAACGTATCTGGGAGGCCAATTCGTCCCAAATCCCCTCGCCAGTACAACGACAAATGCAGTCAGTGAACACCACGAAAAAATAGAAAACCGCGTTCGGGAATTTCTGACTAGCAGCGGTCCGCGTCTGGAAGGGAGGTACTTTATCTCACCATCTGAGACGCTAAGCCGGGCAAAGACCGACGCCAGCCATCGAGCTATCGCCCTATAACTCTTCTATCTCACGTAGCAAAGCTGTTTAAGCGATTGCTCCTACGAAGAATTGTCCCACACCTTCCTCTCAGGGTTGAACAGTTCGGATTCCGTAGTGAGCACAACGCCCCAGCTTACACGAGTCCTTAATCTTCTTGCCAGTGAGTTGAACCGGGGCCGTTGCATGGCCGGAGTCTTCCTCGACATCGAGAAGGCCTTCGACCGGTATGGGACGAGGGGCTCGTGGCGAAACTGTTAAACACCTCTCTTCCGCGGGCGCTAATTCGATTGCTAGCCTCCTTCCTGGCCAATGGGAAATTCTTTGTTGCGGTGGAGAATGCCGAGTCCAGGATTTGTCCAATTAAAGCCGGAGTTCCCCAGGGCAGTTGCCTCTTACCTCGGCTGTATGCAATCTTCACCGATGACATCCCCACCCTGCACGACTATCTCCAAGAGCGGAAGGAGGATGTTGTACTGACATTATACATTATTTTACTATTATTATTATTACATGTTTCGGTCTCTTCAGAATTCTGTGGGTAGTGTCAGGTTAACATTAAGAGAAGACTGTCAAAAGTACTTATCGCACTTTTTTTTTAATCAAATATTCCAAGATTTCTACAAGAACCGAGTTATGTCGCTACCTACAAGATGGCAACATATTACCGAACAAAATGGCACATGAATATATATTTTAATTAAATGTAATAAAACTTTGAAAAAAAAAATTTTTTGAATTTTTATATAATACGAGTATAATGAAAACCGACGAGTTGTGTCATTTGAGAGACAACATTATTCATTTTGTTTTTATTTACGAGTCCACGTAGAAATGTTTAACCGAAACAAAATACCAATTTCGATTACGTTTACGTTGGATTCATTATTTTTTGGATCGATAGTTAAGTTCAAAGAAAACGTAAACAGAGCTGAATCACTGATACTTATACAATAACGATGGGATCGAGTAACACTTTTGTCCGTTGTATTTCCCAGAGTTGTTACTACATATCCCGAGGTATCTAGTGTAGTTTTTAATTTTTTATGTATATATTACAAAAAAATAAAACCTTTAGACAAATCGTAGTATCGATGAACGTTATTTTGATAACCAAAATATTTAATATTTATTTATTGAACTAGTATGTGGATTTTTGGACGCGAGAATAAAGAATCACTTTCGATTACAGAATAATTATACAATAATTACATAATAGTCGGTAATATGTGTGGTAACGAACGATATTCTGAAGAAATTAAATACTTAATAATATGTAAAAACCTTTTAAAAACTTTAAGCAGCATTTTACTCGACTTTTTTACTGTCTAAGCTAATTGCATTAATTATATTACTAAAGATACATACCTATATGCTTCGCTAACTGTTCTGTAGTTACAAATTCGTATCCTCCACTTCTCTGCGGCGATGGCCATGATAACTAATGATTAAAAATTAAGCAATTTCATTACATAAAGTAAAAAATATAATGTAAAAAACAATTTTGATTATATATTAGCATTACGAGTATATGTAGAAAAATTTATTGGTGTTAGAAAAACTGTATTTTTTTTAATACAATAAATATTCAGATTTCATGTTTTTAAGTAAATGGTAAATACAGTTTGCTCTTTAAATGAGTTTTTTTTATAAATAATCTTTTAATGGATTCCTTTGAAAACTATTACAGAGATATCATTAGTTCGAAAAATTATGACGACGCCTCTTTGTTATTCTTTCATGCAAAATCTACTGAACCTATTGAGATGAAATTTGGTACGTGAACCAGAGTAAGGCACATCCTTTTTTTTCTTCGAAACTATTAACAATTAGGCCCATTATGGTATTATATTTTAAAAGAAAGTAGAGTTTGATTGTTTGTTTGAATTATTGAATGACCCAATTTAATGATGTATTAGTTTAATAAAAAATTTGTTGTCTGTAAAGTCGGTTTACGGACGATAATTTTACGTGATAATGTCATAAGAAAACATTGATGAAAAATTGCATAATTTTATGAATTGAATTATTATCACTGAGTTATCATTATTTTGTATAATACAAAGAATGAGTTAATTCAATTAATTACATTTTTTTTCGTTTAATTAACATTTATTTGTACTCGTTAATTCAAATATTTTATTACTTAAATTATACAAATAAATTACAAGTAACAATATTCTATTAACAACTTATATAAGTAGGTACATGTGTGATATTTAAGATCCTCCAGTCTGCGTTATTGTTTTTCATTCACAAGCTGAACGCTTAGGCCGATCGTGCTTCTCTATCGCTTGTTCTGCGCTCTCGCTCGCGAAACGTGACAATGAGTCATGCTTCTTCGTGCGGTGTAGCGCACATTCATCGATTTACAAGACGTTATCATGTCAAAAAATATAACAAAAGTATTCATATTTTGCATGTAGATACAATTGTACGTGTATTAAAACTCAACATATGATGTGGAAAAATACAGACAACTAGTTAAGACATATTAACATATATCTAATATAACAAAATATAATTATAAATTCTTACCTTAACTAGTACTTCATCATGGCTGAACTCTATGCCAGGATTAATGAATGAGTATGCATCATCTTCTATCACCAAGCCCACATTAACATCGGCTGTCACATTCGACAATGATATACTGCAATTGAAACTTAATTTCAATTTTTGAAGTGTAATATTTTTTATTTTACTACAAATAAAATATATATCCTTCAATCCGGGATCTTTAATATGGCAAAAAATAATGAAATAATTAAACACTAGTGTTTAGATATAGTGTAAGCGCAAGTGCCAGTCACCTCATGAGGTATGTCAGAAGTAAGATGGAGGAGGGCGTAATTGACAAGACGCATAAGAGATATTTGTGAACAGATAAATCTCCAGATAACCATGTTAGAAACCGTTTTAATTAATGTAATGGGTTAATTATTATGTTATATTTTTCTATTTCCAGGCTAATAACGGTAAATTGTTTTATTGTTCCTATTGCACGGACATCATACTAATATTATAAATGCGAAAGTAAGTTTGTTTGTTATGCTTTCATGCGAAAACTACTTAACCTATCATGAAACTTTGTACACATATTCTTGGATACTTTTTTTTTCGATCGTGATAACTGACATCAATGCGGGCGAAACCGCGGGCAGAAGCTAGTTATTATTATATTTTGATGTTTTTTTTTTGCAATTAGCCAACAGATGTTGGAAAGTAACAGCAAACATGGCTAAATGCGCCTTTTGATTTTTTTGAGGCTAGGTCATACATATAGACTTTTAAATGCTTATAGCTTAAGTTATTCAAGGAAAAGAGTAGATATTTCTGTGAACTCCCAGGATCTTCAACTAATAGACATGACACACAAAACAGAAAACTTTAAAATAACATATAATAAGTTATATAAGAAATTATGTTATTACATTTTATTCATGATATATCGTAGAGTTGTGGTATATAAATATGCTACAATTTATGTATTAATCTAATTATACTATTCATATTTATTATTTTTACCTTTTCCATTTTAATGGAAGACCTAGAATATGGAAACGATAAATTAAAAAAATATTTACACAGTCAAATAGTGTCATTGAATTATTCAAATTAAAGTACAAAGTAATTAAAAAGTATATCTCAAACTTACAGAACATGTCCTTCAGCCATGACTGGTATGAGATTATAAAGGTTTTCATTAAATGCACTGTACAGTCCTTTTATATTGACTTCTCCGAGGGAACACCTCAATGTAAGCCCCATTGACTTCAGATCCAAGGATACAGCTTGCATGTGGAATGTCGGTGGTTTCAATAATTCTATTCTTGTTAAGTTTCTACAAATCAATATTTTATAAAAGAAACACTTGCTTTTAAGGTCTGTCAAATATTTTTATTTTATCATTTATATTATATTTTATTTAAAAACGGTTGTCACACTGTGATTATAATTTTAAGGAATTTAAAGTATACGATTCCACTTACACTTGTGTATTCTTGGCAAAATAAGAAATGTCTTCCAAAATATCTGGTTTAATTTGTTCTCCATTTTTAGTTTGTTGCAGAGCGACATTCGTAAAACTCTGTTAAAAGACAATTATATATTTTATTGGGTAATTTATGATTTATTAATTATTTAAGAAAAAATTATATTTACTCTTTTGATAACATCCTGAAGGTCTGGCTGGATTTTTGTTAGGAGTTCGTCGAGCTCCTTTTCTATATCAATATTTTCTTCTTCCGTCATTTTAATAGAAACATTACTTGCTTTCTTACAATTAAATAACAATTTTTTTTTAATATAAATTACTTTATAAACTATCTACAATTCCGAAACATATTGACTTTAAATGCCACAACATCTACAGTTTGACAACTACAACCACAAGTGATATTATTGTCATTTTGACAGTTGACACTGATGATACAGGCTATGGCCGTGTTCCGAAATTCACTGCGAGCACTGCCCAGTGCTATCACTGGTGAAAAATTCGTTCCGTTAGACTTCTGCCTCGAATCTTGCGGGCAGCGGAGTGGCGGCAGCGGCGGAGCGGGAGCGGTAAGGCCTTTTGCGTAAAATCAAATGAACCGACCCTCGAAACGAGAGGCGCGGGCAGCGGCGTGGGAGCGCGCAACGAGCGGTGCACTACTGCACTCGAGTCAAGTGGTGACCGCTCGCGCGTCTGCATTGCAGTATTGTGCATTTTATTTTGGTGACGTGTCGAAATTTCGCACGTGGTAGAGCACATTATTTCATAAAGACAAATATCTCAATGACAAAACCGCGAACAGAACACTACACCGCTATAGTCAAGTTGCTATAATGTCGCGCGATCTGCCCGCTGATTTCGAAAACGGGTCTGCGTTGTCCGCCCCGCTCCCGCACCGCCACCGCTGCCGCCCCGCTGTCCGCAAGATTCGAGGCAGAGGCCTTATAGACTGCCAGTACACTGCCGCAGTACCATAGATACCATAGACGTAGTAAATCGCCGCCATTTTTTTACTCTGAGCAATGGCGCATTCAAGGTAAGGTGTTCTCAGTACTGTGATCACGTGATCAAAAAATATAACAGCGCGAATGATTGTTATTATTATCAATTAAATTAATATTGTTATTCAAAAATGTCAACAATATTCAAATAATAACTTTTCTTGTTGCAAAGAAACCGTGAACATGATAGATATTTTCATTCGAAAACAATGTCGAAAAATGAGGATGATAGCTTATTGGACTGCGTTCCGTTTTAAGCAGCAACCAGTATAGCAAAGTATAGCAAAATAAAAAGGAACGGCTTCGCAGTATACTGAATTGACGTCACATCTCACAGTGCTTGCAGTGTATATCGGATCACGGCTTATGTCACTTGGTTGATTACTTTAAATTAAAAACCCGCGCTCCGCGCAACTTCTTTCTCCACTCCGACGACGTTCTAAGCCGAGGTGCGATCTCGCTAGGACGTACACTCTTAGGATGAACGTCCAGTCTGAGCCTCACTAGGGGGCTCCCAATTTTCACGGCTGGGTCGCAGTACTCGGCTACCCCATCGATGACGCTGTGAAGACCGCTAGGGCCGAGAGTTATACATATTTCGGAAAAAAAAATTCGACATTAGAACATTTCAAAAAAAGTTGTCAAGATTTGCATGTCGTTGCAAATATTCGATTGACTAAATGTTGGTCATCATACTGGATTCCATGAAAATAAGTTACGGGATTTTACTACGCCTCCTTACAATCCGAGATCCCTAGACGCCCTTGGTTTTTTCTTTTTCGACATACCGAACCACCCTTCAGCACTCTCACACATCTAGTTCAAATTAGACTATAATAAACATTCTTTATGTAAATGAGGCAAAGACGATTGAACACCTTCCCATATTCTCTTTAACTGTTTCAAACTAGTGGAAGATATCTTCCTCCTCATCATCTGTATGGTGTTCTTCCTTCTAAACTTCTAAATATTAATGTTGATTATGATTTCGATTATTTATTGATGTTTTTAGTTCATTGCATCTGTATAAAAAAAACAATAATATTCGAAAAAAATATACCGGACATCTGGTGAATTCCTATCAATATTTAAGAAGAATTCTCGGTACATGATTCTCATTCGAATTATGTAAAAAAAATAGGTACTTAATTTTTGACAAAATTTCCAAAAATTTCAATTTAAATAAATGAAGCGTGGACACACAAAGTGTAAGGAGTATAAGGAACATTTCGTCATTGTCGTAGAATAGTGACGGATCTTACAAATTTAAACATTTTCAGGGTAGCCATTTCAAATAATTATGTTGTTGTTGTTGTTGTATATTTGAAATGGCTGCCCTGTAAAGTTTTAAATTTGTAAGATCCGTCACTATTCTACGACTATGACGATTTGATCAGAAATGCTGAATCATTTCTATTTACCATAGTACTTTCCTTTCTTGGCTAGTAAAATACTGTTTATATTTCTCTCTGACATAAAAATGGGCGTTTTGAGATGGATTTCTTGATAAAGATCAAATAGTAAGCAGACAATCGCTTTACTGTCATGTGCAGTAGAATCCTAATTATATATATACAAACACAAAATAATATATATGTATATATGTATATGTACTATCTCTTGCAGCGTTGCGCTCTGCCGTAACGGCCGTGCAGAGACCTATTTTCGGCGTTGAATTAAAATTATAAACAATATAGCTACGACGCGTTGTCGCAGTGGTCACAGCAACTGAATGATGCGCTAGCGGTCGCGGGTTCGATCCCCGCATATGACAAATATTTGTGTAGGCCATACAGATGTTTGTCGTGGTCTGGGCGTTTGTGCTTGTATATTGTGTGTTTCCGGACCCCCGACACATGATTCACATCCTACTGGGCGCCGTTGAGTGAGTGTGATGTTTATTGTAGCGACTTTAATTGGAAATTTCCTCTTCTTTAAAGATTTTTTTTTTAAATTCCTTAAGTTTTAATAGTTTTTGAGTTATTAACAAAAAACTACTTACAAAATGCTATAGGTATTTTTTCATCTTAATTTGTTAATAACAATTACAATTTTTTTTTATGTGCTAATAATACATACTTTCGATAAATTTTTCTAGACGTCATTCCGAATCGGATGAGCCATCGCTTATATTTTTAGGAGCTTTATCAAGAATTAACACGTTTTTGAACTTGTTGACTAGGCTAATGTGTTCTCATTAGACTTTACAAAGGAGCTTATTTCATGACCAATGAGCTTATTTTTATGACCAACAGATCTTACAAAGTCAAAATTAAAGAAACCTTCAGTGACGAAGTGCATGTAACACAGGGAACAGCTCAAGGATCAGTACTTGGCCCCTTACATTACGTTACATACGTTAACGACCTAGAAAATATAATAAAAAACTGCGAATTATATCAATATGCTGACGATACTTGTCTAGTAGCTGCTCACGATAATATCATGGAAGCAATGAACCAGCTCCAAAATGATTTTAATTCACTCTTAAAATGGTCACATGACCATGGTCTCGTTATTAATATTGATAAAACAAAAAAAATGTATATAAGCTCAGGCAGGAACAGATATTGTGGTGATGTTAAACTAATAGCTCATAATCATCAATGCTTACATACAGACAAACATCACTATGATGGATGTAACTGTTCGTCAGTAGAAACTGTTACTTGTCAAAAATATTTGGGGTTATTGATCGACGATCGTCTCCTATGGGAACAACACATTAACTATGTTTGTGACAAATTACGGGCCCTTTTGGCAAAATTAATAATTATAAAAAATAAAATTCCTTTTTTGACACTTTTAACAATTTATAAAACATTAGGCGAATCTATAATATCATATGGACTAAGTAGCTATGGCCTAACATATAAAAGTCATATAAATCAAATATATCAACTTCAAATGCGTATTTTAAAAGCCATAGTACCTAAAAAAATTAAAGAACAACATAAACAAAACTATCATCTTCTATTCAATTACTGCAAAGTTATGCCAGTTGACGTTAAAGTAAAATATCTTGTACTTACAGAACAATATCTGAACACAAAAATCCAAAAAAAAGTTGACAACTGTAAAAGACTGAGAAGTAGTAAGAATCCAAAATTAGAAATCCCCAAAGTCATTAATAACTACGGCAAACATTCACTTAAATATATTGTTCCTACTTTATTGAATTCACTCCCAAAAACACTAAAAGATGAAATGAACGAAAAAAATTACAAACATAAACTCAAAAAGCACTTTTTAGAGGAATGTGTATAGATACCAGTTCTGCTTACGGCGTTGATGCGATGGTCGGATAAATTCCATTTTTATATTTAGATTACATAGTATTATAATTTTATATATTATAACTTAGGTATAGTTTAACTACAGTGCACAGTAAAACTAACTTTTGTTTATGAGGCACTGCATGTATATATATTTTAATGTATTAATAAATAAATAAATAAATAAATAAATAAATATATTACGTTCGCTCTTGGAAGATTTAAGTATTATTTCTTTATAACGTTGAAAAAGTTTATATTGAGAAATAGAGCCTAGGACAGTAATTTTAATTAGTTTGATCTAAACAAATTATTCGTCTATTTAAATTCTTGTTTTCATATCACTAATTTTGCGTTTTATTTTAAGGTAATTTTATTTGAAGTGAGATAATTTAGTATTGTTTTTTGCACGGCAGCGGCTGTTTGAATCTTTAGAATCAGGGTTTTTTAAATCTTTACATATTCTTTTAACGAGTTCAGTTATTTTCTATTTTATTCGTAACTGAACAGAAGTGATAAATTAGATAAAAAATACTTTTAAAATATTTATTTCATTTTTGTATAATTATATTGGTTTTAAATAATATTTTAAGTAAGCGTCGTTTTTTTTTCTAGCTCAGTTTGAACGAACCGGTTCCGACGAGGTAGTACCTATCAAAATCTTGTCGGTTTGAGGCTGTTCTATTGAACTCCTCTGAAGCTCTTCATTTCCCTGATTCACGTTTTTGTTATTAATTTCATTGTCATCAATGTTATTATCATTTTCATCAATTTTATTGTAAGAATCAAGATCTTTTGGTCCTGTATACGCCGTGAGTAAAGGCACTGAAAAAAAATCATCATTTTTAGTTTTAAACTATAGCGACATTAGCGATCTTTATTTAGTTGTTGCTTTTTATCTGACTGCAGCTAACTAAAGGAGGTTATGGTTTTGATTAGTGTATCGATGCATGCATCCATAGGTTATGAGGGATAGTTATAACGAGGGACTCGTGTTGGTCAACATTCAGTGTATTTTTATAAATTTAAATTAATTAACTGCGGATCTTGGTTGACCTTATATTCTTACCGATCAAGTGGTTTCTGAATGAATTAAAAAAGACGATTACTAAAACATGTAGGTACTACTTCTATGTTTAATAGATAGTTTTTAAGATAATAATTGTAATTTCGTCTACTTTTTGCATGTAATTCAATACTTTTGGTAGGATAAACAAAGAAAATAAGAATTAAAGCTATAAGGACTTTCAAAATAAGTTACAGTGACTTAAAATGTAAGTTTTAGTATAGAATTTTTAATATAACGAAACCAATAATGCTTGAAAACTAAGCCAATTTTTTTGTGTTGGAATATTTGACTGCGTGTGGTATATCATCTACCAAACGTTTAATAATAAATATTAATATCATACCACATCTGCTTATTGTGCTAAGCATATTAATATTGTGCATAAGTGTGTTGCTCATGATGGCAATGATATGGCGTTCAAGTATTAATTTGAAGTTTGATATCATCCTATTTGCTGGACCTTCCACTATTAATGATTCTGGTCTAAAATAAAGTAATTCTTAGTTATTAAACTGATGTTAAAGGATTAATTACAAGTAAAGCTGTTTAAAGTGTTGTAGCGACATCTATCTCGCCACATACTCGTACAAACTAAAAAAACTAGTGACGTATCCTACATCGCGCTATCAAAGTTACCCTTTAACATAGCGACGATACACGTACAAACTGGACTAAAGACTCTGCATGTGGTTGATGGTGCATACGCTTGCATGGCGTACTGTGATGATTCATAGTACTTCTTTTCAGAACTAACTGCTTCTTGTTTCTCTCGATACAGGCAAAGGTTTGTGGTAATAACGGTGGGTATGACGGTTTCAGGTATGTTGTGGTAGCCAGTCATGCCAGTGTTAAAATTGTAATGATTTTTATACTATACGTATTTTAATACATTTTTATAATTAAGTGTCATAAATAATTAAATAACAAATAAAATATATTTTACTTCAAACGCCTGAAACTCAAGAAACTGTAAAATTCATGAAGTATACTATAAAAATAAATTACTTACTTTCTCTGTTCAAGAAACTTGAAACTCAAGTCGGTGTCACCTGAATCTATCACCGAAGTGAGCCTCATATGGGCAGTTAGTTCGTCCGCTGTGAGGATCAAAGTACCGGTTACGGGAGGTAAGCCAGATTTAAGGATCGCATCGTATCTATACATTAGCTAGAATATAAAGGTGAAAAAATAAACAGGATACATTTCTTATTCTAGAATTTGCTATGCGCCATGTTGTTGCAATCTTTATATAATATATAATATTTTATATTTTTAAATATATTGTGTACTAAAAAAGTCATATTAATACAGTTTGATATAAGGAGGTTTTTATTTTTTGTAAGATATAGAACGTAGAGCTCACAGATGCGATATATTTAAAAAAAAACTAGCAAACCCGGCGAACTCTGTTTCGCCACCAGATGGTTTCGTTTTTTATAACATTTCGTTTGGGGATTAAACCACCATGCAAAACCATATTGGTTTGTAGTACATGCTATGTATCAGAAATGGCGCTGTATGTGAAAAATGATTTTCCCTGTTTTCCTGCTTTTCTGTTGAAATTTTTCCTGAATTTTGTTTGCTATAAACCTCACGGAGCCCGAGACCTTTCCAAAGAATGCAAAACTGTGGAAATCGGTTCGTGCGTTCTGGAATTATAGCGTCAGGAAGGGAAACCCGATTTATTTTTATATTATAGATGTTCTCCGAATTCTAATTATTCATCTAACTACCAAATAATCTACAATTAGAGCCCTAGACTTTACGAATACGGGGGTAAGCTGTTATTTTTTTTTTTTTTTTTTTAGTTTTTACAGAGTTGAGTGGTTAAGTGGATATATAAGTATAACAGGTTAATGTAACTAATCTTTCAAATCCGAGATAGTTTCCAAGTGCTCAATTTGTGATTCAAATTTATCACGTACTCAGCGATGAAGAAAACTATCGTGTGTCGTAAGAAGTCCTTCTCTCTACAAAGAGTTAGGAGAACTTTGCTCAGTTATTGCTTTTTTATGTTACTTGTACTTATTTAGAGATTTTGTTAGTAACAAACCTTTAAATCACTGAAACCGACCACGGTGTCAACATTCCAAAATGTGTAATCTCTTTCTGTATTCGCTGTAGTTATGGCCCGTCTGTAAATATTATCTAAGCCTCGAAGTACTCCATCTCTCAACCTTATTTCCTGTATAAATATATACTTATAAAAATAATGAGTACCTATTCCTAGTTAACGGTTTTCAATTTTGTAGACGTTTTATATAACTAGTAAAATGCGCTTAAAAATTAGTGGCTTTTAAACTTCTGTGTAACAATAGATACTTGTCGTTTCCTCGGTGAGATGAGAGCCTGGATGTCGAAAATTCTGAAATTTAGTTATATATGTCAAGGTACTTCATATCTCTCGTGGCGGAGGTTCTTGCCGAGACCTACTCATATGTCTCGGGTAGGAGGGCTCTTGGTGAGAACCCCACGTTGGACGGGATCCTACGTGTGTGTCGGATAAGGCAGGAAGCGCTAATGCGGAGGTGGGGGGAGGACCTGGTGGGGCAGCCGTATGGCACACACGTAACGGCTGCCATTCGCCCGGTCCTTTAGCGGTGGATGTGTCGAAAACGCAAGCCCCTCACCTTCCGTCTGACGCAGGTTCTCACCGGGCACGGTTGCTTTGGTGACTACCTGTGTCGGACGGCCCAAAGGGAGCCGACGACTGAGTGTCACGATTGTGGCGCAGCGGTGGACTCTGCCCAGCACACCCTCGAGGTGTGCCCGAGATGGGCGGTGCTGCGTCAAGGTTTGACGTCGGTCGTCGGGGGGGACTTGTCGCTCCCGAGTGTCATCACCGCGATGCTCGGTGACGACGAGTCCTGGAAGGCGATGGTCTCCTTCTGCGAGACAGTAATGTCCCAGAAGGAGGCCGACGAGCGGATGAGAGAGGAGGCTGCCTTCGTGGCCTCCATCCGCGGGCGACGAATGGGGTTGCGCAGGAGGCGCTACTTAATGCGCCTCCAGTAGCGCCCTTGTGCCCGTGTCGGGCCGGGATGGGAACCCGGTCCTGCTAGACACGGCGTCGTCGGGACTGTTCAGAGGTTAGCCGGACAGTCCCCATGGAGGAGAAGTCTGGCCTTTTAGCCGAGGCCAGCCTGTCGCTGGAGGGATCCTGTTGCCTGCAGATCCGGGACCCTCCAATTAAAGCGGCTGAAGGCTCCCGCAAGGGTTTAGTACGGTATTGCACTCCCAAAGTGCCGAGTCCGACATAGGTCTAGGACTGCCGACCCGGGCGTCCTGGATATCATCCGTAAATGGATTCCCCTGCGATAAAAAAAAAAAGAAAAAAAGGTACTTCATATCTACTTTTACACTCAAATGTTTAAAATTATTTAAATTTTATCTAGAGGACACATTTTCAGTTTTATATGCTGCGGGCTTTGGTTTGGATGATATAAAAGAAAGAGCTAATTTTCCAGCTAAATAACTCAAATTCTTATGTTAATATATAGGCAGTAGATTTATAAAATATGGTATTTTCTATTTTTTCACTTCTATATTTATGAAAGACAAATCGAATTCATTTCATTTGGTCGTAATATTTACCATCCTGTAAATTCGAATAATTGAAAATATTTGTAAGTTAGATTAACATCGCTTGTTGCAAACAACAAGCATTAAGGAAAATCTTAGGAAAATACTTATATAAAAATAAAAGCTGGCTTTGTAAAAATAAATAGAACCGGAGAAAGTAGTAATAGTGTTGCAGAAATCAATGAAATGCCATTAAAAAGTTTCTTATAACATAGCTTGCCAAGACTTACACTAATCTTCCATGTCAGAAGTTATCTTATGGAGTGTCCCGTGTATCTAACTCTATAAGACCCAACACAATGAAAAAATAATAAGACACTTAGCGTCTACCTTCCCTTATTTTCCCCGTTTAGTAACTAGTACAACCTCTTTACAGTGAATCAGTGCAACCGCGAGTCAATTTCATTTCATCAGTGCAGTTCTAACTCTAGTCTTGCTTCTGGTCTCGAAAGTTCTCTCCAAAAGAATTAAGGACTTTAACATCCTTAAAAGACACCAGTAGCCGACCCCTGCGTCTTCTAAGTTTGTTTTTTGTAAATACCAGAAGTTTATCTAAAGGTCTCTTACTGTAAGGTCTCTTACGGTCTGTTACTCTTTTCGTGCAGATCATCATTATCCCTAGAAGACACCAGTAGCCGACTCTAAAGCTGTATCTGGCGCCGGCTTAAGAATCACGAACACAGTTCTTAATTTTATAGATTGTTATTGTTATTTTTGTTTGGATGGAATAAAAATGATTTGTTGTATGAATTATTTACAGAATCCCATGTTAATAATCCATACATCAAAAGTTAAGTCTCTTTAAAAAACTACTTTCAAAATTACTAGGTAGAAAACATCGCGAGCCCTTCTAAAGCACCAATTTTTGCTAGTTTAAATAATGGTAAAAATATATCTGCTTAAAAGTCGCCCAGTCAAGGGCACTAGTCGTACAGACACATTAAAAAGTATACATGAGGATTCACCCTGCCCTTCAGGCCTATAGTGTACTGCGAATTTTTTATGTGTTTATTCTCTTCGTGTGTGTAAAGTCTTTGTAGTTTAGAGAAGAGCTTTTAAGTTGTTTGGAATTTTGTTAATACCTCTATTGTATAAGTATTAACATGTAATAAGCATATTTTAAAATCTGGTTAATCGGCACGTGTCTTCTTAAGATACAACTGATATTTAATGCTGCGTTATGACATAGATTAGCTATTATTATTACCAACCTTAAAATGTGCGATGTATATTGTAAATGAAGGCAGTCGTACAGAATCCGCCTTTATCTCGTGTATACGGTTAACTATCTTGTCTATTGTTTTATCTGTAAATTTATTGAGGACCTCGGTTTTCTCTCGATTGTATTTTCTGAAAATTAGTATAGATATAAAATAACTTGCAAATATATGTTTGATTGATATAATGTTTGTAATTTAATTATAGATTCATTATTTAGATCTCAATACAAAATGCTACTACAAAATTTGTTTTCATTTATTGCCATCATATTTATTTATTTATACTTTTGTACACATTGTAAACACATTATAAAGCTTAGTTAACACATTCGCTGCCAGCCACTCGGACCCGAGTACCTGGCGCTAGGTGCCGTCTACTCGGATCCGAGTATCTCGCACGTTCATTTTCCTTAGGCCAGTTAAAAATTGGCGTCCGTGGATAAAAAAAATTCTCATTTCAATGTGCACATTGAGTGCCATAGAAATGAGAATTTTGATTTGAGATTTTGAAAAGAGAAAAGGAAAATGAACGTGCGAGATACTCTGATCTGAGTGGACGCACCTAGCTAATGCACCTAGCCCTACTCGGATCCGAGTGGCCGCCAGCGAATGTGTTAATAGTCAAATGTCATACAACAGGCGGTCTTATAGCTAATTAGCCATTTCTTCCAGACAAACCTCATATTATTGCATATTGTAAAAATGTTAAGTGAGTATCTTTTATTGTTATAACAGTTTATAATATAATAATAAAAGAACTTACTCAAAATTTTTATCATCTGCTACAACGTAATGCATAAGGTAATCGTTGAAATAGTCCTTTAGCCATTTGTCTAAGTCTGCTTTTAGTTTTTGACTGAATTCAGCTGTCGAAATAATTTTATAACTGATTATATATATAATTTTATAATTATAAATAATTTTATATATAATTTTAAAATTGATGAATTACGAAGCTTGTCTATGGTATGTAATCGTTCCATGTGCATCGAAGAGGAACTATCTTACTGTACTGTACTGAATTGTATCAGCCTTTAAACAACCCACTGCTGAGCGATGGCCTCTTCTCCTTATTTATACGAGAAGTAAAAGACGGGAACTGTCTTAAAAATAATCAAATAAATTTTATGATAGACTGTATTAAAATATGGGGTACAAACAAAAATGGTATCAAGAATAGACCTCAGAGTAAGGTTATAGCTACGTGTATATATCATATACATATATAAATAAATAGATATAAACATAACTACAACACATAAATATCAAATATGAGTTATATCACAAATACTATTATATTTTTCGAGAATTTCCATTTAAAAAAAATAAATGTTAACTCTCGTTTCGTAACATTTTGTTAGCTAATATTGTACTAGGTAGTTTTTAATCAAAAATTTGCAACGTGCTTACTATTTTGTCTTCGGACTGGATATATTTATTTTTACGTCATCAATTACAAGTAGAATAAGCATATTTTGCCAAACAGTGAGATGCTAATAAGTTAATCCAATGTATATATACTAATAGTTTAAGATATTAAAGTTGTTAATGTATTTCGCGGTGCGCAAGAAAAAAATGAACTACGGAATGCCTTTACAGGTTAAAAATATAAGACTAATACCATTAATGAATAACAGTCACATACCTATGTTTTTCTCTTTAAGTTGAACTTCTTCAGTCGAGTTTTTATTTCTGTACTGAAATGAAATATACATTTTGTAAAAACAAACGAATTAGTTTGAATTAACAAATAATTTTAAAGATAATTTAGTTTTTAGGGTTCCATGAAATAAAATTTTCAGTTAAAGTTTTCGTTTTCAGCTCGATCTTAAGAATATATTGTGTTAAATATTTTGTGGACTGAAACTCTTATATATGAGTCTGATTCAAACTTGACCAGATTAAAAAAAAATCTGCTTAGCTTTCCAATGCTGTTTAAAAGGTTTTAGAATTTATTTGATTCACCAAGGTTTTAATGGAAATGATTTTAATAGAAAACCTTTGTAGAATTGGGGTATTTTGAATTATTTTTTATCAAATTTGATATCATATAAAATTTGTCATAATACGATCAACCAATAAGAAAAAATAACTAGTACAATAATTGATCCGAACATTTATATCAATTTATGTTACGAGATCCGGTTTGTTACAAAGTATATATAAAAAAAGAAGAAGTAACTAATGGATACCTATATGTAATACTGACACAACCTTATCAACATAATTTTAAATGAATAAAAAGTACCATCATCATTATCTCGGGTATATGCAGTTCGGAAACGATCATTTCAATATTAAGTCTATTTTTTAAGAGACGGTAGCGTCCTTCTACTGTATATTTAACATTTTTTAATAATATCCTGAAACAAAATAAATTTAAGATAGTTGAATTATATACGATGTATAAGTAGTACTAATGCTTATCAGTATATAGTTATCCGTTTTCAATTCAGGTATACCTGAGAACGTGTACTACGTGAGTTTCATGTGTTATAATTTATTTCCGTAATAAAAAAAATATTTTTTGATAAGTATTTATTTTTTATTTTAAGTTGAAAATAGTTATTCATAAGCTATTATATATACAAAAAAAAAAAATGATATAAAATAATTACGTATTTAACTGCATCTATTAGTGAGAACGTTAAAATATTTTAGTTTTAGCATAAACGTAGGTGTAGGTATACAGCATTGGTAAATAAATAATTACAAATTGTTATTTTAAATATAGAACCTGTTGAAGTTAGAGTATAAAACTTACTCAACTTGTCCGAATGAAGGTTCATAGCCAAGGACTCCTGGTTTCGTGGCAGTTGTGACGTCGTAAGAGCCAAATAGATAGAGATCGTTCAGAAGGATTCGCGCATGTAGTGCGAGGTTTTTGAAATCATTTTTCAATTCAGTTATCCTGAATATTGTATTGTTACGAAGTTTCATTCGGTGAAAGAACCTTTAAGAAATTTTACTTTGTTTCATTTTTTATATGTTAATAATATTATAACACTAAGAATTAGATAAACTAAATGTTAAAGTAAATATCAGCTTTCATAAATTACAATATACGACAATGGGTATAGACAAACTAGTCATATGAATCTTGGTACCTGATTTATACACCTTCATTTAGGGCAAATAAATATACTATTCATAATTACTACATTCACAACCGTTTAATAGTTATATCGACGTCGTCAATTTTTGTAAACAACACGTGCAAGAGGTAACACGTCGTCAGTCACCCCACCATCGAGTGATATAAAAAGCTACAATAATATATATGAGCGCGAAATAGTAGCTCTAAGTTCAGAACATTGAATAAATAATTAAATTACTTTAGTTTAGGATCAGATGCGACATTATGTTATTATTGCAATAAATACTCATTGGTTGCGTGAAGCAGTTTAGCTTGGGTGTAGTCGATACAGCTGGCAAGTTATAATCTTATCTTAAAAAGTGAATCTTAAGCGATATATTGGGCTCACGCTTATGGATTAGAGATTCTACACGGAATAGTTGAGAGAGGTTGTTATGGAGCTATCTCCATATATAGGTAAAAGCAGAGTTGTCATTGAATTATCTGAGAATATGTTTGATGATATTTTTGGAGACAATTAGAGAAGATGAGCGATGAGAGATGATTTGATGCAGGTCTGGCTTGATGCCATACACGATAGGCAACACATAAATGAGTTGCCTGGGCTAGTTCCAGGAAAACTCGTTTATGTTCATGGGCGACGACAACCACTTACCATCAGGTGGAACGTCTGCCCGTTTGCCTATCCAACTGACATAAATATATATATATATATATATATATATATATATATATATATATATATATATATATATATATATATATATCCTTTTAATTATTATACCATTTATTTAATTATAATAATCTTACAACATAGATGTAGGCAATTTCATCATGCAGTAACCGCCAAGATTGATTCCGGCGGGGATCACAGTCCAGTCTCCCTCAGCATCGTGGAGAGCGCGTTCGGCGATCCCACGGTTTTTCAGTAATGCCTATTGGGTTAACAAAAATTGTAAGTGCTTGTAAAATTGATATAACATTGTATTATACAATAGAACATTTTTATACACGTTATACATTATAAATAAAAATCTACGAACGAATAGATACACATTTTATGCTGTAATACATTGATCTGTCTTGCTTTATTTTTTTATTATTACTTATTAAAAAAAAAAACGCATTAAGTAGCAGCGAATAATATTTTATTGAGCAATCCAGCAGAAAAATACATAGTAGTATTTTAATATTTAGATCAGGCACTTTAGTATTAGGTTAGGTGAAGTGATTAGAGGCAACTAAGATGCACAATCAGAGAACAAGTATGCTTAATTAAAAAAATCAAAAAACCCGACTGCGTAAAATACTCTTATTATAAACTAATAAAAAGAATAAAGCAATTTACTAGCTTTCATTTGATACCCATATTGCTACAGTAAGAAAAAAAATCAACGCCCCCCCCCTCATTACGCCATTTGCGGGCACCATTTTGAAAATTTATATAGCCTATGTCACTACTACAATTTAGACGAATCCAACGACACCTCATATGTCAAAAACCGTCCAGCCGTTTGGGCTGTAGGGCGTGCCAAAGAAATGGACATACATACATACATACATACATAAATACATACATACATACATACATACATACATACATACATACATACATACATACATACATACATACATACATACATACATACATACATACATACATACATACATACATACATACATACATACATACATACATACATACATACATACATACATACATACATACATACATACATACATACATACATACATACATACATACATACATACATACATACATACATACATACATACATACATACATACATACATACATACATACATACATACATACATACATACATACATACATACATACATACATACATACATACATACATACATACATACATACATACATACATACATACATACATACATACATACATACATACATACATACATACATACATACATACATACATACATACATACATACATACATACATACATACATACATACATACATACATACATACATACATACATACATACATACATACATACATACATACATACATACATACATACATACATACATACATACATACATACATACATACATACATACATACATACATACATACATACATACATACATACATACATACATACATACATACATACATACATACATACATACATACATACATACATACATACATACATACATACATACATACATACATACATACATACATACATACATACATACATACATACATACATACATACATACATACATACATACATACATACATACATACATACATACATACATACATACATACATACATACATACATACATACATACATACATACATACATACATACATACATACATACATACATACATACATACATACATACATACATACATACATACATACATACATACATACATACATACATACATACATACATACATACATACATACATACATACATACATACATACATACATACATACATACATACATACATACATACATACATACATACATACATACATACATACATACATACATACATACATACATACATACATACATACATACATACATACATACATACATACATACATACATACATACATACATACATACATACATACATACATACATACATACATACATACATACATACATACATACATACATACATACATACATACATACATACATACATACATACATACATACATACATACATACATACATACATACATACATACATACATACATACATACATACATACATACATACATACATACATACATACATACATACATACATACATACATACATACATACATACATACATACATACATACATACATACATACATACATACATACATACATACATACATACATACATACATACATACATACATACATACATACATACATACATACATACATACATACATACATACATACATACATACATACATACATACATACATACATACATACATACATACATACATACATACATACATACATACATACATACATACATACATACATACATACATACATACATACATACATACATACATACATACATACATACATACATACATACATACATACATACATACATACATACATACATACATACATACATACATACATACATACATACATACATACATACATACATACATACATACATACATACATACATACATACATACATACATACATACATACATACATACATACATACATACATACATACATACATACATACATACATACATACATACATACATACATACATACATACATACATACATACATACATACATACATACATACATACATACATACATACATACATACATACATACATACATACATACATACATACATACATACATACATACATACATACATACATACATACATACATACATACATACATACATACATACATACATACATACATACATACATACATACATACATACATACATACATACATACATACATACATACATACATACATACATACATACATACATACATACATACATACATACATACATACATACATACATACATACATACATACATACATACATACATACATACATACATACATACATACATACATACATACATACATACATACATACATACATACATACATACATACATACATACATACATACATACATACATACATACATACATACATACATACATACATACATACATACATACATACATACATACATACATACATACATACATACATACATACATACATACATACATACATACATACATACATACATACATACATACATACATACATACATACATACATACATACATACATACATACATACATACATACATACATACATACATACATACATACATACATACATACATACATACATACATACATACATACATACATACATACATACATACATACATACATACATACATACATACATACATACATACATACATACATACATACATACATACATACATACATACATACATACATACATACATACATACATACATACATACATACATACATACATACATACATACATACATACATACATACATACATACATACATACATACATACATACATACATACATACATACATACATACATACATACATACATACATACATACACTCGAAAAACATAACCCTCCTTCTGTCGCAGTCGGGTAAAAAAGATTTCGAAACAGCCTGGATACTTTCTAAATTTCTATTTTCGCAACTTTTATATTAACAAATTGTTCAGAAGCACACGAGGATAGCCTAATGTGGGAAAATATTACTCACAGAAACCACTTTATGTTTTCTTTACAGTGTTGGAAACACTGAGCAAAATACAATTAATTGGTGCTGAATATTTCTTCATCTGTGCACAAGTCGAAGAAAAAAACAAGTATCCTTAATTAAAAAAATCCAAAAACCCGACTGCGTAAAATACTCTTATTATAAACTAAAAAGAATAAAACAATCTACTAGCTTTCATTTGATACCCATATTGCTACAGTAAGAAAAAAAAAATTCAACACCCCCCCCTCATTCCGCTATTTGCGGGCGCCATTTTGAAAATTTATATAGCCTATGTCACTACTACAATTTAGACAAATCCAACGACACCTCATATGTCAAAAACCGTCCAGCCGTTTGGGCTGTAGGGCGTGCCAAAGAAATGGACATACATACATACATACATACATACATACATACATACATACATACATACATACATACATACATACATACATACCTACATACATACATACATACACTCGAAAAACATAACCCTCCTTCTGTCGCAGTCGGGTAATAAAACTTATCGATGCGATATGAAATATTCATAAGTTTGTGAGACTTCTTGGAGACCTCGAGTCTCTCATAAAAGCTTCGCAAGACATCTTGTCTTTGACACCAAGAATAGACTAAGCGTAGCCATTTTTGTGGTGCAAGGCTCGTAAAGATGATATAGGTTAAAGGAGATAGAATAGATAAGATGAAATAGGATTAAGAAGAAGGTTGAATTTTTTCAAGGAACTTATAACCTCTCGTCTTGGGATACCAATATGGTGCTTCTAAAAGAGTGGCAACGTGTTAAAAAATCCCCTCAGAGATCGCTGCTTAAGTTCTTGGTTTAAAAAAGTCTAAGTCTTTATGTATCTGTTTATGTAAATGATATTGCTCATGTATTTAATATAATAATAAATTGTTACGAATTTTATTTTTTATTTTTTGCCTTTCAAAAAAAAAATTCTCACTTTCCAATTTTTGCACATCCATAAACGTCCGTCTTAAGGTTGGCTGGTAGAGAATGCTTTTAGCATTAAGCCCGCCTTTTGTACAATACATTTTTTTCTTGTCCAATAAAGTATTAATAAATAAATAAATAAGGCTGACGACTAGAATGCCCAAAATATCAATGAATACCACCCCTTCTTTATTTAAAGCGCTTTGCTGCTCTAAAACACTGTGTGAAACTAAATCTTAAGCGATATATATCTTGGCAAAGCAACGACAAATTAGTTGCATTTAATGTAAGTCTAGTACAATGTATTTAATTTTTTCCAACTGGTAAAATATGTTATGTACCAGGGGGAGCGGAGCTACTAACACAAGAACATTTTTGCTTAAAAGTAGCCCCAACGCTTGTTGTAGTAACTGTTTTTCTTTAGTAATATATATTCTTGGTGTGTTTCTGTGTGTACGGTCTCTCTCTCTCTCTCTATCTCTCCGTGTGTATGTGTGTGCGTGTGTGCGCGCACACATGGACGCGAACGTGTGTATTAATTACTTTCTTTCTAGTCGCGGTATATTACATATAACAATTTAAAATAATGTCATAAATTACACGTTTCACGTTTTATTATCGACGTTGTAAAATCTTATAGCTGTAGAAATAATTTATTACAATAAACTCTGAACATTATCGTTAACGTTCAGATCGTATTTTTATGATTCTCAATTTGAACACAGCTTTGTTTTAATGTTTTATTCGCAGTAGGTACATACGCTACTCATAGTAATTTTGTCGAGTAGAGATTATATCATTTAATAAATAAAATACTCTTCGGTTTATATTTTTGTAATATTACCAAATACTTAAAATAGTTAATATTTCGATCAAGATATTTAGGTCGGTTAGCGACATTTTGTTCCACAATGAATTCGACTTAAACGATAGGTTCAGACTTGTTTAGAAGTAACGTGTGATTGAAGATGCCACTCGATTATAAAACTAGTTAAAAAACTACTAAAAAATCGTCTCTTGACAAGTTACTAACCTAATGCGAACTTTTCTCAACGTAGTTTATTTTTGCGATCGTCGACAAGTCGTAAGTTTTACTCAGTCTAAATGATAGATTATACATACCATGAGCATTTCTTTATCAAAGTCGTCTCCTCCTACAGTATCGTGGAAATTTTGTCTGACATTCGCATAACGATCTGTAAAATCATATTATCCTTAACATAAATTTTGTGTGTTGTTCAAAGAAAGTTACGATTTAAAGTGTAAATTATGGTAGCGTTATTCTAATTTAAAACGTTTTACTTAATTTCGTTTCAATGCAATAACAATTTATTTTTATTTTGGTACATTAGTTCTGTTCAGTTTAGGATACAAAAGGACTCAAAAATAAAAACACAATACTTAAAAAAATAGACTGGAACTGAATTTTACTTAAGATCCCTAATATTATAAATGTGAAGTCTTAGTGTAAGATTGTTTGTTACGCTTTCACGTGAAAACTACTTAACCGATCATCATGAAACTCAGCGTGTCAAATAATAATTATCTCTAATAATTTTAATATTATATTTTGATAAAAAGCTGCATAGAAATGCTCTTTAGTTCTTTATTTATAATTTTTTTAAAATTAAACTAAGTTATAAATGAATATTATAATAAATATAATAAATTATACGGATAAAATTTTACTAAATTCTAATATTTTTAAATTTACTGTCATAGTTAATGAATAAATGAATCTTTAGATGTTGTCTTTTTCTAATAAACGGTATTTATAATTGCATCTTTCTCTCACTCACTCCCTCTCTTTCTTTCTCTCTCTGTATATTCGAGTTCGAAAAGATAAATATATTACCATCAAGTTCTTTCAGTATCTTGTAATTTTCTTTAGTATCGAAAGTAGTCCAACAGTGTCTTTGACAAACAATAATTTTATTTACGATGAGTAAAAATCCAATGATTATATTATTATTCTTTGAACAAAAAAATCTTTTCCGTAACATTGTTATTTAAATATTAGCATTAAAATTGTTTCGTTATATTTATTTAATTTGTTTTTCTCCTGTCGATTAATTTCATAAGTTATTTAAATTTATAAGGTAATTTCATAGCGAAGCCATAAAATTACTATTATCATGTTTTTTTAATTAAAATTCTTTTAAAAAAGTATGCAGTAAACAATATAAGTACGTAGTCGTAAATAAATTGTTTTTTACAGATTGATACGTGTAAAGTCTGGATACAAGGCCGTTGCTACCTCTATATTGCTGGAAAATTCACCGACCGATAACAGCCAACAAAAAAACCGTTTAGTAATTTATTATATTTTTAAAAATCACTGAATATAAGAGGTATATTGGTAAGTCTTAGGATTGAAATGTAAATCTTAAAACTTACTAATTCAATTAATTTAACTGTTATTAATATGTATGTAAATCATTAAACTGTTATATCGGGTTGGAGCGGCGCGGGCGGTTGCGGGTTGAAGCCCGCCCATAACAAGAACTATATTTGTAGAGGCTATACAGATATTTGTCTTGACTGTGAATTTGTGTTTGTGTGTATGTTTTTTGGAAAGATCCTGACACAAGATGCTCATCTTACTAGAACCCTTTGCAGGGGCGGCCTAAGGGGTGTGCGAAGTATGCAGCCGCACACTCGAGCTTTTTAGGACTGCATACAATTGGGGCATAAAAGTTGGCATAATTTTATCCTAGGGGCATCCATGAACATCCTTAATATAAGTCTTGCACACTCGCCATTTTCGCCTTAGGCCGGCCCTGAGCCTTTGTCAGTGAATGCTAAAAAAAGTATTATAGATTAGTAAAGTAGTCTATATTTAAATTCTACTAAAACCGAGTATCAAAGCATAAAACGGCAGCCAGTACGTAAATCTATTCGACAAAAATGTTTTTTTTTTCAGTCAGTTTATTTTGAAATTCTACATAATAAAATTTTTGATAAGAAACTGTGAAAACGGCTAGCTCGTCCGGATGGTTGGTGGGTTTTTTTGATAATATAACTATAGTATAAATCATTGTTACGTATAGATCATTCACGCACTCTTCGCACATCTGGCTAAAATTAGGTAAAATTACTTTCATCTCATATTTGAGTGACGAAGGCCTTTCATATTATCTTTAGTTATCCCTCTCATATTATTTTAACTTCTCCATCCTCTCAATGACGTTTTGCCATTTGAAGCCCCCTGTTCTATTTATATTTGTGTTCACTTCATTGTGTTTGTTTTTATGTATATAGAGTTTAATATCCTACCGAAGTAGCGCCATGCTGCTTGCAGCTGATTGGGCCGGCGCGCTCGGGGAAGTACTTCGCTCTCACTTAACACCGACGTGAAATGACGGCACAGTCGTCCTGTTTCGTTCGGTTTGTGAGAGATCCGGTGACCCATACCTTCCCTTACCTGGCTCATCCCTTCTCTTCCCTCCACAGATCCGGTGGAACATCCCTCAACTCCCTACAGGCCAGCAACGCACCCGCTAATCCTCTGATGTAGCGGGTGTCTATGGATGTCGTTTTTACTTACCACCAGGTGAATCGACTGTCCGTTTGCCCCCTCTAATATAATATAAAAAAATAAAAATATATCATAATTTGTATATAGCTAATAAGTAATGTGTATATTAATAATAACTCATGTTTCTGTTGTTGTTGTTGAGAGTTGTAATGTTTTCGTTATTTAAAGTATCTCCAAAATTTGATTGAAGTTGGATTCTCGATCCCACATGACATTGACGAAATAATTTGTGTTGAACTGACACAACTAATGTCCAAGGAACTTATATACATACTGGAATGCGCACTTGCACTTAAGAATGTTCCGAAGAGTACAGTCACTATATGGGATTGCATCACTTTCTACTAGTATGACCATGATTCAAGGAATAGAGAGAAATTATATTTAAAATAAGTTAACGAAATTGTTATACATAATAAATAAATATGTATAAAAATAATGAATTAGTATGTATTAGGTGTAGTGTTTTTAGAATTTATTCAAGTTATGAGTTTTCACTTAATTTTATGAGTTGCTATATAGTCTAAGATCCGAACCTAAGTCGACCTTCACCGGTGTGATAATAGATTGAGACCTTTTTTATTATAAATTTAGTCTATTAAAAAATGTATTAAAAATGGGTTTACTGGAATAATCCTAACCAGGATATTTTTAATTAATTATTAAAAAAATATTTGTGTTTTAATTTTGCAATATCAAGAAAATATTTTTTTTTAACAATAGACTTGAAGTATGAAAAATACTTCAAATTTACATACATGATTTTCTAATAATTATTTATATAATATATAAATATTAATTAATACTAATTAATATATAAATATTAATAATATAATATATAAATATTAATAATATAATATATAAATATTAATAAAAATATTACATAAATGATTTTTTAATAATTAATTAAAAATATCGTGTCCAGGATTTTTCCAGTAAACCCATTTTTAATACATTTTTTAATAGACTTTTATTATAAAATGGGTCTCAATCATGGAATTATTATGTACTAGGTACAACTGGAAGGCTTACTAGTAAAATCCTGTCAAATAAAATTGAACTCTATATGTAAGACGATATTGTTGCTTTTAGAATATCAAAATACAGAGCAAAAAACGGTCTCGACAGAGAACAATTTAAGCTTCGCTGTGTCTCTTTCGCACGATTGCCATGTAAAATATTTGATCCCTTTAGTAGAATAATATTGTCTAAGAAATGAAAATTAAAACGTGCTTTTTTGCATAATATGATAAACTTATGTGAGTAACGCAGATATACTAAAACAAATTACTTTCGCGTACAGTTTTACTTATTAAGAACAAAAATATTTCTCACAATAGCGCCGTAGGTAATTAGTAAATATTATAAATTTATTACTAGCAATACCGGTAAATATGGTTGTCATGTCAGCTTTTGTAATTTAATGGCGTCTCCTTTGTTGTTCTAAGTGTTGACAAAGACGGGTGAAGTTTTGAAACCTCTCTTTCGGCTCGCGTTTATAATCTGAGTGAACCTTCCAGTTGTACACAGTACATAATAATTCCATGGTCTCAATCTATTATCACACCGGTGAAGGTCGACTTAGGTTCGGATCTTAGACTAATAAGTAACACAAAACTGTACGAGTTCAATAATGTACAGGGGCCCAAACTGAAAATTTAGTTTTAGCTTTTTAATGTTGTAATTGTTCAAATTAAATACTTTTCTTACTGAATCAAACAAAAATGGGTATCAAAATGTCTGTTTTTCCCTAAACGCAATTAAATCTTAATGTGGGCCATTATGAGGTAAGATGAGAAAAGTTGGGCCAGGGTGTAATTAAGTTTGGGAAACGCTGGTCTAGGCCATACTCTGATTCTTACTGACTGTCTAATTGTAAAATTCTTAATTTAACCAAGTATTTGTATCTACACATGCTTGGTTCAAATGAGAATAATTTCACATCAAGAGTTTAAATTCTAGTAAAAAAAAATATTCATCAATTTCATAATATCACGAATTTATGGATATTTACTTTTTGTCATTCATCACTTTTACAGATAAATTAATAGTACTGATAACTGATTGTCAAAATTAAATTTTATTCTTTGTACATTAAACTTACAAATACATAATACAACCATATGTATTTTTTATTAATTTTATTTATAAAATGGCACACGTTGGCATTTTTTTTTGTCGCAGGGGAACCCATATGTACGGATGATATCCAGGACGCCCGGGTAGGCAGTCCTAGACCTATGTCGGACTCAGCACTTTGGGAGTGCAATATCGTAATAAACCCCTGCAGGAGCCTTCAGCCGCTTTAATTGGAGGGTCCCGGATCTGCAGGCAACAGGATCCCTCCAGCAACAGAAAGGGCCAGACTTCTCCTCTATGGGTTCTCCACATGTTGCCTAGACTATGGAACTATATAATTTTTTTTTTAAACCTGAACAACCTGGCTACTTGTGTTCTATTTTTAAATAAATTTGGTTTAAAAAACATATAATACAGATGTATTCAATTTTTAAATTACGAGCATCTCGAAACTTATCGAGTGACCTACGTATTTTATTGCTTAGTTTTCTAAATCAATAACATTTTAATTTACCTTTTGAATAAAGTACTTTGGATATATTTTTAATGCTAATGAGGTCATAGCTTGTACGGAATATTCATCTTTGTAATAATATCTTTTACATTAAGAGTGCAGTCTGCATCGTTAGATTTTGCATCTATATCTATAATATAAAAATAAGTCGGGTTTTCCTTCCTGACGCTATAATTCCAGAACTCACGAACCGATTTCCACGGTTTTGCATTCGTTGGAAAGGTCTCGGGCTCCGTGAGGTTTATAGCAAACAAAATTCAGGAAAAATTTCAACAGAAAAGCAGGAAAACAGAGAAAATCATTTTTCACATACAGCGCCATCTTTGATACATAGCATGTACTACTTCATCTTTTAATCCCCAAACGAAATGTTACAAAAAACGAAGCCATCTGGTGGCGAAACGGAGTTCGCCGGGTTTGCTATTCATATTATAAAATTACTTTAAGAGTGGTAGGACACACATTAAAGAATAAATCACACCTTCTAAAGATTATTTATAGAGAATATTATTATAATAATATATGCAAATAAATTAAGTAATGACACAAACATAATTAAATTATATAGGTAGTATATAATATATATATATATATATATATATATATATATTAGGGTGTCCCAAGATATAAGGGAAATTTTTTTTTTCTCGAAATCAAATACGCATACCCTCTATTTTTATTCGGATTGACCTCATTGGCTCAAATAATAAATATTATTGCGATTGGACAACGGTAACCCGTGCCGACTTGATGCCAAACTTTTGAGATGAATATTTGTACTGACTTACTCTAAGAGGAATTAAGAACTTAATTTTTATTACTTAATTAAAACTCCAATACATCCAAATAGTATAATTTTTATTCATTTACATTAAATTATTATGTTTTTTAATGTAAATGAATAAGTAATATATTATATTTTCACGGTTTTTTTTAAAGAGAGGAATATCAGGGATTGTAGTTACTTGACAAAATTTTCCTTCAAATACACCTTTTAAGACTAATTCATACATGTGATGTCGACAAGCGAAAATAAGCATTTCTCTGTCAAGAAGCACACAGGCACCGTATACATATACAACCTGTATTTGATTGCGGTAGTATCACAAGAAAGAATTTGCACTTCATCTTCTAAATTCCATTATACAATCGCGTTCCAAACTGCCTGTGCTTGTTCACTTTCTGTAGAACTTTCTAGTCTTGGTACATCAATAAGTTGTTCTTTGTTTTCATAAGAAATAACTATAAGAACACATTCTTCTTTTGATTTCAGAGCATTTAAAGCAGGCAAAATCTTACCGTCCCAATGAACAGTCCCAACTTACAGTACCTTATTTTGGAAATCAATTTTTATGGCCTCAGCGTGTTCTTTCCGTTTTTCTGTGCAAATTCTTTGGATGGAAGACTTACTTAACAGAAATTATCAATATTTTATCCAAGTTCTTCAATAATTGTTCCAAGAATGAACACAGAATCTCTCATACACAACTGACACCTATCTAGCACAAGCTTTTGTACGTCCTCTTGTAAATCTATGTTTTCATTAGATTCAGATGATGATTCGTCTTGTAACGTTACGTAAGATGATATCGAAGGAGTCGGCTCAGACAAATATTTAGCACATCGTTTTATTCTTCGATAGTTCTGAGGCGCGCTCTTTCCTCTCTATCAGTCAATTTTTTTCCACTCCTGCTAAGTGACCAACCAGGTCGGCCTGGTTCTCTTTGACGCTGTAAAAAGATTCTATTCTCATTTATTTTTATTAATTAAAGTGCATCATTGTGTGCAATGTCAAAAAAATTTATCTAAATTGTTGAAAAAATCTGGACGGCGCTGCTTAAATACGTCTTGTGTCTTTTGTGCATTTTTTTTACAAGTCCCTCCAAACTTGATATGAGATCATAAGTTTTTTCACACAATTAGGCAAAGATTTAGTAGGAAAATGCGCCTTTTCCCAATAGATAACACACTTGCGAATAGTGAGATTCGTGCTTTCATTGACAGTTAAAGTCACAAATTCACTTCACGGATATTGTAAAATAAAACTGCTAAAACTTGTCGATTAGATGAAAGTTTTGAACCCATTATTTAATGTTTTATGTCACCTATTGAAATATACTCCTTTTAGAACTGCTTAATCACACTGACATATTGACTGACTGAAAACAATGCGAGTTTCATAACTAAATTACGAGTACCTAATCAAAAGCACATCGACATTTATTAGGTCGCATCAGCCTTATTGTTAGAGAGCAAGTACTTGACATAATTATATTGATGTAAGTCGGCACGGGTTACCGAGGTCCTATCTTCTTAAAATTTTATTTATAATTGTTTTGACTTAAAAGTAAAAAATTAAGAGGGTATGCGTTAAAAAAAAACGACTTTGATTTTTTTGGGACACCCTAATATATATATATACACTACTGGAAAAAATTAAAGGATCAAAAAAAAATTCCAAATTTTTGTGCAATTTTCAACAGGCCGTAACTTCGAGAGAAATGGTCGTACAGGAAATTAAAAAAAGGGAATTGTAGCTCAAAATGTCTAGTTTTTGGATTAGAACTTTAAAATTTTGTAACCTCCGCGGTTTTTGAGTAATCATAGAAAAGTCAGCAACAAAAAAATTTCAATTTTTGTTTAGTTTTTTGTTTTGGTCTACGGGCGTGGATTTTTTTTTTTTAGCTTAACCACTATAAGGATCGGATACTTTGTTTATGTAGCTTTAATTTGTTTTTTTATACACCTTGATACGTCCACTTCTCGCCGAGATATCGGTCTTCAAATGGAAAAGGATCCTTTTGTTTTTGAATATCGATATCTCAGCAACCAATGATCGCACAGAAAGTTAAAGGTAAGTTTCAAGAACTTGAATAAATTCTCCTTAACGACTAGTTATTGCTTTTTCGAAAAAAAATTTTTTTCTTTTTGTCACATGAATTTGAAAATGCAACAAAAAAGGGCTTTTGGAGGTTTTTTTAGAAAATCAAGCGCTAGATCGGAATTATTGAGGAAACCACTAATGTTAAGTGTGCCTTTTACAGTTCAATATGTCAACAAAAACCCTACAAAAAACCAAATTAATCCATCTAGCCGTTTTTTTGTTTCACTCGATCGAATTTTTGAAAAAATTAAAGGATCACGTTTTTTGCTCTGACAAGCTCATAATTTTTAAAAATGTAACAAAAATATATTTTTCTGAGCTTTTTACACATTTTTGCTCCAGAAAGTGCTTAAATTTAAAACAATAAAAAAAAATCAAAAAATTATTTTTTTTTCGATTTTTTTCTCAAAGAAAATGAGTTTGGAGTCACTAAATACGGTAAAACTGACGAGCCACCGGGTCTCAATTCTCCTGAAGGACCATACACAACACACACACACAGACACACACACACAGACACACACACACAGCACACACACACACACACACACACACACACACACACACACACACACACACACACACACACACAGAAGCGTAAATCCGACCGCGCAACCTCCACGTGGTACGCTTTGGATAACGTTAATGCCGGTGGTAATTATTCTCTTAAACTTTTCAAGAGAAAAAAATCGAAAAAAAAATAATTTTTTGATTTTTTTTTTGTTTTAAATTTAAGCACTTTCTGAAGCAAAAATGTGTAAAAAGCTCATAAAAATATTTTTTTTTTTACATTTTTAAAAATTATAAGCTCGTCAGAGCGAAAAACGTGATCCTTTAATTTTTTCAAAAATTCGATCGAGTGAAACAAAAAAACGGCGGGCTGGATTAATTTGGTTTTTTGTAGGGTTTTTGTGGACATATTGAACTGTAAAAGGCACACTTAACATTAGTGGTTTCCTCAATAATTTCGATCTAGCGCTTGATTTTCTAAAAAACCACCAAAAGCCCTTTTTTTGTTGCATTTTCAAATTCATGTGACAAAAAGAAAAAATTTTTTTTTTCGAAAAAGCAATAACTAGTCGTTAAGGAGAATTTATTCAAGTTCTTGAAACTTACCTTTAACTTTCTGTGCGATCATTGGTTGCTGAGATATCGATATTCAAAAACAAAAGGATCCTTTTCCATTTGAAGACCGATATCTCGGCGAGAAGTGGACGTATCAAGGTGTATAAAAAAACAAATTAAAGCTACATAAACAAAGTATCCGATCCTTATAGTGGTTAAGCTAAAAAAAAAAATCCACGCCCGTAGACCAAAACAAAAAACTAAACAAAAATTGAAATTTTTTTGTTGCTGACTTTTCTATGATTACTCAAAAACCGCGGAGGTTACAAAATTTTAAAGTTGTAATCCAAAAACTAGACATTTTGCGCTACAATTTCCTTTTTTTTAATTTCCTGTACGACCATTTCTCTCGAGGTTACGGCCTGTTGAAAATTGCACAAAAATTTGGAATTTTTTTTTGATCCTTTAATTTTTTCCAGTAGTAGTGTATATACACCTATCTATAAGCTAATAAAAATCAGATTCATCATAATATAAGATTATTAGAAAATCCATCTATTCCCTATGCTACAAGCAGATGTATCACACTGGCTTTTAAGGCAATAGACAACAAAAATCCGTTTTTTTTTTCATTATTGTCTTGTTCTTTATATACATACAATGCAATATTGTAATTTCCATACATCATTGCTCGGCATAATTTTTTTTCAAATTGTCCTCTATTAAACTCAACGACCTCCGCCAAAGCCAGATTGTGTACTTAAACCTCTTTTTTATTTTGTAATTTTTTTTTATGAATATACTTTGGTGCATAATAAAGCATATATCATCGTATTATATAAGACGCAGTGGAGCAGCGTGTCTCGCAGTGGAGCAGCGTGGCTCGCAGTGGAGCAGCGTGGTGGATTTAGCTTTAACCCTTCTTCTACATGGAACCCTTCTTCTATATGGAGAAGAGGCCTTCGCTCAGCAGTGGGTGGTTTACAGGCTGATACAGCATAGTACACCATATATGTGTTCATTTATTGGTTTACTCTAATTTATATTTGAAATTTAGTGGTGGAACCATTGCAATCAATTTCAAATTAATTTTAAGTAATTTGGATTAAATGTTGCGATGATACAATGTTTCGAAATTTTAAAATCGTGTCTGTTATTATCTATTTTTAAAAAGTGGATGAGTTTATTTTTTAAAAACCTAATTTGAAGATTCTCGTTCAATTATTGTTCAACATGTATTAGAAAACTTTCTAGTTGAGAAAATGCTATAAAACATCACGCGAAAATTCTTTGGCGTTAAGTAAGTCGTCGGTCCAGCGGGCCGGAGGAATCTCCACACTGCGTTTGCCGATACGCGGTCTCCACTCCAGGACACGTCTGCTCCAGCGGCCATCGGTCCTGCGACATACGTGACCAGCCCACTGCCACTTCAACTTGCTGATTCTACGAGCTATGTCGGTTACTTTGGTTCTCTTGCGGATAATCTCATTTTTGATTTTATCCTTGAGAGAGACTCCAAGCTTAGCCGGATATAATGTGACATGTGATAATATAGATGTATATATTTTATTATTCCAACTCCGATTTATTTCATTATACTATATCCTTATCGTAAAAAAAATATTTCATTGCTAGTTTTCAAATCATTACAATAATGCAATTCTATTTTTTAAATAAATTTTTAATCGACCTTTTAATTAAAATTCTTTAGACATTTTGTTAAATCGAATGATTTTCATTCCAAATACACAAATGTACGGGCTTATCAGATTTCTAATAATAGCTTTTGTATTAAAAGTGGCATCTGCATTATTAGATGAAAAAATTTCAAATCACTTTCAAAGTGGTAAGGTTATTAACCATACTTCATTCTAGTTATTACATTATTTTATGTAATTTTTTTGGGCCTCCCGCGTCACGTATTGGATAGAATGGAAGTTTAGCAGTGACTTCGAAATTGTGTTCGATTTTAATTTAATTTTCTCTCACTTTTCAATAACTATTATGGTTTTCTAATTCTGATTAATGAGTGTATATTTTTTTTTTTTTTTTACTGTACTTCCACAGGCTTTATTTGCCCATGCCTTTTTTTATTTACATTTTTATATTGTTATTGTTATGTTTCATGCGTACTTATTTAGACAACGAAACTTAAGCTAAGCTTAGGATCTCTATCTATCGCGAGTCCTTGCACTGACCACAAATTCGCTGATTTAATATATAAAAATAAACTTAACTTACTTAAAAAATAAACTTAACTTAATATTTTTTTTAATGTTTTTTTTTTCTTATATCTATTTATTTACATTTTTTTTTTAATTCTATTGTGTATATAGGTACTTTGTTTTATATTTTCATACTAGCCTATATGCATTCTTACTACCTTAGCCTATTTACATTCTTTCGTTTACATGCTTTGAGTTATATTTATCTAATTTTTGTAACCAACATACCAGATTATTTTGTCTAGTTTTCAGCCATCACATCTTTACCACCAGTCTTGGTTTGCAATCTTCGTTTTACATTTTTTTTTTTCTCATTTATCCGACTCCGTCCCAGTCTTCCCCGAGAGACTCCTCAGCTGTTCGAGCACATTCTTAATGACGGCGGTGTCTCTTTTTTGTATCGCCATCTTGAGGGTGTGCTCGAGTATTTCCTTTGATGTAGCCTCCACCGCCTTTTGAACAAAACGACAGATTGCGTCACCACCGTCGTCGGTGTAGTAGATACAGGTCTTTGTGTGTCTAGTAACCGCGACCACAGCATGCGGAACACTGTCATGAATCCGCAGCCTGCTAGCCTTGGTCTGGACGATGATGACTCTCTCGCGTGTCTGTCCCTGCGCCTCGTGGATAGTCATGACGCTCGACCCCCGCCCTGTACCATATCCCTGGTTTACCAGCGTCTTCTTCTCCTCTTGTGTGAAAACCAGGTATAGGGTCCCGTCCTGTCTTTCAGGGATTCGAGCGCCAGTGAACCTCTCCATTCTCAGAGAGTGGACAATGGAGTTTGAGGAATAGATGTTTTTATAGACCTCGTAGATGGCGAGAGCAACATCCTTGGGGTTCCGATGAGTGCAAGACAACTCACATGTGATGTGTGTGGTCATGTTGGGTCTGCAGTACCGCATTACGAACAGGTTGTCCCTGTCGATATATGGCAACTGATTGATATCTCCGACGAGGACCACTTCCTTAGCCTCCGACAATCGGGCGGCCATGACTATGGCCCCGAAGTGGTTCATGAGGGCTTCGTCCACCGTTAAACGGTTTATTTTTACGCCCTCATGAAAACCATTCACTAGGATAGAGGCCATAGTGCGCACCTTTGATTTGGCTTTTTTGCCATAGCGGTGCGTTAGCTTTTCTTTCAGGTCTTTGGCCGCTTCGAGTGTGGTTGTGGCTACTATTTCACCTTCCTCGTCGAAGTTCCCGACTATATGTGTTGTCTTGCCGCACCCGGGAACTCCATTGATCCATTTCAGTGCCGGCAGTTCCCAAGACCCGAAGACATCGCCGACTTCCGGATCGCTCGTGATTGTTTTTGCCATCTCAATTATCCGGTCGCCTAGCATCACCCTCGTGCATCTGGCCACTACCACCACTGCGCCCCCTTTAGGCGTGTTAAATTTCTGAGGTCCTTCTTTTAGTCCCTCAGCCTCGACTGCCATATACAATCCCGACATGTTGCCCTTGATTACTTGGCAAGTGTCGTTATTGTATATGGCTGCCTCGGCTTCATCGAGTCCCACCTCTAGCAGGCCTTCATGTCCATACTGGTAGGTCTGGATGATTTTTTCGCAGATGGCCTGGCTTACCTCTCGGTTCGCCTTTGTGATATCCAGGAACTCAATGTATGCATTTTCTGCATGTTGTTGTGGTGTGGACGCTGGTCGAAGCTTTGGTGGTGTGACTTGCCCCTTGTCAGCCCTCGTTCGATTGACTGGTGGCATCTGAGGGGGCTTCGGACTTTTGTCACTTATAAACCTTCTCAGTGCCTCCGATTGCCTTTCATCCGGAGATGCCGGTTTTGGGGCAAGGTGGGACAGTCGAGTACCTTTCTTTGGGGAGATCGTTGCTTGGATCACTTTTGCAAACGCCATCAGACGGGACTTGGAGCTGCTATTAGCATCCCCGGAGGTACGCGACTCGAGCTCCATTTTTTGGGCCTCCGCCTTAGCCTGTAATCGCTCCGAACCACTGAGCATGGTCTCTTCGAGAATCGGTCTTTTAGGGGGTGAAGGTGTTCGAATCTGAGCCTTTAGATATCCCAGATCCTCCCCCCTATCCTCGTAGACTATGACCTCGTGTATTTTCGAGGCCATTAGGCAATCGTATCTATCTGCTACGTCTCCTTTGTCATAACCGACCCTCATAGAGTCCACGCTTATTCTTCCGGGGGTCGCACCGGGGAGTTCACCTTGCCGCTGCAGCCACGAGCTTGCTTGCGCAAAAGCGGACTCCTCTCCCCACTCGAATAGAGCGATTGCCTTGTTGTGCAGCCACACCAGACGGTAGGTTGAATCATCGTCCTGTTTCTGTACAAGCGCGTCGATCTTCGTACGCTTAAAGCTTGTTTTTCTCGTGCTACCTTTTATGAGCAGAGCGAGCCCCGGTGAAACCACCAGCCGATCCAGCCCCTCGGAGCGACAAAAGCTTATTCCAATTCTCTCTGTTTCACCGTCCATAAATAGGGCCACGCATCTGGTTCTTATACCCACTTCCCCGCTCCCATTCCCCTCTCCGAGCAGGGACTCTAATGTTTTACTTTGGGTGGGTGGCGGAGGTGTGTTTTGAGTGGTCCTCCCTTGAAACAGTTTCTGCAGAGCGGACGGTATGGCCTGTAATCTGAGACTCAGCGATGCTCGAGTCGGGGATTCCTGGAGAGGAGTTGCGCTGCCTGTCTGTGTATTTGGGTTTGGTGTTGGATGTAGATGCGGGATGGCTGTGATTGTGTTTTGGGCCTGTGGTACAGACAATGGAGTTGGTGGTAGAGCGGTCGATCCATTTCTTTTCGCCGCTATCAGGACGGCATGTCTTGCGAATGCGAGGAAAGACGTTCTGTCGGCTTCGTTCTCCAGGATGGTATGGAGTGAAGGCTGGTCTAGTTTTCTCTGGATTTTAATTTCCAGATCCATCCTTCCTTTGTCGAACCTCGGACATTCCAACAATATGTGGAGAACTGTCTCCTCGCAATTCGGATCGTAGACACACGAAGGACTGTCCTTTAAGTGAAACCGGTGCAGATACGCCGCAAATCCTCCGTGGCCGGTCAGAATCTGTGTATCGACAGGTGTTAATGTCACTTTCCTTACCAGCTTGCAAGCGGTCTTTGCATCTGGCAAGAAGATTTTCGTGACCGAACCAGTTTGTGAAGAATTGTATCTATCCTGCCACAATCGGACAGTCTCTTCCCGTATCTGCCTCCTGACGTAAGATATTAGTACTTTGTCGTAGTCAATGAGTGTATATTTACTGTATTCTTTTTTTTTAGTGTTAATACTTGTCGTAGTTGTCGTCTCGTCTGTTATGACACTGTTAGTAGTAGACTAGTTCTGGTTGATAAATCGTAGTCATATCCAATATTGGTTAATGTTAAAGGAGCTATATGACTTTTGATATTATCAAAACAGCATTGGATATTACTGTCAGATACAAACACCTGAATAAGTTATGAAATATTCACAAAAACTTCACACATCATTAATTTTTCCGGAATTTTCTCGATTTTCCTAAGATCCTAATATGGCGGATAAAAGACCATCTCAGGAGTATTCCCTTTCAATTAAAAAATATTTATTAAAATCGGTGAATCATTATTATGACTTTCTGCCCAAAAATTAACCAGCCAATTACCAATGAAGGCTTTGAGTCATGGAGTCAATTCTTTTACTTTGTTGTCCGTGCTACACACTAAGGCAAAATGCTTCAAATTATACACTTATCAGCCACTAATATTTGGGTTGTTTTTTATATTGCGCTTTAAGGCAGTTTTCCTGATAAAAAAGGAACAAGTGTGTGAATGCATGTTGGGTCACATTAAAATGTCCTTCCCATCTTTCAGGGAACCAAATTTTTGCTGATGTAACCAAACTTGTTATCAATGTTTTTCACCGTAATATTTATAAAAAGATAATCATAAATATTTTAATCTCTCATCACAACAGACAATTGTTCCTTGACTGATAAAATGAAATAAAAAGAAACGGCGTCTAAATCAATAACCTCCCAACAAACTATAGCACAAAAATATGTAAATTAGATATGACTGTACAAGATAAAGGTATATTATATACTCGATCGGTGGTTTTATAAATATAACAATTAACCAGTATGAAATATATAAGACAATATTTAAAAAAAAAATTAAAATGAAATTATTATTAAAGATTGTAAAATAAAGACCACCTTAGCCTTTTTGAGTATTGTTTAAAAATATTTCTTTGATAAAATACCCGCAAATATAACATAGCAGTTAAAATGTTTTTTATCAGAGGCGACTAAATTAATTCGCAAAGATTTTTGTTTATTTGTGGAAATTGTTATATGTAGACATAATGTTAAAGATCAAAATTGTTGCTAGTAGTAGAATCGGTATTAATAACGAGAACCGAAAACCCTTCAATTAGTGACTTTATGGTTTTCATAGTTACATGCGTAGATTATCACGATATGAGAAAAATTAGTATAAAAATCGTTTTATTAACTTTTTTTTTAAATTTTATTTACAGATGTATTTACGGATTTTCAAAAGCATTGGCAGTTATATAGAAAATCTTACGAAAACGCTATTATTTTGGTTGGTTACATGTCTGTAACAAATCTATGTACGTAATTTTTTTTTTCATATTTACAATCTTTTTTAATAACAGGCGTTGAAAGACTCCTACGGTCATAAAGGTATGAACATATATGTGAGGCGATCGGATGATTCGCTTCGTATATCCGACGGTTTCTATCTAACCGACAATGTCGTTGACCTGTAAGTATATTTTCATATTTATTTATTCGGAGTTCATTTCATAGTTTTTTGTTTATCGTCTCTCTCCGAGTGTAGTTTTACATTACAACTCATAAGAGATCAGTGTACAAAATAACTTTGTAAAGTATGTACCTATAAAACAGTATTTTTTACTTTTTTACCCATTTACATTATGCGTCACGAGCCACGTGGTATAGAAACACACTTTCCTGTTGTGTCGTGTCGCATCACAACCCCCACCATCATTCTGGCGCAATCGGTGCGAGCAGTCTACGCCACGATAGAACACGCCATGACACGATACGACACTCAAATAATTATGAAACTAATATGCTTCTGGCGCGTCACGACACGCCACGACACGACATTCAAATGTGTGTCTTACCAAACTAAATGTATGAAACTAATATGCTCCTGGCGCGTCACGACACGCCACGACATATATGTTTTCGGCCTTATTTATGTATATAATATTACATTATAAATATAATTCATTGCTAGATGAAATTGAAGGTCCATATCAAAATCTTTATCTAAATCTGAAGAAAATATTATGTACGTTTAAACGTTCTAAAGGAACGTTCTATATCGAAATATATACAGTTCATAAATAAAACCATAGGACGCCATGATACGTAAGTATGTTTCCGCCCTTAGTATAATGCGTCACGACACGACAATACATTCAAATGTGTTTCTAACCATACTAAATTTAAGAAACTGATATACTTCTGGCGCCTCACGATACGACACGTAAGTGTATTTCCGGCCCAATACTAAGTTGTCGAGTATTATTTATTACGTGAAATGTAATACTTATAAAAATCATTTTTGTTGAAGAATGTTACTAGACATGACACTCACGAGCCTACCATACCTCACCAATCCAAAAGTGACATTCGCCCTCGCGTCGAATGTTCTTACTGTAGAAGCCGGCCTCAGTAAAATGATAGTGGAGACCCGATACCTGCTCTTCAGGAATCAATCTGATATCCTGAACACTTCATTACAAGATGCGTATGAGAATTCACCCTTTAGTTTCCAACAAGTTGAAAATATTGGACACTTGGTGTAAGTACCTAGTTAATTGAATTATTTCCTTTTTAATATAATTATAATATATGTATTTTATATATTATTGAGAATTAATTATAATGACCCTTGCGGTTGAATATTGCTTTATAGCTCATGCTTCTTCTTACTTAGCGCTAGTTTTATAAATATATATTTTTTGATTAGTAAAGTTATTTCCAATTTAAAAATCAATTTTTGCTTTTATATTTATTTGTTTAAACCGGATTTTACTGAAATGACCTAATATGTGGAACACGTATATAAGTGAACACTAGAACTTCACGGCGTTTTTTTATTTAACGATGGGAAATGGATTTACGCAACCCGCCATAAAAGCGGTGGCTTTCGCGCCCCACCCACCACCGGACGCCCAGCTACCCCAGACGGCGAGCCCCTATCGGCTGAATTCGCACATAAGCTGGTCCAGGGAGCCCGACGGCTTGCGCGCCTCCGCGCCCGTCAACTGCGCTTTCGCGCCTCCAGGTAGAAGGGGAGAGCGAGTCATGCCCCTCCTGCGCTTATGCGCCCCTCGTGCTGGTTTTGGTCCACGGGGCCCCAAAACCCGACCACTCGCGAGGCGTTCGAGTAGCTTCCCCTATCCGCCACTCGGAGGATGCACCCAGTAGAAGATCCAGCAACTCCCATGGGAGAATTTCACGGCCTTAAATCAGCCTAGCACAGCTGAAATTTTAGCTGCATGTAAAACCTGCATATTTTGAAAGAATTTCTGATACACGTGAACCAAAACTAGAAACTGTTGATGTGTTGGCCTTGGTTTATTGATGAATCAACTGTTAAACACAGCTTAGCGAAGATTTTCCATTTTTAGTTTTTTTAGAAATTAGGGTCTTAAATGAAATTATGTTCTGAAGACAAAGAATTAATATCTTGCTATTTAAATTTTGTAGGAATCACCCAAAACGCTAGGGTCTATATCTGTTTGCGTTGTGTATTCGAACAAACTAAGTTACAGGCGTGCGCTTCAGAGAATATGGAACACTACTGTGTGACAGTCTCAAGCTTTCCAAAACGCGGAAAGTATGGATTGCACTTCTTGGTGAAAAAATTATCTAAGTATTAAATAGACGAGGTTCCCTACCGACTTCCAGAGCGACCGGTTCGAAGCATTCTCCGTCCAACGGCTTCCGGCGACTCTCCTCAGTCGTCTGTCTATACCGTGAATGGTTGTCCGACTCCACTTGAAAACCTTTCTGCGCCATTGGCCGTCAGTTTAATGAGCTATGTGCACTGCCCATTGCCACTTCAGCTTGCATATCCGTTAGGGTATGTCGACAACCTTCGTTCGTTCGTTCTGCGGTATCATCACTTCACTTCTTCACTTCACTAAGTAGATGTACTCGTACACTTATTCTATATGAAGAGAGGCCTTCGCTCAGCAGTGGGTAGTTTACAGGCTGATAAAGTACAGTACAGTATAGATTTACTCGTCAAAAACGTCGAGAGTCGAATTTCAAACTGATTTTATGGTAGGCACGACATGGACATTCTACATAATCTTTGTCTTGTCGATGTCATTTTAAGGTCCCCCTGTTGGGAAACTCCATCAGTCACTAAGCGTAATGCTGAGGTCTTCCAGGGATTCCACCATGAACACGATATTGTTGGCAAATTGAAAGACCATTATAACTTGTTATAATATGAAAATAAATATATTCTATAATTACTGCGACAACCTTTTTTATGTTTAATTTGTTGGTATCCGCATTCACGTATTCCGTTAATTCATACAAACGTTTGCATCTGTCAGTGTCCCAGTTTTCATCGTCAAAATCTAAATTTTCAATAAGTCTGTCGAGAATCTGGTCATCACCCACATTACCCAATTTTGTGCAAAATTGTGCAAGTGCACACACCCATTTGGTGTTAACTATTAGTGCACTGTCGCTCGCCCTGAGCGACAGTGCACTAATAGTTAACACCAAATCGCGCTACATAAAGACACAACAAACGATGTATGCTGATATGTGATATATAATGAATGATTAAGAGAGAGAGAGCTCTTCTTAACTGTTGCTACTTGATGCTTCATTTAGCGGTAGGGTTCAAAGAGTGTTTAAATTACCTTCCTTGCTTAGCTTCAACCATGAAAATATGGCTTATAAATTTTCTCAATATCGGACGTTCTATAAAAAGCGAATACAGAAACAGAAATACTTTATCTTTATAATATAAGCAAGTATATATATAATTATATATTGCTATACCAACAATAATGTTTATATTACTAAGGTTTCATAGCTATGTTTCATATAACTTACCTATATGTCACGTGGATTTATAATCAGTAATTATAAATGGGTCAATTAAAATGTTCTTTAATTTCTTGCTTCGTTTCAGCATTGTCGCTGAGGACTGTATGTTAGCCGGTTATACGTTAGCGAAACTGAGCGGTCACTCAGTGAACTTGGGTCATGATACTTTCCAAGTACGAAACTGCAAATTCAGTATCGAGGTACGATTAATTAGCTTTTCAGTAGTTCGTTTAAGATAATAATATATTTATATTATTTCAATGAAATGAGAAAACAAATTTTAACGATTAATTTATTTGACGAAAATGAAATTGATAAGAGAGAAGACGTACGCGACAAATATACATACTCGTATACATATTATATTGAACTGAACTGAACTAAATCAGCCTGTTAACGTCCTGCACGGCAAAGTTGGAGTTTAATCTATCACGCTGCTCCACTGTGGGTCGGCGGATAGTTTTCCTGGAGGTATGGTGGCGAGACCCACAAGGATATACTACTACTAACACTACTACTACATCTATAATTTGTACAATATAGATTGGCCCGTTGGCGGAGTTGGCAGTGATCCTGATTTCGCCTCCAGGGATGTGGGTTCGATTCCCGCCCCGAGTCTGGGTGTAAATACATCAATTATTTATATATTATGTGTTATCAAATACAATTCCTTATGTTTATATGTAAACGTATTAAACAAATGTAGTCGGCTAGTACCTAACACACACAGGTACTTACACCTTGTCCAACCGTTTATTATCTTTTTGACAGTTCGACATTAGTTACACACTCACACGTTACTGATTCGATTTGAAATAATAATCGATTTTATTTAAGAAGAACTTACAATCAATTTAATAAAATATTTTTAGTTTTAATATTAATTATTTTTTTCTTAGTTTTTCTTTAACGTATGCATAGTTAGCAGCTGTCAAAAAATAAATAAACGAATTAACAGATTCATTGTTCTTTACTCTTGATTTGTCTTAATTTCCAAGATTTCAACTTAATTGCTTGGAAATAATAAATCTTGGAGTTATATATACTATTTTTATTTCCTTTTTTTTAAATTAATTTTACAGAAACAATACTTATATGAAGTCAAATTATTTTTATCATATGATCGATTTATCGATCGATATATTTCAAGAACTGTTTTATAGTCTGTGGTTGTGTGTTATGCACAGGGTACTTCACTACCTGTCTATAAAGTACGACATTACTCTATGACATTATTCCGAAAAAAAAAACACTAATTTATAGACGTAAGCTGTCAAAAAGATAATAAACGGTTGGACAAGGTCATAATGTGCAAACCATAAGAAAAGACGACCGTGCTGTGTATATTATTATTATTATATTTATTTATTTATTTTTGGAGTTTACTCCTTAAGAATCGATTTTCATATATAAGGCGCCCGGTATGAGAAAAATATGAGAGGTAAAATCTACTGATGAATGACCTCGTTACTTTTTTGGTGCGCACCCATGGTGCGCAACTTTCTAATTTGGTTGTGAGTGTATTAAGGTGGACATGCATAGGTCGACTTTCATACATTTTTATTTTTGATTATTCTTGAAATGTATACATTTTTTTAAACATTTAATTTGTTTTATCATTTCTTTAGAGCTTTTTTATATGAGCAATGTTCATGTCAGCTGTAATTAAAAATGAAAGTAATGTTGATCTAATTAATATTGAAAAATAATATTTAAAAAAATAAATGATAATTGTCAGATAATAATAATTACATAATTTATCAACATTCCTAATGAAATATTTGTGCACATCTGAAATTGACTATTGTGAAAAGTTTAATGTAAAATATTTCGCCGATTAGTTATAATAAATGTATATAAAATGAATAAATATATATTTATATATGTATATTATTTTCATTAATTTGTTAATTTACCCTTGCATATGGTATTAATCTTATTTTCAGTTGGATAAACTCTTTTTGCGTATGTTTAGACAATCGTACTTAAGGAGTAAACTCCAGTCGTGCGTCGGAGCTGACACACACAATTTTTTTTTTATTTACGTATCTGTGTAATGATATATCATATATGTATGTATATGAGTTGTGTAAAAAAAGGTTACAAAGTATCAAAACTGGGTATACTAAAACATACAATGTATATAATTTTCAGATATCTTCCTATCGTCCTGGTTTTCCACCAGTAATCGCACCTTATTTTTCAAAGGAACAAGGTATGTTTTAAGTGCTAGGTAAGAGAAGTTACTACATTCCGCTAAAACACATAACGTTGTTTTAAGGTGCCTTACTGGAATTGTTGTTGACAAAACCGATACATGAAGAGTTCATGCCAAAATTCCAGGCAGCCGTATTTAGTTACGTTAATACTTCACTTATATTTGGCGAACATTTGTCGAAGTTTCGGTAAATTATTTTTCTTTTTATCATATGTATTGAAAGTAATTTTAATACAAGAACATTAATGGTTTTATTTTTAATCAATATCAAGATAATATATTTAGAGAAGTATCTAAAAATGTGACAGGTCTAGTGCGCTTTCTGAACAATTTAACAACGGCTTCTGAACAGGAAACAATCAACGTAGATCCATTAGAAGTATCATGGAATGTATTGGTAAAAATATATTATCGATGAATATTATGTTAACTCGTTATCTATATATAAAAAATTAAAAAAATTTTGCTAAACTAGAAGTTATAACTTAATGTTAAATTAAAAACAGTAACAGGTATAACCGTAGATGTTTTATCCCATCTAGTAACTAGTTATAGTCGCGTCCTCGTTCACGATTGCCATCCTTTTAATTAGTCTATAAGATAAAATTAGGAATGCCACCTTAAAATGAGCTCTACGTTCAAAGATTTCTGTACATTACGAGTATCAAGTTATTTGTATCTAATATTCAGTACGATATCTGTATTTTTAAACTAACATACCAAACACCTTGAAATATTTACGAGACAGTCTTTAAAATCTCCTTTCTAATACACAAATTAAATTTGACTACGCTTTAATCAATTATAACAAACCATTTTTGACGATTATCCCTTCTCCTAAGGAAAACGTGCTGAATTTCGCTATAAAAAGTAGCCAGCTAGTAGCTCGTAGCATGGACTGAAATCGTGCTCAGTTTCATAACAACTAAGTCAGTAGTTTGAGGTTTAAGAATCTTTATTTTAGTTTTTTAGTTTCGTTATGATGCGCCGCCAAAATACAGACAGAAACTGACAAAAGACAGACCGATAGACATAAATGAAAATAATACATTTCTAGCTTCAGTTAGCATTATAATCGTAGTTAGTACAGAATTGAACTTGTTACAGTTTTATTAAAAGTATAGATAGATATTAAGCAATTCAGAAATTATCTTATATAAAGTGATACGAACTACAAAGTAAATACATAATTTTCTGTTAGATGGCGTTGTATTCTCTTTATTAATTATTTAATGTTACTTAGTGATCGCCCAATGGTCGAAATTCGACCTAATGTATAATTAACAGCAATGTCAACATCATAAAAATATGATTACGCATAACATGGTGAGCATATGCAGCAGTAATTGGTCTTGGTCTTGCAACGAAATATTTATCGCATTAATGTTATTATGCTTAAGTGCTAAAAAATAGCTTCCTTATTTTTAAATTAGTTCCATGATTATCGACTTTCTTACGTTTGTACGTATACACAGAAACACGCTCATTGATAATTTATATACTACTATTCTAAATTCATTACCCCTTTACTGCGCCTTAGATGGGTAATAACTTAATAAGAGAAATCTGGATTAAATATAGGCTAATATTGTAAAAATACAAGGAGTATAATCAAATTCGTTTTATTTTAGTGTCAACAGGTTTCATGCTGGAATTTTTTTTTAATCCATAATGTAAGTTTACATGGTTTGGATACACTATACTCGTCACATAATGGCGGTCCCTTCAAATTGCAATATTCGTTGGTAGCAGAAGCTTTGAGATTTGACTCAATTGTGGTAACATGTTTTACAAATTACAAATTTAGTTACATCTATAATTTTTAAATTAAGCAAATATAACATTTTATTTACAGGTTAGAGGAAGTATACTTTTTAAAAATGACACTTCAAAAGAAGAATATTCTTTTGTAGCAGAACTGAAAGATGTTACACAAAATATTGAAATTGATTACAATAAATTAAAATTTCTCTTCAAGTTTTCAAATTGGAGGTAATATGAAATTTGCAAACAATTTATAAGAATAAGATTAATTAAAATTATAACTAGCATAGTAATCCTTCGCGGCTTCATTAGCGATTTTTAATATTATCACATATGCCTAACGTTTCGTTGCGTGATGATTTATATCAAATATCCTAACTTAAATAGTCCGTCTGTTGTAAAAAAATATTTTAAATCATTCCGGCTCTGAGACTAGCTTGTGCAAAAAATTCAGAACTTTTAAGCTTGACAAAATGAATTATTTTGATCTGAGTTTCATTATTATTTCTATATATTCGCTATCCATTAACCTCGCATTGGTACAGCCCGGTAGATTATGATTTTTGATTCATTTAGACTTTCCTCTGAGGGATGCAGTAGGTACTTGACTATTCTTTCCCTATTATAGTACCCGGTGATAAATATTGCACATCGATCTTTAGAAAGAGACCATTGACTAATTTCCGCTTCGTAGAGGGTTATTTCTTTCGCACGAAACACTAAAAGTCCGGTATCTATTAGGAGCTGTTGAAAACAATTATGATTTTCAACAACATACACCTAATGATAAACCTAATATTAATCTTCTCACTTTGTTCAATGTGTAAGATATTAATACCGGACCAAACCGGAATCAAACTATTTCTTGCGCTAACCCTTTTAGTCAAATAGTAATATAAATATTATATAATTTAAATTTTAAATAAATAATACAATTATTATGATTGCGTAAACAACACAGAACATAAGAGGCTATGTAGCCACTTAAAATCTGTGCTATATTTGTCTGTAAGCGTCCGCTCATTGGGAAAAAATTGTCTGTTTTTATACCTTATTTTAAAACTCAGCAGTACAATCGAATTAGCTGAAGGCCTACGATTTAGACTATTTAACTATTTCCTTTCTCAGCTACTGGTGGGATTTGATAATTCTTATCAGCATATAGGTTACTCTGAATAAGTATTAAAAAAATCATAAGTATAACAAATAATGCGTCTTATTGATGTACCCTTTCAGAAAAATGGAACTTTCAGTAATTGAGGTAGAAAAAACTTTAAGGACTCGTAAAGTACAAACCGCGTTTGTTAGTGGATATTTAATGAATAAGCTGCCCAAAGTTCTGGAAAAATACTTCAGTATCCATTTACAGAGTGGAGGATCACAGGAACCAAAATTAGGCGGTTGTGTAGGTATTTGTTGGCGGAAGAATAATTAGATAAGTTTAATTAATTAATTTTTAGTAATAAATGTTTATTATAATACATATTAGTTACTTATTCACAACGTACTCCCAAAATTATTTTTACTGGTTTCTAATCCCTTGCGACATGATTTATTGGTAAATTCATCAAAATCGCTTCACTCTACCAAAAGTTTTTGTAATTTCTAATTAGTATTCTGAATGACGACGTTAGAGATTTGGTAAGTTCATAAATTTAAATGTGACCCAGAAATGGTAATAATATTTTTGTAAAAAATAATTATAAAGCATTTAATAATAACTAGTGGTCGCCCAGTGATCGAAACCTATTCTATAACTAACAGCATTGTCAACATAATAAAAATATGATTGCGCATAATATGGTAAGCATAATTATGCAGCAGTCATTGAATCTGATCTGTGATAAAAAATTTCGATAAAAATTCGTTGCAAGACCTGTATTTAAAACCGTGTTGACAACAGACTTTGACAATAAACATAATTTGTGTATATACCTACCTATACCTATGTACATTGTATATATGTTTGTGTACCGTGGTGTGTATAGTGTTTTTTTATCAATTTATATATACTTTATTGCACATAAAAATATATACAGAAACATAACAATACTAAGGTTTATGGCAAAGGTGGACTTATCTCTGAAAGAGATTTCTTCCAGTCAACCCATGGTCATGAGTAAGTCTTTCATTTAGCGAGCAAACAGTGCAAGAAATGTATATGTACAAAAATACTAATAAATAAATGTATAAAAAAAAATCGGATAAGAATACTAAATTAAATATATACATATATACACATACACAAACATACACACACATATATAATTATATACATATATATTTATACTTAAAATGTAACATATTACATACTAACAAATACATATATAAATACATAACAAAATACAAATACATACACATATACATATAGAAACTACTATAAAATATAAACAAATACATACATATTCCACACAGATGATTAAACATTAGCTAGGGACAGCAAGTGTTTTTTTATTTTATGTTTAAACGAAACAAGGGAGGGACTCGTTTGGATATCTTTTGGGAGATTGTTCCAAAGTATGGATGCGCGTACCGAAAATGAATTCAGCCTGAATTTTGTATTGCATTTCGGCACGTCTAGCATAGGTGTTATGCCAGGGCGCCTAGACCGATTAGGAGAGGGCAGGAGGTTAAATCGGGATCGAAGATACGACGGAGCATTTGGATCACGTAGGATATTAAAGAGAGTGGACAGGATATGCATATCACGCCGAAAACGAATAGGGAGCCATTTTAACTGAGCACGAAAGTGAGAGATGCGATCAAATTTTCGCAGGCCAAAGATGAATCTTATGGCGAGATTTTGGAGTCGCTCTAATTTTCTAAGTAGCTCCTCAGTCACATCCAGATAGCATACATCAGCATAATCAAGGATAGGCAGCAGAAGGGGAAATTTAATGTATTTTTTGAGTATTATTATAAAAAATATTAGCATTCTGAACTTCTTTTCCATATAAACTTTAACTGTGTCAAATTTCATACTTCTCCGTGCGCGTAATTTTCCTAAAAAGGGGAAAAAGTTTTTGCTTCATGTATTAATATATAGATAAACTCATCCACTTTTTAAAAATAAATAATAACAGACACGATTGTAAATTTCGAAACATTGAACCGTCGCAACATTTAATCTAATTAGCCTTCGATCAATAATTATATTAATCGAAGTAATAAGCCATTTCTTCCAGACAACCCTAATGTGTTGAAATATGAATATTGGAATTTGAAATATGAAATTTGGCACAGTTAAAGTTTATATGGAGAAGAAGTGCAAGTGCTAATATTTTTTTATAATAATGCCCAAAAAATACATTAAATTCTCTAAAAAAAACACTACACACACTACGGCACACACACATATGTACAGTGACATATATACACAAATTTTGTTTATTGTCAAAGTCTGTTGTCAACACGGTCTTAAATACATGTCTTGCAACGAATTTTTTATTGAAATTTTTATGACTGCTGCATACGCTCAACATGTTATGCGCAATCATATTTCTATGATATTGACAATGCTGTCAATTATAAATTAGGTCAAATTTCAACCACTGGGCGACCACTAGTTTAAAAAAAAGGCTAATTTCAAGTCAATTTCTTGTTCAGTTATTATTCAATATGTGTTAGAAAATTATCTATTTGATAAAATGTTATAAAACATCACGCGAAAATTCTTTGGCGTAAACTTTTTCTAGTGTCATTCTTAACTAAAATTATATACGAGTAATATCTTTCACTCAATGCCCCTCGTAGAAATAAAACAAGAGCTGATAGAAACTTTCGGGAAGGTACTCGAGGCGTTACAAAGCATTTTCTAAAAAGCAATAAAGCTCCATGATACTCTTGATGGATACGAAACCCTAAAAAAGTATTGCACAGTGCACACCTACAAATTAGAATTTTGAATTGATATTGATTCTTATATAGCATAGCATTTCTAGCTTTATTTTATGTTATATACTTTCGATGTCGCATCATAAAAAGGTTTTTTTTTTAAATATATACCGAGTCCCTAGCGATTTAGTCCACCTACGTTGATGGTGGGATACTTTTCAGATAACCAATCTGATATCTCGCTTCGCTTTGCATCAATCTATCGTAGTCCACTGCTGGACATAGGACTCCCCAAGTTCGCGCCAAATATCCTGGTTTTCCGCAATCCTCATAAAGCCTCCTCCAGCAACCTTGTGTAAATCGTCGGTTCAGCGGGCCGGAAGAATCCCCACACTGCGGTTTGCCGATACGCGGTCTCCACTCTAGGGCAATCTCATCTTTGATTTTATCCTTGAGAGAGACTCGTAGCATAGCCAGATGTGACAAGTATATATTTTATTATTACAACTCCGATTTGTTTCATTATATAGCCTTATCATAAAAAAATATTTCATTGCTAGTTTTCAAATCATTACAATAATGCAATTCTATTTATTCAATAACTTTTGTAATCGACCTTTTAATTAAAATTCTTTAGACGTTTTTTTTTAAATCCAATGATTTTCATTGCAATGCATATGCAATGATTTCATTGCATACACAAATGTGCGGGCTATTCAGATTTATAATAATAGCTTTTGTATTAAGACTGGCATCTGCATTATTACATGAAAAAATATCAAATCACTTTCAAAGTGGTAAGGTTATTTATTTAGATTATTTTATGTAATATTTTTGGTCCTCTCGCGTCACGCTTTGGATAGATTGGAGGTTTGGCAGCGACTTGAAATTGTGTTCTATTTTAATTAATTTATTTTTCACTTTTCAATAATTTTTATTTTTATTTTAGGTTGGTTTAATTTTTAATTTGGTGTAATTACCTGTCGTAGTTAACGTCTCGTTTATTATAACACTTCTAGTAATAGACTACTTTTTGTCGAAAAATTGTAGTAGTATCCACTATTTCTTAACGTTTAAGGAGTTGACGAGTTGAAGAGTGACTTTTAATATTAATTTATCAGTATTAGATAATAATTACTCTTAGATACAAGCAACTGAATAAGTTATTAGTTTTAGTATTCACAAACACTTCACGAATCTATAATTTTTCAGGATTTTTTTCGGTTTTTATAAGTTCCCATTATAAGATCCTAATATGGCGGATACTGGAGTATTCCATTTCAAACAAAAAGTTTTATTAAAATCGGTGAAATCCCAATTATGACTTTCTGGGCAAATATGTAATCAGCTAATTTTACCAATGGAGGCCTTGAGTCATTGCGTCAATTTATGATTGACCTTACTGTTAATTTGATCTCCTAGCAGGGTTTTTTTTTCACTTATAAGATGTTATAAGTTTTCAGATGTAATTTGAACACATAGCATATCCTAAAACTTTTTTTTTTCCTAAAGAAGCTACCGATTTCTTTAGGAAATCGTGTTTAGTACACTCCACCTTCCAGTTTTCTAATATCTCTGTGATAAATTCAGAGTAAATTTATTATTAGTTTTTCATAACAAACTTTTTGATACTATAAACAGAAGTAAGAAAAACAGGCAAAGGAACACTCGGAATCTGTATTGCCGTGATTGATGACAATATCTAATAAGTAAACTAGTTTGAAATCTGACATTGCTGATAAAAGTTAAATGTAGAATGTTTTCTAAGATGTTTTCTAAAGCGAAATTATTATTTTTTGCCAAGGTCTTACATTTATGCTAAGTAATTTATTAAGATGAAACTATTAATAAAGATTGTAAAATAAAATAAAATAAAAACTTAACTTAAACTTAGTCTTTTTGAGTATTGTTTAAGAACATTTTTTTTTTGATAAAATACCCGCAGATATAGCAGTTAAAATGTTTTTTTTATCGGGGGCGACTAAATTAATTCGCAATTTTTCTTTTATTTGTTTGTGGATGTTTATGTATGTAGACATAATGTAAAAGATCAAAATTGTAGCTAGTAGTAGAATCAGTATTAATAACGAGAAACGAAAATCCTTCAATTAGTGACTTTATAGTTTTTATAGCGCACAGTATCACGATATGACAAAAATTAGTATAAAAATTGTTTTTTATAACTTTGTGTTTTTGAATTTTATTTACAGATGTATTTACGGATTTTCAAAAGCATTGGCAGTTATATAGAAAATCCTACGAAAACGCTATTATTTTGGTTAGTTTCAAGTTACATGTCTGTAACAAATCTATGTACCTAAGATTTTTTTTTCATATTTACAATATTTTTTAATAACAGGCGTTGAAAGACTCCTACGGCCATAAAGGAATGAACATATATGTGAGGCGATCGGATGATTCGCTTCGTATATCCGACGGTTTCTATCTAACCGACAATGTCGTTGACCTGTAAGTATATTTTTATATTTATTTATTCGGAGTTCAATTCATTGTTGTTTGTTTATCGTCTCTGTCCGAGTACAGTTTAACATTACAACTCATAAGAGATTAGTGTACAAAATAACTTTGTAAAATATGTACAAAACAGTATTTTCAACTTTTTTACCCCGAACATTATTTCTTATATCCAATACGTACTGGAACATTACACATCAGCTAAACGCTGCTTGTAATATCGTGTAATTCGACGTAAACTATTAATTATACGAGTAATTTGCTATAATTCAGAAATGCACAAATCCATACTTTTTAAATTAATGTTATGCATAATTACTTTTCGTATTAACATAGCGTTATACCACTCAAAACATTACTTGTTACGTTTTTATTGCAAAGGAATGTTCGGAATCAAATTTTAATTATATATATTTGTATGAAATCTTTCAATCGACTATTGTTTTAGTTTACAATTATTACCTATGTCTTGATTACTAATAATAATTGCACAACTGATTTTAATAATAAAGCTAACATTAACTTATACTACTACCATTCAATACCCAATAATATTGTTTTATTATATTTACAATTTATTTTTACGCATCACTACGATTGATTAATTGACAAATCATTTTTATTTACACATAACATAAGTAAGAGAAACAGTAAACAAAAATAGTACCAATGTACACAAAACAGTAAACAAAATACAACAATAAACAGTAAACAAAAATAAATGATTTTGATGAAGATTTTAAATCTCATAATATTATATATATCAAAAGTATTCATGGACCCATGCAGTGTAGCTGGATTCATCGTACTAGCTGTCTGCTGTCTTTTATTAAATTTTGAATGCAAAAAAAAAAGCTAAATTCACATGAATCTGAATAAAATGTAATGGATTCTACTGCACATGACAGTAACGTCGATTGTCTGTTTAGTATTTGATCTTTATCAAGAAATCCATCTCAAAACGCCCATTTTTGTGTCAGAGTGAAATATAAACAGGTTTTTAGGTTTTGAGTCGTTTAATGATGTGTAACGAGCCACGTGGTATAGAAACACACTTGCCTATCGTGTTGTGTCGCATCATAACCCTCAAAACCATTCTGGTGCAATCGGTGGCGAGCAGTTTTCGCCACGACAGAACACGTCATGACACGTCACAAATTTCAAATGTATGTCTAATTAAACTAAATGTATGAAATGCTTGCGTACGCACCGTGTTTCCGGGCCTATATATATATAATTCATTGCTAGATGAAATTGAATCTCTCCATCAAAATCTTTAACCGAATGTAAAGAAAATATTATGTACGTTTAAATGTTGCAAAGTTTCGATATATACCGTTGAGAAATAAAACCATAGGATGCCATGACACGTAAGTATGTTTTAGGCCTTTCAATTAGTATAACGCGTCACGACACGACACGACATTCATATTTGTCTCTAACCATACTAAATTTATGAAACTGATATGTTTCTGGCGCCTCAAGACACGCCACGACATGTAAGTGTGTTTCCGGCCTAATTAATATTATTCGTTAATATTTACGTATTATTACGTAAAATGTATTACTTATAAAAATCATTAAGTAACTTTTTTGTTGAAGAATGTTACTGGACATGACCCTCACGAGCCTACCATACCTCACCAATCCAAAAGTGACATTCGCCCTCGCGTCGAATGTTCTTACTGTAGAAGCCGGCCTCAGTAAAATGATAGTGGAGACCCGGTACCTGCTGTTCAGGAATCAATCTGATATCCTGAATACTTCATTACAAGATGCGTATGAGAATTCACCCTTTAGTTTCCAACAAGTTGAAAATATTGGACACTTGGTGTAAGTACCTAGTTAATCGAATTATTTCCTTTTTTATATTGTTATTTCTTATATTTATTATTGAGAATTAATTATGATGACCCTTGCACTTTCACATTACTTTATAGCTCATGCTTAAACTTCATGTACCTACTTGGTTCAGAAATTAGGGTCTTAAATGAAATTATGCTCTGAAGACAAGAATTAATATCTTGCTATTTAAATTTCGAAGGAATTGCCCAAAACGCAAGGGTCTGTATCTGTTTGTGTTGTGTATTTGAACAAACTCAGTTACAGGTAGGGTTGCCACCGTTCAAAAACAGTAGACCCGGAGATTTTAAAAATAAAGTTAATTTCTTTAGTAAGAGTTTTTTTTAATATAAAATAAAACATTTTTAAGTGTGAATTAATTAATTAAAGTAAAAACTAATGGTAAATTATCACTGTTAATGTATTTATTAAATATAAAGGACCTATTTTTTATACGTGGGGAAAATCAATTATGGATACCACTCCGGCGCGGGGACACTGAAGTGGTAATGCCCGACTCCCACGGGCTAAAAACCCCACGTTTGATCAGTCATCCGCATGGGTGGGGCGAGATGGGGTCGCGCTAGCATTCTACACCTCGCCCCGGCGGTAGGCCCGGACGAACATCCGGGGCCCCGGCACAAAGGTGGGGCGGCCTTGCTCACAACAAAGGCCACCCCTCAGACATGTGGGGTCGCGCTGTTAAGTTGGCCGAAGTCCCCCGACTATCAGCCAGCGACCCCATTATTACGAGGGGGGGAGGAGGTGGGCAAAATGGGAGGAGACCTCCTTACCCCCGTGCATCTGCGTCGGAGCGGGTCAGCAGAGGCGTCGTCCTCCCTAGCCCACTCCGCAGTCTCCTTCTGCGTCATTACCTCATCGCAGAAGGAGACCGCCGCCTGCCACGATCTCTCACTGTCGAGCATAGCGCTTACGACGCTCGGCAGTGAGAGATCTTTCCCGAGGACCTCTGAAAATGCGCGACGCTGCGGTTCCCAGATGGCACACACCTCAAGCGTATGGAGCGCTGTATCCTCTGGCGTCCCACACGCGTGGCAGGCTGGAGTCGCCTCCCGTCTGGCGATTTTGTGCAGGTACTTACCGAAGCACCCATGTCCGGAAAGCACCTGCACCAGACGGAAGGTCAAAAAAAATAAAATATAAAAGACCTAACTAGTGCTAGGCTAACTTGGACCAGCTTAAAACAATATTTTTTATTTTGAAGGGATTGTTTAAGTACCTTTTCTTGTTCAGGTTTCTTCAAAATTTTCAAAAATTCTCGGCATTTCATATTTGTAATTAATCTTTACAATTAACTCTACCTTCACCATGACCACTGACAAGCAGTTTCGCTCGTCTGTCCACAAATTTCACATTAAAGAAAAGACGCGCTCTACAAAAGCATTGCTTATAAGGATTAGTGTAAAAAATACAATTATTTTTGGCAGTTCGGTGAAGGAAAGTCACCCCGACTTTGAATTACTGAACCCATTTTAAATCAACAGGCGATGTTGAATCACTAGATTGTACGAACTCTCGTAGTTGGTTTAAGTCTCGATCCGCGCCGTGATGGTCGGCTATCGCTTCACTGCCACTGCCCGGTCTGACCTGGAGATTTCAATGTTAAACCCGTAGCCTGCACCATGCAAACCCGAAGACTCCGGGTCAAACCCGGAGAGGTGGCAACCCTAGTTACAGGCGTGCGCTTCAGGGAATATGGAACAACACTGTGTGACTGTTTGGATTGCACTTCTTGGTAATAAAATTATCTAAGTATGAAAGAGACGAGGTTCCCTATCGACTTCCAGAGCGACCGGTTCGAAGTAGGCTCCGTTTAACGGCTTCCGGTGACTCTCCTCAAGTCATCTGTCAATATCGTGAACGGTTGTCCGACTCCACTCGAAAACCTTTCTGCGCCATTGTCCGCCAGTTTTATATATAGCTATGTGCCCTGCCCATTGCCACTTCAGCTTGCATATCTGTTAGGCTATCTAGGCAACCTTCGTCCGTCTGCGGATCTCATAACTTCTGAATCGATCTCGCAGAGAATGCTAAGCATAGTCTTCTCTATTACTTGTTGCGTCGTCGTACCACGACTCAGATCCGTATCAACATTGGTAACACACATTGGTCGAAGACTTCAGGTACTGAGTAAGGATGGATGAAAAGACGTTTTTTAAGTTTTTAAAACGCTGCCCGTCCTAACTGGATTCAACGATTGATCTCTCTCTCAAAGTTGGATCTACCAAGTTGGATCTTTTGTCCTAGGTAGACTTCAGGTACTGAGTAAGGATGGATGAAAAGACGTTTTTTAAGTTTTTAAAACGCTGCCCGTCCTAACTGGATTCAACGATTGATCTCTCTCTGAAAGTTGGATCTACCAAGTTGGATCTTTTGTCCTAGGTAGATGTACTCGTACCCTTCTTCTATATGGAGAAGAGGCCATCGCTCAGCAGAGTCGAATTTCCAACTGATTTTGGGGTAGGCACGACATGGACATTCGACATGCTTTTTGTCTTGTCTATGTCATTTTAAGGTCCAACTGTTGGGAAACTCCATCTAAGTCACTGGGCGTAATGCTGAAGTCTTCAAGGGATTCCGTCATGAACACAATATCATCAGCAAATTGAAAGACCATTATTACTTGTTCGAATAGGAAAATAAATATATTCTATACTTATTAATTAAATCGGTATAGCTCAGGAGACTGCGGAAACTTTTTGATGTTAAATCTATTGGTATCCGCATCCACGTACTCCGTTGATTCATTAAGATGTTTGTATCTGTCAGTGTTCCAGTTTTCACCGTTATAACCTATATTTACAATAAGTCGGTCGAGAATCCGATCGTCACCCACATTACCCACAGTCATTTGGTGTTAACTATTTGTGCGCTGACGCTTGCCCTGATACAAAGACACAATAAACACTGTATGTTGATATAGAACGAACGAAGAAGAGATATATCTTCTTAACTGTTGCTTCTTGATGATGATCACTCAAAGGTTCAAAGAGTGTTACCTTCCTAAAGCTTCACACCATGAAAATATGGCTTATAAATTTTCTCAATATCGTACGTTCTATAAAAAGCGAATACAGAAACGGAAATACTTTTTTTATATAAGGAAGTATATTTATAACTTTATATTGCTCTACCAAAAATTTTTTTTTAAATATTATTATGGTTTCGTACCTAAGTTTTTATATAACTTACCTATATGTCACGTGGATTTATAATCAGTAATTATAAATGGGTCAATTAAAATGTCCTTTAATTTCTTGCTTCGTTTCAGCATCGTCGCTGAGGACTGTATGTTAGTCGGTTATACGTTAGCGAAACTGAGCGGTCACTCAGTGAACTTGGGTCATGATACTTTCCAAGTACGAAACTGCAAATTCAGTATCGAGGTGCGATTAATTAGCCTTTCAGTAGTTCGTTTAAGATAATAATATATATTATTTCAATGAAATGAGTAAAAAAAATTTAACGATAAATTTATTTGACGAAAATGAAATTGATAAGAGAGAAGACGTACGCGACAAATATACATACTCGTATACATATTATATTGAACTGAACTGAACTAAATGAGCTTGTTAACGTCTTGCACGGCAAAGTTGGAGTTTAATCTATCACGCTGCACCACTGTGGGTCGGCGGATAGTTTTCCTGGAGGCACGGTGGCGAGACCCACAAGGATATTAAAAAAAATCTTTGTTACTGCTACTAATACTACTACTACATCTATAAATGGTACAATATAGATTGGCCTGTTAGCGGAGTTGGTAGTGATTATAATTTCGCCTCCAGGGATGTGGGTTTAATTCCCGACCCGAGTCTGGGTGTAATATACATCAATTTATAAATGTATTATCAATTACAATTCTATATGTATATGTATTAAAAAAAATTGTCGGCCGTTACCTAAAACACAGGTACTCGTACTTAATTTGCTAACCATAAGAAAAGACGACCGTGTTGTGTATGTTTAGCATACTTTTTTATTTTATTTACATATGTGTAATAATATATCATATATTTTTGTATATGAGTTGTGTAAAAAAGGGTAAAAGTATCAAAACTATATACTAAAACATACAATGTATATAATTTTCAGATATCTTCCTATCGTCCTGGCTTCCCACCAGTAATTGCACCTTATTTTTCAAAGGAACAAGGTAAGTTTTAAGTACTAGATAAGAGAAGTTACTACATTCCGCTAAAACGCATAACGTTGTTTTAAGGTGCCTCACTGGAATTATTGTTGACAAAACCGATACATGAAGAGTTCATGCCAAAATTCCAGGCAGCCGTATTTAGTTACGTTAATACTTCACATATATTTGGCGAACATTTGTCGAAGTTTCGGTAAATTATTTTTCTTTTTATTATATTTATTGAAAGTAAATTTAATACAAGAATATTAATTGTTTTATTTTTAGTCAATATCAAGATAATATATTTAGAGAAGTATCTAAAAATGTGACAGGTCTAGTTCGCTTTCTGAACAATTTAACAACGGCTTCTGAACAGGAAACAATCAACGTAGATCCATTAGAAGTATCATGGAATGCATTGGTAAAAATATATTATCGATGTATATAAACTATCGATCGATATATAAAATATATATCGATCGTATGTAAACTTGTTATCTATATATAAAAAATTAAAAAACTTTGCTAAACTAGAAGTTATAACTTAATATTAAATTTAAAACAGTAACAGGTGTAGATGTTTTATCCCATCTAGTAATATTTATAACTAGTTATAGCCGTGTCCTCGTTAACGATTGCCATCCTTTTAATTAGTCTATAAGATAAATTAGGTAAGACAGCTTAAAATGAGTTCTACGTTCAAAGACTTCTGTACATTACGAGTATCAAGTTATTTGGAGCTAATATTCTGGGGTACGATGTCTGTAATTTTTAAACTAACATACTAAAGCCCAGTCTTTCAGTCAGACAGTCTTTAAAATCTCCTTTTTTATAAACAAATTAAATTTGATTACGCTTTAATGAATTATAACAAACCATTTTTGACGATTATCCCTTCTCCTAAGGAAAACGTGGTGAATTTCGGGATAAAAAGTAAACAGCTAGTAGCTCATAGCATGAACTGAAATCGTGCTCAGTTTCATTACAACTCAGTCAGTGGTTTCGTTATGATGCGCCGCCAAAATACAGACAGATAGACTGACAGAAAGACAGACCGATAGACATAAATGAAAATAATACATTTCTGGCTTCAGTTGGCATTAAAGTGCCCGTCAAAATTTTTTTCAAATTATTTACAATGTACAATTGAACTACTTACAGTTTCATTATAAGTAAAGATAGATATATAAGCAATTCAGAAAATGTCTTATATGATATTATGAACTACTAAACTAATTACATAATTGCCTGCTAGATGGCCTTGTATTCCGTTTATTAATTGCATTACGCTACATCAGCCTGTAAACAACCCACCATTGAGCGAAGGCCTCTTCTCCATATAGAAGAAGGGTTGGAGCTTATCTACCACGCTGCTCCCCACTGCGGGTTGTCGGATAATTTCCCTTATTCCCTGCCATGAGTAACGATCGTTATCAGGTGTCTATGATAACCACCGGGACCGACGGCTTTACGTGCTCTCCGGGGCACGGTGGGGAGACCCACAAGGACATACACCCAGACCGGAAGCAAATATTTGTACAATACAAATATCTGTCCCAACCGGGAATTGAACCTGCGATCGTCGGCGCGTGGCGTTGAGTTGTTTATTGTTTATTAATTATTTAATGTTATTATGCTTAAGTACTTATTTTTATTAAAATGTAGCCTTCAGCATTTAAAAAGGAAATATAAAAAGGTAGAATCCTCATTTTTTAAATTAGATCAATGGTTTAAGAGTTTCCTACGTTTGTACGTATATACGTAAATACGCCCATTAATAATAATTATACATAGACTATTAAATTAATTACCCTTTAACTGCACTTTAGACGGGTAATAAGACAAAACTGGATTCAATATAGGCTAATATTATAAAAATACAAGGAGTATATTATGTAATCAAAATCGTTTTTTTAGTGTCAACAGGGTTCATGCTGGAATTCTTTTTTAATACATAATGTAACTTTACATGGTTTGGATACACTATACTCGTCACATAATGGCGGTCCCTTTAAATTGCAATCTCCGTTGGTAGCAGAAGCTTTGAGATTTGACTCAATTATGGTAACATAATTTACAAGTAATAAATTTATTGACATCTATAATTATTAAATTAATAAAATATAACATTTTATTTACAGGTTAGAGGAAGTATACTTTTTAAAAATGACACTTCAAAAGAAGAATATTCTTTTGTAGCAGAACTGAAAGATGTTACACAAAATATTGAAATTGATTACAATAAATTAAAATTACTCTTCAAGTTTTCGAATTGGAGGTAATATGTTTGCAAACATTTTATAATAATAAGATTAATTAAAATTATGACTAGGATAGTAATTTCTCGCGGCTCTCACATTGCCTAACGTTTCGTTGCGTGACGATTTACAGCAAATATCCTAACATTAATAGTTCTTCTGTTGTAAAAAAATATTTTAAATCATCCCAGCTCTGAGACTAGCTTGTGCAAATAATTCAAAAGTTTTAAACTTGACAAATATAAATGATTTTGATCTGAGTTTCATTATTATTTCTATAGGTATATTTGCTACCCATTAACCTCGCATTGGTACAGCCCGGTAGATTGAGATTTTTGGCTTATTTAGACTCTCCTCTGAGGAAAGCAGTAGTTGGCTATTCTTTCCCTATGATACCCGGAGATAAATATTGCGCATCGACTTTCAGAAAGATATCATCGGCTAATTTCGGCTTCGTAGAGCGTTATCTCTTTTGCACGAAACACTAACAGTCCGGTATCTATTAGGAGCTGTAAAAAAAATTATGATTTTGCGAAATATTCGGTATCACGCCACCACCGATTTTGAGGCTGTTTTTTTTAGAGGTGCGTTATGGCTTCAAAACATCATAACTAGTATTGTTATGATGGTGCATGACCTTTTTGACTGAAAAATAATAAAAAATAATCGTACTTATTCGTTATCGCGTCACCATCCATAATGCCATCGCGCCGTCCGGTCTGACTGACCCGTTGGCGCAGTTTGCAGTGACCCTGTTTTCTGCTCCAAAGGTTGTGGGTTCGATTCCCGCCCTGAGTCTGGGTGTAATATATGTTTATATATATATATATATATATATATATATATATATGTATATATATATATAAATATATAATATATATATATATATATATATATATATATATATATATATATATATATATATATATATATATATATATATATATATATATATATATATATATATAGAAATATATAATATATATATATATATATATATATATATATATGTATTATTTATATGTACATTTATTTAAAAAAAAAATGTATATCAGTCGGCTGTTACCTAAAACACAGGCATTAAGTTGCCTATATTAGGAACAGACGACCTTGTGTGTGTGTTAAACATATTTATTTATTTATTTATTCAAAGTTGCAGTGGGGACCCCATATCTGTCGATTGGCGGATAAACTGAGTTCTGCAGCATACGCGGTTAAAAGAATACGTCTACTAACGGATGTCGATACAGCTAGAATAGTGTATTTCAGCTACTTCCATAGTATAATGTCCTATGGCATTTTGCTATGGGGCAATGCGGCGAATATTAATACTTTTTTCATTCTGCAGAAAAGGGCTATCCGTTACATATATAAAATGAAATGTAAAGAATCCCTGAGGGAAAAGTTTAAAGAAATCAATATTCTGACCTTTGCATCGCAATATATCTACGAAAATATAATGTATATACGTAAAAATAGGCATTTGTTTGTTAGCCGTAGTGATCATGCCTTGAATAATGTAACACTCAGGAACAGGCTCAGTAAAAAAAGTCGTTCCTTTATTGGAATGTCTATTATAATTTACAATAAAATACCGGTTACGGTCCAATCTCTGCCTTTACAGAAGTTTAAAAAAACTATTAAGCAAACTTTGTTTCGAAAAGCTTATTATGACATAAATGAATTTCTAAATGATGAAAAGGAATGGGATTGAATATAACTCGGCCAGGCTATCAATATGCAAATTGTCATTAGATATAGTTATACAATTTTGTGAGCAGGTGGCATGTGGTGATTTCGGCATATACGATTGGCTGTCTCGTGTTTGTCCTAATCATTTCATGGTCATACTGTACATTATTCATTTTCTGTATGACGCTTAATTATTTAAAAGAGTACCGAGAGTTTTTTTCCGCCGGCTTTTTTTCCTCTCGGCCAACACTACAACATATTACACACAATTTTGCTGTGGATGCTATTTAAGTGATTTAAGCAATTCATTGCACTATCACTATTCCCCTTTATGATGGCAAATACGTCATCTACGTACCTCTTCCACAGTTTAATTGTAAATTCACCTGTGAAATGGAGAGGAACAGAAAAATAGCATTCCTTGATGTTGAAATTGGAGTACGCACGGATGGCTCTGTAAGCCATACTGTCTACAGGAAACCAACACACACCGACCGATATCTGCATGCTAATTCACACCACCATCCTCGACACTTAAACGCTGTAGTAACATCATTGACCAATCGCGCATATGACCTTTGTGATGAAGACCACATACAATTAGAGCTAGTACATGTTAAAGAGGTCCTACAGCGGAACGGATATAAGATGGAAAACACAGCTACAAGGGATAAAAAGTTACTACGACATTACAGGGTTGAAAGACAACCAGCATTTATGCCATATATCAAAGGAGTGACAGATAAGATAGTTAGAGTCCTGAGCAGATATGCGGTTAAGACTATATTCACTCCTTTCAAGAAGATAGGGCAAATGTTGCGTAAAGATAACTTTCCCCTGGAAAAACCCGGAGTTTACAAAATCGATTGTAGTTGTGGTAAATCCTATGTTGGACAGACGAAGCGTACGGTATCTTGTCGTATTAACGAACATATCAAGGCGGTAAAAAACAATGACACCAAAAAATCAGCCATCGCAGAACATCTTCTAGAAGCCGGACCGAACCATTGGATCGAGTTTCATAATGTTCAAATACTCGCGATAGAACGCCATTACATACCCCGTCTGGTACGAGAGGCCATTGAAATTACTAAATATAGTAATTTCAATAGGGAGGATGGGTTTCAACTGTCGAAAATGTGGAATCCGGTGATTAGATTCTGCAAACCCTTGAACAAAAATATAAAAAATTCGCGAATCGATACGGTGAGTTTCGTCTGTAAAACACGGGATCGAGTGTCGAGTGCACGTAAAACAAACAAAACAAGGGACAATAGTAGGTGTGAAAGTGACAATGGTAGTGGTAACCAGTGTTTGCGCAGCAAACGTACGAGAAAGGAGGTAGTCCGATATGGATACTTCTAATGATGACCTTTATTTTTTAGCTGTATGTCGAACCGATGACCTTTTTCAGGTGTATGTAGAACTGATGACCTTTGTTTTTTAGCGATATGTAGAAGCAATATTTTCTTTTAGCTGTATGTCGAACCGATGACCTTTTTTTAGGTGTATGTAGAACTGATGACTTTTTTTTAGTTCTACATCTACTCTAAAATTTATCGGTTATTCTATATTGTCGATGTGTTTTTGTCGGTCAACGGCCCAAATCTGGTTTATTTTTGCGTACCAGGACTAAGACTAAAAACTGGTATGTATACCAAAATCTGACATCCTTGGGTAGTGTGTGACAGTACAGTCACAGTACTACGAAGCTGAAATTAGCCGATGGTCTCTTTCCAAAAGTCGATGTGAAACATTTATCGCCGGGTACTGTACAGTTTAGTATATATTGCTAATTATTCTAATTAGGTATCTTTTTGAGCTATCTGGGATACTAGAGAAGGAACTGGATTATGTGGATGCTTTATTTACAGAAAACTCTGGATGTCGTAAACACAGATTAAAAGCAGTTTCAGGAACACTTAAAAATTCACATTCGCTGTCTTTTATGCACCTTTTATTACTGAAATTCTTCTGGGGGTTGAGAAAGAGTGATTTTTACATCTTCGCATCGCTCGATTGTGCGTAGAGCACGATGAGGCTATTCCGGATACTATCCTCCTCTGGGCATTATGAAAATGAATTTGTAAGCCCAGGGAGCGGCGTGTTTGTCCTGTTTATGGATATGATATTGAGGTCGTCCACGATGAGTGGTTCATTTCGATAGTTATTCTATTTACTTAGCTCTCTCCTTCTGAACTACGGCTTCCCAAAAAGCACCGGCTTTGCCGAGGGACGGCTTGAAGATTGTTAGACAGTATAAATCACGTTATAGTGATAGTAAATCACCTTTTCCTCGTATCCGATCGTAAGATAATCGTTAAAACAAGAGTGACTGATTACCTGCGTAATTCGGAAAGCCTCGAATTCCACTAAGATTGTTTTAAGATTTGTTTGCTAGCGCTTTACTCGTTATGACGTCGAGTACTACGTCGTGAAAGCGCTCTATTATTTCTGCCCCTTCAATACTTCGACCGCTCTGGCAAGGTAGACATCGCAACTCTGGATACTGATGTGTTCCTTATGTAAACACTCTAGGAGGATTGTCGTGTCAAAGATATCGTACTATGTTCACGTGCTATGGGGTTGGCTACGATTTGCCGCGAGCTAGGAAATTTGACTCTGCAGCAGTAGATGCCGGACAGTCAGCGAGAGCAATACTTAGGGCCATTTAGGGCCATCGATTGTACAACTCCCTGGGAGAAAAGGCAAACTTTTTTCTCCAGTTCCCTATATTATATATTAATATAGGGGATATTTTGGTTATGCCATATTGTGGATGTGGATTAGGTATCTATACTAACGTTACCTTAAATTTAGTTGATTTGATAATGATAAAGCTAATATTTAATTCTCACTTTGTTCAATGTCTAAAATATTATTACTGGACCAAACCGGAATCAAATTAAAATTTCTTGCGAAAACCCCCTTTAATCAAATAGTAATATAAATATTATGTAATTTAAGTTTTAAATAAAGAATACAATATCATTATGATTGCGTAACCAACTCAAAATATAAGAGGCTATATAGCCACTCATGTTCTGGGTTGTATTTGTCTGTAAGCGTCCAACTGCTGGAGATGAGTCTTTATTTGTGTGGAAAGCTACAATGTACACAGAATGAAAATTGTCGGATATATATATATATATATATATATATATATATATATTGTATAAATAGATATATATAATATATATATATATATATATATATATATATATATATATATATATATATATATATATATATATATATATATATATTGTATTCAATAAAATTTTCCTCAGATATTCGTATGTAGGTTTCTGTAGGATACTTTTCTTCATTGTAAATTTTAAGTAAATTTATTTTAAAACTCAGCTGTGCGATCGAAATAGCTCGAGGCCTTCGATCTAATCTATTTAACTATTTCATTTCTCAGCTATAGGTGGGACTTGATAATCCTTATCAGCATATGTGATACCATGAATAAGTATAAAAAAATCATAAGTCTAAAAAAATAAACCATCTTATTCATGTATGCTTTCAGAAAAATGGAACTTTCTGTAATTGAGGTAGAAAAAATTTTAAGGAATCGTAAAGTAAATAGCGCGTTTGTTAGTGGATATTTAATGAATAAGTTGCCAGGAGTTTTGGAAAAATACTTCAGTATCCATATACAGAGTGGAGAATCACAGGAACATAAACTACGCGGGTGTGTAGGTGTTTGTTGGTGGGGGAAGTGATTGATTCATCGAAATTTTAACTTTAATTAGTTTTGTTACTTTTTATTAATAAATGTTTATTATAATAAATATTAGTTATTTATTTACAATGTCGACCCAAAATTATTTTTACTGGTTTCCCAACCCTTGCGACATGATTTATTGGTAGATTCTTCAAAATCGCTTCACTCTAGCAAAAGTTTTTGTAATTTCAAATTAGTATTTTGTATAACGACGTTAGAGAATTGGTAAGTTTATAATTTAAATGTGACTCAGGAATGGTAGTAATGTTTGTGTAAAAAAAAAAATAACATTTAGCAGCAAAAAGAAAAAAAGCAAGAAAAAGATAAAAAAAAACAAAAAACATCAACATTTTTATTGCGGCTTAAGCCTTGATTGCGGTGGACGAAATTTTTTATAGGAATATAAACAGCACGCGATGTCGCTATACAATAAATTTAGTTATACTATTATACTGCATTCTGGAATCAAAATTAATAGTGAAAATATATAGATAAGCGTAGTAGATATGCTTATATAAATATTACGTAATTTAAATTATATATTTATTTGTTTAATCAAGGCTCATCAACGCATGATACACAGCAAACATGTAAGGTACATACATATTAAGGTATGACATTCGCCGAACTTACGCTCGGATAATTAATTAATTACATTTAAAAGTCATTACATAATACAATTAATTTAAGAATTTTTCAAAATGTTATATTTAACAATTAACTTCATCAGAAAAATAAATTTCTTCTAAGTTAAAAACATTTTACAACTTATGTATTTAACTAATTTACTTAACTAATAATTGGTTTGAAATAAATAAACAATAAAAAAAATTAGGATGTCATAATATGTGTATCAAATAAATTCATTAAACAATAAACAAGTAAGGAATACAAAAAAAGTAAACGTGCATCAAGATTGATAACACTGCAGTTGAATTAATTTAGTTTAATCTATAATATCAAAAACTAAAACAAACATTTAAGATCTCATATTCAACTATAAAATATATTACAAAATTAATAAAAATTAAAAGAAAGATAGCACCCTCCTAAAGTAGAATTGAGTTACAATTGGTTTAAACTTTATATACAGTAATAAAAATAAACAATTTACAAACATATTATTATATTCAAAATGTCATAATATACAAATTAAAATAACCAAAATAAATTTTTATTTAATTATTATTATTATATTTTATATATCTGTATATATCCGTATGGAGTGGCGCTGCCGAAACCAAAACCCTCAAACTTGTTTTTCCGTCCTATTGTACGGTCTACCAGGCAGAACTCCTGGCGATATGCCGGGCAGCACAGATGGCCGCAGAAAACTTAGCCGGATCAGTTGGAATTTACGTGGAATTTAAGTGATAATGAACAGTTTTTTATCACTCACGAGGTAGGTAATTTTTAAAAAGTCTCTTCTAAAGAAACTTTCTGGTAAATATTCTATAGCTGTCCTTTTCCTTAAAATCTGTGAAAAATGTTTAGCGTGTACGTTTCAAATAAAACGTAAATATATAAAATAAATATATTTTATATTTTAGATGACTACAGCAAACAGTAAAAAAACACAACAAAAAAAGAAAAAACAATAAAATTATTAATCTAAAATTAGAATAATCTAAAATTATTTACTTAATTATAATACAAAACGTAAATAAATAATTACACACACATTTCAACGATGGTAAAAAAATATATATCAAAGAAGTCGATATTTACTTTTTCTATTAAATTTGTATGATAGAGAAGTCAGAAAAAACGCGTATTTAAACTAACCAATCACTTAGCGCTGGTAGTTCTCCGCGCTGTCCCTAATGTTGGCGACATAGAAATTTAATAAAATTTTCGATATGTGCTATCTATTTTTAATTATTATTATCATAATATATTCTTTATTGTACAAAACACAATAAATAAAATAGTCCAAAAATTATGAGAGTCAAAAAAATCAAAAAATGCACAAAAAGGCGGCCTTATCGCTCAATAGCGATTTCTTCCAGGCAACCTTGGGTTAGAGTTTGAGAAGAAGAAATAGGTAGGTGTGGTGTGTAATTAACATACAATAAAAGTATAAAGTATACCCTAGACTAAATCTATAAATAATAAAATATATATAGTAAATACTGATAAATAAATATATAAATTCAATTATGTCATAATATTTAGAGACAGATAATAATATTTTACAAGTTTTTTAAATGTTACAATACTTTGAGCTTTACGAATATGTAAGGCTAGAGAAATCCACAAAAGAATAGCCTGAACAACAAATGAGCGATGATACTATTTGGTCTTATGTACAGGCATTCTAAGAGTAAGGTTTTTTTGGACGATCGCAGTAGGTACATTAATGTGATATCCAATGAATTAAAATTTGTCCTTCAGATATGGAGGACTAATTGGATTCAATAATACATACTACAGAAGTAAAATGATGTTTAGATTCCGGCGAAGACGGATAGGTAGCCGTTTGTGTTTAGAGCGAAATTCAGAGATGTGCTCGAATTTGCGTAACCCAAACACGAACCGGATGGCAAGGTTTTGAAGACACACAAGTTATTAAATTTATCTTCAGTTAGGTCAGTATAGCTTGCGTCAGCATAACCAAGGACGGACAGGAGGAGAGACTATGCTGAGATAGTTTTAATTGAAATAGGAAAAAAAGACTGCAAACGCCTCAACGAGGTTATAGCCGCAAATATCTTTTTACTTAATTCTTTTCTATGATTAGTCCATGACAAGTTCGGCTCAAAGTAAATGCCTAGGTTCTTTACAGGTAATGCCTTGGTTTTTAGAGGTACAGTAAGGTTTAACAAAAGTACTATTCACGATAGAAGGAAGACTTTCCCAGTCAATTCTCGATATCATATTAGTTGTACAGATAATCATTTATTTCTCACCATAAAAACAAGATGCTTACATGTAGGTACATAATGATCCAAGAAAAAAAGATTATGGTGGGTTGATACCTGACATAGGAATATTCCTGTATCGCAGGTTATCAACCCTCCACCCCATGAATTGGTCTTATGTCTATTTAATTGATTACATGGTTCGAAAAAATACATACGCCTAAAAATAAAACATTCGTACATAACATTACACCAAAATCACTTTATAGAAGGTACATATGAAAAAATAACTACACCAAAAAACTGTGCGTCAGTGAAGCAGCGTTCACAAACAAGACGATTGATGTTTTGTTGTGTGGTACAAGTTACAGGTTACCGGCTATTTAACAATAACTTATTAAAATATTATAGTTACAAACATACTAAAAAACTTACAAACCAATAAATAATAAAAATAAATAATTACTACGTACTCAATTTAAAGAAAAAGAAAAGAAAAGAAAATTTTACTTATAAATAACTTAATATATTATTATCTTTTAATCATATCATATATCTAAGTTTACTTTTACTTTTGAAAAACTATTTCTAACAGGAAACATTGTGTGAATGTAAAGTGTGTAATTTTGGTATGAGTGGTATGAGTCGTTGTCAGTGAATAATTTCACTTGCTAATTTTGAGTATATTTTCTGTAGCGTTATAGCCTAGTGCTTGTAAATTATTTTTCAATGTTGTTTTTAAGTTCGTTCGATTCATGTTGGAAATTTTATGTATTTCATTATAGTGTCTATATAGGAAGGGTCCGGTGTAAGATAATTGTCGTTGCGCAAAAGACGAGTTGAGAGCAGGCACGTAAGTGCGTATTCTTCTTTTATGTTGGGGTACCTGGGAGGGTATTATTGTTTTGTGATGGCGAAGAACCGAGTGCAAGATAAATAATTGTCTGACCGTTAGTACTTTGGCTTCCTCGTATAATGCATCCGTTGGGTGTTTTCTTTGCTTACGCAACATAACCTTGATAACTGCCCTTTGAGCTCTTTCTAGCTCTATAAGGTGTGTTGCAGCAGCACCACCCCACACTGGGATACAATAGGTTAACAGGGATTGGCCAAGAGCAAAGTAAATTTTAGTAATAAGGTTAGAGTCGGCAGAATCTCTAAGGTTTTTAAAAATATATAAAAGTTTCCGAACCCTTTTACTGACCTCAGCAATATGCGGTTTCCAGTTGATGTTTTTATCTATTATAATTCCCAGGTACTTGTGGGTCTCTGCTTGGTCAAGATTAGGGCACTGACAGGAATCAGTATTGGTAGCAATTAAATCATTCATTTTGGTGCAATGAGGAGTATGGGCCATAATACTGAAATTAGCAGGTGGTTTCTTGGTTTCGGAAATTCTAAAACATATGTATTTGGTTTTTGAGATGTTAATAGTTAAAAGATTTTGATCGAGCCATTTCATAATAGTATTTAGACCAGTTTCAGCAGATTTCTTAATTTGCGACCAAGATTCACCCCGTAAAATAAGGGTTGTATCGTCAGCAAAAGCTAATATGTTGCCGTTATCAATTTTAAGTTGGCACAGACTATTGACATAAACCAAGAAAAGAGTAGGTCCAAGTGTACTCCCTTGTGGTATGCCATAGGTAACAGGATAGCTTGAGCTGACTACGTCAGTTACTTTTACAACTTGGCTTCTATTTGACAGGTAGTCACGGAACCACTCAAGCGCCTTTCCCCTTATCCCCAGACCCTCCAATTTAACCAAAAGTAGTGGAATGGACACGGTATCAAAAGCCTTTTTGAGGTCTAAAAAAACAGCTAAGCATCTCTCTCCTCTATCAAGAGCCTCTGTAATAGATTGTGAGAGATTAGCAACCGCGTCTTCTGTGTTCCTGCCCGAGCGAAACCCATATTGATTATTGGCCAGCACTTGCTTATTTTCTAAGAAGCTAGTTAGACGGGTGTTAATAACTTTTTCAATAATCTTACTTATTGTGCTTAATAATGAAATCGGTCGGTAGTTGGACACAGCATCCTCCCCTCCACCCTTGTATATGGGAACGACTACAGCTTCCTTAAAGACAGTTGGGAATATTCCAGCAGTAATACTTAGATTGCAAAGATGAGCTATCATTGTACATAAAATAGCGTGGGAGTTTTTGAGAATAGTACTAGTAATGCAGTCTATGCCTGGAGCACTATGTGTTCTAAGATTTAGAATAATTTTATCTATTTCTATAAAGTCTGTAGGGTACAAGCACAAAGAATCTACATTTCTACTGGTGGACACATTTTTTATTAGCTGGGTCTCATTGGTGTCTAATTTTTTAAGTATGTCTGTTGCAAGTTATTTACCAATTGATGTATAAAAAGTGTTAACGTAGTCGAGAGATTGCTCTGGAGATGGTAAAAGCTTTAGTAAGGCTGTTGCTTGATAGTGTTTACTTTTTATATTACACAATTCCTTAACTGTGTCCCATGTACCCTTGTTGTTTTTATAATACTGGCTGAACTTATTCTTATAGTAATTAATTTTCTGAGTTTTAGATACCTGGTTACACATGTTACGATACTTTATGTATGTTTCCTTTAAGATAACATCATCAGGATTCTTTTTCACGAGTTGGTGCAAGCGGTTTCTCTTTTGAAAGCACTTAACAATACCCACTGTTATCCATGGTTTAAGGGGTCTATTTCTTTTGGTGAAAGTGATAGTGGTCGTGTTAATAGATATTAAACGTTGGAGTGTTTCAGTTAGTAACATTGCGGCTTGTTGTGGATCTTTAGTTGCTAAGTATGGATTCCAATCGTGTATTTTAATTGCGTTATGTAGGGATTCGTAGTTAATTTTAGTTCTGGTTAGTGTAGAAGTAACAGCCGAGTCTTTTACAAAGGATGTACAAGTCGATAGAAAAAGTGGATAGTGGTCTGTGATGTCTGATAGGAGCACATAGCTTTTAAATTGCCCAGCAAGTTTGCACATGAAGTGGTCTAAACATGTGTTTCCATGTGTAGGGATGTCAATGATGTTTTGCAATCCATGCGAGCCCACAATTTCAAGGTAGTCTCTCACAGAGGAGTTGCTATTATCCAGTGTATTTATATTTATGTCACCCGTGAGTACAATATTTCGAGATCTCGTAGAGAGTAAAGCCGTGTCCAACGAATCAAGGAAGTTACTAGGATTTTTAAAGGAGTAAGGGCGATAAATACCAAAGATAGTTAAATCACCCATTTTAGCAGCAAGACAATTTGCTTCGTTCAACTGAATTTCTTGTACAGAAGCAGAGATCGCATCATGTATATACATGATTACCCCATCGTTTTGATTATAGCTCCTTTTACTGAAATAGAGAGAGTAGCCATCAATGGTAGGAGGTATAGAGTTCTCATCGCACCAGCATTCAGAAAGGACTATCACGTGTATGTTAGTTTTTAATCTAGTAAGATATACCAAAAAATTATCCAGATTCCTGTTAACACTTCTAATATTCATGGAGACAATGTTTAATTTATTTTTACTACCCAATGCAAAATTATTAAGATCAGCTAGAAGATTTTCAGGGTCCTCTATGAACGTGCAAGAAGGGGAAAGGGCTCTATTTATTTCCTCAAAAAGGTCTAGATCATTCATTTTTGTGTCTAGTTGTAAGAAGAGTCTTAAGAAGGTAAGGTTCGCCAGAAAGTATGAGTGAAACAGTGTGAGAGCTTAAAATAATTTTCGTATAATAGTATTTGGTGGGTAATAGTATTACGATGTGACATGGGCTTTTAGCGTGGTATGAGTGTGTTGTTTGTTTCGTCCTTGTGTAATTGATTTGTAAGTTAGTGTTTGTGATTTTGTGTTCGTTTCCATTTATTTTTATACTAACAGTTTTAAAATGTTCCAAATATACTTGTAGGCTACTGTTTATTAAAGTAATGGTAAAGCACATTACCAGTCATTTACTTTTTAAGGTTTGTAGTTGGGCTTCATTTGTAATCACTATATATGGCTCGCCCTGTTTTTTCCGCAAGTATACCAGTCCATTTGAGGTCCAACAGTAGTCATATCTCATAGTTTTGCGAAGATCTCGGGCAAGGAAATATAGGCGTGATGCACGCGGTGTGAGATGCTCCGAGAGGTATATTTCCGTTTTGGGCCCGTCCAGGCCCATATGCGATGTATTCAGTTGTTCCATCTTGGATTGGGTCGAGTTGAATTTGTAATTTTTCGCTGCAGTAAGAATATTTACTTTTAGAAGAGTCGAGGAAAACTCAGCTACTATCACCGGGTTTTTCTGTTTTAATTTGGTCAGCATACGGTAAACGTCGCGTATGTCGCATTCTTCCATCTTTACTCCAAGAGCAGTGGATAGTTGTTTCATTATATTGAAGAGTTTTTCTTTTGTTTCACCGTTCTGTTTAGGTATATTTCGGATTTGGATGCTGGTTTTGCGTGACAGCCTTTCAAGTGTTTCGCATTTCTCTTCAATAATTGACATCTGAGATGAAATTTGCTTCCGCTGCTCCTCCAAATTGTTAATTGTGAGTTGGACGTCTTCTAATTTTGCAGTAACGAACTCTAAAGACTTTTCAATGTCCAAGTGCATCTTGTGCGCAGTATCATTTTGGGTTTTGATGTCCGTTATATATTTTTCTAGCAAATCTAATCGCGAGTTTTGTTGGAATTGTAAGGCATTTAACATATCACTTAGTTCTTCTCGTATTATTGTCCTTATATCCTTTTTTTCAGGAGATGGACCTGGCATCTGCTCTGTTAGCCGCCGGCGCTTGTGGTCTCTTTGCGTGATATGTACAGTTTCATCAGAGAGGATCGAGTAGGGTACTACCTTGTCCACATCTGTTTCCGACATGCTAATTGATTTATTTAGGGGCGGAGAGCGGTGTAGATTTGGCATTGTTTTTATATCTTGGGTGTTATATTAGTAATATAATAACACTAATGAAGTAGGTATTGAATTTGCGTAGTCAGGATACGTACGCGATCAAAGCTCTGAAGGTGTGTCACAGCCGCAACCGCTTGTGAAATGGGCTATGCACCAAAATTCGGCGTATGCGTTTGATACTCGCAGCGGTAGCTCACAGAAATGTTGCTCTCTTTTTCTATTGCACGTGATTAATTTGGGCAAAGTAGGCACGGGTTCACACGTCTAAGCGCTTTCACGGTTCGGGGCGAATTCGATGACAATGGCTTGCGATTTACTAGGATTTATTTTGAGTCCGTAGGATTTACTCCATTTATATATTGTTGCTAAGTCATTGTTAGTACTTATCATAACAAAATAAAGTTTATCGAGAATTAACTGAGTATAAATTTCTATTGTAGGTGATCTGTGCCTAAAACCATTCCTTGTGTTTTCTGGTTTTATGAAATCAGTTATTTTTTTTTAAATTTTATTTAGGACCTTATATTAACTATATTAATAATGCATCAATGTTGCTAAGCTATAGAAATAAAAAAAAATAGTTATACGGAGAATAATATAAATAATGAAACAGGATAACCTTTTTCATCTGTCCTCAATTTGTCTATCGGTTGATGGTATAAATTCTACGTCTTCGTCTTCAGCATTAGATGTTTTTGCAAGTATCCTATCGAGAGCTGTATTGACTTTATTGTTGTTATGGTCATCTTCGATAGAATCACCTTCTTCTGTTTCCAAAAATGGCTCAAACATTCTGGTTTTGACTTCAGAAGTGCCACTGTATCGTATTGATTTGGAAATTGTCGAATTTGGAAATAAATATAAAGCAGAAGGCTTTTTGACCTCGTAAGATGACTCCTAAAAAAACATTTTTGTAAATATATGAATTCAAAGCACAAGCATCTCAAGCACGCATGCATAATGCGTGCTTAGTCGTGTGACTTTAGATGTTATATGGTTGCACTAAAAAGTGGAAATTTTTATTTAGAAGTGCAACATTTTTGAAGTTATAAACTACCATCAAGTTTTAAGGCAGAACTATCAAAAACTGCTGAACGTTTTAAGATAAAAGAGTAACAAACGTGCATTTCATTAGTACACCCATTTATAGACATCAAATTGTTTTGCATGGGTTACCTGCGTAAATAACGAATTTCAGGATAAAATAAACCTATATTTAAAGTTAAATTATATAAAAATATTAAATATGGAATTTAATCAAAAGTCTAGATCGGATTTTATCGCGTTTATTTGTTTTTTTTTTTTCACATCTACAGGCTTATATGCGCCTATACCCTTTTCTTTTCATATATTTTATTGTAACATACAGGCGTTTTTACTCAGCAAAAGTAAATAAGTACTTAAAACTAGACTTAATATCTCTAGTTCCTGAGACGAGAGTCCAAACTGACCACTTTTATCCTAATATATGTATATACATATTTTTTTTTACAATACTATACCTATACCTATTTTTTTTTTACAATACTATAACTACATGCATTTATTATATTATTCCATTTATATATATTTATAAATATTACATTATTTATAATTCCCCTATTTTGGTACTTTATAATTTCGGTTTATCTTAATCAGCACCAGCCCCCAGCTGTGCGAGCACATCCTCAATGACTGCTGTGTCTCTATGATGAATTGCCATCTTGAGGGTGTGCTCGAGGATTTCTTTTGTAGTGGCCTCCGCCGCCCTCCCCACGAATCGGCCGATTGCGTCATCCCTGTCGTCGGCGTAGTAGACACAGACACCAGACACCACCGCATGCGAAACGCTATTGTGTATTCGCAGCCTCTTAGCCCTCGTTTGGATGACAATGACCTCCTCGCTCGTCCGATCCTGCGCCTCGTGAATGGCCATGACGCTCGACCCTTCTCCGGTACCATATCCCCGGCCTATTAACTCCTTTTTCTCCTCTTGTGTGAAGACCAGGTACAGGGTCCGGTTCTGTTTTTCGGGTATTTTAGCGCCAGTGAGCCTCGCCGCACGCAGGGAGTGGACGATGGGGTTCGAGCTGTAGATCCTGTCGTAAACCTCGCTGATGGCAAGAGCGACATCCTTGGGATTCCGATGCGTGCATGACAACTCACATGATATATTTACCGTTAGATTAGGCCTGCTGTATCGCACCTCGAACAGGTTTTCCCTGTCGATGTAAGGCAGCTGATTAATGTCTCCGACAAGGATGACCTCTTTTGCTTCCGACAGTCGGGCGGCCATCACTATGGCACCAAAGTGATTCATGAGGGCCTCGTCCACCGTTAAACGGCTTATTTTTATGCCCTCACGAAAACCATTTACCAATATGGAAGCCATAGTGCGCACCTTGGATTTGGCTTTGTCGCCATAATGGTGCGTCAGCTTCTGCCTGAGATCATTGGCCGCCTCGACTGTGGTCGTAACTACGACTTCGCGTTTATTTGTTTAAGAAATATTACAGTTTAACGATTTTTCAATTAAATTATTTCCCGACGATTCGGACCCTTTACAGCTTCCATGATCTCGGGGGACCGAGGTGGTGGGTGTACGAATAACTAAATTATTGGACTAGACTTTTAATTAAATGAGTAAAATTCGTGTAAATATAAGAGAATCGATATGAAATTTTTGAAATTATATATATATATATATATATATATAAATCTAATCACCAGACTAATTTATTTCAAGTTTTACGTAGCTTGTACTACTGTGTATAAATATTAAAATATAGTATAATTATTATAATTATTTTTCAATAGGTTGTTAACATCTGCCTATGGTTGGTTGATAAGCAACGGTTTTTGGTGAACATTTCAAATTGAATTTGTGTTAGTTGCGACCTGCTAAATCAAATATCAATATATTAATTTTTTGCCTAAGCGGTTCAGTAGCTTTAGCGAGAATGAGTATAAATATCAACTCACTCTACCAAATTGAAAAAATACGAAATATATGCTTTCATTGCATCTATCATATTTATTTAACATAATTCTTTGCATGAAACCTATAAGCTTTATCGTTATGTAAGTACTAGTTTATGAATATAGGACTAAGGCGTATTAAGATAATGTTGGATTTTTTTACTATCGAGTAATAAATTAATTTACGTTATTAAGTAATTTTCGGTTCTCTGAGTATTTAGTAAGCTTTTCAGCATATTTTCGAATATCTTCATCTTTCATCCATTTATTTGATAGCGCTGTTTCGTCAGTAGATGGTACTTCTTGTTGATAATCTTCGGTCAAATTGAATGGAATTACTGAAATATTTTTTAATGTGGTGATGAAATTTTTGATATAGTTATGTAGATCATCAATTTGTAACTATGTTACAACTTTAAAGTTTGACCATTACTATATCTAAAAGAATAACTAACCTTCTTCATCATTACCCATTCTTCTTTTTACGTGAAGTAAATCCGGTCGATCATAAAACTGACCTCTTCGCATGTACACTCGTATATCAGACCCTTAATTAAATACAAGCTCTATTACGCTATCTTTTTGGATGATAATTATGATTGTAGGAGACAAGCATCGGCCTTTTGTCGGAAAAATATAGAATCCCAGTCTATGTTACATTAAAAATTATCGAGGTAAAAAAAAAATCGATATTATAAAAATTAAAATTAGATATTTGAGTTTTAAAATATTGTTAATTATATTTTTAAATATTTTATTTTAGAAAAGTCAACACATTTATGGAATTATATATTTTCTTACCTGATTTATTTATAATAAACTGTTGTTTTACTTGAATTATGATATATTTCTGTATGAGAAATGACTTTTAGTGTAAAAATAAAAGTATTAAATAAAATATTTGATATGAGTAAGATTTGGTATGTATACTTCGGTGACTTGTAAGTTTTAGTGCAACTTCAAAGGTTATGTCTATTTTAATTTCTTCGAAGTTTTAGACAGCTATGGCTGAAGTCTGACAAAGGGAGGAGGTGTTTAGTGGACTATTGGGTCTGGATACCTCTAGCTGGATGATATATAGGGAATCGAGATTATGTTTTTACATTCGAATGGTGTGGAAAGTTATTGGCACGCTAGTGCGTTGGTTCATAGGGTTGGCTACGAGGAGACATAGAGGAATATTAAGCACGAATATTAAGCACTGGGTTGAAGATGGTGTCTGTATCTTTGGTGGTAGAGTGATCTGATGGCAAAATTGCAGATCACTTTCTGTTTGAAATATTTTTTTTTTATTTAGAGGAAAAGGATCTGCCAAACTAAATTTAAGAGCTTAAAGTCAATCCCGGCGTGACTCTGAATTCTATGGTGAAAAAAGTTAAAGAACGACTCAGAGAATGTTTGTAAGCAGATTTGTTATTCTAGGTGGCCTGTCAGGAGCTCCACATGCCTTCTGCGCTAACGTAATTGCCTTGATTAAAAAAAAGAGAATATAAAAAAAATAATTCTACGGGTACGATGAATATTATAGAATACATAAAAGTAATTATTTTATATTTAAAAAAAAAATAACAATAAAATAAAATAAAATATAAGAGAAAGACGTACTGGTGAGTGTAATGAACTCTGCTAGGCAGTAGTTGTAGCCGTAAGCGATACCAGCGATAACTGCAATACCTAGTCCGCAGCATGTAGCGAAAGCCAACCAGCACGAAAGACAGAAAGTTAACGCCCTGATTTAATGTATAAAATAATAATTATTATAATTATACTTTTGTAGCCGCTTATAAAAAGGAACAAAATTTTAAACATTTTTAAGCTTATATACATTATAAAACAGGCTCTTATGCATTTTTTGTTCGTTCGTGTTTTCGTTAGACTGTGCGTTACCTACCTTGCGTTAGTCTACTACAAATATACTCGCATCAATATATATACTACATATTAGGTTCAGTGCTGTATTTTGTCTTTGCTGCGAGTTTATCCAATTTTTAATCTACTATATGTATGTGTATAACTACAGACTGACTTTGATAAATTTTAGCCTAATTGTCCTTAAAGACTTGGCAATTATATTTTAATTATTATTCAATTTCTAGAACACATGAATTTATTACCAAATATTTTAAAACTGCGAATATTACTTTGATACCTTACTTCCTTGTGCAGCCTCTTTAACCATACCTTAACAGGTAAAATCAACATTTATAAAAGTACCTAATAACTTTTAACTTTGTTTTTCTACACTTGTCTTTGATTAATCGATATGGTAAACAGCGGAAAAAAGTTTTTTATATGTTATGACAACCGTTTCTTAACACTAACAAAAATATCTTACCTTTGAAATAAATCCAAAGTCCAAGAAAAACAGTTACAAACAGAACACATAACTTCGCGTCACTAACAATGTAGCCTTAATAATGCCCAATGTAGCGCTAATAAATATCTTCTTTGATATACATATATACGAATATCAATATTTTACATCGATGGAGTACCTGAAATTAGAACTTTCCATTTATATATTTCGATCTATATATGTATGTCTTATGTTATAGTGAGTAAGTATGGTGGTAGGTATGTCCTAGTTAGATATGGAATATTTTTTTAATGTCTTAATGTATACAAATGGTCGATTATTCCTAAGGTAGACAACTCAAGACCTGTGTTTTGGGTAACAGTTGACTAACATACGTATTTTTTTTGTAATAAATGTATATGTAAATAATACATATATTAATAAATATATATTACACCCAGACTTGGGGTGGGAATCGAAGCCATAATCTTGAAAAAGAAAGCAGCGCACTGCCAACGGGCCGGTCAAAATATAATATTTCGAATAAAAATACTGTTACCATTACAATAAAGCTTACTACGGTTAAATTGCGACTAAAGGCCATTTCTATAAATGTTAATAATACATGTCACTTTTCGAATGCATAAAGATTTGTTATCAATACTAAAATATGGCATAAATTATTCTTTATTTAAGATTCAAAATATGAATTAGGCGTAATTAATACATCGAAGCTCTGTGAATATTAAGTAATCATTAAATTATTCAACCCCTTTAGCATGAAACAGAATCTGAATATCCGAATCTAAATAAAAAGGAGTGAAACTTGAATTACCGAAAAATACTTTGTTAAAAAAATTATCGACATAAAACATCGAATATAATTGTTGTTTGTATATTTTAATTACTGTATCAGCTTGTAAACCACCCACTGTTGAGCAAAGGCCTCTTCTGCATATAGAAGAAGGGTTGGAGCTTAATCCACCACGCTGCTACACTGCGGGTCGGCGAATAATTTCCCAATCATAAATAACGATCGTTATCAGGTGTCTATGATAACAACCGGGACCGACGGCTTTACGTGCTCTCCGAGGCACGGTGGGGAGATCCACAAGGACACACAACCAGACCGGAAACAGATATTTGTACAAATACAAATATCTGTTCCGAGCGGGAATCGAACCCGCGACTGTCGGCGCGCGTCGTTGAAGCAACTACTCGCACAACTACACCAGAACGGTCCGGTCGTCGACTTGACCAAAAATATTTTAGTTAAAAGGCTAAAATGCATTTGAATTAGATCATCGAGTCGTTTCTTGACGACTTTTGTCTTTCTAAGGACCAATAAACCAAAAAAGCGAATCTAAAATAAAGTAACTAAGATAGTCCATATATATTATATAGTCCATAGATAGTAGTTTACCAACTAGGGGTTAAGCGGGACTTAACTTAGTACCATAGGTAATAGAGATAAACTTCGTTTTGCAATAAAGTTGTGCTTAGTTCACCTCTAAACGTAGTAATAATCCTACTAGTTTTTTTTTTTACGTCTTGAAACAAGGCATAAAATATAAATTCTTAAACGGCAATTTATTGATTTTTTTCCTCCAATAGAATGCATACCGTTTGATAATGAGATCGTATTCTTATATAAATATTAGCTATTTTGTAACAATAATCAAATACTTCTCATATCTAACGTTACTTCTCTTGCCAGACTACAAAAAATGGTATTACTGTCTCTCTATGCCTTGTCTAAAATTGGATACACTTAGAATAGTTTTTGATCTTTTGGTTTAGACTTAATCATTTAAAACTCTGATCTTGGGTAAATACATACATATGCTTATATTCTTCTCTTTCTATTTTACTGCAATATGTTACCACCACTCTAAAATCATAAGTTCTCGTTCTTTCGTTTTCTATGCTCGCCGAGAATTGACTTTTGAATGGACAATGAAATAAGATTCCATTGTAAAGTAGAAAATTTTATTAATTTAGTTTCAAATGTAAAACTTATTTTTAGAATATATTCATAAAACACGAATAGTATGTTAATATATTTAAGATTTTTTACATATATTACGTATAGACAATTTCTTATCTAAACACGAAAGGAAGCTTGTGAAAATTCAATGTATGTCTTAATTTATGAAATAAATTATTACAACTCACCTTTCACACGAATTCCAAAACAAAAATTAATTTATATAAAATTAATAAGCGGCTTAAAAAAAACAACATAAGCAAATACACGTCAAAAATAATTCCAACTCTTTGATTAATATCATTTAGTTGTGCCAGTTTGACAGACATGATTTCATGTTTTTTTTTTAAAGAAAAGAAAGAAAGGAGACTGATCGCTGTTTTCGAAATCTATCGAGTCTTCCAGGAAGATAAAAAGAGCTTAGTGCCAGACGAATTTGTACCCGAATGGTTCCGTACCACCGTACCATATATATAGAATTCTTTTATTTATTTTTTATTTGTTTATGCTTTATTGTACATCATAACATACAAATAATAATAATATACACACATTTAAGACAGTTACAAACTGTGTAGTACAAGGAACCATCATATGGTTAGTTAGCCATTTCTTCAAAACAACCCGAATAAATAAATCTGGAATAAATACATTTTTCGTAAATAGTAAATATTTCTTTATTTAACTTAATTTTATTTTTAATTTTAAGTCTAATGCGGTTGTAGTAATACATACAATTTGAAGAGTCCTATTAAATTTCAAAAGAACACTTCAATATAAAAAACGGAAGATGGACGGCTTATGGGATAAAGAATGAATGGTCACGAAAATACATACGCTAACGAAAATTCTAGAAGGAATTTAGCGGTCGGAACGTTTAATTTATTACATATTTTCTTATTACATCTCGATGTTCTCTAGTTTTAAGTGGTAAGCCAGTATCATACTTTTCCGTCACCAGCCCTGCTAGCATGCGCGCACGACAAAATTTTGTCTACCCCTTTTCTCGTATTATCTCAGTGGCTAACATGCGTGCACGTGATACTCTTCTCGTTACGTCAATAGAAGAGATAACATTATGTTTTAGATATCTGTGGTATTTATCTTGTGGATTACCTAAAAAAAAAAATACGTCGTCAGGACTCCAAACCAATTTTTTTACCCCCAGACTATCCAAATTCCTCAAAAAAATTCCTCATGTACGAACTTATCGTACATGTACGATAATTATCGTACGTCTAGCAACACTGCTAATAAATTTCAATTGGCGCTGATGTTGAACAACTGTGACCGATCTATAAAACAACCTATTGTACATATTCTATTGAAAAAAAAATACATTCCAAATTGTTTGTATGTATAAAAAAGACGAACTCCACTCATCTCTCCATTTCTCTTTTGTTTGCCTTAAAGATATTAAGTTGTTTTGTCTTGTAGCGTTTTCGAAAAGTAGTAGCATATGTAAACATTCAAACATACAACACTTATCACTTAGGCATTACCTTGTTTTATCATAGGTTAAAGTAGTAAATACATATAGCAAGAGTTTCATTTTCGTAGACGTCGTAGCGCTTATGAATTTTAAGTGTTTTGTTTAGTAGCTTTTAAAAAAAATTGTAGCATACGTAAATATATAGAACATACATAGAACGCTTAACATTTATGCCTTGCCTGTTTCATCATAGGTGAAGGGAGTAAACACATGCAGAAATAATTTAATTTTCGTAGACGCCGTAGTGATTCGTAGTGCAATAAAATCACAACAATTTTGAAATCTTTATTATTATCAAAAATATTTACTTTTTATTCTTTCGTTATAATAGGCTCATATTAAATCGTATTTTTTTGTTTACTTAAGTAAACGTAAAACAAAATTTAAACAAAAAGTCTATTCTTTGTGGCTATGCAATTATTAAAATGTTTAAAAATATTGAACTACATACGAGTAAGTTCAACACATGTGATTCCGTTTAGACATCAGAGATCAACAGTTTAGTGTTGACGTTATTTGAAGTACGGAGAATATTGTGTGAATATTTGATGCTGAAATTCTGTAATTACCAATTAAATCATATATAAATTTATACAGAGGAATAAAATTATACGGAGAATTTACCGAAAATCGTGCAGCAGCCCAATGGCCGAGCGCGTCATTTCTTTACCCATTTTTTAAACGCGATTATCTCGAAAGATGGTTTTCAAAGTCAGCGCCACATGTATCTCGAAAACGGCTCGTCCGGTTTTATTAAAATTTTGACAAAATATTCTTCAATATTTTTTTCTTACCCGCCTTATTTTTTGATTTAATTGAACCATTGTTTTTTATGTCATTAAAATCGTCGGAAATTGCGACCAAAAACGAGTGTCAAATTAAAACGGTTGCGATTCCGTTAAAAATAAAAATTTCAAAAAAATCCTATTAGGCGGTTTGTTTTGTGTATTCAATTTTAAGAATTCGTTCCGTTTTTGTTTCAGATCAACCGACTGTCCGGAATCCTTGGCACAGCAGGCCATGTACGCGGAAGACACGTCTGACGCTGACCACAACAATGGCGTTTTCAGTCAATGGATTTATTTAAAAAAAATCCTGAACATACCTCAATGTACATATTAATTAATAAAAAAAACCTGAATCAATCAAAATATTAGTTTTTAAGATAAAAATTCCCGAAATTTACTCGTTTTTCTCGCCATTTACTAAGTTACCTCCGCTTAAATGGAATATACATGAAAGTGATACAACGGATACTTACATTAGATGTATAGAGAAAAATATAACGATTTAAACAATAGAGACGTGGATTGAAACAATGAAATATATTTTCATAAAAAACACACATGAGAACTAAAACATTTGTTGCGTTTTAGTTCCTCGTCGAGCACAGCATAAAATAATGTTTTGTACGCGTTAAATAAATATTTGTGGTTTCAAACACGTTTCAAAGTTTTTTTTGCTTAAAAAAAAATATAAGCCTTTTGATGGCACGTGGGATTACATGTCTCTGTTTATAATTCTATACGTACTCGTAATTCGTTTGCTAGATGGTGTAGTTGATGAAAATATGGTTGTCTGTAATATTGGTTATTATTTTAAGTGATAATGGCATAAGAACACCTTGATGAAAAATTGCATACTTTTATGAATTGATTTATTATCACTGAATTATCATTATTTTGTATAATACTAAGAAGGGTTAATTGAAAATTACAATTTTTCGATAAATTAACATTTACTTGCACTCGGTAATTCAAATATTTTTTCTCTTCTACTCGGACGCATCTGCCGATAGAGTGGAAGAGAGACAGATGCGTCACAAGTCGAACGCTTAGGCCGATCGTGTCTCTCTATCGCTTTTTTCCGCGCTCTCGCTCGCGGAACGTGACAATGAGTCATGCGCGTGTGTGTTCCGATTTGTGTGTACCGGTGTTCATCGATTTATAAGACGTTATCACGTCAAAAACAAATAATAGATACAGATGTTCGTTATTTCATCTTTTTTCCAAAATGAAAATTAAGAGTGATTTATTTATTTATTTATTTATTTATTTATTTAATTATTTATTTATTTATTTATTTATTTATTTATTTATTTATTTATTTATTTATTTATTTATTTAGAGACATACCAACAGCATTACAAACATTATATTATAAAAGATATTCTATACAATATTATGAAAGTATGCATGCCAATTACAGGTATGTACATCACTCTTAATTAATTTTGATTTTTATACAATCAAAAAAGGAAAAAAAAAGTGAGTTTACATTACATACTCGTACTCTCGCACAGTAGGTAATATGGAGAAAAGTTAGGAATTATGATCTAAATAAAAAACACAAAAAAAAAGAGAAAACATTAGTGCTGATAAACTCAACAAGCCTACAAGTTACGCGGAGGGTAATGAACAAAAATGTGCAGTAAGTTTTTTTCTAAGGCCAGAGACTGAATCATTAAAAACATCTATATCTAATATTAACGTGCAGAGTCGGTTGTACTCAGAGCATATTTGCGGTATTGGAGAACCCTTGAGAACGTTACTCCTACATGCAGGAACGCGTGTATTTTCGGGGGACGCTAAGCTTTATGTGATTGAGTAAGTCTACGCAATCTATGTAACCTGATAGGATCTTTTTAAGGAAGATAATGTCAAGCAGCAGTCGGCGGTTATAGAGCGAGATCATTCCAAAGTGTCTTAGCCGAAGATCATAAGTGTCCCTATAGGATATACCAGGACTGTGAAATGCCAGGTGCCTTGTAAAAGATCTTTGAATGTTTTCAATACACTGTGAGTGAGTTGAATATTGTGGGCTCCAGACCACTTAAGCAAATTCAAGCCTGCTTCGCACCAGTGAGTTAAACAATATTATTTTTGTTACTGGGTTCAGAAATCCTTTAGTATTCCGTTTAAGGAAGCCTAGCATTCTGGAAGCCTGGTTCACTACAGTATCAACGTGTCCCCTGAATGTTAGTTTACTGTCTATAATAACACCAAGATCTCGTATTTCATTAACCTCTTGTAACACTTCTGAACTTAATCTATACGTTGTTGCAAGAATTTTCTTTTTCCGTGTGTATTTAATATGAAACGATTTCTTTGCGTTCACAATTTTGTACATTGACCTTTAATACCTGTCTCTATCACTCCCGCGTCCGTCCGTATATATATTGCGTCTTGCTCGTACGTACATTGTACAAATTCTTCCTGCTCCGCGATCCGACTATAGAACTTTTTTCTGTATTTTATTTTGTAACCAATTAAATTTAAATTTGGTGTTAAGTAAGGTAGTAGTAATTCGGTGGCATGAAGTTATGGTAACATCGACTTGATTGATGAAGGAGCAGTAGGCTAGGAAATCCAAAAGAAGAAATAAACAACAAAATTAATGTTTCTCTAGTAGACTTCTAAAAACTCTTCTGAACTGAACTGAAGTGAATCAGCCTGTAAACGTCCCACTACTGGGCAAAGGGATCTCCTTCATATAGGAGAAGAGTTGGAGCTTAATCCACTGCGAGTTGGCAAATAATTTCCCCACTATGAGTAACGATCGTTATTAGATGTCTATGATATCAACCGGGACCGCCGGTTATACTCGTTGTCTGAGGCATGGTGGGGATACCTACAAGGATATATAATCAGACTGGAAACAAATATTTGTACAAATACAAATATCTGCCCCGATCGGGGATCGAACCCGCGACCGCCGGCGGTGAGACGACTGCTCGCACCATTTGGAATTCGGTTATATCGCACGACATGGTAAGCGCGCCGCCGCCGCCGCCTCGCCGTGCACGCTTTTTTGTCTTTGTTTTAAGCAATTGAACAATGTTACATGATTTTATGTTTGACAATAAGGAAATTCCATACAAACTTTCGTCCCCTATTTCAACCCCTTCTACCCTTATTTTCGCGATAAAAAGTATATCTTCAAACCAAATTTCATCAAAATCGGTTTAGTGGTTTAGGCGTGAAAGCGTTGCAGACAGACAGACAGTCAGACAGAGTTACTTTCGCATTTATAATATTAGTAGGAATTATATTGTTAATGAAAAGCTGGCACTGGCTCGGATTATTGATTTTGCTGATAAGAGACGGCTCGGTACATAAACAGTTATTTTTTTTAAGAGACTTCAATTGTATTGTTATATTTTATGTGTTGGTAAGATATTTTCGATTTTAAGAAAGTACTCTTGTTAGACTCAGCGGTTGTTCCGTCGAGACGAATTTGGAAATGTTGAAAGTTATACAAAATCTACGTTAAAAAAAACATACGATTCCAGGTAGTTACGGCTAATAATAATGAAAAATATGATGAGGTACCAAGTTCATCATTCTATCTATGTTCCAAGAAGAGAAAACAGTAAAAAAAGACATTATCATCATTAATACTGATAAAAATAGACACTTACTATATATATATGGGTTTAAATACGCCTAACTCCTCCCGTCAGTAAATAAATTTATTCACAGAATTTTCGAGAACATGGCCATCTTGGATTTTTTTCCTATTTATTTTTAGATAGAAATTTTATATTATACATATTTAAAATGATCGATATTAAGCGACATTTAAGTTTATAATAATAACGGATGCAAAACATTATTTATAAAATCGGCTAAATTATCATAATAATTACTGGCTTCTTGATGTAAATCGGGATAAAACTCTGCCTTTAAAACCTTAGTATGTAAGTAATTAGTAATCTTACAAAATTTCTAAATTAGGAAATTTTAGAATTGGCGAATCTAATAGAATTCGTTTAATTAGAATATAATTCCAATCAAGAGAAAGTCAAACTGATGCAGGAAGAAAGGGAAACCTCAGGAAACCGCACACTAGATAGATGTTTCTTGAAAACCCTTAAAAATAAAAGTATTCTCCAAGTAGCGGAACTCAATTTATATTAGTTCTGTACATTTTTATCACTTTAATATTTTACATTCTTAATTTACCCAACACACCAGAAGAACGATAAACATTTCGACTGTCCCTACGTACAGCATCGAAACTGAAAATTTGCGATTTTTTTTATTGCACTAAGAAACTCCTTATTATATATGTTTTCATACAAAAAAAAAAGAGAATAAGCTAAAAATACATATTAAACCACATTTTTCATGAGTATAATATCGATACTTAACAAATAAATGACAATTTTGTACACAAAACTAACTTAAAAGTGCTCTCCTGTAAAGTACCTTTTTTCAGTTTCGATAGTATCCGCAGGGACAGTCGATTTGTCTATACAAACTTTTTTCATTAGCTGACGGTGAACGAATCTTTCTGCCAACCCATAAATATTGACAAAAGTTATAGGTTAAACTAAGCGAATACGACTAATGTGTACGTTATGATTTTTTTCATTACCAAAGTAACAGAAGCTTCTTTAAATAATTTATATTTTGTTACTTTAATATATATTATGTACGTTCCCTTATGTCTGATTCTAATTTAATTCTCATAACTCCTTCTCATTCTACTTTATTTATTCTAATTCTTTCTACTAAGTACAACCGGATACAACGAATTCGAATGATTCATACGATGATACATGAGCCATAATCATACGGACTCTTCTGTCCAGGGAGTCGAGTTCGGTTAGAGTCCATCTAAGCACGCCAAAAGTGAAAGTGGACATAACCCAGTCGATATAAGCTATGAGCTTCTTGGCGCTCAATAAGTAACTGCGAAAAACTTTTGTCAGCCATCCAAAAAGCTGCATCCTGATGGAATCGCTGAACTCAGTAATGATTTTCAGCAATTCCATAAGGTGTGCAGCAGGTGTCAGCAGCTTGAGGTCATCCATGCAGAAAAGATGGGAGACTTAAGGACCTCCACTCCGATACCGAAAACCTGTCACTAAACTCTTCAGCAGAATGCTTAAAGTTTTCATGTACATACGGGCACTGAGTGCTGAGTCTCTTCAGACTGATGGCACCAAGTCAACTGATTAGGATGGTAGATACGCAGACTGGATATGTGGTGATACTGGTTGACGGGGGTTGTCGGCAGTTCGCATGTTGCCACGTCCAGCGCCAGCTCCAAATGTGCCCAGGCCGCCCCCAGATATGTTCTCTATAAGCTCTATAAGTTCTTTCATTTGTATCTATCATCTATATTATGCATTTGAGTGGAAAATACTCATTCGCAGAGACCTTTTTAGTCACCTTTTTTGATACCCAAGGTAGACGAAGGAATGGCACTATTCTAGTCTGCCAGGAGCTAGAGATTTTTTTTTCTAAAATGTAAGGAATTTAAATTTTATTTAAAAATAATATCTGTTATAAATGTGATAAACGGATTAACTTTACAATTCGTGTCGTAGAATAAATTTGTTTTTATTATTCGCGGTAGAAGACAAGTTTTTAGCATTATTAACTAGACATCCCACTCGTTATTATTGTTAATATTGTACAATGCGTGTAGACATCAATCTACAACATTTGTAAAAGTGCTGAGAATTTCCGTGTAATTGACGTCAATTGCTTACATTTCACGATAAAAATCTACAAATTGAAACAATGGATAAACTAAAAATTTCATAGTAGGGGAGAGTGGGTAACAGTGAATCATTTTTTTTTCAAAGGCCCATAAATCCGCAATTCATACATACATAACTAATCTCTGATAATTAATCATAATACGAGTACCTAATCTTCAAAGAAAAATGCATTTATTGGCAAGTAATACATAAACTTACAAGTAATAATCACTTTAAAAAAAAATGGGAAATAATCCACTGTGACCCGGGGCTGGGTCACTTTGGATCGACTCATGGGTGACAGTGAATCACTTGGGGCACACTGGATCTATTGAAAAAAAATGCAATAAAAGCACATATATTTGCACATATTTGCACAAATATTTGCACATTATTACTCGTTTAGACAGTCTTTTATCATATAGTCAAAACAGTCTCATAAAAAATTAACAGAAGTCACTGTTAAATGAACAAAATAAAATAGGTATCTTAGAGCTAAATATTACCTACACTGGTCGCTTAAAACTAAAAAAGACCTAATCAACATTTATAAAAATAAGCAACAGTCGTGAACTTTTAGTTTCCATATAATTAATGGCACTTAACTAGGAACATAGTTGCTAATTCAATTATTAAAAACAAAAATATTTACTTCCTTATTAATCATTAACAGAAAATTAAAATGCAACAAAAATATAATCTTTCTCTGAGCTCTCAAAAATTGCTGAGGTTCGATTTGAGATCAAAAATTAAATTAGCGTAAATTAATGTTAGAAAAATCAATGTCAAAGTGGTTCGTAAGTTGTTTATTTTTTGTATTGCTAGAAAACTTAGGTTTTGGTAAAAATCATCTCAATATCACTGTGGAATACGATGGCACTGTAAAAACAGTCACGCCGTTTTCTTTTGCCAGATTCAACGCTTCTATGCAAATATGCGATTCGTGGCTATCATATATGAGCAGACTAGGGTCGTCTTTACTGCTTGGTTTATAAAATGCTGAAGTATTTTTACGAATAGGTCCGAGTTCATTCAGCAGGATGTTGTGGCTAGATCCTAGCTGGGGCATCCGCAATCATGTGTTGCTTAAGTAGACATAACATTTTATAAATTATCCAAAAATAAACCAACATTGTAGCGGTTGAAAGTAGTCGCTCTGCTTAAACTGCTCCCTCGGGAGTTTGCAATGATATTTCTCTTCTTCTGATATTATATAGATTTTCGATATCTGCTAGCTTAGTTTCATGCCATTTATCAGGTACTTTTATATTATTCAACGTCGCTACTTTATAAATCAGGCTACGAACGTCTATGATAGTAAGTCCATAGAACATTTGACTGCACTTAACAATATAATGAACCATATTCTTTTCTTGTGCATTAGTAAATATCCTATGAACTGCATAATTAGTTGTAAGCCTTATTGGTTTTTCAAGATCAGGATTATTTTTAATCTTGATATAATATCGATATAAAGTTGTTATGAAATACCAGTCGATTTAGCCACAGCTCTTACTGTTTGGCCACTATATATAAGTTTTAAGCCATTACTCATTTTTTCTTCAGTGTGAAGGCCAATGCTAGTTTTTCTTACTCAATTGCGAGGCATAAAAATGCCTACAAAAAGGGTATAAAACAATTTTAGTGTCATGGATCACACACTGGATCAGCAGTCCAATGTGACCCAAACTGAAATGATTCATCGTGACCCATAGGTCGTTATGAAAGAAAAAAAATAACCAAAAAATAAATACCCAAACCTAAGATAAAACGACATTATCTACAACGGATTTAATAAATAACAAGGGTAAAACATAGAACTATTATTTATATTTCTCAATCATTTAGAGATACCATAAAATTCTAAAGTACGTAAAAAAATACTTTCGTACGTACTAACCGACCCGAATGTGACAGCACATCGTCCCGCTTTGACAGCGCGTCGTCGATTAGAATGGAGGACTGGGGTTTGGATGAGCAGTAGCAACGCGTTTGTTTGTGTGCGTAAAGCTTTGTACAGCCTGAGTTATAGCGAATAATCCAGTGTACCCCGTGATTCACTCTGACCCAATCTCCCCTACTTGTCTAGTTACTATTGCTATTTGAATAGCTTCAGTCAGTCGCTGTGTATCTACGAAGGTGCACGCCCGCCCGCCCTTCGCATTTCGTTGGCTGTAACGTGTTCCGACTATGTAGAACAGGAGTAACTTTTTGCATTAAAACATAACTGAATATTATTGTGATAATCGTGTAAAGTGCATTTAAAACTATTGAAGGATTAACAGGAATTTTTAATAAAGGTAAAATTTTAAGTTAACTTACAAACTTATTAAATGTAAGCGTTAATTTAAAATGCACTTTTACTAAAGTCTTATTACCATATATACAACTTTATTTCACTTTATTATTAGTTTTAGATTTTTAATTAAATACAGCTGTGATTTCAAATTGTTTTCGTTAAACAAATTTTAAGCACTCGTCTTAACAGAGCTTAAATATAACCTAAACCTTATTTTATTATTGTTTTGTTAATCTATCAGGAAGATATGTTACTTGTATACTTACTGCTTCTATCAATAGTGTCGACATGAAGCCTAAAATAAAAATCATTTTTGATTGATGTATTGAATTAAGATTGTGAAACTTAAATACATCATTTTAAAATAGAATGTTAAAAAATATGTTACAACAAAATTTTTTCATGTCTTTTGTCAATTAAAATTATAAATAACTAAATAATAGTAAACAAACAAATATGATCTACTTGATACTACCTACTACCACTACTTTATAGTTTCAAATGTTGTAAACATTTGGCATAGACTCAACTGTGCTATTTATTATATTAAGATCAGCCAGAAAATACTATTAATAAAGGAGATTTTATATGAAAATCTAAAGTAAATTTTGACATAAAATCTTCTATAAGTCCAAATAATACAAATTTAATATAAGGTTTTAATACAGTAAGTGATTAAATATTATCTTTAATAAATCATTAGAAAATTAACACTTAAGCATTTCAACATTAGCCGAAAATTCTTCGTCGCTGAAAAATAATAATTGTATTATATATAACATTGTTTAAACAATGCTTATATGAATTTGTAGTACCGATTATACTTTGCAGATTATTTATAATATACATTTATAATTTTTTATCTGTATTTGTGAAAAATAATATAGATGACGTTTAATCAACAGCTCGTTGTTCTTATAAAACTATTTTTAGTATTATTAAATAATAATAAAATATCTGATACACTATATTAATACTAAGATTTTGAACAACGTACTCGTAACAAGCTACAAGTGACCATTTGTGGCAATTATATATTTATTGCCCGCTGAGCTAGTTGAACGCAATATTGTATACGCACAAAACAATTCTTTTGTATTATTCCTTACAAAACAGACTTGAAATGGATATATTTATAATATAATCCTTTACAAGTATACATATATCTTTTTTCACCTGCTTAGAATTTTTTTCTAATTTTGGTGATGATTATTTAATATTTATAACTGAGTTTTTTTTTAAAAGTTTATAAAATATAGTCCATCATTTTCTGAGCAAGTTTTATTTCAAAATTTTACAGAAGTAATGTATCACAGATGTCCTGGTAAATTATGTTCTATTTACTAAACAAAGACTACAATATACAGCGAGCAAACACGATATGTGTAGAGTGAAGGCGTGGTGAAGGAATACCGGCCTTATAGCTGGCGAACTATAAACTCCTTTTAGTCGCTTGAAATGTTAAATAGACAATTAAAAAAATGTGTGTGTGTGTATTAATGTACACACGTTTTTACATTTATTATTTATTATTTACTTTAGGTCTCTATTACTATACTTCGCTCATTTATTAATTTCCACTTTCATTCAGCATACTAATTTTCTTCTTGTATCCATCCACCTGGTTTCCTTATGTTGGATCAATTCCGGTTATACATTTACATCTAAGTTCACGTCCATTCCGCATTCCACGTCGTGCCTCTCTAGATCATGGGCCGGGCAGTTCAGGAGGACGTGGAGAATAGACTCAGAACACCCAGGGTCGCAGACGCACGGTGGACTCTCCTTGCACTTGAACCTATGACTACCTTCCAGCTACCTTCCTATGATTACCTTCTAGCTCCATCATTAGACCCTGGTTACTATTGAAAGACAAACTACTCGTCAAGATGATTCAGTCGAGCCCGAACTCGATGAGTCTGCGTCGTTTCATTACAGAATTCCTATGACTACCTTTCAGCTCCATCATCAGACCCTGGTTACCATTGAAAGATAAACTACTCGTCAAGACGTTTCAATCGAGCCCGAACTCGATGAGTCTGCGTCGTTTCATTACAGAATTCCTATGACTACCTTTCAGCTCCATCATCAGACCCTGGTTACCATTGAAAGATAAACTACTCGTCAAGATGTTTCAATCGAGCCCGAACTCGATTAGCTTATGTCATTTAATTGCGAAGTTCCTATGGCCACCTTTCGGCTCCATCATCAGATCCTATTTACCATTGAAAGACAAACTACTCGTCAAGACGATTCAATCGAGCCCGAACTCGATGAGGTTGTGTCGTTTCATTGCGAACTTTCTATGGCCACCTTCCAGCTCCATCATCATATCAGTACCTGGTAATTATCTAAAATCAAATCACTCATCAAGACAAATCAAACGAGCCGAAACTCGATAGGGTTGTGTCTTTTCATTAGATAATTATATAGTACGGAATCCTAAAATACAGTACAATACCATATATGGTCGATGATTTTGATTTTAATTTTAACATCTATAAGATTTCTCCCATACGTCGATATAAAAGTTTCACTTCAAAAAGAAATAGATATAGACCAGGGTCGATAATTTTTGAAAACAAAAAAAATAATAGGATAAAATCCATTGTAAAAGGAAGAGAATATAATAAAAATGAAAGGAAAAATAAATTACGGGCGATCTGAGGTCGGGAAGTGGAAGGGGAGTGGTTAAGGGTAAAAAACGGTTTATCTCGATTTCCGGCAAAACTACAATTCCTATGGAAAAAATTTAAATAGCAAAGTTGTAGGTAATAAAAAGATCTATAACTTTTGTATTTACACCTTTTTCACATAACCTCAAAATTTTGTGAAAAATTCAAATAACCAAGTTTTTGGTTTTTTATTTTTATTTTTTACAAAAAGTTTTTTTTTTCCCACGATATTTGGTAAAAACTTACCTTTTTATGTCCCAAATATACTGTAAATTTTTGATTTAAAATGTTTATTTTTTCACCTTATTTTGATTTGAGCTTGAAAAAGTCAGTGGGTCTTATGTTCATTGAAATCTACTTTATGATGGTGTAAAAATATATACATTACCATGGTAAATTTTTTCAGAAAATGCTACGAAATAACAGGTAGTAAGGCCCAGGCCCTCTTAGCCTCTTATCAGTTATCCGGCAATGACATAAAAAGGCATTTCACGAAAATTCAAATGCGTTAGATCATTGCATGCTTTTACGCTGTTTTAATAATATGTCCATATATTTATAATATATATTTCTCATCACAGATTTATCTTTGCTATTGGAACTGTACAGTTTATTGGCTGTTTGTACAGGTGGATTTTAAAAAGTGGTACAATATAGGTCGCGGTTTTAAATTTGGGCTTGCACGGATGATTTTTCGAGTCTTTATTTTTTAATGAAAATCGCCTTGAATGAGATTCTGAGATTCAGACATTATTAATTAATTTTAATTAAAAAAAGTAATTGTTACTTTTTGTTATAACTATAACATTTAAACAAAAACATTGACAAATAAATTAAGAAAATGTCAATTATTAATTCACTCTCATCGTAATTAAAGCTATAAATTGTAAGAAATATTAAGATGGCTAACAATTTATTGCCTATAGATAAGATTAGATAAGAGATAATGTCAATTATTGTCAGCGACCAGACTGCGTGTCGCTAGAAAGAGGTCGGCGGTTGGAGATAATTGCAATTACGTAAGTCACCATAGTTATGCAATGGTAAATTTGTTAACCTATTTTAACATTCTTTTACTCAATGCTTTAGATGTATATACTAACCAAATACGTACAGTCCGTGTCACTTGAATAGCCTCACCACCAAAATTAGCTATGGATCCAGTTCCATATTAATAGCTATTTATTTAATGTTATAAATAAACATTAATAGGTAACTATTACATCTTTGTTACACAACTTTAACATTTACTAATAAATAATAAAAATTATAAACCAAAATAACAAATAGGGTTAGTCACTTGAATAGCCTCATAACAATAAAACACAGAAAAATACAGATTTAATTTACTTTTAATACTTCGTGTACTTTCCATTGCTCTAAATAATGTCAAAAATCGTTTAAGAATAGATTCATATAATGAACGAATGTAATTGATGTCTAAATTATTACAAGTTTTATGAATTTCATGTATGAGATCAACGCTGCTAGGATATTGGCGGTTACCGGCAAATAATTAGCAAGATAAATAGCCCCAAATATTTTCTATAATATTTAAGTCCGGAGAATTCGAAGGCCACTCTAAAACTTGAATTTTATTTTGCTGAAACCAAGTTTTTGTATCATGCGATGTATGTGAGGGGGCATTATCTTGTTGAAAAATCACCTTTTTTTTAGAAACATACGAATCTCTTTTATTTTCTTTTCCAATATGTTAAAAAACAACTTACAAGTTTGTTTCTCTTTCATAATCGAAATACTAATGATTCCATAATAAGAAATAGTAGAGTCGGCTTGTTAGTCGAATCCTAATTGTTAGAAGAAAATGATGTTTAAACTTTTTGATAGTAAAGAAACTTATCACCAGTTGTGTGTTATTATTTGGAAAATAATACAGTTAGTTATTTGAAATTATGACAGATTAGTTCTATTTCTGTGATCCAAGTCAAATAATTAATGTGGAATCAACCCTCTGAGTATGTTATTCGCGCTGAAAAACTGTTTACCATGTGTCCCCAACTATGGGAGATTTGATTCATGCAAATAAAGTCATCTGATCGATGGGAATCAAACTTCTATTTATGGAAGATACGGTAAATATCTATTTGCTGTACGTTTTCCTGTTTCTAGACACACTGTTGACTGCAAATTAAGTTATTTATGCGATGCGAATCAAGTTTGGGAAGACACAGTTAAAATTGGTTTACCAAGTGTCCCACGTACCTGGGAGATTTGTTCCCCCCTGGGATCAAGGCTCCCAATCAGAGGTAAACAAGTCTCCTTTACAAAGGAGACACATGGTAAAAGTTTACAGTATGGTATTTAATTAAATAATGAGTTAAATTGTAGCACAATCTTGTTTCTATTCAAACTATCATTGAATAGATAAATTCTGAATCTTTTGACCAAAAAAGTTTTCTAATATTGTAAAAAATAAAAAATATAGTCCAAAATCAAAAAGGGGATCAACCATCCCCAGGTTCCCCTACCGCCGAGGAATCTCAATAAGGGCCAAAACACATAACGGCGTTGCGGCGCCGCAACGCTAAAATCGGCGGTGGCGGCACCGCCAATTTTAGCGGCGCGGCACCGCCAATTCCGGCGTTGTGACGTCATACTTGTTGACCATGATTTATTGACATTTTGTGTCTATTTTTATATTTTATTTTTTTGTGTCTTTAATAGACATGGGTATCTCAATGAATTTTTATGAACTGCAGATAAGCTCATGAGCCATATGCTTGAACCGGAGCTGTGAAACGGCTCACAGTTCAGCTCAATTGTTGTTATAGGTATTGTTACTTTTAACCACTTTTAACTATTAGATTTACAGCTAATTTATGACTCGGTTCAAAAAATGACATGTATGATGTACCTAAATTATAAATATGTAAATTAATTTTATGCTAATTTCATCCATATGATAAATGCTAAAGTGAGTTTTTTGGTTTGTTACGCTTTTACGCCTTAACTATTAACCTGAATCCCGATCATCATGAAATTCTGCATACCAGTTTTCTGGGGTACAGAAAAGTACATAGAGTACCTACTTTACTTACCGACTACCGTTGGTGCCTGTACCATGCGAGCGGAGCCGCGGACAAAACCTATTTATTTATATTTAATCTATAAAACTAATATAGTAAGATATTAATTTATGTATCACTTTGTTTCAATTTTGTTTAGGCTTTATGAGACAAAAGTTGTTTAAAATTCTACCAGCATACAAACTTGATTCACAAAATTATTTCCGGTACAAAGGATTACTTTTTATGCATTCTACTAAATAACAACTTCACAAACAATAATTAACAAATTTCACGTGAACTATAATATTTAAAATAATTAAATTAATATCCACAATAAAAAATCACGAAGAACTGGTTACCCTACAACAACGCTCTTTTTCGCGGCGCCGCAACGCCGCAACGCAAACTGCCGATTTTAGCGTTGCGTCGCCGCAACGCCGTTATGTGTTTTGGCTCTAACTGGACTTTAATCACTGACGTTTTAATATCCAATCGTTTTATACATATTTTGTTTTAACCGTATCTAACACATTTATTCATTATAACTAAAAATAATACCAATTGTCAGCAGATAAATTGGGGATGTTACAAGAGACTGTGCTTTATTAAAATATGTTCTTACTAAATAAAATAAGCTTATTGCCTAATACACTTCAATAATACATACTCGTAATTTAGACCTAAGGTTCCCAGACTTATTCTTCTTATTGACCACTTTTAAAATTTAGCTGGTTCCGGTGGATCGATCTTCGATCGACGTTGAAAAAAAAGCCTCCCGTCCGAATCCCTGGTGTCCACCTGGACCACTTTGAGAACTAAGGATTTAGATGCTTCTAATGACATCTTACATAACAAAATTATATAGTGGACTTCTTTCTTCTTACGTTATTTGTCACGTTTACGTTACGTTATGTACGTTTGTCTTTGAAAATCTTTCAAAGAAAATAGTTACGAAAATATTTCCTTCTTTTTAAGTACGCCAATCGGAATATAAAGTGACGTATTAATTAATATATTAACAGCGCTGAATTAATACACTAGAAATGGGAATTACACGGAAGAATTATTGAATTTTTTCTTATCTATACTAATTCAATATGCTCGAAGCCGTTTGTAAATGAGGTTATGTAGTATGTAACATCATGCTATGACTTATAATAATGATAAAGTCACCATAAATGTTAGTTAAACTGGCTAGATCGATACTCAAACTAAATGAAACTATGAAGGACATCTAGTGATACATATACAATACGTTTAAATAAAGACAACATATTAAAAGTATCAATCATTATTACCGCTCCGATCGTCGCGTGACGAAAGTTTACCACAAAACGATCCCCACTTAATAAAATGAGCACGCGTTTTGGTCGGCCACAAAAGTGGAAAGAACTTACTTTAAAAATAAATTTATTGCTACCTAAGCAGTGTTGTTGTGTTATTTTTAAAACTATACATAACTTATTGTAAAATATTTAATATAGCCTATTGATAGAATTGATTGAAGCTAATGATTTTGATGAGGTTTGATGATGGTGATGTTTTTGATGATGAGCGATTGCTATCAGGTGTCTATGATAACAACCCACAAGGACATACACGTTGACCGGAAACAAAGTATTGTACAAATAGAAATATCTGTGCCCGGCGGGAACCGAATCCGCGACCGTCGGCGTTACAGTTATATGTCGATAAAGCGTGAACCAATTTTCCTCTGACTTGATTCGTAAGTGAATTATCAGAATCGGACAAATAGTTCGAAGTCTCTAATATCCAAACTCATAAGTTCCAATATAGAACTGTGTGAAGATGGAGATAAATGTAGATAGATTTACATAGATCTAGATGGATGTAGATTAGTGTAGATGAATTATTGAGTATTTATATTATTTACTTTTATATCTGTCACCACATAGTTGTAAACGTTTCTAATTTGTAATCTATTAATTGCATAACGTGTACTTGGGAACTGATACCAAATTTGCATCTGTGATTTGAAATTGTTATTTTTTGAATGCTCTCCTCTTAAAAACTGACAACCAACTCATTCCATAATATCCTATATTTCAATTTACAATGTCATTAAATGCTTAAGTAAAAATTGAAAAACACACATTTATACAAAAACCTTCACTGTGCTGTAAAACTTTGTAAATGTCAAGTTGCTAGGCAGATACCTATTTTTTTGTTTAACTCATTCAGCCGCTGCTCCTCTACGAATTGACAGCGAATTGCAATTGCTAACTTTCCTTTAGGTCTCACCTGTTCTGTCCAAAGGACCACCTAATCTCTACCAAATTGCATGTACACAATGTATATACGTTTTACCGCCGATAATTTATTCAGTAGCTATGAATTTTCGATAAGTAGTAAAGTGAAAAAGAATTTTTTTACACCATTTAAATACAGCTAAGTGGTATCGAGAGACCGTTAATTGAATAAATTTGAAGTCTCTTAATCTGTTGTGAATATTTATTTGAACATAATACTTTCTCGATTCCGATAAAATTAGAGTATAATAGATTAGTAATGAAAAGTTTCAAACATAAAACTTCTTTAGCAACACATATATAGACTATTATACCCCGATATTTATATACGTTTTAGACATATTATGGGTGTATTATTTTCATATCTTATTTAAAATTAAACTTAATTTCTTATTTAAGCGATTAAGATTTGCTTTACCCTTCAAAAATGTTTTTGAGTGTGTTTGTTATGTAACGAATAAATTTATTTGTTATGTGTGTAAAATAATAAATAAAGTGTGTGTGTGTGTGTGTGTGTGTGTGTGTGTGTGTGTGTGTGTGTATATGTGTGTGTGTAACACACACACATCAGTCAATCTTTGTTAGAAGTTTATTTAGTCAGTAGATGGATTTCGATTATTCGACTTTTACTATCGTTGCATTTCTATGTAAATTTGAAAGAGAATTTTAGTAGTTTAACAAAACTCGTTTCACGGTCACGCAATTCATAAACGATTTTTATTTTGGTAGGTTTATCGATAAAGGCTATTTACGGTTCGACCTTCAGACGATATTAATGAGTAAGTATTGATTGATTTACTGTTTCCTGTCGACTTGTTTATTGTGGCCGGTTATTAAAAATGCCATAAAAATACACTATAAAATAGCTCTTTCACCTGCACCTGGCTGTGTTGAATTTGGGCGTCAAATTATTTTTAAGATTTATGGCTTCATGACTAGGAATCAAACGAGATTGACGGCCGGAGCAATTCGACCTACGTCATATACGTTGCGTTGTTACATCATACTACCATACTTGCCATGCATAAAGCATTAGAAACTATGGATGTTATATTAAATATATAATATTTTAGCACATTGTAAAGCAAATAAATATTATTATATGATTAAATATTCACTTTTTTCTGAACCCCTATTTGAATTTGATTCTAACGTTGTGCCATTGTTAAGTGACGATACCTTTCATAGATAGAACTTTTTCAGTACGTACCTACATTTTCGCGATGAATATTTTACTATAATTTCCGGAACTTTGCAAAACTTGATGCTTACTGAAGCATTATTTAATGTTGATAAACGAATAAAAACGAAAACGATAACGAATATATTTTAAGACTCTCGTTTTATATAATTCTATCTGGGTTTATCGTTATTTTTATACTTACCAAGAAAACATGGTAGGCTTCTTAATACTACATTTGATTTAATTTTACATCATGGTAACTCTCACTATCACAAAATTACCAATTACGATTTTTTTATTGGTCCTTTAAATTTTATAAAATTATTCATATTAGTCGAGCTCGTTTCTAATTTTTATAATTGAAGTTTAAGTAATATTTAGATTGTTATCTAATAATATCTGATAGATTTACTTAAAACTGTTGACCTACTAAATATTTTTTATTTTTGATTTAAATTCGATTGTATATTGGAGAGGGTCATATGGTTTAAGAGTAAATCCTTCTAAAACTCAAGCAATAATAATTGGAAGCCTTATATTAATATTAATATTAAGAGAGCCTAATATTAATATTAATCACGAATCGATTGGTCTAATTGACCCAGTATAATACTTGACGGGACGCATATTTAACACAAATAAAAATATTGGTGTTCTTTGGATAAATATCTGTCTTGGGCTTCTCAGGTGAGTGAGGTGAGCAGAAAGGTCTTTGCTTTGGTCAGATCTCTTCGTAAGCTGCACAATTTCGTACCAATTCCCACCAAAATTGCACTTTCATAATCTTTTCATTTATTTTCTCTCTTCTTCATCCTTCATTCTTGATCTTCATCTCAATCTTTCATTCTTGATTATGCTGATACTTGTTACATCAAGTTAAGCGAAGAGCTGCTTAGTAAACTTGAGCACATTCAAAATCTGTGTATACGGTTCATATTGGAACTTTGTAAATATGACCATGTCTCCGAATTTCAGGAAATACTCAAGTGGCCCGCATTCCGCCTTCGAACGAATACTCACATTCTGTCTCTACTATATACTGTACTTTTTAATCTAGTCAGTTTTTCTATTTAAAATAACTATCTGAGTTTCTTCGTTCTCCCATCTGGCGACAATTATGTTCTGAAAATTTCATCCTACAAAACTTCCTTTTGTTCTAAATCCTTTTCCATTGAAGCCGTTTCGTTTTGAACTGCTTGCCTATTCATATTGGGAGCGCTGAATGCTCAAAAGCGCGCGCACAAAAAGGCTAGTAAATTAGCACTTATTTTCTCCTTAAGATATCTTTGGTCTGCTTAATCCTACTTGATTTAATCCTAACTTAAATGTCCCAATGTTTCCTCTTATATCTTACATTTATTAATATATAAATATTTATTTATTTAGGTACCGTTTTCTTATACTTATTATATTAATTTTATATATGTAGAATATAGACAGTATTCTTATATTTTTGTAAATATATATTTATGTCGTCCTATTTATTACTAAAACACCTAATACCCACAGTCACGTATTATAATATCCTCCGCAACGTGGTTGTCTGGTAGAGATTGCTATTGAGCGATAAGGACGCAAATTGTACGTAATTAACACTTATTTGTATGTGTTAATATATTGTATTTTTTTCTTTGGTGTTCAGTGAAGTATCCTTAATAAACCTTGAGAAAAAAAAAATATAGCTTTTTAAGTTACAATTTTTTATTTTATCTAAAAGGCATCTAAGCTAACAGTAAATTATGCAAAACAAAAAACTCGACGTCTTTATATTTACAGATTTCGCAAAGATTTCGTGTTTGAGTTTTGTAATGTTTGCAATAGTCAATCGTTGTAATATACAGTTTTAATTGCAACACAAAGATTATATTTATAATATTATTGAGTTAAAAACTTTATCTATAAAACTTATCACAGTACACAAACAAATTATCCCGCATTTTTCCGACTCCCGATAAATAAAATTCTTCAACAACTTCCTGGCATGGGAATTCAATTTAGATATAAGTTGAAAAGATTTTCGTACCTTCTAAAAGCAACCGTAAAATATAGAAATTGTATTGAGTTGATAATTTCGTTTATAAGAGGAGTTTCTTAAAACTTATCATTAATTGAACATAATATTTAACACCTCACACATTATTCATCACAAAAAAAATACAAATAATAAAAAAAATATATCGTAAGCAATGCTTAAGAGTTTTTATAACTGTATAAATATTAATACAATGAGCTATTGAATGAGGAGTTAATCTTAAGATCTACCATTTCAATTTTAAAAACTCTAACAAAGGTCAGGAGTGTTAAGAAAATGAGTTTTTATAACACACGAAAAAAAAACAATTTATTTTGTGTTGAGAAGGGCAATCACGAATTTATCGGTGTGGTTCGTACAGGCCCGGTTATACTTGTCAAAACAATAAAATCAAAATCAAAATCAAAATATTTTTTTCGTTATAAGGTTAGGATTACACACACACTCAACGAACGTCAAAAAATGTCTCGATAGACATCTACAATTTCATCATCTATTTCATCATCGGCTTTACTAAATATTACAATAATATAATAATGTTCCTAGTAGGCCGAGAGAAAAAAAGCCGGAGGAAAAAAACTCTCGGTACTCTTTTTAACATATCATATTTTGAACATACAAAAAAAAAATTATTCACAAAGAACGAGCAAATCATGTCTCTGCCAAGCAGCCTTGTCATTTAAAAAATCGTTATGCTATAATATGCCTTACTACATAATTTGGATTTAATGAAGTGTTTAAATATACTTAGGGACAAGTCTTGCACATTACCAGGCAGTGTATTGTACATGCGTATACAGTTAACTACAAAAGAGTAACTTATTTTGTGGAGCCTAAAATTAGGAATTCCCAATTTATTTTTATTTCTTAAATTATGTCTATCACAGTTCTTGACAAATTTATTTTTGTTTTTATGTGTGTATAATAAATTTTCAAAAATATATTGAGAATAAACAGTTGGTATTTTTATTTCCTTAAATTTATTTCGTAAAGATTCACAGGTGCCCATACCGTAGATAGCTCTGACAGCTCTCTTTTGCAAAATAAATATACATTGAATAGCAGCAGCGTTTCCACACAGCAGTAAACCATAAGTCATGATGCTGTGGAAATAGCTGAAATATACTAATCGCGCGGTTTTGATATCCGTCAACTGCCGTATTTTTTTTACTGCGTAAGCTGCGGAGCTGAGTCTTCCAGATAACTTCCTAATATGAGGACCCCACTGTAATTTTGAATCTAAGGTTATACCCAGAAAGACAGCCTGATCGACCAATGAGGTGAGGATCGACCAATAGATCCGCAACGTGCTCTCTCAATTCTAGCGAGAGACGATGGAATCGGGATGACGCTTCGGGATGGTAGTGGATTTAGTGCTCAATGATCACGCATCGAACACGTTCGAAGAAGATCGAAACTTGAACCCGAACTTAGATTTAAAACTTCGAATCCAAATCTGTATCCGAACTTAGGGGATAATCTCCATCTTCTTCGACAATAACCAAAGTGGTAGTGTAGTGGCGCATGCGTTGAGGGTCCGAAGCGGATCGGTGATTACAATAATATATTTTAAAAAATATGAAATAATAATAACTGCTTTAAGCAAATAAAGTCAACGAAAAAGTTATTAAATTATTAATTTGGAGATTGAAAATATTTTACTTAACTGTACTTTGGACTTATATAGTTATTAAAACTCGCTAACACAACTCACTTTACTACTACAACTCACTAATATTATAAAATAATATACAGCATAATTGTTTGTCCATAATTTTACCATTAAAATTACTATTGCACTCGGGCATCGCACCTTCGCGGTAAATCCACATACCCAGACCAGAAACAAATATTTGTTCAAATACAAATATCCGCTTCGAGCAGGGATCGAAACCGGGACCTCTGGCTTTGAGACGCCTTCTCGCATAACTATACAGAACTGTTGTACCAGTACGGTTGCATTTTCTTTTTAATAAATACTTATAAGTAGTAAAAAATTATTATTTTAGTCTTAAAATTTTTCAAATTTGTTCAAAATATTGACTTAAGTTTAAAATAGTAAGTATAACTCTCGTATAGAGCGATACCAAATTAATAAAATTGTAGAGTTTGTGTGTTTGAAACTGTGGATCCTAAGAATTATTAGTTTGATAATTTTTTACCCGACTGTGACAGAAGGAGGGTTATGTTTTTCGAGTGTATGTATGTGTGTATGTATGTATGTATGTATGTATGTATGTCCATTTCTTTGGCACGCCCTACAGCCCAAACGGCTAGACGGTTTTTGACATATGAGGTGTCGTTGGATTTGTCTAAATTGTAGTAGTGACATAGGCTATATAAATTTTCAAAATGGCACCCGCAAATGGCGGAATGAGGAGGGGGGGAGTTGATATTTTTTTTCTTACTGTAGCAATATGGGTATCAAGTGAAAGCTAGTAAATTGTTTTATTCTTGTTAGTTCTTTTATAAGAGTATTTTACGCAGTCGGGTATTTTGATTTTTTTTAATTAATTGTTTTAATATAAGTTACTTTATAATAGCGAAGCGTAATAGTACCAAACTATATTATAATCTGAACAGCTTTATACAGAAGTCATGTCATCTTATCATATATTTTAAAAATCATACATTATTCACTGCTTGCAATTTGGTTATAACCAGTAATAAAGCTTGTAAATACATAATATACGCTCGTGCTCGCGGTGAGTATTGATGATGTCAGGGACTTATCGTGTGCCACAGAACTGACAATGTCTAAAGGTGACCTCTTGAATGTTAACAATCTTTCTATCTACTTCACAATATTATACTAGAGTGAGGCTATAACACCCGCATTTATATTTATAGCTAAAGTTTCGGTACTATGAATCGTTACTTGATGTTTAGTATCATATCTTACTTTAGAATCATTTTACTTGATGATAGCAAAAATCTTATAACCAAAAAAAAAAGCTTAAAAGATCTTTTTTTTTAACAATATTAGTTGTACATTATTTTTGATAACCATTCGTAACGCTATAATACTATACCTATATTTATTTCTATTGCATGCTGTGTGTAGGTGTGAAAATTATAAATTATGTGTTAATCAAATATTTGATTGGCACTATAATATAGTAAATATCGATTGTATAAATAATTTTGTAGGTGACAGTCATTGTTCAACATGAACTTATTCGAAGAACTGTCACGAGGCGGCAAAGACCGAAAAAACCGAAACTAAAGGCACAAATGTTATTCGGTTTTTGTCGTATTTGATGAAAACGTAAAGTTCGGTCAACAACTTTATCAAAAAAGACTGTTTATTGAGTCGTAAAAACTTGGACATACTGTTATATAAATCACTTTGAGCTAATGATAGATTTCTTAATCTTTTAAAATGCGTGTTACAATGTTTTGTTTAATTGATGATTGTAATATAATTTTATGAAAATTCATATACCATTTTTCTTGTCTAGCACTAATAGTTATACCTTTTTAGAAACTACACAAACTAAGCATTTTTTTAAATACTGGAAAATTCTAGTGCAGTACATTTTTTTTACTATCAATGGTTAAATCTTGACTAAAAGTATTAATAAAAATAAAAATAACTTTTAACGCTTTTAACGCTATATATACGAATAAAAATAAAAATAACTTTTAACGCTGATTGTCATAAGCTTAGAATAAATGATGCCTGAAATATTAATTTCATTAGACAGTACAAGTATTCCCGAGAAAAATGAAAAAAAAAGTACACAGAAATACCTTAATTTGTAAAAATTATGACCAAATTACTAGTCGCGGTAGATAATTTTCACAGTGTTGGCAACCCAGACATGAAAGTACATTTTCCTGAAGTTGGACGTCAGGGCTACCCCTAGTTAAGGGATAATTCACTACTTATGATACATTCTGTATATATAATTTCATTTTTTTAAATTTTTGAATATTATTTATTGAACAAACGAAGCATGGAAATTTTAAGTTATGCAAAATAAAAAAAGAACCTTTAGTAAGAACAGATAATAAAACAAATGCTTAATATTCTGCCGATACTCAAAGCGACAACTGCGATGATATATTTTTATAATTTCTTCTTCATTTCTGGTGAAAAGTAGTCATTCGGCTATTTACAACGACTAACAAAATACGAAGAAAATTGCACAGTTTTATGAAAAACATGATAATGTACATTTGTTAAGTGTTTCAAATAATCTTGTATTGTATTACTTATGTAAATATATTTATTGTTAAATAAGTAGTTTATCAGGGCTATTTTAGGGATACATTCTATACATATTTTAAGGCTTAAATAAAAATACCATTTAAGAATTTGGTAAATGTGTTCCGCAACAAAGATGTTTATTATCAACGACAGCAATATTATTTGAATATTTAGAGCAGCAAGGTCGTAACATTGCATGTGCTTTGATTTGTGTGATATATGGCGGTTAACTTTGATAACTCTTTGTTGTAAATTCATGAATGATGTATGTAGTATGTAGATGTATTTGTGAAGTTATTTAGTTTTTCTTGTGAATTCACGATGTGTATTATTTTAATTTTTCTTTGAGGGTTTTGTGAAATTGTCTGTAATAAGTTATGAAATTACCCATATCTATCAAGTAAGTATTCTTTATAGCTTCAAAAAGATTATAGAAAATTTATTTATTAATATTGTACCATAATTTAACAATTAATATTGTACCATATATTCTATTAGAAATTCGTTGAACCTGTAAATAGATTGTAATATATTTCCTCAAATAATGACAGAAAGACGTGTCCTCCGAGCAATCGCGTAGCTAGCAATAGTCGATCGATAGCAAAAACTGTAAAATTATTGCTGCAAAATTACAATAGTGACAATATTGTCTATAGTCAGTGATCAGTGAATTTAAATATTAGTACCATTAATGAACAACTTCTGAATTGTATTTTACGCTAGTATTATTGCAAAAATAATAAAAGCAGTTAGTGAACAAGCTGCAATCTTACGTAATATCGACATAGAGCAAAACCCGTATATTTCAGCTCAACTAAGTTGGTAGACCGTAATCAATTCAATATTAATAAGTAAATAAAACATTGTTCTTTCGAATATTACTTTACATGAAATTTAAATTTTATTCAGCTTTAGGTATTACTGTTGGAAAATTACATTGATTATTTCTAATCCATATAAAGAATTCGCAATATACTCTCTATTAACCAAGACTAATTTATAAGATACTCTGCGTTACGTGATTCTTGTTGTAATGACTGGCGCAAGTCCTTTCGTTGATTAGAAAACATAGAAAGTTGATGCTTTGAAATTAGTTTTGTTAGATTCGTAACAGTGAATTATTGCTATTTGCACAGATGAAGGTATATAAAATATTATATATAACTTTGTATCATTGAAGAACTAGAATCTACGAGCATCAAAATATTTTAAATATCGAATAGAACACTAACAAATGTCAGTTAAAAAATGTAGTCTCCTTGGTAAATGCCTCGACTGATAAACTAGACTTGAATTATTACGTCTCGAAGATTTTGTTACATATATATAAACGAAACCCTATTTTCCTTCGTCAGGCTATAACTTGATAATAACTTGACAAATTTTATTCGTTTTTTTAAGTTTTCTAATACTTTGTAGAAGGTTCTTACGCAATGAAAAATGAAGAAAACAGCGCTGAAAATTGGAAAATTTCAGAAAACTTAACGACTTTAACTTCGCGTTTCACAGTCTGTTTTTTTTTAAATTATATATTTCAATAATAACTAAATATTCAAAGTAAGGACATGACAACGTCCGTTGGGTCAGCTAATATATGTAACTACCATAAAATTCATTTAATAATACCCCCTCGTCTTTTTAGCCTTAAAATTTATATACAATTATTATTATTTACTAATTAATACATTCAATTAATTATTTCATTTCCTACTGCGCTTTAATTGAGTAAAAAAACTAACTAGTCAACAAAATTATAATAGTGTTGTTAGTTAGGCGAAATGAACGCTGTCCTGTTAGTCCCCCTCGGGCTATAAACGACGAACTGCTGTTACAATTTGTTTGATTAACTGACTTTGACTTTGACTTTATATGTATACCTTATATAAATATGTAAATGAAATTTTAAAACTTAAAACAATTTTATTAAACTCTGGCTTTTATAAATATGTGGAACAGAATACAATAGAATATGCTTTATTGTACACAATTTTCGAAGAGGTTAAGCATACTATATAACTTAAATATACAAAAGAATGTTAATATATAAAGGCAGTCTTATCTCTAAGCAGCGATTTCTTCCAGAAAAAGAAGATTAAATATAATATATAAAGAAAAGGTAGGTAGTGAATATAATTATATAATTAATACATAAATTAAATTAAAAAAAACCTAAATACATTTACAAATATATATTGTGATAAATAATACACATAGGTACATACACACATACATAGTTCCAAATCATCAAAATTTATAGGTTACCAAATCGCAAATAAATAATGGGAAGGAGATAAAATATATAAATAGAAAGTATTGCCAAACAATAATAAATTGGACTTACAGATCCTAGTAAGACAATGCTCTTTAACTAGATTTTTAAAAGAAGTAACTGACTGAGCTTGTCTGATCTTAAGCGGTAATGCGTTACACATTTATTGTACTGCCTGTACAACAAACGATATCTTATAAAATTTGGTGTTGTGCACAGGTACCCTCAGTGTGAGATTCTCTGCTAATCTTATAATTACCCGACTGCGACAGAAGGAGGGTTATGTTTTTCGAGTGTGTGTATGTATGTCCATTTCTTTGGCACGCCCTACAGCCCAAACGGCTGAACGGTTTTTGACATATGAGGTGTCATTGGATTTGTCTAAATTGTAGTAGTGACATAGGCTATATAAATTTACAAAATGGCGCCCGCAAATGGCGGAATGAGGGGGGGGAGTTGAATTTTTTTTCTTACTGTAGCAATATGGGTATCAAATGAAAGCTAGTAAATTGTTTTATTCTTTTTAGTTTATAATAAGAGTATTTTACGCAGTCGGGTTTTTTGATTTTTTTTAATTAAGCGTACTTGTTTTGCTATATATTCCAAGAAATTTAAATTTGTCTTTAATGTAGATTGACGTTTTGCATGGAATAACATACAATAAATCAGCGAGAGAACATGCAGATTCTGACGAAAACGGATAGGTAACCACTGAAACAGTGAAACATAATATATGGGCAAGCCAAATAAAACGTATGGCAATATTTTGATTTATTATAATATAGCTGAAAAAAGTTCGTTTAGTTTTTTGAATTAGAAAACTTATTGATTAAGGGTTGTAGGTTATATCCAAGGAATTTATAGCATAACTGGAACGCTCACTTAATAAAATTGTATATTCAAATATGCACCTTGAAGTTTTTGACATAAGGTTGACATTGGGTTATAACATGTAAAGTAAAAAATCGTTCCAAGCATTTCGTTGACTACTGGTATTTTGTCTCTTTCTTATGAGAGTTGCCTTGAATCCATGGTAGAAAGAGATGCAATCCCGGCCGTAGGAACGTTTTTTGAGTGCACGTGAGCATTCCAGTTTGTATATAAATTTCTTGGTTATTATAATAATAAAAAGGAGTAACTATAGATGTTAATTAATCTGTTAAAACATCAAAACTTCATTTGCTTTAAACCATAACAATAAAATAAAAGAATAACTCCTAATCTATAGTCTTTTATAAGATAATAAATATAGTCGTATTTTACTTAATTTTTTTTTCTAAAAATAAAATTTTACTTTAGAACCACATTGAAATTTGAAGTTTACAAAAGATTATAAAATGTGTTTCAGGGGTTACTTTTACGCCTTAATTACTGACCGTGAGTAAATTACTTGCTTAAAATCTCAGCTGCTGCGTAACAGGTAGCTAATTAGCTACGACCCCTACATTATTTAAACCTTTAGAAGAGTCCTGTTACTCAAGTTTTTTTTTATTTTGGCCAGCCCTGGAAAAAATGTTACAATATGATTATATATTATCATTACAATCATATTTCACTTGCTTAGTGATTGAGTTTTCTATGTTAAAACAACTTTCTATATATCATTAATTTTTTCATATCATTAATAATAAGGAATTGTCAAGAAATTGAATTGAATAAAACAATAGCATTTTAAATGAACAAAAGTTATAAAAAGAAATTTATTATGTTTTCTATCCTTAGAAGTGAAAAATAAATAAAATATTTAATTCAATAGAAGTTTCACATAATTTTTTTTGTTAATTTTAGGGATTGTTTTCAATTTGAAAAATTGTTATTGTAAAAATATTTATTAAATATATTCATATTTGAATGTTTTATATTGTTTGATGATCATCATGTTATAGAATTGAAAAAATGGTCACTGCTAAAACAAAACCTGTATAAACATAGCAATAGGTAATCAATGACGATAACATACCAAATGAAATTAATTAGTATCGCGTGTTGTATCTCAATATATTTTGAATCAACTGCACCTTATTTAATCACCACAGTTGACCTGATAACGATAATGCATTCGATTTCATTTCAAATTAGAATACTTCGATCCATACTGTCTTGAAATATATTGCCTTCTCGGTTATTTATGGCAACAATGCAAGTTTAGACCGGGTACAACCTACCACCCTCCTAATAAATATTCCATCAACAAAGTCAGCGATACTTATGGTGTGTTCCTACACACTGGGTATAACATTTTTATATCGTATAATGTCATCAGTTTCTACGCTTGTTGGATGTGAAATTTCTGAAGTAAAGTTTCTAAAGATGTGCGAAGTCTAGTACAAAACTAAGGCGAAATTTCAAATTTTTTTCTGTACAAATTTTTGACCGTTGGTGTGAGGTATTGATTCTATTGAATCTTAGACTTCTAACGATGACGTCAAATGGTGGCAGAACTATAAACAGACGTCAATCTTATTGCTCATAAACCTAGATTATATAGCCGAATACATCTTTAGTGTTTTCTGGTATGGACATTACGTTAATTAGTGAATAATGACAGATATTATATAATACTTTATTACGACAGAGAATAAGTAATGACTATATGAGAATAAAATATCAATAAATATTCTATAGGAATTATAAAATATGATGAGTCTCTACTAAATAGAACTTTAAAAATAAACAGGCCATAGGTACGTTCATAAGTAAATTTTTATTTTTCTGACATAAATTACACACATGTTTATTTAACACACTCGACCCGTGCGGTTTCATTCGTTTTGACTTTAATGGTTACTGCACTGCTTATAATTTATACCATGTCACGATATTGGCAAACTTCATTTTTTAATTGTGACTTTAGCCTCGATGTTCATAGTAAAGACAAAAGCAGTCGATATTAAATTAAAAATATTGTGTATATTTTTGTTTGTACAAGCCAACTCCGTTACGATTTGCATAAAATTGTTTATTTAGTATAACTATCATAATTATAGTATAATTCCACTTCTAAGCGGTGTATTAAGACGAAACTTATACCAGATTTTACGTTACACTTCCAGGATCACAACTATAAAAATTACATCCAATTTCACGAAGCATATTATTACATACAGGCAAAAATTATAAAATTAATTGTTTTAGCATATACTGTTCTTATAAAGACCCATATAATATTTCATTTTTCCTAAATATCTCATGTAATAATATCGACCGGTTACAATTTTGTCATATATGTAGACGTTATTACTTAGATTCAGTTTTTAAAAATTGTTTTAACATTATAAAATTACATTATTCATAAATGATATAGGTTATGAAACATAACGCTACGCGATATAGTAGATGAATAGTAGCTGCAAATGTTAACGTGGGCGAAATATCCAAGGACACAAAAAAGAAAGTTCACGGATTTAAATCCAAACTGACACTGCTTAGATCAAGTGGTAAAGGAGATGGCCAACATGTAGATGATAGTCCCCTATCTTATGATGTTGTACAGTACAACTTCTATTACGATTTAGATTAAACTTATTTTACAGGCATATGATTATTTTTTCCGTTTAAAAATGCATCTCGAGATGAGCGGTAAAGGAAAATGTTGTGAGAAATTTATATATGTCCGTCACACCGCAGTGGAGTGGTTTGGCAGGTTAAACTCGATTTAACTGTTACAGTAACGTAATTGGTAGATGTATGGATTTGTAATCCTGTGTAGGTATGCGGGTTCGATTTCAGAAACGTGATGTTGTGTTTTCATTTAAGCCGGGGCGTCATGTTTGAATGCGAAAACGACCCCATGGCGTCCCACTACGGCGTGTGACGGTATCGATGGGTTTTAGTGCGGTATCCAGCCTGATGGGATTGACGTGAAGCCCTGGCGTGTGGCAGCGAGTCCCACATACCCACCGTTTTTGCGGCGGGATGCGTAAATACAATTCTCATCGCAAAAAAAAGGTCAATCTTGATTTTTTTTTTATTTACAAGAGATAAATTACTGTGTATAGTAATGTGTAAGATTTTTCATGCTATATTTGGTAGTAAACTCAGGTAATATTACATAATATGAATACTGATTACATAATATGATACACAAGCTTCAGTCACGCTTGCCGACTCAATGGTCGACATGCAAAATTCAAGCGACAATGTCACGCTAACCGCAAATATATGATACGTATAAGAAAGAACAGTTGGATGTGGTACTGTATGTGATTTGAAATTAAATCCTTTTTTTATAAGTTGTATAACTGTTTAAAAAAATTGATATTTGCAAGACCCTTTAATTTGTGCTGTTTATTGAGATTATTTTTTTTAAACTAATTATTATTGGGAAAAACCGTCGTAAGCCGTCGTAAAATAGTCTTATAATAAATATTCACTTTCAATCAACCTGTAAGCTTCCCGCTGCTGAGCAAAGGCTCTTCTCCATAGTAGAAGGGTTATAGCGTAATCCACCACGTTGTAGGTACAACTGCGGATTGGCGGATAATTTCCCTATAATGAATAGCGATCGCTATCAGGTGCTTATAATAACAACAGGGATCGACGGCCCTATGTGCTCTCTGAGGCACGGTGGGGAGACCTACAGGGATATACTTATAGACCAGAAACAAATATTTGTAGAAATATAAATATCTACTTAAAAAGGGAATCGAACTCGCAACCGTCTGCTTTAAGGCGACTACTAGTACCACTACACCAGAAGTGTTATCTAACGTTTTGAACAAAAAACGTTTCGAATAAATTCCATGTATCTATCTCTAAGCATCAGGGTTCGGGAAAATTCAATTTTTAAGATGAATATCAAATTATTTAATTTTTATCGATCAATTTGACTAACTCTTAAAACTTTTGGCTTTTGTTTAGTAGTAGTTATAGAGAAAGAGGGGTAATTTTCTTTTAGCTTCGTCGTTTCAGTAAAAAATGGTTCAAACGGTTCGGTGGTCAATTTTAATAACCAATATTTTGTAAATTTGATTAATTCTTAAAAAAAGAACCTTTGGCTTTTGATTAGTAATTTCCGATAAAGTCTTTAATATTTAATTTAAAGTAGGCTCTTTCGTTTGATACTAAAACACCACTCGTGGTTCCATCATGCCTTACTTTATAACTTTTATGTAGTCACACTTAGCTTCACCGATGATGAAACCACGCGAATCACATAGTATAAACATGTATTGAAAAACAGGTACATTAAATATCAAGAGAGTTTCCGGAAAAAGTATAGAGTTATAAATAACGCTATGATTTTTGACGAAGGTATACCGGTAGAGATAAGGCACGTCTACGATTTTTTTCTAACATCAAATACTCGTCCTTGATTTTATTTATTGATTCCGATTGTGGGTATAAATTATTTCTAGAAGGTGAAGTGCAAGGAGTATATATTAAGCTAAGTCAAGGTTAACTTTAAAGTATTTTATTTATTTATTTCTGAACGTCAGAATTTTCTTTTATTGTATAGAAGATATTTTTATGGCTGTTTTTATGGCATAATAAGCAAATCAGCATAGATTATCGTTATTTAATGTAATTGGCGGGGCCTTAGCCCCCCAAAAATGATTTTTTGTTTTGTTATGAATACAAGGTACCTAATTGAAATTATCCAAAATTTAATGTCGAGTTAAATGTTTGTTCTCTCTTATAGTACGTATGTATTGAAATATAAAATAACACACTTCTATTACTCGAAAAATATCCTGTCAAAGAAGTCTTAATCTTAAAAACAATATTACAAAATATCACTATTTTAGAATAATCAAGAAAAATAATATCTACATTTTCTTTATTATTCAATAGATTAATAAAAAGTAACTTTTGAAAACAGTGGATATACATCGTCTTTTGTCTCTTAAAATTATTTTTACTTAAATGTTAAATTAGAAAATAATGAAAAGAAAACATAATTTCGTAAAATAGTTTGCGCTGACGGAACAAAATTTGGAGAAAACAAACTTTTGGTCATTTTACGAACTGTTAATATTTTCATGTATTTCAGTGTTCAGTGACGAAAGTGCTGTTTATTTTTCCGCAAAAATGAACACCTGTTTTATTAATTCATTTGCGTTCGTGTTAAGGTACATAAGCACATTAGTTTTGTATTCATACAAATTACACAAATAACTTGACATTAGGTCACCTAGTATTTTGTAATTTTACGACTACAGTAGTATTTATTATTTCATTGAAAAACGAATGACGATGTATGAATATGTAATCAAGAATCGTTTTATTACACTGATTGTTTTTCGAAAGAAGAATATAGAAACCTAAACACCAAATACTGAAATCGTTTTAAAATTAAACGCATAATATATTGCATATATATCAATTTTACATGTTAAAGTTTTGAAAATAAAGACACACGCAGAAAATATGAGAGTACATTCCCATTTATTGACGTTTATTGATAATAATTGAACTGGAAAGTGTTATATACAACTTTACAAATCTTAAAAATCTTATAACTGCTACAATTACAACGTCGTTCTAAATTATTTAGTGGAAATACTTTTAATATTTTATTCAGCTATATGACTTAAATTTACATACATAAAAGCCTAACTACAACAATATAAGCCCACTTCTTATCGTACATATTTGTGACCTAACTGAACTAAAAGACTTTAGAAAATTGTCTATTATATAGAGTACTTAATATCGCAAAGATGTCACGATAATATTGGCTACCTTCTTTGACCTTGTAAGGGCCAAGAAACATGAGTCGTATTAAATTTTATTCAATATGTCTGTTTTTTGGTATATCGATTATAATAGTTTTAATTTATGCTTCTGAGAATACTCCGTATAGGTAGAGAGTTTCTGTCAGGTTAAAATAAAATATCGATTGTTGTAGGGTAACATGTGTAACTTTAGAGTGATAGTCATTGGATCGAATAGTAGTCGTTCGGTGTATTGTCCATTAGACATAAACTAAGGTGTGTTTTATGACATAATGCTATTTCATTTCCGGTTCAATCTAGTTAAAGTTCTTTAAAAGCTTAATCGTAAATATTAAAGATTACTAAAAACATGTTAAATATTAGACAAATTTATTTATTTATTGTTTATTATACGAATTAATTGAACAAAATTTGGAATAAGGTCATGACTGTTTACTTTCGTTGGTGTAAAATGAGTAGTATTTTAATCGTTAATATAAAAAATATAAGTTTACATAAACTAGGTGGTATGTAGCTACAAATTCTGTTAAGAGAATTTGAAAAATATCTATTTAATATGATTAAAAATAAAACCTACAGACGTCGAAGAATAATTTTATTTCCCTGGCTCTATATTTTCATACTTTATAGTCAAGGTTATACGGATATATAAATAGGCGTTTTTTGTTGTTTTATTACGTTTCATACGTGTTTGATCTTTAATATTTAATGTATTCTATATCAATATTATGTCAAGATTAATATAAATATACTACAGTAAGTGGAAGTTTATAAAAATTTCCTATTCTCTCTCATAAGTCGAGAGCGTTCTGTAGTGACAGATATTAATTATTCTCATTGTGTTCACTGAATTATATTTTCCACAATGTTAACCTAATTGCTGATTCTTGTGCTAAATTCTAGTTTACGCCTTTTTTATTGTACTCTTGAGTACAAAAAATTATAGTTTCCAAGTAGTCGAGGCTCATTAAGGTAGCGCTTTAGGCTCGCTCTGGTAACGGCGTCCTACCTTAATGTTAAAGAACAACATAACATACGTATGTATATGGGATAAGAGAACGTTATGTAGTGTACTATATAGTGGTTTTTACGCAAAAAGTAATCTATAAATTAGATTACTTACATTATGTATCATTTTTAAGACAAGAATTTTGTTAAATTATATTACAGATTCAAATTGTGTTGGTCTAATCTGAATTATAGCTCGCGGGTCTAATCCCAAGTTTTCTCTTAAAGATAATAGAAGTTATTAAGTAAACATGGATATACGGCCAAACGGCTCTTTACTGCTTTTACCTTTTCTAGAAATATATTAGTGGTATATTCTTGTTTAATATAGTATTTCATAGTAAGGTACGTTTTATTTCAGTTTTTTAGCTTTTGTTATGATTAATAATTATATATATTTGACTATATATGTATGTGTCATTTAAGTTCTTTATTTTGGCCCAAATTATCAAACTGAATTTTTAAGTTTGCAATTAAAAATTGTATGTATATTTTTGTATATAAATATACATACACACATTCTTAAAGGTCAAAAATATGACCGTCCTATTGAGGTTTGTCGCAGTCGGGTAAATATTTGCTGCTTTTAGTTGATATGATAGTGTATAAAATATTAAAAACATTAATGTTGTGTTTGTGTTATCAGGGGACAATTACTGTCGACTCGTCAGCAAACTAATTAAAATTTTTAACCTACGCAATTTTAGTCACGTGTATGTTTGCAGTTTATCTCTTTTAACTCATAGTAAGATGTCCCATAGGATATAAATAAAAGCCTTAATATGGTCTGTATCTAAAAAAAAAATTATAATCGGATACTCGATTATGTTATAAGCGTCTTTAAAGACTTCATAACTTGATTGGTGATTGTTGTCTTGAACTGAAAAAATCTGATATCAACTTCTAGAGTTTATAACTGCTTTACAATTAAAGTTATTCAAAAAATTATAAATTATGAGGTAAAAGTTGTTTTACAGTATGAGTTTTACAATTTTGTTCTTTTTTTATTAAATTAACCAGAAAATGCAGCACACATGTAACTGTTAATCGCCTCCTGTAAAAAAATTGCAGCACCAAAAATAAAGTTTAAAAGTAACAAAGGAAAGTAGGAGGAAAAAGAATGTGAAAGACAGAGAGACAGATATTGTTTTCCTGTTCTCTCACTCTCTCACACTCACACTCACGCAGGTTTTCGGTGAGAGTGCGATATGACCTTGATGTCAACTGATTACACTAAAATATTAATCATTTAATTACCTATAATTTTAAACTACAGAAAACAAAAACTCATTTATTAATATTGAATGTTTGTATTATGTCTATATCTATACCTATAATAAATCTGTTGAAACCTCCGTTTTATTAATACACTATATGTCATCAAGAATAAATTTTACTAGCGCGATTTAATTTCAATTAGCGCCATCTCTTATAAGCTTTTTTTGTACGCGTATCACGTAAAAAGTACAAAACCAATGTAAATAACTTTAATACGTAAAAATTATACATAACTCACAGTAGCATTTAGTATTTGTTTCATTATAATTAAATTTAAAAATAAATATTTATGAAAATATAAATAGGTACCTACATGCAACGCAGATGGCGTTGCATTGTCAGCTGGTCTAACGAATCTTAAAAACTCAAAAAAAATATTTTTGAGTTATTATTTTGTTAAACTTAAAAGTTTACTAAATATGTCGGATAGGAATAGAAATCGTTTTAATATTTTAGATAAATAGAAATGATGATAGAAAATGATGTTTCAATTAATATACTATTATGTTAAATCATGTTAAATGTCACTAAATATAAAAACGATATTCTACTTTCTACGATAGATGGCGCAGTATACGTAATATAATTTTTTGAATCGCGCTGTCCAAAACTTCAGCCAAAAGAATGACACTCGCCCGTATTTAAGAAAATGTTTTTCTTTTTTGCATTTAATACCTTAGGGTACTACGGTCTTGATTGTTTATTTGTTGTTAAAATATTTGGTCGTTATTTGTTTGTTGATTGTACAAAAATGGATGGTTATAGCTATTTAAGTTGTAATCTATATACCTATATAATCTATATATAGGGTAAGCTGGACTATTGTTGGCACCTCATTAGTCATTGGCACTTTGGATTTTAAACAAAAATATTAAGGATTGCTGTTATATAAAAAGCGTAAAAGTATTTTTTTTAAATCTACAATCTCAACTTTTTTTAAATTCAACGCTAACTTTTCTCACACGATTACCTGGCAACGCTAAATAAAAATGTATTAACGGTGTGAAGTGGTTGTGGCGATTAATTCGATTTTTTTAAAGGATCCAACAAGGTACAAGGTATGATGAACCTAATCTTATTTTGAATTAAACGTGTAGTGAACGTAGGTTACTATGTTTTAATGCTTGGTTATGTAATAAATAAGGATTTTCAGTAGTTTATTGCATCATTTTTTCGTTAGAAATTCAAAATAATATGGTGCTACTTACTAGTTCAAGTTTTAAACAAAAATACAATTAATTGGCACCCATGCCAATCATTGAATTTCGTTTATGCTATATTACTTTTAATATAAAAACGCCAAATTAATATGATTGTGTGTAGGAACATAAAACGTTCTTATATTTTATAAAACTTGCTCCGCGTTTAATTTTTGGCACTGCCATTCACTATACAAATGTTGGGTGCCAATCATTAATGATGACTTAATTGATGCCAATCATTGTACTATTGGTACCTGCCAATAATTAATAATTCGAAGTTATTTGTTTTCAAGTTTTTTTAGTTTCTCATAATGCCAAAAATAAGTAGAGGTGCTGCTTCTTATTTAAAAAAATACACTAAAGAAGATATATTAAGAGACATAATATGTCTTCTTTAGTGTATTTTTTAACACATTTAAGAAGACATAATGTTGAGTGTACAACTATTTTTAAATAAAAATCCGCGACTTCGCGATCTTCGCAATTCTCATGTGATAATAATTGTAACTTTGGTGCCAATAATTGTACTTTTGGACCGATTTAGAGATTTTCTTTAATTTTTATTAAAACCTTATAAATAAAACACTAAATACCTTTTTATTTAAGCAAACATAGACCAAAGAAACATTTAGTAGTGCTCAATAAAATGTAGAACATCAGAACATATCTTAAAGAAATCTTAAAGATCAGAGAATCCTTAAAGTGCCAATCATTGTATAGTTTACCCTATATATAAAGAAAGTCGTGTTAGTTATACCGTTATAACTCGAGAACGAGTGGACCGATTTTTATGATTTTCGTGTTTTTGGATTTGTATTCGTCGGCAATAATATTTATTAAAATTTGATATTCATCAATGAAAAAATAATTAATAAAAAAATCAGTTCAAATGTTTCATCCGTACTATCTATACATATAATAAATCTGTTAACGAGTCCGTTTTATAATCTTAATCTTAATATATAAAAGCGAAAGGTCACTCATCACGATATCTCTGGAACTATAAGACCTAGAGACTTGAAATTTGGTAGAAATATTCCTTTTGCCGAGGAGAGGTCAGCTAAGAACGGATTTTACGAAATTCTACCCCTAAGAGGGCAAAAAAGGGGGGCAAATTTTGTATGGGACAACGTAGTTCCTTGGTCCAATCTACTTCAAATTTTGCATAAAATATTCTTTAACAGAATTGATTGAAGACGTGTTTCGTATTTTATCAAAATTCATCCCCTAACGGGGTTAAAAGGGGGTTGCTTTTGCTTCGAAGTTGATTTGACAACTCAATCCGTCTATTATAAAATATTTTCCAGTATCGACGCAGGTTTAGGTGATAAAAAATATAAATTTATAATTTTTAAAATTTTAGTTAAATATCCGTGCGCAGCCGGGGCGGGCCGCTAGTTTATAATATGTTTTTAGTTTAACAGTTATATCAGAAGACGATTATTAATTAATAATATTAATAGTATTCTTTATTGCACACCGGTTCAACAATTGAAAATTGTTCAATTTGAAATTAGAATTGTCCAATTAGAATTGTTCAATTTGAACCGGTCGCTCTGGAAGTCGATGGGGGAGGCCTACGTTCAACAGTGGACATCCAACGGCTGATATGATGATGATGATTGCACACCATGATAGAAACTTATGTAGTTTACTGTATATATACAGAAAAGATGTACAAACTACAAAAGCGATCTTGTCGCTATAAGGGTGATTTCTTCCAGACAACCTTCGGGCAAAGGACACGACATAGAAGCAGCGGTTAGGAAGTGTACAAATAACAAATGCAATAAGTAAAAATATAATACAAATATATATACGTAAATAAAATAATATATAATATACATAAAATATACATATTATATAAAATATATAACTAAATTTCGACAATCATGACATATTAAGCGATATATATAATATTTCTTAAGCCGTTGCTTAAAACAAGCTCGAGTTTGAGTTTGTTTTATTAAAAGCGGGAGAGAGTTCCACAGGCGGACAGCTTTAATGGTGAAGAAATTAGAATAGAAGGATGTTGCTGAGTATAAGATACGCAATTCTATTTGACACACTTCCGATGGTTATACTGTTGACAACGAAGGACCCACGGACCATAAACTCAATGCCTCCTTGGAACCGGTGGTTGTCCTCCCGGTAGTAGAACAGAACCGGATTTCAGGGTTATTGTGTCCTCACCCTCTCTTCGGACTTCAGATAAACCCAATATAAGTATCTCATTGTAGCCTGTTCATTTCTTTTTCCAGCTCAACAATATTTTCATCAGACCTCAAAGTGCGAATGTTATGCTTGACCAGTACCAGGTGACGTCCTAAGTGGCATTGGAATCTCAACCGGAGATTCTTAGCATCCCCTGTCCTACCGTTACTAATAAAAGGGAATAGAACGGCCCCTGGTGACATGGGGCTTAGGCTCATTATTATTGGTCATTTTTGTGGGGGGTTTGGCAATACTCGTCACGCTTGGCAGGAGGGTTGGCGAGCGCAGTGTGTTGTGGCAGTGATGACGCTGCTGCCCATCACCATCCTGGTTGGTGTAAAGTTGTTCGCACTACTATTACCTATACCTATATTACACCTTAGTCAACTTTTACGACACCTCGGTAAGAAAGAGGTCGGGACTATTTTTCTCTGGCGGTCACTGACCGGTAATCTGAATTAAGATTCACAAACTTTCGGTAACGCAACAATACGATGCAGTAAACACGCCATACATAATTAATTTTTCGTGGATAACTGAATACGTGTAACTATGGCGAATAACGAAAAATAGTCGGCAAAACCTTGATGCCGATTTTTATTAAAATGAAACGTTTTAATTACATTTTCAAATAATTATTTTCTTTACAATTTTTTATAATATAATCTCTAGGCACTTAACCGCTATAGCAAATCAACTAAGACGCAAGCTCACCAGTCGTTCAACTTTAAATTGCTACATTTCATCTACAGTTCTACACCGTTTTTCATAAATTATTTGCCTTTTAATTCACTTTATAGTACAACAATGAAGATAAAAGATTTGATTATTTATTAAAATTATATAAGTTTTATTAATGTTTCTCTAGGATTTGCTTTGTTTTAAATTGTGAAGTTGTTTTAATAAAATCTCTATTGTAAATTATTTAAATGAATCAAAGTTTATTGAACATAATGTTACTTATGTTAATTAAAAGTAAATCAAAGTAATAATAAAGAATAATTTTATCAAACGATATCATACTAAATACTATCTAATTATTATATACAAACTCGTAACAAATTAGACATTTATCATATATTTGAACATTATCTATACATTTTTAATAATCAGTCAATCACAACACATTTGTACTCGTTATATTTTAAACTAGCGACCCGCCCGGCTCCGCACGGGGGCAATGCTGATACGTAATCATAAAGTGTTATAGATATATAATCATAAAGTGCGAAGGCATATATGGCGAAGCGCGGCCTTCGACGCGCATTTTTATAGGCACGCGTCACCAGCCCCCCCGTCGGTATCGCCGCAACCGCCATGTCCCTGCGTTTTAAAACTGTAATATCTTCGAAAATATTCATTTAAATTGCATGTTGTAAAGGGCCATATTGATCTATATTAAATGCACAATGTATTTAAGGTACTTAATTAGATAAGGATTAATGCTGTAATGCTTAAAATTGCTTCGCTTGGCTAATTTAAGCCATTATTTCTCGTAAAAAGTAAAGCACAAAAAATGGTTATTGTGGGTTATCCTTAAGAGACAGCCATATACCAATGCGGTACATTATTTTGATCTATCTCGTAGGGTTTAGTCAATGTTTGTAATGTAAGCGCAAAAAAAATGTTTATTTACGACATTACATTAGAAACCTCTAATATTATCTGTTTTGCTCTACTATATTATGCATGTTATATACATATAAACCTTCCTCTTGAATTACTCTATCTATTGAAAAAACCCGCATCAAAATCCGTTGCGTAGTTTTAAAGATCTAAGCATACATAGGGACAGACAGCGGGAAGCGACTCTATTTTATACAATGTAGTGAAGTCGTAAGGCGACTTTTATTTTTTTATTAGAAAGCTACGTTACTATAAGATACAATACACTGATATAATATGATGCTGAATATGTAAATGTTCCACTTCTGGTCGAAGGCATCTTTTCCTATATAAAAGGAGGGTTTGAACTTATCCACCATGCTGCTTCACTGCGGCTAATCAATAACTCCCCTACCAAAAGTAATGATCATTATTACATTTATGACAGAAATTGCGACCGACGATTTTACGTGCTGTCCGAGTCACGGTGGAGAGGTGGGAGGGGGTATAAAGGCAAACATCCAGAACCGACAAAAATATTTTTACAATTACAATATTTAAATATCCACTTCGCGAGCATGGAATCCGTGGCTGTCGACGTCCATGGAACTATCGTCCTCTTAAATCCTGAACGATTCATAAAATTTGTAGTAGCGAAACATTAACTATAAATATCAACGCGGCTGAGTCCGCGAAGAACTTGTAGTTATAAAAATATTTGTATTAAAGTGATTAAAGTTTTTAAACATATTTTATATATTGTAGAACGCTAATACGGGTTTCTACAACATGTAAACTCAAAATCAGTAAAATGTCAGTAACATGGTCAGAAATATCGACGTTACCTTACGAAAAATTATTGCAGTATTTACCAATATTATGGTTTTATACAATATATTAAAGTATATTATACCCAATATTGACTATGAAATCAGTAATTTAACGTTAAAAAAAATCGAGTCGTCCGTAATTGCCCATTACATAGTGATGGACGGCTCGCGGCGGTCTACGCTTATGTATTTCTGAATTTATAACTTTCTTGACGGGTTTATTTCACCTCTTCATTTTTGTTTAGATAATTCTAATGATAGTTAGCGCTTTGTTGTTTGAATGGCATATGTATGTCGTTGAATTGTTTTTCAAAAAAAAAAAAATGTGATTTTCTGGATTTTTCATTTGTAAATTTATTTTTTATTTAACATATGAAGTCTATTTTTCGTTAAATAAAATAAAATAAATTATAATTCATCATCATCATCATGTCACTTTTGTCGATGTACTTGTCAACAACTTCGAAAGTAAAATTCGCAACTGTTATCGGGGTGGACACGACAATGACATTCGACATAATTTTCGTCTTGCCCATGTTCATTTTAAGGCCCACCTACTGGGACACTCTATCGAGGTCACTGAGCACAATATATTTATAATTACTTTAAAATAATATTTCTTACCCATCATCATTCAAAAGAGTAACTGCGGAGTTTCTTGCCGATTCTTCTCTGCAGAATCTACATTCCGAATCGGTGGTAGCTTTACCATTACAAAATAATACTCAAATTTAAATTTTTAATTTGTAAAATGACGATTCAAAGGTGCTCTTAGGGCCTATTTGAATAAAGTTAATTTTGATTTTGATTTTGATTTTGATTTCATTTTATCGTTAACATATATGTATAAACCAGTATAATTTAATATTTAAATATTTATTATATAAAAGTATGCTTAATTAAAAGAAAAAAAATAAATATTACTATAGACTTTACCTACTGTAATGTATGACTTTGAAACGTGCCCATACTTGACAAAATTCTTTTTTCATATTAAGAAAAGTGACCGACCGAGAAGAGACCGAGTTCAGCGTTTTTACTATTATTTATTCTGTGGCCTGGTGCATAAAGCTGCAACCTAATCCGTATACATCTTACTACTGCGTTTTAGCTGTTTTATGAACATGTCTCAGAATACATCGGCACAGTGTTCCAGCAACTGGTTATGTGCTGGCGGTCACGGGTTAGATTCTCGCATATGCCTTCGTAACGCTACGACGTTTTCGTTAACACCGATCACGAGGTATATTTTAAGGACAGCATTTGACATTTAACACCAATTCGTGACGCCGTAATATAATTTAAGTAGGTATATCTTATATCTTTAAACGAGTAATTCTAGCTTATATATAAATAAATAAATAAATAAATATTAACCAACAATCACACCACGTTAACCTAGCCCCGTGTTAAGTTCGTAAGAACTTGTGTTACAGGTACTAGGAACGGAAATAAATTTAAGATATAAATACATATATACATAAATACACGTCCATGACCCAGTGCAGACATCTATATTATATATTATTATATATACATATATAATCTGAATCTCGGAAACGGCTCCAACGATTTTCATGAAATTTAGTATGCAGGGGTTTCGGGGGCGATAAATCGATCTAGCTAGGATTTATTTTTAGAAAATGTCGTTTTATCTCTTTTTTTACGCAATTAAAAATTATCATTAGAATACAAAGGTAAATTTCGTTGTCATTGACGAGCTTCTAATAGCTCGGATGGGAAATGGCGGATTCGAAATCAGAAAACCTGGGTTCGAATCCAGTTGTCTACAGACCAATTTTCTTTTTTTTTCTTTTGAATTGAGACCTCTTTTTATTTTTTATTTAAATAACCAATTCCTATTATTTTACTATCATGTCGAAAATATGTTATATGAAGTGTACGTTTCTTCAAATAACTTACGTAATTCAACAATCATAAGAATACTTCTATTCTGAGTAGTCTTTATTAATTAATCTGTGTTTACAAGCGGAAGACGCAGTAGAAATAGCTCGTATCGACAGCTGCCAAGAGACGATAAAATTAGATTCTTGATAGCATTTTTACGTTTAGTATCTGTCGTGCTGTCGCCGCTAATTCACTGTAAGCCAGTAAAAATATACGACTATGTTAAAACATTATTATAATTTTAAAATAAATTTTAATTAAGATTTATAACTTAATATTTAATAGTTCATTTTTTATGGTTTTGAGTATTTTATTCGAAGTATTTAACTAAAAATATAAGTATAAATATAAATAAATATATATATATATATAGCATACAATAAAGTCGCTGTCACGTTTATAACATTTTTTTTTCTTTTAAAAACCTATGAAACGATTTATAATATCATTAGTGTAGTGTTTGTCTATGCGATAATATTTTATAAACAGTTTTCATGTGCTATATACAGTAATTAAATTTTTGTACAAAAGAAAAATCAACCTTTTGCAATAAAGTCATTAAAAAAGGATTTTCGGGCATCCACAAGGCTTATGCTAAATTTTGAGGGATAGGTACGTCAAAATAATGATATAAAGTATTATAAAAAGAACAAAAGGAAATATTTATCTAGGACATCACAATAACTAACATTACAGAATGAAAGGGACAGATTATAAATAAACACTGACAAAGGTAAGTATAATTTGTAGAATGACAAAAAAAAAAAACTATAATAGAGAAAAAAAAATTTAAACGATAAACATGTAAATAAAAAAATAAATAAAAAGTACAAGCTGATAAAAATAATTAAAATAAAGAAACATGTGACAAAGTCTAAAAATAATAAAAATATTTGAAATAAGACTTAAATTGTACGATACCTTATTTTACTCATATATTGTAAATGCGAAAGTATGTAAGGATGAATGGATGTTTGTTTACTCTTTCATGAAAATACTACAAAAGTGACTGCTATGGAACTTGGCTTGTAGATATCTTTTTTTTAACTTTAACATACACATACCGTCGACTGTTCCTAATGTAGGCAACTTAATGCCTGTGTTTTAGGTAACAGCTGACTGATATCCTTTTTTCTTGTAACATAGATACATATAAATTATAAATATATTACACACAGACTCGGGGCGGGAATCGAACCCACTTCCCTGGAGTAGAAAGCAGTGTGACTGCCAATTGCGCCAACAGGCCAGTGAAATGTCGGAACATTCAAAACACATAGGCAAATCAATCAAATCAAATCCTAAAAGTCTGTGCTGTTTTTTATTATTTGATAATAAGGAATTAAGAAATACATTATTTTGAAAACAAATTAAAAAAAAAGTTACAGAATATATCACATATTTTAGTATAATCATTAAAAGGTCAGAATTAATATAACTCTAAATATAGTAGCCCATTCAAGAGCTAATTACAACCAAACCAAATAAAGATTAACACTAACCAGAATTAAGTTCATAAGCAATATATTTTAGATTCATCTTTAAATTCCTTTAGTGATAATTATTTTCTGTGTTGTAGATTTTTTATCCTCGATTTTTTCGTTCTTCTCCCTCGGTTTAAAGACGGTAGAAAGGCAAATAACTCAAACTATACAACCAAAAAGATTAAATTTGTAATATTATTTTAATAAGATATTACTTAATGGTAGTCAATAAATGAATAGAAAAAAAATATTAAATATTTCCTAACCCTATATATGGTATTACAAATAACACTTTTGCAATCCAATTTGTTAAATAAAAAATCTAAACATTTTATTAGTACTTTCTTATTTTTATTAAAAGATTCAAATAAAGGGAAGAAATTTACATCAAGTGGCGGAGATTTTATTAGCTCCTGTCTATAAAAGGAACGTTTATTGGGCAGTTACTGAGATTCAATGGGGAAATATTAGGTATATATTTTTTTCAGCTACGAAGACAAGCTTTCTATAATAGATGTTCTTATTATTTTTTTTACGTTTTTTATTACAGTCATTTATTGATATCACAGTTTCACTTGACTCTTCTTGATTTCTATATTAGTCAGATTGTCAATGTTGTCGAAAACTAGGCTAGATTTGAGTGCTAGAACACTGGATTCTTTCTATTCCAAAATTCAGCACGGTTCCCTTGGGAGAAGAGATAAAAGTCAAAATAAATACTTAGTTATAATTCACTAGCTATGCCCCGCGGTTTCGCCCGCGTTAATTTGAGGGAAAAACGTACTTTAATGTTTTTAAACAATTAATCTAAGAGTAGGTACCCGCCTCGTTGGTCGAGTGGTCGCAAGCGTTACTGCCGAGCGAGGGGTCTCTGGTTTGATTCCTGGGTAGTTCAATGAGCTATTTTTTTAATTTTCGAAAATTCTTAGTAAAATAATGATGTTATATTTCCTTTAAAATTGAAACTATAGTTAAAATGTCTCGAGAAGAGAAATAATAAAGAAACCAACGAAAGCTCTCAAAAAAGATTATTTTTTCCCGTTTTTGTAACATTTCTTATTATTGCTCAGCCTCTATTGGTCATAGGGTGATGCTATATAGCGTATAGCCTTCCTCGGTAAATGGGCTATCCAACACTAAAATAAATTAAATAATTATCAGTATTTTTTGAATGTACTGTTCATCTTAATCTGGCGTACATATTTTATGTCCCGCTTATTGAAATTAATGGCAATCGCGAACAAAGTCGTGTTTTGAATTCAAAGAAAAGTTTATAGTATTAGTAGGTATATTACGTTTATATTATTATTCGTGTAAAAGCACGTTAGTTTAATAACATCTAAACGATCTATCCGATCCTTTACTGTACTGTATCAGCATGTAAACAACTCACTGCTTAGCGAAGGCCCTTCTCCATGTAGAAGAAGGGTCTATCCGATTCTAACCTATTGATTTTATTATGAAACAAAACAATCCCAAAAATAAACATTGCTATATTTGGAAAGTAGCCATAGTATAATTGGTGTAGTTAAAACAAATGTTATTTTTATATCCGCCTGAAGCTTTCTATGTCCAAACTAGTTACAATCATGTTAATGTTTCTTGTGAACCCTAAAAAATAATTTAATTTCTGAGGACTTAAATTACCAGTTGACCCTCACATATTTATTCGAGTTGAATTTTGGTTGGTGGTAAAGTATGAAATCAATTAGAGCTGAAAATTCATCATCAGTCAGATGTTCACTGTTGAACCTAGGCCTTTTTTATCGCTGTGAAATGCGTTTACGCATTCCGCCACCCGAAGGCGACGGGTATGTGGGACTCGCTGACTGCGAAATCAGAATACCCACTAAAACAAAGCGGTGCCCTCATCGTCGTACTAGGACGCCACGGGATCGCTGGCGCATGCCATCATGACGTGACGCCCCGACTGTTGGCTCACCTATGCGGGCAGCCTTCGCACATAGAGCGCTCGCGGGCACAGTGAGCGCTCTATTACCGCTGCGCCAGGGACCGGCGAACGGGAGAGACTGCGGCAGGTCATGAAGACATAGCCGCAGTCTCCTCCGTGATCTGGTGCGTTAGGCTTTGGGGAGCGGTCGGCTGCTGAACCTAGGCCTCTAGAGCCCTAGGCCTCATCGACCTCTAGAGCGACCGGTTCGAAGCAGCCTTTCCAACAGCTTCCGGCGACTGTCTGAAAACTTAAAACTTCTTTGCCAAAAATTACTTATGATATATAAATATGAAAAGATTATTATATTTAGCATCACTTCATATTTATTTATTCTAAAAGATGGAAAAAATATTATATATAACAGCATTAATATATAATTATAATTATATATATTATACATAAATATCATAATGTAATTTTATTTAAACGCATTTATGACGATCGTATACGGTCTTGATCAAACATTTAATACTCAGTTAATGACATATCGAAATAAGTTATAAAATTTGTCGACTGTCGCTACGTATACTATCGAAACTGAAAAAAGGTACTTTACAGGAGAGCACTTTTAAGTTAATTTTGTGTACAAAATTGTCATTTATTTGTCAAGTATCGATATTATACTCATGAAAAATGTGGTCTAATATGTATTTTTTTAGTTTATTCTCTTTTTTTGTATGAAAACATATATAAAAAGGAGTTTCTTAGTGCAATAAAAAAAATCGCAAATTTTCAGTTTCGATACTGTACGTAGGGACAGTCGTTGTGATCGAGTATATAAAATTTATTTGTTATATCATGCTATTTTATGCTGTGGCCTTAAATTTAAAATCGTTTTCAGATGTCGAGTGATATAAGTTAAATTTTATAACTAAACTATAGTAATTAAACTAAACTAAAACGAATGTTTACTTGTATTATTATGACGCTTTAGAGCTAAAAAGGAAAAAAAGCTAAAAGTTTAAAACAGTGCCATGGATTAAAGAAATAATTAAACTACTTTTTACGATCAGTAGGTTTACCATGAGTTTTGGTTACAAGCGCGCATGACATAACCAGTATTTTATTTATTTATTTATTTATTTATTTGATGTGCATTTTTTTTTTGTATAAACAATTTAATGGCAAAACATAAGTTTATACAACTTTACCGTGTACCATTTGTCGCCGCTATTTAAAACTGAATTAAAACTCAACTCGATAACTACGCCCAAATAACACACACTGCTTAAGACAGGGATTGGCACACACAGAAGACAGTGTTTATGTTGCTATAACTACGTGTGCAATAGACTCTTACGTAGTAAACGTAGAAACGCAATAGTAACGATAGTATCCGGTAGAGGCGCTGCTCAACTTTCCATACAAATTGTTGAAATTGTCTACTACACTCGCTAACGTGTATCGTTTCTGGAAACTCATGGTAGACGTACAAATGCGACATTATGTTATAATTGCTATAATTACTTTTTGGTTGCCTGAAGCAGTTTAGTGTGAGTGTAGTCGATATAGAGCAGGCTAGCGATGATCTTATTTTAAGAGTGAATCTATTGCATTATATTTGACCTCACGTTCATTGTAACAGGGATTCCACGCAGAATAACCGTTATAGCTGGTTGCGTTAAATATGGAAAATTGTATATATATTTTACAGAACGTGAAACAGTAATGCTAAGTGTAACAGATTTAATCAATAATAAATCTTTGGTTTGTTACACAATTTAACTTAGATGTAGTCGATATAGAGCAACATGCGATTTTGTTATATTAAAAAATAAATCTATTGTGTTATATTGGTCTCATATTATGTTCGTTGAAACGGAGATTCTACGCAGAATAGCATTCAATGCAGGTTGCCATGGAGACGAAAAAGCAGAGTTGTTATTGTATTACCAGAGAAGACATTTGAGGGTGTTTTTGGGGACAGTTAGAGAAGATAAGCTCAACGCTACGCATACATTGAATTATAATAATAATAATAATAACTGGGATCACTCACCTAGCTCCTAAGTCCACCAACACCGCGGATCCTACCAACTACCGCCCCATAACGTGTCTGACTTCCATCTACAAGACACTGACATCCGTTCTGAGCTGCAAGATCTCTCGTCATATTGACGAATTTAACATCTTGTCTGCAGCTCAGAACGGATGCCGTGGAGGCGGCCGCGGCACAAAGGAGCTCCTTATCATCGACTCTGTTGCGGGCCAGCTTGTCAAACGCAACCGTCGGAACTTCTCTGCTGCCTGGATCGACTACAAGAAGGCATTTGACTCGGTGCCTCATTCATGGCTTCTGAGGGTCCTCGAGCTGTACAAGATCGACAGTGCAGTTCGAGACTTCCTCGAAGTATGCATGGGGCAATGGAGTACGATCCTTTGTCTCCAGGGTGAGAGACTGACGACGGGTGCCGATGACTGAATCCGGATACGAAGGGGTATTTTCCAGGGTGATTGTCTGAGCCCACTTTGGTTTTGCTTGTCCTTGAACCCTTTAAGCACTCTGCTGGAGCGTTCGGGGACAGGCTTTCAGTTTCGGAGAGGAGGTACTAAAGTCTCCCATCTTCTCTACATGGATGACCTCAAGCTGCTGGCACCTAATCCTGCACGCCTTATGGAGTTGCTGAAAATCACTACTGAGTTCAGCGGCTCCATCAGGATGTAGCTTGGAGTGGATAAGTGTGCGGTCGTGCATGTAGACAGGGGACAGGTGACGCAATCGGCTGAAATTAGCCTAGAGCTTTCTAGCTTCAAGACCCTCTCCGAGGCTGAATCATACCGGTATCTGGGTATGTCCCAATGCATAGGGGTGCAGGAGGTGGATATGAAACAGGCGGTTTGCGAGGTCTTTTTTGGACGGCTGACAAAAGTTCTCCGGAGCTACTTGTCGGGCGCCAACAAGGTCCGAGCTTATAACGGCTGGGTCATGCCCACTCTCTTGTACACATTTGGCGTGCTCAGATGGACTCAGACCGAACTCGACGCCCTGGACAGAAGAGTCCGCACGACTATGACTTACCATCGCATGCATCACCCGTAATCGTCGGTCATGAGGCTGTACATCCCACGGAAGTGTGGTGGCCGAGGCCTATTAAGCGCCAAGTCCATGCATAACCGGGAGGTGTGCAGCCTCAGGGCCTATTTTGAAACGAGGAGGAAGAGCGCTATGCATGGTGATGTTGTAGTATGTGACAAAGGTCTCACCCCCTTATCCCTGGCCAAAGAGGAATGGCGAAGACCGGTTGTACTTAGCACCTCTGACCGGAAGACCGTATGGATGGAGAAGGAGCTGCATGGACGGTTTTACAAGGCGCTCCACGCACCTCACGTGGATGTTAAGGCCTCCGTGCAGTGGCTGCGATTCGGGGACCTCTTTGGTGAAACCGAAGGGTTTGTCTGTGCAATACATGATCAGGTGGTTAAGACCAACAACTACCGAAAGCACATTCTGAAGGATGGCACTCCCAACTTCTGTCGAGCTTGTCGTCATCCCGGTGAGTCACTCAGACATGTGCTTTCGGGGTGTTCAGCGCTTGCCAACACTGAGTACTTGCACAGACATAACCAAGTGGCCAAAATTCTTCATCAAGAGCTTGCTCTTATGTATTGTTTCTTGGAACAGAGGATGCCGTATTACCAGTACACACCGGTGCCAGTACTCGAACGCGACGGAGTCCGGCTCTACTGGCACCTGCCTATTGCCACGGACAGGACGATACTGGCGAACAAGCCTGATATCGTGGTGATGGATAGGGCACAGTCGAGGGTGTTTTTAGTGGACATTACCATCCCTCATGACGAGAAGCTCGTGAAAGCCGAAACAGAGAAAAAGCGTAAATATCTGGATTTGGCACACGAGATTGTCGACATGTGTGGTGTTAGGTTCACTGAAATCATCCCTATCGTGATATCTCCCAACGGTTTGATCCCGGTTAGCCTCGCTCACCACCTGAGGCAGCTAGGTATCCGTGACGGTTCGCTCGCAGCCAGGATGCAGAAGGCGGTATTACTCGACTCGGCTAGAATTGTCCGTCGATTTCTCAGCCTACAACCCTAACCCCCGGCCGTTTGATCTCCCTGCCGGGGCGTAATCCTCCACCCGCTTATATTTATCTATGTAAATTTATGTAAATTTATTATATTTCTTATATAAGTATTGTATTATATTATATTTATTTATATGTGTATATGTATATATTAAACGGGTGGAGTGTAGCAATAAGAATAATAATAATAATTTATTTTCCATCACAATCAGGTTGATACAATAAATCCACTGCTTATGATCTGACTACTAAGATTCATAAGAATTCATCACGCTAGTAATAGTAAACCAATTGCATTGCAAGTATTTTAAGAGTTAAATGAAATATTGTAATAAGTTACGAGAAGTACACGCCTAAGAAATGTAATTAACGTTTCATTTCGAATTCACCGTCCTGACACACAGCCCACTTTAAAAAAATCTTTATCATCAGAGTCCACTGATATAGAATCTCCAACATATACATACATATATGTAGGAGGTCATTACAAGGATATTATTAATTATTATCAACTGTATAAAACCAAAATAATATTCTTATCCATGTCATCATTGAAAAAAATGCGTGTTTTACATCATTAAGGTTCGAGACAATAATATGAGCATTCATAAAAAAAAAAAACACATTCACATACATGCAGTAATGCAAGCTATTGTTTGTTTTTATTGCAGATCTTTTGTATAATCTCGTACCAATAAAGTATTTTACTAGTACTACTACGTTTATAGTAGACAATTAATTTAAGTCTTGTTACGTTCGTCAATTCTTCGAAAATTAACCAAATCGGTCACATGACGTAATATCCGCTGGATGGACAGATGTTTCTTATTAATTCGTTTGACGTAAAGTACGTTTTAAGCTTAGAACATATATTTTAATAGACGATTTTCAATCTTATAGGCACTGACTTTATAACTGTTTTTGAATATAAATGTCTGTCTTGAATTTAAGTTAGGTCAATACAAACATTAATGAAAATAATGGACATTAATGAAATAGCTTTACCAGTAACAAGAATTATGTAATAGTAAAATATTATTAGAAATAATTATTATATTTTACTCATCATCCAATTAGATGTGGGAATTAATATTATAGTTATTAAATTAATATTTGAATGATTTTATAATACGAATAATATTTCCCAAGTTTGATTGAAATTACGTTTTGGCTGAGAAAATATCACAGATATGTTCTAAGCTTTAGAAGACCGTCTTACGACAGCGAAATGAGTTCACCTGGTGTAAATAATTATTCTTCCTTGACTGCTTCAATATGTTTTAAGAAATTAGAAATTAGAACACTTTTTATGCACAATTTGTTTTTATTCATGTGACTTGGTAACCATTAAAAAAAATTCAAATTCGTTTCTGTAGTCATTAATAAAGCTTACTTTTTCCTAAACGTCACACAGTTTTATAGTATCCAATTTTGGCTCTTATCAAGTGGTTTGACGATTATGGTCAATGTTTTGTTTTTAAATGGAAAACTGAATTGTTTCTCAATAAAAATAGTGTTTAATACAAAAATATTATCCCAATCTACTAGCTTTTTAATAACGTACTGGGTCAAGGGCATAGTCGTAATACATACTAACTTACTCGTATAGACAAATTAGGGAATGTATTATGGGTATTCTATTTCACGTATCAATCATAGTAATTGACAAACAATAGTAAAACTAAAAACGCAGCGACAGTGAAAATAATAGATACTTGAATACACCATTACGAATAACAGAAAGTCTTGTCAATTTATAGCGAGATAATTATCATTGAAGAAGATTAAAGTGATTCTAAAATATCACAACTATTGTTTATAAGATTCCAAAGTAATCATGACGAGTTGTGAATTATTTAAATTTCGCAATGAATTATATGTCACTCTTAGTACACTATGTACATTTCACTTTTAAAAATATGGTGTCAAAAATCGTTTGAAAGATAGCGTTAGAGTAAACGGGTAGTTTATTGTTTGGTATTTAACAATATCTTCATGGACTCAAATCTTAAGTAATATACACGAATTCTCTGTATAATATATATATACTATAACAATCTAAGTTTTACTACTTTTCCTTATAGAAATCGTAACTTCTATAATAAGTGTTAAATTGATGTTAACATTAATTGCGTGAGCGGCTGCGAGGTAATATTAGCGAGAGAATCTACAAATCCGTACTAAAGAGTTTAATGAGGAAAGCCTCAAGACAAGACAAGACAAGACAGTCGAGTTTTAACAGCCAGCTAGAGATATATACGCACATAAAGTAATTAATTTATGAAAGTAAATGTTGATTTCTATGTATTTTTTTTAAGTTTCGTCAAAAATGAACTTATTTTATTTTAAAAAGTGTCGCAATTTCGAGACAACCCATGGCTTTGATCATTGATTGGTGATCGTGATTTGTGTCCTGGGCTTAGACTTGTCAAGGTTTCCCAAGCCCTACGAATACGACTAGGAATAGGAACGAAGCAGTTACTATTCAATATTGTTAGAACAGAGAGGGTTGTTTTGTTTCTACGACAATAATTCGATACGACGTAATTTAATTTGAGTAGTTGTTAAATTATATTTCTATTTTGTTACGTATATAAATTATAATAAAAAAGGTAACACAATATTACTTAAAAATTGATTACTTTTATTTATTGAAGGGTCAAAAGTAAGGATGATTAAAGGTACAATATAGGTAGAATCTATACTTACATTTATAATAATAAATAGAAAACTTACTTAATTTGTCTATCTGTCTGTATGTCCATTTGTTTTATTTTTATTTTTATGTTAGTTGGATAGGCAAACTGGCAGACGTTCCACCTGATGGTGAGTGGTTGACGTCGCCCATGAACATAAACTAGTTTACCTGGAACTAGCCCACGCAACCAATCTATGTGTTGCCTATCCAGAGACATAAGGTGTTAAAATCTCAGTGCCAGTAATTACACTGCCTGCCTTGTCCTTCTCACCGAAACACAGCAGAGCTGTTTCACGGGAGAAACAAACAAAAATGTTTGAATGCACATCACTGCTAAGATACTAGGTGTTAGTTAAAAAATTAGCATGAAAATCATGAAATATATCCTGAATTATCATTTAGTCTTCATTTCATCAAAATTACTTCTCTCTGTCAAAAGTCATTGTAATTTGAATTTTATATTTTGAACGACCACGTGAGAGAGAGAGAGAAGAGTAGATAAGTTAATAATCCGAAAAATGGTAATTACATTATGTAAAATGTTTTATGGCATTTAATTAATAATATAGAATGCTAATATTCAAAACTCAGTAAACGAAAAAAAAGTAAAATGTTTATACAACAGTTTGAAGTGCGACACTGTTATAATAGATGGCGCCTTTGACCAAAAGATTTTGTGATTGAAGCAACTTTCGCAACTACATACTAAAGTGAAAATTATGTGTGGGCATCGCCTTGGGCACTGCTATTATTATGAAATAAAGTAAAGTGAATATTCCATCGGTGCACCTTAATAAAGCAACACTACTAACTGTTCAATGGGTTATTAGGTCTCCGGAGATACAGGTCTGTCAGTTGCAGCATTTCGGCTCATAGATACTAAATTACTCTTTTATACAAAATTACTCTTTTATTTCAAAGTATATTGCTCTCATATCAGATACTTTTTGTACGTGCAGCCCTACGTGTATAATGTGACACTGCCTTTAGTTTGTTATTGGGTCTGGCAAAGTAGTACAGTACGAGTACATTACGAAGTTTGATGAAGAATCGTGTTAATGATTTTAGTGTCACAGTAGAATTAACAAGTAATATAATAATAAAAATATTAAAGTCAATTCCTTCTTCCTTGTATTAACGCCAATTAGAATACGTCTTATTATTGGGCATTCTACCCACCGTACTTAGTACTTACTCCGTATTATTTTAAAATTCCGCACTCGACACAGAATAGACGCTGTCCTATTTTTCAATGGCACATGCTGTTATTATATGAATAAGAAATGCAGGCACTTGCTATTATATGAATAAGAAATGCAGGCACTTGCTATTATATGAATAAGAAATAATTGAATAATTTGGTACAAAAGAGATAAACGGGAAAGAGAAATTTAACACGGACAAAGTAACGGACGACTGCTAAGTTATAATATTCAGAAGCTGAAATGAAGGTTGTTTTGGAATTCTGTAAACATCTTGTGTAGAAATTACTTTAAAGGAATTCTTTTGAAGTGTGGTTAAATTGAAATTCGGATGTAGCGGTGCGTGTAGTCGCCTCAAAGTCGGCGGTTGCGGGTTAAATTCCCGCTTGGGACAGATATTTGTATTTGTACAAATATTTGATCTGGTCTTGTGTCCTTGTAGATCTCTCTTCCGTGCTTCGGAGAGCACGTAAAGCTGTCAGTGGCAGTTGTTATAACAGACGTCTGATGACGATCGTTACTCATGGTAGTTAAATTATTTATTTATTTATTTATTATAAGCAAATCAATTGTAAACATTACAGATCTTAAAATAACCTAATGCGTTTACAAAGTCTAAATTTATATAACATCTCTGGTCTCAGCAAATCGTTTGGCCGTTCTGCGAAATACAGCGGGCGTTGAAAAAATTAAATCTAGAGTCGGATCCTACGCCAGCACCCCGTTAAACAGAGTCAATGCTCGAATTAGCGGTGACTCTCGCATCAATCTCAAACTGCAACCCCGAACTGCAAACAGAGTATATTGTGATTATATTTTGGTATGCTCAGAGGTATCATACTTGGGGGTATAGCACTGATGGGTTAGAAATTTTACCCGTGATTAAATTATAAAAATATTCCATCAAGAATACATTATCTGCCAACGCCCAGTGGATCAGCGTGGTGGAGTAAGCTCAAACATTTCTCATATATGGAGAAGAGGGCTTTGCCAGATTTACATGCTGATTTAGTTCAGTTCAGTTCAGTATCCATTAGGGGCACACACCAAGTACAGAAGAAACGCAACACTATGCAACATAATAATAATTAAAAATAATAATAATAAGCTTGTCAAACGCAACCGTCGGAACTTCTCTGCTGCCTGGATCGACTACAAGAAGGCATTCGACTCGGTGCATCATTCATGGCTTCTGAGGGTCCTCGAGCTGTACAAGATCGACGGTGCAGTTCGAGACTTCCTCGAAGTATGCATGGGGCAATGGAGTACGATCCTTTGTCTCCAGGGCGAGAGACTGACGACGGGTGCCGATGACCGAATCCGGATGCGAAGGGGTATTTTCCAGGGTTATTGTCTGAGCCTACTTTGGTTTTGCTTGTCCTTGAACCCTTTAAGCACTCTGCTGGAGCATTCGGGGACAGGCTTTCAGTTTCGGAGAGAAGGTACTAAAGTCTCCCACCTTCTCTACATGGATGACCTCAAGCTGCTGGCACCTAATCCTGCACGCCTTATGGAGTTGCTGAAAATCACTACTGAGTTCAGCGGCTCCATCAGGATGCAGCTTGGAGTGGATAAGTGTGCGGTCGTGCATGTAGACAGGGGACAGGTGACGCAATCGGCTGAAATTAGCCTAGAGCTTTCGAACTTCAAGACCCTCTCCGAAGCTGAATCTTACCGGTATCTGGGCATGTTACAATGCATAGGGGTGCAGGAGGTGGATATGAAACAGGCGGTTTGCGAGGTCTTTTTTGGACGGCTGACAAAAGTTCTTCGGGGCTACTTGTCGGGCGCCAACAAGGTCCGAGCTTATAACGGCTGGGTCATGCCCACTCTCTTGTACACATTTGGCGTGCTCAGATGGACTCAGACCGAACTCGACGCCCTGGACAGAAGAGTCCGCACGACTATGACTCACCATCGCATGCATCACCCGAAATCGTCGGTAATGAGACTATACATCCCACGGAAGTGTGGTGGCCGAGGCCTATTAAGCGCCAAGTCCATGCGTAACCGGGAGGTGTGCAGCCTCAGGGCCTATTTTGAAACGAGGAGGGAGAGCGCTATGCATGGTTATGTTGTAGTATGTAACAAAGGTCTCACCCCCTTATCCCTGGTCAAAGAGGAATGGCGAAGACCGGTTGTACTTAGCACCTCTGACCGGGAGACCGTATGGATAGAGAAGGAGCTGCATGGACGGTTTTACAAGGCGCTCCACGCACCTCACGTGGATGTTAAGGCCTCCGTGCAGTGGCTGCGATTCAGGGACCTCTTTGGGGAAACCGAAGGTTTTGTTTGTGCAATACAGGATCAGGTGGTTAAGACGAACAACTACCGGAAGCACATTCTGAAGGATGGCACTCCCGACTTCTGTCGAGCTTGTCGTCATCCCGGCGAATCACTCCGACATGTGCTTTCGGGGTGTTCAGCGCTTGCCAACACTGAGTACTTGCACAGACATAACCAAGCGGCCAAAATTCTTCATCAAGAGCTTGCTCTAATGTATTGTCTCCTGGAACAGAGGGTGCCGTACTACCAGTACACACCGGTGCCAGTACTCGAACGCGACGGAGTCCGGCTCTACTGGGACCTGCCTATCGCCACGGACAAGACGATACTGGCGAAAAAGCCTGATATCGTGGTGATGGATAGGGCACAGTCGAGGGTGTTTTTAGTGGACATTACCATCCCGCATGATGAGAACCTCGTGAAAGCCGAAACAGAGAAAAAACGTAAATATCTGGATCTGGCACACGAGATTGTTGACATGTGGGGTGTTGATTCCACTGAAATCATTCCTATCGTTATATCTGAAAACGGTTTGATCCCGGTTAGCCTCGCTCACCATCTGAGGCAGCTGGGTATCCGTGATGGTTCGCTCGCAGCCAGGATGCAGAAGGCGGTATTATTCGACTCGGCTAGGATTGTCCGTCGATTTCTCAGCCTACAGCCCTAACCCCCGGCCGTTTGATCTCCCTGCCGGGGCGTAATCCTCCAACCGCTTAAATTTATCTAAGTAAGTTTATGTAAGTTTATTATTTGCCTTATATAAGTAATATATTATATTATATATATTTATATTGATACGGGCACAGGGGCGTTACTGGAGGCGCATTAAGTAGCGCCTCCTACGCACTCCCATTCGTCGCCCGCGGATGGAGGCCACGTCGGCGGCCTCCTCTCTCACCCGCTCGTCGGCCTCCTTCTGGGACATTACTGTCTCGTAGAAGGAGACCATCGCCTTCCAGGACTCGTCGTCGCCGAGCATCGCGATGATAATGCTCGGGAGCGACAAGTCCCCTCCGAGGACTGACGTCAGACTTTGACGCAGCGCCGCCCATCTCGGGCACACCTCGAGGGTGTGCTGGGCGGAGTCCACCGCCGCGCCACAATCGTGACATTCAGTCGTCGGCTCCCTCTGGGCCGTCCGGCACAGGTAGTCACCAAAGCAACCGTGCCCGGTGAGAACCTGCGTCAGACGGAAGGTGAGGGGCTTGCGTTTTCGACGCATCCACCGCTCAAGGACCGGGCGAATGGCAGCCGTTACGCGTGTGCCGTACGGCTGCCCCGCCAGGTCCTCCCCCCACCTCCGCATAAGCGCTTCCTGCCCCATCCGACGCACCCGCAGGATCCCGTCCAACGTAGGGTTCTCACCAAGAGCCCTCCTACCCGAGACGTATGAGTAGGTCTCGGCAAGAACCTCCGCCACGAGCTCCCACGGGGGGTCGCCGGCTAGAGCAGTAGCTGCAGCCCACGATACCGTACGGTACCCCCGAATCACCCTCACCGCGATTGTTCGCTGCGCAGACGTGCTCCAATGCCGTGCCACAGTACCTAATAATCAACAAAACTATTTAAAATACTCCTAATAATTAATAGTAATAATATTAAATTATTAAAATCTGACACCATTATTACATTAGTTTTTTTTTTTTACATTCTAGAAATCTATAGCAATATGTATACCGGTTCTGCTGACAGTGTTGAAGCGATGGATGGATCAATTCTATTTTTATATTTAGACAACATTCTAATATAATTTTATATATTACCTACGTATAGTTTAAGTAGGTACAGTGCAAAGTAAAACTAACTTTTGTTAATGAAGCATTGCATGTATGTATATTTTAATGTATTAATAAATAAATAAATACAAAAAAAAATATTAAGGAACAGTACTCAATACAGCTTCTCTGAAATAATAATATTTGAGCTATCCATTTACTAGAACATATAAAGCTTACATATTCTACATATGAATTGTACTAACACTAGTTGGTGCCCAGTGGTCGAAATTCGACCTAATCTATAATTGACAGCATTGTCAACATAATAAAAATATGATAAAGCATAACATAGTGAGCATATGCAGCAGTCATTAGACCTAATCTGTTATAATAAATTTCGACAAAAAATTCGTTGCAAGACCTGTATTTAATACCCTGTTGACAACAGACTTTGACAATAAACAAAATGTGTGTGTATATATGTCATTGTACATATAATACAACAAAGCTTTTTTTTGTGAATTTAATAAATTTTTTGAGTATTATTATAAAAAATTGTAGCATTCTGCACTTCTTCTCCATATAAACTTTAACTGTGCCAAATTTCATACTTCTCCGTCCGCGTAATTTTCGTAAAAAGCGGTAAAAAGTTTTTGCTTCACGTATTAATATATAGTATAGATATATATAGGTATATTAATCTATCAAACGCGATAGCTTCGAAATATATTTATTTTATAATGACGCGTCATGTCGCGTCGCTTTGCTGTCAATAATAATTAAAGTGTTTTATTCATTTCAGATCGAAGTTAGATTTAATATTCCATTCTATTCACCGAATAATTTTTAGTTTATAGTCAAAGATGTGGCTTAGAAAATGGCTTGGCGTGGCTTTGTTATTGAATTATTTTATATTGAAGACAAAACATAAATTTCGGGCTATAATTATTCTATGTCTATAAAAATCTTTGAAAAATTAACATAATTCGATCAGGAATTGTATTTTATTAAGCATTAAATTAGAATTCATTGGAAGACATTACGCATAAACTTTATGCTAAAAACCTCAGAATCTGCTTTACGCTCGCCCAATGCATTGTGTGGTAATGTGAAGCCAACCCTAATTGTATCATTAATGGTTGTTGAAAATTAAAATTCCTTGGCAGCGAGTAAGAAGTAAAATTATTACATTTTAATGTACACTTTGTGCTGATTTAATGTGATACATTGAATAACTAAATTGGCAACGAAATGAGTGCTTTGGCTCCAGCGAGACGCGTCATATGACAAGATTAGTTTCATATAATTCATTAAATTTTTTAATGTCATACAGTGTTTCATCAATTTTTTTTTACTTACTTTTTTCCTCAATTTTTTTTAATAAGATGTTCATACATTTTAAAACAAATCTGTGATTGACAGCGTTTGTGATAAAGCAACTTTGTTACCGCTGCAATTGAACAGTAGGCATTTGATACTCTAGCTAGATATAAAAAAGTAAATTACTTTTTCATTGGTAATATATTCAAGCTGTTAATTGCACTCACCGTTTATATAAAATCTATATTCTCGTATCCACGTACGGTCTATAAATATTAGCGAAAATAGTGGAAGATAAATAAAAGTGTAATCATTATGAAACCATGCTATATTTTTGAAGAATATTGATAATTGATAGAATATATTTTAAAACTAAACAATTTCTTGACCTAGTTCTATATGACTTAAAAAAACGGAACACAGTCGTTCTCGGGTACAGTTAATCTTATGTTGCTACTTTGTAATTATACTTCCTACTAATTTTATTACTGAAAAACCATTAATAAAATTGGTTGTCTATAAAGTTGGTTTACGGACGATAATTTGACGTGATAACGTCATAAGAAAACATTGATGAAAAATAGCATAATTTTATGAATTGAATTAATTATTATCACTGAATTATCATTATTTTGTATAATATAAAGAATGAGTTAATTGAAAATTACAATTTTTTCGATAAATTAACATTTATTTGCACTCGTTAATTCAAATATTTTTTCTCTTCTACTCGGACGCATCTGCCGATGGAGTGGAAGAGCGATAGATGACAAGACGAACGCTTAGGCCGATCGTGCCTCTCTATCGCTTGTTTCGCGCTCGCGCTCGTAGAACGTGACAATGAGTCGTGCTTTTTCGTGCGTGCAGCCGGCGCGGCGTTCAAATTAATTATAGCAATATATATAGTTCAATATAGTTCAAATATAATAAATAATAAAATCATTGACAGGCTGGTTTTGACAGATAAGTTTACGGGGTAAAACTGCAAATTAAAGCACACTAATATATTAATTAATCGTATCCAAATACTATTATTCTGGAAATAAAATTACATTTTTACATTTATTTTTTGAGACTAAAACCTTAAATATATATAAACAAATGAAATAAAATAAAAAAACCGAAAATATATAATACAAGCGCAAGTTTTATCATTAAAGCGATCGCTTTATTCTTCTTTCAAAATAGATAATACTTCCTAAGGTACATATTAAATAGCTTATTAGCTAAGTAGCTTACTTAAATGCTAGTCTTGTTATTCACTGTATGAATAATAATCAACAAAAAAGTAATTTAATGAAGTATGTGTACTTGTAGGTCTGCCTTGTATGTAAATGGATTGCATTTCATTTTAATCGTCAGCAATTTTATTATAGAATTGTATTGAACTGAATCATCCCGGAAATGTTCTTCTTCTGCCTAATACTTAAAGAGCCCTTCTATGTATGAAAAGGGTTGAAGTTTAATTTGCTATGCTTTCCATGTAGCTTAGCGGACTACTGCCGTGCGGGTCGTCGATTTATTTACTAGCTTCTGCTCGCAGCTTCACCCGCGTGGATGTCGGTTATCGCGACCAAAAAAAAAAACATCCTATGTTACTTCTAATACCTCCAAGAATAAGCATACAAAGTTTCATGATGATCGGTTGAGTACTTTCGCGTGAAAGCGTAAACTTACATTTCACATTTATAATATTAGGGATTTGTGTTTATATAAACACAAATCCCTAATATTATAATTAATTTTATGGTATAAAATATGCATAACAACCGTGTATGATATTTTTTTTAAATATAAATGAATTTAATTTACTCTTTTAATTGACGATCTATCACATATAATTATTTTATCAAATTCTTAAGCCTTACAAACCAACATTATCACCTTAAAGCTTATATACAATTGTCACCAATCCCCGACGGAGGTATGTAGTAATAATAACAACGTAACTCTATAGTGGATCAAAGGTCACAGTGGCTCACGGGGGAACGATGCCGCTGATGAACTGGCCAGAAGAGTTTTGGAGATGGCTGCGATTGGACCAGAACCAATTGTCCCCTTCCCTCAGGATGGCCTACATTAATCACTCGGTTACACACTAAGGAGCTACATAACATATACTGGTCACAACTCACAGGTGAGTGGATGCAGGCAAGCGAAGGTGGCTCTACCGCGCATAGACCGGAGACGATCCCGCAAGCTGATAAAACTCACACGCCCAAGATTACGTAAAATAACTCATGTTATTACTGGCCATGGCCCATTTAACAAACATCTGTTTAGGTATTACAGACAGCTCCCTTTGCAGAGTTTGCATGGAGGCAGAAGAGACGGCAGCCCACATTGTTCTGGAGTGTACGGGTCTGGCCAACTACCAGGCCAAACACTTGGGGTCACCGACGGCTCTCCCCGAGGTTTTTGGTAACACCAGAGGTTTGATTAAATATTTGGAGGAGTTGGATTGGCAGGACTAGCCGCCCGCTTTTTAAACGCAAAATAGGCGCACAGTAGACGTCGAGTTGCGGATACAAGCCCGTGAATACATACATACATATCAAATTCTTAGCGCAAGTGTTTTACTATCATCTGTTGAGAAGAAAAAGTTTAATTATTAGTTATATCGGTTAGTACACTGTGAAAAAACCTTTCTTGAACCCAATTACAATACAAATATTACATTTTAATGACTGCATAAGCGTTTTTTTTATTAGGTGTAGAGCATTTAACCGGTTCATGGCTCTGCATAATTGTGTATTAAGTATCAAGTTTACTTAGTCACTTTACAGTGGATCTCTGGGGACGAAGCAAGAGCCACGTGAAAATCTTACAAGCCATTTATTTACATCATTTTGTTTTAATTAACAAGTGTAACGTAAATAATGAATGACTTTCAGTTTTTTATTATGATTTATATTTCAAGTATTTGTCTAAACAGGTTATTTTGGTTTTACGATCTCCTACGGCTTCGTGAAGGAGTACATGATATAGAATTTTTCACTTTTCAAATGATAATGGCTTTAAATGTAATTAAATTTAATATAGTTTAAGTAATTGAAATTGAAACAATCTTGTATGTGACACACATTGATAACTGAGATATAACACGTCATACAATATAAAATCAAAAGGTACAATCGAATAAAATATTTAGAACATTTAAAAAAAAATGTTTATATACGAGTGTACCAACAAAAAAGTGGTCACTCTGAATTTGTTGATGCCTGAAGGACACAAAGATCTTTAAAGTTCGACGCTGTAAGTTTAAGCAGGCTTTTAAAAGTACTTTTGAATATGTAGTACTTGTAGTTCATGTGAAGCTTTCACTAGTTCGGAATGCATTCTATTTAGAACAGGCGGGAAACTTAACAGTTACTCTTTTGTCAACTAATTTTAGTCTTCAAATTATTAATTATAATTTTAGTTAAATGATACATATACTCACCCGTACATGAAAGGTCCTGTACCGCAGCACTGTGTTTAAAAACTTATTTTTATAGATTAAATTTAAATATTGTAAAAGCCATGCCTGTTTTAGATATCTTCTTCAATTGTTATCTTTTTTTTTTGTCATTCCACCACCTGGGCGCCCGATTTTTTTGTATCCCATATAAAACTATGTATTTCCGAACTATTCTCGAAAAGTTACTCAATTACTAAATACTTAAAACGAATAAATCGCAATATATTTCTAACGTATTAGAAATTCTATATAAATATAAATATTTATATTTATATAGAATGAGTTCGATCTTAAAAATAAAAATGACAAATAACATTAAAAATCGACGTCCATATCTCCAAGATGTAAAAAAATATCGAAATTTTAAACATAACTTTATGATATATCGTAAAGAATAAAAGAATAGCGTAAATCGATTCACAATTTACAAATACCCAAAAAATATACAGTAAAATTAAGAACGCTCTTCTATTTTAAATGGGTTAAAAAGAAGCTAATATTTGTACAAACTCAAAGAAGAATTTTACTTTGTTGCATTGGTTTGTACCTTCCGGCTTCATAGAGAAATAATGACTTAATGTCAATTTGTGTTCGCCCTTTCACCTTTTTAAATTTAAATAGAATCTTGCATGTAAATTACATTTATAAAATTGGGAAGGTATTCGTAAATTAAATCTTTTACAAATTCGCTCATAGCAGCTTAATTGAAAATCTCATCTTTGAACGCAGCTTGACAGAAATTGTAAAATTAGACTCATCTGCAATGGAAATTAATTAAGGAGACCGTGTGTGGTACACGTAGATGCAGGCATTTAATATCATGACTTATAAGCGGTTTTTGAATTAAGGTTCTTTATGTAGTTGTATAGTTTATTAGTTTTTAATTTCAGTTGTTGTTGCATTATATTACATATATGATATGACTTCAATCATAATATCGAATATGTATATAAATATTTTTCAAACCTGAAACTTTATCTAACCCGTCCCTAGCGACGTTATTTTTCTGAATCTGTTCCACCGCTTATGGAGTTTTGTTAAAAAAGTTGATTTTTAAAACAGGTTACTTAAGACGTGTTTTTAAAAAATAATTTAGAATACACAGATCTTTATAAAAAGTTGTTTATTAAAATTAAAAATAGGACTGACATCGCTAATTATGAAATATTTATTTTTATTAATTTGATGCACACTCGTCTGTGAAGGAAACCATCATGATGAAACCAACATGTCGCGAGAGAAATTCTAAGAAACACAATAAAACAGACGCCTTTGCCTAGCCTAATTTCTGTTTCAGGGTTTTCTAGCAATTTGAATTACCTACGTCTTATTGTCAGTGCTGTGTTCTACGGAAATTATTAGCTGTATGTATTTTTTATGGTTTGTTTTCATGTAGCGTTATTTTCGAACGTATTTTCATTTTAGCTGAAAACTTTTACTGTATATTGTGTAACTTAGTATTTAGGCTTATTTGATTGGTTTGGATGAGTCTCATACTTCGTCCCTTACGAAGTCCGAATCTTATAAAACCTAGATTATACTATTTTTTAGAACAATTAATTTTAAGAACATTTTAAGGATGTTGAAATAATTTCTTACCGCATTAAAAATGTTATGTTCAATTTTTTATCCCTTGATTTTGTGCCATTGTAAAATTAAAAAAATAATAAATAAATAATATAATATGTTACGTGTTTTGAAATACGAATCTTCTCGAAGCTCAGCGGATCACTTTTGTGAAATCTGACAACGGCATTTTCCACCAGAGCTTTAAACAACTGAACAATCAGAGTTAATGGACCAAATCCGGCAAATTGTCGCTAATGGACTCGATAAAGACTTAGCTGTTGTAAAATGCTGACTAACTAGTGAGAGTACGTTAACTTGTAATTGCTTTGAACGTTCTGCCTTTTGCTCGATTTAAATGTTATCGCAGTTAGTAGTGTACATTAAAGTTTAAAGTAGCTCTGGGTGTCATGGTTGAAGTAATCTCATTTGTTGTAAACTAAATAAATTAGTTTTTAGTCCTTTTTAATTCATTATTAGTGCGGAAGGTAGATTCCTCAAAGGTTGTTGCAGGTGAACAACTTCCTGTAATTACTTGCCTATTTACTTCATAGCCAAATTGTTAGTTCAAACGAGCTGTTAAATTCTTATGTTCATAAAATAATCTTCAATAGCATTTTCTTTTTGGTATTTAAGAATTTTTCACAATTAAGAAATGTATTGTAAACTACAAAAAAAATATTATTATTGTTATACAATTTTAGGATCTTTTTAAAATTTTACTCATTTTTGATAATATTTTGGTATAATATGTAAAAACATTTTTTCCACATTAAATTTATTTTTTTCACACTCACGTATTCCTTGAAAGAGGAGGCTTTACAGTAAGAGACATTTATAAGCTACTGTTTGTACGATAAACATAATTCAACTCAAACGAAAAAATAAATTCTAAAATAGTAACATATGAACAACATAATGCTTCCTAAATCCTTAACTATGTTTTATTCCACAAGATTGAGAGTGACACGTCGCTTAGAATATGTGGATTCACGTTACAGGATTTGTATGAACGCGTAAAACGTGACGAGACATATTAATCACTGACAATATCTTCTAAGATAGTGCTCGGGATTAAATTAAACATGCACGGCTAATAATAGCAAATTATCCTCTAATTGTTTCTTAATTTAAATAAAACTGCTCTTTAGCTATCGATTATATTCGACATAGTTAGGAAAATGAATTAATATTGTTGGTTCTTAATATTGTGCGTTTTCTTTCACTTCAACTTAAAATAAGTTTTCTAACGCCCTTTTTATGATTTTCGTACAAAAATATTATCTAAATTCCTTATATTTCCTTTTCATCTTTGAATAATTTTATTCCATCGAAACCTTGGCAAGATAATTCCGACCAAAACTAAATCTACACTATCGTTAATTAAGTGTTTTAATTACAAAGGTAAAATAAATAAAATAGAAAAAATATAATTGGTTAACCGTCACACATGTTTATATAACATTATATCAAAAACTTCGAGAATTTCAAGGAAAAATTTAATTTTCATATCCTGAAGTGGAAATTTTAGAATAATTTATGAACGTAATGGCACCGTACAGTATTCATAATTGGGCTAACAAGGTTATAACAATGACAAGTTCGTCAGACGAAAGGTATTGTTGTTCAAGCAATACAAGTTTGATGAGGCACTTACGAGAATCGCACAAGTGGTTGTTATGTTAGAACAAGTAAACGAATTAACCGCAGCGCTACTTCACTGATTATATTGCCGTAGCTACTTTCCTTGTAGCTCTTCTCTGCTTCAACCATTAATGAAACCTTTGTGACATTAGAAACAGGCTAGGTACGTTTACTTAGACTTCTAAGAATAGATACTCACTTGAAAATACCTAGTTTTTACGAATGTTATAGCTGTCTGCAAACATTCCACTTCTAGGCAGAAGAGGCCATTATATGAATAAGATGCAAGGCGGATTAAGCTGCAATGAGCTGTTCTGCTACTGGTTACCTAACTATATGTCTCCATTTTTTTTCCGAAACAGATAAGGTTCGTCATGTTTTTTCCTTAGATACAATTAGCGAGCATAAAATGGCGCATGAGATTTAGTAACTAACCGGGGCATACAATGTGATTCGCGACCGCCTGGTAGCGTATTTATGTTTGATGATTGATGATTAGTTATGACGATTATATTTATATCTTAACTGAGCCATCTCGGTTCATCGAAAGTGATTCGTTGTCAAAATTTAACACTATCATGAAGATGAAGAATCTATTTGTGTGATGACGCTATTACACATATCAGTCTTAAAATAATCATAAACCTTGAATATATACAATTTTACTGACTAAAAAAACTGTTAAAATGCTAGTTGAACTCTTACAGGAAGGATTTCGTACCACTGTAAAATTAAACAATATATAAGCATCATAATTGAAAAAAAAAAATGTTGTGAAATACATTCATTGTATTGAAATTTTCATTTATAAACTTTATTGTATTTTTTATACTTTGGGAAATTTCCCATGTCCACATATATTAGGGTTCCAAAGATATAACCCTGTGATAGAGGGATGAATTGTATTGTTTTTGTAATAGTCTTAGAGACCTATGAGTACAGAACTCTAAAAAGCATAAGCAAATATGTCTTAAAATTTTTTTATTTTAAATCTAAAAACGGGTTCATCCCACGATATATTTTTTGACCACTTTGTTATCGACAAAGTCCGACCAGTTACATGGTCCTTGGTCACGACGAGACTCATCGTTTTACACACTTTAAAAATAAACTATGTTTGAAAACCGTGAGTGTCTAATCCTAAAAAGGTTAATGTCATAAAAAATTGTAAAAGAGGAATTTATAAACAAACTAAAATGCGCACGTGCACTCAAAAAAAGTTCGTAAAAGAGGGATTGCATCTCTTTCTACCATTGATTCAAGTCAACTCGTAAGAAAGAGACAAAATACCAGTAACCAACGAAACGCTCGGAACGATTTTTTCACTTTACATGTTAGAAACAAATGTTAACCTTATGCCACTTATTTCAAGGTGCATATTTGAATACATGTACAACTTTATTAAGTGAGCGTTCCAGTTATGATATAAATTACCTAATATTCCTTGATTACAAGAAATCAAAGGTCAATCAATCAACAGGTTTTATTCTATTTCTGTATCTAAGTATATTTTATATAACAAAAATTTTTTTCATTAGGTATTATATGCATACTATTTTTATATAGCTTTTACATACAGTTACACCTCTTCAAACTATTGTGGGAATTATCTGATTATTGTCTAGTTTTTTTTTTTTTTTTTTTAATATTTTTTATGACGTTTTTTTTATTTACAACATATCCTGGGAAAAATGAAATAAAGACTAAATGTTTTCTCAGGATATACTACTTTAACTCTGATAAGTGTTCAAACAAACAAGCAGACAGATATTTCTAAAAATGATAGAAATATGTATATTTAATATTTTCAAACCCTTACAAATATTTTGGCCAAAAAAAAAAGAAACTGAGAAAACAGACAAGTAAAATTTATAATTTTATTACATAATATATATAAGTACATGTGATATGGTGTAATATATTGTGAGTAAACTGGCGTGGTTCGTCTAGTCAAAATATAAAATACGATACAAGTTGATCCGTTTTACCTTTTCCTTAAGATGAAATATATTATGGATTTATCCAATCTTTCGGAAATACTTGTAATCTCGATCTAGATTCCACAGACTTATAGATATTCACTTTAGTTTCTTTTATAAAAAGATTTGTCGTTTTATAAGAATGTAAAAAAGAAATAGAAAACAATTGTGTCGCTTTTGTATTTGATTTTTTTTTTTGTTATATTAGCCGATATTGACGATTTTTGCAAAACATGACTGTGAAAACGAAAATATAACATTTACTTAGTACAAATAAATTAATAATATTGCGAGATTTTTCAGGTTAGATTTATTCAAACCTAGGTCTGTGATTTCCAGTTTTATTCTCGCGACAAGCTTTTACACGTATATCATATAAAATTGTACAATGCAAAAAAAAAATGACGGGTTTGATTACTACAACGTTCTATCCTATTCAATAAGACAACCACGCTGCTCAGCCTTATAGTACATGTACATGTATATTGTATCCTATTAATAGTATAAACGCGAAAGTTTGTTTGGATGGATGTTTTTTACTCTTTCACGCCAGAACTTACAGAACTACAGCTTATACATCAAAATAACACATAGGCTAAAATTTATAAAGATTTTGTGTAATTTGGCCATTTTGGCGAGAACGCGTAAGTGACGCCTATACCACGGTGGTTACGACCTTCTTTACGCGAGAATTCACTAAAGTGTCGACTGGCAGTATTTATTACTGTGCACTCTGCGAGCATAAAGGAACGTTTTTTTGTATGAGAATCTTTGTTACCGAGCTGTTGAAGGATATAGGCTACTTTTTGTCAATATGCGGGCGAAGCCGCTGGCGGAAGCTAGTACGTCTATGTATGTAGTTGAGATTTATCTTTCCGCAGTAACCGATAGCTGCCGCGACCAATTTAGTTATTTTTGAATTTGTTAGAACATTTTCATTATTCTAAATGACACAGTGTAATTAAAATCTATGTAGTTTAATATTTCAAGTTTAGTTTCGCATTTTAAAGTAATGTACTTATCGTTGTAAGTTAATACTCTAATTAAAACAAATGTTCTAGATAAAACTGTAATGTTTGTAGCACATAATAGGTACTCCGTTGTAAGCATAACCATTAGATACAACGACTCTTGGACCATTCAACAGGTTCATAGCATTCCTGTGAATACAATGTAACTTTATATCTAGGTCAAGGAAATGTTTTTCTTATAAATTCTTTTAAAATTTGTTTGTTCATTCATTTTTAAAACGAATCTAAAATTTTATTTAACTTTTTTTATCGAGAGAGTTGCTGTTTTATGCTTTACATTATTTCAATATTAAAATAGTAGATAGTTAACATATTATGTTAAATTATTCTAACGACTTGTATACCTAACTATAGTAATTTCATATTTCGCTTAAATACGAAGAGTGATCCAAAAGTAATAATAAATAATGAATATAAAATAAAGTGATAATGATTATAAAAATAATTTATTTTTCTACATAGTCTAATAACAAGTTAACACATATAGTTCATCTTTTTTCTAAACCTACGATTCCATTAGAAAAATATTATCTTTGTCTTGACTCTCCCAAAACGAATCAACAGCGACAATCACTTCGCTATCGTCTTCAAATTTCTTACCTCGGAGGTATTCTTTGAGCCGAAGAAAGAAGGTAACAACGAAGAAAGAAGATAAGAACGGTTGGGCGTTTCTTCGACGTTTCTTTCAGGTTCAAAATTGTAGATCCAAGTCTCGTTTATAGTTACAAAACGCAAAAAAAATATATTCTTAATTGGCTTGGAACTTCTCAAGATTCGCTCTCGAAATGTGTACTCGTTTCATTTTTTTTTTTCTTCGGTTAATATTCTCTGTACCCAACGCGCAGAGATCTTATTCATATTATGTAATTCGTTTGTAAGGATTATTTGAACGTTGTCATATGAGATTGTGTTAGTGTGTCCTCAGCTATATGCCTGATAGTCAGTCTTCGATCGAAGTCGTTATGTTTATCTTTGATAGACAATTTTTTCAAACAAAGGTACTTGATTACAGCTCTAATTCATTTTTTTCCATTTTGATGTTATATCTTCGGCGGTTTATATTCAATTGAATGCACTTCGCAGAAATCGTGATTTATTTATGTTAACCTAGTGGGTATATAAATAAGATAGCAATATATATATATATATATATATATATATATATATATATATATATATATATATATATATATATATATATAGTGTGGACTGAAAATAGCTGATTTTCATTATTTTTGGTTCAAACCTCGTATATAACAGGCACGATACTATTACTAAGACTAGATTTTAAATCTGTACCTCCGTCCTGTGTCACAGGTCTTTCGAATATTTCGATTAATAAAATATGTATTATTAAGGCCGCTGTTATGAGAAATAATGAAAAAAAAAGAAGTCAAAAATTAATGCTAATTCAAACGTACGAGGATGACAGATGATGATTTAAATTTTTACTGTCGTAATGGGTATTTTATTCCTTGATGATTGAAGACTTGAAAAAATATTTCGTTTGTTAGTAATTTTTTGTCGTTTATTTTTAATATTTCGTCATAAATGTTAAAACAAAAAAAACAATACACACGGTTGATTAATATACTGTGGTTGTACTGTGTTGTTATAGACATTTACCGTTTCTACTCCCACCTTATAAGTCATGCTATTAAGTTTACTTGAACTGTAGTTTAACACCTGCAACTATTAGCAACTAGCAACATTTACAATGTTACGCAGTTGATCAAATTACTTTTTATTAAACATAATTTTAGCCACAATGCTTTTGAATTATGTTTTATGCGTGTAGACGAATTAACTATATTAGTTTTCTTAATAAAGAGGCTATTGGAAACAAAGATATTTTTCTAACGGTACTGGTAGAACTTTATACGAGTATAAGTAAATTTTGATTCATTAAATTAACCTCAATAAGTAGTTTCGCTACTTCGAGTCGTAGCATGATGTAGCAATAACCTTCTAATGGTGATAAAATTATTGAAACCTTTCTTTTTTTTTTGCAATATTATTACGTAAGTAAATATGTAATCAGTATATTAAAAAAAAATGTAAAGAATGTATGAATTTAAAAGTTCCTTAATTAAAATAAGCGACGTTTTTAAACTGATAATATATTTAATTTATTTAAATGTTCATTAAATAAAAAGGCGATAGCTTAAATGAAAATCAATTATGTAAACATAGATAAAAAATAAAATGACATAAAATTAATTAAACATAAATATTACTACTTGTAGGTATCTAAATTGTAATGTAAAAACATCGTTGGTTGTTTTCATTTTTAGTCTAAATATCATTACATATTTCATTTGGAACGAAAGCGGGTTCTGATTGAATTTTATATTTCTCTTATCATGAACTTGCTCCGAGACGAGATGCTTGGAACAATATCATTATTAAAATTATATTATTTTATACAAAGACAAATGGAAGAAAATAAATTTTAATAATTTAATGAATGCTTGTAACTTTTCTTTAAACAAACTAATATAAAATAATACTAATTTAAAACTAATTTAATATTCATGGTACTTTACTGTATTTTGCCTCTCCCAATACTGGGCACCAGGGCCGGATTTACAGGTCTGGAGGCCTCGGGGCAACAAAGGAGTGGAGGCCCCTTGGCCTCAAATTATTTTTATTTAAAGGTAAAACGCGAAAAAAAAAAATATCAAAGGAAAATTTGTTTACTAGTATTTACTAGTCTGAATTTGACTTTTTTTTCCGAAGTCTCTATTGTGGGGGCTCCTTTTTTGTGGAGGCCCGGGGCTGTATCCCTGGTTATCCTCCCCTAAATCCGGTCTTGCCAGGCACAGGTTTCTTCTCCTAAATAAATCCTCATTTATTTAGGAGAAGAAACCTGTGCGAAAGAGTGTGTTAAATGCTCATATTTTATCAATATAATCGATACACAATCTTCTCTTAGAATTTCTGAAATATACAGATTTTCCTCAAATGTTTTCTTCATAGTACAAGATGAATTTACTAACAAATAAAACATTTAATAATTCAGAAGTGTGCCTGGTTCCGAAGTCAAAACCTTTCGTTGATAATCCAAGTTCCATTTCGGTTAAGTTCCATTATGCATTGTGACGTCCCGATCCTCAACATTCAAGGTACATGAAGATATTTATTTTCAAAATTTTACTTTGTAAAATATATTACACATAATTTATACACTTATATTGTATTTTTGTAATTATGCTAGCTATTTAATTTAATGTAATGGAAGTACCTAAAAAGAATATAGATAATGTTATTCGTTAATGTTTTAAGATACGTATATTTTAAAACTTTTAACACAAAATTCTGCGCTGCGATTAGAAAACACACACACACACACACACACACACACACGCGCACACACACAGACAAATATAAATGCCTGGACCACGGTAAAGAGAGTATACTATTGCCTATACAAAATTTTGTTATGAGCGGGGATCGAATCCGTAACTACTAGCGCCAGTAGCTGTGTCCACGGTGTAAACCCATTGTCAACTCCTCAGCCACGTGAAAGTTGTAAGTTATTTTATAAACTAAAAGGACAAACACGAAAACTTGAAGCTCAGGAATGAAAGTGAATGTAATAAATTTGAATTTCTCTCCTGGTATAGCTTGCTCGTAAAAGGAGAGAGCTACACGTAATGAATGTTAATGTACTATTTCCAGAACTTTCCATATTTAGAGGACAAAGGATCGAAAAGGTTTTAGATTAGTTTTTTTAAAGAAATTCTTTATAGTAGCGATGTAAACTTTAGTGAGTATAGAATACTAAATATCTGAGCTCAAATTAAATACGTTGAAATAATTTATTCATCTTTTATTTATAAAGTTTTTTTTTTTAATTTTTTTTATTTTCAATATTGTAACATTATGCAACACGCCAATGCGGGTTTTTAACTATTGATATATAATATTTTACAGCAAACCGTTAAGCGTTCTTAGCGTTATAAACATCCATTTACCCATCATAACAATAACTAAATGAATAATTTTACTTATTTGTACTCACAAAACGGTCACCTAAAACTCGTATAACGAGCTCTGAAAAAGAAGTAGACTTATTTATATTTGGGATCAAATGACCTTTTTCATGAATTCACGTCCTAATGTTTTACCAGCTATATCAAAGAGACTAGGAAAAAGTAAAAAAGTGTGTATACTTTAAGAGGTCCTAAAATAATAAAGGAAAACCCCTTTTTTAATTAAAAATACTCCTACAATATGACTGGTGCCATATTTTAATTAAGAAAACGTATATGAACTTTACAAATGTTATGGTGAAAGAAAGGAACTTCTCCACTGATTAAGACGAACTTTTTTTTGAATAGTGTACCTAAAGGAATAACCAATTTTACTAAGGAAATGTTGCTGCTCAAAATACAGAATTACGAGAAGATAATTTTTTATCTACTGTTTTCTTAGTAACTAATTCTACTACGCAAAAAAATGTACAAAATATCAGATTAAGGCAATTATTTTTCTTTGAATAAATCATATTTAAAATGTTTATTGTATAAAAGCTTTTGTATTTTTATATTAATGTTGCTAAAAAGTTTCTTTTTTTTTTGTTTATAATAAAGCGACGCTAAATTACTAACCCGATTTTAATAATTATTTTACTATAATAACGCATTACTTAGAAGTATACAGTGAAACAGACAACAATAAATAAGGTAAGGTTAAGAACATTTAAAACAATAAATTAAAAACAATAAAATCAGCTCATGACAACCACTAGCGTTGATACAGTACCTATATACATATTATTAATGCGATAAAAGCTATACTTGGACATAAATAACACGAACTTCGAATTATTAAAATATCCAAAAAAATAATTTTATGGAAAATTCTTAATTTTGTTATATTAAAATGAACTTACAACTGGTTCCTTATTAGTTATACTAGATATCATTTGAAACGGAATTACGATTCAACGGAGAAATAGTGCCAACATTCTTGAAACCATTCCAAACGGACATAATTTATACGCCAATTATCTGTAAATAAATAGTTTTTAATTTTACATTCTTCCTGTAATGTTGTGTTTCTGTACTTTCACTACTACACACATAACTTGACTAATTGTTCACTTAGCTTAAAATCCTTATAGAAATAGACTCTTAAGAAAGCTGTATATAATAGGAATTACATAATAAGAATATTATATACATATACATACTATATTGACGACGCGTTGGCGTAGTGGTCACAGCAACTGGCTTATGCGCTAGTGGTCGCGGGTTCGATTCCCACACATGACAAATATCTGTATAGGCCATACGGATATTTGTCGTGGTCTGGGCGTTTGTGCTTGTGTGTTATGTGTGTTTCCGGACCCCCGACACAGGATAAACATCCTACTGGGGACCGTTGAGTGTGAGTCGTTTGTTATTATATTTTTTTATTATTTTATTATTTCAATGTAGTACAATAACAGCACTAAGAGACAATTAAAAATTCACCAAAACCTAGAATATAGCTAACTTCTTTACAATTCGATTCAAGCACGTGCATATTGTATACCTTTGAATATTTTATAAAGTATCTTTTTAGTAAAGGTCTTTGAACTTAGTCGTCACGACTGTGCCCAGAGAGAAACAATACGTTATTTTCTTTGAAATGTTTAATAGAAAATTATTTTAATATCTTTGTATAATGGATATTTTTCGCTACACATTCCTAAAATGTTTGCACAATGATAGAAAAAACGACTTGATTCAAGAAAACTTTTTTCTTCGAAACGTCATTCTTGCTTCAAGTTATTCAATTCTCTTAACTTAAGAAATTTACTCTCGATTCAAGAAACTTGCTTGTTTTCAATTAAGATGTACACAACTTCGCCCAAGAATTTCTTTCTCTTGGATTAAGGTGAACGGTAATGGACGGTAACATTGGTTCAAGATATTACTGACTTGTTCCAGGAATGGCGCACGTATTATGAATTATGATTATTGTTTAACACGTCCAAAACCACATATACAGAATGAATGGAGAGTCACTATCAATATTTAAGGAGAATACTCGGTACATGATTCTCATTCGAATTATGTAAAAAAATAGGTAAATATTAATAAGCTTCTAAGAAAAATAACTTAACAGTTATCTAATTATTTACGCGTCGTCTGGACACCCTAGCAGCTAGCTACATTTCGACATAAAACAGGTAGTTTACTTACGTCCAAACGCCGCCACGTGTTAACAGGGTAGCAGGATAAACAAGCATGATCCAACCCCCCTTAATACTTTAATCCTGGCTATTTTACTCGTTTAAGCAACAAATTTGTTGACTATGTAAATGATGTGAACTTTGGCAATTTTTAGATGTGAACAAGCAGCACAGTACAACACCTGTGCACGCGCCGCCGGCATGACTGGAAAAGTGTCCACGCTTCATTTATTTGAATTGAAATTTATGGAAAGTTTGTCAAAAATTAAGTACCTATTTTTTTTTACATAATTCGAATAAGAATCATGTGCCGAGTATTCTCCTTAAATATTGATAGTAATTTACCAGTCATCCTGTATTATAAGCATAATTTTGTAATCATCTAATAATAGCTTTAACTTGCACCAAAGCCCCTCTCTGTACAATTTTTGCTATAGTTTTACTAAAAAACATAAAATCGTCGTGATAGTATAGTAGATTGTAGCTAATATTATACACGACTACCCAATTATCACTACAATTTATTACCAAACTGTTGCGAGTGAAACAACGGGGTGCAGCCAATATATTATAAATAAATAAAAGGTTCAAAATAATGCTGTGACAAATAATAAATGTATTGTGTGTAATATCGTAATCTAATCCTGTCTGTAATTATTATCGCTAAAGAGCGATCTATTCCAGACAACCTTAGGGCAGAGAAAATGGTATATTTATGGTATAGGTGTACAGTTTCATTTTATACAAATAGGATACATATGTAAAGATATATATTGAAATGAATGTAATAATTTATTAAATAGATACATATACAATTATAAACAAATAGATAGATTAGCACTTATGCATAAAATATTATAGATATACATCCATGTATAATTATATACATAAGAAATTATTAGCATAAGATTCAATGTGACGAGAGGAAATAATTACACAACTAGATATATTATAAAGATGAGTATTACAATTGAAGGAAATTGTGTTTTACGGACTTCTTAAAAATTTAAGGATTGAACACGTCTAATGGATAAGGGTAGGAAGTTCCAAAGTCTGGCAGCTTGAAGAGTAAATTATTTAGTATAGAAAGTAGAGAAGTGGGAAGGAGTTTCAAGAAGTAAATGGTCATTAAAGCGTAAGTTCCGTTCATCATAAGTAGATGTATTCTGTGAACCGCATTTAGATTTTCACACAAAAATAGAAAGAAAAAAAAAACAACAAATTTTGGGGCTCCATCTAGTTAGCACCCCAAATAGTGAAATTCGACCTCTTAAAAATTGTCCAAATTGGTCATGAAATGGTCATTATAGGTCAGTTATTTTTAGTAATTGGTCGATACTTTGACAATAGTTACAGAGGGGTAAAAATTTCAAGGACATCGAAAAATTTTTGGCACCCCAAATTAATCCTACGAATTGGTTCTAAAATTATTTCAATTCATCTCAAAATAGTCATAATTGGTCGATTGATTTTAATAATTGGTCAACGTTTTTTTATATAAAAATTAAAAAAATAATAAAAAATTAAATTAGCTTCATCTATTTAGCGGCCCAAATGATGAAATTTGACCTGTTAATAAGTAGTCCAAATTGGTCACGAAATGGTCACAATTGGTCAGTGATTTTTAGTAATTGGTCAATACTTTGAAAATAGTTACAGAGGGGTAAAAATTTCAAGGACATTGAAAAAATTTTGGCACCCCAAATTATTCCTACAATTTGGTTCTAAAATTATTTCAATACATCTCAAAATAGTCATAATTGGTCAATTAATTTTAATAATTGGTTAACGTTATTTAACTAATTATTAATAAATAATAAAAAAATAATACAACTTATATAAATCGCGGGGTGAATAGGAATAAAACTGGAAGTTTCACTAATTTGTCTATTTTATCGATTATTTTTAGGTTTAACCAAAAGGCAATTAAAATCGACGTAAATGCAAATTTTTTATCGTTTATTAGATTTTTAGAAACGTTTTGGTTAAAGAGATACGATTATTTAAAGTTGGAATGACATTTAAATTATTTATTTATTTATTGTGAGAAAAAGAGGGCAAACTCAAAATCGTGGGTAGAATTAAAGGGCAGTTAATGTCTATAGTTTAATATTTTTAATTAACAAATTATTAATAAATAATACAAAATAACAAAACTTTCATAAATAGCGGGGTGAATAGGAACAAAACTGGAAGAAACTACTAGCTTCATCTATTTAGCGGCCCAAATGATGAAATTTGACCTCTTAATAAGTGGTCCAAATTGGTCACGAAATGGTCACAATTGGTCAGTGATTTTTAGTAATTGGTCAATACTTTAATACAATAATTACAGAGGGGTAAAAATTTCAAGGACATTGAAAAAATTTTGGCACCCCAAATTAATCCTAAAATTTGGTTCTAAAATTATTATAATACAATTCTTTTCGTTCATCATTTGGGCCGCTAAATAGATGAAGCTAGTAGTTTCTTCCAGTTTTGTTCCTATTCACCCCGTTATTTATGAAAGTTTTGTTATTTTATATTATTTATTAATAATTTATTAATTAAAAATACTAAGCTATAGACATTGATCTGCCCTTTAATTCTACCTACGATTTTGAGTTTGCCCTCTTTTTCTCACAATAAATAAATAATTTAAATGTCATTCCAACTTTAAATAATCGTATCTCTTTAACCAAAACGTTTCTGAAAATCTAATAAATGCTTAAAAATTTGCATTTACGTCGATTTTAATTGCCCTTCGGTTAAACCTAAAAATAAGAGATAAAATAGACATAAAATAGTTAAACGTCCAGTTTTGTTCCTAATCACCCCGCGATTTATGAAAGTTGTATTATTTTTTATTATTTATTAATAATTAGTTAAAAAACGTTGACCAATTATTAAAATTAATTGACCAATTATGACTTTTTTGAGATGTATTATAATAATTTTAGAAACAAATTGTAGGATTAATTTGGGGTGCCAAAATTTTTTCAATGTCCTTGAAATTTTTACCCCTCTGTAATTATTGTATTAAAGTATTGACCAATTACTAAAAATCACTGACCAATTGTGACCATTTCGTGACCAATTTGGACCACTTATTAAGTGATCAAATTTCATCATTTGGGCCGCTAAATAGATGAAGCTAGTAGTTTCTTTCAGTTTAGTTCCTATTCACCCCGCTATTTATGAAAGTTTTGTTATTTTGTATTATTTATTAATAATTTGTTAATTAAAAATATTAAACTATAGACATTAACTGCCCTTTAATTCTACCCACGATTTTGAGTTTGCCCTCTTTTTCTCACAATAAATAAATAAATAATTTAAATGTCATTCCAACTTTAAATAATCGTATCTCTTTAACCAAAACGTTTCTAAAAATCTAATAAACGATAAAAAATTTGCATTTACGTCGATTTTAATTGCCTTTTGGTTAAACCTAAAAATAATCGATAAAATAGACAAATTAGTGAAACTTCCAGTTTTATTCCTATTCACCCCGCGATTTATATAAGTTGTATTATTTTTTTATTATTTATTAATAATTAGTTAAATAACGTTAACCAATTATTAAAATTAATTGACCAATTATGACTATTTTGAGATGTATTGAAATAATTTTAGAACCAAATTGTAGGAATAATTTGGGGTGCCAAAATTTTTTCAATGTCCTTGAAATTTTTACCCCTCTGTAACTATTTTCAAAGTATTGACCAATTACTAAAAATCACTGACCAATTGTGACCATTTCGTGACCAATTTGGACTACTTATTAACAGGTCAAATTTCATCATTTGGGCCGCTAAATAGATGAAGCTAATTTAATTTTTTATTATTTTTTTAATTTTTATATAAAAAAACGTTGACCAATTATTAAAATCAATCGACCAATTATGACTATTTTGAGATGAATTGAAATAATTTTAGAACCAATTCGTAGGATTAATTTGGGGTGCCAAAAATTTTTCGATGTCCTTGAAATTTTTACCCCTCTGTAACTATTGTCAAAGTATCGACCAATTACTAAAAATAACTGACCTATAATGACCATTTCGTGACCAATTTGGACAATTTTTAATTATTTTTTTTTCACTATTTGGGGTGCTAACTAGATGGAGCCAAATTTTGGCGGTTCACCATACTTAGAACTGAAACTGAATTTTTTTTTCGTCAAACCCATACGTGTGGGGTATCTATAGGTCTTCAAAAATGATATCGAGGTTTTTAATATCAATTTTTTCTAAACTGAATAGTTTGCGCGAGAGACACTTCCAAAGTGGTAAAATGTGTGTCGCCTGTAACTTCTAAAATAAGAGAATGATAAAACCATGCAAACTTCCACCGAAAATTAAACGAGATTTATTAAGTAGTTTTTTTTTTATAAAAACAAAAAAAAAAGAACATTATTATTAAAACATCGATCAAAGTTGCAACGAACTACAAGAAGTTTTTTATGATGTTACTTGCTGCTACGGAACCCTTCATGGGCGAGTCCGACTCGCACTTGTTATTTTCTTTGTATTATTTGTATTATTTCGTTATATACAACAAGGGTACACAGGAATCGGTACATCAGCAAATTCTATTTTTAAGGACTATATTTAGGATCTCTAGTTCTGGAACCATGAGTCCACATTTATCACTTAATTATTAGACTTTTTTTAAAATAGAAAATAGAAAACATTATAATTTTTAATTCTTGTAACGTTATGACGAGAAGACACGGCGCTCTTATTTTAATGTCTTCATTCCCCGCGGAGCTGGACCAAAAAGGCACAGGCAAAGCGTGGGATGTCACATTTATATTATTATGAAGATAAAGATGAAGCAACAGACATATAGAGAAGGCGGCGAAGAAACCAGGAATCGAGGCAAGCTCAAGATGCAACAAATCTTATTAGTCAATAAGAACGGCAAAACTGTAGCCGGTCGTTTAGGCGTTTTAAGCTCCCAATTCGTAAATTATATATATTTCAGCTTTATCATTGGTTAACGTTTTTTTATTTACCCTTCGTTTTTTGTTAATATTTCTTAAGATTTCATTTAACACATTACATTCTTCTTATTACCGTATACGACTTTACCAACGACTTCACTTCCAACCATGCTATATTATAGTTAAGTCGTGTACTCATTGTAAAGTTTAAATTTAGCTTTTTTTATTATTTCTTATTTCCAAGTGATTTCAATTACTGCTAATATGACTTATTCTTCGTATATTTATTTTAACATATGATTAAGAACATTTAATTTTTTTTAATCCAGTTCGACTCGTAGTTATCTAATTCTTTATCTAATTTTGTTTTTTTTTTTTTAATCTAATTTTTTATTAATTATTAATTGACTGACATGTATGTATGTACATGACTGATATGTTTTATTTAAAAAAAATGTATATCAATCGGCTGTTACCTAAATCATAGGCATTAAGTTGCCTACCTTAGGAACAGACGACCTTGTGTGTGTGTTAAATATATTTATATATTTGTATTATATTATAATTCATTTCTTATGAAATAAATATTTATAATTCATAACATACATCGTTAAATATAAAGCGTAAATGTACGAGTACTGTATCAGCCTGCAAACAACCCACTGTTGATCGAAGGCCTCTTCTCTATATGGAAAAAGGGTTGGAGCTTAATCCACCACGCTGCTCCACTTTGGGTTGGTGGATAATTTCCCTAACATGAGTAACGATCGTTATCAGGTGTCTATGATAACAACTGGGTCCAACGGCTTTACGAACTCTCCGAGGCACGGTGGAGGGACCCACTAAGACATACGACAAGACCGGAAAAAAATATTTGTACAAATACAAATATCTGTCCCGATCGAGAATCGAACCTGTGACCGTCAGCGCGTGTTTTGAAGCGAGTACTCGCACCACTACACAAGAACGGTCGTTGAGTAGGTAGTAAATGTAAGATTATTGTCATTCAAATAGCGTCAACAGATAATAAGTAATCCGTTTTAGTGGAAGTTGGAAGTCGGTTAGATTATTAATTAACTTTTAGTACGACGGTATTGTAATAGTACGAATTATTATAGTTTGTGGCCTAGTTTACCATAAGTTTAAATTACTCCAGCGTGTTGCCAAGTTCCTGTATGTACCGAGACAATTTTTTCAGAGCATAACCTAGATTTATTAACAAACAAAAGTAAATATTTTAGCAAGTATGAATAAGAAGTAATATTTTAATTCTGATAAAAAATTGTTAAAAAAAGTATCTGCATTTGTCTGCGTGGTGTATTATGTTTTTTGGAAATCAATTTAATCATTGAAATATATACAGCTGATTTATATAAAGGTTTTTATAAAAAAATGGGTGTCTGTAAAGTTGGTTTATAGACGATAATTTTTACGTGATAACGTCATAAGAAAACATAGATGTAGAATTGTATACTTTTATGAATCGAATTGAATTATTATCACATATATAATATGATAGTGTGTATTTCTTTACATATACATGATAGTGTAGTACTTTTTTATATTATATATATGACAGTGTGATATTCAAGATTTTCCAATCTGAGTTATTTTGTTAAGGATAGGAAGGTGATAGGAAAAGTAGGAAATCAAGGGGAGTGTTTCAAGTGGTAATCTCTACCAAACAATTGACAAATCACAAAACACTAGGGGTGTGCGATAATTATCGATAATTCGTAAATACTCGATAATTTTCCATTCGATAATTATCGATAAATGTTATTCGATAATTTGATCCGATAAATATCGATAATTTTTCATTCGATAAATATCGATCACTATCCACCGATAATTATCGATAACTTTCGTCAACTATCGATAATTTTTATCCGATAATTATCGATAACTGTCGTCAACTATCGATAACTTTCCTTCGATAATTATCGATAACTGTTCATACGATAATTATCGATAACTATCGATAAAACGATTCGATAATCATCGATAGTAAAATTATCGATATTTTTTATCGATGAACATCCCTACTTCTACCAAACATATGACAAATCACAAAACAGTAGAGTGTGCGATAATTATCGATAATTCGTAAATAATCGATAATTTTCCATTCGATAACTATCGATAAGTGTTATTCGATAATTTTGATCCGATAATTATCGATAATTTTTTATTCGATAAATATCGATAACTATCGACCGATAATTATCGATAACATTTCCTTCGATAATTATCGATAACTGTTCATACGATAATTATCGATAACTATCTATAAAACGATTCGATAATCATCGATAATAAATTTATCGATATTTTTTATCGATGAACATCCCTACTTCTACCAAATAATTGACAAATCACAAAACAGTAGGGGTGTGCGATAATTATCGATAATTCGTAACTACTCGATAATTTTCTATTCGATAATTATCGATAAGTGTTATTCGATAATTTTGATCCGATAATTATCGATATTTTTTAATTCGATAATTATCGATAACTATCGACCGATAATTATCGATAACTTTCGTCACTATCGACAATTTTTATCCGATAATTATCGATAACTGTCGCCAACTATCGATACCTTTTCCTCCGATAATTATCGATAACTATTCATTCCATAATTATCGATAACTATCGATAAAACGATTCGATAATCATCGATAGTAAAATTATCGATATTTTTTCCGATGAACATCCCTACAAAACAGTTCGCGTGTAGATTGCGTGGCGCCACTGTCTCTTTTACTCGAACGCGGTCCGATGAAGTGTAAGACAGAACGCTTAGGCTAATCGTGCCTCTCTATCGCTTGTTCTGCGCTCTCGCTCACTAATTGTGACAATGATGACGTCATCTTCTTCGAACGGACACCCCTTCATCAATTTACTAGACGTTATCACGTCAAAAAAAAGGCTACTAAAATTTCATTTTTAAATTACAACATTTATTTATATGAATTTTTTTTAATGTTCCATACTAAATCGCATAAAAGCAGCAGCATAAAATAGCAGGTTTTTGATAATCAATGGGAATGCACGCTGTGATCTACTATGTGTTATTAAATGAGCATACAAATTACATTTAAATATGTTTTTAGTGTGCATATTTTGTTGAAGATTTTCTTAAATAAAATTAAACGAGTTTAATTTTTTTTTCCAGATAGCAACCATCCGAAATGCGATGGAACGCAGCAGCAGCAGTGAGATGATGGGAACAAATATAATAGACCGTTGCGGAGCAAGATGGAGTAGCTAGGAAGTTAGACAAAGACAGAAATAGTCGACTGGGATGGAGATGAACGGGACGGAAGCTCGAGGCGAGGAAGCGGTGACGCTCGCTTTGAGTGTGGCCGTCACCGTCATCTCCGCCATTGGGTTACTCCTCAACGCGTACATTCTGTTCGTCATTGTTATTACTAAACAGGTGATGTATTACATAATTATATATTATAAATGCATATAAAAACACTCGTAATTTGATTTGAAATTTTTGTGAGTATTTTGTAATAAAACGCACGATGAAAGCTACTGGTTAAGTTTATTTGGCGGATATATGTACATTATCATAAAGCTTTTATCATCATAATACACATTAAAGATTATTTGCAAACTACTTTGTAATATAATTAAATAATATCACATAGTTATGTCTATGCGGACATAATAATGTGGTAAAATGATCAGTATCTTACTCTCAACGGCCCCCACTAAGACGAGTTTCTGTGTCTCGAACAAAATACAAAACAAATTCAAATACATAGTTTATTATAACATTAGTTAAAACCGAGGTTAATTGAACAGCCAGTTGCTGTGACAATGGCGTTAAAGCATCGTCAAACTTGGACTCGTCTTGTTAAAATATATATTTTTACTACAATACTGCAATATATTTTATAGAATTTCGTTTATCTAGAAATAGTGTTTAATAGCCATCAGAAAAACTCGAAAAAGATATTATTTAGTTTTTTCTTTGTATATTGCGCTATACCCTTGCCGATTGTAAATCGATTTTATGTAAAAGGTTTCGCTTCGATGATCACTTTGTATCAAAATCAAATTCTTATAAGCCTTTCAAGTTATAGAAATAAAATTGTCAACGAACGAAAGAAAATAACACAATACCGTACCGTTGTAGAATTTGTCGTCCACACAGAGATAGTGCAATCGTTGGAAATAGAATCATAATTATATATAAATGAGTAGAAATAAAATTCAAACGTGATATCTATTATTGTACCTGAGGGTAAAAAGTTGATTGAAAATAAATAAATATAAATAAATAAATATTAACCAACAATCACACCACGTTAACCTAGCCCCGTGCTAAGTTCGTAAGAACTTGTGTTACAGGTACTAGGAACGGAAATAAATTTATATAAATACATATATACATAAATACACATCCATGACCCGGTGCAGACATCTATATTCGTCATACAAATTATCTGCACCTGGCGGGATTCGAACCCGCGACCGCTGCGTAAAGTGTCCATTGCCTGACCACTCGACCAGCCGGCCGTCAAAAGGTAAGACGTTTTTATTAAAAAAATAATTGTGTACCCATACCATAATTTTATATTGAAAAATTAATCGAGATTTAAACGGAATTCGCACGAAATTAATCTGAACAACTTTAGGTCAGGTCACCGAGCTTTCGTCGTCCGTTCACTCGGTACCATATTCTTGATTAATTTTCTAATTTATCAAATGTCAAAATCTATATTCGTACTAATGCTATAAATGCAATAATAATTCGAATTTAATGAATTATGGTATAGGCTAGGCCAGATCGCAGCATTGATTATTTGGTGTTTCATTGACTATAATTTGAAATGGAGTCGTTTCACAATATAGAACTAACATGAGAATACAGGTTATATAATCATATGCTTTTGCTAAACCAATGGCTACAATTGTGATGATACGGACAGCTAAATGTGATTGTATCACACCAAAATAAAATACAAAATCACGATATACGTTATAAAATATATACTATTAATATTACAATACTACTACAATGTCTTAATAATATTATTATATTATAAATAGGTAAAGTTTGTAAATAATTATTATTTATACAATTACATACTTTTACTATGACGCTAGTAGGTCAAGGAACGACCTAATGCGGAGTAATAACCAACGACATAATAAAAATGACAAAATAAATATGCCTATACCATTATTATAATTTGATGTTGAAGAATTTATTTCTTTGTTGAATGTATGTAATGTATATCTGCAATAGAATCTAAGGCTGGTATAGGATTTGCTTTTGATAATAAGAACAATGTAAAGGTTGTTTATAGAGAAACATTGTTTCATGGGCGCGTAAAAATATTTTTATTATTTCACAGAATGACGGCATTACTGTTTTATGATATTTAATTGATTTAAAAACAGAAATAAAATTTATGTTTTCAGTCATACAAAATTAAAATAAATTGTATTTTATTCGTTTCGTTGACATAAAAAGTGAAATCAAAAGCCCAATTATTCTGACAGTTATATACAACCATTAGAACCAAAAATAAATAAATAAATAAAATTAAAAAATACAATCATACAAAATATAATAATATAGTCAATTTTCATATGGATATAATATATATTTCATGTTGAATTAAATCTGATTTTTATGATTATGCGTCCAAAGTTTACAAACACTAAAATATACAATATGGTGATAAATCATTAATGATCAGAAGCAGGACAGCCCAATATTGTAGAATTGCCATATGTACATCGATATACCTAGTGCATAATATGTAATGACAAAATTTACGTTAATTTGTTAATAATAATGCGTACGACACATATGATTTTCGATATCATTGTTATCTTGGCTGATGTACAACAAAACAATGATGAAATCGTCATAAAATGTCTTTTATACTTCTCTATACTCAGGAATTTTTTTGAATGAAAAAATCAGTGTCGTCTAAATGAAGACAGTGATGAAGACTAATCTAATTATTATTTTTATTATAATTTTTAATTTTTCTGTATCAAAATTCAAAATATTTCCCAATAGTATGAAAAAATATATAAGTATTAGCTTTAAGTGTCTTTTGAATCATTAATAACCCTTCTAATTACTTTAGACTACTAATTATTTATATTTATCTTTTGCAAAAAAAAATTCCGTATTTATTTGTACTAAAAAAATATGTGTGTAAAACGGATTTTAAGGAAAAAAGAGTTTTTAATATTTTTTAAATTGTTCCACCACATCAAAAAATTAAAAAAAAAAGCTCTTGAGTATAGATAGAGGAGTATAAAATACGTTTTTTGACGAATTTTCGTGAGTGACATATTTCAAAAAGTCTAAAAAAAAAGATTATAAAATTCTTTTCTCCGTTGAAAATCGGCTTTCCATTTGATAATTATGATCATACTATCTTTCCGCCAGCGGCTTCGCCCGCGTGGAATTCGGTTATATCGCGCGACATGGTAAGCGCGCAGCCGCCGCCGCCGCTCCGCGCCCCGCCTACCGCCCGATACCCTTTCCCCGTGCACGCTTTTTTTGTCTTTGTCTTACACAATTGAACAATCTTACATGATTTTATGTTTGACAATAAGGTACTTCCATACAAACTTTCGTCCCTTATTTCCACCCCTTCTACCCTTATTTTCGCAATAAAAAGTATCCTATGTCCTTGCCCAAGTTTAGTTCTATCTTCATACCAAATTTCATCAAAATCGGTTCAGTGGTTTAGGCGTGAAAGCGTAACAGACAGACAGACAGACAGACAGACAGACAGACAGATATAGTTACTTTCGCTTTGATATATTAGTAGGGATGATTTTTTCATGCTTTGAACTCGTAATAATTAGGAAAAAAATAATCATTGATTAAATCCGAATTTTACTATAAAAATAAAAATAATTACGAAAAAAACAGGTTTTTTGAAATTTTCGAAAACCGTTTGAGTTAAAGAGCTAATAATTGAGGTGAATTATTTTCATTCAACACCAAATCGACCTCCTAAGTTTGAGCCAAAAAAACCATGGGGGCAGAATTCCCATATTTATCCGGCTATGTCCTTTATGCTCGATACATTGATGTTTACAGGGTTAATTCTAAAACACCAGCAACCTCGCAGGACAAGATAGCTAACATTATGTACAACAACATTTGTTCTACCACTTTTGTTAATTTGTTAGATTTTATTTTCATACAAAAATAAATATTAATTTAATTTTTCGCGTGAATGCAATAAACTCTACGCGCGTCCCAAAGATTAGGTAAATAACGACCACGTACTAATGTGAGGGGAAAGGTAGGAACGGGGCGGCGCTAGCGCCTTTGAACTTGAACTTGACCTATTTAGCCAGCCGCGGCAGTCGGCGGCGGGCGACTTTGATGCGCGCGCGTCATATGATTTTGTGTGCTACTCGTATTTATTTTATTCGTATCGATCGATGTATTGTACCTGTACTAAAGTTATTTTATAACCATGGTACCGCCGCTATTCTAATGTCGAATACACGGAAATGGTGAGGATACTGGCTAGGTGTGATGACAATGTGTCGGAAGCCTGTCGGCAATATGCAGCTAGATATTCGAACTTACCTACACCGAGCCGTGAGACAATGTCAACTCACCGAATCTGACAAACTAGCACGAGTAAATTTTTGTAACTGGTTCGGTTAACTAAAATAATTTGTGCGTTCAATCAAATTAAAACTAATTCGGAAGTGTTAGCACGTGTTAGTGAACAGCTGATTTTTAGGTGTTGTCTGTGTGTTGGTTGTGATGGTGACTATTTTGAACGCTATCTGCGCGATACGCACCGACATGCGCGTTATTTTTAATTTCTTAATTATTGTAAATACGCTGATTTCACTTTTGAAATACTTATGCCCGCCTGTATTTAACAATAAAAAGTGAATAATACCTAGCTACCAATATTTGATATTAAATTGGTTTAATTAGACTTTAGTAAACGTTAAAGAATAATTACCTACGTTAATAATTTTCACATATTTTTTTATGTTCAGAATTCAGATACCTAATCTACATACCTACATTTTTATAGTATTGGCGGGCATACGGACAGTCGAAGCCTTTTGATGACTAGGTACCGGATGTCTACCGCACAACTGGTTGTGCTGTAACCTCTGGAGGTTATGCAGATGTGTTGCCCTCCTATACATACGATTTATTTGTTTTTTATCGTTTAATATAGCCAGTTCTAAGCCTGGTAAAGTATGAAGGGATTGTGGACTCAGTTTACGTATTGCAGGGACATGACAAAACAGAAATTTGATTATTCACTTAAGTCACTGCGATATACATACTATGATACTGCCCACAAACCCACCAAGCAATTTATATTAATTTTATTAACTAGAATTATCGGGCAGAAAAAGTGTTATTACTATTATTATGCAAGCGCGCCCGAGCGTCGCGTCATCCTTTCGCTAATGAATGAAACATAGACTCTAAATTTCAGAGCAGTACAATAAAAGCTTAAAAAATCATTTTTAATTAATGTATTGAGTTATGTCAAAAGTCGTAGAACAAATGTTGTTGTACATAATGTTAGCTATCTTGTCCTGCGAGGTTGCTGGTGTTTTAGAATTAACCCTGTATAAATAACAAGCTGCGAAAGTTGATTTCCCCTGCGAATTCGTTAGTTTTCGCAAAAATATACCTTATATCTAAAGATCTAAGCTATTATAATTATAAGCCATTTTAAAACATAATTAGAAAACTATATTAGTACTGATATTTACGTATCTTTTTAAACATGTAATAATATAATAATAAATAATAAAATACATCTTAGTAGACATTTTATTATTTACTCATACTTGCAGTGGTTTTTTAAAGGTTGTTTTTATTCATAGCTAGGGTCGAAGTCTTATCGATATCTCTTTCTCTTTCGCCTTATAATCACAATAACGTAGGCAGCAAAGCGTGCAAACGATTCTTTAGAAGTCAAGATAGGAATGGGAGTTCTACATGAATACGCAAGATTAATTGTGGACTTCTTTATTCCATTAATTATTATTGCTCTAGAGTTTAGTAGTAATTTGTGTCAATGAGTCAGGTATTGAAATTTCAAACCGGTGAAGAAACTGCGTCAGATGTTTCATAATAAAGTCTCAACTTACTTTTGTTTTGAATAGTGAATTGTGTAACTAACTCAAAGCTGTCGTATTAATATGAGGGTCTGCAAAAACTACGTGGGCGGGTTGCTCAAACGTCGCAAATACAAAGCTTTTCACCGCTTGAATATTATAATAGTTACGGTTTGACTGTAAGATTTAAGGAGTTTAGAACTATACTTAATGTGCTGCGTTTTACTAAGAATTAGAGTTTTTAGTAAAAACTCTTCTTTCATAATGATATAATCTGAATAGACAAGTAATATGTTATCTAAAGAAAAATAAATAATCACATCAATTCTTATTAGATTTTTTTATCTATACAAAAAGATTGTTGTTTAAAATGTCGAGGCTACATCCAATATACCTACAGAGTGAATTTTCGAAGTAAATGTACATAGGGAATAGCTAAAAATATTCCAAGAAGTCTTAAGGTCGATTATGACATAAGCATGCTAAGATTTTTCTTTTTTAACTACGTCATTAGATCTTTTGTCGGGGAAAAAGTATTTTCGTATTTTGTATGTATAAAATGAGCCGCAATTTTTTTTTTTTTGATGTTTATAAACCTAATGCAATGTCAGTCAATGATTTTCATCTATTTTCCCTTAATATTTTCTATGATTGGTAAGGATTTTAACATTGTTTATAAATCTTTATTTATTATATAAAAAAAGAATCCTCAAAATGGGAAGCTACCTTGTAAAGAATTTTACGCCGTCATCTTTCTATACGTATGTTAAAAGTTGTAAGTCGTCGATGTATGCACATGAGAGATATTACAAAAAAAAAAAAAAAAAACGAATTATAGACACCTTTATGATCTCTTTATCTTTTATTTATTAACTGCTTTAAAGTTGTGATCCTAGAAGTCTAACTTAAAAACCTGGTGTAAGTTTTATCTTGGTACACCGTCAAAAATTAAATATATGGTACAGATATCTCTATATCTACCGGTATATATAGCACAAACATTTTATTTGGGAAAATGTAAAGTTACCGTGTTTTATACCGAGTATTATAGATTACTTTTGTATTTCATAGAGCAAGAGAGCGACATAAATTGCGACATTAATCATAGCCGCTCCACTGCCCGTATCAACTACTAGTTGACAAGAGTTTACAAACTAACCGCAATAACCGCAAGCGCCCGTGTCAAGTAATGGTCGTCATGGCTATATTGCCGATGTCAACTTTTTTTCGACACTGGCATTAATACGCGAAGTGCACCTGTCAACTACAGGTTGATTAACGTATATTACATTATCACCGGTCGAAATTACGTAACAAAACATGAGAGGCCGTGGGCAGTTTTGTGCAGTTGGTAAACTAAAAGGTCATTGCCCGGACACTCAAGCGGATAGGTAGCTTAGGACCACCGGTCTAACAACCGTTCTGAAGTAGTGGTGAGAATAGTTAATTTCCTTAAAGCTGACGGTCCCAGGGTCGATTCCCTCTCGGGGCAGATATTTGTATTTGTACAAATATTTGTTTTTTGTATGAGTGTGTGCCCATGTCTCTCTATTGTGCTCCGGAGAGCACGTAAAGCACTCAGTCCTGGTTGTTGTCATCAACATATAATAGCTATCGTTACTCATATTTAAGGAAGTAACCCGTCAACCCGCAGTAGAGACCTCTTTTTCGTTAGCCTCAGTGTCGCAACACGGGGAAGGATTTTATGTGTCCTGGAGGAGGGTGAGACCCTATCCGACTACCGCTACATCCGTTTTCTGCTTTTTGTTGTGTAAAATGATAAACTAAAATAAAGAACCTGTAATTATAGTGTATTACACTTTACTTATTGATTATGACTGTCTCGGAATATTATATTATATGTGTATACTATTTGTTTGTCTCAATAAAGTAGCCGAAGTACTTTAAATTTCAAATCTGTTCTATCTCGACAATCTTAAGTAATTATCGTTACATCCCATCTTTTGCCTCTTAGACGTTGTTATTTTGTATTAATTTTATTAAAAAATAAACCGAAAATGTTTTTTTGTTTTTTTGTTTAGGTTAATATATACTGAACTAAAAAAAAAACTTAAGGCGTGTGTTAGCTATTGTTTGTTTTGTACCTATAAATATATTTAAAAAACATATTTCTAAAGACGTATTGACGTATCCTGTTTTTATATGTTAATAAAGGAATCTTTGGTTTTATAAATGTCTCTAGTTTCGTAGTCAAGTTTTTTAATATGGAACCATGTCAGTCACATTAAATTAAACGCAATTGAATCAACGTACCATAGTAATTAATAATGACGTTTCACTTGGACGTCGAACTTGTATGCTTTCGGATTAGCTGTCAATTTTTAATCGAACTCTCATTTATTTTTCCGTTTTCCTTTCATTGCGTGCGTTTTCAGTACGTTATTGCGATCTCTTATTACTAATGCATTGCACGCCTTATAAGCGAAGCGTTGAGGTGGTTACCCACCGCCGTGGGTTCTATTCTCACTTCACGCAAAACCAGTGATTTTTCTAAATTAAAATGTCTCTATTTATCGTATATTGGACTTGTAAAATAATATATACACACACATATTAAGAAAAAAAAAAACACTATTTTTAACACTCATTATACTTTTAATGCCATTTTTGTTATTTAAACTAATTAAAAAACTGCTTAAAAAAGTTTTGTCTTGGACGTCCGTGTGTCTATATGTGCGGATTCTGTATATGGTCACGATAACGACCGAGAATTCACCAATCGAGGTTTTTTTTTTCTTACGCTTCAGTATAGTTAGAAATAGAATCCTATATAATTTTACGGTCAAATTCGATGTGGATTAATTGTTTTTAACAACTTTATTGTGAAAAATGAGATTATGAGGTGCACTTTTAGATTTTCCAAACTATTTCGTTTTCTTTTTATCGCATGCCTTTTTAATATGGTATTTTGCTCTCTTAGTAGTACTTTACTTAAAAATTACAGTACAAACAAAGGATGATACAAAAGTTACATTTCAATAACACATAGATTAGTGATTACTTAAAGTTAGTAACTTTTACATTGAAATTTCTTACCAAATTTGCATGAATTGGGTTAGACATGGGATAGACGGGACACTTTAATGTCAACTCGCAGTGGAGTAGTGTAACGGATGGCCGAGCTCTTTGCCCGGTAGTGTAACACTTACGGCCGTATCAATTCAGTTCAAATTGAAATGTAATAATTTTAACGTTATTAATATTTAGTTTTCTATTATTAAGTTGAAACCGTGAGCCTGCATTATCCTTTTTATCCCTGAACGAAATATTATAGCTATGTTTTTTTTTTTAATATTACATTTTACCACATCAGCCGTTGGATTTCACTGCCCAACGTAGGTTTCCCCATTATCTATAGAGGGAATTTTCCAATATTCGCCACGCTTTGCAGGCGGGTTGGCGAGCACAGTGTGTTGTGGCAGTATATGGTGACGCTGCTGCCCACCACCATCCTGGTTGGTGTACAGTTGTTCGCACCACTATGCCATTAATCGCCTTTTTCGACAACTAAAAAAGATGAAGACCGGACCTATTCTTCATTTAATTAATGACATAGCTTAGATTTAATGACATTAAAATTAACCAAATATTATTTAAAATTGTATTACAATTATATAATGCTAATAATATTTTATTATGAATGTAACTTAATTTTTTTAAATCAAAATTACCAGAATATTAAATAATCTATCTACAAAAGAATGTCTCCTTCAATGAAAAGAACTAAAATTTAACATTCCATGTGTATACATGCACACACAGACAAACACACATACAGATACACACGTAGACATACATACAACATACACATACTCAGTAATGCGAGTGTGCAACGTATACGCACGTAAATATTCTGATACGTCATATTCATATTCTGATACTGATGCTTCATAAAAAATAATACGTGTCACCAAGCAAAACAGTATCTATACTTGTTTATACTCAAGGAATAGCATACTATATCTGTATTTAGCTAGAAAATTTGAGTATATAATTTTACTGTCACAAACCACTTTATTTCTAAAATACATTAGTTTTAATTTTTGACGTGATAACGTCTAGTAAATTAATGAAGGGGTGCCCGTTCGAAGTAGATTACGTCATCATTGTCACAATTAGTGAGCGAGAGCGCGGAACAAGCGGTAGAGAGGTACGATCGGCTCGGCCTAAGCGTTCGGCTCACGATCGGCGGTCGGCCTAACTTACGACGCGTCCGAGTAGAAATGACAGCAGCAAATGGCGGGAAACTGTTTTGTCAATATTGAAGTAATGTCAAATAGTGAAAAGTTGATAATATAATGTAATGTAATGTAATAATATAAGTTAATAATATATAAGTAAATAAATGTAAGTTAATAATATAAAAGTTAATAATAAAAGTTAATAAAATCATAAAATGGTTACCATAGTTTATTACAACAACAATTGCAGCAAAAAAGGTTCTTGCATTTTAAGAATCCGATTAGCGATATAATCTCATATATTTGTTCTTTGATTATAAAATAAGTAGCATCGGTGGGCGAGTGGAGTAATATTAGGTTATATTTAGAGATGCAACGGATAGTTGTTTGGCCGGATACCGGATACCGGATATTCGGCCTGATCACCGGCCGAATATCCGGTATCCGGCCGCCGAATATTCGGCCGGCCGAACGATACCTACATTTTAGTTTGGCGGCGGGCGCGTCGTGCAGGTTTAAACATGTTACGTATTGTAGGCTCGCGCGGACCGTTGTCTAGGCAAGAAACGAGTTTTATTAGGTCAGTGTACGGAACTATTTCGTATGCAGTACAGGTGCGCCTGCCTATTTTTCTGAATAGATAAGTTTTTTTTGTGTTTAATGTGTATAGTAGAGTATACGTAATTGTAAACTCGTACTTCATTCTGTGTTTATTTTATTTATCTAAAATAATGGCAAATAAACGATCTCCGTTGTGGAACTATTTTGAAATAGAAAAAGACGATGCAAAGTACGTAGTGTGTTTAATTTGCAAATCAAAATTATCTCGTGGTGGCGAAGGGAAGAAAGCATCCACTTCTTCTATGAAAAACCATTTGCAAAGCAAGCATCCCAACGAATTCTCCGAAATTTACGGTGGTCCATCTTCAACTTCATGCGCCGGAAGCAAATCTTTTTTTTCTACGAGTTCATTTGCAAGTACGAGCGCTCCCGCTCAGCCGGCTTCACATAAACAATTAACTTTGGCAGAGACAGTAGAAAGAAAACAGTATTGGGGTATTAATGACCCAAAATCTAAGGAATATCATTATTTAATTGGTGAAATGATTGCGTTAGATAATGAACCACTATCAATGGTGGACAGAGTTGGTTTCAACGGGCTTATGCATAAGGCAGTTCCTCGGTACAAAATCCCCAGTCGTACATTTATGACTGAAAAAATAGTACCCGACATTTATGACCGAATCAGTAAAAAAATGATGGAAAATATTTCAAAAGCTCCCGTGGTGTCTGTTACGTCAGATATGTGGACTTGCGACCACAATAATGAAAGCTTTTTAAGTTTTACAGCCCACTGGATATCTCCTGATTTCAAACTGGAACATGGCATGTTGGCAACCAAACCCTTTTCAGGATCTCACACCGGGGAGAATATAGCGAACGAACTGAACGTTATTGCCGCGCGCTGGAACATTCCTCTGAATAAAATACACATTGTTGTGCACGATAGTGGGGCTAATATGGTAAAAGGAGTTCGGGTGGCTGAATACGATTCTGCTCGCTGCTTTATTCACTCGCTCCAAAGAGTCATCACTGAATCACTTAAATGTCAGTCTGATTTAATGGAGATGTTGGCTGCTTCTAGGCGTATTGTAACCCATTTCAATCACTCAGGACTAGCGCAAGAAAAACTTAAGGTCATTCAAAAGGAGCTGAAGTTACCGGAACATCAGTTGGTGCAAGATGTCAGTACACGTTGGAACTCTACCTACTATTTACAGGAGCGTTTATTAGAGCAGAAACGGGCTATTTCTTTATATATTGCCGACCACGATAAACTAAGTAACTTGACTCCTCAACAGTGGAACTTAATGGAGCAATGTATCAGCCTTCTTAAACCTTTCGAGGAAATAACGAAAATCACCAGCTCAGGTTTGTCATGCATTTCCGAAGTCATACCACACGTGGCTACGTTCATGAGGTACGTTCAAAAAGAAGATACTGCGCGTAAAGTACCGAATTTGTTGCATGTTTTGATGTCTCTGAAAACTGAAATAGAGCAACGTTTTCAACATCTTGATGAAGATCCAAAATATTTCATGGCTACTTTATTAGATCCCAGATTCAAAACCAGTTTTTTTGGGATAATACAAACAGAAAAAGCTAGACAAAAGCTGCTTCTGGAGGGCCTAAAAATGACTTGTAGCGAAGAGGATTCAAATAGTAGTGAAAGTGATTCGCCTCCAATGAAAAGAAGGGCAGGCAATGGCGCAACTGTTGTTCATGAAACATTTTGGGATTGCTTTAACGAAGTCGCTCAAGATAATAGTCAAACCGAAGATACGACAAATAGTGCTATAGCCAACGAGCTTGACTTTTACTTAAAAATGGTCCGAGTTGATCGACAGAGTGACCCTTATGCGTGGTGGGCAGCAAACGCCAATCAATTCCCAATATTGATAAAATTTGCCCAAATATATCTGTCATCACCATGTAGCAGTGTTTATAGTGAAAGACTTTTTTCAGAGGCAGGACTTATTTATGAAAATAGAAGGAATCGTCTGTTACCCAAAAATGCAGAGAATCTCGTTTTTATTCACCACAATTTGCCGTTAGTTAATTATGAATATTAAACTCTCTTTTTATTTATTTGGTAACACTTATTTTATTTGATTAAGAATTAACATACGATACGCTACGATTGGTTCAATGGATACTAATGCTGATAATAGGATTTCTTAACTACTTTAAATGAGGCTTTTTGATAAGTTTAAATTGTACGTTAAAGGTAATACTAATAAACGAATATTGATAATTTGTTGTTGTTTTCTTGTATACTAACCATTTTTAACCATTTTTTTATTTTTTTTTAGTTAAATACCAAACAGAATCACTATTCGGTATCCGGCCGGATAGTGCGCAACTATCCGGTATTCGGCCGGATAGTAAAATAATGGCCGGATAGGCCGGATACCGGATAGCAACCGGATATCCGTTGCATCTCTAGTTATATTACAATTTTGACTAAAAAGTTATTAGGACTCATATAATTACGATCGTATAAAAAGTAAACTGTTTTTATTTAGTATATTTTTACAATTTTCATAAGTGGTTAATTATAATCTAATTTGTTTTACTAACTTTAAGTTATTAAACTTAGCTTCTTTATTAAACTTGATTATTTCTTGTATTACATATCAAAGTATTTAACTTTATTTCGCTTTTATATTAAATACAATTAATTACCTGTAGCTTATATATATATTATACAAAATAATGATAATTCAGTGATAATAATTCAATTCCATTCATGTTTTCTTATGACGTTATCACGTATAAATTATCGTCCGTAAACCGACTTTACAGACAACCAATTTTTTTGTGATATTTAACTTTATTATTATTATATTTTTATTGAACTCAAAGAGTTAATGCTCATATTGATATCTCTCACGTTGAATTTCCACCAATAGCAACTATTTCAACAAATGCAATATCTGCAAGATCTCGAAGTAGGTATTAAACATATCTATATCAAAAAGTATTTTTCTATATTCTTACTTTGAGGACTCGTAATCTTCCTCTTTTGAATGCGCGCTCTACAGGCAATATCTTTTTGATACCTCGCGTCGAATGTTTTGTGTCACGTCATATAGTATGTGAATATTCGAGAAAATATTAAACGGATTTTCAAAAAAATAAACATTTGCATGAAAAGTATCTACATGCTTACTTTTCGTTTTAATTCTGTCTGTCACTGACAACGATATCTATATATTAATACGTGAAGCAAAAACTTTGTATCCCTTTTTACGAAAATAACGCGAACGGAGAAGTATGAAATTTGGCACAGTTAAAGTTTATATGGAGAAGAAGTGCAGAATAAATAAATAAATATTAACCAACAATCACACCACGTTAACCTAGCCCCGTGCTAAGTACTTGTGTAGAACTTGTGTTACAGGTACTAGGAACGGAAATAAATTTAAGATATAAATAAATATATACATAAATACACATCCATATGAAGCATTAGTTTGAAGTATCAGAATGATAATATATTTTATAATAATGCTCAAAACATACATGAAATTGATTTAAAAAAACACTACACACACTACTACGGCACACACATATGTACAATGACATATATACATGTTTATTGTCAAAATCTGTTGTCAACACGGTCTTAAATACAGGTCTTCCAACGAATTTTTTATCGAAATTTATTATCAGAGATCAGGTCCAATGACTGCTGCATATGCTCACCATGTTATGCCAATTCACATTTTTATGATGTTGACAATACTGTCAATTATAGATTAGGTCGAATTTCGACCACTTGGCGACCACTAGTTAAACTTAATCCGCTATTTATTTCGTATGATTATAGAGAAGTCCCAGATTTTTTTACAAAACGAGTAGATAATTATATCTAGTATGATTATATCTTTCCTGTTTTCAAAGTAAAAATTCAGCGGATGAATTTTATCTAGAGAAACTAACACTTTCTTTCCACAAGGCTAATTCTGCTGATGTATATTTATTTTTAAACTTTTGTAATGATCCATCCTTTATTTAAATCTGTCCCTAGATATTCCTCAAAACATATCGAAATTATTATGAGCGAAATACAGATAATACCTATGTATAAATACATATATATTTAAAATTTATAAGTTTTCCGAGGCATACCTCGGGAAAATTTATTAAGAGAAGAGCATTTAAGTTGACAAGAATTTAAGGTTGTTGTAAAATTAAAATTAAACATAAAACGATTATAACAGAGAAGTTGTTTTCAAGTTAAGTAACTATTCGTCTCGGAACATAAAATTAATATGAATCGTCTGTTTCAAAGGGAATTCCGAAGAACATCGTCTGAAATTACCGACAGAGATTTTTATTAATTCTTTTAAATGTTATTTTGACTTTTTAATAATATATAAACTAGACTTCCTTCTCTATTGTTTATCAACTTATCACACTGATGATGATTTATAGCAGGAATTCCCAAAGTGGGTTCCGCGGAATCTAGGGGTTCCGTAGAATACTCATAAGGGTTCCGCCGAAATTATTTATTATTAGCTGTTAAAAATAATACCATGGTTAACAAACATTATTTTGAAATAGCGCAAAATATGTGATGAGAAGAATTCATTACTTATTTATTTTATTTACGTAGCCAGATGTAGGGTTGAACGGACGTGTATTCGCCATAAAAGTGCTTTTTTTAGTTTGCTTTTTTTATTTTATTTAATATGGGGTTCCATAAAATAAAAGGTATTTGGCTGGTGTTCCGTTATCTTTAAAGTTTAGAAAGCCCTGATTTATAGGATAGGCTGAACATCATCCATGATTAAAAAAATGTTATTTGAAAAAAAGGCTATTTAAAATTAAAAGTAATAATAAACCGGAGCAGTAATTACGTATAAGTGCATTTAAAAAAAACAATACGATTTTTTAGCTTTAAAATTTGATATCAGATTTACAGTAAAATGTCGATATAGTATTTTCGCATAACGACGTGGAATCGAAATTTGACAAACGCGTTTCGTCAAAGTACGAAATAAATTTTATCTGCGACCTTTGACTAAAATATTTTTACTTAAATCTTTTAAAAATTATATTTTTACTCAAACGTTGAATGCAAGGAATTTATATACAAACTGGAATGCGCACATGCACTCAAAAAACGTTCCTAAGAGAGGGATTGCATCTCTCTCTACCATGGATTAAAGGCAACTCGTAAGAAAGAGACAAAATACTGGTACTCAACGAAATGCTCGGAACGATTTTTTCACTTTGCATGTTGGAAACTAATGTAAACTTTATGTCAGTTATTTCAAGATGCATATTTGAATATATCAATTTTATTAAGTGAGCGTTCCAGTTATTATATAAATTCCTTGGTTGAATGATATGTAATATAACCATATCTTCTAGACAAACCCGTGACGAGTTTACCTAGAAGGAGATTATTCACACATTCAAATAGAAGGAAGTATGTAAATAGAACAGTATCGGAAAAACAGTAAGAATTTCATATTTTAGGCACAGATATAGCTTGGGCATGTTTCCAATAAAATAAAAATGATCTAGAGGAAATGTTGTCACAGATAAGATACTCATCAAAGTCTTTAAATATCTGCCATATTCATTTTACATAAAATATACTGTGTAACTAAGACTGTCCCAAATCAAATATTGTAAAAGGATAACTATTAAAATTATAAACAAAGTTTTACATAAAGTTTTATCTAAAACACATTTCGTCAAGTTACGGCCTTTGACTTTCTGAGATATGGTTAGACGTAAATTGATCAAAACACTATTGTTTTAGTTACCTATTGCCTGTCTTTTTAAACTTAAATGTTTACTAAACGATCCCCTGAGTTTAAATATTTAACTATAACTAGGTGTGAACTATGAGTACTTTCCTTCGTTACTTAAAAAAATTAAAAGTTTTAAGTTTTAATTAAACAGTATGGTTTTTAAAATTAATTAAATAAAATAAAACACATGAACGAACTTTTTTCAATGTATTAAAATGTAAATAAATTTCATGTACTTGTGGTACTTATGAAGAATAATGAATTTAATGAATGTCTATTTGACTAAATGGCATAAAACCATTAAAGCAAGTAAAAATAGTTAAAGTTCCTAAACGATGAGCAACTATTTCACAATAACAAATTATCCTAAAGATCTGTACGAGTATGTGAGAAGAAGTTGTCTTTGTTTTCGATCGGAACGTCACATGGATTATGTTGCCGTGTAGTCAGACCATATGCTTCATTTTGAATTTTTGGAATTTTAATAGGTATTTGTAATTTTCATAGAATATAATATATATAAACATATATCGACTGCCGCAATAACAAAGTAATAAAAATAAGATAAAGATATATTATAATGAAATTCAAGGAACGTCTTTTTCTGCGTTTTTGTTTGATATTTACAGAAAAAAGTATAAAATAAAGTACGGCGGTGCAGAACGCTTGCTGACTCACCGACTGACCGACTGACAGATTCATCGTCGCCAAGCCGAGAAATTCAGTATGTAGGGTTCTATTACAATATAACGATAATACCCAATAGAGAAATATTTTTGAAATTCCACTCCTTAGCACGTGAAATAGGGGATGAAAGTGTGTATGTATGACCGTTTTAAATTGTGTTAGTAAACAAAAAAGTTTAACGGAGTTCTGAGTTAAAATGTTAATTTTTGAGCTTGCGATTAAAAATAAATAATAACTTGTTTTCCACTTTTATATAAGGGTAAAATGAAATTCCGCCATTTTTAAAGCCAGAAGCGTAAAAGTTTATATAATGGCTTTTGATTAGAAATAAATAAAATGTTTAAGCATTTTTTTGAAATTTTATATCTAAATAAAATAAGGAATAGTATCATTGTGACTTAACTTTTTTTTAATGTGTAAAAGATCTACTTCTGAGCGAATTAAACTATGGAAAACAGCCAGCTATGTATATCTATTTTAATGGGAAAGAAGAAGGTTTAGAACTTAATTCACCATGCTGTTCAATTGCAGTTTGTTATAGTACAGTGCTGGATTCAAAAAGGCTTATACAGACAAACTTGAGTGGATACGAAAAAAAAAAGAAGAATAATAGAAAGTAATCTAAAAAAATTACCCTGAAAACTGGAAAATTATAAAAAATGTGCTTTTTTCAAGGATTTTTGTATAAGCATTTTTTTTTGGAATTTTGATATGATATCGTCGAGATAAATACTTGTATAACTAGATTCCATAGAAGTTTTACATAACCTACTTAACAAACAAACATGTAATCAATAAAACCTTTTTTTATATACAGAAAAGGTATCAGAGTCGAATTCAAACTTCACGCTCAAAAGTGTAATTTCTTAACTAATCCTACTACACCATTATGATGCATGTATAATTAGTTCTTAGATAATTTTGTTACTTATTAGTCATTACTTAATAGATTTTTATTCAATAATTCCACTTTAGGTGTTACTAGAAGACGAAACATTTAATATTTCGCAAAGTAAGGTAGCGTAGCGGATAAGTCGGTACTAAGCTGCGATTAATGGACCGAATAGGGAGGGTGAGGGTAACCAAGATATTGACTTGGACACGGAGATTACGTGCATATAGACAGTTTTTAGTAAAACACTCACCTTTTACATTTGTAATATGAATATACGATACTAATTTTTCTTCAAGTATAATATATCTACCGTCCTTACCGTATCTATTTGATAGATATCAAATCGATAGGAGATAGTTAATTTTTTAAATTATTCTAATCAAGTAATAAAAGAATTGAATGACTTTACTCGATTTGGTATCAACTATTTGATATGACAAGTAATTTAAACAATTCTAATGTCTGTTGTGATATGTGCAACGACAAAACGTTTAATTATAGTTTTGGTATAACGATTACAATATACAATGTAACTCAATCTAATAAACCGTTGTTTTGAAAACTATTTGTTTGAAATGATAAAAAATTATATATTGTATTGAATAGAAATTAATTAGGTTATTTTTAGGAATATTTTGTAATAAAAAGTACATGCAAGTTAAATTAGCCTTATAAGATATAATTAATAAATAAATAAATTAACGTATGCCGTGCGGTGACCGGCAGAAAAGAATAGTCCCGACGCAAAAGGTCGATAATTGCGTATTGAGAAAAATCTCAAATCGATATTACACATGGCTACATAATATCAAGCTTTAATTTTCCAGCATAGGATGACGACCTCTCACTGTACTAAAATCCTACAAAGCGAAATCAGCTTATCAATACAATAGTAAATCATGATAATATTATATAGCAGTGTGTGCCATCCAACTTCAAATTACATAAATGCTACTCATACATACATATATGATACTCGCTGAAGGTCATACAGGTATATGCACCAACCTTAACAAAAGCGGCGAGTACATCACCCAACTTCGATTTGTTCACGATATCGTGCTCATGGCGGATGCGGATGCGGCGATGGATCATGGCGGAATCCTTGGAAGACCTCAACATTATTTTCAGTGACCTCGAAGGAGTTTCCCAACAGGTGGTCCTTAAAATGAACATGAACAAGACAAAAATCATGTCGAATGCCCAACTCGTGCCCACCACGATATCAGTTGGGAATGCTACTCTCGAAGTTTTTGATGAGTACATTTACCTAGGATTTTTATCCTATATATTATTATACATTAAGGTCCAACACGGTAGATCCAACTTTGAAACAGAGGTCAATCGCTGTCTCCAGTTAGGATAGGCAGCGTTAAGGAAATTAAAAAACGTCGTTTAATCCGAAATATACCAGTGCCTTAAGTCGAAAGTCTTCGATCAATGTATAATGACGTACTGGTCTGAGATGTGGTCTAACTATGAGCCTCTAAAGCTAGTTCTAAATCGCACAAAAAGCAATGGAGAGAGCTATGCTTTTTTCTTCGAGATCGAATCAGAAATGATGAGATTTAAAGTCTAACGAAGGTTGCCAACAAAGCTCAGCGGATTTACAAGCTAAAGTGGCAATAGGCAGGGTACATAGCTCGTAGAATTAATGGCCGGTAGAGCACAAAGCTTCTCGAGTGGAGACCACGTACCGGCAAGTGCTGCGTCGGGCAGCCATCCACGAGATAGACAGAAGACTTGAGCACAGTCACCGGAAGCCGTTGGATGAAAGCTGCTTTGGAATACGATGGAAGATACGTTCAGAAGTGGATATCAATGGCTGATATGATGATGATGAAATTAGCTCTCTCTATAAAGTTGAGCTTGGCTAATTTAATAAACTATGTAAATACTTCGTCGTCACTATATATACATATATTGTTATGTCTTAACTATCTCCATAAAGTTGAGCTTTGTTCATATTAAATTAGCTATGTAAATACTTCGTCGTCACACACACTCAAAATTAATATAACGATAATGAGATGTATTATATTTATCAGTGGCGGTAGCTTCATACAAGCCAAAAAGCCGGGCTTGCCCTACTTCAAATTCCGTACCGACCGAAAACATTGACTTTCATTTTTAAATTTTCGCGCGCCAATTCTTTCACTTCGTTTTGTTTTTTATCTATGACTATTATAAGTAGTGTCCAAACGCGCCGCGCCCGCCGGCCGCCAAATACTACGTAGCGTTGACGGCCGTATGCATCTCGCTCACACTCATTGGCTTGCAACGGGGCTTCGCCGGCGTGTATTTCTGCACCGTTCTAACCTATGAAAAAGTGCTATGTCTATAGATATAACTACTGTGTATTTCTAAAGCAATTAGTATGAAAGAATAAGCCCGGCTTTCACTATGAAGTTAGTCACAAACTAGCGCCACAGTATTAGCGCCACGAAGTTGGTTTTTGTTTTCAAATTTCATGGTACATGTCAAAGAGTGTAAATATTTATAATGATGATATACATTTTGTTTAGTGATTGAGCGGATAACTGATACATTTTTCATTTTCGTGATTTTGATTTTAAAATGAGTTCAGATAGAAATCTTATTGTTCCTTATAAGAATTTAAAGTGTGTGAAAGTTTTAATAGGCGAGGAAAAGGTGAAATCTTTATCTTTCACGGAGAAAAAAAAACATAGCTTCGGAATAACCTAATACACCGGATTTGTGTATTTCGCAAACAAGTAAGTCTCACATAATACAGTTTAATAGATTAGTATACAAGACTCATTGGATTGTAGGTTGCTCTCATTCCAATAAATTGTATTGTCGGTGTTGTAATAAAATCTCGCATCGAGTTTGAGATCAAAATTACAAAATTTGTTTCAATTGTAATTACTTTCTTTTATTATTACGTTAAACAACCAATAAATTTTTCAAAAGTCAGTCGTGCAGTTTTCGATACCTATCATAAGCTTTTTTAATGCCTCTGTAATAGCGCCTTAACTTTTCATGTGTTTTTTTTTTTTTGTTTGTTAGTTTGTGATGTAGGTTTGTAACAGAACGCGTGGGGTTTTGTCAATGCTGACATGTTTGTGATTTTCTGTCTAGTAGTAATATGCCTTTAGTGTGCTTTGTTAAAACTCGCAGACGGCAATGATTATGAAGACTGAAGAGTGAAGGGTTGCAAAATTTCATGGAATTTATAAATTGTCATGAAATTTATTAAAAAAAAAATCGAATCATAAACAAAAAATGTATGTCGGGCTTGCTCTGTTCTCAAGTACTAGGCACGCCACTGATATTTATATATTATTAAACTTTTAGTCATATTAAAAATATAAAATTGACCAATTATTTAATTTAATTATAAGAATTAATACAAGAGTAAGCGTCTCTTCTTGAAACATGTCAAAAAACACAGATAAAAACGAAAAATACATAATTTAACAATGAATCAATATTACGAGTATAATAGAACAGTCTTCAAGCTATTGTAATTTTATACAACAATAGAATATTAAGAAATTGTCGAAGACAGTAGCATTTTTATAAGAATATCTTTTGAAGATATTTCAAGATCTTTCAACGTCGTAGATGTTGTGTCACCTTGAATTCGTTTTCTTGTAGTAGTAGTTATTTCTATCGTGTTTTGATCACTAGATTTTTTACTGGAGAGTACCAGGCTGATGCTTCTTTTTCTTCTTAGTGGAACACCTTTAATTTCATCTTCATAATCTTCCTCTGATTTTTTCGCTCCCATTTTCATTTTTTTCAAAAATTCATCATCACTTAAACTGAAAGGAAAATAAATAAAATAATAAATAAAAGTTGTATGCTGCTGATCGAAGGCCTCTTCTGCATGTAGAAGAAGGGTTGGAGCTTAATCCACCATGCTGCTCCACTACGGGTTGGCGGATAATTTTCTTATAATGGGTAACGGTCCTTATCTGGTGTCTATGATAACAACAGGGACCGACGGCTTTACGTGCTTTACGAGACACGGTGGGGAGACCCACAAGGACATACACCCAGACCGGACACAAATATTTGTACAAATACAAATATCTGTCCCGAGCGGGAATCGAACCCGCGACCGCCCCGGCGCGCGGCGTTTAGGCAACTACTCGCACCACTACACCAGAAAGATCGTAGTTGTATAACAACAATGTACAAATAATTTCTGACACTCACCCTGATGTATCAAATTTATCTGCTATTATTTTATCCTTGAATGAATCCATTTCCTCATCGATTGATTTAGGAAAAATTGGTTCTGGACTTCTTGATGGTACCTTCAAAACTATTGTGGTCGGTGTTGGTCTAGTCCGAGCGGGCGGTTTCGGTCTAGATGGTCTTATAGGACCAGGTTTTGGAGTAACAGGCGATGGATATGTCGGATTAAAGTCGGAATTGTCCGCGTAACGGACGTCTTTTGGAATTAAATTGGGGGGTATCCATTTTGATGGGTGGTTGATTGTATCATCTGGAACTGCTTGTCGAAGTGAACTCATAGTTGAACTATCTTCAAAAGGTGGTATATCAAATTTCATTGCACGTCTGTTATTATTTACGTCTCTTGGATCTTGTGGCATATTTTTTCCACTAGGAAAAGTGTCCTGAAAAGCAGATTTCATCTAAAATTTTTGACTGTAGCTCTCAAATGAATGGTCGCGGATGCAGTACACTTTCGCATAAAATCGACATGAAATTATTACCATCGCTAAGTTCCTTACAATGAGTGAGAAGGTGAAAATCAACATCTATCAACAATGACTAAAAGCAAACTTTTATTTCAAATCACATTGATTATTTCTATAAAAAAAAAATAAGACCTTATTCTTTTCTTAAGTTGGAAAATTCTTATTATGTTAGGTAAAGACACATTTTTATTTATAAAGCTTAACTATTTGCAATATTAAACATCCTTTCTTATTTTAAACATCCTAAAAAAGTAGCCAGTAATTTAATTCTGGCTACAATCACTTCACATCTGCCCATTTTCTTTCTATATATTTTGTTACGTTGTATTTTGTCATGTCGGTAAAAGTAACATTAAAGATAGAGTAAACTCTTTTAGGTATAGGTAAAGGTTGTAAATCGTTAATCCAATTTTCTTAAAGCATGTTCGCTTCTAATTTATTAAAGTGTTTTCCTTTAGCAAAATGTATTAACCTTTTGAATTTTGTCCATTGTTCGTCGAGCTGCAGCAGCAGCTTTTCTCATATTAATGGCGCTCTGTACTGCTTTAAGCTGATCGAGCGACCCCGGATATTGCTTTATTACCTGAAACATGTATAATGTATCTGACATACTCCTAACCTGAATGGACTATTGTTTTAGATCTTAAAATAGATTATGAATTCTATCACTAATTTTATTAATTAAATATTAAAAAGAAATATTAAAAAATTTCTAGAGAATTTAAAAAATTTCTTCAATGAGATTAAAGTTTATATATTATACAATATAAATATTTATTCGTCAGGGTTGATTTTAAAGAGGATAATTTGCTAATTACCTCGCTTAGTGGTACTTCAGTTGTGCCAGATTCCGAAGGACTCGGATCGGGGGCTTTTGCTGTTAATCTCATTAAGGATCCTTCGAAATTATTTCGATCGTTAGACTCGTATATCGAGTCATCCAATCTTCTACCCGACCTTAACGTGGTTGATGCATCGTCAGAACCAGTTAAAACTAAAATTTGTAATTTATTAATAAACATGATTGCAGTAGCCACTTATATGTAGAGCCAACTATACAATATATTAGTCAACAAAAAATTAAAACCATTGATCAAAGAAATCGATTTAAAGTCAAGAGATTAGTAAAAAAAAATGTGCATTTTCGTATAGGTAATTAAACTAACGCTTATTCTCCCCTATATGTCCAGCCACAGGTTGGTGACCGCTGCGTCGCCATTCCATGTCGTCAGCAATTTCATCGTCAAAAACACCACGTTTCAAATAAACAGACACATTTGTTTCTGTAAAAAGAAATAAACTTAACTTGAACTAAAATAAAACAGTATGTAAATATATATTTCACAAATAGGCAAAAGCTTATCTTCTATATTTGGAGCTTAATTTACTACGCCGCTCGACTATGATGTTGCCGAAAATTTTCCTAACAAGAGTTGATCGTTATCAGGTGTTTACGATAATAATCGGGACCGACGGCTTTACGTGCCCTCGGAGGCACGTTGGCTTACAAATACAAACACCCAGACCCTAAAGAAACATTTGCACACATACGAGTATAATGCTTAATGTTTAAATATCTGCCAAAAATTAATAACAATAAAATAGTTGGAAAAATTAAATAAATAATAAATAAATAAATAAATATTAACCAACAATCACACCACGTTAACCTAGCCCCGTGATAAGTTCGTAAGAACTTGTGTTACAGGTACTAGGAACGGAAATAAATTTAAGATATAAATACATATATACATAAATACACATCCATGACCCGGTGCAGACATCTATATTCGTCATACAGATTATCTGCACCTGGCGGGATTCGAACCCGCGACCGCTGCGTAAAGTGTCCAGTTGCCTGACCACTAGACCAGCCGGCCGTCAAATAATAATAATTCATGTATTTACTCGATCAAATCTCAATTTAAAAAATCATCAATTACCTAAGCCGAAGATTCTTATTTGCTTTTTTAATATAAATTAATTCGATTTCTTGATTAAATACGTCGGATTACTTATTTGCGGAGCGATTTTAAAATGATTTCATGTAACTATTATTTATATTAAATAATTTTGTTTTAGAGTAAAATATTTAGGTATATGATGTTAAGCAATAAACAGATGTAAATATAAATTTACAGACTTTACTAAATTTACTTTATTAGATTGTAAAAGGTAAAAACTCCTACAATGTATGCGATTTTCTTTTTATTTTTGTTTTTTATTTTTTTGTTTCTTTCTAATATTGAAGTTTTAAAAATTGTAAGTTAGGTTTGGAGATAATATTCAACAGTATAAAATACGATGTGTCTAATCGAGTCCGAACACTGTGTATTTGTGGACCTAAATATTGTTTGTTATAATAATAATATTAATTATAGTAGTAGTAGTAGAATTAGTTAGTAGTCATAATTTATGCAAACATTAATGAGTCATAATAAATTATTTTCTTCCGTGATGGTTAAGTAATAAATATGACAATGTTTCCTATTTTGTTGTATTCAAATGTGCATTAAAATGTTACTTTAGAAGGTTTAGAAGGTAACAACAATACATTTATTTTTGTAGTATGCAGATTACACTATAATGTACCTAATTCCTTACGCATAAATAATTAAAGTGGCTATCGTTCAAATTAAATTTTGTTGTTTACTGTTATTGTCTGAAGTGTTTTTTAAGATACACTGGTGTGTTCTGAGATTCTCAGTTTTCTGGTGGTATTTTATTTTAATATTTGGTTCAGCTGTTTCAGAAATACACCAGGGAATGTTTACCACAATAACGTAATAATATACACGACTAATACAAGGCCAATCCTCATTGATCTTATCATATAATACTAAAAAGTTAGTGTGACTCCTCATAGTGCTGGTAATGACTATAAAGTATCTTGCTGTAGTATCACTATTTTAGTGATATCTGTGATACCACTAAAATAGTGATACTACAGCAAGATACTTTAGAGTTTTATATACATCTTGTCCTTAAAGATTTTTTTTTAATAAATCCGGACACACAGCATTTTAATTGTCAAACAATAACACAACGTATATATTAAAATTCAATAATTTGTGACTTACAATTGATCGCAGATACACATACATAGTACTTATATTTTATTTACTAAGTAAACCCGCATTGATGTCATAGCGCTGGACACAAATTATAATGTTTCTTCGCATACTACGTCATTTACAATTACAATGACGATTAAGATTAATAATAGTTCTTTATGCAACTGTTGTATAATAAGGGGTATTAAAACACGAATGTATGTTTTTATACCCCTTATTATATAACGGTATGATAATAGTATAACATGACTGTTTTATTACCTAATTATCAACAGTTGCATACAAGACTTTATCTGCTCACATGCTTTAAATCCAAACAAAACAATAAAAATATCGAAGAAAAATGGTGGCAATATGGAAAGGCAAAGGAATATAGTCCATACAGCCTAGGCTAAATTTCCTTTTTTTTTTCTTTTTACAGCGCGCGACTTTCTGGCAGTGAAACGCTCGTGAATGACAATGTTCTTTATTTTTAAATTCATAGAGATGTTTTTTTTGTAGTTTACAGATACCATTTATCGAGCAGTAAGAATGTGGCTGTCTGTTGTTAACCCTTTGCGCAGAAGGGATCGAAAAAAAAAAACAAACGAGTGTTATAATGAAATCCAGTACAATATTATATCATCCGTTTGGATGATATAATGGTTATTATGACATTGGGTGTTTTAATGTTGGCAAACAGATAACTGTTTCAGAATCTTTTATAGAGGACAAGCGCCTAAATTAGGCCGAGCCTGTGTCTTAGGTGCTAGTCTCTTTCCATGATGTTAGCGGTACAATTTTAAAAGTAATATTATTATAGCCGGGGCGGCCCGCCCCGGCTTCGCACGGGTATTTAACTAAAATTTCAAAAAATATAAAATTATATTTCTTATCACCTACACCTGCGTCAATACTGGAAAATATTTTATAACAGACGGATTGGTTGTCAAACATGTGTCAAAATAAATTTTAATTTAAATCAAAATCACTATGGAGTATTTATATCAAAATAATTTTCTCTCCCCTTTTAACATCGTTAGAGGATGAATTTCGATAAAATACGAAACACGTCTTCAACCAATTCTGTTAAAGAATATTTATGCGAAATTTGAAGTAGATTGGACCAAGGAATCATGTTGTCCCATACAAACTTTGCCCCCCTTTTTCACCCCCTTAGAGGTAGAATTTCGTAAAATCCGTTCTTAGCTGACCTCTACTCGGTAAAAGGAATGTTCCTACCAAATTTCAAGTCTCTGCGCCTTATAGTTTCAGAGATATCGTGATGAGTCAATGTATACGTGGAAATCTCTTATATATATATATAGATTTAAAGCATGGGAGTAGATAAATGATATTTAATAGGTTTGACATCCCAACCTACGCATATAGACCAAAAAACTATAATGCATACCTAAATAGGAATTTAAATGACTTTTTCATATAAATAATTTAAAATAAACCTTTCAAATCCATGTACTCAGCTAAAGAGTAATTGTACCCGAGAGCTACGCCCGACATGGAGGCAGTTATTAATGAACAACAAACTGCTGAGCTGATACAACAGGACATCGTGAAGGTCCATAGCCTGAAATATGATTAAGACAATTTGTAACGGTCAATTTAATTATTGCGATCCCTAACTTCAATCTCGTTAAAGCTGTAACGATGGAATTCTACAATATTTTTATGTATATGATGTGTTTTATATTAAGATGAATAGTTTGTTTACTTGTTGTTAATTTGTTTTGTTTGAATGTTCCTATCTTAGGAAATACCGATCTGATTTTAAAAATTATGTTTTTAAGTTCAAGACTGTTTTACAAAATATTGCACAAGTATTTAAAGCCCATTGAGCAATTGATGGAATATGTATCTATAAAGAGAAAGAGATTGAGAAGTATAATATTTATATTGGGACTGGGACTAAAATACGCATAAGCGCAAAGTAAACATAAAAGCGTGCGAAACTTTCCGTTCTTGGATTTTTAGTATTAAACGACATCTTAAAAATCATCTTCGAAAAAAAAAAATCGTTATCTATTAATCTCCTACAAGGAAACAAATACGTTTTCCGATCAAGTGCACCTTATAAAGGAATTCGTAAAATAAGATACTATTACTCAACGTGCCCTTCTTCTATATGGAGAAGAAGCCTTTGCACAGCAGTGGGTGGTTTACAGGCTGATTCAATACTCAACGTAGCCGAGTTCTTTTATTTGGTAAAAATGAAAAAAAAAAAGTGATATTCGTGCTGAGGTTCGAGGTTAGAAATTATTTGAAAGTTCACTATTGATTGTATTGTATTATGTAATCCAGTAGTGTAAGTAATTGGAAAAATTCGTGAATATTTCCCCCGATAGTATGAGAATAAAAATTACTAATGATTTTCTTAACGATTAACAATTTCTAAAAATGTTTCGTTTATTTAATTATTATTAAATTTAATCAAGATATTTACCAAAGTTGATATTAAAGTTAATATATCTAGATTCAATGAAAGTCTCTGAGATATAATCCCATGTTATTTTACAAAAAAAAAAATGTAAATTATTTCGATATTTTTATTGAAATAATTTATTAAAATTTTAGGAATTTGTTACAGATTAATATCACTCTAAAATTTAGTTCGAAATTTTATAAATTTTAAGTTACATCATTATAATTCCAAAGTTTAAAATAATCGAAAACAAGCGATGAAGTTTAATTAAATAAAGTTGGAGTATTTCTCTATCTTTTTGTTCTATAAAGTGTTACAGTTAAAAGCTTTAAGTGAAAAGTTCAAACGATCCAGTGGACTCAATGATATCGATATTTTGTAAGAATTTAGGCAAGTGATTTACACGCGCCAGACGCATGATTGCGGCCTCCGAAGAAGAAATTGCATGTATTTTATGACGCGTTCTGGTGGACTCGGTCACGTGCGGCATCCGGAATCTTTGAAGGCTGCCAGTAAAACCACGCGGGACGTGGTTGTTCGGCGGGTATTGTACGCAAACCTTGCGATTTGTTCATTTTTTACTTGAATACTTTTGTTAACATTTGTTTTTAATCATGAATTTTGATAATAATAATTAGCGTGATCGTCCTTTATGGTATTCCATATTTTGGCTGTGATTATACTATTAATTTCTATCAAAATAAATCACCCAACATTTTTCGCCAAGATTGGGAGCTTTACCGAAACTGTTGGCCAAAACAAAACTCGTGGCCATTGAAATAAAATAACGATTATGCTTTCGCAATGCACATAAAACAATAAATTACTCCGTGAACTACTCTTAGTGTACTAATTACCCTTTCAGATGTGTAGGTGTAGTGGACCAATACTGTTAATTAAAATGAGTTTTATCCGATAGTAATAAAGCGGCTCACCTCTGTATGAGATCGACCATCCACCCACAACAAGTAAATATGCAACACATGATGGTTTAACTTCTATTAAATTCATCACAACTGAACTGAAAATTAATTATTGTGACAAACAATGCATCATCATTTTCAATACAGCTTAAATTGTGTATAATTTTTTTTAAATCAAATATTAATATATGATATGAATTAAAACAGTTTTACATTAAATAGTTAAACATGCTAATTTTGACTGGCCCGTGGCGCAGTTGGACGTGGCCCTGTTTTCTGCTTCAGGGTTGTAGGTTCGATTTCCGCCTCGAGTCAGGGTGTATTATGTATTCATTTATATATGTATTATTTATATGTATATTTATAAAAAAAAATTGTATATCAGTCAACTGTTACCTAAAACACAGGCATTAAGTTGCCTACCTTAGGAACAGACGACTGTGTGTGTATGTTCGAATATTTATTTATTTATTAAGCTCAAAATTTTATACGACCTTAAAAATTCTATATCTAAATATTAATCAATTAAGAATTCTTTCAAATTAAATCTTTAATGTAATATGAACAAATTTAGTGAGCTATACGGGTTAAACTTTCTGGTCTCAGTAACTTACATTTTGCATAACTCAAGCAAGAGTCTATTACTCAGACTCTAGTTCACACATGAACAATTTTATTACACATTATTAGGATTTCATATTTATTCTAGCGTGTTACATGAACCCGGTCGTTTTGAAATTGTCACATGTTACGCTCAACAATACGTCAAGTAATTTACTTTGGTATTGCCAAAGAGTATACAATAGAAACGGGTGTTCTATTCAATCGAGTTAGGGTTATAAGACCTTATCATCTTTCGCAAGAATGTGTCGGTACTCAATGCGAACAATTATAAGCTATGTATATTTTTATGACTCTACATACAATTAACGTAATTAAAAACTTATGTTTAGTCATTAGCCTCATTATTCAGGTTATTGTTTAAAAAAAATTAAACATAAATGTTTTAGACTGTATAAATTCATCCCTTTTTTGGATAGCCAATACCTACCTCAAATAAAAACATAAAACGGATCGATTTATAAAAAGATTATAAGTTACAAAGAATTAAGGACTTAATTTTGGAAAAGTTTTAGTAATAATAAAATATATAACATCTCAAACACCTTGAAGACTGACCTGACCAGAGACTAAAAGGATTTATTCAGCAAATATACATAAGCTTTTATATGTATATGTCTAACAAGCATGTATGCTACATAATTACATACATTTTGATTTATACAATATAAAAACGTTTTCTCATTTTACAAAACTTTAAATTATGATTGATATTTTATACTTAATTACTCTGTCACTGTCGAGCTTCACGAGTCATCATAATTCAACTTTTTCTAACTTATAAATTTGCATCGAAAGGTTAAGATTTCAATCAAAGGAGAAAAACTTTAAAATAAAGTAATTAAATATTATATAACAAACCAATTAGACTTACTAAACAAGAAAAAATATATAGCCATTTATTTGTCTCATCTGAGCTAACGGAAGCTGACAGGGGAAAATTCCATTGCTCGCGGAAACAACAAACGCTCTTATATCCGGAACAAGTGCAATCTCATGAGATTTATTGATAAATATTAAATCTCACATACTTTTTCTCCAAGAATATTACGTTAGGATGATGAAATAAATTTACCTTTTTTTTGTAACTTAGAATATTCGTTTCGTACAACAAAAACCTTTTTTTTTTAATTTAATATTTAAAAAAAAGTTATTTTATATTTTACAGATAACAAAAATCAACAAAAAAAGAGTATACATACGCATTTTGTTTGCTAAGTATTATTATTTCTGCTGTACATAAACCTTATAATGTAGATGTAAAATAATATTTTACTTGACAACATTAAACATATTTTATTTTTATTTTTTACAATTAAAAAAAAATGCTTCGTATATACACTTTAATAAAAGTTAAGGAGTCTATCTATTTTTAACCTTAGCGTTACAAAAATATTGTTATTCAGGCAATAAAATATAGAAAAATATAGGTGTATCTTATTAGTGAAAGCATTAAAGAGAATGGTGTTAACTTCATGTCATGAAAAAACAAAAATAATTGTATGATACATAACTAAAACACATAAACTATAACAAATAAAACGGATATACATATTTATTTCGAAATTGTATAATATTATACATATTTACAATGCAAATCTTAAAAACTAATTATTATTTACAGATAGAGTTGGTATAAATCATGTCCGCTTGGAATGGTGCTAAGAATGCTGGCAGCATTGCCTCGTTGAATCGCAGTTCCGATTTTCTAGGCAAAAAATTCACCAGTCCTCCACAATCATCACCAGTGGAGGCTTTGAGAGATGTGATCAATTCTTTTAGATATTTTTTGCATACACTTGTCGTATGGACATTTGTGTTCAAAGCATAGTGGTGCTCCCAACCGCAAACCTATAGTAGGTAATTCGAAAACTTTCATTATCTGAAAGTGTTTCAAATTTTTTTGATGACACTGCGTGTAACCAGTGAGAAATAAATGATTAAATACAATATTAAGGTAATAATTTCATTAATGATTGAAAAACAGTATTACACATCAAAATAATAAATATAATAATAATCGCTGTGTGGTTCCCGGCAGAGTAGAATAGGACCAACCCATCCTCAGCCTAGGGTGTCGTAAAAGGCGACTAAAGGCAATCAAAGCTGCATTACACCGACGCAGCCTCCTCAGGGAGCGTGAGCGACTCCCCGAGTGAGTATTTTACTGCTCAAAAAAAATTTTGATGATGGATACACATAAGAGAATGAGACTAGGGCCGCTACCTGGGGGGCGCCAGGGCGCGTCTGGAGCTGGCGCTGGACGTGGCAGCATGCGGGCCGCCAGCAACCCCCGCCGACCGGTACCACCACCTAGCCGGTCGGTGTATCCACCATCCCCACCAGTTGGCTTGGCGCCGACAGAGTCTCAAGGGACTCAGCATTCGGCGCCCGCCGCTGGTGGAGTACGCCGCATGCGATGGACACAAGAAATGAATAGAAATGTCATGCGCGCGTATTATAGGGCTGTAGGAAGGGAAACCGGACGGACTGGCTACCGAGCGGTAATGCACCGCGAGTTCCTGCTGCTCGAGCCAAATCTTACTGTCACGGAGCAAAACCTGGCAGATAGAGCTCGGTACATCCAACGAAAGGGCGTATTCAACGCCGCCGAGCTCGAACGATTACGACATGAGGCTGCTCCTGAATTCGAACCCGTGTCGACAGAGCATAACGCACTTGTAACACAACAGGAAAGCGTTCGTAGCGAAGTGCCTGTGGATGCGATCGATGAAGGAGCAGTCTCCCAAAAAGTAGAGCAGATGAGAGGGATTTTGGAGGAGGCGATTTCCGAGATCCGGAGCACTCCTCTAGAACAGAGACCACGACTCTCCCGACTTCCCCTTAATGCTGCGACGCGGGGTGCCATTGTGGCAGCTAACAGACTGCTACCTCCATATTTGGATGGCAGTCTGGGCTTGGATGATACGGGTTCTATTCTCTTCGGTGCCGCTCTAGCGGTACACCGTTTCACTGGAGCCAAGACCCAGGAGCCTGGACGCACTACTAATAAGAGTAGTGACGTACCAGCCTGGAAGAAGAGAATAGAACGCCGTATCAGCCTGGCCAGGGCCCTCATTGGCAGACTGCAAAGCTTCAGGTCGGGCAACACTAGGCCAAGGATTGTGCGCTCCGTTAGAATAGCTTTCAACGGGCTAGGTGTCAGGCTTGACCAGCCTGATATAGCTGAGAAACTGACGGAGCGCATCGACGGCCTGAAGCAGAGAATCGCGGCATGGGGGAAGCGTATTCGTAGGCACTCTGAGAGAGTTGAGCGCTTCCGACAAAATCGCCTCTTCGTGAGTGATCAGAAGAGGTTCTACAGGAAGTTGGAGAACCCGACGCCGTGCTCTACTTCCCCAAAACCGAATACGGCTGACCTCGTCGCCTTTTGGCGAAACATATGGTCACGGGAGGTAGAGCATGAGGAGGGCCCTTGGATTGCGGCGGTTCAGGAAGCATGTGCTAGAATCGAACCGATGAACCCAATCGCCATCTCTTCGGAGAACGTAGCTGATGCGGTCCGGCGGGCACCGAACTGGAAGAGTCCGGGGGCCGACGGCCTGCATCACTATTGGCTGAAAGGGTTCTCGGTATGCCATGCGACCTTGGCTCGACAATACCAAGAGGCGATAGAGCGGAAGACGCTTCCGAACCTCTTCACTACTGGGATCACTCACCTAGCTCCAGTCCACCAACACCGCGGATCCTACCAACTACCGCCCCATAACGTGTCTGACTTCCATCTACAAGACACTGACATCCGTTCTGAGCTGCAAGATCTCTCGTCATATTGACGAATTTAACATCTTGTCTGTAGCTCAGAACGGATGCCGTGGAGGCGGCCGCGGCACAAAGGAGCTCCTTATCATTGACTCTGTTGCGGGCCATCTTGTCAAACGCAACCGTCGGAACTTCTCTGCTGCCTGGATCGACTACAAGAAGGCATTCGACTCGGTGCCTCATTCATGGCTTCTGAGGGTCCTCGAGCTGTACAAGATCGACGGTGCAGTTCGAGACTTCCTCGAAGTATGCATGGGGCAATGGAGTACGATCCCTTGTCTCCAGAGCGAGAGACTGACGACGGGTGCCGATGACCGAATACGGATACGAAGGGGTATTTTCCAGGGTGATTGTCTGAGCCCACTTTGGTTTTGCTTGTCCTTGAACCCTTTAAGCACTCTGCTGGAGCGTTCGGGGACAGGCTTTCAGTTTCGGAGAGGAGGTACTAAAGTCTCCCACCTTCTCTACATGGATGACCTCAAGCTGCTGGCACCTAATCCTGCACGCCTTATGGAGTTGCTGAAAATCACTACTGAGTTCAGCGGCTCCATCAGGATGCAGCTTGGAGTGGATAAGTGTGCGGTCGTGCATGTGGACAGGGGACAGGTGACGCAATCGGCTGAAATTAGCCTAGAGCTTTCTAACTTCAAGACCCTCTCTGAAGCTGAATCATACCGGTATCTGGGCATGTCACAATGCATAGGGGTGCAGGAGGTGGATATGAAACAGGCGGTTTGCGAGGTCTTTTTTGGACGGCTGACAAAAGTTCTTCGGAGCTACTTGTCGGGCGCCAACAAGGTCCGAGCTTATAACGGCTGGGTCATGCCCACTCTCTTGTACACATTTGGCGTGCTCAGATGGACTCAGACCGAACTCGACGCCCTGGACAGAAGAGTCCGCACGACTATGACTTACCATCGCATGCATCACCCGAAATCGTCGGTCATGAGACTGTACATCCCACGGAAGTGTGGTGGCCGAGGCCTATTAAGCGCCAAGTCCATGCAAAACCGGGAGGTGTGCAGCCTCAGGGCCTATTTTGAAACGAGGAGGGAGAGCGCTATGCATGGTGATGTTGTAGTATGTGACAAAGGTCTCACCCCCTTATCCCTGGCCAAAGAGGAATGGCGAAGACCGGTTGTACTTAGCACCTCTGACCGGGAGACCGTATGGATGGAGAAGGAGCTGCATGGACGGTTTTACAAGGCGCTCCACGCACCTCACGTGGATGTTAAGGCCTCCGTGCAGTGGCTGCGATTCGGGGACCTCTTTGGGGAAACCGAAGGTTTTGTCTGTGCAATACAGGATCAGGTGGTTAAGACGAACAACTACCGGAAGCACATTCTGAAGGATGGCACTCCCGACTTCTGTCGAGCTTGTCGTCATCCCGGCGAGTCACTCAGACATGTGCTTTCGGGGTGTTCAGCGCTTGCCAACACTGAGTACTTGCACAGACATAACCAAGCGGCCAAGATTCTTCATCAAGAGCTTGCTCTAATGTATTGTCTCCTGGAACAGAGGGTGCCGTACTACCAGTACACACCGGCGCCAGTACTCGAACGCGATGGAGTCCGGCTCTACTGGGACCTGCCTATCGCCACGGACAGGACGATACTGGCGAACAAGCCTGATATCGTGGTGATGGATAGGGCACAGTCGAGGGTGTTTTTAGTGGACATTACCATCCCTCATGACGAGAACCTCGTGAAAGCCGAAACAGAGAAAAAGCGTAAATATCTGGATTTGGCACACGAGATTGTCGACATGTGGGGTGTTGAATCCACTGAAATCATCCCTATCGTGATATCTGCCAACGGTTTGATCCCGGTTAGCCTCGCTCACCACCTGAGGCAGATGGGTATCCGTGACGGTTCGCTCGCAGCCAGGATGCAGAAGGCGGTATTACTCGACTCGGCTAGGATTGTCCGCCGATTTCTCAGCCTACAGCCCTAACCCCCGGCCGTTTGATCTCCCTGCCGGGGCGTAATCGTCCACCCGCTTATATTTATTTATGTAAATTTATGTAAATTTATTATATTCCTTATATAAGTATTGTATTATATTATATTTATTTATATGTGTATATGTATATATTGAACGGATGGAGTGTAGCAATAAAAATATAATAAATATAAACTTATAATATGATAATAATATGTTATAACATACACACACGGTTGTCTTTTCCGCTGGTAGGTAAAAGCATGTGTTTTAGGTAACAGTTGACTAATATATATATATTTTAATAAATCCATATTAAACTTTATGATAAACCTATTGCATGAAATATTTATTTTATAAAACAAAAGCAATTTTCGGAATTTAGATGTTAAATATTATTATACCCATTATCCTTCACTTCAATAATCCCTTTTTAATTATTTTTACTGTAATATCCATTATATTTGAAGCGTTTGAAATTAACAATAGCAATATCAGTCTCGCTAAAATTAAATGAAATTAATTTTCAAATAGAAGTATTAATTTTAGGATTAATACTAAATCAACGAAAGAGTTTGTAAGTATTTTATTGAGTTTTTTTTTTTCGAAGCTTAACTGTTACAATAGATACTGATAAAGAAAGCATAAGATAATTTGTATTTTAAGAAAAGAAAAAAAAACATTTTTAACGTTTTTGTACGATACTAGCTGGGCTATCCAACACAAAAAGAATTTTTCAATTCGAACCAGTAGTGTCTGAGATTAGCGCGTTCAAACAAACAAACAAACTCTTCAGCTTTATTATATTAGTTATACGATATATAATGAGATCATACGTCGACTATACAACCCAATTTACGCTAGTGACATATTAAAGTGTAGAGTTGACAAGATAATCCCATTGTCATGTTCATGTAAAGATTTATTGTAGAGACGACAATATACGCACGTATGTATGTGTGCGTATATACATATATATGTCATAAGTCTCACTGTTGAATACAAGTCAGCTGCAAGCAATTACTTGACTTCTATTCCCTAAACTGCTATAAATCTATCTAATATATATAATCTATAAATATATATATATATATAAATATATATATATATATATATATATATATATATATATATATATATATATTTTATATATATATATATATATATATATATATATATAATTTATATATAAATATTACACCCAGGCTCCGAGAGGGAATTAAACCCACGACCGTGGAGAAGAAAGCAGGGTTACTGCCAACTGAGCTAACGGGCTGGTCAAATAATATATCCGAAGTAATAAGTTTTTGTATATATGTATAATGTAATAGGTCGGAGAAAGTCTTTTCGCATTTTGTAAGTATAAAATTCAAGAAATATCTTTTTGGTTGTACTGATTGTATCTGGCTGGTTATAATATCAATAAATATAGGACGTTTATAATTAAGAAAAACAAAAATAAAAAGGAAAAAACACGTTACCGCTATTTTTTTATTTTCTGTCCGTTAAAGTGAGTGAAAAACGAAAAAATTCGAGATATTCTGAAGTTTTATTATAAAAAGGGGAAAAAATACGACTTGAGCCGCGAAAAAAATTTGTAACGTTTATGAACCTAATTCAGCATCAGTAAGAGTAGCACAAAGTTGGTAATTCTAATTTCTAACTACTAAATTTTTCGTTAGCTACCTATCTCGTTAGTTTTGTAAATTGTGTGAAATAATTATCGATTATATAAAAAATATACATACGATAGACGACGATAATTATACGGATGGATTAAAAAAAAAAAGTCATAAGCACACAGTGATCACTGTAAAAAAAATGCTTATGACATTTTTTTTTAATCCATCCGTATAATTATCGTCGTCTAAGTGACTGTGTTTGTGTAAGTTTCCGTAAACATGAGATACCACAGGATATGCTTAGTAGGAGCTGAAACGTTTATAAATTTATATCTTTTTTAATATTATTTTTTATCTTGACATGTTGTCAATAAATACCAATACTTTAAAATAATCCGACCAATGGCCTTATTGTATTTTTTGAGTTGCCATATTTGAATTTTAAATGAATAATGAAGTTTATTATTTTTTAATTGTTGATTTAAGTAAATTATCTCAATATATTCCGGGTCACATTTAAATAAAAAATGGGTTAGTAAAAATGTCTATTGAATAAGGTTATAGCCTATAAAACGTTACATTACGCTATAAATGCAATACCGGCCTTACTTTTTCTCACGAACACAACCGTTATAAACGTCAAGGTGTTTATTATGTAGAAACTAAATATTAAGGATAAATTGCCTTAATAAAATGTAAAATTGATTAATTCGTAAAATAAAAAGGAACTAACTACTTTTCTCTTCTTTTATACATACTAAAAAAATCTTAATTAAGCAGCTTAAATCAAGTAACTAATGTACGTTGGAACTAAAATGGTCACAAGAGTACGTACAAATAGTTTTCATAGACTTTACTCAAGAGCTCGCTGAATATTTGATAAATTTTTGTCCTTTTCACATAACCTTATTTCGACTTCTATTTATGTTACCTAAATAGCTTTAATAATTAAAACATGGTTACAACAGGTCCCTTGGGCAAGTAAAAATATAGTATAACATTATCTACTAAATTAAAATTTGAAATTATAATAAAATTATATGTTTAATTTGCTTATAATCTACCAGAGTTAATTATTATGAAATATTTGAATAAAGTGAACTGTATAATTGTTTATTTTAAACAATAAATAAGTCAGTCTTACTGTTTCGTTCCACTTCGCTAACTGGTTCATTAATAGCTTTACGATATCGGAAATTAAATATGGAGTTCAAATCAAAATTTATACATAAAGAAGATGAGCACGGATAAGGACCGAGTTGATTAAGGATGACACATACTTTAGTTTGACATTTATACCCTACTAATGTAAAGTGAAAATTAATAAACTGCTCTCATCTTTGGGTTGGCGGCCTTCATTACCAACTTTTTTCTTTACCCAACGCCAGGCAATTTGAATCATCAACTAACGAAGTATCCAGATTCGTTGTTTTTTTTTGTGTATTATATCGTCTGCATACTAACGTTCTGATGAATTATTTTGGTGTTGTTAATGATATTTTCACATTTCGCCATTAGATGCTCCGTCTGATCGTTGGTTGCCTTTAATATACAATAAACAAAAGAGTAAAAATTATATGAAAAAACACTATACGAAATATCACACCATCAGACATATAAATCAGAGTGATGGTGTGGTTGTTTATATTAAATCGAATCATTCGGTTACTTGCGTGGAACTGGATCTAAGGAGTAATGCTTCAGGCTTACTAATTAAAATTAACTGTGATACCGCTATTCTTTGTATCTATAGATTTCCATCTAATGAAACGGTTGAACAATTTTTGGTGTCCTTGAGCAGCGTTCTTGACTCTATAACAAATTTTAAAACTGTAATTATAACAGGCGACATAAATATAGACATTAAATCATCCTCTTCCGATATTAAATCTCACAAATATTTAAACCTTCTTGCTTTTCATGGCCTTCTACCGGCTTACACGTATCCTACCAGAAATGGCAATTGCTTGGACCATGTTATGCACTAATTGTTTTACTAAAACCCTTGTCATTGATCAGTAACTGACCATCATTCTGCACTCTTTGGTATCAAGAACTCTAAAATTCAATCTAAAAATGAAAATATGGTAACAAAAATTGATTATTTGTCTTTGGATCTTGCAATTAAAAACACTGATTTCTCGTCTATTTTCACTGCCAATGACCCGGAGACTGCTAGTAATGCTCTGATTACTCTTTTGAAAACCGCTATTGATAAGGCGCAAACAGTTAAAATGTCTCACAAACATAAAATCATTAGACCCTGGATCACACCCAGTTTGCTTCGATGTTTGCGCACAAGGGATATAATGTCTCAACAGCTAAAAAACTCCGAATGAGACTGTCCAAAAACAAATCTATTCGCGATATAAAAACTTATGTAGTAAGATCTTAAAGAAGGCAAAAAAGGCTTACGCTACTCAAGAATTTTCTAAAGCAGGAAAGAACTCGAAACGTATATGGCATGTTTTTAATAAAGTTATCAATAAACCTAACCAGAAACAGGTTTCCTCAAAAATTCTACTAACAACTTCCGAATCTCCCAAAAGGGCGTGCAATGAGATAAATGATTTCTTTGCCAATATTTCTAGTGAGCTAGCGTTGAAAATCGAAAAACAATTTTCCTCTGCGTATTCTCCTAGACCGACAATGTTGACTAGGAATGACTGTTCCTTTGTACTCGAAATGACTGATACGGATGAAATTGTGCGGACAATTCGAGGCTTAAAGGCCTACATTCAAAAAAGAGAAGGTTTTCTACCCTATACTACACTAGACACCCTATACTACTGCAGACTAGGAATCTAAAGTTTTAATATATATTTTTGATACTGTGTTCTTTTATTGTATAATTCTGAAAACACGATTAAATGAAATTTTCTCGATAGAAAAAATAATTAAAATATCATCTAAAATTAGACATTTTTCATTGCCACAGCTAAGCATTTCTAACTAAGTCAATGGAACTTAATTTAAAAAATAGAAGATAGTTTTATTGAAATCGACTGAAGTCGGTGTTTTATTTCATGACATAGTTTATTTTTTAGATAATTAAATGTGTTTTGGCACTTAAGTTGTTTAATTTCGAGTTGTCGCTCAATATAGCCATCTCTTGTTTTGCGTATAAAAAGTAATTGCATCACTTTCACTTAGTCGTCCGCTGACATTCATCGACGTCGGACCTTTGCCTATTTTACCGACAAAGCTTGTCTAATAAAAGTAACGTAACGCATCGAAAATTATACAAACACACCGCAGGGTCAGGGTTAGGATATTGATAACGGTAACAGGTAGACGCTTGAAATATTCACAGAATATTTATTTATATATTCACTTTAAAAATAAATATTATAATCAAATTAAAATAAAACAAATATTTAAGGGGGGCTCCCATACAACAAACGTAATTTTTTTTTGCTTGGTTTTGCTCGATATTGATAACTGAAACAGGTAGATTCTTGAAATATTCATAGAATATTGTGTCATATTAATCACTTTAAAAATAAATAATTAAATTAAAATAAAGTTAATAATTAAGGGAGGTTCCCATACAACGGACATGATTTTTATTGCTGTTTGTAAAGATAATAGTACGGAAGCGGAACCCTTCGCGCGAGTCCGACTCGCTTTTGGCCGGTTTTCGATGTGCTACGTATATCGACAAGAACACTGACAGTCGATAGTGAGCGGCGGCGGGGTCCCCCTTCGTTTCTCGCGACGATAATACTAGACTCCGCCCAACGTACGAAGTTTTATTTTGCATGTAGGCCCTTAAAGTCAACTGCTGCAACCGGTTGGGATGGTATCGCAACAAACACAACTAAAAGGTATGTGACTATTCTAGCACCTATATTGTGTCATATATTCAATTTGTGTTTTGTAAATGACATTTTCCCTACACCTTTCAAAAAAGCCCATCCTTAAAAGCGGTAATAATACCGTTATTGGTAATTATAGACCTATTTCCGTTCTTCCCGCTCTGTCCAAAGTACTTGAACGCCTAGTCAATAACAGATTAATTAGTTACCTGGAAAAACAAAATTTATTTTCTTCCCACCAATTTGGCTTTCGTAAAAACAAAAGCACATCAGATGCTGTTCATGATCTAACTACTAATATAATTGGACACCTAAATAATAAACAAAAAGTATTAATTATTTTTCTTGACCTTGCCAAAGCCTTTGACTCTGTCCCTTTACCTATACTTTTATTGAAACTTGATGCTATAGGCATAAGAAATACTCAACTCGACTTTTTTCGTATTTACCTTACTTGTCGTAAGCAGATAGTAAAAATAGATGACTTCTACAGTGATGAACGTTCTACCTCATATGGTGTGCCTCAAGGCAGTATCATTGGACCTACGCTCTTTCTTATTTTTATCAATGAATTATGCAATCTCAACTTTTGTTGTGGCAACGTTGTCTCTTATGCAGATGATACAGCTTTAACATTTTATGGTAATTCTTGGGAGGAACTTCAGGTTACTGCTCAGAGAGGTTTTTAATGTCGTAGCTGCTTGGCTTTTAAGTCACTATCTAACACTCAACGCTTCAAAGACTAAACTTATTCATTTCTCCGTCCGTCCTACATCTCAATCTAAAGCCCCACTAAAACTTATTGCTCATTGTTGCCACATTCACCAAAACTGTCAATGCCCTTCTATATCTGCTACTGATAGTATAAGGTATCTCGGTGTCATAATCGATAAACACTAGAATTTTAAGGCACACATAGATGTCCTAACGAGCAGAGTCCGCAAACTTATATACATATTTAAGAATTTACGTGAAGTTGCCAATAATTTTGTAATTCGAGGCGTCTACTTTGCATTATGTCAATCTTTGATCTCCTATTGTATATCTTGCTGGGGTGGTGTTCCGAAAACAACCCTCAAACCGATAGAAGTTGCTCAACGCGCTATTTTAAAAGTCAGTACCTTCAAAACTATTTTTTATCCAACCACACAACTTTACAAGGATTGTAAGCTACTTACAGTAAGACAACTGTTTATATGGACACCATTCTTCAGCAACATCGAAAAACTCCCTATGTATCTAATATACCTAAGCGTTGAAACAATATAATTTCTGACGTACCTTGCCCTAAATTTAAATTTATAAAGCACTTTTTTTATTACCTAGGTCCTTATTTATATAATAAAATTAATGGCGATGTTTTTATATATAACCTACCATACGTTAAATGTAAGAAATATATAAAAATTATGAAGAAAATGAGAAATATTTAAACTCATACCAGAAATCAAATCAGATTTTCATTCATATACACATTATACTGACTAAAATCACACAAACACACACACGCACATACACACACACACACATATATGTGTAACACACACATACTTGTCCAAGCGCGTAGTAAAATTAGATGAAATAATGTAAAATTCTATTATGATTTATATTTGTACTAAGATTTGTTAAGTCAATTTGTTTAGTTTGTTTATTTTAGGTATTGCCATACACATGTATTTTTTATAGTTTGCTTGTTTATTTTAAATTGTACGGGAACGGGCTGACTATCCTATAAAGGGTTTTTTACAGATCAATGTTTATAAAACTATAAATGCAGTTTTTTTAATATATATACTTTTTTCTTTTTTTTTAAATATATATACTTTTTTATGTAATCTCAAGTTGTGTATAAATTGGACATTTATGTATGTACCTATTTAATTATGATTTCCTTTGTTTTCAACAATTTTTATAATTGCTGATATCAAAAAACCCGTGCCCATTTATGATACTCTCGTTTTTTATATAGGTTTATGTAAATACGTACGTATATGAAATTATGGTTCTATTATTACTATTAAAAGTAAGTACATATAATATTATTCCAGTATTCCTCTCTCAATTAAATATCATTTAAATTAATTTCGTAAAACATCAATTACTTGTTGTTTTCTGACAAGCGAAGCCTTGGATAAAGAAATTCCACAGAAAAGCTTAATTGCGTATATAAAGTTTTTCTAGATAATAATCATGTTAAGAACAACAAACAACGTTTGAATATAAGTTTTAAATATTTTCGTTAAAGATGCGTTGTCGTTAGTAAATGAAAATTATTTATTACAATATTAAAAAAAAGTTTCCTTTGTCCATGATGTACTGCTCGATTGCTTACTATTGCTTAGTTAAGAATTTGTTGTCTGGACAAAATTCTGTTTAAAAAATTTCGCCTTTTCTTATATCTCATTCCTGCTCATATCATAATATATTGTAGTGTATAACAACCGTTCGAGTGTTTTAGTGCGAGTCGCCTTAACGCTGGCAATCACGGGTTGGATTCCCGCTCGGGACAGATATTTGTAATTGTACAAATATATAGCGAAACCGTATCAGACGTACAGATAGTCAGCAAGAGAAAGTTTACATTCGTATTTATATCTATAGTACGAAAAATATAAAAACTGTTTTTCTTAATATATATTTTTTTTTGTTTACAGCCAGCCTCAGCGTCATCAGTGTTATTAGTCCACTTGGGAGCCGTGGGTGCTCTGGCGAGCGGAGCAGCATTATGTGGCGGCGAAGGTACTTGTGCGTGTGGAGCATTACTGCACGCGTTACATCCTCTCCAACTGTGGACCGTGTGTGGACTACACGCTGATCGTGCTGCTGCTATTGCTGCACCACTGCATTATGCGGCTATTGTTTCTGCGAAAAAGGTAACTATATAAATAAATAAATATGTTTAACACATACACAGGGTCGTCTGTTCCTAAGGTAGGCAACTTAATACCTGTTTTAGGTAACAGCTGACTGATACACTTTTTTTTAAATAAATATACATATAAATAATACAGATATAAATAAACATAATTATATTATACCCAGACTCGGGGCGGGAATCGAACCCACAACCCTTGAAGCAGAAAACAGGGTCACTGCAAACTGCGCCAACGGGTCAGTCTAATATAACAAAAATATTTGTTCTCTTTCATTAGTCAATGTAATGTTTTAGTTATTAATTTATGAAAATTGTAATATCTTACTAAGATATTACAATTATCATCGTCACTATAAAATAAAGTCGCTGTCCGTGCTTATCATCGTGTTTTCTGCTATTTTCTAAACGATGCATCTGATTTTAATACGGCTTCCATTATTATATAGAGAAGTTCTTAAGAGGTTTTTGATGTACAATATGTTCCAATTAATATTTGGTGTAATAGAGAAATTTAATGTTTAAGAGATACATGAAAATAATATAATAAAGAATTGAAGATCTTAAATAAATCATATAAATCTGTGATGACATAATATGTCTATTTTATATCAATGTCTTACGGTAAGTATTTTATATGCGAATATCTCAAAATATTTCATTAAAAAATAAGTTGTTTCCGAATTCTTTTTTATTAATCAATGCTATTACTTATTTTGATAGATATTAGATTACCTATAATTTATAACGGTGCAAAGCTGGGCGACTCGTCTAGAAGAGTTCTGTATATCAGAGAGATCAATTTGCGATTCCTCTGTGTCTTTTATATTGTTATGTGCAGTAATGCACAAGACTTACAAGCAGCTTATACGCTCTCAACGCCCTCCTGCTAAAAAGAGGTCTGAGATCAGTGGACACTGCGATACTTTCGGCGTTTTGATAATTTTGGATGTTGATAAATATAGTATAGTAGTATTTCTTCAGAAAAATGCGGATTTTCTCACAATACGTACACAATACTACGCTGAACGTTAGATAACTCTACGGTTCTCTGAGCACTCGAAAGCTGCAAGCATAATGACGACTTGACGTTATATAATCCGACGTGCCCGTTAACAGATATTTCCATAATAATAAATGTTACATAACAGCAATGCATTTTATATAGGTACGCTTAAGCACAGTATATTAATATATTATACAGTATTGTAACTCGGCCGTATCTTTGAAATAAATTCCTACAGTGCTACACGTGGTGCTACAGCGTGCTACAGCCGCGCACTACGTAAACATGCGATAGGGCTGCCCGCCTCCAGCATTTTAATTATATTTGCCTACTTTGTGTTTCCATTTAGTTTTGTTATTGTAAATATACTCTTTTTATATAAACAAATAAAATACTTTGTGAATTGAATAGGAAGTGTTCAATAAAAGTGCGTGTTGTTTTGATTGTTAGGTTTAATTAAAAAAACCATGTTTATGTTTGAATAACAAATCGGTTTTATAAATTTACGCCTGAAAAATATTTGCTCCTCGACTGAGACGTACTAAATGCTTTATTATTAAAATTTTAAGTATAAAAAATCCGTAGTCTAATATAAAGCTTAATTAAAAATACTAATCCATTAAAAAGACACACATTATGTCCCTACTTACTAGTAAGTAAAATTATTTAATAGTCTTAATAATAACCTTTCAGAGTTTCCAGGTAATCTAAAAAAAGTTATCTCTGGATGCGTTATTGGCGAATTCATGCAACCAAAAACAGCACAAATAAATTCTTCTCGTCATATTACATAATATGTAATTGAAATTATTTTCAGTGAAAAAATCGTGTGGTTATTGTTAAAAAAAATAACACACGGTCCGTTTGTCACTGCGGCACAGTCGCCACTGTTTGCGTCCCGAGCGTATCCGAGATCGCGTAGACGTAGCTCGCGCTTCGTCCGTTTGTATGAAGTTGGAGTACTGTATATATTAATATACTGTGGCTTAAGTCTTACGAGTACATGACGATGTCGTTCACTGACTCGCCTTGCTAAAAATATTTCATCGGATAATAATATGTATATATATATATATATATAAATACGTAATAAACTAAATCAGGCTACATCAATATATATAAAACATATTTAACCTGTAATATGTGCCTAGACATAGTATCAAAAATAGTAACGTCTTTTAAATCGATGAACGCCGGCTGCACGTACGAAAAAGAATGACTCACTGTCACGTTCCACGAGCGAGAGCGTGGAAAACGCGATAGAGAGGCATGATCGGCCTAAGCGTTCGGCTTGTGACGCATCTATCTCTCTCGCATTACTTCGGCAGATGCGTCCGAGTAGAATATAAAAAATATTTGAATTACCGAGTGCAAATAATTATTGGAATATTAAAATGTAATTTTCAATGAACTCCTTCTTTCTATTATATAAGATAATGATAATTCAGTGATAATAATTCAATAAATAAAAATTTGCAATTTTTCATCAATGTTTTCTTATGACGTTATTATGTAAAATTATCGTCCGTAAACCGTCTTTACAGACAACAAATATATTTTTTTTATTCCTAGCAGTATATAATTGCCTCATAACTAATTAAATTATACAATAGTAGGGGTATAAGATATTTTATCTGTAAATTAGAAAACGAATAATAATTGGTAGACGAACGTAGTAGACTATTATATTACATTATCATGTTATAAGGTATATTTTATCACTTCCAAATGAAATTGAAATCACTATGTACTTTCAATTTGTTACGTTTTAAAACATTATTATTTTATGAAACATTGTTTTGACTTTAATAAAAATATCTTTGTTCATTGGTTAGTAATTAAAAATTCTTGAAAGTACAGGAAAATTTTATAAGGAGGCTGCATTATCCTGAAGAAATATGGCTATTAAACATCACACAATGACTCATAATAGCAATAGTCATAAAGGTCAAATACGGAGGGCCGTCATAGATCCTACGTCATAGGACGTTGTACTTATAAAAATAATAAACACTGTAATAGCAAGATTTCTCATTTCAGGTGATCATCTGCGTCGCCAGTGGGTGGATTGCTCTAGCTGCTCTTCTGGCGCCACTAGCAGCAAAGCAACCACCTCTGGTATATAGCATTGGTCTCGGAAGCTGTGCTCCTGACTGTGGTGCTGGAACTGCTGCTCTAGGATTTTGTCTCCTTTACGCATTATTAACTCTGTTATTACCTACCGCGCTCGTTCTCCTCTGCAGTCTTAAAATCTTACGTATCGCTCGATATCACAGACACCGAATAGCAGCAGCAATATATGAAGTTACGTTATCAGCACAAGTTACTGTAACTCATCAACGTAATCCATTTTCCCCTCCACCACCTCCCCGAAGACGAGCTTTATCAGCAGTTCTACAACCACTAGGATCGTTGGCAATCTTGTATTTTCCATATTATTGCGTATTAATATGGCCAGCTATCTCTGCACCCCCACAACTTTTAGCTGCTCTAGCAGCGGCTCTTTTAGCTGCGGCTCCTCCTGTCAACGGCATTCTATACGGAATTCGAAGTAGAGCCTTTAGAGATTCCTTACGCAATTACCGAAGGAAAAGATTGACAAAAAGTGAAGTCACTCAGGAAATTCAAGCGAGAACACCAAGTGCTTGTGGATCTCGACGACCCTCTTTATCAGCTGGTTCTGGTTGTATAAGACCGCCGACAACCAGGCGACTGTCTGATGCGGCAGCTATGGGTTCTCGAGGAGCAGAGAGACCAGCACAACGTGCAACTTCTTGTAATATGCTCCAAGCTTCTCAAGAAGATGAAACTCCTAAATCTCGCACTTCTGCCATTCCTTTAATAAGAGTACCACCACACGTTGTTCTTGGGCGAGCGCTCGGTTTAGAAGAAGGAGTTAATAGGGAACGGAGACGTCGTCAATCGCCTCGAATTACAGTAACCAGGGCAATGTCTGACGAAAGTGAGTCCCCTTCTCGTCGACCACTTTGCAGACAACATTCGCGATCGAGTGGTGCCCTACTAGGTACAATTAACTGTTCTTCAGCTCTGTCAAATACAATAAATATCGATAAAGCTTCTGAAGAACAGCTATTACTATCATGGCCTCAACGATCGCATGTAATTAAGAATGATATTCTATAAAACGGGTATTTTTCTATAATATTATTAACATTGCTATATAAATCGTTATGTGTAGAAGACAATAAATGTATGTGCAGTTCTGTCGAGTTTCGTTATTACTTAATTAAATTAATTATAAACGCTTTCTGTTAACACTCGACCTTTCTGACCAAATTGTGACCAAAATGTTGTTTCCTATCGCTATTTATTACTCTATCGTAGATGTAATGATTTATCCTACAGGGTTCCTCCATATCGTTAGCTTTACATACTGAGGTATTACTTTAGTGCGTACTTCTAAAAACTTTTCTGTAATATTCCTTAGATTTAGAGAAAAATATATATTATATAGAATTGTTTGATATATTTTTTGTTATTTTCTTATAGATTTCTATGGGCATTGTTATTACAGAGGCTTAAAATTTATCACTGTAATATTTAGACGAAATGAGATTTGCACAAAACTAGTCATTACTATAAAACACTTTATGTTACGAGTATGTTAGGAAAAACACAAGATGCAACGCTTTTATACAATGCCGCCGTCCAAAACTTGGATTCTACGCCTATAGTGTAGTGCGTAAAGCTTAAGTAGAACAATGGAAAGTGATAACAGCATTATATACTCCTCACCCTGAAGAGTATTAGTGATCTCAATGTTAAACATGGCACTCGCATAGAAACGAGTTATTTATAAAAATATTTATATTTCGGAAGCACGAGGCATTTTAAGAAGAATATTTTAAAATCAATAAATATGTACACTTTTAGAAGAAATATTTAAATCATTATATATAAGGAATTACCAAAATGTTAGGGAACGTGCCCAAACTACGTGATTCGTTCACGTTTTGCTTCAAAAATACCACGCTTAGTCACTGGGGCGGAGTAGTGGTCTTAGGGTTTCGTCATGTAGTCAATATCATCTAGAGAAATCTTGCGCTTTGTCGAGCTATATTCAAATATGGTGCGCAGCGTTTAGAGCTTTTTAAACTCACAAGCACTACGCTACACTACCACTACTATTACTGACTAGACTTTTTTAACTTTCTGTTTGCAAAAAAAAATATTTTAAGCCATATTTATTAATAACTCCTTGAAAACTCAAGGGGAGAGGAGTCATAGTTAATACTACGGGTGGTCACCGAGGGAGGAGGGGGTTAAAATTGTAAAAAATGGGTCACGTAGTATGGGTACTTTCATTTAATTAAATTTAAGTACATTCCAGAGCTATAGAGGTATTGAACCAATATTGTGAACTATTTATCTATGATAAGAACGAGACAAAATAAGTCTTTTATAATATGATTTTATTTGTATAATCGGCAAGGCTGGAAAAATTAAAAACAAACATTATAATTCACATGACATTTTCTTGTCCACAATCAAATTCGTTAACCACTAAATAATTTTGTCTAGCCTCTTAACATTTGATTTTCTTGGAAACGTTAATAAGTTATAATGCTTGTTTTTCTTTAAGATAATATGACGTGTTTATTTAAAAAAAAAAACAGAGTAAAGAAAATATAAAATGTTTTAAAAGTATTTAATTCGAAATTGTTCTTCAATCTGGAGGCACTTTTGATGTTGGTATTAAAGATTTAAATAGATAATTGTAAAGTATTTTGAGCGTAGACTTTATTTACGATACGTATGAGTAATAATTGTCGTTGTTTAATCTCAAATGTTTAATATACTTGTCAAAAATTGTTATTCTAGTCAAAGAGCTGTTATTTAAGATTTGTGTTAATCTATGAGATTAAATGAGAAGACACTGTGAAGTGGTTTGCATTTTAATTTTATATTCTCGGCAGACTTCGAACAACTTTTTTGTTATGACTCATTTCTCTTATTGCTTTTAGTAAAAATTACAATGCACAAAATAAAGTTAGACAGTGTGTCCATTATGAAAAGAACTTTAATGATTCTCTGTTTTTGCCTTTAGAGATAGATTATTTCAGAATATTTGTAAATTATAAAGATCTTTTAATATAAATTCGTTTTATAAAAAATAATCAATCCACATTTGGAGAAGACATTACACACACAAAACAAAAACACAAAAATACAGTTGAATTGAGCACGTCTACTCCTTTTTAACGTCAGCGAAAATAAGTCACTACGCATTTAATTATTTTTTATAAATAACGTCGATCCTACGCAATTTTGATCACTGATTTTCATTGATTGATGATCATTGATTGAGATGATCATTGATTTTTTTTCAAGTTAATCTAATCCAAATCCTCATTGAAGCTAAAAATAGATTCGTAAAATATTTTAGATTCGTTTTAATATGTCCTTAAAATGGTTAACAATTAAAAAATGGTAATTATTCGGTATCGCGCCACCACCCATTTTGAGGCTAATTATTTTTTTAGAGGTCCGTTATGACTTCAAAACATCATTATTAGTGTTGTTATGATAGCGCATGACCTTTTTTGGCGTAAAAAAAAAACTAAAAAAATTTCGTAGGAATAATTTTTTTACTCATATGATTGTCGAAAGATTTTTTCTTTTATTGTTATGTAGTTAGAGGTATTTTTTTATTGATAGGTTGTTAGGTCTTTTTTTTTTTAGTTACAACCATAAAGGTATTTATACCTCTATAGTTACAACGCGTCGTCCCTAATTAAAAAACTAGCTATTGATAAAAGCCTTTGTTAAAACTAGAAGTAACGCACAAAAAAAAAGACCTAACAACCTATAAATAAAAAAAAAAACCTAATATAACATTAAAAACATATTTTTCGATAATTGTATAACAAAAAAATTATTCGTACGATAATTTTTTTTTCAAGTCAAAAAAGGTCATGCGCCATCACAAAACACTAGTTATGATGTTATGTAGTCATAAAGATCTTCTACAAAAAATAAGCCCCATCATGGCTGGTGACGCGATACCGAATAAGTACGATAATTTTTTAATTTTTTTTAAAGTCAAAAAAGGTCATGCGCCATCATAAAAACATTAGTTATGATGTTTTGAAGTCATAAAGCACCCCAAAAAAAAATCAGCCCCATTATGGCTGGTGACGCGATACCGAATAAGTACGATAATTTAAAAAAAAAATTAGGTCAAAAAAGGTCATGCGCCATCATAACAACACTAGTTATGATGTTTTGAAGTCATAACGCACCTCTAAAAAAAAATCAGCCTCAAAATCGGTGGTGGCGCGATACCGAATATTTACCAAAAAAATTATAAAACTACAAAGATATATGTATATAGTTATATATTGTAGATACATACAAAATGCACAATACGTATTATTTTCAGAGGAGTTTCCTGAATTTTCACCCGGACTTAATAGACATTGCAACCACCTCTCATCACCTGAGTACGTTGTTCGAAACAAAAAAAAAAATCAATATCTGAATTGTTTTTCCAGGATATAACATTAAACATACTAAACAATAGATACAGATGATTTTCTATGTTCATCTTTTTCCTCCTTTCAATCTCTTTTTTAACTGAATTCAATATCGGTTAATATAGGTTGACAAACAGTGACAAAACAAATACCATAAAAACAATAATATAAAGTAAATAATTTGCGCGTATTACTTTGGGTGAATTTGATTTTGATAAGTTCATAACTAATTATAGAAGCTTTATTCTTTTATAATCAGCAGTATTACATAATATGAGCTTTACTTCAAAACACGCTGATAATGTTACTATATTGGCATTTTAGCGACGTTGATAGCTCGGAAATCTTTGTAGAGGCAGATGTTGCCTCAGGCCGCTGTCTCTGCTCAGTACCGCCTTACTTGTGATGCTCAAAGAAGTAAATTAGTAAAATACTACTATATTTTTTTTAGAAATAATTCTTGTAAATAAGGTTATCATTTATAATTAGGTCAATCACAGCGAGTTTTTTTTTATTTTTACTTTTATAGTATATATTTGTATTTGTACAAATATTTGTTTCCGGTTTGGGTGTATGTCGTTGTGGGTTTCCCCACCGTGCCTCGGAGAGTACGTAAAGCCGTCGGTCCCGGTTGTTATCATAAGCACCTGTTAGCGATAATTACTCGTGGTAATGAAATTATCCGCCAACCTGCAGTGGAGCAGCGTAGTGGATTAAGCTCCAACCCTTCGTCTATATGGAGAAGAGGCCTTCGCTAAGCAGTGGGTGGTTTACAGGCTGATACAGTAGTATATGCAGACATATAATATATACGGGTAATACTCACTCGACACAACTTTAACCACCTTAGGCTCGTTCTTGACGAAGAGGTAGAAGACGGGAACGCCAGCGAGGGTCATCAGCGCGCTACCACCGCGACTGGTTCACTCACTATGGGCACGATAAGTAGCACCACGCACACCGTCACAAACACTATGGGCATCCAGAGAGAAACCTGTTGGGATTGTTATGTATATAAATAAAAAATTAAATGCACCTTAGGACATATTTATTTATTCATAAGAACAATTTTTATAACGTGTAAACATAAATGCATATGAAATTTTACATACAACGTATCAAATTTTAGTTACTACAGGAACGTAAGGAAAACCTGGTGGTAAGCAAAAATGACATCCATAGACACCCACTACATCAGAGGATTAGCGGGTGCGTTGCCGGCCTTTAGGGAGGGGAGGGATGTTCCACCTTATCTGTGGAGGGAAGAGAAGGGATGGGCCAGGTAAGGGAAGGGATGGGCCACCGGATCTTTCACAAACCGAACGAAACACGACGACAGTGCCGTCATTTCACGTCGGTGTTAAGTAAGAGTGAAGTACTTCCCCGGGCGCGCCGGCCGATTCAGCTGCAAGCAGCATGGCGCTACTTTGGTGAAGGGGCTAGTTCTATGAGATAAAAAAAAAGTATTAATTATTACACTTTCAGCATTATTAAAAAAAAAATACGAATTTCTAAATTAAAAAACAGAAGTCATGGCCATCCCTTAGGCCAAAAAGAAAAAAATTGTAGGCGGTGACTACAAAGTAGTAAGTATTCGATATCTGATGATAAATAATGGTTTGCGCAAATATGACCATGTCTCCGACTTTCGCAAAAAACTCAAGTGGCTCCCAATTCGCCTTCGCAGGAATACGCATGTGCTTTCACTTCTCTACTACATACTTTTTAATCCTGATGCTCCTAAATACCTTAAAGAACGTTTCACCTTTCTTTGTAATTCCCACGAACGTTCCCTACGGTCAGATTTAAATTTACTTTTAAAAACTCCTTCCCACTCAACTTCCTTCTACTCTAATTCCTTCACCGTCAAAGCTGTCCGCCTGTGGAACTCTCTTCCGATTCCAATAAGACAAGCTCAATCGCTTACTTGTTTTAAGAGCTGTCTTAAGCAGCACTATTTGTCGCTAAATACACCATGAATTTCTTAGTCATTATGTATGTATGTATATTCGTATGTATATATATATGTATGTATGTATGTATGTATTTATTTATGTATGTATATATTTATGTATATTTAAGTGTTTGTGTATACATGTATATTTTGATATTTGCTTTATTTCGTATGTTTACTTATGTTATATTGTTTTGTCTAATTTCTCTTATCTTTATGCACTTCCTAACCGCTACTATTATATCGTGTCCTATGCCCAAAGGTTGTCTGGAAGAGATTGCTCTTTTAGCGATAAGACCGCCTTTGTACATCTTTTACTGCATAAATACTGTATTTGTTTTTATTATGGTGTACAATAAAGAGTATTATTATTATTATTATTATTAAATACTTTAAAAGTGAGTTGTGTGTCAGAATGATTAGATATTTAAAATAAAACGTTGATTACATTTCTCAGGCAAGTAGGTACTTCTCGTCACTAATTTGATATATTTCATTTAGTTCTTACAATAACTGCAATACAAATGGATTACTATTGGAAGCGTGGTGAATACGATCTAGGCCTCGCACCCAGCTTCTCTTCTCCGTTTTCCCCAAAAATACTATCAAATATTTTCTCTGGTAATACAATAACAACTCTGCTTTTTCGTCTCCAAGGCAACCTGCATTGATGGCTACTCTGCTAGGTCTCCGTTTCAAAGAGTGTGAGGCCAATATAACACAACAGATAATTTTTTTTTAAATAATATTATTGCTAGCCTGCTCTATATTGACTACACCAAAGCTAAATTGCGCAACAAACTAAAGATTTAATATTGGTTAGATCTGCTACTCTTAGCATTACTGTTTCACGCTCCGTCAAATATATATACAATGTTTGTGTTATGTTGTAATTGTAAACATACACACAAATATATATAAACATATCAATATTCATACATGTCAGTTAAATCAATGCAGTAATTATTTATCCAAACATATATATGTCCGTAATATGATCAAACCAATAATCTTTTTTTGAAGAATATAAATAATTGACCAGCATATATTAAGGCTTTTCAGCAACGAATCTCTCTTTAGCTTAAACTGACTGTTGAAATGAAATTTTTGACGGAGTTCAAATCGAACTTAGATATTTAGGTATTTGTTAAAAGGTTTTCTATGCTCTGAGATGGGTTTTATTATTAAATTTAGTGACTTGCGATTAACTTTAGATTTATATGTGAATAAATAAAATATTCTGAATTTCTTATTGTGCGTTAGGTGAAGTAATTATATTCTTCTATAATATGATTATTTGAATTAATTCTAGATATCTCAGGTAGAGATAATTCCAATGTAAAGCAAGTATTATTTGCAAAATGTGTATTTTTAAAACAATATTCTTAATTTATCAATTTTTTACTAAATATTATAGTTATTTTTGTTATATCAAGTTATTATCATTTTCACTGTACTTTTATAAAAAAATAATAAACTAATTTAGTACAACTTAATTTAAATAATTATTATAACATCTCTAACCACAACAAAACTTTCATATTGTTTATAGTAAGTTCAGCCTGTAGGCTGATTTAATTAACTGACATTTAAGAGGTATTCGCAAACTGCGTAATATAGTTTCCCTAGATGTACAGTAAGAAAATGTTCCTATGCTTGCAGCAATACTGTCTGCAAACGTTGTATATAATTTAATAACATTTGCAGTGAGATACAGTCTCAATGGTTATAATCGTAGCAGGTATTGTCAGCGAGCTGCGTAATGTATATATGTATAATTTAAAAAAAAATAACAGTTAGCAACAGCAGAAATGGTTACTGTAAGTATTTTTTTTAATGTTTCTTAACTAAAATAATTCATTTAAAAATATTTTGTTAGGTAAGTAAGCTGAAATTGTATCTAAACTGGAACCTTGTGACTTATTTCTGTTTCCAAAAATTAAGAACCAATTACGCGGTCAACGATTTTCATCACCAGAAGAGGCTGTCGAAGAGTATGAAAAACACGTTTATGAGGTCACCACGGAGGAGGGGCATAAATGTTTTCAAAATTGGTTTAATCGTATGAAAAAGTGCATTAACGCAAAGGGAGAATATTTTGAGAAATAAATTCATTATTTTCTGACCTGATTTTTTTCTGATTCATTCCGGAAACTTTTAGTGCACTCCACGTACCTTTTTATATATTTTCTAATTTACCGTATAAAGTTTAGTTCTCATTCAAGTTTATTACCATTAGTGCCGTTAGAGGTTACGTGTGACATTTTGGACCGAAGTAAATTGGATTTATGAGCTCAGTAGGAACTGTGCCAACACTAACAGCAGACGTACCGCGTATTCGATTTTGTTATATAAACCGGATTTTATCACTTCATTAGGTTAGCTGTAATAAAACGCGTTAGTAATACAATTTGTATTAGTTTTGATAAGTACGGTATTGTGATGAAGTCACACTAACGTAATGAAGCTGAAGTCGGCCAGTTTGTTTAAAGTTTGGAACTCAAGAATTAGCAATTCGATTTGAGAATTTCTTTTTTTTTTTGTTCCCATTAAACTCAAGGAAAAAAAGATTTACAAAAATTTTACTTTAAGAATTATATAGGGTATAAAAGTTTGTATTACAATTACATCATTCTGTACTAAAAGAATCAAAATTTATTCGTTCAAATTTTAATTATAAAAAAGATTTAAAACCGCAGACCATAGCTAGTGTGCTAATCTAGATATTATGTAAATAGACATAAATTTTAAATATAGGATTACTATACTTTTATTACTCAATCTTTTTAGATCATTAAACTTATATAGACGATTTTATACTATCTAGCTACCTAATCATAAAATACATTTTAATCCCCTTTTTATGATATTACTATTAATTTATAAATAACAGAAAATATATGAAATGAAATGGTATTACGATTGAATCTGCAATGTAAACTTATACATATGTTTTTGTTATCGAGCAGTTATTTACAGCGTTGATATTTATGGCGACTGTTCTGCTACTATTTGTCATAGTATGTTATTCCACAGCCTAAGGGATTTCTGAATAATGTAGATTTCGAATGGTATATGAACTATTCAAATTGATTGAGCAATTTCCAAGTTTATCGACTGGAAAAAAAAAATAGAAAAAAAACCTCTTTATATTACGTCATAGAACTATAGCTAAAATTTCACAGAAGATAATATATAAGTTAATAGATAGATTAATAACAAATGATATTACAATATCTTACATTTAGTAAGGCTTTATTACTTTTAATACTCATAGAAGCCCTAAATAACGTATCAATTATCAATTAAGGAGATAAAAGTAACCCTTTATGACAACGTTGGTAAAATTTCAGTTTGCGAAATTGGAAACCCTTTGTGCAGCTATGAATGGCAGGTACACCTCTATGTGCTAGTTGAGATCAATTCGACACGAGTCGATGCAACACAAACATCGAAGCTACGAAGTTAAATTAACTGGGTACGAAATAACGAGCGACGTATTTACAGTTCCGAAGATCAAAGGTGTTGTAAATGTTGCGGTACAGTGAAATATAGTGCAGCGAACTCGAAACGTCCTTGAAAACCATCGACTCAAGAATTTTTACCATAGTAAATTTTTTTTAAACAGTTATGACTTACGACGAGTTTTATCTTATAATATGAATAGAATTATATATATGTGTACATGTATATATTTCAAAATATGCAGTTCTGCTACTTTTGTTAGTATATTTTATTATACCATATAAAAAATTTAAAACCCCATAGTACTGTTTACTTTATTACCTGTATTTGCAATACTAATTAACCTGGGCTTTACTTACAAACTTCGGTCATAATAATCGCCATATCATATCAGAGGTTAAATGTTTAAAATTCTCTTCAACTCTTAGAACGTTAAAAAAAAATTGTATTGAATCAACAGATCAATTTCTCTATCTATACAAATAATATATCTGTTAAAACCTCCGTTTTATTAATACACTATATATCATCAAGAATAAATTTCAATAGCGCGTATTTTTTTGTATCAGCGCCATCTCTTATCGTGTTTTTCTCTGATCACGTATCACGTAAAAAGTACAAAACCAATGTTAACAACTTTAATACATAAAAATTAGAAATAATTCACAGTATAATTTAGTTTTTGTTTCATTGTAATTAAATTTAAAAATAAATATTTAAGAAAATAGAAATACCTACCTACCTAGGTACCTACGCCGCCAACGCCATCTGGTCTAAGGAATCTTTAAAACTCACAAAACTTATATTTGAGTTATTATTTTGTTAAACTTAAAAGTTTACTAAATATGTCGGATAGGAATATAAATCGTTTTAATATTTTAGATAAACATCATTTTCAATTAATATACTATTATGTTAAATATTAATTATGTTAAATGTCACTAAATATAAAAACGATATTCTACAATTATACGATAGATGGCGCAGTATACAAAATATAATTTTCTGAATCGCGCTGACCAAAACTTCGGCCAGAAGAATGACACTCGCCCGTATTTAAAAATCTGTTTTTCTTTTTTGTATATAATTAAATACCTTAGGGTACTACGGTTTCGATTGTTTGTTCGTTGTTAAAATTTAAAATATTTGGTCGTTATTTGTTTGTTGATTGTACAAAGTTGGATGGTTATAGCTATTTAAGTTGTAATCTATATACATATAAAGTCGGGTTAGTTACACCGCTTATAACTCGAGAACGAGTGGAAGAATTTTTATGATTTTTGTGTTTTTGGATTTGTCTTCGTCGGGAATAATACTTATTAAAATATGGTATTCATCAATGAGAAAATAATTAATAAAAAAAAAAAAAACAGTTCAAATGTTTCATCCATACTATCTATATACATATATATGTATGTATGTATGTATGTATGTATGTATGTATGTATGTATGTATGTATGTATGTATGTATGTATGTATATAGATATAATAAATCTGTCACTCAATCCGTCTATTATAAAACATTTTCCAGTATCGACGCAGGCATGTAGGTGATAAAAAATATAAATGTATAATTTTTAAAATTTTTGTTAAAGACCCGTGCGAAGCCGGGGCGGGCCGCTAGTATATGCATAAAAATTAAAGAAAAATTAGTTATAATATAGAGTCATTTGTGAGATCATGGTGGATTATATATTTTTAAGTCACCATAAATAAGCGTTTTTAGTTCAACCGTGCTTTTCCTAAATTAAAGTGATATAAGCGGCATGCATTTGTCATAGCTACCTATAAAAAAATAAATAGCATCGAACCTAGCGTTGAAGCTTCTTCCAACAAGATATTTAGGAGGGCAAATAATAATTATAGAGTTATATAAATACCTTTATCTACTCCCATGCTTTAAATCCTCTATAAAAGATTCTGAAACAGCTTATTACAAACATTAACAGGTTCCCTGTCCCCATACAATCAAGTTTTTGCCACTATAAATGTCCCGGGTTATTTTTGCAAATACATAATTTTTGATATTTTTAAGGGCTTATTAAGTTATTATGAAATTGTAATAGTGACGAAAGGACCCTAAAAAAATAAAAAAAAATCATGACGCGTATATGATTCATGAGCGTATCATAACGTATCGGATCGTTATACGTCCCATGAATCATATTTGATTCATATAATTATCTGTGCAAATTGAAGCCAAGAGACAACAAGTGACACATATTTCGATGTTTTTTGACATTGTCAATAAAAAAGTCAAGGCTATTTTTGTTATTTGTTCAAAAGCTTCCCTGTCCCATGAATCATATATGATTCATGGGACATATTTTGTACCAATTTTAGTACCTACGTCCATGAATCACATATGATCAAATATAGAAGCAAATTTGCCTGAATTTTTTTTATGGACGTATCAGTATAAACACGGTATTTCCTATTTGGACGTGTGGAATACATCGTTAAAATTGAAAAAATGAAAAAAACTGTAGTGATTTATCATATATATTTATTTATCAAAGTTATTTTCCAGTCTGAAATTAAACAAATTTGTACGAAATCAGTCTTTATTAGGAACAATATTTATCACGAAGTTACTAAAAATATAATAAAAAATTGAAACGAAACAGCATTTGGCCTCAGTGTGCTTCATTATAACATTTCAAACAAAATGTTTTTTTACATTTTAGACATTCGGTGTTTACTTGTTTAGCTAACAAAGGATTTCCTTCAGCCTTTTTGTTAGCATAACATATGACACAACGCCTCCTTACGAGTTTTCCATCTCGCCTCGGAATCTGGGTTAGAGCGTGTCTTTCTGATGATGTCGAAGGCAGAGTAGATATTCTTGCTGGCTGTTTTTTCATGACCACGTCGCCAAGCCAATGACGTATCATTGCTTCCTGTACATCTAAAACAGAAATGGAAGAACCGGTAGCCTCTTCGAAAATCACTTTGGTATTCACTATTGCTGTTTGAAAAATCAAATCATAAGCTACTTTTTTATACCACGTCATACTTTTTCTTAGAGGGGAATGGTAACAGCTCAGTTGATCTGCAACATCAATTCTATAACGATTTTTTGAATCTTAAAGTCTTATTAAACTAATTTATCTGGTCCGTAAACGTCCCGATTACAAAGGTTGAAACTATTCGTTACTAGGCTTCACTAAAAGTTGGCGGATAATTTCCATACTAAAGGTAACGATTATTATCAAGTATATCAATTTAAGATAACCAACAGCTTGAGGTAAAAACGTAAAGCAGAAACAAACATTTAAATGAATTCTAATATCCGCCCTAAAGGTAAATTCTCCTCTCTTAACATACACGCACGGTCGTTTGTTCCTAAGGTAGGCAAAGCTGTATAAATGTGACATATATACTGTATAAATAACTAATAACCAGACTCCAACCGTTTTGTTTTTATCATTTATTACAATTATTATTTTATTTTACCGTGCGGTGACCGGTAGAGAAGAAAAGTCCCAACGTCTTTCTTGCCGAGGTGTCATAAAAGGAGTCTAAGGCAATAGTGGTGCGAGTAACTGTACACCAACCAGGATTGTAATGGCAGTGGCACAATATTCTGCTACAAAACATTGCCTGCCAATCTTGGCGAGTATTGGCAAACCCCCAGAGATTATGGAGGAGGCCTACGTTCAGCAGTAAGGCTGATGTGGTAGTGGATTTTTCCATTCTACCTTCAAAGGCTTAAATAAATTTTCAACAACAGACTGAATTAGTTAAATAAACTATTAAATTAACAGGTACATATTATGGACTATTATATCACGGACTCTAACGATTAAACTAATTTAAGTCTTATAATAAACATTCAAATACGTGTATATACGTAATATTCATATGATTAAATTGATCTAGTTTTACTTGGTTAAGAGATAAGATAGATGTCAATTTAAAGTTTCGAAAATATGATATTTAGGTAGTATTTTCGTATTCAGTTGATGGTTGACAATAATTTATTCCCAGAAGCGATGGCGTAATCAATTTTTGAAGCAGCTAACAAACAAGTTGATCAGATGGAAAATATAATTACGTGAAAGTTTAAAATTAAATACTCTGTTTCCTCTCAGTCGACGTGACTTCTTTATTAACCCTAGAACGTGAATCGTGACAGAAATATTATCCATTATTTTTTTAACGCTCAGAAATGCAATATAATAATAGACACATATATACATATTGTGAATATATATTTACGTACTATCCTTGCGCAAAAACTTTGCCGATGGCCTTGTGACGTCACGCGTCGATAGTCAGTAGGGTTGAAAAAAAAGTCATATAAACGTAGATTATTATCTATACAAATAATAAATCTGTTAAAACCTCCGTTGTATTAATACACTATATATCATCAAGAATAAATTTTAATAGCGCATTATTTTTTGTATCAGCGCCATCTCTTATCGTTTTTTTCTGTGTTCACGTATCACGTAAAAAATACAAAACCAATGTAAATAACTTTAGTTCATAAAAATTAAACATAACTCACAGTTTAATTTAGTTTATGTTTCATTGTAATTAAATTTAAAAATAAATATTTAAGAAAATAGAAATAGGTACCTACGCCGCCAACGCCATCTGGTCTAAGGAATCTTAAAAACTCACAAAACTTATTTTTGAGTTATTATTTTGTTAAACTTAAAAGTTTACTAAATATGTCGGATAGGAATAGAAATTGTTTTAATATTTTAGATAAACATCATTTTCAATTAATATAGGTACTATTACGTTAAATTTCACTAAATATAAAAACGATATTCTACCATTATACGATAGATGGCGTATGTAGGTGATAAAAAATATAAATTTATAATTTTTAAAATTTTAGTTAAATACCCGTGCGAAGCCGGGGCGGGCGGCTAGTCGTATATATTTTACATTAAACTAATAAAAAATAGTCTCGGTCGAATTATAAATTTAATATAAAGTGTACTTATAAATAGTAAATAAAAAACGCTGTTGTTATTACGTAGATTATATATTTTTATGTATTTATATTTAGTGAATGAATGAAACGAAGCCGTAAAATAAAAGTTTAATGGTTCCAAACAACGAAAATAAATAACTAACAAAAAAAAAACAAGTAAAACCTAAGAAAACAACAATTAATTAATTCGGAGCAAAAGCAAAAAATTACACGTACGTATCGGCTGCGTTGCTAGCGGTACATATCAGACGAGCGAGGGACGCAGTCAACTCCGGTGGGAGGGGTGGTCATCGGCAAACCTTCTGCCCACGAGTTATATTTATTTAAGTATTACGTACAAATACGTTACGAAACCCTCTACGCTACGATTTGCTGACGGGAGTTTGCTACGAAACGTTTTCACGACATGAAACGCTAACCGGAGCTTGTTACGAAACATTCCCACCTGGACATTGCGCCGTATGAAAACGACCCAGCACGAAGAATGCCACATAACGCCATGCCCCAACTGAACGATGCTACTTTAGTTTTGAGTCACTCTTGTTTCTAACATCGAACAATTGTCACGCCTCATTAGTTGTATAGTATTAAATTTAATTTTAAATATAACTTTGAATTTTTTTGCAACCTTTGGCTGTCACTTTTATAATTAATATCATAAAGAGTCAAGAGTAAGTCTCTGATTAAGGGATAGATGGATTGATTTATAAATAAAACTCGAGGAAAGAAAATACAGTGTAACTACAATAAATTTTCTTACCCAACTGCACCAGAAGGAGGGTTATGTTTTTCGTGAGTATGTATGTATGTATAATTGGTTGGCACGCTCTGTGGCCTAAGCGGCTATGGATTTTAGCTTGAGAGGTGTCATTAGATTCGTATTTACTATGAGAGTAACACTGTGTATATCAAAATTATAAATAAAAAATGGCGGATATTTGACGCCAAATTAATTTCATTTCTAAATCACACAGAAACGCAGTTGGGATTTTTAGTTTTTTAATTAATAACTTATTATTTATGATCATTCATTAAGATTAAAGACTTTCACGAGTACCAAAATAACACAGATGATTTCACCAATATCACGTAGAATGGAAAAGACATGAAGAAGATTGATCGGTGCATTTGAAGTCGCAACTACGATAAAGACCGAAACTATTTTTATACTTTAGTTAAGCAAAAGCTTATTAAAATTCCATTTAGTAAAAAACTAATAAAATTATCTCGATGAAATAAGCATTGTACCTATAACGAATCTATTTTTAGCATTTTCTAGCGACACTTTTGTACGACAGAAACCGAATAGACTTATCAACTGTATTGCACGTCGTTTTTCCAATTAGGACACGTATCTGGGAAGAATGTGTTTTAAATTTGAAAGTGTTAGAAGAGGAAATCAATACCTATTTATAGTTCCACTTAAAATCATTTTCAATAATTTTATTTCGACTGTTTTATCTATTTGCGAACTTACTGTACTGTATCAGCCTGTAAACCACCCACTGCTGAGCGAAGGCCTCTTCTCCATGTTTAATCCACTACGCTGATCGACTTCGGGTTGGCGGATAATTTCCTTGTAATGAGTAAAAAGAAAGAAAGAAAGAAAAGCTATTTATTGGCCTTAAAATACATAGTTATATCTTGTACAGAGAAAAAAAATTAAAAAGAGAAGATACAATTGCAAGATTAAAGAATTAAATACATTGATAACAAAATTAAGAAGGCCAATTAGGTCTCTGACTCAGCATTGCTTAGCAGCAGATATTTACTGCTAAGACGCTGTTCTTCAGTCAGAGCCTGCATTAGTGATATGAGACGTCAAACGCCATTACGACACATTGAACATAATAAAAATAAAAATAAAATAATAAAATAAAAAAATATATAAAATAAAGTTTAAGGAAAGAAAAACACATATCTATAACATATTTATACAGTCATTTTCGTTAAGAAATTGATTAATTTTATTTAGTTTTATTTAATTCAACAGATGCTCAATTATATTTTATAACAATGCAAGTAAATAAAATAATAAACTGAATACATAAAAATAAATAAAAACTTAATATACTGAAATAATAACTTATAATATAATAAATAAAATGCATATAATGAATAATTAAAATAATATATAAACATTAATTTGAGGTACGCATTTACAACGTGATCGTGACAGTAACATTCTATATCATGACGTGGCAATGCTCATACTAGGATGTAGTCAAGGAGTAGAGTAACGATCGTTATCAGGTGTCTATGATAACAACCGGAACCGACGCCTTCACGTGATCTCCGAGCCAGGGTGGGGAGACCCACAAACACGATCTAGCTTAATATAGCTAGATCGTGCTCACAAGGACATACACCCAGACCGGAAACAAATATTTGTACAAATTGTTACGTATTTTATCTGATTAGAATGTGTAACTTAAGATTTATGTGCTATATCTACTTTACTATATGGATAATACTTTTAAAAAAAATCTTTTATACTTTTTTTTTTTATAAAGAAACGTTGCTTCCATTTTTATCTTTAGGAACAAATAGAATCTTTGATGAACCGACGTTTACTGTACGAAAGAACTTTTTAAAGGCATCTTTTGAGACGTTGAATGGGTGACATCACTCACAGGAAGATGGTGGCTTCCGCTAAATAAAAACTTTTTATATAATATTTTTTTGGTTTTTAATAATATATTGAAGGTCATTCACTTTAATAGTTCATAAAATTAAATTTTATATGTATAAAGAAAACACACTGACAAATTCTGTCTATAATGGCACGGAAAATATTTTGAGACACGTAATCAAGCTCCTATACAACAACGAGACGTAAAGCTCCAATCCTTCTCCTTATAAAAAGTAGAGGTTCTTAGGTAAAACAGTCAGGCAGATAGTAATGTATGTTATTAATTTATTTTAATTTCCCGTCACTTACTTTATTCGCAAGCTTTTACTGTTAAACATAATCACTATGTATTATAAATAAAAACTCCCCCGCCGAGTATGTCTGTATTTCGGTCTTTGTTTCTGTTCGCGAGAAACTTAAAACCTACTGAATTGATTGTCATGCATTTTTCACCAGTAGATAGATTGATGCATGAGAAAGGTTCGGGTGTATAATCTGTCAAGGTTTTGTGTATATTAGTTGAAATGAGACGATAATTCTTGAAAATGTCCGTATAATTCAAACCGCATGGGAGCTTTCATCAAAAATGCTGACTAATTCCTTTGAGATACAACAAAACAATGTTGGATATTCCTCTTTTATATGTCTACAGAAAAATCCGTAATGTGATATATCTATTTTTTAAGGATAGTTTACTATACCCATTCTAACTTCTTAATAAGTCTCCCAATCATGTAATGATATTGTAGCTTTCTCTATTGAGCGTACTGTAGAGCTATCATGTATGGAATTTCAGGATTATATTATACTTTGCGTATACCGGCTCAAGATAATTTAATCGATTTTACATCATTTGAGACAATTATGGAGGAATTTTTATAATATTACTAGCTGACCCGGCAAACGTTGTTTTGCCATATAAATAATCTTTAAGTAATAAAAAAATAGGGGTTGGTGATAAAAAAGTAAAAATTTAGGGTTGTATGTATTTTTAATGCCACATTATAAAAAAATAAAAACAAAAATTTCGTCCAAAAATTAAAAAAAGATTTTTAAGGGTGAACAACCCTTATTACTTAGGGGTATGAAAAATAGATGTTGGCCGATTCTCAGACCTACTCAATATGCTCACAAAATTTCATGAGAATCGGTCGAGCCGATTTGGAGGAGTTCAAGTTCGAACCCCGTGACACGAGAATTTTATATATAAGAAGATATTAAAGTATTAAATATTTAGTAGTATGTGATGATTTTAATGTAGATATGTTAAGGGAGACAGCAATTAGAGATAGATTAATTAATTTGTTTGGGCCGTTTTGTTGGGTACACAGGTAGTGTGAGAAAACTCGGGTCCCTAAGACATTTTCTACCTATATAGACAACAATTTCAGTAACTATCGAATTTACGAAAAATTTGTTATAACTGCTTTAACTTCCGACCACTGCGGACAAAAATCCTCTTTTGAAGAAAAAATGTATATATAGGTAAATTCACGAAGAATAATTTAAACTTTAAAGTGTAGAACAATAACGTTAAATAGAACAAATACTTTTAAAGAAATTATGACGTAAAAACCATGTAAATAAGACACGATGGCACATGATGTACTTTATAGTTCTGTTTTTAAATTAATTAATTTATTTATTATTATTATTTAAATTGATTTATTATTTATTAATTTATTATTTTACATACCGGGTAACTGAAGGCATTAACAAAAGTAGAAATAAATTGTACGAACTGTATAGTACCTATAAAGCAATGGAAACAGAAAATAAATTTTCTAGATTATGTTAAACAATATTTCAAAACTTTTAAAGCTGTTTGGATGGCTGCTGAATTAAAGTTCATGAAAAGTAAAATTATTAATTCTGATAATAAAATCAAGTGCACGTGGGATGTTATTAGTAGTTTCTGTGGAAATCATAATAAAGAAAATCTGCCAAAAATTAATCGTTATTTATTGAATTGAATATAAATAATGTTATTGTAATTTCAGAATTTGAATATAAATAATGTTATTGTAAATTCAGAAAAAGGATTGACAATGACAAATAACTTTGAAACTTTTTTTTTAAATATAGGTAATACCTGTTGACGAACTTCTCGAATTAAATCATCCTCACTAAATGCATAGTATACTACAGTGTAGTATACTTCTTAAATATACTGTTCACAAATATAATAATATTTTTTTATTCTTGCAAATTGCTTTACTAGATATAATAAAATCATTGAAAAGTACAAATATTAAAATAAAATTTAAAAAAGCAAATGATCTCGCTCTTCGATCTTAGCTTTAATTTTTAACAATTGTGTTAAAGTGGGTTTTTTCCCAGATTTATTAAAATATAGTGAAATTTTAGTACCTTTTAAAATCGTTTTCAATCCTGTCGCCTGCCGCAATAATATTAAAAAAAAAATCATTTTAAAGCATCTTTTTTTTCCATTTTAATGTTAATTGAATTATTTACCATTACCATTTGGTTTCATTAAAGATCGTTCTACAACAGATGCTGGAGTAGCACTTCTCAAACATATACACGATGCTTAGAGAAAATCACAGAATACTATTGATTTATTCCTTGATTTATCAAAGGCATTTGATTGCGTGCAACATGAAACCCAATTACGTAAACCTAAGTTGTGTGACAGTATTTTTACTGCATATTTATAAACGTCTCCTTTATGGACCAAGGTATACGCATGTACTCGTATAATAAAAACCTACAAACGATTTTTTAAGTGCCAATTAATAAATTTAAAGTTTATATTAAAAAAACATAATAACTAAAGCATATTTACCTACTCTGTGAAGGATTATGTAAATAACAAGGATTTGTGGGTTTCATAGCGTTGTCCTTCATGCAGGAAATATCATTAAATTTATACTATGTGAGTTATGTATTGACAATTTAAATTTAAAAGTTAAATGTTGAGTTTCTTGCCAATTATTTTCAGCAGAATCTACATTCCCAGTCGGTGTTAGCCTAACATTCATTATAATTAATTAATTTAAATTATTAAATACTGTGTAAAATGATAATTTAAAAGTGCTTATAAAGCCTACTAGAATAAAGATTTTTTTATTTGTTTTATTGATGGTGGGACTCGCTTGATGCGACCAGCATCGCCCCTCGCTATCGTTAAAAGCATTATATTATACTACCCATGCGAAGCCAAGATAGGTCGCTGCTTTTAAATAAATATATTTACATTACGGCACAGATAATGTGATTAAAAATCTTATTTCATTTATTTAATATTGATAATTAATAATAATGAGAATTATATATTAATCATTTTAATTTCCTAATGAAAAAGATATAAGGCATACTTTAAAATAATAATAGGATTCACTTAAATAAGAAATAGCTTTATTTAAAATATATATATATAAGGATAAACGCAGGATTCATCTGTAATGAAAAGAAAAATGTGTAAAAACACCGCATTAATAATTTTTTTTTTTAATCCAATTTGTATTTTATTGATTCCGAATGGTAGACATTTGTCTATTTTAATGGCATCTATTTATACAACAAAAATCTTAAGTGACCAGTCGTGACCTCCGCGTTAAATTTTTTTCTCGTCAGACTGTTTAACATAAAAATTAGCAAGTAAACAAATGCATCTAATATACATAAACACAAATGTAGGCCGAAACGTATGTCAAAAACAAAACAAAAAATTTTTTTCTCGTCAGACTGTTTAACATAAAAATTAGCAAGTAAACAAATGCATCTAATATACATAAACACAAATGTAGGCCGAAACGTATGTCAAAAACAAAACTCTCCTTTTGGGTTTTGTAGTAGTCTTAATTTGAATATTTAATTGCAAATCATTTCGCTTTAGTGGCAACAAATATCAGTATTTAACCTCTCACTTAGGCAATTCTCTGAAGTGGAACTTTGATGGGCAACTAAAACAGCTTAGTAAACGGGCACATATTAATGGTACATGAGTCTAACAAGACTAATCCCAAGAGTGTAATCATTCTAGCCTAGCCATTAGCACAGCTATTCTCAGCTTTTAAAATTATTATACAATCCCCTTGGACGAAATGTAACGAGTTGCTTGGTGGAGGTTAAATTTTAATAAAGTCGTTTTTATTCGGTAAATTCAAACAGCTCTGATAAGAAATGATAACTAAATCCGAGGATTTGTTTATATTTAGTGAGAGTTAAAGTATTCAAAAAACAAAAATACTTCTTTAATACGTTTCTTATATTTACTTTTAAAAAATTATTAAGTCAGATGTCTTGAACATTCGTAAGTTTGAAAAGTAAAATCTTATATATAAAAATAAGTCGGGTTTTCCTTCCTGACGCTATAATTCCAGAAGGCACGAACCGATTTCCACGGTTTTGCATTCGTTGGAAAGGTCTCAGGCTCCGTGAGCTTTATAGCAAACAAAATTCAGGAAAAATTTCAACAGAAAAGCAGGAAAACGGGTAAAATCATTTTTCACATACATCGCCATCTCTGATACATAGCATGTACTACTTCATCTTTTAATCCCCAAAAGAAATGTTACAAAAAACGAAGCCATCTGGTGGCGAAACGGAGTTCGCCGGGTTTGCTAGTTTTCTAATAAAATACATTAACTTCCATTTACTTATTTTTTTTTATTTCTTTGTAATTATTGTATTTAGAAGAATGGCGCTGTAAAGTCAGTTGAACTTAATAATTTTAATTTATTTATATTAGTATAAATACAATATAGTGTTAAATACAATAAATAAATGGATACAAACGTAAAATAGATAACATATACCTAGTCGTAAATGTTATATGTTAAACTCCATCAGGTATATATTATTGTACATAAATAATTAGCGCATTTACTAAGCACCTGATATTATCAACAACTCTCGTGTATAAATGCAATTGCAGCGTGTTTGCGGTTCTGATGCAAACTTCACTACGTCATTAATTGTTCGAACAGACGCAAAATTTACTAATAATTGTAACCGAACAATGTATGTTCATATCACACTTAAATTTTACGTATGATTATATTAATATATATAAGGATATCTTAGAAACTAAACATACGCGATTTATTTTATGTTATTGTTTTAAAACTTTGTCAATGATTTTTTACGTTAGTATTATTAAACAATGTGTTTTAATACTGATACCAACTGCCTGTCCTGAAATAGCCTACAAATATCGCTTTGCTGGGCAAGGGACCCTTTATCTTCTCCTTATATAGAAAGATATGTGGGTTGAAGCAAAATTTTCCTACCGAGAGTAATAATTGTTAGCGTAAGATTATTGTGCTAGACACTTGGACCAAAGGCTTTACGAACTTATTACTCAAGGTAGTCCGAGACACGATGGGAAGACGTATAAAGACAAACATGGATGTTTACGACCCGAACGAGAGAAAAATATTTGCACAAATACAAATATTCGCTTTGAACACAAATAGAACGAGCAACCGTAGGTGTTAATATTAATTTCATTATCAATACACTAGGACAGTCGTCTCTTAATCAATTTATTTAATAAAATAGATAATAAAACGCAAATACGTAAATAAACACTTCCTAATTAGCGGGATCCTCGCCAGGATATCCTATGTCAGGACTCGAGCAAAACAAAATAAGCCCAAACAACACATAACAAGACAAGATATGGCTCAATCAAGCCCGTGACTATTATACAGAATACGATGGGATATAATTAGGTATTAAAAGCTTATAAAAAAGTAATTCTAACTTAGTGTTAATAGCTTTGTTGTGTGTTTGTTTGTACGTTTACATTGGACCATAGGACACACGCGCTCATTCTTTTTTTATTTTATTAGGTGGATAGGCAAACTGGCAGACGTTCCACCTGATGGTAAGTGGTTGATGTCGCCCATCAACATAAACTAGTTTACCTGGAACTAGCCCAGGCAACTCATTTATGTGTTGCCTATCCAGAGAAATTCACATTTAAATTTACTGTCTCGATTCTATGCTTTGTAGCACGGTGATTTCTAAAATCTTCGCCATCGTGAGAACAAACAAAATTTTCCGCTATTTAATATTAGCATTAGGTATATAGATATGTTTGTACTGTTGTACCAATGCACAGTCGGATTATAACGATAATTCATTATTTCCTTACTATGCTTTATATTTATATAATATGAATATATACCAATCCATATGTTTACTACCATTACCAACAGTACTATGAAATATACATATACCTACATACATAAAATATACATATACTTATTTATACAAAATGAAACAACAGATGAATAAAGTATTTAAACAGTTTTTTAATTAGGTTAAATAACAAAAATTGCATTAAAAGTATCATGAGTGTTAAAGAAAGTGTTTTTTATTAATATGTGTGTGTATAAATTATTATAAAAGTGCAATATACTATAAGTACAGACATTTTAAGTTGGAAAAATCACTCGTTTTGTGCGAAGTGAGAGTAGAAGTAGAACACACCACAACGCTTCGCTTTGTGGCGTGCAATACATTTAACGAACAGTAATTTTCATTCAAAATTTTATTACGACTTAAGTAACTATGTAAAAACTTATGTTGATTACAATATATGTAAACGATCGCGATATTAGATTACAGTAGCTAGACTGTAAAATTTTCGTAACTTTTCCTTATCAGCGATTTTAAGAATTTTGATCAACAAAAATATATAATGTGATATAATACTTTATATTGAAGGTAAGGCAAATAACTGAGCTGAATGTAAAATTTTCGTAACTTTTCCTTATCAGCGATTTTAAGAATTTTGATCAACAAAAATATATAATGTGATATAATACTTTATATTGAAGGTAAGGCAATTATAACTGAGCTGAAAAAATGATCAAATAACTACCATCCTAATGAGATTACTTACAATCGTTCTGGTGTAGTGGTGCAAGTAGACGCCGGCGCTCGCAGGTTCGATTCCTATCCGGGGCACATATCTGTATTTGTACCTACAAATATTTGTTTTCGGTATGGGTGTATGTCTTTGTGGGTCTCCTCCCGCAGAACATGTGAAGCTATCTGTCCCGGTTGTTAGATTGACACCTGATTGTCATCGTTACTCATGATAGGAAATTATCCGCAAACCTACAGTAGAGTAGCGCGGTGAATTAAGCTTCAACCCTTCTATATAACAAAGAGGCATTTGCTCAGCAGTTGGATGTTTACAAGCTATTTCAGTTCTGTAAGTGATATTTAAGTCAATAAGATTACGGAACAGTTAATATTGAATCTTACATACAAGTCGTATTCAAATACACACAATCACAATTTTGAAAATGAAGCGACTCGATTTAGTTGCAAATAGGTTGTGTACTTCGAAAATTTAAATCATATTATTACAGTGACTGAACATCTGGGACAGAACTTGAATTCCATATATTGTATTAGATCGACATGTTTATAATGTACTTTTAAAATGTTATACATTATTTCTTTCTTTGCTTTGTTTATAAAGTATTTTTATGGTAAATTTTATTTTCTTTGTTATTATGTTCAACATGGATTTTGTGCTTCGTGTTTAGAACACATATAGCAGTACATTTTCCAGTAAACTATATCCAATTACTATTTTATTATCAAATAATAAGTTATACTTTTTCACTTGACTGTGCAGTCTGAGCACAATTATTGATACTAGTGGTCGCCCAGTGGTCGAAATTGGACCTAATCTATAATTAACAACATTGTCAACATCAGAAAAATATGATTGCAAAAATTAACGTATACTGATAATTTAGTGACAGTTTATTTCCTGTAAAATTTGGCATGGCTCTTATGAATCACTATTATGTGAAGGGCGACTAACACACATACTCTGTGTTTCTCTTGTGTGTGTGTTCGACTTTATGTTTATTCGTTTATGACTAACAATAAAATACTGTAATATTATATAATTTTTATGACGACGTTTTGGCGCGGTTGTCACAACAACTGAATGTTGTGACAACCGACAATACAAAAAATATCGTTATTTTTACTATCGATAGTATCGTATCAAAATTATGGATAATTATCGGATCAAAATTATCGATAGTAATCGATAATTATCGAATAAAACATATCGATACCACTCGATAATTATCGAATGAAAAAATATCGAGTATTTACGAATTATCGATAATTATCGCATAGTCCTGTGACAAACGTCTGTTTAGGCCATACTAAATGTTTATTTAGTCTCTGTTTGTGTTTCTGAACATTCCGACACATGATTTCATCCAACTTAGGGCTATTAAGCGTGAAACGTTTATTTATTATGTTGAATAATACAATAGATTTTTTTTAACGATTTAATCTATAATGAAACAAAATATTTGTTCGAAAACGTATCGAATCGAACCAAAAAAAAAATTAAATAATTTTGATTTGTACCTGATCTTTGATAAAAAATTTCGATATAAAATTCATTGCAAGACCTGTATTTAAATCCGTGTTCGATAAAAAATTCGTTGCAAGACCTGTATTTAAAACCGTTTTGACAACAGACTGACAATAAACAAAATTTGTTTATATGTGCATTGTACATAATTATGCGTATGTGCCGTAGTGTTTGTAGTTTTTTTTTTTTTTAAGTTTACCGTATTTTTTGAGCATTATTATAAAAAATATTAGCATTCTGCACTTCTTCTCCATATAAACTTTAACTGTGCCAAATTTCATACTTCTCCATCCGCGTAATTTTCGTAAAAAGGGGTACAAATATTTTGCTTCACGTATTAATATATAGATTTATGGTAGACATACAAGAGAAGGAACATGTATATTTATTGTTTGGGCCTTATTTGCGTAGCACAAAATACAAGCTAAATATTGATCAAATGGGAACAACTCGGCTCAAAAACCTCCATCAGTGATATATCAAAAGTTGGAATATTTTACGTTATTTAAAATAAGTATCAGAATTATTGTAATAGTTTCTGGCTGGTTCAAGGTCCCTTTATTATGAACCATATATTTAATAAAATCCTTGGATTTATTTCTTTGGATGACCACAATTATCTACTACTATTTTTACAGGTACTTCGATATTCTATATTTGTTTGATATATAATATATAAGAAGACTTCGTTTGTTTAAGAAAATCTGAGGAGAAATCAGTCCAATTTTTAACATACTTTTATTGTTAGCAAACCCGTTTATTGAATAAGGCTAGAAAGCATTACAACGTCACACAGGAAAGAGTCAAAGATAGAGTCAAACAATGCGACAAATTATCAAACTTTTACAATAATTTCAGTTGCTTTCATGTGTACAACATATTTCAATAAAACTCATACGTACTTTATTAATATAACCTAATGAAAAAAACGCAATGTTAAGCGAGATGAATTCAAATATCTCTGATCATATAATAGTTCTTTGTAGAATACATTAATCAAAGTCATCTCAACGCCTTTTTATGAACATCGAAAATATTGCCGAAGATACAGCGCAAGGAACTATTACTTTAATTTATCATTTTTAGGCCTCAAATCAAGAAAAATTTACGCATTGAATGTGAAAAAATTTAACAAAAAGTAAAAACCATTTAGATTTTTTATAAGGCTACTCCTTCTTATAGCTTTTCCTTCTATTAAAAACATTTTAATGTAAAAATTTCAGATATTTAATTTTTGATCAAACACATAAAATGTATTCCTATCTACAATCCTCGCTAATAGAATTTTACACATAAAATTTTAGTCTGTTGGCTCAATTTTTAAAAATAGCGAATTACAATTTTGACTTTTCTAATGAAAACGTATAAATGTGTAATTAAAACTAACACTTCATTTTGGTAAATTTAAACAGTACAGTTATGCTTGTTAGAAAAACCATGTAATCGATTCTTACCTTACATTTTACATTACGGTAACTGCTGATATTGGTTCTTTAAAAAATTATACAGATATATCCCTATGACGACTGCTATTACAAGCGGCAATATTAAGCACAATAATTTACACAAGTTGACTGCGAGACAACTGAAAAGCAAATAACATATATTCTATAAAAATACACAATTATTCTATGTATACACTCGTAAATATATTCATTATGTACGAGGTCATGCGAGTATAAAAAAATTATCAAAAATGTTTTTTTTTTTTTAAATTAACGAAATATAATGAAACAAGTAAATAGAACATAATTGCTAAACTTAAAAAAAGATTTTAATAACAATAAAGCATCGATCGTTTAAATCCTAATTATTTTAAAAGTATTTCTATATTCAAGAGAATATTTAACATAAACCTAACGTGAGTTTTACCACAGACCTTACATCTTCGACATTAGTCTATTATATACATTACAAATAATTGATGACAGAAGACAATTTTAAAGATAAGTATTAAAAATTCTATTCAACTTAATATTAACGTCTGTACTGCTGCACTGCAATCTATTTTCATCATTAATCTCCTATAAATGAGAACTCGATAATGATTATACATGATATTTCTTACGAAACAAGAAGCTTACCTCATGATGACTTCCTTCACCGCGAAACATTTAAAATTCTCCTAACTATGCTAACCCGGATTAAACCCACGACGGGTCGGTGTTTTATTCACGTGTTCTATTTACTAAGATACCTCGGCTATTTTACCGAAGATATTTAAAACATCTAAAAAAAATTATGATACTTTTAAGCATCAAAACTGTTGTTATTAAATCATCTATACGAGCCGAAACAAGCAAGAGAACACAATAGAAGCTTAAAGCAGTCATTTGCAGTCAGTATACTCGCACACATAAGAAGACTAGTATAAATTGTAGCAATTTAATATAGTCGCAAATAGATTGTGTACAGTTACGAGCAAAAATGTGTATACACATAACGTATTCCAAAATATGTATTCAAATGAAAAATCTTAATAAAAATGAGTAACTTGTTGTAACTTTCTCTATAGTAGTTACTAATCTTATATCTTTAAACGAGCAATTCTTGTATATATATATATATATATATATAATCTGAGTCTCGGAAACGGCTCCAACGATTTTCATGAAATTTAGTATATAGGGGGTTCGGGGGCGATAAATCGATCTATCTAGGATTTATTTTTAAAAAATGTCGTTTTATCCCTTCTTTTTTACGCAATTAAAAAATATCATTAGAATACGAAGGTAAATTTCGCTGTCATTGATAAGCTTATAATAGCTCGGATGGGAATCGGGATTCGATATCGGATAACTCGGGTTCGAATCCAGGTGCCTACAGACCAGTTTTTCTTCAAGTTTCTTTTTTTGTGAGAAAAACTATTATTGAGAGCTCTTTTTATTTTTTATTTAAATAACCAGTTCCTATTATTTTATTATTATGTCGGTAAGATCGAAAATATTATTTATGTTTCATCAGTATGTAATGTATCTAAATATAATTTAACCGAGCAAAGCTCGGTCATCCAGGTACTACTAGCATAATAATAAAAAAGTAGTCCTCCATTTTCTACCAGTTAAAGACGATAGTACTTAAATTTAAATTATGTGACTCAATTCAAACTATTAACAATTTAAGCATATCTCCTGTGTTTACAAATATTATTCATGTTCTATAAGTACATATTTTTTGCTTAGTATGCTATACACACATTCTTAAGCAGTTACGTATATACATACACATTTTTACCTTTGACTGTATCTACTTCAAAAAGTCGAATAATATTATTAGAGCCAGGGCCGGATTTAGAATTGTGGGAGCCCGGGACAATGGAGGAGTGGAGGCCCATTGATCTGAATTTTTTTTCTTGCAGAAAAAAATGACGACGAAAAAATTAAAGAACCAATATATTATCGTCGCTGGGTGGACATATTCCTAAAAAAAAGGTAGTCGCAATCTCACGCCAATATAATATTATCGTTGCCGGGTAAACATATTCCTAAAAAAAAAGGTCATCACCTATTGCTACTCCTAAAAGAAAAAAAAGTCGTCCCGACTCCGGACCGCTCCAACTCGATAGCCTTAGCTCTATTGTGGAAGCCCCTCTTTTGTGGATGTGGGGGCAGTTGCCCCGCTTGCCCTACCCTAAATCCGGCCCTGATTATAGCAACTTAACATCTGTGATAGTGTAAATTATAAAGTAGTATAAAGTAGTGTGATAATATCCCGGGGACGAAATTACAAGGAGGCGGCGCGGCTGGCCGAGGTCGGACTCGACCTCGTGATCAGCCGCATAGAGAGTTTAGGGCTTCGTGTCAGGATTGACAAGACCGAAGCCCTGCTCTTCCGCGGGACCGGCCGTAAGGGACCTCCACCGGGGGCTACCCTTCAGATCGGAGAGGGGAGAGTCAGGATGAGCCCCCAAATGAAATATCTCGGGCTCATCCTGGACGGAGGGTGGACCTTCGGCCCACATTTCGCGATGGTGGGACCGAAGGTCGTGAAGGCGGCGAGTGCGCTGGGCAGACTCCTCCCGAACCTCGGAGGACCCAGCACCGCCTGCAGGCAGCTGTACTCCGGAGTCTGCCGGAGTATGGCGACGTACGGTGCCCCGGTTTGGGCGGATCGCCTCACCGCGAAAAATAAAGCGGCGCTTCGTGCTGCGCAGCGAACAATCGCGGTGAGGGTGATTCGGGGGTACCGTACGGTATCGTGGGCTGCAGCTACTGCTCTAGCCGGCGACCCCCCGTGGGAGCTCGTGGCGGAGGTTCTTGCCGAGACCTACTCATACGTCTCGGGTAGGAGGGCTCTTGGTGAGAACCCTACGTTGGACGGGATCCTGCGGGTGCGTCGGATGGGGCAGGAAGCGCTTATGCGGAGGTGGGGGGAGGACCTGGTGGGGCAGCCGTACGGCACACGCGTAACGGCTGCCATTCGCCCGGTCCTTGAACGGTGGATGCGTCGAAAACGCAAGCCCCTCACCTTCCGTCTGACGCAGGTTCTCACCGGGCACGGTTGCTTTGGTGACTACCTGTGCCGGACGGCCCAGAGGGAGCCGACGACTGAATGTCACGATTGTGGCGCGGCGGTGGACTCCGCCCAGCACACCCTCGAGGTGTGCCCGAGATGGGCGGCGCTGCGTCAGAGTCTGACGTCGGTCCTCGGAGGGGACTTGTCGCTCCCGAGCATTATCATCGCGATGCTCGGCGACGACGAGTCCTGGAAGGCGATGGTCTCCTTCTGCGAAACAGTAATGTCCCAGAAGGAGGCCGACGAGCGGGTGAGAGAGGAGGCCGCCGACGTGGCCTCCATCCGCGGGCGACGAATGGGGGTGCGTAGGAGGCGCTACTTAATGCGCCTCCAGTAACGCCTCTGTGCCCGTATCGGGCCGGTATGGGAACCCGGTCCTGCTAGATACGGCGTCGTCGGGACTGTTCAGAGGTGAGCCGGACAGTCCCCATGGAGGAGAAGTCTGGCCTTTTCGCCGAGGCCAGCCTGTCGCTGGAGGGATCCTGTTGCCTGCAGATCCGGGACCCTCCAATTAAAGCGGCTGAAGGCTCCCGCAGGGGTTTAGTACGGTATTGCACTCCCAAAGTGCCGAGTCCGACATAGGTCTAGGACTGCCGACCCGGGCATCCTGGATATCATCCGTAAATGGATTCCCCTGCGACAAAAAAAAAAAAAATAAGTGTGATAATATAAAGTATTTACTAAGTGGAGTTTATTCCTTTGATTTATGTATTTAGAGAACTATATTCTATTTATGTATTTAAAGAACTATATTCTTATATTCTATTATTTAACTACTAAATTCATTTGTTTACGTATCTATGTATAATTTAAATGTATATAATAGTTAAAATTTACATACTTTTATATGTTCACCAATTATGATAGGGTTGACGTTAAGCGTCTCTAATGAAAATTCAAACTTCAGTATCGATTAAAGATATAATTAAATTTTACCACATTGTATGAACAGAGAACTGTTAAAGTTTTCTCCAAGTTTCACGTTTACTTTGATATCGTCCCTTATATGTGGGTATCACCAATATAATATTATGATCTTTTACGACGAAAGCCTTTTATGACGATGTCATACATAAAACGCATAGTCTATATTATGTTGTAATATTGACATTAAGTAGCGTACAGACTTACAAACTAGGTAAGACCATAGAGGCCATAGAAAATAAGACTTTCTATAATGATACTAAATTACTTTTTGTGTAAGGTTTGTGAGTTTGTTAGGTTGATTGTTTTAAGGTAAGGTTTAGAGAAAATAAGAGCAACTCGGCCTGCCTTGCGACCTCGGCTCGACAATACCAAGAGGCAACAGAGTGTGTTTCTGAACCTTTTAAATACTGGAATACTCACTGAGCTCCTAAATTTACCAACACCAACCAACTACCGTCTCATGACGTGTCAAATTTGCATTTACAAGACACTGATATCCGTTCTGGCTTACAAGATCTCTCGTCATATTGATGAGCTTAATATTTTAATTGTCTGCAGCTCAGGAAGGATATCATGGAGGCAGTCGTTGCACAAAGAAGCTTCTTCTCTTTGATACTGTTGTTGGCTATCATGTCAAACGCAACTGTCATAACTTCTCCACTAGTTAGATTGACTACAAGAAGGCATTTGACTCAGCGCCTCTTTCATGGTTTCTGAGGGTCCTGGAGATGTACAAGATCGACAGTATAGTTCGACACTTCCTCGAAATGTACATGCAGTGATGGAGTACGATCCTTTGTTTCCGGGGCGAGCAAATGACGGATGCCGTTGGCCTAATCAGGACACAGAGAAATATTTCTCAGGGTGATCGTCTAGGCCCGGTTGATTTGTCCTGAACCTTTATTTATTTATTTATTTATTTACTCCTTATCGTATACACAAAAAAAACATACGGTTTATGTATATTATAAAATAACTATGTACCCATAGGCGGCCTTATCGCTAAAAGCGATCTCTTCCAGACAACTAATGCGAAGTAATTAATATGAAAAAGCGGAGATAGTGTACAGAATACAAAAAAAAAATAAAAAAAAAACAGCAAAAAATAAACTATACATAAACAAATCTATATTTAATATTATAAAGCTGAAGAGTTTGTTTGTTTGTTTGTTTGAACGCGCAAATCTCAGGAACTACTAGTTCGAATTGAAAAATTATTTTTGTGTTGGATAGCCCATTTACCGAGGAAGGCTATAGGCTATATAAGATCACGCTACCACCAAAAGGAGTTGAGCAATAATATTAAATGTTACAAAAACAGGAAAAAATAATCTCTTTTGAGAGCTTCCGTTGCGTTCTTTATTATTTCTTTTCTCGAGACATTTTTTAACTATAATTCCACTTTTAAAGTAAATATAACATCACTCTTTTACTGAAAATTTTCGAAAAATAAAATAAAAATTCAGTAATACGTTGAACGACCCAGAAATCAAACCTGAGACCCCTTGCTCGGCAGTAACGTTTGCGACCACTCGACCAACGAGGCGGGTAACTACTCTTAGAGTAATTGTTGAATAATATTTATGTACGTTTTTCCCCTTTTTTTTTTTTTTTTTTTTTATCGCAGGGGAATCCATTTACGGATGATATCCAGGACGCCCGGGTCGGCAGTCCTAGACCTATGTCGGACTCGGCACTTTGGGAGTGCAATACCGTACTAAACCCCTGCGGGAGCCTTCAGCCGCTTTAATTGGAGGGTCCCGGATCTGCAGGCAACAGGATCCCTCCAGCGACAGGCTGACCTCGGCGAAAAGGCCAGACTTCTCCTCCATGGGGACTGTCCGGCTCACCTCTGAACAGTCCCGACGACGCCGTATCTAGCAGGACCGGGTTCCCATCCCGGCCCGACACGGGCACAGGGGCGTTACTGGAGGCGCATTAAGTAGCGCCTCCTACGCACCCCCATTCGTCGCCCGCGGATGGAGGCCACGTCGGCGGCCTCCTCTCTCCTCCGCTCGTCGGCCTCCTTCTGGGACATTACTGTCTCGCAGAAGGAGACCATCGCCTTCCAGGACTCGTCGTCGCCGAGCATCGCGGTGATGATGCTCGGGAGCGACAAGTCCCCTCCGAGGACCGACGTCAGACCTTGACGCAGCGCCGCCCATCTCGGGCACACCTCGAGGGTGTGCTGGGCAGAGTCCACCGCCGCGCCACAATCGTGACATTCAGTCGTCGGCTCCCTCTGGGCCGTCCGGCACAGGTAGTCACCAAAGCAACCGTGCCCGGTGAGAACCTGCGTCAGACGGAAGGTGAGGGGCTTGCGTTTTCGACGCATCCACCGCTCAAGGACCGGGCGAATGGCAGCCGTTACGCGTGTGCCATACGGCTGCTCCACCAGGTCCTCCCCCCACCTTCGCATTAGCGCTTCCTGCCCTATCCGACGCACACGTAGGATCCCGTCCAACGTGGGGTTCTCACCAAGAGCCCTCCTACCCGAGACATATGAGTAGGTCTCGGCAAGAACCTCCGCCACGAGCTCCCACGGGGGGTCGCCGGCTAGAGCAGTAGCTGCAGCCCACGATATCGTACGGTACCCCCGAATCACCCTCACCGCGATTGTTCGCTGCGCAGCGCGCAGCGCCGCCTTATTTTTCGCGGTGAGGCGATCCGTCCAAACCGGGGCACCGTACGTCGCCATACTCCGGCAGACTCCGGAGTACAGCTGCCTGCAGGCGGCGCTGGGTCCTCCGAGGTTCGGGAGGAGTCTGCCCAGCGCACTCGCCGCCTTCACGACCTTCGGTCCCACCATAGCGAAATGTGGGCCGAAGGTCCACCCTCCGTCCAGGATGAGCCCGAGATATTTCATTTGGGGGCTCATCCTGACTCTCCCCTCTCCGATCTGAAGGGTAGCCCCCGGTGGAGGTCCCTTGCGGCCGGTCCCGCGGAAAAGCAGGGCTTCGGTCTTGTCAATCCTGACACGAAGCCCTAAACTCTCTATGCGGCTGATCACGAGGTCGAGTCCGACCTCGGCCAGCCGCGCCGCCTCCTTGTAGTTTCGTCCCCGGGAATAAACGAGGGTGTCATCCGCGTAGCAGATAACACCCATCCCGGGGAGAAGACGGCCTCGCAGGACCCAGTCGTACCCGATGTCCCACAGGATCGGACCCAGAACGGATCCCTGCGGGACACCGCAGCCGACTCGCCGCCACTCCACGGACCCCGACCGGTTCTCGAGGCCTACCCTCCGATCGGAGAGGTACGCCTCCAATAGCCTCCTTAGATACGGGGGCACTCCGAAGTATTTTAGTGCCTCCCGTATCACCGCGTGTGGGAGGCTATTGAAGGCGTTCGCGATGTCCAACGACACCGCGACCACCACTTCCCTTCTGTGTTCCGCCTCACCCGTCACCGCCCGCAGGCGTTTGAGGGCGTCGACGGTCGACCGACCTGCTCGGAACCCGAACTGGGATTCTGAAAGTCCGGGTCCCGAGCCCTCCTCCAGGTGCTGAACGAGCCGGGAGGCCACTATCTTCTCCAAGGCCTTCCCGGCTTCGTTCAGCAGCACCACCGGTCGCACCGCCGAAGCCGAGTCCGGGGTCCGCCCTGCCTTAGGTAGTAGGCAGAGCCTACCCTCCTTCCAGGCCCCCGGGAACTGGCCAGACCGCAGGCAGCGGTCAAACAGCTCCCGGAGGCTGTCGCCGAGGTGCCCGAGAGAAAGAGTTCCCCGACGATCCTCCCCAGTTGGTCCGGCTGGAGCGTTTCGCTGATGGGGGCCGACTGGGCGCGTAGCTTGTTCCGCGCCCAATTATACGGTCGGCCCCAGGGGTCTCTCTCCAGACTCCCCACTAACTCCAACCAGGCCTCCTCCTTGGCTCGGCATATGGCCTGCCGCAGAATCTTCGTTTTCTCCACGTAGATCCTGCGCAGCCTGTCGTCCCTGTCCACGTCCTGGGGGCGTCTCCGCCTGCTCCGTGTATATTGTCTCCTGGCCGCGTTGCAGGCGGCCCGGAGACCGGCTATCTCAGCCGACCACCAGTAGAGTGCCCGCCGCGGGGGTGGACGCTTCGCGGGTGGCATAGCCGCTCTGCAGACAGCAGTTAATGCGTCGCAGAGCCGGCTAGCCGCCTCCTCCAACCCCAACTCTGACAGTGGCGGGAGGCTCCAGCGGCCGACGATAGCGGCCTCCTCTGCCAGTTCCCGGTCAAGCTTGGACAGTGCCCAACGTGGAAACTGGCTTCGCCCCCTGGACAGCATTGACGACGACGCCGGACGGACGGGAGCTGAAGACACCTCGAACCTTATGTACCGATGGTCCGAGAGAGTCTCCACTCCCGTCTCCACCCTCCATCCCTCCACTCTGCGCGCGATGGTCGGCGTGGCGAAGGTGACGTCCACCACGGAACCTCCCGACCAGCGCACGCACGTCTGGACCGCCCCCACATTGAGTAGGGACAGTCCGGCAGCTAGCGCCCACTCCTCCACCTCCCTCCCTTTTGGGTTCGTAGCCGGATTACCCCAAGCCGTGGACTTGGCGTTGAGGTCGCCGGCCACGAACACCTGGAGGGGGGCTAGCTGCCCCACCAGCGGTCCCAGAACGTCGAGAAACCGTTCCAGGGCCGCCAGGTCACGGTTCGGGGAGAAGTAGACTCCGACGAAAGCCACCTCTCCCCGAACCGCCGCCACGTACCCGCGGCCCCTCGCCTTAACGACGAGGGGGGGGCCGGCTCCAGGCCTCACCACAATCGCCACCGAGTCCTCGGTGTCTCCCGCCCAGAGTGGGCTAGGGGGCACGGCGTATGGCTCGGCGACGATCGCGACGTCAATACTCCACTCCGCCATGGACTGCAGGAGAAGGTCCTGGGCCCCGGCGCAGTGGTTGACGTTCGCCTGGAGAACGCTGAGATGCCCAGACATCACTCGGCCATCTCAGCGTCTGCTGCCTCCACTCGGTTCCCCCCTTGGGACGATTGCGGGGGGAACTTCCCGCGGGTTGATGGGGGCTTGCATGCCATGCCCCCCATCACGTGGCCCGCCGGCCTACCGGCGTCCGCGCACACCGCGCAATTAGCGGCGGCCGAACACCCGGCTGCTTTGTGGCCTTCCTGACCGCAGCGGTAGCACAGAGTGCTGCGGTCAGTACCACCTGGGCACGCGCCGGCGACGTACCCTAGTCCCAGGCATCGGAAGCAATGCCTGGGACGCGCCTGTAGGAGGTGGACCGTTGCTTTGGTCCACCCCACTGCTATGCTCCCGGCCTGCAGCAGCTTTTTCGCAGCCGCCGCCGGGAGCTCAATGTGGGCCGACCCTGGCCCCCTTTGCCCCGTGCGGATGTTCCGCACGAGGACCTGCTCTGCGGAACAGCCCCCCTCCTTCGCCACCGCGGTGGTCAACCGTTCCGCAGAGACCGCGTCGCTCAGGCCCGAGATTCTCAGTTCGGCCTTCTTCTCAGGCCTGAGCACCTCCACCTCCTCCGCCAGGGTCTCCCTCAGGCGAGCGGCTAGGGCGTCCGCCTTTTCGCCACTCGTAGAGCCGGGAATCTCGATCAGGCGCGCCCCGGTCGCCGACTGGCGGATCCGGAGCGGGCCGATTCCCAGCTCCTTCAGGTCGACGCTCGTCTCGGCCTTAAGGAGCGCCGACCCGTACGTTGCCCCCCTAGCCGCTGCCTCCGGCCGTAACTTTATTATTACGGCCGATGAGCGGGGGAGCGCTAATTTTGGCTTTGTGGCCCCCTTCTTCTCCGGCTGCGCTGGAGCAGCCGGTTTATTTGGCGCCGCCGTCTTCGCCGGCGGCGCTGAGGTAGTCTTCTTCTTCTTTTGGGCCGTCTTGCGGCGGACGACCTCAGTCCAGCTAGCCGCCGACTCCGCTTGTGATTCGGCCAGTTGTGGGGCCGCTTCCTTCGAGGTGGAGGGGCCAAATGCGGTCCACTCCACCTCCTTCGCCTTTCCCTTGCCCTTCCCCTTCCCTTTTCTCGATGCTTGGGGAAGAGCAGGGTACTCCTCCCGGCCCGTCTGCGCCACCACTTCCTTACTAGGGCCCGCCGAACCCCTGCCCTTTTCCTCCAGCGCGGCCCTTGTGGCCCGCGCCAGCGGTGCGCTGTCTCCGGCGAGAGGAGGGCGGCAAGGAGGGGCCGCCGAGCGCTGAAGCTTCGACAGGTGGCCGTCCACAATATTGCCGACCATATGCGCGAGATCGCGCATAAAATCGGCATTTTCCTTCGTGTTCGAGGATTCAGCCGCCTTTTTACGGCTGTCCTCGAACTCCCTCCTATAGGAGCGGACTTCCTGTCGGACCAACTCCAGCTCCCGCGAGAGCCGATTGTTGTCGGCCCTCAGTCGACGGACCTCATCCGACTCGTTGCGGGCCACCAGGGACTCCAGCACCTCCTTGATGGACCCAGCGGCCCTCCTAATTTTGGCTGTGTAGCCACTCCTTAAGTTTGTGGACTTTGTGGTCAGGCTAAGAATTAGGTTGAGGTTGGCCTCCGACGCCACCATCAGCTCTTCGGCCCCCCTCCTATCCACATCATCCAGCTCAACCGGTGTCTCCTCCGACCCCACCTCCTTCTGTTTAGAGAAGGCCCTCCTGAATAGGGCCGCCTCGAGGCCGTCCTCTCGGTCGCGCTCCACGCGCTCCCGCAAAGCCGCCCTGGCACTGGTCAAGGTTGGTGCCCTTCCTCTTTTTGCTACTGAGCGGGATTTTCCCGCCGCAGCCGCTCCCGCCTCCGTCTCCGTGGCGGAGCCCTCCGAACCACCAGAGTAGAGGCGCTTCCTGCCTATGTCCGATTCGGACAGCGAGGTTATCGCTATGTCCTCGAGAACCTCTATCCCTCCTTCCGGTTGGCCCTGAGAAGGGCCGTTGGGGTGGCCCTGAAAAGGGCCTTTGGGTTGGCTCTGAGAAGGGCCGTTGGGGTGGCCCTGAGAAGGGCCGTTGGGTTGGCCCTGAGAAGGGCCGTTGGGTTGGCCCTGAGAAGGGCCGTTGGGTTGGCCCTGAGAAGGGCCGTTGGGTTGGCCCTGAGAAGGGCCCTTGGGTTGGCCCTGAGAAGGGCCGTTGGGTTGGCCCTGAGAAGGGCCTTTGGTAGCTCCACTTTTGCTCCGCGTAAGCATCGCAAAAACCACTTCGTAGTCACAAAGACAAATCACTCTAATTCACTCAAGTACCGTTTACTGCGTTCGGTCACCTGCCTGCCACCTGCGTTACCGGGGTCAGGTCAGGGTCCAGGGGAGACGACGTGGACGTAACAATAAACACTTGGGGACTCCCCCTGTACGTTTTTCCCCTCAAATAACGTGGGTGAAACCGCAGGGCATAGCTAGTAATGAATACAAACCATTATAAAATAAAACAAGGTATTATATAAATAATATACGTACACCACATTTATAAATACGTCATAAAAAGCGGCTTCAGCTGCTCCATCAGGATGCAGATTGGAGTGATAAGTATAAGGTTGTGGATGTGGACCGGGGACAGGTTTGGTGGGACTTTTGTATTGTTAATGTTCTTTATACATAAAATGCTAACGCTTGACTATAATATTGCGTAACAGAAAGTTGATAAAAGGTTTTCCTTGGAATCGTTTTTATTCGTTCATATTTATTTTAAAAGCACAGAAGTTATAAGTGGTAAAAAACAAGGATCATGTTAAGGTGTTCCACATCCATTTATCAATCTATCGACATCGGTCGATAACATAAGGATGCTTACCGTGTCTCGTTGTTGTAATGGTAAGACGAAGAAGTTTGTGAAGATTATTTGATAAACTTATTTTAATAAATCCTTTACCTTTTGCCTGGGCAGTATGTAAGACAATATTGAGTATATTATATAACTTATATATAATAAATTTATGACTTATTGTCAGTCTATTCTAGTATGCGAAACTTGGCAAGCGCATATTTAACAGAATAAACCATTTTAATATTTTGTTAGAAACTCAAATATAATCTTAATGACATATTATGTCCATTATTAAACACATTTCTACTTTTTTCATGTATTATTATTTCTACCATGGCTCCAGGCGTCATTATAATCTTTTGCGTAGAGCGCTTTGTTTAGTATTATTAATTTGGTCGAATATAAAACATTGTTTAAGTATATATATTTTACATTATAAACATGACAATATAGAATAAAAAAATCTTTGAGAACTCTGTTGTAAAATGTGATTTAATTTATAAATTTGTACATTATGAGCACACTCGACGATAGCACATCCAACTTTTTCAACGTCTGCAGCTTCAGGACAAACATGATCTAGACATTTTACGTAATACATTTTGCCTTTCAGTCCGTCAGTCTTAAAATTTGATAAAAATCTAACATAATTTTTCCTCTTTTTCCCAGCTACAGATATTCTGAAACGTAATGAAATATATTAATTATATGAGACACAAAATATTGATTGTACGTACATATATATCGTGTCTTAGGAAAGTTTTCATATTTCTTATCTGAATGAAATGAAGAAGAAAAAAATTAAAGAAAAAATATGAAACACTTGTTACATAGATTAAAATCAAGTATATATTTAAGAAAAGAGCAAATTTTGAAAAAAAAATCTAAAAACTATAAGATATGTTTTCATAATTCCAGTGGGTAACAATATTTGAGCAAAGCGAAAAGTACGTAAAAATGAATGAATCTTCAACATAGCATTAAGAAGTTCGAAAAATGCATCGAGTGGAATGCACTGGCGATCACAGGCACAATAAGCTGAGCACGGAATAAATTCTATCGACGCTTTGCTGCGATCTACGGGTTTCGCTAGGATATGCTTATAAATGAAATATTTACTATCATATATTTTATTTATTACTCTTTATATATGATTTTAATAAACATGTGTATAGTTGTGTACGTGTATGTTCATTATATAAAAACATAATAATATATGTCAATAAATATTACATAATGAAAAATATATTGTTTAATACATATATCTATTGTAAACTACATTTAAGATAAGTCACTTACATTCCTTCCCGCAAAGGCCAATTTCTAAATTATTTTTTTCACGTACGTGGATAAGGAGCAGGAAAGTCTTAATAATTATTCAGAAATAATGTAAGCTTAATTTTGACAACCGAATCACATATAGGTAGTAAGTACAGACAACCCTTTTGGCTTTTGGTCTATTGGTGCGAGCAGCCGCCTTAACTCCGGCGGTTGCTCGTTTGATTCTATGTATAAATATCTGTTTCCGGTCTGGGTTTACGTCGTTGTGAGTCTCCCCATCTTGCCTCGAAGAAGTCGTAAAGCCGTCGGTCCTGATTGTTATCATGAACACCTGATAGCGATCATAATTCATGATAGGGAAATTATCCGCCAACCCGCAGTATTCTATATGGAGAAGCAGACTTTGTCCAGCAGTGAGACGCTTACAGGCTGATTCAGTTCAGTTTACTTTGGTAAGTACTCCGTAAACAATGTTGTTATATAGAATAGAATTCCAAATAGGTAACAAACTTATTTAACTCACAGAATACGTCTGCAGCTATCAAGAACAGCAAAACAAGAAGTCCCACGACGCAAACAATAACACATATCGCGGTTTGTGCGGCGAAGCTTAAAGCATCATTGCTTATAATAACATTACGCCAGCTGCAAGGAAATTCTACTTATAAATAAAGAAAATACAAGTTACAGAATAATTTTTATCTAAGAATTGTTATGCTATATTTCAAAATTATGATAAGTCGAAGTAGAACAGAGATGGCCCAAAGGAGACAAGAGTATCACTTATGGCGGTCGCGAATTCAAATCCGAACCGTTACTATTTCATGGACTTGTCTTTTTATTCTTTTCGTGCTAGACAGCAAAGAAAAACATCGTGAGAAAACCTAGATGTTTCGGAAGAAATTCTGATACTACTACATCCGCCAACTCGCAGTTGAGCTGCAAAGGGAAGCTGAAAAGAATTCCAAATATTTTATTTATTCTTTATTGCACACCACAAATACAATAAAAAGCATAGTTACAAATTTGTTACGTCAAGAATGTATAGTACAACAGGCGGTCTTATGGCTATTTAGCCATTTCTTCCAGACAACCCACATGAATAAGGAAAGTTCAACAAAGAAAGAAACGGGTATGTTGTGCAGTTATGTAATAAGCTTACATACTAATGTGTGCATACAATACTTATATAAGATACATAATATGTAGATGCAAATATGACAAATATCTCATATATCATTTTCTCAAATAAGAGAATATTTTAGAAGTTTATATCTAGTACGGGACATTTACTAGTTGTTTTAGTTAGCTAGCTTCAAGTTATATTATTTTTTAACCGATATCACATACTTAGAAGTATATTTTAATTATCATATAGCATTAAAATTTTATTAGAAATAAATAAATAAATAAACTAAATAAATAATTATTATATGGTAAATAACAGACAACAAAATTTTAATACTAGATTTTCAATCAGAAAGCGAAGCGCAACATGTTCATCACTCGTAACAATAGTTGAAAATTAGCTGACCTCCTTTGTCAGTTTGAAACGTAGGTACCTACTATCTGATTTACAGGAAACACTGCTTTATGTTTCTGACTGTATCAGACTGACTATCAGCGCAGGTCAATATAAATGTTCTTTGATCAGTAATATTTAGACAACGATGGGTATAGGGGCAGTAAATTTATCTGGTGATTTGGGACAAAACATTTTCTTGCAGCATGCTCTGCTGCTTATAGGTCACTATAACAAAACTTATAGATTTCGCTCGCCACTTTATACACATGAAATTTGAATTTCGGTATCTATGTAGTTTCATATTAGTAGAAGGTAGTTCTAATCGTTGTAAGTTTAAATCATTGTACCTAAGTAAACATATAGACAGATATACAAAATTAAAAGTATAATTTTTTTTGACGTTTATCGCTCTTATAAATTATCTTCTTTTGATTATCTCTATGTACTCACCTCCTTATATTACTACTTTATTACATGTAATACGAGATGTCTTATTTTACATCAATGTCCTGTTTTAATTACAAAATAATATATCATAATACATACATATACATACATGTACATATTCTAACACAATTTGTTACGCTAAGTACATAAATTATATCCACCTTATCGTGAGAAATAATATCTATATAACGATTATACTCTTATTTAATAGCTCAGATTGTATTAAAGGTTAATATTTACCACATCACTTATAAGCAAACAAAACATTTCAATTAATGATTTGCAAAAAACATTCTTAAAATATTATAACTGACAATTTATTACATTGTCAAGTTGACAATAGATGATTACTCATAGATAACTTCAAGAAGATTATAGTTGAAGGCTTAACCTTCTTTACAGTATTTGGATCCGTCAAGGGTTTGGTTTCGATTGATAGTAAATGATCATATTAATTTGATATATATAGTAATATATGCCAAATGCTTGTAATGGTGTACCACACTAAATGATATCTTGTTTTATGCTTAATTTTATTATTTTGTGTGTGTTGTGTGTAATAATAAAAATATATGAAATTTTTTATATTTTTTGAAATTGCTATTAACGTTATGCTAAAATAAAATGAATGGCTTAGAGAGATATATTAAATTAGTTACATATTTGTTTCTAGAACTACTACAAGTCTATTACTAATTAAATCAGCGAAAATCTATACTTCAGCTAATGTGTTTAGGGTTCTTCTATAATGACGCTACTGTAATAAAACAAGATATGTATACGTATGTTTGTAAGAATGATAGTTTAATCAAAATATCCAGTCAACACCAAAGGCATAATACAGAAACGTTAATAAATTAATTAAAAAAATCCAAAAACCCGACTGCGTAAAATACACTTATTATAAACTAAAAAGAATAAAACAATTTACTAGCTTTCATTTGATACCCATATTGCTACAGTAAAAAAAAAAATTCAACTCCCTCCCCCCTCATTCCGCCATTTGCGGGCACCATTTTGAAAATTTATATAGCCTATGTCACTACTATGATGATCACTACGATGATGAAATTGTAGATGTCTACCGAGACATTTTTTTTTGACGTTCGTTGAGTGTGTGTAATCACCTTATAACGAATAAAGTATTTTTATTTTGATTTTGACTACAATTTAGACAAATCCAACGACACCTCATATGTCAAAAACCGTCCAGCCGTTTAGGCTGTAGGGCGTGCCAAAGAAATGGACATACATACATACATACATACACTCGAAAAACATAACCCTCCTTCTGTCGCAGTCGGGTAATAAACATATCGATTTAAGAGTTAATTATTGGTCGATAGAAGATTTGTAGCCTTGGGAGTTTATTAGTTATAAAATACTATAACTTACCGAATGTTGTTCGGTATATCTTGATATATTTATGAGCCTGTCGAAAAAATGATAAATTAGATTAAAACTTAGAAAACAATTTATCTGTGTGTTTAGGACTTTTGTTTGTTATCAATATATTTAAGGTGTTGTGTAGAGACAAGCCTTATTTATATTTTAAATATTTCTTTCTCGGGTTACTTAAATAATTAACATAAATTCTTAGCTTATAACTGTCTATTATTTAAAAATTACTAATAGATTTTCTTTTATCTTTTCCTTATTTTCCCTAATCCATTGTAATCGCCTAATCCAGTGATATAGGACAATGTCCTAATAAGTGAATAAAAAAAAAAACAAATTGGTTAAAGACAGCTTGTTATACGAATATTACTGAATAAAATTAAAGAATTAATTGAAATAAAAACATTACACTTAAGAATTAAAAATTATTATAATTTAAATATTCTTATGAAGACATCAAAAGCCCATCATAAGAACATGTGCTTCTTTCTTAACTTCTGACTTTAAAGCACTTAATTTGTTTTAAAATTAATATCGTGCTTGTGAAAAAAACGTCTTAAGACAATTTGTGTCAGAAAAGATTCTGAGATTTATATATCCGCTAAACCGCGGTGAGGCGTCCGTAATTGAATTAAAATCTTAAGTCTGACATTGCAATTATATTAGGCTAATAGACCTTAGCCACAGACCAGTAGCTTTTTGTAGTTTTGGCACTGCAGGTGTCAATGATACCGCTTCATGGTCTTTGTGACAAAACTGCAATAGCAAATTTCAATCTAAGGCCAATTTGACAAATAATATCTAAATTTTGTCTTTTTATTATACCAAGTACTTATTAACAATATACATTTGTAACTCACACAATGCTTCAGCTAATAAGAATATCCCTCCAATAATGAGTCCTATGATCAAAACACAACACAGTAGTTTGCAGCACAATTCCGCGCAACATCGACAGCAACAAGCACATGGATTTGGTATAGGAATACAGCAACCGCCGCTACCGCCACTTCCGATAATAATGTTACGAAAACTGATTCACATAAAATAAATTTTATTTACAATTTAAAAATATTTCATAGAATGTCTCTATATAATATTTATAATATGACACAAGTTAATCTATTGACCTGTTTGTTTAAATTGAACTGAATCGATTTAAAAATTCCTTGTAGAAAATTTCGTTTATTGAGAAAAATTATATAAACATCATGGTTTGACTCTTTAAAAAGAAGTAGTAACCTAAAACGTTTGCCAAACTAAATGGATTGTTTAATCACTAAGTATATTAGGATATTAGAAGAAAATATGTTGTCCACGAAATTAAACAGAACAAAAAATGTGAGTATGTGTGTACTTATGTACCTACGTACGTAAAAAGTTATATGTACTTATAATAAAACGATGCGGGTAGTGCGCGCCATCTGTAATCAGACCTTGGTAATCATCTAAAAACAAAGTACTCGTCAAGACGAATTAAACGAGCCGAAACTCGATGGAGTTGCGTCGTTTCATTAGAGAGTTCCTATGAACACCTTCCAGGTCAATCATCAGACCCTGGTTATCATTGAAAGACAAACTACTCGTCAAAAGGACTCAAACGAGCCCAAACTCGATGAGGTTGTGTGGTTTCATTGCGAAGTTCCTATAGCCACCTTCTAGTGCCATCATCAGATCAGCACCATGTCATTATAATATTGTATTGTCACGCGATTTACACATGTATGCAAAATTTCAGCTCAATCGGTAACCGGGAAGTGGATCAAATTAAATTTGCAAAATTTGATGACAAACATCGGGACAGATAGATATTCATGGTGTCGTCACAGTGTGCGCGCGCATCGTAAAAATTTACTATCATCATTTTGAAGTATAACTTCAAAAACAAACACATTCCAGTCAAGTTCATCCTCTTATCACAACGGAAGTTAAACTATCGGTAGCGTTCGAGATCATCGTAAAAGTAACCCTGAACGTGAGCTAATGATAAAGTTTACGTGTTACGTAAAAACATCAAATAAAATGTACTGAGTTCTCTAACAAAGGTAAAATATTTATCTAAACAAATACCGTAAGAAAAACGGTTCATTCGTAGTAAGTAAAAGTAAGTATTTTATTACAAAAGTTCAATATCAGCGTTATAAATCATTACGTTACAACTCAGTTGTAGTATAGTAGTCATGACTTATAGTGACGTGCGAGAAACCGCGAAGAACAACTAGTTCAATAACAAAATATATAAAAAATTCTCTGTTGATCAGCAAAAGTATTGATTGTCCTAAAACTGTACGTGTATTTTAGACCTACTTTAACTGTGAAAATTCATGTGAAATCAAATACGATATCAGATGAGATCGATCTTTGAAGGGCTTAAAAACATATGTAACATATATAACTTATAACGTGAAAGTTGTACAAAAGACAGAATACATTTGTAAAATAAAAATCATTTTATATGTATGATATAAAAATAGGATCCATACATTATTTATACCACTCCTAAATAGAGTTAGCAAGTAAAAGAAAGCTCAGAATGAATTAATTAACAAAATTCCCAATTTCATTTAAAAAACAGGTTGTTTATTCATTTTCTCCGTCAGTAAATTCATGCAAATTAGTATTTTGTAGCTAAAATATGCTTATAGTAAAAAAAATCACGTTTAAAAATTATTTTAGCTTTAAACAAAATATGTAAATATACAATATATATATGATATAAATCTGATATATTGCTTACCACATAATTTAATATACAACAAGTAAAAAACATTTAAATACTTTACACTGTTACATGTTTTTTATTGTCTGTCAATTTTGAAGTTAAAGCATTAATGTTGATGTATTATAATATTATATCTCACAGTGAGCTTCAAACTACCTACTCTATGGTTTATTATATAGAATAAAAATAATATTAAGTCTTTCAATAAACGTTATAATAACACTAGTTCTGTCCTGGTGCTTTAACCGCGTAAGCTCTGATTCGATTAAAATTTTGGAATAAAAAAAGAGTATCTACTGAACTTCTTAATTCTAGTCGCCAACGATTCGTTAGACTTAGCAGAAAAGAGTAAGAAACATTTATTCACGCGTGCTTACATCTTTTCACGTTTTTTAGTTAAAACATATACTTATGTAATGCATGATTCTTATGTAAAATAAACTTTCATATTTACATGATAGGAGATTACCCGGCGTAGAGCATCCGAAAACATGAGAGATTCCTTCAACCACAATATATTTATTCTGCCTTTAATACAAATATTGGTCTTCCAAAGGTTCGATCACGGCTCGAAGATAACGATATTCGTATAATATATTTTTCGATAAGATATTAATCTTTGTAGAGAAATTACTGGATTTCTCTTATAGGTTCCGGAGCTCAGACAACAAACGCTCAATGAACGACAGACCAGTAACCCTTAAACCTTAACCCTTAAAATAATACTTAACCTTAGTAAAAAATGCTAAAGCGAAGAAATCAGAGTTCAGTAAGAAAGTTGAACCGTGAAAAGCATCGCAGCTAGTTACTTCCAATATTGTTAGAAATACTTAAAAATTAGGTACTATAAACCAATTAATTTAGTTACCTATAGGTACACAACTTTAACACTCCAAAGATCATACCTAATACTTATATATTATAAATTTCATGTTATTATAAATACATTAAATACTTTCTAAGTATTTAATAATCAATTATTCTTTTTTCAAATTTAATGGACAACTTAACTAACCTCGTTAAATTTTAAATGATAGTATAATACGATTAGAGAGGATAAGCGGAATTGCTATTATTGTACAAGTAGGTGTACGGCCGAGATACTCTGAGTATTAAGATTTTCATATAATAAACTATTATAAATCGTAACTATATAATCGTTTAATATTAAAGATATTAATATTTTTAGCTTTTAGAGTTATATATGTTTTTATTATATATTTTGGAGTTATTTTCATTTGAAACTCTACCTATTTAAATATTATTATTTCACTTGTCTCAATCCACCCGTTCAATGTATACAATTATTATACATACATACATATATATATATATATATATATATATATATATATATTATATAATACTTATATTATAATTTTATTAATATTAAGTATTAACCAAGGAAATTGTATTATTACATATGTAAAGGAGAAATTCGTTCCGAGCAGGACTACTCACAACAGGGAATTTATCTCTTTCTTACGAGTTGCTAGTATTAATAAAAAATTATTGTTGGTAATTTTTAATCTGTTCATGTAATAATTTTGTGGAATATCTTCATACCTTAGATAAAGAATATTCACGAACATATAAACACGAATAAATCTGATAAATCCGTGCGGTACAAAGATGAAATGAAATCTTTTGCTTTAACTTTATACTTTTATTCGCTCAAGGCTTTTCTTTTTTTAAGAAATTACATGTGTCTACCTCATCCGTCAACTTTGAGACGCCTTTTGTCAACATATAATTGTAATACAGGTTTCATGCAAGAAGTTCTCGAATTTTAAAAGATTTCTTTGGATAAAGACATTATATCTAAATATGTAAGTCGTAAGTAAGTATTTTTTACAGATAAATTATCCGCCAATATTCAGGCACAATTAATATTTACAGCTATTAGGTTCTTGGCTGATTTAAACATTACCGTTAGATCCTTAACTTGCGATGGCACTGTCACTAACATTAAAACTTATGAACTACTAGGCTGCAATTTTTCTAATGTTGAACATTTGAAAACTTTTTTAAGCATCCTACAAATAACAAAAATGTGCATTGCTTATTAGGTCTACCGCATATGATTAAATTGGCACGCAATGTTTTTGCCGAATGTAATCTCAGTTCACAAAAAGGAAAAATTGACTTCAAATTTGTAAGAAACTTACATATTTTGCAAGAACAGGAAGGATTAAAATTAAAAAACAATATTTCACCCATGCATGTAATTTTTTATGGAAAAAAAAATGAATGTGAAATTAACTGCGCAGGTACTGAGTAGTTCCGTAGCTGATGCAATAGAATTTCTTGATAAAAGTGGTCATAAAAGTTTTGCTTAGTGAAGTAGTAAGTAGTGAAGCAAAAGTCGAATTCATCAGATTTGTAGATAGAATTTTTGATATACTTAATGCTAAAAATCCTTTTGGTAATGGGTACAAGGCACCCTTACGATTGGAAGATAAACACTTTTGGATGAATGCTATGTCCCAAACAAAAAAAATTCCTATCGACCTTAGAAATAGACAAAGAAAATATACTTTCTCACAGACGTAAAACTGCTGTTCTCGGGTTAATTATAGACTGCATCAGTATTACAAATTTAGTTACTGAAGTATTAATAGATGAGAATAATAAAATAAGTGATTTTTTATTATAAATGCTCACAAGACCACCTAGAATTTTTTTTCCTGTGTTAGAGCTAGTGGTAGATTAAATGACAATCCAAGTGCACTACATTTTCGCTATATTATGCGAAAACTATTATTTCAAAATACCGTGCAACCTAGCAAAAGTTCTAATATTACGGTCGACGATAGTATACAAACAACACCTATATTCGAGTTTCAATATCCTAAAAAAGGCTTGACAAATATTTCTCATACAAGTACTGATGAGGTCGATGATAATATAGAACAACTAGTGGAACAGATAGGCAATATATCTGATTTTAAAGAAAATATATTACATTGCGGGCTATATAGCTAATAATTTATCAAAAAAAAAAAATTAGTTGCGAGCATTGTATTGCTGCTTTGTTTAAATTAAAAGAACAATGTCATCATAATTATGACGTAGATATTTGTAAATTTTCCTCTTTCACAATTTTTATAGATAGAGGAAAGTTGAAATATGTTAACAAATTTATTTTTGAGATTGTGAAATATTGTGAAAGGGTGTTTGTGACAATGTGCCATACAAATAATTTAAAGCAGCTAAATAGACAAAAGTTGATGTTATTAGTAACACAATATTATATTTTTAGAAATATTCCTTTTGATCCACCTCATCCTGCACTGTCATTTGAATGTGAAGATTCACATGAGATTATGCTTTCATGCCAAAACAAATAATTTAAAAATGTTAAGGGATCGCTCAACACTACGCCAACGTTTATATAAAACAATTATATTTAATAATGTTTAGTAACCATAATAAAGACGTCTAACATAATTGTAGTTTTTTTTTGGTACATAGAAATAGACCATTTTCAGTATAACTAAAAAAAGATTTTTAAGATGATAAATTTTTAATTATCTTTACTAGCTGTCGTTCGGCCATACTTCGCCGTGAAATAAAATAGTTTATCAAGTTCGGTACGGCCTTCAAATTAGGTTTCTACACTTCTCCATTAATTATGCCAAATCTCATACTGCTCTGTTCGCCCGTTATTTTATGATAGGGGTAAAAAGAATTCACTTCATGTTTTAATATATAAACTAGCTACCTGTTGGCCTCACTTCGCCGAAAAATATAAGATAGAGAATTTTTATCAAAATGGGTACAGCCTACAAATTAGGTTTCTGCATTTTTTCTCCATATAAATTTTAACTATACCAAATCTAATACTCCTTTGAGCACGTGTTGCTCTAAAAAAAGGGTATAAAGAATTCGCTTTTCCCACCTATTAAACTATATTAATACCATATATAATGATATTATAATTATTATATTTATTTATATAAACCAATACATATTATAATGATGATATAATTTATTTACCTTTTTCTTTAAAATAATAGTCATATATGTAAATTTATTAGGATTATATATTATGAATCATGGTCATACTATGGAATCAGAAGAAAAATGAATTTACTTCAGACTTGGCTCCGGCCTTTTGTTATACCGGGATGAAATTTACAAATTTAGACAAGGCTGTATAGATTATATTCCTTTGCCTTTCCCTATTGGGTATAAATTTTAAAACAACAAACATCGTCAAACTATTAGAAAGAGATGCAATCCCGGTCTTCGGAACGTTTTTTGAGTGTACGTGAGCATTCTTTGTATATAAATTCGTTGGTATTAACTGTCTTATTCATCCTCTAATTTACCATTATCTGTGGCGAAAGATTTTTATCAAATTTAAATAAACGTAATTTATCAAAAAAAAAATATTATTAATATCACGAAATAGAATCATTTTACGAGTATATAATTATATATATATTCAATACGACTTACGTAATGCAACAACAAGTTCTATTAGATTGTAAGCTATATCTTGACGTACATATCGAGAGTAATTAATAAGAACAAAGCCCTTAAAATGTATAGATTTGTTATGAGGCCGTTCATTACATTTAAACGATCATATTTCTTTACTCTTTATAAGACTCTGAGACTTATGAGGTCGTTCATTACCTTTAAATGATCATATTATTTTACTCTTTATAAGGCTCTGGTCTATGCTCAGGTTATATACTCAATGTTGATATGGAACCATTTTTATAAAAAATATACAGCAATGTTTGAAAATATTCAAGTAATTTTTTTAAAGAGCACTCACTATAGGCGTTGTCTTTGTCGACCTTATGCGCTGTTACTTAAGAAATATAAGCTCATTACTCTAGATAGTAGATATACAATAGTCAGCTTGAAATCATGTTTATGTATAATTGGTACCTAGATTTGATTGTCCTAGCCTTGTTAATTATATATGTTATAGAATACCATTTATTATTTATTTATGGTTATAATAAACCCACTGTCGCAACCTTACCAACTGTTTACTACTCTTCGCTGTCACATAAATGCCGGTAAACGTTCTCCACTATATCAAATGGTTAATTCATACAATATTAAGTTCAATTCAATAGGTATCGTGGCAACACCTCTTACCATATGCAATAATCTTGTATTACAACAGTTACATTACTGTGACGTCATGTTGTTGGTGTCCAGCCGTAATCATTTCAAATGTAATCATCCCATAGTTTGTCATTTCTCTAGTAATTATTTATAAAGAATGTTGCTGTTACATTTATTATCATTTTGTGTATACTTTGAATGTTGTACAGATTGTGATACTGTTTGCTTACCCCAAATAAATCGAAAGAAACTGACTCAAAATTGATATTTTACAATGAAGATCTTTTATAACGCACACACTAAAACTAATCAATCGGAATAGAGAGCTTGTTCTTTTTTTAAGTCGGTTAAAAATTAATTAATGTGAGACTAATCATTATATAACACCTGGCGAGTAGATAGTATTGAAATAACTGTAAATAATCGTTTATGGCATATCTACATAAATAAAGTATATTTGTATCCATTTTACTAAAATTGTGGTATGTAGTCGTACATGAAATGGTGCCAAAAAATGATGATTGAATTTAAAAAAAAATCTCAAATTTACCTAATTTGATTTTTTTACGAATATGAATAATTAAAACTACTAAAACAATATATATTATTTATTAAGTCCAAGTTTCGTAATTGTTACAAGGAATATCTTCATTATTAATCATGTTGTACACTGTCTGCCAGCGCAACAGTCTGTCAAAGCGACAGAACTGTATCAATCATCCGTCATCGGCTAGGATCACCAAATTTCTCAAATATCAGCTTACAATTATTAGTACACTAATAATTATTAGGCTGTGAACTGGCATAGTACATTTCCTATCGTTAGATTATTTAAGGAAACAAATTTACCTTTAAAAGTGCTGCCATATTTTTATTAGTTTAAATTAAAAATTAAAAAAATTTATGCTAATAATGTTGATTTTTAAAAATATTTGTAGGTCGAACTGAGTAAAGATCGGTCATCGAGAGGTCATCAGTCTAGAGAAAGGATTAGGTTCGATATAAAAATAACCTATAAGAGAGTAAAAGTCCTGGTTTACGATTTACTAACGTTAATATTATAGTTTTTCCTTCACCCAAAAGCGAAATTTCGCTTAATTCCACAGTGATAATTTATCTCCATTTTTCAAATATCAACTAATCTTAATGAAAAATGTTAATTAGTTTATTTGAACACAAATCAACGCTATATTGATTCCATTCTGTCTTATAAAACTATGCCATTCCTAAACTATTAGCTCAAGTGTAACGTTCTGTCTCTTTTCTCTTATCTTCTGTATAAGATATGTAAAGTTAATTCCAATATTAAGAGGTGCAATCATAGTAGAATTAATTTCTACTGGCAAAGGGGTAGTCGACGAAGGACGTATAAGAATAATTCCTTTTGCGCTTGTCGTTACGTGCGTTTCCACTGGCTTTTGTGATATCAAAATGTCATCTGAAAAAAATAACGTCATAAGAAAACATAGATGTAAAATTGATGTACTCGAACGCGGTCCGAACGTGGTCCGATGGAGTGTAAGAGAGATGCGTCATAAGTCGAACTGATCGCGCCTCTCTATCGCTTGTTCTGCGCACTCGCTCGCTCGCGACACGTGACAAAATGGCGTCATTTTTGAAAAAAATACCCGATAGCTTTCATCAATTTACTAGACGTTATCACGTCAAAAAAAAAATATAACGTGAGTTTTAAAATTATTAAGTAATGATTATTTCGCATTATTATCTAAAGTTCTTCTTGAAAGTTTTTATTAGTCACTCATCAATGAGATATTGCAACAAAGACGCAGCAATGGGTCTTTTTGTTAAATATAGTACCTAATAATTCTATAAATTACTATTCGAAGAACTAAAACCTAATGTGCTTCAAAGCATGTCTAAGTTCCATTTCAATTAATACCATATTAGATTTAATTTTTAAATGTGATAGAAACTCAGCTATAGTAATTGAGTATAGCTTGTAAGTTGTAAAAGAATGGACTCATACCATAATCTCACAAAAAAAAAACATGAAATGGCTACTATAGCTGCGTTTCGTACTATTAATGAGAGAACAGAAAAATCGTTCCATCCCTCTTTTTCCTATCTCTAGTTGTCTGCCACTGCACTTCAGTATATTAGGAAATTACGGAGTTTTGTTCCTCTGACGCAAGCAAGTGGCTGGCATGAGCTGCAGTTTTATTTAACATCGAGTCAAAAGCCTGTTCGTTTCTTTGCAATTTTAATAGCAAATAGTATTTATTAAGAGTCACTACTGATTCTAGAATTATATCTTTACCGTCTATATTTCTTCCAGTCTCCATGTCAACGAAGCAATAGTTGTAGCCAAGTCCAATACCTAGAGCCAGCATTATAATCAGTGTGGCTATTATGCATGTAATTACAGATGTTAGTGCGCAGCATGATACCAGTCTGAAACAGAAAATAGAAAGATTTGGTAGGTTACTTTATAAAAAAATTGGACACATCTTAACCAATAAATAAATAAACGTCTCACACTCAACGGCGCGAAGTAGGATGTGAATGTCGGGGGTCCGGAAACACACAAACAAGCACAAACGCCCAGACCACAAACATTCTAGTTCTAGATGGCCTCTACAAATATTTGTCATGTGCGGGGATCGAACCCGCGATAGCCAGCGCATCAGCCCGTTTGCTGTGACCACTGCGCCAACGGGTCTTCAAATGAAATTGTCGTCATTGTTGTCCGCGTAATTTAACATGGAATAAAACACATATTTGTTATTAAATATGTGTTTTATTCCATGTTAAATAGACTTTTCCAAATAATAATTATGAACGTCCAAGATGGACGTCATTACTTTTCAACGCTATATTCGTTTCAAACATGATACCCAAACTGTTTTGTCTAGTGTGCCTTTAATTAAATTTAAATAATTAAGAGTATAATCGACGGTGAAGACATTTCTTAGATAGGTATTCGTAAGCATAGATCTTTTCTTTCACATGTAGTAACAAATATACGTAAAGTCTATTGAATCATAATATGGTAACATTTTAGGTGTAGTGGTGCGAAAGTTCCATTAAGGTCGTATTAGACAAAATATTTGTTTCTGGTCTGGGTATTTCGTGATCATGCCTCAGATATCAATTAAAACAGTCAGTTGCGGTCGTTATCAAAAACAAGTAACAACGATTGTTACTCCTCGAAGGGAAATTATCAGCGAAACCACAGGCAGCGGAGCAATGTGACGTAAGCTTTAACCTGTCTCCTATATGACGAAGATGCCTTATCCTAGCTATAGGATGCTCACGAGCGTTTTCAGGTCATCTGAGTACATACTGTGATAAAAAGCATACACTATCTCAATTACAAACTTGCTGATCTTAATATATTTTACATATATCAGTCCTATGTAAAAAGTTTGCTTTAAATTGGCTGATTAATAGGACAAGTTTCAGGCTAGATATTGTGCAATTATTCTTATGATTATTGACCATATTTATACAAATAAAATTGTAAGCGTTCGATATGTCCACATATATATTAATAACATTAACTAAGTTGAGTATCATAGGTGTCACATAAAATAACCAAAAAATTATAAAAATATTATTTATTAAGTTTTACCTTTCAAATATGTAAACAAGATTCCCTATACAGTACGCTAATCTCTCACAAATGCACATTTCATACGTGTGAAAAATAATAGAAGAAATATAAATATAAAATAATAAAAACAACTCCAAAAAATATACATCTACATAGATTAAAATAACATTTTCTTGACAGTTATTAAAGAAGTATTACTAAAAAAAACTTTTGTAATTTTATTTATTTGTTTTATTAAATGCTGTTTTAATATTCGCTTATTTAATTTTTTCTTAAAATATATAATTATAACCGTTATAAAAGAGCTCACGAGGAACTATCTAATTGAAATAGTTATTTTATTTAAAGAAGTATTCTTAATTTTTGTGTGACTTTGACAGGTTTGTTTAAAAAAAAATTATTTACAAAATTAAAAAAAAAATTGTCAAACTAAAAAATTCTTTCTGGTTTTTGTAACGTATTTTTTTTTAATTCCCAGATATGACGGGATATACAATTTTAAGAACGGAAAACGTCCCGGAAATCATAAAAAAGTAAGTTGATTCGATATCATATTATTAAGTTCTTAGGTAAAAATAATTAAGAAAAAGAAAGAAAAATGTACTAAGGTAGGTAATGTAAGAGTTTTCATATAATATTTATGAAGTGAATAGATAACTATATAATAAACTAAAATTAGCTGTAGGTACATTGATAATCCAATTATTTACAAACTAGCTGCCTCACGCTGTTTTATTCGGATTAATGTTACTTTTTAATTTATCTCTTATATGTATCATGATATAATGTTGTATAGTGTTATTTTATTAATCAAATAAAAACCATTTCATCACTTTTTTTTTTGCGAAATATGGCATAATTCTGCGATTCAATCGACCAATATATTTTAGTATCATCAAACATCAAAATCTTTGATAGGCGTTTATCGTATACATAATAAAATTATACATATTTGGGCAATTACATTCCCTACTCCAAGAGGTGGTGTAAACTATACAGGTGTACCTGTGACAGTATCTTCTAAAAGCTTGAAATTTTCGTAATTCGCTGCAATGGTTCTCTGTGATAATTTAAGCAATGAAAGTTTATCAGGCGCTCAGAAATAAAAACAAAATACTTATATATATATATATATATATATATATATATATATATATATATATATATATATATACATTTTTTGCAAAATCTTAATCTACTTTATTTTTAAGAACATTCTTCGCATTTAAGTATCATTATAATTATACTAATAAAAAATTTGCTTCACTCAATTAACTATTTGTTTTTCTTAATATTTATGTAATGTTACAGTAAGCCAAGATGGGTGGTGTGTATATTATGTACAGTAAGTCTCGCAATCTTGACGCTGTCCGCAGTATCTGCCGGTGTCCTCATAGGCTACACATATTGTTACGTGGAAAACAGAAGTGGAATTAAAACAGGTATATACATATTTTATTTGAAAACCTATTTAATTAAAATAACTTATTAATATAGTTAAACAATTGACAAAGATATCGCATAGCACGCATACACAAAAAATACAGTTGAATTGAGGAGGCCTTCTTCCTTTTGTGTCGGTTGAAACATTATTAACATCAATTTATTCGACAAAGGCTAATTCATAATAGGTACATTAATGCTCCTTTTATTTGATTTGATGTGCTTATTAACAATAGAATAGAATTAGTTTTCTTTTTTTAAATGAGTCAATATTTGATTTGACGATTTATTTTCTACATGAGAAACTAAGCGATTATCTATACTATAATATTCTAAAGCTGAAGTGAACTGGTTCGAATTGAAAAATTATTTTTGGGTTGGATAGAAAATAGATAGAATATGAAACCGCGGGGCATAGTTAGTTTTAATATATAGTTATAATCGGAATTTAGTTTCTACAAACAAAACAACTTTTTTGTCAAATAGTTTTAATATAAATAATATAACTATTTCAGTTAATTCTACACAGACAAATGGAATACAAGCGTATCAAGCATCTGCATCCACGAGTTCTGTGCAAATAAATGACAAGACTATAAACGAAGCGCTTTTAACGCTAGTGCAAAAGATTTTAAGAATTAGCCACACTGTATGGGATGACAGCCGTTACTCACTGCCATGGATGTTTGAAACAAAAAATGTTAAACGCGAAACATAATTTACCAGTGACATTATATGTTATATAATAATGAAAGTTTTATAACAAACAATAAAAAAATTATCACGAATTGAATCGTATATCTTAATTAAAAAGGTAATCTCTAAAACTATTGTACTGTGTTTAAAAAATTTACTTTTTGAAAAGTACATTATTACATCTGAATAGCTATAAGTGGGACAGTAACCTTAATTGTCAATATGGGCGAAACCGAGATTGGCATTTAGTATAAAGCTATAGTAAAAAGTATCTGAATACGAAATGTAATTTGACCTTTCATTTTAATTTTAACATCCGATTGTTCGAAGTCGCGGACGCAGCAGTTCGTGTTATTGCATAAATTGCTATTCACACTAAGTTATTTGATACATTTATGTTTAACAAATTCCACGTAACAATATTTGTTCTCCATTCTATTTTGCATAGTAATGTTTGGATAATTTGTGAATTAATTTCTCATTTTACTTTATTTAATTCTAGTACCTTACACAAAATCTAACCTGCAACCGAAAAATGTAAAAATGAATAATTAAAATATATACCTCAAAGTGGTTAGATGCGAAAGCATTGGTGTGCCTTTAAAAAGTCCCGCTCAATATGAAAGAGGAAATAATTAATTATGTATATATATAGGAGAAAATTATATATGCCACAACGAACTATATCTACTTATATCGATACTAAAGTATCTACTGTAGAAACTTTTTTCTAAAATGCTAAATTTGTTTATAGAATTAAATACATAACATATATGTATATTAATTGACATATTGACTTCGCTATACCCTGTACAATTTAGCTTGATCTTTTTGACACATGTAAATTTTCTGTTCGACATAACTTTGCAATGACGAACATATTATTTTCAAATTTTAAATTATTTTAAAAATCGTAAAAATATTAAAAAAATACATATAAGACAAAAGTCCCTAAAGATTCAAGCGTTATCCGAAAATTTTAGGACTTTTTATTGCTTCAAAAGTAAAATTTAAATAAGAACACTGAAAATAATAGACGCTTGTACAATGTTACGTCGGTGGGTCGGATTTTTGTTTCGACCGTTGTAACATTGTACAAGCGTCTATTATTTTCAGTGTTCCTATTTAAATTTTACTTTAAAGCAATAAAAAGTTTTAAAATTTTCGTAGTTAGCTTGATATTTTACAGACGGGCTAGTGATGGGAAACAGAAAATATCTAGTAGTCCAAAAAATAACGTTTTTTAAATATATGTATATGTAATATATAATATATGTATGTGGTGTATTATTTGTGAAATTCTTTATTGCACTAGACATATAAAACATTGGGTAGATAAGCGACGGTGGGTCAATATTCATAATAAGTACTATATTAACTTACATTAATATTACAGGGTTATTTTTGGACCTCAAAATGAGACCCTCCATACGAAATCGACCACGTGATCGAGCAGTTTTCTATGGGAGGGTCGAATTTTTTTTCACTTTTCGTCCCATGTTTCTTTGGAAAAGTTGTTTAGTTTCATGTTCTGAACCACCTATTTAAATTTGACGGGAGGTCTAAAAATAATCCTGTATGTAAAAATTAAGGTTGAAAAATAAAATAGTTTTATCTTTAAAACAGTTTTTATTGAGGAAGAGGAGCACAGCCAAGATAATAATCACCAGAGTCGTCGGAGCTTGTGTCATCATCTCGAACTTCAATTATTATTTCGTGTTCAATAAAATTGTCGAAGTGGACGTCGCGCATCCAGCCGATAATATTACTTCTTTGACGTGTCGTACTACATTCGCCCAGTTTTCAGCGGTCACTTGACCACAAGCTTCTTCCAATAAGCGGAGCATTTTGTTTGCGGTGAAGGGAGGAGATGTATTAGTAAGTGCTACATTTCCTGTGAATGAAATAAGTGATTGTTAAAATAATACTATCAATGAAATAGATGTTAAAGAATTTATCAAGAAAAAAGTTTTTTTTACTGACCTTTGATTTGTGCCCATATTAGCTCTATGGCATTATATTGACAATGATAGGGCGGCAATCTGATCACTGTGTGACCGCGTTGCTTTGCTGCTTCGTCCAGTAAATATACTGGCTCCCTCGGTTTGTGTGTGGCCACCAGGCCAAGCAGTTCGTACTTGAGCATTGTCATGTCGGCATTTACGCCCTTGTTTATGAGCCACTTTATTATATCAGCTTTTTTGTTTGCCATCGTCGGAGCCTTGTCAAATTGCGTGGAATGATAGGATGCATTATCCATTATTATTATATGAGAACCATCCAGGTTGTCCATCATTTTATATAACCATTTCGAAAACGTTTCGAAGTTCATCTCTTCGTGATACTCATTCGTTTTTTTATATTTAAATGCCAGTAAACAGTTTGGCACAAAACCTTGGGCAGTACCTGCGTGGCAAATTATCAGTCTCTCCCCTTTTCCTTTTGGTACTTTTGTAGACGATTGGGCAGTACCATCGTTCCATGTTTTTTTAACAGTGTGATTGGCATTCAACCAAGTTTGATCTAAAAATACAACTTTTTCCCAATCGGTAATATTTTTGACTTTTCTTAAGAAATCAACTCGTTTGAGGGCAATGTCATTCCTTTCCATAAGAATCCTGCGGTTGTTGGATTTTTGGTAATGAAATCCAATTCTACGCAGTAGTTTTGACAGCGAGGTTCGACCGCCGTCATATAAATGAACTTCTCTTAGTGTCACCAGCAACTTGTCAAGTGTGGGCAATTCTTTTCTTGAATAATAACCATAAATGTGGTTCCGTATGGCCGCACATTGAAAATCGTCAAGATTGACGATAGGTTGGATACGCCTACGTTTTTTATTAGGAGACGACAGTTTATTCTCCTCGTTACCTTCTTTACCATATTTTTCCGTAGAGATTCGTGTCACAGTAGCTAATGCAATCAGCAAAGCGTCAGCTACACGTTGCCGCACTTGAGACAATGGCAATAATGGTCCCCCATTTTGTGACTCACGCTCAAAATAATCGCGTAAGCGAATTACAAACTCACGCATTTCACTGTTGAGTACAGTTTTTTTCGCCCTTTTAGGCATGTTTAACAAAAGTTCAAAACAAAAACTTAAATTCAACAATAATAATGTTACGGGCAGGTAGTCTTGCTTCCTCTTAACTTCTTCCTTTAACCTCTTCTTTCCTCTTGACTTTACTCCACACTACTGACCCCGAGTGTTCCCGACGTTCGGCTTATATGGCCAGTCGATGGAACAATGGAACGCGTAGTTCAAATTAGAATTCAATTTTTTTTAATCTTATTTTTCTAAAAAGAGTTATACCAGCTAAAGAGATCCCAACCACTAGCCAAAGAAACCCCAATCAAAAGGACCCCCGTTCGTAACAATAACTTAAAAATGATCTTTAATAATGATTTTTTGTAATCGATATTTATTAAATGTTTTTATAATTTTTAAAATCATTAAATTAAGAAAATAATATGTTCGTCATTGCAAAGTTATGTCAATCAAAAAAATTTACATCTGTCAAAAAGATCAAGCTAAATTGTACAAGGTATAATAACACGTACTTTTCAACTGTTTTTTGTTTGTTTGGCGGTGTAGACTGACAATTTTACTTTTTGTCGGGGGTCTTTGTCATTTAAGACCAATCAATACTGGCCTACTTCGCTACGAAATTTGAGATCTATTAATACTAAAAATCTCATCGGCTTAAAAGCGAATAGTTACATATGATTATTTGTTTATAAAAAATGTTTAAATATAAATACATAGTGTAGTGTCAAAAAAAGGTCTGTATAGACCTTGATATTACAAAAGTGTTGATAATGCTAATCCCACATTAATATATATTATAATATTACATTTAAAAAAAAACAATGTGTTTATTTTTCTAACAATGAAACTGTTTCTTATAAAACCTTGAAAAAGTCGTTAACAAAATTTTATTGTGATTTGTTTTTTAATACATAACCTTCAAACTAGTGTTAAATAAGTATGTCTCTAAGGATCATAAAAGTCATCTTTATTTCATTCATTTTTAGTATTTGTAAATATTTTTTCATGTCTCGTGTTAGTTATTATTTCACATTACGATTCTGTCAACAAACTCGAATACTTTGAACAACGTCAGCGTGGAAGTCTTAATGCATAAACTGTTTTACACTGCACTTATCAAATGAAAAATGCAAAACACAACGCAACTCTCAAAAACATTACATAGCTGCTATGCTTACTGCATTTGTCCGATAGCCGATTGTGCATTGGATTTCAAATAATAAAAATGTTAAGACAATTTATTTATTTATAGAATACAACATGCTGTTCACAGCTTTACTCGCGTAGGAGGAGATTACATTTTTAAAAGCCAAATACAATTTAAAAATCGTATACCGTAAAAGGTATTTGGAAACGAATTCTAGATCTATTATTGTGTACCAAGCGTATTGCTATACAGAGTTATTAGTACAGTTACTCATAAATTAACTCAAAATCTTGTCCCTTAAACGTGTATATGAAAACTTTGAAATAACTGTATAAATTCTACAGACCTTCCTTAGTTTTTTACACAGAAACGAGTTATCCATCAGTTTCGATTCAATCATCTCTAAAAGGCCGGACACGAGACCGGAGACTTGTTGTTAGTCCGTCTCATCACAACACGAAGTGCGCGCGAGTGACCGCGTGCGCAATCACTAACTAATAATAACATAAATATAAAGCTTCTACCACGACTACCACTATTTAGAAAAAAGATATTGTGATATAATGTGTATATGTGTGTGTAATAATTAAGAAGTGAATTTCTTGTAACATTTGTTTAGTGTTTGTGCCATTACAACACCTGTCGATAAGGATAGAAGTAAGTTATTCTTATTGGAGTTTTAACTCGCGATTCGATACAACAAGCATTATTCATTTTCACCTTTGAAATAGTTAGCAAGATTTAGATAAACGATAAATTTCAGTTCATTCTAAAACTACCTTTTGATACACAAAATACAAGTTACAACAAGCATTTCAGACTCAAATTGATTTAGACATATTTGTTTAATAACGGAATTAAAAAATTGAATAAACCCGTGGAATATTTTGTTCCATCAGTATACAAACAATACTATTTCGATGAATAATACAAAATTAAAATCAACACTGTAGTTATAAAAAACTGTGTCTATAAATAAAGTAAAACTCATTTGTAATACAACGCTAACCTACATTCTCAGCGGATCACAATACTTTCATTATTCCTTTTGCGATTTAAAAAGCTCGAGGAAATCAAATGCACATTACAGTAATTCAGTAAATTAATAAATATAATTATTTATATAATTAACAAAAAAAATACTAGCTGTAATAAAAAATATTTACCGATCTGTTTCATTGTTTAGAATATCTTATAATCTAGAACAAAAGTATTTATGGAAGAACTACTAAGATAATATGCAGTAGCCCAAATCCAAGCCGATAGAGTAGTTTTGAAAAAATACATACAAATAAGAGAGATCCAGCTTTTATCAACAGTTTAAGACATGTATATTATTTTCTGCACAGGTAAACGAATCTTAAAGAAAGGTAAAATATTTTCCTTAAAATTCATTAATATTTTAATGTTTCCCTGTTGTTATAAAATAATAGAAATTTTAAATAAAAAACTTTAATCTACAAAATTCTTGATCTGATTTAAAAAAAATAAACGATAGTGTTTTTTTCCTATTTTAAGTTCTAAAACTTAATATAAAATAGACATGAGAGACTTCAAAATATCGCTGTCCGGTTCATAATTATTTGGCTTGAGCAAGAATACCCCTATAATTATCTCAGTTTCGATATCAACTCAAGCGACTACCCACTCGATTTTGCCGGAATTTACATATTGTTTCATTTCTTTACTGTGTATTATTAATTTTTCAGATTTCATTTCTCAGGTTTTTATACGTTTACTATCAAATATCTAGTTAGATAAGTATGTGTGTATGTGTAATTCTTTATACATTTATTTATGTCATAGGTATGTATGTGTAAATGTAATTAAAATGTAATTTTATATTATAAATAAAATATTTTGTATTTAATGTACGAAACTATAATTTATGTTTCATTTTATTTAAATGTAGAATTACACTAAATTATATATTTACTTTGCTTCCAAACACGTAATGATGAAAAGATCGCTAATAAGCAATAAGAATGCCTTATTATGCATCTGGATATTAGGTTTCTCTTTATGTAAGTGTTTTGTAATTATTCTTTTTTCTGTAGTGTACAATAAAGAATATTATAAAATTATACTAAAAAAATATTTAGTTTCAGAACTGATGAATTTACTTTACGTTTAACTAATTATTTACAAAAGTAGCTGGAAATCCACTTGGAAATTAGCAGTTTCCTTATTCAAGTTCTTACGTTCATAAATTGGTTTTTACGCGAAATACGTCATATATGATTCACAATTACAAAATGTGTTAACTACACTATTGAATCCGTGTCGATGTTTTCCATTACCACCCTGCTCCTGTCAGTCGTAGCATGATATTTTAGATCCTATAATATTCCTCTAATATATTCTTTCAACCATAATAAATTAAAAATAAATATTTTTTTATTTCATAATAATTATAAATTAAACTTTGATTATAAATAAAAATAATTATATAATATAATAATAATTTATACCTAATAAATAAAAACTTGATCAGTCGATTCTACGATGAGCTCATAAAACAAAAAATAATTAAACAGTTCCATTTAAGAATATTATATGAATATATTTTACGTATAATTTAAAAGTTGAATTGTTTGTTCATTCCGACTACTTTGTCAGTTGTGTCTTAGCGTGATTGTTCACGCATATTTCCACGATATACGACTTACGAGGATGTATGTTAATAAATAATCATTACTTGTTTCGTTTTTTTCTTAGAATTTAATATTATCCTGTTTTACTTAAATATAAAATTTTATTTCACATAAAAATTTTGTCGTTTTAATACTATGCGATAAACTTTTAGTTGTCCGTGTTTTTTTAACAAAATATTTAGCCTAATTGGCTTAAGTATCTATACTTCAGCCAAATTCGATATGGAATGTTTACCAACAAACCGTTGCTTAGCAACCAACCATTAGCAGATGTTTACAGCCTATTGGAAAATAATTATAATAATTATATTTTTTAATATTTATACATAGTAGTACCAGCTACATAAAACTTGAAATAAGTCAGAAATTAGATATATTTATATATTATCTATAATTATGTGTAAAATTTACTTGTTAACGTGGGAATACTAATTTCCCACTGAATGATTTCTAAATATTTTAATAAATATGTATATGCCTATATTAAAAATAGCTACACTATCCCTGAATAGCATTCAAAATAAAACAACATTTGTTTTAAAACGGATTTAATATGATTAAAAATCTATATTCAGAGACTTATTCTCTTTTATTATTTATTTTACTTTACTTTCGTTGAATAAACATAATAATTATAATATTTGAAATTGTGCATAAAAATCGATAACAATTTACCTTTAACAATATAACGACTGATCAAAAAAATACCAAATGTTGCTTATCTGCGAAATTTTCCTGTCAGTGCAAAAAATTAGGGTTGTTAGATGTATATTAGTAATTACAAATTTGTTAATTTTTGTTCTAAGCAAATTTTCTTATATACTACGTATTTGGGGGTTAAGTTAAGTTCTAGGAAACAATGTTAAAGTAAAATTATAAATGTATAACTAGGAAATTGGTGATAATTTACAATTTTTCATTACTAAAAGTGTGACAACCCTATACACGATGACATTTGGTTTGTTTACATAAATTCCACATCGAATTTGGCTCAAGTATAGTAGGATTTAAAAAAAAAATCTTTTTAAAACTTTTAACTAATCTCTGATAAACAAACGTATGGCTAATGGAACCTAAGTACCTATTGCTAGTCTAGGTACACTATGGCATCCTTTACATACAAAAGCCTAGAAACCAAAATATTGAAATATTGGATATTTTCTACTTCTACTTCGATAAAACTCAATATAATGATAGATTATAAGCTGTTAAGAAGTATTAAAGATTTATATTTGTATAATGGATACAAAAGTATCACTTATTTAAATAAAAATTTGACAGTAACTTAATCCTTTATATTACTCATTAAGAAGCGGAAAATATTTTAACATATTACATTTGTAACAATATCAATGAGTCGGTTTTTGTATGTTATTATTTTCGTCATTTAAAGTAGAATAATTTATTTTAATTACAACGCCGTAATCAGCTTACGACACACAATAATAGGTATATTTAATCGAAATCTAAATATCTCGTACGTAACGCGAATTGATTGAATTTAATTGTCGTAACTGAATATATATTATACATAGTTTTTTTAAATAGTGAAAAGGTAATGAGCATAACCTCTTATGATCCGCATATATATTTTTTTAATAATTAATATAAAGTAGAATAAACATTCTTCATAATTCAAAATAAACTAACTAAATTTGAAAAAAATTGATTCGACCGTATTTTAAATTTGTAAATGCAATTTTTGATTTGAAATATTAAAAAATATATATATTTCAGTGAATTACTATCAATATTTAAGAAGAATACTCGGTACATGATTCTCATTCGAATTATGTAAAAATATAGTACCTACTTAATTTTCGACCAAATTTTTATAAATTTCATTTCAAATAAATGAAACGTGGATAGTTGGATATATTCCAGTCATGCCGGTGGCGCGTGCGACGTGGTGTTGTATTGTGCCGCTTGCACTCGCACCCCCGCCCCGCCGCTAAATCTAAGGCTTAATTCCCGCTAATTCGATCAACGAATACCGTTAGTAGGTCAGTAGGGCGAAAGCTAGAGATGGCGATTCTTCTAAAAAAGATCGATTTTTAAATCGATTCGAATGGCAACATGATGAATTAAGTCTTAAAAAATCGAGGTCTAAAAGATCGATTTCTTAAAAATCGTTTTTTTTTTTTAAACTTGTATAATTAATATAAATATAAATCTATATGAAAGAAAAGAAAGGCACCAAAGTAACCGATTTAATTCAGCACATGAAAAAAAAAATATTTAGTATAATATCTTTGTTTTATGTAAAATAAATATTTGATCAACCTTAAGATAAGAGTGTAAGATAAGTGCTTAGAATAATTTAATAGAAATTGGTGATGTATTTATTTAATTGTAAAAAAAATGCTTTTAGCATCAAGCTCGCCTTTTGTATACATACATGTGTACGTTCAACTAACTGAGATTTTTTGTCCTTTTGGTAAACTTTTCTTAAGCAAACAAAAAAAATATATTATTCAAAAAATCGAATGTCGATTATCGAGGGTAAAATATCGATTCATTGCATCGATTCAGTACTAAAAATCGATTAAAAAATCGATCTTTTTGGCTCGAGAAATCGATTTTTCGATTAATCGATCTCATATATATATATATATAGCATCTATGAGTACTTATTATAGCTTCTAAATAATGAAATTACCTGATGTAATTATTTTCACGCACGTGTATCATGAAAACCGATGACGTATTAATGAAAGTACCTGGATGACCGAGCCTTGCTCGGTTAAATTATATTTAGATACATTACATACTGATGAAACATAAATAATATTTTCGATCTTACCGACATAATAGTAAAATAATAGGAACTGATTATTTAAATAAAAAATAAAATGAGCTCTCAATAATAATTTTTCTCACAAAAAAAGAAACTTGAAAAAAAAAACGATCTGTAGACACCTGGATTCGAACCCGGGTTTTCTGATTTCGCCCGATTTCCATCCGAGCTATTATAATGTTATAAATGACAGCGAAATTTACCTTCGTATTCTAATGATATTTTTTAATTGCGTAAAAAAGGGATAAAACGTCAATTTCTAAAAACACACATATATATATATATATATACAAGAATTGCTCGTTTAAAGATATAAGATAAACACCAGGAGGTGTATTATGAGTGTATTATTTGCTCTTACGCAATATTCGAAACAATCTATAAAAGCATCAAATTATCTGTGAAAATATACCGTCATCATATTTACCACGGATATCATAATGGGACGCGAAAAAATTCGCTTATTGTTTTTTCTATAATACATATATTTATATTCATTTATAGCGTTTATAAATTACTTACGGACGAAATCATTTAAAAGGAAATACATAATTAATAAATATTACTTATTTGTATAATATGTGTTAATCTTGAATTGAAATGAACGAAGTTTGGACGAATCATTTACAGCGTCAAGTGAACGATTGTTACGTAATATACGTACAATATACCACAATGAATAAAAAATGTGAACAACAAGTATGCTTAATTAAAAAAATCAAAAAATCCGACTGCGTAAAATACTCTTATTATAAACTAAAAAGAATAAAACAATTTACTAGCTTTCATTTGATACCCATATTGCTACAGTAAGAAAAAAAAATTCAACTCCCCCCCTCTTTCCGCCATTTGCGGGCGCCATTTTGAAAATTTATATAGCCTATGTCACTACTACAATTTAGACAAATCCAACGACACCTCATATGTCGAAAACCGTCTAGCCGTTTGGGCTGTAGGGCGTGCCAAAGAAATGGACATACATACATACATACATACATACATACATACATACATACATACATACATACATACATACATACATATATACATACATACATATATACATACATACATACACTCGAAAAACATAACCCTCCTTCTGTCGCAGTCGGGTAAAAAGGTACATAATACGCAACATTGCAGGCATCAAGGTCGCGCCAAATATCCCGGTTTTCCGCAATCCTCATCGAGCCTCTGCCGACGACCTTGCGTAAGATGTCGGTCCAGCGGTCCGGAGGACGCGCCACACTGCGTTTGCCGATACGCGGTCTCCACTCTTGCGATATATGTGACCAAACCACTGCCACTTTAACTTGCTGATTCTAGGGGCTATGGTCAGTTACTTTCGTTCTCTTGCAGATAATCTCATTTCTGATTTTATCTTTGAGAGAGACTCCAAGCATAGCCCGTTCCATAACACGTTGAGTGACTTTAAATTTGTGTACTAATCCCGTCGTCCACGTCTCGGCGCCATATGTCAACACAGGTAGGACGCACTGCTCGAAGATTCTCTTTAAGCATTACGGAATCTTCGAAACGAAAACTCGACGAGGCCTACTAAATGACGCCCAGCCCAACTGAATCCTTCTATCGGCTTCCTTCTCGAAGTTATTTCGACCAAGTTGGATTGTGTGGCCTAGGTAGACGACAAGATATATAGATAGATAATCCTTACGAAGGTGGAAGTTCGGGCCCAGATGATGTACATGGGCCTGACCCTGGATAGCCGATGCAGCTTTGGTCCGCATTTCGCGGAGCTCACTCCGAGGCTCGAGAGCGAGAGCAGCGACGGCTCTCGTTGTCGAGCGTGGCCCACTGCATGCTCGGCAGCGAGAGGTGCTGGTCGGCCATCTCCTTTTGCGAGAAGGTCATGGCTTTGAAGGAGATCGCGGAGCGGGAGCGTGAACCAGATGTTAACGCTAACCCGCTCCGTAGAAGACGAGCGGGGAGAAGAAGACGCCGTTACGCGCTTCTGCACCTTCCGCACTAGAGTGGGAGGGGCACCAAAAAAGATAGACATAATCCTGTACAACTTCGAAAAGGGTACCACCATCTACAGGTATCGGTCTCGGCATGATATATTTATTGAACATATCTTTCATCTTGTCCAAATTTATACCGAGACCGTCCAGTCGGGAAGACTCATTCAGGTCGCCCAGCATCCGGCCTAGCTCCTCCACTGTCTCCGCAAATATGACGATATCGTCGGTGAAACGAAGATGTCAGCTGTATTCACCATTGACATTTATTCCTCGTCCACTCCAGTCCAAACTCTTAAAGACATCCTCCATCGCGTTGGTAAACAGTTTCGGGGACATTACATCCCCCTGTCTTACCCTGCGACGAAGGTGTGTATAGGTCTTGTTCGTTGGTCCTGAATTTGGATGGTCATCTTCACCGCCTCGTATATACACCTCAGTAACTTGATATATAGCCTGTCGATATGAAAGCGCCGCTAAGAATCCAGGACATAATACGCATTTACGTTTAATACCTAACGTGATATAAACATACCACACTCGGAAAAAATCAATAGTTGTGTACAATTTCAGTTATTTAAATACAATACAAAACAAGTAAATTTATTCACATAAACCTTTCCTTGAAAATATTATATCAAAAATATAACAACGTTGAGTCTCACATAACGAGCAGCTTAAACCAATCTCACAAGATTTTCATATTTTTCATAAACAGTTTGTTATCTGTTGACTACATTATAATACTGTAAACAAAAAATGTTCCTTTAATAAAAACATGATTACTATTGAGCATTTAAATATTTAAGCTGATTTTGTGCATTTGTGTATGTTCACATGATTACTACACATAATAACTGTATTATTTTAAACCTATTCGTAAAACAAATTTTAGTTAACTCTACTGTAAAAACCTTTAAATGACTCACTTTATGGCCAAATTTTTTTTCTGTATAAGTATATACCAGGCTTATGTGTTTGTGTTGTGTGTGTTCCACACCCCCGAGACAGGATTCTTAACCTGGATGTTGTTGAGTGAAAGACTTTTATTTATATTTACATTTAATGTTAAAAATAAGAACCTTTATAATTTATTAAGGTTCTTATTTTTATAAAGGTAAAAATCGTAACTTAATCCAACACGCTTCGACTAAATAACATCTTAATAATTCTCTCGATTCTTTCTCTCTCACTACTTTTTGCAGCTATCCCTTCGCCGCCGAGAACATAATATTTTTTTTTAATTCAGCATATTCTATAACTTTGGATTTCTTGTTTAAAATCCACGTGTTCAATTTACTCAACCATCTCAGCTCTGTTTATCTTTTATAAGAGTACATATAATTACAATCGTAACCAGCCTAAGTCTGCACATAATGATAGGGATATTTACGAGAGCAATAGAAGAAAAAACAATTATTTTAAGAATTTTTACTTGTCTGTATGTTTGTTCCCACATCATGCAAAATCTGCTGCATGAAATTTATGGTGGTTTTCACAATTGTGATTCTGAAGGTCTAATTTCAAATCTGGTGTAGGTCTCATCTTGACATACCTTCTTGAAGTGGAGTTATTACATTATAGACAATAGTAGTGAAATCGGAACAAAATAGATTTGTACACTTTTTTTTTAAATATCGAATGCCGTTGTTTTTGCTATGAGTGTAAAGACACAATATTTTTTTTTATATCTGTTTCTTGAACATCCTGCTATGACACGTGTAGGTATGTGGTGCAGTAACCATTAAAGACGACGCAGGTAAAACCGCACAGCTCGGATTGTCTAGATAAGGTGCTTAATGCTTTAAAAGACTTAAAAACATGGCGATTACCTTGTTTTTTTATAATCTCAACGTTATGTGTAGCGTAAGATACTAAAACGACGCTTCTAGAAATAGAACGATTCATCAAAATGACAAAGTCGATTACTGCGTTCAAACTCCAACTGGTACAAACAAATACAGGAGCAAACGCTAGTCTGTACTTGATTAACGATATATTGAAAACTACGTTAGCCTTTTTATCTGCGACTACACGTCCCTTGCTAATTCAACCGCAGAAACATTTATGGTGACCGTCTCGCAACTAGAAATTACAGTGTGAAATTTTATCCTCTATGTTATTTTTACGTTATATATATATATATATATATATATATATATATATATATATATATATATATATATATATATATATATATATATATATATATATATATATATAGTTAGATTATACATAAATATAGCTGTAAGTAGGATTAACCATAATCTCCCTAATACACGGGCTAACAAATTTGGTATCCTTGATCCTACGATTGGATTTTAGATCCTACCAAGTGTCAGGCGATTATCATTAGTAGCTCTTGCCTTGTTTTTAGAATACTATCGACCTAACCTCTCTACCATCATTCTGTCATGTTTAATAACTGCATAATACCATACAGGCATGAGACGACACGTTAAAGATCCCAGCCACATATTGACTCTTCTTTAAGCTGGAAGGTAAGGTAATCTCGGAAGTTAATCGCTCGGTTACCGCAAAATTAAGATTCCTTAATCGGTTAAGGAACTTTCTTTCTATAAAGATTAAACATACTAATATTATAAATGCGAAAGTAAGTTTGTTTGTTACGCTTTCACACGAAAACTACTTAACTGATCATCATGAAACTTTGTACACAATATATATTCTTGGAGGTATTAGAAGTAACATAGGATACTTTTTTGGTCGCGATAACCGACTTCCACGCGGGCGTAGCCGCAGGCAGAAGCTAGTAATATAATATGTTTAGGTTTCTCACTACCGAGCTCAACTCAAATGGCTTTCTATTCGAAAACGCAGAGAATTTCGAATACTTATGTTTCTTTTTCTTTCGTTTTATTCTTTTTAGTTTATAATAAGAGTATTTTACGCAGTCGGGTTTTTTGATTTTTTTTCTGAACCTCTTTCTCTTTTATATTTAAAACAAAATTTTCATTTTTTGTTTGTCACAGTCATGATCACCAACTTCGTTCCAAAGATACCCCTCGTCTTTCTTACCCTTCTCACCGTTCTGGTTTCATCTCAAATTCTTTCTCTGTAGAAACTGTCAGACTATGGAACAAGTTCCCAGATAACATCAGAAAGGCGGAGACTAAGAGGTTTCCTTTAACCCTAGAAAGATAGTCTGCGTAAAATTGACGCATGCAGGTACGAAATATTGCTGTATCTTTTTCAATAACGCAAATACGTCGCTGTGCGATTCGGACATCTCTGTCGTGGCTTGGAGCTTCCACAAGGCAGTTTTGTCACTAAGATAAGTGCCACCAATTTCGCAATAGGAGCACCCGGTGAGTCAAAATGACGCATGATTATCTTTTAAGTGACTTTTATGACTTTCTAATATTTTAACTTGATGACTATTTGTGTTGTGTTTTTATTTGCTATCGGTTGTTTTGTGATTTCAAGTTTTTTTGTTTATTTTATATATAGATATACTGAGTTGAAAACGTTATAATAGGAAATCGAAGTTTAGAATAAGATGATATCGTGGCAGCTTTTTGGATTTTGATAATGAATTCACCTGTGAGGAAACTGATAGTGAGATTGAAAACCAGTAGATTGAAGACGACGTGCAGAGTGACGTAGAGGAAGTTTTTGTAGAAGAAGAGAGAGAAGAAGTACCCACATCTAGCGAAAACGAACACTTGGCCGAAGAAAATGTTGGTCGACTTCAAAAGCAACAAGGCGTTGGCCGAGTCTTGCAACAGAACATTGTTAGGTCTCAAAGAGGTACGAAGCGCATGTGTCTTAACCTGTATGATCCTGTTTTATGCTTCAATCCTTTTTTTACTGCCTTACTTCTAGAACAAACGAGAGATACAAGAAGAACTAAAAACAGTCGCTCGAGACCGGTGGGAACATCGATGTTTTGTTTTGACGGATCCCTTACACTAGTCTCTTATAAACCAAAGTCGGCTAAAATAATTTATCTGTTATCATCTTGTGACGAAAACACTTCTTCCAGTGAAGTTACCGGAAAACCTGAAATTATTATGTACTATAATCAAACTAAAGGTGGAGTAGATACACTGGAACAAATGTACTCTTTGATCTCCTCTTGAAAAATGAATAGATGGCCTATGGCTTTACTCTACGGAATCGTAAACATTGCTTATATAAATGCTTATATTATATACAATCTTAATGTTGTCAGCAAAGGTGATAAAGCATTAATTCGCAAACATTTTATGAAAAGTCTTAGTAAGTCTCTAACACCGCCGTTCATGAACAAGCACTTAGAAGCTCCATCTTTGTAGAGGTATTTGCGGGATAAGATCTCCGCTATATTAACGATAATTCAGGAGAGCCCGCATTAAAAAAAAAACGGATTTACTGTAACTATTGCCCTTCTAAAATAAGGCGAAAGGCAAGCGCATCCTGCAATAAATGTAAAAAGTTATTTGTCGTGAACATAATATTGATATGTTCCAAAGTTGTATCGGACTGATTCCTAAATAATTAAATGTATGTATTAATAGATAATAGCTTAATTTCTTAGTAGAGAAGTTGAAATACCTGATTATTAGTAATAAAAAAAATATTTGTGATAAAATAAAAAAATGTTATAAAATCTTGTTAGTTTTTGGATAATTTAACTTTTTTGTACTTTTTTTATATAATAAATAAATATAATTACATAAATTATGGCAATTAATATTTTATTGATGTATATAAAAAACTAATATCTATGGTATTATTAAAATAAATAAATAAAACACAACAGTACCCACTGCTAGTTAAAAGTGAGTCATTTTTACGCATGATTATCTTTTATGTACATCTAAATATGATTATCTTTCTAGGGTTAAAAAGCATCTTCGGGAACATTTCATCGATATTTTGGACCAGTTACATGATCCGTGGTCACGATGGGACTGCAGTTTAGTCAAAAATCGTCACAAAAACTATATTACTTTAATTGATTACGATAATTGTTAAATGTATGTGTTATTGTAAATACTAAGTTATGGTTCTAATTTTTAAACACGCCAAATTGTTGTAACACATATAAATATTCTGTTTTATGTGATTGATATAATTTTAAGACGCTGTATTGCTCTGTCAATTATTTATTTATTTATTATTTAAATTATTTTTTAACATAATATTATTACAATAAATTTGCCAGTCCGCAGCCTAGTTAAGTGTGACTGAGAATTTGAATCGTGTACGTACGACGTAGATACGTATGTACGGTAGTTACCAAATTATTGTCGAAGGTCATTTCGCGAACTCAGCAACCTACTGACCCACAGTTCATCATTCGTGACGTCACTGGCTTGTGGTGTTACAGCTGATTTTTCGCTTAAAATGCGCGCGAGATTTTTATTATTTTACGAGTGAAGTTTCGAATGAGTTAGATAGCTTAAAGGTATTGATTATTTAATGAAACAGTAAGACGTTCGTTAAACACAGCTACGATAGAAGAGTAAAATAGTAACGTAATACTGACTGTTGACTACAACTAAAGAACTATTTGAACGATTTATATTTCTTGTACAATGTTATCCATTGTAATTTAAAACTGTATTTATGTAGTCATGATACACACTCGCGCCGCCATTGGACTATACAAAGCAGTGGCAAAAAAGATAACTATGGTATGGGACTCTGGGTTTATTATTGTGTACATAAATAACGTGAAAAGACTATACTGTTCGGACTCCTGGTATCTATACTCCGTGGTGGGAAATTACAAACAGTTGTCAAGTCGACCACACCGACTTCGTTTCATTTCAATTCTACGTGACATTGACGAAGATCATCCGGGATATTTTGGTACTATTGAAAGTCATTAATTTAAATGAATGAATGATGGGTAAACACATTTATAAATATTTATAATATAAAATGATTCTTATTGTTTCAGAATAAATGCAAGAGGATTATATAGATACAGATAGAAGATGACAATACACAGCATGATCGTCACTGACACACGTGATGCCACTACTAAGAGCCGCTGCAAGGGGTATGTACGATATATTTAAAACAATTTATATTCTTAAAAAATTAACCTATTTTTGAACCTATTACCGCATGTAAAGCTGATGGGGTAAGTAACTTGTAACTATATAACAAACTATCTAATGTAAAATCATGTAAATATATTAAAAAACATTTCAATTCAAATTACTATTGCTTTATAACTCGGGAGACCTATCCCTGTTCAGCCAAAGTCAAAGTCAAAATATTTTATTCAGCATAAAATTATTACAATTATTTACTGAACGTCATGAGTCTACCACCAGTTCGGAAAGAAGAAGCCTCTGACCTGAGAAGAACTGGCGAAAGAAACTCAGCGGGACTAATATTTTTTTTTTACGTAATGTTTTTTTTTCAGAGTATTTTGAAATTAACAATAATTCTCTATAAGTTTGAAATAGCCTGGAGGCGATCACATCATTCCCAAGGCGTACTGTCTTCTAGAAAATCGTTGATAGAATAATATCCTTTGGTACACAAACGTTCTTTCACAATTTTTTTAAATTTGGCAATAGAAACTTTTTGAACGTTTTCTGGTAGCCTGTTGTATAAGCGTATACATTGTCCATAAAAAGAATTACTGACTCGGCGTAAGCGCCATCTATTATCAAGTAATGTTATTAAGACAAGCATCTTTTCCACTTTAACTCACCTACTTGGTAAAAAATAAGGCTATAAGTTAGACTCTAACATCACACGGTAAAATACTTATACTAAATTAATTTTAGCGACAAAATTGAAATACTCTGATATTAAAAAAAAACTACAATAGGTATATTATATAATACGAAGTTGACAAAATAAAATAAAAGCTAAGTTAAATTAATCCTACTAAAGATAAAAATAAAGCTCCTAAAACAGAAATTTTTAATCAATTATGGGCGAAATGCAAATATGTACTAAGATATGAAACCTTAAAGATAAGTTGAGTTAAGGGGCTTAGATGAGCGAATGACCTTGAGCGTTTGAGTTCCGCATCTCCTCCCAACACCTTACCTGCCCCTCGCTGCCCGAACGCACAGGTTCAACGAACCTTTTTAACTAACGCCATCTCTTCGCTAAATAAGGAATTTTAGGTTCCGAGCCCTCTATATAATATCTATAAAACTTTTTCGTTTTTTGCTCCTAATGCGAACCCATTACATACACAATCTAAATGTAAAGTTTCTTTTTATGAAAAATGACTTTTAATAATAAAACTATAAAAAACAAACAAAAATTAAAAGTGACATTAGACAATATAATAATAATAAAAATCTTTTGAAAATAATTTATGTAATATCCACTAAACATTTATTTTGTAATAAAATCATCTGTAAACTTACGACCGTTGATCATAAAGCAGGTAACAAAATATGTATCAACAAAATATCAATATTTTCTTCAGTTCTAAAAAATAATGTTTATGGAAGTATGTTGTACGTAAGTATATAGAAGGGCTGGTATTACTTACAAAATTTTATTACCTAGATTGCAATATGGATGTCTACGACCAGAACTTTAGCAGGTACGACAGGGCTCTCGGTAATTTTTTTACAATATCATATTCAAGCGCATATTTATATATATTTTGTCAATTCTTTTTTTTTGTAACTTAATTTAAGTATTTGTAATTTTATATGTTATTGTATGTATTAAATGTATTTGTAATTTTGTATGTTTGTTGCTTTAATTGTATACACAAATACTTCTTTTGTTTATTTTTTTTAAATTGAACTACGTATATTTTATTCTTTTTTTTGTATAAATATTATTATATATTTATTATATATTATTATTTATTATATATTTTTTACCTTTTTTTTAAGTATTTCTTTTATTGTGTATTAAATTATTTAATTTTTATGTGTAACAGTGTATAAATATCTCTCAATAAAATTCTATTCTATTTGTTAGGGTCCTATGACTAAAAGAGAAATAAATAAGACTAGTGGACTGTATGTAGGCTGGTATATTGACCGTACAAAAATAATATTATAAGATAGGTTAAACGTGCGTCGCCGGTGGTGTCCCGATGCAAGTCTCGTACTGCGTGGAGCTATTGGCCGTGCTACGGCCCCCGCCTGCTACCCGCTGTATCCCCGTCACAGCGCGCGGGCAATATCGCTCGAACAAGCTCCCCGGGTTGAAGGGTAAACTTCAAAGAGGTAGTGGGCAAATGTTGTTGAAGACGCGCCGTATCGTGCCCTTCTTTGTCTTGATATCCGCCACTCTCGTCGCTCCGTCACCTCCTGGATACACTTGCACAATACGTCAAAGACACCACAATAGAGGAGGCAGGGCCTTTTCTTTTATGAGTACAAGAGATCCTACTTTAATGTCACTGGAAGATGTAGACCGCTTGGTCTTCTGTTGCAGTAGATGTATGTACTCCGTATGGTACCTGTTCCAAAAATGTTGTTTAAGCTGCTCCACCCTTTGGAAGCGTCCTAGTCGGCCGATACTGATTTCTGTTAACTGTGGATAAGGTACAGATGTTAGTGGTCGTCTAATCAAAAAGTGGGCAGGTGTTAAGGCAGAGAAGTCAAGAGGATCGGAGGACAGAGGAGTTAGAGGTCGGGAGTTTAAAATTGATTCAATTTGTGTAAGACACGTATACAGCTCTTCGTACGTGAAGTGATGCTGGTGCAGCAGTCGAATTAAATGATGCTTGATCCACCGCACGGCGGCCTCTGCAACGCCATTGAAATGGGGAGAATAAGGTGGCGTGAAACTAAACTCGATGCCTTCCTGTGCAACACACGAGTCAAGATTAAACGTCTGCAAAAAAGTATTTAGTTCATTACAGGTGCCTACAAAATTAGTTCCACTATCGGATAAAATCGTGCGTGGTTTACCACGACGGGCTATAAACTCTGAACAGTCCCGACGACGCCGTGTCTAGTAGGACCGGGTTCCCATCACAGCCCAATACGGACACAGGGGCGTTACTGGAGGCGCATTAAGTAGCGCCTCCTACGCACCCCCATTCGTCGCCCGCGGATGGAGGCCACGTCGGCGGCTTCCTCTCTCACCCACTCGTCGGCCTCCTTCTGGGACATTACTGTCTCGCAGAAGAAGACTATCGCCTTCCAGGACTCGTCGTCACCGAGCATCGCGGTGATGACGCTCGGGAGCGACAAGTCCCCTCCGACGACCGACGTCAGACCTTGACGCAGCGCCGCCCATCTCGGGCACACCTCGAGGGTGTGCTGGGCAGAGTCCACCGCCGCGCCACAATCATAACATTCAGTCGTCAGCTCCCTCTGGGCCGTCCGGCACAGGTAGTCACCAAAGCAACCGTGCCCGGTGAGAACCTGCGTCCGACGGAAGTTGAGGGGCTTGCGTTTTCGACGCATCCACCGCTCAAGGACTGGGCGAATGGCAGTCGTTACGCATGTACCGTACGGCTGCCCCGCCAGGTCCTTCCCCCACCTCCGCATAAGCGCTTCCTGCCCTATCCGACGCACCCGTAGGATCCCGTCCAACGTAGGGTTTTCACCAAGAGCCCTCCTACCCGAGATATATGAGTAGGTCTCGGCAAGAACTTCCGCCACGAGCTCCCACGGGGGGTCGCCGGCTAGAGCAGTAGCTGCAGCCCACGATACCGTACAGTACCCCCAAATCACCCTCACCGCGATTGCCCTCAGCGCAGCGCGCAGCGCTGCTTTATTTCTCGCGGTGAGGCGAACCGCCCAAAATCGGGGCACCGTACGTCGCCATACTCCGGCAGACTCCAGAATACAGCTGCCTGCAGGCGGCGCTGGGTCCTCCGAGGTTCGGGAGGAGTCTGCCTAGCGCACTCGCCGCCTTCATGAACCTCGGTCCTACCATAGCTAAATGTGGGCCGAAGGTCCACCCTCCGTCAAGGATGAGCCCCAGACATTTCACTTGGGGGCTCATTCTGACCCTTCCCTCTCCAATCTGCAGGGTAGCCCCCGGTGGAGGTCCCTTGCGGCCGGTCCCGCGGAATAGTAGGGCTTCGGTCTTGTCAATCCTGACACGGAGCCCTAAACCCTCTAACCCTACCCTCCGATCGGAGAGGTCGGGAGGTATAGGTAGGGATTATCTTCTCCAAGGCCTTCCTAGCTTCGTTCAGCAAAACCACCGGTCGCACCACCGAGTCCGGGGTCCGACCTGCCTAAGGAAATAGGCAGAGCCGACCGTCTTTCCAGACCCCCGGGAACTGGCCAGACCGCAGGCAGCGGTCAAATAGCTCCCGGAGGCTGTCGCCGAGGTGCCCGAGAGCGGTCGCAAGGACTCTCCCGTGCACCCCGTCTGGACCCGGCGCCCTCTTCTTATTTTGGAGGCGGGTAATCACCGCCTCCATTGCAGCCTCTGTGACGGGTGGCGGAACACCCTCCTCCTCGTCCGGCATCTGCCGAGCCATTCTGAGGGAACAAAGCGCTCGGGTCCCTCCCCAGTCGGTCCGGCTGGAGCGTTTCGCTGATGGGGGCCGACTGGGTGCGGAGCTTGTTCCGCGCCCAATTATACGTTCGGCCCCGGGGGTCTCTCTCCAGACCCCCAACTAACTCCAGCCAAGATTCCTCCTTGGCTCGGCATATGGCCTACCGCAGGATCTTCGTTTTCTACACGTAGATCCTGCGCAGCCTATCGTCCCTGTCCACGTCCTGGGAGCGTCTCCGCCTGCTCCGAGTAATTGTCTCCTGGCCCCGTTGCAGGCGGCCCGGAGGCCAGCTATCTCAGCCGACCACCTGTAGAGTGCCCGCCATGGGGATGGACGCTTCGTGGGCGGCATGGCCGCTCTGCAGACAGCAGTGAATGCGTCGCAGAGCCGGCTAGCCGCCTCATCCACCCCAAGCTCCGAAAGCGGCGGGAGACTCCAGCGGCCGACGATTGCGAATTCCTCTGCCAGTTCCCCGTCGAGCTTATCCATAGTGATATTAGCTCATATTGCACTGGTGGTTTATATTTAGCGAGTGACCCACCGTACGCGAGCAATAATATTCGGTTTACATCGAATTGTACATACATGCGAGTGGTGGTAGCGGTTGTTCCAGTGTCTATTGCATCATCTTCAGAAATACACCGTCGTTTTCTGGAAATTTTAATTATATATCAAAGTATGATCTTTATTTCACAAGTATGCTTAATTAAAAAAAATCAAAAAAAACCCGACTGCGTAAAATACTCTTATTATAAACTAAAAAGAATAAAACAATTTACTAACTTTCATTTGATACCCATATTGCTACAGTAAGAAAAAAAATTCAACTCCCCCCCCCCCTCATTCCGCCATTTGCGGGCGCCGCGAAATGGACATACATACATTCATACATACATAAATACATACATATATACATACATACATACATACATACATACACACACACACACACACACACACACGCACACGCACACACACACGCACACACATACACACATACACACATACATACATACACTCGAAAAACATAACTCTCCTTCTGTCGCAGTCGGGTAAAAAAAAATTGTATAAAAAAAATAAGTAAGATATATAAGTATTTTTCCTACACACACAAGTAACTGCATAAAAAAAATAATAAACAAAAACATAATTCTACCAAAACTAAAATTTTTTTGAGGATCGAACCTAACGTCTCAAAAACTTGATTCTGTCGCCAGACCACAAAGCAACGCTGTCAATGCAGATATTAGTGAAATAAAGGTACACTAACAGCAATTGATTAACTAGTTAATTAATAAATTATAATAATTTATTACTTACCTTTGCACTTTTACCATATGTAAACCTTTATTTTTTCGGGCCCTTCTGGTTCCTCTTCTTTTTTTTAGCTCTTTATTGCCCATTTTACTAGTATTTGTTCTGTATTTTCGTGAATATACGAAGCGCGTTTGGAGACTAAAGCGACACACGTCTATTTAGCATCACGTTTAGACTGTCACTGTCGAACGCAGCGAGTAAGTGAAGGAGAACCGATTTGAAATCGCTCGGAATGGATGGCGTAACCGACAAATTATAATATTGATAAATCATGAATGAAAAGTACAAAAATATCGAAAACCCAACATCAAATAATTCAATTTTAACATGTTTAATATTCTGAGAAAACTTTTAGGTGGTTGCTCGTTTGCTTTCTTTATTTAAACCGTTTCAAACCATTTCAAAGACCTTACTTTGTGATTATTTTCTATCGAATGAAGTTATTTCTATCGTGTTTTCGTAATTTCACCGAAACAGTAAATATCTTGAAGATTTCTATGCATATTTTTTAAATACGAGAAATCGCAGTACTTTTGCTGAATATGAATTTCTTTAACTGCAATAAATCCCGACCACCCCCTTAATGGCTTTGTGTAGAGCAGATTTATGTACATTTTTTTTCTACAGTGCGATTTTATATTTCGTTTTGTCATTAATGTGCGTTAAATTGAGAATTGATCGAAATTCTATTATTGTTCCCAACACATAGGATACTCAAAAATAACAGCAATGTAAAACGTTTATGTCAAGTTTAAAGATAAACATATAAAATGCAAATAAGTGTATCGTTTACTTTACAATAATTTACTTTACATGACCATATTCAGAAAATTAGTAAAATCACACATTTAACCACTGTATTAGGTGGGTATTTTTTTAAAACTATAACAATTTACAGACAACAAATTTTAAGAGTAGCTTCTTTTTATAAAAATTACTCCAGTAGTAATTAAAATTAGTCCAGTAGTAAAGTTTTATCTATTAATCGTATGTATGAAAACACTGCCTACTGGCAACTGTAGCTACTACAACGATAATCATAAAAATTAAAATAAGTTACAATTAGAGGGTACTCTACTGAATTAGTCTTGCATATTGCATGATACGGAAACCTTTGTTCGCGAGTCCAACAAGCCCTTAAATAGTGTTTTTCTTTTTATTAATTATAACATGGTGAAGTGAAATTTGTATCGCTTCGCGTCTCTTCACTCTATCGCAGTCCCCTGCTGGACATAGGTCTCCCCAAGATCGCGCCAAATATCCCGGTTTTCCGCAAATCCTCATCCAGCCTCCACCGACGTCCATGCGTAAATCGTCAGTCCAGAACAGGCCGAAAGACGCTCCCCATATAAATATACACATTATGTATCATAAAAAATGTACTAATTTTGGAGAAATCAAACACCAGATAAATTATAAAATTAGGCTTTTAGCCTTTTTAGTGAAAAAATATTAAGCCAGCCCTGTACGAGGAGCAGTATGAGTTTTGCAGCTGCCACTCCACGATTGACTTAGCCAGTGAGCTTAATATCCGGCTCTGCACAGTCAAGGCCCCTCGCGAAATAGAGAAAGGCCTCGATGTTGTCTGAGATTATACAAGTGGTACTTCGTTCTTGTTAGACCTAAGTTTTTGTCTTGGTTGACTGATATTGTTTCCATCCGAGCCCCACCCCTGAAATATTGGATAGCTGTTTGTGTGTATGTGTACACAACAGATATTCTTATGTGCATGATGTAGGAGAAGAGACCTTTTTAAAAAGGTCCAGAGGCCTACTTGAAGGCTAACATCTATAGCCTGTTTCAGTTCAGTTCAGTACAATTTCAAAATAATTAGTTTTGTACAACACAAAAACTTAAATATTGTGCTTATAGCTGTGCACTTTATGTCTTCTTGGAATTCGTTCCTAAAAGTTTCATATTGTACTCGTAGTTAAGAATAAGTTTTTTGAATAAGCCAAAAAATTTTAAATGAGAAAAAATTACGGTTTCATAATTTTTATAGAAAATTAAAAAATATGTATCAAATAAAAGTAACGATGTTCAGTAAGTATCGACCGTGACAGGACTCGAACCTGCAGTCTTCGGATCCGAAGTCCGACGCCTTATCCATTAGGCCACACGGTCCTTATGAATATGACTCTAATTTTGTACTTGGTTATCGCTGAAATTATATGAAAAATTTTCAAAATTACAAACACAATTTCAAGAAAAGGCTTAAGTGTCATCAGGCGACTAATTTTCGACAACACTTTACCACCGATGGATAAGAATGCAGTATTATTTTTTTATTATTATACATATACATTTAAAACATTAAATAATGATTTTTTATTATTGCTATCATAATATAGGTTTTCGTTAAAGATCAATGAATCGTTGCTTCTTTTTTATATATTGATTTTTAGTTCTTCCTGTAATCTGTAATGCAGATTCAATAAAAAGAGATTCGGTAGATTTATAAAATAATTAAAATTAATTTTAGAAATTTAAAAACAAGATACCTAGGACAATCTATTTATTTATACATATCATTAATACTAAAACAATAATGCTTTTCAAGATGAATTAATAAATGTATGTACATCATGTATTTATATTTCATTTATTTATCACTCTATGTCTAATAAATAATAATTGAATGAAATTTATCATAGACATATCCAAGATAGGATTTTATTCCACAATTCCGACGAGATAGGTATATACGTGGGTAAATCTCTAGCACAAAACACATCTAGTCTAGTAAGTCTACTCATAGTTAAGTTACACTCAACCTAACACGTTTCATTTCAAGGATCTTTTTTAGAAAATGCCTATGAATTTAATATATAATATAATTAACTACTGGACAAATTTCAAAAATTGCTTTTTGTATTATAATATATGGCTATAAAACAAAATACATTTATTTTAAAATTTTACAATATTATACACACCTACAATACCATGAAACTTAAACTAATTATTTATTTACAAACAGTTTTGGTATAAATCATGTGCACGTGGAATGGTGCCAAGAATACTAGCATCATTTTTCCGTTGAATCGCAATTCCGATTCTCTGGACAAAAAATGCACCAGCCATGCTATAAAACTAACATAACAACAATTTTATAACATATTATATTAGTTGATGTGAAATTAATGAAATTCAATTTTATGCCATCAGTTTTTTAATAGAAATTCCATTAAATTGATGACCTATCGACGAAGGAAAATAGGAATATATAGTATGATTTCAGAAAATAAATAAGCAAAATTAAATACAAACAATATCAATTTTATTCTCGCAAATATTAATTAATCTTTGATATTACTGACACTACGGAACGCGTGATAGGTACGAGTATCAAAGATTGAAACAATGATTCTCTTACACAGAATTTATTGGTTTATTCGTAACTCTTTTATTATTCATAACGAATATTTCATAGAAATTGCAGTAAATGACTACGAAAATCGAAAATTATCTCATAAAATTTTTGGTAGTCAGAAGGTGACCTTAGTATACCTCCACTGACCACTATATTTAGGAAGGAAATTTTTGGCATACAAATTATGTTTGAGGTCGACGTCTTCGACAAACAACACAATAAATAAGTTTCTATATGACATATCAGTCTGTTGCCAAACCCGATATTGGCTATTTAAAAAAACCATTACTTGCTATAATTAAAACTGAAATCAATGCAGATGATATTTCTTCAACGAATCCATTAGAAATTTTTAAATTAGAAACTTGGGTTACTAACATCAAAATTGATAATAAGTAGTTTAGATTGTATGAATGTAGCTAAAAATTTATATAGCCCCACGTGCCTTAAACTCAATGTGCTCAAAGAGATTGAAGAAAATTATATTGGTTGGTATAGGTACCTTATTTACTGATGGATCTAAATCTAAACAAAATATTTTCGAATGTGGTGCAGCGTTTTATGACCCTCAAAATGTAAATTATACACATAACTGTTTTAAAATAAACTGTAACAATTATGACATTGGAGCTCATTGCAATATCGGAATCACTTTCGTACGCTAGTACCTTATCACGAGACAAGATACTCATATGCTCTGTAAGAGTGCCCTACAACATATAGCTCGATGCGCCTCTGGTTGCAGAGTTGCATCGATAGCTTATGTTATACTGTTATACTTTCTAAGATACAAGAGTTTGGGAGGGTTTAAAATCGCAGTGGGTTCCGTCGCATATTGAATTAGCAGGTAATGAAGAGGCTGACAAAATTGCTAAAAAAGTGATCTCAGACAGGAAACTATTAAATGTTAAGGCAGACTTTACAGAGTTTTTACCACAGTATAAAAGGAGATGTCACAATTTGTGTAAATAATACTTCACTGACATGTCAATAGTAAAAGGAATTTAGTATAAAATAATATAAAGTGAGCCTCGTCATATACTCTCGTTTTTAATTTCTAAAATCTGTAGAAAATTAATTCTTATTGCTCACAGATTGAGATTTGGACATATGCCTTTAAATAAATTCAAATTTCTAATGAAAATTATCTAGCTTCCCCAATTGTGAGAGGTGTGAGACTGTCGAAGATGTACAATACTTGTTAACTGAATGTATACAATTTCAATCTGGCAGAGAAGCCATTATAAGAAAAAACTAGCCAATATTTTTTAACAACGTTACCAGATCTTAGCAGTTTTGTCGGCAACTTTCCTTTTCAAAATACTGACGACCTATACTGACGAATGTCTTTTATTTTCTAGATCATATTAATATATCCACATTTCGTCACCTGTGATGATTTCCGAAACACGTCTTGACGTTCCGTTTTCAAATCGTAGACGCATTTCGCGGCACCAATCCAAACGGGCCCATTTTTCAGTGTCTGCGATCAAACGCGGAAATCAACGACAACGAAATTTCCTCGCTCCAAGATGCTAATGAAAAATAATGTAAATGCTCCCCAAACTAACGCCAAGAATCTTCTTGATGTCCGAGTAAGTAGTTCGTGAGTCTTCTCACACCATAATTTCAGTATTCCACACATTTTCTGCAGTTACTGCCGTTTGTGGGCGACCACTTTTATAATCATCTTCGAGGTTTGATTTACATCTTTTAAATTCACTGAACCATCTAAAATCTGTTGGCTCATATTGGGGCAGACTCCCCTAATGCTGATTGTAATCGTTGAAGGCTAATCATCGTTGCAAAGATAAACGCGGAAACCGTCGTTGTTAAATGACTGAATTATTTTTTTTAAGCCAGCAATCTGGCTACTTGCTTTTTTTTTAAATAAAAACCTTTTAAAAATATATAATACAAATGCGTTCCATTTTTAAATTACGAGCATCTCAAAACTTATAGAGTGATCTACGTACAATACTGAATAACGCGAATATAAAGTAATATAATTTATACTTTAATACTATTAAAATAAATAGTTTAATCGATGATTTTCTTATGCAAGGCGAAATTGAATATTTACTTTTGCGTCAGATACTTTTAGCCTTCCAGGTTAGGCAATAAAATATGACGGCTATATCACTGTGGACTCATAGAAGTGGAACATAGACAAAAACAAGTATGCTTAATTAAAAAAATCAAAAATCCTGACTGCGTAAAATACTCTTATTATAAACTAAAAAGAATAAAACTATTTACTAGCTTTCATTCGATACCCATATTGCTACAGTATGAAAAAAAAAATCAACTCCTCCCCCTCATTCCGCCATTTGCGGGCGCCATTTTGAAAATTTATATAGCCTATGTCACTACTACAATTTAGACAAATCCAACGACACCTCATATGTCAAAAACCGTCCAACCGTTTGGGCTGTAGGGCGTGCCAAAGAAATGGACATACATACATACATACACTCGAAAAACATAACCCTCCTTCTGTCGCAGTCGGGTAAAAAAAGTGATGGACGAACCAGATCCTTATGTATTTCTCACCGAAATACTTCTTACCGAATTCTAGTAATATTTATTGAATATTTCAATCAATCGGGCATCATTTTAGTTTTGGTCGAAGTGATGGATTAAATTACAATATGAATGAGTTTGTAATTTCCTATTAGGACTGAATAAAATAATCATCTTTTCAACTTTTATTTTAAAAAAAATTACGCGAAGCAGTTGTTGGATGCATGTCGGGCATCAAAAATTTATTTACTATAAAAAACTCAGAAGGGACTGGAAGTGAGATTGCGTGTCGAAATTTTTGATAATATCTGTTAAAAATTTTATAACATCAAGTAATGTTCGCGAAGATTAATTGCAAGAATGACAAGAAACGAATAATTCCATAATAAATCTTCCTACGTCGCAACTTTTGGCGTAATTATCCGTGTAATTGGACGCTTAATTAAGACGACTGTCTGACAACTGACTGTACACAGTATACTATTAATAATACTATTTCAATATAATTATATTTTATATTTTAATAAAATGAATTTATTATTTTATGAAGTTATTTAGTTAGGAATTAACTTTTAAAAAATTGTGGTAAAAAATGCGAGGCGTAAGCGCGTGACGCAATACTATTACGATTTAATTAGTGTACTTGTTTGAAATTGGTTATTTAAATACTCTGGTATTTAGGAATTAAGTCCAACTTTTTTTTTTAAACCGACATGGTTTTTTATTTTTAAATATCTAACACCAGAGTCAATAAAAACCCAGTTTATTTATAAAATAGACGACTCTTCGAAAACAAGTCTTCTACCTATTTACAACAGTATGAATATAATCGGACATCAAACGTGATTTCATAAATTATTTTGTATTTAGAAGTTATTCAAGCCCTTCCGTCGCGATTATATCAATGTACAATGATGCTTATGAAGTTGATCGCACTTTATTATAATATTCTTTCTAATAAAAAAGTTTCAATAGGTTAAAATGTAATAGATCAAAAACCAACAAACATTTTCCTTTCATGTTCCTTTCACCGCTAGTACACTATATTGTTTAAAATATTAAAGTGATTTAGTTTTTCTATCAAATTTTTGTTAAGATAATATCTTTATTGTTGTTGACGGTGACAAATATCAAAATGATTTCCCGGGGACGAAATTACAAGGAGGCGGCGCGGCTGGCTGAGGTCGGACTCGACCTCGTGATCAGCCGCATAGAGAGTTTAGAGCTTCGTGTCAGGATTGACAAGACCGAAGCCCTGCTCTTCCGCGGGACCGGCCGTAAGGGACCTCCACCGGGGGCTACCCTTCAGATTGGAGAGGGGAGGGTCAGGATGAGCCCTCAAATAAAATATCTCGGGCTCATCCTTGACGGAGGGTGGACCTTCGGTCCACATTTTGCGATGGTGGGACCGAAGGTTGTGAAGGTGGCGAGTGCACTGGGCAGACTTCTCCCGAACCTCGGAGGACCCAGCGCCGCCTGCAGGCAGCCGTATTCCGGAGTCTGCCGGAGTATGGCGACGTACGGTGCCCCGGTTTGGGCGGATCGCCTCACCGCGAAAAATAAGGCGGCGCTGCGCGCTGCGCAGCGAACAATCGCGGTGAGGGTGATTCGGGGGTACCGTACGGTATCGTGGGCTGCAGATACTGCGACCCCCCGTGGGAGCTCGTGGCGGAGGTTCTTGCCGAGACCTACTCATACGTCTCGGGTAGGAGGGCTCTTGGTGAGAACCCTACGTTGGATGGGATCCTACGGGTGCGTCGGATAGGGCAGGAAGCGCTTATGCGGAGGTGGGGGGAGGACCTGGCGGGGCAGCCGTACGACACACGCGTAACGGCTGCCATTCGCCCGGTCCTCGAGCGGTGGATGCGTCGAAAACGCAAGCCCCTCACCTTCCGTCTGACGCAGGTTCTCACCGGGCACGGTTGCTTTGTTGACTACCTGTGTCGGACGGCCCAGAGGGAGCCGACGACTGAATGTCACGATTGTGGCGCGGCGGTGGACTCTGCCCAGCACACCCTCGAGGTGTGCCCGAGATGGGCGGTGCTGCGTCAAGGTCTGACGTCGCACAGTGGTTCAAAAGACATAATAAGCGGCATTAATCTATTGGTTTTAAATCTCCTTAAAAAATGCTATGCAATATTTATAATATGTGTTAACAATTGTCAAAATTGTTGTATAGTAATAGAATTGTTGGAATAAAACAAAGAAATGAACATTAATACGTTTGGAAACCGCAATTCCTTAGGAAAATGTGATTCAACGTGATGTAAATTCGGATAAAGTTGATTTTATTGAATTCGCTTAATCGTTGATAATTTTTTCAAGTTGACTTTCTCTTACAAACAATATTTTATTTCTAGATAGATTAGGACATTAAAAAAATAGTTTAACAAAAAATCACACAATTTTTATAAATTGTATTTCAGATTTTGATACAATTTATGTAGTACACAGTTAATGGAATAATGATTAAGTAAATTTATAATTGATAGCTATTCATACAACAATCGTATGAATAAAAAATAATTATTAAATAAAGTCATAAATTAATTAATTAATTAATATTTAATAAGTATATTTAAAAAAGACCTAACAACCTATCAATAAAAAAACCTAACAATAAAAATAAAAATAAATATTAATAAAAAAAAAATAATCGTCCAATAATCGTATAAATAACAAAAAATAAATATTTTGTTTAGAAACGTGTAGATATGTTTTATTTCTCACCTTATTTACTATTATATAAGTAGCGTAATTTTAAATTAAAAACCCTATGTCATCGCTTTAATTTTTGAGATATGATTTTTTAAATACAAGACGCGCTTTAAAACGCAAATATCAAAGTTCAGCGCGAAATAACTCTACACCACAGTCGTAATCAGACAAACAAAAGACAACAGTGTATAGCTTAACTCGTAGTAAACATAAAAAACATAACATTTGGTAGTTTTATAAAACAAATTAAGTCACAAAAAACGACGGGACACTTTAGGCAAGAAAGCGCGAGAGGCCCGGGCATAGGTGCGGATAAAAACATCTTCCACCACGACAGTCGCAGGTGGTCGCAGCTAAAATGTTTTTGTTTATTTACAAGAAGGCTTAAGTTATTTATCTACATAATTTTCAGCCCACCGGAAACCGCCGATAAAAGTAAATTCATCAATAATTTCCATTACATTTTTTCGTAATTAATTTCTTTTTTATTTCAGATATTTTTTAGTTTTGATGATTTTTTAATTTTTATTTACTGTGAAATATGTATGCTATATGTATGAAAAACCCATTGGATATTACTTTCATTGAATTAAGTTCACATTATTGTACTTATGAATTAAAAACTGAAGTTGCAGGGGCACGTCCAGAAGAAGTAAAAATATAATTGTACAACGCTCTTGGCGTATTTTTCTTCATACGCGATATTTTTTTTTAAATATTTCTTATGGAGCACGTTACTTCATCTCAAGGGATAACTAATTACGGCATTAAATATTTTCTATGTTCAAATTTTAAACTGGCTATTTTTTCCGCCCTTGAACCACTGTGCGTCGGTCCTCGGAGGGGACTTGTCGCTCCCGAGCATCATCACCGCGATGCTCGGCGACGACGAGTCCTGGAAGGCGATGGTCTCCTTCTGCGAGACAGTAATGTCCCAGAAGGAGGCCGACGAGCGGAGGAGAGAGGAGGCCGCCGACGTGGCCTCCATCCGCGGGCGACGAATGGGGGTGCGTAGGAGGCGCTACTTAATGCGCCTCCAGTAACGCCCCTGTGCCCGTATCGGGCCGGGATGGGAACCCGGTCCTACTAGATACGGCGTCGTCGGGACTGTTCAGAGGTGAGCCGGACAGTCCCCATGGAGGAGAAGTCTGGCCTTTTCGCCGAGGCCAGCCTGTCGCTGGAGGGATCCTGTTGCCTGCAGATCCGGGACCCTCCAATTAAAGCGGCTGAAGGCTCCCGCAGGGGTTTAGTACGGTATTGCACTCCCAAAGTGCCGAGTCCGACATAGGTCTAGGACTGCCGACCCGGGCATCCTGAATATCATCCGTAAATGGATTCCCCTGCAAAAAAAAAAATGATCGTTTGCGATGTCAATAATTAAATAAAAGTAAAATTTGTAGCCTGTCCTTAAATAAAAATTTTTAACCTATCCCTTAGCACCACTGAAATTCGTTAAACCGAATGAATTAATGGAATGAATATAGCAGAACCGACAGTTTTAACAATCCAGTCTGCAAAATCCCGTTCGGTTTAATAGGGTATTCGTTATTATTCGACCTAATGATATCCGCGTCCGGAAAAGTTATAAGAGGATCATAAAAAAATTGTATAATAGAAAAGAATATTTTTGTATAGAGTAAAATCCGGTAAAGGAACTCAAAACTACGTCTTTTTACTATCGAGATAAAAACGGTAAAATTTGTTACGATTATAGAAATCGATAGAATTTAAGACAAACTTATAGAACCTATTTACCGCTTACTAAATTAATTTTCACAATACACTTAAATTCAGTTATCACGTTTTATGAAAAAGCTGTTTCCTTGCGTAAAAATGAAGTAGTGGCGGCATTTTTATAACCATTTACTACAAGTTACTAAAACTAAACTTATTAACTAAAATTAATAGTATTATTTTTTTATTCTAGTTTTATTATATGCCATTAATGAATAAATAATTTTACTATGTCAAACAATGTGCGAACTAAGATATTTATAGAAATTTTTATTATTTAAATTATAGCGTGAATTATGAATTGAACATTAATTGCAGATTCTAATCAAGGAATAATAATATTATATTCTTAGATATAAGTCGAAAGATTAAGTTTAATGATGATATAAAACAGACAAAAATGAAAAAATGAAATATAAAAAAAGACAAAAATACTTAAAAATATAAAAAGGATTATAACATTTTACATGTTATATTAAAATAATTATTCTAATGCTATGCTTTATTTACAAAATAGTTTATATTTATCGTATCTAGAAATTTTATATGAGAAAGAGTAATATAATTCCATATATCATATAATAACAATGTAATCAATATAATATTCAACGATATGTCCTTTTGCGTCAACAACATGTGAAGAAGTATCCTAACAGTAAACACAGTCTATGTAATCTCCATTCTATTAATACATAATACAAAGTAAATTATTTTAGAAGAATGACATCTTTCAGAAAACATAGGCCATGAATATCTAAGTCGCTGTCTCTTTAAGCTTTTATAAATATTCTCTTTGAAAAATACTATTTGTATATGTATATTCCATTGATTGTTACGTGTTCCGTATCAAATAAAAGTTTACGGTGTCTGTTATGTGGCTCGTCCAAATTTAATAATTTTTCCAAAACTTAAAATGTAAGAACTATTTATTTCTCTTACATCGACACTATTAAATTGGAAAATAACTCTTCTTATAATAAGATTATTAGATATACTCAGATTATATTAGATGCCTAGATAGATTAATCAAGACCACTCTGAATACTTCCAGGAGGAAATTTGCAAGGAGACGCGTGTGCGACGTGCGCAAGTGCTGACTAAAGAAATTTCAATGCGAAGGAAGGAGCTACGCATGGGAAAGAGCAGGAAGATGTTGGACTTCTGGCTCTTTCACTCGGGGTACGAAAGGTAGCTGTATTAACTACTGCACACCTTTTTTCTATAAAAGTGTGGACCGGTGGGAGGGATGCGCTGTGCCGCGCTCCCGGCTGCATGGGTACCACCATCTTGCTTGTTTCTTCCGTGAAACAGCTTTGCTGTGTTTTGGAAAGAAGGGCAAGACAGGCAGTGTAATTACTGGCACCGAGACTTAACATCATATGTCTCAGGATAGGTAACACATAAATGAGTTGGCTGGGCTAGTTCCAGCTAAACTAGTTTATGTTCATGGGCGACGTCGACCACTTACCATCAGGTGGCACGTCTGCCAGTTTGCCTATCCAACTAACATAAAAAAAGTGTATACTAAGCCAGTAGGCACAACCGTACATGAGCCACATAGATATTAATACAACGTAGTGTTTAAAAAATTAAAGTCAATTATACTTTTTGTTTATATAGCTTTTAAATTGGTGTTTTTTTTTTTTTTTTTTACGATGGTTTAACTTTTCTTCTTTGTTCATCAATCATTATTCATTATCATCATCATCATATAAATCATTGGATGTTCTCTGCTGAACGTAGGCCTCTCCCATCAACATCTGGAGAGCGATCGGTCCGACGCAGCCTCCATGTAACATCCGACAGCCGTCCGACACTGTGCTTGCTCATCCATGGTCTTCACATGAAAATTTTTCTGCTCCACCAGTCGTCAGTTCTACAGTTAAAGGGTGCACACCCTTTCCACTGCCGCTTCAGCTTGCAAATCCGCTGGGCTATGTCGGTAACCTTTATTTGGTTACGGATCTCATAATTTCTGATTCGACCTCGCAGAGAAATATCAAGCATAACCACCTCCATTGCTCGCAGCGTGACTTGGAGCTTGTTTAAAAGACCCATATTCAGAGACCACATCTCAGATGTATATGTTTGATGATATGATATGTTTTTAACTTCCCTAACGCTGCCCATCTTAACCGGATTTGACGATTGAGCTCTCTCTTAAAGTTAGATTTACCAAGTTGGACCTTTTGTTCTAGATAGATGTATTCGTCAACAACTTCGAGAGTGGAATCTCTAAATAATATCGGGGTAGGCACGACATGGACATTCGACATAATTTTGCTCTTATCTATGTTTATTTTAAAGCCCATCCGTTGGGAAACCGTTGGGACCTTCATCGAGGTCAGGTTATATTATGCTGAGGTCTTCCAGAGATTCTGTCATGAGCACGATAGTGTCGGCAAATCAAAGGTAAGTGATGTACTCGCCGTTAATATTGATACCGGATCCTTTCCACTCCAGGAGTTTGAAAGCGTTTTCCAATGCAGCTGTAAACAGTTACGGAGAGATAATATCTCCAAATCTCACACCTCGCCGCATTATAATTGCTCTTGTGATATGCTTCTGTACTCGAACCAACATAGTAGCGTTATTGTAAAAGCACAGCAAAGGCTTACTCATTGTCTACAAACATCAAGCACTAGGGACAATTATAGTCCTCAGTCTTTTGTATAGTCTGCCGCAGCGTTTGTATGTGGTCTATGGTACAATAGCCTTTTCGAAAACCAAATCGAAATGAGTCCGTAATTCTTCAACAAGGTGTTATCGCCCTTATTTAAGAGGAGCAACACCACGTTTTTGTTCCAGGCTTCCGACATTATACCCCCAAGCAAGATGGTATTAAAGAACTTCTGAAGGATTTTAAGTACCAGTGTTCCATCTGCCTTCAGAAGCTCTGATGTGATGCTGTCTTTGCCTGGTGCTTTGATGGTTTTAAGCTGTCCCAGAGCTATGATTATTTCGTGTAAGCTGATTGTCCGGGATGTCTTCGGAATAGCATCGGGTTTAGCTTACGCTCAGCTCTCGAATCTTCAGTCGAGCTACGATCAGGTTGGGTGACTGAGGGATGATTGTCCATAAAACTTCTCAACCTCCCTCAATATCTTGCCTCTGGATGATGCCTTACCTCTCCATCCTCTGATTTCAGTTTCGACAACCGGCTTTAACCAACAACCGAATTCCTTGAAAATAATTTGGAGCCTTGATTTCGCTATATCGTATCTTTAATATAGTTTGTATTAAAGATACAGAGTCAATCAGCCATCAGAGGACTACAGGCTTAATAAGCGTCATTCTACCATGAATCTGCACACCCGCCACGAATGGCAGGCGGAATCACAGTTACGGCAGGATATAGTGACGCTGCTGCTCATCAACTTCTTGTTTGGTACACAGTTCCTCGCACCATTATGACCTTAGTCATCTTTTACTAATGTTCTAAAATGCGCTAAATGTAATTTACATTCGAATGAATAAATTATTACTGAGATAATACAAACCTAATTTGTTTGCTGTCCTCACCTGGTGACAAAAGGACAGATGTGCTAACACATAGTAAACAATTATTATACAATGATTATGCAAAATTTTATCTGCCCATTAGTTAACCTAACTTAATCTTTAATCAAACTTTTACAGTAATAAAGTATACAACCTTTTAAATATATCCATACTATTCGACTTGTTAGCGCTAAGAAAAATTAATAAGTTCAATTCTTTTTTACCATTCAAACAAAAAAATAAATAAATAACAGATTTCAATGAAGATGTACGTAATTTTTTTTTTTGACGTGATAACGTCTTATCAATCGATGATCTCATTGTCACGTTCCGCGAGCGAAAGCGTGAAACAAGCGATAGAGAGGCACGATCGGCCTAAGCGTTCGGCGTCCGAGTAGAAGAGAAAAATATTTGAATTAACGTGTGCATATGCTAATTTATAGAAAAAATTGTAATTTTCAATTAACTACTTCTTTGTAGGTATTATACAAAATAATGATAATTCAGTGAAAATCATTCAATTCAATTCATAAAAGTATGCAATTTTTCATCAATGTTTTCTTATGACGTTATCACATACAATTATCGTCCGTAAACCGACCTTACAGACAACCATTCATAGCAAGAATTTTTTTCGAAATAAATAAAAAATGTCCATGTCTTCCGAATTGTCTAACATGTCGAATTCGAAAGACGAAAAGAAATCATTTCTATCACTTTCACTTCCAGATCCTAAATACAAATATTTTGATAAATTTAATAAATCAATGTTTACCAGAAACCTCAATTTCTAATTCTTAAAAAAGCAAAGTCCAAGGTTTCTCTTATTAATGATAAGATTTTTTATAACGTTTACTGTTATTTTATTTTCATCATTTTAAATAATTTAACAATGTATATTTCTTAAATTTAATAAACATATGTTAAAATATACATTTCTTAAAATATAATAATGTTTCAGCTTCTATATCTTTACGTTTTCTATTTCTTTATAACAATTCCCAAATCCAAGTTCTCGTGTTATTTTGCTATTTATTTATTGTCCTACTCCGTTTTACCTATTTTGGAAGTATAAAGCTCCGTCAAACGGAAGGTTTGTTATAATCCTAAATCCTAAAGTTTTTTTTTTTTTTTTTTTTTTTAATTAAAAGTTAGTTATATCCCAGAGCTCGAACGGTAAGGAAGACTTGTATTTGGGAAATTGCTGCAATACAAGAATAAAAGTTAGTAAATTGTGTAAATATTAATAACGGTTTCTTTTTTAAAAAGCGAAAAGTAAAGACGTTCAATGGTTTCTGTACATTCTGAGTTTCAAATTATTTGGACGTAATGCTGAAGGTTTTAATGTCTGGACCTTGTAATATTTACCAGATAGAAATAAATTTTTCGCTTTACTATGGATAATAGATTGTTTTCCAAAAAATTACATTAAATATAATATACATAATATATAAATCATACATATTTATATTACACCTAGACTCGGAGCGGGAATCGAACCCACAATCCTGGAGCAGAAAGCAATGTCACTACCATCTGCACCAACAGACAAGTTTAGCAATTAAACTTAGTGACCATATACTAGAATGCAATACATATTTTAAGAATAGAGCGCCTGTTTATGTGTTGTCTAGAATGTACATCGGGGGTGACTAGAAGCTTGGGATCGTATGATGCTAGAGTTAAATATTTACCCGACTGCGACAGAAGGAGGGTTATGTTTTTCGAGTGTATGTATGTATGTATGTATGTATGTATGTATGTCCATTTCTTTGGCACGCCCTACAGCCCAAACGGCTGGACGGTTTTTGACATATGAGGTGTCGTTGGATTTGTCTAAATTGTAGTAGTGACATAGGCTATATAAAATTTCAAAATGGCGCCCGCAAATCTCGGAATGAGGGGGGAAGTTGAATTTTTTTTCTTACTATAGCAATATGGGTATCAAATGAAAGCTAGTAAATTGTTTTATTCTTTTTAGTTTATAATAAGAGCATTTTACGCAGTCGGGTTTTTTGATTTTTTTAACTAAGCATACTTGTTTAATGTGTACTCAACTACTCTATAGAGAAACGCAGATGTCTATTGGGCATTATGTTAATAGTTGTAGAATAGAATAACCTTCATAGGCTGTTCTCAAATACTGTGCTCTTTCTTGGTTTGCTTCTTAGATCAAATATTGTGCTTCTTAGCGATTCTTAGTATTTATTAGTACTAGTGGTCGCCCAGTCGTCGAAATTCGACCTAATCTATAATTGACAGCTTTGTTAACATCATAAAAATATTATTGCGCATAACATGGTGAGCATATGCAGCAGTCATTGGACCGGATCTGTGATTTAAAAAAAAATCGATAAAATGTAGAGTATTTAAGACCGTGTTGACAACAGACTGACAATAAACAAAATTTGTGTATAGGTATAGTATGTACATTGTGTGAGTGTCGTAGTGTGTGTAGTGTTTTTTTTATTAATGAATTTAATGTATTTTTGAGCATTATTATAAAGAAAAATATTAGCATTTTGTACTTCTTCTCCATATAACTTTAACTGTGCCAAATTTCATACTTCTCCGTCAGCGTAATTTTCGTAAAAAGGGGTACAAAGTTTTTGCGTCACGTATTAATATATAGATTTTATTGTTATTCTAAACTCGTAGAGGGATAACTAGGTACACTGCTCTCTGTACCATTTTGTCGTACACACTTGGCTCCGACTCTACAATCCCGCATATATATGTAAGCATGTAGGATGCTGAAAGGGATGCAGTGGAAAAAATTATGTCTTCTCTTTGTTGTTTTTTCGAAAAATCGTTTGTAATTTTATTTATATTTAATAAATTATATATATTTAACCGGTGGGAGGGATGCGCTGTGCCGCGATCCCGGCTGCATGGGTACCACCATCTTGCTTATTTCTTCCGTGAAACAGCTTTGCTGTGTTTCGGAAAGAAGGGCAAGACAGGCAGTGTAATTACTGGCACCGAGACTTAACATCATATGTCTCAGGATAGGCAACACATAAATGAGTTGGCTGGGCTAGTTCCAGGGAAACTAGTTTATGTTCATGGGCGACGTCGACCACTTACCAGTTTGCCTATCCAACTAACATTAAAAAAAAAAAATTTATAAAGTTTAAAGTCAAACTGTTAATTTCGCTTTCTCAGATTGAAAAAAATATATATTTTGTATTTATTTAATGTATCCATTGTCCAATAAGTCGTAATGTACTCGTACATATACATTAAATGGAATGCCTGTTTAGAACTATTTTTATTTAATTTTCAATGAACATTATAGATGATTTTGAAATTATAAAAACGAACCACTCTATCCTTTACTTACTAATATATTTGTATAATTATACTGTCCCGCGGTGAATATATGTTCATATCTCTAAGACGTTCGAGACAAAAAATTTGTTTATTCATGTATTTAACTATCCACATGCCATGTTTCATCGCAAACAATTTATTTTAGCGTGAAAGAGTAATAAACACCCATATCTATCCATTGCTCCATCCTTTCTTTTCTCGTTTAGTATAGTTTTATAAAAACGGCTCGTTAGCGACTCATTTGAATTATTATTACGATAAGGTTATGATGCGTCATTTATATAATTAAATCGGCTTTACGCTTTATGAAACATATTCAACGGGAGTTCCTATTGTTCGTCGATTATGAAAATACAAAACAGATAAAATATATAAATACTCAAGTATGTCACCGTATTTAATTATTAATAGAGAGAAAGCTTCAAAGCTAAATAAATACTGACATATAGGAAATTATGGTCAGTGTGTCTCTAAAGTTATATCCTTATTTAGGTAGTTTTTGTTCAGTATTGTAGTTCACCGTGACAACCTAGTATACGTGCCACCGCTGGGCTTTTTCTCTATACAATAAAAGATTTGGAGCTAGATACGTCACATTGCTCTATTATAAAAGGAGAATATGCATGCCTAATTTTTTTTCCGATACATGCTAGTGCCTCAAGTCGTTTTCCTTCAGCTCCGAGTACAAGCATTGAGAATTTATGTGATATCTTTATGTGTTTTTAATATCTATTTAAAAATTAAATTCGATTAACTGCTACTATTAATTCACAGTTATTTCACTAAACTTAGTGCCGTTTGCAGTCGAAAAACTGAGACCTTGGAGTAGCAGTGCAAAAAAAAAATCTAAAATAATTGACCCCACGTCTAATAGCCTCCACTGGTGAGGGTGCCAGGAGGGCTGGTGCATTTTTTGCCCAGAGAATAGGAATTGCGATTCAACGGGGAAATGCTGCCACTATTCTTGGCACCATTCCACGCGGATATGATTTATATTAAAACTATCTGTAAATAATTAGTTTAAGTTTGGCATTGTAAATAGGTAGAAATGTATAATATTGTAATATTTAAAACTAATTTTTACTAAAAAGAACATGTAAATCTTAACATTAAATTTATATAAAAATTAATTTACTCCTTGGTGGTGAAGAATAATTTTGAATTATATAATATCCAATCAACGAAACAAAAATCTATAACTACATATTATATAACCGGAAATCTATTTACCTTCAACGTTATAAAATCGGTGGCATTCACAATTTGTCAATGAAATCTTTATCCTTATTTTAATTAGAGCGCTGACAAAAATAAAGAAGCGTACACAATGTTTGTATATATTTAGTAATTCATACAGACGCAGTGTAACATCATTCTATAACATATGAAATAATTAGTTATCTTGATTAGGCACATAATATGTACACATAATAAACTTGATATAGCAACATATAGACATTCAGTTTTTATTTAAAGTGTCAAATATTCTTTTTTTTTCCTTTTAGATAAATTGTTTTGTTACAACAAACTATCTCAGAAGTAAATCTTTTAAACACGTTTCATCTATCACCACATTTAGTAAAAACTATTTTACACATATTTATTTCACCTATCTGTTTACCGTTTTATCAAAATTTTACTGACAACTTAAAAAAATAATTTAGGAAAAATATATTTTCACATTAACATTTAACAAATAAAGCAATTTTTATAAACATGAAATAAAAACACTAACGCAATCTCGAATTGGAAACACCGCATTATTTAATTCGTTCTACTTTAAAATACGTCATGTAAACCATAGTCGCAATATATAAATATATATGTATTGTAATCTCTAATAGTTATAAAAATTTAAATTATGAACAGACCTTTTGCGATGACGTACGAGGCAGTTTGTGCAAATTCGTTGACGGTTCTAATTACTATGTGACTCACTCGTTGTGAGCCTTGCTTCCTAGAGAGGTGTGTGTAGTGTACATGTGCTGTAAAAGTAATACGAGTAATGATGTGTGATCGATCTGAATCGAAACTTTTACGAGAGAGTTCGTTACAGAAAACGAATCGCACCGACAGTGTCAAACGGAATAACCGGCGTGTTCTAATCAGCGTACCGGATTCTGATCGCAATAGGTGGGTGTCTTTTGTAATATGAATCTATATCGTACCTACTCTGAGTAATTTGAGTTTGAAAGAAAGTTTTGTTTTTCAAATTTCGTTAGTTATAAAATGTCGAGTAAGTTTAAAATGAGAAAATTTTAAATTTTCTTATATTATGTAATTATATAACTCAATTTGTAGTCAAAAACATTTTACCCTGCCTGCGTTAAGGCATAGCCTACATAATAATTTTAAAATCCTAATAAACAAACAATATTCTCAAGAGTCTTTATCATAATTATGTCAACAAGTCTCGATATAATTTATCATATAAAACTTTCTACTTATCAATTTATAATTTATGGTATGTATAATATATATTAATTTTATTATTTAGATTTTTATTAGTACCTACCTTTAACCATTTAACGAAAATTGTCGTATAAGTACATTGCGATTTAAGGATATAATCATTATTAAGGCTGTTATCATTGTTATAATTACTTTAAAATACATAATAGATCGGGGATAGGTCTTTTCATATTTTGTATATATATAATTGAAGAAAACCTCTTTGGTTGTACTTAAACGGTTAGTTTAAGCGTTTTCAATCTGGGAATTTTAATGTCAAAGATGCAGCTCGCTCTGGTTGCTCTCATACAGATAAAGTTGATGCCATTTTTGAAAAAGTAGAGCAAGAGTAAGGCATATTAGTAGTTACGATAAAGAAGGAGGATTAACCAAAGATAGTTTTGACTGATTTGAAAAAGTCTGTCTATACCTACAAAGTTAAATATTTGGGTGCCACACGAGCTCACTGAAAGAAACATAAATCGTGTACTAATTTGCGATTCTCTATTGAAACCTAATGAAACTGAACTATTTATGCAAATATTGATCATTGGTGACGAAAAGTGGATCACCTACGTCAAGAACGTGCGTAAAAGATCATGGTCAAAGGGTATTCAAGCTCCACAGACGGTCGCGGAACCCGGATTAACACGCAATAAACTGATGCTGTGTGTACCTATGGTGGGAGTAAAAGGGTATCGTTCATTATGAGCTTTTAACACCGGGTAAAACCATTGATTCGGATCTCTACAGACAAAGACATTTTATCCTGGTATTCCCGCGGGATCGGAAGTAACTCAGGTAAAGCTGCGAGGCGCAACTAGTATTCTTAAAATATTTACTTATTTATTTAGTAGCACGCTGTTTTTTTTATTTTTTTTTATAGATTCTCTTTTGTTATCTTGATAATTTTTAAGAAACCTTGACGCAAAAGATAATTAAACAGAGATAATTTTTATACAGAGCAATAGAATTTTATCGTGAATTTTTCGTTGAATTAAAACATTGATCTAAAGTTCGAAACGTAACATTAAGCTTTTGTTATTTATATTTTAATGTTAATTATTAAATACGAATGATTTTAATTTGTTTAAATATTATTAAAATGTTTTTATGTTAATAATTTCTTTTTAAACATAAGATGTTTCAGCGATCACATATACTGAAATCTATTTTGCATAGTTATATGCTGAGATCAGATCTTACACTTGGAAAGATCGAATCGAAATTTAGCAAAAAAGCTTTTTTGCTAAATAATTAAATTGGTTCTCAAAGTTTTTTAATAATTACAAAATAAAATGGTATATTAAGTTTTAGCAACCTCAGGATATTTACAGTTTGCCCAAGGCAACTAGAACCTGAAGAACTAACGTTTTTTTTTTTTTCGTATCATAATCTATACAAAATCTGCAAAAAGTATATTGAATCAAATAATTTAATGAGAGTTATTTCTTTATGCCTTTTCAATTATACAATATAGAAATAATATAATCCTTTTTACTTTATTTACTAACCGAAACGTGCGACTTTCTACACAGTAGGTAGGTACAAAATATGAAAATTGTAGGTAATCAAAAAGTAAAAAACAATGAATAAACACAATATGCGTCATCTAATTTTTGTTATTAATAAAGTCATTTGTATCATTAATCAATTATGTTGATCATATAAATTGACATTGACATATAAATCACATCAATCACATTGCATCAGTTGCATCAGGCGGCCTTATCGCTAACACAGCGATCTCTTCCAAGCAATCTTTGGGCAGAGAACTACCGTAGAAGGTGTGGAAAGGTGTGCAAAAATATATATATGAACAGATATTAAAATAAATATATTAAAAAATATTTAACGTCTTATATCTATTGTTCTATCAAAAAGTAAAAAAGTTAATCCAAAAATAATCTAGTTATTATCCCAAAGGCTTAGAATCAAAACAAATAATAACCATTTAACAAAAAGTTTAAAATTTACGTAGGCCACGTAGGCCAATGTACCCCACATTTTTGTGACTATCACGAATTATTTCAAATTTTGACTAAATTCGTTCAATTATATCTACTTTTTTAAAAATTGTGAGCAGTCGCGGGACGGCTGGCAGATGTGAAACATCGAAATTATTTTATACAGGTTTTATGCATAAAAGGATAGTTTATGACAGGAAATAAATATGGCATAATGTTAAATAAAATATAAAAAATTAAAAATTAAAAAAAAAGATGACTGTCTATTTAATAAACATATACCTACATTCATTAGGTAATTAAAAAAATCAAAATTTTCTTTAAATTGAGATAACTCAATTCTTTTAATCAATGACTTCTGTAATAAAGGGTTTTTCAACAAGAACTTTGTATCGTAAATCCAAAAAAAAAACAATAAATTTAGATGACAATGGTTAAAACTTTTATTGTATAAAAAAAGTAACGTTTGGCACTTATGAATGAAAAATTATATCTGATAAATTTCCACCCCGACCACGGTTACAGGTGTCGGTTCTTTTATCAAAATTTTTAAGGCTGGAATCTATTTGATTGGCTTCGTATAGACTCTCTATAACATAACCCGATAAAAATAATCCAGCGGTGTTAAATCACACGATCGAGCTGGCCACTTAACAGCTGAATTTCGTAAAATTATGCGATCGGGAAATTTGTTTTTCAATATATTCATTGTTTTGGTGGCTGTGTGACTTATCGCACCATCTTGTTGAAACCACATGTTATTGATATCCATATCATCAAAAAAAGGCTAAAATTGAGTTGTTAACATTTCGATAGCGTAATTCATTGACCGTAACCGCATTTCAAGCCGTATTTTCGAAAGAGAAAAAAAACGGCGCAACCACCTCCAGACCACATAGCAAGCAACATACATTGAAACGATCAGCATGTAAAGACTTCTCAATAATCTGTCTTCGATTTTCAGAAGCGCAAATGCGACAATTTTACCTGTTGACGTTGCTTGACAAATGAAAATGGCCTTCGTTTGAGAAAGAGATTTTTTCAGAAAAACCAATGGTTTGTTCTTGAATGAATTGAGAGAATCTACGGCAATGTGAATGATCGGCCGGCTTTAATTGTCGCACTAGTTACACCTTGTAAAGCTTTAAAGTCAAATCCTTACAAATAAATCGCCATGTGGTTGTTGTGGATATCCTCATATATATATGTACCTACTATCAATTATCATATATCGTGGCGACGCGTCAGTCCACGCCAACAGTCGGTCTGACCCGCCGCTATAGATATTTCACATCAAAATAATAATTTATTCCAGTTAATAAAAATAAAAAAACAACCAAGTGCGAGGCCGACACCCACACAAAAGAGTTCCGTGCCATTGTTATGTATGAAGGAGATTCGATATCAGAGGGCTCTGATAACAAATATTATTAATTTGAAAGTTGGCAGTTAAGGATGGCGATTTCAAAATAAAACGTTGATTACATTTATCAGGCGTGTACTTCTCGTAGCTGATTACAATATTATTTTTATTTAGCACTTACAATACTTGCAAGGATTACTATTGATAGCGTGGTGAATTCGAAGCAGGCCTAACATCAAACACATCTTCTCTTATTGTCTTCAAATATATCATCAAACATATTCTCAGATATGTCAATGAAAATTCTGCTTTTCCATCTCGACAATAACTTGTCTCAATCTGCGTCAGAATAGTGATTCTGTGTAGAATCTCTATTCCATAAGCGTGTGCCCAATATATCGCTTAAGATTCACTTTTTAAATTAAGATTATCGCTTGCCACCTGTATCGACTACACCCAAGCTAAACTGCTTCACGCAACCAAAGAGTGGGTAATTATTGAAATTATAACATAATGTCGCATCTGATCCTAAACTATTTTAATTATTTCTTCAATATTTTGAACTTAGCGCCACTGTTTCACGCTCTAATATGTACCGTAAAATGCTGCAATTTTGTCTGGATTTTGCAGTTTTTTGTTTGTATTTCAAAATAGATGTATTGTTTTGGCTTTTAATGAGATTTAGTTGAGAAACATACCTTATATCTTACGGAATAAAGATGAAGTATAAATGATGTAATTTTTTCGAATTATAAGCACTTAAAGTTGTAGGCAAAGATGTATGTAAAATATGCAACTTTGCCTAGAAGGATATTTCAAGATTTTTTTTTTGTTCATATGCATTAGACACCGATGCAGTCTTCGATGTTCAAATTATTACCATTATGATATTATTTATTCTTTTATAGTTAAAGGCAAAGTTGCAGCAGGCCTTCCATACAAAACGATAGTTAACTATAGGATTGTAGCAAAAAAAAAGTAGATATATTTATTTATATAGAATTTTTATTAATTTTTCTCAAAAATTAAAAAGTAGTAAGTAATCACCATTTACACGCAATCATAATCTTCCTCTCTCAAAAGTAAAATTATCTAACTATCAATAAAAACTAGGAAATGTAGAAATGTAGGAAACAAATTCATAAAATATAGTGTACCTACGTAATTAAAACAATAATATTAATAAAACTAATTTTAGCCACCCGTTTATACAAATATATTAAAATAATCATAATAAAGCTTTATAAGAATATAAGATAATAAAATCTATAAAATAATCTCAAATAAAAACACAAAATCGCTTTTTATTTTTTTCAATTTCTTCATTTACCTGTAATAAATAATAATATTTAGTTCATTCAGTTTTCTTAAAATTATAACATTAACTACTTACATTCAATATGAACTTCACAAAATCCGTCTAGTGTCAACCCTACAGCTAGGCAAAATTGTAACACTCTATTTTCCAAAACACTGCACAACATTGCCTAGACAAAAAAAGTAATAATATGGCCTTTTTATAATAACATTAAATAATACGAAAAAAAGATAATATTTACTTACCTCGGGATGTGTTATCTGAACAAAAACACCTTTTTTGTAGCCACAATAACAAAAGTTACAAGACGCTAAAAAAATAATTCCACTCGCGTTGACTTTTGTAACACAACTGACGAAGCATTAATGAAGTTACCGCATAAAAAAATTAAATTATGGTACCATAATAATGTTGAATTACTATCAAATGGTAAAAAAATAAGAAAATACTAAGCAAATGCGAGATATCGTAATCTAAACGATTTAGGCAAAATTGAGCTTACTTGGAAAAGTTGCAGCATTTTACGGCATATTATATTATAAACAATACATATCTGTTAAAACTGAGGTAAATAAATAAATAATAAATTTTATTGACTTAAATAAGTTATACAATAATCGTATCCTAAAAATAATGTAACAATACGTATATTATTAATTATTTTATTTTACGCACTAGAGTTTAAACAATGCCAAGCCTGTATCTTAAACACCTGTCTTCCAATGACATATTTTTGTCATATTAAAATTGAAATAAAGTGTAATTAATAAAGGTAAGACAATTTTTTTTTACAATATCAAATAAAAGCAATAAGAAACATACTGTCTAACCTCAACATAATATTTTGTTTAGTCAAATCACAACAATTGTAAAATTTAGCTTACAAATAAAATTAAATTAAAATATGTATATATAAAACAGAAAATTTAATTTTTATTTATTTTTAGTTTTTATATAAAATGGAGCGAGCAAAGCGATTTACATACGTATATATTTTGTTAAATATCTCGAAAACTTACGTTTCTGTACGAAGACAGCCTGTAATTTTAAAAATTATGTATTCATTATTAAGATTAAAGCACACATTTGAATTCAAATCCCCACATTGTAACATCTGTAAAATTTTCAAATATCTACCTGTTACGTCTTTAACAAGTTTCAAGTGTCAAGTCCTGTGACACGGAGACGGACAAGCAGACGGACTAACAACACCTTGCGTATGGAACCCTAAAATTTAAATTATTTTATACGAATTAGTTACACGTAGGGAAAATTTATTGTGTAGTACATAATATAGAGACTTATTTACGAATCTATGTAGGTACTATGTTCTCCAATCTATATATGTACTCTTTTTAATTGAGAATATAATGTATATAGAATTTAACTAATAATATATAATCAGTATTTAATTGTAGGTACCTTACATACACGTTGAAGGTAAACTTCTTTTAACAGGAACTATATAATTTGCTTCTTAGAATGGCTATATAATATATTAACATTACCTACACCTATTTTGCAAACCTATTTGTAATATACATATATGGGTCATTGTCAATTTTTGGGCAGGTAAACGCAAGTTGAAATGACATAAATATATTACAATATCCATCTTAAGGTAATAATTTGATTTCAGTAGGTAGAGTAAAAACTTAATTTATTTGATCTTTATTATATTATATAGAAGTACTACCGGCACAGGTAGAATAAGTACGAAAAACCATTCTGTTACCAGATATTACCACTATGTTACTTTAGAAAAACTAGGAAAAATCGATACTGTCTTAATTTTATAATGGATGCTTACTAATGCGATGCATTTTGTATTTCATGTAAAATTTGTTAAGAGATTGTGATGATATTAATAATAATAAAAAATAAAAAACGTTGAGGGACAAGTTTACCTGCCCAGAAATTGAAAATGACCCATTTATACTTAATATATATGCATGAATACATTAATTTCAATAAAATCATTTCGCTACATTATCATTTTTACTTGCTACTCGATTTCACGGCTTGCATAAGAATTAGAGTTTAGTTTATTATTTCTTAATAAATACCACACTAAGTAGCAATAAAATCGCAAGTTGAACTTCTTTTACGATTAATCGATTGCACGCGAACCGTCCGCAAATCACGTGGAGAACGTTCGCCTAGTTCGTGAACGAATGCATTCTGCACGGTTCTATACAAAATGCTACTGAAGACGCTGCAGACGCTTCCAGTGACCAAGTCAGAGGACAAAACTGCATCGTCAAATACACTTATTTTTACATAGGTCTCTGCATCCTATGGAAGCCGCGACTCCGTTTATGCGACGGAAGCGTCTGAGCCAGAGCCAGCCTAATAGATAGTTCGCGCCTTTAATAAATATGGTAGCTGTATCTGTAATATATGAAAACTGATTTTAAAATGCTTTTACTATTAAATTATTATATTACATTAGGAATAATGTATAATAAAATCAGATACCCACTATATTTTATTACTGCAAAAGCTTTTTCTTGTATTCAATGCACTAATATTATAAATATGTTGTTTGTTAAAACAAAAAAATCACGCTGAGTCTCATAATAGTGAAGCAGGAATTATAAATGTTGTATTTAAACCTACTTGTATATATTTAGTGCTATAACCATACACCGTCTATCTTTATTTTTATATATATCAAATGGGTTTTAATTAATAATTAGATTGTAGTTTACTTACTACAATAATGTTTTATTTTCGAAAATTAAGATTATTTTTCATTATTTCCATTAGAATTTTCTTAATTCAATAACTCCTGTAATTTTTACACAGCAACATAATTATATTATATACTAACTAAATACCTACCTATATACCAATTTGCGCACATTTTTTGTGTAACAGATTTAATGCACAATTTTTTAGCTGTTTCAATTTTTCTTAATAAATTTTTAACTATTTCTATGTTTAAAAAGCGCCATCTCTCAGATATATAAGTACCTAAATGCTCACTCCATAAAGAACCGGCATGAACAGCTGTTCTTCGTATCGATTTTTTCATATTCGCAAGCAAGTTCACTGCATTTGACCTGCACTTACTTATTTAACATAGACAGATCTCAATTAATACACTTATTTACTAACTGTCGTTCAAAGAAAAAAAAAAGCAGAAAATACGGAATAATTGGAAGTTCAATCAAGATCATATTTTAGGTCGAGTTAGGTTAGGTTGTTGTTATTGTGCTCAATCAAACTGTCAGGTGGTGTAGTGATAAGAATAAAAACATGGAGCATTCATTACGAAGTGGTCTGCATCAACGGCACTTCATAAGTACTCATGTCGACGATATTCCTATGGACACCATTAGATTGGTGTCACCGATTAACAGATTTGCTATATTACAAGGGAATTTCAGTTATCACGACGGGTACCCTGAAAAGTGAGTAGCTGTGATGCTTGCTCAAGTAAATGTATCAATATAAATGTATCATGTATGTAAATGTCATCATTTTTAAGTAAATACATAAACATTTATGATATTATACGTGTTTAAGAGACTACGAAATTTATTATAATCATTATACATATATTGCGTATAAAATAAAATCTATTTTGTTTCTTATTAATAAATAAATATCAGTTAGATATTAGTAAGTATATATACCTATACAAAACAATTAATTATTTATACTCACTGAAAGAAAAGTAATGCAATTTTATAAGTAAACTCAAACAAAAATTGCTATTTCTTAGGAATTATTTATAAGCAAACTGGCAAATATAACAAACGGCTTAATAAGACTTTTAGAGTCTTTTCAGAGAAATCTCTAAAAGAATATGGAAGTATAAGACTTCTAATATCAATAATAATAAAAAAATCCCTGAAAAATGCTGAGAAATTCTGATAAAGTCAAATATTGGCTGAAATTTCGGTATATTCAGTAAAAAGTGGCATATTTCCATAAGGGGATGACTCTAAAATACAATATTTTCTACTTTTTACGTAAAAATATCTTGGGTATTAATCACCTCTAAGATTCATACAAAGACATAATATAAAAAATCAATTAAACGTAAATATTAATATATTTACGTTACATTTAAAAAGAAGTACATATATTAATAAAAAGATATAGCAAATATATTTGATGTTCATTCATATAAATTCATCAATATAGCCATAGAAATATATTGACTCCGTACGTTTAAGCACAAACAATTCCCTATTATATGTAATTATTATTTATATCATATGTAGTTATTACTAACATACATAAATTAAATCACACCGATTTTTCTAGAAATTAAGTAATTTACGTAAAACCTCTTTCCGTAATCTTACGCTTACTACTCGTCAATAGGTGGAGCTGTAATGCAAAATGTTAAAAAAATATATTTTTATTCGTTATAAGGTGATAACACACTCAACGAACGTCAATACTAAATTAGACATCTACTATTTCATCATCTATTTTATCAGCTTCGTTATAAAAACAAATTACTCATCAGGTCAACTTAGTCAAAAATAAGTAACTTGATAGCCGATTTTTTTCAGGTTGATCGAGGTTCATGATTATAAGTCATAGTTTTATATCTTATAAAGCCTTTTATAAATTTAATTTCTAACACCACAACAATTTTTAATATTAAACTGGTAAATCCTGAGATTAGCAAGTTCAAACAAACAAACTCGTAGATTACTATAATTATTATTATTACAGAAAAGAGTATGATTTAGCTAAAGTAAATAGAAAATACAAGCGTTTTCAATATTAAATACTCATTAATTTATATTTTCTTTTGTTCCAGGCCATATAAACTAAGAACTAAACTAATAATAACGGGACTAATAGTATTAGTTCTGGTGTCAGCATTAAGTGGTTACCTAATTGGTAAAGCTGATTACAATGCGCGGAAAATGCCAGCTCTTTTGGATCCCATCGACCCTCTCCCACCGTCACCGTCAAGGCTTCGTGTGTTTAAGAGAGCAGCGGTTTGCACAGATGCTCTACAATGTTCGCAAATAGGCAGGTATGATATAAATAATTATGAAAATACCAAATATAGACATAGTGCATTACGTATTTAAGTTATTAAACTTCAAAATATTTAAAATCAACATTATTTCTTTATAATGTTGATGTTATAAATGTAAGCGACGCAATATCTAAATTGTAATATTGTATATGTATGTTGGCAGGTATTTAATAATCTGTACGTCATTTAACATATTTTATACCTTTTTAAATTTGAGAGAGAGAAAAATATTTAAAAATAAGAAAAAGAAATAGTTCTCCTAGCGACAGGTTGAGGTCCAGGCCAGACCCAGTACGTTCCGTCTCAAGTACCACTCTCTTTTGTATTCGAACCTAATTGATAGAAAAGTCAAACAAGATTTAAGGTGTTAGTCGAAAATCTTCGCTAATAAGCCGATATTGGTCGACACAACATCTTTCTCTTTCTGCTGTCTGTTTACTGAACTGTAACGTCAACCATACCATGTAGTTGCTTGTTTTAGAGAAGAAATATGATAAGTTTTAGCCTCCTGTTAGTTCATTTAGTAATGCTACTTACAAATAGATGGCGCTACAAGTGTTGTTAACTTAGTACTTAGATAATGTAATAATATATTTATAAACAATGGTTAATGTTACATTCATATAGTTGTAAGGGAACTGAAATACAATGAATATTCTTAAAGGATAATTTAATTATACCTATGATTATAATTATATTATTGTAAACTATTCTTACACATCGATGTGGTTTAGACACACATCTATTCCGTTGAACTTTAGTAACCAATGTTGACAATGTATGCCAATTCTACATTGAGTTATTACTGGTAATAATAGTTCAATGCAATTCTACCGTATTTTTTACAAAATCATCAGAATACAAAATAAAATAAAAAAGTTTTTATTTATGGCTACTCTCAACTATAATATCGTCAATAAGTAGTAAATTTTATACAATTTTGTTATGGTAGCTCAAAACGGCTTACTGAACAATTTTTATATACGCAACATCCTTCATAATCGGGTCGCTGCTTGTTTTCTAACCAATCACGTTTCGAGAAATTTATCGACGCGCATGCGGTTACTGACGCGTTGGTCGCTGCCTATATAAGCAGCTCTCAAGGCGACTCGTCAAACATTTGTAAAACTAATTCTCTAGTGACAACGTCACCGCGATAATAATAAGTGTATTTCTTTGTGAAATAATACTAGTCATAAATATGTCTGAGGCTTTCTTTGATGAGTACGATTACTACAACTTCGACCACGACAAGCACATTTTCTCCGGACACAGCGGTAAGCAGCGCACAAAAAAGGAAGTAAGTGAACACACCAACCACTTCGATCCGTCTGGTCATTCGAGAAAGATCGTTACGAAGTTGATCAATACAGAGAACAATAAGAAAGCGAATAAGCATTAAATGGGTTCCTAGATAACAAACGACTATGGCTTGTAAACGGAACGTTGATTTATTGCCAAGCGAACGGAGGACACTATGGCGGATACCCGAAGAAAGCACGGGTCGATCGTCGCTGAGATCAGTGGAACAGCCAAAATGGTTTTTGCTGACGCAGGGCTTTTATTATGCCCATCACAATGGAAGATTGCGAATACGAAGCCGGCGTGTTTCGAAGCCGCTCCGATGTAAACCGGGGTGAATCTATTTTAAACAACACCGTTCCAATGACTGATCTCAATTCTACTCTGAGCTTGTTGTAAAGCTCAAAATTGCTGTGTTATTAATTTCTAGATAAATTATGTTATAGTATCGTTTCGTGGTACACGTATGACTAATAATTTAAGAAAAATAAATAAAATAATTTAAAGAATCTGTATGTTTTATTATTTGTTTACGAAGCGGAAAGCCAGTTACGAGGTTGTTGGCTTATTGTATAGCAGCTATGTACGTGCGTATAGCGATGTAAATATATTGTTTATACACAAAAACAACCTTGAGTGAGGCAGACCGGACTGACTCACTAACGACCTTGTTCAATATTTTCAATTCTATATTCGTTCTTTTGCGTCTTTTTTATTTAATATCGCTAAAATAATATAGGTACTTCTGTTAACTTACTTTCTGTTTATGTTTATTACCATTTATTACTATAGAACGAGAAGTTCATTTCGTTTAAATATTTTTTACACATAAATATTTGTTGTTTTTTTTTTTTTCTTAGTGCTTAGCCACTAAATTGCGTAAAAAAAATCACACGTTATAAAGTACATGTATTTTATGAATATTTTACTGTTGTAATCATTATGTATTTACAACATTTTAATATTAATATAAAACCAATATAAATATATTCAGTTCCTATAAATAATAACTATCTATATCTACTCAATATTTAATCAATTGTAGTAGGTGCGTTGTTGTTTGTAATTATGTAGTAATCATCCAAATTTACAGTCGTGTATCATTTTACTTTTCATTTAATAATAATTAATATATTAGCGTAGAAACAAAATAAGTTAGTAATTTTGACTTTTTGAAAAAGCAACTTGTACTTAGCAGGACTATCTTATTATTGTAATTTATTTTTACCGTTGAGATTAAAGATAACGGTCTATATGAAGATTATCTATAATCTATAGAGAATTACTAGCTGTTACGTAATACTTTTTGCTCGATCATAAAGGCAGATTTTTATACATAAATTAAAATTATTTTTGGGATTCTTGTGACTTTACAGTAATATAATTAAGAAGAAGAACTCTCGGGATCTACGTGATCAAATAAATAATTTAATTTTTAATGTTTAATAAATTAAGGTCTTAAAAAAATTATCACCGAAATGCTCTTAACAACAAACGACTTATTTTCAATTAGGCACTAGTTTAGAACTTGTTATTTCTGCCTGGTGTTATGAAATCAATGAAATAATTTGGTACTTTGCCAGTATTTAAAAACAATATTACGTAAAACTGTTTTAATACCTAATCTTTGCTCTGAATATTATTTTATTATAATTTAATATTATTTACATATATAATGTTTTAAATACTTCTAGTTTTATTCGTATAAAAAATGAAAAGTATATACATTTTATCCAATCAAATATTTTAGATTTTTTAAAGCTACTATTTGTATTTACGCATATTTTATAATCGAATTTTTGAGTCGTTAATTTTGATATTTAAGGCAAAGTATTTAAAGGCTTTTTTTTTTAATCAGCCATTTATATTTTTAATTTTATTTGAAACATACCTACATACGACCTGTCTGTGACAGTTATTTTAGGCTTCTCACAATCGTTTCAAATGTGCAACAAAATAAATAAATAAATATAAATAAATAAATATTAACCAACAATCACACCACGTTAACCTAGCCCCATGCTAAGTTCGTAAGAACTTGTGTTACAGGTACTAGGAACGGAAATAAATTGAAGAAATTTGTATAAATACATATATACATAAATACACATTCATGACCCGGTGCAGACATCTATATTCGTCATACAAATTATCTGCACCTGGCGGGATTCGAACCCGCGACCGCTGCGTAAAGTGTCCAGTTGCCTGACCACTCGACCAGTCGGCTGTCGACAAAACGAACAAACTTATTACTTTTTCATTAGGACTGTGATTATATAAATAGTTGTAAATAAATTACTCAAAGAAAAACTTAAAAACACTTTATTTAATAATTTATAACAAAAATGTTGCAGCACTCAAGTATAGGTACATATAATGTAAATAATTAAAATAATATTGTTTTTATCGCTTATTCGAAAATATTAACAGGCAGACAATAGCTCCTAATTAATGAAGTGTTTATTCACATGTTCTTGTTAAGTCTAACACAATGTTAAAAAAACACGCTTTTTCATTAAACTGACTTTGTCTACCTACTCATGGGGAGGTACGAAAGAATTTGATGAATTAGGAAGTCGCGACATAAAACTGTAGGGACTAAGGCCTAGGTTAATGTGCCAATACAAAACAAATGGCTCTTCTGTCATGAAGAAGGAAGAGGAAATACATAAACATACTTGATTTGAAAAAAACTTTTACACTGACAGCATATAAAGTCTTAATAATAACAAAGTTATTAAATTTTAAAATATAGGTACTAATTTAATTAAAAGTCTAAAAAAGAGAGAGAGAGAACAGTATATAGGTACTAGTCTAATCAACATCAGCCATTATGGTCAACTTCTTTCAGCAGTCTCCAAAAATAATGCTCGAGGTGTCATTCGATTCGGAAAGGCATCTAGATGATTTTTGAAAAAAATGAAGTTCCGTTTGCAAAAATTGCACAAGTTATTAACAAATAACTAAAAAAATAAAAAGAGGTTAAGATTTTTGCAAATATCTCAAAAACTAATTAATATTATTAAAATATGAAAAAAAAATCAAAAAGAAGAGGAAATTTCGTAAAAAAGTTCCACTTCCCGGAACTGTAGGAACAATAGATATAATTTTCATGGTGCTCTGGCTTGCGTAAGCCACCTCTACTTTGGATTTATAAAAATTATATTAAATATAAAATTTAAGAAATAAAAAAAATCTGGGGTTTACTGGATAAATAAATGAACAATAACCCGTCTGAATAAAATTTTAATCACAATTTTTCAATTAGTTATTCAATAGTTAATTAATATTTTTTTCTGCTTGAACATGAACATTGCAAGTGTGATAATTGTTAAACTTTAAATTTGAGATTTTTTTTCCTTTCTTGGAGCAATTTCTGAAAGGCTTCAGAATAAATTCCCGTTGGAAAAATTATAAAATAATTATTTTTCAGTTTTTTTTTTTTTACCAAAATGGCACATGTTAACTAGACTATCAACGTAATGACTATTTTTTCTTAATAGGTATATAGCACTGAACGCCTATTGCAATAAAGATAAGTGGATATATTATTTTGATACATACTATGGTTCATGACACTTTATCGTTTCTTATTTACAAACATAATACGTAAATGTTATCTTTTGCATTTAAACAATAATTACTGCTTTTTTTTCGATATTGTACTTATTTTATTTATTATGTTGTCTGGAAGAAATCACTTAGCGATAAAGCGGTTTTTTTAACGCTGGGAAATGCATTTATGCATCCCGCCGCGGAGAGGCGCCGGGTATGGGGACTCGATGGCACGGGAACGTGCCAGACAACCCCAAAAAAAAACAGAATTGTATCTTAATTAGCAATTCTTCGTTACAACACACTATTACTACTATACAACACAATATTTATCCTTCTTTATTCCTAACCTGCATCCTTAAGTAAATATTTATCTATAGAAAATAAATATCGCTGACATATGACCGAAGTTTAGTAACTTAATATTTTACAATTTACAATATTAATTTTGATGCCTCATACTTTAGCATTAGTCATCAAAATAATACACTGTTCTAAAGTTTTAACTAACAATGCTAAGAGGAAGATAGGTATAATTGGTGGCTTTAGTGAATAGATGTTTATTCGTATGCATTTAGAACTGTTATTAATTTAATATCTGTAATAAATAATAATTATATATAAATTGAATACAGTATTCAATGTTTATATACTAGAACGAAAATTTATATTTTAGAAAGTTTTATATTTACATACAATTTATAGCCTTTATTTATAAATCGAGTCGAGCGAACCCGCTTGCTTATCTTGGTAGCTTCCATACTCCAATCATTATATACATTTGGAAATGCATTTTATTTCTCACCGAGGGACAGCTGTAGACCTGGCTATTTATAATACCTCTATGGCTATGACACGTATTTTTAGGAGTGGGAGCAAGAATTAACCCGTTTTTACCCGACTGCGACAGAAGGAGGGTTATGTTTTTCGAGTGTATGTATGTATGTATGTATGTCCATTTCTTTGGCACGCCCTACAGCCCAAACGGCTGGACGGTTTTTGACATATGAGGTGTCGTTGGATTTGTCTAAATTGTAGTAGTGACATAGGCTATATACATTTTCAAAATGGCGCCCACAAATGGTGTAATGAGGGGGGGTGAGTTGATTTTTTTTCTTACTGGAGCAATATGGGTATCAAATGAAAGCTAGTAAATTGTTTTATTCTTTTTAGTTTATAATAAGAGTATTTTACGCAGTCGGGTTTTTTGTTTTTTTTTATTAAGCATACTTGTTTAACATGTTACTGGACTACTATGGCGGGACGCAGATTGTGTTGTCGGGAGCGATGCGGTCAACTTTGCGGCGCCCTAGATCGTAATTTTTGTCGAAAATGAAAATTTTAAAAAAAATGTAGGCTCAAATACGCTCTACAAGTTTAATTCTAGTCATTTTTTCGATAAGAAAAAAAACGAGAAGAAAGAAAATAGCATTTCACTACCGAAATTTATGGTTTATTCGATCGATATCGTTCATAGATAACGATGAACGATAGGTGAAAAATGTATAGGACCTTAATTATAGATCGTAAAAAAAGAAACAAAAAAAGTATTGCATAAAATTTTTCGTATATCAACGGAAAACCGAGTTATTATGAAAAAACCGAATTTAACCCTTTTTTCAAGTTGGCAGAAAATGCACAAGGAAATTTTGGTCAACAATTTGAAGTTAAGCTTTTCTAGGCCTCCCCCACGTAATATCCAAAATTTAGCCTTCTCGGTTAAAATGCATTTCTAACCCGTTTTTTTCGACGTAATGACTGGATTACCAGTCTGTTTTATAAATTTATTATATTATAATATATATTTGTAACAGGATATTTAATAATAATATTATATTAAATATATAATATAGTATATTAAATATAAATATATAATATGTATATAATATAATAACAGGATATTTAATAATAATATTATATTAAATATATAATATTATTATTAAATATCCTGTCCTTAAAGAAAAACATCACGATATCACATGAGCGATACCGTGAACATTATCCAATCTGACAAGTGTCAAAACTCAAGGCGGGTCAAACCATGATAGATCTCTAGTATATCAATAATTTTTCATAAAATAAAGACAAAAAAAAAAAAAATTTTTACAAATATAGGTACTAACATATTTAAAGCGATATTTTCAAAAGATATAATGTTGACGTACCTAATTCAAATCTCACACGACGAACAACGTGAGCGTCGTCACACGTGATCCTTGAGCTTACCTACTCATTATTTGCTTATATTGCTATAATTTTATGTTAATACCATACTGAATAAGTAATCGATACTTACATTTGTATAGTCGGTACATGATTCTCATTCGAATTATGTATAAAAAATAGGTACCTACTTAATTTTTTACTACCGAGTATTCTCCTTAAATTATTTATTATTATTTTGTTATTCGACCCATTATTACACGACATTTTCGTGAGCGTTTTAATTTTTTACATCCTCCTGGTTCCTCATGTTGATCCAATGTTCCACTCCTCCTGCAAATTCCATCACACTTTTCCAATTTTTACTCGGTTGTGGAATACGTTACCATCATCAATTAGCATTAGTAAAATCTAAATTTAATAAGTTGTGAATTCATTAAGGATGATATAAAAAAGGTACATTGAGTTTTTTTTATTTTTCGAAAATTCTCAGTAAAAGAGTGATGTTATATGTACTTTAAAACTGGAACTATAGTTAAAAAATGTCTCTAGAAGAGATGATAATAAAGGACGCAATGGAAGCTCTCAAAAAAGATTTTTTTCCCGTTTTTGTAACATTTATTATTATTGCTCAGCCCCTATTGGTCGTAGCGTGATGTTATATAGCCTATAGCCTTCCTCAATAAATGGGCTATCTAATACAAAAAGAATTTTTCAATTCGAACCAGTCGTTTCTGAGATTAGCGCGTTCAAACAAACAAGCAAACAAACTCTTCAGCTTTATAATATAGATATCATAATGTATACAAAAAGTATTCATAGATGGTGCCCCATTTACTTGTATTGTAGATATAGTTAAATAGTCACTGTCGACAGATGGCCCTCGTATCGTTATTAATATAAATATTTTTTTTGTCAAAAGTAGGCATCAGCTATAAAATGGTATATGAAATATTAATTTTGGTTAAAAAATTTAAAAGATCTAGACAAAACACCTTTTAGAAATAATATATAAGTATTTTAAATTTAACCACTATCGACTCCTGTCGAAAAGGTAATAGTAGTCCGGAATCTATCCAAAATATAACCGGTGCCTGCAAGTCGCAAATTGGGAAAAAATGATCATGCATGAAAATTGGCCGAGATCGGGACTGTTCATGTCTGATCAGGCCTGATCATTTTTTCCCGGTTTAGTATCATTCACCAGAAATTCGCTTATGAATATAAATTAACAAACACCTTATTACCCTATTATAAATACATCTCTGAACCTTTATTAGAAAATTCCACTACACAGTTGTACTTTGACCGAGACGAACTAACTCTGCATATCGTAGCAATTCATATAATATATAATAGAACCGATATTATATTTATTGACAAAGTTAACAAAACTGGTCACCTGTTAGACATATCAGTACCAAAATAATATACATAACTTAAAAATCAACAATACCAGACAAACTTTCTGAGTATATTTAATTGAAAGATGATATAATTCGACTGTGACATTCACAAAAGGTTACAATAGTTCCAATAGTCATTTCTACAATAGGAGTTACACAGGAGGGTACCTATACATTTGCAATATTTGCATGTCTCCACGTACGCTGAAATTACTAATGTAGTCCTGAATACTGAATACATGTAGATGGTAAGAAAATTTCTCCAATGTGAGCCCAATAATTCTGGCTATAACCACAAACTAATAAATTATTACATTTACATTTGTTAGGTATACTACATTGCAGTTAAAATAAACAACTCTTTTTAGGCTTTGTCCCATGCCACCAACTTCCCTGCTATCCAGGATTAAATAAGAAACACATAATAACTTTTATTTCGTATAAAAATTTGCTAAAATGCAAATTACAAGGAACCTTAATTAGAAAACACTACATGTACTATTGAAAAGTAATTTGACTTCTTATGTAGTTTACATAAATATAACATCACGTAAATATGAATAATAAATGATTTTCATACAATTTTACTTTTCTTCAAACAATACTGCAATGTATAACAATATAAGCCTCGATCACTATATTTTTATAATCCTTGTGTTAAATATAAGATCCTTGTAATCTAACAAATAAATATTATGTAAAATTTGAAGAAAAAAAAAACAATGATCTATTTCCAGGCACATTCTTTCTATCAATGGCTCAGCCGTTGATGCAACTATCGCCGCGATGTTCTGCAACAGCATATTCAACATGCAGAGTATGGGTCTAGGAGGAGGTTTCTTCATGACAGTCTATATTAAGGAAGAAGAGAAAGCATACACCGTGATCGCAAGGGATAAAGCCCCAGAAGCTGCTACCCGTGATATGTTCAATGGAAACTCCGGCAAAGCTTTTAAAGGTCAGATTCGAATATCTAAAACCTTATTTTAGTTACTACTCGTCTTCTATTTATTGCATAATCATGTGCTATGGTCTATAACCGTACACGTTAAACTGATTAAACACTCATACACGTAATTATTTTTTTATTAGTAGACTAATAAATCTTGACACAAATGCTTTACAATAAACAAACAAGTTTTACACTTTCGAAGTATGTGTATGTCCCGTTCTATAAAATTTTACGAAAATGGCGACGACGACCAATATTCTATGTATTTTTCTGGATTTCCAGCTGTCTACGTATACGTAAACTGTAAGCTTGGCAAGTTTAATTGCAATTGGTTCATTTCTTTTTGTGAGAAAGAATAACAAATGACAATATAAAACTTTCGAATTTATTTGTAGAATTCTACGTACGAACGAAACCCGATCGAGTTTAATTCCTACTTGGCAGGTGTTTTCTATTTTTTTTTTTTTTTTGTTATTAACACGAAAAAGCATGACCAAGGAATTTATATACAAACTGGAATGCGCACGTGCACTCAAAAAACGTTTCTAAGAGAGGGATTGCATCTCTTTCTACCATGGATTCAAGGCAATTCGTAAGAAATGCTCGGAACGATTTTTTCACTTTACGTGTTGGAAATAAATGTCAACCTTATGTCAGTTATTCAAAGTGTATATTTGAATATACAATTTTACAAAGAGAGCGTTCCAGTTATGGTTTTCGAAAATTCCTTGAGCACCACTCATTATCACGTTCCGCGAGCGAGAGCGCGGAAAAAGCGATAGAGAGGCAAGATCGGCCTAAGCGTTCGGCTTGTGACGCATTTATCTCTCTTCCACTCCATCGACAGATGTGTCCTAATAGAAGAGAAAAAATAATTGAATTATCGAGTGTGAATAAATGTTAATTTATCGAAAAAAATTGTAATTTTCAATTAACTCCTTATATAAATAATTCACTATAATAATTCAATTCATAAAAGTATGCAATTTTTAATTTGTTTTCTTATGACGTTTAAAATTATCGTAAAATTATCGTACGTAAACCGACTTTACAGACAACCAATTTTTATTTGCTAAAAACATATACTTATACTATTATGTACTATTGATATATACTTTAGATACTGGTTAAGATACAGAATGGTTGAAGGAAAAACTGACGAAAATAGAAAGAGCATTTGCTTAATTTTATTGAATTTAAATATTTTAATATGTTTACATAAAATTAACACCGATGAAACTTTGTAATGCCTGTAATTGAAGTAGTTATTATCCACAGAAAACACTTATTATCGTGCGACGGAACTAGGATCCCATAAATATTTCATGTTCGCAGCGCCTAGTGAATCAAGTTTCGAAAGATCTTCTGGCGTTAGTGTAAAATTAATTTCCGATCTCTCCAAATAATTGTCGAGAATTGCCGAGTTTCAGAGTGGAAATAATCGTAATGTACGTGCAATATCGAAACCTTGCACGATAGTAAAATTAAATACACACGATCTTTTCGTTTTAAACGGGATTATCATTTTGATGATTCACTGATAAGAATAATACAATGAAATGTGAAATAAAAATATGAATAATTGTTTCATAACTCAGATAGCAAACTCAGAGGCTAATATTATTTTGTAATTATTCAAATTTGATAACAAATAAAGACGCAAATTAATATGCAAGTTATCAAAACATTATATTATTATCATTTAAAATGACTTGTCTTTATATTTATGTTAATAACGAAAAAAAGGTAAATTCGACAATGTAACTAAAAAAATTGTCACGTTTTGATAACAAAACATATAATTACTTATATCAATGTAAACCGTGATATTTATCATTAAATTACAATGATATTGTATTAAAGCATTTGTTTAAATGTTATTATTGCTTGTAACAAAAACATTGCAAAACAATGCTTTTTCGACTAAAATTCAGTTCAACGACCGCAATACAGGTCTCGTTACAATAAGTACAGTAACGAGACCTTTTAAGTTATTTACGCGTGTTATATAGATTAATTAAATGTAAATCTTTTTAGAATAAAATTGTTACCGTAATCAGATAACAATATTAATTAGCTATAGAACAATATTTCATTCTATTTATTTCTTAATGCATTATTGAAATCAAAAATTTATATTGTTGAATAAACTGTCTCTGACTGCACCATAACTTTTATTTAAATGGCTATTGGATCCTGAGATATCCTGAGATACAATGGAAAGACAAAAAAAGACTAAATTGTTTTCTAGATTCTACTGATTTCTATTTCTTAATTATAAGTACATTCACATTAGTTTTTAACATTTAATTCATGTGTTTTAATATCTATTTTATGTATTTTAAATCATTATTAATAAAAAATTTCATGATTCACGATGTAATTACTGGAATTTATTGCTCATAGCTTGGTAGAACTAAGTAAAAGTCTCATAGCATTTTAGTATCTATACATATAATAAAATGGCAGGAAAGTCATAACTTTACATTGAATATTTTTTTAAAACAATACTTGGGGTGTGATCTACAATCGATACCGAAGACAAAAATATAGTTTTTAGAATTTTTGTCGTTTGCCTGTTTTTCTGATTGTCTGTATATACATATGTCCGAGATAAACTCAGAAAGTACTGCATGAACTAACTTCAAATTTGGCACGAATATTATTAAGAAGTCGGTTTAACATAATTATACATATTATCACGCTATCGCCTACGGGGAACGAGCAGTAAACCTTTATTTCTTCAACGCATTCTGTAACAACGTGTAATCTAATAGCGTTCACGCAGACGACATCGCGGGCAGCAGCTAGTACTCCGATAAATTTCGATTGTTATCAAAACGTTTATTTAACTTCCAACGAAGCTTAAAGTTAAACTGGATGTACGAATTCGCAATACTTTCGTGCGTTTCTCCCAAAGCTTTCACTCAATCTGGTTCCTACAGTTTCTCTGACATTCAGTTGCCAGTTGATACAGATATTTACTAATTCGTGATACAGAACAACAAAATACCGATGTATCTTATTTGTTGATAAACAAGTAACAACTACAATTAAGACAATTATTTTAATATTGTATACACGGTTTTTTGAATTGAATTCAAAATTGAAAGCTATTTCAAAAATATCATTAAAAACTAGCTGACCTGGCGAATTTCGTACCGCCTAACAATCAATAAATGTAGTGCTACTTTTAACTTAACTTTATTTATGATTTTATGATCATAACAAAATTAATAAAGTTCAGTAGTTTATTAGGAGAAAGATATAAAGAAAATAAAAATTTAGTAAAATTACAATTATCAAGTATATCAATGGCGTGTCAGCGAGATGTTTGCGTTATTGAAGTTATGTATGTTGCTGTTTGGCTTGCACTTGCGTTTATTCTCTTTAGAGGAGAACCTTGTGATATACGACATTTTGTATAGTTTTGGTTGATTTAGATTTCGAAGCATGATGACTAAGGAGCTAACTTTTAGTTGTAAATTGTGCAGTGGTAAGCCAGGAACATCCAAGGAGTTGCAAAATTCAGTTTAATAGTTGGTGGCTTCGTCTTCGTTTGTTTCACGGTCAATTGGTTTGAATGAATGTAGAGCACCAAAGATTTGTTTCTTAATTACGAAGTTTAAGTTATCCACATCTTTCTTTTTTTTTACTTCAACTGTTTGTTATTTTTAATGATGTTTGGGAACACTTTGTTGATAAGCTCGTTTTTCGACGAAATGAAATAACAAGAATTCACTGGAAATGAAATCAATCCGCTCGTTTCGTCAATAGAAACATGGCCCTTACCGATAGTCAGCAATTTCTTTGAAAAATCTTTAGCAGATGGGTCATTCAGCAGTGCAACTCTCATGTTTTGATGGCAGCTGAAGGTTTGTCTTTCTCTTTCTCTCTGTCAATGTTTGATCAAGTGCTTCCAATGCGCGTTTATGCGCCATTCTGCATTCATTTCAAATGATTATTTTAGACACTACTAAAAGTTTGGCCATTGCGGAGTGTTTCGCAATGTTACATGTAAGTTGTGTTCATTTTGAAGGCTTAATGGCAATTTTAACGTTAAATGAGCCATACGGCATCTTTTCTATAACGTGGTCGCTATTCCGAAGAAGTAGCGGCCACCGCAATATCAGATCTCACACGAATAGTGGTCAAAAGCAACGACATGAGCAATGTCTTCCCAGTTCTACCGGAGGCATCCAGAAAAAAATAAGCTACCATTTCTATCATCAATTGCTTTCTTTATGTGTTGTGTCGACCACGAAATCGTTCACTTTTGTTGTTATAGTTCGACCGTTATCATCGGGTGATCGACGCTGATACAGTAGATAACCATCGTCGCCAGTAATATTCTCTGCCGTCAAATTACGTGGATAAGGTTTGCAACACTTGCCGTCGATCATGCACGGTGATTAGGGGTTGATGGCGCCACACAATCAATGAATCAAATTCGTAATTACAACATCATGTATGTCTGGATCGGTTACGGGATCAGGAATGTCAGAATATGTAAAATCATATATTTGGTCATTTAATTATAAGTCTATAACGTAATCATCTATTTGGCCTGGTTGAATACTTTCGAATAACCAAATAAAAATGTGTGCATGTGGCAAGCCTCCGTTTTGCCTTCCGATTGAATACATTCAGCATCGAGGATACCCAACAACGTGTTGCTTTGCAAAGTAGTTACCGTATTTTATGCTTAAAGACATGTGAGGTAATGTCGTGCCGATCAGTTGATGTTTGTCAAGTTGACGCGATGACGCGTCCCTTGAACGCAATGTTGACGCATCATTTGAGTTATTTCTATCCATTTCGGATTACACGTAAAGGTACTGAATAGATCTGACCGACCATAATGATGAACATATGTCATTGCATCTTGCACATATTCATGCATATGACGCGGGCTACCTGTGTACGTCGCCGATAGAATAGTCAGTTGACCAACGTTAACTGCATCTCCTTCGGTGCTAATAGCATCGCATAAGTGGATATACTCCTCCGAACGCAATTTGGCTTGATTTAACCTAATAAAAGTTACTGTCTTCGCTCTGTTTCGATTTCTAAGTCAATGTCGACGCAATTTTGATGAAACCATCGACGAAATTGCAGCATATAGTTGTCATAAATGATGTAACTAATCAGACTTTGTTTAATATACGAGTAAATAGCTGTTACGTAAAATACAGAACCTATATATGGAGGGAAGTCTTCTTATTTTACTCTAGCATCTAAATACATTGACTAAATTTTCTATACAATATTGATAGAATTCTGTCTGTCTATGCTGTGTTAAAATTAAGAAGAAGAAGCAGAAGAGTTGTTTGTTTGAACACGTTAACCTCGATATCTACTTGTCCGAATTAATGTAAGCCTAAACTATTTAGAGGAAGATGTAAATACAACGAGACGAATAATACTACAAAAATCGTCTAGTCTTAAATAATATAACAAAAATCACAATAGTTTTACAAGCTAACAGCATATTAGTTAAATTATTATTAATTATTCTTATTTTTTTTTTACAGCTAAAGTAGCCTGATTCTTATTTATTGCAAGCAAAATCTTTATATGCTGTTTAATTTTTGTGGGATTTTTACTACAAAGCCTTCCTACCTGTAAACAAATATTTAAATAGCAAAATGTTAAATTACTTCTTGTTTTTAATTACTAGGTGGCTTAGCAGTCGGCGTTCCAGGCGAGCTTCGTGGCATGTGGGCGGCTCACAAGCGATGGGGCAAGCTTCCTTGGGATAAACTTCTAAAACCTTCCCTCGAGTTCTGCAAATACGGTTTCACAATATCGAAGGCTCTATATGATGGACTCGAAAGCGCGCCATATATCAAGAATGATCCAAATTTAAGGTTAGGAAGCCACCCCACAAAATATTGATTTACTGTCATAAAATGTCATCTGTCTTGCAAAAGGCATGTTAAAAATAGTAATATCGTATATAGTATATTTTAGTAAACGAGTATATATACCCTCGTTTAATCATACGTTCTAACTGATTTTTGACTGATTGATTAAATTTATCGAAAGCGTAGATAAAGTTAAAAATAGAAATATTTACGAACATTTCATACCATTGAAAATGTTTCGGGAATTTTATTTAAAAGATAAGAATATTAGGATATTACGAGTATTAAATGTTTTATTAGGTTATGTAAAATTGCGAACCTAGCGCTTAAGAATTTGACACACAATTGAACAGTACCTGTTGGTACATACCGGTTGGTACGGTTGCATTTCATATAAATCATATTTGTATTATTATAAATAATTAAAGTAATGATTAATTTAAAGTAAAATATAGTTCATAAATAAACAAACTGTCCGACACACATCAGGAAACAGAACAGAAACAGGAAAACTTTGTCCACATACTTGTATTGTGACCGATTGCTCAACAAGTGTCATGTGATCATTATTGATTTGGTATGTTATAATCGTTTTATGAATTAACTTATTGATGAAATAATTCAGCGCAGTAAAACACGTTTCATATTTTCAGCTTACGAATTTTTGTTTGTTTTTTGAACTAACATATTAACATTTTTATAAAGGAATATTTTGGACTAGAAAACAACAGATTACGAATTCTTGATATTTTTTTTTTTTTTAATTTTACTGTACATCCACAGGCTTTATTTGCCCATGCCTTTTCTTATTGAATTCTTGATATTGAAAAGCATATAATTGACCTAAAATAATTAAAATAAATCTTTACTAGAGAAATATTTTTCCTTCTTTCCTTTCTTCCTCTCTCGCATTCATAACATATTTTTCTCTTAAAAGCCATTCATCTACTTACAATTAGTACGATGGCTATCAGACATCAGTGGTGCCAAAAAAGCAAAGCCAATGTCACGTACAGCTAATAATATCCACGTGATAATAGAACGAAAATAATATGGTAAATATATAGAATTAATTAAATTATGAAAACATAAACATTTCGTGATTGTTATAATATAGTATTACCTAATAAATAAAATGTAAATTGATAAAAAAACTTGATTTAATAAATTAAAAAGAATATAAATTATATCTAAATAATTTAAATTTAATCACACATCCATATTTTACGTTTGGAACAGATTCAAAATCTAAATCTCATAACGTTTATACATAGGCATAAATCTCATAACGTTTATACACAGTTAGTTATTAGAAAAATGATTTTGGTTAGTTAGTCTTAGACAAGATTTCTTTTTCTTAGCACGTGAATCCTATTTAAACCTACGTGCAACGAGAAGCCATGCAGATAATAATACAATTACTTACATGTAGAAACAGTATAACGAAGTAGTTACTGTGTTTACTTATCGGCCACCCAATTTTATATTTGTTCTGTATTTTGTTATAATTTTGTTTGATACATAAATCTTGGCAATATTAAGAAACTTTTTTAATATTATGTTATGTAATACTAGATGTTTCCCGCGGTTTACCCGCGGTAACTAACCAGCACATAGTAGTGATAATTTGAAAATCATCTTATAATAAATTTTATTTGCATCAAAGCCTTTCCTAAACAGAAGCCTAATAACCAAGTATCATATTTAAAACTTGAATTCCCATTTGAATTTTCCAAAGCATGTAATTACCTACTATAAAACGTTGAGACGGTTTTTTTTTAAATTATTATCCACAGCCTAAACACCAATTTCAATACTTTACTCCCATTCAGACCCTTTACAGAGGCAGTTTTCTAAAACCATTTCTTAACTGAAGTCTGAAATTTCAATTTCATAAATCTAGTAGTTCTAGAGATTTTGTAACTAGGCAATGAATGAATTCTATATTAATATTGGTATTTAAATCTATTACAATGTACATAAGTAATAGATTTAAATACCTTAGTTTAACGTTATATTTAAATATAAAGTTAATTCTTGTAGTCACTTTTAAATTGCTTAATAATTGGAAAAACAAATAATATAACCATAAAAAAAAACATAATCTATATAAAACATATTATATATAATATTATTTTTTTATGAAGTAAAATATATAGTAAGAAGTATAAATTAGGTAGGACACAAAAATACGTTTTACAAACACCTTCAGACTGAAGTTGTTCATTAACAGAAAAATAGAGATATCGTATCAAATATACCGATGAATCATTGCTTTTGCTAAAAAATAATAAAAAAATACAATTGTATCTTTACAGGAAAATGTACTTCAATAGTGCAAAGAATAAATTCCATAAACCAGGAACAATAGTGAAACCTAACGAGGCTTTCTGCAAGACGCTTAATATTATAGCTGAGAAAGGAGGCGACGAGCTGTATAACGGTACATTAGCAGTCGAATTCTTGGAAGATCTCAACAGGGCTGGCAGCATTATTACCGCTGATGACTTGAAGAATTATGAGTGAGTATTGTCATCCGTTCTGGTGCGAGTAGCCTACGCCGGCGGTCACGATTTCGATTCTCGAGCAGATATTTATATTTGTGCAAATATTTGTTTCTGGCCTGGGTGTATGTCCTTATGGGTTTCCTCATCGTGCTTCGGAGAGTACGTAAAGCCGTCGGTCCCGGTTGCTATCACAGACACCTGATAACGATCCTTACTTATAGCCAGAAAATTATCCACCAACCCGCAGTGGAGCAGCGTGGTGGATTGAGCTCCAACCCTTCTCCTATGTAGAGAAGACGCCTTTGCCCAGCTGTGGTACGTCTACAGGCTGATTCATTTCAGTTTATTGTTACCAGTATCTTAATAGTTTTTACTTAACTATGTATATTAAATGTATTTTTTTTTTTTAACAACATCTTAAATATATTATTTACTTCTATATAATATAACGTCTTACTAATTTTCATTTCTTTAAAATACTAAACTACTCACGATGTTTTATCATCGTGTAATCGTGAATCGAGGTAGATTCGTCATGACTCATACATAGCATATCGATTTAGCATGCTTTCTGGAAATTTTTTTTTTGAAATAGGTCGTTCTTGATGTAAACGTTTTCAAACAGACCATCAACCACATACTTTTTATACTAGTGTTTAGTAGTAGTAGATTTTTTGTATTATCTTGTGGTAAATCTTGTACGTATATATCATACGTTTAAGATTTACCATACGTAAAGAGTACCTATTCAAACTACTTGTTTTACGGTTTCACCTGATTTTGTTCTTCGTTTGTGGATTTGTTTGCTTTTTGTTATGTGAACCTGAAAGCGTACAAACTTTTTATATTTTTATAACTAAAGTTACCTGTATAATACAGGTAATATGTATAATACAGATATAGGTAAGTAATACAGGCTGTATTACTTACCTATAATATTCTTGTTATAAATTCAAAACTTATAAGCTCCAAAGTTCAACTTAAAACATATTTACTACTAAGTATAATTATGTTTTTCTTTCGTTTTCTTTACTTTTAACGCTAAAACCTATTTATGTTATTGTGAAATCATTTTAATCGTATATATATTTCTTTATACTTTATTCTACACCAGAAATACATTATTAAACATAGCTTACAACTTTGCAGTCGGGAGGAGTTATGGCTAATAAGCCATTTCTTTCCGACAACGTAAATGGGAAAATGAAATTTTAGCATCAGGACCGAAAACTTACATACAAATGTCTACATTCTAAATGAGATCCCTACTATATTATAAATGTTAAATGTAAGTTTTTTTTTTGTTACGCTATCACGCGAAAACTTTCATCCGTTCACTTTCAAACCGTTCATCATGAAAACTTGTTCACATATTCTTGGAGATATTAGAAGTAAAATAGGATACTGTTTTTTGGTCGCGATAATCGACATCCACGCGGGCGAAGCCGCGGGCAGAAGCTAGTATAATATATATATATCCCTAACATAAAGTAATAAATATTAATTAAAAAATAATAATTAATATAAATAAAATAAATTATAAGATAAAAACGTTTGATATTATAAAAATTTTAATTTGAATCGTCTCCAGCTTGAAATGGTGATCTTTAAAGTAGTTTTTAAATGTCGATAATGATTTAGCCTCGCTTATACACTCATTTGCAAAAAAAACGGGCGGTTTCGATTTTCTTCCTGGCTGAAAAAAATAAAATACCAAAAAGGTTTTAATCATTTGAACATGTTACTGGCCAGTTATAAAAGTGCCATAATGTTTATAAGAGTACATTCTAAATTCAAATTTTTGACTGAGCCTGGTTTTCAAAGAAAATAACTTTTAACTACATTTTGTGGCGCGAATTCCCTATAGTTAATATCGACTCTAATTAACTTTTTGTCAATTTTTATTAAATTATCTGGTGTCCTTGACATTTAAAAGTATTGTTATTGCTGTTTAGCAATCTCGAAAATGGTAGATAAAGTGATAAAAGCGAGCAAAATTATTGCGCTGCTTGAAGAAGGTTGCAGTCAATGCTTCGTGGCTCAGAGGCTAAATGTGAGTCGGTCGACAGTTCAAAGGACCTGGCAGCGCTATCAAGAGACCGGTTCCGTCAAGAGAAGGCCTGGTTCTGGCAGAAAGACATGTACCGAACCACGGGATGATCGTTTTCTAGTTAGTCAAGCGTTGAGAAATCGCAAATCTTCTTATGTGGACCTCAAGAACAGCCTCGAAGAAGTAAGAAATGTGCAAATTAGTCTATGGACGGTCAGGAGGAGGCTTTTCGCTGCTAATATACACAGTCATAGCCCGGTACGCGGCCCTAAATTACTCCGTGGACATCGAGTTGCCAGGCTTAGCTTCGCTCGAAATTGTGTGTCATGGACTTATGAAGACTGGGATAGGGTATTGTTCTCCGATGAAGCCAGGATATCTCTGCATGGTGAAGACCGACGTCGGCGAGTGCTACGTAGACGAGGAGAACGCTTTGCAGAGGCATGTTTTGAAGAAATCACACCGTATGGAGGGGGCTCTGTTATGTTTTGGGCAGGAATAAATTCTATGGATCGTACGGAATTAGTCTTCATCGAAAACGGTACACTGTCTGGACACCGATACATAACGGAAGTTCTAATTCCTTATGCACAACCCGCTTTAACCGCTCTTGGCGAAAACTCAATTTTTATGGACGACAACGCTCGCGCCCACCGGTCTGGCGGTGTGGATGCGTATATGCTAGAAGTCGGAATTCGTCGTTTGGACTGGCCAGCTAGAAGTCCGGACCTCAATCCCATAGAGCATGTCTGGGACGTTCTGAAGCGACGAGTGAGATCAGTGCAGCCGGCTCCGCAGACCATCAGAGAGCTAAAGAATGTGATTACCGCGGAGTGGGAACGTATTCCCCAAGAAACCATAAAAGATATACTCACTAGCATGCCCAGACGAATGCAAGCTGTGATTTCAGCAAGAGGGGGTCACACTCAATACTAAACTTTTATCTGCTTTTAATGTATTCAAGAAAAACAAAGAAATTAACGCGTTTCATTTTTATTTAGCGAGCAGGTACAATCATAGTGTTTTGAGCTTAAACATTATTTCTTAATAATTTAATTAAAATGTTATGATAAAACTGATGAAAACTATTCCTTCCTAATTAATTTATAAAATTCTGAGGATAACAATACCTAAAATTGTCAAACAAACTAATAGTAACTATAAAATAGTTCTTTGCTTAAGTGCCCGTTTTTTTTGCAAAAGAGTTTATATAATGGCAAACATGGCAAACTATTTCATAATTTTATAGCCATATGAACAGTAAAAGACTGACTAAAAAAATTGTTTTATGTACTGGTAACTGCAGCATAAGACACTGAGATGTTCTAATTCTGAAGCATCATCATGATATATAAATTTATCCTTCAAAAAATAACGAGCCTTTGGATTAAATAAAACACAGTACAACATAGAAAGAATATGTAGGTTCCGGCGAGAGCGTATAGGAAGCCACTTGAGCTGTAAGGGAAATCGTTAAACATGATCTTTGCAAAGGCGAAATATAAACCGGATAGCAAGATTTTGTAATCAAGCTTATTGAGTTGGTCCTCTGTCAAATTAAGATAGCTAGCATCTGCATATTTTAAAATAGATAGGAGGAGAGAGTTTGCCAACATAATTTTGGTAAGGATTAGCAGAACAGACAGATTTGAGTTGACGTAATTAGCTCAGTGCTGTAAAAGATTCTTTTTTAATTTTAAAATATATATATAATACTAATATTTAAAGAGCGTTTATTTGTATTTATTTATAGGTAACTAAAATTATTCAAATCGGGATATTTACCATGTTTTTTGTTTTCACTTGGTGGAGCTCGATATTTCGACATCATTTACGAATACCTTGTTCACGAGACTCTCTGAGTCCCCTGATATCCCTATTTGAATAATTTTAGTAATAAAAATAACCATGTTAATTTAAAATCTTATATTTATAGGTATTTCAGTAAACTCATCGATAATACTTTATAAGCTGTCTAGTCGTTATCAATTCAAAACATTATTATCGGAAGAATTGTGTTTAAAAATATAAACTACTTAAGTAGGTATCACGTACAAAAATATACGTTCATACTGCCGTTCTTATCTTTTTATCGTCACGAATTTAATGTATTTAACATTTGACATGGTTTGTTTACATAAGAAATATTTAAAAAAAAAACTAATTTACCTATTTGAAATGTAAGTCCTAATTTTTCTAGGTAGTGATAACCTCTACACATACTAGCTCAATTATATATTATCTACATTAATAATATTAATATTTAATTGAACTCTACATTAATATTAAACTTGCATATCAATGTGCTATTTTTATTTACTTCATCAAAAAATATTAGTGTATATTTTGAACAATACAATATTAATACGTAAGTTATTGATACCTAGCGCTAAAGAGTTGATATTCAAGGGTGCCTGTCCATTGAAGTGGAGCGAGGCTGCGGAGCGGAGAAACGGAGAAATATTGAGAGAGCTTTGCAAAAATTTTCTCATCCGCTCCAGTGGACAAGGGCTATTGGTTAATATTTCTTCGTTTCTCCGCTCCGCAGCCTTGCTCCGCTTTAATGGACTGGCACAATTATGCTAATGTTGTGTAACTGGAACTGCGTAGTAATAGCCGATAGATACTGACGCCTAAAAATTGTTTAATTTTCTTTCTACAAGTGCTATTAATGTATTATTATATCAGGAAATATATTTAAAACGGCGTAATATAATCAAGGTTATATTTAGGAATAAATATACAACGAGTATGTATTTACATATTTTATGACTAACAAAATTTGAATGCTCTTGTATAATTAAGACGATGGTTCCGGTATTGTGTAGGCGAAAGATTTATTAACAACAACGATCGCTAGTTCGATTCCCGCTCGGAGCGATTTGTATAATATTTTTTCTTCTGGTCTGGGTGTTTGTCTTTTTTAGTCTCCCCGTTGTTCGTCGAAGATCACTTAAAACTTAAAGTTATGGTTGTTATCATAAACACCTTGTAAAAATAATTACTCTTCGTAGTGATATTATCCACCGCCACAGTGGATTAGCGCTTTTGTAAACATTATACTAAAGTTGACCTGGATCTTCAATCATCTAGATTCCTAGTTTCATACGCAATTGTCTTGATATTTTAACGTAAACGAGAAACAAACAAACATCACATACTAAAGTATTCCAATCCCAATTAGATATCATATAGAGTCCTCTTAATTTTGGACACAAGTTGTTCACGACTTTCTTTCACAACGGAACGAGCGATGTTTGCACGGTCCGTATAAGCTGCATCCATACTATCATCCGCATAGCAATAAATGTCATCAATAGATGGTATATCGTTGATATACAGCAGAAATAGTGTCGGGGATAAGACAGAGCCTAGCAGGACGCCAGGATTTATATCTATGTTCTCGAAACCTACTAATATTACAAAGTTTGTGATAGATGAATTTTTACTGATCCAATTGCGGTGAAATGGTATTTATTGCAGATCGCTAGAGAACTTTTATAACTCATAGGCTAATTTTTATCCCTAAATATTCAAGGAACTGAAAGTTATACGAGTGAAACCATGAGGGGCAGCTAGTTTGCATGAATTGAATTGAAATAATTATTTAAAATCGATAATATAAATAAAAGTGACTTTGCACATATGATAACAGAATGTGACCTTCGGATAAAACAAATAACCTCGTGTTAACTAGTTCAGGTAAACTAATAAATCATTATCACGTCAAAAAATAATGATACTAAAAATGTATATTTTTATCTTCTCATGTATTCTTTCTTCGCTGCACATAGTAACAAATAAACAAACAAAATAGTAATTACTAATTAGTATCTATCCTTATATATGATATGCTCTGTTTTATGCAAAATATTTAAAAGATAGAAAATGAAATTAACATTGTATAAGTCATTTTCATTCGAATATTTTGAATATTCGAATGTAAATAACTTAGTTTCTTTGAAAGATTGGATAAATAAATAAGAGTTAGCACCGTCCTTTCAAACTGTATTTGTAAATGAGTACTTTGAAACTTTATTATTTTTTAGACTAGACATCCCTCGATTTCATTCGCCTTTTGTTTTGATATATATAAATGATTTTTGTGGCCTTTTACTATGGGCCTTTTAAACAAGCTCTAAGTCGCACAGCGTAGAATAGAGAGGGTTATGCTTGGTATTTCTCTGCGAGATCGAATCAGAAATGATGAGATCCGCTGACGAATGAATGTTGTCGACATAGCCCAACAGATTCGCAAGCTGAAGTGGCAGTGGGCAGGGCAGCTCGAAGAACTGACGGCCGATGGAGCAGAAAAGTTCTCGAATGCAGACCACCGTTAACGAGATGGACAGATGACTTGAGGAAAGTCACCGGAAGCCGTTGAATGGAGGCTGCTTTGAACCGGTCGCTCTGGAGGTCGATGAGGGAGGCATTCAGCAGTGCACATCCAATGACTGATATGATGATGATGATGACCAAAAGATTTTTTGTTCAAACTGTTAGTTGTTAGACTAACGTTGATATTTATGACTAGCTACTATTCCGTTACTGATATTTGTACTAACCTAACCTAACCCTGAACCCTGAACGATATTATAAAATTAAGTCAGTAGTTTCTGAGTCTGTCTGATCGATGACAAACTAACAATTATTTTTCTTTTTATGACATTAGAATAGTTTATACATCAACGCCATCTCGTTATACGTTAAAAATATTTTATGTAATCGTACCGTATAGCATTCCATTATTTATTCGCTTGATTAAAATTCTTAGACGATAAGAAATTAATGATTTTCTCACCTGTCACGCTAAATTACCTTGACCAGATACAATAGCGTGATTGATGATTTAAACATTAAAAAAATATATATTTATTACTATTTATAAATTGTTTTTTTTTAATGATATAGTCTTTGTATACTCTTTAATGTATGTATGTAGAATTGTTTGTACTTTGATTTTTACAGGCACTTGGGCCAGTTTCACCTCAACTAACATACTACAACTTTTGTATCCACAGGTTCTGAATAAAAATATCTGACAGATAAAGCAGAGTTTGGTGATTAAAAATAAAAATATATCATAAACTTTTATCTGATGGATACCATCTCATATCACTCTATCAGCAACCGGAGAAAGGGCCCGCCTTATACTTATAAATTATATACAATTAAATTGTACTTTCACGTGTTATAACCAATCCATATTTCCATATAATCTTTAATAAAAAGTAGTATATAGATGATAAATCGGAATGGAATTCATAAGCCGTAATATGATCATTCCTAATCTAGATATAATTAGGAGCAGACGCTACGGGCTTAAAGTCAATCCTAGCAAATCTCAGGTCAATTATTGGCAGTCCAAGTTTTAGTTTACCCTACTGTGCCACCGTAAGGGGCCTTGGTATACAACTCGAACCAACTATGTCAGTACAATCAAAAGAAGCCAGCAAAAAAACCTGCGCTGAGCTCCCTACGGTGCCTCAAGTCTTTTTACCAATTATGTTCTCGAATTCTCTATCCCTATCAATCCTCGACTACGAAAATGTAAGCAATATTAATCTAAGAGAAAGAGTTGGCGGATAATTTCTCTACCATGAATAACGATCATTATCAGGTGTCTATGATAACAACCGGGACCGACGCGACGGCTTTAGAGCTCTCCGAGGCACGGTGGGGAGACCCACAAGGACATACCCCCAGACCGGAAACATATATTTGTACAAATACAAATATGTATCAGTCTCGAGCGGGAATCGAACCCGCGACCGTCGGCGTGCGGCGTTGAGGCAACTACTCGCACCACTACACCGGTTGGCGTTCAAACAAAAACTAACTTAATTATATTAGAGTAGATGATCACATCGCATATGCTTTGTTTTGGTTATAATATCTCAAATGAAAATCGTCATAGGTCTGTAGTTCATACAACATTGTACTTATCAAAATTATTTATTAGTTGCAGAAACATACCGGGGTCAATCATTATTATCAATCTATATTGTCACGTTGATAAACGATGTGAATTATTTATTACTTATACTCATAAAATATTCCGTTATAAATTGATTTTAACTTACAATTAGTTAATTATTTATGTTACACTGACTTCTAAAATTATCGTTTAAATATTAAAAAATGGATGATTATTTGCCTTTTAATTTATACATTAATATTATTTAAGTTAGTTAATAATAATTAATAAATTTTTAAATAATTGTTTAAGTTAGTTAGTTTTAGTTTTTTATAATACCTAATTATTATTGTTTATCCAATTTATGTTAAAAAACGTATTGGTTGAAATTTCCGAAGTCATTTCAAATCATACATCTCTGATAATTAATAACCTATAATTATAATATCTATACTTGAGAATTGAGCTCGTACAAACTGGCAAGCTCCCGCTCTTGCGTCGTGAGTTCGATACCCGCCCCGAGTATGGGTGTAAAATTTGTATATTATGTACATGTTTTCGATTTAGAGATATTTGTTAAATTTATAAAAAAAAAACAGTAGGTATATTGTCAATTATTTTTAATAGTAGCTATTAAAAATGTTTTAACTTATATTTTTCTTTATTACAATTCAACCAATCTACCTTGTATTCCGTCTATATGTTAATCGGATTATTAATCTGTTACACTCAATAAAATGCTCGGACTCGTTTTATCAAAAACGGTTAACCGCAACATTAAAAAAAAAAATGACACGATAGTCAATTAATTTCTAACGTCTCATCTTGTTTCAGAGCAAAGATCACAGATCCAATATCAGTTCCATTAAGCAACGGCGACGTCCTATATACCCCTCCGCCACCAAGCAGCGGAGCTATTTTAATCAATATTTTAAACATACTCAGCGGCTACAATTTCACATCTGAAAACATAAATGGCACTGAAAATACAATACTTACATATCATAGAATATTGGAAGCGTTTAAATACGCTTATGCGGTCAGGACTAAACTGGGAGATTTAGATTACCTGGACTTAAATGAAGTGAGTATCAACAAGAATTGATTAGTATAATTATTTTTCATAACTTCTATTTCAATTTAAATAGTTCTAATTAAACGACCCAAAGACGGAAATGCACATATTTTAAGACTATTATTGTAACTGTCATCGCTTCATTGTTTTAATCAGAAAGGTATATTAGTTATTAATTAGCTCAAATGGGGATGAGTATGTATATTTATGAGTATGTATATTTTATTACTAATTCACCTAAAAATACCAACTCATTTTTTTTAGATTTCGTAATAAGATTTATAAGCTGACTCGATTGTCATTACAGATGTTGGGAATCTTGGGATACATCTTCAACTATAAACATATCAAGTCTTTTCGCAAATTGTTCGCATGTAGATTTTGCATGAAAGAGTAACAGATTAACTCTCATCAATCCATCAGTCTATCAGACACTGTTGCTTTACTAACAGCTTAAATGTTACATCATATATTACCTACAAGTATTTGTAAGATATGTGACGTTTATATTTAATATTATCAAGAAGGATATAATTTGTCTTATATACAAGTTTTATTCCAGTTTCTGCTTAACATAACATCGCCAGAATACTGTAGAGAGATCCGACTAAAAATAAATGATACAATAACTAGCAACAGTTCGGAATACTACGGAGTTTCCGAATACGTCAAACCGGACACGGGAACCGCTCACATATCAGTAATAGCAAATAATGGTGATGCAGTATCATTGACCAGCTCGATTAATTACTAGTAAGTATCATCTGTTAAAAACAAATTATCTATAATGAAATCTGTATGACGAACGTTCTGGTGTAGTGGTGCGAGTAGTCGCCTCAAACCACGCGCCGGCAGTTGCGGGTTCGATGCCCGCTCGAAACAGATATTTGTATATGTATAAACGTTTGTTTCTGGTCTGGGTGTACATATGTCCTTGTGGGTCTCCCCAACGTGCTTCGGAGAGCACGTAAAGCAGTCGGTCCCGGTTGTTATCATAGACACCTGATAACGATCGTTACTTATGGTAGGGAAATTATCCGCTAACCCGCAGTGGAGCAACGTGGTGGATTAAACTCTAACTCTTCTTCTATGTGGAGAAGAGGCCTTCGCTCAACAGTGGGTGGTTTACAGGCTGATACAGTACGGTACAAAAATCTATATCTTATAGTGAGTGTAAAATTTTTGGATAATGAATAGAAACTATGATATTATATCTTCTATCGTGAATTTTGAAAGAAAAGATACAGTAGAAAGTAAGAATTAAAAATAAACTTCGACACTTATATTCGCTGCATGAAAAACATAATAAAGATCGTAAAATAAATTAGTGAAATAGTAGTGAAAGTATTTGTATTTTTGTGTGACCATAAACTAGAGCATAATTTAAGACTTTATAAATTATTTTTAATAAAATCCTTTTTATTCAATGATCAGATGGATGATGGATACTTCTCCAGATTACTATTATTTATACCTATTATAACTATAGTCCGGTCGCGGAGTAGAAAGAATTTCGTACAATGATCTCTTTGCCTACAGACAGTGGTTACAAACATTTTTTAAATTGTTGCGGTTTTTAAACTGACCATTTTAAAAATGAAATAAACAATGAGTATAGAAAGAAATGCAAACGGGTAAAATGAAGAGAAAATACTGCGTATTGTATAAATATGTAGAAAACTTGTAATTAATTAAGTAATAAATTACGTTGTAAAAAGGGATATACTAATTCATTATTTAAAAAGGTTTACAATCCCTTTGGACAGCGGCTGTTGCATCTGTGCAAGCGAGTTGCATTATATTTACGCGGGAGTGACAGAGACAGGTAATAAAAGGTTAATGTAAAACGAAATTATTTCTGAATCGCGTCCGGACTTTAGTATTAAAATTTGGAGGCGTTTAAATATCGTAATTATTTTCAGCTTCGGCGCTGGATTCTCGACTCTTAATACTGGTATTGTAATGAACAACGTAATGGATGATTTCTCTTCACCTGGGATTACGAATAACTTCGGCCTAAAGCCTTCCCATGCCAACTTCATAGCGCCTGGCAAGAGACCTATGTCCTCGATGAGTCCTAGTATTATCGTTGATAGGAATGGAAATGCGAAATTGGTTATAGGCGCCTCTGGTGGAACAAAAATCGTGACTGCTATCGCTTTGGTCAGTGTTGAAACTATCCTTGCTGATTTTATTGACGTTTTACCACAAATTGTCATAAAGGGTATTTTTTTAACATGAGATAGTGTATTATTCGTTATAATTAATTTAAGAGAAATTATATTTTTGCATTACTTAATATCTGTTATGCTAAGTCGACAAATTGCTAGTAGCTTAAGACTTCGAACCGGGCATATAGAAAGCATTCGGTTTTATAATTAAAGATTTTTAGTCTCCTAATTGTACATTATGCAATATAAGAAAAGATGTATAGTCATAGTACATGTAAAAGGACGTTACGCAGGGCTAAATTCAACCATATCAGCCACATTGGGGCCAAACTAGCTTCATATCCTTCTGGGAGCAAAGCGTTTTGGTCCCTGGCAAAAGCCGCTGAATCTAACTTTTGTCGGCCGTCACTTCCACCATTGCTGAGGGCTGATGGATCGCTGGCCCATTCTGCAAAAGAGAAAGCAGATTTGTTTGCATCTCTTTTTGCTGAGAACTCGCGTCTGGATGCTGCAGGAAAAGCTCCACCAATCTCAACTCGTGCTGACTGCATTATGGCTGAAGTACGCATACGCCAAAATGAGATCCTTAAAATCCTGCAAACTCTAGACGTGAACAAGGCCAGCGGACCCGATGGTATACCAGCGATAGTCCTGCGCACATGTGCCACTGAGTTGTCTCCACCTCTTACACGCCTGTACAACCTGTCACTTAAGACTGGCAAAGTGCCGAAGTCTTGGAAGCTTGCCAACGTGCAGCCTGTGCCCAAAAAAGGTAGTCGTGCAGACCCTGTCAATTACCGTCCCATCTCGGTCACGTCCATACTCTGTAAGACTATTGAACGTGCACTGAACAACAAACTCCTGGCCCACTTGGAAGGTAACGATCTCCTCAGCGACCGGCAATACGGTTTCCGCCAGAACCGTTCGACTGGGGACCTTCTAGTGTATGCCACACATATTTGGAGTGAGGCCATTGATAAACACGGTGAAGCTCTTGCCGTGTCCCTCGATATCTCGAAGGCCTTTGACAGAGTTTGGCACGCGAGCCTTATAAGCAAGCTTCCTTCATATGGTATTCCACCTGGCCTTTGCGCTTGGATTTCTGATTTCCTGAACGAACGTTCAATTCGAGTTGTCCTTGACGGGTACTCGTCGGACCAAAAGGCTATCGACGCCGGTGTTCCTCAGGGATCAGTCTTGTCCGCTACCCTCTTCCTGCTTCATATTAATGATCTGCTCGTCCCCGGTACCTTTGGGTATGCTGACGACAGCACAGTGACGGACAGATACTTTTCGAGTGCAAGGGCTAGTAAGGATGTTATCCAGTCTTGTCGAGAGGAAATGGTCAGCCGCTTGAACGTCGCCCTCCAGGCAGTCTCCGAATGGGGCGATGCCAATCTGGTCACGTTCAACGCTACAAAAACACAGGCATGTGTGTTCTCCTCTAAACGGAGCCCTTTACACCTGGCTCCGACTTTCCGAAATGTTTCTGTAGAAATTACCGACTCCCTCCAGCTCCTCGGTGTAGAGCTATCGTCCAATTTGAACTTTGGGCAGCACATCGAGTCCAAAGCAAAAACTGCAGCAAAAAAACTAGGTATCCTCTCTAAGGTCAGGCGATGCTTCACTCCAGAACAGCTGCTTCAACTGTATAAAGCACAAGTTTGGTCTTGTATGGAGTATTGCTGCCACCTTTGGGATGGATCCGCCAAATACCAACTGGCAACTTTGGACTCGGTGGAAAAACGAGCTAAGAGACTCATAGGTGACCCTACTCTGACAGACACCAAGTTGCAGAGTCTCGATCATCGGCGTAGGGTAGCTCGTCTGTCGGTGTTCTACAGAATATATTTTGGTGAGTGTGCGAAGGAATTGCACGATCTAATTCCCCCAACAACCTTCCGCCATCGGGACACTAGGCGCGGTCGATCGTTCCATCCTTATGTCATTGATATGCCACCTACGCGCACAAAACGCTTTGGCACTACTTTCTTGATGCGCACGGCTAAGGAATGGAACTCGTTGCCCGCGTCTGTGTTTCCCGAACGATACAACCTGGGTGCCTTCAAGGCCAGAGTGAATAGGCTGTTATTAGGCAGGCATGCTCCACCTTCGACCGCATCGTCACTTAACATCAGGTGAGATAGCGGTCAAATGCCTGTCTATCTGTCATTAAAAAAAAAAAAAAAATAGTCGTATTAATTATTTTTTTATCTAATCCCACATCTAAATTAGCGATAAAAAATTATAACTACGTAACTAAGTATTTACAATAATTAAAATAAGAGAACAGTGACTTTGTGATGCAATACGGCGGGGCTGATATAGCTGCCAAGCGACCAAACCCTCATTTGAAATAAAGATTTTTTTTTAAATTTGTTAAACTGTCACTACAGCGTTATTTGGTCTAAGGTATTGATTAAGTTAAGTAAACTGGCGAGAATTCATATCATATAATATACAAATATATCTATTTTTTGTCTATGAATTATCTTTTGTATATTATATTACAGAAAGTCGTATCCCTTATGGAAATTATCGCATTCTAAAAACTATACTTCTAATAAATATAACAAAAGACTTACTAACTAAAGAGTTTTTTAGAGTTTTATTTGAGAAAATTGTACTAGACTTTTTTCATCAAATAAAACTAAAAAGTCTTTATAAGTCTTTTATTCTATTTATTAGAACTATATAGAATTTTTAATGACAATAATTTCCATTTTCATAAATAATTATTAGGCCCCTTCTCCTATATAAAGAAGCCTTTGCAGTAGATTAATTACAGGCTGACATATTCATGATATTAAGAAATGATATTAGTCATTTAAATAATATTTCAAACCTTACAGGCAACAATGCGTAAGTTATGGTTCGGACAGACCATCAAAGAAGCGGTGGACGGAGCTCGTATACACCATCAAATATTTCCGATGCACGTTGAATATGAATTCGGCGTAATTGAGGTAAGATTAAAAATAAAAAATAAATATTAAAATAAGTTTAAATAAGTTAAACCACTACCTTCAATCATTTTAAGATTAGTTTTACGATCAATAGTTTTTAGTAAGACGTCATTATTGTTAGAATCCTTTACAAACATGCAGGTTTTTCTGATTCGTCTGCTATATTCGTAACGGAGTTATTTAGTGGAACAAGTTCTGGTGCCCAAAAGTTTTGATATTCAATTAGTGTATTTTACCTATTCCAGGATATAATCAATGGCTTACGAGCTAAGGGCCATGGCATGGTGCGTTATAGAGGAAGAGGCTCTATCGTTTGCGCTCTCTTCAGAAATCAAACAGCTATTTACGCTAACGCGGACTTTAGAAAGGGTGGTGATGTTTCCGGAATAGAATAAGTGTGTTATAACAAAGTGCTTCCTTAAATAATTGAAACCAAAAGAATTAATCTTTAACTATTTTAAACGCACCTAAGCGCTATTTTGCCATATAATAAAGTTGTAAAATGTGACATTTTCGGTACGAAAAAGTTTAATTTTTATATCTCTATCGTTTCTTTTAAGACTCACGCTTAGAATTTTCTCTATTAATTTACTAAATTAAATAAATATTTATAAAACTTTAATAATTAGCTATTTTCTCAATAAGCATTTGTCAAAAACATGATTACTTATTTAGAAAATAATATGAAACTTCGACCAATATTAAGACCCAAAAAAAATTTCATTTTTTTTCAGTAGGACTGTAGATAGCTAATAGAGAATCAAAACTTTTCTCTAATAGCTCATACTGCATGGCAATGACATTATTCAATAAATTTCCTTAAAAAAAAAAAAAAACTATAACATTGCCTGTTTTCAAACGAATGATACATGCGTGCCTTGCTGAGAAGTATTTTTACAGCGTAGAATCTTCTTGCCAAATCCCATGAGTAATTAGATTTATTATATGATATTATTTTCTTATCCTAAATTAATAATTGCAAAGCAGATAACTGGTAATATCATATGTACATTATCAGGGCCGGATTTAGGGTTGTGGAGGCCCTGGGCAACAATGGAGTGGAGGCCCCTTCATCTAACATTTTGATTCAAAATATATTTCTTTGCAGATGACAACAAAAAAAGGTCATCTCTGAATTTCAATTTTTTTCCCGAAGTCTCTATTGTGGGAGCCCCGTTTTGTGGAGGCCCTTCCCTAAATCCGGCACATAACATAATATAGTATATGTGTTTCCTGTGTTTTTCGCGACATCTTTTTGTACCAACATTGTTGTAAATAAATTATTATTATTGTTAATCTTAATCCAGACTTTCCTTATATTTTTTTAAAGTAATGTTTTTTATACAAAAGTTACAAAAACTTGTTTCTTTATTCAGAAAATAATAAGGGGTCTCCATTGGTGCGTTGCCCCAGGGCTCCAAATCCAGCCCTGAATTTTACCACAAGTAAACCTAAGTTGTTGAAGGTGAGATTCGATTCGAAAAGTATTAAATTAAACTATCGATAATTTACAATTATTACCTCCCCTTACTGGGGTTGTGTTCTATAAGAAACCTACCCCCATTATCTAGCTTAAGATCTAGATGTGATATACTTATTAAATTATATAATAAATAATGAAGTAGGATGTACCTATTTTAATTGCCTTTTTCTACGTAATTCCATTACTTTGCGAGTTTTAATTAATAAAAGTTGTGTAATGTAAGTTAAAAACCGAAATACTTGTTAAAATGTTTCTTTCTTGTTCAAGTAACACGCATCTTATTACATTCCTTGAACGGCATTTAACGAAGTTAATAATAAAATATATAGATTCTAGATTACAAAATAATCGGACTTTACTTAGACACGACTTATGTGACATATTTATAATAATTAGATCATAATTTTGATTCGTTAAAATTAGTTTTTAATTAAACGCATTAAAATAATATTTTAAGAATAAATGATATAAGAATTTTTGACGTATCTATAAATAATTATAAAAACCTTCCTTTCCTACCTCCTTTTAAATCTAAATAATGTTGATATTTCACGGTTAGTTTTTATTAATGTAAATGAGTTTCAAAATATAAGTATATACCTACCTATCAAAAATAATAAATATTTATATATTAGATTATAATATATCGATTTGTTGTGAAATGATCTTCTATATCTCATGTGTTAAGTTATTGAAATGAAAATAAAATTTTAAATGTTAATCGTTGTTTATTTTTTTATGTTATTAAAGCAGGTACCTATGTTTTCCTTTCATAGCAAAATAACAAAAATACAAGGACCAGAGCTGACTACGCTTATTAGTATTTGTATGTGTTTAGTATCTTTATATTAATGCTACTCGTAAGCTCGATGAAGCCATGGAATGTCTAAAGTACCTACCCAAAAAAAAATAGTAAAACAAACTAACAAAAATAATTTTATTTTTATATTATTCAGGACAATTTGTTTTAAAATGCACAACTGAAGTGGACAAATACGATCTGATTGTGTTTTACAAGTTCTACCGTAAATTTCTATAATAAATTATTATACTTAGTACTATTTTAGTAATATTCAATACGTCGTATTGATATAATATTACTAAAATTGTTATTATGGTGTATTGTTATTTATCTACACAAACAAAACCGGCTATACAATAAATTCATGATTAGACCGAGACACGAGAGACCGAACAAGATGTCGAAATAACAGAAATATTTGCAAATATTTGATTAATGTTTGTATTATCTTCATTAATCTTTTTTTTTTTTATAATAGGTACACTGTACTAGTGACAGTATAAATAAATGGGCCTTGTAATTTTAGAATACAAAGTCTGATTTATGCTCCTACCTACTTTGTACAAGGGCCAAGGCCCATTATTTAATTTATTAATATGTTTAATTTAATTGTATTGTCGACTTGAGTACTGTAAAATTCGTATGAACTTATGTTTACAACATCATTGTTATAAAGAGATTGTAAAAATTGTACTAATAAGTAAATAAATAAAATTGACAGTGCCGTCTGTTCTCTCAGTATGCCTAGACAGTGGGTTCGAAAAATTAAGATGAGGTGGCGCTTATCAAGTATCATACGCAAGGCCTTTCTAATTACAAGCTTAAAAATTACAAAGAATATTAAAATAAATTCTTCAAATTTAATTCATTTACATTGTTGGAAAAAAAAATAGTTTCAATTAAGAAATTATTTTCGATTTTTGCTACTCAATGAAAGATGTCGCTAGTTCTTCATTTTAATATTTCATTAAGGCCACTTACACACGTTATTTCACTCATTGAGTATGATAAAATCAATCAACAAACTTGATTTAAATTCAATATGTATTAACATATGAGTTTTGTTTTATTGAACTTTATAAGCACATTGCAATCGCCATTACTATTTTTCTAAAATAAATTATGTTATTATAAGAATATTATTTTAGATATCATCAGTTGTAATGGTGATTTTGGGATACCATACCCACTTTATATCTCTCATATGTCAAACTTTGTGATAATATATTAGGAGAATACCATTACTAAATAATTATTTTTTATAAAAAAATTCACCAAAATTCAACGGCTAGAATCCATCTATAAACGATGTTTTAAAATACTGAAATAAATAAAAAATATAATAAATAAATACTTTTTTCATTTAGTGCAGTATTTTAATTTCAAAAATAGGTGCAGTAAAAAATTGTACAAAAGAAATAGTCTTTATTTTACAACACAATACTTATTTACATCCTTTTTAATATGACAAGACATTTTTTGCATTGTAATTGCATTGCTCTACGTTACGCTTAATCTAAAATTTATAACTCACGATACTAGGACAGAGCTAATTTTTATACATATTTTTTTTTTCAAAGATTAATAAATCAATTTCTATGATATTATACTGACATATTTTGTAAATAATATCCCAAACTTATTTATCCCTTAAAATAGATAAAATATACGCTTTTGACATGTAGGTATCTATTAATTTTTAAAATAAAATTGTATTTGAAAACTTATTCATAATGTCATTTACATCGATATATTATTAACCCTAAATTAATTTACAAAATATTACACCAAAACAAATAAATATTAAAATTAATAATAAAACAAGCCCAAGGCCTTAATAACAAAACTCGTTATAAAATAAATATCACGATAAAAATAGTATTTAAAACCAGATTGTTTAATAAAATTCCAAAATCAAACACATAAGAAATAAATTAATAATTAATTACAGTAAAATGTTTTTGAAACATCTTAATAATCACAATATTTGTGTAACATCAAGTGACATGTTAAAATTTTACATGACATTTTAAAATTTTAAATTCCAAAAAAGTATTAAATATACAAAATATAATTTTTATACTTAAAAGGAATGATTAATTAATTTTTTTAATATACAATTTACCGATTCTAAGCGCCAAAAGTTAAATAATAATTTATAAATATTACCATACTAAAAATATAAATCATCATATGTTCATCATAATCATCATCACATTTGGATGTCCACTGCAGACTGCTGAACGTAGGCCTACCCCCATCGACCTCCAAAGCGACCGGTTCAAGGCAGCCTCCATCCAATAGCCTCCGGCGACTCTACTCGAGTCGTCTGTCCATCTCGTGGACGCTATTCCGACGCTACGCCTACCGTTACGTGGTCTCCACTCGAGAACCTTTCTGCTCCATTGGCCGTCAGTTGTAGGTAACACACATTGGTCGAAGACTTTCGACTTCAGGCACTGAGGTATGACGGATGAAAAGACGTTTTTTAACTGCCCGAACGCTGCCCATCCTAGTTGGATACGACGATTGACCTCTCTCTCGAAGTTGGATCTACCAAGTTGGATTTTTTAGGTAGATGTATTCGTCAACAACTTCGAGAGTAAAATTTACAACCGATACAGGTGTGAGTACGACATGGACATTCGATCTGATTTTTGTCTTTGTCTTCCAGGGATTCTGCCATAAACACGATATCGTCGGCATATCGAAGGTGAGTGATTTACGCGCCGTTTATGTTGATGCCGAATCTTTTCCATTCCAAAAGTTTGAAAGCGTCTTCCAATACTGCGGTTAAAAATTTCGGAGAGAAGACATCTCCCTGTCTCACACCTCGCTGCATTGGAATCGCTCTCTTGCTATGCTCACTTTATTACCGGTAGTCAATGTGGCACCGCTGGAGAGACTGCAGCACCGCCCAAGTTTCTATTGAATCGAAAGCTTTTTCATAGTCCACAAACGCCAAGCACAATGGCCGATTATAATCCTCGGTCTTTTGTATAATCTGTCTCAGCATATGTATGTGTTCTATGGTACTATAGCCTTTTCAGAAACTGGCTTGTTCGGGAGGCTGGAAGTCATCAAACTTGCCCGTCAGACGATTCGTAATAACCCTAGAGAACAGCTTATAAACGTGGCTCAGAAGCGAAATGGGCCTGTAATCCTTCAACAAGGTGTTATCGCCCTTTTTGAAGAAAAGCACCACCGCCCTTGTTCCAGGCTTCCGGCGTTACGCCCTCGAGCAAAACGGCATTAAAGAGCTTCTGAAAGACTTCAAGTAGCGGAATTTTTGTATGGGACAGTTAGTATATATTACAGCTAATATAAATTTGAGCTCTATCAAACTGGTATGGTCAAATAGGTAAAAATCTATATAACATACACGAGAATTTGTAGCTATAGTGCATTCAACGAGACAAGATACCAAATGTAAACAAACCAACTGCCAGGTCATTCGCCTATGCAGGGTTTTGTAACCTTTTTTACTTACACAAATTTTTTAAAACTAGATATAACAGCAACAAATAACAAAAACAACAACTAATACAACAAATAACAACTATTACTAAACTTGGTTGAATGCACTATAAGTACTAGTTGCTAAAATTCCGATTTTTTTCTGATTTCAATTTTTTTTTTAGATCTCTCTTATCTGGAGCAACAAAATCGGCACTTTAGCAACTAATTAGCAACAAATTCATGTACAATAGTCGAGACAATTTCTATAATTTACATAGTTTCCATGCTACCCTAATATATAGCTGAAATGGTTTTCAATTTCCAGAGATCGGTTCGAGCAACAAATTTATGTACAATAGTCGCGACGATTTCTATAATTTACATAGTTTCCATGCTACCCTAATATCAAGCTGACATGGTTTTCAATTTCCAGAGATCGGTTCGAGCCACAAAATCGGCACTTTAGCAACTAATTAGCAACAAATAAGTAACAAATTTATATATAATAGTCGATACGATTTGTATAATTTACATAGTTTCCATGCTATCTTGATATAAAGCTGACATGGTTTTCGATTTCCAGACATCGGTTCGAGCAACAAAATCGGCACTTTAGCAACTAATTAACAACAAATTAGCTACAAATTCTAATGTATGTTAAATAGATTTTTGCCGATTTGACCATGCCAGTTTGATAGAGCTGTAAATTTGTAAACCGTCCCTATTGGTGGACCCCTGGACTAACCTAACCTAAGTTAGGTTTTCATAAATTCTCAAGCGCCATATGAAAATAATTGAATATAACTTTTTACGGTTTGAAACTGATAGAACAGAAACCAACAATGTTTTCAATAATATGGTGACACAAACAATGATACGCTCAGCAACGTATCAGCGACAATTATACTTCTTTATGTTTAATATTATTAAATTATTATTATTAAATATCAGACGATTTTATAATATCCGAGATTTATAATAAAAAAGAACATTTATATACATACATTCATTATAATAGCCTATCAATCAAGCAGCCTATTTCAAGTTTATACATGAGTAGTATTTTACTCAACTACAGTTTCTTTGCGAACTAATTACGAAATATTTGTTTTCACTAACATCAATACATAGTTATTGACAATTTCAATATAATATATTGACGGCCGGCTGGTCGAGTGGTCAGGCAACTGGATACTCTACGCAGCGGTCGCGGGTTCGAATCCCGCCAGGTGCAGATAATTTGTATGACGAATATAGATGTCTGCACCGGGTCATGGATGTGTATTTATGTATATATGTATTTATATCTTAAATTTATTTCCGTTCCTAGTACCCGTAACACAAGTTCTTACGAACTTACCACGGGGCTAGGTTAACGTGGTGTGATTGTTGGTTAATATTTATTTATTTATTTATTTATTTATTTATTTAAATAAATAGTCTTAAATAGTCTTAATAGTCAAAAAGCTTACTAAGCTACATACTCTTTTCTATACAAATAAAATTAAAGTATCTGTTTGAAAGGACAACATCTTTACTAAATAAAATTAATTTTGTATCTGTCGCCTGTCGATTTTAATGAGACTTACTGGCGAGTAGGGGAGCGTTCGAGTATTACGTAACGCAATTTAGGAGAGAGTGAGATCTTGTAAAACGTTACGATGCGTTACAAGGGAAAGGGGGTGCATACAACGCGATATGTAACATTGTTTTTTTTTTTTTTTGTTATTTAAATAAAAAACTAGGAAATTAAAGTCTCCCTAAGTTGGCAACCCTTTTCATTTACGGTTTACGGCGAGTCCCTCGATTGTATTTTACGTCATTGTTATTTTGTTCTCCGTGTATTAAATAATTGTGTCTTTTAGGTAAAAATTGTTACTTTTGTGTTACGTAACGCTTAGGGAGGGGGGTACAGAAAAACGTTACGGTGCGTTACATGGAGGAGGACGGGGTAAAAAATCTTCAAAAATTACGTTACATAATACTTGAACGACCCTTAACTAATGAAATAAGGTGTAATATAGGCTTTATTTTTATAATAAAAAAGGGTTTTACCTAAAAAAAAAAAAAAAATAATAATAAATAAATTTCCAAGCTCATTGGTCACGCTAATTATATATAAAAGTTTATATGCCAATGAGATTTGTTTAAATAAAATTAGTCTTTATAACGCTGTATATTCAGCACATCCTTCATCGCCTCTATGGGGGTCACAAACTTGGTGGATCCTATAAGTACCACATTGTCCACACCGCTGGTTATGACACTGCGGTGTAATTGCTTACACTCTTCAGCGGTGATGCCACCAACAACGAAGAGTATTACAGTCGAGTTATCTAACGGATGCTTTGTCGTTTTTTTCTTGCTTGTTAATATACTGAAATATAATTAAAAAAATCAAAAAACCCGACTGCGTAAAAATACTCTTATTATAAACTAAAAAGAATAAAACAATTTACTAGCTTTCATTTGATACCCATATTGCTACAGTAAGAAATAAAATCAACTCCCCCCCCTCATTCCGCCATTTGCGGGCGCCATTTTAAAAATTTATATAGCCTATGTCACTACTACAATTTACACAAATCCAACGACACCTCATATGTCAAAAACCGTCCGGCCGTTTGGGCTGTAGGGCGTGCCAAAGAAATGGTCATACATACATACATACATATGTACATACATACATACATACATACATACATACATACACTCGAAAAACATAACCCTCCTTCTGTCGCAGTCGGGTAAAAAAAAAAAAGTTTACTTGGTTTTTTTTACATTTGAGTTACATAAATTATTTTAAAGTAAAATATATACACACGAACCCAATTAATTAACTAACAAATATATATATATTGTAATATTAATTTAAGATCAATTTCCTAATACAATAGTTAAAAAAATTTAATTGTAATTTTTGCTTCGGCAGTTTTTTTTTTTTTTCTATTAAACGTATTATTTAAATATTTAATTATTTAATACTATACTTTTTCTGTCATTTTATGGATTCATAAATTTAAATATATCTGTGGTAATAATTATTAAATTTGTTATAATTATGTAGTCTTACTTCAGGCCACTTCGTAACAAATCCTTGATGCCCTCATTTCTATGTCGTAGATCGACCATCTCAGGCCGATCGGTATCCACTAAATCTTCTACTAACTGTTGCAGGACTCCCCGGTATTCGTGACCCGTACCCGTCTCACATGGCTTTATTACGGAATTATATCTAAAAAAATCCATACAAATAAATAAAATCATAAATCATAATAATTTATTAAATGCATATGAATATTTACTTTTTTTTTATTTCGTTTGTAATGAACAATTTGTGAATCAAAGGTTTTAATGAAAATTTAACTAGATGGTAATTTTTATAAAGAGTGACTGAGATAATTTTTAATTAAATTAAAAAAAAATCGTTACAAAAATAGTTTCGGATGGACGCCGACGGACCGTTGAATCAGATAGGATCCGATTCAACGGTCAATTAATCAGTGTTAACAAATAACAATTAAGTTTTACATGCTTATATTATATCATTTTCATTGCAATAGTGTCAACTATTATTGATTATTATATTTCAACAATTTGTTTTGTAGTTAGTAAAATGTCGAGAAAGTAGACCTTTAACAACACTAGAAATGTATAACTATTGCCAAAAAAAAAATTTTTTTAACAAACATTCAAAGACATACGCAACAAACTTACTTCTGCAAAATCCTTCTCATCTGAGATATTTCTTTAAAACGATCCATTATTTTTTTCGCGATCGCTTGAGATTTCTCCAGTGTCATTGGATTTTCAAATTCACATGCAAATAAACTTTTATGATCTTCGAGTATAGCAACACTGAGTGATTCTTGAACGCTTTCCTCGTGCTGTTTGTTGAAAATCACTTCAGTACCCACTAAAGAGTATACGTGAGTCAATAGAGCTAAGAGATTCTCAAGAGAAAGATTACGTTGCTTTCTTGCTTTAATGAGGTGACTTATCTGAAATAAATAAATATAAATAAATAAATATGTTTAACACACACACAAGGTCGTCTGTTCCTAAGGTAGGCAACTTAATGCCTGTGTTTTAGGTAACAGCCGACTGATATACTTTTTTTTTAAATTAAATATACATATAAATAATACATATATAAATAAACATATATTACACCCAGACTCGGGGCGGGAATCGAACCCGCAACCCTTGGAGCAGAAAACAGGGTCACTGCAAACTGCGCCAACGGGTCAGTCGAAAAAACATAATATTAGATCAATAACATGACGTGTTTTTATAAATAGCTAATTACAACATATTTTATTACTATTATTGCTTTATTAATATTTTTAAACAAAATGTGAAAAATTTTTATAATAATTGTTTTTAACTCAATAATAAACAAGTATAATAAATACAGCATTATATTAATGTAGTAAATTATATGCATAATATTATATAGTAGACTGGGCCAAAAAAGACTATTTTTTTAACGATTCTTTGAAAATATCATACATCATGATAAAGAAAAAATATTGTGAAAGTTTGAGCCAAAAGAAATTCAAAAGTAACGTCGAACAGCTTTGAAAGGAGTGAAATTAATTAAAAATGTTAAGAAACTTTTTTGTAGAGTATTAAATTTCTTTTGAAAATACGTATTTTGAACCATAAACATAATTATTGATATTTCTGGTAGTTACAAAAATCCAAAATCGAAACGCAAAACTGAAAAAAATAAATCAATGTTTAAGGCACGATTTATAAGGAAACTGCTTGTTTTACATTAATTTACTAAGAGTACTACTTTTCTAGGAAATTTAATTTCCTTTAAGAATACCCATCGCTCAAATTTTTTAGATTGATAATTGATGAGTTTTGAGTAAAAAAATGCGATTACTGTTAAAAATAGTCGTAACGATACATCCCTTAATATTATTATTAAGGACTCAAACTTTCACGATAATTTTTTCTTTACAAAAAAATATTGATTTTTTGGCCGTCTAAATATACATATTGTATGGTATAATTATGTGTAATATATTGTACATGTGAGTTTTTTACTGCACTTATCAAAGTATTTCTTTTTTCATAAAAATGTTTGTATGAGTTATGTATATTGTAGTGTTTTTATAATATTTATGTTTTCTGCTATGAATTCTAATAATTCACTTCCCTACTGCTTTTACTATGCCATATCCTATACTCAAAGGTCGTCTGGAAAAGATCGCTTCTCTAGCAAGACTCCTTATTTTTTTTTCTTTTTAGTGTACAATAAAGGGTTATTATTAATTATTATTATTAGAGTCATTAAAACATCTTGTAGTAACAGGTCAATATGTCATCAAAATGTTCGAAAGGCGACAAAAAACTTAAATAGATTTTTCTTTTTAGATCACTCCCTTCTTATAATAGTGAAGCTAATTTTAAATTCTGACTCGTTTTTTTTTTTTTTTCAAAGTGAAACTTCTTTAGAAAAAACGACAGGTAAGAGACACAAATACAAAAATGTGTAGGAGAAAATGAGATAGTATGATGTCACGTATCCTAGCAACGCGAAAACAACGCGAAAATAAGTAATAGATTGTTAAACTATTAATATTAATAAATTTTAAATTGAGTTTGCCAAAGATATTTCACTTCTGACATGTTTAGCTGTACTCTGTACACACATTTTTTTTTTTTAATTAATGGTATTGTTAGTTGAGTTTTTCATTTCTTACTTGATTCAGTACACTTGTCGAGTCTCTACTGGCGGCCAGGTTCTGTTGTACTTGTCGTTCTAAACTCATAAGCAATTGTAATTCAGATAGCTTCGGTGATTTTAAAGTTTGCACCACACCCAACCCTTGCTGCAATAGGCCTAGATGCTTGATGATAATATCATAGTTACCTAGAATTTTATACTTTTTATGTAATTTTAATTTATAAAAACCACTAGAGCAATATTTCACTAGAACTGGTAATGTTTAACATCATATATTAATGTAAAGGAAATAATAGCAAGAGTTGAGATTGCCAACTAGTTCGAACAGTCAAATGGGAAAAGACATTCGCGGGTTTAAGTCCAGGACTAAGTGTTTAAAATTAGGTAAATGCTTAATCAACTTCATGGTTAATATTGGAATTGTAAAGGATCGTGCAAGTTTCGCGAGAAATATCGAAACACATCCGCCATTTGGCAAAGTAACATGGTGAAATATGTTTTATATTACTCATGTACCTACTACAAAATTAACAAAATGTACACTGTGCATTTAACTTACCTTTTGAGGCGGAAATTATCTTTTCGATACTCTGCGGTGTAACTTTTAACAGTACTTTAGGACCTGGAGATTTCTGGACGTCAAGTTTCGACAATTTATTGTATAAATCAAACATCACTTCCTTTTCTGATTTGTTGATCATGTGGTCATAGGTTTGGACACAAGAATCGTCATTAGCGTGAAATAAACAACCTGGACTCAGCTGCACCTCATCGAGATATGAACCTTTAGTAAAACTATAAAAATACTCTAAATTACTAGTGGAATTATTCAAAGATAAAAATTTAAGAAGTGAATGTGTGGGCTGGGATAGCTTAGTGGATAGAGCTCGCGAACTACTTGATATTACAAATGCGAAAGTTTGTTTGTTACGCTTTCACGTGAAAACTACTTAACCGATCATCATGAAACTTCGTACTCGTATGCTTTGTATTACAAGTAACATACTTTTTTTTGGTCGCAATAACCGACATCCACGCGGGCGAAGCCGCAGGCAGAAGCTAGTTTTACATAAAAGCTGGCGACTTCTAATCCACACTAGTAATACTAAATTTTTAAATTCTTAATTTGTTTAAAAAGTAATTCCATATCGGAGAATAAACAATGTGTACTAAGACATGGGGGTGGAAAATTGTTACAGGGGCGGAAATATTATTATCTAGATAGGCGATGCAAATATTTCAGTATGTATTTGAGTATATCTATTAATATTTGTTACCTATATTGATTTAATGCTAATAGGATAATAAAATACCAAAAATATAATGAAATAAGTATCAACTTTTAATTATAGAAACGAGCCTTTGAAAAAAATACTCTATAAAATCAAGAAATTCGGTTCGTCTAGCAAAACTTAAGCGTATTATAATAATTACCAGTTTTTTTTTTTTTTTTAGAGGGACTTTTATTAATCTACTAATATGAAAAAAATAACAAAATACTAAAAAGAATCATCATTATTTATACAATTGGTGCAGAAAGGCACTATATGACAAATAAGGCACTATAGGACAAATATGTTTGTAGCATCCTTGACACACATGGGTAGTTTTGTGGTCTTCACTTGCAGGACACACTTGACACCTGTTATGTGCAATTGTTTTTTTTTTTGCTGCAGACCCCTCTATAGGTTCGCTAGAAAATTGGCCGTTTCTCTTACGCAGTTCTCGTGAAAAACTTAGAACGTTCTGACGGACTTTCAAGTGCTCACTGACATGAGCAAGGATTTTTCAAATATCGGCTATGTTTTAGGCTTGATTCATTATTTATGCGATATAAGTCCGTTAATCGCCGCTATGTTCAAAACTGCATAAAAAAAATTATCTGCGGCCACTTTGAGTTACGGCTCACGTAATATGTAGCGCACAATAAAAAAGCGAGGATAATTTTGACCTAGCCACATGAGTAAATAAACCGTACAGAGGCAAAGCTTCATACAAGCGCGCCACGATAGGTACACTACTACAAGCATGAGACGCGTGTGTGCGTCAGCACACGCGCCTCGTCACGTACGAGAGAAACCGGCCTATGATATGCTTAAACTCAAGGGCTGCAGCAGCAACTTCGCGCGTCGAGTTTTCATTTAATGATAATTTATTAATTTAAATAGTGTTTTAATGTTATTTTAATATTGTTTTAATATAAAAGTGTAAAAGTTTCCTAAAAATATTTAGGAAATAATACTTTTTTTTCTTTTTTAAATCGCAATCACATTAAAAAAGATCAAATTTGATAGAAGAATTTTTTTAATACCTTGAAAAATGATAAAGTTACTTTTGAAAATATTTAAAAAAAAACAACAAAAATAAACTTTGTCATCTTGTTGAACAACTAATTATTGTTTATTAAATTTTATCCTCCTATGCCAACCCTACCAAAATAGGTATAAATTTTGCTCGCTCCTAAGAAGCTTTCACTTTGTACAGTTTCTTTACTCATGTGACCTAGCCTCCGCGACACCGGCTTAAATATATATATATATATATACATATATTTAATGTTACTATGTATACCTACATATTAGCTTCACAGAGTGAAGACATATCTACTGCAACATCATTAAAGTGTCCTGGAAACTTGGGAAGTACTGCCATCACTTTATCAAGAACGGATTCCGTTGAGTGACTTGTTACACCACAGAGATCTAATGTTCGATCGACAAGTATCAATGAAACAGGATTGGAACAATTCTGAAAACAATAAATTATTTGCAGTTGATTTATAAGTTTGGAGTATTCCTTATTAAACTAATCTTTTTTTATATATATCATTGTACTTCTTATCTTAATCAAATATGTAAATATTAAACAATTTTCATTTGTCTTGAAATTGCAAGCTGTCACATTAAAAGATTATGTAAGCTGTGGAGATATTACAAGATCTAACAGCATTTAAAATTGAATACCATTTTGTAACTTGGCTAAGTTAATTCAAATTACAATCAGAAATCATTTTATTAATTTTTTTTTAATATCATTTTTATTAAATTATATACCTTTCTCCTTGTTACACATATTGGTGAATTCTCTAAAATGCCAGCAATTAAAGAACTAAAAGCACCCATGTAAAAAATATCTTCCTTCATGTTCATAGAGCCAAACATGTTGTTAAGGGAACTGGCCAGACTTCTTACTAGAAATCGCTCATCTCTACTTAAAGAGTATAAGTCGAAGGATGGTGTGTCCGGAGTCAATTTCTCATCATACATTGGATAAACGTTTCGATATGGTGGTGTCAAAAAGACTACATTTGTTGGAGATATAGTGAAAAGAGGTATGTAGACAACTTCTACTACACATTGCTGAAAAAATACATGTTTATTATAAACTGGGTCTTTAAATATTAAAATAAAAGATTAATATCTGTATATTAATTAATTAGTATATGATATAAAAATAGCATAAAAATTAAATCTAAAATTTTTATAGTTTCTATTATTACTTAAGGTTTAGGTGAACCTACTTCATACCTCATGAGGTTAACCATGCTTATGCCAGGCCAGCTTATTCTCTATGTGTAATATGTATATATATATATATATATATATATTTATTGAATATGAAATACTATAACATCTTGTCCGGACACACCTGCTTTCCGACCCAGTTAATCAGCAAGTTCTCCAATTGGTTTGTAGCCTCAGCTTGAGCCTTCTCCGCTAACACCATATCACTCACATCTTTTCCATTATTAATTTCTAAATAAACAATTTCAAAGCTGACACAGGATATGACGATACAATGAGTTATGTCACTGTTGCTAATAATCTGGCGTATTGTTTGAAGTTGAGTGTTTGTCGCTTGTGTTATAAATACTGCCTTCTTTTGATTCTTTTTAGCACACTGTAATTTTTAAAAATACTTTAAACATATTTACTCATTAAATATTCTAGATATTAAACAGATTTATAATAGATAATAATACATTAAATTACCTCAAAAGGCGACAAACTTTTAACCGCAACTGCTCCATTAGTAATAAGATTGAAAAGTCCTCCATCCCAGTGCAAACACTCGGCACTATAATCGTCCAGGAAGACTACAGCGCCAATAATACGATTGTACACTTCAGACCAGCAAGCCTTGCTAAACTGTTTTAGAGATATAGACATTTTGTAAGCAGCAAATAAAAAAATATTGATCAACGGCTGGTCAAATTTCACCAATTTTGATAAATTTTAATTAAATGTTCTCTAGATAGCGCTGAAAATTTGAACATTGCAAACATTAAATTATTCTTTTGCTTTTATTCCGTCTACATAAATTATAAGGTACGCCGCCGTATATATTTTTTATTAGGGTACCACTACCGAAGTAGTGAATACAAATCAATGATTTGATTTGATAAGTTTTATTTAGGCTTTTGAATAGAATTTATATTTTATTAAGCTCTTCTTCTTCTGGCTCTTCTGCCATTGGCTTTGAAGTTTGATAGAAGTTTTGCTGACTCCTGTTTAAATGTCAAATTGACAATTAATTCGGCGACGTACAACGGCGTTGACGCGAAACACGCGTCGTTGCCAGACCTCTAATAGCTAAGACCGTTATTTTTTTTTTAGTTTTTTTTTTTATTACTGATGGTAAGCAGATTTTGACGGCCGGCTGGTCGAGTGGTCAGGCAACTGGACACTTTACGCAGCGGTCGTGGGTTCGAATCCCGCCAGGTGCAGATAATCTGTATGTCGAATATAGATGTTGCACCGGGTCATGGATGTGTATTTATGTATATATGTATTTATATCTTAAATTTATTTCCGTTCCTAGTACCTGTAACACAAGTTCTTACGAACTTAGCACGGGGCTAGGTTAACGTGGTGTGATTGTTAGTCAATATATTATTATTATATTATTATTTGAGTTTTAGCTATATAAACTAGACTATATTAAGGTTGAGTGAAACGTAAAATGTGCTCCGAATCCTTCTCTTATACCTTGGTAGAATCGATTGAAATTGAGTCTCGAAGTGAAATTCTATATATAAAATCTGTGTGTCTAAAAAAAAACTTGGTATATGCAACTTATTACTTATTATTTGTTATTTCATGATCAGATAATTCAATACATTAGAATTTGTTGTTTTTATTTTGTTGTAGAAAAAATGACACCTAAAAAACTAACTGATAGAAAACATTTTAGAAGAGGATGATTGGTCCGATAATGATTCCGATGATGATTTAGTTTATTTTTATAATAAGTCGTTCAAGGTCATTTTTGCAACAAAATGAGAAGGATAGAAGGAAGATGCGATTGGAAGAGATGTTTGTAATGGATGATTTAGGTGATTTGTCACCTTGAACATGAGGAAACTTCTGAATGTACGATATTAAATAATATCGTACATATACATTTCCGTTTCCATTTTCCAAAATGAAAACGGAAATGAGACTTGCGCAATAGTTTATTTTATTTGTCAGTTTTAAATAAAAATAATAGGTAGTTAATAAATGTAAAAAGATAATTTTGTTTATTATCCCTGATTAAACAAAATGATTTGAAATGATTAAAAATGATTAAAAATGATTAATTTTTTAATCATTTTTAATCATATTGAATCATTTCTAATCATAAAATAGCTTTGTGAATTTCTGTCACCTCTTATGATTTAAAATGATTCAGTTAGGATTAAAAATTTTTAATCATATTGAATCATTTCTAATCATAAAATACTTTGTGAATTTCTGTCACCTCTTATGATTTGAGAAAAATGATTTGAGATGATTAAAAAATTTTTAATCATTTTAAATAATTTCCGATCATATTTTAATAATCAAAAATGATTGAAATGATTAAAAATTTTTAATCATTTTTAATCATTTTCAATCATATTTTAATGATTTAAAATGATTTAAAATGATTAAAATTTTTAATCATTTTAAATCATTTTGTTTAATCAGTGATCTTTTATGAACAACAGCAAACAATTATTTACTAAAGTTCAACAGTTAAATTCAGTTTTTGATTAAAGAAGTATCATTTCCGCGCATGTGGTCTGTGGAATGCATAGATAAAAAAAGTGATGAAAATAATTAGAAGAAGGCCCGCGAACGTACCCAATGTCGTAATGAAACTCAGCAACAACCTCCCCATGAATACACTTGTAGCGTTTGACAATTTCTTCACTGGTTGCAATTTACTAGAACAGCTATATGATAAACATATTTATGTAGGAACGGTAATATCAAATCGAAAAGACCTCCCAGAAATGATAAAGAAACAACCAAAAGAGTTAAGACTACAAAAGCATCAATTCTCGGCTCAATCAGAACCTATCACCGCAATAAAATGGCTTGACACGAAAAAAGTTACATTTCTTACCACGTTCACCGGACCTCTATGCATCAAGAAATGTTTTGAAAGGTTTCATACCACTGAAATATGAATAGAAAACAAAACTACAATTACTTTGTATTTTATTATTTAAATGATAATCAGGCATTAATATATTAAGGCATAAAATATTTCAAACTCAGGCAGCTATCTAAAAATTCATATCCTTAAAAGTTAACAATAAATTTCAATATAATTATACAAACTCGCATTACGTAGCAACTGTTTATATACTCTTTGGTACCTACCAGTACCTACCAAAAGACGTATGTAGATATTAAGATACTCTTTGATCATTAAGATATAATCTGTGGACCCAGGTTAGGGATGTTCACCGGAAAGAATTATCGATAATTTTATTATTGATAATTATCGTATCGTGTTATCGATAGTTATCGATAATTATTATTGAATGGACAGTTGTCGATAATTATCAGATTAAAATTTATCGATACTTAGTGACAATTATCGATAATTATCGGAAAAAAATTATCGATAATTATCGAATGAAAAATTATAGAGTAATTACGAATTATCGATAATTATCGCACACCCCTAACCCAGGTCAATAGTGTAAATACTTGGTAAATAAAATACTGAATCTCTCGGTAGAGAGCAGTAGAGAGTACTATATTCTTTGTACTGAATACAAGCAAATTTACTTAAATTTAGTACAAGTAAAACATTTATAGGTAATTTAGTACCCTAACTATAATAAATTCATAATTTTTAACCGTCTTCGACATCTGTATAAGGCAATTATTCATTAACATAACAACAAAAATTATATTGCTTTTAGAAGCGACGGAGTAGGTATTTAGTATTTGTGAAGACGTCAACATTACTGTGTATAGGTAAACAAATATTAACCAGTACATAATATTTTACTTAAATTAATGATGTAAATGTCTTTTTAATTATTTTCATTTCTTATTCAAGAAATTTACATTCAGTATTCTAAAATTGCAGATGAAAATGTCTATAGATGGTAAAAAACTAGCCCATAAGAGGCATGTCATTTCATTGGAACAAAAAATTAAAATTTTAGATCGTTTAAAAAAAGGTGAAAAAACTGCAGATGTAGCTAAATCCTTAGGATTCAATGAGGCTACGGTTCGCACCATCCTAAGAAACGAACAGAAAATACGAGCATCAGTTACTTCTGGCTCTGCACTTTCTGCAAATATGAGGGCTCGTTCTAGGGCACCAATAATAGAAAAAATGGAAAAAACTCTTAACATTTGGATTCAAGACTGTACTAGAAAACGGACTCACATAGATTCTTATATTATAAAGCAAAGAGCTCTAAAAATTTACAATTTTTTAAAAGAAAATGAAGAACCACATTCTGATGCCAACTTTGTTGCTAGCCGGGGTTGGTTTGAGCGTTTTCGAAAAAGATTCTCTTTGCAAAATATTTTAATAGATGGAAAGAATGGCTTCGCTGTTCATGATAACCTTAAAGCTTACCCAAAGGAATTGCAGAAAATATTAAATAGGGTGGACTTACATATCAATATAGTCAACAAAAATGGTTTTAAAACTAAAGTTAGATAAAATACAACAAAAAATAAAAACAAAACTGAAATTATACTTAAGCCAATTTTGATATGGAATGTTTATCAACAAACCGTTGCTCAGCAACCAACCATAGGCAGATAATAACCTATTGGAAAATAATTATAATATGTAATTATATTATTTAAAATTTATATACAGTAGTACAAGCTATGTAAAACTTGAAATAAATAAGTCAGGCAGTTAGATATATATTATCTATAATTATCTGTTATAGAGGTACTTGTTAACATAACTAATTTCCTAGTGAATGATTTCTAATTCATACTAATATTATAAATGTGAAATGTAAGTTTGTTTCTTACGCTTTCACACGAAAACTACTTAACTGATTGTTATGAAACTTTGTGCACATATTCTTGTAGGTATTACAAGTAACATAGGATACCTTTTTTTTTTGGTCTCGATAACCGACATACACGCAGGCGAAGCCGCGGGTGGAAGCTAGTATATTCATAAATATGTATATATGCCTATATTAAAAATAGCTACACTATCCCTAAATAGCATTCATAATAAAATTTAAACCATTTATTATGATTAATAATCTATGTTCAGACAATCATTCTCTTTTATTATTTATTTTACTTTACTAATGTTTAATATATATATAATAATTATAATACTTAAAGTTGTGCCCAAAAATCAATTCAAATTTACCTTTAACAATATAACGTAACTAAAAAACACCAAATAAATAAATATGTTAAAACATTCCTAAGGTAGGCAACTTAATGCCTGTTTTAGGTAACAGTTGACTGATAAACAATTTTTTTTATAAATAATACATATATAATTGAAATAATACACCCCGACTCAAGGCGGGAATCAAACCCACAACCCTGGAGCAGAAAACAGGGCCACTGCCAACTGCGCTAAGGGCCAGTTATGTTATGTTATTAAATGTTACTTTTCTGCAAAATTTTCCCATCAGTGCTAAAATTTAGGATTGTTAGATGTGTAATTAAAAATGTATTAATTTTTGTTATAAGCTAATTTTCTTGTGTATAATGTATTTGGCGGTTAATTTAAGTAGTAGGAAACAGTGTTAAAGTAATTTTTTTTTTAATATATAACTAGGAAACGTGATAAATCTTATACACAATGACTTTGTTTACAAAAATACCATATTGACTTTAGCTTAAGTATAGATGATGACTTTAGCTTAAATATAGATGATGAAATAAATTAGCTCTCTTGTACAGAGAGAACCTGTCAATATTGAGAATATCAATTCACAACTCGCAATATTAAAACAAAAGTATTATCTTTAATGATCAAGCCAAATTCTAAATAAAAAAATTAACAAAGAGTACCTATGTTGAATACATTTCAAACAAAAAATAAATAAAATTTGTAAAAATACTTTTGGTTTATCATTTCTATATGTACCTGTACTTTTAGTTTATCATTTCTATAAGAAAATAAACCACCAGGCACCTATTTATATTTTTTAAGCAGAAACTTATTAGAAGGTTTTAAGAATTGTCTTTTTATTTTATATTTCTATAATGTTTCAAAGTATGAATCAAAATATTATCGGATATATAATATTGTTTCGGACTTGTGCTATTTTTTATGTTTGTGCTCTTTATTAGAAGTATATAGGTGTTTCAAACCCTTCTATTTGGAGAAGAGGTCTTCGCTCAGCAGTGGGTTGCTTACAGGCTGATTGATACGTGTTTTAAATTTTTTTGAATTTCCGTTCTTGTATTTGTGTAATGGGAGATGAAAATTTGTATTAAAGCTCTACTTTTATGAAATTAGAAATATGAAACTGTGAATTTTGTTAAAAATAAATAGATTATTCAATATTCTTGAAAATTCTACACTTTATGATGAAATTTTATATGAAAGATTGTAATTTTTGAAAATAGAAGAACCATAGTTTTTTTGGTTTTGATTTAAACATAAATACACATATCGCACCCTTAATAAAACAAAGATGTAACTCAAAAATTACAACTTGTGGGAATTGACGTTTGAAGTTTAGCACTTTTTCCGCATTGTGTTTGATTAAAAATTTCCGATTATTTGTAAAGCTCTTCATGACTTTTACTATTGATATAATTAGTTTAAATTATAGAGATTTATAGAATAATAGAAAAAACACTGTGTTAAAATCTATAATAGCTGTAAAATGGTGATGAAAAAAAAAATGCCGACTTAAATCTCTTTATGGCAAAAATTACTTATTAGACGAACAATATTTTAGGTAGTAACCGAAGTAAATCCAAATGTTACACATCATCATCAAACGCATTTTCTAAGAGAATGAAGTATAACAAAAATCATCTTTTTATTTTTAAATAATAAAATATTCCATACTTTCCTTTTAATCCAATACCGAATTATTTGATGTTACTCAAAACTACAGCACTTCAATCTCCGCTCACTACCGGTGCATCACTGAATCACGCCACTTTATAAGAACTGACTTGTCAGTTCCTGTTAATTGAAAAGAGAGTAACAATCGCGTATCTTTCTCCATATTATAGTTGAAACGCTGGAGTCGAAGTCTACGTATTATTTACGCGACGAAGACGCGTTTTATTGTAAAATCTCCAAATCCACAAATTTTGAGTTACATCTTTGTTTTATTAAAGGTGCGATATGTATAGGCACGTTTGGAAATTTGTTATGAGAGTAGTCAAATAGAGAAAGTTTAATCATTTTCGAAGCTGAATAAGCAAGCAACTCCAGGCCAAAAGACAGAGTTGTTACTGTAGTTCTGTCTAATTTTAAAATATAAAAATATAGAAACCTCTTATTTGTGCTTTTGATTAATAACTATATTATGTGATTAGATCATATTCAATTTTTAGGTTTATTTATGCAGCAGAAATAAAACTATTTACATTGGTAGTTTTATTTTTTTTAAGGTACTTATCACATTTTTAACTAAATACTCGAAGCAATTTTAAAAAACAAACTAATGTTCATCTTCATAACCGTTGGGCAGGGCGTTGACGTGGGGGTTGTGAAAGAGAGACTTCTGGCCGTCACCCCATGGGAAACGCTGCAAAAATACAAAATGTAATTGTAGACTAGATAACTTGTACTTATATTTCTGCTCCTCCTCTACACATGATAGCATATCTTATGGACTTCTCCGATAGACTATAATCCGAAAATAATTTTTAGTTTATTATTATATCTCTAGATTAGCATTTTCAAACAAACAAACTCTTCTTCTGTGTAGCATTAGTACTATCAAGAACACTACATAGAGACAATTTTTGAGAGAAATGATATTGCATCTGAATCTTTTCTTCATATTAGAAAATTAAGACAAAAAAATAATAAAAATAATTGCTTATTTATTCTAAATAATGAGTAACTAACTCATTATTTAGAACCTATTAATTTTTTTTTTATTGGTTGTCATTATTATTAAAAAGAACTTTATATTTTACTGTAACTGTATGTATGTCACTTCTGGATACTTTAGAAGGATTGGAATGTGATTTGCTGACAACACTGCCACACTGCTCGGCATTCATATCACAAAAATATGATCTATATCTTTGCTATCTTGTGAATTATAACATGTAATTGTCAGTTTTAACTCATCTTCTTTGCATTGGACTTCCCAGACCATTTAACATGGCAAAAAAATTACAATTTTTTTATATTAATGTGGATTTATTCATAATGCCTGAACTATTGTAAAAAAAGGATAACTACTGATCGTAATATCAATAGACATTAAATATTATAAGGTAATAAAAACTCATTGGATTTAAAAAAACAAAGATCAGAGAAACTTGCACCGAATTTGTCATATAAAAACCTCTTTTGTTAAAGCCCAAATTTATATTAATGATATTTTTCAATGACAGCAGCATATTTTTTAGATCACTGCTCATGAGAATTGTTTGTATTGACTGGACAAATGTTATATGTTGATCTGGGTACTTGGGTTAGCGTTGTGTTTATTCAAACCCCCAGTATAGGATTTTATCCTATCGGGAGACATTGAGTGTTAAGTGTTTATTTATTTATTTATATTTTTTAATATTAAACTCTTTACTTTAACTACCTCTTAAAAGAAGAGTAGGGATAAAGCCAATAGTCTGATATTTTGAACTTGTTACAATACAAAACCTTATCTTGAATAATGCCAATAATATTTAGTATCTATTTAATAATGTGATTAATTTTAATCTAGTATACATGACGTTAAAACATATTCGGTGTCTAAAATATTTACCTTGGTACGAATTCGCAGATACTCGTAAGCAACAAATGGGGGACGTTCGTGATGTTCCTCCTGGTGAGCTAAGTACGCGTTCAGCATACCTAAGGCGACGGCTGGAAAGCCTACGAAGAAAGACAGCTTCTTCCACAACTGCCAGCCACCTTTATTCAATAAAAATTAAGTAGAGATAAGATTAACCTCAGGTTATGATGTTACATAATTATCTGTAATTTAAGAAAAATATTACTTACCTCCATGTCCACCAGCTGTAGCAGAATGAGAAGAAAGACGAACATTTTTCTTAACATATAAATTCGCAGCTCTCTGTACGAACGATGCCATTTTTACGTTTTAAAAATTTTATTCTGGTTGCTTCTAAAATAATTATACTGTCAAGTGTCAATGTTTACTGCAGATGTCAAAAATATTTAATCGATTTTTTTATATTGTCGTTGAAATATTTAGCATTGGACTCTTAAAAAATTAAAAATAATACCTTTTACTGTAAATTGATAAGAATTGAATAAATAGAAATAAAATTTCAAATGTTTATTTTGTACAATTTTTATTAAGAGGCAGAACTTAAAAAGATGTTACAGTATGACAAAAATAAATATTTTGATGAACGTTTTTTTTTTCTTTTTCATATATAAAATGTATATTATTTTTCAACGCAGTTACATGAAAATCTGTGTGATAAATATATTTTTGAAATCATTATTATTTTTCAAAGCAATTACATGAAAATCTGTGTGATAAATTTAATGAAATAAAAATATTAACATAAAATTTTACTATTTTTTTACTAAGAAAATTTAAAAAAAAATTATGGAATAGATTTTATTTTTAATTTTTATAATGAATTAAACTTCAAATTAATAATTAAAAAAACGCATTTTAATAACATTTAATTCATATTCAATATATTTGGAATGTGTAATTCTATTTTAAAATGGCACCATAAAAATTTCGCTAACATTATTTTAATTTCTACAAAAACATTGGTTGATCAAATTCTGTGAAATTTTGCACCAAGTTATTGCGTCTATTTTGAGATAAATCAGGATCTAACACTTTTTCTAAAACCTGTCTAGGTGAAATCTGTAACAAAAATAAATAATAATAAACAATTATTATTAATATAAGCACCAATGATTTGATTCAACTTCATAACTTGTTCAAATATTCAATCGTTAATAAAATACTTTTTATTCCATCCATTTAAGTTCAAATATATATATTTTTTCACTTGCAGCGGATGACACTCGATATTAATGCAGTTTTTTTTTTTCAAATATTAATTTATTAATTAAATTTAATTCATTTATTTTAGTTTTATATGGGATAAAAAAATCTTTTTTAATAAATAGGAGGAACTGACTTTAAGAAACATTACTTGTTCATACTGAAAAGTATTTGCTTACCTTTTTAGATTTGACATGTTCAAAATTATATTTTAAATAAAATGCTGTTTGTTGTAGCTGTCGTAAGCTTCGCAAACGAAATTTGGGATCAGTATCGAGGAGTCGAAGAAGCAAGGCTCTAGCTTCATTCGACAATTCATTTGCAGAACATGGCAAAGAACCTGGCTTGGGCTGAATAGTTTCAGATTCCTGCCTATAACAGTAGACAAAAACAAACTTTAGTTTTAGCGGAAATTTTAAATTTGCAATTTTTCTAAATGATACAATTTTTTTTTGTGAGCAGATATTAAAAGGGGACAAACATTTTGTTTTATTATTATAAAACATGTAAAAATCAACAACACAAAAAATACCATAACTTATTTTCAAAAATATTGTAGTTAACGTACCTGTTACTTTTATTATCAGTTTCTTTACACGTTGATGGCTTTTGCGCAGAATCGTCCATTTTTGCTGATACATTAACAGCAGGCGCCGGAAACTAATATGTATATAAAATTAATCATATATAATGAGTACGTTCGCGGGTCCTCTTCTAATTGATAATTCATCACTTTTATAGGATTTTTTTATCTATGCATTCCACAGACCACATGCGCGGAAATGATTCTTCTTTAATCAAAAACTGAATTTAACTGTCGAACTTTAGTGAATAATTGTTTGCTATTGTTCATAAAAGATAATGAACAAAATTATCTTCTTACATTTATTCACTACTTATTATTTTTATTAAAAACTGATAAATAAAAAACTATTGCGCATGTCCCATTTCCGTTTCCGCACATGTGTTCTGTGGAATGCATAGATAAAAAAATCCTATAAAAGTGATGAATTATCAATTAGAAGAGGGCCCGCGAACGTACCCATTCCATATTTCTAAAAGATATTTTTCCTGAATAGCCTAGATCTTTTTAAATACTTGACCTAAATTAATAATTCATTTTTAACATTTTAAAACTTTGGACGAAACACATAAAAATCACAAAAAAAAAAACAATAAAAAAAGTATAATAATAATAATAATATATCCTTCAAGAGGGGAGTAAATAGGTTTTTAAAGGGTCGGCAACGCGCATGTGATGCCCCTGGTGTTGCAGGCGTCCATAGGCTACGGTAACCGCTTACCATCAGGCGGGCCGTATGCTTGATTGCCACCGTCGTGGTATAAAAAAAAAAAGTATTAAAAAATAATATTATTAATATCGATACGAGAGCGCACTGGTATTGAAATATATCTACACTACAACAACAACAAGTACATGGGGCGCCATATATGAATAATATCACAGCTGACATTATTTACATTAATTTTATGCGAGTAGTCGCCTCAAACGACGGCGGTCGCGTGTTCGATTTCCGCTTGGGACAGATATTTGTATTTGTACAAATATTTGTTTCCGGTCTGGATGTATGTCCTTGTGGGTCTCCCCACCGTGCCTCGGAGAGCACGTAAAGCCGTCGGTCCCGGTTGTTATCATAGACACCTGATAACGATCGTTACTCATGGTAGGGAAATTACCCGCTAACCCGCAGTGGAGCAGCGTGGTGGATTAAGCTTTAACCCTTCTTCTATACGGAGAATAGGCCTTCGCTCAGAAGTGGTACAGGCTAATACAGTACAGTAGGTACAGTTTTTAATCTAACACGCAAATTAATAAATATAAAATGTTCCCTGCTTTTGATAAAATTATAAAAAAAATCAGTATTTTTTTTTATTTAATAAATAATGATATGAGTGCCATCTGTTGACTGTGTATTCAACTATATCTACACTACAAGTACATGGGGCGCCATATATGAATAATTTTTGTAATTAATATGACAGCTATGGCATTATTTATATTTTATGCGAGTGTTTTTGCGAGTGTTCTCGCAAATTAGCCCGTTCACTACCAGGGCCTCTGGAGACAGATCTTATAAACGACTATAATTATTGTCAGACCAATCACATCCTTCATTTATTTTATTGCTGTATAACATTATACATCTATGTGCATACGAATCAGATTTAATAATTGATCGATATCCTCCTCCTAGCTATTACTAAAAAAAAAAAAACAAAAATAGCAATAGACTTCGTAAAAATACATAGTCTGGCCATAAATACTGTTACAATTAAAAATAAACAAAACTATACATTTGAATTTGGAATCTGTCATTTTTTTATGATTGTTCATTTCTTATTTTCGCGCCGATACATCGTAAAATATTTTGTGATATTATAAAATGGAGTGGGATGATAAAGAGAATCGAATCGCGGTTATTGCATTACACAAAGTAGGTATGGAGCCATTTGGCTCCATACCTACTTTTAAAACAATTTTTAAAACTCTCCACACGCTTGGTATTAGTCAAGTAGTGTATGTAGTGTTTGTGTACCAGGCTTTTGTTAGGTAGGTACAGTGAAAACTCCTCTGTTTGTGACAGAAAAAGATCTGGCCATCCACATAGTGTTCGTATGAAAAAGGCAATCAAAGCAGTAAGGAAAAGAATTCGAACAAGTCCTGTCCGAAAGCAAAAGATTTTATCTCGGGAAATGATGATAGCATCCAGAACCAGGGTTCGAAAATATCCGATATTTATTATAAATATCAAAATATCGGATATTTATGATATATATCCGATATGTATCAAAATTTTGATATATATCCATTTTGTATGAAAGCTATATTATTAATTTATTGTATTATTTATGTATACTATTTGCATACGTGCTACATAAACATAATTAATTATTTAAAAAAAACTAAAATGCTTTTAATTTTTTATTTATTTAGGTACTTAAAATCTGACAAATGAAACCAAAACATAAAATCTTTTTCTAGATCAGGCAAAATCAACTAAAAAACATAAAATCTAATATATTAAAAAATCAACTTTAAATAGGTAACAAAACAGGTTTTTAATTTTGATTTAATTTTTAATTTTGATTTTGATTTCGATTTTAATTTTGGTCTTGATTTTGATTTTAATTTTGGTTTTCGTTTTATTTTGAATTTTTTGAATTTGAATTTTGATTGAATTGTAATTTAAACTTAGTAGGTATTGATTGGATTTAGATTTTAATTGTGACTTTAATTAAATTTTAGTAATGCTAGTTTTTGACAGAATTTAAGTATTGATTTTGAATTCTCAATTTAATTTGTAATTTTCAATGAATTTTGGTATTAATTTTGAGTATGATGATTTTTAATTTTTAGGTGATTGAATTTTGTCGTTGATTTAACTTCGATTTAAATTTGTTATTATTAACGGTTATAAGAAAACTTTGTAACTAACACTATATGGGCTAGTCCTGAATTAAAGGTTATTATTATAAAACAATAAACATTACAAATAACAACTTTAGAATATAATCAAATAAGTCTTTTAGTTATCAAATCAGTTATCAGTCATTCGTAATACACGGTTAATTTTCAATATAAAATAATAAAATAATGCCGTATTAGGGAGTTTATTTTAATTCTACTTCAACACCTTCTACATTTGGGGAGTAGAAAATTAGAAATACAGTAACAAACGCCAAAAATTACTTAAGAATATAAAAAATTTAAACCTATTTTGTATTGATAATTATATATCATAAAAAATAATTTGATATATATCGGATATATATCAAGATATATATCATGATATATATCCATTGATATATACCTATCCTCGTACCCTGTCCAGAACCATGTCGCGTATTTTAAAAGATAACTTAGAACTTGTAGCCTAAAATAGACGCACTGGTCATTTCTTAACTGATAATTTAAAAAAGAATAGGTTGGTAAAATCAAAACAACTACGTAAGCGGTACGCAAAGGGAAGTCACAAAAATGTTTGTTTACGGATGAGATTTTTTTTACAATTGAGCAATATTTTAACAAACTAAATGACCGTATTTATGCTCAAAGCTCTGAGGAAGCTTCCCAATAAGTCAACAGAGTACAATGTGGGCATTATCCGACTAAAGTGATGTTTTGGTGGGGTGTTAGCTATGAAGGAGTGACTGAGCCATATTTTTGTGAAAAAGGTATCAAAAAATCGGCACAAGTGTATCAAGATACCATTCTTGAGAAGGTAGTTAAGCCCCTTAACAATACCATGTTCAATAATCAACAATGGTCCTTTCAGCAAGACGCCGGCGCGGCGCTGGATCATAAAGTTCGATCCACCCAGATTGGGTAACCAACGTTGGTTTCTAAACCGTTGTTACGAAACCAACGTTCTGGACTTCATCAGAGCTGAAGACTGGCCGTCATCTAGTCCCGATCTTAATCCGCTGGATTGTGATTTATGGTCAGTTTTAGAGAATATGGCTTGCTCTACATGCCATGATAATTTGGAGTCCTTAAAACAATCCATACGATTGGCAGTGAAGAATTTTTCCATCGAAATAGTGCGTGTTTCTATTGATAACTGACCTCAACGGCTGTATTGCAGCCAATGGAGACCACTCCGAATAAGCTTTATATATTTTTAATGGTTTTATATTAATTTATTAAACTAACACACTGTAATGTTACGTGCAATACAAAAAATGATTGCAATACAAAAAATGATTTTTTTCTTTGTAACAATATTTAGGGAAAGATTATGTATTTATTTAAATATGTTGAAATGAACAAAAGCTTCCCGCTTTTTATTATTATAATCAATTACAAAAAAAAATACAATCAGCCGAATTAAAAATCACTTCCTTCCATTAACATTAAAGTCGAACTATAGAATATATATGATAGCGGTATAAAATCAGTAAAATAGGTATATAAATAAGAAAAAACCTATTTTAATACTCAGTATTAGTTGGTAGGTTACAACAAACATCTAAGTAGATTAATAAAATATATGCATTTTTTAATTTTAGTTTCCGTATCCAATGGAACTCTAACAATAAGACATGTTCATCTGCCACTGAGTTTTATGTATGGAACCGTAACTGGTGAACAAAAAAATTTTCACTATACGGAATATACAGATCATATTATTACATACTAGGGTCATTATAACAATAAATATAAAAATTTAAAAGTGGGCAGACAAAGAACGTGTTTTCGGCAATTTTAGATTGATCTTAACATACGAGTATGTATTGTGAAATTGCTTCTTTAGAAGAATAACGTGATATTTTATAAACCACAACTTTACAGGAGAGCAATTTCAAACATCAGTTAATAAATTCTAAAATATTGATAATTTTACTGTAGGAAAACAATTAAATAGTAAGTAAAATTATCAATATTTTAGAATTTATCAACTCTTAAATGTTTGAAATTGCTCTCCTGTAAAGTTGTGGTTTATAAAATATCACGTTATTCTTCTAAAGAGACGAAATATTGTACAGTAGTACGGAATCCTTCGAGCGCAAATCCAAACGCTCTTAGCCGATTTTATGTAAATAATATGGCACTTATTAAATTGGACTTAGCATGTCAATAAAAAAAAAGAGAAACAAATATCTGACGAAGATTATCGTGTAGATATGAATAATATTTACTGACACAAAATAACGAGTAATAAAGAAAAAGACCGAAGGACATAAATGTGTGCACATAAGGGTAATTATATAATTCTGAATCATACTCGTTATAAGAACTCCTGAAAAGGACATTCATAATTGTTATACCTGTATAAATTACGTATTACCGCTACATCGAACTCGGCTATAAGTACCTAACCAGTACGTCTACATAATCGCCTACTCACACCAACGAACCTACCCCATTAATATTCGATCAAGTGTCTCGTACAAACATAAGTGTATGTAAATTTATATTTTCTTACTTGTTTTATATCTTGGATCTACTCATAAGTTATAAAAAATGTACGTTCATCATGTACAAACTTGAATAAGTTCAAGTAAGAAACTTAATCGCTAATACTAATTATATCACGCATAACATGTCGTCTACAGACTATCGTCTATAGACGCGAGATATAACACGTCGTCAAGTAGCGCCACAATATGTAATTTTCTTAAGCTACGTCTACGCAGCCCGGTCTCACAACCCGTCTACCCGCCTCATTTTACATAAGAAAAAAGCAAACTTCATCGGCTAAAAATAGGGAGCCAGCCCCTTAATTGCACACTTGGAATTTACAGCACGTTTTAACGATTGTGAGTTCATCGAGATAAATGCACCTTAACGCGAGTGCGAGGTAATGGTCTGCAGATTGTGACGGTAGTTAGAATTACATATTTAAATAAAATCGTGTACTTATATAAGAAATTCAACCACGTACGTCTCTCATCTATCCATAGTGAATTTTAACGAAAAACCATTTGAATTTAGCGCAACATCAATGTGGCCGACGATTATATTATGTGGATCGTTATAGTGGTTGTGCTTTATGAGAGTAATGGCGAATGTGATGCGTTTTTGCATTTCATCGGTGTAATATATTAGGCACCGAGAACATAAGGAATAAAATTTATGTGAACATTGATTTGTTAAGCACTTCTTAATATATTTTTATTGCCGACATAACGAAATATGTCGCATGGTCTACAGTCGTCCGGAGTAGATAAAATAAAAAGTAACTTACCGTTAGTATTAACGACCGGACTACTAATCAACTGTTATCTTTATCAATGTTACAACAAGTAAAATTAATGCCACACTTTGATCGGGTCACGAATCTGTCATTTGAGAATGAGAATTTATTTTGGTTGCATAGATCTATTAATATACAAGTTCTATTAATTTTACTAGATTTACTTATTGCTTATACATTTTATCTATGAAAATCATATCAGTTATTAATAAAAGTATTCATTAAACTCTAAAAGTATTTTTTTTTTTCTGTTTTGCATCCGTTAATATTATTTACAGATGCAATTTAATTTTTGAATGTTTTATAGAAAAACTTCTGATAACCTGATAAATAATAATAATAATAATAAATATATATTATGTGTATTATTCTTTAGTTACATCAAAATAAGTTCCTCTACTTTTTGTGATTATCGCATCATAACAGACAAAATAACATTTTACTTATAAAACGTATAGCAATAATTGTTTTGAAAAATTATTGAAAACAGAATTGGTCTCGCTGTTAATATGTATGTAGGCATACATAAAGTGAAATCTTAAAAAAATATATGTACCTACTTAATAAGAAAATTAAAAAATTAATCATAAAAATTAATTATATATAAGTCTGGTCATTACAAACGGATCAGATTTTTTATTAACATTATTCATATCCTGTCCTTAACAACTACATAACAAAATAATGACTACAATGTGTCTTGCGGTCGACCAATGTATAACGCGGAGGAAGTGAAGATGAGCATTGCAATAAAATATTTCAATGGTTAGAATCATTGCGTTTTTTATTAAAACAAAAAAAAACAACTTCCGCATTACTCAGTACCTACAATTAAAATCTATGCTTCTGAAAAAAAAACACATACAGAATGAGCCTGTCTTACCTCATTGCATAGATTTAATCTTTGGCAAGGTTAGGCATTTTAGGTAAAACATTAGTTAGTATTATTAAAAGTTATCGTGATTTTCGAAAGGTCATAATATGTATTTATTTACTAACGAGAATGTTTTTGTAATTTTTTGAGTAATTATTTTGTTATAATTAAATAATAACGTAAATCTTTACACATAATAAAATTGTTAATTTCGTGTCTAGGTTGTAGGAGTGTAAAATGCTAAATTATATAGTTTATATTTATATCATTTTTAGAAATGTCTGTCTATCTGTCTGTCTGTTTGTTTGCACACACAAAATAGCTAGAGTACTAAGTGTAAGTTAAAAATTAGCATAAAAATTATAAAGCAGATTTTGAGTAACAAAAAAACATTTATTTCATCAAAATCACTTCGCTCAAAAGTTGTTATAATTTGAATTTTGTGTTTTTAATGACGTCGTTAGAGAAGAGTAAGTAGGTAAGTAATTAATACCTACATTTAAATGTGATCCAAAATTTATAATAACATTGTATAAAAAATCTATATAATTTAATTAATATTAATTAATATTCATACTCAAAGCTCAGAAAACGAAAAAAGACAAAAAATAAAAAACGTCAAATGTTGGATTGCGGCACAGCTAGTTTTTTTTTTTTTTTTAAATAAAATAACCATTACCATAGTAATAAAATTTACACATATCTTAAAATAATAAAATTTTATAACTTAAATGCGAGTCTTGAAAAGCATCTTGACTTCTTGATTTTGATAAGAAAGCTTAGATTTACAATTAATGTACATACGTTTTAAGGTTATTGTTCATATCATATACCTAAGTTATATTTTGATGGTGTTTTATTTCACCTTACTTTTTGAAATTTTTTACTACAGTTTTTATAAATCTTATGAAGTTAATTTATTTTAAACGTACATTCGAATAGCGAATAAATCCTACTTACGTACTACAGTTAAAATTTAATATATCAATTCTATATTTCACATCTTTGGCACGTCGTCTCTTTGATATCGTAACTAAAAAGTTTAGTTTGTATTTGGCTAGGTACCATTTTCACAGTGATTATTTTGAAAACGTTAGTTTAAATGTGCTGCATGTTATTATTGCAGAAATTTTAATGATTAAAGTGGCTTAATGAATGCACTAAAATGCTGAGACTATAATACCCTTTATAACTTATAGAATACAAACACAATACTTTATTATTTTTACGGCCCCAAAAGACATCAAAGTTTTTAATGGAGATAGCTAATTAAACATCTATTTACCGTGCGATTGCGTGCCACATTGTGTGACAGTCACTATTATCGTCCCATCGAAATACAACCTTGGCTTGACCGATGATGTCTTTAGACGCATCGTATTGGGAAATTATTGAAAAAAAAAAACGTATGTCAATGACATGAGACTACTACAATAGTGGCGCCAGAAATATTTTATAAGAATGAAAGAAACGATCGCTATTATACTTGAAATAGTTTTTACCGGTCATCATCAAGTCAGTCTTCAAAAGCTACTAAAATGAATTGTATTTCAGTTTGAACTGTATAAAAAAAATCCAACAACTTGTTCATAAACAAACAAATAAGAGTTATAGAAAAATTATAAAGACTTTTTCGAAATTTATTAAAAAGATGAGTTTTCGTAAAAATATTATTATTTGGTAGTTTTAGTTTACCAACTTTAAAAAAAAGTAAATATAATTTTGAATTATATTTATCTATCTGATATCTACTTTGACATTTTTATTTCGTTTTTCAAGAAATGATATTTACCTATCAAAAATTGTGAAAATCTGGAAATATTTTCTTTCGAATACACTAACAACTTGAGACGTTAAAGTATTTGACTAGGTACTAACAAACAAAGTAAAAAAAAAAAAAAACAAAAAAAAGCTCATAAGACGAAACAAACAAATGATTTGCGGTTGTATCACGAATGTTTAAGAAGTCGTTGACTCAATGGACTCATTAAATTTATTAACGTTATTATATATATTAATGGATACATGATTGACAAGAAATTAATAGGAATACGTCTTATAATGGCGCCATCTTTGTCTAGGTTTTATAAATTGACGCAAGTCTTTATATACTTATTTTGATATAACTTTCGAGATACCAAGCAATCAATAAAATCGAAGTCTATTTTTATTTATAGAAGTTTTATAGTGTGTTACATTTTTTTTTGTACGATATGCATATACGGTACGTAAAAAGTTACCTATCTTGGATAATGGGGATGGGTTTGTCTAAGAACAAGCTCTTGTTTATGTAAGAAGTTAACACAATGAAGCAAATTATGCTCAAGAGATACACGTTTAAAAACTTGGGTTATTTTTGATTCGTACAACATTAATGGAGATATAATCTATCTCTATGTAGAGAGCAGCAAATGTACCGTATTTTTTAATATATTTCAGTCTTATTTATAGATCATCTCCAAAATACTAAGGAAAAACGAGAATATATGGAAAAGGTCTAAGCGTGTCATTATTTCTTAAGAATAGATATATCATCCTGTCCTATTTCCATTAAAACGCAATATTTAAATGAGTATAGTGCTGCGTTATGCGTGATGAATTTGACATACTAAGATGAGCGGTATGTGCGGAGTTATTTTTCTAGATAATATAGTCTGTTATCTATATGGAAAATTTATCATCTTCGATCAACGCTAACATGAGTTACTTAAAAACAATAAAATAATGAAATAGTTTTTACTTAAGCTTCAATAAAACAATTATTTATAAGTACTATATAATTTTATTATTTAAAGATTAATTTGTTGAGCAAATAAAGAGGGAGAAAGCAAAAATGCCACGTACATATTTTAGATATACCGGCGGAGCTCGTTGCAAGCTGTCCAGCCCGCGGTCAATGGCCTTGACATTGTACCCGTTTGTGTTTACATATTAATTTAAGATTCTTTCTTCTACTCTCAAAAATTATGTAAACTCCGCACATTTTTTATAAAACGGGATTGACTACATCATTATGTTAATTTTTACATTTATCTATGTAACGGTTTATTTATTTAAAGCTTTAGAATCTTCCACTTTGTCAACTGATAAAGAAGTAGCACGATTTTGAAAAATAGTTATAGATTAAAATAACGAGCATTAGAAGTATATTTTCGATGAAATGAGATTAATGATTATACTTTATTAGATTAGATCCATTAAAAATTCTGATTTGAAAAAGTTGTTTAGTTGGGTATTTCTCAGGAATTACAGATCTTTTTTGCAAATTATACATTATTGAGGAAAGTAGGTAATCTACATGTAAGTATAATATTAATTTATTATATACCAATATTATTTAAATTAAATAGAAAAGATACGTTTACAATCGACAAACTCTAAAACTACATTACCGGTTTTAATAATTCCTTTACCATAAGAATCTTTATTACGTAGAAATACCATAGGCTGTAAAACATCACACTAGGACTAGGGAAAGCAGCAGACTGGTAACCATTAATATCAACCAATATAACGGATGATAAATTACACCGTGGTTGAGACTGTAGGAAACCTCTTGTAATATTATAATAAAATATGGAGGATACCTTCAATTAAAGTCATATAGTAGGTATTTCAACTACTATTATTTTTTGAAACAAACAAATTCTTAATGTAAGCGTTGTCTTCAATACTTAATTTACTAGTAAAGTAACAAAATAATGTCCTAAGGTCTAAGGTTTCCTGTATATTACTTTTCTCTATGGTCTAAGGTTAATCAATGCGTAAAATTTTCTAATCTACAATCTTCCCGAACAGTGCAGTAAAAAAAAAAAAAAACATTGTATTCCTTGTCATTTCGCCGCATAAATTTTAATGACGCGGAAACAACCTTCCTGTTATTACGTAGTGTTAAGTCAGAAAACGATTAGCTGTGACTAGTGTGTGGGGCAGATTGTCTTGTTTCTTTTTAATACTTTATTCTTACTAAATCTCTGTTATAGATAGCTTTGTTAATAACAATGCTGTCGTTATAATGTTTAATATTTTATAGTAATTTTTATTGTTAATTTCAGTAACTCTTCTTCAATCTGCCAAATTAACGTCGACAGTATCCTTATATCCTTATTAGGATGCTTAATTTTAGAGGAAAAATTTTTACCTCAATGTCCCACCTGAAAATGTTGTAGGCGATAAAAAAACAAAAATTTTGAGCTATAAAAAAGCCCTTAATTTTAATTTTAAGGCGTTGCTCATCAAACAATAAGAATTCCATACAAAAACGTATAAAAAACCATTTTTTATTCATTTTTTCTTCCGCTCGCACAGTAATGAAATGGCCGGCGTCTCCCAAAAATTATTGTTATACATATGTATGTATATAAACTATTATGTTATATATGTTTAAAATTATATTGTTCTATTATTGGCTGGCCAGCGGATCCTGACCTCACCCCGGATAGGGTTGCCAGGCGTCCGGATAAAGCCGGAAATTAGTTAGGCTTTTTGATTGCGTGTCCGGCCAAAGTAAACAGTCTCCGGCTTTTGTGCTTTTTAAATTTCCGAAACGAGCGAGCGAGAATTAAAAAAAAAATGTTGATAAATGTTTATCTAATGTAATTTAATTTTGACTGGTTAATAATAAAGTACTTAAACTGATTGGGCATTCGATTTTATTTATATTTCATTAGAATTTACCAAGATTTATGGCAATAATCAGAAAATCTTGACTTTATTATACAATTTTTTTGTCGTACTTGTTAATACTGAGACAAAAATCCTCAATAATGTAGGATGTCCGGCCTTTTTACCCAAATGTCCGGCTAAACTGGCTGGTCTGTCCGGCTATAAGTTGTGGTGATCTGGCAACCCTATCTCGGACATGGTTTTTTATCGCCTACAACATTTTCATGTGAGTCACTGAGAAAAAAAAATTCTCTAAAATGAAGCATCCTAATGTCCCTAATCCTTATACTATATAACATAGGTATTCCGTTGGTAAATATTCGGTATCGCGCCACCACCGATTTTGAGGCTAATTTTTTTTTTAAAGGTGCGTTATGACTTGAAAACATCATAACTAGTGTTGTTATGATGGCGCATGACCTTTTTAGATCTAAAAAAATTAAAAAAAAAAAATATCGTACTTATTCGGTATCGCGTCACCAGCCATAATGGGGCTGATTTTTTTTTAGAGCTGGTGCTTTATGACTACAAGACATCATAACTAGTGTTTTTGTGATGGCGCATGACCTTTTTTGACTTAAAAATTTTTTTTTTTTTAAATTATCGTACGAATAATTTTTTTGTTATACGATTATGGAAAGATATGTTTTTAATGTTATGTTATTAGGTTTTTTTTTTTATTGATAGGTTGTTAGGTCTTTTTTTTTTTTTGAGCGTTACTTCTAGTTTTAACAAAGGCATTTATCATTAACTAGTTTTTTAACTAGGGATGACGCGTTGTAACTATAGAGGTATAAATACCTTTATGGTTGTAACTAAAAAAAAAAAAAAACCTAACAACCTATCTATAAAAAAAAACCTCTAACAACATCACAATAAAAGAAAAAAATCTTTCGATAATCGTAATTATTCGTACGAAATTTTTTTTACATTTTTTATTTTTTACGCCAAAAAGGTCATGCGCCATCATAACAATACTAGTTATGATGATCTGAAGTCATAACGAACCTCTAAAAAAAATCAGCCTCAAAATCGGTGGTGGCGCGATACCGAATAATTACCATTCCGTTTTATAATAAAATAAAGCATTTATTCCAAGGTTTATTTCTTAATCAACAAAAGTACTTACTCTTTTGTCTAATAGTTTAATTTACTGTAAATAAGATACGCGAGCTCTGTGACTTGTAACAAAATAAATAAAAAAAACAACACAGAATCCGCTGATCCTCTACTCTATATAGGTAGGAGATTTGAAGTCATTAGACCATAAATTGATCGTCTTGCCACGCTGCGACGGGCGCCGGCGGCTCGGCAGAGGCGACACGAAACACCGTTTTATATGCGAAACCTGAACTAGCCTACACCTAGCTAATTTTACACAGTTTGAATTCATACAGTTATCTCTATGTGAAGATATATTTGACATTTGACACTCTTTAAATAGTTCTAGCGAAAATTAATTAGCTTATAATTTAGTTTTCAAAAAAAGAACATGAATTTATTACATTTAAATAAGAAGGGTTTAGTGGCATTTTAATAAACTAATAAATTAATAATAATATTATGTTCGCTTGATTTTGTACCTACTGGAATGAATAATTTTAAAGCAATTAAAAGGTTAATGTACATTTTAGACAAGGTCGGGACTTATTTTGTATATCGTCATTTATGTTTCGTAGCTTTTTATAACTTTGTTTTACCTCATTATTTCCTGGTATTTATTCAATAACATGACTATCAAGTCACGAGCAAAATATGAGGCTAATTAAGATTTAGATGATTACATTTTCCTTCCGTCGGTCTTAAGTAAAAGACAGTTATAATTGTAACATATAATAGCAGAAGTTTTTCGATGAACAAATTAACATTTTAATTAAAAATATATGAATGATAAAATCCTTTTTTTTTTAAAGGTTACAGTAAAATTTCAAGTTTTAGGGTATATATTTTTATATATATTTTGAGTGAAAAATAATAATTAATAATTCAATCGATCAGGGACCAAATCTATTTCTCCAAACTAAGTACTTGCTCTTTCGTTTATTCGTGTAAAACGAGCAAGTGACGTCTGTTTTCTTTGTGTTTATCTCCGTTTACTTATTGTTAAAGTTACTTTCATTAAAAAAAATTACACTGGTTTATGTTTTTGACATTATAACATACGGAAATCATTAAAGGTAATATTTACTACGTATCTGTTACCTAGTGTAAATATGAAGATCAATAAAATTTACCCTTTAGTCTGTACCTATATATTTATTGAATTTATTCCAATAAATCTGGATACTTATAGTAAATCCGTCATGTTCGTTAGAAGGATTTTTAATGGTTTTCTCAACTGAAAAAAGATTGTTTTAAAAATATTATTTCTTTCTTAGAAGTTAGAGTCTGTCTTGAAGGAAATAAAAAAATTGTCTTTGATTTTTAAAATACTTTATTTATTTATTTAATCATTTATATTCTTTCTTTTCTTCTCTCTTTTATATGTATCAATTACTGAGCTGCTGAACAGGCAATATGATCACTGTCAATGTTTATGCCATGAGAACTTTACTAAATGTTACTCTTCTTTATATATATATATATATATATATATATATATATATATATATATATATATATATATATATATATATATATATATATATATATATATATACACATTTTATTTTAATGCTTTACGTGTTTTGTAGAAAACAATAAATCTTACTTTATATTGAGTATATGGACGACCGTTTTGCTGTAGTGGTGCGAATAGTCGTCTCAACGCCTCGCGCCGAGATATTTGTGTTTGTGCAAAATATTTGTATCCGGTTTGGGCGTATGTCCTTGTGGGTCTCTCCACCGTGCCTCAGAGAGCACGTAAAGCCGTCGGTCCCGGTTGTTATCATAGACAACTGATAACGATCGTTACTCATGGTAGGGAAATTATCCTCCAACCCGCAATGAAGCAGCGTGGTGGATTAAGCTCCAAGCCATCTTCTATATGGAGAAGAGGCCTTCGCTCAGCAGTGGGTTGTTTACAGACTGATACAGTACAGTACGGTACAGTACAGTACAGTACTATATTGAGTAAAATGTCAGTGTTTCATTTATAATGTACCTACACATTACCTATTATTACTTGAAATACGTATATAACTTGATGTTTGTCGTTTATATTTTATAACTAGCGACCTACCGTGGCTTCGCACGGGTAGTGGAGCATATTATGCCTATATGTTTCTTCTGTCGTAGTTTTATAGCAATAACACCATTCTGGTGTAACTGTGCGAGTAGACCCCTTAGTGTTGGCGGTTACGGGTTCGATTCCCGCTCGTGTCAGATATTTATTGTATATATATGGTATTTGTATAAATATTTGTATCCGGTCTGAGTGTATGTCCTTGTGAGTCTCCCTACCGTGCCTCGGAGAGCACAAAAAGTCGTCGGTTCCCGTTAATAACATGGACACCTGATAGTGATGGTTACTCATGGTAGGGAAATTATCTGCCGAACCACAGTGGAGCAGCATGGTAGATTGAGCTCCAAGACTTCTCCTATATAGAGAAGTGGCTTTTGGCCAGCAGTGGGACGTTTACAGGCTAATTCTGTTCAGTTAATATAGCAATATTGGGCGACAGTGAAGGTCGCACCAAGCGAGTCCCGTCATCGGTGTGAGACCCGCGATTAATTTCTTGAGGTTTTATAGAAGATATTTATTTTAATTTTATAGTGTGAACTATTATCATAATGGGCATGAAATATTTAAAGTGACTAAGGTATTTAAGTTTATGAGGATTAATACCGTATCCGTCTAAAATAGCTTTGCTATCGCTAATCGCTCGCTAATTGTCAATTTTCACATAGAAAACAAACACGAAAAACGATTTGGTAGCTTACTTGTAAGTTGTATTTTTTAGTTTACTGATTGTTTATCACATCGTATCAGCAATATACAATAATTGTTACTAAATCTCGGATATAACATCGTACCTAAGTGGTGTTACAGACCGGCCGAACACTTATACCATCGAAATTGTGATTGTCGTATCTTAAAATTTCTAATTTTAACATGAACATACACAATATAGGAGCCGAAGCTTTTGAACGTTATTAATTTATTTTATTTCTTTTAGTAAATATTAGTAGATATCAAAAACTATTACCCAAAAATAAAAAAAAATAATTAATAGAGAACAAACTGATGTTTTGCTAACGAATCAACAGTCACGTTGTAATGATGACTTAAAATAAAATAAATGAAAAAAAAAAAGTATTTATTGTGATTCTTTTTGGTTAAATGCAATAGACCATAAAACCTGTCCTCAGACTCGCTGACTCGGCGGACGTCAACAAAAAGTAAATAAAAAATATGGGTATAATAAAATAAACGTCTTCGAACACTTTCTTGAATCGATTGAAACGCGATCGAAGTAATCAGCCTAATAAGTAAATTTATTCGTAACGGATCACGCGACATGAGCTGTCATGTTCTCACATAGAATTACGATTTACAAAGGTTGAGATCGGTACAGAGAAATGTAGAAATCCATTTACAAGTGTTCTAATTAGCATTCTGAAGAGATGTATTAGAATGGGGCACGAGCAGCAGTGCATTGTAAATGCAGATCGGACGGGCGACCTATGTAAATGTGCGAATATTTTTTTGGAAATCGAAAAAACGTCTAGACAAATAAAAATTCGTAACATGTACTGCTATAAAACCTTTTAAAGGACTCATTGATAAATTTGCTACCTGTTTATAGTCTACCGTTGTATTTGTTTGTATCTGTGAAACGAATAGACATTTTTTTTTTAAATTGAAGCAATAATAAATGAGTCTGCTTTGATTGTGATTTGTTATTTGTGGCTAGGAGTAAGTAAAACAAAGTACAAATTCAACAGTATTAAGTTCTTCACTTTGGCAACTTTTTACAAAAAAAAAATATAATTTACGATATTTCCTATCTGAACAACTGCTTATACCTGCAGATAGACTGAGATAACGCGTTGTGAGCAGTAGACTCACTTTTGAAAGATAAAACGTTATGTTCGACGTGCTAATGGCTAAACTGACTCACTTAAATGCAACTGTCTATACAAAAAGTCATATACGCAATTCAAAACATTTCTTTTTTGGCTGAAAGAGGTGCCTTTTAAAAACAGGTGTCAATTAAGCAATTGGAAAAATAATTTAAATAAAAGTTACCTGTATACATAAAATATTTTTTAATTCCTAACTTTTGATGGCAAACTATTCGTATTATAAGATAACGAAGATTTAATAAAAAAAATACTCCTATAATCTCTTGTGTTTATTGGGTAATATAAAATTATTTTTATTTAATAACGAATCCCTAAAAATGAAATGAAATTAACTAAGCGCATTAAAGTTACCGTTATTTAAACAGGTTCCAGAGACGTTCCAGCCACGACTAGACGATATGTTATAAGACTTATAAGACTATTAAATGTTGTAATAAAAATTAAACATGTATTATAGATGGAGGTAATTTCATTGATTCCTTATAGATTATAGGTATACCTACTTCGATCGCAGTGGTAATTATAATGATGTGTTATGGTCATTATTATTTATAAGACAAATAAAAGGAAAATAGTATACCATTATACTATTACATACTGTTGTAAATTAAAACAATTTGAAACCTGAGTTGTATAAAAGATTTAAAAAAAGAAATAATTGCTATCTTTTATAAGCCGGTAATTTATAATCTTTAATTAGGTACTTTTTGGGTTCCGTAGCCACATAGCAAAAACGGAACCCTTATGGATTCGTCATGTCTGTCTGTCTGTCTGTCTTACCGTCCGTATGTCACAGCCAATTTTTTCCGAAACTATAAGAACTACACTGTTGAAACTTGGTAAGTAGATGTATTCTGTGAACCGCATTAAGATTTTCATACAAAAATAGAAAAAAACAATAAATTTTGAGGGTTCCCCATACTTAGAACTGAAACTCAATTTTTTTTCATCAAACCCATACGTTTGGGTATCTATGGATAGGTCTTCAAGAATGATATTGAGGTTTCGACTATCATTTTTTTCTAAACTGAATAGTTAGCGCGGGAGACACTTTCAAAGTGATAACATGTGTGTCCCCCCCCCCCCCTGTAACTTCTAAAATAAGAGAATTATAAAACTAAAAAAATATATATGATGTACATTACCATGCAAACTTCCACCGAAAATTGGTTTGAACAAGATCTAGTAAGTAGTTTTTTTTTAATAAAAAAATACACTATTATTAAAACATCGATTAAAGTTACAACGAACTACAAGAAATTTTATATGATGTTACTTGCTGCTACGGAACCCTTCATGGCCGAGTCCGACTTCACTTGTTTAATTTTTATTATTCTAAGAAAAGACAATATTATTTTTTATGCTATTTTTTTAGTTCATTTTTTTTAGAGCTTTTATCAATTAATCTATTAATATAATATATTATAATATAAATCGACTTAATATTCTATTACCTACTGATATCTTACCATATTTCTACAAAGATGTTATAAATAAAAAGTATTCTGAGAAAATGTACATCGCCATTAAAGCTCTCGAAATCTTAAAATTTCTGAAACAGTGTCTGACGGAATCAGATTATTTTCGTACTGTATCTTTGCCAATGTTTTATTTAGTTTTCGTGCACTATGCGTATCAAGTTTGACACGTTTACTTGTGCAGTGAATTTTGAGGTAAGCTCTTATTTACCTACACACACACACTATATGTACGAAAAAAAAATTGGTTGTCTGTAAAGTCGGCCTACAGACGATAATTTTACCTGATAACGTCATAAGAAAACATTGATGAAAAATTGCATACTTTTATTAATTGAATTATTATCACTGAATGTAGAAATTTATATTTAATTATTTGTTTAATGATTATTATTTATCCTTTCAAATAATTATTAAGTTACTACACAAACGTTTAAGTCGTATTTTGTTTACATATACGACGATTTTGACCTCTATTTTCATTTTTTTTTTTGTATAAAAAAATTAACAATTTAGCAAATTACTTAACCTTTCCAATCAAAACATAAAAACTACGTCATACTTGAAACCAACGGTCAATAAAAAATTATAATAAAAAAAAACTTACATTATTGGTTTTTAAAATATGCATAAATCTTTAGACAAAATTGTTCATATAGTTACACATATCGCTAAAACACAATTCGTTGTCAACAGTTAATTGTTTTAAAGAATAACAATGAACACAAATTAGTTATTGTATGGAAAATGTACATAAAAATATAATTGAGCCATTGTAGTATAATTTATACCTACTCATATATTATGTATTATCGAAATTTGTAAAATTAGAAACGCATCTTGACTATACGCCATTTTGTTCTGTATATTATATTTATATATTATATATATAAAAATTTTATATTCTCCAAATTATACCAAAATTTAAATACTTTCAATGAACATAGGTATAACTAATTGATTAAAATCACAATTGTAAAAAAATACGTCAATATAAATAGCCATGCTCATTTAAAGTTAGCAAAAATAGTCTACGACGTAAACAACAAGTTTTATATATTTAAGATTTAGGTACAGATACTTTTTAAGGATAATAATTAATTACTAATTATAAATAGGCAAAGATGTATTTTTGAAAACGTTTGTTAATATTCTCGGTTTGCTTATTAAAAATAACTTTTTAATTTTTTCAATTATCTATTATTACGAGTATGTCGCCTTTATCGTGTAACTATCCGATCCGACATTATACATGCAACCAAATTAATGTTGGGTGAACTCTGACAGTGTGAGTGATAACTGGAAAGTAACGGACAAATTCTGTTTATATTTCTAATTCCTTTTTAAACTATTACGAACGTGTTAAAACAAATATAAGTCGAGTCAATAAAGACGTACATGTGATGTGTTTATCATCGAAAATCATTAAATTTTTATTTATATATAAGATTTAATTATTACCTTAACATGTATAGTTAATATATATTTTATATATTATATTTTGTACTCGTATATATATTAAAAATATATTACACCGACTCATGCTGTTATAATTCAAAAATATAAAAAAAAAATGTACAGTTCGCATTGATCTAGATCAATGACAGTTCGTTTAAAGTAACTGATGGATTAAGACAAGCTTTAATATTATATATAGTTCATGTATGATAGTATTGATACTGGTTGAATGCGTGGCTTGTGTGTTTGACAACATGAGTCGTCATATATTATTGTGTATGTATAAAAGCATTAAACTTTAAATATGTATATTAGTACGTTTCTAGTATAACTAGAATGAAATAAAAGTTTTTCAGAACATTCGGATATAACACGCATACTTGTACCTACTGTTCTTTTTATGGTCAGTTTTTTTTTTAACTTTTTATAATTCTTGTTAATTACTAGTAATATTCTTTACAGGTTTCACAAATAAAGATATTACAATAATAATACAAATAATAAATGGTGGATGAAATATAAAGAAAAGTTATAAACAACGACAAAAGGCTCATATGAGTTTTTATAAATATTTAAAACCCTGTTTAAAAAGATTTTCTGTTCTCGGTTCATCCCAATCACTGATCACAGCATATGACTTGCACGTCGTCAGCCGTGAACGATACACCTTTTTGTGGCATTTATGTACTTAAAACAATGGAGTGACGCCATTAAAGAAATTCAATAAGCCGTCCGGGTCCTACAGATACATACAATCTTTCAAGTTTCATTTATATATATATATATATATATATATATATATATATAAACGTTTTTAATTAAAAGTCTATATAGGATTTTATCGCGTTTATTTAAAACTTTAGAGTTATCCTAAACTTTAGAGTTTTCCGGACACCCACCGGACACCCGGACACCCGACATCGGACACCCACCACCTCAGTCTCCCTAGACCATGGACGCTGTAAAGGGTCTGAAACGTCGGGAAATAATTTAAAATATTGTTTAAAGTTTTAAATAAACGCGATAAAATCCGATATAGACTTTTAATTAAATGAGCAAAATTCGCGTAAATATAAGAGAACAATATATAAACGTAGTCTAATAAAAATCATTCTGTTACGTTTTTCATTAATAATTATTATGCAATATGTAATGTTTTGATAACTCTTCAAATTTTATGTTATTGCCAAACTAGATATGTACGAGTACATAGTGGTGCTCTAGGACGTCAAAACGTTCTGCACTTCGAACGCAAATACTCTTTCACGGATTTGTACTGTTATAATAGACCAAACACAACAGAAATGCTTTATTGCAGCGACGGTACTTGACGTAGAGTTTACATGTAAGAATTAATAGAGATGGTATTTACTTAAATTGATTTCAAGATTAATTAAGATATAAATATTTATATGAAGCCACAGTCACAGCCGAGAAGTATATAATATGTATGTAGAGTCGACGAACAAGTAATAACTTAGTTGTTCATTACTTAACAGTAATATAATTACATGATTACTATTATTAATAGTAAGATATAATTTGTGAATTAATTTCTATTTATCTGTCTACTACGATGTATAAACGGACAGCCAGACTCAGATTGCTCGTATTTGTCGATTGTTGGAGCTTATTCAACACTTGATATGTTGCCTATTACTCTATGGGATGAGAACATAACTATAAAGTAAGAAAAATATATACCATTTAAGAAACGGACACATACGGTATCTACGTATATGTGTATTATCCCTTAGATTTCATAATTTTTGGGTGTTTCCAAATGCCAGATGCCGATATAAAATTTCATTATATTGGTGGCCGTTGAATTTGTAGTGTTTTATTTCTATTTACTTTACAAGAAGGTCCAATATTATATAGTTTTAATAATACATAATACGACATAAACATAATCGAAAACTTCTTTATACTAATCTACTGTTAACATAATTATGTAACTCACTAATTGTGTAATAATAACATAGGTAGAGAAGGTTTTACATGTTGCTTAAAACAAAAGAAACGAAATAAGAGTTTAAAAAAACCTACTTTATAATAAAATAGAAACATATATTTTTTGAAAATTCACATACCTATATCACTCTAATAAGGGATAAATTTCGTAACCTGTAATTATATAAAATAAAATACCTAATATAATATTACCTTGCGATACGAGTACGTGTATACTTTATTTCTGCGCTATTGCTATAAGGACGACGATAAAACTAAGTGTGTTGCAGACCAGGCCATGACTCAGCCATTTTGTAAAATAAGATAAAAAAATCACTACCTGAGTTAATTTGCTTCTAGAGGAACCCTACAGTAATAGGTGCGCCCTAAAGATAGCGAGCCCACGTTTTGTACATCATAATATTTCATACCGTTTTTTATTTATTTTTTTATTTCAGAGCAATGAGTTTATTTATTTTTTCCGGTTGTTTTCGAAGATACCTGATAAGTGATAATACTAGGTAGAAAAATAATCCGCCAATCCCAAGTAGAGCAGCTTAGCTAATTAAACTCCCAACAACCTTCCTGTACGAAAACTAGGCTTTTGACCAGAAAATCGACGTTTATAGACTATTTTCTTACAGTTCGGTTTAGTACATATTTATAAGATTTTGTCTCCGGATAAATTATTTCAGAACAATCGTAATGGAGCTATTTGTGGAAAAATTTGGAAACTTTAAGACTATTTTAGAGAGACTAAACGAAAAACTATATAAACTGATTATTCATTTCTGGAAGTTAACAAACCATATAAAAGGAAATAATATGGTTTTAATTTACATGTTGTAAATTACATGAAGCATATGCCTACATAATATATAAGGTGAAGGATGTAACGAGTATCTAACATCATTAACTCGACTCGATTTAATAAGATTACGATTGACGTACAACAATTCGCTGTAAACACTTACGTCTTATAAGCGTACTCAAATTGTCCTAAATATAATTAAATAAATATTTGTATTAAAACAAAATAAAAACCGACTTCAACTTTCAATTATGTGATTGTATTAATAATGCATACACATGTGATTGCAGTAACCACGCCTAATTTACTGTGATTTATTGAAGAGTTCCGTAGCATATCTTCGAAAATTTCAATCAGAACATGACAAAACTAAAAAGACACAATTTAGCAGTGCGAGCTCATATTTTAACTATATCATCCCGCGTTACTGTATATTTTTATGAAACACTAGCAAACCCGGCGAACTCCGTTTCGTCACCAGATGGTTTCGTTTTTTGTACCATTTCGTTTGGGGATTAAAAGATGAAGAAAAATTATATTTCTTGTGACATGCAAAACCATATTAGTTTGTAGTACATGCTATGTATCAGAGATGGCGCTGTGTGTGAAAAATGATTTTCCCTGTTTTCCTACTTTTCTGTTGAAATTTTTCCTGAATTTTGTTTGTTGTAAACCTCACGGAGCCCGAGACCTTTCCAACGAATGCAAAACTGTGGAAATCGGTTTGTGCGTTCTGGAATTATAGCGTCAGGAAGGAAAACCCGACTTATTTTTATATTCTAGATTAACATTACATTTAGTATGATAGATGTAGAACGCAAAAGAGGAGACGATCCACTTGATATAAAGTAGCCACCGTCGGCTATTAATATCTGAAATATAAGCAGCATTTTTACGGCAGGAAACTCTTTAATAAAATATTATTAATCAAAATTGGCATTATGGAGTATATAAGATAAAAAAAGTTTACACCATATCTTGACAGAAACCGTCTAGGTTATATATGAAATCGAAAAATTATACTGAATGTCGGTTCACTACACTGCATTAAATTGCTGAAGAATAAAAACAAAAAAAAAAAGTTAACCAAAGTTCGATCCTCCTCTCATTAAAGAAGGTGTTTTAAATTATTAATCAGTCTTATTTATGTAAATGGCCAATTAATGCAAAGAATTTTTATATATTTCGTAAAAAACAGGTGCAAATTTATACAAATCTGTTGCACAAGAACGTTTAGGGTCTTTTACATACTCGTAATTGGTCATATCCTTGAAAAATCGATGAGTTTACACCAAAAAAAAAAAAAAAAAAATATATATATATATATATATATATATATATATATATATATATATATATATATATATATAAATAATAACAAACGGACATCAAAACAAGCGAGTAATTTGGCCCCTTAATTTATGTTAAAAATATTTTAAATATCGATCATGATTAAAAAACACGATATTTTTTGTGTATATAAATACACAAAAAATATCGAATATATTTGAAATATCTTAAAATTATTTCTTAATTAAAATCAATTCTATCCAAAACATCTAAATCGAGCTTCGAACGTTCATAAAATTAAACCTGCAAGATGTAATAAATACTATTACAAAAAAAATTACTACTTATATTTATTATAAAAATTAGCCCTCCAAAATCTCTAGTGTAGTTTTTAAATGTTGACAGTGTATTTCCGGTGGAATCCAAGGTTATGGTTGAAGGTTCTTTTTAAACATAATTAAGTTTGTTTTTTTTAATATAATTCGACACCAATGGGATTATTTCTTTTAGTACGATCACAGCTACATTGAACACTGTTGTCTAAAATTTTGATGCTTTGTTTTTTAAAGTATATATAATCATTGTGATTTTATTAATTAATTCTGAACTAAAATGAGTTCTGTATGGAGTAATTACCAATAAAATGAAGTACAATAATAGTTGTTTATCATCCTTTCAGCCCCGGATTTAAGGGGGGCAAACAAACAAAAAAACACTTGCCCCCGGCGGCAGTTTCATGGGGGTGCCAAATCCTTGAGACAAGAATTCGAAATATCGAACAAGTGAAGCCTCTTTTCCTACAATCTCATAATTAATTTATTAAGGGATTATTATTTTCACAAATGTTCAAAAAAAAAATGCTACTCATTTGTCAGTTTTAACAATTTTTCTCGAACACTGAAGGGAGGGGGCGCCACTATCAAGTTTTGCCCCGGTTTGAAAAAATCTTAGAACTGGGGCTGCACGCTTTTATATATAAATGGTATTTAAACATTAATATTGTATCTCATGTTGGTAGTTTTAAATTAATAAATAAAACATTTATTCCTGGGTACAATAAGGGACTGAACTGAATGACTGAATCAGCGTGAAAACGTCGCACTTCTGGGCAGAGGTCCCTTCTCTATATGGTAAAAGGGTTAGAGCATATTCCACCACGCTGCTCTACAGCGGTTAGGCGGATAATTTCCTATCATGAGTAATGATTACTATCAAATGTCTGTGATAATAATCAGGACCGACAACATGTTTTCCGAGGCACCTTGGGGAGACGCACAAGAGAAGGAAAAATAAGGGACGAGCTTTGAAAATCCTTAAAACAAAGGTATAAATGTATGAAATATGTATAAATATATGAAATATTCTTATAGTAAATTTTCATGACTTATATGGGATATATTAAGGTTCGTAGATAAGGAGGACCATTCCACGGCCAAATTTACTTATATTTCCACTTGATTGACAATTTTTTACAGAATATGTATTTACCGACATATAATAAAAATAAAAAGAAGTTCAAAATTAATGATCTTCATATTATATTAAGCTTGATTTCCGAGATTTATTTAAATCGATCTTTAAAAAATTTAAATATTATAAAGTCAATCTCGTTTTTTTTAAAGTTACTTTAAATAATTAATTATAAAATAATAAGAAACACATATAGGCATACGCGTTTGTTCATCAGCTTTATAGTTATATTTGATGTTTTTTGTGTTTTTTATCATGACGTGTTTTGTAACCTATCTTCCTAGGCAAAAAATATTTTTTCGAATCGGACCAATATACATATTATATTAGATACCGACAAATTTCATGATACCGTGATATATATCAATGATATATGTATATCATGATATACATATATCCATGGCATTCTGTTCTAACCTTTAGACCAGTAATTTTATGTTAGTGTAAGTATAACAATATAATTAGTATCACTATTTTAAGATGACCTCAAAGATACTCACAAAATGTATTTAATAAATCACGAAAATATGTTTTGCATAAATAATTCTAACAACTATTTTAATTATTTATTATTCCAATCTATTAAAACACAACGGTATAGTAGGAAATTATTTTATTTTCGTTATGTCTTCTAACGTGTAAAAAACATAAAAATCGTTAGAGATGATTGTCAGTTACATAGGTACGTCATACTGGTGGCCATAATAAATAAATCGCGACTTACTATAATTAGTAAAACAAAGCATATTATTTGATGGTTAACGATTCTATGGAAAAACCTACTTACATAATATGGTAATTGCGTTGTGATTTAGATATGTTTTATAAAAAAAATTCTAGGTCTTAAAACAATAGTCATAAATTCCTAAGGTTTTTTAATGCATCGTAAAAATTAATATCTTCTATTTTTTTTTATTTAATTAAGAAAATAGAAAAGGCAAGCTAATAAACTTGAGGAAAGCCGCCGAAAGCTGTTGAATGCAAGCTACTTCGAACCGGTCGCTCTGGAGATCGATAGGGGAGGCCTACGTTTAACAGTGGAAATCCAACGGCTGATATGATGAAACTAATAAAACCAAGTTTTCGACTTCACAAAGTCTGTTTTCACTTTCTGGGACAAAGCATTCGTTTGTATAATAAAATCCAGCAGGAGGTTTTGCTAGATACATAGGTAACACATTTACAATTGTCTCTACATTGGTTTCAAACTTACTTGTTTATTATCTAGTAGACAAAGATTACTTAGATGATAAATATAGATCAATTTAGTTTTGGCATTAGCCTCCAATAGTTGTCAGCTATTAGACATTATTATTTTGATTAAAGATTAATTAAACGAGGGAAACCTAAAAAAAAAAGGAATTGACGTCGAAGACTACAACGACGCGCGACGACTAGAAAGCTCGATAAATTTCAGATAAAATAACAATTGGAATTGTCTTTAAATTAAAAGCGATCCTGCTTCCAACATTTGAACTACTACCAGATGTCTTTTTTTTAGTTATGTATGCACATTGTATGAAATTTTAGTTAGAAATTCTGCTACAAATACAAAAATCACACGGTAAATACGTAACGGAAATTACGGTCTGGCATCGCTAAACATTTCTGGTCACCAAGGAATTTATATACAAACTGGAATGCACACGTGCACTCAAAAAACGTTCCTAAGAGAGGGATTGCATCTCTTTCTACCATGTATTCAAGGCAACTCGTAAGAAAGAGACAAAATGCCAGTAGTCAACGAAATGCTTGGAACGATTTTTTCACTTTACATGTTGGAAACAAATATGTCCGTTATTTCAAGGTGCATATTTGAATATACAATTTTATTAAGTGAGCGTTCCAGTTATGACATAAATTACTTGTTGGTTACTAATTAAAAGACTAAACATGTCCAAAATTGTTAGCTCTTATTGTGTCAAAATTTTCGAATGTCAATGCATGTCCGGCTCACCTCTGAATAGTCCCGACGACGCCATGTCTAGCAGGACCGGGTTCCCATCCCGGCCCGACACGGGCACAGGGGCGTTACTGGAGGCGCATTAAGTAGCACCTCCTACGCACCCCCATTCGTCGCCCGTGAATGGAGGCCACATCAGCGGCCTCCTCTCTTTCCTGCTCGTAGGCCTCCTTCTGGGACATTGCTGTCTCAAAGAAGGACATCATCGCCTTCCAGGACTCGTCGTCACCGAGCATCACGGTGATGATGCTCGGGAGCGACAGGTCCCCTCAGAGGATCGACGTCAGATCTTGACGCAGCGCCGCCCATCTCGGGAACACCTCGAGGGTGTGCTGGGCAGAGTCCATCGCCGCGCCACAATCGTGACATTCAGTCGTCGGTTCCCTTTAGGCCGTCTGACACAGGTAGTCACCAAAGCAACCGTGCCCGGTGAGAACCTGCGTCAGACGGAAGGTGAGGGGCTTGCGTTTTCGACGCATCCACCGCTCACGGACCGGGCGTAGGGCAGCCGTTACGCGTGTGCCATACGGCTGCTCTGTCAGGTCCTCCCCCACTTCCGCAACGATCCCAACGTTCCGATCTTGTCTCGTTATAAGCCAAAGACTACCCACGACTATTTTAAGGTTATTTATTCAGCTGATGGAGTGTCCTTATTGCTGGATCACAATTCTAGCTACTCCGGCCCCCAAAGACCAGTAGTTCTTTGAACTATGTACTCCACCCCTTGCCACCTGTGCTCCACGACGCGTTGAACTAGATCGGTTACACTAGTTCTCCGCATCCAAAGATCTCATTTCTGATTCAATTTTGTATCTGTTATACTCTAAATATACGACAAAATATCTCTTTTCATTACCACTGAGTAACCTTAAACTTTCATATAAGGCACATTCAGCTATGTTGAGGAACTATAGGTATGAACTCACGAGCATTACCTTTGATTGAAATTGGACCGACCTATAATTATGCCTTTTGGATTTGGTGGCAGCATTCACAGCGAATGCATGACCTTTGGCTTGCCGATGACATAGTTATATTGGCAAAGCCTCTGGAGGAACCTAAACACAATACTCAATTACTTCAACGGCTGGGCCTAAAAATAATCAAAACTAAGATTATGTCTAATGCTTACGATCCGTTCCTATTCCGGATTCTAATAGGGATGTGCCCTTATTTTATTCCATATGGAAGTAATGGGAATATTATGGTAAATTTACTTGATTTTTTAATTTTTCCCTGTATTTTATGTACCTGAAATTTTCGAAAAAAAAAAATTCGTTTGTATTTAATTGCATATATATATATATATATACAATATAATTATATTGAAGTTGTAATGTATAAATTTAAGTATATGTTCATTTCTTTTAAATATATAACTGTTGAGTTTTTGTCGGTTCTTCTCAATAGTATCCGACATTCCGAGCCATTAGTAGATTCTTATCTATACTTATATACCAATATAATGAAACGAATAACTTTGTTTGTTTAAGTGCATTAATATCTGAATCTACTTTTTTTTTTGTTGCAGGGGAATCCATTTACGGATGATATCCAGGACGCCCGGGTCGGCAGTCCCAGGCCTATGTCCGGACTCGGCACTTTGGGAGTGCAATACCGTACTAAACCCCTGCGGGAGCCTTCAGCCGCTTTAATTGGAGGGTCCCGGATCTGCAGGCAACAGGATTCCTCCAGCGACAGGCTGGCCTCGGCTAAAAGGCCAGACTTCTCCTCCATGGGGACTGTCCGGCTCCCCTCTGAACAGTCCCGACGACGCCGTGTCTAGCAGGACCGGGTTCCCATCCCGGCCCGACACGGGCACAACCATATCTGAATCTACTGTTCTACATCTCTTTAATATTTCATGGCTACTAATACTATTATTGAGACGTACAACAGAATATTTACCATGTTTGTCGTTGGTCACTGACATGGTACCCGTGACCACGGCGCTTGCAAACAATTCCGAAAGTAGATAGATAGTTTCCGAAAGAGAGTTTTCCGACTGAGAACAAAAATTAATCTACTGTTCTAATTTTAAAATTTCTATTACCAGGGAAAGTCTATTAATGATTAAGGTAGCATATTTTATATACTATTAAAAATCACACTACAACCCATATGACTGCAGCAGTTAGCATTAAACAGATTAGGTAAGCCGCGAGGCTCAAGTAATATTATTATAGAGCTGAAGAATTTGTTTGGACTCGCTCGTCTCAAGATCTACCGTTCCGATTTTAAAAAAAATCTTTTTGCTTTTAGTGATAGACGTATAAGCTATAAAGCAACTTAAAACTTCAAGAGCGAAACGGTATACATAAACGCATGTGAAATCACATAAGTCGTCTAGCTTCAAATGATTAGGTACCCAATTGCGCAAACGATGTAATCAATTTATCTGATTATCGGCTGATAAATCGGTTGGATCGGTTAAAAAGGTGTATAATTTTTAAATAATTAAGACTTGTTTATTAAAAAGAATGTGACGTATTTTACTTTTTTATTTTATGTTTATAATAAATTGTACTTTTTACTGTACAATCAAACAAGTTATTTAATGTTTTTTTTTACACATCTTCGTCTTGGCACTGAATATCTTGCAGGTTTTAGGTAGGAATTATTAATAATTATAAGTTACTTCTAATAACCTTTAAATAAAATTAAGTGTTTGTTTGTAATGTCAAAATATCAGCTTTTGATTAATGCATATGAATTTCACACGATTCTTATATTAAAAAAAAAAAAACATTTTTTTACATTTCTCTCTGCATTTCTGTTTGCTGAGGCTAATTTATCATATATATGTCTCTCCCCCACGTCTCATAGCCTCCACTGGTGACAGGAGGGCTGGTGCATTACTGCCCAGAGAATCGGAATTGCGATTCAACGGGGAATTACTGTCAGTATATTTTATATACCGTCCCACGCGGAGATGATTTATACTAAAATTGTCTGTAAATAATTAGTTAAGTTTTGAATTGTAAATATGTATAATATTGCAAAATTTCGAAATAAATATTTTATCTCGGTTAAAATTTGAAAAAGCTGAACCCATTTTGACAGACCATTTACTGGTATATAGGTAATATTTCAGATGTAAGAGACTATTTTAGAATACTTAGAATATTAGAATAAATATTAGGGCACTGCACAAAGAAAGAATCAGAATTCACAACGTCGAAGTCGAACCTCGTACAGTAAAGATATTTTTGTTATACTGGGGCCACACTAGCGGGAAATGCCGTTGACTGTGGCGTTGAACGTAGGTGTGGCCACGACTCATCGCAATAATTAGACAACGGCATTCACATTGCCGTTGGACGTTGGGCGATAGTTGCGGCCACACTAGCGGGCAATGCCGTTTACTATGGCGATGAACGTAGGTGTAGCCACGACTTACCGGGAAATGCCGTTTACTGTGGCGATGAACGTAGGTGTGGCCACGACTCATCGCGACAATTTTACAACGGCATTCACATTGCCGTTGGACGTTGGGCGATAGTTCAAGTGGCGGTACATCAAAGAGATAACCGCGAGAGTTAAGGGGTCTGGCCACCCTGGCGGAACAAAAAATGCACTGTTTTTTTAATTAAATTAATAAATTCGAATCTATGGGCCGGAATATTTTTATTTTTTTACTCAATATCACAAAAGGGCTTCAAAAATAACATTGTAAAATTTTATTTGAAAATATTAAAAAATAAGTGTGTAATAATATAAATTAAGATGCCTGTAACTTGGCCAATTTTGAGTGTTTCGATACGCAACAGGTCTTAAAATGTCCTTTACAGTTCAGGGTTTATTAAAAAAAATAAAAAAATAAATATGAAAAAAAAATAGTCCAGGGTGGCCAGACCCCTTAATACGTTGAAGCGGCCACACAGCACACTACGAACATATGTCATTGTGCACCGTGAGCGCGACGGAATCGCACGTGTTTGTTTTCGATAAATACCTCCCTCTATACTATGACTATGGAGTGGAGTAACGAAAAAGTAATTACGTTTACGGATTCGAGATTCAAAATTTATAAGAATCGTGCGTCACAAAATGATGCTTAACGACAAATATTTACCTTAATTATTACCTTTTAAAACAACCAACAACTTTGACTTTCGGTGAAATAAAGATAATAAAAGATCGAAAAATTATGTAAAAGCCACATTAATTACTTTAATTTATTCTTTATTGCACTTAAAAATTGAACAGTAATATAATCACATGTATCATTAATATTATTCCAATTGCCTGAAATATATAATATATAAATAAATGAAAGACACAGGTAAATACAGAGTATGTTGTTTTATTTTGTAAAGTATAAAAATGTTGTTTCAATTTAATTGAATAGATAATAGTAATAATAGATATAATAACTCTTAATAAAAAATGTTTGTCTGTAAAGTCGGTTTACGGACGATAAATAATTTTTACGTGTTGACGTCATAAGAAAACATTGATGATAAATTACATACTTTTATGAACGGAATTGAATTATTTGTTATCACTGAATTATCATTATTTTGTATAACATATATTTATTATATATTATTATTGTTATGCCATCTGCCCATCTGCAATTGCAATATTACTGTCAATCTCAGGTTGTCTGGCAAAACAACAACTGCTTCACTCCATCCGTTCAATAATATTTATAGATATACATAATTAATACTTATTATTATATGTTTCTTATTTAATCTCAGATAGCCGGGAAGTTGATGGCATGCATATGTTCATGATGACTGACCCGTTGGCGCAGTTTACAGTGACCCTGTTTTCTGCTCCAAGGGTTGTGGGTTCGATTCCCGCCCCGAGTCTGGGTGTAATGTATGTGTATTCATATATGTATTATTTATATGTATATTTATTTAAAAAAAATGTATATCAGTCGGCTGTTACCTAAAACACAGGCATTAGGTTGCCTACCTTACAGACGACCGTGTGTGTGTGTTAAACATATTTATTTATTTATTATTTATACAAAAAAAATTACACTCATCAAATACAGAGTTGCACCGTCAACGTCTATCTTGCTTGAAATTCAAATAACATTAGCGCCAATTTTATCGCCAAGAATGGGCGTTGACGTTGAACTTTCAAGTGTAGCCACTCACTTCATCGCGCTAAAATTATCGGAATGTCTACCGCGATGATAGGCATTGACGTTTCCCGCTAGTGTGGCCCCTGGGTTAGTAATCGATGACTTCTCAGACTATTGAAATATTTTAATAATTATTTCAGAGTAAAGGAGTGTCATTATCTAGTAGTATCAGGCTATAAAACGTGTCGCTCCGACTGATAGGAACGAAGCAATAACAAACATTGATCAATACGAAACTTAAATCCGAAAATAAAAATAAAAACCAATCCGGGTATCAAAACTTAACGCAATCAAAGCTGCGAAAAATGTCTTTTCAATGGGTAAGAATAAAGAATTCTTCCTTATATTTATCTATTAACTTAACGTCTTTCGAGTTAAATAAGAATATACTAAGATGCCACATTTACATACTCGATTTAATAGTTTTTTTTTATTTTTATTTGGAAGTATATAAACAGCTTTATGCCTGCTGTTTTGCCTACGTGTGCAATGATACGTACGTTACGAAAAAGAAAAATTAAAAGTTTCAATTGTTTTTATGTGATTGTAAAATATATAAATCCTCACTTCTATAAAGGATAGAATTATGAAAAGTTTGTTTTCATATTTTTGAACCCCTTAAGATTAGAATTTGCAAAAAAAACCTATATTATCAAGTTTAGAAATAGTTTGGTTTTAGTTGAGTTTACGAAATGACGACGACTGCCGAAGAAAAACTTTACAAAATAATGAATCAGAGAGATTTTAAAAGTATAGAAGGACGTAAATTTATATAGATACGAAAAACTTATAAAACAATAATAAAGTATTCAGGAATAGTACATTTAAAAGCAAAGTTCGTCGTCACTACGAAGCATTTTACACACGCTTTAATATAATTTAAAAGTAATTATCGCCAACTTTTTTTTTGTTTCCTAATTTCTCTCTCATAATGTATAAGCAGCGTGATAGAACAAACCAAGATAATAATGTACTAATGGAATCTTCGCTTAGAATGATAAACGACGAAAGAGTTTGAATATTTTAAATAACTTTTACATAATTATTGTTTTAACGTTTGTCTTATCTATGGCGTAAGTTTTACTGTTATTAAGCACAGACGAGCAAATGCGTAGGCGGATCTGCTTTTTTAATCTCTAAACAGTTATGACTTTTTAGGTGTTTAAGGTGAAAGTAAATAAATAAACAAATAAAAAAATAAAATAAAAAGAAAATATCTACTTAATGTCCCACTTATGTAGGAAAAGAGTTGGAGCTTAATTTTCCAAGCCGTTCCAACGCAACCGTGTTGGTGGTTATATTTAAGTAAAAATCAAATAATTAAATAAATGTCCTTTAACTATTGTATAGTTAATATATCGTAAAATATTGTATAATAATTCAAGTCCGTAGTTTTACACTTAAAATATTTGTAATAATTTTCATTCAATCCTTTATAAATATGAATACGTTTGTAATTCATTATAGATCAATAAATAAAATGCAAGAAATCAACAAATGTAACAAAGTTACAACATTATTATTATTTTTTTTTCAACAATAATGCTGAATTTGTTAAAACATGGACGTACAAAAACAAAAATTTTGCAAAACATATCTTAGTTAATTACAATATCTTAAGTACCTACCTTAAATAAGCAAGTAAATGTAAGAAAAAAAAATAACCAGGCCTTGTAAGCATTAAAAATTCTTTAGTTTCAAGATATTTTATTAACTTTTACTATTAATGGTCAATAATTCCCTGGTTGGTTGTAATGACTTAGCCGAGTACCGATAGTTAATTAGTTTGGAAACTTTATTGAACTTGAAATATACAATAGCCATAACTCGATACGAAGATGCGTTTAAAGTTTCATATAAAAGATGTACAGATCACTTGCAGTGTCGAGTCAAGCTTTGCTATATAAACGAAGGAATTGTCAAACAACCACCAATATATTGCCAGCCGTTCCAGCGCTCACACACGAGAAAAAAAAACGGAAGTTTTTTGATTTTGTGTCAGTGGTCAACATCTCTAATCTCTCTTCTTTTATTGACTTGGAATCCGTAATAAATTAGGTAAGTTTCTCAAAAATAATTTTAATATAATTTGAAAATAATACCAAAATTATTTTATTTAATATGAAATAATTTAAATTGGATTTTTAAAATTCTTATATTAGTATTTTAATAAATTTTATTATAGTAATTTTTCTTAGATAAATGAAATTCAAATAGTTAGTACATTTAATAATTCTCAATATCTCATTTTATGCTTAATTTATTTTGCAAAATAAACCTATATAAATATCAATTACGTATTCTATTTATAAATTCAGTCAAGCACGATTAGCAGTTTGATTCTACGGTCTAATGGTTTTCAAACACAATAATATAATAACAATCGCGTTTCTGGACTAACGTTATATTTTTCTAAATTAAATCCGAAAATAGTTACGCCAAAATTATTATAGTCATTAAATTTTTTAATTTGAGTGTTCTCAGCATGAACCGGCTAGGGAAGCATTTATTACAGCCTTTTGTTTAAATACAGCAGATGTGAGCATATTCCATAATGTATTAACACAACCAAACTCGGAAGAAGCTTATAATTTGTTTAGATTACTAACTTTATAATAATTGATTTATATGTATATCTTTATAATATTGTTCGTTATTTAGTTTTAAGTTGTTGATAATTGTTATATAAGTTACAATAGGGCTGACATGCGCATTTTAGTGTAAAAGCCCTTAAAAAAAAAGAGAAAAAAAAATTTAATGTAAGTTTTGTAAATTTTAAAACCATATTTGATATATATATATATTTATAATTATTTTTAGTCTTCCGATTCTAAACCTTCCAATAATTCTTAAATGCTTAATTCATAATACAAGTTATAAAAGTCGGTAACTAAATTAAAAAAAAAAAGTTTAAGGAAAAACATATTTGCGAATCTTTTTCTAGAATTATGAACAATTTTCTACGTCTTAATCGGGTTTATATTATATAAGTCTCTATATCCGTTTACACGTGAAAAACCTACGTAAAGAAGACCTACTCGTAGTTTTAACAGTTCTATGCCTTCATAGGGATAAGGCTGCCTTGCGTATTAAAAGAATAATTAAAATAATTATTTAACGTGTTACCTATAAAATAAATCACAAATAAAATAAAGGATAGCAAACTTAAAAAGAATTTCTTTTAGTAACATTAAATTATTTACAACTTTTACAAAATAACTTTATAAAACTAAAATTTTCTTTTCTTCATTAACTAACACACAAAGACCGAGTGATATTCCGATATGTACTTGCATATTTTTTTTCGTTTTATGTATGAAAATATTTAATACGAAGAACGAATTATTAAGTAAATAAAAGAATAAAACTAAAACGAACATACATCAGTGCGATAGAGCGATAGATTAACATAAAATAAGATAATGTCCAAGGCTCTATTATTATATCCAGCCTGCCAGGGCCACCTGCAAATAGTCGACCGTATCTTGAAATCTTAAATACCTACAATCCTCCGTGGAGCATTAACATTATTAAATAGTAATAAATCTTACTTGTTTTTTTTATTATTATTATCGCACACACTTAGAATACTTATGTACTAAATAATATCGATACCATAAAACAGAAAGTTTTTTTTTTGTTTTTTAGTTATTTAACCATTTGAATATTAAAGAAAACCGTTTTAAAGACAGCGTAAAGATGTTACATTTATTATTAGCGTCATTTTTGTAGTATTTTATTATGTTTTATTCGTATCAGCAAGAATAATTTCAGACTGGGTATTTAAAACCGTTTCATTTTTTTACTACTTATAATTTGTAATATACATAACATATAAATTATTCTACCATAGTTGTTTACTTAAGATTCAAGACTTTAAACGTAAAAAATTTAAAGATATTTTGATTTAAACGTACAACTATACTTTACAACATTCAAGATTAACCACACATCTCATTTAGTCACAAAATATTAACGTCAGGCTGTAATATTTTTTGTTATTAGTTACGCCGATACATTTTCAATCAAATCATTCAGTACTTGTGGCACAGACGTATTCATACATATGACTCATGTTCAGGGTAGAGTCGATCGATATCTCGACGGATGATAATAAACGCACCTATCGAGGTCATGTTTAACTCCTAATGGATTTTAATATCCAGGTATGTGGGTACCTATAACACAAATATGTAGGTACAATTGTAAATACATACATAAAAATAACTCTATTTAACTCAACATTAAAAAAGGAATCGTTCATTAACAAGATATAGACGTATAACAATTGATTTGTATTTTTAAATATATACAACAAGAACTCTAAATTAACAATTGAGTTTGAAACATTACGAGTGGAATATGTAAGTTTGTATATTATAATTTTATGTCACATTAAAATAATACAATTATTAAAAAAGACTTCATTAAGTATAATTTTTAAGTATAAGAATTCATAAAAACAATTTTAGCGTCGTTTAAATCATTGACATGCACATGTTATCCTGCAAATTTTATGACGCATTTGCGATATTTTTGCGCAGTACAATTCCGCGAGTATGTGACATGGTTCCATAATAGTCATTCATTGAAGGAAAAGCCGACGTTCTATAGATTAAGATCTATGAGACTCAGTCGAAGCAAAAATTTTATAAATATCAAGAAATATAGCTGGGATAAATACACTGTACAGATTGAACTATTAAATAATTTTAAATTTAATTTTTTTCGATATAGTTAGAATATATTAAACAACATATAATTATATTTCATAATCAAAATAAGACGTAAATGAAATAAACAAAAATTGTAATAAAATAGACAAAGAAAAAATACCTACATCAGAAGTGCTCCATATAATATTACGCTTGCTGTAGGACAATGAGAGTGGACAGAAGATACAGTCAAAGCTGAGTGCTATTCAAGGAAATTTTCCGCCTCGATTATTATCCAACATAATGATTTTCACGGATCGTCGATACTTAGTCATGCTCTAAACGGCTATGCATGGAAATGTTTTCGGACAAGCAAGGTCATTATTTACATAAAAATATATTATTATAAAAATCTTTACCGTAATGTCAAACTTTTCCGTTTAAACATAGCTTTTTTCCTCGTACATGTGTATGTACTAAGTGATTTAGTTATACCTACATATATAATATTCGTACATCAAAAAGTCAAAATAAAACAAAGGTCATCATCTTAAGTCACTACTGAGAATTCCGTAGACCTAGTAACAGCCTTGACGTCGAATCTGGCGATTCTATAAAAAGCCTAACTTCATAAAAAATATAAAAAATTAATGTTTCTGCGTCGATTATCTACGTCATTTAAAAGTTTTCGTCGATATTAATTAAGACGATTAATAATAATAAAGTAGCTACTACTCGTAATATAATAAATTACTTAATGAAAAAAAAAGTATTTAGTTACGTTAGTATTTAATTAAAGATTTTAGTTACACTAATATCTATCTAAAGCCATACTTGTACATTTCAAAAAAGTATAACTTACTTAGAATATTTTTCCTTTCTTCGACATCTCTTATATTAGCGTACTATACTATTTAAAATAGTAATGATTTCAAAGAAAATAATTACAAAGCTACATAAAAATCATTGAGGAATACACGATATACTCGTACGAAACATTTAACTTTTTTTTTGTTTGTTTTTGTAACATGGGCCAGTATAATGAAAACTTATAATTTTTTATTTGTAAGTGCACATAAAATGTTAAAGTTTAAATAATATAGAAGTCTGTTACAAAATTGAGTACATTTATTGACATTTTGCAGTGTCTGAGGCGTTACGCCTGCAAAGCGCTCTTCCGCTGGCATTGACCTATGCTTTTAGAACAGAAATCGCTATCGCTACCTACTTCTTTTTGTATGAGTACTATCCATGTAGCTAAATTAATAGTTACTGTATTTCCTCACTTCTTATAAGCAAATAAAAAAATTCTGTAATCATTTCATCGTAATTACGATAGCAAAATGCTTTAAAAAAATCACATTATTTTTACCTATCATGATCTTTTATTAATAAAGTTAACTTTGCATCCTCCTTATTGTGAAAGAAGATTCCTCGTCCCATAATGCAATAGACGACTTTGTTGGACTTTCATATTGCGATGAGTGTTACCTACTGCGAACGCTCGTCATTACCGACAATTTGATTTATTCCGAACGAGATAATAGGATCGATCAGCGTCCCAATGCGTCGACAACTCGACAATGAACCGTGGGTCGAATATTGCACAATCACTCGAATAACGGGTTTCGACATGCGACAACGAACCTCATGCTGCAGGAACAGAATAATGTAATACCGAGAATACTAAAATTAGATCTACCGTTTATATCGTATCGATCCACTGTTCGAATTTTCCGATTTGTAAAATATAAACACGGGTCAATGGCTTCTTTGTAGCGATTAGTGCGTTCCGTAATAAGCAAAAAGTTTTTAATGAGGCTTCTACGTAATGGTAGGTACACGACAGGCGCTTATTTTAAACAGTATCAAAAGGCCAGCCTAGATATAATTCATTGCTATTGATTACCTGTTTATATAATGGAAAGTAGCCCAATCAAACAAAGCAAGAAGTAGACCGGCAAGTTCTTTTTTGTGTGAAAACGTGAACAACAAAAAAGCTCATGTCTGGGTCACAGATCCAGACGGTCGCGCCTTAAATTTCAAAAAATTTCGTACTCCGTGTGCGTCTAACAAACGTGCGAATTTTAATGTCAATTCGTGTCCAATTTAATGTAAGTTATACCTACAAAGTCTTATACATCCGAATAATGATGCAACGTGATACTTTTATGCAAATAAACAACATTGAGTTTCCCAAGAATATGTGAGTACATGCCATTGAAGTTAGATGAACCTGTTTTGTTTATTTTTATTTAAATGTTATTCAATTTACATCTATACTTTAAGAAGCTTTTGACAATGAATATTAAGTTTTGGATATGTATTTCGTGTAGGCGTTTATACGAGAAAAATATATGTATTTTAATATAACCGTTATTATGTAGCTTATCGAAGTTTATATACAATATATCGAAGATTATATGTTTGAACGTGATCTCATCTCCAAGCACTAGTCCTCCTAAAGGCAGTATGTTTTATTTTCGTAGATTTGGTACAAAAATGGTTTATAATACAAATGCAAATACATGTTTGTTATACAAGATTTGTAAAATCTTATAGATAGACATGCTTTGAAATGATTCTATTTGCGCCGTAGGTAGTAAGCATTTATCCACGCAATTGGACCATCAAACTATAACAACCGACATGACGATTACAAAATTTGTTTATACTCATTACGATATTAATCGATACACGTGGAAAGAAAGCTTATAATTTTTAACTGTAAGTGACTATTATTCCGCAACGAATGTCGGAGACAATTTTACAAGGCCTGCAAAATCAGGTTGCAGCTAGCCTAGTAGAAAGTTTGTGTTAACTATACAAATTCTAACACGTTTAAAATTAATGTAATGGTCGAATATTATGAAATTTATATTGTACTTCGGTCATTATCATAATTTAATTAAATAATTATTTACAGTATATAGTATAGTAGTAAGTTTTATAGGAAGTTGCCGAATCACATAAAAAAACTTGTGACAGTTTGTTCATTTAAGTCCAAACTTAAGGGAGTATATTTATATACATGATTTGTAAATTATTGTTGCAGAGATATTGTAATTTTTTTTAATATTATCTATTATGTTTCTCATTTTAAGAGAACTGTAAAGTTTGTATGAGAAATATAGTCTTTAAACCAATGTAAAAAATGTATTTGCTTTTATATTTACTCTATAGTAGTACTATGAGTTTTTATTGAATAAAATGTCGCTGAACTCTGCCACGCACCGACTTTATATAAACTACGAGTATGTTAATTTTTTTATTATTTGAATGACTCATTACCATTAATGTTTCATATTATAATATATAACATCGATTGAGTTGTATTCGAGTCTATAAGTTACAAAAGAACATTACTTATGAGAATATTCTAGTTCAAAAACAAAAAAACTTCCACTATTTATCCCTATATACAAATAACCATGGTCCGTTTGAGTACCGGCATATTTTTTGATTGGCGCAATAAGCAAGCATGCGCTCGGATTCAATTGGAAGATTGCGCCGATGTGTGGGAAGACGACAATGCTTGCCCTCAGTCCACCGAGGATATCCTTCCAGAAAATAACGTACTAACAATCGCATATATCATCAACGTTATATGCAAAATGAACACAAATGAAACGCATGTTCTATACATTAATACTCGTGTGCGCTTTGACATTTTGTCATTCGAAAGATCACACAAGAGCCATTTCAAAGTTTAACCGATTGCGCTTCGTGGTGATTCTTTATACAAAATAATATATTTTCACATTATGAAGTCAATTGAATATTTATATCGTTATTGGCATTAAAGTCAGAAGGAAAGTGCGAGTAGATTATAAATTTTTGCGTTAAGTATGCTCTTTTTATTTAATCAGATAATGATTTGTATTCCACCTTATCTTTGCTATACATATCACAAAACTGTCTTGAGTAGACTACAGATATATTTTAAAAGAAAATTGATGACAAAGTTTGTACATTTCGTGAAAGAAGCTGTAGTTACTAAACTTAATAATTTACGAGAAAAAGACACCATTATAGTTTTATATACCAACATTGGAGAAGTGTAACGAAGAAGTCTTAAATTCCTAAGAGCCTTAGAATTAACATACATAATATATCGTGCGTAAAAAGATATATGTAGATATATCATTTCTTTTTAAAACCGTCGTGTAAAAAAGTAATCAAAGTCTATTCTGCATTAATTACGATCGATGTTGGTGGCAATGCCCTCGTCGGATGTTGGAACCTGTTCGCTATAATTAATCGATATCTTACTCTTTTTAATCTCTGTATTTTTAGTGCAGTCGATGCAACACTGTGATGTGATATTACCTGTATATTTTTTTTAAATTGCTTAACTGAACACCGATCATTTTGATAAAATAAAATAAATATTTATGAAAATATTTGTGAATTATATCTCATGAAAGACTAATGAATATTTAGAACATATATGAACGATTATACCTACATCAGTAGTAATAAAAATTAATTTAATTTTCGGAAACTAAAAAAGAAAGAAAAAGAGTCCTGTTAAAAATTTTTGTTTTAAACTGACGTAGAAACAATGAATCACATGCGATAGCATCGCTGCATTCTAGTTGCCGATTCTATTCAATGAGTCGATTAAAATTCAGATAATGTGTGGTGGTCTCGCCGGATCATCCATATTACTGACGCGCGTGTAGCATCCTGCTACCAGCACGCAGTAGGAAGTGTCCATCATGTGCCAACTTACTTCATTCATTTCGCAGAAAAAGCAACAATAGGCTTATTATGATATATAAATTGCATGGTTCCTAACAAAATTGACCAATTTTGTAATTTTTTTTTTTTTTTGAGATGGGACAAGATTTTGTCTGACGTATTTTTTCGCAGCACACATAAAATTCTAATTAGTCATCGGTAAAATTTTAAAGATGTATATATCATTTTAGATAAAAGTTTATGTATAACTTACGTCAAATAAATAACCGATATTATAAACACGTATTATTACACCAATCAACTTTTGTAACATTGCTGTAATATATATGCAAAACAAGGTTATTTTTAAAATAACTACCCCGTTCAAAGTTGTATTCTATTTGTAGAGCGGCGCCAAACCGCATTCCAACAGGACCTGGGATATCGAGTTAATGTCTTCCCTTTAACTAGCTCGGTTATTAATAGAACATGGACCAACAACTTCTTCACGTTATAGTAACTATAAATAAATCAGAACTTGTGATTACATCGAATAAAAATATCTAATAACAAAAATATTTATTAATAAATATTTTCGTTATTATTTAGAACAATTTCAATTTTTAAAAGCTATTATAATATAATCTGTAATATTTTATAAGCTATAAAAGTTATAAAAGCAATTTTATAGCCCACTTTCACAAATAGTTTACATCCTACTTATTCATATTAACTTTAATTCAATATGACTAGAAGATAGGCAGTTGTCCCCAGCGTATCGGGCCCTTAGACGATTCAACCTTAATAGGAAAATTACTGTGAATGTTAGTGTCGGCAAGCAGCGTGTAACATTGGCCTTACCGTATTCACGACTTGCAGACGTGCATTTAAATTCTAAGTAATATTGCGATCATTATTACATCAAACCACTAATCACATAATTTGTCTTTTCAGGATGAAGGTCTTAATACTATGCATGGCCTTTGCGGCTGTGACTTTGGCGATGCCGGTCGCGGAGGAAAAACAAGAAGTCCCTATTGTACCTTCACCTGTTATTGAAGTTAAGTCTGACAATGTGAAACCTGAAAGCGAATCTCAATCCGCTGTCGTAAAAGAAAATAAGGCCAGTGCAGCACCAGAAGTAAAAAGCGCTGATAAATCTGAGCAAATAGAAGCTAAGAATGCAAATGTACCAGTCGATGCCACTCCGGAAGCACTACCCGAAGCAAAGGCCGAAACTGTTCCTAAAGTAAAGGAAGAAATTATTCCTGAAGTAAGCGAAGCTGCACCAGTGAGTTCTGAACCTGAACAGAAATCAGAATCCAGTCAAGCAGCTGAACCTAAGCCTGAAGAAAAAAGTACACAACCTGAATTAAAATCAGAATCCGTAAAAGCACCCAAGCCTGAGGAGAACACAGCTAAGGTCGAAGAGATCATTGCTCCATCAGCAAAGTCAGCTATTACTGAGGAAACAATTGACGTTGTCAGTGCTGTAAAAAACCCTGCGGCAGTAGCTGATGATGTGATGGACCCAGCCGCTATTAATCCAATTCCTGATTCAAAACCGAGTGTTTCTGCTAAGAGCGCAAACCCTGAAGATAAAAAGGAGGAGCCTTCTGTCTCTGAATCTGCTTCTGTTAAAAACATCAATGTCGAGGAAGTCAAAGATTTAGAACCAAAAACAGAAAACAAACCAGTAGAAGTAGCACCGACTTCAGATGTATCTGCTAAACCAAAATCTGCCGCAGTGTCAGATGATTCTACCCGTGTAATTCGTGACGTAGTTCCAGAAAAAAAGGAAACTGAAACTCCAAAAGCCGCAGCTAAAGCCGTAGTTGAGGCAGTCAAAGATGAAGTAAAGCCAGTTGATGTGCAAGTGGAACCTAAATCTGCAAAATCAGCTGAAGAAGCCCATGCTCCTCAAGAACATGTGGCCGAATCTCCTAAAGTAGAACAACCAAGTGACGTCGCTAAAGAAGTTAAATCTGCCGAAGTACCAAAGGAGAGAGAAGAGAAAGAGGTCATTCCTCTTGCTCAACCCGTCGATGCCGCGAAAGACGTTGCCAAACCAGAAGTTAAATCAGATGAAACAATCATGAATGATGCACCAGCAAAGGAAAAAAATAATTCCGAGGAAGGCGCTGAAACTTCGGATTCATCGGAGGAGAGCGGCGAAAAATCAAAGGAGAACGCTCCTAAACCTTAGATAAGTTACATTAAGTTCTTAGGCGGTAGGCGTGTGTCGACTTGCGCCCTCGACACGCGCCCTCGGCCCGCGCAACGAAGTGCGTTTGTGATCAGCATTACCGCGCAACGGCGACCCCGCCCAGGTCGCCGCGTCCGCGTGTATCTGACTATTCACTAGTACTAGAGACTTATTTAAATAGTGGAAACAAAAAATTACCTACGTTGTAATTATTTTCAAAGTAAATTATCGAAATCACTGTACTATAAGTAAAAATAAATACGTTTTTTATAATAAATATTTTATTTACTTATTTTAAAACCAGCATTAAGTACAAAAGCGTTACGTAATTATATAAAAAGGCTCAAGAGTTTCTTAATCAAATAATTATTAATAAATTATGAAAATATTTTATTCATATTTAGAAAAATAACATCAAAGATTTCCTTAAACTAGATGTAGCCTATAAGTTGAGCATATTTTTTTTTTCACGACATTTTTTACATGAGTAATTCAGTAGAATTATTTATAAAAATAACATTATGTTTATATCTACTCTTTAAGAATCAGAAAAGTTTAAGTTAAAATTGTGCACCGATGACCCATACTAGAAATACGATAATTAATAAAATATCATATATATCATATAATATATAAAAGAGTATCTATTGGTAAAAACACAAAACAAATATTCTAAATGAAGAATGAATTAAGATACAGAAAATATAGCTTTGTGTGCAAATATTGAAAGATTTTTTCATGTTATTTTAGAAACTTTTCTGTTAGCAGCATTACCCCGTTTTATCACAATTCCAATAGTCTTGCAGAAATTAACCATTCATAAAAACACCAGTGCAGGCAATTATTCAAGACAAGGACAGACAAAAATATGTTCGGAATGTCAAACAGATAAGAATTAGACTGGTACTTATATAGTTTTCCGCTCTTGTGTTGATTTTAATATAACTGACAATTGAATCAGACTTTGTTTATAATTTCATGCAAAATAATTTTTCTAGTGGTATAACATATTAAATTAGGTCCTTACTTATGAAATTGGCGTTTTTTCGTACTGGCCACTTTGATCTCAAATATTTCCTCTTTGGTTAAGAATTCCAAATTCTTTATACAGCTATTTACTCATGTATTTGCGTTTCGAAAACCGTATTTGTTTTTTCCTCTTTTGTTTTTCATCTTTGCGTCACTCCGTTTACAAAATGGAAAACTTGAAATATCGTGTTATTTACGAGTACGCGTTCCAACGTGGTACCAATGCTGCAGAAACGGCTCGAAGGATTAATCTTAATATATAAAAGCGAAAGGTCACTTACTCACTCACCACGATATCTCTGGAACTATAAGACTTAGAGACTTGACATTTGGTAGAAATATTAATTTTGCCAAGTAAAGGTCAGCTAAGAATGGGTGTGAAAAAGGGGGGCAAAGTTTGTATGGGACAACGTGATTCCTTCGTCCAATATACTTCAAATTTTGCATAAATATTCTTTAATAGAATCGATTGAAGAAGTGTTTCATATTTTATCAAAATTCATCCCCTAACGCGGTTAAAAGGGGGTTGAAAGTTATTTGCTTCGAAGTTGATTTGACAACTTAATCCGTCTATTATAAAATATTTTCCAGTATCGACGCAGTTATAGGTGATAAAACATATAAATTGATAATTTTTGAAATTTTAGTTCAATAACCGTGCGAAGCCGGAACCGGCCGCTAGTCTTAATATATAAAAGCGAAAAGTCACTCACTCACTCATCACGATATCTCTGGAACCATTAGACCTAGAGACTTGAAATTTGGTAGGAATATTCCTTTAGCCCAGTAGATATCAGCTAAGAACGAATTTTACGAAATTCTAAACTAATATTTAGTACAAATTAAATAGTAAAAAATTCACCGAATGTATAACAATTAACCGCATTTCATATATAAATAAAATAATGTGTGTTCAAAAATGTCTCATTTTTTTACAAGCTTTTTAGCTTTTTAGTAACTTGCAATGTTTGTAAGTTAATAAGTATGTTTAGGTCAAATCTTGCATGGTAAATTGGCCTCACTTTTCAGTGTTCGATTGAGCTGAAATTGGGAAAAAACCTTGAGTTCTGATGACAGTGCGATTATAAATAATCAATATTGTCATAATATTATCGATTATAAATAATAATATTATTCTGAAGATATCCCGGACATCAGCTTCAACGAGATTAGTATGGCTCTGGAACAGCTTAAAAACCAGGGGAGGCCGGTATTACGTAAGAGCTTCTGAAAGCGGATAGAACACCGGTACTTAAGGTCCTTCACAGGCTTTTTAATGCCGTCTTGCTCGAGGACGTAACGCCGGAAGCCTGTAACAGAAGCGTGGTGGTGCTTTTCTTCAAAAAGGCCGATAACACCTGTTGAAGAATTACAGGCCCATTTCGCTTCTGAGCCACGTTTATAAGCTCTTCTCTAGTGTCATTACGAATCTTCTGACAGGCAAGTTTGATAACTTCCCGAACAAGCCGGTTTCCGAAAAGGCTATAGTATCTACCATAGAACACATACATACGCTGCGGCAGATTATACAAAAGACCGAGGAGTATAATCGGCCATTGTACTTGGCGTTCTATTCATTGTACTATGAGAAAGCCTTCGATTCGGTCGAAACTTGGACGGTGTTGCAGTCTCTCCAGCGGTACCACATTGACTACTGATATATCAAAGTGTTGAAGTGCTTGTATAATAACGCTATTATGTCGCTTCGAGTACAGGTGCATAGCACGAGAGCGATTCCAATGCAGCGAGGTGTGACATAAGGAGATATCATCTCCGAAACTGTTTACCGCAACATTGGAAGACGCTTTCAAACTTCTAGATGAAATTGAAAGTATTCGGCATCAACATAAACGGCGAGTACATCACTCACCTTCTATTTGCCGACGATATCATTATAATTATTCTTTATTAATATTTTCTTTTTTTAAGTGTATATAAAAGGTTGTTTTTAAAAATATTATTTAATATTAATTTACGTTTATAGATTTTACTTTCATTATTGTAAGAGTAATTTAATTCATTCAATGCTACCTTGACTTTTTATTTTAAATATATAAATTACCAACTAAACAACAAGCTTTTCTTGTCGTAACTAATAATAAAAAAAGCAATGGTTAATCTTTTTACTGAAACTACTTATATTGTAAAGCTGAAGTTTGTTTTTGTTTAAACACGCGAACCTATATTAATACATACAGTACTCCAACTTAATACAAACGGACGAAGCGTGAGTTATGTCTACGCGCCTCGATCTCGGGATGCGCTCGAGACGCAAACAGTCGCGACCAAGTCGCGACTGTGCCGCAGTGACAGAGGGACCGTGTGTTGGTTTTTTTAACAATAACCGCACGATTTTTTCACTGTAAATAATTTCAATTACATATTTAATATGACGAGTAGGATATAGCGTGCTGTTTTTGGTTGTATGAATTCGTCAATAACGCAACCAGAGATAACTTTTTTTTTAGATTACCTGGAAACTCTGAAAGGTAAGACTGTAAAATAATTTTACTTACTAGGTAGGTACATAATGTGTGTCTTTTTAATAGATAAGTATTTTTAATTAAGCTTTATATTAGAATACGGATTTTTTATACTTTAAAATTTAATAATAAAGCATTTCGTACGTCTCAGTCGAGGCGCAAATGTTTTTCTGTCGCTTATAAGACCGATTTGTTATTCAAACGTAAACATGGTTTTTTAATTCAATCTAACAATCAAAAAACAACACGCATTTTTATTGAACACTTCCTATTCAATTCACAAAGTATGTTATTGTTTATATAAAAAGAGTATATTTACAATCACAAAACTAAATGGAAACACAAAGTAGGCAAATGCAATTAAAATGCTGGAGGCGGGCAGCCCTATCGCATTTTTACGTAGTGCGCGTCTGTAGCACGCTGTAGCACCACGTAGCACTGTAGGCATTTATTTCAAAGATACGGCCGAGTTACAATACTGTATAGATAATATAATATTACCGTGCCTAGGGCGTTACTAGTACCATTTTAAAAATTATTTGTCTTTTCGGTGGTCTGTTTATTGAACAAGGTTAATAATAAATATGGCGTAAAACTATCATATAATTTGACGTCACGTTGCCGCAGTGGTCACAGCAACTGGATCAGCCAGCGCTAGCGGTCACGGGTTCGATCCCCGCACATGACAAATCTTTGGTTTAGCCGTATGGCATATCTTTACAGATATTTATCGTTATTTGGGCGTTTGTGATTGTATTGTATGTTTCCCGATATAGGAATCACATTCTAACATTGAGTGTTAATTTATTTATAATATAAGAATATTAAATATAATGCTTTGGCTCATAAATCCAATCAGAAAAAATGAGAAAAGTCTCGTGAAATTGCTAGAGACTTATTATTTAGTTATTGCTTTACTGAAAACCAAGTTCCCATTTAATTTTTTTACCATTTCATATTATTTTTATACTATCTACATAATTATGTTGCTCTTTAATTGTACGTGCCATACACATACATATTTTATTTAATGGACTCTACCTGTCCTGTCAGCATGCGGCAAGCGATGACACCGAGCGACCACCAATCTACTGCGTGACCGTATGGTTCTCGTTGTAATACTTCGGGAGCTGATGAATAAAAAAAAATTATCAAGGAACCAGGTCTAATTTTAGTATTAACAAACTTTAGTTAAAACATAGTCACACTGTTTCAAAGCTATGATTTTAAAGTTTTTAAGGGCCTGTGCTGTGTGCATACTAAAGGCTTTACATCAGACATTATTTTAAGAGTTGAGCAAGTAAATACATGCTTGAATAGTCGACAAACTTATGTTTTAGGCGATATGAATAGCAATTATTTATCAGCTCGTACAAAAATATAATAATTTGCGCACTTTTACACTATATACCTACTAGTAAGTTTTGTACTAATTAATAATCTGACGAAACTTTTTCACAAAAGAAAGTTGGTAGTATATCCCATAATAATTACAGGGGCGTTACTGGAGGCGCATTAAGTAGCACCTCCTACGCACCCCCATTCGAAGCCCACGGATAGAGGCCACGTCGGCGGCCTCCTCTCTCACCCGCTAGTCGGCCTCCTTCTGAGATATTACTGTCTCGCAGAAGGAGACCATCGCCTTCCAGGACTCGTCGTCGCCGAGCATCGCGGTGATGGCGCTCGGGAGCGACAAGTCCCCTCCGAGGACCGACGTCAGACCTTGACGCGGCGCCGCCCATCTCGGGCACACCTCGAGGGTATGCTGGGCAGAGTCCACCGCTGCGCCACAATCGTGACACTCAGTCGTCGGCTCCCTTTGGGCCGTCCGACACAGATAGTCACCAAAGCAACCGTGCCCGGTGAGAACCTGCGTCAGACGGAAGGTGAGGGGCTTGCGTTTTCGACGCATCCATCGCTCAAATATATCCCATAGCTTAGCATATGTTACCCTGTCAAATGCTATTCTTAGCTCCAGGAAACAGGCAAATACACTTTTTTTGGATACCGTGTTTGCTTGTTTGCTTTTAAGACCATTTGATTATCACATGTTTTATGTGGTCCTTTTTTCGCTCACACACATTGATCTATTGCTCACACACCATTTCCTTAATATTACGCCCGTCAACTTCGAGCTCTAAGTTATTCTTATGAATGAAATGAAAAGATCTTAATATAATTGTTGTGTAGGCTGAGAAAAATATTTCGATCGTATTCATTCTGAATTTTGAAGACAAGGAATACGAAAATATGTGTTCACCTAAGCTCTACTTATCTAGCGTTGGATCATCTTTAGCGAAACTTATTCCTGACAAAAGAAATAGTTAGCAATAAGATCCTGGAACAAAAACAGCCGTGGAACTGCAGTACATCAAACTAACTAGCACCGCTAAAATTTGCATAATTATCGACAACTTAGAAGCAAACACTGGGTCTGGAATTGACAGTATCAGTATTAAACGTATAAAATGTGCAAAACCTTGAAATGCTTTTTTGATCTTGCGGAGTGTATCAACAAGTGTTTAGAGCATCTTTCCAGATAGCTTACCATTGTGTAAAACTGGAAGCAAGAGTGATTGTGGTAAATATCGCCCTATTTCTGTTATCCTTGTAATTAAAAAAATATTTAAGAATTTTTTTCACACCCATTTGGAACCATTTTTGAAAACAAATAAAATTATTTTTTCTTTTTTAAAAGTAAAAAAAATATAAATGTGAAGGTCTTCAGTAAGAAATCAATGATGAATGCAAGAAAAATATCTTAGCCCTATATTGGATAAATATCTCAACTGAAAATGTGAGGACATAAAAAAAAAGAATACATAAGTAGTTATCACTAACGGGAGTTCTCTCTACACAATATTAAAAAAGTATTCCAAGTGAAGTTCGGTTTAGTATATACAATGGTTTAGTCAAACCACAGATTGATTATTTAATAGAAACCCCCATGTTTCGAAATCTAACTTAGAACTCAAAGTTTTTGACGAGTATACCTAACTAGGATAAAAAGTCCAACTTGGTAGATCCAATTTTGTGGGAGAAGAAGACTCGAGGAAGAACTGGATTCGATGATTACATCGAATCCAGTTAGGATTCGATGAATAATGCGTTCGGGAAGTTAAAAAGACCTCTTTTCTTCAGTCATAGATCAGTGTCTGAAGTCGAATCTTCGACTGTGTGTTACCACTGATGATACACGGACAAGCTCCAAGTCGCATATCAAGCGATGGAGAAGGCTATGCTTTGTATTCATCTGCAAAATCTAATCAGAAATGATGACATCCGCAAACGAACGAAGATTGCCGACATAGCCTAACGGATTAGCAAGCTGAAGTGTCAATGGGCAGGGCCGTCCATAGTCGTCCACGAGATTGAGGAGTCACCGGAAGTCGGGATGGATGGAGGCTGCTTCGACCCGGTGGAGGTCGACCTAATTCTATTGTGCAGTTTTGGCCATACCTACATATAGTTTAGTAGTGATAACTACTGTTCTTGTGTAGCGGAGCGAGTATTCGCCTCAACACCACCGGTCGCGGGTTTGATTCATGCTCGGGACACACATATGTATATTTATACAAATATTTGTTTCTGGTTTGAGTGTAATTCCATGTGGGTCTTTCAACCGTACCTCGAAAAGCACGTAAAGCAGTCAGTTCCAGTTGTTATCATAGACATGATTACGATAGAAAAATTATGCACTAACTCACATAGGAGTAGCGTGGTAGTGTAAGCTCCAACCCTTTTCCTATATAGAGAAGAGGCCTCTTCCCAGCAGTGGGACTGTTACAGGCTGTTTCAAGTCATTCCATATAGTTTTTTAGCATAAGAATCTAGATGTTTAAATTTGTTATTTTACCCTCGTTGTATGCAATATACGCTTATAAACGCTTCAACTTAGAAGACCTGCGTCGGCGGACCGGAAACATACAACACAATCACAAACGCGTAGACCATGATAAACATTTGTATGGCTAATACAAATATTTGTCATGTATGGGAATCGAACCCGCCACCGCTAGCGCATCGGCCAGTTGCTGTGACCCCTGCGATAACGCGTCGGCGTAATGTATTTATTTATTTTGTAATATTGTGTAAAGAAAAGCTTTAGTACAAACACTCAAAACACTTATTCTTCAAAAATCAGGTAGATTGTTTTATTCATAATATAAATTACATTGATAAATTACATCAAACAAATTAATAACACTTATTTCTGCGCTTTTATACACCACTTATCAATAATTAATAACTACTTATTTCTTACAATAGTTAAAAGTAACTGGCAGCTAGTCACAACAATTTACTTTTATAGGGCAACAATCCCGCCACATAGATCACAAAGATGGCGACTAACCAATCAGAAAACAGTAATTATCGATCCGAAAGACAGTGTCTTCATATTTGCTCTCTTCCGGTACTAGATTTCTATAAAATAAATACCAATAATTGTAATACCAACGCCATACGAAATAAAATATTTTAACAAAAATATTAGGAAAATTTTAAATGGTAATAATTGTTGTTCTCTTAAGTAAATTCCATTGTAATTCTTTGAGAAATAAAAAATCTTTAAACGATTTATTAAGACATTTTTTTTTCTTTTTTTGTCTCAGTTGATAGCAACAGGTCCTGTTAGGTCTTCTGTAAGCCAGCCATGTAATGTAAGCTTCCTTGGAGAACTTATAACTTTTTTACCTAATAATTCCAACTAGTATGGTATTTCTCTTGTATTCAGTTCCCGTAGTTCCCGTGTTACGCTCCCATAGGTAACCTTAACAGCTTTAGAGAAAGCAGTCTTTATATAATATATTAGGTATAATGGTATTAATATTCAAGTTTATAATTTTTGCAGGCATCAGTATAACTTAAGTTTTATATTCGTAAGAGATGTTTAGGTTCTATACTTAACAAAAGTTTTCTTACTTCCTCCATTTAATATCCTAATCGTTCTTAGAGTACCTACGCGAATGACGATACAATGTTCCCCTTTTGTACCTGTGTAGTGAAGCTTAGTCGTTTCATTTCGAGGGATAATAATATAGGCTTTGTGATCTGACAAATTCAAGTCGTATTGGATCGAAACGTTCTCAACTTTGGATTCTGAACTGTTCGAGATCGTACAATGATCGACCGTGTCTGTGACTGTGTTACGAGCATCACTTACAAATGTATAGCTATCATGAACAAGCCATTGACAAATCAATGCAGACGCATTGCTTTGCAAGCAAAAATATCCTTCTGAAGTTTATTAGGATCTGCATTATAATCATCCATTATAATACTCTGAATGAGGGCGACACTGAAAGTTCTTAGCTGGCCACTTGTATACGATATAATAAAAAAGTTTAAATTTTGAAAATGGTACTCTGCCAATATTATTGTGTATGTATGTCATTTATTTGTCATTTGTTTCACGATGTGGCGGCAAATTGAAAATTGTCTGTGTCACGTCAGCATGAATTTGAGGGATACACTAATAATTGTTTGCCACTTGTCTTGGAAAAAGTTCGGCAGGAATGACCTCGCATTAGAATCCTCCTTCACCACGACAACGCCTCGTCACACACCGCCAAGCAAACGATGGACTATTTGGTGACGTCAGGCGTGGAATTGCGAAATGCGTCACCTGCCGTATATTCCTGAATATAAAAGAAAAACTTCGAGGAAAACGTTTTATGGACGCCGAGGAAGCAGTCGCTGCGTTTCAAAAGGCCGTCGAAGAGACCCCTAAGGAGGAGTGGGCAAAGTGCTTTTCTCAGTGCTTCCATCGGCTGCAGCGATGTGTTGATGTGAATGGATATTATTTGTAAAAGTATAATAAAAATAATAACTTGCTAATTTGTTCACTTTTTGATTTTCTAAGAACTTTCGGTGTCACCCTCGTACATGCCTTTTCGTCGACTATCGTCATTATAATTGACAGACATGGTGCAAATTCCTCACGGTAGGCTTTCAGTTCGCATAATTATGTACTATGAATAACAGAAGTCTTTTTTCGATAGCTATTATGGGTACAGTTGCAACTCGTGGCGACCTGCAGTGCAATCGACGTTGCATGTAATGTATTGACGGATTCAATGAGACGACTCGTTTGCTCCGAGGTTCATGAATAATCCCTCTATCGTATTAAAATGACCCATTTTATAATAACTGAGGAGCCTTATATATTTACACTACACACTTTGGCACTTTTGTGCTACAAAATGTCTACTTTACCTACGAACGTCCTTTAAATAGTTTACAATATATTGCTGAGTTTCCCAAACTTTCTCCCGAGTTTCTGTGAGCAGTTGTAACTCATTCGGAAAAAATCCAGGTCTCTTGGAGTTAAAATTATATTAGACATAATTATGACATTAGTATTTTATGAATTAATCTTATATTCGCTATTATATCTTATTCTTTAAGAAAAAACATTTTATTTTTAAGAAGTAGAAAATGTGTAGCGTAACAATTAAATATTTAAAAGTTAAAATTTTGAAAATGGAACTCTGCCAATATTATTACCTTATATTATACCTTATATTATTGCCAATATTAATATTATACCTTCTGTCATAAGGGGGGAGGGTTCCGTCAACTCACTACAAATGTTTTAATTTTGTTTTTTGAATAGTGTTAAACATTTTAGCATTTTTATATAAATAAATAATTCACACTTCTTGTGCTCTACGCAACACTCATTCCTCCATTCTCACTAAGAAATATATATAAGCATTTTAAATATAATAAATACATATTTACTTCGATGGAAGGAATCTCGATGACGTGTAGCACATGAAGTCTCGATGACAATTTTGAATGTTATGCTAAAACTATTTTTTTAACGAAATCGCGTTTATCCAAAGTTGATATTTTTACAAAAAAAAAAAAAAAAAAGTTTCATATCAAATTTAAAGCTTTTAGCTTTAAAAATAGAAATGACTATATAATTTTTTTTATTACATTATTCGTATTAAAATACACCATTTATTACGCTTTGCAAATATAGATAATACAAATTAAAAGGACGGTATATTGCAGTCATTATCATTGATCTAATGATTGCTGTAGAATAATTCTCAACACTTACGAGTATGAGATTTTAGCGCGAGTAAATCCGCTCGGGACTTCTTACGTCTATAGAACAGGCAGGAATATTAAAAATAAACAATATTAATTTTGCATCGTTTATTTACATTGTTATATACAATATCACAAGACTATGATTTTTTATTTTTTATTTTAACCACATTGTATTCAAGTTACTTTAAACTTATAAATCACAACATTCAAACTTATATCAAACATTAATATTTTACAGATATTTACATTGAAATATATCTTTTTTTTTTCTCAATTAAAGATATAATTGTTACCTACTCATAATAAATATAACCATATGTGGGATTCCCCATCGTGCCACGTAAAGCACGTAAAGCAGTGGGTAGGTTGTTATCATAGACACCATAACGATCGTTACTCACGGTTAGGAATATTGGATAACTTCCAACCGCCAACCCGCAATGAAGCATGGTGGATTAAACTCGAACCCTTTCTTATATGGAGAAGGGACTTGTATCCAGTAGTGGAACACTTACAGGTTGATCATTATATAAATAAAAAAATCTTCAATCAATCATCTATTATTATTTTTAAGGAGAATTATCTAAAACATTATACGCGCTAGTTATGTCATATTGTTAACTTATAAACCAAAACCTAATCTAAGCTCAAAAACAACTTACAACTGACGCTTATATTATCGTTAATATACAGTTGTCAAAATTTAGTCAAGAGTAGAATCTCAGACCACATTCCATTACAACTTAGTTCTTAAAAAGGACACGCAATTTTAAGATAACTTTATCTCAAAAGTAAGAGCCTTTCGTATCCTTTTTGGAATATTGTAAATCCAATACATTAGGTGCTAGTTGATATATATGCTAGGTGCCATATATATGTAATAGTTAAATTTAAAAAATCAATCAATAATTGCAATCTAATCTACAATTGCCTCGCCTCATCTTTGGTGAGAAGATTATTCAGTTTAATATAATTATAAATAGGAAACTAGTTTTTCAATTAAGATACAAATATGCTAAAGCTAAAGTCACAAAATGAGGTAGGAAAGTAAACAATTAGAAGATCATTGGATGGAGTCAGAATTGAAATTAAAACATTAACAAACTTAAAATCAATCAGTATCACAGCAGTAAGCCAAACGAGTCAAGTTGTTTTATAGACAATTAACTTTGTAATCGTCCATATATTTATTTCTTCTAGAAATTTCTTTATATTTTCCTATGCTTTACAGGTAACTAATTTTATTTAAGGCAATATTTGAATTTTTGAGATTAATAAATAAGATATATATTTAATAACTATATTTTTCTTTTTTAGAATATCTGATTATAATCAAATGTTTATTACGATTGGACCGACGTGACATACTACAGCGTTTGTTAAGGAACTCAATGATAGATTAACGTGCCTTGATATATACGTTAAGGGGTAAGAGGACGATACAATGTTCTAATGACATTAAGCATTCTGAAACATTAAAAACTGTTTGCTATAATATGAAAATTAATAGTTATTTATATTACATTTTTATAGGTTAAGATTTAATATACAATATTAACATGCATCGAGTTCAATTCAGACATATTATGGCTGTGTGGTTTTATATAAAGTAACACTATGTAATAACTACGTTATTTTATGAATATTTATTAATAATAATTAATTATAAATTTCTAAAATTAAATATAATTATATAATATTTTTATTTCATTAAAAGAAAATATTATCCAGTAAGAATCGCAATAATCGATTGGTTATTGCGACATTAAATATAACAAAATCCATGTATCAAACTTAGAAGAGTGACGGGTCAAGCCATAATTCGTCCTATTTTAAGATCTATAATATAAGGCTATGACTTTAAGACTTTAAATATATCTAATTACTATGTTACTAACTCTATTTAGTCTATGTTATGTATAGCATAGCATGATATACAAAAAAAAATCACTCAGAAATCACTTAATTACGAAATAAATATGGAATACAATAGGCATGATGACAGTATAAGAAAACCGACGATTGAATAGTTTTAGGGATAATAAAGAAAAATGTTAAAATAATTCGAAAAACTTACCCAGTTTTATTAAAAATATAAAAGTTATTAAGATTTTTAATAAAATGAAAGTATAAAATACTGTAATCGGCTGCAGCAGTAAATATGGCGGCGTTTTAGAATCTATGGGCAATATTGCGTCAACTTTTTTGTGAGTATTATACATTTTTATTTCATTTCAGAATCATTTAGTTTGTTAACTTGTTATTTGTTTACGCTTTGGTGATAAAAAAAAAAACATTATTATATTAATTACTGACGACGGAAAAGGGCTGTCTTAAGGTAAATTAATTACCCAGAATTGATTTCTCTATGCTGGAAGCTGATGTTCCAGCTGAAGCCCAGCTGAACTTCTGATATAACCTCATTATAAGTAGATTATTATATCTCTTCTACACTTTTAGTTTTAGTATAGTTTACCCAAGAAATTTTATATCATAACTGGAACGCGCACTTAATAAAATTGTATATTCAAATATGTACCTTGAAATAACTGACATAAGGTTGACATTAATTGTTTCCAGCATGCAAAGGGAAAAAATCGTTTCGAGCATTTCGTTGACTACTAGGATTTTGTCTCTTTCTTACGAGTTGCCTTGAATCCATGGTAGAAAGAGATGCAATCCCTCTCTTAGGAACGTTTTTTGAGTGCACGTGCGTATTCCAGTTTGTATATAAAATCTTTGAGTTTACCTTAGATAAGCACACTTAGGCAGGGGTTAGGTTAGACAGGCATAGGTTATTTTTCTGGTTAGCCAACTTGTAAATTAAAAAAAGTTTCAATTATTTTTACCATTATGTATGTACTTTTGAGAAAACATTTCATACGACGTGGGTAATTAACTTTGAGGTGAGACCAGACGTAAATGTACTCTTTAAGGATATTGAATATTTTACGTAGTAGTATCGAATGGCTAGTATGTATAGAAAAAAAACCTTAAAACTTTATTTCGTCAATATAACTTCGGATTGGTTATATTAACTTCTAATATTTTTGTCATATAAACTTTAATTAATTATTCTATTATTTTTGATGTTATTAGTGTATATGTTTTATGTGTGTGAGTAGCCATGAAAACGGTGAGTAAATTTGTAGTGTTAACAGTATAAAATCGTTTAAAAATTTAAACGACTTTAATTTCTTTTCTCATTTTAACACATAGTCTATTTATTTGAAAGTTTAAGCAAGACTGATACTACTTTTTTCTTTCTAAAAGTATACTATTTAATTTAATAACAAATATATATATATATATATATATATATATATATATATATATATATATTTGTTATTAAATTAAAAAAAAATTATAAATAAATTAAATAAATAAAAAAATTAATTAAAAAAAAATAAAAATAATAATAATATAATTAATAAATTAAATTATATATATAATTTACGAATGACGTTTTAAAACTTGTTGGTATGTCAGCAACAGTATACGTATCTTGTTTTCATAAAATGCATCATTTTGCAAACCCTAAATGATACTGCATATAATATTCCATGTCATTTGGCAGCTGGAAAGAAAATAAATAACGCATTAAAATTGATTACAAGAATGATAACTAAAAAAAACACAACAAAACCTCAATGAATTTCTTATTATCAATCGTTTATCAAAGATTTTGAGCCAAACACCAATCTATCTACAGAAGATACTTACGTCTTAGTGGTCTTCAAAAAGGTAAATTGCCGAATTCGTAGTTACATATGCTGGGTTTTGCCGTGCCAATTTTAACCACTTGTCTCTCACTATCTTTGTGTTTGGAAGATAAACTAATTTATAAGCTATTACTTTAGACGCGTTATTGCACAAAGGGATCGCACACCGCTTGTAAACTTTGGAATTCATTTTTAACACATGATAAACGTAATATTTTGTTTACTTTCTTCATTGATATTTGACACAATACAATGTTTATCTGAGTTTTTGCACAGAATTGAACGTGGAATGAAAAAAAAACCGCGTTACAAACTTAATCTCTTACTGAATAATTGTGTTTTGTGGCAATATTTGAAGCGTTTCCAGATCATAGATTTCATTACCAGATTATCAGATTTCAAAATCTGTCATCATGCCTATTAATATCTGTCAAATCTTAAAAAATTAAATGGACACTTCAACCAGCTTTTCGGGCTAGAACTCCGATTATCTTTGTTAAAATTAATTATACGCCTAATATACTATTTAGTAAAAGAACGTAAAACGCAAAAGCATATACAAGAATCGTTAGTGAGAAATAAAAACAATATTTTAGTTACATTAGTGCAAATTATATTCATAAGTACATTCCTGTTATAAAATAGTAAATTATATCACAATTTTGTATACATATAGATATATTAAATTATTTAATATATTATTTACATTATCCGTCAATTATAATCATTTTTTGCACTAATAGTCGATATATTAATATCGAAGTATAGTTCAACACAACTCAGTGATGTGAAACTTCACTATCGACACGAGAGGACAACTCACAGTACCCTCGTATGGATCAGAAAATTAAAAAAATAAATATATGAAGGTATTCGCGTCCTGACTTGGAGAGTACAAAGCGCTAAGTCTTACACACATCACAAAGACAGTGTATCACGGATCAGCTTCCTCACCGTATTACCGACCGACGTGGGAGGGGCGCCTGATAAATTGTAATGGATCTTAAACAGATACGGCTGAATATCGGTGTACGACGTATCGAAGATCAAATCAGCATCTGAGCGGCTCGGCATCTTGGGTACGTACTCGTGGCGGTTGATGATCTCCGTTATGAAAACGATCTTGTCCTGCAACATCTCGACGACGCTCTCGTGCTTTGTGTGCATGTCACGTTCATTTCGTGACTCGGTTAGCTCGCAGCATACAGTCCAGACTTCCCATGGAACGCACTCAGGTTGAAATGGCCATCGTGCACGCCTCTTTTGGAAGAACTCGAGGCTGATGGAGCCGCGTGGTAACGAGGCATCGGCACCCCGTAGTAGTTCCGAGAAATCCGAGATTTCGCGCTTAACAACGCGGCCCAGAGCCTCTGACTCGCAACAGACGTAAGTGAAATCGATGAAATCACAGTCTACATCCACGTAACTGACCGTCCGAATCGAGTAGCTCTCCTCATTGTTGTAGGTGAATTTGCCACTCGAGCGGTGAAATAGCACAGTATGGAAGATGCTCGCGACCACTTCGTCCACTTGCCTACCCTCCATGGACATTTCGAATTTTATGCTACGTGCGTTCATCTTGCCTGTCACTGGCAAGTCGCACGCGAACTCGCCTCAAATACTGACATAATTTGTTTAGACGTCTGATGGCTCCTAATTCGGTGTCAGAAATGCCGTGTGCATCATATCGATCTTAAAATACGTACCGTAACGAGTTCCACACTGAAATCGAAAACGGCCGTTTTAGTCCTTCGACATTTTTGGAGGGGGGTAATTTGAATAAGGGAATAAGACTTACCTATGTATTTGAGTGTGCCGCAGAGCGTTGTAGTGCGTGACCCGATAGACAGCCACTTGGACAATCCGAAGTCCACCAATTGTATATGAAACTCTGAGTCTAAAAGTATATTTTCTGGTTTGAGATCACGATAAATCACACCAGCGTTGTGAAGAAAATCTGAAAGTTAATTTAAAAACGGTTATTTTTTCTACTTTGTTGAAAGTATCATTCTTATACATTGATTTTTATTATTTCATTTGAATAATTCGATAATTCATATATAGCACAAATGAAATGTCATATTTTAAAATTATTTATACCTAATTATTATTGTAAAAGCCACTTTGCACTGACAGGATATCCTCAATATTGTGTTATTATTTTTACCGTTTAAGTTACATTTTACTCACCTATAGCTATCGCAATCTCAGCAACAAATATCTTAACGACTTCTTCTGGTAATTTTTGGTACTTATCTAGTAAAGCTAACAACTCGCCACCAGGAATGTATTCTGAAACTAAAAATATTACATTACCAAAATGTTTATATATATATATCGCACCTTTCAAAAATCTACTTCATACCACTTTCAAACTTATTTGGCATCAATAATGAGGTTAATGTTGAATATCATTTGAAAGGCAATGAAATGGAGATCACAAAATACTTCTTTTTTTTTGTTTACTTCCAGTAAAAGTAAAATAATTAACTGAATTTTTTTTCAACGTGATAGATGTTTAACTGCACCAGAAATAGCATCACAGTTCAATGTGGGTCGCGATAAACCCGTCAGTGTATCTATAGTCAAAAGAAGACTTCTTGACGCAGGTCTTAAGAGATGCATAGCGGTCTCAAAACCCCTACTCAAACCCATTATTAAAAAGAAAAGACTTAATTGGGCTAAAGAATATATTAACTGGATAAGTACAGACTGGGAAAAGATTCTCTGGACCGACGAATCAAAATTTCAAGTTTTTGGATCCAGCGGAGAGTATTCGTCCGGCGGCAGTCGAACATAAGAGCGAACGAGGCTTGGTTCTGTGGCTTTAGTTAAACACGGTGGAGGGTCAAATTTTTACAAATAGCCTTTTTCTAGGTGGCCAAATACTTTTTAACCGACTTCAAAAAAAGGAGGAGGTTCTCAATTCGTCTGTATTTTTTTTGTGTTTGTTAGCACATAATAAGCGGTAGTGATGAAGATGATGATGAGATGAAGAAGTAAAATGCTCTATATATCTATTGTTTATGAATTACTCCATTTATATAGTCTCTCATTTTTATTATCTGCACTAAAACACGGCGTCTTTCGTATCTGTGGACATAGACGAAAAGCGCCCTCTCTGGTTCCGGCTCGCGTCTACAGTCCACGCATATCGAGTGTCGCCTTAGAAATATTTATAAAATATAGGTAAATAGTAGGTACATAGAATGCGATGCTGCTACTGGTTGAATTAACAACGACAACCGACTGGTCAAAATGGTTCGGAATATATTTTTTTTGGAATATTAAATCCGACAACGTGTTACAGGTGGCGGGAAAATTCTGAAGGCTTTCGACTTCACCGTTGCATCAATAACTGTGTCATGTTATTATCTCGCGCTATGGATAGGCATTTGTGCTTTGAGATATTCGCCACGAACGTGACCGTGACCCAGTGTCTCTGGCATAATTTATATCTAGAGTAGATAAAATATTTAATATAATAATTATTATGAATTTTTTCAATTTATATTTTTATTTATTTTCTCAATTTCCAATTTTTGCACACCTACAAACTTTCGCTCTTGTACGTCCTAAGGTTGGCTTGTAGAGAACGCTTTTGCATTAAGCCCACCTTTTGTACAATTTAATTTTTTGTTGTGCAATAAAGTATAAATAAATAAATAAACTTAGAATTAATACATAAAAATCATATGTAGTCGATAGACGACCAACAAATTGCGATCTGCCATATACTACGGAGTTCACGCAGTTATGATTATGAATTAAATATAAGTATGTAATAATTATTTATTATTGATTAGAAATAATAGTGTAAGCGTGTGGCATGTATAGAGATGTGTGTCTAGGTACCTATATGATACATATATATAAATAAAATAAATTATTAATATGATATAGTTAATGTAATAAATAGAAAAAATTATCAATATTATAACAATTCACATAGTGATTAAATTAATTTACTCATCAAAATTGCGCATAATTTTTACATATGTATTTCATCTCTTAATCTTATTATTCATTTACCTATACATTTCTGAAAACGACATCGTATCGAATATTTTGAAAACGTTCTTAGGGGCCATTCATTTATTACGTAAGACGATTTAGGGAGGGAGGGGGGTCGACCATGTCTTATTTTCTCTTACAAGGGGGTGGGAGGGAGTCTCGATAGTTCTTACATAAGATCACAAAAATGCGGTAAGTTAAAATTATACTTTAAAAAAGCGCGGGCAATCGCACGAGTGTCGAGGCTTCGCTCGGATGTGTATAGGTATTATATTCTAGTGGTAGTATATGTAGTATTATGTTCTAGTGGCAGATCCACTTTCCAAGTGGGTTTTGAGCCCCTGGACTGAAAATATTATGTAGGTAAAGATGAATAATTAAAAACAAAGTTTATTACTATCAAAAATAAAAATTAGTAGTACATTTGTAAGTACAAATATACATTTTTAAAAATTGTTACTTTGAAAAATAAACATTAAAACAAACCAAACGTGTATTCAATTTTTCCTTCAGATTCTTACGTGATAAATATTAAACAGGTGGGAGGGGGTCGGTCTATTCTATTTTTTTCTTATAATAGGGAAGAGGGGGTCGAAATCTAGCAAAATTCGACTTACGTAATAATGAATGGCCCCTTAGACAGAACAAATTACAATGATGCTAAATAAATGTTAAGAGATAGAATCTCAACCGTGAGCCATTTGCATTAGTAATCATAGTTTTTTTTTTTTTTCATATTTTAGTAAGCAAGACGAACGTCTAGTCTCTGGTCACGTCGATTACGATAAGATGATAAGATGTGGAAGCGAAACAATTGGGTCAAGATATCAATTAATTCATTCGAACAATACACGGAAATAGCTTTTCGTATATTGTTTTTGAATTACTTCAAAGAGCTGATATTTGGCCCTGAAATTATTTAAAGTATTCTCTGTTCAATTGTTACTTTAATATAAGGTTCCAAAGAATACTTTATACAAGTTTTTGGTTAATTTTCAAAAAAAGACCTATTATGATTATGCTTATGGTTTTAACATAAATTATATATATATATATATATATATATATATATATATATATATATATATATATATATACAGATGTACAATAAATTATACAGATTTTTTATTTAATCACAATATCTCAATGTACACAATTGGACTTGTTGAGTTTTATTAAGTACAGATAAGCATATTTTATTTATTTATTTATTACTAGCGGCCCGCCCCGGCTTCGCACGGGTATTTAACTTAAATTTTAAAAATTATAAATTTATATTTTTTGTCACCTACATACGCCATCTATCGTATAATTGTAGAATATCGTTTTTATATTTAGTGACATTTAACATAATAGTACCTATATTAATTGAAAATGATGTTTATCTAAAATATTAAAACGATTTCTATTCCTATCCGACATATTTAGTAAACTTTTAAGTTTAACAAAATAATAACTCAAAAATAAGTCTTGTGAGTTTTTAACATTCCTTAGACCAGATGGCGTTGGCGGCGTAGGTACCTATTTCTATTTTCTTAAATATTTATTTTTAAATTTAATTACAATGAAACAAAAACTAAATTATACTGTGAGTTATGTTTAATTTTTATGTATTAAAGTTATTTACATTGGTTTTGTACTTTTTACGTGATACGTGAACAGAGAAAAACACGATAAGAGATGGCGCTGATACAAAAAAAAACGCGCTATTGAAATTTATTCTTGATGATATATAGTGTATTAATAAAACGGAGGTTTTAACAGATTTATTATTTGTATAGATAATTATTATAACATTATAATTTATTTGTTCCTATTTTCATTCATATTTTATTTGTTCCTATTCCATTTTGATTGTTTTTGGTGTCGTAATGTTAGCTTAGTGTTTGATTAACATTCATGCGCCCTGCGTGGCAAATTTTGGTCGCACATTGTGGAAATTAATGATCTTGTACACCCAAAATTAATGAATAATTTTATTATTCATTATTCGGACACCCACCACCTCAGTCCCCCGAGATCATGGACGCTGTAAAGGGTCCGAAACGTCGGGAAATAATTTAAAATATTGTAAAACTATAAAGCTTTGAATAAACGCGATAAAATCCGGTATAGACTTTTAATCAAATGAGTAAAATTCGCGTAAATATAAGAGAACAGTATATTTAACTTAATGCCTGTGTTTTAGGTAACAGCCGACTGATATACATGATTTAAAAGCACAAACTGGTATTGTGACGAAATTTTGAATGAATTTTAATTAAAATTTACTTTAATACCTAACCATTATCACTGGTTAACATACACGAGCAAATTGTATTACGAAGCATGGTAGAATAGTTTAAGTCAGTGAGTATTCGAGATAACGAAATCACTAAACATTCGAGTGACTATCACGGTCCTTCGAAGTGTACTCTACTCTAGTTAGGGCTACCATGTGTCCTGATTTCCCGTTTTATGCCTATTTGAAGGGCTGGTCGGGAAGTTTCTAGAAAATAAGTAAAATAAAACCCGAACACTTTGTGTATCAAGGAAATATCCTGCCAAAGAGCCAATTTATGCCATTGATTAAAACGAATGCTAGTTAAGAATTTAGTAGTAGTTAGTATCTTTTTTTAATGTAAATTTTACCGAAAAATAGAAGAACTTTATTTTACTCAAATATCTATGGAATTTGGAACGTTCTTCTCCGACTTTAGTAATTTAGGTGAAGGCAGCCCTAACTTTAGTAATAAATTAACATCATACATCAAATAATAAGAGGGCATCTGTTGGTCTTGTCAATCTAGACCAGCTTGACGACGACTGGCTTCCCCCGAATCACGGTTCCCCAATTAAGCATTGCAAAGCATTGTCTGCATAATTATGCGTTTAGGATGTCCATTACTCATTTGTTGCTATACCTATTTGATATTTCTATTGATACAACAAAAACAGACCCCTTATTAAAATGTACAAATTCATCAGCTTCATATTATTAGATCTTTTTTTTTACAAATATACTTCTTGATTTTAGATAACAATACAATCATAACATCAGTGAGTAACGATCATAAAAAATATACATTTAATATATTATACAACATTACATTAATTGATAAAATAGTATTTTGATTATTAACTATCGAATTACAAAGAAATAACTAATTACGACCGTTCTGGTGTAGTGGTGCGAGTAGTCGCCTCAACGCCAGCGGTCGCAGGTTCGATTCCCGCTCAGGGAGATATTTGTACTTTTGCAAATATTTGTTTCCGGTTTGTCTGTATGTCCTTGTGGGTCTCCCCATCGTGCCTAGGAGAGCACAAAGCCGTCGGTACCGATTGTTATCATAGACACCTGGTAACGATCGTTATTCATGGTAGGGAAATTGTCCGCCAACCCGCAGTCGAGCGGCGTGGTGGATTAAGCTCCAACCATTCTCCTACATAGAGAAGAGGCCATTGCTCAGCAGTGGGACGATTACAAGCTGATTCAGACTAAAAATGGACGTTCGTACGCACACTGACATTTAAGTTTTTGATTAATATTCAAAACCGGCTGGCTATAATATAAACGTAAAAATATTACAGGAGTGTATCCAGGTAATTAGATAAGTAAAATTAATATTACGTAGTCAGTTTAATCATAAACAATTATGATTGAAAGTGATCTTATTTGCTTCGCCAAAGCGTCAGTTTGATGGCAGAACAATGTATGCTTTCATTTCTAGTAAAGCGTACATTAATAATTAATATATCGCCACAAGTATGATATTAATATTTCTATTTACATATCATGATACGAGGCGGAACATTTTACACTATCTAAAATTAAGTAACAATTTAATTAAGTCAAGGCCACCACTTGCAACGTCGTACTAATTACATATATTTTACAAATTATCAAAACGCTAAGAAATTATTTCTTAAAAATGTGTCTTAAAGAAATTAAATTGAATAGGGTATGATTGTTTGTTCAATGCTAAATAGTAGATGATATCATGGACATGGAGTACGGAAGAACTACGCATCTTCAAACATTTGAATACCTGTTTATTGGGGAACGTTATCTATACATACATTATAGAATTGTACACGTCTGTTTTTATTTTAAGAATTTTTTGACTGTTATTTTTTATTTATTTTTTTATTATATAAAACTTTATCTACTACTTTAGTGATTTGATTAATTTTTTTTAAACACTAATCATATGTATTTTTAGAAAAGCACCAAGTGTAGGTTAAAATATTAGCGCTTAAACGGCGTTAGCGTTAAGAAAAGCCGATTTTCGTATTCAAATCTTATTAAGCGAATAAGACAAAAAATCTTGTCAAAATGTCGCTTTGCGAATTTTTACGTAAACAACGTGATATACGACACTATTATAACAGATGGCGCTGTTGGCGCTTTCTAGGTTGCTGTTAGTACCTTCAATCACACGACGCTATAAAACTTCCTACTTCAACTGACAAGAGTGAAGCAGTAACTATAAACTCAAGACGAGTGTTACTAGGCGAATAATCTAGTTGCAATATAAATCTAAAATAGATCACTCACCTATATACAGCCGTTTCTTGGTTTGCCAACGCGAAACCGCGCCTGCTATGAACGAGTGATGACCTACAGCTGCTTGTATGCGCGCCTCTTCTTTTACTTGCCTAACCGAATTTTCGCTCACTACCTGAAATTTAAATAAATTTTAACACTTATAAATATAAAAAAGAATATTTTCTATACTAATATTATATTTAAAAAAAAAGATTTCTATATTTTTCTTACATCTATAAATGCTGAAACCTAGATTTATTATTAACAAATAGAGGTGGAATGTAGACTTCACCATAATTGTTTCTATTGTGTGTCGCCCGACATGTGCAATGGCTCATTAGCGAATAATTTCGAATTACATCTAAAGAAACTCACAACTAAGGAAAAGCGAGATCCTTGAATCAGATACAAAAGGCAGTGTTGCTACTTACTTGAGACAGCCTGCATTGTGACGTTTTTAATCTAGCCACCGTAAGGACAGTTTTTATTATTTTTTTATTTTTTTGGGTCTTTGGCCTACTGGCCTTAACAACGTCACCGAATTCAAGGGCTTAGTACTGAGACTTAACCTTGAAAAAATGGGCTCCACGAGAGGAAGAACTAATTTATAATGGTGTCTATAGTGTCCTAGTGAGAACGCACCTTGTTTTAAAATATGAGCGGTATGGAGTGAGGATGATGATATGACTATGACGCGTGCAAGCTGTCGAAAATCGGAGACCCCGTCTCCGTCGGCGGGAGTAATATATTTCCTACAAAGGCAGCATTCACTAGGATGATCTTATCGTCATGGTCGATCAAGACGTGTTGAGACATTGTGTCGTCGACATATTTTCTTAACGTAATCGGATGTCTTTGAGCTACCTTTACGACGTTGACAGTATTTTACGATGCTTAGCAATCGAATCGATCCTGATCTGAGGAGGAGCCGTACCCATGCGAAGGAAATTTTTTGTACCGTAAACATGCAGAGGAATTTATTTTCGACATTTAGATCCTTAAATAAGCGAATATATAATAAAATAAACACATGTTTACATATTTTTGTAGACTAGACAAACTGCGCGGTTTCACCTAGATTGAATTTCTTAGCTACGGCTATCCCTCTCAATAAAATCGGTATAGAGACCAAGATTGACATATTCAAATATAGACAGAAAAACTCTACCGGATTATTATGAGTGTTGTTTTGGTTCTCATATAAAATACCAACTAGAATAACTTTATAAGGCGCTTACTGTGCCACGCTGTTTTACCCGCTGTAGATGTGGATACAAAACGACTTCGTTTCGATTCACTAATATTGTTTATAGATTAATAACTTCAATTCTAGACGGTATATCAAGAAATTTAACATCATGACACCTACAACAGATTTTAAGTTAGACCTCCAAGATCACAGCTGTGAAAATAGCAGCTGCAGATTTTGCGTGATGCGGGAACAAATATACATACATACATGCAGACAGACATACTCGTACAAAAATTCTAAAAATATTTTTTCTTTTGCTTCTATTGCTCTTATAAAGAACCCTACAATCCGTTTTTCCTATGTACCTCTTATTTACAGCCATAGTTCGGGTACCATTTTATTATATGAATAGATATATTGTACTGTATCAGCCTGTAAACAACACACTTCTGAGCGAAGACCTCTTCTCCTTATAGAAGAATGGTTGGAGTTTAATCCACCACGCTGCTCCACTACCGGTTGGCGGATATTTTCCCTACCATGAGTAACGATCGATATCAGGTGTCTATGATAAGAACCGGAACCGACTGCTGTACGTGCTCTCCAAGACACGGTGGGGAGACCCACAAGGACATACACCCAGACCGGAAACAAATTATTTTACATATACAAATATCTGTCCCGAGCGGGAATCGAACCCGCGACCGTCGGCGCGCGGCGTTAAGCTCGCATCACTACACCAGAACGGTCGTCACATGATCGTCGGTGACGACCGTTCTGGTGTTGTGGTATTAACAGACCCCTCTTTCCCACTGGGCACTCTGGGCACTTGCCCAGGGCCCCGTGATCAATAGGGGCCCACGAGTTCTTGCCAGATCACTGAACGATAACCGATTTTTATTACCGAAGTTTTTTTTATTCGAATTGTCCGCCAATGAAAAAAACCCCGGAATCTGACTACAAATACCTATCTCAAAGAACAAAACGCAGAAGCTTTTTTGATGGCTCTGCAACGTCAATTGAACTGAATGGAAGAGAGAAATTCAAAATAGAAACTCTTCTTCCCATAATTGATACTCTAAGCTTTCATCTAAAACAGCGATTAAGTTCGTATACGAACTTTAGTAAACGTTTTGATTTATTTTTTTCGCTTGAAAGCTCTAAATTCCGAAGATTTGAGAGCAATTTGCTCAGAATTTGCAGAATTTGATTATGAAGACGTTAATGAGAAAGAAAAAATATAAATGGAATGTCTGCATATAACAGAATAGGTAGTTACATACTTGAAAATTGTTCAAAGTGAAATCGAAGAAACTCAAATTATATTGGAAATATATCAAATTTTTAAAGAAAACAAAATTGAAGACATATTTTCAAATGTAGAAATCGTATATAAATCTTTTTAAGCATGATGGTAACTATCTGCAGTGGGGAACGCCCCTTCTTCAAATTTGTCTATTTTAAGAAAATAGTGTTCTGTCGAAGTTATAGCGGCCCCATTTCCCTAATATGCCCAGGGCCTTCAATAGGTTAAAGACGGCCCCGGGTATTAATCACAATAATAATGGTATAATGGTAGGATATCCGCCTTTAATAAACGAATACCTTCAGTTAACTAAGTTTTCCATGAAATAATACAGCTTTAGATTCGAACTATTGCTACGTAAGAGTACCTACATTGCTCAAATGAACTTTAATTTTCAATTTTACGCATTTAGGCGTGAGTTTAGCACTAATGTCTACTATTAAGTATGATGTGGAATATTGTAAGGCGTGGGACGTAAGTGTCGTCAAAGTCGTAAAATGACCTTAATGACATATTATGTTAAATACACAAGGACTGAATTTAATTTATAAATTAACGTACAAATCAAGTTTTAAATAGATAAAAAAAATATTCACTCAAATGTATATGTACATAATACGTCAATTTATAATTCCACTGACCTACTGTGCTACATCTATATCTATACATATAATAAAATTGTAAGAGGAGGACCTTGTCTGTCGATGAAGTGTTTTGAAAGGATTAATCATGGAGTACATTCACATTAGATTTCAAAGGAAAAAATAGACAATTATGTTACATTATAAAACGTACGTAAACTAGGTCATGCTCATGACGATTATTTGCCAGATGTATTGGAGAACTTGAATTACCAAGACAGAACCAAGGACGTCAAAGTATACCGGGTTGTATAGCGTAGTATTTTATTTTAACCGGTTCTGTATTGAGTCTAAATGACTCAATCCAGAACGAATTCCAAGACTTTCAAGATATTAATGAAGACAAGTCAAGATAAGTTTTCACCAGAGCCAGTTTGAACAGCCATTTTAACACAAGAAACTGCCATGAATTTTATTCTAAATTTTAAAGGGGTTTCAACACACTTTACTTGTAAGTTGTATTTTCAGCACTTAAACTCAATTTTGATTAACTTTTCCGAAACAATTTTAGTATACGTAACTTAAAATAAATAAAAAACTTGATGATTCCGAACTATCGCGTTGTATATGAGTTTTAAAGCGTAAGGATGCGCACCTCACTAAACACGCGCTGTGCCGCGCTCCCGGCTGCATGGGTACCACCATCTTGCTTGTTTCTTCCGTGAAACAGATTTGCTGTGTTTCGGAAAGAAGGGCAAGACAGGCAGTGTAATAACTGGCACTGAGACTTAACATCATATGTCTCAGGATAGGCAACACATAAATGAGTTGGCTGGGCTAGTTCCAGGTAAACTAGTTTATGTTCATGGGCGACGTCGACCACTTACCATCAGGTGGCACGTCTGCCAGTTTGCCTATCCAACTAACATTAAAAAAACACCTGAAACTGCTCTGAGTGCGAACACAATATATTGTATAGTATGCAATAGGTACACCTAATAATTTTGTCTTAGTTGCTAGGAGAGGAATGCATTGATCTTCTGATAACAAGTCAAAAGAAGGAATATTTCTGTTTCTAATGAACACCACCTTGCCTCTTGGAGATCGATTAAGACAAGCTATGATCCGAAAGCCATTGGTCTAGAAAATGTATAGCAGACTTTAGTCGTAACGTCAAATCATCCAAGAAATTTGACCTCTGATACAATACAATGTTATCCGCGTGAGCGTGCGTGAGCAACACAGAATGCAGCATATGACGTCATCCAAAGGATGCGAAAAATGGCCCCGTTTAAACATGATGAACGAAATATTTTATATATAATTATTATTTTAAAAATTAATTCAAGCACTTTCAACAATATTTATATTTCTATCATATAATAACGACGTAAAAAATTTAAACAAATAAAATTATGCATATTCCTTATTTATTTGTAATAATTATGTATATTTTTGCTTAATGGTGTTTATCTTTTGTTTTCCCGGAAATTTGTCTAATAACATTAAATATATAACTTAAGACAATACTACATTATATAAATATGAGTATATAATGTTATACAGAATGATATGAAATTAGCCTAATTTCCTTAGGACCAATTTGATTTGTATAAGGCGATTATGTTTTACTGGGATTTTGAAGTTATTCCCTGAGGACGCTCCTCGGGTAACTTATTCCATAGACGGATGGTAGTAACAACGAATGAATTAAACATGAAGCCTGAACGGTGTAAATGAAATGTCATCATAAGGTGGAGCGTAATGACCTATCATGTGAGCTCTGAACATAAAACTTAACAAATAGTCGGGATAGTTTGGATTGTTCAGAATTAAATATAACATACAAAAAATTCTCAAGGATCTACGACTACATTTCGTATGCAGATTTAGATGCAAGCGATATGAAGATATGTAATGATGTTATATCATCTATACTAATATTATAAATCTGAAGAGTTTATTTGTTTGTTTGTTTGAACGCGCTAATCTCAGGAAATACTTGTTCGAATTGAAAAATTATTTTTGTATTGGATAGCCCATTTACCGAGGAAGGCTATAGGCTATATAACATCACGCTACGTCAAAAAGGGGCTGAGCAATAATAAGAAATGTTACAAAAACGGGCAATAATTATCTTTTTTGAGAGCTTCCGTTGCGTCCTTTATTATTTCTCTTTTCGAGACATTTTTTAACTATAGTTTCACTTTAAAAGTAAATATAACATCACTCTTTTACTGAGAATTTTCGAAAAATAATAAAAACTCAACCACTCGACCTAAGTACGTTTCCCCTTCTAATTAACGCGGGTGAAACCTCGGGGCACAGCTAGTTATATATAAAGTTGATTTGCTAAGTTATGTCATTCTAGTTTGTTCACCAAATCCTTATTTGCATCAAAATATGACATAATTCACCGTAATCTATAATGGGTAATAGTTATGCATTCACAGGCTGAATTTTAGTTGTAATAGAATAAAAAATAGTTTTAAAGTATCATAGACAGAAGGAAATGTTTAAGATTTAATTGCCACAACTATTAAAAGCATAGTTGTAAGCAAAAACATCAATCAATCCAAAAATAAAAGTTCAACAGTGATTTAGTCAGAAGGTACATTCAGTACACCTTAATAACATTATATATGATAATCTATTAATACTAAATTTTAAATATAAAATAGAAGCATAGTTTTATCCTTTGTTAACTGAAATAAATTGTTAAGAATACTCAAGATTTATAAAGAGTTAAATATTTTTATCTACTCCCATGCTTTAAATCTTCTATAAAAGATTCTGAAACAATTAGCTTATTGCCAACATTAAAACACCCAATGTCCTAATAAGCATAAAATCATGTAAACACACAATATAATATTGTACTGAATTTCATAATAAGGCTCCTTTGGTTTTTTTTTTTCGATCCCTTCTGTGCATAGGATTTACTCGACAGACAGCCACATTCTTACTGCTCGATGCGTGGTATCTGTATGAATTTAAAAAAAAAGAACATTGTCATTCACAGATCGGGATCTTCCAACATTAAAGAACATATTCAAGTGAATTTAAATAATAGCACTATACAAATTGTTAATTACTACTACAATAAACAATTCTTTCATTAATACTTCCACCACACTATATACCACACCGTGTATGACACCAAATTTGTGTTTTAATACCCCTTATTATACAACAGTTGCATAACTATTAAAATACAATTAAACTTTAATGTTAAGTCGATATGTCATTATGAAAACTAAGATTTTTTTAACTTGAAAAAAACATATATACGTAAAATAAACAAAGAAAGCCTATAAACGTCCCACCGCTGAGCGAAGGTCTCCTCTCCATATAGGTGAATGATTGGTGCGTTATCCATCACACTGCTCTACTATGTGTTATATGTATAAATACATACATAATCCTTTATTATTATACATTACTACATCAATATTTATTTTATGATTGGTGTACTGACTTTAATGTATTGATTTAATTAGGTCAACAACATAAATTTAACTGATAAGCTAATACAGTTTTGAAGTTTTATCATAGGTGAATAAACAAACTCAGTTGTTGCATCTTCCGTTTCGGATAGCAATATCATATAAAATGACTAATATCATAGAAGTGATTAATCTAGATGAATTTCACGTACGATTGTATATTAAAATTCTTCCAAAATAACAGACTGATATCAAACTACATAAAGAAATTTTATTTGAAATCTTTAAGAGGTTTTTATATAAATAATATGGGCTTAATCTATACTATACCAAACAGAAGTGTTTATTTTAATGTGAATTAATTACATTTTTAAAATTCCTTTGCATTAGAAAGCTTTCTTATTGAGGTAGGTTATGAGCTAAAAGATGGTCTTTCACTACTATGACTAATAGTTGTGGAACAGTATCAGCAAATGCAGGTGAAAGCACGAGAGTAGTTTCACACAATATTAAATTTAATAAGTAATAGCAATTTAGAGTAAATAGCAGGCAGGCTGGTAAGATGCCTAACATTAAACCTTGTGTATGTATCTCATATAGAGATACAAAATTATAAGTTTATGTATATTATCTAATATACTTATTATTTATATTATACACAGAGAATAATATGGTAAAAACTGTGAGAAAAAAGAAATGCACTAAAACCTTATCGCTCTATAGCCATTTCTCCACGACAAACTTTAGGTTAGAATTTCAGAAGAAACAGGTGTATAATAAATAAGTGGTGTATAATAAATATACAAACGAAAAAATACATACAATACAAATATACAGTATACAATACATTGACATATATTATGTATATCACTACATATTATAAAACAAAGTCCTCTGCAATGTCTGTCTCTTTGTTCGCGATCAACTAAAAAACTACTGCACGGATTTTCATGCATTTTTCATGAATAGATATTGATTCACGAGAAAGGTTAAGGTAAAATAATATAATACATACCCGGAGGCAGCCGGGGTGGGCCGCTAGTATGTAATAAAATATACAGAGAACATAGTCATAAATAAATATATAAACAAAAATATGTCATATCTATGGACAGACATCTTTAACTGTTTTTATAATTTTTTATAAAAGCTTTGAGATTTACATATATGTAAAGGTAAAGAAATCCACAAAAGAAGAGCCTCAATATCAAATGAACTCTAAAAGTATTTGATCTTATGTACATGCATTCTAAGTGTAAGGGTTTTGGACAAATGCAGCACCTTACAGTGATCGTATACACAGATAAGCCACACCTCATGAATTCAAATTTGTCCTATAAGTATAAAGGACTGGTTGGATTAAATAATACAGAGTACAGAAGTAAAAGGATGTTTAGATTTTGGGGAAGACAAATGAAAAGCCACTTGAGCTTAGAGCTAAATTCGGAAATGTGGTCGAATTCGCATAACCCAAATATGCGCCGGATGAAAAGTTTTTGTACCCACTCAAGTAAAATAGATTAAATTTAATATAGATTTTTATGGTGACTTATTAATAAGTTGTATTTTTCCATTGTCTGCATGTCACCATAATATTTAGAACAAAATCAGTTTGTAATCTTTTATTTTTTGTACAACAATTAGGAATAGTTTACAGTTTTATGAATTGGAATAAATACAATCCATCTATTGATAATGTCCAAAATATTATTTAAATAAAAAAATATACAAACATATAACAAAATTTTATACAAACCTGAGCTTTATTTAATACTTTTAGTGCAAACTCCTTGTTTTCACTTATCTTTTTAACTTTGTACACTTCTCCAAAAGCACCTTTAGCTATGGTCTCAATTATTTCAAAATCTTTTTGTACCAGTTCAGTTGTTATAAGATACTCTGGTAGAAATATTGATTCTTTGTGTGCAACTGGCCAGGCTGTTTTACTAGCTTCTAGTGGATTTTTTAATGTTGAATCATTCCATCTGAAAAGAAATTAAATTTGGAAATATTTACACATATTAATTGTAACAATATTAAATTAATTTAAAAAAGAGAGGTCTAAAGATAATATTGTATTATATTTATACTGCTTATTATACTGCTTTATTTACAATATTCTATTGATTGTCCTGATATGTGAATAGTTAATTTACCTTATTGATTTTATTTCATATGGTAGTTATTTAATTTGTAGGTTGTTTTATTATTTTATAATAATGTTATTTTATTAAATAAATTACTGTACACACTATTTTAAAATTTTAATTTATTTGCCAAAACAAAAGTAAGCAACTCTTTAGAAGTAAAAAGACTTTCATGTGGTTTTTTTTTTTAACTTCAATAATTCAATTAATGAACTCAATTAAAAATCATAAATTTTAAATAAAAATCAAAGTATATTCAATATTTTTACACTAACTGTAATTAAATCATCATACTGCTACACATTAAGCAGCAATAATTTTGAAACCAATGTAAAAACATAAACATTCAACAAAAAACACTTATATTTTTTCTCAGGTTGTCCCTCAGGTTGCCCGGCAGAAATTGCTATTTAACAATAACACCGCCTGGTTGTACAGCTTAAATGATGTTAGCTTGTATAGTTAATTTTGTTCTTTGTTTTGGTGTGCAATAAAGTATATTATTATTATTACTTATTTAATGAAATAACAAATATGTCCAACAAATATTTTTTTATATACAACTTTGATATTAAAGTAGATAATTTTTTTTTACGTCAAATTATACCAATCAAAATATTATGGTTCGAATTTTTTAATATACAAATGAAAACAATTCAAAGAAAAATAAGTTACCAATGGCTTTTAAAGCTCGAAACACTGACCTTCTTCGAGAAACACGAGACCAAGGCCGTGATGCGCTGTATACTGACTGGCTACTTGTTACACTGACGAAGGAGCGTCCGCTGAGGTTACCGACGAAATGGGACAAACTGAACTGTATACAAAACAAATATGGCCTATGAATAGCAAACATCAATACACTCCATGAAATGAAACACTTAAGGATCGAACATCTGTCGGATAATAGTTTCCAAAAATATAAACTGCAAGTCAACAACAGCAAATGTGATTTTGCGAGTAACAAAGCGTTTGATTGTTACGTATGTTCAGCTGAGAATGACATTAGCATGTTTTCATTTGATCGCAAATTACCTGGCTCGTAAATGCTTGACCGTCACGAGTAGAGTGTACAGAATGCTTTTGGTTTTTACGATCACTGTCCTTATTTTGAAAATTTCCCATTAAATTAATGTGTATTATTATTTACATTGATATTAAAATTCAAACTTTAATTTATAAGCTACTACTCCTTCGTTTAACAATTTCATCCATAAACAAAATTTGTCATTTAGATTTTGTTGTAGATTAAACAAGAGACAGATATAGATCCATAGAGGTATTATTATAGACGACAAAGTATCCTATACTTTGTCTAAGATTATGGATCCGTTCGTTTTCAATTGTAGATAAATAAGATATTGAATAATTAAACTTTGAACTAAAATAACAATATTTAATTTAATAGTAATGCTAAAAAACATCTTTATGGTATAATTTAAAAAGTTAACAGCTTGATTTATTTAAAACTAGAATATATTGGGTACGTTCGCGCGCCGTTCGCGTTCCGTTCGCGGAAATGATACTTCTTTAATCAAAAACTGAATTTAACTGTCAAACTTTAGTAAATAATTGTTTGCTATTGTTCATAAAAGATAAACAAAATTATCTTCTTACACTTATTCACTAATTATTATTTTAATTAAAAACTGATAAATAAAAAACTATTGCGCATGTCCCATTTCCGTTTCCGCGCATGTGGTCTGTGGAATGCATAGATTAAAAAATCGTATAAAAGTGATGAATTATCAATTAGAAGAGGGCCCGCGAACGTACTCATTCTTGTAAAATATGTATCGTAAAACGGGGTGAATAGGTATTATTATATTATTAAAGGATTTTTAAGTTCACACAGCAAATTTTCTATATTATAATATGCTTAACTAAGACTTACACAGTAGGTACTATATATTAAATCTATTATAATAATACAGTACAATTTTCTTATACTAACTATAGCATTGAGATCATATTTACAATGTTGACTTACTTGCTAATTGATTTATAATAATATAACAATATTATTAATGCTAACTTAATTTTAATCTTAACCTAATTTTCTGCTTACTCTCTCTATGATGTACACTTATATTCTACATTATATAACGACAACATAGCTTACTTGTTCCCATTATTTAATATCTGTAAAATTTTCTTGTAGTATTTTAGGAAGAGATCCCTATCCTGATCATTTTTCATTATTGAACCAATGTTATCCAGTTTTAGATCATTTGATAAAGTGCTCCGAATTTTAGTCCTATCATATTCGTGGACAGGACAGTCCAGGAGAAGATGAAAGACAGACTCGATTTGTCTTAGGTCGCAGACGCACGACGGACTCTCCTTGCACTTGAAACGATGCAAGTACTTAGAAAATCCGCCATGCCCCGTCATCGTCTGGGTAACGAATCTGTCCACCTCTATTTTTCCGATAATTCGATAGGCACCGATCCGATGACCGCATCGGTAAAAAATTTCGTTGTGATGCCAGCCGTTTCACCGTCTCGATACCGGTCGTTTCATTCGTCAAGCGATAGCATGCGAATGCTTCGCTTGACGAACGAAAGGGGAAAGCTGTCATAGTCAAAGGAGCGTTTGGACTTCAGCGCAGCTTCCTTGGCCAGATGGTCGGCACGCTCGTTCCCCTCCAGTCCTGCGTGGGCTTTTATGAAAAAAAATATTAATCGTTTGTCCCGCACCTCTACGGCCAGGGGATGAAGGGCCTTTGGATTCTGCAATCTCTGCAGTGCCGACAAGGAATCAGAGTAAATCCCAACTGATCTGGCCAAGTTTTCTGCGGCCATCCGTGCAGCCCGGCATATTGCCAAGAGTTCAACCTGATAGACCATGCATAGGACGGCAAAACAAGTTTGAGGGTTTTGATTTCGGCAGCGCCACTCCATACAATAGGCAATTTTTTTTTATTTTTTTTACGATGACAACGTCTGATTATAATGATGATAATGAATAAAATAATATACAAGCCATAAAATCAATCAATCAATCAATCAAAATAATATATATATATATATATATATATATATATATATATATATATATATATATATATATATATATATATATATTTTACTAGGGTCATTTAAAAAGTTATTTTATTAAACCTACTTGTGTAAATATATATTCACTATCTCATTCACACCCACCCATATGTATATTGGCTCGCGCTCGCACCTACCGCTATGCTTGTCTGGCAAGGGGTAGAAACAATAGAAATATAACTGTCAAAACTGTCTGACTGATGAGGAAACATCTTCTAATTATTACCCAATAATTATATATAAAAATCAGCTTTTATACTATAACGTAAGTATAATTACAATTAAATGAACTTTAAGGGTGTCTCTCAAGAGGTTGCCACGATGTTAAGTGTCTGGCAATTAATGACGTGATTTTTACTAATATTCTGAAGGAAATATCAAAAAATCACATTTTATGATTTGACGAAAGTAAGTTGGTATTTAACACACCGTTATAATTATAGTACCTACAGTTTACCTGCCAAAGCCACGATAACCCAGACTTCATGATTGTCCATCGCGTTCTTACCTGTGTTGGGAGCATCCACTGAGAAACTTTCGGCTTTTATAAGATAATGAAGGTCTCGGGCTCTTAGGCTATATGTTATTGCGCCTCAAGGAATTTAATATTAAATTTAAAAAAAAACTTAGATACTTATTTGAACTCATTATAACTTTTATTATGTGGGTTATTGGAACGAAAATAAAACAACAATTAATTAGCATAATTTAATACAGAACGATCTAGCAAGAAACTGCGTGATTATTATCATCCGTCAATTCTTCGGAGACTCTTCAAAGCTTTTAATAATATCAACTTCTATAATAAATACTCGTAAATAATGCCTAATTCTAAGGACCTAAAAAGTAGTGGAGTTCCGAAAACCACTTATTATTTTTTAATATACTCTTCAACTCAATTCATGGACTAAATATATGTAATAAAATATGTTTTCTTTCTTTCTTCTTCTTTTTCGATGAAAAAATCTTAACATTAAACATTACATTTTTAACAACTAAAATGATAAATTCCTATAGGTACAGATTATCGCGCCTGTTTAAAACAGTTTAAAATAATGATAAATAAATAAATTAGCCAAAACTTTTTAAGTATCACTTAATATAGAATTTTAAACAGTTTGTGTAGATGTGTTTACTTCATTTGATTTACCAAACGTGACTTTTGGAAGTTTTATTTTAAGTACAGATTTTAAAGATATATTTTTAATCTTCCTATCATTTTTATAAAATTTATGTTTCACCCAAAAAATTAAACCAAGAATTTTTTCAAATAAAAAAACAATGAAACTTATTACTAGTAAATATCCATAGCACTCGAAAATTCCACCAAGGTCATTCATTCCCAGAGACTTAACTGTAGCCTCTTCTTTAAAGTCAAAATACCTGTATTCCATCCATTTTTTTATTAATCCCGCTTCAAATAATTTCATTATGTATTTGTTATAATTTTCAGTCAAAGGACTATTTTTATGAAATATCATGTTTAAATAATGGCTGTGAATTCTAGCATAAGAAGCTAAATGAAGAAATTGTGTGCCTTTCTTATTTAACATATTTCGTTCTAAATAACGACCAATAGCGCAGTCTATTAAGCAAAACCGTCGACTATTATTTTCCATTTTCTTTACACAACCAAATAAATCTTTTACAGTTTTAATCTTGGATGATATAATCCTATATTTTTCTTCCGTGTCAGGGAGTACAACATCAGGAGAAGCTATTCCTTCAATATCGTAACCCTTTCTTATGATATCTTCAAAAGTATCGACTTCCTTGTCTTTCTTGTAAACAGAAAATAAAGATATTATAGCCGCCTGAACGCTAAAACTTAATATAAAAAAACACCACATAGTTATTCCCAAAAATATCCGAAACGAACCTCGTTTTGGTGGTTTATATAAGCTTATTGACAACACACTCTTAATTGTATTTATAAAATCTTTTCCAGCTTGATCTAAGCTCACTTTTCCTATTTGTTCTGTGTTGTAGATAAAAAATACAAACCAAATGCAAATTAAGCATATTAAAAACTCTATTATAATGCTTATATTTTTCTCTACAAGATTCACATCGAAGATAATAGTCTGAAATCCAGCACGATGCGATAATATACAAACGCCGCTATCGATGTATGGTACTGTGTAATCTACCTCCGCTAATATTAAATCAAATTGATATAGTGGATACAAAATTAAGTCTACCTTTCTTTGAGAAAATGAAAACACTTGTGAAATATATAATTCAAAATTAAATTTCTGTTTCAAGGTGTTCACAGCTGGCGTGATATCAATTGTAAAATTTAATAATTTTGCCATCGTATTCCATATAGCAGCATCTCTTTGATAAAATGTATACGTTTTATTTTTATGTTCTACAATTCTAAAAAATGGAATGACTTCGACAGAATACGCATAAAACGTAAATCCGTGTAAATTTTTCCCTTTGTCCTCTAAGAGGTTTAAGTATTGAACTTTTTTTGCATTTTTTAATGATACTGTAACAAAACCAATGCAAGTTCCAAGGTGCGATGCTCTTATTTTCGTATAAGAAGTAACGTTATGACATTGCATTTCACATACGAAACTTTTCTCAAAATTTTCAATCTGCATACCTATTTTTTTTGCCGTCCAACAACCAAATATATTCTCGAACTTGTAGTTTTCTGTCATATAAGGACTATAATACGAAATTATCATCGATTTCTCGGTTTCATCATATTGAACAATTACTACATTTATTGCTCTGTAGTACCAATAACTAAAAAATATTTTTGCAGTAACTTCCTTGCTGTATGGCGCATGATAGTATAAAATAATATTAGATAAAGGATGCCAGTAAGGAAACGTCACAATTTTTTTGAGTGCGTTTTCAAATTCCTTCATATCTGCACAGTTCATAATTATAACATTTGAATGGTAAGGGACCAAATTTTCTGGTTGCGGTTCGTAATAAGTATCTACGTCAGTAACAGTAAAGGTAAATGGTAATTTCTTTAGTCTATGATATAACGAGTCCGGTAAACGTCCCATAAACAAAATGTTATTCCATCCGTTATTTTTCAAATTTCGTAAGACTATTTCAGCCTGTAATAACGTAAAATGAAATCAATTTTTATTCTACTCCACTAATTTTATAAAATTATAAATACAAACTTAAACATACATACGTTACTAAATGTTAGTGTTTATTCTACTTAATACTTATTTTAAAAAAGTGAATGCATGTGAAGATAAATGTATCGATGATTCAATAAAAAGTTACTAGACTACTGCTAGAACTTAAGATTCAGTATAGAGTATAGAAAACTTTTTATCAATTTTTTGAAGTGAAACTTCTTTAGAATCTATGTGATTTGAAACGGTATTCGACGGAAAAAACAACAGGTAAGAGACACAAATACAAAAATGTGTAGGAGAGAATGAGATAGTATGATGTCGCGTATCATAGCAACGCGTAAACAACGCGTAAATAAGTAATAGAATGCTTAACTATTAATATAAATAAATGTTAAATTGAGTTTGCCAAAGATGTTTCACTTCTGACACGTGTACTCCGTACACACGACATTTTTTTCCTTGGAAGCAGTAATTACACAAGTAAAACTGTGATACAAACATAGAAGTATTAAGAATAGGATACAAAGCTTGAAACCTAGGAGGCTTTTATTTACTTTTTCCTTTACCCCCAAGCGCACATGTTTAACATTAGTAATTTAGTATCTTATGATATATTGTGTTAATCTTTCACTAACTGGCCATCCGCACGAATCTATCTATTGGCCTGTATAGGTATATGTATACGTAGAGTCAAAGAAATCTAATAACTTAAACTAATTTATAAACGTCTCACTTCTGAGCAAGGAGGATACCTTTATTAAAAAAAAGTTATTAGAATGAATTAAAAATATTTTTTAATAATTTTTATTATTTCAGCCATTGGATTAATCTTCTTTAATCTTTTTCAATATCTTCAATCATTTTAAATCTCTCCAGTTTTCAAGCATTAGGTAAATACGTCTAATACTTATTTTTATTTATATATTTATTCTTTATTGCACACCACAAATAAAGTAGACACTATAGTTACAAATTTGTTGAGTCGATATTGTGTAGTAAAATAGGCAGTCTTATGGCTAATTAGCCATTTCTTCCAGACAACCCAAAAGAAAAAGGAGGGTTCAACAAAGAAAGAAACGGGTAGGTTGTGCAGTTATATAATATTATAGTAAACTTACATACTAATGTCTACATACTAATACTTATACAAAATACATATGTAGATGAAAATATAAAAAAAAAAATCTTAATCAAATCGTCTCCAGTTTAAGATAGTGATCTTTAACATACTTCTTAAATATTGAAAGTGAATCGGCTTTTTTATGTGCAATGGCAAACTGTTCCATAATTTTATAGCCTGAACAGTGAAAGACTGAGCAAAAAATTTAGTTCTATGAGCGGCAGCTTCAGCATAAGACTTCGAGATGATCTTAATTCTTCTTAAATTTATCTTTCAAATACACACAACACAGTACAGCAGAGAAAAAAATATGCAGGTTATGGCGAGAGCGTATAGGAAGCCACTTGAACTTTAAGCGAAATTCAGATACATATTCAAATTTGCGAAGGCAGAATATGAAACTGATAGCAAGATTTTGGAGTCGCTCAAGTTTATTAAGTTGGTTCTCGGTCAAATTAGGATAGCTTGCAACTGCGTAGTCTAGAATAGATAGGAGGAGAGAGTTTTTCAACATATATAATTTTGGTAGGGATTGGCAGAACATATCTGAGGCGACGTAATGAGTAATACTTCCAAATCTTCGGGCATCATGATATTGATACTGATGGAAAGATTTAAAATTATTAAATTTTAAAATATTTTTAAAAAAAATTTCGATCACTAAATAAACGTAATATTTTTGAATCGTTGGGATCTTCGGAACGATTGAAAGGTATTTAATTTTTTAAATATTTCTAAATACTTTTTTATTGCGAAATAATGGAAATTTTTCATTCTATTTAGATAATTAAAATAATTCGAAAATATTCAACCTTTTTTATTTTTCCAAATAGATAAGTACATTAAAATCGCTAAATCATAATCACATTTCGCTGAATTTTTAAGTATTCAAAAACATTAAAATTGTACGTTTTTAAATCGCTTCAAGTCTTTTTTAATTCTTAAGAAAATTGAAATTATTTGATTTTTTTTTATTATTATTTTTTGTATATATTATATGAATAATTATTCATATCGGAAATTAAAAATTATAATTTTCCTCTGGTATGAATCCGAAAAGATTTAAAGAGATTCAAAAGTTTTTTTTTAATCTTTTCTATTCATTTTTTTTTTTTTAAATAAGGGGCCTCTCCCCTCTCCATGTATAACAATGATTGCAGCTTAATTCGCCGCGCTGCTCCACTCCGGGCTTGCGGATAAATTCCCTTCCAAAAGTAGCGACTCCGAAGTGTGGTTTAAGGTTTTTAATAACAACCAGGACCTATACGTGCTCTTCAAGCCACGGTATGGAGACATACAAAAACATAAACCCAGGCTGGAAACAAATATTTGTATAAATACAAATATGTGCATCGAGCCGAAATCGAACTCGTGATCATCGACTTTAATTGAACCTTCACACTACTAAACCAGAAAATATGATATTATAAAATACATTAACATATATTTAGATCAAAAAAGCATAGTAATACTTACTATAATATCGATATTTTGTTCCTCTACATTGTCAGAGTCGGTAATTAATTCAGAATTTATAACTATAAACATAAGCGAAGAAATTAAAATAATAATATTGATTCTTATTTTCATCGTCTTTTTTAGATATATTACAAATACAGTTATAAAATATCAGATAAATCTATTGTCTAGTAAGCTTTTGTAAGATTGGAAACTCGACATCAAGTGATGTTAGGTTAACGATAATGGCATAGGTAGTTATTGTATCATCATTGAGCTCTTACTCTAATAACATAACTATCTAATAATATTAATGTGGTTATAGTGATTAGAAATGTTATCAAACCAGTAAATCAGAATGATTGAATGACAGTAGTATAATACATGTCTATTGAACTGAACTGAACTAAATCAGCTTGTAAATATCCCACTGCTGGACAAAGGCCCCTCCTCCATATAGGAGAACGATTGAGCTTACTCCACCACGCTGCTCCACTGCGGGTTGGCGGATAATTTCTCTACATTGAGTAACGATCGTTATCAGATGTCTACTGTGACAACAGACAGACAGACAACCGTAACCGCCGGCTTTACGTGCTTTCCGAGGCACGGTGGGTTGACCCACAAGGACACACACCCAGACCGGAAACAAATATTTATACAAATACAAAGATCTGCTCCGAGCGGGAATCGAACCCGAAACCGCGGCCTGTGTTGAGGCGTATTATTATCTCTCTCTCATTATTATCTCTTTTTTATTTGTATTCTCTTCATAGTTCGAAGCGTACAGTTTCATAAACTAAAACCGTTCTCAATATTTCATTCTGTCATAAAGTTTTCAGATCGATGCAGTAAATTCCAAGATTTGTTTTAAAACAATCCCCCATACACGTACCTAGAAAAGAATATAGAGCAGCATCGATTTTATATAAGCCATATATGAGGCACTGAACCGTATGCCTTGTAGTTGTTCCAAACGGCAGAAAGATTTTTCCGGCTTCGACGTAGCTGTTGGCATATGCCAACCCACCTGACCATATGGTCATGTCTATGATTAGAAGTTATTATCATAGTAAAAATAGCATCAAGAAATCTGTTTTGTCAAATGACATCAATATTCATTACCATTCCTTTCTTTAAGCTTATAAGATGAAGTATGTATACCAACTTAAGATGAGCCGTACGTTCAAAGGTTTATGTACACTCTGCGTTTTAAATAATGTGTAGATAAATACTCAGGGTTATGATGCGGCAGCAAGATTTTTCCGGTTTCGACGTATCTAATTTAGGGTAGTCTTTAAAAGATCTCCTTTCTAACAAAAAAAAAAAAAAAAAAAAGAATTAAATCGTATTTTCTATGTATATTGTTAATAAACTACAAAAAAGTACACTCTTTTTAGATCTGATGGCAGCAATGTAGCGTTCGAGAATTTTATCGTAAGACCGTAGTACTTATATTGTCTTACTATAAAAGTTAGAACATAGATAATTACGATTTATTGTATTTTTACATTACATTAATATATCGTTAAGAGATATTGAGTTGAATTTATTTTATTAGTACCTACTGTTATTCCCTAATATAATAAGCATTAACGCAAATTGGAACGATAGGAAATAAATGAGCTGCGGTAGTGGATTCAAGGTATCTACAGATACCTGATCCTAAAGTAGAGAATGAATGCTGCCGCCAGTTTTTTTTTTGTCTTTCAAGAAGCAAACTGCTAGAGCAAGGCTTAAACACATTTTTTCGCGAACCAAAGTTCACTCTGGCACATTCCGCAAGAGAGAAAGCCGACCTCCTTTGCACTCCATTTGCATCGAATTACACTCAATTTTTAACTCAAATCGACGATGCGGGAAAAGCACCGCCAATAATCCCCTGGTTCGGGCACACGATGCGTGAAGTATGTTTTGAACAAAAGACTGATCGTCGTGCCTTTCTGCATGGTATACTAGGTGGTAAACCAGATGGTATACCAACAATCGTGCGACTTGACTAGACTTGCGCTCCTGGTGGCCGATTCAACACCGAGCAGTTCGTATTGTCGATGATTCTTAACTCACAAATGGTTTAGAACCTTTAAGTATTAGAAAAGATGTTGGCTCTCGTGTATTTTTTTTTTGACATGGTATCACTGTCACGTTTTTACCATCACGCCCTTCGCCGCAGGGTTCGTTATTATCCACACTACACTTTGGATGCCTGGTTTGGTTCAATATGAGGGTTTTACGCACTTTTTTTCTGAGTACGTGTAATCTGTGGAATTCTTTCCGAAATTTTTCCTGAGCGCTATATTTGGGAGCTTTCAAGCGTCGAGTGTACAGAAATATTTTAACTAAAGGCCAGCAATGCACCCGCAACTCCGCTGATGTTCTATAAATCCATGTTATTGGGCGGCAGGCCCCTTTTTACCCCGAGTAAAAACTTTAACGTTTTATTTTTTTGTTAGCCGCAAAAGCGCTGAAACAGCGCCGCACGGACTCTAAATACCCGCAACAGCGCCGAAACAACGCCGCACGACTAACCACCGCCGCAAAACTGTCGCACCACAGCCGTTTGGAAGACAAAACCACCGCATTACGAAATCTTTATTCTCTAAAGACTCTCTAGAGAATAAAGATTTAGTTCTTTATTCTCTAGATATTCTCTAGAGCCTCTAGAGAATTAAGATTGTTAAAAAATTTAAAAAAAAAGGTTAATTTTTTATACGATAATCGTATGAATAAAAAAATAATTATTAAATATAAAAAAAGTCGAAAATAAATAAATGAATTTTTTGCTTAATATTAAAAAAAACACCATGAATGACATATATGAATAGACACTTCCTAAAAATAATTAATCTACTGATAATCATATTAATAGAGACTTCCATAAAAAATTATTATTTATAGGTACGGTAATCGTATGAATAACAAAAAAAATATTCGTAGGTATGATAATAAAAAAACTACTACATACTTAAGGTAATGACGTTTAGGCCATTTAGATACCCTACTAAAGATCTCTACGCTAACTGAAAAGTTAGTTCTAGTAATAGACGGAAGAGGTTACTGGGGCAGTTTTGAGGGAATCTCAGGTATTATTTTTTATTTATTGCAATTAATTTGTTTTAATTATAACTATGAGATAGATTGTACTATAACTACTCTAAATTCGCCAATTTTACAAAGACGTCTTTTAAAAGTTTTAATATTGATACAGTAACTATTTCAGCAATCTTAAACGAGGATTTATCCTTCTTAGTAAGATTCAGATTCCGAAGTTGAGGATGACCAGATTATCGAGGACGTTCAAAGCGAAGATGAAAATAATTATGTGACAATACGTTTCGTCTTTACAAGAATCTAGTACCTCTGAAGAAACCAACTTTTGCGCCATTTTTTTGTTTCAATTTATGCGTATATTGTTTTTTTCTTTGTAATAAATACCTAACTGTGATTATAGTTATAATTCAAAACAGTGTTGTTTTATTTTTAGTTTGTACTAGCGGCCCGCCCCGACTTCGCACGGGTCTTTAACTAAAATTTTAAAAATTATACATTTATATTTTTTATCACCTACACCTGCGTCGCTACTGGAAAATATTTTATAATAGACGGATTGAGTGACAGATTTATTATATCTATATACATACATACATACATATATATGTATATAGATAGTACGGATGAAACATTTGAACTGATTTTTTTATTAATTATTTTCTCAATCTTATCTCTTTTTTATCTTCAAAAACACAAAAATCATAAAAATCGTTCCACTCGTTCTCGAGTTATAAACGGTGTAACTAACACGACTTTATATAAATATATATATATATATATATATATATATATATATATATATATATATATATATATATATATATATATATATACTAGCAAACCCGGCGAACTCCGTTTCGCCACCAACTTATTTTCGTGAGAGATACTCACACCACGTACTGCCGCCATGCAAAACCATATTGGTTTGTAGTACATGCTATGTATCAGATATGGCGCTTTATGTGAAAAATGATTTTCCCTGTTTTCCTGCTTTTCTGTTGAAAATTTTCTTGAATTTAGTTTGCTATAAAGCTCACGGAGCCCGAGACCTTTCCAACGAATGCAAAACCGTGGAAACCGGTTCGTGCGTTCTGGAATTATAGCGTCAGGAAGGAAAACCCGACTTATTTTTATATATAAGATATATATATATATATATAGATTACAACTTAAATAGCTATAACCATCCAACTTTGTACAATCAACAAACAAATAACGACCAAATATTTTAAATTTTAACAACGAACAAACAATCAAGACCGTAGTATCCTAAAGTATTTAATTATATACAAGGCCGAAGTTTTGGTCAGCGCGATTCAGAAAATTATCTGCGCCATCTATCGTATAATTGTAGAATATCGTTTTTATATTTAGTGACATTTAACATAATTAATATTTAACATAGTAGTATATTAATTGAAAATGATGTTTATCTAAAATATTAAAACGATTTCTATTCCTATCCGACATATTTAGTAAACTTTTCAGTTTAACAAAATAATAACTCAAATATAAGTTTTGTGAGTTTTAAAGATTCCTTAGACCAGATGGCGTTGGCGGCGTAGGTACCTATTTCTATTTTCTTAAATATTTATTTTTAAATTTAATTACAATGAAACAAAAACTAAATTATACTGTGAGTTATTTCCAATTTTTATGTATTAAAGTTATTAACATTGGTTTTGTACTTTTTACGTGATACGTGATCAGAGAAAAACACGATAAGAGATGGCGCTGATACAAAAAAATACGCGCTATTGAAATTTATTCTTGATGATATATAGTGTATTAATAAAACGGAGGTTTTAACAGATTTATTATATGTATAGATTCCAAATTTCAATTCCCTCTTAATATTATTTCTAAAATAGGGCTATTTTTGCATACAGATTGTAATTTATATGTGTACGCCTCTCAGACGTATATAAAGGCTTTGTGTACGTCCGAAATAGATAAGGCTTCTAAGGTTAATAGCCTGATTGAGATAGGATTACTACAATTATTACTTGTTTAATAATAAGCTAGTAGTATTGCGATTTTATTAAATAATTAATAATTTATTTACTTTATTTTAATAGTGATACTAGTTTAAATATTTAAAAATAAAAATATAAACTTCCAGAGAAACTTTCAAGCTTTATTTGAAATAAAAATGAGTTTCATCTTCTTCAATACCATCCAGTACCTGTAAAAAAAAATAAAGTATTTTAAATAAACAAATTTAGAATAATAGTTTTCCAGGGACAGCTACCGCTGCTTCGGTTTAATTTGTATATTTTAAATTTTTCAGAGCCATTTAGTGTTTACAGCATTGAAATAAAAAATAAAAAAATCAGGAGCCTCAAATGGTTTGGACTTTAACATTTTTGATAAGTTACAGATGTTTGCAGATTTTGATATCTATGGACTATTGATCATTTACAGACTAACTCACTGAGTTTTGTCCATAGAAACAGTTATAGGTAATTTTAGGTAACAATTTTCTCTTATCATGTATTATTTATAATAAAAAGAGTAAAAAAGAAAAATAATAGAATATTGTTATGAAATAAAATTAGTAGCACACTTTATATTTTTTGAAACATAATATACATATTTATAGTTTATTTGCTTGCGAATGTTCATTATGATTTTCAAGCCTAAGATTATTATATTGTAAACATCAGTAACACAACACAATCATTCAAATTGGGTTATTATTTTAAAAAAAATATTAATGTCGAATCATTCAAATGATGACGATGATAATGATTCAATGAAAAGACAATGACTGCAGCCGCCGATTACATGTTTTAACACTCACATTGTATACAAAACAAATAAATAAATAGAACAATTGTATAGTTTTTATTTTTACTAAATACCTTAAGGCGTAGGCGAAGCCATTGCTACAGCTGTAAGCTTCGAAATGATGCTACCAGCAGCGAGGTTGCCATAGTAAGACTGTGCTGCTGCAGCCATGCTGCCACCAGCAATACCTGCACTACCAAAACCCAACCATGGCGCGACCCAAGCCGCTCCCAGACCTCCTGTGCCGTAAATAACGACACCACCAATTGCATTTACAGCTAGAGCCGTGAGGAACCCCATTGTTCTGTAATATTATCAAGTATTTTTGTTGTTAAAAGTAAACTTATAAATAGCTTATAAGGAAGTAATAATTTATTTCGCTTTTTAGTTTAAATATTACATTGAACTTGACAACTGGAGAAAGGTGTCCCTCACTAGTTATATTAATTGTAAGATTTATAAGCATAATATAATATAAAAACTAAAACTTTTCGTATTTTATTAATATTTCTTAATAATAGTATATAATATATTCCTCATTCATACCTCAAAAGCGAACGAGAATGTTCAAAATTAAGTAATTTTGTAGTATGGATCATTGTAGAGACCTCATACACTTAAGAAGCTTCAGCTATGCCTACTATTACCATAAAAAATAAGATTTAAACTTATTAGACACCGGAAACAAAATGACAACATTTTTGATAACAATGTATTTAAAATTATATAAACATGTATTACTAAAAATATAAATATAAAAAAAATTAAAACGAAATCAAGTTCAAGTTAGGAATATACAAATTAATACAGACAACTTTCAAATTGAATAATATTTGTATTTTTTTTTTTGTAGTCTAATTACACAAGTGCCATTTTGGTCAACTTTTTTCAACAGTGTCCGAAAATTATAATTGAGATGTCATTCGATTCGAAATGGCATTCAAATCACAAACGATTTTTGAAAAAAAATTAAGTTTCGTTTGCTAAAGTTGCAAAAGTTATTAACAAATAACTAAAACAATAAAAAGGTCTTTTTTGCACATATTTTAAAAAACTATTTAAGATTTTTGATGTGAAACATCTATAGGCGCACGTAAAACCGATTTCTGGCGTGGTGACGCATGCCGTGACGACGCGTCACGGCTATAGATGGGCAATCCACCGGGTTTAAACCCGGTGCTTTGATAAAAACCCGATAAACACCCGCAAGCACCCATAAACACCCAGAAAATTGGGTGTTTATTTGATTTGATGAAATTAAATTAGTAATGTTATAATATGTTTTAAAAGTGATTATCATTCATTTTATTTCATTGTAGGCAACATTAGTTAGATCAGGGAGGGAAAAATAAAATGGTACAAGATAAAAACTAAACTTCAAAAATCACATTTTATATTATTTCAACTTTTGAATAGCTTATTTTATGTTGTAGTGTGTAATTAGAGTTTCGTAAGCGTGTTAGTTGTCATATTCTTCATTTTTACCCGACTGCGACAGAAGGAGGGTTATGTTTTTCGAGTGTATGTATGTATGTATGTATGTATGTCCATTTCTTTGGCACGCCCTACAGCCCAAACGGTTAGACGGTTTTTGACATATGAGGTGTCGTTGGATTTGTCTAAATTGTAGTAGTGACATAGACTATATAAATTTTAAAAATGGCGCCCGCAAATGGCGGAATGAGGGGGCGGGACTTGAATTTTTTTTCTTACTGTAGCAATATGGGTATCAAATGAAAGCTAATAAATTGTTTTATTCTTTTTAGTTTATAATAAGAGTATTTTACGCAGTCGGGTTTTTTGATTTTTTTAATTTGCATCCTTACCTTTCTCTTTTATCGCTTTTTAAGTTTATTTACATGATACCCCAGCTTCCTGTAAATACTTTAAGATTTGTTTATTGCATTTGGTGCGCTCACATGGCTTAATATACTTAAATTCCTCCGCTAATAATTTTCTGAAGAGCTTATTACTTTTTGTCTTCTCCCTCTCCATGTTTTATGCACATTCTGAACAATTAGACTTCTTAACTGCGTCATCTTTTAATTATTTCCTTATTTTTATACCCGTGGGGACAGAAAGAATAGATGGAGAACTTGGTCTATGTAGCTTTGTTGATGACGGTAAATCATCCATACTGGCTAAAATACGTTTTACACTGCCTCATACTTCAATGTTGAACGAAGAAGGCAAACAGAAAATTCTGACATCAGTCGCTGAAAGGAGCAAAATGTCCATTAGACCAATTCATTTGGCAGCGTATATGCTGGATCCTTCAGCTCAGGATGTTGAACTTACAAGATGAAGAACTTCAGGCTATGGATAAAATGTAATGGCTGAACTGGCTTGTTACAAAGCTAAAGAAAACTTTTGGGCTAGACAATTTATATGCAATTTAGTGCGTAACATTGAGTCCATTGTGTGGGGAAAGGAATCTGTAGTTCGATTGAGCTAAGCAAAGTAGCGGTACGCATCCTGTCAGCTCCGTGTACATTAGCAGCAACTGTGCATTCCTTCAGTATTCAAGGATATATACATAACTAGCAAACCCGGCGAACTCCGTTTCGCCACCAGATGGCTTCGTTTTTTGTAACATTTCGTTTGGGGATTAAACCACCATGCAAAACCATATTGGTTTGTAGTACATGCTATGTATCAGAGATGGCGCTGTATGTGAAAAATGATTTTCCCTGTTTTCCTGCTTTTCTGTTGAAATTTTTCCTAAATTTTGTTTGCTATAAACCTCACGGAGCCTGAGACCTTTCCAACGAATGCAAAACCGTGGAAATCGGTTCGTGCGTTCTAGTATTATAGCGTCAGGAAGGAAAACCCGACTTATTTTTATATTATAGATAAAGATAATAAAAGAAATCGACTTTAACGGAAATCGGCTTTAACGGAAAAAGCAAAAATCCCTTCTAATATATAAATGCGAAAGTAACTCTGTCTGTCTGTTACGCTTTCACGCCTAAACCACTGAACCGATTTTGATGAAATTTAGTATGAAGATAGAACTGAACTTGGAAAAGGACATAGAATACTTTTTATCGCGAAAATAAGGGTAGAAGGGGTTGAAATAGGAGACGAAAGTTTGTATGGAAGTTCCTTATTGTCAAACATAAAATCAGGTAAGATTGTTCAATTGTTTAAAATAAAGGGGGGGGGGGGCGTATCGGGCGGTAGGCGGGGCGCGGAGTGGCGGCGACACTAAAATCAGCCTTACATTTTGTCGTCTGTAAAAATCATAATGGAGAATCCGATAGTGAGTGATTGTTAAGTACCTAGGTCATTTTTTTTATTAGTACCAGAAAAAAAATTTTTTTTTGCATTATTTTATTTCACCTAATTATGTATAATTTAATAAAAGAATAATAATTAAAAACTAAATGTCATTTATGTATAAAAATCATTTACACCCGAAATTTGGGTGGAAATCGGGTGTTTATCCTAAAACACCCAAAACACCCGGTTTAAACCCACCTGGGTTTAAACCCGGGTGGGTGGATTGCCCATCTATAGTCACGACTCACGGCATGCGCATTCGAAGTCACTGATTAAACGAATTAAGTAGTCACGATTTGAAATAAATTCGTAAATTTTTGTATTTAATGAAAATAAATGTTTATTCAATAAATAGTCATCGTTATCTGGAAAAAATCGTAATATTTTATTTTATCATTATGACATATTTAGTTCCTATCACAATATGTTCTTTTCTGCATATTACTTTTACAAAATAATGTCGATGTTTCACATCTGCCAGGCGTCCCGTGACGGCTCACATTTTTTTTTTAATAAAAAAAAATATATATTCAAAAAGAGGAGGATATTTCCTGAAAAAAGTCCCAACTCTCGGAACTGTAGGAACAATATTTATAATTTTCTACAGGGATGAAAATACGACCTAAAACGGGTGCTCTCGCTTGCGTAATCCACGCCTATTTTAGATTCTTTATTTAAAATTAAATTTATTTTAATATATTAAATATAAAATTTAAGAAAAAAATATATAGAAGGGTTAATCAATAGATAAATGAACAATAATCCGCCTGAATAAAATTTAAATCACAATTTTTCAATTAGTTATGCAACAGTTAATAATTTTTTTTTTCTTCTTGAACATGAGCATTTCAAGTGTGATAATTGTTTAATTGTTAAATTTGATATTTCTTTCCTTTCTTGGAGCAATTTTTGAGTCTTCAGAATAAACCCCCGTTGGAAAATTTTAAAAAATAATTATTCGTCTGTATTTTATTGATTATTTATTTCGATGATTAATTGAAGTTTTTTGATTTTGCAACAACTTTAAACATTAATATGTAAGTAATTATAAGCCAATAAATGAAGGCAACAGTCAACACGATGTTTTTTTTTTGTTACTAGGTATTATGTTAAAGAATGTTTAAAGTTTAAAAACAAATCCTCGTATCGACTAATATTTAACTAATTACATTTTAAAAAAAATTGCTTCGAACATACATTACACAAGATGGCGGTCAATGCGAGAGTATCGAATCGATTAAATATACCTCAAAGTTAAATAGGTACATTTACTTTGAGCAGTTGAGTGATAAATGATAATGTTAAAAAAAGTTATTTAAAACTTACACAACAATGAAGAGGACAAAATGAAGTCGCACAAGAAAAATAATGAGACGCGCTGATGCGACTATCCAGCGTAATAAGTACTGCGTACACCGCACAGCGCACAGCAGCTGGCAGCACACAGTGCAAAAATACACGCTACGTGTTCCCTTCCCACGCCGTGCAGTTTTTATATATAGTTGTCATATATCTATTATAGATATGATCAAAGAGTATATAATCACTACGTTATAGATATCATATCGATAGCGGTTTGGGGACTTTTCGTTCTATAATAGTCGAGGGTTGCCAGAATAGTTTAATAAATTGTAGTTATTAAGTCGGTGCTACACAATCATAAAAATGTTTCTAAATTTTATATAGGTATGTTTATTACTCCATTTTTAATTATATACGCATCAAATAATTTTCCTTAGTTTTTATAAGATTCCAAATAAATTTTATGCTGTTGATAATAATTAAATGAAAAAATATGTATTTTATTCACAAAAAACAATTTAGTACACTTTACATAATTCAAAATTTACATCTCACACGTTGAACAATTTAGCTTATTAAAATTACCAAGGGAGACCACAATAAGTTAAACCCTGATGGGAAACTTGTATCGAGGATTTCGAAAGTGATTCATTAAAAGGAGTAGCTTTCTCGTCTAACGATCAAAATAGGTTAAGTACGTGTAGTTTTGATTACATTTATTGTAATAACGGATTTCACAATATTATGATAAAATTATTATGATAAGTAACTGCAATTTATACACGTTTAAATGATATCATACATATACCCACAAATAAATACACTGTGATACACAAACATATTTTACATACTATTACGTACATAATTATATTAGGCTTTATGCATTCTTAAATAAAAAATATATAAAAAATATAGATATATATTTTTATGTATGTTTATGTATAGTTTATTTAGTATAGTTGATATTGTTGTAATATGAAAGTGTATGTGTGTATGTATATGGGTAAATGTATGTGTATGTGTATCTATATGTATATACGTATGTTTGTATATGTGTATATATATATATATATATATATACATACATGTGTATGTATGTATGCGTGTTTATCTATATATTTATATATAGTCTTTGTTAGTTCTTTGTACACCCTTACCGCTTTTTTCACATTATCTCCTCCACGCTGGTTGTCTGGAAGAGATCGCTGTTTAGCGATAAGACCGCCCGTTGTGCATTTATTTTTGTGCATTGTCTTTTGAATTGTAAGCTTCTGTTTATGTGTACAATAAAGAGTGATTATTATTATTATTATTTTAATTGCTACACTCCACCCGTTTAATATATAAATATATATAATAAAATATATTACTTATATAAGGAATATAATAAATTTACATAAACTTACATAGATAAATATAAGCGGGTGGAGGATTACGCCCCGGCAGGGAGATCAAACGGCCGGGGGTTAGGGCTGTAGGCTGAGAAATCGGCGGACAATCCTAGCCGAGTCGAGTAATACCGCCTTCTGCATCCTGGCTGCGAGCGAACCGTCACGGATACCCAACTGCCTCAGATGGTGAGCGAGGCTAACCGGGATTAAACCGTTGGCAGATATAACGATAGGGATGATTTCAGTGGAATCAACACCCCACATGTCGACAATCTCGTGCGCCAGGTCCAGATATTTACGTTTTTTCTCTGTTTCGGCTTTCACGAGATTCTCGTCGCTGCGGGATGGTGATGTCCACTAAAAACACCCTCGACTGTGCCCTATCCATCACCACGATATCAGGCTTGTTCGCCAGTATCGTCCTGTCCGTGGCGATAGGCAGGTCCCAGTAGAGCCGGACTCCGTCGCGTTCGAGTACTGGCGCCGGTGTGTACTGGTAGTACGGCATCCTCTGTTCAAGGAGACAATACATAAGAGCAAGCTCTTGATGAAGAATCTTGGCCGCTTGGTTATGTCTGTGCAAGTACTCAGTGTTGGCAAGCGCTGAACACCCCGTAAGCACATGTCTGAGTGACTCGCCGGGATGACGACAAGCTCGACAGAAGTCGGGAGTGCCATCCTTCAGAATGTGCTTCCGGTAGTTGTTCGTCTTAACCACCTGATCCTGTATTGCACAGACAAAACCTTCGGTTTCCCCAAAGAGGTCCCCGAATCGCAGCCACTGCACGGAGGCCTTGACATCCACGTGAGGTGCGTGGAGCGCCTTGTAAAACCATCCATGCAGCTCCTTCTCCATCCATACGGTCTCCCGGTCGGAGGTGCTAAGTACAACCGGTCTTCGCCATTCCTCTTTGGCCAGGGATAAGGGGGTGAGACCTTTGTCACATACTACAACATCACCATGCATAGCGCTCTCCCTCCTCGTTTCAAAGTAGGCCCTGAGGCTGCACACCCCCCGGTTATGCATGGACTTGGCACTTAATAGGCCTCGGCCACCACACTTCCGTGGGATGTACAGTCTCATGACCGACAATTTCGGGTGATGCATGCGATGGTGAGTCATAGTCGTGCGGACTCTTCTGTTCAGGGCGTCGAGCTTGGTCTGAGTCCATCTGAGCACGCCAAATGTGTACAAGAGAGTGGGCATGACCCAGCCGTTATAAGCTCGGACCTTGTTGGCGCCCGACAAGTAGCTCCGAAGAACTTTTGTCAGCCGTCCAAAAAATACCTCGCAAACCGCCTGTTTCATATCCACCTCCTGCACCCCTATGCATTGTGACATGCCCAGATACCGGTATGATTCAGCTTCGGAGAGGGTCTTGAAGTTCGAAAGCTCTAGGCTAATCTCAGCCGATTGCGTCACCTGTCCCCTGTCTACATGCATGACCGCACACTTATCCACTCCAAGCTGCATCCTGATGGAGCCGCTGAACTCAGTAGTGATTTTCAGCAACTCCATAAGGCGTGCAGGATTAGGTGCCAGCAGCTTGAGGTCATCCATGTAGAGAAGGTGGGAGACTTTAGTACCTCCTCTACGAAACTGAAAGCCTGTCCCCGAACGCTCCAGCAGAGTGCTTAAAGGGTTCAAGGACAAGCAAAACCAAAGTGGGCTCAGACAATCACCCTGGAAAATACCCCTTCGTATCCGGATTCGGTCATCGGCACCCGTCGTCAGTCTCTCGCCCTGGAGACAAAGGATCGTACTCCATTGTCCCATGCATACTTCGAGGAAGTCTCGAACTGCACCGTCGATTTTGTACAGCTCGAGGACCCTCAGAAGCCATGAATGAGGCACCGAGTCGAATGCCTTTTTGTAGTCGATCCAGGCAGCAGAGAAGTTCCGACGGTTGCGTTTGACAAGCTGGCCCACAACAGAGTCAATGAGAAGGAGCTCCTTTGTGCCGCGACTGCCTCCACGGCATCCGTTCTGAGCTGCAGACAAGATGTTAAATTCGTCAATATGACGAGAGATCTTACAGCTCAGAACGGATGTCAGTGTCTTATAAATAGAATTTAGACACGTTATGGGGCGGTAATTGGTAGGATCCGCGGTGTTGGTGGACTTAGGAGCTAGGTGAGTGATCCCAGTAGTGAAGAGGCTCGGAAGCGTCCTCCGCTCTATCGCCTCCTGGTATTGTCGAGCCAAGGGCGCATGGCATACCGAGAATCCTTTCAGCCAATCAGCCTTTCAATAGTGATGCAGGCCGTCGGCCCCCGGACTCTTCCAGTTCGGTGTCCGCCGGACCGCATCAGCTACGTTCTCCGAAGAGATGGCGATCGGGTTCATCGGTTCGATTCTAGCACATGCTTCCTGGACCGCCGCAATCCAAGGGCCCTCCTCATGCTCTACCTCCTGTGACCATACATTTCGCCAAAAGGCGACGAGGTCAACCGTATTCGGTTTTTGGGAAGTAGAGCATGGCGTCAGGTTCTCCAACTTCCTGTAGAACCTCTTCTGATCACTCACGAAGAGGCGATTTTGTCGGAAGCGCTCAAGTCTTTCAGAGTACCTACGAATGCGCTTCCCCCATGCCGCGATTCTTTGCTTCAGGCCGTCGATGCGCTCCGTCAGTTTTTCAGCTATATCAGGCTGATCAAGCCTGACGCCTAATCCACTAAACGCTATTCTGACGGAGCGCACAATCCTTGGCCTAGTGTTGCCCGACCTGAAGCCTTGCAGTCTGCCAATGAGGGCCCTGGCCAGGCCGATACGGCGTTCTATTCTCTTCTTCCAGGCTGGTACGTCACTACTCTTATTAGTAGTGCGTCCAGGCTCCTGGGTTTTGGCTCCAATGAAGCGGTGTACCGCCAGAGCTGCACCAAAGAGAATAGAACCCGTATCGTCCAAGCCCAGACTGCCGTCCAAATATGGTGGTAGCAGCCTGTTAGCTGCCTCAATGGCATTACGCGTCGCAGCATTAAGAGGAAGACGGGAGAGTCGTGGCCTCTGTTCCAGAGGAGCACTCCGGATCTCGGAAATCGCCTCCTCCAAAATCCCTCTCATCTGCTCTATTTTATGGGAGGCTGCTCCTTCAGCGATCGCATCCATAGGCACTTCGCTACGAACGATCGTCTGTTGTGTTATAACTGCGTTGTGCTCTGTAGATACGAATTCTACTTCAGGAGCAGCCTCACGTCGAATCCGTTCGAGCTCGGTGGCGTTGAATACGCCCTTTCGTTCTATGTACCGAGCTCTATCTGCCAGGTTCTGTTCCGTGACAGTTAAATTTGGCTCAAGCAGCAGGAACTCGCGGTGCATTACCGCTCGGTAGCCAGTCCGTCCGGTTTCCCCTCCTACAGCCCTATAATACGCACGCATGACATTTTCGTCCATATTATTTGTCCAGCTCATGCGGCGTACTCCACCAGCGGCGGGCACCGAATGCTGAGTCCCTTGAGACTCTGTCGGCACCAAGCCAACTGGTGGGGATGGTGGATACACCGGCCGGCTAGGTGTTGGTACCGGTCGGTGGGGGTTGCTGGCGGCCCGCATGCTGCCACGTCCAGCGCCAGCTCCAGACGCGCCCTGGCGCCCCCCAGGTAGCGGCCCTAGTCTTTTCCTTTTATTCGTATCCATCCATAAGTTTTTGAGCTGTTAGGTACTCACTCGGGGAGTCGCTCACGCTTCCCGAAGAGGCTGCGCCGGTCTTATGCAGCTTTGGTTGCCTTTAGTCGCCTTTTACGACACCCTAGGCTGAGTATGGGTTAGTCCTATTCTAATCTGCCGGGAACTACACGGCGATTATTTAGCGATTATTATTATTATTATATAAAAAATCTGAATATATATATTTATATCTACTTGTCCTAAAAGCCCTACCAGTTACCAGTCAAATTTGCGAACTGGAAATTTAGGGACTTAGCCTAGGGATGTTCATCGGAAAAAAATATCGAGAATTTTACTATCGATAATTATGGGTATCGTGCTATCAATAGTTATCGATAATTATCTAATGAACAGTTATCGATAATTGGGGGATGGAGGTGAGAATTATTGGAGGAGTCGATAATTATTGAATGAAGGATGAAAACTATCAATAATTTTCATGTATCGCAAGTGCACACGAAAAAAATGGTCGCCCGGAGATCCAGCATCAATATTTACCCCTGTAGCCTATCCGATTTCCTAAAAAAAAGGTCGTCACTTCTTTCTGTCAAAATAATTACTCGATAATTATCGGATGAAATATACCGATAATTATCGAATCAAAATTATCGATAATTATCGGATCAAAAAATTATCGATAATTATCGGATCAAAAAAAATTATCGATAATATTATCGAATGAAAAAATTGTTGATAGTTATCGATAATTATTGAATGAAAAATTATCGAATCACACTTATCGATAATTATCGAATAAAAAATTATCGCGTAGTTACGAATTATCAATTATTATCGCACACTCCTAACTTAACCAAAATCTGCTTGCCAAAGTTGCGCAGTGTCTCCATATACACGGCAGTTACCGTAGATGCACCGTAATGTGGTTTTAATCTACCGTCAAGGTAATAAGGTATTATCGTGTCGTACATCACCGTATTAAAAATTATATCTATAATATCTATATTACCTACGTTGAAAATATGTCCTTATATTTAACTTAATTTTGTAACAGCAACACTGTTCTTGGTCACTGGGATTCCTGAAGATCTACACGTCATTTCTACTCACACTTAGATAAAAGTAAGCAAAACGCGGCAATCTATTTTCATCCTTATTTATAGTAACGGGAAGGAGTGAAATGTAACTTATATATATATTAGGTAGGTAAATTCTAAATAAGCATGTTGAATGAATAATGTTATGCGTGCGGTATGTCTAGAAAACATTTCAATCGAAGTACTGTTTCAAGATCAATTGTTTGTCCGAGTTTTGGGTACAGATACACGTGGCATATACAATTGGCTGTCTCGTGGTTGTCTTGAATCTTGATCATTTCATGGTCATACTGTGCATTATTTGTATATTTTATATAATGATTTTCAATTTTTTAAAAGATTACCGAGAGTTTTTTTCCTCCGGCTTTTTTTCCCTCTCGGCCAACACTAGGGATATTAGACTAACGCCGAGTTGCACGAAACAAATTTTAAATTTAAGTGTTTATTAAACTAATTTAATCACAAGAATCGTGATTATCTGTTGTACGAAACCTACATCTGATTAAGTTAACAAAAAAATTTAGTTTAATTAAAGACCTATCTAACGGATGATTAATTCCAACAGCTTTAAATTAATCATGAGATCAACTAATTTTAAGATTAATTGCAACTTAACTAACGGAAAGTTAGCGACGGTTTCGTGCAACTCGCCGTAAGTTATTTATTGTAATATTTAATAAAGCCGATGATATACTCGTAGTAGTAATATGATGTCTACCGAGATCTTAACATGTAATAATTTGACGTATTTTTTTTTAATGTTTTTTTTTTACATTCGTTAAGTGTTAAATATAAATAACCTTATGACGAAATAAATATTTTCATTTCATTTCATTACATTTCATTTAGTTTCATTTCATTTCATGCTCATTACTAGCATGCTTTTTGCCATTTTGGTTATTAACAAATAACTAAAAAAAGGGGATTTAGTTTTAAAAATAACTTTAATAACTTTTGCAATTTTTGCAAGTGGATCTTCATTTTTTTTTCAAAAATCATCTAGATACCATTCCGAATCAAATGACACCTCAATCATAATTTTCGGACACTACTTAATTAGCTATACTATAAGGGGCCATTCATTTATTAGTATTACGTAAGACTTTAGAGGGGTAGGGGGGCGACCATGTCTTATTTTTTCATACAAGGGGGTGGGAGGGAGTCTCGATAGTTCTTACGTCAGATCACAAAAAAGCGTAAAGTTAAAATTATACTTTGGAAAAAAGCGCGGGAAAGCGCGGGCACCAACCAAAAATTATTAGTAGGTACCTACCTTTGTAAGTACAAATAAACATTTCTAAAAATTGTTACTTTGAAAAATTAACATTTAAACAAACCAAACGTGTTACAATTTTTCCTTTAGATTCTTACGTAATAAATATTAAATATTTATTACGTAAGGGGCGAGGGGGTCGGCCTATTCTTATTTTTTCTTATAATAGGGGGGAACGGGGTCAAAAAGTAGCAAAATTCGTCTTACGTAATAAATGAATGGCCCCTAAGTATGCTAGAAATGATAATGTGTATCTGTACCCTTAATTTCGAAGTTGTAGAGGTTCTTCGATTTGAGTTTTATGTGTTTTAGTATTGCGAGTGAAATAATAGGTAGTGTTAATGGTGGGAGTAATAGAGAATGACACTGAAAGTTATAATAGCGATACAAAAATCAACTTGTAGTACCAAAACTGCCAGAATCGGAATAAAAAGAAAGCATAAGAAACAAAATCTTAAATCTAAATGGAGTCAACATGCTGCGTGGGCTGTCGCTGCTGCATTAAATGCAGAGTGCGAGCGTATTTTCAACCAAGTCAATGAAATTAAAAGCAAAAAAAAAAGGAACAAACTTTTAACCAAAAAAAAAAATGGAAATATTTTCACGAAGCAATCAATCAAGAGAAATAGTAAAAACGATGTTGATTTCAGACCTACTAACGATATGTTGCTTAAAGGAATAAATCAATTTACGAAAAAGATATTAATTGTTATGTTAGGAGAGTCAGATTCCGAATGATACAATAATCGTAAATTATTATGTTTAATTATCCATATTTCATATATATATATTTTTAATCTTTTGTTGTTAATTATTAAAAAAGCAAATATATTTGGATACACATCTTATTTTCCTTCCGAATTACAAGGTAAGGTATACTTGTAATAGTCGATCCACCGTAATATTGCCTAAAAACACCGTATTTTTACCACACGAAAGTTATCTAATCAAAGTAGCTTAGAATTTATAGAACAATCTTATCGCTTACAATACCGATATCTATCCTTATCCTTACTATCCTTACTAGTAATATTATAAATGGGAAAGTGAGTTTGTATGTTTGTTCCGCTTTCACGCCGTAACTACTGAACCGATTGCTTTGAAATTTTGCAGACGTAAAGTTAGAAGTCCGGATTAAATAATAGGGTACTTTTTATCCCGAAAAAGTTTGATTTTCCCGAGGGAAAACAAAAATATTGTTAGTTCGGAGATGATGGCGATAGATGGCGCTGTGTGTAGTTTAAAACAAAGTTATGTTTTGCATACGAATATACACCATGTAAACTTAGAAGGTAAATGATATGATAATTAATCCCCGAAAATGAGGAATTTGGTTTATCTTCTAAACTGGTTTTTTACATCTACTAATCCTGTGTACTTAGTAATTTTCTTTGCAAACACTTCTGTTATTATTTACCTACCCTTTATCCTGGTATAATACTGTTCCAGAGGGTTTACAAAAGTGAAGAAATTTCAAAAAAGTAGGTTATTACGTGCAAATATGACAAATATACTGAAATAAGTATAAAGTATTAACAGTTACGCTATTTAGTTCTTAAGGTATGCGATAGATGGCGCTTGGATACAAAGGGGGACTCCAGCAGATGAAATAAAAGCTTGCCTAAAATCGTCTAAGTTATGGGACCATGTCATAAAATTCCAATTGACAACAAACATGCGAGTAAGATTATTTAACGACTTTCACTCAGGTCATTGCGCGGAAACATTGTTAAAAATCGGTGATGGGAGAATGACACATGCATCTAGCAGAGGGAATGATAACTTTAACGGAAGATTTTTGTAATGTTGTGGGTAGCGAATCAGAGTTGGTAGCCAAAGTTTATACTGACTTACACAATAATATACATGATGACCAATGGCTCTGCGAACGCGCAATATTAGCACCAAAAAACGAAACGGTCACTAAAATAAATGAAAATATTTTGGATGAAGTTATGGGAGAAACTACTGAATATTTATCTGTAGACACGGTGATAGACTCAGAAAATAGTACCTCATATCCTGTAGAGTTCTTAAATTCTTTGGAATTATCTGGGGTGCCATCACATAAATTAAAATTAAAAGTAGGGGTTCCGGTGATGCTCATGCGTAATCTCGATGCCCCTAGACTGTGCAATGGTACCAGGCTGCGTGTCACTCACCTTGGGCGGAATATTATTACCGCCACTATTTTAACTGGCGCTGCAAAGGGTGAAAGTGTACTCATTCCTCGGATTCCGATTATTCCAACAGACCTCCCATTTCAGTTTAAAAGACTCCAATTTCCTTAAGGGTTTCATTTGCTATGACCATTAATAAAGCACAAATTCAAACTCTAAGGGTTGCTGGAGTACACTTAGAAAAGCATTGTTTTTCGTATGGCCAGCTCTATGTAGCGTGTTCCCGGGTATCCAGTGCCCAAAATTTGCATGTTTTTGCTCCCCAACGTAAAACATATAATATAGTTTACCACGCAGTTTTGGTTTAAAAAGTCTAAACTCTATATATACGGGAAAACTAAGAAGCGCGATTTAACCGAATTCATAACCGAATTCCACGCGGGCGAAGCCGCGGGTAAAAGCTAGTAATACATTAAATTAAAATTCTAATTCTATAGCTTTTTAAATATTGAATTATAATTATGAATTAATCAAGTAAATAAACAACGGCCTATAAGAAATACAATAACCAAACTTATTTTTTTTCCTTGAACCTTGTGCGTCAGCTTATGTCATTGTATTATACATATGTTGCCCATGTATGGAAAAGGTTTGTAAGTAAATATTTGAATGATGACTTCATTTGTTAAGGTACAGATACACATGCTACTTACTAGCATGCTTAGTAGCATGCTTGTAGCACGCTTATAGTGTAATCGACCAATGGCACTTCTTGACTAGACTATAACTTAGTAGCATGTAGCATGCTTATTAGCAGCATATAGTCTAGTCGACAAATCGCTTGACTATTAAAAATGTCGGATACGAAAAAAAAAACTTTACAGGAGCGCGATGCAAAGTGTAAATTGCATGCGTCTTATTACATATTTTTTTTAAATACCGACATTTATAAATTAAGTGATTAAAAAACTATGCATGAAATAATATTTTTCTTTTCAGCCGGGGATAATTTTTTTTTTGAAAATTAATGTCTAAAAACACAGTTTTTGTGCACTTTTGCGCCTTTTAGAACATTAAATTGGTCTCTCAATTTGATTTATTATTGATTGACTTGATAGGTTCAATACTCTTTCTTAAACCACTATTATGTTAAATAAACTAATAAAAGCTTCTGGGTCACATTTAACGTTTAAACATATAAACATAACATTTAAATCAATTTCAAAAAATTTGACAGTTAATTTTTTAACCAATATTGGCCAATTTTATGCCCCTATAAAAGGCTCGAGTGTGCGGCTGCATACGCATACTGCATACCCCTCTGGCACGTCTTGCTACTCGGTAAGATAGTCTTCATCAATAACTTTTATAACGTTTAATTTAGACAATAAAGCACGAATACGAACCTGTAGGATGTTCGGGTACATAAAAGAGGGCCTCTATTTTCATAAGTTTATTGCACCGAATAACACTACATAATATACTCTAGTACGAATTCAAAACCAATATTGTAACAAAAGAGAATATTAATTTATTATATTAATTTATCTAATTATTTATGAAAAAAATGTTAATACATCCATGATGATGACTAATAGCTTATTATAACAATATATTAAATATAGTTATGCTTAAAAAACATATAATTATAAAACACAATTATCAACTGGCGCCAGAATGTCGTTCAACAGTTACGCGATTTCTTAAAATGCCATTTTATAAACCCTTGAAAGATAAATGACTATAAATACCAACTTTTTTTTCCAGTAAAATCTTAATCTACTTCGCTCTTTGCAAAAATAAGCTACTTATATAAAAAATAAGACATCGATTTTTTATAAACACCCTAAGCCTTACATTTAATAAAAAATACAATATATTTATTATTTTACAATTTAGGCACAATTACTCGTAATTCGACCATCACAAAAAAATACTGGCAAAATTATTTTCTTTTTCTTTTTTCAAGGTATAATTGTAAATTTTCCCAAGCTCGATCTATTTGGTTTTGCGTGTATTCGTAGCTCCAAAACGGACTAAATACAACATTGGCCACATCGACTTGTTCTTTGTTTGACGGCTGTGCGTTTACGCGCTGCTTTGCTTCCTCCTCTGTCATATTGTTACGTTCTTGTAACCTTTTGATTGCCTGGTTGAACATAATCATCATTTTAGAACACAATAACTACAAATTATTTCTAACAGAATAATTTGCCTCCATAAATCGACTGCCCCTACGTACAGTATCGAAATTGAAAATTTGCGATTTTTTTTTATTGCACTAAGAAACTCCTTTTTATATGGCTGATTCTCAAAAAAAATCGAAATTGATGTCCTTGATCATTTTTATAAACCAGGATCGTCAATTATGAAAAGTTTTTTTTTTAATAATAGGACTGTGCTAGATCTACGAATGTATGAAACAAATTTATTTTTTATATGATAAACAGCAAAGATATGTCCAAGAAAGTACCCTGAAAATCATTCCCTCACTATGTCCCAAGCGCTAAATTTGAAGATAATCATTAACTTAAAACGTAAAATTCCTAGGAAATTGTTTATTATCATATTTTTCACTTATATAGGATAGTATTGACTATACCTATATGAGTTCATAGTTTCCCAAATGCGAATGGAAATATTTTTAAATATAATTCAAAATTTGTCCTTAAAAAAAGTATCATTCCCTCACCGTTTTGTAACAGTGTGATTGGAGCAATACTCCAAGGCCTACCAAGTCCCACTTTAACTTTTTTTGTAGTTAGCAACATTGCCTTTGAGAACATACACTAGAGTGGACCATTGAAGAAAGGATGTTTTCTTAAAATCAATTTGACAATAAGTTTTTCGAATATTACATTTTTTAATGTCATTTCCTCATGTCATGTTATCAAAAGATAAGCATTTTTTTATTTAATAATCATAACATATTTTTACATGTTTTCGGTAGTAATAAAGTATTGTTTAAAATTCGTACGAAAGTAAGGTTATGTTCCTCAGTTTGTAGCAATTTTGTTTCGTTTTGTCATTCCCTCACCGTCATTCCCTCATAAAAATTTTTAATGAGGGAATGATATCTCGGTGAGAGAATGATTTATTTTCTAATTTTAGAAAACTTATGTTTGTTTGATTGGTTTCAGTACCCTGAACATCTATAATGTCGAAAAGAAGAAAATAAAAATTTTAACTAAATTAATATTTAATATTACTTTTATGAGTCAACGTGTTTTGTTTGTAACAATTAAATTGTTACAGTATGGATTTATTTATTATATTTTTGCAATAAAATTATTTAATTATTATAGTTTTGCAATAAAACAAATGATTGGTGCATTATAAAGTTTTTAATTATTGTAGAATCATATTAAAAATCATTCGCTCACGAATCTGTCATTCCCTCATTTTAAAATTTTTAATTTTTTTTTAAATTCGATTCAAACTCAAAACAGTTGGGGACCACTTTAATATTTTCCTCAAACGAGGCATATACTACGACTTGACCAAAAAAAAATTCGATTACGAATTAAAAAAAACTGATCAACTCGATAAAGCCATTTTCGATTTTTTTTCAGAATCAGTCATATATGTTTTCATACAAAAAAAGAGAATAGGCTAAAAAATACGTACTAAACCACATTTTTCATGAGTATAATATCGATACTTAACAAATAAATGATAATTGTGTACACAAAATTAAGTTAAAAGTGCTCTCCTGTAAAGTACCCTTTTTCAGTTTCGATAGTATACGTAGGGACAGTCGAAATGAAGTAACCTTTATGTGACTATGTAAGTGTGTATATGTACATATATATATATATATATATATATATATATATATATATATATATATATATATATATATATATATATATATATATATATATATAATAAAAAGGGGACAAACGATCACCTTTATGGAAATATTCTCTTTTTTGCAGAAAATTCCGAAATTTCAGACAATATTTGACTTTTTCAGAATTTCTCAGCATTTTTCATTTTTTTTTAAATTAATGATGACTTTCAAAGTCTTTTAGACAATTCTCTAAAAAGAAAATTTCTGCAAAAAATGGAATATTTCCATAAGGGCCGATAGCGCCACAAGATTTTATATGATTATTGCCGCCCACGGACACCTGCAACATTAGAGAAATGCCTTTATGGAAAAGGTGTCAGTATACTCTATGTTTGAAAACCTCCTTAAAGTAAGTGCTTAGGAAAAATCTTAGGAGTAAGGTCATTTTATAGTCTACACGCACGCGTAAAAAATGTGTTTGAAATCAAAAATTGTTGGATGCAAACCAGGCATCCAAGTTGTGTGGATGATATGTGTCCTTCGGCAACGAGCGCGATGGTAAAAGCACGACGTAAACGCTCCCCATTGTACTGTACTGTATTAGCCTGTAAACGACCCATTGCTGAGCGAAAGCCTCTTCTCCATATAGAAGGGTTGGAGCTTAACTCACCACGTTGCTTCACTGTGGGTTGGCGGATAATTTCCCTACCATGAGTATCGATCGTTATCCGGTGTCTATGATAACAACCGGGGCCGACGGCTTTACGTGCTCTCCGAGGCACTGTGTAGAGACCCACAAAGACATACACCCAGACCGGAAACTAATATTTGTACAACTACAAATATCTGTTTCATGCGAGATTCGAACCCGCTACCGTCGGCGCGCTGGCTTTAATCTTCTTTTCTCTTTCTTCTTTTTTCTTTTTGTCAGGATTCATAAAATATGAGAATAAGAAAACATAATCTATCAATATCTATTGAGTCTCAACAAGTTAAGTTAAAATTTAATAAAATAACACACCTCGCTCGGTGGTATAATTACAGCCCAGAGCTGGTGGCAGTGGGTGTACCACTTTGCCCTCACCATCACTGCGGCTTCCATCACCACGATCTTGTATCCTTGTTCCCCAAGAGCCTTGATCCGCCTCTTGGCTTCTTCAATGACAGCTGGCCAAACCAGTTGGTTCAGTTTCTCTAATTGCTCCTGTTAAAACATTTAGGTATGCATTGGTCATTTTCGCAATAAATGTTTTTTAGGGATATTCTATAATATAAAAATAAGTCGGGTTTTCCTTCCTGACGCTATAATTCCAGAACGCACGAACCGATTTCCACGGTTTTGCATTCGTTGGAAAGGTCTCGGGCTCCGTAAGGTTTATAGCAAACAAAATTCCGGAAAAATTTCAACAGAAAAACAGGGAAAATCATTTTTCACATACAGCGCCATCTCTGATACATAGCATGTACTACACTGTTGTGTGTGCTTTAATCCCCAAACGAAATGTTACATAAAACGAAGCCATCTGGTGGCGAAACGGAGTTCGCCGGGTTTGCTAGTTTAAGTATATATATTAATCCAGATTTAATAAAAGTACTAATTACAATTTTAGGTCTTATGTTATTTGTTTTTACCGCGCTGTGAAGAAACGCAAGGGGGGTAATTTTTTTGACCTGTATGTGTATACCTATTCTTTAAAATCAATATATAAAATGTGATACATATTTAGTATTTGCTAATATATACAAAATTGATAGTATATCTAATAAGGTCGCATAGAGCCATTATGTTACGAATTTTCCAATTAATTAATTAATTGGCCACACATGGACTTGTTGTTATCACTAACACATATCATTAAGGATCAGGGAAGTGAACTATTATTAATCAATTATTGCTTTAATAAGAAATATTACTTATAACTCATTATTAATCAATTACGAAATTGAAAACTAATTAATTTTTTTTAAGTTAATGATCAATGATCGAGATATCTCAAGAAATACTTCTAACGTTTTTTAACTTTTGGACGTCTGGTTTGCAACTTACCATAAGCCAGTCGGCTTTAAATTGAATGCGATTTCACGATCGTATTGTAGATCTTATTATAAAATTAATTTTTGTTTTAACCTCCGTTGCAAAAAGTTCTTTTTTTCTTTTCTTTTCATAACATGATCGAGATGATTCTTAGCTCTAATTTATAAATATATTAGCTTTTACCCGCGGCTTTGCTCGCATTGAAGCCATTAAATAAGTATCAGAGATTATTACAATATAAATGAATCAATTGCTGGAATGCTAGATGGCGATGAAGTAGCTAGATTTTGAGATTTTTTGACAAAGAATTTTTTTATCTATCGATTTTTTTTTAAATAAAAAGTATCCTATGTTACTTTTAATACCTCCAAGAATATGTGTAAGTTTTATGATTATCGGTTAAGTAGTTTTCGCGTTAAAGCAAACAACTTATATTTCACATTTATAATATAGGAAGGAAGGAATGATTAAGGATGGTCTGGCGTACATTTTCATGTTTGGGGGCCTTTTAAATTCTTAAATAAATTTTATTTTTTGTTTCACTATCTAACGAAGTGGTTAGATGCAATATTTTAAATAACTAATAATGAATTCGCGTACAAAACTTATTAATTAGTTACAGGGAATAATTATTATTTCCATACCTTATCACTGAAAACAATACTGCCAAGTATCCTTCTGTCAACCTCTCCATCATTAGTAATAACGTCGGGACCGAAAGTCTCCGCTATTGTACTATTTAGTGGTAGCCCTGGCTTGTACAACTCGTGAGCAATAATATCACAGTTTATAATAGCCGCTCCTTTTAATCTGAAATATTTTTTGTTTATATAATTAAATTATTTAAAATATAACCTTCGAGATGGCTCAATGAATTGGACAAGTGAATTGATATCAGATGATAGCGGGTTCCCCAGTGGACAGTTTGGCTTCAACTTTCTCCTTCATTAAAGAGGCCTTTATGACCTTAAAAAAATCTGTTTAAGATTTTTTTTTTTTTAATTTGACGAACTTTCTCTTACCTCCTAACATAAAATTAATACAATCCCGACAAAAAATTTAAAAATTTTAATGGACAACTCATATTTGACCAAAAACGAATAAAAAAAATGTTTAAAAAGAACTACACACAATTAGATAATTTCTCTGTTTTACTGTACTGTACTATTTTAAAAATTCCTTTTATAATACTTATTATACCAATAGTGAAACTTACTTTAATTTTTCTGTAATACTACTCTTTCCACTAGCAATACCTCCAGCCAATCCGATGACATATGGCCAGTCTGGAATGTTTGGGTTTGGCTGAGAATAAAACGAAATTAAATATAAATATATGTACATAGTATTTGAAAAGATTACATTATTATAGTATAATTAAAATAAATAGTTTACGATTATTAAATAATTATATTAATCGGATCTTTGGTACATCCACTTTACGCACTAGAACAAAACTAATCAAAGTAGGAAAAAGAAGCACTTCTGCCCGGCTACGTCAAAGACGGCAGTCTCCACATTTTCCTCAAAAAAAGTAATCTATGCCAAAATTTCCTCTATAATCAGCTCTTCCATCTTAGTTAATAAAAAATGGAGACTGCCGTTTTTGATACTATACGAGTCATTCTGTCTACCCCTTTTCTCGTATTATTTCTCTATGTCTACAGTAGCTAACATGCGTGCACGTGATACTCTTCTCGTTACGTCGATAGAAGAGATAGAATGTTGTTAAATTTTGACGTTTGAAGAAGAATATTATCGACGAGATAAAGTAATTAGAATTAATTCTCTTCGGAAGAGAATTTTGTCTCTCGTATTGCGCATGTTAGTGTAATCGAGAAAATACTTGATGTACACATATTATCTCTCCCTCTCGTCAAGAGATATCTCGGTACGTATGCTAGCCCGGCTGGTACACATTGAATTCCCAAGTAGGTAGTGAACCTTGTGTTGGCGGTACGGAAATACATACAACACAATCTGAAACGCCCAGACCACGACCTATAAAAAAATTGTCATGAATTGGAATCGAACCCGCGACCGTTAGCGACAGATGTTGTAACCACCAATGCGCCGTCAAAAAGTTGATCTCTGTATAGACTTGATGTTCACATCTGGGCTAGTGCTGCTAAATTTTTAAGTGCTATATATTTTAATGTAAAATTTATTTACATATTATTTTTGCACAGAAGAAAAACTAGCACGCATTGGAAGAAAAAGATGACACACGTTTATCCGCAAATCTGTAGTAAATTGTCGCAGAGTCCTCCCTTGTTAACAAAAATGCCTTTGCCAATCAGTGGAATATTTAGCCTATTTAGTACAAAATACTAGTGAATTATTCAATATTCGTAGTATTTATTTTTTCGATGAACGAATCGAAGATATTGCATTTATTTGCAACCTGAATCATGAATTTCTGTCCGGACATTTTTATCACGGTACTTTATTTTCTAGAACTAAATTAGGTTACACCTGTATTTAAAGATAATAATATTGTTTAAGTTTCTTTGCCAAAATATACAGTAGATTTTAGGCAGAAGAAGAGGGGTTAATTTGGACCCATGGACACCATGGATGAGGTGTGGGGTTAAAAAGTTACTTAAAATATCACGTTATTAATGAAACTGTAACAGTTCCTATTTAACATTGTAGATATTTTGAAATTTTTTCATGGAAGGAACTCTATAATCGATAATGGTTTTAAAACGTAATTTATTTTGTCTGTATTTTGGGTGGTGTGGGGTGGGTATCACTGGCATGATTAAAACTGCTGAATTAATTAAAATAAAACTGGGCATGATTTGAATTCATACTATAAGCTAGGAATTTCCATCACGCTAGCAGATCAAAGTGATTAAAATTGGAATTTAAAATGTTCAAAAGAAGGTGCTAATTAGGTGCCAAAATCTAAGGTGCTCAAAGGACAATGGCGAAAAAGTTGTTGATAGAATTCCCACGCGTCTATAAATGTTTTAATGACTAATGTAAATAAAATAATTCCTTACGTTTTTTCAATATATTTTTAAGATCTGTGTAAGTCTAGGAAAAATATCATTTTTAATGAAAAAACATTTCATTATTGTAAAAATGATTTGACATTTCATAGGAATATGAAGTACCTAACGATAGTTCCGTTGAATGTTCCCAAGCGTCTATAAATGTCTTAATAACTAATGTAAATAAAATAATTTCTTACGTTTTTTCAATATATTTTTAAGATCTGTGTAAGTCTAGAAAAAATATCATTTTTAATGAAAAAACATTTGATTATTTTAAAAATGATTTGACATTTCATTGGAATATGAAGTACTAATGATAGTTCCGTTGAATGTTGCCACATGGTAATAAATCTTCTCTCATTAACATACATGAACTTTTTCCTTTTTTAAATAAATATTACACGTTACACGTTTTATATTGCATCACGTTACACGATTTATATTGTATCAATCCGAAATCTTGTTTTATTACAAAGAATAACGCGTTATTTATTTATTTACTAAGCCCAATTATTTCATGAATACAATAATAATTCGTAATAAGAAAATAATGTTTTATTTTATAAACATGCCTTTCTTTTATTAGAAAAAATGAGCAGATACTCTGACTATATATGAGATCCACTGTCTTTATGCCACGTATCTGTAGATAAGTGGTTTCTAGAGTCTGCTCTTTAACCTAGAGGCCGCACTTTCATTTTTTGCAGGGAACAACCATTTTGTGTGCCATTGTAAACTGTTTCTTATTTGGTTAAGACCTTGCGGGCTGCTCATCTGATTATCTGATAAAAAGATGATCCCATGCTGCAAAGGGCACGATAAGTGGATGGTCCTCGTAATTAACTATCTATGGTGATTATCATTACAGAAAAATCTAAACAGATGCTGACTGACTGAATCTAGACAGACCACCTTTAGGTCTAGAAATTCTAAGAGCAGGGTTTATTAGATCTGTTGACCTACAGCGCTCATGATTTAAGAAGATGAACGTCTTTGTCGATCGTCAATTTTATATCATCTATAGCTAACGCTGATGTACCTAAGTAGGAAATACCTAAGGATAGGTAACGGGAAAATCCCCGAATATGAAATATTTTAGGCCTGAGGGTTAAAAACAAGCGTCTAATAATTTTATTTTTATTTTTCTGTGAGTGCGTCAAAAGTCTAGATATACCTACTACAATGTTTTGTAATCAATCTATCTAGTTATATAAAATATAGTTTCGGACTATATTTAATATATATTTGACTAAGTTTTTGGTTAGTTACCTACAAGTTGTCGAAACATAACCTCTAAATGTTCAACCTGGAATATCTTCAATTCATTACTTCTTTCGGTGGTGCTTCTTTAGGCAAAAGTGATCAGGAATTTAAGTACTATATTATCACATATTTTTCATTAGTAGACGCTAGAAATTTATGCCAACAAAAATTTGTTAGGGGATCTGCCATTGTCCTTTTTTATTGAAAAACTTTTGTTATTAATGTGAACTGCCTGCTAAAAATCAAGCTGGCAGAGTTACATACAGTTTACATACTAAAAAACGATGGAGATAAGCTCGAACACTGGATATTTTTTATCCGGAAATTCAGCATCGTCCCCTTGGTAGTAAAGATGAAATTCAAATTATGTACTAAGATATAATTCATTGAAGAACAGTCTGATTTTATTAACCCTTTTTGTTCAAAAGAAGATATTTTAAAGATTATCTTGTATGTATTTCAAGGTTTTTGGTTTAATAGTTTAGAAATTACAGACAACATAACACTCAGAATTAGGTCTAAATGACTAGGAATGTATAGAAACTTTTGTATGTACGTCTTATCTAAGCAGGCATACATATTTTATCTCATAGGTTTTCAGCAAATGATGACAATTGCGAACGAACTCACGGTCACAGCTAGTAAGGGGCCATTCATTTATTACGTACAACGAATTTTTCTAGTTTTCGACCCCCTCCCCAGCCCTATTATAAGAAAAAATTAGAATAGGTCGACCCCTTCCCCCTGTTTAGTATTTATTACGTAAGAATTTAAAGGAAAAAATGAATAATAAATGTTTTAATAAATCATTAGTTTTATCATCCATAATTATACTGTGTCGCGGAAGTGTAAAAAACAGGTCGTCTGAGATCTACCATCGATAACTGCGCATTTTTGTGACCTTACGTAAGAATTATCAAGACACCCTCCCACCCCCTTGTAAGAAAAAATAAGACATGGTCGACCCCCCCCCCGCCCCCAATATCGGCTTACGTTATAAATGAATGGCCCCTAATCTATATACTAATACGTGAAGCAAAAACTTTCTACCCCTTTTTACGAAAATTACGTGGACGGAATAGTATGAAATTTGGCACAGTTAAAGTTTATATGGAGAAGAAGTGCAGAATCTAATATTTTTTATAATAATGATCAAAAAATATATTAAATTAATTAAAAAACACAATACACACCCTACGACACACACAGATATGTACAACGTACATATATACACAAATTTTGTTTATTGTCAAAGTCTGTTGTCAACACGATCTTAATACAGGTCTTGCAACGAATTTTTTATCGAAATTTTTATGACTGCTGCATATGCTCACCATGTTATGCGCAATCATATTTTTATGATGTTGACAATGCTGTCAATTATAGGTCGGATTACGACCACTGGGCGACCACTAGTATCTCATAATAAATAGATTACGAAATGTAATATGTAGTACCTGAGGTTCCCTTAAAACTGTTCCCAGTAACCTCATCCGTTTATTGCTAGAACTAATTTTTGTTTCTTCTTCAGAAGACAGTTTGTATTCCTCCTCCGCTAGTTCTATTGAATACACATCCAACTGTTCGAGACCATTTTCTTTTCGCTTCTCGTTAATTTTAACAGCTCCTCTAATTGTTTCTTCACTTACAACAATAAGCTAAAAGATTAAAACAATTTAAGTAAATAATTACATTTTCACATCCATTTCTTCATTTTTTTTTTTCTTATCTTATATGGACAAGGTCAGTAGATATTATCAGATGTCTTCCAACTTCGATACATTTATTTATGAAAATTTATGAAACATGAATTGTTCTAAATAATTTAAAAAAAAAGCATAAAAATATATTATTATTCATGAATTAATGGCTGTGTAAAAGGCTAGTTTTAATATCCTTAAGCATTTAAAAAGGTTTTATGTTGTTTATTAAAATTAATATTCTATGATAGGCACAACTTTCAAATACAGATTTTAAATAATAATAATTATTAGTGCCCTTGTACCTGTATTGTTTATAAATGCTATTTCCTATTATTATTCTAGTGTGCATGAATTTTTAAATTAAAAAAAAAATTAAATAAATAGTAAATAAAATTGTTAATGGTTTTTGTGACTGTGATGGTTCTGTAAGATGCTGAAGCAAGCTGTTTCTCATTCACAAGTTTGATATGTAAATGTATACTGTCAGGTATTGTTACACATTTTAACTTCACCATTATTTTAAAATTGTTTTACAGTTTAAATAATATTTCACTAACCTGTAGTCTAGGATCGTGTTTAGTAGGTCCATACAGATCTTGTATTGGCACCACATTGTATTCAAGTTCTGGGTTAATATCGGTCAGAAAGTCAAGAACTGCTTTTATTCTTTGTTCCACTGGCTCAATCAACTCCCATAACATTTTTGCTACAAAATAATCCAAAGACTCAATAAAAAAATCAGAAAAACTTTAATATCAATAATATTTTAGTACTTTTATAAAAAAAACTAGCTGTGCCCCGCGGTTTAACCCGTGTTAATTTGAAGAAAAAACGTACTTAAATATTTTTAAACCATTGTTGACCAACCAAAGAGAAGTAAAAACTGGATTTCTCCGCAACCTGATCTTGATTAGGCAACATGTAGTTTTTCGCGTGAAAAGCAGTCTTGACGTAAATCGATTCCTATGAGCTTAAATGTTCGCCCCTGTGCTTTATTAATTGTTACAGCAAGCGATATAGGCAAATAATCGACGCGACGCACATCCTTTTTTTTTTACATTATCCTAAATTATGGGTCCAAATTAAATGCTATATAGGACAAAGTTTATCTTCATAAAGTTGCCTCGTTGATTAAGTATTTATAAATTATAATTCATAAGGATTCATATGCCTGGCTAATAATAATGCAATAAAATCACCTTTTTATTTTCTGTTATCATTATTTCGTTGTGGAGTTTTTTTTAAAACTATTATATCTTCTAAGATATTCATTAAAATCAAATGATGTTAAGGACAGACAGTTTGTTAAAAAAGAAATAATTGTGATGAATAACCTGTTTATTTGGATAAGGAAATCTAATAATAATATAAATATATCATGTCTAAAAAAAGGGGGGGAGAGGGAGGGGATCGGATGAAAATCATGATTATACATACCTACAGCACATACTGCAAAAAAATAGAAGGATGGATATCTGTTTATGTCAATGTTGTCAAATATCGAGAAGCGAATTAGATGCAATGTATTTTTGCTATTAAGCAACTTCTAAAAAAATTGTCACAGTCAATGGAGAAATTAGAACTCTAATTAGACGGATAGTGTTAATCCTTTCAACTTAAAAACTTTAATAACCTTAAGCATTTCATGCACATTATGATAATCGTTTACACCATATAATTTAAATGAATATGTGTAGGTTATAAAGTAATGCACAAGAAAATGAATTCAAGCGTGGTTGGTTCTCACACCAATGACGGGACACGCTTGTTACAACCAACTCCATGCCGCGCCTCTCGCTATCGCTAAGAAAATTGAATACTACCCATGCAAAGTTGGGAAAGATCACTTTCATTAAAAATTTCATACACAAGTCATTTTATTTAAGGCCTATTTTTATGTATGAAGAAATAAATTTAACAAAATTCATTAATGAAATTCTGACAGTTAAGATTAATTCTGCATCCTGTTGTAACATTTTACTCACACTGTATCATATTTACATCGGTCACCCCCACAGTAACATGCTTTGTAGCTCTAAGTGCAGCTTGCGACAGAAGAATCTTATGGCCATTGTGTAATTTATCAAAGGTACCACCGAGAGCAACATATTCATATGTCTTAACCTTCTCATTTGATAAAGAGGGATGTACAGTTGATTCATCATCTGTTGAGTATATTATATATAGAAATTTTAGTCATATCATCACAAAATTACAGTTATGTTCTTCTATTAAAACATCATGAAATAGAAGTTTTAAAAGACATACATTTAGAAATTATATATGAGGGAAAACTACTACTACTGAAAACTGAATAATGAACTTATGATATTATAAAATAAGTTTATTTCAATATATATGTTTTTTTTTTTAGAATTAATCATTATTATAAAAAGAATTATAATTATAGTAAAATTTTGAAATGTAAAAAATAAGTCACCTATTTGTTTTAATAACACATCATTTTTAATATTGTCAATGGAATATTTTAGTTTATCAGCATCTTTCAAAAATTCTTTATCAAACATTATAATTCCAATGGGATTATTTGTCTTTATTTTTGTCAGTGTATCCCATGGTTTAAGCAACAACCTTACATCATAAGCCCAACACTGGAAAAAAATATAATTTATTATTATTATGATATTTGAATATTAAATACCCAAAGATATGAAAAATAGTTCAAAAATATCTACTTACTTTGGAATAAATATTAACTATCTGTTTATTTATAATTGATAGGGTGCACTCTGGATCAATATTAAGTTTTATATACAGAACATTCTTAACCATATTTGACACTTTTGTACACAATTTGTGAGCTTTGGCAGCATTAGATACAAATAGAATTCCATTGTTTGCCATTGAAACTACATAAAAACATTATTTTTATTATATAAATAAAAACTTATTTTATTTGTAAAAATGATACCTACCTGGATAGTTACTATTACTTAAAATGAAATATGCAATAATAACAGAAACTAAAGCTATGGAAACAGACATACGAGTAAATTTAACCATGTTAATGCGTAAAAATATAATGTTTTATATTTGTTATGAAATTGCAAACTAAATTTTCTATAACAATACTCATACTTTATTAAATTCATTATACTATAGCCGACTAATATTTAACAATTAAATGATGAATAAAATTTGTTATTTTTGTCATTACCTATATACCATAATATGGTAATACAAATATACACAATTTATCGTATTAAAATAACTAAAATTATTGCTTTCAAATAATGTTTGCTAATGTACTATCACTAATTTGTAATTTCTTATCATTATCTTTATACTGTGCTTTATACGGTCTAAAGTCTAATTTGTTCAAATTATTTGACAAACAGGGATTTTTAATTATGCCATTGTAAACATTGTCAGTGTCAATGTCAATCAAAATGTCAAAACAAGTACCGTAAAATGGGGTCAATAGGTACAATTTTGAATTTCACACAGCAAATCTATATTGTCCATAAAAATATGAACAATAAGGTTTTTTAAAATTTCTCCACCTGTTTATACTTTACTAAAATGATAAAATATATACAATATATTCTTATATATAAATATATTTAACAAAATGTAAGCTGTCCCTATTGATACTTAGCCTGGCCTCACACATCCGGAATATCTCTCTCAATTCATAATCTGAATTCATATTATTTATTCAGAAAGCCCGGAATTCCATACAATATTAGTATTCTCCACACACATTCAGATTTTTTCAGATTATGAATTTCTCACATCGATCTTTAAGAATGATACTGACGAGCGTCATCAAACTGTATTCCAACAAGTATGCTTAATTAAAAAAAATCAAAAAACCCGACCGCATACAATACTCTTATTATAAACTAAAAAGAATAAAACAATTTACTAGCTTTCATTTGATACCCATATTACTACAGTAAAAAAAAAATTCAACTCCCCCCTCATTCCATCATTTGCGGGCGCCATTTTGAAAATTTACATAGCCTATGTCACTACTACAATTTAGACAAATCCAACGACACCTCATATGTCAAAAAAAAGAAATGGACATACATACATACACTCGAAAAACATAACCCTCCTTCTGTCGCAGTCGGGTAAAAATACTTGATTCTTGTCAAGCCATGTCATCAATGCGACGTTTCACAGTGTTGTCAGAAAGAGGTATTTTTGAAAATTTTAGTTTAATTTCCTGCCCAAGAACGATGTCAACTGCTTTCAATAAGCAGGATTTGATGAGTGATTCTCCGATAATATGGCTTTTTGGCTTTTGCAATGAGTAGCGACAATTCATATGAAGCTTCGAGTACTTTCTTAGATGACTGAGCAAAGGATCCAGTACTATCCAATTTCATGCGATTCAAACTTGTAGATTTTGAAGCAAAAAACTCCTTCGGCTTTTCTTTTAAAGCGCTGTGTTTTATTGACAAATGTCGTTCCAGACGCGAAGGTCTCATGGCATCATTACTCAATACTTCATAACAAATAACACACTGCAGCTGATCGATACAATTTTTATTAATAGTAAAAAAACATTATTTAATATAATCATTATTATATTTGCGTTTTTTCGTCGAGCTCATGGCGAAATTACCGGTCATACAAATTAATACATCAAAAAGTGAAGTTGTCGCATTTTTTTGATCAAAAATCCCAAGATTTCAACAGGAACTGGATTATGTCACTACCTACAAGATGACAACAAGTTATCGAACAAAATGGCACATATACAGAATGACTGGTGAATTACTATCAATATTTAAGGAGAATACTCGGTATATGATTCTTATTCTAATTATGTAAAAATATAACATAAATATTAATAAACTTCTAAGTAAAGTTAACCAACAGTTATCTAGTTATTTACGCGTCGTCTAGACACCCTAGCTGCGCTGTTGACATAACACAAAACAGGTATGTAGATAACTAGATAGGTAGGTACATTTAGTTATCGCGTGGTAGTTTACCTACGTCCAAACGCCGCCACGCGTGTTAACAGGGTAGCAGGCTACTTTCTTTAAGCAAGCATGATCCAATCCCCCTTATAATAATTCTGGCTTAAGACAGGCCAAAAATACCAAGATATTTCACTCATTTAAGCAACAAATTTGTTGACTAGGTAAATTATGTTAACTTTGAACAAAAATTAATATGAACTGTTTACCTATCTTAGTATTTCCGGCGTATTTAAAAATTAAATCATACTTATTTACATGCGATTGTCATTTGTGAATAATTAAACTACCTATTTACCTACATAAGTTTCAGAAGCATTGGTGATTTTTAATTTCAACTCCTCTCTGTATACATACTCTGTAGCGATGCCGCTCCACCTCGTCAATACATTCCCAGATAGATGGATTGGGCGCTTGGATCTAATTTTATGGCCACCACGATCACCTGACCCGAAAGACCTGGGCTTTTTTTATTGGGGATGCATTAAAGATAAGCAATTAGCCGCTCATAAAATTGAAGTATCCGGCTACGCACGCCGTAACAAAAGATCATTTATAAGGCGATGCCAAGCCTGCATTTCTGCCAATGGAGAACATTAACTTTGATGTAATAAATGCATTTTTATTATAAAAACCTTTGTTTTTTTTTTCTTTATCCTAACATTTAAGTGACACAAAACAAACTTACCGACCGTGATAAGTTCTTTCGCTCCTACAAAGTAATTTTGCTTGTCAAGCACTAATTCTTATACCTTTTTATAAACCTCACAAACTAAGCATTTTTTTAAATACTGGGCAATTCTAGTGTACTCGTATTACATTTTTTTTTTCACAATCAATGGTTAAATCTTGACAAAAAGTAACGAATAAAAATAAAAATTACTTTTAACGTTATTTTTCTTTGTTTTCAAGTTCAGAATAAATTATGCCTGAAATAGTAATTTCATTAGATAGTATAAGTATTCCCGAGTAGAATAAAAAAAACAAATTACTAGTCACGGTAGATTTTTTTTGAAAAAACACAAACATATTCACAAGTTTCACAGTGTTGGCAACCCTCACATAAAAAGTACATTTTCTTGAAGCTCGATATCAGGGCTATCCCCAGTTAACGGATTATCCACCATTTATGACACACCTGTATACGTGGTGTACTTATACATAGGTACATATTATGAGGATTACAACTCTTTAAACTTTATGAATCGTTATATCTCACAAACGGAAAAAAAATAATTAAACATTTTTTATAGATAATTATTTAATCTACAATTTCTGTCTGGACTAATTTTATGATAAAACTTACCATTTCGCAAAAAATCGCGAAAAACCCGTTTTTGTGACCTTTGACCCCGAGTAAATTTTTTCCAGGTGTTGGAATCGATGCGGACTTTTCACATTTCATTTATAATAGTGTTTTGAACAATCCTACCAAATTTGAAGTGTGAGTTTTTGTAACTTCACCCCTATTATTTGGTCTAATTTGACCGAATTATCAATTTTAGTACTGCTTCTATCCTGTCAGTTTTAAGTCAAATATTTGAAAATATTTGATGTTTAGTTCTTTACCTATATTTGAATATTAATGGCAGTTTTCGTAGTGAAAATTATGAGTTGACTGTGTGGTCACTTCATATAATATAGGTTACTTAATATGTGCCCCAGATAACAATATAAACTTGTTTCAAACTTGCAACAAGTTTGATACATCAAAAAAGAAGACTTGCTTCAAGTTTGCTATGGCAACTTTACAAACTTGCAGCAAGTTTAAATCAAACTTTCTAGTTTCACAGTGACAAACTTGCAAGAAGTTTGTTTTTTTCAAAAGATATGCAAACTTGATCTAACAAACTTGCTTAAGGTTTGTTTTGACATACCTACTAGCTACAATTTTGTTACGACAAACTTGCCCTACCTTTGTTACGGTTGTAATAATAATTTCCCTGGGTTAAAATTGGAAATTTTAACCTAGAAAAAAATTATTCTTACCACCGTAACAAATGGACAAATCTACAATTCGACAATATCTTACGTATATAATATATATAATATGTAAGATATTGTCGAATTGTAGATTTTAATGAAACCTGACGATTTGGGTACTAGTTCATGCCCAAGCATCTTAGACATCCTGCGACCACAGGTTCTGAAACAAAACTGTGTACAGTTCGACTTATCTGTGCAACACGTCCTGTCATTTGCCTACAAATAATGTGTATTTTAATAATTATCATGATCTACACACATAAGTTTAACCTAAGAAACCACAATAATACCTAAATAAAACAGAAAATGTTATTGCTGTGACTTCGTGAAGACAACAACGTAAATAAAAGCGACAAGATTGCAGCAATGCTGCCATAAACTTGAAATATCATCTTTGTTATAACAGTATTCGAACAATTTTGTCGCAAACTTGAAACTTCATATTTAACTTAACAATATTGCAGCTATATTGTCACAAACTTGCCTCGTCATATTTGACGCAGCAATTTAGAATCAAAGAAAAATCAAACTTGCCCCAAGTTTGCATGCTATCTGGGTGCTGAAGTAGCGCTTCTTAAATAAAACTTGTTTGGGAGTAAATCAGGGAAATTGGTGTATTGTGAAACTCTATTGGTGTGTTTTATGATTTTTCTTTAATCTTAAAATGTGTAAAATATGTATATTTTATATAATCTAAATTATTACGGAATTGAAGGTAAAGAACTTGTAAAGCGCTTGAACTAATTGCTTCATATCCCTCTGATACAATTTTTAATATTTATATGAAAGGAATAAAGTCTTCTAGATCTATACTAAAAATGGGTGTTCCACGGGGGTATATCTTTGGTCCTTTTTTATTTCAACCTATAAAAAATAATTGTGACTTATTGTTTGTTGATATACATCACTTGTTAATAAGTTCACAAGAAAAACGAACTTTAACCAATATCAGTAATACAAAATCAAAATCAAAAACAACTTTATTCAAATAGGCCCCACGAGCACCTTCGAATCGTCATTTTACAAATTAAAACTTTAGTGATTAATATTTTTTGTAAAAGTAAAGCTACCACCGATTCGGAATGTAGATTCTGCAGAGAAGAATCGGCAAGAAACTCCGCAGTTACTCTTTTGAAAATAATATATAAATTGTGTTTTAGTACAACATTAGTAATATCTTGCGTGAAATACAGGGCCACTAAGTTCACACATCTTTATCAACTAAGTAATCCTGCACCGAATAATACGCTTTATCTATTAATTTTTTTAAATAAAATCTTTAAATTTATGTTGAGACAATTCCAAAATTGTTTGTGGGATTTTATTATACATGCGAATATATACCATAACCCAGAAAGGAGGCGTTTACTTTGCGCAGTCGGAAACTTGGAGTTACAATTTTGTTATTCCTTCTAGTGTTAACATTGCGATTAATTCTATTTATTTCAAAACAATGAATATTCTGGTGAATATATATAATATTGTTATAAATATATTGCGACGCAATTGTTAATATGTCTACCTTTGGAAAAACATCCCGTAGGGAGACTCGAGCTCCAAGATCGTAAATGCCACGAATAGCCCTTTTTTGCAAAATTAATACAGTCTCAATATCTGTAGCATTACCCACAGTAACAGCATCACCACAGTAGCATTACACAGTAACAGACCGTAATACATAATACTATGGAAATAGCTAAAATATATTAAGCGCGCAGTAGCAACGTCGGTCAGTTGTCGCACTTTTCTAACTGCGAATGCTGCGGAGCTGAGTCTACCATTCAAGGATGACAAATGGGAATTCCACTGAAGTTTTAAGTCCAAATGTATCCCTAAGAATACTGTAGTATCATTGACAATAAGCCTCTCGTTATTTATTTCTAAATTATAATTTGGATGTTTAACATTAGGCAACGAAAATACAACACACGTTTTTTGGCGTTCAAAACAAGGTCGTTTGTTTTAAACCAATCCTGAATTCGAGACAAAGAGCTGTTCACGTCATCATAATTTACTTTTTTCCTATCAACTTTAAGTATAAGCGATGTGTCATCTATAAATAGGACTATATCACAAATATCCTTAACATTAAATGGCAGATCATTTATATATATTAAAAAAAGAAAGGACCTAAAATCGATCCTTGTGGAACGCCCATTTTTAGCACAGATCTAGAAGACTTCGTTCCGTTTATTGATACGTGTTGAATTCTATTAGATAGATATGAAGCAATGAGATCAAGAGCTTTACCATTAACACCGTAACATTCTAGTTTACTTAATAAAACCCGTGGTCTACACAATTAAATGCCTTTAATAAGTACCAAAATACACCAATAGCATTTTGTGATCTCTCCCAAGCATCATATATATGTTTGGGAAGTGCCACACCAGCACCTGTCTCTAGTGAAATCATATTGTTCACTGTGAAAAATTCCATTAACTTTAAAATGGAAAAGAAGTTGATTTAGTATAATTTTTTCAAAAATTTTATTTAATGACGGTAAGATTGAAATGGGTCTATAATTACTGGGATCACTACGATGTCTCTTTAAAAATTGGTAAAACTTTACTATATTTTAGCAAATCTGGAAAAGAACCCACTTTAATATCATTATTAAAAGTTAACGCTAAGTACGGAGTCAGGAAATCAATGATAGTACATATCATTGGTTTTTTATATATATTTAGACTCGTAAATGCTTTTAGAATATCTAAAGAATCAACTTGCGAGAATGAAAAATCAACTTTGCATTAATTGCTAACGTTATTTTTAAGAAGTTAGGTAGAATTAATTGAAAATGAATTCAGTCGAGAAGTTAAATCGATGGGTATTTTATCGAAAAAAGTTTCAAAGACGTTTGCCAACTTATCATCTGAGCTTATAACAGCACCATTTATATTTATTTCAATTGGTATACTTTGTTTATTACGTTTTTACAGAAACTATTAATTATATTCCATGTGCACTTAATTTTATTATCAGAATTAGTAATTTTATCTTTAATATATATTGATTTTGGAGCCATAGCATATTGTTTTACATAATCCAGAAATCTAGTCTCCTGATTCCATTGCTTTATACTCTACAGTTCGTACAACCTACGAGTATTTCTAATCTTATTCTAATTCTAATATTAATCTTATTCTTTTACCTTCAGAAGCCCATTCACAAAATTTTAAGTTTACGTTTATATCTAAAGTTTTAATTTTAAAAATGTTACAGAATTCCTCTAATTGTAAAATTAATTTGAAAACTGAATTATAGATTACATCTGGATCCTGTGCCATCACATCTACTTTACATATTTTTTGCGCTACAATATCCCTACAAAACAATTTGTTTTCTTTACCGTTATTGGTCTACATGTAATTCTTCAAGAATTTATATTAATTTTCTTATCAAGGGAGAATACAAAAATGATTTACAACAAAAAACTTATTTTTAAACACCAAAGTAAGTAAAACGTGTGGCGTTTGCCCTAACTAATGTTTAACACACGATCTAGCTATATTGTGGTTTAACATTATTAGACTTTTAATCAAACGACGACCTTATAATTAGCGATTATTACTACCATTTTGTATTGGTTATCAATATAAGGTTTTTTTTTTTTGGAGCCGATTAATAAAAGAGTATTGTGAAAAAAATCGTTTATTTTTTAACCACTACTCTTAATTCATAATACATATCATGATTAGGTACTTAAAACATAATTATAATGTCGGAGTTATTAAAATATAAGTATTTTGACTTATAGAGTGATTAATTTTGTCGATGCAACTCGTTTGTATTTTTACATGCCTAAATAATGTACCTATTTAAGTGCCATTCTTAAATTTTTACTTTTTTTAATTATTAAAACATTATAATACGATCGATAGACAAAATAAGTTTAAATGGTATGTAATTAATTGTACACGAATCAAGGGTATGGAACTTACAAAATATAAAAAAAATTAAGTTAATCTAATGAACTATGAAAAGATTTTAATTTTATACTAACACAGGAATTGCAAAACAAAAAAATATTGCAATAATATGTAAGGTAAAGCTTCAGCATTGAATCTTAATACAATGACATAATACCTATATTATAACACTTAAGATTTTTTTTAAATTTATTACTTGTACCTATAAAATTATCTTATTACTAATACAGAATACAATTATAATTTTAACATAACATTAAATTTAATATATCATTACGTATTTTAATTTTTTTACGTGCATAAAATTACACGATTATTTTTATACGCTATAGCTGTCACATCAAAGTGTCACATGAATACCATAAATATAGTATTTGTTTTTATTTTATATTCACTACAGAGACATGATACTTACAACTAGACTGTGCACTGTGGCGCAAAAACCGGGCCGAGCGAGAGGGGCCCCCGCAGTAGTGTGTCCCTTTCTAATGAGGTGACCATGACTAAACAAAAAATGGGACTAACTATACAGACGATTGTGTAAGTATTCTGATCATTTATACTGATGCTACCTAACTACACTACCTACAGGTGTGTATGTACCTAATTTATGTAAAAGTAAAAAAAAACACCAAAATCATTATAGTAGGCAGATTTTTTTGATCTGCCACCATCCACCATCACCGTACGTCAATCTTCCCGTGATCATGGCGATTGACACATTGCCGAACTATAGGGACCTCAATAAAATTACAAACGCGGTAAGCACTCGAACAAATATAAATTTTAATATGAATATATTTTATCAATTTCAATTGATGAGTTTCGTTAGAGCTTGGATGGACAGGTGAAACACGCTTGATTTTCGGATAGAATTGATGTAATGTCATATTAAGCATCTTTTTCATATTCAAACTGTGTAAAGGATAAAAACATTACCCTCCGGCAGTCGAGTACATTACCAAAAAAAAGTTTTTCAATTTAACCGCTTGAGTGCCCGGGCAATGACCTTTTAGTTTACCAACTGCACAAAACTGCCCAAGGCCTCTCACGTTTTATTACGTAATTTCCCATCGGTGATAATGTAATATACGTTAATCAACCTGTAGTTGACAGATGCACTTCGCGTACTAATGCCCGTGTCGAAAAAAAGTTGACATGGGCAATATAGCCATGGCGACCATTACTTGACACGGGCGCTTGCGGTTATTACGGTTAGTTTGTAAACTCTTGACACAAATGCTGAAGCATATTTTAGGCCTCCTCTGTCTACAAAGGCTATAAAAGAAGAAAATTTACAAACATCAATCAAGTAGTAGTTTTCATTATTCGGAAATCTAAGATACAAGAAATTTATTATAAATCATAAACATCATCGGTACAAATTAGAATGACTATAAATAAGTATACTTATAGTTAACTTCAACACAACAATTTAAGTGTTTTATAAAAAATGTAAGTTTCGGGTATTGCTCATTTTGTATACTCTTGTCATTGACCGGTACATCTCCAATTCAAATCATGGTTACCCTAAAGATTAAGATTGTTGTTTTTATTTACTCGTGGAAAGAAAAGCGACTACCGCAATAAGACTCATTATTGCACCCTATCACACAACAAGAATTCACCATTTTTCATGGAAAAACAATCAACTTTAGTCAGAAAATTGACACAATCGCAAATCGAAACACGACAATCAACTAAATAAACAAATAAGCAAACCACCATCTTACATTTAGTATTACCAGTCCCAAACATTTAATACTACCTTTACTCAGTATTTAATTATTTTTTAAATACAACCAATTGATTTATTAATTATTGACACTGTAGAAATACGTCTAAATACGTTTCTAAGTCTACCAACCGTTCGTATTAGTAAATTATTAAAAAGAAAAGTATTTAATTTTCTACCATTTCTATCAAACGAAATGATTATGTGAGCTGGCAAGATGTTAGACAAGGACACACTACCAGCGGGAGCGGTCTCGCTCGGACCGCTTTTAGCTAGCTACCGCTTATAGGGAAATACCTACCGTAACAGTCAAAGAATAGATCTCATTTTAGCAAAACAATTTTTTTTTGTACACTGTCTAGTTGTAAGTATCATGTCTCTGATTCACTATCAGTAAAATCTATATCTACGTTTAAATTAAAACACCTACACAAAATTTGTTATTGATTTTTAAAAAAATGTTATTCCGTTATTTCTAGATCATTATTGGCATTGTTTTAAACTAAAACGAAAAATAAGGATTTTAAAAAGGACTAAAAATCGTTAAGATAGTTATAATATTTTTGTTTTTTTTTTATGTGTGAGTTACAAGTTGAGAAAAATATTTGTCGATCCAAAATAATTATGTTAACTATTTTAAATAAAAAATGCTTATTTTATGTTGTGGGATCATGTAGATATGTGTTTGTTACGGCAGTTCTTCTGAGACTACATCATACAGAAGATTCTTGAGATACATAAATATATGTAAAATTGTAAAAAAATATGGCTCCAAAATAAGTAGGAATTTTATAAGATTTATAGTATTTGATATAATTCAAGCTATTTGAAGTATCGTAGAGAAATAATTATATTGAGTACTTTGTGACTTATTTAACTTGACATTTTTCAAAAGTAATCGATTATTGTTATCGATTCATACATGTGTTTATTATTTTCTTCATATATATTACATAGCTGGAAAATATGACTTAAGATAATATAAATTAAATAAAGAAATGTCATTTGTAAGCGTAATTAATACTTGAATATGGCGGGATATAATATGTATTTGTCACAATTTTATTTTTTAATAACACAGTTTTATTTCACCGTACCTACATTAGGCGCAGTTTTTTTTTTTTTTTTATTGTACCTAGAAAAAATGTTATCGCACTAAATATTAAGGTACCAAAATGCTTTGTACGGAAATCAAACTAAACTAAGTGCTTCTTGCACTAAATCTTATAATCTTGACTAATTTTTTGGTATGAAAATATATTAAATATTTGGGGAATTTAACTCTTAAGCAGTGATGTAACAACTAACATTTATTTATAAAATCACGTTGGTAAAGCTTTAAATATTTTAAACACAAATCACTTCAAAATACGTATCTATTTATTACAAGTAGTTTCGACTTTCATTTATTTTACTCATATTTTTAACTTGTAATAGAACAGTCTAAAATTAACTTATCTCTTAAATGATTGTAAGTTGACCAGTAAGGCTCTATAGCTGAGGTATGGTTTGAAAACCCTCTTCTATTTTGAAGTTTGAACTAATTATGATTATACCATCTGAAACAAAGGAATTTAAAAAAAATGATTCCAGTTTGTTACACAAACAATAATTTAATACATTGTATTATTCAATATTTTATTTACTACTATTAATTAGGTGAAATAGGACAGGCGAGGACTGTATCTAAAACAACAATAATCAATCATTATAATTAAATGTTTGCAATCTTAGTTACTAATAAAAAATCGAAAAGTGCACACCTCACACAAAAAAAATTATTGAAAAAATAAATTTTTAAAAAAGTACCTATGTGAAAATATATTTCTATTTTGTCGAAATTCAATTTAATTTTTTAGGTATGTATTCCTTATTCTGGCTTATGTATAAAATAAACAGGATACAATATATTTTGATAGTAAGTTACCCTCCTCCACCCTCTCGTCACAATTACTAATTGTATGATTGAATAATTCAGGATTATGGAAATTATTTTATTCTTTCATTTTAATTTATCTTTACGTGTAAAAGTATTATCTAAAGACCTCTAATAAGTATCATGGCAAATCTATTTGTTTTGCTAGAATAAATCTTATATTTAATATTTCATATCTATTATGATCCATCTGTAATCTGTAATACAAAAACAAGTTTTATAAGAATTTAAAGATGTATATATTGTTTTTTCGTAATTTAAGTACCTATCTATTAAAAATATTTTTATTTAATTTGTATTCGAAAAAATAGCGTTCTTGGAAGAATGCCTGATAGAAACTATATTTCTAAGTTCGGTGACAAATTATAGTACCTACCTAATCCTAAAAATATTATAAGTTTAAAGACGTATTTCAAAACTCAAAACTTATTTATTTCTAAATCGAAAATTTGTCACACTAACTTAAATTAAACAATTACGAAATTAATTATTAAAATATAATATAAACATATAAAGAATTTAATTTTGAATACAACTACATGTAAATTGATAAATATTATTAAGCAAAAAAAATGTAGTAAATTTATATTTTTTTTCTCACTTTACAAAAAATTATTATGATACATTTTCTAAAGGCAGATTCAAAAATATATATATTTTTTTTAAATTAAAACCAGTAAATAATACATATATAAAAACAGGAAGGAGAAAATATTACTTCAATGTGCAGTAATAAGAGAGAGATGAATGAAAGTAAAAAGTAAAATATTGGTGACAACTTTGACAATAGAATCTAGAATGGAAAGAAAATTTATTTTCATTAATATCTTTTAAACAAATACGACTTCGAAAACAACCTGCAATAGTGATCGTTATAAGGGTGAATGGAAACTTATCGAGAAATATTTATTTCATTACATCGCGTATATTTTTCTGAAACATAAAGACAAACAAATGCACAGACTAACTGATAGCCGTATTAATAATATTCTAACTACCTTTTTTTTTAAAATAAAACAAGAGAAATTAATTATAAAAAAATTAAACAAGTGCGAGTCGAACTCGCCCATGAAGGGTTCCGTAGCAGCAAGTACCTAATCATATAAAAGTTCTTGTAGTTCGTTGTAACTTTAATTGATGTTTTAATAATAGTGTATTTTTTTAATAAAAAAAAGAATAAGAGAGCTTACTAGATCTCGTTTTTCGGTGGAAGTTTACATAGTAATGTACATCATATATTTTTTTTAGTTTTATCATTCTCTTATTTTAAGTTACGGGGGACACACATTTTACCAAGTTGGAAATGTCTCTCGCGCAAACTATTCAGTTTAGAAAAAAATGATATTAGAAACCTCAATATCATTTTTGAAGACCTATCCATAGATACACCACACGTATGGGTTTGATAAAAAAAAAGTTGAATTTCAGTTCTAATTCTAAGTATGGGGAACCCCCAAAATTTATTGTTTTTTTTTTCTATTTTTGTGTGAAAATCTTAATGCGGTTCACAGAATACATCTACTTACCAAGTTTTAACAGTATAGTTATTATAGTTTCGGAAAAAAGTGGCTGTGACATACGGACGGACAGATAGACAGACAGACATGACGAATCCATAAGGGTTCCGTTTTTTGCCATTTGGCTACGGAACCCCAAAAATACGCTGACTTTATAACTGAATATATCTAGTTTTTAAAAAATTCCTTTTTTCATTGATTTACTGTCTAAATTGAGACATACTAAAAAATTATTTATTGTAAAATCGTCATATAGCGGCATGTCGAGAGTAGAGCTTTCCACACGCTCGCTGGTTGTGAGGCGTGCATAAAAAAAAAAACTGTCGCAAAACTAAGAACTAACTTGAAGTGTCTTCGGGTCACGGGATGAAGTCGGGCGAAGTATTATACTCATTTGCATCAAACATTTAGCTAATTTAGGTGGACAGAGAACTCTCATACATTAAAATCTATTACTTAAAGGATTCGGATGCCAAAATACTTACAACCATACATAAGTACATACAGCCATACATACAAACGAAAAACAATACATGGGCAGTCGGGTTATATAATGCAATATACATTTTTATAATATAATTAATTGCTTGTAATTTAACCTCTATTAAGCATTAGTTTATATCCTTTAATCGTATAGCGGATTCGTCAGCAGATATTCTTGTGTCTTCAGTCGGCGCGGAACTGGATCTCGTCGCCCACTTTCCTAAGCTCGAATCTGTTGCAGGAATACCGCGAATACTTCGCCACCTATATAGGAATAAGTTATTATGTTACATTATGTCACATTTATGTATAACTATTAGTTAGTCAATATATATTTTTTGAGTGTTTTCATTCTCAATATGAAAATAATTTATACTATAAAACTCAGTTTTTATACTATTAAAATTGTAATTAGTATATTAGTATACAGAATTAATATTGTACCGCAATCAAAAACATTATGAAATACGTACATAAATGCAATAAAAATCAATAATATAGCAAAATTAAAGGCAAAACTTACTTCTTTGCGACTAAATTGCGCACTTTATTTTTCCAGACGAAAATGAAGAAGATGTAAATTCCGAGAGCTATGTTTGAGAGGTCAATAACGATCCAGTACCAGTTCGAGCCGCCCACTGCGAAACTGATGACCTCTACCGTCCAGTTCACACCCATCACAACAAACAACTTTAGGTATAGACCATACCTGAAAATATTGTGATAAAAACCCGTAGTGTTGAATGATCACTATTATTAGTTTGAAAACACTTGAATAATGAAGTCGGTTGGTTGTAAAATTTTACAATAACTATTATACATATTTACAATTCAAAACTTAAAATAATTATTTACAAACAGTTTTGGTATAAATCATGTCCGCGTGGAATGGTGCCAAGAATAGGTACAGCATTTCCCCGTTGAAAAATACGTCAATTGGATGTCAAATTCAAAATTTTATTTTCATATATTTCTATTTTGACCATATTTCTTTATAAAATTGACATCTAATTGAATAAAAAAATTTAATAATCTCGGAAATATATAACATTTGCAATATTTTAAAAAAATGTTTTTCGTTTTTCAGATTTCCTGAGCGTGGCGTTGCCGAGCAGAGACAGCGGCCTGAGGTAACAGCCGGAGGCCCCTACAACGGGCTCCGTGCTGTCGTCGCCGCAGCAACGTCTTTATAGTGACTCTATGTGTGTTTAGTTAAGTGTACAGTGTATAATTTAATAATAGGTATGTCATACAATGTTTAATATAACAACCAACGCATCTCAACCGGAACTTTTGACATGTCCGCAATGCACTAACGGAAGGTTGTTTAGAGGCCGCAAAGGTTTAAAAATTCACATTTCCCGTTGCCACAGCGATCCCTTGGTGCATTCATTGCCTATTATATCAGATATTTCTACAAACATAACCAGTGATATTAATTCGATTCCGTTCGATAAATTTATTATTAAATGTCACCAAAATATACCGCTCGTTAAACGAGTTCCTAGAGGAGCTAGGATATCTCTAGCTAGATCTTTATCAGCTATTATTCAAAAATGTTTTTCAGACACTGATTCGGCCTGGCAAAATCTCTTTTTGTTTTCCTATAAATTTTTACATGCTGATAAAACCAAAAATGGTACTTTTTCAGCTAAAATAAAACAAAATAGCTTATTAGATACCCCGATTGTTATTCCTAAAAACTCCTTACGACCTTTGTATTCTGACTCAAAAAAAATTGTTGAAAATAAAGCAATGGATGGAGATCTTAAGAATGCTGCTCGCATTCTTTTCTCTAGCGATACCCTCGCACCGTTTGATAATAATGTTTTACAGGTTAAGTATGAAGACACCTATGCCGCAATTATGTCGTTCACAAGCGGCTCTGATGGCGGCATAGACGGCATCACACCACAATATCTTAAAGATCTTGTGAGTGCTTCAGCTGGGGACGCTGGCAGGGCTCTCTTGAATGACATAACTAAACTTTGTAATTAGCATGTAAGCACATAATCTCCACTCTAAAAACAAAGTTTGAACCAATACAGGTGGGTTTTGGAATTAAAGGAGGCTGTGAAGCAGCAGTTCATTTGGCCCGTACCTTTTTAAAAGGAAATGAGGCAGAAGTTCTGCTGAAAGTTGATGTAAACAATGCTTTTAATTCTTTAGATAGAGCAACCTTGCTTAACGAAGTCTCATTAAATCTTCCTGAAATTTATCCGTATGTTTGGCAATGTTGCAGTTCACCATGTAAATTACTCTTTGGCGAAAACATAATTTTCTCTAATGTCGGCGTTCAGCAAGGAGACCCACTAGGTCCGGCTCTTTTTAGTCTAGATATCCACAAATGCATTTCAAATTTAAAATCTAAATTTAACATATGGTACCTAGATGATGGAACCATAGGAGGCAAAGTAGATGATGTCATTGAAGATTTTATCAAAATTAAAAACGAGTTCGATAGCATTGGCCTCAAACTAAACTTTTCGAAATGTGAAATTTTTTTCACACCTATATTATCTCCTAAAAAAAATTAATTTGGCAACGGAATTATTTTATAAAATTGCACCTAATTTAAAAATACTTCAAAGAAATACACTTTGTCTTCTAGGTGCTCCACTTTTTGATGAAGGCATAGAGCCAATTTTAGACAGTAAAATTAAAATTTTCCTGGACAACACTGACAAATTGGGTACTCTAAATTCTCATATAGCCTATACTATCTTGAAATATTGTCTTTTTGTCCCAAAATTAATGTACATACTTCGCACGAGCCCAATTTGGAAATTCCCTGGCTTGACCGATAAAATTGATGCCACTTTGAAATGTTCTTTAGAAAAAATTCTACTTCTTAACACTTTTAGATAATGAAAGTTTTCGAATTTGTATAGGTCTCAGGTTGGGAGCACGTCTGTGTTTTGAACACAGATGTCCGTGTGGAAAGGAGGTTGATTCTTTCGGACTACACGGCCTTTCTTGCAACAAGAGTTCAGGTAGGTTTTCCCGCCACGGTTCCCTGAATGAGACCATTAAAAGGGCTCTTGCCACCCTCGACGTTCCTGCTCTTATTGAGCCTACTGGAATTAGTCGCGATGATGGCAAGAGGCCTGATGGTTTAACACTGATTCCCTGGGAAAGGGGACGGGCGCTTTTGTGGGACGCAACCTGCGTCGATACATTGGCTCCGTCTCATGTCAGGGAAACGGCTGTAAGAATGGGAGCCGCTGCGGAGAAGGCTGACATGACTAAACGGCACAAATATTCGTCACTTATCCAAAGTTATGTTTTTGTGCCGTTTGTAGTCGAAACACTTGGACCTTGGAGTAGTAGTGCAAAAAAAAGAAGAATTTTCTAAAAGAATTAACCCCACGTCTCATAGCCTCTACTGGTGACAGGAGGGCTGGTGAATTTTTTGCCCAAGGAATCGGAATTGCGATTCAACGGGGAAATGCTGCTAGTATTGGCACCATTCCACGCGGACATGATTTATACCAAAACTGTTTGTAAATAATTATTTTAAGTTTTGAGTTGTAAAATTTATGTAGGTAAATATGCTTTATAAACTAAGTATAAACATACTTATGATGATAACTTGATATCATTATTATAATATATTAACCAAGAATGAATTAATATAATAATTATTAATAAATTTAATGTAGGTATTTTATTTATTATGAAAAATTAATTTAAATAGGTTCCTGTTATTTGTTTTTAGCCTTATCTTTAAGTACACAATAATTTAAGCAAGAAGTAAATTGAATTAAGAACAACAATAAATTAGTGAGGGTGATTCATTAAATATGTGAACTGTTTTCTTTAAATTAAGACAATTTCACCCTTACGTATGTGAGATTTACTTTTAATTGCTAAAGGACAAAGTTAATTTTTTATTAGATAAGCAAATTATAAATTTAAAGAATAATTTTATTTGAATTATAAAATTAAAAAAAAATATATTATAATTTCTATAACGTTCGTAAATTCGTTAAGACTTTGCCGGTGTCCTCCCTTGATTTTTTGCTCACGTAATAAATAATAGGTCTCCCATTGTTAATAAAATAGAATGTAACCTTTGTTTATCCCTTTTTAATTTATCGCTTCGAGAAGATTCTGAACTTTTCAAGATGGCCGTTTCCTGCCTGATTGATCTGATTCGGTGCGCAGTTATTGTAAAAAGTACAACGTTACATATGACTAACGCAAACACTGGGGTAAAGAAATATACTAGTTCACTCAACCAGTCTGAAATAAAACAAGAAATGATTATATTATCAACTGAATAAACACAACTTTTAAGATCGGTACTTGAATGTGAGATATAGCATGTATTCAATAATTATCATTAAATGTTATAAGTTTTTTGAAAAGTCTTGTTTGTAAAATTATGTTTAATTGACTTTTATGAGATATTCTATGAAGACAGCTTAAGATAATATTAATTTCATATTCCGAGGAAATAGGCAAAGATTAACCGAGTGGTTTTCAGTTAAAAACAAAATAATTTATTTAAAAGAAACATACCATCGAACCAACATCGTCGGCTACCAAATCCAGGTGTGATAATGTTATCAGGCATGTCACTGAACTGCATAGCGATAGTCATAGATGTCAGAACTGCTGGTATGCCCCAGGCATACACCCCATACAATGCGAAACGCCTTTTTTCACGCTTTTTGTTTGTACTCCCTCCTCTGTAACCACTGGAATAGATAAATAATTTATTTAATACACCATTTATTTACCTGCGAGCTAAAAATTAATACTATCAATCATATATACATTTTAATTACAACTAAACAATTGTTCTCAGTGTTTTTGTTGTAGGTATTACCTGTGCGGTTGTTGGGAAGCAAGGGTTCCAATCCTTGATATGCATGAACAGAAATATTTTTCAAAAAAAGCAAACATGTATTTAGTTTCGTTATTCTTTCTCATATTAGAAACATAAAATTTAATTATTTATAGTACATTTGTGATTCGAGCTTCTAATATATTAATACGACAGGTATACACAATAATAGAATATTATCATGCTATGCTAAGTTCATCATGCCAATATCTTTTAATATACTCAATATTTTTTTAAATAGTTGCAATAAATAAAATGTGTATGTATTTAAATATGCATGTTTCTCTAGAACCTAATTATTTCAAAACAGGACTGTAAGCTAAAATTGAAACTGATTTTATTAGCCACTGAAAATATTTAGAGCAACATCAAATAAATGAATATTACAACTACTTATAACCAAAGGGAAAAAAAAACATTTATTTACTATAGGTACGTATGATAAACAAACAAACTAAACGTTCAGGTGTCATAAATTCTGACAGAAATATTGTCAATAAAAATAATAATTCATGCATATAATTCCCATTATCGATTTCAAATATTATTCTTTTTTTTTCTATTGAATGAAATTCGTACCGCCTACTTACCCATGAATTTCTGGAATGATTGAAAGTGAAACTAAAAAACTTTGAACTATTATTATCTCGTAATTGATTTAATACCTACACTATTAATGATAGCGATTCTACGGGTATGGTTTACCAGATTTACAAAAGTTAGGCAGCCATGCCAGTGTTACGGACATTGAGCTAATGATTAACAAGCCAGAAAGATTAAGAATTGCTCCATGAAACGGACACTCAAATCGATTTTATTATTTATGATTTTATGATTACCTCTTGATCTAAATAAAGAATTATATATACAAAATTAAACTTAAACGGTTTGGTAACACACCAAATTCAGAATTAGTTAAGTTTTAAAACGCTGATGAAAGTATTAACTTTAATAAAAAAATCAGTTATGCCAATAATGTAAAAACTATTCATTAAACAGCGATTTACTTACATAAAAGGAAACAACATTTAAACAAAATAGATGAATTACTGTTACCGCCTTTATTATTTTCTGTTTGGCTTAAAGTTTGTCTCGTGGAGAATACCACCAGGCATTTATTAAGTCGGCCTTTAGATCCAAGTTTGTTATTTTGTCGATCAGTAGAGAGTTTAAAATGAACATAAAATCTCTCAAATAGGTGGTAAGAAATTTATTTTTAATACTGTTAGAAAAGTGTTCGTTTCATGTTATTCAGGATTTTTTTTTGTTTTTTGTATTTTTTTTTGTTTTTGATCTATTAATGAGTCCTATTTCATAAAACGTAGCGATTACATACACATTGTTGTAAATTAACTTGAAACCTACGGGAGGGGCCTGGCACATTGCGATGCTGGCGCAACCGTTCTGAAATCCACATTGGAATGTAAAAATTTACTTTTTTCGCTTTAATAATTAAATAATAGATTATTTCAATATGACATAAACAATATATTGAAAATTGGTAACGATTACGGCAAGTATGTATATCCTTGGTAATTGGAATTTATAATTACCTAAATGTTCTCCAAATGTCGAAGCACATTATGTTCAGCCAGAAGAAACTTGATTGGAATGCATAGTAAATGATGAACGCTGAAAGATTTATACAAATTTTAGGTTAAGCTTTTTACAAAAGCAAGGTTATCAAGGTTATCTAGACAGTACAATATTTAACTTGTGGTAATAGAGCGGTTAGCATAAATATAATTTGTTATTAAAATCGGTCTCGTAGATTTTAAGATTAGCTCATTTAAACAAAACAAACTTCTCATATATCTTTATTGTATTAATATCTATAAATAGCAATAAGCTACTTCGTCTGGTTGCAGACGAACATAACATCAATATATTAATTGTTTAAACAAATGCAAATCCTATTGAAACGATTTTTTCGACAGTTATTAAGTATATCGATATAAATATCCCAGTGTCACGCTAAATAGACTATTTAGTCTCTGTTCATGCAAGCGATTTTATTATAAACGCTCTGCCCCGCGGTTTCACCCGCGTTAATAAAAGAGTGATGTTATATTTACTTTAAAAGTGGAACTATAGTTAAAAAATGTCTCGAGAAGAGAAATAATAAAGGACGCTCTCAAAAGAGATTATATTTTCCCGTTTTTGTATTATTTCTTATCATTGCTCAGCCCCTATTGGTCGTAGCGTGATGTTATATAGCCTTCCTCGATAAATGGGCTATCCAACACAAAAAGAATTTTTCAATTCGAACCAGTAATTCTTGAGATTAGCGCGTTCAAACAAACAAACAAACAAACAAACAAACAAACTCTTCAACTTTTTTTTTCTTCATTAAAGAGCTTTGCCGCTACTGCGACTATGTTGTTCTATTATTATACATAATATGTATATGTTAATACAGTTACATGATAACAACCTTCTGACGCTATTGATAAAACTTCATCGACCAATTTAAACAATTTCTTTGCCGAAATAGATTCTGGTTTAACTCTTCAGCTTTATAATATTAATAAGTATAGATTATTTCAAAGTTGAATTTTTCAATGATCAATTGATATAATATTTATTTAGCATCATTCACAGATGACCGTCTCTCATCACTCTCTTTTATCATTGTAACCTCATTTTATTATTTATTGAAACAACTTTTTGTCTTTTTATAGATTTTAAATACAATATTATTTAGTATAAAAATAAGTGTGATTGTATGCACATTACAGAATAAAATATAGAAGAATAATATTATGAGTTTCCTTTATTAAGCCTTTATTTAATTTAATTAGGTACAAACAAAAATAATTATTACATGTGCTTTTTCGCCAAATTTGGTCTGGCTTTAAATATCCCAGGAAGTTTGGCAGCAGCCGTCTCGCAGCATTGAGTGTGTGTGTGTGTGTGTGTGTGTGTGTTATAGATACAGGAAATCTTAGATCTCCCTATTTGTTAGTTGCTGTTGTTTTTATAGCATTTAAAGATGATTTATTTAAGCATTTTAATCTTCTTGTTGATAATTATCGGTAAGAAGACATACAAGTATTGCAAACTCCTCCCAAAACAAGTAATTACATTCCTTTTGAGCGCGTTTATATAGCAGAAATATTGACTGGTATTCCTACGGTTGCTTCCACTATCTTTGAGTAAAAGATAAATGTAAGTGACTATTGCCGCTGCGAAGAACATGCCCACATTCTTAAATTATCATTGCATTAAAAGAGTTTCCATACGATACATTTCGAAACATTGCAAGAGCTTGGAATTAGGCAATGCTCCTACCACCCGATCTTAACCAAAGCGCTCAGATGCTTCAGGTCCTATGAGTCGAGCTAATAATACCATATTAATGATAACATTGATAACATAGATTCAAATATTTAGGCATAATTATTGATCAAAGATTATCTTGACATTCCCATATGGAACTACTATCTGGCAGACAGCGGCGGCCTTACCCATTGCGAGGGTCCAGGCGGCAGGTCTTTGTGAGGCCCTTTGTCTTTCGTGAAATGTATGTGATGCGAAAGTAGTTCTGGTTGTTTGGTTAAGGTATTGATCATGTTTGGCGAGAAATTATACTTATACAAATAAATAAGATTTGAGTTTTAAACTATTTTACATTAAAAGATTTACAAAATTAACAAATACAGAGATGGTAAATTTTAAAATTGATGTTTGAGGCTTCCTTGGGTTGTTGCGCGAGGCCCCTGCAGGAGCGAGGCCCCAGGCGGTTGATCTGTTTGCCACCCCCTAAGGCCGCCGCTATCTGGCAGAATTAGAAAATTTATTTGTATTGTAAATGTTCGGACGTTTTGAGCGTTTGTACAAAGTTGTTTGCTATGATAATAACATTAAGATAATACGCGATTATATATTTATATAAAAAATAACAACTGCCATCGATTAATTCGTATCAATAAACGAATGTATGAACATAGATAATGGAACTTTTTATAGGTCAAATTTTAGATATTTTTGCAATATTTATATGTAATTGTTGTTAAAGATTTATTTTGAAAAGAAAGCATACACTAATTCGATAGGGTAGGGCGGGGCTAGTTGAGCAATTTTTCACTTGAGCGGATATAGCTCCTCAATGATAAGTCTCAATGAGTTGTTATGCGGCCTGATGGATTCGTAATTTATCCCTTAGCAAAAGGTTACACAGTATTTTCCTGTTACAAGTCGAATTTAAGAATTACAGCTGTTTAAATGTAGAAAGTCAAACATGCTCAACGTACCCCATGGGTGGGGTAAGTTGAGCAAGCGTATGGGGTAAGTTGAGCAGATAGATAGATGTAGCCACACCATACCTTAGATATTTACCCGACATAAAATAAAATGATTATTTGTTAGTCAAACTTTTATATTTAATGATTTAACGACATATTATTGAAACAAAATGTAGTTTTCTTTTAAGAAATGAACATAGAAAATAAAATCAACTTCTACTTAATATTTAGAGGACCATCTTTAACTTAATGTTTGAAATATACTCAGTATTTCCGTTTAAAATCATAATTTAACATCTATATAGTTAATTAACAAATTTAAAAGTAAAAAAATATATATTATAGTGATATTCATCATTTAAAAACTTGATTATCGTCACTGATGCATTTAATGCAAACAATGTAACATCAGCATTTCGCGCACATTTATATGTGCTTGGGATTGGATCAATTTTTTTCTAATTAAAGTTATGGTATAGGCTTCGCAGCAAATTAGAGGCCACTGACAAACTCTAATTTCTTTGTGAATCCGTCACTCATTTGATACCGAATTGCATTGATACTTATTTCCTTCATTTAGAATGCCTTTGCAGCATTGTTGAAGTGTTGGATAGAGTTTAAATCTCTTGAAGTCTTTAATTTATACGCTCTCAAATAAAAATAAAATAAAACATACACATTACTGTCATTTCAAACTGTAAAGTTTGTTGAGTGACTCTTGCTCAACTTACCCCAGTTATAAATTTGTTAAAAAAGTGAGGTCACGAAAAAAACTGTTTGAATTAGAGTCAAATCCTTTCTAGATATCAAAAATATACTACATTTACAAAAGTAAAACACTTACCTGGTGTACCATAGATAATAACTGATCCTTACAGATGAAATATTCAGAAACAATTTTTTTTTACTTTTTGTACATAAAATAAACAAAACGTTCAGGTACATTATTCGGTCGACAGATTGCAACTGGCTGTCATGTGATAAGTTCTACTCCTTAGTCCGCTTCTTTCCGCCATATAATGTATTGGCGTGCGATGTATAGTTTTTGAGATATTTCGATTGCCCAACTTGCCCTATTGCTCAACTAGCCCCTCCCTACCCTACACTAAAAAGTATTAATATAAACATAATCTAAATATTATTGAATACAATACAATTATCAACTTAAGGTAATATAGACCTACGATAACGCGTTGATCTCTGTCAGAGTAGGGTTTCGAAATATACTGTTTTTTTTTTTTTTTTTTTTTTTTTTTATGTGTTAGTTGAATAGGCAAATATTAAAAAATTCAGAATAAATTTTAAAACTTTCTTGAAAAAAATATCTTATACACAGAGACCGTGTGGCGCACAAACACGTCAGCGATTACATGATATTCGCTCCGTGTAAACATTTTTTCTCGCTGTCGGCGTGTCTGAAAAAACATAAAATGTAACAATCCATACAACTATACTTGTGTACAACAAATAAAGAGTCATATATATATAAAATACGAATTTTAGTGCAATTTTCAGAAATCTTTTACTTGTTGTAAACTTACATCATTCATTTTCATATATTCAACTCTTGTTATGATGTCATAAAATAGAGACATTTAATTTATTGTAGGTAATCGAATTTTGATAGATCATTCTGGAGCCGATCTGGCTGAATCTGTCGAAACCAATTCATTTTATCGACCATTAATCTAGTAAACTGTTTACATTCAACATCATAACATATATAATAGACAATAGAGTCGATAGATTAATACTCTTACGTCTGGGTCTGGCTATGACTTGGTTACAGGTATATTCTCATTCGATTATTCAACAAAACAATTAACCACGACAATGTTCCATGACGTCGAAAACAGATCTTTCTTTCTTTATATTACTTTAGTCATGTTATATTGGTCAGTTATTGATAATTAATTATAATTTTGAATTTGTAATATTTGTATCAATAGTATAATACATATTAATTATTGAAGCAATAATACTCGTAACAATTATTTGGAACCATATTAATTGAACATAAGATGAAAGAACAAACAAAATTTTTTGTTTGTAATCAAAAATAAACAAAAAGCAAAACAGAATAAATAGGTATTTTATTTATAATCTGTTTTGGTGCGATAACAAAAGTTGCTAAAGTACTTAGTTAAAATGGAAATTGTGTCAGTCACGCCCACAAAAAAAAAAAAAACGAAATTTGTGCTGGGACACATAGTAGAAGTGAAACTTCAACCGACAAGTGGCAAGACGAATCGCAACGGACAAGTGGAAAAATGAATCGCAACAAAATTTATGCTTGGTTTAGGGGCAGATTGTTAATGTACTTGTCCAATTTGAAAACCGGTGTTACTTGAAGTTTTACCTGAAACCTACCTAACTTACCTTTTTCGCAGGTTTACTGCAAATTATGATTTGTTTAAATTATGATATGATTTATGAATGCATTTTTTATTTAAACATATTTTATTTTATCAAACAAAAAAAAAACTGAATTCCACCCGGAACCAAAAAAATGCGTATAAATGCGCATTATATCGAACTACTACAGCCGTTGACCTCTCTTCCCGTCTTCTCGTCTATCCCCATCACGTGATATATCGTCTATCCCCTCCACACGGCAGTAATAGTCCGGGTGCCAGTGACAGATTTGCATGATCAAGTTCCTCTCAAGCGATGAACAACTAGTGGAATTCATCAGCAGTACATTAACAATCAGCTTACAAATTTTCATCAAACTATGAAAAAAAAAGGAAGAAAAAAATAAATTACTATTACTAATTAATTCCAAAGTTTTGATCAACAAAGCCGCATAAATTTATATTTTAATTTCTTAAGAACCGCAGCTGAATATCAAGAGGCTTTTTGATGCTATTCCAATTATCGTTCGAGAGGAAATAACTAACCAAATTTTTACCTGGCTCCTGGACCATAACGCTTTTTCGTGACTGAAAAAATACTAAGTCTATATAGAAATTTCACTTCAAAATTAATATAATTATTGCAAGGAATTTCTGTTCATTGACATGAATAAGATATTATACTTAAAATTGGAAAATATTGTTATAAAATTAGCCGAATATACATGTACTTATTATTATAGTTAAACTTTTATTTCGGATTTTATACTCGTATCATATTAATATGATTCAGAAAATATTTAAAAACTAGGGGTTGCCGCAGTAGTCACAGCGATTCTGATGTTGTGCTAGTGGTTGCTGTTTCGATTCCCGCACATGCCAAGCATTTATATAGATACAAATGTTTATCGTATTCTGGGCGTTTTTTTTTTTTGTTGTGTGTGTTTCCGGACATCCGATTCTGCATTCTAATTCTACTGGTGGCCGTTAATATAAAGCATTTGTTTTTTTTTTATAGCATAAATCTAATATTTTTACGAAAACGCAAACGCGGTTACTATAATACTGTTGGAAAAAGTAATAAAAATTACAAACATTTACGAAATGGATCTTTTCCATCAACATGGGGAAGCGTGTCACGATTATTATGTAAATATACATAATATACTTCGAAACCAACAAGGTCCTATATTTAATTCCTTTAATGCCGACACACCTAACAAGCTCGTTAATCTAATTGACATATTATTATCGGAAATATTGTAGAGGAGATATCAAAATGAAAACGTAGTTAATAGCAATTACTCGGGGAGCGGTTAACAGTCATTGATATCTTTTGGCACTTTAAGGGCCAGTTTCACCACTTGCTATTATCTATGTCTTATTTTGACAGATAGCCCATACAATTACCTGTCAAAAAAGTGTCAGTTAGGTTAGCCGGAATTTAATAGCAAGTGGTGAAACTGGGTCTAACTAAAATAGAAAAGGTGTTTATACAAATGGATGGGTTAACATTAAAAATGTCTATAAAGAATAAATATCAAGTAGAGATATATCTGTGTGTGATTTTGTGCAAATTTTACCGAACAATGAAGGCTTATATAGATTAAATTAAACTCATAATACAAACTTCTTAATACTAGTATGGATATTTATTAATAGATAAGAAAAACAACAAAATCTACAGGATCCTTGGAGACGCAAAGAATCAAATCAAAGATTAGACAAACAAATTTTATTTTAATTAAAAATAGTTAATAAAAGAGACTGGTTTTAAATATCATTAATCATTTGAGCGTCGCGTGGTGATTGCAATTAACTCACAATTTTAGCTTTTAAATAAAAAGCCGGACAAATACTAATCGTGAGCGTTTGTGTACTACAAAGAATTTTACTGTCCGGCAGTCCGTTTTTTTTCGGGCCAATATGGCAAGCCATATAAATATATATACTAGTTTGTGTACTATACGTAATTTTACCGTCCCACATTTTATTTTTCCCTATTCATTTTTATTTCATTTTTGATTAAAAAAATTTCATGCCACATCGGATCGTAAAAAATTACACTGCTAGATAGCAAAATTCTTTGTCCACAAACGCCCTTATTTTTATTAAACACGTACAGATGTATATGGAAGACCTTTAGTATACAGAATGAATTGTGAGTTAATATCAATATTTAAGGAGAATACTCGGTACACGATTCTATTTCTAATTATGTAAAAATATAACATAAATATTAATAAACTTCAAAGTAAAGTTACTCAACAGTTATCTAATTATTTATGCGTCGTCTGGACACCCTAGCAGCTAGCTGCACTTTCGACACAAAACAGGTAGTTTACCTACGTCCAAACGCCGCCACATGTTAACAGGGTAGCAGGATAAACAAGCATGATCCAGTCTCCCTTAATACTTTAAACCTGGCTTAGGATAGGCAAAAAATACTAAGATATTTTACTCGTTTAAGCAACAAATTTGTTGACTAGGTAAATGATGTGAACTTTGGCAATTTTTAGATGTTAACAAGCGGCACAGTACAACACCTGTGCACGTGCCGCCAGCATGACTGGAAAAGTGTCAACGCTTCATTTATTTGAATTGAAATTTATGAAAATTTTGTCAAAAATTAAGTACCTATTTTTTACATAATTGTAATGTAACGAGTATTCTCCTTAAATATTAATAGTAATTTACCAGTCACCTGTATATTACATAGGAGTATTTTAATTTAAAATGAAATTCGATTACTAAATGTTAATATATATTTTTCTCCTATTTTATATTACGATATTACTATAACTATTTGACTGTATTTTTTTTACAATAACGTGTTAGTTACATTGATAATGTTTTTGTATTTAAAATGAAATTATCACCAACTTATTCTATTTTTTATAGCTGTGTGTTTAAAAAGTAATACGGTTTTCGTCATTAAATCGCTCGCTACTACAAAGTGTTATCTGTCAACCATATAACATATTATGTCAGGTCTGACTCGCGATGTCTAAAATTAACACATAGCGTGCCATTCATTATCAAATGTATTTTTTACAAACCATGATATTTTAAATTACAATATTATTAATTATTTTAAAACATGTTTAGGTTTAATCAACTACAACATTCTGCAATATTTTAAAATAAGGCCAGATACAGCCATACAGGGAAGTATTAAATTTTTCTTATATTTTTTATTAATTATATTTATAAGAATATATCTGAAACAAGACGGCTAGATACCAACATACAAGAGCATACAAACTTTATATTTTGTTACGTGGGTCACACACCCGGCCTATATGGGGTAGGCTTCATAGTAAACAAAGTACACAAAAACAATATTAAGAGCTTTACTGGCATGACGGAAAGAATCGCTGTACTAAACATGAACTTTCAAGGCTTCTTAATCTCTATTATACAGGTGTATGCACCAACGGAATCTGCAAGTGAGGAAGATATTGAAGAATTCTACAAAACGATTGACAAAGCTCTGGACACTGCACACAATAATGTCATACTTATGGGAGACTACAATGCGAAAATCGGGCTTCCTAAGAAAGGAGAACATCTAGTAATAAAACAATTTGGGAGCGGGTTAGTAGATTTCGCATTGGAGCATAAACTAACTATAATAAACACATGTTTTAAGAAGAAACTAAGCAGGAGATAGACATGGAGATCTCCGGATGGAAAAACTAAAAATGAAATAGATTATATATTATCAAACCAACCAAGTTTGTTCCAAGATATTGGTACTATGAACTTAAACTACCCCTCAGACCATAGATTAATCAGATCAAAAGTAAAATTAAGTAAACTAAAGAAAAGTAGAGTTAATTACAGTATTAAGCATACAAACCAGCTGAAATCTGAAGAATAAATAGCTTATTACAGGGAAACCTTATCAGGAATGTTATCTAGGCAGGGTGATGGCCACGGAAATACCTCAGTACAAACCCACTACGACAACATCACGAATGCAATCACCGCGAGTTTAAAATCAGCCCAAGCAATAGGAAAGGAATACAAACGACACAAGAACGTAACTCATCTCTTTAACAAAGAAGGAAGGAACATCAAAAAACTAAAAACAAATCGAGATCTATGAAAAATGAACTCTCAGCACTCTACAAGCTAGTCAATAAATATATAAGAAAGGACTACTCAACATATATACAAAGTAATCCTCACAGGAAGCACAAAAAAGGCCTACAAAGAACTCAGAACAAGCAAAACCTGGATAGAAGGTCTAAAAGAGTTTGGCAAAGACCTAAACAATCGAAAAGACATCATTAACACAGCAACTAATTTCTACAAAAACCTATATAGCAATAAAAATCAACTAACTACAGTAAAAACTAAAAACACTATAAAACCACAATCATGACAGAAGCCCACACTGAACAGTTAAACGAAGATAACATACAAACAATTAATGAAAATGAAATTATAGACGCAATTAAAAGGCTCAAACTAGAAAAATCCCCTGGATCAGACAGCATAACAAACAAAGATTTAGAGACAGCTTGCCATATACTGGCAACACCGCTCGCTGAATTATACAATCTGATATTACAAAGCTTTGAAACGCCTGCACAATGGTCCGAACCCAACATTATTTTAATATATAAGGAGGGAAACCCAAAAAATATAACCAACTATAGACCAATAAGCCTACTACCAACTCTGTACAAGCTCTTCTCGGCGATTATAAACTTGAGAATCAGCCCCGTAATCGAAGCAAAACAGCCTGTGGAGCAGGCCGGTTTCCGAAAAGGATTTATTGATTACCAAAAGGCCTTCGACATGGTTACTCACGATATCGTTTGGCAATGCTTGAAAGAACAAGGAGTAAGCGAAGTGTATATAAAAGTGATCCGAAACATACATATATAACAACGACATGGACAGAATAAAGCTGCACATACTGGGCCCGAGCTTTGTAATAAAGAGAGGTGTAAGACAGGGCGATCCCTTGTCGCCAAAAATATTTATAGCCGTACTCGAAAGTATCATCAACAAACTGAACTGGAGCAAAAGAGGAATCTACATACAAGGAACCTTTCTAAGTCATTTGCGTTTCGCTGATGATATAGTAATATTATCCGAGACAAATACAGAACTACAGCTCATGATCAACGATTTACAATCAGCTAGCATAGAAGTAGGACTTGAAATCAATCTCACTAAGACCATGGCAATGACTAATAGCCTAAAAAAACAGATAAAAGTCAATGGATATCCACTAGAGTACACAGACAATTATACTTACCTAGGAAAAACAATCAGCTTTGAAAAAGAAAACAACGAACTAGAGATTGAAAGAAGAGTACAGCGAACATGGAATAAATTCTGGAGTCTGAAAGAAATTTTCAAAAGTAACATGCCAATAAAACTGAAAACCAAGACAATGAACTCTAGCCTCTTACCATGTTTGACTTATGGATGTCAAACATGGAAATTTACGTCAAAAGTTAAGCAAAAAGTAACATCCTGTCAGCGCGGAATTGAGAGAAGCATGCTAAAAATAAAAAAAACTAGATAAGATTAGACACGTAAAGATAAGAGAAATAACAAAAGCCACTAATGCTTAATAATGCTTAATAATGCTTGCTAATAACAAAAGCACTACGCACAAAAGTTAAAGTGGAAATGGGCCGGTCACATAGCGAGGTTTAGAGACAAAAGATGGACCTACAACACCACCATATGGAGAGGACCTCAAGGAAAAAGAAAGAGAGGAAGGCCCTTAACACGCTGGGAGGACGAAATAAAAAAAGTCGCTGGTCCAAAATGGTGGCAAATAGCACAGGACAGAGAGAAGTGGGCATCGTTGGAGGAGGCCTATACCCAACCTGGGGATCTTGCTAATATTTATACATAGTGTTATAGTTATTTAAAAAAAAGTAAATTAAGAAGCAATGTAGCAGGATCAAATAAAGGCTTATTTATTTTATTTAATTTCCTATTTTTATTTATAAAACAAAAACACTATAATAAATAAAGCTGTCTTTAATCATGTATTAAAACTATATTTTTTTTTAACAAAGATAAACAATAAACAAAATATTTTGAAAAATTTTCTATGAAAAAGAAATGTTATTTTATAATTACGTAGGCACAAAATTATGAATCGCGTTACTACTATTTTACTAAACATCATTAATTTTAAATAGAAAATATAAGAAGGTTAGTGTATAAAAGTTATGGTGTGTTATTCTAACTACTAAGTTTTTGTGGATCAGTTAGATAGAACTACAATAAATAAAGACATTAATTTATGACAAGAGACATTAAAAATTTTACACGCACTAAAATAGTCTACATAGAGTTGTCTACACACAAAACATGAATACAAAAATTTAAAAAGAACTTAAAGGTAAAAACGCCTTTTTTAATTAATTAATTAATTAATTAATTAATTTGCTTTAAAGATTTATATAGAAAAGGAAATAACATCGAAATTGAAACACAAACCGGTAGCTCTAACGTAACTAATGAAATGGAACAAAATAGCAGCTGTACCCATCTTACTATAATTATGACAAACTGTTTAATAATTTAATGGGAACAGAAACTATCTATATATAAATATACTATCTATATACAGATAAACTATCTATATATAAAAAGTTATTAACAGTTTACTGCAACTACGCTTGAAATGTAATTTGGAAATATGGATTAAACGACTTTATTATTATTATTATATCTCTGTGGACTGTGAAGTTTTAAGGAACTACGTTTTATAGTATATTTTTTATATAAATTTTGTTTAGTATAAATTATTTTAAAATATTTCGAATTTTCTGTTTCTGGATACGTTTTTTATAGCACTGAGGGAAAATTAACTCACCTAAAGTGTAACAGCCCGCCATCTCAACACCGACTCTACCGGTATGCAATTTCAGATATGCTAAAAATGGATATGCCACAATGAGACCACCGCAGTACGCCATGAGACACATACCATGTAAGTTCCGCAGTTCGGGTATGAAGGCATATACCAGAAATGTCGCTAATAAAAATGGCACAGAGAGTATTAAGCCTGAAACAGAAGAATAATAAATATTAATTGGTATATTCACAGGTGACCTATTGTGGTCAATAATTTAAGTGAATGATCTCATAAAGTAGTTTTTTCATTACATTGATAGACCTCATTGAATACCGTCTTATACACCCACACAATACTAATATATAATAGGTGCACTACAGAAGTTATAATAGAGGATTTTTCTTTTATAAATTGACACACAAAGCTATATAAATTACTAGCTTCTGCCCGCGGCTTCGCCCGCGTAGATGCCGGTTATCGGGACCAAAAAAAAAAAAAAAAGAATATATATATATATATATATATATATATATATATATATATATATATAATTATCCCTACCTATCTTATAAATGTGAAATGTAAATTTGTTTGTTACTCTTTCACGCGAAAACTACTTAACCGATCATCATGAAAATTTTGTACACATAGACTTGGAGGTATAAGAAGTAACACAGAATAGTTTTTACTAAAAAAAACATAGGGGCGAAGCCGCGGGTGGAATCTAGTAATAAATAAAGTTAATAAGCTTTAACATTTATATAAAATTGAAAACTTCTTATGCAAAAAATTTTAACTTCTAAATAAACATAAACATGTATGTTTCTTATATTTTTTGATGTTATTTTAAAGTACCTTTACTCCACAAATAGTCATTTCCTTATAAACACTGATTGAACATGATCGTATTTAGTTTCAGAACACACGTATTCGTACACAATGGTAATTTATCATTGGGCCGTAGCTAGTCAACACTATATTATTTGTGGTAGGTATTAGTTAACATTTGTGAGTAATTGCATCGTTCTAGTTTCGAGTTTTCATCGAGTTAGGTCATCGAGTTTCTAATGTACTGCTCACGGGAATAAATGACTTCAGTTTGGAAATGCTAATAGGTAAATACACTCAAATCACTCGTTACATGCAATTCAAAAATCTTGAAAAAAAATTATTTTTATTCAACAATAGTTTTCGAATACAATTATAACGTGAAATTCTTTTAATTAAATACATATATATCTAAATTAAACTAGTGCCTTCCGAATTTAATTCACACCAAATGAAAAAATTAGCTCAAGCTTATCTTAATTGATATATTGAAATGAAAATCACTGAAAAAACACATTTTTATTTTCGGAGCCAGGGCCGGATTTAGGGGAGAGCAAGTGGGGCAACTGCTCTGGGCCTCCACATCAGAGGAGCCCCCAAATCCACAAAAGTGGGGCCTTCACATGCACAAAAGAGGGGCTTCCACAATAGAGCCGACCGAGTTGGAGTGGTCCAGAGTTGGGACGACCTTTTTTTTAGAAATAGAAATAGGTGATGACCTTTTTTTATCGGTGACGACCTTTTTTTTTTTCGTCGTCATTTCTTCATTCTGCAAGAAAAAAAAACAATTCAATTTTAGATCAAGGGGCCTTCACTCCTCTGTTGCCCCGGGCCTCCACAACTCTAAATCCGGCCCTGTAGCTAACAATACTCCAATGTAACCGTAGAAAGAAGCAAACATTTGTGACATGCGATTAAAGAATTGTGTCATAAAACGTGGTAGATGTTACAATTAACGTCTACCAACTACCCGTATATAAGTAAAGAAATGTAAGTCAAAGTATGTATTTTAATCCACAACTGGTGAATTACTATCAATATTTAAGGAGAATACTCGGTACATGATTCTCATTCGAATTATGTAAAAAAAATAGATACTTAATTTTTGACCAAATTTTCATAATTAATTTAAATTTAAATAAATGAAGCGTTGACACTTTTCCAGTCATGCCGGCGACGCGTGCACAGTTGTTGTACTGTGCCGCTTGTTCACATCTAAAAATTGCCAAAGTTCACATCATTTACATAGTCAACAAATTTGTTGCTGAAACGAGTAAAATATCTTAGTGTTTTTGCCTATCCTAAGCTAGGATAAGTATTATGGGGGATTGGATCATGCTTGTTTATCCTGCTACCCTGTTAACACTTGGCGGCGTTTGGACGTAGGTAAACTACCTGTTTTGTGTCAAAAGTGCAGCTAGTTGCTAGGGTGTCCAGACGACGCATAAATAATTAGATAACTGTTGAGTAACTTTACTTTGAAGTTTATTAATATTTATGTTATATTTTTACATAATTAGAATAAGAATCGTGTACCGAGTATTCTCCTTAAATATTGATAGTAACTCACCATTCATTCTGTATACTAAAGGTCTTCCATATACATCTGTCAATGGTGAAGATCTAAAAGGACAGTAGTATAATCAACATGGATATTTCCGTATAAATTTCACGGCAAGAACTAGAAATAAACATCAGATATAAACCTAAAAACATTAACTGAATCGATCAATTTATTTATCGAAGTAACATAATACTCTACGTTAAAGTTATTAGACAATAAAACTTTAATACTCGCGTTGTTTTATTACAAAAGCGCGATGTTTAGTAATCGTTTAGTGGTAATAAATCTTGACGGGTAAACACATTTAGAATTGTTCTATACTTTTACAGATTTGTTAACTTTTATAACACAAATAAAGATAAAATATATCATAAAATTCAAATTAAATTATATAAAATCTAATTTAAAAAAAGTAAACACGGACAAATGGATAAACGAATATAAACTATTGAACTGATTACAACAACATTTAAAATATAGATATTGGAATACAGGTATTAACAAAAAAAATTTATCGCGATTATCCCAAGGAATTGTGACTCGGCGTAAGTACCCTTATCAAAATAAACTAAATGACATACCTATTCCATAGGCGATGAATAGGATAGGACTGTCACCAGTTGGTCCATCTTCAGGGTAACATACCCCAGCTACCAATCTCGAATCTGGTGCGCTCTCATCCAGCATCATGTCTAGACAGAACCTCGATGACGGATGCCATTGTGGACGATTCAGAGCTATCTCATACAGTGTCCCGTTCTATAAACAAGAAAACTCGGGTTAAGAATATAATATTGTTTTAGCGAGATTAAAAAGCCAAGGAGAAGGACCTACGTAGCCCGTAAATATGTTTATATTTATATTTAGGATATTTTTTGAACCGCAATATAAGTTATACAGATTAGAGATATATGATAAAAATATTTTTTTGGTTATTCATTTTATATTCCATGTTAAAATTTGGAATCATCAATAAAATCTGAAATAAAAAAATAAAATAAAAAACTAACTAAACTATATATTCGTCATTTAAGATTTAGGGATAAACTTCCGAAAAGTGGATACCGAATTTCGTCATGAAATTTAGCACGGACATTCCATGTGACTAAGAGTCCCCTTAAAAGGCTTTTTGGCGACTCGCAATATTTTCCGAAATATTAATTTTTTTAAGAACGCTGCTTAGTACGCTCTATGTAAGAAAGCGAGTCGATCAAAAGACTCATCACCTTCACCTCCAATCCCACAGCGTCATCTTATTGCGTGTTAATCCGGGTTTTCGCTATAGTCTGTGGAGCTTGACTACCCTTTGACCATAATCCTTTTCGAACGTTCTTGTCATAGGCGATCCAAATTTTATTACCATTTAAATCTTTTCAAAAATGGTTCAGTTTCATTATGTTTCAATAGAGAATCGCAAATGAGTACACGATTCATTAGGTTTTTAATCAGTGAGCTCGTGTGGCACCCAAATATTGAGTTTTTTTGTATAATCAGACTTTTTCAAATAAGTTAATACTGTTTTGGTGTCAATACTAATATGCCGATCTTGCTCCACTTTTTCATCACCACACATCAACTTTATCTGTATGAGGGCGACCAAAGTGAGCTGCAGCTTTGACATCAAAATTCCTAGATTGAAAATGCTTGAACCAACTTTGTTTCTTACTATTTATGGACGTTTATGGACCTAATGCACACTGTATTAGGTCCATTAATCACAAATTTTTTTCGCGGCTTGATAAACACTTTTTCTTTTTTGTAACAAAACTTTGGAATGTACCGAATTTCTTTGTTAAAAACAATAGAAGCATGGCGAAAATGTATTTTTACTTTTTATTAATCTATACCAATATTATAAAGCTGAAGAGTTTGTTAGTTTGTTTGAACGCGTTACTCTCAGGAACTACTGGTTCGAATTGAAAAATTGTCTTTGTATTGGATAGTCTATTTACCAAGGAAGGCTATAGGCTATATAACATCATGCTAAGACCAATAGGGGCTGAGCAATAATAAGAAATATTACAAAAACGGAAAAAATAATCTTTTTTGATAGCGTCCTTTATTATTTCTCTTCTCGAGACATTTTTAACTATAATTCCACTTTTAAAGTAAATATAGCATCACTCTTTTAATGAAAATTTTCGAAAAATAAAAAAGCTCAATAATACGTTGAACGACCCATGATTCAAACCTGAGACCCCTTGCTCGGCAAAAGAAATAAAGCATGGAGAAGCAAACAATAAACAATGGTTTTAGTAATGAAAAGAATATGAAGAATCTAAATAAGAAAAATTATGAACCTTGAAACATTGGAAAGATATTGACCATTTATTTTTATAAAAGAAAGAAAGACTTTATTCCACATTTGTGTAATAAAGTCTTTTTAATTTTTTGGAAGAAAAAAACTGGTAAGTGTAGTAAGAAACGTTTACATTAGTATAGGACTGTGAAATCTGAAAAGACGAGTCGACTTAAAAAATGTGTTAAACAGATGTTATAAAGTTTACTGATCAAAAATTTTTGACGCAAACTGTAATTTGTTTAAAACATGTTTTATATTATTACATGACACAATATCTTTAGCATCACAGCATAGAAAAACAACATTGTTTGATAATAATTTTAAATTGCTTAATTTTTGTTATACTATACGCAGGGCCGGATTTAGGGGAAGGCAAGCGGGGCAACTGACCTGGTCCCCCACAAAAGAGCTAAGGCAAATGAGTTGGAGCGTTCCGCAGTCGCGACTTTTTTTTTAGGAGTAGGAATAGGTGATGACCTTTTTTTTAGGAATATGTTTACCCGACAACGATAATATACTGGCGTGAGATTGCGACGACCTTTTTTTTAAGAATATGTCCACTGACGATAATATATAGGTGTGAGATTGTGATAACCTTTTTTTTTTCGTCATCAGTTTCAGATCAAGGTGCCTCCACTCCTCCATTGTCCCGGGCCCCCACAACTCTAAATCCGGCCCTGGTCAGACTTTAAAAAATATTGATTAAAAAATATTTAGACTAAAAAAAGGACATTAAAAACTTCGTATTTAAATCCACGCTTATTATTGTTAAAATAGGTACTGACGGTACTGCTTCATTTTTTATTTAATTCATAAAGATAAACAGACATTAATAACAGTTGTATGTTTTACAACATGCTTAATAAAACATAAAGCTCCCGGTAGGCCGCTAAACAATTTATTACCTGTTTATAGTGCAGTGGTGCGTATATTAGGTGCTTTTAAAAAGCTAACGTAACATTAATTACCTTTTACCTTCGCATGTTATGGAAAAATTTCTCTAAGCAAATATTAAAAGAATTAAATGATTTCATGGCATTTGTTTTAATAATTAAAATTAAAGCCGTATAACTTATGGCTTCATATAATTTTGAGAAAAAACTACGTAAAAAGAATGTTAACATAATATTCAAAATAAAATTTAAACATGTAAGACTAGTGTGAAATATACAGACCAATAAAATTATTCTTTAATATCGAGTTAAAAATATTGATATTTTAAACAACGAAAATAACGTGTTTCGAGAACATAAAGCAAAACTAATTTGTTTTAAATAGAAATATTTGCGACTTGCATGTTTTAGTGGGTACCTACAGTAGCTAAAATTTGTTAATACATGCGCGGTGACACTTGCGTTGATATTTAAATAATAATAATAAATAAATATGTTTAACATACACACACGGTCGACTGTCCCTAAGGTAGGCAACTTAATGTCTGTGTTATAGGCAACAGGTGACTGATATACATTTTTTTAAAATAAATATACAAATAAATAATACATATATAAGTAAATACATATTACACCCAGACTCGGGGCGGGAATCGAACCCACGACCCTGGAGCAGAAAACAGGGCCACTGCTAACTAGCTACACAAAGTTAGCACCCCACTGAAGGATTTTTGAAATCAAAATGACCTTAATCGACCTAAAAAAAGACCTAATAACCTATTATTGATAGGTCGTTAGGTCTTTTTTTTTGAAAAAATAGAACTATTTATTAAAAATATTTATTAAAAAAAATAGGCAACCTAACAAAAATTTTGGTGGACCTATACAGACCTAACGTAGACCTATCGATTAAGGTAATTTTGATTTCAAAAGCCTTTCGATGGGGTGCTAACTTTGCGTAGCTCTGCTAACTGCGCAACGGACCAGTCGAAATATAAATATTTATGGCTATTTCTACGCCTTCATGAGTCGTAGCGTTAATTTTTTTTTAATTAGTGCAGTAGAGCCCTAAATTAACAAATTCAAGCAAACAAATAAATGTTTTTGAGACTTAAAACAGTATATTTACGTTATACGTAGGTACGTTATACAAAATAACACCCGTAGTGTGTAGTGGTCCAGCTTAAAAACTAAACGAATATATAATTTTATCAACTATCGTCCATAATTATTCAATATAAACGTTATAATTATTTCCGACATATGGTTATACTCAGGCGGCGAAGCAGGCGCGTATCGCAACAACACACCAGTTGTAACAATAAACAAAAAATAATCTTCAACGATTATTTAGATTTTAGACCTCGATTTGTTAGCATTCCGATAACGCAACAAAATTTTGACTTAAAAGCGTAAATGCCAAAACAAATCACGCCTTTAAAAATAAATAAATAAGTGCATTCGAAGGAATTCGTAAATAAGTTATGTATCGTAAATAGTGTAAAACAAGTATGTAGTAAAACAAGTAGAATAAACAGCGACGATGTAGAAAATAAGAACTCTGAGAGTGCATTGTGTTCTACTAAAATTATAATATCTGTAGGAACGATAGAAATATTATAACGAACATTTTGGATTATACCTAATAACTTGTATAATAATTATGACATGATTCCGCTGCGAACGTTATCAATACGGTCCGAACGGAACAAATGTTTCTAGTCGTAATATCATTTTAATCATCCGAATATACGATTTATACGATTATACGATTACACAATTTAAGATTTATTAGTGATGATTACCGAATATCGATATATATGAGTCGGTCATAAAGGTGTAAATTGTCGGCAAAAATCGAAAACTGTCATGTACTTATATTGATCACTTCGTATAAAAAACCCCCTTAATTGAAAAGTTATTAGAAACTAGGTCACTAGATAAAAAAGCGTTGATAATTTTTGTTGCGAAAATGAGAGTTCATCAAATAATCGCGATGTTATTTATCACTGCAGTTATATAAGGTAAACTCGTAGACGTATTAATTGATAGCGGTTCGTATCTCGTTATTGTCTTCAAACTAACAAAAATATTTTTCTTGCCAACTTATATTATTCTTGCAAAGAGCACCTGAGAGTTTTGTGATAATAACTACACATAAACTATAGTTACTAAGTATGTAATTATAATAAATATACAAATTAATAAAGGAGCGAAAATTTTACTTATGTCACATACGCCTTTCCACCATTTATATTAATTAACCATAATACGAGTAATAAAATATTATAAAAATATGTGTATAAGTATATTAGCGAGTAATTGCACTCGCCAAGGTTACTCGCATGCTAACAGTTTTAATTGTGGTTTTTTTTTAAAGAAAAATATAAGTAGGTACAGGAACACCTACGAGACGTTTATCATTTTCATAATATTTACAGCTACATATCGCGTGGGAATATTTATTTAAAGATTTTCTTTGCTATAAAACAAAGCATTTTATATAACGATGTCATAAAAAAATGTAATTTAAGACATCTTACTCAACAAGATCATATTACTTAACAAATACTTTTAAAATGATACTGGCGGTGAAATTGTTATCTTTAATAAGTTCCAAAAACTTTTCCGTGAAGTAAATAATCTATACCTACTAATAAGTATTAAAAAGTTTTTATAAACGCATCTCACGTGCTGCCAGTCCAATTTCAATTTTTTTTAATTAAATTTTTTTATTACGTAGGCAGTTCGAAGTCAAAGATGATACTATATATATATGATGATAGTAGATATAAGTAAAGTAGTATAGTTGAAATATTAAAAAAAAATAACCTAATTGTAAATATTTAATATAATAATAATATGAGTAAGTAAAATATGTAGGTAGTAACACTATTAAAACAAAAAATTGTAGTTAAGGTACTTAGATAGCAGTATTCAAAACAAAATATTGGAAATTATTTATCATATTTATAATATAAACGATCTTAGCAACTACCATTTGGCCGTTTGAAGGCTACGTTTACAAGACGCCGCAGACGCCGGATGTCTGTGTAAAAAACCTTACTGAAAATTCAATTTTATTTAATATGCTGACATTGACACATTGACATTGACAGGATAACTTGTTCAAGTGTAGTGATGCGAGTAGTCGCCTCAACGACAGCGGTCGCAGTTTCGATTCATGCTCGGGCAGATTATTTATTTTTGTGCCAAGTCTGGGTAGTCTGGGTTGTGGTATGTTCTTGTGGGTCTCCCCACCGTGTCTAGGAGAGCTTTTTTAAAGATCGTTACTCATAGTAAGAAAATTATCCGTCAACCCGCAGTGGAGCAGCGTGGTGGATTAAGTTCCAACCCTTGTTCTATTAGGAGAAGAGTTTTGCCCAGCAGTCTCACTGCTGTTACAGCTGATCGTTTACAGCCTGATTCGGTTCAGTTCCGTTTATGTCCTTTTCAGAAGAATTTGAATAGAGGATAAATGTTAGTAAAAGGTTGATATTATTGTAAAAGGATGATAAATTGTTTTAATATTCGCTTCGATTATACATCATAGCTGTTTTAACGTATTGTCGTCGTGTTATGATCGAGTGATGATGAGTTATGACCCATATTATTACAAATGATTAAAAAAAGTCAATCAATCCAGATTGAATTGATTTATATGGTTGATAACATAAAATGAAATATCTGCATGTATTTTTTATTAAAAACTTTGTCGTCTAATGTTTTTTTTTTGTTTAGTATTAAATGATTAATCATAATTTTCACAACTTAAAGGAGCGGTTTATGCATTAATGTGGCTTGCGATCTAATGGCTATCTAATGTTTTAAATTCTACCCTGAATCTGGAACTCGTTATCTTTATCCATTAGACGTGGTCGATCCCCTCTAATTTTTAAAAGATCCGTTATCATTGTTTGTTGTGTTTTTTTTTAAAGTGCTTTTTCAAAAACAATTATGTACATATTTCATTTGATTAATAAATTATTAATAATATTTCTCTGTATGTTCTCTAAGGTTGTCTCAAGGACATTACTCTTTAGAGACAAGGTCACCAGTTGTTCATGTTTCACATTTTTTTCTTATTTAGGTACCTTATATATTGTAGAGGTTTTATTTTATTTTGTCCTTGTATAAAAGATGAGACATACCAGAGAGATGACAATTTCGCCTAGTGGCCTACTTTTAGATTGTACCTATGTTTATTCACACAGGTTACTACAATGCATGTTATATATAAATTGTTTTGAAACAAGCATCAACCCATAACTTTGCCGATGTTATTTTTCCTAAAAAATATTCTAATGAAAGTCTTAAAATCTAAAGAAGTCTGTGTGTTCTATTCAATGTTTTAAATAATTCTAAGGTAATTTTTATTCCCCTTGAATAAGTATATGCCTTAACTCCATATACATATTAACTCGAATTTAAGAAGCTCTACCGTAGAGACTTGTGATATTCACTGTGAACGACTAGTGTCTATAATTTTTTTTTTTTTTGTATTATTTTATCAGACTTATAGTTTCCACTACCCAATATAATTTATTAATCCATATTCTTCTTTAACTTTTTCATCTGGCTTGGATCGATGTTTATCGATAAGAGAGTAATGTTTTCACGTCAGTGTCAGTATATTTAAATCAGTAAAGAGTATATTTAAATACCCATGGCAATTATCATTAAAAAAACCTTTATATATAGGTGCAAAAGTGTACTAAATTTAGATAACAAAAATGCTTTATATCTAGGTCAAAGACATGAACAAATACATACGAAAACTAGCGATGAAATATTAATTTCGAACGAAAACAAATATGACGCAAAATGTTTCCTGCGACAATGTGTTCATTATTTTTCTTGGAAAATTTATGTAGCAATACTGCTTAAAAGGTTAAGCACTTAATTATAAAATTGCCATTGCTTTTCATGCTGTTAAGATGTTTAAGTTTTTTTTTTTATATATAAAATACTCCAAAATATTGCACAAAAAAAGGTATGAGCATTCAATTGTATGATACTTTCATTATGATATTGTTATGCCATCAATATAATATTATTATGGGAACATCATTATATTAATAGTGAAATAAATACATCATCAATTAAACTATCAACTGATTTACCATGACAATGTATCACAGAAACTAACTATCATTATATATTATATAATATAAAATTTTTAACAAAACAAAAACCGACTTCAACATGCATGATGTTATATTATGTGATTGTGTAATGTAAACAATGCATATACAAAATGATTACAGCAACCACGGCAGATTTACTCCCAATTATTGAAGAGATCCATTTCATGTCTCTGTAGATCATAATCAGAACATCATCAAACTAGAAAGGGACCACAGATTGCTCTTCCAAACCATCCTATACAGTTTTTTTTTGATCATTTTACATCGACAAATAATAAAATAGAACATCATCGTAGTCGAAGTCAATTAAATACATGCATTATTAGAGATAACTCAAAAACCAATTTTCAGATATCGCTCAAAGTCAGTCAATCACCAGCTTTTGAACATAAAAATAATCATTAAAATCGGCACACCCAGTAAAAAGTTATGATACACATAAAAAATATAGTCAAATTGAGAATCCTTTTTTTTTAAAGTCGGTTAAAAAAATCCAGCCTCCTAATGATTTCTTTTTGATATAGAACAGTCATGAGGAAGGTTTATGTGTATAAATTGTTAAGGTTGTGTATATTATGTATTGTTGAAATATAGCGATTATTGTTGAAAATGTCGGAATAAGTCGAGCTGTCTGGGAACTTTCATCGAAAACGCAGCTTTATCGCTTTGAGATATAATAAAACAATGTATATTGGATAACAATGGATATTCCTCTCTTATGAGTACAGAAAAGTACAGAAAAGTCCCCGGTGGCATATATATTTTAATAAAAGATTTTATTATACCCATTCTAACTTCTAAAAAATGGTCACATACAATGCGGTGATTGAAACGCTATTTAGATGAATAAAGTATTAATTTAAATTAAAGTTTAAATTAAAACATTATCAATTTAAATACGATAGTTACTTTAAGTATTTCATGCATATATGAATAAAATAAATAAATATTTTAGGAGTTATTACAAAATACGAAAATGAATGAAGGCGCGGGTCTCACACCGATGACGGGACTATCTTGATGCGACTAATACCACGTCGCGACCTTTGCTGTCACTAAGAATATTATGTACTATCTGTGCGAAGCCGGGGCGTCGCTAGTACTATGATAAATAATATAAAATAGGTACACTTGACAAGAGAAAGAATAATTTAAGTTCTTCAAAAAGGTATTCTTTAAAGGGAAGACCATATTATGTTATATGATAATGATATAGAATATGTTGTTGTCGCCCACAGTTGCTATATAACTACGACCACATATTAAAAAAAATCTAGAGATGCCCCGAATATTCAGTCACTATTTGGTATTAGTCTACTTTTTTAAATATTAGATATTCGCCCGAATACCGTCGAATAGTATATGCTATTCGGCCTTATACTGTATGCTATTTGACCTAATACTGTATGCTATTCGGTCGAATACTGTATGCTATTCGACCGAATACTGTATGCTATTCGACCGAATACTGTATGCTATTCGGTCGAATACTTTATGCTATTCGGCCTTATACTGTAAGTTATTCGACCGAATACTGTATGCTATTCGGCCTAATACTGTATGCTATTCGACCGAATACTGAATGCTATTCGGTCGAATACTGTATGCTATTCGGCCTAATACTGTATGCTATTCGGGCGAATACCTAATACTAAAAACAAGTAGCCGAGTACCAAATCGAAGCCGAATATTCGGGGCATCTCTATAAAAAACATGTAGGCTTAATATGCTCCACTATCTGCGCGAAGCCGGGGTGGGTGGCTAGTTTATTTATATGCTAAGGTTTATGTGAACATTATGTTCGTAGTGCTATTTACTTAGTTTACAAATATGTAATATTATCACAAATTGTGAAATATCTTTATAACGTTTGCTTTGGTATTAGTTTTGGTATATTTTGGTATAGTTTGGTATTAGCCTGACCTTCTAAGCTATCGAATTATTTATTTAGATGGTTAAACGACCTTTTTCAAAACTTCAGAACTTAGGAGTAACTAAAACCAATTATAATTACAAAAATATACCAGTTGTGTAAAATATATAAAATATTTTTTCATCAATAGTCTTTTGTCTTAAGTTTTAGCATTTGGCGGATTAGTTTACACATCTATGAAACCTTAGAACCCTGTCTAGAATCCTGTCTTGAATTTTGTCTATTAAAACTACGAACAAAGCAAACAACTCAAAAGGTTTCATGCGGGAAGAATTAAGTTAAAAGATACACCAACGATCGTAACCAATTTTCAGAGATTTTATTTTATATACTGAAGCTAATATAATATAATATAATAATATTAAAATATATAAAAGTTTTGTCTTTTTCTCGCCTTCCCTTCTCCGTCATTTATCTTAATCAGTGTCAAACCGAATAATGAGTATCTACCTATCAGGGATGTTTACATGACCCCTCACATGTTTATTTTTAACAGATTAACGGCGAGTTGCACGAAACCGTCGCTAACTTTCCGTTAGTTAAGTTGCAATTAATCTTACAATTAGTTGATCCTATGATTACTTTAAAGCTGTTGGAATTAATCATCCGTTAGATAGGTCTTTAATTAAACTAAATTTTTTTGTTAACTTAATCAGATGTAGGTTTCGTGCAACAGATAATCACGATTCTTGTGATTAAATTAGTTTAATAAACACTTAAATTTAAAATTTGTTTAATAAATTAATGTAATAATTTTATGTATGTTGACGTAGACTCATTTATATCGAAGTAATAGAGTTTGTTTTCATACTTATAATTGATTCTGTGATTAAATTCTGTTGTTGTTTTATAAGTAACTTCTTGATGTACAATTTTAGTAAGATTTATAAGATTTATTTTTTATTTTTATCATTTAAAATCTGTAAATATTATAAATATATACAACAAAGGGCTGTCAACAAATAAGGGCTGTAATTGATGCTTAAGAATTTAGTCCAACACATAAAGGTTTTTACACGTTACTTTAAAAAAAAACACAAAGTTAATGTGTGTCATAAAATTACATTTGAAATATTCAGTCCGGTATATCCGGGCTTGATTTCACTATCAGTTAATATTGTCTACGCGGTCTGTCTGGATCATATTATAATTAGTTGTCTAATGACAATTTCAAATCTGTTTTACACACAACGTAAATAATTATACTAAGACAGGGTTTTTTAATGAACTGGTTAAAGTTTAAGAAAACTAAATTTGCAAAAATTCAATGATGCAGATTTAATTTACGTGAAAATCGGCGTCTACACAGTACAAGATATGAAAATTGTAACCGAAAGAGTAAGAAATTGACATATTAGGTGGTATCTGATTGTTGTTATTAATAAATTCATTTGGATCATTGATCATTGATGTTGATCATTTGATATCGTTAAGAGTATGGGCGGCTATAACGTCTCAAGTGTATACTTGTATATCTAGGTTTTAACAAACTTTTCTATTTACAGTTTTTGTTAAAATCTTAAATAAAACGTAATAAATATAACAACTAAATCTACTATCCCATCAAAAAGTAAACAAATTATTAATTCAAAAATAATCTTGATGTATCCTAAAGGTTGAGAACTTCAAAAAGCTTAACATTTACGTAAGCGGGTTTAGTTCGTACTAACATCATATTAAAAATAAAAATTTGCGCCATTTTTTACTGTGTATTTTTTTTTATTATTATTTTATTTCTTTATTTTTTATGAATCTAAAGATATAAGGCATATTGATCATTTTATAGGACAGTCCGAATTTACTATGCTTAGGTCCGTTCTTTCCTTGTCGTTTTCTATTTCATTCCATAACTTTAAGCTTGTATAAAACAATAATTATTAATAAATAACGTAAATATTTATAAATAAATATCGTGTTTTTAATTTTTTAAACAAAAGGTTATAAAACCTTATGAATAATCAGTCAAGAAAATAAATTCTAAAAGCCTCGTGACTTATGGAAAAACATCCTATAAACTTCATACAATTTGAAATGAAAAAAAGTATATTTTCGAACTCTTCAAACAACCTTGGAAATTTCTAAGAACATCTACAATAGCTTGAATAAACAATCTGAACTTGGTTTTTCTCAAACGTCTCTTTGTCAAGACATCTACACTATATCATTTATATTCAGTGCAAGTGCTTGTTTGATATTATCGACGCCGAATATTCACAATATTATCAAACTGTAAATTTTATAAAATATCAAGGATATTTTTTGGTTCTTTACAAGAGTTCTATACCAACTGTAGCAATTTTGACATACTAGTACGTCTACCAAGAGTTTTTGTTACAAACGCACATGACATAACTACAGTAGTAAACGTAGAAACGTAATAGTAATGATAGTATCCGGTAGAAGCGCTGCTCAACTTTCCATACAATTTGTCTACTACACTCGCTAACGTGTATCGTCTTCCAAACTCATGGTAGACGTACAGAAATGTTAATTATCACTGATTGCTAAATAAATGGTTGATGTAAAGACTTAAGTTAAATAATTGTTACACTTTGCTTACTATTAAATATGTCACAACGATATCTCAAAACGCTTTAACGACTTTGATGAAAGCCTATATTTACAAAATCTATAGTTATAGGTTTTACGGCTACAGAAATACCATCTGCCAGAGGCTTGTCTATTCTGGGAAAAAAAATTTGGGAAGATGTTTTAAAATGTAATGTTTATGTCTTTAAGTTTTAGCGTCAGATAACAGATGACGCATATGAACCGAGCGTAGTAGGTACATAGGTAATATATCTGCTTCCTAGCATTGATCTTGGTTTTTTAGATCAATGGCTTCCTAGGTACTAAAACCTTAATTACGAAAACGTATTCGTTATCTCTAAATAAATGTTAATTTTAAAATCCCTTTTTTTTCCTTGAAGCACTATAAACATTTATAAAATTGAAAAAGTAAAAGAAATATAATAACTAAATATTACATTTAAGATAAACCCATCGTTGTCGATACACAAAAATTAAAAATATAAATCATCAAAGTATAAAACTTGTACTTTTTTTTTTAATTTATTATCGGTTATATAATTCACAATACGTAACTTAACTAATAATAGCATCAAAAAAACCTTTAAGGTTTCGACCTGAGCTATCATAGTCTACTTATACATAATATAATTTATGATTGGTCACACATAATGTTCTTATCACAGTACTTAAAATAAATAACAAAGAAACAAAAAATATTTACGTCATGCTAATTTTTAATCCAGAATGTCTAAATAATGTTGTTTCAATTTAGTTTTAATATTTTCATTTGAAATATTTTTAATCAAATCGGAGGGTAGGTTGTTTATAAGTCGAGGAACAATGTAGCCAGTTGTACGCTTACCGTACATATTGTTAGCGCCCTGAGTACGTAGCCGTCCTTCGGTGATCGCACGAGTGCATACAGAATGTTCAATAACATTTTTTAAAGAATCGTTAAAAAATTGTTCTTTAAGCAGCGCAAAATTGACTTGTGAGTGTACGGGTAGAACTTTACAATGCTTGAATAGGCCGGTTTCGTTATTACAAAATTTATTTTTTATTTTAGGTGACACTAATTTTTTAATAATTTTAATTTGAAGATTATAGATCTTATCAAGGTTAGTTTTATATGTACGTCCGTAACTACTTAGGCCGTATTGGATATAAGATTCTCCCAATGCATAGTACAGCATAAGTCTCAACTTAAACGGAATGCGACCCCTAATCATGGTGATATTTGCTAAAAACTGGGTTGAAATTTAGAATCGTTTGGCACGAATTTAAGGACGAGAGGGGGTGCGGGGGGGGAGGATGTCACAGAACGAAATTATGCCGATAAACTCTATAAATGTGATGTTAGGTTATGTGATTTCTTTTTCATTTTTTTCAGGAATGGTGCATTACCTTGTATTGCGAGTAGTATGGGGGAGTAAGGGAGACCGCCCCCTACCCCCTACCAAAGTTTCACGACCAAATTCGTGCCAAACGATTCTAAATCCAACCCAAAAACTGCCTTAGTTTATCACATACATGTTCGATGTGGTGGTTCCAGTTAAACCTGTCATCAATAATCAGTCCAAGGTATTTCTGTGTTTGGGCAATCTTTATAGGTGAACACTTACAGTTGATTTTGCTTTCAGCGTGAAGACAGTCGTGGTTATGAGCTATCAAACCTGATATTGTAATTGGCCCTATGTACGGAGACTTAATGATCAATAGTGTTGTTTTATTTGTGTTGAGCACTAAACCAGAGTCATGGCACCATCGTGTTAAGACGTCTAGGTCGAATTGTAGACGGTTTCTAGCGGCTTGAGGATTCCTGTCAGCAATTACAAGACATGTATCATCCGCGAACTGGAAACATGTGCTGTTCTTGATACAGTTATTCATGTCGTTAACGCAGGGTTGGCATTGTTTTAAACAATTGTTTAAAACAAGTGTTTTAAACAGTGTTTAAAACACTTAGAAAAACGTATAGGTGTTTAAAACATGTTTTGAAACAATTTGTTTTAAACGTGTTTTAAACACTCATAAAAAACACTAATGTTTTTTATCTTTTTTTACGTGTAGTGACTAATAGAATGCATCCAAATGTTTTGGTAGATGTTATCTATAAAGCTGCCAACTCTCATTTTTCTATTACTGGCCTTACATTCCCAAAACACAGAAATAAGGGGTGGCTCGTGTATATGGACGGGTGAGATTTGAGTGTGTGCGACGTGCGTGTGCGTGTGGGTTAGCAAGTAGAGGTGTCAGGTGATCGTTTGTTAGACGTTTCTTTTTGGAATTACGTTAGAAATTGTTTTTGACTAGGGTATTGTATATAGCTTACTAAGGTTGTATGATAAACAATTATGCATGGTGTGAATAGATATAAATATTTTATTGACAGGTATAATACCTATAAGTAGAAGGATTATCATTTTGATAATATCTTAAAAACTTTTTTAGGGTTCGGTACCCAATTGGCAAAAACGGAACCCTTATGGATTCGTCATATCTGTTTGTCTGTCGGTCTGTCCGTAAGTCACAGCTACTTTTTTCCGAAACTATAAGAACTATACTGTTGAAACTTGGTAAGTAGATTTATTCTGTGAACCGCATTAAGATTAAAACACAAAAAAAAACAATACATTTTGGGGGTTCCCCATACTTAGAACTGAAACTCAAATTTTTTTTTTCATCAAACCCATATGTGTTGGGTATCTATGGATAGGTCTTCAAAAATGATATTGAGGTTTCTATCATTTTTTTTCTAAACTGAATAGTTTGCGCGGGAAACACTTCCAAAGCGGTAAAATGTGTTTTCTTATGTACACTATAATTTATTAAAATTTATTTTTTATTAGTTTGATTTTTTTATAAAAGTATGTTTTTTTTGTTCTTATTAATTAATTTAAAACAATGTTTTAAACATGTTTAAAACGTGTTTTAAACAGCTGCATAAAAAACAAAAAATTTTTTTGTTTAAAACATGTTTTTTTAATATTTTGTTTTAAACATGATGTTTTGTTCTTTTTAGAGAAAACTGTTTTTTTTCCAACCCTGCGTTAACGAATAATAAAAAGAAAAGGGGACCCAACACGGAGCCCTGAGCTGTACCCTCAGTCACAGTCATAGGTCCACTGCATACATCATCGATTTTAACAGTGAAGGTTCGGTTGTGTAGGTAATTTTTACACCAATTCAGTAGTGGGCCACGCACACCACAGTCATCGAGTCTGTCAACTAACTGCCGATGCGCCAATGTATCAAAGGCACGGGAGAAGTCAATAAAAAGAGCTAGAACAATTTTTTTGTCATTCAGGTGCTTGTTGATGTCATCGGTAAACCTTGACAAGAGAGATGAAGTGCTTTTACCCGATTGAAACCCAAACTGATTTTGGTTGATTACATCATGCTTCCTGTAGAAACTATGTATCTGCGCAGAAATATATCTTTCAACGATTTTGTCTATGGACGAGAGCAGTGTTATTGGGCGATAATTTGAGTAATCGTTTTTTTTACCTTTTTTATGTATTGGTCTTACACAACCTACAACTTATAATGAAATCGTAGAATTCACGTAATGCTGGAATCATGTTTCAAAAAAAAAATTCCCATATTTTTTACGTGTCATATTTACGATACTGATCTAATAAGAGCCCTTTTTTATAATTATTGTTTATTTGTAGAAACATCCAAATCTCAGAAAATAAAGAACCTTTTAAAAATATGAGTAAAATTAAATAAGTCTTAGGCTTAAAAACTTCAGACTATGAATTCTATTAAACGTAAGTATCACAAATAACGATAACGCGTTTAAAACGGGGCAGGTTATCTAATGTATTGCAAAACTTCTGGACTGAAAAGCATGCTTCTCTTTATTTGTGAATGTAAACAAAAAATATATTGATTCTAGGTATTTTAAGCACTTCAAAAAAGTCTGATGTCTCAGTTAATTACTAAAAAATCTCTGGTAGCGATAACGTGCTATTAAAATCATTACTCGTATCTGACACTAATACGTTTTGTAATTTCTTTACTGTTAAAGTCAGACTTTGGAATTCTCTGCATTTAGAAATTCGTCTAACCGAATCATTAAACATAACTAAAAAGTCATTTGTAGCGCACACTATACTATCTATCTTTGGTACTGCAATAATTATATAAATAGAATACGATTTACACATTAAAATTATGTACAGGTAAAATTTCTTACAAGTACTTTTTATATTTTTTATGTATATGTACAGTTAATAAAACTCTGTAATGAAACAATTTGTTTTAGTTTTGTTAATAAACTCTTCCGAACACAAATAAGCGGACACCTTAGAATGCTTATTATCTGGGGGCACGGCAGTGCTCTCGCAAAGTTAAGCAAAAAAGCGGCACGACTGTACCATCCTTTTTTCGAAGCAGCAGGCTATTTTCGACCCCCTAAAACTTCGTTGTGAATAAAACTAGAAGCCTGAGTTTTCAGTAACTAAGCAGGTATTGTATAAACACGGTATATTTTAAATTTGATTTCATCTGAACCAGTAGTTTATGAATTATAACTATAGTCAATGTTTCTTAATTTTGTCACTCAATGACTGATCATCAAAATTTTAAGACACTTCTAGCAGACATAGAAGCTTCAAATTTAGAATACTAATATAGCTAGAATACTATATTAGCGTAGTATATAAAAGAAGAAAAAAAAAACTAATACATTTTGCAATTTCGGCCCAGTTTTTTAGATACACCAACTGCATAAATAACTTTGTAATCCCATATAGGATTATAAAGTTACATTTGCAGTGAATGACTCAGTGTATCTGTATATGTATAATATAATGGAATAATAAGTGTAGATAGGTACCTAGATATAATTATGTTCAAAGATCACTTATAAAATGGTCAACGTAATGAAAAAGCAAGAATGGGACATGTCTTATGAAGCTGTACCAAAATTCCGCAAAGTATTAAAGTAGACTAAATTGCCCGAAATTGCCATGAAAGAAAGAACACTAATACAACCGCGGCCGACGTAGGTGGCTAGTCCTCGCCGCGGCTTCTACGCTTCCCGTCCGTATTTTAAAAAATCCGTTGCTGGTGTTCAAGAAGTAGAAGGTATCGGAAAAGAAAAAAGTAGTACTATCTACAAAAAGAAATGAGATACCATCAAAAACATAATTTGTAAAAAAAAAACAAGTCCGAAACTCAATTCTTCTCCGTAAAAAGTTGTGAGATCCATATAATACCAAGTCAATTAATTTATTCAGTCCCTACTTAAAGGTCCTTCTGTTTTAAGTTATTACGTAATTAGCTAACATAGCAAACTCCTTTTTTTGACGGGAAATGCATTTACGCATCCCGCTGCGGAGAGGCTGTGGGTATGTGGGACTTGCTGGCACGCAGAACGTGCCAGAATACCCGCTAAAACCCAGCGGTGCACTCATCATCGTAATGTTGTGCCACGGGATCGCTCACGCATGCAACGACGCCCCGACCGTTGGCCCGCCTATGCCGGCCGCCTTCACCTATAGAGCGCTCGCTAGCACCAGGTGCCACACTCGTGGCAGGCAGGGGTGGCTTCCCTTCCCGCAATTTGATGCAAATACTTACCAAAGCACCCGTGCCCGGTGAGTACCTGCATCAGCCAGAAGGTCAGCACCCCGTGCCGCCTTATGACCCAGCCGAAGATGGGGACGTATAGCGTCCATCGTCGCTAAGCCCGCCGCTGGGGACTCCAGGTCCTCCTTCCACCAATGGGTCAGGGCTCTCTGAGCCTGAGCCCTGATCTGAGCCGTCTGGTCCGCACTTGGGACTTGTTCTCTAGCTCTGAGGCTCGACCGAAAAATAGAGGACAAGTCCCTAACCTAACAACATCCTATAATAACCATGCTATGCTATTAGCTATGCTTGTATTTCTCTGCGAGATCGAAAGAGAAATGATGAGATCCGCAGACGAACGAAGGTTGCCGACATAGCTTAAAGTATTTGCAAGCTGAATTGGCAGTAGACGGGGCACATATCTTGTAGAACTTACAGCCTATAGAGCAGAAAGGTTCTCGAGTGGAGACTACGTGCCTGCAAGCGCAGCATTGAACGGCAGTCCGCGAGATGGAAGGACAACTTGAGTTGCCGAGAGCCGTTGGATGGAGGCTACTTTGAACCGGTCGCTCTAGAGGTCGATGGGGAAGGCCTGCGTTGAGCAGTGAACATCTAATGTGTAATATGATGATGATGATGATTTAAGCATCCTTCGTATTTTCCGAATACCGTGAAATAATGTGTTTCTTCCCTAAGTGCTAGCGTATTTTAATGTATTTTTTGTTACTTCTTTATGCCGTTTTCCAATTCTGAATGATTACAATTTTTTTACGTAGTTTCAAAATTTATCATTTACAAATAAAGAAAAATTTACTTTTAAAATATAAGTATGTACCCGTATATTGTGTCGACGACCGTTCTGGTGTGACGACCGTTCTGGTGTAGTGGTGCGAGTAGTCACCTCAACGCCGGCGGTCGCTGGTTTGATCCCGCTCGGGACAGATATTTGTATTTGTGCAAATATTTGTTTCTGGTCTGAGTGTATGTCCTTGTGGGTTTCCCCACTGTGCTTCGGAGAGTACATAAACAGTCGATCCCGGTTATTATCATGGACACCTGGTAATTATCGTTACTCATGTTAGGAAAATTATCCGCCACCCGCAGTGGAGCAGCGTGGTGGATTAAGCTCCAACCCTTCTTCTATATACAGTACCCATAGTGCTACACACCGAGTGACACAACTTAGTAAGTAGGTACCTAGAATAAACATTGACGACATGAGTTAGAACACTATAACAAAATTAAAAGCAAAATTCGTTTGAACTTTATTTTATCTATAGTTAATCAATAGCAAAAACTTATTTTTAACGATTTTGTGAAAGGAGGAGGTTCTCAATACGAATTTATGTTTTTTTTTATGTAGGTACATACCTACATTATGACCCTTGAGTCACACTTCCGTAAATTTATTATAGACAATCAGCTTAAAACCCTTTCATGTCGATAAAAATCTACTCTCAAGAAGCTTTTTAATCTGACTTAAGGTTTTTAAATCATTCGAAAAAAAAATATACTTAGAAAGTGAATATTATTGATACACTAGCGATCCACTCCGGCTTCGCACGGGTTGTATATAGTATTCTTAGCGAAAGCGAGTCCCGTTATTAACTCGATCCGTGATTTTAATTATATTGTAATTAGGATTATCTTAATGTCCATGAAATGTTTAAGGTAACTAACGTATTTAAACTGATAAGGATTAAAACTGTATTCGTCTAAATAGCTTTCCGATTTGTACGTGACCAGTTTGTAGAAGTTAGGACCCTTCCTTTTCTCGTATGAAAAAGAAATGTTGTAACCCAATAAAGTGTTAGCGGATATTCCTACAATATCTCAAAATTCGAATTTTCAGATTCTCAGAACTATAAAATTATATCTGAATGTGAGAGATACCTATTTAAGACATATTTAGCGTTTGAAAACAGTGGCGCCAACCTGGATTTAAACCTACGGCCATCAAATTACGCTGCCAACTCAAAGCTAATTACTCAAAACTAATTTAGTAGGTTTATGTTAGTTTAAGAGCTGGGTTTATATCAATAAACAGGTTTATTTTGTTTTTATTTTTAACATAATATTGTTGTGTTGGTTTATTTCTTATTAAAAAGTTTATTTTTATTTTTATTTAAGTATTAATCATAATTTAGGTCTGATTAATATCTTATGAGTCGTTATTTACGTTACAAAAGAAAATTTATTGTTTGTATCTGAATTTAAATATGATAGAGTGCATAATATTTGAGTTTATAGTGAGTAAAACTGTGGTAACGAATAGCGTTCGAGATAAAACTGTGTATTCTAAACAATCTCGCCATCTTATCTTTTCCTAACAAATATGTCTGAAAAAGGCGTCCATGCTATTTACTTAATGACTCAGAGTGGTTATAAAATATTCTAGCAGTCAATAGTTAACAATCTTTTAAAACGGAAAGATATAAACAAGCATAGTCATACAAAATATTATTTTTCACACATATAATTATGTACATCGAATACATGTACTAATGAACAAAACGATTTCAATGGAGTAAAATATAAAAGTACTTACGACTATTTAAAATATTATATTTTAATTGGACTTACTTCTTGTATATAAATTTCTTCGCCAGGCGTATTTGAATCTACTAAATACTTATCGCAAGACAGTTCATACATGTAGAAGAAGTGCTCATGTCCGGTAGAGTTAGTCGGCTGCCGGTCCTTATATACTGTCGGGCTGAAAGGGTTGACTTCACTCGCATCTGCATCTCTACATGTCCTGTTAAAGTACATCATACCCACTCCGCAACACTTCCACAAGCACACGCGTCCTATGCACGGACACCCGAATATTACTGCTTCACCATTAGCCATTTCTTCTTCATACCACGACGTTTTGATATAAAGAATTCCATCGTAAATAATAGAACCATTTTCAAATTTTACTCCACTTGTTATGTTTAAACTTTCCTCCTTCGTGCATGGGTTACAGCCGGCAGAGTATAGTCCAATCACAAACAAAAATACCATGAACATTTTGACTTCAAAAATATTTTAAGCGATTACGATTTTCATATATAATCAATCCACCACGACATTGCGTACACTCTTTATTTGCTTTAGTATCATGAAAATTTTACTACAAGTTTTACTAAGAATTAGTCAAAGGATTTCCTATGACTAACTATATAATTTCAACAAAACAAATCCGTAACGAAGTTTTTATCGCGAATAAAGTGTTCTTTATCTTCGTACTCGTGAAGTAATTCGATGTATCATTTTTATAAGTGATAAGAGATAAGGTATAACGCGACTACGCTAAGTATATTAGCTAAAGTTTTGTACGTCACGCTCGAGTAATGTTCGTTTCCCGACTGACCGAGTGACCGTAGAGTGCCGTAGACCACTTGCCGTATGACTCTTATTTATTTACTCCGAGTTCTGCTTTCAACTATAAACTTCAACTCAACGAATTGTATGAAATTGTGAATATTTACTCTATCAATAAAAGCGATTAGTTTTTAAGACATTTATATTAACTTCCACAACCTGTACATTTGCGCAATTTCTTGAGAATGAACAGGTGTTCGTAACTAGGTAGTTTAAATTTTTACTCGCAGCTATTAAATTTATACAATAACATACATTTGCATTGTAATAATGCAATACATAACAATACATACATTGCAATAATAATATAATAATATCTATAAGACACCGATATCCGTTCTAATTTGCAAGATCTATGAGTTGAATATCTTATCTGCAGCTCAGAACGGATGTCGTAGAGACAGTCACGGTACAAAACGGAGCACCTTCTCATTGACACTGTTGCGGCCCAGCTTGTCAAACGCAACCGTCGGAACTTCTCTGCTGCCTGGAATGACTACAAGAAGACATTCGACTCGGTGCCCCATTCATGACTTCTGAAGGCCCTCGAGAAGTAAAATATCGACAATGCAGTTCAAGAGTTCCACGAAGTATGCATCTCGCAAGTGAGTACCATCCTTTATCTCCAGGATAAGTAATTTAAGTTAAAAGACCAAATCAGAATACAGAGGAGTATTTTTTAAGATGAAGGTGTCTGAGCTGGCTTTGGTTTTGCCTGTTAAGCACTCTGCTGGAGCGGAGGGACAGGCTTTCAGTTTCGAAGAGAAGGCAAAGTTTGCTCATTAAATTTTATTTTCATTTATTTTTATTTCGGCCATATTTATTTATTGAATGAAATGAATCTTTCTTAAATTCATGTCAAATGTAATTAAAAAAACAAAATCCGATAATTTCGGAAATATATAGAAAATGCATTTACGCATCCCGCCGTGAGGCGGTGGATATGTGGGACTTACGGACACGTCGGACGCCAGGACTGCTCGTCAGTAGGCACTGGCAGATGAAATACCCACTAAAACCATTCGATACCGTTGGCGCCACAACCCGTGCCTAATCACCCGACCGCGCTTTCGCGCCTCAACCACCACTGGACGCCCAGCTACCCCAGACGGCGAGCCCCTGAGCTGTGAGCAGTGACTTGTGCGCCTACGCGCTCAATACTACGCTTTTACGCCCCCAAGTGGTGAGGGAGAGCGAGTGATCCCCTTCCTGCGCTTCCGCGATTGCCGGTCGGTCGTTAGCTGAGCCAGAAACAACTTTGCGAAGGTTGTTGCTCACTATGTTGCCCGGGATGCACAACGAGGAGGTTACCGACATAGCACTCCGCAGAGAGCGGCCTGAAACAACAGCTGCTGCCCATACAACAGGTCTTTGTGCTTCAGGCGTGTGTTGACGCCGCAACAACGCCATTATAGTGAAGACACCTATGCCGTGGCTCTGCTAGCGGCACAGACGGCATCACACATTTTAAAGATTTTGTGAATGCTTCGGCTGCACACGCTGGCAGGGCTCTCTTGAATTATATAACCAAACTTTGTAATTTCATGTTATCTGGTATGGTGAATTAATCTTTTTTGTCACATATTTATGGTGCAAAATTATGTGTATAAAAAAAAAGACTGTAGCATCTGTCCAACTGCTATTGGGACCACATTTCACCGCTTGGCATCTTAATTAGCATGTAGGCACATAATCTCCACCCTTAAAACAAAATTTCAACCAAATACACGTAGGTTTTGGAAGTAAAGAAGGCTGTGGAGTAGCAGTTCATTCAACCCGTACCTTTTTAAAATGATAAGAGGCGGAAGTGCCGCTGAAAGTTGATGTAAAAATGCTTTTGATTCTTTAGATAGAGCAACCTTGCTTAAAGAAATCTCATTAAATCTTCATAAAATTTACCCTAATGTTTGGCAATGTTATCACCATGTAAATTATAGGTCACTCTGATAGTTACAAAGAATGAATTTCAGCAAAAATTTCAGCTAAATCCACTTCTTTTTTTTCATCAAGTTCTTAATATCCACTTGTTTGATATTGTTGCCATGTAACTTTGTTTATTTGTTATTGGTATTTTTTGTCGAATTACTTTGGTACGTACGTATTTATTATATTTCAGAGCGGGTACACCGGATGAAGTTGTTGTTTTCGCTTATTGATTGAGAGCGAACACGAGACACACACATACTCGCAAACCTATGGGCTCCAAATCAGTTTATTTTTTGTGTAATCTCTTGGAATTAGTTAAAATTTGTTTACTTATTAATGTCAATTCAACATTATTCCTTTGTCACATTATTTTTTCTTTAAACCGTTTTGCCGTTAACCATAAATATTCACGATGGACCATTTTGACGAAGCAGCCAAGTTGAATAACGATTACGAAGAGTCCGGTCCATTCCGAGGATCCGCTTGGCGCTCCTTCATATATACTTATATGCATGTTTTGTTAGCGAGGATTCTTTAAATACTACGATATGAGATTCCTGTGATCTCTCCTAAATATGTGATTGTCATGTTTCGTTATGTCAATACCTTGAAATTTTTTAACGTTATCCTTGGAGATAAACTTTTATAGGCAATTTTTACATGTTTTTTTTTTTGTTGGATGTACAGCCCAGCTACTTGGTGCCGAGTCCATTTGAACAGCCAGTGTCTCTTAACATTTCTAAAAAGCCAACATATATTATTCTAGTATTTCATTCAAAGAGAAGTTGTTGTTACATCCGACTTCGCTATTTACTGTCTTCGTGTTACCGAATCCACCGCTTATAATGAAATTAATGTAACTCATAGAAGTTATATAAATCTATATGATTTTCTCATTGATTGATTGATCGATTCAGCCTGCTAATGTATTTAAACCATTGAGAGTAGAATGGAAAAATTTATCACCATATCAGTCGTTGAATGTTCACTGCTGAATGTAGGCCTCCCCCATCATTTCTTGGGGGCTTGTCAATACTAGCCACGCTTGGCGGACGGGTTGTTAAGTGCAGTGTACCGCATCACTATTACACCATAGTCGCATTTTACGACGCCTCAGCAAGAAAGAAGTTGGGACTATTCTTCTCTGCCGGTCGAGTATTTAAGAATAATTCTTAAGTTCAAATTAGTCGCAGTCTATAATTTATTATTATTTTAATAACACCTAAGCTTCTAAAAATGGGCGTGACTATATCGTTGCTAACTAATGTTAACATAACAAATAAGTTATATAATTTACCGTTTCACTGACATAATTAATGTTTCCTATCAGGATATCCAATCAAATACTTATAGTAGAAAATATATAAATTCATATAATTAAGAACTACTAAGCTGAGCGTGTGCTGGAACGACATAGTGCTTAACAGTTATCCGAAATACAATAATAGGTAATTGTAACAGTAGTATGTTGTATGTATTTTATAGACGCACTAGACGTGCCTTTAATTTTTACCTGCATTGTTTTCGACACCTGTTAGGTTAGTTTACATTTATATTTATAGTCTAGGCAACATATGCCATTTTAGTCAACTTTTATCAGCAGTCTCTGAAAGTCTGGGAAAAAATTTGGCTAAAATGGCACATGTTGCCTACACTATTAGTGTGTGTATGTGTCGATGCGTGATGTGTCTTATTAAAATAGATTTTTTTTTTAAATTAACTCTACAATTCTTAACAATGTTGGCTTTTATAATTTTTTGGTTCTGTATAATGTTTTACTATAACTCGCGGTACGTTGAACTTTACAACTAAAACAAAAAAGAGATTAACAAGCAATCGGCATATATTCACCTGTTTAATTGAACATATTAACATTGCGAATAACGACAAAACGCTACTTCAAGGCATAAAAATATAAATAAAAACTGTCGAGGAGAGTACTAAACAGCGTATGTAACAATCGTGATACGCACGTATTTACGCAAGTTTATTAAGACTATTACTCTATATTAGTCGAATACCTGGAATTGTCCAATACTAGTAGTATACCGTTACCCATATTTGTACTAACTTTAAATTATATATTAGAGTTAGATAAAATTAACATTTTACACTTATATAAAATTCTGAAATAACTTTATATATTAGTTGTGAACCGCTAACTCGGAGAAACTGTAGTACCTACCTAATACTTTTATGTCATTATAGTAGGTAAACAAAATTTCGGAAATTGTTTTATTTTTCTTTTTTTTGTTTTGTGCACTATCATTTATAAAATTATCGTTAAACCAAGTATTTTTATTTTCGATTGTAGATTTCTATAATAAGTACTGATTTTTAGATTCCATGACCAAGATATGCAAATAAATATTTAACAAAAAAATTAAACTTTTATGACTCCCTTTTTAGTTATTAATAAAAAAATTACATATTTTAAGTCGGATCGGTTTTTTAAAATTACTTTTTATTTATATATCGATTCGATTGGATTCGAAATACCTACCTGCGTCGTAGTCATCCAGTCGTGACAGTGACGTCATGACGATAGAGAATAGTGCTGTGCTTATTATTATTTTTTTGTAATGTTTGTTTTTTTATGTTATTGTAAGTAGTTATAAAGAGTGGGAGATAGCACAAGAAATATGGAAAGAATAAACCATCCTAGATTATATAAGTAGTCATTTATTGCATAAAAACCAACAAAAACAAGTCACTATGTAGTAGGTACTCGATAACGACTCTTGGCAACACTATTTTTTTCGTAGGTATTTTTGTTTATTTTATGCCTTGGCGTATAGGGCACGGGAATGGGTTTGAGGCTTGGCGCTCAAAAGGTTAATTAATAACTATGTAGGAAAATGATACATAAATAAGTAGTACTAATATATATAGGATAATTACTTTAACGAAATTAAAAAAAGTTAATTAGTTTAATACAGAATTATATCATCATTTTCCACATTTTCAGCACACTTAGATACTAAGAAGGCGATGCATATCATCACCAAGCAATAAAAATCGTAAATATAAATGAGATTTATGTTATATGTTACTTTTTATTTTTTAAATTAACGAAAAGATTCGATATTTTCATTTTTTTAAATTCTTTTTGCAACGGCTAAGAACAAACGATATACCTACATTTATAATTATGTATATTCATGAGCTATATTTCAATGACGTGACATTGTTTTCTTTCAATTAAAAGTTAAATAATACCAATTTCATAAGGTTAAACGATATTTCAATGAAAAACATTCATTATAATTCTTTATTCCAAGCCTTTCTTGAGTATATTAAAGTACAGTCCCCTGAGTTGCGCGAGCTGAGAATGAGTGCCTCGCTCGGCGATGCGTCCGGCGCGGAGCACGCATATCTCGTGCGCGTCTCGCACGGTGCTCAGCCGGTGCGCGATGAGAATGCACGTGCGGTCCGCCCTCGCGCCCTCTAGCGCCGCTTGAACGATCTGCTCGACATGTTATCATACTTAATATTATAAATGCGAAAGTGAGTTTGTTTGTTACGCTTTCAGGCGAAAACTACTTAACCGATCATCATGAAAATTTGTACACATATTCTTCGAGGTATTAGAAGTAACATAGGATAATTTTTTTTTGGTCGTGATAACCGACATCCACGCGAGCGAAGCCGCGGGCAGAAGCTAGTTAATACATATTCGGCCTTATTCATGAACGTACTTTAAAGCCCGATATAGTTAAAATATCTTTTGTCTCTTTCGTTCTGTAGTCTTTTTATATTCGATAGATCGAGGCAAAACATATTTTAACTATATCGGGCTTATAGTACGTTTATGAATAAGGTCGATATTCTCGAAATGTTAATATCTACTTTTTTGGTAAATGTCCGAATTATACTTTGGAAGTCGGACTTTTATACAGTATAATAATTTTGGTTTTACCAGAGATATAGTTATAGTTTTGTTTGAGTCTTTTTAAAAATTATTTTACTGAGATCGATTGTCGCGAGTTTCATATTAAAATAAATTTGCCAATTTTCTTCAATAAAACCTAGAATTGACCAAATTCCGAAAATAAAAGCCTCGAAAATCATTAAGTTTTAATTCTATACTTTCGGCTCATGTTAGTAAATTCTAAGAGATTTGCCGATTATGTATAACGAAATTTATATATAATAGCTGCTACTTCTTATTTCGAATTCCCAACGGGATCTGCGACGAGTACCTATATCACGCACGCGTTGATCACGATTTAATACCTACTAATATTATAAATGCGAAAGTAACTCTGTCTGTCTGTCTGTCTGTTACGCTTTCACGCCTAAACCACTGAACCGATTTTGATGAAATTTGGTATGAAGATAGAACTGAACTTGAGAAAGGACATAGGATACTTTTTATCGCGAAAATAAGGGTAGAAGGGGGTTGAAATAGGGGACGAAAGTTTGTATGGAAGTTCCTTATTGTCAAACATAAAATCATGTAAGATTGTTCAATTGTTTAAGACAAAAACAAAAAAGCGTGCACGGGGAAAGGGGGGGGGGGCGTATCGGGCGGTAAGCAGGGCGCGGAGCGGCGGCGGCGGCGGCGAGCTTACCAACCGAATTCCACGCGGGCGAAGCCGCGGGCGGAAAGCTAGTTACTTATATGTATAAAATTGACATATCATATGCTGTATAAAATTGACCAATAATTTTGGATAACCAATATTTTTGAGTAAAATCGCATGTCTATTGGAAATACTATGACACAGAACCTACAATTACTTATTTTTCAATTTTTTATGACGGACCCCACATTGACGGAGTAGGTACTTGTTTTATATTAAATATTTAACATTGTGCGAATTCTAGAAAACAACGCGTGGTTATTTTTCAATTTGTGGTACAAATATTTAAAAAAAACAGATAATTCTTAAAATGTGGATCGAAATTCTACATGTCGATTTTACCTGCTCACTTTCATTATCAAGGGCACTTGTGGCTTCGTCTAGTAGTAATATGACGGGTTGTCTAATCAAAGCCCTAGCGATCGCTACCCTTTGTTTCTGACCCCCAGATAGCTGTACGCCTCTCGCTCCTATTTCGGTCTCGTATCCCTGATAAATACTACATAATTGTTAGTTAAGTATGAAAAAAATATGGACTAAAAACAATAATGAAAGAAATAGGTACCTATACTTAAGCCAAATTTTTATTTTCTTAAATTTTACAATATTGTACATATTTATAATTCAAAACTTAAAATAATTATATTATAATTATATTATATTATTATAATTCGTTATGGAATGTTTACCAACAAACCGTTGCTTAGCAACCAGCCATAGGCAGATGTTTACAGCCTATCGGAAAATAATTATAATAATTATATTTTTTAATATTTATACATAATAGTACAAGTTACATAAAACTTGAAATAAATAAGTCAAAAAGTTAGATTTATTTATATATTATCTATAATTATGTGTGAAATTTACTTGTTAACTGACTGATTGAATGATTTCTAAATATTTTCATAAATATGTATATGCCTATATTAAAAATAGCTACACTATCCCTGAATAGCATTCAAAATAAAACAACATTTGTTTTAAAACGGATTTAATATGATTAAAAATCTATTTTCAGACACTCATTCTCTTTTATTATTTATTTTACTTTACTTACGTTGAATAAACATGATAATTATAATATTTCAAATTGTGCATAAAAATCGATAACAATTTACCTATAACAATATAACGACTGATCAAAAAAAGACCAAATGTTGCTTATCTGCGAAATTTTTCAGTCAGTGCAAAAATTTAGGGTTGTTAGATGTATATTAGTAATTACAAATTTGTTAATTTTTGTTATAAGCAAATTTTCTTATATATTACGTATTTGGGGGTTAAGTTAAGTTCTAGGAAACAATATCAAAGTAAAATTATTAATGTATAACTAGGAAATTGGTGATAAATTACAATTTTTCATTACTAAAAGTGTGAAAACCCTATACACGATGACATTTGGTTTGTTTACATAAATTCCACATCGAATTTGACTCAAGTATAATGAACTATATGTACCGATTTGTGCGTACCCAATGAACTATGTACCGTTTGTGCTAGATGTGACATGCTGTTTGACATCATAATCATACAAATTTCTGTTCCGCTGCTAATTTTAAGAGACTTGGCGTGATGTTTTAAAACTCGCTACTTCTAGACAATGCCTTTCAAACTTTGAAGAGTAAGTTCAGTAGTTTCAGAGTTTAAATTTCTATACGTAAGAATTGTTCATTGATGTCGGTGTATTTTTTTTAGTATTATATTGTTTAATTTTAAAATATAATATTTTGGCAGTAAATTATAAATTACCTGTGGTAATGACACAATAAAGTCATGAATATTCGCTTGTTTTGCCGCAGCGATAATTTCGACTTCTGAAACCACTCTCGAATTGTCTCCGTAAGCAATGTTCTCACGGATGCTGCGGTCGAAAAGTACCGGCTCTTGGGACACTAATCCGAAACTAGCACGCGCATCGCTTAATCGCAGTTTATTAAGAGGAATATCATCTAGAAACTGTAGATTTTTGAGCATTATAAGTGCAGTGCCACCTCGATATAACAAAACTAAAGAGAACTAGAAATCATTCGTTATACGAAGTAATTTGTTATAATGAAATAGGTATGTTATGTTATATAGCGAGTTTTGGTAAGAACTGTAACTTGTATTTCGTTAAATCGAGAAGATCCAAAAATATTTAAATTTAATTATATGAAAATTAGTTACACTGCATTATAATAGATGTAAATATTAATTCCCAAAACAATAATTTACTTAGCCATAAGTGAATAGCGCGATTTTATTAACCTCAATGTTAAAACGCTTACTATAATTATATGAGTTCGTAATATGTTTTGTAAACCTAGACCGATCAACTAATATTTTGCTAATTTTAACCTAATTTGATTTTATCCTGTTTAAGAATTATGCGTGCATACAAACGAATAAATCCTATAATACGTTGTTTTTCATTAGTAAATATATATATATATATATATATATATATATATATATATATATATATATATAAGTAAAAATTTGTTGATAGACATAAACAACATTTCCTTTTTGTATTTATATAGATTTTTTTCAGTATAACTAGACACTGTCATAGGGAGTAGGTAAGTTCATACAATATAAGATAATTTATATATTTATTATATAATTCAGTTATAAATAAATTGAAAACTTACAATATTACCCGCATCAGGATCGTAATACCTCTGAAGGAGCTGAATTATCGTACTTTTCCCGCATCCACTCTGACCAACAATTGCGATTGTTTTACCACGGTTTATCTGTTTTAAGTATCAGTCGTTTAAGTGACATAATTATAAGTATGTATAATAAATAAATATAATTATGTGTCAACATTTTAATTTTTTTTTTTTTGTTCGTTGTACCTCTAAATGTAAGTCTCGCAAAACTATTGTATTTGGCCTGCTTGGGTATTTAAAACTGACTCCAATAAGGCTAACAGCGCCCGTCGCTTTCTGCGAAACAAATAACAAAAAATAATAAATAATAGATTAATTATTATAATTCATGAATTATATTAATATTATATTTATTTTTAACGATATTCTTTCGGTAAAGAGTAATTAAAAATGGATATAATACTGTAAAACTATATCGAGATAACCCCAGAGCGGAAAGCAAGGTCGCTGCCAACCACGCCAACGGGCTAATCAAGGTAATTAAAAAAACAACGCCTTCGACTAAAGTTTTCTTGAAATTGTGTCCTCAATCCTAGAGCAATAGTAGGGTCACTTCCAACTGCGCCAACGGACCAGTAAAAAGAAATACGTATATGGTGTTTCAGATCATATAAAAATATACTTAGTTAAAAATTAAAATGCTTGATTTATTAATTATACTATCTCACATGCGCAATCCAACAACATAAAAATAATAATATAAAAAAACGAACAAAATTTTCCACTGATGGGTCAGGATTCGTGACCTTAGGCTTGGTTTTAAGCAGATCTAAGATTCTCGTAGCAGCCTTCGTACCCTTCTGGAAATCAGGTGCATATGCGAATGCGTTTTGAGCCTGAGATGACGCCATTTGTAACGCTTGAGTTGCACTAAGAAGAAAATTTCGTCAAATGTACTTTAAGCTGGATGTGTACTGATTAACTTAACCTAATTACTAAAATGTGACTCTTATAAAAAGGCTAAACTTGATGTACTTACACAATAAAATTATTCATATCGGGTTGAAAATATACTTTTCTGAAGAAACACATAAAATATGAGCTCACATTAGAATGTTCTGGTAAGCAATTCCATCTGTAGCAATCAAATGACCGCCATAAGTGAGTGCCGCAGCATTCACGAAGTTAAAGACGGATTTAGAAAGACCGTTTAGAACACCACGCCAGTGCGCCGCGCGTCTCGCAGGTTTCATTGCAGGCGACAGTTGCTTTGCATACTGTTGCGCGACGTAATACTCGCGACCCAAACTAGCGACGGTACGGATGTTAGACACCGCTTCAACGGCAATCTGTTCCGACAAATAAAAAATAACGATACATAACAGTGTATATGATAGTATTAACCCTTTTCACCGCCACGGATAGGCATAAAGGCTCCGGACTTTCGTACCCTCGGAGCAACGACTTCTAATTCATTATCTTATTGCTTTAATAATACCGTAAAAAGTTACGAGTATGTTATTGTTACTAACACGACATGGCGTAAAACATTATTTGTGAAAAAAAAAATGTTCATTAAAGTACCTTTGTACTATATTCGAGGGATTTTGAATATTCGGAAGATTCTTTATCTGTGGCTACACCTTGCTGCCATGTGACCAAAATTATTACAGGGAGAAACGCTAGAGCTACAAGAACGACGCGCCACTGGAACCAGACAGCTAAGAGCAGCGCCAGACCGACAGACCCCACGGCTTGTAATAATACACCAATCCGTTGCCCCGTGGCCTGGAAAAATTAATGGTATAAAATACCTATCACTAACTATGTATTTAATTGGCACAAAATAGTTAAAAGTATACTAAAATAATGGTTACTACGTCTGACGTATCTTAGTTTGAGGTTCCACATACCCGTCGCCTTCGGACGGCGGGATGCGTAAATACATTTCCCATCGTAAAATAAAAGTGGTCACAGCACTTGTTGTTGCTCTAGCGATCGCGGTTTCGATTCCCACTCATGATAAATATTTATATACATAGGTCATACAAATGTTTGTCGTATCTGGGCACTTGTATGCGTTTTATCATTAGAAGATTTATAAACGGAAATATTTATAAATTTTAAATATATTTTATTTTTTTGTCTATACTTAAAATAAGTGTAATATAATCAATTCTATACATAAAAGAAATTTCGGAGGGCACGATATGTTATATAATGGATAAGTACAGACCCACACTGCATTTTTTTTTGTTTTTGTTTTTGTATGTCAATATGTCTGTATCTTAGCCAGGCATCACGCTAAAACTACCAAATGAGTTTGAATGAAAAATGGCATGATCGGAGTCCTAATAAAGTCTATTTTTATCTCGAAATTCAATACGGTTCACTTGGGAGATGGAACGAAAATCAAAATCTATGATTGCAAACGAAGTCACGGGTACAGCTAGTATCTTATAAAAGCTAATAACGTATACTTACACCTTGAACATAGGCAGCTTCGGCAGAGAGCCGAGCACACAAAGCTCCCGTAGAGTTAGCACGGTCGTCGAAGTAAGCAACATCTTGGCAAAGGAAGTGTGTAAACATCTGCAGACGGAGTCTTTCAGTCAAATACGCACCAGCTTTACCGAAGGAATATGTCTAAAATTTAAGAGACAGTGAAATGAAATTCCTAATTTGAATAATAAATACTTTTTACTAGAAACTTAGAAGTTATTAAGTAAAGTAAATACTTTATTAGATACAATAGGTACTTATAGCAGAGTGATGAATTGTTTCTATTACTGAGAAGAAATGCTTACCATGTAGGTATGTTCACCAGTCTTTATCAGAAGTAACTTATGCTAAATATTTGTAATTATAATTTATTGAAAATTATTGCAAGTAAAAACTTTTCTGCTTATTCAAAGATATCAAAACAGAAATGGACAGTTAAAATGAGAATATCTAAAATATTTTATAAGGGTGTAATTTTAAAAAGTTTTCATAATCTTCGATCCTCCAGAGCGCCCGGTTCGAAGCAGTCTCCATCCAACGGCTTCCGGCGAGTCGACGGAGACGGCGATACACATTGGTAGAGGTGGAAATTCGGCATGATTTTCGTCTTGTCCATGTTCATTTTAAGGCTCACCTGTTGGAAAACTCCATCGAGGTCATTAAGCATAATGCTGAGGTCTTCCAGCGATTTTGCCATGGACACGATATCGTTGGCAAATCGAAGGTAAATGATGTACTCGCCGTTTATATTGATGCCGAATCCTTTCCATTCCAAAAGCTTGAAAATCTCTTCCAATGCTGCGGTAAACAGTTTCGGAGAGATAACATCTACCTGTTTCACACCTCGCTCTTGTACTATGGTCTTGTACTCGAACCGACATACTAGCGTTATTGTACAAGCACTGCAAAACTTCGATATACCGGTAGTCAATGTGGCACCGCTAGTGAGACTGCAGCACCGCCCAAGTTTTAATCGAATTGATGACTTTCTCATAGTCCGCAAACGCCAAGCCGATTAAACTCCTCGGTCTTTTATATAATCTGCCACAGCGTATGTATATGGTCTATAGTGCTATAGCCTTTTCGGAAACCGGCTTGTTCGAGAGGCTGGAAGTCATCAAACTTGCCCGTAAGATGATTCGTAATGACCCTAGAGAACAGCTGAAGTAGCGCCATGCTGTTTGCAGCTGAATGGATCGGCGCGCCCGGGGAAGAACTTCGCTCTCACTTAACACCGACGTGAAATGACGACACTGTCGTCGTGTTTCGTTCGGTTTGTGAGAGATCCGGCGGCCCATCCCTCCACAGATCCGGTGGAACATCCCTCTCCTCCCTAAGGGCCGGCAATGCACCCGCTAACTCTTTGATGTAGCGGGTGTCTATGGATACGACATCCACTTTTACTTACCACCAGGTGAATCGGCTGTCCGTTTTCTAATATAAAAAAAAACTTATAAACGGGGCTCAGAAGCGAAATGGGCCTGTAATTCTTCAACAAGGTGTTATAGCCCTTTTTGAAGAAAAGCATCACAATGCTTCTATTCCAGGCTTCCGGCGTTACGCCCTCGAGCAAGACGGCATTAAAAAGCCTCTGAAGGACTTTCTTAAGTACTGGTGTTCCACCCACTTTCAGAAGCTCTGACGTAATACCATCTTCGCCCGGTGCCTTTTAGTTTTTAAGCTGTCCCAGAGCAACGAACAGTTTAGTTGACCAAGGTATACAACTGTCCGTAGAACTTCTCGACCCCCTTAATATCTCGGCTCTGGGCTCTGGCTTTGACCGACGACCGAGAGACGAAACCTTGAAAACACTTTTGAGCCCTGATTTCGCTCTATTGTATTTTTAATACGTTTTGTTTTAAAGACACGTATATCGTGTCTCATAAATTTCTGCAGGTTTAATAAGCGTCTTCTTATTTTTTAGTTCTTTCATGAGATATCGAGTTTGGTCAGAGAGCTTTCGGGGGCCAATCTTACGGCCGGGTCTGTAAAATTGGCACCCGACTATGTATAGTGTTCACCAACCTGTTGTTTATATTGTCTACAGAAACTCAATCGTCAAGACAATCGATACGATTAGATAATTCGAGTTGAAAGCTCTCGGGGTTGTGGATATGTGTGTTAGATGGTTGGAGTGTAGACTTCATTAGGCGAGACCGTTCTAGTTTAATACTGATATTAAATATGCCTGTAACCTATTAGTTATGGTTATCACTCCCAGTTTTCACCCTATGGATCACAGAGACGTCATTGAGTATCTAGTATAGTCTTTTGGTGGTGATGATTAATTAGTCTACTTCATTCCTAGTGGAACCATTAGGACTCACTCAGGTCCACATTTTATGAGGTGGCTTTTGGAAGAAAGAGTTCATCATAAAGAGTCATTCCTTTTCCAGAAAATCGGCCAGTCTCTGTTCTGTGGGGTTCTGCTATCCATATCCAAATTGCCCCAGTCTCAGCTCATCATCTCATCTTTTGCATTTTTTCGTGTTAAAAACCTATTCTTCTCTGCCGGTAACCGAAAGGCCAAAAAGTTTTACTAGAGCCATTATTAAATAATTCACGTTCCGTTCCACGTATTAAGTTGTATGTCATATTGATTGACGTTTATGCTTATATCGATGCAATCTGCAGTTAGGAATCTCACTTCGCTATTTTATACCATTTATACATTCCTAAATAAATAGGCTTCCTACGCAAAAGGTAATATTTCACACGGATAATAGTCTTCTGCTTTATAAAAATAGTAGAGACTCTTACTTCGATTAAATGAGACAATCCCGTCGCGAAGCCTATACAGACGCAGATACTTGATATTATTTTTACTTTTCCAATTAAGTAAGCTGGATCGTGATTTGCCAGCGACTGCAAAAAGTTGCATAGGTTTATTGGTTTGTTCAAGTTATCACAAGTTATGTTAATCAAGTTTTAACGTTATCATTAAAAATAAAATTATGTTTTTCCTCAACGGTATAACTTTATATTAAGACTTAACTTCGTATCAGTAATTTTTCTTAAAATCTTCAAGCATTTTTTGTTAGTTTCAGAGAAATAGGTAAATGACGGGAAAAAGATCATATAACAATTCTGTTTTTTATTTGTCATCAAAACCCTAACTTGAAAACTACGAATATCTATCTAAAAAGCCCCAAAACGATGTATGTCTTTTCAAACGTCTTTTTTTAAGGAAATTAAGGAATAATAATAATGAACAAGTTAGATATAAATATAGTACAAAATTTATGTTATTGGTAAAAATATATCTTACTCCAAATAAATCTCCGAAAGCGACTATAAATAACGGCATAGAAAAACCACCTATAATTGAACACAGACTCCCAAAAATGATACTTTGCCATTCGGGAGCATTTAAGGTTAACACTTGCCAGAATGTTAGGGATGTCTTTGCTTTTCTTTTTTTTAAATCCTTTAAAGATAAATATACAAAATATTAAAAAATTACAATCTTCTAATAATTTTACTAATAAAAAAAACCATGAAGTAATATAACACTTACGCTAGTTACATCAGTTGATTTTTCTGATATTTTATCCTTACTATTCATTATAATTCTTGACGTCTCTGATAATTTTGGTAGAGACGTGTTAGCTTCAAGAAAATAAATAGTCATATTCTATCATTATTATTTTGTATATCAGTAAAACAATAGATTTATAGTATGCATATTCATATGTACTTATTATAGATTAGTGAATCGACGATCTGAGTATTCAGCGAAATAGTTTTCCAATATATAAATACATTTTGTTGTATTGTATATGCACTTTTTTTTTATATTTTCAAAACCCAAAATTCTAGTTTAAAATAAAATATAATCTAATCTTACAATATGTATTCAAGTGGGAGAGACTGGGTACGATTAAAAAAAAAGAACGGTTGAAACAACAGGAATATCTCTCAAACCGTTAGTGGGACGGTAAGGAGTCCAAGGAGAGAACGAAGCGGGCGACAGGTAACACAAACCTCAGTGTTACGTTGCCCTCCACGCGCTTTAGCTGTTAGAAGGGCCAATTGTGTTTTGTTAACCAAAAGTATTTTTGCTTGCAGAGTTTTCCAATTATTATTGTTTATTATTTAATCTTAATTAAGTGACAGTATTGAGCGTATGATTTTGTTTGAAAAAAAGCTCGCGACTAGTTTTCATGTATCACTAGCTTTTAGCCCGTGACTTCGTCCGCGTGGAAGTCGAAAATGGCTCTAATAGGATTTTTGATCACAAGTAGTGTATTATAAAACGGACTCGGAATGGACGGTATAGATTTGTAACTTAAATAGTTATAACCATCCAACTTTGTACAATCAACAAACAAATAACGACCAAATATTTTAACAACAAACAAACAACCAAGACCTTAGTACACTAAGGTACTAAATGCAAAAAAGTGTTTGTTTAAATACGGGCGAGGGTCATTCTTTTGGCCGAAGTTTTGGACAGCGCGATTCAAAAAATTATATTACGTATTCTGCGCCATCTATCGTATAATGGTAGAATATCGTTTTTATATTTAGTGACGTGTGAGTTGTGATTTCTATTTTCTTAAATATTTATTTTTAAATTTAATTACAATGAATTACAAATAAATGTTACTGTGAGTTATGTATAATTTTTATGTATTAAAGTTATTTACATTGGTTTTGTACTTTTTACGTGATACGCGTACAAAAAAAAATTATAAGAGATGGCGGTGATTGAAATTAAATCGTGCTAGTAAAATTTATTCTTGATGACATATAGTGTATTAACAAAACGGAGGTTTTAACAGATTTATTATAGGTATAGATTGTTATCACCATTACTATAACTGCTTTTTAGCTAAAAAAGGAGATATGAACGGTTCAAACTTTTTTTTATGGGCACGCTTGAAACGTATTTACTTTTTTTGATTTTAGTGGGAAAGACTTTGAAAGGACAAATAGACTTGTCGAAGTACAAAGACGGTTTTAGGAGATGAAAGCAGGAGGTTCGAAATCGAGATGCGAGCAAGAAACTCAAGACTGTATCAGCCTGTAAACAACCTACTGCTGAGCGAAGGCCTCTTCTCCATATAGGAGAAGGGTTGTAGTTTAATTCACCACGCTGCTCCACTGCGGGCTGGCGGATAATTTCATGAGTAACGATCGTTATCAGGTGTCTATGATAACAACCGGGACCGACGGCTTTACGTGTTGTTCGAGGCACCGTGGGGAGACCCACAAGGACACACACCCAGACCGGAAACAAATATTTGTACAAAAACAAATATCTGACCCGAGCGGAAAACGATCCCGCGACCGCTGGTGCGCGGTTTGAGGCGACTACTCACACCACTACACCAGAAATCAGAATGGTCGTCAATGTCGTTAAGGTCATCAATGGGATAATCACACAACCGTGTTTTTAATGAAGAGCAAGAGCGAGAGCTTTTAAAATAGGCACTATACTTGAGCCAAATTCGATGTGGAATTTTTATAAAGAAACCAAAAGTCATCGTGGGTTGTCACACTTTTATTAATGAAAAATTATAATTTATCACTAATTTCATTTCTTAGTTATACATTAAAAATTTTAATTTAACACTGTTTCCTAGAACTTAACCGCCAAGTACGTAATATACAAGAAAATTAGCTTATAACAAAAATTAACAAATGTTTTATTACTAATATAGGTACATCTAACAACACTAAATTGTGTAGAACTGACAGGAAAATTTCGCAGATAAGCAACATTAATTGGTCTTTTTTTTTTGATCAGTCGTTATATTGTTAAAGGTAAATTGTAATCATATTTTAAACAAACTTTAAATATTATAATTATTAGGTTTATCTAACGTAAGTAAAGTAAAATAAATAATAAAAGTGAATGAGTGTCTGAACATAGATTTCTAATCATAATAAATCCATTTTAAAACAAATGTTGTTTTATTTTGAATACTATCCAGGAATACTGTAGCTATTTTTAATACAGGCATATATACATATTTATGAAAATATTTAGAAATCATTCAGTGGGAAATTAGTTAAACCAAAGTAACAAGTAAATTTTACCTCTACAGCACATAATTATAGATAATATATAAACATATCTAACTCCCTGACTTGTTTATTTCAAGTTTTATGTATCTTGTACTACTGTGTATAAATATTAAAAAATATAATTATTATAATTATTTTTCAATAGGTTGTTAGCATGCAATTGTTGGTTGCTAAGCAACGGTTTGTTGGTAAGCATTCTATATCGAACTTGGCTTAGGTATAGATGTAATGTGCAGATATATATTTTGGTCTACCTAAAAAGATAGTAAATAAATTGGCCTATGAACTTACAGTTAAATATTATTTATCACGACCTCAGACTTGGGATGATAACGAGCTAAGAAACTCTTTCGTGTACTAGCTTGCAGATGAGGAATGGTTTTAGATGTTTATGAGAAGACACTTAGTCCAGTCTCTACTCAGCGTAAACTTCAAGCAAGATTAAAAATACTGTTAGAAGTCTTTAAAATATTGAAGCCTGATTATTATTTACAGAGTTCGTTAATTATTCTTTAGAGTTTAAATAAATAATTAATAAAAAATACTATAATATGATATTTTGTATTATTCGCATACGGTTCAATTGACCCCTATCACTGTTTCAACCGCTCCTGGTATTGGGACGATTAAAATAAATCGGATTTATATCTTTAATTTGATCTGCTATTAAAAATAACACACCTGGAACGTATATCACATTGTCCATTCGTAGACATACCCTTTTATTAAACATACATCATAATTCATTGCTTGGATTATAAATAGTAAAATTATGGACGATATAAGTAATATTGTTTCAACTGTACCCAGTCTATCCTAATAAATTTTTGATTCTTAAGGCATTTTAAATCTTACCATTATCTATCCCATTTGACACACTAGGTTGCTTTATATCGAATAATTCAGATGCCTTAAACATCTCGTAGTAAAGACCCTTTCGAATCATCAATTCTTCGTGATTTCCTAACTCTATAACTTCTCCTCCTTGCATCACGTATATGACGTCAACATTTCGTACGGTAGATAAACGGTGCGCTACTATTATAGTTGTCCGTCCTTTTTTACCCTGATTACAAAATTCTTTTTTATTTGTTTTGTGAGCCGAAATTTTCAGCGGAGTAGTACATGAGGGCACACAACAATACAATTTTGGATTCAACAGTAGTCAATTTAATATTATCATCATAAGTCGTATAAAATTACAAGATTTTGAATGAATATTACACAATTCTTTTATTCGAATTTAGTGTGAAAAATCTTAATTTTTTTATAAAATATTTACTTACAGAGGCCTAAACAAATGGTATTACGATTAGAACGGATTAGGAAAGCAACATAAACTGACCTTTAAGTTCACCAACAGAACAAAACGCGTTCTTGTACGCCATTTAATTAATATCTAATATTTATTGTACGCAAATGCCCCTGTACAAAAAATGACCAGTTTCTCCTACTTTAAAAAATAATACCTTTGCCTTATATTTCTGTAATATTATTTAGGCGTGGGTACAATTGACTCGGCTCCCAAACGGCTTTTATAATAATTTTACATGAGTTGTTTTTATTTGTGTAAATAGTTGATGATTATATTTTTACAAAATTTCTAAGCTTCGTACTGTAATTAAACATTTTCTCAGATAGGATTTTGTTATTATATTTGCACCTGTTTTTAATTTATCAAAGATGTACAAATTTAATAATTTAAACAGCGTAATGTAGAAGCAATCTAGAAGCGATATAATGTTGTGGTGCGAGTGGTCGCCTTGACGTCGACGATCACAGGTTCGATTCCCGCTCAGGGCAGGTATTTGTATTTGTACAGATATTTGTTTCTGGACTGGATGTGTGTTCTTGAGGATCTCCTCAGCCTCACCGTGCCTCGGAGAGCAAAAAGAGGTAAAGCCGTCGGTCCCGGTTCTTATATAAAGAAGAGACCGTTGACCATCAGATGGGACGTTTAAACGTTCTTTTCGGCTAATTCAGTTCAGTTGAGTTATATATTATTTTAAGTAGAATAAACCTCATTTAATGCCTCCTGTACTTTAGATTCTGAAAGCGTGTCGAGAGCACTGGTGGCTTCATCAAGTATGAGAATACGTGGATTTCGTACTAAAGCACGGGCAATAGCAATCCTTTGCTTCTGTCCTCCCGACAATGAGGTGCCACGGTCTCCTACTAAAGTATCATAGCCCTACAAGTTAATAATTACAATATATGTACATATATTATTTATTGCACTTAAAAATTTAGTACAGTAATTAGTATTCAATAATTGTTAGCAAAAATGGAATTATCTCTAGAATAGATAGATCTCTTTTAGCCAAGCTGCGATAGTGAGATACGAGTATAATGCTAAAAAAGGTGCAGTGATGTCAATAATACTTAAAAATATGTGTAACGATACTATTAATAATATAATTTAAATATAGATACTTAAAAACAAATAGCTAATTAAATATTATATACAATATCATAAAATATGCTACATATACCTTGCTTGGTGAGCTTGGTGTAAAAACAGGACTGATAAGGGCATAAGAGGTAGTTGAGTCAAATAGGAGTAAAGTTAGCTGTGAGTCAATGACTCTATGACTTTTGATAGGATTGAAAGGACCGAAATAGGTCGGTATGGAGTAAGACAGGTAAGATTAAAGGATTCAGGAATGGAATGATAAAGGCATTCTTCCACAATGATGGGAAAGCATTGCGTGTGAGTGAGAAAATAAAATTGAGGTGATCACACGCGCAATATTCTCCAGTAGGGGAAGAATCATGTCAAGGTCGAGGTTGTCACAGTATCACTACAAGTGAGTTTTGAGGAGATGAAGCAGACACACTTCTTTATAGTATTCACTGAGATTGATATAAAGACGAATGGAGGTAGGTCTTGGATAAGAATGTAAGAGTATCGGTTTTTGTGTTAGAGCCTAAAATAATGGGTGAAGTGGTAAAATTCAAAGTTCAAAGCATTGAGATCCACATTTTTTTTTTAAATCACATTCATGTATATCTACGACTTTATTGTAAGATATTTGAAATATGCCGTAAATACACTGTACAATTAGTATATTTAGATCTATTGTCATAACTAAGGTATAAAAAAGAATTCTTACAGCAGGTAGCGTCATGATGAAATCGTGCGCATTAGCATTTTTGGCGGCTTTTAATATATCGGCATCTGAAGCAAATTCGTATCCGTAACGAATATTTTCTCGTATGCTTGTATTAAACAGCACCGGCTCTTGCCGCACCAGGCCGATCTGATCACGTAACCACCGCACAGACAGCTCACGGACGTCATAACCGTTTACTATAACCTATTTATGTATATACAAAAGGAGGATGGGCATTTTGGGCCACGAGCGAACAAAGATGACACCTATAGTAAAGTGTAGGTCTTATCAAGACATTTTCCTAAAAAACCACTCTTTGACTTAGTTATGGTACAATTATATAGTACCATAAAATCTGCTTGAAAATGTGAAGTTTCTTGACGTTTTAGAGTACTCATAAGGATCAATAGGTGGCGGCAAAAATTTTATTTATGATTATTTATTATTTTTGAATTATAACCAAGGTGTCGCTCGTGTTCTTTCATTCTACTTTAAACAATAGCTCTGGCATATCCTTGTTTGTCACGAAAAATCCTAATCATGTACATAACTTTCATTTGTGTTCGCTCATAGCCCAGATATCCATATAAAATGCGCATGGTCCTTTATTACATTGCTAATAGGTACTTAGTAATAATAATAAATAAGAAGAATAGAAAATAATAAGCTGACGACCGTTCTGGTGTAGTGGTGCGAGTAGTCGCATTAACGACGGGGGTCGCGAGTTCGATTCCCGTTCGGAGCAAATATTTGTATTTGTACAAATATTTGTTTCTGATCTGGGTTTATGTCCTTATAGGTCTCCCCACCGTGCCTCAAAGAGCAAGTAAAGCTGTTGGTTGCCGGTTGTTATCACAGACACCTGATGACGATTGTTACTTATGGTGGTTAAATTATCCGCCAACCCACAGTTGAGCAGCGTGATGGATTAAGCTCTCCAACCCTTCTCCTATATGGAGAAGAGGCCTCTGCCCAGCAGTGGGACGTTTACAGGCTGATTTAGTTCAATAATAAGCTTTGTACTAGATAAAAATATACTCGTATATTGTTACCCTGGATGGTTATGATTTACAAATAGACCCGGTAATTGGCACTGCAATATATTCTAGGGTTTTTTTCGTAAAGGCCTATTGTATCAGTTAATATTTTGATAGAACTTACACTTCCGTCAATAACATCATAGTATCTTGATATAAGAGCCACAACGGTTGACTTGCCGCAACCAGATTGTCCAACTAAGGCCACTGACTGTCCACTTGATATATTAATGTTCACACCGTTTAAAACCTATAACGCCTTTTTTAATAAAGATGATAAATAAAAATCAATAAAAAGCTTATTCAAATCATTAAAATGTCATTTACAAATCGTAAGTATAAAGACTTATCTAAAGTACAATGGCAGCGTGAGTTTTGTAATTATTTATTTAGTTTTAATGGTACCTATATACTAACTAAAAAATTAACTTCGACTGGCATAATTAATTATTGACCATTTTGGTGACATTTTATATTAAAATTTGATCGACTTATTATAAGACTAACTTAAATGTGGTTACGGGTTCATAAAATTTTACAATTTGCTTATTTTTTTTTTTTTACTTTTTTTGTTTTTAGCTCGTTTTCAAAATACTTTCCGACCATTGATGCAATAAATTTTGTACACAACGGAACCAAAATCGCATATCAGTGTAAATTAGAATTAGGTGCTTTATAGATTTGAAAACAGTAAAATTAACGAGGTCCAATCATGGTAGAGTATACTAGGATTTTCACCCGAAAACATAATAGTAATTATAAAAATTCAATTCCTTTAGTATGCTAGTTTGTGTACAAACTTTAGTTTCATTTAATCAATAGTACAAGTAAGCTATTTATGTACGAGTATATTTGCTATGTGCTATTTACATTAAAACCAATTTGTGCTGGATGCTAAAAGCATACTGCGAACTAGACATTCTGTGAAGCGAGCAGTTTTTTTTAAAAATACATATGTAAATATATATTTATAATATTTTTAAATAATATAGAATAATATTATGATTTTGCCGCCCCCTGAAACTGCGACCCGGGGTGGCTGCCCCAGCTGTTTCATAGTCGCGTTGGACGCCCGGAACTTCCACGCAAGTTTGAGGAAAAAAAAAACATCTATGAGGCGTCTCTTTTAAAAATGATCTATTATTTGTAAGAGACTAATAAAAAGTGAAACATTGTTCTGCGATTTTACACTGTCGATGTCCGCATCATGGTGACTTGTCGTAAACCTTACTGGGTTCTGTACAAGGTACGATACATAATTTGTGAAATAAAAATATGGTTGATTCTCTAGTAATACTCACATAAATAAAAAATCTAAATTTAAATAAAGGAAACCGTACCTATGTTTGTACTGACCGTAATTCCAGGCCTGGAAGGGTACTCAAAATATACGTTTTTAAAATATATATTCCCTTCCATTGAGTCAGGTTTGATTCCGTGATCTAATGATGGGTTTATGATTGGTCGACTGTGCAACACGTAAAATATGGAAGCGCCAGCACCACGAGCAGATCCTAATGAGGTCATTAAATTGCCTATCATACCGAAATAGGACAGTGCAGTTAATACCCCGAAGAATACCTAAAACATTGTCATAATTTACCATTACAATTAATATCGGTAAAGGTTTTACGAGTTCCTAAATAAACCGTATTTATGAGAAACAATAAGTTACAACAGTATCAAAAGAATACAAGATATAAAAAGAAAAGGTCAGTCTGTATAAATATCATAAATATGAAAGTTTGGAGAGAGATGGTTGCTTGTTACTTCACAGCTAAAAGTATTTAACCGTTTGCCATAAAGCTCGGTATATATGTCGTAGCCATATCATAAAGTTACATGGTGAAATGCTCGGAAATTTAATGAAATTGTCGCATTTCATAAAATGTTTCACTATCCATTGGCCACATCATGATGTGCCTTGGTCAGATCAATGATAGGAAATCGTTTGTCGATATGGTCAACTAAAATGCGCTACTTCTCTTTATATCATGAAATGCGACCACTTCATGAAATTCTCGAGCATTTCATGATGTGAGCAATTCTACGTTATTCCTACGACATATACACAGATAATTGAAGTAATAAGCTTTCTATTCTGAAATTCCAACCGGATCGGAATCCACGTGGGCAAAATCATCGATATCAGGTAGTCTATGTTACCTATTTTAGTAGAATACCGCGGGGCTTCATCTCATGTAAAGTAACAAACTTGTTAAAACTAGCTTATCTCAGAATGTTATCAGTAGTAAAGAATAGCTTAAAATACGGCATTAAAATATCACTTAAACTACAGTGGCAGTACAGAATAGAATTCAACATTGAATGACAATAAATACTTCATGGCTGCCTCGGAGCACGTAAAGGCGTCGGTCTCGGTTGTTATCATAGACACCTGATAACGATCGCTAGCCATGGTAGGGAAATTACCGCCAACCCACAGTGGAGCAGCATGGATTAAGATCCAACCCTTCTTCTATATGGAGAAAAGGCCTTCGCTCAGCAGTGGGTGGTTTACATGCTTATAACGTATGATCAATGGCCTTGTATAATCATCATAATACACACACATCGTTACATGTGCGACCCATTCCCATTATTACTTACTATTATGCCATAATCCTCTTTGTATCCATACAAAATCCCACAGGACAGCAAATAATTTATAATTTCAATGTTGGTATACATATATCACCCTAAAAGTAAGTTTATACTAACAGAGAACATAACATCAGCATTGTATCGTTGCGGCTCGTTGATTATTAGATATATACCCATATAAAAAGCCAAAGCATAAGAACTGAAGACACAAAAAAAATAGAAATCCCATTGACAATCCGGTGAAAAATTCTGAAAAATTAACTTTAATAAACATTTCATAATAGTAGGTACCTAAAAACGTAAAACTTATCCTCGATTTTAATGTTTTAGATACATATTTAGTTGTTTGTTACTTTATTTAAGGAATACAAAAATATAATCTTGAACGTGGTTATAAAAATAAATAAGTCAATAAAATAAATTAACCTTTTTAATTTTTTACCTTTTTGTATGTGGATCCTTCTGGCATCTGCTAGAGGTCGCTTATAACGTTCTCTTTCCTTCTCTTGGCCGTTAAATGCATAAACAGTTTTAATAGATCCTAATGCTTCTTCAGCGATGGCGTTAGCTTCTCCTTTAGCTTGAGCCTGTTTCTTGTACAAACGATTTGATATCTAGAATTCATAAGACAAGCAACATGGAAAATTTTTATTGATATTATTTCATCGGAAGAATTAGATCGAACTGTAAAATAATATTTCATTAAATCTAGTTTCAATTGCTTGTTTGGGATTGTTTTATATACTTTTTATAAATGCCATAAATCTAATACATATTTACCACGCCAGTCAACCCCACGAGCATTAAAGTAATCGGAGCGGTGCTGAGACAAAGCAAAGCTAGTTTCCAACCCCTTATTAAAGCCATCACAATACAACTTATTGACACTGCTGTGTTATATAACAAGGCAGACACCTTGTTCCCAATACCTTCCTCTAACTTTATCATGTCTCTGCAAAGATTATTCTCATAAGAAACTTACATACCGGACACGTGCGATTCGAATTATCACAAGAAGGGTTCCGTATCATTGTAATGTTTAATTGCATTAATAAAGTCGAACTCACATTGTAAAAACGTTGAAACACATATTTTGTTGTTGTCGTGTAGTGTTGCTTTTAATTTTAGTTATAACAGCCAAAGTTAATGTTCTGTAAAATTTTTAAGTGTCTACCAACCTATTACGGTTATACCCACGGTCGTGTTTTATACCGTGGTTATACCATTTTGTGTATTATGTGATAGACGGAGGTACGGATATTGCATTCTTAGTAATATGGTTGCTTTATCACTCTTTGATTACGGAACCCTAAAAAAATTAAAACCCAATCTATGAAATTAATAAGAATAATAATAACTCGGCCATCTTTGAAGCAAAGTCGCCAGTTTGATGCAAGTCGTAATACGCTAAATCTTGGTTTAATACAGCTCGAAAATAAGATAGTCTTATTTTAAAAATCTGTAAAATAGAAAAAATATACATATTCAAGGCTTCAACAATACGTGCATATATACCTACTCGTAAACTTTCATCGCAATACAGAGAGGAATGTTATTAATATTCAACTTTCATGTTTGTGTATGGATAACGTAGTGATTATATACTCGATCTTTGGTGTATGGTAGGTACACTGCTGAGCAGACATTTGTTTACCTTTATTATAATTTTTTGCTTTAAATATTTGTGTTTATGATTTTTTTAAACTGTTTCTTTAATATGGCTGTAAGATATGTGTTAGAAATAAGGCTTGTTCAATTTCAGTTTTAATTTTATTTATGCAAGTGAGAGAGATGACACACTGACAATGTTATAGCACTAGTCTAAAGGTATGCATGAGAAAAAAGATAAAATTTAGTAGAAAGTACCTGATTTATTGCTGCCACATTCATAAGAGCTGATCCCAAATATCCGCCCGTTAATAATAAAACCCCAACGCAGCTATAATTTATTCCAAACTGATGCATAGACTTTAAGAAAACTTTTGTATTAGAATCATCCTTATTAGATCTAGCGTAGTCAATCATACTTTGAAATGCATTAGCTACTAAAACTATGCTATAAGGCATTGTCAAACCTGCTATAAATATGGCTATTAACGCAACTGAAATGAGTAATTTATCCCATTTCGTAGCGAATTTAAACTGTAAACAGTGGTGCTTATTAGTCTTTTTGGTACTTTGTTAGTTTTGTAAGAATATTAAACATAATTATAATAAAATAAGGTTATTCATATAATAATAAAAAAAAGTTAAATACTCAAACGAAAAAAAAAATCTAAATGTAAACATTAAACTAATCTTATCTATCTTTAAAATGTGTATCTTTTACAACAAAAAATATATAAAAAAAATGTATACCAATGTAAAGTATGATATATTAGGAATGACTGTTTGTTCCTTTTTTGTATATTTTGAATTTACAATCATACTGACAATATTTCATGCTCCCAATAAACCTTTAATTATATTACAATTATAAAATTAAAAATCAGGAGTTGTAACTGTTATAAGCCAGACTTTCTTTAATAAATATTTAAATGAATTGTGATGACATCACAATTGACTGATACATGACATTTATAGTAGGATTGTATTAATTTTAAATAAATAAAAAAATAACTGCCAGAAAAAAGAAATAAAAATAAACTAAAGTATTATACTAAACAAATTTTTATTTCATAGAAATAATTATGCAACTCGATATTTCAAACAATTATATCGTCGCCCCCACAGAATAAACCCGTAAGAGCAAAAAAACAAATTTTTCAGGAGAAGCAAAAAACCGTATTTCCTTAATAACTTTAAATATTTTTAATCTACAAAAATAATTTATATACCAAAACAAAGCTATTTAGTTTTGCTATTATTGTAGGTATATAATTTACTTTAATTTATTCTTGCAGTTACTAGAGTTATTAAGAAACAAAATTATTACGGAAATTAAAAGCAAACACCTTTCACAGTAATGTCCTTTACGATCCTATTCGTATGAAATGATATAGAGACCTTTATCAGTAAGATTGTATTATGATTTTATTTTTCTTCCATCAACTGCTGTAACACGTTAGTTTTTTTAGTGTCTAAGCAGAAAAATTTGTTACTGGTAATGGATTGTAACTTGCTTTTTCGTAAAGTATTTTATACAATTACTGTCACTATGATACTGTGAAAATTAAAAAAAAAATAATACGAGAATATCAAGTAACAGCAAGAATAATATCGTATTCGCTCGTACGATTTTACTGGGTAAATATTTCTCCCGCGAATAATATTGCTATAGTATTTTACGTGTAAAATATCGTCTGTGTAAAGTAATGGAAAAAGCCGGTATAAAAAATTATCTCCGTAAAGGACATTAGTTAAAAACTGAAAAAAAATCACAAGGTGTAATAGGACCTGTAGATGCCAAATTTGACATAAAAGCAAGAACCCCGTAAGAGCGCCTTACGGGATTATTCGGTGGGGACGACGATATAATACATATACTATTTTCTTTAACTTAACATTACATAGTTATACTATTTTCTTCGCTTTTTTCTTTGTGGACTTGTGTGACCTACTGAATATTTATTTATGAAGAGTTCTTCATATATTAAACTATTTGAATTTGGACTTAAATATTGAGAAATTTCCTTATATAGAAATTTCTTATAACAATCTTGATTGGTATTAGTTTCTGCGGATACATATTTTTTTTCATTTGATTTTTTACCTTTCTTAACATTTAAAAATGTATCTTTTAATTCGAGAATTTTCTGTGTGTTCTGTTCTATTTTATTTAACAAAGCTGTTTCCATTGATTTCATTCGAGCATCTAAATAAGCAATAGTATATTCTTGACTATTTCGTAAACTTTGTTCTTTGGAAAGGTGAGTGCCTATTTGTGGATCTGAAACTTGTGGTAATGATCGTTTTAACAATGACTTGGTAGATGTTTTAATAGGTGCTGGAGGTTTTTCTTTAGTTTTTATTGTATCATCTAGTTTATCTAGGCAAGTCTCTAATATATCTTTCATTCTCATATTAAACTTTCTTTTCTCTTCAATAACTGCACTTCTTTCTGATGTGATTTTATTTTTTATTTGTGGACTTTTCGGTAGTGGCTGACACTCCGTGGCTTTATTTATATTCGTTTCATTGGTCTTTGGTCTGGGAACATCAGGCAATTCTACTTCTGTCATTTCTTTTTTTGATTTTATATTGTCATATTCTACATCTAGAACTTCTATAATGTTAATTTTTGAAGATTGATTTGTTTTATCTGTATTAGGTTTTATACATTTCTTAATATTCAAACATCCTTGTACACTTTTATTTGGTTTATTTAGAGTAATAGATGGTGAAACCTTTTCAAGTTTTACTGGTATTGGAGTTTGTAAAGTAATCTTCTTTTTTGACATCAGTTTAACATTAGGCTCCTTTCTTACAAAACTCTCATTATTATTTTGATGAGAAATATTATTAACCTGAACTACTGTTGAGTTATTACCATTTGACAATATATTTTTATTACTAAATGAATTTGGTTCATATACATTCTTAGTAGTTTTCTCCTGGCTATATTGCTTATCGTCCACAATTTCGAAACTCCTATCTGTGTAAGGTGGAACCACAAGCATAGGCTGTGGCAGGATTTTATTGTCATCTTTTGAAGGCAGAGATAATCTAGTAAAACGTGGTTTAAATAACTCTTGTTTAGATATTTCTGTATCATTTTTTGTTGAAAGGTTTATATTGTCTGAATTGTACCGTGACGAAGAATACATCAGTTCACCATTTGTCAAAAAATCACCATATTTTAAGGAATAATTGGCCTTTTTATCATTAAAAGTTAACTCGTTTTCAATATCTTCTAATAGTATTAAATTAGGATAAAATTTAGCTTTTTGATGTGATTGATCTACAAATCGTTTGGGATCACAAAAATGTCCATTTTCCGTTGGTATAGCATCAAAAGTTAGTTTGTCTTTCTGGAAAAAAAAAATACAATAATAGTTTTAATAACTTTAGTCATGACTATCTAAAAACATATTATTGAGTATGATACAGACTACATAAAAAATGATAATATATTCAAATTTATTATTATTTTTAGTAATCTTTGTTAATTTATTTTTTCACTTTATGAATATTTTGATTTTTGACTTATATTGGTACATATTAGTTCATTATAACATTAGTATATAATACACTGACTAATATTGTTGTGTTAGGGAAGTTAGTGAAAAGGTTACTTTTCAACTCAAAATTCTTCCTTTTTAAGGTTGTATATGTATGTCTAGAGTTCCAACATAATATAACTAGTGTATAAGGTACACAATACCTGAATTTTGCACATAGTGTACATTTTATATAGTTTATTACTTGCTCGCACATAAAAGTTTCATAACTTTTTTACCTTTTTATAAAGTAATTACTTGATAAAACTATATAGCATTTAACATATTACTAAAATTACAAAGTGAATGTTTATCAAATGATTTTTTTAAACAAGAGAGAAAGAGTTTCAATAAATGAAATTGGCAAGACAGAATCTTGTGTGTAATTTGTATAGTTTGACAGCGTATTTGGCATTCATGATTAGTCCATATGCATACTGGCACTGCATAATAAGAAACCAACCTCAATCATATATATACTTTGGAGAAAATTAATGAAAAAGCAAATTCTTATCTACACAATATTACATTCCAATTTACATAGAATATTGTTTATTCTCATTGCTCATAAGTTTCATTAATAAGACAACAACAGGAGTAGTGATGATTTCTAATAATATTTAGAGCTTCTTTCAATATTCTGCAGAATATTTCCTCATTTTTAATAACAAATATATTTACCTTATAGTTCATAAAGCACTCTTCTTTGAAATGATGTTGACAAACCACTCTATTCTTTAATTGGGAAACTTTAAGATCAAGAAACTCGAGCCTCTGCGCGTTTACAAGCCACTGATGGCATCGCACTTTCTCAAATACAGGATAATGAAACATATGTGTCTTTCCGTCTGACTTCACAGTACAATTGCGATACGTACATCGGCAACCACCCATTTTAAAAATTCTAAAATATAAAACACGGTTAATAACTACTTGTACATATCAATTTGTAAAAACCTACTTCCTTGATTTACCATAACAATTTTGGTAAAATACTCACAAATATATTTTACTTTTACTTATTAAATATTTGTGAAATCTTATTATAAGTAATTAAATATTGATATCTGTAGACTATAATAAAGAAATTCGTAAATACGAATAATGTTTGTTGTTTTACTATTTGACGATTTTCTGTCACGTAAATAAAAGTTAATTGTTGGTTAATTGTCAAATCGTATGTCACTCTCACTTTGACAGTTGCCTTCCCCATTGTATGGAGCAAGATCTAGCTATTTAGAGCTAGATCGTGACTATGGGTACGTTCGCGCGCCCTCTTCTAATTGATAATTCATCACTTTTATAGGAGCGCATGCGTACTTCATACTTTTTTATCTATGCATTCCACAGACCACATGCGCGGAAACGGAAATGGGACATGCGCAATAGTTTTTTATTTATCAGTTTTTAATAAAAATAATAAGTATAGTGAATAAATGTAAGAAGATAATTTTGTTTATTATCTTTTATGAACAATAGCAAACAATTATTTACTAAAGTTCGACAGTTAAATTCAGTTTTTGATTAAAGAAGTATCATTTCCGCGCATGTGGTCTGTGGAATGCATAGATAAAAAAGTATGAAGTACGCATGCGCTCCTATAAAAGTGATGAATTATCAATTAGAAGAGGGCCCGCGAACGTACCCTATAATAGATTCTATTTTTTTTTAAAGTGAATACATGTTAAGAAAAATATTACCTACCAACGTATTTTATTTTTGACTAGACAGTACTGTAGTAGACTAAATGAGGACACTTTGAAACTCAACAAATCAGTGTTGTGTTTTTTTATTTATGAAATGTAATTAAAAACAGAGCTGGCTACTTCAGTGTGGTGCTCTTTCCCCTCTTCTTTTCTCCGTATTTAATTCTCCATATCTAATATTTAATATTTAATTCTATTACTGATCTCCTTTCTCTTCTTCTACTTTTGTATGCGATGACTTGCAAAGGGTATAGCCGGGTTTATACATATAGGTCTGTCCATGCGGCTTTTTCGACTCGCACTTGAAGTATCGTTTTGGTCTCAAATAAAAATAATACAGTTACATTTTCAGCTATTTATTTCAAACGGTATTCGAGTTTAAAAAAAAAAACTTCTTTTTTAATAGTAAAATTCAAAATTAATGGTGATTTTTTTTTCAAATTCTAAGCGGTAAAAGACATGAAAAAACCTTTAGTAATGATTTTCTAACGAAAAACCGATTTTTAGCGAAAGAAATAAAATTAAATCGTTTTTTAAGTGCTTTTTGAAAAGTGTCACACACCGAGTTTTAATGTATCTATTATACCCTGTACAAGATAGCTTGATCTTTTTGACAGATGTAAATTTTCTGATAGACATAACTTTGAAATGACGAACATATTATTTTCTTAATTTAAATGATTTTAAAAATTGTAAAAATATTAAAAAAATACATATAACACAAAAGTCCCTAAAGATTCAAGCGTTGTCCCAAAATTTTAAGACTTTTTATTGCTTCAAAGTAAAATTTAAATAGGAACACTGAAAATAATAGACGCTTGTAGAATGTTACATCGGTGGGTCGGATTTTTGTTTCGACCGCTGTAACATTGTACAAGCGTCTATTATTTACAGAGTTCCTGTTTAAATTTTACTTTGAAGCAATGAAAAGTCTTAAAACTTTCGGACGACGCTTAAATCTTTAGGGACTTTTGTGTTATATATATTTTTTAAATATTTTTACAATTTTTAAAATCATTTAAATTAAGAAAATAATATGTTCGTCATTGCAAAGTTATGTCGATCTGAAAAATTTACATCTGTCAAAAAGATCATGCTAACTTGTACAGGGTATAGTTGAGGTTTATTTTAAAATGTCACCCATATTTTATTATGATCTCAAATATATAGGAACAACATAAAAACGACACTAGACTAGACTTATTTGTGTATATCTAATTTTTAGTAAATATGTCAATAATAAAATATAGTTTTCATAAGTTTTCATGCTAGCAAAAGTACACACACTTTTTTTTTTTTTTTTTTTTGTTAATAATAACGTTTATTTTTACATAAAATTATTCATAATAATTATTTTAACAATTTTTCTAGTTTTCAATAAATTACCGTCAGTGCGTGTTACTACGTAATTATTTGCAATTAACATGTGCGTTAATTACTTTATCTATACTTTATTCGTCGAATTAATTCCTTCTATTATGTATTTTAGGTATTGGTTTAATATAACTAAAATAGAGATCAAAAACAAATAACGTACAATGGTCGTATAATTGAAAAATTCAATCTGGAAGCATCTACCTTAGTTACACAACTGTTTATATTGTTTTTATTTATTTAAACAGAGATGTGACTTATTTAAGATACAAGTATCTGAAATACAGATACAAGATACAAAATACGTATTTTCATCTTGTATCTAAAATACTTTTTTAAAATGTATTTTGTATCTTGTATCTAAATTCCTTTTGTTTGGTATCTTAGTATTTTGTAAATACTATGTTTGGTAAAATACTTTTAGTAATACTTATATAGCATTCATTCACCAAATATGATATAATCCAGTGATTTTAGGCATTTTAAGCCCCAATCTGCGGATAAATTCTAAGTGAGCTGAATTTTTGTATACACTTTTATTACGACATTGTAAAGATGTGAAAAATTGACATTGATATCGTGGCGGGTAAAAAAGTTACAAAGGTCAAAGGTTTTGTTGCAAATATCTCGCGAACTATTGCTCGGAGGAGAACTATTTGTGAAACTCTGACAATTATAGGTACTGAGTCAGTTGAAAAATATTTCTTGAGTGTTAAAGACTTTATTTTATTAGTTTCATGCTCTTCAACAGTTGATCAACCAATGATGAAAACAGTAAAGATTTTGATTTAAATATAGGAATAAGACCACTCGACGTTTTGTCAGCAACTGTTAATGATATAAAAAACTGAAGATATCGACAATTATTGACAAAAAAAAATTAATATACTATATATTATTTTGTCTGTATTTATCATTCAAATAAAAAATTATTCACCCTTAAAAAATCTATTGTTAAATATCATGGATTATTCATACGGGGCAAACCATGTAAAAAAAAAAACGAACCTTGCAATCTTCTCGAGGTAGGTAGTGAGGAAAAGTGCATGTAGTCGCTTTCTCCGCGCTCTACTCCAAAAACGGTTAATTTTACAGAAAAATGCAAGAGGCAATTTTTTTGTAGATATTTTTACGACAAACAATTTTTATAATGATCTATATTAACCTCCGAGTAATAGATAGCGTGATATTTGCGAAAAACTGATTTTCGTGACCTTTTGACCTTTATAACTTTTTTAGCCGGCACGATATCAATGTGGATTTTTCACATCTTCATTACAACGCCGTAATAAAGGTGTATACAAAAAATCAACTCACAAGGAATTTTTCCACAATTAAAACCTAAAATGACGGGTTAAGTTTCTATGGTGACATTAATTTTAAATGTTTTTAGAGGATTCTGATTCCTTTATTGCAAGTGGCGAAAACACAGGGTCTACTGGCAACACCGCTGACTTAAAAACATTGCAATACCTTAACAATAAAGATACCAACTTAAAGAGTTTAAATGCTTACTCTACAATAAGAAAAATATTTTTCAAATATAACACCTGTTTGCCAAGTTCTGCTCCTGTGGAGCGACTCTTCTCTTTTGGAGGTATGATTATCAGGCCTCATCGAAGAAAAATGAGTGATAAAATGTTTGAAGAACTGGTTTTACTTAAGTCTCAATTAAAACCTTAATAATATAATATTTTATCTTCTCACTTTTACGCGATCAACGCGATGTAGGTATTTGTAAATAATTAATGTAAAAAATTAAACTTACATTCAATAAAATGTTATTTTCTCACAAAAGAATTTGTATCTTTAAAAAGTATTTGGAAGATACGTATTTTGTATCTAGTATTTCAGATACCATTCCAGAAAGGTATTTGTATCTGTATCTGAAATACTTGATTTTAAAGTATCTTGTATTTTGTATTCCAGATACTTTGTATAGGGTATCTTGTACATCACTGTATTTAAACAAATACCGTTCATTTACTATGTAAGATCTGAAAAAAATAACAAGGAAATTATAGTATGAGAAGATTTTAACATTAACTTACTAAAGAACACTAAAGAAGACTGAATACTATTTGTTAAATGTTGTAATTTTACTAATTAAAAGTTATAAAACCTCTTCTTACATGAAAAGTCATATAATACAAATATTATTTTTGTGGCTATATTAGAAATTACTGTAAAATATTTAAGCTTGTTTGTACCTCGGCTTAGCCAATATTCAAAAAAACAAGATTAAATTTAGTAAAGACGAAATTAAAATGATGTGGAATATCATTAATGCCGACACTATAATAGAAGAGTTAAATATCGAAATGGTTATTTTGAAAATTAATTTTTGGCCATCATTCTAATAGCGGATGGCAACGGCATTGGAAAAGCACTTCGCTAACATTCTACTTTTGACAACCAAAAAGTTTATATCTCTCGGAAATAATAGGTACAAATGTTCACACATAGCAACACTCCTAGTAAATATATTTAACAATTAATATGTATTTATTATAAGTGGTGAGTTCCCTGATCTGATGAAACAGTTAAAATTATACCAACCTTTATAATCGGAAGTCCTACAGATCCAACGAATTACAAGCCTATTTCTATGTCACCAGCCTGTGGTAAGCTCTTCGAAAAAAAAAAAATCTTTTTCAGCTTTTGAGCTATTTTACAATAGGTAAATAATCTCTTATACAACAACAAAATAGGTTTTATTGGGGGACGACGGGAATTTACTTCGATAGTTGATACTTGGGAGGAGCGCGGGATGCCTTGGGTGTGTTTTGTTATTTTTACCCGACTGCGACAGAAGGAGGGTTATGTTTTTCGAGTGTATGTATGTATGTATGTATGTATGTATGTATGTCCATTTCTTTGGCACGCCCTACAGGCCAAACGGTTGGACGGTTTTTGACATATGAGGTGTCGTTGGATTTGTCTAAATTGTAGTAGTGACATAGGCTATATAAATTTTCAAAATGGCGCCCGCAAATGACGGAATGAGGGAGGGGAAGTTGAATTTTTTTTCTTACTGTAGCAATATGGGTATCAAATGAAAGCTAGCTTTTTAGTTTATAATAAGAGTATTTTACGCAGTCGGGTTTTTTGATTTTTTTAATTAAGCATACTTGTTCCAAGGCATTTTACTGTGTACAATGTGATAAAATATTTAGAAAATACTATGATATTAAAAATACCACGTTTAAGCTTTTGAGTTCTTATCTAAGTAATAGAACTCAGAGGGTGGAAGTAAACGGAATTAGGTAAGTCATCTCACATCTGGGTCTCTTGTTCAGATGGGATCTTATTTTTAATAAACATTAACGATCTACCAAATTTGGTAGAGAATAATCAAGACGTTATATTATTTGCTGATAATACTTCATTAATATTGAAATTGGATAGACAAGAAAAAATCTATGATGACAAAACATCTTAATAAACTATGTTCTTTCTAATGTAGCGCATTGGTTTAGCGTGAATAATTTACTCCTTAATAGTAAAAACACCAATCGTATAAAATTTTCTGCACCAAATGTAAGACAAATAGATATGCAATCAGAACTGGATGGTGATAAACTGAACTTAGATCAATATAAATAGATATATATATATATATATATATATATATATATATATATATATATATATATATATATATATATATATAGGTATATGTTATGGTGTATCGATATGCCCTACACAATGTAACATTCAGTAACGGTCACTTTGCGTTTCCTAAACGCTGGCTCAAGTTGCTCCTTTCTTGGAATGTCTAATTTAATTAATATACAATATAATTCCGGCTGCGATTCAATCTTTGCCTTTACAAAGACTTAAAAAATCACTAAGAAAACTTTGTATAGGATAGCTTAGTAGAGATTCATGAGTACCTAGATAATGGAAAGGTATGGGAATGAATAAAACTCGACCAGGCTATCACTGTGTTCCTCTTTGGTATAATAGATATAGTTACTTAATATTGTGAGAGACTCACATATACACTCACATATAGTGATGAGATTTGGTAACACCAACACCGGTTGCGGTGGCTTGGACATGTCGAACGCATGGGGGAGGATCGAGCAGTCAAGAGAGCTTATCTGGGTCGACCAACTGGACGTAGACCAGTGGGTCGCCCCAGATACCGCTGGAAGGACGTGGCTGAAGCAGACTTGCGTGAGATCAAAGCCAATAATTGGCGGGAAATCGCGCAAGATCGTGCGAAGTGGAGGAATCTTGTTTCGGAGGCCAAGACTCACTTCGGGTCACTGAGCCAGATGAGTTAGTTTACTTTATATTGTAGGCAGGTGGCATGTGGTGATTTCGATAAATACCGATGACATAATAGATATGTTATGTTAACCGAGACGGGCATTAGCATAGTTTATGTTATACTTTGTAATGAAACTTAAGTTAATTGGATAACATTATGTACATTACCTCTATTAATAATGTTCCTAATCTTAAATCTAAGTAAGTTTTACTCAGATGTATATTTTGCTATACTTACTGTATGTGTTAATTTATTAAAAAAAAAGATTTTTCTTTTTTAACATTTGCTACGCGCATACAATTATTTTTTTTATTTATTTATTTTATTTAAATTCTTTATTGTACTATAGGATACACTACAACAAGTGTGTACAAAAGGCGGGCTTAACGCTACTGCATTTTCTACCAGCCAACCTTGGTATGTGCAAGAAAGAATAGTGTGTAGGTGTACAATAAACAAGAACACAATTAATATAATATAATATTATATAACACAATATAGCATTGTCGCGGTATAATAATAATAAAAGAGAGAAAAATATTATATTATATCGACGAACAAAAAAAGAGAAATAAATAAAACCAATATTAAATGAACAAAACTACAACATTTATTTTATATAGTGATATATATGCAGGCAAGTTACAAAAAGGTTAGAATTATATTAATGAATAATGTTTTTGAGATAGGACTACGTGGTATTAAATTTTAAGAGATCATGAGCTACGTGGTTCGATAACTATTCCTGGTTCAGGTCTAAGGGTTAACCAGACGGGCACTTAACTATAGGCACGTGGAGCATGGATGCCCCCAAGCTGGTCTCCGCCTTGTGTTAGGTGACGGGATGATGTGCGCGCCGGGACACGTGGACTGCGTACCCCGTCCGTCGCTCGACGTCTCTCGCCGTAGAACGGTTGTAGGTCACGAAAAAGAACCCGGTTATTGTTGGGGTCCGAGGTTCACCAGCAGAAGTCGCCACGTGGTAAGAGACAGTGTCGACCGCTCCGTACGCCTACCCGGACCCTGGAAGGACACACCATCCGGTGAGCCTTCCCATAGTCAACCCCCAGTTGTTTCTGGGTTAACATGGAAATGGCCCACAAGACAAGGACACAACCTAACCATAGGTTTAAAGAGAAACACAATTTATAATAATATAATAATTAATAACTAACACTCACTATAACAATAAACACACTAGATATAAATGAATTTTACAACTACACGACCTACTGCGTGGCATATACAATACAATACAAATACAAGCTTCTACATATAATACAATAACTCACCCAACAGTTCGCACCCTGCACCGAAGAGACGAGAAAAAGGAAAGATTCTACCGAGCCCGTCCTTTTATAAGGGCCCGAGCGGCTCCTACTCCGATCCCCTCTAACAATTCAGTGGTAAAATGCTACCCGCAATTATAAATGTTACAGCATAACATAATATAATACATTATTAATTAACTTATAGCGAAATGAATCATTTCATTTCATTTGTAAATGAATTATTATTGGCAGCGTGATGAATTCGATCCAAAATCCTGGCATCTAACTTAGGTTCTCTTCTAGAGAAGATTCTCTAATTGTTCCTAAAACATTATCAAATACCTTCTTGGATAATTCAATGACAACTCTGCTTTTCCGTTTCCATATCAATCTCCCTTATTGACTTTCTACGTAAAATCTCGATTTCAATAAGCGTGAGCCCAATATAATTAACACAATAGATTCACTTTTTAAAATACGATTCGTCTTCGTAACAGCTATTGGATGCCCACTGCTGAACGGAAGCCTCCCCCATCGACCTCCACAGCGACCGCCTCGGCTCTATATTGGTGGTTGTTTTGGGGGGTTTGTCAATACTCGCCACGCTTGGCAGGCGGTTTGGCGTGCCACGTTACCGGAGCCCTTCAATACTCGTGCCGTTTCAGTGCTTCGATCACATCGGCAAGAAAAGGCACATTTTCGTCACTCTAGCGAAGTACGTAGGGCCGGGTGTAAATCGTGATGTCCATATCGGCCAGAATGTCAAAAGGCGAAAAAAGTGCTAAAATTGATTATAAATATCGTGCGATATCCCCGCACTATGCGGATGGTCACTCTCCCCAACGAGCTCCGTGCTGCAGTATTTGGGATGCCCTACAGTATTTGGGACCAAACAGGATTCCAACATCAGTCTTATTAAGATAAACCAGTAGTCAAATTGAAATAGCAAATTTCAAAAGAAGGAAGCTAACAAGTAAGGAAACAAAGCGAACAACAACAAACAAAACGAAAGGAGATTATTTTGTTGTATATTTTTTACAGAGAAATGTACATTTCACCCACTTGAACCCTTCTAACCAACGACCGCTCTGGTTTAGTGGTGCGAGTAGTTGCCTCAACGCCGCGGCGGTTGCGGGCTCGTTTCCGCTCGGGACAGATATTTGTTTTTGTATAAATATTAGTTTCCGGTCTGGGTGTATGTCATTATGGGTTTCCCCACCTTGCCTCGGAGAGCACGTAAAGCCGTTGGTCCCGGTTGTTATCATAGACACCTGATAACGATCGTTACCCATTATAAAGAAATTATCCGATAACTCGTAGTGGAGCAGCGTGGTGGATTAAGCTTCAACTCTTCTTCTACATGGTGAAGAGGCCTTCGCTCAGCAGTAGGTGGTTTACAGGCTGATATAGAACTCTTCTAAATCAAATGTTAGTCCCTGTGGCAAAAATCATCATCATCATTATAATATCAGCCATTGGATGTCGACAGCTGAACGTAGGCCTCCCCCATCGACCTTCAGAGCGACCTGTTCAAAGCAGCCTCCATCCAACGGCTTCCGGCGACATTCCTTAAGTCATCTGTCCATCTCGTGGACGGCCGTCCGATGCTTGCTGGTACGTGGTCTCCATTCGAGAACCTTTCTTCTCCATTGGCCATCAGTTCTACGAGCTATGTGCCCTGCCTAATTCTACTTCAGCTTGCAAATACGTTGGATTATGTCGGTAACCTTCGTTCGTCTGCGTATCTCATCATTTCTGATTCGATCTCGCAGAGAAATACCAAGCATAGCGTTCTCCATTGCACGCTGTGCGATTTTGAGCTTGTTTAAAAGGCCCATAGTAGGACACCACGTCTCAGATCCGTATGTCACCACTGGTAACACATTTGTCACAGACTTTCTAATTCAGGCGCTGAAGTATAGCGGATGAAAAGACATTTTTTAACCTGGCAAAAATAGTGTAGCTATTGTCGCAGTCTTCTTTACGACTAGTTGTAGGTATCTATTTATCACGTCACGGGCTTACGAACAAACTTTTATCATGACTGATAACCACGATTATATGAAGTGTTTGATAATTATCCAATACATGCGAATAATAAATATAATTCGTATAATAAATGCTTCACACTCAGCGGTCTCGTAGTCCGGAAACACACGCAACACAATCACAAACGCATAGACCACAACAACATCTTTATGGCCTATTCTAACATTTGTCATGTGCGGGAGTCGAACCCGCGACCTCTAGCTCATTAGCTAGTTGCTGTGATTACTGCGCTAACGCGTCGTTAGGCCGCAATTGCCAAAAACAACAAAAATAACATAAAAAAGAGACCAATTTTTTTTATATTCACTACCTTAAATTCTCAAATTTTATTGTATACAAGGAAAGCCCTTTATATGAATTATATGCAAATTGATCGTAAAGATAACTCAATAATGTATTTACTTACAACACACATTGTGTAAGTATTATTATATAGGTATGTTACCGTAATATTTTGAACATCGTCAGTTAACAATATATCCATTACAAATCGTAAAAATGTTAATGGTTAATATTTGGTGAACAAGGAACATGAGGTGGGTTAGATTATTTATTATTTAGATTTTTTAAGACACGGGCGCATTTTATCTACAGCGCGTAGATTAAATTTTTTACACACAACATTTCTAAATTTTACACTACACAAAACTTACACTACAAAAAATATTAATAAAAAACCGAAAAATAATTATTTTTTTAATTTTTCCAACAGGGATTTATTGTGAAGCCTTTCAAGAATTGCTCCAAGAAAGGAAAAAAATCTGAAATTTTATATTTAACAATTATTATCACACTTCCAATGTTCATGTTCAAGCAGCAAACAATTATTAATTAACTATTGCATAACTAATTGAAAAATTGTGATTAAAATTTTAGTCAGGTGGATTGTTGTTCATTTATCTATACAGTAAGCCCCTGATTTTTTTCATTTCTTTTTTATATTTAATATGTTAAAATAATTTTTGTTAATAAAGTATCCAAGGTAAGTAATAAGGTGGCTTACGTAAGCCAGAGCACCCGTTTTAGGCTGTATTTTCATGCCTCTGGCAAAATTATAAAGTTATTTGTTAATACCTTTTGCAAGCGGAACTTGATTTTATTTTTTCAAAAATCGTCTAGATGCCATTCTGAATCGAATGACACCTTCATCATAATTTTCGGAGACTGCTGAAAAAAGTTGACCAAAATGGCACTTATTAACTAGACTATAATCATGGTGCTGCGTTTCTACATATCTATAAACTAATAAGTTTGACCTACTTTAATTGTTGGGATTATAGACGAAAAAGTCTGATGGAACTATAAATAGACCATACGAGTCCTCAACCTCTATTCCAAAAAAATACTCGGAATAATTAAAGTCTCGTTAACCTGTTTATTGTTTGAATAAATAACATAATGTATTACTATTTTATTAATCTAAAAACATCAATTTGAAGAACAACACTTAAACAGTTCTGCGTGTTTCACGCAACGCAATGGTAACATGAATATAACGAATACCTAGAGAAACGTCTGCGCTGAGGGTTCTACATAAGTGATTTGTGTTTGTGTTTATCAAAAAATAAGGTACGTAACGGATATACAGGTGTGTCGTAAATAAGTAGATAATCCGTTAACTGGGGGTAGCCCTGATTTCGAGCTTCAGGAAAATGTACTTTTTATGTCAGAGTTGCCAACACTGTGAAAATGAGAATATTTTTGTGTTTTTTCAAAAAAAATCTACCGCAACTAGTAATTTGGTCATAATTTTAACTAATTAAGGTATTTTTGTGTACTTTTTTTTTATTTTACTCGGGAATACTTATACTATCAATGAAATTACTATTTCAGGCATCATTTCGCTCATTAAATACAAAAGGGCCACAAATAAAAAAATATGCCAAAATCGTTTTATTGCAAAAAAGTGTTCAAAATTGATTGTATTTTATGATAAAATGAAGACACTAGTCAAAGTCGCTTTTATTGTGACCAAAACGCACGAGCGCCTCTTTTGTATTTTATTGGTTTGCTGACAAACTTCAGTGCAAAAGGGCCACATTTCGAAAAAGTGCCCGTGATATAATTAATTGTTTCATGCAAAAGTGCCATAATTATTTTGAAAACTGATCGTTTATTAAAGCAATATTAGGTATTTTTTAAATAAAAGTAAGAAAACTATTTGGTCAAGACAAGACTGTCCTAAAATATGAAAATAAAGAGGTTTTTAATACCTAAGTTGTTTCGTGTTTTCAGTGTAACTTTAAATTTCCTGCAAATGAAAATTGTTTTTTGGTAATTGTGAAAAATATTTTTTATCGGTTCAAGATTTTTAAAATGATTAATATAATATAAATCTACTAAAAAGTACCATATTTTCAATAATAATTTGTGCACATTGTACTAAATTTTAAATGCAAAAGGGACTTTTATGCTCTTTTTTTCTGCTTGGGTAATATTTATCAAAAAGTTCGTTTCATTCAAAGTTACAGTAGGTAACAACGCATCTAAGCATGTATTAACATAATATATACAGAAAAAAATAGGTAATAAAAAAAAACATGATTTCAATTTTGTTTTGGTCTTCCTGTATAAAATACAATTTTAGGTTTGTGGCTGTTTTGTATTTAATTGTGTAATTATATTTTTGTGTTTTCAATCTAATTCATATTTTATGGTAAATAATAAATCCAGTTTAAAGCAATAATTATGATTAATGTGATTATCACAATTATAAAATAAGAACGTTCGATCGGTTATTACGTTTTATACCTACTCGTAATTAGCTTACTTTTTAACTTTTAACAAAATATGAAAATGATTATAATTTTTATATTTGTAGATAAAGCTTTTTTCTATTATAAAAACAACATTCCCGCTCTCTTAGTTGCCTTTTTTTATAACATACAATTTTATACTGTTTATCCACGTGTGCTTTACATTGAACTTTAGATGAGCAGTCCTAAGACTGCCTAGAAAAAGATGTGTTCCAACAATGACGATTTTTTTTCTGTTGCGTTACCATCGGCGCATAGTTGTATATATACGAAACTCCTCGTAAGTAATTTCGTAATAATTCGTAATTTATATTTCATTATATTTGTTATCAGCAAAGGTCTGCAGTATATCATTTCAAAGAGATTTTCTCTATCGGTATAAGGAAATTAGTTGACGTCTTCGATGAGAATAACTTCCCGGAGAACGATAAAGCGGCGAGATGGATTTTTAAATCTGCATAATTTACATAGTTGGCAACTTAGAAACCCGAGATTGATACGTGAAGACAGAGCACAGAAACAATTTAAAATTTTGTGGACGGGAATTGTTGGTTGGAAAATAATAGGTCCATATGAGTTGCCAGCAACATTAAATGCTGATATTTAATGCTGTATTTATATTTTTTACAAAATAATTTACCTGAGTTACCGTAAAATTTATCACTGGAGACAAGAGAAGGAATGTGGCTGCAAAATGACGGGTGTCCCACGCATTTTGCTGTTCGGGTGTATATATATTATGTTAATACATGCTTAGATGCGTTGTTACCTACTGTAACTTTGAATGAAACGAACTTTTTGATAAATATTACCCAAGCAGAAAAAAAGAGCATAAAAGTCCCTTTTGCATTTAAAATTTAGTACAATGTGCACAAATTATTATTGAAAATATGGTACTTTTTAGTAGATTTATATTATATTAATCATTTTAAAAATCTTGAACCGATAAAAAATATTTTTCACAATTACCAAAAAACAATTTTCATTTGCAGGAAATCTAAAGTTACACTGAAAACACGAAACAACTTAGGTATTAAAAACCTCTTTATTTTCATATTTTAGGACAGTCTTGTCTTGACCAAATAGTTTTCTTACTTTTATTTAAAAAATACCTAATATTGCTTTAATAAACGATCAGTTTTCAAAATAATTATGGCACTTTTGCATGAAACAATTAATTATATCACGGGCACTTTTTCGAAATGTGGCCCTTTTGCACTGAAGTTTGTCAGCAAACCAATAAAATACAAAAGAGGCGCTCGTGCGTTTTGGTCACAATAAAAGCGACTTTGACTAGTGTCTTCATTTTATCATAAAATACAATCAATTTTGAACACTTTTTTGCAATAAAACGAATTTGGCATTTTTTTTTTATTTGTGGCCCTTTTGTATTTAATGAGCGACATGTCAATGCATAAGGAAGTGATACACTTAATTTTTATGAAAAATCATGATTCAATGTGTTTGTTTTCAGGGCCTGATGCTATAACTAGGTAGCTTGTTTGAGCAGAAATTCGTCAATCGACAATAGTCTCATTAATCAAAATCTAAAACAAATAAAGGACGTTATAACAATAAGAACATAATGTGGTTTTGCATTTAGCGGATTTTTCGATAAGCAAAACTATATATCGACGCACGTCCTGATAATCGTGAATATATAGAAATAGGACTAAGTACATTGTGATGATAACACGTATCAGTATCGACGATAACTAGTCGGTTTTTGACAGACGAAACGCGAAGAAAATTGTGTTACATATATTTTATGGTATTATTGTGTAAAAAAAAAACGAAATACCAAAATTTTAAGTAATTAAAATGAACGAGTTAGAAAAGAACAGTAGAAAAAAAAGTTATAAAGTGAACGATTTGTCTAAAGTTGAATTCACCAAAAAAGATACCAGTAACGACAAAAGCAGGTAAACATTTTTGCTAATTAAATTAATTTATTTATTAATATTAAGATACCGCGTAAACAGATATGTCAATACAAATATTTTAAAAAATGCTTAATGTAAATACCTATTAGATACTTAAAAATAAAGCTTAAAACATTTTATTTTTATTTTTATAAAAAGACTTAAAAGAGACTAGTCAGTCATATATTTGACTTTTGACTGAGTTTTGCTTGTTTTTTATTTAAATTAAAAATTATTTCATAAATAATATTTATATTTTAAGTTTTAATACAAATAAAACAAAAATATTCTCAGTTTAATCTCAGCCATAACAAACAGAAACAATAGGCAATTTTTACAGCATCCTGATTAAACGACTGAATTCGACCGAATTAAAAGTTTTAATTGTGTTAAATTCGGTAAGACAGAATTTAAATGAATTAAAATTTTATATAATAATACCGAAGAATAGAATAAAATCGATTTAAAAACATTGAATTTTTAAAGAATTATTTTGAAGTTTTAATTCGGTTTAATTCGGAGTCAGAACCAGAAATACGAGGATTATTTCCGAATTAAACATAATAAAACCGATTTAAAAATTTCGAATCCGTTATAATTCAGTTTGATTCTGTATTCATTTTAAAGTTAGGCACCGAAATAACAGAATTTATCTGAATTAAACAATAAAAAATTTAATTTTCTGTTTTATTTGATCGAATTCAGTTGTTTAATCAGGGCAAATACACTAATTTAAAAAAAAAATAATAATAATAATAATAATAATTAATGAATTAATAAAAATAAAGCTTATAAATTATAAGCTCCCAAACAGTTAAAGAAGTATTTTGTTCCTAATTCCAAACGTATCTATATAACTTACATTAAAATGTATGTACGAGTATAACAAAGACGAGTCATACCGAAATTATTTCAGACAACCTTTATTTTTATGCGTTTTTCTTATCTTTAATATTATAAGCCACGACGTATTTAATGATATCTAAATAATTTATTGCTTTGTTACTATTGCTTTGTTACTATTGTTTTATCTATAAATTTCAAGTCTAGTCTTTAAGATGATATCTTTATGATGATAGTCTAAGTCTTTAAGATGATACAGATGATAAATATAAAACCCTACGGCCTACACTAACAAGTCTTTGTTTCTATTTTTGTCTATAGTCATTATATGCCATTTTGGTCAACTTTTTTCAGCAGTCTCCGAAAATTGTTTGAGGTGTCATTCGAGTCGGAATGACATCTAGATGATTTGTTTTTTAAAAGGAAGTTCCGCTTGCAAAAATTGAAAAAGTTTTTAAAAAGTAATAAAAAATAAAATAAAAAGGGTTTTTTTTTTGTAATTTGTGCACATTCTTTGAATTGTACAAAAAAATTCAAATCAAGTATTTTGCAAGTTTTCCTTTTTATAAAAATATACAAAATTATATCCCCTATTTTAAGCTTTACTCTTTATGTTGAATTGGTACAGAGAAACGCTGTGTTGTGTATTAACTCATACATCGTGAACATATTTGAATTTTCAAAACAAGATACTAGATTGAAAATGCAAATTATAACAATAAACATAACCGAAAAAGTTTCTAAGGAGATTTTATTTCGAAATTATCTAAAAAAACGTCTCTACCTTATACGTTTCCGTCGCTGTCCCTGCCAAGTGCTCTGAGGGTCGAATTAAACAAAGTTATGAGTAATTCAATTTGCTGAAATAAATACGTACGCGCTTAGTTTATTTATCTGTGTGATGTGACATGACGTTTCATAATAATAGGCTATAGTATATAGAGGCAAACGGTTAGCAAGAAAGCAGTCGTATTCACATCTTTGAGAACTGAAAAATGTATGTGGAAAACGTAATGACTACCTATTTGATTAGAAACTTATGGGCAGCAAACATTAATATTAGAAATATATATATTTTATTTAAGTACTTCAGGATGTAGATTGCGGTCAGAAGAATCGACAAGAAACTCAATACTTTTAATACATTAATCAACCATTATAAACTCAGTCATATGTTCTGCGTGAAAGAAATCGCTATTAAGCTCCTCACATCTTTGACATTTATATACTTAATCTATACCAAATAAAACTTTACTCCATATTGGTTAACTTGTTCATTATTTATTAATGACTTTCAAGGTTACAAGGCTCAGAACCAGTATTGCAGATGCGTTTTATTGCAATCAAAATCTTTGTATGTTATCAAGAACCTTTAACAGCGGACCATTCTTTCTAATCAAATATTTGAGATTATATAAAACATTTACCATCCATTGAAATATAAATTATTAATCATTCTCCAGTAAAACGATTATGCGCACTGATTATTATTAGATCAATTGATCATCATGACATTGTACACGCGGAGCTAGAGTGTATATTGTATATTTTGATTATATCATCAATAAAGAATGTTCAGATATATAAAAAAATATTTAAAAAATTACGTTCGTATAATTTGTTACGATAAACGTAGTAGGCATTTTCTCGCCTAGGTAGATAACGACACTTAAAATTATATCGTTAAAAACTTATAGGTACAAAATTAGTAAACACATGTATACATGTGATTGGGAAATTTTGTTAAGAGTATACAAAAATTTCTGTAATTACAATGTTCCTTTGCTTTTAATATTATTCGCTACATTAGGTACAAATCAGGAAAAAAAGTTCTAAAATTTTCAAAAAAAAATATAATTATTTTCCATTCAGATAAACACAACCGACAGCCTTTCGGGTGTAGTGGTGCGATTATTCGCTTTAATGCCAGTGGTTGCGAGTTCGATTACCGCTCAGAGCAGACCTTTGTACTCGTATATTTTGTACAAATATATGTTTCTGGTCTGGGTGTAAGTCCTATGGGTCTCCCCACCGTGTCTCGGAGAGCACGTAAAGCAGTTGATCCCAGTTGTTATCATGGACACCTGATAGCGATCCTTGGTTATGTTAGGGAAATTATCTGCTCACCCACAGTGCTCCAGCACTGTGGTGGATTAAGCTTTAACCCTTGTTCGATAAGGAGAAGGGTTATAGCGGAGGAAGCGTTAGGTTAAAGGGACGTAATTCAATTCATTTCAGTTAATTCGGATAAATATTTATTTGAAAAACTACCGTTACTACTGTTACAGTGTCCCGAGTCGAAATTTAGAGCTGATTTAGCGCCGCCTACGATAGGACTTATGTCGGACCTCTGGGCTCAAAGTCGGATCTAACCTAACCCGTGTTAACTTAGGTCCGACTAAGCACCCAAAAACGGCACAAATTTCCGTTTTTTCCACTTTACGACTTAAATCGGACCTAAATGGAAAAAAAAATTAGCGTCTATAGGCGCTAAGTCGGACTACTGGGCTCTAAATAGGTTCTATATCGGACTTGAGGGAGCTATGTTGTTGTTAAATTTCGACTCGGGTGTGTACTAATAATTTATACCGTTGTGATGATTTTCAAACCTATTTGTTGACTTACAAAATAATGCACGACTAGAAGTGTTTTTGTGCATCTCTCTATATTCTATAACATCGGGAATACATAAACGGAAAACGTTGAAGTATTTTCTATAATTCCATATTAAAGCGAAACAAGGTGACAAACTAGACTGTCATGTGGATTTTTATCGATAATCGCTGGTTTTAGTTCAGAGCGTATGCCTTTAATTATACTTATATCTATACGGGTATCTTGAGAAATTGGTGGATAAAACAAAATATCGTCAACTATATTGTTTAAGAGACCGTTACATATTGTCGAACATGCACAGCCTTTTAGAACTTTTTTACAGACAAAGTCGCAAACACTGTCACTAACATCTATTAAATTTAATTATTTAATATCTTAATTTAAGATATTAGTAATAGTTACATTTTTAAAAGCATTCGAATTAAAATACTTGCATATTTTAGTTTAGTTATTAAGTTTTTTATTTGTCAGTTTTTTAACGTCTCTACTAAGTACCTATGCTATGCATATTTGAAGACTACAGAACAGTATATAACTATATAATAGCATTTTGCTTCTAGTTTCCGACAATTCCGGGAAAGATTTTTTTACGCAGAGAAGTTGCTTTCTGAGGAAATAACTATTATTAAAAAAAGTAGAGAACTTTTGTATCTATTTTCATGTATAAACTATTCATTAAAACGCCTTACCGACTACCCTAAGCAGCTAAATACAGTATCCCAATAATATTTACGCACATCCTAATATGATGATACTTGGCATCAACACTAGTCTCAAAATTATTAAATAAGATATTAGACGCTTACAGTGATAATGTCGACATTTTTGCTGACTCTTTGATCATCTTTTTTTTTTATTATTTAATAATATTAAATAAAAATAAAAAAAAAGTTGTTCATGTTCATGTTCAAACAATGTTGAATTGTTTATTTTTTACGATGATGTGATTATTTGCAATAAATTACTACTTTCTATAATTATTAATTTAGTTTTATTACAATAATTATGTCACATGTATTTTTGTAAATGATCAAAAATACACAAATAAATCTATAGTCGTTTCAATGTTACAGTAATGCAGACTCCGAACCCAATGGAACCGAAGTACCAAGTATATCATTTATTACATTAGTAAGTATACCTAATTATAATTCTCTACTTGAGAATGATGTTTCGATAATTACCCTTAAATTAATCTAATCTTAAAGTAATCTCGTCTACAACTAAACAATACCATAACGCTTAAAATTTATTATTGATATGTTTATGTATATTAAATATTACACAGTATATTTTATTTATGTTGTAGACATGAATTAATGTTAAAAATCATTACTAAACAAATCATAACATGTTACCTTTTAATTGCAGTTTTATAGTTTCTGTACTCTTTTGAAAAAATCGCACATCCTATCACCAGGACTTATGCCTTACGTATTTATAATAAATTACAAAATCTGTACCATCTCCGTAATCCATATAATTAACAAATAAACACCAAAATATAAACCTACAATCAGGGCCGGACTAAGGGGTGTGCGAGTTATGCATCCGCACACTCGAGCTTTTTGGAGGGGGCATACAATTGGAGCATAAAAAGTGCCATAATTTCATAATAGAGGTATTTTTCGTGTACCAGTGATGACCTTTTTTAGGAATACGCATAGCCTGGAGATGTGAACATCGGTACGGGGGTCACGATGGCCATTTTTTTTCCTGTACACGTCCGACAAAGGATATTTATGGATAATCAAAATATCATTTTTTTCATGAACATTCCTAATATAAGTCTTGCATACTTGCCATTTTCGCCTTAGGCCGGCCCTGTCTACAATGTATATTCATCTGTGTTTCAGTATCGATTCGCTTCCACGAGAGATAAAGTCTACATATTCTTAGCAATAGTATTTTCTATAATATGTGGATGTATGACGCCAATAAATACTCTGCTGTTTTCGTCTTTGCTACAAAGTATGGTTAATTACGGTGTATCGGTTGTAATCGGGCAACCTCAACCTGATGTCTTTCTCGATGCAATCACAGAATTTGCCATATACAATAGCGTAGTTGGTGCAATACTTGTGATATTTTCATATTTGGCAACTGTTCTTATGAACATAGCAGCTTTTAATCAGGTAAATTATAAATATTTCTTTTCTGATAATGTAAATAAATAAAATAAATGTCTCACACTCAACGGCCCCCAGTAGGATGTGAATACTGTTTCGGGGATCCGGAAACACACACAAGCACAAACGCCCAGACCACGACATACATCTGTATGGCCTATACAAATATTTGCTATGTGCGAGGATCGAACCCGCGACCGCTAGCGCATCAGCCAGTTGCTGTGACCACTGTGCCAACGCGTCGTGTGAATGTGTAACAAAAGTGTTTTTCTTTTCTAAGATCGCTTTGCGATCGATCGAAAAAACCTTATTTATAATTTAAATGAAACTATAAAAATTCAAAAATGAAAATAAAATAATACATATATAAGTAAATTAGTGAAGCTTAAGTATATACGAAAATGTATTATTTCACCTACCAGGTCTATCGAATTCGTCAAGAATATTTAAAAGCAGCTTTAAATCAAGATTTTGAGTATTTTGACACGCATCAGACCGGAGACTTCGCAACTAAGATGACTGAGTAAGAGCTTTAATTTTATTTCATTGATAATAACTGTTTAAAAAATAAGTAAATAAAGATTTATTGGATTATTGATAATAAATTTCAGCATAGCTGGAACATGAGTAAACTGAATAATTATGATATTACATCTGAGCGCTCCGCATGATTATCATTTCTTTCCATTGATTTCATCATTTAATAACTGGTTAATAAGCTCTTTATCGTATTGTATGATAATTATATATGTGCAAAAAATTATTTAAAAGAAAAATGTTTTCTGTTCAACAACATGTGTGAAACATGTAATTATTTTCTTTTTATATTTTCAGCGACGTTGTAAAATTAGAAGATGGAATCGGGGAGAAACTGGCAAATTTTATTTTCTACCAGGCAGCATTCGTCAGCTCCGTATTAATGGCACTAATAAGGGGTTGGAAATTGGCCTTACTGTGCTTAATTTCTTTCCCAGTCACATTGTTCTTAGTTGGGCTTTCCGGGCTGGTAAACAACATAAATTTTTACTCGTTTCTTATACTTACTAAGGCTTATTGGCTTACTAGGTAGCAAGTATAAATATCTTAATAACAAACCATTATAATCAAGCCATATGCGGCTGTAAAAATAAAACTCTTTAAATAAAGTTCAAATTTAAAAAAAAAAATTAAGCAGATCATAAAAATGTACGATATAAAAATATTTTTTCCTCATCACTTTTACTTTTTTAATTTTCTCCGTATTTTTACAATTTACAAGGCCCTATACGCCCATTTTATAAACATTGCTTACATCTACACCATATTAGAATAAAATGAAAAATAGGTAGGAACTTCCATACATTATAAAGAGGAAATACTTTTTCCACCATCATTCGACTAATCATAGTAGCGGAACAGAAAGTACGTCCAGTGTGTTATCAATTAAAGATTATTATCACCCCACGCTTTTAATTATAACTAATTTTTATACCTAAAATTATTCTTCAGAAATATTCCATACAAATCAGATAATTTTATTCTAAAGGAGTACTTGAAATAAAAAATATATATGTAATATTGACATTTATGACTTTACGTTACTTTAGATAAATATAATAGCATACTTTTCACTAAGTAGGAAGTATAGTCAAATACTGTAAAATAGAATAAAGCTTAGAGTATTTTTTTTTAAATAAGATTATACTATGTTTACTTGAAGACGTTTAGAGTATCATTAAGTGAACACTTAATTATCATCTTATTTTTTTTAATACAATGTGTAAAACGTTTTGTGTTTAACTGTTTTTTAGTCTAGGAACAATATAAAACACACGTTGTGATCATCCATATTTTTAATGGCCTGGTAACGAAAGAAAAACGCATTTTATATTATCACATTAGCATTTATTTTGAATAAACAAAAAATCGTAGTTATTATACGAATTTTCACTGAAGCAATAGTTTCAGTAACAAATAATCATCAATAACCAGAGGCGCAATTCTGTTGCTGTAATTGTACCTATGTATATACTTGACTTAATAGTTAGTTTCGAGAGTCTTAGTAGTCTACTTATTGAATAGCTTTATAGTGGCGTAATTATGGTACCATTGAATTAGAAGTTCAACAATACTGTAAAACTAATGACTCCTGTCAATACTGCAATAGTTGATGTGGGACCCATAATCTATTCATAATATATTATTAAAAACAAGCAATTACGTAAAGATATCGAATGACACATGTAACGGTATTTTTTGTGTATGTAGATTGCTTCAAGATTATCTAAGAAAGAAGCGGTTGCATCTGGAAAAGCAGGATCAGTCGCTGAAGAGGTATTGTCATCAATTCGCACAGTCTACGCCTTCAGCGGTCAGACGAAAGAAGTAGAAAGATACGACACATATCTCGCGGAATCGAGGAAAATTAATATAAAAAAAGGTACTTGGGGTCATAAAAGTTGAATTTATTAATTATAAGTGGAAAACAATACAATATTATCCTATTGATCATTTAATGAATACGTCAATACGATGTTTGATTTAGATTTTCGTTACTGGTTATAATATGTTATATTTAATACCTAATTTTACGACACACGTGGTAAATCTTTTTAGCAATATACTTTTTATGTTTCTTTTATATGTTTATTTTATTAATTGCAATTTTAGGATTTTTCAATGGAATGGCAATGGGCTTGTTATTCTTCTGTATATTTTGCGCGTATGCCATGTCATTCTGGTTCGGCTACAGACTCATGGTTGATGAACCTGAAAACTACGATGTCGACACAATGATATCTGTAAGTTGAAATTTGCATTATTGCACGTCTCATAGGCGAAGCGTTGAGGTGGGTTCTACTCTCACTTCACGCAAAACGAGTGATTTTTCGATCTTAAAATATCTCTATTTATCGTATATTGCACTTATAATGTAATGTATACACACAAATATTAAGAAAAAACACTATTTTTAACACTCATGACACTTTTAATGCCATTTTTGTTATTAAAACTAATTAGAAAACTGTTTATAAAAGTTCTGTCTTGGACGTCCGTGTATCTGTATGTGGTCACGATAATGACCGAAAGACTTCACTAATCGAGTTCTTTTTAATTTCACGGTCTAGTTCGATGTGGTTTAATTGTTTTTAAATATTTAGCACATGAGAACGAATGCATTTGCCTACTTATATATACACTTTTACAAATAATCAATTTTATTGTGAAAAAAGAGATTATGAGGTGTGCATTTTTGGATTTTAAAATTTTTATCGATTATAAATATATAAACTACATAACATTTAGATATACTTTCAATATTGAGTACATAAATATTTTTTTTTAATAAAAAGAGTTAAAAGAGAGTCCAAAGTGGTCTGATAGATAATTACATCATTTTATGTTTGTTATGTTATAGGTATTTTTCGGAGTCATGATGGGCTCTGCTAATTTCGGTATATCATCAACGTTGATGGAGGTGTTCGGAGTAGCGCGCGGCGCCGGCGCGCAGATTTTCAATTTAATAGATAACATTCCCTCCATAAATCCGTTGCTGAACAGAGGTGTTGTCCCGTCTTCCATAGAAGGGAACATTGAACTAAAAAACGTCGTGTTCCACTATCCGTCAAGACCGGATGTTCCAGTAAGTAAAATTTTTAAAACGCTTCAGCTATTAATAATTGTGAAAATTATATAATTAAACTTGAATATTATGTTTAATGTATCCATTCATTGCTCTACAACACTTTGTGAGCGAGAACCTGGTCAATAGTTGGTGCATAATTTCACTACAATAAGTAACGATCGCTATTAGGTGTCATATATTGTGTGTCGTTTGATACCAGCCGTATAAAGGGTGGTACTCTCTGTAGGCAGACCCGGTCTAAAACCAAATTGAGAGTCGTGAAGCTTAATATTTTCCCCGTTTCAATTTCTATCAAGCCGACTGTCCTGTACCTTAGCTATGACCGTGGCAAACGAGATCGGTCTATAGTTAGCAACATCGGAAACGTTTCCTGTTTTATTTTTCAGTATGGGTACTACTGTGGGTACTACTACAGTATACATAAGATCCTCTGGCAGGTAGCTGTGACTCATACACAATTTAAAAAACATAGAAAGAACTCTCGGCGGATGAAATCCCGCGTACTTCAGATGCTCAACACTGAACCCATCTTGACCGGGTGAATTACCTCGTACCATCTGACTTATGACCGTCTTTCTATCTTTAGCGGAAAATCTATCGCTGACTTCCCCGGCAGGTTGCTTAGTATTGAGCATCTGAGCACTTGTGCCGCCAGGAGACTCGACCTTGAAATGTTGTCTAAAAAGGTTCGCAGGATGGCTTGGGCGTCACGGTGGCATACGACCGTGATCCCGTGGCGTCCTTGTACGACGACGAGGGCACCGCTGTGTTTTAGTGGGTATTCTGACTTCACAATCAGCGAGTCCCACATACCCGTCACCTTCGGGCGGCGGGATACGTAAATGTATTTCACAGCGTCAAAAAAAAAAAAAAAGGATGGCTTTTCGACTTTGGGTTCAGTATTTCAATTATGATGTGCAGGAAAATTAAATGTCTTTTAGAAATAAGACGTTGCACAAAACCAGCATTAGGCCTGTTCTGACATGGCATAACTGTAAGCCCAATCTCCTTCAGAGACCATTCACATATTCTCATTTAAAATACTTATTTTGAATGTTACATTTTACACATTAACAATATACAACCTCAGGAGTTCAAGACATTATTCAAAGGATGGGTATATTCACAGTCGCATCACAATATAGGTATATATGTTTTTCCAGATATTAAAAGGTGTTAATATAAGTGTACAACGAGGTCAATCAGTGGCGCTGGTAGGACATTCGGGTTGCGGAAAGTCCACTATCATTCAACTGATATCTAGATACTACGACGTTGTCGACGGCTGCGTAAGTATTTATCATTTAAATTACGATATAATAAATTAGTCACATTTATTTAGATCATATGTTGTTTGAGTGATAATCACGAAAGAAATAGGAAATAAAAGATATTTCAATGGGTCGTAAGTACCTGATAAATTAACAAGGATGTACCTACTTGTAACAGCACAAACAATAAGATATAGTATGCCAAACCTGTCAACAACCATTATGAAGTTATTGATTGACAACATCATTGATACACAATTGTAATATATGTATATCAGAATTGAGGCTAGTGCTGCTGAGATATTGGATATGATACCATTGAATTTGTACATCATCAACCGACATTCTCTTAAATAAACATAAAATTGTAATTGCAATCATTTATACTTATATAGAAGTGAACAGACTAATGGAAGTCTATTCTATCGTAATAAACGAAAAACCTTAAAGTTGCGTAAATTATATTAAATCGACAATCCTCACATAATCTATGGGTATAGAAAGCTATCAACAATGGCACCAGTGATAATAGCATTGTTTTGATTCATATTTTTAGCGAAAATTACAAGTATATCAAAGTATGATAATGTACACTCTAGATAATAAAAACAGCATGATAATGATTATGAATATATCTACATATTAGACAATAAGATAATAAAAGTAATTTTCAATTCTTATTTATCGATATTTTGTTATCAATGTCTTAAATATCAATAAATATATCTGTAATTTTGTAATAAGAAATAAGAAATTTTCATTTGTAATGGAATCCTGGCACCTAATCAAGGAAAGCCCGTGACTTAGGGACCGGTGTCACCACAAATAGGGGTACCTTAAACAGAATGAATGGTGAGATACTATCAATATTTAAGGAGAATACTCGGTACATGATTCTCATTCGAATTATGTAAAAAAATAGGTACCTACTTAATTCTTGACCAAATTTCCAAACAATTCAATTCAAATTAACGAAGCATTCCTTCACAAGTGATTTCAGTTCGTGGTTTCAGTGTGAATGTGAATTACCAACTCTTAGATGCAAAAACTATTGAACCGATTGCGACGAAACATTGTGCTTTTTATCTTAAATTTTTTACGAGACCGTAAGTACGGGGACAAAACCGCAAGAAGACACAGTTAGTTATAATATATAATTATAATATTAAATATAGGTTAGCATAGACGGCAATGATGTCAGAAATGTATCAGTGCGGTGGCTCCGCGCGCAAATTGGTCTCGTTGGTCAGGAGCCAGTACTATTCAATACCACGGTCCGCGAGAACATCCGGTACGGCCGCGAGGACGCCACCGACGAAGACATCGAGAAAGTCGCACGACAAGCTAATGCTCACGAATTTATTGTCAAACTACCCTTGGTAAGTATCTTTGATACAAAGGTCTATCCCATAACTTTACATTCTTACATTATATAACTTATTTATTTTTGAAATTTCATTTTACGTGAACCTTACACTATTATTTTTAGTTTTTATTACAAATAATTTGATTTCATTTCTATTAGTTTATAATTATGTTGAATCTCAGTGGTTACGGACTGTGTAACGTAAAAAAAATCTCGACTTCGTTAATAAAAACTCATAATTTACTTTAATCAAGTGGACTTTCAAGCATTTTAAGTCGTTAGTTTGCAATATATTATACTAAAAATACCAGGGCCTTATAATTTATGATAGATTCTGCGGCAATGAGACGGAAAAGCTCAACAGCCAACAGCCAACTTTTATATATTATATACTCGTATGTTTATAGATTTTGAATTATCTGTGTGACAATGTATTGTACCAAAATCGAGTATCATTTAAATATGATAAGAAATTAAGAAATATTATTTTATAATTATGTTAGTTATTTAGTATTTGCACACTTACCTACTGAAAAGATACAATGTGACGTAAACAACAATACACGCTCTAACATACGTATAAATAGATACTACGCAAGTATAACATGTGAATGTGTCATACGTGCCGACTTTAATTACTTTACCTGTAGGTAGCGATGTGTAACTCAGCTCAGAACCGGTTCAAATATTCAGTTCACAATAGCTTGAGCTGTTGAGCTGCGGCTCAATTGCTAGATAAACGGTTCACAGCTCACCACAGCTCACGATGAGTCGCGATTCGTGCCGCGGCAGGCGACAGAGACAAGAGACAGCGACAAGTTATATCATTGGTCGTCTCGGATCTGTTGTCTCTGTCTCTCCTGTCGGCTGTCGCGGTCGCATTTAATTTCAGCTCATTCAGCTCAGTATCATAACATAACTCAAACTCATACTTTACAAGAGACATTATGGAATTGAGCAAATGAGATTTTAGACTAGTTATTCAACATAATTATTCTAATATAGTGTTCTGTGATAGAAGAGAATTTTAAAAACCACTATAGCAGGCTTGTGTATTTATTAAACAATTATTTTAAAGTTTAATTTAAAAAAAATCTGCCGATACGTATAGCGCCATCTTGTATATGAATAAGATACCGGTAGTTTTTGAATCCGATTGAACCAATCAATAACTAATTAGTAATCACGCTATAAACGAGATGGCGCTTAGAAGTGATTTCTTTTAAGATTATAATGTATATAATAATATTTGTATAGACTAACCACGATTGCTTCGTGAGACTAACTGTGTATAAATATGTAAAAAAATTAGGATTTAAAACGTTTTGGTAAATAATATTATAACTAAAGTTGATAGACAATCATAAAATGTACATGTTTATTTATTTATTCGAATATTAACTAATAAAATACAATCAATTTATTGATAAATGTTCCTTATATATAATACTTAGCATTAAACTTCACTTCAGCATTTATCATATTATGCATGAAATTATATTTTTGTAAGAACAAAAAAATATCACTATAATAAGTTTTCGAAACGCTGCTTTATTACATATTTATAATTTAGGTCCATCATACATGTCATTTGTTTGAACCGAGACATAATTAGCTATAAATCTAATAGTTAAAAATAACAACAATTGAGCTGAACTGTGAGCCGGTTCACAGCTCCGGTTCAAGCATATGACTCATGAGCTGATCTGCGGTTCAAACAAATTCATTGAGTTACCCATGTCTACCTGTAGGGCTATGACACCCTGGTTGGTGAACGCGGCGCTTCGCTTTCTGGTGGTCAGAAACAGAGAATCGCCATCGCCCGCGCTCTGGTCCGCAACCCTCGCATACTACTGCTCGACGAGGCAACTAGTGCACTTGACACATCCTCTGAGGCGAAAGTTCAAAAGGCCTTGGATAAGGTACATTTTTTTTAGTTGCAGTTTTGCCTTTTCTTTTCAATAATCCCTAAGCTAAAATGAATAGACTAGTCATGGCTTTCAAGTACGATTTCTATAAAGGTAATGGTCGTAAATATCTTAACTATATGATTGCTATAAATTATTTAAAAAAAAATGGTTGTCTGTAAAGTCGGTAAGTAAAAAACATTGATGAAAATGTTCATACTTGATATATAAATATATGAATTGAATTGAATTATAATCACTGAATTATCATAATTTTGTATAATACAAAAATGGAGTTAATTAAAAATTACAATGTTTTCGATAAATTAACATTTATTTGCACTCATTAATTCAAACATTTTTACTCTTCTACTCGGACACATATGCCGATGCAGTGGAAGAGACAGATACATCGTAAGCCAAACGCTAAGGCCGGTCGTGCCTCTCTATCGCTCCTTTCGCGCTCTCGCTCGCGGAACGTGACAATGAGTCATGCTTTTTCGTGCATGCAGCCGGCGTTCATCGATTTACAAGACGTTATCACGTCAGAACATTTGCGAGGCCTTAAACGAATCTTTGAATCAGCGTCAGCGTCAGCGTCAATCCTCTTTAACTATCACCATTTTTAATACCTTCGTATTTACAGGCTCAAGAAGGACGCACAACGATTGTCGTGGCGCACAGACTGTCGACTATTAGAAATGTTGATAAAATTTATGTTTTCAAAAGTGGAAATGTAGTAGAATGCGGCAGTCACGATGAACTTATGAGTAATAAAGGACACTACTATGATATGGTTATGTTACAAGCTTCTCCAGATATTAATGATACAGGTTTAAATTTTTTATAGATAATAATTTTGAACGGTCTCGCTTGACTGTCTACCATGTATATATTACTTTTATTTAAGAATGGTTTTATTACAATTTATGCGCCAAGGATAAAAAAAACATATTTACGAGTACCTACATTTGTTAAATAACGAAAAAAACTAGTGTGCTTTAGACCACACGACTGAAGTAAAACTTCTTTAGCTCCATCCATATTGTTAATTTATAAAATTGTTCGAAAAAAAGCACTGGTTAAAATATGTCAATTTTAGTTGCCAAGATTTATATACGAGTAGATAGATAGATATAAGGCGGCCTCCATAAATTACGTGAGGTGTTTTTTTTTAATTTCTGTCCCTCCCTCCCCCCTGGTGAGATGTCGTGAGATTTTATTCAACCCCCTCCCCCATCCCCCAATCTCACGTGAGATTTTTCAAAATGTGGGTTTCTTAAATATGTAAACTCGTTAGATTGTTATTGTAAAAAGAAAAAAAATTGCAGTTTGAAACCAAAGGACGGGCTGCACTGTATGGTAAATTCAGATTAAATTGAGATATTTGGTATAAAACAAATATGGTGGTTTGACAGTCAGTAGTAATGTATAACGTCGAAGTATGAATGAAATTATTTTCTTTCGAACGAATTGGTGATTGATCTTAATCGCTTAACGCTTAAAATTAAATTTTAGGCATGTACAATCTGGATAATAGACCAAAATAGTATATATTTTTTTGTTTAATCTAAAAAAAAAATGCGTGATATTTGCCGATTCCAACGTGAGATTAGATGAGATTTGACTCGACCCCCTCTCCCCTTTAAACATCTCACGTAATTTGTGGACGCCCCCTAACTGATATAAGTGAAATTACGAAATAATCAAGAAATCACCGTTCGCGTAACGCTAGAAAACTCACAAACGAACTACTGACTGAGATATAAATACATAATTATATATTTCATGCACTGGCTATGAGAGGAAGGGAGAAAGAGAATGTGTGCTCGCACCTTTCTCTCTCTTGCCCTACAGTAATATATGAAACGTAACTTTCTCTCTTTCTATCTTCACTAACTTATATCTCAACTTCCGTTCGCCTTGCCCGATCACACTTTTCGTAACTCTCTCGTCACGCATTTACCAGCTTACTCCCCAAGTCAAGCGTGCGTAAAAAAGTTTTACTTCAATAAAAGAGGCGAGAAATATGATTTGCGATTTAAGAATTATGTTTATTTGTCTGTAATTAACTTTGCGGATAATATAAATATAATCCGTATGAAAATATTTTAGGACTTTCTTAAGTTTTTTTTTTCAGATAAACACAACGTACTTGACCGTACCGTGTCAGTTCTAAGTGAAAAAGACGAAGAACAACCCGTTGAAACACAAGTCACAGTAAGTTTTTTAAAAATTTTAGTAATATTTTATGCTTGCTGGTAAAAATATTCATTAAATACATTGATCTAAAAAACCTATATAGATCAATGATCAAATACCACGAAATTCAATTAATACACCTACTAATTTCCACCCATAAAATTGGCGTATATCTGCCAAAATATGTTAAAATCACTAGCTTTTAGAAAACTTTTACGGTCTTGAAACATTGACCTAGATCAATGTCTTGAAAGTATTAAATTATGCTTTTTTGTATTACGAAATTTTAAACAATCGAAACAAAATTATCATAAAACTATTATTGTACAAACGCAACAAGTTAAAAACTTTTAAAATAATAAAAGTAATTGATACGTATAATAATAAAATTAAGCAACATATATAATACGACATAATTTATTATTAAACTTTGATAAACGTGATTATGCATTAATAATACCTCTCTGACAATGGCAATTGACATGAAAGAAATATTTAGAATTTAATTTTAACTATGTTTAAAAAAATCTGTACTTGAATAATCGTCTGATATGCACTTAGTTCTTCGGTTGAAATTTAATTCGGTGGTGGGTCTCCCCACCGTATCCGTCGTATCAGCGATTGAATGTCCACTGCTGAACGTAGGCCTCCCCCATCGACCTCCAGAGCGACCCTTTGGACTCTTTACCACTTTACTTTGTGACGAGCAAGGTCACTTTGGGGGGTTTGCCAATACTCGCCACGCTTGGCAGGCGGGTTGGCGAGTGAAGTATGCTGTGACAGGATATGGTGACGCTGCTGCCCATCACCATCCTGGTTGATGTAACGAACAACAGATTCGCACCATTTTGGCCTTAGTCGCCTCTTACGACACCTCGGCAAGAAGGAGGTCGATACTATTCTTCTCTGCCGGTCACCGCACTGCGATCGTTACTCATGTTAGGGAAATTATCCGCCAACTTGCAATGGGTCTGCGTAGTACATTAAACTCCAACCCTTCTCCTGTATAGAGAAGAGGCCTTCGTCCAACTATGCCACGTTTACAGGCTGGTTCAGAATTAGCTGCGATAGTACTGTTTATATTTTATATTATGTGTTTTAACAGTTCTGTGCAAATATAGTCAGTGAAAAGAAAAGTATTGTAAGTGATGATTTTCTCTTTCAATAACTCAAGATCTATTCCATGTTTAGCTAACGCAAATAATATATGTATTAATAAATTGTCATTAAGATAGCAATCGATAAGTTTTTACAAAACTTCTTAATATCGATATTTTCAAAACTAGACTTTTAAAAATATCTACCAGAATTCCTTATTTACAGCAAATTGATACAACTGTGGAAGTACCAGATGTTTCTTTCGCTCAAGTAGTGAAGCTGAACGCGCCAGAGTGGAAGTCGATTACAGCGGCGAGTATCAGCTCATTAGTCAGTGGATTTGCTATGCCGCTGCTTGCCGTCATTCTCGGTGACTTTGTGGGTGTAAGTTATTTTTTTTTTCAATCAATAGAATTATTTGATGAATTTGCCAGTAATTAGGAAAAATTTACAGAGAAACCACCGATGGAATACGGCACTAGCATTTGTCAGCGTTAATATTATTTCAAATCATCAATAGATAAAATTTTTGAAACAACCATAAGCATTTGTTATGGATAATAACCAAATGAATTTGAATTATATATAAATTAATTTTTATATATTACGTTATGTGGTTAAAATTATTGTTATTCATAATTTTATGACGTCATGTAAATATTTTATGTTACACCTTGTTAGGGAAGAGACATATGTTTCGAACATATAAGTACAATGTATGGAATGCATGTGTGGAACAGACGACCGTTCTGTTGTAGAGGTGCGAGTAGTCGCCTCAACGCCGGCGGTCGCGGGTTCGATTCCCGCTCGGGGCATATTTGTACTTGTGCAAATATTTGCTTCGAGTCTGGATCTATGTCCTTGTAGGTCTCCCCACCGTGCCTCGGAGAGCATGTAAAGCCGTCGGTCCCGATTATTATCTTGGACATCTGGTAATGATCGTTACTCGTGGTAGGAATATTATCCATCAACCCGCGGTGGAGCAGCGTGGTGGATTAAGCTCTAACCCTTCTTCTATATGGAGAAGAGGCTTTCGCAGCAGTGGGTTGTTTACGGGCTAGTGATACAGTCCGGTAATATGTGCGGAACAGAGATGTATGTGAGCTTATGATCTGAAAATAACTACAATATTACATTTTATCGAATATTTAAAAATATTACAAACATTTTTTATTACAGAGAGAAGAGGTCAGTACGAACTAGTTTAATTCAAACAGAGATATGGAAATTAATTTTTAATTTTTTCAGATTCTCTCAAATCCCGACACAGAAATGGTTACGGCTGAAGTACGAAGATATGCCCTTATATTTGTCGGTGTTGGAGTTTTTTCTGGAATTACCAATTTTATTACGGTATGTGTTTAATTTGAGAAATATTTTTTTTTTTTAAATATTTTTGTAATGATTGTCGATAATCATTTAAGTATTCTTTGAAGTGGAGCTCTAAAATATCTCAGGAACTAATTGTAAATTTTAATGTATTTGCTAGGATAATAATATATTTTAAAGTCGTATCTTTGTGCCGGATAACATAAAAGTTAGGTATGTAAGTAAGATACATGAAAGATAAGAAATAAAAAAAATAAGCTGTACTCAGTGGCGTAACTACCGAAGGGCTAGACGGTGCCTTGCACCAGGGCTCCCAAGCTTAGGGGCCCTCAGAACCTGACCAACAAACTATAAAGTGAACTATTGAAATTTGTTTGCGTGTAAACCTGAACGGGCCCCCCTGTGCATGATAAAGAGCCAATGATAGCTTTGCAACTTTAAAATACTTAAATATAACTATTTATATTTTGGCTTTTATTGATAAAACTTAAACAGTTTAGTTATTGGGGTCCTAGTTTATTTTTTGCACAAGGGCCTTTGGTTACTTAGCTACGCCATTGGCTACTATAATCGTTCCATAACGATCGATAGTCATCTAATTCAGTAATTTTAATAATGCTCGAGAATTGGTAAATATTTTGGGAAGATATTCAAGGCTAACGCCTTGAAAACTTGTAGCATACCTACTTTTTCAATTATTTTTTAATGCTACCTTCGCCTAACGATTTTATTTTTAGAAATAGTGCTTTTTTGCGCAAAAAGATTCCTCAGACCCTTCCTATTTGAAGAATTAAAAAATCAAATAGCCAGATACTTTAGTTGTACCTAAGCCTCTGTATACCAGGATATAACGAAATTATTACAACATCGATAACCGTATTTAAGACACTGAAATTTTCAGAGAAAAAATAGTATACCTAAAAATTAATTTCTTTAGAAAACAAGCGATCGAGCATTTAAACTAATTTTAATTTCAACATTTAAACATTGCTATTGTGTCAATAATATATCCTATGTTATGTTATGTCATATTTTAGGTGTCTATGTATGGAGTCGCAGGTGAATATTTGACAAATCGATTAAGAAAGTTGATGTTTGAGAAACTACTTCAACAAGAGATCGGTTTCTTCGACGATAAGAACAATTCAACGGGTGCTTTATGCGCTCGACTTGCCGGAGAAGCGTCGGCCGTGCAAGGGGTGAGATATACGAACATTATTATATTTAAAAAAAAAACATGTTCTATTATACAAGTGTCCCAAAATTCAACGATAAACGGGCACTAGAGGGTGGACCTGCTCATGACTACTCGAGAAAAAATAAAAAGACAAAAAATCTAAATTGTTTTTGAAATTACAAGAAAAAACATAAAATTCTTCGAAAATCGTGTGCGTGTGTGTGTTTGTGTGCGTGTGCGTGTGTGTGTGTGTGCGTGTGTGTGTGTGTTGAAACACAAACCAACTGTAATAAAATAGAGAATACTATTTACTTAAGATTTTGAGCCATAACATTTATTTAAAAACTGCTTAAAGGAAAATAACAAGCCAGATCTGTAGACCCTAAGATTAGTAAGCTTAAACAAAATATCTTTCATAGTAATTGCAGTGCCAAATTAATCACTGATGCTCCGCGCCGCGCGAAATGGTGTCCCGCATATTTTAATTTTTAACCCACTCATGTCTTGCCTAAGCGTATTTTTTTCCGTGAAGACTTATTAAGATGTGATAATTTCCTTGGCTTAAATAAAATACCGAATTTCGTATGTTTTTTTTTTGAGGAACATGGAAAGCCGATGGCCTTTTTTTGGAATAGGTATTGCTTACAGGGGTTAATATCAGTGTGGGATTTTTTTTTTCACTTAAACACTTTACACAAAGAACAGGTACAGGAAAGTTATAGGTACTGTCATCCAGAATTTGCTACGGACCCCGCGCTTACTTAATCTGGCACTGAGTAATTGTGCTTTATTTTAGGCAACAGGTCAAAGAATTGGTACAGTTCTTCAAGCGGTTGGAACATTCAGCTTTGCGCTCGGTGTATCGCTGTATTATGAATGGCGACTGGGTCTAGTCGCTTTGGCTTTCGTACCATTCATGGCAGCTGTGCTTTACAAACAAGGACGAATGGTAACAGCTGAATCGTTTGGTACTGCTAAGACTATGGAATCGAGTTCAAAGGTAAGCTTTTCTTTCATTATACTATTTCATATATCGATATTTCATATATCGATATGTCAGATACATATACTCATTTAGCAAAAAAATATGCCTGGAAATTTTGTAGTACTAAAATAACTTTCTCTTTTTTTATTGTTCTTTCTCAGTGCTTTAGACGTAGTTCAATTTCAAATTGTGTCAACTATAAAAATATAATTTCTATATTTTTACATTGCCTTTTTTTTTTCTTGTGATAGGTATTGTTTTCAACAAAACTCTTAAGATTTATTTGGCTTTTTAAAATGAGTCATATATTTAGTATCAAAAACGGCAGTCTCCATATTTTTCTCAAAAAAAGTTATCTATGCCAAAATGTCCTCTATAATCAGCTCTTTCATCTTATTGTTAGTTAATAAAAAATGGAGTTAAGAAAAATGGAGACTGCCGTTTTTGATACTATATGACTCAAATATTATATTACGTGTTGTTATTAAAGTTACTTTTTGTTATAGGTGGCCGTAGAGGCGGTTATAAACGTTCGCACAGTCGCTTCTTTAGGTAGAGAGACAACTTTCCTAGAAGAATACGCTAAACTACTTATGCCCGCTCTTATAATCGCTAAACAGTCATGTCACTGGAGAGGAATCGTTTTCGGCCTCTCCCGTGGACTCTTTAACTTCATATATTCAGCTGTTTTGTATTACGGAGGAAATCTCATGGTGTATGAAGGAGTTCCGTATGACACCGTTCTTAAGTAAGTTAAAGAATTTAGGAATTTACATTAACTTGATTTTAATAAATATTCCAGATGGTTTCCAATTTAATCTTGTAAAATGTGCTTAAAAATTATTTTAATACTCGATTTCTCTGTTAGTGTTTCTAAATGCCATAGGAAAATAATATCACATAATTTGGCCTGACATTTTGAGTTTTGACAAATTTGCGTCCGTCGTGGTCACGTGCCGAATGAAGTACGCGTGTTTTCTTTGGACACCCTTATTCCTTGATATTACATCTGCAGTCAACAGCATATTTGTATTCAAGATAATTTTTACCCATTTTTATTGCTTTTATAGTTGCAAACAACAAAAATATATTTATTTTGTGGTTAAAACCGACAAAGAAAATAGGTACTTAGAAGTTATATGTTCTACGTAACGGACTAACTTGGAAGAAGCGTTTATCTTGCTCTTCCGAACAAACGCATATTATTCTTTATTAATAAGAGCCTTACAATTTTTATAAGCCTAATTTAATACGCAATGATGATATTGATGATGATGTTATAATTCCACCCATTAGGTAGTGAACAAGGAAAACGGAAGTAACAAACTTTGTAACGGTCAATAATTAATATAATTCTTCGCTCTGCAAACTTCACCTCCGAAACCGTGAATAAATAAGGAAACATAACATTTAGTTTAATATGTGGCCTTAAAAATAATAAAACTCACTACATATTGACAATATTACTTGCAAAAATTATGTAAAATATGTAAAGAGCATTTTTATATTACAAGTACTAACAGGTAGATTGAAAGTTGCTTAATAAAATCCCTATCTTCTGAGCGTTCTACAAGGCTTGCTTCTTAGCCCTCTTATTTTCTTTTTCCATAGTAAAATAATATTAGTGACACATTTCGTAATGTCAATCATTAGACTATACCATGGAATTTAGATCTATATGCCATGGACTATAATAATGTTATGGTATGTCATAAGATTATTCAGTCCTAACACGACTGTCAAATATACAGTTGGTTTAAAAAACCTTAGTAGTTCATAAAATATTTTAAATATATTATAATGTTTATTTACACTGTATTTTCTATGACTTATAACCAAAAAAAGTTACATAAGTAATTATTATTTAGATTAAAGTTTTTTTGAGTAAAAATTTAAGACTCTCAAAAATAAGAGTACAATTATAACTATATTATTGAAAAAGCGTTAAAGTTTTATAAATAAAATAGCAACAAGTGAAAAAATATAAGTCTCCGATTATTATTTTAACTACGTTCGGTTCGTTCGTTTGTAATATGTGGAACCTTAAAACAAGTACCATATTCAACTGAAATATATTAATAAAGGATGGGCCATAAATTTTTGCACATTTGAAACATGAATAAAAATAAAACTACTAATATTATTTTATTGATTATTTATTTAACGTAATAAACATTTAAAGCAATTTATTTTTTAAAAATGACATCATCGAGATGTGCTCCGTCTCGTCGCTGGCACTCCTGCAATCGACTACGTAAACTTTGGAAAACTCGTTGACACATGCTGCGAGGAATCGCGGCTATCTCCGCGTGGATGTTTTCTTTCAATTGGGATATGGTCATTGGTTTATTATGGTAAACTCGACTCTTCAGATATCCCCACAAGAAAAAATCGCAAGGTGTAAGGTCTGGGCTTCTTGGAGGCCATGGAATATCACCTCTGCGAGAAATTAATTTTATTTTTATTTTATTTTTATTTTATTTATTTTTTTAGGTGAATTTACAGTTACAATTACACAAATTAGAGTTTAAACATATTAAAAAATTACAAGAACCAATTAAAAATTCACACAGATAGACATGAAGTAGTAATTAAAGCATAAGTTGAGCTCGCAATAGAAACAGTTTATACACAATTGACATTAATGGTAGACATAGTAAATATTTATGTAATACACTTATAATACTACTAGCATGGTTTTATTCTAGTTCAAAATAAATGCTTGAAAGCTTGCGTCTAACAGAAGTATGACTTACATTGAACAGATCAATATCAACAGTCATATACAAGTCATTAAATTGTTTACCAGCTCTCAGTAAAAATGAATTTTGCCTATAATTGCTCCTTGCCAAAGGCACATGAATAGGTTTAAAATTTCTAAGATTACCAGTAGGAACATCAAACTGTAACAAAGACAAAAGGTCGGGGCAATTAATACCATTAGAAACAATTTTGATCAAAAATGTTGTGTCAGCTATTTTGCGGCGATTTGTTAACGGTAATAGATGGTGCTTCCGACAAATCTGATCGTATTGGTCGGACTTGTATGTTTCTCCAGTACGGTAACACAAGTATTTTAAAAATCTTTTCTGTATGTTTTCGATTCTGTCGATATAAACAGCATACCTGGGACTCCAAACTTGTGAGGCATATTCCAAGCCACTGCGGACGAGTGCACAGTATAATATCTTCAGCGTCTTGGCATTAGTGAAATCTTGCGTGCTACGAATTAAAAATCCCAGAGCTTTAGATGCTTTGGATACTATAGCGTCAATATGTTTGTCAAACAGAAGTTTAGAGTCATGCGCAACACCAAGATCACGCATAGAATGCACCCGCCGAAGATCCCGCTGTTGGAGTGAGTATTCGTACGATATTGTATTGACTCTACGACTAAATGACATTATTGTACATTTTTCCGGGTTCAGGTCGAGATTATTTTTAATACAATACGATTGGAGTAGATTAAGATCTTCCTGCAACAAGATGGCGTCAGCGTATGTGCGTATCCTTGCGAAGATCTTCATGTCGTCAGCAAAGCAAAGTAGTTTAGATGTTTTTAAGCACTTCTCGATGTCGTTAACGAAGATAATGAACAGTAGTGGGCCAAGTAGTGAGCCTTGTGGCACACCACTAGGGATTTCAACCCAACTAGAGATATAATTATTAATAACTACTGCCTGACAACGATTGTCAACATAGGAAGCAAACCAACGCAACAAGTCACCATGGATACCAATCATCTCCAGCTTATTCAAAAGGATGTCATGCGGTATCCGATCAAAAGCTTTGCTATAATCGGTATAAATTACATCTACCTGATAGCCATCATCCATAGCATCAGTAATGTAATCACCGAGCAAGATCAGATTAGACACCGTTGAACGTCCCTTAATAAAGCCATGCTGTGAAAGACTGATGGAGTGACATAAAGCCGAGTAAGTCTGCCTATATATCAATTTCTCAAAAACCTTTGCAATGATGCATAGTTTAGAAATGGGTCTATAATTGGATACCTCAGACCTGCATCCTTTTTTATGGACAGGAGTGATATATGCTCGTTTCCACATATCAGGGACACAGCCTTGAGAAAGAGAAAGTTTAAATAATAATGCAATAGGTTTTGAAATCGATGCAGAACAATTGATTAGAAAGCGAGATGGTAAATTATCGGGCCCAGCTGACTTACCCGGATCAAGACGTTTTATTATCTGATGTATAATCTTCTCATCAACTGCGATAGACGAGATGTAAGAAGTGCAATTAGAAGCTTCCCGAGACACTCGATGAGATCCACTTCCCACATGAAGGAATGATGACATGAAATAATCGGAAAAAGCCTTACATATTGTCTCACCGTTGTTAACCTCTTGTCCATTATATCGAAGTACATTAGGTATCTGCATCGACTTGTTTCTATTTTTTATATAAGACCAAAATCTTTTCGGACTACCTTTGATTGAGTCTTCAACATTATTTATGTAATTTTGGTAGCAAGTCTTTTCTAGGGATTTAAATCTTTCTCGCAATAATTTGAACGAGATTAGATCACTTTGGTTCCCGTAAATTTTAAATTTACGCAGGTGTTTCTGTTTTTCATTAATGAGTTTTTTCAATGGTGCAGTGTACCATACTGGGTAAGCAGTACAGGATGTCATTTTGTAAGGAATATACTTATCGATTAGAGCATTTACATTGTTGTAGAAGAAAGAGATACATTCTTCTAGGTTCCGAGACGAAAATTCAGCAACCCAATCTATGGTACTTAGTTCCCTGTTAATTGCTGAATAATCACCACGATTAAATAGAATTTTCCTTCTAGGCGCTGGGCTTAAAGATGAAATTTGCTGATTAGGAATATTAATAACTAGAGCACCATGGTGTTTGTCAATAGGTACCAAGGGGTCTCCACTAAAATCAGTGACATGAACAATGATATTAGATAAAACAAGGTCAAGAATTTTACCAAAATGATTATGGTTACCATTATATTGACGCAAATTTAAGGAACGTATTTCATCTATAAGAAGTATCTCATTGGGAGAACTGTGATTACTCGGCTCGAACGATTTATCAGAAGTTGAGCTAGGCGTCCATTTAATATTACTTAAATTAAAGTCCCCTACAATAATAAATCTACTAAGAGGGTTAGAAATAACTACGTTATTCAAAGACGTCAGAAAATTTTGCAACTGTTGTGAAAAAGATAATCCCAAATTCTCCTTACATAAATATAAGACACATAAGTATATATCAAGACAGTTTTTATTTTTATTTTTATTAAATAAACTAACAAGCAACCACAAGTCTTCCGCAGTTGAATGGTAGTTAACTTTTGGAATCACCTTGAAGTCACGGCGCACCGCAATCAGAACCCCACCACCCCTGGTCAATTTCGTAGCAGAGTAGTCGCGATCGCGGCGAAAAACTACATAACGCGCATCAAATAACTCCGTATCGAATACACTGTCAAGTAACCAGGTCTCCGTGATAACTATAACATCGAAGGTACTAGCACAAACATTACGATAGAACTCAGTTGTCTTAGTACGAAGTCCCCGAGCATTCTGATAATAAATACTTATGTCCATCATGTTAAGTTAAAAATAATAGAAAAAAGCAAAGCGGTCAACATAATAATATGTATATTAATACAATATATATTTGAGCAATATATACTTCTATAATTCATATAATCATTGTGAATAATGTATATTAGGATACAATGGTTTACTAAAATATTTACATTAAATGTTCCCACTAGCATTTCTAAGCATTTATTATAAATTAGGCAATAAGCATAAATTAAATCAAAACAAAAAAAACTAAGAGCAATAATAGGCAAATCAAGTCTACAAATAAATTCAACCACAACAAATAGAAAACAATAAAAGAAGGTACACAGGCAAAACAGCAAAGCGGTCAACATAATAATATATATATGAATACAATATATATTTGTATAATATATACTTCTATAATTCAAACACTTATTATAAACAATGTATATTTGAATACAGTAGTTTACTAAAATATCCACTCCAAATGTTCTCACTAGTATTTCTAAGCATTTATTATAAAATAGGCAATAAGCATAAATTAAATCAAAATACAAAAAACTAAAAGCAATAATAGGCAAAACAAGTCTACAAATAAATTCAACGACAACAAATAACAAACAATAAAAGAAGGTACATAGGCAAAGCGTCAATCGCGCATAGGTGCGAGGAGTGAGGCTTATGTAACAATGCGCGTACGCAAGCAGGAAAACAAAGTTATACATTACCAATGACTCAAGCGATAACAGCGAACAAAGGAGCCGGACACTTCGATAGGGCAAGACAGCGGCTGTCAAACTTTCTGCAGTACACATAATTAACATAAATAAAATTAAATTTATGATTAATAATCTAAAACAATGTATAAAGTTGATTACAAAATTTTGTTTAAATCGGATTCTTTACCAATTATATGTACTGGAGAAGTGTCATTTTTACGTACGTGAATCTTCGAATGTTTCACCCACACATAAGATACGTTTTTTTCTTTAGCAATTGATTTTACCATCGTTAATAATTTCTTGTTTTCAGCTGTTAGGTGGTCGTTTACGAAAATCTTAAGCGCAGAATCACCAAATCCCAGCTCGCTGCCCGTGATGGTTTTTTTAAGTCTTGCAGCGGCCATGAACTCATCTTTAATGTATCTATTTATAAAGCTTACAATTATATGTTTACTTTTGGGGTTATGAGTGGGCACTCGTGCAACATAATTAATTTGTGTCTTTGGAAATTGGTAGCCGATCGCCTTCGAAAGATTCTCCAATATGGAAAACAGATTTTCGTCTTTTTTAATCGGGACGCCTTTAATTTCGACATTGTTCAGCCTCGCCCATTGTTCCCTCCTGGTGTTGTCCTGCATGAGAACCATTACATCCTTCGTAGTAGAATTGAGGCGATCATTGACGCCCTGCAGTTCCGAGGACATGACTTCGACCCGTGTCAATTTATTTTCAAACTCATCTATCTTTGCGCTGTTGAATTCACAAGATGCTTTCAAATCTAAAAGCTCATTTTTGATGGATTCGACAGTTTTAATCAGAGTAGGTAGTGAACTTAGGTGTTTTTTCATTACTTGGATCTCTTGAAATACGAGGTCGAGCGTCACAGGACCCGAAGGAGCATCCGTAGAGCCTATCAATATACTGCTTCCAGTTGCATCAATATACGATGTCGAGGTTTTCAAGTTATCCCGCACATTTACAGCTGGTCGGACAGGTGTAGTAGGACCACTTTTAGATCCGGATATTTTGCATTGAGGACATCTCCAAGAAGCCTGACGCTCACGACCCAGTCTTCGGTATCCCACTTCACCTATACTAGCACAGCCAAAATCGAGGTGCCTATTACAACCACTGAAAAAAACTCCGTCGTTAAAATTATCACCGCAAGCTGCGCACTTCATCTTGAAAAAGTAGAAAAAGTAGAAATAAAAATCTTAGTAGAAAATTGATAAAAAATTTGGGAGCCACTGGCGTTGCCTTGAACAAAATATTACGACTGTACTGTTTGCTAGCCCAACGATGACTGGACCCAATTTGTTGGGAAACATTTCTTTGATCACCGGTAAAGTCACATTTGACGTATGGCATGTTGCTCCATCTTGTTGCATCCAAGTCCTGCTGTTGTATCCTTCAAATTCATGTAACTGTGGTGTCAAAAACTCTCGCAATATCTTCAAGTATTCCACTGAGTTAACAGTTACTTTATTTCCCTGACTGTTTTCAAAGAAATACGGACCGATTATGCCTTTAGCCGATATGGCAGCCCATAAAGTCGTTTTAGGTGAATGAAGGGGCTTTTGGTGTTTAAGGCGAGGGTTTTCCGTGCTCCAGTACCGGCAATTGTGCTTATTTACGTGCCCATTGATGTGAAAATGGGCCTCGTCCGTAAACAATACATTCTCAAGGCTAGAGAATCGCTCCAGCATAGTGTCAGCCAATAACTTACGTTGAATGTAATCGTTTGGCTTCATCTCCTGCACAATTTGAACCTTATACGGGTGTAGTTTAAGGTCCAAATGCAAAATTCGCCGCAGACTAGTTCTTGGTATTGCTAGAGCCGCCGAACGCTTACGCGAAGATGATTCTGGATCGTTCCGTACGGAAATTTCAACTTCCCGAATGTTCTCTTCGCTTCTTCTTGAACGTGGCCGCCCTGTTTGTTTAATATTGGTTGTCGATCCTGTTTCCTCGAACTTGTTGACCCAAGCTTTAATTAAATTAACACTTGGACACTCACTTATACGCTGTAATCCGTATTCAATTCTAAATAGCCGTCGTACAGTAACGTAGGAGTCGTTGTTTTTGTAAAACATTTTTACACAAAAAGCACGCTGTTTTCCCGTGAAGCGCTCCATCGTGACTAAAATTGCATAAAGCGGCGCATCATTCCCCGTACCCCGCGCGCCCCTCCCTGTAACGGTTTTTGAGAAATCGAGTGTTGCCATTTGCAAAAATTTATGGCCCATTCTGTATATTATGTAAACAGTTATTTATACATCTCATAAAGTCAATCTATAATAATTCATAAATGAATGATTAATTGATAGCCACTGTAAAAAAAAATAATGTTACAAACAAATTACTTATTAAGGTATATATAATAAAAACAACTAAGAAGAGAACGAAATAGTAAAGCACTTGACTACGTTGCATCACAATTTTTTGATATATATATATAAAGTTAGAACGTGCCTTTGTTAAAAAAAAAACTAACAAAATAACAATAAAAAATATATATATATATATATATTTCGATAATCGTATGAATTCCAACTCCAACTGAACACGCTCTCTGTGGAAATTGACTGTTCATTATCCATTTCTCATTTTCCGTTCAGCCCGCTCTTAAGTTACGATCGATCGGAACAGTTTTAACTGACTCGCTTCGGAAAAACTCGTTTTGTCTAGTAAGAACTAGTTTTATCTAATACTAAATTTTCAGCATTAGTTAGTTATAGTTTTAACAATAATTAGTGCTAACTAGGGAAAACGCATCTAAAAACTGGTTTTAACCGTAACATATAAGGAAATAAAGAGGTCTCGAAACTGACTCTGTGGAACTTCCCGTGTAATTAGAGAAGTTCTACTCTGATACTCCCTTATTTTAAATATTTGATATCAATTTTTAAGATATAATTTAGCATTTTATGGGCATTACCAAGAACGCGTGATTCTTAACAATAAAATCGATTCTTCAATTCGATGATTACGTAGGTATAACGAAAATAGCTACCGCTCTATCAGGTGCATCAATTACACGGAACCCCCGAAGTTTAGGAACTCTGAAGCTACCAATTTTCTCTCCTTCTTTCCCAGGCCCCTTTTTTGTAGGCACTTAATAGACCAAAACATCACTAATCATAGAATATATGGTTTATACAATTAATAATTAACCACTAAAATAGGTACTTCAGATATATTTTTGTAACTTAGCAGAATAAAAAATTTATTGTACTTTATTGTGCATTGCATATAAAAATGCCTCCAAAATAGCACTTTATTTAGTATTAAATTAAAATTATTGTATTAATATATAATAATATTTTGTGTAAAGGTCTGCTCAAACCCTTTTGATGGGCTCGTCATCAGCGACACAAGCTTTTGCTTTTGCGCCTAATTTCCAAAAGGGACTAAAGGCTGCAGGACGTGTCATCGTAATATTGAATCGACAATCTAAGATCGCGGACCCAGCCCAGCCTGCAATCGAAAATTTCGTAAGTTTTATTATTCCGTAGAAATGTTGGTATATTAACAACAAAAATAAAATAATAATTTTATAAATTTATGGGAAAAGATATATTTTATATCCATTTTCATTATCTAGGTATTATTTTCTAATTTCATACGATTAAATCCAGAATCCTGATATTTTCCTTCTACAGGATAGATATTAAAATTAGGGACTACAGATTATATGAAAAAGAAATAAAAGCTGAATAGCGAATATAAACTTGTTTAAATTTTTTATTGTACATTTTGACATAATTTTTTTTTATATGCAAAAAAAAAGAAAACAGCGTAATCTATAAAAAAGTAGGTACGTAAATATGTAGATTTTACTCAAACATATTTTCAGAATGGAACAGGCGAGGCAAGCTTACAAAACGTACAGTTCAAATATCCTACGCGACCGCTTATACAAGTTCTGAAGAACTTTAATCTTGAAATAGAAAGTGGTAAGACAATAGCGCTTGTTGGCGCCAGTGGCTGTGGAAAGAGTACAATCATACAACTGCTGGAGAGATACTATGACCCTGATAAAGGCATTGTGGTAAGACCATGTAAACTGTCTTGTAATAGTCACTTATTATTATTAGTTTAATATCTGAATCGTTAGATAATATAAATTTTGTACTTCAAAGTTACGAGTATTTAAATCTTTTTGTTAGGCTCAAAATGGCATACCGTTACCAAAATTACGACTCGTCGACGTGAGACAGTCAATCGGATTCGTACAACAAGAGCCGATCCTATTTGACCGCACTATTAGAGAAAATATCGCGTATGGCGACAATTCGAAGGAATTTAATATGGATGACATAATAGCGGCTGCAAAGCAAGCTAATATACATAATTTCGTCGTTTCTTTACCCATGGTAAGTAAAATGATACATAAAATTACCTTTTTATTGGAATTATTCCATTACATTACTCCAATATTTTTACCGACACAATTTTTTAAAGCATATACTTATATACATAAGCAAGTATACTATTATTTAAAATTAAATCAGCAAAAACACGCATTAATATATGATCTTACGATTTGCATTAATGCATGCGTAATTGTCTAATAAAAATGCAACAAAAACTAAAACTCTCTTTACGTACGTATAAAATATTATGTACAATAATATTCCATCTGCATTTACTCTTAATGTTACTGTTCCGTCCCTACTGACCTACTGACCGAAGCATGCTACACCGTGTCTGATGGAGAAATGGAGCCTATAAGTCTTATCGTATTAGTTCTGAGAATTTTTCAAACTGATCCAGTAGATCCTTCATTATTAGCCCATTAAAACAAACTGATACAATTTATTAAACATTATATTAATTCTATATATTTTATTATATTAATTTTGGATGTACGCAAGCTCTTTGAGTTTATGTGAATACCATTACACTGAGTTGTAGAATATTGTATAAAAAATAATTACTAATAATGATTATGTATATTACCAAGGGTTATGACACCAACATTGGATCAAAGGGTACGCAACTATCGGGAGGTCAAAAGCAAAGAGTTGCTATAGCCAGGGCTTTAATAAGGCGCCCGAAAATGTTACTATTGGACGAAGCCACTAGTGCACTAGACACAGAAAGTGAAAAGGTAATTTTTGTACTTATAACGGCGTATATAGAAAATTATGAAATGGAGATTAAAAAGGTAAATGAGACGGCTAAATAAATACTCTCTATCGCTTGTTCTGCGCTCTCGCTCGCGGAATGTGACAATGAGTCATGCTTTTTCATGCATACAGCCAGCGTTCATCGATTTATAAGACGTTATCAAGTCTTAAATTATGACGCCATATAACAAAATTTTAATATATTTCATTTTATTCTTGAGAGTTGAGACATACCGACGTACATACTACTAATACCACAAACTGATTACAATTTATCATACAGTTATTAATGGTTATTAACATCGTTTCGCGTTTTCAATATTTTTCGTGGCATTGTTGCAATCTTACTACCTCTTACTACTATACTTCTCGTATTTGGAAATCGTATTTTTCATTTTACTGGTTCCCACTAGTGCACACAGTACCTACTCGTTTCACACAAGATATACAGAATGACTGGTGATTCACTATCAATATTTAAGGAGAATACTCGGTACACGATTCTCATTCGAATTATGTAAAAAAAATAGGTACTTGATTTTTGACCAAATTTTCATAAATTTCAATTCAAATAAATGAAGCGTTGACACTTCTCTAGTCATGCCGGCGGCACGTGCACAGGTGTTGTACTGTGCCGCGTGTTCACATCTAAAAATCACCTAGTCAACGAATTTGTTGCTTAAACGAGTAAAATATCTTAGTATTTTTTGCCTATTCTAAGCCAGGATTAAAGTAGGGTCATGCTTGTTTATCCTGCTACCCTGTTAACACGTGGCGGCGTTTGGACGTAGGTAAACTACCTGTTTTGTGTCGAAAGTGCAGCTAGCTGCTAGGGTGTCCAGACGACGCGTAAATAATAAGATAACTGTAACTTAACTTAAGTTTATTAATATTTATGTAATATTTTTACATAATTCGAATGAGAATAATGTACCGAGTATTCTCCTTAAATATTGATAGTAACTCACCATTTATCCTATATAATAAACGTCTCACACTCAACGGCCCCCAGTAGTCCGGAAACACATACAACAGACAAGCACAAACGCCCAGACCACGACAAACATCTGTATGGCCTATACAAATATTTGTCTTGTGCGGGAATCGAACCCGTAACCGCTAGCGCATCAGCCAGTTGCTGTGACCACTGCGCCAACGCGTCGTCGTCTATATTTTGTCTATGAGGATTCTTATCGTTAATTTGTCATTACGCCACTTTCTCTCGCCTATTTCAGATTACACGATTATGCTCTCAGTGTATAAATAATAACAATAGATTCGTACAGTAGAATTCTAACAACAAAATAACTGATTCTTATATAATTCCCAGGTTGTACAAGAAGCGTTAGACGCAGCGAAGGCCGGCCGCACGTGTGTCATGATCGCGCATCGTTTGAGCACGGTGCGTGACGCGGACGCAATATGCGTGCTTAATGAAGGACGGCTCGCCGAGCGAGGCACGCATGCTGAACTAGTTCAACTTAAAGGACTCTACTATAATTTAAATAGAAGAGGATATTCATAGTAGACTTAGATAATTTTATTTATCTTTAAATAGCAAAAATTGATACAGATTAAGTATTATAAATAAAAACATAGCATTGTAGGAGATAAGATTTGGTTTTGAAACAGTTTATACGATGATTTTGTAAGATATCTTTGGTACAATACTGTAAAGATAGCATTAAATCTAAAACAAAATATGCATATTTCACTGAAAATAATGTAAAGTAAATGTACACAGAGAAACTAGGTGTCCTATGAGTAAATTAGATTTTTTCCATTATAAAAAATTAACATTATCATTTTTTTTTAATATGTGTATAATTATATATTTTTAAGCAACTAACTTTGACAAATTTTGCAAAGTGTAATTTTTGTAATAAAACAATATGTGTCTGAAAAAGATAATTTTTTTACCAAAATAACATTACACAGTAAATTATTACATATTTTATTAACGATATCACATTTTGATGAGTTTGTTTATAACTTTTATATATTTCTTAAAATAAAACTGTTTACATATTTGAACTATACCCAGTGCTGTCTTTACACAATAGAAGCTCTGAATTGTTTAGAATAATGAGGACCTGGCGACATTAGGATAATAAGGCCTCTATAGCTATTATATTCAGTAATAATCATTTAATTTTTGGAAAATACACATACATTGATAGTTTCGGTTATTGGTTGTGAACTGGCAGAAACTGGGCGATTGAGTAGCCCTAATTACTTGCACGGGGTACCAAATAAATAGGAGGGTGACTAGTGGCAGGTTGAGCCATGTATACAATGAAAAAAAACTATCAACATTTTGCATTCTGAACATAGTTTTAAAATAAAATTATTTTAAGGAAGAAAATTTCTTTTCATGCTTTAATAACCATTCCTTACGATCTAAGCCACAACTGAAGCCTCCATTAGAATTGGATGCTACGAGTCTGTGACAAGGCACCACTAATAAATGAGCATTTGCACCACAGGCTGCTCCTACAGCCCGAGAGTGACTTGCTGGTCTACCCATCATTTTAGCGAGTGAACCATAAGTATGAGTTGATCCAAATGGAATTTCAAGAAGTTTATCCCACACATCCTGTTTAGTAAAATTAAATATATAAAACATAATGAAATTTAGAATTTTTAAAATAGTAATATTATTACATACCTTTTGGAATTCTGATCCAAAAGTTTTTATTGGAATAGAGAACCTATGAAGTTTTCCCTCAAAATAATCTTTGACTTCATTTTCAAATTGATTCAATAACTTATTCTTTTCCTCTAAGAAATAACAAGAGAGCTGCATGGCTCTTATATGGAAAGTTTTTTCAATATTTTTTGAATCTTCAAACATAACCATGTACAAAAAATCATCATCAGCGCTTGCAATCATTTTACCAACGGGTGTTTCAAAACAATAAACAAATACTTTGTTATTACCCGCTTTGGAGTATTTCTTTAAAATTTCTGTAATTCCCATTCCAAGTTCTTGTAACTTAATATAGGCGATAATTATAATAATAGGAAACCTTTCTGTTTATGTCGATGGTATTATTTAAATTATTATTATTTTTTATTGATGTTTAAGTTTAGTTCTAGTATATATTGTATTATCTATGGTTTAGTAATTTAGTTTATAAATTAAAACTAAATAATAACAACATTCCAAAAAAAGAAAGCGTCAAAGTTTCGCGCTAGACTAGAATCAAGATTATTGTTGGATTATTGTTGCCAGCTACTGAAACTGTACCTTTTAACATGTATTTAAATACCCTTCGTTGACACAAATAAAAATACATATCTACGCGTAAACTTTAAAATTCGTCTCTAAATTTGTGCACTAAAGTTTATTTTTTCGATATAATAAAAAATCAAGATATTTTATTGGTTTTAAACAAAAATTTTCAGTTAAGGGTTACTTATTCAATCCTCTCTCTTTATAAAAAAAATTAATATATTTTAAAAATAAAACGAGACTAAAAATATTATAATTTTATTTTTTCATGCATTTCACATTTCACTTTACTTTTACAACTGCCTTTCCAGTATTTTCACCTCTCAACATGCCTACTAGTGCATCGACCATATTTTCGAAACCATGATAAACCTTCTCTTGGTATTTAAGTTTTCCTTCATTTAACCATTTCAAGTTCATATTTACGCCTTCATCCCATCGATCACTCCAACGATTGACCAAAAATCCTTCAACCTTGAGCTCTTTAAAAACAATCGCCGGCTGTACAATTGTGACTATAAACATATGAAAAGAGTAATTTATTTTGATCGAAACGTTAATTGTGTTTGAAATGTGATAATGTAAGCATAAGATATATTTGTATACATTTTAATGGATATTTTATAAAATTACCTTTAGGTAATATTGGATCATTATATGATGAAATAGATCCACAAACCGCAACTCTACCGAATTTATTCATGGCAGTCATTATTTTTGTACTTATTTCACCTCCGACCTAAAAAAGTTGCTTTTATAAGTATTAATATAAAAATCTGTAAAAAGCATAAGCGAGTATTAATATTATTTTTAATTTTTTTTTAATATAAATAAAAATACAAACATTATCAAAATAGCAGTCGACGCGATTTGGTGCGCCCTCTTTTAAGGCAGCACTGATGTTACATGTCTTATAATTAAAAGCACGATCAAAACCTAACTCTTTTTCCAGATACTCGCATTTTTCATCGCTCCCTGCAAATCCTACTACCCGACAACCTGTAAAATAGTAAAATAAGTAAACATAAGTTGTCTTTATAACGACTCACTATTATAAAGCTACATATCGTCGTTGCGCCTGCCAAATTCCATATGTGCATTTTTTATATTTTGTTTTTTGTACTAAACTTAATCTCCGCTTCATTCTCTATGTGTTGATAAAGTTCTTTTTGTGACATTCGAACTAGAAACATACTTAACAAATCCATATGTATTTTAACTGTTAATAAAAAATTAAAAAAATATTTAATAACATATTTTATGTTGTTTCCCAAAACCTTACAAAAACCACATATGGAACTTGTCAGGCGCAGCGTCGATATTTTGTTAAGCACTTTAATTTCGAGCATTAAAGCTCATTTAGTTCTTCGTAAATTACCTTTAGTTGTGCGTTACATTTATAAAAACGTAGATACAATATTTTTTATCTGTGGTCACGGCACATAGCAATAGAGGTATTATAAATAGAGCAGGGGAGCCAGGCCTCCAGCTGCTCCTCGTTTAGATGAGAGAGACGATCGCGGTACCGGTTGAATTACATACAAATATAATATTACTGTGCATATTAGAGTTGTTTCTATAATTTGTTTATTAAAATTGAAGTAAATAATAGATGTTCACAAAAAAAAAAATTTTAATCGAGATTTCAATTTGAGACTGCAAGGCCAATGGGCTACCACGATCTTCTCTCTCTTTCTAACCGTTGGTCATTTCCGCTTACAGGCAGCCGTATGTCTCACCGACTCTATCTATAATATCTCTACGCACATAGCATTATAGCAAAGCAATGACACTAAACATGAAGCAATCTGTCGAGTATCAAAAGTTATCGCTGATAAATACGATGTTTTTTTCTTTAATATGACATATGTAACTATTTATGTACGTTTGTAATGAAGAAAAAAAAGGTTTGGATTTAGAATCATTTGGCACGATCTTGGGTGAGAGGGTCCGGTAGGGGGGACGGGGTGTCTCCCTTACTCCCCCATACCAGTCACAAAACAAGGTAATGCACCATTCTTGAAAAAAAAAACTCATAGAACTAACCTCAAAATTAGACATAAATAATAATAAGAATTAAAAAATAATGGTGCATTACCTTGTATTACGAGTAGTATGGGGATTGATGGGGACTCCCTCCTTCCCACTCACACCCTCTCACCCTTAAATTCGTGCCAAACGATTCTAAATTTCAATAAAAAAAAGATAAAATATAAAATACCAAATATTTTATAGATACAGATATTACGAATAGGTATAGATATTACGAATTTGTTATTTACGAACCTAAAATTTTACCGATCTGTCCGACATGAGAACCAACTGCTCCAGCAGCACCTGTTACTACAATTGTTTCTCCTTCTTTTGGTTTACAAATTTCTTGCAATCCAAAATAAGCCGTATTTCTAAAAAAGGAAATGGTATAATTTTCTTAAGATATAGAAAAATATAGAATATTATATTATATAAGGTAAGATTTATATACATTTCTCGAAAAAAAATTTGACGTACCCAGGCATACCAAGTAAGCCTAATCCTAATGAGAGCGGATGAGGGCTTACGTCTGGTACAATATTTATGGGCAAAAACTTCGATGTTTTCCATGTATTTGGATTTACTACAGTATGAGTACGCCAGCCAAACTCACCCGAGACATAACTGCCTACAGGAAACTTTTCGTTTCGGCTTTCGATCACTCTAAAATATTATTAGAAGATTGTAAAGACGTAATAAGGCAGGTGGTAATATCCAAAGTTGAATATTTTTCAATGAAACATACTGTGCCACTTGTCCTCCTATCATATCTTTGGGTAATTTGTAAGCAATCATGTAAGCTCGCATATACGGATCAACACTGAGGTATTCTGCTTCCGTCAATATTTCTAAAAACAATATTTTATTACAATTGTGAATATAAATATGCAACATATGCCTTTATAATTATTTTTTATAAATTAATATAATGTATTTACCAGTTCATACACAACAAATTAAGGAGATTAAGCAGTCATTACAACCACACTAAAATTTTCATTTTTAGGTTATACAAAGAGTATGGTTATATTGTTTCTGTTTTTGCTAAGTGTAAGTCTAATTTGTAACTTCTTGTAACCTTATTTTAATTACTTACCACCATCTTTTAAATCTGGAAGTTTTTCCTCCACAATCTGAAAATCGCTTCTTTTCGGTTCTCCTTGAAAATGTTTTGTAAGCACATATTTTTGCGCTTGTATTTTATTAGAAAAAAGTCGTTTAATTATAAAATTAGGATAAAAAATTTTTGCCATATTGAATTCGTACACTTCTTATCTAAACTGAAAATTAAATTGAAATGTCTACAGTTTAACTTTTGTTTACGTACTTTATTTATTGGTAAGTACCTACATAATGTTTACTGTACACAATACGATTGAGTACGATTAAAGTTCAATGTCACAGCACCTTCACAATCTTTATTATAAAATACCTTTTGACCATTAAAAGTGTTTGCAAAAAAGTTACAAAATATTAAATCTTTTTTATTATTATTATTATGCAGCTCTAATATTTCAATGAGAAAGTATATTTTTAAGTTTCTCACAGAATATATCAATCATGTAGTGAAAATAACATATGGTAAGTAAACGCTAGGCAGCAATCAAAAATAATTAATTTTAATTTTTAATTTTGAATTTTAATTAAAATAAATTTTGAATACGTACTAACCTTGTGAGTTGTGACAGATGCCGATAATGGCTATGTTCTCTTTGGATATTTTAACATAGCCAATATCAGATCAGACTATTATGTGGCGTTTATATTAAATTTTCGTTGTATTATCTTCATTTTAAAGATTATATAATTAAATAGATAAGATCAGTAGCGTATTATATAATTATACATATAAATTTAAGGTAGTAGACATATAATTATTAGTAAAATAATAATTATTATTATAATAATATGCAAGCAATAAAACGAATCTTACCTCTATATATATGTGAAACTAAGTAAATGTTTGACTGCCTGTTAGCATAGGTATATCTAGAATTTTTCTACTCGTTGAGAAGGGTACCTAATTGTGCCCAACCAATTTTTTTCCGAAATCTGATTTTCCTTAATAAAAGAAGGATAAAAACAGTTTTAGTTACATATTACATAGTCGAACTCCGGTAAGTCTGGTAATTCATATGTAGGTTAGTGGATACTATGTGTCCTTATCACTCATGTACGGATTGAGTCGTGATTACCAGAACAGATCCAAACAACAGATATTTACCGGAAAGTGGTACCTATTCCAATCTTCACGATACTACTAACAATCACTATCACTACATATTATAATAGGGGATCGGACAAATTTTCAGAAAGTGTTTCAAATTAATCTTTATGGAGACTTATTCCCATAAAAAATAAAACTTAATTTTTTTATAGCCGTTTAAGTACTCAAAATCATGTTTTAATATTGTCTGTTTAAAAATCCCGCCAAAACGCCACGCTATATCATCTGAGAGCGCGTGACGTCATCTGGGGCTATAACAAAACAGCTGCATGAGCATAAGTTCACGAGAAGTTTTGTTTCGTGGAGTAGATTTTTTTTTGTTCTTATGGAACGCAAAAAATATCGTTGGTGTGCAGTACCTCAATGTACGAACACATCAAAAAGTACTCCAAATAAAATATTCATTTGATGTGCCAAGAAAAGCAGATAAACGAAAAAAATGGTTAGACTTAGCGAGTAGAAAATGCAACGAAATGAATGCACCAATTTACTTTTGTGAAGATATTTTCACGTAAATATACATTAATTACTACAAATAAATAGAATGAAATTTGCTTAAATTAATTTTTAGTAAATATATTATATTGTTTTCTCTCTACGGTCAACTACTATTATAGATTTTTTCTTTTTGTAATTTTTTTTGTAACACTAAAGAATGTGATATAGTGTTCACAGTATTCTACTTGCGACGACCGTTCTTGTGTAGTGGTGCGAGTAGTCGCCTCAACACCCCGCGCCGGCGATCGCGGGTTCGATTCCCGCTCGGGACAGATAATTGTATTTGTACAAATATTTGTTTCCTGTCTGGGTGTATGTTCTTGTTGTTCTCCCCACCGTGTCTCGAAGAGCACGTAAAGCCGTCGGTCCCGGTTGTTATCATATACACCTGTAGCGATCGTTACTCATAGTAGTATATTATTCGCCAACCTTTTACCGGTGGGAGGGATGCGCTGTGCCGCGCTCCCGGCTGCATGGGTACCACCATCTTGCTTATTTCTTCCGTGAAACAGCTTTGCTGTGTTTCGGAAAGAAGGGCAAGACAGGCAGTGTAATTACTGGCACCGAGACTTAACATCATATGTCTCAGGATAGGCAACACATAGATGAGTTGGCTGGGCTAGTTCCAGGTAAACTAGTTTATGTTCATGGGCGACGTCGACCACTTATCATCAGGTGGCACGTCTGCCAGTTTGCCTATCCAACTATAATAATAAAAAAAAAAAAAAAAAAAAAAAACCTACAATGGAGCGGCGTGGTGGATTAAGCTCCAACCCTTTGTCTATATGGAGAAGAGGCCTTCGCTCAGCAGTGGGTGGTTTAGAGGCTAGTACAGTACAGTAGGTACAATACATAATTATATTGTGCAATATTAGAGGTTATTTTTCAAGGAGGTATTTTTTCAAGTACCTAGGTATTTATGGCAAATAATATATTATTATATATTTATAATAGTAATACAGAAGTTTCACATTTCAAAACAAAAATTTTGTCACAAAAGTCTGAATTACTAGCAAAGAAATTGCAAATCAGAAACGTATTCACTCTGGGAAGATTTCGATTGTCGGCTTTCGTAAATCCTGTTTTCATTATAAAAAAACTGGTTAAACATCACGTGACAGCTTTTAAATCGATTACCGTATCCTAATTTATCAATAATTTTTTAGCAACTTTTATAATTTCAACAAAATTATGGAAATAACTGAGTAAACTAAGTAGATAGTACCCATGCAGTCAATGATTGTCCACAGATGACGTCACGCACTGTGATTGGTGTTTCAGTACTGTTTAAAAATGTTGAAAATAACAACATTTTATTTCTTCATTTAAAAATATTTAAATGAATTATATTAAATTATTATTAGGTAAATAATTGTAAAACAGTATATTTATTTTATTTAACCACATTTTACATTTTAATCTGATTACTGTCCGATCCCCTATACAAAGTTACCCGCCGCGTCTATTTGTCGGTTTGTCTAAAATTACTGAACGGATTTAAATGCGGTTTTCACTAATAGGTAGAGTGATTGATTAGAAAGATTTAGGTGTATAATCTGTTAAGGTTTTGTGTAAATTGAATGAAATATAACCACAATTGTTGAAAATGTCGAAATAAGTCAAGCCGCCTGTGGGAGCTTTCATTGAAAACACTGCCTTACTGCCTTTTGAGCTATAATAAAACAGTGAAAGGTAGAATTATTCCTCTTTTATAGGTCTACAATAAAGTCGGTGACGGCATATGTTTCTTTTAAATATAGCTTACTACCCAACCTAACTCTCTCGCGGTCTTGACTTCACGGTGAAAACACAGTGGAGACTCGGTGTAACCACAGGTGATTTCATTGTGTTCTCAGTGTGTATCGGTACACAGCGTTTTCACAGAATAGGAGTGCACGATATTAAAGGTACACGTAAATTTCATAAAACATCTACATATGTAAGCAATATATCGCTTCAATCCGATATTATCGAATATTCGAATCATATAGTATCGATATGGACAATCGATATATAGAAATGATGACCTTTTCTTTGGAATGTGCGTATAGGTGACAATTGATATCTTTCCTCCGATATATATCATCGATATGTTCAAACGATGACCTTTTTTTGGAATATGCGTATAGGTTACAATTGATATTTTTCCTCCGATATATATCATCGATATGTTCAAGCGGTGACCTTTTTCGCCGTACATATTACAAGAATAGTTAAATATAAACAAATTACTTCCAATATATCAAAAATATCGACATATTTCCGTTATATCGAAAATACCGATATATTTACACGATATACCGCAAAGTATCTATACAAAACTAAGATATATTACTCGTATATCGAAAAAAAATTGACTACCTACACATTGACATACTAATCCGGTAAATATACAGAATGAATGGTGAATCACTATCAATATTTATGGAGAATATTCGGTACATGATTCTCATTCGTATTATGTAAAAAATAGGTACTTAATTTTTTACCAAATTCCCATAAATTTTGATACAAATAAATGAAGCGTTGACACTTCTCCAGTCATGCCCAAGTCATGCCGGCGGCACGTGCACGGGTGTTACACTGCGCCGCTTGTTCACATCTAATAATTTCCAAGTTCACATAATTTATCAAATTTGTTGCTTAAACGAGTAAAATATCTTAGTATTTTTGCCTATCCTAAGCCAGGATTAAAGTATTAAGGAGGATTGAATCATGCTTGTTTATCAAAGGTAGCCTGCTATCCTGTTAACACGTGGCGACGCTTGGTCGTAGATAAACTACCTGTTTTGTGTCGACAGTGCAGCTAGCTGGTGGGGTGTCCAGACGACGCGTAAATAGTTGATTATTTGATACGAAAATTTGATTATTTTCCATGTACAAGTATATTTTATTTTAATGTAAAATATAAAAGAAAAGCTTTAAAAGTTTACGTAATTTACATACATACATACTCTATACAATGTAAATCTACTTTTGTACTATAAAATTCATGCATATTAGAAAATAAAATTGTTTACACCTTGCAACATTACTTTTTTTTAAATCAAGCCTTATTCCATTCTTTTTAAAATTTGAATAATAAATGATTAGGAGCTAATAATTAATAAGACACCTTTATTATAAAGAAATTTATTTTGTTTTAATTTAAAAAATAGGAGCACAATTTGATCGATATATTTTTTAATAAGACTCAGTACGTGCTCTACAAGCTATACAAATGTAGGTACAACCAAGTCTTGCATCTTATAAATGCTTCACTAAAGACATACTAAAGAATATACAGATCAATTGATAATTTCTGATTCGTACCACGCGCCTTCGGCAATTGACTGATTACGTTTTATTTTTTTGTTACAATAACTATTGCATTTATAAAATTCTAATGATAGTGCAGTTAGTTTCGAGTAGGGTGCAGTTTTTTCACTGTGCAAAAAGTATGAAATTCGAAGTATTTTAAGTAATATCGACGGTGTAGCATGTACTATCTTTATTTATTTTTTATTCGTAAACTAGGAGGGTGCTGTTTTAATAATAAATAGTTTTGGAAAGTGCTATTTAAAATACGTCGATTAGTATTTTTTTTTAATTTTATACCTCATATTTACAGGCTGGGGTAGGGGGGGTGGTCAGCTGCGCCGTAGTTGCCGTAGTCATCCAGTCGTGATAGTGACGTCATGACGATAGAGAATAGTGCTGTGTTCCACTATTATTATTATTTTGTAATGTTTGTTTTTTATTTATGTTATTGTAAGTAGATATAATGAGTGAGAGATAGCACAAGAAAAATATGGAAAGAATAAACTATCCTAGATTATATACGTAGTTATTTATTGCAAAAAATAAGTCACTGTGTAGGTAGTACTCGATAACGACTCTTGGCAACACTATTTTTTTCATAGGTATTTGGGTTGGGGTAGGAATGGGTTTGAGGCCTGGCGGTCAAAAGGTTAATATTTACCTATTTTTTTTACATAATTCAAATGAGAATCATGTACCGAGTATTATTCTCTTTGAATGTTGATAGTGGGTACGTTCGCGCGCCCTCTTCTAATTGATAATTCATCACTTTTATACGATTTTTTAATCTATGCATTCCACAGACCACATGTGCGGAAACGGAAATGGGACATGCGCAATAGTTTTTTATTTATCAGTTTTTAATTAAAATAAGTAGTGAATAAATGTAAGAAGATAATTTTGTTTATTATCTTTTATGAACAATAGCAAACAATTATTTACTAAAGTTTGACAGTTAAATTCAGTTCTTGATTAAAGAAGTATCATTTCCGCGCATGTGGTCTGTGGAATGCATAGATTAAAAAATCCTGTAAAAGTGATGAACTATCAATTAGAAGAGGGCCCGCGAACGTACCCAGTAACTCACCATTCACCTGTAGACGATTAAAATAATAAAAATTCGCCGGAGAGCCAAATATTGGTGGAGAGCTGGGTTTACCATTAGAAATATAGTTTTAAAAATCCCCATCGATCATATGTGTGCTATAAAAGTTATTCGGGTTCAAAGGTCAAACTTTGAGGTTTTTTTTTCTCGAAAACGGTAAGTTGAATCAAAAAAAAAAAAATAACCTCACAAAGTTGTAGATCTTAAAATTATCTACAAAAATGGTTTTTATTATTTTTTTCCTAAGAGTTACCATTCCTGAAATATCGCGATTCTAAGAGTCATATTATACATCATATGCGGGCAGTTCCGCCAAAAGTTGTACATTTGTGTTTTTTGATGTCCCGAGCTCTTAAGAATTATTTTTGTTGAACTAAGCTACAATATGATTAAAGTAAGTGCTTCAAAATATTTTTGAATAAATAGGCTACAAAAGAAGATCCCAATAAATAAAAATATATTTACAATAATTATTTTAAAGTTACTCTGAAAATTGACAAAATTGGCTTCCCATACTGTCCCTAAAAACTTACATCGTGTTTAACACTTGATTAATTATATTTTTTTTTCTACAACCTCGAATATGAGGATTTGAGATTATAGTGTCAGTAAAGAGCTATCTTTTAATTGAATAACAAGCAAAGAAAGTAAGTGATATATATTATTAATTAATTAAAATATAGTGTACCTGGATTTACGCTCATCCTGACATGGTCATTATAGTTACGGTGTTTTATACAATATTAGGTGGAAATTTTGCTTTGTTCTGGATTTTTCATATAGAAATAGCAAAACTTTGATCATAGACTACTCAAGCAAGGGCCGCTGTTTTTTTTAGTTCGCTAACGGGCGATGCGTAAAGGGCTGTGGTTCTATGAGGTGAGTTTTACCCTTGATTCTTGTCAATACAGTTACGCAATTTATAAAAAGAATTAATTTTACTACAGTTTATACGAGTACCTTATAGTAAACTGTATTATATGTTGATTATATTTTTAGAATAAGTTGCTAATAAATGCGGTTTTTGGATTAATTATGTAATTTTGTTTTTGTCGAAGCCTCATTTCGTTACATCAGGATAATTACGATTTGGGTGGTAACGTACAGCCTGACCTAAATTGTAACGAACCTGACTTCATAAAGTTGAAGACACAAAACAACCAATGAATTTAAAAAAAATGTAAATTTAATAAGACTTCTTTTGATCTCTATTTAATTAAATAAATTTGTGATTATGTTTTGAACCCATGGTCGGACTTCGATGTGTTAACGAAATATTTAAATTATTTTCTCGAACCCCTTGAATAGCACAAGTTGTAATTTTGACAGTTTTAGAGATAAAGCCTCCGTCAAAAAAAAAAACGAAAGTATATTTAGAGAAAAAATGTCCTAGTAAAAATACAAAATGATTATCAAAATACTAGCATAATAATGCCAAACAGTTTATCTAGCGCGTCATCAACATCTAGTATGTTGTAAATTGTTTGTACCAGAATGTGATCCACTCGATTTGTTTAATATGAAGACATACAGACAAACCAAAAAGAAAAAGTCGCTGAATACTATAGTGAAACGTACGTTTAAATGTAACAAAATGTTATAGACCTTTAGTCCTGAACGAAATATCGAAATGTATGGCGTGCAAAAGATGGTACTGTTGTGACTGTAGTTGTAATCAAATATTTATTGATTATATTTGTGATTTTTGTCTCGGTGCTGATGATAGTGATAATTAATTAGGATTAAGAATCAATACGGTTATAATGTGGGGTTAGAATTGTTCTTTAGGTGGTATTAAGTTATTTTTTGTGTCCCGCTGAATTCTAATGCAAACATAGTTTGCTCTTAATTTACAAATTTCAAGTAGATCGAAATAATACTTTGAAAAGTATTATTTCGATTTCTCCATAGTGTCTTGTAAGTAAATAAAAACGAGCGATACATTTTGTATGGAAACTGAAAAGTTCGGACCGTTTGGAATGGGATTTTATTTTGCTATATTGTTGGTTATTTCTAGTGATTAATTTTATGAACAAGAAAAGATAATAAGAATAAAACGCTTAGCGTACAGAGTACATTAAAATAATATTTATTCTAAGTGTACAAATGCCTTGGTGTGATATCAACCTTACCTTGTCACTCTCGTTACACACGCGTCAGGATTAGTTCTGTCCCTAAATAATTTTGTATAAAAATGTGATTTTTACATGATTTTTGATTATTTAAAGCTCAAAATCTATAAAAATTAGTTAATTTATAGTAAGGGCTGCAATTTGACTGTGATTAATTCTAAGTAGAACTAGTTTAATAGTAAAACATGTTAAAGTTATAATTAGATAATACCCAAAACGTAACGAAACGGGTTTATGGTGATCTAATTACTGTATTTTTGCATGAAGAGGTGAGATTTTTCTTCTTAATTTGATTAATTATTCCGTAAGTTTACTAATAAAAGTAATTTATAACTACTAAAATGTCTATATTATTGACTAAAATAAGAAACATTTCGTAACGATCTTGACTACCAAATGGTCTTTCATTAACAAAAATATATATTTTAACAATAAAAACAACAAGAAAAGCGAGGTTTTTTAAGTTAACATTAAAATTAATTATATATATCGACTACCTACATTAAAAAAATGGTTGAAAGTTCAAATTATTTATTTATCCTCGGATTATTATTTGTACAACTTTCGGCGGAACTGCCCTTGCACACATTTCCACGACACCTGTAAGGTAGTGTTTTTTTACCGTAGTTTCCCCTGTAGGCCTACTCCACTAACTGTCATGACAATTTTAGGATAATTTAAGGGAACAATAAGCGTCAAATTCTAGATATTACCTTATTATTGATATTGATTATTGATATTGCTATTGGTTATTGGGTTAACTATTGTTTTGATTTCTTTAGATATTTTAATTAGATTCATACTCTTGAAAGTCTACTTCAATAGTCATGTCTTCTTCGATTTCTTCCTCTTCCTCTTGCTGGATGTTCATAAATTGTTCAAATGTGACAGTCATTGGTCTCTTCATTAAAAACATATGAGCAAGACTGACCTTGGCAATTGGTACACGCTGGAGAATACAGCAACTCGACATATTTTGCAATTTCAAAAAATTGTGTTGAGGAGTTTTTCTGGAGCAGGTGGGAGTAGGGTAAAGTTTGAATTGGTTCCAGATCTATCAATTTCCAACCCCAATCTTCTGAGTTCAGTTGATTGCCTAGATATGTTTGAACTTGATAGTATTCTCGATACAAGTGTTGAATAGGGGATGCCGATGTTGAAGGAAGAAATGATAGTTGTACTTGTTTCTTGTTTCGCGTATTTTTTACAAAACTTAAGTATCAGTATTTATCAATTTTTTTTGGAACTCGTTTGTAATAAGTACATATATTCACTTGAAATGAACCTTTAGCCCTAAAAGAAACAGGTATATGAACGAGACCTACGGACAATAGAATAGCCAGATGTTTTTCAAGGTCACATGGGTAGAGATCACGTCATCGTCATCATCACGTCTCGTTTCTCGCGGGGGCAAAAAGTGGTCCATGGAGAGCCGCTTGGCAACTTTTAATGTAAGAGGATGAATGGATGGTAAGGTAGATGAAGTATTTCAGATGATGGATGAACGATGCATATATATTCTGTGGGTGAATGAAATCAAGAGGAAAGGATGCGACACCACGATTCATGGTCCCTACACGGCATACTGGTCGGGAGTCCCCCAAACCAGCCGAGGCTGTCAGGGAGTCTGTTTCTTTCCTCTCGAGTAGTTGAATGTTTGAGGGAGCATGAATGTGTAAGCCTCTAATATTTTTTTAAAAATTTACATATATTATTCTAATGAGTACTCCTCTGGATTAGGATAAAAGTCGGACTCACCCGCTTGTTTGTCCTTGGGGTCTATGCACCGACGGATCTACACGGAGGTGGGTCACTAAAAGCCCAACAAGAGATAGAGGAATTCTGGGATAGCATGAGAGAGGTCTTGAATAAATGCGGAGAAAATGAACGGATCGTGATGTTAGGGGACTTTAATGGGTAGGTTGGAGTAAAGCGAGATGGGTATGAAGGAGTTCTGGGTACGTTTGGAGACGAGAGAGTGAATGACAATGGGAGAATCCAGCTTGAAGTATGCTTGATGAATATTTGCGTGGCCAACAGAATGTTTGACCACAAAAAGATCCATTTGTATACAAGAGATGAGGGTGAGACGGATCGTCGTACTTCTAGAAGTATGATGGATTTTGTGATTGTGGATGAAAGACTGAGGAAGAAAGTGCTAGACATTCGGGCATACCGCGGTGTAGGCACACAGACCACTTCCGGCCCGAATGCGTGGCCTCTTTAAATGGTGGCGACACCGAGGGGCCGAGCATATGAGTGTTTTGGACAGAGTAAAAGCGAAAAATCTACAAAAAAAAAGAAAAGAAAGACAAGTATGTAGAGAAACTGAAAGAAAATTTTAAAGGCATAAGTGTGGTTGAAGATTTGTGGGAGAAATTTAAGGGGTCGTGAATGTTACCGGTTTACCGATGGGAGGGATGCGCTGTGAAACAGCTTTGCTGTGTTTCGGAGAGAAGAGCAAGACAGGCAGTGTAATTACTGGCACCGAGACTTTAACAGTTTATGTCTCTGGATAGGCAACACATAGATAAGTTGCCTGGGCTAGTTCCAGGTAAACTAATTTATGTTCATGGGCGACGTCAACCACTTACCATCAGGTGGAACGTCTGCCAGTTTGCCTATCCAACTAACATAAAATAAAATAAAAATGTTGCTATTGAGGTATGCGGGATAGCTAAAAGAAGGAAAGAAAGAAATGACTATAATGTACAAGAAAAGAAGAAAGCGTGAATGGATTGGTTAGCAACAAAAGCTAACCAAAAAGTTCAAAGGGCAACGGATGACGAGGTAAAGGAAGCAAGAACGAAGTATAAACGACTGAAATAAGCAGCGAAAAAGTTGTGTATAGAAAGAAAGAAGAACGAAAGAATGATTTTGATAGGAGGATCACTGAAGATTTCCAGTTAAACATCAAGTTTTTCTGGAAATCCATCAAAACAGCCAGAGGAAAGACTTCTACTTTGGAGCTGAGTACCATCAGGAGTCAAGATAGGAGCATTATAAAAGGAGAAGAATATATATTAAAGAGATGGAAAGAGTATTTTGAAAGTTTGTTTATAAGACAGGAAGTGCAGGTACTTCATCCGCCACATTCCATGGAAACTAATATAAATGTTGATGAAAGTGAGATAAACATGGATCAAGTAGTATAATCGTTGAAAAATATGAGATTAGGTAAGGCTGCAAGGTACGATAGGATTACTGTCGAGATACTCACGGCTGTACAAGGCATAGTGGCTAGCCAGCTGTACTGCCTTTTCAATTTGTACTGGCGAAATGGGCAAGTACCGGGAGACTGGCGCCAAGCCGTAATTGTGCCATTATATAAGGGAAAAGGGTCACGACAGGACTGCATAAATTACCGCGGTATAAGCCTTCTAAGTGTCGTCGGTAAATTGTATACGAAAGTATTGACTGAAAGGGTTGTAAATGAAACAGACGAAAAAATATGGGATGCACAAGCGGGATTTAGAAAGGGAATTAGATGTACGGATCAGGTCTTTTCCTTGCGGTATATAGCCGAAAAGTATTTGGCTAAAAACAAGAAGGTCTATTGCGCATTTGTGGATCTAGAAAAGGCCTATGATAGTGATGAGGAATTAATTGTGGTGAGCATTGTCCGTGTATGGTGTGAGCAGTGTCCTCATACGAGCATTGCAATCTCTTTATAGGTATTCTAGTGTTTGTGTAAGGATAAACGGGACATACACTGAATGGTTCAATATCGAAAAAGGTGTTAGACAGGGATGTGTAGCGTCACCGTGGCTACTTAATCTGTTCATGCTGTGCAATCTGCACAATTGCTTGACAGATTTAAAAGAGAATGAAAGTGGGTTGAGAATGAATGAGTTACTCGTCAAATGTCTTCTCTATGCTGATGACCAAGTATTACTTGCGTCTTCGGCGGAAAAGTTGCAGGAGATGGTAACTGCTATAAATAAATAAATAATAAATAAATATTAACCAACAATCACACCACGTTAACCTAGCCCCGTGGTAAGTTCGTAAGAACTTGTGTTACGGGTACTAGGAACGGAAATAAATTTAAGATATAAATACATATATACATAAATACTCATCATACAAATTATCTGCACCTGGCGGGATTCGAACACACGACCGCTGCGTAAAGTGTCCAGTTGCCTGACCACTCGACCAGCCGGCCGTCAAAATGCTATAAGTGGAGCTTTTGTTAGAAAGGGAATGAAGAAAGAAGAAAGAAGATGAAATTGATGGTGTTTAAAAGTGAGGAGGCAATGACAGACTGCAATATCGTGATTAGAGATGAACAAATTGAACAGGTGAATGAGTTTGTGTATCTGGGTTCAAAGCTTACAAGAGATGGAAAGTGTGAGAGTAATATTGAAAGAAGATTGAATGCAGGAAACATGGTGAATGGAGCTTTGCACTCCTTTGTGAGGAGTCGGAAGGTGTCTAACAAGGCTCGTTTGGCTGTGCATGAGGGGGTATTGGTGCCGACACTCATGTACGGAAGTGAAAGTTGGTTATGGCAGAAGAAACATGAAAGTAGAATAAATGCAGTTGAGATGAGAACGTTAAGAAGTATGATAGGAGTGAAACTGAGTGACAAGATAAGAAACAGTAAGATAAAGAAACGGTAAGATAAAGAAACGGTAAGATAAAGAAAGTGGTGGGGATCCGAGTCCGCAACTGGGAGACCATCCTGGTCTCATTCTACTTTGATCTCGACCTGCCGATGGACTCGTATCTAGCACACCTGCGCCGGAGGCAGCGCGAGACAGGATCTCGGAGTGTTAGGTGTCGGAGTGTGCCGAATCTTTGCTAAAGAAAAACGTTAAAGAATGTAATGTAATATTTACATTTAAACCCGTAAACCCCAAAGATATAATAGTAGCCTTCAGAAGCTTGGACGTCAAGAAAACAGCTGATCTATGGGGTTTATCTGTAAAAGTTGTTAGTTCCATAATTGATGTCGTTGCACCTCATCTAGCTACTATATTTAATGGCTGTATAGAACATGGTGTGTTTCCTGATCTAATGAAACACAGTAAAGTAATTCCTATTTTTAAATCAGGCAGTACCCTAGACCCTAATAATTTTAGACCTATTTCAGTACTGCCAACATTTAGTAAAATTTTTGAAAAAATTATACTCGGGCAAATGTTATCGTATTTTAATGCACACAATCTACTACATAAGAAACAGTTTGGTTTTACAAAAGGTCGCTCCACAGCAGATGCTAGTGTTGAACTAATTAAAAATGTTTTTGAGGCATGGGAAAGGTCGCAGGATGCTCTTGGGATATTCTGTGACTTATCTAAGGCCTTTGATTGTGTGCATCACGAGACGTTGATCAGGAAACTGCATCATTATGGGATTAGAAATAAGGCACTCAACCTCCTGAATTCCTATTTGAGTAATAGAATACAGAGGGTTGATGTAAATGGTAAGAGATCTCCTGGTGCTCCTCTAGATATGGGGGTTCCACAAGGCTCTATTCTTGGGCCATTTCTCTTCCTTATTTACATAAATGATCTCCCATTTTTTGTACAGGACAAACATGAGATAGTATTGTTCGCTGATGACACTTCACTTATTTTTAAGGTAAAACGTAATTTACCTATGTATGACGATGTAAACGATGCTCTCTCAAAGGTTGTCTATTGGTTTGATTCGAATAATTTACTATTAAATAACAAAAAAACAAAATTAATAAAATTCACGACACCTAATGTTAAACTTGTTAATAATGGTGTAGAATTAGGAGGGGAAATGTTAAAACCGGTAAAGTCCACTAAATTCCTAGGTTTAACTATAGATTCGAAATTGCAGTGGGATCTCCATGTTGAGGGATTAGCGAATAGGCTCAGCTCTGCAGCGTTCGCGGTAAAAAAAATTAGACTTATTACTGACGTAGATACAGCTCGCGTAGTATATTTTAGTTATTTTCATAGTATTATGTCCTATGGAATCTTATTATGGGGAAATGCAGCTACGGTTAATACAATTTTTGTCCTGCAGAAAAGAGCTATTCGTGCAACTTATAGTTTAGGCCCTAGAGTATCATTAAGAGATAAATTTAAAGAAATAAAAATATTGAATGTTGCTTCTCAATATGTGTACGAAAATGTTATGTATGTTCATAAAAATATACACGAATTTCCCAGGAATTGCGACATGCATAGCATTAATACTAGGAACAAACATAAACTTGTAATGCCTGTAACTCGCTTACGCCGAGTCAGTAATTCTTTTTATGGACAATGTATACGCTTATACAACATGCTCCCAGAAAACGTTCAAAAAGCTTCTATTGCTAAATTTAAAAAAATTGTGAAAGAACGTTTGTGTACTAAAGGATACTATTCGATAAACGATTTTCTAGAAGATAGTACGCCTTGGGAATGATGTGATCGCCACCAGGCTATTTCAACTTACAGAGAATTATTGTAAATTTCAATTTACATTAGAAAAAAAAAACATTACGTTAAAAAAAAAAAAATATTAGTCCCGCTGAGTTTCTTTCGCCAGTTCTTCTCAGGTCAGAGGCTTCTTCTTTCCGAACTGGTGGTAGACTCATGACGTTCAGTGAATAATTGTAATAATTTTATGCTGAATAAAATATTTTGACTTTGACTTTGACTTTGACTTTGTTATAATTGGGGGCGACTTCAATTCCAAGTGCGTCTGGTGGGGGAGTCCTGTGACAGATCGCCGTGGCGAGAAACTGCACGGGGCCCTGGAGGACCTCGGACTCAGCATCCTGAACCGAGGGGAAACCCTTACGTTTGACACTATCCGGGGCGGCGTAAAGTACAGCAGTTATGTTGACATGTTGACATAACTGCTGTATCGTCGGACCTGTATAGCTTGGTGGACGGATGGCGCGTGCGCGAGGACCTGACCAGCTCGGACTACAATGGCATATCCTTCACATTGACGAAAAGGCACATCAACAAAAACTACATAAAGCACACTACAAGAGTTTATTACACTAAACACGCAAATTGGGCCAGTTTCGTGAGAAACTGGTTCTAATTATTAATAGAGAAAACTTCACAACAGATTACATTACAAACACATGAAATGAAATGAAATGAAATGAAATGAAAATATTTATTTCGTCATAAGGTGATTTTACACACTTAACGAATGTCAAAAAAATTTCATTTAAAACTAATACGTCAAATTATTACAAGTTAATGTCTCGGTAGACATAACATTACTATTATATCATGCTTCACAATTAGACAATACGATCACAAAATACAACACATTAATTGCCGAAGCATGTGCCTTGTTCATTCCGCCTATGGCAGCGCTCAAGCGTGAGGTGGCCACCAAGAGATGTAGGATCCGGTGTGCAGCGCCGGTTAGGCGTCAAAAGGTAGTCGGGGAGTACCTGGAGGTGAAGGAGCGTTACGAGACCGAGGTGAGGCATGCGCAGACGCGCAGCTCGGTCTCCTTCTGCGAGCGCCAAGACGGGGAATCGGTGTGGGGGGGTGTTTACCGGGTCCTCGTCAGAACCTCCAGGAGAGATCAAGATTCACCGCTGGTGGTAGACAATATGGAGCTAGACGCCAGAGGCTCGGTGAGGCTCATGGCCGAAACCTTTTACCCGGAAGACTCCGACGAGGACGACTCCGAGGAGCACCGAAGGGTGAGGGTACAAGCCGAGCTCTTTGACGTCGAAAATTCTTCGAATGTGTCGGAACCGCCCTTCACTCCTATGGAGTTGAAGTTGGCCTGCCGGTCCTTCAATCCGAAGAAAGCTCCAGGCGCGGACGGTTTTACTGCCGATATAATTATGTTTGCACGCGATAGAGTTTAAACCCGATCTCTCACTGGTTCTTTTTAACAGGTGCCTCGAGCTCCGGCATTTTCCCGAGCCCTGGAAGGAGGCAACGGTGATCTTCCTCCGCAAGCTGGGGAAGACCACCTACACGACCCCGCGGTTGTACAGACCGATAGGACTCCTTCCAGTGCTGGGGAAAGTGTTGGAGAAAATACTTGTACATCATATAGCGCCCAGGCTTTTTTTTTTTTTTTTTTTTTTTTTTTTATTCACATCTACAGGCTTACATGCGCCTATACCCTTTTCTTTACATATATTTTATTGTTATATACAGACGTTTTTATAGCAAAAGTAAATAAGTTCTTAAAACTAGACTTAATATCTCTAGTCCCTGAGACGAGAGTCCAAACTGACCACTTTTATACTAATATATATACATTTTTTTTTTTCAATATTATATCTACGTGTATTTCCTATTAATATTGTTTTACAATACTATATCTAAACCTATTTTTAAAATACTATATCTATAGCTAATGTTTTTTTTTTTTTTTTTTTTTTTTTTTTTTTTTTTTTTTTTTTTTTTTTTTTTTTTTTTTTTTTTTTTTTTTTTTTTTTACAATACTATATCTATTTGCATTTACATTATTATATCCAGTTATAATTCTAATATTTAGGTACTCTATAATTTCACACCCACCAATATGTTATGTCGATTTATCTAATCAGCACCAGCCCCCAGCTGTGCGAGCACATCCTCAATGACTGCTGTGTCTCTATGATGGATTGCCATCTTGAGGGTGTGCTCCAGGATTTCTTTTGTTGTGGCCTCCGCCGCCCTCCCTACGAATCGGCCGATTGCGTCATCCCTGTCGTCGGCGTAGTAGACACAGGTCTTGGTGTGCCTACTTACCGCGACCACCGCATGCGAGACGCTGTCGTGTATTTTTAGTCTCTTTGCCCGTGTCTGGATGACGATGACCTCCTCGCTCGTCTGACCCTGCGCCTCGTGAATGGTCATGACGCTCGACCCTTCTCCGGTACCATATCCCCGGCCTATTAACTCCTTTTTCTCCTCTTGTGTGAAGACCAGGTACAGGGTCCGGTTCTGTTTTTCGGGTATTCTAGCGCCAGTGAGCCTTTCCGCACGCAGGGAATGGACGATGGGGTTCGAGCTGTAGATCCTGTCGTAAACCTCGCTGATGGCAAGAGCGACATCCTTGGGATTCCGATGCGTGCACGACAACTCACATGATATATTTACCGTCAGATTAGGCCTGCTGTATCGCACCTCGAACAGGTTTTCTCTGTCGATGTAAGGCAGCTGATTAATGTCTCCGACAAGGATAACCTCTTTTGTTTCCGACAGACGGGCGGCCATCACTATGGCACCAAAGTGATTTATGAGGGCCTCGTCCACCGTTAAACGGCTTATTTTTGTGCCCTCACGAAAACCATTTACCAATATGGAAGCCATAGTGCGCACCTTGTATTTGGCTTTGTCGCCATAATGGTGCGTCAGCTTCTGCCTGAGATCATTGGCCGCCTCGACTGTGGTCGTAACTACGACCTCGTTTTCCTCGTCGAAGTTTCTGACTATGTAAGTCGTCTTGCCGCATCCAGGGACCCCGTTTATCCATTTCAGTGCTGGTAACTGCCAGGCACCGAAAATGCTGCCGACTTCCGGATCTCCCGTAATGGTTTTTGCCATCTCGAGTATCCGGTCGCCTAGCATCACTCTCGTGCACCTGGCCACCACCACCACTGGATCCCCTTTAGGTGTATGGAAGGCTTGAGGTTCTTCGTTCTGGCCCTCGGCTTCGACCGCGCCCACGAAGCCGACTGTGGTATTATAAGCAGCCATATACCTTCCCGACATGTTGCCCCTGAGTATTTCGCGGGTGTCGTTATTGTAAATGGCTGCCTCGGCTTCTTCGAGTTCCACTCCCAGTAAGTTTTCGTGGCCGTACTGGAAGCTCTGCATGATTTTCTTGCAGGTGGCTAGGCATACATCGCAGTTCGCCTTTGTGATGGCCAGGAACTCGATATACGCATTTTCCGCATGTTGTTGCGGCGTAGACGCTGGTCGTAGCTTTGGTGGTATAACTTGCCCCATGTCGGCTTTTGTCCGAGTGGCCGGTGGCGTTTGTGGGTACCTCGGATTTTCATCTTTGGTGAACCTTTTAAGTGCCTCCGATTGCCGATCTGTTGATACCAACGACCTTGGGGCAAGGTGGGGCAGTCGTTTTCCTCGTTTAGGGGAGGTTGTCGCTTGGATAATTTTCGCTATCGCCATCAGACGGGGCTTTGATTTGGATGTTGTGTCGTACGGAGTGGGCGACACTGATTCCGCTTTTTGGGCTTCGGTCTTTTTCTGTAGGCGCTCCGAACCACTGAGTACGGTCCCTCCAAGAGCCAGCCATGCAGGGGGTGAAGATGTTCTGGACTGGGGTTTTAAGTATCCCAGATCCTCCCCCCTGTCTTCGTAAACAATGACCTCGTGAGTTTTCAAGGCCATTAGGCAGCCGTATCTATCAGACACGTTGCCTCTTTCATAGCCGACTCTCATAGAGTCCACACTTATTCTTCCGGGGGTCGCCCCGGGAATTTCACCCTGCCGCTGCAGCCACGAGCTTGCCTGCGCAAAAGCAGACTCTTCTCCCCACTCGAACAGAGCGATCACCTTGTTTTGCAACCGCACCGTCCGGTAGATCGAGTCATTGTCCGATTTCTGCGCAAGCGCGTCGATCTTAATGCGCTTGAAGCTCGTTTTCTGTGTGCTGCCCTTTATCAGCAGAGCGAACCCCGGCGAGACCACCAGCCGATCCTGCCCTTCGGAGCGACAGAAACTTATTCCAATCCTCTCCGCTTCATTGTCCATGAAGAGGGCCACGCATCTGGTTCTAATGCCCACTTCCCCGCTCCCATTTCCCTCTCTAAGCAAAGATTCTACTGTAACGCTGGGGCCGGGTTGCGAGGGTGCGTTCTGATCAGTCCTCTTCTGGATCAATTTTCGCAGAGCGGATGGAATGGCCTGGATAATCTGGCTCAGCGGTGCTCCGGTTGGGGACCGCTGAGACGGAGCTGCCACGACTGGTTGTACAGCTTGTTGGCTATGAGTTTGGACGTTTCCTGTGTCTACCGTATTTGATGGTGTGTTTGATGAAGTGTTTGTGGTGGTGTTGTGAGACTGTGGTATTGACCGTGAACTTTGTGGTAGAGCGGTCGAGCCATTTCTTTTCGCGGCTGTCACCACGGCGTGTCTCGCGAATGCGAGAAAAGACGTTCTGTCGGCCTCGTTCTCCAGGATGGTACGGAGTGAAGGTTGGTCTAGTTTTCTCTGGAGCTTAATCTCCAGATCCAACCTTTCTTTGCCGAACCTCGGACATTCTAGCAGAATGTGGATAACTGTCTCCTCGCAATTCGGATCGCAGATACACGAAGGACTGTCCTTCAAGTGAAACCGGTGTAGATACGCCGCAAATCCTCCGTGGCCGGTCAGAATCTGTGTATCGACAAATGTTAGTTTCGCTTTTCTTACCAGCTTACAAGCGGTCTTTGCATCTGGCAAGAAGATTTTCGTGACCGAACCAGTTTCCGAAGAATTGTATCTGTCCTGCCACAATCGGACTGTCTCTTCCCGTATCTGCCTCCTGACATACGAAATTGGAACTTTATCGTAGTCAGGGGCCGATTTTTTCGTAAGAGCCGCCTTTTTAGCCAAATGGTCCGCTCTTTCATTGCCTGGTATTCCTACGTGGGCCTTCAACCAAAAGAATCGCACCGATCTCTTCTCTTCCTGGATCTGTCTGATGCATCTCTTCATCTCTATGGCCAGAGGGTGAGTCGCCAATGGGCTCTTTAGTAAGTCGAGCGAGGATCTTGAATCGCTCAGGACATTGACTGACTTCTCTTTCGACTTTTTCACCATGTCCACAGCTCTGAAGAGCGCATACATCTCAGACTGAAAGACCGTGTTGTGCGGCTCGAGCCGGAATGTGGAGTACCTTACTTCCCTCCCTTGGTTCCACCACGTTAGAGCCGCACCGACTTTGCCCTCTATTTTGCTTCCGTCGGTGTAAATTAATGGGCCGACGATGTGGTTTTCTTCAAGGGTTCCGGGGTTCAGGCTCATCAAGCACTCATACTCAGTTGGTTTGAGTAGAGATGGGTGGGGATTCTGTATTGGACCCACCCTGCGTTCCAGCTCCCTTCCCGGCGGCAGAAAGTCCACGCAGTGACCTTTTTTGATTTTGTAAAGTATGGCGGCCTCCCGGATACGAAGGTCAAGTGGGAGCAACCCTGATAGGACGAGTGCCGATGTTAGAGACACCGTTCTATACGCTTTGCAAATTTTTTGGGCAAAGCCTCTCTGCAGTGAGTATAGTTGTTTCTTTATTGACAACTTCTCTGCTGCAGGAGACCATGCGCTTGCCGCGTACAGGACGATGGGCTCTATCACCGCCACGTAGATGGTCCGTACGATTTCACTGTTCAGACCCCAAGATACCCTCGCTGCGCACGCTAGTTGTTTGTAAATATCTGCTGCTTTTTTGCATATTGCAGATGCATGCGCATTGAAAGTGAGCTTAGAATCTAAAATGAGCCCCAGCAGTTTTATTTCTTCTACAAGCCTCAACCGAGTGCCGGACATGTGGACTATTGGGGTTTCATATTTGAGCTTCTTTGTTATTACCATTGCATTGGTTTTATGCGCCGCGAAGCTCAGTTTGTTACGAATACCCCAGTCCTGGACGCGTCGTCCTGGAGCGCCCAGGCTTAGTACCCGCCAGTTTGGCTTTATGCCCCAGTGGAGCACCGAGGACGCCCTCTATACACTGGTTGAACATATCAGACTAGGATTAAAAAATAAAAAGTTGTTGACGCTAGTGTCCCTGGATATAGAGGGCGCCTTCGACAACGCTTGGTGGCCTTGTATTACGGTCAGGCTGGGGGAGGAACGAGTGTCTATTAACATCCGCAAGCTCCTGGGAAGCTACGTGAGCGGCAGGCATGTCTGAGCACGGTACTGTGGGGAAGAGCACGTGAGGGAAACCGGGAAGGGTTGCGTGCAAGGGTCTATCGGTGGGCCGATACTGTGGAAGCTTCTTTTGGATCCACTGCTTCGAGAGTTAGATACTAGACATTACTACGTGCAGGCATTCGCTGACGATGTAGTGCTGTGTCTTTGAAGGTGAGACGGCTCATGAGATCGAACGTCATGCAAATGCCGCCATTAAGCATGTGAGGGAGTGGAGAGTCCAGAACAAACTGAGGTTTGCGCCGCACAAGACCAGTGCCATGGTCATCACGCGCAAACTGAAGTATGACACCCCATGCCTCCACATGGGCGGTGTTGACATTGCCATAGTCGCAACACTCAGACTCCTGGGAGTCGTCCTAGACCAGCGCCTTACCTTCAGCACGTACGTCGCGAATGTTTGTAAGAAGGCCGTCGCCTTCTATTCCCAGCTTTCGAGAGCCGCGAAGGCGAGCTGGGGCCTCCACCTCGAAGTTATCCGCGCTATTTACAGAGTGGTGCTTGAGCCCGTGATACTGTATGCGGCTGCCGTTTGGGCGCCGGCTGTGGATAAGCTTGGTGTTCGTAAGCAGCTGAACGTGATCCAGTGGGACTTTGCGCAGAAGCTGTGCAGGACATACCGCACTACCTCCCTGAACTCAGCACTGTTACTCGCTGGGATACTCCCTCTAGAAGTGCGCGTCCGCAAAGCCGCGGTGCTGTATGGCGCGAGGAGGGGGGTGCCCCAGGACGTGATAGGGGATCGGGAGGTGGAACGGATGTCCTCGGCTCTGCGGTCTCCGCACCCCGCCCAGCATATCGACCTGAACTTCCAGTGCCTGGTGGACGAGGATCAGGCGCCGCCGAAACCAAAACCCTCAAGCTTACTTTGCCGTCATTTTGCACCGTCTACCAGGCGGAACTCCTGGCGATATGTAGTTCGGCGCAGATAACTCGGCCAGATCAGTTCGAATTTACTCCGACTCCCTGTCGGCATTAGAGACAACGATAAACCCAGAAGCCCTCCACCCCCTGGCCGTCGAGGTGCGGGGCCACCGCGCAGGGCTTTGACACAGGACAAACTTGTCAATTTGTTATGGGTCAAAGCCCACGCGGGACTAGAGGGGAATGTGCGCTAAAGTCTAAACGCAGTTTTGACTATGACAGCTGCCCGGTTTTCTTCATCAAGCGAAGCATTCATATGCGATCGCTTGATGAATGGAACCAACGATAACAAGCCGGTGAAACAGCCGGAGTCACCAGGGTCTTTTTCCCTGACGCGATAGCCACATACCGTATCATTGGTAAAATAAAGGTGGACAGATTTGTCACCCAGGTTTTGACGGGGCACGGTGGATTCTCCGAGTACTTGCACCGCTTTAAGTGCAAGGAGAGTCCATCGTGCGTCTGCGATCCTGCGTGTTCTAAGTCTGTCCTCCACGTCCTCCTGGACTGCCCGGCCCATGGCCGCGAGAGGCAGAACATGGAATTTTTACTAAGTACTTAATTGGATTTAAACTCGTTACCGCAAATTGTATATGGCAAAGACAGAGACTAGTTCCTGGATTATTGTAAGAAAATTTGTAAAGTTGTTAATAATGGGAATGAGGTGTAAGAAATATTATATTAAGTATTTATAGTTAGGTATAAGTAGAAAGTAAGAAAGAAAGAAAGACATTTATTTGAGACACACACACACTGCTTACAGACACACAACTAATACAAAGATAGCACGTAAATACAATAAAAAAATAAAAAAGTAAAAATTTAAGTAAAAATGCAAATAATTAATTTAAAAAATAAAAAGTAAAAGTAGTGTACCGTCACAAAAAGGATGGCCACTCAGCATTTGTGGAAATACAGGGACCATAATAAGATCCCTAAATTTCACACGCTGATTTTCAGTGGCAACCTAGGGTACTATGCGAACGACAGCGGCAGCAGCCAATAAATATTATCCAATAATTCAGTAAATCTATACGTAATAACTAGTAATACTCATAGATACATAAATAGATGCATCATGTACAACCACATACAAATTACACATAAGTCATTCCTTCCAGTCGTTCTTTTGTTTTATTAATATAAGGAAGTACCGGTAGTACAGTCGTTTATCATTAATCGGCTTTTACAAGTTTTGTACCTGTTTCTTAATTAGACATTTTTTGTATATTGTTTTAAAGTTGACAATCGATGACAGCTCCCTTAGTGGTGGGGGGATATCATTCCAGATTTTGGCCGCAGAGTATTTAAAGCATCCCCGGAAGGCGGCGGAGTGATGCCGGGGTATCAGCATTAAATAGGAAGTCGCTCTGGTATTATAATAATAATAATAATAATAATAAAGAACTTTATTTGGTAAACACACTGTTCCTAACACATAATATATTATATAACATCTAAGGTAACATTTGAATCTTAAACACGGTGTTTGATTAAAAAAAAAACAATAAAATAAGATAACTATTAGTATGGAAGTGTTGGTAACAGTGCGCTTCGCAAAAAGGTGGGACCTCAGCTATAGTCAGGACTAAAAGCCCTAACACTGGTTTTCAGGACCACCGTTGCTTTTCCCATTTTGGCGGTAATAGTAACGATATTAATACTAATAATTAAAAAAAAAACTGCGAAAAAAAAAACAAATATAAGTTTAATATAGAGTGTTATAAAATTTATATGTAATTTAAACTACATTATACTCAGTTAAACATTAATAAAGTAACCTATGTATACAAAATATAATAAATTTAAAGTAAATTTACTTATAAATCTATATAAATAAAGTAAAGAATACAATAAATTATAATATGTTGTGCATTAAAAATAACTATGACCTACGTGATAGTACCCCTAAAAACATACGTATAAGAAATACAGATACATATATGTAGATATATACTCACATACAGACACATACACAAACACATACATACGCATATACACATACAAATATAAAGAACATATATATGTATATAAAGCATGAAACACAATGGCATAGAACACAGGTGACCCAATCAACGGATACTTCAACCAACGATGAATATAACTTGTCACGAATACACTGCTCAGACATTAATTTTTAATTTCTTGTTGCTCTAAAAGTAAGGTTCTTCTATAAAGTTTCTTAAAATTTGATTTGTTTGTTAAATTACGTAGTGGCGGTGGCAGGTTATTCCAACATTTCGTTGCAGCATATTTAAAGCTACCGCGAAATGCGGATGTACGGTGCCTGGGTAAGCACAGAGCGTGCCGAGATGACCTTGTGCAGTGCGTGGTATTGACATCTCGTGTCCACTCTAGCCTCTCCACCAGATACGTAGGTACGCCATGTTTAATCACTCCAAATAACATTGTGGCTAGGTGTAATCGCCTACGGTTCTCCATTTTTAAAATGGACGCTTGATTCAGGTAAGGAGTGACATGATCTCGCCGCGGTATGTAGAAGCAATAGCGTGCACAGGCGTTTTGAACTCTTTGTATAGACTTTTTTGTCCTCTCTAGTAGTCTTGGCCCTATAACGACATCTATGTAGTTGAACTTAGAGAGTATTAGTGTCTCACATAGTAATATGCGCAGCTTTTCATTGAGAGAATCCCTTATGTGATATAAAACTTTAAGTCTATAGAAAGAAGTTCGTACTATATTAGACACGTGCGATTCAAATCGCATATTCTCGTCCAATAGTAGTCCAAGGTTCCGTATTTCACATACACCCTCAATCTTACTACCGTTTATTTCGGGAGAAGGGGCTTTGCTCTTTATTAACTGCACTTGATGACGGCTGCCAAGAACTATATATTTTGTTTTATTTGGGTTCAAAACCAGTGCGTTGGATTTCGACCATTTAAAAATGCGATCTAAGTCATTGTTAATTAAGTACAATGATTTTTCCAAGTCTTGTGGCTTAAAAGATAGATAGATCTGTATATCGTCAGCATATATGTGATACCTACAGTTTCGTATAGATTTAATTACGTCCGCCGAATATATGCTGAACAATATGGGTCCTAGTATGGATCCCTGTGGGACTCCTCTATCAAGGGGGCTGCGCTGCGATGAAATCACTTTTCCCTTCTCATTTCTAATTTCTACGATTTGATGTCTATTTTGTAAATAGCTTGCGAACCATAAGACAGCGGTCTCTTCCAATCCATAAAATCGTAGCTTTGCCAGAAGTAAGCCAATGTTAATGGCATCGAAAGCTCGAGAAAAATCGAGTAATACCATTATGGTTACCTTTCTATCATCCTGGGCGTGAAGTACATCATCCAGAACATTCACGAGAGCCGTAGTGGTACTGTGGTGCCTCCTGAATCCCGATTGCAATGTGGGTAGTATGCCATTACGCTCTAGATAGTATACTAATTGCCTACAGATAATCTTTTCTAGTATCTTGGAAAGACAGGGTAAGATACTTATGGGCCTTAAATCTTTAAATTCTAAGGGGTTAGGTATTTTAGGGATAGGACGAACCACAGCTCCACGCCATATACTCGGAAAGGTGGAGGATGACATACTCTTGTTTATGAGTGTTGTTAATGAACCCAATATATGATGAAATGATAAAGTCAACATATCTAGCGAAATGTCGTCAATACCAGTCGCATTGGATTTTAGTTCTCGTATAGCTTGAGTTACATCTCTTTCGGTCACATTTTGAAACTTAAATATAGATGAACCAAATTTATTTTTATTATAATAGTCTAAAAGCGATTCTGCTACAACATTATCTCCTGGCACATTGAGAAAATGCCTGTTCATCTCATCTGGGTCACACAAACAAGGGGGAAGCGTTTCATTATGTGTCTTGTTACAATCTTTTGCCCAGCTTAGTTTCGAAAAAAGATATTTAGGAGCTTTACCTTTAACTATACCAAACAGCAACGTAGCGAAATGCAGTTGCCTTCGACATTCCATTCTTAATAGACCCTTTTCATTGAGGTATGGCGTTACATGTGTACGTGGGGGACAGAGACATGATACTTATATCATGTCGCGTCATTCTGTATATTTACCCGATTAATATATCAATGTGTAGGTAGTCAAATAAGTAGAAGGGGTAAGAAGATGCAAGTCGCTGCATATGACTGTGATCTTTATAATAATTGTAACCAATCTCTTGAATAACTTTCAACTTATCTTTTATGTCATTTTACATACCTTTGGTAATTTTTACTTCATTAATTACCACGTATGCCAAGTACAATAATGGATATGGCTGTAGCTATATGTTAAATAGAAACGCTTTATGATGGCACGTCCTCAGTCAATATTTAAAGAATTAAATAACAAAGAGTACGTTAAAATAAATTTTAGGGTAAAATAAAACTTTTTTCATTTTATTTAATTTCTGTAATGGATCAGTAGTCTGCGCGTAAAATTTCGCAAATAAAAATTAGAGCGCCAACATTTAGATGGCAACACACTATGGCTTGGAGTTGAAATATTATATTATTTATATACTTGTTATATACTCTTTGGTTGAAATTTGTGAAACGCGATCACAATTCACAATGTTTAGATGTTATATTTCGAGATAAATAAATATTAAATATATATGTGTGCACAAACTTTTATTAAAGCTTAATAGAGTTTCAACTATAAAAAGTAATTAATAAAAACGAAATGGACAAATCTACGAAGATATTGTCAAAATAAGTATATGAATAGTTTTTAAATATAAATTTATTATAATAAATCACTATTTTCATAATGACAACAGAACTTAAGTTCGACTGTGTTTTCTGTAAAGAAGTATTCGAAGACAAGGCTGCTTTGTTGATTCATTTTAGGTGCATATACACAATTCCTTCGTATTCAATGAGGTATTTCTTCATAATTATAATTATATTTTAAAATTTTAGAAAACACGGCGACCCCAATTTTAGCTCAAAAAATAAAAACCGGCAACAGAATGAAATGGCCAATAACGATAAACCTGTCGAAGAAAATGAATTAGTTGGTTGTGATGTTTGTGAAGAAGTATTTCCAACAATTTCCAAAGCTATCACCCATAAACACAAAGCTCACCCAGATCACGATGCTAAATATTTCTGCCCGTTTTGTGGTAAATTATTTACTATGAAGGTAAGTCTGGGGTAAAACTGTTTATATTGAAATGTTTTCTTCTTATAAAAACTCGTGTTATTTGTTAATTAAACTATAATTTCAGCATCTATATAATAAACATTTACAATCAAGCCACGAGTCTTCGGAAGCCTCAAATACAAATAATTTTCATTGTGACTGTTGTGATGTGTCATTTCATGTGCCCTCGGCTATGCTTTATCATAATAAATTCTTTCACCGACAAGATACTGAACTACCAGCTTTTGGACAATCAAAAAAAGTTAAAACTTATAACCAGGTATGTTATATGATATATCATTGATATGTGTGATCTATTTGTCAATATTGTTGAGATGGATATTTTTTTTTTGTTATTGTATGTCATACTATATATAGCTGTGCAATGTACTTTTACCTATGACAGCTTGGCAGTTTTAATAATTTAGTAATCATCTAATAATAGCTTGAATTTACCTCAAAGCCTTAAACAGGAGCCTAAATATGATAATTTTTCCTATTTAAACTTATATTTCCATTTTATTTTGCTATTATTGTTTTGGAAGGTCCCAAAGCATGTAATTCCAATTAAAAAAATAATGAAACAGATTATTTTTAACTGTTTTCAACAGCGACCTAAATGGTATTTTGACACTTTTAAGTCTAAAAATGTAACTCCCCATTCTACTAACTTAAAGAGGGAGTTTCCTAAAATAATTTTTTATCTGACATATTTTATTCAAAATCAAAAAATGTGAAATTTCAACTTTATAGATTTTGAGATTTTGTGATTAGTCAGTAAATGAATTATATATAATTAAGTGTGCGACCTTTCATTTATATATACAGGGTGACTGGCGAGATACTATCGGTGTTTAAGGAGAGTGCTCGGTGCATGGTTCTCATTCGAATTATGTAAAAATATAACATAAATATTGATAAGCTTCTAAGTAAAGTTGCCCAACAGTTATCTAATTATTTACGCGTCGTCTGGACACCCTAGTTTCCACGCGGTAGTTAATTACGTCCAAACACCGCCAAGTGTTAAGAGGGTTGGCGGTTAATTCCCTAACATAAGTAACGATCGTTATCTTGTCTATGATAACAACAGTGATCGACGGCTGTACGTGCTCTCCGAGGCACGGTAGGGATCCACAAGGACATACACCCAGACCGGAAAAAAATATTTGTACAAATATCTGTCCCAAGCGGGAATCGAACCCGCGACCACCAGCGCGTGGCGTTGCAGTTGAGGCAACTACTCGCACCACTACACCAGAACGTCGCGTGTCGTGTTTTCATTTAATGATATTAACGAATTATTTACAACGATTTTCAATCATTAAACTACCTATTTACCTACATAACTACACTAACACACACACAGTCACTTTTAACAGTTTCGAAAGCAATGGTGATTCTGCATTTGTGTATTGATAAGCCATACCTAATTACTAATGACAGATTACACTAACACACGACAGATTAGGTATACGCGTATGATCGATCGCTAGGCGCGCAGGAGCCGGGAAGACACACGCAAAAAACACACAAACAAAAAACCCAACTGCGTAAAATACTCTTATTATAAACAAAAAAGAATAAAACAATTTACTAGCTTTCATTTGAAACCCATATTGCTACAGTAAGAAAAAAATCAACCCCCCCCCCCCTTCATTCCGCCATTTGCGGGCGCCATTTTGAAAATTTATATAGCCTATGTCACTACTACAATTTAGACAAATCCAACGACACCTCATATGTCAAAAACCGTCCAGCCGTTAGGGCTGTAGGGCGTGCCAAAGAAATGGACATACATACATACATATTACATACATACATTCGAAAAACATAACCCTCCTTCTGTCGCAGTCGGGTAAAAAACAATCAGTGTTAGCATAATGAATACGAGCAGCTCCTCAGAGTCTGATTTGGAAGCAATGGATTTTATTTTTAATATATCCCTACCCAGAAACTTAAGGCGTAGGAAAAATTACGGATGAAGAATTTCAATTGAGATATCGCTTTAATTTAATAAGAACACACAGATAAAGTGGACAATGATGTCGTTCATAAATAAGGACTTGTCATATTTTTTTAACTAAAACAGTGCTAAGCCACTTATTTATTCTCGAAAAAAATATTCTAGTAAATAAAACTAGTATTCAAGATGAATTAAAGTAATAAAATCAATTTTAGACACGATCTCTTAAACAGAGCCATCTAGCTGTAAATAAAAGTACAAGTTTGTAATGTACGACGTAAATGACAAGTAAACCAAGAAAATAAACTTGTATTTAAAATTATATTAAATTTCTAAATATGATTCTGTTAAATAGGAATTAATTATTTTATAAACATTGAACATTCTATTTCTCTGACAATAAATAAGTAAAATGTATGTTAATAACTCGTGTACGAATATAAAAACCTTATATTTTTACATAATAAATGAAACGATGATCATTTGAGAATCAACGTTGGTCGTATTATTTTATCTCTCATACGTCGCACATCTCATGGCGACCCTGTCAGGATAAGAAAACATCTCAAAGTTCCTAACTGTCAATAGAGGTCACTAGTATTGACTCACTACAATATCGAACTAGAGTTTTCTATAATGTTCATAGATGTCGCTAATTAATGTAATTTTTAACAACTTTGTTCATTCAATTTCTCTATCTAATCGATTATTTTTGGTATAATCTGTGCCAACCATCTATGTATCGTTCTTTGTTCGTTTCTTAACTAAGTAACAGCTAGTCAATGTTTATAAGTAAACAAAAGTTAATCATTGATTTGTAGATTATGAGAGGATTAACGAGATTTTTATAAGTAAGACCGTGAATAGCTCGTTACGTATTATATTTTTTTTAACTCAAACAGTGTTAGGCCACTTATTTATTCTCGAAAAAAATATTGTAGTAAATAAAAGCAAAAAGTAATAGCAAGAATAAGCCATCTAGCGACCAGTAGCCAAAACAATTGATTGATTATAATATTAGCAGACAGTGTAATGGTTTTTTCACTAGGTGTCGCTAGATAAAGATCAGATTTGATAGAATAATTTTTTTAATATGTTGAAAAATTATAAAGTTACTTTTGAAAATATTAAAAAAAAAAACACAACAAAAATAAACTTTGTGAATTGTTGAACAGCCAACTGTTGTTTATTAAATAAAAGCAAGGAACTACGGTCCTTGCGGACCAGTAGTTTTGCTACTTGCCGATAGAGGCATACTAATCACCGAACTTTCTAGACAAAATAAATAATTTAATTTAAATATTACTTACGAGTTGAAAGATATGTTTATTCCATTTGATTTTGATGTGATGAGCAACAGATTTATTGACTAGGTAAATGATGTAAACTTGGAACAAAAATAAAATAATATTAACTGTTCACCTATCTTGGTATTCCCGGCGTATTTAAAAATGGAATCATACTCGTAGTCTTGGATTAGTGCTTAATATTACGCTAACAGTAGGTACTCTGCGATTGGGGAACATCTCCCGGTACAAATTGATAGTACCCGGTAAGCTATCATTACATTAACACGAACCATATTCAAGTACTCTTCATTTGTGTACTGATAAGCCATACCTAATTAAGGGTCACACTCACACACGACAGATTAGGTATACTCGGAATATCGAACGCTAGGCGCACGCGCGGGAAAACACAAAACAGACGTCCAAACCATACGTTGGCGCTAGCCTACTGACCTAGTGACCTAGTAACGTGATTCGTCGATCGAATAAGCGATTAGCCGCGGGGCGGGGGTGCGGGTACTGGCAGCATAGTACAACACCGCGTCGCACGCGCCGCCGGCATGACTGGAAAAGTGACAACGCGTCTTTTATTTGAATTGAAATTTATGAAAATTTGGTCCAAAATTAAGTTCCTATTTTTTTTACATAATTCGAATGAGGATCATGTGCCGGGTATTCTCCTTGAATATTGATGGTAATTCACCAGTCACCCTGTATATATATATATATATATATATATATATATATATATATATATATATATATATATATATATATATATATATATAAACTATTTTTCACTACATATTATGTGCCAGTAATTAGTAATTTATTACAAATTATTTTAGTTATGTTTTCGCATTAATTCATTAGATATCATAAAATGAGCTGTGTTAAATTTTGTGTTTAAGATCATTACAACAAGTAGTAAGTTAAGTTACAAGTACGCTATATGATGATAAGGGTAAGATGAGCCAACAGGTAGAAAATATTAATTTTAAAACTTGAAACTAAAAATATGGCATATTAAAACCCAGGCTAACAGCACAGAATTTTCATGTATTAAATATTGTTTAATTATTTCATACTTGGCAGCAAAGGAAAATATGAGAATTCAACTTGTTCAGAAGAAATTCTATGACTGATTGTGACTGTGTGGCAAATTAAATTCTAACCCTTGCCTAAAATAGGAGATGTTCAGCAGTCAAACAGTTATAATTTGTTCTTGTTACTGTACTGTATCAGCCTGTAAACAACCCACTGCTGAACGAAGGCCTCTTCTCCATATAGAGAAGGATTGGATCTTAATCCACTATGCTGCTCCACTGTGGGTTGGTGGATAATTTCTCTCCCGTGAATAACAATCGTTACCAGGTGTCTAACTGCCAGTTTATAGTTTGCTTATTAGAGTTAAAATTTTGACATAAACTCCATATGAATTGTGTCAGAAATCTATCGCTAGTAGACAAAATCACAGATAGATAGAATATAGAAACCGGCAGTAAGTTAAAAATATAACAATATAATATAAATAATAATAAATAAAATATAATATAACAATATCTGTCCCAAGCGGGAATCGAACCCGCGACCGCCGGCGCGCGTCGTTGAGGGGACTACTCACAACACTACACCAGAACAGTTGTTATTGTATATACAAATAAGAGAGAAATATATATAATAAGAGAAATAAATAAATAAATATTAACCAACAATCACACCACGTTAACCTAGCCCCGTGGTAAGTTCGTAAGAACTTGTGTTACAGGTACTAGGAACGGAAATAAATTTAAGATATAAATGCATATATACATAAATACACATCCATGACCCGGTGCAGACATCTATATTCGTCATACAGATTATCTGCACCTGGCGGGATTCGAACCCGCGACCGCTGCGTAAAGTGTCCAGTTGTCTGACCACTCGACCAGCCGGCCGTCAAAATATTTTATTATTTTATAAATTGTTAGATTTGTTTGTCAATAATTATATATTTCTCATATTTACCTATTACACATTCTCACACTTTTAATTTATATAATTCACATATTATAATAATATAAGTTTTAATTGTTCAGAGTTTCCAATGAGGTGTAGTTTATTAGTATTAGTTGAGAGAGGGAAGATTTGATATAATTTTGTTGACAATTTTGAATATTATGACCTTATATTAAAAAAAAACCTAGCCTGCAAAGCCACCTGTAATATGTATTCTGCAACCTGAAACAAAACTATTAATACTTCTCTTGTTTTCACACATTTATACATTGTACCTTGGAAACTTGTTTTGCCTTCTCTTGTTACCTTATCTTTCTCATCTTCATCAAACATTTATCATCTTGGCTTATCACCCTATCAGTTATTAAATAATTATATCATGATGTTTTAATATTTTATAGTATTTTCTTTACAGGAACTCCTACAAATTTATTATTGTGCATTTTGCGGTGAAGAATATAACAACAAAGTGAACCTACATGTAAGTACATTTTAGTTCTTAAACACTATCATTTTTAAAAACTTTATAAATTATTAATATAAATGATGTAAATATACTTACAGAAACATATTGGTGATGACCATGAAGATGAAAATCAAACTCCCACTGAAATATTAAGATGTCCGCTTTGTGAAGCTATATTCTATCATCTTGATGCATACGAGTTACACCTGACGTTTCACTCTACTGCTGATTTATACAGTGAAAAAAATGAAATGTAATTTTTTTTTAATTTTCATAACCTTTACAATAATTAAATATGTTAATTCTAAATCTTCTTTTAAGTATATATTTTATTTTATCAAATATTTTTCAGGAAAGAACAAGTCACAGAATTTTCTCTTGAAACAGTGTCGCCGATTATTGAAAAAGTAGAAGAAGAACAAGATGAGGATGACCAAATGAATACAGAAGGCATTGTAAGTTTAATTACACCGGCTATAACTTAAATATTTACATTGGTATTGATAATTTTTCAATTTTTACAGGATAGTTTTCTTCAATTAGTTATGGGCGAGTCTACTGACAATGACAATCCAGACAAATTAAAATCAAAAAAACATAAGAAACATAAGAAATCAAAAAAAGCAGCTATCACCCTCGATGAATTCTTAAATATGAATAAAGATGTTTTTGGTGATGGTCTTGATGTACAAGGAATAGAAGAAGTGCCGACACAAGTTGTTCTAAAGAAAGTCAAGGGCAAAAAATTGTCCAATAAACCTGAACCAAAAACGGTAAATGCAAATTTAGCTAAATTAAAGAAACATGGCATTGTTGTGAAAACTAAGTCTGGAAATAATCCCCTAGTAAAAACAACAACAAACAAAGAAGTAAATAAACCGAATATTATTAATACTCCCAATGAAATACTATCTAAACTTATGAATCAAGGTAATAGTCAAATAAAAATTGTAAAAAAAAATGTTTCTCAAAATGCTGCCATAAAGGAAGACATTGACAACCTTGTTACGACAAAAATTATAGAAAAGCCAATCAAGACTACTACTAATAAGGATATTACTTCTGATCACGAAGAAGAAGAGATTAAGGGCGCATCAAAAATTACTTCAATTGATGAGAATGCCCTAAATGAGAAAAGTGAAATATACACTGACATACAAGAAAATGAAAATTCAAATACAAATGACAAAATATTGAAAAATGACAATAATCCTATATTAGAAAAAAGTCAAAATAGTAATTTAGAAAACAAAAATTTAAGTACCAATGATATCAAATCACCAAGTAATCTATTGGAAGACAATAATCTAAATGTTAATTTATCTTTTCCCAAAAAATTTTGCCCAACACCAAATGACACAAAACATGAGTTAACAAATGATAAACAGACTAAAGAATCTGTAAGTGCTGACAATGATGATGATAATAAAGAACAAGTAGAAAATAATATTACCAATACTACATTAAACGCTCTAAAGCATCTAAGCCATCTTATAACAGTTAAGCCTTTAAATCAAGGGAAAAACACGAATATTAGCAAAAGTAATGAAAAACTTATTAATGAAAAGAAAACTTTGCCAACCACGGAGGATAAGGAGTCAGATTTAATAAAAAACTCGCCTATTGAACAAAAAGCAATTTCATTAAATAAATCAGTAGGAGAATATTTTACATTAAAACCTTCAAACCCATCTCCAAAATCAACATCGAATTTTTATTCTGATGCTGAAAGTGAAGATGATGAAATAAATGATAAAAGGGTAGATACTTTAAATACAGAATGTAATAAAATAGAATATAAAATATCAAATAAATGTATTACTGAACCTAAAAAAGTGAAAATTAAAAACCTACCAGTTAGTCAAGATTTCGTTTTAAATAAGGATCAATTTGAAAATCCAGCAGATGATCAAGAAAAGTTAAAAAATGATAATTGTACTAAGAAAGCTAATCTTGATATTTTGAAACGTTTAACAAATGTGACAGCTAAGCCTATTTCTGTTACTACAACAGTTAATCAAGTTTCAAATACTAACCAAGATAAAAGTAATAATAATCAGATAAAAAAAAATCTTCTAAACAGTTCATGTAAAGACAGTTTAAATGAAGATATAGAAATTTTTAACATAGACGATTCTGACAGTGAAGATAACGAAACTGCTACTTTCATAAAGAACAAAACTGAAGGTCAGTCGCTCAATGTAACCGCATTGAGGAATATTGATACTAAAAGTATTGTTGTTAAATCTAAACAAAATATATTTCCTAATGAAGTAAAAGATAAGCACATTGAGAACAAGAGTATTAAAGAAGAAAATATTAAATTAAATAAGCAGTCACAAGAAATTCAAAAGAGTATTAATCTTCAAAATAAGTTAAGAAGTTTAAGTGGAAACATAACTGTTAAATCTCGTAACTCTTCTCCAAATGTTTATAATAAAGAATTACACAAAAGCTTTGAAGATTATGATGATGAGGATGAAACAAATTATAGTGATTCCGAATCTATAGGTAAAGTAAAAATATCTGAAATGCCTGAAAATTATGACAGTGGAAATGAGTGTAATGAAAGTCAAACAAGTGCAATAATTGAGTCCCCACATGTATCGAACAGTGAAAATGAAGATAATGATGATATGGAGGATGATTTCTCTGATTTTGAAAGTCAAATTAAAACCAACACATTAAAAAAAGAAAATACCATAACAACATCGAAGAATAACACATGCTTAGAAAACTTCAAAAACTTAAATAAAGAACTGACAATTAAATCACTAAATACAAAAACATGTGAGTCTGAAGGAGACGTAAACTCAGAGCAAAAAGAAATCTCTGAAGACACGTCTAATGTAAAGAAGCAAATAGTTGTAAAAGCTGCCCAAACAAACTTTTTACAAAATGAACAACCTAGTAAGTCTACTCAACAGGTCAGTGGATCCGTAAATCAATCTTCATTCAAGAAAAATCTTTCAATGGCTAACCAAGTTAATACTGTCAAAACAGTAAAAAGGTTCCAATCACAAACTGTCATTGAAGAAATTACGACAACAGTCACTAAAACAATAAGAACGGTTAATCAATCAACTAACGAAGTAGTACAAAATCGTTGCAATCTTAAACCAGCAATACGACCACAGAAGACATTTAATAAACAGCCAGGTAGAGAATTACAAGGCACAACAGTTAGACATGGTTCTCCTTCTATTGGTACCAAAATAAGAAATGCAACAAATGTAATAAGGAATCCTACCCCTACCATAGTTAGACCATCAAATCAACTTGTACTAGTACGACCTGTTTTAAACCTTCCGAGCACGAGTGCTCCTAGTACATCTGCAGTAAAGAAAGTTGTTCCTCCTAAATGTAGTCCCCAAAAACCGGTCACAAAAAAGTTAAAAATTTCTCCTCATGCCTTAACCCAGGCAATAAAAAGACCTTCTGATGAGACAACTGGACATTTTAGTTGCTTTAAAAAACCTAAAGAGTCACTTGTCAATTCTGCAGACATGGCCGATTGTGAGGAAGATTCTGCAATTCAATATAATATGGCTTGTCAAAGTCGGTCGGATTTCTCTAGTGTTACTAAAACTGTCAAGGGAAAGGGCATGATTACAGCTACACAAACGCGATCAGAAGTCAGTACTAGTTCACAGCAACAGCTAAGTAAGTTAAGTAACGTGTCCGGGCTCAAGATTATGAAAACAAGCTCAAAACAAGCTACAAAAATAGAAGAAAAATGTGAAATGAACACAGCTAAAAAGAACACGCTAGAAGCTCTCGAAAAGTTACAGAAACAAGGACTTTTAATAAAGAAACCACGTGTTGACGAATACAATGAACACCCAAATTCTTTCAGTGAAAGTGATGACGAAGCAAATGAAAAATGATGATAAGTCAGTTCAATGACTTGTGTTCTTTATTTTTGCAGATAATAGTTAATGCTAAGTATGGCGATAAAAAAAAATTAAAGACTTGAAATAAAAATATAGAATACGAAGTATCTCAAAATATTTGACTTGTGAGGTTTTGTATATTTTATTAAATTGTTAAAATCCGAAACATAGAATAATTGCTAGAATTTCGATGTTTTTTTGTTTTGCACTTATTTAACTAATAACTAATGATTTTTGTTATAAACATGTCTGTATATCTTCACATTTGTAGATGTTTATATTTTGAAAGGTAATGTTTATAAAATCGGTTGTCTGTAAATTCGGTTTACGGACGATAATTTTACGTGATAACGTCATAAGAAAACGTTGATAAAAAAATTGTGTGTGTACTTATGTACCCACGCAAGAAATTTAATAAAACGATGCGCCGAGTTAGTGGCGCGCGCCATCTGTAATTTTCACTGACAATCTTGTAGCGGAACATAATATTGCTATTGAAGTTATTAGCAACTAGCGACAGGTAGCGCTTATGGAATTCAATTTTAATATCTTACAATTTTATCTTAAATATTTACGTTATTTTATCAAAATATCGTTCAACTGATACGAAATACAAAGTAATTTAATAAAACAAACACATTGGAAAAAGAACCCAATTTATTATATAAATGTTGAAGTTAGGTTATATAGTATATCTTGTAACTAAAATGATTCCTAATAAGATGACAAACAAAAATTGGCAACTTGCAATGTATCATATTTTCTAATAATTATTAGAAAATATGATACATTGCAAGTTGCCATTTTCTAATAATTATTAGAAAATATAATTAATGGGTAATAGATGAAATAATAAAAACTGAGAAATATAAGTAAAAGCTTCTTTAAAATAAAAATAAAAAGAAATATACATTACTGATATTAAAAAAATGACATACTTACATATTTGTTCGCCTTTGCACCACTATTGAAATAATTTAAAAGGAAAAAATAACATACTTTTATGAATTGAAATAAATTATTATCACGGAATTATCATTATTTTGTATAATACAAAGGAGTTAATTGAAAATTACAAGTTTTACTCGTTAATTCAAATGTTTTCTCTTCTACTCGAACGCATCTGCCGATGGAGTGGAAGAGAGATAGATGCATCACAAACCGAACGCGTAAGTCGATCGTGCCTTTATCGCTTGTTCCGCGCTCTCGCTCGCGGAACGTGACAATGAATCATGCTTTTTCGTGCGTGCAGCCGGCGTTCATCGATTTACTAGACGTTATCACGTCAAAAATCTTTTTATTCTCAAAATATCTTATCTCAGTTTCGGAAAGTAACAATTTGAAAATAAAATAAGTTATAATTAAGCTGTGTATATAATTGATGATATAATGTATGAAATCTACTTACATAATAAGACAATGTGAAGTGTTAAAAAATAATTAAAAATGATTGTTCCTTTATTATTTATCTTTAATTTATTATGTATATAAATTTTTGTTTTTTGTTCAATATTTCTCACAGGTGAAATGAATGAAAATAGTTGCGAGGTACTAGATGGGCAATAATAAGAATAAATGTTGTATTATTTAATATAATAAACTATATTTACATCGAGAAATAATACCCACTGTCCAAATACTTTTGTTATACGAAAATATATTGTTTAAATAACTAGATATAAATGTATTGATCATAAATAGTTCCGTTTATATATTGACCCTTCACCGACTAATATGTTTTTGTTTCCACTTTACTTTGCCTCCACTTTTGATCCTGTAACCATATAATTTATATAAGACTAGAACTTAACACGAAAACAAAAATTAGTAGACACATGATTACATTTAAAAGTTCGTATCTTAGTTTTTCATTTAATAAAACAAATGTTAGAAGGGGTTTAAGTTAGATGATTATTACTTTTTTATTTTTAAAATAAGATTATTAATCACCTCCGAAGCGATCTTATTTCGATTGACAATACTACGTGATAGATAATTGCATTCGATCGTCTACAAATGCAATTGCTGTGATTATTCACGTTTCTTTTTTTCCCTTTTTTACGTGTGTGTATAAATTCTCTTGTCATATATTCAATATTTAAACGATTGAAAAATAACTGAAAGCTAAGCATTGACCCGACACTTAAAACTATGTTAATTTCACTACAATCTCAACAGTCATGAAATTGAACGCAATCTGCGATTGCAAATGATTGTTTCGCCAACACTTGAAAGATACGATCTTTTAAAATATATGAATCATTCCTAGCGCCGCAGCAAGAGTTATTAGCCATGCTCGAGATACAGCGCTATTGGTATTGGTTAATCACTTCATCATACAAAACGTGATGTATGCATGTATATATATTTATATATAGATGTTATAGATCACATTCGTAAAAATAAAATTCCTAGCCTTCCAATCTCTTGAATGTCCAACGGCGTCGCGAGCGTGCTATATATTACAGCTGCGTATTTTAAATACTTAAAATATGCAGTTCTTTAGTTGCATTCAACAGTCATTTCAAATGTACCAATTTATTGACTTCAATCGATTTGGCCGTTGGCCGGCTTTATGCAGTAGGCGCGAGCAGAGAAACTCATTATATTAAGGAAAAGTAAAACTAAAAAAGGCTAAGAATTTTATTTTCATACGGAACGTGATCAATGACACCTACATAACCCCTCTCCCCTTTAAAATGATATACTATGGTATATTGAAGCCGGAAACAATATGTACATAAAAGTATATGTGACAAATTATGCATGTAAAAATTGCGGTCTTAGTTATGCAACACTGCAACGATAATACTTCACGTGACGTGATTTGATTGACGCGATACGCAGGATTAGGGTGCCTGTCCATTGAAGCGGTGCGAAGTGAGCGAGTATTGCGGAGCGGTGAAGTCTGTCCATTTATGCGGAGCGGACTAAGCGAAGCTAGGCTGAGTTCACGCGAAGAGTCATTTGAGTGGAGGGCGGCTGGCGGTCAGTTCAGAAAACATAAATTATTAATAAAAATTCCTTAAGAAAACATAGATTTTCCTTTAATCAGTCCGTATCCCCACTGCCTCGCTTCGCTAGGTCGCACCGCTACTACACGCCGCTTTCGAAAATGTATGAATTTTTAAACTAGCTCGCAAGCCCTTGTCCACAGGAGCGGAGTGGAGATTTTATGCAATCCTATTGGTTAATATTTCTCTGTTTTTTCGATCCGCAGCTACGCACCGCATCAATGGCCAGGCACCCTAACCTCTTATAAGTCGTCTCTTAGGGACGACTATTTGTTATTTTCCCATTAAAAAGTTGTCGCTTACATACGACAACATGTAGGATACATGCATACTTGTGTCAACTGTATCAGAATTCCGTTTTGTAAGGTCGAAAATCAACTGTAAATATTATTTCTTTTTTCTCAATTTGTTATATCTATTAAAGAAGTAATCAAGTTATGTTACATATATAGAATTACGAGAAGTAAATATATTTTTGTTTATAATTAATGTGCAACAAACAGTAACTAACATTAAGTGCTGAGCTATGATATAAACTTGCTTACCTCTGACACAAATATATCGAGAAACGTGCAATCAAATAATAATATCTGAGTCTATCTATCTACTCTCCCACATTGGAGGAGTGTGTGGATAGGTCAGGGAATAAGTTCCAGTTTTAGAAAATAGTGTCGAATTCACTACCTACCAACATTCTCCCACAATGCGAGTTTTTCCGAAGTGTATGGACACATTTAATATGATTATATTAAAATAATAGTTTATTATAATTTAATAAACAAATCTTGTTGTTTCACTGACTTCCGTATAAAACTAATTACTTTGTAAGATATATGAGTGTGATACATGCCATGCTGATTTAAATAAACACCCTAAATAAATCTACCTAGTGTTATTGAAAAAATCTAATGCACACAACACATCAATGTAAAATAATAAGTAATATTTAAAAAGCAATCAAAATCTATTTAAAAATTGTTTTCATTTTACCTTTACATGTTTAATTTGATCAAAACATTTCTCCAGAATTTGAACGTTGGAACAAAAGTATCTTAAAGCACCAGATTCTATGCAAAATAAGTTATTAAAAATGTCATAATTTATTCCACGTATTCTCGACAGGAATCATTTAATATAAAATTAAACAAAAAGAACCTATCAACTGTTCAGCGGACGAAGCCCGTAGTTCACAACTTCACATAAATAAATGTATTATTTAATTTAACATGAATGTAACGGGCACGTACCAAAACTGCGATCTCATTTGGAGAAACTGTAAGCAATTGCACGTAATTTGTAGCGCAGTTTCAGCCGCCCAAGCATTTTCTTGCGCAACAGTCGTAGTATTGTATACATGTTGCAGCAGTGCAAAATAAGGAACAAAGCCGCCAGGTAAGTCACCTGTCAAACATCGCAAAACTAAATAATTAAAATAAACAAAAGCTTTGCAATTAAAAAACTATTTTATTACTCAGCATAGCATAAATAAATAACAAAAAATACAGTCCGCTTCATATACACAAATTATAAAACCAAATGTACAATATATTTTAAGTACTGCATAAGATAAATTTACAGATCTTCAAATAATTTTACCACACAAAGTACTTCAAAAATATTAAGTTACTTCCGAATATTGTTTAAGATCCTTGTGATCTTAATAAATATTCATCACAAGATCCCAAATATATGGTAAAAATTTATGTGTATGAAAATTACATAATAAGTTAAGATAATATGACTAGTTCTAGTGATAATTGTTACATCGGTTTTTTTTTGGCTGGAATTTATAATTTTGTAATACACAAATTTTCTTCACTCATTTTTTTTTAATTTTTTTTTTTAGTTTACATCGGTTTTAAAACGTAGTCTAACAAGTCAAACATAACAAAAGGTTATAACATTCGAGATGCTCGTAAAAGAAGATTGAAGAGCTAATTAGCACTTATGTCAACTAGGAAAGTTATAAAAAAAATTGTGCATTCCAAAAACACGTATAATGTCAAAGAATATGCAAGGGCAAAAAATACAAGAACTGCAAATAGTGGTTTTCTCAAATAAAGAAACAAAAACTGAAAGTATTAAAAGAAATTTTACATTTACAGGATATTCGAATTTAAGACTATAAACTTATTTAATAAATAAAAAGTTCAATGAAATTACATTTACCAGATACAATAAAAAAGTCACAATCTACTACTAAGTAAATGCATTAACAACCCATCAAAAAATTTTGGACCCAACAAAATATTAAAAATACAAGTTAGAAATAAATGACAAATATATTTTAAACGATTATCATAATTACGTAAGAAAACTTTCTTACATCTTTTTATAGTAAAAGTACAAATAATTAGTTGCTAGTACATTACATACATTTTGTTTGAAGTCATTTAGTTAAGTTATATAAACTTTAGTAATTGTGCAAAATTACAAACTAAAAATAAAAAAAAGCTAAAATATTTAATGTTACCAAAATTAAAGCGTATATTTTTGGAGAAATGGTTTAGGATATCTTAACATACTTAAGAGATTCCTGAAAATGTGTTGTGATAAGTTTAATTCGTTAGGAAATGCCAAAAATCAAAATTAAACTCAATAAAAATCTGATTCTATTGGCAAGCATCTATATATGTACGTTCACTGCAAACCGTCATAAAACGCTTATCGGAAGTGGTTCAATGTACAAAAATTTTGATAAACCATTATGAATTGCACTTTTTTTATATATAGTCTATTTGAATTAGTTTAGATATTCAAGGTTATGAAAGAAACCAGGTCTTTGGTCCATTTGATCAATATTTTTTATTGTTGTAGATTGGTCGACTCTTCGATAAGCGCCTAAATTATAACATCACGCATGGAGACGGTACGGCAGTGCGCTCAGACAGAAGTGTGCGACTTATAATCTTGTAAGCATTGTTTATTAAAACGATTTTATTAACACTCGAGTAAAGCAGACAAAAATGCATGCTTCACCGTTTATTCAATGTTCTGAGTGTATTTTTATTGCAAGCAAAACGGACTGTGCAAGTTGCAAGCATGATGATTAAGGTAAATTATTGTTTATTTTATGTTTATTTTTCAGCAAATCAATACAAAATCTTACATCAAACAGATTTGATCTATTAAAGTAATTAAAAATAACAACAAATGCAATACAATTTGTGACACCTGTCATTTTAATAAATTTAACATTTATTGTATTTACTCCTGACTGTCTCAATGTAGAGCTAACTATTATTTTTTGTCAGCTTTTCATGAAGCAAGGTTTTCTTAAAAACTGTATTATGTGTATTTTCAGTTACATAAAAGTTATTGTTAGCTAACTTACAATAACAGTACTGTCACATGAAAGCCGAACCTGAGTTAAATTTCAGAAGTTTTACATGGAAATATTAAAACAATGTAGCAGAGGTCATTCCTTCATATTGTAGTGCGATCATTAAAAGTTATTACTTTTATGCAATAAAGAGTATTTATATCTACCCTCACTTTTAGGGAGTCCCTAAAAATCCTAAAATGGATGTTAAAAATCATTATTACTTAGTAAAAATAATTTAAAACGCTTTCTTAAGTTCAGCTTTCGTGTGTCAAACTATGAATTTAATGCTACTGATAACAAAACATACAAAAAATGAAAGGTCAGCAGTAAAATTTTTCCTGTATTAAAATGACAGGTAATTCTAATACAGCTATAATAGGATCTTGTACACTACACTATAATCCTTTTACAATTTCAACAAGTGATGTTACTCCTTTTAATATTATTAAAATTAGAAAAAAGCTATTTTTTTCTATCACTAAAGTTTACATTCATCACCAATATGTATTCCATAATTATAATATTGACTTACAAAGAAATAATTTTGTTATCATAATTATTAAAATATACATAGAGCACTATTTTCTATTGCCTCAATATAAGCTCTGTCCTTAAGAAAGCGAGTCGGAAATAATGCTTTGGTATCGAGAGTAGCAGATCTGTCATCAAATAAATATTAATCATAACTCATAATTGTGTATATTGCATGTACATTGCAAAACTCGCATAATTCTTAAATAATTGACATTATTCGACAGTGATTTATTTTTCGATAAACGTTTTTATTTTATATGGTTTTTCGTTTTCGCAACAAATCTTATTATTTAGATAATTACTCGATTATTTCGTTTCTTAAAGTAATCGTTCCTAAGTTCAAATCACGTGACAGATACTATAAAATAAAATTTTCACTTTTGTAAAATAGAGTATACAATAACAGAACTTGTAATTATAATATAAACATATAAGGGTTTGTAAATTTTTTCGTCTTTATTGATCTTGTTGAAATTGTGGATTACGCAGAAATGTTACCACATTCCAGCAAAGTGACACAAAACTAATTAATATTAATGCGTTATCTAAAGTTGGCACATTCACAGTACTGATAGCAAATTGAAACAAATTACATGTTTAAAAAAGGAATCATTTTATAATAAAAAATCGATAAAAATATTACAATAAACCGTCAACGACTAGAAAAATTCAAAATAACATTACGACGACTATATTAGAACATTATAAATCTATCCACTATCGTAGGATCAGCGGCAGCGTGCGAGAGAGATAGATTGATTGTCCGTGTCGTGTGACGTCACGCCGTACGCTCACACACACATAGACGAGCGCAATATTTTAATGTGGACATGCCAACTTTAGTTAATTAACTAATATGCGATACTCATGTACGCCGCTTCAGCTCTGTACCTGTTCGTTGAGTTTCTGCGGGATCACAAAGAGTGTTGTCACTGTGTTCCCGATGCCGATAAGCAGGAACGACATACTTAATGCTGGCACCTGTTTTTTTTTGTTTTCATACGAAATACCATATAAATTATTAACTAGCTATTTTCCGCAACTTTATACTCGTGGAATTAGATACTTAAAACAATGTACACCAGACCATATTTTAAATTTCACGTCTAGTATTACAACTGTTAAACCACATTCAATTTATTGCAGTAGTTTTTGCATGATGAACAAACATACAGACTGACAACATTTCAAAATAATGGTTTTTTTGACTTCTATTGCTCTAATAGATTTTGAATATTCGTTTTTTCCAAGTAATTATTATATCAGATATCGACCAGTTGTTATTTTATTACATAATATACAGATTGTACATTACTGTATTTTAGAATAAATATGTCATATTTCAACTAAGTTAATAAAAATATTAAGTCAATATAAGTAATAATTATACACATACCTGCCAAGTCGCTTCCGGGTGATAGCTTAAGTTGTAGAGCGCGTAAGCGATGTAAAGTTGGAAAACGTAGCCTCCAAAGAGGAATGGTAGAAGATAGGAGAGTCCTCGCCACATCCACGAGTGGAAACCTTCTATGGTAATGTCCATGTTATGTCTAGCGCCCAATGCCTTCAGCCTGTATAACACTCCACTTTGGTATCTGAACTGCATATATTGTACTACACCTGAAATGTTCATTAATTTTGTTTGACATACTATATAATCAGTATATAATTATATGTAATTAGGGGTATTACATTTTTCCACTGACACCAACAGTTTTATTGTAATACATAAAATTCAATCAATTTTTTGAAAGATTGAATTTTTTATCGTGAATAACTTTTGAACGCGTGAACTAATCAAAAAATCTTATCAGACCTTTATTGTAGAGCGTGTATAACAGCGACTTATTAATCAATTTTTCTTTAAGCGGTATAAAAATCAGAAAAAGCAAAAATAATTTTTCCCGTTATTGTTATGAAAATTAAAAAAATGTAATGAGGAATCTTAATATTAATACTAAAAGCTCAATTTTTAACTGGTGTCTTTTAACACAAAAATAAAACTTTTGAGCCTGTTTGAAATAAAAAAAAAAACATTTTTATTTTTTGAATCATCCCATCCATCTATATATAGTTCATAGGTTATCTCGTACATAGGTTATCTCGTACATAATTTATCTCGTAGATAATTTATCTCGTACATAATTTATCTCGAACATAAGTTATCTCTTACATAGGTTATCTCGTACATCTACCCCAAGAAGTTCTGAAAGACAGTAGTCTGATGCCCTTGACCAAGGTCCAAGCTTTGGAATGGTACAAGAAAGAGTATTGAGCCTATCAAGTGGATCAATAATAAATCAAATTGAGAAAAATAAATTGAATGTTCTAAAAGGCGCAAAAAAAAACCGTGTTTATAGATGCTAAATTTGAAAAAAATTCAGAGCAGGCCCCCTGACCCCGCCCCCCCCCCCCCTTATTTGGGAGATATTCCATACCCCAGAAACTTGCAGAAACCCCGGTAGGGGCATAAATTTTGAGTCTTGCCCACTTGCAATTTTCGCCTTAGGACGGCCTTGATTGTAAGGCTGTGTGCAATTTATGATTAATAAAGATGTTTATATTTGCTTGTATTGTTTGTTTTTATAACATTTTAAAGGCGGGGTAAAATCAGTTTTCCTCATAGGTCACAGGGGTAACAATATTGAAAAGGTTAGGATCCGCTGTAATAGACGAATGTTCATAATGAAGTTGCAAATCTTTTGCAAGAAAAATTCATGAGTTTAAAAAGAAATATAAAAATGTGAAAGTTTTACTAAAATATTTAAATATTATACTTTTTTTTTTGTTTTTTTTTTTTATTATAAAATTTTCATTTAAAATTATAATTAAATGGGGCTCATCTATCGATACTTATAAATTAACAATGGCTATATGTTGTGTGTCGTCTTTTCTGAACAAATCGTCACTGCGCGCTTTAAGTGCCTTTTCCATTACGGTAGCATAAAAATGAAATAATCAAAAAATAAATCAGTAAAATATCTACAAACAGTGCTACATAGTGCAACTCGGGTATTAATTATTTATGGAGCGATGATCTGGGGAGACTAATGATATATCAAATGTGAATTAGAGAGCAGTCGTTCTATGATAAAATACGTGAACTGATCCGTTGCTTATATTTTTCTATTATTTTTTTATGAAAGCGATATTTAAAACATGGCTTTATATACCTTGTGTTACTAATAATCACCTTCGCCAATTGTAAATATACAAACAAAATGTACTACAATGTGCTACAATGTGCTACAATAAGTTACCATTATAAACAATGTAAACAATTCTTAGCAAAGTAAAATAACGGTGAGAACAGTATTTATTCTGAAAATATTTATATACTTACTGATATAAGCGATAAACCACATGAATGTATGTCGGAACTCATTCCAGGGTTCGTTTTGAGGCCAAATAAGAAGTATTCCGGCTACAACAGTCGAGATGAAATGATGTAGCCTCCACCATCCTTTAATCCTGGATCCGTTTACTTTCAGTATGCTCTCACGAATCGTTAGCGTGCAGTAGTACCAGACTAGCAGGAATATCAATATCAACTGTAATGGTCTGAAATTTTTGTATATAATTATTGTAGCGACATCTATCTCGCCACATACGAACTGACGTATCCTACATCGCGCTATCAAAATTATCAAAGCGATTGAACATAATTATATACAAAGAACCCGACAACAGCCGTCGGGGCAGTAGCCCATCAGACTCAACACCCGTCTGGTCGAAGGATCCTCCCTTTCCACTGACCCCCAAATTATAAATATTATTTTGTTTTTGTTTTGATAGTGGTTTTTCGAAAATTGTTTTAGGTAATGATAATATTAATTTGACAATTGGATTTGCAAAATACTGACAATTCTGAGAAAATAACATAACACAGAACAGAAAAGCTGCATGACCATTATGAATTCAATAGTGTGCTGGTTAATAGTGCGAAGTAACTGAATCGCGCCTCTATTAGTTAAATATTACACAGACGCAGTTACGGTCTATCACTAGTAAGCTATGTAGTACGACATTAAATAAGAACTTTTCTATAATATCAATAAAGTAAAAAAAAATCAAAGGCAAAAAATAAATTACCTAAAGTTTATCCATAGATTGGCAACAGCTAAAACGAAGGCGATCGCACTAAGTATTAATTTGAATTTTTCATATTCATCCTTATATTTAAACCTGAAACAAATAATAGTCTTAGTTTCATAAAGTTTTTATTGTTTTTATATTTCGAGTATCTATAATATAAAAATAAGTCGGGTTTTCTTCCTGACGCTATAATTCCAGAACGCACGAACTGATTTCCACGGTTTTGCATTCATTGGCAAGGTCTTGGGCTCCGTGAGGTTTATAGCTAACGAAATTCAGGAAAAAATTCAACAGAAAAGCAGGAAAACAGTGAAAATCATTTTTTACATACAGCGCCATCTCTGATACAAAGCATGTACTACAAACCAATATGGTTTTGCATGGTGGTTTAATCCCCAAACGAAATGTTACAAAAAACGAAGCCATCTGGTGGCGAAACGGAGTTCGCCGGGTTTGCTAGTTATATATACTTTTTAATATATACGGTACGTATAATATATCAATTTGAATATTTACTTATCGTTTTTGTTTAGAATCGACACGTTGACGTTGCCGAGTATAATTTTTAAATATAAACTGTTCTGCTTCGGAAGAGTCGCTTCAATTTCATGCAGTAAAGCTTTTCTTTTCATGATTTCCTTCTCTAAGTTCGCAACACGCTCGTCTTTTGTTACTCCCTTCTTTTCCATCCTGGAATAATTAAAAAAACTTTCGTTTTAATTTTATGCATACTTTCTGCTGTTTTCATGTATGTATTTGGCAAAATGTTTGGGAAAGATTGTAAATTATTGGCATAATTATTAAACAAAAGCATTCTATCATCAAATATATATATGACCGTATCTGTACAAAAATTACAAAATCGAAACTTTGTCCGGATACATGGACGTTTATTACTGAATCGTTTTTGCTGAAACTGGGTATGTAATGTAGATAGTTAAAGACAAAGATTAACACATAAGCTACAGTTTATTCTGAAATTCCCAGCGAGTTACAACTACGGGCTGTTTAGGCCGCAATAAATAATTATTTGTATGAAAATTTATATTTGAATTAAAACAAGAAATATTAAAAATATAATTTAACTAAAAATTAATTGGTATATTGAAATAGCAAAATTAACAAGCAAAATGGACGAATCTGAAATAGAAGATAAGTGATAATATTTAGTATACAATATATGATAAGTTTTGAAGATATGGACTTTTTTGTTAAATATTTAAACAATCAATTAAGATGATACCAAAGTTACAACATAAATTATTTAAAAAAAGATGTTGCTGTTTACTAATGAAAGATCTACCTATTTCGAATCGATTTTTCTAACAAAGAGACCTTAAAAACAAGTTATTTTAAATTTTGAGATATTATAAGCTGTATAGAAATGATTTTTGCAATAAACATGAAGAACCAGTTTCTATATGGAAGTTGAGTTTCATAAGTTGCGTATAAGTAAATATTTAAGTATTAGAGCCTGTTTCTCGGAATCTTCTGGCTAGTGTGCTTTATTACTTTACTGTGTGGAGCCGAGTCTCATCCCGATCTGAATTTTCGAGACCGAAGGTCTCCTTGTAAAAGGATATTTTGAAATTTTTCTTTGTATTTCCAATTTTTTGTTATGATAAGTTTTACTGGGCAACAAATCAACTAAATTTAGATAGATTCAATTAAAAATAAATACATTTGTATTTAATTAGTTAGTATAAAAAGGTTTGTTTTATTTTCATCCATTTTTTTTACGTGTTAACGTCTAGTAAATCGATGAAAGCCGGTTGCACGCATGAAAAAGCATGACTCATTGTCACGTTCCGCGAGCCAGAACGCGGAACAAGCAATACAGAGGTTGATCAGCCTAAGCGTTCGGCTTGAGACGTATCTATCTCTCTTACACTCCATCGGCCGATGCGTCCGAGTAGAAGAGACAGAGGCAGCACGCAACCTATACGTGAACTGTTTTTAAAGAAGCTTTTACTAGTAAAAGATGACTAGTATCTATATATAATATTGGTATTGCATTTTATTTCCCAGTTTTGATTAATTGATCCATTACCTATTAATTATTAGAAAATATGATGCATTACAAGTAGCCATTTTTATAATAATATTAGGTAAAAGATATTTATTAACTTTTATTAACCTTAAAATGAATTTACAAAACTTGTTTTTTTTTTCAATGTGCTAGTTTTATTAAATTACTTTGTAGTTCGTATCAGTTGAACGATATTTTGATAAAATAAAGTTAAAAATTTAAGATAAAATTGTAAGATAATTGATTTCCATAACCGCCATCTGTCGCTAGTTGCTAATAACTTGAATAACAATGACGTTACGCTACAAGCTTGTAATTGAAAATTACAGATGGCGCGCGCCACTAACTCTACACATCGTTTTATTACAAGTATAACTTCTTACGTGCATACATAATTGCTCACACACTTTTTTCATCAATGTTTTCTTATGACGTTATCACGTAAAATTATTGTCCGTAAACCGACTTTACAGACAACCAATTTTTGTTTTGTTACAAATGAGATCATTGTTCATATAACTGTGTGACACAGATTTTATTTCTAGTCTTTTCTGGTATTATTTGTAAATAACTCGATAATTTCTGAATTTCATATTTAAATAAGTTAATGTAGTTGCGCAGTATGTATAAATATTAAATTTTACTGTATAATTTAATTTCATATGTAGGTACATTTCATTGCGTCACTAATGTTATCTATTTTCCATTAACGTAAATCTAACTAGCTAACTCTAACACAAAAGGTGTATTATTGCATTCGAAGTTTAGTGTTCGGACTTTGCTTATGACTCAAGAAGAAACAATAAAAATGTTTCTATTTGCTTATAAACTTGTTAAGTGAATGTTTACTCAAAACGATCGAAGGTTATATACCTAGAGTTACGAAAGACCCTATTTACGTAAAATAGTCGCCACGAATCTTGAGCGCTGACCTTCAACCTGCCCATTAAACTAATTTTGGGTCTCTTTGATGGTATGAAATGAGGTATGTGAGCGGAGGAATCATATTGTCGTACAGTGATTGGCTAATCGCGCGACGTCTCTAGACCGCCACTCATGCGCCTTTCGTGATACGTTCCTTTCCCTTACATACACGTAGGTACTGTACAAGTCAAGTGCAAATAATTACCTATATTTTAATTTTCAGCATTTTAGTGATTTCAAGATTTTACAAATGGCCACCAATACTACTAAATTTCGTGATGTTACGGATGTAGATATAGGTATTTAATAAACACTAAGAATAATAATCGGGTCTGTATTTAGTTTAGCATTCGTGTACGATGCGCAAAGCGATCTTTACTCTGTCGCCGAGCGGTCAAGATCAGTGCCGGTAACTAGAACCACAGAGTACTTTTAGGAGGAGAGCTACTGAACCATCCCAGTACCCCGTTTCCCACAAAACTAGAATTATTTTAAATTACGTTTTATTATCGGTCAATTATGAAATTGCAAGTCTGGCAGGCATTTCGCGTTTGCGTCATCATCCCTTAAATTTTTGAAAAAATAAAAAAAAGTGTTTTTAATCTTCTCCCACAAGGCTAAAATTTTAATACAAGGGTTACTCGGATGGTTGAGTAGCTTTTAGGCTATTTGGATATGTAGGAAATGACTTTAACAAACTATACGCAGCTTCGTCAACAAACACGCATTCGGCGTATTCCGGTTCTAATATCCGGTTTGGATTCTCTGTCGTAATAAAATGTCATTGAATTTGAAAACATAGGTACTTATATTTTTTTAATTAATGGGAGCTATTGCACAAAAGGGCAAGGTACAAATTGATAACGTTTGTAATAATAGCTATTAAGATTACTGCAAATTGATTAAATAATTCTTTGTATAATTTTATTACTAATCCGCTTAACAAATAAGGTTTTTTTTTTCAAGTTCAATAAATCTATCACATTGGTTAGTAATTTATTTTTTAAAAACCTTCATAAAATTATTATTCGATAAACATTTATTTTTATTATACACTACATTATAAGAATTAAAGCAGATGTTTTAAAAAAAATATACACAGTATTATAAAACCATCTGAGTTTTTCTAATAAGGAACAAATTGTTCGAATTAGACATTGATCTATAAAAAACTAGATCAATGGAAGTAGATAAATAATATTTTATTAAAGATTTATAGGTTATTCAATGTTTTTATGGATTAAATTTAATACCTACATTGCTATAGAATTATGTTATTTTTAGCTGTGTTTTAATAAGTGTTTTTGATAAAATACACTATCATGTATCACTATCACTTATTTGACTTTAATACACTAATCTATGTGTCTTATCTTCACGATATGATTTATTTATAAATTTGATTTGATTATGAATATGATTTTAAGCTCAATCTTTATTAATTTTCCACATTAGTAAAATCAATACATCTCTATATATTATAATTACAATAAACAAATTCCCCTGCCACGGCTGTCCATCTGTCTGTTTGCGACAAACTTAAAAACTACTGAACGGATTTTCATACGATTCACACCAATAGACTAGAATAAGTGAATAATGAGCACGGTTTCTGTGTATAATTTGTCAAGGTTTTATGTAAATTGGTCAAAATATGACAAGAAATTGATACAAATGTCGGAATAAGCCAAACCGCCTGGGAGCTTTCATTCCTCCTTTATAGGTCGAAAAGTACTATAACTTCTAAAAAATGGTCATGTGCAGTTACAATGTGGTAATTGGAAAGCTATTTAGATGGATACAGTATTAATCCTTATCAATTTAAATTAATTAGGTACCTTAAGTAGCATTTCATGCACATTATGATAATAATTTACACCATATAATTTAAATGAATATCTCAGGAGTTATCGCAAAATGAACACTTGTGCGTGCAAAAAATAAATTTTAAGTGTAAATTCTCACAACAATGACGGGACTCACTTGATACGACTACCCCGTGCCGCACCCCCCGCTTTCGCTAAGAATATTATAATATGATACCCATGCTAACTTTTACTTAAAATTTATTGGGACTTAATATAGACAATAATAAAATTAATTAATTTAAAAAAAAAACTTAAAACTAGATGCAAACTAAGGCAGTCTTATTGTTAAGTAGTAATTTATTCCAGAAAACGCTTTTTTTTACAAATTTTTTTTGCATTTTTTTTGAATTTTTTTTTACAAATTGGATAGACTGGTCACTTTTACTTTGAAGTTTTCATATAAACTCAAATGAGATTCTTATATAGAACACTGGACATGAAAACATCTTTCTAATCAGCTAGTTCATTTAAAAAATTAAAATAATATTCAGTAAATGATTATAATATTACATTGATACTTTATATTAAGATTTTAAAAGTGAAAATCATATATTATACTTGCAACTTAAAACGAATATAATTTTAAATTGCTAGCATTCAAATATTTTGAGTTATATTCAAAAATATTTCTTTAAGTTACTAGTTTAGTTATACAACTAAATGTATGCAAAATTAAATTTCATGATAAGAGTTCCTAATAAATACACTCTTTATCAAATGTTTATTAAAATAAGATCAAGGATATTATAATGTAAATGTGTCTGACCTCTTTAGGGCGCTTGTTATAATTGACATGCGATATCTCTGATGGTTTAGTTCCTTCATACATGATGCTTGTAGATCTCCGATTTCTTCTAATTTTGTAGTATAATCTTTATTTATAGTCTGAAATATTTATAATAGATTTAAATAAATATATATTTATAAAACAATACGATTCTAAGTTAATTATCTTAAGAGTCTTTTATTAATTTATAGTTAAATTAAATAGCAATTTTTGTTTGAGATAATGACACATAAAAATTTAGTAAAATATGTATGTAAAATTATAAAAAAACGCATATTATTCGATTAATTAACTTAAATATATTTTTCTATATAAATTATTCAAATGTGATCACTTTATTCGTTAGACTAGTTCGAATAGAAAATCCATTCATTTTTCTTTATTTCTACATACGACAATACGACAACGGTACAAAACAACAACGGTATTTATTACGGGATAAAGCTCAAATGTTTAATGACAAAATTTAAAATTTACTTGTAAAAATAGCTTAAACCATACCTCTAATCGCTTGTAGTCAGTTACTAAATCATCCCATTCCTTTAAGCACTCTTCGATATCCATTTTGTTGTAATTTTTAATAATTTTGAATACACTAAAACTTTAAAAAGACAAACTATTTATTTCAAATAAAATTAAATAAGCAAATATATATTCATTTTGATAACCGTGGGTTAAACACGAACATTTACCTCTAGTCGAAAATGAAATATAATAATGAAACGTCAATTTAATGTCATCTTTCAAACCTAATCACAGACAAATAATGGCCGTGTTCCGATATATACTGAGAGCACACCTCCGTATAGTTGGCAGGTAAAATAATCATTTCTCGATTATAATTACAGAAATCACTAGAGCACAGCAGCTACTGCTCTAGCCGGCGACCCCCCGTGGGAGCTCGTGGCGGAGGTTCTTGCCGAGACCTACTCATACGTCTCGGGTAGGAGGGCTCTTGGTGAGAACCCCACGTTGGACGGGATCCTACGTGTGCGTCGGATAGAGCAGGAAGCGCTAATGCGGAGGTGGGGGGAGGACCTGGCGGTGCAGCCATATGGCACACGCGTAACGGCTGCCATTCGCCCGGTCCTTGAGCGGTGGATGCGTCGAAAACGCAAGCCCCTCACCTTCCGTCTGACACAGGTTCTCACCGGGCACGGTTGCTTTGGTGACTACCTGTGTCGGACGGCCCAAATGGAGCCGACGACTGAGTGTCACGATTGTGGCGCAGCGGTGGACTCTGCCCAGCATACCCTCGAGGTGTGCCCGAGATGGGCGGTGCTGCGTCAAGGTCGTCGTCGGAGGGGACTTGTCGCTCCCGAGCGTCATCACCGCGATGCTCGGTGACGACGAGTCCTGGAAGGCGATGGTCTCCTTCTGCGAGACAGTAATGTCCCAGAAGGAGGCCGACGAGCGGATGAGAGAGGAGGCCGCTGACGTGGCCTCCATCCGCGGGCGACGAATGGGGGTGCGTAGGAGGCGCTACTTAATGCGCCTCCTGTAACGCCCTTGTGCCCGTGTCGGGCCGGGATGGGAACCCGGTCCTGCTAGACACGGCGTCGTCGGGACTGTTTAGAGGTTAGCCGGACAGTCCCCATGGAGGAGAAGTCTGGCCTTTTCGCCGAGGCCAGCCTGTCGCTGGAGGGATCCTGTTGCCTGCAGATCCGGGACCCTCCAATTAAAGCGGCTGAAGGCTCCCGCAGGGGTTTAGTACGGTATTGCACTCCCAAAGTGCCGAGTCCGACATAGGTCTAGGACTGCCGACCCGGGCGTCCTGGATATCATCCGTAAATGGATTCCCCTGCGTAAAAAAAAAAAAAAAAAAAAAGCAGAAATAGGTTAATGTTTAAAGTTCTGACTGATGCATTCTTTAGGGCATAGTTTGGGCAAGATTAGGCAATTGTTTTGGATTTTATGAAGCAATAATTAGTAACAATCGGAGGTATTATGGTATTCACTTGTCATTTATTCTATGGTCTTTAGTTTATCATGTAAAATGAGCATTTCTTGATTATAATTACAAAAATCATTATAGCTCAAATCAGGCAACTTTAGGTAATCATTTTTACACTTTAGGCAACGATAATTTGTTTATAATTAATGAAAAACCATTGAACGTATAGTTAGCAGAAATAGGTTAATATTTAAAGTTCTGACTTTTGCATGCGTTAGGGCATAGTTTGGCCAAGATTAGGCAATTGTTTTAGATTTTATGAAGCAATAATTAGTAAAAATATAATAGGATCGCGGTACCGGTGATTTATAATTCCTATTATATTGTTACAATGAAATATATACATAGGCAGATAGGTACCGCGATCGTCTCTCTCTTTCTAACCGAGGGCAACTGGAGACGTGGTTCCCCTGCTCTATCTATAATACCTCTATGGTCCCTAGTGATTACAGCGGCTCTAAATGTTATTTTCTGCTAGGGACATGATTTATAATTCCTATTATATAAGGGATCGGACAGTAATCAGATAAAATCTAAAATGTGCTTAGATATAATAAATATACTGTTTTACGATTATTTACCTAATAATAATTTAACACTAGATCTACCAGACCAGTCATTTTGACTGGTCTTACAATTTTAACTTAAAACTCCTACTGTATGTAACATTTTCTTTCTATAACGATATCATGACTTTTATAGCTATAGCCAGCGGCTTGGCACTTACTGAAAATTGCACTAAGAGATACGATTCATATACGATAAATAATACTCCAATATTACCAACCTAATCTGTCGAGGAAGAAATAATTTCCGTAAAACGGGGTGAATAGGTACGAATACTATATTGGTAAAATAATTTATACAAATTTGGAAGTTCTTATATAATTAGCCTTGAATGGTCTTGAATATAATTATAACTTAAATAAATTCTACGTGTTATTTAAGCAAAAGTATTTGAATTTCAAAGTTATAAAAAATTCTTTAATGTTGTTATGTTGTTATTTCAATCAGTGATACCACGATTACCATTTGATTTAAATTTAAATTTTTATGTTTGTTGTTGTGGTGAACGGTATTATTAGGTATTTTATAAGAAAGTAGAAGGGGTAAGAAGTGACAAGCCGCTGGCTATAGCTAAAGAATCAGTTTTACGAACTTTATATTATTTTATACATATTAGTAACAAATATATCTTTTGTTATTGACAATTATACCAGCACCAGTCAAAATGACTGGTGCAAGTTTTTATGTGATGCAATGACTTTGGGGCAGCTACGACAATTGGTAAGAACTGCAATATTTTCTCCAGACAAAATATATGATTCCGATAAAATCATAATTCTGATAAGTAGTGTCGCGGGTTTTACAAGGAACGTAATTTTCACAAAAAAGAGAGAGCAGAGTCATGTCAGCTTAGTTGCGATCAATTATATTTACGAGTAATGTTACGATTCTAATTTTTCCATGTAGTAAAATCATTATCTCATTGTAACAAATTCGGTTAGCAAAAATTAGCGAGTTCCTGCAACTTTATCGCTAAATTAGAAATAATTTTCTTGAATTTCGAGGCATCGATTGTAAGATTATTTTGATACTGGTAAGAAACATTTAGGTGTATTTGAAGTATTCAAAAATAGATTCTTCAGTAAGAAGGCTAAATACAGAGAGATAGATATCCTACGATTAGTTTCAACTTATTTTTATGGTTATCCTCAGGCCCTGAAAATGGCAAAACGAATAAAACCTTCTTCGTATATTTGAAAAATGTAACCTATGGAAATACCTAACCTAATGAATGTTCGGATGATGAAAATGATACACTGTAGATATATGTTGGCGAAAGTGTGTTTTTAGAGAGCCAAAGTGATCGACATGACAGTAGTAATAACAGTATTATAATTAATGTCCGACCGAAATTTCGGTTTCGGTTTCGGTTTCGGCCAGTTTCGGCCAAGAAATCTAGTTTCGGCCCGTGGTTTCGGCCTTAGTTTCGGTTTCGGCCAAAAAATGGCCGAAACTTTCGGCCGCGCCGAAACTCGTGTATTGAACTTCATTTTGTTAAGTTTTATTTTTAAATGACAAATTTACGTGTTTATAAGTAATTGTCGTTGGATTTCATGACCTTTGTTTATTTAATTTTAACTATGTGAGAATCGTAGGTATAGCTTATACGAATTACCTATTCAGTCATCTCGCCTCATCCTTTCCCGTTGATCGCGCGTGGTGCCCAGTCAGTTTGGATAGGTACTGTATTTTTTTCTATTTATAATTCATATTTATTTACCCCAATAAATTTTCCCTAATTTAGACAGAAAGCCGTGTGACTCAGTCAGTTTGGATAGGTACTGTATTTTTTTCTATTTATAATTCATATTTATTTACCCCAATAAATTTTCCCTAATTTAGACAGAAAGCCGTGTGACTACCTCATCAGTTATTACAGTAATGTTATTTTATATGTGATCTATGAAATAAGGATTATTTATTTATCTTATAATAATTACTTCATTTGTTTCAAGTAAAAAATGTCACAAAAAAAAATCCGATTTGGCAGTTTTTTAAAAAAAAGTAGCAATTCATCTAAAGCTTTTTGTAAACTTTGTAAAAAGTTATATTCTTTTTTTCTTTCTTTACAAAATAGAAGGATTAACAGCCGGGACTCATTTAAATTTTACGGGGCTCCTTTTTAAGATTTGATCGGTTAAAGAATGGATTCCGACTATAAATCCTTCTATTTTGCAAAGAATTTATGATTTGATTATGTGTGTATCGATAATAAAACTATTTCAATGGTGTAGTTGTTCAGTATTACTTTTGACAACATTATAAACTACATACTGGGCTTGTTTTTTTTCTTTTTAATTTATTTTTAATTTTTTAATTTTATCTATCTGTATCTTTTAGTTTATCTGTATCTTTTAGTTTTTTTTTACGCAGTCCGGTTTATTTTTAATTTTATTTTTATTATACTTTTTAGTTAGGATTCATTGGCTTCGTTATTAGAATTATAAGATGGTAAATTTCGCAATCACAGTCCGAGACCCAAGACGCCGAGACCCACTTCTCCTCTCCCTTGTTTTGTGTGCTTTGGATTTGAACCCCACCTCTGCTTTCGCAGTCTGCAGCCATACCACTAGCACCAGGATATCACTGCTACTATCCCCGCCTAATAAGGGCAGAATAACGAAATAATAAAGTATATAAGTACCTATTTTATGTATGAAAAGTAGCGAAACTGGTTGTTTAAAACTTAATTTAAGTCGTTATATATTCTAAACCATTATTTGAAAAAAAATGAAAGAATCCTAAAAATAATTTTTGAATACCTATTCAACGAAACCCCACTTGACGTACCTAATTCATCTTTTTTTGACAATATGGCATCTGGTTGTGGCTGTGGTGAATATTTATTATTATCATATATTTAGTGACATTCGCGAAGTTAAGATGAATTGATTGACGTAAGAGTCATTAAAATCGGTCAACGCGTTTGATCTCAACAACGCCAAATAGAAACAAACATACATACATAGATACATAGGCTGATAAACACATTATCCTTCTTTCTGTCGCGCAGTCGGTTAATGATAAACACATTACCCTTCTTTGCGTCGAGCAGTCAGGTAATGATAAACACATTACCCTTCTTTGCGTCGAGAAGTCAGGTAAAAACGAACTAGATTTTAGTTGTTAGTTACAATTAAAATTTTAAATATGTTTAAGGTACTCGTAGTTCCAGCATGAAACCACTTTTCGATAGATTCGGCTAAAACTTTTTCACGGGTTCAAAATAGCTTTATTTATGAATTCCTAAAATTTCATAATTTTTGACGGTTTAGATCGCGAGATATTTAAAGACAAAGTTCGCGATTTTGAGAGTAATGTCCCATTTATGTATGTAAAATTTCCGATTTTTTATTATATTAAAAAATTCGCTCGACAGAATTGGAAAAAAAAAACTAGGAGTGTTGAAAAATGTTTTTAGAATAAGCTAAAAAATAAAAGTAGCACGTCACGGTTTTGTTATAGAGATATTAAAATTACAAAAATTAATTTTAATTTTAAATTTATAGTGATTTGGCAACACTGTGCACAACGCTCTCATCTTTTTAATTTAATAAAACTATTATTAGAAAGCGCAATACTTGGCAATACTATTTGTATATACTAAGACCTATTATATACTCTTTGACTAAGACCGTATAAACAAAAATATATAAAACACTCAGAGCAACGTTACCAGATTACTATAACTAACGATATAAGGCAGAAGGTATTAAAGTAGGACTACACCTACACTTAACCACGCTGGTTTCGGTTTCGGTTTCGGTTTCGGCCGAAACTGAGAGCAAGGCCGAAACTTCGGTTTCGGTTTCGGTTTCGGCTGAAAAACCTGTTTCGGTCGGACACTAATTATAATCGAGTTGCTGTACGAATCAAATAGATGTACAGTTTACAAGAGTAAACCAAATAAGAAAGTATTTGTACAGAGTAAAATACAAATAAGTAAAAATAGATAAAACTAACCTAATCTAAAAATACCTAATCTAAATATATACCTATACCTAATCTAAAAATAGATAACCAAGAGACTACCCGAAACTGTATCCTTTTATTATAACACTAAATTTGGAGTCGACATTACTGATCAAATGGCACGAAAGTAATAAGTATAGTGTAAAGTCAGGTTCCAGGTGGCCACTTCAAGCTTTTTTTTTAATATCTTGAATTTAGCTGGGATAAATTCCTGGATATTGTATAAAAATACGACGGGTAAAACTATATCAAGAAAAGACTTTGTGTTTCGCTTAGCTGAAGAATTTGCTTGTGGAGAATATTCGACTGCAAGGGAAAAATCACAAGAAGCTATTATACCAAGTTGAAGTGGTGATTCTCCTGTAGATACGTAAATGGTGTCAAATAGGATATTGCAATAATACCACAACTATTTGCAATATATGGAAAAAAAATTATGCGGAAAGTGTACATAGAGAAAAATCTGCGTGTGTAAAAATTGTGACCGATGTACAGGAAACAACTAAAAGTTTGATTAGTTTATAATGTCTATAAATCTATTTATGTATTACAATGAATATAATAAAGCTTATTTTGTTATTTTTTTAAAGCAAATAGAGACTGAAGACCTCTAAGTACTTTTCTTAGAGACCAGTCATTTTGACTGGTTTTGGTAAAAATGGGTATATGTAAATAGCTGGTAAATCTAGTGTTAATAAAATTCATTTAAATATTTTTAAATGAAGAAATAAAAGCTTGTCTGTTTTATTAATATAGTGTACTTTTAAGTATTTATTGTTATAGGTTGTGATAAAATAACTGAATTTACTTTTCTGACCTTTTGCTTTACCACATAGGTATATATTGGAAAAAAAAAAATTAGTTCTTCCGATGTTTCTCGGTTAAACTATCATGTTATACTATAGTACACCATTTTTATCGATTTCCCCGACAATGTATGTTCAATTCGGCTACACGATAGCTTCTCATCGAGTGCAACAGATGTTTTTTGTCATGTCGTGTTTATATTTGTTTTTAATAAGCTATTGTGGAAAAGGAAGAAATAAATACTTAGTAAATTACATATTTAATTGATTTATTTACAGAAAATATTAGACCAAATTCTATTAAATTTTGGTAATGCTATATAAAAATTTAGACAAAATACAATGCTTAAATGGGCACTCAAAATCCTCTGCGGATGTTATTGATAGACCAAGACATAAGAGTGTCAGAAGAGGATTTTGGTAATAGATAATACATATTTGTTGATATTATAAGCAATTTACTTCGAAATGAGTGCAAATACTATTTAATTGATTACAGTAATACAAATTTATTAATTATTTATGTAATTCGTACAATATATTTTGCAAGCTTTAACTTATTAATGACTTTTTGTATAAATCAAGAAGATTGCATATGAAGCTTTGAATTTTAAGATAAATTCAGATACTAGTTTCTAATAATTTACTAAACCAGTTAGTTTATTTTGGCAATATTTTCATAATAGTATTTAAATAGTTTAGGAAGATAATTTACGATGTATATGTACTAATTTGTATTTATATATCTAGAAATATATATATTTCCAGATAAAGTAGAGGAAGAGATGTTTTAACATGTACAATACTTTATACTATTTAAGAACAGGTTATACCACTTAACATACAATCTCCTTGATATTATAATCTACATTTATCAAGCAAATAGCCATGTGGTACCGTTTTATGCGACATTTCACAAAGAATATACTGATTTTTGTAGTATAAAAAGAGTTATTCATCATTTTCTTGAAATTTTCAAATTATTGACAGCTCAAAATGGTGCCACATTAGCTCTTTCTTTGTTATTCATACATATAATCATGTGCTAGCACGGCGAAGCATTTAATAATATGACAATACTCACACTACGACTACTGCTAATTTCTATATAATACCGGGCAACCAAATTCCTCGATATCGATAATAAATAACTAGAAAACGGCATCAGTTATTATCTTTGTGTCTAGCTACCACAAACAGCAGTAATTAAAAAATTATAACATATATCACACACTTCTCTTTATGTTGATTATAATTATAATATAGTACGTTGTAAATTCAAACAACTTAAACCGATATAAGGGCATTTATTGTATGGTAAACTATTGCAAAAAATTGCTTAATTAGTAATTCTAAGCGCTAGCTCATAAAACAAGTTCGTTTGAGACATTTCAAATTAAAACATCGAAGATATAAATAAATAGTAAAAAAATCTTTAAAATATAACACTCTAACTTATAGTTAAAGTTTTGAATTGACAAAACTTAAAATAAGTCCCTTTAAAACTGTAATTTGTTACAAACAAAGCGTACATTATCTTCACCAGCATCACACTTATTGCAATAGAACTAAACAGTTATTCATTTAGTTTCTTGTCTCATTAGATATCCATTAATGCTGTTGGCAGGAACGCAAACAAACATAATGAGGATCAATCGAGCAGAGACAGAAAAAAACGTTTTTAATATGTACAAGGAAATTTTAATGAGTTTTTAATCACATAAAATGACTAAATCCAGGTCGATTGTCATGAATAACCAATATTTAATTTAATAAAACTAAATTAATAAGTAAACAAATTAAGGTACAAGTTTTATAGTGGACAAGTAAGAAAACATTAACTATTCATACCAAATAAAGTTATATCTAAACATTCTTATGAATAAACAATAACTATAAAATAAAATAGAATAATGAAAAGTTAAATTATAACACAGCTTTTACTCCTCGCTTCATCGTTCAATCGGGTATACGACGAATGCTACGTCATTTATATTTTTTGAAAATTTACTAATATCAGACATAACAAAAATTAACTATTCACATACAACAATTATCTATGAGCCGTTAAGTTTTAATGGAATGTGTTATTCTAATCATTAGATAGAGCGAATAATTGCGATAGAGAATACGACTTTTGACATAGCATTGTCAGATACACCACATTAGATCGCAATGAACTGAAGGAAGAAACAATATCAATAAATTATCAAAACTATTTATTCGTTTCGTTGAATGATTTTACCATTAAAATCGAAACTTAATGCTCTCATTGAAGTTTTATTAAATGTGAAAAATAATGATAAAAATATCATCGGTGAGTTTAAGTTACTAAAATGGCAATGCTCTTAGCGACACTCCCAAACTTTGACGGTCTGATCGACGCTGCCTGATATCACGTATGGCAAGCTGCTGTGGAAATCTGTAACAACGAAATAATATGAAAACTATTTAATATTTTTTCGAAGTTTGTTAAATGCCACGCATGTGTGCACACTGGTTACTTGTTGGCAAGCACCACCACCTATGGTCATAATAAGGCACGGGCAACAAAGAGCCCATTTACGTTTTTGTTATATAATTTTAAAAAAAAGAATCATCACCTGTGAATAAAGACAACGAATATCTAAGTGTAAAAGGAATAATAATTGATTGATAGATTTTTTTTAGAGTTAAACTTGTAACTCTATTTACAGCTCTCCACAAATTAAATACAACTCTATTAAAGCTATACATTTTATTTATTACTACTAGCTTACCAAACCTACTTGATTACCCACTACCAAATTGATTTTTCCTACAGAGTTTCGTTTATAAAACTCACTTTAATAAAAAAAAATTTGCATTATTATTTTGACAATTCATTTAATTATTTAACCTATTTTAAATAATTAATTAATTTATAAATAAAAACCTTACACTGAATAGCTCCCAGTAGGATTACAATCCTTTGTTGGGAATCTCAAACACAGTGCAATTACAAACGCCCAGACCATGACAAACATCTGTATGGTCTCTGTATGGTGTATGGTCATCTGTACGGTATGTCTGTCTGTATGGATGGTTATGAGCGATAATTTCAGAAGTGCATAACTTTTTTTTGTTTTGTTAAGTTTCAGCCAGCAAAGACTAACCCGATTTAAAGTAATTACCATTGCTCACAAACATAAGTCGCACTAGTGGGTTGCAAATGCGTCGGCAATCAAAAAAATTTAAAATAAGAGTAGATAAAGATGAAAAAGAACGGGGATATTGGCATTCAACTAATTCATAAATACATAATTATGTAAATATATTAAACTAGCATCCGCTCGCGGTTTCGCCCCCGTGGGTGTATTGAAAATGGAACGCTAGATGGCGATGAAGTTGCTAGATTTTGAGATTTTTTGACAAACAATTTTTTTGTCTTTCGTAAAAAAAAAAAAATTTTTTAAATAAAAAGTATCCTATGTTACCTCTATTACCTCCAAGAATATGTGTACAAAGTTTCATGATGATCGGTTAAGTAGTTTTCGTGTTAAAGTGTAACAAACAAACTTATAGTCATATTTATAATATTAGTATGATAGTAGTGATATGATGGGACCGAGTACGAACCGAGGCTGGTGGCGAAGTGCTGGTGCGCGTAGAGCGTCTTGAGGCAGCGCGTGTGCGCCACGTCCCACACGCGCAGCGTCTTGTCGTCGGAGGCGGTGAGCAGGTAGCGGCCGCCGGGGTGCCACACGGCGCCCCGCACCCAGTTGTCGTGCCCCACCAGCGTGGCCAGGCACTGGCCCGTGCTCACGTCCCAGATCTGGAACGTTCTCGATATTACTGACTATAATTACGGCCAAGTTTAAGTCGAACACTATGTCTAGCCTGAGTAAAAACCTAAAATAACCGCAAGAGCGCTGCATCACAGCCTTTTGGAAGACAAAATCGAAAAAAAGTTGCGGCGGTTTTGTCTTCCAAACGGCTGTGGTGCGGCGGTGTTGCGGCTGTGGTTAGCCGTGCGGCGCTGTTGCGGTTTTTTATTGTTTGTTTGTATCATAAAATTCATTTTGCATTAAAAATACTGCTTATTATACTAGTTAAGCTTTATTATTTATTTATTTAAGAAACAAGTTATCACTAACATTAAAGGTTTTTCCTTATGCGTGTAGTTAAATATTGTAATGTATCACGTTTATTACATAAATTCGAAAATCAAGTAATCACCATTCAAAAAAAAAAAATGTTTTAATAACAGTAGAAAAAGTGAAACAAATTAAATATACATAAATACCAACAAACCTAAATACATTCAATAACAATTCATCATAAATTTATAAGACGAGAAGGAGAAATAGTAAACTTCATTAATAATCAAATACAAATTATTAAATTGTAATATGTTAATCATACATATTAATGTAAATGAACCCAAAAATAGTCAAAATAATAAAATATGCTAGTATATATATTTAAGCAATGATAACTATATATAAGAATATACATAATTAATGTAATCAATGAGATATTAGGTAATTTTGATAAAACCAAATTGTGTATAAAGCCAAAGGTCGATATTTTTAAAGTAATTATTAGTAGGTTATAAAACATTCAAAATTTCATATATACGAAATAATGGGGAAGGGCTAGTGCTAGTAGTGCTAGTCTACATGATACAATGATTTCTTTGTTTCTGTTTAAAATCTATGAAACTTTCAAATTCATATATATATATATATATATATATATATATATAGCTGAAACTCTCGATTGATTTGAAATTGATAATTAATTACTCTACCTTCGTAGACTAAAAATGAATTCTATGCAAACCCTATTCAGTATGACATTTCATACCAGTTCATGTTATAGTGTCCTTGTCCACCCACTCTAAGAGCGTAATCACACTGCGTATTTTAAACGCGCAGACGACGCGCGTTTTAGGTTCTCGTGTTTTCAGCGCCGTAGATGTTGATTGTTGCGTTTGCATTGCTTCAAACGCGCGTACAAAGGGGCAGAGGAGGCGCGCCTACGCAATCGCACGGAAGCTACGAGCGACTACAGCGCGTCTATATGGCTGTAACTGCGTCTCACGCTCGCTCCGTGTGCATAGGTTACAAGGTTGCATTCGAATCTCGTTTAAAGCGCGTATACGCGAGTCATCTGCATGCATGTCGTCTGCGGGTTTAAAATACGCCGTGAGCTTACGCTCTTAGTAATAGTGGCGGTTCGCGTCCGCGACAGGAGAGACCAAGACAACAAAACCGCGACGACACTTGTAGCGGTTCCTTGTCTCTGTCTCTCCTGGTTGCGGTCGCCTGTCGCGGGCGCGAACCATCACCATTAGACTGTCCCCATCCACCCACACTAAGTAATGACAGTAGAGTAGCAAGGTCACACCTTGACGGACTTGTCGCGAGAGCCGCTCGCGAGGAAAGGTCCCTGGTGGGTGGCGCGGCGGTTGTCGCCGCCGGCCGCCTCGTTGACGGCGGCGGCCGCGGCTTCCGGCGCCCACGACACGCACTCCACCACGTGCTCGTGCTCGCGCAGCTCCATCTGTTGGAGACGAATACGTGCGTTACAAACATGGCTGGATTTAGGGGAGGGCAACCGGGGCTACAGGTATGGGGCCGCCACATAAGCGGGGCCCCCACAATAGACGTCGGAAAAAAAAATCGGACTAGTAAAATAAACTCGACTGAAAAGATTTTCCAATTTATTTAGAAAATAATTTGAGTCCTCCACTCCTTTGTTGCCCCGAGGCCTCCAGACATTTAAACCCGGCCCTGGTCACATAAACCGCTCGACACATAAATATTACCTACGATCATATTCTTTAGTCTTAACGGCAAAAAAAAATTCAACATATGGGCAAGATCACGTCAACTGGACCCCCCATTTTCCACTTGATCATAAAAATTTAGTTCATATATATTTTTTATAAGTACATACCATCACAAATTGATCCCCCAAAACGATTTTTAAAAATTTCGATTTTAACAACAATTTTTTTTACAATGAAAATTTTAGGTACTTTTAATTAAAAAATGGATTGTAAATCAACCGTTAAAGTTAAATTAATGGGGTTTGAAGGATTTATTTTTAAAATGTTTATATTTTAAGAAAATATTGATGACTAAAAATTATTTGTTTATTATTATATTGTTAATTAACTTTTAAGTTAACAAATGCAAATTTCATTGACTTCTCGGTGGAAAAATTAAGTTTTCTTTTATCGGTTACATGCTTTATTTATTAAAATTTAAGATTTCAAAAAAAAATTTCACTGCTCGCGATTAGTTTAAGCAATATGAATTTATTTATCAAAGCGCGCCGAGCGCCAGGCGCTGACAGAATACCGCGCTGTCGAGCGTCAGACTACGTTGCAGCTTCGATTCAGTATAATTAAAAATATAATTATCAAATAAATTTTATTATTATTACTATTATTATTATTATCATATTATTGTTATTATTAAACAAATTTTATTCTTGTAAATATCATAAACAATGCAATGAAATCATTTTTTATTTATTCATTAAACAGGGAAAATTAATAAATAAATAATTAAAAATGTTACAAAACCGTGTATTTTATATTTGTTTTTGCTTTGTATTTTAGTAAGCTATCATTTTTAAATTTACGAGTAAGTACTCCACTTTTAGTTTAAAAAAACATGGTTGTCTGTAAAATCGGTTTACGGACGATTATTTTTACGTGATAACGTCATAAGAAAACATGAATGGAATTGAATTATTATCACTGAATTATCATTATTTTGTATAATATATATACATATACAATTTTGACTAAAAAGTTATTAGGACTCATATACGATATATTACGATCGTATAAAAAGTAAACTGTTTTTATTTAGTATATTTTACAATTTTCATAAGTGGTTAATGATAATCTAATTTGTTTTGCTAACTTTAAGTTATTAAACTTAGCTTCTTTATTAAACTTGATTATTTCTTGTATTACATATCAAATTATTTAACTTTATTTCGCTTTTATATTAAATACAATTAATTATCTGTAGCTTATATATATATTATACAAATTAATGATAATTCAGTGATAACAATTCAATTCCATTCATGTTTTCTTATGACGTTATCACGTAAAAATAATCGTCCGTAAACCGACTTTACAGACAACCAATTTTTTTTTAACTAAAAGTGGAGTACTTACCTACTCGTAAATTTAAGAATGATAGCTTACTAAAATACAAAGCAAAAATAAATATAAAATATACGGTTTTGTAACATTTTTAATTGATTATTTATTAATTTTCCCTGTTTAATGAATAAATAAAAAATGATTTCATTGCATTGTTTATGAAATTTTTACAAGAATAAAATTTGTTTAATAATAACAATAATATGATAATAATAATAATAGTAATAATAATAAAATTTATTTGATAATTATATTTTTAATTATAATGAATCGAAGCTGCGACGTAGTCTGACGCTCGACAGCGCGGTATTCTGACAGCGCGGCGCCTGGCGCTCGGCGCACTATGATAAATAAATTCATATTGCTTAAACTAGTCGCGAGCAGTGAAATTTTTTTCTGAAATCTTAAATTTTAATAAATAAAGCATGTAACCGATAAAATAAAACTTCATTTTTCCACTGAGAAGTCAATGAAATTTGCATTTGTTAACTTAAAAGTTAATTAACAATATAATAATAAACAAATAATTTTTAGTCATCAATATTTTCTTAAAATATAAACATTTTAAAAATAAATCCTTCAAACCCCATTAATTTAACTTTAACGGTTGATTTACAATCCATTTTTTAATTAAAAGTACCTAAAATTTTCATTGTAAAAAAAATTGTTGTTAAAATCGAAATTTTTAAAAATCGTTTTGGGGGATCAATTTGTGATGGTATGTACTTATAAAAAATATATATGAACTAAATTTTTATGATCAAGTGGGAAATGGGGGGTCCAGTTGACGCGATCTTGCCCATATTATCTTAATATTTCGATTTCGTCAGTGGTTCTTTTTCGTACAACTAAAAAACACACTTCTTACTCTGAAGGGTTTACTATCATTTGTAAGTTTTAATTCTTGTATTATTTGTCATTTTAGTGGCCGTAAATTATAAAATGTTCTGCGAAAATTTCGAATCTATATATTACAGTTCCGAAGATTACAGCCACAGAATCAGGTAGCATTAGCTCTCTTTGGTTGATATTAGTTCAATTTTAGTAGAATTAATCACCATAAAATATTATGGAACTTGTTTATTTTTAAAATCACAAACAATACAGACACATATAATAAACATGTTCGTTGTACGGAGATCCATCCGTTTTAAAATTAAAAAGGTATGTGTACCTTGCACTCGTTCGTGTCCGCGTTCCAGATGCGCACGGTCTGGTCGTTGGAGCAGGACGCGAGCAGCGCGCCGTCCGCCGACACGCGCACCATACGAACCCACTCGCGGTGGCCCTTGTACGTCTTCACACAATATCTGGAAAACATGTTAATTTTTCGAAAAGGGTGTTTTTTGTTATATCCCTGAGTGCCGGATTAAGAAAGCGCGGAGCCCGTAGTAAATTCTTTGAAAGGTGGTGTTATATACGCCAAGGAAATAGTCGGTTACCGATTGTCTGACATGGATTGTCTTAGTAGGAAAAGATGTAACGTTTCACGTTTTCGTGACATCAAGTATCTTCAATATATACCATATTTTAATAAGTTTTACTCAAAAAATTACGCTCAGACAGAGATGAGTGGGTTTAAATATACAGTTCCTCTTTCGCGCGGGACCCGTAGCAATTGCTACTCTTGCTACGTGGTTAATCCGGCACTGATATCCCAATTGTATATTAGCGATTGTTTTTTAAACGAATTATGGATATGGATGGCTACTTAGCTATTCTAATATTTCATTGTGTGTCGTAGATAATAAAATAATGCGATAAAAAAAAACATACTAGTAAATTGGTAAAATTTTTATTGAACAATGATACACTTGATAGAAGCAGTTGGTTCATATTTATTTAAAAAATGTTATTAATATTCAGTTGGCCTATTTTGTAATAAAAGTATTAGCTTATGGAAATGGAATCATATCTAGATAAGATAAAAATTCATAAATCCCATTAAAATATCTATACTAAAGTTAAAAAAAAAAAACAGAAAAAAAAGTTTGTATGATATTTTGGTTGTATGCTTATTTTAACGCAATAATGTCAGAATGATTCAGACTAAATTTAAAATTTTATTGATTATTTTAAACTAGAAACCCTGTTGATTCAGTAATGTAAAGTGTCAGTTACACAACATAAAGAACAGCTCATATGAGCGGAACAGTAACCATCGGAGAGCACTAAATATACATTGCTAGGTCTGAATGTGTACCATAGGAGATTTGTTAAGCACCTATTATTTCAAACTTGAATACTTTTACATGATTTAATGGTAAATATACAATAAAAGACTTTAAAAGAAACTCATTAATGTACGTCGAAAACTATCTCGGATATAATCTCAATTTACAAGCAGACCTGATACAAAGATATCTCGTTTTAACATTATAATATTGTGTAAGGCACGAGACATCCTAGGCCATTGGTGCAATTATTGTAGTAAGTAGATATCATTAGATTAGAAAATTGGAAATCATCATATAATTTTTTATGTATTGTGTAAATGTATTTTGTTTTAGTTTTTTTTTTATTTATTATGTCTAAGTTAATATAATTATGTGATATTAGTAAAAGCTAGTTTAAATAGTTACAAGTTATAAACACCTATGTATGAGGTGTGAGTCATAATAACATATTTGTGAATATTATAATAATAATTTCTAGTAATAATACTCAGTCACATACCCTGTAGCAACTTCCCAGGCTTTGATTGTCTTGTCCCGGCTGGCTGAATACACAATATCACCACTGGGAGAGAATGCAACGGACGATACATTGTGATCATGACCGTGCATAGTTTTGATGCACTCAAATGTCTGGTTGAAATCCCACAGTTTGATTGACATATCTGCACTGCAGGATACTGTAAAAAAAATCATTACATGTTGAAATTTAAATTTGTACTATGTGTTATTACATTCATTTTTTTTTGAAGAATTGTTTGAGAAATAAATTCAGTTTGTTACCATTTAGGTTTTCCTAGTTAGCCATTAAAACTTTGAAAATTGGTTGGTTTTAGAACTATCTCCAAATCACATTACAAGTTAAGAAGGAAAGAGAGGTAAAGAAAATGTGCCATCATAAGACAGATGAAAGGGAGGGGATTTTTGGCAACTTATAAGTTTCATGAGACATCACATCTAAAATATTAAAATTTTGAAAGTAAATAGAAATATTCATTTCTAATATTCTGAATATGAAATTTGTGTGAAGTAAATTATAATTCTTTAAAAAAAACAAAATAAAGTTTATTTTACCAAGTAGCTTGCCATGATGATCGAAAGCAATGTCCTGAACGGAGTCGGTGTGGCCCTTCAGGGATCGTTCGTAGTCGCCATTCTCAAAATCCCATACTTTGATTGTAGCGTCCTCACTCGAGGACACTAACAAACTGAACACTGGATGAAATATTACCTGCGAAAACAATGGTTAATCACTTTTAGCAATGTATATCTAGTTTTGATTATTATTGTAATCGTACAGAATTATAAACATCCTATCTTGGACCAATAGGTAGATCGTTTGTTATTTTAATTCAATTTAATTAGCCTTTCTCTCCATCATCCAGCTAATGTACTTCTGATCGATCACAAGGTCTCAGTTTTTGGTTTCAAATATAATAAAGCTGAAGGTTTTGTTTATTTCTTTCATCAAGTTAATTTAACGCTAATTAATGGCATATACCATGAATATGTAGAAAGCCTAGAAAAGGCTGATAATGGTAATGATATACTGCAAGATAAGTTATAAGTGATAAGTAATGACGGGCTTGTTTCCGCAACTCGACGTCACTGTGCGCCTATTTTGCGTGTTGCAAGATAAGTGATTAACAGTAATCTTCATGCAGTCATGTATTGTACAAGTTGACAATTTGTACAAAGCATGTATAAAGTGGAATTTTAATCTTCTAATTTTATTTCCATCTCTCTCTGTATTTAAGTTATTAAGAGAAACTTTTTTTTTTTGTAATCGAGAAACAAACTATTTCTAAAGTTTTTCCACTATTAGAATGCTATATTATTAAGGAAGTAGATTATAAAATTAGGAAATTATTGTTTACATCCACATACATAATAAATAAAGGGATAATCATTTAGGGAAAGATCTTGTAGCAACAAAATATTTGTTGGAATATTGTTTGAGAATTTCTGTGTAGAGGTGATTCAACACAACTAAGTTACAATTAGTTTTACATGGAATTGTTCTAGATGACTTATCTTAAATTTATTAAATTTGTATAATTTATTAAATATACATTGACTGAAGGAAAAGAAAGTATATATCAGATGTTTATACTTACAATATAGGTAGGGTATAAATGATCAACGTATTGTTAATTTATTCTATATGAAGCACAAACATGAAACTCATAAGAACAATTACTTAAGTAGAACTACTTGTGAAGCCTATCTATTCAACAACAAATACGATAAACACTGAACTTAGCGGTAACTAGCTGTGTCCCGTGATTTTATGCACGTAAGTCTCGATTCCGTAGTAGTTTCAAGCAAAAACAAGCATTTGTACATCTAATGTGTAATTTATATTAACAAACATGGATTACCATGACTTAAATTTCAGGTTAATAGCTCTTAGCGTGAAAGGATAACAAAAAGCTTTCCTCGATGTATAGATCCTCAGAAACTTTCGAATTTGTAATATTTATACCCCTAATTCATCCGGTGTATCCTAATGGTCATATAGCTTCAAGATATAAACACAGGAAACAAATACTGGAAACTATTAAGACCTTGTATCTCCATTATCATAAACTACTCTCATATAGGTACTCTGCGGAAATGCACGATTAGCTAGGAAATCGTCAAAATACGTTAGCAGAGAAATATAACAATATAAATAATATAACTTGCGAAATTAACTGTTAGTTGAATTAGTTTCAATAACTAAAATATGAACGTTAACCATTCTTAGCCATTAAAGGGCGAAGTCAGATTACTATTACTTTACCTAAAAGATTCAGACAATTTATTTTATCTGTTTTAAATTAACACAATCTTTAAGAGTTCTTTCAATACGGTATTTTTTAAAGTCCTATAGCCATATATGTCATATTTATTTTTAAAAAGTGAGATGACCTTGTGGATAGAAAACTTTTGTAAAAACATATATACTTAATTTGGGTTTAAAATTCATCTCGTGTTCGACAGTTAAGATATACATAGAAACCTGAGTGTTTCGAGAGAAATTCAGATAAATATATATACGCCAAATTACAGTCGTGTTATGTGGATTAAGCCACGTATCCTTATTAATAAGAAAAAAGACCTTGTCTTGTAAAGAGATAGTTATACAAAATCGTTACTAACCTTTGTAATGGTGGCCCGGTGGCCGGTAAGACAAAACTTCTCTGGCGGACGTGGAATCCATTCGGTCGGCGTGCGCTTGGCTCTCGTCGGCGCGCCCTCTATGTATTCCTTCTGTGCTTCGGAGAGCTTGGATTCCAACTCCATCACCTGGACAATGGTAAGATATCGTAAATTTGAGTTCGTAAAATAATTTTCTTTCATATTTATATAAATGCAGATTAAATGCTGTTCATTGGTCACTGGAGACAGCTAGATTGATTTTAAAGTTCATCGGACAGCCGGATTATTCGGGAAAAACTAAGTTCTTTATTTGAATTTAGACCAGAGAAATTTTATTAGATCAGGTAGATTTAAATTTTGCATTATTGATGAAATAAAATTGTTATATTATAATTACAGTTTGAAGACTGTGAATGTTTGAATCGAGTGTGATTTATTCAAAATCTCCAAAACCTATATGTATAAAACGGAGTTCATTTATGTATTAAGCTAGGGACTGGTCTGATTTTTCTTAATTATTTTAATTTTTAAATACTATTTATATAGGTAAGTTATGGGCTAGAACACATACCAAGAAGCATAGAAGTTGACCAGTAAACAAATATAATGTAACCAATACCGCGAGTTGCCTAAGTAATAAATTAATTTTATTTTATGTTACATAATTATATTATACGTGATAATATTGAATATAATTATTGCCACATTTTCTTAAAAGCGCACAAGTTGCAACAATATCAGAGAACTAAAGGTTAAATATGCAGCAGAAAATAAATTTAAAATAAAATTAGAAAAGCTTTTCATAGCATCACATTAAAGTTGAACGAGCTAATGCAATCTGTGACCTAGAAATGTCGCAGCAGCGATCGATAGGTAACCTGCCAGGCTGGCCCGAGATTTTTCAACACGATGCTTTCATAATATGACAATGACCCCTTGCATCGTCCTTTTAATAACAGCCATTCATACGTCAGTGACACTGATAGAGTTTAGTGAAATAAACGTGAGTCGAGATTACGTCGCTCATTATGAAGCGCATTACCAGGGCACGTTTGAATATAAAGGTTGCTCGCATCTCACGAAGTCAGATAAAAAATTAAATCGTATTAAGCCCTATAGAATTAGAATAACGCAATACTTCAATACATTTTGTAATGTTTTTTTTTTATTAACTTAGGTACACACGTTCGTCTGTTCCTAAGGTTAACTAAGGCGCAACTTAATGCCTGTGTTTCAAGTAACAGTCGACTAATAAACATTTTTTAAAAAATAATAGATGAACATATATAAATAAATATATATTACACCCAGACTCAGGCCGGGAATCGAATCCACAAACCTAGAGTAAAAAGCAGGGTCACTAATAGTGCGCAAACGGGCTTCTCTTTGATTACTTAAAATTTAGATTACGTAACTAACTCAACAATTCAAATAAAAATAATGAGATATTATTTTGTCAGCGTACAGGACTCGTAGAAAATATCAAACCTAAATTTTCTTTCTAACTTATCTATATAGTGAGATCATTTACCTTAATATACGTTTATAAAGAATATCATCTCAAATAGCGAAAGGTAAGGGGAAAAAGCTCCATTTAAAAAGTAATAACTTATGAGAGAAATCGTCTAGACTCTAGAGTAAACGGTACAACTAAAATTTGTACCTTTTTCTGCAACCTGATAACCGAGGTCCACTTCTTTTCGAGTAGGCCACCGAACTTGCGATCCATTTCGCCGGTCATTTCCGCCTCCTTCTTAAACGCTTCCAAAGCGTCGTTGTAGCCATTGCTGCCCAGGTAGTCGGCGATCGCTTTGTTCCTGTCGACGGATATCGTCACTTACAATTATTCTTGTTAGAAAATCATATTGTTAATAATTTAAATTTAATTCTTCATTTAAGCATTTTCAGCTGTACAAAATAAGTAAAAGATTCGATAAAACATGCTGAAAAAGTTCTTAAAAATTTTGCCTACAATTTGGAAGTTCAAAATAAATAAATAAATAAGCGTCTCACACTCAACGGCACAAATAAATATACATAATATGATAGTGACGCCCGTTCTGGTGTAGTGGTGCGAGTAGTTGCCTCAATGCCTCGCGCCAGCGGTCGCGGATTCAATTCCCGCTAGGGACAGATACTTATATCTGTACAAATATTTATTTCCGGTCTGAGTGTATGTCTTTGTGGTTCTCCCTACCGTGCCTCGGAGAGCACGTAAAGCCGTTGGTCCCGATTTTTATCCTAGACACCTGAAAACGATCGTTACCCATGGTAGGGAAATTATCCGTCAAACCCCAATGGAGCAGCGTGGTGGATTAGGCTCCAACTTTTCTTCTATAGGGAGAAGAGGCCTTCGCTTAGCAGTGGGTTTACAGGCTGATACAGTACAGTACAGTAACTGTACTGTATCAGCCTGTAAACCACCCACTGCTAAGCGAAAGCCTATGTACTGACATATTATGATAATTTTTGCAGAATGGATTATTATATCATATGATAAAAACAAAAAACGAAAGATTTTTTATAGATTTATACTCTATTATCATAGAGTTGATACATACATACATAAATCATGCCTTTTTCCGGTAGAGGTAGGCAGAGACCACTTCTTTCCACTTGCTACGATCCTTACATACTTGTTTCGCTTCATCCACTTTCATTATTCTCTTGATACATGGTCTTCGGTTTAGGGTACTCTTGACCTGGCCTTTTTTCAAGACGTCCCTGATTTGATCTTTAAACGTCCGCCTAGGTCTCCCCTTCCAGCACTTTTATTCACATTCGCCTTATACACTTGTTTCGGCAACCGTTCTTCATTCATTCTCTCGACATGGCCAAACCATCTCAGCATACCTTTCTCAATCTTTGTCACTACATCTTCTTTCAGAACACGTTTCCTTATCTCACTATTTCTTATCCCGTCACTCAGTTTAACTCCTATCATACTTCTTAACGCTCTCATCTCAACTGCTTTTATTCTGCTTTCATGTTTCTTCTGCCATACCCAACTTTCGCTTCCGTACATGAGTGTCGGCACCTACACCCCCTCATGAACAGCCAAACAAGCTTTGTTAGACACCTTCCGACTCCTCATAAAGGAGTGCAAAGCTCCATTCACCATGTTTCCTGCATTCACTCTTCTTTCAATATCACTCTCACACTTTCCATCTCTTGTAAACTTTGAACCCAGATACACAAACTCATTCACCTGTTCAATGTGTTCATCTCCAATCACGATATTGCAGTCTGTCACTGCCTCCTCTCTTTCAAAAACCATCACTTTCGTCTTCTTTACATTCATTTTCATTATCTTTCTAATAAAAGCTCCACTCATAGCAGTTACCATCTCCTGCAACTCCTCGGCCGAAGAAGCAACTAATACTTGGTCATCAGCATAGAGAAAACATTTGACGAGTAATTCATTAATTCTCAGCCCCCTTTCACTCTCTTTTGAATCTGTCAAGCAATTGTCCATGAACAGATTAAACAACCACGGTAACGCTACACATCCCTGTCTAACACATTTTTCGATATTGAACCATTCAGTGTATGCCCCGTTTATCCTCACACAAGCACTAGAATCCCTATAAAGAGATTGCAATGCTCATATAAGGACACTGCTCATACCCTACACGGACACATCTGACCACAATTCATTCCTCATCACTCTATCATAGGCCTTTTCTAGATCCACAAATGCGCAATAGACCTTCTTGTTTTTAGCCAAATACTTTTCGGGTATAGGTACACCGCAAGGAAAAGACCTGATCCGTACATCTAATTCCCTTTCTAAATCCCGCTTGTGCATCCCATATTTTTTCGTCTGTTTCATTCACAACCCTTTCAATCAATACTTTCGTATACAATTTACCGACGACACTTAGAATGCTTATACCGCGGTGAATTATGCAGTCCTGCCGTGACCTTTTTCCCTTATATAATGGCACAATTACGGCTTGGCGCCAGTCTCCCGGTACTCCCGGTAGAGTTGATACCAAAGTGAAACAATGTAACGTATTCAACGAAATTGTTTTAAAATTAAAACTACTACATTATATCAGAACATTATAAAAATAAAAATATGAAAATGTACTTTAACCGACGAATTAATAATAACTTACGTAATAACCTCAGCATTATCACAATTTTGCAATTGTAAAACGTATACGTCTTTTATTTATACACTTTAATTTACGATTCTTATTATATTATGCATTATTTATATGAATATTTGCATAACTTAAGAAGACTAAGATTGTAACAGAAAAACTTAAACCGCAGTATGTTTTCCGGCTATCTCACAAGTACTGATTAAAAGGTTTAGTGTTGCTTAAGGTCAGCGGCACGTGGCTTCGAACTTGCCCTAAATAGATAAGCCGTCTTTGTAGCCTCCATAGCCCGTATCCGCGATTTGTACATTTCCTTCCATATATTCGACAAAATTATTTTAGTTAATTAAATGCACAGGTGCAAGACGGTATTGGTATTATTTAGTATTTAAGTTTATGGATCTATACATTGTATACGTTCTATAAAAATACGTGAAGGCTTCCTAACTTTCATCTGCCATGATAAAAAGTTGAAATTGTTATCCAGAACAAATTTTAATAATTTTTGTATCATTTATTTTTATTTTATTTTACAATGACCTTGTTGCAGTTTTACAGTTCCATAGTTTATAGACTTTTTCTTTGGATTAGAAAACCTTTATGTTTAAGATAATTGACGTTTGACTAATATCACAAAATTATCTTCATATACATATATAAAAGTACCACTTCGAAGATCGTATCTGTTGTCAGTCTCTTACGTAACGACTGCAATTTCACCGTACGCCGCGGGCATTCCTAGATATTTTTATTCTCATTTCTTCATTAAATGTAACAGATTATGTATTTTTGACGTTCAGCAATAATAATAAGTTATGTATTCGATTAGGTCATGCTTTTAACGTTATTACTGAAGGTAAAAGTGAAAAAAATATTGTATCTATTACTAATCGGGCAGTCGAGCGTTTCGTCTCCGGGCGATGTTGAATGAGGTTCATTTCTCGCTTGTTTAATATATCAGATGTCTAGGCGGTGAAACTAAATCGATTCTAATTGTAAGACAATCAGCATTGCAGGGGTCCTATTGTTTGTGTGGGAGCAAACAAGTTACAACTTTTATTTTTAAGTAAAAAGATATAGCGTTTCCATTATTATACACAATATATTTAATTTAATAAATAACATATCTTAATGTAATACTTATATTAAAGCATTTCTATCCCACTCAAAGTTATAACAAATATATTACTAAAGAATTATTAACGACAAATTTACAATGGTAGGTACTTATAAGCTTGAAAGATGATAAATAAACTGGATCGCAAAGAACCCTTTTTCTTTAAAACATCTTCAATACCTTTAAAAAGTACCTGATCTAGCTTTATAAAATAAAAACTAAATTAAAAAATATTTAATGCCACACAAAATAAAATATAAACCTTTTTACTTATTTTTAATAATTGTATAAAAAACTGAAAATGTAGAATATACCAAAAAAATCAACTCACTAGTTTTGCAATAAAAAAAGTTATAAATATAGTGTCTCTGTCTTATAAATTTTATTATTCTGTAGTCATCATGTCGTTAACCCCTGAAGAATGTACTAGGATCCTGATAATAAAGATACGTCACAACAAAACAAGAAAGACATATCACTGAAATATTGAATGACTACGTTGGTCTATTTTTAGTGGACATGACGTTTTTATGAAAGACAATGCCCGCCCGCATACAGCTCAGACAGTGTTTGCCTATTTTCAAGAAGTCGGTATCACAGACAAGGCGAGTGGCCAGCACGCAGCCCCGACTTAAACTCCATTGAGTATGCAAGGGACGAACAGGGACAACGTGTACGTCAGCGGAATCCGCTGCCAGTCACGCTACGTGAAATGAAATAAGCTCTAATAGAGGAATGACAGAATGTTCCGCAGCATCGCCTCAAAAACCTAGTAGAAAATATGCCAAATCGCACAACAGCAGTATTGCGAGCTCGCGGAGGCATTACAAAGTACTATAAAATACGTAAAAACGGTGTATCTTTAACCAGTCTACATTTACGAAAATACTGGAAAAGCAACGCATATTTTATATTTATTAAAAATAAAAAGCTTGAATTTTTTTTTATTTTTCATTTAAGCACATTAAAATATTCTATAATTAAGTCTTTATTTCATAAAGCAGGGTTAGGTACTTTTGAAGATATTGAAAATTTTCTAACAGACCCTTTTTCTTTGCGGTCCAGTTTATATTCAGTCAAAAAAGGAACTGGACTTAATAATTTAAAAAGCCCATTTGGAGAGACTGTCGCATTTTTGTCGTTACGTTGGCATAATTATTATGCACGCATGTTGTCAGGTCAAATGAATCAAATTTCGGGACGGAAGAGGGCACGATGAGACATGGGTTTAAGAATGTGACATTTATACTAGCTTCAGCTTAGCATTTTCCTACTGAACCAAAACCGAAGAAGTACATCAAAATCGGATAAAACTAAAAATAATGTTTTCATTTTTTTCTATATCACGGTTATGTTTAAACGGCTTTCTTGTAATGAGGTAAGACAGTAAATTATACAGTGCTAGAAAAAACAAATTCATCCAACAAGAAAGTTCAGACTTTTGTAAGGAAAGCTTATGTTCCTGCACTCTTCCACGTAAATGCCCATTTCACACGGCTATCTATCATCGTGATCGTATTTCTGACCAAAATATCAACAAATCTCATGGAAAAACCACCGTATTCCTCTGATATGGCTCCGACCGAGTTCTTAAAGACAAATAATTAGTTCGAGGTACCGGTTCTCAATCGATAGAAGACAAAAGAGAATTCGCGACAAGAATTAAAATATATTCCTGATAATGCGTTTAAATATGTTTTGATACTTGAATCAATATATGATGGCATAAGCGTCATTTCTGGAGAGGCCTTATTTAAGTAATAATACAATTAATATGAATGAATCTATAATAATAATAGGTACAAACTTTTTATTTTACTGACCGATTCCCTGTATTTTTGATAGATCGTAGATACACTTTCAGATGCACCACAGTATATTTACAATAATATTATGAATATTCTAAATAATGTTGATTTTTTTTTTAGATAAACAGCGACAAATATTGTATTAATGCTAGTAGAAATGATAAACTTGTACTTCCAACTTTCCGGGTTATTAAAGTCAGTGTTTTCTTCGTAGGGTAAGGTATGTGTACAAACAACAAAACTATATAATACACAATTTTACGGTTGCCAATAGATAAATTCCAAGTTTATATTTAAAATTATAAATAGCTAAAAGAAATAATATAAGTGATAAGCTTAGTAGATTTACTGTGCTTTAAGTTTCATACCAGTTCTTCTTAGCAGAATCTACATTTCAAATTGGTGGTTACTTCAAATTAACTAAAATAACAAACAAACTAACTAACAAAATGTTATTAAATTATTTGAATAAAGTACATTGTGATTTGATTTGAACTGCAGAATGTGATAAAAAAATTATATTAAAAGGTTTAATGTTATTTTTTATTATATATGAAAAGATATTATAATCGGATTTGTTGTACTGTACTGTATCAGCCTGTAAACAACCCACTGCTGAGTGAAGGCTTCTTCTCCGTCCACCCGCAGTGGAGCAGCGTGGTGGATTAAGCAATCCACTACGCTGCTCCACTGCGGGTTGGCGGATATTTCCCTGCTACGAGTAACGATCGTTATCAGGTGTCTATGATAACAACCGGAACCGACGGCTTTACGTGCTCTCCGAGGCACGGTAGGAAGACCCACAGGGACATACACCCAGACCAGAAACAAATATTTGTACAAATACAAATATCTGTCCCGAGCGGAAATCGAACCCGCGGTTTGAGGCGGCTACTCGCACCACTACAATAGAACGGTCGTCGAATTTGTTATCCAGTCTAAATAAATCGGATAATATGTAAGGACTAACGGACCGAGTCTGCGTGACCACAGCGGATACAATTTGCCGAACTATAGTAGGGCTAAAGTAGGTATAATCGCAATATTAACTGCGTAATAATTAATTTTAGTGAAAAACGACGATGACTGAAATAACCGAAATAGATTCCGATTATATACGTTGGTAGACAAGGTTATAGCTATTAATTTAAAAACAAATACATGAAGGTATAGACTTGCATAACATTGTGACTTTAAGTTTGGCGTCAGACACAGAGCTCTAAAGTAAAAATCCTTATAAAACCGCTGCATATCCAATCCTTGGGCAGCACAAAAGTTCAGTAGAGACGATGGCGCATAGCGAAAGTGGTTTCGTGCGTGGAGGCGCGGACCGAACAGGGGCCGCTTGAGAAAATAACTTTCACGGTACATTTCCGTCGATACAATTCCAATTAAAGGGCACTTACACGCTATTACAATTTATTTGCGGTATCAGTGCCACTTCGTATTTACTTAGTACACCGCAATACCATATCAACTTATTGAAACTAATAGATGTAGCATGTCATGAATTAAAAAATAGGTAATAACAAGGACTGCCGACAGAAGTGAAAACTTAAAACAATGGAAAAATAACATAAAATTTTTCAAATCAAATATCAATAATAATGTTTCTAAATATTCGATAGTAAATGCTTTGTTTTTATCATTTATTTTTCTACACAAACATATAATTATATTGAGTACTCACTATTGCACTGCACAGTGATTCTACAATTAATCAATTTAAATAATAATGATTATTGAAAACACAGTATACTCATAATAAACTTATCAAGTGGTCAACATAACTTTACTAACTGCTATTACATGTCGGTGTTAGTCTGTCTGGTAGCTAGTCTGGTGCAAGCGCAATACGTCACGAACTTTTTCCCCTACCAAAAATCGCTCAACGCAGCTAAAGAATTTTTCACTTCAAAAATTGGTGCTTTTGACGTTTTAACGTCTTATATATTGTTTTAAACCCCGCTTCAGAAGGTTGCCAGCATCCCACGTTTACCAAAGGATTATTTTCCGTTAGAACACCCTGGTGTCTATAAGGTGGACTGTAGTTGTGGCAGTTCATCGGCCAAACTAAACGAACAATAGCGTGTCGCATCAAAGAGCATATCAAAGCCGTCACAAAAAGTGAACCCCAAAAATCGGCTATAGCTCAACATCTGCTGGAATCGAGTCCTTATCATTGGATTGAATTACATAAGCCACAGGTTTTATCATCCGAGCATCATCATTTCCCTCGACTAGTAAAGGAGGCAATTGAAATTAAAAAATATCCAAATTTCAATGGGAAGACGGTTGCAGAATACCGAGTATGTGGAATCCGGTGATTAGTTTGTGTGAAAGTGCGTCACGGTATCGGTGCTCAGAGTCCAAAAAGTAGTCGACCTAAACGAAAAAGAAAGAGGGTAGACAGATTTTTCTGATCTGCCACCATCCACCATCTCCGTACGTCAGCATCCCCGTGATTATGGCGATTGAAACATTGCCGAAATATAGGGACCTCAACAAAATCAAAAACAGGGTAAGCATCCGAACAAATATAAATTTAAATATGAACGTCTTATAAATCAATAAACACCGGCTGCACGCACGAAAACGCCTGACTAATTGTCACGTTCCGCGAGCGAGAATAACGGAAAGAGCGATTAAGAGGCATGATCAGCCTAAGCATTCGGCTTGTGACCCATCTATCTCTTTTCCACTCCATCGGCAGATGCGTCATAGAAGAGAAAAATATTTGAATTACCGAGTGCAAATAAATGTTAAATTATCGAAAAAAAAAAACAAATAATGATAACTCAGTGATAATAATTCAATTCATAAAAGTATGCAATTTTTCATCAATGTTCTCTTATGACGTTATCACGTAAAATTATCGTCCGTAAACCGACTTTACAGACAATCAATATATTTTTTTTGGTTTTCTGGTACAGGTTATTTGGGTACGATATTACGTTTTTGATATGTGGTATCATGTTACGCATTTCCCCTCTTGCCTAAACGGCATAATCGTTAATCGCCAATAACAAATGCAAATGTAATACACTACTGGAAAAAATTAAGGGATCAAAAAAAAATTCCAAATTTTTAGGCAATTTTCAACAGGCCGTAACTTTGAGAGAAATGGTCGTACAGGAAATTTAAAAAAAGGAAATTGTAGCTCCAAGTATCTTGTTTTTGGAATAGAACTTTAAAATTTTGTAATCTCCGCGGTTTTTGAGTAATCGTAGAAAATCCAGCAACAAAAAAATTTTCAATATTTTTTTGGTTTTTTTTTTTCGTCTACGGGCGTGGAAAATTTTTTTTTAGCTTAACCACTATAAAGATCGGATACTTTGTTCATTTAGCTTTAATTTGTTTTTTTATACACTTTGATACGTCCACTTCTCGCCGAGATATCGGTCTTCAAATGGAAAAGGATCCTTTTGTCTTTGATTATCGATATCTCAGCAACCAATGATCGCACAGAAAGATAAAGGTAGGTTTGAAGAACTTGAATAAATTCTCCTTAACGACTAGCTATTGTTTTTCCGAAAACAATTTTTTTTCTTTTTGTCACATGAATTTGAAAATGCAACAAAAAAGGGCTTTTGGTGGTTTTTTGGAAAATCAAGCGCTAGGTTGAAAATATTGAGGAAACCACTAATGTTAAGTGTGCCTTTTACAGTTCAATACGTTCACAAAAACCCTACAAAAAACCAAATTAATCCAGCCATCCGTTTTTTTGTTTCACTCGATCGAATTTTTGAAAAAATTAAAGGATCACGTTTTTTGCTCTGAAAAGTTCATAATTTCTAAAAATGAGAAAAAAATGTTTTTCTGACCTTTTTCCACATTTTTGCTCTAAGAAGTGCGTTAAATTAAAAAAAAAATCAAAAAAAAAAATTATCGATTTTTTTTCTCTTGAAAAGCTTAAGAGAATAATTACCGCCGGTATTAGCGCTATCCAAATCGTACCACGTGGAGGTTGCACGGTCGGATTTACGCTTCTGTGTATGTATGTATGTGTGTGTGTGTGTGTGTGTGTGGGTGTGTGTGTGTGTGCGTGCGTGCGCGCGCGTGTGCGTGCGCGTGCGCGTGTGCGTGTGTGTGTTGTATGGTCCTTCAGGAGAATTAAGACCCGGTGGCTCGTCAGTTCCACCGTATTTAATGACTCCAAACTCATTCTCTGAGGATTTTTGTTTATTTAATACTTTGTATTACCACCCCTGTTTTCAATAACTGCTCTCAATCGTTCAGCCATGTTAATGCAGGCGGTAATTTGAGGCTGCGGAATGGTATTCCAAATTTGCTGAAGCGCGCGCTCCAAGGCAGCTATGTTCTGCAGATTTGGATACTCTCTGCGCAACTGACGGCCCATTATGTCCCAAACGTGCTCTATAGGGTTGAGGTCTGGACTCATTGCTGGGTGTCGCAACAATGTGATGTCATGACGTTCAAAGAAACGCCTGGTAATGTTGGCTGTGTGTGGACGTGCGTTATCTTGCATCAATATGAACGACCTCAGATGCTCTCGTCTGCGCAGAACAATGGGTCTTAAAATTTGGTCGATGTAGCGCCTAGCTGTCAAATTTTCGCGTACAATTACCAAAGGTGTTCTCCAATTTCGTGAAACGCCGCCCCACACCATGACTGATCCACCGTCGTAGGCAACGACTGGACGGACAAAGTTCTGGCGAAAACGTTCCCCACGACGGCGCCAAACGAGAGGACGTCGGTTGTTACCATGCAGATTGAAACGAGACTCGTCAGTGAATAAAACATTTGTCCATTGCCTCAAGGTCCAATTCCGATGAGCGTTAGCATACGCTAAACGAGCTCGACGATGTCTTGCTGTCAACAGGGGTACACGATTAGGATGTCGTGCATGTAACCCAGTTTCACGAAGACGATTGATGACTGTTCGAGAGCAAATGTTTCGCACTTGATGCCGTCGTCGCTGTTGCTGTTGTTGTTGCTGTTGTCTGCGATTAGGGAAGTTTCGAGCATCAATATTCGCAGTGACGAAAGGTTGTCGTCGAACTTCTCTAACAATTGCCCGATCATCGCGGGCATTAGTGATTCGATGGCGACCTTGTCCGGGGCGACGATTGTATTGGTTCGTCTCTTTGTATCTGGCATAAGCTCGAGATACGACGGATTGACTTACACCCATCCGGACAGCAACTGCATGTTGACTGTAACCTTCGTCAATAAGAGTTACTAACCGAGCAACTTCCATCTCCGATAAATGTCGTCTAACTATGATTGAAAATTAAAAAGGGATGAAATTTTAATTTTTGACTAAAATAAAAAATAAAAATCTTCTAATGCAAAGGGACTTAACTAAGGGACTAAGGGTTTTGAAAAAAAACTGTTGAATTAAGCGATTTGCTAAGGATTCATAAAAAATAAAGAAAAACAATCTGCGAAAAGCGTGTGGAAAAGATCGAAATTCGATTAGGGGTATTAACTTTCGTTTTAAATTTAATTAAAAGGAGATCAATAGAATTAAGGAATACAGCGAAAACGCGTTAAAAATGATTGGGCGATGGTTTCTTGAATTTCCTTAACTTGTTTAAGAGAAAAAAAAATCGATAAAAAAAATTTTTTTTTGAATTTTTTTTTTGTTTTAAATTTACGCACTTTCTAGAGTAAAAATGTGGAAAAAGGTCAGAAAAACATTTTTTTTTCTCATTTTTAGAAATTATGAGCTTTTCAGAGCAAAAAACGTGATCCTTTAATTTTTTCAAAAATTCGATCGAGTGAAACAAAAAAACGGATGGCTGGATTAATTTGGTTTTTTGTAGGGTTTTTGTGAACGTATTGAACTGTAAAAGGCACACTTAACATTAGTGGTTTCCTCAATATTTTCGATCTAGCGCTTGATTTTCCAAAAAACCACCAAAAGCCCTTTTTTGTTGCATTTTCAAATTCATGTGACAAAAAGAAAAAAAATTGTTTTCGGAAAAACAATAGCTAGTCGTTAAGGAGAATTTATTCAAGTTCTTCAAACCTACCTTTATCTTTCTGTGCGATCATTGGTTGCTGAGATATCGATAATCAAAGACAAAAGGATCCTTTTCCATTTGAAGACCGATATCTCGGCGAGAAGTGGACGTATCAAAGTGTATAAAAAAACAAATTAAAGCTAAATGAACAAAGTATCCGATCTTTATAGTAGTTAAGCTAAAAAAAAAATTTCCACGCCCGTAGACGAAAAAAAAAACCAAAAAAATATTGAAAATTTTTTTGTTGCTGGATTTTCTACGATTACTCAAAAACCGCGGAGATTACAAAATTTTAAAGTTCTATTCCAAAAACTAGACACTTGGAGCTACAATTTCCTTTTTTTTAATTTCCTGTACGACCATTTCTCTCAAAGTTACGGCCTGTTGAAAATTGCCTAAAAATTTGGATTTTTTTTTTGATCCCTTAATTTTTTCCAGTAGTGTATATTAAACGACAACGAATGAAAATCAGGTACTAATCACTAATGAATAAGGCTATATTTAAGATATACCAGAAGTTGTTAATTCAATTTGTTAAATGTCAATCGAAATTAAGAATACAGTTACTTGAGTAAACAAAATACAAATTAATGTTAACGAACTCGGTCAACTTGTTTCAAAATTGTCCAGTTAGAGGACCACATTAATGGGAGTACAAATAGCTTTGTAAGTAAGACGTCGTATGACAATTGCAATTAGTGAAATTAGTATGAAAGGCACGTAACAGCTAATTTGCATAGCTTCACGTGATTGAAATAAGTTTTAAAATTAAATGTTTCCAAAACGTTTTAACCAATGCTTTGTTAGCCAATAAGAGACTATGTCGAAATAATCTTTAACCTTAATACCGAAAACGGCCTATTGATATTGTTCTACAAAATTGAAAAAGTAATAATTGATCTTTTATAGAAAGGGAGCGATAAATCAAAATGTATCTTTCGGCACAGAATAAATAATCTTTCGGCAATGGACCGTCTATTACGTCATCGCCGTCATACGCTCCGATGTATTTATTTACACACCACCAACACATTACATTCAAGGTTTCTTAATATATATTTTTTTATTGTCCAAAACAAGGAAATCTTAAGATACATTTTAATGTTACTTTAAATAAGAGTTTGAAATAATTTTATCTGCTGTTATAAATTGTAAGCATTAAAACGACTGACATTTGTGTTTGCAATAAAGATTTTTACTTTACGAAACTAGCCATTAAATATATTTTAATATATTTTAAACATTTTATAGACATCTGTCTGAAAACAAGTATTCTGAGTATATTTATTTTAGTAGTATTAACTAAATTCTTTATTATCACTAACTTAATTTCCTTTATTATTATTGCTATTTTAATAAAAACAAACATACAGTGGCTATTTAATTTTTATGAAAAATTACGAATCGAGTTTCATACCATTCCTTGTCGCTAAGAACGAGAGGGGTAGTCGCCTACGCGCTTCGGTTATCGATCGGTGTACAGGCGCCGACTGGCGTCGTCAAAACTGCGTCATTGCGATTCCCCTTTGCAAAAATATATCTTAAGCCGTACAATCCTGACGATGACCCATTTATATGAAATAACTTTAAAAATCCTATTGACGAAAAAAATATATATTAACAAATTTACAGTCTCTTTTATTGGCGAAAAGATTTTGTTTCCAACTTAAACCGTAATTTTTAGTGTTTAAAGATTAAAAGTTAAAAAATTTCAATTTAAATTAATCTACGACGCACTTTAATATGGGTAATCGGAAAGATGAATATTGTAAGTTTTTTCCGAAACATACAGGTACCTTGTAATCTACTCGTTCATCAGAACACGAGGTGAACGCATTAATACTTGTCATTATTCGACTGTAGATATAAGAAAATATTTTTAAGTTGTGTAATGTGTAGAAAACAACCTTAAGTGCCAAATTTGCAATGATAATGAAAATTCTAAACTGGTACAAACAATTTTTTGCGTGTAACCTTAAAAATTAAATAGGACCTCATACGAAACTCTTCATTATGTAGCTCAACATCAACATGAAGTCTACATGACTACTTAAACGTTGTTTAAATCGATATTTGGAAAAAGGAGCGCGTACAGAAGGGTAGAGTTTATAAAAAAACTAAGGGAAAGTTCGATAACACTAGTTATTATTGGAAGGCCATGACCCAATCGATGTTTTAATAACAAACCTTAAACGGAAGTCTTAAGGTTTAGAGTGGAACCACATATTTAAAAACTTGGCGAGAGTTAAATGAAATTTTACTCATTCACTACCTTCAACGAAGGCCCAATCGGCCTTATCAGGAAATTCAAGGCAAACTTATATGTTATATGGGCAATGTAATAGGGATGCATGCAGAATATTGCGGCATGCGGCAGAATAACTAGCGGATGGAGCCCGGCGACCGGTGCAGACTGCATTCCAAACGATCCGCAACAACTCGAATCGGACAACGGCTCTTGTACCATAGTTCATGACTGTTTAAAGTCTATCCCCCAACCAGTTTAAGGTCAATATTTAAAATGGATTAGTTAAAAGTGCTGTTTCTTACTATTCGTAAAGAAAAAAGAGAAACAAATGTATAGAAACTTTTAAATATTGAAAACTTGGCAACATAAACTCAAAAGAAAAAAAAATGAAGATTTTCATGTTCATTGCTTATGAATCTACATATAAAAGAACGAAACAACAATACGTGATAATTTATGTAATATAGTTTACGTATTTTTATAGCACATTTTGATATAATAATTTATATTATAAATATTTAATGTGTTTCTTGCATAATATATTAGTCAGAGTAGATATTAGGTATTTGCACTTCTATATTTGATGTTGTTCTAAATTATATTGCAAATTAGTAGTTTTATCTGATTTTTAATTTCTTGTCTTTTCAAAATACTTTTATCGAAGTAGACACTTTAAAAGAAAGGCTTATGAATAACATGCCCAAACTAATTCTAACCATTATGTTTTTTTATCGACATCCATTAATTCTTTATAACGGTGACATTCTGTACTGATAAAGAGAATAAGTGACATATTCATGCTAGATATAATAGCTACTCAAAATAAATTAAACGCTAATATAATCGGCTAGCTTAATTCATTTTATCCAAAGGCTTAATAAACAGATCTAAGTAGGTTTTTTAAAAGGGGATGCAATATCGATCTTGTGAGGCCTCGGAGTAAGATAGTAAGATATGGTTTTAGCAGGTCACAGATTGCGCTGTGTTTTTGGAGAAATTATTTACGAAATAAATTTTGTATTTTTTACAAAATAGACATCTGCAGATGATTCAATTAGTTGGGCTAACTAGTAACATCAGTAACATTTTAAACAAAAATAACGTTCTCGTGTGACTCGATTTATGATCTAGAACGTTCTTATTGACTTTCACCACAATTTTTGACACTTGATTTCGATTTTTGACTGGACCAAGTCATACCAATTGTGTTTGACAGTGGTGTCATGTGTATTTACAGAGTGAAAAATCTTGGTATCCTTTTAACCTAAAAGAGATGAGTAAAGGAATCTTTGTTGCTATACGCTCATTACGACCACATACAGTATTTGCCACCTGGATAACGCTGATTGCACGCTACTCAGATTTAACTAGAGATCAAGTAATTAAGCTTGAGAAAGTTCAAAATATCGCTAAACAATTGGTTTGTGTAAGTATGACCAAATATCTCAATTTCTATATTAACTTAAGCTGCTACCTATTCGGAATCTACGAGGGGCGGCTGAAAAGTTCGCGGCCTAGGATACTTAACGATGAGTAATTAGCTTGTTACTCATGTCACTAGTTGCGATACTCAGTAGTATTATAAAAGCAATCACTAATTAAGTTTGCACTCATAGTTCTATTATTTATCGAACAAAAAACATCACCATGTCAGCCGAATCTGGAAATTCTCGGAATTTTGCACACCGCACTGTGATAATTTCCTCGTAGAGAAGGGAAAAACACCGAAAAAACGAGAAGTTCTTTAGGATTCTGCGCCTCCATATACGATGGTGAAAAAATGGGCCCGCCTATTTCACGACGAGAGAGCTGTGAAGACGACTCTCGCCCGAGCCTCTCAACGCCCCAACTGTTACGGTAGTGACCGAAGAAAACGTCCGAAAAGTTGAAAAAATCGTTCTGGCCGACCAAAGAATTTAATTGTGGCAGATTGCTGAAGAACTGCAGATTAGCAAAGAACGAGTTGGAGAAATTTTACATGAACATTTATTTAAGACACAATTATGACATCCTAACAGTACAAATCCAATACGACGTTCAGTGCCTGATTAAGGTAACTTGATGCCCTAAGCAATTTTCCCCTGTGGGCCCCCCTATCCTTAAGTGAACTACAAAGAATTAATTGAAAAAAAATGTGAATACATAATTATCGTAGGTAGAATATGTATGTGTTGTTCCTTTTGCCCTTATCCCATGCCCATGCTAGGTGGGGTCGACACAACATGATTTCGTCTCTGTCATGTCGTCTCTGGTGCCCCCCAAGACGGGATGCCCTAAGCAATTGCTTAAATAGCTTATAGGCTAATCCGGCACTGACGACGTTATATGCAGATAAGGAAAGCATGTATTCATGCAAACAACATATGAATAAACAGACACATATACAATTTTACACAAATTATATAATTATTATATAATTTACCATTAAGAAAAATTCAGCGAAATAAAATTTACATTCATTCATTTATTCCTCTTTCTCAAGAAGCTTCTGGACTAATTCCATTAGTTTCGGCAGGTTATGGGCAAAGATGTCTATATCGTTATCTGAGAGTTTATTCAGTAATCGAATAGCACGTACGTTCGGCGATAACAAGGAAGACATTTGGCAACGGATAGTCACCGTAGGTGAAACATGGATTCGCCAATATGATCCGGAGTCCAAACAAGAGTCCATGCAATGGATTAAAAAAAAGGAGAAAGGCCGCCGAAGTAATTCAAGGTGGAAAAATCGGCGTCCAAGCTAATGGCGACTGTTTTATGGGATAGCGAGGGAATTTTGCTTATCGACTACCTACACAGGGGAACTACGATGAATGGCCAATATTACGCCACTTGATTGACGCCAGGCTATTGTACAGAAACGACGTGGGATACTGACGCGCGTAGTGCTCTTTCTGCAAGACAACGCGCCCATTCACACCGCACATGTTACGAGGCAAGCCCTGAAAGACACAGGTTTCTCAGAGATTGACCACCCTCCATATAAACCAGACCTAGCACCTAGCGATTTTTTCCTGTTTCCAATTTGAAAAAGGACTTTAAATCCACGGCCCCGTGCCGGTCCCGTCAGTTTTCTGTTGTATGTTTTTTTTTTTTTTAATAAGAAAACAATACAACTAATTATTATTTCGTAAAGTTGGGTTTAAACAACTATATTAAAAGTCCTGTATCAATACATCTACGTATTTTATTGTAAATTTCTAACTGCACACAAATACCCTAAAGTTATTTAATTATTTCTAAGCATATTAAAAAACACATTCAAAATATGAAAAAATAATTGAAAAAAAAAGAGACGCACGCAAATTCTACTAAGTCAAAGTAGACTCTAATGACTTGTAGCTAGGGTTGCCACCTCTCCGGCTTTGAACCGGAGTCTACGGGTTTGCATGGTGCATCTCCGGGCTACGGGTTTAACATCGAAATCTCCGGGTCAGACCGGGCAGTGGCAGTGAAACGATAGCCGACCATCATGGCGCGGGGCGAGACTTAAACCAAGTACGAGAGTTCGTACAATCTAGTGATTCAACATCGCCTGATTTAAAATGGGTTCAGTTATTCAAAGTCGAGGTGACTTTCCTTCACCGAACTGCCAAAAATAATCGTATTTTTTACACTAATCCTTATAAGCAATGCTTTTGTAGAGCGCGTCTTTTCTTTAATGTGAAAGTGGACAGACGAATGAAACTGCGTGTCAGTGGTCATGGTGAAGGTAGAGTTAATTGTAAAGATAAATTACAAATATGAAATGCCGAGAATTTTTGAAAATTTTGAAGAAACCTAAACAAGAAAAGATACTTAAACAATCTCTTCAAAATAAAAAATATTGTTTTAAGCTGGTCCAAGTTAGCCTAGCACTAGTTAGGTCTTTTATATATATATATTTTTTGACTAATGGGGTCGCTGGCCGATAGTCGGGGGACTTCGGCCAACTTAACAGCGCGACCCCACATGTCTGAAGGGTGGCCTTTGTTGTGAGCAAGCACCTTTGTGCTGGGGCCCCGGATGTTCATCCGGGCCTACCGTCGGGGCGAGGTGGAGAATGCTAGCGCGACCCCATCTCGCCCCACCCAGGCGGATGACTGATCACACGTGAGGTTTTTAGCCCGTGGGAGTCGGGCATAACCACTTCGGTGCCCCCGCGCCGGAGTGGTATCCATAATGGATTTTCCCCACGTATAAAAAAAAGGTCTTTGATATTTAATAAATACATTACCCGTGATAATTAACCATTACTCTTTACTTTAATTAATTAATTCACACTTAAAAATGTTTTATTTTATATAAAAAAACTCTTACTAAAGAAATTAACTTTATTTTTAAAATCTCCGGATCTACTGTTTTTGAAAGGTGGCAACCCTACTTGTAGCGTTTTGATGACAAACACGATGATTCACGTTTCGTTTATAAGATGGCAGTAATGTTTAAGAATAAAGATATCAAGGTCGTCCACTAGACTAGGGTAACGTGTTTTAAACAAACTAACATTTATATACACCTGCTTTAGCCACACGTCAATTTACGTAATAATTAATAAAGTGGCTGGTAATAACTGTCATCGCTGGCCCCTTGGAAAATTCAATAGCCTATAACCTCATGTTTAATATTAGTGAATCGCTTTCTCATGTCTTATACATAATTGCATAATAAAATTCACAATCTTGATCGATTATGTTAATATAATTACGTAAGTATAATTTTTCTATGTCAAAACTAAAGTAACTCTCGAAACGATTTAAATAATTCAGTGCCAAAGGGAGGACTTGTTTGACGGGTATTGAGATAATCATCGCTGGTCGCTTGAATAATATTACGATAACAATAATTTTTGAAATTTGCTACACTTTCACAGTTTAAATATGCCATTCATTCCATTTTAAATATTTCGCTGAATCAAACCTTAGTTAACCGTAAGTTAGTATCCGACTATACATAAAGTCAGTAGGTTTTTACTAATAAACACCTACACGACCATCGTATTTATTTTTACTGCTCTGGTTCTATGTGTCATAGCTTGATGTTTTATAGCCTACACTCTTCCCGATAAGTTAGGTTTCAAAGAGAAAAATCCCTTTTTTAAATTGATCAATACGAAATTAGCGCGTTTAAACGAAAAAAACGTCTAACTTTAGACGAGATATTATAATATTAATACTTATAGATTAGAGGACAAACTTGATTTTTAAAGATAAGGCTGACACTAAACCATCTTCGTGATTGGAATTTTTTAATTTTCGGATTTCTATAACCTCGCGAACTAATCTCGGTATATATAGTTGCGTTCATTAGAGAGAACAGTCTGCTTATGAAGTGCTTTCCCGATTGTAACTGGTCCGAAATATCGGCAGTCATCAAAAAACTATATCGTGGTATGTACCCGTCTTTATCTTTAACCCTTTCCCGGCCGTCACCGTAATATTCCGTGTTTTCATGTTAATGCCTGTGGCGCCAAGCCCGTGATATTACGTTCTATTTTTTTCTATGTCTATTTCTTGATTAGATATAAAAAATATGAAGAAAATTTATATTATTTATAATACTTCAGGATGTGTACTTTACAATAATCCAACTTTAAAACAATAGGCTTAACATTCTGATACATAAAAATGCAATTTAAATGCAATAGTCAAATTAGGCGCTATCACAACCATAACACACAGCGCCGAACCCGTAATTTTACGTAGGCTAGTGATGCGCTAGTAAAAACTAAATAATAGAGAAGAGATCCTTTAAAACTAATAATTATCTTGTTAATACATGTCTAGAGTATAAATTAATTATTTAATGTGTTTTTTGAACCTCTTATTTGAATAATAAACCACAATTAAAGAGAATCGGTAGAAAACTACGAAACCAAAAAAAAATATATTATTGATCTCGATATTATTTTGGGACGTCACTAATACAGTTACTGCCAGACGATCACTTGCGGCCATCACCGTGATTTTCCGTGCGGCGCAAGCGACACGGTAGGCATATTGGTTTGTAAACATCGGTACCTGCAGAGCCATCCCCGTAATAACACGTTAACTTCATGTGCCTAGTGCTGTACAATATTATGTTGGACGACGACGAATTATTGAATATATTACAAGAAAATATCAGCAACGACAGTAATTGCAGTTCGAGTAGTAGTTAGTGTTCCCATTTAAGACTTCATTTTAAAATTCGTCCGCTTGGAAATAAATATATGTAAAAAAAATATTCGGCGGGAAACTTATGCAAACTAGTATAAAAATAGCTTAAGAAATTCAACAGAAGAAGTTCAATTAGAAATCGCACCCTGTTCGTCTCCAAAATATTGAATTAATACATTAAAGCTGATTAGATTATATTATGAGCGAAAAATTTATTTTTTGTTAAGGTAAATATTCGGAAGTAGGGCTCCTGCTAAAACCGGGGTAACAAACTTATTTTTCATGTTTTATGCATAAAGAACATGAGAAAAGCAATATTAAGGTGGCGCATTACTTTATTTTTAAAAGAAAAAAAAAAACAAAACACTATTCGGTGTACGATGGAGTGTGCTTGTTAGGTCTTTTTTTTTACCCGACTGCGACAGAAGGAGGGTTATGTTTTTCGAGTGTATGTATGTATGTATGTATGTATATATGTATGTAATTATGTATGTATGTATGTCCATTTCTTTGGCACGCCCTACAGCCCAAACGGCTGGACGGTTTTTGACATATGAGGTGTCGTTAAATTTGTCTAAATTGTAGTAGTGACATAGGCTATATAAATTTTCAAAATGGCGCCCACTTATGGCGGAATGAGGGGGGGGGGGGGGGGAGTTGATTTTTTTTCTTACTGTAACAATATGGGTATCAAACGAAAGCTAGTAAATTGTTTTATTCTTTTTAGTTTATAATAGGAGTATTACGCAGTCGGGTTTTTTTATTTTTTTAATTAAGCATACTTGTTTTGCTAGTTAGAACTAGTTCTTGCTAAATGCCTTTGTTAAAACTAGAATTAACGCTAAAAAAAAAGACCTAACAACCTATCAATAAAAAAAAAATTAATTTTTTTTTGGGCGTGCGTCAACTTATTATTACTTTCTCTCATGTTTATTATTCATAAAAAACGTTAAAAAAAATTTCAACCCGATTTAAGGAGGAGCCCCACTTCCAAATTGGGAAATTATATACTTAATATTACATGGCTTTTATTTTTATAATTTATTTATGAGTGTTTTATTTTAGATTAATTTATATCCTCCGTTCCGTTCACCGTGGCACAGGTAGATTGTATCACTTCACTGATGGTACTGTCAATATACATATAACTACTTACTGCCCTTTGGCACGATCTCCTTTATAGGCTTAAAACAAATTCGTACGATATCGCAGACAAAAGTTAACTATAACTATGTGTAATATCGATAAAAATTATTCAGATGTCCCATCACTGTTTGAAATTATACCTAAAGTCGTCTGGCCGTGGGGGCACGATTACTGTACCAAAATCTGGCCGGGAAAGGGTTAAAAATAAAGAATGTTTAAAAACTGCGACTGTCTAAGCCCAAAAAGTTTAATAGGTGACAAATTTGAAAAGAAATAAAAATAAACATTATATCACAATCAGGTTTGAAATTTAAAATGTATGAGCATATATAAATAAAAAAATTACATCATTTCCCATACAAGATTAACATATTATACTTTGTCCAACCGTTTATTATCTTTTTGACAGCTTACGTCTATAAATAAGTTTTTTTTTTTCGGAATAATGTACTACAGTAATATCGTACTTTACAGAGGGGTAGTGATATGCCTTGTGCATAACAAACAACCACAGACTATAAAACAGTTCTTGAAATATATCGATCGCTACATCGACCATATGATAAAAATAATTTAACTTTATGTAAGTATTGTTTCTGTAAATTAATTTAAAAACAAGAAAATAAAAATAGTATCTATGACTCCAAGATTGAATATTTGTAAAGAAATAAAGTCGAAATTATGGAATTTAAGATCAAGAGTAAAGAACATAAACACTCTGTTCATTCGTTTATTTTTTGACGGCTGATTTAATATTTATTAAATTATTAAATTTTTATAAGAAAACGTGATTCATTGGTCCAAATACTTCAAATTTTGCATAAATATTCTTCAACAGAATTGGTTGAAGATGTGTTTCGTATTTTATCGGAATTAATTCCCTAATATTTAAAGACGTCACCGTGATCCATAGGGTGAAAACCGGAAGTGATTACTTATATTGGTTAGAGGCACATTGGATATCGGTGTTAAACTGGAACAATCTTCCCTAATGAAGTTTACAAACCGACCATCTAACGCACATATCCAAAACCCCGAGAGCTTTCAGTTCGGACTATCTAATTGTTTCGATTGCCTTTACGATGGGCTTTCTGTGGACGATATAAACAATAGGTTGGTGGACACTGTCCATACACAGTCAGACTTCAGGCACTGAGGTATGACGGATGAAAAGACGTTTTTTAATTTGCCGAACGCTGCCCCATCCTTAGTGTTATTGTACAAGCACTGCAATACTTCGGTACACCGATAATCAATGTGGCACCGCTGGAGAGACTGCAGAACCATCCAAGTTTCGATCGAATCGGAGGCTTTCTCATATTCCACAAATGGCACAATGGCCGATTATACTTCTCGATCTCCTCGGTGTTGTATAATCTGTCGCAGCGTATATATTATGTGGTCTATGGTACTATAGCTTTTTGTTTTGTATGGTACTATTGCTTTAAATAAAACGCACAGTTATGCGTAAAGTATATTTGTGGTTTTCTAACTTTAGATATTCTTATATAACTGAGATGCAGCATTCTTTTATTTAATCATTAAAACCACACAACAAGAAGAGTAACAAGAATATCTGAATGATATTCTTTCTTAATTATAATAGCAAAAGTGGTACATATAATTGTAATATTAGGTTCATTTTAAAAGATTGTTCGATCTCATGCTTGGTAAATTATTCCGAGTTAATCGGAGTTGAATAGGTCGTGGTTTTACTTTCACTTTGATGTCTACTAGTTTGAAGACATCAAGCAACCATAGGGTACTTCGGGTCATAATATTACAATACAGTGGGCATGAGATAAAACGGCGTTCGGTTGCATTACGCGTAAGGTACACGCAGATATTGCGAAAACCATAACATATTTTTATACATAGTTTCATAATATATAGTTATAATATATATATATATATATAAAATTAAGCTCGGTTCTTTAATTTTATTTAATTTAATTCTTTTCCATAAAAAAAATTATTTAATTTAATATTCTTTGGCTCACTCTTGGTCATAGAACATTATTTGTTCTTTGTAGATAATAATCAGTTTATAATAACTCATTAAATTTTTTTATTATCTGCTCTGATTCGAATTATAAAATACAGGCCCGTTCTAAATTAAAATGTAGATATGAATCAACTGTTAACAATTTTCATTACATATAACAAGGGAAGGCATGTTTTGTCGGCATCCGAAGTCTATAGCTTATCAGATTGAATAAGTTTAGTGTTGACTGATGAGATTTCTAGGTTCATAAAGAAAGTTATACTCCGGTAATCACCAACGAAGGCGCCGACAGCGAGGTCAACGACTTAACGCTATAGGAAAACTGTTACTTTCAAAGGTCAAGAGACGTTCAGGGCACCCAAGCAACCAAGTTTTTAAGTGACCTGGTTGTAGCTTTTGCATTTGGTAAAAATAAAAAAGGTTACGTAAGTGTTATATCATTCAAGATAAGTTTTTTTTTCAAAACTTTGAATCTCTACGTATATGAGAGATATGTGAGATACGTGTAAAGGATAAATTAGGTACAATTGTAACTTTTTTTTCAACTTCTTATGTAGGGTACTATAAAAAACTATCACATTAAAATTTATAATTATATAAGAAGCATGCAAGGAGTTATACAAAGTACCTAAGTTTATCATAAAGTGTCGCATCGTCAAAACAACGTCCGCTTCCGTGCCTAAGTAACATGACTTAATATGTAACTGTCACCGAAAGCTGGGCAGTCTTTGGCATAAACAAGTTTCGCACAACTTATAAGGGAACGGACTGGTTATTTTTATACGAACATGATAGTGGAAGTCGTTTGCTAAAGTATATATAAATTTAACTACTACATATTTTTATAAGTTAATGAAATGTTTTCTATTAGTAACAAGTAGTGATGTGCCAGATATCAGTATCCGTATACGCGGATATCCGAAGGAGAAGGAAGATTCATATCCGTATCTGTATCCGTTACTTTTTTGGCAGATGTTTTATCTTATTAATTTTTAATACATAGATGAAATTCTATAAATAGGGTATTAATTAAGTAGCAATGAAAAACTATTAAATTACATTCAGATTATTTTTTATTTCTTAAAATCAAATATTCAGTACCTTTATATTGCAAACCTTTATCATAGTGAGCTATCATACCAATAATAATGTATTATTCAAAGGTACTAAATAAACATTTTCTTTTAACTCATGTAATAAACAAAAACCTTATCTATGCTGCCCAGTGTCACATTGCACTATAAACAAAACAAAACAAAAACAAGCGCAATACAAGTCGAAAGATATCCTGTCAAGCAAAGCGTCAAGTGGCGTCAACTATCGTTTCAAGGTCATGCCCACTGATACCGATTGCGTAAGAAAGTTAAGATCCGTATCCGTGGATTTTAATATCAAATATCTGTATTCGGATCCGTACTGGCGGATATACATTTTAACGATCCGACACATCACTACAAGTATTTAAGCCGTGACCGGTAGAGAAGAATAGTTCCGACCTCTTTCTTTGGGTATGCAGAATAAAAGTACGAGGTATGAAAGCAAGAACTGGTATGAAAGAGTAGAAAAAAACAACAAAATAAATGTAAATAATGTCTCTTTCCCCCATGTCAGAGGTCTAGAATAAAAAAAAAGAAAAAATACCTCTGTGAGGTCTCGTAAAAGGCGACTAAGGCCATATTAGTATGAGCAACTGTATACGGACCAGGATGGTGATGGGCTACAGCATTACCATATCCTGCCACAACACACTGCACTCACCAACCCGCCTGCCAAGTATAACGAGTATTGGCAAACCCCCCAGAGATGATGTAGGAAGCCTATGTTCAGCAGTAGACATCCAATGACTGATGTTGTATGTAGTAGTAACATAATTTGCCAAGGAAATAACATAAATTAATATAATTTTCTGATCATTCTTAGTGTTCACCTACATTATATAAGAAACTCCTTTAAGCTTGTAGGGCCAGACTATTCTGTCTATTGTTTTATGGGATAAATTGGTTTTAATAAATTTTATTTCAATAAATTTTTGTAAATTAATTTCAATAAAATGTCATTTTATATTTTCTTACGTAAAGGCTACTAAACAATCCTTGTCTAAAATAAATGTAATATATAGTAATATTTTAATCTTAATAAAGCAAACACATTTCGTTTCTTACTACACTTTGTTAAAATAAATTCTGATGCAAATATGCATTTTTGTTAAAGCACATTAATAAAAATTGTGTAACTGTATCTTTCATAATTTTTATTTGATTATTTTTGTTTTGAATAGGTATTCCTTAAATATTACGGATAAAAAAAGCGAATTACGAGTCTTTTCTCAACTGGTGCCGGTGAAACAAGTGATATGATCTATTAAAATAATAGATAAGAATCTCACAAAAAAAACCCCAAGGCCTGTATGGATTTATCCAAACTCAAATTATTTGTATTATTTTTAGAGTAAGTCAGAACAATTTTCAAGAGATCTAAACAAATGAGTAACAAATAATTATCTGATAGTTAAAATCAGTTTGACTGAGTAAGTTGTGTTAAAATGGATATTGAGTAAAAGCAATTGTTTGGTTTTTAATCCTGAAATATTTCACAATACTCACAGCTCCTCTCGTTGCCGTTGTGACAACACCATTTTCATCGTGGTCGGCTTATTCTTGAGGCGGCGAGCCCTAGAGGTTCACTGCACTTGAGTCTCACTAATTCACGCGGGCGACGGCGGAAACGCCGTTGCCATTATCACATCTGTTAGACAAAAACTCACATTAAAATAGCAAGTCACTAAAACTGCAATTTTTTTTTTAATTTAAAGCAACATTCATTCTCATATGTAGGGGTAATGTGTAGCCAGCAGGTGTCTGTCCAAGGTCATTGTGACTAGAGTTTATGCATATCCATTTAAGTACATGACCTATTGAAGATAATAATGTAAAAAGTAAACTAAAATTGATATTTTCCTACACTCATTTCTTTTATTTATATAGCAGTAAAAAGGTTATTTTTTTGATGAATGTTATATTGTAATGTAGTGTAGGTATAATTTACCTTTCTACAACTATAGGTACAAGTTATTATGACTTATATTTTATCACTTTATTTGCTTATATTCAGAGAAACTGAGTATGAAGTGTAAGTACTTATTAATAACAACAACAAATCAAAATTTGTTTTGATAGATAATTTTTGTGTTTCAATGTTTTGTAGCAGCTACTAAACTTAAAATATAAAACTTTATTAGACTTTATTATTATGACAAGAGCAAGACGTAACTATTTCTTAAACAATTTATCTTTGTGAGTATATGCATCACAGAAAAACATTTTATAGATTGAAGAAAAATAAAACAATTCATAAAAATAAATATTTTCTAATTTATACAAATATTTTTACTTAATAATTCTTTTTACCACCTTGATAATTTATTACAACTTAATATCCCACTTCCTATTAATTTCACTTCGCTTTTACACTACTTTAAAAATCCAAAGGTGGTTTATACCCTTGCCAAATTTATTTATATTTTTCCACCTTATTTATGTACTTTTCGTATAACAAAATAATTCAAAATAAAAATTTTAAATTTGCTTTATTATATTAATTTATACTTGACACTGGCATCATGAATGTCGCAAATGGCGATCATACGCCAAAAATAAAAGAAGAAATATTTTACTAAATACGTTAATTAAAAAAACGAAGTTTGTATTTCATTCAATAATGTATCTTTTCCATGTGCTGGAGTAAATATGATGAACAACAGATCATTGATATTTTTAATAAACATATTTTTGTAATCATAATATATATTTATCATATCAACAATAATATATATACAATTAGACAAAAGTTTTTTAACAACTATTTTGAAAATGAAATTTTGCTTTGTTATTTACTTAAATATTGTACTTAATAGCATCTGCAGTAATTTCGGGGTTATCGGACTTTGTATGTACAAAAATTCAAACTGAAAATATACTTAAAGAATATTTTCTTTATTTTAGTATAATCTGCCATACAGATATTTGTAAAGGTCTAGCTATTTGTATTGTGGCTCCGGATCCCCATAAGTCTTTCACCCAAGTAAGTCCGTTAAGTGTGAAGTGTATTTTTTCAATAAAAGAACATTTCTGCTACTAAATTGGAATTCAAAAATTGGAGGTTAAAAGTATAAGCATTAGTGAAAAGCAAATTTTGCATTAAAGTATTATAAATTAGATTTTGCAACAAACAAACATGTACATTGCTTTTGAAAAAAAAAAAACTGGTTCTCGGTAACATCATAAGAACATATTGATGAAAAATTGCATTCTTTTATGAATTTAATTGAATTATTATCACTGAATTATCTTTATTTTGTAAAATACAAAGAAGGAGTTAGTGGAAAATTACAATTTTTTTGATAAATTATTTATTTGAACTCGCTAATTGAAATATTTTTTCTCTTCTACTCGGATGCATTTGCCGATTGAGTGGAAGAGAGATAGATGAGTCTTAAGCCGAATGGTTAGGACGATTATGCCTCTCTATTGCTTGTTCCGCACTCTCGCTTGCGGAACCTGACAATGAGACAAATGCTTTTTCTGCATGCAGTGGATGTTCATCAATTTATAAGACGTTATTAGGTTAAAAAAAAAATACTATTAAGCTTAACTATCTAATATCTAAGAACCTTACTTAACATATATACCACATTCTCGCTTTGCCAACAAAGATTCACATCATCAGACATAAATAAAAACTTTTAGGTTTCATACTTAAATAAGGACAATTTATTGTTTATTTCTACTGAAATATATTTGACCACCTATACTATAAAGGGACTTTTGGGCAAAATGTCTATTTATCTGTATTAAGAATATGATGTGCTTTAACCCACATAAATAGGAGTTAACAATAACTATAAAAAATCATAGAATAGTCTACTTACTATTAGTCTTAAAAATTTTTATTATCCACAAAATGCTTATTTTGTTGAAGATGAATATTTTTATTAACATTGTTAATCTTTGTTTAAAATTCATTGTGTTTATCAATATTTGTGTCAATGTCTTTTAAGGAATTTAAGTAAATTAATTTTTAGGATATTAAAATTTCAATACTATGTATTGTATTGTACTATCAATGTATTAGACTTTTTTTAGTATAAACATATCACATCTGATTATAATAAGACATTAACAAAAACAAAACCATAATTAATTACACTGAACTGATTCAATTACAATAATTTATTTTGCATGAGCAACAAACAGTTCTATACTTAGTGATTACACAAGAGATAATATCACGATATATTGAATAGTTGATAATTAATTTCTTCAAAGGGTATTACACTAAGTTTTATTAATCACACATTAAAATTGTGTGATATAATTAAAATAGCATTTAATTATGGATTTTTAACCTAAATGTAAATTAAAAAATATTAAAAAAAGCTTACGTCTTTTCGAATATCATTTTTTTTAAGTGCTTATGTAGGAAACTTTTGAGAGGCAAATTTTATTTTGCGCGAAATAATAAAATACAATTCAATGACCATCACACCGAAATGACTCAGTTTAAAACGTCAAAAACCATCCTGTCAATTTGCCACATCAACGTACAGAAAATTTTTAGTTAAAATCTCAAAACGACGTAGCTTTGTAATTATTATGTTTTAATCAAATAGTAAAATATGATGCTTTAATGGAATTTGGCAAATATCGGAACGGCCATATTGAACGAACAGTTATTGAAATGGTAAAGTTTCAGTTTCCTCGAACTTCCTAGCGTATTTATCTGATATTAACGGTATTTAGTGCATACTTACAAAATCTAGAATCACTCAAAATCGCACTTTCTTATTGAAAAATAGCACACACTCGATAAACACAGTACACCCAAGACTCGAGGCAGAAAACCGTTTCGTTGCAGAGGCTCAAATTCACTCACTTCAGTACACTACTACAATGGCGAGTTTCGATTTTTCCTTTTCTCCTTCTTTCGAATTGACGGTCAATAACGCCATCTATCATTCCAGCTAGTAAAATTAATAAAAAAATGGTAACACTGTGATTAAAAAGAGATGAATATATTTTTTCCTTAATAAAAGAGCGAATACGATTGACTAGTGTTGATATAACCGTAAAGAGACGTGCTAAGACCTTAAATTCCATAACTACATTTTGTATTCTTTTTTTAAAAATTATGATTGAAAATTTAACTAATATTTAATAAATATTTTGTCAAAATTTTATTTAGGATAAGTCTAAATATCTTTTGGATTAAAATCAAATTAATTTTTTCTATCAAACAAAAAAATTCAGTTTAAGGCTGGCCTCAGACATCCGGAATGCCTCTCTGAATTCATAATCTTAAATTCCGTCACCTCGCCTCACACATATCTTGAAAAATTCAGATTATTCATATTTCGTTCAAAAATTTCATTAACTTACTTTTTGGCTGTCGTTTTTAGAAGTTTCTTAAAAATATTAATAATATTTATTAATTTAAAAGAAAATAATTCATGTGAAATAATTTACGCATTATTGAGTACGTTCGCGGGCCCTCTTCTAATTGATAATTCATCACTTTTATAGGATTTTTTAATCTATGCATTCCACAGACCACATGCGCCGAAATTATACTTCTTTAATCAAAAACTGAATTTAACTATCAAACTTTAGTAAATAATTGTCTGCTATTGTTCATAAAAGATAATAAACAAAATTATCTTCTTACATTTATTCACTACTTATTTTAATTAAAAACTGATAAATAAAAAACTATTGCGCATGTCCCATTTCCGTTTCCGCGCATGTGGTCTGTGGAATGCATAGATTAAAAAATCCTGTAAAAGTGATGAATTATCAATGAGGATCAGTAAAGGTATAGCAAATTCGATAAAACTAGTATCCACGTTATTCTCTATGACATAAGAATGATATTCCTTTTTGAATTATCCAAATCGGACCATTACTTACGAAGATATTAAGTTATAAACATTATGCCTTCCTGCCGCTAAAAGTTAGTGTACGCGGGTGCGTGTGACGTCATTGTGCCCGAACGAGCGCAGTTCACGAATCAACGGAGCGGCGGCGACGCGGTTGGTCGTTTTATTTGAAATTTATTTAAATATAGTGTTGTTATAAAGTGTAATTTTCTGATATTTAAATATAAAACGTATTTACTAATCGTACTAATAAAGTAGAAGCTGGTTTTGTGCAAGAAACAAAGAAGAAATATTCGAAGATTATGATGAAAACTATTGTACTGATATTTTAGAGGAGTCCACGCATTTTTGGAAAACATCAATATTTCCGAAACGAATTGAGATTTGAAATTACTCTTCTATTAATAATATGACATGTGCTTTTTATTATGCAAGATTTCGAAATAAAACTCTATAAAAGAAAGAAAAGCATTTTTATTTTTAAACTTGATTACTAAATAGACAATCCTGTAAATTAACTAAACTACAGGCTATTGTTACAATATTATCCAAAAAATTTATGTATGAAATATCGACACATGCTTCAGGTCCGATCATTTTGAAGTCTCTCAACTTCCATATGCTTCTTTCAATGTGAACTTTTATAGCACCAATTCTCTCTGTTTGCAAAACTTCCTCTGCTATGTATGGTTTGGAGTGGGAACTCACACACGGCGAGCCGTATGCGGAAAAGCGCCGCTCCCTGGCCGAATGGGGTACCCGCTCGAGTGCTGGTCCTGGTCCTCGACCACCTGAAGTCCCGCATCAGGGTACTGTTCGACACTAGACTGGTGTCCGGACGATTCCCTCACAGCTGGAAGGAGGGGAATCTCGTGCTACTGCCGAAGCCGGGAAGGCCTTCGACATCAGTCGTTGGCTTCAGGCCCATCGTGCTGAACGAGGTACGCAAGGAGAGGGTAATCACTGCTCGCATCGTCCAGCACCTCACGCGGGTCGGCCCTGACCTGTCCGACGTCCGGCTCGGGTTTCAGGCTGGTCGGTCGACGCCATTCTGCATCTGAAGATCGTGGCTTCGGAGGCCGTCGCCTCGAAGGGAGTGCTGTTGGCGGTATCTCTCGACATCGCCAACGCATTCAATAGTCTGCCATTCGGCTGCATCACGGAGGCACTCCGGTTCCATGGAGTGCCCTCTACCTAAGGCGGCTAGTGGCAGACTACCTTGACGGTCGCAATGTCCTCTTCGTGAACTCTTCGTGAAGGGGACGTTGTCAGGAGGTCCATGTCGTGTGGCGTCCCACAGGGTTCTGTTCTCGGATCGCTCCTGTGGGACATCGGGTACGACTGAGTCCTCTGTGGCCGCCCTCCCCCCCTGGGCTGGGATTGATTTGTTACGCTGATGACACTCTGGTTACAGCTCGAGGCGGGACCTTCGTGGAGGCGGCATCTCTGGCCACCTCAGGTACCGCGGAGGTGGTCAGGAGGATCGAGGCACTGGGGCTTAGGGTGGTCCTTAATAAGTTTGAGGCCCTGCTTTTCCATGGGTCTCGATGTGATCCACCCGCCAGTACTTCGATAATGGTACGATTACGTTACGTATACGGTTGACAATACTGTGATCGGTATCCGAGCCCACATGAAATATCTAGGCCTGGTACTTGACGGAAGGTGGTGCTTCGACGAGCACTTTCGCCTACTAGCACCGAAGCTCGTCGGCACGGCGTCCGCCCTCGGTCGGCTAATGTCGAATATGGGCGGAAAAAGTCTAGCGTGCCAACGACTCTACGCCGGGGTGGTCCGGTCAATGCCGCTGTACGGCGCCCCCATGTAGGCAGAGTCCCTGACTGCCCACAATAGATCCCGTCTGTGACGTCCACAGAGGGTCGTGGCGGTCAGAGCCATACGCGGCTACCGCACGGTAGTTGCTGAGGCCTCCTGCGCATTGGCCGGAACCCCCCTATGGGACTTGGAGATGGAAGCGCTCGCCGAAGTTTATCAGCGGGTGTCGGCGGCGTGGACGGGGGGCACTAATCCCCGCCGATCAAATTCACCGCATGGTGGGATGACACCCGCCGCACCACCTTCACACGGTGGAAGGCTCGGCTGGAGACGTCTCGGGTTGGTCTTTGGGCCATCGGGGCGCTTCAGCCGATATTGGAGGAGGGGACGGTGCGGCAGGACGGACCTTCTCACCTTCCGACTCGTGCAAGTGTTGTCGGGGCATGGCTGCTTCGGCAAATACTTGCACGTCGTCGCAAGGAGGGAGACTACTCCGGACTGCCACCATAGTGACTGCTGTGAGGACTCCGCGCAACATACGCGAGATACGAGCGTGTCGTGCCCGGCCTGGGCTGAGCAGCGCCAGGATCTCGCTGCAGTCATTGGAGAGGACCTGTCGCCGCCGGCCGTTGCGCGAGCTTTGGTTGGCGGTAATAGGGCCTGGACCGCGGTCGCCATCTTCTGCGAGAACGTCATCTCGCAGAAAGAGGCGGCGGAGAAGGCCCGGAAGGACTTACTCTTTTCGGATCACGCCGGCGCCGCGGCCTTTACTCTTTGTTTTTTTACCCGAGTACATCCCTGTGTCATTGTTTTGACCTTGGAATATTATATAGAAATCGGAACGGGCGAATAGGTAAGTACTTAGGTTTATCCACAAAACACAGAAAAAGTAAGTAGGTATGTTTTTATTAATACAGCAGGCTTAAAATGAGTGAATACTTAAGTACATGACACGTTGTAGTAGGTACCAACTTATATTCATATTAACTAAATAATATAGGTGTAGGTAGTTATGTAGTTATGTAGGTACTTACATCGAAATTATCTTCGCAACAATGTCTTGTAGCCCGGGAAGAAGGTGGAGTTTTATCATCTATTTTCACAACGGCATAGTATTTTTCATGTAGTTTTGGGTCTTTCGGCACGTATAAAAAGAGTTTTCCAGGCTATATTAAAAGAAGTATTTGTACATTACGGCACTATACAATATTCATACATAGTTAGAAAGGAGAATTAGACATAAATCGGACACTTAATTTGTTTCAAAGACACAATAAACCAATGAAAACACCTACGCGCCTTATCGCTGACAACGGGTTCGGACACAGTGACGTCACAGCCTACCGTGCCGGCCGGTTAGTGAACTCCGCTAGTAATTTGATCATAACGTCGTCAATTTTTGTCATAGAACAAAAATTTTTTCACTGTATCTTAAGGATTTCTTAGCTCTATAAATCTGCATTCTCAACTAAAAACGTTACGGATCCTCATTAGAAGAGGGCGCGCGAACGTACCCATTGTTACTCATTTAAAAAGACAATAGACGCACCGGTCATAATTTTTTTGTACAATATTGCATTTTGACAGAACTCCATATTTTCAAACAATAATGTCCCTTAATGCACAGCGATAAAGGTGAGAATTACATCGAAAATCTTTTTTGAGGCCATAAATAATTGAATTCACAAATTGATAGAAAAAATCCAAACTTGGGAATGTTTTTGGAAAGTTTATGTAAATATTGCGTTTGAAAATTTAATTTGTTTTCTTTTTGGCGATCGTTAATAGAATTTCCTTAAAAATACTAATAATATTTATTAATTTAAAATAATATAATTCACGTGGAATAAATATAATGTAAAAATAAAAATTAATATAGTAATAAATAATATTCCGTAATGTTTTTTAATACTCTTTATATATTTATAAATTATAATATACTTTATTATAATAATAATGTACTTTATTGCTCACCAAAACAGAGAACAAAATTTAAGATAGAAGCTAACACGATTTAAGCTTTCTGTGTGTCTGTGGCGGCCTCATTGCTAAATAACAATTTTCTGATCTGGCCTACGCCGTTTTCAAAATCCGAGTTGGCAACACTGAAATATTTCATAATCTGATTTCCAGAATGTGTGTGCCAGTCTATTGAAATGTATGGGAATGGGAGCGTTATGAATTAATAATATTCAGAACCAGAATTCAGAACGCTCTTACAGATCGATCTGAGAAATTAATAATTTGAAAAAATCTGAATGTGTGTGGAGAATAGTGAAATTGTATAGAATTCCGGGCTTTTTGAATGAATATTTCAGAAAGCCCGGAATTCAGATTATGAATTCAGAGAGGCATTCTGGATGTGTGAGTCCGGCCTAAGGATGAAATTTCAATAACTACCTTTTATTCAGATCTTAAAAACGTTTTTTCAAAATAAATTTCAGTTTTCTAGTAACAAAAATAAAGGTAATAAAAATTATAAAAAAACTAGCAATATTATATAATAAAATAATAATTAAATACTTCCATTTAATTATATTTTTATTTTTTATTTTGACTAATTATAATAAACTTATCTATCTTTAATTTTTTAATTAATTTTAAATTTAGTAATATAATTTAAAAAGATTTTGTACGAATATATTAACTGAATATGTGCAATTGCTACAAACGAGAATGTCGATAAATTTTTATTTTCGTTAAGTTTACGAAGTTATTATAAAATATATATATAAATACGAAAACCATAATATATAAAATAAAATTATTTTTTACGTAATATTTTAATATATTTTGACGATTTTTATTTTTTATGGAACTGATTAAAAAAAAACAGATGAACTATGAACGATAGAGACGGTAGGCACCCAACTCAACAAAACAAATGTCCGATTCGTGCGCCCATTTCGTAAGTTCTTCGAACGATAACTTCGATCAACGCCCTTGTAAAAATTGTTATAGTATATGTTGGCTTAAAACTATTGTTTTTTCTAGTGATCTATAAATAGTATACAGGTTGTAGATATTACACTTCTTCCAGAATTTGATGGTTTCCCGATAACTAATGGACCAGTAGGCGAAAGGAATCAAGTTTCATTTTCTATTTTTTTAGTGTTTTAATGAGTGAAAATTAATTGAAGATACATGGAGCAAAGCTGGTAACCTCTTGCAGTTTGATATTACTTCTTCTCCAATATGACGAGATATAAAGTTTTCCTTTCACCGTAAATACAGTGATTGTTTTTATCTTCAATGTGGAGCTCGTCATTGAACGTGCGGGGCACCAATGCTTACTCTGAAGGACAATTGTATGATGGTGATAGCAAAGAGTAAGAAACAAATGAACAACACAATTAAGGGCATGGATTACAATTGGACCCCTGCTCCAGAGAGCCCAAATAACCAAGATGTGGGTGTCCCAAGGGCGGTCTTTATTCCTCATTCGAATTCATTACCATTTGATGAAAGACGCGTCACATTGGAGCAACCTGTCAAGGTAACATTTAAAATTTCTTTTTGTGTCAAAATAATTTAAATTTTTTCTTAAATATCTTGCAAATAAAACTTAATCTTTTAAGGCAATTATTTTTAAGTTCTCCATCTGTTGTATCAAGTTCCATTATAACTTTATATTATGTATTAACTACAATATAAATGTTAGATGAATTATTTTTTTTCACATTATGTAAGGGTATCTTAAATAAAGCTGTGCTACATAAAATATATGTAACGCCGTTATTCGAGTAGCTAAAAATAAAAACGTAATGACAATTAAATTGATTTATTTCTTGATTGAATTTACAAATAATTTAATAGAAAATAATTTCTTGTCCGATCACTTCGCTCTCGCCAAAAGGAATGCTCAGCTGCTCGACTATCCTCTCCTCACCACACTTCACCCCTCCTCTCCACACCTCACCCCTTCTCTCCACACCTCACCCCTTCTCTCCACACCTCACCGCCTCTGCTCCCTCACACTGCTCTCCGCCCAACGACACACAATGTTGCCCGTTACAGTCGGCCATCCTGAAACAATTGCACCGCAATTGGTGCAACATACACAGATTTAACTTTCTACTAAATCAATCAAGTCATCCCTAGTAACGACGTCATCATCACTGCTAGTCTCGCTAGGGTTTGGGGCACTTCGATAAGTACGGAGAGAATCTGCGGCTACTACACCGGAGAACTTTTTGTAACTACGCATGCCCTTTACACTTCTAATCTCATATCACCTGTTATTTAATACCTTTTGAACAATATAATGCCCATGATAAAACACTTTTAATTTATTATTTACGTTTTTAACTTCACCACCTGATGGAGCTTGCTTCAAAAGAACTAAATGCCCCCTTTTTAAACGTAGTTCGTCGCTCTAATCGCTTTGAAGCGATTTTTACGTTTTATTTATACAGGTGTAGAGTCTACATGACAAGTTGAATTCGGCATTAATCTACCCCACAGGATTTATTGTTCTAGTTGGACGTGCTATCAAAAATTTAGAAAAAGAATCTACAAGCATTAAAATATATTAATGACCTTTGCGTGTTCTACAAAATGGGCCTAGATAGTCAATATGAACTACTTCCATAGTGATATTAGGCTTGAGCATAGGATGCAATTCGCCACTCAGTTTTTCGGTAGGTACTTAAGCGTAAGCGCACTCTAAACAGCTATATTCACATATATTTTTTTTTTTTATAAAACGAGTCATATTCGGAAACCAATCATCTGACTTAATTAGCTCTTCGCACCGTTTAATACCTATTTGGCCTATTTTATCGTAAAGTTTTTGCATGAATTTCTATGTAGCAAATGTCGGCACTACTAATCTATCACCGTACAATTTTATCCTATATAATCTATCGTTTTTAATTTTATAATTGTTTTTAACATCATTCCAAGCATTTCCTACCGTACCGTACCGTACCGTCAAGTACCAGTCATAGCTGAATATTATATTTATATTAATAATACGAGCAAAGGATCAATATTGATTGGAGCTATCGGTTGATGGTTAACGACTCAGAGCGTCAACATGTTTCATACGGTCTCCAGGTCTATACTCGATTTTAGGTATCGAACTCCGGAATCCTAAGCCACCAGCAAGCTATGCGAGGAACTAAATCTTTCTTTAAAAGGGTATATCTCACGGCAGAGTAATCCGTGGCTACTTTGATCAAATGTCCCAGTACATACAATCGAAAATGTTTTAATGAATCTACAAAAGCTAATGTTTCTAGTTCGTAACTATGATACATTGATATATCGGTTTATATCGGTTTTAATTCGCGTTCATTTTGTAACTGAAATAATATACCCGCAATACCGATCTTACTCGCGTCTGTATGAATTTCACAAGGTAACAATGGATTATATAGAGCAAGAACCGGTCGTGAACATAAATTTTGTTTTATTTCATTAAAACTATGCTCTTATTTCTAACCCCATGACCATTTCGAAGACTTTTTTGTCAAATCGGTTAATGGTTTTACTATAAGAGCAAATTTATTTATGTACTTTCTAAAATAACTACATAAACCTATGAATTGACGTAATTAATGTAAATTACTAGGCTTAGGAAAATTAAATACTTCGTTAATTTTTTTGACTACCCACTCTAATACAATTCGGACTAATTTCGTGGCCATGAAAAGAAACACTAGACTTAAGAAACGAATATTTCTTTAAATTTAATTTTAAATACGCTTTCTTTAATCGAATAAAAACTTTTTCAAGTAATTTCAAACCATCAGAGATACAAGAAGTAGATAATAACATGTCATCCATTAATGTAACGATTTCATTACTACCTACAAGTTTAATTAATTTTTTAATAACGCAAATGAATACCGACGGTTTATAAGCCAGTCCAAACGGTACCCTCAAGTGTTCATACAGACCATTTGGTGTAATAAAAGCAGTCTTATTTATAGAGTTTGGATGAATTTTAACATAATGATAGCCCGAAAACAGATCCAAGCTCGTAAAAAAACTTTTACCTGACAACTTAGCTAATTGATCGTCAATGTGTCCCACAGAAAACGATATTTGATTGTAATTGCATTTAAATCCCTATAATCCACACACGAGTCTATAGTCAACATTTTTCTTACGCACAAGGATAATCGGAAACGCATACTCTGAATTGAATTACCTTATAATTCCCCCACTCATTAAATCATCGACTAATTTCGTTACAATTTGTCTCTCTGAATGTGCTAATCTATACCTAGGGATAATCTCTAATATATATATTAATATATAATATTCATTTCACCCAAATTAGTGCAACCTATTTCTCTTTCCTAGTACTAAACTAGCAAAACAAATTCTATATGATTTTAAAAGTTTAATAAATGCGCAATTGTAAAATTCTCCTATGTTGCCTATCTCTAATGTCTCTAACTCTTTATCGAATTTTTTTTTTACTAACTCATCTCTCCTCAATTCTAAATTATTTTCACTCACCTCAAAGTCTGATGTACACTTCTCAGCTCTGGTAATCGTCATGCCCTTCTTCCAGCTAATTGCATCTGATCCTATGTTGCAGACCCTGACGTAGCCTTCACCCTTTTGAAGTACTGCGCTGGCTATAGCGTACATAATGCTGCGTATACTGGTTTGTTTTGGCTTCGTACAATTTAGTCTCCTCATCCAGCTCCTTGAACCATCAGTCGAACTAGGTTGTCTCGGACCGGTACAGTTGTGCCTTCAATTAGTTAAACTCTGAAACTACTCGCTTCATCACATACATTTATATTCGTTAAGTCGTTAGGTGGATTAGACATTCTAGATAAAGTGACTCCATATTTAGAAACTTTAAAAGTCATATCTTCGCGGTTTATAATAGTTTGTCTAATAAATAAGGTGATATCTCCCATATCTACGTCAGTTACGACAGCTGTGGTTTTAATTAACTGCTTATCTACCAACAGGTCAAACTAAATTTCTCCTATTGCATGAACTGAGCTACTATTAAAGCCCTTCAAAACAATATTGGTGGGGTCTACCCTCAGTTTCAAGGCATCGGACGCCCCGTTAGAGATTACATTGAGTTCGCTGCCAGTATCTATATAAGCTTTGATAAACATGTCATTACCTTAAAACTCTTCTGGTACGAGTACATGTTGTTCAAACTTGATATCTGGTGGACCGCCTTCACGCTGCTCTGGTGATCATCTTTTGCTGTATGGCACGCACTCGCCACGTGACATAGTTTACCACATCTAAAACACTTACGTTTATCAGGTAAATTACAGATAGTTGCCACGTGTCCTACTTCATTACAGCTGTAGCAAACCGGCGATTATCTTCCGTGAAGCTGAGTTTTGGACCCTTCTCCGCTGGAAGCTTTATTCAATCCGAGTGACTTAGCAGGATCATTCTGTAATTACTGGTGATTAATCTGGTAAGAATTAAAGGTAGATAGAAAACCTTCGTACAGCTCGTCTGGAGTACGGCATTGGAATGTTAGTGCATTCGCCCTGAGTTCTTGTGGCAGCCCTCGCACAATACAAGATACGGCAGCTTGATCGCTCAGTTGACATCTATAACACATTGCTAATTTTTCTTGAAAATACTTAGTCATAGATTCTGATGAAAGTTTCTTTCTATACATAAGTTCATCTAACAAAGAAGCATAATCATGATGACGTGGAAAAGCTCGTATGATCATAGCTTTCCATTCCTCTCAGGAATGATCATAAGAATCTAATCTATTAAACCACTGCCTCGCCTGGCCTTGTAACTTTGATTGTAAAATAAATGATTTTGTTTCATCGTCCCAATTGTAAATTATGCCTAATTGTTTAATTTTCTTAATACAGCCTTTTATATGTAAATCACGACTATCCGGATCATAGTCAGGAACTAATTTCTCAGTATTTTGTAAGCGAGGGTATCTATATTTTAACGTATCACCATCATTATTCAAACATTCTTTAACTATTTTATCTACCCTCATTTTATCAAATTGTTTATAGAAACAGAATGAGTTTTACTATTAAAGTTATTAATATTGGATTCGCTTACGTGCCAGTCCCGGTTCCTCTTTGCTAGTACAGCCCGACCTGGATGTTCATTGCTTCTCTTCATTTTGGGCTGATCCCTCTTCTGATATGTAACGCCGTTATTCGAGTAGCTAAAAATAAAAACGTAATGACAATTAAATTGATTTATTTCTTGATTGAATTTACAAATAATTTAATAGAAAATAATTTCTTGTCCGATCACTTCGCTCTCGCCAAAAGGAATGCTCAGCTGCTCGACTATCCTCTCCTCACCACACTTCACCCCTCCTCTCCACACCTCACCCCTTCTCTCCACACCTCACCCCTTCTCTCCACACCTCACCGCCTCTGCTCCCTCACACTGCTCTCCGCCCAACGACACACAATGTTGCCCGTTACATATATATAGAAACTAAACTCCATTTTATTTAACAATTGAATTCATTTCTATAATGTGTCTGACTTCTATACATAATATATTATTTGATATAATTTTGTTTCTATTGTTTAATAAGTATAAATTAGCAAATATAATCATCTTAATAAATCTATTCTTAATGTTATTTATATTTAACAATATTTGATAAATATTATTTATATTAATAATATCATTACATCTTGTGTATTTTTTATGTTTATGTTCCAAACAGTGAATCTGTTATTATTGTTTTGAGACACAACATGTATATTTGTGTTTTAATAATGATATAAAATAGAAAATCTTATAGACTTTTTTTAATAATTAGCATAGTTAAAAGAACTTTATTTTCTCAAGAAAATTTTATATGATTTTATTAAATGAAAATGGACCTGACATTATTTTTTTGTGAATCATGTCCGAATGTGAATAAACACATTCAATTTTTTTGTTTCAAACTCTGATTGATTAAAGAAGTCTGTTCAAGAAGAGTTGATTTTGGCGGCTTATGCATATAGTAGAATTATGTACATATAAAAATAACTATTAGTGTTATTTTTGAATGTTTAATATAATAAAGTAAAAATTACCATAGAACATGTTATTGAAACATTTTAAACATATATTTTTGTGTTTAATCTTGAGAGTGGCTTCATCTGATAAGATTATTGGTTTACAATATAGTCTATACTTATCTCCTATCTAGTACTAATCATCATCATGCATCATGATTTTTCCTTCCTTCCATTATTTTCAGTTTCAAATTTCAATAATACACAATACTTATGAAAACCGCCATTGATAATGTTTTAAGGGCAATGTTTGGACTTTCATATGAGACATTTTTTTAATTTTATTAAACTGAAGAATTAATTATTTATTTATTAATATAGAATTTTTAATTACAATATTTATATCCATCACTTAAACAAAAATATAATAAATCATTATTGAAGTGAAACTTCTTTATCGGGGTTGGAAAAAATTTACGCGTTACGCGTCACATTTTTTCGTTACGCGCCATCTTGTAAAACTGTATTTACTCGACTGCGACAGAAGAAGGGTTATGTTTTTCGAGTGTATGTATGTGTGTGTATGTGTGTATGTGCGTATGTGCGTATGTGCGTATGTGCGTATGTGCGTATGTGCGTTGTGCGTATGTGCGTATAATTACGATCGTATAAAAAGTAAACTGTTTTTATTATAAGTTTCACTTCTTACGAATGTACGCTAGTACACGCACAATTTTTTTATTTTAATTTCACATATTATATATGTCTGCTGGAATATGGTATAATACAGGGATGTCAAAGATACAGCCGTATCAATTCATAGCTAGATTTTAGTTATTTATTATCTTACTAGTTAATAAATAGATCTACCGTTACATCTAGGCTAGTTGTATTATAATGTGGCTAATTTTGTTAAATACAATCTCTAAAGTTTAGAGTTGTATTTGAGTTTGACAGCCCTGGTATAAACCATTTATATTTCTGTGTTCTAGTTTACTGCTATACTTATAGTATTTTCTACTTATTTTCATTTATTCTTAAAGGATACAAAAATTAAAATATTATATAATATAACTAGCAGCCCGCCTCGGCTGTGGCCGGGGTATATACATATCTTTGGGGTATATCTTCTTCATGAATCACTCTATCTATTGGTGAAAACTGCATAAAAATTCGCACAGTTGTTTTTGAGTATATCGTGAACAGACAGACAGACACGGCAGAGGCCTTTGTTTTATAATATGTAGTGATGTGATATATACAATTTGACTTTCTTTTTAAGCCCCATATAAACATTCATAATAGCAGTAACTAAAAATGTATTGTCATATTGTCATTGTTCAAACAACTGTTTGTATATAAATAGTTGCCATCCAGTGAAGTTCACTAACTAATGACTTGGAATTTATGTATGCAATTAAAGACTATAAGATAAAGATAAGAAAGACGTAAGTGATAAAAGATAGTTTAATATGTTTCAATTATTCATATTTACACAACACTGTCTGGTCGAGGGATCCTTCCTTTTCAATGGCAGCCTCTCACAACGCCAAAGATACAATAATAAATATTGGTGTCGACATATCCAGCGACGTCCAGTTCCGATGTCACCTGGAAGACAAGGTCAGGATGGCATCCAAAAAACTCGGTGTGCTTAACAGAGCGAAGCGGTACTTCACGCCGGGGCAAAGACTGCTTCTATATAAACCGCAAGTCCGCCCCCATATGGAGTACTGCTCTTATCTCGCGGCGGGAGCACCGGCATACCAGCTTGGTCCTCTTGACTCGGTTCAAAGGAGAGCCGTGAGAATTGTTGATGATCCAATATTGACGAGCGATATCGAGCCCTTATGTCTAAGAAGAGATCTTGCATCCCTATGCGTGCTCTATCGTTTGTATAATGGGTTGTGTTCCGAAGAATTGTTCGAAATGATGCCAACGGCCACTTTTTATCATCGCACCGCTCGCCATCGACATGGAATTCATGCTCACACATTGCAGCCCAAATGGTCCCGTACAGTTCGGTATCAGAGGAACTTCCTCCCACGGACCATTCGGCTGTGGAATGAACTCCCTGCCGAGGTTTTCCCACAGGACTACAGTATGGGGTCCTTCAAGAGGGGAGTAAATAGGTTTTTGAAGGGTCGGCAACGCGCATGTGATGCCCCTGGTGTTGCAGGCGTCCATAGGCTACGGTAACCGTTTACCATCAGGCGGGCCGTATGCTTGATTGCCACCGTCGTGGTATAAAAAAAAATATCAAATATTCCACATACATCATTAGTATATAAACTCTTTTGCAAAAAAAAACGGGCACTTAAGCAAAGAACTATTTTATAGTTACTATTAGTGTACCGTTTTCAACGTTTAATAATTAATAATTTTTAACTTTCCGCGCGCTTAATAATTCAACCAATGCAATGTCAATAACGCCGTCTTAAATGGTGGACCCTTGTGTATATGACCAATGAGAGCGCCCGAATCACCGGCGCGCATGCGCAATCGAGCCACACGAAGAAAGCAGCGCCCGCGGTGGCCAATATATAGAACATCTATCATCGAACGGAACTCGTTACTATTGCGACCGTTGAAACCGAGAATCAAACCTGACTTTGTGTGAAATTTACTGCCTATCGTTTGTCTGTGGCGTGTTTAGTGGACCTTTTCTGTACAAAACGAGGCCGGCCGGCATATATCCTAAAGTCGCAATAAGATCAACAAGAACCAATCCGTCTTCCGTTCCTGCTGAGCAAGGTGAGTTGTGCATGAGTATCTATTGTTCATGTATTCAAGGAGTGTACCGTTTATTTACCGGCGAGTGTGTACTTATGCTCGATCCAGATTGTACGCAGATTGACATTGCATTGGATATTATAAAAGAACCGTATTCGTTTGCGTACATCTTTTTGGTGCCGAAACCCGGGAATTTAGATAAATTCGGTCAGCCTAAATACCAGTTTTAGTTCGTAGGTGTAACGAAAATAACATTCTTTTATCGTTTACTATACTTCCTTAACGCATAATTATATCATAACGTAAAAATATCTAACAATTACGAAACAATTCTTTGTTCCATTCTGTCCGCTAAGCGCCGCGCCACGGATATCTACCGCCAAAGATTTAATTAAATCCTTGCCTACCGCTTACTTACCGTTCCAACCGATCGCGATCTTCGTTAAATATCGAGTCGTTTATTATCAATTGACACAATATTATTTACCGTTTTTACCATTTGTAATAACAATATTGCAAATTATATCGTACCATAATTTGTGTATCAATTTGAATATAACACGACTAGCTCAACATACCGTAATAAATAACATAAAATGTATATTGTTTATTTATTTAAATTAAAACAAAACTTTTATACACACATAATATTTATTTTTTGTTTATTTTAAGTAAAATAAAACTTTTATACATATATAATATTTATTTTTTGTTTATTTAAAGTAAAATAAAACGTTTGTACATATATAATATTTATTGTTTGTTTATTTAAAGTAAAAATAAAACTTTTATATTTTTATTTCTAAACTATAGCAAACCGTTCTGCTTTCTAATAAGGTTCATTTTAGCAATCAACATTATTTGTGTAAGGTGTTTAATAGCTGTTGTCGCCTTAATTACGAACATCGATAGTTGTTGTGTAACTACGACCACGGATAGCGTGATTGTTGTTATTTATATAATATAATATTCTCAATAAACGTTTAGCTTTAGTAAACAGCGTTTTAGAATTTATTCAATTTTTATTTTTATTTTTTTTATCGTTAAAGATGTCTTGCTTAGCACGACGTAAATCTAAATCTGGATTAAAACGATGTAACGCAACGAATTATACTGTTAATAATTTGCCTAGTTTACGACGTAAACGAACTATCGCGTATAATCGTATTACGAAGGCTCTCGAAGTGGGGAATTTAATCGAAACCGATGTATCACAGACCGACTTATTCCTTTCATATTGTCAGGAGATAAAAAACATCGCGGATAGTTTTCAAGAGGCACACTTCATCATTCTGGATCTTTTAAACGCGGAAACCGATGATGTAGATACCGAGATTCAGGAGAATTTCGATGAAGTGTACTTTCAAGTCGTTGCGCTTCAACGTAAGTATCAGCAGTGTTCGTCGCAAGAATCGAATAACGCGAGGCGTGATTCGTTCATAGGTGCGCAGAGCAATATGCGTTTACCGAAGATTTCACTTCCAGTCTTTTCGGGCGCTATCAAGGAATGGCCTGAGTTTATCGCAACTTATAATGCATTGATTCATGAATCAATCATTTTAAGTGATATCGAGAAATTTCATTATTTGGTTTCGGTGTTGCGTGGTGATGCGTTATCGTTGATTAGAACATTCCCGGTTGCATGTGAGCATTATTTAAGTGCATATGATGCTCTCAAGTCCCGCTATGAGGACAAACGTGAATTAGCGTTTACGTGCTGGCGCGATATTTTGGATGTCAGTTTCAAAACTACACACGCTCAGGATTTCAGACATGCGTTAAACACGATCGATGAAAACTTGACTATTTTAAAAAAGTTGAAGTTACCTACTGAGCACTGGGACTTCGTGCTTTCTTACAACATTTTGTCGAAACTCGATACTAAATTGAGACGCGAGTTTGAGGAAAGACACATTGACATCGAGATACCACAATATAAACATATTAGAACGTTTTTACACTCTAAGAGTGAAGCACTTATACGCGACACGCACTTCTCCGCCGTTACCCCTAGAAATTCACAAGTCAGCAAGGAGGCTTCAGGTGCCTTTCAAAAATCGAAGCGACCTACCGTCACACATTCGCTTGTTGCTCCCACCGCCAACCTGCCTAAGAAGAAGGTTGGTGATAAACAAGAGGGAAAACCAACTCAGGTTGCCACAACCTCTAAACTTATTCGTAAGTGTTCATACTGCGGTGAGGAACACCACATAACGGCTTGTAAAGATTTCTTGTCTAAATCCGTGGACGAGCGCATGGCTGTGACCGGCGAACGGAAATGGTGCTACAATTGTCTTAACTCGTCTCACTCGGTGCGAGAGTGCACATCGATATTCTCGTGTCGAAAATGTCAGCGTAAACATCACACTCTACTACATCGGGACAAGGCGTGGAACGACCCCGACACCGCGCGCGATCATTCGCAATCGGTAGCCCTAGTGACTAAAAAATCCTTAACCTCGTCTAACCCGTCCGCGAATACGACCGTGCTACTGGCCACTGCCATAGTTCAAATTCGTGACACATTTGGTGAATTTCATTCGTTCCGAGCGTTATTTGACACGGGTAGTCAAAATAATTTTTTGACAGCACACGCAGCTAAGCGACTTGGGCTCAAGCCTAGAGCCGCCTGTGCCGACGTACATGGCTTGGGGGGCGCTCCTGCCTCAGTCAATGGCATCGTTACATGCGACGTCGGTACTAATGGAAACGTTAAATTTCATCTCGAGATGCTCGTCATACCGAACATCTGCGGAGATCAACCCATCGCAAGACTCAATACGGATGAATGGAATGATGTCAAGACATTACCGTTAGCAGATCCTGGTTTTGACATCCCTGGTCCGATCGACGTCTTGTTGAATGCCGACGTTTTCGCAGAATCGCTGCTCGAACAGCGTTTGAAGGGTAACGGATCTCGACCGCAAGCCCTGAATTCAGTTTTCGGGTGGCTTCTCCTAGGGAAGTCGCGACTCGCATCCTCTTCTTCATGTTTGATGGGAGTAACACCTCCTAGCATGGATGAGAGCTTAAATAAAATAGTTCAACGTTTCTGGGAAATCGATAACGTTCCACAACCTTCTCGATTAACTCCAGATGAGCAAGTTTGTGAAAATAGTTTCACTCATGACCACTACCGTGACGAGACCGGAAGGTATAACGTCGTTCTTCCTTTCAAGAACAACGCGGAGCCCCTTTTTGAAGGCTCGCGAGCGATAGCCTTACGGCGCTTCCATGCCATTGAGAAGCGGTTGTCTCGTGATCAATTGTTAAAACAACAGTACATCAATTTCATGACTGACTACATCGAAAGTGGTCACATGACTCTAGTACCTGCTAAGCACATGGGTCTAGGCAGGTACTACATACCGCACCACTGCGTCTTGCGTCCCGATAGCTCCACGACGAAACTCCGCGTGGTGTTCGACGCCTCGGCTAAGGACGCTAACTCCAATTCGCTTAACGATTCGCAACTTATAGGTCCGAAGTTGCAATCCAACATCGTGGAGATTCTTCTCCATTACCGGGAACACGAAGTCGTTTTTATGGCGGATGTACGCCAAATGTACCGTCAAATTAACGTAGCTCCTCATCACCGTGACTACCAGCGCATTTTCTGGCGGGCTCACCCAGATGAGCCTCTCCAAGAATACGTCTTAAATACCGTCACCTACGGAGTATCTTCTTCTCCGTTTTTGGCATGTCGCACCATCCGGCAGCTGGCCAGTGACGAGGGTCATCATTATCCTAAGGCCAAAACCGTTTTAACTTCCGACATTTATATCGATGACATCGTAACCGGAAGTTCAACGCTAGAGGATGCCCGCGATATCAAATCGCAAGTCATCGCTCTTCTTCGCCGCGGCTGCTTTGAGCTACGCAAATGGGTGAGCAATCGACCTGAGCTTCTAAGTGACCTTCCCTCAGAAGCGTGTCTATCGGAAGCTATTACTTTTGCCCAAGCCGAAGACACAACCGTGAAAGTTCTTGGCCTGAAATGGGAGCCTGCCTCAGACTCGTTCGTTTTTAACGTCCAACCGTCAAATCAACCGTGTACCAAACGAACGATTCTAAGCGAGGTAGCTAGGGTCTTCGATCCTTTGGGATTTCTGTCGCCTCTAACAATTCAAGCCAAATGCTTAATCCAAAAACTTTGGATCCTCGGCGTTTCGTGGGATGATACTCCTCCACCGGAAGTTGTTGCACTATGGAATAATTTTTCTCAACAACTTCCACAAATCAGGGAAGTTAAGGTTCCACGTAAGTTCGTTATCGAAGGCGCTCGATCGTATCAACTGCATGGGTTCTGTGACAGCTCTGAACTTGCGTACGGTGCCGTCATTTATCTACGTGTCACCGAGTCTGACGGTTTCATTCGCGTCTTCCTTGTTTGTGCACGAGCTCGCGTCGCGCCTTTGAAGAGGCAGTCGCTGCCACGCTTGGAGCTTTGTGCTGCGGTTCTACTAGCCGACCTCATGAAATTCGTCAAGGAGACATTGCGGATTCCCCTCCATAGCACCTATCTGTGGAGCGATTCTACCGTCACTTTAGCTTGGCTGCGGTCCCCATCTTCGCGCTGGGTAACTTTTGTCGCAAACCGTGTCAGTCACATCCAAGACACAGTTCCTACCGAATGTTGGAGGCATGTGCCCTCTGCAACCAATCCGGCTGACATTTGCTCCCGAGGACAGCTGCCAGCGGAACTATTAACCAACGCGCTATGGTGGGCGGGACCCGAGTGGCTCTCTAAACCCCAGTCTGAGTGGCCACCAGACATATCTAAATGTCAGACGAAGGAGGACGTCGTGATTCCCGAGCAACGTAGTATCGTTCTCATCGCTGATCAAACCGCTCCGAAAACTTCAATAATTGATGAGCTGTTCGAGAAGTATTCATCCCTGGATAAAATTTGTCGGATCTTAGCGTATATCCGTAGATTTCGCGTTAATTCGTGTAATGCTGGCCCGCGACCTGAAAGTCTTGTCGTGACGGATGTTGAATGTCATCGTGCTCTCCTGATGATCGTCAAACATTTCCAGAACCGTTTTTTCTTTGATGTCATATCAAATCTGAGGTTACGAAAACAGTTGCCTCGCAACCTCCGTAAACTAAATCCGTTCCTGGATGACCAAGGTATACTCAGGGTGGGCGGACGGCTGGCTCGCTCTGGTCTTGAATTCGAACACAAGCACCCGGCATTGCTGCCCAGGAAATGTGTTCTCACCACAGCAGTTATCGAATCCATTCATCGGAAGAATCTTCATCCCGGTCTGAACACCACGCACTACCTGATCTTGCAGCAGTTCTGGATTCTGGCGGGTAAGCGTGCCGTGCGTCAGCACCTCTCGAAGTGTATGCGATGCTATCGTCTCCGTCCTCAACCATTGCAACCGTTCATGAGCGACCTTCCCGCTTTCCGCGTTAACCAGGCAAAACCGTTCTCTCAAGTTGGGGTTGATTTTGCGGGTCCCTTCCGGATCAAACTGGGTCTCCATCGCGGTGCTAAGATCGATAAGGCTTACTTATGTTTATTCGTCTGCCTGAGCACCAAAGCTGTACACCTTGAAGTGGTGTCCACTTTATCGACTGACGGTTTCATCGCCGCGTTGCGCCGTTTCGTCTCCCGTCGGGGCCGTTGTAACGTCATACATTCAGATTGCGGCACAAACTTCGTCGGTGCAGCCTCGCAACTCGCATCATGCATGGAGCAAGCAATGAACTCAGAACGGATTGCATTTAAACGTAACCCCCCATCTTCTCCACATTTCGGTGGAGTATGGGAAATTCAAGTGAAAACCGCGAAAAGTCATTTATATCGGATTGTTGGCGATCAAACTCTAACCTTCGAAGAGCTTACCACGCTCCCTCGACCCCTGTGTCCATTAAGCTCTGACCCTAACGACTTAAACATTCTTACACCTGGTCATTTCTTGACACTAGAACCTCTCACGGCGGTTCCTGATCCAGATTACTCTAAGATTAATCTTAATCGTCTAAATCGATGGCAACTGATCCAATCGTTCCAACAGCAATTTTGGAAACGTTGGAAACACGAATATCTACACGCGTTAACTCAGCGGGCAAAATGGACCAAAGACTCAACACAGTTAAACGTAAATTCGATCGTGCTTATTAAGGACGATAATCGACCTCCACTCCAATGGGCATTAGGACGAGTAATCTCTTTACACCCTGGGCCTGATGGAGTGAGTCGCGTGGCTACTGTAAAAACTAGAGATCACGTAATTAAGAGACCTTTAGTTAAATTGTGCCCTCTGCCAACCGAATAACAATCTTTATTAACAAACATAGTTTAGTAATTAGTAAGCTTAGTACCATAGTTTAGTTTCTTAATTTTAAAATTAGTATCGTAAGTCTAGCGTAGTTCAATTTACTTAACGTAGTTCAGCGTTTCTCAATCAAATTTCGGGAAAATCCCATTGGTATTTTGGTGGGCGGAATGTACCGTTTTCAACGTTTAATAATTAATAATTTTTAACTTTCCGCGCGCTTAATAATTCAACCAATGCAATGTCAATAACGCCGTCTTAAATGGTGGACCCTTGTGTATATGACCAATGAGAGCGCCCGAATCACCGGCGCGCATGCGCAATCGAGCCACACGAAGAAAGCAGCGCCCGCGGTGGCCAATATATAGAACATCTATCATCGAACGGAACTCGTTACTATTGCGACCGTTGAAACCGAGAATCAAACCTGACTTTGTGTGAAATTTACTGCCTATCGTTTGTCTGTGGCGTGTTTAGTGGACCTTTTCTGTACAAAACGAGGCCGGCCGGCATATATCCTAAAGTCGCAATAAGATCAACAAGAACCAATCCGTCTTCCGTTCCTGCTGAGCAAGGTGAGTTGTGCATGAGTATCTATTGTTCATGTATTCAAGGAGTGTACCGTTTATTTACCGGCGAGTGTGTACTTATGCTCGATCCAGATTGTACGCAGATTGACATTGCATTGGATATTATAAAAGAACCGTATTCGTTTGCGTACAATTAGTTTGTTTGACAATTTTAGGTATTGTTATCCTCAGAATTTTATAAATTAATTAGGAAGGAATAGTTTTCATCAGTTTTATCATAACATTTTAATTAAATTATTAAGAAATAATGTTTAAGCTCAAAACACTATGATTGTACCTGCTCGCTAAATAAAAATGAAACGCGTTAATTTCTTTGTTTTTCTTGAATACATTAAAAGTAGATAAAAGTTTAGTATTGAGTGTGACCCCCTCTTGCTGAAATCACAGCTTGCATTCGTCTGGGCATGCTAGTGAGTATATCTTTTATGGTTTCTTGGGGAATACGTTCCCACTCCGCGGCAATCACATTCTTTAGCTCTCTGATGGTCTGCGGAGCCGGCTGCACTGATCTCACTCGTCGCTTCAGAACGTCCCAGACATGCTCTATGGGATTGAGGTCCGGACTTCTAGCTGGCCAGTCCAAACGACGAATTCCGACTTCTAGTATATACGCATCCACACCGCCAGACCGGTGGGCGCGAGCGTTGTCGTCCATAAAAATTGAGTTTTCGCCAAGAGCGGTTAAAGCGGGTTGTGCATAAGGAATTAGAACTTCCGTTATGTATCGGTGTCCAGTCAGTGTACCGTTTTCGATGAAGACTAACTCCGTACGATCCATAGAATTTATTCCTGCCCAAAACATAACAGAGCCCCCTCCATAAGGTGTGATTTCTTCAAAACATGCCTCTGCAAAGCGTTCTCCTCGTCTACGTAGCACTCGCCGACGTCGGTCTTCACCATGCAGAGATATCCTGGCTTCATCGGAGAACAATACCCTATCCTAGTCTTCATGAGTCCATGACACACAATTTCGAGCGAAGCTAAGCCTGGTAACTCGATGTCCACGGAGTAATTTAGGGCCGCGTGCCGGGCGATAACTGTGTATATTAGCAGCGAGAAGCCTCCTTCTGACCGTCCATAGACTAATTTGCACATTTCTTACTTCTTCGAGGGTGTTCTTGAGGTCCACATAAGAAGATTTGCGATTTCTCAACGCTTGACTAACTAGAAAACGATCATCCCGTGGTTCGGTACATGTCTTTCTGCCAGAACCAGGCCTTATCTTGACGGAACCGGTCTCTTGATAGCGCTGCCAGGTCCTTTGAACTGTCGACCGACTCACATTTAGCCTCTGAGCCACGAAGCATTGACTGCAACCTTCTTCAAGCAGCGCAATAATTTTGCTCGCTTTTATCACTTTATCTACCATTTTCGAGATTGCTAAACAGCAATAACAATACTTTTAAATGTCAAGGACACCAGATAATTTAATAAAAATTGACAAAAAGTTAATTAGAGTCGATATTAACTATAGGGAATTCGCGCCACAAAATGTAGTTAAAAGTTATTTTCTTTGAAAACCAGGCTCAGTCAAAAATTTGAATTTGGAATGTACTCTTATAAACATTATGGCACTTTTATAACTGGCCAGTAACATGTTCAAATGATTAAAACCTTTTTGGTATTTTATTTTTTTTTGCCAGGAAGAAAATCGAAACCGCCCGTTTTTTTTGCAAATGAGTGTACTTATAAAGGACATGTGAAATATTTGATTACATATATTCATATATATATATATACATATCTGCATTTTTTAATAAATGATTTATCCATGTAATGCAACACTTTTAATTTATAAAACGGGTGCAAGTCTGTGTCCTGCTTGAGGTTTCCAATCGCGTCCTGTGCATTTATCTGTAAAGCACTTAATATTGCCGTCATGCGCTCTTGTCCGTCGACTTAGTCAGCGTGACCCGCGGTACTCGAGACGGACAATTGTGCATTGACAATTAAATTTAATGAGATTAAATTGTGCTATTTCTAGCTACACATCTGCTACGCTCTCGTAACGGAAGCTGATTCTTATCGGTTTTTATGTTATGGTTACAGGAAGTACACACACGAATAGGAATATTGTTATGAAATATTGCTTAGAATTTTTTAAAACATAAATGTTGCAATTGTTTTACGTTTTGTTACATTTATGTTGTTTTTCAATAGAGTGTTATATTGAATGTACTTGAAAGGTAATTTTCATGGATTTGTTAAGAACCTCTATCAATGGACATTCAGTGGGTAATGAGGTGAACATATTTGAAGATGGTTAATGTGTACGTTTAGTGAAATACCATTGTGTTGTTTTGATTAATTATCTTCATAAATATCATTATGATTACAGATTGGACGGAATGTGTATCGCGCGTCACCGTCTCCGACGAATACAATATTCGAATGTAGGGTGCTCTCGCGGCATCATGCCACACTGTATTACGATAAAGGACACTTTTACCTCGTGGTAAGTTTTTACATAATATTAAATTTATTTTAGCTTGATGGTTGATAGGAATAAAGTTAATCTTTACAATTTATCGCGTTCTAGGTAGTATAGGAAAACATTACAGATATAATATAATGTATGTATGTAATATTTAAGGTCTGAGTAAAGCAATATAGCGGATAACACTCTAACCTTCTCCTTCATAAGAGCCTTTGCTCAGCAGCGGGATATGTTTAAAAATTATTATTTAAAAAAAAGCTTAAGTTTATTTTTTCTCCTTTTGGATTACAAAACGTTTTATAAATTAAAAATCTATAGGCGTATTATGAGATGTTAAAGTAGTTGACTCTCACATATTACGCCTACAATAGATTTCTATCGACGCAACCTAATTCCGCAATCTATTTAACAATTTCGTTGATTTGCATATAAGGCATATGGCGTTATACTTATAAGGCTTCTATAATATATACAAAACGAGATAGCGTAATCGGAAATGTCGTTACAAAACAACTAATGCGTGATTCAATTTTATTTAAACAAGATGGAATTTGAATAAAAATAAAAGTTTTTTTTTTTTTATTTATTCTAAAACCATTTAATATTTATTATTAATATAGGAATATGTAGTTATGCGTGAAAATATTAAAAATAATTTGACTTTAAAATCAATGAGAAATTCTTTGTTTTTTTGACAAGAAATAATTTCTATGCTGGCCAAACCCTATCCTGACATTCCGTTAGACTAATTTAAAAAGAGCCTTATTTACCGTTTATCGGTGCCCTATAAGATCCAGGGGTCCGAAACGCACACATGACACAAGAAATACAATTGCTTATATCATTTGTATTAAATATTTTTTACGAAAGATTGCTTTGGAATCGAAACTAATCGAAACGAAAATTGGTGAGACACCATTAGGACAACGGTCAGTTGCTGTGGCATTGTGTCAAACCGTCGAGACCGTAGCTTTTGAAAATCAGATCTAATTAAGCTTAGGCAGAATTTACATTTATTCAAATTTCACTTAATTTAAAAATAACTCTTGAATTAAAAATATTTCTAGTAACTGCGTTCGGACAAATAATAGTCGAAGAACAATTACACGTACGACAGTATGCATAACGACATTTCGAAATCAGACAATGGATTTAGGAGTGGTCAAAATGTATATTATAAAAAAAAAAAAACCTAAAAACAAGCCTTTCTTTTAATTTTTTTTTTAATTAAATAGGTACATTAGCCATATCCGTTTTTACCTGTCTTCGTTCCGATCTTGTCCCGATACAATAAGTTTAATCGAAAGTTTTCAATAATTTTAGCATGAAAGAGTAAAAAAAACTTCGGTGTCCATCAAATTCTCCACAAATAATCGGGTAATATTATACGGATGTAGTTATTGGGATTATTTTCGTGATACTATAGTTTGCAAACGTATATTGTCTAGAATCTAGACTTAAGTCGTCAAACCTTAAAACCCGTCTAATGTCGACACTCGTATTGAATGTCCGATAGACAAGAAGTCGTATAAGTAAAGCAATAAAACGCGACTGTTTTGTGCGATGTTTGCCACATTATTGAGATAGCATTTTATTTGTTTTTTGATAATAATGTAAAATTAAACTACACTACGCACAACAATTAAGGGAGCAGAAAAACAATCGAAATTTTTGGGGGATTTTCAACAGGCTGTCACTTATACAAAAATGGTCGCACAGCAAAAATAAAAAAAGCAAATTGTAGCTCTAAGTGTCTAGTTTTTGGACCTGAGTTTGAAATTTTTTTTTAAAACATATTTTTCGAATTATCATAAGAAAACCACCGAAAAAAAAAATTTCGAATTTTTTTTTAGATTTTTTTTTTAAATCTACGGACGTGGAAATTTTTTTTGACTTAACCTCTATATGGATCAAATAGCCTTTTTATTCAGCTTTAATTTGGTTTTTTAAAAATCTCGATACGAGCATTTCTCGCTGAGATATCGGTGTTTGAATGGAAAAAGATCATTTTGTCTTTGATTACCAATATCTCAGCAACCAATGATCGTACAGAAATTTTGAGGTTGGTTTCAAAAACTTAAATAAATTATCTACAAGGGTCAGCAATTTAATTTAAAAAAATTTTTTTTTTCAATCATTACATGAATTTGAAAAAGCAACCAAAAAAGGGCTTTTTGTGGTTTTTTTGGAATCTCAAGCGCCCAATCAAAAATATTGCGGAAATTACTAATGTTAAGTGTGCCTTTTACTGTTCAATATACCCACAAAAACCCTACGAAGTTTCAATTTAATCCAGCCAACCGTTTTTTTTCCCCACTTGATCGAATTTTTGAAAAAATTTAAGGAGCAAGAATTTCGCTCTGAAAATGTCATATTTTTTAACAAAAATGAAAAAAAAGAAATTTCATTTTTCTCTCAATTCTGTATTAGTGACTTGGAAAATTTAAGAAAAAAAATCGAAAATTTTTGTTGCGCGACGACGACCTTGGCCAACTCGTCGTTAATAATCACCGGTTTCCACACCGGTTTCCGGTTTTTTTTCGATTTTTTTTCTTCTCTTAATTTTGTATTAGTGACTTGGAAAATTTTTGGAAAAAAAATCCAAAATTTTTGAAATTTTTTTAAATTTTTTTTTCGATTGGCCCAAAATTAAAAAAAAATGTAGCGACTCACTTTCTCACCGATTTTCCTCTTCCGCACTTTAATTTTCCTAGACACAAATTAATTGAATAAATTAAAAGTTAATACCCCCAAGGCAAGTCGAATATTCGTTCTACGAATATTGGGACAATAATTTTTTTGTGCGAATTTAAACAGTATCTAAAAAAAAAACAGTTTTTTTTAAAACTAACTTGCTTTTTTGGTAATCGAGCCAATCAACAGTTTTTCTCAAAACTACCGTATTTTTTAATTTTTAGAAAAGCAAATTAACTGAGTTTTTGCAAACTTTAGTTTTCTTTTTCTTTTTTTTTCATAATGCCTAGGCGGCATTTATCCGCGCCACAAGTCGCTCAGATAGTGACTCTAGTGGAAGAAGGATACAATTACCGACAAGTCGGGGATCGTATGGACATTAGTTCATCTGTCGTATCTCGCGCAAACAATCGGTATTTGGAAACCGGTGACGACGGTGGTGATCAACGACGAGTTGGCCAAGGTCGTCGTCGCGCAACAAAAATTTTCGATTTTTTTTTCTTAAATTTTCCAAGTCACTAATACAGAATTGAGAGAAAAATGAAATTTCTTTTTTTTTCATTTTTGTTAAAAAATATGACATTTTCAGAGCGAAATTCTTGCTCCTTTAATTTTTTCAAAAATTCGATCAAGTGGGAAAAAAAAAACGGTTGGCTGGATTAAATTGAAACTTCGTAGGGTTTTTGTGGGTATATTGAACAGTAAAAGGCACACTTAACATTAGTAATTTCCGCAATATTTTTGATTGGGCGCTTGCTTTTCCAAAAAAACCACAAAAAGCCCTTTTTTGGTTGCTTTTTCAAATTCATGTAGTGATTGAAAAAAAAAATTTTTTTCAAAATTAAATTGCCGACCCTTGTAGGTAATTTATTTAAGTTTTTGAAACCAACCTCAAAATTTCTGTGTGATCATTGGTAGCTGAGATATTGGTAATCAAAGACAAAATGATCTTTTTCCATTCAAACACCGATATCTCAGCGAGAAATGCTCGTATCGAGATTTTTTAAAAACCAAATTAAAGCTGAATAAAAAAGCTATTTGATCCATATAGAGGTTAAGTCAAAAAAAAATTTTCCACGTCCGTAGATTAAAAAAAAAAACTAAAAAAAATTCGAATTTTTTTTTTCGGTGGTTTTCTTATGATAATTCGAAAAATATGTTTTAAAAAAAAATTTCAAACTCAGTTCCAAAAACTAGACACTTAGAGCTACAATTTGCTTTTTTTGTTTTTGCTGTACGACCATTTTTGTATAAGTTACAGGCTGTTGAAAATCCCCCAAAAATTTCGATTGTTTTTCTGCTCCCTTAATTGTTGTGCGTAGTATATATTAAATTTCGTCTTAATGTTAAAAAAAAACACTTATTAAGAGTTTTTGGTACTGGCTTTATTTATTATTATAACGTTTTGTAAGACTTGATATTTGTTGATAATCTATGTATATTAACATTTTACTGGCAGGATTTATGGAAACTAAATTTGTATATGTGACTACTAATGTAAAGTCTTAATCATGTATAAAAATGTTTAGAAACGGCGCAGGAGTAACACATAGGTATACTTACAGGGAATAAGTAATACTAAGATTTTTTAAGATTTTTTTCTTTTCCTTTTTCTTCCCGAGGTAAGAAAAAAAAATCAAAGATTCATGACGTATATTTAATTTTTCGTTGTACTTGTAATGTTGAAATTGTAAAAACATATGTGATAAACAGCTTATAATATCATATTATGTATAATTTTCCTCATAGACACAATAATAATAAATTCTTCCGACTTGATTTAATTAATTATTAATTCTTTTATGACGATTGAAAACTATTCTTTGTATGTTATTTGTACACTAAGTAGTGTGCAATGAGGTAGATACATGTACTTTATATATCACGTTCTGTATTATATACAGATAATTAAATCTCAGTTGTGATTATTTTTATAGTTACCTACACAGTAAACGCGTTGGGACTCCTGACATGACCTCATTATGCATGATAGTCGCGCAGCTATGATTGTACTTTATTGATAAATTCCTTTGTACTTATTATATTAACGGACATAGGGCTACCATAAAAGATTAGTAAACATGTGCTAAGATTTTTTTTCCTTTTAATGATAATAAATGAATAGGTTTTATGTAGAAAAACCTATAATTTGTTACAAATCATTAATTCACATTAATAAAAATAAAAAATAAAAACGAAAAAATTGTATATTATTACACGTACAATGCTTAATTTAGAAATACATAAAATAGTTATTCTCACATGTTTTCACAAAAAATAACGTCTCAAAGAAAAAGGACAGAACCAATCCATGAATACTTATCTGAATGCTACGGAGAGAACAATAGACAAGTACGTGATGCTGGCTTGTTTTTGTTCACTTAAGATCTTGAAAAACAATAAGTAGAAAGCGAATCATGCAAAAACTTCTTTCAATACGTGCTGTGTTTCATACGTTTACGTTTGTGTGTTTGTTGCATTCAGTATTGTTGTTGTTATACTGTCATCGTGTTAGAGTGCTTATCGGTCTACGTGGTTGACTGTGCGAAGTTCATTAAGTTGCGTTTACTGATGGTATAACACGATTGTCTTGTATTTGATATTTTTGTCTATATTAATTTTAACAGCTTTTACCCTCGATGTTCATTAATTTATTTTTTTACAAAAGTGTGTTTAAATTTACTTAACTACATTCAGTATTTTTAACAGTCCACTCTTAATATAATATGTTTTTTAATTGATATATTTTTTTATTAAATTATTCAATATTTTAAGGCAATATTTTAATAAATAAAGACATTTAAGTTTTTTTTAATGTTCTACATTTACATACCCTACGAATTCGGCTCTGAGAATATGAAGTTAATCCAAAGAATAAATGTTGTAATTCAGCTCATAATGATATAATATTTATATCAATTTATATATCATTTTATATAATTTTGCATAGTATTTAGCACTAAGTAACCAATCGCGATGCGAACCTAGTAAGATCCTTGTTTGAAATGACGACAATATATTTTTTTGATAACACCAGTAATTTTATGTAAATAATGATAAGTAGTTAACATCGAGATGAAATGATTTACCGTATTGACATATTACACAAGTAGCCTGTACTCAGTGTGCCAAATTAAAACAGGTTTAACATCCTTATTAATTGATGTAACGTTACACCGCGCCAGCGTGCGATCGACACGTAAACATCCACATAGCTGCTACATATCCTATAGTTATTATACGGCTTTAACATTAAGATGTAAGCGATTCTTCTTCGAAAGGAAATATAATTTAACAGAAAATTTGATATTTATACTGTATCTTATTTCAATATTTTATAGTTTTGAATTTAGAGAACCTAAATACATAATACTAAAAAAATAAATTCTGAAGTTCCAACATAGGTGCACAAGCACCACCCTTATATACTATAGTCGTACACGATAATATTTAGACCATTCCAAAAAAAAAATGAGATATATATTTTATTGTTATTTTACATTGGACCACATGGTGTAAATTTATAAAAAAAAATAGGTAATTATATGTATACCGTATGCCTCTGTACAGATTCTGTCAGTATAAGATTACGACACTTAAGTTGCGTAATAAAAAAAACTACACATTGTTGAAATGCATTTGAACCAATGTACACCACTCTTATAAAATACGGGCATACACACTTGCCATGAAAATAGGTATAGGTCATGAAAATAGGTATATACAGGTGACTGGTGAATTACTATCAATATTTAAGTATTATGTATATATATATATATATATATATATATATATATATATATATATATATATATACAGTACCGGTCAAAAGTTTTCGATCACGTTCTCCAAATAATTATATGTACAGTATTCAATGAAAATCGTACCAAAATTTAACATTATTTATTAATACTGAATGCAACATTATCGAATATGTTCAATAAATATGCATTCTTTGTAGTATGCCGCCTCAGCTAAGCAAGGAATCGCCAAGTGTGTTAGTGTCACTTTAAAACGTTAACGTCGCAGTTTTGTTCGAGTGTCTCTGTATATGAAAATTCCTAAATTACGTTTTTAAATATTTTGGTTTTTATACAGATAAGAAAGTTTAACACGTATACACTCACGGATTAGTATTATACGTTGATTTAACATAATAAACATTATTATTTTATATTTTGTCAGAAAAATAATATTTTGATCACTTGTTTTACATTAACTTTTTTTAAATGGGTCGAAAAAGGAATTAAGTGGAGAAAAACGTGCTGTTATAATAGCATTATACAAAGAGGGCTATAGTACGAGAAAAATAGCATCTTAATTGAAGGTAGCTCTATCTACGGCAAGGTATACGCTGCAGAGAGAGCGAGAGATCGGATCCTGCAATAGTCGCCAACGATCTGGGAGACCTAGAGTCACATCTAATAGTGAAGACAAATTCATCTGTATACTAAGCAAACGGCAGTTAACACGCACGGCTCCAGAGATATGCGAAGAACTGAATCCTAGACGACAAAAACTCTTATCAGTATCAACGGTAAAACGCTGATTGCGTGAACATGGGCTTAAAGGAAACATAGCAGCGAAAAAGCCACTTTTGCGTAAACAAAATAAACTAAAGAGACTACAATAGGCTAAAAAACACAATTTTGTTGATGATTGAACATTTGATCAGTGGTTGAAAGTTTTATTTACAGATGAATCAAAATTCGAATTATTTGATTCAAAACGTAGGCAGTACGTTCGACGTTTCGTTGGGGACCGCATGGAAAATTAGTGCATAATACCAACAGTGAAGCATGGTGGTGGATCGGCAATGGTGTGGAGTTGTTTTGGTGGTAATAGAACTAGAAATCTTGTTCGTATCGAGAGAATATTTAATAAAGAGTAATATCACAGAATTTTACAACATCATGCCAGTCCCTCTGGAAAACGAATTATAGGCCGGATTTTATACTACAACAGGATAATGATCCTAAACACTCATCTGCACTGTATAGAAATTACCTAGCCAATAAAGAAAAGCAAAGCGAGCTTAAAAATATGATTTGGCCTGCACAGTCTCCGGATTTAAGCCCCATAGAGTTGTTATGGGATGAATTAGATAGAAATGTGAGAAAAATGCAGCCAGTACATCAAAAGTAACATTGGGAGTACCTACAAGTCTGTTGGAGTCAAATTTCAGAGAATTAAAAAAAAAAAACTGATAGAAAGAATGCCGAAAATTTGCTCTACCATGATAAAAGTTAATGAGGATATTTTGAAGAATCTAAAATTAGAAAAAAAGTGTGATATATTAGTTATTACGTTTAATTTAAAATAGTTTATTTTCTTGTAGATACAATGTGTAAATTAATAATATAGTAATAATAAAGTAATATTCAATTTTCATTTACAAAATTATGTGTATTCCAAAATTTTACACGTGATCGAAAACTTTTGACCGGTACTGTATATATATAATACTTAAATAAATCTCTAAATCTAAAAATTGCTAAAGTTCACATAATTTAGCTAGTCAATAAATTTGTTGCTTAAACGAGTAAAATGTTTGTGTCGAAAGTGCAGCTAGCTGCTAGGGTGTCCAGACGACGCGTAAATAATTAGATAACTGTTGAGTAAATTTACTTAGAAGTTTATTAATATTTGCCTATTTTTTTTTAACATAATTCGAATGAGAATCATATACCGAGTGATCGATAGTAACTCACGATCATTCTATATACATATAGGTCCATTATTTTTTGAATTTTTTTGAATGACTGATAGTTTATTTTATGAAACAAAAACTAATTTTAAGGATATATGTATGTCGACTACAATTAAAAAAAAAAAGGTCTTATCATCCATTTGCGGTAAAGCCCAAAAGAAGGGACCTGTAGCTTGGGAGGCTTCATATACACAGCTGATACAGCCGTGAATATGTTATAGATACTAATCTCGTGTTTCTTTGTTCAGGACAACCAAAGCAGCAATGGCACATTTGTTAACAATAAGCGGTATACTTTGACGAAGGAACCACATGAGGTGTTCTCTGGAGATATAGTCCAGTTCGGCATTCCCGTTGTTGAGAATGCTGGAAATTCGGAAAAGGTAATCTATACATACTAATATTATAATGTAAAATGTAAATTTGTTTGTTACATTTAAAAAACACAATTACACAATTAAAAAACAAATAATAAATAATATAAAATGGTTATCGAATTAGTACATAGTTATCTCGTACATATACGTTATCTAGTACATAGGTTATCTAGTACATAGGTTATCTAGTACATAGGTTATCTAGTATATAGGTTATCTAGTACATAGGTTATCTAGTATATAGGTTATCTAGTACATAGGTTATCTAGTACATAGGTTATCTAGTATATAGGTCATCTAGTATATAGGTTATCTAGTATATAGGTTGTCTAGTACATAGGTTATCTAGTTTCGGAAAAAAGTGGCTGTGACATACGGACGGACAGACAGACAGACAGACATGACGAATCCATGAGGGTTTCGGGTTTTTGCCATTTGGCTACGGAACCCTAAAAATTAGGCATATGTCATTTAATAAATATGATATGTACTATATACACTGTAGAATAGTGGCCCTAAGTAATTAATAATTATAATTATATTTTAGTAACTTTAATAGTATAGTTATTAAAATCTCATGATAAATAATATAGGAACTACTATAAGAAAAATATCAAACAATTTTGAAACTACAAGAACTTAGCTAGTGCTGTCGCTCACTGTCATATTGATAATAACTCATTTTAAAGAAAATTTAACTGAATTATTATATACGCCTGTAGCTTATATTAAATATTAAATTTTGGTTATGAATAAATTTTATATGAATCTTGTTAAATTAAAAATAAAAATATATATATATGTATATATACACATACATAGTTACACATTGTCAACTCATCAGAGTTCTTAATTCTAAAAAAGAAATTGGAATTTGTTTTTTATTGCCACCTTCTGTTTTTTACTACATTAAAATTAAATAAAACGATGAGGTTATTGGATTTTATTTATTTTATTTTAAATAATATTAAAACTACGGTTAAAATAAATTTATTTGGTAACAATTGTTTAATTAAAAAGAGTTTAACAGTAATTTAAAATGATATTACTCTCATTCTCTGTTTCATAAGAAATTCTTTTAGATACTAATGTTGTATGTTTTTGTATATAATTTCAGAACACATTTCCTCCCGTGGTGGCACTCCTCAAACTTTATCACCCAGATGGCCAAGAGGCGAAGTTATCGTTTAATCCCGCCATGACGACCCCACTGCATCTAAAAGAGCTATATCAACTGAATAATTATGTTCAGGTACGGTTATTGTTATGTTAATGTTAATATTTTATTCTTTTTCTCGCAATGTAACCATTCGAAGGGTTCTGACATAATACAGATTGTAATATATTATTGGAAAATATTTTAAGTTGGAAGAGGAGAGACAGAGACAACAGAACCGAGACGACCAATGATATAACTTTTCGCTGTCTCCTGTCTCTCTCGCGACAAGTTATATCATTGGTCGTCTCCTGTTGCGATCGCCGGTCGCGGTCACCTGCCGCGGCGCGGATCGCCACCATAACAGTTATTTTGTGCTCTCGTGTATCTCTTAAACAATAAGATCGCATCTATTCCAAGACCAAAGGGACCGATTTTATTTTATTCGTTGAGTTAGAAATAAGTTTGAAATAATTACGTAACCTACATAAACATAAAACGTCACGTAATCTGACGACTGTTTTAGACTAGGCCGTATGGACTATAGTCCTTTGCCTTTCCCTATTGGGGATCCATTTTAAAACAACAACAAAAACAGTAACCCGTCGATGACGTCCCAGGAGGCGATCCAGCGCGAGGCGTCGCTCGAGAGCCGGTTGCGCACGCTGCGCGAGTGCGTGGAGCGCACGCGCGGCGAGGCGGCCGCGTCGTGGGAGCTGTTCGTGGGCGAGCAGCGCCTGCTCATGCGCGTGCACGCGCTGGAGGCCATGCTGGCCGCCGGCAAGCAGCCCGGCGAGCACCACGTGGCGCAGCTGCTCACCGACAAGCGCAACTACCAGGTCACCCGCCATACTGTACTCTGCTGTATCAGCCTGCTAACAACCCACTGCTGAGCGAAGGCCTCTTCTCCGTATAGAAGAAGGGTTGGAGCTTAATCCACCGGAACGGGAATAACAACCGGGACCGACGGCTTTACGTGCTCTCCGAAGCACGGTGGGGAGACCCACAAGGACTGTAACAGTGACTGTGGAGCTGTGCCGAGCGAGAGTCGAACCCGTCGGCCCGCGTTTTGAGACGACTACTCGCTACTCGTCATATGAGGACAGATCTTAACAATCATGGACTTAAGGTAGTTCCAGCATGAAACCACTTTTCGACAGATTAGGCTAAAAATTTTTTCACTGGTTCAGAATAGCTTTATTTATGAATTCCTAAAATTTTATAATTTTTGACGGTTTAGATCGCGAGATATATAAAGACAAAGTTCGCGAATTTGAGAGTAATGTCCCATTTATGTATGTGAAATTTCCGATTTTTTATTATATTAAAAAATTCTCTCGATAGAATTGGAAAAAAAAACTAGGAAAGTGTTGAAAAATGTTTTTAGAATAAGCTAAAAAAATAAAAGTAGCACTTCAAGGTTTTGTTATCGAGATATTAAAATTATAAATATTAATTTTAATTTTAAATGTATAGTGATCTGGCAACACTGTGCACAACGCTGTCATCTTTTTAATTTAATAAAACTATTATTAGAAAGCCCAATACTATTTGTATATACTAAGACCATATAAACAAAAATATATAAAACACTCAGAGCAACGTTGCCAAATTACTATAACTAAAGATATAAGGCAGAAGGTATTAAGCTACACTTCACCATGCTTGAACTATCTTCAATTACCAAATAATGTGTTTGATCTAATATCTTAAAATACAAAAGTTATACCATAGTTTAAAAAATAAATAAATAAATACGCTCTACACGCGACCCACGAGTAGCGCTGCGAGCCAAAACGGTGGGACTATTACGTAACTTGCGCGATCGCGAATTATCGCTTTGGTGTCGAATTTCAATACTAGCTTGTACTATATTCTGTTGTTTTAAAATAATTATGGGAGACACTCGATATGTTGTTATTTTAAAAATAATTATGGGGAGACACTCGATATGCTGTTACTGTAGTCGCCAGCCGGAAACAGAGAGGCCTCTTTTCGCCTGTGCCACAGGCATGAAAGATGTTGTTTGAGTGCAGATAACAACGTTAAGAGTCTATACTTGAGCCAAATTCGATGTGGAATTTATGTAAACAAACCAAATGTCATCGTATATAGGGTTGTCATACTTTTAGTAATGAAAAATTGTAATTTATCACCAATTTCCTAGTTATAAATTAATAATTTTACTTTAACATTGTTTCGTAGAACTTAAGTTAACCGCCAAATACGTAATATACAAGAAAATTAGCTTATTACAAAAATTAACAAATTTGTAATTACTAATATACATCTAACAACCCTAAATTTTTGCACTGACATGAAAATTTCGCAGATAAGCAACATTTGGTCTTTTTTTGATCAGTCGTTATATTGTTAAAGGTAAATTGTTATCGATTCTTATACACAATTTTAAATATTATAAAATAAATAATAAAAGAGAATGAGTGTCTGAACATAGATTTTTAATCATATTAAATCTATTTTAAAACAAATGTTGTTTCATTTTGAATGCTATTCAGGGATAGTGTATCTGTGTTTAATATAGGCATATACATATTTATGAAAATATTTAGAAATCATTCAGTCAGAAATTAGTTATACCCACGTTAACAAGTAAATTTTACTCCATAACAGATAATTATAGATAATATATAAATATATCTAACTCCCTGGCTTATTTATTTCATGTTTTATGTAGCTTGTACTACTGTGTATAAATATAAAAAAAATATATAATTATTATAATTATTTTCCAATAGGCTGTTAACATCTTCCTATGGTTGGTTGCTAAGCAACGGTTTGTTGGTAAACATTCCATATCGAATTTGGCTTAAGTATAAATGGAGTCTCCATCTAAATGGAGACAAAAAAGATATATAGATGAATTAGTATTGAAATTCGACCTCACAGCGATATCTCGCGATCGTGCATGTTACGCAATAGTCCGACGGGTGAGTATCGAGTCGAGAGTACGGGCGCGTGCAGGAGGTGGCGCAGGAGAGCCTGCGCGCGGCGCACGAGCAGCGGCTGGCGCTGGAGGAGTCGCTGGAGCGGCGCAGTCGCGAGGCGGACGCGCTGCACCACCACAACTACGCGCTGCGCATCGCCGCCACCAACGCGCTGCAGGAGCTGCAGGTGCACACTATTCTATTCGAATATATTCTAAGGAGGCATCCATCCATTACGTGAAGGGTTTTGGGGGGGGGGGGAGAGAGTCGAGCGAAATCTCACTCGATCTCACGTGGGTAGATGTGGTCTTGGCAAATATCATGTAATTTTTTTTCCGTCATTATAAATTTTGAACTTTAGTCTTAACTAGTCTTAATATAAATATATATATATATATATATATATATAATATGAGGAAAGTTTTTTTTTTTTAAATAAATTTAATGTCATCGAGCACAGATTATTTCATTACTTATTTACATTATAAATACGCATTTAAAAAAATCTCCCGTGGGCGAGGGGATCTCACGAAATCTCACCAAGTAGGCCACCAAGAGGGGGGGTCGAATAATCGCTAAAATTGTCTCGCATAATTAATAGATGTAACGCCGTTATTCGAGTAGCTAAAAATAAAAACGTAATGACAATTAAATTGATTTATTTCTTGATTGAATTTACAAATAATTTAATAGAAAATAATTTCTTGTCCGATCACTTCGCTCTCGCCAAAAGGAATGCTCAGCTGCTCGACTATCCTCTCCTCACCACACTTCACCCCTCCTCTCCACACCTCACCCCTCCTCTCCACACCTCACCCCTTCTCTCCACACCTCACCACCTCTGCTCCCTCTCACTGCTCTCCGCCCAACGTCACACAATGTTGCCCGTTACAGTCGGCCATCCTGAAACAATTGCACCGCAATTGGTGCAACATACACAGATTTTAACTTTCTACTAAATCAATCGAGTCATCCCTAGTAACGACGTCATCATCACTGCTAGTCTCGCTAGGGTTTGGGGTACTTCGATAAGTACGGAGAGAATCTGCGGCTACTACACCGGAGAACTTTTTGTAACTACGCATGCCCTTTACACTTCTAATCTCATATCACTTGTTATTTAATACCTTTTGAACAATATAAGGCCTAGAGTAAAGCAATTTTAATTTATTATTTACGTTTTTAACTTCACCACCTGATGGAGCTTGCTTCCAAAGAACTAAATGCCCCCTTTTTAAATGTATTCTCAGGTTTATGACGCTTATCATAACTTCGTTTCATTATTTCAGTTCGTCGTTCTAATCGCTTTCAAGCATTAGATTTGCAAGCATAAGAGTCTACATTACAAGTTGAATTCGGCATTAATCTACCCCACAGAATTTATTGTTCTAGTTGGACGTGCTATCAAAAATTTAGAAAAAGAATCTACAAGCATTAAAATATATTGATGACTTTTGCGTGTTCTACAAAATGGGCCTAGATAGTCAATATGAACTACTTCCATAGTGATATTAGGCTTGAGCATAGGATGCAATTCGCCACTCAGTTTTTCGGTAGGTACTTAAGCGTAAGCGCACTCTAAATAGCTATATTCACATATTTTTTTTTTATAAAACGAGTCATATTCGGAAACCAATCATCTGACTTAATTAGCTCTTCGCACCGTTTAATACCTATTTGGCCTATTTTATCGTAAAGTTTTTGCATGAATTTCAATCTAGCAAATGTCGGCACTACTAATCTATCACCGTACAATTTTATCCTATATAATTTATCGTTTTTAATTTTATAACTGTTTTTAACATCATTCCAAGCATTTCCTACCATACCGTACCGTCAAGTACCAGTCATAGCTGAATATTATATTTATATTAATAATACGATCAAAGGATCAATATTTATTGGAGCTACTATATCGGTTGATGGTTAACGACTCAGAGCGTCGACATGTTACATACGGTCTCCAGGTCTATACTCGATCTTAGTATCGAACTCCGGAATCCTAGGCCATTAGGAGCTATGCGAGGAACTAAATCTTTCTTTAAAAGGGTATATCTCACGGCAGAGGAATCCGTGACTACTTTGATCAAATGTCCCAGTACATACACTCGAAAATGTTTTAATGAATCTACAAAAGCTAATGTTTCTAGTTCGTAACTATGATACATTGATTCTTCACGTGAAGTTACTCTACTGAAATAAAATATCGGTTTTAATTTGCGTTCATTTTGTAACCGAAATATTATACCCGCAATACCGATCTTACTCGCGTCTGTATGAATTTCACAAGGTAACAATGGATTATATAGAGCAAGAACCGGTCGTGAACATAAATTTTGTTTTATTTCATTAAAACTATGGTCTTGTTTCTAACCCCATGACCATTCCGAAGACTTTTTTGTCAAATCGGTTAATGGTTTTACTATAAGAGCAAATTTATTTATGTACTTTCTAAAATAACTAAATAAACCTATGAATTGGCGTAATTAATGTAAATTAGTAGGCTTAGGAAAATTAAATACTTTGTTAATTTTTTTGACTACCCACTAATAATACCATTCTGACTAATTTCGTGGCCATGAAAAGAAACACTAGACTTAAGAAACGAATATTTCTTTAAATCTAATTTTAAATACGCTTTCTTTAATCGAATAAAAACTTTTTCAAGTAATTTCAAACCATCAGAGATACAAGAAGTAGATAATAACATGTCATCCATAAATGTAACGATTTCATTACTACCTACAAGTTTTATTAATTTTTTTTTAATAACGCAAATGAATACCGATCCAGTCCAAACGGTAGCCTCAAGTGTTCATACAGACCATCTGGTGTAATAAAAGCAATCTTATTTATAGAGTTTGGATGAATTTTAACATAATGATAGCCCGAAAACAGATCCAAGCTCGTGAAACAACTTTTAACCTTAACACAACCTGACAACTTAGCTAATTGATCGTCAATGTGAGACACAGAAAACGATATTTGATTGTAATTACATTTAAATCCCTATAATCCACACACGAGTCTATAGTCAACATTTTTCTTACGCACAAGGATAATCGGAAACGCATACTCTGAATTGAATTACCTTATAATTTTCCCACTCATTAAATCATCGACTAATTTCGTTACATTTTGTCTCTCTGAATGTGCTAATCTATACCTAGGGATAATCTCTAATATATACTAATATATAATATTCATTTCACCCAAATTAATGCAACCTATTTCTCTTCCCTAGTACTAAACTAGCAAAACAAATTCTATATGGTTTTAAAAGTTTAATAAATGCGCAATTGTAAAATTCTCCTATGTTGCCTATCTCTAATGTCTCTAACTCTTTATCATTTTTTTTTTACTAACTCATTTCTCCTCAATTCTAAATTATTTTCACTCACCTCAAAGTCTGATGTACACTTCTCATCTCTGGTAATCGTCATGCCCTTCTTCCAGCTAATTGCATCTGATCCTATGTTGCAGACCCTGACGTAGCCTTCACCCTTTTGAAGTACTGCGTAATGCTGCGTATACTGGTTTGTTTTGGCTTCGTACAATTTAGTCTCCTCATCCAGCTCCTTGAACCATCAGTCGAACTAGGTTGTCTCGGACCGGTACAGTTGTGCCTTCAATTAGTTAAACTCTGAAACTACTCGCTTCATCACATACATTTATATTCGTTAAGTCGTTAGGTGGATTAGACATTCTAGATAAAGTGACTCCATATTTAGAAACTTTAAAAGTCATATCTTCGCGGTTTATAATAATTTTTCTAATAAATAAGGTGATATCTCCCATATCTACGTCAGTTACGACAGCTGTGGTTTTAATTAACTGCTTATCTACCAAAAGGTCAAACTGAACTTCTCCTATTGCATGAACCGAGCTACTATTGAAGCCCTTCAAAACAATATTAGTGGGGTCTACCCTCAGTTTGAAAGCATCGGACGCCCCCTTAGAGATTACATTGAGTTCGCTGCCAGTATCTATATAAGCTTTGATAAACATGTCATTACCTTAAAACTCTTCTGGTACGAGTATATGTTGTTCAAACTTGATATCTGGTGGACCGCCTTCGCGCTGCTCTGGTGATCATCTTTTGCTTTATGGCACGCACTCGCCACGTGACATAGTTTACAACATCTAAAACACTTACGTTTATCAGGTAAATTACAGATAGTTGCCACGTGTCCTACTTCATTACAGCTGTAGCAAACCGGCGATTATCTTCCGTGAAGCTGAGTTTTGGACTCTTCTCCGCTGGAAGCTTTATTCAATCAGAGTGACTTAGCAGGATCATTCTGTAATTTCTGGTGATTAATCTGGTAAGAATCAAAGGTAGATAGAAAACCTTCGTACAGCTCGTCTGGAGTACGGCATTGGAATGTTAGTGCATTCGCCCTGAGTTCTTGTGGCAGCCCTCGCACAATACAAGATACGACAGCTTGTTCGCTCAGTTGACATCTATAACACATTGCTAATTTTTCTTGAAAATACTTAATCATAGATTCTGATGAAAATTTATTTCTATACATAAGTTCATCTAACAAAGAAGCATAATCATGATGACGTGGAAAAGCTCGTATGATCATAGCTTTCCATTCCTCTCAGGAATGATCATAAGAATCTAATCTATTAAACCACTGCCTCGCCTGGCCTTGTAACTTTGATTGTAAAATAAATGATTTTGTTTCATAGTCCCAATTGTAAATTATGCCTAATTGTTTAATTTTCTTAATACAGCTTTTTATATTTAAATCACGACTATCCGGGTCATAGTCAGGAACTAATTTCTCATTTATTTTGTAAGCGAGGGTATCTATATTTTAACGTATCACCATCATTCAAACATTCTTTAACTATTTTATCTACCCTCATTTTATCAAATTGTTTATAGAAACAGAATGAGTTTTACTATTAAAGTTATTAATATTGAATTCGCTTACGTGCCAGTCCCGGTTCCTCTTTGCTCGTACAGCCCGACCTGGATGTTCATTGCTTTTCTTCATTTTGGGCTGATCCCACTTCTGATATGTAACGCCGTTATTCGAGTAGCTAAAAATAAAAACGTAATGACAATTAAATTGATTTATTTCTTGATTGAATTTACAAATAATTTAATAGAAAATAATTTCTTGTCCGATCACTTCGCTCTCGCCAAAAGGAATGCTCAGCTGCTCGACTATCCTCTCCTCACCACACTTCACCCCTCCTCTCCACACCTCACCCCTCCTCTCCACACCTCACCCCTTCTCTCCACACCTCACCACCTCTGCTCCCTCTCACTGCTCTCCGCCCAACGTCACACAATGTTGCCCGTTACATAGATGCCCTTTAACCTAATTTGTTATAATTAGGAAAAAAAATTAAACGATGGAAACCCTACTTTCATTCTTGAATTGAATGACTCGTAATTTACCATGACATGTTATCGGCCATTGGCCGTTTTTGACATTTGTGTTGTAATAATTTTGTTATTTATTTCTTTACTAATAATACTTCTAATAATAAAAATAAGCCTCACACCCAATAGCTCAGCTCAAAATAAGTCTCACACGCAATAGGGTACTTTCGGTAGTGAAAAATAAATTATGGGATTTGATAAAAATTCAAATTTATGTAGAAATATACTTAAATATTCTGATTTTGAGTCATAAAAGCGCAATATTGTTTTATTATATTGAAATTAAAAGTCGTAATTTTTAACCCTTAATTGGGCATGACCAAAGTAAGACCTTCAAGTTTGTATAGAGGTCAGGATTTTTTTTAATAAAGGTGTAAAAATAAAAAAAATATACTTAGTTTATATAAATGTATTTATTATATATATATATATATATATATATATATATATATATATATATATATATATATATATATATATATATATAAAACATGTGGAAAATATTCACCTTCAGAACGGGTTTCTCATACAATTTAACAAAACGTGGGAAATTATTTTCACTCTTCCATAGGGAGTGCTGTTTATAAATGAAATTTTTTCAAAGCATGGGGCAGTATTCAGTTCAAATTTCAGTAGAGAATTGATTACAATAATGAAAACTATTTCCCACATTGCTAAAAGTAGGATCACCATACGATCTGAAGTATTATATTTCCCACATATCTCAAAGTCGAAATTCATAGAGAAATATTGATTCAATCACTGTAAATCACAAAAACAGTATCTGTATCCATAAATTAGCTCAAAAACTACTTCAAAATTAATTCAAATAAACTTACCATATTTTTCCGCGACATAATTATTTATTTTCTAAAATTCACCCACAAAACAATCACAGTTTGTCCGAAAATAACAAAAAATGACAAAAAAATATTTCCGTTCCTATTTACGTATTTACGTAAATAGGAACGGAACACAATATTATTGCCTTTTTAAAACTTGACATATTGTGGGTACCATTTACCCTATACTGTTTTAGAGCATCAAAAATGTATGTGGGGCGTATTCTCCTTCAGTCCATCTGATTTTATGGCTAGAAAGCGTGTTTATTTTGCTGAAATATTTTTTTGTGGCTTTTTATTACGAAAATTAACATTTTGAAGTACTTTTCCAAACATAGTAGAATACCCTATAGCAGAAGGATGAGAATATTGTGTCGGGGATCCAGAAACACACAGCATTATAGGATCAATATATAAAAATTTGTTATGAGCGGCAACCGAACCCGCGACCATCAGTGTATGAGCCAGTACCTATGACAGGTGCGACACCTCATCGTCAAATAATAATATGATATACGGTATTTACATGTTTCAAAGCTAAAATAACAGGATGTTCCATAAAAGTCAGTTTGCTAATTAAAACTATTTCATACGTATCTTTATTACAACTTCGTGTATTGTTTAAAACAATAAAAACAGTTTAGATTTAGTAAATATTGCATATATTATGTCAGCTTACATACATCCAATTCAAAACCGTAAAATTAGCTACTTTTTTTTTATTAATCAAAATTCTACTGAAAAATTATATATTATTATTTATAATATACGTTTTTGTTCGGAGTCTTTAATGGTATTTTTGTATGATAAAAACTAATAAAAATAGGTTATATTCGATTTCTTTTATTTGCTAAGTGCACATTTTCATTAGTAAAATTCACCCGTGTGAAGGCGGGGTTGTTCGGTAGTTGAAAAGTAATTTAAAAATTAACGAAATATACATATAAAACAATAAATTACACGTAAATATTTAGAAATTTAATAGTACATCTAATGTTTACCGTAGAAATTAGCTGGTCGGTGTGACCGTAAGATGTGTGCGGCACGCCTCGCGGTTGCTGCTGCTGAAGAACGGGAGCAGCAGTTAAGGAAACACTTGCCTCTTGCTGTAAGTATATGACTGATTTACATATAGACACACATACAAACCAATTTTGATTATAATTTTTTTGTTTATGGTAAAGCGCTCATTTCAGAGAAAATTTTAATGAATCATTCTTTTTCGGGAACTTCATAAAAAAATTCACATTTCATTAAAAATATCTAAATGTATTTTGATTAGATTAAGATAATTATATCTGTGTCGCAGTTAACTGTTTGATTATAGCCTACGGCTTGCCACTTCTTACCCCCTTTTACATTCTTATTTGACTACCTCTTCTGTCATTTACTAAATCAACAAACAAAAAAATTAAAAATAAATCAAGTGATACCGTATCGTTTTACGTTAATTATTTCTTCCTCTACAGATTAGGTTGGTAATATTGTAGATTCAGATAGTCAAATAAGAATCCTATCTCTTAGTACTCTTAGCATTGAGTGGTAAGCCGCTGATTATAGCCGTAGCTGTTGGACGGCTACCGATTTAATCGAATAGCGTTATTTAACTAAACGTCAAATTTTAAGTTGAATCATTATGGTGTTTTAAACGAGTACCATCATGGCTAACTTAAAATCCGCCAAGTCGCCAACCCAGTTTGTTTCTTTAGCGCAACGCTATCTGCCGTTTTTTGATTGTTGCAAATAATTTTTATTCTAAAAACCTATTAGTGTAGAAGTTGATTCGTGTGTGAGCTGGCTGCTACTGTAGTAAACATTTCGCTCACTCAGCTCGCGCGCCTTATAAAGTCTAACAAAAACATAATCTAGTACATTTTTGACGTGATAACGTCTTGTAAATCGATGAATGCCGCGTGCACGCACGAAAAAGCATGACTCATTGTCACGTTCCGCAAACGAGAGCGCGAAACAAGCGATAGAGAGGCACGATTGGCCTAAGCGTTCGGCTTGTGAATAAAAAAGAATAACGCAGATTGAAGGATCTTAAATATCACACATATATATAAGTTGTAAATAAATTGTTAATAGCACATTGTTACTTGTAATTAATCTGTATAATTAAATTAAAAAAATATTTGAATTAACGAGTGCAAATAAATGTTAATTTATCGAAAAAATTGTAATTAATTGAATTAACTCGTTCTTTGTATTATACAAAATAATGATAATTTAGTGATAATAATAATTCAATTCATAAAATTTTTTTTATCAATGTTTTCTTATAAAGTTATCACGTAACTAAAATTATCGTTCGTAAACCGACACAGACAACCAATTTTTGTATGACGAATAGTACTTCATCCAATCTTTTTCTGGTTATTCTTCTACCTTAATTTTTAAATAGGTATGTGTACTCAGTAATAAATGTATGCAATAGCGAAATATATGTTAGATCATTCAACAAGTTAGCTAGTGTCTAGCTGTGTCGTGAACGTTGTGATTAGCAACTCGGCTATTCGACATTTTAGCACCAAGTAGAATTGTTTAATGAAAGGCTTAGCCGTTCTATTGAATGGCTATGTCACAAAATTTCCTGCAACATTTGCAGGCATTCTATATGTGTTACGAAGCGTATGCTATGTGTCGTATAATTATTAAATACGGATCCTAATTTGGAAAAAAATAAGTACGAAATTTTGCATTTGAATTTATTATACAATGTCGGTGATTTTTAAAGAGTTATTTTTCTAGGCAAATTGAACAGGCAATGTAAAACAGGTTGGATTGGAATTCTTCATTTGATGATATTTTAATATTATAATAATTTGTATTGATTAGTTGCTTATATATATTTTTTTTACTGTTTTTTTTTTGTTTTCTCTGTATACCTTCGCTTATTTTTTTACATTAACTCCTTCACATTGGTTGTCTGGAAGAGATCGCTGCTTAGCGATAAGACCGCCATTTGTACATAGGTATTTTATTTTATACTTAAACAGTTTTTTTTTGCGTATGGTATATTAAGAGTAAATAAATAAATAGATGGTTCCTATGATTGACCGGTTGGATAGTCCCATTTTTGCATCAACACCAATACATGTATAATTATGTGCATGGACTACGCTAATAATGTAAAAAAAAAAACTGGTTCCAGTACTCGGTACAAAACGGCGAAGCGAAGATGCTGGTGGTGAGCTCGGACAGCAACAAGCTACAGGAGGCGAGGCGCGGCGGCTCGCTGGAGGACGCGGTGCGCGCGCTGCCCGACTACGTCAAGCTGCTGCTGCCGCAGCACCTGCTCAACAAGGTGCGGCCTACTCTCAACCTATACTCAATACTTACTATACGCTGACACACGGGTGAACTTAAGTAACTGGGAGATAATAAAAAATAAAATAAAAATAAAAACGTGTGCATCTCGGGACGCCCGAAAGAAGTGATGATTTAAACTAATCTAAGTTGAACTATTTAATATTTAAATTAATAATTAATTATTATTTATATCAATAAATCACTTTCAAAAATGGTGATAGTTTTAGGTTATATACTCACTGTCAATAATATATGTCTATCTCACACTAAGCACAGAGAGAGGCGGAAGCATCTGTCTGAAATACGGCTAGCGCTGTGGGTTAGAGTGAGGGAGGAGAAGCCTTCCTACCGCTGCCGTATGCGTGAGGGAAAGGGAAACCAGACAGACTGGCGCCATAACGCGTTACGTAACGAAGCGGTTTATCCTCCCATAAGAAGATATCACTTCAAAAATCTTGATATTTAAATTACTTGTACACCACTCAATACTAACTTATTTGGAATTCGGAAAATAAGAGAGACTCGGAAAGTACTATGTTGTCGTAAATGAGCTCTATGACATCATTTTACTGTTGATATTATCCCGTTTTGTATCCTTTATTACAAAGGGCTCTGTATTGTACATGACCTTTAGCACGAATAAAATTAAAGTTATTCTCGTTTTGACTTATGGTATGCTTTATTCATTTAACAATAAACAGGTTTTAATGTGTACATTAAAATAAATGCAAACTTATCAAAATATTTTGATGTTAGATTGTTTAACGTGTAAACTCATCTACTGTTACAATATTAGTATTTAATATATTTGTTATTCTGTATAACAAAAAAAAAAAGTATATGATTTTTTTATAAAAGGTTTATATTATCTATGTCATTAAGAATTTATTATAGCTCTAGATTATTGATTCATCTGTAAATATGTGAAAAAAATAAGAATTTAACAATACTAATTTCAGGTTGGCATCAAATTAATATCAGCCGAAGGAAAGTCAGCTAAAGAGTTCGAACTTATTTTGAAGCAAAACAATATATATAATTTTGAAGAAAGAGGTAATTATCATATTATCTTCTGTAGAATATTTTTGCAACTTACAAAGATAATTATCGTATTATATAACTAAGGTCTAAGACATTAGAAGTAATGTTCATTTATGTAAATCTAATTTATTGAATATATTACAGAAAAGCAACAAGCAGAAGAAGGTAATGTTGCAGGTAGTGGAGAAAAGTCTGGTGAATCAGATATTTGCACCGACGATGAGAAACATTCAAGACTCAATCATGGTAATATATAATATGTTATAGATAGATAAAAAAATAAACATTTTTTTATGTAAACGGGTCACCTGATGCTGTATGATGCCGATTTTGTGTAAGATCGTGATATACCATAGACAAGTCAAGCCAAGCACCTGGCTTGTATGTATGATTGATTTAGTCAATTATGAACACTATGCTATATAAAACCAAGGAATAAAAATGGTTTACGACTACTGTGTGTCTTCCTAATAAACATAAATAAACATAAATAAATAAATACAGTAGAAATATGGCAAAAATAAAATTATTCTAGTTTGGTAAATTTTAAAAAAATACTGAAACTATTTTGATGAAATTCACCATAATTATGGCTCGTATACTTGGTCATATTTTTACCAAAAAAGATTGCACAAAACAACATTGAATTGTACAAAAGGCAGGCTTAATGCTAAAAGCATTTTCTACCAGCCAACCTTAGAATCTACAAGATTTACATCAACACTGTTAAAAAATTAACGTTTCCAGATACAAGTCATGAAGTGGAAACTTTAGGTAGTTTAGATGGTGAGATTCATCCGGATAACAATGCTAACTCCACATACAACGAACCAGACATAAAGGAAGATTCCCCTGTGAGTATTTTTAATAATAATTTGCTTTGCTTACGTATTTCTTATAATATTTAAACATTTGTTACTGTATTGGTTGCATAATTATAATAGTTATATACAAATGACTTCTGAATTGAACTAAATCACGCAAATAAAAAAAACGTTGTAACTTAATCCACCACGCTGCTCCACTGTCGGTTAGCAGATAATTACCCCTACCATGTGTAACGATTTTTATCAGATGTCTATGATAACAACCAAGACCGCCGGCTTTACGTGCTCTCAGAGGAACTGGGAGACCCACAAGGACATAACACCCAGATCGGAAACAAATATACAAATATCTGCTCTGAGCGTTTGCTCTGGTCGTCATTAAACAAATTACTTCTAGATGGAATAAACTTACTACATATTGAAGTAGGCTTTTACAAGCATATACTTTAAATCTTCAAACTAAGATAATTTATCCTTTTTTTTTAGAATGTAGATCCCTCGATATTATTATATTAAAAATTAAAACATATTCCAAAAAATAACTATATGTATAAAAAAAACACAGTTTAATTTATATATATTACCTTTTTTTTATTTTTAGGTAAGATTGTTCTTTCTCGTGCGTTGCTTAGCGTTTGTACATCTTCTGTGTTCTTCGTTGTTTTGTATAGTTTTGTTAAATTATCTTTTAACTTTATTATATGCATTTATCGTTTTTTGTAGACTATAATGTTTTACGCTGTTATAAATAACTTCCTATTGATTTTTGTTTGGGAAGGTCTATAGAACATCTATTCTCTGGTCTGATCGGAAGTTCATACCGTTTAGCACCTCTAAGTTTGTAACTAATTTCAGATTGTAACTCAGTATGAAGGCGATTCCGCTTTTTATGTTTCGGTCTCAGGATATCCACGTCCATTTGCGAGAGTTTCTTTTTCTTGAATTATGTGTCCATCACTTGGAAGCTCGTTTTCATAGTCGTTGTGCGTGTTCGTATCTTTCCATTATCACATGTTCTTCATTTTTACAATACATTCTTCTTCATGTACTCGATTTTTTCGTTAAAATCACCAATGACTATTAGGGTTTTGTCTGCTTGTTCCTGCGCTTTATGTCAATCCCTGTGGAATTATTTTATATTCTCCTCACAGAAACTCTATTTGAGGGCGTAAACTTGATTTGGGCGTAAATGATAATAGTGTATACAGTTTGTATAGTGACAGTGGCACATAGTTATAATCAGGCATTTTTGTTACTTTTTTTTTGGGGCACACTAATTCTCGAAAGTTGTATCCGTAATTTTTTGTACCCCCTCCCTACCTCTTACCACGTTTTTATGGTAATGTTTCGATATTTCTTTTTCACGTGCCCCTACAAAAAAGCCCCGGTTATAATAATATGTTTATTTCCACTTAGTACAAGCAACCAAAGCAAGCAAACCTACTCTTTCTGATACACCTACAAAACTTATAATGATGGCCTTCAAGATTTTCTTTTAAAGTTTTCTTCAGCCCTGTTATATCCCAATTGATTTTTATTTATAGCATTGTTTAATTCTACTCTTGTTATCACTGATGAGAGCGATCTCACGTTATAAGTGTATTTTTTTAATTTGTAATTCTTCTGATACCTTATTAGTTTTTCAGATTTTCTATTGTTGTTTGTTTTTGTTGTTGTGTTGAGGGTTATGGGTATTTTCCCCTACTATTAAACCAGATTGGGGTGCTAACTGTTGTTATTAACCGACTTCAAAAAAAGGAGGAGGTTCTCAATTCGACTGTTTTTTTTAATGTGTGTTACCTCATAACTTTTTACTAGGTGTACCGATTTTAATTATTCTTTTTATATTCAAAAGCTAGTGCTCGTCATGTGGTCCCATTTAAATTTGAGCGAGATGTGACTAGTAGTTTTTGAGTAATCCTTAATAATGCGTATTTTTGTTCTTGATACCGCGCGTCGCTGCGCGGGTCGCGTTGCACAATCGTTCCTTGTGACTTAATTTGTTTCGGAAGACTATCACCTGTTATGTTTTTTATGTTTACTACGAGTTAAACTCAGGTGTAGAGTTATGTTGCGCTGAACTTTGAGATAGCACGTTTCAAAGCGCGTCCTGTATTAAAAGATCATATCTCAAAAATAGTTATACGGCAAAATGTAAAGGAATAACTTTTCATCGGTGATTAACTAGACTAACTGTTTACTAACTGTTAATAATCGTTTTAAAATTTTTAATTTGCCAAAATATTTAACGGACACCATTTTGCGTCATTTGTCATAGACTAAAATCTTAAATGTGACATTGTGTGTGCAACAAGTGTACCTAAGTATTAGTCAATTAGCAGAGGAATCTTTTCTGATGTAATCTCAAAAAAGTAATGACAGTTGGAATCTTGGGTGACATTGAAATGAAATAAATAAACAACTTAAATTAATTAATAATTTAACTTAAATGTTTATAACATAATATATAATAAGTAATACCTAATGAAAGGCAGAAAGGAAGGCACGTTATGACTTATGCCGTTGGTCTCATTACGTTTCCATAATGCAATTCAATAGGCAGAATATAAACAATATATTCCATTTCAAATAATCTGACGTCTTTCCACTTGAACGTAAACAATAGGGGTAATAAACCAAACACTCACAGAGCCCATTCATTTTTTATTTTGTTGCAAACCAACCAGTGTGGATACTTTTGAATATTCAAATAAAATATGGTAACAAATTTAATTATTTATTCTTTCCAAATAAATAATTTAAAACGTGGTTTTTATTAAATTATAACGACTCGCTGTTTTGTTCTTTAATTTTAATAAATATATTAATATTTTATTATACAGGTATGTTAAATAAAATACGGTAACAAATTTAATTTTTTATTCTTTCCAAATTAATAATTCAAAACATGTGGTTTTTAGTACATTATGAATACTCGCTGTTTTGTTCGGATTCCGAATTATTTTCCATAGTTTCATTAAATTAATATAATAATTTTTTTATACCTAATTCAATTCTTTTTAATATAATTCAATTTAATATTCTATGAATATTCAAAAGTATCAACACTGGTTGCTTTGCAACACGCACATGGTGAATAGAAAATGTTCGGGTAAATAGACGCTAGTAAAAAATGGCACGGCGCGGCTTTATGCCTCTGCAACGGCTCGACACAATACGCAAGCAGTCAACTGTCAATTGTTTTTTTTAACCAACCTTTTTTGTTTTAACTTTTTGGTTTGGATAATTGAATATAAACCACGATCTAGGTGATATAAACAATCAGTAGTAGAAAATTTTACTTAGAAGCGAGATAAATAATACAAATCGACCTCAACTATAGTTGACATGAACAGTTGAGAGGATATTGATTAAGGGATTTAAAGATAATTAAATACGTATTTAAAAAATATGCCATGAATGAAAAAATAATAACCTTTTTTCCAAAAAAATAAAAATAAAATTATATCAATGTTAAATTGACAAAAAAAAAGAAACTCTATAGGTGAATTGTAAGATCATCGTAGTATTTCGAGTTGGTGTGGATTTTTTGCAAAAAAACATTTACTTAGGTCGATTGCGACTTTTTCGAGGGTGGTACCTGTAGCTTGTGAACTGTAACCGCCCAGCTTTATATAAATAAATCAGCTATCGAATTACAGATTCACTAAAAATCAAGAAATAAAACAAAATTTTAACAAAAAAAAAACGACTTCAAAGCAAAAAAAACGGTAAAACAAAAATGCACTAAAAAGTAAAAAAAATAATTACGTATTGTTTTGTCTGTAATCAAATTATTACGATAATATAATGTACAATTATTGTTGTTTTTGGAGTCGGTGTCGACTAATATACGTGTTTACATATAAAGTATCAAAATCGGAAAAAAGTAGAGGAGTTATAAAAATGTAATTCGTTCACGCAGAGCAAAGGAGGCGTCGAGTACGCGAACATCCTCCGCGTGATGGCCGGCCTCAACGAGGAGATCAAGGCGCTGCGCGAGCGCGTGAGCGCGTGCGCGGCCGAGAACGACAAGCTGCGCGACGTGCGCGACGAGCTGCTCGCCGCGCAGCTCGAGCCGCGCGCGACGCTCGACGCCGACGACGCGGCCGCCTGCCGCGCGCGCATCGCCGACCTGCAGGTGCTGTCACATTTTTTTTAAATAGTATAGGGGCAAACGGACAGTCACGGTTGGTTCACGTGGTGGTAAGTAAAAGCGACATCCATAGACACCCTCTACATCAGAGGATTCGCAGGTGCGTTGACGGCCTTTAGGGGAGGAGAGGGATTTTCCACTGGATCTGTGGGGAGGAGGGGAGGGGGGGATGGGTTAATGGATGTCTCACAAACCGAACGAAACACGATGACAGTGCCGTCATTTCACGTCGGTGCTAAGTGAGAGTGAAGTACTTCCCCGGGCGCGCCGGTCCTATCAGCTGCAAGCAGCATGGCGCTATTTCGGTATAAATGCTACATGAGTAAAGAAACGGAACAGAAACAAAGCTTTTATGGAGCGAACGAAATTTATAGGTACCTATTTTGGTAGGGTTGGCACAGGAGGATAAAATTTAGGATAGATAAAAAATGATGTGTTCTTATTCTTTCTATTATTATTCATACACACCGTACAGTAAACCATATTTTACACTTTTATATTAAAACACTATTAAAATTACATTAAAACACTATATAAATAATTAAATTATTATTAAATGAAAACACGACGCGCGACGTGTACTGCAGCCCCTGAGTTTGAGCACTCGCCGAGCCGGTACAGGCCGGTTTCTCTCCGTACGCGACCGAGCCGCGAGTGCTCACGCACACGCGGCTCGAGCTTGTAGAAGTGTACCTATTGTAGCGCGCTTGTATGAAGCTTTGTCTCTGCTGTGTCAGTGACTGTTCTGTTCCGATTACGTCGACGAGGGTGTTTCATAAACATTTTTACTATAGCTCATTGACTTGCGCGATTTAAACTGCCTGTTTTGCCTATTTATTCGTTTTCGCCGGCTTACTTACTGACACGTCGTCAATACTCGAATGATTGATCATTGCAGGAGCTCTTTAAGAACTATCTTGTACTAAATGTATATAATAAAACATTTTAGCACAATAAACAGGGTGTTTGAGGTTATAGTGATAGAATCTAGACCAGACTAACTTTATCAATAGACATTAGAACTTGGTAGGTAAAAAAAAAAGTGACAACCCTGCGGCAATGATACAAAGCGGCATTTTGTAGAGGCAAAACAGATGTAATCTGTGACAAAAATCGAGGCGAGAGGCGTAAAATCTTGAAATTCGTGCGACCTAATAAATAGATGACTCCTAACTTTCACTAGTAGACCTATGGCGAGAATTGTAGAATTATTCTTGTCGAATACAACTTACAATTCTAAAGCGATGATAAGCTAGTTCTCTCTAGTCTTTATGTCTCTGGTAAGCAAAATAATGCCACTTAATATTTTTGGGCACTACTTCCAACGCAAAAAGTGTTTGGATTTGATAATTTAATTGATAATGCAGATTTTATCTGACTTAAAAAAACATGGTTATTTTTTTACCTATCACATTATAACTACTCAAAAACTACTCCTTACATTTGGATAGGTGTGCATATGTTTACTTTGCAAATTATCTTGTAGAAAACATTGTCCTATTGTTGAGAAAAGTGGAGCTATTGAGTAAAATAAGTGAATAATTGAAATTTCTATTAAGATATTTTTCTCAAAAAGTTGCTACATTGTCTTATATTGTTATGATTTATAAGAACCGTTTATTAACTTCACTAGGAGCAGCTGACGAGATCGACCGCAGCGGAGGAAGCGAACGTCGCCGAGATTCAGCGGCTCGCCGCGAGCGCGGCGGAGATGCAGGCCGAGCTGGCGTTCCGGCCCACGCGCTCCGACATCGACGACCTCACCGACGTCATCGCCAAGCTGCGCACGGAGCTGCTGGAGCGCGAGTCTCAGGTCAAAAGTCTGGAGTTCGCGCTCCGCGAGCGGAGGTCCACGGTCGACAGGGCCGTCGAGACGACTCCCTCCCTGGAGAACCTCCGCGACTTCGCCGACGACACGATCGATGACAAGCAGATATCCGCTAAGATCGATGAAATGTTCAACATCGACGACGACGACGACGACGACGAAAGCGACTCGGCCGTCACCGAGATCGACAGGGACGATAACGTCCCCTCGCGACCGGACGCGGACGTCGGCGAGTACCTGCGGCTGGACGACGAGCGGCGGCTGCAGGTCACGATGCAGAACGGGTCGCTGCACGCGCTCGAGGAGGAGCTGGTGCGCGCCAAGGAGCGCTGGGCCGAGGTGTGCGCCGAGCGCGCGCGCCTGGCCGCGCAGCTGGCGCTGGCGCAGAGCAAGCCGCGCCCCGCCCTGTCGCCCGCCCTCGCGCTGGCCGTGCCCGTGCTGCTGGCCGCGTTCTACTACCTGCTGCTGCCCTACGTCTCCTGATGGACGGCCACCTGGGACCCGCCGGGGTACGCGTAGCCCCACCGCCCGGCCCACCGCCCGGCCGCCGGGGGACGGTTGAACTTCAAACTTTGCTCACTATACTTCTTTCTATCTTTCTTTATCGAGAATTATTATTGGATTTCGAAATAGCGTCTGCTACGATATCGACTCGATCGGTCTCCGCGGCGACGATGTGTCGCGATTGAGTTCGCGCGTATCGACGTCGTCGACGAAGGTTACAATATTTATGGATTAGAATAATTTAGATTATGTTTTAAAATAGAGTATATTTCATTATGGTCGACCTTCGTCTCGTTGACGGACGTCGGGATGCGGATGCGAGTCGAGGCTGCGGGTCGCAGGTTCGATTGAGCTTGCGTCGGAAGTGCCATTTTGAAGTGTTAAGCTACGTCGCGACATTGCGGCCGTCTGCGTACCTTGTTAACGCGTGTAAGATACTTGTGTTGTTTTTGTAAAAAGCGTCAGTATCCTAATGATAAATATAAATTTGTTGTTAATTGATATATGCCATAATAAGTAACTGTACATTTTAATCTTAAGGCCTAACGACTGTCTTGAGTTTTAATAGATATTATAATGTGCGAGCTATATTAATAAATTGGCGAAAACGAAATCGATTTTCCCTTTTCGAATATTCTAGGGAATATTCCCGGATAGTGTGTTCATCGTTATAAATATTTAGGGTTGTGTCGCCGATCGCTGACCGCAGCTGAGCCGTTACATGTTCTCACACTGCTTTCGAGAGCCACACATATCATTTTATATAGGTTTATGAGATAACGAGACGCGGGCATTCGTTCTTCGTTTTTTACAGAAAGATTTCTTCGAATATTTTGCATTTTTCTAGTCTTTAGAAACGACATAGCAATTTGTTGCATGACATTTGGCGCTCATAACTGCCGTATTACTGAGCTCCTAAACAGCTTCTCGATAAGAAAAATGTATAAAATTATTTAATGTTTCTTTAGTTTTGTGGCGTACGAGGGTCTGTTTATCCTATTATTTTTTGCTGAGTACGGCATATACATTATAGAGTCCTTATGTCTTTAATTATATATACTTCTCATAAGCCACGATATACGCAGCTATAAGTCTTTGGTAGATTTTGATACTTTGAAATAATATATTATGAATGATTATTTGGTTGAATTAGCGTTACTTATAGCTTAGCTTTTTGTCAGGTTTGCGCCTGGTTCGAAATAAGAGTTATTAGTTTCGTCCAAATTTTTTTATGAAGTGTTCATTTGTAGACGGTTTTCAGCCGCCCGGGCGTGTCTGCGAGCTTAATGGTCACGAGACCGCTTTGCTCTGTGATGTGAAGGCCAATAGATAATTTTGTAACAAACGTGTATAACTAACAAATTATTAATTATGTCCCTAGATTATTAACTGTAACTTATACCACGTTGAATCACTATCTTGTAAAGAAAATATTTATTATTTTATTGTTGCACAGATTTTTGTTACGTTCAATGTTTTATTTTGTGTTTAAACCACCTTATTGTAAATAAATTGTATCTTACTACCTATGTTTAGTTTCTTGCTGTCGAAGAATTTTATGTTGTATTATGGAGTAAATAATGCATTCAATGTGGATGTACTGATAAATTTATTGGAAATAATATTGATTTGTTTAAAAACATTGTTTTTTTTTTCTTCACCTATTTTTACAACACTAACATTAAAGTTATAATTTACTTTTCTACTTTTTCAAACACAGGTACATAATTAACTGAGCTACAATAAACATAGTAAAGATGTCACAGTTGGTGATTACTAAAATCTATGAGTGTAATCTTTTTTTTTTCATAATATTTATATATATTTTTAGTTGTATTTCTATTTTTTTTTCTTTTTTACGGAAAAAGATCAATGGTTTTTATTACAACTATAACATTTTTTCCCCATATTTATACCATTACTCCTGAGCTGGTCATCCTACCGAGTAGTTATTCATCTTGAATTTTTACTGTTTGCGTTACTAGTGTTGGTGTGGAATTTTATTCAGATGTCAATACTAAAAAACTTCTCTAAAGGGCAACAAAGTTTTTTTGAAGTGAAACTTCTTTAGAATCGTTGGGATTTGAAACGGGATGCGACGGAAAAAACGACAGATAAGAGACACAAATACAAAAATGTGTAGGAGAGAATGAGATAGTATGATATCGCGTATCCTAGCAACGCGTAAATCTATACAAATAATAAATCTGTTAAAACCTCTGTTTTATTAAGACACTATTAGAGTAAGATCCCAGTGCCCCCAGACCTACGTCATATTAGCAAAGCTGAAATTTTGAGGATTTCTAGTCTACTATGTAGTTAAGACAGTATGCGTATTTACTACCTCGAAAGCGGGGCCCTTTCACAGGTAGCACGAACTAAAGGTGTATAAAAACTACTCACCTACGTTAAAGTAGAAACGCTCATATTTAAATATGTTTTTAAGAATATTATCAAAAACTGATATTTATTATTGCCAGACCGTTTCCGTGGGCCATTACTTCCGCCAGACGTTATAAAGGTTCTTTAAAAATTAGGCAAACTACGTTATAGTAGCAAGGCTACATTTTACATATATCACTCCTGGTACTATTTCAAGATCCTTTGTAAGCAGCCAGACCAATCCGATGGGCCAATCCTTCTCCCAGACGCCTTAAAGAGTTAAAGCTTAAACATGTACGAACACCTCTATACTCATAAACTGCACGATTATTTATGTGTCTGTAGCGTGTTTTCTATTTAGTGTATAATCGTGCAGCTCAGTCCTGAGAACAATGGGTGGATATTAAAAGATAGTCAGTTTTATTTTAATTGGTTTGATGGTGATCAACTGCCCAGTTTTGTCAGTGACTCACTACAAAATGAATTAGGTATTTTACTTTCACTTTAAATTATTTTTATATATTTGTAGCTATTCGCAACCTCATTAAATTATTTATCTTAACAGAGGAGCCAAATGACGATGAACATGATGCTGAAGATGAATTCAATATTCAATATGAATGTGAATTTGATGAGGGAAGTAGAGACTCGTGCAACGAAGACAATGAAGATGAATAGTTACAAACTATTGAATAAAATATTAATAAACTTTGCATAATAGATAATATTTTTTCAATCATAATTTGTCAACTGTAACATTTTAAACAAAAATTTTAATAAAAAATAACCATAAAATTATTTACACTTCTATTGTTTCCAATTTATTGCATCTAAATATGCAATAAATTGCATATTTAGATGCAATAAATTGGAAAGTCTAAAAAAAAAAAGAAGTAAAAAAGTCAAAAAAAAAAACAAAGTCTACTTTAACGTAGATGAGTAAAGCTTTTATACACCTTTAGTTCGCACTACCTGTGAAAGGGCCCCGCTTTCGAGGTAGTAAATACGCATACTGTCTTAACTACATAGTAGACTAGAAATCCTCAAAATTTCAGTTTTGCTAAAATGACGTAGGTCTGGGGGCACTGGGATCTTATTCTAAATAGAAAACACGCTACAGACACATAAATAATCGTGGAGTTTATGAGTATAGAGGTGTTCGTACATGTTTAAGCTTTAACTCTTTAAGGCGTCTGGGAGAAGGATTGGCCCATCGGATTGGTCTGGCTGCTTACAAAGGATCTTGAAGTAGTACCAGGAGTGATATATGTAAAATGTAGCCTTGCTACTATAACGTAGTTTGCCTAATTTTTAAAGAACCTTTATAACGTCTGGCGGAAGTAATGGCCCACGGAAACGGTCTGGCAATAATAAATATCAGTTTTTGATAATATTCTTAAAAACATATTTAAATATGAGCGTTTCTAGTTTCTACTTTAACGTAGGTGAGTAAAGTTTTTATACACCTTTAGTTCGCGCTACCTGTGAAAGGGCCCCGCTTTCGAGGTAGTAAATACGCATACTGTCTTAACTACATAGTAGACTAGAAATCCTCAAAATTTCAGCTTTGCTAAAATGACGTAGGTCTGGGGGCACTGGGATCTTGGACCATATACATCATCAAGAATAAATTTCAATAGCGCGTATTTTTTTGTATCAGCGCCATCTCTTATCGTGTTTTTCTCTGATCACGTATCACGTAAAAAGTACAAAACCAATGTTAATGACTTTAATACATAACAAGTATGCTTAATTAAAAAAATCAAAAAACCCGACTGCGTTAAATACTCTTATTATAAACTAAAAAGAATAAAACAATTTACTAGCTTTCATTTGATACCTATATTGCTACAGTAAGAAAAAAAAATCAACTCCCTCCCCTCATTCCGCCATTTGCGGGCGGCATTTTGAAAATTTATATAGCCTATGTCACTACTACAATTTAGACGAATCCAACGACACCTCATATGTCAAAAACCGTCCAGCCGTTTGGGCTGTAGGGCGTGCCAAAGAAATGGACATACATACATACATACATACATACATACATACATACATACATACATACATACACTCGAAAAACATAACCCTCCTTCTGTCGCAGTCGGGTAAAAATTGGAAATAACTCACAGTATAATTTAGTTTTTGTTTCATTGTAATTAAATTTAAAAATAAATATTTAAGAAAATAGAAATAGGTACCTACGCCGCCAACGCCATCTGGTCTAAGGAATCTTTAAAACTCACAAAACTTATATTTGAGTTATTATTTTGTTAAACTTAAAAGTTTACTAAATATGTCGGATAGGAATAGAAATCGTTTTAATATTTTAGATAAACATCATTTTCAATTAATATACTATTATGTTAAATATTAATTATGTTAAATGTCACTAAATATAAAAACGATATTCTACAATTATACGATAGATGGCGCAGATAATTTTCTGAATCGCGCTGACCAAAACTTCGGCCAAAAGAATGACACTCGCCCGTATTTAAAAATCTCTTCTTTTTTGTATATAATTAAATACTTTAGGGTACTACGGTCTTAATTGTTTGTTCGTTGTTAAAATTTAAAATATTTGGTCGTTATTTGTTTGTTGATTGTACAAAGTTGGATGGTTATAGCTATTTAAGTTGTAATCTATATATATATATATATATATATATATATATATATATATATATATATATATATATATATATATAAAGTGTTAGTTACACCGTTTATAACTCGAGAACGAGTGGAACGATTTTTATGATTTTTGTGTTTTTGGATTTGTCTTCGTCGGGAATAATACTTATTAAAATATGGTATTCATCAATGAGAAAATAATTAATAAAAAAACAGTTCAAATGTTTCATCCGTACTATCTATATACATATATATGTATGTATGTATGTATGTATGTATGTATATAGATATAATAAATCTGTCACTCAATCCGTCTAATATAAAATATTTTCCAGTATCGACGCAGGTGTAGGTGATAAAAAATATAAATGTATAATTTTTAAAATTTTAGTTAAAGACCCGTGCGAAGCCGGGGCGGGCCGCTAGTAAGTAATAGAATGTTTAACTATTAATATGAATGAATTTTAAATTGAGTTTGCCAAAGATGTTTCACTTCAGACATGTGTACTCCGTACACACGACATTTTTTTATTCCTAATTAATAATGCTTTTTCATTTAAAAAAAAATTACAAACAAAAATGAGACCTGGTTCTTGTGATAATAGCTTAAGAGCCCACTAAACCTAGTTCGATAAGACTCTCAGATGATATATGTATAATTAGTCATGTCATTAATAGGGGAACACGAAATGGCGATGCTGCAATGCAAAAAACCTGGTGGCGACATAAAAAAGGAATCTAATAAAAAAATCCGGTTTCAAGTATGATAAGACTCCCAAGTTTTGTTTGTTCCTCGAAACAGGGAAGTGATAGGACTATACGATAATGCAGTGCTGCAAGTCCCCCTGATTGGCCTTATCAGTGGCAGCAGCATGATAAGCGAGGCTTCGTATCTAGGTATCTAGTACGATCGATCTCCTGAAAAAACCCAAGCTCATCCGAAAGATCATCAATTTCTGTGTAAAAAAAAACCACTGCTGCATTTTTCAAACAGTGGAGAAAGTGGTTGCTGCAGCGATTGAAGGTCACCCTCCGAGTAGCTGTATTCGGTGTTTTAATTCAGTTTGTTACAACGGTCGAAACAAAAATCCCTCTGACCGATGTAACATTGTACAAGCGTCTATTATTTTCAGTGTTCTTATTTAAATTTTACTTTGAAGCAATAAAGAGTCTTAAAATTTGTGGATGACGCCGACGCTTGAATCTTTAGGAACTTTTGTGTTATATATGTATTTTTTTAATATTTTTACAATTTTTAAAATCATTATATTAAGAAAATAATATGTTTGTCATTGCAAAGTTATGTCTATCAGGAAATTTACATCTGTCAAAAAGATCAAGCTAACTTGTACAGGAAACAGTATAATGTACCAATTTAGGGAGGCATGTCCAACAGTGGATAGGCTCAAGCGAAGCGAATTAGGAATAAATAGTATGACACAAAAAATAATTAAGTTAATAAATTATGAATAAAGTATTTAAAATATAAAATAATTTTGTTTTTTAGATATTTTTATATCAATTTAATTGTTGTAAACGGTGACTCGCTAAATATATCGAATTTGTTACAACTATTTTACTGAATTTATAAAACTGGATTTTAATCGATTATTTTGATAAATGAATCGAATCTCATCATAAATGTCATTTCAGTGGCAAAAATATATTCACGTCTTTGCTTACGTGTATTTCCTATTATATATTCGTGCAACTTGTGTCTTCTTGCAACTTCGTACAAGCATTTGTTCGTTATTTCGTTATTAACGTTCTATATTATGTAAAAGTGTATTGTTTGTATTCTGTTTTTGTACCATAGTAAATAAATAAATTCATCGAAATTGAAGCTTTTAAGTAGGGCAAGTAAAATAACTTTCCTCTTATGATAAATTAGTCTAAACTTTTTCGTCACCACGTCAACAGTATTCATGTTACTTATTCGTAACACAGTATAATTGATTTATCTTTTCCAAGATGTTAATATTTTGCCTCATATTGTAGGTAAATTATACACGAGTGGTACTTTGATGCGTAATAAACCTGTACTTGACCACAATTTATTTGATGGAAAAGATCAAGGGTCAAGATAGGTTAGACCTTATCCTAAAGTGTATGTATCCTTTAGTGTAGAACACTATAATGCATTTTTCTAGAAAATTTCTTTCTTTTATTGAAGTTAGGAGTGATATGAAACACAGATGCCGAAACAGCATCAACACCCCTTACTATTGTTAGTATTGTTACGAGTACAGAATATGTATACAATACTAGAGACCGCCCGCGACATCGTCCGCGTAGAAACCCTGTGAGCGACTTCTCCCCCCATCTCACGCACCGCTCGTCGGACCGCCCGCCCCGCCCCCGCTCCCGCTACCGCCTTCGACGCCGCCGTGCCGCTAGATCGCGCATTCAGTTTTCAGAAGCGATAAATGTATCTATTTTTAATTAGGAATCAATCCCGCGGGAACTTCGTGATAAAACGTAACCTATGTGTTATTCTGGGTCTTCAGCTACCTACATACCAAATTTTATCCTAATCGGTTCAGTAGTATTTGCATGAAAGAGTAACAAACATCCATACATACTCACAAACTTTCGCATTTATAATATTATTAGTAGGATACATACCGTTGGTATTGAAAAATTGAATAAAGTTTTTTTTCCTTATTATTTAAATGTGACGTCCTTGTCACTACAAATGATTGTGAAACCAGTTTTGATTATAATATCAAGTGTTTTCTAGCAAGTCTGCAGTTGAGTCTATAGCATCGAGCTGGTGTTAGAGCTTCAATATCCAGAAAGACGGTAAAACTTTGTGCTTGTACGAACCTGAGTATCACATACCTACAAGTTTTTTTGCAGCTGTTTTTGTCTTAAATTCGTTACACTTCAGTACAAATCAGAAATTAATAATAATAATCTGAAAAGTGCCAAGGTTCCTTTTGGCAGTAATAAAACTCCTACGTATTTATAAAGCTACATTTGATTAAGCTAGCGTTACCCTACAGAAGTTTGATATAGGTATACACCTTATCCCAGTTAAACACTTCCTTAAGAGTCGTGCTGACACGGGTGTAACATAGTCTCTCTTTGCTTTTATTTCATTACTGTAGTTTCAAGGATTAGACATCCGGAGTAGTATGTTGTGGCCATGTTGTAAAATTGCCCACATCATGAAATGCTCGAAAATTTAATGAAATGGCTACATTTTATGTTTCACTGTCCATTGGCCACATCGCGATGTGACTTGGCCAGATCAATGATTAGAAAAGTCGTTTGTCGATATGGTCAACTAAAGCGCGCTACTTCATGAATTTGTCACGATTATTTGATCACATCGCTTATAAAACAAATGAAGGATAGTAAGATGACCATGCGAAAAAAAGTCTATGGACTATTACTGGCTATCCAAATATGACATTATGGAAACTGCGGATGAGGAATACATTTTATTCAAAAAAAAAAAAAACCTAGCCTAACATATACTGAATGTTTTCTATTTTAACTTCAAGATTTTTATTACAAGTATGCTTACAAGGATATTTGTCATGGACATCCTATTTTCATGATATAGCCAATCGTGGATGAGAAAATCGTGAAACGTTCACGATTTAATGATCAGGTCAAATTTAGTTGCCTACATCATGAAATGTGACCACTTCATGAAATTCTCGAGCATTTCATGATGTGGACAATTCTAGGATATGGCCACAACATACCTACACTCAAAGATACCGGATTTTAGTATTAGTAATTAGCTTTAGTAAACAAGAAAGTTTTCCGAAAAGACCAGGTTCCTGAGGTAGACTGGATTTAAAAGGCATTATTAGGTCAGAAGAGTAACGATTTAGGCATACCCGTCTTTCCCACTGGGCACTTTGGGCACTTGCCCAGGGCCCCGTGATCAATAGGGGCCCCACTAGTTCTTGCCAGATCACTGAACGATAACCGATATTTACTACCGAAGTTTTTTTAATTCGAATTGTCCGCCAATGAAAAAAAACCCGGTATCTGACTACAAGGACCTATCTCAAAGAACAAAACACAGAAGCTTTTTTTGATGGCTCTGCAACGTCAATTGAACGCTACTCTGTTAACACGTGGTTGCGTTTGGACGTAGGTAAACTATCTGTTTTAATATACTAATAACAGATATCAAGTTGTGGAACGCCGCTCCGTGCAGTTTTAAATTTGAAAAATCGATAAAAGTGGTTTTTTCGTGACCAATTTTTATAAAAGTGGTATCAAAAGTTGCGTAATTAGACGGACTACATGGTGGTACATTCGGCTTTTTCGGATTCTTCTTCTTCTGCTTTCGGGAGGTGGAGCGGATGTCCTCGGCTCTGCGGTCTCCGCATCCCGCCTGCCATATCGACCTGGAGCTCCAGTCCTCCAACAATTTTTAGCTAATAGCGATAACGATTATAACATCTTCACGGACGGCAGCAAGATTGAGAGCAAGGTGGGGGCGGCGTTGTCCGTATGGACCGGCGCCGCCGAAACCAAAACCCTCAAGCTTCGTCTGCCGTCCTACTGTACGGTATACCAGGCGGAACTCTTGGCGATATGCCGGGCGGCGCGGATGGCCGCGGACCGCTTGGCCGGATCGGTCGGGATTTACTCCGACTCGTCATCGGCACTGCTCACCGTTAAAAATCCTAAAGCCCTCCATCCCCTGGCAGTAGAGGCGCGGGGACATCTGCAGAGGGCTTTGCTCCAGGACAAACGTATAAGTTTGTTCTGGATTAAAGCCCATGCAGGACTAGAGGGGAACGAGCGTGCCGACCATCTGGCCAAGGAAGCTGCGCTGAAGTCGAAACGCACTTTTGACTACGACAGCTGCCCGGTTTCGTTCATCAAGCGTAGCATCCGTATGCAATCGCTTGATGAATGGAACCGGCGGTATCGTAGTGGTGAAACGGCCGGAGTCACCAGGGTGTTTTTCCCTGACGCGATAGCCGCATACAGGATCATCGGTAAAATAAAGGTGGACAGATTTCTCACCCAGGTTCTGACGGGGCACGGTGGATTCTCCGAGTACTTGCACCGTTTCAAGTGCAAGGAGAATCCATCGTGCATCTGCGATCCTGCGTGTTCGGAGTCTGTCCTCCACATACTTCTGGACTGCCCGGCCCATGATCACGAGAGACAGAACGTCGAAATTATGTTGAACGCCAAATTGGAAATTAATTCACTTCCCGAGATAGTTTGTAGGAAGGACAGGGATCTGTTCCTAAAATATTGTATTAAATTATGTAAGATAGTCAATTGTAGAAATAAGACCTGAGCAAAATATGTTAAATAATTATTTTTAGATAGTTAGGTTAACATATGGAATACCGTTATTAATTAAGGAATAGACATAAGCTAGATATAAGATTAAATTGTAAGCATAAAACTTTTGTTTTATGCAACAATGGTTTTTTTTTTTTGTAAATATGGCTTACCGGTCCTGTCTTTGAAATTTGTTTTCTTGTAGATACTGCCACTCGTAGAAGTTTAATTTTGTTAGTTTGTATGTAGGTTTTTTCTGTATGTTATAATAACTAGTATTAAGCTAAAATTGTTAATCGTAGTTAAATTGCTGTCTCCCCCCTCACTGTCCCCAGTGTTAAAACTAGTATATAAGTACACAGCGCCTTCAGCTTATGAGCGAATGAAGATGAATGCTAGATGAAAATGGAATGTAGCATGAATGATGACCAGAGTAAAAGATAGAGTAATATGAATGAGTTTTTTGATGAATAATGGAACAACCCAACAAAATGAAATTGTAAGAAACAGTCTCCTCTACTTAGGGAGGTCTAGAATAAAAAAAAAAAAAAAAAAAAAAAAAAAACGTCAATTGAACTAAATGGAAGAGAGAAATTCAAAATAGAAACCTTTCTTCCCATAAATGATACTCTAAGCTTTCATCAAAAACAGCGATTAAGATCGTATAAGAGCATTAGTAAACGTTTTAACTTATTTTGTTCGCTTGAAAGCACTGAATAACGAAGAGTTGAGAGAAATTTGCTCAGAATTTGATTATGAAGACGTTAATGAGAAAGAGTTATAAATGGAATGTCTGCATATAACAGAATAGGTGGTTACCTACTAGAAAGTTGTTCACAGTGAAATCGAAGGAACTCATATTATATTGGAAATATATTAAATTTTGAAAGAAAACAAAATTGAAGACATATTTTCAAATGTAGAAATCGTATTTAATTCTTTTTAAGCATGATGGTAACTATCTGCAGTGGGGAACACTGCTTCTCCAAATTGAAAATAATAAAATCTATAGAAGCTTGTTTATTTACCTTCTTTGTCTATTCTAAGAAAATAGTGTTCTGTCAAAGTCATAGGGGCCCCATTACCCTAATATGCCCAGGGCCTTCAATAGGTTAAAGACGGCCCTGGATTTAGGTAAACTGTAAAACTGTCTTTTATAAACATATACCTACTTTGTCCAGAAGATTGCCGTTCTAAAACCGGTTAAAACTTTTGAGATATCAAGTGTTACCACTGTATCTTATCTTCTTTTCGATGGCTTCACACGATATACCTTTTTGGAGACCGGTGGCACAATTACGATCCTGTAAGACTTCCTAGCTAGTGCAGGTTGAAGTGAAAGTTAAAACAGTTGTGTGAGCATTGGATTTGTTGAGTTAGTCGGTCTACTAATATTAGTAAGAGGAAAGGTTTGTTTGTAGTCGATAAATTATAAAATTACTAGGTGAGTTTTAATAATTCTATCAAAGAAAACTACCGTTCTTGTGTAGTACCTAGTGTGAGTAGTCGCCTCAACGTCAGCGGTCGCTGATTCGATTTCCGCTCGGAGTAGATATTTGTATTTGTATAAATATTTATTCGGTCTGGGTGTACGTCTTTGTGGGTCTCCCCACCGTGGCTCAGAGAGCATGTAAAGATGATTGACGGCCGGCTGGTCGAGTGGTCAGGCAACTGGACACTTTACACAGCGGTCGCGGGTTCGAATCCCGCCAGGTGCAGATAATTTGTATGACGAATATAGATGTCTGCACCGGGTCATGGATGTGTATTTATGTATACATGTATTTATATCTTAAATTTATTTCCGTTCCTAGTACCCGTAACACAAGTTCTTACGAACTTAGCACGGGGCTAGGTTAACGTGGTGTGATTGTTGGTTAATATTTATTTATTTATTATTTATACTGGTTATTATTATAGATCTATATCTATTATAGATATTAGTAGATATATATATCTACGTACTTCATGGTAGGGAAATCATCCGCCAACCCACACTGGAACAGCATTGGGACGTTTACAGGTTATTTCAGTTCAGTTCAAGAAAACTATATTATTCGAATGTAGCATAGGCTATAATGTAATACGCTATGAGACTTAGAAATGGAGCAGTAGAGCCATAAAAAAAACAACGCGAGTGAAGTTGCGAAGGTTGTCTAGTAGTATAGATATACTAAATATTATATACACATGTATAAGAAGACAAATAAAACCAGTTTTTAATAAAATATGTATTTACTTTTATTACTATTATTAAAAACAGATTGTAAAAAAAGCAGTAAATTAGTAAACGCTAAATAATAATAAAATAAAATCAAACAAAAAAGTATAAAATACTTTAATTCGAAGTAACTTTAAATAATGTGAAATTGACACAACTAAAAGCCATACAACTAAGAATTGAATTGAACAATTAGTAAAGAAGTATTTGTCCAGATGCAAGTCGCAATCACACAACCAAATTGCCTGTTTTCACGTTTTACAAACTTGCAACATCATCTAACTATAAATACAGCCTAGTTTGTTATTCATTTTTAAATAATCCTAAGAAATTGCAAAATACAAAACCATAGTTATGTATTATATTAAAAACTACGTGTACATAATTCATTGTTATTTTGATTAATAAATGTTTATAAATAGTGTAACATAATTTGAATAATACGATGTTTGATTTTTTTTTAGATATTTAAATAATAATGCAACACGAACCCTACGTGCAAGGAAGATTTTTCTACTAGATAGTTTTATCGAAAATATCAAAACTTACTGACGAAGACCATAGCCGCATTTATTGTTAAGCTTGTGTTCTTTATTTTGTGACCACTATTCTGATATAGTGATGGCATTCCTCAACGCCGGTGATCGCGGGTTTAATTCCCACTCGGGACAGATATTTGTATTTTTACTAATATTTGTTTCTGGTCTGGGTTCTTGTGGGTCCCCACTGTGCCTCGGAGAGCCCGTAAAGCCGTCGGTCCCGGTAGTTATCACAGATACCTGATAGCTATCGTTACTTATAGTAAGGGAAAATATCCGCTAACCCGCAGTGGAGCAGCATGATGGATTAGACTCCAACCCTTCTCTAATATGGAGAAGATACCTTTGCCCAGTTGTGGGAAGTTTATGCATCCTCCTGGTTCTATTACGTTTTCCTTACTACTATTCTAATTTCCACTCCTTTACTGTACATACGGCAACGTTGCTGAATTCACAACCACCATAGATTTGAACTAGTAAAATAGCTTCAAAAGTAAGCTAACTTATCTATGTTGTCGTTTAGTTTCTTTCTTCTTAGATGTGCTGGAAGAAATACATTCTACGGATAAATACATGTAATATATACAACAAAGTAATCAATAAGTGAAAGTAAATAAACAATAATTATAATAATTTTAATATAATTTGTGAACGTAAATAATGACGACCATTCTGGTGTAGTGGTGCGAGCGCCGGCAGTGACGGGTTCGATTCCCGCTCGGAGCAAATATTTGTGTTTGTATAAATATTTGTTTTCAGTCTGGGTGTACGCCTTTGTGAGTTTCCCCACTATGCCTCGGAGAGCACGTAAAGCCGACGGTCCCGGTTGTTATCATAGACACCTGATAACGATCGTTACTCATGGTAGGAAAATTATCCGCCAATACGCAGTGGAGCAACGTGGTGGATTAAGCTCCAACCCTTTTCCTATGGAGGAGAGGCCTTTGCTCAGCAGTGGGACTTTTACAGGCTGACTCCATTCAGTTCAAATAAATAATTAATAAGGGAAATATATAAATAGTTGGGTAGTTTATATGTTACGTTGGATGAACAGCCAAACGTGCTGCAGTCAGTGAAAGCTTATTATCACTATAATATGATAAGCTAATAACTGCGGCGAGGCAAAAGCTTACACTTACCAAAAAACGATGCAAGGTATCACGAAAAGTCTTTTAGTCAGGGACTCCTATGCCAAGTTGCTTTGTAACCATAAAGCTCTTGGAACGCGTGATCGACCTCAAGTTCCGCCAGAAGCGTATTGTCTCTTGAGTGTCAATAAAGGTTCCACCCAGGATTGGATACCATAGACGCCATTTTTGTCCTCAGGCTTTGATCGAGGCTTACAGGGACAAAAAGAGAGTTCTGTATTTAGCATTTTTGGATCTGCGAAAGGCCGTTGACTATGTGCCTCATACCTGTATCTGGCGGGTATTGTGATTCAAATGCGATCTATATTGACATTGTCAGAGAGATGTACCGCAATTCCGCTTCCGTGGCTGTCGCGTTATCGCTGTTAGCAAAACCGATTCCCTTCCCAATCAATCTTGAAGTTCACCATGGCTTAGCTTTTAGTCTGTTCTTGTTCCAAGTAGTACTTAATATTTTCTCGGCATGCACCCGGACTAGCTTCCGCGTGATGATGTATGCCAAGGACATAGTGCTCATTGATGATAACCAGCTAGATCTGAAGTATAAGGTGATGTTTATGATAAGCGTATCCTTCCACAGGAATCTGTAAAACGGCGGTTTCAAACTAAAGGCGAAGATCAAGGATATATGTAAAAGTATGTACAATACCGCTCAAGCTTAAGGGACAGGTAGTCAAGAGTATCGTCCGATCGGTCCTTTTATATTGGAACAAATGCTGGCCAGATGGCCTATCTCAGCTTCACTTCACGGAGATGAGGATGCTGAGCATAACGCGAGCTGACTGCATACGCAACACGTTCATCCGGGCAGTCTTGGGATCTGTGATCTAGGATAAGCTCGAAGAGCGGCGCCTAAGTTGGTATGGCAATGTCGCACAATCTGATGATGAACAAAGAATCGCGACATAATCACGTTATATGTCCCTAGAACTAGAACTCCTAGGCACCCAAGGAAGCAATCGCTGGTCGTATTGAAACAGAACATGAGAGCCAATGGACTAACCCTTATACTAAGGATCGTGCAAAATTGAGAGGACTTACTCGAAAGACAGACTCTGGCAATAGACGGGATTAATAATGCCAGACAGAAGAAGAAGGTAATGTGCGAACCATTGTATCATAGCCATGAGCATGTTTTTTGGTATATATCCGAAAATTCTTCTAAACAAACATCAAGACAATTGGTAAATCTTTCAACTAAGTATAGATTTATAGCTGGAAATAAGCAATCGTGAACTGAACTGAAGCCTGCAACCTGCACCTGCAAGTGTCTTAATTTCTCTATAATTTCAAATAATAAACTGTGGAAAATTGGCTTCATTGGCTACGAAGAAAAACAAGTTTCTGCGTCTTGATGGATAATTTCCTTATCAACAGTAGCTTCGTTATTAGGTTTTTCCGACAACAACCGCAACCGAAGGCTTTATGTGCTCTCTAAGGCACATTAGGGAAACATAGCAAAATACAGATGGAAAACTAATATTTGTATAAATACAAATATTCACTCCAAGCGGGAGTTGAATCTGTGAACGTCGGATTTAATGAACTTTTCTTTACACAAGAACAAGGCAAACATGATTGCATGAATTTGTTATTAGACGAAGAGGCTATTCATTTAACAGGTTTTTGATTTTTTTGCTAGTTATGATTCAACAAAGTACGGTAACGTAAAAGTGTATGATATAACATGCTCCGGTGAATATCCGAGACTTAAATATTTCATAGAAATTTTCAGACATAGGTACTCTTTCGAAAGTTGTAATTGTTGATATACATCCTTGCGTTTTAATTTTTAGTAATTAGTCTGTATTCCCGTAATAAACAGTTTATGCATTTGTAGAAGTCAAGAAAATTAAATTGTTTAATTTAAATAAAATTGTAATAGGTATTCTTTAATTTTTTATAAAAGGTTGTTTTAAAAATTACAAGGCGCATCTACATCTTAGTAAAACATTCATATACTTTTATTCATTTCATTTATTTATTTACATAATTAGATATATATATATACAAAAGAAGACAATTATATATATATATATATATATATATATATAAATAAAAAAAAGAAGACATATATATATATATATATATATATATATATATATATATATATATATATATATATATATATATATATATATATATATATAGGTATATATATATATATATATAATTGTCTTCTTTTATTTCTGTATTTAGAAGTATGAGAATATTTTCATATATAATAATAGCGGAACAGAGTAAAAAAGTACTACTAAAATTAAAGAAAAAAATGACTTAATTAACTAAATAACTATTGTATTTATGTGCATACACATATGAAAATTATATTTATATATATATACATATATATATATATATATGTATATAAGAGATATATTATATATATATATATATATATATATATATATATATAAGAGATGATCCAAGAGTATAGTAATCGGTTATTTCCAGTTCGCATAAAGTTCTAAAAACCGTTTATTTCTCTGCAGTAAAAAAAAAGTCTATGTCATTCTCAGACCTCTAAATTAACATTATGCAGAAAAAAAACATGTAAATTTTATGTACTGTGAAAAAAAAAACAAATCTATCCCACGGAAACCGTAAATTTTTTCGAGATAAAAATATCCTTGTGCTATTCTAGGCTATGATCTATCTCTATGCCAAACTTCATATAGAGCCCTTCGGCCGTTTGGGTGTGATTGAGTAATAAACATCTATCCATCCAAACTTAAACGGTTAAATTATAATAAGATTTTTTAAACCAGTTGCATACATCCATAGATTAGCGTTGTCTAACAAATAAGTAAACAATCGCTTCCACTTAATTGTACTAAAATATATAGATATATAGATAATTATGTAAACTCAAATAATGAATGTGTTATGTAAGATTGATATTCCTAGACAAGCTTATTTTTGTACCCGACCATAAATCTTGTTATCTACCAGAAAAATCTTGACTACGACAATATGAGAACAAGATCAAAGACAGAGATTTTATTATGACTTTTTTTTTGTATACAAAATTATTAATTATTTAAAAAAAAAAATTGAAAAAAATAAATCTTTAAATAAAGCCACATGAGTTTACTTATTAACAAGTATGCTTAATTAAAAAAATCAAAAAACCCGACTACGTAAAATACTCTTACTATAAACTAAAAAGAATAAAACAATTTACTAGCTTTCATTTGATACCCATATTGCTATAGTAAGAAAAAAAATTCAACTCCCCCCCTTCATTCTGCCATTTGCGGGCGGGCTACTACAATTTAGATAAATCCAACGACACCTCATATGTCAAAAACAGTCCAGCCGTTTGGGCTGTAGGGCGTGCCAAAGAAATGGACATACATACATACATACAGACATACATACATACACTCGAAAAACATAACCCTCCTTCTGTCGCAGTCGGGTAATAAGTATGTTATTATGTTAATAATGACCTTATTGCATTATCTTGCAGTCATAAATTTATCATAGAAACGTCAAAAATAGAACTTGAAGATTTAAGAGCAATGATTTCTCACGATTTTAAATCTGCTTTCTCTAACAACGTCGACTTCTAAACGCTTTTGGGGTGAAAGTATTTCTTTTAAGCACAGATAATAAATAGTACGTAGATTATAGAAGGTTAAGATATTTGGTTTTTAAAGTACAATGTTTCAAGTTTAAAGTATTAAAAATAATTATAAGTAAATCACTAGAACTGAACACCTACTATTTTTAATCATTAAAGTTAAGGAAAAACAAAAATAGAGTTACATATTATATACACTCTGATCATTCACATTTACCGCATAACTATGGAGGTTAGAGGTAAGGAGCACAAACTTGTGTTACGAAAAATGTCCCCGAAATTACCTTAAATAAAGATGGCGTTGCTCTACCAGAGGACCGTATTTAGGTTAGATAATTTATTTAACTTGCTAGCCATTTAACTTTTAATTGCAACACTTTTACTACCTACTCTTGTCTACGAGAATACTTGAAATTATACTTACTTCTATCCAGCAAACTTCGCCATCTAAGACAGTTACCACCAGCGCCTTTATTTAATACTATTTTGTGGATTTTTTATGTCAAACAGCTATATAAGATGGTGCTCCTTACCTTCTACCCACCGCACTTCTTCCTACCACATACGCATAACACTTTGATATTAAAAAAATACATTAATTGTCTTTTAGAATAGGTACTTATATAAATATTAAAATTGGCGTAATTAAATAAAACTATACTATAATTAAAAATTAACAAAAATCAATAAAATACAATATTTTTTCAAAAACGAAAACATTAATGCTATTATTGCTTTTATATACACAAATTTTTTAAAATTATAATAAACTTTTACTACTATGGATGATTTGTGAACTATATTTCTTTTTTTTTTGTTACATATAGTGTAGCAAACACCAAATTCACTGAATTATAACAAAAATTTCTTGAAGCGCGTTGAAGTTGTTCACATGAGGCATAATTTTCTTCACTCTATTGATGTAGAGACGGACTATTTTCTAGTGTTCGGAAGTGATTCGGAGTGATTCGATGTCGTAGTGTATACGTATAAGCGATACAAACGGACGAAGATCCCACCGACCCGTGTATGTCGGCCGAGCTGGGAAGTTCGTCCGGGCGTAGCACTTGATACTGTTCTTCTTTCTTTTTTCTTCTGTCTTCTGTTTCATAATCTCAATACATTCGGTATACTTTCTTACATGTTTGATATTGACGTAAGCGAAAATAATATTAAAAAAATTCACAAATCGAATAAGACTACAATAGGTTAATAATATTACATTAGTATTTTAATCGCTTGAGATACAAACGCATGTATACAAAGCATAAGGTATACATACCAAAAGCCACACTGTTTTCGTAAATATAAAATGAACTTCACCTGTAATAAATGGAAGTATGATATGGTAATGATTGCGTCTTCGGCGAGTGAAACGGCGCACGAGTGGAGCGCTGCCATCCGTCGACCTTGGTTTGGCGCGAAGCGAGTGAGCGATTGTCTGAGGAGCGCGCGGCGCCGGCGTCGGCGGTGAACGAACTCACCTTGACAAATGCACCATTTGGCATTGTTCGCGGGAAAACCGGCGGCCTTGCGCACCGCGCCGCGCCACCGCCACCGCGCCGCTCCTCACGACCAATCGCAATCCTTCGCGCCACAGCCTGCGCTCGTTTTGGCGGGAACGACTCGACCCCCGTGGTCGGCTCGCCGCTTGGCGCGAACGTCGCTAACGTCGTCATCGCGGTTTCAGCGTGACCTTTTAACACGTAATTTCCGTCATTATTACCACAAACATGCGGGTTCGAATTCTTAAAAGTTACTCGCTATATAAACAACAATATTGAACATAGAACCTCGCGGGAAAACGAGTCTCACGCGCATGGTAACTGACTTAATTACAATGTTATAATTACGAAAACAAGGCGTTGCCGCTTAGGCCAATTATTCAATTAATAATAGTGCGCATTTTGCCATGAATAGATAGTGGATATCTAGTCACGGTCGAGTGAATTTCACGCTGCTGAATAAGATCGAATTTAAAAAGTTTCTCTTAATATTTTTGAAATTTAATACTAATGGATGTTATATTGACAATTTAATTTTAAATAGAAATTTCTTATGAAAATGGTGTTTAATTAACAAATAATTCACTGGTGATGATTACATGAACTGCTTTAGAAGATGCGTTACTATTTTTTGTGATAATTTAAACAGATTATTTTATTATTGTTTTATTAATTAGGTATTGTTAAGTAATAGGGATATAGAACCTATAAAAAAATTTACGCGGTATTCTAATATTAATACTTAAAATTCACAAAGGAATAAAATAAATGAGCACTAGATATATATTATGACAGTATGTTTACTACACAGTATAGTTTATGAACAAAATGGCGACAACAAGATCAGGTGTAACGTAAGCTATGCTGCCGCGACCCGCTATTCCTTAGAAATTCGATATTACCGAGCCTTCAGTTTTCATTGAATTGTGTTATTATCTTCGTTGCAAAAATTTTATGTCATTTTACACTATTATAACAATACTAACAAAATATTTTTGAGGTGCTCATTTAGTCCTTAAACAATTTACATTTGTAATTAATATTATTTTTTCTTGATATTTTAATACAAGACCTGCCAAAATTCAATGCTGATACCGCCTACGATATCCGCATACTTTGTGATACTTTAAATTTATTTAACTAGGTCTTAATTCGATAAAATATTGAGTCATGTTGTAACGACATGAAACACAACTTCTATGTACATTGCTAACAGAATTTTGTGAATCTAGAGTAACGCCATTTTAAAACATATAATTAGTGTGAAAAAAAAAAAGTTTATAGAATGACCACAATCGACCAAAATATCGCTGAAAAAAGTAAATACAAGTGTCTAATAAATGACATACCAGTACTATTTATATCAACATCACCAAGCTTCAAATATAACAGATTTTTATAATTATATCATAAAGATATTACATTTTCGAAAACAAATACTCCATAAAACTTAGAGGACTACAACGTGCTACGGCGTAGCAACGTATAATGCCATAATGTACATTATACTGAACGCAATATTTGCAATACAATTTAAAGATGTATAGACTATTTATTACAACAAGAAAAAAATAAAAATTATTGATTCTATTGTAATAAATAGGTAATCAACATATATGATAGTTTCATTTTTTTTATAATCCGCATGGTGGTGCAATTTTATAAGCAGTCGGGCTTAATATTTGATCTCGACCGAACGATTTAGTCGACCAATCTTCAGACCCTGTGATTTTTTTGTCAGACTGCATTAATCAAAGTCGTTGCACATGACGATTCGTAATATCTACGTCCGTCTGCACGCTTATAAGGATTCTTGCCTCGATTAAAGGATTTCGTTGAAATAATTGTCTTTGTATTATTAATCATTATCCAATGTCTAACATTTCTAAACGTATTAATGATTATTGTGAAGATCCTGTCACAAGTGTATTTTATACGGATGCCTCCATTTTTTTGTATTTTTTTTTTAATTTTCTTTTTATTTATTATATTTTTGTGTCTCCCATAAAATAATCTCTTGTCTTCTCTTATTATCATAATCTATTTAACTTTCGGAAAAAAAATCCTACAATAATACTAATAATTTTGAGAAGTGTATTAAATCTAGTAATTTATTAGGAATGGCAAAATAATAATGGCATGTAATAGTTACTTTGAAAAAGAGTAAACATTCACACAAGAGTATTACAATTGAAACCAGTGTGAACTTAGAATTTACTATCATGTGATGCCGAAACGTCGAATGTACTATTCTCTATTTTATTTGACGAACTCTTTCATAAACATTCCTCCTTCTCCTTATACCATCAAATCCATCAATCAATAATTATTCATGAATAAAGGTAATGTTAAATTATTTGTCACATAGAATATATTATGTATATTATACTTGGGTATTGATATTTTTTATCGACCATTGATCTTAGATTTAAAGATATTCATGATTGAGGTCTTTGCGTGTGGTCGGACGTACCTAACATCATGTTGCTAAGCACTAAATAAAATTTTACCTCCGATAGGTCGGTACTCGGTGACTCATGTAGACTGGCTGAGCGGGTGCGTGGCTATTACTGGACTCCCAATAATTTTATTTTAAATTGTAAATAAAATAAGATGCCGACGGGTCGTTTATGTGCGATAGAACAAAATGTAAATAGGCAGGCATATTATGATATCATTTATCAATTTTTTTATTATTATTATCAACTTAAAAAAAATAAGCACGATTTTAACATTATTAAAAATTATAAACATCAAAAACATTAAAAACATTCTGCGTTACATATTTAAATACTTTTTTAGATTTATAAAATTCACAAGATTCCAGAATATCAATAGGTTCAATAAAGTTCTTGTTTTATAGGTTATAAGTGTTTTACATATAAACATAGACTGCATTTATACAATTATCTTTACAATGAAAACTATCGCTGCAACATAATAACGCAAAACCGAGCGGTGGCCGTGTAAATTCAGCGGAGTGCGGCTGCGCAGGACGTGAGTCAGGTGTCGTTAACCCGATACTACGCGTCATCACAAGCTTAGCCTGTAATTATTATATTTCAGGTTGCTCTTTAACAAATCTATATTCCATATTCTAAATTTAAATATAATCACTTTTCGTATAAATTTTTCACCGGAAGTAAATTCATATAAAAGTTCAAAATTTTCTCTGTACTCAATTCATACGATTTTTAAATTACTTTGTGCATTTTTTTTTGTATTTCTATAATGATTATATCAAATCAAATAAAGTAAAAAATTTCTTTCTTAAAGTAGGTTTCAAAAGCACTTTTGAATCGTCACTTTACGAAGTATACCAATATTTTTTAATTAATAAATTTAGGTATATTTATTTACTAAAATTCATAATTGGGATTTTATTATTTATGCGTATACACAATGTCCTTAAAATAAACGTTTATTTTGCAAGATAAAAGTGACATGTAAACATTTTTTATTCACTAAATTAACAAAGTGTAATAAACAGGCTGACGTTATATTTAGAAAACAACAATAAACGAAAGTACGTAGATATCATTTTAGCTGACTTATTGAACATAGAATACTAAAACAAATTATAAAATAAATAATTCTACAGTTATTGTTTATGTTATACATATTAAGAAGATAACATTTTTACTACAGATTTATTATTAAACTATCTCTTTTCCTTCTTGATCATACTATTTTTTTAAATCTTATAATTATTAATATTCCCAATTCTTAGTTTATTGTATGGATATGTATAAACATTATATATATTCTATAGGTATAAACATTATACAAATATTAATTTCGATTGTTGTTACAGAATAACAGAAAACGCGATAAAATTGTAAATAAATTATGTATTTTTTTCTATACTGGGTTTCAAGATTGCCTCGTTGTCTCCTTTACTAGACCTTTGTTTATTACTAATAATACCTTTTAGTAAGAGACGACTGAAAATTCTTTGTCACAACATGTTAGAGCATGTGTTAATTTTTACTAATAAATACATTTATAATAACTAAGTCCATCTTTATGTGTTAAATAAAACTTTAATTTATGTACCTACTTACTTACATTAAGATATTTTTCGAAATATTTTGCTTCGTTTGTATTAGTAACAGTGAAAATGCCCAATAAACACAACAAAATGCAAATTACCTTTGCATTCGAACAAATTATTCATTAGGAATATATTGTATCATTAAGGAAAATTTTAGTCAATTTAATAGGAATATTGAAATTGGATGTCCTCAATAGAAACGTGGTTAAAATATAATTATCAATGAATATGTATTAGACTGGCATCCGGGAATATGAGTCAGCGCTTGTTGAGGTATTGTTATTGCTTATTCGTGAACGGGCTCTCCCACTGGACAAAAGTCTTTGCCACCGTAAAAAATAGAAATTATGAATTGGAATATAATACTTTAAAACATTATTCACATTTATATTAACCTCTTAATCGTTACGCGATTTTATTCTTTTTTCATTTTCATTTTTGTACATAATTTTTAGTAAATGACAAATTATTATTTTTCTGATTACTTATACTTAGCTACCTTTTGATTTATTTCTGTTTTAACAGCTCGCCATTTGTTTATTAGTGTGGCAAAAATCAATCACAATAAAACATATTTAACGTTAAGTTTTTATATCTTATGTTCTTAAATATAAGAACAACTATATACATAGTTAAATGTATTACAAAACAACTTAAAATTTTTAATATTAGGTAAATACCGACGAAACCAGTAATTCATGTTAGGTATTAATAGGTTTACAACATTAATATACGTTTTATTTAGATATCAAGTTTCAGTATATCAATAAATTGACCGCATTGTTTCAATTTGTTTAAAGTAATTTTATGTTAGATAATTATAATCTTTCATATTTACTTAATATCAAGCCCATATTATGATTAAATTAATAAAAAAATTACTGACAACCGTTCTGGTTATAGTGGTCCGACTAATCGCTTTAACGCCGCCGGTCGCTGATTCGATTCCCGCTTGGAGGCAGCCATCCACGATGTTGCCAACCATATTTGCAATTTCCTGCATCAGATCGACACACCCTTTAGTGCTCGTGGATTCAGCCGCCTTTTTGCGGCTGTCCTCGAACTTCCGTTTGTAGGCCCGCACCTCCTCCCGGACCAGCTCCAGCTCCCGCGCGAGCCGACAATTGTCGGCCCTCAGTCTGCGAACCTCCCTCGACTCGGTGCGGACTACCAGGGACTTCAGCACCTCCCTAATGGATCCGGCGGCCCTCCTTATTTTGGAGGCATAGCCCCCCCCGGAGGTTGACCGACTTCCCAGTCAGGCCGAGGATCAGATTAAGGTTGGTTTTAGAAGCCACCATCAGCTCCTCGGCCCCTCGCTTTTCGAGGTCATCCAAAACAATGGGAGTCTCCTCCATGTGACCCCTTGTACTTCAAAACTTCTAATTGTCATAAATCTTTTGTGTTAGTATTTTACATATTTCTTTGTGGTGTAGAATAAAGTGGAAATCAATAAATAAATATAAGTATTTATAAAAATATTTGTTATTGATAAAAATCAAACCATTCCCTTTCATTTCATTGAAATTCTAAAAAATGTCACACGACTTATCGAACGTTTATGTCACTTCCCCATAATGTGTTTTGACTCTGGATTGTTGACCTGATGATGTCGTCATTTCGTCTTCGCATGACTCAAGCTGTCAGTTCGACATGTCATAAGCAAATATCAGTTATATCGGATTATCATTAAAATCTAGTAATAATGTTGGATTATATTTTCGAATGTATCTTTATTTTTACCAGATTAGTTTTGCTATTTATTTTTATAAATTTTCTATTTAAATAATCGAGTGGTAAATTATAATGATTTTTGCCGCAACTACTATTTATATATATGGTATAAATTTAGCATATACATATGACATTGGAACTTATTGTTAGATAAATACTCGTAAAAAGTAGTTGTCTGCTAAAGTTGCGCGTGTATGATAAAATACTAACCGGACTTCTGTTTTTAATAACTTAGTTTTCGGAACGCACACTTATGCATAACATTGACCCCTTTGACGATTCATGTCCTCTCATTTATTTAACCAGCACTTAACATTCAAGACACGCTTTGGTGATGATTAAGTAAATCATTACGGATGCTCTGCTCGTCAGGAATTGACACTATGCTTTTTACGAAATTATTATCCTTTCTATGGGTTTCGTCTTTCGTAGTACTTCTGGTATGACATTATGGGTTAGATATAATGGTCTCACAATTTAATTTTTACTTATTTGTCTTAAAACAAAATACTGTTGTAAAAAAAAAAAAAATAAACTATAATATATTATTTCTCTTTTTTTGACAATGGAACTGGTTAAATAGTTAAAAGAGATGACAATCAAAACAATATAAACATTGTAATGAGAAATATGATATTCTTCTATTGTCTATGTAATTCTTTAGTAGGTACTTTTTTTTCATATAAGTAAAAATTTTACTGGACATATAGAACAAGTGAACTGAAGGTCAATCTTAAACGAGTCGAAGGTGCATAGCATCAATGCTGTAATTAGAAAATGATTCATTATCGCCTAGTTTTCAATTTGTGTTTACGCAACGTTAACGATGCGTATTTGCGTCATAGGATATTCATCTAGTCTTTAAGAAACAAAAAGAATTGATTTATAATTATTTAGATTTGGAATATAATAATATTTGCTTAAATAAATTGTAATAAATTTTTACTTACAAAATTATAAGGTTTTCGATTCCATTCACAACTTACTTCTCCGAATTTATCTGTAAGAAAATTAAGAAAATGATTTATTTCTAGACCTCTTGCACGAGTTGCTTAAGGCAAAATAAGGGATTCTAGGCTACTTATAAAGAGGCAGTAGGACATACATATTGCCAGTAGCTTTTTGCACTATAAAATTAAAATTTTACCAACTTATATTTTAAGTTATTGCTAATTATAAAAATAAGTTCAATTTACGAGCATCACTTATTTTACAATAACAAGTATGATAATCCCACTATATAAATTATAAATGCATTTAAAAAACAACATCAGCTATTTTCATATTAATGTGTAATTTGAGTTTTTTCGAGGAAACGTTGGCAAGCGCATACGCAGAATCAACTCGTTCATAAACCTCAATAACGACATGATGTCACCTGTGTATGAGTAACGATCAATTTATTTTATTAACACAAGTTGTGTTTTTCGTTTTTTTCGTTTTATATTTTATATTTCCTTGTGACATTTTATTCTGAAATAGATAACCTATAATTTTAAAAGTTCATCTTCACAGTTATCGGCAATATCTAGTCTAATAGCGTACTTTACATTAATACTGATGATAAAATTATTGTTTGAATTTTGATTAAGCTGCGGGGGACGGGACTGCCCCCCCCCCTCTAATCGAAGGGTAGAGCGGTCGCAAAGACCCCGATCGCTCCCCAAAGCCCAACGCGCCAGATCACGGAGGAGATTGTGGGTATAAATATGAAATAAAATAAATTATTTATGTTTAACACATATCATAGGTTATCTGTTCCTAAAATAGGCAACTTAATGCCTCTGTTTTAGGTAACAGCCGACTGATATACCTTTTTTTTTAAATAAATATACATATATAAATAAACATATATTATTACACCCAGACTCGGGACGGGAATCGAACCTACAACCCTTGGAGTAGAAAACAGGGTCACTGTGAACTGCGCCAACGGGTCAGTCAAACGTGTCGGCTATGTCTTCATGACCTGCCGCAGTCTCTCCCGTTCGCCGTTCCTTGACGCAGCGGAAATAGAGCACTCACGGTGCCCGCGAGCGCTCTATATGCGAAGGCGGCCCGCATAGGCGAGCCAACCGTCGCGTCGGGGCGTCACGGTGGCATGGCCCATCGATTCCGTGGCGTCCTTGTACGACGATGATGGCACTGCTGTGTTTTAGTGGGTATTCTGAGTTCTGACTTCGCAGTCAGTGAGTCCCACATACCCGTCGCCTTCGGGTGGCGGGATGCGTAAACGCATTTCACAGCGTCAAAAAAAGGGGTGGATTAAGCTCCAACCCCTCTCCTAGATGGGGAAGAGGACTTTGCCTAGCAGTAGGACGTTTAAAGTCTGTAAAACTGAGTTGCAGTTCAGTAAAAGATTGTTTTTATGGTATTTTTAATAAGGTCAATTCTCATATTCTTAAAAAGACCGTTAATTTACTTACATTAAAGAAATCTTCATAACTGTTATCGTACGATGATTTCTATGAACATGTTTTTTATTTTAAAATAAAATGACAAACATATTTAATACATTATTTTACGTCCTTTTTTTATATAAAGATATTTCAAGAGCCAATTTGTTCCAACAACATTTATTAATAATAATAATACTTTCAATATGGTGGCAATGTTATTTGAAAATGAAATAGTTTTTTTTTATTTACAGAAATGTGTAAAATTAATCTTTGAATCAAATTATAAAGGAAAAGTCTGGGAATATTTTTAAATTGTCTCAATTTAAATAGAAGTTTGGAATTGAGAATTATATATAAAAATCTTTTTTTTTTTAAATTGACATTCTATTTGATTGGCTTTCGTTTCACAATCATGTAGAATAAATTACTAGTACCTGGATGACCGAGCCTTGCTCGGTTAAATTATATTTAGATACATTATAATATAAATATACTGATGAAACATAAATAATATTTTCGATATTACCGACATAATAGTAAAATAATAGGAAGTGGTTATTTAAATAAAAAAATAAAAAGAGCTTTCAATAATAGTTTTTCTCACAAAAAAGAAACTTAAAAAAAAAAAGGAAAAAAAAATGGTCTGTAGACACCTGGATTCGAACCCGTGTTTTCTGGTATCGAATCCGCCCGATTCCCATCCGAGCTATTATAAGATTGTCGATGATTGCGAAATTTACCTTCGTATTCTAATGATATTTTTTAATTGCGCAAAAAAAGGCGTAAAACGACATTTTCTACAAATAAATCCTAGCTAGATCGATTTATCGCCCCCAAAACCCCCTGCATACTAAATTTCATGAAAATCGTTGGAGCCGTTTCCGAGATTCAGATTATATATATACAAGAATTGCTCGTTTAAAGATATAAGATATTGTAGAAAAAGTCACTATATTGGTATGTAGGACTGTCATTTAATGATGAGATTTCATTCGAGTTAAGAAATAATTGAATTACCAGCAATTTTTTACCATTATTATATTATTATTATTTTACATATCAATTTCTTACTAAGGTAGTTACAGTTTCGATTTTATATTTAGTAACCCGCAAGCACGAACTCTTCGACATTGTTTGAAAATCGTAGATAAGAAAAATTGCGTAACTGTTTTGAAAAGATAATATATCTTCCTTTTCTAGATAAGTGAGGTTGATATAGTAGTAGAAACATCATATTAGGTTTTTTTTTTTCAAATAATAATCAGATAGTAATATTAATGTATAATTTAATTAAAAACGAAGTATTTGTCAGCAATGAGAATTTGTCAATTTTGTTTTAATCAAAAAACAAATGAGCGATGTTATATTTTGTTAAATTTTAAATACATCAATAATATAATTATTTTAATTGCGGGGTCGCTCTATATATCAAGATTAGTTTTTTTTACAAGGAATTTATATCATAACTGGAATGCTCACTTAATAAAATTGTATATTCAAATATGCAACTTCAAAATTTGACATAAGGTAGATATTGGCTTATAACATGTAAAGTGAAAAATCGTTCCGAGCATTTCGTTGACAACGTAGGAAGTTAGGTAGGTAGGTAGTTGTAGTTAAATTATTAATTAAACTAAGTTTTAGTCTTAATATTTATTTTAATACAGTTTTTTACAATACGCGTAAAAACAGGTTTAGTGTACTTTTAAATTGGTGTATGAATCTAAAAACATTAGGATTTTAAACAATACAAATGAGTTATTCTTAATTTTTCTTTTCAATCAATAAGCAGTAAGCGCTTGACGTTTTTTAGGAGTAAATATAGTTTGATACACGAAAGCTGACCCTGTGTTAAAGACGAATCATAATAAAAATAAAAATAAAAATCATGGGAACATTAAAACAATTTTACAAAGGTCATTCCGCCACAAACAGTGCTTTTATTGAAATTTGACAAACAATAAAATTAATAATGTACCTATTTATCATTATATAAAATGTATATTGAGTTCTAATTAATTTTCACATGTCTTAATCGATATTTTAAATTATTAATAGGTTTATGTATATAGATTTCCAGCTGAGTTTTAAATAAATATTTTTTGAAAATAAATTATATACTTATGCTGTTATTGTTAAAGTATCAAGCTGAGTTATTATTTATTATTATTTATTATTTATTTATTTATTGAATTAAAGGAGGATATAATTACAAACATCAGTAAGATGTCACAAAAACTCATTCGAGTTTTACCGGACATCAGTTTAGTTAATATCAAGTAAGTATATATTATTAGATAACTTAGTACTAAAAATATTATGATAGGAAGATAAGATTATAAAATTACAAAATATGTTAGGTAGCGATAACATATTATATTAATTAATTATCTAGTCAGTCCTAACTAGTCTAGTCTTTTTTTTTTTTTTTTTTTTTTTTTTTTTTTTTTTTTTTTTTCGCAGGGGAATCCATTTACGGATGATATCCAGGATGCCCGGGTCGGCAGTCCTAGACCTATGTCGGACTCGGCACTTTGGGAGTGCAATACCGTACTAAACCCCTGCGGGAGCCTTCAGCCGCTTTAATTGGAGGGTCCCGGATCTGCAGGCAACAGGATCCCTCCAGCAACAGGCTGGCCTCGGCGAAAAGGCCAGACTTCTCCTCCATGGGGACTGTCCGGCTCACCTCTGAACAGTCCCGACGACGCCGTATCTAGCAGGACCGGGTTCCCATCCCGGGCCGATACGGGCTCAGGGGCGTTACTGGAGGCGCATTAAGTAGCGCCTCCTACGCACTCCCATTCGTCGCCCGCGGATGGAGGCCACGTCGGCGGCCTCCTCTCTCACCCGCTCGTCGGCCTCCTTCTGGGACATTACTGTCTCGCAGAAGGAGACCATCGCCTTCCAGGACTCGTCGTCGCCGAGCATCGCGATGATAATGCTCGGGAGCGACAAGTCCCCTCCGAGGACCGACGTCAGACTTTGACGCAGCGCCGCCCATCTCGGGCACACCTCGAGGGTGTGCTGGGCGGAGTCCACCGTCGCGCCACAATCGTGACATTCAGTCGTCGGCTCCCTCTGGGCCGTCCGGCACAGGTAGTCACCAAAGCAACCGTGCCCGGTGAGAACCTGCGTCAGACGGAAGGTGAGGGGCTTGCGTTTTCGACGCATCCACCGCTCAAGGACCGGGCGAATGGCAGCCGTTACGCGTGTGCCGTACTGCTGCCCCGCCAGGTCCTCCCCTCACCTCCGCATAAGCGCTTCCTGCCCCATCCGACGCACCCGCAGGATCCCGTCCAACGTAGGGTTCTCACCAAGAGCCCTCCTACCCGAGACGTATGAGTAGGTCTCGGCAAGAACCTCCGCCACGAGCTCCCACGGGGGATCGCCGGCTAGAGCAGTAGCTGCAGCCCACGATATCGTACGGTACCCCCGAATCACCCTCACCGCGATTGTTCGCTGCGCAGCACGAAGCGCCGCTTTATTTTTCGCGGTGAGGCGATCCGCCCAAACCGGGGCACCGTACGTCGCCATACTCCGGCAGACTCCGGAGTACAGCTGCCTGCAGGCGGTGCTGGGTCCTCCGAGGTTCGGGAGGAGTCTGCCCAGCGCACTCGCCGCCTTGACGACCTTCGGTCCCACCATCGCGAAATGTGGGCCGAAGGTCCACCCTCCGTCCAGGATGAGCCCGAGATATTTCATTTGGGGGCTCATCCTGACTCTCCCCTCTCCGATCTGAAGGGTAGCCCCCGGTGGAGGTCCCTTACGGCCGGTCCCGCGGAAGAGCAGGGCTTCGGTCTTGTCAATCCTGACACGAAGCCCTAAACTCTCTATGCGGCTGATCACGAGGTCGAGTCCGACCTCGGCCAGCCGCGCCGCCTCCTTGTAATTTCGTCCCCGGGAATAAACGAGGGTGTCATCCGCATAGCAGATGACACCCATCCCGGGGAGAAGACGGCCTCGCAGGACCCAGTCGTACCCGATGTCCCACAGGATCGGACCCAGAACTGATCCCTGCGGGACACCGCAGCCGACTCGCCGCCACTCCACGGACCCCGACCGGTTCTCGAGGCCTACCCTCCGATCAGAGAGGTACGCCTCCAACAGCCTCCTTAGATACGGGGGCACTCCGAAGTATTTTAGTGCCTCCCGTATCACCACGTGCGGGAGGCTGTTGAAGGCGTTCGCGATGTCTAACGACACCGCGACCACCACCTCCCTTCCATGTTCCGCCTCACCCGTCACCGCCCGTAGGCGTTTGAGGGCGTCGACAGTCGACCGGCGTGCTCGAAACCCGAACTGGAATTCCGACAGTCCAGGTCCCGAGCCCTCCTCCAGGTGCTGAACGAGCCGGGAGGCCACTATCTTCTCCAAGGCCTTCCCAGCTTCGTTCAGCAGCACCACCGGTCGCACTGCCGAAGCTGAGTCCGGGGTCCGCCCTGCCTTAGGAAGTAGGCAGAGCCGACCCTCTTTCCAGGCCCCCGGGAACTGGCCAGACCGCATGCAGCGATCAAACAGCTCTCGGAGGCTGTCGCCGAGGTGCCCGAGAGCAATCGCGAGGACTCTCCCGTGCACCCCGTCTGGACCCGGCGCCCTCTTCTTACCCTGGAGGCGGGTAATCACCACCTCCATTTCAGCCTCTGTGACGGGTGGCGGAACACCATCCTCCTCGTCCGGCGTCTGCCGAGCCATTCTGGGGGGCACGAAGCCCTCGGGTTCGTCGGGAAAGAGTTCCCCGACGATCCTCCCCAGCTGGTCCGGCTGGAGCGTTTCGCTGATGGGGGCCGACTGGGCGCGGAGCTTGTTCCGAGCCCAATTATACGGTCGGCCCCAGGGGTCTCTCTCTAGACCCCCAACTAACTCCAACCAGGCCTCCTCCTTGGCTCGGCATATGGCCTGCCGCAGGATCTTCGTTTTCTCCACGTAGATCCTGCGCAGCCTGTCGTCCCTGTCCACGTCCTGGGGGCGTCTCCGCCTGCTCCGGGTATATTGTCTCCTGGCCCCGTTGCAGGCGGCCCGGAAACCGGCTATCTCAGCCGACCACCAGTAGAGTGCCCGCCGCGGGGATGGACGCTTCGCGGGCGGCATGGCCGCTCTGCAGACAGCAGTGAATGCGTCGCAGAGCCGGCTGGCCGCCTCATCCACCCCAAACTCCGACAGCGGCGGGAGGCTCCAGCGGCCGACGATTGCGGCCTCCTCTGCCAGTTCCCGATCGAGCTTGGAGAGTGCCCAACGCGGAAACTGGCTACGCCCCCTTGACGACGTTGACGACGATGATGACGCCGGACAGACGGAAGCTGGAGACACCTCGAACCTTATGTACCGATGGTCCGAGAGAGTCTCCACCTCCGTCTCCACCCTCCACCCATCCACTCTGCGTGCGATGGCCGGCGTGGCAAACGTGACGTCCACCACGGAACCTCCCGACCATCGCACGCACGTCTGGACTGCCCCCACATTGAGCAGGCACAGTCCGGCAGCTAGCACCCACTCCTCCACCTCCCTCCCTTTTGGGTTCGTAACCGGGTTACCCCAAGCCGTGGACTTGGCGTTGAGGTCACCGGCCACGAATACCTGGAGGGGAGCTAGCTGCCTCACCAGCGGCCCCAGAACGTCGAGAAACCGTTCCAGGGCCGCCAGATCACGGTTCGGGGAGAAGTAGACTCCGACGAAAGCCACCTCTCCCCGAACCGCCGCCACGTACCCGCGGCCCCTCGCCTTGACGACGAGGGGGGGGCCGGCTCCAGGCCTCACCACGATCGCCACCGAGTCCTCGGTGAACTAGTCTAGTCTAGAACTAGTCAGTTCAACGCCGTCTGCCTATAGACCGACCAACCAGTTTAAGTGGAAGCGAGGGTGATGTTATATAATATAATATTATATTTAAGATTAAGTTTAAATTAATTATTAACTGAGAAAAGTTTTTTTTTTTTGTTTTTTTGTATAGTATAGCAAAAGTTTAGTAAATTTTTATTTATTCATAAGTTTTATATATCATTTGAATTTATTTTATTATTATTTTATCTAGTTATGTATTACTTATTTAAGTTAAAAATTTGATGTAATGGTATTATTAATAAAATGTTTTTTAAGGGATCTTTTTAAGTTTCTTGTTGTTAATGATTCCCGTAAAATTATGGGAAGTTCGTTTATAAGATGTGGTATTATGTAACTTAATTTTCTTTTACCGTATAGGTTATTATATTTCGGTAGCAGTAATATAGCGTTACTTTTTTGTCGGGTAATAATACTGTTAGGGTCTACTTTATTCAATATTTTTAATTTATCGTTAAAATATTCTTCACTTAATAAACTGAGTTTAATCTTATCATGTATAGGCATTATTTTACAATGTTCAAATAATTGGTGATAATCATTTCTGAATTTATTTTTAATGTTAATAGGGACGATTTCTTTTAGGAGTCGAAGTTGTAGTGTATATATTTTATTTAAGTGTGTTTTATACGTTCTGCCATAACTTGATAAACCATAGCTTATTATGGATTCAGCCAATGACTTGTAAAGTTGGAGTCTAATCGAGTAAGGTATTGACCACTTCATTACAGAAAACTTCGCCAGGATAGCTCTTAATTTGTCACAGATGTGATTTATATGGTCTTTCCAATTAAGTCTGTTATCAATAATTAGCCCTAAATAAGTTTGTTTGCTTACTACATCTATTGATTTGCAGTGACATTTAACATTTTGAAAGCTACTATTATTGAATTTATGTAAGCATTCGTGATTATGTGAAATAAGACAAGGAAGTATTTCACTTCTGTTCTGGCTAGTACTGATGTACATTAATTTGGTTTTATTAGCATTAAGTACCAAACCGGCGTCATGTGACCATCTCAATAACAAATAAAAATCTTTTTGGAGCCAACTAAGCGCTTCCTCTGCATTACTACCTTTGGATACCAGGCATGTATCGTCTGCAAACTGGTATATTTCGCAGTGCTGTATAATATTCGAAAGGTCATTTACGTATGTAATGTAATGCAAGGGGCCCAACACGGAGCCTTGGGCTGTTCCTTCTGTGACGCGAGTTTCATCACTTTCTACATCACCTACCTTAACGATAAATGACCTTTCTTCTAAATAGTTTTTACACCAGCCTAATAAATTACCTCTGATTCCATTGTCATCAAGCTTATTTAATAGAATTTTATGCCGAAGCGTATCAAAAGCCTTGGTGTAATCTATAAATACCACCATAACGTGCTTTTTTTCATCTAGGTGTTTAAAAATACTGTCTGTGAATTTTGTCAATAACTGTGTCGTATTTCTATGTGGCTGGAATCCGAACTGCTGTTTATTTATGATATTATTTTTATTATAAAAATTATTTATTTCCTTACATATATATTTTTCAACGATCTTATCAATAACAGGTAATATAGTTATAGGTCTGTAGTTTTCGTACTCGTTTTGATTCCCTTTTTTATAGATCGGTCGCACTATGCCTATTTTTAGTGATGCTGGATGTTTCTGGTTAATTATACTTTGGTTAATTAAGTTGGCAATAGTGCTAGTTATGTTTTTGCATAGTCTTTTTAAATCTATTGCCCGTATACCATCTTTTCCAGGAGCTTTGTTAATATTTAAATTTTTTATTATTGTTTCTACAGATTTTGAATCAGCAGGCTTGAGTCGCATTGATACATTTACTGGCATTGCATAACTAGATTTATTTAATAGTGGTATTGAACATTTAGGCATAATATGATTTGACGGCCGGCTGGTCGAGTGGTCAGGCAACTGGACACTTTACGCAGCGGTCGCGGGTTCGAATCCCGCCAGGTGCAGATAATCTGTATGACGAATATAGATGTCTGCACCGGGTCATGGATGTGTATTTATGTATATATGTATTTATATCTTAAATTCATTTCCGTTCCTAGTACCTGTAACACAAGTTCTTACGAACTTAGCACGGGGCTAGGTTAACGTGGTGTGATTGTTGGTTAATATTTATTTATTTATTATTTATTAATATCCTGTACACTGTTTACAAATGAATTGGCAAAATTATTTGCGATATTTTTATTCGTATTTCCATTTTTTTTGAAAGCGGATAAAAGTATGTCATCGATAGACTTTTTTATCTTACCAGTAATTCGATTAAGTATTTGCCATAACTTTCTTGGATCACGTTTATTTAATATAATTTCATTTTTAAGATGTATTTTCATTTTTTAGTTATTACCAGGTATTGCAGTATTTGTGATAGCGATACCAAGATTAAATTTTTCTTTCTTTTTCAGTTCAAGCTTTTGTATGTCCGGTCTTATAATAATATTGAAAAATTGTTAAGTTTCAAAAGTTGTTTTAATTAGACCTCCAAAATCACAACTGTAAAAATAGCATTCAATTTCAAGTAGAAGATTTTGCGTGATTCGGGAACAAATGTACCTACTGACAGAGAGACGAAAAATCTAAAATTAATTTGCTTCTATTGCTCTCATTAAGACACCTATAATTTGTTTTTCTTAAATAACTGTCATGAACAGACATCGGCTGGTGACTATAGCTTGTCTAGTCATTCGTTTGTGATGATCGATTCTATTTGTAAATATGCTATAGATAGCATTGATTAGAATCAAGAACCAGTGGACAGACTACTCACTTTTTATCAATATGAGAATCGTACCACGCAGAATAAGTGACTATTCAATGCTTAAATAATGTGAATATCAGAGTCCATTATTATATGTATATAGATAAATGTGCTGAAATATCCTAATAAATATTAGCCATCTCCTTTTGGGACGGAAATGCATCTGAACATTTTTGACAATTGAATATGCCAATATTGATTCTAACGTCTATAAGATAAAATATATTGAATTTACCATGACAATATAATTCGTGTTTTAGTGCCATATGTATTTATAGAAAGTAATGCTTCAATTTCTGGAACGTATTTCGCAGGTTGATGTCTATCTTTAAAATATTTTAAAAATAATTAAACTGTATTTTAAAAGTATATCACGCTATAATGAATACGAATTCTAGAAGTATGATAATAATAGTCATTAAAAATGATAGCATAAAATGAAATAAAAAAAGAAAGCGATAATTACTTTGATGCACATACAGTTTAAATTTAATTTTATTATTTAATTGTTTGCTTAAATTTAATTGTTTGTAGCTTGTCTTGAAATTTCACGATAATTTTTAATATTTATGAGTTTAAAATACACCAACTAACACTTTGTCTTTTCTATTATATTAACTTTTCTATTATATTTATTCATACCTTATTATATATTCTATATTTATTTATTTATTTATTAAATATAAATACAGTAAATATAACTAACATTTTGTCTTTCCTATTACATTATTCTTATTTATTCATACCTTATTTGGTATATATTCTATATCATCCTTGTATTGGAGATGACATGCTTATTTACTAGTATGTTCGGATTTTCGGAGAGTCTTATGCAAAAATCTAATTATCTAGTTTTGTAGTTGGCCTTCGTCTGCACTCAATTTTATTACATAGATTTAATAGAACAAAATTCTTATATAGTTTACACAGATAATTCAGCACAAGATCCTTAAAAATAAGAATTTTCAATTTTATTTGTTTTACGAACAGTTGCTAGGGTTTCGGGTTCCAATTATATACAAGTTTTTCGAAAATCTTTCCGTTCGTTTTTCTCAGGTACCTATGTATTAGTTATTTTCGATTTCTATATATAGATTATAGATATATATTATTGATCCATGTCAATGGGCTACTTATTATTTACATATTTCATAATTTATACAATTATTTTTCAAGTTTCTGTAAATAAATAAAAAAGTTTTATGTAAAACAAAATAATTGAATACTATTCAATGTTTTACATGAAATCGTTTTCTATATTATTTTATATAACTGCAAAAATAATTTAAAAGGGTTCGAGCGTGAGATCTGAACCCAAGACGACTACGCGCCACGCAAGGTCTTTACAGATTAAGCTATTTCACTGCTTGAGAAAAAGTCAAAACTTTACATAAGTAGAATTTGAATTTTTTTATATTGGGTTCTTTTTTCTCCACATTTATTGGCCATTTAACGCTATTACGTGGAAGTTTTAACACCGTAAAGGAGTACTATGTAAACGGAGTCTCATCCAAGTCTCATCAAAGTGAATTTATCAAGTCGTGCCCTCTCCTTGTTGATATAATATCGCGAAAATTTTCTTATCTACAACTCTATACGGATTACAGATGAATATACATTTTTTTGATGGAACTAACAAATGGAAACGTCGCAAATAAAAAATTTTAAAGGAGAATTTAAATTAATCATTCGCATTATAAGCTTTGCAAATTATTTAACACGGTATGTGTAAAATTTCTATTTTTATTTGAATGCAAATAAAATGTTAAATGAAAATTAATTATTTAAGTTTTCTTTTTGTGGCAATGTGAGAATCGTACCTATTTATATTAAAACCTTTTGTCATAAGCTTATGCTATAAAGCAAAACTATTGTTTATGGTTATTTGTTATAATATACTAACATTTTAACAAGTTCAGTAATTAATGTAATCGTAGAACCAAGCGTTGTCTGTGACGGATTTAACTTTCCAAACTACATTTTGTCAAGGTGCTATTTCTTTAAATTTAAAAATAAAGTTACTCCATAAATTGAATATAGGTAAATAACAATATATATAAAGATAAATTGTTTGAAAACACACCTCGAATGTAAAATCACAGTCATTGTTTCTCATATTGCTCCATTCCTACTCACTCACTCACAAACACACACACACACACACACACACACACACACGCACGCACGCATACACACACACATGCACACACACACATGCACACACACACACACATGCACACACACACACACACACACACGCATGCTCAAACACACTCTCACACACAAACTTACATTTTTTTTTTGTTTTTATATAATTATATTTTTGTTTTTTCTTTTTTTGTATATTCTTTGTACGCCTTTGTGGATGAGCGGGGTACCCAGTAATACGGGATTCCACCCAGTACAGGTGCCCTTGCGACTTGTTTGTAAAAATTTACTTTTTTCAATAAACTATTTTGTATTTTGTATTTGTATTAAAAGTAATAATAGAAATTGAAACAGTGCCATATGAGTGTATAGAAGTTAATTATAGCATTCTATTTATAAACCTATTTTCATATGATACGATAGGCGTTATGAGACATGTAAAGTCGTAATAAATCGTTCGTATGTCCATTCTTACATTGTTTCTAATGGCTTCTTAATTTCGATGGTATGGAGTATAAGTTAAAAAAATGTATGTAAATATGAAAAGTAACAATCATTAACTATGCTCACAATTTTTTTTGTTTATAATACTTATATTTTGAAGACGAAAAGATTCGTGTATAATAATAAAATAATATTTGATACCCTTTTATTATGTTACTCTCCTTTATTATCCTTGCCCAAAAAATCAGAGAAGCGTTTGGGAGCATCCATTAATTGCATGAGACAATTTTGGCCCCTAACCACATGTGAGGTTTTTTTAATCCGTATTTGTGATGTAAATGAGATTTATGCACATAAAAACAATTTTCTTTTAATGTTTATTTTTTAATAAAGACTAGTATTTAAGATTTTTAATGACGTAGCATAGAATAACAATGAGAAAATCAAACAATAAAATACTTAAATACTACTAAAATACGTAAAAGATTCACGTTCAATTACGATTCATTTATTACTTTACTTACATTACGTAACGATTCATTAATTTCATATTCACTAAAAATCAATACACGGAGACTCATGTATGATCTCAAGAATGACTACTGGAACCAATATGACTAATTGTCTATGTAATTTTCAGTGAAATCATCTGCTCCTTCAACCTCGCTCTGATTTTCCATTCTAACTAGTTATCGCTTGCACACAGAAACTAAGTAGCTCGACGTGTGACCATCCGTGAGTGTCCGACAATTTTTATTTAACTCAGTTTTCTCGCTATTTTACACTGTTTCTTGCGGAAAAAAATTACGTGTCGAGACCATCCTCTCCCCTTCGTGATTGAGTGAGGTTTAGTTCAACCCCTTTCCCCCTCTAAACGCCACACGTAATTAATGTATGCCCCCTAATGCGTGAGTTTATCATAAGATATTCTTCTAACGAGTACTATAACTAACATTAGTATTAATAGGCATGTACCCAACTACAGGAAACCATATATATATTATCCTTGCTGTTGAATGTTGAGAATTTGATAGATAAGTCATGCAGGAAATCAGATATAGGCGATATTGATATTATATCTTAGCTTATATATATTCTTATCGGTTACACTTATTGTTAAGACGAAAATTTTTTAATCAGGCCGATGAACTGTCGTTAAAATACAATACCTATATTTTGATTAAAACATAATTACGTGTAACATACGTATATTTCTTATGATATTTTTATTTGTATTAATTAATTCTCGTATTTCTCTATCTCTCTCTTGACACTCTTCATTTTAATTTATTAGAATACTTTTCATGTAACCTGACTGGTGTATATGCAATGGAATTAGAAAATGCCATCAGCTGCAATAATATTAAATAATAAATAAATATTAAATATTAACCAACAATTACACCACGTTAACCCAGCCCCTTGCTAAGTTCGTAAGAACTTGTGTTACAGGTACTAGGAACGGAAATAAATTTAAGATATAAATACATATATATATACATAAATACACATCCATGACCCGGTGCAGACATCTATATTCGTCATACAGATTATCTGCACCTGGCGGGATTCGAACTCGCGACCGCTGCGTAGAGTGTCCAGTTGCCTGACCACTCGACCAGCCAGCCGTGATAATAGTAAGCGGTTTCGGTGTAACGGGGTTAGAGGTTCGACTAATATATGAGTGCGTACTTTAAAATACATAAATAAATATGTTTAATATACACACACGGTCGTCTGTTCCTAAGGTAGGCAAGCAACTTAATGCCTGCGTTTTAGGTAACAATTGACTGATATAAATTTTTTTAAATATATATATATATATATATATATATATATATATATATATATATATATATATATATAAATAATACATATATAAATAAATACATATTACACCCAGACTCAGGGCGGGAATCGAACCCACAACCCTGGAGCAGAAAACAGGGCCACTGCAAACTGCGCCACGGGCCTGTTAAAATAGGGCGATCAGACACCTATGTTAAAATTAGTAATGACATAAATATTGTACAAGTTATAAAATGAACAATAAAATGACGTATTCGAAAATAAAATAATTATATTTTTATTCTAGCTATTTTACTACAGTACTTAGGGAGTTATTCATGAATAAAATGGTCGAAATAATTACGTTATAAGATTTTATTTACTAATATATTAGATATAGTGTACATGTGAGTACATAATAGCGAATACTACTAGTATTGTACCAGTATTAGTACCAGTGGACTCATACCATAGAGTTAGTCGTCTTATCGTTAGTTAATATTCAAACATTTACAGTAACAAATATTTTCACAGATAAAAGTTAAAGTCTTCAAATTGGTAAAAAAATAAAATATATTGTTTACAGTCTACTTTATGTAGATTGTTTATAGCGATGGATAAATAATTAGCCTCCATTACGACGGCGAGTTGGCGTTCCCTCAGGAATTCAGCCGCAACCTGTTCCTCAGCTGGTCACTGTAATGCAACGTTAACTGTCATATTCATACTTTTGTATTATAAATTTTTGTTGATGTACTCGTATGTGAGTGTACGTGTGTGTGAGTTGTTTATACAACAGCTGAAACTTTTAATGTAGAAACATGTAAGTTTTATACGTCGTGTACTTGTGTAAGTGCACGGGGTTGGTAAAGACTAGAGAAGGGCTAAAAAAATTCACCTATTAACTTAAAATTTAGCACAAACATCTATGTTTCTAGTTCTGCGTTAGCCAAAATTGTTCAACAATATTATTAAAAACGTCAATTTAGGTGAAACTGTGTGAGTCGTCTATTTTATGAACCTATGTGTATGTATATAACTAAAGTACGTCAGCACGTGGTTATGACAGATGCCGAAACATGATATAAAATTGATAGGTGATTAATAAAAAAGGTAATATTTGTTAAATATTATTTAATTAATACTATATATATAATTATATACCTACACCTTATATTTTTGTGATATATAAAATTAACATAACGTAAAAAAACGGGCTTTGTATAGTACAAAAGACATAATTTAATTTTACATCAAAAGGAATATATATTATTTTCTCCATATTTCATGCTTACTATCATACTTACATTTATATCTATATTTATTGCTTGATAACGATATTATAATATTACCGGATTTTATAGTTAGTCATTACTATCTGTCTTGCAATGTACATACTAGTCAAATTTTAGATTCCAACGATAATAATTATTTTGATCTTTAAGTATGACTAACAATAAGTAGGGAAATATAATGTCATTTTTAATAACGTAACAGCGTAAGTTTGAAATCAGGTAAAAGTTATATATGACGTTTCACATCTTACCAAGGGTAGAGGTCGAAAAATCGCAATAAATTGTCTTATGTAATTAATGGATGCCCCCTTATTTCGAACAAAATTTTAGCAAGATTTTAATGTTACAAATATGAACAAACACACTGTATTAAATTTTTCGTAAAGATTCTTAACTCTCTGTAACCTAATTCACAATAATTATAAGTTAGATATGAATTTTATAAATAGGTACGATATATCACGTGCCAATACGACTCTTTGAACATTAGTATTATTAATATTGATATAATAAAACTGTTCTTTGAGAAATAATATAATATGTATTAACTATTTGAAAATTTTTGATTAATCACGTATGTAGCTATTTTTTTATCTGCATAATTCGAGTCAAAAAAATGTTGATACATTGCCAATATTTTCCGGAAAATGTAATCGTGTTAGAGATGTGCACTGTTTAACAAATTCCAATCTAAATATACTCGTGACGGTGTCAGCGGTGACGCCGTGCAACTGACGCGGCGCCCACGTCAGCGCGGCCGCGCGGCACCCACTGCATCACGCGCTTTGCGCTGCTACCATTTCGCGTGCTTAGCTTTGTTCAAATCGCTGATATTTAAATGGTTGTACATCAAGACTTCAGTAACAAAGTATTACAATTTTCTGTTTAGATTATTTGAATTTGAAAGTTAATTAGGTCCAATTCTGACGAAGAAACCGAACAGAAAATTTGTTAAATATTTATAGAAATAAATAAGTAGCTGATAACACTCATAAAGCGATTGTTTTGTGTAACGTTATTAATTTTGAGATGTTGAAATGAAATAAAAGAAAATAGGTATATAATTATAACCTAAAATGTAAAATTTATTTTTGTTCTGTTACTCTATAAAGCTCAATATCTGTAAATATACTCGTGAATCATAAAAAAATATCGGTAAATTGAATTGATTTTTTTTTGGGCTTTTATCATTAAAATTTAGTACATCATAGGATTTTTTAAATACGTTTGGTAACGGTATTATACTGTGAAACTATTGATAAAAAGTAGACAATCACTTTAATGTCTATTTACAACGCTGCGAGACGAATAGCTTTTTTGGCGTGACAAGCCACTGGCACACTGCAAGCCAGAACGGCTTTTGGCAAGCCAAAGCTGCAGAAGTGAGCAACAAACAGTTCCTTTCAATAAAACACCATTGGCAAAAAAGTAACCGGTGAGTGTGGTCGATAAGTACCAGGTGGTGTCAGAACTTGACTTTTACAACATTTTTCTGGTAAAATGTAAGTCATACTCTGTGAATATTTATAAAAAGGTCGAAATTAACAATAATAGCAAATCATTTCGGACTTTATAACACTCTATGATAGAGCTAGGGAATATTAACTAGTAAAACCTAATATTTACATACAACTTTTTACAATGACAGTTATGTATGTTGTTGTACATTAAATAATAAATATATATTTTAGTATAAACTATATGAAAAATATAGTATAAAACGATGATGCAAATTTTTTGTTGAATTACGCGTATAGGTGATTTCATAATATGATAGAGAAAGATTAAAGGCAGGCGTAATGATATCATCAATAATATTATTGTAGGTGTTTTAGGATTTCAAAAGTAAAAAAAAAATGTTTGAAATGCATATCGTATTCAAATAATAAGTTAAAGAAATACATTCATGTATTACATGCATAGGTATATTAATTTAAAAGATACCAAAATAAAATGAAATAATTTTTTAGGTTTAAATGTGCAAGTTGTAGACCATCTTCGATTCGTTTTAATATTTAAGTTTTTTTTGATTAATATAATATATCGTATAACTTATAAGTAATGTTACGTATTATTAAGTTATAAATAAGTATTATTTGAAAACTTAAAATTGTATCTAAATCATAACGTAATACTTACGTAAATATTATAATTTATTGTCGAAAGAAACAATAAACGACAAACTTTGAATAATTTATAAGTTCTTGGTACTATAAATAATGTAATACCTGTGATAGCGCACTTGATTCTCGTCAAAGCAGATTATAAAAAAACAAACTTCCTTCACTATCTTTACCTGATAACCTATTCTTCTCAACGAAAGAAAGCTAATAAGCTGATAACGCTCTTATATAGCAATATCATGAATCAACGACAAGAAAGGAAAAATAATTAATGTGTGTAATTCAAAATCAAAAATTTTGATTTGAATTGAATTGAAAAACATAAAAACATAAAGTTGATTGAAAAACAACTTTATTCAAATAGGCTCAACGAGCACCTTCGAATCGTCATTTTAAAAATTAAAACTTTAAAGTGATTATTATTTTTGTAAAAGTAAAGCTACCATCGATTCGGAATGTAGATGCTGCAGAGAAGAATCGGCAAAAAACTCCGCAGTTACTCTTTTGAAAATAATATATAAACTTTGTTTTAGTACAAAATTAGTAATATCTTGCATGAAATACAGCGCCACTGAGTCCACACATCTTTATCAACTAAGTAATCCTCCACCGAATAATACACGTTATCTATAATTTTTTATTATTATCTATTAATTTGCAAAAATACCTTCTGAATATATTATATTACGATTGTGGGCTACTTATGACTATTTAAAAGAGTTGTAAAAAGAAGTAGCTTGTTACGTTTACAATAACATAATAAAAATGTTGTATAAAATGATGATAAAAAATATAAAGGTATGTTTGTATGTCGTCCTTTTTCTATGAAAGAATGTTTTAAAAGAATCACTACAATCATGTAACAAAAACTAAATCATAAAAGTACCTATTTAATAGTGTGTCAAGTCTAAAAACGTAAAAAAATTATGTGTGATATGTGTGTTACAGTATTTTGCAATTTTATTTAAAATGCGATTTGTACCTAAGACTTTCTTCGCTTGATTTTATATTTTAACTTTCATCCCCTCTCCCAAGGGAATCATACTGAATTTCGGGATAAAAATAGTATCCAATATCATAGCTCGTAGTTCTGATTCGATACAAATCATGCAAAGTTCCATCGAAATCCATTCAGTATTTTAGGCGTGGAGAAAAAAAAACACTTTTGGCTCCAGTATCACAGATCACTACATATTATAAAACAAAGACCTACACCGCGCCTTTCTGTCTGTCTGTTCGCGATAAACTCGAAAACTATTGCACGGATTTTCATGAGGCTTTCACCAATAGATAGAGTGATTCATGGGGAAGGTTCAGGTACATATATAGTATATCCCGGATGTGTCGCTAGTCTGATATAGAAAGCGCTATAAAAATATTTCAAAATCTCTTCAATGTAAAGAGTTGGACCTTTTACTGTTTTATTATACGTATTGAATAATGTATCGACAACGTGTAATATAACATCTACTTTTTATTATGACCCTATTGTATATAATTTAATTTAAGCATTAAATCAAATGAAGAAAAATTAAGTAAAACATATAATTTATTGTTTAAAAAAGGAAATATTCGTCTAATTATTTTTATTATATATAAATAATTTTAAAATATACAAAATATGATAAAAGTTATATTTCATTTAATTTAGACAAATGGATAATTTTTCAAAGATATATTTCACATAATTATTATAATTTGCAATAATGATTATTACATCGTGATAAGTTATAATTATAGTTTGGTTATAGATAAATGGTTTGTGCCCTAATTGTATATTATATATTATTGAGGAGAAGGAAATGTTATAATATTGAATATTTTTATTTGATAATGATATAACACAATATTATTATTCACAAGAGAACTTCAATCTTCCAATTTATCCTTAAAACTTTAACGTAGAATGTACATATATTTTTTTTTACAATAAATCTTAGATAAGTCCACTTTTTGAACTCTACAATACATTAAACTTACTTAGTTATAATAATGAAATGAACTTGTGAATGAAATATAAATTAATATTTTTGTTACCACGGCTCTCGGGCGACCCGCAAACCGGCTCAGTGACTCATTCATTCGGAGCTTGGACACAGCCTCCAACCTCCCACTCTGTGACTCTATCCTTTATAGAGATCGCAATGATCGTCTTGGTTTGAGCTCTATAAATTTTAGTTATGTACAAAAATTTTAATACATTATTTGACCAACATTTCATATCATAAAGTAATAAATGATAAATTAAATAGCTTCAAATTAGTTAATTTTTAAGATATCTAATTACTACACAAAAGCTAGCTTTCGTCTGTAATTAAATATTTAAACAGTTATAATGATGGATCACATATTTGTATTTTTCTGTGCAATACGAGGCATTATGATATAAGGAATGGTAAAATACATTCAAAGAAATATTTCAAAATCATACTAAAGATACCAATATCATATTTACTCTTTCTCATATGTTGTACATAGGTACCGTAGATAAAATCAAGAAGCGTTTTTCTATTTAACAATTATTTTATTCAAACTCAAGTTGACAAAAGGTAGGCATATTGTTTCTGGAATATATTGTAACGATGACTAATCATCGCTAGCATTAGCCCGACAAGTCTCAACTTGAAAGCAAGGCGAGCGCCCTCGGCCCTCGCGATAACCTCTGCCCGTTTATAAGCCATCTTACGTCGCTATTGCACACATGCACTGAAAATGGATTCATTTCACGTAATATTATATTATACGACGTTTGTGTTTCTTTCATTATATTTATATTTTAAAATGTTTATAAGAAGTTTTTTGAGACAATTCTTGAATTTAAGTATGTAATTAAAAGTAAAATGTTTCTTTTTTTTTTTTAGTAATACATATTATAATGTTATTTATAATGAGGTGACATGATTAAAAACTCATATGAGGTCTATGATGCTTTTTTAAACGACGAATTTTTGGTTGGATCTTATATCTCAAATCAAACAAATCTTATACTTTTGAAATAATTTAGACTTATTTACCTTTAGTAGCTGTCATTATTTCTTTGTTAAAATTTTTCTATAAGTATTGTAATATCTAAAAAGAATAGTTTAAAACTTTAAAATCTCAATAAAAATATATTAATTTACGTACTTATAACATGCATATTATAAAGAAAACTTAATCTTTGATGGGTTGTAATTTTTTTAACTCAAGAAAGAACTAAGCTTAAGATTAAATTAGAATTTACTTGAATCCTTTACATTTCGTTCGATTTTATTAGATTTCCTAATAGAATTGTCCTTGCTCAGTTGAGCTTTTTTGGCTGCTATAGTACAATTTATATTATTATATTATAGATGTTTTTTTTATTATTTTAATTTTATTAAGCATTTAAATATAATATAAAATTTATTCGTTTATTGTTATAATGTGATTATTTTACACAGAAATATATTAAAACTAATTTTTAACGTTTGAATTAAAGATCAATTAATATAAAACAGAGGCATTGTTAATTTCATTACTTATTTTCGTGTATGCAGACAAATTTTTTCACTGCCTGTTGAACCAGTTTTTGTTTATTCGAAATTTATTACCTATGTGTTCTGCATCATATAATGAGATAGCGCGAATACGAAATCACCAACTAACTTGAAATATTGAGGACGAAGAAAAAAACGTGTTGAGGGCGTGTAATGACCTCGCGCTAAACGCAAGCAAGTGCCGGGCAAAACAGGAATGGACATGTCTCTGAATCAGTCATTAGCTATGTTTATAGAAACACACGTTTGATATATAAGTAAATTTATTTAAATATCTTTAAATAAACGATGCAATAATGTTTTAAAGGTAAAATGTTGTTTTCAATATTATTTGTTAAATTTTAAAAAATTTTGACATTTTTATAGTCAATAGAGTAAAGCCGAAGCCTGTATTATAATGACAATGCCATTTAAAAGTATTATATGAAATAAAAATGTTTAATAATTATTATATTTGCAATAAAATTTACCTCGTTGGGAAAAATATAAGAAAATACTCATCATTTAAGTTGGAATTAGCGTTATTCTTATCAGTGACATTGCCACAAAGTTCAGCGATCGGGCGGATGCCGACGGCGGCGGCGGTGGCGGCGCGGGCGGCTGCGACGCGCAATCGCGACTGACGTCACATGCATGATACGTGTTATATCCTATACCTACATTATTCAATACGCCGACAACGCATCACACTGTCTCTCGAAAACATCGCTAAAAATATGCTCTACCTAGAGAAATATGACATAACTTATTTGGTTTTCCACTTATCGATCCTTCGTTTTTTGTATAGTTAAAATATTTCGATATGTTAATATAAATAACAGATAAAGTAATATTGCCACTCAATTATTGTAATTAAAATTATTTAATTAATGTAGAGATGACAATATGGTCTACAAAAAAGGGAGGGGGTAATGTCCAAGTATAAAACGGAAGACATGATTACGTCAGAGGAAATGTTTCTTTTTTAATGACTGACTGAAGAATAGAGTGAGACGGAAAAAAGAGAAGCGGAAATACTCGTCCGTCTGTCAATGTGGCGACAATGCTGTGCTATTTGTGTTAAACAAGCGATTTATTTCAGTCGGTCGTGGCGTGAATGTCCGCAGCGGAATTTCGGCCGTGAGGAATCTGATTCCGTTAGCTTGTTGCGGGCGCTGGTACAGCGCACCCGGCAGCCCGGGAGCGGTAGGCCGCGCCGTACTGACGGGCTAGATACTTGTTGCCGGGCAGACGTCGCTCCGCCGTCGCAGTTACCTCGTCCGACATGGCGACACGCCGACACGGCCTCTCCACTGCCATTATTTGCACAAAAGGAAAATTCGAGATGCGGCTGACTCATCACCTCGTCCACAAAAGCCGATGTCACATTTCGCATAGTAACACAATAATTATTTTGTAAGCCGAGGTGTTTTGATATAATGTTACTATTTCTTCGCTTAATATGACAATGCACTTTTTGTATCCTCTTACCTTGAAAGGTCAACCACCAGGACGTTATAGCGTTGGCACTTGACCGGCGCTCCGGTCAGTACTCACTCACTGCATTGTACTCTTCAATATCCAATGCACAACACACTAGAACGATAGCGAATAGAATATCACGAGAGCGCGGCGCGCCGCTTGAAGCGTATGCGTCGACCGAGGTGTCGCGCGCTCACGGAACTGACTACGCTGGCGCTCCATTTGGGTCACTGTCATATTGTGGAGGGGCGGACATACGTTCGCTTCTGAAATATTGGCGTCTCGCGAATATGTTTCATCGACGCGGGCGTTTTCCCTATCTGACGTTCACCAATGTGCTTGCGCCGTTCGATCTAGCTTGCGATTTTTGGCGGTCGATGCCACTTGCCTTAAAGCCTCACGTCATATTGCCTCAATTGTTCACTCTTGGTAGAGCAAGTCTTAATTTTTTTAATTATCATGGATTTTAAATAAGCGGACAAACTCATATTTAACGAAATTATAAGTATGACAATGGCTACTAAACATTAAGTAAGTTACAGAAGTATAGGTAACATATACAAAAAAAATTAATAATTTTGCGATATTATCGATCGAAAAATATATTATTGGTAAAATAGCTCTAAGAAGATTTATTTAGAGAATGTTCTAGGAAAAAAAAGTTTCTTATGTTCATAACTGTACTAACTATAAATATAGTAGGTATAATGTAACATGTTTTTTTTTTGTTACTATGTTATGCCATTTCGTATTTTATTTTTAAGCAAAGAATTTTGATTGTTTTTAGAAAAGGAAAACAATTTAATGTACTAAGACATACATACGAACTTAAACGACTTATATTTTATTTTGCAAGATAACAGTTGTTTTGCTTACATAGCAGTATGGTATAGTTATATATTATAGAGATACACATTAGTAGTAAACTAAATGTTTTTAACTATTATTTAATTTTTATTTGTCGTATTTTTATTAGATTTGACTCGTAGGTATATTACGTTATAATATTATAGAAATAATTATTTTAAAATAATTTATTTCCTACAATGCTCCTAATAATAACTGGTGGCATTTACTTATATGGCAATGTTATATTTGTTAGCTTGATGGTAAAAACCTAAATCTGTTCATTCATTATCTCGGCGCCGCATTGTCTACTCATCGATGTCGAGAAAGTTCTTGTCAATGTTCAATCAAAAAGTGGTATGCAAGTGATTCACTTTAGAATAATGACCTTCGAATGTATGAGGTCGCGAAGTGAACGGTTAGGAAAGTGTATCTTTGTTACAACGTTATAATACTTACTTAAAAATTATAACGTTATATGTATGTAATAAAAGTACACATATATTTTAATCTTGAGTAAGTATTGAAATGCATTATAATCTATTTAATAAATTAAAAAAAAAAATGTTGTGCTGTTTCAAAATTGTCAAATACCTAAGATTGACTATTTTTTTTTTACATATCTATTCAAATTTATATTACATTTGAATATATTATATAATAAAATATTTCGTTGTTATATTAGGGATATTCTGTAAAATTTACACGTATGGTAAAAATTCAAAATTTTCTTTAAAGTTTAAATGATTATATTTTCCTATAAAATAAAAATATATGAAAAGTAACTACAAATTCGTGTATTTTAAAATGTATTCTTAGTATCGCAGGAGTAATTTTAAATATTTGCTCAGATATTTGAAGAACACTTATTAGGATGATTCAAAAAATATTTTTTTCTTCCTAACAAGTAAAGATAAAGATTTAAATGACTTAGTTTCAAATAATTCATTGGAGCTATTTAAAAAAATTGATTTACAAAAAAAAATTATTGAAATAAATATATAGGTACTTACTTATTTTTTATTTCGGAATTAAACAAAAAAAAATCGTGTGTCAACATCTTTCAAAAATCAAATTCATGTTCAAAATTTGACTTTTATTTTTCCACTGAAATCAACAGTTTTAGTGTAATTCACAAAATTCAATCAAATTTTTGAAATATTAAATTTTGATCGTGAATAACTTTTGAACGCAACGAACTAATCAAACAATGTTATCACTACTTTTTTGTAGAGCGTGTAAGCAGGGCCGGATTTAGAGTTGTGGGGGCTCGGGACAAGGTAGGAGTAGGAGAGCCTCTTGATCGGAACATAAACCAAACATTATCATAGCCGGGTGGACATATTCCTAAAAAAAAAGGTCGTCGCAATCTTACGCCAATATATTTTCCTTGCCGGGTAAAAATATTCAAAAAAAAGGTCATCACCTATTCCTACTCCTAAAAAAAAAAAACAAATAAATCGTCCCGACTTCGGACCGCTCCAACTCGATTGCCTTAGGTCTATTGTGTAAACCCCTCTTTTGCGAATGTAGGTGTCCCTCTTTTGTGGATGTGGGTGACCCTCTTATGTGGGAGCCCTGGGCAGTTACCACGCTTGCCCTACCCTAAATCCGGCTCAGCGTGTAATCGTCGTTTAAGCGGTATAAAAATCAGAAGAAGCAAAAATAATTTTTCCCATGTTATTCTTGCGATGAGGGCTATCTTAATATTAATATTAGGAGCTTAAATTTTAACTTGTTTCTTTTTACACAAAAATAAAACTTGAGTCTGTTTGAAAAAAAAATGTTTTTTGAATCATCCTAATACTTAGGTATATTACCTACACATGTACATACATATAAATAAAATTCATTAACGGCTTAATTAATGTGGCTGATTTTTTTCCATCGGAAAAGTCAGAAATTTTCTAGTATTTTCAAATGAAAAACTTTATATAAAAAGTTATATTCTGTTGGATGTATATTTTTATAAAATATATTTGCCACCGAATATTGCCATTTTGCGAAAAACTGTTGCAAATACTTCATTTATTTCAGATTGTGGTTTACTTATTTATTTAATGGTGATCAAGTGACGCATAGACAATGTAAAGAATAAATCAAGAACTTCATGATAATACTGAAATTGTCATCGTCATTCATGATTTAAAAAAAAAAACCGTCGAAAAACGTAAATTTTATACGACTAGATGTTTGAGAACGAATGATTTTGACCTGACATTTTAACAGGAGTTTCTGAATTTTGTATCAGTAGAATACCAAAACTTAAAAATAACCATTAGGTACGAATATATCTTCGTGACGCAAATGTAATATAAAAGTCTAAATTACCTATATTTTGGTATATAATCCAAGCGGTTAACAGATCAGTGTACCTATATTAACTGTTTATATCTGCTCTATCTGATTGCCAGGCAGTGTGGTCAAGAAAAAAGTAGGAAAGCCTACCTAGACATATTTGTTACTAGCGGCCCGCCTCGGCTTCGCACGGGTATTTAACTAAAATTTTAAAAATTATAAATTTATATTTGGAGTTTACTCCTTAAGAATCGATTTTCATATATAAGGCGCCCGGTATGAGAAAAATATGAGAGGTAAAATGTACTGATGAATGACCTCGTTACTTTTTCGGTGTACGCGCACCTATGGTGCGGTGCGAAAGTAATGTTGCTCTAATTAATATTGAAAAATAATATTTAAAAAATAAATGATAATTGTCAGATAATAATAATTACATAATTTATCAACATTCCTAATGAAATATTTGTGCACATCTGAAATTGACTATTGTGAAAAGTTTAATGTAAAATATTTCGCCGATTAGTTGTAATAAATGTATATAAAATGAATAAATATATATTTATATATGTATATTATTTTCATTAATTTGTTAATTTACCCTTTCATATGGTATTAATCTTATTTTCAGTTGGATAAACTCTTTTTGCGTATGTTTAGACAATCGTACTTAAGGAGTAAACTCCAGTCGTGCGTCGGAGCTGACACACACAATTTTTTTTTTATCACCTACATGCGCCATCTATCGTATAATAGTAGAATATCGTTTTTATATTTAGTGACATTTAACATAATAGTACCTTACCTTAGACCAGATGGCGTTGGCGGCGTAGGTACCTATTTCTATTTTCTTAAATATTTATTTTTAAATTTAATTACAATGAAACAAAAACTAAATTATACTGTAAATTATGTTAAATTTTTATGTATTAAAGTTATTTACATTGGTTTTGTACTTTTTACGTGATACGTGCACACAAAAAAAATGATAAGAGATGGCGCTGATACAAAAATAAACGCGCTATTAAAAATTTTTCTTGATGATATATAGTGTATTAATAAAACGGAGGTTTTAACAGATTTATTATTTGTATAGATATCTTTTACTATCGGTAAGAACAAAATTCGGCTAGTTAACAGAACGATGAAAAAAATATTTAATTAATTAATTTTAAAATAGCCTGGTTAGGATTTCGATAGGCAAGCTATTTTAGACATATTTATTTATTATTGGAACTTTATAAAAAAAAAAAAATTCGATCTGGTTAACAGGTCGGTGAAGGTCGTGCTGTATCCGGCTCTTGTGTTAGTAGCATCGGACTCCAGGTCACGTGGAATCAAACTGGAATATTATTAGTCCGGAATTATGCTACTCGTATCAAAATTATTTCAGCAACTAAAGAGGATGTCAATTACAACAACAAAACTTTGTTCTTTGTAATATTGGTATAGTACTTAGCATAGAGATAAAGATGTTACTTTTGGACCTACTTGTTTGGTAACAGTTAAAAAAACATAAACACCTGCGACGAAAAACAAAGTTATTTTTTTATCATGCAATGATTATTATTTAAATATATTGCAAAATATTATAATCTTTTTTTCTATAAAATAGTCGTAATTGAAAATTACAATTTGTAATGTAAAATGTTATAATTATAATTTTTACGAATTATATTTATCTATAATTTTAGTATTTTAATGTTTATTATTATATAATGTACATTTTATATCTGTGATATTAATGGTTTATTAAATAAAAAATTGCAAGGTATGTATTTAGTCAATATCTCCTGTTAAGTACCTATTTATTACTTTTTTTTTTACTATACGTCCACAGGCTTTATTTGCCCATATCTTTTTTATTAACATTTTTAGATTGTTATTATTATTGTCTTTGATGCGTACTTATTTAGACAACGAAACTTAAGCTAAGCTTAGAATCTCTATCTATCGCGAGTCCTTGCACTGACCACAAATTCACTTATTTAATATATAAATAATTAACTAACTTAAACAATAAATTTAACTTAATTTTATTTTTATTTTTTTTTATTCTTAAATCTATTTACTTACAATTTTTTTTAAATTCTATTGTGTGTATAGGTACCTTGTTTTCTATTTTCATACTAGCCTATATACATTCTTACTACCTTAGCCTATTTAAATTCTTTTCGTTTACATGCTTTAAGTTATATTTATCTAATTTTTGGAACCAACATACCAGATAATTTTGTCTAAGTTTCAGCCATCACATTTTCACCACCAGTCTTGGTTTGCGATCTTCATTTTACTTTTTTTTATTTTTTATTTTCATTTATCTGATCTCTCCGTCCCAGTCTTCCCCGAGAGACTCCTCAGCTGTTCGAGCACATCCTCAATGACGGCGGTGTCTCTTTTTTGTATCGCCATCTTGAGGGTGTGCTCGAGTATTTCCTTTGATGTAGCCTCCACCGCCCTTTGAACAAAACGACCGATTGCGTCACCACCGTCGTCGGTGTAGTAGATACAGGTCTTTGTGTGTCTAGTCACCGCGACCACAGCATGCGGAACACTGTCATGAATCCGTAGCCTCCTAGCCTTGGTCTGAACGATGATGACTCTCTCGCGTGTCTGTCCCTGCGCCTCGTGGATAGTCATGACGCCCGACCCCCGCCCTGTACCATATCCCTGGTTTAACAGCGTCTTCTTCTCCTCTTGTGTGAAAACCAGGTATAGAGCCCCGTCCTGTCTTTCAGGGATTCGAGCACCATTGAACCTCTCCATTCTCAGAGACCGGACAATGGAGTTTGAGGAATAGATGTTTTTATAGACCTCGTTGATGGCGAGAGCAACATCCTTGGGGTTCCGATGCGTGCAAGACAACTCACATGTGATGTGTGTGGTCATGTTGGGTCTACAGTACCGCATTACGAACAGGTTGTCCCTGTCGATATATGGCAACTGATTGATATCTCCGACGAGGACCACTTCCTTAGCCTCCGACAACCGGGCGGCCATGACTATGGCTCCGAAGTGGTTCATGAGGGCTTCGTCCACCGTTAAACGGTTTATTTTTACGCCCTCGTGAAAACCATTCACTAAGATAGAGGCCATAGTGCGCACCTTTGATTTGGCTTTTTGGCCATAGCGGTGCGATAGCTTTTCTTTCAGGTCTTTGGCCGCTTCGAGTGTGGTTGTGGCTACTATTTCACCATCCTCGTCGAAGTTCCCGACTGTTTGTTGTCTTGCCGCACCCGGGAACTCCATTGATCCATTTCAGTGCCGGCAGTTCCCAGGCCCCGAAGACATCGCTGACTTCCGGATCGCTCGTGATGGTTTTTGCCATCTCAATTATCCGGTCGCCTAGCATCACCCTCGTGCACCTGACCATTACCACCACTGCGTCCCCTTTAGGCGTGTTAAATTTCTGAGGTCTTTCTTTTAGTCCCTCAGCCTCGACTGCGCTCACGAAGCCGGCTGTGATGTTATAAGCGGCCATATACAATCCCGACATGTTGCCCTTGATTACTTGGCAGGTGTCGTTATTGTATATGGCTGCCTCGGCTTCATCGAGTTCCACCTACAGCAGGCCTTCATGTCCATACTGGTAGGTCTGCATGATTTTTTCGCAGATGGCCTGGCTTACCTCTCGGTTCGCCTTTGTGATAGCCAGGAACTCGATGTATGCATTTTCTGCATGTTGTTGTGGTGTGGACGCTGGTCGAAGCTTTGGTGGTGTGACTTGCCCCTTGTCAGCCTCAGTCAGTCAGTGTCAGGGCCTCCGCCTTCGACTGTAATCGCTCCGAACCACTGAGCATGGTCTCTTCGAGAGTCGGTCTTTTAGGGGGTGAAGGTGTTCGAATCCGAAAAAAAGCCTTTAGATATCCCAGATCCTCCCCCCTATCCTCGTAGACTATGACCTCGTGTATTTTCGAGGCCATTAGGCAACCGTATCTATCTGCTACGTCTCCTTTGTCATAACCGACCCTCATAGAGTCCACGCTTATTCTTCCTGGGGTCGCCCCGGGGATTTCATCTTGCCACTGCAACCACAAGCTTGCTTGCGCAAAAGCGGACTCCTCTCCCCACTCGAATAGAGCGATTGCCTTGTTGTGCAGCCGCTCCAGACGGTAGGTTGAATCATCGTTCTGTTTCTGTACAAGCGCGTCGATCTTCGTACGCTTAAAGCTTGTTTTTTTTCGTGCGACCTTTTATCAGAAGAGCGGTGAAACCACCAGCCGATCCAGCCCCTCGGGGCGACAAAAGCTTATTCCAATTCTCTCTGCTTCACCGTCCATAAAGAGGGCCACGCATCTGGCTCTTATACCCACTTCCCCGCTCCCATTTCCCTCTCTAAGCAGAGACTCTAATGTTTTGCTTTTGGTGGGTGGCAGTGGTGTGTTTTGAGTGCTCCTCCCTTGAAACAGTTTCCGCAGAGCGGACGGTATGGCCTGTAATCTGAGACAGCGATGCTCGAGTCGGGGATTCCTGAAGAGGAGTTGCGCTGCCTGTCTGTGTATTTGGGTTTGGTGTTGGATGTAGATGCGGGGTGGCTGTGATCGCGTTTTGGGCCTGTGGTACAGACAATGGAGTTGGTGGTAGAGCGGTCGATCCATTTCTTTTCGCCGCTATCACGACGGCATGTCTTGCGAATGCGAGGAAAGACGTTCTGTCCTATTTATTTTCGTTTTAGACGTTCTGACCTATTTATTACTGAAGTATTGTTATTAAAATTTATTGACTTGATTTGTTTAGAATTTAAACTTTTTAAGATTAGTTAAATATATTTATATCATATATATTATATACATACAACTTATATTGACAAAGGTTGACTGGTAGAAAATTGTAATAGCGTTAAACTCGCCTTTTCTTCATACTCTATATCGTACAATAATATTTAAATAAATATAAAATAAATATAAGCAAGCCATAATTAGTAAACCTTATGTTGTCAACTAATGTTATATATGTATTATTTTAGAAATAAAATAAAGCGATGGCATCGTAAATAGATATTGCTTACAGTTGCCACCAGTCACACAGCATTCCATCATTTATTGAACGTAGGCATGGCTGATATAGCAATGATCGAGGAATCTACAGTATATTGACTAAATATAATTATGGAGATGATGACAAATTAATTTATTTTATCTTAATCTTTATTGCTTTGAAAACGTGTTAAATATGTAAAAATCATATTTTAATGTAATAAATATTATTTTATGAATCACGCGAATAATTTATTTAGAAATTACAAATTGATACCTATAGGAAATAAATCGAATGAGTCAAAAAGTAATAATACATTTTAAAAAATAGGCGTATAAATCATAAGATAAAATACTTATACAGTTTACACACGTTTATTATAAGTTATATTTTATATTAGATAGACATAATGATTAATTTTAATAATAAAACATTATTAAATTGACTTTTTTTATCTTTTGGGTTTTTATTTTATTTTATTTAGAATTGTAATTATTATAAGAATTATGGAAACAAAAATTTAACAAATTAAATGTGAAAATTAACAATTTAAATATCATGTTACCTATATAACTTGAACAAAATTTTATTTTTAATGATATACTCGTACAATTCAAAATTTAAGAAAAGAAGCTGTGATTATAATAATAGATATCTATTGTAAAGGTATCCCAAAATTAATGCAAGATTGGGATTTGTCGCCATTTATGCAATAAAGTGCTGGAAGCCCTAAAAAATAAACTATTTGACAGCTGATAGCTTATGGTTAGTAAAAATTGAGCGTTCCACGATAGAATAACGTGTCTTTATTGTTGAACATTGATTAAAAATAATGAAAGTTTGGTGGAGCGGCTGCTGTTAGAAAATTACATACAAAATATGGTCAGAATTGTGTTTTAACTTCATCGATTGTGAAGAGATTAATCAAAAAATTCAGGGACTCTGGATCAGTTGTAGACATTAAACACCCTGGTCGTCCAAAAACAAGCCATTCAAATGTCAATATCAAGACAGTGCGTGAGAGTGTTGTTGAAAATCCAGTAACGTTAATTCGGCGCCGTGGATAAGAAATGCAAAATTCAAGAAGCTCTCGATGGCGTATCCTCACTAAAGATCTAGGTCTCCATGCTTACAAAATTCAGTAACAGTAAGAATTAAAGCCTAATGACTATACAGCAAAGAGAGTTCGTTGAATGGATTATCGATGATTTTTCGAGCTAAATTATCCTAAGCGATGAAGCAAATTTCATATTGATGGCTTTATTATCTAATCGACAAAATTGTTGCATATTGGGTTCGAAGAATCCAAATGTGATTGTCGAAAAACAAGTGTATCCACAACGTGTCACTGTTTGCTGTAGAATTTGGGCTGCAAGCATCATCATTGGACCATATTTTTTTTAAATGATATCGCGACATGATAAGACTTTTTTTCGACGAAATTTGATGATATGGATGTGGCCAATATATGGTTTCAACAAGATGGTTGACAATTCAATTATTTCATGACACCATTCATTTCATGAGGTCGTGTGACGTGTAGTACTCTCTCATTTCGGCTGCAGAATTGGCCCCCTAGATCGTATGATTTAACACTTTTAAATTTTTTTATGGGGTTATTTAAAGTTAAAGTTATATGTCAACAAGCCCATCTCCATCCGCGCAATTGGTAAAAGAGGAAATGTAACACTGCATTAACAAAATTTAACCACATTTATGCAAAATGGTCACGGAAAATTTCGATAAAAGAGTGCGTATGTGCCAGCAAAGTCGTGGAGGTCATTTGTCCGATGTGTTATTACATAAATAGCTCTACCGTATGTACTTTATAATTCAGTAAAAAATAACAATCAAAATACTACAATTGTGTTTTCTATTAAATTAAAATCTTGCATAAATTTTGGGACACCGATACAATCATGACAGGAATACTATTAGGTACCTAAAATATTTATATTTTACAGTTTATCATAATTAATTTTGTTCAAAAATGAACAGTAGGCGCTTACTGTAACATAGGAAAAATCCTACTTTAACAATCCACCATACAAAATACATACTGTTTTCGTATCCATTTGGATACCGTAGACTAGAACGTATTAAAAATAATAAGCTATTTGTATGTTTTGCGATTTTATTTTATAATGCAATTTATTTATTTTAAAGACTTAAATTTATAAACATGTGAAATGTATGCATTACTATTCATTTGTTTAAATTACGTTATTTTCATAGGACAAAATAAGTAAACCAGAATATATAAAATCACTAATCGGAAATTGTATCTTTATGTTGTTTAAAGTCTAAAAACTTGTAACTTACATTTCAAACCAGCGCCGGCAACTTAGATAGAGCCCAAAAGTTTATTTTAGTACCTACTAATAAAAACGTGCAGTTGATAAAAAGTTTCTTTTACTTCATATGTGTGTTGAGTTTTGTAGGTTCTAATACATAATAAGTGTCATAAATAACAATTCGTAAGTTAACGAACAATTTAAATGACAAAAACTCTAAATGATGATAATTAATTATTATCAATGAATATAATTATGTGAACTATTTAAAAACAGTGTTAAAATTTGTATTAATTAGGCGTAATGGTAGGTACTTAATAGATTACTAAATAAAGATTATTTGTTCTGTCTTACTCGGTTACTGCTCACACGCTTATCAGTAAATAATAATGGATACTTATCGCAAATGCTTTATAAGGACGGTCAAAGTGTTGACTTAGCAACTGAGTTTTATTGTTTAGTTATTTACGTTCGAACACTTAGATAGTTCAAACGGAAGCTTCTTACATTTTTATTGACAATATAAGAGTGTGTATAACAATATAATTACGAAAGATCGACTTAGTATGTTCTTTTTTTAAAATAATGAATCTAAAAAGTATTTAGTGGAATATTTTTATTATAAAAAATATTAACTTGACCTTAAAATAGACATGGATCAAGTAATTAAACAGTCTTTTTAATTAACTAAATTAAAATATTTAAACGATAAATTCGTAATAGTTACATTCTGAATACATACCACGCGGTGCTCGACGGCACTCGTCTTAGTCCAAACAAATGGACGTACTTATAAGTATAGCGCCAAGAAACTCGTAGATTGAAAACGATTACCCAATTCTCTGAATAAACTAAACAACACGACTAATGTCTGAATAACTCATTCACGAGAGTACACTACTGTTTGAAAACATATCAGGAATGACGCAGGTATAATTTGATTGAAAAAAAGCGCGGCAAAATGATGGCTGGCTGGGCGGAGCGGGGCGGGACGAGGCGTAGCGCCCTTAGCACCGCCCCCTGACTCACCCGCGTCGGGTGCACCCGCGCCGAGAGCCGCCAGCGCAACAAAGAGAGCACGACCGACCTCACCAGGTGTAGAAGACTATAAATTATTTTCAATTACTTTAATTTATTTATTTATGTTTACTTTATATTATTAGTATGGTTGTTAAAACTTAAAACTAATATTATAACAAAATGATTTATTTATAAACCGAGAACTCTATCAAGTCGAGTCGACTAAACATTTCGCAGTTAGCCTTGACGCGATATGTTAGATATAATTAAATGTGTTGAGCAAAAAAAAAAAATACTATTTTTTTTTCTATTATTACCTTATTGGCTTGTCGGCAGTCGATAAATGACTCACCAACTTGCCCACAATGCTCGTTCTAACATCCGTGATCAAGAACTGATCTCGGCTTACGAAAATATTCGTTGTATTTGGATACATTGACTTATTTCTATGAATATTATTATTTTAATAAATATGTGTTGTACCTAATGGATTAAATGTTGGTAAATTGATACGATTTATCTTTGCTGTATTTAATTAAGACGGTTTTATAATAAGAATGTACTTATAAATGTGAAATCCATATTTTCTATTGCGTAGTGCGCTAATGCGTGTATTATATTTACCGTATTTACCTACGTGTAAAGTTGCTTAACCAAAAAATATAATAATAATATATTGTTATACACAAAAATAAATTTTCGTTTCAAAGAAATGTATTAAAAAATAATGATGATGATTAATCAAGGATTTCCCCAAATTATAAATAGGAATTGTGTCAAACTGATACCTATCGAATATTTTATCAATGTCATTAAACATTCGAATACATTATCATATTTACATCAATAGATAATACTCAAGTCTATAAATATATATTAAGGAAAAAAATATATATTACAATACTTAGAGTAGTTCAGAGTTAAAGTTATGCTTATGCCATAATCTACAGCACCAGGCCTCCTCGAGGCAGTCCCCCGAAACAGAAATAAATAAATATCTAAATTTCGAGGGGTCAGTTTAAGGGGGTAAGGGGGAGGGGTAACTTTTTCGTTATTTTTTTTTAAATAAAATTTCTCTTTTCATTTTATAAACTATAAATATATATAAAATAATACTGGTAGGTACATACTTGTTCTTGAATATTAAAAACATTATATTCATATTTCGACGCCCCCGGGAATAAAGTCGTAAAGTGCTATTACCACTGTTTTAATGTTTTTGCATTTTCGGCATCTATAGGTCATAATACATCTTCTGATTTTTTTTAGATTTTTTTTCTAAAAATCCATGAAGTTATAACAATTTATATTTTTACTCTCCGGAAATCATTTAGCGTTGAGGGAGGCTGCCATTGAAAAGGTAGGATCCTTCGACCAGACGGTGTTGTGTCTGGTGGGCTACGCGCCACTTAACGTTTGTTGTCGGGTTCTTGTATATATAATCAATCTCTTTGAAAACTTTGATAGCGCGATGTAGGATACGTCAGTTCGTATGTGGCGAGATTGATGTCGCTACATCACTCCCCCTCCGAGACCGGAGGTCGATAGCAGGTTGAGTCGTCCATACATCTTGTGATGCTTGCCGGGCCAGTGGAATTTTCCAGTGAGTCGGAACCAGATGCCGTATAGTTCACGGTGAGTCGGAACTGTCTGCGGTGATGCCCCAGTGAGACGGGGTGGTGCAGTGCTGCGTAGTGGCTGGCTGCTGCGTCGACCAGGAGAGAAGTGCGTCTCTGCTTGCTGTAGGTGATGACCAGGAATGCACGTTCGCTGCATGCTAGTGGTCAGGATACCCGTAGTAGCCGTGGATGCTGGCTGGCTGTATGACTCGCTGCTCGAAAGCTTGAGGAAGTGATGATGACCTTACGATGACGTAGATTTGCGAAGGCTGCGCTAACGTTCAAGCTCGGGGTCACCAGTTTGGGGTTGAGGGAGGCTGCCATTGAAAAGGAAGGATCCTTCGACCAGACGGTGTTGTGTCTGGTGGGCTACGCGCCACTTAACGTTTGTTGTCTGGGTCTTGTATATATAATCAATCCCTTTGAAAACTTTGATAGCGCGATGTAGGATACGTCAGTTCGTATGTGGCGAGATTGATGTCGCTACAATCATATCACAATTATAACCCATAATAATATCGTAGTCATATAATGTGGAACGAACATCTGTCTTAATAAGCTGGTAAGCCTTTATACCATTTTACTAATTTAATAAACATCGTCGTTATAGAGCTGTACTAAAAAAGTTGGTGGTAACTTTTACAAGAACAAAATTGTATAAGTTTATTACACTTTCATTTTATTCGAGTAAATACTGTAGAAGAGTATCGTAATGCATGCAAATAGTTTTCATTACATTACAAATTCACGGGAATTGCGAATATATTATAGCCCGTTTATGGATAAAATGGGAGATGATGATTGACAGGTATAAGAAACCTTTGATTTATGAAGCAATATTTTAGAACGGTTATATTATTTAACTTTTGATTAGAAAACTCTAAATATAAAATGCTGCTTAAACTTCTTTTTAACCGACTTCAAAAACGGAGAAGGTTCTCAATTCGACTGTATTTTTTGTATGTTTGTTTCGCAATCATTCCGTCAATTACATATTTATGAATCGATTTTGATCATTCTTTTTTTAATCGGTAGGTCATACTTCAGAGCTGGTCCTATAATATACATTTTATCGAAATCAGTTTAGCGCTTTTAAAGGAAAATCAATAAAAACAATTAATAAGAAAAAGAAAAATAAATCAACAGAAACAAAAAATAAAGTTTAATAATATAATCCATCATCATCATCATCATATCAGCTGCTATATATACTGCTGAACGTAGGCTTTCCCCATCGACCTCCAGAGGGACTGTTTCAACGCAGCCTCCATCCAACGGCTTCCGGCGATTCTCAGTGCTGTCACTGGTGAAAAATTCGTTCTGTTATAGACTGGCAGTACACTGCCACAGTACCATAGACAAATATATGACGTAGTAAATCGGCGCCATTTTTGAACTGCGAGCACTGGCGTTTTCGAAGTACACCTTATTTTTTTACTCTCAGTACTGTGATCACGTGATCAAAAAATATAAAATTTCGAATGTTTACTGTTCTCTTATATTTACGCGAATTTTACTCATTTGATTAAAAGTCTATACCGGATTTTATCGCGTTTATTTAAAACTTTATAGTTTTACAATATTTTAAATTATTTCCCGACGTTTCGGACCCTTTACAGCGTCCATGATCTCGGGGGACTGAGGTGGTGGGTGTCCGAATAATGAATTAATTGTTACATACCCCGCTTTTTATACAATTTTAAATTATTACTATTAACCGTTCCTATTCATGCAGAATGAGCTTATTGTGTCTGGAAGTCGTGCTGTGTTCTTATTTTCCTTGGGTTCAATTAATTTTAGTACTGGCTCCCAAGCTGGTGGTACGTTCCAACCATCCTCTCTATTGAAATTAGGATGTTTTTTGATTTCAATAGCCTCGCGAATCATCCTTGGTAGGAATCGGTGTTCTTTAGCGAGAATTTGTGGCTTATCAAATCTGATATAGTGGTTGGTACCTTGTTGAGTATGTTGATACACAGCAGACTTTGTCGACCGTTGGTGTTTCATGTCAGCTATGTGTTCTTTGACGCGTGTCTCTATACTCCGCTTAGTTTGCCCTATATATGAGAGACCACATTGGCACAGTGGCTGTCTTCTTTCTCCGGGATCTGTGACGCTGACGCGGTGCTCGGAGGTTGTTGTCTCGCAGTACCTGCTTGACGTGCTGTAGCTCTGCGTCCAGGTTGACACAGTTGAGCGCCAGCCTGCCGTACTACCATATGTCAAAGGAGTCACTGACAAGATTGGCTACATCTTGAAGCGAGCTTCAATCAAAACTTACTACAAGCCGCCAACGAAGATAAGTCAATTATTACCATCTGTCAAGTGCCAAATACCTTTACAAGATGCAGGGGTCTACAAATTAGACTGTGAATGTGGTCTCTCATATATAGGGCAAACTAAGCGGAGTATAGAGACACGCGTCAAAGAACACATAGCTGACATGAAACACCAACGGTCGACAAAGTCTGCTGTGTATCAACATACTCAACAAGGTACCAACCACTATATCAGATTTGATAAGCCACAAATTCTCGCTAAAGAACACCGATTCCTACCAAGGATGATTCGCGAGGCTATTGAAATCAAAAAACATCCTAATTTCAATAGAGAGGATGGTTGGAACGTACCACCAGCTTGGGAGCCAGTACTAAAATTAATTGAACCCAAGGAAAATAAGAACACAGCACGACTTCCAGACACAATAAGCTCATTCTGCATGAATAGGAACGGTTAATAGTAATAATTTAAAATTGTATAAAAAGCGGGGTATGTAACAATTAATTCATTATTCGGACACCCACCACCTCAGTCCCCCGAGATCATGGACGCTGTAAAGGGTCCGAAACGTCGGGAAATCATTTAAAATATTGTAAAACTATAAAGTTTTAAATAAACGCGATAAAATCCGGTATAGACTTTTAATCAAATTTCGAATGTTTGTTATTATTATCAGTTAAATTAATATTGTTATTCAAAAGTGTCAACATTATTCGAATAATAATTTTTCTTCTTAAATAGAAAACGATGATAAATATTTTCATTTGAAAACAATGTTGAAAAATTATGATGATAGTATACTGGATTGCGTTTCGTTTTAAATAGTAACCAGTATAGCACAGTATAGCAAAATAAAAAGGCACGGCTTCGCAGTATACTGAATTGACGGCACATCTCACAGTGCTCGCAGTGTATATCGGAATACGGCCTTCGAGTCGTCTGTCCATCTCGCGGACAGCCGTTAGACGCTGCGCTTGACGATCTCTACTCGAGAAGCTTTCTGCTCCATCAAACGTCAGTTCTATGAGCTATGTTCCCTGCCCACTGCCACTTCAGCTTGCAAATCCGTTGGGCTATGTCGGAAACCTTTCATTTCTGATTCGATCAGAAATACCAAGATCGCAGAGATATAAGATAATAGAGATATAAGATAATACTAAGCATAGCCCTCTCAATTGCACGTTGTGCGACTTGGAACTTGCTTAAAAGGCTTATTGTCAAAGAACATGCTCAGTCGTCACGTCTCATTGGTCGAAGACTTTCGATTTCAGGCACTGGAGCTCTATTTTTGATTCACTCGTATGAAATTGTATCGTCGAATGCGACTTATGTCACACTCGTCTTATGTCGCATGATCTCGTTTTTACGTATTTTTGAATCGTTCGCCTTAAATGTTGCCACTACAATTTGAAGTATTGTATTTTATTCATTCTACGCAGAAATTAAAAAAAAATATCGATACCGATCGCCATACGCGACGAGTGGTATGGATCATTCGTTGCAGTCGAGCGATTCAAAAATACGGAATTTCAGATGGCGAACGAAAATCAATAGAATTCAAGCGCTCGACGCGATACGAGTTAATCAAAAATAGAGCCCCTGAGGTATGACGGATGAAAAGACGTATTTTTAAATTTCCGAACGCTGACCATCCTAACTGGATTCGACGATCGACCTTTCTCTCGAAGTTAGATCTTCCAAGTTGGACCTTTTGTCCAACTCGACAACAACTTCGAGAGTACAATTTCCAGCCGATATCAGGGTGGGCACGACATGAGCATTCGACATAATTTTTGACTTAGTAATGTTCATTTTAAGGCCCACCTATTGAAAAATATCATCGAGATCACTGAGCATAATACTGAGATCTTCCAGGGGTTCTGCCATGAGCACGATATCGTTGGCAAATCGAAGGTGAGTGATGTACTCACTGTTTATATTCATGCCGAAACCTTTCCATTCCAGAAACTTGAAAGCGTCTTCCAATGCTGCTGATGATGATGCTTCCAATGTAAACAGTTTCAGAGAGAGGATATTTCCCTGTCTCGCAGCTCGCTGCATTGGAACCGCTATCGTGCTATGTTCCTGTACTCGAACCGACATACCTACTAGTGTTATTGTACAAGCACTGCAACACTTCGATATACAGATAGTCAATGTAGCACCGCTGGAGAGACTGTAGCACCGCCCAAGTTTCAATCGAATCGGAGGCTTTCTCATTGTCCACAAACGCCAAGCGCAATGGGCGATTATACTCAGATTAGAGAACAGCTAATAAAAAAGTGGCTCAGACGCAAAATGGGCCTGTAATTCTTCAACAAGATGTTATCATCCTTTTTGAGGAAGAGTGCTTCTGCAGAGCAGTATCTCTTAGATACTCTGAGTATTAGGTATGCAACCCTGTTCGACACTCTTCCGATGGTCACAATGTTGCCAATAAGGGATCCGCGGACTATAAACCCGACACCTCCTCTGGACTGTTGGTCTCCCTTCCGGTAGTAGAACAGATTACCGGATTTCAGGGTCATTGTGTCCTCCACCTCTCTTCGGATTTCAGATACGCCCACTACCTATATCCCATTGTAACTTTGTTAATTTCCTCCTCCAGCTCAATAATAATCTTTTCATCAGGCCTCAAAGTGCGAATATTGTGCGTTCCAGGGCCAGGTGACGTCGTGGGTGGCAGCGGAATCTCGCAAGAGATTCTTAGCACCGACTACCCTACCTTTATCCGGGCCATGACAAATTACTTTTGGCAGCTTACACAAAATACATAACTATGAAATCAGCTAAATGAAAGCTGTGAGCAATTTACTAATTTTATTAATTTAAAGCTATGTATATAGACAGAGTTTCGTTAACAAAAAAAGTAACGACATATATATTGGTTTAATACGTGTTTTGTACATGTTATCTAAACGCATCTTGTAAGAGAAAAAATAACGAATTAGATTGTAAGAGTTGGTTTACTGTTTATTATACTGCTTTTATTTATAATATTTTAATTTATATTATTGTAAGTATTTCATTATTAACAGATTATCTAATAATATCAGCAGCAACAGACTAGCAACTACAGTTAGTAAATAAAAAGTATTAACTACAGTGGATTTGTAAATTGCCGGGTGTAAAATTTCCAAAACGTGTCAGTTAAATATGTAGGCGAATGACTAAAACTAAATATTAGTAAAAAATTGAGTTACTATATAGAAACTTTATAAAATATAGAAGATAACAATAAGGGATTTAAGGTAACAAGTAGGGATTTTATTAACGAAACATTATTAAGTCTTAATTTGGTTGAAGAATATTTATAGTATTATAGCTTCAAGCAATTTTCCTCAATAATCATTATTTTTTTATTTCTTTATTTGGGAAACAAACAATTATCACAACACTCTTAAATAAAAGCAATACAAGAACAACAGAAATCAATCAAGTTTCCACAAAAAATTATAACACACACTGACAATCCATGATAAAAACAGAAACAAACACATAAAGTAAACACAGTAATTAAACAGTTATAGGTTACTCTTTAAACATAATATATAGGTTTGGTGAGCGCAATGTGCTGTGGCAGGATATAGTGACGCTGCTGTCCATTACCATCCTGGTTGATGTACTGAAATGTGTACCACTATGGCCTTAGTCGCCTTTTATGACACCTCTTCAAAAATGAGGCTGGGACTATTCTTCTTTGTCGGTCATCGCACGGCAAGGAGATTAGCATTGTAGCGCAACCTCTCTACGTTGCTTAGATTTTAAGGTTTCTTATCGATATTTTCTTTCATTGCATGGAATGATTACTAACTTTCTCACTTGAAAAGACGGTGCTAATCTAGACTTGAACTTGCGCTCTTATTTGTTCCACTTCGATTCACATGTCTATCAATTTGACAATTTTGACTCTGCATTTCGTAGGAATTAATTAAAAAACTGGGAACTTACTATAATAAAAAAAAAATAATAAAAAAAAATAGGTAAAAATCTATCGCTACTACGAGTTTTTATCTTATAACTATTTCGTGATATGAATATGATGAAAATACTAGAAAATAATTATTAATTATACGGGCACAATGTTATCAATCTGTGTTTGAGTAATATTCTGTAAATTTTTTTTTTACATTAGTAGAAGTGAGTCAGCCAGGTGACGTCACACGTCCTGCCCATTGGGCGACTGGTTCACCAGTGCCTGCCCTCTGTTTCTGAGAACTGACAATTCATCCTTACAGCTATACACAAAGAAAAATAAACAGTTCACCGTCAAGTGTTAGTCGGACATTGCTCTAAGGTTCCGCACATTATAGTATATAGTGACAAATATTACCACGACAAAAAGAAAGCTGTAATATGTTTAACGTGTGTAACTGTCTATATGTGCATCTGAACATCTGTACATATGTGCATCTGTGTATCTGCTTGTTTTGTATCTAGATATGTATCTTAGTTAGCACCTGCGTGTTTGCGTATCCGTGCATTGTAGCTCTCAAATAAATGAACAAATTTTGATCTAGTTTTTTTTTTTCGTTTAAATGTGACTTAGTTTACAGTTTAAGAAAATATTATCTGAAAATATAGCTAAGAAGCTATATTTCAAGATAATTCGTCAGGTCATTAAAGATCATTACCTACATCTTTTCTAGGCGATGCTACATGAGAAACTTTCAACGGCTTGATTTATTCAAAATTTTATTATCTGGACAACGATACTATTGTAACAACTACCTGGACTTTATATTACTGGGTCACATGGAACTTGCAAAATATTCAAGTCCTTACAGACTTGTTTTATTACAGACTTACACAGGCCTCATGTTTGAGCTCTTTGTATTTTTTTCAATGAATAGATATATTATACGAATTTTAGAGAGAGTTTCCAACTCACTAAAGCAACTTAACTAAAGCAAGTAAAAGTTGTTGAATCGATGAAGTTGAAGTTATGCGTCGAAAATGTTGTATCTTTTACGGTGAATTTGTGTATAATAATAATAGTATAATAATAACAATTATTACTTACTTATAATATGTCTGTTATAAGTAGGTCAAATCGTTCTTTTCAAATTACATGATACTATCGAAGTAAATTAACACATTCGCTGCCAGCCACTCGGACCCGAGTAAGGCGCTAGGTGTCGTCTACTCGGATCCGAGTATCTCGCACGTTCATTTTCCTTAGGCCAGTTAAAAATTGCCATCCGTGGATAAAAAAAAATCTCATTTCAATGTGCACAATTTCAGTGTGCATTGAGTGCCATAGAAATGAGAATTTTGATTTGAGATTTTAAAAGAGAAAAGAGATAAGAAAAATGAACGTGCGAGATACTCTGATCTGAGTGGACGGCACCTAGCTAATGCACCTAGCCCTACTTGGATCCGAGTGGCCGGCAGCGAATGTGTTAAATAATATGTAAATATATGAATATGTATCGTGAATGAAAGAATAAGCAATGAATGATTGTTAGAATAAACAAACCTTATTTTATATGGTGCTTACACATGTACGATATTACGTTCACAATAGGGGAGAGCCGGGTAAGATAAGGTAGTTAAGGATTAAAGTCCAATAATTCACACCGTTTCGTAAATTTAGAATCAAATGTATTTTTATTCGATCATTTGTTTATCAGTCTCGTATAATTAAATGTAATAACGGGTATGATGGGGTACACCTATTTTATCTAGCTAACTTAGTTTATTTAGTTAAGGTTATGATAGCTATTTTACCAAGTCTTTTTGTAATTCTTTGGTCATCGCGATGGGCATCAATTGCTTTAGACTGACCAGGGTAAAGTTACTTTGTTCTGGAACTGCGTCAGGCCAGAGTGAGCATCCTGCACTGAGATTAGGTGCTGTTTTCCGTGTTGTTGTTATAATAGGAGATGCAATAAACCATGCAGTTGTCACTGTTATTATAGCAACAGTAGTTGCCACAGTATCAGCATTACAAAAAAATAAAAATAAAAATTTTATATTGTTGTGCGGGCTATCGGATGACAGTCACAGAATGAGGGTAATGGCTACAGATATGTAATTTTAAACATGCCGTTGAGGGAGGTTGTGATATGCGCGTTTTGTGGAAGGCTATATTGATTAGTTTTATTAATACTTATTTAATGACAGCAAGTTTTTCAATAACCAATCTGCTACACGTGACATTTCTTTCTTTGCTGCTTTGTAAGTTTCTTCCCACGTAGAATCTTGAAAGATTATTGCTGTATAATCGGCATAACAAATGATGTCTTCTTTTCCGGATATGGCGGATATGTAAACGATGAATAGTATGGCGCCAAGGACGCTTCCTTGTGGCACGCCGAATATAACTGTTAATTTTTTGCTAACATCCGCACCCACTTGCACACATCGATACCACGCTGACAAGTAGCTGTTAAACCACTCCAATGCTAATCCTCTTATTTCAAAGCCTTCAAGTTTTTTAAACTAGAATGGGTATCGAAACAGTGTCGAAAGACTTTGCCAGGTCAAGAAACATGCCGAGATAGCACTTATTTTTTATCCAACGCAGTTAAAACTATACTCAACACCAATGTTACCACGTCTTCTTTACATCGCCAACGCCGGATACCATATTGTCTATCCGGAATTAGGTTTTTTTTTTTTTTTTTTATATAAATGTATGTCCACGGGCTCATTTTGCCCATGCCTTTTTTATTCCAGATTTAGGTATACTTAGTACAATGGTAGCTGCTTACATTATTAAGGACTTAATTAAAAACTTAATGTCTCTAATGTGACAAACATGAGTCCACCGACCAAAATATGAAGGTATTCTTAAATCTAATGACATGCTTTTTTTTTTTTTTTTTTTAACTTTACTTTGCTAACTGTACAATATGCTATTACTAACGCTTAACTTATTTTCCTAATACTGGTTTTATAGCTATTTCTTATAAATATATTTCTAACAACTATGTCCTCGCACCGATGTTTTTACTCAACATATCGAGCACACTCTCAATGACGGCGGTATCTCTGTGATGAATCGCCATCTTGAGACTGTGCTCGAGGATTTCCTTTTCCGTGGTCTCCGGAATTAGGTTAATACTTTCAAGGTAAGAAGTTAGTCTCCTGTTAACCAACCTTTCTAGCAATTTTGAAAAAACTAGGAGTAAAGATATAGGTCGATAGTTACACGAGTTGCTTTTGTCACCATTTTTATGTGCGAGTGTCACTAATGCTGTTTTCCAGATTGTCGCAAAAATATCGGATGATAGACTTAAGTTGAATACTGGGTCTGGTCCTCCGTGGCCGGCTCCCCCCCGGGCTGGGCTTAATTTGTTATGCTGATGACACACTGGTCACAGCCCGGGGCGGGACCTTCGAGGAGGCGGCATCCCTGGCCACCTCAGGTACCGCGGAGGTGGTCAGGAGGATCGAGGCACTGGGGCTCAGGGTGGCCCTTAACAAGTCTGAGGCCATGCTCTTCCATGGGCCTCGACGTGGTCCACCCGCCGGTGCCTCGATAACGGTTGATAATACTGTGGTCGGTATCCGGGCCCACATAAAATATCTGGGCCTGGTACTCGACGGAAGGTGGTGCTTCGACGAGCACTTTCGCCAACTCGCGCCGAAGCTCGTCGGCACCGCGTCCGCCCTTGGTCGGCTAATGCCGAATATGGGCGGACAGAGTCAAGCGTGCCGACGACTCTACGCTGGGGTGGTCCGGTCGATGGCGCTGTACGGCGCCCCCGTGTGGGCGGAGTCCCTGACTGCCCACAATAGAACCCGTCTGTGGCGTCCACAAAGGGTCATGGCGGTCAGGGCCATACGTGGCTACCGCACGGTAGGTGTCGAGGCTGCCTGCGCATTGGCCGGAACCCCTCCATGGGATTTGGAGGCGGAAGCGCTCGCCGAAGTTTATCGGCGGGTGTCGGCGGCGCGGATGGGGGGCACTAATCCCCCGCCGAATCAAATCACCGCATGGCGGGACGACGCCCGCCGAACCACCTTCACGCGGTGGAAAGCTCGGCTGGAGACGCCCCGGGCTGGTCTCCGGACCATAGGGGCGCTTCAGCCGATACTGGAGAAGTGGACGGTGCGGCAGCACGGAGTCCTCACCTTCCGACTCGTGCAAGTGTTGTCAGGGCACGGCTGCTTTGGCAAATACTTGCACGTTGTCGCAAGGAGGGAGACGACTCCGGGCTGCCACCACTGCGACTGCAGCGAGGACTCGGCGCAACACACGCTCGAGTCGTGCCCAGCCTGGGCTGAGCAGCGCCGAGATCTCGCTGCAGTCATTGGAGAGGACCTGTCGCTGCCGGCCGTTGCGCGAGCGATGGTCGGTGGTGACAGGGCCTGGACCGCGGTCGCCACCTTCTGCGAGGACGTCATCTCGCAGAAGGAGGCGACGGAGAGGGCCCGGGAGGACTCACTCCTTTCGGACCCAATTCGCCGCCGGCGCGCGGGGCGGCGCAGACGCGCTCACACGCGCCTGATGCCGCCCTAGCCGAGGCTGCGGACGGTAGGGTCGGGGTTTGCCCACCGTCCGCCGAAATTGCCTACCGCGAAGGTGCGATGCTCAAGTGCGCGGGGCGTCGCACAGGAGAGAGTGCTCGATGGAGCTGCCGCCTGCGGACCACGGAGCAACGTACGCGGTACCCGTGGCCCGCCTTGTAAGGGCGGGTGAGGGCGCACGGCGGGTTATTTTAGTGGGTGAGGGCCCCACACTATCACGTTGTCTCCCCGGGCGACGGGATGTGCGTTCAGGTACATTTTTTCCCGCCAAAACAAAAAAAAAAAAAAAAAAAAAAAAAAAAAAAAAAAAAAAAAAAAAAAAAAAAAAAAAAAAAAAAAAAAAAAAAAAAAGACTTAAGTTGAATATGTGGGTTAAGGGGTTAACTACGAAATTTTTAATATGTTTAAATGATGGTGGACACTCGATTCCAGGATAATTATGAGGCTTGAGATCTCATAGGAGACTGTTTACTTCATCTTCATCGCTAGGAGTTAAGAAGAAAGAATTAATAGGAGAATTGGTTCCTTTAATTGCCGCTGTAAGAGAGTCCTGCGTGGCACCCAACGTAGTGAGTGATTTGTGTGATTTAGTGAGGGATATTAATACGATTAATTTTCAATAAAATCGAAATCACTCACTGTTTTGTATTTAAAATTATATCTTTAAACGAGCAATTCATGTATATATATATATATATATATATATATATAATCTGAATCTCGGAAACGGTTCCAAAGATTTTCATGAAATTTTGTATGCAGAGGGTTTCGGGGGCGATAAATCGATCTAGCTAGGATTTATTTTTAAAAAATGTTGTTTTATCCCTTTTTTACGCAATTAAAAATATCATTAGAATACGAAGGTAAATTTTGCTGTCATTTAATCTTATAATAGCTCGGATGGGAATTGGGCGGATTCGAAATCAGAAAACCCCGAACCTGGGTTTTCTGATCCAGGTGTCTACAGACCAATTTTTTTTTTCATTTTTTTTTCAAGTTTCTTTTGTGAGAAAAACGATTATTGAGAGTTCTTTTTATGTTTTTATTTTAATAACCAGTTCCTATTATTTTACTATTATGTCAGTAAGATCGAAAATATTATTTATGTTTCATCAGTATGTAATATATCTAAATATGATTTAACCGAGCAAGGCTCGGTCATCCGGGTACTGTAATATTTTAACATACAAAACTTGATTAATTTTATTTTAAGGATGGAGTTATACGAAAGATATGACCATCGCTATTTACTTTACGCTTCATGCGTCAACCGTCATATTTGTTGGGTGATGGGCGTTCAGTTCAGGAACATTAACATTAAATATATTTTAACTTCAAGGTCAGTAATGTGTATTTATAATTATGATATTTTACACTTGCTTCATTCACTGTTTAATTTTTTTAAATCTATTTCTAGTACCTAATACATACATATACAATATCTATATCTTCTTGCTCTATTGTCAGCTAATAATTAATATTTAACTTGAATCTAATAATAATTAAGATCAGTAAGTTAAGGTTACCTATATACACAAAGCCCGTCTCACATAACATGATGTTACTGAGGTACCTTGATGAGGAATTAAGGTGATACTGCAGCATTATTGCAAATCGTTGAAGTGATTATAAGAAAAGAGCGAACGATTTACAGCTAAACTATTTTTCTTGAACAATATAGCTAATTTTCTCAACCAAATCACCTCTCAACATCCACCTTCACACCTTTTACACATTCACTCTCGTTCGTTTACCATGTAAAACTTACCTACCAAGTATAGTATTATACACTAACCCCCATAATTTATATACTGGGGGTTAGTGTAAAATTGAGACAACGACCGATCAAGAGCAAATCAGTTGTAACAAGAACCCTGTAAGTGTGTGACGTAGTGGAAGATGTGCAACATATTCTTGTGGAGTGCCCCCGCAACGAATACTTAAGAACTAATTTGATTAACAAAATGAGTGTTGGCTGGTGCAATAGTCTCCTTGCGTTTCGATTGTCTGAAGAGACAGAAAAGAGAAGATTCTCCCATCTCGGAGGCTGTTCAGTTAGCTATAGTTAAAAGATGATGATTGATATTGTGTGTACCTATGAGGGTGACCTAAAACCCTCTTTCAAAATAAAGAAAAAAAAAAAGAACCCTGTAAGTCTATAAATCTCAACATTATAACAATGTTTTTGAGTCATGGGTTAAATTAAAAAGAACTCGCTTCATAATTTCTAATATAGGTAAGTTAAAAATTCAGTTTAATATCTGTTGTAGGTATATACATACGTTTAATCGGAAATATAAGTTTTATCCTCCGGATCCATTCTAGTTTCGGTATAAGATTTATTTACAAAATTTTGCTAAACAAAAATTGCCTTTACGAAATAAATTGTCATAGATTTTACGTGCACTTTTGAAAATTAACAAAATATTGCGCGGGCGCATGCGATCCAAGTTTCATATGGGTGCGGGTGAACGACCGCCAAACCGCGAGCCCGCCATGTTGGATTCGTCACGGCGCTCGCGCATTATGTCTTCTGCGCCACACTAGCATCGTCTGTATCACCGCGTGGCGATTTAAGATACAAAATACAAAAAAAAAAACTGTTATTTTGAACTAGTAAGTTCGAAAATAGTATCCTTCAGATTCACGTTAACTGGAACGATTAGGTAATTTTTAAAATGTAGATGATTAAATTGTAGAAAAAATATTTGGTCCCAAATACAGAAATACATAGTAAGAAAATTTTATCAAGAAAATTAAAATAGAAAACTTGTCTAAGATTCGAAATCGACAACTATAATTTTATTATACAATACAATATATTATATGCGTACTAAGTAGACATGTAAAAATTAATTTCTTTTATTTAATTCAAAGAACGTCGAATATGGTACAAGCTACAAGTAAATCTAATATGTATATGAGTCAGGCATGCGCATGCCACAAAAACTCAGTAATTGTTTATTACACATTTAATTAGACATCTTATATTATTTGTTATGTTAAGGTTAAATTAAAATCATCCTCATTATTTTACGATTGAGTTAAATTGACTACAATAATGATCATGAGTCCCTCAATCTGTATTGCAGCTAAGAGCTACTTTTGAGTTTGAAATTTATCATACCGGTCACTTAACCTGTTTAAAAAATGTTTCTCTGGGGAATATATTGTACACAATCTAGTTAAACACGATAAATGATTCTATAATCCAACCTCTAAATAAATTCAGGAAGTGTAATCGCTTTGACATTAAATGACATCGGGTTGCAGGTTCATTTGAAATTGGCTAAGCTTATGCAGAGTAAACGCGATAGAATGTTGAATCAATTTGATATAATTTATTAGTATATTAACATGCAATTTAAATCTATACTAATGGTAAAATGTAGGCTAGTTTTTAAAATCAGACGTTTACCAACGACCTTCGTTGAGGCACATTTTAATTTAGTATTGTCAGTTACCCTAAATTTTTATTAACCATTTGGTCTTACATAATAATCCTCGAAGCTATTTTAGAGTATAATATTATACATATCATATCTCACAATAAAGCTTACCTGTACAAATTTTTCACTGATTTCTGCAGACAGGCAGAGATGGATAGTGTTATTTCCCATCATTTTACCTCCTTAGATTATAATAATGTCTATAATATTTTTTGTAAGAAATGTAGCTTATGTATGTCTACGAGACTGTTATATTACTACTAATTATATCTAATAAAAATGCATATGTAGAAAAAATATAATTTACATGACACGCTAAAAAACAACTCAAAATTGCTGTTACAACGGCTTATAATAGTTTTTGAGAATATATATTATAGCCTTATTACTAAATCACTTAAGATATTTAGTGATTTAGAAATAGATTATACCTAATGTGTAGTATATTTTACGCCAACAATTATGGGTGAGTTCGTTCGTGCTTAATGTAATTTGATCCGTTGAGAAAGGTGGTATAAAATAAATATTAGCATCCCAAACGATTAAATGGTCTTAATATATCGCATGTAGGTGACATTCCGCTTGCAAAGGAGAAACTAGTCGGACCGCATTCAGGGCCCGCCCTTAGCCGAGGCCGGGTACCGTTGTTGCTAGTGCGATGGCGGGTATTGCTAGGGCTGCCACATGCAGTATCGTATGAATAATGCTTAGCTAAATAGTATGAATTTATCTTCTACTTGTTTCACACACACTTTCCTAATTTATGGATTTAGGATAACAATACGTTTTTTTGGGACATACTTTTTTCTGGGTTATAAATTTTGTTAAAAAAAATAGTTAGGTATATTAATTTCATTATACCATTGAATTATTATAATATTATATATATGTATTAAAATACACACACACACACACACACACATATATATATATATATATATATATATATATATATATATATATATATATATATATATATATATATATATATATATATATATATATATATATATATATATATATATATATATATATATATATATATAAAATTAAAATAAAGAATATGTTAAACAAAGTGTAATGTAAATCTTATCAATTTTACGTTGTTTGCTTCTTCTTGCTTACTTGCTTGTTCCTCCCGTGAAACAGCTTTGCTGTGTTCGGAGAGAAGGGCAAGATAGGCAGTGTAATTACTGGTACCGACACTTTAACACCTTACGTCTCTAGATAGGCAACCCATAGATGAGTTGCCTGGGCTAGTTCCAGGTAAACTAGTTTATGTTCATGGGCGACTTCAACCACTTACCATCAGGTGGAACGTCTGCCAGTTTGCCTATCCAACTAACATAAATAAAAAAAAAACGTACATTGAAAACAATTTTAATGTAGTGAAACCTTTTATAGCCAGATTACAGCTCATGATTTTTCTTGCGTTTCTTTTCTTTTCTTGTGATATGTATTACTTCAAATAATTAAATTTCAAAAAACTCAGAACTTCATTATTTATTTACTTAATTCTGAAAAATAAAATTTCATTATTCTATCTTAAGTCAAATTTTATTTTTTAGAATTAATATAATATACTATCGAAAACGATAGAGTTCCCATATAAACTTTATTCAACAATTTAACCCTTAAAGGGGTTGACACTTATTAAAAGGGTAAAATATTTATTTGTTTATTTCTAATCAATAGATCAAAAATACTTTTAACACATCAGAAAGAATTTTAGCTTCAGAAATAAAAGAATTATACTATGATTACTGCCAGTGCAAATTTGTTTATTTATTTTGACCAACCATTTAGGTAATGAGTTTTATATAAGCTTTCAAGACCTTAGGCACATAGCACATCCAATAATTCTTCTTCATTAGGTGTATATGATGTAAAAGAGCTCTACTTAAGTTTGGCTCACCAATGATGAATTTGTCAGTCATTCAGTTAGGGCATATTATTTGTAAGTATATTGACTCAGTAAGTTAAGGACGCGGAAAAGTTACTTATTTCACATTTTATGTCTTCCCATTCGAATTTTGAGGTGTTAAAGTCACGGAAAGTTTACGCGACATTGTGGCTACCTAACTAGGTGCTAGGCAGCCCTAATCGCACAATGAATCTAACGCCTAGCTCATAAAGGCACGATCTATCCGTAAACCCGCTTTAGACACTGTAGAGCTTTTTAGACATTGAATTTATTATGGAAACTATTTCTATTGAATCAAGAAACCTAGAACAAATTTTACCATAAAATTTAGAAGTATTTACTTTTTTTAGTAATTATTATCGTCACAAAAATGTACTTACTATCGTTACCTAATATATTACATTTAGGTATCGAATTTTTTGTGGATCTTCGTCAGTTATGTGTCAGTAATAGAAGAAATTAGTCAAACCTAGCATATTGAGAAATATTTTATTAGAATTACCGTTTTTATTTAACTTTGTAAATATTGCAGAAGTGTTAATAATGATGAAATTTGTCCACAAAATATAGATGTATATAACTTTGAAAAAAAATTATAATTATAAAATAAACAAAGTTTCGAATAAAGTAATATCTTTATAAGATTTTAAATTAACATGGTTATTTTTATAACTAAAATTATTCAAATCGGGATATTTACCATGTTTTTTGTTTTTATTTGTTGGAGCTCGCTGGAGAGATGTTAAAGAGGTCCTACAGCAGAACGGATATAAGACTGGAAACAAAGCTACAAGGGATAAAAAGTTACTGCGACAGTACAGGGTTGAAAGACAACCAGCATTTATGCCATATATCAAAGGAGTGACAGATAAGATAGCTAGAGTCCTGAGCAGATATGCGGTTAAGACTATATTCTCTCCTTTCAAGAAGATAGGGCAAATGTTGCGTTCGCCTAAAGATAACTTTCCCCTGGAAAAACCCGGAGTTTACAAAATCGATTGTAGTTGTGGTAAATCCTATGTTGGACAGACGAAGCGTACGGTATCTTGTCGTATTAACGAACATATCAAGGCGGTAAAAAACAATGACACCAAAAAATCAGCCATCGCAGAACATCTTCTAGAAGCCGGACCGAACCATTGGATCGAGTTTCATAATGTTCAAATACTCGCGACAGAACGCCATTACATACCCCGACTGGTACGAGAGGCCATTGAAATTACTAAATATAGTAATTTCAATAGGGAGGATGGGTTTCAACTGTCGAAAATGTGGAATCCGGTGATTAGATTATGCAAACCCTTGAACAATAATATAAAAAATTCGCGAATCGATACGGTGAGTTTCGTCTGTAAAACACGAGATCGAGTGTCGAGTGCACGTAAAACAAACAAAACAAGGGACAATAGTAGGTGTGAAAGTGACAATGGTAGTGGTAACCAGTGTTTGCGCAGCAAACGTACGAGAAAGGAGGTAGTCCGATATGGATACCTCTAATGCCGTCAACATCTACCCGCAAACTTCAGTCTCGTGAACAAGACATTCGTAGATAATGTCGAAATATCGAGCTCCAACAAATAAAAACAAAAAACATGGTAAATATCCCGATTTGAATAATTTAAGTAATATCTTTATAATAATGATAAACACACTTAAATTTACTGATATTATTTATAGCAATTTAATAGATATTTTGTATTATAGGTAAGTGTTTTTAATATGGAATATCGTGAGGATATAATACAGAGGAATGACCGGCCTTGAGGAATGCCGTCGGTGCTCATTGTAAGCAGATTCGCCAGCGAGGCTACTTGCCGACGCCATCATATCTCGAGTTTCATCTACAGCCAACGTACGACACACTTTAATTGGATCTAACTTTCGAAATATCTGCGCGCTGTTTCACCGACGTTACAATCAAACTTATATTTTACAAATAGCTAATGTTACCCTGTCAATATTAATATCTACTGTCTACTTAATATTTCAATACGCGAAATTAAATAAGAAAAAGCACTTCACTTTTTTACACTTAAGTTAAGGTACTAATTGTATACTACTTCGACATTTTTTTTAAATAAGATAGACATGTTTACAATTGCGTCACAGTATATTTAATAGTATTATGTATATGTACACAAAAATATCGATTACTTCGACGAGAACAGTAAAAAATTTGGTATAAATCCGCAAAGGAATAGGTAGTTAATCAAATTATAACTAAGTTTCCGACTTCGCAAAGTAAACGTTTCGTTTGCAGGACCGGGTTCGCATCCCGGCCCGACAAGGGCACAGGGGCTTTACTGGAGGCACATTAAGTAGCGCCTCCTACACATCGCATCGAGTCGGGACTGTTTAGAGGTAGAACCGGACAGTCCCCATGGAGGAGAAGTCTGGCCTTTTCGCCGAGGCCAGCCTGTCGCTGGAGGGATCCTGTTGCCTGTAGATCCGGAACCCTCCAATTAAAGCGGCTGAAGGCTCCCGCAGGGGCTTAGTACGGTATTGCACCCCCAAGTGCTGAGTGCGACTTACGGTCTAGGACTGCCTACCCAGGCGTCCTGGATATCACCCGTAAGCAGGGTTCCCCTGCAGCGATACAAAAAAAATAAGACACCATGGGCTTATTTCACCGGTTGCTTATAAACTTTATCTCTCACATAAGTTACTTATAGGAGTTATAGGCTTTATTAACAGGAGGCAAAACAGGCTCTGAGGGCGTGTTTCGCCTCATGTAATAAACTATACAACTTTTGAATTCACAGGTTGCGAATAAATAAATTAATATATATGTTTAACATATACACACGGTCATCTGTTCTTAAGGTAGGCAGCTTAATGCCTGTGTTTTAGGTAACAGGTAAATGATATACTTTTTTTTCTATAGATATAGATATAAATAATACATATATAAATATCATACAGACTCGCGGCGAGAAAGGAGCCCACAACTCTGCAGAATGCCGAATCACTGCCAACTACGCCAACGGGCCAGTCAAAATAATCATAATAGAAATATCTGAGACATAAAATGAAGTTTGATGTAAAGAAAAAAAAGTATCATAAACTTTTATCCTTTGGATACGCTCAATAGTTTTATCAGTAACTGCTGAAACAGGCCTTAACTGTTGAGTTTCTTACCGATTCTACTCAGCAGAATCTATATTACGAACCGGTCGTAGCTTCACTTTAACTGTAACTTATTTATTAAGGAATATAATTATATACTTTGTAAAGTGACGATACTAAAGGTGGAGCCTATCTGAATAAAGAAATTTCGGATTTGATTTGATTTGATTTGATATAGGTATATAGGTATGTACATAATCCTACATAGGTGTCAATGGGGGCTCCTTAATGGTTAGGATTCACAATTAGACACAACAGGGGGTGCCTTAATCGGCTTCTAATATATATTTTTTCGGGCACTTTCTATCGTATCTGTTGAATAATACTAATATTAGGTATAAATGCGAAAGTAAGTTTGTTTCTTACGCTTTCACGCAAAAACTACTTAACCGATCATCATGAAACTTCGTACACATATTTTTGGAGGTATTAGAATTAACACAGGATACTTTTTTTTTGGTTTTAATAACCAACATCCACACATCCACATCCAGAAGTTAGTATAAAATAAAAGCAAAGCTTTTACTTATAGATTGCTCGTAATTTAATTTAAATTAAAGTTAAAATATTGTTATTTTCATTTTTCTGTACAAATGTAGGTACCTACATCTAAATGGGTAACCCGATTACCTCTATCTGTATAAAAAAGCGTGTCACGTTTTATGTATTTACTGTAACGTTACCAAACGGCTTAGTTGCCATCCGTCTGTCCATCTATCGTGTCGTCTGTCACAGGGCTTTTGAAACCTTACTAGGTAGACACTTTAGATTTTTTTTTAGAATATGTATTAAATACTAACGCCGCTATAAAAGCATATACCTATGTATAATAAAAATAAAACAAACTTTTAATCAAATGAGTAAAATTCGCGTAAATATAAGAGAACAAAATAAAACAAAGTTAAAAGTAAAGGGGGACTCGACGAGCGTTGAGTGAAAGTATCGACTCATTTTAATTTCACTGCGTGTTTTAATAAACATGATCATAACTCAGTTACTTAATGCAGCAAGGTATGAATCATACTGGGACACAGTCACGTTGTTGTCATTTGTATTGTTTCATTATTTTCAACCACTACAAACACTTTTAAGACTATATTTATTTATAAATGACATACAGCTTGGTAATTTTATTATTAATGTATTGAAACAATTTTCCTAGATATCTTGGTAAAATTTTCTAGGTTTAATAGTCCAATATGCAGCGCGATTAGGCATATTATATTTTTCTGTGACATTTCGTGACGCTAACTGTTAGGACACTAACAATAAGAGCAGAGCTATTACGATTTCATTATTTATAATTTATTGTAGTGGTTCAATTTATAACAAGTATTAGCAAAATGTTATCATTATTTTGATTTTCGACACCATTTTACTTTTACAATATTACTTACTTATCTTTTTTTACTACAATACATAATTCTGTACCTACTGTTATTAAACCTTAAGGAACCAAAATGGCGTAGCGGATCGAAATAGTGGGCTTAAAACAGTACAGTACACTAACGGCTTTAAGCTTTGCAGACTAAAACTATATGCTTTTTTTTAATGACCCTCAGCATAATCTACTGTGTGCTGGTGAATGTTGAGGTTTGAGTATATTATGCATGATGTTCCGAGTAATACTACAAAACCAGGTCAAACCTACTATATAATATCCAATGATTGTACTTAGAGCAGCAGTAATAAAGTTGCTTAGATCTTTTTATAGACTAAAAACTAAAAATATCTTACGATCTTCAAACGATTGGACAAAGTTTCTTTAGTCATAGCTAAGAATATTCTCGAACGAGGCACCTTTCAAACAAAAAATCTAGACCAAAGTCAGTTCATTCGTATGGAAGCTTCGATGGCTCAGAACATACACACGTTAGAATTAAATCCGTGGACATCTAAAAATAACATCAAATAACACAAAATTGCTACTATTTTTTTAGCATTTACGTTTTGTGAGGTAGGACTCCCATTCAGTATTTAACACGTATTGCAGTAATCACTTTTTGATGCTGTTTTGATTCTTTTTTTATCTTAAATAAAAAAAAGAATAGACATAGGTAACATTCAAGATAAAAAAGAATATAATATAAGCTAATGATGCAATTCTCCCTGTTTGATTCACTCGTTTTGAGAGAGCGGTAATGAATCAGTGTTGCGTGATGCGCTCATTTCGCTGCGCATTATACACAAGGCTGTTTTGCTGATGCCTAAACATGAATTGACTAGTCATTGTAGTTATCCAATCGGTGACTTAGTAATCGCTATTATTTCCAGAATAATATCCTATTTTCAAAGATACATAAGTCAAAATATTGGTATTTCCCTTTTAAGATATTCAGTAGCTTTATTACAGTTTAAAATATAATTGTGTGAAATGTTAGCAGCCTATTTTCTTGTGAATAATGACATCATTCAACCGTTAAAATAAACAAATATTAATATATACATAATAACTAATCCGACTTTGAATGTTTAAATATGGCGTTTATTGTGTAGTAGTAATAAGGTATATTAAAAATTAAACTAGGTACCTATTAGGTACTAAACAACTACGAAATTATGACGAAGGATGAATCAGTTGAATTTCAAAAATTCGTTTTAATTATTAGATTTTTACATACAATAATTATCATAGATAGTACCTACTATATAGGACAATTTTTATTAGCTGAAATAAATTTCCTTTCTATCTTTAATTAATTGGACGGCCGGCTGGTCGAGTGGTCAGGCAACTGGACACTTTACGCAGCGGTCGCGGGTTCGAATCCCGCCAGGTGCAGATAATCTGTATGACGAATATAGATGTCTGCACCGGGTCATGGATGTGTATTTATGTATATATGTATTTATATCTTAAATTTATTTCCGTTCCTAGTACCTGTAACACAAGTTCTTACGAACTTACCACGGGCTAGGTTAACGTGGTGTGATTGTTGGTTAATATTTATTTATTATTTATTTATTATTATTATTAGAGGTGACATAAACATTCATCAACATTCAAAGATTGTTACTTAACAACTTTCATTAATTATAATATTTATCGACGTTGCAATAAATAAAAACGTATATATGTCACATATGCGTAAATAATAAAGGCCGATGCTAATTGTTCTTAGGAACATAATGGCATTTGGAGAAGTTGTTAATAGGTATCTAACAATGTATTAGTAATTTATATTCTAGAAAAATATAACCTTTTTTATACAATTATTTAATTGAAAGTCACCGTATCTTTAACAAGAATAACTTTGGTGAAAGGAGCTTCTACTGTACAGCGGCATTATTATACGATTTTACGGAGTTCGCTCGAAATGCAGCCTCATTAAATCAAATCAAATTTTATTTAAAAAAATAACCTGAGAGCGGTTGAAGCAGCGTCAATGTCCCAGCTTTAGACCGTAACGGGCAAGTAACGTTATATTCAATTTTAAGTAATAATTTTATTATATTGTATGGCATTAATTAGTCTCGTCAAATTTCAACATGCTTCCATAATGTATAAACAATATTTTATATTTATACCACATCATAATAATTTGATGTTTCAATTTACCGTACACTGTCTATGAAACGACTTATAGCTTGCATTGAGGAAGTGTAATTCAATTATCGACTGTGATATGTCGGCAACTGTAGGACTACGCCATATAAGGGCTTAATTAACTATGTCGAACAGAGACAAGCATCGAGATCAGAGACGTTAGACGGTACAGACGGCCGACCAGACGCGAGGAGGAGCATGCGAGAGGGGAGGGAGAGGAAAGTGCAAACCGACGGCGAGGGGTGTTGCGTGGGGAGCGGGGAGTGAAGGCTGTGTTACGTCAGACTGCCGCATCCGGGTTCGCGGCCGGCGGCTGCGCACGCGCCGTTATCTATTGCCCTCGCGTTGCTGCTGGGCAGGTGGAAATATCACTTTATCGGAAATAAGTTAAACCGTATAAAAATTTTATGTCATGAGATAAATATATCTAGGAGATTATATTATTAATTATTAATATTTAAAAAAAAAAAAATTGTAGTTAAAGGTTATTTATTATTAAGTATAAATAAATAATAGCAATAGTTATACAATAGTTTATCTATAGGAGTTAAAATTACCAATAGGTAATTTTAAACTATTTAATAAAATAGATATATACTCTAAATAAAACATTTCTCGATTATTGTGGACGCTGTTGCTAGGTCATTCGGTCGCTCGTGGCAGTCGGAAATTGTCTGAATTCCAATTCTTTAACGTTCCGTAACCATTCTCCATCTCCTTCATACACGTTTTAAGAAGACTACAACCGATACTTCATTTATTTTTAAGAATAAAATTAGATACTTAAAAGCTTGTACCTAACGATTAGAATAAAATGTCATTAAAATTAGGTAAAAAAAAAAATATTATATTACAAATATATTTTTGAGATCATCTGTAAAGAAACAGTAGTAAAATATTATAACTAATATAATATATTCTTGAATTCAAATCTTCTTCGAACTTCGAGAGAAAGGTCAATCGTCGAATCCAGTTAGGATGGGCAGGGTTCGAAAGGAAAAAAATGTCTTTTCATCCGTCATACCTCAGTATGTGTGTACCAATAATGTGTGTTACCACTGATGACAGCTCTAAGTCGCACAGTGAGAAAATTGAGAGGACTATGATTGGTATTTCTCTGATTTGATCTGAGATTGAATCACAAATGATGAGATCAGAAGGCAAATAAAGATTGCCAACATAGCCCAACGGATTTGCAAGTTGAAGTAGCAATGGGCTGGGGAGATAACTTTTAGAACTGACGGCTGATGGAGCAGAAAGGTTTTCGAGTGGAGATCACGTATCGTCAAGCGTAGCGTCGGACGGCCGTCCACGAGATGGACACTAACTTGTTAGAGAGTTGCCGGAAGCCGTTGGATGCTTCGAACCGGTCGCTCTGGAGGTCGATAGGCAAGCAGATAGCAGTGGATATTCAATGGTTGTTATGATGATTATGAATAAATTCAAAAGCATTTGAAATATTTTTAATTTTTACCAACAGGTATACAATTTTTAACAATTAGGTATAAAGTGAAAGAATTTATTTGTTTTTTAGTTCACTGCTGCCTATACTTTTCCGGAGAAATATTTTTTTTTAAATAAACTGTAAATAATACAGTACCTACTTTGTGAAAAGTATAAAATGCGAAATAGATATTTGATACTTATCAGATTTCATAAAAAAATCACATTTAATTTGTCGAAAAGTAATATTAAGTCGCATTCGCAAATCTGAAAATTAGACGATTTTTCTTAGGTTTTGAAAAAATATTAATCAACTTGTCGGATACTCATAAGTATAAAAGAATTTTTGCGGAATATTTACGTTATTTCTTCAATAACATACAGTAAGTATATAGATCCGAAGCATAGTAGTATAATACCAAATATTCAGTTTGCGACCCTAGTTATATTCCACATTAATATAATAATATATTATTGCGGACTGGCAATTGCCTGTTATACTGTCCAATTGTAAATGATGGCATAGGGCAACAGTCGATAACAAAAACCGATATTATTTCTAAATTTAGTCAATTTCATACATTTCTCGTTTCACCAATTATGGCTCAGCTGATTTCGGTTTGGTAGATGATTCTTAGCAAGGAAACTTTATTCGTAGAATAAGATTTACGTTCCTTATAAACCCGTATCAACTATCAAGATTTTAAATGGGTATAAGTCGTGCAGAAAGACATCTCAATTCAATAAATGTCAGCTGATGCCGAATTTATAGATTAAAATAAAAATAAACGAAAGTCATAAAGTCGGTCAATCAGTCAACTAAAAACAACTAGAAAATTGATATCACATAATCTTATATAGTAGATAGGTAGAATAGGATAGGTATCGTTATACTCGTAGTAACATAAAATATTATTCATTGTAAAAATATATAACATATTGATTTACTCGCTATACTCGTAACTTAAATTATTTTCACACGTGGTAGAAGTAAAACATTATTCAAAAAATATTATTTATGAAATTAAATTCATTATTTTATAGGCTCGACCCATTTTCCCGATGTAATTTTATTTTAAGAAAAATTTAAGTAAAATACTTTCAAAACAAAAGTGTAACCTGAGTCTGATTTTATATACCTATCAGAATTCTTCCAGAGACTTGAATTGAAAATATCTTGTAATTTCAGATTTATCGGCAAGAGCGAGGGTGTATGATCGAAGATAAATCACGAACTGACGGCATCGATATATCCTGTACCTAAAGCTACAGACATTTTGTGCGTGAATAATTAAAGTTATTGTGTATGAACGTATTATTTCTTTTCAGATAATTTAAATAAAAAAATAACAATTTATTAATAGTTATGTTTTTTTTTTCAACTTTTTTCTCTCATTAATAGGTTGACAGAAACATTGTTTAGGTTAAAATAATAATCAATAGATAACAAGGAATCTTTACAAAGTACTGAAGTTTTGTTAAAAATGTGCACTTTATAAAATTATAAAAAAGTTTTAAAGTCAAGATATAAGATCAAGTATTAGCGCTTTTCCAGCAAAAAGCTCTAGTTTCGTAACGAGACTTTCGAAGCTCCAGCAATATGGATTGTTCAGTATTTCGTGTATTATGCCTATCAGTTGATTTTAGCGCGAGTCCAGCATCGCATTTTTTGCACTAGGATCGAACCGGTTACCGAAAGTTGCGATAACGGCATAGCCTAGCCGGCGAGAGGCACGAGATCAGTCGTGGGAAGACCGAGTTCCGGCTGCGCTACTTGCGGCACGCCTTTCACCGTGCAAGGTCGCTGCGCGGCCGCGCCACTTTCTTTTATATAATCGCTTGACGTTCAGCGGAATGCGACACCCAAATTTATTGCGGTGACGTCACGTCAAGGTGATTCACCGCACCATTACCTAGGCAGGCTACTCTTTATCACGGCTATGCAGGACTTGATGATGTAACATTGGACGAGTCGCGGATGTTAAGTCGCACAAAAGGTCGGCTACTATTTAAATTTTGTTATAGATCATAAAACTTTTTCAAGTTGCCTGAAAGAAAAGGCTAAGTAGCTATAGGACCCCTTGTACCTACTAAAGCTAAAATTTGTAATTGTCTTAAATGTCTATATTATTTTTATGTTATGGTGCACAATAAAGCGTAATACGAAAGTAAATATGAACATGATATGTTAATACTTAATACTATATCCACGAACATAGAAATTATATTAGTGTTATTTTGATTTTTTGTTAAATGAATATAGTTACGCCGTGGGAAGTATAAGGGTGGGCCATTTAAGATTTAGAATTTGAATCGGCTATAAAAAAACTAATCAATATTTTTACAAAGCTATGTTTTTATTGGAAAGATTGAACCTTTCCATTTAGGAATGGAAGACAACATCATTCAATTAACTGACACGGCTGTCGGCTAGCCTTATAATACCCCATTTGATCACTCCAATTTTTTAGTAGCTACATTGTCGGTTGTTTGGGCCTCTATTTCGTAAATGGCAACTTTGATTTCATGTTTCAAGTCGTAAATCGTCTCTGGATGGTTAGCACTTGTCCTTAACGGCTCCTCTCAAAAAAAGTCCAAAAGAGTCAAATCGCAGCTTCTAGTTGGCCAATTGACATCAGCATTTCGCCTGATTATGCGATTTTCGAAAACAGTGCGCAAAAGATCGGTTGTTACGTTGGCTGTGTGTCACGTTGCGCCGTTCTGTTGATACCAAATGTCGTCTATGTCATCATTTTCCAAAATTGAAGACATGTCGTTTAGCATGGAGTGGTAACGATCGCCAAAAATGGCCCAATAAAGCCGCAAAAAATTTGCACTAGACAGTCACTCGTGGAAGCATTTCTCCACGATGACGTGTGGATTTTCTGAGCCCTAGATATGACAGTTTTGCTTATTGATGTGTTCTCCGAGAGGGAATTGAGCTTCATCTAAAAAGATGATTTTTTGGTAAAAATGCTTATCTTCGATCAAGCGGTCTTTGAGAAATTGAGCAAACCGAAAACACATCGGATGATCATGCGGCTTCAGCTCTTACACTAATTGAACTTTTTACGCATCCATACCGAGATCTTTATGCAAAATTCTTCTCAAAGAAGTGCGTGAAATGTTCAATTCTTGAGAATGATGACATGTTGATGTTGATAGTTGTTCGTGCACACTCTGAGCATTAGCAGCGATGTTTTCGGTTGAGCGCACTGGACTAGTACGTACACGAGTTGTTTTACCCAACAACGATCCATTTTAACGAACTCACTTCACAAGTTGATCCACTAACTGCGTTTTTGGGACATCATTTTTGTCAAATTTTGGAAGACATTCTGGAAGACAAGGTCAAGATGGCATCCAAAAAACTCGGTGTGCTTAACAGAGCGAAGCGGTACTTCACGCCGGGGCAAAGACTGCTTCTATATAAATCGCAAGTCCGCCCCCTTATGGAGTACTGCTCTCATCTCTGGGCGGGAGCACCGGCATAAGCTTGGTCCTCTTGACTCGGTTCAAAGATATCGAGCCCTTAAGTCTAAGAAGAGATCTTGCATCCCTATGCGTGCTCTATCGTTTGTATAATGGGTTGTGTTCCGAAGAATTGTTCGAAATGGTGCCAACGGCCACTTTTTATCATCGCACCGCTCGCCATCGACAGGAAATTCATGCTCACACATTGCAGCCCAAATGGTCCCGTACAGTTCGGTATCAGAGGAACTTCCTCCCATGGACCATTCGGCTGTGGAATGAACTCCCTGCCGAAGTTTTCCCACAGGACTACAGTATGGGGTCCTTCAAGAGGGGAGTAAATAGGTTTTTGAAGGGTCGGCAACGCGCATGTGATGCCCCTGGTGTTGCAGGCGTCCATAGGCTACGGTAACCGCTTACCATCAGGCGGGCCGTATGCTTAATTGCCACCGTCGTGGTATTAAAAAAAAATTTTTTTTCGTAAATTTCTTATAGTTAGAGTAGAAGATTAACCAGGTTTGGAAATAAGTTTTTAATATTTTCCACCTTCATTTAAATAAAAAGCCGCCAATTTCATAAATGTCAAACATAAAACTAACTTTCTGTCACATCGGAAATATCATCAAACCTTCCAACCTCAAAATAACGTAGATTTAACTCCAAACGTTAGAAGGCCCACCCGGCACATATATATATACTAATTGTATCACAATGGTAGATCAGTGGTTGATCACTAACTTTCAAATAGTTTTTTTTTGACAGATTTAGTATACTATAATTTATATTGTATTTTAATAGGATTATAATAGTGTCATGATTATCAGCAGATATCGTGAGTCGTGACATAGGGTACGTTCGCGGGCCCTCTTCTAATTGATATTTCATCACTTTTATAGGATTTTTTAATCTATGCATTCCTCAGACCACATGCGCGGAAATGATACTTCTTTAATCAAAAACTGAATTTAACTGTCAAACTTTAGTAAATAATTGTTTGCTATTGTTCATAAAAGATAAAAAAAAAATATCTTCTTACATTTATTCACTACTTATTATTTTAATCAAAAACTGATAAATAAAAAACTATTGCGCATGTCCCATTTCCGTTTGCGCGCATGTGGTCTGTGGAATGCATAGATTAAAAAATACTATAAAAGTGATGAATTATCAATTAGAAGTGGGCGTGCGAACGTACCCATAGTGACATAAAATATTTAGAACAAAAAATTTCCAAAGTCAAGTAGTAAGTACCCACATTTTAGAATATAAGATTTAGCTGTCCGAGACTCTGGTTTTGAAATCAGGACAGCTAAGACTATAAAAAGTGTCTTGGCAAATGATTGGCAAACCAAAATTTATGTTACGAGAAACGATACTTTTTGAAACTTATGTTCAATACAATATGAAATATACAAGAAAACTATCTTTATACGTTTATCTTTTAGACTATACATAATAAAATATTACAAGTATGTACGTTTTTCTTGGGAAGTGTAAAATTGGTACATTCGGCGTCTTGATCAAGAACGAATCAGAAGATGTCAATAGATATTCAAAACCTATAAGTCTACTTCCTGTGTAAGTCGGAACATCGTGAACCATTATCCTGTATCATTTTAATATTAAGTTTTTTGAAAGGCCCAAATATCGTTAGTCAATAGAAAGTTAGAGGTAGACATCCGGAGTACGTACATCCGCAATATTCCGGAACTGAGCTCGCTATGCATACATTACATCATCAAGTCGATTGTTGTCACATCTTAAATTTAAATAAGTTCCGTTGTATAAAAAGGAATAACAAAAGAAATTAAAATTGTTAATTAGATTATTTATCTTAGATTACGAGTATATATCTTAAAATTCAATAAATATAATGTTTATTAAAGTTTTATATAAGTTTTACCTTATCAAGTAGGTATACGAACCATATTTATACAAAATTTAACTAAACTTAGATATTATCTTTTTGCCGTGATAACGTCTAGTAAATTGATGAAAGCTATCGGGTATTTTTTTCAAAGATGTTCGGGTATTTTTTTCAAGAGACAGTGGCGCCACGCAATCTACACGCGAACTGTTTTGTAGGGATGTTCATCGGAAAAAATATCGATAATTTTACTATCGATAAATATCGAATTGTTTTATCGATAATTATCGAATGAACAGTTATCGATAATTATCGGAGTAAAAGTTATCGATAGTTGGCGACAGTTATCGATAATTATCGGATAAAAATTGTCGATAGTTGACGAAAGTTGTCGATAATTATTGGTCGATACTTATCGATAATTGTCGAATGCAAAATTATCGATAATAATCGGATCAAATTATCGAATAACACTTATCGATAATTATCGAATGGAAAATTATCGAGTAGTTACGAATTATCGATAATGATGCGATATTATCGCACACCCCTACTGTTTTCTGATTTGTCAATTGTTTTGGTAGAGAGTAGGGAAGTTCATCGATAAAAAAAATATCTATACAAATAATAAATCTGTTAAAATCTCCGTTTTATTAATACACTATATATCATCAAGAATAAATTTCAATAGCGCGTATTTTTTTGTATCAGCGCCATCTCTTATCGTGTTTTTCTCTGATCACGTATCACGTAAAAAGTACAAAACCAATGTTAATAACTTTAATACATAAAAATTAGAAATAACTCACGGTATAATTTAGTTTTTGTTTCATTGTAATTAAATTTAAAAATAAATATTTAAGAAAATAGAAATAGGTACCTAAGCCGCCAACGCCATCTGGTCTAAGGAATCTTTAAAAGTCACAAAACTTATATTTGAGTTATTATTTTGTTAAACTTAAAAGTTTACTAAATATGTCGGATAGGAATAGAAATCGTTTTAATATTTTAGATAAACATCATTTTCAATTAATATACTATTATGTTAAATATTAATTATGTTAGGTAAATGTCACTAAATATAAAAACGATATTCTACAATTATACGATAGATGGCGCAGTTAATTTTCTGAATCGCGCTGACCAAAACTTCGGCCAAAAGAATGACACTCGCCCGTATTTAGAAATCTGTTTTTCTTTTTTTGTATATAATTAAATACTTTACGGTCTTGATTGTTTGTTCGTTGTTACAATTTAAAATATTTGGTCGTTTTATTTGTTTGTTGATTGTACAAAGTTGGATGGTTATAGCTATTTAAGTTGTAATCTATATATATATATATATATATATGTATATATATATATAAAGTCGTGTTACACCGTTTATAACTCGAGAACGAGTGGAACGATTTTTATGATTTTTGTGTTTTTGGATTTGTCTTCGTCGGGAATAATACTTATTAAAATATGGTATTCATCAATGAGAAAATAATTAATAAAAAAAACAGTTCAAATGTTTCATCCGTACTATCTATATACATATATATGTATATACATATATATGTATATACATATGTATGTATGTATGTATGTATGTATAGGTATAGATATAATAAATCTGTCACTCAATCCGTCTATATATATTATAAAATATTTTCCAGTATCGACGCAGGTGTAGGTGACCAAAAATATAAATGTATAATTTTTAAAATTTTAGTTAAAGCCCGGGCGAAGCCGGGGCGGGCCGCTAGTATATATACATATATATATATATATATATATATATATATATATATATATATATATATGACTAAACTTAAAGTTGTATTTGATTAAGCGCGGAAAATTTTAAAAATTTTTTATTGTATTCCTATAACATTACTCCATTCTTCAAGGAATGATTTACATTAAGGCCTTACATACGTCGAGAATTTTCAAAAAATCGATTTTTTTTTTTGTTTACAGAGTATTATGCCTTATAGTCTCAGGTGTATTTATGTGTAAGCTAATTGTAATAATTCCCCATAGTTCAAAAGTTATTGTAGATAATGTGACTGCCCGACGAAAGGACAAAGGTCTAACGATCTGATCTGATTTGAGTTTAGTTCTCTTTGAACGTTACAAGTGAACAGTTGTGTATCGTATTCGTGATTTTCGACAAGGAAGGCGTACAATATGAAGCTGGAATGGGAGAATAGACTTAGGTAAGTTAACTTAATAAATTAAAAAAATTCATAAAGTTCTTGCTCCAGTCGCGCGCGACTTCGAGCGAAACGCGCTTAAACTTTAAACGCGTTTTTCTCAAAACTACTTTTTCTGACACGGTCGGCATGACAACTCGTACGGATTTTAATATATTTTGATGATTTTTTTTTAGTATTCAGAATTGTTTTTTCTATAGTCTGTCGAGCCGGATTTTTAATATTATAATTAGGAAATTTCATTAAAATAATTAAAGTGTCACTTTTTTGACAAAAACTTAATTTTTTTTTTTAAATTACCGTAAATTGTTTAATTTTTCGAATTTCGAAAATCCGGCTCGACAGACTGTAACTACTACCTTATTTTACAAGAATTTCTTTACATTTTGCAGATCCGTCAACATTTGAGGAAGAAATACTGCCGACCGTGGAGCAACTTTTTTTTTATAGTGCTTCAAAAAATGTGATTTTTCATGTTGTAATTTTTGAAAAAAAAAAAATTGAAATAATTTTTTTTTACAAACATAACACAGTAATAAATAGTGTGTAAGAATTTTTTTTATCAATTTCCATTCTATCCCTCCTAAAAACAGCTTTTCTTTTGGTACGTTTTCAGTACCGCTAGACGTATGTAAGGCCTTAAATTGTACCGGGTTCAGACCAAGCCGGGCCGAAGTCGCGAAAAACACGACTCGGTCCAACGACTCGGACAAATATTCTATTCTTAGCGGTGCTGCTGAATTCACATACAAGGGCCCGAATACCATTAAAAAACGGGTTATTGGGTGGAATAAACATAATATGCGTATAGCATATGAAGATGCACGTATTAAGTTTCAGATTTGGTCGCTCTATAACAGGCCGGGATATGACAGAGTTTTGGATAACATGCGTGAGAGTCGTAAGGTTTTTAAGAGTTGACTAAGATGGAGCCAAAATAATGAAGATCAAGTTAAAATGGACATAATTGCTTCACACAGGTCGTCACACAGTTTTACAAAATTCTGGAAAGCTTTGGAACTGAAACTGGAACCAGCTAAATGTGAAAATAGATCACCCTGAGAGCATAGGAGGTTGTAATGAGCCTAAGGGAATCCCCTTGTTTAAAAATCATTTTAAAGTGTCATTGCCCCTGGGACCCGCGTCTGGGGTGATTGGTGATAGCTATGAAATTTTTGGTAAGCATCTAGCGACTATTAAGTGAATAGTGTATACATATACTATCCGTGCGCAGAAACTTTGCCGATGGCCTTGTGACGTCACGCGTCGATAGACAGTAGGATTGAAAAAAAAAAGGTCACATAAAGGTAGATTATTATTGTATATATTTTACATCAAACTAATAAAAAATAGTCTCGGTGGAATTATAAATTTAATATAAAGTGTAATTATAAATAGTAAATAAAAACGCTGTTGTTATTACGTAGATTATATATTTTTATGTATTTATATTTAGTGAATGAATGAAACGAGGCCGTAAAATAAAAGTTTAATGGTTCCAAACAACGAAAACAAATAACTAACAAGAAAAACAACAAGTCAAACCCAAGAAAACAACAATTAATTAATTCGGAGCTAAAGCAAAAAATAACACGTACGTATCGGCTGCGTTGCTAGCGGTACATATCAGACGAGCGAGAGACGCAGTCAACTCCATATATATGATAATACATGTCCGTTGATTGCACTGAAAATTTAACAGATTTTACGAATTGCCTAAGTTATTTAAATGTTATAGTGAATACTTAACCTCTATTAGTATAAACAAACATAGCCTTTGCAACAATAGGTAGTCTCAAATCATTTTGTATTTAATTTGTACTAACATGTTACCGTAATAAACTGACAAATATTATATATTTATATACTCTTTGCTGACATTATCTGTGCAATAAAAATCTGAATTTGTAATCTAATGATTTCGATTTGTATTTGTCAGTGTTGCCAATTTAGCGACTTTGTCGCTAGATCTAGCGACATTTCGTTTGCTACAGCGGCTTAAATTAGGTATGTGTCAAGCGACAAAAAAAATCTAGCGACTATTCTAACGACTTCTAGTGTTTAAAAAAAATAGCAGTTAGTCGCATTTTACAACAAGGGGATGAATTGAAGTTAAATTTTTCGTTATGCAAGGTCCAAGAAAATTGTTACACAACAGAACTTCTGCATGCTATGTTTGAAGATGGTAGTAATTTGCTATATATGACATATATTCAAAGCATATTAGGGGAAGTTCAAACAGCTTTGAAAGTGTTTGAAAGTGAAAATGCTGATCCCACAAAATTGCTCGAGACCCTGACATTTTTATTGCGATCAATTTGTAACAGAGCCATTTACTCTCACACTAATATAAACGTACTAACTACGATAGTTCAAGAAAATCACCTAAACCCCTACGCTACGCTTGGATATGCTTTTGAAATGAATGCTCGAAAATTTAATTTAAGTGAAAATGTCACAAATATAGTCAAACAAAGGGTCGTTGACTTTACAGTTAAGTTGATAAGGGAATTGCAAAGTAAGCTGTGTATGTGTGTTTCAGATTTTCAGATTATTAGCGATAGTTCTGATGATGAATGAAGAAACTTTTTCATCATTTTTTGTAAAAGTTTTTTGACTTTTTATTTGTTAAATAATTATTTTTTCGTTTAGTGGCAATAAATAATATTTCATGTTATATTTTATTTTTTGTATTAATTTCTAGACTTGTCGTTTGTTAAATATTTTTTTTTTCTTTTTTTTTATAATTTTAAAAATATTATTCTGTGTAAGTAAATCAAACTATTTTCTTTTATTCCAACAGACCAAACAACTGTACCTCATTCTACCGTGCGTAAAATAATATTGTATTAAAAGTACTTGAAAGAATTGCGCTCAATTTCCATCCCTAGCGCTTAGTCTACTATTTAGCGACTTCTAGCGACTTTTCAAGTGTACGTTAACGATTTTTTTACATGTAGAGTTGGCAACACTGGTATTTGTGTCAAACTGCCTAAAAGAAAATCTAATAACTGCAAACAAATTACAAATGTAATATCCTTAAGTCGCATTTATTTTTCATTTCATTTAATAATAGAAGTTATTTCAACTTAAGTGTAAATGATTGTGTACCATTAAAAACACATATTTCTATGTTATCATACGAATTTAAATTACTGTAATATGGATCAAGAACCTGAAATTCAACAAAAGGTATTGAGAAATATACTTTTGGACAAGATCAACAACAAAACATCTATAACGTAAGTGGCTTAACTCGGTAAAGATATTTATAATTAAGTACATTAAGTATCTAAATTAAAATACATTTTGAACAGATGTTTTAAGGTGCCAGAATGTTTATTTGAAGCTAAGGCTGCAGAAAAGCATTTCAGCAAATTTGGTCGCGTTCAGAGGATTCGTTTGTTACCCAAGAAGTCTATGTGTATTGTTGAATATGATCAGCAGACTTCAGCAGAGCGTGCTGTGCTTAATGCTGGAGCTTATGACGGTTTCATGTTTGATGTTACAAGGATGAAGCCTAGAGTGTAAGTTAATTACAATTTTTTATTCATTTTTGTCTTTTTTTAGTTGGAAGTTTGATTTTTCAGTAAAACATTTTTCCTAATAATCTTAATATAATCTTATATTTCCATGAAATTCTACTTAAAGTATAATCTTTCAGAAGAAGAAAGAGTAAAAGAGATGATGATCCAGACTGGGTGCCTGACCCTGAAGTAGAAGAAGAGTTGTCAGCCATGAGTGGAGCGCCTATTCATAGAATACCCCGACAAAAACGTAAAGAATTGTTTAATGCTTTATACATGTTTTTTCACTTTTCTTCTGAGAAATAATATTTTGATATCAAACCAGTCAACAAGAATTTAAAAAAATCTATTTTATCCATTGGGTCCCAAACATTTTAAAAATACATAAGCAATATTATACAGGATGACTGGTAAATTACTATCAATATTTAAGGAGACTACTCGGTACATGATTCTCATTCGAATTATGTAAAAAAAAAACAGGTAAACATTAATAAACTTTTAAGTAAAGTTTCTCAACAATTATCCAATTATACGTCCAAACGCCGCCACATGTTAACAGGGTAGCAGGATAAACAAGCATGATCCAATCCCCCTTAATACTTTAATTCTGGCTTAGGATAGGCAAAAGTACTAAGATATTTTACTCGTTTAAGCAACAAATTTGTTGACTAGGTAAATGATGTGAACTTTGGCAATTTTTAGATGTTAACAAGCGGCACAGTACAACACCTGTGCACGTGCCGCCGGCATGACTGTAGAGTGTCAACGCTTCATTTACTTGAATTGAAATTTATGAAAATTTGGTCAAAAATTAAGTACCTATTTTTTTTACATAATTCGAATGAGAATCATGTACCGAGTATTCTCCTTAAATATTGATAGTAATTTACGAGTCATCCTGTTTATACAAACATACATACATACTTAACACTTGACAAGCTGATGAAAGTAAGCGAAACATATAAAATATAAACTGATGTTAAATCATTACAGTTTTACAAAATGTAAATCTGTTGTTAAGGCATGCTTTTAAGTTTTGTATCTGTGATTTTATGTGTTTTGTGTTTGATAATAATGAAATATGAATTATTTTAAATGAATTTTTTTGAATGAATTATAATATTTTACTATGTGACTTTTAAATATGAAAGATGTATATGTGTTAGTGGTAGTAAAATTTCATAAACTATTTCAGTACCTTACTAAATTGTTTTAATAAAATAAATTAAGCATTAAAATGTTGTATTTTAATGCTAATATTATTTTATTTTTATTTATAATTCTAATTACAGCAATGGATGTCAGTTCATCACCAACTTCTTTGAAACCATTAAAGTCACCAATTAGAAAGAAAACAATAGTAACCACACCAAAAAGAATCAAAAAAGTAGTTGTGTAAGTGTTAAAATCTGATAGGTAATATTATATTGTAATAAAGATGTTATATCTCATATTATGTAACTAACTATTACAGCCAAAAACCTGCTACTAATATTGAGCCCCCTGTTGTGGTGACAACAGTACCAACTACTCTCAATACAAAAGAAGCAGCCGTAGAACTTCACAAACTTCGCTCAAGAACGTCACTGACACCAGATGAGAAATGGAGGACATTAGATGCAAGAGATAGGTAAAGTAACTGTAAAAAAAAATGCTTTGAAATTAAACAAAATGTTCAAATCATTAATTTTGTTTCTCATGTTAATTGTAATTTTCATTCTTAGATTGTTTTATTGCATCCAAACCAAGAATATGATCATTTGTAGTAAATGTAATGTGTATTTGTCATGTCACTATTTAAATATATTAACAATATTTTGTTTTTAATCTGTTATATAATTATAAAATTTGCAGAATTCTTCGATCGTGGGGTGGCGCAGGTTCGAGAGTAAAAGTTGGTGGTGCGACCATAGGAACATGTCCTGATATGTGTCCAGAGAAAGAATTACTGCACAGACAAGCAGAACATCAAGTTAGTAATAAATTAAAAAAAAAGACTCACATTTTTATTTAGCAATTTTTTTTATTAAAAACTAAAAACTTTAAATTGGAAACTTAATAAGGCAATAAAACAGCTGCTATGATGCATGTGAGAGTACCAGTAAATATATTAACGGGTAAACACCAATAATGTATAATTAAAAACGAGAGATAATAAAATTTCTAGGTGATGACATTAGAAACCATAGTTGATTCTGATGGTCTGTTGGAGCCGTGGCGAGCTGTGAAACAATACAGTCGTAGTTCAGCAGATCAGGAGATCCCAATGTGCTACGAACTCAGGCCAGCAACAGTCCTCATGAGAACATGTGCTTATCTTCTACATGAGATAGCTGATACTACTAGACAGGTAAGACATCATATTTCTTCCTGTGCACTGTAGCTTTACTTTTACATTACATGAACTTCTGATGCCATGGCATTTTCGGGATGCGGAAAAAGCTTGTATCAATCCATACTTTCAATTACATACTTATTGATTTTATTTGGTAATAGTTTCAGTTGTAGTGTTTAAGAATAACAAGCATTCATTTATCTACACTAACTACATTCGTTTTTATAATGTTTCGTAGGATTGTTAATAGTTATTTATGCAACTGTTGTATAATAAGGGGTGACATCATGTGATACTATTATCACACTAGGCTTCGCCTCGTGTGATAAACCCACATTCGTGTTTTAACCTTTTAAGTGCCATGAGGGCCGCCGGCTACCTCACGATACCCAACAATAGGTACGAGTACTCTGTTGCCTTTAAGTGCCATGAAGGTCGCCGGCGGTCTCAGTACATAATGATATACAAAATATGTTATATTCATTCATAGAAATTAAAGATCCCAAATTTTCACATAAGGAAAGCCTACACTTGATATTTCCATTTGGCACCTGGGGAAGTCATGGCCAAAACAGCTTGGCAGTTAGAAGGTTAATACCTAATAATTATTAACAGTTGCATACAAGACTGTCTACTTCCATGCTTTAAATCCAAACAAAACAATAAAAATATCAAAGAAAAATTGCTCTGATTCGAATAACCTACTTTGTTACTACTACTACTACTACTAATTATTCACAATATGGAAAGGCAAAGGAATATAGTCCATGCAGCCTAGTCTAAATTTCTTTTTTTTTACAGTGCGCGACGTTCTGGTAGTGAAACGCGCGTGAATGACAATGTTCTTTTTTTAGGGTTCCGTAGCCAAATGGCAAAAACGGAACCCTTATGGATTCGATGTCTGTCTGTCCGTCCGTATGTCACAGCCACTTTTTCCGAAACTATAAGAGCTATACTGTTGAAACTTGGTCAGTAGATGTATTCTGTGAACCGCATTAAGATTTTCACACAAAAATAGAAAAAAAAACAAATTTTGGGGATTCCCCATACTTAGAACTGAAACTAAAAATTTTTTTTTCATCAAATCCATACGTGCGGGGTATCTATAGATAGGTCTTTAAAAATGATATTGAAGTTTCTGATATAATTTTTTTCTAAACTGAATAGTTTGCGAGAGACACTGTCAAAGTGGTAAAATGTGCCTCCCCCCTCCTGTAACTTCTAAAATAAGAGAATGATAAAACTAAAAAAATATATATGATGTACATTACCATGCAAAGTTCCAACGATAATTTGTTTGAACGAGATCTAGTAAGTAGTTTTTTTTCTAAAAAAAAAAATACACTTTTATTAAAATATCGATCAAAGTTACAACAAACTACAAGAACTTTTATATGATGTTACTTGCTGCAACGGAACCTTTCATGGGCGAGTCCGACTCGCACTTGGTTAATTTTTTTTAAATTCATACAGATGGTCTTTTTTTGAAATTCATACAGATATGCATGCATCGAGAAGTAAGAAATGTGGCCATCTGCTGTTAACCCTTTGCGCAGTAGGAATCGAAAAAAAATAATACATAGGAGTGTTATAATGAAATCCAGTACAACATTATATCATCCGTTTGGATGATATAATGGTTATTATGACATTTAGTGTTGTTGACATTTAGTTTTATGTTGGCAATAAGCTATTTCAGAATCTTTTATAGAGGGTTTAAAGCATGGGAGTAGATCTTTTAAAATTTTGTGGTTTTTTAATATATTTACTTTGATTTTTGTTTTGCATAGGTGACTTTGGCTGACTGGTTTCATTTTATGTGGGATCGATTTCGTGGAATTCGCAAGGATATTACTCAGCAAGCTCTATGTTGTGCCGGTATTTAATACTTTCATTTATAAATTAAGTTGTTAATTTATTTGTTGTACATTTACTAATGAAATATTTCGTTACAGATTCAATCTGTATGGTTGAAATTTGCGCTCGTTTTCACGCGCACTGTGCAGCTCGGCTTGCCGATTTAGAACACACTCAGTTTGACCAAAAGTTAAATACTGACAATCTTACTAAGTGCCTACAAACTCTAAAACATATGTATGCTGATGTTAGTTCTGACAAAAAGCCCAATGAAGCTGAATTTAGAGGATACATCGCTCTCCTTAATCTTGGTGACGCTAATTTTTGGTGGGAGGTTAGTAAGAGTAATAATTGTGTCAATTAATATATGTATAACTTTTGAGTAAAATATCATTTTCTTGATATAATTTTTTTCCAGATAAAACAATTACCCCAAAATATTCAGAAATCAGAATCAATCGTTTTTGCTATAAAAATATATACATCATTAGACAATAATAATTATGTTAAATTTTTCCGCCTTGTTCGAGAGAAAGCTACTTACCTTCAAGCATGTATTCTGATGAGATATTTTAATGATGTCAGAGCCAGGGCCTTAGCAAGGATTATTAAAGCTTATGCACCGAGAGGCGGATCTCTATACCCAGCTGCAGATTTGATGAAAATCCTTGCTTTTGAAACAGTTGAAAATATGAAATCATTTATAAGTCATTATGGTTTACGATTTGCAAAAAATGAAGAAGAACTTGCAATCATTCTCAATAGAAATCAGTTTATCGAAGACAGTGATCCATATCCTCTCTCCAGAGCTATAAGCCTTATAGAATCTAAAAGACAGTGTACTGTTGGTGAAGTGATTTCAGGAGGTCGATTACCAAAATATGAGTTTGCTAAGCATCAACTGTATTCAAGTTTTACTGGTGATGGAAAATTAAAAGAATCCGCATTAATAGCTGAAGACTTAAAATATAATACCATAAATGATAGTAATAAAGATGTAAAATCTTTAAAAATTGAATTAGAAAATCTTTTGCAGGGAGGTAAATCTCTTGGAATTGCAGACAGATTAGTAGAAACGAAAAAACCTAGCATATTTGCTAAACCTGAAGTGGGTCCTAGAAAAAACGTAAATTTTTTTTCTACATCAGAATATAATACAAATCAAAATAAACATTTTTCATTTCAAGCGGCTATACCTGTTGCCCCAAAAGAAGTTATATCAAATTCACCAGAAAAAGTGTTAGAAGAAAGTTCGAAAAATATATTTGTGTTTTCTAAACCACAGAAAACAGATATTTTGTCTGCTGCAGATTTTGGAAATTCTTCAAATAGGGAAAATATATTTAGTAAATCAAGTGAAATCAGTGCAAATGCTTCAAGTAATTTATTCGTTTCTAAAGAAGTAGGTGATGGAGTAAAAAAAACTATTATTGGAAGATCTATATTTAGTCAAAACGATAAGAAAGATGAGACAAATGTTGACAGCAGTAAAAATATTTTTAAGAGTGCAAATACAAATTTATTTACTAAAGCAGAAGGCATTACCAGTGATAATGTTTTTACAAAAATCGATAGTAATAACATATTTAAAAAGCCTGTGGATAATTCTAGTGTTTTTTATTCATCATCAAAAACAAATCCTTTTACATCCAAACCTACATTCGATGTAAACTTTAAGTCCGAAAATACTTCAAAAAGTCCTGGATTTCCTCAAAACGGTGGCACATCGGCCACAATCTCACCAGGAAGTTTATTAAAAAGTGCAAATAAGCCTTTATCTGAATCTGTATTTCCAAGCAAAAGTAAAGTACCATCAGTACCTGAAAATATATTTAAGTCTGTTCTTCCGAAAAACAATGTTTACGAATTTGGTGATAACGATGGTGATTCGACAGCGGAAATGTCTAGTCTTATCGAGCAAAAACATGCAGAGGAAAAGAAAAGACAACTGGAAGCAATTAGGATGGAAGAAGAAAAGGTCGAGTTACAAAAGAAAGAAGAAGCGAAACGAAAAGAAGAAGCTCTCAGAAAAATGGAAGAACTTAAAAAAAATGAAGAAAAACGCAAAAGAGATGAGGAAAGAAAACAAGAAGAATTAAAAAGAAAACTGGAGGAAGAAAGGAAAATTCAATTAAAACTAAAAGCTGAAGAGCAAGAAAAGCTATTTAAAGAGAGAGTTGATAAAGAATCTGTTGAAATTGTTAATGAACTTATCGATGAAATTATAGATGAAGATGTAATAATTATTTTAAAAGAAGAGCATGAACGACTTAAAAGTTTAGTCGCTTTGGCTGACGAAACTACTGAAAATATTTGTTCTGAATTACTTAACGAAATTTGTAATTCCGAATTGCAAGCTGAAATATTTCGAGTAAAAAAAGTTATGAAAAAGTGGTTCTTTATATGGAGAAAGCAATTTGTTAGAAACTATAAGAGACGGACTCTTCTAGAAGGAACTCCAGTTTGGTTACCTGATAATACACCTCAAGAAGAAGCAAGAAACTTAAGAAGATGTACTGAAAAAGCAGCTTTAAAAAATATGAATGCTATTCATAGAGGTTATAGATTTACAGGAGAATTGAAACAGATACCAACACCTAAACCATACAACCTCTTAGATATAATTAGGTCGCCTCTATTAAAGCGCATGAAAAAAATTGATTATCCATATGATAAATGTTTCTTTTGGAAAGTAGCTTTAGTTTCGCCGGGTTCTACGAAATATATTTATAAAAAAATTAACGTCGAAAAATGGCTTAATGATGTTTTCAGTGACCAAAACACACACGATACAAGCAGTAGTTTGATTTATGTTGATAAACAATCTTGGAATAATTTAATGGATTTTGCTATATCAATAAGTTTAATCAATAAAGATAAATTAAGCATAGCAAATGAAGCTCTGAATGGTGCTAATGGTGTAATATTTTATAACACCGAAAACGACAATAATTGCATAGATGTCATAGAGCAAACTTTGAAATATAAATATCAATATCAAATAATACCAATTTCCATTATAACAGCAAAACATGACACTGAAACACTAAATTATCTTAATGATAAATTAACCATTTTGAAAAACAGTGAAATGATTTCAGACTATAGAATCTTTACTATTGATTCTGAACAACTTGCAGATTCCATAAACATCTGTACTAAAAATGCACTAAAGTGGCTGGCAAAAAATTGTCCTAAGTCGCCACCTATTGAAATAGACTACCTCAAATCGATTTGTCAAAGATACTTGGGTAATGAAATATGGTATCAATTAAAGTCTGAAAAAGACAAAAGAACAGATGTAGTACTCCAAGATTTACAAAAGTTGGTAATATGTTACAATAGTGCAGTTGATAAATTGACTCAAATAATAACAAATGAAGATATTTTTAATTATACGTCTTTTCCATTGGAATTTAACAAATATTTAGATAGTAATTCGCCATATCCTAAGCCATATGAATTCATAACTAGCAGTGTTAAACAGTTAGATAACATAAATGCTATCAAATACATGATGCAGAAATTAAAACTTCCAAACCCCATGTCAGCCTTTCTACCTAAAAGTATAATGAATATGCAAGAGGGGATTCGAAAATATTGCAACCAAATAAGTTGGTTGCAAGATCCCGAAGAAGTGGTTTGTAAAGTCGTTGCCGTTTTACCAAATGAATTTTCTGATATAAATATGCAATGTGATCAATTCGATAAGCACTTTAAAAATTATGATCTTGTAGATTTATTAAATGTTATTGTGTATGAGAAAATAAACAGCTTAAATAACTTTGATCATAAATTAGCAGTGTATAAAAAATGTGACTTGCAGGAATATCGTAATTATAATTGGTTATTTGAAGTAAATGATTATGCAAATTGTAAAAATATGCCATTGGATTACGATGATGACATTGATTATTATATAGAAGCAAAACGTCGAAAGATTTGTAATGATTCATTTGAAGATTTAATGTTGGAAGATAAAGATTGTACTTTGGTAGAAGAAAACATACAATTAGCAGATCAAACTATATCAACATACAACACTTATAAAGATGTTGTGTCAGAACTAGAACAAAAGTTAAATGAAGAAAAGAAAAAATCTGATGAAGTTGAAAATTTATTAAGACAAGCACTTTCTAATGTTTAATGATTATATGTCCTAACAACTGTCATAATAATATTAATTTTTGTAATTATTATTTTATTAGAATGGAAATAATAATTGAATAAAAATATTTTATATTTACATGTTGCCTTTTATTGAGAATATATATATATATAGTCTTCTCGATTAGCTTGTTGTTATTCGGTCATCATTATGGCGATCTTGAACAACATTTAAACAAGCATCTACAAATTCCGTAAATAGTGGTTCATGCATGTATTCACTTATTAGTAAGTCAGGATGTGCTGATGTGTCCAATATTTCAAGTATCTTTCTTACATGGGGGTTTTCTAAACAGTTTCTTAACTCTGTTGATTGTTCTGAAATAAATAAATATAATTGGAGTAGAACTGATAAATGTACAAATTTGATTGTATCTGATTTGTATAAAATTTATTGTATTTTCGAGTTTGAGTTTAAATTATTTGAATTACAATTTTTCCCATGGTTTAAAAAAAAGTTTAACACAAGTATACACATATTATGGTTGTCTGTTCCTGATATAGGTAAATTAATATTTGTGTTTAGGTACCAGCCGACTGATATAGGAATTATATATTTAGTTAATGTACAAAATACAAAGATAAAACATTTAGAACATTACACTCAGACTAGGGACGGGAATTGAATTGACAATCCTGGAGCAGAAAGCAAGGTTTCCACTGCACCAATGGGCCAGTCAAATGCACCAAAATAAAATGACTATAAAACCATTTGGTTTAATTTTTTTTTTAAATACTATTAATATCTGTAGTTCTTCACAGTAGAAACTGAAAACCCAATCACAACTGGTGGTAGTATATGGGACTAACTTGTAAAATGTTGATTTCAATTTTCAAAATCAAAATTTTACAGTTTTGTAATTGAAAATATATGTGATCCCTAGTGGAAAAAATTCTCTGAAATATTTCTACTAAGTGTGAATAATAATTATGAAATTTTTATTTTCTCTTAGAAACTCTGAAAAAGTATTATTCAGTCAAAGAAACATAAGTCAGAGTATTTGGAAGATTTGGGACTCTGCTAATACATAGTGTTGCCAAGCCCCAAAAATTGAAAAAAATTGGATTGAGATTACATTATAATAGCAATGTGAGATGATGATAAACGGCGATAGAGGTAAATGTTTTACCTAATTGTTTTAGTTTTTCAGGTGGTACTGTGTCTTCTGAAGGAAACTCATCAGTGTTTGTTGACTCTTCTTCATAAAATTCTGTTTGTGGTGGTGTTGGTGGTGAACAAGGAGTTTCTTTATGTAGTTTACAGCAGGCAACTGAGCAACTGTAATATTAAATGATATGAACGTAATATAAGTATCAAACTTTTTATTATAATTTCCATTTAATTAGATTTTGTTTACGTACTAGTTATTACATATAACAAATTGTATAATACTTACTATGATTGTCTACATACTGGACATTTATACTTAGAGTCTTTACCACATTGTATACAATCCATGCTTATTATTTGCTTTTTTTTAAAATTTATTTTTAATGGTTTCAATGCTGCCAAAAGAGCGCAGATGATTTCGCCAATGTCAGGCAGAATTGAGAAAACACAAAGGAGACTGATCACTGATGTCGAGGTTATAACAGTGCTTTAGTTAAAATCCCTTCATCTGGAACAAAACAAATATAGGAGCTAGAAAAATATTATATACAACTATGTTATGCTAAGATAATTAATTTAGTATAATTTATTTTATGTATACTACTTATATGAATTATCTTATTGTCATTTACTGGAAAGTGAGGAAAAATGGAATATAAATCAGAAATAGGTGAGGAGTTAGAGACATACAGGGAAAAAAATGAAATATTGAAGGGGACCAGGTGATTGGATAACTATAGTGTGATAGGACATTTTTGGTAAAGAGGGAGTAATGAACTTTGTATGACTATTTGGAGAAAATATGATATGGGCAAAAATTTTCTTCACCACCTTTGCGTAAGACCTACAGGAAAGGGATACTACTAATACATTCCTCTACTTAGGATTATTATATATTAGGTCATATGATATAGCCGTCTTAATAGGTTGCTGATGAGAAAACTTTTGACAGGTCAAAATTCATTATAAAATGTTTTTGCATTTTCTTCCAAAACATTACATGACTCTTGTATGTTGTTAAGAGCATTATTTTGAAGTATCTGGCTTTTGACCAATACTGCGATATAATGACTCTAAGGTAGCAGTTCAGGCATTTTATAGTTGGGAACTAATAGGTCTCTATGAGAAGGAATGTATGGTAAGACTATATTTTTTCAGGGAGCATTTTTTTCCTGAAAGTTATAACTACCGATTGAGTTGCAATCCAAGAAACAATCTTCTCTTCAAAGTCTTGTGATTCAATCGTCTAGCTTTAATGGCCTCTACACATCCAGAGGGAAGCTCTAGTGACTCAACTATTCTTGTAATGTTGAATGTCAGTATAATGGCTTTGTACTAACATTTCTAAAAAAGGATTAACCAAAAAGAATCAACTGCCTGTGAAATCGAAATTTTATTGCGATCTATATTTTTTACTCCTTTGCTATTGACCTTATTTTATGGACCTGAGTGTACTTTTTGATCCGGAAGTAGGAGTGGAGAGATCATCTTCCACCTAGCGTTTTCGACCACTATGAGATCCACCAAAATCTGGATGTCGATACGAATACGAAGGTCTGTCTAAATCCATCTTATAAAGTAAGAATGTGTAATTAATTTTAAAATTAAATAGCCATAAAAGTACTGAAATTACACTTACCCAATTTTAATAATAGAAAATCAAAAAATAATATATAATATTATGAAAATTAATAAATTAAAAAAAACACTAAGATCACACGTGTATTAACAACCTTAACACAATCAAAGAGAAAAACATAAAACAAACTTCAAATCACAAAAAATAAACAACTTATTTGACAATTAAACACATTGACATTGACTAAGAAGCAGTGCTGCCAACAACAATCATTAAAACAACGACTATATTTTCGATTTTTTTGATATATCTACAATCAAAGGGAAATTAAAAAATTGGTTGTCTGTAAAGTCGATTTATGGACAATAATTTTACGTAATAAAGTCTTAAGAGAATATTGATGAAAAATTGCATACTTTTATGAATTTAATTAAATTATTATCACTGAATTATCATTATTTTGTATTATACAAAGAAGGAGTTAATTGAAAATAACAATTTTTTCGATAAATTAACATTTATTTGCACTCGTTAATTCATATATGTTTTCTCTACTACTAGGACGTATCTGCCGATGGAGTAGAATAGAGATAGATGCGTTACAAGCCGAACACTTATGCCGATCGTGCTTCTCTATCGCTTGTTCCGTACTCTTGCTCGCGGAACGTGACATAGAGTCATGCTTTTTCATGCATGCAGCTGGCGTTCATTGATTTATAAGACGTTATCACATAAAAAAAATCGCTTCTAGTTTTCTAGCAAAAAAAATTATACAATTCCAATAGCTAAACCGTACCCAAAACTAACCGTTATTCTTAACTTAACAAAATTATAATAATCTAATTTAAAAAAAAAAATATCTATTTACTTAATATTTACAAAAACAACCTAAATAAAAACTATAAAAAAAGCAAATTCTAATACGACTGAAATAAAAATAAAAAGTAATGTGTATATTTAACTAAAAATAAAAATTATGCCTACTTTACTAATAAATAATAAATCGAATTGAGAATCGAATTAGCTATAAGAAAAAATTCAAAGTGAAAGAATTGTCAATGACGTCTGCCCTAGGAGTATACGATACGGAACGTAATTATTTATCGATAATACAAAAGTTGCAAAATTTTTATTTTGCCACAAATTTATATGTAAATGAAAGAATAGTACATTTAAAGTAAATAAATATTTTTTTTTTAAATTACAAATTCTATTTTTTTTTTAATAATTAAAAAAAAAAAATTTTGGTTGCCTGTAAAGTCGGTATACGGGCGAAAGTTTTACGTGACAACGACTTTGAGTGGTAAAATAATTTTAATGTGAATATTCATTCGTATAGTAGGAAGAAGGATGAAATAATAGTAACAATTTAAAACATTTATTTATACAAAGAATTATATTTAAAACACTTTCACTTTTTATGTCTGTCTCTCTCGCTCTTAGGCGGGCTAACCATGCCCGAGTGGCCTCTCACTCGCTCTCATTGTGAGCGCATAACGTGAGCGGAGCGTAACGCAGTTTCTTGAAGTGTCACCCGGCAAACCAATTTATAAGACGTTGTCACGTCAAAAGTTAAATTTTTGAATCAAATAAAACGACTTGTTTAGTTGTGACGTCATTATCATCAAGGCTATAACTTATATAAGGATGGCGATCTGAGATCGATTTCTAGAGCCAAAAAGATCGATTTTTTTAAATTGATATTTAGTACTGAATCGAGCCAGTAATTCGATATTTTACCCTCGATAATTGACATTGATTTTTCATGCTTTAATAAAAATCATAAAAATATTTTCAGTTATCTTAAGAAAAGTTTAACAAAAGGATAAAAAAAAATTCAGGGGACGTTCAAGTCCGTCCGTCCACCCTCATCTAACACGCCAAAGGTCGCGATAGAAACCCGTCAAATTCAAGAAAAAGGAGAAGATGGACTTTGTGCATATTCTATACCCTTCTCGATACTGTAAGTGTAAACTCTTGGATTCTATACATCATGTCGCCTGACCCAGAAAAGAAACCAATTCAACAGCGAAGTCAATTTATGAATTTCTGATTTAGCAATGTCGCTTATAACATAGACATGGGTAGCTCAATGAATTTGTATGAACCGCAGATCAGCTCATGAGCCATATGCTTGAACCGGAGCTGTGAACCGGCTCACAGTTCAGCTCAATTGTTGTTATGTTGTTACTTTTAACTATTAGATTTACAGCTAATTTAAGACTCGGTTCAAACAAGTGACATGTATGATGTACCTAAATTATAAATATGTAAATTAATTTTATGCTAATTTCATGCATATGATAAATGCTAAAGTGAGTTTCTTTGTTTATTACGCTTTTACGCCTTAACTATTAACCTGAATCCCGATCATCATGAAATTCTGCATACCAGTTGTCTGGGGTACAGAAAAGGACATAGAGTACCTACTTTACGTACCGACTACCGTTGGTGCCTGTACCATGCGAGCTGAGCCGTGGACGAAAGCTATTTATTTATATTTAATCTATAAAACTAATATATATGTAAGATATTATTTTATGTATCACTTTGTTTAAATTTTGTTTAGGCTTTATGAGACAAAAGTTGTTTAAAATCCTACCAGCATAAAAAAATTGATTCACAAAATTATTTCCGGTACAAAGGATTACTTTTTATGCATTCTACTTTAATAACAACTTCAAATATTAACAAATTTCACGTGAATTATAATATTTAAAATAATTAAATTAATATTTACAATCAAAAATCACGAAGAACTGGTTACCCTACAAAAACGCTCTTTTTCGCGACGCCGCAACGCCGCAACGCAAACTGCCGATTTTAGCGTTGCGTCGACGCAACGCGGTTATGTGTTTCGGCCCTTATTCTTAATATTTTTTTTTCATGTTCTGAATTAAATCGGTTATTATGGTGCCTTTCTTGTTTTTTATTTAAATTTATTTTTATATTATAAGTACAACTGTGAAGTTTTATTTCTCTGGCGACGAGGATAAATTTGTTAAGATGTCGATCGGAAAGTTATCGGAGTTCGACATAACATCAGGGGGTCGATGTATATTGAACGAACAGAAATGTTTTTCAAAGTTAACGCGGTTAAAGAAGACTTATGGCTACCCACTTTAATTGTGGCGATGGGCGATGAAACGTACGAGTTACTGAGTAATTTAACGAGTCCAGAAAAACCGAGCACGAAGACGTTCGCAGCGGTGGTGAAGCTGATGGGTGAACACATACAGCCGAAACCATCTTTTATGGCAGAGCGATTTCGATTCCGTCAAAGAAGACAAAATGCGGGTGAATCCGTTTTCAATATATTTCTGAACTAAAAAAAAATGTCAAGGTTTCGTGACTGTAGATTAAGACAGCGAAGCTATTAGACAGTGTTTATTCGCCGAAGATAGCTTACAATACGCGAAAGCAGTAAACATTTCCTCAGACATGGAAGCGGCGGAAAGAGATGCAGTAGCAGTGGAACAGGCAAGAGTGGTAGCGGTGTGAGCAGCGATGGCGTAGCGGATTCCGTGCATGTGGTACAGATGGCCATGCAGAACAGCCGGGGCGGGCGTGGCCGGGGCGGCCTACGGAACTCGGTAGTGGTGCGCGGACGACGAAATAAAGGAATAAACAGTAATTGTGCGGCTTGTGGATCTACGGATCATAAAAGTGATGGGTGTCGGTACAAACGTTTCATCTGTAGTAAATGTGGACAGAGGGGACATTTACGTCGTGTTTGCTCTCTACGGTCAGACGGCATCTCTCGGCGTCAGGGTCTGATCTGATGATGAAGCTGGAAGGTGGCCATAGGAACTTCACAATGAAACGACACATCCTCATCGCGTTCGGGCTCGATTGAATCGTCTTGACTAGTAGTTTGTCTTTCAGTGGTAACCAGGGTCTGATGACGGAGCTGGAAGGTGGTAATAGGAATTCTGTAATGAAACGACGCAACCCCATCGAGTTTCGGCTGGTTTGAATCGTCTTGACGAGTACTTTATTTATAGATGATTACCAGGGTCTAACATGGGCGTTTTCGGTTTTTAGATCAAACGGCTACGTAGCCGATACTAAGTTTCCATATCGATATTGAAAACCGTTTTCATATATCGATATCAGTAGTAATGTTTTGCTATCAATTGCGTAACGTAAACACAAAACGAAACAAACGCAAACTGTTGAACATAAAGGTTAAAACACTTTAAATATAAACTATAACAAGTTTATATCATATGTTTTGAAAAACTACGTCTTATGGTTATAAAATATTAAATATGATAGTAATATTATAGTATTATTATAATTTTTAATATTTTAATATAATAATTATTATAAAGCATACTTCAATAAAACTAAAAATGATTCGTTTCACAAACTTTTTCTTAAATACACACACTATTTTATTACGGAAACTAAATAATCATAACCATAAAAGAGTAAAGACTCGACTTTATTGCTTAAACTTGTAGTTATATTTTGCGATGTACACAGTTGCATTAAAACCGCTAAATCGAATCGAAAACCATATTCGCCTCATCTCTTTTATTCAGTATGAAGTTACCGTTATAAGAAAGAGATGCAGATAATATGGTTTTAGCTGTCGGGCCGCTCTTGCCGTTGCGCGCCCGTCACCGTTTTACCAGTTTCGGTTTCGTGTTCGCGCTCAAGTTTTCGTTGGTTATGTGAAAACGGTTATGTGTTTTGGTATATCGATATGATATGATATGGGGACACGTAACCGATATTAGTTACGTTTTGATATATCGGTCTCATGCCTACCAGGGTCTGATTACAGATGGCGCGCAGTACCCATTAAATCGGCGCAAGATTTTATTAAAAGTATAATAACTTCTTACGTGCGTACATACATAAGTACACACACACTTTTTTTTCGCAAACCTTACTTAACCAATTAATGTAAAATATATAATAAAAAGACACATTTATTTTTATTTTTATTTATTCTTGTTTATTGAAGTGAAACTTTTATATCGACATATGGGAGAAATATTATAGATATAGCATGTTAAGTAAAATCAAAAATCGTCACACTACGATCGTCATATTTTCGGACCATATCCGTACCGTACTATATATGTAATGACACGACGCATGTCGAAATCAATCAGACCGCGGGAGATCATGAAAAGCGAGAAAATCTGGCCAGCGCGATGTAGAAAGACGGTCGAGTTATACAGCGATATCTAGGAAATCGCAACCAAACTAGTACAAAGCTGTTTTTTTCTTTTGAGGTAGAATTAATGAATTTATTAATGGTTTAAGTGTGAATTTATTTTAGTAAATTCAACAACAAACAAATTTCTCCTTTAACTTTTTTATGTAAGTCTGATAATTTGTTTATTACAGACGTCGGAAATGGAATTTTTGAAAATTTTATGCTTTGAGTAGCTGTACAAGCTAAACTCTGAGTGGTACAGAAAAATGATTTGAAACAAATTTATAGAGCATAAAATTTCCTACAAAATTTTTTTTTTCTACTATCAATAGTTTAGTTACAGAAAACAATTTACTGCTATTTTAGAAAAATTTGGAGTAGAATGACGATTTGTGAAAAACATATTCAAATTACAGATTTGTTTCACTACACTTTTTTGAAGGTAATTTAATATTGTTTAAATAATTGAGTAGAAAAATACGAAAAAAAATTCGTACGATGCGAGCGAAAGAAAAAATGAATAAAAAAATGGTTTTTCATACTTTTTATATAGAAAACTTATTGTTTGATGAGCAACGGCTTAAAATCAAAATTAAGGGTTTAGTTATAAACTCAAATTTTTTGTTTTTTTATCGCCTACAACATTTTCAGGTGGGACATTGAGAAAAAAATTTTCTCTAAAATGCAGCACCCGAATAATACATACCTATAATATAATACTTATCTAATGCATACAATAAATTTACATACATAAATATAATATAAGCAGGTGAATCAAACGGTTAGGGCTGTAGGCTGAGAAATCGGTGGACAATCCTAGCCGCAACGCCTTCTGCATCCTGGCTGCGAGCGAACCGTCACGGATCCCTGGTTGCCCCAGATGGTGAGGCTAATCGGTATTAAACCGAAGATAGATATCACGATAGGGATGATTTCAGCAGACTCCACACCCCACATGTCGACAATCTTTTCTGTTATATTATTATACTTCTCTGTGCATTACTTATCTCTGTATGGATGTAATTAAAACTGCATCAATAATGTTTGTACTTTAATTACACACAATAAATATTTACAAACACAACATATCCTTTTCAATCGATTACATAACAGAACATATAATATAATTAGGTAACATTATTTCTATGAATATAAAAGCTTTAAACAATTCATAAGTTAACTGAAACAATGCAATTGATTACAAGCGTAAGAATGTACGTGATTAAACTTAAATACTTACAATAATAGCTGATTAGTTAAGTTTTGTTGGTGGGTTCTTATTATTATCTTTTTTATTTTCTTTTCTAAAATTCTCGATACAAGGTTTGGTTTATTGAGATGTTTTTACTATTTACGAAAACTGTTTCTAGATCATAACTTGTTGTTACAATAGAATTTAACTATAGTCAAATTATTTTTGACGTGATAACGTCTTGTAAGTCGATGAACGCCGGCTGCACGCACGAGAAAACATGACTCATTGTCACGTTCCGCGAGCGAGAGCGCGGAACAAATGATAGAGATGCATGATCAGTCTAAAGGCGGGTACTCACTAGCGAGCTGTAACCGTAACATGCGTGATGGAGTACGAGGTTTTTTTTTTTTTTTTTTTTTTTTTTTTTTTTTTTTTTTTTTTTTTTTTTTTTTTTTTTTTGTCGCAGGGGAATCCATTTACGGATGATATCCAGGATGCCCGGGTCGGCAGTCCTAGACCTATGTCGGAATCGACACTTTGGGAGTGCAATACCGTACTAAACCCCTGCGGGAGCCTTCAGCCGCTTTAATTGGAGGGTCCCGGATCTGCAGGCAACAGGATCCCTCCAGCGACAGGCTGGCCTCGGCGAAAAGGCCAGACTTCTCCTCCATGGGGACTGTCCGGCTCACCTCTGAACAGTCCCGACGACGCCGTATCTAGCAGGACCGGGTTCCCATCCCGGGCCGATACGGGCACAGGGGCGTTACTGGAGGCGCATTAAGTAGCGCCTCCTACGCACTCCCATTCGTCGCCCGCGGATGGAGGCCACGTCGGCGGCCTCCTCTCTCACCCGCTCGTCGGCCTCCTTCTGGGACATTACTGTCTCGCAGAAGGAGACCATCGCCTTCCAGGACTCGTCGTCGCCGAGCATCGCGATGATAATGCTCGGGAGCGACAAGTCCCCTCCGGAGTACGAGGTTCTAGTGTGTACGTTTGTTACAGTTTAGGCTCACGACGCCACCGGAACGCTTTCACCGAGCGTACTCATTAGCGAGCTGTAACCGTAACTTGCGTGATACAGTACGAGGTTCTAGTGTGTACGCTAGTTACAGTTTAGGCTCACGACGACGCCGGAACGCTTTCACCGAGCGTACTCATTTTGAGAGCTTAACCTGTAACCAAACAGATACAGTAACGAGGTTCTAGTGTGTACGAGAACGCCACTGACAAGCCGGATCTGCGCAGTGTTGGTTTGTAAGTCCACGATGTCGGACGAAGTGACTCTCGCTTGTGAAACATACATACTTATAGATGTCTTACTCGATGATCATAAACGGCCACGAAGATGGCCTGTGGACTCATGGAATGTATCGGGTGATCTCATGATATGTACTTATCATATATATATTCGAATTAGCTGGTTCGCAGCGGCTAAAACAATTTCTCCTATTGACGTCCGCGAGCGCACTGCGAGCGCCCTTTGATTCGCGGCAAAAACCGACAATCGCCGGCTCGCTGCGAGTCGCTCGTGTAGCGTTCGTTGCAGGCTCGCGAACCACGTACACACTATGTTTTTGGTAACAGTAACGGTTACAGTTACGTGCAACGTTACGGGTCCAGAAATGAGTACGTCGGGAGTATGCGGCTTGTAGCGAGCCGACGTTTAGGCTCGCTACAAGCCGCATGCGTACCGCTCGCAGCAGGTTAGCGAACTACGTACACACTATGCTTTTGGTAACAGTAACGGTTACAGTTACGTGCAACGTTACGAGTCCAGAAATGAGTACGTTGTAAACGTCGGCTCGCTAAAAATCGCACGCGTACCGCTCGCAGCAGGTTAGCGAACCACGTACACACTATGTTTTTTGGTTACAGTGCATGCAACGGTTACAGTTACAGCTCGCTAGTGAGTACCCGCCTTAAGCGTTTGGCTTGTGTGCTTGTGACGCATCTATGTCTCTTCCACTCCATCAGCAGATGCGTCAGAGTAGAAGAGAAAAAATGTTCTTTAAAAATAAATTATTGAATTAATGAGTGCAAATAAATGTTAAATTATCAAAAAAAAAAAAGTCAATAAGGAGTTACTTCTTTGTATTATACAAATTAAAAAGCGTGTAATAATGATAATTAATTCATTGACAACAATTCAATTCATAAAATAATGCAATTTTTCATCAATGTTTTCTTGTAACGTTATCACGTAAAATTATTATCGTCCGTATACCGACTTTACAGACAACTATTTTTTTTTTAAAGTTAAAATAGATGGATAGGCTTTTAAGATAAAAATAGTACAAAGGTATTGGACGGATTACAATTTGTAATAAAAGTGAATTAAAAAATAATAATAATAATATCTATTTCAATAGATCATAGAATTACTGGTAAAATAAAGGTTTAGGTAAAAACATGAAAAATATCTTAGGAATTTGTGTTAACATATCCTATGTTAACATAAATTTAACAATTTTATAAAATTATTACATAAAAAATATTTCGGTCACTAATTACGACGTTAAAATCGTCTCTAATCACATATTATACGATGCCAATTTGAAAAATAATGGTAAAACACTGTCGTAACGAATTTAATATTTCCTATAAACGTATTAAAGGCAAGTAGATTTTATGATTTTGTTTTTAACCTTCAACATTAATTTAGTAACGCTTATGAAACAATTTGAACAGGAATTCTTGAAACAGATAAGTTTTATGTATTTTCTATCTGGCACACACATCTCGTCGTCTCCTCTTCACCTGTCGTCTCTTCTGCACGCACTGTATACTCATGGCGGCGGTTCAGGACCGCGACAGGCGACCGCGACAGGAGAGACAGAGACAACAGAACCGAGACGATCAATGATATAACTTGTCGCGGTCTCTTGTCTCTGTCTCTACTGTCGTAGTCGCGTGTCGCGGGCGCGAACCGCCACCATAAGTATGGAGGGTTGAGGTACGGAGAACCGTCTTGTATGGGGGTTTGGCTGAAAAAGTGTCCACTTGTAAACAGCAAATTAATGTTCGAACACCCACCGAAATAGCACTAGTGTAGCAAATGGAAATGATATGAAGTTAGCAGTTATAAGCAGAGTGAACTGTGCTGTGTTGAGAAATTTAGTATTTCTTTTGACTTCTGTAGTTAAGAAATAGTCGACTAAATCAATACTTTTGATTTTATTTAATTTTTAATATTTAATTTATTACATTATGTTTATATTACATTATGTCTTTTACTGTTGTTAATTTATATTGTTTATCACGTGTTCAGTCAGTGTTATGACTGCTTTGTTATTTGGCGCTTCCTTTAAGGTGGACATGCATAGGTCGACTTTCATACATTTTTATTTTTGATTATTCTTGAAATGTATACATTTTTTTAAACATTTTATTTGTTTTATCATTTCTTTAGAGCTTTTTATATGGGCAATGTTCATGTCAGGCAAATATTTACATTGTTTATAGTATAAAATCGGCATTCAAAAAGTGACAGATTTACGTATGTGTGAGTTCTGAAGTTTACATTAGCATTGATAGATGTCGCCCGTGTCGCCCAAATAATCATAGACGTATTATACCTCTATGCAAATAATGCGTCGAAAATAATTTTTTTGCGCCACCTATCGTTAAAGTGTAAAAGTACTTCGCTGTTACATGATATAAATTTTATAGGAAAAGGTAAGGTTCATAGCAGCGTTGCCAGATATTTTTTTTGCCAAGTCGGGATTTTGGAATATTTTGAGTGAAATAGCGGGATTCTTTCGTCGAAAGCGGGACATAGTAAAAAAAACGTATATAATGAGAAGTTTTTAAATATTTATCTTTTTACTTGAATTCAAATTACGTTTACGTGACAATAGATAACAAAAATAGCCATAGAAAATGTATTTTAATAAAAATATAATATTTGAAATCAGATTTACCCTATTATTAAATAGTTGAGTCTTATTCGTCTTCTGAAATAAAAGGGCAGGCGGCCAGTCCACACTTGTCTGTGTCACCCGCCCACGCTTCCTCAGCACGCCGCACGCACAGTCGAGTTATCCCCAAAAAGCGGGACAGAGCATGTCCCGCGCGGGACATTTAATTTTGATTTAAAAATCGGGACGTCCCGCCAAAATCGGGACGTCTGGCAACGCTGGTTCATAGGTATCTTATAAGAGGATTGTGAAATCACATTCAAATTTCAAAATTATCAAATGGTTTGATAAGGTTTAAATTAATTTAAACTTTTTAATGGTAGGTATTATTTAAATGTGACCTTACTCTGCAAATATGACTCAATTCAAAAATTAAGTTTTATATTTATTTTATCGTTATTTATTATATATCGTTATTTTTTATTATATATACATATTTAATATCTGTATGACCAAGCTTTGTTCGGTATTTTTTTTTTTGCAATTTACTTATCAAATATAATTATTTAGATACGATTAAATAGTGATGAAATATGAGTAACTACCTAATATTTTTCGATCTTACCGATATAATAATAATAATAAAATATATATATTATATATATAAGGTGTTCGAATTCTATATGCGTTCCTTCAAATGGGGGGTTCTGTAGGTGTTATAGATCACGTTCCGTATGAAAATAAATTTCCTAGCCCTTTTTTAAATTTCACTTTGTCTTAATATACGAGCTACTCTGTTTGCGTCTACAAGCATTACATCGTCCCATTTCGGCGCAATTATGCAGCTCGAGTACATAAATATAGGTTTAAATTACAATGGATAACATTGTACGAGGATAATAAGACACTGGAATATTTATTTAATTGTATTCGAGTCAGTATTACGTTATCTACTATTTTACTCTTCTATCGTAGCAGTGGTTAACGAACGTCTCATCGTTTTACTAATTATCAATATCTTTAAGCTAACTCATTAGGAAAATCAAATAAATAAAAATAATAAAAATCTCGCGCGCATCTTAAACAAAAGATCAGCTGTAACACCACAAGCGAGTGACGTCACGACGAACGACGAACTGTTAATTCGAGTCGTTGACTCCGCGAACAGCTAACTTTCGACAATAATTCGGTAACTCGAGTACCTACCCGTACCGTATGTACCTACGTATCTACGTTTTACTAATTATCAATATCTTTAAGCTAACTCATTAGGAAAATCAAATAAATAAAAATAATAAAAATCGCACGCGCATCTTAAACAATAGATCAGCTGTAACACCACAAGCGAGTGACGTCACGACGAACGACGACATGTTAATCCGTATTCCGTAGGTCGTTGACTCCGCGAACAGCTAACTTTCGACAATAATTCGGTAACTCGAGTACCTACCCGTACTGTACGTACCTACGTATCTACGTTTTACTAATTATCAATATCTTTAAGCTAACTCATTCGGCAAATCAAATAAATAAAAATAATAAAAATCGCACGCGCATCTTAAACAATAGATCAGCTGTAACACCACAAGCGAGTGACGTCACGACGAACGACGAACTGTTAATCCGTATTCCGTAGGTCGTTGACTCCGCGAACAGCTAACTCGAGTACATAATATTATTATGACTCTAATTTTCAGTCACACTTGACCAGGCTGCGGACTGGCAAATTTATTGTAACAATATTTTGTTAATCAAATAATTTTATAAAAATTTAATTGCCAGAGCTATTATAGCGTCTTGAAATTATATCAATCACATAAATCTGAATATTTTAATGTGCTACAACAATTTGGCGTGTTTAAAAATTAGAACCATAACTTAGTATTTGCAATAACACAAACATTTAACAATTATCCAACATTTAAACATACTCCGCTTAGAGAGATCATTCAAGTTTACAAGAATAGTATACGTAGTATTAAGCATTTTATTAAACGATATAGTCAAAGACTCCAAAATTTAAATATCCAACCGACTCGTTTAAAAATAAGAATCATAAATATCTAATATTTTTCAGTCCCGGAAGAAGCTTATCTCCAAATGGTATGTTTGTATGGTGGTATATTTGCAGGTTCTCATTATAACTAGTACACTATTCAGCTAATAAACAAATAAATTAGCTACATTACTAAGTATGATATTTTATGTCCTATCAAACTCATTTGAAAATTCAATCGTAAAATAGAATCGTCGTTTTATTCGTGTTATTAAAAGCCAAAAAAAAAATTTTAGATCAAAGTTTTTACATACTTGGAAACATTAAAATCCTTTTCAATTTTCTTTAAAAACCTAATTGCTGTATTATTTAAATAACTACTTGCAAAACACTTCTTTAACAATTAACGAAAACAATAAAATTAATCATTTTAGATATAGCTATGTCGATTTAATTCAATTTTTGTGTCATCTACTCAACTTTGCTTCTAGTTGACAAATCATTTATTTATAATTTTATTAATCACAACAATATTTAATTAGAATATTACTCAAAAAAACACGTATCTTAATTCCGAACAAAATGTGAGAATATTAATTATTTCAATAATCGAAGAATTGACACTATTATCTATAACACTAGTTTTTCAACTTTTAAACACTACTCTTACATGTAATATTAACATAATTTTTAACGTCCACAGACGTTTGAAATTTATAGTATTTTTTAACTTAAGAGCAGCACAAAATAATAAGCGGCAACGATCCATTCGCGGTGAAAACGTTTGATGATTTGTACATAATAAATATAAATTTACATTATTATTCGCATAGAATTTTTTTTATAAAACATGCGTTGCAACTGCAAACATCAATGCGTTGCGATACGAAACTATAAAACTAGTGTGAGACGTGAGCCGTGAGTCTCGCTAGCATGAATCGGTTTCCATCGGTTTTTGTTTTTTGTTTCGCCCGAGTTGTAGAGCGAGAGCGAGATGGTAAAATAAACATGAAAACGTCGTCGTCGATAGGGGGCCATTCATTTATTATGTAACACTATTTAGGGTTAGTCGACCATATTATGTTATTTTTTCTTACAAGGTGGTGGGAGGGAGTCTCATTAGTTCTTACGTAAGATCACAAAAATAATGATCTTAGTAAAAATTATACTTTGAAAAAGCGCGGGCAGCCGCGCGAGTGCCGAGGTTCGCTCGGATGTGAAATAGGTAAACGATTTCCATGGCAACGGACCCGCCGCGCCACCCGCACTGCGCCTCTCGTGAATTCCCCGCTTGTGGACTAGACTTTTGTTTGCGTAAACAACACTCGATATTACGTTAATGATTTTAATATTGTAGTTAAATAGTAATTGAATTATAATTAAAACCAAAATTTATTACTACCAAAAAATTAAAATTATAAATTACAAAATTTATTACTACCAAAAAATTAAAATTATAAATTATTTGTACCTTCGTAAGTAAAAAATAAATATACATTTCTAAAAATTGTTACTTTAAAAATTGACATTAAAATAAACCAAACGTGTATCCATTTATTCTTTTAGATTCTTACGTGATAACTATTAAACAGGGGGGGGGGGGTCGGCATATTCTTATTTTTTTTATAACAGGGGGGAGGGGGTCGAAAAGTAGTAAAATTCGTCGTACGTAATAAATGAATGGCCTTAGCTCGGCAAGTAGTAAAACAACTATTCAATGAATGCAAAAAATATTTGGATTTGTTGTTAACATTGTGAAGATTGCAATAGATGAGATACCTACTAATTTCGAAAAAATGTGAATACGACACTACTATTTCATGTTTAAAGTATTTTTTTAGGAATTATTTTAAAAGCATTATTAACTTTTTGGATACGTCTTTTTATATTTATTATAAGCAAGCATTATTTTATTATTTATTAACCGAATCTAATTTCTTTTTAAATTTTACTGTTATTTTGGTAGCAATTTTTTTCTTGTTTTTAAATTTAATGCATTAATTTTTTGACGCGATAACGATTAATTAATTTAAAAACATCGTAGAAAGGGCTATTATTGCGTCTTAAAATGTAAATCAATCATATTAGACTGAATGTTTAATGTGTTACAACAAGTTGATGTGTTTAAAGAACTATAACTTAGTATTTACAACAATCATCCTAAATTTTAAATTACTCCGCTTAGACAGATCATTCTTGTTTATAAGAACCGTATTATTAAAATATTTATTTTATTACATAAATGACAATGAACCCAGTGTAAACAAATAATTATTAAAAATAATATTTTTTTCACGCTGGATTCCTAAGTACCGCTAATTTGCAAGTACCTACTGTTACTTGGCGCTATGTCAGCATATTTGAGTTTCACACGCGTGTTGCCGCTCGTTTCTTCAACCCGCTCCCGATGTCGTAAGGTCCGGACTAGAGCGGTCAGCGGAGAGAGAGCTATGCGTTTTGAATAACCAATAGAATTTCAATATAAATAAATAAATAAATATGTTTTGACATACACACATGGTCGTCTGTTCTTAAGGTAGGCAACTTAATGCCTGTGTTTTAGATAACAGCCGACTGATATCCATTTTTTTTAAAATAAATATTACATATAAATGATACATATAGAAATAAATACATATTACACCCAGACTCGAGGCGGGAATCGAACCCACGACCCTGGAGCAGAAAGCAGGGTTACTGCTATACATAGTGTACTCTGTTGGTCACTGCCAACTGCACCAATGGGTCAGTCAATTTCACTATTCACACATCTTGTCTCCGCTCAACTTCAGAGATTGAGCGAGGCGGCGCGTCGCGACGGAACTAGGGGTGTGCGATAATTATCGATAATTCATAACTACCCGATAATTTTTCATTCGATAAATATCGATATTTATCGATAATTTTTCATCCGATAATTATCGATAATTTTTTTTTTTGATCCGATAATTGTGATTCGATAATTATCGAGTAATAAGTTTCACAGGGAGAAGTGACGACCTGTTTTTTAGATATTCGGATAGGGTACATCGGTAAATGTCGATACTGGATATCGGATGACCCTTTTTTAGGAATTTAGATAGGCTACAGGGGTAAATATCGATGCTAGATCTCGGACGACCTTTCTTTTTTCGTATGCACTTGCGATACACAAAAATTATCGATACTTCTCATTCTTCATCCGACAATTCTCGAGTCCATCGAATTCATCCGATAATTATCGAATCACCCGATAATTATCGATAATTTTCATCCGATAATTATCGATAACTGTCACCAACTGTCGATAATTTTCATCCGATAATTATCGATATAAGTTGTGTTAAACTATCGATGACACGATACGATAATTATCGATATTTTTTCCCGATGAACATCCTTAGGCGGAACTAAGCGGAGATGTGAGCGGCGTCCAGTGAGCGGCGCCGCTAGTTCTCCCCACGCCCAACGTCGTGCATGTCACAGATTCAGTGCCATTAATTTGTGGGTTTCCCTTTTTAAAAAAAATTAAATCAATTTTAATGTCGTAAAAAATAAAAAAATTATAAATACAAAATATTTAAGTATTATTCATAAGGAACATTTATCATTAAATTGATTGTATTTCTTCTAAGTATGCACATCTATACTAAAATTATAAAGTTGAAGAGTTTGTTTGTTTGTTTGTTTGTTTGAACGCGCTAATCTCAGGAACTACTGGTTCGAATTGAAAAATTCTTTTTGTGTTAGATAGTCCACTTACCGAGGAAGGTCATAGGCTATATAACATCACGCTACTACTAAAAGGGATAAAAGAAAATAAATAAGAAACGTTACAAAAACGGAGAAAATATTCTTTTTTGAGTGCTTCCGTTGCGTCCTTTAATGTTCCTCCTCCCAAGACCTTTTTTATCATAGTTCCACTTTTAAATTAAACATAATATCACCCTTTTATTCCCCGAAGGGGTAGGCAGAGATGCACATAATAAATGTAACACCCACTTTTCGCCAGTTGTGAGTCCCATGTAATAGAGGATGAGCCTATTGCCATACACCGGCACCAGACTCCGTGCTATTTACTGAGAAATTTCGAAAAATAAAAAACCCAATAATACGTTTGCGACCCAGGAATCGAACCTGAGACCATTTGCTTGGCAGTAGCGCTTTGTTTTAGATCTCTTAAAGCTAATCTTTGACAGGCAGTAGCGCTTGCGACCACTCGACTAACGAGGTGGGCACTCTTACAATTAGAGTAATAGTTTAAAAATATTTAAATACATGTTTTTCCTCAAATAAACGCGGATGAAACCGCGGGGCACAGCTAATATTTTATAAATATCAATGCGATAATTCCTTTTGGTTTGAAAAAAAATAAATGCAAAATTTACCTACTGTGTTGTTTGTCAAAATCAAACTTTAACAAGTATGCTTAATTAAAAAAATCAAAAAACCCGACTGCGTAAAATACTCTTATTATAAACTAAAAAGAATAAAACAATTTACTAGCTTTCATTTGATACCCATATTGCTACAGTAAGAAAAAAAAATTCAACTCCCCCCTTCATTTCGCCATTTGCGGGCGCCATTTTGAAAATTTATATAGCCTATGTCACTACTACAATTTAGACAAATCCAACGACACCTCATATGTCAAAAACCGTCCAGCCGTTTGGGCTGTAGGGCGTGCCAAAGAAATGGACAGACATACATACATACATACATACTCACATACATACATACATACATACATACATACATACATACATACATACATACATACATACATAAATACATACATACATACATACACTCGAAAAACATAACCCTCCTTCTGTCGCAGTCGGGTAATAAAGTAAAAGATAGAAAATCTTATTATATTTCATAGAATTATAATTAAAAATTTGTAAAAAAAAATATTTAATAAGAAAACTGAAGTAGGTATTGAGCTCAAAATAAAAAAACTAAAAACCACTAAAGTTCTAAACGAATTTAAAAATCAATTAATGAGTAGGTAAATATTGCGAGTTGCAAATAAAGCAACGAAAATGTAAAGCACTTTAAAATTTATAATGACTTACTATAATCAAAACAAAAACTTTTATTTTGTTAAAATAACATTCATAAGTCACCATAATTTAAATAAAAATAGCATCGGTATAGTTATGAAATCATTTGTTCAATTCAAATCATCTTTTACGTTTCTTTTTAATATTTAATAATTATTGTTTGTTTTTAATCAGCAAACGTTTTTACCGCATGCATGAAGTTGCTGTTATGACTATTGACTATTAAAATATCTCTATCTCGCTTACACGTATTGCTTCGTCTCTATTTTTTGTGACTCGTCCATTGTACAGGGTTCCCGACTTAAGGATTCCTCCCAAATTTAGGGGGTAAATTAGTGAGATAGATTTTTTAGGGGTTTCATAATTGTTTAGGGGTATTTTTAGAGTTTTTATGACTTATAAAATGACTTACAAAATGACTACTTATAAAATGACTATTAAAATATCTCAAAATTCAGATTAGCGCTCTGCACGGTTCCAATTTCAAACGCAACTGTCGGACGTGCATTGTCTATTTATAATATCATTAAAATAAGCTGCGAAATAAACTATCTGCTTAAATGTTTCAAAGCATGATGATGATTCGATTCACGTTAAATCGAAATGGTGGATGTTGCACAACATTCAATCCAATGAAGTTTAATAAATCTGATCACTCAGAATAAAATTAAATAATATTTGATGTATTAAATAATGTATGAATAAATATTATTAAAAAAATATTATTTTTTATTTTTACAAAATACTATTTTTGGAGAATTTCGAAGTAATTAAGGCGATTTTAGGGGTTTTTAATTTTAGTTTTAGGTATAAATATTTTTGAGAGTTGGTAACACTGCTATTGTTGTTAAGTACCTAATTACGAGAAATACGAGATTCCGAGATTCGAATACGACATCTTTGACGATAGAAATTATGCGTTAAAGTGACTTGTTTTACGAGTAAAAATGTATTACTAGTGTTTAAAAGTTGAAAAAAATGTAGGTACCTATTATTGCTATGAGTGATAATTTCGATTTTTCGAAATTTAATTATGAAATAAAGTAGGTATGAAATACGTAGCTTATATTCAGACATTTAATAGGAAATCACGATACTGTGTGGAAAAAGTTATTTGCCAGCCAAAAACAAAGTTATAAAAATATTTCATTATATCAACGTGTGATTGATTTTAGTTACAAATTTTTAGTGTTTCCGTTAATTTGTATATTAGTGTCCTGTAAGTTTTGTGAACAAGAAACAAGAAAAGAACTAACAGCGATTAACTATTTAAGGAAATTAAATAGTATTTTAATGTTTTCAGGTAAGATAAAACGTTCATAAAATAATTGTTTCGTCGTTAAATACCATAATTAGGCTTATTTACTTAGTAATTAGCTAATTTATTTGTTTATTAGCTGAATAGTGTACTAGTTATAATGAGACGGTTGAATATTAAAACTTTGTAGTCATTGACTACCTATAATCATGTAATAAAATGGTTACATAATACTACGATTCTTGTAAGCTTAAATGATCTCTCTAAGTGGAGTATGTTGAAATATTAGATAATTGTTAAATGTTTGTGTTATTGCTAATACTAAGTTATGGTTCTAATTTTTATACACGTCAAATTGTTGTAGCACATTAAAATATTCAGTTTTATGTGATTGGTATAATTAATTGTAAGACACTGTAATAGATATTTATGATTCCTATTTTTAAACGTGTCGGTTAGATACTTAAATTTTTAGTCATTGACTATATCATTTAATAAAATGCAAGCTTGATATTACGATTCTTGTAAACTTGAATGATCTCTCTAAGCGGATGTTTAAATGTTCGATAATTGTTGTTTTTTTGGCGTGTTTAAAAATAATAACCACAATTTATTAATCATGTTGTTATTGATAATTTAATATTAGTTTTATGTGATTGATATAATTTTAAGACGCTCTAATAGCTCTGGCAATGAAATTTTTAATTAAATTATTTTATTAACAAAATATTTTTACAATAAATTTGAAAATTGAAATCATAATATGTAGGTACGTAGATACGTAGGTATGTTCGCGGAGTCAACGACCTACGGAATACGGATTAACAGGTCGTCGTTCGTCGTGACGTCACTCGCTTGTGGTGTTACAGCTGATCTATTGTTTAAGATGCGCGTGCGATTTTTATTATTTTTATTTATTTGATTTTCCGAATGAGTTAGCTTAAAGATATTGATAATTAGTAAAACGTAGATACGTAGGTACATACGGTACGGGTAGGTACTCGAGTTACCGAATTATTGTCGAAAGTTAGCTGTTCGCGGAGTCAACGACTCGAATTAACAGTTCGTCGTTCGTCGTGACGTCACTCGCTTGTGGTGTTACAGCTGATCTTTTGTTTAAGATGCGCGCGAGATTTTTATTATTTTTATTTATTTGATTTTCCTAATGAGTTAGCTTAAAGATATTGATAATTAGTAAAACGATGAGACGTTCGTTAACCACTGCTACGATAGAAGAGTAAAATAGTAGATAACGTAATACTGACTCGAATACAATTAAATAAATATTCCAGTGTCTTATTATCCTCGTACAATGTTATCCATTGTAATTTAAACCTATATTTATGTACTCGAGCTGCATAATTGCGCCGAAATGGGACGATGTAATGCTTGTAGACGCAAACAGAGTAGCTCGTATATTAAGACAAAGTGAAATTTAAAAAAGGGCTAGGAAATTTATTTTCATACGGAACGTGATCTATAACACCTACAGAACCCCCCATTTGAAGGAACGCATATAGAATTCGAACACCTTATATATATGAACTGGTTATTGAAATAAAAAATAAAAAGATCTCCGAATAATAGTTTTTCTCACAAAAGAAGCAACTTGATAAAAAAGGGGGAAAAAACTGAACTGGAGACAGGTGAATTCGAACCAGGGTCGCCCGAGTAGCCTTGAGTCGAGACCATCCCGCCTGAGCTATCGTTACCTAATAATTAATGGCGAATATTACATTCCTATTTTAATTATAGGAGTTTTTAATTGCATGAAAACAAATAAGACGACATTTTCTAAAAATGGATCCAAGCTAAATCGATTCACCCCGGAAACGCTCTGCACACTAAACGGGTTGGCGGATAATTTCCCTACCATGACCATGAGTAACGATCGTTATCAAGTATCTATGATAACAACTGGAACTGACGGCTTTACGTGCTTTCCGAGGCACGGTGGGAGACCCACAAGGACATACACCTAGACCGGAAAATATTTGTACAAATACAAATATCTGTCCCGAACAGGAATCGAACCCGCGACCGCCGCCTGCGCGCAGCGTTTAGGCGACTAATCGCACCACTACATTAGAACAGTCGTCAATTACTTTTTTTTATACTTCTCTTTTAGGAATTCTTTACATCCCATTTTATAAATCTATATCTGTAAAAACTACACATCATAAATAAAAAAGAAACAAACGCCTGTACGTAAATCGCTCCCGTCACAGTATAATATTTGGGGGTATTTTATTTGGGGGTCGATTGTCGCTCGCGTCCGTAGGCTTTACCCTCGAGACCCTACACGTGACCCCTGGGTGGTGCTAAAGAGCGACACTCTTTCCGGTGGTAGGCTTCGGCCGTGGCTGGTCACCACCCTCAAGGTTTAAATCAAGGTGCCAAGCGTTCGCGCGTTCCACCCTGCTAACCTTGAGTAGCCCTACGGAAAGTGGGTCTACGTAGTTGCGCCTACCGGTGTGCCGCATCCAGGCTCACAGTGTTGCCGTCCGCGGTGCCTGGTTCTGGAGAGCAGCGGGATCCGGAGAAACGGTTTTCCGCTGGCCGCCCGCCGATAGTTGGGAGCCCAATTGCAGATTAGCCACCTGCGAAAGGCTGCTCCGCCATCGCGCGCATAATCCCAGGGTTGCTTCTGTCGGGCCGGTTGGCAACCGGATGAGATGCCTCGACAGCCGGCCCTGGGGGGGTCCGGGCGTCCCCGCGGTCTCCAGCCAGGTTTTTCCCCACCGGGCGGCAGTATTGTGACTTCTGGTGGAGTCTGGCTGGCGCCTCACGTAACTGCCACTTTTCGCCTTTCCTTCCCTCTTGCCCTTCAAATTCACAATGAAAAAAAGAAATAAAAAGTTGAGGAATCTGCAGCGGATGCACGGCCTCTCGCTTAAAGTGCACCTCACGAATATCCGAGGTCTGCACTCTAATCTCCTTCCAGTTCATCACCATCTCGAGACTGCCAAGCCGCATCTGCTCTTGCTTACCGAGACGCAAATCACAACCCCTGCCGATACGTCATACCTCCACTACCCAGGTTACATCCTGGAGCACAATTTTCGTCCCAGAGCTGGGGTTTGTTTCTTTGTGCGCGATGACATCTGCTGCAAACGTCTCCGTAACCTGGAGGATCCCTCTTCCTCATCTATCTGGGTGCTTGTGGATACCGGCATAGAACAAATTGTTTATGTTGGTGTCTACCGTTCGCATAGCGGAGACCAGGAGACAACAAGGCTTTTCCAACATCTAAGTGAGGCTGCCGACGTGGCTCAACAAAGGTACCCCACTGCGCAAGTCGTCTTTCTGGGGGACTTTAATGCCCATCATGAACAATGGTTGTTCCCGTACCAGAAAACTGACCATGCTGGTAGAGAGGCGTACAAGCTTGCCTTGACCATGAACCTCTCCCAGCTGGTTAACCAGGCGACTCGAGTACCGGATGTTGAGAACCACACAGCAAATTGCCTGGACCTTCTGCTGACGACTGAACCGGACCGATACCAAGTGTCTGTTTCAGCCCCTCTTGGGAGTTCTGACCACTGTCTGGTGAAGTCCGTCCTCACGTGTCCTCCACCCGACTCCAACCCTAGAAGAACTAGGCGGGTGTGGCGATACAAGTCAGCGGATTGGGATGAGATGCGACATTTCCTAGCATCTTACCCTTGGTTGCAAGTCTGCTTTTCTTCAAGCGATCCGTCGAGCTGCGCTAGCGCTATTGCCGAAGTTATTGGACAGGCGATGGAATATTATATTCCATTCTCCGACCAGCCCTCTGGCATCAGAGCTCAACCCTGGTTCAATGCTGTCTGCTCAAAAGCTGAGGCTATAAAACAGTCAGCATACCACGCTTGGTTAGAAGCCAGAAATCGCAAAGCTCCAGATACGCGAAATAAGAAGAAAGCCTTTAACTCAGCAGCTAAGTCCTACAAAAAAGTGCTCAAAAAAGCGCGCTTCAACCACATAGGCCGAGTGGGAACCAAACTCGCTTCGTATCCATCGGGCAGTAAAGCTTTTTGGTCCCTGGCGAAGTGTGTTGAAGCAAACTTCTGTCGCTCCTCACTTCCTCCCCTGCAGAAACCTGACGGAACACTGGCACACACGGCTTTGGATAAGGCTAATTTATTTGCCTCTCTATTTGCCGAAAATTCTCGTCTAGATGCTGGTAATAAAACTCCACCTCAGTTACCTCCTTGTGGATGCAAAATGCCTGAAATCCACATTTACCAAAAGGAGGTTCTCAAAACACTACGCAATCTGGACGTGAACAAAGCCAGTGGTCCTGATGGTATTCCTGCTATTGTGTTGAGAAATTGCGCAGCCGAACTGTCTCCAGTCCTGACACGTCTGTATCGCCTTTCTTTTCGATCTGGGACTGTTCCGAAAGCATGGAAGCTCACGAACGTACAACCCGTACCCAAGAAGGGTAGTCGTGCTGATCCTGCAAACTACCGCCCAATCGCGATCACCTCCACCCTCTGCAAGGTAATGGAGCGTGTTGTCAACAATCGCCTTCTGGCTTACCTGGAAGATAATGATCTCCTCAGTGATCGGCAATACGGATTTCGCCAACGCCGCTCTACTGGGGATCTTCTCGTGTACGCTACACATCTCTGGGGGGAAGCCCTCGATAAATATGGTGAGGCCCTAGCTGTCTCACTTGACATTTCGAAGGCATTCGACGGGGTCTGGCACGATGGTCTTATTGCGAAGCTTCCTGCTTACGGTATTCCCACCAGTCTATGTACTTGGATCTCCGATTTCTTGAGGGAACGGTCAATTCGTGTAGTTGTTGATGGCTACACGTCTGACCTATTGACTATCAATGCCGGGGTACCCCAAGGATCTGTTCTCTCCGCAACGCTATTCCTGCTTCACATAAACGATCTGCTTAAGCCCGGTATCTTTGGGTACGCAGATGACAGCACCGTCGCGGAGAGATACTTCTCCAGTGCAAGAACAAGACAAACTGAAGTGGACGATCTTAGAGAAGCAATGGTCTACCGTGCCAATCTTACTCTTCAGGCTGTCTCCGACTGGGGTGATGCTAATCTAGTAAGATTCAATGCTTCAAAAACCCAGGCGTGTCTCTTCTCCGCTAAAAAGAGCCCGTTTAACTTGGCTCCCACTTTCCGAAATGTGCCTGTTCCAGTCACGAACCACCTTGAACTACTCGGTATAGACTTATCGTCCAAACTCAATTTTGGAAGCTATATCGAATCCAGGGCTAAGACTGCTTCAAAAAAACTGGGCATCCTCTCCAAGGTCCGTCACTATTTCACACCGGACCAGCTGCTAAGACTTTATACAGCCCAAGTCCGCTCCTGCATGGAGTACTGTTGCCATCTGTGGGACGGTTCCGCCCGGTATCAGCTCGAAGCCCTGGAAGCTATCGACAGGCGTGCCAGAAAACTCATTGGTGATGAGATGCTTACTTCAAGACAGCTCCAGAGCCTCGAACATCGCCGACTGGTTGCTAGTCTGTGTGTCTTTTACAGGTTACATTTCGGTGAGTGTGCACAGGAATTGCATCAATTAATTCCCCCAGCACCATTCCACCATCGGACAACTCGACGAGGGCAGGGGTTCCATCCATACGTGGTCGACATTCCTCCGGTTCGTACCTCGCGGTTCGCATCATCTTTCATTATTAGAACTGCAAAGGAATGGAATTCTCTTCCTGCGTCACTGTTTCCCGATGCGTACAACCTAGGGATTTTTAAGGCAAGAGTGAACAGGCATTATTTGAGTTTGCGTGCTTCACCTTAGACCTCATCATTGTTTACCATCAGACAAGATTGAGGTCAAACGCACTCAAATTTCCAATAAAAAAAAAAAAAAAAAAAATAATATGGTAATGTGGTAGGTACTACGACAGTTTTCGTTTTATTGCATAATGGTGTTTAGAGTATTAATTACCATCTTGTATATATTTTTGTATTTTTTCTACGTATATTTATAACAATACACTAATTTCTATGGTACCGTAATGAACATACAATATTATTCTCATAAAATATAAATACAATTTTTGCACGAATAATACAATATTATTGAATTGTAACTTATAACTCTGCAAATAAGACTCAATTTCAAAATGAAGTTTTATATTTATTTTATTGTTATTTATTATAAGTATATTTAATATCTGAATGACCAATCTTTTTTTTGGTAAATCGTGTTTTGAGATATTATAAATAGATACGATTTACATACTTACTGATGAAATATGATTAATATTTTTCGATCTTACCGACATAATAATAATAAAATATGAACTGGTTATTAAAATAAAAAATAAAAAGAGCTCCAAATAATAGTTTTTCTCACAAAAGAAGGCACTTTAGGATAAAAAAGGAAAAAACTGAACTGGAGACACCAGGATTCGAACCCGGGTCGCCGAGTATCTCGACTCAAGGCGCGAGTCGCCTTGAGTCGAGATCATCCCACCTGAGCTATAGGTATACTATAATACTACATTTTCTAAAAATGAATCCAATCCATATGCTAGATATATACGTGTGTAATATTATTGAAACTGTAAAATAATCAAATAAATGACAATCTGTTAGAGCTTTCAAACATAATATGTATATGTATGTTTGTCTTTACATTTCTCCGAAAATATGCGACCGCTCATTTTACTGGCTTACATTTATTTCAACATAGGGAACAAGTTTCATTAAAATAGTTTTAATAGTTTTTAAGATTTGGACAAGTGTTCGTTGTGTTGGATAGTCCATTTACAGAGGAAGGCTATAGGCTATATAACATCACGCTACGACCAATAGTAGCTGAGCATTCATAAGAAACATTACAAAAACGGGAAAAACATTATTTTTTGAGAGATTCCGTTACGTAAGCTGCGCAAACAGTTAAAGTCATGCAAAAATTATGTAAGTACAACGGAATTGATTAACATTAAAAGTTCAAAAACAAGTATGCTTAATTAAAAAATCAAAAAACCCGACTGCGTAAAATACTCTTATTATAAACTAAAAAGAATAAAACAATTTACTAGCTTTCATTTGATACCCATATTGCTACAGTAAGAAAAAAAAATTCAACTCCCCCCCTCATTCCGCCATTTGCGGGCGCCATTTTGAAAATTTATATAGCCTATGTCACTACTACAATTTAGACAAATCCAACGACACCTCATATGTCAAAAACCATCTAGCCGTTTGGGCTGTAGGGCGTGCCAAAGAAATGGACATACATACATACATACATACATACATACATACATACATACACTCGAAAAACATAACCCTCCTTCTGTCGCAGTCGGGTAAAAAAGTCCGCGACAGCATATATCTATCTCTTGAGGTTGACTCATATAACCATTTTTATAGTAATCAAGTATGTTCTAAAATAATGTGTTATTTGCGAAGGTGGTTTTATAGACATGATATAAATCCTTATCCAAATAAATCTTCATCACAAATATGCCTTTTTGAACGAAATTGTCCTTAACATCATTTGATTTCAATGAATTATCTTAGAAGATATCATAGTTTTAAAATAACTCCGCAACGAAATAATGATCATAAAAAATTAAAAGGTGATTTTATTGCATTTGTATTAGCCAGGCATAATCCTTAGGAATACAAAAATACTTCATCAACGAGGCAACTATATGAAAATAAACTTTGTCTTTTATAGCATTTAATTTGAACGCATAATTTAGAAGATAATGTAAAATCATATGAAACTATGTAGTCACGCCGCGCGCAGACACAAGTCGCCTGAGTTATCGTTTGCTGTAACAATTAATGAAGCACATGGACAAACATTTAAACATAGGTACCTAGAAATCGATTTATGTCAAGACTTCTTTTCACGCGGAGAACTATAATATGTTGCCTAATCGAGATCAGGTTGCGGAGAAAACCAGTATTTTCTTCTCCTTGGTTGGTTAATATTGGTTTTAAAATATTTAAGTACGTTTTTCCTTCAAATTAACGCGGGTGAAACCGCGGGGCACAGCTATATTAGTAAATAAAAAACGCTGTTGTTATTGTGTAGATTATTACTGTACTGTATTGTATCTGCCTGTAAACAATCCACTGCTGAGCGAAGGCCTCTTCTCCATAAAGAAGAAGGGTTGGAGCTTAATCCACCACGCTGCTCCACTGCGGGTTGGCGGATAATTTCCCTACCATGAGTAACGATCGTTATCAAGTGTCTATGATAACAACCGGAACTGACGGCTTTACGTGCTATCCGAGGCACGGTGGGAGACCCACAAGGACATACACCCAGACCGGAAACAAATATTAGTACAAATACAAATTTCTGTCCCAAACGGGAATCGGACCCACGACCGCCAGCGGCGCGCCGCTTTGAGGCGACTACTCGCACCACTAGACCAGAACGGTCGTCAATTTGTTTTATTTTTAAACCAATATAACCTATTGTAAACATTGTAAACATTTGGTAAATATAGTTTTTCTTTGTAAGAATAAATAATTAAACGTTGACCAGTCAGAAAATGCAGCTGCAATTGTCAGAACTTGTATATTAAAAATAATATTTCTTTATATTACATAATTACCTACTTCAAATCACTCAATAATATGGTATCACCTCAATTATAAGCAATTTCATAAATTTTAAGATTTCTTTTTCAATCCCGGGATTCCCGACCGATGTTTCCCGGGATCGAGAATGGATATTTTCCGAAACCCTAATCAGAAATCACAGACGTTCCGTAGGTACTAAAATACGTAAAATTCAATAATCTATTTCAAAGTAATTTATTGGTGGATTAAAAAAAAATGCAGTGATTGATTAGTTTTTATCTATATTTTAATACCATTACGTTGAATATAATATTAACAACATCATAAAACTTCTCCAAGATCGTTATCATGTCTATGATAACAACCGGGACTGACGGCTTTACGTGCTCTCCGAGGCACGGTGGGGAGACCCACAAGGACATACACCCAGACCGGAAACAAATATTTGTACCAATACAAATATCTGTCACGAGCGGGAATCAAAACCGCGACCGTCGGGGCGCGACGCAGCGACTACTCGCACCACTACACCAGAATGGTCGTATATAAATTATTATATGATTTATATGTAAATAAATTAATATATAATAAATGAATTAAATGAAGACGTATAATAATAGTTTAAAATTAAAATCCATTAATCAGACATAATTGAATACACATTCAGTAAGTAAAACTTGTAAAAACAACAAAGAATTAATTCGGAGCGAAACTGCGAAAGTAAAACATTACACGTTCATATCGGCTGCGTTGCTATCGGCATCGACATATACACTAAAATACCGAATAGACGAGCGCGGGACGCGGTATGAAGCGGGAGGAGTATTATATCCGAACTAAATTTAAAAAAATACGAATCAAAACGAGACAGTTTTTGTTGCAATGCCATCTAGTTCAATTTTATAGTAAACAATTCGTCATTTATGTAAGAACCACAGAATTTGGATAACAACTCTGATGTCAGTGTGTGCGTGAGTGTTGCGTATATACAGTAATCGATATGACAGATATTATTATTAGACTATTTCACTAAATGGCTCCGTTTTAAAGTAAACTAATGATGTGATAAAATAATAGGCATTGATATACATGCGCTAAGTGTAATATTTTTAAAATCTGTGCATAGCAACATTGCAAAAATATCAAAAACCTGTCGAAAGCCCGAACAGCGCCATCTAGCGGGAATATGTCCATGAGGAGACGTTGTAATGACCCTTAAGATTTACCTTCATGCTAATTTGATGCATTTCGACGGACACTTTTTCGTATACACAGATGATTCTCCTTACCTCCACCCTACATAACCATAAGGTACACAGGTGCGGCCACTAGAGCTCGTCGTGACGGGCGGGCGCGTTGTCGCTGACGTAGTGCGCGGGCGGCGGCGGCGCGGCGCCGGCGTCGGCGGCCGCCAGCGCGAGGTAGCGCGCGCGCAGGTGGTGCGCGGACGCCTTGGGCTGGCGCTCGCGCGTGAATACGCCCTTCTTGTTGCCACCCACGCGCGTTATAGCTATGAACACGCGATATCTATAGAAAACATGTCAACGGCAGCAGTAGCAATAGAGCCACATGACTAATGAAACGGAACAGAGACAAAGCTTCATAATGATAAAATAATAATTTAAATAGTGTGTTAATGTAATATTTATAGTATTTTAATATAAAAGTGTAAATAATTATGGTTTACTGTACATTGTGTATGAACAATAATGGAAAGAATAAAAACAATTTTTTTTCTATCCTAAATTTTATCCACCTGTGCCAACCCTACTATTTGGTATAAATGCTCGCTCCTTAGATTCTTTGTGTCTGTTCCGTTTCTTTACTCATGTGATAGAGCTGTGAGGTGGATTAAGATCCTTCTCCTTCAGAGAGAAGAGATTTTTACGCAGTAGTGGAAATTTTACAGGCTGTTATTATATAAATTACGACTACCGGTTTTCTGAAAAATTACAACTCCGTAATTAACCACAACCGATGTCTAAAATCACCAACATACTGTTTTCGTACGAGTTATGGAATTATGGATAGGACGTGAAAGTACCGTGCGAGTGAGAAGCGCAGAAAATGAGCGTTCTGTGAAAGATAAGCCTTCGAACTGTGTCTACATAATGGTAAACATTGGGTTCAAATTAAGAAAAACATTATAAAATAGTAAAAGACTTACTAGTAATAAGAATAATAAAAAAATCTCTTCTAATACTGGATAAAAAACTGAATGGACATCCCTAATATTATAAATGTGAAATGTAAGTTTGTTTGTTACGCTTTCAAGCCTCAAAACTACTTAACCAATCATCATAAAACTTTGTACACATATTCCTGGAGGTATAAGAAGTTACACAGGATACTTTTTTTTATAAAAGTTTAATTAAAATATAAAATAATAAAATGTTCAATCCGCTTCCATAAGTTTTATTAAAAGTTGTAACATAGAACGATTCAACTGTTTGTTTAAGTAATCGAAAGATAATTATTTATTTTGTTTGATATCAGGTATAAATATTTGTTACAAGTTATGTTACTGCCCGATATGTTAGTGTCAATGAACTAAAATCAATCAACCTTTACCTTATCAATACTATGAATTGATAATAACTTACTTTGTGCAGTCTTAAAGTCGGCAAAGTTCCAAATGAACTCCCCAGAAAAGAATCCGGACTGCCGCAGTCTATCGAAGGCTTTGAAATGTTCTGACATTACTGCTACTTGGTATTCTTCCGACCATACGTATTCTGGTAACTGAAATTATTGATAATTTATTATTAGAATTATAATAGTAAAAAAAATGCAATATTAGGTAGGTAGGACGTCTTCAGCCCTTATACGGCTGACTCAACCAGAGCAGTAACTCTCACAGACAACGTATTTACTATAGAAGCGTTTCTTCTAAGTCTTCGTACGGTTATCAAGAATGCTCCCAATATTCTTGGAAATAGCAGACAAAAAGAAAAATGCAGAAGAATAGAGTTTATATTTCTTCTCCACCCACCCCAAACTCAGTTCTCCATTCCCCTTTATTTTTTTAACTATTAACGCATTTATATCTCCTCTAGTTACTGTTTATGGGCGATGATGATCACTCAACATTAATTGAAACGCTCCTGCGTCTGTTACTCGTAAGTTTAATGTGAAAAGACAATAACGAAAAATAACAGAATTCTCAGAAGCACCCAGACCTGTATACACTGTGACATCTGTATTAAACAACACTCAAACCACACTATCCGTTTAACCTAAAACCTGTCATGAGGCTGGGACATCTTTCCTACCTTACCTGTCCTGTACCGTTCCTGGGTGTAAATGTTCCTTTATAAAAATTGAAATTATCGTTATTAAAAACTCAATATAGTTCTAATAAATAGAATAAAAGACTTATAAAGACGTTTTTAGAGTTTTATTAGAGGAAAAAAGTCTAGTACAATTTTCACATATAAAACTCTAAAAAAGTCTCTTAGAGTCTTTTATTTTATTTATTAGAACTATATTGTTTTTAGAAGGTACGGCATTTCCTGCCTCGCACGACCAGAATATGGAACCAGCTGCCATCTACGGTATTTCCGAACCGATACGACTTAGACTTCAAGAAAAGAGCATACGCCCATTTGAAAGGTCGGCAACGCACATGCTAATCCTCCGATTTGGCGGGTGTCTATGGATGTCGCGTGCACTTACCACCAGGTGTACCGACAGTCCGTTTGCCCCCTCTTACATAAAAAAAGTGATACCTGCTTTACTATTAAGGAAAAGAATTAAGAGTAAAGACTTTTAATACACACCAAATGCAACCCAGCAATAGTATCAGCTCCGTACTCTGTCATAATGACGGGCTTGTTGTGTTTCCGGAACCACGCGGTCGCCTCGTCCGCAACATTCGTCGCGACGTTCAGCAGCGAGCCCGTGTTCGCGTACCAGCCGTTGTAGCGGTTGAAACAGATCACGTCCAGATGTTGACCCTATTTATGCATTGACGGTGTAGTTTTTTTGATGTTGTTCATGTATTTTACACTATATATATTAATTATTAAGCATCTCTTCTCAACTTTGGTATGTTCTATTGTAATATCGGAATCTTTTTTGGTTAAGTAATACTATTTTTTTTGTCATTTATATATTATTAGCTTCTGCCCGCAGGTTCGCCCGCGTGGATGTAGGTTATCGTGACCAAAAAAAAATGTTTCTAATACCTCCAAGAATATGTGTACAAAGTTTCATGATGATCGGTTAAGTAGTTTTCGCATGAAAGCGTAACAAGCAAACTTATATTTCGCATTTATAATATAGGTAGGGAGGTAGGGATTGTAATGCCGTTTGTTTCCAAAAAAAATATATATAGGTATACATATATATAAATAAAAATAAATAAATAATATGATTTAGCATTGGCAGTGCGACATCGACATTTACGGCAAGTGTTAATTTCTTATTACGATTTATACCATGATATTTAATAATGTTTTATATATATATATATATATATATATATATATATATATATATAACTAGTGTCCGACCGAAACAGGTTTTTCAGCCGAAACCGAAACCGAAACCGAAACCGAAACCAGCGTGGTTAAGTGTAGTCCTACTTTAATACCTTCTGCCTTATATCGTTATAATAATAGTAATCTGGTAACGTTGCTCTGAGTGTTTTATATATTTTTGTTTATATGGTCTTAGTAAATACAAATAGTATTGCGCTTTCTAATAATAGTTTTATTAAATTCAAAAAATGAGAGCGTTGTGTACAGTGTTGCCAGATCACTATAATTCTCTTATATTTACGCGAATTTTACTCATTTGATTAAAAGTCTATACCGGATTTTATCGCGTTTATTTAAAACTTTATAGTTTTACAATATTTTAAATTATTTCCCGACGTTTCGGACCCTTTACAGCGTCCATGATCTCGGGGGACTGAGGTGAAATAATATAACAAATAATTGTAACAATTAATTCATTATTCGGACACCCACCAGATCTTCTCAGTTCAGATCATCTCAGTCCCCCGAGATCATGGACGCTGTAAAGGGTCCGAAACGTCGGGAAATAATTTAAAATATTGTAAAACTATAAAGTTTTAAATAAACGCGATAAAATCCGGTATAGACTTTTAATCAAAAGATCACTATAAATTTAAAATTAAAATTAATTTTTATAATTTTAATATCTCTATAACAAAACCGTGACGTGCTACTTTTATTTTTTAGCTTACCTATTCTAAAAATATTTATCAACACTCCTAGTTTTTTTTCCCCAATTCTGTCGAGCGAATTTTTTAATATAATAAAAAATCGGAAATTTTACATACATAAATAGGACATTACTCTCAAAATCGCGAACTTTGTCTTTAAATATCTCGCGATCTAAACCGTCAAAAATTATGAAATTTTAGGAATTCATAAATAAAGCTATTTTGAACCCGTGAAAAAGTTTTTAGCCGAATCTATCGAAAAGTAGTTTCATGCTGGAACTACCTTAAACATATTTAAAATTTTAATTGTAACTAACAACTAAAATCTAGTTCGTTTTTACCTAACTGCGCGACGCAAAGAAGAGTAATGTGTTTATCATTACCTGACTGCTCGAAGCAAAGAAGGGTAATGTGTTTATCATTACCTGACTGCTCGACGCAAAGAAAGGACTGCACGACAGAAAGAAGGATAATGTGTTTATCAGCCTATGTATCTATGTATGTATGTTAGTTTCTATGTGGCGTTGTTGAGATCAAATGCGTTGACCGATTTTAATGACTCTTACGTCAATCAATTCATCTTAACTTCGCGAATGTCACTAAATATATGATAATAATAAATATTCACCACAGCCACAATCAGATGCCATATTGTCAAAAAAAGATGAATTACGTCAAGTGGGGTTTCGTTGAATAGGTATTCAAAAATGATTTTTAGGATTCTTTCATTTTTTTCAAATAATGGTTTAGAATATATAACGATTTAAATTAAGTTTTAAACAACCAGTTTCGCTACTTTTCATACATAAAATAGGTACTTATATACTTTATTATTTCGTTATTCTGCCCTTATTAGGCGGAGATAGTAGCAGTGATATCCTGGTGCTAGTGGTATGGCTGCAGACTGCGAAAGCAGAGGTGGGGTTCAAATCCAAGGCACGCAAAACAAGGGAGAAGAGAAGTGGGTCTCGGCGTCTTGGGTCTCGGACTGTGATTGCGAAATTTACCATCTTATAATTCTAATAACGAAGCCAATGAATCCTAACTAAAAAGTGTATAATAAAAATAAAATTAAAAATAAACCGGACTGCGTAAAAAAAACTAAAAGATACAGATAAACTAAAAGATACAGATAGATGAAATTAAAAATAAATTAAAAAGAAAAAAAACAACCCCAGTAGTTTATAATGTTGTCAAAATTAATACTGAACAACTACACCATTGAAATAGTTTTATAATCGATTCACACATAATCAAATCAAAAACTCTTTGCAAAATAGAAGGATTTATAGTCGGAATCCATTCTTTAACCGATCAAATCTTAAAAGGAGCCCTGTAAAATTTAAATGAGTCCCGGCTGTTAATCCTTCTATTTTGTAAAAAGAAAAAAAAGATACAGATACAAAGTTTACAAAAAGCTTTAGATGAATCGCTAATACTTTTTTAAAGAAACTGCCAAATTGGATTTTTTGTTTTTTTGTTTTTAAAAAATGTCATCATTTTTTACTTGAAACAAATGAAGTAATTATTATAAGATAAATAAATAATACTTATTTCATAGATCACATATAAAATAAAATTACTGTAATAACAGATGAGGTAGGCACACGGCTTTCTGTCTAAATTAGGGAAAATTTATTGGGGTAAATAAATATGAATTATAAATAGAAAAAAATTCAGTACCTATCCAAACTGACTGGGCGCGATCAACGGGAAAGGATGAGGCGAGATGACTGAGTAGGTAATTCGCATAAGCTATACCTACGATTCTCACATAGTTAAAATTAAATAAACAAAGGTCATGAAATCCAACGACAATTACCTATAAATACGTAAATTTGTCATTTAAAAATAAAACTTAACAAAATGAAGTTCAATACACGAGTTTCGGCGCGGCCGAAAGTCTCGGCCATTTTTTGGCCGAAACCGAAACTAAGGCCGAAACTAGATTTTTTGGCCGAAACTGGCCGAAACTGAAACCGAAACCGAAATTTCGGTCGGACATTATATAAAACATATAATTACGTTGAACCTAACCGGTTATAAAAATCAGATTCAAAATTTAATAATTCCTCTTAACAATTACTATCGTATTATTACAAAGTTATCTATTTCTATTACATTATGATGTTTGGGAAAATATATTTTTATAAGGTAAACGAAATATTAGTTTTTATGCAAATAGATTTTTTTAAGTTCCATTATAGAAGATTTTACCACAGTCGTTTAAGAATAGATGCATTGTATCAAAAATTTCGCATACACAAGGAGATAAATAAACTTCTCAAACTCAATAGCATCATTATATGTTTATGGTCTCAGTATAGCTATTAATGCAAAAATAAAAACTTAAAAAAAACCTTTGCCTCACGCGATATGTTTTACAAAAATTTTATTATCACGTCTACCAGGTATGCAATTGTTCCATAATATTCTGCGTGTTTAGAAATAATTGAAATAGTTTCATTTGTAGAAAATATACGTACCGCTTTATCGATTTGGTAGTTTTGTGAGATTGCAATTGTGACTGGTCTCGACAGATCCATGGACTTCACATGTTTCACTACTTTCCTGGAATAATATGCAATAAAAAGATTATAGAAATAGTTAAAAAAGATAAGTAATCAATCTGTACCTAATTGTATATAGCACCTTTTATTTATACGTATTTTGTATTTACCCTAATAATCACATATTAAAAAAATGTGATTATCAGTCTTTAATATTAAACATCTAACACAATTATTATTATAATTTAAATACATGTAATATACATATAGATAGAATCTAAAACTTGTTAGAATCTTAAATAAAAATGTTATAAGCGCTGTTATTTGCAAGCGTCGAGTTATATGATATGGAAAAGTAAAAAGAAAGTAACTGAAATAAAATAAATTACAATGTAACGTGAAACAAGCGATAAAAATACAATTTCATAATATTATTGGTCTAAACACAAAATTGGTTACATTGAGTGCTACAAAAATCTTACCCAAAATAAGCGTCGGCCCTTATGTTATTGGATCTCGGCTCGTTGGAAATGGACCACATGATGACACTCGGGTGGTTCTTGTCGCGACGAATGAGTTCAGTCAGAGACTGTTTGTGCTTCTCTAGCAAGGAGTCCGAGAATAAACTATGGACAGAAACGATTAATATGAAAATTAAAAAAAAAAAATTGTATTAAGAGGTTAGGGTACCTGAGAGATTTTTGAAAAATAGGTATTTGAATAAAATGTTCCCGTCTCGCTCCCCCAGACGTATCCACTAACAGCAAGAAAGGGACAACTGCACCTCAGACCGTTTTAGGTAGATAATTATAATATTATTGACCAACACGACAGCATTTCGTAGTCGACTATTTCCTCCCCAAAACATGTCAATTTTTTTTTAATGTAATTAAAAAAAAACCTTCAGCTATGCCTCTATGTTCTCGTTTTTTATTTATTTTTTTTTTATAAATATGCGTAAATTTTTTTTTGTATGTGCGTCTGAAAATGTATAAAAAACTAGGCAATATTTCTAGTTTTTGAAGACTTCTACTTCCTATGATAATAGAAAAAAAAATGATGATGACTCTCTATGATAATATATATAAGAAAAAAAAAACCAAGACGTAGGGGAATGGTCAGGGCAGTTAAAGGTTTTTGTGTTACAAAAATATTTAATCTAGTGTCATTATCCAGGGAGGAAATAGTCGACTACGTTTGTATGGAGAAAGAGCCGGTATCCTTTCCCTTAACTGTAGGTCTTTTTACTTGCAGTAACATTTCCAATATCAATAGTGTAAAATAAGTATATCAACTCTCTTGACCTCAATAATTGCTATTTATGTGTGTTTTTTATGTCTTAAGTACAATACAAGTATAGAAAGTATGGTGTAACCATAATTGAACGCTGTAAGATCCCGCAATTTTATGCTTAACTGGAGATGCAGAATTTTTGTAAAAAAAGATTGATATTTAATATGAACAATGTTTATTTCAGAAGATATAGCTTGCCAGATTCATTCTTATGTGCTTTTTTTACCACACAGTAGTTATAGCTTTTCATATTGTCATTTTTAGTGTAATAAAGTTATGTTAGCAAGTTTTAATTTATATTAATACATAAAAGTTAAGTTAAGTTAGTTAGTTCCTTTTAATTATATATTTTGGTCATTATATTATATTTATTCAGGTTGTTTTTAAAGTTATATATTATAATATTAATTCATTTATATTCTATGTTATGTCTGTATAGTGTAGTTTACATTAATTTATGTATTAATTTAAGGTCGACAGAATCTTAATTAAATTACATTTAAAGTTAAAAAATCTTACTCAGTATCAACGCCAGGACATTCATCTATTATCATGATGCCGTATTCGTCCGCCAGCTGGTAGATTTCTTCAGCGTACGGATAGTGGGAAGTGCGGAACGCATTCGCTCCAATCCATTTGATAAGGTTGAAGTTTTTAACCCACAAAACTGGATCCCAACCTTTTCCACGTAACTGATGGATGAAACACATATTAAACATATAAATGACAAGAATCCTATTGTTATTATAATCATTTTTGATCTTTTATATATCTGTGATATTTTAAGTTAACTACTACTTAATTCTAAGTTCAGTCCGTTTATTTTTAAATCGATTTTTCAACTAATAGTTAATAATTCATAAGCTAGATATTACACCTAACAAAATTTTCTTTTATATAAATAATAATCGGTTAAACTTACATCTGAATCTTCATGCATACCGAATCCTCTTAAATATATTGGTTTTTCGTTGATATAAATCGTTGTATTGCTCCATGTCACAGTCCTTATTCCTACATTTAAACTGTACGTGTCTATTAACTCTCCTAATGGACCTAATATTGATGCCTGTAAAATACGTTTATATTAAAATACACACAAATATTCCCTCTCCTATATTTATTAATTTATATTTTTTTTAAATACTCATACGGTCGTCTGTTCTTAAAGTAGGCAAACTTAATGCCTTTGTTTTAGGTAGAAGCTGACTGATCTAAATATTTATATTTTTTGAAACAAAATAATATATAAATATATTACATAAAAAATCATTCAGGCTCTAGGGGAATTGAACCCAGATCCTTGGAGCGGAAAGCAGGGTCACTACCAACTGCACCAATGGGCGAATATTGTAGAAAATATTAGAGTCTATTATTGTAGGAGCTTGATAAAAAGGTCTAGAAAGAGTTCAAAGAAAAAAATGATTTCTATAAAAGATAAAAAGTACTAATATTAGACTAACGAAGGCGTTTGTTTGATATCAATTACACCGGCACACAAAAAAGAAAAAGTTGTCAGTACTTTTGACGGGACCCATATATCTCTATGTATTTCGACCCGCTGAATCCGAATTTGAGGTCAGTTTGTCCCGTACACCGTCAAATTTTCGAGAAAACTTTGAAAAACCGAAAAAAATGAAGAAAATCGGCAATTTGGGCGATTTAAAAAATTTTTTTGATCTAAAATAAGCATGATTTTTATGTATTTTGACCCACTTAATACTTATCTGAAGTTTATTTAGACCATAACCCATTAAAAGTTTGAGTAAATTCCAAAAAACCCTGAAAAATTGCAAAAAAAAGCAACAATTCCAGATATTGTGTTAAAAAAAAATTATAAAATTAAATCAATCATGATTCTCATGTGAACTTTATTTCAATTACACCCTAAGATTGCTTGATAAATCTTGAATCGCACATTTTAGATTCTTAATTTCTACATTTTCCTGAAAATCTTGGCGATTACAGTGACGAGTAAGGCGGAGGATTCCACCAAGACAACAGTGTAATGAAAACGATATCAAAAAAGTAGAATTAACTAAAAAAAATTGAGGATTTAGGTCATAAAATTTAAAATTTTTGTTCCACAGATCGAATAATATCTTAAAGATTTTTTATTTTTATTTAAAAACTGATTTTTATCATAACGGACTTGATTTATTTTGATTTTCAGTGGTTTTTTGCCATTTATTTAGATTTTTAGAGATGTCTGAGCCATATAAATTCAAGATTTATATTCGACGGATCGAAATACATGAGAATCATGATTGATTTAATTTTATAAATTTTTTTAACACAATATCTGGAATTTTTGCTTTTTTGCAATTTTTCAGGGTTTTTTGGACTTTACTCAAACTTTTAATGACTTATGGTCTAAATAAACTTCAGATAAGTATTAAGCGGGTCAAAATACATAAAAATCATGCTTAGTTTAGATCAAAATTTTTTAAAAATCATTTTAAATCGCCTAAATTGCCGATTTTCGTCATTTTTTTCGGTTTTTCCAAGTTTTCTCGAAAATTTGACGGTGTACGGGTCAAACTGACCTCAAATTCGAATTCAGCGGGTCGAAATACATAGAGATATATGGGTCCCGTCAAAAGTACTGACAACTTTTTTTTTTGTGTGCCGGTGTTATTAAACATAATAAATTATATATTCAATAAAAATTAAAAAAAAAGTGTTTTTATAAGTCAGCATATTACCTTCAATGTGTACAAGTAGCCAGGCTCTGGGTGCATGAGGTAGGGCCACCAAAAGTTGGCATTTCCGACTTCCAAGAGGCCAGCGCAATCGCTAGCTCCGGCTACTTGAGAGCCATTCTTATCGAACAATTGTATTAGACATTGTGTGTTGAAAATCATGTTTTTGTATGTCACATTGTAAACAACGAAACCTGTGTATGTGGAAGAAAAGTTACTTTTAATTATAGACAAAGTTAGGCGGAAGTTGTTTAATGGGACTTTACGACACACGTTTTTGGTAATAGTTTACAAACGAATCCATTTGTTTTTTTTTTTTTTATGTGTTAGTTGAATAGGCAAACTGGCAGACGTGCCACCTGATGGTAAGTGGTCGACGTCGCCCATGAACATAAACTAGTTTACCTGGAACTAGCCCAGCCAACTCATTTATGTGTTGCCTATCCTGAGACATATGATGTTAAGTCTCGGTGCCAGTAATTACACTGCCTGTCTTGCCCTTCTTTCCGAAACACAGCAAAGCTGTTTCACGGAAGAAATAAGCAAGATGGTGGTACCCATGCAGCCGGGAGCGCGGCACAGCGCATCCCTCCCACCGGTAAATTAAATTTGTATCTTAGTAAACGAAAACTGATGAAGAATAGCTCTACATTAAAAGATTCAATGACAAGGCTTTCACAGTCATAGTAGTCTTTTGATTTTGCGATACTTAAATACGAGTAAAATTTATCTTTCAGTAGTCTTTCGTAATTTCCGTAAGGTTTTTTCTATAGTACTCCACAGAAATGGTAACTAAACTATCTAACTCACTCATATTACAGTACCTACTGAAGATTTTGTTTCTTTATTTGTGTCAATGATTTTATTTTTCATTCTCTATGTATGTTTCACATACCTGATATTGTTTGTAAGCTAGAGGTTATTTTTTTTTTATAAATTACTTTAAGCTATAAGTAGCTTGTAACGATTAATATGTGTGTGTACGATGTAAGCATCGTGTAAATAATCTTAAAGATAAATAAATAGCATTTCGTTGAATTGTTTATGTCAGAAAGAAAAAATTTTCATCTGAGGGTGCAATTTACATATAAAATAAATCTTATATTTGTATTTATTAATAAACCGTTGTAGTGATAATCATAATATCGATAAAAACTTCAATATCAAATTAATTATCAACAATTAATTAAACAAAAATATAACATCTTTTTTTTAATTCCTATGTAAAAATTATAATTTTTATTCGGTTTTTCTTGTAATTACATAAATAATCTAATAATAGTTAACGTTTGAAAAATATTACAAGTTTTAAAATACAGGCTAATTATGACATCGGGAATATTAGAATAATTTGTATTAAGAATGGCTAGCCAACCCCTCTCAAGTGCAAAGATTATTATTTTAATAACACAAGCCAAGATAACGTGGGCAAGACATTAAAAAGAATACATATACTTACATGTAGGTATTGTGTAATATACTTGCGTATAATGACTGGGTACTAATTTATTAATAATATCTAAGTTAACTAAGCGATTAAATTTTATTTATTAACAAATTTTCATTTTTTAAACAATAAATTTAATATAGTGTACTATCAATAGCACGTTATTTATTCATATACGCAATGTATATCTGTTTTGACAGCGACAGCCGATAACCAAGCAACCTGGTTCACATGAACCGTTATGTTATTGTTCGCCAGTGCTACGTTGATATGATCATTGCATTGTGGTTTACAGGCCTGTGATATATAGGTATGTAGGATAATTTATTCAAGGATAATGTAGCTTCATTTTGAACATCTACTAAATGTAAAAACTAAACATTGTGAGCTTACTTAATTTTTATAAAATACAAATATGGTTACACATAATTATGGTTTTTGCTAATTTTATTTACGTTATTAGTTTAGATTTATGTCTTGATAAGATTATTAGGATTTTCATCGAGTAGTTATTTTTTTGGTTGAATTTTGAGGTTTTAGTATTACCCACAATATTATTACAGTGAGACTGTTAATTATTTTTCTTTTATCAGCTCTGTAAATATATATCTCTGTGTTAAATTCACAATTCAGTTAAGCCGAGACAGAGTTTGGGCTGATTTTAAACAAGTTGTTAGCCTAACTTCTTTAACTAGTGGTCGCCTAGTATTCGAAATTCGACCTAATCTATAATTCACAGCATTGTCAACATCATAAAAATATGATTGCGCATAACATGGTGAGCATATGCATCAGTCATTGGACCTGATTTGTGATATTAAATTTGGATAAAAAAAATCGTTGCAAGACCTGTATTTAAGATTGTGTTGACAACAGACTTTGACAATAAACACGTGTGCCGTAGTCTGTGTAGTGTTTTTTTTTTTAAATGAATTTAATATATTTTTGAGCATTATTATTAAAAATATTAACATTTTGCACTTCTTCTCCACATAAAATTTAACTGCCAAATTTCATACTTCTCCGTCCGCGTAATTTTCGTAAAAAGGGGTAAAAAGTTTTTGCTTCACGTATTATTATATAGATGATCTTGGTAACAAAGTTTAATAAAATCAGTTTAGGCTCGGTAACTCAGTCTAGACGTGAAATACAATACAAAATAGCCGTGAAAGTCGAGAAAACATGCAGTTCATATATAAAATTTTGCTTCTTACTTTATCTATATTATTTCCGCTTATATCCTCGAAACTGGAAATCTTATTATCTTATAAATCTCTGATTTCGATGATACGTAATATTATTTAACACATTCGCTGCCGGCCACTCGGATCCAAGTAGGGCACGGGTATGCACCTAGCATTAGCTATGTGCCGTCCACTCAGATCAGAGTATCTCGCACTTCGTTTTCCTTTTCTCTTTTCAAAATCTCAAATCAAAATTCTCATTTCTATGGCACTCAATGTGCACATTCAAATGAGAATTTTTTCATCCACGGACGCCAATTTTTAACTGGCCTAAGGAAAATGAACTTGCGAGATACCTACTCGGATCCGAGTAGACGGCACTTAGCGCCCGACTCGGGTCCGAGTGGCTGGCAGCGAATGTGTAAAAAAAATATGTATAAAATCTTTGTACAACCGTATTTCAACAAGTAACAAGTAAGGTACCTATTACATTTAATGTTACTTTTTGTAGGTAAAAATTTATTTTAGTAATTTAAAGTTTTATTGAACGTCTTTGTTAGCTTTGCTTAATGTTGTGACGTAATAACAACCTACAACTTTATTAATTTATTTGTTTGTCTCGGGTGAGCTTTATACCTGTTTCAGGGTCGTCTTTACGAAGGGTAAATATTTGTAGTTTAAACATTTTATATAATTATATATATATGTATGTCGTCCGTCCGGAAGTCCCCCGAGATCTTGGACGCTGTAAAGGGTCCGAAACGTCGGGAAATAATTTAATTTAAAATATTGTTAAAATGTAAAGTTTTTAATAAACGCGATAAAATCCGGTATAGACTTTTAATCAAATGAGTAAAATTCGCGTAAATATAAGAGAACAGTATATCTTTATTCCTTTACAATAGCTCCTTAAATTTAATAGGGCCATCTATCCCGGACTTACCCTATATATATATATATATATATATATATATATATATATATATATATATATATATTACATACTGACAGTCATTAAGGTATGCAATTACAAGAACAATTTAATACAAATAATTCATTTTGTTTGGAAGTTAATTGAAGTACCTATATATGGAATAGTCGTATTTATTATACATATTTGTCCTTAAATCCTACTAATATTATAAATGTGCAAGTTTGCGGGACTGAATGGATGGTTGGATTTTCCGGAATTCCTATGGGTTTCGAAGTTAGACAAAAAGTTAAACAAGTAGTTAGGTTATACGTAGTTCGTACTCAAAATGTCATTTAACAAAAAGAATAATAATAATAAATGAATCTATATGTTATGTAATAAGAATAAAAATTTTGATATTCGCAAAAGTAACATTTTTAATTAATGTATATCTTACTATTGTATATATTTTTATATTAATTATTAATGCATATATATATTCAATGATATATACGCTATATAGGTACGTACGGATTGTACAGGATGACTGGTGAATTACTATCAATATTTAAGGAGAAATCTCGGTACATAAGTCTCATTCGAATTGTGTAAAAATAGGTCCTTTCCGAATTTTTGACCAAATTTCCATAAATTTCAATTCAAATAAATGAAGCGTGGACACTTTTCCAGTCATTCCGGCGGCGCGTGCAACGGTGTTGTACTGTGCCGCTTATTCACATCTAAAAATTACCTAGTCAACAAATATGTTACTTAAACGAGTAAAATATCTTAGTATTTTTGCCTATCCTAAGCCAGGATTAAAGTATTAATGGAGATTGGATCATGCTTATTTATCAAAGGTAGCCTGCTACCCTGTTAACATGTGGCGGCGTTTGGACGTAGGTAAACTACCTGTTTTGTGTCGAAAATGCAGCCAGGTGCTAGGGTGTCCAGACGACGCGTAAATAATTAGATAATTGTTGAGTAACTTTACTTAGAAGTTTGTTAATATTTACCTATTTTTTTTACATAATTCGAATGAGAATCATGTACCGAGTATTCTCCTTAAATATTGATAGTAACTCACCATTCATTCTGTATAGAAAAATAAAATTGTAAACGGACGGGCGACAATAATTCGCATTTGACGCGTGAAAATCGCTGATTTACTACGATATGTGTTTTGAAGTAAAAAAAAATCTACTTCACTAATTTGATAACTAAAATCCTTATTTGATTATATTCTAGAGTTGTACTATTGAGATTTGTAATGTTTATTATTTTGTTATCTAAGCATGGCCGGATTTAGGGGAGGGCAACCGGGGCCACTGCTCCGGGCCTCCACATAAGAGAGGCCCCCACATCCACAAACGAGGGGCCTCCACATCACCAAAAGAGGGGCTTCCATAATAGAGCCGACCGAGTTGGAGCGGTCCGGAGTTGGGATGACTTTTTTTTTAGGAATAGGAATAGGCGATGACCTCTTTTTTTTATTGGTGACGATTTTTTTTTTTATGAATACTGTATATCAGCAGTTCGGAGGTGGGACGACCATTATAATTTTTTGTTTGTTTTTTGTTTTAAGGTATATGTCCACCCGACAACGATAATATATTGGCGTGAGATCGCGACGACCTTTTGTTTTTTTTTCCTCGTCATTTTTTCAGCAAGAAAAAAAAACAATTCAATTTCAGATGAAGGGGCCTCCACTCCTCCGTTGCCCCGAGCCTCCACAACTCTAAATCCGGCCCTGTACCTAAGTGTAGGTATGATCATTGACATAAGAATTTATAAAAAGGTTTTATGTTTTTGAGTAGATTTTTTAGTAGAGAAGATTTTATGTTTTTTTTTATTGGTTTTTTCTGATATAGAAGAAGATTTTATGATTTTGTTTCATTTGTCTAATTTTAAGTACCTAAATAAATAAATTATTAAAAGTATTTTAGTTTTTTTTTTTAAATAATTCATTATATTTATGTAACACATATACATAAATAATACAATAAAATAATAATATGGCTTTCATACAAAATGGATATATCTCAAAATGTTGATATACTCGTATATCGGTTATATAACATAAAACTCCGATATTTTGATATTTATAATAAATATCGGATATTTTCTATTATACTATAATAAAGATATATATATATATATATATATATATTTGTTTATTTGTTCAAAACACAAAAGTACATATTATATTTTTACAAAAACCCAGCCACGAAAACCTCACAGGGTTTATCTGGGCAAGGTGAGTCGTACAAGTAATATTTTACAGATAAAAAACACGCAAACACAACACACAAGAATAATTAGGTTTTTACATTAATATATAGATAATATATAAATAAAATATATAGATAATTATACACTAGACGTCTCTCGCGTTATCATCCGCGTTTTAATATTTATAGGTTCTTATCCTTTATAATTATATAACTCGTGATATTTTATAATGCATGTTACTTTTGCATAATGTAAAAGAAACAAATCTTTTCTAGTTTTAATATTACTCTATAGATGGGCCAAGATCGGGCTCTTGTCAAATATTACAATTATCAGTTGTCACACAACTGTTTCATGCGGATGAATAGATAAAATTCTATTACGACTTACCAGTTAATCCTTGTATATCTGTATTTACGATAACATCGTCAATATAGGTCTGCGGCGTGGTGTACAGGAACACGGAGCGGTGGATTCCCGCATAGTTGAAGAAGTCAAATGTATACGTTTGCTCTTGACGTACTTTCGTATTACTAGTAAAGAAGAGGAGTCATTTTAGAATAATCCACTTTGGGTTCATTAGACACTTTCGAACACGGTAAATATTATTGTAACTAGTATTATAGCTAATATTATAAATCAACAAATTGTTCTTATTAATACTTTTTGTACAACAGTTCGGTAAACTATAAATGAAGATGAAAATTAAGATTTTGTGGGACATTATAAATTTTGGGTGAGGTTTCTTCTTATTTTAAAAGTGTTTCTAAGTTAAAACGTGACATTTATTGTCATTATATAACGAATTCATTCAAAAGCAACAAGGAAGGAGCAAAGCATGTTGTGAATCCTATGCGGTCCAGAGCTGAAAACGTAGCCGAACATTATTTCATGGATTTATTCGATAAGACAACACTTTTTTCATAAAGAAATTTACAACGTTTCTTAAATACTTATACCGAGTTACTATATATTACATCCACGTGTAGTTATAAGATTGATTTTGGTAACACTAACAGTTTTTATATATGTAAGTAACTAGAACATTCAAATATTTTTTGTAGAGCATAGCTGTTAGTAATTGAGTACATTTTAAATACGACTGGCAATGAGCCTTCGGAGCAGTTCCTAACATTTACAAGACAACAGCCTAAAAGGTGTATTTCGTAGAGTGAGTAAGATGCGCAAAAGTTAACACCCAACTTTCCGTTCTCAGTCTAGCTCTTTTGTACTTTTCAACATTCCTAAACCAGCATTTGTTTTATCTCTAGTTCTTCAAGTGTTTATCTGTGGCGGTGACCACTTTACATCAGACGAACCGCCCGCTAATAGCAAATCTACATAAAAATAACGAGTTCTATTTGCTTTAGTCAAGTCAATATTAAAACTTTAGAAATCCTGAGTCATATCCAGTTCACCTCTCCTTTTGTAAATTTACACATTGATTTTCTAATATATATAAATAAAACGTGAATAACTCACCCAACAACAATGTCTCTGATATTGCCTTGCGGCACCGTGTCGCTGAGCAACGTATTGTCTACGACAACTGTGAGGAGGTTGCTGCTAGTGTAGTTCACGAACTCGGTGATTTCGACCTCGAAGGGTAAATGGCCGATTTCATGATAGGTTACTGCTTTTCCGTTGACCCACTAAGTAACAAAACAAATTAATTGTTGTAGTAAATCCTGACTATAATTGACTGAAAATTGATATCTCGTATAGGGCTGGTTTTGTCGAAGTGGTATCACAATGTCATTTACACATAGGTACCACTTTTACTATGTAGTATTAAAATAAATAATACACGGCAAAGGTTAGATAATATTAAAATGTATTAAATCTATGCCAATAAGTAAAATTAAAGTGTCAGATCGTAATGTTAATAATATATTTTTCACTTAATCTACATAAGAATAAATCAGCACAAAGAAAATTAAAGCTCTTAATTTGGTAAAATTTTATCGTCAGAATTAAATACTAAATTTCAAACAGACAATGAATTTAGAAATAAGTCGTATTTGTAAAAGTATCTGTAAATTTTAATGTAACTTACGACTAATTATTTTACATGTCACTTTATCACAGAACGGAAGCAATTAAAACGATCTCACACTGAGGCAGATAGTTCTTAAGAGATACGTTCCGAATAAGTATTTTTTAGAGATAACATATAGCATGAAAAATGCGAGTAGGACATACTTATGATTTTAATTTTGTTGTTTATTTTAAACTAGGCATCCCTTGTGGTTTCATAGCCACTTTTAAATTTGTCTACAGTTCCGCTATAACAAGTGGGTAGGTGGTGAGCTCTAATGGTGAAAGAAATATTAAAATCGGTTGGGGTGGTCGGGATTTATTGCAGTTAAAGAAATTCATATTCAGCAAAAGTACTGCGATTTCTCGTATTTAAAAAATATGCATAGAAATCTTCAAGATATTTACTGTTTCGGTGAAATTACGAAAACACGATAGAAATAACTTCATTCGATAGAAAATAATCACAAAGTAAGGTCTTTGAAATGGTTTGAAACGGTTTAAATAAAGAAAGCAAACGAGCAACCACCTAAAAGTTTTCTCAGAATATTAAACATGTTAAAATTGAATTATTTGATGTTGGGTTTTCGATATTTTTGTACTTTTCATTCATGATTTATCAATATTATAATTTGTCGGTTACGCCATCCATTCCGAGCGATTTCAAATCGGTTCTCCTTCACTTACTCGCTGCGTTCGACAGTGACAGTCTAAACGTGATGCTAAATAGACGTGTGTCGCTTTAGTCTCCAAACGCGCTTCGTATATTCACGAAAATACAGAACAAATACTAGTAAAATGGGCAATAAAGAGCTAAAAAAAAAGAAGAGGAACCAGAAGGGCCCGAAAAAATAAAGGTTTACATATGGTAAAAGTGCAAAGGTAAGTAATAAATTATTATAATTTATTAATTAACTAGTTAATCAATTGCTGTTAGTGTACCTTTATTTCACTAATATCTGCATTGACAGCGTTGCTTTGTGGTCTGGCGACAGAATCAAGTTTTTGAGACGTTAGGTTCGAACCTCAAAAAAATTTTAGTTTTGGTAGAATTATGTTTTTGTTTATTATTTTTTTTATGCAGTTACTTGTGTGTGTAGGAAAAATACTTATATATCTTACTTATTTTTTTAATCAATTTTTGGAGTTTACTCCTTAAGAATCGATTTTCATATATAAGGCGCCCGGTATGAGAAAAATATGAGAGGTAAAATCTACTATTGAATGACCTCGTTACTTTTTCGGTGCGCGCGCACCTATGGTGCGGTGCGAAAGTAATGTTGCTCTAATTAATATTGAAAAATAATATTTAAAAAGTAAATGATAATTGTCAGATAATAATAATTACATAATTTATCAACATTCCTAATGAAATATTTGTGCACATCTGGAATTGACTATTGTGAAAAGTTTAATGTAAAATATTTCGCCGATTAGTTATAATAAATGTATATAAAATGAATAAATATATATTTATATATGTATATTATTTTCATTAATTTGTTAATTTACCCTTTCATATGGTATTAATCTTATTTTCAGTTGGATAAACTCTTTTTGCGTATGTTTAGACAATCGTACTTAAGGAGTAAACTCCAGTCGTGCGTCGGAGCTGACACACACAATTTTTTTTTTTACCCGACTGCGACAGAAGGAGAGTTATGTTTTTCGAGTGTATGTATGTATGTGTGTATGTGTGTATGTGTGTGCGTGTGCGTGTGCGTGTGTGTGTGTGTGTGTGTGTGTGTGTGTGTGTATGTATGTATGTATGTATATATGTATGTATATATGTATGTATGTATGTATTTATGTATGTATGTATGTATGTCCATTTCGCGGCGCCCGCAAATGGCGGAATGAGGGGGGGGGGAGTCGAATTTTTTTTCTTACTGTAGCAATATGGGTATCAAATGAAAGTTAGTAAATTGTTTTATTCTTTTTAGTTTATGATAAGAGTATCTTACGCAGTCGGGTTTTTTTGATTTTTTTTAATTAAGCATACTTGTGAAATAAAGATCATACTTTGATATATAATTAAAATTTCCAGAAAACGACGGTGTATTTCTGAAGATGATGCAATAGACACTGGAACAACCGCTACCAACACTCGCATGTATGTACAATTCGATGTAAACCGAATATTATTGCTCGCGTACGGTGGGTCACTCGCTAAATATAAACCACCAGTGCAATATGAGCTAATATCACTATGGATAAGCTCGACGGGGAACTGGCAGAGGAAGTCGCAATCGTCGGCCGCTGGAGTCTCCCGCCGCTTTCGGAGCTTGGGGTGGATGAGGCGGCTAGCCGGCTCTGCGACGCATTCACTGCTGTCTGCAGAGCGGCCATGCCGCCCACGAAGCGTCCATCCCCACGGCGGGCACTCTACAGGTGGTCGGCTGAGATAGCTGGCCTCCGGGCCGCCTGCAACGGGGCCAGGAGACAATTACCCGGAGCAGGCGGAGACGCTCCCAGGACGTGGACAGGGACGATAGGCTGCGCAGGATCTACGTGTAGAAAACGAAGATCCTGCGGTAGGCCATATGCCGAGCCAAGGAGGAATCTTGGCTGGAGTTAGTTGGGGGTCTGGAGAGAGACCCCCGGGGCCGAACGTATAATTGGGCGCGGAACAAGCTCCGCACCCAGTCGGCCCCCATCAGCGAAACGCTCCAGCCGGACCGACTGGGGAGGGACCCGAGCGCTTTGTTCCCTCAGAATGGCTCGGCAGATGCCGGACGAGGAGGAGGGTGTTCCGCCACCCGTCACAGAGGCTGCAATGGAGGCGGTGATTACCCGCCTCCAAAATAAGAAGAGGGCGCCGGGTCCAGACGGGGTGCACGGGAGAGTCCTTGCGACCGCTCTCGGGCACCTCAGCGACAGCCTCCAGGAGCTATTTGACCGCTGCCTGCGGTCTGGCCAGTTCCCGGGGGTCTGGAAAGACGGTCGGCTCTGCCTATTTCCTTAGGCAGGTCGGACCCCGGACTCGGCTTCGGTGGTGTGACCGGTGGTTTTGCTGAACGAAGCTAGGAAGGCCTTGGAGAAGATAATCCCTACCTATACCTCCCGACCTCTCCGATCGGAGGGTAGGGTTAGAGGGTTTAGGGCTCCGTGTCAGGATTGACAAGACCGAAGCCCTACTATTCCGCGGGACCGGCCGCAAGGGACCTCAACCGGGGGCTACCCTGCAGATTGGAGAGGGAAGGGTCAGGATGAGCCCCCAAGTGAAATGTCTGGGGCTCATCCTTGACGGAGGGTGGACCTTCGGCCCACATTTAGCTATGGTAGGACCGAGGTTCATGAAGGCGGCGAGTGCGCTAGGCAGACTCCTCCCGAACCTCGGAGGACCCAGCGCCGCCTGCAGGCAGCTGTATTCTGGAGTCTGCCGGAGTATGGCGACGTACGGTGCCCCGATTTTGGGCGGTTCGCCTCACCGCGAGAAATAAAGCAGCGCTGCGCGCTGCGCTGAGGGCAATCGCGGTGAGAGTGATTCGGGGGTACTGTACGGTATCGTGGACTGCAGCTACTGCTCTAGCCGGCGACCCCCCGTGGGAGCTCGTGGCGGAAGTTCTTGCCGAGACCTACTCATATATCTCAGGTAGGAGGGCTCTTGGTGAGAACCCTACGTTGGACGGGATCCTACGGGTGCGTCGGATAGGGCAGGAAGCGCTTATGCGGAGGTGGGGGAAGGACCTGGCGGGGCAGCCGTACGGTACATGCGTAACGACTGCCATTCGCCCAGTCCTTGAGCGGTGGATGCGTCGAAAACGCAAGCCCCTCAACTTCCGTCGGACGCAGGTTCTCACCGGGCACGGTTGCTTTGGTGACTACCTGTGCCGGACGGCCCAGAGGGAGCTGACGACTGAATGTTATGATTGTGGCGCGGCGGTGGACTCTGCCCAGCACACCCTCGAGTTGTGCCCGAGATGGGCGGCGCTGCGTCAAGGTCTGACGTCGGTCCTCGGTGGGGACTTGTCGCTCCCGAGCGTCATCACCGCGATGCTCGGTGACGACGAGTCCTGGAAGGCGATAGTCTTCTGTGGGTGAGAGAGGAAGCCGCCGACGTGGCCTCCATCCGCGGGCGACGAATGGGGGTGCGTAGGAGGCGCTACTTAATGCGCCTCCAGTAACGCCCCTGGGTCCGTATTGGGCTGTGATGGGAACCCGGTCCTACTAGACACGGCGTCGTCGGGACTGTTCAGAGTTTATAGCCCGTCGTGGTAAACCACGCACGATTTTATCCGATAGTGGAACTAATTTTGTAGACACCTGTAATGAACTAAATACTTTTTTGCAGACGTTTAATCTTGACTCGTGTGTTGCACAGGAAGGCATCGAGTTTAGTTTCACGCCACCTTATTCTCCCCATTTCAATGGCGTTGCAGAGGCCGCCGTGCGGTCGATCAAGCATCATTTAATTCGACTGCTGCACCAGCATCACTTCACGTACGAAGAGCTGTATACGTGTCTTACACAAATTGAATCAATTTTAAACTCCCGACCTCTAACTCCTCTGTCCTCCGATCCTCTTAACTTCTCTGCCTTAACACCTGCCCACTTTTTGATTAGACGACCACTAACATCTGTACCTTATCCACAGTTAACAGAAATCAGTATCGGCCGACTAGGACGCTTCCAAAGGGTGGAGCAGCTTAAACAACATTTTTGGAACAGGTACCATACGGAGTACATACATCTACTGCAACAGAAGACCAAGCGGTCTACATCTTCCAGTGACATTAAAGTAGGATCTCTTGTACTCATAAAAGAAAAGGCCCTGCCTCCTCTATTGTGGTGTCTTTGACGTATTGTGCAAGTGTATCCAGGAGGTGACGGAGCGACGAGAGTGGCGGATATCAAGACAAAGAAGGGCACGATACGGCGCGTCTTCAACAACATTTGCCCACTACCTCTTTGAAGTTTACCCTTCAACCCGGGGAGCTTGTTCGAGCGATATTGCCCGCGCGCTGCGACGGGGATACAGCGGGTAGCAGGCGGGGGCCGTAGCACGGCCAATAGCTCCACGCAGTACGAGACTTGCATCGGGACACCACCGGCGACGCACGTTTAACCTATCTTATAATATTATTTTTGTACGGTCAATATACCAGCCTACATACAGTCCACTAGTCTTATTTATTTCTCTTTTAGTCATAGGACCCTAACAAATAGAATAGAATTTTATTGAGAGATATTTATACACTGTTACACATAAAAATTAAATAATTTAATACACAATAAAAGAAATACTTAAAAAAAAGGTAAAAAATATATAATAAATAATAATATATAATATATAATAAATATATAATAATATTTATACAAAAAAAAAGAATAAAATATACGTAGTTCAATTTAAAAAAAATAAACAAAAGAAGTACCTATTTGTGTAAACAATTAAAGCAACAAACATACAAAATTACAAATACATTTAATACATACAATAACATATAAAATTACAAATACTTAAATTAAGTTACAAAAAAAAAGAATTGACAAAATATATATAAATATGCGCTTGAATATGATATTGTAAAAAAATTACCGAGAGCCCTGTCGTACCTGCTAAAGTTCTGGTCGTAGACATCCATATTGCAATCTAGGTAATAAAATTTTGTAAGTAATACCAGCCCTCCCATATACTTACGTACAACATACTTCCATAAACATTATTTTTTAGAACTGAAGAAAATATTGATATTTTGTTGATACATATTTTGTTACCTGCTTTATGATCAACGGTCGTAAGTTTACAGATGATTTTATTACAAAATAAATGTTTAGTGGATATTACATAAATTATTTTCAAAAGATTTTTATTATTATTATATTGTCTAATGTCACTTTTAATTTTTGTTTGTTTTTTATAGTTTTATTATTAAAAGTCATTTTTCATAAAAAGAAACTTTACATTTAGATTGTGTATGTAATGGGTTCGCATTAGGAGCAAAAAACGAAAAAGTTTTATAGATATTATATAGAGGGCTCGGAACCTAAAATTCCTTATTTAGCGAAGAGATGGCGTTAGTTAAAAAGGTTCGTTGAACCTGTGCGTTCGGGCAGCGAGGGGCAGGTAAGGTGTTGGGAGGAGATGCGGAACTCAAACGCTCAAGGTCATTCGCTCATCTAAGCCCCTTAAATTAGAGACAATACTTTCTGTTTAGAATAGTAGCTTACTTTGTCCGCGTAAAATTTATTTTCCTTTTCGTTTGACCCCAATTCTTGTTCCAAAATAAAATTAGTGAAAATTAATTATTTAATAATTCTTTACTCTTCCAGACAAACTCCACCCCTTTCAGAAATTAGTCGAAACAACCAGACATAAATTTTGACATGACATGGTACAATATTTACACAATACAAATGTATTGTGTAAATATTCATTCATGCATTTTGAATGTAAATAATTATGTATTAGCCTCAATAGCTCAACGGTGTACTAGCTGAGTGATGTGAATATTCCCTGGTAGGATTGTGACCGTGGGTTATTATCTCATTCCTAACAGGCTTTACGCTTTGTTGAAGGGGAAAATATGAATTAGTAATGTTTTTAAAATGTATATATATATCGTTTCTCGTTTTACATGTTTTAAATTTGCCTGTCTTTATTGTTATTTAATTGGCTCCTGACATGACATTCTAGTTATTTAAACTATAGTAATTCTAGTTAATTTTTGAAATTTAATTAAATTATTTTCATTATAAAAGCTTTGTTATCATCAGCCTATTAATTTTGTGGATTTGTTTTTAAGGATTTTCCTTTTATTTCCATCTTAGGGTATACAGAGTTATTCGTAGTTTACTTACGTGAAAGATTTAGATTTTTTGTTTTTTTTTCAGGATTTTGGGAGACTTTGAAATACGGGGGCCCCAATCACTTAGCTCCTGTTGCATTATTTAAAATACGGAACCGAGGATAGTTTATACTAGTAACAGCCGCTGTCTATGGTGCAATTAGTCAATTCTGATTTATAACATTAATTGCAACTATTACCACTGTACGTTATTTATGGTACAATTAGTAAATCCTGCTTCTGTGTTCTGAATTTAACAAGATTTAGACTAGTTAATGTAAGTTAACTTTCATCAGTTTCATGTGACGATGTCTCGTACGAGTATATCATGACGATTACCGCATTCTTTAAAAGTAAATATATGCCACACACTAACCGCACTATTAATTTCACCTTATAGTATTACAAGATTTCTTTGGAGTTAAATGAAATACTGTAAACCAATCGCTGTAACGGTAAAAATATATGATTTCCACATTAAAAGAAATATAAATCACCTTTTCGATTACATTTCTACAATATTAGTTTATATTTGAGGAAAGAAATATATTTATTTGTATTTTGGGATAAAATATTATTTACAATTATTATATATAAACATATAATAAATAGGATAACTACATAATTATTTCTAAGTAATGAAAAGTAATAGATATTGAAATGTTAATTTTCCTGAATAAGCTGAAAAAAAATTTTTACGGAACATTAAACATTGAAGCTACTACATAAATTTATTACTACAAACTGCAGAATGAATTATTATTGATAATATTTAGATATTGGAATTTAGATTCCAATGCAATATTTCTAGTAAAGTATTGACAAAAAATTTGTTTGATGAGAGGAATAATACTTATTATTAATTGTTTCACGGAATTCACGGCACATTATGATCCCGCCCATGACAAACGATTGTATAGCCCGGACAGATATTTGCCATCATGGTCTGGACGTAGTTGTTGTATGTGTTTCCGGATCCTAGACACAGGAATAGATACTTCTGAGGACCGTTCTTTGCGAGGCATTCGTGAGGCGTTTATAATGTCACGAATTGAGACAGGTCAGTGGAGTGTGGCGTGTCGGAAGTAATTGGGAATAAGTGACTTAATTTAAAAAAAAAATTACTTAGATTAATTTAATTGGATTCTATTTAGTAGATAGATTAGGTTAAAGGTCTATATAATTCTTTGTAGTTCTAGTAATAAATAAATAATATATTATGCTATATTTGTTTATTATTTCTAATGAAAAAAAATAATATAAATTCAATATAATAATATATAAATAGGTAATCATTGACTAATCAATATATTTAAGCTTTTTTTAAATTACGTTATTATTTTTATTAAAATTTTAGAGTAATCCAGATAAAGGTTTCTATTGAAATAATTATAGGTAGGTATACGTCAAATTTAATCTTCTAACAATCATATACTAAAAGATGATAAAAATTAAATTATAGTTGACTACTTTTAGTGCAATCATAAAACGAAATAATATTTAGTACTCCTTGATCTAAAAACCCATTAGTACTCTTAATTTCGCACAGCTTACAGGTCAGTATCGGTCATTCGATTTGTCGTGGCGGGTGCGGCGAGCTATCGTGATACACATCTCGCCCGACCTGACAAATTGTTCAATTATTCGAGCAATTGCCTAGCGACAGATGACTGGCACAGATACCTTAATTCCTATGACTTACGTGATCCTTATTCAGTTTCGTCGGAATTTATCATAAATCTTTAATAAGTATTTTATTTGATATTTCGTTCAAATATATTTTGATTAATAAAAATGGGTATAGTTTCTAGGTATATTTTAAACTCATATATGTATATGTTGATGCAGATGTCGTTTAGTTTCACCTGTACATGTAACATTATGTCAAGAAACAAAATGAGTATATAAATATTCTTACCACTTGAGCAGCGTAGTGTACACTTGAAAATCGGAGCCAAACGCGTTGTTCTTCTTTGATCCACCAAGGAGGAACATGGAAACGCCTGTCGTACCACACCAGTCCTACGTGGTCTCTTAAAGATGCATCTTCGCCGATGTCGTTGTATGAAGCCGGTACGGGCATATGTATTACTGGTCCGGTCTGTACAAAATATTTTGCGTCATCATTGTAATTTTTTTTTGTGTCATCTTAATACTTAGTACTTTTAGTTACTCTTTAGTAATCTTATACTTAGTATGTTTTTTATACTAATATTAATTTAGTTTAATGAATTGAAAATCAATTGAAATTATTGTCATTTATTATTCATTATAATTAAATGCAAATATATTAATTTAGTTGTTTCTAATCTTTAAATTTTATTAAATTGTTTTAATTTAATGTTATAAGTAATTGGATTTTATGATCCATATAATATTAATTTTGTAGCGTCTGTTTTTCCTCTGCGATAATGATGTGACACGTATGGGTGTGTGTGACAAATTTTCAATAAACATACCTACTTTGTAACAAAACTTTTAATAACAATGATAATCATTTATATAATTATTAATATTGATCAGTCTAAAAATTAAAAAATGTACTCGACAAAACCAGAATCCAAGGTTAATAACCTGGTGAACTATGGTTGAATAAAAATACGTACCACACAAATGAAAAGGCGAGAAAAAATACTATAGACATTTTTTATTACTCATGTTTTTATGGTTCTCCGATTATTTTATTATAAATAAACATTATGGTTGATAATTCTATAGAATGAATATTTTACCTTTTCTAAATCCTGTTCATACCAGCCGTTACGGTACCCGTATTCGGGGTCTGTCGGCGATCTTCTAAAGTTCCATATTCCGTCTAAATTTTTCAAATCCCTGGTGTTAGTCGCTTTTGGGTACAAAGCTGCCCCATTATATTCGGGTTTTTTCTTTTGTGACTGATTGATTTCGTTTGCACTCGCTGTCCCCGGGACGGTCGCATTGACGGTTGATACGATAATGGAGATGAGTATTAAACTTGATTGACTCCCTTTCATTATCTGCAAATAATGCAGTATTCAATGGGTATATTTGCTTCATATACATCATATAGTCCAATAAAGGTTATTCCTACTAATATTATAAATGTGCATGTAAGTTTGTTTGTTACGCTTTCACGCGAATACCTACTACTTAACCAATCATCTTTGTACACATATTCTTGGAGGTACCTATTAGAAGTAACATAGGATACTTTTTATTTAAAAAAAAAAATGCAGCCGATGGCCACGTCAATGTACAATGAAATTGACTATAGTTTCAGTTGTTTGGATACTTTTTATCAATAAACCCACGCGGGCGAAGCCGCGGGCGGATGCTAGTACCATATAAAGTTTCTGAGAAAGAGGTATTCTAAATTAAATAAGTTTTTGGTTTAGGTATTTTAAATTATACGCGCTTATTATCGCTTAAATGAAATATTATTATTAATTAGCACTAATATTATCGTTATATTTAACTAAATAATATAATACCTTCTAAGTAACCTATAATAAATACTAAGTAGTAATAACCTATAAGATATACTAAGTAACATATTTATGGTAAGTGAAACGCTTTTGAAACACAAGCAGTTTCATTATTCGTGTATATTGCATGTTGATGTCGTGAGCTCTCATGAGGCGATAAGAAAGCGATATATGAACATCTTTCATACGGTCATACCTAATAAAATATCTCTGTAGATATTCATTGTTATTGTGTACTATACAACCATCAATACATTTTGAAATTGTGATAATAGTTCTGGAGTAGTGCAATCGCGATCTCGCATGATCCCGTCCGATTCTCGAACAATTTTTTTACGAGATTGCGTGAGATTACGAGTACCTATGGTGACACCTTAAAATGATTTTATGACACTTTTTTTTAAACATATAATTAATAGTTATTCTTAGATAAAATAACTGCTTCGGAGGAATTATTATATAGGGCACACTAAAGTGGTTTTAATGACACTAAAATATTATTTATGATAAAATATTATTCTTTTATTTATATTATAAACAATTTAGGATACATTGTTTTATTTATCTTTTACTATCAATGATTATGAAAGGATATCAATAATATTTACGGTAATATTACTTTAATCATGTAAAGGTGCAGACTTTGCGAAATTGGATTTATGATTTCGCGAGATTTCGACTTCTTTTGAAATCCCATAAGATTGTATTTCCTATTATAGAATTTCTCGAGTTCTACAAATACATATTAAACTATTTAGGTAGGCCAAAATTTACTTTAACTGAATATATAATATAGAAAAGTATGTTTTTTTATATTAACAATGTAATAGATTAATTCTTACCACGTAAAAAGCGTATCGATTTTGAACTGCTGAAGCTGAATGATTTACAACATAGTTCTTAAATGGTTATATTGATGTGTGGTTGCGAAACTAGTTGGCTTTCTAGCGCATGCGCATAAACAATAGGGCTAATAAAAATTCTGTTTCGGATTCCACATGCCGCCATAGCCATTGCAGAATGTGACGATAAATGGATTTTTTACAAGTTTCACATAATTATGATAGTACTTCGTTACACAAGCTTTAAGCGATTAATTATAGCATTGTTTGCAATTTACAACTATATTTTCTTTCACAGTTTATGAGTGACACTTACACGACGCGTCGCAGCCTTTAACTATTGCGTTTTTTTTTTGTTTTTTAATTTTATATTTTTGTAATTAGTTCTGTGTTTCTATTACTTAATATATGTTGTATTAAATAATATCCTGTATAATTTTGAACAGTGCGTTTAAAAAAACTACGTTTATCAATTATAAAAAAATATAATTCTGTGATGACTCATACTCATTGTGCTAAGCAATGATTAATAAGATCAGCAGAGGTCAAGCATGTTTTTAAAGAAAGTTTTATATATTTACTAAATGTACGTAAAATAGGTAAATTATCAATAATTTATCGTATATAGTTATCGTATTACATAAAGTCTTTTATGATATAAATATAATAATTTATATTTTTAATAAAACATAATTTTTCATAATTTCATTTCAATTGTAATAAAATTATAAACAGAATTCGATTCAATAATCTGCAAATAAATTCTAAACGTAGTAAATTAAAAAGTCGCGGGAACCAAATATTCATAAATAATTATTTGTATAATTAATATAATATACATTGAAGACAGTTAAAATATTGTTGTAGACATACTTGAGATGCCAACAATTGTTTATTCGTATTTTTAAACAATTATATTTTAAACAACGCCTTACCTCTCTAGGTACTAACTTCTATATTTATTGCTGCTTCTGTAACTAGATATAAGCTGTTGCGAATTTTCAGGTTCTGCATCTAAATGTATATACCGACTCGTAAAAATGAATCCCAATTTCGCTCGGTCACGCCATAACTTACGAACGACTTTAACAATTATTTCATTAATCTTTTTTAAAGTTTTCTAATACTTTGTAGGAAGTTCTGTCGTTAAGTTTTTTGAAATATTGGAAAATTTCAAAAAACTTAACGACAATTTCAACTTAACGTATTTAACAGTTCCCTCTTAACTTACTATATTATTTCGCTATAACTTCTTTTTCTTATTTATCCGTTTTATTTAATGTATATACCATGTAAAAAAATAATTTGTTAGTGGGGGTTTGCGAACAAGCATAAAGTTTAATTTTTTCCAAAACTTCTTTGGCTTGGTAGGTAATTCAAAATAAGTACAATTTACTGAAACAAAAAATAATTTACTGAATTTTAAATAGTTTTTAGTGACTGGAAGAAGGACTTTCTAAATTAAGATATTTTTTTTATAATATAGAAAGCCTTTATTTAGTTTACTAAAGTAAATTCCAAAACTTTTTTGATATATAGAATAGAGCAAATCATTGGAAGAGTTCTTTATTCACAAATCACAACTATAGATTCTGAAGTATAAGCTGCGAACAGGAGATGACTGTTTAATAAAAATTTACCATATTTTTTATGATATGATTATTAATTTATAAACATTGAAGTTGAACCGTTCAGTGACCTTTGCAAAGGAATATTATTTTTTATCACGACTTCTTTTTAACTGTGAAAACATTAAGATATACGTTAACTAAATGATATGATATATTATCAGGTTGTTGGTGTCGGATTCATTTTCATATGATTATAATTAATTTCAAATATAGTCATAGTGTATTCATATTTTATACTATTCTCCGATGACGTCTGTAATGGTTTTGTATCCCAGTCATTTTACGTTTTACCTGCGGAAAAATTCCTAGTGAGCTGATTTTTCGATCGATATAATGACTTCGATTGACCTCCGAGCAATAGGTAGCGTGATATTTGCGCAAAACTGATTTTCGTGACCTTTTGACCTTTATAACTTTTTTAGCCGACACGATCAATGTCGATTTTTCACATCTTCATTACAACGCCCTAATAAAAGTGTGTACAAAAATTCAGCTCGCTAGGAATTTTTCCGCAGACTGGGGCTTAAAATGGCTAAACTGGATTATTGATATTATACAGATTGTATTTTCAAGTAGTAAAATTTATCTATATTATAATCTATATATATATATATATATATATATATATATATAGATAGATATATATATATATATATATATATATATATCTATAAAATTATCTATATTATATAGTCGTGAAATTATAATAATAATAATAAATATTAACCAACAATCACACCACGTAACCTGGCCCCGTGCTAAGTTCGTAAGAACTTGTGTTACAGGTACTAGGAACGGAAATAAATTTAAGATATAAATACATATATACATAAATAAATTTGGTCAAATTTGAGGTACGTTCTTTGAATTTGATTTTTTTTCGCTTAATATTGCTTTTACGGTGTTCTGTGAAATGTTTTTTGAATATATTTAATATAAAGAAATCGCGGTTAAAAGAAATCGTAATATAAACATAACACAATATAAACATTCTTAAAAAACCATTTGGTTTTTTTTAAGCGTGTTTATACACTCTTTTTTTTCTGCGAAAAGGAAGCTTAATATGCTAAATATGTAATTAGAAAATTTTAAAGTATGTAATCTAAATTGTTACATTTTTAACTCTAACACACTCGAAAGGCGTCAGAACTAAAACCAAAAGTAAAAAATAAATTAAAAACACGAATCTAGGTAGTAAGTCGACTAGGTAGTTCTAAGTAGTAGTCATAACGGAAAACTTTTCGATAAAAATTACTTCGAATTATTCGAGCATTAGTTTTGTTCGCATGACGACGAGGCTTTTTAAATAAACATTTTAGTATAAAATTAAATAAAACCTAGTAAAATGAGTTAGTAATTTAACCAGTTAAAAAAATGTGAGAATAAAATAACAATGCTAAGTCATTTAGTATGTACATCTACGGTATTGAGAATTACTATAATAATAAATTATAATGAATTTTTAATAAAGATGATGCGAACGAATCTTAACTCATAAGTGTAAGTGTGAAACCAAGAAAAAATTCCAACAGCTTTAATCGGAGTTAGGTCTGAGGTCCCCTATCTGCTTGATGCGTTGGTCAAGCGAGGTGTAGTACTCATTGATAATAAAGTTTACTAACTTCCAGTATTGAAGAAACGAAAAGATAGATAGATAGATAAACACTTTATTGCACTCACATCAAAATATACAGAAAATAATGAAATACACAGAAATAAACAAGAAAATGGTGCAAGGGCGGCCTTATCACTAAAAGTGATCTCTTACAGGCAACCTTATGAATGGATTAAAATGAAAATTGGAAAGGTAGAAACGGTGCATAAAGTCTATTTTTCGATTTGTGATTTATATAAATGCGCAAACATATACATACATACATAGATACATACAAACATACACACATACATAAATACATACATACCTACAAAAATATAAACATACATACATACATATACTAGTTAAATTTCATATAAAACATATGTATGTAAGCTTAAATATGTACTTTTCTTATTTGTTCAAATAGTAGTGTTTGACACGATTTTTAAAAAAAATTGGTTGTGTTGTGTTCTATTTATAGGTAGATACAAGCTGGTAAACGGAACTCTTGTCTAGAAGTGCCTCTAAATACGTATTCAGTTTTGGGAAAGCTTTAATCTTTCCACACATTTTTTCGTAGAGAAATATCTTCTAAACTAATAGTACCTATAGCTAAAAATTAAACGAATTCTAAAAATAAATAATATTTTATTGCCTTTCAAATCAACTTAAATTAAATACATAATCTTAGACCGTTTATTAGCTATAATTGAAAAAGAGGAATTAAAAAGGAAATTTGAACCTTTGGAATTGTTTCCTTTTTCAATTCGTGTTTCGGAATTTTAAAATGTTTTTTTTGCTTATTTTACATAATTACATCGGTAATATACTTATATGTAATTAATGTTAGAAAAATAATTATTACCTACCTTGAAAGAAGCAATGAATATACAAATTAAAGAAAATTAATATTCTTGTTATAATACACAAAACTAAGGATAACATGATCGTTTATATAATAATAAGTAATAACTACTTCTATCTTATGTACAATTGAATATCCCAACAAGATAAAAATATATTCTCTATATCTCTATCTTTTTCTATAGGAAATTATAATAAATTTTATATTGTTTTATATTCTATTGTTTTTAACAACAACTTACAACAAACAAACTTATTTTTATACCGAAATAATTATAATTCGTCATAGTCGTAGAATAGAGACGGATCTTGCAGATTTGAAACTTTGCAGGACAGACATTTCAAACAGTTATGTTGTTGTTGTTGTATATTTGAAATGTGTGCCCTGTGTGGTTTTGAATTTGTGGGACTCGTCGTTATCCTACGACTATGACGAAATACCAACAAAACATACAACAACAACAACATAGTTGTTTGAAGTGTCTGCCCTGTAAAGTTTTAAATTTGTAAGATCCGTCACTTTTCTACGACTATTAATAAACGTCTCACACTCAACGGCCCCCAGTAGGATGTGAATCCTGTGTCGGGGGTCCGGAAACACACACAATACACAAGCACAAACGCCCAGACCACGACAAATATCTGTATGGCCTATACAAATGTTTGTCATGTGCGGGGATCGAACCCGCGACCGCTAGCACATCAGCCAGTTGCTGTGACCACTGCGTCAACGCGTCGTCATTAACTTATATACGTCTAATATATAATTTATAAAAATCTACGTAGATTTTTATACCTACAATGTAAATAGGAAAATAAAAATAATATTTGAAACTAAGCTACTTCGCCAAAAATATTTGTTTAAACTCATAATAAAATATTTATTTTTTATGTTAACGTAACATCAAAATTTTTTATGGAAAACAATGTATAATAAATAATGCATAAAAATAACAAATGTCTCATGTTTATAAAGTTTACAAGGTTAACAATCAACTTTGATAGATCGACCTTTGATTATTCATTCACGACGAAGGAACTATAGGACTGAGGATTACTTTAATCCTATTCAACATAGTGTGCTCATTTCGTATTTCGATCCTTTGTTTTGTATGTACTTCATGAAACGTTAATGGGTAACCATTGACCTGACAAACGTCTCATTATAGAATAAGAAGTATAAATGGCTAAGCATTAGTTTTCGCTTAACCTATTTTACCTGACCGTTTGTTTTCATCGCGGTCAAATTCAAATTGGTTCGAAAAACTAAGTATGTCAAACATTGTAGTAAGATAATTATGTAACTAAAGTTAGTATATTGAAATATTATTCCATCACATGGAAAAAGAGGGTACGAGTATGAGTATCTATTTTTGTTTACCACGTTTTATAGCTTACACCGCTTAATGGAATTTAATAAAACATGAATGAGGTTTCACAAAACAAAAACGGATGACGAACATCCGTTTTAATCGGGGAAGTATAATGTTTATACCTTTAGTTTTTAAAATGTATACATTTATATATTTTTCGTAACCTATTAGTAACCGTGGACAGTAGGTATAAGCAGAGACTTAACACAATGACCCAGATTAATTTCCGTGCTAACATGATAGGTTTCGTTGGCTGTAACAAGCTTTGAGCGTTATCGAATACCGTATCTCGGCAACAAAGCGTCAAGCACCTCGTAAAATCTTATATCAACAATATAGAAGCCATATAGCCGCAATGCCATTTCCTTAACAAAACATATTTACTAACATTACATTATAAACATCATAAGAATATATTATATGTCTATAGAGTATAAAACTGAAATGTTGTCTTGTTATTTATGTTATCTTGATAGAATAAAACATATAAAAAAATTACAATAATAGGAAAAGAAAAAGTTGAGAGAAATTATGTAGAAAAGTACGGGATAGTGCAAAAAATAATGTACCTGAATGGAAGACCCATTCATTATTATTATCATTTGTTAAATACTTTTTCCCTCCCTTAAAAATTTGTTTTATTCTTCTAATAATTTAATATTTATACCTCAATATGGAATATTTAATACGGATTTCAATTCTTACGTGTATCCTTCAGGTACCTACATAATATTTTATATAATATGATGTTAGCATTTGATTAAATTGAAGTAACTTAATTATAAAGATGCCTTTTTGTTAAATATTTGTATACCAACCAGGTTTGGGTTTTGTCATAAAATGATATCTTTCGTCTAGAGTTCGATTTGAAACTTAGTATTCCCATTGAGCTATTCGTTATAGTGTCAGCGTTTATAGCACTTGTCCCACATCGTTATAGTGATTTGTCGGGCATACTAACTATTGAAAGCTTGATTCTTAAATTACTTCTTACATTGTAAATGTAAATAAGCAGAGTCCTACAAACCGTCCGTTTGATGAATCAAACATGCTCCTTACTCTTAAGTTTTATGCTATACACTACAGTAGAATCTGTAGTATGATTTTACTATATTTGATGGTCTGTCCGTTTCTTTAAATTTTTTAGTACCTACATAGAGTACGTACCCATTAATTTCTGCAGTTCAATAAATAAATAAATTTACTTTAAATTCAAAGTGTCCATTAATATTAAAATATAGCTAAAATTACGTCTGTTTACGTATAATATACTAGTCCAAGATCCCAGGGCCGCCAGACGTCACGTATTTTCTGACGGATAAAATGTGGACGATTAAGTAGTGTTAGTATGTACTATGATCGTATGCCTACCTGCTAGCTTGGTCAAACGGCCAATTTCCAGGTATCAGGTAATCAAGGTACATAAAAACATTACTTACTTCACGTAAATTCTCATGGCTGATTTTCATATATGTTTCCGAGTGTATAGTTAAAAATAAATTGTCAATACTCCCAGACACTTTCCGTCGGCCATATTGCTTGGCAGACGCTTTAAGGGTCTCAAAATAAATAATTAGTTAACTTCACGTAAATTCTGACGCTCCATTTTTATATATGTTCATCCGACAACTATTTTAAAACCTTTGACAAGAAAACAGACCGATCCAAGGGGCCAATCATCCCCTAAACTAAATTTTAATATCTCTGTGAGTGGGAGCGCGAGAGCATTATCTACGCGCATGAGTGAGACCGACTGCGCTGTTAAGGCTATGAAAATTACTTCAACAGATATTTTATAATTTTTAGAACTTTTGTTGACAAGTAAATTATGGCAAAGTGAGCTTTGGCAACAGTTTCGTCGGGCTAGCTATATCGCTAGTCTTTGGAACAATGCAAGTATGAAGATGATAAATATTTTCAACACCGAAAACAACGGCTGAACACTACAAGATGGTAAATATGATTTTCATTGGTCCGATGGAGATCAGTTACCGGGTTTTGTCAGTGAGTCGCTGGAAGAACAATCAGGTAAATTATTTTTGTTTCTCATATTATTTGTATCTCTTTAGTTTTTTCAGACCTTCATTGTTTAACTTGTTTTTTACAGAGGAAGAAAATAAGGATAATGCTGATGATGACGATCACGATTTAGATATTTAATTTCAAGATTGGCTGAATGATGAATTATCTAATTTTAACGATGATGATAATGAAGAGTAAAAGGCACTGTTAAGATATATTGAAGAATTAATATTTTTCTACTTTGTTTCCAAATTTCCAATAAATAATTAATTTAAAAAATTGCTGTTATTTTAATATAAGTGGTATTTTTAAAAAATATTTTTTATTTCTAATTAATAAATTGAAAAAAAAAATTAAAAACTTTAGTATTATTTATTATATGTCAATTTTTTTTCTTGTTTTTGTTGCCATAATTTACTTGTCAACAAAAGTTCTAAAAATTATAAAATATCTGTTCAAGTAATTTTCATAGCCTTAACAGCGCAGTCGGTCTCACTCATGCGCGTAGATAATGCTCTCGCGCTCCCACTCACAGAGATATTAAAATTTAGTTTAGGGGATGATTGGCCCCTTGGATCGGTCTGTTTTCTTGTCAAAGGTTTGAAAGTAGTTGTCGGATGAACATATATAAAAATGGAGCGTCAGAATTTACGTGAAGTTAACTAATTATTTATTTTGAGACCCTTAAAGCGTCTGCCAAGCAATATGGCCGACGGAAAGTGTCTGGGAGTATTGACAATTTATTTTTAACTATACACTCGGAAACATATATGAAAATCAGCCATGAGAATTTACGTGAAGTAAGTAATGTTTTTATGTACCTTGATTACCTGATACCTGGAAATTGGCCGTTTGACCAAGCTAGCAGGTAGGCATACGATCATAGTACATACTAACACTACTCAATCGTCCACATTTCATCCGTCAGAAAATACGTGACGTCTGGCGGCCCTGGGATCTTGCTCTATACTATATCCGTCAAAATTACATATATAGCGTTACGTATATACGTTTTCTCTATTAGCTATTAATTTGTTGTGTGTTTTAATAGCTTTTGTTTTGTTATTTAATTGATTTATTTATTATAACAACGGTGGTGTACTATAAATATAAATTCATACGAATTTTACCGCACACAATATTCAAGTCTTGAATACAAAAATAAATTAATAACTTAAAATAATAATAAATTAATTATAATGTACAAAGAAAATATTAAATTAAAAACTAATTTTGTATTCTATAGTTACAATGCCTATTTATTTATACAGTCATATATTATAAACAATAATAACAAAAACTGATGAATGGAAATAATACAAACAGTAATTAAAAGTAGTTAAAAACATTTATGTTATTCCGAGCCTCTGAGGGCTGTCAGCTTGGCGAACAATCACGGAACAAACAAACAATCGGCGTTAAATCACGGATTTTTGGCTGTATCAGGTAGATAATTTGTCGTTAAACATATCTCATTATGTTAAAGTCACATAAAAAAATTAAAACTCAGGGTAGCTTAAAAAAGTCACAATATTAACACCTGAGATGAATAGATAGAAAGAAAATTAAGTTGTAGATAAATCATGTGTCCGTCCTAGTAGGTATAATGTTTAGAGGTAATAATATGTTGTAGATTTAGTTTTAGTTTAATATTAAATGTTTGTGTTGCTTTAGGGTTAAGGTTTAACAATAAAAGTCTGATTATATCACTTATTTTCAAAATTAAATAGAAACTGATATCTCAATCGCACCGATCAATCTCCTTCGTGTCTTTTCAATTCTACGCGACACTAGCGGAATCAACCGTGCCTCACTGGTACAAGAGAAAGCCATAAAACCAATCAATAAATTATGAATAGAGGTAGAAAACTCTGATTTTTTGATTGCTTAAAGAAAATTTCATTCTCATAGGTGTTGGTTCATGTCGAGTCATGGCGAGTATTATATGTGTAAAAAGCTTACATGCCCATAATTACTTACACCTTTTTTATAAAACTGTATCAGTATAACAACTTTATCAGTGTAGCAAAAATGCAATCAAAATAATTAAAATAAATGTATTTAAATAATTTAACCTTAATTTATTTTAGTGGAATACCCATTCATCGAACAGATCTAGAAGACTTTGAGCACCAAGTCTCGGAACACTGCTTTTATTGTTAGAGAATTTTCCCAGGTATCATAGGTGTGTTTAAGAAGAATTACGGCCGTATTAGACGTGATCAGTCGACCTCTGATAAATGTAATAAATAAAGTGTTACTATAAACTTGGTAATATAAAATATAGTCCAGACAGCGGGAGAAAAAGGCCGATTTTTAAAAAGAATTTATTTGTATAATAATTATTTAGTTAACCGTTAGACTTTTATAAAGAATAAAAGTTTGTTAAGATTCTTCTTTTATCTTCTTTTATAATTCCCATGCACTCAGCATATTGGCTAGTGTTACGCGACCGCCTACTACATAAATGTTCACATTATTTACATGCCCTAAAATGTATCTACAGAAAGGAAATATTATTAATTAATTAATTAGTAAAAAATATTCTATATTATGTAAAATAACGATTCAAAGTGCTTTTGAAGACTGTTTGAAGAAATAAATTTTTGATTTTGATTACTTCAAATATATATAATAGTTGTTATTATTAACGATTATTATTACGTTGTTATTTAAACCTGAGTTCGTGTCAGTCGTGATTCAGGAACATGCGTCTACATTAATCGTAGTACGGATGAGCAAAGGAGTTCGAAATGTTAGGTTAGTTATTAAAAAATTCTTAAGTTATACAATTTTATAAATAGAAATAGTTTTTAATGTTCCTATGAATTTTTATTGTCCTTATGAAAAGAGAATTTTTTTTGTATGTCTATAGGCTAAACTATCTTTAATTTTTAATTATTTTTTATTTATCACTAACTTAAATATGAAAATTTTAAACATCTGGTAGAAGCTTAGTGTACGAAGCGGAGTAGGTACTACGTTTTATAATATGCAGATAGCTATAGGTATATTAGAAGAGTGGACATATTATAGACGTAACAACAGACGCGGTTTAGTATTAGAGTTACGTTTGCATATTTTGTTATAATCCTACAATTCCTATTTTTTCAAGCTACCAGTATAAATGCGAAAAACTACTCCAAATTAGGTTTATAAAATCGCAAGTTTGAGAAAAAGGATGGACGTATGGACGTTGCTCTTTGATTGCGATTAATTTGATATGTAAATAATTCGAGTTCCAAATTTCCATGTAATAAGCAATTATGCGAATAAACAGCTACGAATATTTTGAGTTCTATAAGAGATATATAAAATAAATAAAATAGATTTATAATATGCTATAATTAACCACTCTACTCTTATAAAATATATAAAAAACGTATTCGAAGCCATAAGCGGTGCTATGTGAATTGCTAAATTTTGTAAGTTGCGATATAAACGCGGAAGTATTGTATAATAAAACCCTATATTCAATGTAAAACATGTTATGTACAAGCGTAATACTACGTGCATCGGATACGAATTAGCAATTTTTTTTTCTTTACTTTTTTACTAATATAGTCTAATTTAATATTTGATGTTAACAATTTAAGTATTATTATTATATTTATGTATCTGCTGCAAAAAACTACAACTTTTTCCGAGTGAAAAATTAGCCTACACGATAATTAAGTTATAATATATCATAATATATTGTCAATAATCGTTTTACTACTAGAAAAAATGCTCTTTAATTAATAATCCTTAATACATTAGCTTAGATTTCATAGGGGATTAATAAAACTTTAATATATTGTTATACTAGACAAGAATTTGAAACGAAAATTAACTTTTATTTTTATTGTTTTTATTACTATCCATTTAATATAACGAAGATTTATTGGAAAATTCTAGCACAAGAAAAATATCAACTGAATTATAGTTGTAAATTTTTTTATCAAACTTCGTTCTAAATATCTTTCCTGGTTTAACAAAATTTGGTACTTTAAATGGTAGTACCTAATTGGAGTAGGGAGTGGTTAGTGTTAGTCGCTCTTCTAGGATTTATATTTTAATGACCTCTCATGACAAATGTAATGTTACATATTGCTGTATATTGTTCTCTATGATCTCTATGAATAAAGAAGAGATTACGTTTCCCAAGACGTAGTAACGAAGAAATTAAAGACAGAATACTCGTGTAAAAAAAAAACCCTTTGATATCGTTAACCACAACATTCTGAATTTTCTTCAGCTTTTTAGTTAAAACTAACCTAAAACATTTAAATTTTTGGAGGGTTTGGGTTAAACACTTTTGAAGCATCATCTGAGGTTCCACAAGGCTTTTTTCTCGATCAAATATTATATGATATTTTCATTAATGACGTTGTTTCAAATGAGTAAATTTAGTACTTTTTAGTTCAAGTTTGTACATCTTGAATCTTGATGTCGGTTTTTATTTTTATTCTAAAAATTAATTTTTAAACATATCAACTTTCAAATGTCGATTTTCAAAAACAAAATTTTGACATAATGCCTAGAAAAAAGGCGGATATTGATTTATCGAGTGTTAAGATAACAGCTAAAGAAAAGTAAAAAAAAAAAACAATTGATAATTTTCGTAAATATTGTAAATTAATTGTCTTTCTTTCTTACGACAGATCGTTTTTTAATATTATATGATATTTATGCTATTTAAACATTATCATTAGTTTCCTTCCCTTTTTCAATTATTTGAAATGAGTATATTTTAATATTTTTCACTTATTTTACAATTATAATTGTAAAATAAGTGATGATAAATTAAAAATATATAACAGTGTTAATTACTTAGATGTGTAATCACAACGAGTTAGTCTATAATTGCAATGTATGATGTTAATAATATTTAATATTGTTAATTATTTTTAAGAAAGATTTATTACATTGTACATTGTGTTGGCTTCCTATAAACTATATCAAATACCTAGAGTAAACGGACATTTTAAATTATTTTACAGAATGTTAAAAAATAAACAAAGAAAAATGTTTCAACTTACTGCTTCAAGTTACAGAGAAATATAGTAGTATATATTTTATATGTTAATAATATAAAATAATGTTCGTTGGTACTTACACTTGTAAGCCATTTTGTAGTGAAAAAATTTTTTTTACATCAAATTGACTACTTATTAATTTTAAATATTTATAATTATTATTTGTCCTATCTGAATAAGTCCAGTCCCCTGAGATCATGGACGCTGTAAAGGGTCCGAAACGTCGGGAAATAATTTAATTTAAAAAAAAAATCGTTAAACTGTAAAGTTTTAAAACAAATAAACGCGAGGAAATCCGGACTTTTAATTAAATGACTATCTGAATAAGTTTGTAGGGAAACAAAATTGGAAAGGATGTCCGGCAATTTGAAAAGTCCAGAAAACTACAATTTTATGTGGGATATTGGTATGAAGGCCAACTTTAATGTAATTTAGATAGGACAACGTTGATTCGATCATCTCAATTGCATTCTATGCTGCAAAATTATTAGTTAGATAATAAAATTGATTATAGTAATAAATAAATATGTTTCATTAACACCTAATAAATATTTAAATATATGTGTGTAATAACTTTTAATTACGTGTTGATGAGATTTATAAAACAAATTAAATTCTAATAATTTAAGATAAATCTTAAAGCATTATAAATTAAGAATAATATTTTAAGTATACAGTTTATTTCTTAAATTCTTTAAAATAAAAGATACAAAGTCGAGACGATTAAAAATTTATGCATAATATTTATAAAGTTGAATGGACCATTAAAAGAATTTTTATTATTTTATTTTATTTAGTAGCATCTTCAAATAAATATTATTAAACAGGTTATGAGAGGTCATTGATATAAATGACATATCTACGGTTTATTTTTTTTTTACTTTAAGATTTACTGGTAATTAAAGGTTATTTTATAAATATTTCATCTCAGATTATTAGTAGTAGGCTAAGAATTGCTTTTTTTTTGTATTGTTATTAGAACTCGGCTTTATTATATTGATTTTTAAGATCCTACATAAAATTGTCAATCGTACTGATAATAATTATAAGAGGACATTATTAAAATGATATTTTTCATAACTTTATATAGTTTCTTTTTAAATTTTGAATAATGCACAGATTACGAGTAGTTTGATTTAGTCTTGTGCATTACAACAGTACTGTTAACTTAAATTCCATTTCAATTCATCATTTTTATGGACTATTATACAACTTTTAAAATAAGTTGAAACAGAAAAATAGGCTTGTCTTAACCGTTATAAATGACAATAACGAGCCCTTTGAGACTTCCTTGTCTCAAATAATATTTTGTTTATGTGTGCATTGTCAATAAGTATGAGCGTAAGCAATGAGTGCTTTATTTTATTTTATTTAATGTATTTGTAACTCATATTATAATATGTTAATAAAAGGTAAAACGGGACCCTATTACTAAGACTCCGCTGTTTTGTTCGTCCGTCAGTCACCAAGCTGTATCTCATGAACCGTAATAGTTAGAGAGTTGAAATTTTCACAGATGATCTATTTCTATTGCCGCTATAACAACAAATACTAAAGAACAATAAAAATATATTGAAGCGGGGCCCATACAACAAACGTGTTTTTTTTTTAACTCGTTTTTGCTCGATATTAATAACGGCAACAGGTAGACGCTTGAAATATTCAGAGAATATTTAGTTATATATTCAATTTATAAAATTAAATTAATATTTAAGGGGGGCTCCCGTACAACACACATGATTTTTTGCCGTTTTTAGAGATAATGGTACGGAATCTTTTGGGCGCGAGTCCGACTCGCACTTGGCATTTTTTTTGTTCACTTATGTGTATTTATATGTTAACATTTAGCCAAAGATATTTATTTTATAAAAATAGCGACACTACCTTGTATAATTTAACAAGTAAACATTCGTTTTCTTTACTTTGTTCGTTGTTTTAACAAGTTTTGTTTTACTATTCTAGGACGTAGAATATATTTTGTTCAATATACCAATATTATATATTTATTTTATGTTTTGTAAAACATAAGAGTCACATAAAAACATATTACTGTGGGTAGTTGTATTAAAATGTTGAAAAAAAGTTAATATATTTAAAAAAATCCAATCCAAAGAGCTAAAAAATTAATTTCATTCGTGTTTAAGCCAAAGTTTATATTTTCAGAAACAAAGGGAAAAATAAGAGGTATTATATATACTTTTCTATTTTTAAGTATTTCACCTGTTGTAGATATGTCTACATATACAAATGTGTTGTGTAAAATAAAATAAAAAATACTTACGATTTTAGTTTAAGTCTTGTACTTGAAAATGCCCCAATTTATTCTCTTAAATTTATTTTTTTGTTTACAATAAAATATATTATTATATCACATTAAATACTCATAGTTTTTCTATTTATAATTCTTATTTTTTTTATTGTTTTTCTATTTATAATTTACAAAAAAACTTCTACTATGTAATAAATTTATCTATTATTTAATATATTTCGCACGTATTTTTCCTTCATGCGATATTCAAATTTCGAACACAAGCGCGCTCTCTACACCACGCCAGCTGCCGGACTGGCTGGAACATGGATGTAAAAAAAAGTTGTCACACAGATAGGAACGCACCGGAATAAACCAACCAAATCGAAATAAATACACGTATTTATTGCTATTCTAGTAATAATGAAGCAATTCTACGTGGTCGGTTACGTTATACCAATTCACTTTCTAGGTTTAGCGTGACTGAGTTGCTCCAGAGCGAAAAACAAACTAGTATAATGTAAACAATGATAAATAGCGATTAAAGGTTATTGTTTCAAGTGATGATTTCTATTGATTTTTTTGTTTTTATTTGTTACATTCTTATTTAATAAACATTCCTAATCATATTCTTTACGTAAGTGTGGAAATTTTTTACACTTGTCAGCGTTTTACTTTTTTTTTTTTAAGGTACATTTGTTATTTATTGTTGATAGAAAAAAAAAAAAACTGGGCCATCTATCAAAACTAAATATTTTGTTTTATTGTAAATGGAATTATTTTTGTTGTTGGGTTATATCTTAGTATTTATTACGGAAAATTTTATTTGATATATAAGTGTGATAATAATAGATACCTACTACTTACTTCTATATAATAGTTTTTAAAATTGACATGCGAATTTTTTTAAAAATTTTACATTGGATAGTATTTTATTGTCCAACAAAATTTAGTTTAGTCAGTTGGTAGTCTAATAATATTAAATTCTAAGAAATTTTAAATAAATAAATAAAACAACTTAATTTCATGACAAGCTATCTCTGTATCACTAATTCGAAATACATAACTCTTTACCGAAAAGAATTACCGAGAAACTCGGTAACTGTTTTTAATTGATAATATTGGATCGAGTTGTGACATGAAAATTCAATTCAGGAACGGTAAATGAATCAAAATCAAAATCAAAAACAACTTTATTCAAATAGGCTCCACGAGCACTTTCGAATCGTCATTTTACAAAATTAATATTGTAGTGATTATTATTATTTTTTTAAAAGTAAAGCTACCACCGATTCGGAATGTAGATTCTGCAGAGAAGAATCGGCAAGAAACTCCGCAGTTACTCTTTTCAAAATAATATATAAACTGTGTTTTAGTACAAAATTAGTAATATCTTGCATGAAACACAGCGCCACTAAGTTCACACGTCTTTATCAGAATAATACGCTTTATCTATTTTTTTTTAAATGAAATCTTTAAATTTGTGTTGAGACAATTCCAAAATTGTTTGTGGGATTTTATTATACATGCGAATACCATAACCCAGAAAGGAGGCGTTTACTTTGCGTAGTCGGAAACTTGGAGTTACAATAGTATAGTAATACAGTGTTTACATTGCGATTATTGATTAATACTGTTTATTTCAAAGCAATGAATATTCTGGTGAATATATATAATATTATTATAAATATATTGCGATGCAATTGTTAATATGTCTACCTTTGGAAAAACACCCATAGGGAGACTCGAGCTCCAAGATCGTAAATGCCGCGAATAGCCCTTTTTTGTAAAATAAATACAGTCTCAATATCTGTAGCATTACCCCACAGTAACAGACCGTAAGATATTATACTATGGAAATAGCTAAAATATATTAAACGCGCAGTAGTAACGTCGGTCAGTTGTCGTACTTTTCTAACTGCGAAAGCTGCGGAGCTGAGTCTACCATTCAAGGATGACAAATGGGAAAATATATACCAATAAATACAGCTTCTCTAAGTAAAAATCTTGTTTATGACAAGCTCTATATTTACTGTTCTCTTATATTTACGCGAATTTTATTCATTTAATTAAAAGTCTAAAAACAGATTTTATCGCGTTTATTTAAAGTTACTGTTTAACAATTTAATTTAAATTATTATAGTGTCCGATTAATACCACCCACCACCTCAGTCCCCCGAGATCATGGACGCTGTAAAGGGTCCGAAACGTCGGGAAATAATTTAAATTAAATTGTTAAACAGTAACTTTAAATAAACGCGATAAAATCCGTTTTTAGAGTTTTAATTAAAAGCTCTATATTTAGTTACTCTACAAATCGATGTATTGTATTTTATAAAGCGATTGTATAATTTTTATAAAACTTTTAACTTATACTGAAATATAAATCATGGATATAAATTGACATGTTTCAATCATAATAGAAACAGAAAAGTAGGTAGATACTCCCGGAAATAAAATTTCAAATGACTAGAATTCTATCAACTTTGCACATAAAGACGCAATGATTGTGTGTGATTTGGCATAATTTAAGCTTTTAAAGATGTAATCGCGGCATAAATAGACTTACTTACAACCCACCTACTTTGAAAACAGACAATAACTACTTTTTATTTATAATTTAAATGAAATATCCATTTAAAATCCATATAGCTTATTTATTAAAAGATGAATTTAAACTAATTCTTTCAATTCTATAAATTTTGTTTCAGAAACAGATATACATATATCGCTTTTATTCACAGATTTCCCACCACAGAAACATAATTTTTTTGATGAAAATTTTATGAATCTGTTCATCAGCCTTCCCTTCTTAGAGCTGTCAAACATTTATAATGTAAAGTGAAAAAATCGTTCCGAGCATTTCGTTGACTACTGGAATTTTGTCTCTTTCTTACGAGTTGCTTTGAATACATATGGTACAAAGAGATGCAATCCCTCTTTTCGAAACGTTTTTTTAGTGCACGTGCGCATTACAGTTTGTATATAAATCCTTGGTTAAGATAGAATGTCCACTATATTTGTGTAGTGTTTATGTTCTGTAGTAAAAAAAGCTAAATGATCCTTCTTTATAGAATCACCTGTATTCCATATCTCATTTCGGCACAGTTTATTACATCAATTATCTTGTAATGTTATACAAATATTGAGAAAAATAATGCAAATTAAAAAGATATAAAAAAGTAGGTTATTTTTGAGTTTAAAGAGTAGAAAATAGAAAAAAAAAATGAAAAAAAAAGCTCAAACTGTATGTTATATGACATTTAAAGGCATTAAAATAATTTCTTCTTTTTTTTTTGTTTTAAATTAAAAATAAATATTTTTAAAGTCATTTAAGAAATCACAACATTTTTAAAGGAATAGGAAAAATAGTTCATTACTCAGTTTTAAAAATTATTTTTCAATAAGGGCAGGCCTATTTCTATTCTTTTAAATGATTTTATATTACTGCTAATGTATATGTCAAAAATACACCAAACTATTAAAAAATGGTTTGATTTTAGAAAATTTGGTCCGCTTGTAATATTGCAAATTTTCGTGTTCAACATCTGAAAATACATAAAAATAGTCTCTGTCAATAATTTTCCTCACGTCCATCACAGGACAAAGCTCTCAACTGCGCGAAACTGCAATTTTGCGGGTGTTTTTTGAGGTTAGGGGCGAACGCTTGAGGTATCGGTAAAATATACCGCCGGATTCGTGTTCAGCAGCAAAAAATACATGAAAATAGTCATTGCTTGGAATTTTTCTGAGGCCCTGTGATTTATGACAGCCTGATCATTTCGTAAAGTGGTATTTTTTCAAGGTTAGGGGACGTGCTGCTCTGTCTGTAAGCGAAATTTCAAAAAAGGCCACGCTCTAATGGAAAGTACATAAAAAATCCTAAATTTTCCATATTTTTAAATATTTTTAGGTCAAAAGGAATTTTTGGTACATACATACATACATATATATATATATATATATATATATATATATATATATATATATATATATATATATATATATATATATGATAAGAAGTCATCGATCTTAAAATAATAATCTAATAAATTTACCGATATTGTACACATAACCATTCAGTGCCAGATTAACCACGTAGCAAGAGTAGCAAATGCTAGGGGCCCCGCGCTAAGAGCTCATCTCTCATCTCAAGCGCTCATCTCTATCTGATCCTAATTTTTTGAGTGAGACTTATTAAGGTGTGTTATATTGAATTTATTTGATGTCACAAAAACGTGAAACGTTACATCTTTTCCTACTAAGACAATCCATGTCAGACAATCGATAACCAACTATTTCCTCGGCGTAAATAAAACACTGAATTTCATACGGCAAACGCACAAGTTCTACAAAAAGTTCATCTCTGGTGCCAGGCAATCTTATCTCTGACTTTTTGTACTTGTCAGAGCCTAGCAGGGCTTTTTTTTATAGAAGCTGACCTATAGTGATAGGATGCGGTCCCTCTTTGCATCTTACGCATGATCGCGAATTTGCTTCACGTTGGATAATCCAAACATCGTTGCTGATTATGTTGCTGAAGTGGTGCTGCAAGCCATGGAGCTTTTCATTCCATGCTCTGCGGGGCCTGTAGACAGCAAATCCTACCACTGGTTTAATCAACCCTGCAAAATGGCTGCACGCCATAGGAGTATAGCTTTGCCTACAGATCTTTCAAAAGAATTATTGCTGTAGAAAAGGCGGAGTACGTGAGCAGAATTGACGAAAGATTGATTCGACTACCTCCGGGAACTCGTGCATTATGGTTGCTTGCCAAGGTTGTCTAAGGGAATTTTTGTAAGTCATCCCTACCGTCGTTACACATGAGCGACGACTCGTTTTTCCATACTGCGAAGGAAAACTGGAAAGCCGATCTTCTAGGCTCTCTTTTTGCCTCTAATTCGATCTTCGATGGCCGAGAACAAATACCACCAACAATCCCTCAGTATACGTTAATGCCGAAAATAATTTTCCGACAGAGCTCCGTGCGCAAAGCCTTCTTTTCGTTGGACATCCATAGGTCGAGTGGCCCCGATGGTATCCCTTCGTTACTGCTACGAAGCAAAGCACAAGCTGCAGGCTACTCGTATTTAATGGCTGTCGCAAATAAATCTGTTGAAATTAGTCATAGAAAAGTTAATGTTACTATGCAGTTAAGCTACTTAGATAAATGTAGATTTTTTTTGGCATTTGATGCTAAGGGATTAGCAACCGATTTGACTTAATGTGAAAAAAAGAAGACCTGGTGTATTGGTGCGAGTAGTTCAATATCCGCTCGGGGTAGATATTTGTATTTGTACAAATATTTGTTTTTGGTTTGGGTGTATGTCTTTGTGGGTCACAACTGATAGCGATTGTTACTCTTTATAGGGAAAATTATCTGCCAATCCGCAACGGAGCAGCGTAGTGGATTATGCTCCAACCCCTTCTCTGATATGGAGAAGAGGCCTTTGCCAAGCAGTGGGGCGTTTACAGGCTTTAGCTTAATTCACTTCAGAAAAAAAAGTTGACAGGCTAAAGACCCTTCTCCTCAGCGTTTTTCAGCTTACAGAAAACACCCAAGGCTATTTACAGAGAAGTATCACGAAGATGCGGATTGAATTAAGTTCGATCCTAAGTAATTCCGTATTATATAAAACCTTATATTGTATGAAGATTTACTAAGTTTTCGTGGTTTACGTACTTTCACCGACGATAAGTATATCTCACACTGGAAATAAAAGATGCAAGATATTTCAGTGATCTTTTCAATGACTGCATAAATAAGTAATAGTATTAATAAATTAATACAATCTTCGGAGTTCGAAGTATAGCGCAGCTTTACCTTCGCAAACAGGTATACAGGTACAGGATACATGTATAACATAATATACGAGTAGATATCAAGATAAAGATGGGCGTTTTCTAGGCAACTGGTTGCAATGCACTGTGTCCAATATCTATAACAATGCAGAATATGCAAAATATTTATAACAATGCAGAGGTATAGTTTGGTTATTTGTTACAAAATAAGACGTCATGTTGACACTATCCTAGAAACATTTCTAGGTTTTCATGTTGCAATATTCCTTCTGTTGGGTAGTCTAGAACAGATCAACATTTAGCGATGAGACCACCCGTTGCACGTTTAACCTCAAGCATTGTTTTGTGTATAATTGAGTATGTTAATTTGTGTGTGCTATAAAGTTATTTGTTATTAAATGTTCTTATTATAAGTCTATTCGAAATTCAGCGTTCGCTAATGGTATTTAAAGATACTTAAGCAATCTCAATTTAAATACATCGGAAACTTACTTCTTAAGTAATTTTCTGTCGTTATTAGCTACTAGGTTCGTAAGTTTATTTAAACGGTTATTTTTTTAATTATTCCATAGATTTACAAAAATATGTTTGTGGTGTAAATGAAGCGATTATTGAATATTAGATTTTAAAATTTCGATCTAGTACCGTATACGTTTTTGGAGTAGCATATGTATCACGACGTAGGTACACTAATATAATAATCTAATAATAATAATAACTATTACAACATCTTTAAAAATATTCCAATATATTCATCATATATTTATTAAAGGTTTTTTTATTTTATTTTTCCTTGTTTACAACACGAACAAAGTGACGCTAATTTCCTAAAACTGATATAGAAAATTTCCCTGTTTTTAATATTAGTGTACTAATTTGGTTTGAGCATCTTATTATTACAATATTAGATAATTAGATATAGGTATATCATTGACATTTGATGTCAAGTTACAGCTGTTATCGGACCTCTTCGATAAAGCGACGACTGAGGTCGGTCTACATTGAAGTGTTTTAATGCATCTAATGTTATTAACTTATCTCTTCTTAACAAAAATTTATAAAAATAATATTATTTAGTAATCAACATTAAAAATGTGATAAGAAAATTAAATTTCTATTTGAAAGGTTTTGTTTTTATTTTTTTTGGTTTTGCCATATAAAAAAATCTTTTTCCTTTTTTCACAATAGCCATTATTAAACCTATTGACTTATTTTATTTTACTCTGCATAATATTAATATTGCTCCATTCATGACAGTATCCAAGTAATTAATCTTAATATATTACTTCTTAGCCGTCAGTAGATACAGCAGTTATTACCAGGCAGCTGCAGTGTATCGACTAACCAACAATTGCCTTGGGCATGGCTATAATGAGTTATACAAAGAGGATAAGTTATTATATCAATATTACGATCATCTGTGGCTTTATGCTGCTATGATCGTGACCAGAAGATTTGTTGGCCACGGTTCTTCTATACATACAATAAAATTGTAACCGTTCGTTGTATGTACCTGACTATAGATATAGAGATATTTAGGAAAACCGAGTTGTAGAAATTTTTATAAGAGTAATATATTAAAAAATATTTTTAGAGCTCTTGTCTATCTACCCGTGTGTATGTTATGATATAAAAAAATATATAATAATAAATTTAAAATCAAATTATGTATGTATTTTTGACTTCTACATACATATTTATATTAGTTAATTTATTATTTTTACTATATATTTTTATGTGTTAGGTATAATTAAATTCCTTCGATTCAATTAATTTATATGAATGAAATAATTATAATGCTTTGCTACACTTTACGCGTTTGTGCGTTTAATAGTACAGTATATATTTTAACTTAAATTGTATATAAATTTAAAAATCTTATTTTAAGTTTAATAAAGTATTTTATAATAAATAAAATATGTATTCTACAGAATATTTTAATAGCCAATCAGTTTTATTGAATATACATATAGCACATAATACATTGCTATAACTACACAGTACAATGATGCAAAGATTTGGACAAGCTATGTATACATTTGTCCTTGCTGATACAAAACCAATGACCTAGCCCTAATACGTCTATCCCAGATGACCTTTCAATCAAGATGGATCATTCTAGGTACATATCTAAATAAATTCTTGTCAATGTAACCGTTATAATATATGAAAACACATTTATTAATCATTTAGCCATGCCTCGCGGTTTCATCCGTGGTACCTTAATAGTATCTACATATTAGTCATAATTTGTTAATTATCTAAAATTAGCCCTAATTTGCTTCTAACCCTCTCTCACATATAAGCGTAATAACAAAATCTCATATACATAAGCTTGAAAGTGATAATTAACACAAACCTATAAAAAACTTTATTCCTGTTTTACCCTTTTTTTGTATTGTGTCAGCCTGCAAACCATCCATTGCTGAGCGAAGGCCTCTTCTCCATGTTGAAGAAGGGTTGGAGCTTAATCCACCACGCTGGTCCACTGCGGGTTGGCGGGTCATTTTCTTATAATGGGTAACGAAAACGATCGTTATTAGGTGTCTATGATAACAACCGGGATCGACGGCTTTACGTGTTCTCTTAGGCACGGTGGGGAGACCTACAAGCACATACACCTAGATCGGAAACAAATATTTGTACAAATACAAATATCTGTCCCGAGTGGAAATCGAACCCGCGACCGATCGTTAAAACGTCGTTGTCGTCGTCAAACGTCGTCAAAATTTTATTCCTATTTTACCCCATAAAGAATTTAATTCCAAACGTTTTGGAAGAGATTATTTTAATTGTAATGAACAGCTGAATACCAATCTTCATACTTCTAAGTCCAGAAATAAAATCCCATACAAAATTTTATCTACACCTTCATACAGGGAGCTTCCTAAAATCCTTATTCACCTGAATTCAGCTAGTCATAATCTGCCTCCGTGTCAAATTGAACTTTATAAATCTAATAGTTTTAGAGATAAGTCAGTGACTGAATGAGTGATTTTTCGTATGAGTATACGTAATCAGATACTGATATAATATACCATAAGACGTAGTCGGGTTATTTGAACGATATTTTAGCAGTTATCTGTTCTAAGGCTGTAAAGCTTTAAAGTACACTAATACGAGTTAAGGAGTAACCATAAATGTCAACGAATCTGACATGTATTAATGTTCATCACATATGAAACCGCTGAGGAGATCTACTAAGATATACCTAATTATAATTACTAACATCACTGGAAATCACACCTTTTGATTTCGTGATATTAAGCAAACAGAGAAGAAAAAATGTTAACAAAGTGCAAAAATAGTAGTAGGTTTTGTGTTTTGCAATATGAATAATTCATGCTTTATTTTGGGATGATATCATGTGATTAACATAAATAATATATAATGTAAAGCGAAGATCAATCGAAGTCATTTATGGTTAAAAAGAGACAAAATTTGATGCGAAAAAGCATAATCGTAATATCATGTCCGTCTCACCACTTCGACTAACAAATATATATACGTATATATATTTTTTTGTTATTTTTTTAAAGTGCAAAATATTTTTGGGGTTCAGTAGTCAACGTCGTCGTGCCATGTTTGCATTATCATTATTCATGCTGTCTGTGTTTACTTTTCTTTTTTTTATATTACTTTCATTCGACAAAATAATCAATTAGAAAAGAAGATTCTATTTACTATAAAGCTTTAATTTGGGATAATTATACAAATGGATTAAATAAATAAAAACATACAAGGTTTACGTCACCTATGCTCAAAGTTAGGAATTTTGCCTAGCCCATAATATGAGTATGTGATGTTAATGGATAAATTTTTCAAAGATATTGCTGGTATATGAACATTATTTCTCAATTCAGGGACCAGTTTGCGAGTATTAAACTATTGATCCTAATTTTTCTTAGAATCAACTATCCCTATCGACTTTCAAATATGTTGTTTTTTTTTGCGATATTTGATAAAAAGACAAAAGAATATGTAACGAATTTAAAATGAAAAAATTTGTTCTAAATCAGCTACGTAGAAGATACTGTATCAGCCTGTAAACAACCCATTGCTGAGCGAAGGCCTCTTCTCCGTATAGAAACAGGATTGGAGCTTAATCTACCACGCTACTCGACTGCGGGTTGCGAGCGAGAATCGAACCCGCGACCGTCAGTGCGCAGCGCAGAGGCGACTACTTGCACCACTGTACCAGAACGGTCGTCGACACCAGAAAGCAGAAGATACAGAGTAATAAGCGTATAAAATGTACTTACGTATGGAAAAGAAAACTTCGTACATAAGCTATTGAAAATTAATTTAATGAAGTAATAATTATCAATGAAATTCTTAGCTGATGCCCATGACGAAATTGATTGGCTGATTTTATAAATCATTATAAATAAGAAATTTAATTATATTTCATTAATCAAGATTGTAGAAATTTTTGTCAGTAAATTTAATTTGTGACATGAAAAATTTAATTTTGTTGCTGATAAAGTTTTAGAGTACTTGTGAAGCAATCGAAGTACAATTCAAACGAATTGAAAAACGAGTAGGCTGACTTCAGTTCGTCGTTAAATGATGCGCTTGATTCAAGATTTTCTCAGATTGGACGAGTCTTGAGAAAATAAATAAAACCGCCTCAGACGAGATGCGAAATAAGCTGCATCTTAGAATTATCGTTAGTTAAATCTGCTGACCTCAATCGTCGTCGTATACACGTCCCAATTTGGTGAGAGTTCGGAAACAGGCAAATAAAATTTGGATATGATATATAATTAGGCAGAGATTGAAACGATTTTGTGATAGTGCAAATATGGTACCATCACCAACTAATTGTCTATAACTAATCAACCGATAAAGGCACGCATAAACAGTTTGCCATAAGCGTGGATAAGTAAATGGCAAAGAAGCTAACATCATATGAGAAGAAGCTTACAGCAGATGTTATGAGCGTAAATAATTACAAAAATGTATATATATATATATATATATATATATATATATATATATATATATATATATTATAAATTTATAGAAATATTATTTTATTTTTTTGTTGCATTCTACAGGCAAAGCACGAACTCCTAATTTATATTGTGGAAATAACTGGATGTCTATCTTAATAATACTCGTATAATATCTTCAAACCATTTTAATTCACACATTGAAGTCTATTATTTTATAAATATAATATGTTAACTATTTTGTTTTTAGAATGGATTCCGAGTTTTACGATCCTTTTTATATAAAAGCTATGCAAATCACCATTACATCTCTGTTGAGGTCGGTGAATTATAAAAGTATTTATTGCTCTATTATGAACTCTTCTCTGAATCACAGGCTAACGGTGTATTCCTATAAAGCGTGTATTGACAGCGTATCAATTCGTGAGTGGAGATATAAATCACGAAACGATTCCGATACACATCAAATCATCAAACTTATCAAATGTACTTAGGCGCTTGTAATTAATATATACATTAATTACATATAAATTCATAGTTTAGCTATTACCAACAGTTTTTAGCTATGATCCATAAGTGCTTAGTATTAAATATGATTATTAATTAAGAGGGTACTGAATCAAAATTAAAAAACAACATTTTCGATTTTAATGTTTTATTTAAGTAAAATGTTCAATTTCAAGACCGAAAGCCAACCTAACTATGACCTTTACGTGTATACCGACAGACAAAAAAAGGTTTTGTAAAAAAAGTACATAAAAAATAAATAAAAATAACAAATAGACTATATATTAAAAATGTCATACATGTACACATTCAAGAAGGAATGTAAATTAGTTCACAAAAGAAAACTTCATGATATAGGTACCCAACGTGACATAAAGTATTTACTACCTTATCCTAATCAAAGTTACAATAAAATATATGTGCTATGTTTTTTAAAGATAGTCTGAAAATAATATCTAGTAAGTTACTAATATTATTTTCTGAATATTAATTGAAAAAGCGTTGAAATTTAGTACTCGTTACATGAATCAAATGATTACTTACTAACGTTTACAAAAATATAAACCTACGAAAGGATAGGGGAGTCTTTGTAATATATATTTTATTATACAGGTGACTGGTGAATTAGGATCAATATTTAAGGAGAATACTCGGTAAATGATTTTCATTCGAATTATGTTAAAAAAATATAAATATTAATAAACTTCTAAGTAAAGTTACCCAACAGTTATCTAATTATTTACGCGTCGTCTCGACACCCTAGCATCTGGCTGCGCTGTCTACTTAAAACAGGGATGTAGGTAGGTTCATTTAGTTATCGCGCGGTAGTTTACCTACGTCCAAACGCCGCCACCAAAAATACCAAGATATTTCACTCGCTTAAGCAACAAAGTTGTTGACTAGGTACATGATGTGAACTTTGGACAAAACCTAATATGAACTGTTTACTTATATTGGTATTACCGGCTATTTGAAAACGAAATCATGCTTATTTACAAGGATTGTCAATCATTAGCCACGTGCGTTTGTCAAGCGGCACAGCGGAACTTTAAATTGAAATTGATGGAAATTTGGTTAAAAATGAAGTACCTATTATTTTACATAATTGAAATGAGAATCAGGTACCGAGTATTCTCCTTAAATATTGATCCTAATTCACCAGTCACTCTGTATAGATATGTTTGGTTTGTGTTGGCATCCTTTCGCTGCGAAATCTTAAAAGCTACAATTAATTATATGACAAAAGAGTCAAGAAAATCAAATATTCTTCATTGTAATTTTATAAAATCAATTTAAATTAATAAACCTACGAGAGCTGCTCATTGTAGTGGAAAAGTTCCGTGTTCAAATTTGGGCTGAAAACTCTGATTTTTGAAGACAAATTTTATTTTTAAAAATTCATGTCGTACTTAGTGGCAAACGAAAATATTGTGATTAAATACGTCAACATGAAAAACATTCTGAGAAATAAATGCCTACGCAAATCTGCAGTGGATATTTATAAATAGTTACGTTAGTGTTACAGAACACTTTACTCAAAAAATGTTGGACCTATTGTAACGAATGACCTTTGCTATTGGCGGTATAAGGATTTTAATTTTAAAAAGGTGGATATATATTTTTTTACTGTAAGGTGAATTTGAAAATGGCGTGTATGGAAAATATTTAAATAAGACAGCGATGAACAAGTTTTTGAATATCATAGTGCATAAGTTCCATAAAGACGGATATGAATAAGTATCAGTAAAGATTTCGTGGATGTTAGTGATTTGTTTCGTTCAATCAATTCACAATTATACTTATCAAAATTTAACAATATATGGTCCCAGGTCCGATCGACGTTCTATAAACGATATCATGGGTATATTTTAGCAACGGCAGGTCAACCAGTCTTATGTATGTAATATTTATAAAAAAAAATATATATGGCAATTATAATATTAGGTAGGTACTATTAGAGACGCTATAAATCGTTAAGTTTTATAGAGATGAATGAACTTTACTAAAAATATACATAAGTTTAAAGGAGAAGCCTATACATAAATTTAAAGGAGAATGACTCTTCCTTTTTATTGCTATGTAAAAAAGTTATTACTTCATATCTAAATATACTCGTAAATGTATCCAAGTTAATATAAAAATTATACCACAGAGACGTTATTGTTATAAATTTATATGTAGGTAACCTATGTGATAAGAAATGTATTGAGTAAGATTGATAAATAAAGGCTATAAATAAATTAACCTCTGTGACAACCGCTCTGGTATAGTGGTGCGAGTAGTCGTCTTAACGCCTGCGGTTGCAGATTCCATTCCCGCTCGGGATAGATAATTGGTTTTTGTACAAATATTTGTTTTGGGTCTGAGTGAATGGCCTTGTGGGTCTCCCCACTGTCCTTCGGAGAGCACGTATAGCCTTCGATCGCGGTTGTTATCATAGACACCTGATAGTCATCGTTTTTCATGGTAGAGAAAAATAGCACAATTTTATAATATATAGAAATAAATATTGTGCCACTTCACTGTACGGAACTCATCGTGTGCGAGCCACTCTCATCCTTGAATATTTTTTATGAATCCATTTTTGAAGTATTTAACACACTTTAGTGTACCTTCGAGTTATTGTTATTTTAAGTAACAGTTACTGACATCTGCTAACTATATATATTATAAACTATATTCTTTATTATTGCGTAAAATGTATTTATGAATGTCACAACCAAAGTAATTAATTAATCTACATAATATATATAATTTTTATTTCTTAATCATTATCTACACAATTTAGCGTAGTGGTGTTGGTGTGCTTAAACTGATTACCTTCACTAGCTGTTTTGTACAAAATCCCGAGTCGAAACTTATGTTAGAGCCGATTTAGCACCGCCAACGTGCTACCGTAGTAGGACTTATATCGGACCTCTGGGCTCAAAGTCGGTCCTAACTCATGTTAATTTAGGTCCGACTTGGCACCCAAAAATGGAACAAATTTCCGTTTTTTCCACTTTACGACTAAAATTGAACCTAAATGGGATAAAAATTAGCGCTATTAGGCGCTAAGTTAGACTACTGGGCTCTAAATTGGTTCTATTTCGGACTACTGGGCTCTAAATCGATTCTATGTCGGACTTAAGGGAGCTATGTCGGCTTTAAATTTTGACTCGGGATGTACTATGATCATGTTATTACTGAATAAAGTGATTAAGGTACACGTTATGTAAGTATAGTCAATGTCGGCAATCGTTAAATGTTAAATTTCATTAGTACAAGAAGAAACTCAACTCTGAGGGGGCATCCATTAATTATGTAAGGCGTTTTTGGTCGAGCGAAACCTTACTCAATCTCACGTGGGTGAGAGGATGGTCTCGGTAAATATCACGTTTTTTTTTTGCATGTGATTATTCATGACCGTTTCTGTCAGCTCCATATACCCTATCACTCAGGTTGATGGACACACGACGATCCCGGACCCTGAAGAACATGATGGAAACTCGTTTGCTCCCTTTTTGATTCGCCACTGCCTATCGATTCAATCTTTGCATGCCTTCATCAGCATGCCCTACGACCTCTATTGCCCAAATATACGTGGTGATCTAGAAAAGTGGTACTGCAGTACATGTGGTATCTACTTTTAACCTATCACAAGAGCTGCAGAGCATCGGTGCAGGCCATAATGTTGTCATAGGATTGTCACACGTCGAGCTACTGAGCTTCTGTGTGCCAGCGATAACAGCTTAAAATGGTTAAATCCGAAAGAAGGGGACGGAGCAGATAATTTTGCTAAAAATTACATGGACATGTTGGTTCCTGTAGTCACTCTTAAGATCATACACGAGTTTCTGTGGATTGAATTAGAGTGAATATTCTTTTACGAATTTAAGTATTTTATTATTTGATTTTCTCATTGTGATTCTATGCTACGTCATTAAAAATCTCAAACACTAGTCTTAACTAGTCTTAAATTAAAAAACAATAAATCTAATGTAATCGAGTAGATGAATTCATTTACATTAAAAATACGTATTTTTAAAAATCTCACGTGAGATTAGGGTATAGGGGAAGCAGTCTAGCAAAATCTCACGCGATCATACTAACGGTTGGAAAGTCACTAAAATTACCTGAATGTCAAATAGTTAATGGATGTTTCCTAAGCATTAGTATATCAAATTTACTCGTAACACGTAAGCATCGGTGGTTCAGTGGTAGAATGCTCGCCTGCCACGCGGGCGGCCCGGGTTCGATTCCCGGCCGATGCAACGTTTTTTTGGATGTTTGTCGTCGTTTTTGATACTTGAAATTATGTATATTACAAAAAAAGTTTTTTTTTGTAATATACATAATTTCTTTTTTTGTAATATACATAATTTCAAGTATTATGACTTGGTTATAATTTAATTTTAAGAAATATTAACAAAAAAAAAAAATAACAATAAATAAAGCTCATTATTTAAACTATAACTAGTTTGAAATTTCCAGTGTTCTATTTAATTGTATATTTACAGTTATATATAATTATAATAATCGTTGAATAAATATAAAAATTTAAAGTACATATTAAAACGAAGAAAACTATTTTATAAACAAAGGTCATATAAAATATCATCTCAATTTTGTTGATAAGCGCCATCTAGACGTGCTTGTCAAAACTATTGATTAACTCTTGGCCCTCTCATGTGCTTTAGCTATTAATTAATAGATGGCACTAAAATACATTTTCTAATCAAGTTCTAACAATTATTATCTATTTGTAATTACATTTTTATTTTTGTAACAAACAGTTCAACATAAAACATGCGTTTTATTTTTAGGCTTATGGGAATATTTCTGAAAAATGAGGAGTGAATATCCTATTATCTGCGTATAAGTATAGTACAAATAAACACATACACACATAATGAACTGAATTGAATCAGCATGTAAAAGTCCCACTACTGTGCAAAGACCTCCTCTCCATATTTTAGAAGTGTGGGAGCCTAATCCACCACACTGCTCCACTGCTGATATTTTTCCCTACCACGAGTAACGATCGCTATCAGATGTCTGTGATAACAACCGGGACCGACAGCTTTACGTGATATCCGAGGCACGGTGAGGAGACTCACAAGAAGTCCATTGGATCAGAAATAAATATTGGTACAAATACAAAAATCTGCCCCGAGCGAGAATGGAATCCGTATCCGCCGGTATTGAGATGACTATTCGCACCACTACAACAGAACGATTACACACACATAAACACACAAATTAATAAATAATATAACAAGTTAATAATTTAAAAAAAAAAAAACGACTGCATTTCTGTGTAATTTGAAAATGAAATCAATTTGGCGCCAAAAATCCGCCATTTTGTTTTTTTATTATTTTGATATACCCAGTGTCATTCTCACAGTAAAAACGAATCTAATGACACCTCTCAAGCTAAAGTCCATCGAGCCGTTCAGGCCACAGAGCGTGCCAAACAATTATACATATTACATACTCTCGAAAAACATAACTCTCCTTCTGGCGCGCAGTCGGGTAAAAATAAATTTTAGTAAGTTGAAGAATAATAACTTTTGTACTGCTCGCTCGTAGGTTTAACAACTTTTGGCTTGTACTACCTGTACCATTAATCTCATCGCATGCTGCGACAGGTTGTCTAGAAAATCGAATAATAAATTGTTTAATATCCAACCATAACAGCCAAGTATTGAGTGGTTTTACGGAAACACCTTTAGATAACCGCAGGATTACCTAAAGGTTATCTACAGTTACAAGATCAGACTACGGCGACATTTAAATTTGCCGAGACTCAGATTTTTTTTTTCTTCATATCAATATTATATTTTTTCTTTTTGAGTACCTATAGCCGAGGTCGAAGTGTAAGCATATACTTTATTTTCTTTTTGCGTTTAATTGTTTGTTTATTTTTTTATTCGTATTCTAAATATTATTTCTTATAGATATATTCTGCTAATTACACCTTAATTACGACAAAATTATATAGGAACTAGCTTCTGCCTGCGGTTTCGCCTGCGTGGATGTCGGTTATTACGACAAAAAAAGTATCCTATGTTACTTCTAATATCTCCAAAAATATGTGTACAAAGTTTCATGATGATTGGTTAAGTAGTTTTCGCGTGAAAGTGTAACAAACAAACTTACATTTCACATTTATAATATTAAGGATTCATACATTTAGACTGACCCGTTGGCGCAATTGGCAGTGTCTATGGTAACAACCGGGACCGACGGCTTTACGTATTCTCCGAGGCGCGGTGGGGAGACCCACAAGGACATGCACCCAGACCAAAAACAAATATTTATACAAATACAAATATCTGTCCCGAGCGGGAATCGAACCCGCGACCGTCGGCGCGCGATATTGAGGCGAGGCTACTCGCACCACTACTCCAAAACATCATTGCTATGTGCAAAGTGATTACTAAATATACATGATACAGGATTTAGGCTAACACAAAACACAAATACAATAACAACAAAAATATTTCTACCTTGATTTATACATTCAAGAACCTACCACGAATAATAAGAGACTTAAAGGATATAAGTGTTTCACCGCCACACCCTCAAGTCCATATACGAATCGCCATGACCCATGTTCTTGCAGTTAAGGGATAATCCGCTGCAACGCACCTAGAACACGCACTTCGTACTAAAGTCGCTCGTTTAATAACATATAACGGTATTAACGAAATGTAACGATCCTGCATGACTTATGTTTATCGTTCTGCACATGTGGTGAACTTTTCAGATAGGTACCTACTGTATGTGGGTGTAAAATGTTTTTTTATGTTTTCGATGATTGAAAAGTAATAAATCTTACTGTAAAGAAAAATTTAATACGATGTTACTTTAAATAACGTTAATGTTTGTTAATATTTATAATCTCTTTTATAACTTTCTCTACATGGTAAGTTTTGTGTCAGTTGGCATTTTCATAGTTTTTATCTCAGACTACAGTAATATAGTAATCTGTATAATAGGTATCAAAAATTCTCTTAATAGTTGTCGATTGTCGAATGTACGGTTAAGATTTTAATTACATAATTATGTATTTGGTAAATATTAAGAGATTATTTGATTTTTAACTAACTACTAAGATATTAAAATGTTGTATGCTATTATTCGATGAGGAAACAAACATTTTTACACTGTTACTAAGCTGAATAGTTTATTTAATTGTTTATTTGAACGCGCTAATCGACGTCTATTTCGAATTTTAAAAATATTTTTTGTGTTAGCAGGCAGTTTCTGTTATTGAGAAAGGTCAATGGCGCCACCACTTTTAGAAGCGAAGCACCGATCATAAATCGGGTAAAACTGTGTGAGTTTTCTAGTAACTTATATTGTACAATAGTATTTAACCTAAACGCATAAACGCTAGCAAGTGCTTAAAATTACAATTACATTACAATAATTTGTACTGCAATTGAAAGATATCGGAATTATTTTTGATCGTCTACTATTTTATATAAGTATATGAATGTTTGGCTTCTACATTGCTATCCTCAATTCCATTTCCTTGTACTGCAAAAAGCTTAAGATAATTTTTTATACATGCAAGTAATGGCTGGATTTGTATTATCCGGTTAGTGTAGGCAGCCCATTGTTTAAAACGACACTGTAACGGAACTCTTGTGATTGTATTTTTATTATACACAGGCGTTGCACACTTATGCAATGTAACGGTTAACTTAATCGGATCGAGAGATTTATAATTAGAGAGCTTAAGATGAAATGGATACCTTATGGATAGCCAAATTTAGAGGTTTCGAAAGTTTAAGTATGATAATTTATAATATAATTATAATAAAATAAGAACAGTTAATATATCCATGCAACACAAATAATACAGATCCCTAAAATATCAACGTACTTTTTGTCTAACATCACACTGTCGATTTCTTTAGACTTATTGCTGTTTCTTGTTTTAATCTGAGTAATCAAAGTATTTAAAATCAAATTGAAATTGAAAATAATTATAAAATGGTAGGAAAGTCAAAACTGTACATTGAATATTTTTTATAAAAGAATACTTGGGGTGTGATCTACAATCGATACCGAAGCTAAAAATATAGTTTATAGAAATTTTGTCTGTTTGTATGTTTGTCTGTATGTATGTCCGGGATAAACTCAAAAAGTACTGCATGTATTTACTTCTTTGGCACGAATATTATTAAGAAGTCGGGTCAACATATAGGCGACATATTATCACGTTATCACCTACGGGGAACGAGCAGTGAACCTTTATTTCTTCAACGCATTCTGTAACAACGTGTAATCTAATAGCGTTCACGCAATGACGCGACGTCGCGGGCAGCAGCTAGTTGAAAATATTTTTAGTTTTGCATACATACATGAGCGACGTCAATCACGTTTTAATAGTTAACGTTAAGTTGGTGTTAAACCAACTTGAGAACAACTTACAACCAAAGAAAATAAAACATCATTTCTAAAGAAATTAATTCAAAGGTACCTGCTGTTTATTAAAGCAATTGACAAACTGTTTACTTAATCACAATTTTATGCCTATTTCGTGCTATCGTTATAATAGATACAAACGTTAACAGCCAGACATTTGTCGGTGATGAGTCAGTAGCAGTGACACATTACGCATTAATTTTATAAATGCAATATAAAAATCGATTGCAAGTCGCATCCCGTGCATTTTTATCTCATGAAACACATAGTAACATACGATGTAAAACGTAAATTGTCAGAAGCTATATAGTTAGAAATGTATACAAATAGTCAATTATAATTGTTGTATCTGTAAGAGCAAATAAACTATTGAATTATTTACAGGTTTCTTATATATTATAAAAGACATTACATTAATTGGACAAGACAGACAAGAGAGCTTTAAGAGCGGGAGCCAGTGCGGAGAGAGCTGAAATGACTAAATGGCACAAATATTCGTCACTTATCCCAAGTTATGTCTTTGTGCCGTTTGCAGTCGAAAAACTTGGACCTTGGAGTAGCAGTGCAAAAAAAATATCTAAAATAATTGACCCCACGTCGCATAGCCTACACTGGTGACAGGAGGGCTGGTGCATTTTTAGCACAGCGAATTGGAATTGCGATATATAATATCGGAAGTATTCTTGGCACCATTCCACGCGGATATGATTTATATTAAAAAAAAAAAACTGTCTGTAAATAATTAGTTTAGTTAAGTTTGGCATTGTAAATATGTATAATATTATAAAATTGGACAGATATTTTTTAATTATAAATCAGCAATAATATTTTATAATAATTAAAAAAAACACCTTATACTCAACGGCCCCCAGTAGGTTGGAATTCTCTTTCGTAAGTCGAAAACACAGAATACAAACAGAAAGTCACGCAAGACAAGACAGTACACATCTGTAGCACGTTTATAAATGTTTGTCCTGATCGATGATCGTCTAACCCGTCGTCAAAATGTTTTGAATTGTCTAATCACTTATGCAAAAATCAATCATGTTCGCTTTAACGAACTTGTATCGTGATGAGCCATTTTGTTAACTATCTCGTATCATCGGATGTATATTTATATACATGGTTTGTGGTTTTTGGCACAGTGTACAAAAGATTTATAGACTGTGATTTTTGGGGTGACAGGGTTTGAAAAAAAAAATCAGTGAAAAGTAACCAATCAGCTTTCTGTATTAGGCTTTTAAGATGAAACTTACTTTTGTATACTCGTAAACTTAGCGTTTACCGAGATTTCATGAATATTAATTATTATCAATACTTGTCAAATTGGTTGACATTAACGGCTAAAAAGAAAATAATCATATATTTATTATACTGTGTTAATAGTGCGTTATTGTGAAGTACACATACGAGTATAATAAGATGATATGCATAATGTCACACACACACACACACACACATACACACACACACACACACACACACACACATATATATATATATATATATATATATATATATATATATATATATATATATATATATATATATATATATATATTAAGAATTTTAGAAACTCGCGACCTATAGTACGTTTTGGCTACGCTCAAAATGTCTCGTAAATGAGACATAACATATGGTTTGAATATGTAATATTCGAAAGTATTTTTTTGACTTATAATAAAGAATATGAGTAAGGGCGTTTGATAAAGAACTTATCAGTTGCTATTTCAAAATATTATAGGCAGTAAACATGAGTAGAGATAACCGGTTAATGTGGGACAATAAATCAGTTACGAGCGTATTGCTTCTTATCTCTGAATGCATTTTGAGCTTTAAGTGTTTCCGTTCTTAAAATTTCTTTTTGTTGGTAAACTAATGCATCGTTTTATGTTCCAATGTTATGGATGCTGATATTTTTGTGAAAGATTTTTATTCTTATAAAAAAGGCCGCCCAACGTGGACTTCGAACCCACGACACTGAGATTAAGAGTCTCAAGCTCTACCGACTGAGATAGCAGGGTTTGTAATATAATACGTGTTATTTGTGATCGATTTTTTTGTTTATATGAATGGCATATACATTAAAATTACTGGATTGGGAACTGCATGGAATTTTTACACCTAAAAATATCTTCAAAATTAATCGGCTGACTGAGAGTTGATAACTAACTATTTTCTTGTCTATTCCTTGTGTAATTTCTTTCGTACGAGGCTAAATTCACTTAAATGTAATGTAGGAATCCGGGAGTTATAAATACAAAAAACTACACTATATTTTATTGAAGGTAATTGCGGCTAAATTTTGTTAGGCAACCCTGCTGTAATCTATTGAACTATCGCTATGTATAGGTAATTGTATATGTACAAAAAATACTGATATCTACAGATTTAATGAGCCGAAACTCCCATTCAGCTTTAACAATGTTTCAACTTAGGATATTCTCAGTTTTTGTATAATAGATATTTTTACCGATTGAGAATCCATGTTAATATAATATGTAGTTAATGCTTTGAGTTAAAGTGTAATGTTTCAAAGCCTTGGTTACAGTCAGGTATATAGTAAAAGGTAGGTAGGTAAATAATAAGTTAAATGCGTTTTGAAAAATTATTCCGAGTTGGCCACACTACGATTTTGTTTTATGTAGGTATATACAAAATAAATAAATATATATATATAAAATATGTATTATTACTTTTGTCATTATTGTTAATTCTTTTTTAATCTCCATATTGTTATTATTTTCTTGATTAAGAAAAAAGAAGCTTAAAATTGTTACTTTTATTATAAAAAAATTCGTCAGTATACTCGTTAAGATTACAACGAGCTTCGCGTTTTATTTATAGACCAACTTTAAATAAATAAATAAAATAAATTTAAATAAAACTCTCCATGTTAATTTGATGGTTGTCTCGTAAAATCGAAGATATTTTGTAAAAATAACTGTAAAAGAGATATTCGCCCAACGTGGGGCTCGAACCCACGACCCTGAGATTAAGAGTCTCATGCTCTACCGACTGAGCTAGCCGGGCTTGTGGATTAATTTGTGAAATTAAGGACTGTACTTTGTTGAGAATGTAGTATATTTAACAGGGATGTTATGGCCATATGTAATTTCAGATCCGGAAAAAAAGCTTCGAAGACTTTCGCTAATTCATGTTCTGAATTTGCAATAATATTACTTATACTAGCTGACCCGCGCGGAAATTTCGCACAATATTGTAGTCAAATAATAAATGTTAATATACTGTGAATATAATGTATGAGTTCTCATCTAAAAATGTTTGATTGAAAAGCATTTAATAAGAAAATATTTAAAAAATAAATACTGGCTTTGACAAATATATTTAGAACACCTTTGACATGATCAGCATTGATTCTTATATATTAAATTTCCAAGAATAAATATATTTTATTGAATATATACAAATATAGACGACTTGAGGAAAGTTGCCGGAAGCCGTTGGATAGAGACTTCAGGCTGCTTTGAACCGGTCGCTCTGAAGTCGATAGGGGAGGCCTAGGTTCAGCAGTGGACATCTAATGGCTGATATGATGATGATTATTGAATATATAAATATAAATATTCGTTTTATGCAAGTCAATATTATTGACATTAGAAATACTTACCTATTATACGTCGATTTTATCTAATGAAGAAAATTAATAATTCACATTAATGTATTAATGAATTATCAGTAATAATTTATATCGTTCCTAGTAATTCAAAACGTTGACGCTTTATAGAATTATGTATCTACGTCGATATTTATTTATTTGCGCGATAGATCAAAAACACTCAAGATGTAAATAATGTCATAGCTGTCATATTAGTTAAAAACACCCCGCACCCCAAGTACTTGTAGTGTAGATATAATTCAATACACAGTTAAAAGATGCCGCTCATATCGTTATAATAAAAAATTATTTTTTTAAATGAATTTTTTCTTTAATTTTTCTTTTATATTTTTGTGAAAAGCAGGGAACATTTTACATTTATTAATTTGCGTGATAGATAAAAAAACACGCATAAAATTTAAATAATGTTATAGAGCCTGTGATATTAGTTACAAAAATTATTTATAGATGGCGCCCCATGTACTTTGTTGTTATTGTTATTTATTGTTGTAGTGTAGATATAGTTCAACACACAGTCAACATACGTTACATAATTCATGAAAAGACGATGAAATGATATAGCAGTAATTATGTTTTTTACAGTTTAATAATTATTTTTATAAAAACTCCCACCACCCTGACTTCTGCTAGCTTTAATTTCACTATCTATAAAATGTATTTAATAAGATATAATTGATGACAGAAACGATAGTGTAATTTTGACAGTTTTTTTTTACAATTTCGAAATTATTTATTTAAAAAAAATTTGAGTTACCTAAGCTCGCTACCTTTTTTTTCTAGTTTACATAGGTCCAGACTACATTACGTCTTGGTATCAACGAAGATGGAATCATATAGGTAACTAAATTGCCACCAGCTCCCTAGCTAATAGAAAACACATAGTTAACTACTGCAAGGAGCTCATTCAACCATTCTCGTAGAACTATAATTTGTAATTCATGTATTGTTAATTAAGTACTTATAATATTTATTTGTTTCTTTCTTATAATTAAATCTTTATGGTATTTCTTTTGCACTATTTAGTTATTTGAAAATATACGATGCTGTACGGTAAAGGATATTATCTTATTTCATTAATGTCACCGAGAACCAAATTTCGAATCTATCTAACCTGTATACGTTGCTCACATACCTTCATCATCTAGAAAAGAACCGATGATCTTAAAACGGCTTGAAAGGTTTTTCTTTTAACTTACAATTAGCTAAGAACATTATCTATTAAGTCATCTCTTAAATAAAAAAAAGACGTCAAAGTTATAACTCTCATATTTATGTAGGATTAACAGTCGATTTTGTACTTATTTAAAACCATGGTTTAATTTAATACGTATATTTATTTTTTTAGACTTCTGATTGAAGGGATATTCTACCATTACATCATAATGTCATTCTAAATCTAATGGCTGGTACATTTTTTGCCCAAAGAATCGGAATTGCGATTCAACGGGGAAATGCTGCTAGTATTCTTGGCACCATTCCACGCGGACATGATTTATACCAAAACTGTTTGTAAATAATTATTTTAAGTTTTGAATTGTAAATATGTATAATAATCTAATGTTAAACATTTACTATCAAAAAGCATAAAAATAATGTGCTTAACATAATTGCACCAGACTATACTACAAATAAAAAATTATCAAGGTTTGATAAGGAACAAGATCTAAATGTTTTTCAAAGTAACAACAGCCTCAAAATGACGTAAGAAAGATAAGAGAGGTGCGAATATTTGATGTGCAAATCGTTCAATTCACTGAACACGAGCATTTTATTTCTTCCGTGTTTACATGTTGTTTATATATCTAAAAGTATATCTAAATATACCTATATATCTAAAAGAGTTTGACTGTTATTTATATATATTATATATAATAAAATATATTAGTTAGTATAGTTTTATACGTATATACATATAGTTTGCAAATACTTTTATGTACAAAAACCGGTAACTGTACCAGTAAACTTTTGAAAAAGCCGCAAAATGCGTCACACTCAACGGCCCCCAGTAGGATGTGAATCCTGTGTCGGGGCCCGGAAACACATACAAAGCACACGAACAAACACCCCCACGACAAAAATCTGTACGACTTACACATATATTTGTCATATGCGGTGATCGAACCCGCGACCGCTGGCGCTTCAGTTGGTTGCTGTAACCACTGCACCAACGCGTTGTCAATCGTCAAAATGATTTAGAAATAAACAAAAAAAAAGAACAGATATTTACATGATCAATTAATTAGTTTTTATTTAAATTTAAATTTTTTCAAATTACTAACAATGAGCACCTGACATATTGTATGTCCTAAATTAACAAAAAAGAATTATCAAATAAAATCTGTTTATACGGGGTTTTTGTTTTTACCGTTCATTCCAAAACTATGGATTAACTTACTTAACTCATACGCTTTTCCGTCCGCCTATCAAAGGTACTAAAAAAAAGGTAAAGGTACATACTCATATATATCATTTGAAACGAAGTAATGGGGCATCAATTAATTACATGACACAATTTCGGCGATTTTTCGAAACCCCCTCCCCCCTTGGTGAGATTTTATGAGATTTTGCTTGACCCCTCCTCCCCCTACACGCCTCACGTAATGAATAGGTGCCCCCTAAGTAGAAATTACATTTTTTTACAGAATATGTATCATTATTAACCGCAGTAACAAACAACTAATGTAAATCAAATTAAGTAAAAAAATCAAAGTATTCAAGAAATGTGTATTTTTTATATGTGTTTTTTCGATCTTATAAATATTTATTATTGTTAATCTTTACAGGCTTTTTTAAAATTAATTCAAGATAGGAAATACTTCAACGCTAGATCTTTGTGTTATCGTGAATTTTATTATATATATTTACTCACTTATCACAAACGTATTTAAATCTATTATTTGTCTCATTTGCAAATTATACTCGAATCTATTTAGATTTAGACATTTGTCTAATGTATGCAAATCTCAAAAAAGTACCTTAATTAATATTTGGAGTGAAATCTGAAGCTAATTAAAAAATTTCACTATCGATTTTAAATAACTTAAAAGTGTGAATAAAAACTTCTGAATTTAGAGTCGTACGCTTGATATTTATTTTTATTTTTAAGAAAGTGACTTGACACTTAAATAGAAATAAAAAATAAAACAAAAACTTGGCGAGGCAGGTGGAAAATATTGCACGAATCTTCGCACACATTCGCTATAAATGTGCATTACGTCACACATCCTTATTTGATTGCACGATTCTAGAAATATTAGTGATAAATTCATATATTAGGTGTCCCTTAATATCGCTGCATCTGTCGTAAGCGATTTATTATTAAATGAAAAAAAAAAACATTCACACCCTTGGCCCTAAAATAGTGATTTATGAAATAGGGTTGGTTATAATGTGTCAGTAAAAAAGTTTATTGATTTTTTATACCTACAACAATTATTTAATTAAAAATTAATTAAATTGATGAAAATAAGTTGAATATATTTTTCTGGTAGTAGGTATTTAAAGCAGAGTTCTAATATATCCGATACTTATGATAAATATTAAACCATACGTTTTTTTTTTATTTGTGCAATTTTTATGTTTTATATTTATTTGGGATTCTATAATTTTCTTTGTATTTTTATTTTAGTATAATTGACGACTATTTAAGGGATCATAACGACTGACTAACAGACACAGGTTTGATTCTCGAACATGACAAAATGTTGTATAGGTCATATAGATGATGTTTATCATGATCTGACCGTTTGTGCTTTTGCTGTTTCCGGACCCTCCTCATAAGAGTCATATCCTATGTGGAACCGTTAAACGTGAAGCATTCATTTATATTGTATAATTCTTACATGTGTATCGTATGATTTTATCGTTAAAAATATTATATGATTCTTTTTAATCACAAAATTCATAATATTTTAGATTTTCTCAAACGAACTCTTATTTTTTTCAAAATAATAATTGAAATATGTACAACGATATATAATTTTTGCCACATTATTTATATTTATGTATTACGGGTCCTAGTACAAGCTAATTCGTGACCATGATAAATACCATTCTGTCATAAAGACGAACCAAAATATACAGTATATATAGTTACATAATACAGTACCTGCGCAGAATCCCGAAGTTTAAAATCCATTAAGGAGTCTGGACTCTAGCTCTGGCATTAAAGAGTCTGGACTCTGACTGCTGGCAATAGACAACTAACGGCTGGAAATGACGAAAACGTCCTAACATTAATTATGGATATAATAATAATTAATCAACGATATCGTTGATTCATACTCTGAAAATGTTAATATACAAAAAAAATCCAATTTCGTTTTCTTATTTAAATAATTTTCTAATTTTTAAGAAGAATTAACGAAATAAATATTATGTTAATAATAATGTCTTACCGTGAATGGTATTGGACAATGTTCAGCTTAGCTAGGTCATTGGTGTTGCTTAGTAAATCTAACTGTCTACGTCGAAGTGTGTTGCTTCCTGCGCGCAACGCCGATTGCATATTGAATAGTCAAGCGTCTTGGCGCCTATTCTCTTTTATGGGAAATTGTTACCTTATGTAATGTCTTTTTGTGATATTTATATCTATACCTATTATTTTTTTATGTTTAGTGTATAAGAAAAATATTGTCATAATGTTGTTGTGCACAAAGCTTGTCCGAAAAGTAAAATGCGCTTGTTGTTGTTGCGCAAACTTGGAAAATTTAGTTAATATTTCACTCCACCAAAGGTTTAAAAAAAATTAAGTTAAAAAAATTCACCATTATAGTGTAAGTTATCTATGATTCGTTGGTTTATGTCCTATTTTTAAATTCTTTCTTGTAAAATTTTTACATACACTAGAATTTAGGAATCTTAATGTATGTATATGTCGTGGCTATATCGTAGAATCGGCCAAATCATGAAATGCTCGAGAATTTCATGAACTGGTTCATGTAATGTTTCACTGACCATTGGTCACATCATAATGTGTCTTAGCAAGATTAATGATAAAAAAAGTCTAACCTAACCAAAGATATTTAACATAAAATATTCTCGAGCATTTAACGATGTGGCCAATTCTACGATATGGCCACGACATACTCGTATATATCTACATTATGCATCATTGATTAACAAATACATAATTGGATATCAACAGTAGTGTTGTTACATAATTCGAGTTACCTTAGGCATATCAACATAAGATAACATTTTGTAACCAGTTAGAATGTCTACTATTTTTTGACTATTATTTTAGCACGTTTTAATTATACGAGTACAATAATGTAATATTTATTTCATTTACTCTCATATAATATATTTGCAACTATTCGAGATCTAGCGTTTCATTGCATAAAACATTTAGTTTCATAGGATTTTTATGTAATTTTAACTCACAAACTCAACGTCGATCGGTTTGAAGTAGTGGTGTTGAAAGTTGAATTGACATTGATCGCGGGTTGGATTCCTGCTCGAAGCAGGTATTTGTATTTGTACAAATATTTATTTCTGGTTTGAGTGATCGCCGGTATGGATCTCCCTATCTTTCGTCCGAGGCACAAAAGAACATCTAAAATGATCATAGCTTTTAGTAGGAAAATTTACCGCCAACTTTCATTAGAGCAACCAATCTGAAGTGGGCTATTTTAACACGAGCTGTTTCGGTTGACACCAATAAACCACGTTTTTTTGGAATGTCTGTCTGTATCAGCCTGTAAACCACCCACTGCTGAGCGAAGGCCTCTTCTCCATATAGAAGAAGGGTTGGAGCTTAATCCACCACGCTGCTTCACTGCAGGTTGGCGGATAATTCACTACCATGGGTAGCGATCGTTATCAGGTGTCTATGATAACAAACCGGGACCGACAGCTTTATGTGCTCTCCGAGGCCCGGTGGGTAGACCCACAGGGACATACACCCAGACCGGAAACAAATATTCGTACAAATACAAATATTTGTTCCGAGCGGGAATTGAACCCGCGACCGCCCCGGCGCGCGGCGTCGAGGCAACTTCTCGCACCACTACACCAGAACGGTCATCAAAACGTCGTCGTTGTCGTCAAACCTCGTCAAAATTTTATTCCTATTTTACCCTATAAAGCATTTAATTCCAAATATTTTGGAACAGTTCATTTTAATTGTGATGAACAGCTGAATACTAATCTTCATACTTATAAGTCCAGAAATAAAATCCCATACAAAATTTAATCCACCCATCTACACCTTCATAGAGGGAGCTTCCTAAAATCCTTATTCACCTGAATTCAGCTACTCATAATCTGCCTCCGTGTCAAATTTAACTTCATAAATCTAATTGTTTTCGAGATAAGTCAGTGACTGAATGAGTGATTTTTCGTATGAGTATACTGATATAATATACCTTTAGATATTTTAGCAGTTATCTGTTCTAAGGTTGTAAAACTTTACAGTACACTAATACGAGTTAAGGAGTAAACATAAATTGCAACGAATCTGACATGTATCTCTGTCTCGAACTGGAATCGAACCCACGACGACGCGGCTTTGAGGCGACCAACACCAGAATGGTCGACGGTTTTTGGAATATTTATATATCGTATAAAAATGAGAGAACTAAATACTGAATGAAAAATATAGTAAATAGAACGATTGCCTTATGCGAAGAATACGAAACGCTCAATCGAAGAATATATACATACCTTACAAAGGAAAGTGCGACTACGCTACTTTAAATAGCTACTCTACGTTCAACAAATTCATTAAATTATATAGTGAATATTCTGTAGTACTGGCACAAAGAATCATTGACTGGAATGACGATTAACATCAGTTATTTGATCAAGAGTCCGTTGAACGATGTGATTAATCTTAGTTTCGTTTTAATGAGGTGAATGGATTCCGGATTTCTTTGATTGTGAGTCATTTTATACCTCAATGACGCTTTAATAGCTTAACCGCAGAAAGTTTTAGAAACAATAAAAAATTACAAGTTCGTTTCTGGTTAGTGAATATTTTCTAAAAATAAAAACATTTGTATTTGAACGCAGCAAATAGAGTATTTTTTAATGGTTTTAACCCGTATATTTATATTTTAAATCATGCTACAGCTTTTTCTACTAAACTGAACTGAATCAGCCTGTAAACTTGCTGGTAAAAGTCCTAGCCGGCCGGCCTAAGGGGTGTGCGAAGTATGCAGTCGCACACTCGAGCTTTTTGGGAGAGCATATTTTTTAGGTATTCGGATAGGCTACAGTTGATGGTTGATTTCGGACGACCTTTTTTTTTTAGAAAGTCGGATAGGCTACAAGGGTAAACACTGAGTAAGCATCGATGGTGGATCTAGGACGACCTTTTTGTTTTTTAGGAATACGTATAGCCTGGAGGCTTTTGTTTTTGTGTACACTTCCAACACAGGATAATTATGGATTATAAAACTCGATAATGTTTTCATAGAGGCATAAGATGTCAGTCTTGCACACTTACAATTGTCGCCTTAGGCCGGCCCTGCTTGGAGCTTAATCCATCACGATGTTCCAATGCGAGTTGACGTATAATTTCTCTACCATGAATATAGATCCCTATAAGTTGTCTATATTTATACTTAACCGATTTATGAAAAATTGCTCATTGAATTCCTAGTCTGATGATACGAGTAGAGTCAAGACTTTTACAGAAAAACTCGAACGTTTCCTAGTTATTTTTTAAAATTTTGGGGTTATACAGATTTTAACAAGTATGCTTTATTAAAAAAATCAAAAAACCCGACTGCGTAAAATACTCTTATTATAAACTAAAAAGAATAAAACAATTTACTAGCTTTCATTTGATACCCATATTGCTACAGTAGGAAAAAAAATTCAACTCCTCCCCCTCATTCCGCCATTTGCGGGCGCGATTTTGAAAATTTATATAGTCTATGTCACTACTACAATTTAGACAAATCCAATGACACCTCATATATCAAAAACCGTCTAGCCGTTTGGGCTGTAGGGCGTGCCAAAGAAATGGACATACATACATACATACACTCGAAAAACATTTTTTTTTTATACCACGACGGTGGCAATCAAGCATACGGCCCGCCTGATGGTAAGCGGTTACCGTAGCCTATGGACGCCTGCAACACCAGGGGCATCACATGCGCGTTGCCGACCCTTTAAAAACCTATTTACTCCCCTCTTGAAGGACCCCATACTGTAGTCCTGTGGGAAAACCTCGGCAGGGAGTTCATTCCACAGCCGAATGGTCCGTGGGAGGAAATTCCTCTGATACCGAACTGTACGGGACTATTTGGGCTGCAATGTGTGAGCATGAATTCCCTGTCGATGGCGAGCGGTGCGATGATAAAAAGTGGCCGTTGGCATCATTTCGAACAATTCTTCGGAACACAACCCATTATACAAACGATAGAGCACGCATAGGGATGCAACATCTCTTCTAAGACTTAAGGGCTCGATATCGCTCGTCAGTATTGGATCATCGACAATTCTCACAGCTCTCCTTTGAACCGAGTCAAGAGGAATAGAAATACATAACCCTCCTTCTGTCGCAGTCGGGTAAAAAGTTCTATATAACAAGTAAACTTGACATCGAGACTGTGATAATGGATCCAGAATATAAACGATACAATACTTTAACTGTTACTATTGTAAGTAACTCTCAAAAGCTGTTAGGCCGCTTAAACAATACACATAGTGATGAGGGTCCAATGAAGTTAGAAAAAGACAGCAAAAGAACGGTGCCAAAAAATCATACACAACAATAATTGTTTACCTACTTAATAAGAAAATCATCTAGTAAATTATAAGCGAATTTTTTTTAAATTGCACGATTTTATATAAAATTTTAGCTCAACTTTGTTTCTTATTCGTAATTATTTTTTAGTACTTATAGCACACCTGAAGTTTTAAATAAAAAGTTTTAATTGAAAGTTCTTTTACCTATTTATATTTTAAGGAAAACAGGGGCGCAGTACAAGCAAATGAGGGTCACTACCCTAGAAATCGATATTATTGAAGATTTAAGGAGTAATTCCTAATATAGTCGGTACACTTCCAACCATGAGATAATTTTTTATTTATTTTTTTGTTTTTCGTGTTTGCATTGAAAACTAACTTTTCACAAGATCAGTGTAGAGGTAAAAATGACGAAGCATTATAGTAAAATAGGTGATGCGAGTCGATGTTTAAAAGAATAATTATGATTAATGCTTTTTGGGTTATTATTAATACCGTTACTTTTTAATAACAGAATGGGTTTTGAGTCACTTTGTCACCTAATATTGAGTTAAATTTAGAAAAAGCTTTTGCGGTCGGCATACTTTTCCGTATATTCTACGCATATTCTACGTTTATAATGTAAACGGGATTTCCAATGATTCATATCGTATTCAGTTATTATAAAAAAAAAGTTTAAGGTGACTGAAAGTGATTATAGTAGTATAGTAGTAGTAATACAGTTACTACTACTATACTACTATAATTACTTTTTTTTCGAAACCCATTTGATTATTTCTGTAAAATTTCAATTATGTTATTTATAATTATGATAACACATTCGTTAAAACATTGTGACATGATTGATGCTTAATTTAGAATTGGTTGTAATTACATTTATTACATTTATCTCGATAAATAAATTATCATGCACGCAAAATTATTAAAAAACTAAATTAAAATGTATAAACAATGCGTAAAGTACTTTTTCAGGAAGACACATCAATATTGTAAGTACCTATAGGTAGGACGAAGAAATTATCCTGTTTTATATGCATTTTATAATAATTTTGCGTGTGCAAGTTACAAATTGCAGAGTTGAATTTTATTTTTGTTAAGTTAGTTAGCAATATATTGTTAATTTTGCTTATTGCGGAAAAAGCCTGTAATAAGTCATGCATTTTGTTTTCAAGGCTAAAAATCTTTCAGGTGTAAGTCAGTATAGGATAAAGGGTTCTCTTCTGTAAAAGGAAAATATAAATCGATTTTTTATTAAAATATGATTGTCACATCCATGTGAAAGAAATATACAGACAGAAACCAAAATCTCAATATACTGTAACTGTATTCTGACAACGTGTAAAGAATCCCACAGGTAAACAGACCTCTTCTTTTAATAATATGCTACAAAACACTAAACATTACCGATAATAAATTTGTAAGAATTTCATCTAAAACAGATTACGACTTAGTTTTTACGATATATTCCATAACCGCTGGCACAATAAGAGTTGAAATCTACTATTTAAAACGTTTAGTTGTTAGGAGATAAAATATTTCTGTTAAAGTCTATGTGTTCTCTATGGGTCACTTATGTTTCAGCACGAGGTTTTTTTACCATTTTGGTGCGGAACGCTACAAATTTTTTATAATTTCAGGAACCCTAGCATAAGATAACAATTTCAAAATATATACGTATTACCTTACATATTAGAGGCGGTTTGTGTGGCAAAATTGATGCGAAATGATTATGGAAGTGGTTTATTCTAAGTACGTGAAGTGTAATATTGTAAAACATATTTTTAATTATTCTTTTACGATATCGTTTTTGTCTCAACATGTATTTAATAAATGGAATTAGTAAATTGATTAAGGCGGTAATACTCGAATGAAAAGTAAGATCTGATCTCGATTTACATCTTATTTATGAAATCGACGGTGATAAAGGTTAATTCAGTTCGCATACGTTCATTTCTCGGTATGATGACAATATGAACATATCGAATCATTCACCCGGCGTTTACGAGCGTTGCGACGGGTTTATAGTCGGAATAATGAGTATGATGGAGCCTGTGTTTGTTATAATTAATTTAGTACAGGTCGCAAATTATATTATGTCCTGTGATTTTAAATTAAAAAAAAAAAACTTCTTCACGAGCGTACGTCAAAAAATGAATCGTAAATGACGGTTTTTCAACATGAAATAAATTAAGTCTTTAACGCGAATATATTGATATTAGGGTTTTAGTTTCTTTAATAATATTATTAGCTATAAAATTTAATTGATAATGTGTATATTTGTATTTAAATTTACAGGAGATTAGTTATATTCAAAATTATTTAATAAATGAGTTTTTATTTTTTCGATATAAGGAAACAAGACATTCAGCAAGATGGTTGATGCTTTACACCCAAGGTATTTATTAATCACTTCTCCAATCTAAAGTTCACATAAAAACTCAATTTCTATTTAATGTAAACAAAAACAGATCATGTCAAGATCAATTATAAGAACTTTGAAAATATTACGATAACTTCGATACTTTGGTACTATACTTTAAAAAAAGATAGAAATGATAAACGAATATTGCCAATAAGGTAAATAAAATAATGAAGGAGTGAAAGATTCGACTATAAATAAATAAGCATTTTTGTAACCTACATAAGAATGATTTATTTTACAATATATTTTAAGAAGAAATAATTTTTCACATTACGGATTTAGTGGTTTTTATTGCACTTTTATTATTCGATTGATTTATTGCTTCCTCGTCGCCACCGAGATGAGTTTCTTAAGATATCGTTTTTCATATGAAAATTGACATCTCAATATGAGAAACAGTTATTTTTTTATCTCTCTGTCATTATATGTTTTATCATAATCACCACCTTTATTGAATAAAGTGTTCCAACTTTATATTATATTACCTATATCTTACCTCGACATGTCCCTACATCATTTTCATGAACTTTTTTATTTGCTAAATTAAACAATTTCAATAAACCTTTAAAAATTATCCTTATGTATGTATATACTTATAAGGCATTATAGCGTTTATAGAAACATCGCTTTACAAACTATTTTTAGGTATAATTTACGCAATTATTTCTGTATATTTACGTGTATAGTAATGAAAATATATGAAATACCCTTTTCCCCATAAATTTACATTGCGGTAAAATTTCAATTTGCTTATTCAAATATGAATAATTTTGCATGTAACTGTATTTATTTGCAGGTTCAATTATGATTCATTACATTTCGATCATGATCAGGCATTTTCCACAGGAATTGCGACCAGTTAATTTATTTTTTAAATAAAAAATTAACACTGTCAATAGTATGACGTGTTACGTGCAACACTGCAACGTGAGTCATTTGTTAAAGTCTGGATAAAACCGTTTTAAAGGGGAACGTAAAAGTAGAAACGATACATTAGGTAATGTAGTTTGCATTAAGAAATAATTTGGGCGTAGCAGGTTATGTTATTTTTAAAACGAGCTTCTGTCTACACTTTCAACTTTCACAGTTTTCAGAACAAGAAAGTCTTAAAAATCAATTAATTTATTTCTAATATTCAAATGTTTATCATATTGTATTTTACATAAATATATAATATATAAAATATATAAAAATTCAAAGTAATTAAATTAAATTTTTCATTGCTTTTAGTTGTGTACATTTGACACAAATTATTTCACAAATATCATGTGGGATGGAGAAAACACAGTGGAGATATCAAATTAATAACTTAAAATTTTTAATAACAAACTACAAAGGAATCTTATAAAGCTTTGAGACAAACGACACGTGTAAAGACAAAAGTTAGATATAATTTGATCAATTAAGCGCTTGACGTGTCTCTGCGAAACAATTGTTGTGGGGCAGTCTACTTGTCTGTCTGGGCATGTTTCCGGTGACATTTTTAATAAAACTATTTTAAAATAAGCCAACATCATGCAGTATGGAAGCCTATCAGAGAATTTTTATAAATAAAGGTATTTATTGTTTTAGAATATTTCAATGATAAATCACGGATAGTTTCTAAGCATTCCTAGCTAAATACTGATCACAATTTATATCTATACTTAGTTGTTGTATTTTAATATTTCTTTGGATGAGTTCTATTTTAGTATTATTAGCACTGTGGGTCTGAATGTAATCATATTTTTTTTACTAATGAAACAATAATCTATATAAAAATTCACGAATATGTAATTATATTTCTCATGAATTTTGCAATGTAAAAAAATTATACTTATTTTTGAAGAACTCCGTTTTTTTCTTTCTTTGTTTTTTTTATTAAAAACCAAGAGATTTTCGTAGGAAACCTTTTTATAATAAAACTAATACAGTCTAAAATAATTGTCACTTATATGTTATAAATTAAATTCAGAAAACTTATTTATTGGTGCGGATATTATTCGCAGTGGCACAATAACCAAATTCACTGAGTTGAATTAACAGAATTTATTACTTTATACTAGAAAAAATTAAACTTTATCATATTATATTTAGAAAATGTTAAAACCAAACATCTTTTAGTTAATCTTTGTTTGACCCAAACACCTAAATTTAATTCCTCGTACAGGTACATCACTCAAACGTATTGTTATTAAATATGATTCACCTCTATTTGTGATAGAATGACTGGACTGTGGTTATATTTTTTTACCTTAACTTTTTCTTTATAATTGAAACTGAATACATTTAATTAACTTATTCTTACTAATCTTATTTTTTCATAACAGAAAGTTATTCTTGTCAAATGAGACGATTAAATGGTTAATGGTACTTATGCTTCATTATAAACAAATTAAAATATGAATACAATGGCAATTTATTCCATACGCAGAATAATATACATTAATACAGTCATTAATCACCAAAATAAGTTAGTATTCGAAATTTATGAATTTTTTTATCAAAGCAGGTAAATCAAACTTATGTAAAAATTACTAATATTTGAGGGAAATAAAAACAATGAAAATATAAAAGCTTATAGAATTTTCAACATATTATTTTTTATAAAATTCATATTTACTTTACTATTATTTATCGATACCAAAATATTCGATTAAATTCTAATTATAATAACTGACAAATTAAATTCAATTAATATTTTCATTTGTGCTTTTTTGGCATAATTGAAAGTTATTGATTTAAATAACTGATTTAATGAACCATTAAATTTTTTAATACATTATGTATATGTTAATTATATTAGTTGATCTAATTGTAATATGTTTGTAGGTCTGCGTAGCATCATTATCTCCCAGGATGTCGGTCGGGTCGTCGTTCTGACAGCCCGAAACTAATTGTTACAAATTGAATTCTGCATGTTAGTATTATAATAATTGTTTATTTATTATCAAATGTAATTATTTTTAAATTTTTATTTGTATATATATGAAAAAAAAAAAATATATATAATCACGTTATACTTGTTGTTGCTCCAGGGTTCTATAATAATTTATAATAATGTATACATAATAATAATTATTTTTTTAATTAACATACAATATTTGAAGTTTCAGTTCAATTCAGTTAAGTTCAAATTCAATTTGTATTTTAATGGCAACTTTATTCATAATCTTTATAATTTGCTCGTTTAGCAAAGGAATGACGATCGTCGTTTAGGCGTTAAACCAAAACAAACGAATTAAGGTTGAACCTTAATTAGGATTCTAATGTGTATGTAGGAATTTAAATCTGTTGTATTCGTCGTAATAAAATTATCAGAATCTGAAGAATGTTGATTCCAAGCGAGAAGAAATCCCAAGAATTTTTGTGGCAGTAATTTCGAATTATTTTCCTTTGTACAAATATGTTATACTAAACTTGCTTCGAATAATTCTTATTGCTTCGCTTCTGGATACTGTTATTTTTATGATTCTGATGATGTTTAAATCGGTTACTGAAATAAAACTACGGGTATACTTCCGAAAAGCAGATACCGAATTTTCTCATGAAATTTGGCACGGACATTCCATTTGACTATCTAAGCATCCCCTTAAAAGGATTTTTGGCGGATCTTAATATTTTTCGAAATATTGAATTTTTTGAGTACGCTGTTTAGTACGCTCTATATAAGAAAGCGAAAAGTAGATACCGAATTTTCTCATAAAACTTGGCACAGAAATTACATTTGACTATCTAAGAGTCCCCTTAAAAGGGTTTTTGGCGACTCGCAATATTTTTCGAAATATTGAATTTTTTGAGTATGCTGCTTAGCACGCTTATAATATATCTATATATTTATCGCCACGTTACACACACACACTACAGGTGTTATTTATACACATATATATAATCAATCCATTTTTTTATTTTCCCGGATACACACTTTATATTTTGTAATAATTCATTGAACGTATTTTTGTTCAATTTTTTAACGCGACGACGCCATAAAAAGTCGCATAGATGATCGGCCATTGTTTCACTACGTATTCCGCACCTTTTTTTTTTTTTGAAGGCTGAGAAATTCATTCCGCAGTTAGGGTTTTTTTTAAGGTTAGGTTAGATTAAGATTTTTTTTAAATCGTTAGGTTAGGTTAGGTTGTTAGGTCTTTTTTTTTATAGGTAGGGTTTTTTTTAAAGGTTAAGTTAGCTTAAGATTTTTTTTAAATCGTCAGGTTAGGTTAGGTTGTTAGGTCTTTTTTTTTTTTGAAGGCTGAGAAATTTATTACGCACTTAGGTTTTTTTTAAAGGTTAGGTTAGATTAAGATTTTTTTTTAAATCGTTAGGTAAGGTTAGGTTGTTAGGTCTTATTTTTTTTTTTTTTTAATCGCTGTGAAATGCATTTACGCATTCTAAGATAGGTTAGGTAATTTTTTTTCCCTTCCTCTTTTGATCGATTCGTTTTCTTATATAGAGTGTGCTAAGCAGCGTACTTAAAAAAATCAATATTTCGAAAAATATTGCGTGCCGCCAAAAATCCTTTTAAGGGGACTCATAAGTAGTCAAATGGAATGTCCATGCCAAATTTCATGACGAAATTCGGTATCCGCTTTTCGGAAGTTTATCCAAAACTACTGATAAAATGTCAGTATAAAATGTCAGTCAGTAAGTAAACACAATCGATTGCAAAAACAGGAATTTTTTTCTTTGAGTGATAATAGTATACTCTAATATTCACAATACTATATTTTCACAAGTGTAAGATATTGTTCGCCAAAATATAAATATTAATATTGGTGTGATCACTGTTGTTATAATTAGTCATTATATGCAAAAACTTGTCATGCGATGCTGTAATGCTTGCTTAAGTATTAAATATCTAAAAGAACTAAAATATCTAAGTATGCGACTAAACAGATACAATTATATAAATATTTATTTTCTAAATTCTTGTTTTGACAAAGTATCTGATCTTGAATAATAACCGAAGGAATGTGATGAAATATTGCAAACCCTGAACTTGAATAGTGTGTGTAACTGATCTTTTATTTTTCAAAATGGATATTTTTCAGAATAATAATAAAAATATTTATAATAGAATGGTAATAGTTTTAGTAACTTATATGAATACTTACTATTGTAGTTTACATAAGCATATGCATAAAAATATTTTATACATTTATAATACAGAGCTGAATAATTATTTACTAAAATAGAATATAAATACGAGTATCATATAAATAATTATATACATAATAAATAATTAATGCTTTTTGACACTTTGCTTAAAAATATATATCGACTGCCATTGGCGTATTAACAATAAAAGATGCCATAGTATACATATAGAGGATATTTTAATTTGTTGTCGGCCTAGGAATGAAGGTTTAGCGTAATAGGTCTTCGAACCAAGAAAAGAAAAATAGGACGTCAGAACCAAGAAAAGAAAAGCATTCTTTTAGGTACGAAGGAGTACTAGGAGGGACTGGATAGAGTGGAGAAAAGACAGAAGATGCAAGTTACGACGTTCTCTTATTTTAAGCCAGTTAAGCGGTGCTCGATAATCTGAGATACGATCGTACTTTCGCAAAACAAATATGAATGAGACAATCGTGTTTTGAAGGCTTTAAAGTTTATTAACTAGAGTTTCAGGAAGGTCAAAATAACAGACATCAGCATAGTCAAGAATAGAAAAAAGAAGTGGATGTGCAAGTGATATCTTTGTTTTGATGGGCAAGAAAATTTTCCACTTTTTCATTGTAATTATTATTGTTAAATTTGGTACCTATAGTGGTTTATATTACGCACGTATTTTGTTTTAATTATTCTATATTTTTATGATTTATTATGATATTGAGCAATGTCTTAGAAAAACCGTTGGTTTATCTAAACTCTAAAGGTCAAAAGTGGGTCAAATATCCTCGTTGATTCATTTAATTCCAAGCGCGGATCATTTATCAAGACATCCAATCCAGTGCCATACAGACTATTTTTTGCCCTGAAGTTATTTCTCGGAACGACGGATTAGTTTAAAACCTTGAAAGTTATTTTAAAGATCTGAGTTTCTTTATGTTTTTCATTTTCTACATAGCTCTGTATAAAGAAATAAAAATAAAACAAAATTTTAAATTAATTCTCACTGTCAAAAAAAAGCAATGAATTCACTTCTCGTTGTACTGAATTTTAAGAAAATCTTGCATTTGACTCTTCACCTAAAAAAGAAAAGAGTGTCAGCAGCTTAATCTGGCATAAGTGACAAAGTACAGTACTGAAATGATTATTACAAAATACCTTTACCGCGGGTTCGATTCTCGTTCCGGGCAAATATTTATATTTCTATAAACATTTGTTTCTGATCTTATCTGGTCTCCACCCTTACTCGGAGAGCACGTAAAGCAGTCGGTCTCAGTTGTTATTATGGGCACCTGACAGTGATCGTTACTCTTGTTTAGGGAAGTCATCTGTCAACCCTTAGTGGAGCAGCGTGGTGGATTAAGTTCCAACCCTTCTCCTGTTTGAAAAAGAAGTCTTTGCCCAGCAGTGGGATATTAACAGGGTAATTCAATTCAGTTCAGTTTATACGGTTTTTTTATTGTATTAAGTTTAAAAAAATCGAAAAAACTGAAATGAAACAAAAATAAACCTTATTACATTTATATTATGATCATAATTACCAAAAATATAAAATTAATTAATTCATTTTTATTTTGAGATAGCACCGCAGTTGATGCAGCACACATTCAAACTGCGTAGTAAGTACCATGACAGCTAGTTAACTGTCAGCGCGGCGCGTTGTTTATTTGAATTTCATAGTCCAGTCATTTAAGCTTAAATTAGGTAAGAATCTCGGAATTCGAGATACCCAGCTGTAAGTCTGTAAATACTTGTATACTGACACCCTAAAAGTTATCTCAAAACCTACATATGGTAGGGTGTAAGCAACTATTAAATTTCGAGGTCAAAGGTCACAAAAATCGGTTTTTTGCGCTTTCTTTGGAAATATCTCATTTCCTATGGGTTTTTTGCTATTTATATTTATTATCAATATTGTAGAATACAAAATTCTCTACAAATTTTGTTTAAATTTTTTTTATACGGTGAACCGTTTTCAAGATAGAGGGCGGAGAGTGCGCGGTCATCATTAAGTAGCTGTGACACAACTTCTACGCTTTTTAAGAAGGGAAAAAAATCATTTTTAAAAGTTTTTGAGAAATTGACAAATTTGGATGAACTAGCTGCAGCATTTGAGGAAGAAAATTGTTCGGCCCAGAGATTATTAGAGAGTGGAACTCAAACCTTATTGGCAGTCTATAATGCTCCGAAATCTGTGAAAAGTCTCGATCATCTTCGTTATATGCATTACGTCAAGTATACAAAACTTAATAAACCTGTGCACCTTTAAAATATGCCACCAATAAGTGCAGCTGCTCATCAACATTTCAACCGTGTATATTATTAAGTTCAAACTTGGTTAGGACATGATTTGAAACCCCAAGTATGGGGTTGGGTAATGCGAAACGATTTTCTGGAGCCTATCATGACAATTTTACCACCTGTTCCAGAAGATTTGCTAAATGCAATTTTCCGCAACTGCAAGAGTGATTGTGGTTCGCGATTCGGATGCAGGAAAGCGGGCTTGCAATGCTCTTTCGCTTGTGGCCAATGTAATGGGCAAGCTTGTCTCAATGTTCTACCATATTAGAGCGACATTAACGAAGATGGAACCTTTGACCCCGAAATCATCGAAGAACTTGAGACTAATGTCGTTGAAGACGATAATGAAGACCAGTTTGAAATTTACCAGCAGTCAGAAGACGACGATGAAGAGGAAGAAGATGATTAAAATTATAAATTGTAGTTTTTGTACCCTTTTTGTACCTTTTTTCTACCATTTTTTTACTTTCAATAAAAATAAATGTATTGAATGATATTTTTTAATAAAAAGATTAATTTATAATTTATTTGTTTTTTTTTTTCATCATGTAAGAAGTTATTACTATTAATTAGGTAAAAATTCAAATATAATTCCTATAGTTTCATTAAAAATTCTGCAATTACATGGGCAGGTAAGTGTTGTTAAATAAATTAATACTGAATAAAAAGTGGATAGGTTAGGAAAAAAATGATAAAATATAATATCTATTATATTAATAAAAATTGACAAATATTTATAATCATTGATTTATCGATAGTGTTCATCAACTATATATGGCGCGTTTTCGACTGGAGGCACCGGTTGACCTGAAGTGATGCTTTGACCGCGCGCTCTCCGCCCTCTATCTCGAAAACGGTTCACCGTATAAAAAATTTTTTTTTACAAAATTTGTAGAAAATTTTGTATTCTACAATATTGATAATAAATATAAATAGCAAAAAACCCATAGGAAATGAGATATTTCCAAAGAAAGCACAAAAACCCGATTTTTGTGAACTTTGACCTTGAAATTTAATAGTTGCTTACACCCTACCATATGTAGGTTTTGAGACAACTTTTAGGGTGTCAATATACAAGTATTTACAGACTTACAGCTGGGTATCTCGAATTCCGAGGTGAACTTACTATAATGACTGGACTATTATATTGGCACAAATTTAAATAGGAATTGTAATTATTTAATTTTATGTTAACCTTTTACACTTAGTACAAGCCTAGATGCGATAAAGTAAACATCGGCTCTGTAATAAAAAATCTGAAAAATTGGTTTTTTGAGCCGCGCGTAAACAAAAAGTGGTGACCGCAATATAATACAGTGTATACTACCCAGAAGAGTATTCGCAAACCTTAAGGAGTCCTGGTTTCTGAGCGGGAAGACCTGGACTTGGGGCAAACGCCTATCAAAGGAAAATAGAGTGAGCGCAAAACGAAAACAACACCCGTGAAGCACAAAAATCAAGTGACACCCCTCACGTTTTCACAGATACAAAACTGGGAGAATTATTAGCACCTAAAAATTTGATAAAAAAAAGTGTCTAACCTCAATAATATTATACGCGTTCGCCGCGTAATCGAGGTCACCAGAAACAATAGGCACGTCACGATCGTCGACGCACGACCTAGATCGACATAGCTAGTGCTCCGCTAACGAGAAAAAAAATAAATAAACAAAATAATAAAAAAAAAAAGCGAGGATTCCGCGCCACCATCCAAAGACCAGTGCTGCCTGAAGACCAGCTCGAGGGTTAGTCATAAGAGGAGGCCCTAACTCCCTCTTTTCACGGCTCGTTAAAACCGTATCAACGGTTCAACAACCCACTCCAAGCACAAAACACTTTCCGGTCACCACAAATACCACCTGCGATTCCATCGAAAAGGAATCCGGCGCGCACAGGCGTACTCGGACGGCGAGACTCCAGACCATCGACGCAGCGGCACCAGCGTCACGTGAGTCCACACTGACCATATATTCATATATAAAAAAAATAATATATATTAATTAAAAAAAAAAATAAAATAAAAATATATATATATATATATATATATATATATATATATATATATATATATATATAAATTTTATAAATATATAATATACATAAATAACATAAATATACAGTTTTAAATAAAAATAACAATATAGAATTAAGTGTACATTGTAAGTAGTTATAAGTGTAAATATAGAAAATAATTATAAGCTTGTAAATATACGTACTGTTAATAAATCAGTTAACACAATTTCATCAAATATGTCTGCACCTATTCAAAAGAAAGCGATGTCCGACTCGGCCCCAGTAACAAAAAAATCTCTGAGGCAAATCGTTTTAAAAAAGACAGCCTCAACTGCAAAAGCCACTATACCGCCATCCATACCAGAGGTACAAAAAACTAAAAACACAGCGGAGATAACCACAACGCATGCGGAAACTTTGTCGGAGCCTCCAATGTCCGACATGGAGGAGTTGGAGACCTCGTCAGTGGAGTCCGCGGTGTCCGCATGTAATAGAAGAGTGAGCCTTCTCTACACATCTCCGAGAAGAGGCACAGGAGTGGAGATGGACCTCGTGACGGGGGTGGCTAATGAAATGCTGCAGAAGGGGAAAGAGGCCCTGGAGTTGGCTGGAAAAATGAAGCGAGAGTCAAAGATTACCGCCTACGAAAGCCTTCAAGGACTTTACGAAATAGTATTATCGCTCTCTGACTCCCGTAATAGACATAGATGCAATTTGGAGAAGGAACGTACGCGCCATGCACAAGAGCTTATGAGGGTGGAAAGAGCTCACAATAAGGAGCTACAACAGCTGAAACAGTCCCTGCTCTCCGAGTTGCAAACGGCGCATAAAGACATCAGCGCCACACTGAAGGAGACTCAGGCGGTCCGTACTTGGCTGGGTTACGAGACCGAGGAGCCCTTCAAACGCATTAAAGAAATAAGGGAATCACAGGCGGAGTTGGAGACAAAGTTGCGCTACCTATCAAAAATGGTTTCGTCCCAAGGTCCTGAAACAGTGACTCCAGCAATAGAAATGAAAATAGAGGAGTCACTTAAGTCGGTAGGGGGGAGGATAGGCTCGCTTTCGAGCCACTTAGAAAAACTAACTGACGAAATAAGCGAGGTGAAGGCCCGCTTATCACAAAGAAACACCCCACAAGACCGGGACGAAGGCCACACATGTACGACAAATGCGGAAATAACACTTAAACTAAAAACTATACAAGACACAGTAGAAGAGATTAAACAGGACACACAATACAAGGAACCAGAATCGCTGAAAGACCTGACCCCACAGCTAGACATAATCTCAGAAAAGCTAGAGATAATGTCCTCCGAGTTACGCACCTTGAGGGAGACAAAAAAAACTACCTTCTCCCATCAGAAGCCATCATTAGAAACAGAAATGGCAGTCCAGGAAGTCAAACAGACCCTGGACACAATCAAGGAAGGGGTCTCAAAACTAACGCCACAACCCCTACCACGCACCTTCGCTCAAGTCGCGGCAAAACCAAGACCCGAACACCTCCAACAACCAAATCATACTCTCATAATCTCGTCTAGTAACCCAAAGGCGACTAGCGAGAACGTGATGAGCAAAATAAGATCTACTCTGGACTTGAAAAAGTGTGGAGCAAAGGTGGAGAGAGTTCGAAAAGCCCGAGATCAAAAGGTCGTGATGAGATGTGCGAGCAAGGAGGACATGGCAATAATAAAGGGCCAGGTTCAAGGAAACAAAGAACTTACAGTCCGGGAGCCCACCAATCAGGACCCACTGGTATGCGTGCGGGGAGTCCTAGCATGCTTCTCCAACGAGGAGATAGTTGACCACATCAGGGCCCAGAATGGTCATATACTTGATGGGGTAGACAAGGCAAGCCTCAGGATGAAAGTGCGTTATAGAAAGCGTGCCCGGAACCCGCTCGAGTGTAATCCTGTTATCGAGCTGTCACCTGAGCTGTGGAAACGGTTTACAAAGAACCAAAAAATATATGTTGGTTTTGGACGGTGCTCTGTTGAGGACCAGTCACCTCTCGTGCAATGCCTGAAGTGCCTTGGATACGGACACACCAAGGCACTCTGCAAAGAACAAAAAGATGTTTGTAGCCACTGCGGAGGCGAGCACACGGGGAGGGATTGTCCCTCAAAGGCTAAAAATGAACCACCTAAGTGTGTGAACTGCACCAGGGCTAAAAAGAACAGCTCAGACCTAGTACATACTGCCTACAGTATGGAATGCCAGGAAAGGCAAAAATGGGATGGCATAGCCAGATCGAGGGTCCAGTATTGCTAAGGGTGACCCGGAGGCCAAAATGGTAGTCCCCAGCGAAGCGACGGACAAAGCAGGCTGCAGTATACGTTTTATACAGGTAAACCTGCAGCGTTCTAAGCTAGCAACGGCTGAACTGCTTCAGGTGGCCTCAGAGAAGGGTATCTCAATTGCCCTAGTCCAAGAACCGTACATCGGTAGGACGGGCGAAATGAGAAAGTACCCTGGTGCCAAAATCATTCAATGCACCCTGAGCCGCCAGAAATCAGTAAAAGCAGCGATCATCGTGTTCGGTGACAGTTTGGAAGTTATTCATGACCCCCAGATTGTCACTGAAAACGTGGCCGCTGTTTTCGTAAAGGCCGGTCAGCTTAGATTAGGGTTAATGTCTGTTTACTTCGAGGGGGACCAGGACATGGAAGCGTATCTACAGCAGCTGAGAGTTGCCACCCAAAAAATCCCTACACAACATCTCTTAGTGGCCGGCGACGTGAACGCTTGGAGTCACTGGTGGGGCAGCAGCTCCGAAAACCATCGAGGAGCACAACTACATGGCTTTATCTCGGAAATGGACCTACAAATTCTCAATAGAGGACAAACACCCACGTTTGAGACGTACAGGGGCGACAGGCTGTACTCGAGTTGCATTGACGTGACTTTAACTAGTCAGTCCCTTCTTGCAAAAATGGAGAACTGGAAAGTGGAACGAAATCTGATTACGTCAGATCACAACGCCATCACTTTTGCTCTGCGCGTCGAAGGACCCCTAAAACCATTGCAACCAATCTCGACGCAGATACAACACTAAAAAGGCGAGATGGGCAGATTTCACCACAATCCTGAAGTCCGGTCTTGCAGAACAAGACGTGACTCTGAGCAGCGTCTCTAACGTCTCGAACGGAGAAGAGCTCGAGGAAATGTTGACCAGGTACACAACAGTAATTCATGGTGCCTGCGAAACAACCATTCCAAGGATAAAGCCGTGGAAAGGCGATCCCCGACCACCGTGGTGGTCGGCTGAACTACATTCCCTGAAAAGGGAACTACTAAAAACAAAACGCCGAATAAGAAATGCTGCACCCAGCAGAAGAGCAAGCGTCGTCGAAGAGTACATACTGGCTAGGGATAAATATAAAATGGCAGCAAGTGAAGCAGCTACTCAAAGCTGGAAGGAGTTCTGCACGGCGCAAGACCGTGAAAGCGTGTGGGACGGTATCTACAGAGTCATCCGGAAAACCTCTCGTAGGCAGGACGACATGCTGCTGAGGAGCGCAGCTGGTGAAACACTTACACCAGATCAGTCGGCTGAACTCCTCGCGAAGACGTTCTACCCGGATGACTGTGTGACGACCGACACCGCTTATCACAAGCAGGTCAGAGAAGCCGTCGACTGCAGAACTCCTGCGGAGTTACAAGACCTGTCGGACGATGACCCTCCCTTTACGACCGCGGAGCTAGAAATGGTTCTCTCGAGCCAAAATCCAAAGAAAGCTCCAGGCCCTGATGGGTTAACATCCGACATATGCGCAGCGGCAATAAACTGCGACAAGGCGGTGTTCCTAGCGTTGGCAAATAAATGCCTATCGCTTTCGTACTTCCCCAAGCAGTGGAAGGTCGCTCACATATGCATACTCCGCAAGCCAGCCAAAGAGGATTACACCCACCCGAAGTCTTACAGACCTATAGGACTCCTGTCGATCCTAGGAAAGACAGTCGAGAAACTGTTAATAGGCAGACTCCAGTGGAGGCTCTTCCCAACGCTGCACCGTAGCCAGTATGGATTTATGCCACAAAAGGGAACGGAGGACGCTCTCTACGACTTAGTTGCGCATATCAGGAGGGAGATCAAACTAAAAAAGATAGTACTTCTGGTATCGCTCGACATAGAGGGCGCTTTCGACAATGCGTGGTGGCCAGCTCTCAAAAAGCAACTGGTGGAAAAACATTGCCCGAAGAATTTGTATTCCATGGTGGCATCCTACTTAAAGGACCGAAAGGTTATAGTAAACTACGCTAGGGCAACCAGTGAGAAGGAAACCACGAAAGGTTGTGTCCAGGGATCCATTGGTGGACCGACCTTCTGGAACCTTATTCTGGATTCGCTCCTGAGGGAAGTCAATGATATGGGAGTATACTGCCAGGCTTTTGCGGACGACGTGGTTCTCGTTTTCTCGAGCCATAAAACCAGCGACGTGCAGGTTTCAGCTGAAACCACCTTAGCTACCGTCCAAGACTGGGGAAATCGCAATAAATTGAGTTTCGCCGCACATAAAACAAAAGCGATGGTCATGACAAGGAAGCTCAAATACGATACCCCCATAGTTCGCATGTCCGGCACACAGCTGAGGCTTGTGGAAGAGATAAAACTGCTGGGGCTCATAATAGACTCAAAGCTCACCTTCAATGCGCATGTATCTGCAATATGTAAAAAAGCAGCAGACATATATAAACAACTCGCATGCGCGGCGAGGGTGTCTTGGGGTCTGAATGGAGAAATAGTGAGAACCATATACGTGGCGGTGATAGAGCCCATCGTCCTGTACGCGGCAAGTGCATGGTCTCCTGCAGCAGAGAAGTTGTCAATAAGAAAACGACTAGACTCACTGCAAAGAGGCTTTGCCCAAAAAATTTGTAAAGCGTATAGAACGGTGTCTCTAACATCGGCACTCGTCCTATCAGGCTTGCTCCCACTTGACCTTCGGATCCGGGAAGCCGCTATGCTCTATAAGACCAAGAAGGGCCACTGCGAGGACCTTCTATTGCCGGGAAGCGAGCTGGAGCGAAGAGTGGGACCCTTACAGAATCCCCACCCATCTCAACTCAAAACAACTGAGTATGAGTGCTTGTTGAATCTGAACCCCGAAACTCTTGAGAAACATCACATCGACGGGCCATTAATCTACACCGACGGAAGTAAAATAGAGGGTAAAGTCGGTGCAGCCCTGACGTGGTGGGACCAAGGAAGGGAAGCAAGATACTCCACATTCCGGCTCGAACCGCACAACACGGTCTTCCAATCGGAAATGTACGCGCTCTTCAGAGCTGTGGACATGGTGAGAAAGTCGAAAGAGAGCTCAATTAATATCTTGAGCGACTCAAGATCCTCGCTCGACTTGCTCAAGAGCCCATTGGCGACTCACCCTTTGGCCATGGAAATGAAGAGATGCATCAGGCAGATCCAAGAGGAAAATAGATCGGTGCGGTTCTTCTGGTTGAAGGCTCACGTGGGAATACCGGGCAATGAAAGAGCGGACGAACTGGCTAAAAAGGCGGCTCTCACAAAAAAATCGGCCCCTGACTACAACAAAGTCCCAATATCGTACGTCAGGAGGCAGATACGGGAAGAGACTGTCCGATTGTGGCAGGACAGATACAATTCTTCACAAACTGGTTCGGTCACGAAAATCTTCTTGCCAGATGCAAAGACCGCTTGCAAGCTGGTAAGAAAAGTGACATTAACACCCGTCGATACACAGATTCTGACCGGCCACGGAGGATTTGCGGCGTATCTGCACCGGTTTCACTTGAAGGACAGTCCTTCGTGCGTCTGCGATCCGAATTGCGAGGAGACAGTTCTCCACATTGTGTTGGAATGTCCGAGATTCGGTAAAGGAAGGCTAGATCTGGAGATTAAACTCCAGAGAAAACTAGACCAGCCTTCACTCCATACCATCATGGAAAACGAAGCCGACAGAACGTCTTTCCTCGCATTCGCAAGACATGCCGTCGTGATAGCGGCGAGAAGAAACGGATCGACCGCTCTACCACCAGCTCCATTGTCTGTACCACAGGCCCAAAGCACGATCACAGCCACCCCGCATCTACATCCAACACAAAACTCAAATACACAGACAGGCAGCGCAGCTCCTCTTCAGGAATCCCCGACTCGAGTATCGCTGGGTCTCAGATTACAGGCCATACCGTCCGCTCTGCGGAAACTGTTTCAGGGGAGGACCACTCAAAACACACCTCCGCCACCCACCCAAAGCAAAACATTAGAGTCTCTGCTCAGAGAGGGAAATGGGAGCGGGGAAGTGGGTATAAGAACCAGATGCGTGGCCCTCTTCATGGATAGTGAAGCGGAGAGGATTGGAATAAGCTTTTGTCGCTCTGAAGGACTGGATCGGCTGGTGGTCTCGCCGGGGCTCGCCCTGCTGATAAAAGGCAGCACGCAAAAAACAAACTTAAAGCGTAAAAAGATCGACGCACTTGCGCAGAAACAGGACGATGATTCAACCTACCGTCTGGTGCGGTTGCATAATAAGGCAATCGCTCTATTCGAGTGGGGAGAGGAGTCCGCTTTTGCGCAAGCAAGCTCGTGGCTGCAGCGGCAGAGCGAGCTCCCAGGGGCGACCCCCGGAAGAATAAGCGTGGATTCTATGAGAGTCGGTTATGATAAAGGCGACGTAGCTGATAGATACGGTTGCCTAATGGCCTCGAAAATACACGAGGTCATAGTCTACGAAGATAGGGGGGAGGATCTGGGATATCTAAAGGATCAGATTCGAACACCTTCACCCCCTAAAAGGCCGGCTCTTGAAGAGACTATGCTCAGTGGATCGGAGCGATTACAGGCAAAGGTGGAGGCCCAAAGAGCGGAGCTCGAGTCGCGTACCTCCAGGGATGGTAATAGCAGCTCCAAGTCCCGTCTGACGGCGATTGCAACAGTGATCCAGGCAACGATCTCCCCAAAGAGAGGCACCCGACTGTCCCACCTTGCCCCAAAATCGGCATCTCCTGTTGAAAGGCAATCGGGGGCACTGAGAAGGTTTATGAGAGATGAAAGTCCGAAGCTCCCTCAAGTGCCACCAGCCAATCGAACGAGAGCTGACAAGGGGCAAGTCACACCACCAATGCTTCGACCAGCGTCTACACCACAACAACATGCAGAAAATGCATACATTGAGTTCCTAGCCATCACAAAAGCGAACCGACAGGTAAGCCTGGCTATCTGCGAAAAAATCATGCAGACCTACCAGTACGGACATGAAGGCCTGCTGGAGGTGGAACTCAATGAAGCCGAGGCAGCCATATACAATAACGACACCTGCCAAGTAATTAAGGGCAACATGTCGGGATTGTATATGGCCGCTTATAACACCACAGCCGGCTTCGTGGACGCAGTCGAGGCTGAGGGACCAAAAGAAGGACCTCAGACATTTAATACGCCTAAAGGGGACCCAGTGGTGGTAGTGGCCAGGTGCACGAGAGTGATGCTGGGCGACCGCATAATTGAGATGTCAAAAACCATCACGAGTGGTCCGGAAGTCGGCGATGTCTTCGGGGCCTGGGAACTGCCGGCACTGAAATGGATCAATGGGGTTCCCGGGTGCGGCAAGACAACACATATAGTCGGGAACTTCGACGAAGATGGTGAAATAGTAGCCACCACCACACTCGAAGCGGCCAAAGACCTGAAAGAAAAGCTAGCGCACCGCTATGGCAAAAAAGCCAAATCAAAGGTGCGCACTATGGCCTCTATCTTAGTGAATGGTTTTCATGAGAGCATAAAAATAAACCGTTTAACGGTGGACGAAGCCCTCATGAACCACTTCGGGGCCATAGTGATGGCCGCCCGACTGTCGGAGGCTAAGGAAGTGGTCCTCGTCGGAGATATCAATCAGTTACCGTATATCGACAGGGACAACCTGTTCATAATGCGGTACTGTAGACCCAACATGACCATACACATCACATGTGAGTTGTCTTGCACGCATCGGAACCCCAAGGATGTTGCACTCGCCATCAACGAGGTCTATAAAAACATCTATTCCTCAAACCCCATTGTCCGCTCTCTGAGAATGGAGAGATTCACTGGCACTCGAATCCCTGAAAGACAGGACGGGACCCTATACCTGGTTTTCACACAAGAGGAGAAGAAGACGCTGTTAAGCCAGGGATATGGTACCGGGCGGGGGTCGAGTGTCATGACTATCCACGAGGCGCAGGGACAGACACGCGAGGGAGTCATCATCATCCAGACCAAGACTAGGAGGCTACGGATTCATGACAGTATTCCGCACGCTGTGGTAGCGGTGACTAGACACACAAAGACCTGTGTCTACTACACCGACGACGGTGGTGATGCAATCGGTCGTTTTGTCCAAAGAGCGGTGGAGGCTACATCAAAAGAAATACTCGAGCACACCCTTAGGATGGCGATACAAAAAAGAGATACCGCCGTCATCGAGGATGTGCTCGGACAGCTGAGAAGTCCCTCTGGGAGGGCTGGGACGGAGTCGGATAAATAAAAAAAAATAAAAAAAATAATAAAAAAAAAAAAACGTAGACCTAAAGCATGTAAATAGCTAGTATTTTAAGGAATAGATGTAAATAGAAAGTAAGGTACCTTATCATAATACAACCTAAAAAAAAAAAAAAAAAAAAAAAAAATAATTTAAGTTATTATTTAAGTTTTAGTTAAGTTTTATATTTATAGATTAAATAAGCAAATTTGTGGTCAGTGCAAGGACTCGCGATATAGAGATCCTAAGCGTAGTTTAAGTCTCGTTATCTTAATAAGTACGCACTAACGATAATAATAATAAAATTCTAAAAATGTTCATAAAAAAAGGCATGGGCAAATAAAGCCTATGGATGTACAGTAAAAAAAAAAAAAAAAAAAAAACCTTTTACACTATTAAACCAAAAAATATTGTCTTCAAAAACTATAAAAAAAAAACAAAAAAAAATAAAAAAATGTGTGTGCTTTAGACCACACGACTGAAGTAAAACTTCTTTAGCTCCATCTATATTATTAATTTATAAAATTGTTCAAGAACGAAATGAAATTTCGAAAAAAATTACTTCTTTAAATATATCTTGTCAATTTAAGTTGACAAGATTTATAAAAATGTTTAAGAACTCAATGAATTTACGAAATAAACTACTGACTGAATTATGTATATATTTCATGGTATTTAACTGGCTATGAGACGAAGAGAGAAAGAAAATGTGCGCGCACACTGCCCCTCTCTCTCTTGGTCCTACAGTGTGAGACAGGCAATAGGCCTGCACTGTGTCTTAAGATATAGAAAACGTCCTAAAACTGGCTATGAGAGAAAGAGAGAAAGAAATTGTGTGATCGCACCTCTTTCTCTTGCCCCTACAGTAGGTAATATACGAAACGTAACTCTCTCTTTTTCTATCTTCAATGACTTGTATCACCCTCTCAACTTCCATCCACCTCGCCCGATCACACTTTTCGTAACGCTCTCGTAATGCATTAACCAGCTTACTCCCCAAGACAAGCGTGCGTAAAGGGGCCATTCATTTATTACGTAAGACCATTTAGGGGGGGAGGGGGGTCGATCATGTCTTATTTTCTCTTACAAGGGGGTGGGAGGGAGTCTCAATAGTTCTTACGTAAGATCACAAAAATGCGCAAAGTTAAAATTATACTTTGAAAAAGCGCGAGCAACCGCACGATAGCTGAGGTTCGCTCGGATGCCTATAGGTAATAATTAATATTAGAGATGTTCCAGTGGCAGATCCACTTTCCGAGTGGGTTTCGAGCCCCTAGACTGAAAATCTTATGTAGGTAAAGATGAATAATTAAAACCAAAGTTTATTACTACCAAAAAATACTAGAGATAGAGAGAAGATTTTTATGTAATAAATATTTAACAAGGGGGAGGGGGTCGGCCTATTCTTATTGTTTCTTATAATCTAAAAAATAATAATAAAAATGTCAAACAACAAATCTGTAAAAAACTTTGCAGTCATAATTTAAAAAATTATACACGTTGAATCGATAAACTTCTCTGTCAAAATAAGGTTTTTCTTTTACAACATGTTTTCAGTACAAAACACGTTGATGATGTTTATAACTATTTTAAAATAAGTTGACGCACATGTATACCTATATCACAAATTAAAAACGTATCGTAAGTAAAAAATGTTAATAAATAAAATTAATTTATCGCATACAAGAACATGCAAAAACTATTGACCTGTCACTTAGTCATCAAACGTATGTAACGGTAGCCTCGAGTAGGTCAAGTACTCGGAAACGACTGAGGTTGCGTTTTGGTGTGTTCCCGTGTTACTCACCGTGTCTTGGGGAAATATACATGCGGTACGAGTACGAAGCGACCAGCGATTTCTGATTTCGTAGGTATTCATGGTAAGATTATTGATATTTTTCAATAAAAAAATATTACACGATCTTAGCTGTTCAAAATAGAAAGTTATTTTTATATATTATTCATATACGTACATAGCCATACATAGTCCAAATCGTACTGGTAAATTCTGAGATTACCAGATTCAAATAAATTAATTAATCGCTTTCGCCGCTTCCGTGGACTAATAGATATAATAAATTATTGAGAACTCAATGAAAGCAGGGCGAACGTCAGTCTGATGCTCGATTTCATTAATTACCGAGGAATATAATTAAATTGACGTCAATAACAGGAAACAAGGATAATTGCAATGTGTTGGCCATTGACAAATTATTCCATAGGTTTTACCAAACATAGTATTTGAAGAGTCACATATTGTTTACAATTTGAAAATGCTTTATTTGTCATTATCGATATACTCAATAATTTTTGTACAAATTCATCACACGTCTTGTGTTAGTCAAGTCGATATCAAATTATAATAAGAATATAAAAATATAATAATAGGTAAGTAATAAAAACCAAAATGTTACTTATAGTCTAACTTAAATGCGCAAGTACCTATTCCTAAAGTGTTCGCTGTGCTTGTATTAATAAATAATTAATAAATTAAAAAAAATATGTAAGTACATATGTACATACACGCTAGAAATTTAATATACTAACGTGAAATAGATTATTGTTATTATTGTACTAAAAATATTTTTACTGCAAAATAATAGGTAAATTTTAGGTATCAGTGATCTATTATCATAATTAAATCGTCCATCTAATCCAAGCTAAGATCCACATGACTAGTATAAATAAGACAAATTATCATAAAAGGTGAAGAAGGCCATGAGTACAAGCCTGTAGCCCTCAGCTATAGAAGTCGTGACGTACCAAGGTACGTGAACTATTGTTACACAATCGCTTAAAAGTCAAAGAACGAAATACATATTACTACATTTTTCGTTTACCATTATTTAAATAATAATACATACCTAAATTATATACATAACAAATTCACCAGTAAAAAACGTCTGATAATATTCAAAATCAATACTTTTTAATTTTGTTATAATTATAGCTTATGACTAATCATAAGTATATATATACCTAGCTATTGATTTTATAATTATGATAGCTTATATGTATACGTTCTTAAATGACAATAATCTAATATTCATATGTGTACGAGAGAAAGAAATAGAAGGAGCGATAGGTAAATACATGCATAAAAAAAGGTTTTAATACTTAATGAATAGTTGAGAAATGGTATATAATTTAATCAAACATATGGGTTGATATTATAATTCAGAGTGTGACGGCGTTTACCCTGAGGAATCGCGATATGAGGTACATGTTCTGAATATCATTATTACCAATATCAGCAGATAAATTTAAATTTTGGCATGTTTTAACATCTATATTTACGTATAAATCACTAAATGCATCCTATCCATAATTTGAATGAACTTGCAAAAATATTTTAATTGGTAAGCAATAGTAATAATAGTTAATTATTTTTTATAGATTTTCCTCAAGCGTATAAATATATATATGTAATGTAACAATGTTGGTAAAGAAAACTTAAAAGCTTATTGTTTTACGAATGTGTAGAGAGATGAATAGTTTGAAAATATTCTTAACGTAATTAAAACAGCCGCATAGCATACCCTGGTTCTCATATCTTCGATGTGAGTGAGTAGGAGGAAGGTAAAGATAGGAAAGGAAATGATGACTTTCAGTTCTTTTAAACACTGCTCGAAACACAACCATAATAATGTACATTTCCGTCGATTTTTTTATAGTAAGGTGTACCTCGTGGTAGCCAAATACGAACTGTATTCTATTTAAAACAGCTTGACTCTACATAATAAATTTTAACGAAGACAACATATATACAAAATAATATTACGAAAATAAAATGCTTTGTGTCGTTGAAAGATATTTTTCAAAATTACTGTGTATTCTTACTATATTATGAGCGGAGTCAGTATCATAAAATTATCTTAATTAATCAATCAATAATAATGTTTTTAAAGAAAAGACTTGGTAATCACTCTCGAAACAAAAAATATCAATTAAATTAATAACGAAGAAAAATATTCAACTATTTTACATATAGCTGAATATTTTTAGACATATATATTTATCGTATACAAAAAAAAAAACTCGATTGCTTACATACATTTTGTCACTCGCACTATTTTGATGAACGAAGTGTTACCTTATGTTAAAGTCCGTTTAGAACGTAACAAGATAAATATGGGTATATACATTGGGTACATATATAAAAATGTATTTGCGTTAATAACATTGTTGATAAAACTAAAAATCGTGTAAAACGTGTTATTTATCTTACTTATACTTTGATGGCACGTTGGGGCAGTTGGTTTTGACTCTACTATCTGCTCCAGGGTTGTAGGTTCGATTTTTCGCCTCGAGCCTGGGTATAATATATATTTATTTATATATGTATATTTATTCAAAAAATGTGTATCGTTTGACTGCCAATTAAAACACAGGCATTAAGTTGGTTACCGTAGGAACAGACAATCGTGTGTATGTTAGACATATTTATAGTAGAAGCCAATGCGGTAGCTTCACATGCTTTACTGTATTTGGATAACAAATAGGCCTCATTGAACAATAACGTTTAATCATATCTATTTACGTAAAAGGCGAATACCAAAAATCGGAAGTTAATTCACGTTCGTAATTCTTTACGGCATGTAAGATTTGTGATAAATAAGGACTAACGGAATCAACTGGTAAACAACTGTTGATTCCATTTGCGCACTAGGTAGTAGGTACTCATTACCTGCGTCATACGAGAGTTTCAATCTTTATAAATGTTTAAAAGAATAACTAATCTATATTCGCAATTTCAGTGTAATCGACTAATTCATCTACACTTTCACAGATTATGAATATTTATTTTTAAATTATTTAAAAAAATTTGAGGTTTATTTAATTAAAAGTCTACACAGGATTTTATCACGTTTTTTTAAAAAACTTTACAGTTTAACGATTTTTAAAATATTGTCCATGGTCTCGAGGGACTGAGGAGGTGGGTGTCCGAATAATGAAATTTCGAAAACGAAACGGTTCGAAACGTCGGGAAGTAATTTCAAAAATCGTTAAACTGTAGGTAAAGTTTTTTTAAATAAACGCGATAAAATCCGGTGTAGACTTTTAATTGAATGAGTAAAATTTGCATCAATATAAGATAACAGTAAATTGAGGTTTTTTAAACATACTCATAATAAATCAGTTAATTAGGTGTTATTTAAAAAGCATAGTTAAATATGACAGGACATATACCAGTTAATGCTAGAGTAATAGATATTTAGATAAGATTGATGCTAGTTATGTATTTCTTGGCTTTGTACGATTGTATATGAACGTATGATTATTTAACTTTTGTTTTATTTTAAAAGTCAGTAATATAAGTCTTACTTCAGTCTCAGTAAATATAAGTGTTACTTTACCTTTGTAGAAATATTCGAAACGTTAAGTGCTGTATAATGAAATAGATATAAATATCCGTCTAGATGTGTATAAATTTTGTCTGAAATTATGCATTTTAGTTTTACTGGAACTGTGTGAGAAGATTAGTTGTAAGCTCCAACATTGCTTGATGTCTAGACGCCACTCAAGGGAACTCGATAAACTTACTTCAATTTTCATAAATAACTTGTTCACTTTCGTACAGAGCAAATACTTTGACTAGGTATTGAGCTCAATTGCAAATTTAGTACAAAGTTATCCACTTTGTACCAAATTTGTTAGAATTTAAAAGTCCAGGGTGTGCTCTGCTAATTGCATGTGTTCGAAACAAATTACCGATAAATAAGTTTCCCCCTAATTTAGTTGCACACAAAGACTCTACAGAAGCTCCAGTCATTAAACAAAGGCGCAACGCTAAACCGAAAGAAATAATCAGACAAAATTGCCCCTTATTGTACACACTTTATTGTGTCGACAATAATAACCCACAAGGCGCCACATACACATGTGCATGTTCACTACTACGCAAGCGAAGGCGCATGCACTACGTTCCGTTCACCCAAAGTTCACGATTCGAAGTTTAGTATAGACTCGCGCGTGGTCGCGGCGAACGCGTGCCGAGCATTTTGCTCATGGACACTTATATTGCTCACGAAATACTACTCCGACTGAATGGGATCGTCAGTAAATCGGTGATATTAAAAGTAAAACAAAGTTTATACTTCTACTTAAGAATAATTTTCATATGTGGCTTATATTCACGGTTTTTTTCTTTTATTACAACTAGTTAATACGTTTTATTATAAAATTATATTACATATTATATTCAGTGTAAAGTTTTGTAGAGCAGTGCTTTCAGTGTAGCGATGTGGATGTTTGTTGTCTCTGTCGAATAAAAGCGAAAGTAAGCGATCGACATAGGGGAGGTTGTTTTGTTTTCGTGGTATTCTTTGCGGCAAATTTGAAGAGCGAATTGAGAAAACGTAAGTGTCTATCTTCTATTTTGTCTTGCGATTAAAAATTTTATTTGAAATAATTCATTTTTGTTTCTAATGTTTAATTCACATATATGTATATGTATGTATGTACGAATAAAATAATGCATTATTAATATATATATATATATATATAAATTGCTCATATTGAATATATAACACATGAAAATGTTATGCTTGGTGCAATATATTCAGAAGCGTCAATTGAATCGGTGTACGTTTATAAATAGTTACACTTAGTTCATACTTGCTTTCAACTTGTGCCAAGCATGAGCCGCCGACTGGAACTCCTACATTTATTAAGCTTATTTCAACATATTTCGAGCAGGCATCCTGCAACTTAAACCGTGTTACCTAAGACAACAAAATCGAGGCAAATATAACTAATACAATCTTCGCAAATATCTTTAATACTAACTTAAACTTTTAACACTAATTTATTACCCCTTTTTACCCTCGCTAATGTAATTATAAGATACATCTATAATTTAATTAATCGCACTGAATTATGGAGCAGCTAATATTTTTTTGATATATTTGAAAGGTTAAGAAACATTTATATACAATAGAGATTTTTTTAGTAATAACAAAATGAGGATTGATTGTTACGATTAAAAATATTTTTTATAATTTACATTTTTTTCTCTTCGTACTCATTTCATTTTTAAATAGGATAATAAATATTTCAAGTATTTTAAAGGAGTATTTAAAACATATACATGTTATACATACTAGGGTCATTTGAAAAGTTAGTAGTCAGTCAATATACTTAGAAGCATGCAATTTTTATGTAGCTATTCTAATTTTGAATCTACATTATTCTTGAGCAATTTTGCATTCGTTAAGATTTTTCACATTATAACGTCGAACAAGTAGTGATAATTTTAAAAAATGGATAAAATCGAACATCGTATGAATAAGAAAGGTTTAGCACCAAAATAAATTTATGAAGACATGTTAGCAACTTTAGGAGAATCTGGACCTTCGTATGTTACTGTAAAAAGTGGGAGTTCAAACATGGTTGAGAAAGTGTCGAAGATGACCCATGTAGCGGTCGGCCATGGCATTGTGATTAGATTTTATCTAACCGGAGATTGCCTGTTAAGGAGATAGCTGACACCATTGACGTCTCATCTGAACGAATGCACATCATGTTCATTTCATTCATCACAGTTGCATTTTTCAAAAGTGTCTGCGCGGTGGGTGCCTCGGCTGCTTTCAGTTGAACAAAAACGCATTCGACTAACGATTTCTCGAGACTGTTTGGAGCTGTTTGAGGTTGACCCAACTGAATTTGTTGAGAGATTTGTGACTATGGATGAAACCTGGGAGCACCACCATACTCCAGAATTAAAAAATCAAACTAAACATTGAAAATACCAGGTTCTCCGGGTCCGAAAAAAACTAAAGTGGTTTTGTCTGCCGGTAAAGTGATGGCATTAGTTTTTTGGGATGCAAAAGATGTAATAATGATGGACTACTTAGAAATGGGTCAAACAATAAACTCGGCCTATTATTATAACTTCCTGCGAGGTTGACGTGAATTAATTATAGGAAAAGGTCCTGGATTGTTATGAAGAAAAGTTTTGTTTCATCAGGATAAGTGCATGAGTTCACACGTCAATCGAGACTATGGCAGAAATCCATCAACGTGGCTTCGAATTGTTACCCCATGCCCCGTATTCTCCTAATCTTTCTCCATCTGACTTTTATCTATTCTCAAAGCTTAGAAACAACTTAGGAAGTCAATAACTTTCTACAAATGAGGAGGTAAAGGCTGTATGGACGATTTTTTTTTAAAGCTGGTATAGGAGCCCTGCCCAGGCTATGAAAGAAGGGTATAGAAAATTAGGGAGAATATGTTGAAAAATAAATAATAAATAAATTCCTATCTTTTCATTTTCCTGTTTACGCTACGAACTTTAAAAATGCCCCTATATATATATATATATATATATATATATATATATATATATATATATATATATATATATTTATATTTTATAGCAACATGAAAAAAAAAATTTATAGTAGGTACTAGAGGCTCCAATTTATAAGTAGACGGTCGTTGAATTCAGTCATTATTTGAATTATGATTTATGTAAGTAGGAAATTACGTTCTCTTAACGTTCTGCAAAGCAAATAAAAACCAATAGGCCCAATAAAATAATATAACTGTAATTAATTGAGAGGATTGACACAGCTGTGTGTTGAAGCTGTTGAATAACGGTTTTTTTTTTTGTTAAAGAATAAAAGTATAGATACTTTTCTTAGTCTTTCGTAGTCTTTTTCAAGATTCTTTGTTATATTAAAATAGTGATGTCTTTGATTGAGAATTTATTTCATTAATTCGGTTTATTATTTAATCAATCAAGTAATTAATTATTTTCCGTATGAAACTCATCAAGATAAACAAGTGGGTAAAAATTTTAAATTTTTATTTAATTAACTCTATTTGTCAAATGTACAGCTACAGAGCCTTACAGTTAGAATAAACACTGCATTATAATGATATCGTAATATTGTAATTATAAATTTTTTAATGCTCCTTTGAGATATTTTAAACTTAATATTTCATAGATATACACATACTGTGCGACGGTGACGGAATCGTGAGCATCTAGTAATAAGAAAAATTAACTGTACTTTTGCCAATCATGGGTTGACAAAGTTCTTGTCCGGTTAAGCTTAGTGATTATCTTTAAAGAAATCTTGATAAAACATTATACCGGTTGTTAATATTCTTGTTTATAAGTTACGAAAGACGCATAAACAAATTATGGTTAAGATTTCTTATTTAAATAAATGGTGAAAAATTAAGATTTACCTAAATGTAGTTTAGTTTCAAGTATCTACTATTTATCTATCTCTTGCAGTATTTTAATGTTTTTAATGCTTGTTTATAATAAGACAACTAGTGCTTAGCCTATTTGCATAACTTCATATTATCAGTATTTGGAATTAATTATGTATATAAGGACCAAGTAATTCATGAGAAGTAATAAGTAAAATATTAATAATTGGAAAAATTATAAGTATTAATCATTAATACTCGTATATTATTTATAAAATGATACGAATACATATTAGCACATTGAATATATATCATTGCTGGACATTACAAATGAAGATTTATGTGAGGATGTCCTTCAAGTGTTATCACAGTAACATTGTTTATATAGACATCATATCAATGGACAACTTTCTTGTCCTGTTTCGTAATCATTTTTATTTATCAATGAATGTTTTGTTCTGGTTATACTTGTGTATTACACCATTTATACTGATTGATCAACAGAAGAAATATTTCATTAAATAATTAGCGGATAAGGATATAAATAAAACTGAAATCGAAACGCGAACTGACAACGTTGATAATGAATAGCCTGTATGAAACGAGTCCATTGTCTTTGTTTACGTTCGTTATCAGATTACATTCATCATATGTTATCTTTTTGTTGCAGAAAATCGCTTCGATATCTTGTGCATACAAGAATATTATAAGTGTAAAACAAACAGGCGCGCCGCCCACGTTGCTCGATAACACAGCATCCCGTCCACAGAGAAATTAATCTGGAACACGGTAACAGGAAATTTGTCGATAAAGTATTCTGCGCTGTAGCACTGGATGAGCGCAGCTCTACTGCTAACATTAACTAACGAGCTGAAATGATCATTTATGTTCTCATAATCAGAACTAATGTAGAACAAAAAAGATAAAAAAGATAAAACGTTTCATCAAAAATACCCAATATATTAATTATGGGGGTGAATAAAAGAATAGAACAAAGCTCCGACACGAAAACGAAAATGCAAAATTCACATATACGTAATGTAAACGAAATTTCGAGCGACAATCATTCCAAGGATATAGAGGTAAACGATTCGACTGATTTAGTTAGTAGTGTAAAATGTAAGAGTGAATACGGATGCCAAATCGAAACGCGGTGTTCCTTAATCGAGTACGGATTGCATAAGAACGAAGACGAATACGGAAAAGGATCGATTAGAAGAAGGATACGGTTCGACGTACATGGTGGTGCAAGGCGAGCCGCCGATTTGAAATTTAAATGTGTGCGGGAGACGGAGGTATATACGGATGCCTTTGGAAGGACAATGGGAGTGCACGTGCGAGTGGTTGCCGTGATAGGTCTCGTGTTCATGTTGCTGACGACGAGTGCAGCCGCGCCGGCGAGATCTCGCCCAGGACGAAGTGCGCATATCGAGACAAAAGCGGTGAGTAATTTGATATTGAGTATATGAAATTTTGTAATGCTGAAAACTTATATATTTTAATTTTACTTAGCTAAATTTTCTTTACCTTCATTTTATACAAATACGTAGAGCAGGTTGTAACAGTAAGGTTTTTGACAAGCATACAAAGCACTATACAATATGTCCTGACGAATGAATGAATTGTCTCGTCTGGCCCTTGCCGGAAACTGACTGCATATATTACGCTTCCATTGTCTACTTATCTGTGTCCTTATCTGTTCTAACAAAAAGAAAAAGAAAAGGTGTCTGTTGATACAATTGCAGATGTTACTTTAAAAAAAGATATTAAAGAAATTGTATGAGAACGGTGTATAAGCTGTGTAGGTGTGAATAAGATAAACATCCTCTGCAGGTGATCTTTTATAATTTAAATATATTTTTATCAAGAACAAATAGTGCATGAAAAACAATTTTGACTAAGAAATACACTAATCTAGTGAATTTAAATCTCAATTCTGAAAAATTGGGATTCGTTGTAGAATGAATTTGAATTATTCTTGATTTGATTCCGATAGCTTTCTAATTCATCTTACTGAGTGTGACTATATTCATCTATGAATAAACGGTTAATTTCCGCTTCTATTCAATATCTTTTTATTTAGGAATGTTGAACATCTCCTTAAAAAGGCTTCTTTATCCTGAAGGATTAACGACCATTTTAAGGCGTATTTCTGAGTGCCACTATTATAGGGACAAAAAGCTAGCGTGTCGTATTAGATTACTGACAGTGACAGACGGATGGACCGTTCGCGAGATAAATGGGCTAAGTGACGAGTGGGAGGTTTCATCGTCCTCTAACACTCCATGGCCGGGAAGACACTACCATTTATTACGCGGACAGTTAGAAATGAAAAATCCGGCTAAAACGGAAGCGATAAATTGTTTTATTCGCTATCTTATAACGTTATTTTTATCATTAATTAAAATACAACTTAAAATATTATGATCTTGGATTTATAAAATTAAGGTGAATATTTTAAATTTTATTTATTCTTGTGGCAAAACATCTACTCATGAAGCTGATTCTGGTTCTGGTGGGTGAAAGAGGCGAAGAGGACAGACAATAAATAATAATTGATTACGAATAATACAACTCGTGTTTTTGATAATATATATAATGTAATGTTATAAAGAAAGATTAATCTTAATAAATGAAAAGCTCAAGTCAAAGTTAATGCAGTGATTATTTATTTATTTATTTTCACAAATACACAATTTAAATAGAAACATAATGCTAATAATAGTTCCCCACATATGTACACCGCCATCTTTCCACTAATGTTAAAAAGTAGACTAAAGATACTACTCTTTTATTTTGTTCATATCAATTTGATGGACTGTTAAAAAATAAGCATGAGTTAAATCAAAGCTTAACCAAGTTTAATTACAGTTTAAACACGGCATGACCGTGATAGTTAGCAGCTTCCTGTGCAAGTAGGTCGAGTTTGTTCTAAACTTTATATGTATGAATGAAAAGTAGACCATCGCGTTGCGTTATTCCATTACTGTAGTTATAAGAGCGTTTTTGTTTAATGCTTAGGGCTATAAAAATCGTGTGTGGTTTTGACTGCTTTATTATATTGTTATATTTAGTAATAATTATATATTATTATATTTAATAATAATAATATATTATTAAATATAATAATTAATATATATTATTAAATATAATAATTAATATATATTATTAAATATATAATAATTATTATATTTAATAATATATAGTTATTTATCCTTCAATTGACAAAACAGAGTTCATTTAAAGCTATTTTATATCACACCTATCCTTATTACATATTTCCTTTTCCCCGATATTTAAAAAGATTAAGTAATGTAAAATGTAGAAGTTAATAATTCAATGTAATGGGAAAAGTCTGAATGGATTTAGAAGCAATAACCTCTGAGCAGTTTTCAATGCTGATCGAATGGAACACCAGGGACCGGTGATATATTCTATGGGTTCAGGTGTTAGTATTATAAAGAACACAATTATAATAATATTAAAGCCCGACAGGACAGTGCCGAGTTAATGTGGGTATTCATATTTTATACCTCTCAATTACAGAAACGCAAACATGTCTACCGGTTAATTGTAGTGCTAATACTTATTCAAATTGTTATGCTAACTGATGAGTTTTTTTTTGTATTTTATGTCAATTAATTGTAATAACACACATATTTATATTATTTGAAAGTCTAAAAACGGATTTCATCGCGTTTATTTAAAGTTACGGTTTAACAATATTTAATTGAAATTATTTCCCGTAAATATAATAAATATTATAGCGTATATAAGAGAACAGTACACATATTTAAATTTAATTAACTAGTTTCATAAATAATAAAATGAATAATTATATAAACTTTCACTGTCAGGATAGAAAATGGCAATTTAATTATTAATATATACGAGTACAATTAATGTAGACACAGTAAGAACCTGTCGATGTCCCACCTGGACAGAGACTCCTTCTAATAAGAAGAAGGATATCTTTTTAATAAATACTAACATAAAATTAATTTGAAGTGTTTGAAAATTTAACGTATTATTTGCGAGCAAACATTGTTGTTTGAATGGTGTCTGAAGTCTGCGCGTGCTGGTTTTTAATTTATATTTATTTAGTACGCAACGTGGGCAATATAATTCTCGTTAAAGATTCCAATTTTGTTGGATCATGAAAATCAGGAAAATGAGATATTTCGACGGTGATAATTTTGCCATTTTATTAACAATCGATACTTTTTCATTTATTGAAATAGCATAATAAAAAATTTGTATCCTATTAAATTCTAAAAACGTTATAGCATTTTCATACTTCACTGTATTCACTACTGAGTACTTACATGTGTATTCATGTACTCGAAGTCTACTCATGGACATACGCTTCCTTCCTAAGCAACTTCCATGCTAGTTACGTTTGCCATGCTGCAAACAAAGGTTCGTCTGGATCGTTAGCTTCAAGTGTACACTTGATCTTACTAGACATTTAGCCTGCCTGTAGGCCCTATTACTTGGAATATAAAGCTTATTTTCTAATAATGATGTCTCCTTGTTGTCATCTCTGTATCAGACATCCCAGCATTGTCTACTCTATCTCGCCACTATGTGAGACCAATTCATGTTTACATTATTTCATCAAAACGAAATGTATTTTTAATAAAAACCAATACGAAATGAAGCAAACTACAACTTTAAATATAATAAAATACATAATTAATTGTGAAATTTATGTCATTTAAACACAACTGCAATAATGATAATATAAAGTACGCATCTTTATCTCTATTTGATTTATTCGATAATTTATTATTGCAAAATAATTGGTTTATTTATTATATTGGAACAGTTCTTCAAGCATTCCAGAATTATGCGGTATCGCGTTAATTCAACCGCAAACCATCGACGTTTTAGTTAAGGTTATGGCACTAATTGAAATCACTTTCGTCCCCAATTTGGTCGTAGTTTAAAATTAATTGACCATCCAGTTGCGGAAAATAGCTTTGTTATCTGTATACTCTTATCTTTTTTACGATATCCATGTAATGACTCGAACTGTCAAATGTTTTAGCACTATTTTGTATTTTAAAACTCCAAATATAAATATGTGAAGTAAAAAAAGAGTATAAAAAGTCTTTTAAAAGGCAATTTGTATGCACTCTGCTCGTATTGTTCCGAAACTACTTCTTTCAAAGAAAGGTATATGTAACTGAGCTTGAAATGTGAAATCTTTTGTAGGGTGCATTGGTTTTTAGACGACGTATACACACGTATATTACACATGTAAACAAATAGGAGAATGCATAGCTTACATACTGCTTTTACCTGAAATGACATAGGTCCTGTTTTGCATAAAAATATAATGGTGTCAATATTATCTTTTACTGAACAAAATATTTGATTCTTATTTTCGGACGTAAACTTATTTAAAATAGATAGTTTTATAGGCTATGGTATTAAGTGGTTAATGGTAATAAAATTTAACAATTATTAGATAGTAATATTATTTGTTGTATCAGCATATTATGTAAGAAGATTTCGGGTTTTGGCCTGGCAACGCTGAGTTTTTAAGTTTAAAATTTGTCTTTAATTTCTTTCCTTCTTTTTCTTCTTGAAAACAATTAGAATATGTACAAGTATCTTACGCCCTCTCTGCCGACCTTCTTATCTGTACCTAAACAGACTTAAAATGATCCATTGTTTTGCAAAGGCCTCCCATAGGAGGAGGGTAAAACTTATTCCGGCACGCTGCTATATTCAGATGAACGGGTAGAATAAAACAGGTGATATCAAAATCAAATAATGTGAAAACAACAATGTAAGTGAAATGGTTAACTTTATGCCGTTATTGTTTTACATATAACATAATTCATAATCGTGCGAAGCCGGTGAGGAACGCTAGTACAAAAATAAAATCCTGACGATCCTTACTACTCTATTTATCTATTGTTTATGAATAACTCCATTCAGATCTAGTCTCTCATTCTTATTATCTGAGCTCAGACAGCGTCTTTCGTGTCTGTGGAAAAGCGTTCTCTCTGGTTCCGGCTCGCGTCTAGACACCATGCTTATCGTGTGTCTCCTTATAAATATTTAAATTTAACAGTAAATAGTACACTTACTAATGTTTATAATGTATCTTTAAAATGAAATTAAGCGAATAGTATTCTCTACTATTTCTCTACTATTTCATTGCCATAAGTGAATTACGTAAGATGCAACAACTGAGAATGAGCGTGTAATTAGAGCCTACAAGGTACTATATCTAATAACAACTATAGAAAAACTACTATAGATGCTGTTACACAATCTCTATCTGTCTATCTATTAATATTTTAAATAATAAATTGTTTATTTGGCTGTTAAACTCTGTGCCAAATAATAACTTAACTAATACAAATATATAATCAATCTTAATCACATCTTTGCTATTATAAATAACAAAGACCATATTATATAATATAATTATAATACAAAGCGCTGAGACTCGTAGTAATGGACTAGTATCCAAAAATATAAATGCGAGTGGAATCGTGTGGAACATCTTGTTCTAAATATATATGTTATTGTTATTCGAATATACGTACGTTAGTATTCAGTATTCAGCATCGTATATTTAACAAAATTAAGTGCAGGTGAATGTACTTCTAATATGCGAGTATATTTTAAAAGTGTTAAATTATTTTCTTTAAAAATAGTTTCAAACTTTAAATCTATTAGAACATTTAAATATATAATATTATGTTAGAAGATTTTGCAAGACTTAAGAGCAGTTGAATAATTTCAACAGAAATAAATTTCAAAGTTTAGAACAGAATGAATCGTTCTTCAAAAATCTGCTTACTGTTGATAATATATTTTGAATATATTATATTTAAAAAAAATGGTAAAAAAATTAAAAAAAATTGTAACATAAATAAAAAAAATATTTCGCCCAACGTGGGGCTCGAACCCACGACCCTGAGATTAAGAGTCTCATGCTCTACCGACTGAGCTAGCCGGGCTTGTGCAGTTTGGTTGAAATTATGATATATATAGAACAAACTCAGTGCTTAATATATTTTTGTCCAATAAATTTTTAAAAAACAGTACGAAAAAATAACTGAAATTATCAATTCTATAAAAAATTGCAATTCTATGATTTCTATTACTATAGAAATCGTTATCGTTATTGACCCAAAAAATGGATACGCGATAATCATCGCATAACATTAGTAAGTAGATACTTATTTTCAGAATAATTAATTTGAGTCACATATTAAATAATTGATGTGCACAATAGTTAGATTCAAAATAATAATGCAATTATTAATAAGCATTTATTCAATAAATAAACGCCTTACGTTCGTCTCAATTGATTGAAAAAGCTCAACAGCTGATGTCAAAATTATTTAGACAATCGTACGGAGTAGCTATACAACTAGGATTTAGGTCCTTTTTTTTAAATAATGGATAGAAGTTAATATAATGGTGTGTCGTAAGTCCGATCGCCGATAGTTATCAAATTAGTATATGTACCTATAATAATAACCACAATTCTCGGTAGTAAACTTACTCCGATCGGTAATTATATCATCTTTATGATAACTTGTAACATCAGATGGCGATTACTATATGTAAAAAAAAAATAATAGTAATAATACTTTGAAAATTTTACAGTAATTGTAGAATTAAATATTTAACTTTTATTTTTCGTGGCCTCAATACATTACCGATTTCGTATTTGAAAGATATTCGTACACAACAAAAATATATATGTGTTTGTGTGTGTGTGTGTGTGTGTGTGTGTGTGTGTGTGTGTGTGTGTGTGTGTGTGTTTGTGTGTGTGTGTGTGTGTGGTGTGTAGCTTAGACTATAATTATAAATCTGTCTTCATTGTGATTAGCGCAGAGTATTATGTCCTCTACTCCTAAACTCGCTCAATTTGCATTATTTACGTGAACATTTACGATACGTAATTAGAATTTGCATTTTGAAATTGCCAGATAACGGATTCATTTTGAATGTGGAAGCCTATCAAAATCACTAACTGAATTATTCAAATATTTTCCTTTATATATTATGTACATAGAGAAACTGATGTAAAACTATGTTTATGCAAATTGCTGTCTGTCAGATTAGTAAGATGGTAATTTTATTTTCTTGATCTTATTAAATGCCAACTTTAATTATTAAGTCAAGTTACTAAGACTTCGTTCATTTAAATTGCTAGCAATAAGTAGGCGTAAATTAATTCCAAAAAAATAATAAGCGACGGAAATGACTAAACATAATCTTTTTCCTTATGATAATAAATAATTTATCTTTACTAAATAATCAGCTCGTTTTCTTTGAAGAAACGGACAAACGTTTCGTATTTCATCGAATATAAACTGACCTAAATACATTTTCGTAATTACAACGTGTTAGTCGCCCGAAGATCACAGACAGCGATAACCAACCTTTTTTCAGTTCCTTGAATTTTTCACATACAGGGGTAAATATCATGTTCAACCCTGACATGTATTTTTATAGCTTAATAGGTTTTTTTCTATTATTCGTTCGTTTGGACGAATTTATTTCGTTTATATATAAAACATTATTCATTAAGAAACTTAAGACACTTACTGGTGTTGCACTTCCTTTAACTAGTTTCAGTTAAAGCCAACATATATATATATATATATATATATATATATATATATATATATATATATATTACGTAAATGAATAAATTCTAAGTTGCAACTGAAATATTAACTATATATACAGTAAAATTACCTTACAACTTTTTTACGGAGTAATTTCCGTCTATATAATAAACATATAAACAAGCCTATTTTTGTAAAGTAAATTTCTATACATCTTTTCGAAACGTAGATATCATTTTAAGTTATGTATAGTTACAGTTTATAATATGCAAAACTCAAGTAAAACACGTTGATTTTGACCTCTACACAACTCTGATCTTAACGACCTCAGCCTGCTTAAGGGCAGATTAGGGGCAGTCAGCAGTGTCCTGACTTTAGTCATATGTTGTAAATCGTCAAAAATGATTGTATGTTTCATGCCTTCTATTAAGTAAAAGACAGTAATAGCAAATTATGATGAATCGTCAGAAAACAAAATCTTTAACATGGTTGTGGAGATGTTAAACTTATTAAATTAATAGTATTACAGAATCTTAGAATGCTGTATGGGGACATAAAATTTATTTAATATAACGTTTTATATACACATATGTTTTTATTAAAAAATAAATGCTATAAAAAGGCACGGTTGCGAGTTTTTCTTAAAATATCAATGTCATGAACAATGCAGTTTTATGAGAAAGTTCACACTTGTACCAGATAATTTTTATTCATAATGCTCATACGATGCAGTGGTTGCAAGCGGCATCCTCGAACCGGAAACCCCGCCTTGCAGGATAAATATAGAACAGGCAGACAAGAAAACATTACTTACACGAGTTTTGCTCACGACTGCAATTATTGCTAATGAATTGAAACTGATATAAAGAATAATTTTTTGTAGTATAAATTTTATTCATCTAATATCTTAAGATAATATTTAAAAACAGATCGTCCGGTAAAAATTTTGAGACGACCTCTCAAAATTTAGTTCTATTTTAAATTTATTTTATTCATTAGAAAGTCTATCATTCGGTTATCTAGTATAACATTTTATTAGAAACTAGCGACGCGGCTTTGCAACATTTTTTAGAAGTTAGATATGCCATCATAGTCTCTTCTGTAAGCCTATAAATAAGGTATATCCCACCATACTTTGTTATTTCAAAGGAATTAGGAAGCATTTTCGATGAATGCTCCTAGGCGGCATTCCAACATTTTCAACAATTATCGTCACATTTCAACAAATTTATACAAAAACTTAACAAATTATACACCTAAACCCTCAAAACTCACCCTCCTCAAAACCCTCACTCTGTCTATTGGTGAAAACTACATGAAAATCCTTGCAGTAGTTTTTGAGTTAATCGCGAACAGACAGACAAATAAAAATGTAATGACAACAAAAACCAATTAATAAAAAGTATATAAAAACTTTTAATCTACCTTTATATACTGGGCTGAATTAAAAAATTACTTTGTGATATAAAGCCTATTTTTGAGGTAGCTCGTTGTATACTATGATTCGTTGGGGGCCATGGCCATAACAGTATACACAGACGTCACAACGCGGATCATAAGGCGCATCATCATCATATCAGCCGTTGGATGTCCACTGTTGAACGTAGGCCTCCCGCATCGACCTCCAGAGCGACCAGTTCAAAGCAGTCTCCATCCAACGGCTTCCGGCGACTTTCCTAAAGTCGTCTGTCCATTGGGCGGACGGCTGTCCAAGGCTCATAGCGTCTTAAATACATTTATTCTATATACAAGTATACTCGTAATATGATTGAATATTATAAAACCGAAATTTTTATTTATTTGTTCGCGCAAATTATAGCATCTGCTAATTCAGTTGTATTTTTGGAATAAAAATTCCATTTATTGAGGATGGTTATAGGCTTTAATATATATAGCACATTGAGATGAAACTTTAACCATAAAATTCGACGCAGGTAAAAATTCTTACCTAAATCTCAAAAATCTCAAAAATAATCAAGCTTCTAACATTATTCATATGACTTAAAAGGTGATTAAAAGGTGTATTTTAACCCTCAACATGATCACCTGTATATGTATGTATGTATGTAACATTCACTCACTTAAAATTATATACTTATGTGTAAGTAAAAGTAGGACAATATAACAATCTTACTTTTTTGTTTAGTCAATGCTTTAATGTATTGTTTAACGCTTTACCAGTTAATTTAAAACAACACAAAACCTGATACGCGTCAAGAATTAATTATTATCTTAATAATTAAACAATGTAAGAATAAAATTAATTGTATATTATAAATACCTCATCGTTTTAGGTCGACCGTCCATGGAATACAAAGTTCTATTCGACGCCATTTTATTTGCTAATTTATATCGTTGTTACAGTTTTTACTCGCGTCATTAGCATAAATGTACTGTATCAGCCTGTAAACCACCCACTGCTGAGCGAAGGCCTCTTCTCCATATAGAAAAAGGGTTGGAGCTTAATCCACCACGCTGTTCCACGGCTGGTTGGTAAATTCTGGTTGATAATTTCCCTATCATGGGTAACGATCGTTATTAGGTGTCTATGATTACGACCGGGACCGACGATTTTACGTGCTCTCTGAAGCACGGTAGGGAGACTCATAAGGACACCCAGACCGGAAACAAATATTTGTACAAATACAAATATCTGTACCGAGCGGGAATCGAACCCGCGACCGTCGGCGCGCGGCGTTGAGGCATAGTTGCCACTTGCCACTACACCAGAACGGTCGTCATTAGCATAAATAATGGTAACATAAGAACTACCTACATACAAATTGTGTCTTTAAGTGTGCGTGTAAGCAGTAATCGGTACATGTTATATCGAATCGTATTTTACTTTTTGTAAGTGAAACCTTATTTGTTTTTCTTAAATAAAAGTTTCTTAATTTACTTTTTATAACATCAGCATTTAAAAAAAAGTAATTGCCGTCAAATCATACCAGTTTATAAATATACCGGAACAAATACATAGACAAAAAACTAAATTGCTTAGTAATAATAATATTATCTTTTGGTACCCTATTATAATATATTTTGATGAATATAATGTATATTGTATATTTCTATTGCACGTGTGTATGTCCGCAAAGTTATCGTAAACGACTTGATGGATTTTGTTTTAACTGTTTGTATGAGGTCTTTGGATGGCTTAAATTCGCGTAGATGACGCTGCAGTCGACATCTAGGATTGTTTAGTCGAGACAATCTATGGCGGGTTCGTTATTTATAAATAAAAATTATAGTATCTTTTATACATGCTTATTTATAAAATTCATATTTATTTAGCAAAACTCTGTTCTTTTGATATCACAAACTGATACTTTAGTTTCATTTATTTGAATAGATATGCTAAGCATCGCTATACAACATAAACAAGGTTTCAGACGTTTTTATTAAGACGACACTGTCTGGCGCCCATGTCACATGGACGGTCAGCTTTAATCAGAATAATAAGTATTCAAATCTCGTTCGTCTAACACACGTGAGGTCCGGACGAATTTCGAATCTGTTCCGGTGAGTCATTGTGTCCATTTTGTCTTTAGCGGACGTACCTGCATATGAAATGCATAATTATAATCATGACAGATTGACAGTCCGCTATCATTTTTTATCTCCTTGTTGTAAGGCTGTATGAAGAGTGCAGGTTTTTATAGTCTGTTTTTACAAAAAACTAACTAATTAACATTTTTGTATATTTATTCATTACCTCACATACAGATAAACATTAAATAAGATAAGTAATAACAGATAAGTTAATAAAAAATGTATATTTAATAAATTTTTAAATAAATAAATAAATTATATAAACCGATTGCAGTTGATAAAATCTAATAATAAAATAATTTACTTAACAGACTATACATATGTACATATATATATAATGATTACCTTAATATAGATCGACTGACCCGTTGGCGCAGTTTGCAGTGACCCTGTTTTCTGCTCAAAGGGTTGTGGGTTCGATTCCCGCCCCGAGTCTGGGTGTAATATATGTTTATTTATATATGTATTATTTATATGTATATTTAATATGTATATTTATTTAAAAAAAAAGTATATTAGTCGGCTGTTACCTAAAACACAGGCATTAAGTTGCCTACCTTACAGGGACAGAGGACAGTCGACCGTGTGTGTACGTTAAACATATTTATTTATTTATTTATTTATTTATAGATGATTGAGAATTTTTTTGAAGCAGGCAGGACCCGTTCTATCTGTTTAGATTTTATTATTTTAATAGTAATATTATTTTTTTCTTTTGAATTACGCCACAGTCGAGTAGAAAGTATTCAAAGGCGATTTTACTCTTATTTGAAAAAAAAAAAAAAAATTGTAACTCGATTTCACAATTATATTCCGTCAACTTCAATTGTATCCACTTTTGTCTTTCAATATCTAAAATTTTGGCAGTGTAAAATGTGTAAAGGTTTTAATTAACAACGTAGTTGTAACTATGATAAAATACTTTTAATTACTGTTAAAGGACAGCAAAAGGACAACTGCGACAAAGTTAAGTAAATTAATTTAAGCAAGTTATGAATTCATAGAAAACTGTCGTCCGTGTTTGCGTTTTAAATGTTCTTGCAAAATATTAATTCAGTGAACTAAGTTTGCTAGATAAATTCCATTATTCCATATATATATATATATATATATATATATATATATATAAGTATATATATATATATATATCGTGGTTCTACGATGATCAATGTTCTGATGTATGACATAATAATGTAGTTTTACCACTACTTTTCCGGTATTATTAGCCGTAACATACTAAATAATTTATATTGATATAATCAATATTAGTAGGTATAACCAAGACATTTTTATTTCAATGTCGTGCCTTATGGCTTGTAATAAATAAATAACATTATAATTAATGTTACATCACGTTCCATAACAAAACAAAGAGTTATGATTGCACCGCAAGCGTGCCATTTTTATGTTGCTTATTATCACTTTTTGTCATTAAAGGCTTCGCACATTTAAGGCAGGTCGGCGGTTTCACTAGAATTTTTCCAGAGCAATGTTACAACGACTCTAGCTGTAACGAGGAGTATAGACTCTATTATCGTTTTACATAAGGATTATTTTGTGTGTGTTATACGCGTCAATTAAGCTCTTTGATTGGCTGTACACCCTTGTTATAGTGGACAGCAACCTTAAAAGTGCATACTGCATTCTCTGTGACCGGAGTTTTTATGTCGCCGAGTTATTTTCAACGTTGCGTTTCTTCAACTATTGAGTAATGTTACATATCCTCTTTGGATTATGTGATTATTTTGATCTTCCGTAAAAATATTTAAAAAAAAAACTACCATACCTAATATGATTTACAACATAAAAGTCACAAGAATGCATATCATATACGAGTATATGAAAGTAAATTTTAATTACAGTAAGTTAAATAACTCAGTGATATAAGTAACTTTTTATTACTAATAAAAAATAAATATATAGCTTACCACCTACCTTATAACTAATTGTATCTTTGGCGACATATTTCATTTATTAGTATTGTTTTTATCATTATTTTCATATGTTTCTCTTATGTTATATTTTTAGTTTACAAAATTTATTTTAATATAAAATTTTCATCCTACGTCGGCAGCATTTTTAAAGGTGCGTACTGAAAATCACCTGTAAGCTGAGTGTACAGCTTTTTTGCCGACTTTTTTCTAAACTATATTAGTATATTAAGCTCTACAAAATGTTTGATATTTTGTATGTTTAGTGAATAAACATCTTAATTATTATTAATGAAAAAAATAATTTATTCGCATAACTAACACACTCTTAGTTAATATAACTTAAAGTTTTCTCTATGTGTTTAGTGTTATGTAAATGGTAAGCATGCAACCAACTTCGTGAATACGATATACATTTGAATAATTTATAAATCAGATTGTAAATAACATGTATGTAACTTTAGTTAGTGTTTTGTAGTACTTACAGATTATTACGGATAAGTACTCGGTAATACATAGAAAACTTTAAAATTATTCTGAAGTATGAAATAAAAACTTATATTTTCATATTTTCTCACGCAAAATGTTTTTTTTTTTTTTTGTGGTTCTTACTGTATTGTAATATAACAGCGTGCGAGTTAATAAGCGTGGAGGATTAGGCTTACTTCTCAATAGGAAAGCAGGCCTTTGACCATTAGAATGTCTTAGGCTGCAGTACCATATAGGATATTAAATCTCGACTATACTGTGGGTCAAATATCTTTAAGAATCTAAATTAAATTTAAGTGTCAAATGCGTTTCTATTTCTGTTAAAGCTCTACAAATGCTTACACATAATACGTGTAAACGCACACAGCTAGCTAGAAATGTAAAAATCACAACTTTGTTATGAATTGAAACAACTTGTAACCCTCTCGATGCTTGGCAAGGGTTCCTATATAAAAGAGGCGGGATAAATTAATTTAGTTTTACGTATTCGTTAATTTCATTAGTCTATTTCTAATTTGACGTAAATTGACTTATCTTAACGTTATAAGTTTAGATAAACTCATTTATGAATTTACTTTTCTAATTAGTGTTTTAGTAAATTAAATTATTGAGTTGTAAAACTGAGTATATTTTGACATCGCGGGACTCACTCCGCTATTAGAAGTAATTTCTTATTCGGCTCATGCTCAAAAAGTCTCGATAGCAAAATGACTTACGCAATTCATCCCAGTCGCAAAAAGTTTAACTTTTAGAACAACTCAAAATTTTATTTCAGTACAATCGAATACATAATAGTTGGTTGTAAATGTTTTTTTATTTACATTAACTGTAAGTCTTTCAATTGTAGTTTCACCATTAAAATACTTGCGACCTTAATAACAGGTGCGACGTTTTTTTTTTTTTTTTACAAAAATTAACACTTTTTCTGAATATGTTAACTATTTTTTCTTATTTATCCTTAATAATCTTAGTGTCTACTTTATTTTATTGCAAATTTAAAAGATACTTTTATATGAGCGAGTCAGGAAATCAAGTCGAATCTCAATCGAATTATATAATTCGAGAATCGATTGATTGTCATTTATTCGTCGCCTCGGATGATAGACGACCATGGGTGGACATTGACCTCTTGAGTGGATCAACAATGCCCGTGCTATTGCGATGGTTAAAACCAGCGACTGTCTGTAGTCTCTTTTTCCAGTAAGCATTCGTATCTGGTAAGTACAAGCAACACTGTACTATGTTTTAAAGTCCTTGATAAAGTTAAAACAAAGTTTGACAAAGGTTTTATACGTTTTTTATCCATATCCTATATTAAATTTAATTTTTAAACAATTTTAACATATTTTGTTTAAATACGATCACTATTATTTATATTATAAAACAAAGCTTTCTTCTGTGTCTGTTTGTCTATCTGTCTGTCTGTTTGCGAAAAGCTCACAAACTACTAAACAGATTTTCATTCGGTATTCACCAACAGATAGAGTGTATAATTTGTTAAGGTTTGTGTAAACTAGTTGAAATATGACGGTAATTGTTTGAAAAAGTCGGAATAAGTCAAGCCACCTGGTAGCTTCCATTAAAAACGTTGCCTCATCCCTTCGTGATATAACAAAAACAATATCATAAAATATCCGTGCGAAGCCGGGGCGTGTCGCTAGTTAACATGTGAATTCAGTACCTTTAATTGTTCATAATTTTTAGTTACAAAACATGAATATAGAATACGATTTTATCTGTTTGAAAAATTTTACATTTATGGCCGAGTCAGGCAAGCTTAGTCGGTAGAGCATGAAACTCTTAATCTCAGGGTCGTGGGTTCAAGCTCCACGTCGGGCAGACTTTAATTTTAAACCTAAAGGTTTTTTAAAGTCAACATAAATATTTTAAAAATACCATCAGCATTAGTAATAAACGTAATTCAAAACATAATCGGAAATAAAACGGATTGAAATTTAACACGAAAGAGACCATGAGGCACATCTAATATAAAAATAAACCAGATATACTTCCAAAATTATCCATCGAATATCGGATACAGATCACGGAAGAACATTAATTATAGTGAAGTATGTTATTGTTTTCATTCGCGCAGTTTTCTTTTTAGAAGTTTCCAAATATACAGCGGAGTAAGCGAATCGGCGCGTGCGCTGCTATTTATCATAGAATACCTATAACTAGTGCTAAGTTAAGAGACTTACACAAATAGATCAAAGGTAGAACCAGACACACTTTTTCTTTACTGTTTTTATATCCACGAATTAAACGAAGCATAACATAATACTCTTATGATCTTTGTCTGACAGAAAAGTGTAAAATACAATTTTAAATACTATCCTATTAATGTAAAATTACATTTAACGAATTTGAAGTCAAATTTGATTAAAATTATTGGACTGCAATCTTGTTGATAAATTACAATTATTTTTTGAAATACTAATTGCACTTTGGAATTGCAACTGCATTAAAGTTACGCATGTAGCTTTATCTGCATAATCTGTCAATGACAAAATATGACAGTTTTGAAATATCGTAATATGTGGTAACGACAATTTCTGAGATAAAAAATTGAATTGAAATTGATAATTGATAATTAAACAAAATTATTAACGGTTAATTCTTTGATTTGAAATGATTTTGATTAATGGTAATCGATAGGCATCGATTTTTTTATTATAATTTTTTTAGCATTTTTTAAGTTGATTATCCTCATCCTATTATTATATTTCATTTTTACTCACTTTTGCATGGCTCGTGTACCTATTTTTTATATTTTTTTAACGAATTTATCACAGGATCTTTCAATCAGTACCCATCTTCGTTTCTAGTGGTAGTTAAGAGAGTCATAGATGAGAGCGTGTGTTATATTTTAAATAATAAAATATATGAGGTACATGTCGAATTTGCATACTGAAGATTTTGTATTACAAAATACGATAGACGTCGTACTCCGTTTTTTAAAGACCATAGACCTAAAAGTAAAAAAAAAATATTTTCTTTGTGTTCATTTCAATATTTTAAGGCTTAGGCTTTCGACGTATCGAATCTAGTTGAAATTGAAGAAAAAAAAATCGGTACCTAATTTTAGTTTGCTCCACATACGTACCAAGGTGCTTTACTCTGAATTGTCTTTTGGCTTATTTTAATACTTTTTGATACATAGGTTAAAACGTGTTACTTAATAAAAACCCTATCTCGCAAAAAATATTTTATCATAACGGGTTTATAACTTCTTAGAAATACAAACTAGTTAGCTTTATTATATTAGTAAAGAGAATAGTTGAAATTATATTCAAATCAATATTTCACAGCACCGGGCTAACTGCTCTATTTATCAAGCTACCTTCCCGACCGGTCTATAAATAAGTGCAGCGGGCAACTTTCTCCGCGAGAGGGCGCGACCGATCAGCTGATCCGCTGCGAATGAGGGCACAGATCAGATTTGTATTATAAACACGCGTTGATGAGCCTTTATTAGATTTGATTTGAAGTCTAAACAAAATATATATCACTATAGATGGTAATTTTATTTGTATCTGTTATATGTAAAAAATGGTTTTCATTAGAATAAGTTGTGCTAATTTTTACTGATGTAGGTACTACTAAAATAAGAAACTTAATAGTTTAACAAGAGAAAATAGTAACTATTTAAAATAGAAACAATATTAAGTCAGTTTTAATTTGATTGTGATGTATAAGTTAATGACTAGAAGTTCATGTTTATTTTAGTACTTTATCCTTCCTCTAATAAAGAGAATTTTTAATGAAAATTGAATATCTCAAATACGTGCCATAAAATCCGAAATAAATCCGTTGAAGGTACATTCTACAACATTATAATATTAACACTAATTGTAGACAAAACATTTTCTTAAGAGTAAGTGAATACTTTGCTCTGAGAAACCAAAATAAAATATTGTAAGTGCTAAATATAACCTTATTTTACTGACGGGCCTTTTTTAATTAGTTTACATTTTAATATTACTATAAATTAAACCTAATTTTATGCAATTAAGGTTATTATTTAATGAATTTCAAATTACCATTCTACATGGTATAGCCTTGTAATGTTACACGCAATTATGACAAGTTCAATTAGTTTAGTTCTGAAAATTATAATATTTTTATTTTTACAACTTATAGACTATTTATAAAATATAATACATTTATGTTATAAGGCTTAAAATAAATAACATTAAAATCAGTTAACGCACTCAATGTTTTGCAATAACTCTGAATGTTTCAGCATACAGTTACGACTTATATGACTCAAGGGCTTAATTTGGAATATTGCGATGAGACTTACGAGTAGCAACTTAAAATCTTAGATTCAATTGGTTTATTTATCTGGAACAATACTTAAATTAAATACACAATAATATTATCGAGCTAGGAAAATTTATTACTCATTCGAGTTAACGACTCATAAATTTCTTTCGTATAAATAAATATCGTTGTAACCACATGTCTGGTCATTACTATCGGGTAATATAACGAGTATATTATGACTACGCCTTGGTATACACCATACACATTCAACTGCAGGGCGTCTACCCTCATAATGCACTACTCTTGCTATTGCTAATTAAAAATGACAAGGCACGCCGGGTGACGCTCAATGTGATGGCATTTACAATGATGATTTAAATAGGACATAAAGCTTAAAACAAACCGGCATTTATGTTGATTTCGTGCTCGCTTTTATGGCGTCTGTTTGTATAGCATCGGTAAAAGCAGTGTTTGTAAAGGTCGTTCGAGCCCCGCGTATTAATAACCAAGCGCCCCTTGGGCTTTAAAATTCGTCGACGTCACCCCATTCGTAAAATATTACGATATCGAATTCCACACACTGCACGCCGCTGCCGCTGCATTCTTATTTAAACATTTAATTTAATAGTTATATAAATTGATAAACGTTTATTTAGGAAACGAAATATGATTTGATATTGCAGAGTTTCTTCTATGCTATGATTTTAATACACATTTGGAACCAATATAAAAGTTATACCGTTACAACATACTAACTTCTAAAGATTATATCGTACATTGATTGATCAGTCAGATAGAAAGTACATCGTTTTATTACAAAAACAATCTCTTATCACAATATTGGTATGTATCACATATTCTCATGTAATTTATTGCAAGTGTTAACATTTATTTAGAATTTTGATATCGAAATTTCATTTACTTTTATTCCGAATATACGTCAGTGTTATTCAATGGAGGGCGCACAACATACAGTGTGGCGGGAAGTGCAATCGATTGACGAGGTCAACGACTCAGGAACTGACCTTTTGTACGGTACAGCTGATCGATCATATAATAATTACCAAATATTAATCGATTAACATTTTGTTACCATCATACATCATGTTAGATTTAGACGTAACGAGATCAGTGTCTCAGCGAAATCTTAAGCATTAAAATCGCAAAAAAAAATTCGCGTATTTTTTTACTTTAACGATCATAAATAAAATTTTGTACTTTTAAGAATTAAAGGATAAAGAAGTTTTTATTTCGGTAATTTGTAACAAACATAATCGCATGCATCTTCATGTCATGTCACAATCGTTGTAATATATTATAATGTCAGCGCGAATGATTTTGATGCACGCAAAAATTTTATTTGGCACATCGTATTTGCTAAATAAAATGTTCTGTGTGAATAACAATGAGGATACACTAAATGTAGCCAATCAGTCAGTTGGGGTAGAATCAAACGCAGCGCTTTGGCTGGCGGCCAGTGACGCGTAAAATAACCAATTACAGAATCCTTTTGTTGTCAACTGAGCGACTCGCCTCTTTCCCTCTCTCCTTCCGGCGAGACAGTTAAGACCTTAGACAGCCCATAGAAAAGTTATATGGAGTTTCAAGACAATTTGCGTTGTTGAAAAGGATCTCAGAAAATATTAATGTAGATTTTCGCAAACGACAGTGATACATAATCTAAACAGTAACAAACATAGATAGTAGATACAAAGGACCTCAATTCATTCAATATAAATTATACAGAACAAGATTAACTTATCCTTATCTGATAATTGTTTAAATTTAAACCTGATTTGAGAGTAATTCCGGAGTAGGTTTTGAAATCATCAACAAGGAATTGATTCTATCTTAGATTAGTATTGAATATTTCATAGTTTAATACCGGCTTATTTCTATCTTAGCATGTAGACTACGTTCGGATTTAACAGATAATTTTCTTATATTTTTAAGTCTTTTGAAAGAAAGAAAGACTATTTGGGTTATTTTGTCTAAAAGTCAGAAAAAAAAATAATTAACGACTTTTAAACAAAAATACTAGTACCAAAAATTTACGTAATTAGCGGTTTAAATGCTGCAAAAAAAATCTTGTAACCTAAATAACTCATTTTAAGCTGTCAAAAATGTGCATGCAAATTTTATTGTTTACACTGTATCGATGAAATATCGGCGATGATTCATCCTACAAAATCATAAAACCTGTTACATAAATGTAGGTCATTGAAAGTTTATATCGTTCGGTGCGTTATGAAATTACGTACAGAGATATTCCAAATAAAAATATTAATTTCATCTATTTAATAAAGCTTACAAATTTCAGTTATAAAGTTATTATAGATCAAAGTTAATATACATATACGAGTATACTATGTCATGAGCACCTATTTAAAAAAAATTCTAGTAATAGATTATATTTTAAATCAAGTCTCCGACGCAATTTTCTCAACTAATGGTGATTGACTTATTGTATGATACTGTTGTAAATAGTTTGATTATTTTCTCTATTATAATATTTGTACTGTACTCAATTGCCTATATTACAAAATATATAACATTAAATATTTAATTTATTTTTCGTCTTTGCAATAATTTGAAAAATGTAATCAATGAAGTTTATCTACATTCTATTTGTAGTTCAAGTTTTTATTCTCAAATTCATATGTTTACCATGATCCTGAATCAAAGAAGTAAAAAAATTATCTAAATTTAATTCCTCATAAAAATTAAATATGTTAAAAATTGTATAACAAATATTTTACTATGAAATTAATTAAATCTAAAATTTATTTCAATTAATTAAAAAATATAAACAACTATTATCCCACACACATACACACACATTAATTCAGTTGACTTACGTGTAAAACGAATTTATGTGTGTTGTGATGTGTTTCACCAAGCATGGTAACTAGGCTTAAACAATTGTATATAACAAAATAATGGAAACATATATAATGTATATTATCAGTACATCAACACATCGTAGCAATAACCACATAATAAATACTAGCGGCATGTGGGAGTGTCTTTTTTACTATAATTTGTATTCGATTGCCTTTTATTATTATTCCTCTGATCAGATATATAATAAGCAAGAATAATTTGTATGCAATATTGTCATAGTCAGAAATTTTGTATAATTAAGAAATTCCATAAGAGAATATTATTATCGTACAGACAGATTTACCATCTGTTTCCAAAATTTTACAAAATCTTAAGAAAAATAAAGTATAAACTTCCGAAAAGTGGATACCCAATTTCGTCATAAAAATTGGCACAGATATACCATTTGATTATCTAAGAGTCCCCTTAAAAGGATTTTTGACGACTCGCAATATCTTTCGAAATGTTAAATTTTTTGAGTACGCTGCTTCTGCTCTATATCACGTGCTATATGTCCGTGCCAAATTTCATGAGAAAATTCGGTATCTACTTTTCGGAAGTACAGCCAAAATAAAAGTATACAAAAGGTATTGTGCTTCATACTAAAAACATTTTCATGATTCATTCCATAATAATTATTTAGAAATCACAAGGCGTGCAGTAAAAATGTGGTTATTGATATATTAATTAGAATGAAAATTATAATTAATATAAGATGTTGATGTCGATTGTAATTGGCGGAGGAATGTTTATCAAATCAATCGGGCATCGGGCCAGCGGCGGGTGAACGTCTTGTTTATTGACTTGACATTATGTAAATTAATCGATATCCATTACAGTTTACAATAGTTACATCGAGTATAAAGTGTTAAAAATATTCACGAATATCGATAGGTATGCGTTTTTGTCAGATTTCTTTTTTTTTTTTTTTGTAGAGCGAGTCTTTTCACGCTTGAGTTACTTTTGACCTTGGCTTTTTATGTTAGTCGTAATAAAGATTTAAACTTTTAAAGCATAATTATAATATTTTATTTTCTCTTATATATTTCAAGGTACATTTATTAATACTAGGATGTACAAGTAACACATTTTTACTTTCTCTTTACAATCTAACATAAAGTGAGGAATCCAAACGATGTACGTCCTCAATGTTTTGACGTATTCCTTCAGAACACAAGCGACTAAGATGAAAGTAAGTAAACAACACAGTTTATCAAACATGAGGAATGAATCGTTCACGAAACGTCCCTTAACATTTGCATTTACTGTTTATTTATCCATTTAAGACGTTAAGAAGAACACTTTATCTTTTGATATTATTTTAAATTTCTTTTAAGTCTCTTCTTGGATTTATAACTTTTCTCTGTTAGGGGGCGTCCATAAATTACGTGAGGTGTTTTTTTTTAAATTTCTGTCCCTCCCTCCCCCCCTGGTGAGATGTCGTGAGATTTTATTCAACCCCCTCCCCCATCCCCCAACCTCACGTGAGATTTTTCAAAATGTGGGTTTCTTAAATAAACGCGTTAGATTGTTATTGTAAATAGAAAAAAAAATTGCAGTTTGAAACCAAAGGACGGGCTGCACTGTATCGTAAATTCAGATTAAACTGAGCTGTTTGGTATAAAACAAATATGGTGGTTTGACAGTCAGTAGTAATGTATAACGTCGAAGTATGAATGAAATTATTTTCTTTCGAACGAATTAGTGAATGATCTTAATCGTATTACGATTACGCTTAAAATTAAATTTTAAGCATGTACAATCTGGATAATGGACCAAAATAGTATATTTTTTTGCTTAATCTAAAAGAAAATTGCGTGATATTTGCCGAGACCCCCCCTCTCTCCAACGTAAGATTAGATGAGATTAGACTCGACCCCCTCTCCCCTTTAAACATCTCACGTAATTTGTGGACGCCCCAATTATCAATTGCAATATGTAAAAATGTCATAATTATTTTTCATGTTTTTTTTTTTTTCATACATAAGAGTTATTAGTATAAGTATATTGTGTGTTTAAGAATCATATCACATAATATAAGCTTGAAATGCTTGTCATTATTAGTAACTGACTTAAAGGCTACTTTATAAATTTTATTTCTTTTTTATTTCTTGAATATCCACCTATCAGTTACATTCATACACCTTTTTAGTGAAAGTTTATAGTCGTCGTTTTTGCTCGTAGTAGGAGGACGTAATTTATTGATGAACAGTGAAGCTGAACACGTGTACTTTACGGGCGAGACAGGCGCCCGCAGTTAGCCATTCGATTTGACAGCATGTTACCAACATCGATTTAGGTGCTACGTGCGAATTGCTTCTGAAAATATCGATTATTGTTTTAAACTTCGGTTTAAGGTAACCGATTGCGATTTTATAGCGAGCTGTAAAAATACCGAGTACTGCAGATATCATAAGCTGAGCATAATTTTTCATTTTTATGATCTGAAAGAGGTACCTACTAAAAGTTTTTATTGATAGCATATCGTTCTTGCACGGTCTTTAGCTACGAAAAAAAAGTGTCACGTCAAAAATGTACAAAACTAGCGACCAACCCTGGTTTCGTAAAGGTGCGATTTACTTATAAATAAAATTAGAAATTAACTTAAAACTAATAAGCATATTTTCTAATTGTATTTATCTCGGGTTCTTATTAATTATTAAAAAAATCAACTGAAACAGCCAAGCCTTTCTCGAGTGACGATCTCTTAAACATAAAGCAAATCATATTTTTTTATACGAGTATTCAATTGAATGAATAAGATGATCTGGTTATTTTCACATATTACTCGTTAATTTCAAACAAGTCCACAACTCTGATAATCGTGACTTTAACAAATGGCAGCTAACCCTTCAAGATCCCTGTATGTTCTTACACTCTTGAAGTTCGGAACGTTTGATATCACACAAGCGCTTTTAATAAGCTCCTTATTGAGTGTGTAATAAATTGAAATTGAATTGTAACATTATTTATAACAAAGATGTGAACGTTGTAAACGCTTCATTGTTTGTACAGCTTATACATAGCGATCATTGTTATCAATATAAATTTAAAATTCTTCCATGAGTGCTTTTAGATGTAAAAAAGTTTACTTGAATTAAGAATTAAATAAAATTTAATTTTTTTCTAAATAAAATTATGAAAACGTTACATTTTATATATTTATATCCACCGAGCTAATCGCTGCTCTTTGAACCAAATCATTGACATCGGCGCAAGCGCAGTCACAATCATACTTGTATCAATCAACCATTGCACATGTAATTGAGCTGCAGGATGTTACCCATCACGTCCATTGAGGAGCTTTTCTGAAACATTACATACAAATTGACTAATATCAATCTTATTGTAATATATTAGAGAATATATTATCATATCTCACGACAGCCGTGTAGGGCGATTTTATTTTTAGATCCTATACCCATGATGATTACTGCAATAAACTTCGAAACAATAATAACTTTCATGAAAGTAGCTAAACTTTATAGCACTATATAAAATTAAATACACCGAGGTATTTAAATAATTTATTTTGTAATATCGTTTATGATGACACTAAATAACTTTTTTATTTGTAGTAAAATTTATTTACAGGTAGCCTCCAAAAGTGTGTAAAATATTCAAAATTTATTTATTTACCTTACAATTATTTATGTGGGTCACAGAAATTTAATGTTGTAGGAAATTTCAAGTGAATTATTCAAAATCGATTAAATCGATGACTCACATCGACCGCAACAGATGCATAGATAGAAGATACATGAATGATCCTATATAATTATTTTTTATAATTACTTATACAGGGTTAATTCTAAAACACCAGCAACCTCGCAGGACAAGATAGCTAACATTATGTACAACAACATTTGTTCTACGACTTTTGACATAACTCAATACATTAATTAAAAATGATTTTTTAAGCTTTTATTGTACTGCTCTGAAATTTAGAGTCTATGTTTCATTCATTATCGAAAGGATGACGCGACGCTCGGGCGCGCTTGCATAATAATAGTAATAACACTTTCTCTGCCCGATAATTCTAGTTAATAAAATTAATATAAATTGCTTGGTGGGTTTGTGGGCAGTATCATAGTATGTATATCGCAGTGACTTAAGTGAATAATCAAATTTCTGTTTTGTCATGTCCCTGCAATACGTAAACTGAGTCCACAATCCCTTCATACTTTACCAGGCTTAGAACTGGCTATATTAAACGATAAAAAACAAATAAATCGTATGTATAGGAGGGCAACACATCTGCATAACCTCCAGAGGTTACAGCACAACCAGTTGTGCGGTAGACATCCGGTACCTAGTCATCAAAAGGCTTCGACTGTCCGTATGCCCGCCAATACTATAAAAATGTAGGTATGTAGATTAGGTATCTGAATTCTGAACATAAAAAAATATGTGAAAATTATTAACGTAGGTAATTATTCTTTAACGTTTACTAAAGTCTAATTAAACCAATTTAATATCAAATATTGGTAGCTAGGTATTATTCACTTTTTATTGTTAAATACAGGCGGGCATAAGTATTTCAAAAGTGAAATCAGCGTATTTACAATAATTAAAAAATTAAAAATAATTGACAATAAAATAATATTTACAAACGAAATATTACCTCTAAGGTTAAAGTAACGCGCATGTAGGTGCGTATCGCGCAGATAGCGTTCAAAATAGTCACCATCACAACCAACACACATACAACACCTAAAAATCAGCTGTTCACTAACACGTGCTAACACTTCCGAATTAGTTTTAATTTGATTGAACGCACAAATTATTTTAGTTAACCGAACTAGTTACAAAAATTTACTCGTGCTAGTTTGTCAGATTCGGTGAGTTGACATTGTCTCACGGCTCGGTGTAGGTAAGTTCGAATATCTAGCTGCATATTGCCGACAGGCTTCCGACACATTGTCATCACACTTAGCCAGTATCCTCACCATTTCCGTGTATTCGACATTAGAATAGCGGCGGTACCATGGTTATAAAATAACTTTAGTACAGGTACAATACATCGATCGATACGAATAAAATAAATACGAGTAGCACACAAAATCATATGACGCGCGCGCATCAAAGTCGCCCGCCGCTGACTGCCGCGGCTGGCTAAATAGGTCAAGTTCAAAGGCGCTAGCGCCGCCCCGTTCCTACCTTTCCCCTCACATTAGTACGTGGTCGTTATTTACCTAATCTTTGGGACGCGCGTAGAGTTTATTGCATTCACGCGTAAAATTAAATTAATATTTATTTTTGTATGAAAATAAAATCTAACAAATTAACAAAAGTGGTAGAACAAATGTTGTTGTACATAATGTTAGCTATCTTGTCCTGCGAGGTTGCTGGTGTTTTAGAATTAACCCTGTATATATATATATATAAGTAATTATAAAAAATAATAATATATATATATATATATATATATATATATATACAGGGTTAATTCTAAAACACCAGCAACCTCGCAGGACAAGATAGCTAACATTATGTACAACAACATTTGTTCTACCACTTTTGTTAATTTATTAGATTTTATTTTCATACAAAAATAAATATTAATTTAATTTTACGCGTGAATGCAACAAACTCTACGCGCGTCCCAAAGATTAGGTAAATAACGACCACGTACTAATGTGCGGGGAAAGGTAGGAACGGGGCGGCGCTAGCGCCTTTGAACTTGACCTATTTAGCCAGCCGCGGCAGTCGGCGGCGGGCGACTTTGATGCGCGCGCGTCATATGATTTTGTGTGCTACTCGTATTTATTTTATTCGTATCGATCGATGTATTGTACCTGTACTAAAGTTATTTTATAACCATGGTACCGCCGCTATTCTAATGTCGAATTCACGGAAATGGTGAGGATACTGGCTAAGTGTGATGACAATGTGTCGGAAGCCTGTCGGCAATATGCAGCTAGATATTCGAACTTACCTACACCGAGCCGTGAGACAATGTCAACTCACCGAATCTGACAAACTAGCACGAGTCAATTTTTGTAACTGGTTCGGTTAACTAAAATAATTTGTGCGTTCAATCAAATTAAAACTAATTCGGAAGTGTTAGCACGTGTTAGTGAACAGCTGATTTTTAGGTGTTGTATGTGTGTTGGTTGTGATGGTGACTATTTTGAACGCTATCTGCGCGATACGCACCGACATGCGCGTTACTTTAACCTTAGAGGTAATATTTCGTTTGTAAATATTATTTTATTGTCAATTATTTTTAATTTTTTAATTATTGTAAATACGCTGATTTCACTTTTGAAATACTTATGCCCGCCTGTATTTAACAATAAAAAGTGAATAATACCTAGCTACCAATATTTGATATTAAATTGGTTTAATTAGACTTTAGTAAACGTTAAAGAATAATTACCTACGTTAATAATTTTCACATATTTTTTTATGTTCAGAATTCAGATACCTAATCTACATACCTACATTTTTATAGTATTGGCGGGCATACGGACAGTCGAAGCCTGTTGATGACTAGGTACCGGATGTCTACCGCACAACTGGTTGTGCTGTAACCTCTGGAGGTTATGCAGATGTGTTGCCTTCCTATACATACGATTTATTTGTTTTTTATCGTTTAATATAGCCAGTTCTAAGCCTGGTAAAGTATGAAGGGATTGTGGACTCAGTTTACGTATTGCAGGGACATGACAAAACAGAAATTTGATTATTCACTTAAGTCACTGCGATATACATACTATGATACTGCCCACAAACCCACCAAGCAATTTATATTAATTTTATTAACTAGAATTATCGGGCAGAGAAAGTGTTATTACTATTATTATGCAAGCGCGCCCGAGCGTCGCGTCATCCTTTCGATAATGAATGAAACATAGACTCTAAATTTCAGAGCAGTACAATAAAAGCTTAAAAAATCATTTTTAATTAATGTATTGAGTTATGTCAAAAGTCGTAGAACAAATGTTGTTGTACATAATGTTAGCTATCTTGTCCTGCGAGGTTGCTGGTGTTTTAGAATTAACCCTGTATATATATTTATATATATATATATAGTAGTCAATCATCTTGACGTCAATAACGTTAGTGGGAAACCGCATTGGTTACGGAATCTAGAGACCATTTGTTACCATACCATAGTCCATAGCACTATTCCATTCAAGTAGAAACCTATAAGCAGCGTACCTACCTATGGAACCATCCCTTAAAGCAGTTTTTTTTAATCGATAATGCTTTATGATAAATTTATAACAGTAACTTCTGCTTGATTCCGAAATTCGATGATAATTTTATACTCTTTTTTTTAATTTATGCGCATGCTATAACTTAAACGCAAAAGAGCGTTGTTGATGTGGTTCGGCTTTACCAAATGATTATTTTAATAACTAGATTAATATTTTATGCAACGGAATCTTAGGAAGAATTTAAAACGGCTAAATCCATTTCTATATGTAGTCGGCTTATTACATACGTTGTCGGTTAAAACATTTAATTCTAAATCACGATGTTCGCCATATTTTGTTTCATTTAAATTCTAATTATTTGAGGCCATTTAACGGGCTTGACTACCAAACTTAACCAATTGTAATTCATGGATATGAAAACTAAAAACTATTTAGTAAAAAGTGATTCATAAATTAGATCAAAGCTTTGTCTCTAACGACCTGTGCTGCGAACAGGCAAGGGCTGAAGTAAGATTAAAACTTAAACAACCATGCTGCCACCCTCTACTTGTTGGCTTATGAATATGCCTCAGAATTTTCCAGAATCATGCTATCGATATTCTCATTCATAACCGAGTTCAAAATTCGTGTTTTCGTCGTTTTACGCTTGCTTAAAAAAATATTTAGTCTACAGAGTCCTTCATATTCGAGTTTAACTCGCATTTGTAAATCGTTAAATTTGAAATTATATCGTATTTTTGTGCGACACTTTTATTATTAGTTCGAAGAACTTTTTACTGTCTCCCATCAAGATGTCAATTAATGCATTTAGTTTAACAGCAATACAAAACACACGTTAGCGAGTTACTCATCGTCATTGCAGGGTTGTCAGGCGCATAAATAAGATTAATTATTTTTCAATATCGTATTTTTATATTAATTTGTTCCAATTTACTAGTAACAATATTTTTACATTGTAAATCTACGTGATTCGAGTTTTAACTACTTTTACTACGTCAAACTTTTTTCTTTTTGTTAAAAATTAGTTTATAAAAGTTAATTAAGTATATATAATTCAATTAAAATATACCAAACGTCCCACGCTATTTAAGCTTCGTTGTTATAATAATAATAGTAATAACAATTCTATTTATAACAAAAGAGTGCTAAGGGTTGTACACAATGTGTCGTCGACATTTGGAATTTAAACATTATAAGTACTTATTATTTCTATGGTCTTTATAAAGATTCAAATAAAATACAATTAAAAATTGAAGACAGTATGGTTTGATCTAAAGTGGTTTGGTCCAAATCGTTAAACTCTTCTCAAATACTACCTTTACATTTTTTTATGAACTAGACATGATTTAAATAAGTAAATTGAAAAGCCACCCATTGTAAAAGTATGTCTGAAATTAAATTTTGTCTGTTTACTTTAACATGATATTACATATTTTGCATATCTAAAATTCGTCACTATATATATCATTTTTACTGGGTTTTTGTTTGCGTTCTATAAGTATCTATCTATGTATATATGTACCTCCTTTGAGTCATCTTGAAGCGACTCATTAAAAGCGTAAGTTTCAATAGAGAATAACCTTTCAATAGTTACTGTGGTTAACTTTGTTACGAAACTGAATTCTCTTTAATCATTTAAGTAAATAATTTTCCTCTTCCTCACTTCACTCCTTTGAAGGAGTCAATCCGTTCGTTCCTGCTCAATCTTATACACATTATCCGCTCTTTTGAAAATAACTCCGACCTTTGCCATTTCTGAAACTAATAGACATTTAAAAGGATTAGTTGCTATATCAAAAGGAAATCATCGATGAAATGTATTAGAGTAATAATAATGAGGTGCGAACTTTGAATAGGATTGCTTAGGACATAGTAAATATTCAGCAGGTCATACAATATTAATTTTGTTTTGCTTTAGCATCGATCGCTATTAATATATTTAAATAAAAGCTAATTACTGCTTTATTTACTACCCCACTGCCTTCGAAGTTTATATTTTAATACACTAAAGTATACACAAACTAATCTTGACCTACAAGTATACATTTTTTTTTTCATCGTGTGAATAAGACGTCAATATCACGTGTTGACGGCACAAGGACTTTGCATTTTCACCATAAATCTGAGCAATCATGTAATTTGATATTTAGCAACATGCTTGGTTGTGATTAATTATGTTTACAGTAGGATGCAGCCCAGACGCCACATTTGCCACACGGTGACGTGGCCGGACAACCATTGTTCATGACCATAGAAATATTAATATCTGTGTTCATGACTGTATGGATTAATTATATTATTTAACAGGAATCACCCGTAAATATCGATAATCATATTCAAACATACGTCGATCTTAATTTAATGTAAATAGGAACGATAATCGAATAATAGATATATTCAACACAGCCAAACAACTTTTCCTGAAGACGAATGACGTCTTAAAGTCGTCGCATATAGAACTCAGGATGTCCTAGTCTTTGTCATGTTCATCGAAAAGCCATTTCCGTGACAATGTTACAACATGTTTCGCTATAATTTAACAATGAATCTAATGTGCTTCGTCAGTGAATTCAAAGTACGCACGGTGATGAATTTTGCATGCGCGTTAATTTGCATTGGCTCCCGCGCGTAGTGAATGCTACAATGACAGCATAAAAGTTTTTTAAAAAGAATTATGTTCACTGTAAATTATGTTAAAGTGACCGTATGCCGTTATTTTAGTGAAAGATTTGCATGTTGTTCTGACATGGCGATAAAATTTATTACGCACAATAGTAACCTCAGTTTAGTGATGCACCATAAAAAACACATGTTTAATGAACAATGAGCAATTTGTGCTCTTTAAAAGTAATGCTGCATCACGAAATATCTGTCTTTTAAAATTTTATAACCACAAAAACATATATTCGCTAAAAAGTCATTTTATGACGTATATTTCTTTAAAGATTAGTTAACTCTGATTTAAAAAAAAAAAACTGTGTTTTTTTTGTGTATAGAAGATATTTTAGTAGGGTCTCGTAATAACTTATTATTATTAGTTAAGAGTAAGCCTAAGATTATTTACAGAAGGATGTAAGGTTTCAGAAGAAATCAGATTGGTTGAGCTGTTAATTAAACTAAGTCCAGTTTTGAGATACTTGTAAAACTTCATAAATTTTATAAGTCTAGAACTGAGATGAGTCACGTTTTGAAATCAGAGATTTATTCCTATATTTTTTTAATCAGAAAAAACTTGAATATAATTTCTTTACGTATATTTATAATTATCACCAATTACTTCAAAAATTCATTACTTTTTTTCTAGATAAAATTGTATTATTAAAATAATTTTTGACGCATTTATTATAACACTAAAAAAAACTATGAAACTAATTGTATTTAAATATTTAACATTAGCGTAAAAATATATAAGGTATGTCCGAGTAAACATACGTATCAAATGAAAGATATGATATACATAAATTATTTTAGTCTAAGTAAGAAATATAATGCTTTAATAAATATTTGATCCCGTCTGGATCCTAAAGGTAGCTCTAACTTAGAACGTGCAATTTATATAAATATGATATAAAGTGTCTGAACCAAGTATGTTGTACGACTATATCTTTTGACAATTTAATATATTCAATGTTAATAGAACTGTAATTTAACATACTCCTTTTAATATATTTCCCACTGTTTGGCAAAGGCAACTAATTCTATCAAAAATAATAAACTGAAGCTTAGACCCAGTTTCACCACTTGCTATTAAGTTCCGGCTAACCTAACTGGAACTTTTTTGACAGGTAATTGTATAGATTATCTGTCAAAATAAGTGCCAGTTAGGTTATCCAGAACTTAATAGCAAGTGGTGAAACTGGCCCCTAATCTAACAACATTTTTTACTGTGGCTAGCGACACCCTCCCCACCTTGGGTGGAGTGCAGATTATAATAAAAAGCTTCATATTCAACGACTCCCAGTAGGATGACATGCTTTCTCGAGATTCTGGATACACACACAATACAAGACAAACGATTACACTGACAAAATATCTATAGCTATAAAACATTTGCCCCAGTAAGGATAAAACCCGTACTCCGGAGTCGCTAGTACAAAGGCAAGTTGCGGTGATCAATGCTCTGACCCGTCGATGGTGTAATGTCGTGGATGTAAAACTAAGAAGTGTAAAACAAACTACATTAAAAATCGAATGCCTTAAAATATTAACTTAAAAGCAAAAAACAAGTACATAAGAAAAGCTTGATTCAGCGGGACTCATTTGCATATAAAATTTATACAAATTATTTTATTTTGAAAATGTATACTATTTGTCTAAGGATCTATATGAATTATTAAGTATGTAGGTAATTGTTTTATATATATATATATATATATATATATATATATATATATATATATATATATATATATATATATATATATATATATATATATATATATATATTTAAAACGTGTTTATGTCGCGTTTGCAATCTCTGCAATTTTTGCAATATCTTAATTTTAAAATATAACTAGCGACTCAAATTGAATTATGATAATGTGTAAATGTGTGAAAATATGTTAGATGATGTTTCTGGAAATGTATATAACTTTGCATTCAATAAACAATAATAATATAATATAATGACAATGGTTTGCATGTGCAGTACATCATACAGGAAAAGTATATAATTAATATTAAATTATTTTCCTTTGCAAACAATGCAAATATTTCTTGAAATTACAATTAATTTAATTAAGATTATATTACAATAAACTCGGAAGAGACAATTAGCGGAATATGTTGTACCTCATCAGACGAATTGAACACTCATCTTCCGTTAATATGATTAATAATTTTTCTGTTAGGCCTTTATTTTTAAAATATTTTTAATAATAATTTTTTTTTAATTATTGAGGCAACTAATGACAAAACAATCTAACGCAATCACAAATAACAACTAATAGCAGTATACTGTATAAAAACTATCTATATGTATCTGTAATGTATATATGTATATCTAAAAAGCATAGTCGTAATTAAAACAATTTAACTAGATAGAAATTGTGAAATTATATTGGCCTCGAGTTAGTCAAGTAAATTTTTGAAATCTGAATAATGAATGCGGCGTCACGCGTCATTACTTCACAGGGAATAAATTAATTCTTATTCGGAAGGAGATTTGTTAATATCCTCCAAAAATAACCCCATCCCCTCCTGAATTGAGCAGAGAATTAAGTTTCATTACTTTAAGAATAATTTGATTCGAAAACGAGAGAGTTAATAATAATAAATGAAATATCAACAAAAGTACTCATTTTCAATATTTTTTTAAATATCAGTAAAGAAGTGTATTACATACTTTCTTAGATTTTGTTAATCGAGAATATAAAGTAATGAACAACTAATTTATGACCTAAAAATTTCACTGGTATTTATAAGCACATACTTTAATTGACTGTACATCTACAAGACTTATGACTGGGTATGTTTTTATTAAAATTATTTTTTAACGTCATAATAGTACACATACCTACGCTTAGTAAGAAAAACCAAGAACCTTAAATTTTAAATCTCTCCAGATTACTGAACATGTATCTTATATTTTTTACAATTTCTTATTTTAATAGATTACTTTCCTTCCTAGAATTTACGAATATAAACATCTAATTACAATTGGCGTAATACTTTATCTGTGATTGCATTGTTTTGCATATACACAGACATATAATTGAAGGGTTTGATAGTTTATTAAAAAAATTTAAATATAGCATTTTATGCTTTAAATTAAATATTTAATAGTATCACAGTACATTTTATTAGAATAGGCATATATATTAATAAATGAAGAAATCGTGATCTTGTTTCATGGTGGTAGCATTTTCTGTAATTCCTAGCTTTTCAACAGTAGGTTGTGAAAATAGATTCAGTTTCCTAGGGAGTAGAATGAGTCGACAGGAGTAGGAACACAAGCGAATATGTTAGGCGCCGGGACGGCGCTCTGACTCATACGACCTCTTTAATCAGAGGACGCCTACAGCACTTCCTTAGCATAACACTCCTGAGTCAAACGAAATTACACCTTACGACTTATGACATAAAACTAAAGATAAAGACAATAGATTTAGCAATCATAAAAACTATGATAGCCGCTGCAGATGCTAAACCATAACAATGCTCTAAATCTGGAGTCAGTGTCTTTCTTTGCGAATATTCATCGTTAGACACTCGAAATAGCTTTATTTCTCCCACCACCTGGACTTATCGTTAGTCCTATTAAGAAAATTTATTTTTTCTGCAATGTCAATCAATCATCAATTACTTTATAGGTACAATTATCGTTTTCGTAGCACATCTTCTTACTTTGCAATTTAAATTATTTGTTGTAATAAGATATTTAAGTGAATGTATACAATTAAGAGACTTAAAATTATGAACAATCTAAATCACAGATAAAAAAAATTCAATTAAATAAGTATATTTTCTTATATGTAAATATTACGAATAAGTAGGTGAAGGTCAAAATTTTATATTTGTATCAAAATGAAATTACATTAAATTGAATTTCATTAAATTCATCAAATTAAATTGAAGATCCTTGCTTATATCGATATCTTCATTATAGTCCGGTCAATTTAGACATTCGAAGTTACATAAAGTCCGAACAAGCTGAATTTCTGTGAAGTTGTTTAAAACGTAATTATAAACAATGTCTACAAGTTCCTCATCATTCACATTTAAGGAAAAAAATTTATTCAAGGTCAAAGGTCAAAAAAATGAGTTTTTCGCGATTTTCAGCAAAACGGTAAGTTTTATCATAAAAGTACATCAGACAAATTGTAGATCATAAAATTATCTATAAAAAATGTATCAATACTTTTTTTCTTACGAGCCACCGTTTCTGAGATATAACGATTCAAAAAGTTATAAAAGTTGTTATCGTCATAATATGCACACGTTTCCACGCCACCTATGAGATAGTGTACTTAGCGCGTTTTTTTTAACGTGGTTTCCCCAGTAGGCCTACTCCACGGGTCAGTTGTGATCCTGTTTAATGTAAAACTATTGCAAAATAACGGAAATTTTCAAAGATTGGGAAAGATAAAAGCGATGTAAATTAAAAAAAAGTGTTGAAGTTTATTTGTCTTATTCGTAAGTTTCAAATTCTTGTTCGTCTTCTTGATCTTCTTCTTGTTCTTCTTCTTGTTCTTCTTCTCCTGCTTCTTTTTCATCTTCATTTTGGATGCAAGTAAATTGCGCCAATAGCGATGTATCGCATGATACTTCGTCGGAGTCAAACGAATCCTCCATTGTTTGTGTTTCAATATTAGAGCACGACCGGCCTTGACAATTTGTGCATGCCAAAGAACAAAACAGTCCGACTTTTTTGCAACCACATTTAGCACTGCATCCCTTTTTGCAGTTGCAAAAAATAGTGTTCAGCAGTTTTTCCGGCGCAGGTGGAAGTAAAGTTTGAACTGGCTCTAATATATTGTTGACCAACTTCCAACCCCAGTCTGTAGGGTCTAGCTGTTTACCAAGCCACACTTGAACTTGGTAATATACTCGAAAAAGATGTTGGTGAGCAGCAACTGAGGTTGGAGGAAGACAAGCTAATTGAACTTTTTTTTATTTTTAGTTTTTTTAACAAAACATGCATATCGATGCTTATCTAAACAGGTAGTTTTTTGCGTTCTTTTTACATGACGCGAACTATATAAAACCCTAGCCACGCACACAATAGAACAAGAGACAGATGTCTCGAAGTTACACTGGCTTAAAGATTAAGGGACTGGGTTTTATTTTACCTGATATTCTTATAGTTAAAACTTATGTATATTTTATATTGTAAGTATAAGTTACAATGACCGATAGTAAAATATTTAAACATTTAATATATAATATATAATATATATATATATATATATATATATATATATATATATATATATATATATATATATATATATATACGTGGCGTACTCATGCATATTATGAGGATAACAACTTTTATAACTTTTTGAATCATTATATCTCAGAAACGGTGGCTCGTAAGAAAAAAAGTACTGATACATTTTTTATAGATAATTTTATGATCTACAATTTGTCTGATGTACTTATATGATAAAACTTACTGTTTTGCTGAAAATCGCGAAAAACTCATTTTTTTGACCTTTGACCTTGAATAAAATTTTTTCCTTAAATGTGAATGATGAGGAACTTGTAGACATTGTTTATAATTACGTTTTAAACAACTTCATAGAAATTCAGCTTGTTCGGACTTTAAGTAACTTCACCCTCATTTTTTGGTCTAAATTGACCGGACTATTATTAAATTGTATTATTATTCGTTCTCACCGTGTTAAGCAATTTACATTTATTAAGCGTCCCAAGTAATAATCCATATATTTACACTTTGACGTTCGTGTTATACTCGTACCTATTATTCTTTATTCTTACACTATAGTTATAACATTTTGAATAAAAAGTTTTATAAATAGGATTATTTGTGATAGGTTAAATTAGAATGTTACAAAAAAATTGATGTATAGACGTTGTCATCGTAATGAAATGCTCAGTTAATGAATTTGTTTGACATTAGTGTCATTTTTACTCCAGTATTATTTCGATGATAAATTGGCCACTTGTTAATTTTATTAATTCATCAAGAACATTACAATATGCATCGCTGCATGGGGCATTCACGTATCGCTTTTCAAGTCAGTGAACTTTTCGTTAACCCGAATTGGCTTGTCCGTCTGTTTATGTCCACAATAATTAATCACGCTTGCCAACAGCCAAGGGACGTTAATAATGTCCAAGGACCACTTCAATTTATAACAATTCCCTCGCAAAGTCCGTAGATAATTAATAGTTGAGATAAATGCAGTTTACGGACTAGACGTATCAGTGGTAAGTAAAGCTTAATCTTTCGTATTAATTTATATTAAACGTACATACCTACCTGTACCTAGATGAAAAGTTTTTATGTGTTTATTATTCTGTCTGGATCAGACAAGGCTTTATAGAGATTAAAGGTGTCAATTTACATCCAGAAGGTTAGCCATTATAGTTTTTTAAAGCTATTGTGATTTTATATATAGTCTATATATTATTGTTAATACAAAATTTAATTATGTACAGTAAATAACACATTAATTTACAAAACTTGCTTACTCCCACCATTTTTTTTTTTTTTTTGTAAATCCTGACTTATTCTTCTTTTCCTCGTAATGTTTTATTGACCCGAATAACGTTATAAATAGTATAAAATCTATCCTTATTCATTTAAGAACAAGCAACCTTGAATAAAGCCCCCACGTGTCTATTCACCATATTTGCGTGGTTATTAAAAGTACAATTTAAAACACAACGTATATCACGATATAAATTCCATATGAAACACATAATTAGACACACTTAATTATATATTTGTCCTTGTTTTCATACATCACAATTATATTTTCATTGAATTTCACGATCTTCCCAGTTCCCATTCTATGTGACCTTGCTGACGTCGAAATACGGCAGCCGAACGTGCCGGTCATTGACTCATTATGTTTATAGTGAGAGTTATATATATGTACACTGACCTAATTCGGCATCACTCATTTATCTCGGTAATATATATTTCTAACAATGCGTACAATAACATTTTTTCAATGTTGAAATAATTTCAACAATTATTGTTTTAAGCAATTAAAGTTTTTTATTTATTTATTTCAAAAGCTCTACACGTAGGTTATTTTTTTCATGTGTGTATGTAACGTACGTATTTTAATGAACTCAACTGAACCAGCCCTTAAATGTCCACACTAGCGGCCTTTTCTCTAAATAGAAGAAGGGTTGGAGTTTAATCCACAACTCTGCTTCACTGCGGGTTGGCGGATAGCTTCTCTACCATGAGTAACGTACGCTGTAAGTTGTCTGTGATAACAACCGAGAACGACGGCTTTGTATGCATGTATTTATGAAGTGTTAATTCAAAAGTTACAGATATCATCTAATGGTATGTGCGATTAATATCTTGTTCGAATCTAGAAATAAACTATCGCGTATTATATTTAACTAATAAAAATATATAGATTACTTGTATTATGTTATTCTTTAACAATTTTCATCACCAACGGCTCAGCAGATTAGGCATGAAACATACCTTTACGCAAATACAACCTAAATAACTAAAAGTATAGTTATAAACAAAAAAAAAAAAAAAAATTTCTAATACGACTGAAATTTAAATAGAAAGTAATTTATATTTCTGCTTAAAATATACTAACTAAAAATAATAATTATGTCTTCTGTACTAATAATAAATCGCTTGGAGATTCGAATAAAAAAAAAAAAAAAAAGAATTAACACAACCGTCAAAGACGTCTGCCCGCGTTCGGGTCGCGCACTCGGTAATGGAGCGTCATTACTTGGACCGCCCCTCCATCCCTACTTTGCACAAAATCTTTATAAATTGTAGCCTATGTATTATTCTGATGTATAAGCTATATTACTGTAAAGTTTCATCTAAATCCGTTCAGTAGTTTTTGCGTGAAAGAGTAACAAAAATCCATCTAAACGAACTTTTGAATTTATACTATTAAAAGGATTGATATTTTAATTAAAACTTTAAAATTTTACAAAAAAATAGTAATTCACTTTTATATAAACCTCACAAAATAGGAAAATAACAACGAATTCATTTTCTCAGACTACCATAGAACAATTTACTTCATGCTTCAATTTATCTTAATCTTCGAACTACGAATTTGTTTTCTCTAGCGTTTTAAAGGAATTTTAAAGAATATACTTCGTTCACTAGTTCTCAGTGAAATGGCGCGGTGCTAATTCAAATGGATTTTTTCTTTCTTGAAACGATTACAGTGTGGCATTTAAAACTTTGAAACTTTACAAAATGTTTTCTATAAAGATCTGCATGCAAACATACTTAACACAATATGTGAATAATGGCGTAGCTAAGTAATCAAAGGTCCTGGTGCAAAAATTAAATTAGGGCCCCAACTAAACTGTTTAAGTTTTTAATGATACAAGCCAAAATATAAATAGTTAAATTTAAATATTTTAAAGGTATAAAGCTACTTTATCGTCTGCTCTTTATCATGCACAGCAGGGTCCGTCCAGGTACTCAAGCAAATTTCAATAGTTCAGTTGAGTTTGTTGGTCATGTTCTGAGGGCCCCCTGAGCTTGGGGGCCCCGGTGCAAGGTCTAGCCCTCCGGTAGTTACGCCACTGCATGTGATAACTAGAAACGTATTATGTTATATTTATTCGATTTTTAATAAATTTTAATTTCTTATTAGGTGCAATATTGTTTTGTATGTGTAGAGGAAATAAAAAAAATGTACTTTATGGTATATTTTTTCTGAATGGTTTTATATAAATATTAAATTCTAATAAAAAAACTATATGAACTCTTGGAAAGCTCTCGTTCATATTATGTTTAAGCAGTGACTGTACTATATTCCCTTTGTGATCTCTTCTTATCATCATTTTTTTTTCAGTTTAAAAAAAATTAAAGTTTTACGACTATTTTTAAAATGTATTTGATTTTTTTTTCTAGTAATGAACATAGGCTGATAAGTTTATCGAGATTTTTATTCAGATGCAATATCCGTAGTGCCTGAATCAGTTCATTGACTAATAGCTATTTGCACTCGACCACACATGGAGTCAAGTGCTAACAATTTTGTCACACTATTACGTGAGTCTTTATACTTGTGACTAACAGCTGGCACATGAGGAACAAATATTCCTTATGCTCCCACAAATAATATATACAAATTATTATTAATACATTTTCCAATATTTTCTATAGCAGAGTTTGTCTGCTTCAAACTAGCGGCGTTATACATATATCTACAACTTAATCTTACATGTGAAAATAGAATTAACATTATGACATCTGCATATAAAAGAGGTGCTAATTAGTTTAAAATAATATATCTTAAGCCGCATAAAGCCTTTTAACGAGGTGATTTATTCCATAGAAACACTTAATACATGTACAGCGCTTTAAGAACTTTAAACTTAATTGTAAATCATGGTTATATCTTAACACACGTGAGGGTCAATTCTGGTTACTTTTACGTTAATAGGACAGGTTTTAGGTAGTTTCTACACGTGTTAAATCTACGATGTCATTAAAACTGTTCAAAATGTGAGATCCAGTCCCGCGGGCTTTTAACCCTATTTGGTATGCTCCTAATACAGGAGATGTGCGATAGCGTGACATTTTTTTCTTAAGTTCTTCTTAAAGTCTGGGTATTTTTAATCCAATTTGGTTTGATGGTTCTTTGTAGTATTGATCAAGCGTAAAATTTGTATATGCAGTGGATACATTTCAGGTAAAATACAAGAATATAATGTACTTATGTATTACTAGATATTTTTATTTACCTATTTAAGAGTTAATTTTTAAAAAATTGTTTCATTTTATATGGAACTCTAAAATACTATTTTTTAAATACACACTTAACCAATAAGTTTTCAACTAGTAGGAACCTACTATAGTTTTTTTTTTACTGATTTAGAATTTAATAACGGTTTAGTGTATTATCAAATTATAATACAATAATTTATAATTATTTATACCTATTCATAAAATAAATAAAAATCGATTGCTAATTTAATATTATATATATATATATATATATATATATATATATATATATATATATATATATATATATATATATATATATTTTTTTTTTTTTTTTAATGTATGACTATTGAAAAATTTCTGTAAAAATTTTTAGTACACTTTAATGGCATAACCTCTATAAAAGTTTTACATGTAATATAGCTTAGTTTTCAATAAAGATATTCGAACATATAAAACCGCAAAATTCGTAGAATAACAAAGCTCGATTTATAACGATCCCAGGGGAAATTATGTCTATTGGTAAATGGTAATATTTGGGAGTGTGTAACTATAAAAATATCATAGTATTGAAAACTAAAGTGTCCATACTGTCAATGTAATCAGGAAATGAATCAAAATAAATTGATGATGTGATATAATTCATCATAATTTGAATTTATATCCCGTGGGAAATTAAGTTAAATTCAAAATTGCAATCAAATTTCGCATGTAATTGTGTGTGTACAATACACGTACATTTACTTATAGTCCAGAATCATAAAAGTAGATATAGATCTTTAAAACTTAAAATTACATGTAGGATTTTTTTGTGTCTTGAATTAATATTCTTCAAATTGTTTTTACTCGCCAATTAATGACTCTTGACTGAACGAAACGAACAAAATCACATGTAAAACATTATTATAATATTTATTTGAAATTTTTTTATGGTATTTTAGAATATATTAAAAATGGTATCTTAACCAGGTGGTCAAGCTATATACACTCATTTGCAAAAAAAACGGGCGGTTTCGATTTTCTTCCTGGCTGAAAAAAATAAAATACCAAAAAGGTTTTAATCATTTGAACATATTACTGGCCAGTTATAAAAGTGCCATAATGTTTATAAGAGTACATTCCAAATTCAAATTTTTGACTGAGCCTGGTTTTCAAAGAAAATAACTTTTAACTACATTTTGTGGCGCGAATTCCCTATAGTTAATATCGACTCTAATTAACTTTTTGTAAATTTTTATTAAATTATCTGGTGTCCTTGACATTTAAAAGTATGGTTATTGCTGTTTAGCAATCTCGAAAATGGTAGATAAAGTGATAAAAGCGAGCAAAATTATTGCGCTGCTTGAAGAAGGTTGCAGTCAATGCTTCGTGGCTCAGAGGCTAAATGTGAGTCGGTCGACAGTTCAAAGGACCTGGTAGCGCTATCAAGAGACCGGTTCCGTCAAGAGAAGGCCTGGTTCTGGCAGAAAGACATGTACCGAACCACGGGATGATCGTTTTCTAGTTAGTCAAGCGTTGAGAAATCGCAAATCTTCTTATGTGGACCTCAAGAACACCCTCGAAGAAGTAAGAAATGTGCAAATTAGTCTATGGACGGTCAGGAGGAGGCTTCTCGCTGCTAATATACACAGTCATCGCCCGGCACGCGGCCCTAAATCACTCCGTGGACATCGAGTTGCCAGGCTTAGCTTCGCTCGAAATTGTGTGTCATGGACTCATGAAGACTGGGATAGGGTATTGTTCTCCGATGAAGCCAGGATATCTCTGCATGGTGAAGACCGACGTCGGCGAGTGCTACGTGGACGAGGAGAACGCTTTGCAGAGGCATGTTTTGAAGAAATCACACCTTATGGAGGGGGCTCTGTTATGTTTTGGGCAGGAATAAATTCTATGAATCGTACGGAGTTAGTCTTCATCGAAAACGGTACACTGACTGGACACCGATACATAACGGAAGTTCTACTTCCTTATGCACAACCCGCTTAACCGCTCTTGGCGAAAACTCAATTTTTATGGACTACAACGCTCGCGCCCACCGGTCTGGCGGTGTGGATGCGTATATGCTAGAAGTCGGAATTCGTCGTTTGGACTGGCCAGCTAGAAGTCCGGACCTCAATCCCATAGAGCATGTCTGGGACGTTCTGAAGCGACGAGTGAGATCAGTGCAGCCGGCTCCGCAGACCATCAGAGAGCTAAAGAATGTAATTACCGCGGAGTGGGAACGTATTCCCCAAGAAACCATAAAAGATATACTCACTAGCATGCCCAGACGAATGCAAGCTGTGATTTCAGCAAGAGGGGGTCACACTCAATACTAAACTTTTATCTGCTTTAAATGTATTCAAGAAAAACAAAGAAATTAACGCGTTTCATTTTTATTTAACGAGCAGGTACAATCATAGTGTTTTGAGCTTAAACATTATTTCTTAATAATTTAATTAAAATGTTATGATAAAACTGATGAAAACTATTCCTTCCTAATTAATTTATAAAATTCTGAGGATAACAATACCTAAAATTGTCAAACAAACTAATAGTAACTATAAAATAGTTCTTTGCTTAAGTGCCCGTTTTTTTTGCAAAAGAGTTTATTATAACAAATATTTTTTATGTTAAAATATTAGGCTATAACTTAGTTTCTAATTAAGTTTTTTCTAACAATACGTATGTTTATTTGTTTTGCTTAAGCAGGTAAATTTGCTACTCGATTAAGGGGCTAATTAATCTGTTCGTTAAAAGGCAAGTATGCAGTCTACATCTAGCCTGCTCGCTGCATGGATTACGATAGCTTTACATTTTTACCAGCTGGTTTTCAAAACTGCAAAAAAAAGAATAATTTACATTGGGTTATACGTATTTTGTATAATAATAATTTAATAAATATACCGTCAACAACTGTATACAAAGCTTTAAAATCTGATAAAAAATCAATCCAACCTAACAATAAATTATGACAAATGTTCAGAGCTTTGCAGATATTATTGAAACTGAACTAAATCAGCCTGTTAATAACCCACCGCTGGGAAAAAGGGGTTGAAGCTTAATTCTTCACGCTGCTCCACTGCGAGTTGGCGGATAATTTCTCTACCATGAGTAACGGTCTCTATCAGATGTCTATACAACCGGGACCGAAGGCATTTACGTGCTCTCCGAAGCACGGTGACACACCACAAAGGACGGTGACACACCACAAAGGACGGTGACATACCCACAAGGACACATACCCGGACCAAAAACAAATCTTTGTACAAATATAAATATCTGCCCCGAGCGGGAATCGAACCCGCGACTGTTGGCGTTAAGGCGACTACACGAACCACTACACCAGATCGTTTATTTTAAAATAATTAGACTTATTTTTTCCGTTTGATTTATTTTCGACGCTTAGTGAACAATTTAAACATCGAATGAAATAACTTGTGAGCATATTTGCAAATAACATGAAAGAGTCTGTAAAGTCTCTTTGCTGAGCAAATACCTCTTGTCCAATATAGAAGAAGATTTGAGCTTAAACCGCCACGCTGTTCTACTGCCAAGAGTAACTATCATTATTAAGTCTTCTTGAAGATAACCGGGTCGGGTGATTTTACATGCTCTCTATGGCACTTAAGAAAACCATTAAGCACAAATGGTCTAACCAGAAACAAATATTTTTATAAATATAAATATCTGTTCCAAGCGGTATTCGAACGCGTGTCAATTAAATTTTCATCAACACTATACCAGAAAGGTGGAACCATATCCTATTCTAGATATATCTATACGGAATTTTCTGAAAAAAAGTAATGTATTCAGCACATTAGAAAATGTGAACTTAATTTTTAAAGTCTAACTTTAATGTAACTGTCCTTAAGGAGATAGATTAAAAGTCAGTATTCGTATATGATTGCCTCAGTATTTCTGTACGGTAGTTCTTTACGATTTTAACCATCTCCAAGAATGAAATAACTATTATGCTGATAATAGCTAGGCAAAAGGATATAAACTCGCGAGCTTACGATTTAGATTCATATGTCTTATCCACTAGGATAGCTCAGCTTAAATTATAATAAAATAAAAAATTGGTTGTCTGTAAAGTCGGTTTACGAACGATAATGTTATGTGATAACGTCATAACAAAACATTGATGAAAAATTGCATACTTTTATGAATTTAATTGAATTATTATTATCATTATTTTGTATAATAAAAAGGAGTTAATTGAATATTATTTTTTCGATAAATTAACATTTATTTGCACTTGTTAATTCAAATATTTTTTGTCTTCTACTCGGACGCATCGACCGATGGAGTGGAAGAGAGATAGATGAGTCACAAGCCGAACGCTTAGGCCAATCATGCCTATCTATCGTTTGTTCCGCGCTCTCGTTCATGGAACGTGACAATGAGTCATGCTTTTTCGTGCATGCAACCGGCGTTCATCGATTTTTTAATATTAAATAAGACATAATATTGAAAAAGTATTGTATACTTTCCGTAGAGATACAAAACATTTAAGTCATTGCGTGCCGGAGACGTTTGAGATGTGATCCAGAGGTTAATTTATTTAATGTGTAGCGTAATTCCATACTTTACAACATAAATAACAGTTGAACAGCTCTTTGTGTATAAACCGGCGTAGACTTTCGACATGATTACTCTCGTGATTTTTTCTTTTTAATATACTAGGGATGTAAAAAGTGCTTGTTAAATCTTAACTAGCTTTAATACATTTCTGCCATATCAATTTTATTTTTATACTAGCTTTGTCTGCAGCGTCACTCGCACATAAGTTGTATAGATTTAAATGTTTGATATATTATCGATGAATTAATTATAATAACCTGTCAAGCTTTCATAAGTACCACTCAGTGTTGAAGAATATGAAAAATATGAGAGTATTAATCCTTACATTATAATATTAGTTTATACATACAGTATAAAACAGTTCCATAATTGATAATCGTTCGATAAAATGTTGATAAAGATAATAAAAATATCAAGACAGTCTGAAATCAAGGCTTCACTATCTGCCATGTTGGGAGGTTGACTAGGCGAGTTTGCCATAAGCGTCATAACGATATCCGCAGCTGCTTGCGTTGAATCACTTTTTACCGAGCTACGCACGGTACATAAAGGAAAAAAAGACACATTGATTATTGTATACACATTGTAATTACACTGAGATTTTTCTCGTTGTATAACCGCAAGAGTTTAGAGTAGTAGTAGTATTTTATAAAATACGTAATGCATTATTAATTTTATTTCTGAGAATAAATATACATTAAATATTAACCACAAGGAAGTTTACTATAAATAAAATAAATAATAAATTAAGGCCTCACACTCAACGGCCACTCAGCAGGATGTGTATCTTTAGTCAGGGTTCGGAAACACACACAACGCACATGCACAATCGCCCAGACCACGACAAATATCTGTTTGGCCTATACAAACTTTTGCACGTGTGAATGGCGAATATGCGAACCTGCGACCGCTATCGCATCAGTCAGTGTTGTGACTACTGCGCCATCATGTCATCGTGTATGCGTACTATAGGATGTATGTTTAATTTTAGCGTTTCAACTAGCAGTGAAAGAACGTAATGAATTAAGCTGCAATTCGTCTTATACATGAAGATGAAATCTTAGTCTAGTATTGGGTCGTTTACAAACTGCTTCAGTTCAGTTTACTAGCGTTAGGCCCGGACTCCACCAGAGAGGAGTTGTGCGGAAATGTGTTTAAATAACCAATAGAATTACGTTATTTACACACCTCGTCTCTCCTCCGCTTCAGTGGATACCACTGAACGAAATTCTATTGATTGTTTAAAACACATCTCCGAACATCTCCGCTCTGGTGGAGTCACACCCTTAGTCTCCCGTTTTATGCCAACTTGGTTGGGTTTTTTTGTCCGATGCATATAATGTAAGGATATTACTTTAACTATTTGTACCTTATACCTTCATTTTACAGATAAGTTATGCTATATATATAAAAAAGTTAATAAGAACAAGGGAGAAAACTTCATGCTAGCAACAAACTCAGCTATAACTAGAAAAATTAAACATTTCTCAGACCAAATTCAAGCTGATAGAAAGGAAGCAAGAAACGAGACTCCAGTCATCGTCCGAGGTCTATCTCTAATTCACAATTTCACGATCGAAGTACTTTAAAAGTATTAAAGCTATTATCGTGCAGAACAAAGGCTCAAAAGTGTTTGCAAGAGATCGGTCTATCGCTCAGAACAAGCTAATGTGGCACAATGCCGACAATGGCAATCTTATTTCTTTTAAGTCTGAGATCTTAAGAGCATTTGAGAAGCTGTAGTTAGGCATGAGACCGATATATCAAAACGTAACTAATATCGGTTATGCGTACCCATATCATATCATATCGATATACCAAAACGCATAACCGTTTTCACATAACCGACGAAAACTTGAGCACGAACACGAAACCGAAACTAAAAACTAAAAACCGAAGAACGGTGACGGGCGCGCAAACGCTTAGAGCGGCGCGACAGCTAAAACCATATTATCTGCATCTCTTTCTTACAACGGCAACTTCATACTGAATAAAAGAGATGAGGCGAATATGGTTTTCTGTGTTCAACTGTGTACATCGCAAACTATAACTACAAGTTTAAGCAATAAAGTCGAGTCTTTACTCTTTTATGGTTATGATTATGTATTTAGTTTCCGTAATAAAATAGTGTGTGTATTTAAAAAAAAGTTTGTGAATCGAATCATTTTTAGTTTTATTGAAGTATGCCTTATAATAATCATTATATTAAAATATTATAAATTATAATAATACTATAATATTATTATAATATTTAATATTTTATAACCATAAGACGTAGTTTTTCAAAACATTTGATATTAAACTTGTTATAGTTTATATTTAAACTGTTTTTACCCGACTGCGACAGAAGAAGGGTTATGTTTTTCGAGTGTATGTATGTGTGTATGTCTGTATGTGTGTATGTATGTATGTGTGTATGTATGTATGTATGTATGTATGTCCATTTCTTTGGCACGCCCTACAGCCTAAACGGCTGGACGGTTTTTAACATATGAGGTGTCGTTGGATTTGTCTAAATTGTAGTAGTGACATAGGCTATATAAATTTTCGAAATGGCGCCCGCAAATGGCGGAATGAGGGGGGGAGTTGATTTTTTTTTCTTACTGTAGCAATATGGGTATCAAATGAAAGCTAGTAAATTGTTTTATTCTTTTTAGTTTATAATAAGAGTATTTTACGCAGTCGGGTTTTTTGATTTTTTTAATTAAGCATACTTTTAACCTTTGTGTTCAACCGTTTGTTTCGGTTTGTGTTTACGTTACGCACCTGATATTACTCTGATATCGATATCTGAAAACGGTTTTCAATATCGATATGGAAACTTAATATCGGCTACGTAGCCGTTTGATCTAAAAACCGAAAACGCCCATGTCTAGCTGTAGTATATACCATACATCACCAAAGCCTGTTGAAGTTATTTAAAAATCGTTGAGCCAAACTAATCCAAAAGTAAACCGAATATATATTGAACCGTCACCGGTGTAATAGTGCGAGTAATTGCCGCAACGCCGCGCGCCAGCGGTTACGGGTTCGATTCCCGCTCGGGACATATATTTGTAATTGTACAAAATTTATTTCCGGTATGGGTGTATGTCCTTGTGGGTCTCCCCACTGTTCCTTGGAGAGCACGTAAAGCTGTCAGTCCCAGTTGTTATCATAAGACACCTAATAACGTTCGTTACCCATTGTAAGGAAATTATCCACCAACCCGCAGTGGAGCAGCGTGCTGGATTAAGCTCCAACCCTTCTTCTACATGGAGAAGAGGCCTTCGCACAGCAGTGGGTGGTTTAAAGGCTGATACAATACAAAAAAAAATTGAACGGTAGCTTGTGAATAAAATTATTATAATAAATTCATGACAGATCGATTGCTCATAGTTTTTATGACTACTTTCATCGCAAACAAGTCGAATTCCGAAAGTCTGTTGATCAAGGATTGTCGGGGCAGTGTTAGGAACTCTACGATATCCTCAAAGAGTCATAGCCGCTTTAGAAAATTCGGCGTAGCTAGTGTTTATTTCTCCTAAAATAAATTCCGAAGTGAACGTATAGTTAAAATTAAAATATTAACGCATAAAACGGTAAATTACATCCATTTCTACTTACACCAGATTTTAATCTTCTTTTATGTTTTTATCTATTCCAATTGAACTTCAATACGTAATATAGTTAAAACGCTAGTAAACAAAACCGAAAAAAATCTGGTGTATTTTTTGATTAAATTAGCGTGTTTACTTTAATAGTGTTTGATAAAAAAACTGTATAAAACAAAAAGTAAAAAAAACTTGTATAGGATTTTTGAACTTCTTTAGAATCGTTGTGATTTTAAACGGGATGCGACGGAAAAAACGACAAGAGACACAAATACAAAAATGTCTAGGAGAGAATGAGATAGTATGATGTCGCGTATCCTAGCGAACTATTATATTAATGAATTTTAAATTGAATTTGCCAAAGATTTTTCACTTCTGGCATGTGTACTCCGTACACACGACATTTTATTCTTAGATCGTCTCATTGTTTAATGCATTTCCTATGACTTTTTTTACGTACAAAATACAAATAATTAATTTAAACTTATAATAAAACTGTAATGTAACAGGTCTTAGTCAGTACATTGAAGACATTAAACTTTTTTCATTATTTTTTATGATTTTGTTATTAAATAAGTTACTAAGAAAAGAATATTTCAAGTACAAAAAAAAAAGGAACGTTTATCAAATCATATTATTGCGATTATTCTTTTTACATCTAATTTTCACAAAGTAAGTTATAAAATATAAAATTTTATCTACAGCTATAAAAACGAATTTACGACTAAGTACAAAAAGACGTACTTGATTTAATTTTATAAAATGAAATTTTGTAATGTAAAAATGACGACTAATAAAATACTAACAAAATGATCTCGTTCTCGCTTTATAGACTTTGTAGCAATTTTTATTCATTTTTATTTACAAGTAAAAAAATAGAATTAGGAATTAAAAATCACCGTATTTTGTAGCCTTATAGTAATATATGTTATTAAGTATTAAATGTACTAAAATAACATTAAATAAGCGTTGTATGGTTATTTGGGTATACATTCAAATCTCATTATCTACTTTGTATTAGTACTAGGTTCTGGCCGCGTAGATGTCAGTTATCACGACCTAAAAAAAGTATCCTATGTTACTTCTAATTTCTAATACCTCCAAGAATATGTGTACAAAGTTTCATGATGATCGGTTAAGTAGTCTTCGCGTGAAAGCGTAACAAACAAACTTACTTTCGCATTTATAATATTAGTATGATTACAGTTAAGTATAGATACTTCAAATGAATGTTGATGTTCTAAATGCGCTTCATGCTTGTATACATTGAAGTGTATGCATAACAAAATATATATGTATAGTCAAATACCTTTTTTACACAAAAATGTATATAAAAATGTCAAATATTTACTCGAAATTAAAAAATAATACAAAAACACTGTACTTAATTTTTTTTATTAAAAACGCGCGTTACTTCGATGACGACTAGCTTCTCTATCACAAATATAAAAGCAATGCATTTCCAAGAACGCACACACGCATAGTGGCTGTCGAAACAAGCTTAACTATATTTTCTTCATATTCTGTCGTTCCAAATGAATAATAATAAAAAAAAACCTTTGACCACAACCCACGCAAAGAAGTGAGAATTCGTATACTAACATAGTTAACATCTGAGTACCTATATACCTAATATATGTATTTAATTTATATTATAGTACAGATAAATATTTTTATATATAATTTTTTGCTTTTGGCTTTATAGATAATGGTGTTCATGAAATATTAAACATGTAATTAAAAATAAACATAATTGATTTTATGAAAATTAATACAATTTCAACAACAACAGTCAAGTAATATTATATTAATGATTTAAAGATTTTTCGTTTAAATTGAAATTTAAGTTCGATATTAAAGATCTTAGCTTCACAGCATACTTATGTCATGAAAAGCTAATATTAGTGTTTACTGAGAAGCAATAACCGATTCTCAACGCCTCCGGAATACTCCCCGGGCTATTATACTCGTAGTAACATTTGACGTAGAAAACGATTTTCACCTTGGAACTATACGAAAACGTGTATTAGGTACTATATAAAGATTAAAATAAGGTTTCCACGGTCACTTTTAGGTGTTTTATTTCAATTTCTAAGACTTCAGCTCATATTGGTTTCTAGTTCTCTTTCCTTAGTAACTGAGTTGGCGTAATTAATCACACACTTATTTTTTATTGTTATTAAAAAAAGGATATAAGTGCCACATATATGCCACATAAACTCATTCGAGTTTTACCGCACATCAGTGTCTTCGATATTAAGAGTAGGTTACACATTAAAATTTTAAAAATTAAACTTCAATCATTATATAAAAAAAAATATGACTAATCTATGAAGTCCTAGGAAGCTGGATTTCTTATTATTTTGGTACTCTATCTAATCTTTTAAATCGTATCGTAGTCAAATATGAGAATGGTCAATTAAAATGAAACTTTTAGTTTCGGCAAAATATAATAAGCTCTTTTTATTGTGACAAATACAGAAAACATTACTCTAATCTTTGTTTTATTGTCGTAATCATATGTTACAGAACGTATTAACACATAGTACGTTTTAATAAAACAATTTCTTTACTTAGAACTATAAAAATTCATCGTCTTGTAGTGCCATAATATGAATTTTTATTGCGAGTCATTCTCACGCTTGACATAAGTTGGTTTGCGTATGCGCACGACGATCTACGTATTCCAGAACCGTTCCATGCCAGGTATTACAATGCAGTGCACTTTCATTGTAAGACTTAAAAGGAGTATATTGGTTTTAGTTAGATATGATTTATAAGGTGCAGAAAATTCAATTACATATATTTAATCACCTAGACAAAAAAAAAATTAAACTAAAAACACATAAACACATATATTTAATATATTTTGGGATGTATGCCAGATGCCAGGCATCCAGATAAAGCCCGATATACCGTCAATGTGATAAAAAGGAACTAAAATTATCCAAAATTGAGAATTTCTTGCTGGGTTGCGTTATTTACAGTAGGTACCTTAAAAATTATACATTATTAAAATTAAATTGAAACTGAGAATCTGCTCTGTCCTTCCAATCCCAGAATCTAAACTTGGAAAAATATCTTATATGTATGAGATGATACGATTATTTTTCTATCCGACTATTCGATTCCCAGCAGAGCTCTGTATGAAATATCCAATAATAAATATACTATTTATAAATTAAATTAATTCTCGTACCACAATTATTAAAAACATAACCCTCCTTCTGTCGCAGTCGGGTAAAAAAAGGTGACATAAAATAAAAAAAATGTAACAAATTGAAACTCTGCTCAACAAATTATGAAATAAACTTTATCTAATCATTAAAACTGTAATAAAAATTAGCTTACAAACCCGTATAAAGTCCCGATTTTACAATACTTATCCAGTTAATAAAATAATACAGTTTATTGCTGAAAACGTAATTAAGTGCACAAGCCAGGCGTCAAAATGTATGTTTAAAGCGCCTTTGACGTCGTTCCCTGGAAAACCGATAGTAATCTGAGTGGCATTAGCCGAGCGCTAAGTGTACGGACGGTATCAGCTTCTCCTGAATCTAATTAAACTTTTCATTTGTTAACGCGTGATGAAGCAATTTTCTTATTACGCAACTGGTACTTATATATATATATATATATATATATATATATATATATATATATATATATGTTTTGAAACATAATAAAACTTTGTCCGCTATAGCCATTTTTCTCGAATAATAATTTGGGTCGGTTTTCCTTTTAGTAGTTTCAATCATTACCGAATATATCCGTCAAGAGTGTGCTTCAAAATATTGACGAATCTTAATTTAATTCCTATTAAATCGAGAATTTAAATGTAATCGTAACTCTTAAGTTATTAATTACAATTTAAGGAAAATATGTAAATTTAAATGATAAAAATACTTTCAAGATTCTATTATAGATACACAGATAAGACAAAAACTTTACGCTTGATAAAATGTCAATTCATCAATCATTCTTCACTACTTACCAGTATTATAAAACAAAGTCCTCCACCGCGTGTCTCTCTGTCTGTCTGTTCGCGATAAACTCAAAAATTACTGCACGGATTTTTATACGGTTTTCACCAATAGATAGAGTGATTCATGAGGAATGTTTAGGTACATAAACATACCCCGGGCGCAGCTGGGGCGAGCCGCTAGTAGTTAATAAAATTCTGGTGTAATTTACCCGTATATCACTATACTAAATACAGATATAACATGTGTGTCTGAGTAAATAAACATATTCCAGAATTTCTCCCACGACATTGTTTTCCATCGTCATGCATAAAATTATTATTCAATTAAAGTAAATTTGATAATTTCGCGATGCCTGACCGGACGTAATCCCGTACCTACCCTTTCGGTTACAATCTACGTGTTCTATTTTATAACCAGTGAATAATAAGTAGGTATAGTAAAAATAATAAGTATAATAATTGTACTTGAACTATTTATGAGATATTTATCGGAACATCCTTAACAAAAAGCTTCCTTAATTTAAAATATCCTTATAAACCACATCATGGAACACTGCCAAAAGTAAAACAAAGCAGTAATATTCACAGACGTGACGTTTCTGGCCGCATCCCAGATTTTCAAATTGACAAATTAAAATAAAAAAAGAAAACACATATTAATAATACATTTTAACGTGCCACGTGATTTTCGTAAATATCCCTGTACTACACCTAAGTAAAAACCTCATCTAAGTCATATCATGGTATTTATACAAATGTTTCATTTTTTTTCTCTAAATATCTATATTATCTTATAAGTTGGTTGTCTATTGATAATTTAGTAATTTAATGACATTATTGCACGCCTCATAAGCGAGGCGTTGTGGTGAGTTCTACTCTCACTTCACGCAAAACGAGTTATTTTTCGAACTCAAAATGTCTAGGTGTTGTTTAAATGTCTATACACACACATATTAAGAAAAAACACTATTTTTAACACTCATGATTATTTTAATGCCATTTTTGTTATTTAAATTAATTAAAAAACTGTTTACAAAAGTTCTGTCTTAACGTCCGTGTGTCTGTATGTGCGGATCCTGTATGTGGTCACGATAACGACCGAAAGACTTCACTAATCGAGTTCTTTTTTTCTTACGCTTCAGTATAGTTAGGAATAGAACCCTATATAATTTTACAGTCTAATTCGATGCAGTTTGTTTTCAAATTGTAAAAAAATGAGATTATGAAACGTGCTCTTTTGGATTTTACCAAACTATTTAAGTAATATAGATACGACTGACATATTTTTTTATTCCTTTTTACAATTTTTTTACTTTAAAAAAAAAAACCAGAAAACGGATAAAATTATTTTTAAGCACTGAAGAATAATTTATCGTTTCAGATGTATTTAGATATAGTCAAAAGCCTATCACAGTTTTTATTACATTTGTAAATATGAATACATAGTTATTTTACAATAACCTGTTTTCGTTATATGGTACAAGTTGTAAAATATCATTTACTAATATTTTATCCAATTTCAGTCGATCACGAAATCTTATTTAAACTTTTTAACTTTTACTAATACAGCTAGTTTGTATTACGTCTAGACTTTTCTTTACAAAGAAAATTTAATAAAACGCGGAGATTTCTAGCAACATAATACTATAAAGCATAAATTATTACTTATATAAAAAGAAAGAAAATAATGGGTATAACATGAAAGAGCAGAAATAACACAAAAGATGTTTTTAAAAAAGACTTTATGCATTTTAAGAATTTTATAATTTATCTTTTTAATGTATAAAATAATATGTAGTTACTACATGAATAAAATAACTATTTAAATAAATAAATATAAGGTCTGTATATAGGTAATATGAAAAAAAATGTTAGCATTTTAAAGCTTTGTCATTAAAATTTAAGCCGTGGCTTCATATGTTAAATTTTAATGACAAAATATCACCAACTTGTTTTGTGTATATACTCATTTATATTATCTATTTATTATTTTATAATAAAACTAGTATTTTTAACACGTAAATCTCAGGAGGTACCACATTTTGAAAAATACTTTATTATATGTAGCCTTTAGATTAAGGTAGGTTAAGGGATATTAATCCTCGTATTACGACTCGAAAGTATGCATCATAAAAATGAATGAAACGGTACTGGTCGCTTAGCATTGAGAATATATAATATATTACTCATTTCTTTGAATTTATTGGATACAATTGTAATAAATATTCTGAAGATTTAACGTTACTATATTTATTTTAATGACGACAACAATACTACAACATATAAGGACTACAGGAAAATCCGTTGCGGTTTCAAAACGACTTCTTCGATTTCTAAAGAACTAAATACTATACTTACGTCAATATCGCAGGAACACGCCCATTTCCTTGCCAAAGTAATTTCATTTAATTTCGTGTGTCACTCGCAGATTTGAAATTCAAATCTGTCCTTATTGTCGTCCCTCGAAATTTAAACAGATTACTATTGTTCCTCACTCACGGTCCGGTGAAAATGATATGCTTTATCCAATGAAATAACGGAATAGGTATTATTTTCATCGCGCATCATCATCATTATCATGTTATAGCATTAAAAAAAGTCGTTAACCGCGTCTATCCTGTTCTCCACTTTGATTTCTTTTTTTTTTAAGCTGAACTGGTTTTAATATAATTTTTACATATTTTTAAAGATTTTTTTATGCTTATCATGTATTTTAATTAGGTTGTAATAGTTTCTATAAAAAAATTATAAAGAAAATTAACGTTAGGCTAGTCTTCAAAAAATAGATTTTCAAACGCTTACACACACACACACACACACACATATATATATATATATATATATATATATATATATATACGTCGACATAATATTTTAGTATTATTGATATTCCTAGGTCTTTAAAGATTTAGTATAAATTTAGATTTTATTTATATATTTCCCAAATAGAGTACAATCAATACTTTTTTTTTATTTTTTATTATTTAAATCAGTCTGCTGGTGTAAATGTATTTAAACCTTTGAGGTTAGAATGAAAAAATCCACTACCACATTAATGATATCCATGATGTCCACTGAGAGGGTTTGTCAATACTCGCCATGCTTGACAGGCGGGTTGGTGAGTGCAGTGTGTTGTGGCAGGATCTGGTAACACTGCTGCTCATCACCATCCTGGTTAATGTACAATTGTTTGCACCACTATGACCTTAGTCGCCTTTTACGGCACCTCGGCAAGAAAGAGGTCGGGGGTTATTCTTCTCTGCCGGTCACCACACGGCACTGCTTGTCACAGTACGGCACAAGCATATTTATATAAATTTATTTACTCAATGAATGAAATAACTGTAAACTTACTCATTTCACTCTCTACTGCAATTTTTTTATACTAATCAAAAATATACTATACAATCAGCATTAAATATTATATCATGTTTCACATTATACAATAATATCAGGAATAAATAATTGAATATACAAATGTCTAATAGAAAGTACGGTTTTAAAGTAATTTTTTTACATTAAAAACTATAATTTTTACTGTATGATTTTAGTTTCATTGGCTCTCAATAAAAGAACCACACAGAGTGACTCGTGACCCGAAATTTTAAATTGCAATAAATATTATTGTCTAATAGAAATAAAATAGTAAACAAATATATTGATAGTTATAAAAAACTTTACGATTCCGAATGTAGAACGTTTAGATCGTTATTCTAGTGTGCATTGTATTGTACAGAACATATTGTTAGATAGAATGATGCCTGACTCCCACGTATCACTCATTACTGTCATTAGTTTTCGAACAGATGTTCATATTACAGATGATTATGACCTATTAATCGTTATAAACTAACCCACTAATATAGAGACCGCATACGCTATGATCAATATCATTTAAGTATGTACTAATCGTAACCTAATGATAAAAATCCAATAAAAATAGTTTTGACATAAAACGGAAATTATTTTAATAAATCTGAAGCTAATCAACGATATTCACACATTTTCATATTATTCGTTCATGTTTATTTTATTTGAAGACGTGGAGTAGGCGAACAGTTCAGTAGTCTGTAAAACTCAAACTCTAAAACTGTTTAATCTATGAATTAGTTCTATAGCTTTTGAGGTGATTGTACTTTAAAGACTAAACTTGTTTCATACATAATTAAATACAATTATAATTAAAACGTTATGAGCAATTAACTATGTTGTATGTGTAATCAAAACTCACGATTTTTTCACTAAAATTTGATATTATTTTCCTGAAAATAATAATAATAACTAACATTTATAAAGCTTTTTTTTTAATTTCACGACGCAGTCATTTGTTGTCAACCGATATAGCTGCGTCACATATCATGAGTAGAACTTTGAGCCATTAATGTCAATTCTCGATAGGGTAATGACGCCGGAGTGCTGACACATGTCAACGGGAGCTATAATACCGAGTGAGCCAAACTCCCAACGGTTGATTAGTTTACGTTGATAGACACGTAGGTCAGTATAATGAAATAATGACCTTGCAATAATGTTGTTATGGTAAATAATTATACTAACAAAAAATCGTAAAACTAAAATCTTTTGTTTTAACTTTAAGTATGCACAATTATTTTATAATTAAACTAGCAAACCCGGCGAACTCCGTTTCGCCACCAGATGGCTTTATTTTTTGTAACATTTCGTTTGATATATATTGGTTTGTAATACATGCTATGTATCAGAGATGGCGCTGTATGTGAAAAATGATTTTCCCTGTTTTCCTGCTTTTCTGTTGAAATTTGTCGTAAATTTTGTTTGCTATAAACCTCACGGAGCCCAAGACCTTTCTAACGAATGCAAAACCGTTGAAATTGGTTCGTGCGTTCTGGAATTATAGCGTCAGGAAGGAAAAACCGACTTATTTTTGTATTATAGATTATCTATATACAACATTAGCCTTGTAATATTCTTTTTGTAAATGAATCATACGAGCGAATAGTTAACAAAAGTAATAAACCAAAGTGCTACTTTGTAATAGTTGATATTTAGTTATTTAAATTTTTGTTATACTGTATTGTTGCTTAAGAAGTAAATAAGAATGAATGAATAAATAAAAAACTTGACTGTAAAAGATGTATCATCATTATTGTGAAATGAGAACCAGTTATTTCTGTCCTCTTATCCACTTAAATTTACAAGGAGATCGCACGGCGCTGGCTTGTCTCGGCGTTAAGGCTATTTCTAGCCGTGTTATATGTATATACAACTTTTTCTTTTTACAAGGAATATATTTTTTACAAGAAAGATATTCTGTACTTTATTGCCAACACTGTAAGGGTAGGGTGATAAATCCTATTGATTTAAGACAAGCGAAAGATGTAGCGAAGAAATTGAATTCTTTTCGATAGTTTCTTTTTCCGCCTTTTCAAATATTAAGAATCACTTCTGATTTAAACCTGATTTTTAACAATCATTCAGTATATAAAACGTACTTTACTCACGTGCTTATTTCAGATACTTCTATTTACACTGCTTTATCTTTCTTAATATTTGATTATAACGGGCTTAGTGATACCTATACCTATCATTCAACCCGGAGTGGATCATAGTGGAGTATTAAACTCCAAATCTTCTCCTACTTGAAGAAGAGGCTTTTGTTCAACAGTTGGTCGATTATAAGCTTGTAAAGTACAATACCATACAATTTAAAAAAATATATGTATCTGTAATCGGCATTATAATCGTAATTTTTTGATTTGACGACGCGTTAGCGCAGTGGTAACAGCAACTGGCTGATGCGCTAGCGGTCGCGGGTTCGATCCCTACACATGACAAATATTTGTGTAGGCCATACAGATGTTTTTCGTGGTCTGGGCGTTTGTAGTTGTGTGTGTGTGCTGTGTGTTTCCGGACCCCCGACACAGGATTCACATCCTACTGGGGGCCGTTGAGTGTGAGACGTTTATTGTTTATTTATTATAATTATTGGCACCCTAAACTCAATCAATACTAACGTGTGCTCATTGTTCTATAAAAGAAAAAAAAACACTTAACAAAATAGGCTCTCTTGGAAATTCGAGTCATTTTACATGAAATTAAAAAGAAAGTAGTCCAGACTAATGAGATTCGCCAATTAATTTAAGTGAATTAAAGGACAAATAGTAGGCATCACGCGATTCAGGAGCTTAGCGTCCTAGATTTGGCAGGAGACCATTTGTAAAGGGAAGTGTTGTTAAAACACCAATGATTACAGCTATTAGGGGAGAACACGCGATGTCGCCATTTGTTTCTAGAACAAGATTTCAATATATTAAAAAAAGATCTACTTAACAAGTCCTTAACTTTGAATTTAATGTAATGTTTCTTGGACTTTTTTATTATCTGGTATTTTCGAAGCATTAATTTGTGTTTATTGCAACTAACTGTCACCGTTTCAAACGTAAAAAATAATTAATTTGATTAGCCATTGAACCGAAATCGATTTTAAATCGAAACAGTTTTATGCTTAAAACGTCCAGTTAAGAGAACCAATTAACAAAGGATGAATAATATGAAGCAATCGCACATTCGGTTTCTACTTCTCTCTACTCTAATTCGAAGATAAATCAAATAAATAAATAAATATTAACCAACAATCACACCACGTTAACCTAGCCCCGTGCTAAGTTCATAAGAACTTGTGTTACAGGTACTAGGAACGGAAATAAATTTAAGATATAAATACATATATACATAAATACACATCCATGACCCGGTGCAGACATCTATATTCGTCATACAAATTATCTGCACCTGGCGGAATTCGAACCCGCGACCGCTGCGTAAACTGTCCAGTTGCCTGACCACTCGACCAGCCGGCCGTCTTATTATTAATAAATTGAAATGCAGCGGTATCGGTAATAAATTTCAAATTAACAGCAATCAATTAACGTGGCACTGATTCGGACTATCGATAACGGTTTTAACCTAATTATTGACATATTCGCATTGTTTTATGGGTTCGTTCAGCCGATTGGAATAAATTATGGTGATCCTCTATGGAATCTATAGGTCCGTTGACCTGACTTACTTTTGTAGAGCAACGTCGGGTCACGTGCGTGACTGATGGTAGTATGATAATAAGCAAGATGTTTATTTATTTGTTTTCTTTTAAATAAACATATTTTAAACACTCATTATTATTTACAATCGCTCATGATATTATCTATATATTATTTTACGCTGTACATATTCGTTCTCATGTCCTTTTCTAAAGGTTATCTGAAAGAGATCGTTTTTTAGCGATAGGACCCTTAAATATATTTTTATTTTTCTTGCATACTAGTTCTATATAACATTTTTTTATTTTTAGTTCTAGGTACAGTAAAGTATATTTATAAAGTTAAGACTGTCAAAATATGTAAAGCAGACGTTAATATTATATGTATATTATTCAGGAACATTTATAATAAATGATAATCAACATATTCAGACTTAGTAACGAATTTTATGTACACGTAATCAACAAATATTACTTTTATTATTATACGTATATAATTATAATATGTGATTATCGATAATATAATTAGAATTAATTATACTTAATAAAATGTAATATAATATAAAATAGATTATTATATATTATAAATAGATTATTATATTATTGTAATATAATATAAATAGATTATATAGATAGTATTTTTTATATAAAATATTCCGCAACGTCTCATTTACGAGAAGCAGTAACATCAACACTGATAAAACTAATTACATAAAATAAAAACTAAAGATTTTTGTTAATACTTAAAATAAATACCATTAAATTTAGAAAATTATAGAAAAAATATAGTTTAAAGTAAAATTTACCAGACACTATACATCTTAACACTTTCTTTGCAATCTTACAAACATAAAATATGGTTGCCGTAAAATATTTTACCACTTAAAGTATGACATCAAAGAGCTACGTGCTACCGCGTAGATAACGGCGCTACGATGGTTGTATAACAACACACACATTGATATAACACGCTATTTTATGTAACGGTTTCATTGAGAACGTAGTAGCGCGAGAATATGATTTAGGCCTAACGACCTTTGATATGTTTATGAGATTACAAACCGTCCCTCGCAACTTTACCCGCATTAAATTTCGATACTTTTCAGAATATTTTCATGTTTTCATCATCTTATCTTTTTATCGTCGCTTCATAATAACAAACAAATATCTTTAACAAAAAAAAATATATGTATGAACATTACTATTATTTTATAGTATGTATAGATTTTAGTATGCTTTAGGACAACATGTAATAATTTTTGGAACGAAGTTCCTTATGGGACGACGGGATAGGTACCCTAACCGGCAAAAAACGTCCATAACAAAAATGCTCGGAGTAAGATTTTTTCGTCAAAAAACTTCTTAAATAGCTAATAACTAATAATATATAATAGCTAATAACTAAAAATCAATATTAATTTCTAATATTTTTTGCGTGAAATTAATTCATAAAATAATTAAACACAACGCTACACGCTATATATATATATATATATATATATATATATATTTATGAAATTTGGTGGAAACTTACCATTTTATGTCCCAAACACATTGTAATATTTTCGATTTAAATATTTATTATTTCGCCCTATTTTGACTTAATACCGAAAAAGCAACCTAATTTTCAATCGAAAATTCTCACGTCAAAATCTATGCTTTTTTACCCGACTGCGACAGAAGGAGGGTAATGTTTTTCGAGTGTATATATGTATGTATGTATGTATATATGTATGTATGTATGTATGTATGTATGTATGTATGTCCATTTCTTTGGCACGCCCTACAGCCCAAACGGCTGGACGGTTTTTGACATATGAGGTGTCGTTGGATTTGTCTAAATTGTAGTAGTGACATAGGCTATATAAATTTTCAAAATGGCGCCCGCAAATGGCGGAATGAGGGGGGGAGGGAGTTGATTTTTTTTCTTACTGTTGCAATATGCGTATCAAATGCAAGCTAGTAAATTGTTTTATTCTTTTTAGTTTATAATAAGAGTATTTTACGCAGTCGGGTTTTTTAATTTTTTTAATTAAGCATACTTGTTTACTTATTAAAATAAGTCTGTGGGTTTTCTGTTCTTTGAAATCTCTAATTTCTGATGGTGTAAAAAAATATACATTACTATGATACATTTTCTCAGAAAATGCCCTCCCTTCCACTTCCCGAACTCAGATCACCCGTGATTTATTTTTCCCTGCATTTGAGTTATATTCTCATCATTTTCCAATGGGTTTCATCCTACTATGATTATTTTATGGTTTAAAAAATTAATTATTGGCACTGGTCTACGACCGGTGTGCCGACTTGAGGCCCGTGCGCTCTGTGGGCACGCGTCGACAACGTTTATTTTTAATACAAAATGGATAGTGGATAATGGATATACATTGAAAAATAGTCTAATTTAGTATATAAAATGTTTACTTATAGAAATTCTATAGTAAGTACAACATAATACACACAAAAATTCCCGATCTATATGTGAACTGCTAGACAGATTTTGTATTTTACCCACATTATTGTTATTAATTTCTCATGTAAGTGATTGTATGTTTTTAATGAAAAATAAATATTCTTTAAACCTAACCTAAACCTAATTGTAATGCTTATTCCAAACGGTTTACGCAATGAATGTACTGCACATAATATAACTATTTCATTTTTTTCATACCTCCGCCGAAAGTTCGATTTTCGTCCCTGTGAAGCGGGACAAAAGTGACACTTTCTGTCCCCGTTTCACAAAAAGCGAATTTTCGGCCCAGGGAGAAAAAAGGAATACTTTTTCCCCCGCTTCACAAGGACAAAACTCGAACTTTCGGCATAGGTAGAAAAAAAAGTATGTCTAACACGTTCCGATAGTAATACATCCTTTCCGGTATGTTTTGTTTTTTCATATGCGGGACAGAAAGTAGTACTTTCATCCCTTGTGACACAATATACATGTTTTGTATATAGTATGCTTTCAATAATTATTTGTACAGAAAGGTCATGTACAGAGCCGGCCTAAGGGGTGTGCGAAGTATGCAGCCGCACACTCGAGCTTTTTGGGAGGGCATACAATTGGGGCATAATTTTATCCTAGCAAGACTTATATTAAGGATGTTTATGGATGCCCCATCCATGAACATCCTTAATATAAGTCTTGCACACTCGCCATTTTCGCCTTAGGCCGGCCCTGGTCATGTACATTATATCCAAGCTGGTTAATCATAAATTTCTATGCTAGCGTAATCGTAGTGTAAATTTCAAATAATTCATAAATAAACAAATTCAAAAAGAAACCTAATTCACGATGTATATTTAAAAAAAAAACTCTTCTTTAATAAATACTGTTTACATTAGATTTTTATAAGTTCTAATTTATGTGGCTTAGTTTATTTTTTATTTGTTACAGAAAACTTACCTCGAAACGTTCGGGTATTTAAGAAAAGGTCACCCAGAAGTTGGAAACTTACTGATGGGAGATGTCTCTCACTCTTACGAGGACGACTTCAGGATTGCTATCAAAACTTTACAAGTAAGTATTGTAACTCTTTTTTCTATTTAAAATTATATTAAATGCAAATGATGAATGCAGTGATTTTTGGTTAGTTTCTTAAAACTTAGTTACAATAAGTATACACGTATACACTGAAATACACTATAGTTGCTTTTATATTATTTGCTACGCCGACATAAATAATTTAAGCCAGCAGTACCTATTACATATTTATATGCACTGTGATAATACGTAATAATTACAATAATATCAAATCATAAAAAATAATAGTACATTTTATACCTTTTTGAACTATTAAATAATTAATTATGTGATAAAATTAACATACTTGACTAATTCACACTCAAAAATTTCCAGGAATTTGGTGGTATACCGGTAACAGGAGTCATAGATCACGCCACTAAGGAACTAATGACGAAGAAAAGATGTGGAAGACCAGACAGGGAGCCAGGCGATGACGAGAATGGAAGAAGGCGAAAACGTTTTGCAGTGCAGGGGGAGAAATGGAAACACACCAACTTAACATGGAGGTAAGTTCTTGACATCTTTTGACGAGATAGCGCTGTTAAGACAAGCGAAGTGAAAGAAAAAAGTGTCCTGGATTAAAACCCAAATGGCGATTTTTTTTTTTTGAAAAGTAGAAAAAAATATCTTTGAAAAGTAGCAATTATTTAAAACAGGCACTAAATTAAACTGTAGTGTTGTCTAGGCGTTATTGTGTGCTTTAAAAAAGTAAGTTTTAAAATATGAAACGAACGTAGACAAAATATTTTATATGGATGGAGAAGGTTAAAATTTATTTTTAACATAAATATTTTATGCATCTTGGCATTTACATGATTTTGATATTACTTTATTTATACGCCAAAAGAAGCAAAGATATTAAGATAAGTAAGAAATATATATATATATAAATAAGGGCCGTGGGGTAACCGGCAGAGGCCGTGCGGTGATCAGCAGAGAAGAATAGTTCCGACATCTTTCTTGCCGAGGTGTCGTAAAAGGCAACTAAGGAAATAGTAGTGCGAACAACTTTACACCAACCAGGATGGTGATGGGCAGCAGCGTCACCATATCCTGCCACAATACACTACGCTCGTCAACCTGCGTGCCAAGCGTGGCGAGTATTGGCAATCACACCCCGAGATGATAAGGAAGGCCTTCGTTCAGCAGTGGACATACAACGGCTGATGTGATGATGGATTTTTCATTCTATCCTCAAAAGCTTAAAAATATTAACATCAGCAGGCTGAATCAATCAATCAAATATATATTATTATTATTATTTTACTATCGTAAAATAATCGCGAGGCCTGTAAATGAAAAAAAAATTCTAATCTAATAATTTATTTAGTAGTTGGTTAAAATAAAAATCAATTTTTAAATTATCAAAAATGGCCGTCTGTTAAAAGGAAAAGTGAGGTTCCATACGAAAATATTTAAAACTACGTTTGTTTACATGCAATTCAAATGTAAATATTTGTATATTCTATGATATAATGTCAATAAGCGGTTATCTTTAAATTCTTAAACTTTTATGCAAATAATGACTATACTAAACTTTGAATTCGTGTATTCAATTAACAGTATTCATTTAAATAATTATACAAAACTTTGCACGTATGTATCATACGTATATCATACTTATAGAATCGTATATAAATATAGTACTTTCATTCATTTTGTAAAAAAAATATGGATGTTGAAAAAGTTTTGTCACCACATCACCGTAGCGTATGTAAAGCGTCTTTATTCTTTATCATAATCGTAAAGCAAAACACAAAACCTACTTAAAATTTCTAAAAAATATTAATGTAGCGAAAGTCATAATAAAAATAATTGAAAGTTCATAAATACAAATATAAATTATTATCATTTTTATTTTTATTTGACACCTTTTGATGCATATAATATTATAATTTTAAGTAATTAATACTCTTAGGTTACGATGCGACTGGCATGTACTTTTGTATACCTAAAAGTCTCTAAAAAAAAAAGTAACTAATACTCGTATTAATAAATAAAAATAAAAAAATTTAACAAATTTGACTGATTTTCGTATTTTATAAAATATTTGTGTACAAGGACATTATGTGTCCATATAAATAAATATGTACGTTATAAACGAGGTGTTGCGTTGGATCGACACGGCTCGTCTAGACGAGATGTCATATGCCATTGTGGATGCGGGCGCACGCAGATCGTATTGCTTAGACACGCTAACTAATCGCTTTTACATTTTAATCAGACTGAACTGCCTTGTAAACACAGCGATTCTATAGTCGATATATCAGGCTTGATAAAATAAATTATATTTAAATTTAAAGACTTTAAAAAATCCTGGAACCTAAATGTATCGCCAGTCGCCACCTACTGAGTCCAATTCCTAATCTTTCCAATCTTCCAACTACTAGGTTTTTAGTACTAGTAGAGACATAAACAATTTACAAATTTTAACAATATTATTAAATAATAACTTTTTCATTAATTGTATATTTTTATCTATTTCTAGTTAAAAAAGGTTTTGTGTTCGTTTAGTTTTTAAAATATATATTCTCGTTAATTAATTTCGTATGTTCCCCATTGTGTATGTTTAATTTTAATTTTGTTTTCGGTTATTTAAAAATATATTTTGAACTAAAAAACACACACACGCCCCGGCTTCGCACGGGTACAATATTTGTTTGTGTAACTTTTACACTGTTCAACACATTTTGACCTTCGCGCCCTGCCTACTATTCTCGCACGGCCAGCGGCAGCGACAACGCAATAATTTTATCGACTCATTTTTTTAATTTTGCATTATCTCCTGACTAACTCCATCAATTAACACGCTGTACCAAATAAACTTTATCTCCGTGGAATTTCCATTCTGATTTTACTATTTGTTTTTATAAAAAAATTGTAAAGTATACGTGAAGCCTACCAAACTTATTCTTGTAAAATTTATTTCACTTTTATCATAAAAACCATCTTTTTGGCTGAGATTAGAGATATTAAGCTTAGATATATGGTGTCGCAGACTTTTTTGTAAAGCTAAAAGTAGTTAATATTTTTATTACAGATTTTATTCCTTTATTTTAAACCGTTTAGGCAGTGCACGCCATATTATAGAGTTTTTGCCTAGTTCAATTACATTTATTGTGATTAATTATTAAAAACATATAGGTACCTATTTACTGAAATAAAAAGTAGTATATAGCACTCAAGGATAACATACCTTTCTATCAGTGAAATAATTTTCAAAATCAGATCACTAGTACTAGAGATTAACCCGAACGTCCAAGCTCAAAAACTTTACCTCTTTATAATATTAATTATAGAAAATTATTATTTATTAACTTGTTTAGATAAATTGCTAAATAGATAATTAGCTTTATTTATAATACTTATTAATAGATTCCTAATTCGACGTGACAAAAGAGGCAAATAATTTCTTTTAAATCATGCCACAAATATATTCTGTTCTGATTTTACTGTGCCATGATGGAGACCTGGGGTCACTGAATTTAGCCCCCCAAAGAATTTTAATTTTTGTTTTTCCAATTTTCATTTGCACATATCGTTAGTTCGTCGTCAATTCGTCGTATGTTCTTAATTGTTCGCTATAAATTATTATTTGTTCGTTAATCGTTTATTTATAAAAAAATAATTAAAATGTGCCTTCAAGTTAGCCCCCCCCCCATATCATTTTTTTTTCGTTATTAGTAGACTTTAAATATGTATTAATGTTTGTTCTTTTATAAAACATGTTTGTTCTCTTGCTATAATGTCTATTTTTTATTTAATTAACAATTTAAAAAAAAGATCTAACAACCTATCAATAATAGGTTGTTAGGTCATTTTTTTAATTTTTTTTTTATTTATAACGAACAATCAAGAACAAACGACAAACTAACGATATGTGCAAATGAAAATATGAAAAATAAAAATATAAAATTTATGGGGGGCTAACTTCAGTAACCCGGAGATCTGATAGAAACTAAAGGTATTCAAGTAAAAAAGATTTACTGTTTTCTTATATTTACGCGAATTTTACTCATTTAATTAAAAGTCTATAACGGACTTCCAGACACAATAAGTTCATTCTGCGTGAATAGGAACGGTTAGAAGTAATAATTTAAAATTATATAAAAACTTAGATCAAGTAATACTTGATCTATGTATAAAAAGCGGGGTATGTAACAATTAATTCATTATTCGGACACCCACCACCTCAGTCCCCCGAGACCATGGACGCTGTAAAGGGTCCGAAACGTCGGGAAATAATTTAAAATATTGTTAAACTATAATGTTTTAAATAAAAGCGATAAAATCCGTAATAGACTTTTAATTAAATAAAAAAGATTTTAAAAAAAGTCGCATTTATTCACAGCTAAACTAATTTTGCCTTACGGTGACACGCCAGTCATTCCAGTATAGTCAATAATCTATACATATAATAAAATGGTAGGAAAATCAAAACTGTACATTGAATATTTTTTTAAAAGAATACTTGGGGTGTGATCTACAATCGATACCGAAGCCAAAAATATAGTTTATAGAATTTTTGTCTGTTTGTCTGTGTGTATGTCCGGGATAAACTGAAAAAGTTACTGCGTGGATTTACTTCAAATTTAGCACGAATATGATTAAGAAGTCGGGTCAACATATAGGCTACATATTATCACGCTATCACCTACGGGGAACGAGCAGTGAACCTTTATTTCTTCAACGCATTCTGTGACAGACAACGTGTAATCTAATAGCGTTCACGCAGACGACGTCGCGGGCAGCAACTAGTAAAATATAAGTAAATAATTGACATTTTGAGGCAGAGATATAATATATTTTAAATTTAGGAAAACACCACATTCATTAATTAATATCCGTTTTAATGCAAAATCAAATCTACTTGACCTTCTCCTACTGCTATTAAATCAGCCGTTGGATGTCCACTGCTAAACATAGGCCTCCCCTATGATCTCTGAGGGGGTTTGCCAATACTCGCCACGCTTGGCAGGCGGGTTGGCGAGCGCATTGTATTATAGCAGGATATGGTAACGCTGTTGCCCATCAGTATCCTGGTTGGTGTAAAATTTTTCGCACCACTATGACCTTAGTAGCCTTTTATGACACCTTGGCAAGAAAGAGGTCGGGACTATTCTACTTTGCTGGTCATCGCACCGCAATTGCCTATTATATTAATACATTCCCAATTACCTACTTTGCGCAATGATTTAAAGGACATTATAAGATTTAAAGAAAACTCAATTAAAATCGAAAAAGCTTAAATTAAACCGACAAAAAAAAAGAAAGTGAAAATGAAAAATAAAACAAGAGCTTAATCTTAATAACCCAACTCCTAGAATAATGTAACTAATTTTGGATCAGCGCGTAACAAATATTCAACGAAGATCATAAATCAAAATTAATCACATCACTAGTAAGTGCATGACTGAAAACTCCAGATGCAAAGATAATATTAGAAATTATTTTTATCTTCAACGTAAAGTTCATCAACTTTTGCTAGTTAAATAATAATTATTATTTTAATTTATAATTATTTCTTATGAACTGTGATAATATCACACAATTGAAACACAAGATAATGAAATAAGGTTACAACGCCATCTACTGTGTGGACGTAGAACTACTATGTACAGCTAATTTTTTCTAAGTCTATACACTAGATGGCGCTCATATTATGAGTAGAGCTACCTTTATAATAATTTTCTTTATTCATCGCTAGATGTCGCTAAATTCTTTCATGCAACAAAATATTGTTATAAAATGGTTAGTTTTTTTTTGTAAAGAAATATAGCTTAACATATTAACAAACAAAATCCATATTTCTTTTGCTTTTAAAAGAAGATTATACATTTTTATAATTTTAACCTACTATATTATTATTTTATTTTATTTTATTCTTAATTGTTGTCTTTATTACATACTTAACTTATGACAAATAATCTATGAAGTCGCAGGCTTTATTTCTCCAACAGCACGGTAATACTTTACGGGCCACATAAAATTGATGACAAATAATAGTTAAATCACGGAGATCGTAAAAGTTACGACGCTTTTCGCGTGGCTTAATTAAAAGAATATGTCCATCCGACGCCGCTGAGTGTAGATGCCTATTTCGAGCTCCAAATAAACAAGAGGTTTCTACGAAACATTTTATTTCACGACACAGTTTAAAAGCAATGTTACATTTGTGCTACGAGTAATAACAATAACTACAACTTTTACTAGTATGTTATTTCTAGATTTTTATTATTTTATTGTTTTAATCAAGAAAACAGTGGAACTAAATATCTCAAAGTTTAATAAATTTGATTATGTCACATTACGGACTAATTAAATAAAAGTGCAGCTAGTAATATCACTATATGAAAAAAATAAAAAATAAAACTAATATCACTAGTGAAACACTCCCATAATAAATATGATGTTCCTATTAGTTGCTTGCCAGTTTCCAACATAACTCGAGAAATACATACTTCAGATTCTAGAAAGCTGTTGCCGACTCGATTTGAAGTGGAAACAACTACAGAACATGCAGCTAATTTGAAAAGTTCACAATCACCTGCACCGATCGCGGTTTCAGCACAATTTCCTGTCGAATTAATGGTCTGTCAATATTATAGTCCTCCATTACTGCTTGTTGTGCAAACCGGCAATAAAACGGCTATGCCATCTCGCGGCGGGTTTATGAGAGTACGGCGCCGGTGGTTGCTAAGCACGTCACGAAAAAAAGAAAAAATATCGACATTCGTAATTCTCCTACTTTTTGCTTTTCTTCTACTGTTATTTTGGAGTTTTTTTCTCGCGACCGTAAGATTATTTTATTCTTAAGCATATTTTATATTTAATAATAAATGTATATATTATAAATATATTATTTAAACATTATCAATATAAATTAAGAGGGCAAAATTTTTATTGCTTTATTTCTATATACCTACATAGAAAGTATAATAATTTTAAAGTCCCAATTGCCTTAAAAAAATATTTAACAGTTAATGTATTTTCAATTGTTATTACAACAAAGCATTTTTGGTATAATTATATAAAACAAAATGAACATTTTATTTTACTTGTATCATAAAATACGACAAACATCTTCACTATATAAAATGTTAATGCAAGCTCTATTGTAGAGCTATTATTCGCGACATTGAACATTATGAAATGTAAACAAGCTTTATGTTTGAGACACCCAATAACGATAGTTATTACATCGAAATGGTATTGTTTTCGCAATGGCGCTGACAGTTGGATGACGGCCGCGTTTCGGCCCCCCGCTGCGCGGCGCTGTCATAGCCACTCAGGCAACACTAGAGTTTAAGCAGGGAAATGATATATACGTAAAAATACGATATGTTAGATGCGTTTATATGATATCAAGTAATGAGTTCATTAAACCTGGACTTCAATATTTTCGAGAAATACCTAACTGTCAAACTCTATCTCAGCAGCAATATCAACAATATATGTGTTATATTTTTCTTGTTTATATAAATACAAATAATCAGGCACCACGGTAATAATAAAAAAATAACACAGCAACATAATTTGTCAAAACTTCAGAATGGTCATTTCATATATTTTTCTTGCAAATCCTTCTTTTTAATTCATTGTTATCACCCCTATTTCAAAGTCGACATGAACACGAACTGGGTTGACATTTCAATATTGAAGGCATTTCAAATATCCATAACTCTCTATAGCACCACCGGCTATATGAAGCGATGAATAGCTTATTATCCGTAAATTGCATGTACTTACACGATATGAGTACATAATATATTGTTTGAATTTGAAATTTGTGTTAAATAATAAGTAGTATTAGTCCTGTAAAATATATTAATATGTGCTATTTAACATACTTAATACAATAGATACAAAAATAGTTTAATAATATTGACGAAAAAACTAACAAACTTAGTAAAATGTTAACGTTTCGTTTTACATTCGACTATTACTGATTTTTATGATTATGTGAGAAAGAATTCCATGACACAGGTTAATTTAACACATTTTTGATAATAGGTCATAATATGTTAAAATATGTTAAATTAACCTGTGTCATGGAATTCTTTCTAACATAATCATAAAAATCAAAATGTTAAGTGGCAGCACTATAGTTATGCGAAGCGTTAAGCGTTTTATAATTGTAATTTTAGCACTGCTGCGCCATCTTGCGATCAATAGACTGGCTTATAAAAAAGTAACGAATTTATGATAATAATATCCATATAGGTAGTACCTATTTAATCTATAAATTTTAAGGTAATTTAAATTTACTATATTTTTTTTCTTTTTTCTTTTTTGCTTTTATTAATTAAAAACACAAGTAAATTATGAACATTGATATTAAAAATAATATTTTTTTTAAATTGAAAGTATAGGTAGGTTAAACAAAGCTTTTAGTCTTAAAACGTTATATATGCCACTATTATAATATATTATTATATTTGGAACTCTTTGACACTAGCCCGGATAGCTCAGTCGGTAGAGCATTGGACTTTTAATCCAAGGGTCCAGGGTTCAAGTCCCTGTTCGGGCGGCTTCTATTTTTTTTTAAAATAATTTTCTAATATCACTTTCTTTTTTAATTGGATTTAATTGAAATTATTTCTATATGAATAACAAAAAAAAATGTCAACGTATCGAAAAGCAAAGAAAACCTCCCCTCCCCAGTGACTAAGCGTGTTATTTTTGAAGACCAGCTTCCCCCCACCCCTTGAACTGGTCACGTAATATGGATACGCTCCCCTATATGAAATATATAAGAAAAAATTAGCAAAAAACAAAATTAATAATATATATTTAGTATTTACAAGAAAATAAACTAAAGTCTACTTTAATAGTTTATAAATGTCTACTTTTAATTGTTATGTAAACCTCTTCTCATAACGGAGAAGAGTTGATGCTTAATTCGCCACACTGCTCCATTACGGATATACGTGTCTCGGAATTTCTTTCAAATTAAGCAGTCATGATGCTTTCCTTATCTGTCGAGCACAAGATTAATATCATAGACAAACTTGATCACTTGATAATTCAACGGTGCATGATCTTGATTTGAACTCGCGACCGTCTGAAGTCGAATCGGGTGAAAGTGGAAATATAAATGAATGTGTAAATGAAAACTATACTCCGAAAATATCATTTATATACAATATGGCTTTACGATATTGATTGAGTCATTAGTGAGAAGCCGTAGAGTCTGCTTCGATGAAAATATGCCGTCACTCTCAAACGGTCGAAGTGAAATTTAGCATGCATATGGTTTCACTTAACTCGACGTACACAATTTACGATATTTCGACTCAGCGTCTTTTTCACAAAGTTTTGGTCTTAGGGATTTCACGAAAACCAAAACGCCATGTTGAGTATGTCCGTATTATTTTTGTATCTATTGGATAACGGAGGATTTTGATTAGCAGTGGAACACTTACAGAACGATACAGTACAACACCTGTCTGTCTTTATAGTTTCATACACAAAAGCATACTATACTTAATCTATCTATCTATATATATAAAAATCAATTGCTGTTCGTTAGTCTCGCTAAAACTCGAGAACTGCTGAACAGATTTATATTATCTTGATCTTGAAATGTTCGTGGAGGTCTAGGGAAGGTTTAAAAGGTGAGAAAAATTCGAATAATTGCAGGGAAAACCCTAAAAACAGCCCTTTTCTTTTTCCCATATAAACATTATAAACGTTTTCTAAATAAAATGTAGAGTCTTGAAATTTGGTAGGAATATTCCTTTCACCGAGTAGAGATTAGCTAAGAACGGGTTTTATGAAATTCTACCCCTAAGGGGGTGAAAAGGGGGGGGGGGCAAAGTTTGTATGGGACAACGTGATTCCTTGGTCTAATCTACTTCAAATTTTGCATAAATATTCTTTAACAGAATTGATTGAAGACGTGTTTCTTATTTTATCAAAATTCATCCCCTAACGGGGTTAAAAAGGGGTTGAAAGTTATTTGCTTCGAACTTCATATCGATACTCCTTAGTGCTTTTAATTTAAATTACATTTTATTTTGACACATGTTTGACAACTCAATCCACCTATTATAAAATATTTTCCAGTATCGACGCAGGTGTAGATGATAAAAAATATAAATTTATAATTTTTTAAATTTTAGTTAAATACCCGTTCGAAGCCGGGGCGGGCCGCTAGTATATTATATTTTTTATATATTCAGTCATTATAGATGCAGAGAACACATTTTATAAAATAGGAAATCAGAATTTTGGTATACAGCTTTATTTTGTTGTTCTAATAAAACTAGAAAGTCCACGTAGTTCCATGTGACGATATTTTTTTTTTTTTGTTTACTTAACGTCAAAGGTTTCAGAGAACATTTTTTCGAGATTAACTCTTTTAATTGTTTATCTTATAATAAATGACTTGTAACGTTCTTATAGCTAACGAATTTCTTATAAAAAAAGATGTTTCATCTTTCTTATAATGACTATTTTTAAGAAAATACAATTGAAAGATTAGATGTTACAAACAATTTACATTTTCGTTGACATTTAAAATATCATACTGCACGCCTCATAAGCGAAGCGTTGAGATGGGTTCTAGTGTCACTTCATCCAAAACGAGTAATTTTTAAAATAACTCGTTAAAATGTCTCTATTTATATATATCGCACTTGTAAAATAATGTATACACACACATATTAAGAAAAAACACTATTTTTAACACTCATGACACTTTTGATGCCATTTTTGTTATTTAAACTAATTAAAAAACTATTTTTAAAAGTTCTGTCTTGGACGTCCATATGTCTATATGTGCGGATCCTGTATGTGGTCAGGATAATGACCGAAAGACTATAATCGAGTTCTTTTGTTTTCTTACGCTTCATTATAATTAGGAATAGAACCCTATTTAATTACACGGTCTTATTCGATGTGGTTTAATTGTTTTTAACCATTTTATTGTGAAAAATGAAATTATGAGGCGTGTATTTTTGGATTTAACTATTTCGATATTTCATTTCCATCTAAAGAAGTTAAATGCTATATTCATAAAATTTTATAAGCATTCCAAGTACAGAACAACAAATTTTTAGATAGAAAATTAATATGCATGCTTTTCATGCAATGCTGTGTATGTTATTGTCACGATGGGTCCTGCGGTTTTACCCACGTAAGATGATAGAGAAGTAATCCAGCTTGTCAACAATATCAGAAATTTAAAATAGAAAATATTAATTAACAAAAATCCATCCATCCTTACAAACATTCGCTCTTAAAACATTTATTATAACACTGATATAGATGATATAGAGACAATTTCTAGTAAAGGTACATCCAAGGTAATTGATGCCGTATTTACCCGACCATATGATTAACACTTCACTCATAACGTGATCTGTATATTTATGTTTGTTTGTTGCCGAGACGGACCCTTAACAGAGGTTAATTGCATCATCTCCCATCATAACAATAGCCTTTAGGACTGACATCATTGGGTCAATATTGTCTAGTTTTGAGTGAAGCATTTTAAATTGTTTACCTTAAAACTATGTATAACGCACTATACAGATATATAATATAATCCAAAATTACAAAGTAATATACCTGAGTTTGATGACATACTGTTCTATATTTTTTTCCTCAATTTTTTAATAAAAAAGTCGATTTCAAATGATGAAACCGCACAAGAAATGTTATAATTATAAGGAAAATAGGTTTATTTTTGAAGATATAACAAGTTCTACTTCATTTTTAGTTTTTGTTATAATATTTTACTAATAAACACAAAAAATAATTGTATTACGCGTCACGTTAACCATTATTTAAGAATCAAATTTCATATTTTATATAGTTAAATCTATTATCTATATATAATCTATCAGTGATGACACTGAGCGCAGTTTGCACTCTCGTAGCAATAACATAGTTTCAGTATTTGTATGTACACTAATGCATATAGTAACTTCTATACGGTTAAAGTTTCTAAGCTTTGGAATTATCTGCCCGATAATATCCGTCAATCTGAGGCTTTACCTTATATTAAGTATGTATTATATATTTTAGTATTACATTTTAATGAATTAATTAGAATGAAAACTTATGAACTTACATTGTTCTGTTTGCGCATTCTTCCTGACCTTTGGAAAAAATCGCTATTAGCTATAAGAAGCCGCCTTTACATACATGTGTCTTTTTGTAAATATTCTAAATTATATATTTTTGATGTATGCAATAAAGGTTTAATAAATCATACTTAATTTAATAATATTATAAATGCGAAATTAAGTTTGTTTGTTACGCTTTAACGCGAAAACTACTTAACCGATCATCATAAAACTTTGTACACATATTCTTGGAGGTATTAGAAGTAACATGGATAGGATACTTTTTTTTTTTTGGTCGCCATAACCGACATAGACGCGGGTGAAACCGCAGGCAGAAGCTAGTAAATAAATAAAATAAAAATAGTTTTCTAGAATTGATTTTAATAAGCCTACATCGCTTGATTTACGCGACTCAATATCAGACGCTATTGGGTACAAATCCGAGCGAGCATGGAGTTTTTCAAATGCTAAGTTTGTCTATGAAATTAATTTCGTTTTGGCAGTGAAAGTCATTCAGAAGAGCAGCGTGGCGGATTAATGTACCACCTCACCTGTAACCATTCTCAATAATAGAAGAAGAGACATTTGCCTAGTAGTGAGACGCTTAGAGCCTTTTCCAGTAGAATATAGAGTACACCACTCTTTTCTAAGACCTTGGTTGACCTATAAAAAGAAATTACAAATACAGAATAAATTTTATGTGATCATATTAAAACCATCTATTAATGAAAAAAAAATTACACCCACTTGGATTAGATGTAAGGTAATGAATGTACGTTATTATAACATCAATATTTTTGTTGTAGATGATAAGTTATACAAAAACTTTGTGGGGTTTTTACATCATCTCAGAAGCTTTTTCCGTTTTCTGTCGCCTTGTGCTTTGCAACGATGACCCCGCACTGCGTGGATCATTTAACCGAAAATATAAATTTACAAACTTACTTACAAACAAACTAAGTATATCTCTTTATGTCGTTTATTTATACGCCGTTTTAAGTAATCTTTTATATGGTTTTTGTCAAAATTGAAATAAGTTTAACTTGTATATTGTAATTATCAAATAAATTAAATAAACGACAGATGAACTTCATGACTGTTTGATGTCGTTTTTATATTGAGTTTTAGTGTCAAATAAGAAATACATTTTTACATAAATTAATTTTGTTAAGAATTTACATTTAACAACACAAGACTAAGGTAACCTTGTTTTAACAGATTAGCAGTATATCATATAACACTTATAGAAATCAAATACTTCAATTTTATTATTACGATATTTATAAATCTTATTATGTACAAAAAACAGCCTTTTCTGTACAGTATTCTAGCTGTTAACTAATAAATAGCTAATGAAACATTTTTTTTTTTAAAATTTAATTAAATTTTTTTATTAAAAATTATAAAATAATTATAAAAATTATAAATTATAAAATTTTTATTAAAATTTAAATTAAAAAATTTTTAAACATTTATATTTTTTTCGTAAGGATAAAGTATTTTTTTTTTTATATAAGGAAATATGGTCTTTAAAACATAACTTTCTTTTTTTATCTCTTGATCTATAGTAATTGCCCACAGGTAATATATATATATGATGTTATATTTATAGTATAGTCTAACACATTTAGTGAAAACGTAACGTAACGCGTTTGTATTATACTAATTAATAATAATTAAACATCTAAAAACACTTTATGAACTATGAAAATATATTTTATTACAACAAATTGTATCGACATTCAGAATAATATATGGATATTGATAAGTTAATTTTTCATACCTTAAACAACAAAGTGATTGATTGTATTAAGCAACGTTAATAACGAAACAAAATTATTTTCACCTCTAACATAATTATGAATCATGTAATTGAAAGAGAAACAAGTTTAATATATTTTCAAATATTTCGCCTCATTGTCCTGCGGTATACCCACAGATGAAGAATGGGGTGCTGCCTCTGCGAGCCGCACATACCTTGCTCGCTATATTTAATAAGAAATAGACCGTTTTTATTAATCCTATTTAATTCACTGAATTTTCCATCCTTACTGGTGTCTAATAAAAAAAGGCTGTAGCCTAATATATATAATATATATATATATATATATAGTTATGCAAAATATGTGCAAATAATAATTTAACAAATTATATGATACTCAACGATCCACTAGGCTTCACTCGCGTTCGTTATTATTACTGTTTTCGAATCTATAACCAGTCCCAATAAACAGGCTTTCTAATATAGAAAAGGTTTTTTTAGGCGGTCCAGCAGATTCTGACATTAGTGCAAATTTTCAAATTCTTGCTCTATGTTATATTCGTAAACATTTTGCGGTAATGATAAAAATCATTAATTAATCATAATTAGAAACTTGTAATAAAAAATTAAATCCCATAAATTTTATTATCGTACATTTGATTTCTAATAGTCACACTTCTTGACTACAACGGCATAGGAGATCATTCCTTCATATCTTATTTCAAATTATACTTTCTTTATACTTTTTATTATTTAGCTTTAAGTACTACAAATGCGACAATTTATTATACCTTATTTTGTTCGTTAAAAGCTGACTAATTGTTAATGACATTTACTTAAACTTTTTACAATAGATTTGAGAGTTTGTAATTAATTCAGTTATTACATTCAAAATCTTTGAATTTATATCCCAGTTGACTGTACTTTTAAACTTGGGTTGTTTTTAGTTCATTAAATTTCTGATTGGAACATTTTAGTGAATATATTTAACCGTAATTTTATTTAAAAAGGAATCTTAACCTCCCACCCAAGTATATTCTAATTAAAGGAAGCTCTAGCCGAGTTCGCAGGCCTGTACGAAGCGATCACTCACTTGCACTTTTAATTAATTTATTTATCGAGTCGCGAATCGACGGCGCAACTCGCGCTTCCGCCCCGCCCCTCCTTTGCCTATATAAACCATAGAGGAGCAGCGACGTCCGTCAGTTTTCTCAGGGACGCCCTGGGTGGCGGTTTCCATCGGGAAAATGTGCCGGAAAGACGAGGGTTAATTTTGATATTTTTGAATAAACAAAAATGTAAGGAGGGTTAGGGGGATCGCGTTTAGGGCTCGGTCTTCAGGCTGCGATGGTGGTCGACCTTGAGGTGAGTCAGTGTACGCGCGCGGTTAAGTCGATAGGCCCCGAGCCGCCCGCCCACGCGCCTGCACTACAGCTGTTTTATTTGATAACGTGTCATTCCGTTGCTTCCCCACATATCCTACTGTCCAAACTTTTATATCGCTTCCAATTTAATTTTTACAATGTTTTCACTTCGTTTTTATTTTATTTTTATGTTTTTCAAAGCTTCCTAATTTTGCTTTTGTTTCCATTAATTTTTCTCATACTTTTTATTACCATTCGTAATACCTGTTTTGTTATGAATGAATGTCAAACTTTGAATAATAAAAAACTTCGTTTCAAATTAAATGACAGTAAAATATTATGTATTAAATATTCACACGTCGATTTTTTTATATTTTTTATTCCACTTGATCTACGTTATAATCGTTTTAATATGAACACGTTCACATAAACATTTTTAAAACAAAGTAAATACAAAAAGCATACGATGCATATAAAAATTTTCACGCCCGATGATGCGGCATTCGACGATAACATTCATAACATACCCTGAGGGGTTTGAACCAATCGAGAATCATTGGGAAATCTGGATCCTCATAAATCCAGCACATTCGGGAATAAGCAACTGCCAACTAGGTACTACACTTGGTAGGTGGCCAAGTATAGACGCCGTGTAATTACTGTCTCACGGACCATCTCCAAATTCGCTTAATTTATCCCGACTCATTCCTGAGTGTAAATCGCAGGATCTAATGGGACATTTGAATGAAATGCGTACTCCTAAAACACCTTCTGTCTAGCGACGATTTCTAGTTCCCCTGACAATTAAATACCTATTTTGATTAAGCTGTAATTTTGAGATTTGCTTTGTTTCTACATTAAAGTAATTAGACTTAAAAAATTTAATATTCACAGAAATGCGATTTCGTATATTTTTAATTTTACGTTTATAGTCGTAATACGAAAAATACAATAGTAGAATATAAGAATAGTTTCGCGTGTTTTATAATAAAAGCCTACCGAGTATGTACTCAACCGCAGAACTGTATTTAGAGCATGAATTTTAGATACGTGAAACCAACACGTTCAAAATACAACATTATATTTTATGCATATGAAAAAAGGCAGCATTGAACGACGGTGATGAAAATTATTGTAGGTTTGCGTGAAATGTACAACAAATTTAAGAAGTTGAATCAATCTCTATTCGAGCTGAAAATTTCGAAACTTCGTAGGAAAGTTCGAGGAAAACCGCTCATGTTGTATACGGTATTGAATACGAAAATTTTACTTCTCATTCTCGAATTTACGTTTGGAATTTCCGCAATATTTGTCGGCAAATTGAACGATAAGAGAACTGTTTAAGCATCATTTTGTCATCAAACTTGTATTCATATATACAAAAATTTGTCAAAGTTATAAAATTTAAAATATTAAATATACCTTATGACTATGAAGTAAGTTTAATATTAAATTTTTTATGATTATATTTCATTATAATTGAACTTTTTTCGATTGTCACAACATATTCTATAAATAGTTTACAAGAATGCTGATAGGCGTGGTAGAAATTCTAGTTTTTATAAATTGTCATTTATATCATAAATTCGAAAATATTTTTTGTACATACGTATACAAATTATGCTATAATTACGTTTACGATTATAATAAATGTAAAAACATTTTTATACATATCGAAACGCTGATAACTGATGCGTATGCCAATCGAGAAATAAAATAATTTTTTCAGAGAAATAAGAGATATCACTCAAATATAATTACGATTAACTCCTACATGTAATAAAAATCGTATCAATTTCAATACGTATACGTTTTCTAGGTTTTTTATTTATAAATCTAAAGATAAAACAGTAATCCGTAATTTAACAATAAATATTTTTTTCTCAAAATGCCGCTTTCGACTTATCGTCCAAATAATTAATTTAATAGGCAAGCGCTTGCGTATTGTCATCGTAATAAAATAGCGATAAGAAAGAAAACAGCCTTCATAATTAAAGGAAGAGCTTTCAGCTGCTTTATTTAATTACAACACTGATACTTCTCGAGCACCGTAAATGGTGTCACTTACTGATAATATTCTGTTTTTAATTTAAACGCGACAAAAAATTACATAGCCGTGGACAATACTCGTAATTGAAACAGCCTTTAATATTATTTTGTACTATTATTACTTAATATGTATGTACGTTTGTGTACTAACTTACTTAATGCCTGTGTTTTAGGAAACAGCCGACTGATATACATTTTTTTTTAAATAAATATACATACAAAAAAGCGCGAAAAGCGCTGTTCCGATTTTTATGCATGATCGTTTAATCATGATAAGTTGAAGATTCATAAGGACGAAGCATTAAATACATATAAACGTTAACGCGTGTAACGCTGTTGTTATTTAACGAAATTTGTCTTATTTTAAATTATAAATTGACTATAATTTAATTAAAATTACATCATTCAGATACCCACTAGCTCAGTCATAGACGCTCATGGACGCGACGAATCATGGACGCTGTAAAGGGTCCGAAACGTCGGAAAATAATTTAATTTATTTAAAAAGTCGTTAAACTGTAATATTTTTAAACAAATAAACGCGATAAAATCCGATTAAGACTTTTAATTAAATTAGTAAAATTCGCGTAAATATAAGAGAACAGTAAATTGACTATAAATTTACTCATATTTAAGACTTAATTTTTTTTTATTGAATTTATATTAATTTTATTTCATCAATTGAGGAATCCATTTCTCCTATAATCTTATATCCTCTCTATTATGACTTCCATGAAACCTTGATTAAAATGAACCATCCTCAAAATATCATCGACTTCATTAAAATGAAGCTAAAATGGGGTAAAATAATGAAATAGTATCCATTTGAAAAACAACAAAAAAAAATACATTAAATTAAATTCACAAAAATAAATTCCATTTAAATCTATTTTTCACTTTTATATTGTGGATCAAATCTCGATCGAAGATGTTTACCACGGGTTCGAGCAATTTTAATATCTTCGACTCACAACCCCTACGTTATACGTTTCTGGCAGCATATTCAATAATCAAAGCATACGTAGAAGTTTTATTTAAAATAAATTCTTTACTTTTAAAGACAAAAAAATATATACATACATATAATTTTTTCCTGAACTTTGCATATTGTTATAATTTTGTGGCAATACAATATATTTTTTATAATTAAAAAAATTACAGCGTTATTGATTTAATAGTCTAATCTTACATGTGCGTTTTATTATTTTACAGAACAATAGTATTTTCAAAGCGACTGCGGTTAAAATTTTTATTTTTGTTTTTTTTTTTTTTTTTCCAGTTGCAAAATTTTAAAATCAAACGCTTACGATTATTAGTACGCGCTTTGGAACGAAGAGATTTTGCTTAAAGTCCGTTGCTTTTAACCTAAAAAGAGCAAACAGGTAGCCGATCGACAAAAGACCAATAGCACTTATACACGTAACAATTTGAGAGCCTTAAACAAACTGAATCAGATTTCTGGCTTTCATTTTGTTTTCCGCTTCCGACTGACGTAAATGTGAAAAAAGTTTTGTTTTCAAGCGGCAAAAATTCTTTCAGGTGAAAATTCTTTATTTCGCATATTATTTAATGTAAATAAATAATTATTGGTGTCGAAAGAGCCTTTAATTTTGTCTAACAAAATTACGTTAAAGAAAAAAATTTCATATATTGTACATACTCATAATATACCTAATGGAAACATTTAAAAAAGTCGTTTTCTTTAGACTTTATGAATAGCTATTGCATATGTTATTTACAACAATTTTGTGTATTATTTATAATATTCACCCATCTAATGGTCGCAATTGTGATACAGTTCTAAAATTAGTTTCAAATACTCGAATCAATACAGTTTCTTAAACTAAAAGTGACATATAAATAAAATTAAACCTAATAAATCGGAAGCAAATCATCTTCATTTACATTTTAAAATGCCAGCGGCGACGTTGATTGGAACAAATTTAACCATTAATTAAGTTTACTTTATTTCAATAAACCCAGTCTGATTCCTTGTTAATTGCCAGGCACAATGAAGTGAAAAATCAGTTGCAACTGAACTGAACGACTGGAAATGCTAATTTACATCCAATAACAGCAGAAAAAAATGAAATTTTTCTAAAATATACGTATATATACATGAAACGGGTTTTTTTTTTAAACGGGTATTACAATTATACATATCCAACTTGTAATGATATTTACACTATCTTTCAAAAGCAGGTAAAAAAATACATTAAATAATCCTCAACAGTATTATAATGTAATTTTAATAAGCATAAGGCAAACAAATATCAAATTACGAATTAAGCCTGTTTAAGTTATGTAATTATTTACCGTCCGAACGCTTGACCACTTTTCATTGTTCTGTATAAATACTCGGATGAATCATTAAGCCTTTGACTCTTGATTCAAATTTCCCTCGCACTCGTCCCACTCGTGGTAATTAAAAACGCATTTATGTTCGGTTATTGGATCTACGTGCCACTTCACTACGGATTATCTCGCCTGTATTTCAATAAATTAAATTGAGTTGTTTCACGAGAGACAATCTAAGAAACAATTTTAGTTTTATAATAATTAAATATAAATTTTATGAACTATAAGATTTTAATAATATTTTTAATTTAGTTACTTAAATAAATCATTGAAATAACTTTTTAAGTTGTTAAAATTCACAATGCTACATTTTCGTATAAGAATATTAAAAAGGAAAAAAAAATATTATGCATATTTATGCATATTTCTCATATTTCTTAAAGTATTCTGCATACACGTTCAAAGAGTTATGCAGTCTAAATTTTCCCACATGTGTAAGTCCCGATTGAAAATGCTTTAAGGCGTGTCAGGCGAGTATGAGGCTAGCTTTTTGTTTCCTTGCGATTTCCATGTTCTGCCTGCTCCGCGAGCCGGGTCGGCGCCGCGTATTATACAAGGTCATTGTAATCTACTCCCAAAATTATACTAAACTTGAATATGGTATTGTTTAATATAAACAAGTTACTCAAGAGTTAATAATAGTTTAATATTAATTAGTAGTTTGAACCAGGTTTTCGTCATGCGAGTCATTCATTATTCAATCTTTAATTTTATTTACATGTAACTTTATTAAAATAAAATTTGTAGTATTGTTGAATGATAACAACGTCATAGTATTCCTTAATCACTTATATAAAATAAAATAAAATAAACATTAAATATAACACATATACGTGAAATGAATCATACGCTTACGTGGCACTAACACTTACAATGTGTGAACATATTTTCCAATATCCGGTAATCAACGAACATTTCATACTGCCTCTGTACATGACGAATGAACCGTTCCAACGCCCCTGGTTCGTTTTTGGACATTACGCACGCCATTTTTATTTCGATATAATTCCGTTTTCAATTTCAAGCGAATGTCGTCGGTGAGATTGGCGCGTAAAACTCGCGTAAACATTCGAGCGGTTGCGGAACGGTTACTCCTGACTGTAACCGGTTTATGCTATTGCAGAGTGTAAAGAGATAAGGTTCTTTATGTGTGTAATCATTTTGTGTTACGGCGGACTTTGTCGCTCGTGAGTGTTATTAAGGCGTTCTCGTCGTCCCGGCTTTCATGACGTGATTTTTAAAGTATTCAATGTGTGCGAAGCCTGAAACGTTCACACTCTACATGCTTTTATCTAAACGTCAAGTTAGGGCTAAAAAAAACCGTAAAGGTATTTTAAGATCTAACGTTATGGAATTCTACGCGTTTTAGGTAACCTTAACAAGTACGAGTAAAATGCTTGACCCATATGAACCCGTGTATATATTTCAGTAATTAATTGCGTTATAAGCGATCTTTTACCTCATTTCGACACTGACATTCTTCGTCTCTCCTATGAATCGAAACAGTATGATTACGAATTTAAGCAGTCGCAGCTAATATGAATGACAACGGGTCGACCTACTCGACATTCATTTCCCTCGGCGCACCTCTCTTATAATAACTTACACGGTAACATCGCCTTAAGATACAAATATATATGTATATGTGTAGTATGGGACGATGGGGATACGGAACCTACATAAATTGCTACAACAAAATATAATTGAATATTTGCAACGATAGCGTGAGCAAATAAATTATTCCAATTTCAACGGATCCTCGCGATACCAAAACATTTTTTTTTTTGTAGCGGAATATGTTGCGGCTGTATATTTGCTCTTCGATTAGAATAAAATTAGAGGTATACAACAATTTTCGGTATTTGAATTGCTGAGCTACAAATACTTTTACACATATCTGATGAAGGTGCAGGCTTTGGCGCCCTATAATCCAGATTCGACCCTTGAATACAAGCGAACAAGCGGGTGGCCGAGGTTCTAGAGTGGCCCTTCAATCAGCCCTTCCTTACGGGCATGCGCGGGGGAGGAAGAACACGGTGCGGTGCGGGAGGGCGAGTCTACGAGGACCTTTGAGCTCAGACTCTTTGACACGAGCCACTGGCGCACTCTTCAAGTAATGATTCATTCTGCTGATGACTGACGCGGCTAATGCGACCGTTTCACCCTCTATAATATTTGGTTAAGAATTAAAGATGGGGTCTCTTTAATTTTATTTGATCTTCCTCTTGTTTCTATGTAACGCGTCTTTTATGTGTTTATTTATTATATTTATAATTTTAACATTTATTATGAATAATTTTTGGCGTTTGACGAGACTTTTAAAATGGATTTTCGCTTATAGATTCTCACAAGTACGCAATGCTGCCGCGCGTCGACTGGTGACAAAGCCGGCCATTGTACTCACAATCCGCCAATTATGCAAGACAATGGCTATCCTCTTGCGATCATCCCGTGCATAGTTTTAATCCCTAATCGATATCAGAAATTATTTAAGCTGCTATTTTAAACGTTCATACTTTAAAGTACGGAAGTAATTGAAACTAGGATTTTATTAATAAGTAGTATTTACGCTTAAAATCAATTTTGTACACTTATTACGTACAAGTTTTGTCTGCGACTGCGTTCTTGTTGAGCTTAAATATTAAAATTCATTTATGTGATCAAATTTTACTAAAACAAGTTCATTGTTAATCGAATTTTTAATTTTTTGTGAACGATGGAATCGATAGAATTCCTATTTGAGATTGATCTTATTCGTATTCAAATTTTAAATGATTGGAATATCTGTAAGCAACGAAAACTTTATTTACATGATATTTTCAATATTCTCCATTATCTCTATATATCTCGTAGAAATCGAAGCTATCATCAATAGAATATTATATATTCGGTTGGTAAAAGCATGAAGCTGAAGGCGGGTCGTTATCATGTCAAAGAAACTATCATATTACCGAACTCAAAGAACGTGGTTTGTTTGATGTTTGCTATGGACGTTAGATCTCCTTGAAATTATATTAGATTTCGACAAATAGAAAATTATCAAAAACACTATTATCCAATACGACGATTCAGATAAATCACAATTGCCTATAAAATAATAAAGACTAAATCGAGTCAGACAACTTCTCTACACTTAATCGATGACTGTACTAAAGTCGGAAACGGTTTTCACGATAAACACATACTGTTAGTACGCGCATATATTGAATGCGATATAAAGTGTTAAATGTTAACAATACAATAGTGGGTATTCGAAGTTATGTATAAATTCTGCAATATAAACGAAATCCTTTCTTAAAGTGGCCACTATTACATGCAGTGGATGTTTCATTCGCAGCTATAGCTTTGTATTCAGCGCACAAAGCTCGACTGCATTGCTGTATCAAAGTATGAAATAACATTTCCTTAATATATCTCGAATGACGTCGGAGTTTATGTAAATTATAAAACACGTTCGGAATATTTTGGTTTATGAGAAATATCAACTGTGATAATGTCACTTTTTACGCATTCATACCGTGTCTATATTAACGACCGGACACATTGAAATATTATTCGTAAAGTTAAATTAAGATTTACTGTATGATAAAATTGTATGGTTATTTTATTAAGGTATTCTCGTGTACTACTTATATTAATTACACGCTTACAATATTTGAATAAAAAATATTAAATAATTTTCACCAAAGAAAGTTACGAAGAAAATTTTTGAAGCGTACCCATTGTAAGGACAAAACAGAGTGAAAATCCTCAATGAAAATTTTGACTAAATTCACCTAAGCCCTTAATGAACTTTAGCAGCAAAAGTATTAATTTCACAATTAATTCTGAGTAATTACGCTCGAATTTAGTCAGATTTTAACACATTTAATTATATTTATGTTTTGTTTTTTTTTAATGTCGAGAACCGGTTTCCGTCTCTTCTAATTGGTATTAACGTTGTATTATGATATATGAATATGAAAATTAATAGGGTAGCAGAATTCGTTTAATTTTGATATATTATAATGGTTGAGAAGTTGAGGCAAAATTTAATTTATTTTCTTGAAAATAATTACAGAATCAGTCATAAATTTTATGATTGCTTACGTGAGAGATCAAATGTATCAATCCGGTTTGTATATGTGAGAAATACAATTTATACGGAAAATTTTGTGAAAAACATTCTTACTATGAACAATAACTCTAAATCACATAAACTGCTTTAATATTTCAAAATTTAAACTTTTTTTAAATAGTAATAGTAGTAATAGTAGTAATAATAATATTTACTTTTACTTGGGTATATCTAATATATAATAATGTAATATATCTATTGTAAAGACAGTAAATTAAGAAACAAGACCTAAGTATAGAATATTTAATGTACACAGTTTTACATAGTTTTTATAATATACAAATTTACTAATAATATTTTCATGTTTTTTTACAGGTATGTCAAATTCGCAGTATTTTATTGGTAAGGTACTTTAAATTGTACTTTTTATAATTATATTCTACAGAAAAATACAACTTTTAATAGTGTGTTATTTACGACCCATTATTGCCATATTTAACTTATGTTATTGATTTTTAATACATTTATTAGTCATTGATCCAGCAACACAAAATAAGTAATATAAATGCGACAAATAAATATTAAATTGATAGTGTAACTAAATTACACTGTATTCTTTCTTCATTTGATAATATATTTCATAAATATCCATATCATTTTATTCGTATCATGCTAAGCGATATTTATGTAATCGACTCAACAAAGCTCCTAGCGGCCATAGCACGCATATGCCTTTAGCCGATTAGCTAACTTTAGCCTTGTAAGCTATAGTGCATTATAAATTGAGGCCAAAGAGAGTCCCTTGGCCCCAGTACATTAAAGAATTAACCTTACACAAGCGCAGGTCAAGTGCTTTTGAATATCGAGGAACACGCTACATACTTTCTTTTAGTGATATTAGCGACTAATATATTACTGAATTCTTTAATTAGTTATTTTATAAGGGGCTAACTATTTATATTTTTATTTATTTAATACTTTATTACGCACATAAATGAATTAACATTGTAAAATATTTACAGCAAGTGTGCAATGGCGCCCTTATCACTGAAAGCGATTTCTTACAGGCAACCATGAGTATAGGATTTCTGGACACAAAACAGTTGATGTGTAAAGTATTACTGCCATACATACTATACATACATAAATAGTACATAAATATAATATCTTATATCTTTAAACGAGCAATTCTTGTATATATATATATAATCTGAATCTCGGAAACGGCTCCAACGATTTTCATGAAATTTAGTATGCAGAGGGTTTCGGGGGCGATAAATCGATCTAGCTAGGATTTATTTTTAGAAAATGTCGTTTTATCCCTTTTTTCAGGCAATTAAAAAATATCGTTAGAATACGAAGGTAAATTTCGCTGTCATTGATAAGTTTATAATAGCTCTGATGTGAACCGGGCGGATTCAAAATAAGAAGATACCCAGGTTCGAATCCAGATGTCTCCAGAACTATTTTTTTTTTTTTTTTTTTAAGTTTCATCTTTTGTGAGAAAAACTATTATTGGGAGCACTTTACTAATTGTATGACCGAGCTTTGCTGGGCATTTTATTTTTTTATTTTTTGTAATTCATGTTTTTGGAAACTATATTTACATACGAATTACGAACTGATAATATATAAATAATATTTTTCGATCTTAACGAAATAATAATAAAAAAATATGAACTGGTTATTTAAAAAAAAAAACGAGTACTATTAAAAAATGTTAGAATATTATTACAATACGAAGGTAAATTTCGGCATAATCTACAAGGTTATAATAACTTAGGTGGGAAATCAGTATACCTGGGTTCGAATCCCGATGCCTCAAGACCCATTTTTTTTTGCTTTTTTTTTTTAAGTTCCCTCTTTTGTAAAAAAAAATAACTATTATTGAGAGCCCTGTACTACCTGGATGTCCGAGTTTTGTTCGGTATTTTTATTTATTTATTTGTTAATCGTTCTTTTTTTGGGAATTCTATTTAGATACGATAGAACTGATGAAATATGAATAATATTTTTCGATCTTATCTATATAATAATATAGTATTTTGTGTCACAAGGGGATGAACGTACTATTTTTTTGACCCTCATGTGAAATTGCCGCCCGAGCCGAAGGCGAGGGTAGCAAACATACGGGAATGGATGTATTACTTTCGTCCCATGTTACACATACTTTTTTTTCCTCCCTAGGACGAAAGTTCAGGCTTTGTCCTTGTGAAGCGGGGACAGAAAATGTCACTTTTGTCCCGCTTCACAGGGACGAAAATCGAACTTTCGGCAGAGGTAGGAAAAAAATATATAAACTGGTTATTTAAATAAAAATCTCGAGAGCAATTAAAAACTGCTAGAATATCATTAGAATAAGAAAGTAAGTTTCGCCACCATCTTAGATAAATTTATAATAGCTCAGGTGGGAAATCGGGCGGTCTCGAAAACGGAAAATTTTTCCTTTTTTTCAAGTTCCTTTTTTGGTGAGAAAAAATATTACTAGGATCTCTTTTTATTTTTTTTTATTTAAATAACCAGTGACTATTGTTTTATTATTATATCGGTAAGATTGAAAATATTATTCATATTTTATCAGTATGTAATTTGTGTCTAAATATAGCTTAACCGAGCAAAGCTCGGTCATCCAGGTACTTTATATTTAATGTATGAAAGTTATAAGACTTAAATGAAAGTGTAACATTTGAAATAAATATAAGTAACGATTAATTTCACGGGGTTCAAATTAACACATTTATCGCTTATATAATTTCTATATTTAAATACAAAAAAAAATCACTTGTATATCAAATATAAATAATAAGAAGGATATGGCTATATTTAAATATTTTTATTAACATTTTATGTTGAGTACTTATAAAAAAAATATAGGTATAGTGTAAATAACAATTTATATTGAAATAATGTATAAACGATATTTTCAAGATTTCCCTTAAACAAACATTTAGATAAAGATATCAGATTTTTTATTATCTCTTGGGAACCATTTTATTTTCCTGGATGAGAAGTCTTTTATGTTGACCCGGATATAAGCAATAACCCTGTCTATTCCATTAAAATTGATTTGGTGATTATGCGTTAACACATAGATATAAATAACTAATAATAAAAATTCGAAGATTACAGATTTATTTATGACTACAACGTTTTTTTATTAAAATATATTTTTGTTATAAAAATGATTTATGTTGATGTTTTATATTTAAAATAAACATTTTGAAATTTCGATATAATTCACAAATAATTTATATTAATTTTTAATAAATATTTAATCTTTATAACGTATTATAAAATATATATATATTTATAAAATAAAATTATTACTAGAGATTAGTCATTAGCTCTACGATATATAACTTCTCTAAGATACTTACGTAATAGTTACGGAGTGAGTGCTAACGCTAAAAGGTGATCTAATCCAACTTTGGAATCTCTCGATATAGAAAAGGGAATTTATAAAGGAGAATATAATATAAATAAGAATCACGTTTGTAATAAACCAGAGGGAGCATTCCTCACACGTTTTGAAGGCTTATATTACGGCTTAACTTGAATCATCTATTGGACCGCTGTGTATTTATACTGAATGAGACTAATACAGTTAAAATTGTTTTAGAACTACTCGCGAACTTTTTTAAGCACACATTTTTTTTGTCGTATCATTGTAACAAAATACTAATTCTGTCTTGTACAATAAAAAAAAAACCAATATCACGTAAATTACATATTGGCTGTTCCCTTACGCGTGAGATCGAAAGATTTCTACGCCATCAATGCCGATTCAATATCGGACCACTTATGCGGGTAGAAAGCCAAAGATAACTTTAACATCGGCGGTAATGGGAATCTTCACCCGCGAGAAACAACTTTTTTATTATACCAGACATCGAATAAAATTAAATTATTCTATTTAAAAATATCCTTATATTCGTGTATTTTTGAATCAAATATTGTTTGAGGGCACTCGAGTGCTACGCGACAAAAATTGGGAGAAAAAAAAATGCGCGAAACAACTTCTATTAATTTTTAAGAAAAAAAATGACTTAAATTGATTCAAGCACTCTTTTTTATTAATTCAAATATTTGATTCTTTAAAAATGAAAAACCACTTCTTAATGTCAAGTTGTTGTCGTTGATCAATAATATAATAATCTTCATTGCAAACAATATTGTGATATGATCTGTGATTAATATGCATCTTCCACGGGTATTGCCAATGTTTGTATAACTCTATTAGGCCGCGGTCAATGGGATTAAACTGACCACTGTATATTGCATGTTCTCATTGATGCAGGGCTCCTAATTATAATCATAAAGTATGCAAGATATGCTTAATTAATTTATTATGCTTTCTAATTGATTACTTTACATGAAACTTATAAAAGAACTAGCGGCCCGCCCCGGCTTCGCACGGGTATTTAACTGAAATTTCAAAAAAAATATAAATTTATACTGTTCCACCAGGAGCACCCAAAAAAAGATATTACCTACACCTGCGTCAATACTGGAAAATATTTTATAACAGACGGATTGGTTGACAAACATGTGTCAAAATAAATTTTAATTTAAATCAAAATCACTATGGAGTATTTATATCAAAATAATTTTCTCCCCCCTTTTAACATCGTTAGAGGATGAATTTCGATAAAATACGAAACACGTCTTCAACTAATTCTGTTAAAGAATATTTATGCGAAATTTGAAGTAGATTGGACCAAGGAATCATGTTGTCCCATACAAACTTTGCCCCCCTTTTTCACACCCTTAGAGGTAGAATTTCATAAAATCCGTTCTTAGCTGACCTCTACTTGGTAAAAGGAATATTCCTACCAAATTTCAAGTCTCTGCGCCTTATAGTTTCAGAGATATCGTGATGAGTCAATGTATACGTGGAAATCTCTTATATATATATACTAGCGGCTCGCCCCGGCTTCACACGGGTATTTAACTGAAATTTCAAAAAGATATAAATTTATACTGTTCCACCAGGAGCACCCAAAAAAAGATATTACCTACACCTGCGTCAATACTGGAAAATATTTTATAACAGACGGATTGGTTGTCAAACATGTGTCAAAATAAATTTTAATTTAAATCAAAATCACTATGGAGTATTTATATCAAAATAATTTTCTCCCCCCTTTTAACATCGTTAGAGGATGAATTTTGATAAAATCCGAAACACGTCTTCAACCAATTCTGTTAAAGAATATTTATGCGAAATTTGAAGTAGATTGGACCAAGGAATCATGTTGTCCCATACAAACTTTGCCCCCCTTTTTCACCCCCTTAGAGGTAGAATTTCGTAAATTCCGTTCTTAGCTGACCTCTACTTGGTAAAAGGAATATTCCTACCAAATTTCAAGTCTCTGCGCCTTATAGTTTCAGAGATATCGTGATGAGTCAATGTATACGTGGAAATCTCTAATATATATATAGATAATAATTATCACAGTAACATAATAGTTCGAACTTAAATATTAAATGACAAAATAAAAAACACTATACACATTAATTTAAAAGAAATAGAAGGAAACACCGCGATCTACGAACGGCGTAGCACCTTCATTTGATTTATATTAGTGCAATGTTTATTTTAATAAACAACATATGATTCTCTTTTTTATTGAGTTTCCTCCTTTATATATGCTAAAACGTTTTATAACATTAGTTTTTATAAAATTAAATTAAATTAAATGAAAACACCAAAAAATCTGTCTTAGTCTTGCAAATGTTTTCAGTATCAAATTATACCGTAATAAACAAACTTCCGATGGCCAAATTTCATCCCTCTATCGTACTTGTTATTATTTATTCACGTTAAGCTGTATAAATGTTTGGTAGATCATGTTTCACAGACGCTACATGCGGGCGAAGTTGTAGTGCAATAATTCGGAGTTTATTTGCGATGTGGCCATTAGCGTGTTAATTATTCAGTTCTGCGAACTTCGGGCTGCTGTGCCCAGTGATACTGCTCTTTCCTACGTTTTCGACTTTGAAACATGATCCGCGACTTGCATTTTAATATATTTGAACCGTAGATATTTTGTTTTAACTTTAAATAATTTAATATTAATTTAATAAACTACTAGATATTAAAAAATATAAAATTCTTATGCTATCATAAGTTATATTTATAACTACATGATGCAAAATAGTATAATGAGTGTTAACAATGAGTTGGCGGAAGGAATCCCTTAACAAAGTACTTTTATTTATTGAAATCTTAAAGAACTCTGTCCCAAATTGGGCCAAATGCTGTATAGATTATTAATTTACATATGTACCAGTGTACAGCTCGCTTGGAGTGAAGAAAAAGAATACATATTTTAAGACCAGACTTTGCATGCGTTAGAAATTATAAGATATCAGAGTAGGAATCTCAATCAGATATCGAATCTTCATTAGAGGTGTCAAATCCTAAAAAAATAGTCTTTACCAGAAGAAGGCGTCTTAATAGTTTCCTTTTGGTAACTAGCAAATCTTAAATACCATACATACTATTTAAGCTATATGTGCGCAACGGCCTACAGTTCGAGCACCATTCTTACATGTGCAGTAATGCGCTATCAAGGTACCTATTCATTCCTTCCCAATTTTTTTTTTCTGTTAATATATACATACAATACTATGTTTTATTTACATGTCTTGATTGTATTCGTGCTTTAATGAATAATGAATCTGCAACATTTAATCAATATAAAGAAAAATTAACTGATACATCCTTTGTACATAATTCAATTCTGAATCTACCATCATTAGCTACATGTTCACCATAGTATGTACGATTTTGCTTGATTTAATTGGTAATATAATCTAATTAATCAATAATGGGAATGATTCATATTTTTTTTTAATGATATTTGACAGAAGCAAGTCCTTGTATATTTGTCATAGACTTTCCTACGAACTAGTTCATTCATCCCTAAAAATCGGCTCACACATGCATAATCTATAATATAAAAATAAGTCGGATTTTCCTTCCTGACGCTATAATTCCAGAACGCACGAACCGATTTCCACGGTTTTGCATTCGTTGGAAAGGTCTCGGGCTCCGTGAGCTTTATAGCAAACTAAATTCAGGAAAATTTTCAACAGAAAAGTAGGAAAACAGGGAAAATTATAATAATCTTCTATAATATAAAAATAAGTCGGGTTTTCCTTCCTGACGCTATAATTCCAGAACGCACGAACCGATTTCCACGGTTTTGCATTCGTTGGAAAGGTCTCGGGCTCCGTGAGCTTTATAGCAAACTAAATTCAGGAAAATTTTCAACAGAAAAGCAGGAAAACATGGAAAATCATTTTCACATACAGCGCCATCTCTGATACATAGCATGTACTACAAACCAATATGGTTTTGCATGGCGGCAGTACGTGGTGTGAGTATCCCTCACGAAAATAAGTTGGTGGCGAAACGGAGTTCGCCGGGTTTGCTAGTAATGACTAAATATACACATAAGAGCTGAGTATTAACAATACTCTTCACAATGACATATATGTTTTGATTATACGTGGATGGCCCAAATTCATTATTATAAGGGACACTGTTCTTTACCCGAATGAAGTCAAGACGGTTCAGTAGTCAATCTGTAAAAGGATTCAAAACTTTGTTCAACTAACAAAAACATTAGTGCCATATTCAACAGAATTTGTATCGACTTGCTTCCGAGGTCTCACACCAACTCTGCCGACTGTGATAATTTATTCACATGTAAACTCGTCCCACAACTTAGATTGGACTTAAACGAGTATGTTGTGAGCGAGTATTATGCTTAATGAAGTTAAACACGTCCTTAACAGGAAACTTGACAGAGTCTGGGTGAAACACAATGCAGCGAGACAATTTTGGTATTTCTCAGCTGATGATGTTGAAGGCTTTTCAGAACAGACATAAAATATCGACTATATTATTTACGTTTAAATCGTACCTACATCATTCTCTCGATTGCTTTTGTTTTGTTTTTTTTCTAGCTTTTGTTTTAAAAATAATATAAAGTACGAAATTTATTTATGGTTATTCTACGAAACTTATCTATATCTACCATGTAAAAACGGTATATGAGGGTTATCTTTGATTAAGAAGTTAACACACACACAACAAAAAAAATTCATTTAAATCCTATAATTTAATTTAAAAATATGATTCAATGAATGCATTTACTATACAATTTATATGATATTATTTTACTCGAATGATTTCATACATACATTAAAACATTTAAATTCTTACTAACATTTATCCGATCTTCAGTATTAGATAAGGAACAAATCGTCAACCGTCCTAAAAATAAACACAAACTGTAAAAAGTTTTATACATTAAAACTCATCATTATGGAATGAAACTATAATTTTATACCAAAATTAAATACTTTGTATTTTATACCCAGAGTTTGTTAGCACAAGCGTTTGAAATTGAAGCGGGCAGCTAAAAGGCCATTAAAAGCTAAAGGTGTATGAATTATTTGTAGGTGGCGGACATGCGACCAAGTAATGGAGCGGACGCTGATACGGTCCCATATTCCCAAAACAGGGGTGTACACTAATTTCGCACATAAATAGGGTAAACGTTTTAATTGCTTAGAGATAACTTAAATTGTCTTACACTTTGCTATTAAACTATATCGAGTTGATATTTAATATCGTCTAGTAATAATCGCATGTATACGATTAAATATTAATATTTAGAAGGCTTAAATTAAATATATGAGTACATTGTCACACTAGAACTCGATGTAATGTACACTCGTCAGTAATTAAAGACGTGGGGGCGGCGCCATTGCGGCTGCGACCGACAGGTAGCGTGTGGCATACGCTTCGCTGATTATAACTTATTTATGCAACACACCCTAATAAGTAATAACTAATTTTCAGGGACTACATACCGATATAATAAAAAAGGGCAAATTACATAGATAGAAATGTCTCTTCACTTATAATATTAGAGCATAATAAATTTTTGAGAAATAAAACGAAAGAATATTCCTTAAAATCTAAAAAAGAAATAAAAAATTTATGAACACAATATGTTACATCCCTATACTTTATTATGAAAAAAAAACAATCTGAACATTAACTTGACATCAAACAACTTGTTTCATTCAAACGTAACTGAACTAGAAGGTTTTGGGTTTTAGGTTTTTGTCTTGGCATACTATGAACTATATAACATTAAAGCCATGCAAAACTAAAAAAGCCACTACTAAATCAACCGTTAGATGTCCACTGCTAAACATAGGCTTCTTGTCCTCCTCATATTGGTCATGTATAATGCCAAAACTACTAAATTCATACATTTATATTATAACTACAAGCTAAGAAACTGGGTACTTTTATCCCAAAATTCGGCAAGGTTTCCTTGGGGGAAGGAATGAAAGTCAAAAAGTGTACTTAACCTTTTTAGGCTTGGATACTCGCGGTTTTCAAATATAGTTTATTTTTTAAGGATAAAAACAAGCACATACCACGATACAGTTTTTTTGACGATTTATCGATATTTCGGACCAGTTACATGATCCGTGGTGACGACGAGACTGATGATAACTCATTAAAGCGTTGTCGAGTTTCATTTATTTATTTATTTTTATTTTATTTATATTTTTTATTTTTTTATTGAGAAAGGAGATATTTTAAAGGTCCCGTAAATAACTCAATAATCTTTGGTTTGGCAGTTTAAAAATTACAAAGAGTATAACTCAGTAGTAGATCCAAATAACTTGTACGCCGGAATGTACAGAAACTTTTGATCGTACGGCTCATCCTAAACAGGTGAACGTACTTTATCTTATAGGCTTAATGAAAGATATGACGATCGTGAATGAATTCACGGGAATTGCTAGTTGTTAATAAATGTAATCATTATTGTAAAAATACGTCAATAAATCTATTTTAAAAAAAGGTACATGTAGTTCTGTATTCATACATATATACACACATACATATACAGTACACATTCAGTATTTCAAATAGTATTGTATCAAAAATAAAAAAAGCAAATGCCTAAAATAATAGTCCATACACTTATCTCATACATTTATTAAATCGAATAAACCCGAAATCACTAGCGCTCGTAGATTAAATATTTCATCGTGCAAGCAACAAAAGACGCCTGCCTACTTTTTTCTGCCGGTTCGGTTATTGCAAAATGGGATTTCACCACTATTGTTGGCTGTTTATTTAAAGTTATCTGTTACAGCAGTACAACTAACTTATTCCAGAATAGATATTATAAATACTTTTTATAGAAATCGTTAATTCACAGAAATCAAAACATTTAACGTTTTTATTTTTTTTTCTGTGATCTAATAGCCTAGCTTAAAAAAATAATCTAAAATTATTTTTGTAGTAGCATAAAAAAAAACAGAACAAGATTCGTAAATAATCTAAATTACTAGTACGTACCTACTAGATAAAGTTGACTGTTTTTCGAGTTTGGGTCGTCAACTGATGCAACTATAGAATTTTCATATAAACGGTAAATCATAGGTTTTAATTCATTTAGAAAAGACGCGTTCTGGGCTTACACCATTGGAATGTATACATCCTAAGTTTTACTAAGGTGGTTGGCAAATTTATCTTACCACGAAATTCTCGGTAACAAATCTTAGTGACTAGACTTAATTTAGACAAGTCTAGGTCGTCGGCACTACGATACGAAAAACTTTATGTCTTGGTGTAACGAAACACAGTCATCAATAAGACAGGGGAAAATGCGGCATCCCCACTACGCCCCTTAACTTATAAATAAAAATTTAGGGGTGCGGCAGAAAAGTATCAGGTCGATTCGGAACCTAACTATCATCATGTCTATGAGTGTCCATACCACAATGAGTTAATAAACTTATACAGCAAAGTATCAAAGAGCAATTATTATTATTAATTGCTACACTCCACCCGTTCAAGATATACATATACACATATAAATAAATATAATACAATACTTATATAAGGAGTATAATAAATTTACATAAACTTACTTAGATAAATATAAGCGGGTGGAGGATTACGCCCCGGCAGGGAGATCAAACGGCCGGGGGTTAGGGCTGTAGGCTGAGAAATCGGCGGACAATCCTAGCCGAGTCGAGTAATACCGCCTTCTGCATCCTGGCTGCGAGCGAACCGTCACGGATACCCAGCTGCCTCAGATGGTGAGCGAGGCTAACCGGGATCAAACCGTTGGCAGATATAACGATAGGGATGATTTCAGTGGAATCAACACCCCACATGTCGACAATCTCGTGCGCCAGATCCAGATATTTACGTTTTTTCTCTGTTTCGGCTTTCACGAGGTTCTCGTCATGCGGGATGGTAATGTCCACTAAAAACATCATCGTAACTATTATAATTTAAATATTAACGACAACAAACAAACTTTAAAAGTAAGCTTTATTAAGAATTTCCTTGTGGTCAAGTTAACGTAAAGTAAGCAATGAATATGCATGAATGTATAGTGAAGGAACAAAGCTATGCTAAGAATCCACTGCTCACTCCCTGTAAAATATGCCGTGAAAGCCTTCGAAACGTGAATATAGTAGCACAAATATTGTTCTCTAAGCTAAATAGTCCCATACACAAATTATATATACAGACATCATACGGAGTGGATTGTTTGTGTGTGTGTGTGTGTGTGTGTGTGTGTGTGTGTGTGTGTGTGTGTATGTGTGTGTGTGTGTGTGTGTGGAGCAGCGTGATGGAGTAAGCTCCAACTTTTTTCCTATAATAGAGCGAAGGTAATTGCATCAAAAGGTAATCAATAAATGTCTAAAGAAACAAAAACAAATAATTATCCTATATACGTTATATAACGAGTAACGAATATTGAACTGGAAAAGTAATTATTTCCAACGATTCCGCTAAATACTTCTAATTGCATATTAAAGTCGTACGTACTATCACCGGCTTGTTAATATAACGAGCACATTAACAAATAGCAAAGTCTGAAAACACAAATGAAAGTGTTGTTGTGTCTCTATGGAACGTCCTACGGTTTGACACACTCGGCTGGCTGCCTTGCTTATGCGAGTAAAGCGTGCTTACATTAACAAATTTCACATGTTTGAAAGCAAAAAGAACTTTAATGAACATGAAAATGTTCTAAGCTTTACACCATTCAAATTGACTAAGAATTATTTTTTTATTTTCTCAAAACAAACATTATGTGGAAATACTTTACTATCTATTTCGATTGTTTAACATTTGTCTATTCTACCATGTGGGTATACCCATTGTGCCTCGGAGAGCACGTAAATCTGTCGGTACCGAACGATCATTACTCTTGATAGAAAACTATCCGACGACCAGTAGTTCACCAGATTGTTGATTAAGCTCTATTACTTCTCATGTATATGTGAAGATGTTTTTACCTAGCGGTGAGTTATTTAAAAACGGTTTTAGTTTAGAATATTTTACTTTATTTTTAACCGTATTTTTTACGTATCCATAATCATTCTTCTTTTCTGTAGAGCATTAATCAGTGATAACAAGATGACCAACATAACCACTACACACATATATACCAGACTATTTTTTTCATCAAAATAGTGCATTTTCATTGACGACGCGTTGGCGCAGTGGTCACAGCAACTGGCTGATGCACTAGCGGTCGCGGGTTCGATCCCCGCACATGACAAATATTTGTATAGGACAGACAAATGTTTGTCGTGATCTGGGCGTTTGTGGTATTGTGTTTCCGGACCCCTTGACACAAGATTCACGCCTACTGGGGGCCGTTGAGTGTGACGTTTATTTATTTTATTAATAAATAGTATTTTACGTTATCTTTTGTTTTACTTCCCCCGTTATCGTGAACAAAACTAATAATAGTAGATTGAATCTAACGTAACACATCCGGAATTAAGTGCCATTGTTGATGTCGGTATACCGCGACGGGCACGCCACCTTATGATGCAAACTTTTGACATTTAATACAAAATACTACATTACAAGAGGACAATACTTGAAGACCTAGCTATATTTAAAACAGTTTCCTACCACAGAAAACCACAGAAATTGTATTGTTTGATTCCTTAATATTCTAAAAGAACTTTGATTATTTCTTTCTAAATGACAACCATTCTTGTGTAGTGGTACAAGTAGTCGCCGGTCTTCGACGGTCACGGGTTTGATTCCCGCTCGGGGCAGATATTTGTATTTGCACAAATATGTGTTTCTGGTATGGGTGTAAGTCCGTGTAGGTCGCCATCGCTTCTCGGAGAACACGTAAAGTCGTCGGTTCCGGTTATTATCTGAGACACCTTATAGTGATCATTACTCATGGTAGGTAAATTATTTTCAAAACCGTGGCGCAGCGTGTTGGATGAAGCTCCAACCATCTTCCTATCTGGAGAAGTAACTTTTGCCCAGCAGTTGGACGTTTACAGGCTGATTCAGTTCAGTTTCTAAACGAAAAAACGAAATGAAACTACTGGACCGATTTTAATGATGCTAAGTTACATTATCCAGAAATAACATGACAAAACAATAGCATAATCTCAGACAATGTACCGAAAATGTCCAGTTATAAATAATTCAATATTTATTTTACGTGGATTTTCAGAAAATTTTATTTCTATCAAATACTCGGAAACGATAAAAGTAAAATTGTCTATAATGACATTCAACGCAAAATACGAGTGATTTGTCGTTAACGAAAACGAAATAATGACCACGCGATAATCCCCTTCGAACATAACAACGAAAACCGGCAACCTTTTAGGAGGCACCATTAAACGGAATATTGGATATTGAAATGCGTATACAATGTTCTAAGCCAATTAGTTGGTCATTTTTGCAGTGACACGGTAGCACTCACCGGTACCGGCTAAGCTGGAATAAGCCGGTTACACCCGCTACGAATCTAATTAAAGGACACTGTGTCCGTCCGAAATGCTGACAGTTGCCATTTAACGCGTTTTTTTCCTCCACGTAACCATTCCAAAGGCCGCTCTAATTGGTTTGTTTGTCAAAAAGGTTTCACTGGAATACCTATAGCGTTGGCGCGATGAAAAAGCGAGTAAGAGCAGAAGTATAAATAATACGATCAAGTAATGCAGCGACCGCAGTCGCTCAAAATTAATACGATTGTTTTGTTTTCCCTTGGTAAATTTATTCGTTGTTTAGAATAATGAAACGGGAGTATACGCTCAGGGAAATCCATTCTCTACAATTTAAGACGGTGCCGCCTAATGTGTCACAATTTTTTTTGTGTTTGTATTATTACATACAAAAATCTAAATAGAATATTATACTAAAATATTTTATGTTTAGATAAATGGTCAAGATTTTTTTTTAATATTTACAATCAATTTACACATTATTTACATAATAAATGATAAATTATTTATAATATTTTTAGTTTTTATATCAAAGTGATTTTTATACAGATATTTAGTAAACTTTATTTTCATACGAATGTTAATGTATTATACACGCTAAAAATAACCTAAATGCAAAAACAAATATTGACAAAATAACTCAAACAAGTATCTAATAGACCACCGCTTTCGCTTATAACATGCGAAGTAACTCCAAGGCACGGTTCATTCAACGATGTTAAGTAAAAGAGTTTCGTGAGCTGTAATTTAGTAGAAAGCATTGAAATATTCGTGTATAATCTGAATAACATGCCGATATGAACAACGGGGGGAACACGGAACGTTAGGGTGTATTTTATCCGATATTAAACGTTTAGGGAGCTGTCCGTGGAATATTTTACGAATTACGCAAGCGCTTACAGAATATGCAATAAAATAATAGGCAGACTGAGTTTAAGTATGAAGCTAAATGAGATACAATAAATGGAAAGCTAACTAGTAAAGTACTGTTTATTTAATCTAAATACGAAATATATTTTCTATAGCAAAACTTAGTATTCGAAGATTAACTAAAATATTATTTTCATCAACAAAATACAAAATATGTTTGCGAAATTAAAGTAAATAATAATAACAATAAATAAATATTTATGACTATATTATATCAAACATCAAAATGTATAAGCATTTTTTTTTTCTTAAATTGTAATAAAATTTATGAAGAAATATCAAAAATCTTCCTTTTAAATATTTTTTTTCATAGTATGTGATCTAAAACGATGTCTACTCAAAGTATTACATTGGCGCTGAGGAAGACCTCAATTTCTCTACAGCCTTTGTAATGTAATTTTTCGTCTCTCCATTTTGCTTGAACCAAAACATAGGGTTTTATTGAAATATTGGATGTCAAGTACGGTACGGTTCTTTTCTTTATTCAAAACTTTATTTTTTCTTTTCTTAGTAAAAGTAAATAAAGTAACCGGTCAAGTTAGTGTTACTAATATACTAGGCCTAAGTAAAAAAGGTTATAGGATTAAATGATGAAAGCTAGTTATTAAGTTTTAATCTAGTTTGAGGCTAATTTACAAAATTACAATGAACCTGTGAAGTTCACGTAATATAATATGTATATCCGATATAGAAAAATTCATGAAAATAAAATACTAAATATCGTATTAAAAAAAAATTAAAAGTAAGGAAGAAATAAACGAAAAATATATTGACTCAGAGTTAGTCTATAAATAAAAAGATTGCTTCCCAAGCGAGTTAATTTGTAACAGGAATCATCGTTAGGGAATGTATCTTGCGGCTTCTATCTGACCGCGGAACACGACACCGACGTCTAGAACGGTGTTAATGTCTTTTCCCATCGACACAAATACTAGATTACGTTTTCAATCCTAGAAATATTTGATTAATTATTTTTCATTAAACACTGGCTACTTTCATGTTTGTTTTTCGCATAATATTCGGAATGTCAAATATTGTTCTACCGATAAAATATTGTGTTTCAAAAACTATGACTATTTTACAAGAAACAGTAAAAAAATTTTTTTGAAATAGACTTGAAAAAATTTCTTATATCCAACGAGTTATATCGTCTACTATTCTACCTAACCAAGTATTAAATTACAATGTTCAGTTTTCGAATACTGGACATTTATACGTGTGTTACTAGCGACCTGGGGGCTTACCACAATCTCTTATAGCATTATTAATACATTCATACATTGAATTTTCATACCACAACGTACTTAAAACAATCTTACTATAAGCTTGAAAACGATCATATATATATATATATATATATATTTCATATCATCATCATCCCTGGCTTTATAGTGATAGCACTAATGTGTCAACCAAGTGACCAAATGCGAGTCGAACTCACACACTTGATTTATATTCTAAAGTCACTGAATTATCATATTTGAAGAGGATATTTTTAATTTTTAACCTAAATTTATTTTAATTATTTTTTATTATACATATTTTTTGAAAATTTCAAGTATTCGTTTACGATCCGAATAACATAGACGACAGAAGGACGGTTATAATAATAAAACAAAAGAAATTATGAAATTTTAAGTATAATTGATATTAATAATTCGAACAATATTAAAATTAAAATGAATTTAGAATTAGTGCTGAAAAATAAATAATATCATCGTAAATCTGCATCTAACACTATCTCTCCTTAAATATCTAACACAAAAAAAAACAACTTGAACACAATAAATACCATTATAAACAACAACAGATTGAGCTTACTTGCTTTAACTTTAATTTTTACACGTACATTCACAAGTGACAAACAAGAATATTTAGTGAAATTAAATAAAACACGACGACGAACAAGCTACATCTATTGAGGTATCTAATTTTCAAATAAAATATACTTTGATTTACTTTCAATAATAAATAACATCGTGTTGGGAAGCAAATTTCATAAAGTTACATAGCATAGCACGTTTTTTAAAATAATAATTAGTTTGAAAGAGTTTCGGTATACGTGTAATATATATATATATATATATATATATATATATATATATATATATATATATATATATATATATATATATTTATAATAATAATTTTATTTATTTATTTAATACTTTATTACAAATATGATTGAATAATAACATTGAAAAAAAAATACAGCAAATGTGCAATGGCGGCCTTATCACTGAAAGCGATTTCTTGCAGGCAACCATGTAGTCTAGTCAATAAGTTCAAAAACGTGTTAAATAGAAATAAAGCTCCTAAAAGTATGTGCCATAGCTCATTGGATTCGGAATGACGTCTAGAAAAATGTTTTTTAAGGGTATAATTAGCACATAAAAAATTGCGATTGTTATTAACAAAAAAAGAAAAAAAAAGGTATTTAGTTTTTCGTTACTAACTTTTAAAATAATAATATTTAAGGAATTTTGAAAAAAGATCCTGAAAGAGGAGAAAATTTCCAATAAAAAAGTCCTTTAGACTAGACTAATGAGTATAGTCATTAGACTAGACTAATGAGTATAGGATTTCTCTAGACAGAAAGCAGTTGATGCATAAAGTATATTATTCGTTGATATATTGAGAAATATTTCTCGCGATGCGCCATTTCTATGTAGGAAGGCGGTGGTTAGGTTGCCTAGCCAACCGAATTGTTATAAGTAAATGTTTAATACCGAGGGCGACTAGGATCTTTCTTTCAAGTATGCTTAATAATGGATTGAAAACAATAGCTTCGCAAACAGCTTACCTCTTTTTTCGCATCGAATACAAAAATATACCTAAATAGCTGCTGTAAGATTACCTTAGGAAATAGATACGTGCTAAATGTAAATATTATTATATCATTTTCTCGTACATGATTTTGTATACTCTAAGATTTAACCAGTTATCCATGAAAACGTACAAAAGTATTACTAAAAATACTATCACAGTTCAGCCATTTTGTACAAAATATAAAATTATGTATTGAAACCTTCTTTGTTTATTCCTCTTTCTAGTACCAAAAATGGAAAAAGTTAACAAGCCGACTACAAAATCTGGTGTTTTAAATTAACATCAAATCAAGCTTCTAAAATAAAAAATGATTGCGGACGAGACAAATTTCATCGCATGCCTCAGAGCAAACCACTCAACTAGTGAAAAATCCCTTTGCTTTTATTTCTAGACGAGCTGACACTCGATCGCTTACGTTGGTGTCACTTCGCCGACTTGATTTATGCGACCAATATGGCGGCTCCTGTCACTCGCCGGCGATATCGAACCGCTCATATTATTATCGTCCATGTTTGACCGCTTCATTTCTATATAAAAATTTTGTTTTTTGACTTTATTGCAAACACGTATTGAAGAGGAAAACCATGTAGTCTTAGACAATACAGTTATAGTTGATATATCCTACGAGTCCTCAACATCAATTTCATAAATTAAAAACTATGTCAGAATTCTGATATTTGATTATTCCACCAATATAACAATATAAATATTTTTTACTGAAAACATTATGTTAATCAAGATAGTGCTAACATACTAGTAATTTAAGTTAAAATGCTCGTGTAACATACCCAACTCTACTGGCGGGTCATATTTAATTTTTCACACTTTGATATTGATATTTAATGTTAATTATTTTTAATAAACAATAAGGTCATATATGTTACAAGGAAATAAGAATGTACTAATACATGGAAAACAAATAAAATTTATAAGATATACCTGTTTGCTCTATAATTCTTACTTAATAATTTTAAATTGTAGTTTTCAAGCTCGGTTTTGATAATAAACTTGTAGCTTACCGTTTATAATGTACGTCATTATACAAATATTCATCAGGCGATCGGTTAATTTTGCTGCAATTGCAAGTGACATAATCTAGTCTACGGTTCACTGACAACTTTTAAACTCTACAAACAAACTGTAGTTTGATATTAACATAAAGTTCGTGAAGTAATATAAAATTTATTTACTTCATAAACATTTCATTGCATTACAATTTTAAAAATAGTTACAAAATAAATTTGAATTGTACTGAAATATTTTAAAATTCTCCAATAAGGATACAAAGGAAAGTATGAAGTAGGTGGTTCGAAGGACACCTAGCCCTCTAAGTAGGTCGAATAATGTGACGGACTGTCAAGTGCACTCGGCGCCCTCGACACGAGTGCTCTCCGATCCTTCTCACTAAAATCGCTCGATTTGACATGATTTTAAAATATCGATAATAAAATACGTACGTTTTTCATTTAGTTTAAAAAGAGATATTTTGTAACCCACTATAAAATCTGTATTTATAATATTATAAAGCTGAAGAGTTTGTTTGTTTGAACGCGCTAATCTCAGGAACTACTGGTTCGAATTGAAATTTTCCTTTTGTGTTGGATAGTCCATTTACCTAGGAAAGCTATAGGCTATATAACTTCACGCGACGACCAATAGGAGCTGATCATTAATAAAAACGTTATAAACACGGGTAAAGTGATTTGTGTTTACGAAAGTGGTCTTATAGGCATGATATAAATCCTTATCCAAATGAAAAAGCTTTTAATCACAAGTATTTTCTTTGAACAAAATTGTCCTTGATATCAAATTCAATGAATGTCTTTAGAAGATATCATAGTTTTAAATGACTCCGCAACGAAATAATCATAAGAAAAAATTAAAATGTTATTTTATTGAATTATTATGAGCCAGGCATATGAATCCTTACGAATTATAAATACTTCATCAACGAGGCAACTTTATGAAGATAAACTTTGTCTTTTATAGCATTTAATTTAAACCCATAATTTAGGAGATAATGTAAAATCAAATGAAACGATATGCGCTGTAACAATAAATTAATAAAGCACAGGGGCAAACATTTAAGCACGTAGAAATCGGTTTACGTCAAGACTGCTTTTCATACGGAAAACTATATGTTGCCTAATCAAGATAAGGTTGCGGAGAAAACCAGTATTTTGTTTTTCTTGGTTGGTTAATAATGATTTAAAAATATTTAAATATGTTTTTTCTTTAAATTAATGCTGAAACCGTGTGGCACAGCTAATCTTAATATATATAAATCTCGTGTCACAATGTTTGTCCTCAATGGACTCCTAAACCACTTAACCGATTATAATAAAATTCGCACACCATGTGCAGTTCGATCCAACTTGAGAGATAGGATAGTTTAAATCTCAAATTATAGTCGCAATTCTATAATATAAAAATAAGTCGGGTTTTCCTTTCTGACGCTATAATTCCAGAACGCACGAACCGATTTCCACGGTTTTGCATTCGTTGGAAAGGTCTCGGGCTCCGTGAGGTTCAGAAAATATTTCAACAGAAAAGCAGGAAAACAGGGAAAATCATTTTTCACATACAGCGCCATCTCTGATACATATCATGTACTACAAACCAATATGGTTTTGCATGGTGGTGGAGCAGATGACGCCAGTATGTGGTGTGAGTATCCCTCACGAAAATGATATATCATTTGCAATACCCCGGGCGGAGCCGGGGCGGGCCGCTAGTTATATATATAAACTGATGTTGACAAAACGTTCGATTGCATTTTGATGATAGCTGTTTGTTTATTTATGTATTTTATGTAAATACTCGATTTAAATGCCTTCAATACAAGGTTAAGCCAAATATTCAAGCCGCCTCTTGTACATCTTCATCAATCACTTTCATGGGATAACGTAATGTACTTGGAGATTTTTTATGGTCTGCTTACACCATTGAGGTAAAATGTATTTAGACTATGAAAAAGATCTTATTTTATAAAAATCAAATTTATTTGGGAAATTAGACCGAAATCTTTATCTAAATTTTAGGAGTTAAAAACGACTACTGCAAATCTATAAGTACCTAATAATTTAGAATTAACCACAAATATATTGTTGAAAAGATTTTAACTACTAAAATAAAGATTTAAATTTAAAAAATCAAAAAACCCGACTGCGTAAAATACTCTTATTATAAACTAAAAATAATAAAACAATTTACTAACTTTCATTTGATACCCATATTGCTACAGTAAGACAAAAAATTCATCTCTCCTCCCTCATTCCGCCATTTGCGGGCGCCATTTTGAAAATTTATATAGCCTATGTCACTACTACAATTTAGACAAATCCAACGACACCTCATATGTCAAAAACCGTCCAGCCGTTTGGGCTGTAGGGCGTGCCAAAGAAATGGACATACATACACTCGAAAAACATAACCCTCCTTCTGTCGCAGTCGGGTAAAAACTACGAGTTTTTTAAGAAATAAAATTGCGCCGATCTTTGAAAACGACACAATTTCCCTCGATTTCAAATATGTATAATAAAACAATTTCATACTACCTAGAGATTCAATTTATTGATTGAACATAACACATAAAAATTCTAATGATACATGACAGTGTAGTCTTATAGGACCTAGCTGTCACAGAGATTCGACACGCGCATCGCTCACTCGTCCTGACGGACCGACTGAATTGAGAAATTGAAACGCGTAATCACAAAAAAAGTCTTGTCGGACGCTGGAGATTGCTACCAATGTTTCTTATTACGTTCCGAATAGAGTTTCCCGTATTAGCAATATACGAGTAGATGTATAAATTTACTGAGATAAGCCGATGCGAAAAATAATCCTGTAGGAGTTTTGTTTTAATTTTTAAGTGAAGAAAAAAGAAAAATCAAAATTTAGCTATAACTTTTTTACAACCTTTTTCATGACACGATCCGCCTGATAAGAGTATTTAGAGCACTTGATAAATTGGGGACGAAATCGATTTATGGTAGAGACGCACTTACAGGAAAATGAAAAATACCCAAAATCCGTACGAAACCTGTAATAGCGTTTGGGTCGATCAACATCATGAATTTCGAAGTGATAGAGGCAGACGTATTTTTATTGAGATCGTGACATATTTTTCACGATTAATACTCTCTTTGCACAAGGTTTAATACAGAAATACGTCAGAGACTTTCGTCTTTTTCATTGTTCAGCAAATAAGCCTAGTGGGTGGACAAAGGCGGCATGTCGTGACGACAAGCACGTAAGGGCTTGCTTCCGCCGCGCCAGCACTCTCAGGCCGCGGGTCGGAGGCTCGAGGTGGCTCGAGCCTTGAGCTCGAGTCTCGCCACGTCGAGTGCCTGTCGAGCCGAGCGCTGACGAAGCCCAACGAATAGCTAACATTATTACGCTATGCAACCGCTTTAAAATAGGAGGCTGCGGATTATGCAGTACTAATTTTATATTAAAAACTACTGCAAGCCAATAAAAAATTACCCCACAAATACAAAAAAAAATTACAGGGATAAAATAAATAAACTTTTTTAGTATGGCTATTTTTACGAAGACTTGTAAAGTATCGAAATAGATTTATAACAAAGAAATAATTATATGGTACACAAAACGTGGAAACAGTTAAACGTTATTACAAACCTATACGCTCCAGTAAAATATTATTTTCAATTTAAAATGTATAACCGTCGTGAGGTGACAATCTAGCTGAACAAAAAGTTCCATTCAACGTTTGTAATTAGACACCGCAGAGTAGCGACAATGGGCGGGCGGCCGCGGGCAACATCAAGCTGAAAATATAGAGAACGTATATGACTCTTAATTGTTCAAAAAGTAAAAGACCATCCGCTACTGATCCGTTCAGATTGCTCATTCAATTATGCTAATAAATTCGTTTTAGAAATTTTATACGTATAAAAATTTCTTTTTATACATCTGTACCGACATGATGACCTGCAGTATTATACATTTAAATGCTACAAATAATTAAATCTTCTTCATATTATTATATCGACACTGATTAATTATTTTAAAAATTGATTTGTTTTACATTATTTCAAAATAGAGATTAGACCCTAAAACAACCCATTGCCTAAACCGGTAGTTCTAAAAACGTGTTTTACACGACTATCCTCATTGTATTTCATATACACTTTTTAAAAGGTTTATTAAAAATGATAAATTATTAAAATAAAGGATGAAAGCTTACATACAAATTGCATCATTTCATATCAAATAGGTATTTGGTCTTATGTAAATTTATCAATAAAATATACTTATAACAAACATGGTACTGAAATAATCAAGTATTTATTAGTAGATAAAGACACTACTATATTTATATTTCATTAAATATAACGAAGAAATTGTATTACACATTTAACTAGTTTTTAGTGTCATATCTTAGCAAAGAAAAAAAATTACTAAATATATAAAATAATATAATATATATGAAACATATTTTATAGAGCTTTGACTATGATATTAATTGAATTTAAAACGCATGACACTATCATGTAGGTACATGTAAAATTGTTGAATTTTACAATATTCAATAACGTTCTGGTATATTGTATTGTATGTAAAAGTATGTACCTATATATCGTATGTTACGGTTAGTTAACAATTATATGTATCCTCTTTGTTCCGGACGCTTTGATAATAATTCGATTTTGTTTTACATAGAAGAGTTCGCGTACGTGAAATGTAATTATCACAATTATCCCGTGTTTCTAAAACTAACGAGATAAGCGAGTAACATTGCCTTTCATTTAACTTATACTACTAATATTTTTGAACAATGATTAAAAATAAAAATTAAATCGTATATTTTAAGAAATAAATAAATTACAATTTTTATTATTGTAACTGGTCTACGTTTATTTTAAAATAAATGCCTCTACAATAATTATTATTTACATATGTATTTCAATCGTATATTATCTTCGTACCAATTGTCACAGGATTTACGTTTTCAACGTACCTAAAAGTAATCATGATTAATAAAAAGTTTGAAAGGTAGTTGTAGTTGAACGTTAGCAAAGAGCCTAGAACAACAGTTAATTTTCCACGCTCTTTTAGAAGGCTTGGTGAAAACCGATCGGTATATGGTGGCCTGCTGCGCGTAGCGGGGGTTGCAACATACCCGTCTAATGGAGGGTCTCACTCACTAGGGGGCTTCTACCCGCGGCACTTATCAAAGCTAAGACTTTCTTAATAACGTAACATTTAACCAACCTTAGGACACAATTTACAAAGTTCGCGCAGAAGTTGGTTTTGCAGATTTATATCAAACATCGTGATATAGCTGTAATTGAAAATAAATTTATTTAGGTTTAAAATTTACGACAAAATATTGGATGTAATGTGTTTCATTACGTTTGATTTCTTATCATGCATATCCATATTATTATTATTATTTTATACGAGTACTTAACAATAACTTAAAACTAGTAATTTACACAAAAATAACGTGTACAAAACTTTTTAATGGAACTCTTTACTTATACACTTATTATTACGACGTCGACGCCTGCTGTTCCTCAACACAACGATAATATTTTAAAGATACGTGTCTACCAACAAACAATTGTTTATAAACCTTCCATCGGTACATACGATAAAACACCTTATGCATTTAACTTAAAAGTATCAAATTGCTTTCCAAAATTTCTCATTTAATTCTCTCACAATAATGTTTCACAGCCACTTAAAACTTTTGAGTGAATAACAAATCTCCACCAAAAAGTCTATTTCGCGAAGTTAGACTGTTAAATTGTTTGTCAGAGACAGAGTAGGTCTTTTAAAAAGTTGATGGAACGCAAAGCGCATAAAAGGATGAAGTAGTGGCTTTTGTAACTTAATCCTATAAAAACATGACGCACGAAATGAAAATAGGATTATTTGCCTCCAGTTACTTAGCTGCAAACGCGATTTGCACGCTGAACGAGAGCTTACACTTGAAAAAAAAATATAATAAAATAAAATACTAAATATGTCTTCATTTTCGGGGTCGGTAATCAGCAGTCGCGAGAATGAGCCGCAACTGCCTAGTCGATAGAATATGTGAATTCGTATTCACTTATTCGTACCAATAAATCGCAGATTCAGTTCCAGGTCGACACCGCTAAGTTTTCAAATGTGTTTAATTTATCTCTTGCTGAGCGAAAATTGCATGTTTTGGAAAAAGTTCTGAGAAACGTAGGTATATTCGCTAACTCGCAATGAAACCGCAAGGTAGATTAAGCTCCATACCGACGTTTGATTAGAAGAGTCTCTGCCGGTAGCAATATTATAATACACAATTATGTATACTACAGTGTGATAATCAAGATTTTTTTTTTAAATCTATTAACATAAAGTTTAAAAACAATAACCATAACTGTAGAAAAATACATGTCCTTTATCATCTCGTGATAACTTTTTTATATTTTATTTACGTCATTTAAAACCTACTTAGTGAAAATAAGACTTTTGAGTACTTTTGTCTATTACTCTGCTTAATAAGAGACGCGAATCATTTGATAATAAACTATAATATGGTGACGAAAACGATTTACAAACAATATCTTATTGGTTTGCTCTGATTGATTAGAATTCCGATAATGAAAACATTCCTCATTCATCATAGCATGACAGATACATAAACCAGCAGTATTTTTATTTAATTACAAGCAGCAGTTGACAAATCCATTAAGCGGCACTGGTGACATTATCTTTTGCTGTCTGAGAGTACAAATCTAAGACCAATTCACTGTTTGCAAAACCTTATAAATCGATAACATTATAACATCAAAAGGTAATTGTATACTAAAGTACATTATATTTCTTACAGTTTACACATCAACCGGTAATTAAAACGACGCTTTGTTTATTAAATTTTGTTTCATATTCAATAAAATTTCTTGTCACAGTTAACAAATAAAGTTTCATTAAATTGGCGCCAAAGATCCCTTATCTCGGCTACAGCTGCTTTGAATAAGGATTTAAAGTGTAACCCCATCGCAGCGGTTCTTTGATGTCCTTTAATTATAAAAGTTTTTCTGTGAAATAAACCTTTTAATACCCTTGTAAGTACGGCCCCACAAAAGACAGTTGACCACTAAGAATACAACTTGTTGGCTAACACACCTGCTTGTAAATAAAAAAGAATTTACTATTAAAAGAAGAAACGAAATAGGACGTCATCGTTTCAAGAGATATTTTCTCGGTACTAGACGAAACAAGTATATTAAGCAACAAAATACAGTATAAATAGTTAAATTCATATTTATTGAAACCGAAATTCATTAACCTGCTATTCCACTGAGATAGCGAGGTATAATAACGCAGAAGCTCATATCAATTTCAATTATTTGTGTTCGCCTAAATCAATGTACCGATTCTAAATTCCCAGCACGTTGACTACTTGTTCCTTGTCTAAATAAACTTAGGGATACGATGAGATGAAAATTTATGTTGTTATCTAACAACTATTTTATATTCACATCATCTTTCACATCATGTTGCGTCAACTGCGTAAAGTTCATTTGTCAAGTCTCTATTTCCTTTTCTATTTACTATAGTACGTTTTAAGCATTCTTTACTTTATTCAAACTAAATTACTTGTAATAATTTTTGTAATAAAAATATTCCTTTAATACTATTAATAAATGCCATGTTAGTTAATTTATAACTTAATTGTAAATGAGTGAATACTTTTAAAGATCTCAACCTAAATATATGCATTAAATGAACGTGATTGAATTACGAAGCACTCCTCAAATTGAATTTTATTTTATACGTTCGTAAAGCTCTATCACAATTAAGTGTTTGAGTAAAACGGTTATTCATTGCTGTATTCAAATAAAGGCCAAAAGAAAATAGAATGGTGTGGCTACCAGCTAAGTAGGACACAGTGGGCCGGGCGTATCGATCAGTCGCTAAAACAAGCATGCCGACGTCTGTCTGCCTAACACTCCCTGCCTATACAGCCTACCCAGTATCCACCTAGGCTACTTCTGTTACAATAACCTATTAAACTATTACGGGATAGATTGACTAGAACTTGTAATAACTTGTTTCGTTAATGTAGAATTTTAGTTTTTAAATACACATCAACTGCTAAATAAAGCTGCAATATATTGAATTGGATTGTAATTTAAAATTTTATTACTACAGTTATATTTCATCGTGTTTTCCGCAGTTGTTTAAAGTGGATTAGTACGCTATAAAGTCAGTTTTATAGTTGAGATTATGTTTTACGAGTGATATTAAGGACATTCCAAAACGAATATAAAAGTCTACATCAATGTCATAATAATCGCGACATATTCATAAAACCAAAACTAGCTTTAAAAATACCAAAAAATTAATATGAATATTTTTTTTTCACCATAGAAAATTACAAAATTTACAACATTTTATTACATTATACTCTATTCAAACTTAAGCAAGTTATAAGAATGGTATATCCATTAGTTTTTATGCAGTAAGTTACTTGGTAAATAATGAAAATACTCGTAGAAACCCCCTAGCGTCTCGAATTACTAATTGATGTGAAATTTATTTAGCCAAAGGAATTTCTTCATTATTGCCGATGTGATGGATGATCCAAGATAAACGTTTCGACGTAAAGTAAATCAAACCTACGACCCGAGCGGCGAACTTTTGAATGCTTTTAATATATTATTTATTTAACATTCGGTTTCAGTAGAACATTTTGTACTAAAGCGCTCGTTAATCGTTCATTTATTAGCAAAGGCGCAACTCACCCAGATAAATATCTACAACATTTACGTGTTTTATGCTCCAATTATTTATTACAAAGAACCGTCGTTTTATTTTTATCACTTCTTACAGCCGACGATTACGTCTAATATGCTTCAAATCAGCGCTGATATTTAATGTTCAGCATTTACGGTTTCTTACCAGCAACATGAATGTTCCTATGCACTTAGGTCATCCATTAAGACCACTGCAGCGTACGCTGACGGAAAGCGACCGTAAAACCTTTATAACATCCTTCCAGTACTTGTAAAGCGTTTTGAGAGTCCTCCCCTTTTTATACGACCAGCGCTATAACGCACTACGACATTTCGTGTCTCGTAAAGATTAGAGCATCAAACAGAGCTGTTAAAATTCTTCATTCATTCCCTTCACAAAGACATCAAGTTAATTGAAACTTTTTTTATTTGAATCCTGCAAAAATACTAAAACACATGGAATAATTCGAGCCGCATATGTGACCGAGAAACGTAAGCAAATGTCGCATTAGGACAACAATCTTATATTAGAAAGCTGGGCATTGCGCCAGCAAATCTTTCGAAATGCACAAAAGAAAACGGAAAAAAGTGGAAAACACAAACATTTAGGTATTAAGGCTTATTAGCAAAACTCCTGATTCGAGGTTTGGAGATAAGTTTAATCATAGTGCCGTTAGGTTTTATTGTCTGGGTGCATACGTTTTATGGGGAGTCGGGGCGACATTGTCAACAGATCTTGGTCTTTACGGCTGTTGAAACGTTACTTTAACGGTTTTATAGTTTTCGTCGTTCGTCGCGCTGGCGGTCACGGCTCCTTAATAGCCAACGCTAAGTGTCCGCTCGAGGCTTCGTTGCCCTCAAATATCCTTATTTTTTTTAGGTTTTTTACTTGATTTTCATCTTTACGATATAGTTTTTTTATATGACTGCATTACTGCTCTAAATCTAAACAATATATATTTTTGATTGTCTTCATAACAGGATTTTTCATTAATACTATAAATACTATTATCAATTATGTGATATGGAACAATATTTATAAATAATATGAATGTATCAACATTGGATAATCCATCAATATCAGGTAGACTAATTGTAACTGTAATGCTGCTATACTTACTTCATGTTTAAAAATACTCTTCTATTATCATGTGTATGTATACATTTCTACATAAATAACTATATAATAACATCACTGGTAGCCAGTGCCACATGCACTTAGAAGGCTTCTTTAATTAATTCTAGAACAAGAGATGGCACACGCGACACTGCTACGTCACGTCAACTGCACCCTCTGAGTATTAATTTGCAGGACTAATTAATTAATTACATGTGAACATTTGCTATTCATCAGCGCTGCCGCAGCCGTCAGTACGAAGAGACGACAAAACTGCATTTCTTCGAGGCTGCTAGATTACTACAGTATGAATTTGATACTCAACAGTTTTGGGACACATGTGATTTATTAGAAGATAGATTTATATAAATGAATCATCGATATCAGTGATTATATTAACTACACAATAATAATATAAAATTTAGCTCTGTTCACGAAAGATTTATAGAATCCATCCGTAGCGCCGATAAAAATCTAATAATTTTATCGTCTATCGAATCGACGCACCAGTACAAACTGAATTATTCATATCTCTATAGTATCGCAGTAAATCTCGATACGTTGATACAATGAGCGCTGAAACAAGCTAAATGATCTAAAAGTGATGGTTACTATACACCACTAAATGTTTTCGTTGGAAAATATAAGTTTTTTTTAGTTTTCATAATGATTATATTATACTTTTGAATTGTAAGCTGTTTAGTTATGTTTAACTATGGCATTAAAAAGCAATATGTGTTTTATCATACTAATCTTCACGGTGTATAATAAAAGATCATCCACACAGTCATTAAATATATGCGTCGTATAGTTCCAGCTTGATTAAAGCATATTTCCTTCACGATGCAAGGCGTCGCGGCGCGCTTTTGAAATGCCATTTGAAAGGATTCCCTGCCAACTAACCAAGGAATATGTCAAGTGAAATTATAGCTCGTATGTGCTTATTTACTACTCTAGATTACGTGTTTCATGAAAGCAAAGAAAATTGATGTAAAAAATACTGAAAAGAAAATGACTTGAGAAACTGTTCCAAGAAATTTAACATTTTATTTGGAAGCAATTTAAATGCCTCAAGGATGAATTAAACTGACATGTACTTCAAAGATACTGCAAGGGAAATTTTTACGATATAATGTGAGTAAAAACTATAAGCAAAATGCGTCGCATTAAATGGACGCTGTTGGATAAAATCATGCGATAGTTGAAACGTATACGTTTGAAACTTATATTACGTACACAGCACCAATACAAACGTCCCAAACAAGATAAAAAGCTGTCTGACGATACCAGCAGTTGTTATAAGCTGAGATCGAACCCCATATAGTAATCAGTTTCGGTGACACTGAAAAAAACGTGGGTATTAGTAATTTAATACCATACATAATTTTTTCGGAATAGGTTCTTTACTCGTAGTACCGTCATCATCGTTGTCGTATTTGTCAACCACTGAATGACACCTATTTCTGGACCCTGCCATAGATACCTAACTATTTAAAAGTTTTAACTTTTATATATTAATTAAACATATACTTTTTACATTAATTATATATAGTCAATAATAAAATATGTACGTATATATTTCTTGATATATTTATTTAATTTCGAAAAAAGGAAATAAAAGCGACGTTCGAAATTGATCACTTGTAATAAAATAGCCAATATAATACTGAATGCATTAATTCTTTATAGGCGATTAGATAAAACGATATATTATCGCAGCACGACGGCCAGAGTTTAATATACAAATAAATGAAGTAAGTCTATCAAATAATATGATCACGTAAGGGTAGTTATGACGTTTCGAGCAACAAGTGAGGCGCCAGCCAGCCGGCCGGGGCGCTGGGCGGAATTTCAATCTGGTCATGATGAGAAAAGGCGTAAATTACACGTCTTTTCCTCTTACGCTATTTTCGATATGGTCACCAGATGCCTCGAATGCGTGATGACTTAACTCTCGCTTATATTAGCTAGATAACTGGATTTAATTCTTATAAATGTATGATTAACTACTACAATTAATAAAAATATTAAATACATTAGTAAATGCTTAAAAGATGGATTCATTCTTCAAATCTAATTTAGATAATAATTAAAGTGTCAAGCAGAAGGAAAAGTTCTAAATACATTCGTAATTCTATCTTTTACTTCGTGTCTTTTTTTTTCTTTTTTTATTTGCATTATATCTTCATAAGAAGTAAAACACAATTAAGTATATAATTAATATATATAAAAAAAATACAACAATAATTGTCTTGAAGAAATATACTTATATTTAAAAATATTTTTAAATTAATTTATAAATTTTTACTCAATTTATTCATTTAAATCAAATTTATACAAAATGTCATATAAAATATAGGGTCATTTGTTAAAATGAATTTATATCAATATTAATTAATTTTAATTCAGATCTCTCGTATGTTTATATATTTATAGCACTTAATAAAATAGTGAAGTCGATATATTGTCTGTGCGTACATAATGAACTAGATGGCGTCGCGCAACAAGTAGGGCGACACGTCGGCGCCCGTACACCCCATAGTCCAAGTTGCAATATTAATACTAAATATAGTGAAAAAGCTAACACTTGATGACAATAAACAAACATCGAAATTAACTAACACTTATGTCGATTATAAATACATTTTGAAAACATGAAACGAAAATTAAGTAACATAAAATAGCCAACTTTATGACGAATATCTTAAATATTACAGGTTTGTCACTATCCTATTCATAACAATTTTCTTTACACACAAATATCATATTTATAAATATCGAAGCCAGCAAAAACAAAATCTGACACATCATTATAATTATATTTTCCTACAGAAGATAAGTTGTTCTACTATTCGGTTCTATTTTATTACCCGACTGCGACAGGAGGGTTATGTTTTTCGAGTGTATGTATGTATGTATGTATGTATGTATGTATGTATGTATGTATGTATGTATGTATGTATGTATGTATGTATGTATGTATGTATGTATGTATGTATGTATGTATGTATGTATGTATGTATGTATGTATGTATGTATGTATGTATGTATGTATGTATGTATGTATGTATGTATGTATGTATGTATGTATGTATGTATGTATGTATGTATGTATGTATGTATCGACTGTCCCTACGTATACTATCGAAACTGAAAAAAGGTACTTTACAGGAGAGCACTTTTAAGTTAATTTTGTGTACAAAATTATCATTTATTTGTTAAGTATTGACATTATACTCATGAAAAATATGGTCTAATATGTAATTTTTTAGCTTATTCATTTTTTGTATGAAAAAAATATATAAAAAGGAGTTTCTTAGTGCAATAAAAAAAAAACGCAAATTTTCAGTTTCGATACTGTACGTAGGGACAGTCGGTATGTATGTCCATTTCTTTGGCGCGCCCTACAGCCCAAACGGCTGGACGGTTTTGGACATATGAGGTGTCGTTGGATTTGTCTAAATTGTAGTAGTGACATAGGCTATATAAATTTTCAAAATGGCGTCCACAAATGGCGGAATGAGGGGGGGGGGAGTTGAATATTTTTTCTTACTGTAGCAATATGGGTATCAAATGAAAGCTAGTAAATTGTTTTATTCTTTTTAGTTTATAATAAGAGTATTTTACGCAGTCGGGTTTTTTTGATTTTTTTTTTTAATTAAGCATACTTGTTATTTGACATTATATGAAAACTTTTGAAATTGTATTTTAAATGAAACTTACTATAAACATACAAATATCCTTTTATGTAAGGTATGGTATAACTTGTGTTCATTGTGTATAAATCCACACAGGGTCTGTCGATTTTGTAAACTCCAACAAAGCGAGCCGATTGTAAGCTTCGCTCGGTTTTCGAATTATAGGCTTTGTCACTTACACTATTAAACCACCATTTTATACAAATTTTAAAACAACTTATATTATTTACCGGAAATCTTACGTTGTATAATAAATAGTAGAATCAATCGCTATCGACATTGCAACAAAAACTGTTGAAGCTACTGTGAAAAAAATCGATTTTACAGTTTTAATAAAAAATTATAATCAAAACTGCAAAACATAATAATATGACAAAATTAACTGGTATTAACGAGTACTATTAAGTACTATTGATATTACTAATAAAGTCTACGAAATTACTACAAAATCTACGAAGCTACGTCTGTGCTACGGAACAAGTCTACAATTTTACTAACTTAATAAAAATATTAAAACTATACTAGTGGTCGCACAGCGGTCGAAATTTGACTAATCTATAATTAACGGCATTGTCAACATCATAAAAATATGATTGCGCATAACATGGTGTGGATATGCAGGAGTCATTGAACCTGATCTGTGATAAAAAAATTCGTTGCAAGACCTGTATTTTAAACCGTTTTTGGCAATAAACAAAATTTGTGTATGTATGTACATTATCATATGCATGTGTGCCGTTGTGTGTGTAGTGATTTTTTTCAATTAAATTAATGTATTTTTGAGCATTATTATAAAAAAATATTAACATTCTGCACTTCTTCTCCATATAAACTTTAACTGTGCCAATTTCATACTTCTCCGTCCGCGTAATTTTTGTAAAATGGGGTACAAATCTTTTGCTTCACGTATTAATATATAGATATTGACATAAAAAGAAATAATATCGAGGAAATATATTATATACAGTTATAATTTAAAAGAAATTGTATTTAATCATGTTACTAAGGTAAATTATAGTACACAACCTAAACGCTTCTTATAAAAAAATATACATTCAATCGTCAATACGATTTCCTATATGTACTCGTAGATAAAAAAATCTTCAATCGAATTGAATGAATTCGCCTCAATAAACCCTTCCAATTTGCACATCGTATTATACGTAATGTCAACTATAATTTGCCGACAAAAGAATCGTCTGCGCCATATGAAGTAGGGTGGTATGACAATCCGAGTCCTCCATCCACGACTATGTAGAGGCTGCAGGGGCACCGTAATGGCCGTCCACTTCCGCTTTATTAAATTTCTTCGCAAATACACTTTTATAGACGGCTTGATCTTTGTTGGGCATCATTGTCTTCACGACTGTATCGTACGCAAATAACCGAACAAACAGGACGTTTTATTATTTTTATATGTGCGCATTTCTACAACAAAATATAATGCAATGCCTTCACAGAGATAACTGTATTGAAAAGAGTATCAATATAGTAATAATAAACTACTATATGATTGCACATTTTCTACACATACACTTTTGCTATTTTGATTTGCTACTTAATAGAGAAAATCGTGATCTTTCATTGTTGTCGTCAATAAATTTTCTTGTCGTAGAGAATCATGGTCACAACAATTTAGCGCAGTAGTCACAACAACTGGCTATTGCGCTGAAGCTCGCGGTTCCGATCTCTATTTACGAGATGTGTTTGTTTTATATCGACCATACAGATGTTTATCGTAATCTGGGCAATTATGTTTTTGTTTTGTATGTTTCCGGACTCGTAACACAGGCGTTCAGTGTGAAGTGTGTTTTAAAATATAACCTTTTATATAATAAATAACATTATAAAATTAATTTGTACTGTAGATACTATACTGTATCAGCCTGTAAACAACCCACTGCTGAGCGAAGGCCTCTTCTCCGTATCGAAGAATGGTTGGAGCTCAATCCACCACGCTGCGGGTTGGTGAATAATTTCCCTACCATGAGTAACGATCGTTTTCAGGTGTCTATGATAATAATCGGGACCGACAGCTTTACGTGCTCTCCGAGGCACGGTGGGGAGACCCACAAGGACATACACCCAGACCGGAAAAAATATTTGTACAGATACAAATATCTGTCCCGAGCGGGAATCGAACCCGCGACCGCCGGCGCGCGACTACTCGTACCACTACACTAGAACGGTAGTCAGAATTAACTTACTCATGTTAAAAGTAATAGAAAGCTAACCAAAGTTCTACGCGAATAGCGAAAATGTTTATTATAATACAAATTGCAAACACAGTATTCCCGCGGTCCCGTAAGACCTCACTTATACGACCTAGCATAATGGTAAACCTGTGTTGTGACACTGAGCTCTCTAAATATTAATTTACGAGATGCTGTGCCTGCATCTTTATTACGTCAGAATTGATCATAATATGTAGGTACATCTTAAATCTATAATATAAAAATAAGTCGGGTTTTCCTTCCTGACGCTATAATTCCAGAACGCACGAACCGATTTCAACGGTTTTGCATTCGTTGGAAAGGTCTCGGGCTCCGTGAGCTTTATAGCAAACTAAATTCAGGAAAATTTTCAACAGAAAAGCAGGAAAACAGGGAAAATCATAATAATATAATCTTATACTCTCATAATGAACTGAAGTGCATTGAATCAACTTCTAAACAACACATTGCTTGGCAAAGGCCTCTTCTCCATATAGAAGAAGGGTCATCATTGACTCTCATCAAATGATTTAAAAATTATAAATTTTGTAATATTATCTATAATATAAAAATAAGTCGGGTTTTTCTTCCTGACGCTATAATTCCAGAACGCACGAACCGATTTCCACGGTTTTGCATTCGTTAGAAAGGTCTCGGGCTCCGTGAGCTTTATAGCAAACTAAATTCAGGAAAATTTTCAACAGAAAAGCAAGAAAACAGGGAAAATCATTTTTCACATACAGCGCCATCTCTGATACATAGCATGTACTACAAACCAATATGGTTTTGCATGGCGGCAGTACGTGGTGTGAGTATCCCTCACGAAAATAAGTTGGTGGCGAAACGGAGTTCGCCGGGTTTGCTAGTAGCTATATAAAATGTTTTGTCAAACCTTTAATTTATTTGATTTATTTCAAATATAGAGTTGTGGTTTCTCTTCGAAATATTGCAATTAGCAAGTTCTAAGGTTAACCCGTTTCAAGAATAGTAATATTTTTATGTTATCTTTTCAAAGTGTGCCCGGGAAAAAGTAACTCACTGTAGAGAAAACAGCGTTCCAAAGATTAACCTCCCCATCGACTTACGGCCTCCTAATGAAGTTATCACGAATGTGAGTAATGTAATGACTTATTGGTTTTACACACCCAGCCTACTTTTTAACACACCGCAAGTATGTGTCAAAATTTTGATAAAATCAATATTTAATCTTACTTTATATAGAAATATACAAAACTATACATTTACGTTACCGGAAAGAGTAAAGATTTTATTTCAAGTATAGTATAGTAGTTTATTTAAGATGTGATTTAATAAATTCTTAATCAAATTTTCATGAAGTTTGTACACCGATTTGATGTATACGAGTCTAAACCTCATGTCGTATAGAGTGCAGGTTTGAGCTTGGCCATAGCGATCTATAATCTCTTTTCACACGATTTCCTTGAACAGCACAAGCGTAAACTTGATTCAGGGTTGACTGTAATAGCTAAACCACCACCAATTCAACATATTGCCAAATTAAACTACAAATGTTTAAAAATAATAAGCATATTACTAAATATTAAAAAATTAATATTTATCTATTATATTGAAAAATTACAAGTAATTCATTTTATGTAACAGTAAAATATTTATCAGTTACTTATATAAAATTAAAGCGTAAAAAATGCTCCATTACCGTACACTAATGAGGTTAAACGCAAAAAATTAAAAGCTCTTAAAGTAGTAGTAGTAATTGTTCAGGCAACCCTGTCCGTGCCAGCACTCAGGCAGCTGGAGGTTCGTCTCGAACAAATTGCCGTGATGCCCCGCCATATTAAGTTAGCATCCACCCCTCTCCTCCCTTGTTCTTCGCTTGAACTCGCTAAGTTCACTATTCTATTGTCGTTAATAATTTTCCTTAGTTGACTATAAACTCCGATAAATGAATTAAAATGCGATAGATATTTTTCTATGTTACATAATACGTTCCATAACAATTTTACTGAAACATTTGCTAGTTTTTATGACAAATGTTTCTGTACCATTGGTACTATAATCAATAAGTAGACCCGTACATTTTTCATTACCCGCAGGTAAGGGCGTGGAGTATAAATGCCAACACGTCGTAGAGAAAGTGAAGGGGCCATGAAAGTCGGCGGGGGAGGGTACAGAACAATGGCCACCATGACATTTAGCATGGAAGCGATTGTCACGGTCCGTTAAAGTCGCCAGCCACTGAGCGTACAGCCGCCCTCCACTCGGCTCCTCAAATTCAAATCGTCAGGGATTCTTTTCATTTATTCTTTTTTATCCTTGCCGCAGACGTTTCATATCAAAGTTTTCTAATTACTTATCTCCCCCAAGTAATATCTTAACATAGAATGAACAAGATTATAAAAGATACTATCTTGGATGCTGCAAGCAAATCTTAAGCATACGAGAGAAACATAAATTGTGTAAATATTTTAGTACATTTTCTGGGGTGATAACACAACAGCAGAGCTTATTTTAAATTGAAATTTGATCCATAAAAGTGAAGTAATAATTCTAAAAAATACTTTTAGTTAGAAAAAACAAATTATTGGAAAACTGCAACTGCTACACTTTTAAAGGCGTGTTATGTAACCGTTGTATTTTTACAATTAGTGCAACAACCAGTTTTACGGTGTTGTAAATATACAAGTCAAACTTTCAGACTTAACCTATCTGAATACATTGATTTCTATCCAAATATTTTATAATATGTATCATTAAAATATTAGAAGCTAGAGTTATTAATTAAATGTTAGAGGATAAGAGAAGAAACTTTTTTTTTTTTTATTTTCAAAATGATTTATTGACATAATTATAAGGAAATAAATTCCGTATGTAAAAGCTAATGCCTGTTTTTGTAAGAACAAATACCTAGTTTTGGCAAAGTTCTCGCTGAGTCACGAATACTTTGTTCACGTCCCGGCAGGTCGGCACACACCTGCGTTACCTCGATAGTAAGCAAGTTACGTTGCAAACCACTGCAAGGATTTCCGAACATTGAAACAGGTCTTGAATCTTTAAATAGGGGTTGTGATCGCTACGATTGCTCTTTACATACGCTGATGAAACACCCCGTACTTATTTATTGAAACGAAAGAAGCATTACGATTTCATTGCATCCAGTGTATACAATTTAGTTAACATTACTGAAAAAAAAATAGGGAAATAAATTAGCTATATTTAAATATGTATTTTGTTTTTAAAATTAAGGTATAAAATGATTTGCTCAAATATGATTTATTATTTGAGGAGTTATTATTTATAGAGAAATTTCATACTCAAGATCATTTGACTTTACAAAAGTATTGAATATCAAAAGGTTACTCGCTAAGTTTCAAAATTAGGAAAGAGGTAAGAAACTGTTTTGGTAGTACAAAATATTGAAATGTCTATTCATACGATTATCGTACCGTTACCGTATCGTTTTTTTAAGATTATCGCAAGATATATATATATATATATATATATATATATATATACGACTCATTGTAACATATATATAGCACGACTCATTGTCACGTTCCGCGAGCGAGAGCGTGAAACAAGTGATAAAGAGGTACGATCAGCCTAAGCGTTGGGCTTGTGTCGCATCTATCTCTCTTCTACTCCATCGGCAGAAGAGTCCGAGTAGAAGAGAAAAAATATTTGAATTAACGAGTACAAATAAATGTTAATTTATCGAAAAAAAATGTAATTTTCGATTAACTCCATTTTTGTTTTATACAAAATAATAATAATTTTTCATCAATGTTATCTAATGACGGTACCACGTAAAATTTTCGTCTGTAAACTGACTTTACAGACAACCTTTTTTTTTTAATATTCGTACAAATAATTAATTTCTTATTCATACGATTGACATATGAATAGCAACAGCGTAAAATATTAGTACGTATTATTATTCATTGTTATATAAAACACAACTAGGTTTTAGATAAATGGTTGCAGTTCGTCATAATTTCAGCTATTATAATAACTGAAATTTGTTACTTATAAGGCAGTCTTAGTTAAGAAACATTCATGAAATAGGTAAGTATATATTAAATATTGCAGATTTCAACTTAAATATTTATTATACTTGAATTACTCCGCGATCTTATACGCTTATTGTCTCTTGAAATTTACCTATAATTTATCTTAATTAACAAACGATCCTAAACAAAAAGACTTTTAATTCGAGCTCGTACTCTCATTTTAGTTAAAAGCATTGAAGAGACACACGAGTATGTATTTATACGGGTAATAGTTAACCCTTCAAGAAATGTGTGTGCCATTTTAATAATTAACAACTGTATAATTTAGCTTTATATTATTTCTAAGTACAAAGTGAAAATGAATGAAATGTACTATATTTCAAACTAAATTAGATTATCACAACAAACAACGCTTTACTCTGCTGAAACATTTGAAATCGACAAGAACATTTAAATCTCGGATAATTTCAGTAGGCGAGCTCGTTTACATATTACAATAACTCCTGAGCCTGATGTTACTGACAAGCATTCACTGAGATAATCGCTTGTATTGTTTACGAAACCGTAATCCTTTTAAAGGAGCATTATCTGCTGTAATCGTGATGTAAACGAACTTTATTAAATTCGTTTATTAACTTCCTTTTCAATAAGGTAAGTAAACTTATATAGATTATTAGGTACTACGTTATATTATCAAATATTCTTTTAAATAGTAAAAAAATAATTTATATCTTTATCATATACTAGTGTATGTGTAAAATAAATAAATATATAAAAAAATAATTAAATTTTACTCAGTTATTCAATTTACTAGTAGTAGTCAATTTACAGCTTATAAGTAACAATGGTTTTCTACTTTTCTAGTCTTATTCATATATTTTAATATTTCTGTTTAACCAGAAGCGCATGTGTGGATTATATTAATAAAACCTTGGGAATGTTTTATTTTATTAAATAATAACTATTATTTATGATAAACGTCTCTCAACAAACTTTGTCACGAGCGGGGATCGGACAAGCGACCACTAGCGCAACAGCCAATTCCTGTGACCCCTGCGCCAATATCTTCAAATAAATATCAGACGAGCTATTACTTTTCGTATTCATTTCTTTCAGCGCCTTAAAATATTACTAATGCAGTAAATAGAGCTATTAACGATTTTTTATAACCACCTCCACCGCGCCAACAGAGGGTGGTTGTAATATAGGCATTTTTATTTTATGCGGTGACACTCTGAACGTCAATAGGGAAATTGGATTGATACTACTTTTAAGGGCTTTTTAGACATGAACATCGTTTTTTACGCGCAGTTCAATATTACGTTTTCACGCTTTTGTGGTTTACGACAATTATTATTTTTATACGTGAGCGTTTTAATGTGAACTAATCGATTATTTATTTTTAGCTATAAAACATCACTTTTTCGAAGATCATAAATACATCAATGAATACTGATGTACCCTTTAACGATATGTGCACCTATAAATAAAAGTTTTGTACTAAATGAACTGCTTAGAATATATAATATATTTATATTGTTTTAAACTAACACGATCACTATTATATGTATATACACACTCTACTACTATTTTACTACCACATACTCGGCATTCTGAAAGTATGTGGAATCCGGCGATTAGTTTGTGTGAAAATGCGTAACGGTATCGATGCTCAGAGTCCAAAAAAGACACTGTCAGTATGGTGTGCCGTTGTGAACAAGTGCGTCCGTGTGGCGAAACTAGTCGACCTAAACGGAGAAGAAAGAGGGTAGACAGATTTTTCTGATCTACCACCATCCACCATCTCCGTACGTCAGTTTCCCCGTGATCATGGCGATTAAAACATTGCCGAAATATAGGGAAATCAACAAAATTATAAACGCGGTAAGCACCCGAACAAATATAAATTTAAATATGAATAATATATTTAATTTAAATTGTCTATCTAATTTTAGTTATTAGCATAATCTTTGGGAAATAAATTAAAAATAGTCCCAGTTGTAACTTGTAACCCAATTCGTTACTCAGCCTCAGATAAATTTAACTAATTGTAAGCTCAAATCTTTATGTAACCTTAGACTATAGCACGATTGTGAACAGATTCCCAGTTCGATTAGTCTTTGTAGAGAGATGACGAATTCCGGAACCTGGATCACGAATACGTTGTCACAAGTCTCTCGTTTCATTTATCACGGAATTGTTGTACTTTTTGGAGTGATGTCAGGCGATATTACAAATAAACGAAAAATGTATTAATTAACTTTTATCAATAAGAATATCCCTACGTATTCTACTATATATTGATACATCTTACATATAAATAAAAAATATTTGCTACATTTTTTAAAGTTTATTTATTACATATAGCTAGCTCCATTTGGTTGATTTGTTTTGTTGACAGAGAGACTTATAAACCAGACATAAATAATACTTTTGTTAAAATCACTTCTAATTTTCTTCATAAGTTGCTTGCACTAGTGTAAGTCGCTAGTTCTTTATAATAAGGATAAAAGACTTCAAAACGTCTTTCAGTAGATTAAACTTATACAAGAAATGCAAGAGCTTCCACAGAAACTTATCGAAATCAAGATACATAAAATCCGATACGTAATCCCAGTGGAAATAAAAACAAAATAGCGTATGCTATACGATTTAGATAATCCTTAAGGATAAATTGAACATGAAATAAAACTGAGTGGGAAAACTGTAGCGTGACAGTTGGTAGTGCATGCTGCAAAGTTAGTACTGCCTAGCCCGCGGCGATGTCCAAGTTTTATGCTATATTCTACTCAAAATGCTTCCACGAACTCATGTTTCAAGCGATTTTCTGATAGTTTAAAACTACATTTTAATACATTTTCTTTTAACTGTGTAAGTTTTTTATTATTATTAAATGTATTTATATACAAATAGTACCTATTACGGATGGGTAGCTGAATTATAATAATAAAAGACATAGCTTACGTAATGATAATTTCTTGAAAATACTTTCAAGAAAATTTTTAAATTTAAATTTTTCCGTTGTATAATAAAATATAGAATTTCAGATTCGATATTTTGTAAACATTTGCAGCAGCTATCCAAAAATGCAAATAAAATATCAAAATAGTCTGACCATAAAATCCTTAAAACAATTATTCCGTGTGTCGGCTACTGACAAATAACGTAAATACGTTACCAACATACCAGGACACTCTTCGTGTCCTTTCATTACATAAATACTTTACGACATTTGTTACCATGTTGTATAAATAGATACATGATGTTAAATACACTTCTTTAGTGCTTTTACCACAAATATATAGAAGTGACTTATTTGTTATAAAGAACAACAAACATTTTAACCGTCCTTATTATTTAGTTTTAAAAAAGTAGTCGTTTTTACAACTCACCTCGTGGTTTTATTAATGCTAGTGGTCGCCCAGTGGTTGAAATTCGACCTAATCTATAATTGACAGCATTTTCAACATCATAAAAATATGATTGCGTATAACATGGTGAGCACATGCAGCAATCATAAAAAAATCGATAAAAAATTCGTTGCAAGACCTGTATTTAAAAAAAATTCCTTGCAAGACCTTTATTTAAGACCATGTTGATAACAGACTTTGAATAAACAGAATTTGTGTACATATGTACATTGTACATATGTACATTGTACATATGTGTGTGTCGTAGTGTGTGTATTGTGATTTTTAAGTAATTTAATGTATTTTTTGAGCATTATTATAAAAAATATTAGCATTCTGCACTTCTTCTCCATATAAACTTTAACTGTGCCAGATTTCATACTTCTCCGTCCGCGTAATTTTCGTAAAAAGGGGTACAAAGTTTTTGCTTCACTTATTAACATATAGATAAACATTTTAGCACAAGTCGATGATTGAATTTAGTATACCCGTGATGTGCGGTAACGATGCTTCACCAGCTGACAATCCTAAAGCCAATTTTCGCTAAAGGGATATATGTACGCAAAACTTTTTTTGTACAGCCAGTTGCAAACGAGCAGAAGGAAATAAAACAAAAGAACTGTCATCAACGTTAAGCGTGACACTATTTTATTGATTTTTCTGTAATTCTCTGATTCAACCTGTCTTGCTACATCAAAAGTGCTCATTATATACATATATGCCTATATTTATATTCCAACATGCCAATTTGTTGCCATATCAAATACGTTAAAATTAATATGTTTGAATCATGCTGTAGTCAAGATGTTAGACTTGTCCGCTTATGAATACATATTTTAACTCCCGACGTTGTAATTTATATTGTGTATAATATTTAAAAAAAATATATGAAAAATAATTCATTACACGACAAATTACTGTGATTTTTAACATGTTAAATATCTACCTACACGAGTTTAAAAATATATAAATCCCACTTGATGTGGGATTATGGAGTATTATATACACTGGAGTTTTAAGAACCTTAATATTCTGGAATTTTCAGTACAACATCAGACGATGTTCGGTTGACAAATGATAGTTGAACCAATGTGGATTTTTTTATTACATGATAAAAGCTGTGAAAAGCTTATTTCTTAAATTCTTATAATTTATTATAAGTTACTAATAAATTTTAGTATTAAATCTAATATAATAAAGTATTATAAAGCTGAAGAGTTTGTTTGTTTGTTTGAACGCGCTAATTTCAGGAACTACTAGTTCAAATTGAAAAATTCTTGTGTGTTGGATAGCCCATTTACCGAGGAAAGCTATAGGCTATATAACATCTCGCTATGACCAATAGGGCTGAGCAATAATAAGAAATGTTACAAAAACGGGAAAAAATAATCTTTTTTGAGATCTTCCGTTGCGTCCTTTATTCTCTTCTCAAGACATTTTTTAACTTTAGTTCTACTTTTAAAGTAAATATAACATCACTCTTTTACTGAGAAATTTCAAAAAATAAAAAAATCTCAATAATACGTTGAAAGACCCAGGATTTAAACCTGAGACCCCTTTGCTCGGCAGTAATGCTTGCGACCACTGGACCAACGAGGCGGGTACCTACTCTTAGAGTAATTGTTTAAAAATATTTAAGTACGTTTTTCCCTCAAATTAACGCGGGTGAAACCGCGGGGCATAGCTAGTCTAATATAAAATTTAAAATGAAAATGCAATAAGATAGTATTTATCGATAACAATTTTTCCACGGAATAATAAATATAATTCATAGCACTACATTATGCTATACATTGATTTATTCTCGAATTTTTCATTATTTTCTTTGCATGTATCGTCGATACATACAGCTAACAACGTTATTGTGTTTGAACTTTGAACCCGGGGATGATAAATGCACAGGCAGAGCAGACTACGGATGCGCGCTGCTTATCACGAAACCCGCTTATGGTGAATTTATTTAGAATCGTAACTTAAAATCCTTCGAAAACTCAACGACGTTGTGTGACTGAATGTTATCTATTCCATTCGAGCTTGTGTTGTTGCGAAATATACGTTGCTGAACCACCGTGAAGTAAAATAAGGTAGTCCATACTACGAATTTATTTTACTTTACATTAAAACGACGCTCTACTACAAATATTAAAATTTACCTATATCATATTGCAGTACAATATATATATATATATATATATATATATATATATATATATATATATATATATATATATATATATATACTTTCTAAATTAAGGGTGACTTGTTTTTGGAAATAAAACATTTTAGAAATATATTTATTTATTTTACGAATTCCGTTTTGCACGTTTCCTTATATTATGCAGACTATAGTTAAATTATTAAATAAAGAGTGCGTCTTAATTTGTAGTATTGCAGACTCCAACAAAGAAATTAGTTAAAGACCTCATTATTATTAGTTATCGTATAAGTAGTTACTATCGTATAACATTAGTTATTAGTTATAACTAATATTTAGATGTTTAAATATAAGTATATATAATTCTATTCAAACATCGTTAACTGCAGGTTCCGTCTCTAGGTATTGGTGGTGATATACACTTACTTTCATTCAATATGTCCCGAATGACTACTCTCACGCACATCACGCCTGGTCCATAACAAATGACTAGTCTTAATACGCCTGTGATAAACATATAAAACAACATAAATTGTATGAAAGCCTTCAACAAAATTTCAAAATTATTGTTCATGTTCAAATTTCTGCAAAAGTAAATTTTCAATGTTTATTTTTATTGAACAGAATCCAATAAAAGGCAAATATTGTCAGGCCTCTTTTATTTAGATATCCTTTACTGTACGTAAATATACAGCTCAAATCGTAAAATACAAGAATAAATCATGTATTATACAATAACAAAGAATTCCACACATAGCATTGTACAGATATAATTAGAACTTGTTCTAGGAAACAAGATCGTAAAAGTTTCATTAAAGAAGTTGCAACAATCACTGAAATTGTTATATTCCTCGGAAACCTTTTGATCTTCACAAGAAAGGTTGTATTGCACCGCAAATATTGAGTCCAGAACCCAATGTCCGACTCATTTCATCAGTGCTAAACCGCAATCGCCGCTCCTTATGGACTCAATTGTCTTTTATAAAAGGCCACGAACGCTCACTTGCTTCTAAGATGTTACGCTATCTAATGTAGCCGACAACGTTAAAAATGTCCCGATATAAAACTCAATTGGTGGTGGCAGCAACAAATCAAAGACCATTTATTATTATTCTTTGGGGCTCCGTTGGAGAGCATATAAATTTTGAAAATTTAGACATTTGCTTAACGCTTAACGCTTAATAAATATACGTATATACTTATAAATAAACGCTATTTGTACATTTAACATATAAATGTTTAGTTGAAAGTAAAATTTTAATTTACCCAAGTTGAATAAACTTACTATATGATATAACAGAACAAAAAATTACATTACTATATTGTTACAGTATGAAAACATTTATTGCTAAGAAAACGTCTTTTTTGATTTCTTTTAAAGCGCTTACTTTACTGAGTATTGGCGAATGTAAATTATACAAAAATATACATTACAGAATTATTATGTATTTAATAGCAAACCGAGAAAAATAGCATTATGAAGTTTTTCCAGGATATAATAGAAAAAAATATAGAGGAATTTAGAAATAACAATACAAACGCACAACTGGCACAATAATCCCGAGTGGGCAATGGACAGCACGCGCCATCAGACTTTGTCATTGTTCAGAATGATTTACAAATTGCGTACATATTTGAGTAATATTGAAAACATTTTTAAATGATAATGTTATTTTTTGAAATTACAAATTTTTTATTTTTTAATTACATAATATGTATAATGTCTATAATGTTTGTTATATGTAATGGATTTTGCCACTATTGTGTATTGATGAAACTTGTATATAGATTATGAATGTCATCTCAAATGCAATTGACGAATCAGACACCAGACAATACAAATGTAAATATGGTCGAGCTGCGTTATGGAATTAATATTTTGATTGGATTAATCTATTAACACAATATTCCATTGCACAAAGCTCTACTCGTGAAGCTGTCGCCTACATGCGTATTTCGAGTAGGTGAAGTAATAGAAATATCCTTTTATACGTCTGACCTGTTAATAATTTTTAACTTTAATTTTTATTTTATCACTGTAGGTTTTTATTTTTTTTAATTCATGCATAAGACTTTTTCAATATATTATAAATTGACTATGACTTGAGTATGACAACTTGAAATATTTGGTGTAAATATGTTAATATCGAGTTTTTGAGCAGTGGATATCTGGATATCTACCGGTCCGAGTTAATTTCGTTTTTATAACACCACAAACCCGAATGATCTGTTTACTAGCGGGTCAGTAATAAAAAAGGGGCCGTGGTGGCCATTACAAGGCGAGTAGTCGCGCTGCCCGACGTCGCCCCCTATCGGGTTACAAGTGAAATGGAGCGCAGGGGGCGGTAACAGATAATGACCAATATAGTCGATGGTAAATATCAAACCAATTATATTTACCACAAAATTTCCAATTTACAAATCTGTAAATCTTCTAAATTATTCTTACTTGTGAGTTATAAATGTGTAAATTTATTTCCCTTTTTAGAAACACAATCTATGAAATAGTCGAACTACACGATATCATATCTGTTGAAGGTACATATTTTATCATATCAAAGCTTTCATCATCTATCATGTTTCGACATGTTTACGGACCTCGTATTTATTGACTATCGCATTGAGCGATCGCATTCATTATTCTGATTATGGCAACTCCATTGTACCGTCTCATGCTTGCAACGTGCTTTCATTTAAATTGCTTCCTGTTTTGGGAATCACTACAAAGTCTTCTGTATTCGGTTTATAATCAAAGTTTTATCAAAATCCATGAGTTCTTAATCCATCGGGAATTGTTCTAAGCCTGTGCATGCCAATAGGCCGCGTATTGTCGCGTTGCTACTGACACATCCATTATGGTGACATTTTGCCGCCCTTTTTCCTGTCACATTTGACAGGTTTGAAAGTGACTCCTCCTCGCCAATGTTTTTGGCTCGTATTCGTTATTGATATCGGTCTGCGTATAATGTAGATGCTTAAAAAACGTTAGAAACAAGTAGTTCCCAAAATAAAAGGTTTTTTTTTATTATTATTTTTAAAAATAACAAACTATTATAATAGCTAAACTATATTAACTATAAAGAAAGTTATTTTTTATTTGCTTGTTCCCGCTTTTTCTTATTCTAACTCAAGGAACGGGTTCTAATACGGTTTCACTAATAGTATGAGCAAAAAACAAGGAAGGCTTAATATATGTTGGAAGTACTTTGTAAAAAACGGCTGTAATATAACGATGTTTTATATATCATTTTCGAACGCATTTATGTCTAACGCTGGCTTAATTTTAGGAAATAAATTAAATAATGTACTAAATAATAACAGATCTTATAAAGGTCCACAAAATACCGCAATAGCATACCTACCTTTCTCCTAAGGTACATCCAGACAAACGTTCTGGTGTAGTGGTACGAGTATTCGCCTCAACGCCGCGCGCCGACGGTCGCAGGTTCGAATCCCGCAAGGAGCAGATATTTGTATTTATACAAATATTTGTTTCCGGTCTGGGTGTATGTCCTTGTGGGTCTCTCCCACCGTACCTCGGAGAGCACATAAAGCCGTCGGTCCGTCGATATTTCCGAATCAGTTTTCCTCAATTTATTATTAAACCTTATTCAAATAAATTTACTAATAATGTTGGTTATTTACACGCTTCGTATATTAAATACCTGGGTCTAATAGTAGACTGTGAACTTAACTGGACACTTCATACAGGTAGCATAACCATCAGTATTCGTAATTTAATTCCAATATCTCGAAAATTCAAAAGTTCTGCAGATCATGAGACGTAACTCAATATAATTATATTATGCTCTTGCAAGAAGCATTATACAGTATTAAATTGTCGTTTGTGGTGGGATTGGTAAAAATTCTTTGCTTGCTTTGGAACGTGCTCATAGAGCCTTATTAAAAGTTATGCTTGGAAAACCAAGGTTACACAGTACTGATTTACTCTATAGAGAATGCTCAGTTCTAACTTTAAGACAACTTTACATTATGGCTGTTATTCTCCGCAAGCACAAAAGTATTGTCTTTAAGCCTATCATAATCGCTATGCACATAGGGTTTGCGGCACAGCTTCTTATAGAACGAATTTTGCTCTTCGTCAATACTATATTATGAATAGCTACTTATACAATAAGGTTAATAAAATTAATAATATCTATTCACTACATTTAAACAAATGTAAACATGTAAAAAAGTTGGATTAGGAACTAGAATTATGTGGAAACATAGATCTGAACAATATTCTTCAGATATTTGTTGTTGCTAAACTTCATTCTCAAAAAAAAAACAAACATCCACACTCTTGTACATACGCATAAAAAAACTAATAAATATATACACAATATACCTAATAACTAGGGAGCTGGTGACAATTTTGGTATATGATTTCATCGTCGTTGATAACAAGACGTAATGTAGTCTGGACCTCTGTTAACTAGAAAAAATAAGTGACGAAATCAAGTAGCTCTGATTTTTTTTTATAAATAATTTCGAAATTTTAAAGGAAAAAAAATCTGTCAATAATCATATTATCGTTTCTTCCATGAATTATATCTTATTAAATACATTTCATAGATAGTGAAATTAAAGTTGACAGAAGTCAGGATGGTGGGAGTTTTTATAAAAATTATTATAATTTTTATTTACAGTTTAATAATTAAAGCTAGCTATAAAAACAAAGACACGCACACAAACTCAGAAGTGGTTTTGTTATTTAAATTTTATTATTTTATTCACTATTTTTATTTTATAACTTTGTGCAAATTATGTAAAATTCAAATAAAATAAACTCTTAAGGGCCAAAAAAACTGATAGCTGTAACATAGTATATACTAGTATAGCTGTCAACGTTAACCTCCTTTTATTTATGTATTTCAATAGTACTGTGTAATTTTAATTGTAAAGAACGATATGTACTTATAATATGTCAATAAATTATTATTATTATTATATACTCATTTGCAAAAAAATTTGATTTCAGCAAGAGGGGGTCACACTCAATACTAAACTTTTATCTGCTTTTAATGTATTCAAGAAAAACAAAGAAATTAACGCGTTTCATTTTTATTTAGCGAGCAGGTACAATCATAGTGTTTTGAGCTTAAACATTATTTCTTAATAATTTAATTAAAATGTTATGATAAAACTGATGAAAACTATTCCTTCCTAATTAATTTATAAAATTCTGAGGATAACAATACCTAAAATTGTCAAACAAACTAATAGTAACTATAAAATAGTTCTTTGCTTAAGTGCCCGTTTTTTTTTTTTGCAAAAGAGTTTATAAAAAGTATTGTAAAATCATTTACACTATACCATTGAAATACTTCAATCTCAATTTAAAAATAATAACCAATAAAAAAAACTTAAAAGTGAAACATTTTCTGTCATGCTGACGCGGATTTATCCTTCATACAACGTTGGAACTATGCGAAGCCAGTGCATGTCGCTAATTTGATATATTTTTTTATTAATTAAACTTTAGTTTGATGTTATTCTTAGGAAACTATAAAACTAGATTAATTAAATAATAAAGGCCATCTACAAAACTTTTTTGCGTCGCAATCACTCAATAAACAGCCCCACAGTGTAGGTATCCCTAACGCATAAATACTTGCTTAGTTATTTATGAGGGCAATCTTTACATGGCTATCTCGAAGAGAAACATTACCACCTGTATCGACACTTTACGATTTATTGCGTGTATATTGGATACGGATTTATAAAAGACGTAATATAATTAATTAGTCGGCTAGCCTAAATACCTCGTGTTCACTACATATTTTTAACAAATTATGTTATGCTATGCATTTCTTCATTGTGTACCGATATATATTTTATTTTTTATTGAATAAATAATGATCCTATTGCAATTGAATAAGCAATACATAAAAACCTTGTAAAATTTAAAATACGAATACCAAATTAATTATAAAATTATCGTCACTTAGATAAAACATTATCCTTTATAAAAAAAAAAATATTTTATTAATATTACTGTATTGACCAGCTTTTTATTGTTTATAGGTAAGCGAGACAACTGTTAATCACTTTAAGGTAGAAATTTTTACAACAATAATATATAATAATATGCATAATTCCATAAAATTTGGAAGATACTTTATTTTTACCGGACTGCTGAAAAAGGGTTATGTTTTTCGAACGTATGAATGTTTTTTGAGGGTATGTATTTAAAATAATCTTTTCACGCTCTGTAGATTAAACGGATTACCGGATTTTAACATACAATATGTCGTTAGAATCGTCATAATTGTACAAATGACATAGTGTATAAAATATTTAAATGTTGTCTTCGAGAAAAAAAAATATAAGGAGGAAATTTTTTTTTGTCTATTCTTTTTTTAACATTATAGTATTGTTAATATAAACTCCTGATAATACCGAAGACTTATTATAGTTATTATTGTTAGATTTTTTTCAGTTTTGGGCTATTTACTTGTTCTCATGTTGCTGCATGTGCTACAAAGATCAGATATTAATTGCTCTGTGTAAAAATCAATCACTAACTACCCAAACTAGAATAATAAACATATTAAAAATCCATACGTAGGAAAATCCTTACAGAAGTTATATATGTACCTTACATGGCCAATATTTCTGTCATACCCTAATGCCTGCTATTAGAAACAATTCAATATATGTAAAATAAAAATTAGCATTTGAAACAAAAAGAACATAATAAATAATTATATACAAATAAACAAGTTCGGTGATATTAATTATTTTTAATATAATTAGTAAATAAAAATTCTCAGAATAAATATCGAAAGTCGATAGCTTGTCCTCTAAAAAGTAATTCCGAATGTAGCATTATGTTTCAGCTATATACTGGAGCCAATGAACTGTCCCTAATAAATGTTATTAGAGCACACGACGTACCTACTCGTACACGTATATAAAGACACCTATGGACTCTCTTCGTTTCAATTATATGGACAAGCTGCTTTAGAAGTATATTTTATTCTATAAAATTTTTATTACCGTCTATGTACTATGTACTTAATCTATTTGTTTCTAATATTTTTCAATATATCATATACAATTTTTATTTAATTATATTTTTATAATATTATTTTTCTTATCTACATATTTTACACATACTTATGGTAACTTATCCTCAGTAAAGTTACAAACTTAAATAAATTAAAATAATTGAAGATTATTTTTATGTAGAGAACGATACGGTTATAATATATGAATTTTAATATATCTTAAAATAAGTTCTTAACATAAATATACACAAAATTAATCACCATTGAAAATTTTCATTGATCCGTGAAATTACAATCTTAAAACGTTTCACGTCAACAATTCTTAATAACATTTTTTAGAAGTATATTAAAAGCCTTTATATGATAAAAAGACTTCAGATAAGTTGTTTCTATTAAAATATATCAATTGTCAATATATATTTTTATGGCATTCCAAACTTATTATTACTTTATTAACAACTAGACGCCCCGCACGGTAACACCCGCGTTAATGTTTATGACTACTACTCCTCTCTCCCCAATAAGTCACAGCGTGCGTTATGTCTGCTTATAACTTTTCTAGATAACTCAGCTTTCTAACACAAAAACGAAAATTAAACCCGACAAACAATTTCGTTTTAGTTTATACAAAAGAAAAAAATATATTACACGATTGAATTACTTTGTTAAAAAAATTGCTAATATCGATTAGGGAAGCCACATTTTAGTAAAACTTATTAACGCCAAACCTGACGACACTGACTCATACTTTATCAATTATCGCCCGTTCAGTAGGATTATTCAACAACAATTTAATAACTTACAAGTACATATAAAACCTTATATGTTACAGTAATAGTAATAATGTAACTTTTATTTATATAAATACCAACATATATGATATGCACCGAGTATCGACGTGAAATATTTTTAGCATAATGCATCCGTACAGATAAGTATGGGAAGATCAGGTCCTCTAACACATGTTCGTGATTTATCTCCTAACGGATATGTAAAGTGTAGCTTTTAATATGTATGTAACACTATATTATCGTGTTTTTATCAGTGCCGCCCCGTTCAGCACTGTTATAACCGCCCGCCCGCCACTAGTCGGCCTGTACTAGAGTGCGCGTCGTGCGGTCGAACGCGCCTCACTTCTCGGCCTCTCTACGACGATCACAGCACGCTCGCACTTCGCACACAACGGTCGCACCCTAACAATTCAAATCAAACATTCCATTAATTTGTACATCTCGCGGCGATAAAGCACGGAGTTTTATTACTTTACGCCTTTTATTCAAAATTTTATTTCGCGTCCTAATGCAATTGCAATCTAGTATCGGGATCGTTGTTAATTCGAGTTGTTTTATTTTGTTTTATTTATTTGTGCATAATTGAAAATGGAAACCAGTCATTTTAAGGTAAGATATCATCGGCTATTATTAAAAACATAAACGTGTATACTAATATACTTTTAATACATAAATTTACTTGTTCTCTTCATGTAATTGATAGATATCATGTACAACGCCTCATAATCTAATTTCATAAATACATAAATAATTTTAATAGTAAATTAAAATTACTTTATATTATGAAGTTTCATCGTCCCTTTAAATTGAGATAGAACGTCGATAACTACACTTGATAGCCGTCACTGGCCACTCATGCGCATTGTGAGGCAATCAACATCCATTAGGCCATTTATAGAGCTACAACAGGCATCCAATAAAAATACACCATAAATATGAATGGTTTTCATTATCACTTAACCTCATTTGTGAACTATTTGATCGGTTATACTGAAATATTGTTACTGTGCACTTTATTCAAAAGTTATTGTTCCTTATAAAAACTTTTTTTTATCTCAAAATATCGATTGAACGAACAGCTTCCCTTCAAAAAGATAGACAGAGATAAGATAGTTTATCTCGTCCGGGGCCGCCCCCGCTGCTGCTGTCACTCTGATACCAGAAAAAGTTAACAAGCCGCGTAGTTAATGAAGATGTCCCTACCACTCGTTGATATTATATTTTTTACCTACTTTTGCTTTTAGGAATTTTATCGAACTAATTTAAAAAAAAAACTAAATTGAGTATTTTTCTTGATATTACTTACTTAAGAGGTAAATACCATAGTTGTATTTAAATTTCCTCGCTAAAATTGTTAAAATAAGAGGACAGTGTTCTCATCACCATCATCAACATCATCATCAATTGTATAAAAGTGCATCTTTATGCATAACAATTTTATTTTTGAAATTTTTTTGCGTGCAATGAAGTGCATTATAACTATAATTATCAGCACTATTGTTTAACAATGACTAACGTTAGCTATGAGCTTAGTTCATAAATAACTATCAATAGTATAACTACACTCAACTCAATAATTCCTACTTAGTACAAAGACACATAATCATTAATAAATAATTATTTTATTTTATTTTATTTATTTTTTATTTTATTTCATAGGAAGCCAACACAGTCATGTATAACTTTACAATATTTAACATAAAAGAAATTAATAGTATGATACGTTTTGTTATACAATGCAATTGTAGGCTAACTCAACATTTTGAAAATAAGTATGTATATTATAAAGAAGATATTATTAATAACTATAATATATAACTATAACAGTTATTATTAATAACTTATAGCATTAATAAAGTTTTTTTTAGATTACTAAATATTTAATACACTGAATTTCAAAATCATTTAAATATTTCATTTCAAAAACCTTAAGAAACTCATTTAGTTTGTATCATATTATTATTAAAAAAAATCTTAAAAAGATATATTTTTGGCATATGCGGCCACCGCCCACCTATTTTAAGCCAGGAATGTCAAGAAGCCGAACAGTCAATAACAATTTATTAGGCCATTACTTCTATGGTAGCAAAGGTACACTAACCGAACGAACTGTTTGTTTTATAAACAGCTTTGTGTAACAAGTCTAAGTGTAGGCAAGGCGTCGGAACAAGATTACTCACCTCCATGAGAATTGCTTGCCCATGACGTTATTGTGAATCCATAGAAAACCGCATAATTACATTTCTATACTTCTACAACTATACTAAAATTATAAACGAAAAATAAAATTTTCGTCGACCTATTCTCTGAATCTAGTCATCCGAATTGTTCTTTTTTTTGCATTAGAAAGGGAATTTTAGTTCTAAAAAAATTATGCTTCTATGCATAGAATACAGTAAACATAAACACAGGTGATACCGCGCTGGTGATTTAGTAAAGCATTATTTCTAAAGACAATTAATAATTTAATACGTAATCTACATTCATTAATAAAAGTCAAGCTACTTACTTTTTATTTAATTTTGTTAGTTTAACTATTTTAGAGGCATGTCTTAAATTTCTGAGAAAATAAAAGTCATACTAGTAAAAAAGAAGGAAATAAATAAATTTTATGACAGGCGAACCTTATAACTGAATACGAAATAAATACAAATATATCTTAATAAAAGTCTCTTAAAAGAATAACTGTCACAACTTCATAAGAGAAGTGTCTCATCAATTAAGGACAGCCATGCGCAAAGCTAACTCCCTAATTATCTACAGTGTTTCCTCAAAACTCCTTCTCCCATTAGTAAAGTTCATTTTGCCCTTCGTTGGCGCCATGTTACAACGTCACTCGATATTAGTCATTTTTGCGGAAAATCTCAACAAAGAGATGGTGTAACATAGCTTAGTCACAACAGAACCTTATAGAGAAACGCGGAAAATATGTCCTAATGGCCCTTTTGTTACTAAGGAATGCTTTTGTTTTAACGAGTATGTATAAAAATGAAATTATTCGTATTTCGAATCATAAGTTTTATTGTAAAAGGTATTGCATAACTTAACGTGAACCTTGAATACCTTTTAAAGTCACGCTTTTTTATTAGTTTCTAAAAAACTAAATAGTTTTACTGGTGTATGAAACATTTAATTTAGAACTTTTTGACCAAACCAATATATAACACAAATATTATGAAAAAGCGTTAATGGCAGAACAAGTTTTAAAATGTACCCAATAGATGTTTATCACGTTGAATACAAGCTGAATTTGAGTATTTAAAATATAATTTAAGTGAATTTGAAATGGTTGATCGTTTAATTTTACACGTAAAATTTTATAAGATTATATTTTAAAACTTTAACATATTTCATTCTGGAATTCTTGTAATATACTCGTATGTATAACAAAATAATTTTAATAGTTTTATGTTAAGTAATTAATCGCCTAAAAAAACGTAACGTTTCAAAAGCGCTACCTATTTTTGGATACACAATACACAAGACGAAAATAAAAATTCAAACGAATTTCGAACAATAAAAATTCGGAACTGAATATGAAATATATTATAAATCAATCACAATATATTTAGAAATCGAACGCTATCCTTACATAAACGTTATACAGTGAAAGATTCATCCTTACATAAAAGATTTAGAAGGTGAGTAGAGTAGTAGGAAATATGATCCTAGCACAAATTGATTGAGAGCGACATTTGATATAAAATCGTGTTGTGATTGATGCGAGCCCGCCTCGTACGCGCTCCGCTAAGTGCTCTGTCGTGGTGTCGCTTATACCTTCGATACATATTACATATCACTGTGTATGAGCTTTATGTGTGACGCTTCTTAGAAGATACACTAAAATAAATCAGCTATGTATCTATAATAATAGCAGTAGATAAAATCAATATCTGATCGTTACCTTAATACGCTACGCTGTCTTGAAATTGACTAAAATATCATTTTAATTATTTTCTGCTATGTTATACAGAAGGTATCGTTTCTTATGTTATATATTCTAGTATAATCTGTAATTTTTATTTTCATATAATTATTCTAACACAACGCAAAACACTTTCATAACACAACAGCTTCGGATTATAAACCTCAGTGTGCCTATATAAATTGTTTCCAGAGCTTGCGTTTTGATATTACGTTTATAATTATTATATTATAAAAAAAATAAAGTTTAATTTTCATAACTGAAAAATTAACTTTTTTTTTCTTTGTGTTGTATTAGTTTTCAAATAATCTCAATTATCGTTACGTAGTGTGTTCGAATAGTTTCACATTTTTAAGCTGTTAGTGAAGAAAACTATTGATAAAAGGAGGCGGCTTCTTAACGAAGCATCTTTATAAATTACTCTTAGTTTTCTTAATTTTGTAACCGCGTTTTTTAGGTCACCCGGTCGTAAAGGGTGAGAAGCTGCTGACAAATTGCCTCACTCTACGCTTTATTTACTTTATAAATGTCTTTAAGTTTCTACAAAAACACTGAATTCTTAGAATTTTTTAATTTCTACTTAATTTGATTTATTAATTATTTGTTATCTATTAAGATAATATATATATATATATATATATATATATATATATATATATATATATATATATATATATATATATATATATATATATATATATATATATATATATATATATCATATTAACTAAACAATATTACACTTTCATAAGTGTAATTATTGTTCAGTAGCTATTTCAGGAATGAGACTGAAATATTTAAATACCTAAATTCATGATATTGCTTGCAACTAAATCACTCGTTATTTATGCTGTCGCTAAAGATGTTGACAAGATCAAACACGTAACGTTTTAAATATAAACTAGAAGAAGTATATAAAAAGCAGTTAAACAAAGTTATTTAAAAATTTGTACAAATCGTCCATCTTATTTTATAATTCTTTATTTATTACATTTGCATAGTTGGTGAGCCGTGCAGAAATCTGTAATAAATACATACGACAGTGGCTTCGCTGCAGAACCATCCATCACACTCTAGATTCATAACAGTCCTCTCTCTGCAAATGTCCCGTGGACGTTTATAACAGATGCCTTTTGCTATATTATAGTTAGCTATCTACGTTTACATATTCAGTGTGATTTTGGATAAGGATGATAATAATAGATTTAAAACTCAACCTTAATAAACTCAACCTTAATAGAATTAATCTATCATTTCTACCAAATAAAGTAAATTTGTTTATTTAATGATGTCATATAAATTGACTACTAAATTATTAACAAATCCTGAGATAAGGTGTTATGAGGCGGCAATAGACCATATCGACTTTGAGCATTACGCGAACCTCCCGTACATTTATTTTATCCTTTAGAAGCCACGCCCTATAAGGGTAAACGATGACGTGATTCGAACGATATACCGTCGTACTGGGTAATATTGTGTCGCGGACGCACTGATAGCTTGGCCCTTTTAGCAAAAAAATAAGGTCACCCGTTTACACGAGAGCAAAGGCTTTAAGTGACTGATACTACATAAATATTTTTACGTCTCAGATAAAGTGATGAAGTAAAACTTTTAAACCCCTTACGTAAAAAAGATGAGTTGGCTCGAAATATTATTAATAAATATGTTTAACATACACACAAGGTCGTCTGTCCCTAAGGTAGGCAACTTAATCCCTGTGTTTTAGGTAACAACCGACTGATATACATTTTTTTTAAATAAATATACATATAAATAATACATATATAAATAAACATATATTACGCCCAGACTCGAGGCGGGAATCGAACCCACAACCCTTTGAGCAGAAAACTGGGTCACTGCAAACTGCGCCAACGGGTCAGTCAATAGTTGAGTAAAAAAGTTAATAATATAAGACATGTCATTATTTTCTAGTTTTCTAATGATGTTTTGAAGAAGATTATTGTAAAATTTGAACTTTATTTTTATTTCGTGCTTTTAAGGCTAATTTACAATAATTTAACCTCATTTTTTTTCTTTTTCCCTTATCAGACAATGTAAGACCACACACCGTCTATCTAGAATGTAATCGTAAGATATTTCTAATAAACCTGCAAACATGACATATGGCATGGCATGCATATACTTTTACTGATGATACCATAATATGATGCTGCAGCATCAAATCAAATTTGATTACTATGTTCATACAATAACATTATAATTAATAATTCTAAAAGAGCTGATAATTTAAAAAACGGGTAAATATATTTTCCTATATCATATCTAAGAACACTCACGATTAAATCACCTTTCAAAACACTAAATTAAAATCGGATCATCTGTTTGAAAGCTACCCCATAACAGATACACAGACAAATAAACAAACAAACAGACAGAAACAAGCAATATTCTTATAAAACCTCTTTTATGTGGAAGTTAAAAATTATAAAACTACTGAGAACATTAGAAAATATTAACATGATCGTAATTATTACGGGTATCGAGGAAGTTGTGTTGTGAATTCTAGGACAGTTCCCATTTCATTATTCAGGAGTGTAGCGGACGGCCGGCCAAACTTAGATTGAAGGCGGCGACGCGGGCGCGTGCTTAAACTCGCTCACTCTTGCTTTGCTAGACTTAGATGAAGATTTATAACTTATACTGCATATATAACACTGCTTTATTCTCAATTAATGGAAGGAGTAATAAAAACATAGACAATTTTAAACAGATTAAAGTAGAATATATAAAAAGGACAAAGTTACTGTTTATAGGGTTCCGTGTCCAAGGGGTTCTAAAGGATAAAAACTCCAGATTTTATCTTTCCAACTATCCGTGCATCTGTAACAATACTATATTTTTAATACTTAAATTTGCACATCAGTGTTACTTTGGCCGCTATGATAACATATATGTAATATAAAAATAAAGTGATAAATAAAAAATAAATAATAAATCACCTGTCAAACACTAAATTAAAATTGGATCATCTCTTTGAAAGCTACTACGCTACAACAGATAAACAAATAAATATACAAACAAACAGTCAGAAACAAGCACTATTCTTATAAAACCTTTTTTTACGTTTGTGCACTTACCATCAGGTGTACCGACTGTCCGTTTGGCCCCTCATAAAAAAGGTACGAAGTACGTAATTTTTCTTAATATTTAGCTCGATCTTAACAAATATAAAATTTGTGTTGGAGTCCGAATCGTTATTAGCAGGTTTTATATTATTATTAAATTATAATATTTTCTCGTCTCGTGCCGGATATTTATTGAATATATATTTTCGTAATGATAATATTATCTTATCGAGTGAAGCCTTATAGTGTCGGAAGTTCGTAGGCGGCTTCCGTCGGCGCGTGCGCATGTCCGCTGATACCCAACACTCGCCGCAGAGTATCATGTTACGCGTCATTTGATATTCGTTCGCAAGTTTACAGTAACAAGGAATCCACCACAAAACCTGCTTTTGGTAATCAATACTTGACATGTGTATGTGTTACTTGAATGTATTTGAGATACCATACGTGTCACTTATTTTTCTACAACATTGATCTCATAATATTTCGTCATATAGAATGTTTAAAAAAAATATTAAGTTAGACTTTGGACTTTAATATTTCTATTGACTTCTAGAACATCTAATATACACGTACATTACTTTCATTATACTTACATAAATTATTTACAACTAAGAAACGAACATCTAGAAACGTGCTCGATAATAAATTGTTAAAAACAAGTGGAGAAACCACACAATTACAGTAATTACCGCGGCTTTTACTAAATCAGGAGAAAATTTGCGTCCTCAACCCTCCACATTACAATAAGGAAATGGAAGAAGCCTATGAAAAAGAAAATTAATTTAATTGTTATATAAGCAAGGGCAAGCACGTAGTTCGTGTTGCAAGTATTATAATGCCGTTCTTTTTAACTTTGCTATTCTGTTAGTTGAATTGATAATAAAATTTTATTTTTATTTTGTCATGAAAATGAGTCAGGGAATGCGTATTTTTACGAGTATTCGATTAAAGAAACGAGTGTTTTAATTAACTTTAGGGCTGTTAAAGTAATTAAATTATTAATTTACTACAATGCTACAGATAACGAGGAGCAGTTAATAGTTTATGACTTTCATTATGTCACTTACTTTTACATATGGCTGTCTACTATACCTGTCTAATTTTATATCATTCTTTCATGAAGTTGAGATTAACTTGCCTTAAATTTTGTTTGTTACACAATTTGACTATGTCTGGATTTCGCTCAAACTTCTAGTGACTGAGCTGTCTTCTCTTGAAAGTACATATACTTTTCACGTATCTAATTTAATCCAGCTCTCCTTAAAAATTCTTTTACGTTCAAATTTATGGAAAAACAAAGTATAATACTACGTTATTTTAAGTACGTTACGACTACATGTACACAAAACCAAGCACTACAGCAATCGTAGGAAGAGAAGGCAGTTTTTCATTGGAACTCTACCCTTATCTATTCACAGCTTAAACCATTTATATTCTATTTCACTCGTCGTATGTTTAAACACATATACATATTTACTTACCATCTACTCATTTAGCTTTAAAAATTTGTCAACATACAGCCTTGAAGTCATTAAGATTTTTTTGGTGTCATTTTTTTAATGCTTTCATTTACGTGTAATGTAGGTATACAATAAAGATTATCTATTTAACTTTTCAGAACAAAACTAGTAATAAAATCGGTCCCTGTTCCGTTTTTTCTATATATAACAAGTTATTTTCTCAGTAAATAATTGGTTTTTAGAATAAATAATGTATGGATAGCCAAAATATTAAGATGTTAGTATAAATACGAGTATGTAGATTTGCCTAATTTATTATTACTTTTAATTACATAATAAAAGTTCCATTATTTGAATGTATGACTATAGGATATGTTGCAGTAAAATTCTATTACATTGTAAATTCCAATCCAATTTGTACAAAAATTTAATAAACTCTAAACAATAAACGGCTTCTCAAAGTATTTTTCCTTGTAATTGGTCGTTACGATATTTAATACTTATTAAATGAAAAAAATGTGAAATAAAACTTCGTTCAAACTTTTGTACTAATTGGATTAGAGTTATCTAAATAATTTTGTTGTAGAATTGTTAGCAAGACAAGAGAAGAAGAAAACATAACTCATTCCCGATTACTCACTCAACCTGGGTGTGATGTGTGCACTCGTTGCTCTTCCCATCACAACCTCCTTGAGTGAGCGACCGTGTATGAGACTCTTACCTGCTGATTAGAAGAAGAAAAATAGCGGTGTTTAAATGTGCAATATGTTATTTATTTCGTACATATGTTACATTATTACAATGTTTATAGTTTTAACAGCTATATACGAAAAGTACATAAACAAGATGTCTTTAAGTTTGCGATATGTATGTAATTGTACACGATCTGCAACAGAAAAACGAAATACCACTGAAAACTAGAACTTCATTTGAAATATCAAATTGCCAAGGTGGTTTATTGTTATGTTGTATTAATTAAGATAATTAAAAAAGCCGTCTGTTGATCATCATCATATTATTATTTGGTATCATGATTTCTTGATAAATATCAAGAAAAAATATGATGATTGTGGTTTATATAAATTATTTTACAAGAAATACACATACTATTTTTTAATTAAATATTTTCACAACTTTCGTTTTTTAAACCCCAAAATACCAATTCAGTCACTTCAACGCGATGATTCACCAAACTATTTTTCAGTTAAAAATAAAGATTGGCTGTGTCGAAAATTAATAAACAAAAATTCCATTTACCTTTAGTTTACGCATAAAATATTGATAGGTGAAACTATTGGCCGGCCACGCAGTAAAAATAGCCAGACTAACGTACAGAAAGCAGGCGTGATTCTCCAACGTGATTTATTCGCCATTGGCGCTCGATTCGGCGGCTTACGATATTGAGAGTATGTTCATAGTTCATAGTACAATATTCCAATGATAAGTCACGTAATGTAATGTACTCGTTCAATATTCATTATGAATTATATGAACATAGTGAAATATAAAATTACAGCTAAATATATTATTCGACTATGGCCTAGCGTTTCGCTTAATTTTACGAGTAATTAAGGTATATCTTATACTATAATTTGACTTAACTACAATCAACATTTATTTTGATAGTTGATTATCACATAAAATATTTATTAAAAACGTCAACTACTGTTAAAAACAAAAAAAATATTAAAATTCTTTACGTAACTAACTGATAGTATTAACAAGTAGATATGACAAAAAAGTTGAATGCAGGCAGAACTTAATCTCTCTATACAGATTTTCTAATCTGTTTTTATTAGTTTTATATAACGCGTTTTATTAACATAGATCTTAGTCACAAATAGGTCTCGCCTGCTTCTAACTTTTCTAAGGCTGATCGACTTTTTTAATAATTTTTAAACGGATTAGGAAAAAAAAAATTAATAACATTTAATTTCACTGACATTTTTTGTTTTACCACAGCTAAGTTTGTTTTTTATATTTTTAAACAATATTATTATTGCATACTGTGCAATTATTATATAAGAATGATGAAATATATTGCTTAAAATTTATTGTAGATTCCAAAGTCATGAACAAACGCTAGTAATGAGTTAAAAAAAATAGTTTATTTCGATTTGTCCTTTCAAATTATATTTAAAAATAGAAGTTGAATAACTTTTTGTTATTCTCTTTAAGTTTTATATTTTGATACAAAATGACATTTAGCCTCCGCAATTATGATAAAACATAATCTATAATATAAAAATAAGTCGGGTTTTCCTTCCTGACGCTATAATTCCAGAATGGACGTACCGATTTCCACGGTTTTGCATTCGTTGGAAAGGTCTCGGGCTCCGTGAGCTTTATAGCAAACAAAATTCGGGAAAAATTTCTACAGAAAAGCAGGAAAACAGGGAAAATCATTTTTCACATACAGCGTAATCTCTGATACATAGCATGTACTACAAACCAATATGGTTTTTGCATGGCGGCAGTACGTGGTGTAGTATCCCTCTCGAAAATAAGTTGGTGGCGAAACGGAGTTCGCCGGGTTTGCTAGTACCTATTATAGTTGTGTATATTATGAGAGATAAATGACTATTTCCTGTGACTAATTTATTTTTAGGAAAAAATAAATAATACTAAATTTTGAATTAAAATTCACAAATATTCTGACAATGAAATCCATCCATCTGGATGAATGGACAAAATAAATTTTCGTAATTTTATATGTATGTATATTAAATTTGTCATCATAAAAAGGTTCACAACGAATTATTTTTTTTTACCCGACTGCGACAGAAGGAGGGTTATGTTTTTCGAGTGTATGTATGTATGTATGTCCATTTCTTTGGCACGCCCTACAACCCAAACGGGTGGACGGTTTTTGACATATGAGGTGTCGTTGTATTTGTCTAAATTGTAGTAGTGACATAGGCTGTATAAATTTTCAAAATGGCGCCCGCAAATGGCGGAATGAGGGGGGGGAGTTGAATTTTTTTTCTTACTGTAGCAATATAGGTATCAAATGAAAGCTAGTAAATTGTTTTATTCTTTTTAGTTTATAATAAGAGTATTTTACGCAGTCGGGTTTTTGATTTTTTTAATTAAGCATACTTGTTAAATATTTTAAGTTAACTTTAAGATCACTATTAACATTTTATTTTAGTTTAACAGATTAGTATTTTGAATATTTTCATCTTAAATGTATACAAATAATGCTAACTATTTGAGGTTATTGGTTGGTTGGTATTGGTTATTGTCATTAGTGCAAATGGTGGTGGTTTTAGTAACATATATGCTTAAACTATATTAACTTATTTTACTTTGACTTTGTAATTAAAACTGCGTTGTAATAGATTACCTTGGCGTCCGCTTTTGAGAAAATTGATTCTCGGCTTCATTTCCCACTTCTTTCCCTTTAAGTAGGCAATTAATGTTTTTAAAATAACATAAACAGTATAATTTAGATTGAGTTTAGAAATATTAATATTGAATTTAGTATTTGTTAAAATAAATTAAATGAAGAATTACCATTATACAATAATAAACAAGCGGAGCGATCCAAAAAAATTATAATGTAATATTTTTTTTATCAAGCACCTTTTTAATTCTATAAATCAATGACCGACGCGTAGTGACATAATGACGTAAATATGCATAAAGTTCATATATAGTCATCAAGTGCACAATAGTAAGTCGGTATTATCTCCGTGTTACACCTGGGCGCATTGATTTGCATTTGCAATGCACTTGATAGGCATTCAGTGTTTCACACTTAGACGTTGATTGTATTCATACCATTTACATCTATCTGATTGCGTTCAGAACAGCTTATTAAACTGAGCACAGCTATAACAATATCAATAAATATGTATGATATTTTCGGCTTAATCGTATCTCGTGACGCTATCAAATCACAGTTAATTATATAAATACAGTACATAAATACTATCTGTTTGTGATGTATTTTGACTCTATAACACATTTCCTTAAGACAACAAAGTTCTTCAGTCACACACACACACACACACACAAATCTTACGACTCCTAACGCTAGTTTATCCGTCGAGTTGGCAACTCGTATATTCGTAGCGTGTGCCAACAGGCCTACGCAGCTTAACAGATAGCACCCATCGCGTGCTACGCCGTAACCGTCAGCCTAATTAACTCACCCGCACTACGCCAAAAAACAATTATTTTAATGCGATTTCATTGACTTAAGGGGCCACCCTACCTCAGCTCGAATTCAGATTTCACCCCCACTTCGTCGCAACCGCAACACGCTCGCGGGGAGCGCGCGCGTCTTTTCAAAACATGATTACACCCCAAGTATTCTTTAAAAAAAATATTCAATGTACAGTTTTGACTTTCCTACCATTTTATTATATGTATATAGATTTTGAATGAAAGTATACAAGCTCAAAAAGTAAAAAGTATAGTACCGTCCTCCGTTCAATTCGAGCGCAAGCGACACAGGTATCCCTTACGAAAGCCGGAGCGGTACTGACAAATATGAGAATTGAGAGCGCTTGGTTGTTCGTCGCACGAATTATAGGTATTTTCTCCCCACAAACCTTATCAATAGTTATTTTTAAAAAAACGCAACATATAAAATGTTCTTCATACTTATTTCAATTACCATGCTTAATCTCAAGTTCATAACTTCTATATTTACTGAGATATTAAGGATTTAATAAAAAAAATAGAGGTAACTTTGCGATTTTTTTGTATCGATAAAATTTTATGGAATCGTGTTTTCGAAACATATGAAAGATAGTTTATGTCCTGAACTTTACCATACATCAATTTTAAACTTAAATATTCAGTAGTTTGGAAGATATGGACATCCTGCCGAGTGGAAAATAAGCAATTTGAGGTAGCATACACTCTTAAGCAAACACTATATTTTTTAATTTAAAATATATAATATAAAAAGAAATTTTGGATAATAGTAATATGAAAACCAAATTACCTGTTGTTCTCTTAAGTATAGTATAGTTTTAAAATAATGTAATCGTTTATGAAAGAACATAACTTTCAATTATTTTATCATTTAATTTTGTTTATTTTATATTATTTATTATGAACAAATCGTCTCTGTAAAAATACATTCAAGCTGCACGAGAAGCCAACGTGATCGAAAAACTTTATAGACGCAACGAAATTACAATATTAATTCAGAAAGCTATCTAACGGGTAAAACCCCCAGTGTTTTGATTAGAAGAGTACGTAAGTCGTTTTTATAAGAGGTTCAATAAAATTCACCAAGGCGTGATTCAAATCTACTTTGTAGATTAAACAAAGAAAAGGTGCAGAAATAGTGAACTCGTTTTCCACATAGGGAAACGAAATCGGAGAACAATTTTGGTCGAACTAGTCCTTGAGGAAACCGTAGATGTTTGGTTTACTGCGAACATCTGCATAGGGTTGAGTTGTTTACCACATCGTGGTCTCAAGACAATTTATTTGAAAGGTGTCGCGCAATCCACTCTGACGCCATCACTACCGATACAAATAACCGTCTACAAATAACTCGATATAAATCACTTCGATAGTTCCATTTGCTTAGATGGTTAGGTCTTTATATTCAAGACAATAAATCTGGTTTAAATTTAAAAAATATATATGTCTTTTGTTATACGTTCACGGAAATATTTAACATTTTATTAAAAACTTATCGTCACATTGTTAAAAAATTTCTGTCATTTTATTTCTTTATCTCTTAAATTAGAAATAATAAAAATTAACAAAATTATATTATAAATATAAAAATCACTTGGCATAAGAAATCTGTTAACAAAATGTATTTACTCTATATATAATTTATTTTTATCTAAACAAAATTATATTATATATATTCTATTAATTATTATTCTAAAAGAATTGACCCCACGTTTCATAGCCTCCACTGGTGACAGGTGGCCTGGTACATTTTTTGCCCATAGAATCGGAATTACAATTCAACGGGGAAATGCTGCCAGTATTCTTGACACCATACCACGCGGACACGATTTATACCAAAATTTGTCTGTAAATGATTAATTTAAGCTTTGCGTTGTAAATATGTATTTATGTTATAATATTGTAAAACTTCGAAATAAATATTTTATATAATTATTAATTAAAAAATGATAAAACATTCATTTAAATAAAATTATATAAGAGCTGTGTGCCGTTCACAAATCATTTCATACGCGCAAAATTTATTTATTAATAAAAATGTTAAAATAACATAAAATCGTGGATTTTTTGAACTTTTACTACTCTTATTATTTCGGTGGTTGAGAAAGATGAGTTCAAGATTTACTTAATTACAATACAAAGATACCAGAATAAAGTTCAGCAAAAAATCATAGGTTTTTTTTCTCGATATAAGAGAGATTCGAGGCAATAAGCTGTAATATAAGATAGAGGCGTCTATATTATCACAAAAGTCTATACTGATTACTTATTATTTTATTTTATATAATATTATAAAGCTGAAGAGTTTGTTTATTTGAACGTGCTAATCTCAGGAACTACTTGTTCCAATTGATAAATTATTATTGTGTTGGATAGTCCATTTACCGAGGAAGGCTATAGGCTATATAACATCATGCTAACGGCCAATAGGAGTTGAGCATTAATAAGCAATGTTACAAAAACGGGAAAAAATATTATTAGCTCTCAAAGAGCTTCCGTTGCGTACACTGCGTAAACGGTTAAAGTTATGCATAAATCATGTGGGACGGAATTGATTGCTATTAAAAATTGAAAAAAAAAGTCCGCGACAGCATATTTCTATCTTTTAAGGTTAACTCATTATAACCTTTTTTATGGTAATCAAGTTTGTTCTAAAATAATGCATTATTTGCGAAGGTGGTTTTATAGACAGGATATAAATCCTTATCCAAATAAATACGTTATTCATCACGAGTATTTTTTTTAACAAAATCGTCCTGGATATAATTTGATTTCAATGAATGAATATCTTAGAAGATATCATTGTTTTAAAATAACTCCGCAACGAAATAATGATCACAAAAAATTAAAAGGTGATATTATTGCATTATTAGCCAGGGATATGAATCTTTAGGAATAAAAAATACTTCATCAACAAGGCAATTTTATGAAGATAAACTTTGTCTTATATAGCATTCAATTTGAACGCATAATTTAGGGGATAATGTAAAATCAAATAAAACGATGTCGCCCCGCGCCCCACGCTGGCAGTAGGTAGGTAAGTAGAACCGCCAAAACTGAAAACATATCCATAAATTACCTATGTACTTTATTCTAATTCTTTCGGTTCTTATTTTTTGCTGCTGCTGTACGAAAAGTGAAACCGTTATATTAAGTAATCCTCTTCAATAAATTCAATAATATGCATATAACATACAGCAGTAATTTATTTTTACAAGACGATGAAAAAGAAGATAAAATTTTGAACTAATAAAAAAAACATAGTTTTGGTTGATTAAAAAAATATATAAATGTATTTTGTTAGTCAATAATACAATACTGTAAAATTTATTCTTTTGAAATAAAAGTTACAAAATATTTTCTTACGCTTAATAAAGTTTTTACTTTGAAAACTTTTAATAAATTTTGACAGTAGTCCATATTTCTTACTCTGAAATTTTACTTGCCTTAATTTATTATTATTTCATAAATACTAAAAGAAAAAACGCATATTCTATTCAAAACTACCTACATATCTCTCTACAATTAAACACTTTTATATAAAATAATTTATTACTTGATTACGAATTAAAACGTATTTAAAATATTAATTGAAAAATTTGAATAAATTAAACAACACAAAAAGCTATTAATGAACTATATAGCATTTTAATTCAATAATAATAATAATAATATAATATGGATGTACATATGAAAATAAATAAATTAGATACTTAAGTATATTACAACAAAAAAAAACCTTATAAAATAGAATGAATATAAAAAAACGATATCCTTTGAAAATTTAATTGCATAATAGGGAACGTTGACTACGAGACGAAACTCACATTAAAATTTCAGTGTTTTTGGATATCAAAATTTTAATGTTGCCAATACCAAATAAACTTCAATTTAAATTACATATAGATGACAAGTAGAGATAGGTTTTTACTTAACTGAACTCAATGAAGTGTCCTGTTATTAGAACTCAAACGGTGCAATCCCAATCTCGTTAAGGACAGCTACCGGGAGCGTCGCACGTTGAAATAGAAAACGCCGGTGATTAATTGCCAATTACTCGGACTGCCGAGTAATGCCTACTGCTAGATATGTATGTCCAAGAAGGCATTTTTATCAATAATATCTTAATCAACTGACACCATCTTAGATAAAACTAATTATTCATCTTTCTAATACAATTAAGTGAAAAAGTACGTCGAAAACTTATTCATCATATTACTAAGCTTTGTTCCACGCTAACATAAGATTTAGGTAATGGTTTCAACATCGTAGCAGACATGTACCGAATGAATTGAAGATGGTGGCTACTACAATGGTCGCTTGGGGAGTAACAAGTCTAATAAATGTATATTGCATTTCGGCGCGCAGAAGGATATTATGTTCTATTTGACATTCGGCATTTCGTTATTATTTACGTTGTTCAACTCGAATGATGGTCCGGATAAATAAATATAATTTTATCGAGTAGAATAATTTTGAAGATAGTGTTACATCCCCAATGCAAAATTGTAATTTGCTATGATATAATCCAATATTAAGCATGGCGTAATTGAATATTTTTCCAATTTGTCGCGCGTAATGGGGCAAGATTGAGTTGACGGTCCCTGGCGAGGGACCCTCCTCGGCGCAGGACACGCGCGGCATTTCATCTTCACGCATAATTTTAAGCATTCAATTAAATTTCCTTTTCAAATGTTGTTGCAGTTATGTTTACTAAGTAACTCGATAAATTTTAATATTTTTTTATTTTTAAAAAACATACAAGAAGTAAAAAATATTTAGAGAAGTATAAGTGAATACCTATATTTATTTCATTTACATTCTGATAATTGAAGAAAAACATTATTTAAATTTTTCGTTATAGAAATAAACATAAATTTAATAAATGTTTTATCATTGTTAATATTACATTAGGTTAATGTTTACGATTCCATCTACATGACGCAAGATTAAGTATTAAATTTAACAATACGTAACAATACGAGTATATTATATTTCTTAAGATCAAGCTGAAATCTCGAAACGTATATTGGCCACAATATATGTGTATTCTGTGAAAATTATATGACTATTAGCATTCTAAATAATAACCCTATGAGGAACGGCCGGGTGGACAGTGGGGTCTTAGTAAAAGGTTCCGTTTTCACTAATAATTTGTTTAATTAGCGAGGATTTTACACAAGACTGGCACCGTCTTGGTTGTTTACAGAATTATTTTTATTTCTACCTTAAGATGAGGATTTTCTCGTTTTAGTATCCACGGCATTGCGTAGCAATATATCATAGAGGCGTGGATGCACGTCATGTCTCCGCACCAATATGCCTGGATTACCCCTGAATTCACTCGCACATAAGCTATGCTCATCACGCCCTATATTTCTGTCGCCAACAAAAATAAGCTATCTTTCTTTACGACTTTTCCTTACAAATTACGATATAATACATATTTACTATTTTGTCCACTCACTTTTCATCGATATTTATCCAAGCGAATATATAAAGATAAGTTAATAAAAAATACAAGCTATACACATGATGCTAAATTATATAGAGGTATTATTATCAATAATATTTAATTCGTTCATTGTAAAAAGATCTTTAATTTTCTTTTCACTTGAATATCTCTTGTGCTCGTTACGATTTTATTATATGTATAGATTACATGTTAGGATAGTTAAAAAACCATACAAGTATTACTATAGTTTCGAGGATTGAATGAAGAAGTTCAGCTAGCTTATGATATTTATACCGATGCATTTTGACGCGACAACGACGAGATGTCGGTCTACGTGACGCCGAGTCATTCCAGTGGCGTTCAACAGCAGCATACTAATGCTCCCTACGAGCGATTCCGTGTAATTCCAGTTATTCCACCACCATTGAACGCCAACCAGCATCTTGAATATGTTACAATAATTCTAACGCCGAGCATAAATGCCTGACTATAACAGAATCCATCTCTCCGTAATTTCACTAACTCCTATCGTATTTCCTATCGAAACAATATTGCTCCGCCGATAACGCCGCAGCCGGCTCACAGAGTAGCTCGTTGGTCCAATGACGATTATGGTGATACAATTTAGATATCTATATTACTACTCTATGACATTCTACATTAATTATTCATTTCTAGATTTTATATCATTATTAAACAAAAGCTATTTTTTTAAACTGTATATCGAAAAACATGACTTTTTTTTTCTTTTAATGCTGTGATAAAGATTCTTACTACTCGTTTTTTTTATCAGTTACAATTTTATTATATTTTGATAAATAAACTTACCTGAAAAACATTTTATTAACTACCAAGTGACTAATACGACGTATGAAGAATTACGACATAAGTATGATTCAGCATTCGTAAGTCACCTCCGCTTGAAGCTAAACAAACTCTGCTTATCGCACAGCATAAATTGGCAACACGTCGTAAGGCGAGCCGCACTCTGCGTGCGTCTGGCTTTATCAGCATACTCTCGTAAAACAGCGCTCTCTGTTATTGCGGCCTGGCTGCGACATTTTTCGAGACTTTTTTCATTTCGCCGATGCTGATCGTTACCGTTTGGACATTATTAACACTGCAGTCGAACCGAGAGTAACCGATAGTTCGATAAATATGTCTATTTGGCGCAAAACGAGCTCCTATCGACTAAAAAACGTGCCGCCTTAAGCGCGAATGTAATTAGAGGCCAATCGTAAAACGAAAGGGTTGCGCCCGGAACATCCCATCTGATAATGAGCAGTACTGGCGCGGCTCCAGCCGCCGCTCATATTAGGCAGCACTCATACCGCTATCGTTACGACTTTTACACTTTTACGAGTTGTTTAGTTTACGCAGCCGGCTGTGTATGAGCGCGTGTGCTGCCAAATGCTAGTTCGCGGCTCACCGCGCGCGTCCACTCCTAAATATACCACCGCTTCACCGCTATGTGTAAATGAGATGTAAGTTTCGGCCTCATTTGGAATTACGTGAACGCGCTAGTCATCATTCGGCACATTAACTCTATCTACTGAGTTCACTTCACGATCACTAGTACGACGATTTTTGATGTTCAAAATGTAAAAAAATGTGGAACAAAATAAACGAAACTTAATTATGTTTATGTACAAGCTACCCGACTCACTTTGTACGTAATAAACTGAGCCCTATACCTAACGAATTCTTTAATACACCTCCACATTATTTCATTACAAATGATATCAATATTTCACCAAAATTCTTTTATTCGAATGAAGCTAGGAATAAATCTATGCCTATGCATTTATATTTATCTTACCAAAACAAAATTCAAGATTCAGTACAAAAAAAATGACAATTTTAAATTTCTTTAAGTTTTATATTAGCATCAGCTATGAGTGTAAATATTTCTAGTTTTTTACAAGGTTTTTTTTTTATTCTGGCCCTGATAGATTAGTAATTTTTCTCAGAGGAATTGCCAACACCTCCACAACCCATAAAAACAAAACAGTAACTAATCTATTACTTTATATTATAATATAATAAAGCTGAAGAGTTTGTTTGTTTGAACGTGCTAATCTCAGGAACTGCTGGTTCGAATTGAAAAAATATTTTTGTGTTGCATAGTCTATTTACCGAGGAAAGTTATAGGCTATATAAAATCACGCTATGACAAATAAGGGCTGAGCAATAATAAGAAACGTTACAAAAACGGGAAAAAATATTATTTTTGAGAGCTTCCGTTGCGTCCTTTATTATTCCTCTTCCCGAGACATTTTTACTATAGTTCCACTGTTAAAGTAAACATAACACAACGCTTTTTATTCCTCAAAATGGTATGCAGAGATGTAATAAAATAGAATATCCACTTAATATATAATTAAATGTAACACCCACTTTTCGCTAGTTATGAATCCCATGTAATGGGAGCGAGCATATTGCCAAACACAGGACACCATTCCAAACTCTGTGCTATTTACTGGAATATTGGAAAAATAAATAACCCAATAATTAGTTGACCGACCCAGGAATCGAACCTGAGACCAGTTGCTTTGGCAGTAGCGCTTGCGACCACTCGAGCAACGAGGCGGGCACTCTTAGAGTAAAGGTTTAAAAATATTTAAATACGTTATTTTCTCAAATTAACAAGGTTGAAACTGCGGGGTACAGCTAGTAAATAAAAATATCTCTAGTAAGAGAAACAATTTTTAATAGGTGATTTATAATTATGACTGATATCGACATAGTTTTGAATCTCTAGGTACAGTGGAGAGATATAAAAGTACAAACACTCATATATATATAAACACATTTTTATGGAAATATAAAATTCCGTTTTGAGTTAAAATCAAACCTGCAACCATCGAGGAAAAGTTTCGTCAGCACTAGACCAAAGTAATCGTCGAGTTCCCATAAAAAGCAATACAATTAAGAGATCAATGAGATAACGTTATAAAATGTTACTTTATAACAAGTCGGATATTCAAAGAAGTTAATCTTCGGTACAACAACAAAAAGCTTTCAAATGAAAACCTATCAACTGACAGCTCTCATAACTAACTGTTGGCATCCGTTTACAATGAGGCAGGCAGGCTTCATTCCCGATGATATCAATTTTGTTCAGTGGCTCTTAATTAACATTTTCTTTTCTTTCCTTTCCAGGTGAGTGAGGCAGGGAATACAAACCTGACGGCTTTGTACGACGAGCGCGGTTCTCGTCTCGAGACAAAAAAGAATATTACACCGCATTCAATTCGAACACAGAAGAAAAAATATGATCTGCACTTTTGTAAACGCAAATGAGGTTCGCTTTGAAACGTGGGACTTAATTTAAATAACGTTGCTGAGCAGGCACCTGAAAACTGAAAGACTTCGGATATATGCTAAAATAGTCGAGTGCCACTAAAACAATATTTTTTGAATTCGCTTATTTTCATTTTTTATTAATTTTTGGTTAGCATTTTTATTCTATTATTCATTCATTCCTGCGATAAGCTTTAAATAAAACTGAACACAGCAATCGAAATATTTATCGTAATATTAACACCTGTATATTTTTAAATAATCACCACTACATAAAAAATAACATTTAAAAATTTATTTCATATAAAATTAAAAATTTGTATGATAGAAATATACCGCGAGAAAACTTCGTAAAGTAAAAAATTTAATACATAAGTATATTAACACTATGACACACATATTTTTCTAAGATTGGTCAAGTTTTTGGTACATTGAAACTTAAACAATACAACGCTGATTTTTTGTCTTTGATAAATGTAATATCTAACAATAAAATAATAGACAGGGCAAGCCGTCTTAACATAATATTATTCGTTTGTCTGTCATATCTCTAGTTTGCTTTTTTATAATCGGAGACGTGGAAAACGGAGCTTCCTATATATCTTCTTTTTATTACGACAAGGCACACCCAGTAGCGCTTATAACCTCAAAAACTAGTTACCAAGATTCAACAAGGTTTTTAGTGTAATCTTAGATTTCCGGATGTATGACGGTGATTTTTAAATTACTAAACTATCTAACACATACACCATTATCTTTATACACTGATATAGACATATTTTTTTCTGAGATGAATGTGATTCTTTTCCAGAAGTTGCACACATAAAGAAGTTATGACTAAACATAACAATGTAAAATACGCTTAAAAATTTAATATTCGATCTGTAGTTAGAACCTTGTTTTCTATCTTTAGAAGTACTTCAAGGCTACTGTACAGATTTTGAATTCTGTTTCATTGTTAAATTCTGCAGATGCCAAGTGTTTAAGTATATGGAGAAAGTGCAGAGACTTTCTCAAATAGTTGGGTAGCCACTGTAGATTTTGGATAAATATTTGGGCTTTAAGCACTATCACGACCTTTTATTTTGTTGGTATTTATATTAAGACCATTTTTTACTGCATTTATAAACTCGGTCTCTCATAAGACTCTCTTCTCTTTGTATCAATATTTTCAGATATTTCACTCTTTTAAGATACCGTAGCTTGTTGATAGTGTTCTTAATAATACGAAAATTTTGCCAGAGTCCATATAAAAGTATTTCAAAGTGGTCCTGTATCCAGTTCAATTATTTTCATCTATACATATAATAAAATGGTAGAAAAGTCAAAACTGTACATTGAATATTTTTTTAAAAGAATACTTGGGGTGTGATCTACAATCGATACCGAAGCCAAAAATATAGTTTTTAGAATTTTTGTCTGTTTGTCTGTTTGTCTGTTTGTCTGTATGTATGTCCGGGATAAACTCAAAAAGTACTGCATGGATTTACTTCAAATTTGGTACGAATATTATTAAGAAGTCGGGTCATAACATAGGCTACAAATTATCACGCTATCACCTACTGGGAACGAGCAGTTAACCTTTATTTCTTCAACGCATTCTGTAACAGCGTGTAATCTAGCGACGCATATTTGAATGTTGTTATTATGTTAATAATAAAATGGTAGAAAAGTCAAAACTGTACATTGAATATTTTTTTAAAAGAATACTTGGGGTGTGATCTACAATCGATACCGAAACCAAAAATATAGTTTTTAGAATTTTTGTCTGTTTGTCTGTTTGTCTGTTTGTCTGTATGTATGTCCGGGATAAACTCAAAAAGTACTGCATGGATTTACTTCAAATTTGGTACGAATATTATTAAGAAGTCGGGTCATAACATAGGCTACAAATTATCACGCTATCACCTACGGGGAATGAGCAGTGAGCCTTTATTTCTTCAACGCATTCTGTAACAGCGTGTAATCTAGCGACGCATATTTGAATGTTGTTATTATGTTAATAACCATGCTATAAGCTATCTTCACACTAAAAAAATCACGAAATATAAGTAACTTAGGCTGATAAACGTAATGAATGTAAGAATAAATGTAATATAAGAAATGAATATAAGTAGTATCAAGACAATTTTAGAGCAGCGCCATCTATGAGATTTTAAAAACATCAAGTCGAATTACATGTGTAAACCCTTTTTGGATATAAATAATTTAAATTTGATCATGTTGGCGAGGTTAATAGTTGTTCATAAAAGTCATAGATGGAGTTGTGCATTTTAATAAAAATTGTATCGTTGATTCGTTTCAGAGATGAGCAATAGAATTTTAAAAAAATGTGTTTATATAAGTTTTAAGCTGCTTCATCTATGTCTTATAAAATTCATCGAGTTTTTCTGTATGTAATAACAAACAGAACTCAAAAAGAACTGCATAGATGTATAACAAAATTTAAACTCGAAAACGGCACGCTATTGCTGTAAACAATTTGAGTTAAATAACGAAGAAAGAGGAAAATTAAGCATGCCATATATATCATAAAAATAAGAAATGCTTATGCTTCCGCCTTAAAGTTATCTCGCTCCACAGACACACCATTGAGGCGGAAATTCTTACGGGTTGTGGCGTCGGCGAAGCAGTATTTATACGCATTCCGCTCATACCTCATAACTTCCCGTTCCAGTTCAAGCGCGTACAGTTCCCCGTGAGTGTTTGCTTCGCGATGACCATCAATAAGTCGCAGGGGCAGACACTGAGGGTAGCTGGTGTCGACCTCAGGACGAGCTGCTTCACACGGGCAGCTGTACGTCGCTTGCTCCCGCGTCACCAGTCCTGACTCTCTTTACATTTTGGCTGCAGAGAGCCAAACTACTAATGTTGTTTATCGAGAAGTCCTATAAATATGTATTTTTACCATATTCTGTATTCCTTATTTATTATTTTCTCCATCCGTTTCAGTCACAACTTATGACTTAATTCAGCAGAATCACCATAAAGTCATTTATTCAAAGCAGGCTTAAAATAAGCACTTTTTGAAAGTCAATTTTACAAAAGACAGTCTCCCTCTGTTACTGTACTTTCTGTAGATATGAAATGTAAAGAAGAAACGGGTAAATGAATGTTATTTTAAAAGGTATAATAGTAGGTACTTTTGGTGCTGTATAGCGTTCACGCAGACGACGTCGCGGGCAGCAGCTAGTTATGTTAATAACCATGCTATAAGCTATCTTCACACTAAAAAAATCACGAAATATAAGTAACTTAGGCTGATAAACATAATGAATGTAAGAATAAATGTAATATAAGAAATGAATATAAGTAGTATCAAGACAATTTTAGAGCAGCGCCATCTATGAGATTTTAAAAACATCAAGTCGAATTACATGTGTAAACCCTTTTTGGATATAAATAATTTAAATTTGATCATGTTGGCGAGGTTAATAGTTGTTCATAAAAGTCATAGATGGAGTTGTGCATTTTAATAAAAATTGTATCGTTGATTCGTTTCAGAGATGAGCAAGAGAATTTTAAAAAAATGTGTTTATATAAGTTTTAAGATGCTTCATCTATGTCTTATAAAATTCATCGAGTTTTTCTGTATGTAATAACAAACAGAACTCAAAAAGAACTGCATAGATGTATAACAAAATTTAAACTCGAAAACGGCACGCTATTGCTGTAAACAATTTGAGTTAAATAACGAAGAAAGAGGAAAATTAAGCATGCCATATATATCATAAAAATAAGAAATGCTTATGCTTCCGCCTTAAAGTTATCTCGCTCCACAGACACACCATTGAGGCGGAAATTCTTACGGGTTGTGGCGTCGGCGAAGCAGTATTTATACGCATTCCGCTCATACCTCATAACTTCCCGTTCCAGTTCAAGCGCGTACAGTTCCCCGTGAGTGTTTGCTTCGCGATGACCATCAATAAGTCGCAGGGGCAGACACTGAGGGTAGCTGGTGTCGACCTCAGGACGAGCTGCTTCACACGGGCAGCTGTACGTCGCTTGCTCCCGCGTCACCAGTCCTGACTCTCTTTACATTTTGGCTGCGGAGAGCCAAACTACTAATGTTGTTTATCGAGAAGTCCTATAAATATGTATTTTTACCATATTCTGTATTCCTTATTTATTATTTTCTCCATCCGTTTCAGTCACAAATTATGACTTAATTCAGCAGAATCACCATAAAGTCATTTATTCAAAGCAGGCTTAAAATAAGCACTTTTTGAAAGTCAATTTTACAAAAGACAGTCTCCCTCTGTTACTGTACTTTCTGTAGATATGAAATGTAAAGAAGAAACGGGTAAATGAATGTTATTTTAAAAGGTATAATAGTAGGTACTTTTGGTGCTGTATAGCGTTCACGTAGACGACGTCGCGGGCAGCAGCTAGTAAACAATAAAACGCGAAAGAAGATCTTTTTGTATATACATACATTATCTCTTTATATATATTCCTTCGAACCCACCAGAGTGGTTGTCATGTTATAATATTCAGGAAGTTTATAATATTCCGCCAATATCTCACCTTCATCCTTTAAATGTGTAGTTTTTTTTCTGCAAACCTATGAGCTAAGTGCTCTTTGGCTTGTTTTATTAACTAAATCCAAATTTGGGATATAATATTTGTTAACAAGTGACTTTGATCTTCCTATACAGACTGAAGAAGATATCCTCTTCATAGAGCTTTTCTAGAAATTGACATTTGTCATGATATCTAGGTTGCCTTACTTCTATTCTCATCACATTATTGCAATTACTATAGCTTCGTCGTGTATCAAAAGTCTAAGAATAGTTAGTTAATTGGTCTTACATAAAAAGAAAATAACGAGACTATATAGCAAAAATAAATATCCTGTAAATTGAATGATATTAAATTATAAAACTAAGTAGTAAAATCAACAAATATATAGTGCCTTTTTATAAACATTCCTTATAAATCATAAGAACAGCAAACAAAGGTAAAAGGTTATGAGGATAAAACGATGGATGGATATTTGTTACAAATTCATATTAAAACTACTAAGCCGCTTAAAATAAAACTAGAAAGGTACGAGTACGTAGATAGTTAAAGACTTGAATTAACTCTTAGACTTTAATCCTAAGCTACCACGGGGTAAAAACTTACGCGGGAAAAGCACAGCGATATCCGTGTGAATCCTGATTGATGTGAAAATTACTTCTAGGAATTTTCATATAAGTTGACAACATAGCTTGTTTTAAACATAAGCAACAAATAACTTAGTGGCTACTGAAAAATCATTCTACAAGTACATACTCATTATTACTCAAGCGCAACTTTACCCAATATCGTATATTTGCAGTAACGTAATTCTATATCTTAAAGATTTTTAAAAATATTAAAGTATTGGTTATAATAAAATATTTGAGATTTGGAAAACCTTAGAATGATATTTATTTCCTTGATATAGAAATAAAAATAATATTTCATAAAATGTTAAATAACTTATGCTAATTTTAGAAGTTAAAACTATCCATATCTATTGTTCAAAATAAGAATACTAGTAAAATTGTTATAAAAATTTCATAATTCTATAAAAATCTATAAAGTTTCTCATAAAAATATCGTAGACCACAATTTAAAATTCATAGCATAGTGGTTACGTAAATCAACACAGAATGTAGATAAAATGCATAAAGACAAAATGTAAAATGTAACATTACGTAACAAAGGAACTCTATGTTCAGGACTTCGACCTTGGTAGCGGCGACCCCTGAATGCTGTTGACCCGTCGTTTCGATCATGTTCGTTCACCCCAGCACATTTTTTTAAATTACTTTATTTCCTTCAAAATCTTACGTTATGTTTAAAAATTTTAGTTTTAAATTTCTTGCGTTACAAATTTCTAGATTAAGAGTCTGTAATTGTTATTAATGTCGTTTTTTTTTTTCATATTTTTATAAAATATGCCTTAGTAGTAGAAGTGTCTATTAACATTGCATATATTAACATTATTCTCATTTTTATTATATTTTCCGGATCGTACAATAAAAGCTTGTACAGAACAAGAGGTGAAGAACAAAGCATACCTCGGTGCAGAGCCCTCCAGGGCTTTGCACCCTGTACTCGACTTGATATAATACTTTATGTAACGCCCTGGCTTAGAAAAAAAACTGAAAATCATAAAAGCGGTAATACCTCTTTGCATTTACAGTATAACTTTGTTTTTTGTTTTTTTGCTTTGTATTATTACTATGGTATTTATTGACCTTAATATTTTATTTATTTATTATTTAATATGTTTGTAATTTAAAATTTACCAAAGAATTTTTAATTTAAAGAAATTAGTTTAAGCTAATTTACTGTGTAAAATAATTAAAATACCTTCTTTAAACCGAAACTGCTATTCTCATAACATTTCATAACATTCAATAATATAGATAATATTTTCATTTCATAAACTTGTACTGTATTAAGGTCGCTAACCTTTAGGACGATGCTCTTAAAAGATCATCCATGTCAAACTGCGATTCAACTTAGATCGTAAGAATATATTAAAACTCAACGGTATTTTAATATTTGTAAAGTTTCTTGAACACTTGAATTCAACTAGTACTTGAACTTCTCCGAACGCGTTCATATTTTTGGGTCATACCGTGGGTAACTTTATTCAGTCAGTCGGACCGTCGCAGTACTCGAGAGTTTGTTTAAATGTCGTGAACTCTTGTTTGAAAAATGTTAGGTAAAACACAAAGCTCTTTTAAGGATATTATAACCTTTACTGTATTGTTGTTGTTAATACATCGTACATTTAAAAACAATTTATATGTATATACTAAATAAATATTTTAATATAAAATACATACTTAAATCGAATAGATAATTCCTATATAAAATAGACAACGCAATAGCTGTTATATCCTTCCAACAACAGTTATAACTTAAAAGCTATTAGCACAAAATCTTAAGGAGAATGTGTGGCCTGCGATCTAGCAACTGCTGCCAATCCACGGAAGTTATAAATTTGCGTAAACTTGTTTGACTTGTGAATTTCCGATGTTTGTCCGGACGTGCGGGTCCATTTAGCCGCTAATTGTTAACTTCTCCGCAAGTGCCAATAACTGAAATTGTCTAACTCATTTAGCGTATACCTACATCATCATTGTCATGTTAAAGTAAATACATCCATATACATATAATTTTACCGTTAAACATACTTGATTTAAAAAGTAAATATTTTCTTGTTACTAACACAAGAAACAAAATTTTATTTTTGGAATACAGAAGCAATATTCGGAAAGGTACGTACCGATACTACTACCCTACCTACTGATAAAATTTTGTTTGAACAACGCAATAGAGACGAGACTGAATATAACTCTCACCTGTTTATTACGTAGATATAGCACACGGATTACTTTTATCTTCTTTCATAGCGATGTAATAAAATTCAGCTTAAAAAGTATTTAATAGTTACCACGATCTTCGCGTTCAACCGTATTGAAATATTCCTTGAATTTATCCGGAAATCAAATTTAAGCTCTATATTTTTATTTGATTATTATACTATAAAAATAACAAAAAATTTGCGAGTAGAGCGCTGAGGACGAGGCGTCTCATTTTAAATGTATCAAGAGTTTTACTAAGAGTTGCAGCGCTAGCACTGGCGACGGAAGTGTCTGAAAACAATCCCAACTGTGTTAATCACTTATTTACGTCCCGGGTCCACTTCGCCAGAGTATTTCTAATGAACGCTGAGAATTCTAGGGAATTCTAATGAACCGTGGGAATTCCGATTGTAATGAAGCGACTCGACTCCGCGGTGACTTTTCAACGGTTTCGTCAAGTCTTATTGCGTAGTTTAATCGGACATTGTTGGCGTGCATCGAGAGCACCGCGGGAAGTAATTCCACTGTGTTCCGCCGGATATATCTCCCGAGCGCAGAGACCTACGACTAATCGGTTTGTCATTTCCGCAATCGACCGCCACGACGCCGTTTTGAATACTTAATATTTATCCTTTGTTTACTGTCATTGTTCTTAGTTTTGGTGATATTTTCAATAACATCAACACTCAAAGAAATGTTCCTTAATAATATTTTGTTAATACTTATATCTAATATTTTTTAAAGGAGTGATCAAAAAGCTTCTATATAATTTATAAAGTCGAATAAAAAATAAAGACACAAAACCTGTGATGAAAAACTTCTACACGACAGAAAAATTACAATTTTTTTTTTTCGGTATAAACCAAAAAGAAAATGTATTAAATATCATCTTTTTAATCTAACTAGAGAATAGCTTAGTTGTCTAGTGTCCTTTTGTTCGAAAACTTCAATCGACACTTTAAAAATTCAAGACAAACGCTTTTAGCACAGCATAGTAAGTGAGCAGTAAAAATAACTGGGGACTCTTAAAGCTCTCAAGGTGCATCGACTTTGGTCGAAACATCAAACAGAGCCGTTGACTTAGCCAATGGGGTTATTGGATAGATAAACTATAAACTAAACTTACTCACTCTTGGAACTGTTTTGATATCGGTGTCTTGTTATTTTACTTTGAAAATGAGTTAGAAAATGTCGGAAAATAACTGTTAAAATTTCTCAGCTTAAAATTAGATTAGAGATTAAACTTAAAGATTCCGTGCCATCTTAATGGCAATTCATGTCATTGGCAATCTCTAAGTCAAACACTTCTTAACTTTTCTTGTAAAGATTGGACTGCATCAAGAACGCTCGTTTGCGTCAAGTTAATGCAATACTTTTGTATTACACTTATCTAAAAAATTTCATTATCATATTTAAGTATGATAATACGTACATTTGTAAGCATTTCTTTTTTGAATAATTATATTTATTTAAAAAAAAACACATTGTGCTGAATGTTAGATACATAATATGTACGTCAGTGATGCGTATTTCGTACTACTTTAAATTCCTACCTTTTTTTAAATGCTATAATTGCAGTATTTCTATTTCGAGTTTTTTATTCCTCATAAATATAACTTTAAATAAAATTTCACTACATATACTGTAGATTCAATAACATCTAAGACAATAACAAATAAATGTTTTGAAAATAAAACATTACTAATTTTTTTCTTTATTATTTTAATTTTTTAAATTAAAAAAATATATATATTACATCGTTTTATTTTAATCTGAAATGGGTCTATATTACACGCACAGATTAAATTTAATAAAATCGTTCACTTAATTTTACTTACTTTTCTGATGTCGAAACAATTTAATTCCTCAACGCCTCAAACTCAACGATTCCAGTAGAAGGAAAGCCTGTGTCAGGGGTTCGGAAAAACATACAAACAAACAAAAAAACGTTCAGACCATGACAAATACCTTTATGCCTATAGAAACATTAGTCATGAATCCCCACTCATTGAACTAGGGTCGCTAGCACATTAGTCGATTTCTACGAACACTGCGCCGATCTGACTTAATATTTTATTTTGGTTGTTTACATTTTATTTATTTCATAAATTTTGACATTTCATAAAATAAGAATGGAACAGTTTTATGAGAGAATGTAATCAATTGAGACCTAACTAAAATCGTAAATTTTTATTCGTATTATAATGATATACAGTTGATATAGGTACATTTGGGCTATAAGAAAAAAATTAACAGTTTATTTTATTAATTTTTCTGATTAATATAAACATAAAACATACAAATTGCTTATCACAGTATTTTATGCCCATAGTAAAAAGATATTTAATTTAATAACGACCACATTCCAAATGCAAATTTTTATTACTTTTTTATGCTTATTTTTACCCGACTTTTGTAAATCTCTAAAGAGGAATAGGTTTTTGACCTATACCTATGTAAAATGGATTCCGCCAGTTTTCAACTAAACGTAAGCTCTTTTACTTGGTAAATGCTTCTTAGTTAAAATTAATTACATGATTTAATTTCAGTTTTTAATACAGTCAGATTTGAACTTCTAATTTATTTCCTTAAAAAGGATTAAATGCAACTCTTAAAAGCAAATCATATGACAATTCTCTTTATGCGATACGCTATATATATGTTACTCCGAAAACTACATTGATAATTATTAAATCAAGAAAAAATAAATAAAAAATCACCCTAAGAAGTAAATTATGGCGATAAAGTAAGAAATAACCACCGTCACACCCGGCGTTATTGCACCAAGCGTCTCGAGTTTCCAATTATATCTTGCAGTTTAGCTAACTCATATAAAAGTTTCGACCCGTGTCTTTAACTAGATCCCAAAGACGCTTCGTCTTAGGTTATAATCATTTAAAATTAATCCATAACTGTTCAAGTGCACTTCTGAGTATGTTGTTTAATTACACTTTATCTCGTTTTAATTTCTTCGTGCGCGCTCATTCATAAAATTAATATACGACAGTGATAAATTTTAAAATAAAACGAATTTGAACCTTGGTACTTACACATAGTTGTAAAATGTAAATTCGATGTTTCATTTTTATAGTTTAAAATTTTACTGGTTATTCTTTTCTACTTTCAAGCTGACAAAATTTCATTACGTTGTCAGCAACATCACGGAGGGAATATCGTGACAGCCGATGCAAACCGGAACCGCATTCGCAACACGCTTATGAATATCAAAAGTGCTAACGGTGTTCGTCGATGCAATCATGTCACTGAAAAATCGTTTCAATTTGGTAGCCGAACTCGGGCGGAAAATGGCGGCACAGGCGCGAGCGTGGCAGCAGCGAGCGGTAATATGCTATTACCGTCGTAACAACGTTACTCCCGACTTAATTCTGCCCCCGGCAGTGTACCGGCCAGATTCGCTAATTTCTCTTATGTGAGACGACGAACATCAATACCCAATTTGAATACGAGTATACCTTAAGACGAATATCTTATATATATCGTCATCGAAGAAAGATAATTTTATTTATTTTTGTTTCTAAAGTAATAAAATGTTTATACATTGAAAAAAATATATATCCTCAATATTTAAAAATTAAAATAGCGAAACTTAATCAGTTCATATAGATAGAAAAGATACTTTTAAGCCTCTTTTCGCTTAAATGTATTTACAGTGAAAATAAACAATTTACAAAAAGATTTTTTTTATAAATAGTTTTTGTAACACAATTTATAAAATATTTTTGTTTTACCTTTCGAATAACTCTTTCACTTCAATATTACAACCAATATTGTCTTTCATGTAACGGTAGCAATAGCAAACCTTGTTCAGATATCCAGCTAAATCCCGAAGGAACATCAATGATTCTCTACAATAGCTACGGTTAGCCGCTGGCTGTCGGCCACATCACATTCAAAGGAACTATTAGCAAAACACACCGATAAACTCAATTGAGTTTAAAGGCCTATTATACAGCAAAGTGGTATTAAATCTGAGAGGCAAGATAAACTAAATCAACTAGTCAACTAGCAAAAGAATTACGTAAAACGTTACGTAAAGAGTTACGTTACGTTGTAGGTACAAGTCAGCAATCAGATTTTTTTTTTTTGCTAAGTCGGGATTTTGGAACTTTTTGAGTGAAAAAAGCGGGATTCTTTCGCTGAAAGCGGGATAGTAAAAAAAAGTATATAATCAGAAGTTTTTAAATATTTATCTTTTTATTTGAATTTAAATTACGTTTAAGTAATAATAGATAGCAAAAATAGCCATAGAAAATGTTTTTTAATAAAAATATGATATTTTAAATCAGATTTACCCTATCGTAAGTTGAGTCTTATTCGTCTTCTGAATTAAAAAAAAATTAAAATAAAATAAAAACAAATCAAAATAAAAAAAAGTTTTAGTAATAAGAAAAAAAATGGCGTTTCAAACAATGGTCTGTGGAGTGTTACACATTGCAACTTACAATAAGAGGATAAGTATTTATAATAATTACTTATTCATAATATTGTGTGTGAAGATTTAACTTCTTTGAAAGTTTCTGTTTTCTCTTTAATAAAAATGAAGAACTCTTTCCAGGATAGCAGTAGATTAAACTGGATGAGTAATTCTGCTTTCATTAAATTTAAGGAGCATTTTTTAAATATATTCGTGGTATCCTTTTTTGGAAACTGTTGAAAGAGCTGGTGTCATTTCTGTGCGGTGGTGGCAGTGGTGGTAACTTGACTCGTGTTATCCCCGAAAAGCAAAACTGAGTCTGTTCCGCGCGGGACTTTTAATTTTGATTAAAAAATCGGGGCGTCCCGCCAAAATCGGGACTTCTGGCAACGCTGGTACAAATATTCATTTGCAAACTTATATTTAATGATTTAACCGATAAAATATATTTTTAAATAATAGAATTCTTTGGAAACCGAGCAATAATATGTTATCTATAACAAAATCAACGAACAGTCTATTCTAGGTTGTTGTAAAGCATTTGAGCGTATAATTTTAAAATGAAAACGCTCCATTCAAAATCAGTATTTTCTTATATTCATAGAGTTGCTCAAATCCCTCTTCCGTCAAAGAATCAAGGAAATAGTCTGCTATTGAAGTCCCCGGTGCACATCAATGCCTATTGCCATGTCGCTTATCTACAATATACGGCACGAGAAAGGCGTTCAAGAAAATGGCGACCCCATTTAGGGAGAATATTATGCAACATACAACAATTATATCTTAATTTGACAAAATCAACATTTTAATTATTTACGTTTAAAAACATTAAATAAACTTATCATAATAATTTTATAATCCTTAAAATACATGTACCCAGTGTTGTAGACTAAAATGGAGTACATTCTTTATAGTTATTAACAAGTAAGATAGCGGCTCCATATGTCGACTGAGTTGACATCGTTTTGACAGGCGGCCGGTGGCGGGGGGCGCCTGGCACGCCACAGGGGACTACATCCTACTGACATTTTATTATTTTTATGCTAATTTTCCCCACTCGAACCGTGAAATAAAATGTAATTTGAAAACTCTTCTCTTTTACCGCGTCCAGTCATCGCTGTCTAAACATTTTCACACGCAATCATTTTTGTAACAGCTTAAAAAGTAGATTAAATAATACAATTATATTACGGGATGTAGATCCCGATGTTTTAAGTTGCGACATCTTTTCAAGCGCCGCATAAATGTAACTCGAAGCGAGAGTGCGGACGAATAATTTTAATGGCTCGCTGACACATTATTTCAGAAAATTAAATTTTAGCTCGTTGGACGCAGATCATAAAGTTCATGCTTACAAATCTCTTTGTTATGACATCGTAACGAGATTATGTCCATTTCGTCGTGAAGACGTCGCCATGTCGTCATGATATCGCATGTTTTATTGTTTCAAGCCATAAATACTACGCCCGTTTGTACAATATTGATGAAATGGTTAATTAATAATTATGTTATATTGTTAGCGAAGGTTTTAATATTTTTATTACTAGTTTTGACCTTTGAAAAAATATAAATCACTTAATTATTTTGTATTAAATTGTTGTTATAGATAAAATGTCGAGAGTGGCACGTCACCTTTCGCACAATTAATCACGTGTTCACGTGGCACCACTCACGTTTCTGAACTCCTACTAGAACAGGCTTCTGTTTGCCAGTAATGTCAAATAAACCCAACGTGCCCTGAAGTCCTTCAAAGCCACTGGAAACTTATTCGTTAGCTCACGCGTACTTAGAATGAAAATTATTACCAACTCTGCTTTTCACGTTTCAGTTTCATTATAATGTTTATTTGGCTTCGCTGGGTATTGCAATTAAACATTCGTTTAGCTACAACGTCTCATTTAATGAAACATGTAAAAATAACAGTCTTATGTTTATATATTATTTGATACAAAATAGACGCCTCATCATTCAAACTATTTAATAACCAACTTCTGTAACTGAATGTCTGATACTTTCTGATTTAAATTACACGCACAAGTTAGTCTGCATTCAACCACACTCATTATTTCGACGTGACATTACAACATTAACTTTGAAATGTGGTTGCAAATTTCATTCAAAGTTTGCAATTAACTAGTTGATGTACTGCTTATACGAATTTTGTTAATATGGCAATAGTAAATTTTGGACGTTAGTGGCGCGTATGCCAATATTAAGATACTTTAAAAAAACTGCATTTAAGTGATGAAATAATATAAACGTTGAAATGAAAAGTGTAGCTTGCAAAACGTAGTCTATTTTATATTTCCCTAGTGTCCCGTAATAATGTTATTAAAATAATTATTAACTACAGCGACGGCCAAAAGCCACATCGGTTAGTTTTAATTAGCCACGAAAGCTATTTTTTATACAACAAAATTAGCTCCATGATTGTAAACATTATTATAAATATGGTTAATCGAATGGGCTGGTTGATAAAATACAATTTTGAACTACGAAATAAAATGAACTCGTGTAATAATTTCTTTCGCATCGAACTGGCTCTCTAATGAAAACTACGTGCAAGCCTAATGAGATCACTCAGTGAATGTGACAACGCATAAATCTAGCGTAATAAACGCAGCATCCGTTAAATAGGGTTGAGGCAGTCAAATTGTCCACAATGCGATTATTCCATTACGTGAAAGCTGCTACGACCACAAACTGAAATACACACTAGAACGTTGTACTTACGACCTGCGTGCTCGTCTAGTTAGCAGTGTCCAAAGTAGGAAACATTCATACGTTCGTGTCATTATTTACATTTCATAAAGTAACTGTAATTAAAGTTTATAATAAAATATAACAATAAATAATTTATTTAAATATATTTCGCCTTGTTAAGCTATTCACGAAATTATTATTTTTTTAACACTTGTCCAGTTATTATTAAAAATCTCATCATTTTTCACACGAGTAATATTTAATGTCAAAATATATAAGTTACTTGTTTTTAGCTTCATTAAATTTTATTATTTATTGCTAACTATTAAAACGGCATAAGATTTAAAAGATACAACTGTGATGGAGACAGCTGACGATTAGCCTTAATTTACGACTAACGGTGAATGATAATACACCGCAACAATTTGACAATTCTTCATTCAAGGTATTAGGTTTAGAACACAAATAACGAGTTGGGCAAGCTTAGGTTGCTCATCCTGTTGATCCGAAGACCTTAAAAAAACGTATATCGACACACTATTTTTTGTAGTGATATTAATATGCGTATTCTAATTCTACAATATTTGATTTGGACAACCAGTGGTCTTTTATCTCAATTTTTGTTAAAACAGGCATATTTTTAAGAATATTAGTGTAAAATTTGCTACTTGAAAATTTAGAAGCCTGAAAATAAATTGCAACAGAGTCTTTTAATTATACAAATATAACTATTGTGTTTTTAATTTATGTCCGAGCTCGACACTGTGCGGCGTTGACCAAGTTATAAATAAATTCAAAATACGCAGCCTAATTTGTCAAATGAATAATTCTAATAAAATATATTCCAAGAACAAACTTTACAATATCATTAAACGCATTCTCTGATGCATTCATACAGACAATTTCGCTTTATTTCGTTTGACTTACGAAACAGTTTTTAAAACTTTTTATTTAATATTTTCTGAAACCTAGAAAATAAAAATTCATTTTCACTTACTATGATAATATTTATAGTATGTGGTTATACTTGATAAACTAAAGATTTATACTTTTATATTTTAATATTTCTTATTAACATTGCACCGTCATACTCGTAAGGCCTTATTATTCTAAAAAAAAAACTAATGTTGTTTTTCTTCTAAGGACCTGTCAAAAACATGTTTTAAAATAACGACATGTCAATATTGTTTTTTTTTTTTCACCGCACGTATCAAAACAGATTACGCAACATTATATTATGATTATAATTATTTTCTTGTTTGCAGTCTATCGCAAGTGCGGCGACCATCGCAGCTGGACCCGCACGGTACAAGAAGCGTACTCGCGCGCGCACTCGACGTGTGGGAACAAGCATCAAGACTGACATTTACAGAAGTCAACTCTGATGATGCTGACATCGTCGTTTCATTCGCGAAGTAAGACTCTTTTGTATTAAACCATTTAAGTCCTTCGTTCGATGGTTCACATCACATCGAAAACATGCGACATGCTTTTAGCTTGTTTTAATAAATAAATTAAAGTAAATTATAGACTCGATTTCATGAAATGAAAATCATATATAGTAAACATATTAAATCTTATATATTGGAAAATCAACTTCAGTTGCCTTAACCTTTAAAATCCCCTACGCAATTTTCTGCCAATTCAATCTCTTCATATTAGGTATAATATCTCTTAATAATATTCTAGAGCTCGAGGAAGTTTTCAAAGAAGTCGCTCTTAAAAATAACTCAAATACGTTTCTTGATTCATTGTGCTGATAATAAATAATAATCAAGTAAGGATTTGAGGGACACGTCCTATCCATTTAAGGGGATTTGCGACATTCTCGTGCAAGGCATCACAATAAGATTTGAACAAAATACGGCTATAGCTTTTAAATTTTAGATTTGTTATCGAACTTTACGAAACGAAATTTAAGTTTTGTTACGTAAATATTTTATCTATTAAAATGTATACAAATTTTAATTTTTATAATTAAGTTTGAGAAAATTAATTGAATAAAGAATCGGCGTAATATCTACTTGCAAAAAAAAATTGCAGAAAATTTTCTAAATAAACTACTTAACAACAAAATAAAATTAAAAAAAAAGTATAAAAATGCAATTAGATTTGAAATAAATGTATTACTTTCCAAGAAATAAAAAAAAATAGATTATCCTCTCGACAACTATAGTCATAGCATTAATCTATCGTTTTCGATTCAAGACGAACCGTTTCTCTTCGATTCGGTACAGAACAAACGTGACTTGTTAAATTCACTTTGCTATTAATCTAATATGTCCTTCTCACGGTAAATTGTATCTTTCATATTGTTTCTTCTATATGGAGAAGAGGACTTCAGGCTCAGCAGTGGGTCGTTTACAAGCTGATACATATTGAACGAATAATTACTAGCTATAAAACTATAAATAGCCTGTATCCATCCCATTATAATGTTTTCTAAATTTTATTTCAAGTTATAAATCATAAGAAAAATAATTTAGGTAGCTAAAATTCAGAGGAAAATGATCCCACGCAATGAGCTATACAAAAAATAAAAATTACACGGAGTCGAAGACAGGAGTTGCATATCGAATGAGCGTAGGGCGAAGTTTCGCTTATTAGATCACCGTCGACGACGATATGAGAAAGTACCGGCGACAAAAACCTCAACCGAGGACATATTGTGGCCGTCATATTGCTGGGAACGTTGCAAACTTGCAGCATAAAGTTCACTATAGTCTACATATACCTTTTTTTTTTCGAAGTAAGGCGAGCGGCAAGTTGCGATCACGCTTACTGTTTTATTAGTTGCGACGGGATACTTCCGAATGCCCGACACGAGCTCTGATATCGTATGATAACATTTCCGAACTTTTAGTCGAGTTAAGAGCTTCTTATTCGAAACAAAGACAAGATGTAACAGTTAGGTAATTGTGCTGATGTTTCTTATAAAGTAGTAATATTTTATTGAAGTGATTGTTTTTAAATTACGATTATATTGTATTTTATGTGACATTCAGTAACACATTATTAAACTTTTTATCAAAGAAACACTGACCTATGATAAACATAATGTTTGTTGTGTGTTGCCTGTGAATTTTTCTTTATTGAACAAGACTTTTGTTATAAAAAAGAAGAATTAGAACCTTGTCTGCCGCGATTGTGGCTTAGCGGATATAGATTATCCGATGTATCCCCCTCAAAGTCAAAGTCTAGCACGAAATGATTTTTGAAAGAAATTCGTCACATTAAAATAAAGCGATGCTAGACCAGGCTTCAATCCTAACTAAACCTTTTAGTTAAACTCTACCTGTTCTATGCACTAGACCATCTAGGCTCCTACATTATACTGCTCATCAAGAAATCTTTTGTTTTCACTTATATTCATTATTTCTTTATTCTTTCATTTCTAGTCTTATATTATTATTTCTTTATTCTTTCATTCATGTCTCACATAGACTAGCCTATTCAGGTTATCAAACAAATATACAATTTTAAAATATATATAAGATTTTATCTAATGTACAAAATAATGCAGTGATTACACAAGTATCTACAGCGTTTTACTATATGCATCTGCAGGATTTATTACTCCCATAAACTGATATGACCCAAGCAATAAAGAATTCATACAATTTGAAAGCTTCTAGATAATTCTCTACAAAATAAGGCTACATAAAATTCATGTCGTAAAAATAAAAAGTTTTCTTACCTATTAAAACATTCTTATACCAAGTCGTTGAAAATGTACAAACGGAAAATGTAAACGAAGTTAGAATTGCAATAAATTGTCATAACGAAATTGGCCTTTATAATAGACTAATACCAGTATAAACATATATCACAGCCAAAATAATTATCTCCTTAAATGCTATAGCTTGCTGGTGTTGCCAAAAATTCGTACTCAATTGCAAAAAAAAGTATAGCGATTGAGTAAGTACATTTCTACGATAAACTACCCTCAGATATAAAAATTTAGACTAACTTAACATGTTCAAGTCCCAATTACGCAATTACATAATTGAAAACTACTTATACTCTGAACTATCAAATATATATGTATGTGTATTTATGTATATGTAAGTATAAGGATGGGCAAATACATTTTCATTTTGTTTTAGTATAGTATACTAAATATTCTGTGCATTTTTCCTAACTATTGCAACCACCTTTGTTAAAATGCGGTGATTGTTGTTTTAATTATTTAAATGACATGTATTGTTCTCATGTAATTGGATTTATTGTGATCTTTTTTTATGAGAGTGAATTCTTTAAACTTAAATTAAAGAAATAGTTCACCGCATATATTACAAATAGGTACGTAGATAAAATAATAGGTTGGTGAAAAGTCTTTTCGTATTTTATACTCGTATGTATAAATCACTTTGGTTGTACTGTTTGTTGGCTGGTTTTAATAACAATATATATAGGACATTAAGAAAAAGAAAACAAAAATTTAAAAAAAAAAACACTTTCACATTTTACAATAATTGTTTTTATGTCCGTCAAAATGAATGAATCTAAAGAAGAAATTCGATGCGTTTTGAAGTTTTATTACAAAAAACAATTAATGCGACTCAAGCCGCGAAAAAAAATTGTGACGCTTATGGACCTAATGCAGTAAGTAAGAGTTGCACAAAGTTGGTTCAAGGGTTTTCAGTTTGAAAAAATTTAATTAAAAATGCAGCTCGAAATGGTCGCCCTCATACGGATAACGTTGATGCAATTTTTGAAAAATTAGAGAAAAATCGGCATTTTAATAGTTATAATATAACCGAGGAACTCAGGATTGACCACAAAATAATTTAAACCCAATTGAAAAAATCTGGCTATACAAAAAAGCTCGATATTTGGGTTACACACAAGCTCACTGAAAGAAACCTAATGAATCGTGTACTCAGTTGCAATTCTGTATTGAAACGTAATGAAACTGACAAATTTTTTAAAAGATTAATCGCTAGTGATTAAAAGTGGATCACCTACGACACGAACGTGCGAAAACTATCTTGTTCAAATGGTAGTCAAGCTCCACAGACTCTAGCGAAACTCGGATTAATACGCAGTAAGGCGATGCTGTGTGTATGGTGAGATTGAAAGAGAATGAGCCTTAAACAACAATTGAGAAAAAAAAGGCGTGGTCTTTCATAATGATAACGCCATATCACACACATCTTTGGCCACAAATCAAAAATTGGTTGAGAAGTGTTAATGCATCCACTATAATAATAGTCCTGACATTGCACCCTCAGATCTTCACTTGTTTCGATCTCTTCAGAATTCTTTGGGTAGTGTTACGTTAACATTCAGAGAGAACTATCAAAACATTTAATTATTATATATATATATATATATATAGTTAGTTAAGTAATACTGAATTTTCACTTACAAAATTATGTGTATTCCAAAATTTAACATGTGATCGAAAACTTTTGACCGGTACTGTATATTATAATTAAATGTAATAAAAATTATAAAAAAAATTCTTGAATTTGTATATAAAATACGAATATATGTCAATATATAATATGTGTATCTTTGTACATTATAGCTAGTGGTGTACCGTATACCGTATATGTATATACACACCATCAACGCAATAAATCATCCTTGAACTAGGAAACTTTCCATTCAAACCCATTATATTGATGGCGTATGTCCATTCTACGTTGGTTTCCATTCTACACTGGTATTAAAAGGGTTTTGTACAGACGTAGTTAGTTATAATATTACTAAACATGTTTTAGAAACATAAAAACCTGCTTTTTTTTCCAACTACGGTAAAATAACAAATTAAAAAAGAGTTTATGATTTGAGGTCGTATGTACATATAATCCATTTTAACATCATCTAAGCCTATCATTATTTAACAAATACGGTATCGTTAGAAGTGTAAGGCGGTACATCGTCAAATTTTGATTTAAAACCGCCCTTTTCATTCATCCCGAGACCTGCAATAGTCAATCGTTGCACGCTTGGAAAACCTGAAATTCGCTCGTCAAATGTCATCGTACCGAATAGATACACCAAGGAATAGAACAAAGAGACAATGGAGTAGTTTCACATTATTTATTGACACAAAGACATATTGACAAAAAGTCAATTTTTTTTTAATTGTTTTCATACTTTATCAATTAGAAGTAGTTTAATTTTTTTTGTAATCATTTAAATAATTATCTCTAGAGCCTCGGGCTCATTTTTCGATTTCTTGTGATATCGAATTGCAAGGATTTTGTTAATTTTATGCCTTTTCTTCTATTGCGAGTGATCCAGTAAAAATCACTCCCAATAGATTTTTAGATTTTTTAAATATTTAATAGACTAAATCAATATTATGCATTACCGAACTTAATTAGACTAGATACTTTTGCCTAGCCGTGGATTTTTTACAGCATGTAAAAATATTGTTTCGAAACATTTAACAAAATTACTGGTAAATTTTTTGCAGAGCATGTAAAATGCTAGGATCGTAATTGTAATAATATAAAAATTACGATATTATCAAATTTTGTAATTTTATTCAAGTATAAATTTTCACCAGATTTCATTGTAATGATTAATTCAGAATATTGGTTATAACTACCAGAAAATAATAAGTGAAAATTATATAATTTAATCTCACAAGCACATACGAATATATATCGTAATACATTATGCTATACCTACAAAACAAAAATGTTATGTATTACAATTACTTTGTCCCAATACGCACTAATAGAGGAACTTTTTCATAAAAACTTTTACTAATAATGCGTGAAATATTCATGGATAAAGTCTTTCCGCTATTTTGTTTGCACGAAAAATGATTAGATTGGTAGTGTCCGAGGAGATCTCGAGGGAGGCAAGTTTGATTGCTGAGCAGACTCAGCGTCGACCACAGTTGTGTGTTGAAATGAATACATTACTCTAGTCCATTTTCATACGTTAAACTCATCATGTACTTTTACATAAATAAATATAATTGTTGAAAACTTTTTTGAAGGATTTTAATAGCGAAATTAACTGTACAGGTTGACGGCATATATTTGACGGCCGGCTGGTCGAGTGGTCAGACAACTGGACACTTTACGCAGCGGTCGCGGGTTCGAATCCCGCCAGGTGCAAGATAATCTGTATGACGAATATAGATGTCTGCACCGGGTCATGGATGTGTATTTATGTATATATGTATTTATATCTTAAATTTATTTCCGTTCCTAGTACCCATAACACAAGTTCTTACGAACTTACCACGGGGCTAGGTTAACGTGGTGTGATTGTTGGTTAATATTTATTTATATTTATATAAATAAATAAATAAACATCTCACACTCAACAGCCCCCAGTAGGGTGTGAATCCTGAAAGCAGAAACGCCCAGACCACGACAAAAATCTGTATGGTCTATACAAATATTTGCCATGTGCGGGATCGAACCCGCGACCACTAGCGCAGCCAGTGCGCTAGCCAGTTGCTGTGACCACTGCGCCAACGCGTTGTCGTATATAATATATGTATGTATGTATGTGTATATATATATGTGTGTTGTGCCTCATCTAGCCGTTCCTCTCCTTCCTTTTTACTAGCGTTATTCCCAATCTTATAGAAAAAAGTAACCTATGTGTTATTTATAACTTAGTAGACTTATCAGGAAGTATGACAATGCACCTATAATTAGTAACTTAATTTGAATTTAATATATTTGTAAAGTAAATGTTTATTACTTTAACACCAATGTACTCAAAGTACGATCTGTCCCCCAACGCCATGCAGTAAGTGAATAATTAACGAAATATAGTAAGCCGTAGAGATCAAAAAGTATTCTAAAGCCAGCTCATATTTTATTGGTGTTCAATTATTATTAATTTTTTAATTAATATTTATAAACAAAAAGGTTGATACGGGCTGACTCTAAATGCATTTTCCAGCGTCGAAAAAAGAAGGAAATAAATATGTCTGTCTGTATGTCGTATGATTCGTGTCAGTAGATTACTTTATATCAAATTCATCATCTCAGAGCATGTTGTAATTTTAGGTAATTTTATTTTTGCAGATTTTAAGACAAAAATGGCTTATTTTGTGTAGAAAACCAATACTTACAACACAAAAAAATACATATACGAGTAATTCGATTAACTGGGTTAACTAAGGTCATAGTATTAAAAAAAATCAAAACGTTAAAATAAGTTTGCTTAAGTTTGCTTAAGTTTGCTTTATTACGTGTAAAATATTACAACATAGTAAAAGGTTAAGGATGTTCGAATATCCATTATAAATTCTATAATCCCGTAGATATCCCGATATATCATCTTATACTTTCGACAAATATATTTTTGAGGGCTCTTGATGACAAAGCAAATGGCGATCACATTGCATAAGCATTTTCTACTAACTTTGCATTTTATATAACTTTACACGACAAAATTAAATAATCTATTTATTCAAAATATTAGAAACACATAGAATACTTAAATATCTCTCTCTTCCAGGCGCTATCATGACGATGCATATCCTTTCGATGGACGCGGATCGGTCCTTGCGCACGCGTTTTTCCCAGGAACGGGCCGGGGTGGTGACGCCCATTTTGATGATGACGAGTTGTGGTTGTTACAGCCAAATAATGACGACGAGGAAGGTAAGAATGAATTAAGGTATAGTTTAAGTACGAAAATTAACGTACTTAGAATTATTCCGGGAATTTCGAAATAGAGAAAATAAAGTTATAAGTACCTACATTATTCTGCATGTTATAATATGGATTTTTTAAACATCCGAAATTGAAAGATAAACCAGAAAACATTTAAAATTTATCATTTAATAACTATCTGATAGTTGATAGATAGAATTCATTATAAATGATACCTACTACTAAAGTGCATTCAACGAAACAAGATACCAAACGTAAACAAACCAACTGCCAGGTAATACGCCTATGCAGGGTTTTGTATGCTTTTTTTACTTACACAAAATTATTAAAACTTAATATAAAAGCAACAAATAACAAAAACAACAACTATATATAAGCTATATTACTGTAAAGTTTTATCTAAATACTTTCAGTAGTATTTGCATGAAAGAGTAACAAACGTACAGAAAACCTTTCGTATTTATAATATTAATAGGATTTTAAAGTTATATTTTGCTACACGAGGCTATAAATATGTAATAACATACCAAGTAAGTAATAACAAATTAATCAGTTTTCAAGTTAATTTACAAATATTTTAGAGCAGTAAACCTTGTAGGTAACAAGGCAACGTAAGATCCATCGGCAGTTAATCAAGTTGGAGATTAAGCTTAGGTGTAAAGTGCCATGTTAGACATAACACTGTATATTCTCCACTAAGGGCCTGTAATACCTACCTATTCAATCATGCTTATCACACTTTAAATGTTTCCTTATCAAATTTTTACAATCCGTCTTTAACATATACGTAGAAAATATATATTTTATTTTTACAGACAACATTAACAATACATTTTAGTTAAATACATCGTTACTCAACTAGCTAGTTAATTAACCTGTATCAAAGCGGTAGTTTTTCGCGAAAGTTCGCCGGAAATGAGCATGTCGCGGTCAGCTATGTTTTGACATGCAAATGGCTAGGTTGGACTATCAGTACAGTATGAAACTCACGCCCATTATATTATGAGTAGCTACAAAATTAAATTCAAATAATAACACACTATTTAAATGTAAATACTCGTAACATTTGATACAACGGTTAGGATAGCTGTCGAATGATTTTATTAGTACGAAATTCAATGGAAATTAAGAGGTAGCGGCTATTGCGTTTACGTTTTTTTACGTAGATACTAAAATTAAACTAATGATGTAAATATATTCAAACAAAAAAAAAATGTTTTATACAGGTATCTATCTTTATAAATCAATATTATCAATAAAATCTTGCAAGGCGCATAATATTCTATTAAGTCTAGGGCTCTAAGCAAATATTGTATTACTATAACGCCACGTAATCCCATTCGTTGCATGTATTACAAATACGATCCAAACACAATACGAGGCCCGACCGCAGTGCCGACACACTGAACAGTGAACACAACTACCGTGCTAAGGTTGGCCTGTAACACCACACGCGTGATAATTCACCCGAACAACGGATATGTCCACGCTTCGTGTTGTGTTTTCACAAACATGTTCAAACATTTACCAATATTAACGCAATGTTTTACAGGAACGTCGTTGTTCGCTGTTGCTGCTCATGAATTTGGACACTCGCTCGGTCTCAGTCATAGCTCAGTGAAAGGCGCGCTTATGTTTCCATGGTATCAAGGAATACAACCAAATTTTGTTTTACCAGAAGACGATAGAAATGGCATTCAACAGATGTATGGTAAGAATTATTCTTTATTAAAAAATCAAATCCGATTGTATTATAAAGAGCGTAATATTTGTTATTATATTATTTCAGGTCCTAAAGTAAAGAGAACATGGGCAAAGATTCCGTATTATCGACCAATAGAAACTCCACCGCCGACAACGACAACAACTACGACTACAACTACAACGAGGAGACCTTATATATACCAGCATCACCCTGAACGACATCCAAACCATCGTCCCTACACTCCCTATCCACGCGCTCCTAGTAAATATCCGACGTATTATCCTGAAAGACCAAGCTATCCTGACAGGCCACATTACCCTGACAGGAATTATCCAGAGCGAAATCCTTACTACCCAGATCGTCGACACTATAACACTACCGAAGAACATCCCCGACGAACTAATCATAACCATTACCCTCGGCCTACCGAAACTACAACACCTGCAACAACTTACCGCCCAAGATATCCCCATGTTCGTCCTGAATACCCAAGTCATCCTAGACCTAATTATCCGACTGATTCTGGTCAAGATTATCCGAAGAAAAAACCTTATTATCCTGTGAAAACGACCACCGCAAAACCCACTATGTCATCGGACAATGACAAACCTGACACTTGTGACACTAGTTACGATGCTGTATCTCTCATACGTGGCGAACTCTTCATTTTTAAGAACAAGGTAATTATGATCTTTTTTGCCATTATTTTTATACCGTTTTTCATAGGTAGTGTTAATAGTGAGTCAGTGATAGTCCTTTTTGGGGCACAACATGAAGTTACAGATTTATGTTTTTTTTTTTTTTGTATTATTGTTTTATTTACTTTTTCATGTTTTGATTGTATTTTTATTATGGATTTATTTTTTACTTCTGCTTTTAATATTTTTGTTTTTTTTTTCTGGTGATTTTTGTTTTTTTGTTTTTTATTTTAAGTTTATTTTTATTTATAATTCAATTGTTATTGTCTGTGATTTTGTGTAATGTCCCAAATAAATGTGTTTCTTTCTTTCTTTCTTTCTAATATTTGATTTATGCATTGCTACATAAATCATAATGATACTTTTTACAGTACCACTGGAGGATAGGAGCAAATGGTCGATACTCAGGGTACCCGATTGAAATATCAAGAATGTGGCCCGACCTACCCAGAAATCTCACTCATGTTGATGCAGTATATGAAAGACCTGATCATAAAATTGCTATCTTCATTGGTATGACAAATATATTTATTTATAAACAGCTTAGTTTTTATTATAGTTTTGATTTTATATCCTTAACCACAATTTACTTTTAGGTAAACAACTATACTTGTTCGATTCACAATATTTAATTCAAGGATATCCTAAGAGTTTAGTTGAGCTTGGTCTACCCGAGAGTCTGGAAAAATTGGATGCTGCTATGATTTGGGGACATAATGGAAAGACATATTTCTATAGTGGTACAATGTATTGGAAGTAAGTTTAAATATTTTTTTTTTTTATCAAATAACTAACATTTATAAAATTTTATTAATAAATTATTATTTTTTAGATTTGATGAAGACATTGGTCGAGTTGAATTAGATTACCCTCGCGATATGGCAATGTGGAAAGGTGTTGGATACAACATTGACAGTGTGTTCCAATGGAAAGACGGTAAGATTTTATAATTACATTTTTAATTTGCATAAATTGCATGCTATAATAATTTATCCAGTTTTACTCTTTTAACCGATTCATCGCCACCACCGATTTAGTTCATTAAAATTAATCAAAATTGTTTCCCTGTTCTTTCTTTGTGTTAGTGGAAATCCAAAGGTGATATTGCTTATCAAGGTAGTAATTCATGTTTTTAATAAAATGCGCTAGCGGTTGTAAAAAAATTTCACAAAATAAATAAATAAACTTCTCACACTCAACGGCCCCCAGTAAAATGTGAATCCTGTGTCGGGGGTCCGGAAACACACACAATACACAAGAACAAATGCCCAGACCACGACAAACATCTGTACAAATATACAAATATTTGTCATGTGCGGGGATCGAACCCGCGACCGCTAGCGCATCAGCCAGTTGCTGTGACCACTGCGCCAACGCGTCGTCAAATTCATTACAATATTTTAATTATTATAATTTTTATTTTTGTAATATTTTGTTATATTATTAGATAAATCAATTAATGAAAGTTTACGCAACTGTATCTATTTTAGTTGAAGATAGCCTAATTATTTACATTGTTCTCCTGCATATCGCTTTTATCTGACGATTCAGCACAGACACACTGACCGTTACATGTAGTTCATGCACGCGCCTAAGGAGCCACTTACGCATGCCGTTTTGCCAATTTATTGTGCGATTATTAATTTAAAAATAATTAACTATATGATATCATGCAAGACGAAAAAAAAAGAATGAGAATCCAATATTTTTAAAAATAAGCCCTGTAAATACTTTTCTCTTATATTTACGCAAATTTTACTCATTTAATTAAAATATTAATGAAATTAATTGAACCCAAGGAAAATAAGAACACAGCACGGCTGACACAATAAGCTCATTCTGCATGAATAGGAACGGTTAATAGTAATAATTTAAAATTGTATAAAAAGCGGGGTATGTAACAATTCATTTATTATTCGGACACCCACCACCTCAGTCCCCCGAGATCATGGACGCTGTAAAGGGTCCGAAACGTCGGGAAATAATTTAAAATAAAATATTGTTAAAGTGTAATTTGAAATAAACGCGATAAAATCCTTTTTTAAGACTTTTAATTAAATAAGCCCTGTAAGCAAAGCACGTTAAAAATATAGTTACATTAAAAAAGTGAAAAGCATTGCTCACGTAAATTTACTGTAATGCAAAATAAACAATTTATTACTCTTTAAAAATGTTTACGATATCTGATCTGTGGTTTATATTGTTAAAAATAATGGCCGCACATAAAATTTAGTTCAATATGTTTTATTAGGGTAACATTGTAGTTATATTGTTAATATTTAATTATAACATGTTTTTCGATAATTTTTAAATGCCGCGCTAGGGGCGGCATTAGCCTCATTGAATGTTTTTACATGATGCCGCTGGGGCGGCAGTGGCAACGAATCGGTTAAACTATGTTTAGATTAGAAAATTTAAGATCACTTAGTAGAAACAATGTACTGGTTGCTTTCTCTTTAAATATGTACCCAAGATGAACGATGACCATCCGGTGTAATAAGTCTATGATTTGTTTAAAAAATTAAAAAACTGAGTTATTCTGGAAGAAACTTTATTAATGGCCTTTGTTATATTTTTCCCAGGCAAGACCTATTTCTTTAAAGGAAAAGGTTTTTGGAAGTTTAACGATCTTCAAATGCGTGTAGAACACGAACGACAGTATCCTTCCGCACCATTCTGGATGTCATGTCCGACGGAGCGCGCCGGTCGCAGGGCGCCATTCCGCGCCCCCGCTGCGCCCGGTTCTACGCTTCGCTCTCCTAGTGCCGCGTCCACACATACTATTAACGTCTTACTATATTTGGCTTCTCTAGTTCTAATTATGATACATTACTATCAATTAAAATTGTAAATAAAATCTTTGTAATTTCTGAATTGTGTGCCACTATCAATTATAATCTAAGTTAGAGATGGAAAAAAATTATGCATCATAATAATTATGTCTGAATTAATTAGTACATATCGATATTGTCTGAAATGAGACTGTAATAAATAAATGCGCAAATAATGCACTGCCCGTCTTAGTAAGTAAATTATTAAATTTTGTATATAAAGTAAAATACATGTAACATTTAGAATAATACTAGAATTGAGAATTGCATTTTGTTATTATTTTAATGTTGTATGTACATTTTGATCTCAACATGATCGCGTACTTTTATTAATGTAAGGTATAAAACACCATTTATTTAGTTTCTGTACAGTTTGTATTGTCGGTTAATGTGGTTCAGTATTTATGTAATTTAAAATATATTTTAACTTACACTCGAAAATGTATCACAATTCTAATATCTCTTGAACTTCTAAGTAAATCAAATACATTTGATTATTGTTGTAAAGAGAATATTAAATCCACAAGTATGCCTTAATAGAAATAATATATAAACTGTAGAATGTAAAATAGAAACAAAATCTACATTCTAAATATACAATTGTGTATAATAACAACTACTCCTATGCTGGTTAGAGGTTCACATACTCGGTAATTTGTAAATTATAGTAGTAGTAAAGTATGTATCATAAAATATATTATGTATAATTACAATAAAAATATTTTTATTACATAATAAAATATACTGTAAGTATTTATATTTATATTAATGTTATATAAAATATTTTAAGCCAGATGAAAGTCCATTCTGTTAATAACTATTTTTTATTGTCTGCTGAGCTATATACCAAAATACTACATATCTATACACAAATGTCATAAAGAATAATCCTTATTGTCTTAAAACATACTTTGTTTTACCTACTCAAATAGTAATATCAATAAATACTTTATAACATATGAACTGAATGAATGATTGCCAATGTATGAGTGGAACAATTAGGCGTTTTTCAGAATGAAAATGGTGCTTATCATAGTTAGTTATTGTACAGAATAAATTGAAATTAATATTAATAATATTTTTATATGCTTATCTTAAAGTCCTTTAAGTATGGACACTTAATATTCATAACCTCTACTTAATAAAATCATTCTTCCATAATAATCCTATAGTGTTAAACCATAATTATATTACCTTGTGCAATAAGCTAAGGAAATAGGCATATTTTATATTCTAAACATAAGTAATGTTAAAGCAGAATGAAGGTCGTTTAAACCTCTGAAATCATTTATGCATTATAGACTAGTAATGTGTTTTCAGTAACTTTGTCACAAATAATTTAATAATAACTGTGATATTTACTTTTATTAAAAATATGCCATTGGCAATAATAATAGATCAAAATTTGTAATCTTTTTTTTAAAGAAATGCTACCCAATAAATTGTAACTGCTGTATGAGATAAAAGGTTACTCTTAAGGCTTATTAATTAAGAACAAATAAAGTTTTTTTTTATTAATTTTTTATTGATATTCCTAATATCAGTTACTATTAAAAAATACCTTATTTAAAATTATTATAAAGGAAGGGATCGGTATGGCCAACATTGATTATATTAACACGGAATGTATATCTCTGACAATGTCAATATAGTTTTCAGGCACCTTTGAATCGCATAGCCCATCAGATATATTGACGAGACATACAATCAAAGAATTTCTGCAGATCCAAGAATACCAAATGTAGAGCTATGCTTTTGTCCTTGTAAGTCTCAGTCCAAGTGCTAAGGACAAAAATGGCTTCCATGGTGTCGCATCTCGGCTGGAACCCATACTGACACTTAGAGACAGTACCTTGCCGGCGGAGCCTGAGGTCGATCACGCGTCCGAAGAGCTTCATAGTAATAACTACCGTAATCCTGAACACTGTACCCCTCCTTTTTTATATGGGGATGATGATGCAGTAGTGCCACTAGGCTAGGCTAGTCATCGTTCCATGTGTTTAAGATGCAGTTGCAGAGATTAGTAAGCATGAGAGCCCAACGATTTCCACGCCTCGATCGGTGTGTCCTTGTGGAAAAAATTCTCTGAAAAAATTTGAAAGATAATACTGAAACTTATATTTTCTCTTAGAAACTCTGAAAAAGTATTATTGAGTCAAAGAAATGTTTAATAAGTCAGAGTATTTGGAAGATTTGGGATTCAGATAATTATATTATGTTGTCATTTTCTGTTTCTTTACAAACATTACTTTATACAAAAAAAAATATATACTTATATAAAATATAGACTCTTAACCAATTAGAGTCTTGTAAACGATAGCGTGATTTAACACATTCGCTGCCGGCCACTCGGACCCGAGTAGGGCGCTAGGTGCCGTCTACTCGGATCCGAGTATCTCGCACGTTCATTTTCCTTAGGCCATTTAAAAATTGGCGTCCGTGGATAAAAAAATTCTTTTAAATAAAAAGAATTTTGATTTGAGATTTTAAAAAGAGAAAAGGAAAATGAACGTGCGAGATACTCTGATCTGAGTGGATAGAGTCTAGCTAATACACCTAGCCCTACTCGGATCCGAGTGGCCGGCAGCGAATGTGTTAAATAACTACTAAAGCCATCTAGTACAATTCTTGAGGCTTGACAACACTGTACGTATTAGAATTATATTTTTGTGAACTTTTTCCACTAGGGTGTTGTTACGTCCCAAAGCTTTCCAGTTCTAAATACGGCGAAGACAAAACAAAATAATTGATTGTTGAGCAGCTTCCGGACGTAGCCTCACCATTTTTCCTTCACAGTTTCATGATTAGATAGCAGCTTGCCCTGGGAATCCTAGACGTAAACACGTTTTGTGATATTACGCTTTGTCTCAGGCACGTGCCAGCTTATATATGAACATATAGTGGTAATAAATCTTCACTGCGATCTCTTGCTACAGCTCCCTAATGACACGATTGGCTGTGTTCTACAATTCCCTGTCTTTAGGAGAGTTAGTCTGCTACCACTCTTTAAACGCACTTTTCTTTACTCGAATACACAATTCTACCTACCTAACCATACTACCTAATCATTCCACCACCACGGCTTCTTGTCGATAACTCTTTATCTCTTAGAAACGTCAAAAACTCGCCTTCCCACTGCGGTAATTGCCGACTGAGCTCGATTCCAAGCCTTCTGTGCAGTTTCGGTGTGAGTTGATAGATTTTGACTCTCAACCTTTGGCAGACCTTATAGGAATATTTCCTTTTTTACTGAAAATTCCGAAATTTCAGACAATATTTGACTTTATCAGAATTTTTCAGCATTTTTCAGACTTTTTTTATTAATGATAAGACTTTCAGAGTCTTTTAGAGATTTATCTGAAAAGACTCTGAAATTGCCTGGCTAATAATAATGCAATAAAATCACCTTTTCATTTTTTGTAATGTTAGTGAGTTATTTTAAAACTATATCTTCTAAGATATTCATTGGAATCAAATGATGTCAGGACAATTTTGTTCAAAGAAAATACTTGTAATTAATAACATATTTATTTGGATAAGGATTTATATCATGTCTATAAAACCACCTTCGCGAATAACACATTATTTTAGAACAAACTTGATTACTATAAAAACGGTTATAATGAGTCAACCTGAATTGATCAATCAATTCCGCCATACATGATTTTTGCGTAACTTTAACCGTTTACGCAGAGCGTACGCTACGGAAGCTCTCAAAAAGAATGTTTATTCCGTTTTTGTAACGTTTCTTATGAATGCTCAGCTCCTATTGGTCGTAGCGTGAAGTTATGCAGCTTGTAGCCTTCCTCGATAAATAGACTATCTAACACAAAAAGAATTTTTCAATTCGAACCAGTAGTTCCTGAGATTGGCGTTCAAACTAAAAAACTCTTCAGGTTTATATATAAGTAATAGAAGTAATAGATATCGATACTTTCATTATTTTCAGTAACAATATAATGATATTGTGATGATCAATATAATGATGATGTTAAAGGCGAGAAATTCTAACGATACGGTTGTAAAATGTGTTATTAATGTAAACATTTAAAACAAATGGCTTACCTATGTAATGGATTCCTGGATCTTGGTATAATGTTAAAATTGATCAAGGACAGGAGAGTCGGCGAATTCATGAAGCCATGTAGGATCTTGAACAAATAAATTAGTTCGTGGTATTTAAACCGCGACTCTAGAGACATCACATCATATTTTCGTAACTTTTTGGAATAAGATATCAGTCGTCTATTTAATTTGAGCCTATGGGACAAAATATTCATAAACATTCGTTGAATTCTTTTTATTCTCTCAACGTGTACTTTATAAAAAGGGAGGGATGAATTAGGGAATTAAAAATATAGATTAAACTTGGAGGGTTTTTAGTCTTTAGTTATCTTGACGATGAAACTGAGAATTCTATTCGTTTTAGAAATTAAATGGTCATAATGTGGATGTGGACATCAAAGAAAATGCCAAGAACTTTTATGGTTAATTTTCTTTCCAAACTATGAATAGCTAAATTGTAGTTAATTATTTTATTTAGAAGTAAAGGATATAACAAAGTCTGGGTACCACAACATATCGCAACACGCTATCACACTTCGCGTATGCGAACGCCACCGCAACTCGCTAATGTCTAATGCACACGAACGACAAAGCCGAAGCGCAGCTCGTTGGTGCACTATACGACTTAAACACTATGTTGTAAATATTTTGTATATATATCGTCATTTTTAAGAAATAAATTATTATTGTTCGCTATTCGCCTAACCGATTATTATTATTTACTATTCTTCGGCTATTCGACTATTTGCTTCAAAACCTTCTGATATTAGTCTCCAAGTCTTACTCTCCAAAAAAGTCACCCCAGTAAAAGTCCATGGGAATCACCTCTTCACGTCGTACCAAAGAAGAATGAAGACATACGCGTCTGTGGTGACTACCGCCGTCTCAACGCTATCACCAAGGCCGATTGCTATTCAGTACCATGCGTCAAGGACTTCACCTACCAACTTTCTGGGGAGACCATATTTTCAACAATAGACCTCAACAATGAGTAGGTACCAATAGGTTTGCGTCCACGAAGAGCATATGGAGAAGACTGCAATAATAACGCCAATGGGACTATTCGAATTTCCGAGAATGTGCCCAGGTCTAAAAAACGCAGGACAAAGATTCCAGCGATTCATACACCAAGTACTAAGTGTACTGCCTTACGTATTTCCTTTTATCGACGACGTAGTTGTTGCATCAGAGAACGAGGATCTTCACCGAGAACACCTAAGAACCGTGCTCCAAAGACTTGAGGAACACGGAATCACCATAAAACCATCGAAATGTCACTTTGGTCAATTTCAATTTCAATTTTTAGGATACCAAGTTTCCAAAGGAGTTATCAAACCTCCAACACAGAAGATCGACATCATCATGAAGTATCCGAAACCTACAAACATCGAAGAGCTACGTCGCTTCCTCGGCATGTTAAATTTCTATCGTGACCACATACCTAACGCCGCATCAATCCATGCGTCACTCAACGCATATCTCCACAATGTAAAAAAGCGTGACAAGACAGACAGACAGTGGACAGAAGAGTCGACACAAGCTTTTGAGGCATGCAAAACCAGCATTAACAACGCTGTTTTGCTTGCACATCCATCACATCAAGCTACATATGCGTTATTCTGCAACGCGTCCGACAAGTCAGCTGGCGCCGTCCTACAATAATATGTCAAAAAAATTTGGCAACCTGTTTGTTATTTTTCGAAAAAAATCTCCGATTCTCAATCAAGATACTCAACATACGACAGAGAACTTCAAGCAATATACATGGCCGTGAAACACTTCCGGAAGATGTTCGAAGTACGACCACTCATCATATTTACCGATCACAAGCTACTTACTTTCGAAATGCACAAGGTTAATTCTACAACAGAAACACCAAGACGTACGAGACAGTTGCTATTTATTAGCGAATTTACAACCGACATACGGCATGTGAGCGGCAAACAAAACATTGTTGCCGACGCTCTAAGTCACATCGAAACCATCACATGTCCATCTTCAATCAACTACGAAGAAATAGCAACCGCACAGAAACAAGATCCTACAATTCAACAGCTACAGCTACAAGAAAACATTAACTTAAAGAAAATCACTATCCCGAACACCGATGTCGAACTGTACTGTGAAACTTCATCATCGCAAATACGACCATACATACCCGAACAATATCGACAACAAGTATTTAGAAGCGTACACAATATCAGCCACCCTGGAACGCATACGTCACTAAAATATTTCTGGCCGTCAATGAATAGTGACATTTCAAAATGGACAAGACTGAGAGAAGAGAGAGAAGAGCTGAAGAGCTGCATTGACTGTCAAAGAAACAAGATTGAACGTCACACATACAGCGCTACATCAAAATTCCCGCCAACAGAACGTTTCCATCGTCTCCACTTCTAGGTATATCTTAGGACATCTGCCTACGACATCTCAAGGTTACCGTTACCTTATCACGATGATCAACAAGGAAACAAAATGGCCGGAAGCAATACCTACCGACGACATAGCAGCTGAGACCATCGCCGAAGCAATCTACAAACACTGGATAGTAAGATTTGGATGTCCATCAACACTAACCAGCGATCAAGGTCATCGATTCGAAAGTCAACTATTCAACAAAGTAATGAAAATTATGGGAATAACGAAAAATTGCACTACTCCGTGTCATCCGCAAAGCAACGGTATCATCGAACGCTGGCATCGTACATTAAAGACCGCACTACGCATCAAGCTCTCAAGTTCAAGGTCATGGATCGACGAATTACCTACAGTACTACTCGTATTACGAGCCACCCTACGCACAGACGCCGGAGTTAGCCCAGCCTAACTTACTTACGGCTAAGTATAACCTACGTCTACCGGATGATTTTTTAACAACTTCCATAACTACAACTACGGACGACTATACCTACATACATCAACAAGATAAGAACTGCAATAGAACAAAACAGACCTCAATCAGCTACGACGCATCACAACAGTAAGAAGCCTATCTTTATACATAAAGATCTACACGACTGCAGCCACGTTTTCGTTAGAGTCGACGCAGTTAAGAAACCTCTACAGCCACCCTTTTTTTTTTACGCTGGGAAATGCATTTACGCATCCCGCCACCCGGAGGCGACGGGTATGTGGGCCTCGCTGACACGGCAGAACGTTCCAGAATACCGCACTAAAACCCAGCGGTGCCCTCGTCGTCGTACAAGGACGCCACGGGATCGCTGGCGCATGCCACCGTGACGCCCCGACGGTTGGCTCGCCTATGCGGGCCCCCTTCGCACATAGAGCGCTCGCGGGCACCGTGAGCGCTCTATTTCCGCTGCGCCAGGGACCGGCGAACGGGAGAGACTGCGGCAGGTCATGAAGACATAGCCGCAGTCTCCTCCGTGACCTGGCGCGTTGGGCTCTACAGCCACCCTACGAAAGACCGTATCGTGTTATAAAAAGTTCCGATAAAGTATATACGATATAATTACATAATCGAGAGTCTAATATATCAATAGATCGTCTTAAGCCTGCTTACCTATTACAAGAAAATGTACCTAATGATTCATTACAAGATACAGTGAAACCTGGTTAATTGGGATCTCAAGGGACCAAGACATATGTACCAATTATTGAGGGTTTCCAATAATCCAGTTTTCCAATTAAGCAAGTTTAAAATTATAGTTGTCTCATTTACAGAGGCCTCCGCTTACAGAGGTCGAAATGTACCGTGAACTCCTGGCCCAACAACTTAGTATTTTTAAATTTCGATCGTCGTGAACAAATAGGTGTGAGCCGTGACGACTGGGTACCTATAAAATAAATTCATAATGAATAGTCAGAAATTTGTAAATGTCTCGAACATTCCGAAAAAAATTTCATATTTCATTCATTCATTCACATCTTTTTATTAACAATCATATACGGCAAAGAGAAAAATTGTAAGAAAACTAAAATCTGCACCACCTGGAAATTGATTGACTTTGGTATGTTATTTTCCCTATACAGTTCATCACGCGACTTTCCACAATTATAATCTGTTAGAAGTTTTAATTTTTCGGATACTGATAACGTTTTATATTTACGTTCGGACATTTTGTACACTTTTATTCCCTTGTTTTTAGGTCAAAACCTGAGATAGTACTGACAAACAAAGCATGCGCGAAAGACGACGTAAAATGTATGTAAACAAACATGTTAAAACGCGTTACAACCTGATTAATTAGTCTCACTTATACAGGTAGTTGAGCTACAGAGTCTCAATTATAGAGGTAAACATCGAAAGAGTCTTAGAATTCAAATCTCATTTAACCAGGTTCAAAAAGTCCCATTAACAGAGGTAATTTAATGAAAAAGAACCGGGACCTCATTGCAACTCTCAATAATAGAGGTTTCTCACTTATCCAGGTCCCACTTAACCAGGTTTCACTGTAGTACCTCACCACAAAAAAACTCCCGACAAGCCGCACAGCAGCATGACGTCACAATCGACTGCCAGTAATAAGAAACTCACAACACGTGTTGGCCGTTCCGTCAAGCTACCAGTACGTTTCACTTGAGAGGGAGCACTGTGGCTACCACAAAATATCGCAACACGCTATCACACTTCGTGTATACAACGACAAAGTAGAAGCGCAGCTCGTTGGTGAACTATATGACGTAAACATTATGTTGTAAATATTTTGTATGTATATCGACATTTTTAAGAAATAAATTATTATTGTTCGCTATTCGCCTAACCGATTATTATTATTTACTATTCTTCGGCTATTCGACTATTTGCTTCAAAACCTTCTGATATTAGTCTCCAAGTCTTACTCTCCAAAAAAGCATTTGTTTATATTAAGGGACATTAGGTTTTCACTACACCTTTGATTAATATTATAGTATCTAAGTCGGATTGCAATAGTAAAACATTGGAGGGACATTGTACCTACCATATGAAAGATTTTTAGATCATCTGCATACAATAGAAATGGGCACCTAAGTCGGTCTACTCGCACAAGATCATTAATGAAAATCTTAGATTAAAACAAAAAGGGGCTATTTTGTTTTAATCGAAGATGAAAATATTAAAAAATAAAGGTCCCAAATGAGTGTCTTGAGGTACACCCGATGTTATGATGACTGTGATGACATGAAGCTCTTAATCGCTACCAACTGGCTTCGTCTACACAAGAAAGATTCTACCCATCTGAGTAAGTTCCCATGTATACCGCAATTTGCCAATTTGGCGCATAATATGGAGTGGCATACCCTGTCAAATTCTTTGAAAAAGTCTGTATTATATGCTATCAACTTGAATTTTCTGAGCAAATGCTTGGCAAAGGTAATTTTTGTATTCTAATAAGTTACATGTGGTTGAGTTATTCTTCATAAAACCGTGCTGTTTAGCTCTATCAAGCTGGTAGTATTCGATTTACCGAGATCGGTTCGAGCAACGAAATCGGCACATAAGCAACTAGTTAACAACAAATTAGCTACAAATTCTCGTGTATGTCATATAGATTTTTGCTGATTTGACCATGCCAGCTTGATAGAGCTCTATTTAGGTGATATCAGAGATTTCTATATGGTGATAAAATGTCTCATAAACAATTGATTCAAACAGTTTTCCAAGACAAAAGAGTATACTTATGGGACGATAGTTCTCTCACAAGAGGACTTTTTGCTAGACTTATAACTGGGAACTATATGCGAGGTTTTTTATATAGACGGGAAAATCACTACTTATAACCAGGTTATGTAACATACGTACGTAACTAGTAGTACTTATAACTTGTAAAGATTTCTTAATATAAGTCATTAGTGCTGAGAGAACTAATCCAGTTCTAATAGCATAGGTCTGTCAGTCAGTCAGTCAGTCAGTCAGACACTTTTTTTTTCAAATACTTAATTTATTAGACGATAAAAAAAATTACAATTTTCATGTAATTGTTTATTTTTGCATTAATGGTATGTGCATTTCAAAAACTTTTAAACTTGTCATAACAGCTTATACAAACAGGGGATTGTAGGCATTTACCAAGAATATTACCATTAGTAAAACCATCTATACTTAAGCTAAATTCGAGATGGAATATTTACCAACAAAACAGTGGTTTACCAACCAACCATAGGCAGATGTTAACAATCTATGGGAAAATAATTATAATAATTATATTGTTACCCGACTGCGACAGAAGGAGGGTAATGTTTTTCGAGTGTATGTATGTATGTATGTATGTATGTATATATGTATGTATGTATGTATGTATGTATGTATGTATGTATGTCCATTTCTTTGGCACGCCCTACAGCCCAAACGGCTGGACGGTTTTTGACATATTAGGTGTCGTTGGATTTGTCTAAATTGTAGTAGTGACATAGGCTATATAAATTTTCAAAATGGCGCCCGCAAACGGCGGAATTGGGGGGGGGGGGCAGTTGATTTTTTTTTCTTACTGTAGCAATATCGGTATCAAATGAAAGCTAGTAAATTGTATTGTTCTTTTTAGTTTATAATAAGAGTATTTTACGCAGTCGGGTTTTTTGTTTTTTTTTTTTTTAATTAAGCATACTTGTTTTATATTTATACACAGTAGTACAAGCTACATAAAACTTTAAGATATATTTATGTATTATCTATAAGTATCTGTTAAACAGGTAAAATATACTTGTTAACATGGGTATAACTAATTACATACTGAATGATTTCTAAATGTTTTCATATGAAATGAAATGAAAATATTTATTTCGTCATAAGGCGATTTAACACACTTAACAAATATCAAAAAAAAATTATATATATATATAATTAAAAATGATTATTATATTATAATATTTAGTTGTGCATAAAAATCAATTACAATTTACCTTAAACAATATAATGACTGATCAAAAAAAGACCAAATGTTGTTTGTCTGGGAAATTTTCTCATCAGTGCTAAAATCTAGGGTTGTTAGATGTATACTGTAATTACAAATTTGTTAATTTTTGTTATAAGCCAATTTTCTTGTGTTAAAGTTTAAAGTTAAATTTTTAATGTATAACTAGGAAATAGGTGATATATTACAATTTTTCATTAAGAAAAGTGTGATAACCCTTAACACTATGACTTTTGGTTTGTTTACAAAAATTCCACATCGAATTTGGCTTCAATATAGATCAATTACTAGTAATATAAAATATATTAAAAGTAAATAAAAATTAAATTTATATAGATATAATAAATGGTGATAAATATCAGGCAAACTTTGCTATGTACATATTCTACAAATTAACTATAATAATTGTCTAGTCATAATGAGTCTTTTGTGATTTAAAAAAAAAATTATCATTACAATTTATCCTATTTCTTTATTTATTAATACATTCATTACAATTAATAGCTTTCTATGATGCCAAAATATTTTATTATTTATTATCATTAATTACACTTTATGATATTAAAATTGAAAAATATGAATTTAGTTTTTTTTTTTTTTTTTTTGTAAAACAAACTAATTTATGTATAATACCATAATCACTTGTTACTTCCTTCTACTTGCCCATCACCTTCATTAAAACCTAATTTAGACCAATCTTCTTTTGCCATGAGGATGTGTTCCATACGACATGCTAGATAATCTTTGGCTTCGGATCGGCACATAGAATTATTACTATTATTATTAAATATACAGTTCATGTACTTTATCATACTCTTCTTGCAAATACCGTCATGGTCGAGAGGAAAACTACCCTTATCTGGTGGTGTCGGAATAAACTGTTTTTGTCCAAATGTCATCGCAGTCGACATTTTGAAGTATTCTTTATTGTTAGTAATTTAATTAAAACACCTAAATATCACAAGAAGTATAAAAAGCAATTAAATTACAAAATTTCAATGGTCAACAAAGTTATGATAAAATAAAATAATAATTATCAACCGATTTCGCAATTAAGGTAATAAATGACATATGTCTACATTATCTCGTTTGACAAAGTCGTTTGACGTATTGACGCATATTGACGTAAAATAAATTCTGCCAATATTGTAAAGTAAGGTATGCTACAAAACGGGGTGAATAGGGATAAAACGAGGAATAGGACAATGGCGAAAAAGTTGTTGATAGAATTCCCAAGCGTCTATAAATATCTTAATGACTAATGTAAATAAAATAATTTCTTACGTTTTTTCAATATATTTTTAAGATCTGTGTAAGTCTAGGAAAAATATCATTTTTAATGAAAAAACATTTGATTATTGAAAAATGATTTGACATTTCGTTTAAATATGAAGTACCTAACGATAGTTCCGTTGAATGTTCCCAAGCGTTTATAAATATCTTAATGACTAATGTAAATAAAATAATTTCTTACGTTTTTTCAATATATTTTTAAGATCTGTGTAAGTCTAGGAAAAATATCATTTTTAATGAAAAAACATTTGATTATTGTAAAAATGATTTGACATTTCATTGGAGTGAAGTACCTAACGATAGTTCCGTTGAATGTTGCCACATGGTAATAAATCTTCTCTCATTAACATACATGAACTTTTGCCTTTAAATAAATATTACACGTTACACGTATTATATTGCATCACGTTACACGGTTTATATTGTATCAATCCGAAATCTTGTTTTATTACAAAGAATAACGCGTTATTTGTTTATTTACTAAGCCCAATTATTTCATGAATACAATAATAATTCGTAATAAGAAAATAATGTTTTATTTTATAAACATGCCTTTCTTCTATTAGAAAAAATGAGCAGATACTCTGACTATATATGAGATCCACTGTCTTTATGCCACGTATCTGTAGATAAGGGGTTTCTAGAGTCTGCTTTTTAACCTAGAGGCCGCACTTTCATTTTTTGCAGGGAACAACCATTTTGTATGCCATTGTAAACTGTTTCTTATTTGGTTAAGACCTTGCGGGCTGCTCATCTGATTATCTGATAAAAATATGATCCCATGCTGCAAAGGGCACGATAAGTGGATTTCGTTACAGAAAAATCTAAACAGATGCTGCCTGACTGAATCTAGACAGACCACCTTTAGGTCTAGAAATTCTAAGAGCAGGGTTTATTAGATCTGTTGACCTACAGCGCTCATGATTTAAGAAGATGAACGTCTTTGTCAATCGTCAATTTTTTATCATCTACAGCTAATGCTGATGTACCTAAGTAGGAAATACCTAAGGATAGGTAACAAAGAAAATCGCCGAATATGAAATATTTTAGGCCTGAGGGTTAAAAACAAGCGTCTAATAATTTTTTATTTTTCTGTGAGTGCGTCAAAAGTATAGATATACCTACTACAATGTTTTGTAATCAATCTATCTAGTTATTTAAAATATAGTTTCGGACTATATTTAACATGTATTTGACTAAGTTTTTGATTAGGTACCTACAAATTGTCGAAACATAACCTCTTAATGTTCAACCTGGAATATCTTTAATTCATTACTTCTTTCGGTGGTGCTTCTTTAGGCAAAAGTGATAAGGAATTTAAGTACTATATTAATACATTTTTTTCATTAGTAGACGCTAGAAATTTATGCCAACAAAAATTTGTTAGGAGATCTGCCATTGTCCTTTGCTAATGATTTTTGGTACATTAAAAACTTCCAAATTGAATGTGAATTATTTTACTATTTAGTAGAATATTTTACCTTGACATTGGTAATACCAAACCATAGGGAAATTTGCAAAAAAATGGTAAGACAGGCATTTGAACATAGCCACTCGAAATAGTATTTTTAGTACCGAAGTAGTGCATTCTGCTTGTAGGCGAATGGGCAGGTGCGCTCGGGGAAGTACTTCGCTCTCACTTAACACCGAGTTGAAATGACGGCACTGTCGTCGTGTTTCATTCGGTTTGTGAGAGGTCCGGTGACCCATCCCTTCCCTTACCTGGCCCATCCCTTCCCTTACCTCCACAGATCCGGTGGAACATCCCACCCCTCCCTAAAGGCCGGCAACGCATCCGCTAATCCTCTGATCAGTGCCGGATTAAGGTAACTTGATGCCCTAAGCAATCTTCCCCTGTAGGCCCCTCTATCTTTAAGTGAACTACAAAGAGTTAACTGAAAAAAAAAATGTGAATACGTATCGTAGGTAGAATATGTATGTGTTGTTCCTTTTTCCCTTATCCCATGCTAGGTGGGATCGACACAACATAATTTCACATGTTGTCCTAAAATTAGGCTATAATTCTAGACCGGCCGTCGACTTGACGTCTACTCACCTTTGGAACATTTTACACAGCCAACATATGTTTTCGTCACATTTGACCGTTGATGGGAATCGAACACACGACTCCCGGCAGGGTCACTACAAACTACGCCAACGGGCTCCCCATAATATATATATAATAGTATATATATGAAGGACGAAAAAGATATGTAGGTAGAGTAGGAATAGAGTAATTCATCATCACCGTCATCATCAGTATCGGCCATTGGATGTCCACTGCTGAACGTAGGCCTCACCTTCGCTGTCACTTCCAACGACTTTCCTCAAGTCGTCTGTCCATCTCGCGGACGGCCGTCCGACGCTGCGTTTGCCTGTACGTGGTCTCCACTTGAGAACCTTTCTGCCCCATCGGCCGTCAGTTCTACGAGCTATGTGCCCTGCCCACTGCCACTTCAGCTTGCAAATCCGTTGGTCTATGTCGGCAACCTTCATTTGTAACTTCCCGAATACTGCCCATCCGAGCTGGATTTGACGATTGACCTCTCTCTCGAAGTTGGACCTACCAAGTTGGACATTTTGTCCTAGGTAGATGTACTTGTCAACAACTTCGAGAGTAGAATCTCCAATCGATATCAGAGTGGGCACGACATGGATATTCCACATGATTTTTGTCAATTGGACAAGATGTCCATATTCATTTTAAGACCCACCCGTCGGGATCACTGAGTATAATGTCGAGGTTTCCCAGGGATGCCACCATAAGCAAGTTATCGTCAGCAAATCGAAGGTGAGTGATCCACAAACGCCAAGCACAATGGCCGATTATACTCATCGGTTTTCATCGGTAAAACTCCTCGACCTCCCTCAATATCTCAGCTCTGGTCAACGCTGTACCTCCATCCTCAGTTTTCAGCTCGACAACCAGCTTTGACCAACAGATGAATCCTTTGAGAACACTTTGGAGCCCCGATTCCGCTCTATCGTATCTTTAATACGTTTTATATTAAAACACACGCATATCATGCCTCAGAGATTTCCAAATCTGTCTGTTGATCCGCTTATATGCTTTCATAGAGATACTAGAGTAATTAATTAATTATTATTAGAAACAAAAACATTTTTATTGATTGATTAAATGCGAATTGCGATTTTTTCGGACATGAAATTCGTGGTAAATATTTTCAGTCTCACGTTTTAAGCATATTGGATTCGATATATGTATAATAATGACAATACTCTTGTGTGTATTTTTCAATCTTTTTTGGCCCATGGTCGTTCTTTTTTCATTTTTTATAATTTTTAGTTTTGAAAAAGATCTTGCTGAAAATTTTGAAATTGCTTTATCTTTAGTGTGCTCGTTTTTTTCTCTCGGTCGTCTCTGGTGCCCCCCAAGACGGGATGCCCTAAGCAATTGCTTAAATATCTTATAGGCTAATCCGGCACTGCCTCTGATGTAGCGGGTGTCTATGGATGTCGTTTTTACTTACCACCAGGTAAATCGACTGTCCATTTCCCCCCTAATATAAAAAAAAGCTTTGAAAACTTAAATCATAACTAAAAAAGTTTTAGCGCTTACTTAACAAAAAAAGGATAAAATTACAAGTAATTTATCATTAAACATACTCACGGAAAGGTAAGCATTAATATCAAAGAATTATTTGATAAATTATAAAATATTAGAAGCCTATCTATTTTGATTTATTACGAGGTTCAAAAATAAAGTATATAAAGAGGTAAAAACAAACGTTTTGAGTCTAAATAGGCACGCTAAAGTAAGTAAATAGAGATGCATGAGGGCTTATTCTGAACGATAAAATTTTAATAGGGATAGGGTTATCACTTTAAATTATTTACAATTATAATAATACTAGCTATGCCACGCGGTTTCATCCGCGTTAATTTGAGGAAAAAAGTACCTAAATATTTTTAAACCATTACTCTAAGAGTCCCCGCCTTGTTGGTCGAGTGGTCGCAATCGCTACTGCCGAGTAAGGTGTCACAGGTCGCGATTCTTGTGTCAAAAAAAAAAAAAAAAAAAAAAAAAAAAAAAAAAAAAAAAAAATCGTTTATTTATTTCCATACACCATAGTACAAATAGTTGTATATGAAGCCTCCTTTTAAGCACATTATGCCTGTATTAGGAGACTTCGCTCTTCCAATGATTAGTAGTTACAGTACAGAAAAAAATATGAGAAAAACATACTTATAACAGTAATTTTTTTTTTTTACAAATTAAATCATGCGGCATAAAATTATGTGTGTGTGTGTGCGTGCAAGTGTGTGTCTGTGTATCTGTCTGTGTATCTGTGTGTGTGTGTGCGTGTGTGTGTGTGCGCGCGTGTGTGTGTGTCTGTGTGTTTGTGTGTGTATGTGTGTGTGTCTGTGTGGGTGTGTGTGTTGTGTGTGTGTGTGTCTGTGTGGGTGTGTGTGTTGTGTGTGTGTGTGTCTGTGTGTGTGTGTGTGTTTGTGGGGGTGTGTGCGTGTGTGTTTTCATTACAAAAGTGTTTCCGTATCTTCGTATGTTAGAGTTTTGATCCATTTTATTACAGTTTTTTTACAGTCGTGATAATTTTTGCTATATATTTGTATCTTTTTATTTATTTTATTGTATATTAAGGCCGATCTTTTCTCATATTGCCTACTAGCAAAAGCAGTCTTTGTATGAGGTATCCTAGCCACAGCAACCCGTCTTCTGTTCGATGTATCAAAGTTTAAGCTTAAATTTTTATGTAACTTTAAGATAGTTTGCACTATATATAGCTTGCGTACAGAAAGAAGATCGCTTATTTCGAATAGTTTTTGGGTTGGAAATCTCTTATTTTTTGAGTACATGACTTTTATAAGTGAGCGCTGAGTCCGTTCTAATTCTATAAATCTAGATTTTGCAGCTCCACCCCAAATAGGAATACAGTACAATATAACCGACTGTACCAAGCTTACATAAATTTCATTAATGATGTTCCTTTTGTTTTTACCGGTTGTATGCTTTGGCACCACATCTCTCAGATTTTTAAAGATCCAGCTGATTTTTCTGATTCTGCTGCTAACCCGCTCTAGATGGGCATACCAGGACAAATGTTGATCAATCATCACTCCCAAATATCTTATTTCATTCACTCTAGTAATTGTAGGGCAGTGGCAACTTGTTCTTTCTGAATCACGATTGCATCTATGTATTTTAATTTCAAAGTCATTTTTTGGTTGAGTTCTTTTGTTAATGCTAAAACAGACGTATTGAGTTTTTGTTATATTTAAAGTCAGTTGATTGTCCTGTAGCCACTTCGCTATCCTCGCCAATCCCTTCTCTGCACTTTGATATATATCTGCCCAAGATTTACCATAAAAAACAACAGCCGTATCATCAGCATAGGAGAAAATCCTAGCATTATCTATTTTCATATTACAGAGTTGGTTGACATAAATCAAGAACAGAGTAGGGCCCAAAACGCTACCCTGTGGCACACCGTAAGACACGCCTGCATCAGTGCTTATATAATCACCCATCTTTACTCTTTGCTTTCTATCAGCAAGGTAGTCTTTAAGCATATCCAGAGACAATCCTCTGATTCCGATTTCTTGCAATTTGAGCACAAGAATTGGGACAGAAACGGTATCAAAAGCTTTTTTTAGGTCCAGAAACACTGTTAGACATTTGCTTCCACTATCCAGTTTATTGGTTATCAAAGACGAAAGTGCAGAAACAGCGTCTTCAGTAGATATACCTTGTCTAAAACCATATTGTGAAGATGATATTATATTGAACTTTTTTAAGTAACTTAGTATCCTGACATTAATAAGTTTTTCCAATATTTTGGATATAGAAGGTAAAACAGATATTGGCCTATAATTATTGATATCGTCTCTGTCCCCACTCTTATGAACAGGTGTAATAATAGCATGTTTCAACAATGTAGGAAATGTACCATTTTTAAAACATAAATTAGCAAGATGGGTTATTATAGGAACAATTACAGTTCTATTTTTTTTCAAAAGTTTAGTCGGGACATTATCCCAGCCAGGAGCACTATCTGTTTTCAAGCTCATAAGAATACTATTAACTTCAAGTTGGTCAGTATCAAGTAGAACAAAGGAATTAACTTGGGTTGGAATATTATTAATCTGTTCACCAAAGCTGTTAGAAGTCGTGTGTCTAGCGGGTTGTACTTGAAGAGCTAGTTGTTTTCCAATATTAGCAAAGTAATCATTGATGAAATTAATTGACGCAATAGGAGAAGATTTAATATTTAATAGTTCAAGATTATTATTTTTTGATTTATTTAAGTGAGTTATAGTTTTAATATTTTTCCAGAGTAATTTATTATTATGTACAGATTTTTCCAATAGTTCTCTTTCATATTTTCTTTTTAATTTTTTAATAAGGTTATTACAGAAGTTTCTATAACGGACATATGTTATTTTCAAAATTTCGTCATGTGGCGACTTTCGGCAATTTTTTTGTAATTTATTCCGATGTTTTATACAGCGCAAAATACCCTGTGTAATCCATGGCTTTATAATGCGTTTACTGTTTGGAATTTTAGAAACAATTGTACATGCTTTCACAGCTTCCATTAGCTTCTGTATAATAAGGTTAGTGAGAATATTTGGGTCATCATAGCGTAGTAAATGGAATAAATCGTTGTCCTTAAGGAATAAATGGGACCTGTCAAGATCTAGTCTAGTAATAGTTCTATCTGCAAGCTCCAAGTGTTTCGATTTAGACAAACACAACAATATAGTGTAATGATCCGTAATAGTTGTAGACAATACTGCAATAGAGGCTTTAGATGGTCTAGTACTCATTCTTAACATGAAGTGATCCAAACAGTTGCTTTCTCTCGTAGGCAAAGTATGTCCAGCTAATATACCATAAGCCGATAACATACTTAGGTAGTTAACTCTATTTTTAAAATCGCCTGATGATTCAGTATTCTTTGGTCTGATGTTGATATTTATGTCACCCGTCAGTACAATACATTTCTTTGTATTGGTAATCCGTTCCAGATATGTACTTAACGAATCTAAGAATATATCAGTGTTTGTGTGTGAAGGGGAGCGGTAGATGCATAAGATAATGTTGTTCAGAACGTCAAGTTGTAGACAAGTTGCTTGAGATAAGAACAACTCAGAAATCTTATGCTTTAATGTACTTTTTACGTAAACGACTACCCCGTCATTTTGGTTCAATTGGCGGGTGGTTGAATATGACTGATAATTTGTAAGCTGTGGTAAAGGTCTATTAAAGTTAAGCCTACATTCGGTCAAAACTATTACATCGGGTTCAAAATTGAGAGTAGACAACATAATAACAAAATCATCGTAATTACAATAAATACTTCTTATATTTTGACAAATTATAGAAAAGTCGCTTCGTTTTACATTTATGTGCTTATATAATTCAGAACTATCACATTCAACAGCACGAGCGATTTGAATGTTATCTATCTCGGTTAAAGTATGTACACAATCACCCATTTAAATAATATTTTAAGGGAATAAACGTCGTCGCATTATACGTATACATTACAATACACTGCAAGATAAACTCGATTATAATAATCTTGTACAGGTATCGTCCAGTCATATTCAATTGAGATGACTTAGCAAAACTATTATATTTTATACTGATATATTTTTGATTTATCAATAAACTGTAATGAGTATGTATTATTGTTTTAGTGTTACGAGTTATATTTGTTGTAAGAAAGTGTTTGAAAAAGTGTATATATTTAATAGAAATAGGGTTAGTGTTAAAGTGTGTATGTTTGGTGTGTAAATTATGATTATAATTATTATATATACATTTGTAGGACTGTTCCTTAATATAAGTTCCAAAAAAATATTGAGTGACATAAACATTTGTCATGAAATAAACGTTATGAAGCCCAGATTTATACAGCAAAATTTTACAGACAAAATACAATACACTTAAAAGATATATCAAGTAGTCAGCTAATTGTTATTGTTGCAAGAGAGATAATTGTTGTATCTGAGCCTCACTTCTAATACATATAGCTGATGAATGCTCATCCTTTTTTATAAAAACTTTGCCGTAAGCAGTCCAGCAAAATTTATAAGACCCGGATTTAATTAAGTCACGTGCAAGAAAATACAAACGAGAGCCCAATAGAGTCAAATGTTCAGACAAAAATATAGGTACATCCACTTGTGTTTTAAAACCAAGCTGCTTACAGCACAGTTTAGATTTATGCTTAGAATTAAATACCTTTGCCATTTTCAAAATTTCGGTCTTTAGTATAGTCGAGGAGGTTTCTACTACGATTGGTGTGTTACGGTTTTCCTTATTTCTTGAGCGCACTCTATAAATATCCTTCACATCATTTTTGCTAATGCTGCAATTTAAGTTTTGAGAGAGAGTCGTAACCATTTCAACAAGGTCGTCCTTGGTCTCGGAGTCAGACTTTGGTACATTCTTTATAACAAAATTTGTCTTCCGATTCCCAATCTGCATCTCTTCAATCCTATTTTCAAGAATTTTGATATATTTCTTATCTTCACGTGTCTGGTGCTCGAGTTGTATCAATTGTTTCTTTAATTCATCATTTTGTGCAGTTAGGTAAGCAACTGATGATTCAATGCTATGGTTTGTCTGCTGTATTTCCCTTAGAGTTGACGTTTGTTTTTCAAATTGACCCGCCATCATTTTCCTCATTTCTTCTTTAAAATCATTAAACTGTTTGGTGATAGGTTCATCCATCTCTTCTCTGCTTCTCTTCATTCTATAATGTACATAGTTTGGCGGAGTTACATCACTTCCCAATAAGTTTATTTCGGTAGCTGAGACTGATTTTTCAATTGGCGATCCCATCTGTACTAAGACTCCAAAGAATACGAAGAGGTTATTTCTAATTGTACTTCAATCACCACACAAAGAACCAATAAGTTTTTTTAGTGCACGCAATTGGTCGTGCATACAGTGGGCAATGGTCAAAGATGTGATTGCTAAACAATAGCGTTAAAGTAGGGCGTGGCTTAGGTGGCAGTAGGTGGGGTCGATGGGCAAAGGTAGGAAAGCCCTTAAGTTAATAGGTGTTCCTACGTTTTGCTAGGGCTCCACCCACCAGTAGCGACGACGAAGTATCAGGCGCGCAGGATAGTCTTCACGTTCAATAGTATGTGATTATATCTTGTTATTTTATGCACTCCTAATTTTCTTTAAATATTATTTTATTAATATTTTTAAATAAAATATCCAAAACGAAATTTATAAAAGGGCAGTGAGCACGTCTACACCTTACGGTGATCCAAGGGGAAGAGGTCAGTCAACGTAATATTGGGGTTTATTATTTTTCGAAAGTACGGAGTCTGGAATGGTGCCCGGTGTATGGCAATAGGCTCGCCCCCTATTACATGGGACTCAACTGGTAAAAAGTGGGTGTTACATTTCATTGTGCATTGTGCATCTCTGCCTACTCCTTCGGGGAATAAAAGTCGTGATGTTATGTCTACTTTAAAAGTGGAACTGTAGCGACATCTATCTCACCACATACGAATTAAAAACTGACGTATCCTACATCGCGCTATTAAAGTTATCCAAGCGATTTAACATGTATACAAGAACCCGACAACAACCATTGGACCAGACACAACACCCGTCTGGCCAGACGATTCTCCCTTTTCAATGGTGGATGAGGAACATTACACCCTGTTCCTCAGTCGCCCAAAGAACTATAGTAAAAATGTCTCGGGAAGAGAAAAAAAAGGATACATGGACTATCCAACACAAAAAGAATTTTTCAATTCGAACCAGTAGTTCCTGAGATTAGCGCGTTCAAACCAACGGACTCTCCATTTTTATAATATTAGTATAGACCATAACATATACGATTATATTAGGTCTTATAATTATATATTTGCAGCATAATAACCTTTACTATCCTAATTTTACCATTTTTATTTCATACTAGCTTCCGCCCGCTGCATTGCCCGCGGCGATGTCGGTTATCGCGACCAAAATAATAAAAGTATTCTATGTTACTTCTAATACCTCCAAAAATATGTGTACGAAGTTCCATGATGAGCGTTTAAGCAGTTTTCGCGTGAAAATCTACAAATACTACATTTAAGTTAGTTTCAAATATTTGACAACCCTATGCATTTTTTTCCCTATTTCTCATTTCCTTGTTCCAATACTTATGTCATCTTATATTATTGGTTTAAGTTTCAATATTAATAGGGACAATCTACATTTACTTAAATATTTTTATATTTAAGAATATATTGTATATATTATAGACGGAGAAATAAAAAAAAAACTTGTTGTAGATATTTTTACGGATAATATAGAAAATTTGCTCTTTGCGCTTGCTTTGCTGTGTGAACTTCAAAATCGTACCTATTCAGCATTGAGGTCACACCTCTGAGGTCTTCTCAAGAGAATCTTGTTCCGAGCAGTGAGTGCGTCGCACCAGATGGGTGCCACGTAGCTGCACCATACTTCGCCCTATACCTACGTATAAGCGCCGGCAAGGGGGGTTCGATCCTCGGAGCGAGCTCCGCGAAATGTGGACCAAAGCTCCATCGGCCATCCAGGGACAAGTCCAGGTAGCTCATCCGAGCCCGCACCTCTACATCTGCACCTCCGCAACCTGCCCGCGATCCACGCAACTCGGAGGGTGCCTATGTGTGGGCCGTGAAATAGGAGGGCCTATGTTTTAGTTAGTTAATAGTAGTATTTTTATATTTTTTATTTATTAGATTTTCCAATGATATCGTGCTTATAGCAGCATCCCTGGAAGACCTCAGCATTATGCTCAGTGACCTCAATAAAGTTTGCTAACAGGTGGGCCTTAAAATAAACATGGAAAAGACGAAAATCGTGTCGTATGCCCATGTCGTGCCCACCCTGATATCGTTTGGAAATTCTATTTTCGAAGTTGTTGACGAGTACATCAACCTAGGACAAAAAGTCCAACTTGGTAGATCTAACTTCAAGAGAAAGGTCAATCTCCGAATCCAGCTAGGATGGGTAGCATTCGGAAAGATAAAAAATGTCTTTTCATCCGTCATACCTCATAACCCTCAGTGCCTGAAGTCGAAGTCTTCAACTAAGTGTAATTTCTCTGCGAGATCGAATCAGAAATGATGAGATCCGCAGACGAACGAAGGTCGCCGACATAACTCAATGAATTTGCAAGCGAAGAAGTGGCAGTGGGCAGGTCACATAGCAAGTAGAACTGACGGCCGGTGGAGCAGAAAGGTTTTTGAATGGAGACCAGGTACCAGTTACCACAGCGTCGGATGGTCGCTCTGGAGGTCAATGGGAGTAGCCTACGTTCAGCAGTAGACATCCAATGGTTGATATGATGATGATGATAACAAATATTTAGCTACCATATTATGAGAAGTTTACACTGAAGTTTGAAACTTAAATAAGAAAATTTTTATATTTCTGTTGGTCTAAAAATGCATAATTAATTGAAGTTAATTTTAATAAGTCTTTAAAAGCAACATAATAGAACTAAGTATCTCCGTGATAAATGACATTAATTAAGAAAAAAAAAACTATATTCTACATTTACTGTTGAATCTTCTTACATGTTCCCACAATATTTTAACAATAAGTAAATCTTTAATTTTAAGAATTTGATTTTTTTTTACACATTTCATATTTACTCCGTTTTATGCAAGGAATTTAAAATTCCTTGGTTTTACGCTAGCAGTTTTTTTTAATATGTTGGTAGCTTGACTTTAATGTCAACCAATGTCAACTTCACATGTTCATTTGTCAAAGCTATAAGTTTTCACGTGCTATTGTTTTGGTTTTCTTATTCATTGAAATATTTAAATTTTAACTTACGTTGCTGTTATTTTAATTTTAATATCTTTTTTTTTTATTTCAAAAAGTATATATGTGTGTTATATATAGTATATTTATAGTGAAAAATTTTAACCTATGTGAGCAATGTCTCGACTTATCGTTAAAAACCTACCAAACAAGGTAGGTTTTCGTGTAATTTACTTGCCTACCTTAAGTCTTTCTTATTTTATAAATTGTAATCGTTTTATAATATTTTAATTCAAGGTTACTGTAGAAAAACTCCGAAATATTTTTGGTGAAAAGGGAGAAGTAACTGACGTTCAGTTAAAATACACAAAGGATGGTAAATTTAGAAACTTTGGTTTTATTGGATACCGGACAGAAGAGCAGGCTTCAGCTGCTAAGGAACATTTTAATGGCACATTTATAAATAGTATGAAAATAAATGTTGAAGTTTGTGCAAACTTAGGTGATGAGAAAAAACCTAGAGCGTGGAGCAAATACGCTAGTGATAGTACAGCATATAAAAAACTCCATAAAAATGATGTCCCAGAAAGTATTAAACCTAAGAAGGATAAAATATCAAAAGCTGAAAAAAATAAAAATAAAATTAAAGAACTTTTGAAAAAGGTATGTTAACTATATATGTTTTATAGGTGTAAATGTATTACATATTTATACTTATTATTATTATTTTATAATAACTATATTAAAATTTGACTTGTAATTAAAATTTTAAATGTTATAAAGTCTTTAATGGCTAAAACATAAGTTTGAAGTACAAGATCATAAAAAGGAATAAGATGTGTGGTTTTAATATGCAGTATCTCATGTAGAACATATAATTAAATTTAGAACTATTGTAATGATATAATGACAAATTTTAACAAATTAAATATAATTAATAGAGTACCTGCTTAATTTCTTTTCAGCACAATTTAATTTTTTTTTTTGGTAGTTTCACATTAACTGTACCTATAGTTAAGTTATAGTTTAACAACAAAAAAAAATTGCTCTTTCCAAGTATTATAACCTGGAAAAATCAATTTTTTTTATCTCAATTTTTTAGCACAAAGGAGATCCATTATTCACAGAATTTATTGAAGCTCATGTAAATGATAAAACTGCTTGGATCAAAGATGCTTTGGAAGAAAGTTACAAAAGCGATGATAGTGGAGTTGAAGATGAAACTTCTGACAAACATGAAAACACTGAGAAAGATGCAAAAGTTTTAGAAAATGATGAAAAAGATAAAGTTGATAAAATACAAAAAGCTGCTAATGCACAGATAAGTGATTTAGAGGTGGGTACAAAAAATTATTAAAACTAAACAGTTTTTGAATTTTTTATATTTAAATAAAACCATCAATATGTTATCATCTCTCGAAAACAAAGAATAATGCAGTATAACTAAATATGAAAAAAAAAAATATATATATATATAATTTGAACCTCCATGTGTTATCTACCAATTTATATAATTGTATTCTTGTTATGTTCCAGTATATGAAAGTGCTAATGAAAAAAGTAGACGGCTTTACAGGGGAAAAAGAACAGGAACAACATGAAGAGAAGCCAAAAAAAATTAGAAATAGGCCTTTATTACATGTTAAAGTAAGATAAAGTAATATAAGTTATATACTACTATTTCTTATTTAGTTCATGTCAAAATCCTTATAAATTATGTTTTTTATTTTACAATAAATAAAAAAACATATGCATGATGTCAAAGATAGTTTAAAAGGATATTTGAAATTTCTAACTAGTAGTAATTTAAATAAAGTTGAATTTGGATTTTCTTCTCTAGAGAAGACATAAATATAACAAAAACAATACATTAATATGATACACATTTTGCCATGTCTTTGGCTTAATTGTGATTGTATTTGTAAACTTTAATGTATTGCCATATTTCAATTACATTACAAAAATTATGATTATTTTATAAATCATATAGAAGAAGGGTTGACACTTAATCCACCACGCTGCTCCACTGCGGGTTGGTGGATAATTTCCCTAGCATGAGTAATGGTCGATATGAGGTGTTTACGATAACAACCGGGACCAACAGCTTTACGTATTCTCTGAAGCACAGTGAGGTGAAGTACAAAGTCATAAACCCAGACCAGAAACAAAAACATTTGTATAAATACAACTGCCCTAAGCTGGAATCGAACCCATGGCCGCTGGCCATAAAGACTACACGCACCGCTACACCAGCATGGTTGTCTTCCCCCTTCCCTTTTTTCTATAATGAGAAGAGGCCTTTGCCCGTTAGTGGGTTGTTTACGGGCTGATTTAGTTCTTTTCAATAGGGTATTCTACTATGTTTGAAAAAGTTCTTCAAAATGTTAATTTTCGTAATAAAAAGCCACGAAAAAAATTATTTCGGCAAAATAAACACGCTTTCTTGCCATAAAATTAAATTAAATTTTAAACCTTTTTAATTCCCGCGAAAACGCGGTCACCTATTTTGGTGACGTAATATGCGTAAAGTTGTATTCCGATATACACTGAGAGCACTCTGAGGTGTGAAGTCAATTCAGTATACTGCGAAGCCGTTACTTTTTAGTTTGCTATACTGTGCTATACTTGTTACTGATAAAACGGAACGCAGTCCAGTATACTATCATCCTAATTTTTCGACATTGTTTTCAAATAAAATATTTATCATGTAACGTTTTCTGTTCAAAAATAAATTCAACAATATTCAAAAAATAATTTTTGAATATTGTTGACATTTTTGAAAAACAAATCATTCGTGCTGTTATATTTTTTAATCAGGTGATCAAAGTACTGAGAGCTCCTTACCTTGAAAGCGCCAGTGCTCAGTACAAAAATTATGCTATTTATGACGTCATATATTTCTATATGGTATTGCGGTAGTGTACTGGCACTCAATAAAGGAACGAATTTTTCACTAGTGAGAGCAATGAGGAGTGCTCGCAGTGTACATCGGAAACATTGTCTTTACGACGTCACACCATGGCGGCTCGTGTTTTAGATCACGTGATATACAGATTAAAAATTACGACTTTTAATTTCAATATAATAAAACAATAATGTGCTTTTATGACTCAAAATCAGAATATTTAAGTATATTTCTACATAAATTTTAATATTTATCAAATCTTATAATTTATTTTTCACTACCGAAAGTACCCTATTCAGTAATAAATAATAATACACTTTATTGTACACCAAAACAGAAATTTACATAAAAAAACAAAAATATACATATAACAAGGTATTATACAAAGGGCAGCCTTATTGCTGAAAAGCGATCTCTTCCAGGCAACCGAGGGGTAGAAGAAATGGTCTTGTGTCGGCATAGGTGTACAAATTTAATAATAACATTTATATAAAATATAAGAGCATATATGCATATCTTACACATACATAAATAAATACATACATACACACGTACATACATAAATACATACATACATACATATATACATTCACATACTTAAATAACCTCATACATACCTGTTATAATAAATCTTTTTTCTTTATTCTAGGTAACAGGTTTACCATTTAAATGTAAAAAGAAGGATATAAAGGAATTCTTCAAACCTCTAGTTCCATATTCAATAAGATTTCCTTTGGGTAAAGGTAGAAAACTGGCTGGATTTTGTTATGTAGGCTTCAGAACTGAAAAAGAATACAATAAGGCTCTCAATAAAGATAAGCTATTTATAGGTAGGTATTTAAGACTCTTTGATATGTTTAAAAAAAAAAAAATTAATATGTTATCATTTTTATTTTTGAAGTAAGTTCAGTAATAACTAGAATCACTACTGCTCTTCCATTTTAAGATATTGATTGCATATCGGGTCGAAGTAACCTGAAGCTTGACTATCCTACTGTGCTGGCGACAAGTGACTAATCATAAGCTTTGCGTTGGAGCAGGTTACATAGATTTAGAATTACAATGATTAAAATTAAATAAATATATGTCTTTTAAATTGGAAAACAATAAGGTGTTTTTAATCCTTTAAAAATGTACTAATATGACAAATAGATACAAACACCTACTTTATTTTTAAAATGAAACGGGTTTTTTTTTTATAAAAGCAAAATAAACTACGATGAATGTTAAACATAAGATAGTAAAATAAAAATGAAATATTTATGAAACTATTAAATTTTAGGTAACCATCGTTTACATGTGCATAAATATGAAGACAAAGGTAAAAAAGCAGCTGAGGAAGAAGAACAAAAAAATATTAAAGAAAAACAAGAGGTATTGTATTGTTGTTTTATAGAAATATTTATTGATTACTATCAAATAAATCCTTTCTTTTTACTATAGCCATTCAAATTGACAATTGTCTTTGAATCTCAAATAACAACCAAATCAAAATAACTATAACAGTTGGGATCCTACACCGTTCGAAACCAACGACACCCCACAGGCCAGGGCTCCTTCAAGATTGTCTATCCACCTGATGGGTGAACTGAATTGACCTGAAATCTGATGGGTATCTGTCCAAAACTACGCTTCCCATTATAGGATCGCCATTCTAACGTCTTGGGACCTCTGAGATCATTAGCTTATAACTATATGCCCCGCCTATTACCGCTTCAAGCTTGCGATACATTAAGCTATATTGATTACTCCCGTCCTTCTACAGATTTCATAATTTCCGATTCGATCATCAGGATCAGGTGGAGATACCGTGAGGCTAATAGTCAATTACTTTCAAAACTATAGGCAAACGCACTGTTCGAAAACATTTTTTCATAAAAGATTTCGCGTAATTTTCAGTACAGTTGTTTTTAGCGGTTTACATATTTCTCGAAATTCGAATACTGCTCCGATACTTAAGCCAAATTCGATATGGAATGTTTACCAACAAAACGTTGCTTAGCAACCAACCATAGGCAGATGTTTACAGCCTATTGGAAAATAATTATAATAATTATATTTTTTAATATTTATACACAATAATATAAGCAGGGTTCGAAAATATCCGATATTTATTATAAATATCAAAATATCGGATATTTATGATATATATCCGATATATATCAAAATTATTGATATATATCGGATATTTATATATTTGTATGAAAGCCATATTATTAATTTATTGTTATTTTAGTGCTACACTCCACCCGTTCATTATATACATATAAATAAATATAATATAATACAATATATAAGGAATATAATAAATTTACATAAATTTACTTAGATAAATATAAGCGGGTGGAGGATTACGCCCCGGCAGGGAGATCAAACGGCCGGGGGTTAGGGCTGTAGGCTGAGAAATCGGCGGACAATCCTAGCCGAGTCGAGTAATACCGCCTTTTGCATCCTGGCTGCGAGCGAACCGTCACGGATACCCAGCTGCCTCAGATGGTGAGCGAGGCTAACCGGGATCAAACCGTTGGCAGATATAACGATAGGGATGATTTCAGTGGAATCAACACCCCACATGTCAACAATCTCGTGCGCTAGATCCAGATATTAACGTTTTTTCTCTGTTTCGGCTTTCACGAGGTTCTCGTCATGCGGAATGGTGATGTCCACTAAAAACACCCTCGACTGTGCCCTGTCCATCACCACGATATCAGGCTTGTTCGCCAGTATCGTCCTGTCCGTGGCGATAGGCAGGTCCCAGTAGAGCCGGACTCCGTCGCGTTCGAGTACTGGCGCCGGTGTGTACTGGTAGTACGGCATCCTCTGTTCCAGGAGACAATACATTAGTCTTCGCCATTCCTCTTTGGCCAGGGATAAGGGGGTGAGACCTTTGTCACATACTACAACATCACCATGCATAGCGCTCTCCCTCCTCGTTTCAAAGTAGGCCCTGAGGCTGCACACCTCCCAGTTATGCATGGACTTGGCACTTATTAGGCCTCGGCCACCACACTTCCGTGGGATGTACAGTCTCATGACCGACGATTTCGGGTGATGCATGCGATGGTGAGTCATAGTCGTGCGGACTCTTCTGTCCAGGGCGTCGAGTTCGGTCTGAGTCCATCTGAGCACGCCAAATGTGTACAAGAGAGTGGGCATGACCCAGCCGTTATAAGCTCGGACCTTGTTGGCGCCCGACAAGTAGCTCCGAAGAACTTTTGTCAGCCGTCCAAAAAATACCTCGCAAACTGCCTGTTTCATATCCACCTCCTGCACCCCTATGCATTGTGACATGCCCAGATACCGGTAAGATTCAGTTTCGGAAAGGGTCTTAAAGTCACGTCCCCTGTCCCCTGTCTACATGCACGACCGCACACTTATCCACTCCAAGCTGCATCCTGATGGAGCCGCTGAACTCAGTAGTGATTTTCAGCAACTCCATAAGGCGTGCAGGATTGGGTGCCAGCAGCTTGAGGTCATCCATGTAGAGAAGGTGGGAGACTTTAGTACCTCCTCTCCGAAACTGAAAGCCTGTCCCCGAACGCTCCAGCAGAGTGCTTAAAGGGTTCAAGGACAAGCAAAACCAAAGTGGGCTCAGACAATCACCCTGGAAAATCCCCTTTCGTATCCGGATTCGGTCATCGGCACCCGTCGTCAGTCTCTCGCCCTGGAGACAAAGGAACGTACTCCATTGCCCTATGCATACTTCGAGGAAGTCTCGAACTGCACCGTCGATCTTATACAGCTCGAGGATCCTCAGAAGCCATGAATAAGGCACCGAGTCAAATGCCTTCTTGTAGTCGATCCAGGCAGCAGAGAAGTTCCGACGGTTGCGTTTGACAAGCTGGCCCGCAACAGAGTCAATGATAAGGAGCTCCTTTGTGCCGCGGCCGCCTCCACGGCATCCGTTCTGAGCTGCAGACAAGATGTTAAATTCGTCAGTATGACGAGCAATCTTCCAACTCAGAACGGATGTCAGTGTCCTGTAGATGGAAGTCAGACACGTTATGGGGCGGTAGTTGGTAGGATCCGCGGTGTTGGTGGACTTAGGAGCTAGGTGAGTGATCCCAGTAGTGAAGAGGTTCGGAAGCGTCCTCCGCTCTATCGCCTCTTGGTATTGTCGAGCCAAGGTCGCATGGCATACCGAGAACCCTTTCAGCCAATAGTGATGCAGGCCGTCGATCCCCGGACTCTTCCAGTTCGGTGCCCGACGGACCGCATCAGCTACGGTCTCCGAAGAGATGGTGATCGGGTTCATCGGTTCGATTCTAGTTTATTGTTATTATTATTATTTATGTATACTATTTGCATACGTGTTACATAAACATAATAAATTATTTAAAAAAAAATGGTTGTCTGTAAAGTCGGTTTACAGACAATAATTTTTACGTGATAACGTCATAAGAATACATAGATGTAGAATTTTATACTTTTATGAATCGCATTGAATTATTATCACATATACAATGATAGTGTGTATTATTTTATATATATATATATATATATATATATATATATATATATATATATGATAGTGTGATATTCAAGATTTTCCAATCTGAGTTATTTTGATAGGAAAAGTAGCAAATCAAGGGGAGTATTTCAAGTGGTAATCTCCAACAAACAATTGACAAATCACAAAACAGTAGGGGTGTGCGATAATTATCGATAATTCGTAACTACTCGATAATTTTCCATTCGATAATTATCGATAAGTGTTATTCGATAATTTTGATCCGATAATTATCGATAATTTTTCATTCGATAATTATCGATAACTATTGACCGATAATTATCGATAACTTTCGTCAACTATCGATAGTTTTTATCCGATAATTATCGATAACTGTCGCCAACTATCGATAACTTTTCCTCCGATAATTATCGATAACTATTCATTCGATAATTATCGATAACTATCGATAAAACGGTTCGATAATTATCGATAGTAAAATTATCGATATTTTTTCCGATGAACATCCCTACAAAACAGTTCGCGTGTAAATTGTCTCTTTTACTCGAACGCGGACCGATGGAGTGTAAGACAGAACGCTTAGGCTAATCGTGCCTCTCTATCACTTGTTCTGCGATCTCGCTCCCTCGCAGAACGTGACAAAATGGCGTCATCTTTGAAAAAAATACCCGATAGCTTTCATCAATTTACTAGACGTTATCACGTCAAAAACTAAAATGCTTTTAATGTTTTATTTATTTAGATACTTAAAATCTGACAAATGAAACCAAAACATAAAATCTTTTTCTAGATCAGGCAAAATCAACTAAAAAACATAAAATCTAATATATTAAAAAATCAACTTAAAACATAAAGCCTTTTTACAAATTCTAATCAGTCAATACCTACACTTAGGTAACAAAACAGGTTTTTAATTTTGATTTTGATTTCGATTTTGATTTTGGTCTTGATTTTGATTTTAATTTTGGTTTTGGTTTTAATTTTGAATTTTAATTTTGATTGAATTGTAATTTAAACTTAGTAGGTATTGATTGGATTTAGATTTTAATTGTGACTTTATTTAATTTTAGTAATTCTAGTTTTTGACAGAATTTTAGTATTGATTTTGAATTCTTAATTTTAATTTGTAATTTTCAATGAATTTTGGTATTAATTTTGAGTATGATATGATATATTTTTAATTTTTAGGTGATTGTATTTTGTCGTTGATTTAATTTCGATTTAAATTTGCTATTATTAACGGTTATAAGAAAACTTTGTAACTAACACTATATGGGCTAGTCCTGAATTAAAGGTTATTATTATAAAACAATAAACATTACTAATAATAACTCTAGAATATAACCAAATAAGTCTTTTAGTTATCAAATCAGTTATCAGTCATTTGTAATACACTGTTAATTTTCAATATAAAATAATAAAATAATTCCGTATTTGGGAGTTTGTTTTAACTCTACTCCAACGCCTTCTACATTTGGGAAGTAGAAAATTAGAAATACAGTAACAAACGCCAAATATTACTTAATAATATAAATTTTTTTAACCAATTTTGTATTGATATATATCATAAAAAATCATTTGATATATATCGGATATATATCACGATATATATCATGATATATATCCATTGATATATATCCTCGAACCCTGAATATAAGCTACATAAAATTTGAAATAAATAAGTCAGAAAGTTAGATATACTCGTCTTTATATATTATCTATAATTATGTGTAAAATTTACTTGTTAACGTATACTAATTTCCCACTGAATGATTTCTAAATATTTTCATAAATATGTATATGCCTATATTATAAATAGCTACACTATCCCTGAATAGCGTTCAAAATAAAACAACATTTGTTTTAAAATGGATTTAATATGATTAAAAATCTATGTTCAGACACTCATTCTCTTTTATTATTTATTTTACTTTACTTACGTTGAATAAACATAATAATTATAATATTTGAAATTGTGCATAAAAATCGATAACAATTTACCTTTAACAATATAACGACTTATCAAAAAATGACCAAATGTTACTTATCTGCGAAATTTTCCTGTCTGTGCAAAAATTTAGGGTTGTTAGATGTATATTGTAATTACAAATTTTACTTAACTTTTGTTATAAGCAAATTTTCTTGTATATTACGTATTTGGCGGTTAAGTTCTAGGAAACAACAAAAAGTAAAATTATTAATGTATAACTAGGAAATTGGTGATAAATTACAATTTTTCATTACTAAAAGTGTGACAACCCTATACGGTGACATTTGGTTTGTTTACATAAATTCCACATCGAATTTGGCTCATATATAGGCTGACGTCCAGAATATCGTCAGTATAAAGCCAAATCTTCAGATTTTCGAGTCCTATTTTTAAGTACTTATCCTATCTCCTTCAAGATCTCTGGTTTATAATAAAATATAATTCACGTGAAAGTATAATAAACTCACACACACACACACACACACACACACACACACACACACACACATATATATATATATATATATACGTTCAGCTAATATTTTATTACCAAAAACTTTGTTCTTTATAGAGCTAATTTATTTCAAAAAATATTACCTTCAATTCACATTTCAAAAGCTTCTTGTTACTTACTATATACTTACAAGTTAAAATCAACATTATTTCTCCTTTTAGAAAGAAGGCAATGAAGAAAGTATAGGCGAGAGCGGCAGTATCTTCGTAAGGAATTTACCATATGTTGTTTCCGAACAAGAACTAACGGATTTATTTGAAAAATATGGTAAGCAAAATTATTTTTTTATTAATTATGCTAGAAAACTGAAATAGTAATAACTTTTTTGGAGTTTACTCCTTAAGAATCGATTTTCATATATAAGGCGCCCGGTATGAGAAAAATATGAGAGGTAAAATCTACTGATGAATGACCTCGTTACTTTTTCGGTGCGCGCGCACCTATGGTGCGGTGCGAAGGTAATGTTGCTCTAATTAATATTGAAAAATAATATTTAAAAAATAAATGATAATTGTCAGATAATAATAATGACATAATTTATCAACATTCCTAATGAAATATTTGTGCACATCTGAAATTGACTATTGTGAAAAGTTTAATGTAAAATATTTCGCCGATTAGTTATAATAAATGTATATAAAATGAATAAATATATATTTATATATGTATATTATTTTCATTAATTTGTTAATTTACCCTTTCATATGGTATTAATCTTATTTTCAGTTGGATAAACTCTTTTTGCGTATGTTTAGACAATCGTACTTAAGGAGTAAACTCCAGTCGTGCGTCGGAGCTGACACACAATTTTTTTAAATACAATTTTAAAATTTTATTTAATTTTAAATACAATTTTAAAATATTATTTAATTGTGAAACATCACTATAAGTAAATTCTAATAATAATTTTTTTCTTCCTTAGGTCCTCTAGCTGAAGTTAATATGCCTATAGATCCTATATTACGTCAGCCCAAAGGCTTCGCAACAGTTACATTTGTAATACCTGAGCACGCGGTGAAAGCTTACACGGAGTTAGATGGTACGATTTTCTGTGGGAGAATGCTGCATTTATTACCAGCTAAAGCAGAAAAAACTGTCGATGAAGATGACGACGGTAGGTTACAGATTTATGTTACAAAGTATCCAAATATGTTTTTATGTGTAAAATTTATTTTTGAATTATATGATTTCCCAGATAACTTTTCCGATGTTCCTTTCCAGAAAACTTTATATCTTAATAAGAGAAAAACCCCAGCATTATGACATTTATAGACTGTCCAGCCCCTAACTGTATGGTTAAATAATGTTTCACTACTATTTGTTGTCTTTTATTTTTTCATTGCTCTACCAATATATCTATAAATCAGTTCAGTCAGTGGTTTGCTCTATGGTGACTTATTTAAAAGTTATGAAAAATATCTGCACTTTGAGCAAACATACATTTCATCCTTAATAAATAAAAATATGCAATCTTTCAAATTAATTTATTTGAATTGAAATTTATCAAAATTTGATCAAAAATTAAATACCTTTTTTGTTTTTTACATAATTGAAATTAGAAGCAAGTATCGAGTATTCTCCTTAAATATTGATAGTTACTCACCAGTCAGCCTGTATATGTACGGATACTTATCTGATTTTTCAATTTACAGAAGGCCTATCATTTAAAGAAAAGAAGGCAAAAAAACTTAAACAGCAAGCAAAGTCATCACACAATTGGAATGTTCTGTTCCTCGGTGTGAACGCTGTTGCAGATGTTATTGCAGCCAACTATAACACTTCTAAGGAACAATTACTGAGTGATACCAATAAAAGTAAGCTTTGACAATAAAATCTAAAATATTTAACACTGAAATAAATATACATATATATATATATATAGACAATTATCTTTATAAATAAAAACGAAAAAACTCAAGAACATCTACACCAATTCGGCTAATTATTATTATTATATATTTTTTTTTACTATTTTCATTAAGACACGAGGAAAGTTTTTAGAGAGACAGAGAGAGAAAAAACGAAAAAATTGCGGGAAAAATAGTAAAAGCAACACTTTTCTTTTCTTGTACATACCACAGAATATAAAATTGAAACACCGTCCCACAGTCAAACATTTGACTTCAGTTAAAACGAAACAAAAAAGAAGTGTTGGGATTATCTTTAGTATATCCTCAAGTTGCGACAGGCATATAACTTTAGACAGTAATAAATATTAAATAATAAATAAATATGTTTAACACACACACAAAGTCGTCTATTCCTAAGGTAGGCAACTTAATGCCTGTGTTTTAGGTAACAGCCGACTGATATTTTTTTTTTAAATAAATATACATATAAATAATACATATATACACATACATATATTACACCCAGACTCGAGGCGGGAATCGAACCCACAACCCTTTGAGTAGAAAACAGGGTCACTGCAAACTGCGCCAACGGGTTAGTCGTAGTAAAAAGTCTGTCGGGGCAGCTAGTTTTAAATAATAATTATTTATTGATACTACAGTGTAAAATAACATGCATCTCCAAAAAGTATAGACTCTATCTAAACTCAAACTCTTTATGTACTTTTTTCAACTTCAGATGCTAGCAGGAGTATATATATATATATATATATATATATATATATATATATATATATATATATATATATATATATATATATATATATATTTATATATATATATTTATATATATATATATATATAAGCTTTAATGAATCGAGACAAGACCAAGATCAAGACCTACTGGACCGATTAAAAAAACTCGGATAAAACCACAGGTCGTTTATTTCTATAATAATTAATAATACAATTTCAGATACAAGCGCCGCTGTTAGACTTGCACTTGGAGAAACACAGCTTGTTGCCGAAACTAGGACATTTCTAGAATCCAATGGAGTTTATTTAGACGCCTTTAACAGGGTAAGATTTTTCGTAATAATATACCATCTTTAATTAATTTAATTATAGATATTGCTTAAGTTTAATTCTCTTGTCTTTCAGCCGGCAAAAAAGAGGTCAAAAACTTGTATATTAGTAAAAAATTTACCAGCGGGCACAGATAAAGAAGAAATTAAATCATTATTTGTTAAACATGGCCATTTAGCGCGATTCCTCATGCCGAATCACGGTATCACGGCACTTGTAGATTTCATCGAACCATTCGAAGCTAAAAAGGCATTTACCAAGCTGGCATACTCTCAGTTTAAATCGGCGCCGCTTTATTTAGAATGGGCACCAGAAAATGTATTTGTTAAAACTTTAGATAAATCACAAGAACGTATAGAAAGTGTCGCCGAGGATGTAGTGGAAAATAAAAACAATAAAAATAATAACAATAAAATAGAAACATCTAAAGAAAAAAAAATAAGCGAAACTAAAACAGAGAACAATAAACAAAATAATGTAGAGGATAATGTTGAAGATGAGCAACCAGAAAATGATACAACGCTATTTGTGAAAAATTTGAATTTCAAAACCACAGAAGACTCTTTGAAAGAGGTGAGTACAAATTTAAACTTTATCAATTTTAACACATGAAAAACGTGAATTACGAAACGTGAAACCCACACAACAACTTGTAACGACGTTAATCGAAACGACGTAAGTCGAGGACTGCCTGTACTGTGGTACGGTATGATAAGAGCGACGGTCTTATAATACAGGTCTTGCAACGACATTATTGGTTGTACGTCAACTTAATGTGGCTGTTCTTTTCAATTTACGGCCGCAACAGGCATGACGATAGATGGGTGCTCTGTACAACGAAGTCAATCATGTTTTGAGCATTCTCAAATCCAAACAAAACAGTTAAATAATAAAAACAACTAAAATTGCTCTCGCCCAATCTCTTCTTCATCCTATCCTTGATTATGCTGACACTTGCTATTTAGACTTAAGATCAACTGAATAAACTTGAGCGTCTCCAAAACCTCTGTATTCGGTTCATATTTGGACTCCGCAAGTATGACCGCGTCTCTGAGTTTCGTGAGAGGCTCAAGTGGCTTCCTATACGTCAGCGCAGGAATACTCATGTACTATCTCTCCTATATTCTGTATTGTTTAATCCTATCCTTCCTTCTTATTTGAAAGAACGCTTTGAATTTCTTTGTGACTCGCATAACAGACCACTTCGTTCTAGTGAAAATCTCACTCTGAAAATTTGTAGTCACTCTACTACTTTCTACAGTAATTCCTTCAGCATTGAGGCCGCACGGTTATGGAATAATTTGCCATTACACATTAGACAAGCAACATCACTGAAATCGTTTAAAAAAAAGATTAAGGAACATTACTTACGACTTTGAAACTACTGTCATCCTCATCGTCATTATCAGCTGAGAAATGTACACTTAACTGTTTTACTGTAGTTTACTTCTACATATTAAGTTATATTTAATTACATACAGTTTTGTGTATATGAATGTTGTATATTGTATAATAGGTATATATTTTTATGTATGTTTATGTATAGTTTATTTAGTTTAGTTGATATTATTGTAATATGTATGTGTATGTGTGTATGTGTATCTATATGTATATACGTATGTGCGTATATGTGTATATATATATATATATATATATATATATATATATATATATATATATATATATATATATATATATATATGCGTGTTTATCTATATATTTATATATAGTCTTTGTTAGTTTTTTGTACACCCTTACCGCTTTTTTCACATTATCTCCTCCACGCTGGTTGTCTGGAAGAGATCGCTGTTTAGCGATAAGACCGCCCGTTGTGCATTTATTTTTGTGCATTGCCTTTTGAATTGTAAGCTTCTGTTTATGTGTACAATAAAGAGTGATTATTATTATTATTATTATTAAATAGTAAAGAAAAATAACAAATAATCCCAACACAGTTATTAAATAACACAATACTTGGCAGAGAAAAATATACGCCGTATGATTGACAATGAGACTGAGTAGCTTACAGTCGCTTGTCACTCAATCGGGGTGCAGCCATCGATAGCAATGACTTACAGCGGCGTTGATGTGAAAGAAAAGTTATTTCACGATCATTCTAATCTCTCAGTACTGGAATGGGCTTAGTTGCAAAACCTTCTATATAAGACCGTGATAGGGGATCATATCGCATCAAAATATCGCACCGCAGTAACGGCTTCATTCAGTTCGAATATTTATACCATAATGCTTTACTTTTACAGCATTTCTCTAGCTGCGGTAAGATACACAGTGTGACTATAGCAAAAAAGAAAGATCCGAAGAATCCAGGGCAATTTCTCTCAATGGGTTATGGATTCGTTCAGTACCTCAAAAGGGAACACACTAACGAAGCTTTAAAAGAGCTTCAAAGCTCCATCCTTGATGGCAAAACGTTGGAATTAAAACGGTCTGAGAGAGGGAATACGTAAGTGTTACAGTTGATTTTGATGTGTTTATTAAATAATGGACGACTGCTTTATATTAACTGTTCCACATCTATTTTAGAATCAAATAGACGACCCGTTAGGATTTATGATCTATAATATTTCTTAATTAGTAGGCTTTCTAACGTAAAAAAGTGTTTTTGTGTGTGTGTACTTATGTACGCACGTAAGAAGTTATAGTTAACGATGCGCCAAGTTAATGGGTAGTGCACACCATTTGTAATTTTCACTTACAAGCTTGTAGCGTAACGTAATTGTTAGCAACTAGCGACAGATGGCGGTTGTGGAAATTAGTTTTAATATTATACAATTTTATCTTAAATTTTTTATTTTTTATTTTATCAATAAATTACTTAATTATATTTTAAATTAATATAAATTTGCAATTTATAAAAATGAACTAAATTAGACTCGTATAAGAATTTACACATCCAGCGCAGTGAAGTGAGTTAGCGCAATTGCGCGGCGCAGCGCCGTGTTACCTATATCTACTAGCTAACTTCAGGATGTCGGTTTTTTGTGACGGTGTTCGCGCGCATCGAAAAAATTTACTCTTATCATTTTTCCCTAATGCGCCGAAAGAAGTACAACTTAAAAAATTCATCTACATATTACATCGAACCTTTGAATCCCGAGATTAGCTAGTTTACAAACAAACTTTATAATATTATTAGAGATTTTAAATTATCTTATTACAAAAGTTATAAACTAGTAACTTTATGTTGTCATAAACTAGTCTCTGTTTTGGATCTGTTTGTCTTATTAGTATTATATCTGGTTTGAGACAATAATTTCATGCTATTAGATATGTGCTGCTTGGCAACTGTATAGTGTACCTACTAACGATCACGGGTTGAATTAATCAATGTTTATGTTGTGTATGTCTGAGCCCCTAATAAAGCGGGTCGTCATTTAAAGTTAAGCAATTTTTATTACAATAAAATACAAAGATTACTTTCGGATATGAACCTAAGATCTTTCGATTATTTGTTTATGAATAAAATATGTTTAACATAGACATAGTCTAGTCGTCCGTTCTTAAGGTAGGCAAATTAGATAACAGCCGACTATACCGATAATACCCAGACTCAGGGCGGGAATCGAACCCACCACCTGTTACATAAAGCAGGGTCACTGCCAACCATGCCAACAGTCAAGTCATATATGTTCACATCGCACTATAAATATTTTTGTATTGTTTCAGAACGGAAGTGAAATCTTCAAAGAAAAATGTAAAAGACTCAATACAAAACGGTACAAAAATTCTTGTGAGGAATGTGCCCTTCCAAGCTAACCGAAATGAATTGCACGAAATATTCAGGTGAATATTTAATTGGGTAATAATTGATTCGGATTTTGTAACATATTATATTATATATATATATATATATATATATATATATATATATATATATATATATATATATATATATATATATATATTAATATTGATCTAGATAAAGTCAGTAAAAATATGATAACTGATTAAGTAAAGAATTTTATCAATCAGTTCCACTAAATGATTTGTATCTTTTATATAAATCAGATTAAAAATGTATTAGTAGCTCACAAAAAAAAGAACATTGTTGCAATTCTTTGATATTTTTTTAATGGATAATGTTACATTTTAATGATTGATAGATAAAAATTGACTGTTTTGTTTTTCTATAATCTTTGTTTGTTTAAATTTTTAATTTTTTTTTTTTTAAACAGAGCATTCGGAGAAATCAAAACCTTGAGGTTACCAAAGAAATTGACACCTGGCTCTGATCAACATAGAGGTTTCGCTTTTGTTGACTTCTATTCTAAAGCAGATGCAAAGGTATTAGACTTTTTAATAAAATTAGTCTTGATTCTATCACCTACATTTCATAAAAGTATTAATAATACCATTTTTTTATTAATATAATCAACCCATTTTTAATAGTATTCAGTATAAATGTACCAAAGTTTGTAATTTTATTTCATTATTCTTTTAGTCTGCTTTTGAAGCACTCTGCCAATCAACTCATCTTTACGGAAGGCGCTTGGTGCTCGAATGGGCGGATCAAAGCGATGAAACAGAGGATGTCAATTTGTTGAGAAAGAGAACAGCTGAAGCGTTTAATGCTAAAGTTCCTGGAGGCAAAAAGGCGAGAAAAGGAGCGGTTGATGTTGAAACATTTGTTGATGCTGATAAATAATATAATGGATATTTTATATTTTATGGACAATTTTTTTTGTACCCTATGTTATTGCAAAAAATAAGCTATAATTTTAGATCGGATATCAATTAGAAGCAACAATTTTTACTAAAAATATTTCAACAAATTTGAGTTTTAAATCATAGTGAATTATAGTCTTATTAGTATTTTGTACCCTCATTAAACAAATCTACACTCACAACTAAAAATAAAAGCAAATTTCATAACAAAATTTTAGTTTTCTAAACTATAAAAGAAAGAAATACTCTATTTTACTCTAATTATTCAAACTTTGTTTTTAAAACCTCAATATCTCATTTTGTAGTGTAATATTAATATATCTCATGGAGTATTTTAATATTTAATTTATATATCTTTTAATACAAATATACCTTATGTTTTATTGCCCTTTAGACCTATATTATTTATTAAATATATTAAAGAAGAAAGTATTAATGAAACTAAGTTTATTTCATGTACACAAGTCATCTTTATTTTTAATAATATTCAATAAGATACATTAATGCTGGATGGCATACACATCTATATATTTTTCATCTCACCACACAAATTAAATATAAAATAATGCATTATAACTATTTCAGTTGAAACTATTCATAGTATATATTTACATGAGTAAAATTATTCTATGTATTACTTACAAAGTGATCATGTATCTAAGATTTTTGTCTAAATCTTTTAACAACACTGACTTAGCAATGAACAGTAATAGCATTCTAGGTTGTGATAAATTTTAAACTTTATAAGCTTGTAATCATTATAAAGATGAACATCATAAACATGATACATACTGCTAAGATATACTAATTAGGAATTTGATTAACATTTATATTTACAAACTTACATTAGAATGTAAGACTCATTTGCAAGACAATCAAACAAACAATTCTTCAATGATATTCATGAAATAGATTACTACTATTATACTTATAAATAGCACATTATAACAGTCACATATTTTTGTTTTGGATTCTAAATAATAATAATTATAAGTTTGATTTAAATCTCTATCATTGTCACAAGATTTGGAACTAAACAAATATTTTAAGAACATTTTACATAAACAAAAAATAAAAACAAAATGACCAGTACCACAAAAGTAGTAGTAAATTATATAGCAAGTGGTTTACTGCATACTTTCGTTAGCTAACACCACAACAGTCTAGCAACACATTCTGACAAACCCACATGAAAATAGATATAATACTTTTCTATGATTCTGATACATTCAATCAATTTTAACAGTTGAATATATTTTCCTCACAAATATACTTGTTCCTATATAACCAACTGTGCCACAAATTATTCCCAAGGTTAAACTGAACAAAGCCATGTAGCCAAAATAGAAAGTTGTCTGAAACAGTCCGTACATCTTTGTTTTAAATATGAAGTAGTAGAATGAATAGAGATATACATACAACGCTGTGCTGCCTGCAGCAAGAAAACTAGTCCACTGCCAGCGATAATCTTCAGCATTCAACAGGAAGTAAGTACATACAATTGTCACACATACTGTCACAACTATAAGAATCAAGAAAACTAGCAACATAAATCCATATACATAGTAAATCTTATATGCCCAAAATGATGTAAAGATAAAATACATCTCAATGAATATAGACCCAAAAGGTAGAATACCTCCCATGATTATTATTATAAACGGTTCCATAAACCACTTCTTTTCAGGGATAGGTCTGGGCACAGCATTGATGCGACATGGGTAATCAGGCTGACCAGCCAAGTTACGTCCAAGTACTGTTCCAACAAGAGTAAGAGGTAAAATCACAAAAGTGCAAATTGACATTACTGCAATCATACTACCAAAAGGTATAGCTCTAGATGCATGGTAGTACATAGCTATAAAGTTTATGAAGAAAGCTGTACCACATACTAATACAGGTAACAAGAATGCCGAGAGTAACATCTGTTTGATCCACAATCTTCCACCCATTCTAGCATACAAAGATCCACCAAAATACCCATTAATTGGTGAAGTAGCTGCATAAATAAATATAGCTGTTGATAGCAAGGAACCTCTTTCAGTATAGAGTTCACCAAAAATTGTAAAAATAATGACTGCTAGTGTGACTACAGTTAGCTGGTGTCCTGCTCCTACGAGTGCAGAAAATAATGCCAAATGAGGTACCGGCCTAAAGACATCGCCATGCACCTGCTTCCAACCATACTCATCACCTAAATCTTTTTCTAAATCATCGAGATCATCATCTTTAGAGTATCTTGCGTAATCTTTACGAAGTGTTCTCATAAGTATCATTGAAACAAGACCTACTAGGAATATAACCATCATAAAACTATTGAAGATACTAAACCAATGAATCCTGTGTTGAAAAAAATTAGGATCCAGATATTTATCAAATCTATCTTCAAATCTAATGTTGCTTTTCTTCCAATTAACTTCATATGTGAAAGGTATTTTTGCATTAAGCACGAGTCGTTCTTTATTTTCGGCTGTGAGGTTGACTTCCACAATCCTATTTCCGTTATATCCAATATCGAACTTCTTATGGGTCCAAATGTAGTAATTGTCACCATCTATTTCTCCAACGATACCCCATATTGGAAGGTCATCCACATACATTTGGTACCAATAATGATTTTTAACAGCATAAACTAATGCCTTATATGATTGTTCGTCGAGTTCAATGCCACAAAATTGTTGCGCTGGTACATTATCTTTGAAGGTAATGTCTAAGCCACTTAGTTCTAATTCAACGCCTTGAAGAGCTTCAGATAAGGTCTCATGGTAATGACCAATAGTTACTTTTGTGCCCGCACAGAATGGGAGAGAGAAATATGCGTAAGTTTCTTGGCGATTGTGGTATGGGCCTACGGTGTTCATCCACAGCACTACTTGTTCTCCATCTTTATATGTATGTGTATGTTCATCACAATAAACTATATGCCACAACATAAATATAATGAATATAATTTTCATTTTAAGTTAGTGGAATAAAAGGTTTTATAAATAAAACGATAAACATAACACGTAAGTTAAAAGCCGACGTCAGACATATATACGAATGTTGCTATCTATCAAACAGCTATCTATATTTTTTTTTTAATTTGTTAGGTAGATATTTTAAATTTAAAGATATAAAGGTATTTTCTCTACAACACTGTTGTTAACATCCCAGAGCCAAGTAAAAGCTTTACTTCCATAACAACTTATTTTATGAAAAAAATGTTAACACTTATTCACAGAGGGTTAACGGAAATAAAAAATACTATTGAATTATATATTTATCGAACATAAACGTGCACCTGATAGGCTGATACAAAATACAACTTTTGGATTGAAAACAATTTGTAATAAATAGAATAATCAAGTACCTATCAGTATATAGCTCCATGAAGGTGGCACCAAAAATAAAAATTTGATATTTCTAATTTTTTCTAGCTATTGCGCATGCAAAATGCATCAAAAATCTCAAGGGAAAGGTTTGCGCGAACATTAGTTTTTGAGAAAATCAAAATTTTATACCGAGTGCTGCGTGCTCTTTATTTTGTTGTTAAATATTTTATTTAATTAATTTGATGTCCACGAAAGCGGAAATAGATAGATTTTTGTATGCGCAAACAGCACCCCCATAAGTTTTATGCCCAAACTTATTATTTATTTAATTAAAAAATAAAAATAAATAGCGGTAAAAAAATTAATCATGTAAAACTGTTATCGGTCTGACGATTATCGGTAGATTTTCGTTCTTTGACGGCTCCGGCGCTTCGGAAGGTGCAGCCCCTTCGCCCTTGCGTAACAAAAGGAAGACACCCGGGCGAGCCGGAGCGGCTGAGGCTGGTCGCCGAAGGCGACCTAAAAGCCGAAGCTGCGGAGGCAAGCGGGCGGCGGCGGGCGCGGCGGGTGGGAGCTGCCCTCCCTCCGCGCCTCCGGCCTCTAAAGAACACTCTAGGAGTGCTCAGGAGTGCTGCTTTCGACTCTGCAACAGGAGCATGCAGACGAAATACGTCCGCGTTCTTCGGAGAACTGATACAATATACCGCTATTTATTTTTTAATTAAATAAATAATAAGTTTGGGCATAAAACTTATGGGGGTGCTGTTTGCGCATACAAAAATCTATCTATTTTCGCTTTCGTAGACATCAAATTATTTAAACAAAATATTTAACAACAAAATAAAGAGCACGCAGCACGAGGTAGAAATTTTTGATTTTCTCAAAAACTAATGTTCGCGCAAACCTTTCCCTTGAGATTTTTGATGCATTTTGCATGCGCTATTGCGCATTTTTATTTCAGTAACCTGTTCTCTAATTTCAAACGTCTTCTATTCTTCATCCCTATATTCCTGCCACACTCTGCTCTGGATCTAGAGCTTGAAGGTATGGGACTTTCTGGTGGAGTTTCATTATCAATAAAATTTTCAGTCTGTTGACGAATTTGTTCTACGGATTTTTTCTTATCACGGTATCTTTTAGATCTTTCTTTCCACAGCTTTCTTACTGTCCTTTGGGCCCGAGGAGTCAACTCCGAGATATTTTTTTTAACCCCTGTTTCTTTTTTCGGTTATATCTTTCTCGATCTTTTCTTCTTCGTTCTTCAAGCTGTTCTTCAGACATCTTACTTCGATGTCTTCTCATGGCAAGCTTGACTTGTTCTTTACGTTTTTCGCGTTTATTTACTACACCCTTCGCCATAACTTTTCTTTTCTCGAGTATGATGAGCTATACTACAGCTATAACAAAACAAAAAACATACATATCTAGATTATTTTATTTTTTTACCATTATCTTATATATTATATTCCATAATGTCTAACTAATAGGTTATATTTTTTCGCACCAAACAATTATTTTAATACAACAATCTAATAATTTACAGAAAGTATATATAATTAGATTAATATAGACGGCCGGCTGGTCCAGAGGTCAGGCAACTGGACACTTTACGCAGCGGTCGCGGGTTCGAATCCCGCCAGGTGCAGATAATCTGTATGACGAATATAGATGTCTGCACCGGGTCATGGATGTGTATTTATGTATATATGTATTTATATCTTAAAATTTATTTCCGTTCCTAGTACCTGTAACACAAGTTCTTACGAACTTAGCACGGAGCTAGGTTAACGTGGTGTGATTGTTGGTTAATATTTATTATATTTATTTATTTATAATTTAGAAATTATTTACATTATTCTGGGATGATAAATTAAACTTAATTCAATTCAATTACTAATCACATCACTTCGGTGATCTTTCATCATTTCTGTAATCACTATATTAACAGAAGTGATGATCACAGAAATGAAAAAAATTTGAATTACCCGCACCGTTAGGTCGAAGTCAAGTTTAAACTCGTCTACTCGTATAGCATCGAAAATAGTCCTTTAAAAATTATGAAAACTAAATATTTTAATTTTTTTTTTAAATACTTACCTTTTTACAGTCTTAACAGGTATGATGAGCGAACTTTTACACAGTAATATTTAAAAACAAAAGATTTTTTTGTTCCAAAATGAAAAACTATATCAAGTAGTAGTAGTTTTTTAGTTTATAATAGGAGTATTTTACGCAGTCGGGTTTTTTGATTTTTTTAATTAAGAATACTTGTTGCTGTAGAATAGAATGACCCATTATATAGCTAGATCGTGGTTTTGACAGTTGTGAGTTGACAAGACTAGACAAAAGCTTCCAATGTGATTTTGACTTATAAATTAGGTTATATTTACAAAAATAGGCTGAAATTAATTTAATAATTTTTAAAATGGATTTAGATAATGACTTGCCTAGCTGTGTCCAAGCTAGGTTTAAATCAGACACTGGAGAAGAAACTGGTAGTCCTCTGGATTTACCCTTAAATATAAATAAAGACCAACTTACACTAATTTGTAATGCTTTACTAAAAGAGGTATCTAATAATAATAATAAAATATTCTAATGTATTGTAATGATAATTAAATCTTAATATTGTTTTTAGGAAGATAAACATTTTCTATTTTTTGTCAAAGATACTGAAATAACGTCTACTTTAAAAGAAGCTTTAGATGTTGTTACATTGAATTCTGAGGAAGTTGTAGAAATTATATATCAACAACAGGCAGTATTTAAAGTCAGACCAGTTACTCGGTGCACAAGGTTTATATAAAATGATAGTCAGTTGTTGCTACGCAAGCTTAAAACAAAAAAAAAATCTACTACTAACTTTATTTCTAGTTCCATTCCTGGTCATGCAGAAGCAGTTATATCTACCAGTTTTAGTCCATCAGGAAAACATTTAGCTAGTGGTTCAGGTGACACGACAGTAAGATTTTGGGATTTGAATACACAAACACCACTACATGTCTGCAAAGGTGATTGTTGTCATTATAAAAAAACTAAAAATATTCTTAAATTTTATATATTTAGTAACATTAGTTGAAATATTTCAGTAGTATGTAATATGAAGTAGTTCATAATGTTTAGTATCATAAGAGCTGAAATTTCTTTTCTGTAACTTACCCGATAAATTTTTATTTGAGCTTTTATTTAATTAATTAAACAAGTTTGATTTTAAACAAAGATAAATAAAAGAAAGAAAAAATATATTTTTTATCCAAAATGAATAAAAGTGTTTGTCTTTTAAAATTATTTTTATATAGTAATAAAATAACATTGTATTATTAAAACATAAGTAAAAATTATAAAGGTCACACAAACTGGGTTCTGTGTATAAGTTGGTCACCAGATGGCTCCAAGCTTGCATCAGCTTGTAAGCAAGGCAGAATTATGCTTTGGGATCCAATAACAGGCAATCAAGTTGGCAAGACTATGATTGGGCATAAACAATGGGTAACTGCTTTGGCTTGGGAACCCTACATCAGGTATTGGCTTTATAATAATTTTATATACTTTTACATACTTAATGCTTTTCTTGTAAACATTTTAGATATTTTATCTAATATTGGTGTATAATGAAAATTAAAGATGTAGTAGGCACATGATTTTTTTAATTTTTAAGAAACCCAGAATGTCGTAAGTTAGCAAGTTCATCAAAAGATGGAGATGTGAGGATATGGGACACTGTGACTGGACATACAATTCTAAGTCTAACGGGACATTCCAAAGCAGTGACTTGTGTAAAGTGGGGAGGAACAGGTCTTATTTATACATCATCTCAGGACAGAACTATAAAGGTATATTGTACCATTAAATTATTACTTTTATTATTACAACATAATTATTTACTGATTAGTATTAATAATATTGATATATACAAATAAATACATTAAACCTTTTCCAAATTCGTATTAAAATAAAAATTCCATTATTCAGGTTTGGAGAGCAGAAGATGGAATACTTTGTAGAACTTTAGAAGGTCATGCTCACTGGGTAAATACTTTAGCTCTAAGTACAGACTATGTACTTCGAACAGGCCCATTTCATCCTATATTAGATAGACTTGACACTACAAATGATAGTAAGTTTACCTGTTACTAAATGTTACCTAACAGTATGAGAAAATAATAAAGAAACACTAACTCATTGTTTTTTTTTTTTTTAGAGACAGTCTTACAACAACGTGCATTACAAAGATATGAAGAAACATGCTCTAGAGGTGACGAGAGACTAGTTTCAGGCTCCGATGATTTTACTCTGTTTCTTTGGCTACCAGAAAAAGAAAAACGGCCCTTAGCTAGAATGACTGGCCATCAGCAGCTTATTAATGATGTTAAATTTTCTCCAGATGCTAGGTAATTTTTTTATTGATAATAATTTAATAGTCACCAAATATAATCAATATTGTACAATAAATCTAATAGACAATTTTATGTTCAGGATTATTGCTTCTGCATCATTTGATAAATCTGTAAAATTATGGGAATCATTAACTGGTAAATTTATAACAACTCTAAGAGGTCATGTGCAAGCAGTATATATGGTTGCCTGGTCTGCAGATTCTAGACTTTTGTTAAGTTCTAGTGCAGATTCAACATTAAAAGGTAATCAATTTATACATTTCATAAAAAATATATATTTAATTCATATTGACATATTCAAATGTCAATATGAATGGCATAACTGCATGTAAATTTTGTTGTTTAAAATTTACAGTATGGAGTTTAAAAACAAAAAAACTAGAGTTAGATTTACCTGGCCATGCTGATGAGGTATATGCGGTTGATTGGTCACCTGATGGTACATATGTAGCTTCGGGAGGAAAAGATAAAGTACTAAAACTGTAAGAACATTTAAAACAGATATTGTAAATATGTTATAGTTATAATTTAGAATCTCGATTCTAATGTCTAGAAAGTATGATAATCTAGAACAAGGGCGTCGCCAGCTTATGATCAAGGGGGGAAGGGGGGAAAGCAATGGAGTAATATTATGGAGAATAAAAAATATGAACGCCGCGAGCATGAAGCGTTACACTGTCCGATTCCGAATATTTCAACCTTCTACAATATACATTAAACCTTGTGAATTTATTTACGTTTTGTCATGCGATGCGGAATTTATTAATAGGTAAGGAAGTCAATTGCTCGCACTTTGGTCGCTTATTTATTTGATCTCTAGGGGGGGGGGCAACTGCCCCCCTGCCCCCCTTGGCGACGCCCTTGATCTAGAATATAATCTATATATAGATATATATAGATTATATTCTAGATTAACATAATTTATTTCGAACCTAAAAGTTTGTTTGTCTACCAGTTTGATTTTAGACATTATTTTTGTGTTAGAAAGCTTTGTATCTTATACTATCTTTATATATCTTGAACATAATAATTTATAAAAATATTATAGAGATAAAAAAGTTATATGATTAAAAGTATAAGGCTATAACTGACTGGTGCAAAGCAATAACAAATACATTAATAAAAATGAAAACCACTCAGTTTGTCTAATTAAAAAAAAAAAAAAAACTAGATCTGTTAATTGTACATAAAACATTGAAAAAACATATTGAGAATATGAAAGCTCTGAAATGGTTAATACTTTGTTACAGGTGGCAGCATTAAAAAAAGAAAAATCAGTAAGAATGATTTATTTTATTGAAAAGTTACATTTGTATAATTTTTTAATAATATGAAACAACAACTAAATGTTATTTTATTTTAATGCTCTTTTTAACATTAGCTTTAATGCCAGATGGCTCTCCACCATATTTAAATATCTCAGTCCTTGGTTCCCTTACGGCACCCTTCCTCCTTATTTTAGCTTTTCTATACTTAAGCTTATGTTTAACTCTCGGGTTTCGCTGCTCCTTCTTTCTATATGGAGTTAAGCCCTTATTTTTAGCAATCTGATATGTTATTTCTCTCTTATCACCAACTTCTGTTATAACTGCCTCAGATGAATTTAATGATTTATTCTGCTCATTTTCTATTTCATCATTGTCAGAGAATCCACTTTCTTCTGACTGATCAACATTCTTATTCATATTTTCACTATTATTAGTAAAGAAGTCACTGCCTTCATATTCATTGTTGTCATCAGATACTCCAGTATCTTCAGCATCGTCTTTTTCAATGGCGTTAATTAGTTTCAGTTTTTTGGTTGGGTGATCATTTGCTTGCTTAACAGATTTCCGTTTCTTACTTTCTTCCTTATCCTTAATTATTTGCAATTCTAAGTTATTCTTAACTGCATGTAAAATTTTATCTATTTGTGGCTTTACTATTTCAAGATATATAGGTTCCATTTTTTGCAACATTTGTCTATATTGATAAAGCCTTTTTATGACAGGATGGTTTTGAATATTAATTTTTTTACTTTTTAATAAAAGATAATAACTAATGTTTGTGCAATAATTTAAAATCAAATCATAATTAGTTTTAACAAATTTGGAAGCTGAACAATTAGGTAACTTTCCACCTTTTACAAGTTGTAAAACAGGTTGCAAGTCGTCTTTAGCAACAATTAATTTTGATTTAAAATCATCAATAAGACCTGCAAATTCTGGGCTTTCTTTTTCAAGTAGTTGAATTTTTTGTCTCTTTGACATCTGACTAATATCAGTTTTTATTGTTGTCTCTTTTTCATCACTTTTAGTAACCTCTTTATTAAAGAAACTAAGCGTGAAGTCATCTTCCCCAAGCTGTTCGATTAATCTTTTTTGTATGTTTTTTGCCTCTTCCTCTTCCATTAAAGCATCTTCTTCGTCATCACCAAATCCTCCATAATCCTGATCCACATAATCTGTGGAATAATAAGATCTTTTTTTCTTACCCCAAGCTTTCGAGTCAGGCAAGTCATCATCTGATTTTTCTTGACCCTCTATGTCACTGTCTGCCATCCCCAGGTCATTTTTATCATCTTCATCGGACTCTGAAAATCCATATACTTCATCTTCGCTGGCCGAATCTTGGCGTTTTCTTTTTCGTAATTTTTCCATTATCTGCTTTTCTGACGTAGAATATTCATCTTCAGAATCTGATGGTTCATAATTTTCTTGAAGATCGTATTTAGAATCAATTCTGAAAAAACGTGTTGATAATGTAATTTAACATTATTTTGAGAAAAAACTATATAAATTGCTTGTAAGCTAAGCTTATAAAAAGGTAGTAAGTTCTTAATTTTCGTATATATTTATAAAAAACAATCATTAACATTTACCTTATTTTGTCTGCCATAATTTTTATTTTTACTTTAACGCAATAAGTATAAGCATGGAAATTAGCTTCTTAGGTTATTCCGACACAAATCGTCATATATACTTTAGGTATGTTAAACCCCGTTTGGATATTAGCAAATGGTTTGAAATTGAATCACTTTTTCGACTATTTGTAGCAATTTACCAAACTATATTTGTATTGAAAATACTAGGTATATTATTATAAAGATTTCCATGATTATCACTGCATGTCAGTGTCAAAGACAAAGAGACCAAAGAGTTGGTCAAAGACTTCAAAGAGTATATAATAGTCAGTGTTCCCTACTATTACAATGTACTCTGTGGTCAGTGTTCTCATGGTTGTATGTCTAAACGACTCTATATATATATATATATATATATATATATATATATATATATATATATATATATATATTCCTTATTATTTTATCGTAATATTTGTGTCGTTATGTCTAAACCGAAAATTCCAAGTGGTGCAAAAACTTGCATTGTGATTTGAAAGCGATATGCCTGTATTTTTTTTAATATGTTAAGTAAATAGGCAAACTGGCAGACGTTCCACCTGATGGTAAGTGGTTGACGCCGCCCATGAACATAAACCAGTTTACCTGGAACTAGCCCAGGCAACTCATTTATGTGTTGCCTATCCAGAGACATTGTTAAAGTCTCGGTGCCAGTAATTTGTACACTGCCTGTCTTGCCCTTCTCTCCGAAACACAGCAAAGCTGTTTCACGGGAGAAACAAGCAAGATGGTGGTACCCATGCAGCCGGGAGCGTGGCACAGCGCATCCCTTCCACCGGTGTATGTGTTAATCAAGAAATTTTAAATTCCTTGGTGTTAATCTACATTATGTCAGTTTATAAAATTTAACATTTATGATTTAATACATTGCGAGTTGCCTTTTCCATAGATTAAGTAATGTGTATAGGGCTGATCCTAGGTACAGCGTTGCCAACTCTACGTCTTTTTACGTAGATCTACGTATTTTAAGCCTTTCTCGAAAACCTACGTACTTTAGTCCCAGAATCTACGTATTTTCTATCAAAATCGTTAAAATTTGCAAAATAGACTGAAAAAGTTAATAAACGTTCCGTTTCATACTAACACACACTCACCTCGCCGCTCAACACGTCGCGCCATTCCTTTTTAAAACAAAGTGTCCATTAGCTACACAAAGTTAGCACCCCATCGAAGGATTTTTGAAATCAAAATGACCTTAATCGATAGGTCTACGTTAGGTCTGTATAGGTCCACCAAAATTTTTGTTAGGTCTCCTACAGTTTTTTAATAAATAATTTTTTTATTTTTGCAAAAAAATTATGCAAATTTAGCACCCCATCGAAGGACTTTTGAAATCAAAATGACCTTGATCGATAGGTCTACGTTAGGTCTGTACAGGGTCTACGTCTTTTTCAAAATCCGAGTTGGCAACACTGCCTAGGTATAGGGCCTTTGCAAGTTTTTTGCAAGTTGCAACACTAGTATAGAACTTATATACTCTTTGGTATAGAAATAAGAACCGTTCAAATCATTTGTATCATATTGTATTAAATAGGTTATTTTAGTGATGTGAATATTACTGAATATGTGATTGTTGTTTAACTAGTATTTATTAGCATTATTATGTCTTTAAAGTCATAGGTAATAGGTATTGTATATGTTTTATTTATAAAATGGTATTTCTTACAAAAATAATTGTGTTTTGCATGTTTGCTACTGGTCCTGGTATTTTAACACACAAAAGTTTAGTAAATAAAGACCAGTCACATTCAAAAAAAGTTGATGATTGTCAGCGATGTAAAGTATTAACGGATTCATTTAAAAAATGGCTAGAAGAAACTTCACGAGGTAAACATGAAGGCGGTGATGCCGCTTGGGAAGAAGCAAAATTAAAATCGTACGCTCGAAGCGAAATGCGGTTAGTTGAAATACAAGAAAATTTATGTTCTGAATTAAAAAGACACCAAGATGAATGTTACGCTCTGTCAGAAGAAGCCGAAACACTTTTAGAACAATGGTGGTTTCATGAACATCAAACTTCTTTAGATTTATATACTTGGTTGTGTATAGAAAACTTACAGCATTGTTGTCCTATGAATCATTATGGTGAATTGTGTATTCCTTGTCCTCATAAAGTTAATAATAAAATATGTAATGGAAATGGAAAATGTAATGGCGATGGTACGCGCAAGGGTGATGGTAAATGTATCTGTAAAAAAGGATTTACAGGCACAAGTTGTGATGAATGTGCTGCAAATTTTTACAATGCAAGTGAAGAATGTAAGCCTTGTCATCATGCATGTGATGGATGTCATGGTGAAGGAGAACAATCCTGTATGAAATGTGCTAAGGGATGGAGCATGGAATTTGATACATGTATTGATGATAATGAATGTTCAGATTTATCTATTTGTAAGAGTAATGAGTATTGCATAAATGAAATTGGATCATATGATTGTAAGCTGTGTGATAAAACATGTAAAACTTGTGACGGTCCAGGTCCATCAAGTTGTACATCTTGCTTTTCTAATCAAGTTTTATGGGTTGGTGAATGTATAAGTGTTGAATTTTACAAAAATGTTTTAATAAATAATTATATACAGATAGCTTTATATATAAGCTTACTTTTGTTAGCAATTTTCATTTTTAGAAAAACAAAATTATTATTATCTGTTATAATTTTAATAATATCTTTAGTAATTTTTTTCTTTAAAGATAGCTCTAAAATTTATTTATTTCAAACTATTAACACTTTTATGCAAATATAAAATTAATGAAACAAGGCCAAAAGGTGTATTAAAAATACATTTTATTGTGAAAAGTACATAACTACATTTTAGTATCAATTATATACAAAAATTAAATAAGTTCAACCAAAGTTTTTTTCTTACACATACTATACAGCATATACCTGCCAAAAATTCATAAGAAACGTATTACAATAACCAATGCAAAATAATAAGAAATATTAGACAGAAAATAATACAGTCATATTCAGTACACACAACCAATCCTATCTAACATAATGTCTTATATATTTTTTTTTATATTTAAAAATAAATAATTTAAGTTTATAATTATATATTGATTTAACTTAATCTTGTTTAATTACTGTTAAAATATTAGTCAAATTCATACTGGAAAATAAAAATTAAACATGAGGGATAATATTAAGGGCTGGTTATGGTTACTCTTAAGCTTTACACTTGTTATTATTAAAGGAAGATATTTTTTATTTAAATTACAAATAAAAAATATTACACTCCACAATAATGATTTTTTTATTACCTTGAGTGTACTAGGTTTAATAACTAATACAAAATTTTGTGACTTATTTGAACATTAGAATACAAAAAAAAAATTTCAAAGGGACTAATGATTGAATTTAGAAAATTTTAAACATTATGAAAAAAAAAACAAGTCTGCACTGCTATGTGGCTTAGAAATATACAATAAATGAAATAAAAATTAAGTCAAGTTTAAGCATCAATATAATCTGCATAGACTTATAAAATATTTAAAAAATGAAAACAGTTTAATTCTAACTTATATAAAATATGATAATGATGTCCAATTATACTTTTTAGAAATAAATTGTAACGATTAGGATTTGTTTAATTTTTAAAAATGTAGTCAAAATTTGCCAAGTAAAGCTTTGTACTCGCCTGCTAGGGATCTTTGGTGAGAAAAATCTCAATACATAGATAAAAAGAAACGTTTTCTAAACTAAGGGACATAATTATATTAATCAACAAAATAAAAAGAGATATTATTAATGTTAATGGTTATCAACAAAATCATTACATATTCTAAGCGAAACAAACTTTGTTCTACAATTTTCGTTTTTTGGTAGATTGTTATAATTAAGTACTAATTTAACATTAAAAAAAAACTACTCATAAATAACATTTAAAATGAATAAGAATGTTATGCTACCAGTTTAAACATATAGGGCAGTTTCCTGTATATTAAAAGTACTATTTTATTTATTCAAGTGAACATAATACTATTATATGCACGACTAGTAATTGAAATGCTGTTATATGGAATTAAGTTGTCATATACAGCTTAAATGTTATAAGTGAAGGAAGAAATTACATTTCATGTGTCATTTCATTCTAAAGATGCTTTCGAAAAACATAATCTACGAAGTTATTAATATCAGTCCGTTGTATTATACTAATGTTTTACATTTTCGGTCCCTTTAAAATACTTATTGATGGCAAATAAAGTGTATACACATAATTAATTTCTACAAATACTAGTAATCAATTTTACTTGTAAAATTTTTGAATGTTGTGTATATAGAATCAATTATGTTAAGTAGGTAACTAATACTAAAAGAATCTATTTAAACATATATAATGAAAAATCTTACAAATGTGTATAAAAAATCAAACAAAATAAAGATTTTAAAATATTTATAATATTTGACAATTAAAAATGAGCAACAAAACAAAAATTGTAGACAAATTATTGATTCATAAAACATAGTTACCTACTTTCCACTGAATCTAGATTTTGTGCAATATATATTCTAGAAGATATTTCTACTTTCAGTCTGTTCAATTTTTATGGAATGTAAAAAACGATTGCAATATAAAAGGCATGCAAAATATATTATAGAAATACAAATATACTTAGTTGTATGTAAGATTTTTAATGCTTTGTTACTAGCACATGTAAAAAATTATTATAAATTTAATAATTTATTACACTGACCTTTACTTAAAATATTACTATTAATTATTATTTTATTAATTATTATTTCTTATACGATCTGTAGAGTTAACAGTTATTTTCGATTGAACCATGGGTTTTAAAATCGGAACAGTAAGTGTTATAAAATTAAAAATAAAAGTGGGTTTGGAATTTTTCGGTCCGTAATAAATTATAATATTGTAAATAATACTTGTTATAATATATCCTTTTAATGACTTAGGATTTACATAAATATATCTTTAAGATTATCTAAAATTCAAAAGATATTTAATTATAGCGTAACATTGAAATGGTCAAAATTATCGAACGTTAATAAATGATTGAACTATATAATAAAAATTGAATAAAAAGTCTTAGATGTAGAAATAAAAAAAACTTCTTTTAATAATTTTTAAAATAAAATATTACCCAATGATCTCATTAGCAGAAATATCATTTTTATTACAATAATTGTTATTAACGTAACTTTAGCAACATCTTAAGAAGCAGGAATAGTTTGAGGCGTTTACTCTGTTTATTAATATTTTTGTTTTTAATTACAGTCACAGCAAAAAAGATATAAATTATTTTTGTGAAAAGGTTGGGGGGGGGGGGGGATTCAAGAATACGCTTTGTTAGGTAGTTGTAAAAAGATAGAAGATGAACACTTAGATGCATTAAGTTCACGGTCTAATATGTAAATGACAACATGACGTTTACAATACTCATTTATATATGTATATACAGTAAAACCTCGTTAAGTCGAATCTCGATAAGTTTAAAACCACCAAATCTCGAAAAAATGTTTTATTCCCTTCCCTTCAAACACCAAAACTTCCATTGCTCGAAATCTTAACCCTCTATTAGTCGAAATAATCAGTAAGTCCCTCCAAGCCATTTTGGTACATATTTACCTCCATAACTCAAAATAATAAAATTTTACCTCTGTATCTCGAACATAGAATTTTTTTTTTTACAACCTTAACTCGATTATTTGAGACTTATTACCTCTATAGTTCGAAGAAAAATAAGTTACCGACTTCAAGAATTCGCCGACAGTGTAAGTACACGCCTGTTTCTTAGATCATCATTTTTTTTTTTTTTTTACTTTAAGGATGTTTTGAAATAATGTTGATTTATAATAAATAAAAATATATTTCACCTCTGCAACTTCAATTTCTATTTATTTTACCTCTAACTCAAAATTTATAAGAATGAATCTCAACTTCTTTATTTCGAATCAAAATCCGCCTAAGTCGAAATTCTCTATAAGTCGAAAACTCTATATCATATAACTCGCATTTTTTGGCGTCTTCCTTGATGTTCAACTTATATGAGGTTCTATTGTATATTAAAAAAAAACAATCTCTGATGAAAAGATAGCGATGTAATCGTTAAAGGGACAACGGATCTAGGCTAAGTTACGTACCGAATGATGAACTGGGAGTTAAGACATAATGCATTCGTGATGAATGATTTGATCTGTCGACAATTCAAATTGCATATGCTATTGTAATACATAGAGACTCGTTGACAAATTAATTTTTCAATAGCTTATTATTATGTTTAGATCGACTGATTGGTCAAAATCTTTGTTTCATGATCGTTGTATATTTTTTCTAATATCTCAATGTATGTACGTCTATACGGGTCTGTTCAGACAGACCGGCTCGGAGAGAATCGGACGTAGCTATTCTTTTCACACAGACCGGCTGAAAGAGCACTGTTAAAGCGGATGCGCTCGGAGCCGGACGGATGCGCTCGAAGCCGAGTGAGTGCTCTATAAGGGCGGTTCGCCTCTTTCGCGGAGTCCAAGCTTTGTTCCTGGTGTGTCAATACATATGCTTTTAAATTGAGACATGGATTTAAATTGCTCTGATGAACAAATATATTTGTCCTAATATATCTAAAACAGCTGTCTAAGCACATCTGTTACGTCCAAATCTTACTATCAAAATGGCGGCTGTAGTGGGCGCACGCGAGTCGCGAAGTGGCGGAGCGAGGGGACACAATCAGAGCCGGTCGGCTACGCGAGCAAAAAAAAGTATGCAAACGCAGCCGTTTGGCTGCGCGAGTGCGGAAGGGAACGTCAATGGAGGCAGCCGGTCGGCTACTCTTATTGTTTTACACTGAGCGCGTTGGGTCGGCTCAAGATTCTCATTTAAAAAATAAGTGAAATAAAATAATCAACCTTATTTCGATATCCCAAAACTCTTTTTTAAATGCGATAAAAATATGCTCTCCTCTCCGAGCCGGTCTGTTGGAATGGACCCTAAGGGCACATTTACAAAGATACATAACTTCGCCTGGTTCGATTCACGAAGTGGTGAATTAGTAAATAAAATGGTACTGCGCGAGAGGAGTAGGGTTAACCGATTTGTGTCAAATGGCACGACAAGTCATTTAGTTTTCATGTGTGACACCATAGCAGTGTCATCTTTTTAATTCGTTACAACTTACTATGTCATAACTATTTAGGGTTTCGACAAGTTATTGGGGACTTAAATATTCATTATTACTCCAGTAGGTAATGTACACAGAGAGACCCCTTACCTCTGTCCACAGAGGTAAGGGGTCAACCATAAATTACGTTTGGCGTTTAGGGGGGGAGGGGGTCCAGCGAAATCTCGCGTCTTGGCAAATATCACGAAATTTTTTTCCGTCATTAAAAATCTTAAATAGTTGTCATGTACCGGTGATGACCTGTGATGTTTTTTTAGAAATATGTATAGGTTGGAGGTGGAAACATCGGTACGGGGATCGCGAGGACCTTTTTTCTTATTGTGCACTTAATAAAAATCGATACTGTTTTCCATGAATATCCCTAATATAAGTCTTGCACACTTTTCAAAAATCTCACGTGAGATTAGGATAGGGGGGAGGGTCGAGCAAAATCTCATAAAACCTCGAGAGGTGTAAAAAAATCGCCATAATCGTCTCACGTAATTAATGGACGCCCCCTAAGTTTCGGTCCGCAATGGGTTCAGTCGAGCAGCGGCGGCGGGTTGGCGTGCGGGCGGTGCGCGGACAGGTGCTGCGCCAGGTGCCGCTGCTGCAGCAGCGTGTAGAGGATGCCGGCCTGCGCCATGGCGTCCACCGTGCCGGCCGCCAGCTGGTCGGCGCGCAGCTTGCCGCCCGCCGCGCTCGGCCGCAGCAGCGTGGGCCCGAACACCGTCGCCAGGTTGTGCAGCGACATCTTATTCTCGCTCTCGTGCTGGTTCACCCTGTCGGAATCGCCACCGCCGTTACATTAATGCTTGAAGGTAGTTCCAGCGTGGTATAGTATACTCCTACCTTAACAGATGTTCACAGATACAATTACACATTGTCAGTTTTAGTGATCTGGCAACGTTGCTCTGAGAGTTTATATATTTTTGTTTATGGTCTCAGTATATACGAATAGTATTGCGCTTTCTAATAATAGAATTATTAAATAAAAAAGATTCCTAAGCAATTACGACATAAGGTCGATTTATAAAAAACTAAAATTTATCAAAAAAAAAAAAAAAACATACTAACATAACTTTACTAAAACCGTGAAAGATTTTAATTTCCCGCTTTTTATTCAACACAGCGTTGCCAGATCACTATAAATTGTTAAATGAGTAGGTTGGAAATGGATAAAAAATTAATGTTTTTAATTTTAATATCTCGAAATAATACGGTTAGGTGCTACTTTTATTTTATTTTTTTACTTATTCTAAACACATTTTTCAACACTCTCCTACTTATTTTCCAATTTCGTCGAAAGAATTTTTTAATATAATAAAAAATCGGACATTTATATAATTTAAATGGGACATCACCCTCAAAATCGCGAACTTTGTCTTAAAATATCTCACGATCTAAACGATCAAAAATTATGAAATTTTAAGATTCATAAATAAAGCTATTCTGAACCCGTGAAAAATTTTTTGCCGAATCTGTCTAAATGTCATACTGGAACTACTATCCGTGCGCAGAAACTTTGCCGATGACCACCCCTCCTACCGGAGTTGACTGCGTCCCTCGCTCGTCTGATATGTACCGCTAGCAACGCAGCCGATACGTACGTGTAATTTTCTTTTTTCGCTCCGAATTAATTAATTGTTGTTTTCTTAGGTTTTACTTGTTTTCTTTTACGGCTTCGTTTCATTCATTCACTAAATATAAATACATAAAAATATATAATCTACGTAATAACAACAGCATTTTTTATTTACTATTTATAATTACACTTTATATTAAATTTATAATTCGACTGAGACTATTTTTTATTAGTTTGATGTAAAATATATACAATAATAATCTACCTTTATGTGACCTTTTTTTTTCAACTCTACTATCGTCGCGTGACGTCACAAGGCCATCGGCAAAGTTTCTGCGCACGGATATGAGATAGTACCTTAAATTATCTTTGCGCGCGGTGTGCGTCACGCTTTTATAAACATAATTATTATGTGTAGGCGACAAAATTAAGTCAATGAAGTTTTTTTTACATAGGTATAAAGTGCAGAATGAATATGTCAATAGGGAATAATGCAAATGATTTCAATTTACTTGTTTTTAATTTTCCCCGATATTTTATGGTCCTGACATTACACCTAAACCATTATTTCTTCATTTCGTTTGTGTTAATTTGAATGATAATGTAATTAAGATTTTACACTTTTTTTGTTTCAAGTGGGCGAAATTCTAATTTGTAAAAGGCGCCACCATTGGTTGAATGGAAATATGACAAAATATATCGTGTATATCGTGTAATCGATATTCATAACGTGCTAGTAGTGTTTAAGCATGGCGTATATATCTCCACCCTCCATATATTTGAGAGAAAAATTGTTTTTATTTATATTGCTGTTGTGTTTTCCATGAAAAAATTCGATTTTGTTATATAGTGATATTAGGAATTTTCAAGAACAATGACGATTAGGTAGGGATTAGGACAAGTAGGTTTGTTAAGGCACTATCGGACAATCTACCGAAAATAGATGCTTTTACGATGACCGCATATATTGCATCAATCCATACGTCCGCTGAGGTTAAAAAAGTGAATATGTTGTTAATCTATTGAATAGGTTTTGATGCATGCATGCACTCAGTAATACTTACCTAAACATAAAATCAAATGTTGTTTACAAGCACCAAGTTTATTATATACAGATTTAAGAGAAATTGTGTATATGAATTGTTAAAGTGATCGTAAATAAATTCAACACTTATTAAAATCTCGGAGAATATGCCGGAAAAATAGATATAAAACGTAAGTTAAGTAGTAGTTAACGTTATTAATCTTTTATGTTCACAGAATTTACTTCTGACCGATTTACACCATTTTATTATCGAAAAATAATATACTTATATTAAAGTGATATTTACAGCAATACAAACTTGATATTGGAGATACTTTGAAACGCTAAATTACGTAATACGTAATTAAATAACACTACAGTATTATAGTAATATTACTACAGGCCGCGTTATATTATACTAGCTTATGTCCGCGGCTTCGCCCGCGTGGATGTTGGTTATCGCGACAAAAAATAGTACCCTATGTTACTTCTAATATCTCCAAGATTATGTGTCCAAAGTTTCATGATGATCTGTTAAGTACTTTTCGCGTGAAAACGTAACAAACAAACTTACATTTCACATTTATAATATAGGTAGGGATATTCAGAAGACTTAAATTACCCACTTACTTCACAAAATGATTTAGGAGGAAATCGATACAATTCTTATTTAGGTCTGGAAGTTGTGCGTAACATTTGAGTAGTGCATGACGTCTCGTGTGCGCTGGCCCTGATTCCGAGGATGCTCCAGCCCCCTAAATTGTAAAAAAAAATATATTTATTTTAATACTTTATATTTCTTATAGAAAATTATAATTATAATAAATTCTATTATAAAATAGTTTTATATACTTGTTCATAAAACTTTTATTAACAGATTATTAAAGGTGCATTAAACTAAATCTTCGCTCAAAAGTTATATAGATTGAAGAGAGGATTCTTAACAAATAGTTCTGTACCATAGTAAAAGATAAAAGTCATTTGACCTTGATGTCAAATTGAGTTTACGTTAACTGATAATTCATCTCATTTAAATTATAAAACAATACCTGTGTTGATCCCCAAGCACGTAACAATTCAGGATACAAGGCATCAGTGAACAACGCTTCTGGCAGTTCACGTAAGTACAGTTTTAGAACACCCGTCACCGAGTGTATATCAACTTCTTTTAACAGCTGTTCTGCTTCATATGCATCTAAAAGCATAATAATAATAATTTGTATATAACGAGAATAAGTCTTTGCTATTTATTACATTAATAATAATTAATAAGCAATAAATTAAAAAAAAATAGCAGGCAATAAATGAAAAAATGAACATAATGAAGTATGAAAAAAGGATGAGTAAAGAAACGGAACAGAGACAAAGCTTCTAAGGAACGAGGAATACCTATTTTGGTAGGGTTGGTACAGGAGGATAAAATTATTGTCCATACATACTGTACAGTAAACTATATTTACACTTTTATATTAAAACACTATTTAAATTATTAAATTATCATTAAATGAAAACACGACGCGTGACGTGCACTGCAGCCCCTGAGGCACTCGCCGAGCCGGTACAGGCCGGTCTCTCTCCGTACGTGACGGAGTGCGAGTGCTCACTCACACGCGCGCCTCACGCTTGTAGTAGTGTACGTATCGTAGCGCACTTGTATCTGTATGAAGCTTTGCCTCTGTTCCGTTTCTCCACTCATGTGGACCACTTGGTGTGGTCTCATGTGGTCTAGCTGCGCAACAGCTAGTAAGGTAATAGGTACTGACTCGTCTCGAAGCTCTTCTTGAGCCGGTTGAGGTCGGAGGCGCTGCCGGACACGCGGTAGATGCCCACCTCGCCGATGCCGCGCCGCTCCACCTCGCGCACGCACGCGCTTATTATGAACGGGATGTTGCGCTTCTCACGCCTGTCGAGTGTTTCATAATTATATTCAATTTACATAAATAGTCGAGCAGCTAAATAATTATATTTGTCTACTCCCATGCTTTACATCCTTTATAAAAGATTCTCAAAAACAGCTCATTGCCAACATTGAAACACCCAATGTATGATATTAGGTGACTAGGACTGGCTGTTTTAATGTTAGTAGATTCATACGATGGGTGTAGATAAAGTCTTGTATGCAACTGTTGATAATAAGGGGTATTAAAACACTCATGTGATACTATAATCATAATGAATTATGATAAGACCACATTCGTGTTTTAATACCCCTTATTATACAACAGTTGCATAAATAACTATTATACAATACACATAAATATTCGAGAAGCTAAATAATTACATTTATATTCCACAATTTTATTATTCAATAATAGTTATACGCGTAGAATGAAGTAATATCACTACGTAAATACATTAGTAGTTTTCCAATTACAGCAGTAAAACGTATTATGCGGCATAATGCTGTTATATTACATAACAGTGAATGTTTCAACTACGGCAACGCATCGCACAATCGAGCACTATCAGAAGAACTGCTTTCGTGTTGATACCAACTAAGTAGCAAAAAATTAACAAGTGTTTTTTTCTTTAAGTTGGAATTGATCGAAATTTTATTTATATTATCGTTACTAATTATGTACTGTTTATTGTTGAAGAAAATTTTAAAGCTTTCGTTTCCCTGCTCGTGCATATAAGGTTTCAATTAAGCATTAGCACACTTTGGCATTGTGCGCCACTGAGTAATTGGATATTCTGTAATTGGAAAACTACCATTATGTCTTCGACTTCTTACTGGAGGCAACTCTTTGTTTACGTCGTTCGATCGACAGTCGCAACCTTAGAGCATATACTACTGGAGGCAGCTTCCCGTAGGCCGAAAGTGTAGACGATGTTGTGTAGAGAGAGAGACAGACATATCGGAGTACATGCTATCTCCCTCTATTTGGAAGCGATTGGCCGTTGATTTTCTCCCTTCATGGCATAAACCATTTCTATTCGGTGAAGCGATGGGGAGTCAGCGGTGCTGTGGCCAATCGCGTGCGACTAGAGAGATATAGCATGTATTCCGATATGTCTGTCTCTATCTACAACATCGTCTACACTTTCGGCCTACGGGAAGCTGCCTCCAGTAGTAGGTATACGGTGTAAGGTCGCAATGGACGGAGAGAGCGAGGGAGCGGCGGAGGCTACTCACTTGGCGACGTGGGTGATCTTGGCGCCGAAGAGCGCGCCGGGCTTGGCGCTGGGCACGTGGCGCGCCGAGCGCTCGGGCGGCAGCAGGCGCACGCGCAGCGGCAGCGCGCCGCCGCCCACGCTCACCGTGCGCGCCACGCTCTCGCCCACCCACTCGCGCGACAGCTGCCGGCCGCGACGCGCGTTACTTACTGCTAGTGTAGCTCTGCTGTAGCGGTGCCGCACGCCGGCGGTCGCGGGTTCGACTCCCGCTCGGGGCATTTGTACAAATATTTGTTGCCGGTCTGGGTGTATGTCCTTGTGGGCATGTCACCGTGCCTCGGAGAGCACGTAAAGTCGTCGGGCCCGATTGTTATCATGGACACCTGATAGAGATCATTACTCATGATAGGGAAATCATCCGCAGTGGAGCAGCGTGGTGGATTTAGCTCCAACCCATCTTCTGTACGGAGAAGAGGCCTTTGCTCAGCAGTGGGTGGTTTACAGGCTGATACAGTACAGTACAGAATAGTTATGTGTCCTAAGTAGGTTTTTGCGAGCACTTTTGTACAGAACGTAGATTCTAAAAGTAGCCGCGAAAAAAACGTAGTCGTTAGTTTTTTTTTACGATGTTTCTAATATTTAATAATTATTATATTGAATACAACTAAAATTGGTTGTCCTGTGAAAAATTCTACTTTTATCAATTTTACGCAGCTTTATGTTATAGTTTCTATAATATTCGCGTTTACTTTTACTGAAACGTAAATTTCGAATCGTCGCTAACCCTCGATATCTTGTCGAAAAAATTGACTAAAATTGAAACATTGATAGACATAGTAAAAAATATTATCAATCAATTTATTCGCAAAGGAAATAACTTAGTAATAACTTACGTAACGTATATGTGTGTTATAATTATATATCTAGCATATACATATAGGATATTAATATAGTATGTTCTACGCTAGTCCTCTGCCCAAAGGTTGCCTGGAAGAGATCGCTGTGTTAGCGATAAGGCCGCCTGATGCAGCTGATGCAATGTGATTGATGTAATTTATATGTATTGTCTCTTTATTGTATTGGTGTGCAAAAGTATAAATAAATAAATTTATATGTTCTATATTTCCTTCGCCCATAATTTTGTTTGTTAATGTAGTTCAAATTTTATTTTATTTATTAATTTTTTTTGTACGTCTACCTTATCTGATCTTTGTCGAAGATGATTCCTTTTCGGGTGTGCTGGAAGAAATCTCTTAGAGAGATAAGCAAACCCTTTATACATTTATTTCAAGGACTTGTATCTGTAATTTTCTCTACGTATAATAAAGAGTTAAACAAAATAAATAAATAAAGTCCGTTCAGGCGAGTAGTGGTAGTGGTAGTGGTGGTGGCGGCGGACCTTGAGCGTGCACTTCCCGCGCAGCACGGGGCGCGCGGCGTCCTCGTAGAGCAGCAGGCGCAGGTTCTGCGAGCCCTCGAGCTCCAGCGTGAAGCTCTCGTTCCAGCGCGGCTGCGCGCTGCGGCACACCAGCTTCGACTTCGCCTTGCGGAAGTAGTGCCCGTACGAGTCCACCTCCACCACGATGTAGTAGTCTGGAAATTGGATTTTCGGTGTCAGTTTTAGGTTAAGGTAGTTCCAGCGTGATATAGTATAGTCCGACCTTAATACCTCCTACCTTATATTGTTAGTTATAGTGATCTGCCAACGTTGCTCTGAGTGTTTAATATATTTTTGTTTAATGTTTGTTGTAATTAATGTTTTTAATTTTAATATCTCGATAACAAAACGGTGATGTGGTACTTTTATTTTATTAACTTATTCTAAAAAAAAATTTCAACACACTCCTACTTTTTTTTCCAATTCCGTCGAGAGATTTTTTTAATATAATAAAAAAATCGGAAATTTTATATACTTTAATTGGGACTTTACCCTCAAAATCGCGAAATTTGACTTTAAATATCTCGCGATCTAAACCATCAAAAATTATGAAATTTTAGGAATTCATAAATAAAACTATTCTGAACCCGCGACAAAAATTTTTGCCGAATCTGTCAAAAACTGGTTTTATGTTGGAACTACCTTAAGCGACACGTTGGCGCTTCGATCGATTCCTTCTCGTAACAATCACATGTATTGGCCATATCGATGTTTATTTTATGTGGTTTTAATTGCTTGAGTATTTGAGTTTGGAAAAGTTGGATGTGAAATATTTACTAAAATCTTCTTGGCGGATAACGATTATATTTTCAAATTATATCTGATACAGTCACTACAGAAGCGGAAGTATCTCACCAGCGGCCGTGTCCAGCGGCGCCGTCATGCCGCCGATGTGCAACTGCAGGTCTCCCAGAAGCAGCGAGTCGTCTCTGCCGCTGCGCAGCAGGTAGGAGCCCATGTCGGTCTGCAGGTAGCTGCGGCACGCCGTGACCCACCCCTGCAGCTCCAGCATCGACACCGTGCCGCTCCCGGCGGGGGGCGCCGATGATGCCTATTTCATGATTATAATGACAATTAAAAAAATTATTGCAAATATTATATTATTATATGATTGCTATATTGCTTAATTTACATTTGATGTTACCATTATAGAATTAGGATAGGATAGGATATGAATAGTTAAGCTAAAAAGTTTATTTATTTCTTTCACAAATTTTTTTTTCATTAAGCCTACTATTACCATTCTACATGTTTAAAAAAAACCATTTACTTAACATATAATCTAAAAAAAAATAAAAAATTGTTGCGTTACACTATTAAGCACACAGATGGTTCATCATACTAATATTTCGAATGTGAAAGTAAGTTTGTTTGTTACGCTTTCACGCGAAAACTAATTAACCGATCATCATGAAACTGTACACATATTCTTGGAGATTAATTGAATTAATAATCTGTGAAGGTCAGTGCGGTGTGCGGTGTGCGGGGTGCGGGGTGCGGAGCCGACCTGCAGCGCGTGTATGGAGTCGACCCACTGCGTGCGCTCGTACTCGGAGCTGAGGAAGAAGACGTGCTGGCGCGAGAGCGCGGCGGCGCCGGGCGCGCGCGCGCCCACGCGGAACACGAGGTTGGGCGACGCCAGCACCAGCTGCCCCTCCAGCTCCGCCAGCTTCTTCCTCTGCTTCTCAGCCGCGCCGCGACCGCCCAGCCGGATTTTCTGCGAGATCGATTGTTCGTGTTGTTTTAAAATTTATCCCCAATAGGGAAAGGCAAAGGATACAGTCCACACGGCCTAGTCTAAATTTGTAAATTTCATTCCGGTATAGCAAAAGGCCGGAGCCAAGTCTGAAGTAACTTCATTTTTCTTCTTATTCCATTATTGTTAAGGCCGAAGCCAAATCTGAGATATTCTGACGACGACGTTAAAACGACGAGACCGATATCTTTTTTTAATTATCATATAACTACTTCGTTCGTTATGTTACTGTCACTACTGTTATCCACGTGCACTGGTCGAAACTTTTATTCATATTTCACCACGAAATAATTGTTATCAGAAACGTGAAAACCTAAACCTAAACGTCCTTACCACCCTAGGAGCAGAATTCCCAAAAATTCTTCTTTAATGGGTTATTTGTACTGGGCGTTTCATATACTTTTCATATACTTGTACTTTGACGAGTTTACCTTCGGCAAATATAAATCGGCTGATCAGTCAGGACAAATTATTTGATTAGCATAGATGTGTTTATATTTAGTTAAGAGAAAATTCAATATCAGTAATAATAGCATGATATATATAATATATACCTTGTCATCTTGGGCGGTGCGTTCCTCGGCGAGTATCTGATCGCGAACGGTGCAAGCTTGTGACTTGAGTGCTACTATATTGGCCGGAGAGGTCTCTCTCTCAGTCACACCGCCTGAACCTTCATCTTCCACCACTACTATGTCCGGTAACGGTATGAACCACTTAAGCTCGAATGTGAATTTATCTCTACCGGAAGCCTGAAATTTTTTAATTTATATAGAAATGTTCATGTATATAAGTCATTAAAGTTACTAATCTAAATACCTTATACTTAGCACAAGCAATAACGTCATTGAATAGAAATAGATGCCTCAACTTTCGATGTCCATCTGACAATTCAACGATAAAAGAATTCTTTACAAGTCTTCGTTGTGCTCGATCGGCGTTCTGTAAAATATTTATATACTATTAAATAAATATCAACACGAGAAATATAACAAAAAACAAAACATTATGAATTACCGGAAACATGGATTTCGTTTGTATAATATTGAACTCGTCTAAGAAGTGTTGTGTCATATTTAACGCCTCTGTTAACATCGCATGATCGGGATGACTTGCTGGTGTATACTTTATGAGATCCTGAAAAAAATTATTCCTCAAAATAAAATCAACCTAGTAAAAGCAAAGGGCATAGACAACTTGACCAGAATAATTTCTTTTAGTCCCAGGGCTTTTTCTAAATTAAATGGCAACACTTAAGAATTTTGGCTGCAGAACACGTTTTAATTAGTATCATTACTATCTGTTATTTTTTATGATTAGTTTATGATTAAACAAGATATTTTGTCATTATAAGAATCAAATTTAATCATTAAGTTCTTTTTAGACTTTAATTAGCATCATTAATGATAAAATACTTCTTTACTTTTTAAATCTTTATTTTATTGATACATCTCGAGAAAAATGAATCGGATTCTAACATAAGCCGAATGAAATCTCGAGTTCTCGGCATGTGTCGAGTATTCTCAGAACATAATCATACTTAATATTACTTAATATTTACTTAATATACTTAATATTAAGTATTTAATAATTGTGGTGTCCGAATAATGAATCAATTGGATTCCCACCACCTCAGTCCCCCGAGATCATGGACGCTGTAAAGGGTCCGAACCGTCGGGAAATAATTTAATTTAATTAAAAATTGTTAAACTGTAAAGTTTTAAAACAAATAAACGCGATAAAATCCGATTTAGACTTTTAATTAAATGAGTAAATTCGCGTAAATATAAGAGAACAATACTTAATATTATAAATGCGAAAGTAAGTTTGTTTGTAACGCTTTCAAGCAAAAACTACTTAACCGATCATCATAAAACTTTGTGCACATATTATTGGAGGTATTCGATGTAATAATTTTCGTTTAAAAAAAATATATTTTTAAATAAATATAAAAAAATTAATTGTTTGTGAAAAAATCTCAAAATGTAGCTAATTCAACGCTATCTATCATTCCAGTAATTGATTCATTTCTATTGTAATGATTTCTGATACTTATTTAATGGGTTCAATGCGAGCGGAGCCGCGGGTGAAAGCTAGTAAGTGTATACGTACGTGCAGCACGAGCGCGTTCTTCTGCACGCGCGCCACGGGCTTGTGCAGCAGGTCGTCCAGCGACATGGGCTGGCCGCGGCAGGCGATCTGGCGCGTGAGGTCCGCGAAGCGCGGCGAGCTGGCGCAGCGGCGCCGCACCGCGTCCGTCGCGCGCCCGTAGTTGTGGAGGAACGCCCCGTATACGTTTATATTTTCCGCCTACAAAATTAAATAAAAATTGTACTTTTTTTAAGAAAAATAAATAATTAACAACTAATTATAGTAGTAGGTTATTATTATTATAGGTATTAAAAAATTAAAACAATGTAAATAGCAAAACTGATATTTATATAATTACACAGGCCACTTGTATAACTTCAATTTTACGATTTTTAGAGAATTTCAGTGGTGTTTTTGCAATTTACTCTAAATTTAGAAGGCTGACGAGTCAAACTGAGTATTAAATCAGCGCATCTAAATACATAAGAAACATAATTAATTTTATACGAAAAAAAAAACCGCGATTTTTGGCGATTTTAGCAGTTTTGTGCAATTTACTCAAATTTTGGAGGTATATTGACCAAACTGACCTCAAATTGGGATTCAACGCATCGAAATACGCAACCCTAGGTAGGTCTGATCAAAGGTACAGAGCACTTCTTTTTTTTTTGTTAGCCTGTGTTTTTATCGCTTTATATCTCATCGAAACATACAGTTAATACGAGATGAAAATTATCGAGGACAATATCACAGAAAATAACACTTCTTTCGTACATTTATATTATTTAATACAAACAGATTTAAATACATTAGGTATAAAATACTCACCATCTTTTTAAAATGGATGCCGACAGACAAAGGTTCTTCCCAACTGGCGACGGCATTTTTTAGGCCTTCAAGGAAATTCTTATGCAAATCATGCAACTCGGATATTTTGTAGAATATTGTACCGAATTCTTCCTCCGTTATCACAGGCTGGGACGTAGACAGTGTGGCTTTTATAGCATTCATGTACTGCGAAAAATAATTTAATAAACATTAGAATATTTCCTTTTATATATAAATTAATAACATATATGTTTAAATTGCATGAAATAGAAGCTCACCTTTTCCATGACGTATAGGCATTCGACGTAAACGTTCTCGCTTTCTATGATACTTGTGACGATACAACGGTGCATCGTGAGACGTTCAGCCTCTGCATTGCTGCTGATACTGGATTCCTGTAATTTTTTTCTGCTTTAGTTTATATTTTTACTCTTAAAAATAACCTACGCGAAAAAATATACTTATAAAACTACATGTTCTATTTCTTTACTTTAAATTAGTAAGCAGCCGTAGCTTAATTTAACAATTTATTATTACGTGTAGGTATAGTTTGTTACATAAATTAACGACAGATTACAAGAATGTAGGTCATTTTACTATAAGATGTTGGTATCAGATTATATTCTCATTATTTTGATGTTCAACAAGTGACCACCGTCTATGAACTTACTATATTTCAATGGTATATTCAAAAAAAAAAACATTACTTTTTAAACGACTTTCAACTTTTATGTATGTTAGGCGATATCTTCGTCAATTGTGGACTTTTTTGATATTTTATTTTTTGTTTGAAAAGTCATACTTCAAAGAGGATCCCATATCTATATCTTTCTTTTTTGTTTGTCGGTTCAAAAATGGTCCACATGGACCACACTACAAATGCTTTCGACCACGTAGATTAAATCATACTAGTAGAAAACATATACAGGTATGGAATACAAGGTAAGCTTATCCTTATCATCATCATCATGTCAACCATTGGATGTCAGCCATGAACGTAAGCTTCCCCCATCGACATCCAGAACGTCCGGTTCGAAGCAGCCTTCGGCTACCCAACAGATTCCGGCGACTCTCCTCAAGTCGTCTTGACCATCTCGTAGACGGTCTCGACGCTGCGCTTGTCGGTACGTGGTCTCCATTCGAGAACCTTTCTGCTCCATTGGCAGTCAGTTCTACGAGCTATGTGCCCTGCCCACTCCCACTTTAGTTTGCAAATCCATTGAGCTATGTCAGCAAACTTTGTTCGTCTTCGGGTCTCATCCTTTCTGACTCGCTCCCGCAGTGAAATACCAAGCATAGCCCTCTTCATTGCTCGCTGTGCGACTTGGAGCTTGTTTAAAAGGCCTCCAGTCAGAGACCAAATCTCAGATCCGTATGAAATCACTATTAAAGTACATTAATCTAAGAATTTCGACTTCGGGCACTGATGTATGTACGGATAAAAGACGAATTTCCCGAATTTTCCGATGAATCGGGGTGGGCACAACATGGACATACGACATGATTTTCGTCTTGTCCATGTTCATTTTAAGGCCCACCTGTTGGGAAACTCCGCAGAAGTCTTTGAGAATAATGCTGAAGTCTTCCAGGGATTCTGCTATGAGCACGATATCGTCAGCAAATCGAAGGTAAGTTATGTCGTTTATATAGTTGCTGAATCCTTTCCATTTCAATAGCTTGAAAGCGTCTTCCAATGCATCAGTAAACAGTTTCGGAGAGATAACACATTTCTGTCCACACCTCGGTGGATTAAATTTGCTCTCGAGCTATGCTCCGGTATCCAAACCGACATACTGGTGGAAATGTTCAAATACTGCAACAATTCAATATATCAGTAGTTAATGTGGCACCGCTGAAGAGATTGCAGCACTGTCCAAGTTTCGATCGAATCGCGAATTCTCTCTCGTATAGTCCATAAACTCCAACCATAGTGGCCGATTATACTCCTCGGTCTTTAGTATAATTTGCTGAAGCGTATTTATTTATTTACTCTTTATTATACACACAAAACATACGATTTGGGTATAATATAAATAAAACTATATACAACAGCATAAATGTGTGGTCTATGGTACTGTAACCTTTTCGGAAATCGGCTTATTTGGGAGACTGGATGTCATCAAACTTGCCCATCAGACGATTCGTAACGACTCTTGATAACACCTTATAAAGTGGCTTAGAAGTGAAATTGACCTGTCTCTTGTTTCTTCAACAAGGTGTTATCGCCCTTCTTGAAAAAGAACATCACAACGCTTCTGTTCCAGGCTTCCGGAAAACTTGCCCTCAAGCAAGACGGTATTAAAGAGCTTCTGAAGGAATTTAAATACCTTTGTTCCATCTGCTTTCAGAAGCTCTGACGTTATACCGTCTTCGCCTGGTGCCTTGTCTTTAAGGGGGGAAACCAGTTTAGACCGATCGAAAAATCGTCTTTTTTTTAATTACATGAATCGTTAGTATAACTATTCAAGAATATGTGGTCAAAATTTCAAAGCATAATTCCCATTAGTTCGAATGCAATGAGCACTTAAGTGACCGCGCCCGTCGGTTCTGTGAAGGTAATTATAACGGAGCGGTCGCCCAGGCCCTTCTTCTCCAGCTACCTGCCTCAATACCGCTGTGCTTTTGAATTATAGAAAGAGGAGAGTTTCAGCAGATGTTCTTGTTTGGCATTGGGTAGAACGTTCTCGAACGTTTACGATATTTCGACAGAGCGTCGAGTCTGGTTAGTTGAGCTCCGACTTTCTTACCGAGAGTTTTCAAAATGTCCTCGTATCCGAAAGGTTCTCATGAGTCTTGCGAACGACGAAGTAGACCACGTAAAAGATCATTTTATAGAAATCAAAACACCAAGAGTGAGTCGAGTCAGTGAAGAAGGTGGAGCAAGTACGAGCAAAAGAAAACTTTCTACTGCTACTAGTGAGAATGTGATTGTGAATCCTATACATTGTTATAGGATTATCGAATTTTTCACAGTATTCACTGCTTTGTCGGACATTCTTATTTGCGGAAATTGTGAACAAAAAGTAAAATTTCAAGAAACTCAAAAACGTGGCCTTGGTTTCGAGCTTGTTGTCGATTGCCACTGTGCATCGAAACAAATTAATTCAGGTCCTTTAATCAACACTGGATTTGAGATAAATCGTAGGATTGTATTTGTCATGCGGCTCTTAGGTGTTGGCAGACAAGGGCTAAATTTCGTTGGCTCACAGAGCTTCAATTATGCCGAGTGCATGGACAGAAAGCGCGTGACGAGACAGAATAGGCGCAGCTCATTGGAGACGAAGGAAGCTCGTATAGCTCGTCAAGTGGAGTTGCAAGCTAAAAATGACGCATATGAGCAAGAAGAGGGATTTTTATATGGTGCTGGAATAGCTGATTAACCGGGGAGCATTTTTTATAATTAATTACTGCCTTGAATTTCTCGTTTTCGCTAGTTTTTATTTCAAACGCGTTTTTCTCGAAACGACTTTTTTTCGACTAGCGTACATTCTAGATCAAAAAGTTATTGATCAATCGTTCTGAAATTTGGTGTAGATATTCTTTATTCAATTCCACGTAACATGAACCAAATTCGGGGAATATATTGTTATTAAAAATATTTTTTTTATGCAAGAAAGATGAAAAAATATAGTATAAAAACATGACATTGTGTTCAAACACCTCAAAAACATGCAATTTTCAATGAGTTTGATCAAAATTAGGTTCATATTCTTAGAAAATATGTTTTTAATGAAAAAAAATATATCCTGATGATTACAAATAAAAATTGCGACGTCAGGGATGTACGCCAGCCAAATGATCGGATGGCAATCGCCCATGGACTGCACGCGGTAACTCCACTATTTCCGACGGAAATCGTTTGAAATTTTTTTAAAGTGTACTTGAAAACATAAATTAAATATCCTCCAAGTTTAAACAATTTGTGATTATTCCTTCCTGGTTAAAAAAAATCATGAAAAACAGCAAAATTTCGACCTCATAAACTGGTTTCCCCCCTTAAATTGTCCAAGAGCAATACTAATCGCATGCAAGCTGATATCCGGGATGTCCTTGGAATAGTGTCGGGTAAGCTCGGTTCGCGGATCTTCAGTTGAGTAAAGAATTAATAATGAAAGCTCAAAACAAATTTACTAGAGCAATTTATAATGTTAAACAAGACAAAGTATGTAGACCACACTTTCGTAAGCTAAAAATACTAACCAGGCTTATACAGGTGACTGTAAAATACTATCAATATTTAAGGAGAATACTCGGTACATGATTCTCATTCCAATTATGTAATAAAAATAGGTACTTAATTTTTGACCAAATTTTCATAAATTTCAATTCAAATAAATGAAGCGTTGACACTTTTTCAGTTATGCCGGCGGCACGTGCACAGGTGTTGTAATGTGTGGCTTGTTCACTTCTAAAAATTGCCAAAGTCACATCATTTACCTAGTCAACAAATTTGTTGCTTAAACGAGTAAAATATCTTAGTATTTTTGCCAATCCTAAGCCAGGATTAAAGTATTAAGGAAGACTGGATTATGCTTGTTTATCCTGCTACCCTGTTAACACGTGGCGGCGTTTGGACGTAGGTAAACTACCTATTTTGTGTCGAAAGTGCAGCTAGCTGCTAGGGTGTCCAGACGACGCGTAAATAATTGGATAATTGTTGAGTAACTTTACTTAAAAGTTTATTAATATTTACCTTTTTTTTTACATGATTCGAATGAGAATCATGTACCGAGTATTTTCCTTAAATATTGATAGTAATTTACCAGTCACTCTGTATATTAATATCTTCTAATGAATGAGCAACATTCGTTAAACGGAGCCCTTGAGATATTCAAAATATCAAGAAGAGCACGTCAGCAACCTAGATTATTGGTAGCCCGTTATAAAACGCATTTCTTTAAATAGAGCCTTTTTAGTCATAATCATTTTCTGTACGATAAAATACGAAAGCATACCCATACAATCAAAAAGGAAACTAAGAGATCATTTTATAAATAAATGTTACTTCTATATTACCGAATTTTTGCAATTAAGAAGAAAGGTCCGATTTGCATGTAAAATTTAAATAGACTGAAAAATATATACTATAGCTGCTTACATGTACACTACCGGTCAAAAGTTTGAGACCACTATGAAAAAATATGAGAAAACAAATAAAAGTCAAGATATTTAAAACTTTATGGAAAACTGGATTTATTATCATTTTACACACAAGATTTAAAACTAAAAAAAAGAAGAAGTCTTGACGAATACAGTGTTCTTAACAAAATACACACAAGAGAGTTTAAACAGATTTTTCGTCGAAATATCCTCCTTTGCACTTTATGACTTCTTTTACTAATCTAGGCATGCGAGCAATTAATTTATCTATAGTCTCTTGCGAGATATTATTCCAGCTTTCCTCCAATGCATTCCACATGGCCTGCTGTGAAGATGGACACTGTTCCCGAACGTTTCGATCGAGCTCTTCCCACAAAAGTTCAATGGGATTAAGATCGGGGCTTTGAGGTGGCCAGGTCATGTTTTCTAATACTTTTTCCGACTGTTTTTTGTCTAAATAGCTTCTACATAATTTCGAACTATGTTTTGGATCATTGTCCTGTTGGAAAATAAATCCACGGCCGATTAACTTTAGTCCGGAGGGAATGGCGTTTTTCTCCAAAATTTCTTTATATTGCTCCTTTTTCATTATGCCTTTGATTTGGACTAGATTTCCAATCCCATAGCCAGAGAAACAACCCCAGACCATAACAGATCCGCCACCTCGCTTGACAGTCGGCACTACACACTGCGGCATCATCTTTTCTTCGGCGGAGCGTCGGACGAAAATTCTTCTTTTTGACCCGAACACTTCAAATTTTGATTCGTCACTCCAAAGAACTTTTCTGAACTCTTCTTCGGTCCAGTCTCGATGGGTTAGGGCCCATTGCATCCGTTTCTTTTTATTCTGCGGTTTTAACAGAGGTTTACGCACAGCAACGCGGCCAAACAACTTGGCGTCTCGCAATCGTCTTTGCACTGTAGACACTGACACAGGTTTTTCCCGAGATTTGTTGACTTCTACACGAATTTCTGGGGCTGTCAGACGTCTATTCCGCTTGCTGGTCACCACAATAAATTTGTCTTCACTAGAAGTTGTAGCTCTTGGTCTCCCAGAGCGCGGACGATCTTGATAACTGCCGGTTTGTTTGTAGCGCACAATAGTGCGATGAACACAAGTCTTCGATAACTTGAGTTGACTCGCTATCTGACGTTCAGATTTGCCTTCGTTGTGGAGAACGACGATGGCAGATCGCGTTTCAACACTAATTTCCGGAACTTTTCCCATTTTAGAGATGTCTTGACTGTAGGAACCACAAGATCAGACTAACTGTGGATATTCGTAAATAACCAGACAAATGCAAGGTTAAAATAATAATTAAAAATATTTTGAGAATTTAGAACAATTGTATTGTAAGTTGATGTAAAAAAAAAAGAAGCGCCAGCTGTGGTAATGAGGTAATAAATTTTTAACAATTGATCTGTCGGCCTACCTCTTCCGCGGCTAACATTGATGTTTGGATACAATGCTTGTTTATTGCCCTTTCCTTGGCTTCTATACAAAAGAATTAGCTTTTAGGCAATCTTTATGAACAATAGAATATGCAGGTGTGCAGATTACTATTTATCACCAATATTTTTTTAAAATATTTACTAATAACAAAAGTTTTTATTAGTGGTCTCAAACTTTTGACCGGCAGTGTATTTTAACACCTACAAGTACAACGTTGAATTGATAATTTTCTTAATTTTTTTAAAATTATTTTTATTACACTGTAATTGGAATAATAAAGATAAGAATATTTAAGTATATTTTTAAATAATCTTAATTTCATTCTTTTTTTTTAATTTCTTTTTGGGGTAACATAATTATGTAATGTTTTATTTCAGCAAACCTACCAATAATTGTATAACAAACTACGACGAAATCGTTCACAATAGGACTATTAAAATTTTTGTTTATGAAAACATTCCAAGAACGTAATTTTGCTTATGAACTATAAAACCATTTCTCATTTGACTTTAAGTATTTCCATCAATCATGAAACTAACATTAATATTTCCATTAATTTTTTATATCAGCTTTACAAAAAGTACGGATTTGGATAGTGAGTATTAATATAAAAGTTGTTCCTTATAAATTAATAAAAAAAGAGTTGTCATCGTAAAATTTAGATATGTTTACTGATTCAAGCCTTAAAAATAGAAAAAAAAAATGTTTATGAGTTATATCTAATTATATATAAATTATGTCTTATTACATTTTATTATTTAAAAACCGAACTTCAATTTTTTTCAATTACAGGTTATGAATTTAACCGTATAGAATTTACTCCACTTCATGATGCAATTATACTTAACGATATCGTCGATGTTTTAAATGAATTTGATAATAATATGGTAAGATATATAAAAATGATTAGCATTATGAAATTGTCGTGAAATATTAAATCATTTTCATTTATATTTTTAGAAATTCCAATTAAATGATCACACGTTCAGTAATAGTGAAAGTGACGAAGATATAGAAAATTTATTATCCGAGTACCAACATTATTTAGACAAAGCTCACGAGCAAAGGATAAATTACATACGAAAAAGTAAAAGCAAAAATAAAGTTCCACTCTTGCGTCACGAAACATTTACTAAATTGAAACCGTTTGCAAGAAAGAACTACGGAGAGAATGGTAACTACTATTTCGAGGATATTAAACTACCTACAGGTCTGAATACACTCATACCACACGACTCAAATATTAAACTTGTAAAACAAACTGGGGACTTATTTGATACTTTTAAGAGTTCCTATGACGGCCGTAAGTTTTCAAATTTACCTAAGTTACCATCAGAAAATCCGTCGGAACCAATATTGTCATCTTGTTTTTGCAAAGAAAATATTATTCCATGTAAATGTCCATGTAAGCAGTGTATATATACCGAATCGGTTTTGCCTATAAAATTTGCCATGAATCCATTTACGAATAGCTTTAAATCTATGAAATATTCTGAAGATAACCCAAGTAATATTTTTGACAACAATATCAACCTACGGATTAAAATTGATGTTCAATTTCCAAATATATCGATGTTAAGTAATGTACTTAAATATCGAACTCGAAACGGATTTGAAGAACATGAAGATATGATACCAAAAGAAACATTTTCCACAATCAACTTACCATTCCCATATTTAAACCTTCCAATTCCAATGGACTTAATTGGATATAAGCAGAAAATATTTAATGACAAATCGTCTCCTTTGCATAAAATTACTATACATAAAAAGAAAAAATTTCGCTTAAGCAATAATAATAAAAAACACAAAAACAAAAAAGTATTTACTTTACATAGTTTTGAACCTTCAGTACATCAGAATATTACTATGGAATATAACAATAATAGTGTAATAATTAATAAAAACAATTCTTTAAACGATAATGAGGAAACTAAAGTACCATCAAGAAGGAATCAATATGAGACGACACCGAATTTTACTAGTAATGATATGTCTGTAATGACCCAAAATAAAAATTCAAGTAATCAACCATTAAAAAAGATATATTTGACCATTAACATAACAAAAGGAAATGACAGTTTTTCTGAAAGTGTACACAAATCAGATAACAGTATTGAAACGGACTTAGGAAGTGAAAAGGGTAATGAGTCGATACCAAATTTATTACGAATAAAAAGAGAAATAAAAGAAAAATTTTCAAAGTTTGTTACACTGTACGCTAACAATAACACTACATTTTCTCCAAACAACAGTCGTTCTAACTTGTCTCATGTCCCTTACTTTAAGAACTTGGACAAAGAAGCTGAGTTTAACGCAGAACTGCTATTTTGGCCGTTTGCAAACAAAAGTCAATCTATGATACCTTCAAAAAATATAACGGCTTTGATTTTAGATAGAGAAATTAAAAAATCTAAACTAAACATGACATCAGAAAAGATACGTAATAATCGTACTACAGCTTTAGAAAAAGCAATATTTGGAGATGTCGACTGGAATGACGTCGACGCAGTCGTCCCGATCTTCATGTCTTTTGTAGGAAAATATATAACTGGTGTTTTAACGTTTTGTTCTGAAAATGTATGTCATTCTATGAAATGTGCGAAAAAAATATGTATGCACAGAATTTGTACACCAAACAATCGATACAATAATAATGGACATTGCGCAGGCAATAATGACACCGGTAAGTTATATTTAAAAAATCATATTTTAATGAAGTGTTTACTACTACATCTTACATGAATTATAAAATATAAATTTATGTTTTAAATTCAAAGTCATTTAATAACGGTATATATGAAATAATTTTATCTTATCAACTTATAATTTCAGATAGCTTAGCCACTATGGAGTCTATAATGGATTTACCATCAAACATTGCTTTTGAAGTCGTGGATATCTTGGAAGAGAAAATGTTAGGAAAATTGTTTGGAAAAGGAACTTTGTGTATTAATTCAAAATGCACCTCTTTTGTAGCTTTTAAGAAAACATTCAAAAAATCAAAATGCACATTTAAAGAACTTAATTCGACCGGTCATTGTTCGAATTTAAAATATGTCAAAGTTTTATAAAAAGTTTTGTAACATATTATCAAACACGCCGCAGCGTAAACGTAAACATTTTAGTGTTTATAAACATTAACTAGTTTACTCATTAAGCTCTGATAAAAAGCTAGTGTTTTATGCTATTTATCTTTAGTGGTTACGAGAAAAGAATTTTAAAATGTTTAAAAAAATATTACTTTTAACAACTGCTGTCAACTTATTTCTATTTTTACTACCCGAAACTTTAGAGGTAAAAACTTTTAAAACCGTATACTATATTTTCAAACTAATTAAATAATAATTAAAAAGTAGGTCCATTACAAAATATATTTATTCTCATAGTTGATTTATTACGTTTAATATTAATTATATTTAAAAAAAAAGAGTTAAAATGTTTTTTTAGGTTGAAGATGAAATTTATATAAGCCCTTGGAATTTTATAAATATATCAAAACCTAAATTAATAGATTTTAATCCTAAAGGTGTAGTGGCAACGAGATATATCAACACGAATCATATAATAAGTTTAAAAAAAATCAATGATACCTTTAAGAAAAATAAGAACGTGGAAAATATAATGAGATTTAATCAATCGACAAATGCAAGGGATGGAATACAAAGTTTTATAAAAAACATGACGATGGCTATACGTTCTAAAACAAAATTAAAGATATTGACGAATTGCAGTACAACTACGGAGTTATGTAGGTTCTTAGCGTGTCCTGATATAACCAAAAATTGTATCTTATGCGTGGTTTATTTGAAAAATAACAACAAAAATTCAACTGTTTGTGAAAAGTTTTCCACAAAATTCCTAATTAGTCGTAGACAAATTTAATAATAGCATTTGCAACTTATAAATATTATTAATATATTAACGTTAAAAATTGGTTTATGAAAAATAAATAAAAGTTTTTACTTCAATTTAAATCTTTTATTTTGATTTTTTCTCGAAATCGAATATATATTCTTAGCTACAATATTTAAAAATACATTCAAATGATAAAACTAAGGGCATAATTAAAAGATTTACGTTTTGTCATAACTCATTAAGTAAACATTCCCGAAAGTCCCTTATCTTCCAACTGATAGGTGCATAGCGCAGATAACTATATAAGGTAGGCGTAGGACTATTCAAACATTTACTATTGTGGAAGCTTCTTCTAAGTCGGTCGTCATTATGTTTTGTTCGAAAAATTTTATACCTATACTTGTCTTATGTATAGTGCACGGAACTTTAAGTAAACCCTACTCAAGTAAGTTAAATTAATTTTATTACATCATAATTTTTGCAATAAGTTTAATGCTTTATATAAGCACATACATTGTAAAAAATGATCGTTTACAGATAATGTAATCGAGGGACGCGGTATCGGTTCTACAATATGGAGTTGGATAACGTACCCCTTTACATGGTGGAGTACCGACGTCACCGAAACATTACCCGAAAAGGATCAGCTCGTCGATTCTGATCAAATAAATTCACAAACAATAGGCTCGCAAGATGTGATCGTGCAATGCAACGATCAGACATGCACTACAACAAAATGTGATAAGGTCTCCTGTGTAAACATCACGTGTAACATATACGACACGGATCTTACTGGACAGTGTCGTAATTATAACACCGAACTCAAACCAGAAGAACCGACAACTTCTAATTTTACAGACTCTGTATCGAAGTCCCCGTCACAAGATAGGAAAACTAAAGCGACATCAAGCGCTCCTGCTACTTCAACGACGGAAATGATGCAAACATTAAATAATACTTCTACTACTGAAGGGCGTCCACTAGAATTGGAAGCGGTACTATCTTCTACTGTCACTGAGAAAGTAGAGAAATAACAAGCTTCTTTACTTATAAACAGGTAAAAACCAACTCCATGTTGATATAGTTAAAAATGTTAAATTTATGTAATTTTATAACCGATACCGCGTTTAACTTCTAAACTATTTAATTACAATTCAGTACTCCGGAGGTACACGACACTAAGTCACATTTTAATTTTTTTTACAGAAGTGCAAAAAGAAGTTTTTATTCGCTGTTTTTTCAGTGACAATGTTATCTTTAAAGTTTATATGTTTCTCCGTAACTGTTAGGATGAGGATATTATGCTTTGTACCAGTGTGTAAAAATCGCAAAAAGTTATAATGGGATCATTAAAAATGATAACTTCGAAAAAAATTTTTTGGACTTACTGTCGTGTACCTCCGGAGTACTGAATTTAAAAACGACATTCACTTACCTACCGATTTCTTTCAACTAATATTACGAGTAAATAAGTAATAAGTTAATAAATAATTTACCCGTCAAATAATGTTTCAGATAAAATATTGCTGAAGGACTATAGTTACGATTTCTTTTCCTTTAATTTAAATCGAATAATTTCGAGTTATATAGAAACACTTTTTACACAATACGCGACAAAATTGACAAATAATTTGATCACAGAAATGAACATCGATTCATTTTGTTCGGATGGAGTATGTTATTATTCAAGATGTCAAAATTATAACTGTGAAGTACAATTATGCAAGTATTTTTTGGTCACTGGAAAAAACGAATGTATGACGGACGACACTGGAAAAAAATTTAAATTAAGTTTTCGTGACAATACTATCAAAAATGTACTTAAAGGAGATAACATGGAAGACAATGAATTAAACATTAACAAACAAATATATATTTAAATAATCGTCTTTGTTTTCTTTTTGTTATGAATGGCGTTAAAAAATAGAATAGTAAACTAAGAAAGAGAATAAACATCCATAAAATAGAACATTCTTTAATGTAACTAAAATTCACATAATCTCATTTAAAACAAGAAATTTGTCGAAATGATATATGTATATATGATACATAATATGTTCTAGGTCATAGGCTAGGCTAGGTAGATCATAGGTCTAGGCAAATAAGACTTTGTAAGTAAATCCCTGCTTTCTGTACCAGGGTTGTGGGTTCGATTCCCGCACCAAGTGCGGATAGACTTGTATTTACATTTAAGAAAAAAGTGTATGTATATCAGTCGGCTGTCACTTAAACACAGGCATTAAATAAATAATAAAATAAATAAATATTAACCAACAATCACACCACGTTAACCTAGCCCCGTGCTAAGTTTCGTAAGAACTTGTGTTACAGGTACTAGGAACGGAAATAAATTTAAGATATAAATACATATATACATAAATACACGTCCATGACCCGGTGCAGACATCTATATTCGTCATACAGATGGACCTGACTGACTGAAGACCTGGCGGGATTCGAACCCGCGACCGCTGCGTTAAGTGTCCAGTTGCCTGACCACTCGACCAGCCGGCCGTCAAAGTTGGCATTAAGTTGCCTACATTAGGAAGAGAAGACCGTGTGTGAGAGTTAAACATATTTTTTAAACAGCAGAATTAGGCTTTTTTTTTAAATAATAAAATATATATTTCTTTTCACGGTAAAGTACTTGAATATAATTTTTTTTAACTTTTTTCATAAATTATCTTTTATTATATCACATAAATTTTTAATAATAATGGATATGTAGAAATTATACGGCCCAAGCTTGTAAATGTCCCACGGCTGGACAAAGACCACTTCTCCTTTGAAGGAGAAGATTTTTTTTCCGATACAAGCTAGTTTTCTCACGATGTTTTCTTTTACCGCCATATAGGTAGTTTAATTTAAATCCACCTCACTATTGATGATATGAGATGATATGTGTTTAAACACGGCGATAGTGAGGCGGATTTAAATCTGCGAACGTTGTATAGTGAAAATTATACACGATGTACATTTTTTCACCAATTATAAAATATATTTAAACTAGCTTCTGCCCGCGCCTTCGTCCGCGTGGATATCGGTTATCGTGATCAAAATCGCGACGAAAATCGCGAAAAAAAATGTATCCTATTACTTCTAATACTTCCGTTTAGTTTTAGTTTCATGATGATCGGTTACGTAGTTTTCGCGTGAAAGCGTAACAAACAAACTTATTTTCGCATTTATAATATTATATGATTTTCTGCGATTCCGAACATCTATAACGAGACTGGTAACAGACCTGGTGCTGAAGTTTCCTCAGTACCGGCGGCGTGGCGCCGGCCTCGGTGTCGGACGATATCGTCCGCAGCAGCAGCGGCGTGTCGCTGGAGTCGGCCAGCTCGGAGCTCGTCTCGCTCGGCTCCGTGCCTTCGCCGGCTTGTCTGTTACGCGATCGATACATAGATATACAAAAGTTATACAGAACAATAATTATATATCTATATTGTATATTCTTTTTATTATTATTCCTTCGAAATGCATACAAAATCATTTATGCTATTATATTATTATTAAATATATATAATAGATATTTATCATCTATTAATTATCAAAAAATATACTCAGTGTAATCAGTGAACTAAATTTTTTTTTTATTTATTATGACGTAGGTATTTGCAAATTTTCTAAAGTACAGTCAACTTAAATGCTAGAATATAAATACGTACAATATGATGGTTCGTTTTAATTGACCTAATAAGTTAATATTAATTTTTTTAAGTGAACAAGTAATAGCGTATTAAACGTACGAGGTTATTAGAATACTTTTTATTTGATGCTTCCGTTGTTTCGCCAAAAATAACTTATTTGTCACGAGTATTATTAATTAGATGACGCATAAGCAAAAACTAGGTGACTTCATTTCGTAGCTAAATATTATTCACATTAAATTTTTTTGAGTTATCTTATTGATTTATAAATGTAATCAAAAAATTATTTAGAAATAAAAAATTAATATTTTTTTCGGGCTCATTTTGCCCATGCCTTTTTTATTCCAATTTCTTTTGTTAGTTTTTACTTGGTACAAGAGTAGCTGCTTACATTAGTAGTAACTTAATTAAGACTAATGTTGAACGTGAGTCCACCGAACCGAACCGAAAATGTATTCTTTAATCTAGGTACATGACTAGCTTTTTTTTTTAAAATAATATTACAATAAGTAGGTACCTACATAAAATATTTTAATTAATGTTTTTTGTTATGTTTGCCTTGAACTCAAATAAACATTTCGGCTAGGCAATTTAAACACTAAACCTTTAAATAAAAATTGTTAAATTCTCTCAGTTTATTTCAATTATTTATTTTTTCTCAATAAATAGCTACTTAGGTAGCTGTATATTGAGAAAAAGTCATGCTGTAAGTTCAAGAAAAATGTAAACCTAGAATTTAACAATTTAAATTAGTCTCTAAAGCGATCATTTGACCGCTCTTGAGACTAATACTAATTGGTATGTGTGCTGTGTCTGTAGGTGGTTAGTGTTAATTATAAACTAGAAGTTACTAAGTACAGAATTTATATGTTGATTTATTTGTATGAGTTAAAGTTTGAAATCAAATAGTTTGATTTTAAAAACTATTTTTGCGTTGGGAAGTCTAACGAAGGTTACCTACAGGTTATACAGCTACTCTGCTTTAACTGAAAGCATCAAAAAATAAATACCTATATAGTTTTACCGATAAGACGAAGAATTATAACTTTACTTTCTCAAGATGTAAATTTTGGATTTACCGCGCAGTGTCGCTAGGGATGTAGGACTGTTTTTAAACCCGCAATTTGTATTATTCCCGATTAAGTATTAAATCATTATGAAAATTTAATAAAAAAAGTTTGGTTAATCTAGTCAAATAATCATTTAAATCAAAATTATACTTTCTGGATAATTAACTAACTTCTGAGCATCCATAAACTATTACCTAATAATCCCCATCTCCTCTTTAAATCCGTTACAGTGATAGTAGTCTAAAAAGTTAAGAGATTTTAAGTTAAATTTCATAATTAAATTATGCTTTACATTTTTCTTCTACCTCTTACCGTTTTCGAATTAGTAAGAAAAAAATTTTTTTTTTTAATTTTTTTACACTTTGTTTAAAAAAATTTTTTTTTTTTTTTTTAATAAGCAATCCTAATAATATGTATTTTAAATGGATATATCCACAATAGTGGATGCGGTTCATTCTTTTGTTTTAATTAGTATGTGATTATATTGATCCAAACTATTAGAGTATCAGTATCATGGCAATGCGAATTAAATACAATGATGTTCTGTTTTGTGGAACATCGAACACGTATGATAAATATTTTTATATTTACCTGAAGAAATCAATGTAAATTATAGGATCAAACAGAATTTAAAGCGGACGAATATGTTGATATCTAATCGATATTTAAATATTTCGATATTTTTTACCCAAACCTGGCCTGCCTACCCAAGCCTGCCAAGCACTTATTAAGTCGCTCGAGAACATTCCTTTCTAGTGTATGTTTGTTTTAGATAAAACAACAAATCTGTCGCGTGTTCTCATTTATGAAAACAGGTTTTGTGGTCACAAGTCAACCACGAATCCAAACCACTTCCAACATTGTTGTCGAATTAATGTTTGGACAGGTATTATTGGCGATAAAATTATTGGTTTCTGTTTTTTAAACGGAATAATGATCAGTGCAAACTACCTACGCTTTTTGCGAGAAAAGCTGAGTGATGAGCTTCATGAATTCGAATGTGATTCCAACAAATATGCATTGAGTTTGCATGTTGAGAGAGATAATTTTGATCCGATAATTATCAAATCTTCAGATAATTACGAATCATTCGATAATTATCGCATCACCTAATAATTATCGAATTTTCCGATAATTACGAATCATCCGATAATTATCGAATCATCCGATAGTTATCGATAACTTTAATCCGATAATTTTGGATAACTATCTCGATTTTTTTTTTTGTTAATTATCGATATCGGTTCATTCGATAAATATCGATAACACGATACGATAATTATAGATAATAAAATTATCGATATTTTTTCCCATGAACATCCCTACCACGAAGCTGAGATCGGGAGCGCGGGAGAGCGTGCAGTACTCACTGTATGAAGTAGTGTATGTTGACGTAGTTGGGCGCGGTGGCGGCGAGCGGCGAGTCGGGCGCGGGCGGCGCGGACGCGGCCAGCGGCAGCGTGCTCGCGCTCGACCCGTCCTCGCCTGCGGCCGCCTCGCCCACGAAGCTTTGTCTGCCCTCTACACACATAGTAAATATAGATTAAAATGCTCGTTATCTTTTTGATATACATATATTTTTTTATTTTTTCTTTTTTAAATATTCAATTTTAAAAAGTAGAGTGTAAGATTATGTTCTACGATATAAACTACAGACGAAGTAAGGATTTTTTTCACTTAGAGTATTTTATTACTGTTACTGAGTTAAGAGTTTAAGTGACTTACACTGATGTATGAATGACATAGAAATTTTAAGATGTAACGGATGTCGAACCTGCTTGTATGTAGACGTACTCTCCATCGTTGATGTCGACGGGCACCTGGTCGTAGTAGGGCTCGTCGGGCGCGGCGGGCAGACTCTCGAGCGAGGCGGGCGCGTCGGGCGTGCTCTCCTCGTCGATGGAGCGGGGCGTGGCCGCGCCGCCCGACCGCTTGCGCTCCGACGATAGCGAGTTGATCGACTCGTAGCTCTTCACCTGCATCGTGCGACAATATCTATGATTCTTACCATTCACTCTATAACATTTTAAGATTATCCTCGTAAGTCCCGTGTTTTTTTTTAACAGTGGTAGTCATATCTGCTGGCTGTACTACACCAAGTACAAACCAAGAATAGTGTTTCAGACCGAGACAAAAAATATCACGATTTTAGAGATTTTTTGCAGTGAAGGCTTATTGTCTGTATTTTTACAGTATGTTTATTATGTACTAGTGGCCCGCCCCGGCTTCGCACGGGTATTTAACTAAAATTTTAAAAATTATAAATTTATATTTTTTATCACCTACACCTGCGTCGATACTGGAAAATATTTTATAATAGACGGATTGAGTTGTCAAATCAACTTCGAAGCAAAAGCAACGCCCATTTTAATAAGTATTATTCCCGACGAAGACAAATCCAAAAACACAAAAATCATAAATATCGCTCCACTCGTTCTCGAGTTATAAACGGTGTAACTAACACGACTTTATATATATAGATTACAACTTAAATAGCTATAACCATCCAACTTTGTACAATCAACAAACAAATAACGACCAATCAAGACCGTGGTACCCTAAGGTATTTAATTAAATGCAAAAAAGAAAAAGAAAAACGGATTTTTAAATACATTATATAGGGCGAGTGTCATTCTTTTGGCCGAAGTTTTGTTCAGCGCGATTCAGAAAATTATATTACATATTCTGCGCCATCTATCGTATAATGGTAGAATATCGTTTTTATATTTAGTGACATTTAACATAATTTAACATAGGTAATAGTATATTAATTGAAAATGATGTTTATATAAAATATTAAAACGATTTCTATTCATATCCGACATATTTAGTAAACTTTTAAGTTTAACAAAATAATAACTCAAAAATAAGTTTTGTGAATTTTTAAGATTCGTTAGGCTATGTTCAGATGACAAGCGCTTAACGCGCGTTATGATAACGCGCGTTTACAACTACATACATTTTTATTCAGGCCATACACATGCTAACACGCGTTTTAATGAAGCGCGCGTTGAACGCTGCGCTAGCGCTCGACTGTTGTCAATGCGCGTCAACGCGCGCTTTGAGATCATTGGATTTCTATGTTACCGTTCAGTTGAGCGTGCGCTTTCGACGCGGATTGACGTATTTTAGGGTTTATCATGTCCAAATATTGTTCCAAATGGAAACCGAAACTTTTAATACAGATTTATTTATTGATGAAATAGAAAAACGTCCTGCGATATGGGATATGACAAGTAGCTAAGTACCATAGCGGCCGCGGCAACGCGCGTTCAACCCCTGACCAGCGCGTGTCATGTGAACGCCGTAGAAAAATCTAGCGCGCGTTCAACGCGCGTTAAGCGCTTGTCATCTGAACGTAGCCTTAGACCAGATGGCGTCTATGTCGCGTAGGCATAGGTACCTATTTCTATTTTCTTAAATATTTATTTTTAAATTTAATTACAATGAAACAAAAACTAAATGTTACTGTGAGTTAAAGTTATTTAAATTGGTTTTGTACTCTTTACGTGATACGTGCACAGCCAAAAAATTATAAAAGATGGCGCTGATTGAAATTAAATCGCGGTATTAAAATTTATTCTTGATGATATATAGTGTATTAATAAAACGGAGATTTTAACCTTACACGCAAAAAAGGCCCCAGGACCCGACCGAATCACCAATAAGACACTCAAACGACTCCCTCATCAACTTATTATGCTACTTGTAGCTATATTCAATTCCCTTCTAGCCGGCTGTTCCTTTCCCGATCAGTGGAAGGAAGCCATTGTAGTAGGTATTCACAAGCCTGGCAAACCCAGGAACCTTCCGAATAGTTACCGTCCTATAAGTCTTCTCAATACACTTGGAAAAGTGTATGAGAAAATTATTCTAATTAGATTAAAAAGAGCCACGGAGGCAATGAATAAGCCCCTCATCGACGAGCAGTTCGGCTTTCGAGCCGGACACTCCTCAGTCCACCAGGTGCACCGCTTAACGGAGCACATACTAGAAGGATTCGCCAAGTCCCGAGCCCACTCCACCGGAGCTTTGTTCTTCGATGTCGCAAAGGCCTTCGACAAGGTCTGGCACAACGGCTTGATTTACAAGCTGTATCAATTCGGATTGCCAGACAGACTCGTGCGCATCATACGAGACTTTCTGTCGAATCGCACTTTCCGCTATCGAGTCGAAGGCACACTGTCTTCACCTCGTAAAATCCTAGCCGGAGTACCTCAGGGCTCCGTGCTCTCACCGCTTCTTTTTTCGTTATACACGAATGACATCCCTAAACCGCCAGGCGGTCTTACGAAACTAGCCCTCTTCGCCGACGACACGGCTATCTATACATCAGGCATCTCCGTGAAAGCCATAACCCGTCGACTCCAAACCGCAGCCAGCGCCCTCAGCGAGTGGTTCAGTAATTGGAGAATAGAAGTCAACCCCGAAAAGAGTGCCGCAGTGCACTTCGCTAAACATCCCGATTTCATCTATTGGCGACAAGGTCGACCGGGGACTATATATCTCTTCGGGACACCGATCCCATGGCAAAAGGAAGCCAAATATCTAGGTGTAACTCTCGATAGTAAGCTAACATTCAGAGCTCACATCACCCGAGTCAGGAACAGGGCGGCGTTCGTACTCAGTAGGCTGTATGTGATGTTATGCGGGAAGAGTAAAATGTCTCTTAGAAATAAGACGACATTGTACAAGGCCTGCGTACGTCCCATCATGACCTATGCGAGCCCCGTCTTCGCGCACTGTAAGCCCGCTTACATCCAAAGGCTACAGATCGTTCAAAATAAATTCCTACGCACGGCCACGGCATCTCCGTGGTACGTTCGTAACGTAGACTTGCATCGAGACCTCAGGATCGATTCGATCTCGAAGCACCTCAAGATACTCTCTACAGCGTATTTTGAGACTGCACGACGACATCCCAACCCCCTCATAGCCCAGACATGCTCCTACGTAGGTAGAGGAAATTTACAGACGAGACAAAGACGTCCTATGCACGTCTTGACCGACCCCGACGATAGGATCACGCTAGCAAACGCCCCTTACACACACACACAGAGACACACACACCGCCTCCGCCGGTCTCGGGGGCGAAGACGCCGCGCTTCGACAGCCCGCGCACGCCTCGGCGCGCCAGGCCGTCACTCGATCGACTCCGCGCTCAGCTGAGAGCGCCCCTTTCCCACGTTCGACGTCATCCTAAGCCGAGGTGCGATCTCGCTAGGAGACACCCTTAGGACGGACGCTCACAAAGCTCCTCCTTAGCCACCGCCCGCCTCCGCCGGTCTCGGAGGCGGTTTTTCCGCGCTTCGACGGCTCACACACACACGCCTAGGCGAGTGTAGCCGTCACTCGATCGACCCGCGCTCCGGACAGCGCCTTTCCCCCTTGCACGACGTCGTCCTAAGCCGAGGTGCGATCTCACTAGGAGACACCCTTAGGACGGACGATCGCCCTGAGCCCCCCTCTGGAGCTCCCATTTGCTTTCTGGCTGGGTCTCAGTACCCGGCCCCCCCACCCGGTGACGCTGTAAAGGCCGCTAGGGCCAACAGTAATAATCATTTCGAAAAAAAAAAAAAAAGGAGATTTTAACAGTTTTATTATTTGTACAGATTGCAACATAATTAATATTTTTATTATCAAAACAATTATAAAATTCAGTCTCAAAGACAATTAAGCATAATCAACTTTTATAAATCTGATAAGAACAAGTAAATGGGGAGTGAAAATTTTGTACTTGTGTAAGTACATTAGGCAGTTACGCCATCTATGTAGTGGTCTGAACTGCTTAGCGTTAATTTGTACATGTACAAGTATGCAGGGAATTACAAGGTTAAAATAAACTGTTAACGTCAAAGACGTGTAAGAAATCTGTAAATAATAAAGTTTTAGGCTATAAATATACAAAATCATGCTATGACTGATAACAGGGAAATATTTACTACAAATGGTCTAACAGCTGAACAATGCTATCTGACACATAATAAAAAAATTTTTCAAACACATTTTATTTTTTTCAGGGTATGTAAATATATTTAAATATTCGTACTAACTCTCTCACTAATCGATGGAGTAGATGCTCTACTAGCAATAGATTCTCGGGACTCGGCATTTCTCAGTCTTCGTCCCAACGACGATGGTGGGCTATCCTCTGCCAAGCCTGTTTCTGGCAATGATGCTCCACGCTTGTTGAACACTTTTGGTGGTGGCCTTAAATAGTTATAACATAAATATATAAATCTATTTGAAAAATTCTAGCTATCTAGACAAAATTATTTAGGCAATTAATTATTTACTACATCATCTTCTTTTTAAAAATAAAAAGTTATAATTAATTTACTCTTTAAAAATTTTCAATAGTTTGAGTAATTAATATATTATTAAACTTACTTTGGTGGCACTTTTTTCTTCGTTGCAGCTGTAGCATCTGTAGTACTACTTTCCGAGGATGGTGGTGATTCGTCTAATTTCTTTGCAGCATTCTCAGCTACTTTTAAACCATTAACTTCAATGACTGTTACAAAATCACCTGCTTGTGATGCTGGACGGTTTTTGGCTTGTGTTTTATCATTTATTTCTAAATCTAGTACAAACATTCAATAATATATTACAATATTAATTGATTCTACTTTTTTTTTTCTAATAACTTTTGTACGTGTTAAATGTATAAATGAGAAAAAACAATCCATTAGTGTGTAGGCTTTTAAAATTATAATTAATGAAATGAAGCAGGCTGTTTTATTTCCAGCTACAATATAAACTAATTGTCCAAACTTTAAAGTATATTGTTTACTAATAATTTGTTAAATATAAATTTTGTAGATTTGTACTCCTTTTTTTAAAAATAATTTACTCATATATGATTTTCAATACAACAATTGTTTTATTAAATAAATAAAAAATAAAATAAAAAATTGAATGCAATCATTACTTTATTTCCATATTATTTAAGTAAAATTATTTAATTAGAAGTCTAAAACGGATTTTATCGCATTTATTTAAAACCACAGTTTAACATTTTATTTTAAATTATTTCCCGAACATTTCGGACCCTTTACAGCGACCATGGTCTCGGGGCACTGAGGTGGTGGGTGTCCGAATAAATAATTTAAAATAAAATATTGTTAAACTGTAGTTTTAAATAAACGTGATAATATTAATTTTAGACTTTTAATTAAATGAGTAAAATTCGCGTAACTATAAGAGAACAGTATGTAAAACTATTAAATAAAATACAAAAAGTTACCTTAAAGATACAATAAGTTTTGTCATTTTAGTATGTTTATATACTTTAGGGTCTGTTATTAAGGTAGCAAAAATTATTATTTAATGTAGAAAAATATGGATATAATTATGTAAACAGTACTTAAGTTCAATATGTAAAAAAATAGCTTGTCATAAAAAAATGTAAGCATTGCTTATAATGATTTCTTAAATAAAGGATATATAAAGAAAATTTTCAACAATCCCATCATTATTTTAAACATTAAGAATTACAACTTACCCACAATATCAGTTTCAAGTCGTTTCACAATTTCACTGTTGCACCGTCTTCGAGCCTCAGCTGCAAGGTTCGAGGAGAGTTCATTTATGCATTGATTAACTGAACTCCTTTCAGCAAAGTTCACTGGTTTGTTCCTCAAGTGTACCTCATCAGTCTCTGGTGCTTCTACTGAGTCGTCACTTTTAAGACTCGTTTCACTTTTTGTTAGGTCGGTATTAGAATCCTACGTGGAAATATATATATATACTTATTAAATTACTATGCATTTATCCTACAATATATACTTTTAATTGAATACAGATTGATTTATTAATCAATTGGTTTTATGAATTTCAGGTGTGAAGAACAGTTGATTCCACCAATGTCACATACTATGGAGAAGACAAAGGAGATTTATATTATGTACAAGTTGAACAACTGTGTTATATTTGACATATGATATTGAGTTTTACTTTTTAATAGTATGTATAATAACATTTAAGAATCCAAGAGGTCCAGTCAAGAGTGTGTGAGGAGCATACATAATTAACTTCACATAGTCTGTCAATACCATATAAACATGAGAAAGTGTTTTGATTAAATTAGAAAACTCCTTCTTACATTCACAACAAGTGCAGGACTACCTAATTTATTAAATTATAAAATATAAATAAATAAATAAATAAAAATGAGATTTTTTTACATTGAATGAAACAAAAAAAAATATATAATAATAATAAACAAAATGAGAAACATTTTTTACACTGAATTAAGCCAATAAAATATATTATATTTAATGTATAAACAATACAATATATAAGTAAAGGAACATAAGGGTGTAAACAGTTGTATTAGGCAGATAGATATGATTCATAAATTATGTTATCACTTCATAATGAACTTTTTGTTGGCATAGTCATGAGTGTTAACTGAAAAATTTGTACAGTATGGTATTATGCAATATAAATTTTTTGTATTCAGTATATACGAAAATAATGTAATCTTATTGCAATTTTTATATGAGATCAACTTAATCTGATTGAAGTTAATATATATTTTTTGTCCTTATCACACCTACATAAACTCATAATAATATTTGTGTATATAAACAAATAGTCTTTTATAGCACTATTCTTTAATCGACCACAGTGGAACTGACCATAAGATAAGCAAACTTACTTGTTTGCTATCAGATGTTTTATCGTCATTCGTGTCAACCCCTGAGGGCGGCGCCGCTCTACTTCCTTGGGAGGCTTTATGTTTCTCGACGTCAGAGAGTAATGTCTCCAAATATTCAACGTAAAATTCCTCCTTTTCTAATTCTTCCCTGAGGATAGCCACTTTCTGTTTATGTTTAGCCAAATTAGCCCTGACATCTTCCTCCCAAGCGGCTGGTAAGGCGCTCTCCGGAAAACGTTGCACCCACACACGCTGAAAATCCCCGAAGACACTCATCTCTCACAAAACGATTTCATGACATTATATATTAAAGTAATATTTAAATTCAATCACAGTAATCCTTTTAGTAAAAAAATGTATCACAAATCTGTCATTGCAAAAGCAATTTTTTTTAATATATTTTTTTAGTTGTTTTGAAATGTAGAATGTCAAAGGAATAAAATATAAAGCTTTGTCTATGTTACTTATAAGGTACAACGTACAATGGTTTTTAAAATTAATAAGAAACGTACGCAGTTTATACAATGCAAATATATACGTATAATAATTTTATTTAGGTTTTTTCAATCGCTTAAACAGCAACAGAATAGATTCTTTTAATTTACTACCTTTTTTCTTTAACAAAAAATCCGAAGAGAAAAAGGTCCGTATCCATATATATTTCATCAGATCTATTAAATCTTTTAAACTATTAAATGTTAATAAATATGAGCGTATATTAAATATAAAAATCCTCTGATTTCAGATAAGAAACAATAAAATACCACTGATTTCAATTATAATTTTCTTTTCATAATAATTACATTTTCACGAAATACATTTTATTTGAAATGTTTTTCGTGAAAATGTTATTTGTTTGTTGAAAATGTTTCATATAAAACAAATTATAATTGATTCAATAAGGTCTTTACTTTTTCCAGTATTTTGAGTCCTTGGGCATTAAGTTGTTTATGTTAGAAACAGACGACCGTGTGTGCAGGGCTGGATTTAGAGCTGTGGGGGCCCGGGGCAATGGAGGAGTGGAGGCCCCTTGATTTGAAAATGAATTGTTGTTTTTTTATTGCAGAAAAAAATGATGAGGAAAAAAAAGGTCGTCGTGATCTCACGCCAATATATTATCGTTGCCCGGTGGACGTATTCCTAACAAAACAAAAAAAAGGTCATCCTAACTCTGGACCGCTCCAACTCCGTTGGCTCTATTGTGGAAGCTCCTATTTTGTGGATGTGGGGGCCCCTCTTATGTAGGGGCCCGGGGCAGTTGCCCCGCTTGCCCCCCCCCCCTAAATCCGGCCCTGCGTGTGTGTATGTTAAACGTATTTATTTATTTATTATTTGACCAAAAATATTCAAAGCAAAATAAGTTAAACAAACAAGAGTTAATTTATTACAAACCAAAGCAGTTTTAAGCCGTATACATTGAATATGTAAAATCTCACCTACCTACCTAGTACAAAAATTGATACGATGATTTGTATACTTATCCGTAGATCATGACCCGCATGATCCATAAACATGCATATATGTATTCGTAGAAAATAATTTCATACGATCTAGGTCTGCACCCCTTGCCCAGAGGGTACAGATCTAGAAAATCCAACGCCCGCGTTTGATATAACGAGGTCCGAGGTATGTCAGAAAATACGTACCACACGTACAACAACTACTACACACCTAGGCGACGTATACACAGAAACACCAAGCTTTGCCAAGTGCTTTTTAAGTGTAAGGGTGTGTCGCGTTGCACGAAATACATATCGCTCATTTGGAGCGACAGTGACACATTTGCAAAAATACGCGAAAATGACTTATTAATGCCAAAATACTATGCATAAACATCTGCGTTGACAGTGAAAATGCTACAATATCCAGCTATAACCCCTCAGCCACACTATGCTCCTCGCGCTGCTGCTTGCGCTGCTCGTCGCTCTGCCGTGAAAGTTGCTCTAGTGGCCACACTATTCCCTACTTGCGACATTCATCGCGTTGTTCCGCATTTCAGTACTCGCCTTAAAATGGATGACAACATTGCGGCAGCGTGCGCTTTATGCATTTATTGTTTATCGAAGTATATAAAGGTTTTACAAAACAATGTATTGAAACGACGTCGTCCTCGTCAAAGGAGATGGTGAGTGACATCGATTCATCGTAACAGGACGAAGTAAGTGCGCGAATGTGTGGCTAGTCACTCGCGCTCGTATTGCCGCTCCTTTGACTCGCGCCACAAAAACCGACAAAAAATGGATCGCCGGGCAGGACGAGCGGCATGACGAGCAGCATAACGAGTAACGCAGACACACTACTTCTCTGCCCACTTCCCTCGCTATTTCTCTTGTCACTCGTCGAGTGTGTGGCCGCAGTATAATAAAACAATTTTTAAATAATAATTAGCCGTAATTATGCTTCAGAATCTTCTTTTGAACTATGAAATAATCTTTATTCTGATCTAGTGTAAAGTTAACTAATTTGCATTTGTGTCACTGTCGCTCCTAATGATAATTACAAGCGATATGTTAATTACAACCACCGGGACAACGTTTTCATCTTCATAAAATTATACTAAAGCCACAGCCAAGTATTGACGACAACGATAAGAACTACGAACTACGACGACGAGACTAGAAAAAATGGCTTGAGGAGCTCAAATTGAAACAACCCCTGGTTATTATCACTATAATCAAAAAGAGACAACGTTTGACTTAAACATAAGTTACCACACTTACAAGTACTTTGTATATATGTCACTACATATATACAGAAATAGCTTTACTGTCTAAATAAAAATTATTCAGAGACACGGGACTTTTGACGATGATATACCTGTGCGAGACACGAGACAGTTACAGGACACATGGTTATGAAAACCCCACACAGCGCGAACACGCGAAGTACTTTTTCCATTACAATAAGTAATTAACCGGGACGGTGTTAGACGTGGTTCTAGTTACAGCAAAAAACAAATAATTATATAACAATATTAGCTATTTACAAAATAATGTTTAATTTTTTTTCATGAAGAATCATAATTAAATGTTCAATAATGTATATTGTAAGGACTTCTTAAATAAATTTGAATTATAGTTATGACATGGAGGCTTAATCTGTAAAATTCAGGAAATTAAGAAAGTTAGTGTGGTATCTTTACATAACTATTATACGGAATACAGAGGGGATAAACTGAAATTTGAAATAAACGCGATAAAATCCGTTTTTATAATTAGAGACTTTCAATTAAATGAAAAAAAAAATCTATTTAATACGGAAAAATACAGAAAATATTGTAAAATATACAATAACATACTATGCGAGAATAATTGTTTTATATACGAATTCAGGTAAAATAAAAAAAAATAGGTTTTTTGTAAAGTCGGTTTACAGACAATAATTTTACGTGATGACGTCGTAAGAAAACATTAATGAAAAATTGCATACTTTTTAGAATTGAATTAAATTATTATCACTGAATTATGTATTATATTATATAATTATGAATTATATACATATTTTAATATATTATTTTGTATAACACAAAGAAGTACCTATTTAATTGAAATTTTTTTTTTTTTTGATTAATTAACATTTATTTGCACTCATTAGTTCAAATATTTTTTCTCTTCTACTCGGAGTTCGGACGCATCTGCCGATGGAGTGGAAGAGTGATAGATGCGCTACAAGCCGAACGCTTAGGCCGATTGTGCCTCTCTATCGCTTGTTCCGCGCTCTCGCTCGCGGAACGTGACAATAAAACATGCTTTTTCGTTCGTGCAGCCGACGTTCATCCATTTATAAGACGTAACGTGCGTACGACGTAAGTAAAATCTATTTTTAATCATCTGACCTTATTTTTGGAATTAACTATTTTATATGACAGAAATGAAATTTATTTATAAAAGGTTTGTATTAATAACGTTATGAAAATATAAACATCTAAAGAACCTACATCATAACCATAAGTATCAAAATTGCGATACATAGGTATTGCACTTTGTTAGGGGAAATAATTATTTGCAACAGGTAATAATTTCTGACATTGACATTATTTAGTTGTCGAGTATTGACTATTGAGTGGTGAGTGGGTCTTGATTCTTGAATAAACTACAAAAAAATTAAGCCTTTGTATAGGACTACAGGTTGTGTCCAATAGTCTGTGACTGTAGGTCTAGACTAGACTTGTAGGTCCAAATGAAGTATTGATTTTAAAAATGGATAAAAATTACTTCAAAAATATATTGGAAGGATTAAATTCCTCGTCATCTAAACGTATTCAAGATAGTCTTTTAAACATTAAATCTAACATAATAATAAATGATAGAGGAATTAAATTATTTCGAGATTGTGGAGGCTTAAACTACTTACTACCCCATTTGCGCAAGCCCAATGAAAGTATTCTAGATATAACATTAAGTATATTAGGAAACTTGTGTTTGGAAGAAAAAAGTAATGTTTTGGTAAGTGCTAATTACTATTTTTTCTATTTACTGATTTATGATAATATGTTAAGAATCTTAGTTTAGGATATTATTTAATTAATAATTTAAGACAATTGTAATAAATAATTGTATGTATTGTAGTTACAATTATGGTTTTAAATATTATAGTAGGTATTTAATATAAAGTTAAAAAAAATATTTTTTGTCTTTTAATGACTTCATATGCACATAGTAACTGTTTATATTATGATGTAGAGTAGGTAAAAATATTTTTTTTTTTTATTTAATTCTAAGAAAATAAATTTTGTGAGAATAAGTTATTGTAACATTTTTTGTAAATTATAATACATGAAAATTTTTAATTATAAGAACTTTTAATATTTTATAAACCATATTGAGAAAATGAACAATCTTTCCAAAATATGCTGTTATTTAAATGTTTAATTTCTTTTTGTTTGGTAATATAATTCTATTATACATAATAGTGAATTGCATGTAATATATAGACCAGATCATATTTATAAACCTGTTAAATATATAATAATGTAACTATTTTGTTTTTAATTTACTTTATAATTTTGTTTTACTATTGTTTTACTAATTAATCTTTAATTTTAAAAGCTTATTAAATATTTTATTATAGTTATTATGTGATTCTGCATTGCGAAGTTTTTTCTTTTTATACAAGTGTAGATGTAATAGCTATTGCGATATATTCATATGCATAGCCGGTTCGAACACAAGGTCAAGTATATTTATATAATCTATGTTATTGTCTAATAAAGAATGTATTTTTATTATAACCAAAAAAAAACCTAGACTCGCAACACCCCTCCCTTTCTCCTTTCCTCAAAATTAAATTGCAAAACATAATGATCATAATTATTAAATGATAAATATTAACATAAGTTTACTATCCAAGATCATTTAGAATAAAATGTAGATGTGAAATGAAAAATTTATCTGTTTATTCATTTGTTATGTGGCTATAAAACGATGTGATGTCAACTATTACTCATAGAAGCAGATTCGTAACCATTATAATGTTAAACAAACTGACTGACCAAAGATCGCATTTTAACGATAATTAAATGGCAAAGTATGTTTTTAAAATAATAGTAAACGATTTATATTTTACAAATTAGTCCTAGCTCTTTTCCTATCCCGAAATTATAATCTGGCTATGTTGATGAATATGTTGTAATTTCGTAACGTCCTTAAACGTTTTTCTACTTTCGAAAGAGAACAATGAAACACGAGAATTATGTTTAAAAGACGTATATAAATATATATATACATATATAGCTCGTTGTTACATTGTTCTCGATGATCGCCTGTACGTATTATATAGCTATACATAAACACGAACGCGCCGCTGCATTGCTAACTGCGCTGCCGATCGATCTTGCAACGCGCCTGTATTGATTGGATGCAAATTTGTTTTAGATTGGAAAATTAAATAGTTACGGGGCGCTGATAACAATATTGAACACTGTATGTCGAGATAGTATTCTCGGAAGGACGTCTCGCGTTATTGGTAATTTAGCACAAAACCAAAACAATGCAGAAAATTTACATAGCCATGGAGCTGTTAAGGCATTAGTTACCCTTATCGAGAATAGAGATAAGAACACGTCATATGCTACACTCTCGATGGCGGTGAGAGCCATTCGGTAAATACCAAGATTACGTCGTAACATCGTAATAAAAATAGGTTTATTAATTTAAGCATATGATGAGACTGTTAATAAGGCATTTAAAAACTTAGACAACTTAATTTGTACAAGCACGATGGCAATAGCTCTTTGAATTCATATTAACAGCCTCAATCAAATATACCTCTGTTATAAGCAATTATAATTTTGTTCATGTAAAAATTGTTATATTATTCTACGTAACAATTTCGTTAATACCTTATTATTGTGAATGTTTTATCCATCGTATCAAAGTTGAATCTGAGATTTTAAATTATTTTCATCTGGCGCACAACAGGTCGTTGCTAGGGCACGCCCGCTTTCCCCGCACGGTTAGGTCGGTTGCTAGCTTGTCTGAAAAATCTACTAATATTCTAACATAATAATATAATATGTGTTTTAATATTTTCTTCCTCAGTCGGAGAGAGTTCATAATTTTGCAATATTATAAATCTGAAGAGTTTGTTTGCTTAAACGCGCAAATCTCAGGAACTACTGGTTCGAATTAAAAAATTCTTTTTGTGTTCAACATCACGCTACGACCAATAGGGGCTGAGCAATAATAAGAAACGTTACAAAAACGGGAAAAAATAATCTTTTTTGAGAGTTTTCGTTGTGTCCTTTATTATTCTTCTTCCCGAGACATTTTTACTATAGTTCCACTTTTAAAGTATGTAAACATAACATTACGCTTTTTATTCCCCGAGGGGTAGGCAGAGATGCACATATTAAATTTAACTGAGGTGAGCCTATTGCCATACACCGGGCACCATTCCAGACTGATATTTACTGAGAATTTTCAAAAAATAAAAATAAAAACCAATAATACGTTGACCGACTCAATAATCGAACCTGAGACCCCTTTCTCGGCAGTAGCGCTTGTGACCACTCCACCAACGAGGCGGGCACTCTTACAGTAATGGTTTAAAAATATTGAAGTACATTTTTCTTCAAATTAACGCGGATGAAACCGCGGGGCACAGCTAGTAAATTATAAACGAAATATACAGTACACGAGTATCTTAAACAATAAATTTCAATACGAATATTTGAATTGCGTTATCTGTGTTGTTATATTTTATTCTATAACTTCGACATCGTCGATATATAAGTACGTAATATTGACATAATTTATATTATGAAGATAATTCCTTCCTTCCTTTTAGGCAATTATGGATGATAAAAGAAAAAAGAAATGAAATGTTAAACTTAAACGCAGTACGGTGTGTATCGGTACTGTTGACTACAGAGTGCGAAAGCATTGGTATAATAAAATCTACTAATGTAGATAGAGAAATTCAAGAACCCAAAAAAAGTCAAGAAGAACTTATAAACGCTATACTTAAATGCTTAGGATATTTTACTACGTATCCAATATCTAATTGTGCTGAACAGGTAACGTATGATTATTTATGTACCGGATACTCAAAAATATTTAAATTATAATATAAATCACAAGTGAGCAACTCCCCTCTTACAGATTCAAGGTTACGGTAGCGGATATCAGTGTCTAGTGGCCCTGACTAAAACTCACGAGTCGATAGCTCTGAAATGCCTCATGAATCTATGCTACCTCTCTACTTGCCGGCCTTTGTTAGGTATCGCTGGTCTAGTCGAATGTTTAGTGGGTATACTTCAAAAACATTCAGGTATTATTATTTTTCTTAGTGTTCTAATTTCCAATTGCTTTTTTTTAAATACAACTCTTTAAAATAAACATAATGTTTGCTTTAAATTATCAGATGTTTCGTGCTGGCCGGACGGCGCGGCAAAGGCTCTCGCACAACTTAGCGGGGAATCCGTGAATCGATCACGCTTGCGTCGCTGTGGCGGCTTACCGTTACTTGTTGCAGCCGCTCGAGATCACCCACACGCAATGCACGCACTCCTACAATATGTTTTTGATGATACATGTGAGATACTATTTTAATCTAAGACACATCGTACATTTTTTGAAAGTAATCGATTCAAACATTTATTATCATGTTCAATTTAATACTAAAATTGTTTATCCTAGGAGAAAACAGTTTAATTTACGCGTATTACGTTAGGAGACAGAGAAAGAGAGAGAGGGTTTAATTTAAGATAAAGTAATATGTCCTGAACTGAATGACTTAAAAAAATTCAACTCCATCTGCTACCTACAGTAATATTCCTCTTCCTTTCCTCTAGCCTAAGGTTGCCCGGAAGAGATCTCTCCATCTGCCACAGTAATATTCCTCTTCCATTCCTCTAGCCAAGGTTGCCCGGAAGAGATCTCTCCATAACGATCAGGCGGCCTTTTGTACTTATTTCGTTTTTTTTTTCACTGTGGCTTATTCTTAGTGTACAATAAAGGGATATTATTATTATTCCTACGCGTTTTTTCACTAGCTCTGGTCCACGTATGGGGTAGTTCTACGCCTGCCTTAAGAAAGTAAAAACACGCGGTTTCTTACACTAAGAGGAAAAAACTACGTATTCCGCAACGCCGAAGACCTAAAAAAAACTCGTTTTTAATAATTTGGCCAGAAAGTATTTCGTCCTAGGCTATACTAAAAGCATTTTCCTAAGATAGAGTAGTACATCATAATACGCGTAGTAGGTACACTAGTTTGGTCTGAACTGTCTTTGTTTTCAGCTTTCCAAATACTGATTAACGAAGGTCTCGTCGGTCTGCTCACTGATAAACTTAAAGAATATATTTTAACAATGGAATATGATCATAATCTTGAAAGTGTGGAGCCTGGAAGTTCTAGTGAACCATTTAAACGAAAACAGAGGCCAAAAAATGAACCGAGTTCCGTTTATGACATGGCTCTACAGAATTTAACTACGAATAATTTAGGTGCAGGTTTATTTACGAGACGAAAAAGTCTTTTACTGTCGGAAACTGGAGATGATTTAAAGGTTGTGATCGAAAGAGATAACATGATTGTTGGATTCGTGGATGCCATTGATAGCGATGGTTCCGAGGACAGTGATAGTGAAGACGAAGAACCGTCACCGCCGCCGCCACCGCGTAGAAAAGGACTTAAAAGAGGGCGGTCAAAAAGTCCAAAATTGCTTAAAAAGGTAATCAGTTATCTTTTATTTTTATCACAAAAAAATTGTTACAATATTTTTAAATTCAACTCATGCTTTAATATTTTTTTCCAGAAATCACATTTAATAAAAATGGCGAGCAAGGACTGGTCAGCGGGGGTTTATTGGGAACCGAAGAGTCCCGATTGGCCATCTCTTTATCAATCATTTCCTACAGACATAAGTCCCAATCGAGATAAAGGTCCAATGTCCCCTGCATCAGACGGAAATTTTTCTGACTTTAGTCCTGAGCACAGAGGATCTTCTAGTAAACGCAATCGATGGGATTGGAGCCCCGATTCTGGAGCAAGTGCTGGGGAAGGAAGTTCAACATCTCCGAACCGTTCCGACTATCAGTGGAGTCCAAATAGCTCCGGTCCATCCTCTCCGTACAGCACAAATGATGGTCCACATAATTATTTGTTTTTATTAATTTGGTGTTATCTTATACTTTTGATGTGAGTCCACTAATGCCTCATAATTTGCGTCTTTAGAAAGTTCGGATTCGGAGATATCTGGACGTTATTCACCAGTTTGCAGTGATACAGAAAGTGATTCAGAAAATGAACAGAAGAAGACGAAAACCGATAGCGATTTAAAAGCTTCACAAGTTGCTCAAGATTTAGATGAACTTATCATGGACGACGAAAGTAATGATGAGGAGTCCCCGTCAGATGGTGAGATTAAATATTATATCATGTTTTTAGAGGAAATTATTAAACGAGAATGACTTACTCTTTTCAGAAAATTATGAAATATAATTATTATTAATTAGGCTTAATGGTTTTCACTAGTGCCAAGATAGCACATATGACTTCGCCAATGTCACGTAGAAATGAACAATAATCTTGATTTTTAGATGTATTCAAAATAGACATAAACTCAAAGTCATCAGGAATTGCCTGCGTTATGGTGCTCCTATTTCGTGTATCCCACGGAACTTGCACAACTTGCGGAAGCATCCGTGACGATCCGGTTCCTAACCACACCATGGATTTGCTCACTGGCAGGGAATGCCTAAACGGATTGCTCGATTACGTGGAGAAATGTAAACGACCGATGGGCCGAGCTGCACGAATACTTGCAAGAGTTCTCAGGTGACGTAATGACGTGTTTTTTATATTACATAAATATAAACTAGCTTCTGCCTGCGGCTTCGCCCGCGTGGATGTCGGTTATCGCGACCAAAAAAAAGTATCCTATGTTACTTCTAATACGTCCAAGAGTATGTGTACAAAGTTTCATGATGATCGGTTAAGTAGTTTTCGCGTAAAAGCGTAACAAACTTACTTTCGCCTTTACAATATTAGTATGATGATGCGTAAGTGTAAACGAATCTACAAAAATGTGACTGTTATAATTACTAATATTTTCCAATAATTTAAAAATACAAAAACTAATTTTAATTTAATAATTTTTATATAACATAAAATTATATTCATTTTCCTTAGTAAAAATGAATAACAAATCGACTGTCCCTACGTACAGTATCGAAACTAAAAATTTGCGATTTTTTTTACTGCACTAAGAAACTCCTTTTTATATATGTTTTCATACAAAATAGAGAATAAACTAAAAAAATACATATTAGACCACATTTTTCATAAGTATAATATCGATAATTAACAAATAAATGACAATTTTGTACACAAAATTAACTTAAAAGTGCTCTCCTGTAAAGTACCTTTTTTCAGTTTCGATAGTATACGTAGGGACAGTCGAAATATCCTTAAAATTATGTAATTTATTTTATGTAAGTATTGTTTACATAAAATCGTGTCTGTCTGTTCCCTATAAACTTAAAAACTACTGAAAATTTACGCGCGCGAAAAAAAAATCAAATTCAAGCGCGGTTCTCACATCGATGACGAGACTCGCTTGATACGACCACCCTTGCCCCGCGCCTCTCACTGTCGCTAATAACATTATATACTACCTGAGCGAGGATAGGACCAGACGCTAGTATATATATTATTTATTACTATTGGAGATTGACATTTATTTTAATCAACAGCAACGACCTATGCCTAATGAGCATACTGAGGCACAGGCTAGCCTTAAGGCTACACTACATGTCAGTAACATCCAAGCACCCACCTAGTCAATGCACTCAATGCAAACAAGTAAGTGTATTCAATTTAAAAAATATATATATAGTCTTATATTCCACGGTACATAATGGAGATTGTAATATTACTTTTTAGATTATGAGGTTGAGCTCGAAATTATTATCACAATTAACTATGTTAGCTGAATCGAGTTTCGGTATTGGAAAAATTAGTTATCATTTATTGAAAGGCAGCTCGTCCATGAAGCAAACACTTTCTTTGACACTACCTTATGTTGTCAGGTATGAATCGAAATATTTGTTATTGTAGTTGAAATAAGTTTTTTTATTAATCTTTTATTTTTACTTTTAATTCATCTTTAGGACTGAAAAAGTTTTGAAAAAATATTTAATAGATTGCAATGGTCTGAATTTATTGCTTAACATCATTGCGGAATCCAAAGAAGATATTCAAGACTGTGTAACTGCTTTAGTAAAGCTTGCAAGCAATGTTCACATTAAGGATCCTAAACTTTTGGAAAACAGATATAAAGGTAAGGTTCAGGTGAATTATGATCCAATTCTCGATAATTTATCACCTGAAGATATAGTTATCTTTCAATTAGATGACTCAACAACAGTAAGGGCCAATAAATTATTTCTATGTCAGCATTCCGATGTGTTTAGTGCAATGTTAATGGGAAGATTCAAAGAATCTGGCGAGAAGTTGGTACGTCTTAAGAATGTATCAAAACTCGCGTTAGAATATTTAATAACTCTTCTTCAATGTGGATTAAACAATCCCAAATGCGATATTGAAGTTTTTCCATTGGCTGAAAGCTTAGAAACTAATTTGGAGGTGTTGCTTTTGGCTGACAGATTTTTGTTTGAAAAATTGAAGGAATTGTTAAGTAGTGCTATATTACAATTTAAATTAGCACCTAACACTGCCGATAGAATCTATATTTGGTCATTAAGTGAAGGTATGGGGTTTTTATGTGTCGAAGCAGTAGCGTATTTATTAACAGGACGAATGTCAGAATTAGAAAGACTTAAATCTTTTCAAAATATTCTTAATCTTCAATTCAAAGATCAGTGGTTGGAGGACATTAAATCAATGATTGTAAGGCAATTGGTAAAATAAATGACAAGACAAATAAGAGTTGCAAGTATTTTGAGACTTTGAGAAAGTTACATGACAAAACTGTATTATGTACTAAACAGGATTGAAGATGACAAACTAAATACTTAAATTATTGGTGTACATATATCCTATACTACGTTTTTAATATAATATATAAAATATATTCTCGGATTCTTGCCTTTATAAACAGAGTAGATTATTCTGGATTTCTTTTTATCTGACTAATAATGAAGTAGTTATTTAAATAGTATGTGTAAAAAAAAAACAATATTAAAAAAATTACCATGAAATATTATTATCTCAATGTGAAGTGTGTCTCAATGTTATTGAAATTTATTAAAAACATGTCTGCAAAGTAGTGTTACATATACTTCTGCAATATATCTAATAAGGGTGCCTTTACATAAGCATAATTAACCAATAACTAAAATTGATATAAAAATTCTAAAAATTTATAATGAAATTTTAAGTGTGGTAACACAATATCTGTATATTTATGCATTGAATTGAATATTTGCTAAGTTTAGGCACCCTTAAAAACATTCCATAATCTTGATGTGTATTCAACTCATAATATTTCTCTATAATATATATTTGAAATTATATATAAATGTGAAATCAATGGGGTAAAAAATAATAATAAATGTGTTACTGTAATATCTGTATTCAATAAATCATAATCAAATAAAGATGAAATGCAACACATTAATTCTTTATATTATTAATCATTTGTCCTTTATTAATTTTAATTTTAGTTTTGTTCATCCTTAACTGTAAAAAACAGTTCTATAGGTTTATCTGGCACTAACACTTGTGAAGTGATACAATTTATATTTTCCTTATTAGTACATTTAAAATTGAAGTTTTTCACAATCTGGAAAAGATACAGATATATTTTAATAAATTATTTTGACTTTAGTTATACATTCAAAAAACTGCACAAGATAAAAATTTTCTGTTTATTTACCTGACTAACTACTTCCGTTAATAGTATCATAGCTATCTTTTTTCCTATACAAGAGCGTGCTCCCATAGCAAAAGGTAGAGATGCTGAAGGGGTATGATTGATTAAACTTGCTGTCTGTTGGTCATTTTTATTCCAACGATAAGGTAAAAATAAATTTGGTTTAGAAAAATTTTCTTCATTTCGTCCTGAAGTATAAATTGAAGCTATAATAGGAGTCTGTAATATAAACAAAAATCCATATGTTATTCAGTAGAACAATACTTATAATGATTTCTTAGGTATCAATTTTTTTATTTTTCTATTTATTTCTTCTTGTATATGGCTATAAGGTTGTTCAAGTTCACTTGGAGCCTCAGGGATTTTCAATTTTCTCCTTAAGGATGGTGATAAAAGGCTCAAATTTTGAGCTAAGCCAAATATACTTGAAGTAGTCCAATATAGACACATGCATGAAGGGACACACGCTGCTACTGGTATCATTGCCAATGAAAATACTCTAAAAATATTTGTAAATATGTTATACATTTTTGATGGTTCTCTCAATTTAGACATTCTCTGTACTTCAATAATAGCTATATTGGCTAACCCAAATGTCAATGGCAATATCAGAGAATGATCACTTTCAGTCAAGTTAGGTATCCAACCGAAACCACCAGTTTGTAATTCCATAAGTGTTATCATTGCAGATGGGCTGGGAGGGTGCATATTTACTATATTTCTAAGAGCAAATGACATGCACACCCATATGGGTATTTGAAACCAAATAACTAAAGTAGCTTTTAATGGATGACAATTATCTCTTTCTATTAACTTCTTCCAGTGTTTTTTCAATGATTGACTATATAACTTCATTGCCTGTTTGTCACTTAAATTATAATATTTTTTAGCAATAGCTGTCTCCTTTTTGAGCTCATTATTCAAATCTTTTAGCTCCAAGCTAATGATTTCTACTTTGGCGAGAATATAATTTTGATATACTGACAGTGGTAATGTCATAAGGGATCTAACAAGTATGGTTGTGGTAATAATCGTTGTCGACCAAGTGAAACCTGTCGCATCATGGAAATAAAGTAATCCATCTTGTAAAAAGGTTACCAAACTGCTATTTGATATACTGGTGTAGGTTTGCTCTTGCCATTTTGCAATACCTTCTACTGAAAAACATCTTTTATTAATATGCCATGGTAAAGTTTTCTTTAAAAACACATTATTTTGGTTATGATGAGAACAGTCGTATTTCCTATCTAAACTTAAACTGTAGGCACTAAAAGCACGATAGTTGTATAAAGTAGAACGTGTAGTAAAATTGTGTATTGTTTTATACAAATTCATATTTTATTTATAATTTCTTAAATACAAAACAGATTGCAATTATTTTATTATAATATTGACAATGGCTGTCAAAAAAGTTCAAAAAACGTCATGTTGATGTTGCCGATTGACAATTATTACAGAGCACCATACTATAGAGGCTACGTTCCACTTAACGCCCGCAACGCCATCGACCACGACCGCTGAAATTGCCGTTCCACTAACGTAAAAAGGCCGCGGGCGTTGAAGGCGAATGTTATAAGTGGAACGCACATCTTGAGCGCTATGTGCTCGTAATATGGCGGCATGTAAAAACGTGCAGCTGTGGGGGTTTTGTGAGTAAATATTTCGCATGGATTGGAGTAAAATTTAATTCAAAATGGATTCCCAACAAAACAAATGAGAGACAATTCCACTGCAATGTCAGTTTCAGGATCGTAAACAGTTATTTGTCTCGTCGCCATCGTTCTTTTTTAGAATTCCCGCTTCGTTCTGGTGAAAGCCCACTTTGACCCATCAATATTTTGTGGGCGAAGTGGGCGCGATGTGGTCGCGAACAGTGACGTCATCTATGACGTCGAACGATCGCTCGCGACGACCACGGACCTTAGGTGGAACGATACAGAGGATGTTACAATCGTTGCGGGCGTTAAGTGGAACGTAGCCAGAATCTCGCTTTTGATACTTGTGAAAATATCCATATTTATTAAAAATTCATATAAAATATTAAAAACAGTATGTGTATATATGTAAATACTGAAAAAGCACGAAAAATTAAAATTTCGAATATATTCATTTTAAAAAAACCTTGATATCTCTAAACTACTGCTACACCTATTATAGAGCTAAATCAACTAATAAAATTGTTATGTTATACCTTTTTTTTTTCAAATTGTTGTTTTTCGGAAAACCATTACCTAAATAAATAATAAGGTAGTAAATCTACGCCAAGCCAATAACAATAATTTTTAAACATTATTACATTTGCACGTCATACATTCAACATTTCTGCGCAATGTTGAATGTATGACGTGCGCATGCGCTCCTATCAAAGTGAAAAGAACCTTCACTTAGAAGGGGGCCGCGAACATTGCCAATATTGCCATTGAATAGTGTTGTATTTAGTTTAGGCTTCACTTTCATGTGTTGTGTTATTTAACTAAAATACATACCCCTTTACTGAGTTCATATTTTCCTAAAATTGTGTCTTGTGTTAAAATTCTTGTTAAAAATGGAGCAACAGGATACATTCTCATCGCCTCTTTTACAACGAACTTAACATATATGTCGTCCTTTAAAACAATATTCTGTACAACCTCATCATTTTTAGATAATAGCCAAAGAATCCATAAAGTTGTATATGCTGTCTGTAAATTTAAAAAACATTAATATGTGAATATCTGTAATTGTAATTTCCTTAAAAATATTTACAGAAATTATTAAAAAGGAATTGAATACTCAAAAATATTTAAATATTAAAAATATAACTAATAATTTGGTTTAATAAAGTAATTATAATTAATTTATTAAACCGCATTGAAAAAAAACTACATCTTTGCGTCATTAAATTTTTTCCCTAATATATAGCAATTAAAATATGTTAACTTTTCAGTAACTACAGTTACAATTATTCATCAGACCCTGAGGGTGGTCAATAAATAAATAATAAATAAATAAATATAAATATGTTTAACATAAACACACGATCGTCTGTTCCTAAGGTAGGCAACTTAATGCCTGTATTTTAGGTAACAGTTGACTGATATACATATTTTTTTAATAAATATACATATAAATAATACATATGTAAATAAATACATAATACACCCAGACTCGGGGCGGGAATCGAACCCACAACCCTGGAGCAGAAAACAGGACCGCTGCCAACTGCGCCACGGACCAGTCAAAATTGTGAAAATATATATTCAATTATCAATGGTTCAGTGATCTTAGGGACATTATTTTAATTTCGGCATCGTTTAAAATTTGTATCTAACTTAATTTCTACTTTTAAGTAGGTATAAGATATAGAGATTATTTATTTAAAAAATGTTATGGGTGCGACCCATACTGTATCACCAGCTGCTATTATAAAATCGGCAATTATTCTTATTATAATTTCGTCCTTCATGCCGTCTTGAATCAATCTATTAACAAGCCCGTTACTGCGATTACTATGTCTTATCATTTCATTGGCCATTTTTTTCGCTGAAATAAAATAATGAATGCATATTAACTTGACTATTATTGAATACCATTAACATGTTCACAATAACAATTTAGTTAAATTGAACTGAAACAGCCTGTCACTGTCCCACAGCTGGGCAAAGGTCTCTTCGGAAGATTGAAGAACTGTGATTTACGTTTTTTCCGTGGCACGAAGCAAAGGTCCACGGGAACAAACACCCAGATCAGAAACCAATATTTGTTCAAATACAAATATTAGCTCCAAGTAGGAGTCAACCCCGTGATCGTCGGCTGTAATGGAACTTTCCTTATCGCTACGCTAGTTCGGTCGCCAAACAATGACGGTCAAAATTCTATAGCTCGGTCCACCAGTCAGTCGTTTTCAATTATATTTAATAAATAAGTAAGTGTATAAAATTACTAAATGAAACTATTTTGTAACATATCTAGGCTGAAAAAAACAAAACATATGTTTTATTTTAAGACAGAATATTTTGATCGTATAGTTAATATTGACAAAAGGAATCACAAGAATTGTTATTGATAATCTCATGAAGTGATAATAAGTCTATACTGTACTGAAACAGTCTATATAAAATCGTAATTCTGTTCATAGTTCTCTTTTTAGTGTAGTCAATAAGTGCAGCCATTTGGTCAACATTTTTCAGCAGTCTCCGAAAATTATGATTGAAGTGTCATTCGATTCGGAATGACATCTAGATGATTATTGAAAAAAAAAAGTCCCGCTTGCAAAAATTGTATGTGGACTTTATTAGTCGTTTTGACAGCCATAGTAAAATCTGTCCCAATAGGGGATCGGACAGTAATCAGATTAAAGTCTAAAATATACTTAGATAAAATAAATATACTGTTTTACGATTATTTATCTAAAATAATTTAATATAATTCATTTAAATATTTTTAAATGAAGAAATAAAATGTTGTTATTTTCAATATTTTTAAACTGTACTGAAACACCAATCACAGTGCGTGACGTCATCTGTGGACAATCATTGACTGCATGGGTACTATCTACTTAGTTTACTCAGTTATTTTCATAATTTTGTTGAAATTATAAAAGTTGCTAAAAGATTAGTGATAAATTAGGATACGGTCATCGATTTAAAAGCTGTCACGTGGTGTTTAACCAGTTTTTTATAATGGAAACAGGATTTACGAAAGCCGACAATCAGAATCTTCCGAAAGTGAATACGTTTCTGATTTGCAATTTCTTTGCAAGTAATTCAGACTTTTGTGACACTGAATTTCAAAATGTGAAAACTTCTGTATTACTATTATAATTATATAATAAAATATTATTTGTTGAAAAATAACCTCAACTACTTACTCTAATACTTTACTGTACTAGCCTGTAAACCACCTACTGCTGAGCGAAGACCTCTTCTCCATATAGACGAAGGGTTGGAGCTTAATTCACCACGCTGCTCCATTGTAGGTTGGCGAATAATATACTACTATGAGTAACGATCGCTATCAGGTGTATATGATAACAGCCGGGACCGACGGCTTTACGTGCTCTCCGAGATACGGTAGTGAGAACCACAAGGACTTACACCCAGACCGGAAACAAATATTTGTACAAATACAAATATCTGTCCCGAGCGGGAATCGAACCCACGACCGCCGGCGCGGGGTGTTGAGGCGACTACTCGCACCACTACACCAGAACGGTCGTCACAAGTAGAATACTGTCAACACTATATCACATACTTTAGCGTTACAAAAAAAAAAAAACGAAAAGAAAAAAAATCTATAATAGTAGTTGACCGTAGAGAGAAAACAATATAATTATATTTTTTTTTAATTTTATCAATACACTGACGCGGGCGAAGCTGCGGGCGGATGCTAGTAAAAAATAAAAACACTTTTCTTTCTTATCCATGTCTCTTTAGAGAGATTTGACTGTGTTTATTAAAGAACTTGCGTTAAAAAAAAATCCGCTTCATTTTATAAATAGTCTATCTTCTATTAATTATTTAGATATTTAAAATTGTATGTACCAATACCACCTAACTCACACTATCTTTGATACGGATTACTTATAAGTAATATTACTGCAACTATCGTATTTAAGCATTTTTAAATATATTATTTTCATATAAACATACGCAAAAAAATATTAAATCTAAGCAGTAAAACGTTTTTTTTCTCTAGAGCAGTGTTTCCAAACGTGGGGCCTACGCCCCACTGGGGGCAATTTGATAGTTAAGGGGGGCAAATTGACAAAAATTGACTCGACACGACTTTAACAATATTGAAGGTTAAAAATTATGCATGGGGTAGGGGTGTGCGATAATAATCGATAATTCGTAAGTATTCGATAATTTTTCATTCGATAATCATCGATAATTATCGATAAGTGTTATTCGATACTTTTGATTGGATAATTATCGATAATTGTTCATTCGATAAGTATCGATAACTTTTCATTCGATAATTATCGATAATGTTTTGCGATCCGATAATTATCGATAATTTTTTCCGGTCCGATAATTATCGATATTTTTGTGTGATCCGATAATTATCGATAGATTATTTCGATACCGGACGGCGGATGACCTTTTTTTTTTTTAGTTATTCGGATAGGGAACGGAGGATTATGTGGATACCGACGGCGGATGACTTTTTTTTTTTTTTTTTTTTCGTCGTCCGAAAATTGTGCCGATAAGTATCGATAACTCAATACGATAATTATCGATAATTTTTTCCGATGAACACCCCTAGCGTGGGGGCATAAAAAATTTAGAAATGTTAAGGTGGGGCATGGCCTAAAAAAGGTTGGGAAACACTGCTCTAGAGTAAACTTGACTTTTTTGAGATAGATGGTATTAGTTCTTAACCCGCGATATATTAACTAAAAATTAATTTAAGCACATTTCATTCTATTTATTTATAGTAATTACTGTATATTTACGTCAAAATGATCTTCACAAAAGTAAATAAAATTCATTTCTAACGAAATTTATTTCGTTGCATTTTCTACTTTTTAAGTCTAACCATTTTTTTTTTTTTCGTTTACCTATCTACTTTACTTGGCACATCAAATGAATATTTTATTTGGAGTACTTTTTAATGTGTTCGTACATTGAGGTACTGCACACCAACGATATTTTTTGCGTTCCATAAGAAAAAATAAAAAATCTACTCCACGAAACAAAACTTCTCGCGAACTTATGCTCATGCAGCTTTTGTTATAACCTCAGATGACGTCACGCGCTCTCAGATTAGTGATGACATAGCGCGGCGTTTTGGCGGGATTTTTAAACAGACAATATTAAAACATGATTTTGAGTACCTAAAAGGCTATAAAAAAATAAAGTTTTATTTTTTATGCGAATAATTATCCATAAAGATTAATTTAAAACACTTTCTGAAAATTTGTCCGATCCCCTATGGCAGCAGAGTTTTAATATTCCGTAGTACTGTAGTAGTTACACTCTGCATACGGCTGCTCTACATACTGCATATATTATAATTTTACACTTAGGGCCTGTTTTACCGGTTGCTGATAGCTTTATCAGTAGGACGTAAAACAGGGCCTTAGGACCTTTTTCACCTCAAATAATAAACTACAACTTATGGATTCACACTTTGTGAGTAGAAATGACAAATAAAGGGGAGTTTGATGGTGAAAACCTAAAAATATGTCATACATTTATAACTGTTGGATACCAACCACTATACGTCATATAGCAGTCAATCATAGTTAATAGCTATAGCTACCAATTCGGAATACAGATTCTACTGAGAAGAAACGATAAGACACTTAACAGTCACTCTTTTAAAAACCATTAATACTTTACTCAAACATTATGTATCTAAATACGGTCATAGTCGTGGATTTTTGTCATTTATATAATATTGTACTGAATAATATGGTTTGGCTATTAAAGTAATTTAATATAAACTTCAAATCAGTGGCGTAGCGTGACTTAGATGGGCCCTGTATCAAAATTTGTAAAGGAGCCCCAAATTTCTTTGCGTACGACGACGAAAGAAAAAAAAGGTCGTCGCGTCTCATTCCGAAATTTGTCTTTATGTCGTCGGCCTATATGTAATCCTAAAAAAAGGGTCGTCGCAACTCCGGACCAATTTCTGTCCCGAACTCTATTGTAACGGCTGATACGGCGGTAGCTACGCCCCTGCTTCAAATTTATTTATTGGCAAATGTAAAATCGTTTGTAAGATTTTATTATAAATGCGAAATATATACATAGGTATATTTATTTTATTGACTGATGATTAGTAAGATTATGACAAAAACTTTTTTTGTTTAATATCTTATATCTTTAAACGATTAAAAACGTTTAAAGATATATATAATCTGAATCACGGAAACGGCTCCAACGATTTTTATAATATTGTATGCAGGGGGTTTCGGGGGCGATAAATCGATCTGGCTAGGGTTTATTTTTAGAAAATGTAGTTAGTGAAGCTAAATTTCGCTGTCATTAATAAGCTTATAATAGCTCGGATGGAAATAGATTTGAAATCAGAAAACCGAGGTTCGAATCCAGGTGTCTACAGACCATTGTTTTTTCCTTTTTTTTTATTTAGTAACCAGTTCCTATTATTTTACTATTATGTCGGTAAGATCGAAAATATTATTTATTTTTCATGAGATATGTAATGTATCTAAATACATGGTGACTGGTGAATTACCATCAATATTCAAGGAGAATAACCGGCACATGATCCTCATTCGAATTATGTAAAAAAAATAGGTACTTAATTTTTGACCAAATTTTCATAAATTTCAATTCAAGTAAATGAAGCGGTGACACTCTACAGTCATGCCGGCGGCACGTGCACAGGTGTTGTACTGTGCCGCTTGTTCACATCTAAAAATTGCCAAAGTTCACATCATTTACCTAGTCAACAAATATGTTGCTTAAACGAGTAAAATATCTTAGTATTTTTGCCTATCCTAAGCCAGGATTAAAGTATTAAGGGGGACTGGATCATGCTTGTTTATCCTGCTACCCTGTTAACACGTTGCGGCTTTTGGACGTAGGTAAACTACCTGTTTTGTGTCGAAAGTGCAGCTATCTGCTAGGGTGTCCAGACGATGCGTACATAATTGGATAATTGTTGAGTAACTTTACTTAAAAGTTTATTAATATTTACCTGTTTTTTTACATAATTCGAATGAGAATCATGCACCGAGTAGTCTCCCCAAATACCGACGGTAATCCACCAGTCACCTGTATAAATAACCGAGCAAAGCTCAGTCATCCAGGTACTATATTTTTATAAGCCGTAGTAAAATATCCTTGCCTTCTATGTGGACAAAACTAAGAAAAATCCCATATCTCGCAGTATTTACAGGTTGTACGATCTTACCTCATATCCGATCTTAGTCGAACGCTTAACAAAAAAAAAAAAGATACCTAACTTATTTACCTAAACATAACGATAAATCAACAGATTCCTTAAAATCTCTCCAAGATTTTAAATTAAAACGTTGACACCATTCAACTGGCCATGCATATAGTCTCGTTGTAGTTTGAAAAATTTTTCTCACAGAAGTCGCAAATACCGTTAATAACTGTTCATAATGTCGACTATGTGATAGATTATTTGTACCCAATAATACATTAATTATCACTGAAAATGAAATAAGTTTTATTGACAAATGCAAAGAAATAATAAATTAAAGGATATGTTAATATTTTTCTACTCTCTAGAGAACGAAGGTAAAATAGACAAACCATTTGTGGAAAGATGATACAATTCAGATTCCATATCTTTAGTGAGATATCCGTTTTTGGATTGTTTTCTCATTTTTTTTATAAAGTCTTCAACAGTGTCCCGAATCGGAGGTCTAATCCAATCGTCAGCCTTTTCTCTTAATAGATGTTTATTTACGATTCGCCGGTTTAATAACCACTCCTCGCCATTCATAAAGAAAAGACCTCTTTGTGATCCGTAAATTTTCTCATACAGAGTCCACGGGTCGGGTAGTAAATGAATCGGATATTTACCTTCCAGGTTCATAAAAAGCGATTTTATCAACACTGGATCACTTATAAAAACAAGTTCCGTGCTGCCACTAAGGCGTTCTGCAAATATGGGGCCTAATTGCTTGTGTCGATTATCAATGTACTCGTGCAATCTGAATGCAATATTTTTATGCTTTATTATTAATATTTTGAACACACATTAACTGGCTTAAAGATAAAAACTCTTACTTTTTTCCACTGCCTCCAATTATAAGATCTAACTTTGTTCCGATAATTGGCAATGATTTTGGACGCGGTATATCAGCAATTGTTAAAGGTAGTTTCGGTCGCTGAATTGATGTTGTAATATATCTTTTGGCTTTACATTTTAAACGATACATTTTTGATAAAAATTGCACTGAAACCACATAAACAAAGAATAAAACATTTCTTGTATGCAATAAATGTTTTTAAGTTAAAGTGTTTTGTACATATTATAGTAATATTATAAAATGTCTAAATAATAATTTTACGTACCGGTAAATAATATTCACCTCTCTTATAGTTTTATATTTATGAACCTTTGTGTTTCTTTCACTATCTGTCTGAGTCTCACGTTACAAAACGTTATTAACCTACAAGCTGTTATTGTAAACTGAGGCTTACAGTTTAATTTTACATTAGCTTTAGGTACACCAAGGAAACGGCATAAAAAATATACTCATACAACTTTATGAATTAAACATAAATTTTGTTGACAACTGCATAAAATATGCTAATAATAGAAGCCATTCTTCAGCATAACATCCAGGTAGGTAAGTCTAGGCAAACATATTTACCTACGATATAAATTCTCGCTTGTGGCGACGTATGATATATGAATGTAATAAAAAATGTTGAATAAAAATAAATAAAATGGAAACGACAGTTGGCAGCGACGATTACATTTTATTTAAAAAATTATGTCAATCTCTAACTTAGTGTACAAACACGCAAAATTATATAGTTATTATGACTGAATATACCCATAGCCCGACATCGAAATAGTACGTGTATGAAACGCATGTACAAATAAAAGTATTATTTTCATATTTTGTACTTTGCAGAGTGTACGATACCGGTTTTTCAAAAAAAAAAAAATGTTTTATGAAATAATAATTACCAGCACCAACAGTTTTGTATACTTTTTGATTTATTAAAAGCCACTGAGTTCTATCGAATATTTCCAGAATTCATCATAATATCATTACCATATATCTACGGGATCACCGGGGTAGTATACACTTAAAAATACAATACAAAAAAGAGTAACGTAAATCAGCCCAAAAACCTCGAAGATCGAATAACACGTATACGAATATCAAGTGTATACGTGTTATTTTTGCGGGCGAACTTATAAATTCTTCTTATTTGAAGTCGGTTAAAAAGGTGATTATATATATATAGATTATTGCGGAAGGTTATCTTTTTTCTGTAGGTGGGTTATATATCGAAGAAGTCCTGGTGCCACTTTTTTTAATGACGTTAGCGTTATTGCCGTAATCTCTTCAAATTATTCGTGGAGTATAGGAGGTAAAGGAGCACTTCTTGTGTTCAAATAGCGTCCCCGAAATAACTTTAAATAAAGATAGCGTTGCTGTACCAGAAGACCGTTTTTAGGTTAAATAATTCATTTAACACGATAGCCATTTAACTTCCAATTACAACACATTTACTAACTACTCTAGTGTATGAGAATATTTAAAATTATACTTACTTTCACTCAGCAAACTTCAAGTCATCGAAAACAGTTAAGTTCAGATCATATTCTCCACTACACCACCAATCCTTTATTGAATGCTATTTTGTGGACACCTTTTGTGTTAAACAGCCATATGAGATAGTGCTCCTTTACATACCCCTCTATACTTCTATGAAATTATCATCGTCTAGCATAATGACAGTAAATAACACTACAATTTCTCCTGCAAATCCTTGTATTGAATTCGAACCTTACAATGTCAATAAATAAGTTCGCACAGTTCGATTGTGTGAACGAAAATGAATAAATCATAACCTCTCATATTTGTAAACAAATCGAAAGTGGGTAGATTGATAACATAGGTTCAAAGACATTTTATTCTCATTAAAACAATATTTTCATGTTTATACTTTGCACATTTAAGTTATGTGTATACAGGATTGGAGTAGGTATGACAGGATTGATTGTAGCATCATGAGAAAAATCAGAAAAAAAATCTATCCCATGCAGTTTGGAAATTATGGGCATTTAAGCAAAACTTAGAAATTTGGTCAAACTGTAACCATTTTTCGGTTATTGTGGTTATTTTTTATTATTTTTGTTCATTTAAACTTTGGAACCGTAACGCTAAATAACATTTCTAGAACCACAGTCAAAAATAATGACACATATGCCCTAAGTTTTCTAGAATTAAGACTATTTGTTAAACTATGAATTTAAAATTTTCATAATTTATTTATGTATGTGTATGTATATATATATATATATATGTTTTGAACACAGATGTCCGTGCGGAAAGGAGGTTTATTCTTTCGAGCTACATGGCCTTTCTTGCAACAGGAGTTCAGGTTAGTTTTCCCACAACGGTTCCCTGAATGAAACTACTGGAATTATTAAGCGATGATGGTAAGAGACCTGATGGCTTAGCACTAATTCTCTGGGAAACGGGTGTTTTTGTGGGATGTAACCTGCGTCGATACATTATCTTCGTCTCGTATCAGTGAGACACATTTAAAAGCGGAGCCGCTGTGGAGAAAGCTGACTAAGTGGCACAAATATTCGTCACTTATCCCAAGTAATGTTTTTGTGCCGTTTACAGTCAAAACACTTGGACCTTGTAGTAACAGTGTAAAAAAATTTCTGACTTGACTCTCTTTCTGACTTGAAATTTCTGAATTGACCCCACGCCTCCACGGTGTCAGGCGGGCTGGTGCATTTTTTGGCCAGAGAATCGGAATTGTGATTCAACGAGGAAATAAATAAATAAAACGTCTCACACTCAACGACCCGCAGTAGGATGTGAATCCTGTGTCGAGGGTCCGGAAACACACACAATACACAAGCACAAACGCCCAGACCACGACAAACATCTGTATGGCCTATACATTACAAATATTTGTCATGTGCGGGGATTGAACCCGCGACCGTTAGCGCATCAGCCAGTTGCTGTGACCACTGCGCCAACGCGTCATCAAATTGTCCGCGTTGAATGCTGCCAGTATTCTTGGCACCATTCAACGAGGACATTATTTATACCAAAACTGTCAGTAAATAAAATTAGTTTAAGTTTTGCATTGTAAATATATGTGTAATATTGTAAAATAAATATATATTCTATTTTTAGTTGTTATAACTCAGTATAATATATACTCGTACATTTAACATTTCCGCGCATATTGAATGTATGACGTGCGCATGCGCTCCTATCAAATTGAATAAAATCTTCATTTAGAAGTCGGGCCGCGAAGATAGCATATTATGTTATGATACTTGTATTATCTGTTTTATAATTATTATTATATCTGTGGTAAATTGGTAATGCAGTGACTTGTCAAAATTTATAAAATCAAAATCATCTTATTCACCGCAACACTCAATAATAAGTGTAGAGCAGAATATTGAACAAATACGGTTTTAATTACAAATAAAGATGACGATAAAAAACAAAACAGAAGAAACTAAAAAAGAGAAGTCTGATCCTGCCCCCGCACCTAACGATGATTTGGTATATTACATACCCTATTTTATAAAAATAACTTTTTTAACACATCGAATTCTTATTAATTTATAAATTCTGTAAATTTATTTACAGTCGGAAGAAGACAAACGCCTCCAAGAGGAACTTAACATGCTGGTTGAAAAGCTTATGGTATGTTTTTGTTTCAAATACACAGATTAATTTTCTACATTAATGGCCTAAAAAAATCATACAATTTTAATATTTTAGGGCAATGAAGTTGACCTATACTTACCAGCTTTGCAAATGTTAAGCAACCTCATAAGGACATCTACAACATCTATGACTTCTGTACCAAAACCATTGAAGTTTTTAAGAGAGCATTATCCAGCTCTTAAATTAGTATATGAAAAAATAGAAGATGAAAAGACAAAGAAATATTGTGCTGATGTAGTCTCGGTTCTCGCAATGGGTGTCAGTGGTTCTCCTGTAAGTTCTTAAGCTTCTAACTTCTCCTAGTCTTTCCTCATTAATAAATTTCTATATTAAATATGTATGTTTTTTAGGATGCTGCTGAAAAAAGGGAATGCTTAAAATATTGTATGCTAGGAACCATGTCAAATGTTGGTGAATGGGGTCATGAATATGTCAGGTAAGAAACCTCTTTCTTAATTGTTAAAGTCAAAAATGGTTTTGTAATATTATATAAAATTAATAGTAATTGTTTAACATACAAAAGACTATCCAAAACACTACAGTGAGGTAATGTACCTTAAACCCAGACAGCATTACTTTTGGTAATTATTCGGTATCGCGCCACCACCGATTTTGAGGCTGATTTTTTTTAGAGGTTCGTGTTGACTTCAGATCATCATAACTAGTATTGTTATGATGGCGCATGACCTTTTTTGGCGTAAAAAATAAAAAATGTAAAAAAAAATTCGTACGAATAATTACGATTATTGAAAGATTTTTTTCTTTTATTGTTATGTTGTTAGAGGTTTTTTTTATAGATAGGTTGTTAGGTATTTTTTTTTTAGTTACAACCATAAAGGTATTTATACCTCTATAGTTACAACGCGTCGTCCCTAGTTAAAAAACTAGTTATTGATAAATGCCTTTGTTAAAACTAGAAGTAACGCTCAAAAAAAAAAAAAAAGACCTAACAACCTATCAATAAAAAAAAACCTAATAACATAACATTAAAAACATATCTTTTGATAATCGTATAACAAAAAAATTATTCGTACGATAATTTTTAAAAAAAAATTTTTCAAGTCAATAAAGGTCATGTACCATCACAAAAACACTAGTTATGATGTTTTGTAGTCATAAAGCACCTCTAAAAAAAAATCAGCCCATTATGGCTGGTGACGCGATACCGAATAAGTACGATATTTTTTTTTTTAATTTTTCGAATAGGTCATGCGCCATCATAACAACACTAGTTATGATGTTTTGAAGTCATAACGCACCTCTAAAAAAAAAATTTGCCTCAAAATCGGTGGTGGCGCGATACCGAATAAATAATAGTAATAATTGGCTAGACTAATGTTGACCAATGTAGCCACCTAAGTTTTGATCATCTGTTGCTTCAGTAAGAAAGGAAGACTACTTTATAACAATAATATACAATATATAATAATATACAGCAATTGTCACAAAAATTAAATTTAATTATAATTTTTAAGTTTCATAATATTCTTTTAAAAAGGCAACTGGAAGGAGAAATAGCTGAAGAATGGAATGTTGATAATATGAACACATTAATGCCTCTCGTCCGTGATGTGGTGGCTTTTGATATGCAGCATTCGGCTGAGATTCAAGCGTGTGATTTGCTTATGGAAATAGATCGCTTAGATCTTCTCTCCCAGCACATGGATCAGAGTAACTATCCCCGTGTGTGTCATTACTTAATTGGGTATGTTTCTTATTATTTTACTGGTTTTTTAAATATATTGCCATAAATTTTCGGTTAGTTTGTGGCATTTTAGTCAATTTTTAATAAATGGTCTTCCCATTAAAATTGGAAATAATTCCCATGAAGATAATTAAAACAGAAATAAAAATAAACAAAACTACAGTAAAATCATTTGATTTGAGAAAGTGCAATGTTCACTCTCGTGTTTCTAAAAGTTTAAAGAAAATAATGTTTAATAATTTTTGATCAAAAACAGACAACTAATCAAATTATAACTATAAACTAATTGCATCTTGTTATTTAGTGTAAACTAAATAAATGGTTAAAAATTAAATTACTTTTCATATACTAAACAAATGATGAAAACTATAAACTAAGTACTAATCTTTCAAATTAAGTTTTGAAGATCCTCATTTAAATTATAGATTTGTGGATTGAATTACTCCTTTAGTGTTTTATTATTAATCATAACAGATGTTGTTTAGAATGCAGAAAAATTAATGGTTCCTCATTTTCGAACTGGACCTTTTTCTATAAACAAACCATCAGAATGTGCATTAATCTTTACAAATGCTAGTTTTCAAGTTGTAGAAAGGATGCATCATCATCAATCTATCTAGATTACTTTTACCATTTCAAAAGTTAAATATATTAAAAATTAGAGTCTGATAAGCAGGATAGTTCATCCATTTAGTCGGCTATTCTGCCATTCCAATGATAAAATTTATTTGGAATTTTGTCTGATGTGAAATATACTTTTTGTTCTTACACCAATTTAAAGAACCATAGTAATATTTTTTTAAATATGTTTTAGCTGTGCCAGTTATGTTGTGGAGCCAGAATCAACACAGATTTTGCAAGGTGTTCTAGACACGTACTTGCGTTTTGGAGAGTATCCTCGTGCTTTACTTGTGGCTATGCAGCTCCATGACAAAGCTAAGAGTGAAGAAGTTTTTAATGCCTGTACTGATCCGTAAGTAATGAAATTTTAAGAATTATTTTTCATCCTTCAAACTTATTTGAATGTTTATTTTTCGCTTCTTTTTTCAGGTTAATCAAAAAACAATTATGCTATATGTTAGCACGGCAATATGTGCCATTAGATTTAGAAGATGAAGACCTTCGGACAATCCTTTTAAATGCTCATATCAATGATCATTTTCTAAGCTTAGGCAGAGAAGTAAGCTTTTAATTTGATAACATATGTTAATACAATTCTGTTGTCATTTCCCTAAAGCATTTAGCACAAATAACAGTAATAGTTCAGTGAAAACTTATACTTTACAAATACAGTTTTACATTATCGTCACTTAATTAAAACTTTATTATTTATTAATAAAATAAATAATTATGTATTTTAGCTTGATATTATGGAGCCAAAAACCCCAGAAGAAGTTTATAAAACATGGTTAGAGTCAGCTGGATCAGCACTGAGACCATCACTGCTTGCTGAACATCCAGTAGATTCTGCCCGACAAAATCTATCAGCCACCTTTGTTAATGCATTTGTTAATGCTGGTTTTGGACGGGATAAATTAGTTACTACTGAAGATGGCAACAAGTGGATGTATAAGAATAAAGATCATGGTAAGACTTTATAGAGATTTATATGATATTAGATATGATATTAGAGATTTATAGATTTATATGTAAAAACCATTCTAGTGTATAAATAAATAAATAAATAAATATTAACCAACAATCACACCACGTTAACCTAGCCCCGTGGTAAGTTCGTAAGAACTTGTGTTACAGGTACTAGGAACGGAAATAAATTTAAGATATAAATACATATATACATAAATACACATCCATGACCCGGTGCAGACATCTATATTCGTCATACAAATTATCTGCACCTGGCGGGATTCGAACCCGCGACCGCTGCGTGAATCTAAACATTGTAGTTTAGATTCACAGGTTTAGTTGTGGTGAAACAGGCCTTAAAGGCCTTATTTACCTCCCGCTAACAAACCTTATCAGTAACTTATATGCGTTATAACCTTTATCAGCAATTGGTGAAACAGGCCCTTAGTAGTGTAAACGTGTAACGTTCAGGTATGCTGTCCGCGGCGGCGTCGCTCGGCATGATCCACCTGTGGGACGTGGACGGCGGCCTGACGCCCATCGACAAGTACCTGTACACGACGGAGGAGCACATCAAGGCCGGCGCGCTGCTGGCGCTCGGGCTCGTCAACTGCGGCGTGCGCAACGAGTGCGACCCGGCGCTGGCGTTGCTCTCCGACTACGTGCTGCACTCCAGCGTCAACTTGAGGATCGGCAGTGTGTTAGGTGAGAACTGAGAATTACGACGACTCGACTCATTTACAACTCAAAAAATTGCAGAGTATGTGCTTAATATACTGATTGCCAAAATTATTACTGTAGTTATGTAATTTGACGACCGTTGTAAACGACTGGTGTAGTTAGTGGTGCAAGTAGGCGCCAAAACCGCGCGCCGGCGGTTGCGGGAACAGATGACTGTAGGGTATGCAAGGAATTTATATACAAACTGGACTGCGCACGTGCACTTAAAAAACGTTCCTAAGATAGGGATTGCATCTCTTTCTACCATGGATTCAAGGCATCTCGTAAGAAAGAGACAAAATACCAGTAGTCAAAGAAATGCTCGGAACGATTTTTTCACTTTACATGTAAACAAATAACCAATGTCAAATGTCAGTTTTTTCAAGGTGCATGTTTGAAAATACAATTTTATTATATTATTAATTTTATATATTTATTTAATTTTATTATATTTAATTAAGTGAGCGTTCCAGTTATGATATAAATAAATGAATTTATTTTGTCGCACAGGTCTGGGCATAGCGTACGCGGGCACGCAGCGCGAGGACGTGCTGTCGCACCTGCTGCCCGTGCTGGCGGACGCGAGCGCGCCGCCCGAGATCTGCGCGCTGGCCGCGCTCTCCTGCGGCCTCATCGCCGTCGGCTCCTGCAATGGAGAAGTATGCATTACTAGCTTCTGCCCGCGGCTTCGCCCGCGTCGATGACGGTTATCGCGACCAAAATAAAAAAAAGTATCCCATGATACTTCTAAAGCTTACCAAACATACTATCGCATTTAGCAAGTATTATTTTATTTCGCGGCTTTCATGATCATCTTCTTTGTAAATTGTGTACCAATTAGTAATCAAATCAGAATTTATTTTAATTAGGCCATTAAAGAACTGTTAAATCGTTATTCTACTATGTTATAATGTAGTTGATGGAGAGCTCTTTTTAAAAAAGAAAAAGTTCAACGAGTTTGTTCATTAGTGTAATTGCCAAAACAATTTTATATTGTTACACCTATGTGTATAATACTACAAATATTTTGACCTCTCTAGTGTATTTGTATTTACTTTCTTATATATTGATATATAATAATATTAATAAAATATTCTCTTCAACAGGTGACCTGTGCAATTATTCAGCGACTCATCGACGATAACAAAGATCTGCATTCTTCGACTTATGTTAGATTTCTACATTTAGGCTTGGGGTTGTGTTTCCTTGGTTAGTTTTTCTCTGTTTTTTAATAATGTGTTATGTCTATGTCAGAAACAACTAGCTTAATTAGAATTTGAAAATTACGTCGTTAAATAAGTAGCTGGGATTAAACATAGCCATTAAATTATAAAGCTAGGTAAACGAAAATTTAACTAATTGTTCAATGACGTCAAAATATTTACCTATCAGAAAAAAATCAAACAATTTTCATGACATTTTTAAATTTGTACAGTAGTCAATAATATTTTTATAGTTTATGGATTTGTCAGCTAGTTTGAATCACACATCTAGTATGAACATAACATTAGATTAATTATTAATACATTAAAATAAAACATCGAAATAAATGTGTAAGAATAACGATAAAATATAATAAGAAATAAAAAAAAAAATTTAAACAATTCAACTCAAAATTGGTAACAAATATACACTTAAAATAATGATTCATTAATGAAGGCAGCAGCGTGTCTCACAGAAAGGTAAGTCTTCAGCTTCAGTTAGGGATAAAACCTAACACCGATTTTTAGGAGCACCTATTAATATTATTTTGGATATCGGTTATCACGACCAAAAAAAAAAAAAATATAGATATATATCTATATGTCCTATGTTACTTCTAATACCTCCTAGAATATTTGTACAAAGCTTCATGATGATCGGTTAAGTAGTTTTCGCGTGAAAGCGTAACAAAGAAACTTAGTTTCGCACGAATAGTATAAGTGTGGGCGTGCGCGCAGGCTGCAAGGAGCGCACGGAGGCGACGATGGCGGCGCTGGAGGTGCTGCCCGAGCCGCAGCAGTCGCTGTGCCAGACCACGCTGTCCATGTGCGCGTACGCCGCCACCGGCGACGTGCTCGTCGTGCAGCAGATGCTGCACATCTGCTCCAAGCACTACGACACCGACGTGAGCACGACCCGACGTACACCCGACGAGCTCACTTTCTAAATTTCTTTTCGTATTCGAGGGCCTGTATATTGACGAATATTATAGTCTTATGGCGACCGTTCTGGTGTAGTGGTGCGAGTAGTTGTCTCAGCGCCGCGCGCTGGCGGTCGCGGGTTCGATTCCCGCTCGGTACAGATATTTGTATTTGTACAAATATTTGTTTCCGTTCTGGGTGTATATCCTTGTGGGGCTCCCCACTATATTTCGGAGAGTACATAAAGCCGTCACATCTGACAACGATCGTTACCCATGGTTGGGAAATTATTCGCCAACCCGCAGTGGAACAGCGTGGTGGATTAAGCTCCAACCCTTCTATATGGAGAAGAGGAATTTACTTAGCAGTGGGTGGTTTACAAGCTGATACAGTACATAGCCCGGTAAAACTTCGACTTCTGGTGCGGTAATCGTAAACATGATTTCACCCGCTTTTGTACTAGTATTTATACAGCACTTAACAAACTAAACTTAAACTTAGCTATAATTAAGTTTTTATCGTCCATTTCTAATTTACCTTTAATTTGCCTTTCTAGAATGAACAATCGTCAACAGAGGATACCGCTTTTAAGAAACAGGACAAAAAAGAATCGAAAGAGAGCGGAAGTTCGGCTAGTGGATCGAAAGATGATAAGAGCAAAAGTATGTATATTTAATGTTGTATTAGTATTAAAATCGAAATCGAATACGTAAATGACGGATACGATCAGAGCTAAATTTGTAATTGTAGGTAAATCAAAGGAAGGCAAGGGCAAGGACAAGGAAAAGGAAAAGGAGAAGGAAGCAAACAAGGAATTGTCATCGGTGCAAGCCGTGGCCACCCTCGGAGTCGCCGTCATCGCGATGGCGGAGGAGACCGGCGCCGAGATGTGTACGCGCATCTTCGGACAACTGGTGAGCCTTACTTTTATATATCGTCTCTCGAGCGTACACGTTTCCCCGACTCTTGACGTTTTTCGCGTTGCGTAACTAAACCACATGAGTAAGGAAATGGAACAGACAAAGCTTCATACAAAAGTGCGCTACGATAGGTACACTACTACAAGCTTGGAACAAACTACAAGCAATTGAATTATTACCACTGAATTATCATTATTTTGTATAATATAAAAAAGGAGTTAATTGATTTTTTTTTTTTGATAAATTAACGTTTATTTGAACTCGTTAATTCAAATATGTCGGTTGTGTGCTGCCGCTGTCTCATACTCGGCCGCATCGACCGATCGAGTGGAAGAGAGATAGATACGTCACAAGCCTAACGCTTTGGCCGATCGTGCCTCTCTATCGCTTGTTCCGCGCTTTCGCTTGCACGCGTGGCCTAGACGGAACGTGACATGCTTTTTCATGCGTTTAGCGGGCGTTCATCGATTTATAAGACGTTATCACGTCGAAAATACTAAAACTCTATATTCTAATACTATTTTAACTGATAAATATAATTTAGATATCAGTTAAAATAGTATTAGAATGAGTGTGCATTGTGACCGGCTGCGCTCGCAGGGCAGGTACGGCGAGCCGGCGGTGCGGCGCGCGGTGCCGCTCGCCATCGCGCTGTGCTCCGTCTCCAACCCGCAGCTGGCCGTCATCGACGTGCTCAACAAGTACTCGCACGACTCTGACAACGACGTCGCCTACAACGCCATCTTCGCCATGGGCCTGGTCGGCGCCGGCACCAACAACGCGAGGTACGGTCTGAGACCGATATCTTTTCCATATATTGACCGGATTCACTCAACTTTAATATTAAGGTTACAAAAGAACTGACTTACTTAGAATGACTCGAGTTTTCTCTATGTTTGTTTTTAGGAAGATAAGTTTATTTAAAATAAATGTTTTACACTTAAAGTATTCTTTAAAACTGTTTTTAATGGTTATTTCGTGTCCTATTATTTATTTTATAATTAAGTATTTATCTTACTGCCAAGAAATAGATAAATTTTTAAACTAAAGCACATGAATATTCAGCTGTATTATTATAAATTTTGAAAAACGAGAAATCGAACGTAATTGTCGGTAGATTGGCGACGATGCTGCGCGCGCTGGCGCTATACCACGGCAAGTCGCCGGTGCACCTGTTCATGGTGCGGCTGGCGCAGGGCCTGTGCCACGCGGGCAAGGGCACGGTGACGCTGAGCCCCATGCACGCCGACCGCCGCCTCGTCAACCAGCCCGCGCTCGCCGGCCTGCTCGTCGTGCTCACCGCCTTCCTCGACTGCAAGAACAGTGAGTCGCTGCCCTCTTCTTTACATTTGAGTAGATACTACCAGAATAGATACTAACTTTTGTACTTATTTCCTTTTTATTTTGTACTATTGCTTATTCTTGGTGTACAATAAAGAATTATTATTATTATTATTATTATTAACTTTTTTTTTTTTTTTTTTTATTAATTTTCCTCTACGAGCTTACAGACGCCCGTACCATTTTTTACTGATTTTATAAATTGTTACACAGGCATTATTACATCAGCAGACTATATTTTATCATTATTTAAATACCTATGAACTATACTTAGGATCTCTAGTTCTGGAAACATGAGTCCACATTGACCACTTAATGCTAACACTTATTTCTACCGCTTAATTCTACAACTTGATTTTACAATTTAATTCTACAACTTAATTCTACTTTTTTTTTTTTTTTTTTTTTTTTTTTTTTTTTTTTTTTTTTTTTTTTTCAATTCTCTTTACATGCAATATAAGTATTTACTATTTCTAATTATTCACCAACCACAATGCTCTTCTCTTCTTGCATACTCATGGTATGATCTTTTCGACACCGGCTCCTAGCTGTGCGAGCACATCCTCAATGATGGCGGTATCTCTATGGTGAATCGCCATCTTGAATGTGCTCGAGGATCTCTTTGGTTGAGGCTTCCGACGCTCTCCCCACGAATCGGCCGATTGCGTCGTCCCTGTCGTCGGCGTAGTAGACGCAGGTTTTGGTGTGCCTACTTACCGCGACCACCGCATGCGAGACGCTGTCGTGTATTTTTAGTCTCTTTGCCCTTGTCTGGATGACGATGACCTCCTCGCTCGTCTGACCCTGCGCCTCGTGAATGGTCATGACGCTCGACCCTTCTCCGGTACCATATCCCTGGCCTATCAACACCTTCTTCTCCTCTTGTGTGAAAACCAGGTATAGGGTTCGGTCCTGTTTCCCGGGTATTTGAGCGCCGGTGAACCTTTCTGCTCGCAGTGAGTGGACGATGGGGCTTGAGCTGTAGATCCTGTCATAGACCTCACTGATGGCGAAAGCGACATCCTTAGGATTCCGGTGCGTGCAGGACAACTCACACGTTGTACTTACTGTCATATTTGGTCTGCTATACCGCACTTCAAACAGGTTTTCCCTGTCGATGTACGGCAGCTGATTTATGTCTCCGACGAGAACCACCTCTTTTGCCTCCGACAGTCGGGCGGCCATCACTATGGCTCCAAAGTGGTTCATGAGGGCTTCATCCACCGTTAAACGGCTTATTTTAGTACCCTCATGAAAACCATTTACCAATACGGAGGCCATAGTCCGCACCCTAGACTTGGCCTTATTGCCATAGTGGTGCGTCAGCTTTTGTTATAGATCTTTGGCCGCCTCGACTGTTGTCGTGATTACGACTTCATTGTCCTCGTCGAAGTTTCTGACAATGTAAGTTGTCTTGCCGCATCCAGGAACTCCATTAACCCATTGCAGTGTCGGCAATTCCCAAGCCCCGAAAATGTCGCCGACTTCCGGATCGCCCATTATGGTTTTTGCCATCTCGAGTATCCGGTCGCCTAGCATCACTCTCGTGCACTTGGCCACTACCACCACTGGGTCCTCTTTCGGTGTTGAGAAGATTAGAGGCTCTTCGTTCTGCCCCTCGGCTTCGACCGCGCCCACGAAGCCGGCTGTGGTGTTATAAGCGGCCATATACCGTCCCGACATGTTTCCCCTGAGTATTTCATGGGTGTCGTTATTGTAGATGGCCGCCTCGGCTTATCCGAGTTCCACCCTCAGTAGGTTTTCATGGCCATACTGGAAGCTCTGCATGATTTTCTTGCAGATGGCCAAGCTTACCTCGCGGTTCGCCTTTGTTATGGCCAGGAACTCGATATACGCGTTTTCCGCGTGTTGTTGCGGTGTGGACGCTTGTCGTAACCTTGGCGGTGTTACTTGCCCCATGTCGGCTCTTGTTCGAGTAGTCGGTGACGCCTTTAGGTACTTCGGACTTTCGTCTTTGGTGAACCTTATTAGCGCCTCCGATTGCCGATCTCTTGACTCCGACGGTCCTGGGACAAGATGGGGCAGTTGTCTGCCTCGTTCAGGCGAGGTTGTTGCCTTAATTATTTTCGCTATCGCCAACAGATGAGGCCTTGACTTTGATGTTATGTCGCCCGGGGTGCGCGATGTGGATTCTGCTTTTTGGACCTCGGCCTTTTGCTGTAAGCGCTCCGAACCACTTAGTACGGTCTCTACCAGAGCCGGCCATGTAGGGGGTGAAGATGTTTTGGTCTGGGGTTTTAAGTATCTCAGGTCCTCCCCTCTATCTTCGTAAACAATGACCTCGTATGTTTTCGAGGCCATTAGGCAACCGTATCTATCAGATACGTTGCCTCTTTCATAACCGACTCTCATAGAGTCCACACTTATTCTTCCGGGGGCTACCCCGGGACATTCGCCCGGCTGTCTCAACCACAAGCTTGCCTGCGCAAAAGCAGACTCCTCTCCCCACTCGAACAAAGCGATCACCTTGTTTTGCAACCGCACCGTCCGGTAAGTCGAGTCATCGTCCGATTCCTGCACAAGAGCGTCGATTTTTTTACGCTTGAAGCTTATTTTTTGTGTGCTTCCCTTTAACAGCAGGGCGAGCCCCGGAGAGACCACCAGTCGATCCGGTCCCTCAGAGCGACAGAAGCTTATCCCGATCCTCTCCGCTTCATTGTCCATGAAGAGGGCCACGCCTCTGGTTCTTATGCCCACTTCCCCGCTCCCATTCCCTTCTCTGAGCAATGATTCTAAAGTCTTGCCGGGGGCGGGTTGCGGGGGTGCGTTATGGTCAGTCCTCTTCTGGATCAAACTTTGCAGGGTTGATGGGATGGCCCTGATGATTCGGTCCAATGTTGTTCGGGTCGGTGACCGGTGAGATGAAGCCGTCGCGATTGGCTGTGCAGCCTGAGAAATATGATTTTGGACGGTTGTTTGGATTATCGTGTTTATTGGTATGCTTGTGGTGGTATTTTGAGGCTGTGATATTGTTGACCGTGTCCTTTGTGGTAGAGCGGTCGAGCCATTTCTTTTCGCGGCTGTAACGACAGCGTGTCTCGCGAATTCGAGGAAAGACGCTCTGTTGGCTTCGTTCTCCAGGATGGTATGGAGTGAAGACCGGTCTAGTTTCCTTTGGAGTTTAATCTCCAGATCCAGCCTTCCTTGGCCGAATCTCGGACATTCCAATAGAATGTGGAGAACTGTCTCCTCACAATTCGGATCGCAGACACACGAAGGACTGTCCTTCAGGTGAAACCTGTGCAGATACGCCGCAAATCCTCCGTGGCCGGTCAGCATCTGTGTATCGACAGATGTTAACGTCGCTTTTCTTGCCAGCTTGTAAGCGGTCTTTACATCTGGCAAGAAGATTTTCGTGACCGAACCAGTTTCCGAAGAATTGTATCTGTCTTGCCACAATCGAACAGTCTCTTCCCGTATCTGCCTCCTGACGTACGAAATTGGAACTGTGTCGTAGTCAGGGGCCGATCTCTTCGTGAGAGCCGTCTTTTTAGCCAGCTCGTCCACTCTTTCATTGCCCTGTGTTCCTGCATGGGCCTTCAACCAGAAGAACCGCACCGATCTGTTCTCCTCCTGGATCTGCCTGATGCATCTCTTCATCTCCACGGCCAGAGGGTGAGTCGCCGATGGGCACTTGAGCAGGTCAAGCGAGGACCTTGAATCGCTCAATATATTGACTGTGCTCTCTTTCGATTTCCTCACCATGTCCACGGCTCTGAAGAGTGCATACATCTCCGATTGGAAGACCGTGTTGTGCCGCTCGAGTCGGAATGTAGAGTGTCTTACTTCCCTGCCTTTGTCCCACCACGATAGGGCTGCGCCGACTTTGCCCTCTATTTTACTACCGTCGGTGAAGATGAGTGGGCCGACGATGTGGTGTTCCTCAAGGGTTTTAGGGTTCAGACCTACCAAGCGCTCATACTCAGTTGTTATGAGTAGGGATGGGTGGGGATTCTGTATTGGTCCCACCCTGCGCTCCAGCTCTCTTCCCGGTGGCAAAAGGTCCACGCAGTGGCCTTTCTTGGCCTTATATAACATAGCGGCCTCCCGGATCCGAAGGTCGAGTGGGAGTAAGCCTGATAAGACGAGTGCCGATGTTAGAGATACCGTTCTATATGCTTTACAGATTTTCTGGGCAAAGCCTCTCTGCAGTGAATTTAGTTGTTTCCTTATTGACAACTTCTCTGCTGCAGGGGACCATGCGCTTGCCGCGTACAGGATGATCGGCTCTATCACCGCCACATATATGGTCCGTACAATTTCTCCGTTTAGACCCCAAGACACCTTCGCTGCGCACGCTAGCTGTTTATAAATATGTGCTGCTTTTTTGCATATTGCAGATGCGTGCGCATTAAACGTGAGCTTGGAATCCAAAATGAGCCCCAACAGTTTTATTTCTTCTACAAGCCTCAGCCGGGTGCCGGACATGTGAACTATGGGGGTATCGTATTTGCGCCTCTTTGTTATTACCATCGCATTGGTTTTATGCGCGGCGAAGCTCAATTTATTACGAATACCCCAGTCCTGGACGGCAGCTAAAATAGTTTCCGCTGAAGCTTGCAGGTTGCTGGTTTTGTGGCTCGAGAAAACGAGGACCACGTCGTCCGCAAAGGCCTGGCAGTGTACCCCCATGCCATTTATTGGCCTTAGGAGCGAATCTAGGATAAGATTCCAGAAGGTCGGTCCACCAATGGATCCCTGGACACAACCCTTTGTGGTTTCCTTCTCGCTGGTTGCTCTGGCATAGTTGACTATGACTCTTCGGTCCTGTAGATAGGATGCCACCATGGCATAAAGGTTTCTCGGGCAATGTTTATCAACTAGCTGTTTTTTGAGAGCTGGCCACCATGCATTGTCGAAGGCGCCTTCTATGTCAAGCGATACCAGAAGCACGATCTTTTTTAATTTAATCTCCCTCCTGATATGCTCGACTAAGTCGTAGAGAGCGTCCTCCGTTCCCCTTTGTGGCATGAAACCATACTGACCATGGTGCAGCGTTGGGAAGAGTCTCCACTGAAGTCTACCTACTAACAGTTTCTCGACTGTCTTTCCGAGGATCGACAGGAGTCCAATAGGTCTATAGGACTTCGGGTGAGTGTAATCCTCTTTTGCTGGCTTGCGGAGAATGCATACGTGGGCGACCTTCCACTGTTTGGGGAAGTATGACAGCGACAGGCATTTATTTGCCAGCGCTAAGAACACCCCCCTGTCACAGTTTATTGCCGCTGCGCATATGTCGGAAGTTAACCCATCAGGGCCTGGAGCTTTCTTGGGATTTTGGCTTGAAAGAACCATTTCCAACTTCGATGTCGTAAACGGAGGGTCGTCTTCCGACAGGTCTTGTAACTCAGCGGGAATTCTGCATTCGACGGCTTCCCTCACCTGTTTGTGATAAGCGGTGTCGGTCGTCACAGAGTCATCCGGGTAGAACGTCTTTGCAAGGAGTTCAGCTGACTGATCTGGTGTGAGTGTTTCGCCAGCTGCATTTCTCAGCAACGTGTCGTCCTGCCTACATGAGGTCTTCCGAATGACTCTGTAGATACCGTCCCACACGCTTTCACGGTCTTGTGCCGTGCAGAACTCCTTCCAGCTTTGAGTAGCTGCTTCCTTTGCCGCCAATTTATATTTTTCCCTGGCCAGTATATACTCTTCGACGACCCCCGCCCTTCTGCAGGGTGCAGCATTTCTAATTCGGCGTTTCGTTCTTGTTAATTCCCTTTTCAGGGAATGTAGTTCAGCCGACCACCAAGGTGGTCGCGGATCGCCTTTCCATGGTTTTATCTTTGGAATGGTCGTTTCACAGGCATCATGGATTACTGATGTGTACCTGGTCAACATTTCCTCCAGCTCCTCTTTGCTCGAGACATCAGAGACGCTACTCAGAGTTACTTTTTGTTTCACAAGACCGGACTTCATGGTTGTGGTGAAATCAGCCCATCTCGCCTTTTTGGTGTTATATCTGCGCGTCGAGATTGGCTTCAGTGGTTTAAGAGGCTGCCCGACTCGCAGATCAAATAATATGGCATTGTGGTCTGAGGTGATCAGATCTCGATCCACTCTCCAGTTCTCCATTTTTGAGAGAAGGGATTGACTCGTTAGAGTCACATCCACGCAACTCGAGTATAGCCTTTCGCCTCTGTGCGTTTCAAAGGTCGGAGTTTGTCCCCTGTTTAGGATCTGGAGGTCCATTTCCGTGATAAATCCATGTAACTGTGCTCCTCGGTGGTTTTCGGAGCTGCTGCCCCACCAGTGGCTCCAGGCGTTGACATCGCCTGCCACAATTAGATGTTTTGTGGGTATTTTTTCAGTGGCAGCTCTCAACTGCTTAAGGTACGGTTCTAATTCTTGATCCCCTTCAAAGTAGACGGACACTAACCCTAGTCTAAGCTGGTCGGCCTTTACGAAGACTGCGGCCACGTTTTCGGTGACAATTTGGGGGTCATGGATTACTTCCACACTATCGCCGAACACAATGATTGCAGCCTTTACTGGCTTCTGGCGGCCCAGGGTGCACTGGATGATTTTCGCACCAGAGTGTTGTCTCATTTCGCCCATTCTACCGATATATGGTTCCTGGACAAGGGCAAAAGAGATCCCCTTTTCTGAAGCTACCTGGAAGAGTTCAGCCGTTGCCAGCTTAGAGCGCTGCAGGTTTACCTGTATAAATCGTAAACCGCAGCCCGTTTTGCCCGTCACTCTGTAAGGGATCACCACTTTGGCCTCCGAGTCGCCCTTAGCAGTACTGGACCCTCGACCGGGCTATGTTGTCCCATTTCTGCCTTTCCTGGCACTCTGTGCTATACGCCGTGTGTGCCAGGTCCGAACCACCTCTTTTGGCTCTGGAACAATTCACGCAGTGGGGTGTTTCATTATTTGCTCTCGAGGGACAGTCTCTCCCCGTGTGCTCGCCTCCACAGTAGCTGCACACATTCTCTTTTTCTTTGCACAGTGCCTTCGTATGTCCGTAGCCTAGACATTTCATGCACTGGACTAGGGGAGACTGGTCCTCTACTGTGCATCGCCCGAATCCGACGTAGATCTTTTGGGCCTGCGTGAATCTTTTCCAGACCTCCGGTGATGTCTCCAAGACAGGGTGGCATTCGTGCGGATTTCGGGCGCGCTTTCTGAAGCGCACCTTCATTCGAAGCCCTGTCCTGTCCACTCCATCGAGGATATGGCCGTTTTGTGCCTTGATGTGTTCGATTATCTCCTCGTTGGAGTAGCACGACAGCACTCCTCGCACGCAGACCAAGGGGTCTTGGTTCGAGGGCTCCCGCACTGTCAAGTCCTTATTCGTTTGGACCTGACCTCTAATTTTTACCATATCCTCTTTTGTCGCGCACTTCATTACCACCTTTTGGTCGCGCGCCTTCCTAACCCTCTCCACTCTTGCCCCGGACTTCCTCAGGTCTAGCGTTGTCCTAATTTTTGTTAAGACGTTTTCGCTGGTCTCCTTGGGGTTTCGGGACGAAATTATAAGTGTGTGATTTGGTTGGTGTTGATTTTCAGGTCTATGCTTGGCTGTGACTTGAGCGAAGGTGTATGAGTTCGTCTTGGGGGTGAGTTTGGTAACCCCCTCCTTTATTGTGTCCAAGGTCTGTCTCACTTCTTGGACCGCCATTTCTGTTTCTATTGATGGCATAACTGGGGAGGCAGTGGTTTTATTAGCCTCCCTCATTGTGCGCAACTCCGAGGACACGATCTCCAGTTTTTCTGTAATAATTTTCAGTTCTGGGGTCAGGTCCGTTTGTGCTGAGTGCTGTAAGTCTTGTATGTGTGTTTCTTGTAGTTTGGTTATATAATCTATTTTGTTATTTATTTGTTGAAATTCGTTTGTCCAAATCATGTCCGGTTTTTCTTGTGAAGCCTCATCCTGTAACCGCGGGATGTTTTCTATTTTTACGGCGAGCATGGATTTCGCCTGTTCTAGGTCATCCGACAGATATTCCATTCGGCTTGATAACGAGCCTATTCTGTCGCTCACCGATTTGATTGACTCCCCCAGTTGCTTTTCAACTGTCGGGGCCGTCTCTTGGGTTCCTTGGGATGAGGCTAACTTTGCTAGGCTGCACAGCTTGGCCTCCAGTTGAGTCTGTAGCTCTCGGACCTCTTTTATCCTTCTAAAGGGTTCTTCCGTCTCGTACCCTAACCAGGAACGGACGGCTCGAGTCTCCTTCAGCGTTTCCGATATATCGGAATGTGCTGCTGTCAGGCTTGTGAGTAGCGTCTGTTTCAATGCACAGATCTCTTTATTGTGCGCACGCTCAACCCGCATTAATTCTTGGGCATGGCTAGCCCGTTCTCTCTCCAAGCTGCACTTATGACGGTTCCGAGAGTCGGAGAGCGACAGGACCGTTTCATAAAGGCCCTGCAGGCTCTCATAAACTGTTGTTTTGACCTCTCGCTTCATGTTTACTGCCATCTCCAAAGCCTCCTTTCCCTTCTGCAAGAGATCATTTGCCACCCCAGTGACTAGGTCCATATGGACTCCGGTGCCTCTACTAGGTGACATGTATAATAGGGACACCCTTCTGCTACTCGTCGATGCAGCCGAACTCAACGATGAGGTCTCTATGTCCTCCAGATCGGACGTTTGTGGTTCCGAGATTGTGTCGACATGCACGACTGCAGTCTCTGTGATGTTATTTGGATCAGGTTGTTTTTCGCTGGTGGATGGCGGTGGAGTAACCGTCGCCGATGTGGCGGTCCTTTTAAGTACTCTCTTTCTTAGTGAGGTGGATACCTTTGAAGTGACCGATGCCGAGTCGGACATTTTTTTGCTCTGCATTGAGGACATTGTGGCTAAATAAGCTTATAAATAAATAAGCTTGATTTGCTTATTTATTTATTTATTTTTTTTTATTTTTTTATTATAATTATTATTTTTTTTTACAGTATTTACACCCTTATTTACTAATTCTATATATAACACTTATACTCCTACTTACTATATACACTTATGGCTATGTAGTTATTTTTTTTTTATTTTTTTTTTATTGGTTAGTTAATGATTAATATATTACTTTAATTTTACTATACTATAATAACTGTATTAATAAATTACTTCACTATTGGTCAATTGTGGACTCACGTGACGCCGATGTTGTTGCGCCGATGATCGTCTGCTGAGTAAGCCTGTTGTTTAGCTGGTAATGGTTTGCGCGCCGGGTCCCTCTTGGGCGGGACCACAGGTGGATTTTAAGTGGTTATCGCGGGTGCCTCTTCAGTGCTGGTTTGTGGAGGCGGAGTCTTTAGTCGTGTCTTCGGTCGTTATAGGAGCGCTAGCCTCGTCGATTGCGGTCGACTGACGTCAATTGTGACACAGTTTTCTTCGTATCGACGACCGTCTCAATATGGCGTGGCGAATACGTCGGCACTTGGAATTGAGGTCACACAGTTTTCTTTGTTCTTTAATTGTCTTATTACTCCCCCAATTTTCGTCGTAAGAAGTCGTAAGGGGTGTCAATCGACGGGGCTTGCCGACTTCTCCGTGGTTGTGTTTTGGATGTTTTTGAATATTTAGTCCTGCTGATACAGCGCTTGCCGAAAGTTTACTTTTAGTAACTCAGGAACCGGGTGTGATCCAAGTCTGCGAACACTTCCACACATGCAACACACTATATACTGCTTATATAACCACTTTTTTTTGCGCGCGGCTCCAAAAAAACCGGTATTTTGATTTTTTTTTTTGCGGAGCTGTTGTGTCTTATATCGCGTCAAGGCTTGTACTACTAGATACTAACTTAGGGGGGCGTCCAAGTATTAAGTAACGCAATTTATGGAGGAGGTGGGGTGGGGTCTTGTAAAACGTTACGATACGCTAACGTAAAGCTATTAGTAATTATAGTCAACTCGATTATACCTCAGTAGTTCTTTCCTCTCGACCATCTCTGCACTAACATTTACTATGTATTATTATGTACCCACATAGATTGTAGTAGAGAAACTATGAGTGAAATATGTATGAAACTATGTACGAAAATGAAACCACCTATATATTTTCTTTTTGTATCTGCAGTTATTCTCGGAAAATCCCACTACCTCTTGTATGTGTTGGCAACAGCGATGCAACCTCGTTGGCTCGTAACTCTTGATGAAAATCTTCAGCCTCTTAATGTTAGCGTGCGCGTTGGGCAGGTAATATATTAAGAATAAATTAGTAACTAGCTAATGAAATATAAAAGAAGTTTTTGTTTTATAGCAACTATTTACAGTGTAATCATTAAAAGATATTGATGTTGTTCAATGGTAATAAGTTTTATTAAAAATATAAAAGATTAACTCAAGTATATTTTTTAGGCTGTGGATGTTATTGGCAAAGCAGGAACACCAAAAACTATTGCTGGCTCGCATACACACACTACACCTGTATTGCTATCATTTGGTGAACGAGCAGAACTAGCCACTGATGAGTACATTCCACTTTCCCCTGTTATGGAAGGCTTTGTCATTCTCAAGAAGAATGAAGACAGTGTCATGGCAGCCGTTCAATAAGCTTCACTGTTATTATTAAATATAGTATTAATGTTGTGATGAAGTAATTGTCATTTTATAATAATATTAATATGATAAAAATATTGTCTGTCTTTTTTTTCTATTTTAATATAATATGTATATTCAGACAACTGTTTCTATACAATATAGTATAGAAACAGTTGTCTGTATATATATATTAAATTATAATATAATCTCAAAACCAATTAGCCCAGTCGGATTAGCTCAAAAACGGGCAAAGATTTCCAAAAATTTTTAGCAAAATTTTTCCTTCGGAATTCGTTGGGCGAGGTCACTGGTAGTCTCAATTCAAAAAGTCAAGATGGCGGATTAAGTGAAAACGAGAGTTTTCACTTAATCCGCCATCTTGATTTAAAGGGTTATTTTTTGTCTCTTGAATAACTCGTTCCTTTTCAATTTTACACAGAAAATAGTTATTACAAAAGTTGTTTAAAATTAAATTTCCTACAATTTTGTTTCTCATCAATTTTTTCGTAGGATCGATATTTTTCGATTTATACCTGAAAAGAGGCGGTGAATTTTTGGTTACCGAGTAACTCGTTTGTTTAAATTGAAAATAAATGAGTTATTATATAATTATACCGTAAATATTCCGTGTTTTAATGTTAATGCCTGTGGCGCCAAGCCCGTAATATTACGTTCTATTTTTTCCATATCTATTTCTTGACTAGATATAAAAAATATGAAGAAATTTTATATTGTTTGTAATACTTCAGGATGTGTACTTTACAATAATCCAACTTTAAAACAATAGGCTTAACATTCTGATACATAAAAATGCAATTTAAATGCAATAGTCAAATTAGGCGCTATCACAGCCCTAACACACAGCGCCGTACCCGTAATTTTACGTAGGCTAGTGATGCGCTAGTAAAAACTAAATAATAGAGAAGAAATCTTTTTCTATTCAACCAGAAAAATTACTATTTGAATATTGTTGACATTTTTGAATAACAATATTAATTAATAATAATAACAATTGTTCGCGCTATCATATTCTTGATTACGTGATCACAGTGCTGAGCAGTGCTGAGAGCACCTTACCTCGAAAGCTCCAGTGCTCTCAGTGCAAAAATTGCGGCGAATGACATCATATACTGCGGCAATGTAATGGCAGTCTATAACGGAACGAATTTTCAGTACTGACAGCACTGGGGCAGTGCTCTCAGTATATATCGGAACACGGCCGTAATGTGATATTATACATATATATATCGCACCTTTAAAGTAAAACCGTTACTAAAATTTTAAAGGGGAGCCAATATTTGAAAAAAGTCAATGTTTTTTCGCAATAAAGTCTGAGTTAAGAATTCTATAAGACATTCAATGAGATTCTATGATATGTCTGTATTCATATTTATGACATGTGATTTAAATTTTTTTTATTTACAGCATTATTTATTTTGATATATATTATTATAGTAACACTTTACCATTAATTTTATTTGTTCATTATGGTATATTACTATGAAATTACAGTGCAACCAAGTGCAACTAATGTTACTAAATAGAAAACTTAAAATTTCATAATGCAATAATATTTTTATACATTAAAATTAAAAATCATAATCAATCAGCGGTGTTATAATATTACTCAATAAATAAAAATATATAATTATATTCAAAAATAATAATGTTTTATTACAAAATAGAGATCCATACAATCATTTGGTATACTTATTTATCAATCAGTCTTGAGAAATTTGAACCTTTAAATCACGCCATTTACGTATCTTACTATCTTAATTATTAATTAAAACATTTATAAATATCTAGTTTGACTGAAAACAAACCAACTGAAAATAGCAATATAAAAAATTAATAGTAATTGTTACTGTCTTAGGCAATGGGATTATTCTTGGGATTTAGTATGTTAGTATTTAACCATATATTATATGGTTTTTTATTCCTTTTATGATATCTGAGTTTACTTTTGCATCCGTGTTTATCCAAATAACAACAGTGTTGTTTTAAACTACCGTCATCTCTTTTCTACGATCATGTTCTTGCTGGTATAGACTATAGACACAATATTGTATTTAGTGAGCCGATCATAATTCGGTTTAGTAACGCTTTAATTTATCGCTAAATGGCGTAAAATACGACATTTTACAAAAAAGACAAGATTATCTTGCAGTTTACGTGTATTTAAAATAGATAGCATTGATAACTCAATTCATGAAAATTTTCGTCTAGTAACGGTTTTACTTTAAAGGTGTGATATATCTGTATATTATTATATAGAAATTTATATATTACTAGCAAACCCGGCGAACTCCGTTTCGCCACCAACTTATTTTCGTGAGGGATACTCACACCACGTACTGGCACCGTCGGCTCCACCACCATGCAAAACCATATTGGTTTGTAGTACATGCTATGTATCAGTGATGGCGCTGTATGTGAAAAATGATTTTCCATGTTTTCCTGCTTTTCTGTTGACATTTTTTCTAAATTTTGTTTGCTATAAACCTCACGGAGCCCGAGACCTTTCCAACGAATGCAAAACCGGTAATCGGTTCGTTCGATCTGGAATTATAGCGTCAGGAAGGAAAACTCGACTTATTTTTATATTATAGGGGTAGAGGGCTGAAAATTGAGAGTAATATGAAATTTTTTTATTTTAAGTCGACAGAATAAAAAAAAATTTTTGCCAAAAAATGACAGTTTGTAACAAAAAAAATAGGGGTTGATCGTAGAGGGGTGAAAATTGAGAGTAATATGAGATTTTTTATTTTAAATAATGACAATAAAAATTTTTTTGCCAAAAAATTTAAATTAATAATTAACAAATAAAAAATAGGGGTTGATCGTAAACGGGTGAAAAATTCAGAGTAATATGAGATTTTTTATTCTAAGTCATCACAAAATATAAAAAAAAAATTCTCAAAAAAATAAAATTTTTTAATTACCAAATAAAAAATAAGTGTTGATCGTAGAGGGGTGAAAATTTAGGGTTGCATGTATTTTTGTATGATGTATCATAAAAAAATAAAAACAAAAAATTTTGTCTGAAAAATAAAAAAAAAATTTAGGGTTCCTGGAACACCTTAACATGTAGGGGGATGAAAAACAGATGTTGTTCGATTCTCCCCCCTGGCTAGTATCCTCGCTAAGGATCACGAAAATCGGTCGAGCCGTTTCGGAGGAGTTCAATTACTAACCCCGTGACACAAGAATTTTATACAGTGTGTCCGGTTACGTACTAGCGATATTCTAGATACTTATAAAACAACTATTTTAATGTACAAATACAGCATAAACTTGGGTCCAACCCACCTCCACGCTAAATGGCAGCCATTTTGATTTTTTTAATGAAATTTCTCTACGTGTGTACAAAAAACATCATATCAGTAAAAGTTTGGGTTTCACTGCGATAAAAATAGGCTTATTCGACGGGTAATAATACTGTTTGTCATTTACATTATAAAAGAATGTGTTTACAATCTACAAACTTTAGAAAAAAAAATATTACATTTAAAAAAAAAGTAAAAAAATACGTAAATTGACAAATTATTGCAAATTACTACAAAATCACTACACATAACCCATTTAATGTTTTTACTAAATCGATAGCTTTTGAGCTAAGCTACAATACAACATTAAATTTACAACTGTATGTCTATTACTTTAAGAGTTATTGTCATTTAAACATAGCGTATAAGCAAGCACTAAAGGCCTTTGTCGGAACCCAAAATAGGAAAACATTAAAACACTTAAAATCTTATTTATTTAAATTAAATACTTTTACAATATTAAGATAACTAATACCTAAAGCAGTTGCTCAAAGTGTCCACCTCCAGCCTGTAGACAGCACAAAGCTCTCTGTGCCACCTGGGCAGTCGAGCGTCTGACCATGTCTGTATTTAATCTTATTTCTTCGGCGACTGACAAAATTTTAGCGACGAGTTCTTCCTTTGTATTTGGAGTTGTGGCATATATCCTTTGCTTCATATAACCCCACAAAAAATAATCTAAGGGTGTCAAATCGGACGAGCGAGCTGGCCACGCTACTACACCGCCACGACCGATCCACGGTGAATGGTGTTCATTTAAATATTCCCTCACTGCTCGGGAAAAGTGCGCAGGTGCCCCATCAAGCTGGAACCACATCTGCTGTCGATATGATAATGGCAGCTCAATGAGGCTCTCAGATATCTGCGTATCCAGGAACTCCAAAAATCTAGCGCCGTTTAATGTAGGAGGCAATTCCAATGGCCCTATCAAACGATCATTAATTATGCCTGCCCACACATTCACCGAAAATTCGTGTTGAAACGAACTTGGGCGCACGGCTCTTGGGTTTTCGGAGCACCAGAGATGGTCGTTTCTGTGATTGGTAATGCCAGCTCTTGTGAAATTTGCTTCGTCAGTCCACAGTATCTTTTGTAAGAAATTACGGTCCTGTCTCACACTTCGATTAATCCACGAACAAAATACTGATCTTGTGGCAATATCAGTTTCGAGTAAGTCTTGGACCCGTCGAAAATGGTAAGGGTGTAATCCTTCCCTTTTTAAAATTCTCCACACATGCCACCTAGACAGTTGTAGTTGCACTGCGATCCGTCTAACACTCAGTCTAGGATCACGGGTTATTAGCCTAAGCACTTCTTCTTCATCTTCGGGCGATACCAAACGAGTACGTTCATTAACAGCTTCTCGAATGCCCCTTTCTGCTAACCTTGTGTGCACGTCGATAAAAGATTGGCGACTCGGTGTAGGTCTATTGGGGTACCTTCGTCGATATTCTTGTACAGCCAGATTTGCACTCCCATTGCAAAAACCATACACAAAGTGTATGTCGGCAATATGTTGCGATGAATATTGACGATTTGCCATATTCGTATCACAGATTAATTAATTAATCACTAATACAGAACGTTAACAGCACGGACAGTAAGTCAAAGTAGCGATCACAACGCAGGGCGAGGGACAACTAATTTAAGTATTAATTATCCCTAAAACTATTGGGTTTTAGTCCAGGTAGTGCCAGTATGTTCCATCTCACTTACTCTCGCTGATAGCAAATAGTATTTCTAGCCTTTTCTCGAATGGAATGCAGCGTATACCAGATGTCACTTAACAAAGGCCTTTTGTGCTTGCTTATACGCTATGTTTAAATGACAATAACTCTTAAAGTAATAGACATACAGTTGTAAATTTAATGTTGTATTGTAGCTTAGCTCAAAAGCTATCGATTTAGTAAAAACATTAAATGGGTTATGTGTAGTGATTTTGTAGTAATTTGCAATAATTTGTCAATTTACGTATATTTTTACTTTTTTTTTAAATGTAATATTTTTTTTTCTAAAGTTTGTAGATTGTAAACACATTCTTTTATAATGTAAATGACAAACAGTATTATTACCCATCGAATAAGCCTATTTTTATCGCAGTGAAACCTAAACTTTTACTGATATGATGTTTTTTGTACACACGTAGAGAAATTTCATTAAAAAAATCAAAATGGCTGCCATTTAGCGTGGAGGTGGGTTGGACCCAAGTTTATGCTGTATTTGTATATAAAAATAGTTGTTTTATAAGTATCTAGAATATCGCTAGTCCGTAACCGGACACACTGTATATTAGATTACATAGAAAAAAAAACATACAATTTAGTCAATTTTGTTTACATAGTAAAAATATTTTAAATTATTTCATGTTACTTGTTAAATTTTTAAAATTTTAACATTCTCTTGTTTACTAATTATTCAGAAACAAGTTTTAACTTTGGGCAATGATTTAAAACTTAAAAATCTCATTAAATCGACAATTTTACTCAATAACTAAAACGGTTTACATGGATTTAGGTATTTTTGGTATAAGGCTAACTGCTATAATAAAAAAAAGAATCATTGATCATATTAGTCATTGGATGTCCATAGCTGAACATAGGCCTCCCCATCCTGAATTTTTTTTGTTTATTTATTACCATATACCTACAAAGGTATTTATAATTAGTTATCGTTGCATGCACTGGAATTATTTTCACTCTGTTCTGTTAACTCATCTGAATCATCACTGTGGTCTGATTGTGAAGATTCACTTTGTTTGGAAATTTCATTGGTTCTTGATTTTTTTGCTTTTAATTTTGCTTTTTGCTTCTTTTTTAACCTTTTAGCTCTTTTCTTAGCTGTTTTTTCCTCAGCAATTCTTTTATTTTCTTCTATTTTTCTCTGATATTCTTCATCAAGTTTTTCCTGTTAAAAAAAAAGGTATATCACTAATTTTTTGTTAATAATTAATCCTTAATGGATTATTTGATAAAATAACAAACTGATAGAAATGATATATTATTAATTTTACCTTTTCACTTTTTTCTTGTATAAATTTTTGTCTAGCGTATTCTTTTCTTCTAAGATGTCTATAAACATGGAATTCTCCGGAGCCTGCACCAGCACTTGATCCCATTACATTTCGAACAAAGTCTGGTGGAGGAGGCAAAGATTTTTGTTTAGGTCCTTCTGGTATTACCACTGGCTTATCCTAAGCAACAAAATAATTAAAATTTACAATAAACTTATACTTATGTATTGTCGGGGTATGTTATACTGTAAAAGATTACTCACTGGATTTTTCATCAATTTTTCTAGTTTTAATCTTTGAAGATCTGTAGCATTTTTTATAACTACAGGTTTCTTTTCTTCTGCAGAATCTTTTTCTACTTTTTCGCTCATATTGTTATGGCGAAAACAACTGTTTGTAACACTAATATGTATGTTATTATTGTAATTTTTTTAAGATTATTATATTTATTAAAAATGTTGTTTGTATAAAAAAATCCACTACGAAGGTACAGGTACCTAGTTTTGATTACAAAACGCGTTTGCGCGTTGCGTTTTAATATAGTTTTTCAGGTACTACCATGGTACTACGTATTATATCGCGTTGTGAGAATTAAAGTGACTCAAACCAAAATTCACAATTTTAGGGAATCATGGAAAATGATAAAATAAAATAAAAAATATTTGTCACTTTAGCACTAATTACTAAATCATTTTGACCTAAAACAAATTTAGTCTTAAAGAATGATTTAGTAATTAGTGCTAGTGACAAATATTCTTTATTTTATGCTATAATTTTCCATGATTCCCTAAAGTTGTGAATTTTGGATTGAGTCACTTTAATTCTCACAATGCGATATACTCGTTGGTACTATCTACGGAGTATAGGGGCAAAGAGTATTATAATATAGGATTCTCCTAGGTATTATTATACTCTTTGATATAGGGTTAAGGGATTTATACTTTTTGACAAATTATACCCATGCCACACTTGACATGTTGACACTGACCAGTGCAGCGACGCTAATTCACTATCATATGGCTACCAACTACTGAACTACTACTTTTCATAAAAAAATTGGTAGCATTGTTTGTCAAAATCAAAAAGTGATACGTCAAAGAGTATGGCGATACGTCACTTCGATAAAAAATGGCCGCTCGCTGGTCGCGACCTCGTTACTTATTAAGTTAATTGAAGTTAATTAAACAACAAACATTTTCCTTCCAACCAGGTAGGTGTTTACGAAATTATTTATTATTCATTACAAGTCTCCGAAGACCTGTGTTTTTTTTTACGAATCGTGTTGATACTAGAAAAAATGCTTCTTGACAAGATATTTACTCATTTTACATGTTTTTTTTTTTTAATTATGGGCTTTAATTTATTTATTTTATACGTGACTAAGTTATTTTGATAAAAAAGTACATTATTATTATGTATTCAGTTAAAAAACATGTGAAACAAATACAGTTTTTCGTTGTTAAAAAGCACGTGTATAAAAATATTCTCATGATGATCTATAGAATAACAAAGCAATACTTTAGATATTTTGATTCCTATATAACAATAACACATTATTTAACGTTTCATTGTCTCTGAGTAGCTTATATGATAATATAATATATTATAATATATTATAGCTTATATGCTTATATATATATATATATATATATATATATATATATATATATATATATATATATATATATATATATATATATATATATATATATATATATATATATTTATTTACTATGTTTATATTATCTATTTATTTACCATTTTTGGTATATTATACATTTGTGTTTAACATTTTTCATGTTTTCTCTTTATGAAATTCTTCTATCGCTATTCGCTTGAAACCACTTTACGTATCATGTATCAAAGGTGTATTTATTCAGGTAAACATGCCTCCTGTATCTAATTTATTTTAAACAAATATCTGTACTGTACTGTATCAGCCTGTAAACCACCCACATATAGAAGAAGGATTGGAGCTTAATCAACCACGCTACTCCACTGCGGGTCGGTGGTTGCGGAACAAATATCTGCTTAATCCTGAATTGGTGTGTGAAAAAACAAAATACCTAAAAAATTATAACATACAGGTATGTGTGTAATAATTTTGAACATTAAATATAATCAATAATTAACTGCATTAATGAACTTGCACTAATATTTTGTACAGTAATTAAAGATGATATTTACAAATTTTAAAATGTTAATTGTAAGCTATTTCATTGATAAGATTTTGTATGCGTATTGCAAAATCACATTAATTGGAGTATCTAACTGGATCTTAATATTATTTTGACCAAACTATTTCAGCAGCAAGGAGAATGGATAGCTAAACATGATAAGTACCATTAGATGAGTCTCTTGATGCAATTTCCTCTTCACATCTTAAAGGCATAAAATAAGAAACCATCAGAAGATATGAGGTAAGGTGATTTTTTGCATTTTTAATATTATCTTGACATAAATAATTCTGGATTAATAGCATTTTAAAACTATGTGTTGTAAGTATAAATAGTTCTATGGTCTTTATATTGAATTGGCTTTTTTACTACACACTTCTATTTATATTTGCTTACAAAAAACAGCATAAGTTTCAAACATTATACATGTATTAATAACAAAATACAATAATTGTATTAAATATAGTAACTTCCCTTCTTTTATGGAGGAGAGGCCTTTGCTCAGCAGTGGGTTGTTTACAGGCCGATAGAGTACAGTAACTTGTTTTTATAATCACCTCACCAAACAGCACTTCATGTGTATAAAAAAAAAAATTGTACTTTAGGTTTTTTTTTTTAGTAAATAAGTAGTAAGCATGCAACTTGATCTATCACTGCATAAGTTTTAGTCCAAGTTTTGGAAGGGAGTGTCACCGGGCTGGTGTAGTGCTAGTGTTATTCAGGAGGTTAAATAAAATCCTCTAATTAGTAAATAACGTTGTATTTCCTTCCAATTATATATTTACAACTCTATTTTACAACTCCTTTTATTCTTACAAATTAATCGACTTATATACTAAATTTCTGACACATGACAAATATAAAAATGTTCTAAACTTAAGTTATAGTTTTTTACAATTACAATAATAAAGTTAAAGGAAAAATTTAGGTTTATGTATGTTATCTATAAACTCTTAAATAATAAACATTGAAATCCATATCAAGCATTTTTTTATATTAAATATTAGCTTAGCAAGATTTTTTTTTATTAAATATTAAAATTTTGATTACCACATAAAATATAGTTAACATTTTAGCACAGTTAATAAAAGGTAAATAAATAATATAAATTTTAATATGAATAGTGATCGCGTTAGTTTAAAACAATAAATTATCATTGTTTTTTAATTTTATGATTACTTAAACTATATTAAACTAACTTTTTTTTTTTTTGTATTGCTATTTAAGGTCCAAATTCATTGGTTGCTTATAAATGTTCTGATAGTTATCTGTAATAATGGAGTCCAAAAGATAAAAGATGCTGATATGTTTTTTTCTGATTTACCATCAAACTTCATTTTATCTGTCAGATATTTATATTTGCATCCAAAATTTGTAGTTCTTGAGGTGAAACAGGTTCTAATGGCCTGTTTTACCTCCTGCTGTTAATGATCACCGATAGCCTCTCAGTAATTAAAGTGCAAGATAAACGTCAACAACTAGTGAAATTGGTCCATATGTTTTAATTTGTTATTGTTAAACCAATAGAAATTCAAAATTATAAAATAAATTTAAAAAAAATTAATTTTTAAGAAATAATGTTGCGATTAATTGAATTTTCAGATATAAGAGGTTTATAGCTACATCACCACACCCTCTTCTCCCAAGGATCTTGGTGCTGGTATCTACCGTGCTAACTAATAATTCTAGGTAAGAATAAAGTTATACTTACATATAATTTTCTAATGGCTGGTTACAATAATAAATCTACATTTAACAATTTGTTAAATTAGGTAACATAGATAGCATATATGACATGTGTATGTTTTAAAAAGTAAGATATATTGGATTTTCTACCTTCAACTTTGATCTTTATTTGGGAAGGCTCAGTGTTAACTAAAGATAGAAGAAGCAATAAAAAAAATTGGAGCATTTCAATAAGTTACTGCCGATTAGTATTTTATTTATAATAATATTTGTCTAAAATCAGCAATCTGTCCAAAACTTCATAAAAAATAACCCAAAAAAAATTATGATTTTCTAAAGAAATTGATAATGACACATATGTATGATGAATATTATACATATTGTATACCATTTGTCAAAAAATATTTCATCAAGGTGATGAAATATATTTGTCAAAAAATATTTCATCAAGGTGATGAAATGATAACATCATTCCTTTCTTTGTGAAGGATATTTGTCTACATCAAATATTTTTTTTTTTTTGTTTGAGATTTAAAACTGAAATATAAAATAGTCAGTTAATATTTTATTGATAAAAAAAAATTACTCTTTAATTATAATTTAGAGTGCATATTGTATATTGTAATATATGTATTACTTTTTGATATATTTTTACATTTAGATTATGTCTAATTTCAGATTCTACATCAACTGTATTGGTCATCCTTCAGATCAAGCATTTAATGAAAAATTGTTTGAAGCTCATTAAGCGATTACAAATACAAATATTAATTTAGATATAAAGAATTTAAATTCAGAAATTTCATAATACATAAAACCAGATATTGATGAGAGGTCCGGGACAGAATTTAGAAATAGTGTAAAACATTATTAATATTTATCAGATTTCCAATAGCTTACAATGATATAACAAATATAAATCGCAATATAAATTAACACGAAATAATAAAATTTTGAGTAAATAGCAAAATAAAGAATCGGTATTTGATAGAATATAATAAAATATATATAAGTAAATAATGCAATAAAAAATAATCGCAGAAATCCATTAAATATATTATAACTTTAAAGAAATTTTATAAAAAGCAGTTATACTAAACAATTGTTGCCTATTAAAAGCATTTGATTAATAAAAACTAGTCAGTAAATAAGGCTTAATAAAAACTTGTAACATTGTAAACATTGAGATTTCTACAAAGATTCACTCTGGTTTTAAAAATACAATACTTAAATTTTGCTATTTTCTGACAAGTACTGTTTATATGTAGTTGGTTATCATAAATTCTCTATATCTATAATATTTCTATATTTTGCATGTTTTAGAAATGGAAAATTGCTGTTTTGTGTTATTACTGCCAAAAATTATAATATTTTGAGTAGCTAACTTCCTTTCAATATTTACATTTTTTAAATTAAAAAAAAAAAGAATTTTTATTATGTTCTGCCGAATACTGTTTGCAATAATGATTTATTTATTATATAATGTTTTACAAATTTTCATTATTTGAATATATTTCTGTGAATTAACATTTTTAGATTGTATAATTACTCTATTAATTCCTGCCAAATACTGCTTGCAGTAATTGTTTATTCTACAAAGTTTTTTAAATTTAAATATTTTGAGTAGATTTCTGCTCATATTTTTACATTTTCTTACAATGGAAAGCTTTAGTTTTGTATCTTCCAAAAATGTAAAATGGAAAATGTTTTATAATATCAATAATTTTTTTAAGACACAGTTCCGATTATACAGTCTAATCTTAAGTCTTATATCGGTATGTAAGGTATCCAGATTAATTATGAAAAAAAAAATTTTTTTGTGGAAAGCAAAAAAAAAATATAAACCATATTTTCATGTTATGTTTGTAAATCACATTATTTAATATTTTTTGAGAATTACTGTATAATGAGAGTGTTTTTTTTTTTAATTTAATGCTCGTTGTAATATTGTATTTTTCTCAGTTGATATCTGTAAATATTTAAATGTTAAGTTTGTAAAACATATTATTTAATATTTTTTGAGAATTACTGTATAGTGAGAGTCTCTTTTGTAATGCTCTTCGGAATTCTATTTTTAAGTTGATATTTGTAAATATTTTCATATTTTGTTTGTAAATCATATATATATATATATAATATATTATTTTTTGAAAATCATTGTATAATGAGAGTGTATTTTATGTAATGCTCTTTGGAATTGTATTTTTTAACTTGATATCTGTAAATATTTTCATATTATGTTTGTAACTCATATTATTTAATATTTTTTGAGAATTACTGTATAGTGAGAGTCTCTCTTTTCTAATGCTCTTCGGAATTCTATTTTTTAAGTTGATATTTGTAAATATTTTCATATTTTGTTTGTAAATTATATTATTTTTTGAAAATCATTTTATAATGAGAGTGTATTTTATGTAATGCTCTTTGGAATTGTATTTTTTAATTTGATATCTGTAAATATTTTCATATTATGTTTGTAACTCATATTATTTAATATTTTTTGAGAATTACTGTATAATGAGAGTCTCTCTTTTGTAATGCTCTTCGGAATTCTGTTTTTTAAGTTGATTTTTGTAAATATTTTCATATTTTGTTTGTAAATCATATTATTTTTTGAAAATCATTTTATAATGAGAGTGTATTTTATGTAATGCTCTTTGGAATTGTATTTTTTAACTTGATATCTGTAAATATTTTCATATTATGTTTGTAACTCATATTATTTAATATTTTTGAGAATTACTGTATAGTGAGAGTCTCTCTTTTGTAATGCTCTTCGGAATTCTATTTTTTTAAGTTGATATTTGTAAATATTTTCATATTTTGTTTGTAAATCATATTATTTTTTGAAAATCATTGTATAATGAGAGTGTATTTGGAATTGTATTTTTCTCAGTTGATATCTGAAAATATTATCATGTTATGTTTGTAAATCATATTATCATATTGAAATATAAATAATAATAATAAAAAAGTGTGTTTTATTTACAATAATTACAAAAATGTATAATTCAAAGAACCCCATGCTACAAAAGTATCGATAGTTTTATCGATAATTTTCCACACTAGTATCGATATCTGGTACGATAAAATTGAGACAACACTATGCGTCATTACTACCAAACTAATGAAAAAAAAAACTCAACCGTAATGTTGCAATCATGGTATAGTGAATTATTTATTTATTTATTTTAGCTCAACTCTATGTTCGAAGCGCCGCCTCTTACTTATATACTCTTTGACACTGACGGACCACAGAGTAACCAAAGAGTATAAGAGTAACTATGGCCGTGTTCCGATATATACTGGAGCACTGCCCCAGTGCTCACAGTACTGAAAATTCGTTCTGTTATTGGCCGTGTTCCGATATATACTGAAGCACTGCCCCAGTGCTTTCAGTACTGAAAATTCGTTCCGTTATAGACTGCCAGTACGCTGCCGCAGTATATGACGTCATATATGACGTCATGAATCGCCGCCATGTTTGTACTGAGAGCACTGGCGCTTTCGAGGTAAGGTGCTCTCAGTACTGCTCAGTACTGTGATCACGTGATCAAAAATATGACAGCGCGAATGATTGTTATTATTATTAATTAATATTGTTATTCAAAAATGTCCACAATATTCAAATAATAATTTTTATTGTTGAATAGAAAACGTGTACATGATAAATATTTTCATTTGAAAAAAAAAGTCGTAAAATGAGGATGATAACAGTATTCCAGTATACTGGACTTCGTTCCGTTATAAACAGTAACCAGTATAGCGCAGTATAGCAAACTAAAAAGGAACGGCTTCGCAGTATAGTGAAATGATGTCACACTTTGCAGTGCTCCAGTATATATCGGAACATGGCCTATATAAATAGGGACTATTTCTTTTTTTATCTTATTATTAGTGTTGCGAGCGGATAAATGTCCGGTTGGTAATCAGTAAGTTATATGGTTAATTATCGGGTAAAATATATTTCCTAAGGATACTTAATTGCTTGCAGTGTCAGTCTAGACGTTTTTTTTTTTAAGAATTTTTATAGTAATTAAATTGCTATGAAAAAAAAATTTATGAAAAAATTCCACATGTAAAAATTAAAGAAAATCATCAGTGAAAATTCTTAGAAGCACTTTTAGTATTATAATTGATTTGTTATAAGAATTTAAAAAATTGACAGCTGTCAGTACTTTGGTTAATTATCCAGTATTATTGGTATTATATACTCTTTGTTATCCAGTAAAATATTGATGGTAAGTATGTATGTAAAGTAAGTAAAAAATATATTTCACCGGTAAATTCTCTTCCCTACTTATTATAACTTAAATAATTTCGATGATTTTATTCGATATATTGAAAACATCGATTTATATAATGCATCGTTGGTAAAGTGCGATCATGGAATTATTATGTACTATTTGTACCTAGTACATAATAATTCCATGAGTGCGATGCTATGTTTCGATGCATCACATCGAAAAATCATCGATGTATAGTATATATTCGTAAAGTATACTATATGTCTATGAACTATGAGTGCAACCCTAAAGTCACCTTGTAAAGGTCAAATGTATAATTCTACAGCTCGGCAACCGGCAAAATCTTGACATCCATTTCAATTTGCAAAGGTTAAAGAAGTCAAATACTTCTGAGCTCTACTTTGTTTTAAATAGGTGAGTAAAACACTTTTATTTACGTTAAATTAATAAACTAATAGTTTTGACAAACTCCAACTCAAAATGAATACAGTTCAATCTTGTCATCATGTTAAAAAATGTATTAGGTAATTGTTTCAAATATAATAGTCTAATGTAAATAAAAATATATATTCTGTTTTTTTTTTGTTATTATGAATGCATTAAGAATATAATAGTATAAATAAATAATCTAATTCTTACATACAGGTGAATATTTCAAGTTACTTAAAATGCCTATCAAGTCTATCAAAGCGCGTCAAATTTTCGACTCTCGTGGTAATCCTACCGTAGAAGTTGATTTGGTACGTTATGATTTTTAAAAAATATAATTTACTATTTTTGTTATCATTTCAAACTATGTCTAATGATTACTCCTTACACATCTAGGTAACTGAGCTTGGTCTCTTTAGAGCAGCTGTACCCTCTGGAGCATCAACTGGTGTACATGAAGCTCTTGAATTGAGAGATAATGTCAAGGGTGAATATCACGGTAAAGGTGTTCTTACTGCTATCAAAAATATTAACTCTATTATTGCTCCAGAACTACTGAAACAGAGTTTTGAAGTAACTCAACAGAAGGAAGTGAGTAATTGTCATCAATATAAATATGTTGTTATTAAAATGTTTATTTTTTAGTTAGGTATGATATTCCAAATATAAAAATGGATTTAATATATTTTCTAATATTCAATTTATATTTAAAGAATATCTATTTTGTGTAAATATTTTTATAAAAATAATATGTTTTAGATTGATCAGTTCATGCTTAGTCTTGATGGAACAGAGAACAAATCTAAGCTTGGTGCCAATGCCATTCTTGGTGTTTCCTTAGCTGTAGCCAAGGCTGGAGCCGCCAAGAAGGGGGTTCCTCTATATAAGCATTTGGCTGACTTAGCTGGCAATAACAACATTGTATTGCCTGTGCCAGCCTTCAATGTTATCAATGGTGGTTCTCACGCTGGTAACAAGCTTGCCATGCAGGAATTCATGATCTTACCTACAGGTACTATTCACTAAAAAATTTGTAAAATTAGTTAAAGTTTAATATATTAATAATAATTATAAATTACCTGTAAAGTAAGTAATATATACAATATTTTCTATTTATAGGTGCCTCTTCATTCAGTGAGGCAATGCGTATGGGTTCTGAAGTATACCATCATCTTAAGAAAATAATTAAGGAGAAATTTGGATTAGACTCTACTGCTGTTGGTGATGAGGGGGGCTTTGCTCCTAACATTCAAAATAACAAGGATGCTTTGTTTCTTATTCAAGATGCCATCAAGCAGGCAGGTTACTCTGGCAAGGTAAGATTTTTCAAAATATTTTAAACACTTGATATTTAGCCTACTCTCAATATATTGTTTTTTATTTTTTAGATTGATATTGGTATGGATGTAGCAGCTTCTGAATTCTACAAAAATGGAACCTATGACCTTGATTTTAAGAATCCTAACTCTAACCCAGCTGACTACTTATCATCTGAAAAGCTGGCTGAAGTATACTTAGATTTCATTAAGGACTTCCCTATGGTTTCAATTGAAGACCCCTTTGATCAAGATGACTGGTCTGCATGGGCTAGTTTAACTTCCCGCACTCCTATCCAGATTGTAGGAGATGATCTTACTGTAAGATTTTTTTTTTTTTGTCAATAATTTCATGATATTGTAATACCTGTTTATGAAGTAATTTGTCATTGACATAGTTACTATATATTTATAAATATTTTAAACTCTTATATCTATTTAAACTTCTTTTGTTTTTTATAGGTAACAAACCCAAAACGTATTGCAACAGCTGTTGAAAAGAAGGCCTGCAATTGCCTCTTACTAAAGGTAAACCAGATCGGAAGTGTTACAGAGTCAATTGATGCTCATTTGTTGGCCAAACAGAATGGCTGGGGCACTATGGTATCCCACAGGTAATTTTTTTTTTGCTTTTACAAAAAAACATATTACATTATCAATAATATTGTTAGCCTGTTCATTGTTTGAAGTAGTGAGTAATCATTACAATAGTTATCAATAATTGATTAGAAATTATTATTGCTGATATTAAGTATAGTAGTAAAGGGTAGTAAAATTTATAGCCCTGCATTTATTAGGTATAATAATAATTTTAATGTAAATCATAATACTGATGTTTAAAGCATTACTTAATATTATTATTTGTGAATTTTATATAATTATATTATTAGCACAGTTTTAACCAAGTTTGAAAAAATATTACTATGAGGTCATGTCTAAGTTATAGTACCTTAAAATATTTGAAATTGATGCTTTATTTTAAGAAAAAAGTCAGATGCATGCAAAATCTTATGTTGTACAGATGTGGAGTTAAATTTCACCACAAACGTTCTTTTTTTTATATTCTATCATATAGAAAAATTCATATATAATTTGTTTTACAATATAATTGACACTTGTTCAATATTGGGTAGTAATATATATAATCTACTACACTATTTGTTATACTAAATTTACTACTTAATTTATAAAATATATAACATTAATATGCATAGAATTAGAATCAACTTATTGAGAAACTATTAATGTTCAGAAAATTATTTATTAAGATTTTTCTTTCTTATAAAGATATAGATATCATTGAAAATATTACTGATATTCTATATAACCAGAAATAAAAAGGCTTTTTATTGAAGTGAAACTTCTTTATCGGGGTTGGAAAGATTTTTTCGTTACGCGCCATCTTGCGTTACGCGCCATCTTGCGTTACGCGCCATCTTGCGTTACGCGCCATCTTGTTCTTGATTATTGCGTATTTCAGTCGTTTTTCAATAAACACATGCGCAAGGAAGATTCCGAGTGGTAGTAGATGAAATCCTATATATATAAATAAATAGTTAAACTAAATAAATCAAATATCAAGTTTTGAATGCTACAAAATGTGGCTCTCGCAGGGTTTTGAACTTGCAGCTCTCGAGTGATATACGAAATTCAATTCGCGTTGGCAGCCACTGCGCTAGCAATCTCTAAGACTCTTGAGTGAAATTAAGTATCACTATATAGAAGTTTGCAGTTATTGTATGATGTATTCTATAGTGAGTAGGTAATTCGAATATAAATATGTCCGAACGCAAACACAGGACATATAATTACGATCGTATAAAAAGTAAACTGTTTTTATTATAAGTTTCACTTCTTACGAGTGTACGCTAGTACACGCAATTTAATTTTTTTTTATTTATCATATAATTAATTAAAATTTTGCAGGTCTGGTGAGACTGAAGACACATTTATCGCCGATTTGGTAGTTGGTCTGTCTACTGGCCAGATCAAGACTGGTGCTCCATGTCGTTCTGAACGTCTTGCTAAATACAATCAGATCTTGCGTATTGAAGAGGAGTTAGGAGCGGCTGCTAAATATGCTGGCAAAAACTTCCGCAGACCTGTTTAAGTATTTCCAAATACTTCTTGCAGAGTAAACTTTATAATCCAATGTAGAGCTTTTGGTTCAATTTGTTTTTTCTTCTACTTGGGAGACCACTTTATTTATACAATATGTATTGCTTTAGTTACTAAAGTCATATAATGATTTCTAAACTGATGTATTTAATATTTATTAAATATTACAAATGCGAATATTATTGCTGTAGCTTTTGAGTAAATGTTGATAGTGTGACTTTATTTAAGTGAAAGTGAAATTATATACAATTATTTAATAAACCATTAATATATACCAGTTTTATTTTTTATTTTTCATATAAAACAAAGTTGTCATTTGCTACCAGAAATGTGGCTTTGTTCTTTGCTTCTCTGCTACACCACCTTGTAATGGATACCTATTTTATTATATTCTCTGACAATTAGAAAGGGTTTTAAAAAGCTTTTTTATTTCCAACACATAATATTCTACCTATATTATAAATGTGAAATGTAAGTGATAACCTACATCCACGCGGGCGGAAGCTAGTACATTATATAATGTTCTATCCATATTCTTGGAGGTATTAGAAGTAAAATAGGGTACTTTTTTATTCGCGATAACCGACATCCACGCGGGTGGATGCTAGTATTAAATAATATTCAATGTTTAGGAAACAATTTGTAAACATTCTATGAAGAAAGGTTGAAGTTGAATCCTTCCTTGCTGCTCCAGCTTTCAGAATTTCTTCTACTATATGCATTTTCCTCATGAAATTCCCCAAAAAAAGTAAATTGTCCTCAATAAGATATTTTTTGTTAATTACCATCTATATAAGTCATATTGCTATCCTTTTTTTTTTTGTTACTTTATGCTCTACTTACTACTTGCTAAAAAAAATCTAGCTTTGTGGTAAACGGGTTACTCGGATAGTTCAGAGCTCTTAGGCTATAGCACTTTTATCTATTTATTGGGATTAAATAAATTAACGCAAAATTATCAAGGCTGATTTTATGTTTATCAAAATATGTAAAGCCTTAGACCTTGTTGGTACAAAATAACTATTACAAAATTACGTTACATATACTTACTCAATATATAAAATGAATTATGAGATGTTAAAATTTTTATCCAGTAATTATATTAGTATATAAGTGTTAAGTGTTGTGCAAAGCTGTTCTAATGTTGCTATATTTTAAAGGTAAAACAAATTTTCTGAACACAGACATCAATTGTACAAAGTTATTAATATCTTAAATCTTTATTCTTATAAATTATATCATTGTCGAATTTTATTAATTTGTAAGCGTTCTTTAATCAATTGACGTTTTTCATTATTAAGTACTACATAGGTATATAAATAGCTGTCGAATTTTGTTATTATGAATATTTCTTTATAAGCTGATTTAAAAATATATTTGGTCATTAATACTAATTTTAAATTAAAAAAAAAGAATGAAAATAATACATAATAAATATGTTTATATAATATATATATATTTTGATACAAAAAAAAAATATTAAAAAGATTATGCATTATATTTAATTAACATTTTGTGTAATAGCAGTCATATAACAGCAGTCTGCTATTAATAAAATTAGTTATTCATGATACTTCTATATTCTTTTTGATCATGGAACATTTTGAGAAATACTAGGTATTTCTTGTCATGGTATGATTTTATTGCCGGATTTGGCATCACAACATCTGCCAAACCACCCATACTTTGCACAGCAGCCTCAACATTATTAAAAAAACTCGAAGCACAGGCTCCAAGTATAGCTGCACCAACTAAAACAGATTCTTTCTCATGTGGTTTTAATATGGGTAGTCCAACTGAATCTGCTTGAGTCTGAACAAATAATGGGTCTTTCGTAATTCCACCACATATAGGCAAAGATTTGAATGGTGTGTAACCTGCCTGTACTAATTCATCTATTATATGCCTTGTGCCATACTGTAAAGAAAAAGTGTATATAATATATACTTAAATAGGATAATTTACTAAGGCATTTACCTGACTGGTAGTGGAGACTTATATGTTTATAGAGTATTTCTTTACTTTTCTGCAGTAAAATTTGATGGATTTTAACTATCATAGTGATAAATTCATCTAAAATGCTGGAGTAATAAATAATAATAACGTTCATAAAATTTTTAATACATTCAGGTATTTAAGTCTTAGTAGTATTTTTTATTTGTTGATATTTGCTTACCGAAAGTGCTTGTATTGTTGCAAGGTACAACACAGCCAGATTTTCTTCACTAATGTCAATTGTTAGGCCAATAATCATGCCTTTCATGGTAGGATCAGCTAATGGTGACCGATTACCATGGAAGTCTGGCCAAACATGAAGATCTTTTGTCAGCAAGCTTACATGTTCTAGGCCTTGGCTATTAGCCATTTTTGTTAATAGCCCTCTCAAATGATTTCTTACACTAAAAATAATACATGATCCTTTATTCTTTGAAATAGGGAATAAATTATGATTAAAACTCATTATTAAATGATAACGTTTCAATAAAAAAATACATACTCTCCTGTAGTGCTGTTTTGTAATAGTTTCACACCAGCTGGATGGCTCGCAATGATATAATCCAATAACATGCCTGATGCACTTTGTCCTGCCTCATTTAACCACATGTTTGGCACCATTGCACTGAAATAAGGGCCCCAGACTCCTTTGACTATAATAGGTTTTTCGTTTACAGCCATGTGACATGTAGATGTACCACAAATTAATCCTAGTCTACTAGACATGGCATTGTCAATACCTTGACCAAGACCCCTTGCACCTATCATTCCCAAACCTCCTGCATGTGCATCAATAATTGATGTAGCTACTGGTGTACCAGGTAATAAATTGAGTGCTTTGGCAACGTCATTAGTAAGACCTCCACAATAGTCTCCCGGCATTAAAACCTTTTGGCCAATTTTTTTAAAGTCTTCATTAGATAAATCCTCAAGACCTATTTGCTCCAAAAATGTAATATTCCAACCTTTTCGTCCATCACTTGAATATTCATAATTCCATTTACATACCAATGAACACAAAGAGCGACTCATTGACCCAGTAGCCTTCCAAGTAAGAAAATCAGGTAGATCAAAAAAATATCCATTATCAGTCCAATCATTTGGCAAATTTTTCTTTAGCCAAAGAAGTTTTGGCATTTCCATTTCTAAACTAACTTTGCCTCCAACATACTTTAGGATTTCATGTTCTGTTTTATTGATTAAGTCAGCTTCGGCTTGTGCACGGTGGTCCATCCACATAATTATATTTTGTTCATTGTTCTTAGAATCACTTACTGCTTTCGGATTACCATTCTTATCCAAAGCTACAAGAGAACATGTTGCATCAAATCCTATACCTTTCACATTTGCTGAATCAACATTTTGAACAACAGTCTGAAATTTTAAATCACATTTTTTTTTCACTAAGCTTTAAGACATATTATATAATTTTATTTAATATATAAAAATAAATATTAAACCTTAATAACATGCACACAGCAGTCCCACACGTTGTTTGAAGACTGTTCAAAAAAATCAGGTTTTGGTTTCCATGTTTGTAAATTCCTTACTGATGTCTTTATTACATGACCCAATTCGTCCACCAGTGCTGCTCTTACACTGCCGGAACCCACATCAACTCCTACGAAATATATTTTACTCATTTCTTCAACACGGAAACTTCACAAAACTTTTTACTGTCCTACAATAAAATATTATAGATATTAATCATTTCTTCGCTGATATTATTAATAATAATTTTAAATTAATAATAATTTAATTAGCGTACTTTTTAAAATATTTTAATAATCAATTTCTATCGATTATAAAAATTTAACCTCGCTATTTGTTTAATTATTATTTCACGTCCTTTACATTAATTTGCAAAATGTTTATGATCTATAAACAATTAAGCATAACAAACTTAGAATTATCTTTAATTGTAAGATAAAGTAAACGAGTAATAAAATGACAGCCTTGAAATGTTCTGATAAAAGATGATATTCAATTGACCTAATAAATCTTGAACTTTTGTATAATTAAAAAAGTACATATTTATTCCAATTGTTACTATTTTTACCACTATAATATAGAAATAAATCTAAGAAAGAAAACTGTGTGAAGCATAATATTTACCTATTATCATTTAAGTTTCAAATAATCGCGGCAACATTCCTACTGTACACGGTTTTCATTCCAACTACCCCTACACTCAATGTACTCTGTGATTCCAACTATCGGCTACGCAACCTAACAACCTAAAAAAAGACCTAATAACCTATTATTGATAGGTTGTTAGGTCTTTTTTTTTTTTTTGTTGAAAAAATAGACCTATTTATTAAAAATATTTATTAAAAAAAATAGGCGACCTAACAAAAATTTTGGTGGACCTATACAGACCTAACGTAGACCTATCGATTAAAGTCATTTTGATTTCAAAAATCCTTCCATGGGGTGCTAACTTTGTGTAGCTCTAACTATCAAAGACTCAAAGAGTGTACCAAAGAGTAATAAAATAAATTAGATACAGGAGGCATGTGTACTTGAATAAATACACCTTTAATACCATACAGTGGTTTCAAGCAATGGATGAATTTCATAAAGATAAGATTCCAATGTTAAACAGAGGTGTATAATATACTAAACATAGTAAATAAATAGATAAAAGAAACTATGAAACTTTGAATAATGTGTTATTGTTAGGAATCAAAATATCTAAAGTATTATTTATTCTATGGAACAACAAGAAAAAGTATTTTTATACATGTGGTATTTCCGTATTTATATCAACGAAAAACTGTAAAGTGTTGTTTCACATGTATTTTTAACTGAATACATAAGAATAACGTACTTTTTTCATCAAAATAACTTAGTCACATACAAAATTAATAAATTTAAAGCCCATAATTAAAATTTAAAAAAAAAAACGTAAAATGTGTAAATATATTGTCAACAAGCAGTTTTCTTTTACCTAGTATAGTATCAACACGAGTCTTAGCAATAAAACAAAAGAACGAGCATCTAAACAAAGGTCTTCGGAGACTTTGAATGAATAACAAATTCGTAAACACCTACCGGTTGGAAGGAAAATGTTTGTTGTTTAATTAAATTTTTAAATAGCAAGTCAGCGGCCATTTTTGATTTTTTATCGAAGTGACGTATCGACATACTCTTTGACGTATCAATTTTTGATTTTGACAAACAATGCTACCAATTTTTACAGAAATTGAAAGTTGGTAGCCACACCTTACAAAATGACTGACGCTGCACTGGAGTGTACAAGTACCTATAACACATACCTACAGGTATAGTCTATGGATACCTATGGATACAGAGGTGAAATGTCAAGCGGCTTAGGCCGGCCACACACATCCGAAATGTCTATGTATTCATAATCTGAATTCATATTACTTCCTTTTTTGAAATCCGAGTTGGCAGCACTGAAAATTAAGAACTGGAATTCAGAACGCTCGTCAGTATCATTCTTACAGATGGATCTAAGAAATTCATAATCTAAAAAAATCAGAATGTGTGTGGAGAATACAGACATTGTATGGAATTCCAGGCTTTCAGGCAGAGACATTCCAGATGTGTGAGGCCGACCTGAGGCGAGGTGACAGAATTTCAGATTATGAATTCAGAAAGTCATTCCGGATGTCTGAGGCCGGCCTTATAAATAAATATGTAGCCAAATACAGCCTAAAAAAAATCGTACGACAGAATAGGCAGCATGGCCTTTGGTCTTAGGCTGTTCCAAAAGTAACGAAATTACGAAAAGAAAAAAAATAGATTAAAATAATCGGCTGTCAAAGTCACTGTCAACATTATATTTAAAAAAAAAATTATCGCTCTTATTTTATACTAATCCGTAATCAATTTTTTAGAAATTATGGTGCGAATTACATCTGTTTTATTTAGGGTGCCGGTTATTAAATTTCGGAAAGGTTTGGGGTCTTCTCATGCTCCAACTGCTCCCCCTGCTTCCGCGGCTGCAGGTGCAACAGCAGCGCAATCAGTAATTATACTTTTTATTTCATTTTAGATTATAAATCTTAAATTAAATATTGCGATATCCCGCTTCTTAGTTAAACCCATAAATATGATACTTAATGAATGTTAGTTTTTGGTCCTATTTCGATTAATTGAAGTATTTTTTGCTTACGCAAACATTCTCACCCCGACTTAGTAATTTTTTTATCAAAATAAAATCTTACTATAAGTATCTAAACATTGTGTTCTAGTTTCGAGTAGAAAATTTTAAAGAGAATAGAGAAGTAATGTTATAAATCATCGTCGTCATCGTCATGTCAGCCATTGGATGTCCAGTGCTGAATGTAGGCTTATATAATTATTATACTTTACATATACTGTTATGAATTCTTGTTAAAAATATAAACTTGAATAATAACAATTAATTTCAGTCAGCTCAAGCTCAACCTGTAGCTGCAATGAGCAGTGCACCAATTTCTGACATAGACCTGCCGCTGCGCTACAGAAGACGACCACTGTCTCAGGAAGAGATTGACTACATCAATGGCGGAGGAGTTGTTTAGTTCTACCATTTTTTTGTTTGTAGATAGTATTTAATTTGTTTATTTATGTTAATATAATATATAGTTGTACTGCACTGCACTTAATGTTTCCGAAGAAGAAGTAAGAGCGAAAATTTGTCTAATAAATGTAGTTGTTAAATAATTTAATACTAAATTTTATTTTCTTAGATCTTATGTGTACTCGTATTACTTTCAAAATATATTAGTTAAAATTTTTAATGGTAAAATACTTTTTCTAAATATGTGTAGTATTATAACTTTCAAAATATGTTACTTAACATTGTTAATTGCAATTATTTAAAATGATTGCAGGAAAACAAAAATCTGAGTAAGAAAGAATCTACAATTCTTACTGCTAAAATTCCTTGCAATGTTCTTATTGAGCATGGAAAGAAGATGGATATTATATCATTTAAAATTCTGCTTCAAAAATGTGATACAACAAATTGAAAACAAAAACAAGACCCAGGTTTTAAATATTTAATTGTTGCAAAAATATAATACGAAAATATAAAGTAGCTTTTGTTTTTGTATTTTATTTTAGTTTTTTGGTGTATAATCAACATACAAGATATATAAAACATAGATTAAACTTATAACTAAAAATAACCTAATAATATCTAACATTGAGTTTTTCGTTTTGGATGGACCACATCTGTGCAGCCGGCCCATTGTAAGCACCATCACTATTGGTGTCAAATTTTATTAGACCAAATTTGGCAAATTGTCCTTTCCATTTAGTTGATTGTGTTAAATTAAGAAATGCTTTTGTTATTCCTTTTTTGACATTATCTGAAAAAAATAAATAAATAAATATACATATAAAATGCTTTGTCCTGAATGCAGAATGACTGACTGACAAATCAACAAACAACTAAAATAAAAATTTAATATATATATTATTTTCTCTTACAAGGGGGTGGGATAGCCTCGATAGTTCTTACGTAAGATCACAAAAATGCGCAGTTAAAATTATTCTTTGAAAAAGCGGTGGCAACCGCACGAGTGCCGAGGTTCGCTCGGATGCGTATAGGTAATATTAGAGATGTTCCAGTGGCAGATCCACTTTCCGAGTGGGTTTTGAACCCCAGACTTCTCTTATGTAGGTAAAGATGAATAATTAAAACCAAAGCTTATTACTAACAAAAACTAAAAATTATTAGTGCTTTTGTAAGTACAAATAAACACTTCTAAAAATGGTTACTTTGAAAAATAAACATTACAACAAACCACACATTTATTCATTTTTTCCTTTTGTTTCTTACGTAATAAATATTAAACGGGGGGGGGGGGGGGGATGATCTATTCTTATTTTCTCTTATAATAGGGGGGGAGGGGGTCGAAAACTAGCAAAATTTGTCTTACGTAATAAATGAATGGTCCCTTAATTAGTCATTTGTTTAATGGTTAGCGTTCTGTTTACATCGCATTTGTACGTTTTTTGTCATCATGGATATGTTAAAAATTCGAGTGATTATGGAGTATGAGTTCCGTCGTGGTAGCAAAGCGGTATGCAACGTCAACCACGTTTACGGTGCGAACACTACTAACGATCTTCATCGTAGGTACCACACGTTATTGATTTGCTCGCTTTCGTTCCGGAAATTTTGACCTAAGAAATGAATCACGTGGTCGACCGAAAATGTTGGTCGACAATGACGAGCTAAAGGCGATTGTGGAGGCTGATGATTCTTAAACTACAGCTAAATTAGCAGCAGCTTTAGAAGTAAGCACTAAAACAATATTGATCCATTTGCGTCAAATTGGCAAGGTAACGAAGCTTGACAAATGAGTGCCTCACGAATTTAATGAACGCCAGCACGAAATACGCGTCGAGACGTGCCTTATTGCACTGCTCAGCAGACAAACGAAGGCATATTAAATCGCAAACGCTCAGCTAGTTGGTTAGATGCTGGTTCAGTACCTAAACAATGCCCTAAACGAAAAATGACCCCTAAGAAAGTGATGCAGGTACTTATTTCATCAAAAACGGCAATTATTATAAATATCAAAGTTTATGAAGATGCTGAAGGATCGACTTACATCCATGATGGAGAAAAGTACTTATGCAAAACCATTTAACGAGTTTTGTATTAATCATGACTGCTTTAATGTTATAGAATACAGATTGCAAAAAAATTTATATTATGCTAACGGAAATCTAATTTTTAAGACTGCTGTACAGACAGCTATATATATAATAGCTATATATACAACTATCTATTACAGAACTGCTTATTTATATCTGTAATAGGTAAACACTTAAAATTTTCACAGAATGTGTATTATCATTTTTTAATACCACTATGGCCGTTATGACGACAAATAAACAAAATAAATAAATGTTATTAAGATTAGCCTTAATATTGTTAGTTATCTGCTGCATGGTTAGTTAGGTTGAAAAGCCGTACAGTACCTATGTTGTTACACTGCATAATTATCACGAAAAATCAATCTGTCTTGCACACGGCTGATCTCATTGGCAAACTTTACATGGACTTAGTTTTCATTTGAAAATTGAATTATTTTTTTAATAGTCTAATAATATGATTGTATAAGTTGAGTATCTACAGTGAACAAGAAAATCGACCTATTATACCTACTTGAAAAGTGTAATTAGGGTGAAATTACTCGCAGAAACTGCCTTTTTTCATTTTAATTGTTTTACCGCTTTATATCTTAGTACTATATTTGGCTTATACAATGTCAAAAGTATCGCGTATACCAATACCAGGCTTTATAAGTTTTTATACATATAACATTAAATTCGAAGTTATATTGACGACATACCTGGGATCCTCGAGTTGACCACGACAGGATACGGTGGTAAACGTCCTAGTGTTTCTAATGTGATAATATCTTTGCCGCCGTCTTGCATAAACTTTTTCGAATAAAGTAGTGTGGTTGAATCAACAGCCGCCCATTCCGCTTGTTTAGATAACACCATTTGCGCCGATGCTAAATGTGATCCAGATTCTACAATAAGAATAAAGTTAATATACATATATACACATGTTTTAAAGTTCCTTTAAAAAAGTGTCATTATATTTTTACTTAGAAGTGATCCAAAGAATGATGCGTTTTCTCCTTTTTCTTTTAGTGTTTTAAGCACAATTTTACTACCACTAAGGGATTCTTCGTTACTGTATGCAAAAGTGCAACCTCTAAGATCCAACAAAGTATTAACGTTATGCGCCCTGGAAATATAAAATAAGTATTGTCACAATTAATTACGTTTCTTAATAAGACAACACTGAATGAACTTCGATTGGGTAATAATAGTAATAAGCAAGTTAGAACCATCCGTTATCTGGAGACACGACTTGCTTGATAACAATAAAATTATCTATGTGTTTATTTAGGTAACGTAAATAATCTATTTTTCGGGCAATTATTGAGTTTTTTTAATGTTTTATGCGATTATGCTAAAACGTATTACGTACAAAAGCAAAGAGAGGAAATCTAATTTTGTATCTTTAACCTATATTTGTTTTGAATAGAGATTTAACTGCTGTATAGTCATACTAATCTCAAGAGATATAGAGGGCTAGGTTTATAAACCGATGTTTGACTATTTTTTTTTTTTTACAAAAAAAAGAAACCGTGTGTTTCGGGTACTTATTCTTGAAAATAATTCTGACTGCCTGATTTTGGGGACTAAAGATTGTAAATTTTACCTTTTATCACAGTGGATTATAACATCTGAGAAGTAGCCGGGTTTGTTCTCCACGTTCATCTGGTGGGCGAACACTGGAGTGACCGGGAGCAACTCCACGAACTCATTTTCTGATTTCCGTAGCTTCATGTATGCTGCTGCTGTCATGAATGCTGTATATACGTGTATCGTGTTAAAAAGTATATACATAAAATATAATTATATAAATAATAAAAGCTTTCTTGCTTGTGGTATATATGTTACCGTTATTATTATAAACATTTTTGATTTGTAATATCTATATCTATTGCAAATCGTCAAATTATGAACCGATATAAAACTTACATCTGTAACATCTGTTACATTCAATATTTTCCGTTTGCGCTCTTTACATAGAACATTGTTATATGAGTGTAACAATAACGGCCTGTTCACAAATTTACTGTTTGCAATGGACGTATTGTACGCACTGACGATGTTCAAAATATTACAGTAAAATATATAAATATATATCACATACATATCATTTATTCAACTATTGTAAAGTCATCTCGTACTAATACTAACACAACAATATATTAACACAAAAAACAAAAGTTGATTACCTACTGTAAAAGATTGAGGAGTAGGTAGGTAGGTACCTACTAAGAATCCAAAATTAGATATCCCCAAAGTCAGTATAATAACTATATAATATGGTAAACATTTATTTAAATATATTGTTCCCGCTTTAATGAATATACTCCCGAAAACCATTAAATATGAAATGAAAGAAAAAAATTACAAACTAGACATCGCCGTCGGTTACGTTGGCGGCGTTGAAGCGACGGGTGGATCAATTCTATCTTTATATTTATACTACATTCTAATATAATTTTTATTATATTATTACAGGTACGCACTACCCGGTATATATACCTATATAATTATATGAACTGAACTGAATTAGCCTGTAAACGTTTCACGGCGGTCGGTGGGCAATCCTCCATATAGGAGAAGGGTTGGAGCTTAATCCACCACGCTGCTACATTGCGGGTTAGCAGATAATTTATCTACGATGAGTAACGATCGTTATCAGATGTCGATGATAACAAACCGGCCGACCGTTTTGGTAGTGGTGCGTATATAGTCTTTAGTCTCCACAACGCTGGTGTTTGCGGGTTCGATTCGTGCTCGGAGCAGTTATTTGTATTTGTATAAATATTTGTTTCCGGTCTGGGTGTATGTGCCTCGGAGAGCACGAACAGCCGGCGGACCTATATCCTATTAATATTATAAATGCAACAGTTTGTCCAGATGTTTGTAACTCTTCCACGCAAAAACTGCTGAATGGATTTAGATGAAACTTTACAGAATCAGCATTACACATAGGCTATAATTTATAAAGATTTTGTGTAATTTGGCCATAATATAACAAAGCTTAAAAAATATTATGCGAAAACGCGTAAGTGCTACCAATTCCATAGCGCTTACGACATTCTTTTCGCGAGAATTCTATTGGCCAGAATGGAGCGTCAGACAGCGCGTCGTGCAGGGCGGGAGTGGAGGGGAGGTCCAAGTAATAACGCGCCATCGCCGAGTGTGCGACTCGACCGCAGGCGCCTTACAGTCCTTACACCGTTTCTCTGTCTACGCCTTACACTATGTATTATTAATTTATTATACTCTTTGGTGGGCGCCGGGCAGGCGTCATAGACAGTTGTGTTCATTTTGAGCATGGAATATCTATATTCTATGATTTTGAGTTTTTTTTCTTGTAGAGTAATTCGATTCTCAGAGCGATTTATTACTTATACTATTAGTACAGCAGGCATAATTATTATTTTTAGTTGGTATATTTTAATAGAAATATAGATTACTTTTTATTTTTATATCAGTTGTATTAGAAGTGGCTTTTTTAATTTGATATATTTATGTACATGTATGTTTCGTGGCTAACCTGCTGCGCCGTTTGTGATGAAATTTGATAGGACATAGGCTACATTTTATCATAACACCTACGCCAAGCCACAGGCAGATTCTATACCTACTAGATTACCTGTATATAGTTTAAGTGCAGTGTATTAAATGAATTAATAAATAAATAAATTCCTTCATATTCTGTATTTATTATAAACACAAATTGTTTTTAATAAATTGTTTTCATTTTTTGAATCACTATACAAATTAAGAAATATAATTTTATAGCAAAATAAATAAATATATTTGACGTACATATATGGTCGTCTGTTCCTTAGGTATAAATAAGTTAACTTAATGACTGTGATTTTTGAAATTTTAGGTGAAAGCCGACTATAACTAAACTATAAATATACTTACATACAGAAATAATACATACAAAATTCCTATATTATAAATATGAAATGAAAGTTTGTTTGTAACGCTTTCACGCGAAAATACTTGACCGATCATCGTGAAACTTTGTACACATATTGTTGGAGGTATTAGAAGCAATATATGAGACTTTTTTTTGTCGCGATAACTGACTTCACGCGGGCGAAGCTGCAGGCGGATACTAGTAAAAATATATATTATATCCAGAGTCGGGGCGGTAATCTAACCCACAACTCTGCAGCAGAAAGCAGAGTCACTGCCAACTGCACCAATGGGCCACTTAAAATACATAATATATAAGACAAATTAGAAAAATACGTCATGAAGCTATGCCCTGAGAAGCACTTATATTATGTCAATAAATAAAATAATAACTTTAAAAGACTTACCTAAGTCAATTTTATCCTTTGTAAAAGGGTCCGGGCGTCCTGATATGGGACCTGAACTTCGGCTTTCGTATTGTAATGTAGTATGGCAATCTAACGCTTCTTCTAATAGCTCTATAATTAATTCATACATTTCCACTGGATGTGTGGGACACATGTAAGTTATTACACGTAATTCCAACTTTTTTTCTTTTCTTTAGACATTTTTAAAATAATATTAAAATATAATTTTATGCAATACAAAGACTCCCTTGTTTGTACAATATTAAAATGCAATGCGCTTTGTTTACTTTCAATACCGACATGATAAACATTGCACGCTACGTTCACGATCTATCCGGTTTCTAGAACAGCGACCGCAGAGGCGCAGAAGTACTGTGACTTCGAAATCACGCATACACTGCGTGTTTATATCGATTATAAGGCTAAATAATAAATGTAATACAATTTAATTGTCTGCATTATTAATAAGTGTATTGAGAAAAATAATAACAGCTAGGGAACTGGTAGCAGTAATTTTTAATATGATGATTTCATCGTCTGACAGAGTTTGATAATATTAGAGTACTAAGTAAAATAAACAATTTGTGCGATTCATTAATTGCTACAAAATCAAATAGGAGCTTACAAAAAATGCTTATAAAAATTAGTGTCTTAAAAGATATTATCGCATATTCTGTCGATAGTCTTAATAAATTGTATTTAATATTAAAAAAATATTAATGCTGACAGAAGTTTTTACTGCTGTGTTTTAGTGTTTTTTTTTCTTTTTTTTTCTGATTATTATGATTATGATATAATATAAAATACAAATAAAATACTTTATCGGCAGGCAGATTAGAATAATTATTGAAATCTATACAAATAATAAATCTGTTAAAACCTCCGTTTTATTAATACACTATATATCATCAAAAATAAATTTTAATAGCGCGTTGTTTTTTTTTTTTGAATCAGCGCCATCTCTTATCGTTTTTTGTTCGTGCACGTATCACGTAAACCAATCAAAACCAATGTAAATAACTTTAATACATAAAAATTAAACATAACTCACAGTATAATTTAGTTTTTGTTTCATTGTAATTAAATTTAAAAATAAATATTTAAGAAAATAGAAATAGGTACCTACGCCGCCAACGCCATCTGGTCTAAGGAATCTTAAAAACTCACAAAACTTATTTTTGAGTTATTATTTTGTTAAACTTAAAAGTTTACTAAATATGTCGGATAGGAATAGAAATCGTTTTAATATTTTAGATAAACATCATTTTCAATTAATATAGGTACTATTATGTTAAATGTCACTAAATATAAAAACGATATTCTACAATTATACGATAGATGGCGTATGTATGTGAGAAAAAATATAAATTTATAATTTTTAAAATTTTAGTTAAATACCCGTGCGAAGCCGGGGCGGGCCGCTAGTTAAACATAATATATGAATAATAATATTTTATAATATATTAAAATAATTATTGAATATAACATCGTTTCTGCCTTTGGAAACTATAATATAGTTTTTGACAGGTTTTTTTTTACAATTTCGAAATTATTTATTTTTAAAAAAATCAGAGCTACCTGAGCTCGCCACTTATTTTTAATGTAATGTACATCATATGTTTTTTTAGTTTTATAATTTTCTTATTTTAGAAGTTACAGGGGGGGGGGGATACAGTTTAGAAAAAATGATATTAGAAACCTTAATATCATTTTTGAAGACCTATCCATAGATAGGTCACACGTATGGGTTTGATGAAAAAAAAACTTGAATTTCAGTTCTAAGTATGGGGAACCCCCAAAATTTATTGTTTTTTTTCTATTTTACTTACCAAGTTTCAACAGTATAGTACTTATAGTTTTGGAAAAAAGTGGCTGTGACATACGGACGCACAGACAGACAGACATGACGAATCCATAAGGGTTCCGTTTTTTGCCATTTGGCTACGGAACCCTTCCGGAAAACCGGAAAGTTCAGACTACATTACGTCTGTTTATACCAATCAACGACGATGAAATCATATAATTAAATTGCCACCAGCTGCCTAGCTATGATATGTATTATGTACGACTGACGTGTACTTTGATTTATTAACTATCAAGGTATATAAATCTATACTTATAACAAAAGTAACAAGTCCAATTCTTGAAATTTCTTTTGGAGGTCACTATAATCGATACTGAACCTAAAAATGTATTTTTATTCATTTATGTATGTCTGTCTGTCTTTATCTTGGCGCATCACGCCAAAACACCTGGATGAATTTACGTAAACGAAACTTTTTATATTCATGGGGTACGTTCGCGCGCCCTCTTCTAATTGATTTCATCACTTTTTATCTGTTTTTTTTTTATGTGGTCTGTGGAATACATAGATAAAAAAGTGATGAAATCAATTAGAAGAGGGCGCGCAAACGTACCCAAGGTAACTAGGAAACTGAGTGAGTACTTTTTATTCCGTAATTTGGCACAGCTCCTCTGGGAGAAGAAATAAAGTCATAATGTGTACTTAGTTATAAATTATAATTTATTAACGCGTAGTTATGCGTTTTTTTTTTTTTTTTTTTTTTTTAGAAAGGGGGCATTCGTTAGTTACGTAAGGTGTTTAGGAAGGGGAATGGTTGGGGTCGCGCAAAACCTCACTCAAATCTCACGTGGGGAAAGAGGGTAGTCTCTCGGCAAATATCACGTATTTTTTTTCCCGCAAGAAACAGTGTCAAATTGCGAGAAAATTGAGTTAAATTAAGTACAATATGTGCAACTACAGAGAAACAGAGAAAGGGTCTTAGGTATTGGAGTGAGTCGGTGTATTGATTATTTACAGCAATATTCTGCATATTTATTTAACAGCCTGATGATATAAAAAGCTATACTTAAAAATATTCCGATCTATATTTCATTTACTTATTCATATTATCTAGTATTTTATTTATTTTTATATATAACTTATTTATATAGTTTATCTTAAATAGTTTTAAAATATTTGTTAGCGCCGTCATAGTAAAAAAAAAAAAACATTTTTGTAGAACGGCTTCACGGAAGATCAGCGTTGTATCTAATCAGATGCAAGTTGCATCTGATTAGTGCAACACATGCTGAGTGGAGACCTTTTTAGGAAAAAGTATCTTGTATCTAAGCCTCTTATTATTCTGTAATTTTTTTTATTCTTATTTTTTGTAATACTTTTACCTAAATAAACGTTTTTCTTTCTTTCTTTCTTTCAACTCTTACGGATAGGGGATCGGACAGTAATCAGATTAAAATCTAAAATGTGCTTAGATAAAATAAATAAATTGCTTTACGATTATATATCTAATATTAATTTAATATAATTCATTTAACTATTTTTAAATGAAGAAATAAAATGTTGTTATTTTCAATATTTTTAAACTGTACTGAAACGCCAATCACAGTGCGTGACGTCATCTGTGGCCAATCACTGACTGCACTACCTACTTAGTTTACTCAGTTATTTCCATAAATTTGTTGAAATTATAAAAGTTGCTAAAAGATTATTGATAAATTAGGATACGGTAATCGATTTAAAAGCTGTCTCGTGGTGTTTAACCAGTTTTTTATAATGAAAACAGGATTTACGAAAGCCGACAATCGAAATCTTCCCAGAGTTAATACGTTTCTGATTTGCAATTTCTTTGCAAGTAATTCTGACTTTTGTGACACTGAATTTCGAAATGTGAAAACTTCTGTATTACTATTATAACTATATAATAATATATTATTTGCCATCAATACCTAGGTACTTGAAAAAATACCTCCTTCAAAAATAACCTCTAATATTACATAATATATGTATTGTACCTACTGTACTGTACTAGCCTGTAAACCACCCACTGCTGAGCGAAGGCCTCTTCTCCATATAGACGAAGGGTTGGAGCTTAATCCACCACGCCGCTCCATTGTAGGTTGGCGAATAATATACTACTATGAGTAACGATCGCTGTCAGATGTATATGATAACAACCGGGACCGACGGCTTTACGTGGTCTCCGAGACACGATGAGGTGAAACACAAGGACATACACCCAGACCGGAAACAAATATTTGTACAAATACAAATATCTGTCCCGAGCGGAAATCTAGCCCGCGACCGCCGGCACGGGGTGTGTTGAGGCGACTACTCGCACCACTACACCAGAACGGTCGTCGCAAGAAGAATACTGTCAACACTATATCACATTCTTTAGTGATACAAAAAAAAAATTACAAAAAGATAAAATCTATAATATTAGTTGACCGTAGAGAGAAAACAATAGGTATATAGTTACTAAAAATTAATTTAAGCACATTTCATTCTATTTATTTGTAGTAATTAATGTATATTTACGTCAAAATGATCTTCACAAAAGTAAATTGGTGAAATTCATTTCGTTGCATTTTCTACTCGCTAAGTCTAACCATTTTTTTCGTTTATCTGCTTTTCTTGGCACATCAAATGAACATTTCATTTGAATATTTCGTTTTGATGTGTTCGTACATCGAGGTACTGCACACCAACGACATTTTATGCGTTCCATAAGAACAAATAAAAAATCTACTCCACGAATCAAAACTTCTCGTGAACTTATGTTCATACAGCTGTTTTGTTATAACCCCAGATGATGTCACGCGCTCTCAGATGACATAGCGTGGTGTTTTGGCGAATTAAAACATAATTTTGGGTACCTAAACGGCTATAAATAAATAAAGTTTTATTTTTTATGGGAATAAGTATCCATAAAGATGAATTTAAAACACTTTCTGAAAATTTGTCCGATCCTCTATTGTAACACGGTTAGCTACTGAGCTTCTGTGTGCAAGCGATAACGTCTAAATCAGAGCGAGGTTGAAGGAGATGATTTTACTGAAAATCACATAGACATGTTGATTCTAATAGTCACTCTTGAAATCATACATGAGTTTTCTTGGATTGAATTAGAGTAAATATTCGTTTACGAATCTTAGTAGATCCTATTTCAGTATTTTATTGTTCAATTTTCTCATTGTGATCCTATGTTACATCATTAAAAATCTTAAATACTACCCTCACTATCCTGTTGAATTCACGGTGAAAACACTGAGTAATCACTGTGCTCGTGGAAACACTGTGTAAACCACGTAAGTTCTACCGTGTATGTTTCTACCGTGTGTTTGTACCATTCAAACATCGTGTTTCCAACAGTCGTTTCCACGTTCGTTCGTCGTCCACAATAGTTTCTCGCAAAAACCACGGCACTCAACACCAAATTATAGTTTACATTCGAGCTCCATAGATGGTGTTGTAGGTCGATTGAATCGCACTATGGTTTAGTTAACAGCCTTAGTGGAAAAAAATCTCTGGAAAACTATAAAAAATTTCTAGTATCTAAGTATGAATAATAATTCGGAAAGTTTTATTTTCTCTTAGAATCTCTGAAAAAGTATTATTGAGTCAAAGAAACGTTTTATGTGGTTTAATAAGTCAGAGTATTTATCACAGTATTATGCGTTTCTACCAAAGTAAAGCTACTACTTACTACTTACTAAAAGTAACATCCCCGCTTTCCATTATTTGTTTCATTTCCGCGCATGTTGAATGTATGTAGTGTGCATGCGCTCCTATCAAATTGATGAAATCTTCAATTAGAAGAGGGCCACGAGGCGCGAACGTACCCATTATTATATACTCTTTAGCACCCATCAGTACCACGGTCGAGGTATCTCTCACGGCCGTGATCAGTACCCATAATACTCTGCATAGACTATACACTTAATTAGGGGTGTTCATGGGAAAAAATTATCGATAATTTTATATTATTATATATAATTTAATTAATAATTTTATATTATATATAATAAATATGTATTGTGTTATCGATAGTTATCGATAATTATCGAATGAACACTTATCGATAATTATCGGATAAAAAGTTATCGATACTTAGGGACAGTTATCGATAATTATCGGATAAAAATTATCGATAGTTGACGACAGTTATCGATAATTATCGGTTCAATTTTCGGACGAAAAAAAAAGATCATCCAGCCTTCAGTATGGACATTTTCCTCCATACCCTATACGAATACCTAAAAAAAAAATAAAAAAGGTCATCCGCCGTCCAATTCAACATTAACCTCCGTACCCTATCCGAATACCTAAAAAAAAAAAAGGTCCTCCGCCGTACCATAATTATCGATACTTATCGGATCCAAAAACAATTATCGATAATTATCGAATACCACAATATTATCGATAATTATCGGATGGCACAAAATTAGCGATAATTATCGGATCGCAAAAATTATCGGTAATTATCGAATGAAAACTTATCGATAGTTATCGATACTTATCGAATGAAAAATTATCGATAATTATCGATTCAAAATTATCGAAAAACACTTATCGATAATTATCGAATGAAAACTTATCGAGTAGTTACGAATTATCGATAATTATCGCACACCCCTACACTTAATACATAGTACATACCACATACATACTCTGTGGTTAACGCCTAGCGGTCAGCGTTCGGAACCGTACGATAATTATCGTACACATACGATAATTTTGTGCCTACGTACGATGTACGATAGCATATTATTATCGTACGCAGATTGTACGATAATTTCTATCATGATGCAAAATTTGAGAATTTATATTATTTCACTCTTGCGCTGATAGTATAAATCGCAGTAGCATGATTTTATTTTGTCCAATAAAATCTTGGGAAAATACCGGGAAATACAAGTTCTCTATTCCTATTGGTTCCTACGATTCGCTCTGCTAAGTTTCACCACTGCCGATACTGTAACTTTATCCAGCGCCTGCTGTACACGCTTTCTTATTGGTTAGTATAGCATCTACCAATGCGATTAAAAGAATATAAGTTCGATATTTCGATTATGTGCACACTTCATATATTGTATCGTATATTTTGTGTAGAAAAGTTGCCAGTCATTTCGTTATATTATTATACGTCTGTATTCGGGTCACGGAAGTTAGCCCCCCAAAAAAATTTTTTTTTTATTTTTCCAATTTTCGTTTGCACATATCGTTTGTTCGTCGTTTGTTCTTGATTGTTCGTTATAAACAATCGTTTGTTCGTTAATCGTTTATTTATAAAAAAATATTAAAAATATGCCTTAAAGTTAGCCCCCCCTACTCAAATTTCTAATTTTTTTCGTTATTAGTAGGCTTTAAATATTAATTAATGTTTGTTCTTTTATAAAACACGTTTGTTCTATCGCTATAATGTCTATTTTTTGTTTAATTAACAATTTTTATTTTGCATGATTATCGTCCAGAAACACTTGTGTTGCGCATGCGTCCGTTTGACGTCTAAGCGGTTTATTTAAAAATCACAATCACAATAAATAAACTTAAAACAAGTTATCTGGATATTACTGATAGATTTGATTGGAAAACAAACCAACGTTTCGCAACAAAATATTTTATTATGTTTGAATTGAATAAAATTATATAGGACATTTGCACAACTCGCTGATTATTTTGATATATCGGCTAGCAAGCTAGCAATGTAAGTTTCAACACAATGCCAGAAATTGTGAATTTACTTCCACCCTTTATTAAAAAGTTTTCAACTAATTCGCTCAAGAAGTACCTATCTATTGCTTTTAGGCATAAATATAATAAAGTTACATGTATGATAGACTGCTTGGAAATTGAAATCCAATGTATTGTCTGTATGATGTTCTCAGAAATTTTGTCTCTACTGGATATGCAGGAAGGACAAAGGATGTGAACTTCGTTGAACATAGCAAATTTTTAGATAGTTTGCCATCTAATGCTTGTATTTTAGCTGACAGAGGGTTTGAACACCTTGAACATTTTTATCATTGTAGTATTTTTATTGAACATCATAGTGAAAATTGTATCAAAATAAATCAAGTGGTTTTGAAGGATTAAATGAATACTTGCACTATATATTACTATTATATTATAATAAAAAATATAACCAATATTAAGTATGGTTTTACTATTTCCATGGTGCACTGTATAAAAGATGATGTTGGTCAACACATGGCCGAGTTGATTTGAAGATTTGGTCAACATAGCCACCATAATAGATGTTAGTGATATAGTAATAGATGTGCATTTTTCAAAAGTGCATGTGCAAAATATGTGAATACATAGACACTATATATAGGATCTACTGCACTGCTCTCTTGGTATCAATTCAGCTTTTAATATTACTCAAAAAGTAAAAATAAAATTAATTCAATAAAACAATTATTTTCATTATAAAATTGATGTATTGTAAAAATCGACCTCATAGGTTACAATGTCACAAACAATAACTTTTACATATTATAAGAAATTATCAGTTATTCATATAATAACACGAAAAGTATATTTTCAGTGGTTTTTAAACTTTAACACTTTTGTATAAAATTGGAAAAATGTTATTCTTCCAAAAAGCAACTACACTATTTAATAACTTCATGACATATTCATGTTCATATTCAACAGGAATTATAGTGACTCGATTATTTTTTTCAAAATCACTACTAGCAACATAAAAATAACTTTTATACAAGTATATAGTTTTCTTTGGCACAATATTTTGGATTTGAACTTGCAAAAAATATTTCTTTGACATTGTACCGTTCTTATCTATAGTTTACAAAGACTAGACTGTATTTCTGTGAAGACCACTTTGATATACATAAGTATGCATTATAAATGGTATATTAACTATCAAATAAACAAAAGAAAACTATATGTTAATACTACAAACAAAATGCCATATTTTGTAATGTATTTATAGGTTATGATATGTAGTGAGTTGAAAGCTTCATAAATATTTTATTCTACATTTTAGCTAGAAAATGATATGGAAAATTATACAGAGAATGTTTATTTATTTATTTAATGATTTTTGATCTCTTCTTGCCAGTTTCAACCAAGTGTTTCTCATTTTAATATAACTTAGCACTTGAATCCACAATTTTTGTGTCGTTTTTACACTTATCAAAGAGTATATAAGTAAGAGGCGGCGCTTCGAACATAGAGTTGAGCTAAAATAAATAAATAAATAATTCACTATACCATGATTGCAACATTACGGTTGAGTTTTTTTTTTCATTAGTTTGGTAGTAATGACGCATAGTGTTGTCTCAATTTTATCGTACCAGATATCGATACTAGTGTGGAAAATTATCGATAAAACTATCGATACTTTTGTAGCATGGGGTTCTTTGAATTATACATTTTTGTAATTATTGTAAATAAAACACACTTTTTTATTATTATTATTTATATTTCAATATGATAATATGATTTACAAACATAACATGATAATATTTTCAGATATCAACTGAGAAAAATACAATTCCAAATACACTCTCATTATACAATGATTTTCAAAAAATAATATGATTTACAAACAAAATATGAAAATATTTACAAATATCAACTTAAAAAAATAGAATTCCGAAGAGCATTACAAAAGAGAGACTCTCACTATACAGTAATTCTCAAAAATATTAAATAATATGAGTTACAAACATAATATGAAAATATTTACAGATATCAAGTTAAAAAATACAATTCCAAAGAGCATTACATAAAATACACTCTCATTATAAAATGATTTTCAAAAAATAATATGATTTACAAACAAAATATGAAAATATTTACAAAAATCAACTTAAAAAACAGAATTCCGAAGAGCATTACAAAAGAGAGACTCTCATTATACAGTAATTCTCAAAAAATATTAAATAATATGAGTTACAAACATAATATGAAAATATTTACAGATATCAAATTAAAAAATACAATTCCAAAGAGCATTACATAAAATACACTCTCATTATAAAATGATTTTCAAAAAATAATATAATTTACAAACAAAATATGAAAATATTTACAAATATCAACTTAAAAAATAGAATTCCGAAGAGCATTAGAAAAGAGAGACTCTCACTATACAGTAATTCTCAAAAAATATTAAATAATATGAGTTACAAACATAATATGAAAATATTTACAGATATCAAGTTAAAAAATACAATTCCAAAGAGCATTACATAAAATACACTCTCATTATACAATGATTTTCAAAAAATAATATATTATATATATATATATATGATTTACAAACAAAATATGAAAATATTTACAAATATCAACTTAAAAATAGAATTCCGAAGAGCATTACAAAAGAGACTCTCACTATACAGTAATTCTCAAAAAATATTAAATAATATGTTTTACAAACTTAACATTTAAATATTTACAGATATCAACTGAGAAAAATACAATATTACAACGAGCATTAAATTAAAAAAAAAAACACTCTCATTATACAGTAATTCTCAAAAAATATTAAATAATGTGATTTACAAACATAACATGAAAATATGGTTTATATTTTTTTTTTGCTTTCCACAAAAAAATTTTTTTTTTCATAATTAATCTGGATACCTTACATACCGATATAAGACTTAAGATTAGACTGTATAATCGGAACTGTGTCTTAAAAAAATTATTGATATTATAAAACATTTTCCATTTTACATTTTTGGAAGATACAAAACTAAAGCTTTCCATTGTAAGAAAATGTAAAAATATGAGCAGAAATCTACTCAAAATATTTAAATTTAAAAAACTTTGTAGAATAAACAATTACTGCAAGCAGTATTTGGCAGGAATTAATAGAGTAATTATACAATCTAAAAATGTTAATTCACAGAAATATATTCAAATAATGAAAATTTGTAAAACATTATATAATAAATAAATCATTATTGCAAACAGTATTCGGCAGAACATAATAAAAATTCTTTTTTTTTTTAATTTAAAAAATGTAAATATTGAAAGGAAGTTAGCTACTCAAAATATTATAATTTTTGGCAGTAATAACACAAAACAGCAATTTTCCATTTCTAAAACATGCAAAATATAGAAATATTATAGATATAGAGAATTTATGATAACCAACTACATATAAACAGTACTTGTCAGAAAATAGCAAAATTTAAGTATTGTATTTTTAAAACCAGAGTGAATCTTTGTAGAAATCTCAATGTTTACAATGTTACAAGTTTTTATTAAGCCTTATTTACTGACTAGTTTTTATTAATCAAATGCTTTTAATAGGCAACAATTGTTTAGTATAACTGCTTTTTATAAAATTTCTTTAAAGTTATAATATATTTAATGGATTTCTGCGATTATTTTTTATTGCATTATTTACTTATATATATTTTATTATATTCTATCAAATACCGATTCTTTATTTTGCTATTTACTCAAAATTTTATTATTTCGTGTTAATTTATATTGCGATTTATATTTGTTATATCATTGTAAGCTATTGGAAATCTGATAAATATTAATAATGTTTTACACTATTTCTAAATTCTGTCCCGGACCTCTCATCAATATCTGGTTTTATGTATTATGAAATTTCTGAATTTAAATTCTTTATATCTAAATTAATATTTGTATTTGTAATCGCTTAATGAGCTTCAAACAATTTTTCATTAAATGCTTGATCTGAAGGATGACCAATACAGTTGATGTAGAATCTGAAATTAGACATAATCTAAATGTAAAAATATATCAAAAAGTAATACATATATTACAATATACAATATGCACTCTAAATTATAATTAAAGAGTAATTTTTTTTTATCAATAAAATATTAACTGACTATTTTATATTTCAGTTTTAAATCTCAAACAAAAAAAAAAAAATATTTGATGTAGACAAATATCCTTCACAAAGAAAGGAATGATGTTATCATTTCATCACCTTGATGAAATATTTTTTGACAAATATATTTCATCACCTTGATGAAATATTTTTTGACAAATGGTATACAATATGTATAATATTCATCATACATATGTGTCATTATCAATTTCTTTAGAAAATCATAATTTTTTTTGGGTTATTTTTTATGAAGTTTTGGACAGATTGCTGATTTTAGACAAATATTATTATAAATAAAATACTAATCGGCAGTAACTTATTGAAATGCTCCAATTTTTTTTATTGCTTCTTCTATCTTTAGTTAACACTGAGCCTTCCCAAATAAAGATCAAAGTTGAAGGTAGAAAATCCAATATATCTTACTTTTTAAAACATACACATGTCATATATGCTATCTATGTTACCTAATTTAACAAATTGTTAAATGTAGATTTATTATTGTAACCAGCCATTAGAAAATTATATGTAAGTATAACTTTATTCTTACCTAGAATTATTAGTTAGCACGGTAGATACCAGCACCAAGATCCTTGGGAGAAGAGGGTGTGGTGATGTAGCTATAAACCTCTTATATCTGAAAATTCAATTAATCGCAACATTATTTCTTAAAAATTAATTTTTTTTAAATTTATTTTATAATTTTGAATTTCTATTGGTTTAACAATAACAAATTAAAACATATGGACCAATTTCACTAGTTGTTGACGTTTATCTTGCACTTTAATTACTGAGAGGCTATCGGTGATCATTAACAGCAGGAGGTAAAACAGGCCATTAGAACCTGTTTCACCTCAAGAACTACAAATTTTGGATGCAAATATAAATATCTGACAGATAAAATGAAGTTTGATGGTAAATCAGAAAAAAACATATCAGCATCTTTTATCTTTTGGACTCCATTATTACAGATAACTATCAGAACATTTATAAGCAACCAATGAATTTGGACCTTAAATAGCAATACAAAAAAAAAAAAAGTTAGTTTAATATAGTTTAAGTAATCATAAAATTAAAAAACAATGATAATTTATTGTTTTAAACTAACGCGATCACTATTCATATTAAAATTTATATTATTTATTTACCTTTTATTAACTGTGCTAAAATGTTAACTATATTTTATGTGGTAATCAAAATTTTAATATTTAATAAAAAAAAATCTTGCTAAGCTAATATTTAATATAAAAAAATGCTTGATATGGATTTCAATGTTTATTATTTAAGAGTTTATAGATAACATACATAAACCTAAATTTTTCCTTTAACTTTATTATTGTAATTGTAAAAAACTATAACTTAAGTTTAGAACATTTTTATATTTGTCATGTGTCAGAAATTTAGTATATAAGTCGATTAATTTGTAAGAATAAAAGGAGTTGTAAAATAGAGTTGTAAATATATAATTGGAAGGAAATACAACGTTATTTACTAATTAGAGGATTTTATTTAACCTCCTGAATAACACTAGCACTACACCAGCCCGGTGACACTCCCTTCCAAAACTTGGACTAAAACTTATGCAGTGATAGATCAAGTTGCATGCTTACTACTTATTTACTAAAAAAAAAAACCTAAAGTACAATTTTTTTTTTTATACACATGAAGTGCTGTTTGGTGAGGTGATTATAAAAACAAGTTACTGTACTCTATCGGCCTGTAAACAACCCACTGCTGAGCAAAGGCCTCTCCTCCATAAAAGAAGGGAAGTTACTATATTTAATACAATTATTGTATTTTGTTATTAATACATGTATAATGTTTGAAACTTATGCTGTTTTTTGTAAGCAAATATAAATAGAAGTGTGTAGTAAAAAAGCCAATTCAATATAAAGACCATAGAACTATTTATACTTACAACACATAGTTTTAAAATGCTATTAATCCAGAATTATTTATGTCAAGATAATATTAAAAATGCAAAAAATCACCTTACCTCATATCTTCTGATGGTTTCTTATTTTATGCCTTTAAGATGTGAAGAGGAAATTGCATCAAGAGACTCATCTAATGGTACTTATCATGTTTAGCTATCCATTCTCCTTGCTGCTGAAATAGTTTGGTCAAAATAATATTAAGATCCAGTTAGATACTCCAATTAATGTGATTTTGCAATACGCATACAAAATCTTATCAATGAAATAGCTTACAATTAACATTTTAAAATTTGTAAATATCATCTTTAATTACTGTACAAAATATTAGTGCAAGTTCATTAATGCAGTTAATTATTGATTATATTTAATGTTCAAAATTATTACACACATACCTGTATGTTATAATTTTTTAGGTATTTTGTTTTTTCACACACCAATTCAGGATTAAGCAGATATTTGTTCCGCAACCACCGACCCGCAGTGGAGTAGCGTGGTTGATTAAGCTCCAATCCTTCTTCTATATGTGGGTGGTTTACAGGCTGATACAGTACAGTACAGATATTTGTTTAAAATAAATTAGATACAGGAGGCATGTTTACCTGAATAAATACACCTTTGATACATGATACGTAAAGTGGTTTCAAGCGAATAGCGATAGAAGAATTTCATAAAGAGAAAACATGAAAAATGTTAAACACAAATGTATAATATACCAAAAATGGTAAATAAATAGATAATATAAACATAGTAAATAAATATATATATATATATATATATATATATATATATATATATATATATATATATATATATATAAGCATATAAGCTATAATATATTATAATATATTATATTATCATATAAGCTACTCAGAGACAATGAAACGTTAAATAATGTGTTATTGTTATATAGGAATCAAAATATCTAAAGTATTGCTTTGTTATTCTATAGATCATCATGAGAATATTTTTATACACGTGCTTTTTAACAACGAAAAACTGTATTTGTTTCACATGTTTTTTAACTGAATACATAATAATAATGTACTTTTTTATCAAAATAACTTAGTCACGTATAAAATAAATAAATTAAAGCCCATAATTAAAAAAAAAAAACATGTAAAATGAGTAAATATCTTGTCAAGAAGCATTTTTTCTAGTATCAACACGATTCGTAAAAAAAAACACAGGTCTTCGGAGACTTGTAATGAATAATAAATAATTTCGTAAACACCTACCTGGTTGGAAGGAAAATGTTTGTTGTTTAATTAACTTCAATTAACTTAATAAGTAACGAGGTCGCGACCAGCGAGCGGCCATTTTTTATCGAAGTGACGTATCGCCATACTCTTTGACGTATCACTTTTTGATTTTGACAAACAATGCTACCAATTTTTTTATGAAAAGTAGTAGTTCAGTAGTTGGTAGCCATATGATAGTGAATTAGCGTCGCTGCACTGTAACGAGGTCGCGATCAGCGGCCATTTTTTATCAAACTTATCGAAGTGACGTATGGCCATACTCTTTGACGTATCACTTTTTGATTTTGACAAACAATGCTACCAATTTTTATGAAAAGTAGAAGTTGGTAGCCATATGATAGTGAATTAGCGTCGCCGCACTGACACTTATATTATTGCATTCAGACACAAGACACCAATGATAAACATTTAAAACTCATTATTTTCACAAATCTTGTTACTTGGTCTTTCGCAGTCATGTTGTTTAGTTGTTTACTAATTTTAAACAATTATGTTTTTAAAAGATTAAATTTAATATCCAGATAACTTGTTTTATGTTTATTTATTGTGATTGTGATTTTTAAATAAACCGCTTAGACGTCAAACGGACGCATGCGCAACACAAGTGTTTCTGGACGATAATCATGCAAAATAAAAATTGTTAATTAAACAAAAAATAGACATTATAGCGATAGAACAAAAGTGTTTTATAAAAGAACAAACATTAATTAATATTTAAAGCCTACTCATAACGAAAAAAATTAGAAATTTGAGTAGGGGGGGCTAACTTTAAGGCATATTTTTAATATTTTTTTATAAATAAACGATTAACGAACAAACGATTGTTTATAACGAACAATCAAGAACAAACGACGAACAAACGATATGTGCAAACGAAAATTGGAAAAATAAAAAAAAAAATTTTTTGGGGGGCTAACTTCAGTGACCCTCTGTATTCGCTCTGACAAAAGGAATTATTCAAATTAAGTGAAGAGAGAATTAATTTTCTAGAGCAGCAAAATTTTGATTACACACTCGGAGTGATTGTTATCATTGGCAAGTTGGTATATCTATCAAATACATTTTTTCAGTGGCTGTATATTAAAGTAATTATAGTATATTAAATATAAGTATATTAAAGCACACTGTCAAATACTACACGGATAGGCGCACACCGGTGTACGCCTGTTTCCTGGATCTAAGTAAAGCTTTCGATCTCGTCTCATATGAAATCTTGTGGCGTAAGTTAGAAGGCATAGGTTTGCCTGATGGCTTCATAGATTTGCTAAAATATTGGTATGGTAATCAGGTGAACTATGTGAGATGGGCAAATGAGTATTCTGAGCCGTACAGGATGGAGTGCGGGGTGAGGCAAGGGGGTCTGACCTCCCCGATACTTTTTAACCTATACGTGGACGCATTGATTAGGGAGCTAAGCAGCATGCATGTCGGTTGCCATATCGGCAATGTGTGCGTTAATAACATCAGTTACGCGGATGACATGGTCCTGCTGGCCCCCTCGGTGTGTGCGCTGAGAGCTCTACTCAGTGCTTGTGAAAAGTTCGCTGTCTCACATGGTTTGCTGTACAATACCAAAAAGTCACAATTCATGGTATTTAAGGCTGGCAGTAAATGTCCTCATGTTGTTCCACCCATAATTCTTAATAATAAACCTCTGGACAGAATCTATAGTTTTAAATATCTAGGACATATCCTTACTGACAGTCTTAAAGACGATGAAGACATTGAGAGGGAACGTAGGGCACTATCGGTCAGAGTAAATGTGCTGGTGCATAGATTTGGTCGCTGCACTGATGCTGTTAAGATCACGCTTTTCAAAGCATATTGTACTTCCTTGTATACGTGCAGCCTTTGGACCAACTATACCAAAAGGGCCTATAGTGCCCTACGTACTCAATACAACAATGCATTCAGGGCATTGTTGCGGCTGCCGCGCTACTGTAGCGCATCCGCGATGTTTGCACTGGCAGGTGTAGATAGCTTCCATGCCATAATTCGAAAAAAGACCGCGTCGTTGCTAAATAGGATCCGCGGCAGCGGCAACAGTGTGCTGAATGAAATTGCCGACAGTGGGGACTGTCCACTAATCGGTCATATGGTCAGGCGAACTATGTCCTGCTTAGTAAAAAATTATTAATAAATCCTTATTAATAATTTTTTACTAACCAACCACTGAACGACTACTAACATAGATATAAGTTCCTTTTTCTACTAACAATTTTATGGATCAAAAGTTGTCTGAAATAAATTATTTTTATTTTATTTTTATTTATTTTATTTTATTTTCTATAACTTACTAACCTATTAATTATTTTCTATCTGTGCAATGAAGAATACATTTGGATTTCAGAGCTCCGTATAGTTAGCAGGTAAAATGATCATTTCTCGATTATAACTACAGAAATCACTAGGGCACAGATCAGGCAACTTTAGGTAATCACTTTTTCACTTTAGGAAACAATAATTCGTTTATAATTAATGAAAAAACATTGACCGTATAGTTAGCAGACATAGGTTAATGTTTAAAGTTCTGGCTGTTGCATTCGTTAGGGCATAGTTTGGGCAAGGTTAGGCGATTGTTTTAGATTTTATGAAGCAATAATTAGTAACAATCGGAGGTATTGTTATGGTATCCACTTGTCATTTACTCTATGGTCTTTGGTTTATCAAGTAAAATGGTCATTTCTTGATTATAACTACAGAAATCACTAGGGCACAGATCAGGCAACTTTAGGTAATCATTTTTTCACTTTAGGCAACAATAATTGATTTATAATTAATGAAAAAATTATTGAACGTATAGTTAGCAGAAACAAGTTAATGTTTAAAAATCTGACTGTTGCATTCGTTAGGGCATAGTTTAGGCAAGATTAGGCAATTGTTTTAGATTTAATGAAGCAATAATTAGCAACAATATAAACAAAATTGAATATTTAATTCTCTCGCTTTCAGGATTCAATATTCGACGAGGGCTGAAAAACTGAGACAAGGAGTCGAGTCGGATCCTTGCGGAACGGATCTTTCCTTTCTTGGCCGGTTGAGCTTCGTGACACAGGAAGTTGCGAAGAGCCGAATCCCCGAAAGCGCTTCCCCTGAACTTCGACCGAATATGTGTTAATTTTGTTTCTGTTACTTGATTCTCCATAATTTCAATAAACTTGATTTTATTTCATCGTTTTTAAAGATCGTAGCAAATCTTTGTCGTTCTTTGCCCTGAAAATATCGATCGGCGTGCCAGTTTTTGTGGAAATCCTCGCTGTGATAAGCGAAATAATGAGAAAAACTATAACAAACCCTCGCGGTGGTTGGTGCTTCGTGCAGTTCGCCTATGCCAGTTACTAGTATGTACTTAGTACGAGGGAGTATTGTTCGACGAATGTTCCGCATGCGTGGGATTGGTACTGCGAGTCGGAGACACTCCGAAATAGGGATAGCGATTCTTTTCAAAAAAGATCGATTTTTAAATCGATTCGAATCGCAACACGATGAATCGATTCTTTAAAAAATCGAAGTCCAAAAAATCGATTTCTTAAAAATCGATCTTTTTAATCTATTAAGAATAATATCCTTATTTTATGTAAAATGATTATGCCAACTAGTACTTAGAAAAATTAATTAGAAATTGATGCTGTTTTTAATTGGAAAAAATGCTTTCAGCATTAAGCTCGTCTGTTGTATACATACATGTGTATGTTCAACTAACTGAAATTTTTATTATCTTTTTGTATAACTTTTCGTAAGATAATTCGTCGATTATCGAAGGTAAAGTATCGATTCACTGGATCGATTCAATACTAAATATCGATCCAAAAATCGATCTTTTTTGCTCGAAAAATCGATTCTTCGATTAATCGATCTCAGATCGCCATCCCTACTCCGAAACAGTTCCAGGTCGGTTTTAAGTGTCCCTCAAGATGCATCTGCCAGAGTAAAAACGTAAAAAAAAGAGGTGCGTGTACTTATGTACGCGCGTAAGAAGTTATACTTCTTTGGCATCATTAAATTAAAGTAAATAAATAAATTTAATAATAAATTAAAAAAATTAATTTAAGTTTATTCATTTTTTAAATAATTTTATTATTTTCTTTATCTAATATTTATTTTTCATTTTTATCAAAAAGTTTTCATTAAATTTGTACATTTATTTTTTAAAGTATTTATTATTTATTCAATTTAATAATAAATTTTAAAAATTAATTTAATTTTAATATTTTAATTTGATGTTGAATTTTAATTTGTATCACAAATGATTTATTAAATTTATTTCTTTATTTTGTAAATATTAAATAACCAGTAATAAATATTGAACGTTAATAATTTCATAATATTTAGTATTAATTATACTAAATAAAAATATTTTAATTCATATCATTAAATAATACATACCAATAGTTAACCTCAATTATATTGAAGCACTTGAAAAAGTATATAAGCACATTTTTTTTCACTAATATTTATTTACGAAAAGTAAATAATAATAAATAATACCTACTGTAGCGTACCTACTTACATATATAATACCTATTTATGATTGAATGTCCTAGGCCTAAAATAAATTGTCATAGTAACGAATAAAAACAGAAAAGAAAATATATTGAACGTCAACGTGAACTCGTATTTTTATTTATAGATAAATATTATAAAATATAACGTAGACACCCGAATATCTCCGCAAATACAATATTCAATTTAAATCACTACCACATGAGTAAATAAATTATCATGTGTCACTACTGAATATAATTTATTAGCACATATATAATTCACACTTAAATGAAACTAAGACACGTGTTGTGAATGTACAAACTAAAAACATCTGGATGAATATTATAAATAAATATGAAAATAGTGATCAAAGACGACGAGCGTGCCAACATACGCGACTAATAGAGGTTCTATTTATCTTTTTTTGGTAATATGAGGCTCAATGAGTGGTTTAGCCGGCAACTTCATACTGTTCGGCAACTTCATACTGTTAATTTTTGTGTCACAGATGCGCGCGCATCGTAAAATTTCACTCATGATTTTTCCATAACGCGCCTAAAGAAGTATAACTTCAATAAATAATTTTTAAATAAATCTAAAATAAAATAAAAAATAAAAAAATTAAAGTAAAAATGAAATACTTTATTTATTAATCGTTTTGAGCCGGATGTTCGAGCCTCGAGGCGACATAGCCGAGCAAATCTGAGCTTTTCGTTAATCTTAACAAAAACTAACACTTCGAATAGTCTAACCAGGCAATCAGAAACGACGTAAATCCAATTTTTTTTTTGCGTTTATAAGATTTTCAGAAACATTTTGGTTAAAGAGATACGATTATTTTTTGGAATGACATTTAAATTATTTATTTATTTTTCCTGAGAAAACTAGAAAAAGCAAAATTCCAAATCGTAGGTAGAATTGAAGGGGAGGTCAATTTCTCTAGCTGCGTATTTTTTTTATTAACAAATTATTAATAAATAATACAAAATAATGAAACTTTCACAAATCACGGGGTGAATAGGAACAAAACTGGAAGTTTTTCATTAATTTGTATATATATCTTATCTCTTATTTTTCAGGTTTAACTGAAGGGCAAATTGAATCGAAGTGAAGGCAATTTTTTAGTGTTTATTAGATTTCCAGAAACTTTTTGGTTAAGGAGATTTAAAGTTGCAAAGACATTTAAATTATTTATTTATTTTTCGTGAGAAAACTAAAAGAGGGCAAAATCAAAATCGTAGGTAGGATTAAAATCAGATCAATGTCTATAACTGGGTATTTTTTTTATTAACAAATTAATAAATAGCTGGGTATTTTTTTATCAACAAAATAATAATAAATAATACAAAATAATAAACTTTCACGAATCGCGGGGTGAATAGGAATAAAACTGGCAGTTACACTCTTTTGTCTCTGTTTCATCTCTTATTTTTCAGGTTTAAATGAAGAGCAAATAGAATCGACATTAAGACAATTTTAGCGTTTATTAGAATTTTAGAAACGTTTTGGTTAAAGAGATACGATTATTTAAATTTGGAATGACATTTAAATTATTTATTTATTTTTCCTGAGAAGACTATAAAAGGCAAAATTTAAAATCGTTGGTAGAATTGAAGGGAAGGTCAATGTCTATAGCTGGGTATTTTTTTTATTAACAAATTATTAATAAATAATACAAAATAATAAAACTTTCACAAATCGCGGGGTGAATAGGAACAAAACTGGAAGTTTTTCATTAATTTGTATCTATCCTATCTCTTATTTTTCAGATTTAACTGAAGGGCAAATTGAATCGACAAAAGGGCAATTTTTTTGCGTTTATAAGATTTTCAAAAAGTGTGCAGGCTGGAACGGGGGGGGGGGGTGTCGGAAAGTCCCTAGTGATTACAGCGGATCTATTATAAACGTTATTTTCTGCTAGGGACATGATTTATAATTCCTATTATATTGTTGCCTAATCTTGCCTAAACTATGCCCTAACGAATGCAACAGTCAGATTTTTAAACATTAACTTGTTTCTGCTAACTATACGTTCAATAATTTTTTCATTAATTATAAATCAATTATTGTTGCCTAAAGTGAAAAAATGATTACCTAAAGTTGCCTGATCTGTGCCCTAGTGATTTCTGTAGTTATAATCAAGAAATGACCATTTTACTTGATAAACCAAAGACCATAGAGTAAATGACAAGTGGATACCATAACAATACCTCCGATTGTTACTAATTATTGCTTCATAAAATCTAAAACAATCGCCTAACCTTGCCCAAACTATGCCCTAACGAATGCAACAGCCAGAACTTTAAACATTAACCTATGTCTGCTAACTATACGGTCAATGTTTTTTCATTAATTATAAACGAATTATTGTTTCCTAAAGTGAAAAAGTGATTACCTAAAGTTGCCTGATCTGTGCCCTAGTGATTTCTGTAGTTATAATCGAGAAATGATCATTTTACCTGCTAACTATACGGAGCCGGATTTCAGTGTTCTGTTGATTTGACAGCGGTGGTTTAAAAACAATAGACTATAGAGTACTTGCATGCGGCCGTGCTTGCATGCATATCAATATTACAATTTATATGATTTATTTATCTATAATAGACATTATCCTAAAAAATACGATAATTTCGATTATTTTCGATCCATGTACGATAATTTTACGCCCCCTGGTACCATAGTCAGTCCACTTCAGGTTGGGAACACTGCTAGCGGTTACTTCCTATTAATTATTTATTCTACTCTATGAGTTACGCCAGAGACTGAGTTTTATATTTTTAATTGATTTTTAATTTATATTCGGACTTAGGTGCATTAATAAAAATTTCTTTAAACATAAGTGAATAACTGAATAAATATTACTATTTGCAAATAATATTTTAAAAAATTGTGACTTCATTTTACTTACTCTTAAAACTCTTAGCACGCAATAAGAGTAATAAGACAAACAAACAGCAATAGTATAACCTTTTATTTATTTTTAAATCGTTAAAAAATATTATTATTGTATATTTGATTTAGGTAATCATGGGTAAAGACGATTTATCTAACAAAAAGCGACGCAAATTAAATACAACAACATCTAGCGAAAATATTAAACAATCTCCAGCAGATATATACAAGGTTATAAATAATTTTAATTTTACTAGTTTACCATTAGGAATATTATATTTATGTGAGGTGTAAAATTCTGGAAAAATATATATTATTCACAAAAATTGTAAAAAGAATTTACCAAATAAATATATGGTGGTGGCTTTTGGTCTTATTTCAATTTAATATGTTGTAGAAAGTAGTTGAGTTTGAAGAAACAGAGGCACAATTGCGTTCTGCAGAAAAAGATGCTGTCCTATTTAAAAAGATATGCCAAGATGTACGACAACTCTTTGCAGATATTGCTGATTTAAAACTCAAGGGAACAGAAGAGGTAAAAATATATGCATATTATTTATTGTCTTATATATATTTATTTAATTTCTAATTATATAATTATATATTATCCTGTTTATAGGCAAAGGAAAGAATTATTGCAAAAAGGATTGAAGCCTCATTACACTTGGTCGCATTAAAAAAGCTCAATCGTTTGGAAAAAGTTCGTACGAGAGCTGGCCGTGATGCATTACACAAAGAAAAGCAAAGAGTGGATTCTACACATTTACTTTTACAAAACTTGTTATATGAAGCTGATCACCTTAATAAAGAAGTGACCAAATGTTTGCAATTTAAATCTAAAGATGAGGAAATTGAATTAATACCCCTAGAAGACTTTTATAAAGATGCACCTACTGAAATTTCTCGCCCTGTATGTTTGTAATATTAACAGTTAATTAAAATATCTAATTTCTAATCTAATCATTTTATATAATATTTTAGGAAATAACGAAAACTAATGAACATCAACTACAACTAGCGAGGCTTGAGTGGGAGCTACGGCAACGTAGAGAGCTGGCTGGAGCGTGTAATGAGTTAGTAGCCTCAAAAGAACGTGTGGCTGCTGCGATAGCTGCTGCACGCTCTAGATTAGATGCTTTATCACCACATCTTAGGGACGTGTTAAAGGCCACCAAACCTCTTCAAGAATGTTTAGCTTTAAGACTAGATGAAAAACGAGATGAAACTAGAGCTGCAACACTTCTTCCACCACCTTTATTTCTACTATATGCCAATGCCAGTGCATATTCAGATGCTCTTGGTGCGAAAAACATAACTGTTGGTAAGAAATTAATAACCTTTTATCATCTTAATAATAGGGTTTGAAAAATACTGAGAAAAATAATTATTATTTTTAGGTATATCTGGAGATGAAGATGAAGCTAAAAGACTCGAACAACTATTAAATGTTGAAAGTGAATTAGTGGTTTCAAATGATTCAGACTCTGACCAGGAAAATAATGATGAAGATCAATCAGAAACTAAAAAGAAGAGACATCACCGGTCAATAAAAATATCAAAAGAGGAGAAGGCAGAAGCTAAGAAGAAAGAAGTTCTGAAAAAACATCCATTGAATGTCCAAGTGACTATTAAAAATAATGATGGCACAGCATTAAATTTAATTTTTTCATACATGTTACATCTTAAAATTGTTGTGGTTAAATTTACAATGAACTTTTCAAAGCCTGTTACTGGTGTGTCTGCTGCAGATGTTTTAAATGGAGATTGTATTTTAAAAGAATTGTATATTGGTGATACTGGTGATGATTCACCACATCCAGCAACAGCCTATTTGCTAAATGCTGCAGGCATATCAGAAGAGTTTCGTCATTTCATTCCCGAAGTTGGTAAGCCTTATATATGGGCACAAAGAATGTGTGGTTTAGATTTTATGGTTGTAGCAACTGACACACAGAAATCTAATAAAAATTTACAGCCTTGTCAAAGTCTTAGTGTGGCAAGTGTTGAGAATTTCATATTCACTTTGAAGAAAAGACTTAAAGCAAGGATTGATTTGATGAAAGAATTGCAAGATTTAGAGTCTGGTAAAATTCTTCCAGCTAAAGGCTCTGAAAAAGATTGTCCTGTTAGATTATCTGGTTCCTTGACTCAATGGCAATCAGTGGGATGGCAGGAATATAGCCAAGCCCTTTCGACATCTTTTTTCATATCTGAAGGACTAGTAACTGCTGATAAAATGTTATATCGCGCAATTATCACAAGACAATCTGCTAAACTTGTTGCATTGGTGGCAATAAGTAGTGATTATCCAAAACATGCTCCACTCTTTTCGTTAACTTTACATTGGAATGGGACTCATCATGCTGGCACTAGTGATGACTTAAGAGATATTGAACGAGTTATTAATACTGATTGGCAAAGTACAGAAAAAAAGCAGTCCACTTTGTCTGCACAAATGTTAAAATTATTAACTTGTTTGGACATTCTTTTAGAAACTACAGGTTCTTCAGAATTTCCTCCTGATAAAGTAATGTTACAATCCATTCGAGGACGAAATAGGATGAAGCCATACAAATTTTTGAAACAAGGAGCTGGAGTTTTCGTACAGTATTAAATAACTGGTCAGTCATTCAATATAAATATACAATTTTCTACTACTACTGTCTTATTCATATTTGTGACCATCCTTGTTAGTGATTTCAAGAGTAAATATTTATTAAAACAAATCCATATACTATGACAGTCTTTATTTATATATATTTTCAGAGTAGATTATTATAAGAAAAAAAAATCACATTTCAGCAATATAAAACACTTAGGTACACGCAAGGGTATAAATAAAAAAAGAAAATTATACTGTTTATTTGCAAAAAAAAAAAAACAATAGTACATAATAGTACTTAATCTAAAAATGCCATATTGTTATTGGTCGATAATAATGAGATCTCTAGTATATCATGTTTGTAAGTTTGTGTAGTAATATATTTATAATATTTACTTTACATAACATACTACAAATTAGTAATAATAAGTGTTAATACAATCATGAAATATTTTCGCAAATCCATACTACATCTAACCTATTATATAATTTTTTACATTTTTAATTAATGATTTTGAACTCTAAAATGTGGACGACTAATTTTTTCTTATATTATTTGAATGTGCATTATTCTTTCAGCAGAAGTTAGGTTTAAATAAATATATATATATATATATTTTTTTTTTATATGAAAGAAAAGAAATATTCATTTAGAATTGTTACCGTTTATTGCAAAAGTAGGAAGAAATGACAATTGTCTACTTAGAATTTATCTTAAAGCAGTACTAAAATCTTTTTACACTAACAATCAGATGCTCTAGAAGGTTTCTACGTGACTATTGTTTGCAAGAAATCGTTATTACATATAAAAAATATAACTCACTATTGAAATCTCATTTTCATTGCTAAACAACAGTTGCGTATTCATGATTATTTTCAATTGATATTATTTACTTATTATTTTTATACACTTTTTATAGTTTATCCACTGTAAGTCATTTAAAAACAAAATAAAATCACTTAATCTTGCGTTATGCTTTTACTTATTTCTAGGTAAAGATGCTTTATAGCATTATGAGATCCCAGCCTCTAACTTCACATCCATAATTTTTCGCGGCCCCTTGAGGCAGTTGAGCCGCCTTTGCACTGCGTCTCTATCTGGAAATGAAAGTACAAGTTCGATTATATTTCGATAATGTTGTAGAGGTTGTAAACACAAATCACAGGATTATTCAGTCTGTTTAAAAAAAATTAGAGTTATTTAGTATTCGGTGTAAAAATTATTTTTGTTAATATCGTCGAGATCTCGAACTACTAGTGGCTGTTCAAAAGTGTGTAATTTTTCACTTATACTCTTGGACTGATAGAAACAAATCTATGCTTCAGAATCCGAATTTAGATGAATTATTAATTAACTGCCTGACAGCAGTGACAACACCGCAAAACAACTAGCAATAAAAAAAATACTAGTTAAATGTTAGACAGTTGGTTTTTTTTTATTTCTTTTTTTAATATTTTGTTATATTTTCTTTTTTATTATATTGAATTAGAAGATTACCAAATTGCAATAGTATACCAGCATTTCAGGTTTCCCTATGCTAGAGCTTCTATCAATTCGGGTTTTCTCGGATTTGTTCAAGTTGGGAGAATGTCTGTCCTAGAGGGGTTTCTTACCGAATAAATATCGGACACATGTCCTGTCAGACGAATTTTTTATAAAAAAAAAAACTCAATTTCACCTTAACGAATGGGGGTTCCAAAATTTTCATTTCGGCTTCGGCAATGTATTAATAAATAAAAGCTTCAAACTGCCCTGACATAGTCCAAAAACAAAAACAATTCAAACGCCCAGATCTGTCTGGCCTATACAAATATTTGTCATGAACTAGAAACTTGCGCAACGACCAATCGCCGTCATCAAATGACGAGGACACCTCCACCCTAAGACTATGCTTATATAACACTGATAAGCATTACCCTTAAAACCTAAACTAGATCTTTAACATCATTTATATTGATAATATAATAAATTATAGATAATAGAATTAAAAAGTATGTAAATAAATAGATTTAAGACAAAAAAATGAGTTATTATTTATATATTAAATCAGTGAATGTGTGGTCAGTGATATATACAGAATGACTGGTGAGTCACTATCTATATTTAAGGAGAATACTCTGTACATGATTCTCATTCGAATTATGTATTTAAAAAAAAAATGGGTTATTAATTTTTGACCAAATTTTCATAAATTTCAATTCAAATAAATGAAGCGTTGACACTTTTCCAGTTATGCCGGCGGCACATGCACAGGTATTGTACTGTGCCGCTTGTACACACCTAAAAATTGCCAAAGTTCACATCATTTACCTAGTCAACAAATTTGTTGCTTAAACGAGTAAAATATCTTATTGTTAGTATTTTAGCCTATCCTAAGCCAGGATTAAAGTATTGGAAGAAGTTTGGAAAGGGGACTGGATCATGCTTGTTTATCCTAATACCTGGTTAACATGTGGCGTTTGGACCTAGGTAAACTACCTGTTTTGTGTCGAAAGTGCAGCTAGCTGCTAGGGTGTCAGGACGACGCGTAGATAATTAGATAATTGTTGAGTAACTATACTTAAAAGTTTATTTACCTATATTTTTTTACATAATTCGAATGAGAATCATGTACTGAGTATTCTCCTTAAATATTGATAGTAACTCACCATTCATTCTGTATATAGAGATCCTAAGCTTAGTTTCAGTCCTGTTGTCTAAATAAGTACGCATTAAAGATAATGATAATAATATAAAAATATTAATAAAAAAGGCATGGGCCAATAAAGCCTGTGGATGTATAGTTACGTCAAAAAAAAAAAACTATATTTGGTAATTTTAATCTTCGAATGAATAATAACGGCAATAGTGTAGATCGTAGTTCGACTCACACTTGGAGAGCATGGTGCGGTGGTGGTCGTGCACCGGCTGGCGCTGCACCAGCGAGTGCAGCAGCACCTGCGCCGACACGTAGCGCCGCTCGCACTCCTTCATGTCGCCGAACAGCTCCTCGATGGCGGCCATCTGGCACTGGGACAACCGCGCGTTCGATACTTTAGAACTCTTATGGTGGTGGTTCGCACCGCGACCGGCGACCACGACAGGCGACAGCGGCCAGGAGAGACAGAGACAAGAAACCGCGACGAACAAGAATATAACTTGTCGCGGTCTCTTGTCACTGTCTCTCCTGTCGCGGGCGCGCTCCGCCACCATTAGTACTCGTATAGATCGTTCGACCCGTCTTCTTCGATTCGTGCAGTCGTCGACCGATCGATGCGTGTCCCTATCGCTCTGTTGTGCGACTACATTCAATAAAAAAATTTGACCTTTCGATGCCGAGATAAGAAGAGTAGAGACGACCGTTCTAGTGTAGTGGTGCGAGTAGATTTCTCAACGCCGCGCGCCGGCGGTCACGGGTTCGATTCTCGCTCGGGACAGATATTTGTATAAATATTTGTTCCGGTCTGGGTTTGTGTCCTTGTGGGTCTCCCCACCGTGCCTCGTAAAGCCGTCGGTCCTGGTTGTTATCATAGACGCCTGATAGCAATCGTCACTCATGGTAGGGATATTATCTGCCAACCTGCAGTGGAGCAGCGTGGTGGATTAAGCTCCAACCCTTCTATATGGAGAAGAGGCCTTCGCTCAGTAGTGGGTAGTTTACAGGCTGATACAGTACAGATGCCGAGATATACGACTTGTATTGTTTTAAATTCAGAAGAACGAGAAATTTATTGATATTCAATTTAATTTTTATGTGTATAAATAAACGAACTTGACCGGGCCTCTTGGAAGGAAAATTAGTTGCTGAATAAGTTATATAAGCTCTAAGTAGATGTTTTTTTAATGTGAATATGTAAATTAAATAAATAGATAAATAAAATAAATATAATTCTTCGTGCATATCGTAAGTGACATCTAGTTGATTATTTAATGCAACGATGCGCATGTTTATTAGGGTGTGCCTTATTTAAAACAAACTTATTTATGCTCTGTAAGTTCTTGTCAATATACTGTACAAAACGTTACCTCGATTTGAGATATTGCATAATATCTAATGTTTGAATAAAATAAATGTTTAAAAGTACATTTTTAGTTGTATGTAAATAAATTTCCTTATATATCGAGTCTGTAAATAAAACAAAGAATTTTCTACTTAGATTTTTTTTAAATATATAAATTGTCTCAAAATTGAGACAATCGCATAGCATAAGATGAATTAACTCATTAACCATAGGAAATGCACTGCTTATATTTAAATGTCAATTATAGACTTAATATTGTATTACACCAACTAGATATTCGTTGATAATTTCGAGTACTTGTTATTGGGTTATTTAAATGTAGGTAGTATTTATAATCTAAATAATGCAAAGTAAAAAGTTTTTAATTTAATTAATGAAATTGATAATTAAAACTTACCAATTCAATAGCATGTTCATAGAGTATTTTATCACAGACTACAGGCTTGACACCTGCTTCATGTAGTCGTTTAGATTCATTGAAAATCCATTTGTACTTTCCATTCATAAGTGAAACAACTGCAAAAAATCAATTTAATGCTTGACATATTTGATATGTGGTCTTGGTTTTTTTCAGTAGAAAATACATAAATGAATACTGAAATGCAATCAAATAATTCCGCCGCGTTATTTATTGTTACAATGAATAGCCGAGTGAAAGTGAGATTTATCCAATTATTTTTGTCAATTTGCAATTAAAAACAAACACTACATTTCTTGAGAGTCATTGGTGAACAAAATTATTAAACAGCGACAACAGTTTTCGTTGTGTTACGTATTGCGTTTGGCGCTGGGATAAAAACAATTTTATGCAAAAAAAAAGAGGTAGACAGTAAATAGTGTACTTATATTATTTAAAACAGCAGTAAGATTGGTAATCGCGGATACGGGACTTCCCTTAAAACTTTGCGGATACCTTATGAAAATATTCCCTTTTATTTTTACTGAAAATTCCGAATTTAGAGAAATCTCTAAAAGACTCTGAAAGTCTTATCATTCATAAAAATCTCTGAAAAAAGCTGAGAAATTCTTATAAAGTCTTCAAAAAACGTTACGTGATACTCTCGCGCCCTAGTAACGCCCTAGGTGGAAGAAATAAAGAAGGAGGCCAGGCTCGTACCGTTGCGCACTTGCGCCGTGGGCTGCAGCGTGCGCAGGCGGTAGTGCGCGGCGGCGAGGCGCAGGCCGGCCGCCAGCGCCTGCATGGCCTGCACCAGCAGCCCCAGCCGCACGCTCTCGCTGCTGCGCTCTGCGCACACGACTCTCGTCACACGCTATCGAGCGCGATACGAACACGGCCCGAGATTCGTAAAGCTCGACGATTGGCTAATATTTGTCACTACCTTGTTCTTATATTTACAAATACTTTACAAAACATAAAAATAATTCTTGAAAGGACGATGGAATGTAGCAGTAATTTTTTTTATAGTTTCATAATTACTTTTTATTAAAACTCCAACCATCCTGACTTCTGCCAGTTTTAATTTCACTATCTATAAAATGTATTTACTAAGATATAATTGATGACAGAAACGATAATTTTTGAGTTTTTTTTTTTAATTTCCAAATTATTTATATTAAAAAAAAAAATCAGACCTACCTGGTCTCGCTACATATTTTTTCTATTGGTATAGTATAAGAAATGTTTGCAAATACGTACCACACTAAGAACTCCTCGAATTACGGACAACGGAAGTGGTCGTAAAAATTTAATGTTCTCACTTTCTATCTCCAGTGTTTGAATTGATGAAGAAGAATCTACATTTACACATGTAGATTGACAAATCGATAAAATGGGGCGTAAACGTATGAACGTACCATCCGAGATTTCCATAAAGGCGGCGAGCGGCGCGCCGCACGACATGGCCAGGTCGGACAGCAACTCCGAGAGCATCAACACGAAGTTCAGCTGAGAGAATACCTTGCTGTGCTCCTCCTGCGGACACGGAATCCATTTTTAACTGTCCCGTGCTGTTAGGGCGTGTTAATATCCTACTGGGTACCCTACCTATTTCTCTTCATTAAGTAGCTAATGGGAAACGTGCCCGGAAAAAATTCTAAGCATACATATTCTTTATAACGTTTTCCTTCATTCGGTTAACGGTTAGATGTTGCGACTTTAATCTGTTGCTAACGGGGGCGCATCCACATTTTAAATTTACACTATACGGAAGATAAGATCTTCTCGATACAAAGACAATAGGCCGACACTCATCTGCAAGGATACCCGCTCTATATATCTATTGTTTATGAATTACTCAATTTAGATCATCAGTCAGATCTGTCTCTCATTCTTATTATCTGCGCTCAAACGGCGTTTTTCGGGTCTGTGGACATAGAGGAAAAAGCGCTCTCTCTGGTTCCAGCTCGCGTCTTGACATCCACGCTTATCGAGTGTCGCCTTATAAATATTCAAAATAAATAGTAAATAGTACAATACCCATGCGTATGTCTATCGTTCACAGCGATAAACATACGCAAGTCGCAGCGCAAGAATTGGGGGGCTTTATGCCGACACGCATCCGCAACGGTAAAAAGACTTACTTGGGCGGCTATTTGGCAACACTCGTCCGCAAAGGGTTAGATCGGGCAGAATAAAGAGAGGGTGCGGGGCGCTCACCGCCAGGATGGTCTCCTCCTGCAGGTTGGGGATGTAGACGGGCGGGTCGTGGTGCAGCTTGAGGCCGCGCAGCAGCGCGTCGGGCAGCGCGCCGCGCTTGGGCGACGACTCGCCGCTCGCCTTCAGCGCCAGCGACACGGGCGGGGACGAGCCTGCGCGGACGGAATGCGCCTTGGTTATTAACCGACCGAATCACAACTGGCGTGGGTATAGTATAATTCGCGCGCAATGAGAATGGGATGGAAGCTTGTCTAAGTAAATCTAAAATGACAGCAGACAAAGTAGCGTTAGGAAAAAGTGCTGAACAAATGGGATAAATTCTTTTTTAGTATTAGCTAGTATTGATTATTTTTGCGATCTATCATAGGGTTACGAAAATACATAAAAATGTTTCATAAATATAATTTAATAAAATATGCATCACTCATTTAAAACAAAAATCCACGCGCACGCTACGCACGTTTGCCGGCGCTACGGCTGGTCGAAGAAACGTGCGCGTCTCAGTTCCAAAAGGTCGCATCCCATTCTCATCGCGCACGGATTATACGTATATTGTAGGTATTTTTACATGACATTTCTATAATGAAAACATAACCTCTCGAGATTCTCAGTATACATCAATTATTATTTTTTTTAGAAAAAAATTTGGGTGTACTTCCGAAAAGCAGATACCGAATTTTCTCATGAAATTTGGCACGGACATTCCATTTGACTATCTAAGCATCCCCTTAAAAGGATTTTTGGCGGATCGTAAAATTTTTCGAAATATTGAATTTTTTGAGTACGCTGTTTAGTACGCTCTATATAAGAAAGCGAAAAGTAGATACCGAATTTTCTCATAAAACTTGGCACAGACATTACATTTGACTATCTAAGAGTCCCCTTAAAAGGGTTTTTGGCGACTCGCAATATTTTTCGAAATGGTGGTCTACAGGTGTTATTTATACACACATATATATATATATATATATATATATATATATATATATATATATATATATATATATAATCAATCCACTTTTTTATTTTCCCGGATACACACTTTATATTTTGTAATAATTCATTGAACGTATTTTTGTTCAATTTTTTAACGCGCCGAAGCCATAAAAACTCGCATAGATGACCGGCCATTGTTTCACTACGTATTCCGCCACTTTTTTTTTTTTGAAGGCTGAGAAATTCATTCCGCAGTTAGGGTTTTTTTTTTAAGGTTAGGTTAGATTAAGATTTTTTTTTAAATCGTTAGTTTAGGTTAAGTTGTTAGGTCTTTTTTTTTAATAGTTAGGGTTTTTTTTAAAGGTTAAGTTAGCTTAAGATTTTTTTTAAATCGTCAGGTTAGGTTAGGTTGTTAGGTCTTTTTTTTAAATCGCTGTGAAATGCTTTTACGCACTCTAGGATAGGTCAGGTTAGGTTTTTTTTTCCTTCTTCTTTTGATCGACTCGCTTTCTTATATAGTGTGCTAAGCAGCGTACTTAAAAAATTCAATATTTCGAAAAATATTGCGTGCCGCCAAAAATCCCTTTAAGGGGACTCATAAATAGTCAAATAGAATGTCCGTGCCAAAGGCCCTCGCCAGATAAGCCGGGATAAAATGCCCCCAAAGCAATCGGGCTAATTTTTTTTTCTGAAATACCTTATACTGTAGACAACATCTCAGCCCAGTTTCAACTTTAAAATATCACGCGTTTTTGAGTAAAAAAAAAGTTTTTTTTTTTTTTAAATCCATTTTTCTCCGAATCTACTTGACAATATTAAAAAAAATCTTTATGGGTTTTAAGATATCACTAACTAGTATTCCTAGAAAAATTCGCTCGATAATCGGGTAAGTTGGTCATAGGTAAAAATGCAATTATATTTTAAAAAAAAAATTTTTTAAGCCAAAAACATATGGTACACCTTAGTTTTTTTTTTCACGAATTACTCTAATATTGATCTACAACATATATTTTTTTAAGATTTTTAAAAATATTAGACGATAGTTAAAAAATATTAAATATTAAAAAAAAAATTTTTGCCTTAAATTCCTTAAGTAGGTACGGTACAGTCATGTAATTTTTTTATACATTATCTCTTCGTCTCAGTTTACAAAATATATTTTTTTTATACTTTAAAAAAATATTAGATGATTGCAAGGATCATTAAACTTGTTTTTTAATCAATTTTTTCAACTTGTTTGTACTTAATTTTTTTTTCTAGAGTCATTATTTATTGCTCTGCTCTTGAATAATTATTTTATACATAAGGTAAAGGACCCAGTTATTGAAACTGGCCTAGTTGTTTGACACTTGCAATTTTATTCTAATTAAAAAAATAAAATGTTCTCAAAAAATCAATTATCTTAAAAATAATTTAAAAAATATATTTATTAATGTATTAGGGTTGATTTTTTTTTTTTAATTAAAATAAAATTGCAAGTGTCAATAACTAGGCCAATATCAATAACTGGGTCTTTTACCTTTTATTTAACAATATATTTATAATATAATATAATAGTAATGTTATGTCTACCGAGACATTAACTTGTAATAATTTGAAGTATTTGTTTTAAATGATTTTTTTTTACATTCGTTAAGTGTGTAAAATCACCTTATGACGAAATAAATATTTTCATTTCATTTCAATATTAAATCTTTCAAACAACGAAATTCCAAAAATTCTTGTTACTCGAAAAATTGTACCAGATTAAATTTTCCCGCCTCTGCTTGCAATGCTACCTGCCAGGCAAACTCATCAGCTCACTTTGTGAATCATTTACTTACTTCAGGTTTGTCAGCTTGTTAAGTCTTCAAAAGTTTTCAGTGGCGTCTAATATGATTTATGTCAATCACTCTGCAATTGTTTTTAATGTTTAGGCAAAAATAATAATAATAATAATAATAATAATAATAATAATAATTCTTTATTGTACACCAAGAATAAGCAATAGTACAAAATAAAAAGGAAATAAGTACAAAAGGCGGCCTTATCGCTAATGAGCGATCTCTTCCAGGCAACCTTAGGGTAGAGGAAATGGTATATAGATGGTATAGGTGTACAACTGTACAGTACATTAATAACAAAACTATAATATAATTAATATATTTATAATACTATTATATATATTTATATATTTATAAAACTATAATATAATTAATATATTTATAATACTTCTCTATCCACAAATTGTTATATAATATTGTAATTACGAACTTTATTATTATTATTATTTTTATTTTTATTATTTTAGCAATTATTTATCATTTATCATATGGCCGATACCTTTCAAAAATTCCTAGACCTGCATAAAAATTGAGTCGTTTATTCAACACAGAAAGTATTACTTCTGTAATCCATGAAGATAGTGATGATGATAATTAATTGATTGTTTATTTATTATTGTTGTTTAAAAGATTTAATATTGTTAAATATATGTATAAAATAATTATTCAAGAGCAGAGCAATAAATAATGACTCTAGAAAAAAAAAAATTAAGTACAAACAAGTTGAAAAAATTGATTAAAAAACAAGTTTAATGATCCTTGCAATCATCTAATATTTTTTTAAAGTATGAAAAAAATATATTTTGTAAACTGAGACGAAGAGATAATGTATAAAAAATTACATGACTGTACCTACTTAAGGAAATTAAGGCAAAAAAAAATTTTTTTAATATTTAATTTTTTTTAACTATCGTCTAATATTTTTAAAAATCTTAAAAAAATATATGTTGTAGATCAATATTAGAGTAATTCGTGAAAAAAAAAACTAAGGTGAACCATACGTTTTTGGCTTAAAAAAAATTTTTTTTTAAATATAATTGCATTTTTACCTATGACCAACTTACCCTATTATCGAGCGAATTTTTCTAGGAATACTAGTTAGTGATATCTTAAAACACATAAACATTTTTTTAAATATTGTCAAGTAGATTCGGAGAAAAATGGATTTCAAAAAAAAAAACTTTTTTTTTTTACTCAAAAACGCGTGATATTTCACAGTTGAAACTGGGCTGAGATGTTGTCCACAGTATAAGGTATTTCAGAAAAAAAAAATTAGCCCGATTGCTTTGGGGGCATTTTTTCCCGGCTTATCTGGCAAGGGCCTTTCATGACGAAATTCGGTATCCGCTTTTCGGAAGTTTATTCAAATATTACATTATATTTTTATTATAGAAATATCATTTAAAACTACGTATAATATATGTATATTACAATTACGCTAATAATATAGCAACGCAATTTGAGATTACAACCCTGCTTCAATGACGGTCCTCTAATTGACCCGTATGTATTTGTATGTACGCGATTTTCTTAAAAACTACAGATGCAAGAAACTGATCCGATTTAAATGGGTTTTTCGCTATTCAACTGCATTTTTTGCAGGGGAGATTATAATGTTCTATAAATGAACCTTGGCCAATGCTCCCTTTATATCATTTTACATTCGGTTACGTAAATTTGACCATGTCTCCTTCTTTCGAGCTCGTCTCGTCGTCGATATCTTCATATTCTACTTCTATACTCTAATTTATAAAACCCTTATTATTCTCCTTTCTATCTAAAATCATGTTTTCTCGAGTTAGATATTATTTGTCAATTAGATCTCGTAATGACAATCGTCTTAAAATGCCAAGTTGTCGTACCCGCTACCATAGCACTTCTTAAAGTAGCAAAAGTTGTCAAATCATTCACTATTATAAATATTAATTTTTACTTTTATATAGTATTTATTTTATATATTAATGTGTTTTAGTATAATTATATAAACATATATAAATATTACGTACTAAATTATAGGTATTATATTATTATATAGTGCTATATTTATTTATTTTTATTACATATAGGTAGGTATAATTATGTGCTTCAATTTGAACTACTCGTGCATACTCGTAGTAATTTCATTACTTTAACAAAAGGTTGTCTGAAGTAATGTCTGTTTATAGCAATAACTTGCTTATGGTGTGGAAGTGACCGCAATAATTTTTTTATTTATATATCTATATTCTCCGCCGTTTTAGACGCGTAAGTTCATAAATCTCGAACTATGTACGTTCTTAGTTCTATCGTTAACGTTTCAGTAATTTTCGCGTGAAAGAATAACAAAAATCCATATACCCGGTTTCAATCTAAACACACCGGCATATTTAGCGGAACACAAAAAAAGGTCCATAATTAAAAAAATATGGTATTATTTTAAAATCTACTTACTACACTTCTTTTGTTATTTAAAGTTTCATTTGTTTTACTTAAAATGAGATCACATTAAGAACAGATTTTGCGAGTAAAGGCTATTTGTGAAAAATGGCACATTTTTGAACTTTTCATGTAACCGTGAAAAGTGAAAATTAAAATTAAAATAACAATTAATTAAGTTAGAAAATTGGTGATTAATATCGCGTATTTCCTCCACGTGCTCTTATTAAAGTTTCTACCCGTCTAGGCATACTGAGAATTATGTTATCGATGGTCTCCTGGGATAGTCTCCGCCATTCCTTAACTACGGCGATTCGCAGTTCACCCACGTTGGCAGGAGCTGGAATTCTGGACTTAACTTTTCTTTTCAGCAAATCCCAAACGTGCTCTATTTTGTTCATATCCGGTGATCTCGCCGGCCACTCCATAACAGTGATATTCATATCATTAAGATAAGCTTGAGTTACCCGAGCGGTATGCGGCCGAGCATTATCCTGTATAAAAACAAAATCGTCACCGATATATGGGGCAAACGGTACGACATTTTATTCCAAAACTTCTCTGATATAGCGGTCTGAAGTCAGACTCCCTCTGTCAATTACTACCAAGTCTGTGCGAGCTCCCAATCAAATGCCCGCCCAAACCATTATTGATCCACCACCGTATGCAACTGTAGTTTCAAAATTTGTCTGAATGTATCGTTCTCCTTTGCGTCTGTATATTCTTTGCCTGCCGTCAATTTGATTTAAGAGAATTTTGCACTCATCACTAAACAATACCTTACTCTATTGGTCCGCGTTCCAAAGTCGATGTTCCTGAGCAAAAGTTAACCTGTTTCTACGATGATTTACCTCGAGCCTTGGAGCCTTGGCGGGCACAAATGAACCCAAACCAGCTTTTTCGAACCTTCTTCGTACCGTACGCTCTAAGTGAGCGGTTACACCCCGCACTGCTTCTAACTCATGTCGGGCTTGGACGGCCGTCAAACGGGGGTTCCTACGTACACGAAGCCGAATGAAACGATCATCCCTACTCGAAGTGCGTCTTTTTCTGCCTTGTCCTGCTCTTCTCACATAAGTACCGGTCTCCCTGAACCGTTGGATACTGCGATGGATCGTTGAAACTGGTCGACGAAGATCTCTGGATATTACTCTGTAGGTTTGACCATTTCTTCGCATTTTGAGTGCCCTGGCAATCTCCGTTGGGGCTAAGTGAGGCATAATTCAGTCCTCAACTCCAAAAAGATAGCCCGTTAAAAAAAAAAACTAACAAAAAACAGTATTTCAATGAAATGTTAAATCAAACTCAGAACGAAGAAATACTCGAAGTTCGCTCCAGATAAGGTGTAATTAAATAAAATTAAAACAATTGCATAAAATGTGATGTTCAGTTGTTTTCTTAATTTGAAATTATTTCCTTTTAAATTAAATGACGTATAAACCAGCCAGCAACCTTATATGATACTGATATCAAACCTTTTTTTTTTATGTTTCGCTAAATATGCCAGTGTGTGTATTAAATTTTCCTAATTATAAAATGTATACGGATAATATACCTGATCTCCTTAACGGACTGTTGTTGGTAGGTGAAACCTGCCACAGTGACGGAGGTGGGGAACTTCCAGATGCACTTCGTCGTCTAGTCGAAGGTGGAGTCCTCATAGTGAAAGTCACCTGAAAATGAGAAGCCAATTTATTACAGTAATGACATTCAAATATTGTTTTGAAAAATACATATCTGACACGGTTGTTTAATTTTTATTGTTAGTTAAATGTGTCGTTATCTCCTCAGAGCCACTTCAAAGCGGACATACTTTATTGGCGGAATACCTTGATCACACAGAAAAGATTTTTTTAATAATCTTTTTCCCCGTTTGTCTTTTCCAGGTTTTTTTTTTCTCATCCTTTTTTTTCAATAATATAATAATATGGTAATTTTGTTGTTTATTTATTACTAGTTGATCCGTGCGGTTTTAACCGCTTTCATTTTAATGATAACTGCTCTGCTTATATGTGTCATAGCACGATGTTCATAGGGTCAAACAGACAGACAAACACTATTCTTTAAAGGTAAATTTGATTTCTATATTTATAGTAAAGAGTATGTATTTATTATAGTAAAGTTATGTATCGAGATGAAAACTACACTAGATTTTAAGTAAGACCTCTAGGATCCGAACTATGAAAATTGGAACCAATTTGATGCAGCAGGTTTTGCGTGTTGTGAGAAAGAACATACAGATAGAGAGAAACAAACAGTATTTTTTTTGTTATTGTAAAATTGGTCTCTAAATTCAAAGTAAAGACAACGTCAGTCGATGTTAAGCAAAATATTTTTATTTGTACAACACGACTTCGTTATGAATTTACTATAATTGTACATATAATAATAACTGCACTTATACTGACGGTATATCAAGATGTAACCTTCACCAGATTTTAATTACGACTTCCAGGAGCACAACTACGAAAATTGCATCCAATTTCATGCATAAGATTTTGCGTGATGCGAGAACAAACATACAGTCACAACACATAGGCAAACATACAGACAAAAATTCTAAAAATATTTGTTCTAAAAAAAAATATTTGCTTCTATTGCTGTCATAAAGACCCTAAAATTAGTTTTTCCTAAACATGTCTCATGTACAAACATCGTGCGGTGACGATTTTATTATATATATAGAACTAAGTCTTCTATGTATTCTTAAACTTTGCTATGTGGTGCACAAAAAAGTTACTACTATTATTATTAATTTAGTATAATGAACACATCGAGTTAATTTAATAGCAATAATGACAAATAAATGTTGCTCACAGTCGGCGGCGAAAGGGAACCGATGTCGGTTCGATTGTGAGTAGATCGGAGCACGTCGATGGGTTGCGAGCGCGGCACGTTGGTCGCCACGCTCGCGAGGTTCTGTTCACACGGGCACTGGTCAGGTCACATGAGTAAGGAATCGGAACAGAGGCAAGGCTTCATAGAAGCGCGCTACGATGGGTACACTATTACGAGCGTGAGGCGCGTGTGTGCGTGAGCACTCGCGCTGCGTCGCGTACGGAAAAACCGCGCTATACCGACTCAGCGAGTGCTCAAACTCAGGGGCTGCAGTAGGTACACGTCGCGCGTCGTGTTTTTATTTAATGATAATTTAATATTTTAAATAGTGTTTTAATGTGATTTTAATAGAAAAATGTAAATATTGTTTACTGTACTGTGTGTATGAGCATTAATAGAAAGAAAAAAAACACATCATTTTTATCCATCCTAAATTTTATCCTCTGTGCCAACCTTACCAAAATAGGTATAAATTTCGCTAGTTCCTTAGAAGCTTTGTCTCTGTTCCATTTTACTGATGTGGTTAGGTTACTGGATAGCCAGCTCGCAGGTTAGGACATCGATGAGTACGGATGTACGAATCCTTCGTGCCGACAGCGTCGCATGTACGACCATGTTACATATATCGATATATTTAACTAAATATAATAAAGTATGGTATATGCAACTGCGACGAGACGTCGGGGGAAAATGAATTATTAAGTTATAATATTAGGTAATTTAAATTAATTATATAATTAATTATTAATGAATTAATAAGTTAAGTTTTATAGAAAGCGTCGAGCCGGCGAGAGCATGGGCGTAGCGAGAGAGGTGTCTACGAATAGATTAATCGAAGCCGCTTTTTATAATATACTAGAATTTGCCTCCGACTTCGTCAGCGTAGATTAAGTACTTTGAGTAGCATTTTTTTCGAGCTTTCATCAATCTCCTTATTATTTAAACAATTAAAAAACTGATCAGCAACTTTGACGTAAAAAGGTAATATCTTTGTAGCAAAATGTAAGTGAATATGTTAATGAATGTGATGTAATATAATTATTTCTATGCTCTAAGAATAATATATAATTTTAATACATTTTGTAAAATGCGTTCAATGTTTTCCCATCCTTGAAATGAAAATATAGTGGGTTTGAAACTTGTGAGCACGCCACATACAGTTTTCCATAAGAACCAGTTTTTTTTTTTTTTAATCATCTGTATTTTGGACAATATAATATAATTCACTGTTAAAAGTAATTATATCGTTACTATCTACTACCACACGATAGTCTCCGATTTTCAGAGAAGCGGTCGCTTATTACCCCGATGGTACACTACCACAGTAGGTACAGCTGTGCTCGCATGTTTTCTAGTTACATTTTTTTTTACATAGACTCAAAAATATAGAAGCTTTTAAACATGCATTTATTTCATCAAGCAAAGTCTGTCTAAAATTACCACCATTCCTCCCATTGATGCTGGTTAGTTTGGATAGACTATAGATTTAGTACACGAGATTAAATAAGCTTGGAGAATTAAATGATACCTGAATTAACTTGATTGCTCAAAAATGCAGAAAAATTCTTTATTTATTATATTATTTATTTTTTAGAAATGATCGATTCCCTTTACAACTTCCATTACCTTTTTCACACCTTTAAGGGACTATTTTCGTGGTAAAAACTATACTATTTCCGTACCGTGAAAAGGTTAATAATTAATTAATAACTTACCTCTACAGACAAACAAACAGTTACTTTCGCATTTACAATACTAATATAGATGTTGTACAGGACAAACGTAATAAGTTTCATTGAACTCGGCAAAGCGGATTCTGTGTGATGTGCGATCAGAGGGACATGCAGACATTTCGTAATTATATATTTGGTCTTTATATTCATATAAGATAGCAACAGTCGATATAAAAAAATAATGTATGTAAAAAAAGACATCGTTACAATTTCATTACAATTATTGTTTTTACAGTAATACTTCTAAATCGATGAATCGAGATGAATCCTACACGAGATTTTAAGTTAAACTTTCAGGGTCGCAACTGTGAAAATTGCACTCAATTTCACGAAGGAGAATGTGCGTAATGCGGGAACAAACATACAGGCAGGCCGGTTTCAAAAATAATTGCTTTGGGTCCCATAGCTCTCATAAAGAGCCTTAAAAATTGTTTATCCTAAATATCATTTATGTAAACACATTAGCCGGTTATAATTGTATTATGGCCGTGTTCAGATATACACTGAGAGTACTGCTCAATGCTGTCAGTGCTGAATAATTCGTTCCGTTATAGACTGCCAGTAAACTGCCGCAGTACCATAGAGAAATATATAACGTCATAAATCGCGCCATTTTTGTACTGTGAGCACTGGCGCTTTCGAGGTAAGGCGCTCTCAGTACTGTGATCACGTGACCATAACTATAACAGTGCCAATGATTGGTATTATTATTAATTAATATTATTATTCAAAAATGTCAATAATATTCAAATAATTTTTTTTTTGTTGAATAATAAACGTGTAACATGATAAATATTTTCATTTGAAAAAAAAAGTCGACAAATGAGGATGATAGTATACTGGACTGCGTTCCGTTATAAACAGTAACCAGTATATCACAGCATAGCAAACTAAAAAGGAATGGCTTCGCAGTATACTAAAATGACGTCACACCTCACAGTGCTCCAGTGTATTTCAAAACACAGCCTATATGTATATTAGAGTGCCTGTTGCGACGACGTTTTGTATTCACTTCAGCTAGAAAGTTTAAGGTAGCAGCTTAGAAAGAAACCTTAATAGGCCAATGGCCACTAACTGATTAAATACATCTATCGGGGACAGAAGAGAGAAGGGAGTCGAGTGTGGTACTCACCCGCGGCGGCAGCGGCGCGGGAGTAGGCGGTGCGTCGGGCGGCGCGGGCAGCGCGAGCGAGCGCGGCCGCGACGCCGCCTCGGACGCCGACGACCCGTGCGAGCCGTGCGACCCGTGCGAGCCGTGCGACCCGTGCGAGCCGTGCGACCCGTGCGACCCGTGCGAGCCGTGCGAGCCACGCGACCCGTGCGAGCAGCGCGACCCGTGCGACTCCGTCGAGCTGTCCGCCTCCACCACCACGAAGTCTTCGGCGCCCGCCCACGTCGTGTCCGACGACTCCGCTGTCGATCGACACATCGCGTCTTATACTCGAATCGTGTGCGTTCCCCTACTCTATATATATATATATATATACGGCGGTCTACACTCGATTTTATCGATTGATCACGAAAAGTGCACTCTGGCTATATTATTGATTATAACGAGCTACTTCTTTAACGGTCACAAATATAAAGAAATAAATAATCGTGTAATTCTTAAAAAATAAAACTCATATCACTATACCTACTCCTTTCAAGCAAATTACTGTTTAACATTTAAAAAAAAATCACACAACTAATACCAGTTTCACGAGTGAACCAAAATTTGTCGAACTTTACAGCACTAAATTTCATTAATTATTTAGGGAATTTGCATTTATATCAAAATAGTTCTTAAATCTAAATGTATTGCGGTGACAAAAATCAAGAGACTCAGATAAACTCATGTTTTGTTATATCGTACCATACGTCGTCTTTCAAATTGTACTTTAACTTATGGTATAAATTGAATTATTATTAATTATTTAGAAAAGATTATAATAAAACAAGTCACCGATCTTTTTACGCAGCTTTGCCAACGCTTTCTTCAGCGCCGCGTTCATGATTGAAATAAATTTTAAAGAAAATAATGAAACTATGAAACGGTACGCGAGACGAACAGCTGGGTGACATTGTTCCTGCGCCAACTTGCTCAGTATCTATCATTTAGTATTATAAATAGATTTTGTCTATCTATGACATAAAATACGTATTTTTAGCCGGAAAAATAGTATTTATGAACTTACATAATTTTTTCTTACGTCAAGATCAATGTAAAATAAACGTTGAAATGTAATTGACTGAACTTCGTTATGTAAAAAACACGATAAAGGAAACAGAAATTTATACAATATACCGGGAATAGTATGTATCAAATTTAAGACTAATGATTAAATTATTGTAGTAAGTATATTCGATGTGCGCCGAGAGTCGGCGAAGGTTATCGGAACACTCGAAATAGAACACAAAACTAAATTCAAAATTTACCTGCCTTTCATTTCATTTATTGGCAATAAATAAAAAAAGGACTGTGTTAAGGGATATATTATTAAATATAGTGCGTAGTTGTATTTACGAAAGCGTTGAAGAAAAACAAAGACATTGTTTTTCTGCGGTCAATATATATAGTACGTCTGACACGACGGACTATACAATGAGTAATAAATTAAAATTGTTAATTAACTTTTTATTTTATTTTTTTTTATAATTGCGACGATTATAAAATGCGCATTTCATAGGGACATTACTTCATTTAATTTTTAAATAATTAAACATAAATGTTTGTGGCAGAGGTCATTGAAAATGTAGCAACGTATTTTATTGCGAATGTCGGAAAAAGGCGTTAATTAATAACTGATTATATAAAATATCCCAGAACAATTATATTTTTAGCGATTCATTGATAGCAAATTTGTCGTAACAAAATTCAGTACCCGATTAAAGGTAAATAACGAATTTTCAATGTTTTTAGCAGATCAAACCCTTTGGTAAACTGTGTCACATTTGCTTTCCGAATATAAAATACGAAAATATCAGTAACTTTATCTCAAAGATCTCAAAGTATCTCAAGTTGTGTGGATCAATTTTGGTTAACTCAAAAACGATCTAGAGCAAGGTACAAACAAAATATCTAACTATGAAGATCTTATATAAATTACTAATAATAATTTATTTGCATAAGTATGTTAAAAACAGTTCTTGAGATTAGATCATAAACAATACAAACAATTGTTAAAATTACATATAACTGTACACTGAATTTTATACCCCTGTCTGCTAAAGTAGGAAAGTCTTCAGGCAGTGATTCCTCCAATAGTTATAGTACAGAACAGAAAATAAATACGTGTGATGTTACTTTTTTTTGTAAATATGTCATTAAGAGAATTACCAGAGGACGTGGGCTGTGGTTTCTTGATCGGATGCGCTACCGGCAGCGTCACCGGCACCGGCACCGGCACCGGCACCGACACGGGCGCGCGTGGGCTCGATGACGTGGGAATGGCGTTACTCGAATTCGTTTCTGGAAAAGTAAACGACTAAATTATGCTTAATATTCTTTAACAATGGGTACATTCGCGGCCCTCTTCTAATTGAAATCTAATTGAATGTATGAAATGCGCATGCGCTCCTACCAAAGTGAAGAAAATCTTCAATTAGAAAAGGGCCGCGAACGTACCCAATAACGTTATATTTCTAAATTTTTAACAAATCGCACACGTGCTTCATAAGAGTCCGATGTTTTAATTTATATTAATGATGAAGTCCTGGTTAATGATTGATGAAGTATGATTAAGTCTAATCGAAGGAAAAGAAACATACAAAAAAAGGTGAAAAAAAAAAATGAGACGAAGGATGAAAAGGAATGAAAGGAAGGACGATAGGAGTGTACGATTTTGAACTTGCACATATAACAAAATATAAAATTTGTAGACAATACATATGCCACGGTCGGACAAAACCAAATAGAAGCTTCATTCAGAGTATATAACAGAGTAATCGGACAGAGCGTAATTTAATTAACAAATCATTTTGGTCGCGATAGTCAAGTACATTTATATATTATATATGCTGTTTCCATACAAGGCGGATACTACATCCATTAATCACGTGATGTTTTTTAGCAAAATTTTAACCACCTCCGCCCTAGTGATATGTGGTGAGATTTTAAACTCCACAAATTTTGTCATGGCAATCATAGGTTAGGGTAATTTCAAGAGACCGACGTAAAAGTCGAAAGTCGCAAACGTCTTGCCATCATGCCCTTGAGGCTTCGGAATACATAGGCCACTAAACGACTGCAAAATCTTGTAAGGAGGTATCACGATGCGTTCCGGAAGAATACATCGAAAAGAACTCCGCATATCTCCACAGCAAGCGCGGTCATCACACTATACCACCTGGTGTTGATATTTAGATATTTTGACCCGCGACGCGCGGGAAATCGTTGCCTGGCTACGGTGAGTCAAGGTCATGCGCCGCTTTTTGGTTTAGAACACATGAGTAGAGAATACGGCTACTTCACTCATCATGTCATGTGGTTTAGAGATCTCGCGTTCAACGAAAAATAAATATACGTGATATCTCATTACACCCCCCCCCCCCCGCTCCTTGTGACACATACTTGATTTTTCCCGAACCCTTCCCGCCTTTGGAGTCTCACGTGATTAATGAACGATCCCCAACCAAATATTTTATATGTGATTAGTCAAATTGTTAAACTTCACATACTAAAGGTATAGGTATAGAAAAAAAGACTTATTATTAACATTACTTTACCGGTGACGCATTTGGGAATACGTGTGCGATTATTTTCCAATGTATTAACTAGTGTGATATTATAGTATACAAGTGCTTTACGTGCTGTCGTGAGCTTTTATATAGTCATAACATTTAAATTGTGGATAAGCGATTTCTGCTTAGTTATTTTTTATCGCTTACGGTCATTACTTCCATCGATATTATCAATTATAAGTTCAATTTATATCTAAAAGAATGATTTATTACTTGTATGTTATTCAAATCTACAAACAATAAAAAAGCATTTTTTTTTCAGACTAACATTGATTTAAAATCTATGTACGTAAATATCCTTCATCGTCAAATAAAAATGTGAGAATGTCTGATCTCTGTTTCTTAACTCAACATTTAAAAAATATATAAGTGATGTAATTTAAAATTTGATTAAATGTATTATGTAGATGCAATTAACAAATAGCTTCAAAATAAAGAATACTATTCGAAAAAAAAAAAATCAATGTAAAAAATGTTTTCGCTCTTATAGTCATGAGTAGTTTGAACGATTAGGTACCCAGACACCTTTATATACTTCATTATTAAGGCTTCACTGTCCATCCTTATCTCAGTCAAGCATTGTATCTTTAAAACCGTAATAAGTAGACTCTTGAAATTTTTACAAAATATCAATTACTACGCGTGCTAAAACGACAAATAATAAAATAAAATAAAGTTAGGAATTAAAGGTAAACCAGTTTTATTTTATTATTTATTTTATGCTTTATTATATTAAGTTTTTTTTCGACATTTTAGCTTCGTCTATACAAAACTTAGTGTCACACCTTTTACGGTGTTACAGAACCCATCGTGCACGTGTTCGACTCGCAGTTGACCGGATTTTATATACACATCAATATAATCGTATAAAGTTTTAAAGGTGCATATTGTACGTGACTCTTATATCATCTTAAGAATGACTTCAGTGAATAAAATCGCTTGCCCACTAACACACTAATAAAATAATCGATAAAGATTTCTAGGTCTTGATACGGCGCGAGTGTTTTTAATTTTATCACAATACTCTGAATATTGAAGGTCATTCGAGTTATCGGATAATTTATTGGTATGAGTGTCGCAACGCGTATCAAGATTCGATGATGCGACAAAAAGAAAAAGGGGTGAGATACGCTCTTTATCTAGTCCCTTAAATTTTTGAACCGAGCAGTGGATACAGTGACAATATTTTAGCCGCATTACAACGAGCTTCACAAAAGCCATGCGATTTAAGCGATTTGTTATTATTTGAGTCGTTGAAGGTAAATGAAACTATATTAAGTTAGAGGAAGACAAAGTTAACCCACCCCATGCACATCGTACATATCAAGCTTTATTATGAACAAGTAAATACCCTGACTTTCCCAAGTCTTCTCTAGGACACAGTTAGTTTCGACACAGTCTTCGATATCGCACTCCAATATGTCAGGCAGTTCCGAATCCAAACCTGAACAATATTCATAAACCGTAACCTCAACATCATACAGGTTACCCTAACTATACGTGTGTTCAAAGATTCATGGACTAGGAAGCGTGATTTGTTATTTATGGTGCATCTATGAAAAATGTGTTTTCTTGTGTTAATAAAAAGTTTTAGTAGTACAGTAAATTATGTTGTTCTATGTCATGTGAGGCAAGAAATAATTAATCATTTATTGGTTTATCAAAAAAAAAAAAAAAACGTTTATTTTAATAAAATTTAAATACTTCTGTTGTGTTTATCTTAAATCAAGTATCATTCAAAGTTCGTTTTAAAACACCAATGGGAGTACACATTTACATTAAAATGGCGGTTAAGAATACAAGAATTAATAAGCGGAATTATGTTCGCATTACATATCATACAAATTTTTTAGTATAATGAGGTCAATGAACTAAAAACATGACACTGACTATTATTTAAGTATCAATATTTTTTTACAGCTGAGACGTTTTTAGACAAGTAGGTTTTTTGTGTATTACTTTTAGGTCTTAAATCTACTTATATATATGATTGTTTTGTAGTTTTAAAACGCCCACAATAGTAAATTAGGAAATACGGACAAATGTTAAATTACATAAAATAATTAGGACTTAGTACAATTTCGAAAGAGCTGAACAAACAATAGTATCCAGTGAGTCACTTGAGTAGATAAGTATCTAAATTTATTACAAGAAATGAACTCACTTAACCCATATAAGAATACCTTAAGCATACAACTTTAAACCTTATTGTGTTGAGTCATTTGATTCAAAATGCTATACTTATTCTTCGAAATGGCGCAGGCGACTTGCATATTGATGAGAATAATATTTCCAAAAAAAAATTGCCCCAACTGGTGAGCCTGTATAGTAAATATGGGTAAATCCTATTTTCTTCTACGCCCATGATACGGTGAGGAATAACTAGTATCTGAATATAATTCGATCATTAATCACACCTACACCCGTACGTGTACTGGATTTACGTACTTTTTTCAATAATTAATATAAATTTATAAGAAGCAATTATACACATTATATGGGTTAAAATCACAGTCTTCTTACTTTCAATATCAAAACTCGTGTAAAATGATAAGCTACCAGGAAAGCACGGATATATAGCGAAAAATGGTACATACTTGTGATGGACGTGTTTCGCTGTCGCTGCAGAAAGGGATGGTTGAAGAACATTTCGAAAGTCATGCGTTCGCGCGGATTCCTTCGCAGCAGACCGACGAGCAAGTTGCTTAGCTCCGGGCTAGTCCCAGACGGCAATCTGCAAATTGTAAATATATTTAATAAATATTTTCATATTTGTTGTGATCGAAAAGGGGTATCCATTAATTACGTGAGGGGTTTAGGGGGGTCGAGCGAAATCTCACTCATCATTTTTTCCGTCATTGAATATAATTATATTGTTTTTTTTTTAAATAAATCTAAAGTAATCGAGCACAGATTAACACAATTACATTACAAATACGCATTTAAAAATTGAGCAAAATCTTACGAAATCTCGCCAATGGGGGGAGGGGGTTCGAAAAATCGCCAAAATTGTCTCAAGTAATGGATGCCCTATAAATATAAACTTATATGATATATGAAAACGCGTCTCAAATGTATAGAATTATTGTTTGTCTACAGAGAAGGCCACTAATTACTTTAAATGAGGACGAACGAGGCCAAAATAATAAAATCAAAATTTTAATAACAATTAAAATATAAACAATTTATTAGGAGATTAATTGCAAAAAGTCGAATAATACTAGATGTTTAAAAATAATATAAATTTTTATTATGTTAAAATAATACCTAAATCCAAATAAATACAAATTAATGTATCTACCTTAGAAACAATAATATATAATTAAAAAACTTATAATAACATATAAATATAAAAAAATATAATAATTTATATTTAATATTTTACGTAATATAACAATTCGGATATTTCGAATGGATTTAGAACAGTAGGCAAGGGATATCTGGCGCTGTTGACACAAATCGTATATCGGTTACAACGTATTAATGTAAGGAACACATTGTCATTAATTGTAAGATTCTTATGTTGAGTTACTTTCATTCTATTTTAGCATTGAATATAATTCTTAATATTACGCTATTTTTTTCTAGTAAATTAGATAATAAACTTTTACGGTACACATACGGTAATTAAGCTTCATGTTAATGTTAGCGTCTCGTTCTCATTATTGCCATTATTCTGAATGAAATATAAATTAACAATAGAAAAAAAAATTTAAACTATCACAGTTTCATGATATTTAAAAATAACATTGAACTCTTTTTGCAGCCAAAACATAGATAAGATAAATAATAGCTGAAAAAATAACAACCTTCATATCTAATCATCAACTTAATGTATTAAAATTCTATAGTGTAATAGTTTAGAATTAAATATTATAGAATTAAGAACTTTAATCCTAGTTAGTAAATTATATTCTTTGAATCTTTATCATACATTAAAATATAATTACTAACGAACGAATGGAATACGTCGTAACTAACTAAAGTCTTTAAAAAGAAACACAGATGTTTGAGTACGAATCGTATGTACTAAATAAATATCCTAAATCTGTACATATTTGTTTTAGGTCAAAGCAGGACACAAAATCTTTCATAAACGAATATAAGTATGAGTAACAACTTGTTCGTGGCTTCATTTACAGAGCAAGTGTTGAACAAGGAAGCGACACTCATATCGGGCACTTTAAAATAGACCTTGAATATGCCCACTGACTGCGTAGATAAGTATTCGGTTAAAATTAGCAAAAAAACGAGTCGCCTTTTGAACTAAAAAATCAATGTGTGTAATAAAGTTTTAAAGATCAGTTAACTGGTTCATTATATATATATTAGAATCAATATTCAGTATCAATTTATTTTAGAAGACAAAAATAATATTATTTTCTATTTCACCTCGCTTGAATCAATAAAATAAAAAATCATAGAGGCGAATAGTAACTGCTTCGATGTAGTTCTTTGTCTAGTTATTGGTAAATATTTACAATCGCGGCTTTTGCAAAAATGGCTCCAAATTTTTATGACATGTTTTTTATTAATAATGAATGATATTTTATGCAATATTGAGGAAGGAGAAGGGGAAATAAAACCTAACCTAAACTTTGGGTTGGGGGGGGGGGGGTGGTTGCCCCCTAACCTTAACCCTAGGGTTAGGTTAGGTTTTTTTCCTTTTTTATTTTCCCCTTCCCTCTCCTCAATATTGCATAAAATATCATTCATTATTAATAAAAAAACATGTCATAAAAATTTGGAGCCATTTTTCGCAAAAACCGCGATTGTAAATATTTACCAAGATATTTTTATTACATTTATAAGTGTTATCTTACTTCACATTATTATAAATACATATTTGGGTTAACATTAACAGGTAGCGGGCCTTACTTGGGTTGTAAGTCGACGCTTTTTTCATAGATCGCTCTGAGCTCTTGCGGCGTAGTCGCTACAAATGGTGCCTTGCCGGTCACACACTGGTACACAATCGTACCCAGACTCCATAAATCTGCTTTTGCGTCATATTTTAATGACATTATTACTTCGGGTGCCTAAACAGAAATATAACGTAAAATATCACACGTTGTAACTAAAGCGAGTAAAGTACAGTTGCTGAAAGTTTAATTACCATGTACATAGGTGATCCACAGAGTGTAACGGCCATGTTTCCTTCCTCCAGGAATCTTGCGAAACCAAAGTCGGCTGATAATAGAAAGCATTAATGTAAATATTAGAAATTTAAATAGATTGTTATTGTAATAAACTAGAGGTATTAAAATCATAAAAAAAAAACATAAAAATTACTTAATTTCTTAAAATTGGATTACTTATTTCATTATTAGAGGAAACAACAACATAGGTATTCAAACACATTTTAATATTAGTCACAACAATATCTACGTCGACACTCGAAACATATTTTATATCTTTATATGATTAATACTTAAGTATAAATTGAGCAAAATAGGAAGAATGGTTCGAATCGCATCTCAGTAAATTGTTCTAGTCATGATTGATACTTTCGTCTGTGAAAACAACAATTAATATACAACTTTCCATTTACAATTAAACTTACCAATTTTGAGGGTAATTTCAGTAGGATGTGGCGTGCGGGGCGGCATTACGTTGTGTGTGAGGAGAATGTTCTGCGGTTTGAGGTCGCGGTGGACGATGCCCTTAGTGTGCATCGCTCGCATCGCCTCAGCCAGCTGCCGGAGGAAGATGCGGAGCGTGCCCTCACTCAGGTGCCCGTTGGCTTGCAGGTAGTCCGCCAGGTCACCTCCGTTACAATACTATTTGCGACAAAAACGTAATTGGTAAATTTTCAGATTAGTTTTATTTCCAATTTTATTCAAAAATTTGGAATTAAGGAAGTTGTTGTAGACACATGAATTATGTGACGTAGAGGACTAGAGGCTCACCAAGAAGCGAATTTTCAAAACTTACCTCCTAAGGGGCAAAGAAAAATGTACTATTAATGGAAAAATAAATACCTATAGACTTGAATTAAAAATATACAATTACCATTTATTTTAACCATTGCCATTAATTGCTAAAGTCCATTTCCCTAAGTGTGTTAAATAGAAAATAAAATTATTTTTTTCATTACTAACTCGTTGGGCCTTGGCTGGTCGCTACTTTGATATATAATTATCGTAAGTGTAGTTTTAGTTTTAAATCGGTTATTACAAATATAATGTTAGTATCTAACTAACAGACACTAAATAAAACAACAAAATAAAATAAAACTTAATGGCAGAATCGTTTCTTTGTCTATTGTGTTCTTTCTTGAAAACTGTTTTTATATCTGCTACAATAACGATTGTTAGTTAAGTTTCAATATTTCTTATATGTAGATGCAAACAACGTATATTAACGCAAGTACGTTACATATGGATGATGATGACCCCAGCGATATGATGAACACTCATCTGGTATTAGAAAAAATAGGATCTATTTTGCTACGTAAAAACATACAAGCCTGACTGTATATACTATGTCTGACTGAATAAGTTATAGTATATTGTTTACAATTATAAGAGAAATAAAAATAAACGAGAGCACGGTTCCTAAATAGTGCATTAAGAGCATGCACTGTGTTACTGCAGGGTTATAATTATTTTTTATTAATTGATTAACATTATTGCATCAAATACTGATTAATTGTATTACATCCGGCAAAAGATGAGTAGTGCCATTTATTTGTAACAACACACGTAAGTCTGATAAGAACGCTATAAACGTTTCCGATCATGAAGCCTTCATTTCATCTATTAATTTTCCAAGCGTACCTACGTAGAATATATTATACATATTATACGATAACGCCTGAAATGACGTATGCTGACTGCAACTCAAATTGTATTTTTAAATGACCTTTTAAAGTAAGTGTTAGTAAAGTCCAATACATTTGTGCTGTCTATTTGTATCGTGTTATCAAGTTTGATTCGCGATAAGCTGCGCCATGCCGCAGGTAATCTTATCATTGAATGATAATAATTACAAGTGTCAGTGAGTTCGCGCTCTGCCATCCGAAAGAACTAGTTTCTTGCGCGGAAAACCTAAACGATACTTCTAGGAAAAGTTAAAATGAAGCTGAAACTTCTTTACATATTACTGGCGATAGTTGTAACGTAAGTAATTGTGCGCAATTTTTTATAGCTCTATGAATTTAATGAAAATATTGTAAAATAAATATTGGACCACGTAACATATTTTATGAGAATGTTAACGAAGATAATTTAATACATTTTTATATTAATTTTTAATTGTGATATAATAGTAATATACTCGTATATGTATATATTAAATGATTTGAAATGTACATAATAATTAAAAACTCATTGTAAAGATATGCAATATTTATGCCGATAAGAAGACGAATTATGACATAATCATTTATGAATTTTAAACAAACTTTTAAAAATGTGTTTAGAATGTTTGTTCTTAATATAAATAACGTATGCTTAAATTATATTGAAAAATAAATTTAATCCCATCAAATATAAGGGACTACTATTTGATACACCATTACAGCTATCTCGATTGTTATCTTTGTACTTAGAAATTCTACGTCAGCTCGTTTTGATAAATATGATACCTATTTATCAAATGTCACAAACATTTTAAAATTTAATACTGAAAAAAAAAAAAACAATATTTCAGGGCGGGCACAGTGACTTCGCAAAACGAAGATGAATTACATATACCTATCGAGACTGACAATCAATTTCCTCCCGATCACTCAGAATCAGAGGGTATTATTGAAGGCAGCGGAAATGGAGCAGTCGACGAACCAATAGTTGATAGTACCACTGAATCTAGAGCAACGCCTATACTCGAAAGCATTGAAGGGTTACAAACGTCGGTCAATGAAGGTCACGATTCTGGCACAGTTTCCAATTCTACACAGTTGCCATGCCCTAAGCCATGTGTGTGTAACACAGAGGGCGATACAGCTAACTACATTGTAGATTGTTCAGGGTACGGCCTTACTGAATTTCCTTCTCCAATAGACCCAAGGACGACTACTTTAAAATTACATAATAACAAATTGACAGAAATACCAAAATCTATATCTGAATTAAAAAGCTTAAAAGTATTGAATGCAAATAATAATTTAATAATGGATCTGGCACTTGGGGTAAGTTCTTAAATTATGTCGATTATATTAAGTCATATTTAATCTACAGAGCAAGAATATATACTTGATTTTTTAATTTTTATTTTTAGTCAGTTAGTGAACTACCGGAATTAGTTATTCTAAAATTAAGCAATAATAGGCTAATTGAATATCCAAAAGACTTGAAGAACAGTATATCTTTGTCTAAATTAGAAGAGCTGGATTTAGGAGGCAACGATATGAGAACGGTAATGTATCACATTTTATTTATATAACATAAATAGTAAAACGTGCCTATATTTTTGGTACCTCTACAGTCAGTGTAAGTACAGTCTTGGTTTCTCGAGCATATACGTACCTACGACGCTTACGAATTATGTATTTTCCGGTGCAAAAAAAAAAAGAACTAAATGAAGAAATAAGTTATTTTATCTATTTTAAATGTTTATAAATCAATAAATCGATTATGACACCTTAGGCCTTCGATGAAATAAACTGGCGTCATTATTTAAAATTGTCATTAGAGTATTCATAAAGACTGCCAAAACACACCTACCTATATTTTATTGTTTATTTTTATAATTAACTAAAGTAGTGGATTACATATAACTATATATATTTATTTAATATGTAAAAGAATTCACACCAACATATTGTGTATAATACCTGCTCGTGGACGCTTGATTTACGAACAGGTCAATTTGAAACGGGTTGTGAGTTTGTGACTTAAAATATTTACTATAAAAAAACTATTCATTTGCTATTGTATCAACACTTAATACCTACGTATAGTATTATAGGATTAATATATTTAAATTGGGAAAACGTATAATTATAATTCATAAACGGTGATTTTGAGCGAAAGTTTCTAAAGGTATGTTTTTACCCGACTGCGACAGAAGGAGGGTTATGTTTTTCGAGTGTATGTATGTATGTATATATGTATGTATGTATATATGTATGTATGTATGTATGTATGTATGTATGTATGTATGTATGTCCATTTCTTTGGCACGCCCTACAGCCCAAACGGCTGGACGGTTTTTGACATATGAGGTGTCGTTGGGTTTGTCTAAATTGTAGTAGTGACATAGGCTATCTAAATTTTCAAAATGGCGCCCGCAAATGGCAGATTGAGGGAGGGGAGTTGAATTTTTTTTTTCTTACTGTAGCAATATGGGTATCAAATGAAAGCTAGTAAATTGTTTTATTCTTTTTAGTTTATAATAAGAGTATTTTACGCAGTCGGGTTTTTTTGATTTTTTTTTTAATTAAGCATACTTGTTTACAGCACGTTACACATACATAGTTACAGACGTTTGACATTTTATAATATTTGTAGGAATCATATCGTCTGTCCCTCCCATACATTTTACTACAAGCCGTTCTACGCAGTCCTCCCAAAATGAAGCCTATCAGCTAGAGAATAGTTTTTATTAGGCATATTTTTCGTCACAACTCATTTCAAATTAAACGGTACGTAAGTAAAACGAATCGTTTTCTGAATATAGGAATAGAGCTCTAAAAGCTCAAGTTCTTACTTGAATTTTCATAAATATGAAGAAAAAACTCTTCTTATAACGAAGAGATTATTCTTCTTGAGAAGAAAAAAATAGAATAAAAAAAGAGGTGATGAATTTTAAGTCTTTCTCTAGACAATAAAGGATGTGTAGTTTATGTGAAGTTACAATAAAATCTAGCAAACATGACATACGACTAGATATGACTTTTTACCTTGAAGGCTTCTAGGTAAAAAAAAGAAGAATACGTGTAAAATAACAACACAATCATTAAAGACCAGGCTATAAAAAATTTAAACATTAACATTTTAATTATAAAAAAGGTTTTGGGTATTTCGTTTCTTTTTTATTTATCTATTCCATTTCTAGATACAATGAAATTTATTTCCCTTTTGAAATACTTCTTAAAATAGAAATTAAAGGTCGTTTCAACGAATAAGGCAGCAGTTTAAGAATAAATACTATCTTCTTTTAACTTTATAATTTTTTTTAGCTATTCGCAAAATGAATATTCTCTTATCTTTTTTTTTCTTCATTCTATTTAATTTTTTTTTTAGTTTTGTGACATTTGCTTGTGGTGACAGTAAGTTCTTGTATAACAAATGAACACGTATAAATAGGTTCAATTATTTCTAAACCAAATTTCACTTTCAAGTAACTATTTTGAGTTTAAAATTCTTTTAATTTCAGGTTCTTTCTTCTGAGACTTTCTCCAATTTCAAAGCACTTCGAAAAATTACGCTGCCTGCAGTCAGTTCCACTGACTTATCCCTAGATTTATGCAACACCTTAAAGAAAACTTTGGAAACTGTATGTATGGTGTCGTGCGACACTAAAATGGTAGATTGCCCAGATGCACCACAAATTATTGAAGATGACTTACTTGCAGCTACTTTACCTGGTATGATTCCATATGAAGTACCTCATGAATCTAAGAAAGGTTCAGTTGAAAACACTGAAAATTCAGAAAAAGAAAACGTTTCTACAACAACATTATCGACAACAATAACACCATCAACCACAACATCATCATCATCACCAACAACAACAAAATCATCATCAACATCAACAACACCAACATCAACAACACCAACATCAACAACATCTCTTGAGACAAATCCAAACTCAAATGATAACATAGCTGCTAATGAGTTTTCTCTCCGCACTGCTGTTAACGATATTCCGGAGCATAAGGTTGCAGCCTTTAATGTTATTTCTGACCCTACTAAAGAGTCATCTACCGAAGAAGCACATGTAAAGGTTGGTGCTACAACATCTATTTCTAAAGCTGGTGGCGGTGTTGATAAAAGTGTGATTGGTATAGTTGTCGCCGGTATGATAGTGATTGTAGCTGGAATAACAATAAAGAAGAATTGGAGTTCTATTAAGAAAAGATTTACTTCAACACCTAACAGAGCAGCTGACAGACAAGATGCAAATGCAAACGGCACCGCACCCGAAGAGGTTCCACTACAAGATAAATCAGACAAATCGCCTGTTTAGTTTCTATAATTGAATCAATTTGAATGAACAATGTGGTGAATGGATTCGATCTGAATGTTAAATATTTATGTTTAAAAACTTAACGCTCGAACCAAAGCTTTGAACAACCGCTATGAAAGTGAAAGAAAATGCAATATGTTGTAAAGGCACTAAACTAGTATAAGTAATGTTAAGATAGTTGTAATGTACATATATTAACAGGCGTCATAGTATTTTCGTTTTCTACTAATTGATGTTATGTCGTACTATTATATATTTGGATCCTAAATGAACGTGAAAACAGTTTTTAACTACTGTTGTATTTAATACTTGTTGTATTCATAGATAAGGCGATGTAAAGTTATTCAATATTTTCAAATGAATGTATAATGTATTTATACCCTAATGATAATAGTCTAACGATATTTTAGCGCAGTTTAAATAAAATGTTTATGTTAAATAGATTGACATATGCAAATCTTAACATTTTTCATTTATTTTACTGAGATATATATAAATTAAGTACACATGTTCGTAATTTACACATATCTACGGAAGGACATAACCTAAGTGTGAATGAAGTGTAAAATTGCGAATAAAAACATAATGTATTATGTTTTTGTTCGCAATTCTGTAGTACACAAAGATTTACGTAGCCACTAGTATAATATTATAATAAGTCTGTGTCCATTGAAGAATAATAATAACGTTTTCTATCATTTTACAATTAGTTATATAATATATTGTGTATATACTCGTAATAATAGGTCCGCATTGAATTGATTTTAATAAAATATTACAAATACATATGACAAGCCTAGTAGGTGGACACAGTATGTTTCAAGATCACAGCACAAACGAAAATGTGTACATTGAAACAACCGTCTAAAAAAATTAAAAACATATTTAATTTTTTTACATTTATTGTGTTTTTTTGCATTTATTAACTAAGAATAATTAATTTTTGTCTTATAGCAAATATTCCATTAAATAAAAAAAAAAAAATTAAAAACAATAATTAAATAAACGTTTTTATTTGTTACTGCGTTTTTCACGAATTTTGTATAATAAAATACGGAAATAAAACCACATTATTACAAATATTTCTCGCCTTATTGCATATCCTAAGAAACTGAACGAACAAGCAATTTATCTATATCTGTACTTTTTAAAGTGAAAACTTCTTTAGCGGTGTTGTGCACTTTTTGTGATGGGTAAAAAATGTCGCGTCAGGACACGATCCTGATCGAAAAATCGTAAGACAGTTTAATTACAAAAAAAAAAACAGACGTGTATGTACCAGGAAAACAGAAAACACAAGCAGTTTAGTTCGTTATGAATATTATAAATTAACCGAAACAATTTCTATTGGGGTATTATTATTATTTCTGTGATAGAATGCATCAGAGAGTTGCATCATAAAGACTCGTGAACGTCAGCTGCGGTTCCGTTGGGGGGATGAGCGGTGGTACCCTCCCACGCACGACGAAAAAAAATATAAATTCAGTTATTTCCTCCCAAGTAAAAACTTGTTAAATTGTAGCTAACCCAATATGAAGAAAAAAACATAATCAGCTGACTAATACATGGTGGATTATACGTCAGCTGGTCGCTCGAACTCGATCTCCTCTCAACTAAAAATTTACATGATGATAGCCTATATGCAACTATGGATAAATATATATGTCAGCTGGCCGTATCTCGGTGGAAAGACCGTCAGCTGACACTTTAAAAATTATGACGAAGGAGTTAAGCGGGAGCATCTATCGCCTACTTAAATGCGTCAGCTGACGAGGTTTCCCTCGACTCACTGCTAGCTAATTTTTTATTTATTTATTACAGCAGTAAATTACCAATAAGCTCACAAATTTTCATCTGGGAGGAATTGACGTATCTTAAAATATTTGGCATTACGCTCAAATACGAGTGTTCCGATGAAATAAATATTCCGTATAAATACTTTAAAACTGACTTGAAAACAACTCTCTGATGCGTCTTATCAATTATCGTTCGAGAGGAAATAACCAACCAAATGTTTAACTGGCTCCCGGGCCACTAAAAAAAATTATATTATTTTATTTTTTATTATGCTTTATTTATTTCCTGTCATAAACGGATAGTTTATGTGTGTTATAGTATTGTTTTATGAATATTACCTGTACAAAATAATTTCGATATTTCACATCTGCCAGACGTCCCGCGATGGCTTACATTTTTTTTTTTGGAAATAGATAGGATACCATTAAGCTACGTTTAACATAATAAATGCCTACTTCTTTTATTCAAATTCTAATTACGCAGTGGAAAGAATTTCAAAATGACAGAATTTTTAAAAACAATCATTAATCATTAATCACCACGTCCATTCCCTTCGAACATGCGACAGATGCTTATAGGCAATATCAAGGGAATCAACCCCAAACAAACAAAGGGATGCTGCGTGGGGTGTAATGTAATAAGTTTTAGAGCAAAAAAAAATTCACTGGCTCGTAACTAAATTTGAGTGTGTTTTAGCTAGTATTTGGCAGCAAACATGTCTAAAAAGACCTCTGCCTATTATGTGAATCAATTGTCGTTTGCTTATCAAAATTATAATATTAAGGTAAGTAACTATACTAAGACCCAGTTTCACCACTTGCTATTAAGTTCCGGCTAACCTAACTGACACTTTTTTGACAGGTAATTGTATGGATTATCTGTCAAAATAAGTGCTAGTTAGGTTATTCGGAACTTAATAGCAACTGGTGAAACTGGCCCTTAGGGTCCTTTTCACCGGTTGCTGATGTAGTTTATTTCGCACATAAGTTACTGATAGGATTTATCAGCAGAAGGTAAAGCAGGCCCTTAGGACCTATTTCACTTCAACTACCTATTAAACTACAAAATGTGTGTGTTTTTTCCTGAAGAGCCTTGATCTTTTTAAATTACTTAACCAAAATTAATGTCATAACTATACCATTTTCAAGCTTATATTCCTTGCTTTTGACGAAAAATATAAAAATAAAATTGATTTTCATTAATAACTTTTTTTTTAAATCAATAACGATACGATCGCCATCTGTTGACTGCTTGTTCAACTATACCTACACTACAAATACATGGAACGTCATGTATAAATAATTTTTGTAATATGACGGCTATGACATTATTCACATTTAATACGAGTGTTTTTGATCTATCACACAAAATAATCAATATCGACGTAGATACATAATTCTATAAAGCGTTAACGTTTTGAATTACTTAGAACGATCATAAATATTATTTCTACAAGATGTTTTTTAGAACATTAAGAACTCATACATATACTTATTTTCACATTATATTAACATTTATTATTTGACTAAAATATTGTGCGAAGTTTTCGCACGGGTCAGCTAGTACAGTTATATTTTTGATTGTTTATTCCTGTTTTGTTAAATAAATAATACGAGTATGATTAGAAAACAAGAAACATTCATAAAATATTGTTATATTGTTTTTCGTATTAATTACTTTATTGCAAAAATCATGAAAAAGTTAATTCCCTCAAAGTATCAGTTTTATTTTAATCATTAGTTGTTTGTTAAAGGAATTTTTTTTTATAATTTACGGGGCAACTCGTAATTAGTTTAAATTATAAGGTAGGTATGTACTATATTAGTTTTTAATTTAACTGAATATCTCCGCGCGAGACAAAAGTTTTTTTTATTTTTAAATATAAAAAGTTAGTCGTCAAGTTTTCTTTTTTTTTTTTTAAAGTTTCATGTTCATTTATTGCCAAATATTAAGTCATTAAACTGTTTTATACAAAATATAACTAAATAAATTAAAAACGTAAATTTCAAAATTCGTAAAGACATCGTTCTAAGCATTCCTTTTATTTGGCATGTCGTAAGGCGCATTGGCATAATTAGAAAAAAATAAAAATAAAATAATCTCTAAAATCATACTTAATATTATAAATGCGAAAGTAAGTTTGTTTGTTACGCTTTCACGCGAAAACTACTTAACCGATCATCATGAAACTTTGTAGGTACATATATTCTTGGAGGTATTATAAGTAACATAGGATACTTTTTTTGACCGCGATCACCGACATTCACGCGGGCAAAGCCGCAGGCAGAAGCTAGTAATATTTTAAAAGTTTGTTTGTTACGCTTTCACGCGAAAACTACTTAACCGATCATCATGAAACTTTGTACACATATTCTTGGAGGTATTAGAAGTAACAGGATACTTTTTATTAAAAACCAGCCAAGTACGAGTCGGACTCGCGCACAAAGGGTTCCGTATTATCTATAAAAACAGTTAAAAAAATCACGTTTGTTGTATGGGAGCCCCTCCCTTAAATATTAATTTAATTTTAATTTAACTATTTATTTTTTAAAGTGAATACCTGTATAACTAATTACTCTGTGACTATTTCAAGCGTCTACCTGTTGCCGTTATCAATATCGAGCAAAATGGAGCAAAAAAAAATCACGTTTGTTGTATGGGAGTCTCCCTTAAATATTAATTTAATTTTAATTTAACTATTTATTGTTTAAAGTGAATACCTATATAACTAAATACTCTGTGACTATTTCAAGCGTCTACCTGTTGCCGTTATCAATATCGAGCAAAAAAATCACGTTTGTTATAATTATGGGTGGGCCCCTTAAATATTTTATTTCTATTTTTTAGTATTTGTTGTTATAGCTGCAAAAGAAATACATCATCTGTGAAAATTTCAACTATCTATCATGGTTCATGAAATAGAGCCTCGTGACATATAGACGGACAGCGGAGTCTTAGTAATAGGGTCCCGCTTTACCCTTTGGGTATGGTACCCTAAAAAGAATTTTTTTTAACGAAAGATAAAAAAATTATTTGTCAAAAAATCTCAAAATCTAGCTACTTCAACGCCCTAGCATTTCAGTAATTGATACATTTCTATTGTAATGATCTCTGATAGTTATTTAATGGCTTTAATGCAAGCAAAGCCGCGGGTAAAGGCTAGTAATATCACAAAACACGATTTAAAATACATTGCACTCTCATCAAAACGATGTTTCCGTATATAAATATCCAGTGTAAGATAATTCAACTATAAAATTATAAATAGTTTATTTTTTTATTTTGTTTTAACGCGCAAACATTCACTAAATAGATACAAAGGTTAATCAGGTATAATGTTGTTCTTATTTACTTGTGTCTTAATATATATATATTAATACGTAAAGCAAAAACTTTTTACCCCTTTTTACGAAAATTACGCGGACGGAGAAGTATGAAATTTGGCACCATTAAAGTTTATATGGAGAAGAAGTGCAGAATGATAATATTTTTATATAATAATGCTCAAAAAAGACATTAAATTTATTTAAAAAAACGCTACACACACTACGGCACACACACATATGTACAATGACATATATATATATACACAAATTTTGTTTATTGTAAAAGTCTGTTGTCAACACGGTCTTAAATACATCGTCTTGCAACGATTTTTTTATAAATACAGTGTTGCAACAAATTTTTTATCGGAATTTTTATGACTGCTGCATATGCTCACCATGTTTTGCGTAATCATATATTTATGATGTTGACAATGCTGTCAATTATAGATTAAGTCGAATTTCGACCACTGGGCGACCACTAGTAATATTTATTCCACAATTTTATCTACTACGAATCTAATATCCAATTTAAAAGATACATAACAATTTAAAAAAAACAATAATTTTATTGTTGATTATTTCAAAGATTCAAATTTTGGATCAAAAAACAAACTCACATGTATTTGGTAATTAAAGACAAAATAATTTATGATGAAATATGAACATGAAAGGCGCTAAAGTGCGGTAGACTCCTAGTACTCAAAGCACAGGTCGTGTAAAAATCGAAAATGCGGGCGGATGCGTGCTTGACTGCATGCCTGTCTGACCGAGACAAAGCGTAATGTTCCGTTAACCGACAGTGAACGAAGCATCACTTGGGTCAACGATGTTTTCGTATTTCGCAGCATGTCATTTTATATATCGGTCTTTGAACTTGAGGCAAATATGGGATAGAGTTTCTGGTTCTGATATATATATATATATATATATATATATATATATATATATATATATATATATATATATATATATATATATATATATATATATATATATATATATATATATATAAGTAGTTTAATACAAAAGTTGTTGGGTTGTTGACCGAGAGTCAGGCCTAATTTCAATGCACTACGCAGTGCGCAATGGAAGCAATTCGGTGGTAATAAGTTATATTTATATCGTCTGCTTCCATTATCAAGATGTACTTTTTGCGACTCGAAGGTTACTGTCCCCATTCTTAAACCGTTGTTATCTATGTGTCATTATATAAAAGGTATATATTCTGATAACTTATCAAATATTCTAAATAATCAGTGAAAGGTAAGACAAAATAAAAAAGAGTATTTTTTTTTTTCCAAAAAATTAAAATGAAACGTATAAAATACGATATACACATATCCTCGCTTTATAACGATTTACAAACAGATTGCATAAATATTCGAAATTTCCATTTTATATTTATAAAAGGATAGAAAAAGAGGTCAATTATTGCTAAAAAATAAACAAACAGCATTAATGATTTAGTACTGCGATAGAAAGCCGAAAGATAGTGATTTCCTGTCGTCACTTTCAAGCTCAATCGAGTTTCAACGCACAGAGAAACCGATCTGGGGCAATCAATCATGCACAATTTTATATTGATTCAAACACGCTATCGAATCACCCATTCATATAAAAAGTTAACTTTTGACAAAGAAATAAATTAATTAGTTTGACGTTTTTTGGGCACTTTGCCAGTCATAGGTAACGAAGCAGCATTTTAAAATATTGCGTTAGATATTGTTGCATAACAAAGCGATGATGAAACATATAGATTTTTTACAATTGTAATTTATATTCAGTATGTTTAAAACAAAAATCTATAAATACAATGCTTGAGATTTTCTCTTTAGAATTATTTATCTCGCATACTGTGTTTGAAATTTTATAAACCAAAAGCATTTGTTATTAATTAGATCCTTTTGGTGGTTGCGTGCAAACATACTCAAGATTAGAACCGGGCTTCATGAGCCATGATAATTTTGCCTTTGGTTTGCTTTTGCTAAATTTTCTTTTACGTTATTACAAAATGTCATTAGAGTTGATTATTCTCATTAGCGGAAGAAGGTCACTTTCTACAAGTTCGAGGTGTTTAACCTCGGAAATAATTTGTCAAATGTTGAGATAAAGAAGTATAAGTAATACATTTATGTGTGAAATAACTGTTTTTGAAACTATAAATAGTTTTGTATTTTAGAATTAGGTATTTTATAAATAAATAATACTGGGATCTTTAATAGTTCCTTATTCACTTGCCTTTAAGAATCATAATATTATTATTAAATAAATAAATTACAGTTTTGGGGCTATTTTAAAATACGGGGAAAACATAATTATTTTAAGCTTGTGAGCAATGTAGAAATTCCTCAATTCAAGTAGTCTATACAAACTGTAAACTTATTTTTCGAAAGATTAGAATCATTATTTTCTTACTTTTACCGATACCTTCTATAATTACTCTTGTTTGAATTGCACATGAGAAATAAAAACAAAAAAATATATCTCATTGTTATATATGTATATTTATACAATAACTGACATATTTAGATGTTTAATAATTTCCTTAAAATACATCATATGCTTCGTCTACCTACTGATCGACAAAGGCCTTCTACATGGATTTTTATCACGCACAGACGTGTTGCACCCGCAGGATATAAATAAAATGGTTAGTTATAACATATACATACATGAATTTAAGGAGTCGCATTGATATGGGATAATAACCGCTCTCTATTTTCAGCTTTAATTATAACTGTAACAATTTTTTTAAAGTTATCTTTTTTTATTGAACTTTTAATATTCAATCAAGTAGCGGAAGCATATAAATAAGACTAAACAATCTTCCGTATAAGCCTAAAATTAATTATGGTTATAATATACATTTTATCTTGAAAGTTCATACCCTAATTCCTGTTTTTTTATTACTAGATTATTTAAAAATTTATAAAACTGTTTTTTTTTTAAATGTCAATTAGCCCTTTTTTTTATTTAAATCTTGTTAAATTAAGGTTAATTATGTATCTGTTATATTTGTTTACATTAAATTATAAAATTTGCTATGTTCTCCCGTAGAAAGGTATGGTTTGAAACCTTAAACCGATGAAAACGATGCAGCAATGTTTAAAATAATTGCATAATATAATTAAAATTTAAAGTTATTATTACTACAACATAACACAAAATAATACACATAGATTAATCAAAACTGTTCAGTTGATAAACGTTTTCACATTATTAAAAAATATAATTTATTATATATATAGTCAAAACCTTGCTAATTATAATTAAACTTCTTAGATTTAAACGGTTTTTACGACAGAGCTGTTATTATTATCATTTTATTAAAATCGAAGTGGAGATATGTCGTCCTTGCAGATCTAATAATAATAGTTCTGTTAAACTAATTTGAAAAGGTTAGACGCGTAAAACGTACGTTTTTATAAAATCATACGTTGGTTTAGTTTAAGTAGTAATTTTTTATGAAAACGCTCTCGAAGCAAACTTCGAATATAATGTTATTAATTTGATGGCCAAAGTTCTTTAAATGTAAATGTAAAAATTTCTAGCGTCGAAGGTGTATTTTATTTTTATGGCTTTTTGGGAGGTTGAGAGGCTGCGTTGAAAAGGAAGGATCCTTCGACCAGACGGGTGTGTGTCTGGTGGGCTACGCGCCACTTAACGTTTGTTGTCGGGTTCTTGTATATATACTGAATCGCTTTGAAAACTTCGATAGCGCGATGTAGAATGCGTCAGTTCGTATGTGGCGAGATAGTTGTCGCTACATCACTCCCCCTCCGAGACCGGAGGTCGATAGCAGGTTGAGTCGTCCATACATCTTGTGATAAGCCGGGCCAGTGGATTGTTCCAGTGAGTCGGAACCAGATGCCGCATAGTTCACGGTGAGTCGGAACTGTGTGCGGTGATGCCCCAGTGAGTCGGGGTGGTGCAGTGCTGCGTAGTTGCTGGCTGCTGCGTCGACCAGGAGAGAAGTGCGTCTCTGCTTTGCTGACCGGCCGAAGTGCAGTGTGCTGTGCCAAGGTCGCTGCGAAGGCTGTGGGCGATGACCAGGAATGCGCGTCCGCTGCATGCTGGTGGTCAGGATACCCGTAGTAGCCGTGGATGCTGGGCTGGCCGTATGACTCGCTGCTCGAAAGCTTGAGGAAGTGATGATGACGTTACGATGACGTAGATTTGCGAAGGCTACGCTGACGTTCAAGCTCGGGGTCACCAGTTTATAGGTAAGGAGGCTGCCGTTGAAAAGGAAGGATCCTTCGACCAGACGGGTGTGTGTCTGGTGGGCTACGCGCCACTTAACGTTTGTTGTCGGGTTCTTGTATATATACTGAATCGCTTTGAAAACTTCGATAGCGCGATGTAGAATGCGTCAGTTCGTATGTGGCGAGATAGTTGTCGCTACAGCTTTTTACGGATTACATCAGAGATGAAGAACTATCATTGTCATCTTTTGTCATTGAAGTGCAAATTCAATTTTTAAAATATAGTAACTTGTTAATATATCAGTTGCACACTCTAATTTACTAAAATATACGAAATCTGTAGATATAGTATTAATAAGTAATATTTAACAATCTATATTAATAAAAAATAATTTTACTTCATTATGCGGTCGAATTATAATAGCTACTGACGAGCTACGAGGATAGTAAATGTGGCTACAAGCTAGTGATTTGTTTAGTAATACATTTTATTTATTTATTTAACAGCTTTGTCTGCATAGTAAAATATATAATTTTGAGCCATAATGAGGATCAGTAAAGGTATAGCAAATTCAATATAACTAGTATCCACGTTATTCTCTATGACATAAGAATGATATTCCTTTTTGAATTATCCAAATCGGACCATTACTTACGAAGATATTAAGTTATAAACATTCTGCCTTCCTGCCGCTAAAAGTTAGTGTACGCGGGTGCGTGTGACGTCATTGTGCCCGAACGAGCGCAGTTCACGAATCGACGAAGCGGCGGCAACGCGGTTGGTCGTTTTATTTGAAATTTATTTAAATATTGTGTTGTTATAAAGTGTAATTTTGTGATATTTAAATATAAAACGTATTTACTAATCGTACTAATAAAGTAGAAGCTGGTTTTGTGCAAGAAACAAAGAAGAAATATTCGAAAATTATGATGAAAACTATTGTACTGATATTTTAGAGGAGTCCACGCATTTTTGGAAAACATCAATATTTCCGAAACGAATTGAGATTTGAAATTACTCTTATATTAATAATATAACATGTGCTTTTTATTATGCAAGATTTCGAAATAAAACTCTATAAAAGAAAGAAAAGCATTTTTATTTTTAAACTTGATTACTAAATAGACAATTCTGTAAATTAACTAAACTACAGGCTATTGTTACAATATTATCCAAAAAATTTATGTATGAAATATCGACACATGCGTCAGGTCCGATCATTTTGAAGTCTCTCAACTTCCACATGCTTCTTTCAATGTGAACTTTTATAGCACCAATTCTCTCTGTTTGCAAAACTTCCTCTGCTATAGGTTTGGAGTTGGAACTCACACACGGCGAGCCGTATGCGAAAAGCGCCGCTCCCTGGCCGAATGGGGTACCCGCTCGAGTGCTGGTCCTGGTCCTCGACCACCTGAAGTCCCGCATCAGGGTACTGTTCGACACTAGACTGGTGTCCGGACGATTCCCTCACAGCTGAAAAGAGGGGAATCTCGTGCTACTGCCGAAGCCGGGAAGGCCTTCGACATCAGTCGTTGGCTTCAGGCCCATCGTGCTGCTGAACGAGGTACGCAAGCTGTTGGAGAGGGTAGTCACTGCTCGCATCGTCCAGCACCTCACGCGGGTCGGCCCTGACCTGTCCGACGTCCGGCTCGGGTTTCGGGCTGGTCGGTCGACGCCATTCTGCATCTCAAGATCGTGGCTTCGGAGGCCGTCGCCTCGAAGGGAGTGCTGTTGGCGGTGTCTCTCGACATTGCCAACGCATTCAATAGTCTGCCATTCAGCTGCATCACGGAGGCACTCCGGTTCCATGGAGTGCCCTCTACCTAAGGCGGCTAGTGGCAGACTACCTTGACGGTCGCAATGTCCTCTTCGTGAACTCTTCGTGAAGGGGACGTTGTCAGGAGGTCCATGTCGTGTGGCGTCCCACAGGGTTCTGTTCTCGGCTCGCTCCTGTGGGACATCGGGTACGACTGAGTCCCTGGGCTGGGATTGATTTGTTACGCCGATGACACTCTGGTTACACCTCGGGGCGGGACCTTCGTGGAGGCGGCATCTCTGGCCACCTCAGGTACCGGGGAGGTGGTCAGGAGGATCGAGGCACTGGGGCTTAGGGTGGTCCTTAACAAGTTTGAGGCCCTGCTTTTCCATGGGTCTCGATGTGATCCACCCGCCAGTACTTCGATAATGGTACGGTTACGTTACGTATACGGTTGACAATACTGTGATCGGTATCCGAGCCCACATGAAATATCTGGGCCTGGTACTTGACGGAAGGTGGTGCTTCAACGAACACTTTCGCCAACTAGCACCGAAGCTCGTCGGCACGGCGTCCGCCCCTCTACGGCCCCTCTACGGCCCTCGGTCGGCTAATGTCGAATATGGGCGGAAAAAGTCTAGCGTGCCAACGACTCTACGCTGGGGTGGTCCGGTCAATGCCGCTGTACGGGGCCCCCGTGTAGGCAGAGTCCCTGACTGCCCACAATAGAGCCCGTCTGTGACGTCCACAGAGGGTTGTGGCGGTCAGGGCCATACGCGGCTACCACACGGTAGTTTGCTGAGGCCTCCTGCGCATTGGCCGGAACCCCCCTATGGGACTTGGAGATGGAAGCGCTCGCCGAAGTTTATCGGCGGGTGTCGGCGGCGTGGACGGTGGGCACTAATCCCCCGCCGATCAAATTCACCGCATGGTGGGATGACACCCGCCGCACCACCTTCACACGGTGGAAGGCTCGGCTGGAGACGTCTCGGGTTGGTCTTTGGGCCATCGGGGCGCTTCAGCCGATATTGGAGGAGTGGACGGTGCGGCAGCACGGAGTTCTCACCTTCCGACTCGTGCAAGTGTTGTCGGGGCATGGCTGCTTCGGCAAATACTTGCACGAGTGCAAGTATTTGCCGAGTGAGACTACTCCGGACTGCCACCATAGTGACTGCTGTGAGGACTCCGCGCAACATACGCGAGATACGAGCGTGTCGTGCCCGGCCTGGGCTGAGCAGCGCCGGGATCTCGCTGCAGTCATTGGAGAGGACCTGTCGCCGCCGGCCGTTGCGCGAGCTTTGGTTGGCGGTAATAGGGCTTGGACCGCGGTCGCTATCTTCTGCGAGAACGTCATCTCGCAGAAAGAGGCGGCGGAGAGGGCCCGGAAGGACTTACTCTTTTCGGATCACGCCGGCGCCGCGGCCTTTACTCTTTGTTTTTTTACCCGAGAACATCCCTGTGTCATTGTTTTGACCTTGCAATATTATATAGAAATCGGAACGGGCGAATAGGTAAGTACTTAGATTTATCCACAAAACACAGAAAAAGTAAGTAGGTATGTTTTTATTAATACAGCAGACTTAAAATGAGTTAATACTTAAGTACATGACACGTTGTAGTAGGTACCAACTTATATTCATATTACTAAATAATATAGGTATAGGTAGTTATGTAGATACTTACATCGAAATTATCTTCGCAACAATATCTTGTAGCCCGGGAAGAAGGTGGAGTTTTATCATCTATTTTCACAACGGCATAGTATTTTTCACGTAGTTTTGGGTCTTTCGGCACGTATAAAAAGAGTTTTCCAGGCTTTTTAAAAGAAGTATTTGTACATTACGGCACTATACAATATTCATACATAGTTAGAAAGGAGAATTAGACACAAATCGGACACTTAATTTGTTTCAAAGACACAATAAACCAATGAAAACACCTACGCGCCTTATCGCTGACAACGGGTTCGGACACAGTGACGTCACAGCCTACCGTGCCGGCCGGTTAGTGAACTCCGCTAGTAATTTGATCATAACTTCGTCAATTTTTGTCGTAGAACAAAAATTTTTTCACTGTATATTAAGGATTTCTTAGCTCTATAAATCTGCATTCTCAACTAAAAACGTTACGGATCCTCATTCTTTAACGCATTTAATTATTTTTTTGATCAAAAGTATATTGTATGTACGTATAATAGTAAAAATATTTATTTATTAGTATTACGGTCAGTATCACTATCATTCGATACTTTCACGGCATTTAAATTTTTCAAGTGATAGGTATGACGACGCGTGTTTGCAGTTTCTGCGCAATAATCTAGACCGTCGCAGATTGCTATAATATTATCCTACACGAGGTTGAATTCAACACGTGCGCGATAAATCCCGCGAAACGTGGCTCTACCTTTTAGTTTCTACACGGGGAAGGAGTTGATTGCGTCATAGATCGTAACTCATTCACCTTATTAAAACTTATTACGACAACTTTGTGTGCATTTTACAAAATAATATTGGCAGGTTCAGTTTATTTTAGTTATTTATTAACAGATTTTTCAACAGATATTACGTTTATGCTATTTTTAAAATTTGAGAATCGCAAATATTATAAAATAAATTTCTTACTTGATTAAAACTATAAACAACAAAGAAACATAAAAATATCCTCATTTCTGAGAATAACTATTAGAAAAATACTGTATTTTTAATGAACACGAATTATAGATCACAATATTATTTTACACTCCTGTTCCGTCATTGTTATTTTATCATTTTGAACTCCAAATTCCTTCGAAACAAAAGTCTCAAATTTCATGTCCAAAAATAATCTATTTCTTTTCAGTAATGTATGTAATATTAAGGTAAGCATATTCTACAAATCATAACAAATGTTTTATCAGATATAAAGGTTAGTGGGGCATAAGTGACACCGTTAAACTAAAGGGCAAAACAAAAAGTGCTAAGCAGCTATTTATTGTGTCTGAGATAACGTTTGATGTCTGCTTCGTTATCAGTTAGTTCCACAAATATTAAAATAATGTGTAATTAACCCATTACGGCATTTGGTATGTTGATATATTATAATGCGTATTTTATCTTGAGATTCGAGTTCGAAGGCGATTTAATACTGGTCAGGTTTTGAAGCTGGTATCGAAGCAGCACGCTCTGACAGCGTGCTGCTTTAAATTCGCACGCACAGACGATTTCCTTATCGCAAATAAGAGACTACTTAACACGTAGATAGGCAAATATGATATATGATTTGAATATTTTCATATCCATTGGTTTTTGTAAAGTTTATGTATTTAATTAAAGTATTTAAATAGTTTTATTAGATGAAATAGATTTTGTACCATTCAGGGTATTCTTTACAAGAGTTTTTCATTAATTTATTTTATTTACTGAATTACTAACATAAGATACAGCACTTAAAATTCTAATACAATATTACAAGTTTGATTATGGGTATTATCAAGCTGTTTTTATAATAACAATATTTTTTAATTATGGAGAAGTTAATTTCTATTGAATGGTTGATTAAAATAAGAAAAAACTTATCGCGTCAAAACGACATGTAATACTGCGTTATCGATGGACGGATTAAGGGCAAGGCCAGTGGGTTACGGACGCCACCTAATGTCCGTTAACAACTATAACATTTCCTGGTTATTGTTGTTGCTATACAGAGCGACGCATTAAACAAGGGAAATGAACCAAAGAGGTATTGTGTGTTAATTTTACTGTTCCATTTATTATAAATATAAAATATCTGATTAGAAACGACATTTGATTAACTTTTGCAAAAAGTATTTACTCTTGTTTACATACAGTTTGTGTACTCATTTCAATCACAAATACAGTCGGGAATGGAATCTCAGAGATCTCGTCCATATTTTTCGAAATTGAATCTCATGTAATTTTGATACGAAATCTTATGCGATGATGATTATTATGACTCTAAACACCTCAGTACGCTGTTTTTTGTCACATTATTTTCAAAAATAATTTATAATAATTCTTATAATATTGCATTTAAGTATACCGTAAATGTTAATACACATTAGAGCAGTGTTTCCCAACGTGGGGCCCACGCCCCACTGGGGGGCAATTTGATAGTTAAGGGGGGCAATTTAAAAATGGACTCGACACGACTTTAACCCTTTTGCTTTGGGTTATTTAAATGCTATGCTATACCTTGTCCAACCGTTTATTATCTTTTTGACAACTTACGTCTATAAATTTCAGTTTTTTTTTTCCATTATATGTTTTAAAATTTTACTTACGATGTTTTGATAACAATTTCATAGTGATTTCTTCCTAAAACTTATCATTTATATTTCTTAAGGGAATAAAACAATTTTAAAGCTTAAAAATTATGTATGGGGGCATAAAAAATTTAGAAATATTAAGGGCATGGCCTAAAAAGGTTGGGAAACACTGCATTAGAGGAAATAACGAATATCAGTAGATCTCGGCTCGTCCTCAAACCTCACGAAGCATATATTGTTATATAAGTGTTATGTGTGTTTTAAAATCTAAAAATACTCACTTCCATGACAACGTAGACGTAAGCGGGGCTGTCCATGCAGTCGTGCATGGCTACCAGGTTTGGGTGGTGCAACGCCGTCAGCTCACGGAGAATTTTTATTTCTTTTACGAGTATCTCTGACGCCTTTTGAATACCCTTCTTCGTGACCATTTTCACGGCCACTGATTGTGATGGATTCTGTATACAATATATTAAAAACATTTAACAATAAACTTTTAATAATATTTTATTAAATTCAAATGTATCTATAACCCGATACTTAGGATCTTCGAAGATTAATTGTTACCGAGATATCGGAAATTAAAACTATCGATTCTGGTATTTTAGGGATTAACAAATTATAAGTCTTTGATATAGATTTTTAAAAACAACAAAAAAAAGGATCAGTAGTTTTAGAGACTTATCTCTACTTGACTTATATGTATATTTGTGGAAAAAACGAACCAATTATAAGCTTGTTAAGTTTCTCATGAAATCATAGAATTCTAAGATACGTTTTAAAGTATTAAAAGACTTTATGAAGTCTAAGTCTTAAGATGATATTACTTGACTTCATGTGATACAAGAAACAATTTATATCCATTTTGAAATTCACGAATTCATAAATTTTATAATTAAATTGTAAGCCTTAGAGGTTCTATATAAGTAGTATTTAAATGTGTTAATTATAAGAAATGATTTGCTATATTGTTTATTAAATCAGTTTAAAGCTCCTTTATATTGTCGTTACATAAAATATGTATTAAAAAAACACTATAAATATCAATGTATCTATATCTAGGTGTCTATACAATTGCATAAGTTGTTGCGTGGGTAGCGATTATTTATCATATAAATCTTGCAGTTAAACATAAACGTATAAAACAGAAAGTTAGTGAGAATAATTGAGTTATTACATAATTCAGATACATATACATATACATAGATATATGTGAAAATTTTAACAAGAAATATCGTTATATTAATCTTCATCACCATATATTCAGGGTGAAAAGTAGACTGATTTGATTAAGTCTGTTTAAAGCTCCTTTATTTAGAAATAAAACAATTTTTTTCCTAGAACTAAATATACATAACTCGTAAAATTAATTTTCTGGACGACCGTTCTGGTGTAGTGGTGCGAGTAGTCGCCTCAACGCCGCGCACCAATGGTCGCGGGTTCGATTCCCGCTCGGGACAGATATTTGTATTTGTACAAATATTTGTTTCCGGTCTGGGTATATGTCCTTGTGGTTCTCCCCACCGTGCCTCGGAGAGCACGTAAAGCCGTCGGTCCCGGTTATTATTACAGAGACCTGACAACGATCGTTACTTATAGTAGGGAAAAAATTCCGCCAACCCCCGCAGTGGAGCAGTGTGGTGGATTAAGCTCCAAGCCTTCTTCTATATGGAAAAGAGGCCTTCGCTCAGCAGTGGGTTGTTTACAGGCTGATACAGTAAAGTACAATATCAAATCTTTCAATAAAATCATGAGGTATATTTGTTTTAAGGATATATTTAGCAAGAGACGTTGGACGGCTTATGGTATTTTATTTGCTTATATATCCAGAAGGGAGTCGGTGGTGCGCCGGAGTCGAGCTAACATTAGCCCGCCCTACATTCCGAACTCGGCAAGCTCATGAAGCGATTACAATTTGACCTAATTTCAGCAAATTTTATCACTTTTAATATTAAAAAATGTTGCGCAGGTATAATCATAAACGATACTCTTTTATCTAATAAATATTTAGCCTTTTGGTCGTGCGAGATATATGTATTTACATAATTGTATTAAAATACAAAACGTAAGGTCATTTAAATACCAAATTTTTGTATATAGTATGATTTAATCGAGGGTCATATGTTTACAATATCAGATGTTTATTAAATCTATTGATATTTTGATTATTGCACATGGCACGTGTCTACGATAGTGCGCCCTTGGAGGGCATTGCGCGTGTCGTATTGTGCAGCGAAGTATTGTCTTTGTCTCTTCTGGTTTTACACAAAGAAGTGAAATTGAATCCTAAAACAAGTCGTCGTCATCCATTTTAAATACAAGATTAACAAAATAATGAGTGTACCCTATCATCCTTAAAAATAAGATTTGCTTTTTCGTTTTTATTAATTTAGAAACATATTTTATTAGTATTACACAGTAACATAAGTAATTTTTAATATGAAATATATATTATGAATATGAATAACAAGCACTCAAACTAAAGAATAATTACACTTTCACAATTTGAGTAGGGCAAGGATTGAGTCTGCAAGTTGCAACAGTTTATAAAATACCACATGAATTGCTGTTGGGAGTGGTTCAATAATAATGCGCTCGTAAATTACAAAAACGTAGGTACAGTTAAAATTTGGCATTAGTATATATAAAATATACACAAGAATGACACATGCAATTAAAATTATAGAAACATAAATTATTGCAGACTGGCCTTTTTACCCGACTGCGACAGAAGGAGGGTTATGTTTTTCGAGTGTAGTATGTATATATGTATGTATGTATGTCCATTTCTTTGGCACGCCCTACAGCCCAAACGGCTGGACGGTTTTTGACATATGAGGTGTCGTTGGATTCGTCTAAATTGTAGTAGTGACATAGGCTATATAAATTTTCAAAATGGCGCCCGCAAATGGCGTAATGAGGGGGGGGGGGAGTTGATTTTTTTTTTCTTACTGTAGCAATATGGGTATCAAATGAAAGCTAGTAAATTGCTTTATTCTTTTTATTAGTTTATAATAAGAGTATTTTACGCAGTCGGGTTTTTTGATTTTTTTAATTAAGCATATTTGTTTTTAACTATTGTATTCTAATGTACTAAGCCCATACAAAAAAACTATTAAAAACTAAACGATTTAAAACTATTTCCAAGTCTATTTACATCTTGTAAATTAAAAACAAACTTTAAAATTAAAATATATAGCCAAAAAATAAACTTAGGAACTTATACCTTTAGTATTGAGTTTTATTTATAAATGTGACAAAACAATGAATATAATGAATATATGAAATTTTAAGTCTTGGATAGTATGGATTTTGTCATTCAATTCAACAGTTACTTATATAAATAAGGTCTAAATGAGTTAGACAAATTAAAAATAAATTAATTATTCAAGAGACTGAGCCCATTATTCTTTGGCAATGAAAACAAATAAATAAATACTGAAATACATATAATAATATATTAAATAATTGAAATGCTTTTAAAGTATTACTAAAAGTTATATAGGTATATATATGAAATGTTAATATGTATTATCATATTATTAGCGATGTTCATTCTCAATTTATAAATAACAAAACAAATTAATACAAATAATAGGTTGGAGTGTAATCCACCATACTACTGCATGTTAGCAGTTATTTTTCCCTATCATCAGTAACTATCGATGACTCTTGATCCATCCATCAGATGTCTATTGACAACAACCGAGACTGAGGGCTTTACATGCTCTCCAAGGCACAATGGGGAGACCCACAAGGCTAACACTGCTAATTTGCAATAAAACTTTTAAGTCACATAATTAGTTTCATCATAATTAGTTTTGTTTTGGACTCAACAATATCTATTGATAATACCACCTTTACATTTAACCTAAAATATGTTATAAGAACTTGTTTTCTAATACATATCGACTGTCCCTAAGTTATACTATTGAAACTGAAAAAAGGTACTTTACAGGAGAGCACTTTTAAGTTAATTTTTTTGTACAAAATTGTCATTTATTTGTTAAGTATCGATATTATACTCATGAAAAATATGGTTTAATATGTATTTTTTAGCTTATTCTCTTTTTTGTATGAAAACATAATTATATAAAAAGGAGTTTCTTAGTGCAATTTAAAAAAATCGCAAATTTTCAGTTTCGATACTGTATGTAGGGACAGTAGATATGTTGTAAGTTTATTGTTCTTCATCAATCATCACTAATCAATTCCGATAAAGCACTGAATATAAGTTTAAACAACACACAAACAATTTTTTACTTATCTTGTTACATCTCGAAATCTATTAACGAAATGATTCCTAATCGTAGTTTTGTAATATTTTTTGTCATGTATTAGCTAAAAAAATATTTCATTTTGAAATTAATCATTAACATTAAAAAAAGCACATACATTTTTGTTTGTTTGTTGACAACAGGTATTTTATAGCTGAAGACATAAATATTTTAATAATTAATATAATCACTTATTATTTTGGTGTATTTGTTTTTTATATGACTCATATTTAAAAAATGATAATTATATACTATATAAAAAATAATATTAACAATATTTTCTTGTTATAATAGACATAAGGACAGATATACATATATTAAATATAATACATATACGGATAGATAATCAGATATATGCATATTGATACACATAATCATAATTAAAAATAATATTTACATAATTAAATAATGATGACATGATGATAAAATTAAATTTTTTGAATTATTAAATATTTCATTATTGAACTTTGTACATGTATACTATTATTTTATAATTCAAAATTCAATAAATGAATTATGAATGTCTTATCATTTAGATAAATATTTTTTTCATTTGTTGTTATTATTATTATTAGACACTAATTTGTTTTTGTTAAAACAATAAAATAATAAATACATAATAATAAACAATGTTATATAAGAAGTAAACAAATGTAAAGACAAAAACAAAATAACCATACTATTGTAACTCATTTTTGGTACCAATGATAAAAAATAAAAATGACATTAGACAAAGCGAAAACTGCAGTAAAAATGTTAATCTTGTTATATTCTATTTCTTTAAGATTCAATTCAAATTATATTAATAAAATGTACTAAAACATATTCATTAACTTTAGTATGACTATTAACTTTTCTAAGGTTATATTTAAGTAAATTTTTTTTAAATAAATTGTCAAACATGATAATCAAAATATTTGTTCAAATGTATTTCACATATATTCACATCATAAAATTTAGCTAACTGTTCAAGGAAATGTCAATTCAAGTATTGTTATAATCATGTTCAGACCCGTCTTTCCCACTGGGCACTCTGGGCACTTGCCCAGGGCCCCGTGATCAATAGGGGTTCCCCACTAGTTCTTGCCAGATCACTGAACGATAACCGATATTTACTACCGAAGTTTTTTTAATTTGAATTGTCCGCCAATGAAAAAAACCCGGAATCGAACTACAAGGACCTATCTCAAAGAACAAAACACAGAAGCTTTTTTGATGGCTCTGCAACGTCAATTGAACTAAATGGAAGAGAGAAATTCAAAATAGAAACCTTTCTTCCCATAAATGATACTCTGAGCTTTCATCTAAAACAGCGATTAAGATCGTATAAGAACATTAGTAAACGTTTTGACTTATTTTGTTCGCTTGAAAGCTCTGAATTCCGAAGAGTTCAGAGAAATTTGCTCAGAATTTGCATAATTTGATTATGAAGACGTTAATGATAAAGAGTTATAAATGGAATGTCTACGTATAACAGAATAGGTGGTTACCTACTTGAAAATTGTTCACAGTGAAATCGAAGGAACTCATATTATATTGGAAATATATCAAATTTTGAAAGAAAACAAAATTGAAGACATATTTTCAAATGTAGAAATCGTATTTTATTCTTTTTAAGCATGATGGTAACTATCTGCAGTGGGGAACACTCCTTCTCCAAATTGAAAATAATAAAATCTATAGAAGCATGTTTATTTACTTTCTTTGTCTATTCTAAGAAAATTGTGTTCTGTCAAAGTCATTGGCCCCATTACCCTAATATGCCCAGGGCCTTCAATAGGTTAAAGACGGCCCTGATCATGTTATTGTTTACATGTCTTTGAATGAAATACTATTTATTGTCAAAACTGTTTTATGGCCTGTGGTGATGGATGATGTCTATAATATAAACTTATCTCAATAATAAAAATAAAACGTACAGAAACACTGTGTCTATAGTTTCTCTAATTGCATCGTATATGTACTAAGTAGATAATTATGTCGTTTTATACGATTGCTTCATCTCAATCGAAATGATAATATGTACCTTACCCACGGATATATGAAATCGATAAATATTATTATAGTGAGCAAGAATATATATTTCTTTGTATCGGACTACAGTTGTTAGTATGTTTCTTAGTCTTATTTAGTTAACGGTGAAAACAAAAAACTGTATGATGGAAGCATACCTTTCTTTTCCTGCCTTTGTACACTACTGCGAAAGCTCCATGGCCTAGCATATCTTGTTTGGTGTATTCGTATTCACCAACTTGGATAAGTTCCATTTTCATTAGCGTTTTTGCTTTTACCACTGACATTTTAGTTTTTATAAATAACACTTTACTAAAGACAAAGATCGATAATACAATTTTAGAAACTCGATTTAGGAACTTGACTAAGCACTACATTCTGATTTAGAGCTCCTAATCACTTCCTATTAGCTTCCACGTATTATGTATAAACTATTAGCCTACAGCACTAATGAACCATTGTTTCTCTGGGAAAACACTACATACATTGAACGATAAACGCATAAAAGTGATTTTATTTTGTGTTATGGTGTTGTGTTTGATTTTGCGAAGTATAGAATGTATTGCCATATGTAATATAATAAATATAAAATATTATCTATTGTAAAACTTATCAGTTTTATTTTATCCTTAATAATTTTCTAAATAACAAATAAAAAATTAGAGAAGAATATAAAATAATGTTATTTAATATTAAGTAGGTAATCGAAGTGTTAAAATTAAATCGTAAGTTCGTGCCATCTATTGAAGAAGGGTAGTACTTTTAGTATTAGTTAACTGAGACAGATGACGCTACTGCACTTTCTCTCACAGCTTAAAGCTAGGATCAAGTTCATCCTAGGCTTAAAGCTTTAATATATTTAACTACCTTTCAATCATATCAGTCAATATCAGTAATCAGTATTAAGATTGATATTGTTAGGTTGAAGTTATCTGTGTTATTTTTGTAAACATTAATTGCCATGAAGAAATTTAATACCTACTAAGTATGTATACATAAATTATCAATGTATTTATGTGATTTTATTATTTGTTTCATATAAATAGGAAAATATAAAAATGTGTTTGTATTAAAATACATTAAACATTTTAATTTATTGTTTTTTATGAATTTTTATAACATATACATATATGTACATAAATATTTGAACATAATAATAAAAATTTTAAAACATGAAATATGAAACTATAATTTAAAGTATGTTTATTAATAAACAATGAGGTTAAAAAAAAGGAATTACAAGAGTTTATTTCTATTTCACATTAATAAAAAACATACAACAATCACGTTTAATTGATAGAAGCAGGGAATATAAGCTTCTTAATATAACAATTATCTCTTTTGGTCTCCTAAATCCTCAATACTATCTTCATCAATCTGCAAAAAACAATTAATAAGTTTGATATTGAATTTTAAAAAAACGAAATTAAATATGAAATTTACAAATATATTACCTCAGGCCATTTCTCAGGAATAACATCAAATAGATCATCCTTTACATCTCCTTGAATTACTATTTCATCATCACCTGTCACTGATGATCCACAGGCAAACTTAGTTCCAAAGAATTTAGCTGCTACTTTCAAATCTATATCTATAAAAGATTAAATTGTGATGAATAAATTTTTATTGGAACAAACTACATCTATACATTAGACTAACTTTAGACAGAAAAGGATGGTGTAAAAGCATTTTCAGTTTCAGTATAATATATTTTAAAAAAAAAACGTTGCATACTATATACAACTTACCAAAAGTACTAAGGCCTGATACAACAGTTACAGATTTCTTTTTTCCTCGTGGAGCTCGAGATATTTGCACTAATTTTGGAACATCTTCCTTTTTCTTTGATTTTAGCATACCCTTGCCACCTCTCTTCTGCCTTTTCTTTTCTTCTTCACCACCAGCATTATCTTCCTCGTCTATTACAAAAATAATTTCATGAAATGAATTTAAATAACATTACAAAATTTAAGATTCTCAGTACAATAAACTTACCAATTTTTACTTTTTCAAATTCAGTTGGTAAGTTTTTTTCTAACCACTGTTTGCACTTGTCATATTCTGGGTAATATTCGCAATATTCTATCGGCATAGAACAATTACCACAGTATTGTACCTTTATTGGGTAAGTTACACCTTCCCTAGGACCAAGCGACAAATCTCTATCCGCCATTGTTTTTTTTTTTTCAGTAAAATTATTGCATAGACATATTTTCTTTAAGACAGGTATAGTATATATTATTTTCTACACAATTTCTATAAAAAAGACTAAGGAGGTATTTTATTCAAGATTTTGGAGCCGGATTGACAAATGACAAGTGAGTGACAAAAGCGACGTCTAATCTAGGGGTGTACGATAATTATCGATAATTCGTAACTGCTCGATAATTATCGATAAGTGTTGTTCGATAATTTTGATCCGATAATTATCGATAATTTGTCATTCGATAAATATCGATAAGTTTTTATTCGAAAATTATCGATAATTTTGTGCGATCCCATAATTATCGATAATTGTTTTTGGATCCGATAAGTATTGATAATAGTGATTCAATAATTGTGGTACGGCGGATGACCTTTTTCTTTTTAGATATTCAGATAGGGGTATTCGGATAGGGCCAGGGCGTAAACGTCGGTACCGAAGGCCGGATGACCTTTCTTTTTTTTTATTATTTTTTTTTCGTCCGATAATTGTACCGATAATTATCGATAACTGTCGTCAACTATCGAAAATTTTTATCCGATAATTATCGATAACTGTCGCCAACTATCGATAACTTTTTTCCCGTTAATTATCGATAACTGTTCATTCGATAATTATCGATTACTATTGATAACACAATACGATAATTATCGGTAGTAAAATTATCGATAATTTTTTCCGATGAACATTCCTAGTCTAATCATAGACGCACGAAGAATAGATATACAGGAGTGCGAACGGTACACGTAGTTCTATACTAATTTTCACGGTACTTATGTACACAAAAATAAACAAAGATCATAGTTCTCTTTTTTGGCACTGGATGCGCGATTATTCGTGAGGTACCGATACTATTATTATATTACTTATTACTAATTAAATATAGGTAGTAGTTCTCTAGAACAGTTTTATTTTAGTTGCATATTTAATAAATATAATTGTATGTATTAAATATTAATATTTTGGAAGATGAAATAAAACAAAACGAATTCAGAAATTTTATTGAAATACATTGTTTTTTATATTTGTATTAATAGTAATTTTATCTAGAATTCTCTGAATCATCTGATTTCTTGGACAGAAGTATTGATATTTCTTCTCTATAATAGATAGAGCATGATAATTGATGCTATGTTAATTATGTGAATTGTCTGCGAGGCTTCTTATGATATTTTATAGCTGAAAAATATATGAAAATAACAATAAATTTTATTATTCTAATGTTATTTTGAAAAAAAAAAAAATTTCACCGATTACTATTATCATACTTTATCAAATATTTAATTAAAATAACTTTCTCTAATATATAATATGAAATAAAAAAGTTTTAAACAAATATACTTAATCCTAAAATGTATATAGCATTACATTAAATTTTTAATATTTATTTAATAATTAAAAAATTACGTACCTGTTATTAAACTAAAAGTTTAACCTTTAATTCAAACTCCAAGAGTATTTTATGTTAAACAATATAAATAATTGAAAAAATCTTATGACATATATTGACTACATGTCAAATATCTTTAAAATGGTGGCCTGGCGGGATGTTTTTGTCTCACTTTTTTTTTCTCATAATTATTTTAGAGAGACGAAAATTATAAATTACATTATTTTACTGTTTTAATTACGAACCAATAATCGCACACCTATGACTGGGCACAGCCAATAGAAAGGTTAAAAATGAACTATAAACTCAATTTTCAAAATTCAGAGCTGTCAATAGCAACAAGCCTTCCCGCGTAAATTACAACTTCAATCCAAGCGCACTCTAGCGGCAAAATAATTATCTACTACCTAAATTGATGCCATTTTTTTAACCTTACGTTCGCACTCCTGTATATCCATTCTTCGTGCATAGACGTATCACGTAGGTAGTATGGCGACTAGAGGTAAGGAGCACAATCTTGGGTACGTTCGTGTCCCTCTTCTAATTGAAGATTTCTTCACTTTGATAGGAGCGCATGCGCATGTCATACACTCAACATGCGCGGAAATGGAACAACATGATGTGCGAATGCGCTCCTACTAAAGTAAAGTAACCAACCAACCAACCACAAACCTACAAATGTAATATATAAAATGTTTTTCTGGACAAAAAATACATCAGGCCTCCTCTCACTAATGAAGGCTATGAGGCCTATGAGAAGTGAAGTCAATTCTTTTAGATTTTTTTTACCACTGCTACTCCAAGGTCCAATTGTATCGCCTGCAAATGGCACAAAGACATATTTTCGGAAATGTAACGAATATTGGAGTCGCTTAGTCATTTTAGCTTTGTCCGTAGCGGCTTCTGCTGCTAAAGTAGCAACGAAGGTTCAAAATATTTTCTGACAGACCGCGAAATATTTGATCGGAAATTCGGAATCACTAGAGGCCATATTAAACTACAGGTGAATCAGACCCAAAGGCGTAGCTACCGCTGTATCAGCCGTATCAATAATACGGGGCCCCCGGCCTACAGGATCTCCGAACGTGTATAAACCAAAAATTCGTAAAATATACTGTTAAAGTTAGCAGGGAAGTGGACAATTGCTGCCAATCAAAATAACAAATTGTAAATTTTGCAACGTATCGATCTTATAATCAGATCTTCTTCAGGCATCTTTACATTAGTATTTAACTAGCATCTTCACATTATCACTGTTAACATGAGTGCTCATAATATGCTGTATTACAATTGTTTTTTTTTGAAATATTAATAAATTGCAGAATTAATTGAAGTTATCTAGATGTTACGATGTACATTATTTTATAATTAGTTTATTAGTTTTTTAATTATAAATTTTTTATATGAAATTTACATTTTTCGTTTTATCATTGTTCAGATCATGATCAGTTCATGATCTTCACATCTAATGAATAAGTGTCTTTCAAATTCCACCGCTAATATATAGGTATATTATATGTTGTTTCATTAAATTATATTTTACGGACATTTACTATTGACAATTACAAAATTAATATAAACTATTAAGGTAACAACGATGTATACTCTTTTTAATTTTGTTTATTATTATGTGTTAAAAATCTTTAAAATCTCACTATTTAAAGTTGTCGGAATCTTGCACATGTAATATAATATATTTTGTTGCGTCCATTGTCCTTTATTTTCAATAAGATTACATTATTGAAGTCAGTTAAAGATTGGACAATAGGTGCTAACTAAATTAGTAATATCTTATATCATAACTAATTTAGTTAGCACCCATTGTCCACTTCCCTGCTAACTTTAACAGTATTTTTTACGAATGGACGCAACAACAAATAATTCGTAAAATTTTATCTAAGAACTTAAATAAATTATATAAGCACTTAAAGAAATATCTTAGGGACATGAAAGACTATCAGACTTGTCTATAGACTGTAGAGGCAGAAAATTTAGAAAAACCGAAATCGTATTCAGTTTGTAATGATTTAATAAATTAAATTAAAATAGTGATATAATAAATTCAGCGAACAAAAGACAAGAGTATTAATTGTAATAACTTATAATCAATATGTAATTATTTTAATTCAATGTGAATGATTTTGTTCCGTTATTGAAAAACCCTTTATTTGGGCCCCCTTATAGATTTTGATACAAGGCCCATCTAAGTCAAGCTGATCAGACCTATCGATAATTGAGGTCTAGAAACTTGTTCATGTTGAACACCGTGTCTATTAAAAAATACTTCTTTAATTTATGTAACATAATTATTATTATACTCGTACATATAATATAAATGTAGCAAGACACATCACACATGTCATTATAATACAAGTGCTTAATCCTGTAGTGTTTCATTTGATGCAGTATTTCAAATCTGTTCTTAGGTGTTTCAATTTAATTATTTTTAAGGTTCCATGGCCATTATGAAACCTTGAAAATAATATAATGATATTTTCGATAAGTGTTATTAAACTTCAATATCGATTTTTTTAATCGACTTCAGATTTTTCTTATATTATTATACATTATAGATTTGTACTGTATATTTTTAGGATACCATTCCCAAAAATGCTGACAGGGTCCCGTATAACTAAGACTGCACTCCATAGACCACCTGTCCGTCTAGCTGTCAAATGCACAGCTGGATTTATTTTCTTTAAGCGTTTTTTGAAGTGAAACTTCTATACAGGATGACTGGTGAGTCACTATCAATATATAAGGAGAATACTCGGTAAATGATTCTCATTTGGATTATGTAAAAAAAATGTACTTAATTTTTGACCAAATTTCCATAAATTTCAATTCAAATAAATGAAGAATGGACACCTTTCCAGTCATGCCGTCGGCGCGTGCACAGGTATTGTACTGTGCCTTTGTTCACATCTAAAAATTGCCAAAGTTCACATCATTTATTTATTTATTTATTTATTTATTTAATTTGGCTTACCAACTAAATACATATTAGATTATTTCAATAGTTTAAAATTATTAATAATATCACTAAAAAATATGTATTTAAATTAAAGGTATGCACAGCATTATTTTTTGTTTTATACTAACTAACTAAAGATAAAGTAAATAGGTATTGGTTTATATAATTAAGTTCTGAACACTTCAAAAATTTTTCTCTTTAAAGTACCCAGATTGTCGTAATAGAAATCTATGTCACAATTTTCATAAATTTCATTATAGCACCTTATCATATAGCAAAGAGGTGAGTTCAAGCTATAGTTTCTTTTTTTGGTTTCGACATTGAAGGGCTTAAAATTACAAACTCGCGCTGATAGCCTGGGCACATTAAAACTAACTTGTGATAGGAGGGACGGACAATCAATTCTGCCGTTTATATTTTTTTTTTTCTTTTTTTTTTTTTTTTTTGCCATTTACCTAGTCAACAAATTTGTTGTTTAAACGAGTAAAATATCTTAGTATTTTTTGCCTATCCCAAGTCAGGATTAAAGTATTAAGGGGGATTGGATCATGCTTGTTTATCCTGCTACCCTGTTAACACGTGGCGGCGTTTGGACGTAAGTAAACTACCTGTTTTGTGTCGAAATGCAGCTAGCTGCTAGGGTGTCCAGACGACGCGTAAATAATTAGATAACTGTTAAGTTATTTTTCCTAGAAGCTAGAACATAATTCGAATGAGAATCATGTACCGAGTATTCTCCTTAAATATTGATAGTGACTCTCCATTCATTTTCTTAGGAGTTTTATGTCACGAAAAAGCGTTATGGTCTAAGACCTGGCTGCAAAATTAGTGCGCTCATCGAGTTTTTGCTAAGAACCTAATTTTTGGAGTTTTCTTCTAAAGAATCGATTTTCATATAAGGCCACCGGTATGAAAAAAATATGAGGAGGAAATTACCAAAATTTAAAAATAGGAAATTGACTGATCTACCGACATCTATTAATAAAATCAACAATGACGTGAATAACATTTATAGTTGGAGCAGCTCATATATGGATTAAATGTCAATGAATATATCGGATAGATTGATCAATAGTTCTATCAGTAATCCTTAATAACACTGTTATTCATTATTGCGACAAAGTAAAAAATCTCGGAGTGATCTTTGATCTCTCATGGACACCTCAGTTGAGTGAGCTAAGCCGTAGAAACTTTGTATACGGTTCACATTTGGTCTTCGGAAATATGACCATGTCTCTAATTTTGGCAACCAACTCAAGTGGCTCCCTATCCGTCTTCGCAGGAATACTCACATCCTGTCGCTATTATATCGTGTAGTCTTCGAATTTCTTTGCAATTCGCATGATCGTTGCCTTAGGTCTAACTCTAATTTGATTCTTAAAACTCCTTCTCATTCTACTTCATTTTATTGTAACTGCTTTACTGCTAAAGCTGTTCGATTCTGAAACTCTCTTCCCCTTCCTATAAGAAAAGCTGAATCTCACTCTTGTTTTAAAAAACATTATTAAACATTATTTATTATTTATATTTATATATTATGACCAGGGCCCGGTGCAATGCAGGAGTGGAGGCCCCTTGATCTGAAATTGAATTGTTTTTTTTTCTTGCAGAAAAAAATTAAGACGAAAAAAAAAGGTCGTCGTGATCTCACGCCAATATATCATCACCTATTCCTATTCCTAAAAAAAAGGTCATCCCAACTCCGGAGCGCTCCAACTCGGCTGGCTCTATTGTCGAAACCCCTCTTTTGCGGATGTGGGAGCCCCTCTTTTGTGGATGTGGGAGCCCCTCTTATCTGGGGGCCCGGGGAAGTTGTTGTTGTTGTTGCCCCGCTTGCCCTTCGATAAATCCGGCCTTGATTATGACCTAATATTTATGTATGCTTATCTATACTATTATATGTATAATATATATAAAACTATACTTATCAATATATTTTGACTATTTATCTGTTCTTATTGCAGCATGCAGTATATAGTATTTTTTTTTGTGTCGCAGGTGAATCCATTTACGGATGATATCCAGGACGCCCGGGCAAGCAGTCCTAGACCTATGTCGAACTCGGCACTTTGGTAGTGTAATACCGCACTTAACCCCTGCGGGTGCTTTCAGCCGCTTTTATTGGAGGGTCCCGGATCTGCAGCCAACAGGATCCCTCCAGCGACAGGCTGGCCGACGAAGAGGCGAAAAGGCCAGACTTCTCCGCCATGGGGACTGTCCGGCTCATCTCTGAACAGTCCTGACGACGCCATGTCTAGCAGGACGGGGTTCCCATCACGGCCCGACGGTCGGTGGTCAAAGTCTTAGTCTAGTCTTAGATTTGTGTTTTCCCGTCAATTTTTTTTATATTTTGTATTTAAAACACGAATATGTGTTAAATAAAATGTAGGTAGTAAAAATAATGTCATGAGGAAAGAAAACGAATAATAAGTAAAGTATCAATTTACTGTAATAATTTTAATACAAAATTCACATGTACAGTGAGTAGACTTATAAACCTTTGGTATTATCTTTAGGAGAATTATTCCTCAGTTAAATAAAAAAATAACATCATTTACCGATTTACGCATCTGTAATCTTTAAAGGAACATTACAAGTAAAAGTATACTACACATATATAACTGTGATTTCTGGTCGTCTTATACATTCATTCAAGGCCGGCCTAAAGCAAAAATGGCGAGTGTGCAAGACTTTAAGAGACAAGAGATTGAAGATATTGATGGAAAACATTATCGAGTTTTATTATCCATAATTATCCTGTGTCGGAAGCGCACACGACTTAAAAAGCCGCCAGGCTATACTTATTTCAAAAAAAAGGTCATCACGATCCCCGTACCGATGTTTCCACCTCCATGCTATACGTATTCCTAAAAAAAGTCATCACTAGTACATGAAAAATGACTCTAGGATAAAATTGTGCCCCTTTTTATGCCCTCCCAAAAAGCTCGAGTGTGCGGCTGCATACTTCGCACACCTCTTAGGCCGGCCCTGCATTCATTATATTCAGAAAAGACGAAAAACAAAACTTATTATTTAATTTTATAATTTAATTAAAGAAAATTGAATCGTGTTTTCCTAACTTCAATTTTAAAATTGTAAAAGAGTAATATAATAAAATCCTATAAGATTTTTTATACAATCTGTTGATTATACAGATACTTATGTCCAACAACATCTGGTACACAAAAAAGATCGCAAGTATTTGTTAAAAATTTTGATTTTTTTAATAATTTTTTATTAATAAAAATAAATAAATTATACTTGATACTTTTTATTTCGTTTGGTATCTTTGGTTTGAATTAACATTATTGCGGTAGATAAATATGTATAATTATATTACTTTTGCATGTTTTTAGTTTAACTATATGCAATATTTAATTAGGGAACAAGTACATAGGCAGTTAGCTAAACAAACGGGACATTACCTGACTTAAATAAAGAAATACAACCTTAATTTGCGAAATGTAAGAGAGGCTTTAATTTTTTTAGTAAGTAATTATTAACTAATGTACGAAATTTTCTTTTATTGAATTTTACTGGTTTAAATAAAAATTATATTTATAAAGCTCTCCAAAAGTGCTCCTAACACGTTTTACTTCCTAAGAATATAACTTTTATATATTTAATTTGAAATAAATAAAAATGTTAATCGATTCTATAAAATAATAAACAATTACAATATACTCACATAACACATTTTGTCGTTTAATTGTTAACAGACTACAATAAATTAATATTTTCGAATTGTCCTAAACACGTTCTATCAGTATTACAGCTAATTAAAACATTATTTTAGTTTTCATCTACATTTGCAGTCTATATTCTATACATCGATAATACTGTCGTGTTTCTTATCGGAAGCTTTGAGTTTTTCTTGCATTTGAGTTAACATGTCCTGCATACGTCGTATCTGAAAATGAATTAAATGTATTATTATATAACAATACCCAAAACTTTTGCGAGTAATATAAATATGATTTTAATGTATAAATTTACAAACTTAAGGCTGTAAAACCATTACACGAGATAAATGAGTACTTAGATTAACCAGTCGCTGGTAATCATAACGTGTTTATACATAGTCTAGTTTTAGTATCTACTAGTACAACACATGCATTATATACAAATGATATAGCCTATTTAAGATGAGTGTGTCGTTAATTTTATTAAATTTCATGAGTTCGTGAGCCGACCGCCTGACCTGAATTGAACCATGCGTCTTATCTTACGTTTTAAGATGTACCTACATACTCGTAAGTCTATTTGGGATGGAATTGCACTTATTTTATACATCTAATAGATTTTGTATTATTTTTATGATCAGTATTAATGCTTTTACTGAAAACCATGCACCTTGTTCGTACGTACGAGGTCCAAGATAGTCCTATATGTTGCGAAAACCATAAAACATTATAGAAATAATGTATTTATATTTTTAATAAAGCATTTAATTATTTTATTTATTTAATATTTTAAATTGTAATATCAAAAACGTATGCAGAAAAAGTTAATCGTGTTATAAGAGTTATATCAACTATATAAATAACTTTTAACAGTATGATAGGTAGTATTATATTTTAATAGGTACTATTTCGATGACTCATTATCAAGTCATTGAATTGATAGATAACGATTTCCCTTGCTTTATTATTGAAAATGTTAGTAACATTTGTAAAATATGTACAAGTAACTACCTCTTCATCTTTCTGCAGCAGTAGACGATCTGTGTCCGTAAATACAACATCGGTGTTATTTCCCATTGAATCTCTCTTCAATTTTCTGTTGGCAGAAACGTAACAAATAAGCATTGTAATACTGTAAAAATAAAGAGAATATTTAGGCGGTAAAATTGTAAAATAAGTAAATATTGTAAGGAATATAGTAAATGAAATTTTTTTATTAGTTCAAAGGGTCAAACCAATCATACCCTCTTTCTCGCATTGCGTGTTGAGAAATTTGAGAGATGCACTGGGCTCGGAAGTTTTCGTAATGGACATCTTGCGTTACGTCTTTCAAATCTTGCATGTGGGTTGAGATCAGCATCGTTCGTAGTTTCGTGAAGTCAGAGTGCCGGGGATTTTCCACTAGGAAAATGTTTTTTTTTTAATAAATTGAACCTAGCTTAAGGTTTCTCTGCTTATTATCAAATCTTAATATTATTTGACTACTAGGATTATTAGATCGATGGATGAATTAATGTTTGTTACACTTTAAATGGACAGACGACTTGAGGAAAGTCGCCGGAAGCCGTTGGATGGAGGCTGCTTTGAACCGGTCGCTCTGAAAGTCGATGGGAGAGGCCTACGTTCAACAGTGGACATCCAACGGCTGATATGACGATGATGACACTTTAAATCTGCTGAACCGTTCGTGATGAATCTTGATATACCCATAGAGTTGAAGTATATATACTTTATATATAAGCTTTCTCGATCAACATTATTCATATTATATTGACGGCGAGTGGTCAGGCAACTGGACACTTTACGCAGCGGTCGCGGGTTCGAATCCCGCCAGGTGCAGATAATTTGTATGACGAATATAGATGTCTGCACCCGGTCATGGATGTTTTTATCTATATATGTATTTATATCTTAAATTTATTTCCGTTCCTAGTACCTGTAACACAAGTTCTTACGAACTTAGCACGGTGCTAGGTTAACGTGGTGTGATTGTTGGTTAATATTTATTTATTTCTTTATTTAATATTTATTATTTATTATTCACACATATATATGTATAATACCAGAGAAAAAAATCAAAATTAGTTCTTAGCCACGACGGATGCAATTCCGTAGACGTCCGAGATCAAGCAAAAAAAAAACAGTTATAAAAACATATAAATGTGAATAGGTAGTGAAAGTTTCGTATCAATACATATGCTACGTTGTATCCACAAATTTCTATACGGAATTGTGTTTATGAGGGTGATACCGTGGGGAACAGCGAGTAATATACAAATTACAAATATATATCTACCATCAACAATACCCCAGGGGTACTGCCGACCACGCACGCGCTTGCCGCCCACCTCCAGCACGGTGTCCGATGCTACGACAGCAAAAGGTGCCGCTGCCTTGAGCTCACGATCTTGTTGCTTAAACTCTTCGTCTTCATCGCTATCACATTCTGGGAACTGATAAACCTAAAGAAACAATTGAGACAGATAACTATTCATTCCATTTGAAATAAATCACATTTTTCACTAAATGTGTCTTAATATTTTGTTATTCTCAATACATTGTAAAATAAAACCATTACATTATAATATGTCGTGTGTCGCATTTCCAAGAAAAATGATAAAAAATAAACTGCTTCGTGTGATAGAGGCGGAATAGGTTTGATATAAGCACGTATTAATACTTAGACAATATTCAAAACAAGAAGAAATATAATAAGGTATTAATAATAAAGAAGTAATGGGTAAATAGAAGAAATTAAATAACAGAAAGCGTATTATTTTTTAATTAAAATATCGATACTCATTTTTATTCAACTTCAAAAATATGAAATTTCATATTTTCATTAATTTTAAACCACGAATAAAAAATAATTAAACATAAAACAATTAATTATAATATATATAAGTCAAAAATAATTGAATGAATTAATATTTTAATCGACAATATAATTAGTGTCCGACCGAAATTTCGGTTTCGGTTTCGGTTTCGGCCAGTTTCGGCCAAGAAATCTAGTTTCGGCCTTAGTTTCGGTTTCGGCCAAAAAATGGCCGAAACTTTCGGCCGCGCCGAAACTCCAGTATTGAACTTCATTTTGTTGAGTTTTATTTTTAAATGACAAATTTACGTGTTTATAGGTAACTGTCGTTGGATTAAAGAATGAAAAAGAATGTTAAAGAATGGGTTCCGACTATAAATCCTTCTATTTTGCAAAGAGTTTATGATTTGATTATGTGTGTATCGATTATAAAACTATTTCAATGGTGTAGTTGTTCAGTATTACTTTTGACGTTATAAACTACTGGGCTTGTTTTTTTCTTTTTAATTTATTTTTAATTTTTTAATTTCATCTATCTGTATCTTTTAGTTTATCTGTATATTTTAGTTTTTTTTTTACGCAGTCCGGTTTTTTTTTATTTTATTTTTATTATACACTTTTTAGTTAGGATTTATTGGTTTCGTTATTAGAATTATAAGATGGTAAATTTCGCAATCACAGTCCGAGACCCAAGACGCCGAGACCCACGTCTCTTCTCCCTTGTTTTGTGTGCCTCGGATTTGAACCCGACCACTGCTTTCGCAGTCTGCAGCTATACCACTAGCACCAAGATAACACTGCTACTATCCCCGCCTAATAAGGGAAGCATAACGATATAATAAAGTATATAAGTACCTATTTTATGTATGAAAATTAGCGAAACTGGTTGTTTAAAACTTAATTTAAATCGTTATATATTCTAAACCATTATTTGAAATGAAAAATGATGAGAGAATCCTAAAAATCATTTTTGAATACCTATTCAACGAAACACTTGACGTAATTCATCTTTTTTTGACAATATGGCATCTGATTGTGGCTGTGGTGAATATTTATTATTATCATAGTGACATTCGCGAAGTTAAGATGAATTGATTGACGTAAGAGTCATTAAAATCGGTCAACGCGTTTGATCTCAACAACGCCACATAGGAACAAACATACATACATAGATACATAGGCTGATAAACACATTATCCTTCTTTCTGTCGCGCAGTCGGTTAATGATAAACACATTACCCTTCTTTGCGTCGAGCAGTCAGGTAATGATAAACACATTACCCTTCTTTGCTTCGAGCAGTCAGGTAATGATAAACACATTACTCTGCGTCGCGCAGTCAGGTAAAAACGAACTAGATTTTAGTTGTTTAAGGTAGTTCCAGCATGAAACCACTTTTCCATAGATTCGGCTAAAAACTTTTTCACGGGTTCAAAATAGCTTTATTTATGAATTCCTAAAATTTCATAATTTTTGACGGTTTAGATCGCGAGATATTTAGAGACAAAGTTCGCGATTTTGAGAGTAATGTCCCATTTATGTATGTAAAATTTCCGATTTTTTTATTATATTAAAAAATTCTCTCGACAGAATTGGAAAAAAAAACTAGGAGTGTTGAAAAATGTTTTTAGAATAAGCTAAGAAATAAAAGTAGCACTTCACGGTTTTGTTATCGAGATATTAAAATTATAAAAATTAATTTTAATTTTAAATTTAAAGTGATCTGGCAACACTGTGCACAATGCTCTCATCTTTTTAATTTAATAAAACTATTGTTAGAAAGCGCAATACTATTTGTATATACTAAGACCATATAAACAAAAATATATAAAACACTCAGAGCAACGTTGCCAGATTACTATAACTAACGATATAAGGCAGAGGTAGGACTACACTTAACCACGCTGGTTTCGGTTTCGGTTTCGGTTTCGGCCGAAACTGAGAGCAAGGCCGAAAGTTCGGTTTCGGTTTCGGTTTCGGCTGAAAAACCTGTTTCGGTCGGACACTAAATATAATACAATAAATCGACTGTCCCTACGTGTATACGTGATAGTATTATCGAAACTGAAAAAAGGTACTTTACAGGAGAGCACTTTTAAGTTAATTTTGTGTATAAAATTGTCATTTATTTGTTAAGTATCGATATTATACTCATGAAAAATGTGGTTTAATATGTATTTTTTTAGCTTATTCTCTTTTTTGTATGAAAACATATATAAAAAGGAGTTTCTTAGTGCAATCAAAAAATCGCAAATTTTCAGTTTCGATACTGTACGTAGGGACAGTCGAAATCATAATTAATGTTCCGATAACCGTATTAATAGACACTTCCAAAAAAAATATTATTTATAGGATAATCGTATGAATCAAAAAAAAATATTCGTACGATAATAGTAGATATGAATATACACTTCCTTTATTTAAATATAGTAAAGTTTTACCATTTTTTAAAAACAAAACAGAAATGATCGCAGTAGCTATAGACCGGTTTCATTCTTGCCGTTCATGAATATTTTTTTTGAAAGAAAAAAAAAGACTTTCTTTACTATGACGACGCGTTAGCGCAGTGGTCACAGCAACTGGCTGATGCGCTAGCGGTCGCGGTTTCTATCCCAGCACATGACAAATATTAGTACAGTACAGTCTGGGCTTTTGTGCTTGTGTATGGTGTGTTTCCGGACCCCGACACAGGATTCACATCCTACTGGGGGCCGTTGAGTGTGAGGCGTTTATTTATTATTTAAATGTTAATGTTTTTTTTTATAGTGAACAATATGCTTTCACTAAAGGTCGATCCACAACAGGTGCTAATAAAAGTATTTATTCAATGTACGTAAAATATAAAGGTTATTTTATTGTGTTACAAACGACCATTAAACCGGCTGCACCTCAGGCTCACAACCCGAGTGTCGCGCCGACCATTGAACCGGCTGCACCTCAGGGCCAAAACCTGAGTGTTGCGCCAATCTAACAAACGGCTGCACCTCAGGCTCACAACCTGGGTGTTGCGCCAACCCAGCAACCTGCTGCACCTCAAGTGAGTAGTGCGACAGGTATCTTGGACCTCACCTCGCTGAAAGCAGCAATGCCGACAGCCGCCCAGCCCTGGCAGGTTGAACCCTGCTGGAACTTGGTGACGGTGAAAAAAAGGGAGGCCAAGAAACAGAAGACCAAACCGGCGCAACCTACACCAGTTCGCAAGGTGAAGCGGGCTAAGGCTCGTGCGGTGGCGCGGCAAACGCGGGGCCCGACCGATGACGGGAGTAGGCCGCTTGAAGCTGCCGAAGGGACTGCCCCTGTCAGTGTTGCGCAGGCCCCTGGCGTAGCCGGGCCTGCTGCACCTGTCGGGGTCAGTACACCGTCAGAGGTTAGGGCTACCGCTGCTGCCTGCGCTTCCAAATCCAAGCGGGCTAGGCGCGGCAAGAAGCGCACTAACGGAAAGAACCATGAGGAGCGTCCGACCCAAACGAAACCCGTAAAAAGGGATCGACCGGATGACTCCCTCACACCTCAGGGCAACGGCAAACGTCGGAAGCCTACCAACACCACCGGCCCCATCAAATATGCGGACGCGTTAAAGATGAAAGAATACTGCGTCGCAATTATGATGGAGCCGTACCACGATCTCACAAAAGAACAAGCAGAGGCCATTGAGAAGCAGTTGCAGAGGGTGATGGATGAGGAAATCTTCTCGCCCAGCACCTCCGCAACGCCCGTCGTTGCACCATCATTTAGGGGCAAAGCCTTCCACAGTGAGGGCACCCTTAAGATGTGGTGCGAAGACGATTTCGCTCTACAGTGGCTTCAACGTAACATAGTGAAAGTCACATCACCGCGCGCGGGAACCAGACTGGTCGTTAGGAAACAGTCCGAGATCCCTAAGCGTGTCAAAGCGGGGCTCTTGATTCCGCAGGTGGAGCCGGAGGACGACCTCGACAGGATCCGCTTGCGCATCACGTGCCAGAACCCTAAATACCATGTCTCCAACTGGGCGCTCTACAGCGCGGTGCCAACGGAGGATAGATCAGCCATCTATCTCATCCTTGGCATCCCTGAGGACGATGCACAAAAACTCAAGGCGAGCGAGCGTAGAATACACTACAAGTTTGGCAATATCTACGCTCGCTTCCAAGAGGACCGTACCACCGCACTGTCGAATCTAGATGCGGCCGAGGTAGTCCCTACTGACCCAGGCAACGCAACAACCAAAATGGAGGAGAGCCAGCCAGGCCCCAGTAAGGAGCCTGTCGTCGTGGACATCGGCTCATCCGGGACAGGTCCCCAATCTGACTTGGGTGATCTTTCCGGGAGTGAGCTGGTGGACATGGACGAGTCTGATTTGAGCAGCGATGATGGCGCTGCCAACTCCTCCTGAACCACACCTGTCCATCACACAGATCAACCTCCAGCATAGCCAGACTGCAACGGCTAACCTACGCAGATTGCTGGAGGGTAAAACCAAGACCGTAGCCCTGATCCAGGAGCCGTGGATCAGGAATGGAAGAATATGCGGCCTAAGTAACATTGGAGGTAAGTTGCTTCTAAATAACAATATACAATACCCACGCACCTGTATCTATGCACACAGGGACGTGAACATTACATTAATAACCGAGTTCTGTAACAGAGATCTTACTACCGTTAAACTCCGAAAAGAACCCTCTTCAGGCTTGTCCGACGTGGTGTTAGCATCCGCCTATCTGCCAGGCGATGCAGATATCCCCACTCCCGAACTGGCCGCGCTTGTGGAGCACTGCGAGCGTCAGGGTCTGGAGCTCATCATCTCCGTGGACTCCAACGCGCACCATGCGCTGTGGGGCAGCAAGGACAACAACCAGCGAGGTGAGGACTTTGTTTCATTTCTTCTCGCAACGAACCTAAATGTTATAAACAAGGGATCTGAACCGACTTTCGTAACTTCGAGATCCCAAACAATCATAGATCTAACCCTCGCGACCGAGCATGTCTCCAGTTATATTTCAGATTGGCATGTGTCTGATGACGTGTCGTGCTCGGATCACCGGTGGATCAAGTTTAACCTGGTAGTTACGCTTACGCCACCTGAACCTCGACGCAACCCACGGAAAATGGACCGTGGCAGGTACGGGATTCAGACAGCGCATAAGCTTAAAGGTGTCGTACTACCAGACAACCATGAACACACGACCGACATTGACAACCACATAAACCAGGTAACCAATTGCCTAATCACTAGCTTCGAACAAACATGCCCACTTTCCACACCAAAAACGCGACAGCTCTATAAAAAGCACTGGTGGGGACCGGAGCTCGAAAAACTACGACGCAAGGTGAGGAAGTTGTTCAACAAAGCAAGGAACACTCGTGCAGAACATCATTGGGATGCCTATAAACAAGCCCAATATCACTACAAGAAGCGCATCAGATTCAGAAAGAGAGAGTGCTGGAGGCGCTTCTGTACCAACATTGAAACGAACAACCAGGCTAACAGAGTTAAAAATGTACTGTGTAGCGAACCGATGCACACTCTGGGGTGCCTGAAGAAACCAGATGGAACATACACCAAAACAGATCTGGAAACCTCAGAACTGTTAATAACAACGCACTTCCCAGGATGCCAAATAAAAGAAAGAGCGACGTGGGAAGAAGAACAAAGGGAGCCGCCGGAAACGGTGGACTTGAACACCGCCAAGGAAATCATCACCCATGAGAAAGTAATATGGGCCATCAACAGTTTCCTCCCATATAAATCTGCAGGACTGGATGGGGTTTTTCCAGGCCTGCTTAGATGGAGTGATAGGAAACTAATAGACCACCTTGTCTCCATATACAGGAGTTGCTTAGCATTCCGCTACACTCCCAAAGTATGGAGGGAAGTCAAAGTAGTCTTCATACCCAAACCAGGCAAAGGAGACTACTCGCAACCTAAATCATTCAGACCTATAAGCCTTACCTCCTTTTTATTGAAAGTTTTGGAAAGGATTATAGATAGGGAACTGAGGAGTACAACCTTAGTTGAACAACCTCTGAATCCCAACCAGCACGCCTACTCAACAGGCAAATCAACAGATTCTGCCCTGCACAAGGTTACATCCTACATAGAGGGCAATCTCCACCACAAAATATCAACCTTAGGCGCCTTTATCGATATAGAAGGGGCCTTTGACAAAACTAAGTTTACCAGCATAAGCCGGGCCCTGTCTAAGCATGGAGTCAATAACACAATTGCTGGGTGGATTGACAACATGCTAAGGTGCAGGGCCATCCAATTCACTGTGAATGAAACGACAAGAGGGGTCGTAGCGAGAGGATGTCCACAGGGAGGGGTCTTATCCCCACTCTTATGGAACATAGTGATCGATGAGCTGATCACCTTGCTCAACGACCGGAAATTTCTCACAGTGGGCTATGCAGATGACCTAACGATACTTATTAGCGGACCCTCTGAGAGCGTAGTCTGCGACCGAATGAGGGTCGCTTTGACAGTTGTCGAACAGTGGTGCACGGACCATGACCTAACAGTGAACCCTGCAAAGACAGAACTTGTGATGTTCACTAACAAACGGAATTTAGGGAACCTAAAACTCCCTAAATTATTCGGTACTAGTCTTGCCCTTACCAGGGAAGTTAAATATCTCGGTGTTATACTGGATAGCAAACTTCTTTGGAACAGGCACTTAGACTCAAAAATCAACAAAGCCAGCATAATTCTCTGCCAGTGCAAACGGCTGCTCGGCAAAAGCTGGGGCATATCACCTAAAATTACCTTATGGCTCTACAAAACCATCGTCAGGTCTATAATCACTTACGGTGCGGTAATCTGGTGGCAGAAAACGGAACTCACCACCGTTAAAAACAAGCTACAGCGGTTCCAGAGAATAGCATGCTCTGCGATCACTGGCTGTATGCGTACTACCCCCACAGCAGCCCTTGAGGTTATGCTTGATCTGGCACCGCTCGATCTGTTTATACAGCAGGAAGCAGCCATGTCAGCTATCAGGCTGAAACACTTGGGCCTGTGGCGCAACCAGGAAGGTCCACACAATAAACTATGGAATAGCCTTACGAGCTATGAGCCGCTAATTGCGGCTCCGTGTGACAGGATTCCCAAACAACATATTTTCGAAAGGAAATACCAAATACAACTATGTGAGACCGAAAGAGATCAGTCCGGCACACGGGAAGTCCGCATTTATACGGATGGCTCCAAAATGGGGTCTGGCACCGGTGCCGGTGTGTACTCACAAGATCTCAACATCAAACTGTCAATAACGCTAGGTCAACACAGCTCCATATTTCAATGAGAGTGTGTTGCTATAACTTATGCAGCTACCGCCGTCCTGTCGAAAGACATTAAGAATTATAATATCCGTATTCTGTCGGACAGCATGGCCGTACTTAAAGCACTAGAGAGTTCTTCGACTAACTCTAGTCTTATTTACGAATGTCACCAAACATTGGAAAGATTAGCCTCATTTAATGGGGTAATCCTCCAATGGATTAAAGGACATAGCGAATCACACGGTAACGACGCCGCCGATGTACTAGCGAGACAAGGGTCTAATACAGAGGTAGCTGGCCCAACTATTTTACTGTCGCTACCATTTAGACAACTGTGCTCGTGGGTAAGGCAACGTACGCGTGAAACTCACAATGCCCGTTGGGCAGACCAAACCGGCTGCAGACAGTCCAAAATGGTACTCGCGGAAGTATCACCACACCTGTCGAGTCGACTACTCAATCTGAACCGTATGGACATCAGAATAGTTGTTGGTACGATTACCGGCCATATGGCACTCAACCACCAACTTTTCATTATAAATGCAACGGACAGTCCTCTTTGCCGGGGATGTCTAGCTGCTGAAGAAACAGCCGCCCACGTGATCCTGGAATGCGAGGGAGTGGCCACACACCGGGCAAATATCCTTAAAGAAATAAGGACGCTCCGAGAAGCCTGCGAACGCCCCAGGAGGCTTCTGAGCTTCTGGAAGGAGCTTGGCTGGCTGAATTAGCCAGTCTTCTTTCACGCATAATGGACCAGAAGCGAGTCTAAATGCGGAAAATTGAGCCCACAACCATTGTGTTACAAACGTTCTGGTGTAGTGATGTGAGTGGAGTTGTTTCCGGCCTGGGTCTATATCCTTGTGGGTCTCCCCACCGTGCCTCGGAGAGCACGTAAAGCCGGCGGTCCTGGTTCTTATACATCATATATTATGTTCATTGACATATGACAATGATCGGTACTCATCGTAGGGAAATTATCTGCCAACTCTCAATGGAGCTGCGTGGTGGATTAAGCTCTAATCCTTCTCTTATATGGAGGAGGCTTTTTCCCACCAGTGGGACGTTTACAGGCTGATTCAGTTCAGTTCTGTTCAATTCTATATTTTATTTCATGAAATCACAAATATTTTAATACCTACCTGAATCTGATGTTCTTCCAAATCGTTAAGTATGCGCGTTTTTAGTCGCTTTACTTCTGCGGCAGTGAGCGAATCCGCCTTCGCAATCACAACTACTATATTAACCTTACGATGCAATCTTCTCATCATCTCCAGGTCCACTTGACGCAAACTGTAAGTAATTAATCATAGTAAATGCTTGTTTATAAAAAAGTACTTATTAATAGCGTCTAATAACAAATAAGACACACAGAAACATAAACGTAACACTGCAGACAATCAATTTTATACATACAGCTAATTATTATTCGTATCTAAATACGACTAGCAAAGCTCAAAAGAGTGTAACTGCCAGAATATTGTTTTACACGACATGAAAAAATAGTTATATTATAAATTGTAACATTTTTGGTTTAATCTTTTGTATAATAAAATATTATAGTAATCCCTATCTAATCTATCTGTATTATAAAGGTAAAATGTAAGTTTGTTTGTTACACCTACACGCGAAAACTACTTAACCAATCATCATGAAACCTTGTACACATATTCTAGGAGGTATTATAAGTAACATAGGATACTTTTTTTTTTTGGTGGCGATAACCGACATCCATGCGGTGAAGCCGCGGGCAGAAACTAATATACAAAATTTACAGACTTACTGATTTTTAATGAGAATTTAATTTGCTTAATTTTATTATGTTTTCAATATTTTTTCATTATATATAGGTACATTTACAACAAAAAAAGGACCTGTCAAGGTAAACAATCGTAAATAATATTGCCTAAAGCCAATTTTTTAAACAAATTAAAAAATCAAATTTACTATTTCAAATTTCAAAATTGCAGCAATAAAAGATATAATAAATTTTTTCCGCTATGTTTTCATGTTATCCAAAATTTATTTTAGAGTGTCTCTCAAACAAACGCGTCATTATTTTATTATATTTTGCAACACAGTGTTTAATGTCTCTTGTGGTCCTTTGAGATATTGAAAGGGTTAGCTAGATATCATCAAAAGTATGGTTCGGTTTTCTAGTCCGATGATCTAGTTAGTTTGAGTACTTCATTATTTACTAATTCTCTTTGTTTGTAAATACTAAGCCAGGAATGTTTTTCGTTGTTATCCTTTCCGTTGTTGTTGATACAAAGGAATACGTGCATTTTAATATGATATTCTATAAAGATCCAATCGGTATATCGGTGTGTAAGAAACATTCTTACTAGACAAATTTATTTAATTAAAAGTCTAAAAACGGATTTTATCGCGTTTATTTCTAATTTCAGTTTAACAATATTTTATTTTAAATTATTTCCCGACGTTTCGGACCCTTTACAGCGTCCATGAAACCGGGGGCCCCTAGGTGGTGGGTGTCCGAATAATGAAATCCGAAATTTCCGAATAGTCCGAAATTTCAAAATTCGGCTTAAAGCATACATTAAGCAATACATTAATACATATTGTAGTTGCGACCTGCCTCGCCTTCGCATATATATGCGAATCGTTATGATATTATTAACGACAGCAAGGGGCGAAGGGTGGTTACATCACCAATATCCCACTATAAATTATTTTGTTATATCTCAAAATAATTAGGCAACGTGTTCGATAAATGCTCCCAGATGCTTTGACTTATACCGAAAATTTCAACATTTAACGGCATATTTCAAACATTTTATATAAAACCGTAACAAATTATACACCTAAACCTACCTCTAGTATCTGTCTATTGGTGAAAACCGCATAAAAATCCGTTCAGTAGTTTGAGAGTTTTTCTATAGATGTGAATGGTAGTGATAAAATTTCACACTGTCTAGAAATTTCTGTCAATCGTAATAAATTTTATACCAATATTCAGGTCAACAGACTAGAAAAAAATTATTAAAACTTCTTTAAAATCAATTTCAGTATTTTAAAGTTAACGTTCCTTGAGCCTTGTAAGTCTCGTAATCGATGAATGAAAATGACATAGTCTAAACAAAGTTCTTTATTCTTTATCTAAGAATAAAGAACTTTGTTTGGCGTTCCCTAAATAGTAAACTATCATTTTAAGAATCACAAAGGTACATTAAAAATTATGCAAGAACAAACAATCATCGAGAATCATTATCTTCAACTTATAGTTTTAAAGTTATGATGGTAAATATCTAATTATATATAGCTCTTTAACATTTCAAAACTCATTTGCCAATTCTATACATAAAACTACAATTCATTAAATACAAATCTATTAATTGCTAACTTAATGTTGTTGCTTGATATCACACATGTTTATTGATTGATTGTTATTATCTGTTGTGACTAAATATATATCAATCGAAATGCTATGCAACGCTATTAGGAATATTAGCACAACGAGATTTTATTGACTACTATCGTACCTAAATGCGACAATAAATTCTTTCATCGCCACATGAACCAGCTTTAAGTACCATTTTAGTGTAATTTTAATTTACATATTACATCGTTATAGTAACGTCAACACGTGAAATCTGTTGAATAACAATATGTATTTATATTATTTTTAATGTAAATATCTACTAAATAAATACTAAGTAAAATATCATAGAATATCAGGGACGACATTGGAAAATTAATATTATTATAAATCCAAAATTTCAAGGTAAGTTCAGTTACAACTTGAGTGACCAGTTTTTAATGTTCATCATCTTACTAACAATTCAAGCGACGTCGCACGAAATTACGATTTTTTTAAAATCACAATTATCATCACAACCGGTATCGTTTAATACAATAATTTCGTCCAATATCCATTACTGGCGACATTTATATTATAAAGCTTTAAATAAGTTCCAAATTTTGTTTATAGATTATACTACATAGATATCGTAAATGGATATATAGGAATGTAGATTTGTGTCTCATAACATTTATGTTTTACATACTATAGCTAGGGAGCTGGCAGTAATTTTTATATGATTTCATCATCTCGCAGAGGTTGATAATATTAGAGTAGGTACTAAGTAAAATAATCATTTTAAACAATTGCTGCAATATCAAATAGGAGCTTGTAAAAAATGTTTATAAAAATAAGAGTCTTAAACGATATTATCGCTTCTGTCGATAGTCTTAATAAATTTTATTTAATATTAAAAAAAATATATTAATGCTAGTGGCAAAATTTTTTCTTGCTGTGTTTTAGAGTAATTAATTTTTTTTCTAATTATTATGATATATTAAAAAAAATATGTATATATATATATATATATATATATATATATATATATATATATATATTACTTCATCGGCAGGCAGATTAGAATAATTATTGAAATTATATTATAAGAGACTAAAAAAAATTACTTCTGCCACTTTGATGATGTTGCATTAATAATCCGTATTGTTGAAAATATTCTTACTAATATTTCTATTAGTTAGGAGAAGCATAAAAATGAAAAAGGCAGAAAAAAACGATACTGTCTTTTCGAAGGTAGAACTATTTTACTACCCTAGAGAGCTGCAAAGGAGTACAAATACAGACTCACTAATATTATTAATGTATATTAATAAAAAGTATAAATAATTATGATATTAAATAACAATAATTTATTTCTTAAATAATATCTACATTAAAAAATGAAACAAAAAGAAATAAAATATATGTATTTGTTTTTTATATTACAACTAAAATCAGAGTTGTAGATGTCTGCCACCTTTTTCTTATATTTAAAAATACTTTACAAAACATAAAAGAAATTCTTAAAAAGACGATGGAATGATATAGTAGTTTTTTTTTTTACGGCTTGATAATTATTTTTATAAAAACTCCCACCATCCTGACTTCTGCCAGCTTTAATTTCACTATCTATAAAATGTACTTAATAAGATGTAATTGATGACAGAAACGATAATATAATTTTTGACAGTATTTTTTGTGTTTTACAATTTCGAAATTATTTATTTTAAAAAAGTTAACAGAGGTCCAGACTACATTACGTCTTGGTATCAACGATGTTGAAATCATATACCTAAATTGCCACCAGCTCCCTAGCTATATTTCATAATATTCAAAGGAAAATGCGAGAGGCAAAAATTGCCAGAAATTTAAAAATCTCGTTGCACTCACTGCTGTTAAATCACTCGTCACAATCACACAATCAATAGACCTATTAAAAATTATGATTTATCTACACAATTTATTAAAAAAAAAAAAAAAATGTTTTATAATCGGGCATGTAAAATTAATGATCAAAAGATCAAATGACGGCTCAATAACATCTTTAACATCTGTGTAATAGTTAGGTATATTGTTTCCATGTAAAAGTTTCGTAATTAAATCAGGTCCAGCTTACGTGTGTCAGAACTCAGAATGTATGTATATCTATTTATTTGTGTCAACAATTCACCTGTGAGCCCATGGCGGCACAAAGTATAGGCAACAGTGAACTCGATTGTCCTGCATGTGTCGTCTGTTTAGTCCACTCTCGTCCGTAAAGTACTGTCGGAATTGTTCATCAACGTATGCAGAACACACCCTCCACGAGTCTTCGCAATTTATAGCATCTCCAAAACCTGGTGTATCTACTATTGTCAATCGTAACTTAACACCACGTTCCTCAATTTCCATAGTTTTCTTCTCTATCGTTGTTGTTTTTTCAATTCTGTCTGTTGAAGTAATTAAATATGATACTAAAATTATTTATATATATATTATTATTTCATATTGTATGCAAATTAAACGCTAAAATGAACAAATGATAGACGAATACGAGTCCATCATAGAAAGTCTATTTTTCAATAAAATAAAAAATGCATTACATCCTCAATTTTAATAAAGATCAACGGCAATTTTAACCTGTTCAATTCTCCATTGCTCAATTGCTTGTATAGTCAAACCAAGTGTAACAATGTAAACGGAAACACTTATTGCTGTCCTAATTCTAATATTGATTAGGTACATTTTTTATTGTCATTTCCTAATGATTTTCCAATTCTTACCTTGCACATCAGATAATTTTCTATTTTTATAAAGATCTCCAAGAAAGAGACTATTGATTAATGTAGACTTGCCAAGACCCGATTCTCCGACTACCATCAGTGTAAAATCAAAACCTCTTTTAACAGATTTGCGATGTACTTGTTCTGGTAGAGTCGCAAATCCAATGTAATCGCGTTCACCACGTTCTCTTTCTGTAAACAAGGCTTTGTTTATACTAGACCTGTAAACGTTTATTATAAATATTGATAACAATAGCTGGAAATCATAACAGAGAAACATCATTTATTAACCTTTTTAGCTAGTACAATTAAAATAAAACATAAAATAAAAATATAATTAATATAACATTGCTATATTGTCTCTATAACAAGAAGAGCGTCATTATCCCAGCAGTGGTATATTTACAGAATATAACAATCACGGTTACAGATATTTTCTAAAACATATAATGAATATTATTATAGTATAAGCATTTAACTTTTTATGTAGGTAAGCATTCTTTCATATTTGCTTACTGCGAACTAATGCGGAAATACGAACTCAGCGACTTCCTGTAGATAATAGTGGCGACTTTAGAAGATTTCTTCTATACAAACAAGACGAGACAGCGTTAGGCAAATCACTTATACATATTATGTTGTTCTTTTGTGAAGATATAAGTACTGAGTCGAAGTGCAGTGGGCGCGACGAAGTGGAACATGTCGGGTTTCCTGAGTACCAGAGCCCAGGGACACAGCGCGTGCGCATCAAACATTAAGGACAACGAGCGGAAACGGCATACGTGCTCATCAATGTAACATTTAATGTTGTTGCTATAATTAGTTAACTAATTGCAATATAGCGTAGGCCTTATAAAAGTTTCTTAATATTTTTTTTTTCAATAGATTCACGTGTTTGTCTTCTTTTATGTAATGAATCATTAAAAAGTCAATCAATACAACTATTCACTGCAACTCTCACGCACATGATATAAATAAAGACAATAGTGAGACTTACTATATTTTTCGACAGACTTACATAAATACGAAAATATTAGCTACTGTTATTTTATTCAACGACATGAGAAAAATTATTGTAACAATTACCTTTTGATTTATGTTACTTAAAGGTGTTCAAAAATAGCTAATAATATTTTTTTCTATTAACTTATAGATAACTTACGAATCTTTATGACAGTTGTGAGAGGTGTCTTCTTTTTGTTATCATTATTATCTGTTTTTTCTGAATCCTTGTCACATATATTTATATCTAATATTGCGTACGATTCGCTTTGCTCCATTACTGGTAAAACCGTTTTTACGTATTCCTACGAGTAGATTAGATAATACTTTTCTTTTGGTATTAATGTGCCGGCATATTACATTGAGACTGAATAAAAACTAAGGAAAATTATTAAACAAAAGTATGAAATAACTACTTAATATGAATCCACATCATATCTTCTGTAATACTAAGAATTACGTATTTGGGTATCACGGAAATGATAAACGCATGGAGCGGCGCAGGCGCCGACGGCAGCCACTCGTGCGCTCTACCAGCTCTACGCCCGCGACGAAACTGCACGATAGTGACGATAGCACCTACTTGCACCTACATTAAGCGACAACTTCTATTGTCACTCGTAAGATTTAGACAGCCATGTCGTTGCGTCATTAATTAACTTCAGTTGAATTGAATTAACTTTTATATGACCATCTTTATTCAATTATAAACATTATCATTTATACTAATATTATAAAGATGAAGAGTTTGTTTGTCTGTTTGTTTGAACGCGCTAATCTCAGGAACTACTGGTTCGAATTGAAAAATTATTTTTGTGTTTGGATAGCCCATTTACCGAGGAAGGCTATTATTATTTCTCTTCTCGAGACATTTTTTAACTAAAGTTCCACTTTCAAAGTAAATATAACATCACTCTTTTACTGAGAATTTACGAAAATTAAAAAAAAAACTCAATAATACGTTGAACGACCCAGGAATCAAACCTGAGACCCCTTGCTCAGCAGTAACGCTTGCGACCACTCGACCAACGAGGCGGGTACGTACTCTTATTGTTAGAGTAAATTGCTTAAAACTATTTAAGTACGTTTTTTTCTCCAATTAACGCGGGTGAAAACGCGGAGCACAGCTAGTTAACGATAAAAAAGTAAACTTTTTTTAAAGACTTTTAATAGCACGTTTTAACGTTTAATATGTTACAAAACAGAAGAATAATGCATGAAATTAATATTTATAATTTAAAAATCTTAATATAATTTTGATTTATACTATAAACTAGCCACCAGTATCGTCTTCGCTCAGGTGCAATTTTTGTTTGTGTGTGGCCTCCGCCTACTATTCGCACGGCTAACGGTAGCGAAAACACAATGGGCGTGTTCCGATATACACTGAGATCACTGTTGAGTGATCTCACTGGTGAAAAATTTGTTATTTTATGGACTGCCAGTACACTGCCGCAGTACCGTAGAGAAATATATGACGGCCATTTTTGTAATGTGAGCTCTGACGCTTTCTAGGTAAGGTACTCTCAGTACTTTGAACACGTGATCAAAAAATATAACAGTGTCTAGAGATTTAACAGCTTCCACGAATGATTGTTCAAAAATATCAACAATAGGTATTCAAATAGTAGTTTTTCTTCTTAAATAGAAAACGTGTAGGTACATGATAAATATTTTCATTTGAAAATAGTGTAAAAAAATGGCGATGATTGTATACTGGACTGCATTCCGTATTAAATAGTCAACAGTGACTGCCGGCTGGTCGAGTGGTCAGGCAACTGGACACTTTACGCAGCGGTCGCGGGTTCGAATCCCGCCAGGTGCAGATAATTTGTATGACGAATATGGATGTCTGCACGGGGTCATGGATGTGTATTTATGTATATATGTATTTATATCTTAAATTTATTTCCGTTCCTAGTACCTGTAACACAAGTTCTTACGAACTTAGCACGGGGCTAGGTTAACGTGGTGTGATTGTTGGTTAATATTTATTTATAACAGTATAGCAAAGTATAGCAAACTAAAGGAAAAAAAGAACGGCTTCGCAGTATACTGAATTGATATCACACTTTACAATGATCACAGTGTATATCGGAACATACCCAATAGTTTTACCGGCTTATTGTTTTTATTTCGCATTTTCTTCTGACCAACTCCAGCAATTTTAACATGCTGTAAAAAGTAAATTTTATCTCAATGAAAATTCCATTTGTTTATACTCGTATAAGCATTTGTAAAGTATCCAAACTTAATCTTGTAAAATTTATTTTACTCATTTAATTAAAAGTCTATATCTGATTTTATCGCGTTTATTTAAAAGTTTACAGTTTAACAATATTTTAAATTATTTCCTTTTACTTTTAACATAAAAAATCAGGCGGGCGTCGTTTTGTCTGAGATACTAAACTTAGTTACCTATATGGTGTCGCGGACTTTTCTGTAAAACTAAAAGTAATTAATATTTTTATCCGACTGCGACAGGAGGGTTATGTTTTTCGAGTGTATGTATGCATGTATGTATGTAAGTATGTATGTATGTATGTATGTATGTATGTATGTATGTATGTATGTATGTATGTATGTATGTATGTCCATTTCTTTGGCACGCCCTACAGCCCAAACGGCTGGACGGTTCTTGACATATGAGGTGTCGTTGGATTTATCTAAATTGTAGTAGTGACATAGGCTATATAAATTTTCAAAATGGCGCCCGCAAATAGCGGAATGAGGGGGGGGAGTTGAATTTTTTTTCTTACTGTAGCAATATGGGTATCAAATGAAAGCTAGTAAATTGTTTTATTCTTTTTAGTTTATAATAAGAGTATTTTACGCAGTCGGGTTTTTGATTTTTTTAATTAAGCATACTTGTTGTTATATATTTTATTCCTTTATTTCGAACCGTTTATGCAGCGCACGCCATATTAAAGAATTTTTAACGACTTCAATTACATTTATTGTTATTAATTATTGAAAATACATATTTAATAAAATAAAAAGTAGTTTATAGCACGCAGGGGTAGTATACCTTTCTATCAATAAAATAATTTTCAAAATCGGATTAGTAGGTACCTACCTTCGGAGATTACCCCGAACAGCCAAACTCACAAACTTTACCCTTTTTATAGTATTAGTATAGATTGAGATTGGATTGGGTAGTAAAGTAATACCTCGCTCTATTCGAAGCAGCATGTAAAGCCATCTTAATCTTTGTTTTGTAAATATACTTGTATAGTAGGGTGCTTCTTAAATGGCCAAAAAAAATGATGCGTGTCATTTTTTTTGGCCTGCATTCTAAGGGGCAAAAAACTAATACGTAATTTATATTTTATTTTTATAGTAATATTTAGGGGTCGCTACCAGGGAATGAAAAATAAAAAAAAGTATTTTTGAAAATTCTTTAATTAAGTTCCAAAAAAGACAAGGATTAGTATAAAAAAAATTGTAGCTTATGCTAATAAAGTAGATTTCTTTGTATCAGGGTACTTTTGCCTGAATTTTTTCACAACCAAAAGAAGGATTTGTTTTTGTTCTTCGTCTGTGATAATTAGTTTATTAAATTTTTCAATCAATGCTACACCGCGTTCCGAAATGTCGTTCACCACTCTCATAGTACCTACGTATAGTTTCTCTGAAAGCTTCGTAGTTTTCATCTTATTCCCAAAGACGAGGGAGATTCTTTTTGTAGAAATGGAGACAGAAATCCCAGGATTCTAAAAAATCTTAAGGTGTTGTTGATCACAAAATCCTCAATATTTTTTTCTTCGATATGACTTAGATCCAAGGTGATTTGCTTTGAGCTAAAGTGCAATCACCATTTATTTTTTTTGCTTTTAAGAGAAATTTCGTCATCAAAAAAATCAAGCGCAAAAAGTTCTTCGTACATATAGGTACCACAAATGCCCCAGGAACTTAATCATTAGAGCTTTGTTGGATATAGCTTTGTGTATATTTTCAAATTTCTTAAGATGTTTTAACAGCCACAAGTCATTCCTTGCTGCTGAAGTTGTCACGGGAGCTTGGAACCAGCATCTTCCATAAATCGTAACTACTAAAACGATCTAAATCGTTTGAAGATCAATATTTCTGGTCCACTTGATGGACCTAGTGCTTGAACTACGATTGCTTCTAGCAGTATTTCCATTATATGGTGACAACAGGCCAACTAAAGAGCATCTTTTTTTTTTTGCTCTAATAGAATGCAAGCACCGACTCTTAAACCAATGTTACCATTTAAAACACAGTCGATCGTGCACTCTATCACAGCGTGTTTGTTACTAGTTTGTTGCCTATCTCAAGGCGTGATGGTGAGTGCAGAATGGGGTGAAGGATGGGTATGAATGTCATTATTTACGGAATATTGTGACAACGAGTTGCATTAGTATGATTTATCATGTATAAATGATGAATATAGATGTTGTATGTACATTGAGCTGCAATTTGTCATTATCATAATTTTTTCAAACTTTGACACGAGGTAGCGACCCCTGAAAACCTATCTAAAAAATAAATAAAAAATATAGGTTAGTTTTTTAGGCGATAGAAGCGAATGGCGGGCTGACGCAGTAATTTTTCAAAAGTCGAAAAATAAGATGCACCCTATTACTTGTTTCGTTATTATTACTTGTTATTTTAACATATAAATATAGAAATATTATAATAAACATATAGACACCTAAAACAAAGTCGATTTGTATTACTTTGTACGGACAAGATTAATGTGATTGCCGTGTCATTTATGCCATAAATGTAACTAACACATTATTCAAAATCATATTATATAAATTTAACAGAACTGTTCTCAATAAAATATTTTTAACAGCTGCACTCCGTGGTTTTTATTCTGACAATGAGACGAGTAATTTCAGCAACAAAAAAAAAAATAGTTCAGCTTAATTCCGAATTTGACTCAAATCCATTGAGATGTAAAAATATTACGTAGTAATAATCACACACTGGTATAATACTACTTTAATTAATATAGTAGTGGAATCCGGAAACATATTTGGTCCATAAATCTATATCGATTGTTGTTATTAACAAAGATAGAACCTACGATCGAAATCAGAAATGATTGTAGGAGTGAAAATTATGCAAATTATTATTATTTGTTGTCAAAATATGTACATAATTGTTAGTACCTAAGTAATATAAAATTTACTAAACTTTCTTCGTATCGCTAAGATATCTAAAAGAAGCGGCGTACATAAATACATTTTATTTCTCTTACCGTTCATATTTGTGCAGTGAGGGTCTCCTTCTTCCGTAAACTTTATGTGAAGTAATTAGCGAAAATTTTAATAAAAATTTATGAATGTTTTTTCTTTCATTTTAATATTATTATCCAATCTTCTCAATTCGATCATTTTTTCGCGGTATTATCGATTTGTCTACTTCAACTTCACAAAAACTCACATCTGATATTTTTGTTGCACGTTTACTTTCTCAATGACAAAAGTAAACATTAATATATTTTCCTTTAAAATTTTCCATCGTGTGATAAACGTCCGAAATAAGAGAATTCTCTTTCAACTTTTACTTTACTCGAGAGTCACCGGTAAAATTTGCGAAATATGTCGACATATTTAAAACTACACATCAAAAAGGTTACTAAACTAAATCAAATGACGCGCGTAACTAGTATATATCACGACACTAATCCTAAAAATTGTATAATCTAAAACACTAGAAAAAAAGGAAGTAAAATAAAATCACATTGTTTGTGCGCCGTCCTGTGCGTGTGCGTTACGTAATCTGAGGGCCCAGGGTTCGTTCGCGTCCTCGAAACCCTCCCCTGTACCCGGCGCCCGGGGCTGCGCGAGAGGCCATACGCGAGTCGCGTCCCTGACGTGCGCACTTTCTTGCTTATAGGGCGTAGGAAAATCGATACTGCAGAGCTTTAAGCGCATGCACGGCTTGTCTCTACCCCGCTCGCGCGTATACACGAGATTTGCATTTTGCTCAACTTCTACGTTGCCCCAAATGTAGGGGCGTTCCAATATTTTCAAGGTCGTTGTTAATGTATATAGCCAACTCTTAAACCAGAAAAATTCTTTGTTTGGCTTGTATTATTTCTATGATATTGATTATTTTTTTAAATCTTTTGTACTCTACGGTCTATGGAACGCTGATTATACCTATCATCTACTTTTCTGTTTGTCTGTCACTAAAGATTATTTTTGATATTTCATAATGAATGATTATGGCAATTTGAATTTGTTTATTTATAAGACATTAATATTTTTGAAATAATGTATGATTTAAGTTTAAATTGATTTTTTAAACTTATATCTATACTATATTATAAAGCTGAAGAGTTTGTTTGTTTGTTGGTTTGAACGCGCTAATGTCACGTACTGGTTCAAATTGAAATATTCTTTGTGTGTTGGATAGCCCGTTTACCGAGGAAAGCTATAGGCTATATCTATACTAATATTATAAAGCTGAAGAGTTTGTTTGTTTGTTTATTTGTTTGAACGCGCTAATCTCACGAACTACTTGTTCAAATTGAAAAATTATTTTTGTGTTGGATAGCCCGTTTACCGAGGAAGGCTATAGGCTATATAAAATCACGTTACGACCAATAGGGGCTGAGCAATATTAAGAAATGTTTAAAAAAAGGGAAAAAATACTCTTTTAGAGAGCTTTCGTTGCGTCCTATTATTTCTCTTCTCGATACATTTTTTAATTGTAGTTCCACTTTTAAAATAAATATAACATCGCTCTTTTACTGGGAATTTTCGAAAAATAAAAAAACTCAATAATACGTTGAACGACCCAGGAATAAAACTTGATACCTACTCGTAGAGTATTTGTTTCAAATATTAAGTACGTTTTTCCCTCAAATTAACGCGGGTGAAACCGCGGGCCACAGCTAGTAATTATATAAAAGTGAAGGTTACTAGTGTACGTGAAAGGACTAAGATTTAGCTTGTAAATATTTTATTGGCATATAGTTTGCTATTTGTCGAAAATGTTTACCTTGTGAACTGGGCATAAAAATCAATGCTTATTATTAAACTGTCCCAGGTCCAATTTTGTACACTGAAGATATTTTGAAAAATTTTTTGGAGTACTATAATCGCTATTAAAGACGAGAGAATTTTTTTTTTCATTTTTTTTTCAGTATGCCTGTCTGTCTGTATTTTGGCCGCGCATCACATCAGAAGGAATTTTGGCAATTGCAAGCGAAGTTGCGAGTAGCCTGTAGCTAGTTATTTATATAATGAATAAGCAACAGCCTCGTTATAACGAAAATTCGTAACATTCTCAATAAGTGACTTTATCTTGTTGATATGTACGTCCCTAGTGGTAATAACCTATTGACAATAACAATCAGACTAGTATCAGATGTTGCGATGCAAAGCTAGATGATTTAACATATTCGCTGCCAGCCACTCGGATCCGAGTAGGGCTAGGTGTATTAGCTAGGTTGTTTCGGTAAGTACCTGCACCAAATCGCTAGGCGAGAAGCCACCCCTGCCTGCCACGAGTGTGGCGCGCCAATCGACTCAGCGCGTCACACCCTGGAGGAATGCGTCGCTTGGGAACCCCAGCGTAGGGCCCTGGTGGCAGTGATAGGTGGAGACCTCTCGCTGTCAAGTGTGGTCCGCTGCATGCTTGACAGCGAGAGGTGCTGGTCGGCCGTGACCTCATATTGTGAGGAGGTCATGGCACTGAAGATGGCCGCGGAGCGAGAGCGGGAAGCAGCCGCACACGCTGACTCGCTCCGCAGAAGACGACCAGGGAGGAGGAGACGCCAATACGCACTTTTGTTTTTTATCTTTCCGTTAGGCGTTCCGTGACACCCATGTCCATTTTCTTTTATAATTTCTGTTGTAGTAGCTGTTCATTATGTGTAGGTTATTTTTCAAAACGAAGTTTATCAGTCTCTCTTTTTTGTAAAATTTGAAGGCAGTTCAATGCCTTTTTTGGAATTTAATTAATAAACATTTTTATTTCCTTTAAAAAAATATATGTTTTACATCTAACCATAACTATGTATCAGTTATGTCTACTGTAGAGACGATCGTTACTCATTGTAGAGAAATTATCTGCCAACCCGCAGTGGAGCAGCTTGATGGATTAATCTTCAACCTTTCGTCTATGTAGAGAAGAGGTCTTCGCTCAGCAGTGTGTTGTTTACAGACTTATACAGTACAGTACAGCACAGTACTATTACATCACTTACTTTTGTGCCATATAAAAAAAAATGAACCAATACAGTTTTAATTAACATTTTTTTTTTGTCAAATTATAATGTAATTTTATTTACCTATACATTAAAAAAATAAAATAAGGACGGTGTTTAAAAAATACATTTATATGTAATTCTTAATTTTTTTTTCTCTTTTTTATATTTGCTACTGTAATATTAATAAGAAGCTTTTTTATATTTGCTACTGTAATATTAATACGACAACATACTCGTATTTATGTTGTAGCTACAGATTATTTATCACGTGATAAATGGAAATTTGTGTCTTTTGTAGATGTGACGATATTTAATTAAGCGAGTGGCGAAAAAATTGTTATTGGATTTTATAAAATTCGATAACTATTTTTTTGCCACTCGCTTATTTCTATGCAAATAAAGTACCTAGCGGACTCAATTACAGTTATATATACCTACTCTAAGAAGTGAAGTTGAAATACAAATAGATCTCATATAAATATAGAATTTTTCTTGAGGTCAGGTGGAACTCCGTAGACTTGAAGTTCTGTTAAGTGAATATGTTTAATTGGACGGTAGGATTTGTTGAAAATAGAACATTTTAACCCTGACCTATATGCGATAAAGATGCGAGACTTCGTAACTAAGGTGAGAGTTTTCACGCTCTCAGAAATATAGCAACATTTATTTTCTAAGTATTTGATACACTTCATTATGTTCGATGAATTAGAGACGTGTCTATTAGATTAATTAATGAAGTGTGCTTACTTACACGAAAAAATGAACGACCAAAACTTAAATATTTTAAAAATCTGTTGTTGTCAGCGTTTCTGAATAGATACTTCAACATCTTCTACATTTTAGAATTCCGTAAACACTTATAAACCCAGAACTTATAATTGTAACTTTGTAATAATTTTGCAGCTTATTATTATAATTACTATAGTTTTAATTATTTGAACATACGTTTTATTGAAATAATTAATAGAATTGCTTCCCTATACTAACTTTAAAAGATATCTCATTTTTTAGACATACCAAAAAATAATATTATTCATGTGCTGTAAGCAAAACTTTCGAAAAATCAACTTTGTCCATTTACGATTATTGACACAATACAAAGTTGCATTAGTAAGAAAAGTTTAAATAAAAAATCAACTCTTTTTTATTACTTTAGGAAAATGTAATTGACCAAAACAGGTTAAATTAGGTATAAACTTAGGATAAATTATGATAAAAATTATGCAATAATAAACAAATATTTACTAAAGATGTAGATACTATCTATATAAAAGGAAAAGGAAAATTGGATCTCATCTCAGATGTAGAGATAAGGGTTCACCTAAATTGTGTTTTTATTGGTATTAATATAAAACTTTCATCAACGATTAAGCATTTCACAATAAAATGTTATTATAACATTTATCTATTGTGAACGTCAGTATAATAATATGGTATGGTACCCGCCAGACTAGAATAGAGCGAAAATATCCCCTGCCGAGGGTGTCGTAAAAGGCGACTAAGGGTAACCAGATCTTCATAACACCGGCGCAGCCTGTTCGGCGAATATGAGCTACTCTCCAAGTGAGTATCTTACCGCTCAAAAATAAATAATGATATCCTTACACGAAAATGAATAAGAATACGGCTTCTAACTGCGGGTCGCCAGGGCGCGTCTGGAGCTCACGCTGGACGTAGCAACATGCAGGCCGCAACCCTTTCCGACTGGTACCACTACCTAGCCAGTCGGTGTATCCACCATCCTCACCAATTGGCTTGGCATCGAGAGTCACAAGAGACTCCGCATGCGTTGTCCGTGGAGTACGCCGCATGAAATGGACAACTTCAACGAATGAGAATATCATGCGTGTGTGAGGGCTGTGGAAGGGTAAGGACCGGCTACCGAGCAGTAATGCAGCACGAGTTCGTAGTACTTGAACCAAATTTAACAATCATGGAACAGAACCTGGCAGATCGAGCTCAGTACATCCAACGAATCCATCCATCCATCCATCCTCGAACGATTTCGACGTGTGGCTGCTCCTGAAGTCGAACTACGAGTCTATCTTCAGGGCATGACGCGATGGTAACGCAACAAAAAAGCCTATGTAGCGCAGTGCCTGTGTATATAATATGTACCTATATAAACTTTAGAATGTATCGAATTTCTTCGCTTGATTCACTGATTTTGTCGGACAGATAAACAATTGAGAAATGGCGGTAAAGTGTTTTTTACTTTATATTTTACTTTTTATTGATGTCCTATATTTTTTAATATCAAAACCAGCCAGCATTACAAATTTGATAATTAATATACGAGTACGTAGTTAAAGTACAAAAGCGTAAAATACCAAAGTAAGAAGTATTTGACAAATAATAGACTTTTTGTTATTATTACATGATTACAATAAAATGTTTAAATATATATATATATTATATGTTGTATTTTTTATAATACCAAAATAATGATTTTTCTCTGTAAATACGTTTGTATTTGAAGTAGTACTTTGTTATAGCTCATGAACCTGGTCATCATTCAGGACGTATATAACGGACGTATATATAAACGGAGCTCAACATCTGTAATGCTGCATGGAATGTTAGTAATAAGTAAACAAACAGTTTAAGTAAGTATGTTAGTATTTTTTTGCCTTCAACCTTCATACTTTTTAATTGCTTACGGAATCTCTTTATATCTATGATCTGATATGAAAAGAACCAAAATTAATTAAAATTATTTAAATTATTAAATACTAACAAACGATTGCTTAAATAGCATCTATAAATTTAATTAAAACTTAACAGTTAGTACGCGCAATTAAGCTTTTGCTCTCTTTTAAAGTTACGTTTTACTTAACCTGCTTATCGTCTAATAAGGTGTAAAATACCAACCTTATGGCCCATGCAGCACAGTTAGAAATATAGTTTCTAACAAAAACGTATCCAATATAAACGCAGATGAAACCGCATCACATCTAGTTGTGATAAATTATTGATATTTTAAATTGTATATAGGTAATATATGGGTCAAAAACAAAAATAGAAAAATAAGTGTTCATGCAAATTAAAACCGTTATTTCAATATTATATCAACATTAAATACATTAAATAATATTTCGTCTTGAAATCTTGAAATGTTTCATGAAAAAATTGCACTATACTGAAATTTACTTTAATATTTTTGATTTTGAATCTCAAAAACTTCCCTTCTGTAGACTGTTCGGATACCAAGAGGTTGAGTACAAGTGATGGTTAAAAATATATAAACATACTTTCGACAATTTTATATAGTTTCATTACATTAGTTATATTATCGAATACTCATAACAGAACGTGTTAAAAAATATATAATTCAAAAATTTTTAATAAAACGAATAAACATGTTGTTTACAAATATTAGGTCTACTTCTGTAGACGCATAAAATAAGCCAACATTTGGCTATTATGAGCGCATCTTTTTAATTTCGTTTTTTATATTGGCAGCACTGTGTTCTCAATCATTTGCTTGGTTGTGATTTAAGGTAAAGTGCGTGTGACACGAAAAACTCCAATTTTATTTAATTGAACAAGTTTTCGGTCAAGATCAGTGTGTCTTTCCTGTACAAGGGATATCTGAGTAAGTAGCCTTTACAAATAAATAAAAACATCAAGATAGTACAAGCTTATTGGGCATGGTATGCAAATAACGTATTGCTTAAATTCTAACCTCATATTGACGGATGCCATCTTTGATTTATGAAAATTTGTCTCTCATGTAGACATCTTTACTGTAGAGCTTTCTGTAGAGCTACTGTAGAACAAGCTTATAAGCAATGAACTTTCAGCTTTTGCAAAAAAAACTAGCGTTATTTAAATAGCGCTCTTTACCGATTTATTTAAAAGGGAGGAAGATTTTGTAGATAATTAAAGTAAGTTTTGTAAAAATAGTTTCTATGTGTGATTTCGAAGTTAAATCCTTATACTATAAATAATCATTTCATCATTAATTTTGCTCACTTTTGCTTTCCCCTTTGGTTTGTTTTTTTATTATGTTGCTTACAGCGCATGACGGTTGGGGTCTTTTGTTTTAGTTACTATGCCACGAACGAGTCAATCAGGGAATCAGCTTTCCTATGAAGAAAAAAAGAAACGCAGGCGCGAGCAGAAAAAAATTAGTATACGCCGTGCTCGGGCACAAATGGATGAAGTAGCTCTCGAAGAAAGAAAAAGGAAGGATCGGGAGAGATACAAAAGAAAAAAGCAGTTAGGTCAAATTAAGACTGTTAATGACTATGCGCCAAGAAAGCAAAGGCAGATAAGAAAAATATGGAGAAAAAGCAAAAAAGAAACGCGATAAGGAAAAAATGAAGAAAAGAGAACGTGATTTTATGCGAGAGAATACACCTTCATCAAGCCCTTTGTTGTCGTGTATACATGTTGGCAGAGCGGTGGCTGCAAGGAATAGACAACGATTTGTTGAAGAAAATAACCATTTAAAGAGAAAAGTTCTCGATCGTCGAAATCGAAGATCAGAATCACCAGACTTCATCTTCCGTGATTCTCCTGTGACTCTAGCTAGTCTTGAGGCTCCAACTAATCCAAATTAACCAGGCCTCTCAGATCGACTAACACCAGATGTTTCTATCGAAATATTTAACCAAAGGCATAGGCCCCAGAAGAGGAGAATCTATTTAGACGACTCTGAAGTCTCAGAAGATTCACCACATGAAATACGGCTGACGGATTCCATGTGATATGATTCTGACGAGGATAATATATTTTAATATTCTGTCTCTTTATATGCCTACAGAAGCATAATGTCCGTTCTGTGGACAAATTTCGATTATTTTTTTGTACTGAATTGGTACAGAATGTTGATTATGTTTTGCTTAGGGGTTGAGGAGAACTCCATTTTAAGTTTATTTTCTTTTGTTTCTATTCTACATCTTATTGATTTGAGTACATAAGGTCAATTTTTGTTCCCTTCTGTAGACAACTCAATCTCTTCTGTAGACGATAAAAAATTATAAACGTGATTAATTCCTAGAATATCCAAGACTGATCTCTAATGATATTATTGTAAACATAATATTAACTAACTTTAAATTAATATAATGTTTTATGAAAAATCGTGAAGTTTTATTTTAATTATATTTGTAATGTCCACTTTTGTTTATGACCCATATATAAGTTCCACTAGATATTGGCCGTAAGAAAAATGTGAAATTTTACCTTTGTGTAGAAAAGACAGGTATAGCTTCAATTAAAATTAAATTAAATAATTACCTATAATCTTCTTTTTCGTATTGTTAATAAAAATATTAGGTAACAAAGTTATTCAATATAACTAAATATATCCTAACTTAACAGAAGAAAATCACACTTTGTGTAACTAATAAACATATTTCACGCATGAACGCTTGCTGTGGAAAGTTACTCTTTATATTTTTTTAAAACAATTTCCAAAATTAAATTCAACTAACATTTAAAGAAAAAAAAAAAAGAAAATGTAAAGAATGTTCCCTAATGCTATCTGTTGATCAATACAAGATGAATGCAATGTCAATGCACCTATAGGTGTTGAAAAATAACAAGAGGAAAAGTCGTGAAAATGATGATAAAATGCTTGCCTTAATTCGGCTACATCAATTGGGACTCATCTTATTGTTAGCAAAGGTAAAGTGGTTGATGTATTGGGAACATGAAAGAATACATTTGACATAGTTGTAGGTAGGGTTGCCACCTCTCCGGGATTGACCCGGAGTCTACGGGTTTGCATGGTGCATCTCCGGGCTACGGGTTTAACATCGAAATCTCCTGGTCAGACCTGGCAGTGAAGCGATAGCTGACCATCACGGCGCGGGGCAAGACTTAAACCAAGTTGATTTAAAATGGGTTCAGTTATTCAAAGTCGAGATGTTCACTGAACTGCCAAAAATAATCGTATTTTTTACACTAATGCTTATAAGCAATGCTTTTGTAGAGCGCGTCTTTTCTTTAATGTGAAATTTGTGGACAGACGAGCGAAACTGCGTGTCAGTGGTCATGGTGAAGGTAGAGTTAATTGTAAAAATTAATTACAAATATGAAATGCCGAGAATATTTAAAAAATTTTGAAGAAACCTGAACAAGAAAAGATACTTAAACAATCCTTTCAAAATAAAAAATATTATTTAAGCTGGTCCAAGTTTTTTTTTTTTTTACGCAGGGGAATCCATTTACGGATGATATCCAGGACGCCCGGGTCGGCAGTTCTAGACCTATGTCGGACTCGGCACTTTGGGAGTGCAATACCGTACCCTGCGGGAGCCTTCAGCCGCTTTAATTGGAGGGTCCCGGATCTGCAGGCAACAGGATCCCTCCAGCAACAGGCTGGCCTCGGCGAAAAGGCCCGACTTCTCCTCCATGGGGACTGTCCGGCTAACATCTGAACAGTCCCGACGACGCCGTGTCTAGCAGGACCGGGTTCCCATCCCGGCCCGACACGGGCACAAGGGCGTTTCAGGAGGCGCATTAAGTGGCGCCTCCTACGCACCCCCATTCGTCGCCCGTGGATGGAGGCCACGTCGGCGGCCTCCTCTCTCATCCGCTCGTCGGCCTCCTTCTGGGACATTACTGTCTCGCAGAAGGAGACCATCGCCTTCCAGGACTCGTCGTCGCCGAGCATCGCGGTGATGACGTTCGGGAGCGACAAGTCCCCTCCGACGACCGACGTCAGACCTTGACGCAGCACCGCCCATCTCGGGCACACCTCAAGGGTGTGCTGGGCAGAGTCCACCGCTGCGCCACAATCGTGACACTCAGTCGTCTTTTCGACGCATCCACCGCTCAAGGACCGGGCGAATGGCAGCCGTTACGCGTGTGCCATATGGCTGCACCGCCAGGTCCTCCCCCTACCTCCGCATTAGCGCTTCCTGCCCTATCCGACGCACACGTAGGATCCCGTCCAACGTGGGATTCTCACCAAGAGCCCTCCTACCCGAGACGTATGAGTAGCCAAGTTAGCCTAGCACTAGTTAGGTCTTTTATATTTTTTTTGACCTTCCGTCTGGTGCAGGTGCTTTCCGGACATGGGTGCTTTGGTAAGTACCTGCACAAAATCGCCAGACGGGAGGCGACTCCAGCCTGCCACGCGTGTGGGGCGTCAGATGATACAGCGCTCCATACGCTTGAGGTGTGTGCCACCTGGGAACCACAGCGTCGCGGACTTTCAGCGGTCCTCGGACAAGATCAAGCGTCGTAAGCGCTATGCTCGACAGTGAGAGATCGTGGCAGGCGGCGGTCTCCTTCTGCGAAGAGGTAACGACGCAGAAGGAGACTGCGGAGCGGGCTAGGGAGGACGACGCCTCTGCTGACCTGCTCCGACGCAGACGCACGGGGGTATGGAGGAGACGGTTTGCCCACCTCCTCTCCCCCCTCGTAATAATGGGGTCGCTGGCCGATAGTCGGGGGACTTCGGCCAACTTAACAGCGCGACTCCACATGTCTGAGGGGTAGCCTTTGTTGTGAGCAAGGCCGCCCCACCCCGCCAGGGCGAGGTAGATAATGCTAGCGCGACCCCATCTCGCCCCAGGCGGATGACTGATCACACGTGGGGTTTTTAGCACGTGGGAGTCGGGCATAACCACTTCGGTGCCCCTGCGCCGGAGTGGTATCCATAATGGATTTTTCCCACGTATAAAAAAAAATGGTCTTTTATATTTCATAAATACATTACCAGTGATAATTTACCATTACTTTTTACTTTAATTAATTAATTCACACTTAAAAATGTTTTATTTTATTTAAAAAAAAACTCTTACTAAAGAAATTAACTTAATTTTTAAAATCTCCGGGTCTACTGTTTTTGAAAGGTGGCAACCCTAATTGTAGGTAGCGTTGCCAGGCGTCCGGATTAAGCCGGACATAGTTGGGCTTTTTGATTTCGTGTTCGGCTAAAATATACGCTGTCCAGCTTGTCCGGCTTTAGTTAGGCTTTTTACATTTGGCAAACGAGCGAGCGACAATTTAAAAATGTTGATAAATGTTTACCTGTCTAGAATTTAATTTTAACTGATGACTTTATTTGACTGATTAATAATAGTTAGACTGATTTGGTATTCGATTTTATTTATATTTCATTAGAATTTAACAAGATTTATGGTAATAATCAAAAAAGCTTGATTTTACATTAAACTTTTTTGTCTTACCTATTAATATTGAGACAAAAAATTCTCATTATGTAGGAAGTCCGTTTTTTTTCTCAAATGTCCGGCCAAGCTGGCTGGTCTGTCCGGATATTAGGTTTGGCGACCTGACAACCCTAGTTGTAGGTACCACAGCAGGGTAGTCTAGCCTATGACGGTACGCATCAAGTAAATTATTAAATCTTCAGAACATTCTTCAGTTTTGAAAACAGAAGTTCTCTGCACCAATTGCTGAATAAAAAAATTTAAAACGTATAAGGTAGAGGAAATGGTCTTGTGCCGACATAGTTATACAAGTTATAATATATTTATAGTAAATATATAAGAACTTATACTTACATACATACATTCATACAATATAGGGTAGACTGGGTACGGTTGAAACAATTTTGATTATATCGTCCATAGTTTTGCTATTTATTATCCGAGCAATAAGAAATGTGTGTTTAATTAAAGAACATGTTTCTGTCTACTAATGGGTAAAGTACCTTAACTTTAAGATGTGTTATTTTTAATATTAAATCGAATAAAAAAATAACCGATTAGTTTCAATCGCCCCCCATGCCAGGGTCGGTTGAAACAGTGATCAATTGAAACACATGCGAATAGTACAAAATATAATATTACTAGCTGCTGCCCGCGACGTCGTCTGCGTGAACGCTATACAGCACGAAAAATACCTACGATTATACCTTTTAAAATAACATTCATTTACCCGTTTCTTTTTTACTTTTCATATTTACAAAAAGTGCAGTAACAGAGGGAGACTGTGTTTTTGTAAAATTGACCTTCAAAAGTGCTTATTTTCAGCCTGCTTTGAATAAATGACTTTATGGTGATTCTGCTGAATTAAGTCATAAGTTGTGACTGAAGCAGATGGAGAAAATAATGTATAAGGAATACAGAATAGGGTAAAAATACATACTTATAGGACTTCTCGATAAACAACATTAGTGGTTTAGCTCTCCGCAGCCAAAATGTAAAGAGAGTCAGGTGACGCCTGAGCAAGCGACGTCCAGCTGTTCGTGTGAGCAGCAGTTCGTCCTGAGGTCGACACCAGCTACCCTCAGTGTCTGCCTCTGCGACTTATTGATGGTCATCGCGCAGCAAACACTCACGAGGAACTGTAAGCACTTGAACTGGAACGGGAACTAATGAGGTATGAGGGGAATGCGTGGTATAAATACTGCCTCGCCGACGCCACAACCCGTAAGAATGTCCGCCTCAATGGTGTGTCTGTGGTGCGAGATAACTTTAAGGTGGGTCCCGTTACACAACTTCGGAGGAAATAGGTTCCGAAGAAGCATAAGCATTTCTTATCTTTATGATATATGACATGCTTAATTTTCCTCTTTCTTCGTTATTTAGGTCAAATAGCTTACAGCAATAGCGTGCCGTTTTCGAGTTTAAATTTTGTTATACATCTATACAGTTCTTTTTGAGTTATGTTTGTTATTACATACAGACAAACTCGGTAGGTCGGACAACTTAGGTAGACCAAAATTTATATCTACATATCGCATCAAGTACTTTGAAAGCTCTTGCTCTTGCTCTTCATTAAAAACAAAGTTGTGTGCTTTATATCCTTTATCCTTATATCTTGAGTTTCTTACTCGCCAGACGCATCTTGATATCGAATATACCTTGAGAACAAATAATTGCTGACTCCGTACTTCTGTGTCACTTTTCGTAAAGAATCTCCCTCTTTCATCTCCTCAAAATCTTTTTTGAACTTCTAGAAGTCTATTAGACCTCTCAAAGTCTTTTTTACGCGTATCTTGGTATCTAGAAAACCAGAAAAAAGTAAATACAATGTTTCAACCGTACCAAAAAAATTTGTTTTAACCGTCCCCATCTCCAATTTTAGCTGAAAAACAATTATAGTGATGGTGAAAATAATGATAAATAAAAGCTAGTCACAATATAATATTCCATGAGCTTTATTTCGAACAAAAACACACTCAATAGGTACTGTCACTTAAATAAGAACAATAATAATTGGAAAACTCTCCAAGTTAAAATACTTACTTTTGGTTAAAAAAACACAATAGGGCCTTCTAAAAACAGCTAAAGTCTGTGGAGGGCAACGCCGCAATTGTTGTTCGTGTTCAGACCTGTCGTCGGCTTCGTTCTCTCCTTGGACTCCTTACCATCCCGCCAACGGTTTGCGAGATATTCGTGTTTTTTCAACCGTCCTGTGTTTCAATCGTACCCAGTCTACCCTACACATACACATACGCGGGGCGCTTATGGAAATCGCCAAGGAACTTACGTCATATTTCAACCAATTTACAGAAAACCTTAACAAATTTTACACCTGAACCTTTCTCATTAATCACTATGTCTATTGGTGACCACTAAACATCTATTTATTATTTTTTGAGTTTATCGCGAATAGACAGAAGCGGCAAGGAACTTTGTTTGTTTTATAATATGTAGGGATGAAAAAATTGCAGATTATTAATACAGATTTATTATAATAGATGAAAAGTTTACAAGAGCGCGAGTGGCCTTTTTTAAAAATGATTAAAATAATAATAGTTTTTCTGATTTAGGATAACATAACTACCTACATATAGCTAAATACAAAACAAACAAATCTTTCTTATTTATAATAACAATGTAGATTTATACAAGTTATCTAATTTTCAGTACAAGAATATATTTTTATTTATGTTTCAATAATTTTATAAGCTATATATAATATCGAATCAGATTTATTTCTCGTAGTTATGTTTTGCGAAATGAACAATCTAATACATAGCAAACTGCAACAAACACAACAACGGTTAAAAGTAAAGGGACCAAAACAATGTAGACACTTATTAAGTTTCACTTAGAATTTTCTCATATTATATATCGAGTAGACAAGAAAGAAACTCAATCTGCGGGAAAAGTGCCAGATGAGAAGGCGCGAAGCTACGTCACTTGCGGAGTCTATTAATTAGTTTTAGTAAATTCAATTTTATAATCAGAGCCGTAGAGAAGAAAATGCCGAATTTTAGTACTTTCTACTTATATATGAATGAAGTAAACCTTATTCCTTGGAATTAGGATCAGTTTTAGAAACGTTGCTTTGAGAGAAAGCACTTTACGGTCGTGTGGAGACTTGGATGACGCAGATGATGCCGTGCTCATGGCTAGCAACGGCAACTAAGCGACGCGGCTGCCAGTCGAGTTTTACACGGTCCCTGGCAAAGACCGCATAAAGTGTTCCATTTGCCGTTACAATAACTTACGATACTTACGCGGCTACATTCCGTTCGTATGTTACAAGTTTAACGTAACTATCAATGACAAGAAACAGTTTTTAGCAGTTTAATAATTCGGTGCGATCAATTTAGAAAGTAAGTGTTTGTCCTATCAATTGATTTAATATAAATAAAAATTGTAAATATGATTAATGTAACTTTTATTATTTTAAATCATTGTTATAACGTGAAAACCTTATATCCTATTTATTATTCTAGATCTTCTAATATATTTTTAGTAATGTTTACGTACCTATACGAAAGCAAATTTCCGTATTAATTACTTGTGTAAAGTTGTTTTCTTAAACCTGTCTTCAATCCTTAGAAAAATATCACATCTATTTGCCGTTAGAAATTAATAATCTATAATTTATTCTATATTTTCGTTCTTTTCTAAACAATTTGGGTACCTATATTAATATTTTTACGATACTATTTTTTTTTTTTTATAACCGCTCTATACTTTACTCTCGTAATAAATCACAATAAAGGAAAAATATGTACCTATGTATGTATGTATATAAAGTATGTATTTTTATTTTTACTTACTACATATTTGGAGTTCACCATTAGGTAAACACTAAATTATATTATATCCTACTAAAGTATACGACACATGCATAATAATCAATGTTATATACATATGTTAACGTACCTACATACTTATATATAACGCGATACTTTCACTGATTAAAAAGTGTACTGAATATTCAATGTATACAATTTGTATTAACACATGAAATGTAAGAAAATATTTAGTCAATAAACAACCTCTTGTTTGGAATAAAAATTTAGATGCAGTATTTAAAATTATCAAGTAACAGATTTCAGTAAAATTTAAAGGTATCTATCTGACATACATACCTACATACTTACATAGACATTAATTTCACTTCTGTCAACGAATTAGTCATTATGAAATTTTAGTACAGATTTTCACCTTTTGTATTTCTTACACACCATATAACTAATTTTAATTCTGTAATACGTTTTTATTTAAGTCAAATTATGTACAGAGACTAAAAATACTATAGTATTAGGGGCTAATATTTAAAATATTTTCACTATAATAATAAATATATTCTATGATATTTTATTATTATGTTCGTAGCTAGGACTTACAATTAGAGCAAAATATTAATTAAATTATTTGTTTCCTAGCTTTATATGGATAAGCAAAATTTAATTTTATAAACAATAAAAGGGTCATTTTAAGTAACTTACTCGTAGAAAAACGAGAGTTAAAAATCACAAAAAGGTTAGCGTGTCAATGTCGGACAGGAAAAAGAAAGTTTAAGCCGTGCATTCGTCAGTTGTAAAAGATTCAATAATCAAATATTTTTGTCAATTTTTTGTTTATTCATTCATTAGTAAAAATCTAAGATTGCATGAACATGGAGATATCATTAAGATTAAAAAAGTCATTAAGTATGTATAATTTTTTTTCGTTTAATTAAGTTTTTAATCATTAAATGTAGACTACAGGTATATTACCTAGGTATGTATGTATACGTTGATACTGTAAGTTTTATTTTCAATAAAAAATGGGGTAATTAAGCTTATAAGACCATCATTTTTATTTTATAATTCATATTATCACCACCATTTTTATTATATATAATTTCAAGTAATTGATGATATTTTCATTACCAATAAGCTAATCAGACAGGAAATATCAAATTTAAAACTGCCGACAAGTGTTAAGTTAATTAGAGGACACTAAGTAAATTAGTTTTTAATTTCAAATCTTAGGTCAATGAACTGTCATACTACGATGATCCACTAACCTAGTAACCTTGAATAAGGAACCAGTTGAGCTCGAGCAACTAAAGTAACCAAAAAATTTTAAAAGGAAAAAGAAAGAAAGTGTACAAACTAAAATTTTGCCAAAATTTTGGTACTACCTTATATAATGTTTTTTATAATTTTTAATTAATTATATTAGATCAAAATTACGTCATTTATTTAATGAATACAATAACATTTTCGCATAAAATATATCGAATCGTCACGATAAGCAATATACTTTTTCCTCTTCTCTCATAATGAAAGAATTTTGCCCTTTACTGGTTCTTTATTTTTAGGTCTTAAGACATCCCTAAATACTCTTATGCTTTAAAAAATAAATAATAACTTTCTAGATGAATTTGCTCTTGAGATCATGGACAACATGGACATGCAATGTATTTCTACTGTTAAACACTATCACAGGATCGTTTGGACAATATTCCTCCGGTGCCGGATACGCAACAGGTAAATTCTAAAGAAAATATATATTTCAAAATTGTTTCGATCGTATATTTTATTTTGTGTTATATAGGGATTGCAATTATTTTAAAAGTTGCTTATTGGTAATTTTTGCAAATAATTTTACAGATGAAGTATCAACAAGTCAAATCGAATCGGAACCACTAGAAACTGGCCCAGTACTTGAATTCAAATACCATGATCACGAAGAGATGACGAGGTACTTGCGTGCCATCTCCGCGAGGTACCCTGCTCTTACGGCTCTCTACTCAATCGGCAAGTCCGTGCAAGGTGAGTTGATAACCTAATTGATAATATAGAAACTAAGAGTAATAATAAGTTAAAACGAAATCCAAATTGCAAAAAAAAACATATTATTAAAAACGCTAATCAATTAATTATATAACATTATTGAACAATAAATTGTCAAGCGAATAAGCGACGTTACTTTAAACCAAGGGTGGGCAAATATTTTGATAGTCGGGCCACATTGCAGATGAAAATTTGATCCCGGGCCAAACAGTTTTTTTTTTTCAAATTTTTTTTTTTATTATACATACTGTAATTTTATAATTATCATAATTATATTTTTGAATAGGAAGCGCTGAAAAGAGCGGTTGTCCGGAAGATAATTTTAACTCCCACCGGCCCTGATAATGTATATATATATATATATATATATATATATATATATATATATATATATATATATATATATATATATATATATATATATATATATATGTATATAATGTGTAATGTGTAATATTTTATCTAAAAATTTTTATGCACCAATTTATGTTAGACAAAAACTAATATTTGTGTTTTTAATAATAATATATACAATGCTTCAGGGGCCAGACAAAATTCTACCACGGGCCGTATTCGGCCCGCGGGCCGCCCTTTGCCCAAGTCTGCTTTAAACAGATAAAACAGCAAAACAAAAACAAAAAATATTGTAAACATTACAAAGTGTCTATATTTTAGTGCATATCATTTGCGAATAAGACATTACAATTTCAAATTTATATATAACGCCCTTATATTTTTTATTCATTTTAACATGCTACTGAGAAAATTAATTCGTAAGAGTTAAGACTACCTGTAGGTACCTACAAAAACTATTGATAATTACTTACATTCGCACTAAACAGAAAATCCTGACCGCAATTTAAATAGAAGTATAAAACACTCCTAGACTAGTCCTACTGCTAGGATTATAAATACAGACGTTTGTGGGTTTAAATGTTTATTACACTTTCTCACTGAACCGTTTTTCTAGTAGATACCATCCGAACTGGTGGATAAAATTAATTACAGTTTGAATTACAATCGGAACCGAAAAACTTGGGTTCAATAAAAGTTGATTATATGATAGGTAACAGAAAATATCTCTGTTAAAATGGCTACAGCGTGTATATTCTTATAGAGGTGTCTATCAAAATTATTATTTATAAGTTACCTATATCTCTAAAATGAATCTTATTTCCAAACTTTTCCGGAACATCGAAAATGTTGCGAGATAACTTTCCCTTGATATTAAAATAAACCATGCTCATTACGACTCTAAATGGAAAGATGAAACATGACGGATAAGATATAAACATTGTACCTAACATTCACTTTCAGTACACCATCTTATTCGTGATTTCAGCGATTTGAAATAAAATTTTGACATGAATTATATACAGGTGACTGGTGAATTACTATCAATATTTAAGGAGAATACTTAGTACATGATTCTCATTCGAATTATGTAAAAATAGGTACTTAATCTTTGAACAAATTTCCATAAATTTCAATTTCAATAAATGAAGCGTGAACACATTTCCAGTCATGCTGGTGGTGCGTGTGCTGCGGTGTTATACTGTGCACCTTGCCAAATGCATCCCCAGCCCCGCGGCTAATTCAAAATACCGCTAATTCGATCGACAATCGATGTCCCGTTAGTCCAGCAAACGCCACCATAAGGTTCGCGCGCGCGGGAAGCCACACGGCTTCCCGCGCGCGCGCTTAGCAATCGATCTTAAGCTTATACCTAATCTGTCATGTGTGAGTGTAATCCCATCATTAGTAATTAAGTGTGGCATATCAATACACAAATGCAGAGTACTTAGACATGGTTCGTGCTTATGCGCGTGCGAATGATAACTTGCCGGGTGCTATCAATTTGTACCGGGAGATGTTCCCTAATCGTGATTCCAACACATACCCAAGGACAAGGTAGAGCGGCATTGCTACAGAGTATGCAGAGACTAGTTGAAATTGAAAATCACCAGTGCTTTCGAAACTGAGCGGCATTGCTACAGAGTATGCAAACAGAGAGGAGTTAAAATTAAAAATCACCAGTGCTTTCGAAACTGTTAAAAGTGACCCTTTCGTGTTAAATCGTGTGAAAGACAAAATGCGTAAACGTGTCGAACAGTATATCACATGAGAAGGAGCTCACTTTGAACATTTGTTAAGGTTAGTGTAGTTATGTAGATAAATAGGCAGTTTAATGATTGACAATCGTATGTAAATAAGTAGGATTTCATTTCTAAATGCGCCAGAAATACCAATATAGGTAAACAGTTCATATTAATTTTTGTCCAAAATTCACATAATTTACCTAGTCAACAGTTGCTTAAACGAGTGAAATATCTTGGTATTTTTGCCTGTCCTAAGCCAGAATTAAAGTATAAAGGGGAATTGTATCATGCTTTTTGATCAAAGTGAGCCTACTACCCTGTTTTGTGTTGTCTCGACAGCGCAGCTAGGGTATCTAGACGACGCGCGTAAATAATTAGATAACTGTTGGTTAACTTTACTTAGAAGTTTATTAATATTTATGTTATATTTTTACATAATTCGAATAAGAATCATGTACCGAGTATTCTCCTTAAATATTGATAGTAATATACGGAAATTCTATATTATTTACATAGATTTGGTTTGAATGAATACAGCTAATAATGTTGTTTATTCTAAAGTATTTTATAAACTCTCAAACCTCCCTCCCCTCTTCCTTCTTGGACACAATTTTAACTTGGGCCGGTTCGCCCTCTCTGATAATCTTTGCATTCTTAATTCATTATCTGAATCTTTAAAACAAATAAAATGTAAAAATAAATATGTATTTATATTTTAAAATAGAGCTACAAGTTTAAAACAATATGTATTATATAGGTCGAGATTTATGGGTCATGGTGGTATCTGCATCTCCGTATGAACACATGATCGGCAAACCCGACGTTAAATATGTGGCCAACATACACGGCAATGAGGCTGTCGGTCGTGAATTGCTGCTGCATCTTATACAAGTAAATAAAAAAAAACTGCTTCCAATACGAGTATTATTTAGGAAATAAAATTAATACACAGCTACTTAACATTACCATGTTATAACCACAATCTAGCTAATATAGCTAGATCGTGGTTATAACGCAATTATGTGCTGTCAAAAGAAATTAAGAGACAGCACTATTTGTTTTTTTTTAAACTGCGAATTTCACTTTTGTTACTTACTCGTATATCTATAATTAAAATTCTATGAAAATAAATTCACTACTATAATGCAAGTATAAAAATCACAACCGATTGCTTAATTTATTATTAATCAAATGCCTAAAATTCTTTATTTCAGTACTTGGTTACAGCTTATAAAACAGACTCATACATAAAATGGTTGTTGGACAATACAAGGATTCATTTGATGCCCTCAATGAATCCCGATGGCTTTCTTATTTCGCGTGAAGGTCAATGTGATACTGTCCATGGCAGGTATGTTAATATAAATCACAACTGCTGAAATGAATGATAAAATTATCAATCAGCGATTTTTTTAATTTTGAATGCTACTAATCTCATTATTACTATTCTATCAATTCTTTTATTCTTTCTTGCGTAAAATTAAGAATTCTAAACTCACCTATTTCAACTTTGATTATAAATATAATTTTATTTAGTAGATAGACTATTTCAACTTAATTCGTGTGGATTACGAACATAACTACATACAACTTATGTATTTAATTATATTTCTCAAAAAAATTACATAATTAATAATAATTTCTATCCCATATTTATCATCAAAATATACATTCTCATATATATACATACTCGTATATCATTATTATTTCCGTAATTGTGGAAAAAATCTATGTCGAATTAATGACAATGTTGACACACTTACGCTTGGCTGATGATGACATAATTTTTGTATAGAATATTCAAAAGTATTGACAATAGGTAATACACATATTTACAATACAATGCAACTTAAAAGCTAATTATTTACAGACAATTCTTTTTTTTTTTATTACAGACATTTTTGGTATAAATTATATACAAAATGTATTAAAAATTTCACTTTTTAAATATCTAATTTAAAATAAATAACCTTCTTTCACTATCAAAGTAACTACTAAAGCGAATTTTCCCGTTATGAATATCAAGCTTTAAGAACACGTAAAACTGCTGAGAGTTGTGCTTCCATTTTGAACGCCAAACGCTAAAAAAATTGTACGTTTCGTACAACACACTAAACTTTATATATTCAAAGCAATTAAATATCTGCAGATACGCTTGTTTAAACCGAGATGGCCCAGTGTACTAAATTAAAATTCACAAGATCAAACCCGCGCTAGCACTGATAGGTTATCATCAAGTTAAAAAACTCTTCTTCGTCAAAAAAAAAATTAGTGAAAACATCTAAATAGTTGAGAGAAATTCTGTTGAAGTCAATACGCAGGTTTTTGTCAACTGAAACGTTTTTCGTTTGTATTTGACGACATTAAATAACAATTTGATGTGAACAAAAAAATATTCATATAGCCAATTATACAGAATGACTGGTGAATTACTATCAATATTTAAGGAGAATACTAAGTACATGATTCTCATTCGAATTATGTAAAAAAAAAATAGGTACTTAATTTTTGATTAAATTTTCATAAATTTCAATTCAAATAAATGAAGCATGGACACTTTTCGCCGCTTGTTCGTATCTAAAAATTGCTAAAGTTTACATCCTTTAACTAGTCAACAAATTTGTTCGAGTAAAATATTTTAAGTATTTTTACCTATCCTAAGCCAGGATTAAAACATTAAGGGGGATTAGATCATGCTTGTTTACCCTGCTACCCTGTTAACACGTGGCGGCGTTTGGACGTAGGTAAACTACCTGTTTTGTGTCGAAAGTGCAGCTAGCGGCTAGGGTGTCCAGACGACGTGTAAATAATTAGATAACTATTGAGTAACTTTACTTAGAAGTTTATTAATATTTACCTATTTTTTTACATTATTCAACTGAGAATCATGTACCGAGTATTCTCCTTAAATATTGATAATAACTCACCATTCACCTGTATATTTGTAGTATTACCTTTTACTTTCGTTGGACAATCAAAATAAACTTAATATAATACAATATTCGACTTTGTTGTTATTATAAGCACTTTTAAATGGCCAAAAATTATTCTGAAATAATAAACAATTAAAAATATTTATTGACTAGCCCGTTGGCGAAGTTAGCAGTGACCATGTTTTCTGCTCCAGGGTTGTGGGTTCGATTCCCGCCCCGAGTCTAGGTGTAATATATGTTTATTTGTATAATATATACATATTATTAATTTTGTATATTATTAAATAAAAAATATATATATCAGTCAGCTGTTACCTAAAACACAGACATTAAGTTGCCTACCTTAGGGACAGACGACCGTGTGTGAAAAACAAAGCAATGGATTGCAAAGTAGAAAGTAGTAAAAAAACAATTCTCAAAACAGACATAATGCCCGCCGCTACGACCTGAACCGGAACTTCCCGGACTTTTTCAAGGCGAATACAAAACAGCCGCAGCCGGAGACAGAGGCGGTGAAGGAATGGATCAGCAAGATACAGTTCGTTATATCGGGCTCATTGCACGGCGGCGCACTCGTCGCCTCCTATCCCTTCGACAATACGCCCAGCGCTAGTAACTATACTTATTTAATATATTTAAAAAAAATATATATATATATATAAAACGATACATTACTCGTGTTGATAAATAAAATTAACTACTAAATAAAAATTATCTTGCTAGCAGATTTGAACTTTGATATTACAGTCAATAAAGCAGATTGTTTAATTTTTTGCTATTTTTATATTCTGCTGCTTATCAGGGATATGCAGATCTTCAGTATTGTGCTCAGGTGATGTATGTGATAATATTTGAATAAAAGAGAAATATTTCCCCCATTTATGTATTGTATTTATATATAAATTTTCATTTAATATTATGTGTATGATATTCTTAAAAATATCTTAAAGATATTCTTAAAAAAAAAGGATGTATACGTCAAAATTAATGGAAAATATCAATGTTGATTGCGTCTTTCAACGAACACTTCAAACATCACTACAGAACATAAACATTTTGACAGGGCATTAACTTTATTTTTTCCTACATATCCCCTAAACGCAGTGTTCCAAAGCTATGCGCACACTCCTTCCATCTCGCCCGATGATGATGTGTTCCGCCACCTTGCGCTCGTGTACTCCAACAACCATGCCAAGATGTCACGGGGAGTTTCGTGCAAATCTGGTTCTAGATCTAAATTCGAAAAAGGCATCACTAATGGTGCAGCGTGGTACCCACTCACAGGTACGTAGTGTTTTCGTAAAGAATATTATTAAACGTTAGTATTAGAATTAGTATTTACACTTAAAATAAAGCACAAGCAATGCTACCTCGATACTTGAACTATTTCAATAAATATTTTTTACCTTCAAAAAAGATCGATCTTAAAGATAAGGTTACAATTCAAACAACTTTTTGTTTCATACTTTATTTACATCCAAATATATTACAATTTATTTAGACGAAGGTGAAATTATTAAAAATATTTTTTTCTTGTTTATAACTTACAATGTATTTATTTGTAGGTATAGGTAATTTACTAATTCAATAAATACCGATAACAAAGAAAAACTTTCAATTGTTCAATTACATTTCAATTGAAATTCATAATTATGTTTACGAATTTCGATCGCATCGTGTAATAGCCTAGGAATACATTGGCGATTTAGTGCTGATGAATGATACTCGTACATACGAGTATATACAGTTTATAAATTATCTCTTACAATCGACTACGATAAAATATTTAAAATACTTATTGTAAAAGACAATCTGTAAAATAAATCATTACTTTCAGGTGGAATGCAGGATTACAATTACTTATGGCATGGATGTATGGAAATAACATTGGAGATATCTTGTTGCAAGTATCCTCCAGCTCATGAACTCAATAAATATTGGCAAGATAATAAAGAGGTATTAATAAGTATATGTATATTTTATATATTGAAGTAATCATTTCAAGAATAAAAATAACAATCCGATAATAAGTAATAATGAAGATGGTATAACGGATATTGCGGAATTCCAATCGGAAGGTGCTCGAATACCGATGACACCGCACGCTACTCTAAGGCCGGCATTACCAGTCGTTAGGGACGTTTCATGATTACCTAAACCTAGATCATCTTCCTGTTCGTGAAGCACTAGACCACGTCCCAATATGCTGTTCCGCCCTCTAAGGGTGATGATGCTATCCACGAAGTCGACGTTAGAGACATTCCCAGTCACGAACTGAACGTTCCCGAGGTCGCCGACGTGTCGTACGGTGTGGTCGGGTCCACCGTGGTCACTGCCATCGGGGTTGAAATGTGCGCCGGTCGCAACGCACGAACTCGTGTCACCCAGCGCGTGCACATGAAATCCGTACAGTCCAGGACTCAGGCCGACTATTGTTCCGTTAATACGTATTCCATTCGCTGTCTCCGTAAAATAAATAATTCCAGTGACGTTTTCAGAAACTAAATTCGCTACCGCCTGTCTCGTTTCGCCGTTAATTAGAAACGCGGTATGGGATAATATTAAAAAGTAAAATAAACCCCGAATGTACATTTTTTCAATTTTTAAACACGGTCTAAAATGTCACACGGTCCAATATCTGATCTTTAACTAGATTAAATTAAAACATGGGAACTTATAGTATTTGTCCAACTATCGTGTCGATAAGATAATGCTATCTACAAAGATTAAGAACCTGTTTCATCGGTTGCTGATTCAGTATAAATTTATTTTTATTCTTATAAATTATTACTAAAAAAAACTCCGTTTACCTAAATGTTATTAGGTCTACTCACACAATTCAATCAACATGTAATATGTTTCAACACTTAATTTAATTTTTTTTACTACGTAAGTACGTATTGTGTAGCCGTACTTGGGAAGCGGCGGAATATTTTTGAATTTGGAAAACTTCAAACAGTGGAAATGATTGATGTGTGTAATGTTTTTTTTGGGAAAGAATAAACAAATCGAATATCTAAATTCAGGCTTTCACCGTAAATTTGATCGCCGTTGCCAATTTTTACGAGGAAATTTCAAGTTCGGAATGACTGAGAGTGAAATTTTCAGGGTTACGTTTCTCGTCCTCATAGATAGACTCGTGTCCGAGTTAAAAAAAATTACAAGAGGCCCACAACTGATTTAAACATACATATGAAACATATCGTATGTTTTCATTTCTAACTGAAATTAGTGAGTTGTTATCACTGATCCTGACGAGAAAAGCTATTTTCTTTTTGCTATTTATTTTTATTTATAACTACGCTAGAAAAAGTAAACGCTAATTTATGATTTTGCGGACTTAAAATCCTGCAAAAAGATGTTATAAATTTCGTAACGTTTCGATTTTATTGTCATCAGTCACTGGATTGTTTATAAATAATTTAATAGGGATATTATTCGTATTGCTATTTAAACTAAGTGTAAAAAAAAAATAACAACGTTCACAGAATGTACATTATTTTATGTAAGCAATGATATTCTGTAATAGTTATAGTATGATTCAGCTTTATTAGCCCAAAAACTATTTCTTGTGTATTTTTCACCAAATCGTGGGTTGTTAAAATAATCTAGGAACTGACAAGATTCCCTAGTTGACAATCATACTAATGACAAGAAAAAACTGTTGTAATTAAAACGATAGTGCATCAATCATAAGGTTTCAATTTCATTAGAAATAAAAGGTAATTAATAGGACTATGAACAATGGTATCGAATTACTGAGGTCAGCAGGTTGTAAATATTAAGAGAAATATCTCCAGAGATATGCAGCTTTCCTAACGAAATTTTTCTTGCACAAGATGAATTATTAAGTAAAAACATAAAATAAAATTCTGTAGAGCTACTCAGCTTCTTAAAACGCAATCTGTTCATTGAGATCCACATGTTTTATCCACTAGATCGTGGTGTATAATATAATATACATATATAACACAAAAAAATAAACTAAAACAGGCTGAAAAAGATTTTCAGCGTTCTCTTCATATTAACAATTAGATGTCCACTTCTGAACGTAGGCCTTCCCCATCGACATATAGTGCGACCGGTTCTAATTCCCTTATAAATAATTATGCTATTTTTTTTCAGTCTCTAATAAAATTCTTAGCTGAAGCACACCGTGGTGCGCATGGATTCGTTATGGATGTGAATGGTAACCCGATAGACCGTGCCTCCATACGCGTGAAGGGACGTGATGTCACATACCATACCACTAAATATGGAGAATTTTGGCGTATTTTGTTACCGGGGACATACAAACTTGAGGTAATTTATTTTGCAAATTATAAATACTAATATACCAATAAATACCTAAAGATTACGTAACCAATTTATTAAAATAAGTTTTTATTGTTTAGTTTATAAAATAACAATATATTTCTAAGAAAAAGTGACATGTATTTTCAAACCACCATTAATATTAGACAACAGTTGAGAAAAATTTAGGTCTAAGCTGGACTCTATGTACTAAATAAAATGTGAAAAGTCACTTTGTTCTGAGTGACTCCAAATTTTTACAAGACGTCCAGTGATATGTTTTCAATTACTACTAATACTCTTTCTATATATATCTTGTTAAAAATTTCAATCGATAATAAAATACTTTTTATTCTTAAATTTGTACTGGATGACACGATGTTAATACTGTTTTTATTTCTTTTTTTCAAATATTAGTTCATTGTTTTATTTAAGTAAATAGATTTAGTTTTTTTTTTATAATTAAAGGTTTAAAAAACAAAAACAAAAACATTTTACAGTAAAATGATGTCTATTTTTATATATTTTACATTTGTAATGACTGAACTATAATATACGAGTAGTTTAATCTCGATTTCACTTAACTTTGAACATTTTTCTTAATTTATATAGGTTGCGGCAGAAGGATATCTACCTCAAGAAGTTGAATTCTTTGTTATAGAAAACCACCCAACTTTGTTAAATGTTACTTTACATTCAGCTAAGGTGAGTTCTTTACATTTTGGCATATACTTCTTATACACATTATTTTTGTTCTGTAAATAGAAAATATCTATGTAATACAAAACGTGGTGAAGGCTTATAAATTTAACCATTCACTTTTTTAATGGGAACAATTCAAACATTTAGATCAAGAAGTGAATAATAAAAAAAATTGGAATAAAAAATTAAAAGGCATAATTAGCCTTATTTAAACAACTTTTATAAGTATGTACCTAATTTGAAACCAGACACATACAGAATCAACGAGTATTATGTTATACATTAAATTATAATTAATAGAATTTTTGTCTGTCTGTATGTAATGGCGTCACGAAAACACCTGTGTATGAGGATGGGGTCGCGAGTAAACATAATCGTGAGCAAATATGAAAATTATGTTTAGTAGATTATAGCATTTAACTAGTTTTTTAATGTCCTGGTATTTGTACCATACACATGGTTTGTACAATATTGTACATGTAGTTGCACTTTAGGGATACGCACCAAGACGGGCCACAACACCAAAGACGAACTCGAAAAGAAACTCCACTCCGACTGTTCTACCGCTGGACGTAGAGAAAATGCTTTTCCCTGAAGAATAATATGATTTTTCTATCAGCTGGATATGGAGCTTTGGTCCTGTGAAATATAACACTTATAATTCCTTAATTATCTGAATATTTGGGAACTTTTAACTACCACTCTACTTTTTTTCTTAACTATTAACATTACATTTGTTTATACTTAACAGATCTAGAATTAATAATAAACCTACGCTTATTCCGATATGTCTTTAAATATTTTTACCTTAATATACTTATCCACTCTATGAGGGCCTAAAGTATTTACGAGTAAGTTCCTTTTCAAATGTCTATTCCAATATTGTTATTTCAATTTTTTTCAACGTCTACAGATATGTAGGTACATCTCATAAGTGAGTTGGAATAAGTTTAAAAAGGGGTAAGATTATTTTTTTATGAAGTCCTTGTAAATACAACTATACTTACTGGTATTTTAGTTGCTAGTAGCACTGAATGGTAAGTGGTGTATCTAAACTAAGCAATGACTTATTACTTTGATGTTAGTAACCGAAGAAGAGACGAAGATAAAATTAGCTATTTTTTATTTTTTTGTTAATCTTATTTGGACTTAATTACTTTTGTTACTTATGTTTACTTATGTTAAGCAAGTTGTCTGTTGTAATTGAAAAAAAATATTCTTTTTCACGTCAATTTAATTGCGAACACCTTCGGACTTAATAACAATATATTTCATGATTAATATTATTATTTTTTATAATCCATTAATTTCTTTTACTAAAATACTATAAATACACACTATATATATATCTACTACTACACAAATTGTAGAAGATAATAAATACAGTATTAGATACTAAAACATGTACAAATATAATTTCTAGTACAACTGTCTTGATACTTAAAACATCCCTTGCAGTCTTGACTTCACTGTGAACACACAGTGGAGATACAGTGTTCTCACTGTGTATTTATTCCATAGCTATTATTCGGTACACAGTATTTCCACAGTGGTTTATACAGAATTATCATAATGACTACACTCAAGGGGACAGAGGACGGGCAACGGGCAATCGCGATGTCGACGAAGGAAAATTAACAAATTCATCCGTCCTATATTGTTTTCGGTTAACGAAACGACCTCGTCTATCGACGACGTCATCTATGAATCTCGATGTAAACTATGATTTGGTGTTGAGTGCCGTGGGTTCTGCGGTAGTGTGGAAACACGGTGTTTGAATGGAACAAATGCACGGTAGAAACATTGTGGAACCTACGTGGTTTACACAGTGTTTTCACGAACATAGTATTTCCACAGTGTTTTCACCGTGGAGTCAAGACCGCAAGGGATAGTCGTAGCTTGTACAAAATTCGCATTAAATACAGTTGACCAATATTAAATATGCTCAACTCATAATATCGTTCGAAGACAGGTAAGAATTACTTATTGCATGCTTTTATACTTAAAGTTTTACTAAAAATAAAATAGTAGTAGTATAGTGTATCATATTATTTTGTAAAATTAAATAACTTTATTAATTAAATAATTCTTTTTTACGTAAATAGTGATATTATCATACCAAAACGCTATTGCTAAATAATTTAATTAAATGGAAAAGTTGAAACTTTCAATTAAAAAAAAATCTTTTTGTTTAATCTTTTATTTTAAATAATGCTTTTCAACGCTTTGACATTCCATGGATATTTTAAAGAGGTAGGTAACTAATCTATGATTTTACTTAAACAGCGCATTGACGGTGGCCCGTACTACCGCCCACCACCGCTGCTGGCACGCCCGCCGCCGACGCCTTCCGGACTCTTCTCCACTCTTACAAACTCCTTCAATAGCTTTGTCTCCAACATTTTCGGATAATATAAATAATAAAGCATTATATAAAATCAGTAGCAGCTTATTAAAAAAAATATTCAAAACCTACTTAAGGGCTTAAATGTTTATATTAGGTAATATAGATGATGATTGATTAATTTACATTGTCTTGTCATCGTATGAATATTTTGCAAACGATCTCCGAATGCTAATAATTGGATGTTTGTTACCTACCGATTAGGCGTAAGTTTAATGCAAACAATTTGATTTAAGTATTTATTTAAAATAAATTTTGTTATATAGTCAATTAAATATGTGTAGGTAATTTTATTAAACATTAAAATTATTTGAAAGAATAAATGTAAATAGAGCATAAATATAAGTAGGTTATATATGTTGTTAGAGTCGTAATTTGTTTATAATATAAAATAAAAAAATAAAATATATGTAGTTTTTTTTTCACTATTATAACTTTAAAAACAATAAATTGACGGTACTTCAATATTGACAAAACAGTTTTACTTTTCTCTATGGTTTGCCGCCATTTGCCGCTGTCATTTCGACTCAGATGCGTCATAAGTTAGGCCGACCGCCGATCGTGAGCCGAACGCTTAGGCCAAGCCGATCGTGCCTCTCTATCGCTTGTTTCGCGCTCTCGCTCACTAATTGTGACAATGACGTCATCTTTTTCGGACATGCACCCAGTAGCATCAATTTACTAGATGTTATATGTGTGTGTGGAATCATAAAAATACAAAAAAAATCGTCCAAAAATAAAAAAATAAAATTTGGGACGGACCACCCTTATCACTTAGGGCTAGGGTGTACAGACCACGGCCCGCGGGCCATATGCGGCCCACTACAGACCTACATGCAGCATATATAGCATGAGTCCTATGACAGATGTGAATATGACTTTACTAGGGATGTGCCAGTGTGTAAATAATCGAAACGGGAGGTATCGATAAATTGCTTTTGATAATTAAAACTGCACAAAAATAAAACACATTTATGTCTTATCTAACAAAACAAAACAATAACAAAAACTTAACGAAACTAGTAACAAAACAAATGAATTTTTGGTTAAAAACACAAAACAAACTAACAAAGACAGGTGACAACAATTATTACTTATTTATGCACTCGCACATCCACTGAAGTGTCGCGCGCGTTACACTAAACAAAATTGCGGCTACAATGTTACCGCTAGAATAAATGTGTATTTATAATTAAATTGGCATACATTAATTTAGTCGATATTTGTCTGTTGGTCGATTTTACATCCCTACTAGTCTTCAAGAAGCGTTTATAAAGTAAGCTAACGAAAAAAAAGATACTTATGAAAAAATTAAAATCACTTAAATTACCTATGTTTTAACTAACCTAACATGTTTATTTTTAAATATACGTTCGTATAGTAATAAGAAGCGTTGAATTTTACACGAAAATTTATTATAAATATTTAAAAAAAAAACGAATTGTCTTTAAAAACGAAATCGTAACTGTCTTTAAAAACGAAATCGTCAATGTCATAGGACTCATGCTATATTTTACAAAGTATACAACCCTACATGCGGCCCGCCAGCCACCTGATGGAATAGAACAAAACTAAGATTTTGCACGCGTCCTGATATGTGAACTCGCGGCCGGAACCAAATATCAAAAAATTGTTAACACGATGCAATGTCATGCATCTAATTGAAATAATCTAATTAGATAAATACGTAAAATAAAAGCTTGTCACAATTATAAAAATTTCAATGTGATTTTTTAAACCTTCATTCCTGTGACCCGCTTGTAGCTCATAATCTGTCCGAGTGGTGGTGATATTAGTTTTCTCAAAGCACTAAATTTTGTAAGCATTTCTATAAAATAAAATAAAAATGTAATAGTAGTAATGTAAAAGTAGACAGTAGAGAACCATTTTTTTATACAACCCATTTACGGGTGATATCCAGGACGCCCAGGCAGTTCTAGACCGTATGTCGGACTCAGCACTTGGGAGTGCAATACCGTACCTAAACCCCTGCGGAGCCTTCAGCCGCTTTCATTGGAGGGTCTCGATCTGCAAGCAACAGGATCCCTCCAGCGACAGGCTGGCCTCGACGAAAAGGCCAGACTTCTCCTCTATGTAGACAGTATAGGACCTGGACCGATTAAGATTGTACACTTCTAGTCTTCTACTTTATAAAATAATATTGTATTCTTGTATTTTAATGAAATAAACAATAAATTGTAGAAAAATTTATTCAACTTTTACAATATCATCTCCAGTTACTTACGAAACATAAATATAGAAGGAAGTTTTTAACAATTAAGTTTTTTACTTATCTTACAACCTACGCAGCTCTTATACAAATTAATTAGAGGTTCTTATTAGTAAACATGTTAAGTAAGAGTATTCACATCAATCTGATCTTTGCATTGTTGGAAGGCGGCGATAAGGGCGGCTAGTTCAATTCGTTCGCTGCAACCGGTTGCGAGACGTGCTTCCGAGTCGGCCATCTTAATTAGCAATGATATCAACACTTCTGGCGGAAATTTCACTAGAACATATAATTATTTTAAATATAAATAAATATAAATAAATTAAATAAATATTAACCAACAATCACACCACGTTAACCTAGCCCTGTGCTAAGTTCGTAAGAACTTGTGTTACATGTACTAGGAACGGAAATAAATTTAATAAATTTATATTAATACATATATACATAAATACACATCCATGACCCGGTGCAGACATCTATATTCGTCATACAAATTAACTGCACCTGGCGGGATTCGAACCCGCGACCGCTGCGTAAAGTGTCCAGTTGCCTGACCACTCGACCAGCCGGCCGTCTGTCGTCCATTTTAAATCAAAAGTATTTATATATTTTAAGAAAATATATAAGATAAAAAATGTAAAACCTCTCTGTATTATTGAGTGAACCTCAGTCAATATATCTCCCAGCGCCAAACCTTTGGCGATTTTGAGATCTTGAATTTCTGAATATAGCTTTAAGCAAATTCTTAGCATTAAGTGGGTACAAATAAAATATGTAACTGATTGTGAACTGTACATAAAACAGATATTACAAGAACAAATAGACCAGGAATGTAACGATTCTGTTTAAAACACGATTCCTAAAAATATTTTCTGCGTATGCGCCATAAAATGGAATCCTCAGCGAAACTTCATTCTAAACATAATGTCGTCAGCGGAAAAGTTTGTTTGAACGTTTTACATGAAGTAATAGACTATAAAATATTATGCTAATATGCATTGAAGCAGTGACCATAGACAAGGAGCTATATATAAAAAGGATACGTTTAAAGCACGCAGCAAAATCGTTCTCATTGAGGAGGCAGTTCATGATGTAGTTGACGTCCGCGCGCAGCGGGTGGCCGACGCACGCGTACACGTGGTCCTCCGTCACGTCGCGGTAGGCGAGCCACGTGCTCTGCAGCGTGTTCAGCACCTTGCGCATGTCGCCGCCCGACAGCGTCACCAGCGCCTTCATGCCGTCCTCCGACATCTTCACGCTGGAACACACATATACCTATATATGTCGTGGCCATATCGTAGAATTGTCCACATTATAAAATGCTCGAAAATTACATGAAGTGATCGCATTTCATGATGTAGGCAACTAAATTTTGTTGCAAACGATTTTGTCAACCACGATTGGCCATATCATGGAAATAAGGTGTCCATGAATTATATAATAAAAATTGAGAATATGTTAGGTTTGATTTTTCTTCTTGAATATAATATATTTCTCATTCGCAGTTTTCATAATGTTATATTTGGATAGTCAGTAACAGACCATAGACTTTTTTTTGCATGGTCACCCCACTATCCTTTATTTCTCTCCACTTCCACTTTCATTTGGGTCTCTTTTTATTCAAATGGGCAGCGATAATCTCTAAATTGGTATTCAGATACATTTATACTGACTGTATATAAAAAAGGGAAAATATGTTTTTAAAAAAAGTAAATAACTAATAGGAAGAGCTCAAAACATTCAAAGAGAAAAAAAAAGTGTATTTAATAAAAAAATATCCGTTAAGGTATGTATCGTTCCGTGAAACTTTAGTTAACATAATTCCGGTTACGAATGGTTGGCCATGAATGATGGCTTTATTATGCGATTTTATATAATATTTTAATTATCTAGTAATTAATTACCAGTTCAAATAAAATAATAATAAAAATAAAGTATTACAGTTTCAATGTTAGAAGTTATTTCCGTGTATGAAAAAGATTAAATAAAGCAGTGTATAGTAATGAATCCCACAACTAATTTGATCACACAAAAAATAATTATGGGAAGCATCCGAAAGTTTTTAGTCGCGATTATTGTACATTTTAAAGTTTTAATAAAAAAAGAAAATAAAATGTGTATTAAAAACCAATAAGATAGTAAGCCTAACTTCGTGCTCAAATGTCATTTTGTTTCCATATCTTACTTTTCCTTTTGTACGATCTCCTGAAGTCTCGGTACGATCTGGCTCTGCTGCAGCGGCGCAAAACGAAAGCGCGTGCATCGTGATTGCAGCGCCGGAATAATCTTACCTAAGTAGTTGCATATTATGCAGAAACGCACGTTTTCTGTATATTTTTCTATAACTGTAAAAAAAATAGGAAAAAAGCTCTAAAATACACCAAAAAATTCAAATAATCGTCTACTTACGAGGTTTATTGGCGGAAATCATATAATCTTTACTTATAAAATAATAAAATTACTGATGAATAATCATCGCCAAGCTATAAAAAAGAGTTTTGGCCACTAGGGCTCTTTTACAACGTATACTGAATCAACCTGTAAATGTTCCACTGGTGACCAAAGCCCTCTTCTTCATATAGAAGAAGGGTTGGAGCCTAATCACGCTGTTCTACTGCGGGTTGGTGGATAGTGTAACGATAGGGATAAAGTATCTTTGATAAAAACCGGCGATTTCACGTGCTCTCCGAGGCACGGTTGGAAGACCCACGAGGACATACACCGGGACCGAAACCATTTGTAGGTACAATTACAAAAATCTGCCCCGAGTGCGAATCGTACCCGCGCCCAACGGCGTTAATAAGACTAAGTTTGTCACAATATGTACATATAAATGTATATGGCCAATAAATAATAATAAAAAGTTGAGAAAAAAAGAGTAGGAGATAATTTCTCCAAATGAATGTTTTATAAAAGTCCCTCAATTTGGAAATTATACAAATCAAATTTTATTATTGTTTTATAAATACAAATAAATATTTACGTGTTTCAAATATGTACCTACTTTGGAAATTCTTCTCTGTTTACACAGATAGAAAACATATTTTAATTTGGAGCTGATGAGCTGGAGATATTCAAGTTTTTATTATAAGAAAAAAATTACTTTCCTTTAAATCTTCTCATTGGGGAGTGAAATGGGATGAAAGCTTGTAATGTCATTATTAAAAATAAAAATGAATGAATTTATAATTGTTTCGACTAGAAAACAAAGTATACCCAATTCAGAACTGAGTTCTCCGAAAACAGCACAACACAGACGTCCAGACCATGACAAACATTTGTGATGTCTTTACAAAGATATGTCGTCACAACAGCCAGTTGCCGTAGCCACATTTTTTTTTTACAAATTGTGTCGTTCTTTTGAAGTTAATTCTAAAAGTTTCAACAACTTCTTATAATTATTCAAAAAATAATTTTAGTTTTATCGGGAACTGACGGGGGATGACGGCCGGCTGGTCGAGTGGTCAGGCAACTGGACACTTTACGCAGCGGTCGCGGGTTCGAATCCCGCCAGGTGCAGATAATCTGTATGACGAATATAGATGTCTGCACCGGGTCATGGATGTGTATTTATGTATATATGTATTTATATCTTAAATTTATTTCCGTTACTAGTACCTGTAACACAAGTTCTTACGAACTTAGCACGGGGCTAGGTTAACGTGGTGTGATTGTTGGTTAATATTTATTTATTTATTTATTTATTTAATTGTCTTTAAAAAGTAATTTTAATAGAGTAAGAAGTAATTTTAGTATAATGTTAAATAGAAGCTTCGAAAGAGGCCAACAAAAATGATGTTAGCCCATTTCTAAGCCCTTTATTTTGATACTCCACTCGATGAATTTGGATTTTATTTTTCCGAACTGAAAAAAATTATAATAAAAATAGTTGCTTCGCTATTTTTATAATATAATAAGAATAATTCATTGAAATCGGTTAATCCGTTTAGGATTAACGATGGTACATAGGAACGGATATATACGGGAATAAACAGGACCTTCTTTTTGTTTAACTTAGGCACTGTTGCGTAAAATGTAATTTGATCGATTGATTGAGCCTGCTGATGTAAATGTTTTAAGCCTTTGAGTGTAGAATGGAAAAATCAACCACCACTTCAGCCGTTGGATGTCCACTGCTGAACCCATCATATCTGGGGAAGGGATGTCAATGGATGCGTCGAAAACGCAAGCCCCTCACCTTCCGTCTGACGCAGGTTCTCACCGGGCACGGTTGCTTTGGTGACTACCTGTGCCGGACGGCCCAGAGGGAGCCGACGACTGAATGTCACGATTGTGGCGCGGCGGTGGACTCCGCCCAGCACACCATCGAGGTGTGCCCGAGATGGGCGGCGCTGCGTCAAAGTCTGACGTCGGTCCTCGGAGGGGACTTGTCGCTCCCGAGCATTATCATCGCGATGCTCGGCGACGACGAGTCCTGGAAGGCGATGGTCTCCTTCTGCGAGACAGTAATGTCCCAGAAGGAGGCCGACGAGCGGGTGAGAGAGGAGGCCGCCGACGTGGCCTCCATCCGCGGGCGACGAATGGGAGTGCGTAGGAGGCGCTACTTAATGCGCCTCCAGTAACGCCCCTGTGCCCGTATCGGCCCGGGATGGGAACCCGGTCCTACTAGATACGGCGTCGTCGGGACTGTTCAGAGGTGAGCCGGACAGTCCCCATGGAGGAGAAGTCTGGCCTTTTCGCCGAGGCCAGCCTGTCGCTGGAGGGATCCTGTTGCCTGCAGATCCGGGACCCTCCAATTAAAGCGGCTGAAGGCTCCCGCAGGGGTTTAGTACGGTATTGCACTCCTAAAGTGCCGAGTCCGACATAGGTCTAGGACTGCCGACCCGGGCATCCTGGATATCATCCGTAAATGGATTCCCCTGCGACAAAAAAAAAAAAAAAAAAAAAAAAAAAAAAAAAAAAAAAAAAAAAAAAAAAAAAGGGAAGGGATGTCAATATTTGTCACGCTTGGCAGGCGGGTTGGCGAGCGCAGTGTGTTGTGGAAGGATATGGTGACGCTACTTCCCATCACCATCCTAGTTGGTGTAAAGTTGTTCGCACCAATATGGCCTTAGTCACAGATCGGGATTCTTCGGGATAATTCTTCTCTGCTGGTCACCGCACGGCAATTTTATTGATATTGGTAGTAGTATTTTATTGTTACCCATTTCTTAACTTTATAATATATTCGAGTAGGTACTCGTATTTCATGATGTTTAATTCTATAAGATATCCGTTAATATTCGCCAAAAAAGAATACGGATTTATACCAATTTTTTCTTACGGATATCCGCAAATACTAATTCCGTTATCCGCAAAATCATTAGTTAAGGTTTTAACGAAAACAACATAATACATATTATACAACTTTTACTATTGAATAAGACACACGGACGACGAAGCCTTTTTTTGAACTTTCCTTAACATTTTCCTGTTCATTATAAGTGAATTTGCAGGATCTTGTATCGGTACAGGAGTATTGATTTGTTCTATTTCATTGTCCTGATTCTTCTTGTAGGAAGTAACATCTCGTGAGACTTTTATCCCTAAAACTCGTGCAATTAAAGTTGTGAATGCAGAGTTAACCTGGAAATAATAGAAATTCATTCAGTAACTTATTTATATCAATAAAGCTTCCACCTGGCAGAGTTTAAAAAGCTATCGTAAATAGGACACCATTTTATACACATTCCAGTTTTATATTATATTATTGTTTATATTTTTTTTACACTTATATACCTACCATTTCCCCAGTTCGAGCTGACCCTGTAAAGCTTTCCAAGAGATATTCCGAAGCAAAATTTTGCACACAAGATAATCTTACTGCTCTCTGATGTTCCAAGTCTGATTTGTTTCCAAATAAAGCCATCAGTGGTTTCTTTTGCTCTGTTTCGAAAACCTCCTTAACTACCTTTATCCAGTCTTCCAACTTTTCAAAGCTTTTTAAATTTGTCAGATCATACACAAATATAACAATCTGAAAATTTTATTTATTTACCAATAACATAAATATAACATAGATACCTATTAGCAAAAAAAAAAAACAGACAAACTTTAAAAAAAATGTTTAGTCACAGGTATCGTCTATTTTTGATCTTTTTTATTTGTTATAGGCATTTCTGATCATTTTTAAGTATATAAAATACAAACTACCGAATTTTATTTTTAAAAAAAATTCAATTTCGATCTTAGACTATTTGATAAAACTCATAACAGATATCATCTCGTTATAAAAAGGTAGTTCCCTAACATCGGAGTCATACAAGTAGTTGGCGAGCATGTCGCTGCGGCGCGCGGTCCCCGCCACGTCGCAGAGGCGCAGCGCCGCGCCCGCCCACTGCGCCGCGCTCAGCTCCGCGCCCTGCGTGCCGCCCGCCGCCCCGCCGCCCGCTGTGCTCCCGCGGAACCGACTGCACAGGCTGCTCTGTAACGAGTGGCTTCCTAATCGGTCACGTCTTAATATTTTCTCTATGCGAAAACGATAGACAATTTTAATCATTCATTATGGCTTTTATCATCATCATCATCATCATCATCATATTAGCCATTGGATGTCCAGTGTTGAACGTAGGCCTCCCCCATCGACCTCCAGAGCGACCGGTTCAAAGCACCCTCCATCCAACGGCTTCCGGCGACTTTTCTCAAAGTCGTCTGTCCATCTCGCGGACGGTCCATCCGTCCAACGCTGCGTTTGCCGGTACGTGGTCTCCACTCGAGAATTTTTCTGCTCCATCGGCCGTCAGTTCTACAAGCTATGTGCCCTACCCACTGCCACTTCAGCTTGCAAATCCATTATGGCTTATATTTTCTTAATATTATTATGGCTTTATATAATACTAGCTTCTGCCCGCGGCTTCGCCCGCGTGGATGTCGGTTATCGCAACCAAAAAAAAAGTATCCTATGTTACTTCTAATACCGCCAAGAATATGTGTCCAAAGTTTCATGATGATTGGTTAAGTAGTTTTTCCTTGATGTGTAACAAACAAACTTACTTTCGCATTTATAATATTATTATGATGTAACACATTTTGCGTAAGGGCAGAAAATATATTAATATAAAAACCTGGTTGAAATAATGTGTTACCAATATTAAGAACTCATGTTTATTTATGTCATAATTAAATAAATAAAAAAAAATCATAAGACTAACCTTTCCAGTTGCAGGTTCTCCAACTAAAGTAATTTTTACACATTTTCTTAAATTATCTTCATCTTCAGAGTCAGACATTTCACTCACAATAATATAATTTTATGGAAAAAGGTTAATTACCTTCTTAGTTTTAACAGATTGATGAGAGGCAATTAAATGTATTATGAAAATATTGTATTTTAATACATTGTATTTAAAATATATTATTATTAATTAGAACTCAACATTGACAAAAATTATTACTTCCCAAGTCTTTATTTTGATTGAAGGTTACCATAGTGATAAGTACTACAAAATGTTCTAATAACATAGCAACACTAGATGTTACCTACAGCTTTGCTTGCAGAGTAACTCTCATTCCCCGTTTAACCCTCTTAAGGGATATATGAACACAACACAGAATTGCAAAAGAAAAACCTATCCAAAATTTTGTTCATCTAACTGTAAAAATGATAGATTTTCCAGACAAACTTTCATCCCATTTTATTCTTAAGAGTAGATTTTTCAATATGCCTTTAAATGTTGAATGTGGAAGTAAAGAACACTTAAGTACTGGCCAAATGTGAAGCAAATGCTTCAATATCTTACTTGGAGATGACTAGTCTGTTGTTTTAAGACCAATGTCACCTATTACTGATAAAGTTTATCTCACACAAGAGTTACTGATAGACAATCAAAGACTATATCAACTGGTCCTAATAGGGCCTTTTTCACCTCCAATAATAAATTACAATTTGGTTTCACAAGTTGCAGATAAAATAGTTTGATGGTGACACAGAAAAAAACATATCAGAAATTTTTATGTGTTAGAAATTATCTTTTATTAGTAGAGTACATAGTTTCTGAATTTGTTTATTTTTTTATATTGTTTGATGTTATGATGTCAAAGTCTCATTAATTAATATTATATGTATAAATATATGTAAATTCTTAATAAAACCTAATAAGCAAAAGAATATGTCAATATAAAAATATATAGCTTAAGTATTATTATTTTTGTATTGGTATGTACTACAAACATTACAACTTACTTCGACGCAAAGCATTCTGAGCATCATTCGTCATAGCATCAGCTTCATCTAGAATGATAAGTTTGGGTCCAGCTTTAAAAATAGTTCTGGTTGAAGCAAAACTCAGGATTTGACCACGAACAATTCCTATCCCTCTATCGTCAGAAGCATTTAATTCTAACACCTATAAGTAATTATATTGTTATTTAATCATCTATAAAAGGTCTAAATAATATTTTTATTTTATTTAATGGTATTAATATTCATAATATATACTAACCATAGAGTTAAATTGTTGTGGTGTATACATTTGCTTGGCACATGCTAGAATAGTAGATGTTTTGCCAGTACCCGGTGGTCCATAAAATAGTAAATGTGGAAGTTGATTTTCTTTCATAAATTGATTAACTAAAATATGATAACATTATTATTACTATATTTTTTAATAACGAAATACTAAGTGTCTTATAAATAAAATTCGTTATAAATTAAAAAATATGAATATTTAAAACTTACTCGTCTTAACAATGTCATCGTGAGAGACGAGATCTTCTAATTTGGAAGGCCGGTATTTTTCTACCCTGTTAAGTTATTTTTTATTATATATTTACCTTACAACATATGTACATATATTGTATTAAAAAAAGTTTTGTTTATTGTACTTACCATGGCAAATTCTGACTTCCATCAACAGTCATACTTGTTTAAAGAAATAATAAATAATTAACAATATAAATTTATATATTTATTTTCTTATCTGATGTACATTTACTGAAATTATACTATGCCAATATATAATTCAATAATAATTATATTTAGAAGTACTTCGAATAAAACAACCGCGAAAAACGTAAACGAATACAAAATTTGACAATTTGACAATAGGCTTGTCGAAAAAATATCGATACATCGATATATCGATATTTTCAATTCGAAATATCGATATTTTTGGGCGATATATTTTGTAACGATATATCGATGTATCGATATCAAATATTCAATATCGAAATCGTATCAAAAACGATATTTTCTTTTCTTTTTATTTGGTCGACTCAATTTGCTGCTTAACTGCTTTTTAATTTGGACAAATACTGGTTTGCCTGATTTATTAAAAGTTAGAAGATCGCTTTTTTGTGTCTGATATGTATGTTATTTTGTCTAATAAAAAAGAATAACTATAAAAATACCTTCGTTTCTATTGAGATATTTGTACATTAAAATAATTTACATTTTGCATAAAAATTACTATTGATATCATTGCGCTAGGCTAAGCTAAATACACTGTTATTTTAAAACCACAATATTTTTTTTAATTTTGCCGATATATCGATATATCGATAATTATTCCGCGATATATCAATGCCGATATTGATTTTTTTTAAATATCGATATATCGATATATCGATATTTTTTTTCACTTTCGACATCCCTATTTGACAATTAACCAATTGGCCGTATTCCGTTATACACAAAGTTATACACTGGAGCACCAAAGAGTATATAATATGGAGCACTGCAAGATCTGACGTGACTGACGTCATTTCACTATACTGCGAAGCCGTTTCTTTTACCCTCCCCCCTCCCCCTACCCCAGCCTGTAATTAAAAAAAATACTAATCGACGTATTTTAAATAGCACTTTCCAAAACTATTTATTATTAAAACAGCACCCTCCTAGTTTACGAATAAAAAATAAATAAAGATACTACATGCTACACCGTCGATATCACTTGAAATACTTCGAATTTCGTACTTTTTGCACAGTGTAAAAACTGCACCCTACTCGAAACTAACTGCACTATCATTAGAATTTCATAAAATGCAATAATTATTGTAACAAAAAAATAAAACGTAATCAGTCAATTGCCGAAGGCGCGTGGTACGGATCAGAAATTATTAATTGATCTGTTTATTCTTTAGTGAAGCATTTATAAGATGCAAGACTTGGTTGTACGTTGTATTTGTATAGCTTGTAGAGCACGTACTGAGTCTTATTAAAACAAGTGGCAAAAAGAATTGCAACGGATAAGTGGAAAAACGAACGGCAACGGACAAGTGGAAAAACGAATCGCAACAAAATCTATACTTGAAGTTTTACGGGCAGGTAAAACTTCAAGTAAAACCGGTTTTCAAATTGGACGAGTACATTAACAATCTGCCGTTTTTCCACTTGTCCGTTGCCGTTCGTTTTTCCACTTGTCCGCCGTTGCAATTCTTTTTGCCACTTGTCCGTTAAAGTTTCACTTCTGCTATGTGTCCCAGCACACATTTCGTTTTTTTTTTTTTTTTTCAGGTTTACTGCAAATTATGATTTGGTTAGGTTAGGTATATTTTAATAAATGCATTTTTATTTAAGCATATTTTATTTTAACAAAACTACCTAAATTCAATCCGGAACCAAAAAAAAATGCGCATAAATGCGTATTATATCCATCTAATACAGCCGTTGCCATCTTTCCGCCGTCACCCGCGTTTCTTTCCCTCCGCCGTTGCCGTCTCTCACTACGCAGTATATAATCTACCCTCTCCACGTGGCCCTAAAAGTCCGGGAGCCAATATCAGATTTGCATGACCAAGTTCCTCTCAAGCGATAAATAATAAGTGCAGTGCATCAGATAGTTGTATCATAAAGCATAGTGAAAGTCAGCTGCGGTTCCGTTGGGAGGATAAGCGGTGGTACCCTCCCACGCACGAAGAAAAAAACTTACTGCTATCTGATTTTTTCTTAATTTATTGCAGCAGTACATCAGCTTATAAATTTTCATCAAACGATCAATAAAAAAGTTTGTGTGCACGCACGTAAGAAGTTATAATAAAACGATGCACCGAGTTAACGGGTAGTGCGCGCCATCTGTAATTAGACCCTGGTAATCATAAAAAAAAGTACTCGTCAAGACGAATCAAACAACCCAAAACTCGATGGGGTTGCGTCGTTTCATTGCGAAGTTTCTATGGCCACCTTCCAGGCCCATCATCAGATCAGACCCTGATAACCATCTAAAAACAAAGTACTTGCCAAGACGAATCAAACGAGCCGAAACTCGATGGAGCTACGTCGTTTCATTACAGAGTTCCTATGACTTCCTTTCAGCTCCCTCATCAGACCCTGGTTACTATTGAAAGACAAACTACTCGTCAAGACGATTCAATCGAGCCTGAACTCGATGAGGTTGTGTCGTTTCATTGCGAAGTTCCTATTGCCACCTTCCAGCTACATCATTAGATCAGCACCATCTCATCATAATATTGCATTGTCACGCGATTTACATATGTAGGTATTCAAAATTTCAGCTCAATCAGTAACCGGTAAGTAGATCAAATTTAATTTGCAAGATTTGATAACAAACATCCGGACAGACAGACATTCATGTTTTCGTAAACAATTTTATTTTCTAATGCATGAATTTTATAGTACAAAAATATGTTGAAAGAATCTGTTTGCGTATCAACCTTCTGCCTAATAAATATAGGCATTCAATCCTTATCCTTACTTCCTTACTAATATTATAAATGGGAAAGTGAGTTTGTATGTTTGTTCCGCTTTCACGCCGTAACTACTGAACCGATTGCTTTGAAATTTTTCAGACGTAAAGTTAGAAGTCCGGATTAAATAATAGGATACTTTTTATCCCGAAAGTTTGATTTTCCCGAGGGAAAACAAAAATATTGTTAGTTCGGAGATAGATGGCGCTATGTGTAGTTTAAAACAAAGTTATGTTTTGCATACGAATACCTATACACAATGTAAACTTAGAAGGTAAATGATATGATAATTAATCCCCGAAAATGAGGAATTTGGTTTATCTTCTAAACTGGTTTTTTACATCTACTAATCCTGTGTACTTAGTAATTTTCTTTGCAAAAACTTCTGTTATTATTTACCTACCCTTTATCCTGGTATAATACTGTTCCAGAGGGTTTATAGGGAGGGTAGGGGAGAGGGCCACTATTTTAACTGGCGCTGCAAAGGGTGAAAGTGTACTCATTCCTCGGATTCCGATTATTCCAACAGACCTCCCATTTCAGTTTAAAAGACTTCAATTTCCTATAAGGGTTTCATTTGCTATGACCATTAATAAAGCACAAGGTCAAACTCTAAGGGTTGCTGGAGTACACTTAGAAAAGCATTGTTTTTCGCATGGCCAGCTCTATGTAGCGTGTTCCCGGGTATCCAGTGCCCAAAATTTGCATGTTTTTGCTCCCCAACGTAAAACATATAATATAGTTTACCACGCAGTTTTGGTTTAAAAACTCTAAACTCTATATATACGGGAAAACTAAGAAGCGCGATATAACCGAATTCATAACCGAATTCCACGCGGGCGAATCCGCGGGTAAAAGCTAGTTTTCTATCTCGCGACATACGAACTAACGTATCCTACATCGCGCTATCAAAGTTACCCGAGTGATTGAACATATATACAAGAACACGACAATAACCGTCCCAGACGACCCGATCACGCTAGCCAAACCCCCCCCCCCCCCCCGATAGGTACAGTACACAACCGCACCACACACCACACTACTCACCTACACCGTCTCCGCCGACGGAGACGAAGAAATAGGGTTCAACGGCTCGTACGCGCCTAGGCACGTAGAGCAGTAGTTCGTTCACCTTAGCGCTCCGCATAGCGCCGCTTAAGCCGGCCAACCGACGCAAATAGCACTTCAGAGCCGCCCATAAGGAGGCTCTCTTTTCTAGGCTGGACCTTAAAGTGTCCGCCCCCCGCCCGGTGTCGCTGTAAAGGCCAGTAAGGCCAACAGCATAAGTCCTTCAAAAAAAAAAAAAAAAAACAATAACCGTCGGGGCAGTAGCTCACTAGACCAAAACCCGTCTGGTCGGAGGATCCTCCCTTTTTATCGGTGGAACCTGTCCTCGCACACCCCTAAAGTGTGCGCTTCCACAGACCCACTTTCCACCCAAGACTTCCACTTTTTCCAGAATGTGGATAACTTTTTGGCGGGAAAAAATTCAATACCCGAGATGCAATACAAATGCTTTTGAAGAGTTTGTTGCCTCCCGTCCAGCAGAGTTTTTCAAGAAAGGCATCAATAAGTTACCACTATGTTGACAAAAATGCATTGATTCCATGGGTAATTATTTTGAATAATAAAAATATAGAAAAAAAAAGTGCGTTAACATATTTCACCAAAAAACGGCAACTTCATAGGTAAAGACCTATTATATAGATTTATTTACAGTTATAGCAAGCTGTGTATCCCTAGATGGCATAAGGCATTATTTATATCGCACTATTATTTGTTGACAAAATTGTACATTACAACTACATTTTGTACATTAGTATCTATGAGACTGGGAAACAAATCACCAAAACAATCCAATCTGGTACGTTTTATTTATTACGAAACCAAAGGGAACTAGTTCCCAGGGAATTACGGATTGTTCATTTCAGTCCTTCGAGTCAGATGGTGCCTGCAGAGGGCGCTGGCAGGAACAAGATAACTGAAGTATTGACTTTTATAATGATATACAGGATGACTGGTAAATTACTATCAATATTTAAGGAGAATACTTGGTACATGATTCTCATTCGAATTATGTAAAAAAATAGGTACTTAATTTTTGACCAAATTTTCATAAATTTCAATTCAAATAAATGAAGCGATGACACTGTTTAAGTCATGCCGGCGGCGCGTGCACAAGTGTTGTATTGTGCCGCTTGTTCACATCTAAAAATTGCCAAAGTTCACATCATTTACCTAGTCAACAAATTTGTTGCTTAAACGAGTAAAATATCTTAGTATTTTTGCCTATCCTAAGCCAGGATTAAAGTATTAAGGGGGACTGGATCATGCTTGTTTATCCTGCTACCCTGTTAACACGTGGCGGCGTTAAAACGTAGGTAAACTACCTTTTTTGTGTCGAAAGTGCAGCTAGCTGCTAGGGTGTCCAGACGACGCGTACATAAATGGATAATTGTTGAGTAACTTTACTTAAAAGTTTATTAATATTTACCTATTTTTTTTACATAATTCGAATGAGAATCATGTGCGGAGTAGTCTCCTTAAATATTGATAGTAATTTACCAGTCATCATTGTACCTCATTTGAATCAGCATTAAATGAGCAAAAAATTTTAATACAGGGTCACTTTTCGGTAGTACATTTCTTTTTCACAGATGCTCTTAAAGTGAGAAGTAATTTTTTGTATCGCTTCAAATTTTACGGAAAAAAATTCATTGCTTGTTAAATTTGGTACCAAGAGCTGCAATACAATTTTTGTAGTATTGATACATTATCGAGTCATAGTAAAACACTTTTTGTTTTATTGTTTTTAATCAATTTAATTTTTTATTGATTAAATTGTTAAAAAAAATCGGTAGTTTCATTGAAAAGACAAAAATATTCATAACTTTTCGTGCAATGAAGTTATGGCCATGCTGTAGAAACATTTTTTGTTGGAAATTACCTCCTCTATCTCCCTGTTTCGTTTGATCCACGACTTTTTATACATATATATATACTTATATTTAATTTTATCACTTATTTTAGAAGTTACAGGGGAGGGGAGACACATTTTACCACTTTGGAAGTCTCTCGCACAAACTATTCAGTTTAGAAAAATAAATATTTGAAACCTCAATATCATTTTTGAAGACCTATCCATAGATCATAGATCACACGTATGGGTTTGATGAAAAAAAATTTTTTTGAGTTTCAGTTCTAAGTACGGGGAACCCCCATAATTTGTTTTTTTTTTTCTATTTTTGTGCGAAAATCTTAATGCGGTTAACATAATATGTCTACTTACCAAGTTTCAACAGTATAGTTCTTACAGTTTCGGAAAAAGTGGCTGTGACATACGGACGGACAGACAGACATGACGAATCCATAGGGCGCTTGTGCACTACACGGAATTTTACTGCCCGGCGTCCGATTTTTTACGGTCCGATTTTGCAATGAAAAACACGAATAGGCGGTTGTGCACTACACGGAATTTTACCGGTAATAGTATAGTAGTTGCGAATTTTATATCACTGAAAAGATAAGAGATTTTAAACTAGTTATTTAACATAATTATTCTAATAGTGTTCTGTGATAGAATAGAATTTATTAAACAATTATTTTATAGTTTAATTTTAAAAAAACTGCAGATACGTATAGCGCCATCTTGTATATCAATAAGATACCGGTAGTTTTGAATCAAATTAAACCAATCAATAACTAATCACGCTCAAACGAGATGGCGCTTAGAAGAGATTTTTTTTAAAGATTATAATGTAAATAATAATAATATATTTGTATAAAGACTTAACTGTGCATAAATATGTAAGTAAACTAGGATTTAGATCGTTTTGGTAAATAATATTATAACTAAAGTTGATAGACAAATCGTAGTTACGAAAATACCTATATATACGTATAAATGTACATGTTTATTTATTTATTCGAATATTAACTAATAAAATACAATCAATTTATTGATAAATGTTCCTTATATGTAATACTTAAATATTTTGTATTTTATTATTATTTATTTTTTAAGACTCGAACCAATCAATAACTAATCACGCTCAAACGAGATGGCGCTTAGAAGTGATTTCCTTTAAGACTATAATGTAAATAATAATAAAATATTTGTATAAAGACTTAACTGTGCATAAATATGTAAATAAACTAGGATTTAGAGCGTTTTGGTAAATAATATTATAACAGCTAAAGTTGATAGACAAATCGTAGTTATGAAAATATATATACGTATAAATGTACATGTTTATTTATTTATTCGAATATTAACTAATAAAATACAATCAATTTATTGATAAATGTTCCTTATATATAATACTTAAATATTTTGTATTTTATTATTATTTATTTTTTAAGACTCAAACCAATCAATAACTAATCACGCTCAAACGAGATGGCGCTTAGAAGTGATTTCCTTTAAGATTATAATGTAAATAATAATAAAATATTTGTATAAAGACTTAACTGTGCATAAATATGTAAATAAACTAGAATTTAGAACGTTTTGGTAAATAACATTATAATTAAAGTTGATAGAGAAATTGTAGTTATGAAAACATATATACGTATAAACGTACGTATGTATGTGTGTAGTTTGTTTATTTATTCGAATATTAACTAATAAAATACAATCAATTTATTTATAAATTTTCCTTATATATAATACTTAAATATTTTGTATTTTATTATTTATTTTTTAAGACTCAAAAAAAAAGGTCCGGAATAGGGAAAAGTAAAATGTCGGACGGTAAAATTACGGATAGTGCACAAACGCTCTATACATTTATATGGCGTGCCATGTCGGACCGTAAAAAATCGGACGCCGGGCAGTAAAATTCCGTGTAGTGCACAAGCGCCCATAAGGGTTCCGTTTTTGCCATTTAGCTACGGAACCCTAATAAATAAAATATTTTGGGAAAAGGAATCTTAGTATAAAAAGGACAATACCTAGGCAGATTTATTTCATTTTTAATTTAAAAAAAAAAACTTATTACATATTTTTATAAAAATAATCTGATAAATGTATGCCTCTGGACTGTGGGAAATTTAAATTTGAAGTCCTATGTGTTCTTCCATGTGTACTTTGGAAAGAGGTACATTTGGTAAGCCTTCAAAAATAGCGTTGGCCGACTCCCACGGCCACATGACCCGCTCCGAATACCCGCTAATCATATCTAGTTGTGCTTTATCTGGAATGTAGTATTCACTTCGTGGTTTTCTGTCTGGGCCGATGCAATAATAGTATTTACATCCACTTTTTTTTGAAATTTGTGCAATCCATGGTTCTGAAAAAAAATTTTTTTTTTAATGTGCAACCATCCTTAAAATTACATTTGTTTATATTATTATAGCCATAAATATTTGGTGTTTGTTACATTTTTAATAAATAAATGCTAGTCAAAACATAAAATTATGCATTTTAAAGGAAAATGTCAATTAGTCAAACCTTTTATTTCTTTTATAAAAAGAAGACTCCCAATTTCATAGAACATTTCATTTCTTTGTCCTCGTTTTGGTATATCTACAGTCAATGCTTTCTTTGTCCTTTTCATGACTCGGTACTCGAGGTTTGCTATTGCCATTGAAAATGATTCCAGGTTGAAAAATCTCTTACATCTTATAGGAATAGCCTGAGCGTCGTCTGGTTTCTCCAATGCGTTACAGAATAAATTACATTGATTGATACTGAAAAATTAACATATACTAAAAAAAATCTGTATATAAATTAAAAATTATAATCAAAGAATACAATGAATAATCACGAAGTTCATTGAGAGAATTTTATCTATGTCAATAGTATTTTGAATTTTCTTTTTTAGCTTGCTTTATAGTGAAACGACAAAAATTACCGTTCAGTCAATGGCAAGTCTGATATATCAATACCACCAAGTATCATGGCATCAATAACGTGAAGTGCCTTGCTTCGTAATTGTTTACCTCCCTGTCCACGGTACTCTCTTGCAATCTTTGAAAAACATTTTTTTAATATTAACGTAAAATAATTTGAAAATTATATAATAATATGTTTCTAATATTCGAATATTACCTCCCCATAAAGTAGAGTATTTGCTGGCAGAGTATTATGTAGATCAGCAGCAATTGCCCAATTTGTACCCTCTAATTGATATACTTGTTTACCTCCACATGCTGAATACAAAAATAGCTTTTAAAAATGACAAATTCTTAACGAAATTTTAAATTTCAATAATTGTATATAAATATTTTAATGTTAAAGTTTATATATCCATATATAAATAATATTAAAGTTGGAATGAATGATTTAAATTCTTTCTTAGAGATACTGCTAAATGGTTTACAATAAAACTATTAATAGAAATAGGTGAAAACTTAGAAAAAATTACACAAAAGCTTATAGTCCCGAAATTCTTACAGTATCAAAAGTTGCATGAGTTTAGTAAATCAGGACTTCAAAGAAATAAAAAATATAATAAGGAATTCTCATGATGATTTCAAAAAGGTGAATGTTATAAGAAATGAAGCAGATTGGATACAGAAGAACAGATATGAAGAAACACCAGCCTTCATGGCAGTATAAGACACATTAACAATGAAAGAACAACCAACGTTTCCAACGTTAGTACGAGTTAAAGTAACTCACGAGTTAAAGTAATTATTAATTTATAATTCAAATGTTAATAAACAATAAAATGTATTTTTTATTATTATTAGATGTTATTTTTGACTTGTGGGTAAAACCGTGTGGAACAGCTATTATAATATAAGTTCCTAAAATATCATACATTTTACCTATAAAAATCCTTAAGTCTGGACTGTTTTTACCACTACTCAAAAAAGTAAAATGCCAATCATACACATTAGCAAAAAATGTTCTTAAATCTGCAGGTTTTTCTAGATACTTCGGCGGTTTATTGAGATGACTATTTTTAAATGAGTATGCACTTGGAACACCTCCTTTTATATTTTTTGATATGTTCAAGATATTAGTTAACGTCTCATCGGGACTGCGACGCTCAGGTTTCGTACGCACTTTGTCTGGCAACTGAAAAAAAAAGATTAACTCTTTCTCTTCGGCTGGCGTAATATCACGTCTTCCGTTACGCTTATTAACATACGATGGAGTTATTAGTTCGTCAAAACTCTCTTTCTCACAAGGAAACTCTCTCCGGTGTCCCCCTCCGATTTTGATGAAACTGAGATATGTTGTTCTCCGTCGAAATCTAAGAGACACGTTTTTTTTTTTTAATCTGCGGAAAAACATTTCTAGGGGGTGAAACTACCCCTCAAAGTTTAGCCTCTAAAGGGGTGTTTTTCAAGTTCCGCATACTTGCAGTTTAAATAATCGAATGGGACCAATTGCATAATTTTAAGGGTGGAAAATCGTGAAAAATGCTTTTGGTTTTATAATAAAACAATGGAAAGAACAAAAGTTATAAGGGTTGAAAATCACAAAACTTTTATTTAAAAAAAAACTATTTGATGGATTTCAACGAAACCAACGGCAATCGAAAGAGAGAAAAAAAGTAGAGAATACGTCTTTCGGGGTTTTCCCGAAAAATTAAGTTTAGGGGGTGAACATCCCTTAAGCATATCTACATTGACCACCAAGAAAATATCGTTTTTTATACTAATTTTGATATGAATTCACCAATAATAATTTTTTCGTACATTTCTAGCATTTAGAAAATAATAATAATATTATATTTCAATATTTTACTTACTTTTTTACTTCTCATCCCAAACTTTATTTTGTGGACATCAAATATTATAAATGTCATGTAATGTGAATCTGCTTTGAAAAAAAAAAAGGAAAAAATGATTATAATATATGCTTTACTATAATCAATTTTAATTTAACAATAATTCACAAATGATTTTTTACAAAAATATTGAAAAAAATATTTAATATTTCTGATGTTTATGAAATTTAATATTAATATATACTAAAAATATAATTATCTCTTTTTTGTATGAGATAATAATGAATGATTATTATGATTATAATAAATCATTATAAGCATTTTTTCTTTTTTTTTCCTTTTGGTTTCGTTGAAATCCATCGAATAGTTTTTTTTTAATAAAAGTTTTGTGATTTTCAACCCTTATAACTTTTGTTCTTTCCATTGTTTTATTATAAAACCAAAAGCATTTTTTATGATTTTCCACCCTTAAAATTATGCAATTGGTCCCATTCGATTATTTAAACTGCAAGTATGCGAAACTTGAAAAACACCCCTTTGGAGGCTAAGCTTTGAGGGGTACTTTCACCCCCTAGAAATGTTTTTCCGCAGATAAAAAAAAATACGTGTCTCTTAGATTTCGATGGAGAATAACATATCTCAGTTTCATCAAAATCGGAGGGGGACACCGGAGAGAGTTTCCTTGTCAGAATGACAAATCTCTAAAATGACAATGACAGTATTTAAATCATTCGTCAACGACACAGAAATTGATTTAATTATGGATTAATAAAAACACAATTCTGTATTTATTAATTTATCTAAAAACTAAGAATTTCGAGAGATTACGTTTTGATTATGGAAATGTTTTTTAAAAATACCTCGAATATATGTATATTACACCCACGCAAGTTGCGATAATTCAAGTTCATGGGGTTAACTGTGACTAAAATAGACTTTTAATGTAGTCAATGTAGGTATTTTATTTGTAATTGACATCAAAGTTTATTACTTCATGTAATGTCTTTTCTTGAATTTAATGAAATCAATTGTATGTGTGTTTTATAGGTATGTAAATATATCTAATTCTACAGTAAAAGTACTTATTTATTGTTTAACTAGCTGTTGCCCGCGACATCGTCTGCGTGAACGCTATTAGATTACACGTTGTTACAGAATGCGATGAAGAAATAAAGGTTCACTGCTCGTTCCCCGTAGGTGATAACATGATAATATGTAGCCTATATGTTGACCCGACTTCTTAATAATATTCGTGCCAAATTTGAAGTAAATCCATGTAGTACTTTTTGAGTTTATCCCGGACATATATGCAGAAAAACAGACAAACAGACAAAAATTCTAAAAACTATATTTTTGTCTTCGGTATCGAATGTAGATCACACCCAAGTATTCTTAAAAAAAAAATTAATGTACAATTTTGACTTTCCTACAATTTTATTATATGTACCTATAGATATTTAACACATCAGAAATAGTTATTATTATAATATTATTATGATTCTTACTTTCCATAGCTTCAAACATTGTTCTTTCATGTCAGCTTGATTCTCATCAATTAAGCTTTTGTTTTTACTAAATTCAGCAATCTTTAAGAGATTTTTTATTTGTTTTTCACCAATTCTAAAAACGGAAAAATAAAAAATTACACATGTACAAATTTAATACTATTAACCAATTGACCTTTTCACCGTCACGGATATATTATGATGACGCGTTGGCGCAGTGGTCGCAGAAACTGGCTGAAGTGCTAGTGGTCTCGGGTTCGATGCCCGCCAATGCCAAATTTTTGTATGAACAAGTTGGCAGGCCTCGAATTACAGTAATGTTTTTAACTTATTACTTTTGACTAATATTTGTATTGTTTGTATATACAAATTATGGTATTATATTTGTAATTATGTAAAATTGTTTTTAATATGCGACTGTATAATTATTAGGTCGGGGAAAAAGTTTCTTCGTATTTTATATACAAATTCAAGACTTTGCTTTTTTCAAAGTTTAAATACACTTAATCCTATATTAGAAATGTGAAATGTAAGTTTGTTTGTTACGCTTTTACGCGAAAACTACTTAACCTTTAACTATGGACGAGCGGTCTGGCAGACCGCTCGCACTTTTTAATTCTTGTTTTTATCCCCTTCTCCTGACTCCTTGCATCTGAAGTGCTCTGTAGCTTCGCATTTAATGACGAAAACACTATTAAGGGAAGAGGTTATGTCGCTGGAATGCGAAAAGTAGTTTTGACAGACCTTTCTTGATGTTAACCTAACACTACCCAAAGAATTCTGAAAAGAGCGAAACAGGTGAAAATCTGAAGGTGCAAGGTCAGGACTATGTGGTTGATGCAATAACACAGCCCAACCAAGTCCTCTAAATTTTTGATTTGTGGCCAAAGATGTGTGGTCTGGCGTTATCATAATGAAATACCACCCATATGACCCATATGTTGTTCAATTCCAGCCGATTTTTTTCAATTTCGTGCGTGAGTCTCATTAGTTGTTGCAGTTGCGCCCGGCGGTAAAACCATAATGAACGATGCACTTCCAATCCTACCATACACACAGCATCACCTTATTGCGTGTTAATCCGGGTTTCGCTAAAGTCTGTGGAGCTTGACCTTTGACCATAATCTTATTCGCACGTTCTTGTCATAGGTGATCCACTTTTCATCACGAGTTATTTATCTTTTCAAAAATGGTTCAATTTCATAATTCATTACGTTTCAATAGCGAATCGTAAATGAGTACACGATTCATTAGGTTTCGTTCAGTGAGCTTGAGTTGCACCAAAATATCGAGCTTTTTTGTACTCAGCTATGTCGTAACTACTTATATGCCGATCTTGCTCCACTTCTTTAAAAAATGGCTTAAATTTTTAAATTAACTTTATGAGGGCGACCAGAGCGAACTGCATCTTTGACTTCAAAGTTACCAGACTTAAAACACTTGAACCAACTTTGTGCTACTCTTACTGACAGTCGCAGTTCGAGACGAGTTTCTTTATTTGTAATAAAACTTCAGAATGTATCGAATTTCTTTGTTAGATTCACACATTTTGACAGAAAAAAGATTGATAAATGGCGGGAAAGTGTTTTTTACTTTCTTTTTTTTAATGTCCTGTATTTATTGATATTAAAACTAGCAAGATACAAATAAATAAATATGTTTAACACACACACACACAAGGTCGTCTGTTTCTAAGGTAGGTAATATCTGTGTTTTAGGTAACAGCCGACTGATATACATTTTTGGAAATAAATATACCTACATATAAAAAATAAATAAATAAATATGTATTACACCCAGACTCGGGGCGGGAATCGAACTCACAACCCTTGGAGCAGAAAACAGGGTCACTGCAAACTGCGCCAACGGGTCAGTCAAATTACAACCGAAGAGATTTTTCTTCCATTTTATACATACAAAATACGAAAATACTTTTTTCCCGACCTATTATAATATATAAATAGACATTGTAGCGGTAGAATACAAATTTTGATTTATATTCCTACCTAATTTGTACAGGCTCATTATTAATTTTTGTTAAAATTATTTTTGTACTGTCGACGTGACTTTGTTGTACAGTAAAATTTGTATGAATTTAAGTTTTCGCCATCATTGTTATACAATTGTAAAAGTTGTAGTAATAAATAAATAATGTTACGTAAAACATGCTAATCTCAGTACCTAGCTACCGTAACTAAAAGTTCTATTTACATCAAACAGCTTTTTGAGGAGCTAGAAACATGACACCACAATCCTGAAGAGCAGACACCGATGTGACAAGTATTGCAATTCAAAGAGGGAGGAACCACGAAAGACTTACTCTGTACTAATATTATTAGGCATTAGAATTTGTTTGCTTTTTTTTGGCAAAATTTAATGAATTACTCAAGCTCAACAGTAACTATAATTGCTTACAAATTCGCACAATTAGTCGTTATTCAATAAAATTGGTTGTACTTATTAAAAAAGAACTAAATAGAATAATCATTTACATACACACAATTGTTCTTGTATATATATTCATAAAAGTCTCTGTCTTCTTGAATTACTGATAAGGGAACCAACTCCACCACATCATCATCTCCTGTTCGGTTGTTCCATAACATTGAATTAACAGAAAATAAATGTTTCTCTGCAGATTCTGTCCCCGCTTTTTTCCACTTACATATTAGATATCGCTCTGAATTTGCTGGCCTTGAAGTAACTGGTTTATGTATGCAAACTGAAAGTAATGTAAATAATTAAAATCACATGTACTAAAAATAAAAAGAGAGAACATAAAATAATTTTTTACCTTCTTCAAAACACCTATACATAATGTAAACAAGTCCAACACTGAAGCGCGTGAAAATATCAAACAGTTTTACGACAAAATGACCACCAGTTCTTACAAGCATCAAGGCGGCAAGACACTGGCACAAATAAAGCTGTTTTGATAATATTTCCTGTATGTTTTCTTGGCCCTCAACTGAAAATCCCTGCAAAAGTTTTAGTTTTAGCAACTATACCTCAGGACTTTTATATTAGCGACATTTGTGTAACTTACTCCATCTGCCATTAGAAAGTGAACTCCTATGTCATCAGTATGTTTTAAAACATGGTCTTTTAAGGATGACAAATTAGCTGGATCAAAAATGTTACCATCATCATTTACACCATAATATGGATTGAAAGTTTCTGGGGTACCGGCATAAAAATCTGATAGCTTAAAATCGTTTGAACATTTTAGGGTAAATCCAAAACCTGAAGGTCAAAATATAAATATAAGATAGAATTTCTTTAAGTTCATGTCGAAAAATCTTTTTTTTTTTCGTAAAGCACCTTTTGCTCTCCATCCTTTCCTATATAAAACATATTCTGAAAAACCTCCAGGGCCAGCACAAACATCAGCAAAATACAACAAGCCTTTTTTGTTGACTGCTGGTTCTCCATTCTGTTTCTTGGGACTTGTAAACATGAAGTCACAAATTGCATCCATATTAGCCATTTTAACTGCTGCACGATTTAAAAATATTACAGAGCCTATTGTCTCATATGGATTGCTACGTGATCTAGCAGTTCTCATATCCTCTCCATCCAAGTTATCAAATATTGTCTGAAATTTATTTATCACTTTGTATAAAACAAATAAATATACATTATAACTTGAAATTCATTCATATACCTTGTATCCAAAACAAATCTTAATATCTTTAGCATTAACATTTACTTTGGTTCGATTTGATAGATGAGAATAGAATGAAACAACTTTTTTAAAATTACACAAAGAAGAAAAGAGATAGACTGATTAGCAGCTTGCGCACATGCATAATTGAAGTCAAGAGTTAAAATGTAATGTTATAAATACAATATAGTGCAGTTACCAAAACAAATATGATTAAATTGATTTTTGAAAACCTATGTAGTTTACATCTAAGATAATCACAAATGTTATATATATAATAAATCTAAAATTAAGGGGGTCATCCCATGTGACGGCCTGTTTTTTATGGGATTTTTCAGGATTTTTTTTTTTACGACAAGTAAGTAGATAGAGCTTTATTAAGTTTATTATCATTTATTAACATATATTTTGACAGTATCAATATAAACTTTGAGTTAAAAATATGATGTAGAACACGAGTTACAGCGTTCTGAACAACTCCGCCTCGAAAAAATGGGCTCGCACTTCCTCCACGATTCCGGCTGATTGGCTTATCTGAAACAAAAAAGTAAACGGCGTTTTAATCTGTGAGCCTAAATGCACGGAATGAACTATTATCAAATGAATATACCAAAAATTGGACTTTTGGTAGACATTTGAAAAAAAAGTCACGAATTTTGCGATTTGTTTTTTGTTTTTTGCTATAAGAAAATCGAAATTTTGGGAATTTTTGATCGCTAATAGTTCATTCCATGCGTTTACATGTGCTAAATCCAACCCTTCAAATTTCAAGTTATTCGGTCAAGCCGTTTTTAAGATACAATGGAGGAAAGTTTGAAAAACACAGTTTTGAGAAAAACGCGTTTAAAGTTTCAAGTGCGCTTAACTATGAAAATCTCAACTTACATTTAAATCGGTGATACCTTGTCCATAGAGTATTCCTTCCTCTTCTTCTTAAAACTCTTTCAAAGCAGATTGTTCAGCTCTTGAGCCAATCCTGGCTTGTTTAACGGCTTCACTTACGCGCCGCTCAGAACGTGAGATTCGCTTTTCATCACGTTTCTCAACATAAGTATGGGCTTCGCGGCCAATAGGACATCCCGTATCTGACATTACTTTCAAAACATCTTCAAAACCTTCATTAAAGATGATAACTGATGATGTATGATTACGTAGTACTTGCTGATGTAGCTAGCAATTTCAACTATCTTGGGGCAGAATGGAGATGCTTAGGAGCAAAAGTCCAAATCAGCGAATTAAAGGTTTGTTATTGTTTTGTGTCTCTGCTCCTAAACAACGAATTAATAGTTCATCTTTCGATAAATCTTTGAAAACACGTTTGATAGCTACTTGTACTTGTGGTATTAGAGGTGGTTTATTGTGATGTAATTGGACGAGCTCATTCTTAGCTTCTGCCTTACGCCATTTACACCAACTGTCTTCGCCTTCTGGAGAAAATTGATGTTGAGGGTTTTCATCTGAAGAACATTTCCACTCGTACTTCCTTTGCGTCCACTCATTATGAAAAGAAATAATTTTTAGTTGTTGCACTCTTCGAAGTTGAACCAAGACTAAAATAACTTCAGTAAAATATTTAATAATTATAGAAATTCCTTTTTAAGCCTGTAGAAACTTGTATGAACGTGTATTTGTATAAAAGGCTGGCACCCTTATATAAATATATATAAAGCCGACCGTCCGTACACTGTTAGTGCCAACTCAGCGCTCCGAACAGCTGCTTCTTCTACCTGCTGTATCTTTAAAACGACTTCGAATTTTCAAAAATCACTTTACTACCGTATTCTAGACATATTAAGAAAGCAATTTATGAAAAAATAATAAAATCGATTTTTTGAGCCCATCACATGGGATGACCTTAACACAAAGCATAATATATTTTACCAATATTTTTAATTAATAAATAATTTATAGAGAGAAAGAATAAATAGGTTTCAAAAAACTCAGCAGTATATTTACACACTTATAGTTGCAAAATAAACCCTATAAAAAGTATATTTAAGCATAAAAGTATTACTATTTAAAATATGAATTTTAGTTATTTTCGGTATTTATTTATTATAAAAAATTACAGTATTACCACATAATCATGCAGTTTTTAAAATATATTTTTACCAGCATTATATATACTATTATGACTTACTTTAGAATTTAAAATTCCTTTTAGTATTAGGGGATCAACAAAGTCAGTCTCATCATCAATCGTCAATTTTTTATGGCCTTTTTTCAACCATTTCTCTAAATCCTCACCATCAAGAGTATCCTCAGGAGGATGAGACATCCAAACCTAAAAGAATGAATAAATTGTTTATTTATTTATTTTTTTGGTTTGTCTCATTATCTAATATGCAGTATATTCACCACTTCCTCTGTGGCCGTAGGCAGTGTATCATCTGACGACCACTTAAAGTCTTGAGGTACATCACCCACAACAGAAGGTTTTAAGCCCAAGCCTCTTCTTCCTTTTTGAGTAGAAGCTTGTACGGGTTCTACTCTGCCATGTTCAAATTTACCTAACCCCTTTCCAGGCTTGTGACCCATATTGCTCATCAACTTTTTGGATATCTCAGAATATCCACTTGTGTATGCGTCAACATCTTTATTATTATCAGGTGGTTTGTTGTAAAATGTGTTATCATTGGACATTTGAAAGCTAGCTCGACCAGATGCTTCTTCGTTATCATTGTCCTTAAATCCAGGCCGAAAGTCATCATATTGTTCATTCGGTGATGAACAATTTTCACTAAGACTACTTCTGCTTAATCTAGTTTCTCTTTCATAGTTATTTTCTGTGTAGCTTAGTCTATTTACTATTTTACTAGGTCTTTGACTTTCGCTTGCAATACTTTCAGTAAATTGTGTCTCAGGTGTCTCCTCATCTGATTCCTGAAGGACTAAAAATTTAAAGTGATAAAATTTTTAAGTTTAATTATATTTTGGAGAACAAGTTTTTCAATTTCGAATTATTTTCTTTTTTAATACTTGTCTTAAAATTTTATTATAAGGTTCAACAGTACCAAGAATCTGATAACTTAATACTAACTTGTACATTATAGATATGGTATTTAGTTAATTTTAACTTCCCAGTCAACTATATGATTTTAAATTATGTAAAATAAGTTGCATATTACAATTTTATGCGTAATAAGAGATAGTATAATATAAATAATATTTTTTAAATAAAAACACACACCAGAACCATGAGAAGTTGTTGATGAAGCACCATACGTATCTGCTCGTGGCCGTTTACATGGTACAGAACTTTCATCACTACTCGAATCACCATCTGATGAATCTATAAATTAAAATAAGATACTTTTTAAAAGAAATACTAACATTTTATTCTAAACGAATTTATTGTTGCAAAATTACCAGAAAAATTCATTTTCGTTTGTATTCAATATATATATTATAGTTACACATTCGACAAAAAACTATAACCGAATTTGGTGTTTAACTGCACTCCTTGTTAAAAGATTTATTGGGTAACGTTTATATTTGTAACACAATAATTTCATACACTATTGACACTTGATCTTGATTGTCACTATTTATGATAAATAAAAAATATTAAAATAAAAAGAACTACAATTCTATAAGCAATGTTGCCAATGTCAAACTTACTACTCAGGGTGCATTCGCATTGGACGCTTTCACGCTTTCTCACGCTTATAAGCACTAATTTTGAGTGTTCGTGTTGGCCTATAAGCGCTTAAAATCAATAATTAAATTTCGTTCGTTTTGGACACTGTGAGCGTCAGTTAGCAATAACATGGCGAATTTAGTAAATATTCATCAAATAATAAATGCAAATTAAAAAAAAAAGTTATCCTCAACGAAAAATAATGGAAAACATTAATATTTCTTTTTAATTAATAATTTGATTTATATACCTGCTTCTAATCGCTTGAATTCATGGTCGGTAACAATAATCGTGTAAATATGTAAATAATAGTTGTCTATTGCTTGGCATTTTTGTGGGATTGTAAAGACTTAATAATAATACTTATAATAGACTTTTTAATATAATTATGATTTAAAAATACACAGAATTTGGTTAGCTTACGCTCAACTTGCATTCGTTTTGACAGATAATAAAGATTGGCGCTCACGCTTTTGCTGCCCTATCTCGGTGGTGTAAGCGTTTGTGAGCGCGAGGAGCCGCGATATCTGTGTTACATGAGCGTGCTTTTTTGACGCTCACAGCACCAAGTCGAACAATGAAAACAACGTGTAAGCACGCTCACAGCGCGTAAGCGTCCAAAGCGAATGCACCTTTAATAACCAATTTCGGTTTTTGATATATCAAATTCGATTCCTAAAATCCAATTCCTAAAACATCCAGTATCAACATTTACAGATCGATCTAAGAAATTCATAATCTAAAAAAATCTGAATGTGTGTGGAGAATACAGACATTGTATGGAATTCCGGGCTCGATAATTATCGGATCAAAAAAAATTATCGATAATTATCGGATAAAAAAAATTATCGATAATTATCGCGTGAAAACTCAGATAGCAACGGTTTCTGAGAAACTCAGTTGTTCAGATACTGTTGCGGTTAATATTCCGTGAAGTTGAAAACAAGTGTTGGCTATTCCAAAGGTAGGCTTGTCTACAACTTTTACAGACAGATGACGTAAATGTACGGCCGCAATGCGAAGGCATGAAATATTTAACTTATCAATACTTATCGATAATTATTGAATGAAAAATTATCGATAATTATCGGATCAAAATTATCGAATCATACTTATCGATAATTATCGATAATCATCGAATGAAAAAATATCGAATACTTATGAATTATCGATAATTATCGCACACCCCTAGTTATGCGTTTTTTTTGCATAGATTTATGTTTTCTTTCCCTTCTTTTTCTTCATTCAATCGTTTCGTGAGTTTCGTCTTTGGCCCTACCACCTAATCTGATATATCAATCCAAAGCATCATGTTATTTATGTTTGTCTCCAATAATTAATAATATAATATACAAAAATAAAATAGGTGTACGCACCGACCTCTAACGCATATGCGTTATCCAAAACCCCAAGAGCTTTCAGCTCAAATTATCTAATAGTTTCGATTGCCTTGCCGATTGCATTTCTGTGGACGATATAAACAGAAGTTTGGTGAATTCACATTCACATCATATTAATACTGTCCACGCTGTCAGGAGCCCGAAAGCGGCCCCCGAAAGCTCTTTAACTAGACTCAAAATCTTATGGAAACTAGCGACGCCTATTAAACCTGCAGTCCTCTGGTGACGCTAAAGCATACAGGTAGATCAACAGACGGATATGAAAATCTCTAAAACACGATATACGTTTCTTGAATACAAAAGGCATTAAAGATACGATAGAGCGCAATCGAGGCCCCAAAGTGTTTTCAAGGTATTCGTCTGTTAGTCAAAGCCAGTTGTCGAGGCTGACAACAGAAGATGGAGATACAGCGTCGACCAGAGCTGAGATATTGAGGGAGGTCGAGAAGTTCTATCATCAGCTTGCATGAGATTTAGTAGTTAATATAGGTTAATATAGTAGGGCGAGGCTGGTATTACGTCAGGGCTTCTGAAAGCGGGTGGAACATCGGTACTCAAAATCATTCAGAGGTTCTATAACGCTGTCTTTGTTGAGGGCGTAACGCCGGAAACCTGGAACAGAAGCGTGGTGGTGCTCTAATTTAAAAAGGGCGATAATACCTTTTTGAATAATTACAAGGCTATTTCGCTTCTGAGCCAGGTCTATAAGCTGTTCTCTAGGGTCATTACGAATCGTCTGACGGGCAAGTTTGATGACTTCCAGCCTCCCGAACAAGCCTGTTTCACCATACCATAGACCACATACATGCTGCGGCAGATTATACAAAAAAAAAAACTAGGAGTATAACCGACCATTGTGCTTGGCGTTTGTTGACTATGAAAAAACCTTCGATTCGATCAAAACTTGGGCGGTGCTGCAGTCTCTCCAGCGGTGGCACATTGACTACCAATATATCAAAGAGTTGCAGTGCTTGTACAATAACGCTAGTATGTCGGTTCGAGTACAGGAGAATATCACGAGAGCGATTCCAATGCAGCGGTGACACAATGCAGAGGTGTGAGACAGGGAGATGTCATCTCTCCGAAACTATTTACCGCAGCATTGGAAGACGTTTTCAAGGTTGTGGAATGGAAGGGATTCGGCGTGAACATAAACGACGAGTACATCTCTCACTTTCGATTTGCTTATGATATCGTGCTTTTTTTTTTTTTTTTTTTTATATAAATGTATGTCCACGGGCTCATTTTGCCCATGCCTTTTTTATTCCAGATTTAGGTATACTTAGTACAATGGTAGCTTTATACATTATTGATGTATAAATTTAAAACTTAATGTCTCTAATGTTTAACATGAGTCCACCGACCAAAATATGTAGGTATTCTTAAATCTAATGACATGCATTTTTTTTTTATTTTTTTTTTTTATTTTTTTTTTTTTTTTTTTTTTTTTTTACTTTGCTAATGTACAATATGCTATTACTAAAACTTAACTTATTTTCCTAATAATGGTTTTATATCTATTTCTTATAAATATATTTCTAACAACTATGTCCTCGCACCGATGTTTTTACTCAACATATCGAGCACACTCTCAATGACGGCGGTATCTCTGTGATGAATCGCCATCTTGAGACTGTGCTCGAGGATTTCCTTTTCCGTGGTCTCCGCCGCCCTCGCCACAAAGCGACCAATTGCGTCATCACAGTCGTCGGTGTAATAGACACAGGTGTTAGTGTGTCTAGTCACCGCGACCACGGCGTGCGAAACGCTGTCGTGAATTCGGAGCCTCCTCGTCTTAGTCTGGAGGACGATGACGTCCTCGTAGGTCTGGCCCTGTGCCTCATGGATGGTTAAGACGCGCGATCCCTCGCCAGACCCATATCCCTGGTCAGTCAACAATCTCTTTTCATCTTGCGTAAAGACCATGTATAGGGTCCGATCCCTTCCTACGGGGATACGCGCGCCTGTGAGGCTCTCCACTCGCAACGATCGGATCTTGGCGCTGGAGCTATATATGGTTCCGTAGACCTCGCTGATGGCAAAGGCGACATCCTTGGGGTTGCGATGCGTGCATGACAACTCGCACGAGATGGTTGTTAGCAGGGTAGGTCTACAGTACCGCATTTCGAACAGGTTATCCCTGTCGATATACGGCAGCTGGTTTATATCTCCGATGAGGATCACCTTCTCTGCACCGGATAGTCGGGCAGCCATTACTATGGCTCCGAAGTGGTTCATAAGGGCTTCGTCCACCGTTAGGCGGGTAATTGTCGAGCCCTCACGGAACCCATTTACCAAAACGGAGGCCATAGTGCGCACCTTTTGCTTGGCTTTGTTGCCATAGTGGTGGGCCAGTTTTTCTTTTAAGTCTTTGGCCGCCTCGACTGTGGTCGTGATCACGACCTCCGTGTCCTCGTCGAAGTCCCTTACTATGCGAGTTGTCTTGCCGCATCCCGGTACCCCATTTATCCATTCCAGCAATGGTAGTCCCCAGGTCACGGATAGTAAGCCGGCTTCCCAGTCGTTCGAGATGGTTTTAGCCATCTGAAGTATCCGGTCCCCCAGCATTACTCTCGTGCATCTGGCCACTACCACCACCGGGTCCCCTTCGGGTGTTTCAAAGGTCTGCGGCTCCTCATCTTTCCCCTCAGACTCGACGGCGCTCACGAAGACTGCTGTGCTGTTATATGCAGCCATATATGTACCCGACATCTTGCCCTTGAGTACTTGTCGTGTTTCGCTGTTATATATGGCTGCTTGGGCTTCCTCGAGTTCCGTCTCCAGTAACCTTTGATGGTCGTACCGGTAGGTCTGCATGATCTTATTGCAGATGGCCAGGCTTACCTCGCGGTTTGCCTTTGTTATAGCCAGGAACTCAATTAGGGCGTTTTCCGCGTGTTGGAGCGGTGTGGACGCAGGTCTAAGTCTCGGTGGTGATACCTGCCCCATGTCGGCTCTAGTTCGAGCGGCCGGTGACGCCTTCGGGTGCCTCCGACTGTCGTCTTTGATGAACCTGTTTAGCGCCTCCGCTTGCCGCTCTTCTTGTTCCGCCTTTTTGGGAGAGGAGTGATGTGAGTGCTTATTGTGTTTTGGGGAGATGGTAGCATGGATAAATGTCGCTACTGCCATCGAACTTGGCCTAGACTCGGGTGCGGCCCTTTTTGAGAGTTGTTCTGCCTTCTGGACCTCGACCCTGAGCTGTAAGCGCTCCGAACCGCTAGGTGCGGGTTCATCGACAGCCGGCGATGCAGGGGGTGAAGGTGTTATAGATCTCGGTCTTAAATAACCTAGATCCTCCCCCCTGTCCTCGTAGACAGTGACCTCACTGTTCTTGGAGGCCATTAGACAACCGTACCTGTCCGATACGTCGCCTCTGTCATAGCCGACTCTCATTGAATCTACACTGATTCTTCCAGGGATTCCCCCGGGGGTCTTGCTCAACTGCTGCAGCCACACACTAGACTGCGCAAAGGCTGACGTCTCTCCCCACTCGAACAGCACGATGAGTTTGCTTTTCAAACGTACCAAACGGTAGGTCGAGTCGCCCTCCTGTTCTTGCTCTAGCGCTTCAATCTTTGTGCGCTTAATGGTGGTCTTTTGTGTGCTACCCTTTATCAGTAAAGCGAGCCCCGGTGAAATCACCAGCCGATCGCGTGTTTCGGAGCGACAGAAGCAGATTCCTATCCTCTCTACCCCACTGTCCATGAAAAGAGCCACGCATCTGGTCTTAATTCCAACTTCTCCGCCTCTGATCTCTTCGCTGGGCGAGGATTGCATGATCCTGCTATGGGTCGGTTGCGAAGGTGCGTTATTGTTGGCTCTTTTCCTGAACAGCTTTTGCAAAGAGGAGGGTATGGCTTGAGTTATTCGGTCCAGAAGGACACGGCCAGGAGACACTGGCGAAGCCGTTGGAGTGGTCTGCTGAGCGGTTCCTTGTGTGTAGAGTGTCTGTGTCTGTGTTGCTTGAACGACGGTGTTGGCACTCTGTACAGGCGTTACAGCTGGTGGTAGAGCGGTCGTGCTGTTTCTTTTTGCGGCTACTGTGACGGCCTTTCTCGCGAATGTGAGGAAAGACGTTCTGCTCGTTTCGCTCTCTAAGATGGTATGGAGTGATGACTGATCAAGTTTCATCTGGAGTTTGAGCTCCAGATCCAGCCTTTCCTTACCGAACCTCGGGCAGTCCAGTATAATGTGCAGAACTGTCTCCTCACAATTCGGATCGCAGATACATGAAGGACTGTCAGTAAGGTGGAACCTGTGCAGATACGCCGCAAACCCTCCGTGGCCGGTCATTATTTTTGTGTCGACAGGTGTTGGTGCCGACTTCCTTACCAGTCTGCAAGCGGTCTTCACATCCGGTAGGAATATTTTCGTGACCGAACCAGTTTCCGAAGAATTGTATCTGTCCTGCCACGTCCTGACAGTCTCTTCCCGGATCTGCCTTCTGACATACGATATAGGTACTTTATCGTAGTCGGGTGCCGTCTTTTTTGTTAAGGCCGCCTTTTTTGCCAGCTCGTCCGCTCTTTCATTGCCCGGCGTTCCAACATGGGCTCTCAGCCAAAAGAACCTAACTGTCTTATTTTCCTCTCGGAGACGCCTAATTCGACTCTTCATTTCCACGGCCAGAGGGTGGGTCACTGATGGGCTTCTCAGCAGATCGAGTGACGACCTGGAGTCGCTCAAGATGTTGATTGAGCTTGACTTTAAGGTTTTTGCCATGTCCACGGCTCTGAAGAGTGCGTACATCTCCGACTGGAAGACAGTATTGTGCCGTTCTAACCGGAAAGTAGAGTATCTTACTTCCCTGCCTTGGTCCCAGCATGTTAGGGCGGCTCCTACTTTGCCCTCTATTTTGCTGCCGTCGGTGAAGATGAATGGCCCGACGATATTGTGCTTCTCAAGGACTTCGGGGTTCAGATTCTCTAAGCGCTCATACTCAGTTGTCATGAGTAGAGAAGGGTAGGGATTTTGCATTGGACCCACCCTGCGCTCCAGCTCTCTTCCCGGTGGAAGAAGGTCCGTGCTGTGACCCTTTTTGGTCTTAAACAATATGGCCGCCTCTCGGACGCGAAGGTCAAGTGGAAGTAGGCCCGTGAGGACTAGTGCCGATGTCAGGGACACCGTCCTGTATGCTTTGCACATCTTCTGCGCGAATCCTCTCTGCAGTGAGTTTAGTTGTTTTCGAATCGACAACTTCTCTGCTGCAGGGGACCATACGCTCGCCGCGTACAGAACGATAGGCTCTATCACCGCCACATAAATGGTCCGTACGATTTCCCCATTCAGACCCCAAGACACTCTCGCAGCGCACGCGAGTTTTTTATATATGTCCGCAGCTTTTTTGCATACGGCGGTAACGTGCGCATTGAAAGTGAGCTTTGAGTCCAAAATGAGCCCTAGCAGCTTAATTTCCTCTACAAGCCTCAGTCGAGTGCCGGACATATGAACTATGGGGGTATCGTATTTGAGCTTTTTTGTAAGAATCATCGCGTTGGTCTTATGCGCGGCGAAGCTCAATTTGTTACGTATTCCCCATTCTTGTACGGCAGCTAAGGTGGTTTCGGCTGAGGTCTGTAGGTTGTCGGTTTTTAGGCTGGAGAAAACGAGGACCACGTCGTCCGCAAAGGCCTGGCAGTATACCCCCATGCCGTTGACCTTTCTCAGAAGAGAATCCAGGATAAGATTCCAGAAGGTCGGTCCGCCAATTGATCCTTGGACACAACCCTTCGTGGTCTCCTTCTCACTGGTCGCTCTGGCGTAGTTAACAATGACCCTGCGGTCCTGAAGGTATGAGGCGACCATGGCGTAAAGGTTCCTTGGGCAATGTTTGTCCACCAGCTGTTTTTTGAGAGCCGGCCACCACGCGTTGTCGAAGGCACCCTCTATGTCGAGCGATACCAGCAGCACTATTTTCTTTAACTTGATTTCTTGTCTGATATGCTCGACGAGATCGTAGAGGGCGTCCTCCGTTCCCCTCTGTGGCATGAATCCGTACTGGCTTCGATGCAGCGTAGGAAAGAGTCTCCACTGAAGTCTGCTTATCATCATTTTCTCGACTGTCTTTCCTAGGATCGACAGGAGTCCGATAGGTCTATAGGACTTTGGGTTGGTGTAGTCCTCTTTGGCTGGTTTGCGGATAATGCATATGTGGGCGACCTTCCACTGCTTGGGGAAGTAGGAGAGCGACAGGCATTTGTTTGCCAGCGATAGGAATACTTCCCTGTCACAGTTTATTGCCGCCGCGCATATATCTGACGTTAATCCGTCCGGGTCCGGAGCTTTTTTAGGGTTTTGGCTCAGAAGAACCTGTTCCAGCTCCGCATCCGTAAAAGGCGGGTCATCGTCAGACAGATCTTCTAACTCCGCAGGGGCTCTGTTCTCAACAGCCTCTCTGACCTTTTTGTGATAGGCGGTTTCGGTCTCTACAGAGTCATCTGGGTAGAACGTATTTGCCAGGAGTTTTGCCGACTGATCTGGTGACAGTGTTTCGCCAGATTCGTTCCGTAGCAATGCGTCCTCGTGCCTACGAGAGGTCTTTCTGATGACTCTGTAGATACCGTCCCATACGCTTTCACGGTCTTGTGCCGTGCAGAACTCTTTCCAGCTCCGAGTAGCTGCTTCATCTGCTGCCTTTTTGTATGTCTCTTTAGCCTGTACGTATTCTTCGACGACGCCAGCCCTTCTGCAGGGTGCAGCATTTCTAATGCGACGCTTAGCTCTTAACTGTTCCCTTTTTAGGGAGTCTAGTTCAGCCGACCACCAGGGTGGTCGGGGGTCGCCTTTCCACGGTTTTATCCTCGGAATGGTCCTTTCACATGTATGGTGAATGATCGTAACGTATTTTGTGATCATTTCTTCGAGCTCATCCGTGCTCGAGACATTGCTGACGGCAGCCGGAGTTACACTCTCTTCCGCAAGGCCGGACCTTAGGATCGCGGTGAAATCTGTCCATCTCGCCTTTTTGGTGTTATATCTGCGCGTCGAGATTGTGTCCAGTGGTTTTAAGGGCCCCTCAGTGCGCAGACTGAACATAATGGCGTTGTGATCAGATGTGATCAGATTTCGTTCCACTCGCCAGGTATCCATTTTCGCGAGAAGGGACTGACTGGTTAATGTCACGTCTACGCAACTCGAGAATAGCCTGTCTCCTCTGTATGTCTCGAACGTAGGTATATCTCCGTTGTTATGGATGTGGAGGTCCATTTCGGTGATGAATCCGTGAAGTTGTGCTCCTCGATGGTTTTCGGAGCTGCTGCCCCACCAGTGGCTCCAGGCATTGACGTCTCCGGCCACTATATGATGGTGTGTGGGGAACTTCGCGATGGCCGTTCTCACCTGTCCGATGTAAGGTTCCAAGTCTTGGTCCCCTTCGAAGTAGACGGACAGTATTCCGAGCTCAAGTCGGCCGGCCTTTACGAAGACAGCGGCCACATTCTCGGTGACAATTTGGGGGTCATGAATAACTTCCACTCTGTCACCGAAGACGATGATCGCCGCCTTTACTGGTTTCTGGCGGCCCAAGGTGCACTGGATGATCTTCGTGCCTGGGTATTGTCTCATTTCGCCCTTATTACCGATATAAGGTTCTTGTACCAGGGCGAAAGAGATCCCTTTTTCCGAGGCCACCTGAAACAGTTCGGCCGTTGCCAACTTTGAGCGCTGCAGGTTTGCTTGCAAAAATCGCAAAGCGCCTGCATCGCCCGTCTCTCCGTCAGGGGCCATTCCTTTGGCCTCCGGGTCGCCCTTAGCAATATTGCACCCGTGATCTTGCTATTCCATCCCATTTTATTCGTTCCTGGCACTCCGAACTATATGCCGTGTGTGCCAGGTCGGGACCAGATCTTTTTGCTCTAAGGCAGTTTATACACTTAGGAGAGTCTCCTTTGGCTTTCGAGGGGCAGTTTCCCCCCACATGTTCACCGGCGCAGAAGTTACATGACTCTTTGCCTTGTTTGCAGAGTGCCTTGGTATGTCCGAATCCAAGGCATCTCATGCACTGAACGAGGGGAGACTGGTCCTCAACTACACATCTGCCAAAGCCTACGTACAGCCTTCCTTTGTCTACAAACCGCCTCCAGAGCACCGGAGATAGCTCGATCACAGGGTGGCACTCGTGGGGGTTTCGGGCACGTTTTCTATAGCGCACCTTCATCTTCAGTGCCGCCTTGTCAACCCCTTCGAATATGTGATCGTTTTGGGCTTTTATGAGGTCCGCGATCTCCTCGTTGGAGTAACAATTCAGCACTCCCCGCACGCAAACCAGGGGGTCCTGGTTTGTGGGCTCCCGCACCGTTAGTTCTGCATTTTTCTGGACTTGGCCTCTGATCTTTGCCATGTCCTCCTTTGAAGCGCATCTCACCACTATCTTCTGGTCACGTGCCTTACGGACTCTTTCCATTTTCGCCCCGGATTTCTTTAAGTCCAGCGAGTTTTTAATTTTTGTGAGTACCTGCTCGCTGGTCTCCTGTGGGTTCCGGGACGAGATAATGAGAGTGTGGTTAGGTCTTTTGTCCAAACTCTCGGGTTTGAGTCGGGCTGCGGCCTGGGCATAGGTGCTGGGCGCCCGGGGAGCCAGCTTAGTGACTCCCTCCTTTATGGTGTTGAGGGTCTGCTTAACCTCCTGCACCGCCATCTCCGTCTCCAACGATGGCTTCTTTGGGGATACGGAGGCCTTGGCAGAGTCCCTCAGGGTACGCAGTTCTGAGGACATGATTTCAATTTTTTCATTTAATGTTTCAATTACAGGGCTCAAGTCCTTTTGTTGTTGTTCATTGTGTGCTTTTGTGTTGATCGTTCTTATATGATCATTTAGGTCTTCTATTTGTTTTTTTAATTCTATGTCTGTGGTTTTTTCGGGGCGGCCTTCGTCAACGGTGACCAGCGGGATGTTATCTACTTTGGTGGCGAGGAAGATCCTAGTCTCTGTGATCTGGTCGGCGAGTTTTTCTTGGCCGCTAAATAGCGAACTTATGCCGTTCCCCACCGCCTTAAATGATTCTTGGACCTCAGTCCGCAATGTCGCTGTATCGCCGGTGTTGACCGACGAAACCGCCCCCTGAATCTCGCTCAGCCTCCTCTCCAACCTCGCCTTGGCCTCACAGACGTCCCGTATACGCCGGAAGGGCTCCACCGTGTCATGGTCTGTCCATGCACGCACGGCGCGTGTCTCCCTCAGCACCTCCATGACGTCCTCTTGGGTTTTTTGCATTCCCGAAAGAAACATCTTTTTGAGTTCTGAGAGCTCTTTCGCATGAGCTCTCTCAACCCTCACCAACTCTTGTGCGTGACGGGCTCGCTCCATTTCTAAGTTGCATTTGTGCCGGTTTCGCGAATCCGAGAGTGACAGGACTGTTTCATACAGCCCCTGCAAGCTCTCGTAGGCGGTGACTTTCGTCTCTTTCTTCATATTTCCGGCACTTTCCAATGCCTCCTTGCCGCGCTGCAACAGGTCATTGGCCACACCCGTGACCATGTCCATAACCACCCCAGTTCCTCTCGTTGGAGTAGTGTATAGGAGGGAGGTCCTCCTGCTGTTTACTGATGTGGCCGAACACACCGACGACGTCTCCAATTCCTCCAGATCTGAGACGGATGGCTCCGACTTCGTGTTGGTGTGTGTTACTGCAATTTCCGCCACAAGTTCTTGTGACGGATTTTCGCCAGATGTAGATGGCAGCGGAGAGACGTTTGTATTTGCGCCGGTTACGCTTGCTATTTTTTTGAGCACTTTTTTGCGCAATGATGGTGCTGTTGTTGTTTTTGGTGCAATTGATGTTGAGTCGGTGGACTTTTTGATTGTTTGGTTTGAAGACATAGCTGATTTAATTATTATATTACTTGACTTAATTATAGCTATTGCTAACTAATATATACACTTAATATCTAGCTATCTTATATATACACTTATAACTACTTACAATTTACACTTATTTTCTATGTTAAGTAGGTTAAATTTTTTATTATTTTTATTTTTATTTTTTTTATTTTTTATTTTTATTTTTTTTTATTTGTATTTTTATTTTTTTTTATATTCAGTCGGTTGGACTCACGTGGCGGCCAGATGTGATGTCGCCGACGTTGCAGCCACACGAGGATGCTGTTGTTCTTGCCTCCTCGCGGAGTACCAAGTACGGGTGGTAATGTTTTGCGCGTCGAAGTCCCTTTTGGGATTTCGTGTGGTAATAAGTGGTGATCGGTGTAAAGGATGGTGATATTTGCAAAAGATGTCCACTTTTAGGTCCTCTTCGGAGCTATCTAGATGTTCGTTGGCAGGTCGATCGCCGTTGACGGAGCGCCGGTTACGTCAGCCGCGATGGAATGCGGCGTACGTGATGTTTCGACGCTGTCGTTGAGCGGAGTTTTGTAAAGTAGGCCTTAGCGGCGCCGGTCTGGCGGGGAGTTAGACTTTAATTAATATATTTTCCTTATACGCTGCTATATATGGCTACTTTGAATGTTAGTATCTCCGGTTCCTGGCTTTGTTTGGAGATGAATGAAGCGTCGATCGAGGGGTCTTTCCGGCCGCTCTAAGCTGTAAATTTTTCTCTCACGTACGTTTTGGCCTTCTAGTGTTTCTGATGCTCCGAAGTTTCGATGCTTGTAGTTCGGGAATCCGGGACTCCACAATGTTGCGAACACTCTCACAGACAAATGATACTTATTACTATCACGATCACCACTTTTTATAAACGCGCGGCTCAAAAAATCGATTTTACTGATTTTTATAACGGAGCCTATGTTGCTTTTGTCGCGACTTGACTTGTACTATGTATATACTTGTATGATATCGTGCTTATGGCAGAATCCCTGGAAGACCTCAACATTAGCGACCTCGATGGAGATTCCCGACGGGTGGGCCTTAAAGTATAATATGGACAACCTTAAGGACGACCTTAAAGTATATCATGTCGAATATCCATGTCGTGCCCACCGCGACATCGGTTGGAAATTCAACTCTCGAAGATGTTGACGAGTACATCTACCTACGACAAAATGTCCAACTTAAAATTTTTGGTGGCTTAAATATACGAGAGATATTTAGCATACAATAGATAATAAATTATGGACGCTGTACACTTCAGAGGTGAGCCGGACAGTCCCCATGGAGGAGATGTCTGGCCTTTTCGCCGAGGCCAGCCTGTCGCTGGAGGGATCCTGTTGCCTGCAGATCCTCCAATTAAAGTGGCTGAAGACTCCCGCAGGGGTTTAGTACGGTATTGCACTTCCAAAGTGCCGAGTCCGACATAGGATGGACATGGATATCATCCGTAAATGGATTCCTCTGTGACAAAAAAAAAATTTAAATTGCGTGTACTAGCGTACACTCGTAAGAAGTGAAACTTATAATAAAAACAGTTTACTTTTTATACGATCGTAATTATATGAGTCCTGTGTTTGCGTTCGGACATATTTATATTCGAATTACCTACTCACTATAGAATACATCATACAATAACTGCAAACTTCTATATAGTGATACTTAATTTCACTCAAGTATCTTAGAAATTGCTAGCGCAGTGGCTGCCAACGCGAATTGAATTTCGTATATCGCTCGAGAGCTGCAAGTTCAAAACCCTGCGAGAGCCACATTTTGTAGCATTCAAAATTTGATATTTGATTTATTTAGTTTAACTATTTATTTATATGTATATATAGGATTTCATCTACTACCACTCGGAATATTCCTTGCGCATGTGTTTATTGAAAAACGACTGAAATACGCAATAATCAAGAACAAGATGGCGCGTAACGCAAGATGGCGCGTAACGAAAAAATCTTTCCAACCCCGATAAAGAAGTTTCACTTCAAAAAAAAAGGACGCTGTACACGAACAACAACCCATTACGTATTGCCATTTGGACAATCACACGTTTATTAATATAAATATAACAACCATATATCTTCTCAAACCTGAAGTTAGGTCATATCAAAGAAATACACTACGATTATTTGCACTTTGACACTCAGCAATCCTCGACAATTATCGCGAGAGATCGGAACTACAAATGACACGAGATACATTGCTGCATAATCATAACATCTTACTAGGATATTATAGTCTAAAAGCTGTCTAAAACCTTCTAAAATAATAATGTAAATTACCTGCCAATGTGAAATGAAAGTGTGTGAAAGTCTACCAAGTTGGCAACCCTTTTCGTTTATGTTTTACAGGAAGTCCCTCGTTAAATACGTTATTTTATTTTAACTTTATTAGTAAAAAAGGTTATTAGTAGCAGTGTCTCCATATACACGGTAATTACCGTAGATGCACCGTAATGTGGTCTTAATCTACCGTCAAGGTAATAAGGTATTACCGTGTCGTATATCACCGTATTAAAATTATATCTTATATATTACATACGTTGAAAATATTTCCACATACACTGCGTAAAACGAATCTTGGTCAATTTAACATATTTTGTAACAGCAACACTGTTCTTGGTAGCCGGGGTTCCCTGAATATCTAATACGCGTCTATTTCTACTCACACAAAGATAAAAATAAGCAAACCACGGCAATCTATTTTCATCCTTATTTATATTAACGAGTCGAGAGTGAAATTTAATTTATAGATAGGTAAATTCTAAACGAGCGTGTTGAATGAATAATGTTGTTGTGTGTGGGGTACGACTAGAAAACATTTCAATCGAAGTACTGTTTCAAGATCAATTGTTTGTCTTAATTTCTAACTTGTTTTTTTGGTTTGTCTTGTTTTTCGGTTTGACTTTTATGTGTTTTAGTATTGCGACCAATTGTGAGTAAAAGAATAGGTAGTGTTAATAGTGGGAGTAATGGAGAGTGACACTGAAAGTTATGACAGCGATACAAAACCAACTTGTAGTACCAAAATTGCTAGAATTGGAATAAAAAGGAAGCATTATAAACAAAAGTTTAAACCTGAATGGAGTAAACTAACAGAATTTTCTTCGTGGTTAAATAAACATCCTAAAGACGAATATAAAGCAAATTGTTCAATTTGTGACTCAAGTATGAGCGCAGAAATTAGCGTTCTTAAAAGACACGTAAAAAGTACAAGACATCAGCAAAAACAGCAGTTATTATTGAGTTCCACTTCCAAGTTCTCTGTTCAACCTACAATGCAAAGTGCATTTAAAAAGGCACCAACGACGATCGATGAAAAATGTAAAATAGCTGAAATAGAAGTACCAGCTTTTATAGCGGAACAAGATATCTCACCAAGTGGCAGACCATTTATGTGATCTTATATCAGTTACTTTTACTGATCCAGAGGTGGCAAAAAAGTTTAAACTAAAACACACAAAAGCCCAAGCGGTTATCAACAATGTAGTTGGTAGGAGCGAAAAAGACACCTTGGCACGTGATCTACAACATAATAAGTTTTCAGTGCTCATCGATGAAAGCACCGACATTGGAATGGTGAAAACTATCTGCGTGGTGGTACGATATTACGATTGTAACCAAGGTAAGATTATAAGTCGCTTTTGGGACCTAGTACAACTTTTTGAGTTTAGCCAAAATGATTATTCTGCTAACGCAAATCACCTGTTTAGCCTGGTAATTAAATCATTTGACAAATATTCAGTCCCTTTGGATAACATCATAGGCTTCGGTTCAGATGGCTGCAATACCATGATGGGTTGTAGAAATTCTGTATCCAGTCAATTTCGTGAGAAGTGCCCCGGCATTACAGTAATTAAGAGCATATACCATTCATTACATTTGTGCGCAAGCGATGCCTCAAAGCAATTACCACCTGACGGTGAAAAGCTAGCTCGAGCAATTCACAATTTCTTCAAACTAAGCAGTAAACGCCAAGCTGAGTTTAAAGATTTTCAATTGTTTACTGAAACAGAAATACATAAAATATTAAGGCCTTCGCAGACCAGATGGCTTTCTCTGGATTCAGTGGTCAAAAGAATCTTAGAACAATGGGACGCGCTGCGACTTTATTTCGATGGAAAGTGGCTTGAAGACAGCGACTGTTTTGAGATTCACAAAAGTTTGCAGGACCCTGTCATAAAAGGTTATTATTATTTTTTGGCATGGATACTGCCAAAATTCACAAATATAAATACATACTTTCAAAGTGAATCAACAGTAATAATCGACATGCACGACAAGATGGCGCAACTGTATAGAGAACTGCTAGCTTCATTCATGCTACCTTCACATGTGCAAACAACAAAATTAGATGAGATAGACCCAAATACCACCCATTACCTGAATTTGGAAGATGTATATTTGGAACTGGGAGTTCATAAGCAGTTGGAGTTGCCAGAAATAACAAGCAAACAAGACATTGTACATGAGTTATAAAATCAACTGCAGAAAATTTATTGTCAGTGCCTGTGTGGGTATCAGAAAGAGGTACAGTCTTAACGACCCAGTGCTGACACCTTTGTCTAAATTGCGCCCTGAATTATGTATGTCGACATCCAATGATGCAAGACTACCAACGCTATCAACGCTATTTAACATTTTGCCACGTGTCAGTCCTAAAACACTGGATGAACAACAGATACTAGATGATGAATGGAGGAATTTTCCAATGATTGCAACACAAACAAAAGACATACAAGATGCAACTGAAAAAGTTGATGTATTTTGGCACAAGGTTGGTTAATTTAATTTTATATTTAGTTTTTTATTTTATTGATGTGACCACTGGCCACTACTATCATTTTATGTTATTTATATATTTTTTAGATCTCTGAACTGAAGGATATAGACGGAAATAAGAAGTTTATGGAACTTCCGAAATTTATGCTGGGTGTGCTTTCGCTGCCACATTCAAATGCAGAGTGCGAGCGTATTTTCAGCCAAGTCAATGACATAAAAACAAAAAAAAAAGGAACAAACTTTTAACCAAAACAATTAAAGGAAATATTTTCACGCAGCAATCAATCAAGAGAAATAGATAAACGATATGTTGCTTAAAATGAATAAATCAATTTACGAAAAAGAAATTGTTATGCTAGGGGAGTCCGATTCCGAATGATACACACTAAATTGTTATGTCTAATTATGCATATTTCATTTTTTTAATCTTTTGTTGTTAATTATTAAAAAAGCTAATATATTTGGATTTACATTGTTGTTATTTTCCTTTCAAAAATTACACGGTAATTTACACGGTACACTTTTAGTCGATACACCGTAATATTGTCTAAAAACACCGTATTTTTACCCTTGCAACATGGTAACTCTCGATTTATATATGGAGACACTGATTAGTAGTATGTTTCAGCAGAGGATATATATTATATACTCTTTGAGGATATACTCTTTGAGCAGAGGATGGTGTTATAATTCAATCTTAACTAACAATAAGTATTATAAGAAATAAGGTATTATTAAAATATCATTGTCAATATAAAAATTAAATTAATATTAATTATTCAAGTTAGCAATTTAAAAAAAAATTAAATAACAAAGATACATCTGGAGCAATTGCGGATTCTGGAGGAGCATTTAAGAAAAAATTACTGCGCTTTCGCAGCGCTCTACTTCAAACACGGTTAAATTTACAGAAAAATGCATCAAGCATTTTTTGTAGATAATTTTACGACGAACAACTTTTATAATGACCTCGATTGACCTTCGAGTAATAGTTCGGGAGATATTTGCAAAAAAAAAAATTTCGTGACCTGTTGACCTTTGTAACTTTTTTAGCCGGTACGATATCTATGTCGATTTTTCACATCTTCATTACCTACAACGCCGTAATAAAGGTGTATACAAAAATTAAGCTCACTATGATTTTTTTCGCAGATTTGGGCTTAAAACGCCTAAAATGACTGGATTATATCTCACTCTATACTGGACCTTCTCATCTCTGTGGATGCACCACTCGGCTCGTCCGACCACTGCCTCATCCGGACTCTTGCACCATGCACGCGCACAGATCCACCTCGGCCAAGTAGTTTGCGGCGCATATGGCAGTACAAGTCAGCAGATTGGGATGGATTGCGAGAATACTATGCATCGTACCCGTGGAGGCAGCTTTGCTTCACATCAGAAGATCCCGACACCTGCGCAGCTGCTGTCTCTGAGACGATACTGGCGGGTATGGAATATTTCATTCCAAACTCGCTAGTTGCTGCCGGGACAAGGAAACGACCGTGGTTTAATCGGCCTTGTAAGGAAGCGAAACGCATTAAGCATTAAGCCACTTTCAGGGCTTGGACCACGGCTCGGAGTAACAGCGATCCAAATGTATCTGACGTGAAACGCAAGCTAAATGCTGTCTCAAAGTCCTGTAAAAGAGCAATTGCCAGAGCTAAATTCGAGTTCATCGGGAGAATTGGCGAAAGGCTTGCCAACTACCCTTCCGGGAGTCGAGCCTTCTGGTCGCTCGCCAAAGCTGCCGAGGGAAACTTTTGTCTGTCGTCCTTACCACCACTGCAAAATGCCGACGGTAGCCTGGCCCATAGCGCCAAGGAGAAAGCCGATCTTCTAGGTACACTCTTTGCCTCAAACTCGACGTTGAATGTCGATGAGAGCGCCGTACCGCCAACCATCCCGCGGTGTGGACACTCCATGCCGGAAATAAACTTCTCACAAAGAGATGTCCGGCGGGAGCTGCTTACATGTTCATAAGTCGAGTGGGCCCGACGACATACCAGCGATGGTGCTGAAACAGTGTGCTCCAGAGTTGTGCCCTGTATTAACGCGACTTTTCGCACTTTCCTACCACACTAGGCAAGTACCGTCTTCATGGAAGACCGCCCATGTGCACCCGGTACCCAAAAAGGGCGATAGATCAGATCCATCGAATTACAGGCCTATCGCTATTACCTCCCTTCTCTCCAAGGTTATGGAGCGTGTTATTAACACCAAGCTCCTCAGGTACCTAGACGAACACGATTTGATCAGCGACCGGCAATACGGCTTTCGCCACGGTCGCTCGACTGGTAACCTTCTAGTGTATCTGACACACCGATGGGCTTCAGCCATCGAGAGTCAAGGTGAGGCATTTTGGCAGTTAGCCTAGATATGGCGAAGGCGTTCGATCGGGTCTGAAACCGGGGTCTTCTCTCGAAGTTGCCATCGTACGGACTACCCGAGGGTTTGTGCAAATGGGTTGCCAGTTTTTGTCTGGTCGATGCATACGAGCCGTTGTAGATGGCTGCTGCTCCGCAAAACTTGACTTAAACGCTGGCGTCCCGCAAGGTTCTGTGCTGTCTCCAACGCTGTTTCTCCTGCATATCAATGACTTACTGTCTATTGATGGCATGGATTTCTACACAGGCCGTGCAAACATCCCTCGTTCCGCTGTGGTAGAAAGTCGCAAACAACTTGTGTCTCAAATCGAGAATAGTCTTTCCAAAGTCTCCAATTGGGGTCGAGACAATTTAGTCCAATTTAACCCCTCCAAGACTCAAGTTTGTGCGTTCACCGCTAAGAAAACCCCATTCACTGTGGCCCCTCAATTCCAGGACACAACCCTTACCATTTCTAACAGTATTGGTATCCTTGGTGTCGACATATCCAGCGACGTCCAGTTTCGATGTCACCTGGAAGACAAGGTCAAGATGGCATCCAAAAAACTCGGTGTGCTTAACAGAGCGAAGCGGTACTTCACGCCGGGGCAAAGACTGCTTCTATATAAATCGCAAGTCCGCCCCCATATGGAGTACCGCTCTCATCTCTGGGCGGGAGCACCGGTATACCAGCTTGGTCCTCTTGACTCGGTTCAAAGGAGAGTTGTGAGAATTGTTGACGATCCAATACTGACGAGCGATATCGAGCCCTTAAGTCTTAGAAGAGATGTTGCATCCCTATGCGTGCTCTATCGTTTGTATAATGGGTTGTGTTCCGAAGAATTGTTCGAAATGATGCCAACAGCCACTTTTTATCATCGCACCGCTCGCCATCGACAGGGAATTCATGTTCACACATTGCAGCCCAAATGGTCCCGTACAGTTCGGTATCAGAGTAACTTCCTCCCACGGACCATTCGGCTGTGGAATGAACTCCCTGCCGAGGTTTTCCCACAGGACTACAGTATGGGGTCCTTCAAGAGGGGAGTAAATAGGTTTTTGAAGGGTCGGCAACGCGCATGTGATGCCACTGGTGTTGCAGGCGTCCATAGGCTACGGTACCCGCTTACCATCAGGCGGGCCTTATGCTTGATTGCCACCGTCGTGGTATAAAAAAAAATTATAAGTGCTATTATTCAGATTTTTTTGAAAGTGGTCACTCTGTTAGAACTTACTAATAATAGTCAAGAAAATATTTCTATTAAAAAAATTATAGCAATTATTTTATTATTATAATTACCTATAGATATATATGATAGATAATAAATTTTTTAATTATTATAATTACATATAGCAAAATAATTAAGACCGATATTTGTCATAATATTGTCAACAGTTTGGCTTTGGAATCACAGTCCTAGCTGAATTAGTTTTAGAGAACGAAAAGTTTAAAAATTGCTGATTAGGTCATTTTACAAGGTTGCTCCAGTTAAAATCTACATAAATAGGGGCCCATTCTCAAACCATTCCCTTTTTTTTTTCATAAACTAAAAAAGACTAAATTAGAAAGTGGAACTGGATCTTTCATGACATGTTATCATTTTGAAGTTTTTTTTTTTTTAAATTAATCAAAAGGGTATTAAGACATTAGATGTGAAAGCAAATCATTCAATTAAATTTAATAAGATAATTTAATGAATAAAAATAAAATGTAGGACTTATATCGAATTTATTTATTAAACAACATGTGTTTAACCTGTTTTGTTTACAAAAACGAAATGTTAATTACTTCCAATTATTTTTAATATACTGTATTATTTGATGTAATCCTTCCTTTCCAGCACTGCCATTTAAATATTCCATTTCAATGTTTGGATGATTTTCTTTTATGTAAAGTTTCATCACACCTTGAACAATTATTTCTTGTTCCTCTCTAATATCTTTATTTTCAGAATAATTAGTTTCTTCTTTAGACAAAAGTTGTGAAGGATTTAATTCTTCAGTGGTCAGATGATTTTCAGAATCAAGTTTAGGTTGCTTAGTTTGGCTTTCTAAAGATTGTTTAAGAAGTCTCCTTTTTCGACGTTGGTTTGACCATGTATTCTTATGTGCAATAATACTAAGGTTCACTTCATTTTTCCTTTTGCTAATTATTTTAAAAATAATTTTTAAATCTAGTAGTAATATTTTCATTTTTTCTAAGTAATCAGTTATATTATTTTTTTCAGAAGGTAGTTCTGGTAAACTGATTGTAATTGGTACATTTTTTTTTCGAGATTTATGTTTTGCTACAACTGAAAAGAAGATATTAAATATTTTAATACCATTTCTGTACATAATACTTTAAAATGTAATAAAATCCTGTACTGAATAAACTTTATTAGTAATACATTATAGTTACGTTATTTGTATGAAAGGCAATGGGACGATAAGAATACCGAATCGGCCCCAGAAAGGTATCGGGCTCATAATTTCAAGACATGTTGGTATTCATAAGAACTACTGAATTACAGAATAAAAATTTTACAGATTTTCAGTATTTTTCGATTTATTCAGAAACGGTAATAGATAAAGATCTGAAACTTGCAGCATCGAAGTATCTTATGAGTACCAATATTTCCTGAAATTATGAGCCCGATACCTTTCTGGGGCCGATTCAGTATTCTTATCGTCCCATGGCCTTTGTTTAATAATAAAATTTTACAGAAATATAAGTCTGTCAGACTTAAAAATTACACAAACTTACCCAACTCAGACAATTTGAAATCTTCATATGTCCAAGCTAAACCCCATCGTGTCACACGCCCTTGACAGAATTCAGTAGTAGTATGCTCAATACCCTCTGCTTTGAGATCTAAAACTAGCTCCTTCAAGTTATATTTGTGACCAACCATAGTTGTAAATATCCTGAAATAATTATAATATTCTCAATTATTGTCTTAATAATTTGTATATTGAAATATTTCAATAAATAGCAGAACTTGAAATTTACCAGGGACTCATAAAAACTGAAAATCATTCATAGTTTTTTCATAATTAGTTACACAGAATTGACTTAAGAATTTGGTTTGCTTTACCAATCATATCCATAAAATTTGTGGTAAGTATAGTATTACTTACAGAATATTTTTTTTGTAAATTTTACTTTCTTCTATAATTTTTCTACAAAACTGTAGTTCACCACCTTCAGTTATTAGCTCATGAGGGGATCCAGTAAACCCATTTTTTGGCTCAGGTCTAAATTGAAACAAAAAAATATATTGTTAGAAATGCAGATTCAAAAGTCTAACTAACTAATATATTATAATACTGCAAGTTCAGATTTTAACTTCAACTTGTTTAAAAAAAAAAGTCTGAAATAAATCTATATTATATTATTAAATTTATATTATAACTACTATTACTTTACTTAAAATCTTTTAAGTTATAGCAACTATTTTAAAGTCTTACTCTAAATAAATATTTTTTACCTAGCTGGACTTCGAGATTCCAACAACTCTTGTATGTTTGTATAAAATGGTGGATTGCACATACAAAAGTCAAACATTTGCTGATTATTATCCAAAAACACACATTCAAATATAGATGTTGTCAAGTTCTTTTTCACTGCAATTATTATAATTTTTCTGCATGTCACTCTTTGTCACTGAAAAATTTATAACTCGCCAAACTTGATTGACATAGCTGTTCAATTGTATGACTAAAACTACCTCTTATTGATCAGTGCCATTCAACTACATGCCTAGTTTTAGTGATATATATGATAAACAATAAATGATATTCTATGATTGAAAATTAAGAAATTCATTAAAAATTCAAACCACCATCACATGTTTACGTTTGTAAAAAGGTGTCAACAACTGGTATTTTAAAGTTGTTGCAATATATTTTCATACTAAACAGATGCTTTTAAATCATAAACTATATAATACATATTATTATTTCATTTTTATTATAAAAAGATAAATAATTATAATATTACATATAAAAATATTTAAAAGTGAATTTGTGATTAAAAATTGTAGTTAAATGAATTTTGTGTTGGCTGTACTGTTGATCATTGTGTCCAACATGGATAATCAACTAAGGCCTTTGGTTGTATGGCATTTTCGTTAGCAAATCTTTTCAAACCTTACAATTGAACACTTTTATTATAGTAGATTGAAACACATCAGTTTATTTGAAATATACTAGAACCATTTGGGTGAAAAATATATTATGTGTTTATTTTTCACCCAAGTGGTTTTTGTTTTGAGAAAAAAACTCAAAAACAGAAAACTATTGTTTTCTGTTTTTGAGTCTTAAGATCTACTCATCAATTTAAACTTAAATATGCCAAATATGGCCACTAACTATTCATTACATAAACTAGCTGCTACACTAAACTGATTTTATCTGCATGGTATTAAGTAAAACAAACAATTAAATGCATTTTTTTATAATTTCAATTATAACCCTAATTCTTTTATTTAATTATTAATAATTAGCTTGAAGTAACTCCTTATAGCATTAGCTATAGCCATCAGAATCGATTCAATTGTGTAGAAAATTAGGAAGAAGAATCAAGAACAAATCAAGACAAAATACAAAGGTTTAAAAATTATTCTTTAGTTTGTATATGTACACACCTATGTATTTAGTACAAAACTGTTATTTAAACATTACAATCAAACACTTTTATTTGATTTCTGTATACTGATAAAAAATTTAACATGCAAAATTACAGTACCAATGTAATATATACTTAAATGTTTTAATATATATCAAAAGAAAAAAAAAAAAACTTTCATACATGTAATCATATGCTGTAAGTTGTTCCTCTTAATATTGTCTGTTGCCTTCTCTAAGCTTTCATTGTCCGTCTCTGTGCCAATCATATACCACTTGTTCTTTACTGCAGCCAATAAAGGGTATATAGCACAAGCACCAGTCCCTTTTAAATAAGAAGAAAACGAAAAAGAAATTATTTATAAATATACACAAAAAATATGTGTAACACTTGTGTCAGTCTTGATTGGATATAATATAGACTTACCAATATCGAGACCCCAAACTGTATTATTTTTATTAAGCACACTTAACAAATCTTCAATCCATAAAATATAATTGAGTCTCAAAGGAAGTGTTGGAACCAGTCGATCCTCGGGAATATTAACATCAAGGTTGAAATCTGACTTCAACAAGGACTTGGTCAAAACTCTTAGTGCATGTGGATCTTTGAAGTCAATGCTCACCTTACCCGTGATGTCCTAAAATACAATAGAAACGAAATCAACAAATTTACAATTAAATATAATGGTTAAAACAACTACAACATATTTTAAAATAAATACCACTTTTGCTACGTCGGAAAATTCTTTATATGTTTTTGCCAACTTCGAAAAATCTGGAGGAGTTTTATATATATTACGAGGATGCATATATTTATTTAATGCCATTATTTATTGCTAACTTGATAGGTTTCTAAACCTTTTTCCAATACAATTCAATTGTTTGTAGTGGTTTGTTGTATGGCTTTTTTTTTTTTTTTTTTTTTTTTTTTTAATTTGGCATCACGCGGTTTGCGCATATGCCACTGACAAAAGCAGGGAAACGTTTATCACGATTTAAAAAGACATTATTCACGGAATAGGAAAAGGATCAGATAGGATTACTATGATAGGATAGGTATAAGGATTTATAATTTCAAATTATTATTTAACAGGAAAATAGATAGAGCTGTATATATATCAGGATTAGAACATGAAAGAAGAGATTTGATAGAAGTAGGAAATGGTACACGGATGGAGACCAGATGATTATAAAAGGAGAAAACGTCATTCAAAGGGCAGGTAAAGAAAATATGATTAATATCACCCACATCCCCACAAGCACACAAATCTGAATCAATTATATTAAACCTAGCCAAATGTACAGGTGTGCACACATGACCCAATCTCATTCGAATAATTGATGAAGTAACTTGTTTACCAAACCTCAGAGATGAAAACCATGGCTTACTAGGAATATTAGGTTGTAAAGACTTAAAAAACTTTCCCTTGATCCTCCCGCTAGTTTCCCAAGCTTCATCCCAAGTTTCTTTGAGATAAAGCCCAGGCAGTGCAGTCAAATCATGGCAGTAATTAATGTAAGGATGAATGTCACCGCACACCACAGCCTCATTAGCCAGACGATCAGCTACAACATTACCAACAATACCCACGTGTCCTGGAATCCAGGCAAACATCACGACATATCCTCTTAAAACACAATTATGTAAAGCAGTTCTAATATTAAATATTACAGGATACATGGGATTAGATTGAAATGGATATCTTTGAATCGCCATTAAAGCGCTTTTAGAATCAGATAGTATAATAGTTTTTTCTAACTTCATTAACAAAATGTATTCTAATGCTTTGAGGATACCAAAACATTCCCCTGTAAAAACAGATGTTTCAGGAGGAAACTTAATCTTTTGGACTATATTAAATTGTTTGTGATAAACACCAATACCAACACGAGAAGTGTGTTTCGAAGCATCGGTGTAAATTTGATGCCAATCTTGGAAATTATTGTCTATCACAGAATTAAATTCATAATTAGCAGTAACGATATTTCTGTTAATGGCCAAATTAAAACAAACATTAGGTGAGATAGTCAAGCTTTCAAAACTACAGGAGAACAAAGGAAGTGAAGGACAACGATAGACAGGAGATTGAATGGACATAAATTTTCGAAAACTAATTATTAAACAGGGTAAAGTCTTATGTCTCCAATAAGCGGAGGTGTTAGCTATTTCTGACAATAATTTGAGTTTATTAAAAAGTGGATGATTAGAGTTCTGTACAAAGCGGAAGAAGAATTTGTCTGCTAGATATTGTCTACGTAACTGTAAGGGTGTTTCACAACATTCAACTTGCATGGCATTAATAGGTGTAGTCTTCATAGCCCCAGTAATAATTCGAAGAGCTTTAGCTTGTATGTTATTCATTTTGGAAAAACCAGAAGAACTACCGGGTTCAAGAAGAAAGGTACCATAATCGAGTACACTTCTAATGACAGCATTATATATTAATTTTAAAGATAAGGGATGCGCTCCCCACCACACTCCCGAAAGACATCTTATAATATTTAACAACCGCTCGCACTTAGCCACCACATATTCCATATGGGTAACTCCAGTGAGTCTTGAATCGAGATAGACACCTAAAAATTTTGCATTGTTTTTCACTGGAATTATAATATTATTGTATTTAATGAGGACGGGAGGGGGTAGTCGGCATCTAGAAAATAATACTATTGTGCTTTTTAATGGTGCAAGTTCCAAATTATTTTGGTAAAGCCAGTTCTTTAATTGATGAAGTGAAGAATCCAGAGCTAATTTAGCTTTATCTATGGACTTATTTATATTATAAATTAACAAATCATCTGCATACTGTAGCACCTTAACATCGTTTCCTAATGAACACTCTAAATCATATGTATAAATATTATATAAAATCGGACTTAGCACTGATCCCTGAGGGATCCCTTTCCAAACTATTCTAGCAGGTTCATTAGAATCTCGCAGGGTAATTGAACGCTCTAATAAAATGTTCAAGATAAAATTTATTAACATAAATGGAACTTTTAATTGATTGAGTTTATGTTTTAGAATCGGGAGGGAAACATTGTCATAAGCAGAGCTTATATCCAAAAAAGCTGCCAAGATAGAACTATTATTAGAAAAAGCTAGACGTATATCTGTAGTGAATATCGCCAGACTGTCTATGGTGCTTCTACCTCTACGAAATCCAAATTGATTTTCTGATAACAACTTATTACTTTCTATAAACCACTCTAACCTATTTTTAATTAAATGTTCAGCAATTTTTAAAACAACAGAAGAAAGTGCTATTGGTCTATATGATGAAGGATTATCAACAGGTTTATTGGGCTTTAATATAGGAACTATCTCCTGCTCTTTCCATTGCGATGGAATTTTTCCAGATTCCATAACAGAGTTTAAAATATTCAAAAAATATAGAAGACATGTATCACTCATGTGAGTAAAAAAGGAATACATGATGCCATCTTTCCCAGGTGTAGAATCCTTAACATTTGTTAAAACTCCTTTCAATTCAGGTAGTGTAAAGGGAGCATTAAGAACGTCAGAGGCATAATTGCAATTATAACCTGTGGAATGAGTTAATCTGTCACCGATGTCATTGACATTATTGATAAATGAATTCTCATGGGCTCTATGTAAAGAAGAAATCGGGCTATAAATTAGTTCGGGTTGAGGAACAAAGGGAGGAGCTAAATTATCCAAAAATTGATCAGACATAGTAGATGGTAAACTGGGGGATGAGTTCTTGAAAGCCGATCTGAAACGTTTAATACTTTGCCAAACAAAAGATGGTTTAACTTCAGGTGAGATGGATTCACAAAAACTTTTCCATCCTTCCCATTTCTTTCTTTTGAATAATTTTTTAGTGGCAATAATAGCATTATTTAATATTTCAAAATTTTCTTCTGAACTTAATAAATTATAATTTAATTCTGCTTCCTTCCTTTCCTTGACAGCCCGGGAACACTCACTGTCCCACCAGGGAGGCAATGGAATATTATTTGAGGAAGGCTTCTTTGATGGAAAAACTTCGTCAGCAGTTTCAATGATAGCATGTGCAAAAACTTCAGAACACAGATACTCATCACCTTGGCTTAAGATGGAAAGAGTTGAGATCTTATTATCTAGGGTAGCTTTGTATAAATCCCAGTCTGCGTTAGCCAACTGATATTTAATTCGGAAAGAAGTTTTAGCTTTATTAATATTTTTAAAAGGTAAATTTATTAAAATGGGGAAGTGATCACTACCATAAGTGAAGTTTAAGGTTTGCCAAAACAATGATGAGGCTAAACTAGGTGAAGAAATGGAAAGGTCAGGAGCACTTTTACCTTCATTAATATTGGTTCTTCGTGTAGGAGTGCAATTATTTAAAATACAAAGATTAAGTGAATCTACAATGTCCAACACTTCATGTCCATAGTTATTATTATTTGAACTACCCCATGACTGGTGTTGAGCATTAAAGTCACCTAAAACAAGTATAGGTTTGGGAAGAGATACTAAAATATTTTTAACTTCGTTTAAAATTTGAGAAGAAGGATGAGGAATATATATAGAGACAAAGCAAATGTTATTTACAATGATAGCAATGATTGAGAGATTTTTATCATGAGAAGAAATATTTACATGAGAAAAAGGGAAAGGATGTTTTACTAATATTGCAACACCACCATAGCCATCAGATCTATCTTCTCTAATACAAGAATATCCTTGGATTTTAAAAATAGATTCAGGTTTAAGCCAAGTTTCTTGAAGACATACTATGGTGGGATGATACTTATTAATAATATGGATAAGATCACTTTTCTTACTATTTACACTACGACAATTCCACTGAATTGCCTTGGAGTAACTGTCCATTATGACTAATATAATTATTTATAATTTCCATTATTGGTTGGGCTACGTTGGACGGTTCATTTTGATTTAAAATATTTAATAAAGTAATTATAAGTTCGACAATAGATTGTTTCGATAAATCATTTGTTTCATTATTAAGTGCACAACCATTTTTAGGGGAAGGCAAATTGGATTCATTTATGATAGCATTATGAGCCTTGACATCGTATCCTTTGTTTGATGTTAAATATTGAGGAGGTTTTAAAAATACAGTCTTCTTATAGGAAACATTTTGAAAATCTTTATTATTATTTATATGAGTTCTGTTGATGACAGAGGTTGAAGGAGTGTTTGGGGAATTTGCTACGACATCAGAATATGATTTGGTTATTGTAGGGAACATTTTGGATGCCTCTGCATAAGAAATACTATTTTTAGCCATATGCTCTTTGATATTTTTTTGCCTTAAAAATTCTTTACATATTTTATTTGTTGCATAGTGGGAGCCATGACAAATACAGCAAAAAGCCTCATCTTCTGATGTACAGCTGCTTCCAGAATGACCATCCTTGCCACATTTAAAGCAGCGAGGAGTTGATCTACACATATCTTTGACATGTCCGTATCGACAACATTTAAAACATTGTATAGTAGGGTAAATATATAAGTCTACAAGAAAAGAATTAAAACATATGAAAATTCTTTTAGGAAGAATTTGGCCATCGAAAGTCAGGACAACTGTTTCCGTATCAATAAAACTGACTTTATTATCAATAAATGTTTTCTTTTTTAGTCGCCTAGCTTTTAAAACATTACCACAACCTGGAGGAACAGAAACATTCTGGATAACCTCTTCTGTAGACCATTCTTTCGGAATCCCTCTTACAATACCCATTCTAGAAATATTAAATGATGGAATAAAGGCTTTGAACCTGTTACTCGAAAGCTTAGTATCGCTGGTAAAGTTATTAGCGTCTGAAAAATTTGTAAATGTAAGAGAAAGCCTATTTCTGCCAATTCTCTTCAAACTTCCATTTAGAATATTTTTAAATGAATTATTTTTAAGAAATCGACCAAAAGAGACAGGGTGAAGAGTGACATTTTCATCTGGAGACAATTGTTCTTTTTGTATATGAACTACATATGGTCCAATATCTGAGGCTTGGTAAAGGCGAGTTGTAGTAGTTGGAACTTTAGTAGTAGATATATCATCTTGACCACTAGTTTTCATTGTGATAGGTATGGAAAGATTACAATTATTATCATCATTTATACAGGAACAGCCGTTCTCTTTATCTGCCTTGCCATGACGCTTTCTTTTCTTATTGCAATGTTTACATATTCTTATAGCATTTGTGCGCTTTCTCGATATCTTTGCATTATTTACCGAACTAACATCCGTATCCATAGAGGATTCACAATGTTCAATAGTGACATAGTGAGATACCTGTGGGACTGTGCCCCCAGGATCGGGAGGTTCGTCTCCCATGGAGAAAATAAAATGAATTAAAAACTTACCCTACGAAGAAATATTCACACTAACTACAAAATATAAACTAAAAAGAACTAAAATAACAAATATTTACACTACTTAACACCTATCTGATCTATATAAGATATTTTCAAATTTTAAATTGCAAAAAACACTCCCGCTCTTTCGACGTTTCCCGCGCTTTTCGTTGTATGGCTTTTAGTATTTTAGTATATAAGTATTAGGGGTGTGCGATAATTATCGATAATTCGTAATCACTCGATAATTTTTCATTCGATAATTATCGATAAGTGTTTTTCGATAATTTTGATTCGATAATTATCGATAAGTTTTCATTCGATAATTATCGATAATTTTTTGCGGTCCGATAATTATCGATAATTTTGTGTCATCCGATAAATGTCGATAATATTGTGGTATTCGATAATTATCGATAATTGTTTTTGGATCCGATAAGTATCGATAATTATGGTACGGCGGAGGACCTTTTTTTTAGGTATTCGGATAGGGTATGGAGGATAATGTCGATATTGGACGGCGGATGACCTTTTTTTTTTTTTTCGTCGTCCCAAAATTGTACCAATAATTATCAACAGCTATCGTGAACTATCAATAATTTTTATCCGATAATTATCGATAACTAGCGTGAACTATCGATAATTTTTATCCGATAATTATCGATAACCGTCCCCAATTATCAATAACTTTTTATCCGATAATTATCGATAAGTGTTCATTCGATAATTATCGATAACTATCGATAACACAATACGATAATTATCGATAATTTTTTCCGATGAACACACCTAATAAGTATAGTTAATAGAAGTGTAGTGTCAAATAGAAATAATTTCGCAAATGTCATGTCGTCATCGCTCATGTCATGGGACCACATGGGATGTTAGTATGTTACTACGGTACAGAAGTAAATAAATACTAGGCCGTGCTTACTAGTTTACTATACCTTAGTGTGGGACTAAGTTTTTATATATATATATATATATAGGTTTGCAGGAATATCGTAATTTTATCACTACGACAAATAAATAGTTAACAAAATACATGTCAGCATTATAACATTTTTAGAATATTTTAATTCATAATTTTTGACGTGATAACGTCTAGTAAATTGATGAAGGGGTGCCCGTTCGAAGAAGATGACGTCATCATTGTCACAATTAGTGAGCGAGAGCGCAGACCAAGCGATAGAGAGGCACGATTAGCCTAAGCGTTCTGTCTTACACTCCATCGGACCGCGTTCGAGTAAAAGAGACAGTGGCGCTACGCAATCTACACGCGAACTGTTTTGTAGGGATGTTCATCGAAAAAAAATATCGATAATTTTACTATCGATAATTATCGAATCGTTTTATCGATAATTATCGATTGTTATGGAATGAATAGTTATCGATAATTATCGGAGGAAAAGTTATCGATAGTTGGCGACAGTTATCGATAATTATCGGATAAAAATTGTCGATAGTTGACGAAAGTTATCGATAATTATCGGTCGATAGTTATCGATAATTATCGAATTAAAAAATATCGATAATTATCGGATCAAAATTATCGAATAACACTTATCGATAATTATCAATAATTATCGAATGGAAAATTATCGAGTACTTACGAATTATCGATTATTATCGCACACCCCTACTGTTTTGTGATTTGTCAATTGTTTGGTAGAAGTAGGGATGTTCACCGATAAAAAATATCGATAATTTTACTATCGATGATTATCGAATCGTTTTATCGATAGTTATCGATAATTATCGTATGAACAGTTATCGATAATTATATCGAAGGAAAAGTTATCGATAGTTGGCGAAAATTATCGATAATTATCCGATAAAAATTATCGATATTTGACGAAAGTTATCGATAATTATCGTCGATAGTTATCGATATTTAACGAATGAAAAATTATCGATAATTATCGGATCAAAATTATCGAATAACACTTATCGATAATTATCGAATGGAAAATTATCGAGTATTTGCGAATTATCGATAATTATCGCACACCCCTACTGTTTTGTGATTTGTCAATTGTTTGGAAGAAGTAGGGATGTTCATCGATAAAAAATATCGATAATTTTACTATCGACGATTATCGAATCGTTTTATCGATAGTTATCGATAATTATCGTATGAACAGTTATCGATAATTATCGAAGGAAAAGTTATCGATAGTTGACGAAAATTATCGATAATTATCGGAAAAAAATTATCGATAGTTGACGAAAGTTATCGATAATTATCGGTCGATAGTTATCGATATTTATCGAATGAAAAATTATCGATAATTATCGGATCAAAATTATCGAATAACACTTATCGATAATTATTGATAATTATCGAATGGAAAATTATCGAGTATTTAAGAATTATCGATAATTATCGCACACCCCTACTGTTTTATGATTTTCAATTGTTTGGTAGAGAGTGTGCTGTTTACTATTTAATTTAAATATTTATAAGGAGACACACGATAAGCGTGGATGTCGAGACGCGAGCCGGAACCAGAGAGAGCGCTTAGCCCTCTATGTCCACAGACCCGAAAAACGCCGTTTGAACGTAGATACTAAGATTAAGAGACTATCTAAATGGAGTAATTCATAAACAATAGATATATAGAGCACCTTCCCCTCAAAATATATAACATATAACATATTAAAATAATATATCAAAATATTATGTACTAACATATAAAATTTATAAGAAAAAATTTTTTTTTGGTTTGACAGTTCGCCCACTACGAGTGACATAATATTGATTATCTGTGCCGAGCCTATTACTATTGTCATTCTTTATATCAATATTTCCCTCCAAAATTTCATTCTCAAATGGTACATATTTATCACTACAAAACTTATCAACGTTACTGTATGACTTTCTTAAATGATAGCTATTTCGTCTAAATGGCCTCGTATTAGAGCCTCTACTAATGAGATATGACCTTGGCTCCTTACATTTTTTAACAACTACACCCTTCCTCCAGACCTTGTCCTTCTCAGTACAATAAACAATTTTATCACCAGGCTTATATCGAACCTCATTCTTTTTAGCACTCTTATCATGGTAGGCCTTAGTTACTGACTGCTTTAAAGATAATAATTTATGAATGTTTGTTACAATCCTAGGCTCAAGATAGGACATACATGATGGTACATTGGACCTAACATTCCTACTATTCAAGATTTGAGAGGGAGATACTGACAGACCTGATAAAGGACTATTATTATAACACATAAGATAATCTCTATAATCCCTGCCATCTTCAAGAGCTTTTTTTATAATATTTTTACTTATGTTTACTGCTTTCTCTGCTAAACCATTGCTGCGAGGATAGTAAGGGCTACTAGTTATTAAATTTATATCTTTACATTTATAATATTCCAAGCAATCGAAAGACTTAAATGGATTATTGTCAGCAATTATTTCTACAGGATATCCAAACCTAGTAAATACTTCTTGCATACTATCAATTACAGATTTAGAATTTTTATTATTTAAAGGTCTAATTTCAAGCCAATGAGATAAATAGTCTATAATAATTAAATATGATTTACCTGCATACTCCATAATATCCATACCAACCTTGTAGTATCTATATTTAGGTATTTTATGAGGAAGCATGGGTTCGTGTACATTAGCAGATCTAAACTTTTCACAGGTGCGACACTTTGAAATAAAATTTTGAATATCATCAGATAGCCCGGGCCAATAAAACAACTGCCTTGCCTTTGAAACACTTTTATTAATTCCAATGTGACCGTCATGTACAAGACCAATTACATAAGACTTAAGTTTCTGTGGAACAACAATTCTATTACAATAAAATAAAAATCCATCTTGAACATACAATTGTTCTTTTAATTTAGCATAATGTTTATATATATCTTTATTTAATTTAGAAGGCCAACCATGATAAAAGTAACTACATAATTTTGATAATACAGGATCATTATATGTTTCATTTCTAAAAATAGCTTTTCTCTCATCTGACATAGGTATATGCTTTGACACTGTATGTACTACTTGTAACATCTCATGATCATGTTCTGTATAATTTAAACAATTTCTAGATAACATATCAGCAAAATGAACTAATTTACCAGGAACATAATAAACATTTAAGTTATATATTAATAATTTTAACCTTAGTCTTTTCAAACGAGGAGAACCAATTTTACTTATTTGTTTACACATTATTGAAACTATGGGTTTATGATCAGTTTGAATATCAATATGAGAGCCATATATATAGTTATGAAATTTTTTTGTACCAAAATGTATTGCTAATAATTCTTTTTCTGTTTGTCCATAATTTAGTTCAAAATCATTCATAGTCCTAGACACACAAGCTATTAATTTCAAATTGCCTAAATCATCCCGTTGAAACATACAACAACCCAAGCCATTACTCGAAGCATCACACTGTAATATTATTTTCTTATTTGGATCAAAAGGACACAATGCTGGAGCACAGCTCACCTTTTCTTTCAACTTTTCAAAGGCCCTTTCATGCACAGGTAACCACATAAACTCAACATTTTTCTTTAAAAGTTTACAAAGAGGTGACATTAATTCAGCCATTTCAGGTACATATCTCCTAACATAATTGAAAGAACCAATGATACTCATTAATTGATCTCTGTTAGTGGGTGATTTTAATTTTATTAAAGATTCTACTCTAGATTTATCAACAGACATGCCATGCTCATTGAAAATTTGACCAACATATTTTACTTCTTTTTGTTTATACTGAAATTTATTTTTATTAAACACAATACCTATCTCTTTAGCTTTATTAATTACTTCAATTAGTGCCCTATCATGATCCTCAGCAGAATTACCCATAACAAGTATGTCATCAGCCCATACTACAACATTATTAAATTTACTAAAATATGATTCTAATACATCTTGAAAGAGCTCAGGCGCATTCATGAGACCATAGGGTAATACTAGATATCTATAAACACCAAATGGAGTCGCAAAACAACACTTCCAAGATGACTCTTCGTCTAACGTTAAGTGATGAAAACCCTCTGATAAATCTAAAACTGAAAAAAACTTTTTACCTTTTAATTTAATAGCAAGTTGATCTAAAGTAGGCAATATTTTAGGTTTTTTTATAATATATTTATTAAGATCTGAAGGATCCAAACATAATCTAACATTTTTATTTGATTTTTCAACAATAACTATTCTGTTTATACAAGAATTTTCACTAATTTTGTCCACTTTAACTATTGAATTTCTATTTTCTAGCCTATCTAGCTCACACTTTAACGGGTCTAGAAGACAATTAGGTATCCTAGAGGGCGGATGACATATTTGCTGGTCAAATGGCTTAGTAACAATTGTATATTTACCCGGTAGTTTCCCTACCCCTTGAAAAACACTTTGATGTTTCAATATAAATTTATCTTTTTCTATGTCAACACTAGACTCAATACTATTCACTCTTTTAATTAAGTTTAATGAAATACAGCCTGGAAGACCTAACAAGGTAGTTTTACACTTCACAATTACAAAATTTTCAAAACTTTTAGTATTTTTAAATTTACACATTAAGTTAACCATACCTAAGGGTTCAACAACATTACCATTAAAAGATTCTAACTTTATATTTGTTTTTAACAATTTAACATTTAACTTACTATTAATCTTTTGAAATATTTCTAACGGCATAATACTCACATCGGCACCGGTATCAAGCTTACACTTAACAGGCAGAGTCTCTATTATAATGTTTTCATACCAATCACTTTTATTCACACTAGACACCACTTTAGCCATATGACAATAAAGTTCTTCATCACACTTCTCGACCCGGTTCACCTTACAGCTCACTGCGAAGTGGTTCTTAATACCACATTTGTTGCATCTCTGACCATAGGCTGGACACTTTCTCGGGCCATGGATTGTTTGACAACGCCTACACTTGAACTCCTCCTTGTTATTGGCATATCTGCTGCTTTTGTTGCTCCACCTGGTCTTGTTGTTGTTATTGCTGCTTCGGTTGGTCATGCAGCCCTGGTTGGTCTTGCTATTGTTGCTGCCTCGGTTGTTCATGCAGCCCTGGTTGGTCTTGCTGCTCTGGTTCCGGCTGTAGTCAATATCTAGTGTGGGATTCATCTCCTTCACTTGAAGCTTGCTCTGTTCAGACGTTCTACAAAAATTTGAGGCTTTCTCCAACGTCAAGCCGTCAATACGAAGAAGACTTTCCTGTATACTTTTATCGGCGATCCCCTGTACAATTTTATCTCTTAAAAGCTGATCTTCAATTGACTCTCCTTTGCAAATACTATAGTTACAATTCAATAATAACTGCTTGCAATCTGTGAAAAAATTATCGAAGGCCTCGCCTTGTTTCTGTTTCCTTTCATTAAATTTATATCTTTCGAAAACTTCATTAACACGTGGACTCACATATTTCTCAATCGCCGCCATTACCGATTCGTAATTACTCGCTTTGTCTTCAGTTAAAGGCAAAGTTAACAAAACTCGAGCCGAATCAATGCCGATCATATTTCGTAGTAGCGCTAATTTGATTCTGTCACTGCTAACGTCTTGTTTTGTTGAAATTAAATAATCTTCAAACGATGCGCGCCATAATCGCCATTCTGACGCGGCGTTGGATGCTCGCAAGTCAAAGCTAGGCGGCAATTTCACCATTAATTTAAATATTTATAAGGAGACACACGATAAGCGTGGATGTCGAGACGCGAGCCGGAACCAGAGAGAGCGCTTAGCCCTCTATGTCCACAGACCCGAAAAACGCCGTTTGAACGTAGATACTAAGATTAAGAGACTATCTAAATGGAGTAATTCATAAACAATAGATATATAGAGCAGAGAGTACCACTTGAAATACTCCCCTTGATTTCCTACTTTTCCTATCGTATTCCTATTCTTAACAAAATAACTCAGATTGGAAAATCTTGAATATCACACTATCATCTATATAAAAAAAGTACTACACTATCATATGTAAAGTAATACACACTATCATATTATATATGTGATAATAATTCAATTCGATTCATAAAAGTATACAATTCTACATCTATGTTTTCTTATGACGTTATCACGTAAAAAATTTCGAGTGGTTTAATTTGAAAAATCGATAAAGAATGCACAATATCATCTCTTTCATGGTCTGTAACTAGTTTAGTTATTAGCAAGGAATTTAGAATTTATAAATAAATTCCTCGGTTACTTATAGTTACTTATGCCGTGATCTCTTTGGTTTTGCACCTCTATACTTTATGATTCTGCTTTAGTCTTTAGCAGTCTTGTCATAGAGAATATCTCTATGTCTTTTGTCTTTAGTTCCTGACGCCATTTTGTGTTTTGGTCTTTCAACTTTCAAGTATACTGGACGTGTTACATCCATTAATTTTATATTCTAGAAGTTCTATTGCTGATACTAAAGAAGTTTTGTACGTTTTATTGCATTAATTAGTTTTATTAGACTAAAAATGGCAGACAGAATCGATATGGCTTTGGATGATATAATAAAGGCAAACAAAAAAGGAAGAAGTGGAGGCGGTGGAGCTGGTAGAAAATTTGATGTCAAAAGATCTAGTCGTGGAGGTGGAGGTGGTTTTCGTAATGCACGCGCAGGTGGTGTGTTACGAGGCCGAAATCGTGGTGGCGTATCCAAATCAGCTAATTATACAAGGGTAATTCGAATAAAAGTATTAAGTTGATTATACAATTTGCAATATGGCGGAGCAACGTGGTGAAATGACGCGTCAAGTGCATCGTATCTAGCGCCTATTTCTTCTTATCCGTGAAATATAGTTTTCCTACGGGAAATTTGTTAAGACAGTGTAGTTAATTATTAAAGAAAAAATATCATAAAGGTGGTCTGTGCTTCGACTCCATTTGTATTTTTCTATCAGAAAATGTTGGGCGTTTTATGTAATTTTAATAACTTGTAATGGACGCGAGCTCTATTCTTTGGACGGATTTAATGTCTTCAGTTAGCTTTCATCGAGCAACGACAACAATCGTGAAGATACTAACAATATTGCAACTGATTATGTTGTGGATGGGGGCGAGGCTTGTTTGCAAATAAGCCTTTCTTCGAGTACCTGTTATTTTGCATGGGTGATTTACAGCCCATGAACAACAACTAAAACCACAGCCATTGTGTCTTCAGTTATATTGATTGTGGATGATGAAACTTTCTTGTGCAAAGTTTTAAAAAGTGCAGTGCCAGTGGTGTTAACAATGAGTCTATATAATAAGTTAATTGTTAATTGTTTTTGAAATTTGGTTATTTTTTGTCACTGTCTACAATAATTAATATGTATTTATAACAATTTTTAAATTTCGTGAATTGTAATAGAACATGTACAACTTAAGTTTGCTAAGTATTTTGAGTGCTTACTCAAAGAAGCTGCAGCGGGCAGTTGGCATGATCTATGAAGGACAACCTATTTCAGGGTGATGTAAACAGCACATGGAAACATGACATGTTCAATGACTACAACGATAGGAAGATACAAAGGAGTGCACCCATTACAACAGGGCCAACTAAACTTTTAGTTTCAAATTTGGATTTTGGAGTTTCAGACTCTGATATCCAAGAACTATTCTCAGAATTTGGCATTTTAAAGAGTGCTGCTGTTCATTATGATAGATCAGGCCGATCATTAGGTATGTATAATGAATTACATTACTTAAGTTATATTTATTTATGTGTAGTTATTACTTTGTTGCCTTAATGCCAGTGGCAGGGTTGGAAAAAAGTATGCCCTTGTGGGTTTTCCCACCATGCCTAGGAGAGTACACAAAGCCATTGTTTGTTCTCACAGACACCTAGTTATGATTTTTATTCATGGTAGGGAAATTATCTGTCAACCTGCAGTGGAGCAGCATAGTGGATTAAACTTCAACCCTTCTCCTATATAGGAAATAGGCTTTTGCCTAGCAGTGGGATAGTTACAGGCTCATTCAGTCCAGTAGCCATTACTTAAAATGATTTTTTTTTTGTCTACATTGTCCAGATTTTGAACAACACTAATTGCAATGTGTACTTGAAATTTGCAGATAAACTTTGAAAAGTGGATACCGAATTTCATCATTTAATTTAGTACGGACATTCTATTTGATTATCTAACAGGCCCCTTAAGCACAGTATATTAATATATACAGTATTGTAACTCGGCTGTATTTTTGAAATAAATGCCTACAGTGGTACGTGGTGCTACAGCGTGCTACAGCCGCGCGCTATGTAAACATGCGATGGGGCTGCCTCCAGCATTTTAATTAAATTTTCCTACTTTGTGTTCCATCTAAAAACAGTTACCAAACTACACGGTTGCTTAGCAACAAATAAACAGTCTGATGTAAATACAAATTTGATTGCATTGATATTATTAAGTATTTATACTTAATATATCAGTGTTTGATTGTGTATATTTACTTAAATAATTCACATTTCAGCCCACTATAAAATGTTTTGTGCAGGACAACGTCTGTCGGGGCCACTAGTTAATAATAAAATACCACATCTTTACTTAGAATTATACAAACTAACAAAACAAAGCACACATGTCCCGAGGTTTTAAAACAAACGTACCTACCGTATCATGATTCATGAACCGCTTATAACTTTCAATCATGTCAATCACTTTCCATTACTCTATTTATTTATTTATTTATTAATCTAGACATCTTTTTTTCGGAAAATAAAAGGAAATACTTATCCATTAAAAAGACACATATTATGTACCTAATTACTAGTAAGTAAAATTATTTTATAGTCTTACCTTTCAGAGTTTCCAGGTAATCTAAAAAAAGTTATCTCTGGATGCGTTATTGAAGAATTCATGCAACCATAAACAGCACAATATTTCCTACTCTTCATATTAAATATCTAATTGAAATCTTTTTTAGTGAAAAAATCGTGCGGTTATTGTTAAATAACACACAATCCATTTGTCACTGCGGCACAGTCGCGAATGTTTGCGTCTTGAGCGTATGCCGAGATCGAAGCGCGTAGACATAGCTCGCGCTTCGTCCGTTTGTACTATATTAATATACTGTGCCTTAAGGTAGTTCCAGCATGGTGAAGTGTAGTCCTACCTTAATACCTTCTGCCTAATATCGTTAGTTATTGTAATCTGACAATGTTGCTCTGAGTGTTTTATATATTTTTGTTTATATAGTATATACAAATAGTATTGCGCTTTCTAATAATAGTTTTATTAAATTAAAAAGATGAGAGCGTTGTGCAGTGTTGCCAGATCACTATAAATTTAAAATTAAAATTTATAATTTTAATATCTCGATAACAAAACTGTAAAGTGCTACTTTTATTTTTTTAGCTTATTCTAAAAACATTTTTCAACACTCTCCTAGTTTTTTTTTCCAATTCTGCCGAGAGAATTTTTTAATGTAATAAAAAATCGGATATTTAAAATACATAAATGGGACATTAATCGCAAAATCGAAATGAACTTTGTCTTTAAATATCTCGCGATCTAAACCGTCAAAAATTATGAAATTTTAGGAATTCATAAATAAATCTATTCTGAACCCGTGAAAAAATTTTTAGCCGAATCTGTCGAAAAGTGGTTTCATGCTGGAACTACCTTAAAAAGATTTTTGGCGATTTGCAAAAAAAACCTCACTTAACCTTTTAAAAAAAAACCTTACATATCCTAGAATGCGTAAATACATTTCTCGGTGATAAAACAAAACGAAATAAAACCTAACCTAACCTAAACATGCACTTTGAAGCTCGCTTTGAAGACACTCCAACCTCCTCCTTTTTTGTTGACTCGCTTTCTTATATAGAGCATGCTAAGCAACATATTCAAAAAATTCAATATTTCGAAAAATATAGGGAGTCGCCAAAAATCCTTTAAGGAGACTCTTAAATAGTCAAATGGAATGTCTGCCAAATTTCATGGACAAAATTTTGTATCTGCTTTTCGGAAGTTCACCCAAATTTGCTTTCAGTAATGTTATAAAAAGTAGATACACAAGTTAAAGGAAGATATAAATGTAATAGAATATACATGTTCTTATATAATTTACAGGTACTGCTGATGTTGTATTTGAAAGAAGAGCAGATGCATTAAAAGCTATGAAACAATACAATGGAGTGCCACTTGATGGACGTGCAATGAATATTCAACTTGCTACATCTGAAATAAACACATTCAGAAATGAAGAGAGAACAAGGCCTATAGGTGGAGGAGCAATGAGAAGAAATTCAAATAGAGGTTAAAACCTTTGTGTTATTAATTCATCATTGTAATAATATTTAGCTAAATTTATTAATATAATATTAAAAATAAACATTATATATATACACCACAGGCATATTAAACACATTTTCAAAAAATATATAATTATAACAAATACATATGTATTCAAGAAAATGAATTAAAATACTAATTAAAAATAAATGTGCATTGAAAATTTTTATCTTTAAATAAACATAAAACTAAGTTATGACATGTAAAATCGAAGTTATCAAAAACTTTGTAAATTTAAAAAAAATATGTCTCAATAGAATTTTACTGTTTAAAAGGAGGTGGAAATAGAGCACAAGGTGGTGGTGGTCGAGGAGGAGGACGACGTGGAGGCCGTGGAGGAGCAACACGTGGCAAACGACCAGTTCCAACAGCTGAACAATTAGATGCAGAACTAGATGCTTATGTTAAAGAAATAAAGTGATATGAATTTAACTCAACATAATTATAGTATGACATACCTAATTATAAGATACTAATAAGTTGGTATAATTAATAAAATTTTGGTTTAAATAACCTCAACTACTTGACCTTGTCAGTTAAAATGCAACATCTGATTGATTAAAAACATATTTTTAATAAAATAATTACCAAAATATGTTTTTTATTTCTTCAAAAGTAAATTTTAAATTTGCAGTTTATGGTATGAAGACATTTCTGTAGAGTTGGGCTGTACTAGGTAAATTTAGGAATATATTTATTTATATTTTATATAAAACAATAAAATATAAATAAATATATAATAAGTACGTTTAATAGCTAGCTGTTGTATTACGAATTTGTATAATACAGAAAGTCACGAAAATTAATTTTCTCCTTGACATCTGATCCTGTTAATGATCTGCCCGTAGACATGATCTTTCTTCAGGCCTGATTTCATTGATTGATTCCAATTCAAATGCAACTTAAGTAGAAAAATATTCGTTAATAATATCCGAAGGTCATACACATACAAATCTCGGAGATTATTACTTTTTATTGGGTGAAGTACATATAGGCAATTATAAAAAATCAAATTGATTTGCAAATACTGTTTTAACCCTTTGACCGCCAAGCGCAGCGCATGGAAAGTGTGCCCTCCACGCCAGGCCTTTTTTTACCCGACTGCGACAGAAGGAGGGTTATGTTTTTCGAGTGTATGTATGTATGTATATATGTATGTATGTATGTCCATTTCTTTGGCACGCCCTACAGCCCAAACGGCTGGACGGTTTTTGACATATGAGGTGTCGTTGGATTTGTCTAAATTGTAGTAGTGACATAGGCTATATAAATTTTCAAAATGGCGGAATGAAGTGGGGAGTTGAATTTTTTTTATCTTACTGTAGCAATATGGGTATCAAATGAAAGCTAGTAGATTGTTTTATTCTTTTTAGTTTATAATAAGAGTATTTTACGGAGTCGGGTTTTTTGATTTTTTTAATTAAGCATACTTGTTACTATTAAGCCGGGTCCGCTGCGCCATGTTTTCGTGTTTGCAAACATAATAACATGTTTGCAAACCAGAATAGGGGCGTGGCTTAACAGTTTTTGTTAGCAAAAACACATAACATGTTTGCCGATACAAATGGAAAACATTCCCCGCATTCGCCTGCGGGGAGGGGAAACGTCACAGATTATGGTATTGGAAACGTCAAATTTTGATTGATTTTGTGTAATCTGTCATCTGTGGTTTACTCTTGGCTTACTTCTACTATTTATCTACATACCTAATCTCTGGGTTTATTCAAAAGTTAGGTTAGGTTTTTTCGTCATAATACGTAGTTATTTTATATATTTTATATATAAATTGAATAGGTATTCTTTTTGAATTTAATAACCATGGAGTTCGTTTTTTAGTTTCGTTTTTCGTTTTTTCGTTTTTTTTCGGTTTCGTCTTTGTAGAACTAAATCCACTATAGCTATTACAGCTTGTACGTCCTCTTCATCGGAACTCATTTTTTTAAATAAATTGGAATCACAGATCAGATCAGATGTATTTATTGATTAAAATAATTTTATAATAATAATAATAAAACAAAATCCACAGACACAATCAATAACAAAACAGAGTGCACCAGACGGGCATGTTTTGCTAACATGTCTTGGTAACATGTTTTGCTAACATGTTTTGTTAGTAAATTGGCGCACCGGACCCGGCTTTAAATACCTACAAAATGCTAGTGATGAGACTTTCACAAATATCGATAAATATTTATAACTCCTGCTGTAATAGATTTTCCATATACAGGTGTTAAATTTATATATAGGCCATAAATTTATCAAATAAATATTGCAATAGTAGCATTAATTATGTTTCATAAATGAAATAACCGAATTAACAAACTTCACCGAAACAAGTTTTTATCGAACAAAGCCCATCCCTAAAATGAGAGTGACGTCAATACTTGTCGCTTTAAAGCGACAATGGCGTATGGCTTCAAAGAAAATATGGTTATTTTAGGGATGTGGTAATGGTTAACCCTTTGACCGCAAAGCGCAGCGCATGGAAAGTGTGCCCTCCACGCCATGCCCTTTTTTTACTATTAAATACCTACAAAATGCTAGTGATGAGACTCACAAATATCGATAAATATTTATCACTCCTGCTGTAATCGTTTTTCCATATATATGTGTTAAATTTATATACAGGCATTAAATTTATCAAATAAATGTTGCAATAGTAGCATTAATTAAGTTCTATAAATGAAATAACCGAATTAACAAACTTCACCGTAACAAGTTTTTATCGAACAAAGCCTATCCCTAAAATGAGTGTGACGTCAATACTTGTCGCTTAAAAACGACAATGGCGTATGGCTTTAAAGAAAATATGATTATTTTAGGGATGTGGTAATGGTTAACCCTTTGACCACCAAGCGCAGCGCATGGAAAGTGTGCCCTCCACGCCATGCCATTTATAAAATAATAAAATATAAATAAATATAAAATATAATGAACACGTTTAATAGTTAGCTGTTGTATCATGAATCTGTATGTATGTGTATAATACAGAAAATCACGAAAATTCATTTTCTCCACGGCATCTCCTGATCGTGTTTATGATTTGCCCGAAGACATTTGATCTTTCCTCAGGTCTGATTTTTTCTAATTCAAATGCAACTTAACTAGAAAAATATTCGTTAATATTATCTGAAGGTCATTTACATACAAATCTCGAAATAAGAGTAATAAGAGTACATCGAGATAAACTTTTATTTCGAACTCGGATGTTCGTCTTTAATTCACGAATTCATTCTTCACACTGAGTTGCCTTACCGGGAAAAATGATCAGAAAAATGATCGGGCCTGAACAGGCCTGATCAGACGTGAACAGGCATGATCATGTCTAATTTCAGGCTTGCTCATACATGAACAGGTATGATCGTGTCTGACATCAGGTATAAGTAGGCGTGACTATGTATGATCAGGCATGAACGTATTTTTACTCTTCAGATATGATCCTGCCTGAGGCCTGCCCATACATGAGAGACAGTCGATAAAAATATACAATAAACTAGGTACCTAGAGTGGGTCCCAAGGGAGTTGCTGGTCTCCTACTGAGCGCGTTCCCCGTTGGTGGATAGGGGAACGCCACTCGAATGCCTCGCGAGTGGTAGGGGTCTTCGGACCCCCGCGGACCAAAACCAGCAGCAGTGGGCGTGAAAGCGCAGGAGGGGTCTCTCGCTCTCCCCCTTCATTCGGTGGCGCGAAAGCGTGGTAGTGGGCGCTGAGGCGCACAAGCCACTGGGCTCCCTGGACCAGCTTATGTGTGGACCCATCAGCGGGGTTTCGCCGTTTGGGGTAGCTGGGGTCTGGTGGTGGGCGGAGCGCGAAGGTGCGGTGAGAGTGTTGGCACAGGAGGTGCGGCTGGTGAGGGAGTGGAGCCGCTTCTGGTACCTCTCTGAATTAGCAGAGAGGATCAGTCGAGCGGCCCCACACAACATACGGAGATAACAACAATCACATATGGAGGGGCCACCGGGCTAAGCGTCAGGGCGTCACGGTTGTATGCGCGAGCGATCCCGTAGCGCCCCACTACGGCGCAGACAGTCGATGGGTTTTAGTGGGTATTCTGGCTTCGCAGCCAGCGAGTCCCACATACCCGTCTCCTGCGAGCGACGGAACGCATCCCGTTTTTTAACGATGGGAAATGCATTTACGCATAAATGCATTTCCCATCGTTAAAAAAATAAAAATAAAATAGGTACCTAGAGTGGAATCAAGAAGAATGTGATTATAAATTTATAAATGAAGTAAAGAATGTATTAATTAATAGATGTTATTATGATATAGATGAATATTTTAATGATAAACAATAACAACACCTATTATATATATTAAAAGTAAGTTACGTTGACTACAACCGTGAGGGTCGAAAAAGAATGACCTTTCTTCTAAAAGTAATTTAATTATAAAATAATTACAAATTATTATAAAACTAAGACATGGTGACTAAGTTTGATGTTAGAACAGAGTGCTTCATTATTCTTAGTTTCGGTATATAAAAGGCTCGGCCGGTGACGTTGGTCTTATGGTGCAATCGGGGTCTTCGATGATTTGTCGATAATCTGGTGCACGTTTTGCAGATGACGCGACTCTTGTCATGCCGCAATCGAGGTCATTGATGATATGTAATTAGTGATGTAAATAATTATATTTACCTAACAAAGAGCTTCCTCTCTACCTGGATATTACGTGCCCTGCGGGGTCCACAAGTATCTTTTGTATTTCATAAGTACAATGTAAATTATAAAATAAATGAATAAATAAATAAATAAATTGTAGAAGGTTAAATACCCCAGACCAGTGCAGCTGAAGCCTTTGAAAATGGTAAAAAATGGTAAAAAGTGAAAAAAAAATAGTAAGATGAAACCCATTGGAAAAGGAAGAAAATATATAACAAAAATGCAAGGAAAATAATTTACGGGCGATCTGAGGTCGGGAAGTGGAGGGCGGTAAAAAAAAAATATTTAAAATATTATATATAAAAAAAAAATTACAATGTGGTTGTTACCTTTTTATGGTAAGTTTTCACAAAATTTCGTGAAAATAAAATTATTTTTGTAAAAGATACAAATAAAAAACCAAAAACTTTGTTATTTGAATTTTTCACATAAATTTTGAGATTATGTGAAAAAAATTTAAATACAAAAGTTGTAGATCTTTTTATTACCTACAACTTTGTCATTTAACTTTTTTCCATAGGACTTTTGGTTTTACCGGAAATCGAGATAAATGGCTTTATACCCTTAACCCAACCCCTCCACTTTCCGACCTCAGATCACCCGTAAATTACTTTTCCTTTCATTCTTGTTATATTCTCTTCCTTTTCCAATGGGCTTCATTATACTATTATTATTTTTTTGGTTTAAAAAATTATCGACTGTGGTCACATCACTAGTGTCGCTTTAAAGCGACAATGGCATCTGGTGAACGTGTATTTTTAGGTCTTAACTTCGCCTAAAACAAATTCAAATTTCGAATTAATAGTACAAATATCTAGCTTAACTTTGGTTCAAAATTATTTAGTGACATATGGATAAGACGACAAAATAAAAGAAAACTTATCCTTTTACATATTTTGTATAATATCAGATAACAAAGTAGCCCATCTGTTAGTCGCCTTAAGGCGACGTTGTCGTTCTAGCGGCCGATTACGTTTGTCGCCTTAAGGTAGGGGTGTGCGATAATTATCGATAATTCGTAACTACTCGATAATTTTTCATTCGATAATTATCGATAATTATCGATAAGTATTATTCGATAATTTTGATTCAATAATTATCGATAATTTTTTATTCGATAATTATCGATAAGTATCGATAAGTTTTCATTCGATAAAAATCGATAATTATCGATAAGTATTATTCGATAATTTTGATTCAATAATTATCGATAATTTTTTATTCGATAATTATCGATAAGTATCGATAAGTTTTCATTCGATAATTATCGATAATTTTTTGCGATCCGATAATTATCGATATTTTTTTGCGATCCGATAATTATCGATAATTTTGTGTGATCCGATAGATATCGATAAATTTGTGGGATCCGATAATTATCGGTAATTGTTTTTGGATCCGATAAGTATCGATAATTGTGATTTGATAATTATGGTACGGCGGGTGACCTTTTTTTTTTAGGTATTTGGATAGGGTACGGAGAAAAATATCGCTAGTAGTTGGCGGATGACCTTTTTTTTTTAAGGTTTTTGATAGGATACGGAGGATTATGTCGAGGCTGGACGGCGGATGACCTCTTTTTTTTTTTTTTTTTTTTTCTTCTTCGTTGTCCGATAATTGGAACAGTAATTATCGATTATTTTTATCCGATAATTATCAATAACTGTCGTCAACTATCGATAATTTTTATCCGGTAATTATCGATAACTGTTCATTCGATAATTATCGATAACACAATACGATAATTATCGATAATAAAATTATCGATAATTTTTTCCGATGAACACCCCTACCTTAAGGCGACGTTGGCGTTGAAAGGGTTAACCCTAGACTAGGGATTTTCATCGGAAAAAATTATCGATAATTATCGAATGAGGATCCGTAACGTTTTTAGTTGAGAATGCAGATTTATAGAGCTAAGAAATCCTTAAGATACAGTGAAAAAATTTTTGTTCTACGACAAAAATTGACGAAGTTATGATCAAATTACTAGCGGAGTTCACTATCCGGGCGGCACGGTAGGCTGTGACGTCACTGTGTCCGAACCCGTTGCCAGCGATAAGGCGCGTAGGTGTTTTCATTGGTTTATTGTGTCTTTGAAACAAATTAAGTGTCCGATTTGTGTCTAATTCTCCTTTCTAACTATGTATGAATATTGTATAGTGCCGTAATGTACAAATACTTCTTTTACTTCTAAAAAGCCTGAAAAACTCTTTTTATACGTGCCGAAAGACCCAAAACTACGTGAAAAATACTATGCCGTTGTGAAAATAGATGATAAAACTCCACCTTCTTCCCGGGCTACAAGACATTGTTGCGAAGATAATTTCGATGTAAGTACCTACATAACTACCTATACCTATATTATTTAGTTAATATGAATATAAGCTGGTACCTACTACAACGTGTCATGTACTTAAGTATTCACTCATTTTAAGCCTGCTGTATTAATAAAAACATACCTACTTACTTTTTCTGTGTTTTGTGGATAAACCTAAGTACTTACCTATTCGCCCGTTCCGATTTCTATATAATATTCCAAGGTCAAAACAATGACACAGGGATGTACTCGGGTAAAAAAACAAAGAGTAAAGGCCGCGGCGCCGGCGTGATCCGAAAAGAGTAAGTCCTTCCGGGCCCTCTCCGCCGCCTCTTTCTGCGAGATGACGTTCTCGCAGAAGATGACGACCGCGGTCCAGGCCCTATTACCGCCAACCAAAGCTCGCGCAACGGCCGGCGGCGACAGGTCTTCTCCAATGACTACAGCGAGATCCCAGCGCTGCTCAGCCCAGGCCGGGCACGACACGCTCGTATCTCGCGTATGTTGCGCGGAGTCCTCACAGCAGTCACTATGGTGGCAGTCCGGAGTAGTCTCCCTCCTTGCGACGACGTGCAAGTATTTGCCGAAGCAGCCATGCCCCGACAACACTTGCACGAGTCGGAAGGTGAGAACTCCGTGTTGCCGCACCGTCCACTCCTTCAATATCGGCTGAAGCGCCCCGATGGCCCAAAGACCAACCCGAGACGTCTCCAGCCGAGCCTTCCACCGTGTGAAGGTGGTGCGGCGGGTGTCATCCCACCATGCGGTGAATTTGATCGGCGGGGGATTAGTGCCCCCCGTCCACGCCGCCGACACCCGCCGTAAACTTCGGCGAGCGCTTCCATCTCCAAGTCCCACAGGGGGGTTCCGGCCCTGACCGCCACGACCCTCTGTGGACGTCACAGACGGGATCTATTGTGGGCAGTCAGGGACTCTGCCTACACGGGAGCGCCGTACAGCGGCATTGACCGGACCACCCCGGCGTAGAGTCGTTGGCACGCTAGACTTTTTCCGCCCATATTCGACATTAGCCGACCGAGGGCGGACGCCGTGCCGACGAGCTTCGGTGCTAGTTGGCGAAAGTGCTCGTCGAAGCACCACCTTCCGTCAAGTACCAAGCCCAGATATTTCATGTGGGCTCGGATACCGATCACAGTATTGTCAACCGTATACGTAACGTAACCGTACCATTATCGAAATACTGGCGGCTGGATCACATCGAGACCCATGGAAAAGCAGGGCCTCAAACTTGTTAAGGACCACCCTAAGCCCCAGTGCCTCGATCCTCCTGACCACCTCCGCGGTACCTGAGGTGGCCAGAGATGCCGCCTCCACGAAGGTCCCGCCCCGAGCTGTAACCAGAGTGTCATCGGCGTAACAAATCAATCCCAGCCCAGGGGGGGGGGCGGCCACGGAGGACTCAGTCGTACCCGATGTCCCACAGGAGCGATCCGAGAACAGAACCCTGTGGGACGCCACACGACATGGACCTCCTGACAACGTCCCTTTCACGAAGAGTTCATGAAGAGGACATTGCGACCGTCAAGGTAGTCTGCCACTAGCCGCCTTAGGTGGAGGGCACTCCATGGAACCGGAGTGCCTCCGTGATGCAGCCGAATGGCAGACTATTGAATGCGTTGGCGATGTCGAGAGACACCGCCAACAGCACTCCCTTCGAGGCGACGGCCTCCGAAGCCACGATCTTCAGATGCAGAATGGCGTCGACCGACCAGCCCGAAACCCGAGCCGGACGTCGGACAGGTCAGGGCCGACCCGCGTGAGGTGCTGGACGATGCGAGCAGTGACTACCCTCTCCAACAGCTTGCGTACCTCGTTCAGCAGCACGATGGGCCTGAAGCCAACGACTGATGTCGAAGGCCTTCCCGGCTTCGGCAGTAGCACGAGATTCCCCTCCTTCCAGCTGTGAGGGAATCGTCCGGACACCAGTCTAGTGTCGAACAGTACCCTGATGCGGGACTTCAGGTGGTCGAGGACCAGGACCAGCACTCGAGCGGGTACCCCATTCGGCTAGGGAGCGGCGCTTTTCCGCATACGGCTCGCCGTGTGTGAGTTCCAACTCCAAACCTATAGCAAAGGAAGTTTTGCAAACAGAGAGAATTGGTGCTATAAAAGTTCACATTGAAAGAAGTATATGGAAGTTGAGAGGCTTCAAAATGATCGGACCTGACGCATGTGTCGATATTTCATACATAAATTTTTTGGATAATATTGTAACAATAGACTGTAGTTTTGTTAATTTACAGGATTGTCTATTTAGTAATCAAGTTTAAAAATAAAAATGCTTTTCTTTCTTTTATAGAGTTTTATTTCGAAATCTTGCATAATAAAAAGCACATGTCATATTATTAATAGAAGAGTAATTTCAAATCTCAATTCGTTTCGGAAATATTGATGTTTTCCAAAAATGCGTGGACTCCTCTAAAATATCAGTACAATAGTTTTCATCATAATCTTCTTCGAATATTTCTTCTTTGTTTCTTGCACAAAACCAGCTTCTACTTTATTAGTACGATTAGTAAATACGTTTTATATTTAAATATCAGAAAATTACACTTTATAACAACACTATATTTAAATAAATATCAAATAAAACGACCAACCGCGTCGCCGCCGCTCCGTTGATTCGTGAACTGCGCTCGTTCGGGCACAATGACGTCACACGCACCCGCGTACACTAACTTTTAGCGGCAGGAAGGGCCATAATGTTTATAACTTAATATCTTCGTAAGTAATGGTCCGATTTGGATAATTCAAAAAGGAATATCATTCTTATGTCATAGAGAATAACGTGGATACTAGTTATATTGAATTTGCTATACCTTTACTGATCCTCATTGTGTTATCGATAATTATCGAATGAACACTTATCGATAATTATCGGATACAAATTATCGATACTTGACAATAGTTATCGATAACTATCGGTAAAATTGTCGGACGACGAAAAAAAAAAGGTCATCCGGCCTTCATTACCGACGTTTACACCCTGGCCCTATCCGAATAGCTTACAAAAAAAAAGGTCTTCCGCCGTCCAATATCGACATAACCCTCAGTACACTATCCGAATACCTAAACAAAAAAAAAAAAACGGTCATCCGCCGTCCAGTATCGACATAACCCTCAGTACCCTATCCGAATACCTAAAAAAAAAATGAACATCCCCCGTCCCATAATTATCGAATCACAATTATCAATACTTATCGGATCCAAAAATTATACACACACTTATCAAACTATATATTTTATCACTTATCTAACTAGACACAAAATTATCGATAATTATCGGATCGCACAAAATTATCGATAATTATCGAATGAAAACTTATCGATAATTATCGAATGAAAAATTATCGATAATTATCGAATCAAAATTATCGAATAACACTTATCGATAATTATCGAATGAAAAATTATCGAGTAGTTACAAATTATCGTTAATTATCGCACACCCCTACCCTAGACACCTAACCTTCGAACATATCCCTTTTAACCTAACCTTTCGTCGATTAGACGAACATTTTTTGGCGCCGTATAATTTTATGTAAATATATATTTGTTCGCTAGTTTTATTATTTAATTAAGTAAAACATACATTATTTTAGTAAAATAAAACAAAATATTTGTAGTTTGGTAAGAAAATATTTATTTTATATTAAAGTTACAAAACACTAGACTTTTTGAGATCAATGACGAATACACTTACCTAGGAGAGTCGGATATTACCGAGCCTCTAAGAACTTGGACCTATAATTTGGAGAAGGTTCGATATATATATTCAAAAATGCAGTGAATAGTACAGAATTTATTTAGCTACGCATACATCACGGCAAAATATTTCAAAAAATAAACAAAAATTAATTATTTCAAAATAATAAAAAAACACGAAAGCGTGGTATTATCAGACTGGTCTGATAATATCGTGCCAAGGTTTGATAAAACCGTGCCCATAATAATTTCGTGAATTTCTATCAGTAAACTTAGAATTAAAAAAAAAATGCAACGTTGAATAAACTCGTTCGTAGAAAAAGAAGCATAGACTCCTTTCTATACCTAGATATAATTATTATTTTACGACTAGATTAATTATCATAACCATATCAGCCATTGGATGTCCACTGCTGAACGTAGGCCTCCACCATCGACCTCCGGAGCGACCAATTCAAAGCAGACTCCATCCAACGACTTCCGGCGACTCTCTTCAAGTCGTCTGTTCATCTCATGGATGGCCGTCCGACACTGTGCTTGCCGGTACGTGGTCTTCACTCGAGAACCTTTCTGCTCCATCGGCCGTCAGTTCTACGAGCTATGTGCCCTGCCCATTGTCACTTCAGCTTGCAAATCCATTGGGCTATGTCGACAACCTTCGTTCGTCTGCGGATCTCATAATTTCTTATTCGACCTCGCAGAGAAATACCAAGAATAGCCCTCTCTATTGCACGCTGAGCTTCAAGAGTTGAATTTCCAACCAATATAGGGGTGGGCACAACATGGACATTCGACATGATTTTTGTCTTGTTCATATTCATTATGAGCCCCATCCGTCAGGAAACTTTATTAAGATTACTGAGCATAATACCGAGGTCCTCCAGGGATTCTGTCATAAGCACGATATCGTCGGCAAATCGAAGGTGAATGATGTACTCGCCGTTTATGTTGATGCCGTATCCTTTCCATTCTATAAGCTTGAAAGCGTCTTCCAATGCTTTGGTAAACAGTTTCGGAGAGATGACATCTCCTTGTATCACACCTCGCAGTATTGAAATCGCTTTCGTGCTGTGTTCCTGTACTCGAACCGACATACTTGAGTTACTGTACAAGCACTGCAATAGTCAATATGGCACCGCTGAGAGAGAGAGAGAGAGAGAGAGAGACTGCAGCACCGCCCAAGTTTCGACCGAATCGAAGGATTTCTCATAGTCCACATACGCAAAGCGTAATGGCCGATTATACTCCTCGGTCTTCTGTATAATTTGCGTCTCCCCGAGTGATAAATGCGACCAACCCATCCTCTTCTTCTTTTGTAAATGTGTCTTTTCTGCCCATATGTGGATTATAATCTTCACCCAAATTTAATCGATCTCTAATTGTAGTTTCGGGGACATTAAAGCTTTTAGCAGCTGCCTTTATTTTACTTCCGTTTCGTATGGCCTCTAATGCAGTCCTCATATTTTCCGGATTCCATGTCTTCTTTTTTTTCTGCACAGATTTATCCATCTAGTACATAAGTACAATTAAGTATCATTTTCATAGTTTACACTTTCGCTCCCCGTTCGATAATACCACGCCCTGGGCGCGGAAAATCTTTATTTCTTAAATTAATATTTATGAAAATATAAAAAAACAATTGAAATTCGCTTATTTTTCTACTAAAAACGATTTTTAAAAATTTACGTTCATCCCTTAACTTTATCTCGGTTAATTTTGATCGGAGACAAAAAAGTCATAGAACCTTTTACGTGTATAATTTTAAGTTCTATACATTTTACTTTGAACTTTTTTATCTAACATTTACTGTTTTCGAGTAATTGCGAAAAAACATTTTTTTTTTCAACCCTTGCCGGGGGTTGCACACACTAAAACCTTTACACATTGTTTTGGTATCATTAAAACTACATTATATCAAAAATGCAGGGTTGTATGTGAAATTTCGATTTAAAACCTAATTTGACTGGACTAGTCGCTGGTCGTTGTTACCTGTATATGGGACACGCACAGAAAAACTTTCAGCTTTTATAAAATATCGAAGGTCTGGCTGTCATGGGCTCTTGGGCTATATGAAACGCGTCTTTGCGTCCATAGTGTAGTGGCTAAGGCGGAATCCCAGCGCGACGGGACTAAGCGACAGAGCGCGCGTAGTTTTCAAAAGTTCCTATCCGCGCGTTCTGGCCACATTACGGGCCTAGTCAGCAAGCGCGAAGCGTTCTAATGTGCGGTGGCGGGTATATCAAACCATTTCGGTCTTGTCGCTCGGCGTTTGCGCGTCTGCTTAATTACAAAATTAAAATGGCATTAAATACTGAATTTTTCATAAGTGCGATTCAATTCAAACTTTATAATTTCTAAGTAACTTAAGAACACCTGTACAAAAGTAGACAATTTATCTAAATACCGATGTTTATTTGTTAATGTTATTTTACTACTTGTTGGTGTTGACTTATGAATAAATATATAAAATTATGGAGTGAAATAAAAGAACAATTTCCTGAAAGTGAAGTTAAGTTTACTTTTGCGAAAATTTGAATCTTTAGTGATTTTATGTGAAATTTTACTTAGGATGTAGTCAAATGTTGATGCGGATATTCGAGTATATTGGATACTCAAAGAATTTTGTAAGGTGCAATCTCAATTCTGTATATAAATTAAAAAAATCACCACTTTAATCTCTGTTTTTAATCATTTGTGCACACCATCTCTAGTGTTCAATACCTCCCATCTCAAGATCGGACTGTCTAGTAAAAATAACAAATCCTCGTCCATATTTTGTAACCCCTGGTGTATATTGAACCGCTAGAGGCTAGAAGAACTCGCGCGTCATAGTGGCCACCGTACGCCACCGCTCGCCGCACCCGCCTTAGCCCCAGTTACCGCGCATTCAATGTACACGTACACAATGAATTTTGTCGTCAATCAGTAAATATCCGAAATTGCTGTTTCAAAAACACAATAGATATAATAACTTCCAATCAAACATCGTATTTTATTTGGATTTATCAGATTTTTTCCGCAGAATGGGGACTTGGGGTACGTCGACTTAATGGTTGCGCTGTTATTTTCAATTTACGGCCGCCAAAGGGATAACGATAGATGGGTGTGCTCTGTAACGAATTTAAATCATGTTTTGAACAATGTGAAATCGAAACAAAACAAAAATACAACAAAATCACTAAACAATTTTATTAAAGAACACAATACTAAGGAGAGAAAAATATTCGCTGTATCATCTATACATAATTATAATAAAATGGTAGGAAAATCAAAACTGTACATTGAACATTTTTTTAAAGAATACTTGGGGTGTGATCTACAATCGATACCAAAGCCAAGAATTTTTAGAATTTTTGTTTGTTTGTTTGTATGTATATCCGGGATAAACTCAAAAAGTACTGCATGGATTTACTTCAAATTTGGCACGAATATTATTAAGAAGTCGGGTCAACATATAGGTAACATATTATCTCGCTATCACCTACAGGGAACGAGCAGTGAACCTTTATTTCTTCAACGCATTCTGTAACAACGTATAATCTAATAGCGTTCACGCCGACGACGTCGCGGGCAGCAGCTAGTTGACAATAAAAAATGAGACTGCGCTTACAGTCGCTTGTCACTCAACCGGTGTACATAGTACTTAGACAAAGTATCCTATATTTTGTCTAAGACATAGTATGAACTACGCACCGCACCCATCGATAGCAACGATGTACTGCGGTGTTGACGTGAAAGAATGTTCATAACACGTTCGTACTAGTCTCTCACTATTGTATTTGGGCTTCGTTGCAAGACCTGTGTGTAAGACCGTTCTAACAACTCTCAGACCATTTCTTTCTAGACTGTGCTCTGATGCTCTCAAGCACGAAGAATGGACATACAGGAGAGCGAACGGTTGACGTATTACTATACAAATTTCACGGTACTTATGTACACAAAAATAAACAAAGATCATAGTTCTCTTTTTTGCCACTAGGTGCGCGAGTATTCGTGAAGTACCAATACTATTATTATATTACTTATTATAATATGTGTAATTAAATATAGGTAGTAGTTCTCTAGAACAGTTTTATTTTAGTTGCATATTTAATAAATATAATTTTATGTATTAAATGCTAATATTTTGGAAGATGAAATAAAACAAAACGAATTCAGAAATTTTATTAAAATACTTTGTTTTTATTTTTGTATCTACTAATAGTAATTTTATCTGGAATTCTCTAAATCATCTGATTTCTTGGACAGAAGTAGGCATTGATATTTCTTCTCTATAAAAGATAGTAGAGCATGATAATTGATGCTATGCTAATTATGTGAATTGTCTGCGAGGCTTCTTATGATATTTTATAGCTGAAAAATATATGAAAATAACAATAAATTTTATTATTCTAAATAATGTTATTTTGAAAAAAATTAAATTTTTCACCGACTAATATTATCATAATTTATCAAATATTTAATTAAAATAACTTTATATAATATATAATATGAAATTAAAAAAAATTTTAAACAAATATACTTAATCTTTAACATTACATTATATTTTTAATATTTATTTAATAATTTAAAAATTACGTACCTGTTATTAAACTAAAAGTTTAACCTTTAATTTAATCTCCAAGAGTATTTTATGTTGGTGATGAATCAAAGTTATTTACTAATAGAATTAGAATTTACTACAAAGTTTAAAGATAAAAACAATATAAATAATTGAAAAAATCTTATGACATATTATCATGTTGACTACATGTCAAATATCTTTAAAATGGTGGCCTGGCGGGATGTTTTTTCTCACTTTTTTTTCTCATAATTATGTTAAATTACATTATTTCACTATTTAAATCAATAATCGCACACCTATAGCAACCAATAGAAAGGTTTAAAATGAACCAATAACTCAATTTTCAAAATTCAGAGCTGTCAATAGCAACAAGCCTTCCCGCGTAAATTACAACTTCAATCCTAGCGCACAGATGCAAAATAATTATCTACTACCTAAATTGATGCCATTCTTTTAACATTACGTTCGCACTCCTGTATATCCATTCTTCGTGCTCTCAAGTCTCAGCAGACAGAAGATAATATGTCAGTGTCAAGATAAAATAGTATGTCATTTTGATGTCATTTTTCGCGCGTTATTGTCTCCATTATATTATCCGGTTGATATTAATAAATCTTAAAGTATTTAATAGCTAAACTACTTTTATAAGTATATGGAAGACTGATTTATTCTTAAGAAGATTTTATCTTGAAGCAAACTTTTTAGTTATTGTAGTCATTGCATTATTGAAAGTGACTATTTAGTATTATTTAAGTGTCAATTGGTTTCGGATCTCTTAGACACTACCAGACACTATTTAAGTGTTTTTTTTTATTATTATAACAAAATAAATATTCGTATAATTCAAAGCTTACTAGTATAAAAAATCCGCGAAATAAAAAAAATTAATGAAATCCTGTTAAAGCAAGCTGTAATTGACTACAAAAAATGGACAACTATGTATATCCAGTAAATTGGAACGAAGATCAAAACGATACTAGAGAAGGTAGGTTTTTTGGTGTCTTTAAGTATCAGAAATTTTTGTTTTAATTTTTGCATTATATTCCAGCCAGACGAGGGACAAAGGAAAAAAATAAAAATGACAGTAGAGAAAACTCCAGCAGTAGGAAAAAAATTAAATATAATACAAAAAATGAGACTGAAGATAGGTGAGTTAAAATTTACAAAACTAGAAATTAATTTAATAACATTAAACAATGAATGATTAAATTTAATTTTTTTTTTTGTAGAAAACCTATGAGAAAGCCACTTGAATTGGAAACTGATCCATCTGTTTTACAAAGGCGTCAAAAGCAGATTGATTATGGAAAAAATACCGTTGGTTATTATTGCTACACGCAGAAAGTTCCCATGTAAGTACATTTCAGTACAACAATTGAAAAATTTAAGTACAATGCTTAGTTTAGATCTGAATTAGTAAAAGATGTCAATTGTAGTGTTTATAAAAATATACATAGTACCTTTACTTAACTATAAAATTAATTTAAATATGAATTTAATCACATTTAAATGAATTTTGTAATTGATACTTTTATTGTCATCCTTTAGTGAGACTAAGATTCGCAGGCAGCAATTGCATTCAGTTTTAGAAGTCTGTCAATTGACCAACATATTATTATTTACATCCATAGCATCATGGGTTTATTATTTCTCTCAAAGACAAATCAAATTAAAGGAAGAAACTCAAATCTGTTTTAGTTTAATGAATCACAATCATGACGTTTGTGCTATCTTTGTTACTTAATTTAACAAATTGGTGTAATGTAGATCAGAGCTGTCCAGACTCGCGACGCATGTTTTAATCAGAAAATAGTTTTCGATATAAATTGTTTGGATAATAAGAATTCTTGCTTGATTTGTATTTTATTACTTGAAAACTGAAAACATTTTTTTGCTGTGGCCCTCCAGCTTTTGTAGTAAATTTAATTAGCCCGCAAAGGTATGTAGTTTGGACAGCCCTGATGTAGATAGATTATCAAGACCAGCTATTGTAAACTTTTCCATTCTAGGCCATTGCATATATAAAAAAGCTCCATCAACAATTATTGTACAATTAATAAATATTTTTAAAATTTTTATTAAAAAGTATAATAATAACTGAAGTATATTATTCGGTACAAGATTATATAAATGACAAAGATATGTATGAGTTTAGTAGCACTGACTTTCATGGCTAAGGTAATGGTCGAGTTTAAAAAAAAATCTGTTGATTCCCTCTCTTTCTGCCTTCCTTCCAAATTTTACCAAAATAAATTTCAGATTAGAATACTACAGATATGAATTTTAGATTTTTTAAATTGAAAGTTGTTAATCTCACACAAGATTATGGTATATGGTGGATTATGGTATAAAAATTTCAAGTAATTTTTAGTGTAATGTGTAGATGAAACTTTTATAGACAGTTACATAATAAAATACATAGAAATGTGTGTTAAATATGACAATTCCTTTTCCAAATTTTCTGTTTCTTTTGATAATATGTATGCATTGCTAACTTGCTAGGACGATGTCTGTTATTATCATCAGCATAACTATTGCATAAATCAAAACTGCATATTATTAACAAGTAGTGGTACACAAATAGTCATGTGCCAATATGAGTTGAACAATATAGTTAAGTTTTGATTTTTCATTTGTTTTCACTGTAACTTGATTTATTCTACTTTTTTATGTGAGAGTCCACTACTCTTTAATCTTAGTCTAAGCCTGAGTTACTTATAAAATTGTAGGTTTCTAATGATAGTAGAATTATTATAATCATGTATTTGTTGTCTTGAATTTCATCATAAAGCACTGCAATTGTTGTGTATTCAAATGTAACTGTATAAATAAAATTTTATCCTTTCCAGTATCAAAAATGGTTACTAAAACAGCTCCCAACTTGAGCTTTAATTTGAAATATTCAAATAAAATTCTGATTATATTTATTTGCTTATTTCATTCTTAAATTTTCAGAGATAAACGTACAAAAGATGATCCAAAAACACCTGATAAGTATGCAAAATATAGCAGAAGATCTTGGGATATGTTAATAAAAATGTGGAGAAAAAAATTACATCAATATGATACTGAAGCTAATGAGGAGCCAACAATGGAATCAGATGACTCATCATCTGACTCTTTAGATTTTTAATTTTTTTAAATATATTTTGCAAGATAATGAATACAGAACTACAATTTTTGTGATTTTTAATATGTATATACCTTTCATACATTATATTTACCACACCTACATTTGATTTATACCAATATTTGTTTACAGAACAATATTTTTTTTAAATTTTTAAATCAGACATGATAGATCATTAAAACACAATATTTGTGTGGTATGATTTTATTAGTCTGCTAAACAATTGGTAATTCAGTTCTGTTTAAAATATCTTTAGCCTGTTTTAGAAGGGGATTATTCTTTCCTTCTAAGGCAAAGCTTTGTAATTTTTCCATGTATTCTTCAATATTAGTTTCTGAAGCTCCAGTAGGCCCTCCTGAAAATTGTCATTATATTATTGTAATTATAAAAAAATTCAAATTGTTATGAATTTTAATAATTATTGTTTAAGTATGTTATATGTGGGGACAAAAGTTTCATTTCCCACTGGTCTCTGTGAGAACAATAGATGAGAAGAGGATTTTGGAAAAACAATGGGATATTTATAGGCTGTTTCAGCTTAGTTCATGAAATTTATTTAACTTTTACTGTCAATATACTCAAACACTATGTGTCGCCTAGTGCAAAGCCGTAAATGTATTTATCTCTTATTAATAAATGAGATTTGTTGTTTTTCGTCTAGAATTTACTAAGAAATATAAGAAAAGAAAACATTCCATACTAAGAAAAAGCAGTATTAAGAATTTCCTTCAATACCATATAATGTAGTTGATTCAAAACACAAAGTGAGAAGGAAAGATGCATACACGCTCAATTAATTTTTTACCAACAAAAGACATTTATTATTTAAGATAATGCTATATATATTATTAACAAAAAAAAACCTTTCAAGAAAATGTACTTCATTAGATAATTTTCATGAAGTTTTTTCTATGGAAGTTTTAGCATTGAAGGAAAAAAAAGAAAAATGTGAACACTACACCAACCTGTCGTACAAAGACATGAAAAGATAAAGTGAAAAAAGTATACCTTGTAATGGCAATATAACTGATTGAAAGGCTTGAGTTAAGGTAGACACTAGAGCGCGACGATGTGCTACGAGTGCCGCTGTTCTTTCAGCTGCAGCTGCAGTTTCTGCACGAAGTCTTGTAGTTGCAGCACTTACTTCTTCAGCATGACGTTGTAAAATAGCATTCTAAAATGTTATAAAACTAGTTGCATTTAATTTCACTTTATTTAAGACACTTTTCCACTGTCAACATAGAATGTAATGATGTCCAAACACCAAGCAGTAAATGTAAGAAATATTTAATAAATTATCATTTGTGTTGAAATCACAATCATGTAAATAGGTTATAAAACAGTGCCACATTATAATAATAATAAAAAAAAAAAACATTATTATATCAAAAATATTTTTACATACAGGAGGGCACAGCAGAAGTTGTTGCATTGAGGACATTAAAATCCATAGCTTTGTCTTGCTTTATCAGATATTGATTAAGATTAGGAAATTCTCTAAATCTAACTGATTGGTGTGAACCACAAATTAAAAAATAATAATAATCATAATAAAAATAATATAAATAAAATTAATATCTAAATATAATTATTAATATACCTGTTGTTCATAATCAGAATTAGCTTTCCGTAACTGTCGAAGCTCAGTTTCTCTCAGTTTATTATGCTGTAAGAACTGATCTGTAAATATAGGAATATCTGTGTCTCCAGATATTTCTTCTCCCTATAAAACAAAGTGAAAATTTTAGTTTTTTTTCTTTTATATTTTTATAAAAGGTTAAAATATTGAATTAAAAAATAAACTTACCGAAGCAGGGGTAATACAAGGCCTTGGTCGAGGTGGAGTTTGCTGTCTTTGTATAGGTGTTACGGGTACAACGTTTGCATTTCCACCAATAGTATTTTGTTCTGTAAGTTGTGTACCTGCTAGTAATAATATTAAAAAAAAAAAACAATGATAATGTCATAAAATTCTTCATTTTTATCTGTTGCCTAAAAATTCATATTCCAGTTTATTACACACTAAAATCTGACACCGAGCATCAAGAAAAAATTAATATAATCAATCGGTGATCCCAAAAAATTTAGATTAAATGTAAAATGTGTATATATTTACATTACATATAATAATTGTTAAAAAAAAGTAAGTTTACCTGAATTAGTCAAATTATTGTCATTATTTGTGTTGGATTTTACTTTTTTTGAGATAACACTGGAATCTTTTTGTTCCAACTGCTGCCTTCTAAATTCTTTGTAGGCATCAGTTTTCTTATATTCAGCCCATTCCTTAATGTACCTATAAAAGGTATCATACGAAAATTTAATATTAGAGTAAGAAGAAATTAGTTGATGTATCATATAAAAATAAGGCAAATGACTAACCGTTCCTTATCTTGATCAGCTACATCAAGGTAGTGTTGTTTTTCTTCAGAAGGTAGTTTACTCCATTCACTGGCTAATTGTCTAGTTAGTTCAGCAAAGCCTAGCTCAGGCCGTTCAGCACGCAAATGTTCACGCCTTTCATTTAAAAACCGCACATATCCTTAAATTTGTTTTTATTAAGTTTGTTAATATTACTATTTAGTTCTATCTATTATATGTTATGATAATAAAAATCCGAATTTCATAGAAATTATAATAAAGAATAAAGCAACACTTTATGCTCTACAAAGATTCCTAGTAACAGAAACATCAAATAACATTAATGTAGGTACCAGTAAGAGGTTGTCGTGGAGCTGTCACATCCCGGGGAACTTTAGGCTTTCTTTTTTTTGGATTTTTTGGAGATGGTTTTTGTACATCTTTGGAGATCACAGGATGGATACCTATTTCGTTTTCATTTCCATTAGTAGTCGATATCGTTGAAGTGGGATCATTTTCTGGATTTGAAGGTTTTGCTAATTCTTCAATTTTAACAGATTGTTGTTCTGCAAGTTTTGCGTTGTCTATTTCCATGGTAATCTTTATTTAGAAATACTAGAGATCTGAAATATCTCTTAATACTACTTGTCGATAATTTCGTTTAGAACATTAATCTAAGAACAAAGCGTAAGTTATAAGTTTAAATGACTTATTAAGAACGTACAAAGAGTAGTATTTTTATGTTAAATTAAAATAAAACATAAAAATGTTAATCGTTTATGGTTTATATAGAGCAATTCAAGAGCAATTTATGACAAATTGAAATTGACAATATTAGACATCTGACATGGTTAGGGGTAGTGTTGCCGACTCAGTAACTACAAAATGTGCTAGATCGATGTCGAAAAATGCCAAAAATATGCCAACTTTCTATTAAATATGCTAAAATGCTAACTTATGAATCAAAATGTTTATTGAATGAAATGTTTCTTAATCTAATTTCTTTCGTCGCATCGGAACTAGTGGTGGCCCCTCGTCTCAAATTAAAAAAATGAGAAAAAAAATGACGTCGTCGCGATCTCACACCGATATTGAACCTTATATTCAGCTCCATGAAGGTGGCACCAAAAATAAAAATTTTATATTTCTAATTTTTTTAGCTATTGCGCATGCAAAATGCATCAAAAATCTCAAGGGAAAGGTTTGCGCGAACATTAGTTTTTGAGAAAATCAAAATTTTCTACCGCGTGCTGCGTGCTCTGTATTTTGTTATTAAATATTTTGTTTAATTAATTTGATGTCTACGAAAGCGGAAATAGATAGATTTTTGTATGCGCAAACAGCACCCCCATAAGTTTTATGCCCAAACTTATTATAATTTATTGAATTAAAAAATAAAAATATATATAGCGGTAAAAAAATTAATCATGTAAAACTGTTATCGGTCTGACGTTTATCGGTAGATTTTTGTTCTTTGACGGCTCCGGCGCTTCGGATGGTGCAGCCCCTTCGCCCTTGCGTAACAAAAGGAAGACACCCGGGCAAGTCAGAGCGGCTGAGGCTGGTCGCCGAAGGCGACCAAAAAGCCGAAGCTGCGGAGGCGAGCGGCGGGCGGGGGCTGCCCTCCCCCCGCGCCTCCGGCCTCTAAAGAACACTCTAGGGGTGCTGCTTTCGACTCTGCAACAGAAGCATGCAGACGAAATACGTCAGCGTTCTTGGGAGAACTGATACAATATACCTTCATGGAGCTCTCAAAAAAGGTCGTCGCAACCACGGACCGCTGTTGTTTACTCAGTCGGGCCATGTGTATATGTGTACTCCTAAAAAAGTTCATCACCTCTTCCTATTCCTAAAAAAAGTGATAATATCGATGTTATGTTCAAAAAAATCAAAAATATTTTATTCGTTATAAGTTGATTATACACTCAACGAACGTCAACAAAAAAATGTCTCGGTAGACATCTACAATTTCATCATCTATTTCATCATCGGCTTTCCTAAATATTACAACAATATAATAATGTCCCTAATTTAGGCCGAGAGAAAAAAAGCCGGAGGAAAAAAAACTCTCGGTACTCTTTTTAACACATCATATTTTGTACATACAAAAACACGTTCGGAAACATGTTATCGCTCACGTTATTTGTGTAGAATAAAAAATGGTAAATAATTATGCTATGTGCTAAAAGCCAAATAAATATACTAAACATGAAGAAAATATGCCAAATTGGCAACACTGGTTAGGGGTGTGCGATAATTATCGATAATTCATAACTACTCGATAATTTTTCGTTGGATAATTATCGATAACTATAAATAATTTTTCATCCGATAATTATCGATAATTTGGTTGTGATCCGATAATTATCGATACTAGGCCGTGCTTCGCACTGACTTTGACATTTGACATTATATTGTGTTAGGGCAAAGAAGGAAAAAGTATATTTTTGATTGGAATTGTAAATAATTTTTTTTTTTTACAATATTTCACAATTTATTAAGTAAATACTAGTATTCACATTTAATTTACTGTTCTGTATAAGTAAGAAAATAGATGGTTTCTCTCATTATGTAAATTTCGCTGAACTGTTAACTAAATAATGGTAAGTTATACCCATATTTAATCATAAACTTAATATATTGAATATTATAACTATTAAAATAAATTTAAATGAAAACTCTGCAGTGTATTATACTTCTACTTATATACAGTACTTTAACAAAAAAAATTTCAGGGTGATTTTGAAATAAACGAGGCTTTGGCCTCGTTAGAGATGTTAATGTCGGAGTTTTTTGCACCGACTACAAATAATTTTAGAAAAAGGGAAATCGAAAACATGCTTGAAAATTTTTCAAACGCTAGAGACTCATGGAAGCACTGTCTATTTTTTCTTCAAAAATCTCAAAATCAATATGTTTTAATGTTTATTCTGACAACATTAGAAGTAAGGTTTATTTTTATTTAACATTACATACTTTCATATATAACATTTGAAACGTAATAAAAATCAAGTACTTGGAAATAAACATTATTGCTTGTCTTTTTAAACAACTTTAGTAAACAAATAATAATTATTTTAGAAAATAATAAACAGACAATGGATCAGAATATCAGACGATGAGAAAACAGAAATTAGACTAACTTTAATGAATGAACTTATGACTAAACATGAAGTAATGTTATACTTTATCAGAAATAAGTTAGCTGCACTTCTCGTTTCCATTGCTCGCTATGATTGGCCTCATTTGTATCCTGATTTTTTCTCAAACATTGTAGAGGTAATTAAGTTTTCATATAAATATTAAATATAGTAATCATCACGCATTGTAGTCTTTCTAGAGTTGATAATTTTAAAATTAAAAATTTGCCACAATATCTTTGCTACTATAATGCTAGACAAGTAACCCTTATCTATGCATAATTTATGTGTATGAAAACATATAAACCAAAACATAATTCTTCTTTGTTTAGTTGTTAAAATGTGAGGGTCGTCAATGCATAGTTGGCTTGGTGTTAGCTCAAGCAGCAAGTGAAGAGTTAGGTGCAGCTCGAGATACTGGAGTCCTGCTACCATCTGATAGAAAGAGTCAATTAGAAAGACTTATGCTTAAGGGCATGCCACAAATGTTATCAGCGCTAAGTGGTAATTGATTAACATAGTTGTAATAATTACAAAATGAAATGATTAGAGTTGAGTGAGATTGTCATTAAAGTCTACTCTTACAGCAATTTTGGAAAAAAATTCTCAAAAAGAAGGTCAATCAAATCCTCCACCTTCACCAACCAGTGGCTTACCACAAACATCAGCCTTACCTGATTTATTGGCAAATGCTCATGACGTACATTCAACAGACAAGTGAGTATCTTACAATTAGTTTTTTTTTTTAAATTTATTTATATAATTTCATGTTTTTAATATATGTTACATTGCATATGTTCTTTAGAGCACTCAATATGGAAATAGTTGTGAAATGTCTGACAACACTCCAGCATTTATTCTCATGGTTGCCACTATCTTCCCATGTACCTCCTTCACTTGTTACTACAGTGTTCTATTGGGGCAGTATAGCTACACAATCACAGGTAATAGAAGGATTTCATTTATAACTCAATAAGATTTAATTATAAAGTTAAAATAATTATTTTATATAGAAACACTAAACTTATTAAATATGAAAAAAAATTATACAAAATTTAAAATTCACTTAAATATAAGAGTACAGTATAATAAAAAAAAATTCTTTCTTATACAATACAATTTGGGTTATATTTTATGTTGCTATATTTTACTATTATTTGAGTTTCAAAAATAATCTTTTTATTTAAATGTGATAACTGGTTAATAGTTTTCATATGTTCTTGATAAATTGTAAAACTTCGAAAGTGTTACCAGCACATAATACAAAAAAGTTACTTATTAATGTAGTTTTAAGGTAGTTCCAGCGTGGTGAAGTGTAGTCCTACCTTAATACCTTCTGCCTTATATAGTTAGTTATAGTTATCTGGCAACGTTACTCTGAATGTTTTATATATTTTTGTTTATATTTTCTTAGTATATACAAATAGTATAGCTCTTTCTAATAATAGTTTTATTAAATTAAAAAGATGAGAGCGTTGTGAAGTGTTGCCATATCACTATAAATTTAAAATTAAAGATAATATTTATAATTTTAATATCTCGATAACAAAACCGTGAAGTGCTACTTTTATTTTTTTAGCTTATTCTAAAAACATTTTTCAATACTCTCCTAGTTTTTTTTCCAATTCTGTCGAAAGAATTTTTTAATATAATAAAAAATACTCTCAAAATCGCGAACGTCTTTAAATATCTCGCGATATAAACCGTCAAAAATTATGAAATTTTAGGAATTCATAAATAAAGCTATTCTGAACCCGTGAAATTTTTTTTGCCGAATCTGTCGAAAAGTGGTTTCATTTTGGAACTACCTTAAGTTAGAGTTGAGTTGACCGTTTTGGTGTAGTAGTGCGAATAGTCACCTTAAAACGCGCGCCGACGGTCGCGGGTTCGATTCCCGCTCGGGACAGATATTTGTATTAATCTAAAGTAGTATTCTTGTGGGACATCGCCAGAGCACGGAGGCGGCGCTGGCGGGCCTGGGCGGAGTGTGCGAGCTGCTGTACCGGCGGTACGCGCCGCCGTCGTCCGCCGCCACCGCGCTGCGCCTGCAGCACTGCGCGCTGCGCCTGCTGCGCCACCTGCAGCACGCGCACCACATGCTGCGCGCGCACCCCGAGTGAGATCTCACCGCAAACGTTGCTAACTTATGGCCGTCGATGGCTGGGCGATTGATGATTGTGCCCACACTGAAATCGTCTTTATCCAAGATCAGTCCCTGCAAAGATTACTACAAATATTATATTCTTTTTTTTCACCCATTAATAAAATTTTCTCTGACTTATTCTTATGCTTACACATTCATTACCACCACCATATCGGTAATATTCCGCCATATAATTAGCTGCGAACGAGCTAGACGTGTCCGTGGTTCAGGCAGAGAGCAAGTTGAATTTTATGGTGTCAAACTTTTTAGTAAAAAGTACACTATTTTTTCTCCTAGTAAATGACTCGCAGAAAAGAGATGCTTGTATATTGGCCATTTAATATAAAAGCGACAGCCGAAGGTAGCAAAAAAATGCAAAGATATACTTAAAATTAAATTTATTACTATAAAATTACAACTATTGAGATATGACAATGGTTCGATGTTAGAAATAAGAGTGACTAAAAACTAAAGAAACATCGTTCAGTCGAGGAATCGCGTCGTGTGGCATTCTTCATGTTGAGTCGTTTTCACATGACGCAATGTTAAGGTGGGAAAGTTTCGTAACAAGCTCTGGTTAGCGATTCATGTCGTGGGAAGGTTTCGTAGCAAACTCCGGTCAGCAAATCGTAGCGTAGAGCGTTTTGTAACATTTTCTTTTAAAAATGTTTGTATTTTTTGCAATAACAATAATATTGCATCTGTTTCTACCGACGTCAAATCATATTTCTATGACGGCGTACTGCTACAATAATATGATTTAATTTATTAGAATTTTTAACAGTGAGTCATATATGCTACATATGCTATTCAGCTAAAGTGCTTATATGCTCGATTGTCGTTTATAAAGGTATAGAAAAATAGAAATCTTACATTATAGAAGTCCACACAAAAATGACTATAAGAACGCGACTTTTGATTTTGATTGCTGAAAATATTTACTATCTTTTAAGTAAAGTTATGAACACAGTGAGGTCCATATGCTAGGGTTTAACGCAATCAATTGTTGTTTAGGAGGTACTCTTGTTAATAAATATTAATTTAACAAACATTTGCTAATTACTTCATATTTAGATCAGATATTTGACATGAGAAATATTTCTTACGCAAACACAAAAATTATACAATTTTTAAATAGGTTCGCTTCATCTATCGCCATTCTTTAAATACACAGGCTATATATAAACCTTTAATTAGTCAATATTATGTCAACACAAATTATCCAAATGTTTCTTGTGTATCGATAGTTAACTTTATATTTAATTTTGAGATCATTGGCTAACGAAATCAACAAATTGATTTGTTGATAAAAAAATTATGGTTTCTTAAAAAAATAAAGTTTGATAATCTATGATTAGTTAATACGCCTACCATGTCCTTGGCATCACAGAAGACCTTTTTTCTTTACAATACAAAACTAGTAAATTTTTACTGACCACTTTAAAACTGCATAGCTTATAGTCTGAAGATTGTGTACTGATAGTATCAATTAAAAAAATTGTCTAGTTTTTGAGATATTACGGAAATTCTCACAATATTCCGAGCGTGTTGCCGGCATAGTGATAGAAATTGGCCTGACACGGTATGAGTGTCGGTGGCAGTAAATGTGTTAAGCGTAGTAATATCCTAATATGGAGTTGAATAACGAATGCTCCGTCCAAATGAGATCAGTAGTTTTTGAGAAAATTGTGAATAGTTGACCCGTATGCACATATGAATATACGTATGATAATATCATACGTATATTCATATGTACATACGGGTCAAGCAGCGAACAACCTTTTAAAAGCTGGTTAATAAATAATGAATTAACAGGCAATGGCCATTCATTATGTTATTGTTATTAATGTTAAAATAAACTGTTCTTTCTGTGACAGTTATATAACTACATAGACATTTTTTTTTTCAGTTACCTAAACAAGTTAGCAGAGTTCCTAAAATTATTTGTTTCCCTGCATTTCAAGAGACTAGAGGCCGAGCCTGAGTTTGATGCTATAGAATTTTTATCTTACCTATTCCAGTATACATTCCAGGTACTACATTATTATTTAACTTAATTTTTTTTTATAATTCCTCTCTATTGCATAATTCCTTATAGCTTTACCTTATTGTTCTTTATAGCTTATACTTTATTGTTTTTGTCCATTTTTCAATTCCTACTATTAGTTCACACTATCGAGAGGAGTATGTATATTATATATACGAGGGGTGGCTGAAAAGTTCTGAGCCTAAGGTACTTGCAGTCGTACTATTTACTCATCCGGTGGGTCACTACTCGAACGACATGTGCCCACTATACATATAAGCGAAGTTTCACGTCATTAGCTTGATTACGCTTGTCTGAGTGATGAGCCATCGCTGCACTTAGCAAAGTTTGAGCATCGCGCCGTCATTAAATTCCTCGTAAAAAAGGGGAAAATAGCAAAAGAACTTTTCGAAGAAACTTCTAGTGTATACGGGAAATCTGGACCGTCGTCAGTCACGGTTATACGATGGACATGCCTATTCCAACAAGGCAGACAGACTGGAAGAAGACCCTCGCTCGGGTCGGCCGAATACCGCAGTCACTGATGAAGATATCGAAAAAGTAAAAAAAAAAATAGTAGGTATCTACTAGACGATCGCCGAATAAAATTGTGGCAGATAGCAGAAGAGCTGGGCGTCAGTATAGAACGAGTTGGAGACATTATGCACAATCATTTGCATATAAAAAAAGTCAGTGCGCATTGGGTGCCAAAAATGCTTACGCCACTTGACAAGCAGCGGTGCGTTGAAACTTCCGAAGAATTTTTAGACTTGTGCAAAGATAATTTGGAAGAAATTTGCACTCGTATTGTTACCGTTGATGAAACGTGGATCCGACAATATGACTCAGAATCAAAACAGGATTTAATGAAGTGTATAGAAAAGGCGGAAAAGGCGGAAAAGCCGCCGAAGAAATTCAAGGTGGAAAAATCAGCTTCCAAACTCATGGCCATCATTTTTTGGAATTGCGAAGTACTTTTGCTCATAGATTCAGAGTATTATGGTGGGCTTTTAAAAAAAGTCTGCGAAGCCATCGTTGAAAAAAGAAGAGGCAAAATCAGCAAAGTAATTTTGTTTTTGCAAGATAACGAGCTGGTTCACAATGCGCGCATTGCGAGGCAAGCCTTGCGAGAAACTGGCTTTGATAAGGTGAACCATTCTCCTTATAGTTCAGATTTGGCGCCTAGAGATTAATTTTTATTAAAAAATTTGAAAAAAGACCTACGGGACGAAGATTTGGCGGTGATGAAGAGGTGAAAGCGGCCGTTATTGAACATTTTCTAACCAAAGATGCTGGTTACTTTTTATCAAGGATACGAGCCCTCTGTAAAACATGTCAAAAGTGCATTAAAGTCCAGGGGGGGTCCCATATTGAATAATAAATTTTATTTAGATTTTCATCTAGACTTAATGCCCTAGGCTCAGAACTTTTTCGTCCAATGCATGTTAACAGTGATGACATACGGATCTGACACGTAATCATAATCATAATGATCTCTAACTTAGGGCCTTATAAACAAGCTCAAAGTCGCACAGCGAGCTTTGGAGGTAGGCTAGGCTTTTATTTCTAAGAAGAAGATAAATCTTAAAGATTTTAGAAATGATAAGATCCGCAGACGAACGAAGGTTGTCGACATAGCTCAACGGATTTACAAGCTGAAATGGCAATGGGCAGTGCATAAAGCTCGTAGAAGTGACAGCCGATAGAGGATGCAGAAAGTTTCTCGGGTGGAGACCACGTACCGGCAAGCGCAGCGTTGGAAGGTCATCCACGATATAGATAGACGACTTGAAAAGAGTCGTTGGAAGGCGTTGGATATATACTGCTTAGAACTCTTGGAGGTCTATGGGAGAGGCGTACGTTCAGCAGTGGACATCTAACGGCTGATATTATGATGATGATAATGATATGGGCTTAATCTTAGATGTAATAACAATTAATCTTATTTTTAGATGTAACATAACATGATAGTCTGTTCCTAAGGTAGCCATAATGCCTGTGTTTTAAGTGACAGCCGATTGTAATACATATTGTTTTGTAATAAATCTACATATAAATAAATATACAGCTTCCCGGAATTGGTGGATAAAACTGCACGTGCGTGTGAGGGAGAGGGGAAGAGTTGGGTTCTTATACCAAAAAAAAACTATCCCAAATAAAAAATTGAAAATTCCCAGTTTTTCTCATATTTGTGGTCACTACATCTGCTATTCGAGGCCTAGTTCGTTTTTTTTTCTTTTAATATGTTTCCTAATAATGTTGTTTCTAAATTACATGTAAAAAACTCAACTACTTAAAATACTAGTTTACAAGAAGTCACTAAACACAAATTTTAGTTTTAAAATTTACTTAACTGTTAAGTTTGAGCACCTGTAGTGTAAAAAAAAAGGTATGGAAGTTGTTTTAGCCAACCACTTAAAAAAATAGCCTACATTATAAGAATTCTAAAATAGTAGCATTCTATCTATTTTATATCGTAAAAATACCGAGCTATAGCCATTAGTGTGTAAAATTAGGCAAATAATTACAAAATTGCAGAATATTAGCAATTTTTTTAAAAAAGTGTTTATCAGGTAAGTAGAGCTGCTGATCCTAAAAATTAGACTTTTCTACATGTTCTGCTTCTTCAGACGAATTCAAAGATGTGCAAGTGAGACAAACAATAAAACATGACATTTTTTGTTATGGTTTGCTGTTTTTTCATAACTTGCACGGTTGGCAATTAACAAATCCACATTTAATGAGAGAAGAATAAATAAATTACTGGACGGGCATAGTAAATGGCAAAATTATTGGCCATTATTGGCTCCTCTTCTAATAATATGGGCAACTGGTCTCGGAAAAATTGTAAATAATTGTTCCCATTTAGGTTGCCAGGCAATTCATAAAGGCCAATAATTTTGTAATATATTTCAGAATTCTTATATTAGGCTATTTTTTCAAGTTGTTGGCTAAGACAACTTCCATACATTTTCGGAGTTTACTCCTTAAGAATCTATTTTCATATATAAGGCGCCCGGTATGAGAAAAATATGAGAGGTAAAATCTACTGATGAATGACCTCGTTACTTTTTCGGTGCGCGCGCACCTATGGTGCGGTGCGAATGCTCTAATTAATATTGAAAAATAATATTTAAAAAATAAATGATAATTGTCAGATAATAATAATTACATAATTTATCAACATTCCTAATGAAATATTTGTGCACATCTGAAATTGACTATTGTGAAAAGTTTAATGTAAAATATTTCGCCGATTAGTTATAATAAATGTATATAAAATGAATAAATATATATTTATATATGTATATTATTTTCATTAATTTGTTAATTTACCCTTTCATATGGTATTAATATTATTTTCAGTTGGATAAACTCTTTTTGCGTATGTTTAGACAATCGTACTTAAGGAGTAAACTCCAGTCGTGCGTCGGAGCTGACACACACAATTTTTTTTTTTACACTACAGATGCTCAAACTTAACAGTTAAGTAAATTTTAAAATTAAAATTTGTGTTTAGTGAGTTCTTGTAAACTAGTATTCTAAGTAGTTGAGTTTTCTTACATGTAATTTAGAAACACCATTATTAGGAAACATATTAAAAGAACTAGGCCTCAAATAGCAGATGTAGTGACCACAAATGTGAGAAAAACTGAGAAAAAATGGTCTCGACCGCGAACTATTTGGGATGGATTTTTTTTGGTGTGGGAACCCAACTCCACCAATCTCCCTCACACGTACGTGCAATTTTATCCACCAGTTCTGGGAAGCCCTTTATATGACACCCAGACTCGGGGCAGGGATCGAACCCACAAACCTAGAACAGAAAGCAGTTGCCAGTCAATAATATAATTTTAAATTTAATTTTAGGTCCCCACATGTGCTACATTTGTAAGTTGTTTAGATATATGGATACAGTTTATAGATGTATTGAAACCTGAAGACACTCCAAAGTGAGTATAATTTTTTTTTACTTTACTAAAATAAATTATTAGGTATTAAAAAGTTTTATATTATTCAGTTCAATGAAAAATAAAGACCTAAAAGTTACTTTAGGATATGCTTTTTGGTGTTCTTATTTTTTTACTGCTGATTTTTTAACATAAACTTAGCACTTTAGATATTTAAACAATAAGATATTATAAGTCCATTGCAATATATATATTTTTTTTAATTCTGTAATATGTAGAAACTTGACACTTGTTTATTATATGTTTAGATACTGGGAGGCGCTTCAAGCTTTAGTTATCAGTGTATTGAATAAAATACAGTTCCAGCACAATAAGTCGCAGTTACAGCATCTCGACAACGATATCTGTGATGATGATGTGAGCAAAAATAACTAAAATTAATTACAAAACAAACTAATTAAATTTAAATATTGTTTATTTACTTCGTTTTAAGTATTTATTTAATTATTTCGTTATTGACTATATAATTACAAAAAGCGAAATTAATTACAACTGACGTCTCATTGAAATACAAATCAAAGTGGCATAATTATAAGTACACACACGAGATTGTTTGTAAAACTTGTATTACTTTGTTTATTGTATCTATTAATAAAATTATGTAGTCGTTAATTATTTTTAATGTCACAAATGAAATATAATTTTAGTATACAAAATCTATTGTTATGATAAAAAGAATTTTCCTTTTTTAGGGCGAAACCGAATGGCAAACATTCTTAAAACATTGTATAGAATGCATCGCTCGAGTTGCAGACCTGGCGCCGTTGGAGGTGTTTTCAGCCGTGGTATGAAAATATATGAAATTATTATATTATGTAAAAAAAAAAATAAGATAAGATTGTACTGTAATAGCGGCCTGTAAATGTTTAATTGCTGGGCATTGCCAAGCACATTATCTTTATTAGTACCTAGCTATGCTCGCAACGTCGTCTATGTATATAATCGCGCCTGCCACTCAAATACAATAACTTTTGATAGAGTAAAATGATTTAAATTAAATGGTGACTAAATTATACCTAAATTATGTCTACAATTTTCTAGTTTTATTTTAAACTAGCGGCCCGCCCCGGCTTCGCACGGGTATTTAACTAAAATTTTAAAAATTATAAATTTATATTTTTTATCACCTACATGCGCCATCTATCGTATAATGGTAATAATATAGTTTTTATATTTAGTGACATTTAACATAATAGTACCTATATTCATTGAAAATGATGTTTATCTAAATTCTATTCCTATCCGACATATTTAGTAAACTTTTAAGTTTAACAAAATAATAACTCAAAGATAAGTTTTGTAAGTTTTTAAGATTCCTTAGACCGGATGGCGTTGGCGGCGTAGGTACCTATTTCTATTTTCTTAAATATTTATTTTTACATTTAATTACAATGAAACAAAAACTAAATTATACTGTGAGTTATGTTTAATTTTTATGTATTAAAGTTATTTACATTGGTTTTGTACTTTTTACGTGATACGTGCTTGAACAAAAAACGATAAAAGATGGCGCTGATTCAAAAAAAAAACGCGCTATTAAATTTATTCCTGATGATATATAGTGTATTAATAAAACGGAGGTTTTAACAGATTTATTATTTGTATAGATATCCAACAGACATTTCTAAAAAATATAATAATGTACCTTATTTATATCGCTCTTTCGGCTTGCGTGTCTTCGTTTACGTTACAAAAACCTTATTCAGTCCACGCCTCTCGTCCAAACGGAGACGATTCACGATTTGACCATCTGAACGGATAGATCATAAAGTGAAAGTTCACGATAAGAAGGTGACATATTAGGTCGGGGAAAAAGTTTCTTCGTATTTTATATACAAATTCAAGATTTTTTTTCAAAGTTTAATTACATTGTATTATAATATATATGTGCCATTTTGTTCGATAACTCGTTGCCATTTTGTAAGTGGTGACATAATCCCGTTTTTGTAGAGATCTTGGGATTTTTGAAAAAAAATTGCGACAAATAGTTTTGACAGTCCTATCTTGATGTTAACCGTACACTACTCAAAGTAGATATGGGCGTTTTCGGTTTTTAGATCAAACGGCTAGTGGCTACGTAGCCGATATTAAGTTTCCATATCGATATCGAAAACCGTTTTCAGATATCTATATCAGAGTAATGTTTTGCTATCAGTTGCGTAACGTAAACACAAACCGAAAAAAAAACGCAAATTGTTGAACACTTGAACACAAGATTAAAACAGTTTAAATATAAACTATAACAAGTTTATATCAAATGTTTTGAAAAACTACGTCTTATGGTTATAAAATATTAAATATTATAGTAATATTATAGTATTATTATAATTTTTAATATTTTAATATAATAATTATTATATGGCATACTTCAATAAAACTAAAAATGATTCGTTTTACAAACTTTTTCTTAAATACACACACTATTTTATTACGGAAACTAAATTATCATAACCATAAAATCTAAACTTTATTGCTTAACTTGTAGTTATATTTTACGATGTACACAGTTGCATTAAAACCGCTAAATAGGATCGAAAACCATATTCGCCTCATCTCTTTTATTCAGTATGAAGTTACCGTTATAAGAAAGAGATGCAGATAATTTGATTTTAGCTGTCTGTAGTTTTGGTATATCGATATGATACGATATGGCGACGCGTAATATTAGATATTAGTTACGTTTTGATATATCGGTCTCATGCCTAACTCAAAGAATTCTGTAGAGACCGAAACAGGTGAAAATCTGTAGGTCCAAGGTCAGGACTATATGGTTGATGCAATAACACAGACCAACCAAGCTTTCTCAATTTTTTTTATTTGTGGCCAAAGATGTGTGTGGTCTGATTGTGTGTCATCTGTCTTGTGTATCATGATTAAAGACAACTCCTCTTCCTTGTTTATCAATTCCAGCCGTTTTCTCTCTACATTTTTTGCTTGAGCCTCATTATTTATTGACAGTAGAGATCCGAATCGATGGTTTTGCCCGGCGGTAAAAGCTCATAATGAACAATGCCGTTCAAAGCCCACAATACACTTCAGCATCACTTTATTGCGTGTTAATCCGGGTTTCGTTACAATCTGTGGAGCTTGACTTTTCACTTTGACCATGATCTTTCTCGCACGTTCGTATCGTAATTGAATAATTGGTCCACTTTTCATCACCTTTGATCAATCTTTTCAAAAAATAGTTCAGTTTCATTACGTTTCAATAAAGAATCGCGAATGAGCACACGATTCATTAGGTTTCTTTCACTGAGCTCGTGTGGCACCCAAATATCAAACTTTTTTGATATTGGGCCAGACATTTTTAATGGGTCAAAACTGTTTTGTGGTCAATCCTCAGTTTCTCGGCTATCTCTTAACTATTCATATGCCGATCTTGCTCCACTTTTTCAAATATGGCTTAAAATTTTTAATTAACTTTATGGGCGCGATCAGAGCGAGCTGCATCTTTGATATAAAAATTCCAGACTGAAAACGCTTGAACCAACATTGTGCTACTTTTAGTGACATTGTATTGGGAATAAAACGTCACAATTATTTTTTTCCCTTTTTTTTGTAATAAAACTTCACTTTCGAATTTCTTCGTTAGATTTCTTGATTTTAACGGACAGAAAAACAATTGAAAAACGGCGGCAAAGTGTATTTTACTTTTTCTTTTTCTTTTCCTTAATATCCTATATTTATTGATACTTAAACCAGCTAGATACAAACAGTACAACCAATGAGATTTTACTTCAATTTTATACATACAAAATACAAAAAGATTTTTTCCCCGATCTTTTTATTATACGAGGTGTCGGTCGTGCCACATGAGTAAAAAAACGGAACAGACACAAAGCTTTATACAAGCACGGTAATATAGGTACATAGCCCAGTCGGATTAGCTCAAAAAAACGCAAAGAATTACGAAAAATTTTAGCTAGCTTTCAATTTCACGCGGAAAATTGTTATAAACAAAGTTGTTTAAAATAAGATTTTCTACAATTTGAATTCTTATCAATTTTAGGAAAACAAATTGAAAATAAACGAGTTATTCGATAACCAAAAATTCCCCTCTCTTTTCAGGTATAAATAAAAAAATATCGAAAAAACAATTGATGAAAACCAAAATTGTAGGAAATTTAATATTAAACAACTTTTGTAATATTTTTTCCGTGTAAAATTGAAAATGAATGAGTTATTCAAGAGATAAAAAAACCCCTTTAAATCAAGATCGTAGATAAAGTGAAAACTCTGGTACCTCTCCTTTTTTAATTTAGACTACCAGTGATCCAAAACGAATTCCGAAGGAAAATTTCTGCTAAAAATTTTCGTAAATCTAAAATAGTAATTCGATTGGGCTAACACTACTACAAGCTCAAGGCGCGTGTGTGCGTGAGCACTCCCGCATCGTTACGTGCAGAGAGATACCGGCTCGACGAGTGCTCAAACTCAGGACCTGCAGTAAACGTCGCGAGTCGTATTTTCATTTAATGATAATTTAATAATTTAAATAGTATTTTAATATTAAAGTTTAAATATTGTTTACTGTACTGCAGTGTGCATGAACAATAATAGAAATAATAAAAACAAATCATTTTTATCCATCCCTCCTTAGAAGCTTTGTCTCTGTTCCGTTTCTTTACACTCATGTGGTCGTGCGGCAGATGGAACGCTGGCAGTGCCTGGCGGACGTACACGCGCGCGCGGCGGCGCGCGGCGGCGCGGGCGGCGAGGCGGAGCGCCTGCTGGCCGCGCTGCTCGACCTCGCCACGCTCACGCGCCTGCTGGGCCGGCTGGCGCCCGCGCTGCTCGCCGGTGAGCCTCCTTACCTATAGTCTTCACGAAACTAACTCATGATCTAATCTCACCAAACACTACGGTCTGAGGCACTTAATAATTTCATCAATCCCTAATCCCTAAGTTGTTCCTAAATTTGTTTGTTAATACTATAGTTATACGTTATTCGTGTCCCATCCGTCCGACCGATGTAACATTGTACAAGCGTCTATTATTTTCAGTGTTCCTATTAAAATTTTACTTTGAAGCGAAAAAAAAGTCTTAAAATTTTCGCATAACGCTTGAATCTTTAGGGACTTTTGTGTTATATGTATTTTTTTAATATTTTTACAATTTTTAAAATCATTAAATTAAGAAAATAATACTTTCGTCATTGCAAAGTTATGTCGATCAGAAAAATTTACATCTGTCAAAAAGATCAAGCTAACATACAGGGTATAGTAACATAGGATACATTTTATGAAAAAAAAATTATATTTTTACGAAAGGTAAAAAAATGTTTTGTCAAAAAATCTCAAAATCTAGCTACTTCAACGCCATCTAGTATTCCAGTAATTGATTGATGTCTATTGTAATGATCTCTGATACTTATTTAATTACTTCAATGCGAGCGAAGCCGCGGGTAAAAGCTAGTTATCAATAAAGTAAGTCACACTCGATCAATATGTGTATTATTAGAACGTAAGCCGCTAATTGCTCGGACGTACTATTATACACTCATTTGCAAAAAAAACGGGCGGTTTCGATTTTCTTCCTGGCTGAAAAAAATAAAATACCAAAAAGGTTTTAATCATTTGAACATGTTACTGGCCAGTTATAAAAGTGCCATAATGTATAAAAGAGTACATTCCAAATTCAAATTTTTGACTGAGCCTGGTTTTCAAAGAAAATAACTTTTAACTACATTTTGTGGCGCGAATTCCCTATAGTTAATATCGACTCTAATAAACTTTTTGTCAATTTTTATTAAATTATCTGGTGTCCTTGACATTTAAAAGTATTGTTATTGCTGTTTAGAAATCTCGAAAATGGTAGATAAAGTGATAAAAGCGAGCAAAATTATTGCGCTGCTTGAAGAAGGTTGCAGTCAATGCTTCGTGGCTCAGAGGCTAAATGTGAGTCGGTCGACAGTTCAAAGGACCTGGCAGCGCTATCAAGAGACCGGTTCCGTCAAGAGAAGGCCTGGTTCTGGCAGAAAGACATGTATCGAACCACGGGATGATCGTTTTCTAGTTAGTCAAGCGTTGAGAAATCGCAAATCTTCTTATGTGGACCTCAAGAACACCCTCGAAGAAGAAAGAAATGTGCAAATTAGTCTATGGACGGTCAGGAGAAGGCTTCTCGCTGCTAATATACACAGTCATCGCCCGGCACGCGGCCCTAAATTACTCCGTGGACATCGAGTTGCCAGGCTTAGCTTCGCTCGAAATTGTGTGTCATGGACTCATGAAGACTGGGATAGGGTATTGTTCTCCGATGAAGCCAGGATATCTCTGCATGGTGAAGACCGAGATCGGCGAGTGCTACGTAGACGAGGAGAACGCTTTGCAGAGGCATGTTTTGAAGAAATCACACCTTATGGAGGGGGCTCTGTTATGTTTTGGGCAGGAATAAATTCTATGGATCGTACGGAGTTAGTCTTCATCGAAAACGGTACACTGACTGGACACCGATACATAACGGAAGTTCTAATTCCTTATGCACAACCCGCTTTAACCGCTCTTGGCGAAAACTCAATTTTTATGGACGACAACGCTCGCGCCCACCGGTCTGACGGTGTGGATGCGTATATGCTAGAAGTCGGAATTCGTCGTTTGGACTGGCCAGCTAGAAGTCCGGACCTCAATCCCATAGAACATGTCTGGGACGTTCTGAAGCGACGAGTGAGATCAGTGCAGCCGGCTCCGCAGACCATCAGAGAGCTAAAGAATGTGATTACCGCGGAGTGGGAACGTATTCCCCAAGAAACCATAAAAGATATACTCACTAGCATGCCCAGACGAATGCAAGCTGTGATTTCAGCAAGAGGGGGTCACACTCAATACTAAACTTTTATCTGCTTTTAATGTATTCAAGAAAAACAAAGAAATTAACGCGTTTCATTTTTATTTAGCGAGCAGGTACAATCATAGTGTTTTGAGCTTAAACATTATTTCTTAATAATTTAATTAAAATGTTATGATAAAACTGATGAAAACTATTCCTTCCTAATTAATTTATAAAATTCTGAGGATAACAATACCTAAAATTGTCAAACAAACTAATAGTAACTATAAAATAGTTCTTTGCTTAAGTGCCCGTTTTTTTTGCAAAAGAGTATATTAAGAACGTCAGTAACGCACCGGTGGCGGTCGCTCACAGAGACGGAGGGCGGAGGCGCGGCGCGCGCGCAGGCGGCGGGCGCAGCGCTGCTGGAGCGCTGCGCGGGCGCGCTGGCCGGCGCCGCGCTCACGCGCCCGCACCGCGCGTTGCCCTCGCCGGCGCTGGCGCGCGCGCACGTCATGCTGTGAGTATACGCAGAATGAGCGCACTTTCTGAGATACGCTGTTGGTTTTCTAATGGTAGCGGATCGCGCCGCGGTAAGAGACCGCGAAAGGACAGACCGAGACGACCGATGATATAACTTGTCGCGGTCTCTTGTCTCTCTGGGATCACTCTGCATCTTCTACCACATCCATCACGGGGAGTGTTCTGAAGAATTGTTCGGATTAATACCTGCAGCAGAATTCCACCACCAAACATCGCGTCAAAATTCCAAATTTCACCAACATCACCTCGATGATTTTTATTACATTTTTAATACATTTACATTTTACGGCATTTCCTGCCTCGCACGACCAATATATGGCACCAGCTGCCATCTACGGTATTTCCGAATCAATACGACTTAGGGACCTTCAAGAAAAGAGCATACACCCATTTGAAAGGCCGGCAACGCACCTGCTGATACTCTGATTTAGCGGGTGTCTATGGATGTCGCGTATACTAACCACCAGGTGAACCGACTGTCCGTTTACTCCCTCTTACATTAAAAAAAAAACTTATTTAGGCCACTTCTGCTGACGTAGTTAAATGTTTCGAAAACTATTTAAATGAGAAATAATTATACATATATGTAGACTGACAGCGTGACATCATCATGACTTGAATCATTGATGAAACGTTTATTTGGCAACATTACAGTGTAACAAAAGTCTCCTAACTGCATGTTAGTGTGCTCATTGAACTTTGTGATTAAAGTAGAAGGTCGAGTGCGAAACCGACAGAACATCAACTTTTAAATTCGTCTCCTATTTTCGATTTTTATAAATGTAATAAGTTTTTACATATCTTCCTTCTACCTACCCCTTTGTACCCCTACCCTTCTTGTATGCAGATGATTTCCAAATTTACTGCCGTACCAAATTGATTGATCTTCCGGCATCTGTTAATAAAATCAACAATGACTTGAATTACATTCATAGTTGGAGCAGCTCATATGGACTAAATGTCAATTCATCAAAATGTCAAGTTATTATTATTGGCAATCCTAAACTATATGTCGGATAGATTGGTCAATATTTCCGCCAGTCATCTTTAATAACACTGTCAGCCATTACTGCGACAAAGAAAAAAATTTCTGAGTGATCTTTGATAGTTATCTCTCATGGATACCTCAGTTGAGTGAACTGAGCCGTAAATTATTCAATGCTATCGGATCACTTCGTCAACTCCAATATTTTCTAAAATTGCATTAGCACAGTCACTCCTTTTACCAATTATTGAATATGCTGATACTTGCTTTCTTGACCTTAAAGAGGAGCAATTAAATAAGCTTGAGCGCCTTCATAATCTTTGTATACGCTTTATATTTGGTTTTTGCAAATATGATAATTTTTTTTTTAACGATGGGAAATGCATTTACGCATCCCGCCGCCCGAAGGCAACGGGTATGTGGGACTGTGGTATGTGTCTGGCTGCGAAGCCAGAATACCCACTAAAATCCATCGACCGTCTGCGCCGTAGTGGGGCGCCATAGGATCACGGGTGACCCCCCGACGCTTGGCCCGGAGGCCCCTCCGCATGTGATTGAAGCCGTTCGACTGGTCCACTCTGCTAATTCAGAGAAATACTAGGAGCGGCCCCACCACCGAAATCTCCGCGCCCTCTCGGCGCCACTCCCTTACCGACTGCACCTCCTGTGCCAACACTCTCACCCGGCTTTCGCGCCCCACCCACCACTGGACCCCAGCTACCGATTGCGAAATCCCCGAGCTGGACCCGCACATCAACTGGTCCAGGGCCCCAGTGGCTTGTGCGCCTCCGTGCCCAACCACTGCGCTTTCGCGCCACCGAATGGAGGGGGAGAGCGAGTCATCCCCCTCCTGCGCTTTCGCGCCCACTGCTGCTGGTTTTGGTCCGCAAGGGTCGAAGAACCCTACCACTCGCGAGGCATTCGAGTGGCGTTCTCCTATCCGCCACCGGGGGACGCGCCCAGTAGGAGACCAGCAATTCCCTTGGGAAAATATGACCATGTATCAAAAAAATTTTTTCGCAATTATCTCAAGTGGCTACCAATACATTTCGCATGGATACTCACATCCTCTAGCTATTATATTGCGTACTTTTTCCACCCAGACCTTCTTGTCTGACCTCTTCATTTTACTTTCACCCTTTGATACTCATGATCGTTCCCTTAGGTCTAACTCTAATTTGATTCTTAAAACTCCATGTCATACTACTTCATTTAACTCTTTATCTGCTAAAGTTGTTCGACTCTGGAACTCTTTTCCCCTTACTATAAGAAAAGCTCATAACTCTTGTTTAAAAAAAAATACCTTAATAAAGCACACTATTTGTCACTAAATACGCCATAATCTCATAAGACAGACCGCCTAATAAGATAAGCATAATAAACTGCATAATAATAAGATAACACTGCCTTTGTACATCTTTCTTTATTGGTTATGACTATCGTTCTCTTCATGGTGTTTAATAAAGAGTATAATATTATTATAATTAACTAAGACGACGTGGTTTCGAATAAATTTTTACACATCCAAAATTTTTATTATAGCTTTATGGTAGATCGACTATGTTATATAGATATTTATTTATTTATTTATACTTTTTGCACACCAATACAATATAGAGATAATACATAGAAATCGAATCAATCACATTGCATCAGTTGCATGAGGCGGTCCTATCGCTAACACAGCGATCTCTTCCAGGCAACCTTTGGGCAGAGGACTAGCGTAGAAGGTGTGGGTAGGGGCAAAACGATATATACCTATGAACAGATATTAAAATCAACATTTAAAAAAAATGTAGTGATATTGATACAAAAAAAAAAACATACATACACACGTATGTGTATACATACATAAGATATGAGGATGATAATTATAGATATGTGGTCAGGCATGCGGAGATGTTCGCGTGCATGGGCGCATGGTGCTGCTACGCGGGCGAGGTGCGCGCGCCGCCGCACACCATGCAGAGCCTGCTCGCCAGCGCGCTGCCCTTCCTCGTGCCGCACGACGCGCCGGTACGTGCCTCCCCAACACAGGGTTATGGCGGCGGCGACAGGAGAGACAGAGACAAGAGACCGCGATAAGTTATATCATCGGTCGTCTCTGTTCTGTAGTCTCCGTCTCTCTTGGCGCGGTCGCCGGTCGCGGGCGCGAACCGCCACCATTACATTGATCGATAACATAACTATCGTCTAACACGAAGTTAAATGTAATCAATGACTTGGGTTGCCATTGCCTAAGTTTCCGAAGTAGGGCTAAAACTTTTAGTTTTTGGTTTTGGACGGACATTTTGTTGAAATCAAGCTGTTTTGGAGTACACTCCAAAAAATATATATCACTAAAAAAAAAATATTTGATAACTACACAATAAGAAAAATATAATTTATATTTTTATTTTTTTATTTTTTAGTTTTTCCAGCACATGTAAAAAAACATTATTTTTTGCTCCTCCTAAATGCCTTCGAAATTAGAATACATTAAGGAAGACCGGATGAAAACCTTTATTTTTGAACTATATATATATAATATATAACGCGTATTTTTGTGTTGATACAATATATACAATATAATATATTGAGTTAAATATAATACATTGAAATAAAATATGTTTGTGTTGCAGGAGCCGCCGCTGCTGTGTCACGCAGCGGCTCATTTGCTGCTCAGTCTGTCGAAAAACGTTAAATTTGCAAATGACCCCATAGTCATGTTAAGTGATCTGTATAACCATGCGCAACGTTCGCTGCATTATTTAGAGCCAAAGGTATCTTCTGATTTTGTTTAATTTTTTTATAAGTATTATTATATTTTATAGTTATATAAATCTAAATATGTATCTCTGACTACGGCCCCTTTAAACGAGCTCCTCCTCTTGAAAAAAAGTCGCCTGAAAGTCGTTGCATGGAGACTGCTTTGAACCGGTCGTTCTGGAGGTCTATGGGGGACGATGATGATAAAATCAAATATTAACATTTTGATGTACTTAAGGACATTAAAGAAGGAGAAATATACTTACTATTTATTTCATTACTTAGACGTATTTCTGAAATATGTCTTAAACGTTGAAACATAATGAAATTATTCAGATATTGAAATATTAGTATTTTATGCTGGGAATATGTTACTCCTTAAAACATGAAACTTTTATGCGACAGACTGCCGGCGTAGTCCGCGAGGCGCTGGTGTCGCTGGCGCTGGCGCGCAGCACGGCGGGCGGCGCGTCGGGCGGCGCGGCGAGCGGCGCGGTGGGCGGCGCGGCCGGTGGTGCGGCGGGCGGGCACGAGGCGGCGCGCGCGCTGCTGGCAGCCTGGTCGGCGGCGCTGCCGGCGGCCGGGCCCGCCGCCGCGCTGCCGCCGCTAACCGCTCTGCTGCACGCCTTCGCCGCGGCTCCGACCGTTGCTAAGAAAGTAAAATTATTAACTTCATATTAAACTATTTTAAGATAGTTATCCCTTGCGATGTATCGTGTTCGACTTTTTTTGACATATTTTGAATGTCCCGTTATATTCCGGAGCTTCCTTCTTTAAAGTTAAGCTAAATAAAAACCCTGATAGTTACGGCCAGCTTCTCTTAATCATCTACTGAATAAAGTATTCGGTAGCCGTAAAGTAGGTTTCTTTTTAACAATTACTGGTAACTTTTTAGTTCCCCGACTGACCCCGTCGGTACTATATAATTATGTATATCAATGTTATCACCTAGATAATAGCGGAGGGTGTGTCGTCCGCGGCGGAGAGCGCGCTCCGCATGCTATGCGAGCCGGCGTACGCGACCGCCGAGCCGGATATCACAGATTTTTTTCTTGCGCTATTCACGGCGCTGCTTCCGCAGCTCGGAGCTTTCGCCTACACCGCGATCGACGTCTTCCTAGAGGTGGCGCAGAGGTGAGCTCGACCCAGTGGATTCGATTCGCGAAGCACGAGTAAAGTCCTGTATGACGACGCCGGTGACGATCGCAGGGGAACGGGTGACAGCTCGGGCAGCCTGGAGCGGCTCGTGGAGTGCGTGCGGCTGGGCGTGGAGGCGGGCGGCGGCGGCGTGCGCGTGCGCGCCGTGCTGCAGCTGCTGCACGCGCACGTGCTGCCGCACGCCGGCGCCGCGCCCGCGCTCGCGCGCGCCGCGCACCGCCTGCTCGCCAGGTACGCCTGCGCTCCTGCATCGCATTCAATTGATTGACTAAAATATCTGGTATTGTCTACATTCTTTGCACCTCGAGCATTGTACCCGATTGGCATTTTATTACTTTCAGCTAATGAACTCGACTAAAACACTGGGTTCGAACACGATTCTATAAAATTTTTGATTTTCAATCATGTTAACTAACTCGTTACTGTAATATACCGTATCAGCCTGTAAACAACCCACTGCTGAGCGAAGGCCTCTTCTCCATATAGACGAAGGGTTGGACCTTAATATATCACGCTACTCCACTTCAGGTTGGCGGATGATTTCCATATCATGAGTAACGATCGTTATCAGGTGTCTATGATAACAACCGGGATCGACGGCTTTACGTGCTCTCCGAGGCTCGGCGGGGAGACCCACAAGGACATACACTCAGACCGGAAACAAATATTTGTACAAATACAAATATCTGAACCGAGCGGGGATCGAACGCACGACCACCGGCCCGCGGTTTGAGGCGACTACTAGCACCACTACACCATTCGTTAGGCCACCAACCTTCTCATGCTCCTACCCACCTCTCGGTATACGGAGCTAAACGCGGGAGATGTACGGGGTACACCTGCTTTTACGTATTCGTTAGGCCAGTCCGAATAAGTCGATAGAGCTAGTATGCGACATACCGGTGTTGAGAGCGGTCGTCTCTGTCGCAGCGTGCTGGTCCACCGCTGGCGCTACTTCTTCCCGGCGACGTGCCCGGAGGCGGAGGCGGCGCAGCGCACGGAGGAACTGCGCGGCGCGCTGACGGCGCTGGGCGGCGCGCTGCTGGCGCACGACATCGAGCTGCTGCGCGCCGCGCTCGCCACCCTCGACACGCTCAACACCAAGTGGAAGCTTTACCACAAGGTGCGTGCGGTGTTGGCCCACGACTAAAGAAACGGAACAGAGACAAAGCTTCTAAGGAGCGAGCAAAATTTATACCTATTTTGATAGGGCTGGCATAGGAGGATAAAATTTAGGATAAAAAAAATTGTGTTTTTATTCTTTATATTATTGTTCATACATACTGTACAGTAAACCATGTTTACACTTTTACATTAAAACACTATTTAAATTATTAAATTGTATGGAACTGTTTGTACACGTACAAGAAATTAGGAGGAGTTAAGGTGCGAAATGACTTTACATCACGAGTGCTGTTTTTACACTGATTTATTCATGTAAATGTGCATGTGAAATGCTGTGTAGACAGAAGTTGTATAACATAAAAATATATTAAATATAATAAATTCAATGTAAGAGTATGTTTGTATATACTCTGTACATAAATTATCATTAAATGAAAACACGCCGCGCAACATTTACTGCAGCTCCTGAGTTTGTGCACTCGCCGAGCCGGTACAGGCCGGTTTCTCTCCGTACGTAGCACCACTGGCGCTAGACCACCAAACAATTACCATCCATACTACCAACAATGCGATCCAATATGCCTTCGTTTGTGTGTCTGTTGAACAATGCAAGGCACGTCTCGACGCGTATTTCGCGGTGGCGATCATTTAATTCGTGAGGCACCCATTTGTCAAGCTTACCTTGCCAATTTGACGCAAATGGACCAATATTGTTTTAGTGCTAACTTCGAAAGCTGCTGCTAATTCAGCTGTGTCACGTGGTTCATTTCTTGGGTCAAAATCTCCGGAATGAAAGCGAGCAAACCAATAACGGGTGGTACGATTGTTACTAGTGTTAACACCGTAAAGTCGTTGATGTTGCGTGCCGCTTCTGCCGCTTTGCTACCACGACGGAACTCATACTCCATAATCACTCGATTTTTAACATATCCATAATGACGAAAAACGTACAAATGCGATGTAAACAACACTAACCGTTAAACAAATGACTAATTATAAAAAAAGAATTCTATATTTTTAAAATAAAAATAATTTGAAATTCGAGTTCTTAGAGATTTTTTTTAGTTCTGAAATAGCCAGTTCGACGAGACGGCAATTTCATAAGTAATGACCTAATATTAAAAATAGTTTAAAAATATAATGTTATGTATGTAATGTAAATATATATCATATATCTATTTCTGCCCTGAATGATTCCTAAATTTAGCATCTCTCGTTCCTTTAAATACCTGAAAAAATTTCTCTAGTTTGATAATGGTAAATGTACTATGTAAGAGAATTGCCATAATAACAAAAAAAAAGTGCGTGTGTGCGAGTGTGTGAGCGGGCGAGCGAGCGAGTTATTGGCTGTGTGTATGCACTCGCGCATAGGCGATGGAGATGTGTGTGAGGACCATCAAAAACAAGTGTAATTGTAAATTGCATTTACATATCGATTATTTACAATTACTGTTATCGTGTGGTTATTATAATTCTACCACCCAGACCATTAGGTAACCAGAGTTTGATAATGGAGTGGAGCTGGAAGGATAGGAACTCTGTAATGAAACGACGCAGCGCTATCGAGTTTGGGCTCGATAGAATCGTCTTGACGAGTAGTTTGTCTTTCGATGGTAACCAGAGTCTGATGATGGAGCTGGAAGGCGGTCATAGGAACTCAGTAATGAAATGACGCAACCCCATCGAGTTCGAGCTTGATCGAGCCGTCTTGACGAGTATTTTGTCTTTCAATGATAACCAGGGTCTGATGATGGAGCTGGAAGGCGGTCATAGGGACTCAGTAATGAAACGACGCAACCCCATCGAGTTCGATCTTGATCGAGCCGTCTTGACGAGTATTTTGTGTTTCAATGATAACCAGGATCTGATGATGGAGCTGGAAGGCGGTCATAGGAACTCAGTAATGAAACGACGCAACCCCATCGAGTTCGAGCTTGATCGAGCCGTCTTGACGAGTATTTTGTCTTTCAATGATAACCAGGGTCTGATGATGGAGCTGGAAGGTGGTCATAGGAACTCTGTAATGAAACGACGCGACCCCATCGAGTTTCGGCTCGATTGATTCGTCTTGACGACTACTTTGTTTTTAGATGCTTACCAGAGTCTGATTACAGATGGCGCGCACTACCCATTAACTCAGCGCATCATTTTATTATAAATATAACCTCTTACGTGCGTACATAAGTACACACACTTTTTTTCGTAAATCTCACTTAACCAATTAATGTTAAATATAATTATATAATAAAAAGTTTCACTTCATACGTGTGTACATTAATACACGCACACACAATTTTTCATTCCAAATTCGTAATCCAAAACGACTCGTTCCGACTGAACTACATCTACTGATCAATAATAACTTTCCCCTCAATATTAAATAAATAATAAATAAATATGTTTGACATACACACACGGTCGTCTGTTCCTAATGTAGGCAACTTAATGACTGTGTTTTAGGTAACAGCCGACTGATATACATTTTTTAATTATAAATATACATATCAATAATACATATAGAGATAAATACATATTACACCTAGACTCGGGGCGGGAATCGATCCCACGACCTTGGAGCAGAAAGCAGGGTAACTGCCAACTGCGCCAACGGGTCAGTCAAAATTATTATTTTTTTTTTTTAAATAATAATTCGAAACGAGCTCGGTGACTAAGCACGATCGAGCGAGACGACTAACGAGCGGCGGTGGTGCCGGTGGCGCAGGCGATATTCCGCAGCGAGTTCCTGTGCTCGTTCCTGTCGGTGCTGCTGGCGGGGCTGGCGGATGGCGGCGCGCGCGCGCTGCTGCGCGACGAGGCGCTGGCGGCGGTGCACGCCATGGCCGCCGTCGACTTCGCGGCCTTCCGGCACGCCTTCCTGCCGCACTTCCTCCGCTCGCTGCCCGGCGTTGACCCGGCGCGCTTCGCCGACTTCCCGCCTGACACGGTACCGTCACTATTATGGTGGCGGTTCGCGCCGCGGTACGCGCCCGCGGCAGGAGAGACAGAGACAGCAGAACCGAGATTACCACAATGATATAACTTGTCGCGGTCTCTTGTATCTCTTTCCTGTCGCGGTCGCCTGTCGCGGGCGCGAACCGCATCCATTACACATAAACACACATATGCACCGACCAGACCACGTTCTGGTATAGTGGTGCGAGTAGTTGCCTCCAACTGCGCGCTGGCGCTTGCGGGTTCGATTCCCGCTCGGGACAGATTTTTGTATTTGTACAAATATTTGTGTCCGGTCTGGGTATGTATCCTTGTGGGTCTCCCCGTCGGTCCCGGTTATCATAGACACCTGATGACGATCGTTACTCATGTTAGGGAAATTATCCGCCAATCCGCAGTGGAGCAGCATGGTGGATTGAGCTCTAACCCTTCTTCTGTATGAAGAAGAGGCCTTCGCTCTGCAGTGGGTTGTTTACAGGCTGATGCAGTACACATATACACCTACACACATACGCGCAAAGAGACAGACACCCGCACGCCGATATTTTTTTTTGTACTAATATCACTACGTCAAAACATGCATCGGTCCAATTAGTGTCGATAAAGATTCTTTGGGGAAATCTCGTGCAATAGGGTACTTTCGTAGTGAAAAATAAATTATGAGATTTGATAAAAATTAAAATTTATATAGAAATATACTTAAATATTCTGATTTTGAGTCATAAAAGCACATTATTGTTTTAATACATTGAAATTAAAAGTCGTAATTTTTAATCTGTATGTCACTTGATCTAAAACACGAGCCGCCATGATGTGACGTCGTAAAGACAATGTTTCCGACATACACTGCGAGCACTCCTCAGTGCTCTCAATAGTGAAAAATTCGTTTCTTTATTGAGTGCCAGTACACTGCCGCAATACCATATAGAAATATATGACGTCATAAATAGCATAATTTTTGTACTGTGAGCACTGGCGCTTTTGAAGTAAGGTACTCTCAGTACTTTGATCACCTGATTAAAAAATATAACAGCACGAATGATTTGTTATCCAAAAATGTCAACAATATTCAAAAAATAATTTTTGAATATTTTTGAATTTATTTTTGAACAGAAAACGTATACATGATAAATATTTTATTTGAAAACAATGTCGAAAAATTTGGATGATAGTATACTGGACTGCGTTCCGTTTTATCAGTAACCAGTATAGCACAGTATAGCAAACTAAAAAGTAACGGCCTTGCAGTATACTGAATTGACGTCACACCTCAAAGTGCTCTCAGTGTATAGCGGAACACAACTTTACGCATATTACGTCACCAAAATAGGTGTCCGCGTTTTCGCGGGAATTAAAAAGGTTTAAATTTTTATTTAATTTTATGGCGAGAAAGAGTGTTTATTTTGCCGAAATAATTTTTTTTGTGGCTTTTCATTACGAAAATTAACATTTTGAAGTACTTTTTCAAACATAGTAGAATACCCTATTAAAAATATTTTATATACTTTTTTAAGGCACTCTTGTTAAAAGGGTCTAAAACAAGTGCATCATGGGATTCATGGGTCTGAGACTTCTCTAGACGCGTACAATGAAGGGACTTTTGACTTCATCTGTATGGTTTTTAGAAGCCTCGAAAAAGAAGGATGAACATAAATTGTTTGTATAGAAGGAATAGCGGTGGAAGGATTATTATTTACGGTTAGTTTTGAAGAGGGATTAGAAGTTGACGGGTCATCAACTGCTAGGCGTTTTCTAGAACTATGATTATCACCATGATTCGGAGGTCTAACCAAAACTATCTTGAAAAATTAAAGTAAAAAAAAAGGAAAAAAGTATTTGATTATTTAGTATACGAGGTTCTTCACAGAACCGTTTTAAGATTTTACTTTAAATTTTATCCTAATTTTCTTAAATCACTCAGTGGTGTACATAAACAGACCGTTTAAACGATTCTTTATCATCGTTGACCTCAGCCACGTCTTAACACGACGTGGTGTAGTGAAGGACCCCTTATGGCGATGTCAATGTTGACTGTCGGCTTGATCTACAAACGTTTATATCAATGGTCTATAAACGTAAATATCGAGGACATAATTAGATTCAATGCGGTATTTCCGAACCGATACGACTTAGGGACCTTGCAAGAAAAGAGCATACACTTATTTGAAAGGCCGGCAACGCCCGGATGTCGCTTTGACTTGTCACAAGGCCAACTGACTGTCCGTTTGCCCACTCTGCTATTAAAAAAAAATGCAACTTTATTTTTTTTCTTATTTTTGGCGTTTACTCCTTAAGAATCGATTTTCATATATAAGGCGCCCGGTATGAAAAAAATATGAGAGGTAAAATCTACTGATGAATGACCTCGTTACCTTTTCGGTGCGCGCGCACCTACGGTGCGCAACTTTCTTATTTGGTTGTGAGTGTATTAAGGTGGACATGCATAGGTCGACTTTCATACATTTTTATTTTTGATTATTCTTGAAATGTATACATTTTTTTAAACATTTAATTTATTTTATCATTTCTTTAGAGCTTTTTATATGAGCAATGTTCATGTCAGCTGTAATTAAAAATGAAAGTAATGTTGATCTAATTAATATTGAAAAATAATATTTAAAAAATAAATGATAATTGTCAGATAATAATAATTACATAATTTATCAACATTCCTAATGAAATATTTGTGCACATCTGAAATTGACTATTGTGAAAAGTTTAATGTAAAATATTTCGCCGATTAGTTATAATAAATGTATATAAAATGAATAAATATATATTTATATATGTATATTATTTTCATTAATTTGTTAATTTACCTTTTCATATGGTATTAATCTTATTTTCAGTTGGATAAACTCTTTTTGCGTATGTTTAGACAATCGTACTTAAGGAGTAAACTCCAGTCGTGCGTCGGAGCTGACACACACAATTTTTTTTTTTTTACTCTTCAGTTCGTATCCCTTTGCTAGGCGGGCAACTGAGGCCCTCTGCCGTTACCTCGCTTTGCCCATTTCTACCAAGGTTTCTTCGCTATGGATTCGCAGTGTAGTCAATATATTTTGATAACATTACATCATGTCTTGTATCATATTGAGAAGGTTATATATAAATATTTATAATCTGTATACTTCTTTTCAGGATTTACCAACATTCACTCAAAATATCCAGCGATTGATGAACGACGTTACCTGTTATCGAGCATATCAATCCCTCACTTGCAATTAAATGCCTATCTCGTAAAACGTGCTCGATCAACATTTGGTGCTGCCATACGGGACAATGGACTATAAAAATCAGTTTTATGAATAAAAATCTCATATTCATTACTTAATTATATTATATATGAAGTAGTGTTAACTGATTGATGTACATTTTTGTGAAAGCATTTTATACTTTTGTCTTAATAAATGACACATTGGGTGCATTTAAACCTTACGGATTTACGGTTTGATGTATATTGTAAAACTTTGAGGTTATGTTTATTTTAAGTCTGATAAAAGACGAATTTATGGTTCAAAAATAAAATAATTATGTTATTATGTTTTAACTAGTCAATGTAGACAAATATTAAATAATAATAGTACTTATTTTTTGTTAGTAGTTAAAAAAAAAAACTTAATATTTACTGAGTTAAATTTTAACAATATTATTACAAATATTTCGAATTGTATCACGTTTCAAATAAAAGGAAACTCCACTCGTTCAATTCTATAAAATATAAAAGGTAATATTTGATTTAATCCATATGGGCCGATCCACTATAGGTACAGTGCTGATCTCACTTCGTTCTAGATCCGATCTCGGTCCGGTAAAATATTGTTACACAAGAAATAATGAGAGTATTCATACTATCCGTGACAGTCAAGGTCCGATCAAATCACGCTCTAGCAACGATCCGTCATACAAAAGATTTTACCGGATCGAGAACGAACTAAGATCAGCACTGTAATGTGGATCGGGCCTAAAGGGTAATGCGGCAAAGACCGTCGATTTGATTTGGAGACCGTATACCTATAGTTAAGAATATGGCGAATTTTGAATAGCTACAAACACTAGCCTGACTAATGAAAACCTGAAACTGTTCTTGTTTCAATAAATTGGTATAGGTGGTCATAAAAAGTGTGTCTTTGACCCTAAACCTACCAAAGCGGTCAAATGCACTGCACCACTGCACTGCCCCAGTGCTCTCAGTACTGAAAATTCCTTCCGTTATAGACTGCCAGTACACTGCCGCAGTATATGACGTCATGAATCGCCGCCATTTTTGCATTAAGAGCACTGGAGCTTTCGAGGTAAGGTACTGCTCAGTACTGTGATCACGTGATCAAAAATATGACAGCGCGAATGATTGTTATTATTATTAATTAACATTGTTATTTAAAAATGACCACAATATTCAAATTAAAATGATGATAATAGTAGTCCAGTATACTGGACTGCGTTCCGTTATAAACAGTAACCAGTATAGCGCAGTATAGGAAACTAAAAAGGAACGGCTGCGTAGTATACTGAAATGACGTCACACCTTGCAGTGCTCCAGTATACATCGGAACACGGGCATAATTTTTAGATTGTTTATTATTAAAATTTATACGTTAAATTATTGGGCGCTACTTTTTTAAAGTATTTGGGTATGTCAAAAAGTTTACTACCTAGTAAAAATGGAGTATAGAGGTAAAGAAGCACTATCTCATAAGGCTATTTGACTCAAAAAGTGTCCACAAAATAGCATTAAATAGAGAGGCGCTGGTGTAATGGAGAATATAATCTAAAGTTTCAGATGATTTGATGTTTGCTGAGTTGAAGTAAGTATACTTTCAAATATTCTCATAGAATAGAGTAGATAGTAAATATGTTGTATTTGAAAGTTAAATGGTTAGCGACTTAAATAAATTATATAACCTAAAACTTAACGGTCCTCTGGTACAGCAACGCCATCTTTATTTGGTTAATTCGGGGACACTTCGTAACACAAGATAGTGCTTACCTCTAGGTATACTCCGTGCTAGTAAATCAAATCGTGTCTATAGGTTAAAAAATAAAAATATAGTGATAAGTATTATAGCGTAGAATTATGTATAGTGCAATTTTTTAGGGTCAATTTCACCAGTTGCTGGTAAAGTTTCTGTAATGTTTTTTTTTTATATTTTTCACCATCAAACTGTATTATATTTCTGTTTGCAACCTGTGACAACAAAAGTTGTAGTTTATTTGGCACTAAAGTTATTAATAGGCTATAATATAGAGATCAGCAATTTGTCAAACAGGCCATAAGTCAAAGATTTAAATCGTAAGTAACAAAATTTGTCATCATTAATTTTGATCATCAATGCTTGATGTAGTTAGTTTCAGAATTTTAAGATTCCATGTTATGCTGCTGGATAATAATGAAAATATTAGTAATACATTGCATTTCTGAGAAATAATGTTGTCCAATTTGTACCATTATAAAATTGGAACTAGTCGTTTGTATATTATTTTATATATTTTAAACAATGGATAAAGAAAATTATGGGACCAAATTCATTTAATAACCTTTTGCAATACTTTCTATTTCTAAACAAAGAGTCCTAGAATAAATGGCTGGTGTGCATCATAGTTTCTCATATTCAAGAGAATGTATCATTGTTTATATTTATACTTTGATATATCAAGGATAAATGTATGAATTAATAATACTTCTAGGTTCTATATGTTTACTATTTACTATATTATAGTTATGTAAATGAAAATGGTTATAGAAATAAAGACAAGGTTCCTTAAACATAATATTTTTATTGATGTAATTAAATGAATGAAATTATGATCTATGTTTTGTATGTACTGCATTAACAATATCCTTGTGGCTTGCATATAAATTTAGGTCTTGTGTAATATCCACCCATTGTACACCAACAGCATCATCACCAGCTTGCAGCTGTAGTGCACTTACTATAGAACCTGTTTCATCGTGAAAATTATAAGCTACTGTTTCCATCCATGCATTATCTGTATTTCTTGGATCATCTACATAGCCACTATATATTTTATTACCATTACTAAAGAAATGCTCAAATTTTTGTTTCCATACATTTTTAATTTCTGCAATAGTAAAATTTAAATATTTTTAGAAAGTATATTTATTTATAGCTTACAGTCAAAAATATAATAAAATACCATCAGATGCTTCTAAAGCATTCAAAGCTTCCTCCTGAAATTCCCTGATTGCAGTAGCTGCAACTTTTTCACCAGGATCAACCATACCTCCAGGTAATGCCCATTCTCCAGTGTCTCTTCGTTTGATTGCTATAAATTGAAGAATAGGCCTGCAGAATTTCCCATGCATATAAGTTATAATTTTTTTTTTAAATTCACAATAGTTAAGTCTTAAATTTAGTTTTATCTTTAGTTTCATTTTGAAATAAACAATTATTTTTATAATTAACTAAAAAACTATAATCAATATAAGTATGACAAAGTGAGTACTTCTTTTGAATATCAGTTTCATTATATTTCCACCGTGTGACGACAGGATCAGCTGCGTGATTTGGACCCCACCGACCTAACACACCTCTTCCACAAATACCAGTGCGACCTACTGGATTAAGTGGGTAACCATTTACTACTTCATATGAACCGGTATAACTTTCTCTATTAACATTTTCATCAATGCTATTCCATTTTGGTTTGAAATTGGTTTCATCTTCAACATACAATTTGGTTACATATTAAAATCAAATCATAAGTATAATATACTAAAATGGACGATTTTCACCCATCAAAGACAAGACTGTACCGATGTCTGGATCCGCCCACGATTGGCCTCGTATAGATGGAGATGTGTATATAGGAGGCTTGTATTCTTTAAATTCTGTACTCCAAGCCACTTTATCATCAGGAACTGGAAATCTTTCAACAGAAGACCGAGGATATAATCGAGAACGACATTTAAAATGAATAGGCATAGTTAAAACGCTCCTTATCATGAGTATTTTAAAAAGAGAGACCAAAATTAATATTTTGCAAACAATGTGAATAGACAGTAAATTTGAAAGCATCTAAGGAATTTTCATAATACTAATTTTTACATATATAAGTAAGTTAAATTATTTCAAATCTGTTCTTTGATACAATATTTTGATTCAATTGTTCATCTTATCTCGTATGGCGTATTGCTTTTAGCTATGTCAATTGTCAAACCAAATGTCAAACAAATGTCGAATTGACAAATTATTTCGCCTGCGGCCTGACCTCTGTATAGGCTACGTTCCACTTAACGCCCGCAACGATTGTAACATCCTCTGTATCGTTCCACCTAAGGTCCGTGGTCGTCGCGAGCGATTGTTCGACGTCATAGATGACGTCACTGTTCGCGACCACATCGCGCCCACTTCGCCCACAAAATATTGATGGGTCAGAGTGGGCTTTCACCAAAACGAAGCGGGAATTCAAAAAAACAACGATGGCGACGAGACAAATAACTGTTTACGATCCTAAAACTGACATTGCAGTGGAATTGTCTCTCATTCGTTTTGTCAAAAACGCAACCATTAATTCACGGGAATCCATTTTTTATTAAATTTTACTCCAATCCATGCGAAATATTTATTCACAAAACCCCCACAGCTGCACGTTTTTACATGCCGCGATAATACGAGCACATACCGCTCAAGATGTGCGTTCCACCTATAACATTCGCCTTCAACGCCCGCGGCCTTTTTACGTTAGTGGAACGGCAATTTCAGCGGTCGTGGTTGATGGCGTTGCGGGCGTTAAGTGGAACGTAGCCATAGTTAGCAGGTAAAATGATCACTTCTTAATTATAATTACATAAATCATTAGGGCACAGATCAGGCAACTTTAGGTAATCATTTTTTCACTTTAGGAAACAATAATTAGTTTATAATTAATGAAAAACCATTGAACGTATAGTTAGCAGAAATAGGTCCATAGAGTAAATGACAAGTGAATACCATAATACCTTCGATTGTTACTAATTATTGCTTCATAAAATCTAAAACAATTGCCTAATCTTGCCCGAACTATGCCCTAACGAATGCAACAGTCTGAACTTTAAACATTAACCTATTTCTGCTAACTATACGGTGCCCTAGTGATTGCTGTAAATTATAATCAAGAAATGATCATTTTACTTGATAAACCAAAGACCATAGAGTAAATGACAAGATAATACCATATCAATTCCTCCAATTGTTACTAATTATTGCTTGCAGTGCTAGGGTTTCCAGACGACGCGTAAATAATTAGATAATTGTTGAGTAACTTTACTTAAAAGTTTATTAATATTTACCTAATTTTTTCCCCATAATTCGAATGAGAATCATGTACCGAGTATTTTCCTTAAATATTGATAGCAATTTACCAGTCATCCTGTATATTTCATGGAGACCCTTTTGTTATGATACGGCCAACCGTGGATGACAAAATCGGGCAAATATTTGAAAACATGCAAATCGCGCGGCGGTTATTAAAGAACGAATGCGGAGTTTATATTTTTACTTTTGTGAATTGTTTCTTATGTAAAAAAGTATCTCAAATATGGACCGATAACTAAAAATCTTATTTATAAATTGAGTTTAGAGATATTACAAATCAAAGAGCCAAAATCTAATTCCCATTCGTGTCCAATTCTCCATTTTCAATCAATAATTATCCTAAAATTGTTAAATTCTTCTTGAAGATTATACTTTTGGTAAGATATTCATAAACTTAAGTTGTTAATGAACACATAAAACCATGCTTTAACACGCAAAGAACATAACTTATTAAAAATAAGATCAGTTAAAAAATGTCCATGGACAACTTGCTAATTACCATTTGGGAACATTCCGTAATGATTTTTCTTGTAAAAACTGGAATATTCCAACCCAATAGTACATAGGCGCGTGGGTACCAGTTAGAGCTCGAACACCGAGCGAAGGCTAGTGTCAAAGATCAGTCTTTTTGGCGCCAATTGTGATTATCTCGTCCTCAAAGTGTTTTAGTAAAAATATTATCTAATAGGTAACCATTTATTGTTTTTTAGGTAAGTGATCAATTACATATTTTTGATAACATGTTTTATATGGTCCCTATAGTGACTCCTTTTGGATTTTGAGAATAGAATTAGAATGTTTCTAACACAAGACTGATTTATTTAAGAAAATAGTTGAAATACTACTTACCATTTGTCTCATTACCGATATTTGCCGTTCGCACAAGCGAATGGTAATTAGTTTTTTTTAGAAATGGTAATTATGTTGAAATTTCGTCTTAATTTGTGACAGCATTTTTGATGTCTGTGCGGAAAGGAGGTGATTCTTGTGATAACATTTTTGGTCTATTTTGAAGTCTTGGTCTATTTTATTATAGAAGCAGCGGCCTAATGCAAGCCTTTTGCAGCCAAATTGGGCGGCGCGCCGGGGAAGTACTTCTCTTTCACTTAACTTGTGGTTTTTAGCCACGTTTCGGACTACACGGCCTTTCTTGCAACAAGAGTTCAGGTATGTTTTCCCGCCAAGGTTCCCTGAATGAAACCATTAAAAGGGCTCTTGCCACCATCGACGTTCCTGCTCTTATTGAGCCTACTGGAATTGGTCGCGATAATGACAAGAGGCCTGATGGTTTAACACTGATTCCCTGGGAAAGGGAACGGGCGCTTTTATGGGACTCAACCTGCGTTAGCTCCGTCTCACGTCAGGGAGACAGCTTTAAGAGTGGAAGCCGCTGCGGAGAAAGTTGAAATGACTAAATGGCACAAATATTTGTAACTTATCCCATGTTATGTTTTTGTGCCGTTTACAGTCGAAACACTTGGACCTTAGAGTAGCAGTGCAAAAAAAAATCTAAAAGAATTAACTCTACGTCTCATATCCTCCACTAGTGACAGGAGGGTTGGTGCATTTTTTGCCTTGCACGGATTTTGTCACTAGTAAGATTTTACGTCAAATTTTCACGAGTATTGTGAACTAATGGCGTATCGCAAAGTTTTTGTTTTGTAACTTCCTTGGGGCTATCGTCATTAGGACACACCAACCTCCAGTTTTCTACTGCGTCTGTAGCCTCTGTAACTGAACTGACTGAACCTAATTTTAAATTTTCGGAACATAGGCCTTTGATACTATGCACAGAAGCAAAAAAAGCAGGAAGAGCGACACTAGAAATTTTTCTCACGCCGATGCCACCATCTCTAATTGTTAAAGCAGCTTTTATATCTTAGTTATCATCTCTAATTTTTTTTTCATAATTACTATTTGAAAACTATTCATTACATTGTGAGTGACCTAATTACCAATTATTCATATTTATCACTACCGTTCGTATGAATTTTGAATTGCCTATCATACAAAAAGTAAATATTTTAAGGCATTCCCTTAGATACTATTTTAAATAGAAAGTACCTGAGATTACAAAAATCATATAAAGAATCATTTTCCTCACCTTTTTTTCTTAATCTCCGAAACTATGCCATATGCGCATTTTCAAATATTTACCCAATCGTTAAAACGTTTACGATTTAATGATTTGGTAAAATTGAATTGCTCACATCATTAAATGTGATCACTTCGTGCAATTCTCGAGCATTTCATGATGTGGGAAATTCTACGATATGGCCACGACATGTATATGCCATCGCGGACTTTTTTGTAGGCCTTTTTATGATATACAATTCCGTACTACATTATTTTGATGTATGTACCTCATGGCTCATACGGTTTAGCCAGCGTTCGCAATGTAAGCGCTCGAAAAATCGTTTTTTTAACGGCTTCATCACAAAATAAGGAATTTACTCTATAATACAAATACTTTATTAGAATGTTTTGTATTTACAAACCTTCGGGAATAAATTTTCTAAATAAGTGAAAACTGCATCAAAATCACTATGTAGTATCAAAATCCATTGCGTGGTTTAAACGAAGAAAGATCACGAACAGACAGAAATAATCATGTAACTCAATTTCGAAATAAAATAAGTCAGATACGTCTTTTTTCTTACTGCGGATTAGTGTAATGTAATTTGTTGATGACATTTTAATGGGTTATAAAATATTATTTGAAATAAAACTCAAATATAAAATTACTATCTAATGTATTATATTTCTAAATTATTAAATCTTCCTTCGGGTTACTTTTCTTGTACTTGGCTTTTTGAAAACTTCTTCTTTTTTCTGAAAATCTTCATCTTCTGAAATTAAGATTATATTAATAAAATTTTATATAATTTTAATATAGGTAGGTACATAATTTATAACGAAAATTTAAGGTACCTGACTCATCCGACTCATTCATTGTTTTGTTTCTCTGGGCGACTTTTCTTCTTGATTTTCTTACGGATTGTGGAGTGAAATCCTTATTTGGTGGTTCGTTCTGAAATAAAAAACGTATATATATATACTTAAACTGAACTGAATCAGCCTGTAAACGTCCCATCACTGAGTCTCTTCTCAATATAGGAGAAGGGTTTGAAACTTAATCCACCACACTGCTCCATTGCAGGTCGGCGGATAATTTTGCCTACCATCAGAATCAGAAGCAATCACTATCAGGTCTATGATGGCAACTGGAGGCTTAACGTGATCACCGAAGCATGACGGGGTGACCCACAGGGACATACGTCCAGACCAGAAACAAATATTTTTAGAAACACAAGTATCTGCCCGAGCGGGAATCGAATTCGCGACCGCCGGCGTTAAAGAAACTATTCGTACAACTATATACATACACATACTTTGTTTTGTGATGTTTTGAAAACTTTAAATTATTGCCATAGCATAACAATTACATTTTTAAATAAGCTATTTGATAGCAAGGAAAAAAAATATATATATATATATAGAAACCTGATAATGATAATGATAATAACATGTTTGCGGGACAAAAAGTAGTACTTTCGTCCTTTGTGACACAATATACTATTACCTCATCTGGGCTAGACGATGACCGTTGTCTGTTGCGTCGCGCGGGGCGCCGCCTGGGCGTGGCTCGAGGCATCTCTTGACGTGTTTCGGCGCCTTCACTGATCACATCGTCCCCATCCTCCCCGTCCTTATCTCGTACAGCAAAGCATTCCTCGATTTTATCACCCAACTCATTGACCAAACTCTAAAATTATAATTAAATTGATATTTTACCAGCACTTATTGGGTGTTTTATTCGACATCAATTTTGTTAAATTTTAAAAACAAATATGTAAAGAACTATTTAAATAAATACAAGAAAGATTTTACTACCTTTATTTCGTTTCGTGCCATTTTGGAAGTGTTATTCATGAGAGTTGTGAAGGATTCCATCACTCCATTGCAGTGTAACTTATCTTTGTAGCAGTCAAGATTCTCTATAAGTTTTCGCAGTGACCTTTCATTATAAGTAAATAAAGACAAGCAGTAGGCTAAATCCCGCCATTGTCGTTCATCCGTCGATAGTTTAAAACGTTGGCACAGTTTCTCTACTAATGCTTCCATTTGCCTGTCTTTTTGTATAAGTGATGTGATATATCTGAATGCACAAATATTTTTTATTACTTATCAATATAAAATATTGAACAAGCATTGACTATTTGAAACAATAAAATGTTTACAAACAACATACTATAATAACATGTAATGTAACTTGGAAAACCTACTTCATGATAATCCTGTATTGTTCTTCTGGAACGTTTAATTCTGGGTCACTCAGTCTGGATATAATATCAGGCATAACATTATATAACGCATTTCCTTTTTGAGAAAGTTGTTTAAAAAATAATCGCGTCATAGTGGCAACACGGGGATCTTTGTCTGCACAACACAATGCCATGTCAGCTATTTGGCCTTTTACACGTACCATCTCGTGTAATACTAGGAAGGATAGCATCTTTACTGCGCATTGACGGACTTCTAGTTCTTCATCACTAAGGCTTTAGGAAATAAAAAGTTACGGATTACTAATTACATTAATATCATGCGCCACTCGTAAACCACAAATTTTATAATAATTGTTATAACATGTTTTTTTTATTAATTTTTTATAAAGATGATACCAACCAACTAAAATAGTAAAATAATTAATAATAATTTGATAATTTATCAATTTACAAACAATTAAACAAAAAAGTAATTCGTTTTACATAAAATTATTACTATTATTAATAAGTAAATTTCCATTTAATTTAAAAAAATAAAATCACAGATTGATTGATAGACTTACATGTGGTAAATGTGATGAGTCCACGGCTGCGTCAAATTAGGGAACCGTAATGTTAGGTCGGCAAACGCAATTGTCAGATTTGTGCGAAGTGAAACATTCTTTGACCTTTTCAGCACTGTTACTATTAATTGGAGACCTTCCTCACATACAGTGCTCGAAACTAACATATATCTGTTAACAACGACATTTATATTATGAAAAATTAATATTAATCTAATATTGGCTAGAAGAGGCAATTAAAAGATATAAGTTAAATTAGAATATAAATTTAAACTTTTAGAACTAACGTTATAAGTATATAAATTCGACCAAGACAATTCAAGGCAACGATTATTCGTCGTATCTAAGACAAAACGTCTAACTTTGAGAGAGGCCTATGGTCTCAAGTTAGTAGAGTTGTGTTCGGGAAGTAAAAAAAACTTCTTTTCATCCGTCATACCTTAATCAGTTTCTTTCTGACCATCCGTCAGTGCCTTAAGTCGAAAATCTTCGACTAGTGTTACCAGTGTTGACATCATATGGATCTGAGAAGTGGTCTCTAATTATTGGCCTTTTAAATAAGTTCCAAGACGCACAGCGAGCAATGGAAAGAGAGAGAGAGCATAGCCCATGATATTTATTTGCGAGGTCGAGTCAGAAATGATAAGATCTGCAGACCAACGAAGGTCGACATATCCCAGCGGATTTGAAAACTAATTGGCAGGGGGCAAGGCACATAGCTCGTAGAACTGACGGCCGATGGAGCAATGATTAGCAAAGATTCTCGACTGGAGACCACGTACCAGCAAATGCCACGGACGGCCGTCTACGAGATGGACAGACTACTTAAAAAGAGTCACAGAAGCCAATGGATGAAAGCCGTTTCGAACCGGTCGTTCTGTAGGTCAATGGCGGAAGCCTACGTTTAGCAGTGGACATTCTATGACTGATATGCTGCTGATGATGATAATGATAGAAGTTATATAAAGAATATTTTTAATAGAATTTTCTACAAAAACATTTATACTTAAAAAAAAAAAAAACAAATGTTGCATTATGTCTAAAAATGTAGGTAAACCAAAGCAAATGCGAGAACCCCACCATTCGATACCTACGTAAGTAGTACGACCGCAAGAAAGAATGACTGTGTTAACGTGCTCAAATAACTTCATTTATTTTCAAAGCCACGCTTACAATCGTGCTAGTCGGGGAAGCTCGCCATAGGAAGTGGGCACTCAGATTGCCCACCGTCCGCCGAAATAGCCTACCGCGAAGGTGCGATGCCCAAGTGCGCCAGTCACACAGGAGAGTGCTCGATGGGGCTGCCGCAGAGCAACGTACGCGGTACCCGTGGTCCGCCTTGTAAGGGTGGGTGAGGGCGAATGGCGGATTATTTTAGTGGGTGAGGGCCCTATACTACCACGTTGTCTCCCCGGACGACGGGGTTTGCGCACATGAGTAAATAAACCGTACAGAGTGAAAGCTTCTAAGGAGCGAGCAAAATTTATACCTATTTTAGTAGGGTTGGCACAGGAGGATAAAATTTAATAAACAATAGTTAGTTGTTCAATAAGATGACAAAGTTTATTTTTGTTGTGTTTTCTATTGTGTTTGTTTTTTTAAATATTTTCAAAAAACTTTATAAATTTTCAAGGTATTAAAAAATTATCTATCAAATTTGATGTTTATGATTTTGCGATTTAAAAAAAAAAAGATTCTTTCATAAACATTTTTAGAAAACTTCTCCATTGATATTTTTTATTTTGTTAAATAAATATAAAAATAAAAATAAAAAACAAATTAGTTATTTATTATTATTACTAAAGTGAGATGTCAAATATCATATCGATTTATTAAAATAACACTCTCGGTACACTTACAGTAATGCCAAGACGCATACCGAGTTAGAAATTACATATGTGACTACTGTAAAGCTCGTTCGTATTTTTTGTTTTATAAATGTTCGTATTTTAATTTATAAACATTATTAATCAATGATAAACAATAATTCAAATACTAGATAAGTAGGTATTACCTATAAATTTCGATAATTATTCGGAAGTGGGGCTCCTCCTTGAATCGGGTTGAAATTTTTTTAAAACGTTTTTTATGAATAATAAACACGATAGAAAGCAATAATAAGGTGGCGCACGCCCTAAAAAAGATTTTTTTTTATTTTATTTAGAGGTTGTTACGTCTTTTTTTTTTTAATGTAAAACGCGATTTTTCTACTTAGAACTAGTTCTTGTTAAATGACTTGCCTTTAAAACTAGAATTAACGCTAAAAAAAAGACCTAACAATCTATAAAAAAAAATTTTTTTTGGGCGTGCGCCACCTTATTATTGCTTTCTCTTATGTGTATTTTTAAAAAAAATTTCAACGCGATTGAAGGAGGAAGCCCCACTTTCGAATATTTAAACAAATTTCAAATCAACACCAATAATTTGGCATTAAGTATTAAATAAATGTGTATGTGCATTCACACACGGCAGAAGTGAAACTTCAGAAAAGTAACCTACGAGAGAATGAGATAACTATAGAGTATCTTATTCTAGCTTGAACGCGAGTTTGCCGACGCTACGGCTGGCCGGCGAACCGCACGATGCGGTTACATAATATCACAATAACATCAAATATAATTATACGAGCTATCTATCTACCCAACACATTAAAAATAATAAATTATAATCATGTTAGTACTACTTACCTAGTGGAGTCTTTGGGATAAGAAAAAAATGATGTGTTTTTATTCTTTATATTATTGTTCATACACACTGTACAGTAAACCATATTTACACTTTTATATTAAAATACCATTAAAATTATATTAAAACACTATTAAAATTATATTAAAATACTATTAAAATTATACTAAAACACTAATAAAATAATATTAAAACACTATTTAAATTAATAAATCATTAAATAAAAACACGGTGCAACGTTGCTGCTGCAGCCCTTGAGTTTAAACACAAGATAGGCCGGTTTCTCTCGTATGTGACGAGGCGCTTGTGCCGACGCACACACGCGTCTCATGCTTGTAGTAGTGTACCTATCGTGGCGTGCTTGTATGAAGCTTTCACTCTGTACGGTTTATTTACTCATGTGGTTTGCGGTCAGGTACATTTTTCCCGACAAAAAAAAAAGGAGTGTGCACCCACCTGGTGTAGGCGAGCGCGGCGGCCGCCTGCAGCGCGGGCGAGGCGCGCGCCGGGTGCGCCAGCGGCCAGCGCAGCAGCGGCAGGAAGCGCGCCAGCGCCGTGCCCGCGCCCACCACGTCGCGCTCGCACACGCCGCGCACGTACTCCGCGTCCGCGTCGTCCGCCGCCGCGCCCTCCAGCCCCGCCTCCTCCTCCGTCAGCGTCGTATTCGTCTGCGGGACCGGCCGCACATCGTGTTATAGAGTACCGCGCTAGTAATAATAATAATACTTTATTTCCAAAAAAAGATTTGCATTTGTACTTAGATTTACATTGTGTTAGATGAATAGAGCAATTTCATAGCTAGTAAGGATGCCTCTGCTGCCATATTAGGGAAACCTGTGTTACGGCATGCAGCGTCAATCCCCCAGACAACGACAATGGATATAAGCTTGAACAACACATGTTATATGTAATTATAGAAATTATACAAATGATGTATTATTATATCATGTACTTTTTTAGAATGTATTATTATTATAACCCTTCTTTTACCAATTCACATAATCTATTACAGAAACTAAAACAAGTTTAATCTTGTGCGTGCGAGTGTGCGAGTGTGTGTGTGTGTGCGTGTGTGCGTGTGCGCGTGTGTGTTAAAATAACGTAAAAATAAATCGGTTAGCACTTTGCAAGTTTGCAAGTTTGCAATTTAGCAGTCGACCGGCAGGCGACAGCTCGCAGTCTTGTATGTTGTGGGTGACGGTTTCGGTCGCTTTTTAAGCCGATTTGCGATGCTTTACGTATTATTTATTTATTACGTTGTTATAAATTTGTTTGTGTAGTAACGAGATGTTGATTATAAGTTTGTTATGATAATTATTATATTTGTATAAATATCTATATCTATATATTATACTAGCGGATCCGACAGTTTATATATAAAGATTGATTTGTAATGTATTGTAATGATTTGTATAGTATATAACATAGCGCAAGCACTCTAAATTAATTCATCATTTGGCCGGGAAGCAATGTGGCACTTTCGTCTCTAAAATAATTACAAATGAAAATCGAACTTTCGATCCAGGTGTTATAAAAAATAATATACCTACAATCAATTCTGCTTCACTTATAAAATATATTTGATTTATTTCTATACTCGTATACGGAGTATCTTACCGCCGTATAGGCCTATAGATTATAAGGGTTCCATGTACAGTCCAAAAGGTTTATGTTTCTATGACTTCATCTTAGTTAGCTGTACTGTACTGTATCAGCCTGTGAGCCATCCACTGCTGAGCGAAGGCCTCTTCCCTATATAGGGTTAGAGCTTAATCCACCACGCTGCTCCACTGTGTGTTGGCGGATAATATCCCTACCATGGGTAACGATCGTTATCAGGTGTCTATGATGACAATGGGGACCGACGACTTTATGTGCTCTCAGAGGCACGGTAGGGAGGTCCAAAAGGACATACACCCAGACCGGAAACAAATATTTGTACAAATACAAATATCTGTCCCGAGCGGGAATCGAACCCGCGACCGCCGGCGCGTGGCGTTGAGGCGACTACTCGCACCACTACACTAGAACGGTCGTCAGCTTACACCGGGTCCATTGGGACCAGCTTGAACGTACCGACGCGCCCTTGTTGGAGACGACGCTGGCGGAGCGCTGCCCGCGCGAGGAGGCGCTGGCGTTGCTCGCGTTCATGAGGGTTTGTCTGCGCAAGTCGTCGACGCGCCCGCGCCGCTTTGGAGTTGCGAATGCGCCTATTTTCTTCTTCCGTTTCTCTTCCGCTTTGCGTTCCTCTCGAACCTTGACAATAAGGGTCTAGCTGTACTTTCATAGCGAAACTGCCCCCGACGTCAGTCTCAATACTTAAATGGTGATGAAAAACATCGAATAAAACATCGATGTATCGTTCATAAACTTCGATATTTTTAACTTCTTTTTTCTTTCATTATTTTTTTTTTAACAAGTTGCACCTTTTGGATTTTAATGAACTTGGCATGCTTTTAGGCAAGGTATAGACAATTATTATATATTTTTTTCTAAGTGGTAATTCAATTCTATCTGATAAAAATCAATAAAAAAAATTTTTTTTTGCTTTTGTTCATATCTATATTTAGGCTTGGCTCATAGAAAATTGCTATAAAACAAGCTGTAAAGTCTACCATAACAACTGGAATTGGTTTTATTTTCCTAGCTTTAAAATTAACAAAAATATACCACTTTGAAAAAAAGTCGCCCCCAGATACTTTTTTTCAAATAGCTCTTCAATCAACTAAGATATAGAGCTAATAGCTCCTGGATAAATTACTATTAGTACCCTCTACAATATAATATAGGTTACGATATAGGTTCCTATCGGGGGCAGTTTCGCTATGAAAGTACGGCTAGACCCTTTTAGTCATAATTTTTTTTTACTATTTATGGGAGAACATTTTTTTAAAACGATATTTAAAAAAAGGAGTTAAATGCGACTGTATTTTTTGTGCATGTCATGTGATATCACCCACAATTATGTATCGATTTTAATTTTTTCAATGAATAAGGTATATAAATGTTGCTTAAAAATTCTACCTTTACCATTTATCTTGACTAGAAACCGCGATTTATTGCAAGAAAATTAATAAATGAAATGAAATATTTACTTGGTTTCGTCTCCTTAGTTCACTGTAGACACTTATATCTAAATAAATAAGTTGTTGTAACGCAATATGTCCCAGCATGAATATAAATCTAATAAGCAGTTCAGTTGGAAGACTGACTTCTTCTTCGTTATCCGCATCCTTTACTAAAGTTTGCTCTATACTCTTGTACATTTCACTTAGGATCTTTGTGCAAACAACGTCAGGTGTGTCACAAACTGCATAGATAAAATCTATAGAATTCGCAGCGAAAGACGTAAACTTGTCGAATTTCAAAAAGGTTTCCATTAGACTGTCATACAATGATGTGAATATAGCGTGGTCTGCAGGATATCTCGTATTCTTTTTTGCCAATGAAATAAGTAGTTCAGCGCTCAATCTCCTTGTGTTGTAATCTCCCGTTAGGCCATGAGTCTGAATAACTTCCAGGTTTGCAAGTGCCACTGAAGGTTTTGCTTTGGCTATCATGACAAGTAACGATAGAGCTGCATAGCTATCCATATCTGTTGTACCATCAATCTTTTTTAAAAACATTTCCCAAAACACCTGCAAAACATTAAGTTACTTCAAAAGTTTATTTAACATTTTGTGTTTGAATGTTTTTTCAAATTCAATAATAAATATATATGTATATTTCATTAATCGACGCGGTGGCGCAGCGGTCACTGCAACTGGCTGATGCGCTAGCAGTCGCGGGTTCAATCCCCGCACATGAGAAATATTTGTATAAGCCATACAGATGTTTGTTGTGATCTGGGCGTTTGTGTTTGTGTTATGTATGTTTCTGGATCCCGATCTAGGATTCTCATCCTACTGGGAGCCATCGAGTGTGAGGCGTTTAATGATTTAAAAAAAAAATGGTTGTAAAGCCGTAATTTTACATTATAACGTTATAAGAAAACATTTATGAAAAATTGCATACTTTTATGAATTGAATTGAATTATTAAATTATCACTGAATTACCATTATTTTGTATAAAACAAAGGAGTTAATTGAAAAATACAATTTTTCCGATAAATTAACATTTATTTGGACTCGTTAATTTAAATATTTTTTCTGTTATAGTCGGACGCATCTGCCGATGGAGTGGAAGAGAGATAGATGTGTCACCAGCCGAACGCTTAGGCCGATCGTGCCTCTTTATCGCTTGTTTCGCGCTCTCCCTCGCGGAACGTGACAATGAGTTATGCTTTATCGTGAGTGCAGCCGGCATTCATCGATTTACAAGACGTTATCACGTCAAAAGAAATGATCCAACATTATAATATTTTATCTTGAGATTTATCTATTTTATAGCAGAAGAATAGCTTTAGTTGTAAAACTACAAAATGGGATAAGCGCGCAAAACAAGAATGGAGAATGGAAGAAGCGATATCGTAATATAACACTACCCATACATTTCTTGCCCCACCAATGTAAAATCTTTTTAATAAAATCGAAATGTAGCACTTCGATTAACGAGTGTTAATTTATAGAAGTTTGTCTAATTTAGGAGGTGAATACTCTATATACTCTACTAGTACTCGTAATAAAGATATATTATTATTACTCGAGCATTGCGTTAATTTCGTTTTTAGTAATCATGTATTACACACGTCAACCACACGAAACTCGAGGACATCATAAAAATCATAGAACAAGAAATAAGAGTGAGAGTGGGAGATTGAGAGAGAGATAGAGTGAGGGATATAGATAGTTAGACAGAGAGAGATAGAGTGATAGAAAGAGAGAGAACGAGTGTGTGTGCAAGAGAGGGGGGGAGTGTGAGAGGGGGTGGGAGAGTAGGATAGAGAGAGAGAGAGAGAGAGAGACCTGTATGACGGCGGGTGTGATGTCGGCGCGCGCGAGCCACTTGTCGACGAGGTGCTCGAGCGCGAGCGCGCCGCCGCGGTCGAGGCGCGCGGCGAGCGCGGCCAGCTGGCGCGCCACGTGCACGGCGCGCGCGCGCTCCGCCTTGCCCGGGCTCTCCAGGTACATCTCGCGGTACGCGCGCTCCACGGCCTCGCGCTTGTCCTGCGGGCGCAACACTCATCATACGCCCCGCGCCACCTTCCGACTCGGATTTATAACGTTACATATCGGATTACCGATTGTTTTTCAGACTATGCCATACATATTGTCAGATTTAGAGAACTACCGACAGTATTGTTAGGTATTTTTTTGTTAAGGTCTAATGGAAACTTCTAAACCTTAATACTAGAAGTTGTCACGCTTAGTCAGCGATAATGAAATGAGACACATCCATTTACATATCAATCATTGGATTCAATATGATAAAGATCAACAATTTTTATTAATGAAATATAAAAAAAGTCTTACATACTTTTATTCAATAATGTAATAATTTTATCATTTCGATAGTAAAATGACTACTACAATTTATTGTAGAAAATTAAATTAAATATATAAACAAGATTTCGATTTACGCACCAGCAGAATATTAAAATAAAATATACAAATTGAATACTTGAAAAAAAAAAAGTTTTACACTCACTTGATCTGGTGACCATACGAGAAGTAGCATATTGGCGACACCCTCTTTAGCAGACTCTATATTGAAGTTATGTGCTGTAGTAAAGAAATCAATTGCTTCGCTTACATCTCCCGCTTGCTTCGACATCAAAAGTGAGTTTATTAAGGGAACTGCTTCTGATATCATTCGACTAAAATGTACTGATTCTTGCAAGAAGGCTACAATACTTTCCTTTTCTTCTAGTCTTTTGTAGAGTGCAAGTTCATTTTCACATTGTTGCGTTAGAGATACAGATCGTCGTCTTTCTGGTGTAATGAAAACATTGCGTAATAGTGCCACAAAATACTCTATCTAAAATATATAATTAAAATGAATAAACATATTGCAAATAATTGTATCCAACATCTGAATTAGTACATATTATGTCATTATTAATAAAGTTATAGGTAAATGAAAAAGTTAATACTTGTACCTGATCACTTTTCTCCATGTCACATCTTAACAACTTTGCATCAGGATATTGTCTTTCAGCATGTTTAACAATTAAATATGCTTTATAAAAATCTTTTTCATGTAGATTTCTGCGAATTGCTTCATAGACATTTTCAATAGAAGCCTGAGATAGTTCTGGTTCATCTTGAGTTAGTATATCCATTTTTTCTTTTATAGTTTTTATGACTTCTTCTTCAATTTTTTCCCATTTTTTCACAAGAGAGGGATCAGGACCAGGGTTCAACTTCTTTTGGAGGCCTTCTAAAATTTTTTGCTCACTTTCTAACTGCTCTTCTAGAAGTTGTAGTTTTAATTGAGCCGAGAATGGATTACATTCCAAAAATATCTGAAAAACACATTAGCATGTTAAATGAAAACTAAAGTAAAGAAATTTTGGCAAGACAGATAAACAGATTTCTACTTTTAGCAGCTGAATAGCGGCTTTTCTTACGAGCGCCGCTTTGTCCCGCAAGCGACCAATAGCACGTTCGAGGACAGCACGCTGTCGAGTCACTGGTACACAATTTTCTCTTTGTAGTCTACACCAAAACTGGAGAACCTAAAAATAATGTATCAAATTAGCAAGATCTTAAGTCTCAATTGTCGCCTCTAATAGACAAATTCTATAAACTGTGCTGCTTCTTTATCATCTACAATATATGAATAAATAAATATTTAAATATCAATTAACGCGTACTTGCCTTATGTCGCACATAAGCCGACAAGTCATGCATATGTTCATACAGATCGTCTAGAAAGTCGTCACGTTGTATGCGTTGCGCATCTGATAATCCTTCTCCAGTTAACTCCACACTTAGTACCTCACACATCATGCCTAACACACTGATGCGTATAGTGTATGACTATAAAAAATTAAACAATTATTGTGTTGTAAAAAATTGTGTTGTGAAAGATTAATAATTTTTATATCATTGAAAACATATTTTATCCATAAATTGATTTAAAGAAAAATAGCTTTGCAATGGTGTAAAATTATCATAATCAATCCAGTAGAGAGTAGATCCATCCAGTTTAGAGTTTATCAATTGATAATTATTAACAAAAAATTGTTTGTTTATATAATAATAGCATAAAAGCAGGGTTCGAGGATATATATCAATGTATATATATCATGACATATATCCGATATATATATAAAATATTTTTTTTTATTATATACATATATTAATATAAAATTGATTTAAAATTTTTATATTATTAAGTAATTTTGGGCGTTTGTTACTGTATTTCTATTTCCCAAATGTAGATGGCATTGGAGTAGAGTTAAAACAAACTCCCAAATATGGCTTTTTTTAATTATTTTATTTGAAGATTAACAGTTTATTCCGAATGACTGATGACTGATTTGATAAATAAAAGACTTATTTGATTACTAGCTACTGCCCGCGACATCGTCTGCGTGAACGCTATTAGATTACACGTTGTTACAGAATACGTTGAAGAAATAAAGGTTCACTGTTCGTTCCCCGTAGGTGATAGCATGATAATATGTAGTCTATATGTTGACCCGACTTCTTAATAATATTCGTGCCAAATTTGAAGTAAATCCATGCAGTACTTTTTGAGTTTATCCCGGACATACATACAGACAAACAGAAAAACGGACAAACAGACAAAAATTCTAAAAACTATATTTTTGGCTTTGGTATCGATTGTAGATCACACTCCAAGTATTCTTTTAAAAAAATATTCAATGTACAGTTTAGACTTTCCTACCCTTTATTATATGTATAGATATTCTAGAGTTATTATTTGTAATGTTTATTGTTTTGTTACCTAAGTGTAGATATGACCATTGACTGATTAGAATTTAAAAAAAGCTTTTATGTTTTAAAACATTAAAAACATTTTTTTTAAATCATTCATTATGTTTATGTAACACATACCTATGCAAATAGCAATACATAAATAATACAATAACATAATAATATGGCTGTCATACAAAATGGATATATATCAAAAATTTGATATAATATGTATATTGGATATATATCATAAATATCCGATTTTTTGATATTTATAATAAATATTGGATATTTTAGAACCTTGCATAGTATTGAAAAAACAAGTTCTAGTTATTAAATAAAAATTTACCTCATCACTTTCCAAATAGGGTTGTATAGTAGCTATGGCATTAACCATTTCTTTGGGTAACTCCTTAGTAAGCTCAAGTAGAAAAGCTCCACAATTTTTAGCAGAACCTTGTTCAGCACCAATGCCTCCATTGTCTTCCTCTGTTGAAGCCAAGGCTTCTGTAATCTCACGAACCTAAGAAAAAAAATATCTTATTTTATTCACTTTAGCAAGAACATCAAAAATTTTATATTCATGTTATTTATGTTCTTACCATTTGAGGCCCAAAAGTACCAAGTCCAAAATCTTTGGTTAATTGAACTACCCCAGCACATATTGGTGATACAGAATGTTCAACTATTTGTAACACCTAAAATAAAAATAAAATACCAATTTATGCACTTAATTAATTTGTAGCAGTATTTTTTAAAATAATAAGTGAAAATTTATTATAAATTACATAAGCACGTTTCTTATATCACTAATGGTATATAATATTCGTATTTATTTCGCGATAACTTCTAAGATATAAATGATGTAAAGGATTATCATAATGTGCATGAAATCCTGAAGGTAATAAACATATTTAAATTGATAAGAATTAATACTTTTAACTGTCTAAATATCTAACTACCGTATTATACATGACCATTTTACACTATAGATAAATATATGCCACCATGGACTTTTCTCTAGACCTATAAAAGAGGAATAATTCCATCATACATTGTTTGGTTATATCTGAAAGGGATTAGGCAGGGTTTTCAATGAAAGCTCCTAGGCGGCTTGACTTGTGACGGTTGTATGTGGAAGCGATCCCGTGGCCCCACATCACGACGACGAGGGCACCGCTAGGTTTTAGTGGATATAACGAGAGGCTTATTGTCAATGATACTACAGTATTCTTAGGGATAAATTTGGACTAAAAACTTCAGTGGAATTCCCATTTGTCATCCTTGAACGGTATTCAGCTCCACAGCTTTCGCAGTTAGAAAAGTACGACAACTAACCGACGTTGCTACTGCGCGTTTAATATATTTTAGCTATTTCCATAGTATAATGTCTTACAGTCTGTTACTGTGGGGTAATGCTGCAGATATTGAGACTGTATTTATTTTACAAAAAAGGGCTATTCGCGGCATTTACGATCTTGGAGCTCGACTCTCCCTACGGGATGTTTTTCCAAAGGTAGACATATTAACAATTGCGTCGCAATATATTTATAATAATATTATATATATTCACCAGAATATTCATTGTTTTGAAATAAACAGTATTTATCGCAACGTAAACACCAGAAGGAATAACAAAATTGTAACTCCAAGTTTCCGACTACGCAAAGTAAACGCCTCCTTTCTGGGTTATGGTATTCGCATGTATAATAAAATCCCACAAACAATTTTGGAATTGTCTCAACATAAATTTAAAGATTTCCTTAAAAAAAAATTAATTGATAAAGCGTATTATTCGGTGCAGGATTATTTAGCTGATATAGACGTGTGGACTCAGTGGCGCTGTATTTCATGCAAGATATTACTAATTTTGTACTAACACACAGTTTATATATTATTTTCAAAAGAGTAACTGCGGAGTTTCTTGCCGATTTTTCTCTGCAAAATCTACATTCCGAATCGGTGGCAGCTTTACTTTTACAAAAAATAATAATAATCACTACAATATTAATTTTGTAAAATGACGATTCGAAAGTGCTCGTGGGGCCTATTTGAATAAAGTTGTTTTTGATTTTGATTTTGATTCTGGCACGAGCTATTTTTGCAGCTAGCGAGTCACACATATCCACCGTTTCAAGACATGATGAATTATTGTCATATTTCAACCGATTGACACAAAACCTTAACAGATTAACCTTCCTAATAAATCACTCTCATCTACTGGTGAAAACTGGATGAAAATAAATTCTGTGGTTTTTGAGTTTATCACGAAAAGATAGACAGACTGGGCAGCACAGGGCAGACATGTTAACAACTTTAGGGGAATCTGGACCTTCATATAGTACAGTAAAAAAGTGGATAGCAGAGTTCAAACGTGGTCGAGAAAGTGTCGAAGATGACCCGCGTAGCGGTCGGCCAACGACGTTTACGAAAACATCGAAAAAATTTGTGGATTGATTTTATCTGACCGGAGATTGACTGTTAAGAAGATAGCTGACACCACTGACATATCATCTGAACGAACGCACCATATAATTACCACTGGGCTGCACTTTTCAAAGGTGTTTGTGCGGTGGGTAACTCGGCTGCATTCAGTTGAACAAAAACGCGTTCTACTAACGATTTCTCGAGACTGTTTAGAGCTGTTTAAGCCTGACCCCAACTGAATTTGTTGAGAGATTTGTGACTATGGATGAAACCTGGGTGCACCGCCATATTCCAGAGACAAAAAATCAATCCAAAGAATGGAAAAAACCAGGATCTTCAGCTCGGAAAAAAGCTTGTCGTTTTGTCGGCCGGTCAAGTGATGACGTCAGTTTTTTGGTTTACTTTAATTAATTAAAGAAAAACATTCTGGATTGTTACAAAGAAAATTTTTGTTTCACCACGATAATGCGTGAGTTGACACGTCAGTCGAGATTATGGCAGAAATCTATAAGTGTGGCTTCGAATTGTTACCTCTTGCCCCTGTATGCCCTGCCCATGTATTCTCCCAATCTCGCTCTGACTTTTATCTATTCCCAAAACTCAAAAACCACTAAGAGGTCAAAAAATTTCTACAAATAAGCAGGCTGCTGTCCACGCTTATTTTGAAGGTAATGCCAAATATTAATAAATACTTTTAAAGATGATACCTTTAGAAGCCCTGCCCCATCAATGGAAGAAGTGAACTTGGGGGAGATTATGTTGAAAAATAAATAATAAATAAATTCCTATCTTTTCATTTTCCTGGTACGAACTTTTCAAATGTGTGTGTTGTGCTTCCATTTTATGAGTAAAACATAACGTTTTAGTCTATAATTTTCTCAATACAAGAATTATTTATTAAGTATATTTAATGACTCATTAGCACAGTGGTAACAGCAACTGGCTGATGCGCTAGCGGTCACGGGTTTGATCCCTGCACATGACAAATATTTGTATAGGCCATACACATGTTTGTCCTGGTCTGGGTGTTTGTGCTTGTGTATTGTGTTTCCAGACCCCCGACACAGGATTAACATCCTACTGGGGGCTGTTGAGTGTGAGACGTTTATTTATTTATTTATATTATGCCAAAAGTTTATCTCATTATTCATTTATCATTTTTTTCACTCATATTTACAAGTTTATCTCATGTATCCCAGAATTAATGCTTTCAAGCAATTGAACTCTCTTGCAATATTATATGAATATATGTGATATAAGCTAATTTAAATACCTGAACTAGTTTTATGAGACAAGAGGTTCCATGGTTATATTTCTTAATCAGAACTCCTAATATTTGAAAGACTGTTTCACGTACTACTTTTGTTTTAATGATCTGTTCTTCTAAAGCTTTGTAACATGGTTCTGCTACCATTCTGCAATAAGTATAAGAATTTGATTAATTAAATTGAGTACAAAAAAAAAGTTAAATGAAAGAAAATGATTAAACAAACTAGATAAAACCTACGAAACAAAATTGTCTTCTGCTAAAGGTGGGTCCCATAATCGTGATAGTGGTTGCTGCACAAGCATATGTAAGCAGATAAGTGCAGCTTGCTTGTCTGCTTCAGTCCAGCCACAAAATTCATCATCATCATTTGATTTTTTTCCTTTCTTACCCAAAGTTAACTTAGTTGAATTCTATTAAAAAATTGTAATGTTAATACAATTTACTCATTTTTATATTATATGTAAATTTTTATTATATGATTATACTTACATCTGCCGCTAATTTAGCATCTTTAGTTTTCATTATTTGAGTAAATAAATACATAGTCATTTTAACTAGATTCAAATTTTTAACACGAAGGTCTTCATCTATTTCTTGATCTTGTAGTATAAGTTCAAGATGTCCACAAAGATTCTTGACAGTTCTTGTTATATGGTCAAAACCTACAGAAAACTTGAATTAGTAGAACTTAAAATTGTGAAAAAAAAAAAGTTATTTAATACTTACCTTTATTTATAACATTCCACTCTAATTTTGTCCCGTGAACAATAATTGAGAAATAAGTATCAAAGTGTTCTAGGATATATTGAACCCCATCAGAGTTGTATGCTCGAGCAGCATCTGTAATAAAAATAAACAGCTGAATATTAAGTAAATAGAAGAAAAATAAATAATAATAAATTGAAATCACAAACCTTGAAGTTTAGACAATAATACCCGTGGTTGGACAATATCTTCGACATGATATTGTCCAGCGTGAGATTCCAGCAGTTCATCTTTTTGTAAGGGAATAGAAAACTCAAAATGACTCATACTCCAATAACTGTTCCACTACCTTGTTTTTATTTATTTGTTAATATGTATATGTTATTATTTATTTAAAATATTTAACACGATACTCTACAGATTTAGACATATACACAATTTCAAAATTTGAAAAATAATCCGTTGAATAGAGAATTGTAGAGAATGATGCTCTATGATTACCTATTAATCGTTCATCGATTTTAAAAAAGCTAACATATAACATCGATGTTCTAACGTCGATTTTAATATTTATCGACTATGGGACATGTATAATATTATATAGCAATTCAAAGTTATAAGCTTTTAAAATTTAAAGTTATAGTGCGTTCAACGAGACAAAACCCTGCATAGGCGAATGACCTAGCAGTTGGTTTGTTTACGTTTGGTATCTTGTATCGTTGAACGCACTATAGCTGTGATGTCGAAGTGTATAATAGAATATTATTGTCAATAAAGGTCTAACGGCTAACCGTTCAACTATACGGCTTTTTAACCCAATAACTGCAACTAATACAATCTCTATCCAAAATAAAAGTTTATATTGGCATCGCATAATAGATCTGAAAGTGTTCCTAAAATACGACTAAAGAAATATTTAATGCTTTTTATACTACTTTTTTGACGTGATAACGTCTTGTAAATCGATGAATGCCGACTGCACGTACGAAGAAGTGTCACGTGTCACAAGCAAGAGTGCGGAACAAGCGATAGAGAGGCACAATCGGCCTAAGCGTTTATCTTGTAAATGAAAAACAATAACGCAGATTGGAGGATCTTAAATATTACACATGTATATAAGTTGTAAATAAATTGTAAATAGCACATTGTTACTTGTAATTAATCTGTATAAAAGTAATAAAATATTTGAATTAACGAGTGCAAATAAATGTTAATTTATTGAAATAAATTGTAATTAATTAAATTAACTCATTCTTTGTATTATACAAAATAATGATAACTCAGTGATAATATATCAATTCAATTCATAAAAGTATGCTTTTTTTCTAATGTTTTCTTATGATGTTATCACGTAGAATTATCGTCCGTAAAACGACTTTACAGACAACCAATTTTTTATTAATTTTATAATAATGATTGCCTTATTTATTATATATCCATTCATACATTTTTACTGTAGATTATACAAATATTAGGTTCAATATAACAAGAAACTATCAGTTTCTCTTGTTGACGTTGACGACGCGTTGGTGAAGTGGTCATAGCAACAGGCCGAGGCGCTAGCGGTTGCGAGTTTGTTTCCCGCACATGACACATTTTTGTATACTATAGGGCTATAGGCTATACCGATTTTTGTCGTGGTCTGGGCGTTTGTGCTTGTGTATTGTGTGTGCCCAGTGCCCACTGGGGGTGGGGGGCAGTTAAGTTTGAGACGTTTATTTATTACTGTTATTTATTGTTGCAAGTAAAAAGATGAGTCAGCCTTTTTTAGATGAATAAATTCAACTATATTTTTTCCTCCATTCTTTTTTGACCTTTCATTTCAATCCAAAAAGGTTCGTTTCAAGTTGAAAAGAAACTGACACATCTTTGTAGCAGCAAAGAAATATTGAGCAATATCAATCCTTTATGTCTTAAATCAATGTTTTTGTAAGATCTAATGACTTTTGACATTGAAGTCATAGACTAATTAGATATATTAATTAGCAAACTGGAATGCGCACGTACACTCAGAAACGTTCCTAAGACAGAGATTGCATCTCTTTCTACCATGGATTCAAGGTAACTTGTAAGAAAGAGACAAAATACCAGTAGTCAACGAAATGCTTGGAACGATTTTTTCACTTTACATGTTGGGAACAAATGTCAACCTTATTTTAGTTATTCAAGGTGCATATTTGAATATACAATTTTATTAAGTGAGCGTTCCACTTTAAATTCCTTTTTAAGTTCTTAAATAGATTGAAATGCTAGTGAATGCTAGTATTCGATATTTGCAATAGAGAATACGGCACGGACCACGGTATAATAGACATGTTTTAAAATTAAATAAAAATATACCTATTTAAAATTGTTTAAGTAATATTAATGCGTTTCGAAGGGAAATCCGTTTTTATTTTTATTTTTATACTTTAATGATTAAAGTGGATATTACAAGTTTATGATCAGGCTTTGACACGTTGTTATACGAGCTACAAATGTCAAGTGACTTGTAAGCTTAATGTCATTCGAATATGAATTTCTATTGCCTTGTCAGCTGAAATCGTACACGTATTAAGAGCGTAGTCGAGCTGTTTACTTTCTCTGATTTTGTAGATTTGTGTAGAGTCGTAGATTATCGCTAGTCTATCGCTAAATTTAAATTAAATATGTCAGGAAAAGGCAACAAAGCCTTTACTAAGGAAGAAGAATTACTGTTACAAGATTTCAGTAGAAATGTGTCTACAAAATCATCAGCCCTATTTTATGGAAATGCTTTCATCGTATCTGCTATTCCTATATGTAAGTTATTTTATAAATTGTCTTAACATAATTTAATAGTCAGATTAGAGCGCGTTTCATACATTTTTTTTGCATTAAGTTAGTATCATTCATTGATTGTTATTCATAATTAATAGGGTTGTTTTGGAGAGTTCATGCTCTAGAAGTGAGTACGTCCTTAGCTTGGTTTGCATTAGTAACAACTGCTAGCACATGGTTACTAGCCCTGGCCTACCGTAACACCAAGTTCCACTTGAAACATCGTGTCGCTGTTCGTCGAGAGGATGCAGTCGCCCGGGAGATGACCAGGAAGTTGGCGGACGAAAAGAAAATGAGTAGAAAGGAAAAGGATGAGAGGTATTTAAGCAACAACTTCAAAATTGTAGTATTCATTTTAAAAATATCATTCCAGTGCTTTATAATTGATGCACTTATGAAATATGTTACCTATTTTGTATTTTTTTTTTCGTGAGACTCATTAGCCTATTATTTAAAATTGATACAATATGTATATGATATCGATTTAAATTGTCCACTAATAAGCAGAACATATTGATAGTAGTGATAATTTTATATACAAATCAATTATAAGAATAATTCTCTGTATATTAATTATGTGTAAACAAAAAATATATTTTTTTTGACTGTTTTCAGAATTTTGTGGAAAAAGAATGAGGTGGCTGACTATGAAGCAACCACTTTTTCAATTTTTTACAACAATGCCCTGTTCTTAACCATTGTTATCCTGAGCAGCTTTTACTTGCTGCGCTCTTTTACTCCTACTGTGTATCCTTTTCAAAATATTAATAACATTATTATTAAAAATATTAAGGGAGTAATTAATAAAGATATTTTTACTAGGGATGCATCTGATACCGATATATCGGCGATATTGCGAGTTTTCCGATATATCGGAGTCGGCGGTATTAATTTGTCGATACACCGATACATTTTTAATTTAGCGCGCTACAGATAACCCATATGAATGCACCAAAACTGGGCTTAATTTGTTAATGTAAATGCAGCACAATTTGTCTATGCTTGGGGAATCTCAAATTATATTCTTTCATTGACTTGCGCAGCTGTCCACATCACATAGTCCATTTCGCTAGTTGCTTTTGATGTGTAATTTCTTAGTGATTGTGATTGTAACGTGATTTTTTTTTGTTGCTACGTAATCACGCGCGTCGTATAAAACAAAAGTTAATTATTTAAGTTTTGAAACAAAACAGTTCTATGTGGAGCATTTTGAAGTAAGCACATCTGATAATTGAAAAGCAATATGTCAATTTTAATTATAAATTTTTGTCTTCTGATCTTTGAGCTGTTATCAATTATTATTCTAAATAAATATATATATATAATATAACAAGTATGAGTAATTTAAATTTATTAATTATTTGTTATTAATATTCTGCTTTTTATACCTTTCGAGCTTTCTTTGAATATTCATTGTCCGTATCGGTTTTGTATTGGCGATACTTTTTTATAAGTCTCGATATCGGCGATACTTTTTTATAAATATCGGTATCGTATCAGTCGAAATGCGTATCGATGCATCCCTAATTGTTACTTCTCTATTTTATAGAATCAAAAATTAAAGGTAAGTTCTTCAGAGAAGTTTGTTAAAAGTGTGTTATAATGTTTAATACAGTGCATGACTTTCCAAAAAAGGTTACAATTATTTGGTCATTATTAATTTTTTAATACAAACTGTACAATGGTACCAAAATATATTTTGTAAAGGTTGGTTTTACTCTTCAGGGCTTTCTCTTAGAGCCGAAACACATAACCGCGTTGCGTCGACGCAACGCTAAAATCGGCAGTTTGCTTTGCGGCGTCGCGAAAAAGAGCGTTTTTGTAGGGTAACCAGTTCTTCGTGATTTTTGATTGTGGATATTAATTTCATTATTTTAAATATTATAATTCACGTGAAATTTGTTAATATTTGAAGTTGTTATTTAAGTACAATGCATAAAAAGTAATCATTTGTACCGGAAATAATTTTGTGATTCAATTTTTTTATGCTGGTAGGATTTTAAACAACTTTTGTCTTATAAAGCCTAAAGAAGATTTAAATAAAGTAATACATAAATTAATATCTTACATTTATATTCGTTTTATTGATTAAATATAAATAAATAGCTTTCGCCCGCGGCTCCGCTTGCGTGGTACAGCTACCTACGGTAGTCAGTACGTAAAGTAGGTACTCTATGTCCTTTTCTGTACCCCCGACAACTGGTTTGCAGAATTTCATGATGTGATGATGATGATGAATCACGATGATTCAGGTGAATAGTTAAGGCGTGAAAGCGTAACAAACAAAGAAACTCACTTTAGCGTTTATCATATGCATGAAATTAGCATTCCCCTATAATTGTGTAAGACTGAAAAAATATCACTATAATAACTTTTCGAAACGCTGCTTTATTACATATTTATAATTTAGGTACATCATACATGTCATTTGTTTGAACCGAGTCATAAATTAGCTGTAAATCTAATAGTTAAAAGTAACAATATAACAACAATTGAGCTGAACTATGAGCCGGTTCATAGCTCCGGTTCAAGCATATGGCTCATGAGCTTATCTGCGGTTCATACAAATTCATTGAGTTACCCATGTCTAATAGACACAAAAAAATAAAAATATAAAAATAGACACAAATTTTCAATAAATCATTGTCAACAAGTATGACGTTATAACGCCGGAATTTGCGGTGCCGCGCCGCTAAAATCGGCGGTGACGCCACCGCCGATTTTAGCGTTGCGGCGTCGCAACGCGGTTATGTGTTTTGGCCTTTACCATTAGATATACAGTAAAAAAGTTTTTAGCTTTTTTTAAAAAAACACTTTTACATTGATTACACAAATTTAGATCCAATTTAATCATAAAAAATGCTTCTAATTTTGTAATTTGGTTAAAATAAATTTCCTTAACCTCTGCACAGTAACTACATAGTATCCCTTACAGCTGCTTCTGGCCTCCTGGCTCTGCTCTCTACAGGTAGCAAGTGAAGTAAAGACTTATTGGTGTGTGCTTGTAAGAATGTTGAACACATTGATTTTCTACCATAGTGTGTAAGTTATTCAGTTTATAAATTATTAGACAATGTGCTGAAGCTTCGGTTTTGTTTTATTTTTACAATAAATTTATAATTTAAAGTAAATTAGAAATAATAAAATAGTTTTAAACAGTCTTTAGTTTTATTTACAATCATATAAACTTACATTATCTTACATCTAAGAATATAATTAACTCAAACTAACAATAAGTAATGTATTTTCTCATAACGGGGTGGGTCATATAACATTAAATCACATTATTGTTAAATAATATTAAACAATTTCAAATATATATATGGTCAAAATCCATCGACAATAATACTATATGTCGATGTCAAAATCCGATACCTCTGATGTAACTTCAGTTATTTTTTTTTTTCATGTTTTAATAATGTACATAAATGTGAAAATGGTAATTATCCTAAAAATAGCAAAGATTAGAAAAAAAAAATCTGAAAAATATATTAACACGTTGATTGCCACGGCAATTTTCAGAAATCTGACCTAAAATGACAATTTGATTTAATCATATTATATTATTAAAAACTCTACTTTTTATAATTATATTATTTTTTGTTCGTTTAATTTTTAATAAATTTTCTGTTCATGCAAGCCAGCATTGATTTTTGTTCTTTTCCCAGAAGCCATCTGTCGATATTAGCACTGGCAAACTCAGGACGAGATAACTCGTAGAAGGCGTCCTAGAAAAAAACGCACTCCACGAGTTATCTCGTAGTTGGCAGTTAACGTGTTAATTAGATATTGTTTTAAGAAAATATAGTAATTATATTTCGAACAGTTATGGCGTCTTGTACGCCACTCATTGATACTTTACATATTAATTTATTGCCAGCACAATTTTCGTAAAGTTCATTAAAATGCTGTCATACATTTAGTTGCGAACATGCTAGGTATGTCCGCTGTACAGAGAGCAACTTAAGTTTTATGTCATTGTCAAACTTTGCAGTATTTACTACGTTACAGTATTTTTCTCCTGGCAAACGACTCGCAGAAAAGAGATGACTGTATATTGGCCGTTATTATTACAAACATTTGTAACTTAATATACTTAACTTCATATTTAGATCCAATATTTGAAATAAATATATTTCTTTCTACGAATTAGATAAAAGACCAATATTAATTATTTAAACCACAATTTTAATAATAACAATTATTTAATGTCAGTACACATATGTACGTCATCTTTTTGAATAGAAGTATACCTAACGTATTAAAGGGAAAATGTGTGTAATGTTTAATTTTGTTATTATTTTTAATCATTAAATTTTGGTAAAAATTAACCACACATAAACTATATAACTTAATTTATTAGATTTTTTCAATAATGAGTCATATATGTTATTCAGCTGCAAGTTTTTTTCATTCTCGATTGTTGTTTATAGAGGAACAGTAAAGTAGCAATCTTAAGTATAGAAAAAATAAAAATTAAAAGAAGGTCCACGCAAAAATGTCTGAAGGAACATGACTTACGATTGGTGAAAATACTTACTATCTATACCTAAGCCAAATTCGATATGGAATGTTTACCAACAAATCGTTGCTTAGCAACCAACCATAGGCAGATGTTTACAGCCTATTGAAAAATAATTATAATAATTATATTTTTTAATATACATAGTAGTACAAGCTGCATAAACTGAAGTAAGTCAGAAAGTTAGATATATTTATATATTATCTATAATTATGTGTAAAATTTAATTGTTAACGTGGGTATACTAATTTACCACTGAATGATTTCTAAATATTTTCATAAATATGTATATACCTATATTAAGAATAGTTACATTATCCCTGAATACCATTCAAAATAAAACATTTGTTTAAAAATGGATTTAATATGATTAAAAATGTATGTTCAGACACTCATTCTCTTTTATTATTTATTTTTCTTTACTTACGTTGAATAAAAATAATAATTATAATATTTGAAATTGTGTATAAAACTCGATAACAATTTATCTTTAACAATATAACGACTGATCGAAAAAAAGACCAAAAGTTGCTTATCTGCGAAATTTTCCTGTCAGTGCAAAAATTTAGGGTTGTTAGATGTGTATCTAGAGATGTGTAGTAGATAGGAAACAATGTTAAAGTAAACATATTAATGTATAACTAGGAAATTGGTGATAAATTACAATTTTTCATTACTAAAAGTGTGACAACCTTATACACGATGACATTTGGTTTGTTTACATAAATTCCACATCGAATTTGGCTCAAGTATAAATATTTACTTTTCTAAATTTTTATCTTTTAAGTAAAGTTATGGACACTATTACTTATTAGTACTCTTGTCAATAAATATCAAGACAAACATTTGCTAATTACTTCATATTTAGATCACATATTTGATATGAAAAATATTTCTTACGCTAACGCAAAAAATATTAAACAATTTTTTAGATAGATTTGTTTCGCCTATTGCGACCCTAATCTTATAGATATTTTTTTTTAAATAGTTTTTCGAATTACATAATAAACTTTTAATTAATCAACATTATGTTAACACAACTTAGCCAGCTGTTTCTTCTGTTTCGACAGTTTAAAAAATGCGAATTTTATATTTAAGTATGAGATAACTGGCTAACGAAATTAACGGACTGATTTCTTAATAAAAATTAATTATAGTTTCGTATTTCGTCGTATAGTGTTCTCGACATCACAAAATACAAAACTAAATTATTACAGACCACTTTAAAATTGCATAGCTTATAGCCTGGAGATTGTGTACTGGTAGTTTGAATAAAAAATTTGGTCTAATTTTAGAGATACTGCCATTATTATTCTCAGAACACGCTTAACGTGTTGCCGGCAGTGATAGAGATAGGCCGGAACACGCTATGACTGCTATGAGTGTCGGTGGCAGTGAATGTGTTAAAAGGTTAATAAAATTAATACAAAAATAATATTCAAGTTGCAAATCGTCACAATATAAATAAAAAAAAGCAATATATGTAAATCGTATAAGACATAATAATATCTACGCAACCTTCTTCGAAAATAAAAACTGTCGTAGAGTCTATATGGTATATTGTAGAAAATTTGAAAAATACACTTCGTGCCTGTCGATCAAATTATCTAGGTATAGTTATCTACTAGATACCTATGTTATAAATCTCAAAACTTTGAACAAACCACTTTATTGAGACAGGTACAGTACATCTATAAATATAAGTAGTAGCATTAGACGAAGGTAAAATTTCGTAAGTCATTGGGTTAAAAAATGAAATAAAAACTGATAGATTTTGTACCGAACTATACGTTTCTGTTGTTTCACCACTATAAGTTTGAAACACATCATTTTGCTCCGCTGATCAGACAGCGAAATTTTTTATAGTCTATGTTACTGTCATAATGTGATTAATGATGATGGAATTATAATAATTAATACTTTTATACTTTATCGATTCGTGTCTTCTTCATTCTACATGACATTGGCGAAGTCATCTGTGCTATCTTGGCACTAGTGAAAGCCATTACCTAAGCCTAACTAATAATAATACTTTATCGATTACTTGTGTAATAATTTACACTATATAAAGTATAGTAGGTAACTATACTAAAAATCGAGAATTTAACCGATAGGAATTAGACTTCGCAAAAAAATAAGTGTTCCGTGTCATGGCTCTTTAATTATACATTAAACTAGTTTAATACATTCATTAATATAATAAGCTTTCATTTTTTGTGCGCTATAGTTTAGTATAACTTGATAACTTAACAATTTTTTCTATAGCACATGCCAATATGATACATTTTGTCCTTTTTTTCGTTTATTCAGCTAAGGCACCGAAGATATGCAGGTAATTTACTTAAAGCATACATTGTTATATATGCATTTATGTTTTATCCTTACTTAGTATCAGATGTAAAAAGTTTTAAATTAATTGATAATATTTAGTTCTGCTAGGGTGTGTCAGACAAATGTCGAAATAAAAGCTACAGTTTTCCGTTTTACATTTACTAAAGAATACTAAACGTATACCAATTTACCACGTAGTGACTAGCAGTTGCACTGTCAAATCTCACTGTTCGCGTTGGAACGCTGGTTTGCCAGAGGCTCAGTACATCATGCCGACGTGCAACGGCTCTGTGCGTTGGAAGTAGACGTTGGGGTTGCTGCTGAAGGTGGGCTCTACGCTCGTGTACACGTTGCCCTCCTCCGGACGCATCATCACGCCTGTAAATACATAGCTGTTAGTTCTTTTATTCATAAATTGAGGCCTTAAATTGTGGGAGAAACTTCTTATAAAATTATTAAATATATACCACTTTAAAATTATTATGTACGAGGGTGCGTTTTTAAGTTCGCGGAATGAGAGGGTTGGAGGGGGGTGATTAGGCTCATTAGGATCGTAACGTGTTTAGTGACTCGTAATTAATATAAATACGAGATTTCATTGTTATTAGACTATTAGTCTTAGAGCTATCGCCAACCAAGCAACATAATCAGGAGTGAAAAGTGAAATATGGAAAAAATCGAATATTGTGCCGTTATAAAGTTCCTTACCAAGCAAGGAAAATCAGTTGCGACCATAATGGATGAGATGTCATCGGTTTACGGTGACTCTTGTCCAGGAAAAACCATGGTGTACAAGTGGCATAGTTTGTTTAAAAAAGGAAGGGAATCCCTTGAAGACGACCCGAGGCCGGGCAGGAGCAACGAGGTGACCACGCCAAAACTTATCCAAAAAGTCGAAAAACTTGTACTCGACGATGCTCGACTAAAGAAGAAACAACTCGCAGAAATGGTTGGAGTATCCGATACAACCATTTTTAAAATCCTGCACGATCATCTTGGCATGACTAAGGTCAGCGCAAGATGGGTACCAAGTCCCAAGGGAGTTGCTGGTCTCCTACTGGGCGCGTCCCCCGGGTGGCGGATAGGGGAAGCCACTCGAACGCCTTGCGAGTGGTCGGGGTCTTCGGTCCCCCGTGGACTAAAACCAGCAGCGGTGGGCGCGAAAGCGCAGGAGGGGGATGACTCCCTCTCCCCCTCCATTCGGTGGCGCGAAAGCGCAGTGGTTGGGCGCGGAGTCGCACAAGCCACTGGGCCCCTGGACCAGCTGATGTGCGGTGCGGCCCAGCTCAGGGGTTTCGCCGTCTGGGGTAGCTGGGGTCCAGTGGCGGGCGGGGCGCGAAAGCGCGGAGAGATTGTTGGCACAGGAGGTGCGGCTGGTGAGGGAGTGGCGCCGAGAGGGCGCGGAGATTTCGGTGGTGGAGCCGCTCCTGGTACTTCTCTGAATTAGTAGAGTGGACCAGTCGAGCGGCTCCAATCACATGCGGAGAGGCCTCCGGGCCAAGCATCGGGGCGTCACGGTTGTGTGCGCGAGCGATCCCGTAGCGCCCCACTACGGCGCAGACGGTCGATGGGTTTTAGTGGGTATTCTGGCTTCGCAGCCAGCGAGTTCCACATACCCGTCGCCTTTGGGCGGCGGAATGCGTAAATACATTTCCCATCGTTAAAAAAAAAAGAAAAGATGGGTACCAAGAATGCCGCAAAAACCGCCGCAAAAACAACAACGCGTAGAGTGTTCTTGTGCATTTTTGGACCTCTGCAATGAAGACAAGGATGGTGAATTGAGTCGAATCGTTACTGGAGACGAAACTTGGGTTCATCATTATGAACCTGAGTCGAAACAAGACTCTATGCAGTGGCATAAAAAGGGCACAGCATCCCCCAAGAAGTTTAAGGTGTCACAGTCAGCTGGGAAACTCATGGCAACGGTCTTTTGGGACTCAGAAGGAATATTATTGATCGATTATAAAGATAAAGGTGTTTCTATAACCGGAGAATACTACGCTTCAATATTAGAGCGACTAAAAGAAGCCATTAAACAGAAAAGACGGGGAAAATTGACGAAAGGTGTGCTGCTTTTGCACGACAATGCGCCCGTCCACAAGAGCCGCGTTGCGTTGGCTGCCCTGCTTAAAGTGGGCTTCGATATTTTGAACTACCCACCCTACAGCCCAGACCTAGCCCCGAATGATTATTACCTCTTTCCAAAAATGAAAAAAGAGCTGCGGGGTAAAAAATTTACCACCGATGATGAAGTTAAGGAGGCAGTTTCAGCGTATTTTGAGGACAAAGACAAAACATTTTTTATGAGCGTATAAATAAATTAATTGAAAGATCTGAAAAATGTTTCCGTCTTGCAGGTGAATATACTGAAAAGGAAAAATAATTTGGTTTTTTTATTTCAACCCCTTACCCTTCATTTCGCGAACATAAAAACGCTCCCTCGTAGCATTTAACAGCATTTGGATTTTGCAGACACATCTACAAGTTATTGAAAATCAGAGCGTACTAAAATAAGACGAATTTCAAATATATATTCCTTAGTGCTTATATTTACTGATGAGATATTGACGGGGTCTTCCTCAGTAAATTATATAATAACCGTAGTTTTATTATAAAAATATTTTTGTTAAGGTTTACATTTTTCTTGAACTTATGCACGACTTTTTCTACAATATAATACCCTTCTTCTATATGAAGAAGAGAAAAAATAAAAATTAAAACCTAGAATTTAACAATTTCAATTAGTCTCAAAAGCTGTCATTTGACGATCGGATGGGCAAATCCGTCCGATCGTGTATTTGCTGCTTATTTTGTTGTGCATAAAGCGTAATTATCCTTCATATACATTTAGCTTTTAATTCATAAAAGAAATATTTGGTTTATTCTATTAAAAGTTATAGTAATATGAATGAATGTGTGAAAGAGAAGTTCTCACACCTATAGAGACAAGTAACAATAATTAAAAAAATCATAAAACCCGACTGCGTAAAAAGAATAAAACAATTTATTAGCTTTCATTTGATACCCATATTGCTACAGTAAGAAAAAAAATTCAACTCCCTCCCTCATTCCGCCATTTGCGGGCGCCATTTTGAAAATTTATATAGCGTATGTCACTACTACAATTTAGACAAATCCAACGACACCTCATATGTCAAAAACCGTCTAGCCGTTTGGGCTGTAGGGCGTGCCAAAGAAATGGACATACATACATACATACATACATACATACATACATACATACATACATACATACATACATACATACATACATACATACATACATACATACATACATACATACATACATACATACATACATACATACATACATACATACATACATACATACATACATACATACATACATACACTCGAAAAACATAACCCTCCTTCTGTCGCAGTCGGGTAAAAATTAGATATGTCATTGTATTAAAATACTACCCCACAACCTGGTAATAACGTAATATAATATACTCGTGATGTTCTGTAGTATGATTATACAGGATGACTGGTGGATTACCGTCGGTATTTGGGGAGACTACTCGGTGCATGATTCTCATTCGAATTATGTAAAAAAACAGGTAAATATTAATAAACTTTTAAGTAAAGTTACTCAACAATTATCCAATTATGTACGCATCGTCTGGACACCCTAGCAGATAGCTGCACTTTGGACACAAAACAGGTAGTTTACCTACGTCCAAACGCCGCAACGTGTTAACAGGGTAGCAGGATAAACAAGCATGATCCAGTCCCCCTTAATACTTTAATCCTGGCTTAGGATAGGCAAAAATACTAAGATATTTTACTCGTTTAAGCAACAAATTTGATGACTAGGTAAATGATGTGAACTTTGGCAATTTTTAGATGTGAACAAGCGGCACAGTACAACACCTGTGCACGTGCCGCCGGCATGACTGTAGAGTGTCACCGCTTCATTTACTTGAATTGAAATTTATGAAAATTTGGTCAAAAATTAAGTACCTATTTTTTTTTACATAATTCGAATGAGGATCATGTGCCGGTTATTCTCCTTGAATATTGATGGTAATTCACCAGTCATCCTGTATATAGTAGGTATTATATTTAAAATGGTAAACGAAAAAGAATATTTAATGTTTAATTTAAACAATCCGCTCTATGAAATTTGGCCTATCTAAATACTGTGTATTAAAAATAAGCAACCATAACACACCATTTTTGTAACAAAACGGAGAGACAGCGAAAAACTGATTTATTAGAATATCAAAAGGAATCCATGTAAGAGAAAGCAGATGTTACAGCTATATGGTTACTGTTATTTTCGACTTTTTCCCTGTTTTCAGAATTCAGGAAAAATTACCTATGAATTAGATTATTTTCGAATTTCAATGGACTACTGTTTTTCGAGAATAAAAACAGTCTTTACTTTTTATTACGTTAGCAATCTGCCGTGAAAGTCTTAACATTTGTGGAATACCGCACTTTTTTGTGGAATAAGCGGAACAAACAGAACGACAAAAAATTTAAAACATGGTGTTTTGACGCAAGTAGGTACCGTGTAAAATTCATATCCTGGTCATAAAATACAATTCATTTAATATTCATATTGCAATTATTTACAAACAGATATATATATATATATATATATATATATATATATATATATATATATATATATATATATATATATATATATATATATATATATATATATATATATATATATTAGTTTATCGTATAAAACTATAAATTCAGATTACGCTAAAACAAGACATAATGAACGTGCCCCGGGTTGGTCAGAATAGACACTTATTTACCTTAAAATATTTTGTGTGTTGAAATAAAATCATTAATTGTAAATGATTACAACAATATTTAGTTTAGTGTCATTTTTGTTTTTTTTAACTTCATATAATAAAATTTTCTTTATGAAATGTCACCGGCTGACATGACTGTGATGGATATAGGTATGTGATGGTTTGGTTCAATTATACAAATATTTGCGAAATTTTAAGCATTTAAATGTATTTTTTTAAGTGAAACTTCTTTTGAATCGTTTTGATTTGAAACTCGATGTAACGAAAATGCGTCACGATAAAGAAACAAACATATAAATGTATAGGATTAAGATAGGTAAGAATTAATTAATTAAAGACATTATTATTTCGTCCTCACTATTAAAAAAAAACTAATTTCAAAACTTGTTAGATGCCGAACTAATGTGAACTAATGTGCTTTATGCTGTTTGGTGTGTCAGTCAGATTAGCTTTGTTATGTTGTTGTAATCGGGCTAATGTATAAAAACGATTCATTTATTATATAATAATGAAATAATTACAGTAAATATAATATATCATCTTCCTATATTGTTTTTGATTTTATATTTCATTGACACATGATAATTTATCATCTACAGCTTCATACTTACCGATAATATTACGTGAAATAAAGAATTTATGTTGTTATTAGTGCGATATTACCTGGCGGTAGAAGATAGTGATAAGGTGGAAAATTGTAGTGGTAGTGCGTTAGTGGGTGTAGAGGGTAGTGTGGCGGAGGACACAGTGAGCGTGCGTGCAGAAGTGAACCGGCGATCTTAGCTCCGTACGAATCTGCAAAAGTAATAATTACGAGCTGTTGTCAAATCCCAGTGCATTAAAGCGCTAGTTCTTACTTATCAGCGCATTTTAGATACTTAACTAACCGGCTGGCTGAGCGGGGGTCTCCTTACGGTCGATCATAGTCGGTAGGACTGCTCCTGGGGCTGCAGCTGACACCATACCATATTTGACTGGCTTGAAGTGGAAGAAAGACGGAGAATAACCGGAACCACCTGCTCCTAGCGAGCTGAGTCCTTCTTCTCGATCTGCATCCCATCGACCTTCACGGCCTAAAGCGGCTAATCGTCGTCCTTTTGGAGCAAACATTAGTACAAATACTACAACACATGTTCCTAATAATCCAGCTGCAACACAAGCTTCTCGATGTTGTTCGGGTGCGCCTAGGGCTGCTGCTACCCAACAGATCCATACTGCAGCAGTTGCGCCGCCAGCTCCCGCAATGTGTGTTGCCTCTCTATAATTGTCACGTATTCCACGTGATCTCAAAGCTACTCCACATACAACTGCTATTAAAAATGCTGCATAACACAACGAGAGCAGTAAATCGGATAGAGGCGAGTCACATCTTATTGCTTCGACCGCTAATCGTGGGGGTGAACCACCTAGCCATTGTGCGCCTATCGCCACTTGTATCATAACAGCAAAAAATAATAATAATCCTTGGTAAGCTGCCGGTAAATACACTCCACCGTTTAAACTTAGTAAAAAAACACATTTAACAAGTAACGATGCAAACACTATAACATAGGCAACACCAGTTCCAAAACGTACGGCACCACATGTAAATGTTGTTGGAGTAGCAGTGAATAGTGCTGCTGTAGCTGCACATGTAAACAATCCCAATAATAAACATTGTCCTAGGAGCAGATGTCGTTGACTGGGTGCCTTTTTACTCGCTCCCCAAACAATAAATGCTTCAAAACCACCAATAACGACCATACTTGCGCAAGCTAACGCTAGTATAGGCACTGCCCACGATTCCTCTCTTAATATAGTGATATTATGTAATGGTGATATCCGTGTTTCCGTTGTATTTTCCGGTCGTAATGTAGATATTGTAACAGTACGAGATGTTGAAGATGGTAAAGGAACAGGTGAAGATCGCTCTGGAATTACAAAATATTCTGTACTCATTTCGAGGCGATGAGCTTCTGTCCGAGTAGGTCGCCGGGGTGGAGGTTTCAAATCTACTGGTGGGTCCTCTTCTTCATCGTGATTGTCGTGTTCATAATAATCTTGTTCGTATAATTCGTCTTCTTCATTATCGACGTAGTGTTTCGCCGCGGGCCCGCTGCGTGGTGCATAAGAAGCGGGTACGCGCGGTGCCAAGCGATCGCCAAAACGTGCCGCACCACCATCAGCAACAGTGGCCAGAAAGGCCGTCAGGAGCAGTGCGCACACTGATATGTTCGCCATCAGGCCGGGCTGGCCCTTAGCTGCCCGATTTTCTTCGTCGACACATCCGCACTCGTTACTCTGTATCTGAAAGTGATAAACGTGCCGTCAGTCAGGCGACAATGTGTCCGCTATGAGTCGCGACGTCCCGACTCCGCGATAACCAAACAAAGAATCTCCCGGTTAAACCGGTTTACTGGTCGCCTTGCACCTCTAGGCACCCTAACATTTCTGATTTTATTTTCTTTGTTTGATTTTGTTATAAATTATAATTAAAAAGCTTAAAACTTATATACAACATATATATTTAAAAGTTTTTTTTGTTATCCTAGGAAACACCTAATAAAAGATATGGCTAAAATTTTTTATTTATTTTACCATTCATTTTGAACAATACTCACTTTTGTTTTTTTTCAGATTGTCTATTGGGATACTTTTCCAATATTTGATTATATTCGTATCAGTATTTTAACACAAATAAAAAAAAAAAGTGACAATCAAACTAACTTGACGCTTTGTAATATTAGTATAGGTATATAAAAATCATTTTGATAATAATTAAATTACGCTAAGCGGTTATAATATAAAATATTTAGTTATAGTTTTTCTCAATAAGTGATGTAATGTATTTAGAGAAAATAAAGTCTTAAACCATTTATTAATAATTGCCAGTGTGTCACTGTCAGTTTTAAAGAAACTCAGTATACTTAAATTAATAAAAATCATATTCTTCGTTAATAGTAAACTTATTATACCAAAAACCAAAAGGGTCTTTTGCTAATACTCAAAATGTTTCTGTATAGAAAAGTCCAAGCGGATAAGCCTCTTATATGTATATATATATGTATGTAGGTTTAGTTACGGTATTTTTTTACTCGTATGTACAGAAATAGTATAAAAGACAGGACTACGAGAGCGGTTCCGATAGGGGCAACGAACGTATTAATTCTCATCCCCAAGGGACACTGTCGGTACAAGTGAGTTTTCTGCGCATGACAACAAGTTATTAGTTTAAGTAAAATTATTTTTGTATACCTCAAATGGCTCGGGTATACATAAACCGACATGGTATCAAATATATTAGAAAAATTAAATATTAGTTAGTATTAAACAGATTTATACTTATATGCCATAATACAAGTTAACTATTTAATTGTAACCTAGGAATTAGTAGCAACGAGATTTGAGATCGCTAAAATTATTACTATTGGGTTTTAGTAAAATACTACTTTAAAAAAAGGTCAACGAGTTCTTTTTCTCGCTTTAATAGCATTGTTTAGTTTTGTAAATAATTAATATTTTAAAGCATATTCTTTTTTTTCAATACAATTATATTTTATATTAAGATTATGATAAGTTTACGATTTTACATTTAAAATTCATTTAAGTTGATTATCTATTGTTTATATTTATATTAAATATTGGATGAAACGTCTTTTTAAATCATGTACTTAACTTGATTGAAAACAATAGTGTTATTTAATACATAGACCGTAAATAAATTCTTACAGTTCAGCAACGTTCTGATAAACTCAAGTTAAAGATTAACATTAGCCATAAAATGTGATAAACTTAAAATATGCATCGGTACCATAGAAGGAAGCTTCTAAGTTAGGCTTAAGATTACGCAGACAGCTCGCGAACCGGATCGTGACTTTAAACTTCTTATCCGAATCGTAGTATGTACATGGAGCGTATTGTAGACAGATTTGGCGCTAAAGTAACGGTGTGGACTGTGGACCTCGGCTTGAGGCATTCGATCTCGACCGCGTTGGCAAACGATCGCCACAACGGTATCCAGTCATGTTATCTAGCTGATAAATCACACCCCAATATTTTGTGATAATACTCACGATTGCAGTATTTTTATGTGTTACTGACTTTAAAGCCTTATTTTTTTTTGTGAAATATACCTGTCTCATTGATACTTTTTCGTGTGACGTATTTTAGGCAATACTATTGGTGAATACATATTTTATTTAATTGGTAAACAATATAGATTGTGAAGTACAATCGATGAATACAATGTAGACGAGTTAGTAAAAACAACAACAAAATTACATACGTCCACGACGTATTTGTAGCGACAAGTTTAATTGTAGTTACTTTGCAGTTTGCACATCACTAATTACATAAATATGTATACATATATGTAAACTTTTTATAAAAAAAATTATTATAATAAATAGAGACACTATTTAATGTAATAAAAGACGGGGCACCTGTTCTTTCGCGAGTAAGATACGAGTATAATGACAGATTTTAATTTTTATAATTTTAAAGAAAATAATAGCATATTTACCGCATTTACAATGTAATTAGATACATATCTAATATTAATTTATCTAATATTGTTTATAGAATACAAACAATATATACACCATGTTGCAAATATACAATACAATTATTGTATAAAGACATATTCCTTCAACATGACTATTAAATTTTAATATAATTCCATTATCTCTCTTCCGCATAACAAAAAAAAAGTCGGATCTCATTTTATTTTATATAATATAATAATTTAATGAGGAATCGAATACTTCACTATATTGTATTAAATAAAATGAGATGGTTCAATTAAGTATTCTTCCGTTAATCTATCTGTAGCGGGTTCAAAACCTGGATTAGTTTGTTATTTTTTGCCGTAGAAATAAGTAGGTACTCAGTGATAGCATTTGTTTTACGAGGAAGAAAAATTTCCTGAAGAAACCTGGAGAGCAATTTTTCTATTTTAATGGTGTCTCAATGGTTGATAAATGACATTTATTACTCGAGTAGGGTATGGCGGGGCAAGTTGGGCAATCGAAATATCTCAAAAACTATATATCACACGCTAACACATTATATGGCAGAAAGAAGCGGACTGAAGAGCAGAACTTATCGCACGACAGCCAGTTGCAACCTGTCGATCGAATAATGTACCTGAACGCTTTGTTTATTTTATGTACAAAAAGAAAAAAAAATGTGGGGGAATATTTCGTCTGTAAGAGTCGGTTGTTATCTATGGTACATCAGGTAAGTGTTTTACTTTTGTAAATGTAGTATATTTTTGATATCTAGATAGGATTTGACTCTAATTCAAACAGTTTTTTTCGTGACCTCACTTTTTTAACAAATTTTTAACTGGGGTATGTTGAGCAAGAGTCACTCAACAAACTTTACAGTTTGAAATTACAGTAATGTATATTTTTTTATATTATTTTTATTTGAGAGTATATAAATGTAAGACTTCAAGAGGTTTAAACTAGAGATGCAACGGATAGCAGTTTGGCCGGATACCGGATACCGGATATTCGGCCTACCCTGTGGCCGGATAGCCGGATATCCGGCCGCCGGATATCCGGTGGAACTTAGCCGTTTGGTGCATCGCACACACACACTTGCGTAGGCGGCGCGTGAACGATCGGGTGGACTCGGTTCGATTCGGGTCTTTTCGTTGATGAGAGAAGTTAGCAATTGTTTCATTCATTGTCTTATTGTGTCGATTGCAGTGCAGACATAGAGAAAAGTAATATACAGGAATGACTGCAGATACGTGCTTGTCTGCGTGATCGTTTTAGGGTGATCGATCGATTAGGGGGATAGGTGGGCATCGGTGAAGAAAAAATCGACTTTACGGAAATACTTTGATATAAACAGTGAAAATAATAAGTTAGCTGTTTATTTATTACGCAATGTTAACATTTCTCGTGGCGGCGAAAGACAAAAAAGCAGGTATGTATCTAATAATAATAATCTAATTGCAATTCTTTTTTTATCGAGTAAATCATCTGCAAGTTTCGTAACGTACCTACCTATTAATTAATTAGTTTCGGGGTATTTCGAGATGAATTTCGTACGCTGAATAAAGACAAGACCACTGTGAAGCCTGCTACAATTTCTTTAGTAATTGCAGGGACAAGTGTGTCTTCAGTAGCAAAAAAGCTATTGACTATGACAGAATCTTACGAAAGGAAATTGCTTTGGGATATAAATGATACTAAAGCCAGAAAGTACCATTATTTAGTAGCCGAAATTATTTCACTCGACAACGAGCCTCTGTCCATAGTGGAAAGAACCAGATTTACCAGACTCTTAGAACAAGCTTTACCCCGCTATAAATTGCCAAGCCGGACTTATATTACCCAAAAAATCGTTCCTGATATATATGACAAAATTTACGAAAAAATCAAACGCAACATTTCGAAGTGCATTTCGAATTTTTATTAGAGGCATCTTGAAATCATCGCAATCACGACCCATACATTTGATGGTCAGTTAATTTGAATCAGTACCCGCAGTTGTCAACGTTTGATAGAATTTATCTTTTAGCACCTGGCAGTAGCTTTTACAGTGAAAGGTTATTTTCAAAAGTTTGTCTGGTATACAAAGGCAAGCGGAGTCGCCTCTTACCAACAAATGCAGAAAATTTGGTATTCATTCACTACAATTTGCCTCTTGTTAATTTTGAGTACTAAAATATTTAATAAAGCAAACATTTTTGACGTGCGATTAAATAAATAAACGGTGTTCATAACCTCTTGTGGTATTATATTATTATTTATTGATTTGCCTTGTGTAAAATAATGATTTTTTTTAATGTTACTATCCGGTATCCGGCCGGATACTGAATTACTATCCGGTATCCGGCCGTATAGTTAAAACAAGGCCGGATAGGCCGGATACCGGATAGTTACCGGATATCCGTTGCATCTCTAGTTTAAACTCTATCCAACACTTCAACAATGCTGCAAAGGCATTCTAAATGAAGGAATGAAGATCCTTTTGCTAAGGGATAAATTACTAATCCATCAGGTCGCATAACAACTCATTGAGACTTATCATTGAGGAGCTATATCCGCTCAAGTGAAAAATTGCTCAACTAGCCCCGCCCTATCCTATTTTTTGTTATCAAGAAATAAAAATATTTTTATTTGACGTGATAACGTCTAGTAAATTGATGAAAGCTACTGTGTGCATGTCCGAAAAACATGACGTCATTGTCACAATTAGTGAGGCACGATCAATTAATTCTTGCATTTTATGAATTTGATTAGCGATATAATCTCATATATTTGTTCTTTGATTATTAAAAAAGTTGCATCGGTCGGCGAGTGCAGTTATAGGTTATATTACAATGATATATAATAAATATATGTTATACAAAATAATGATAATTCGGTGATAATAATTGAATTCCATTCATAAAAGTATGCAATTTTTATTAATGTTTTGTTATGACGTTATCACGTAAAAATTATCGTCCGTAAACCGAATTTACAGACAACCAATTTTTTGTTCAATTGTTTTGTTGGCTTTAAAAGCATCCGAGAACTCGTAGTAAAGCAGCATTAATTTTTGCAGTGTTATATTTCGTATCCTATTAATTTAATTTTATTACCCGACTGCGACAGAAGGAGGGTTATGTTTTTCGAGTGTATGTATGTATGTATGTCCATTTCTTTGGCGCGCCTTACAGCCCAAACGGCTGGACGGTTTTTGACATATGAGGTGTCGTTGGATTTGTCTATATTGTAGTAGTGACATAGGCTATATAAATTTTCAAAATGGCGCCCGCAAATGGCGGAATGAGGGGGGAGTTGAATTTTTTTTCTTACTGTAGCAATATGGTTATCAAATGAAAGCTAGTAAATTGTTTTATTCTTTTTAGTTTATAATAAGAGTATTTTACGCAGTCGGGTTTTTTGATTTTTTTTAATTAAGCATACTTGTTTAAGGGAAATATTTATCGCAGAGGTGAGCCGGACAGTCCCCTAGGAGGAGAAGTCTGGCTTTTTCGCCGAGGCCAGCCTGTCGCTGGAGGGATCCTGTTGCCTGCAGATCCGGGACCCTCCAATAAAAGCGGCTGAAGGCTCCCGCAGGGGTTTAGTACGGTATTGCACTCCCAAAGTGCCGAGTCCGACATAGGTCTAGGATTGCCGACCCGGGCATCCTGGATATCATCCGTAAATGGATTCCCCTGCGACAAAAAAAAAAAAGAAGGGAAATATTTATCGACTATTTTTGTAATAAATTTTACATAGCATGACGCAGGAATCATAAAATGACAATTAAATTAAATAAAAGAGGAAGAATAGGGATAGAGATATCATTGTTTTATAGTATAATCAATTTATTTAATATTGAAGATAGCTTTTAATATTATTCTATACTATAATCTATTCGTAAATATTTATGTTATTTGCAAGTCGTGATCGTAATCTCTATAAAAAATATTGCCCATCTGCAACGCTCGTGATACCTGATTTGTGGCTCTTTAGGCTTCAACCAACTAGAGTTATTTCAATCTACTTTAGAACACGAACTCGGTAAAAGATTATCATTCGTTGATGATTTTTTAAAACTTTATTTTATTTTAAGAATAATAAACTGTTATTTATAATTTATAGACTTAATAAAATAATACTATTAATATAATGTGCCAACAGAATAATGAAAACAAAGCTGACAACGTGAAAGTATAAGATAGAAATTATAATGATTTATGATCCATATAAATCTAAAATAGAAAAGAGTTTTGTACTTTTCGCGGTCATTTTAGTCATAGCCATACATAACACGCATGCACATAATTATATACATATAGATATAGTGTGCTTGCTCTCTCTTATGGCGTAATTAGTGAATACTACTATTTTTATATTTAATAAATTACAAGAGTTAAGTTTTTTTTTTACTCGATTCGTCGGGTATACAAGAAGAATAAGTTAACAGGAGTGGAAAGTCAAATTTTTCCATCAAATAACGTATTACATGACAATGACACTCAAGGAAACAGAGCGTTGTCATGTGCGGCCGCGCGTTGTAAAAGTAACAGCGTGAATACTCTGGGTGAAACTCGGCTGAACTGATTGAGAAGACTGCCATGTCACATTCCGCACTTACCAACAATTATTTAATACTAAATTTAACTTGCATAATTAGTCTGTCATTGCACATAATACTGGGACGGGCATAATGGCCTAATCAAAGTGTTTAACACTAAACCTACCAGAGCGGTTAAATTACCGCTTTTGAGTTTTAATTACAATTGTTAAAAAGTTCAAGAAAAATGTAAACCTAGAGTTTACATTTTATAATATAAAGCTACTTAAGAAACCTGCAAAACGTCACAAACCTAAAAAAGAATAATGTAGGTAAACCTAGAATTTAACAATTTTAATTTAAGTCGCAAAGCAGTCATTTGACCGATCTAGTAGGTTTAGTGTTAAGAAATTATTCTATGATAAGTGTCTCTTCTATATTTGATACATTTTTTAAAGTTAATGTTTTTTTACTTTCCACTATTGAAAAAGAAAAAGCGAAAGCTTAGATGTTTGTGTTAAATGTAATTTTAATTAAAAACGTAAAAAAAATAATAAAACAAAAAAAGCATTAGTGTCTAGTAATTAGTAAAATTCATCATTAGCTTTATTCATTACAAATTCTTGTTAACTTTAAGAGAGTTCAGTACTTAAAAAATTTAGTGTTTTAATGTTAGTATTAATATTATATTTCTTTTTTGATTATATTTATTGAACAACGTTAATTACCTAATTCTGGATGCAATAAGTATTGGTGAAAGTTAATTATTTGTTAATGTTCGTTTAATCGTCAGGTGGTAAACATATAATTGAGTGTTTTTAATGCTAATTGGTAATGAAAAGCGTAAACATAAAAAATTATATAATAAAGCAGACCTAACATCTCTAAATATTTATTTATTTAAACACGTTATTGATCAACAATGTAAAAAAAAATAGCACATATATTATAATTAAATTTAATTAAACTTTGAAGAAAAAAAATACTTGAATTTGTATATAAAATACGAAGAAACTTTTTCCCCGACCTAATATGTCAATTAAATCATAATAGGGAATATGCATCAGTCTATATTTACATGCCACATACAACTGACTGTGGTACAAGCAGCTTTCCCTCAAGTATACTCCCGCTACCTTAAGAGTTTGACCTGAATCTTCGTTTATGGTAAATATAGTACCATTTCCTATTTTAAGCAAGAGGTCTGAAAACTGTCCGGCTGTAACATCTCCCCTCAGATGGACTCTCATATTTATGGTAAGGCTCAGTTTTGTCACTGAAAGCCACAAATACTGTACTGTACTGTATCAGTCTGTAAACAACCCACTGCTGAGCGAAGGCCTATTCTCCATATAGAAGAAGGTTTGGAGCTTAATCCACCACACTGCTCCACTGCGGGTTGGCGGATAATATCCTTACCATGAGTAACGATCATTATCATCATATATCAGGCATCCATCATAACAACCGGGATGATCATTATATACCAGGTATCAGGAAAATTTAAACAAAATTTAAATTTTCCACACTTTCCTATCGCAAGGAGCATCGCACGTAACATATTTCTACTATTTAGTATACTTTGTATATATATAAATTTTCATAACGATGCCTACTGATTCGCATCACACGAATCACACGCATTGGTAATGCTGACGCAGTGCAACTTTTCCGATGCGTGCCGATGACGTGATACGAATGTCCAAACAGTGAACATTCCCCTTCTTTCTTTTTTTCTGCCAAGTAATAAGCAACCATAACAACTGCTACGAAAATTAATGTTTGCAATCCGATAGTTGGCAGTTTCATCGGCCTTCCGACTAGGTAATGTTGTTACAGCCTACAAAATAATCATATGCCTACAAAACTTTCTTTTAATATAGGGACAAAATTAAGGGCTGAATAGTTTGACATTTAAACATTACTTACATTAAGCAATTAATTTTAAACTTAATGTGATATTTACACGAATAAAAAACTATTTTTAAAGGAACGTTTAGGTATATAATACGACCAGTTCTTGTGTGAACGTGTGAAAATATTAAATACGTAATGGCTATGTAGCATTCTGTCAATGTTGAATGTAAGCGTAAAAGTGTAATATGGACGCAGTAGTACAGATAGTAATGTTTGAAATTGATTAATCTTTTCACCGCCACGAATATATATAGAGGTTTCTGACTTTCGTATACTCAGTTTCACAACTGTATTGAAGGTTTTTACCATATTTAATTATTATTTTATTTAAAAAATTACTTCGTGTATCATATATACCTAATTGTAGTTGCTAAATTTCTAATAAAAAAAGGACATTGAAATTGGATTTATGTTTGATAACCCAAATTTATTTTAACTAACGATTAATAATTTTTAATTAAATTGATTTCAAATTAGCAATTAAAATACTAGTAATTTGATTATTTTCGAATTAAATTTTAAACTATTTTTTAATTCGATGATAATTGAATTATTTGAATTACTCGTAATTCAATTATTTAAAACAAATAAATTATTGAAAATACATAATTTTAACTTTATCAGAGGTCTTAGAAGAATAATTTAACCTTTTTTTTTTAAATTAGAAGCGTTTAATTATTTAATTTTTTAATTATTTATTAAATTATTTATATTAGTATAACCAATGTGTTCTGCCAGTGATGACATACGGATCTGAGACGTGGTCTCTGACTATGGGCCTTTTAAACAAGTTCCAAGTCGCACAGCGAGCAATGGAGAGGGCTATGCTTGGTATTTTTCTGTTAGATCGAATCAGAAATGATGAGATCCACAGACGAACGAAGGCTGCTGACATAGCCCAATGGATTTGAGCTCGGCAGAGCTTTGGGACGAACCTCGTAGAACTGACGGCCAATGGAACACAAAGGTTTTCGAGTGGAGACCACGTACCGGCAAGCAGCGTCGGATGGCCATCCGCGAGATGGAGAAATGACTTGAGGAGAGAAGATCAGAAAATCACCAGAATTGTCTCATGTAATTTATGGACCTTATGAAATTCAATGCATTATTTGCAACTCTGAATTGATTATAGCAATATGTACTGTTTTTTTTTCAACGTAAAACAAGCATTTTATTTTAATTTTATAATCAGTACCAAAAAAAACTTCAAAAATTTTTCACATTTCATGACGCCAACTGCTACATGTGAAGACGAACAGTGACGTGATGCGAAAATCTTTGAAAAATTAAATACGAGTGATAAAATAAAGAATAATTCAAATTCTGTAAAATATATAAGGAAACAGTTGACAGTCGAAATTGAAATCGGTGATTTAGATTTTAAATATTTGTTGTTGTCATAGTTTATTGTAGTTGTTGATGAGTATAATTTTGGAGGGCATTCTATAATCGATACTGAAGCGAAAATATTATAGAAAATATAATTTTTATCCCGAAATTTAGTAAGGTTACCTTACGAAAGAGGATAAAAATCTAAAATTACGAAAGAGGATAAAAAAAGGGGATAAAATATGTATCTAATAGCGAACGAAGTGGTACAGCTATAATTGTATATTTTTAATTTAAACATGTCGTTTGTGTAAACATGTTTGTGGTTCTTATTAAAATTAAAATAAACTGTAATGAAACATAACTACATATTGTAATAATTGTAACTGTATCAGCTTGTAAACAACCCGCACTGCTGAGCAAAGGCCTCTTCTCTATATAGAAGAAGGGTTAGAGCTTAATCCCCCACGCTGCTCCACTGCGGATTGGCGGATAATTTTTTCTACCATGAGTATAACGATCGTTATCGGGTGTCTGTGATAACAACCGGGACCGACGGCTTAACGTGCTCTCCGAGGCACGGTGAGGAGACCCACAAGGACATACACCCAGCCCGGAAACAAACATTTGTACAATAAAAAATATCTGTCCGGAGCGGTTATCGAACACGTGACCGCCCGGTGCGCGGCGTTGAAGTGACTACTCGCACCACTACACCAGAACGGTCGTCGTCAGAACATAACTGCATATTTCCCAGGTATTCAAAAGAAATAATGTTAATAGTCGTTGTTGGTAATGGATCTCGACTCGAGACGAAGACAATGGTCTGATGACTTTTGATGTTATAGGATTCAACGTTTCAAGGTAACTTGATCTTGAACATAATATACATATGTGTGTGTGTGTCTAACTGTCTGTCTTATATTAGTCTGACCTTTGTCAGCAGGAACTGCAGGTAAAGTGATAAAGTTATAGTGTAGATATCATAACCTTTCCGATGGTCAACTTGAAGGAATACTTGTAAAAAATAAGTCCACAAAACTTTCGTAATGGTTTGAAATATATATATGTTATTAGTTAAGTTTTAATATATTATTGGTAAAAATTATTATTGATAATTTGTAATACTGTAAGGGCCCCCTAAATACTACTTTTATTTGATAAAACTCCATGTTCTTTACGTGTGCTATATGTATAATGTCGCTAGTATAACGACGCTACAAGTGCGATAATTTAAATACATTATCGTTTTAATAATAAAACAAGTAATAGGTTTTTTTACTTCGGGTTGTACTCAGCTCATTCTATATAACTCGTTCAGAAGACAGCAATAGTTCAACAATTCCTTAGTAGTTGATACTTTTCATATAGAATAAGAGAGTTTGAATTAATAATATTTCAATAAGCTTAAATAGACAATGGTTCTTCAAAATAATATGAAATTTTATTAATACACAGAAACTTTTTTTGGACATAAATGTAAGTCACATAAATAAGGAATAATAGTAAAACAGAAAATTATAAAATAATGAGAGTTTCACACAAAAGTGTACCTAGGATATTTGTTTTTAATTGTTAAAGACTAGTCGACTGTCTGGTAGATTTTTATCATAATAAAACGATTTGTGTAAAGATATAATTACTTCAATTTAATATATTTTATGAATATGTTATGAAGATGAATAATGTAAACGAAAGTTAAATTTCCAAACAAGTTCATTATTAGAGTGTCACATTAATGTAGAGTCGGCGTTGGTCTCTCAAAATAGTGATCAGCTTTAGAGAGTAGGTACTTAAGAAATCTATTAATAACTAAATTAATTACATGTATAGTAGATTTATTACACTTCTATGATTTTGTAAAGATATATTATTACAAATATTGTTTTAAATGTATCTCTTCTTTTTCAAAATTCTTTTACATAGTCATTTTGTATGCGGTACACCGTTGATAGTATAAATATACACAAATACTCATGGTCTTACTATATTCATTATAACCATACAACTTATAAACTTTTCTCTTTTTAAATTATAATACATATAACAATTTGTATAAACTAAAATATTCAAAAATACTTGAAACTCGTTTATATAGCGCTCAACAGATTAGCAATTTGCTTAGATGTTTCTTATTGTTGTAACAGCTTAAAATAATGTCCTACTGCTGGGCATAGATACATACTACTAAGGACTTATGAAAACTTGAGAAGGGACCTAATTAAACGTGTTATTTAAATTAATGTCTTAATGTAAAATATACTTACATTTGTATATATTATGAATTCCATTTTATGTTAATTTAAACATATGTGTGTTATTTAAATATAACCAAAAAAGTAATACTTACATTTCTATATTTTTGTTTATTTTTTTCGGTCTACAAACAAAGCATGGAATTCATCACTGATTTTTCATGATCACTGTGCGTCCGAGTCCACATGCGAACTAGTGGCACCAAGTCCAAGAGCAAACTAAACGAATATCCGAGTGTCGGCGAAGCGTGACGGATGCACGTGCGTGATGCGCGGGCACACTTCAAGCTAATAGCTAAGAGCGCATGGCTTTTGTCAAAGCGTCAGTTGTAAGATGGTTTTAGGTAACAGTCTAAAGAGCCAGCAATGAGTCACAATAATTATAATATAAATGATTTTTGAACATATTATTGGTATTTTAATAGAACGTCCAAAATTATGTAATGACTGACTGAGATATTGTACTGTATCAGCCTGTAAACCACTCACTGCTGAGTGAAGGCCTCTTCTCCATATAGAAGAAGGGTTTGGAGCCACCACGCTGCTCCACTGCGGGTTGTCGGATAAATTCCCTATCATGAGAAACGATCGTTATCAGGTGTCTATGATGTGAATAACCGGGACCGACGGCTTTACGTGCTAAGGCGTATTAAGGCCTACATTACCTTAGTTAAGTGTATCTGTATATCAATATAGATAGATATTTGTAATATATATTTACTAATATATATTTAAGTTGGGTGTAGTTTAAGTATGTGTGTGGCACGCAGTTAGCTCACAAATACTGAAATAGCTATTAAGCTGTATTATATTTAGCAAGTTGTAAACGTCATAGTGCTGGGCAAAGGCCAAAGGTCTGTTTTTCTATTAAGTAGAAGGATTATAGCTAAAACCGTAACGCTGCTCCATTGCGGGTTTGGACATACACTTGTCTCACGCTTGACTGACACTTGACACTTGACTACACGCTGAATCAAAAAATTGCTATTTGTCCGTTTTATAAACTCGAAATCTTTTGTTTAAGATCCACGTGTTTTAGCTGGAATATTTCACATCAACAACAATATTAGTAAAAGAAATTAGTTACAAGTTATTTGCCATTAATCTTACCTAATGGAAAGTGATGATGCAATCTAAAGGCAGGGCACGCTTACTTAGAAAGTATCTATAACCCATTGTTTTTTAGTAATATGATAGATGAATGTTAATAGTTTTTTAAATTTTAGTGGTGTGTGTCAAAAGACAGTTGTAGCATTTTGTATGTGATTGAGACACATGAAAACTCCTTAACAAGGATAACGACAATTAGTGCAGTGTGCTTTCATGATAAAGAAATGAAGAAAAAAATAGGATACTGCATACTAACTAAAGTGCATCCTTCAGAAAACTGACTCACAATTATTGTTACTTTGATGTTGCAGACTATGTATTGATTTATGTAGATTGTTCTGAGCATACCTTTTTATTATTGATTGAAGGAACTATATGCTTTGCCTACTTAGAGTATTCTAGCTTACCATATACAGGTACAGTTTAAAAGGTAAAGGTAGTCTAAAAGACAGGGTTGGAAAAAAAACAGTTTTCTCTAAAAAGAACAAAACATCATGTTTAAAACAAAATATTTAAAAAAACATGTTTTAAACAAAAAAATATTTTGTTTTTTATGCAGCTGTTTAAAACACGTTTTAAACATGTTTAAAACATTGTTTTAAATTAATTAATAAGAATTTATGTATATCTTATTAGTAAAACAGCCATAGTACTTCTACTCTAATATACTGGTTAATTCTGGGACAATCGATGATATTTTAACGACATGATCTCCTGGTCATACTGAACAACTGTACCCAAGAAACATACCCTAGTAAATGAAGTTTCTTTTTCGATCTCCAATTTGATCTACAAAGTTCTATACCTACTGTACCATTTTCACCACCACCTCCAGATTTTATAGGATATGCAGGATTAGCGATTTGTTTTTCATTACTCGATCATCTATTTCTCGGATAAGTTACCGACTTCGGGACTGATGACAATGTAATAATTTAAATAGTTAGCCCTGATATCCTTACCAGAATCTTCAGGATTAGCGATTTTTACTCATTACTCGATCACCAATTTCTCGTATAAGTTACTGACTAATATGAAAACCAGCTATTTCAACCGAGAAAACAGCAGGAGCCCAAATAACTTATTTCGCGGATAAGTTATGACCTTGAATAAAATAAATAATAAATAGTAAAAAAAAAACTAAAAAAACGCTTTTATAGAAAATTCAAGTAAAAAATAAAAAATAAATAGTACAACCTCGTTAAGTCGAACCTCGATAAGTTGAAAACCTCCAAATCGCGAAAAAATGTTTTGTTCCCTTCCCTTTAAACACCAAAACCTCCATTACTCGATATCTCAACCTTTTATTAGTCGAAATAATCAGTGAGTCCCACCAAGCCATTTTGGTACATATTTTCCCTCCATAACTCGAAAAATTAAATTTTACCTCTGTATCTCAAACATAGCAATGTTTTATTTTACAACCTTTACAACTCGATTATTTGAGACATATTATCTCTATTGTTCGAATAAAAATAAGTTACCGACTTACCGACCGGCGAGAATTCACCGACAGTGTAAGTACACCATTGTTTCTTAGAAAGCAATTTAGGGCTGATTTCACTATTTGTATTCGAAACCAAGTTTAATAAAACTACGTTTTGCTTAATCGAGTTCATAGTTCGATTCTAATCTCGGTTTACGTTAAACGGATTTCAAGCTCTCTGAAGAGCAACTCTGAAGAACAAGAATTTTCTGCTCTTTATACCTTAGACCAGTGATTCTCAACCACTGTGCCGCGGCACTTTTGTGTGCCGCCAAATTTCAAAAGTGTGCCGCCAAATTTTTCAAATATATAATAATGTTAATATTATTAAATTATATGATTTAAAAAGAAAAATGTTTCCTTAATAAACGTTTAGTTATTATTGTAGTATATATTAGTTTATTTCGTATATTTAAAATTTTTGTCATAAACTATTTATGCAGTGTGTTGTAGTAAGTAAATAATTTTTATCTTTTTCTTTGTGTGCCGCCAAATTTTGAAATCGTTAAATATGTGCCGCAAAAAAAAAAGGTTTAGAATCACTGCCTTAGACAATGCTATAGATAGAGAACAACCGAATTATCTAAAGCAAAAATACTGGTTTTTTTAATGGTATTTTATTTTATTTTAAGTATGTTTTGAAATAATGTTGATTTATAATAAATAAAAATATGTGTGTCACCTCTGCAACTTGAATGTTTTATTTATTTTACCTCTCTAACTCAAAATTTATAAGAGTTAATCTCAACCTCCTTATGTCGAATCAAAATCCGCCTAAGTCGAAATTTTCTATAAGTCGAAAACTCTAGAACTCGAATTTTTTGGCGTCTCCCTTGATGTTCGACTTATAGAGGTTCTACTGTAGTTAAAAAAAAACTAAAAAACATACTTTTATAAAAAAATCAAACTAATAAAAAATAAATTTTAATTAATTATAGTGTACATAGGAAAACACATTTTACCACTTTGGAAGTGTCTCTCGCGCAATCTATTCAGTTTAGAAAAAAATTATAGAAACCTCAATATCATTTTTGAAGACCTATCCATAGATACCCAACACATATGGGTTTGTAATGTATATCTTATATATATTTTTAGTTTTATCATTCTCTTATTTTAGAAGTTACGGGGGACACATTTTACCACTTTGGAAGTGTCTCTCGCGCAAACTATTCAGTTTATAAAAAAATGATAGAAACCTCAATATCATTTTTGAAGACCTATCCATAGATACCCAACACAAATGGGTTTAAAATGTACATCATATATATTTTTTTAGTTTTATCATTCTCTTATTTTAGAAGTTACAGAGGGGGGGGGGACTCATTTTACCACTTTGGAAGTGTCTCTCGCGCAAACTATTCAGTTTATAAAAAAATGATAGAAACCTCAATATCATTTTTGAAGACTTATCCATAGATACCCAACACATATGGGTTTGATGAAAAAAACATTTTGAGTTTCAGTTCTAAGTATGGGGAACCCCCAAAATGTATTGTTTTTTTTGTGTAAAAAATCTTAATGCGGTTCACAGAATAAACCTACTTACCAAGTTTCAACAGTATAGTTCTTATAGTTTCGGAAAAAAGTAGCTGTGACTTACGGACAGACCGACAGACAGACAGATATGACGAATCCATAAGGGTTCCGTTTTTGTCAATTGGGTACCGAACCCTAAAAAAGCTTTTTAAGATATTATCAAAATGATAATCCTTCTACTTATAGGTATTATACCTGTCAATAAAATATTTATATCTATTCACACCATGCATAATCGTTTATCATACAACCTTAGTAAGCTATATACAATATCCTAGTCAAAAACAATTTCTAACGTAATTCCAACAAGAAACGTCTAACAAACAATCACCTGACACATTTACTTGCTAACCCACACGCACACGCACGTCGCACACACTTAAATCTCATCCGTCCATATACACGAGCCACCCCTTATTTCTGTGTTTTGGGAATGTAAGGCCAGTAATAGAAAAATGAGAGTTGGCAGCTTTATAGATAATAACTACCAAAACATTTGGATGCATTCTATTAGTCTCTACACGTAAAAAAAGATATAAAACATTAGTGTTTTTTATGAGTGTTTAAAACACGTTTAAAACAAATTGTTTCAAAACATGTTTTAAACACCTATACGTTTTTCTAAGTGTTTTAAACACTGTTTAAAACACTTGTTTTAAACAATTGTTTAAAACAATGCCAACCCTGCTAAAAGATAGTTTGATACTATATTTTAATATTAGGTAGGTTAGCTTTACCTTGTAGTGTGTTTTTTATTGGTATTTGAATTGTTTAAATAAATACGAGTACATAGCTTGATCTCGATTTCTTCAATCTGGTTTATTTTTCTAAACCTATTAAAATAAAATCAAGACTAAAATACGCCGTTTATTGTTTCCTTGTACATAGGGCATTAGACTTGAACGCTTTTTTTCTGAGGGACGAAAATAATTTACTTATTGCTGTTTATATATGCTGAATAAACACTAGAGTAGATAACCCGTTTTAATGTTGTCTTGACCAGTTATAGCATCGACCACTCTATTCAGTCCTTTTTTACCCGACTGCGACAGAAGGAGGGTTATGTTTTTCGAGTGTATGTATGTATGTATGTATGTATGTATGTATGTATGTATGTATGTATGTATGTATGTATGTATGTATGTCCAATTCTTTGGCACGCCCTACAGCCCAAACGGCTGTACGGTTTTTGACATATGAGGTGTCGTTGGATTTGTCTAAATTGTGGTAGTGACATAGGCTATATAAATTTTGAAAATAGCGCCCGCAAATGGCGGAATGAGGGGAGGGAGTTGAATTTTTTTTTTCTTACTGTAGCAATATGGGTATTAAATGAAAGCTAGTAAATTGTTTTATTCTTTTTAGTTTATAATAAGAGTATTTTTACGCAGTCGGGTTTTTCGATTTTTTTAATTAAGCATACTTGTTATCACAGAATATCTTCTCGTACATTAATAAACACAAACATTAATTTTTATAAAAAAAAAAAAAAAAACTAAACCTTAACCGGGCTTAACTAATCTATTTTTACTAAGTCTGGTTTTTGTAGTAACAGACCAAATATTTGATATATTTTGTCATGCTTATACAAAAAAACTACAATTTTAAAGAAAATTAAAGGTAGTTCCAGCGTGGTGAAGTGTAGTCCTACCTTAATACCTTCTGCCTTATATCGTTAGCTACAGTAATCTGGCAATGTTGCTCTGTTTTATATATTTTTGTTTATATAGTCTTAGTATATACAAATAGTATTGCGCTTTCTAATAATAGTTTTATTTAATTAAAAAGATGAGAGCGTTGTGCACAGTGTTGCCAGATCACTATAAATTTAAAATTAAAATTAAACAAAACCGTGAAGTGCTACTTTTATTTTTTTAGCATATTCTAAAAACAACTTTCAACACTCTCCTAGTTTTTTTCCAATTCTGTCGAAAGAATTTTTTAATGTAGTAAAAAATCTGACATTTTACATACATAAATGGGACATTATGTACTCTCAAAATCGCGAACTTTGTCTTTAAATATCTCGTGATCTAAGCCGTCAAAAATTATAAAATTTTAGGAATTCATAAATAAAGCTTTTCTGAACACGTGAAAAAATTTTTAGCCGAATCGGTCGAAAAGTGGTTTCATGTTGGAACTACCTTTTAAATTTTGACTTTCAGTATTTTTAGTTAGTCAGGAACTTTTATAGGTTGAGTGTATTTCGGGCCGGGATGGGAACCCGGTCCTGCTAGACACGGCGTCGTCGGGACTGTTCAGAGGTTAGCCGGACAGTCCCCATGGAGGAGAAGTCTGGCCTTTTCGCCGAGGCCAGCCTGTCGCTGGAGGGATCCTGTTGCCTGCAGATCCGGGACCCTCCAATCAAAGCGGCTGAAGGCTCCCGCAGGGGTTTAGTACGGTATTGCACTCCCAAAGTGCCGAGTCCGACATAGGTCTAGGACTGCCGACCCGGGCGTCCTGGATATCATCCGTAAATGGATTCCCCTGCGTAAAAAAAAAAAAAAAAAAAAAGGGGTTTAGTACGGTATTGCACTCCCAAAGTGCCGAGTCCGACATAGGTCTTGGACTGCCGACCCGGGCGTCCTGGATATCATCCGTAAATGGATTCCCCTGCGTAAAAAAAAAGGTTGAGTGTATTTGCAATTTCTGTTACGTTAATAATTTTTTAGTTTCATAAATACAGTTAGTTCATCATGACCACCGGGCGACAAATATTCAATGACGTTTCCGTGATTCATGTGGTGAAAACTGGGAGTTATTACCGATTGGTTAGAGGCACATTGAATATCAGTGTTAAACTGGAACGGTCTTGATTGATTAAGTCTAAACTCCAACCATCTAACGCACATATCCAAAACCCCGAGAGCTTTAAGCTCGAATTATCTAATCGGTTCGAATGGCTTGATAATTGCATTTCTGTGGACAATATAAACAGTAAGTTGGTGAACACTGTTCATGCAGTTGGGAGCTGATTTTACAGACCCGGCTGTACAAGTGGCCCTCGAAAGCTCTCTGACCAAATTCGAAATCTCATGGAAGAACGATGCTTTTTAAACCTGCAGTCATCTGGTGACGCTGAAACATAGGCGGATCAATAGACGGATATAGATATACGTGTCTTCGTCGTGTCAGAAAAATTAAGGGAGGTCGAGAAGTTTTATGGACTGTTGTATACCTCGGGCAACCAGCCTGTTTATAACTCGGCTAAAGATCCAAGAGCCGAGCTAACCAGACATTATTCCGAAGATATCCCGGACACCAGTTTGTACGAGATTAGTATGACTCTGGGACAGTTTAAAAACAGTAAGGCACCGGGTGAGGACGGTATTAGGTCAGAACTTCTAAAAGCGGATGGAATACCGGTACTTAAAGCCATTGAGAAGCTCTTTACTGCCGTCTTGCTTAAGGGCGTAACGCCGGAAGCCTGGAACAAAAGCGTGGTGGTGCTCTTCTTCAAAAAGGGCGATAACACCTTGCTGAGGAATAACAGGCCCAGGTTTATAAGCAGTTCTCAAGGGTCTTTACGAATCGTCTAACGGGCAAGCTTGATGACTTCCAGCCTCCCGAACAAGCCGTTTTCTGACAAGGCTATAGTACCATAGACCACATAATTGGGCTCTGACAGATTATACAAAAGACTGAGGAGTATAATTGACCATTAAGCTTGGCGTTTGTAGACTATGACAAAGCCTTCGATTCGATCGAAACTTGGGCGGTGCTACAGTCTCTCCAGCGGTACCACATTGACTATCAGTATATCAAAATTTTGCAGTGCTTGTACAATAACGTTAATATCTCGGTTCGAGTACAGTAGCATAGCACGAGAGCAATTTCAATGCTGCGAGGTGTGAGACAGGGAGATGTCATCTCTCCTAAACTGTTTACCGCAGCATTGGAAAACGCTTTTAAGGTTCTGGAATGGAGAGGATTTGGCATCAATATAAACAGCGAGTAAATCACTTACAGCATAATCGCTGAAAGACCTCAGCATTATGCTAGTGACCTCGATGGAGTTTCTCGACAGACGGGTGGACCATACAAGAATATACTAATCACGATGGAAGTAAAGCGCACATAATTGCACTATCATTAAATTACTTTATCTTAGTTCTAAACACCGTAGCGATATAGGATATTGATGAATACACGCACAATTGCGTGCAGCTTCTGTAGAAAATCGCTGTAGAGGAAGTTTATAAAAATGTATTCTAATTTATGCAGTATCGGTACATCAGACAAATCTGTAACTATAAATCCTCCAGTTTTCGAATCATTAACAGTTAGGTAAAATGATACAGTTCAGCAGAATAAGATGAGGCGCGACACTTTTTGGCATTCTAATAAGGATACGAAAAATAAATAAACTTCTGCCGCGGTGGAGGGTTGGATTCTATTTCTTTCTTAAGACTCGTTAAACTGTTAATGTGCCGTAACAAATCTGTTACGTCTGAAGACAAAATACTTAAATATTTAATATAAAGTATGGACTCGCCCTTTGATACAATACTTATTATGTACCTGTCTGTATATAAGTATATCTAGATTCTAGCCGTGCGCAAATACACATTTTTTTAAGTCGATTGGATACTCAGTCGTATAATATTTCATATTTAAAAAGAAGAATAAAAACTTAAATATTTGAAAAGTTTTATTTTAGTTTTCATTACGTTATCGCAAGCTGTTATTCAGTATGATTAACCTAATCCTACTAAAATATATGGAGATAAAAAATAAATTGCCTATAAAACTTAGGTTAACCAGTAAATAGTGCATAGCGTTGAAGTCTTTACTTAGAAGATGATACTTTCGCGTTCCGCGTCGCTGGACGCATGTAGTTTCAACTATGGATCTATTCAGCACGCACCATTTGTCTCAATTTTGACTTTTATATTGTTTTCATAAAAATTATTACTAAATATGTTATTATATATAATTTTATTACTAAATACATATGTTAATATTATTATAATTTAAAATAAGCGAATCTCAATAAAATAATAAAAAATTAAAAAAGTGCGAGTCGGACTCGACCATGAAGGATCTGTCGCAGCAAGTAGTTTTTATATAAAAGTTCTTGTAGTTCGTTGTAACTTTGATCGATGTTTTAATAATAGTGTATTTTTTTTAATAGGTAATAAAGAAAAAAAAAATTACCTACTATATCTCGTTCAAACTAATTTTCGGTGGAAGTTTGCATGGTAGTGTACATCATGTGTTTTTTTTTAGTTTTATCATTCTCTTATTTTAGAAGGTGGCGGGGGGGACACATTTTACCACTTTGGAAGTGCCTCTCGCGCAAACTATTCAGTTTAGAAATAAATGATATTAGAAACCTCAATATCATTTTTGAAGACCTATCTATAGATAACCCACACGTACGGGTTTGAAGAAAATAAAATTGAGTTTCAGTTCTAAAAGTATGGGGAACCCCCAAATTTTATTGTTTTTTTTTTCTATTTTTGTGTGAAAATCTTAATGCGGTTCATATAATACATCTACTTACTAAGTTTCAACAGTATAGCTTTTATAGTTTCGGAAAAACGTGGCTGTGACATACGGACGGACAGACAGACAGACATGACGAATCCATAAGGGTTCCGTTTTTGCCATTTGGCTACGGAACCCTGAAAATCGTCATATTTACCTTATAAACGAAATATATTTAAAATCCTTAATTTTGATACCTATATAATTATATAATATCTACTCAATCTATAAAATATATTACAATTAATATTTCATTTAGTTTTAACATAATATTTCTAAACTTATACCCTGAACTGAACTGATTCAGGCTGTAAACGTCTCGCTGCTATACAATGGTCTCTTCTCCATAATTATAGGAGAAGGGTTGGAACTTAATCCACCACGCTGCTCCACTGCCGGTTGGCAGATAATTTTCCCTATCAATAGTAACGATCGCTATCAGGTGTTTATGATAACAATCGGGACCTACGGCTTTACGTCCTCTCTGAGGCACGGTGGGGAAACCCACAAGGACATACACCCAAACCGGAAACGGTAAATATTCGGTATAGCGCCACCACCGATTTTGAGGATGATTTTTTTTAGAGGTGCGTTATGACTTCAAAACATCATAGCTAGTGTTGTTATAATGGCGCATGACCTTTTTGACTTTAAACAATTTTTCAAAAAATTATCGTACTTATTCGATATCATGGGACTGGGCTGATTTCAACTATAATTACTCCGGAAACAAATATTTGTACAGATACAAATATCTGCTCCGAACGGGAATCGAACTCGCGACCGCCGGCGTTGAGATGACTATTCACAGCACTACACAAGAACGGTCGTCACGGTGCTACCTTCAATCAATTATACCCATTGATCGAAGGGTGCTACGATAAATAAATTATCGGACCTAAAAATAATTTTGGAGATCGAACAGTTTGAGACTGATATTGGTGTCTGGAAAATAAAATATTCAAATTTTCGGCTTTTAAATATTATTAAGTATATGAATACCGATATGTTCAATTGCACAGTTTGTTTTCTTCTTGTACGAGAAAAAACTCAGATCGTTGTGTTTGTTTTACGAAATACATATTTCACATATTTATCTATAATAATCTATATGTATTCTTATAATAAAACAGTATTAAAACAGATCCAACTCTGTGTTAGATTTTTTTTTTGAGTTCATTGTACGTATATAATACATAATAAAGCCATAAAGTGACTTTTTCCCATTTTTGTCTGTGTGTCCGTCCGTTTCTTGGACGCGAATAAAGTCAAATCTACTAAAAGAATTTGAATCAATCTTGGCATGACTTGAGTCATGCTATGCACTAAGGCGCTGGTACTTTTTATCCAAAAATTTTGCACGGTATCCTGGGGAGACGGAATGAAAACTAAAAAGGTTTTCTGTACAGCTTGTGAGTACATTAATCAAAGCAATCTATTATTTTTTCGTATTTTGTTAAAGTAAGTATACAAAATATTAAAAACAAAAAATAGTTGTAAAATATTTTTGTGTGAAATTTAAATTAAATTTTAATAAAACCCTTACATACAATCTTAATTTCGATTATCGATATTAATAACATTGACATTTATTTAGGCAAATTATGCAACTTGTGTCTGCCAAATGTCAAACATGTTAACATTATCTAAAGGCTCGATAACGATTAAAAAGACGTATTTATATCAGACACTAACATGTATCCATTTCATCGTTATTACTTAAACTGCGAGGCCATTATAAATATTGCACTTATTTATCACTTGTTCCATGCCATGTATAAGGTTGTTACAGATGAACGGTCGCATAATTATAGTAAGTATGATAATACGTGCTTAGAAAAGCAGTTCTTTCTCGACTACATGATTATTGACCAGCCATGATTAAGAACATTACGAATATGTATTATATTTTTAAACTGATTTAGCATTCCTTCGAATTTAAAATGTATTTTTACTCGTAAATGTTTTATCTTAAATGGCTTAGATAAATTTTGCGTATAAATATGGTACTCAGGGGAAATAAATTACAACATTGTTTGTCACGTATTTTTATTCGGTACTAGTCTTTAAAATTGTTTAAACTAAAAAAACTAGGTTTCATAACAACTATTTATTACAGTAACTGTGCATACGCGCGTGGTGATAGAATTGTGATTAGTTATATAAAAATATAAAATTGAAGCTAATGAAAAAAAAAATGGTTCTAGTACCTGAATAAGGTAACAAAAAGATTTAAGCGGAAGGATAGCGGAATAATTTTATTGCGGAAGAACGAAGCAATGACCACCAAACTACCAAAAGGAACTTGCTGGTATACAATAATATTATTTACAATAATTTATAGATATCGTTGAAATATCATTTTTAAGGAAAACACCCTGAGTATTTTGATTTAACAAAGTCATCTAAACAATATACAACCTTTCCTCTACAGGCTTCCAATAACAACGAACTAATGCAACCTTATTTAAACAATCCCAGTCTTATGCGAAACCTTGTGCAACTCCGATAAGTACATTAAGGCCCTTCTTAAAAGTCTTTCTTCAGACATTCAATCGTGACGATATCATATACGAACGGAGACACGTTTTATATTTTTATATTCTGCGGCTGCGGTCGGTCGTCGTCGTCGCTGTGTTCCTCTTGCAGCAGGAGGCTATCGGGTGGACCTCGCGAAGGTGCGCGTGCACTACCGCTACGTCGTGATCCACCACGGGAGAACATTCTGGACAGTTGTGCGAATTTTTTTCGTGACACTAAAACATATGGAGTAAAACAATTTTAAGACAAATACTCAAAAATATCGCAGTTCAAAGAAATTTTTCCTAGTCTACAACCGTCCAGATGTAGTGGTGCGAGTAATCGTGGCTTCGATTTCCGCACGGGGCAGATTTTGTGTTTGTACAAATAGTCGTTTCTGGTCCGGATATATGTCTCGGAGTACACGTTGGTCCCGGTTTTTATTATAAGCATCTAACAGCGTGGTGGATAAAGCTCGAACCCTTCTGGTATATGGAGAAGAGGCCTTTGCCCAGTATTGGGCCGTTTACAGGCTGATTCAGTCCAATGGACACGTCTAGACGGCCGGCAACGCACCCGTAACTTTTCCGATGTTGCAGATGTCCATCGGCGGCAATACCCAGATTATTACCCCGAAGATTACCCCGTCCGGAATTCAGGCTGCCTTACAATCACTTGGGATGCCAATAGGTCAATAGAACTGATATATTTATTCTTTAAAATATTATTTCATTTTCATTAATGTGGTGAATGTAATGTTATTTTATAATTATTGTTATAACAGTTATAAATTATCTCATCGTTTCAAATTAGATGAACTAATTTATTTATATTTATTTAAATGTTTGTTTACTATAAATTACCTAATTATGTGAGTATATAATGTGTATATAAGTAGTAATATATGTAGTATATACGTTTGTGTATGTAAGTGTATTTATATTATAACTAATATCTTATGTATTTTATATGCGAAACTTTATAATTTATGTTTCATTGTGAGTTCTGTATAGTATATATTATACTATATTATATATGTATATTGATTTTTTTCTAAATCCGTAAGCTGTGGTAGGTACTAAGGCTCTTTGTAAGAGAGTGTTACTAAGCGTTAAGACTGCCTTATTGTGCATCTAGATTATATTCAGTTTCTCATTATGTAATAATGTTTCGTAAGTATTATTTTTCCTGTGGTGTGCCACAAAGAATATAAATTATTTTATGTATAAAAATAAATGTTAACCTTAAAAATATGCCTAATACTCACATGGTAGCCACATGAATTTCCGAAAACCTAATTTTAGATAGGATAATTAAGTAAAAATGAATATGAAAACCCTATCAACAAAAAATTATACAGAGTGGCTTTCGCAATACCTCAAAACCACCACAATTATAATGTTTTTACACTTTGAAATTTTAATAGCGTTACTATTTGCTACCGAATTACTCTTGAATTTGAAATGGCAATTTTTTGTTTAAAAATCTACAAATCCATTAGCTAGTAAGATATCAAACTCTTAAAACCGTACTTTTAACTCATTTTTATATTTCAGTATTTCTATTTGAAGATTAATAATTAATTGGCATTAAACTTACATTTTCCCATATTTTTTAGTCTCTCTTTAAATGCCGCTTCGTCATCGTGACATTTACTTTTATTTCCTTGTTCACTATCCAATGCGGCTATAAATTCTTGATTCCACCGCAGCTCCGCCATAAATTCTTCGTTCTGCAGAAATGTTGCGATGCGATCATCATCCATGTCTAAACTGAGGTCGATTCTTGCGTCAGTAGTTGGTGGTATACGAAGGAACATAGGAGGTAAAGGACCTAGCATTCGAGGTATCCATTTTCTTTTTATAGATAGTGGAACAGTGTCGTTATCAACATTCCTGTAAAAATTAATGCACTATATATAGTTTTTATAAATATATAAAATCAAACAATATGTACTACTTTTTGAAAAACTACACTTGTATACCTTATATTAATGTATGCATGTGTGGTGTAGTTTCTATATTTTTATTAATGGAGTAATTTTTTTTTAAAGTCTTACTCCAGGTGGCTCGCTATATTCACCAAATAAGGACGATCTTGTCGTTATTTTTTTTACCCGACTGCGCGACGCAAAGGAGGCTAATGTTTAAATCAGTCTATGTATATACATAATATGTTTATATGTTTGTCCCTATGTGGCGTTGTAGAGACCAAACGCGTGGACCGATTTTGATGATTCATACATCAATCAATTCGCCTTAACCATGCGAGTGTCACTAAAGACATGACAATAATCAAAATTTATCACGGCGACAACCAGACGCCATATTGTCAAAGTAAAAAAATATATATATCGGCGAACTAAATCAAGTGTACATTTTTAAAAAGATTTTTAGGTTCCTTTCATATTTTATTTTATTTTAAGTAACAATTTAGGATATAAGCGATTTAAAGTTGCTTAAACAATCATTCTCGCTGATTTTCATACATAACTGTACTGTATCAGCCTGTAAACCACCCACTGCTGAGTGAATGCCTCTTCTCCATATAAAAGAAGGGTTGGAGCTTAATCCACCACTCTGCTCCACTACGGGTTGGCGGATAATTTCCTTACCATGAGTAAAGATCGTTATCAGGAGTCGATGTTAAGAACTGGGACTTATTATGTTTTTTTAGAATTTAATAATTATTTTTATAAAAACTCCCACCATTGTGACTTTTGTCAGCTTTAATTTCACTATCTATAAAATGTATTTTATAAGATATAATTGATGACAGAAACGATAGTATAATTTTAGACATTTTTTTTTTACAATTTCGAAATTATTTATAAAAATAATCAGAGCTACTTGATTTCGCCACTTATTTTTTCTAGTTAACAGAGGTCCTGACTCCTGACTACATTACGTCTTGGTATCAACGACGATGAAATCATATACCTAAAATGCCACTAGCTCCCTCGCTACTGCAGATATTGGACAGAACTTGTTAATGATTTTTGTTGTAATTAAAAACTATTTAAATAATAAGTTGTTGTTGGTATAATAATACTTTGCCAATATACTGTTTATATAAAATACTATTAAATAAGTTTTGCTTTAAATCGACTTAAAAAAAATCTACTACTATATATACTGGTCTCGTTTGAATTGAATTACCTACTCATAAGATCGAAATAATTAGAATCATAAGGAAAATCTCAATCTGGGCCAGCAATGCCACGTGGAACCTTATACTTGAATTAGTTTTAATGAAATAATTATGTTAAGGTGTAGTAATGGGTGACTTAGCTGCCGACCAATATAAAAAAGGTAAGGCCAACCCATCTCGTCTAAGCCAGAAAAACTGCACATTAAATACCTACTTCAGAATAGATTTTTTTTTAAGTTTAAAGCAGTTTATATGACTCGAACGCACAATGTTAAAAAATTATATATAGGTAAGTGTAACCTGGAGAACGGATAGTAACATTTTTTTAAATCTATTTTATTGAATAATAATTTCAAAAAGCACAAGTAGAACTGTAGAAGTTGAAACAATTTATGTATATATTTTTTTTAGGATATATAGATTCAAAATCTATACGATGTGTAGAAAGAGATGGGAAATTGAAGAAGCTACTATTATCTAAAAATAAAAACTTCAGGTTTTGTTGTTCCGTTCATCGGAATCCCCGAAATTCATAATGCTAAAAATCAAGGTATGATTATGTGTACGTAAATATAACAAGTACTTACTTAAATTTACTAACTACCTTCATTTAATAATGTTCCTTCAATATAAACCTATAATAATTATCTTTCACACCTTCCTACATATCTTTGAAACGTAATAGACAGGTTTTTTTTTAATTTTCATAGTATATGTGTATGTATATAAATAATAAATAAGTAAATAAACGTCTCACAGTCAACGGCCCCTAGTAGGATATGAATCCTGTGTCGGGGATCCGGAAACACACACAATACACAAGCACAAACGCCCAGACCACGACAAATATCTGTATGGCCTATACAAATATTTGTCATGTGTGGGGATCGAATCCGCGACCGCTAGCGCATCAGTCAGTTGCAGTATAAAATTTAAATTAAAATTCAGAAGATCTATAGTCATATAAATGTTTATGACATTTTTAGTTAAATAATCATCATCCGGACTAGTATTTGGTCAGTTATTTTGCGACGCCCAAGTGATTACCTAAAGCTTGAGATTTTAAACACTGAATGATGGTTTAATTTTAAAATGTAATCCTAATATCTGAAGAGTTAAAAAAAAATATGAAATAATTTTTAAGATCCCTTTGTTTCATATTTTCGTAGTGAATGTTCGCGTGATTTTTAATAGTTAAACATCATTTAAATTTCAAAAATAATTCGAAATGCATATTATAATTATTGTGTCTTTTTTTAAGAGTTGTTCAAGCAAGCGCACGTATCAATAGTTTAGAAATTAAAAAGTTTTTAATAAGCGGATTTCACGGTCTAATAGTTTTTTATTTGTGCTAACATTGAAATAAACAATAGATGTTCGCAGAGGCAGTTTTTGACATTGTGGAACAAGGATGGGCGGCGTCATCGGCATATTTTGATTGACGTATAATAATAATAATAATAATAATAATAATAATAAAATGAATTTATTGCCATATATATACAAGTTAAAATAACAAGTAAAGTAAACATACATTAAAAAAAAATAAAACATGAAAACATAACATACATTAAAGCTTATTAAAATTTGACAAAATATAAAATATGAATAGGCAATAGGAAGTGGCTCAGCTTCAGCTGACACAGGACTAAAGTCCCATGCAGCGCTGTTTTTCAGCCACTCCCTTCTCCCTGTGATGCTAGGCGGTAATAAAGCGGTGTGCTCCCCGGTTTCCGTACAACTTTGTACTTGTATCCAAAGCAGGACGTTGAACAAAAAACCATTGTAATATAAACAATAATAATATAAGTTGTTACAGTCACCCTTGCGTGAGCATGTATTTGTGTGTGCGTGTGTATGTGTATGTGTTTGTTCGTGTATGTGTTTGTATATGACAAAATCATCTTTGATAAAAAAAATTTTTTAGTTCTAGCAGTTTCCAGTGGGCATGACTCAGATTCTCCGCAGCAGATTGTCGATTGAGTAAAGCTGTTTGATACTTTGTTTTAAATGTTCCAGTACTCATTCGACATTTCAGTGGGGGTGGTAAGTCATTCCAAATTTTTGCTGCAGAGAAACTGAAGCATCCCCTATACCGTGATGTCTTGTGTTTAGGTATTTTTAAACGAAGTTGCGCGCTTCTGCGTAAGTTATGCAGTGCAAAATCCTTAACCCACATCAGCTTTTCGAATAGATATTCGGGTTTTTTATTCCATATCACCTTATGAATAACACAAGCAAGATGAAGTTCTCTCCTCCCACTCATATTTAACATGCTTTTGCTATTTAGATACGGGGTAATATGTTCTCTCCTACCAGTATCATAACAAAACCGTATGCAGGCGTTTTGTACCCTCTGTATTGCTCTCTCTGTGGTCGCCATCAGTCTTGGCCCATAGACAGAGCTACAATAATTAAACTGGGAGAGTACTATGCCTGTATCATGCCTGCGTTTACCTTAATAATGTGTAAATGTTATCCTCCTTAACGTAGACTTCCGCAGAGCCGGATTAACCCTGTCAGGGACACTAGGCAATGCTATACTCGGGGCCCCTTTTTTTTACTTTTGTTTTTAATGTTAAGTGAATAGGCAAACTGGCAGACGTTCCACGTGATGGTAAGTGGTAAGTCGTAACGTACCATTGTTATCGGTTCCATTTTCGGACGACGAAAAAAAAAAAAAAAAAAGAAAAAAAAGTCATCCGCCCTTCAGTATGGACATTTTCCTCCGTACCCTATCCGAATACCTAAAAAAAATAAGGTAAAAAAATAAAAAAATAACAACATGATTTCGTCTCTGTCATGTCATCTCTGGTACCCCCCAAGACGGGATGCCCTAAGCAATTGCTTAAATAGCTTATAGGCTAATCCGGCACTACACATAAGGTGTTAAAGTCTCGGTGCCAGTAACTTTTTTTTCTTCTTGTCGCTTGCATGGGGCCCCTAGTGGAAGCGGGGCCCCTAGGCAATTGCCTACTCTGCCTATTGGTTAATCCGGCACTGGACTTCCGTCGCAGTTTTAACCCCATTGACATTTATGGTCACTGTAGCGAGATATTATATATAACAAAAATATGTACACATTGGAAAATAGAGATACTGATTTAGCGAAAGAAATTCAAGATTTGATTGAGATAATTATGATTATGTAAAAAGTTACCACATAACTAATAATATCAATAAACACAGAAACAGGATGATTACAGGAAAATTAGGATGCATGGCTCTTTGTTCTTTGCCTATTTCGAAAAAGGTGACCTTAACTAATTTAACTCTACATTACCAAGTTGAAGTCGATATAAAAGATTGTTAAATGTATGAAAATGTTACGTTTGTTATTGTTTAGTATTTCAAACTCTCACTAAAATTACTCACTAAAATATAAGCTACACGTTTATCTATCTTTTTGTCATTTAAATTGAATACGTATGTAATTACACACTTAAGTGCAAACTTAATATCATTATTGAGTGTATAAATTAACATTAGCATTTAATTTACTTTATTGCTAAGTTTGTAAAGACAGTTAAACGAACTTAACGAGAAACTAAAGGTGGTGAATATGACAACATTATGGTAATTACAAGTATGTCATTGGACCAAGGTAATGCAAATTTAGTAAGTATGGTATTTTAAAAAAATATGTTAATTTAAATTAAAAATGGTATACTAGGTATCGTTACCTATCGACTATATTACCTTATCGATAAGAAATCATTTTTTTAAATCGTTTTAAAAAAATGATTTCTTATCGCAGGCCCTATATTGATATTTTGAACTACATACTATTAACAATTACTTTTGTTGTTTTAACTACAAGTGCGATTAGTCGCCTCAACGCCGGTTCGATTCCCGCTCGGGGCAGGTATTTGTATTTATATAAATATTTGTTTTCGGTTTGGATGAATGTTCTTGTGGGTTTCCCCACCGTGCCTCGGAGAGCACGTAAAGCCGTCGGTCCCGGTTGTTATTATAAACACCTGATAGCGATCGTTACTCATGATAGGGAAAATTATCTGCCATCTCGCAGTGGAGCAGCGTGGCGGATTATGCTCCACCCTTCTTGGAGAAGAGGCCTTTACCCAGTAGTGGGACATTTATTGGCTGATCCAGTTCTGTTCAAAAGGGTGACAATACTAGAAGACCTCCACAAAATATCCTCCGTATCGTAATTTATTTTGTGGGATAATAAAATATTAATATATATATAATTCCAAATCGTAGCTAGTAAACACGTGATTTCTTAGAATGTTGACAGTCAAATTTGTAAATTAATCATAAACTTACACAAGCGCCGTAGTATCGTTATCGTCACCACTTTCTGTACCACGAGATATCCGCTTAATTAAATCTTTGCGTCTTGATGGTGAGCTACTTTCAATTCTTTCCATCTCCAAACGAAGTCTTTCGTTTTGATTGTCTGTACTCATCGCCAAAAGCTGGTCAATCGTAGCATCCACTGCACCCTGGTTAGCTCGAAGTACCGCTTCAATTACATCGTCATCCATATCAGGAAACATAGTTTTGAAATCGGTCATAGCCTGTGTGAATTCGAGCTGCATAGTGGACGCCATGGTGTCGGTACCCCGCGGTTCGCGATCCACGAGAGACGTCACGAACGTACGGCTTTAGCCGGCACCTCAGCTGTTATATGACGTACGACTACCGCAGAATCGGAGAGCACCAGTGCCGTGCAGGCATCAGCCATTCTCGCGGCGCAATTGACACTGCGGCGACGGTTTCGTCCTCGCACTACTAATTTGCGATTTGCAACGACAGTCCAATATTACGGCGCTCTACGCTAAGCAAAACCATGATGTGCAAATTTCACTTTCTGCGTTTCAGGTGCGCTTTGCGCTTGCGTGAGTGCAGAGCACCGCGGGGAGGTGAAGTCGTCGATATAAATAGAGAACACGTGATACAGCGACGGCGCGCAATGCTAGTCCCTCATCCGTCGGTCGCGCATGCCCGATACATTGTTTGTAAATTGCGTTCGTTACTTTGACCTTTAAATGTTGTAAGACGTTTGATATATACCACGAAACTGCGTCGATACATAGAAAATGTTTTTGTGAATTATGTAGTATGCCGTAGTACACTTTTACTACGCGTTTCTATATTTAACAACAACTGTAATATGCTGGTTACAAGTTGTAATGTTTGAAATATTTCTAAAAAAATACCAACACTTGTAGTGCGTTATGTGGCAACTTTGTTTTTGAAATTTAAAGGTATTTTACAAATATTATAAAAAATACTTAAATATAATAGTAAAAGATATATCCGGTAATTATGTATACAAAAAATAAATAAGCTTAAACAAAAAATAAGCTTAAAAAAACAAGTCTCTCAACTCAGTTCTTCTACCGTAAAAAGTTATGAGATCCATGTAATACCAAGTCCATTAATTTATTATTTAGTCCCTACTTAAAGGTCCTTTCTGTCTTAATTTATTACGTAATTAGTTAACCTAACAACAGCTTATAGTGACCATATCAATATTAAAAATGTTTTAAATAAATAGATTGACTTGGCAATAATAATAATAATAATAATACTCTTTAATGTACACAAAACAGAAATGTTACATAAACAAAGCATGTACATATAACAAGGTATTATACAAAGAGCGGCCTTATCGCTGAAAAGCGATCTCTTCCAGGCAACCTAGGGGCAGAGGAAATGGTCTTGTGTCGGCATAGGTGTACAAATTTAATATTAACATTTATAGTAAAATATAAGATCATATACGCATATATACATACACATACATAGTCTTTTTTTATGTAAGAGGGGGCAAACGGATAGTCGGTACACCTGGTCGTGCGAGGCAGGAAATGCCGTAAAAATCGGGTTGTTGTAGATTTCCGGACATCGAGGTGATGTTGGTGAAATTTGGAATTGTGACGCGATGTCCGGTGGTGGAATTCTGCTGCAGGTATTAATCCAAACAATTCCTCAGAACACTCCCCGTGATAGATGCGGTAGAAGATGCAGAGTGATCCGACATCTCTACGATGTGCCAAAGAATCAAGCTGGTTGGAGATAACCTTGTCGTCGACGATTCGAACCGCCCGGCGTTGAATGCGGTCAAATGGAAGGAGATGATATTGGAGCGCTCCAGCCCACACGTGAGAGCAGTATTCCACTTGGGGCCGGATCTGCGCTTTGTACAATTGTAGGCGATGGTAAGGCATGAAATACTGCTCGCTCTCTCGGTAAAAGTGCAAACTTGTGTCCTGTTGGGGTTAAATTGGACTAGATTAAGTCGCCCCCATTGCGAGACTTTGGCTAAAAGAGACTCGATTTCAGACACTAGTTTGTTCCGACACTCATCGACTTGTTCCCGAGAAATATTAAAATGGCTTGTGTATAGGGCATCTCCAGTGCTGTCGTCTGCATAACAATGAATGTTACTGTAACTAGTTTGCAACACGTCATTGATATGCAGAAGAAACAATGTAGGAGATAGTACACAGCCTTGGGGAATACCAGCATTAACAGACTTGAGGTCCGAACATGCACCGTCGACAACGACCTTTTTGTTCCTGTCTGCCAAAAAACTGGTGATCCATTTACACAATTTGTCGGAAAGGCCATAGGATGGTAGCTTGGTCAGAAGTGCCTTATGCCATACCCGATCAAAGGCCTTCGCTATGTCCAAACTTACCGCCAGTGCTTCCCTCTTGCTCTCAACTGCCTCCGCTCATCGTTGAGGTATATTAATTATTAAGACTAGTATTTTTTTTTAATGATGTAGCATAAAATCACAATGAGATAAACAATAAAATACTTAAATAGGAGCTACTAAAATTTGTAAAAGGATAGTCACTCTAATTCAATCCATGGAGACTCATGTATGATCTCAAGAGTGAGTAGGTACTGGAATCAACATATCCATGTATTTTCAGTAAAATCATCTGCTCCTTCAACCTCGCTCAGTTTCAGCCATTCTAACTCGTTATCGCTTGCACACACTGATTAAACAAAATGATTTAAAATGATTAAAAATTTTAATCATTTTAAATCATTTTAAATCATTAAAATATGATTGAAAATGATTAAAAATGATTAAAAATTTTTAATCATTTCAATCATTTTTGATTATTAAAATATGATCGGAAATTATTTAAAATGATTAAAATTTTTTTAATCATCTCAAATCATTTTTCTCAAATCATAAGAGGTGACAGAAATTCACAAAGTATTTTATGATTAGAAATGATTCAATATGATTAAAAATTTTTAATCCTAACTGAATCATTTTAAATCATAAGAGGTGACAGAAATTCACAAAGCTATTTTATGATTAGATTTTTTAATCATTTTTAATCATTTTTAATCATTTCAAATCATTTTGTTTAAGAAGCTCAATAGCTATCGACGTGTGGTAATCCGTGAGGGTCGCACTTTGCGCGCTTGTGCAATTGATACACTATGGACCGCACGCCGGTGCTCTACAGCTCTTGTGATAGATGACAAGTAGATATCACATGTACTGCAGTATCGCTTTTCTACATCACCACGTACTCTTGGGCAATACAGGTCATAAGGCATGCTGATGAAAGCGTGCAAAGGTTGAATCGGTAGGCAGTGGCGAATTAAGTAGGGAGCAAATGACTTTCCGTCATGTTATTCGGGGTCCGGGATCGTCGGATGCCCAATAACCTGAGTGATAGGGTAGGTATAGAGGTAGCAGAAAACGGTCATGAAGAATCATATTATGCAGAGAAAAAAATTACGTGATATTTGCTGAGTCCACCTTCTCTCCCACGTTGAGTGAGGTTTCGCTCCACCCCCTCCCATTAAACGTCTCACGTAATTACTTAATATTGAGATTTTTATACGAGTTCGCTGTAAGCGTTGTTATCGAGAAGTACAGATTTACTGAGCTATGAAATAAGAACACTTTCACTGTGAATTGTTTATTATATTATTATTTAATATACAATGTTAATTTAGAATATCTTAAGATTAATTAGATTACGTTCCGACACGGTAAGGTCATGGAGGAGAAGAGAGCATAGAGCAAAGTACAACCATATATATACAGCAGAGATCATAGACTAATATTATGGGGCATACACACAATCTAACAATTAATAGAAGCCTAATGGCATTTTGCAAGAAGTATACGATATAAGTATTTCTAATAGCAAGCTGAAGTGACAGTGGGCACTAGTGGGCAGGGCACATACTGACGGCCTGACGGCCGATGCAGCAGAAAGGTTCTCGAGTGTTCTGGAGACCACGTACCGGCAAGCGCAGTGTTGGACGGTCGTCCGCGAGATGGACAGACGACTTCAAGAGTCGCCGGAAGCCGTTGCATGGAGGCTGCTTCGAACCGATCGCTCTGTAGGTCAATGGGGGAGGCCGAAAACAATTTAACAGAGCAGTAGTTAGTGAAGTTATTAAAAATTATATAACATTGTAGTAGTTTATTTTATTATTATATGCTATTGACTGATCAGGCTTGCTAAGAATAGGTATGATCTCCCTAGTAAATTTCGAGTTACTTTTTTTTTAAATATCAATATTTTTATTATTTTCGGTAAAAATATCATTATAAAGGCGACAAATTCTAACGATAGGGTTGTAAAATTATGTGTTCTTAATGTAGACATTTAAAATAAATTGCTTATGGAATGGATTCCGAATCGGAATCCGAATTTGAGGTCAGTTTGGTCAATATACCTCCAAAATTTTGAGTAAATCGTAAAAATGAAGTTATACAAGCAATAACAAATTTCTCGAACTAGATTATGAACAGATGCGCTGAGTCCAAATTAAATTTGATTTAGCTGATAGATCCTTAAAATTTGAAGTACATTGCGAAAAACTGTTTCAAATCGCTAAATATTGGAGAAAAATTGAAATGAAAATATTTATTTCGCCATAAGGTGATTTAACTGACTTGAAAAATGTAAAAAAAAAAAAATTAAAATAAATACGTCAAATTATTAAGTTACTCTCTAATCTCTAATGTCTCGGTAGACATCACTTTACTATTAGGTAAATCATCAGATTTATTATATATTACAATAATAACTTAATCTAATGTCCCTGGTGTTGACCGAGAGGGAAAAAAACTCTCGATATACTCTTTTAAACACGCGATAACTACTTAACCGATCATCGTGAAACTTTGTACTTGGAGGCATTACAAGTAACATAGTATACTTTTTTTTTTGGTAGCGATAACTGACATCCACGCGGGCGAAGCCGTTGGTAAAAGCTAATACATTATATTTTCATAAATATACTGCGATGCAAAGGTCAGAATATTGATCTCTTTATTCGCTTTAATCGCTTCTCCCTCAGGGGTTCTTTACATTTCATTTTTTATACATAGGTATATATACCCTTTTCTGCAGAATGAAAATGGTATTATTCGCCGCGTTGCCCCATAACAAAATGCCATAGGACACTATACTATGGAAGTAGCTGAAATACAATTAATCTAGCTGTGTCGACATCCGGAATTCATTTTATCCGCCAATCCGACATTAGGTGCTGAAAATTTTATACAATGACTTTTTTGCAATTGCAATAAAACAAACGAAAAAAATTTTTTTTTTAAACTAGATCATTTATTTTTATTATGTAGGTATTTCGCTATATATATATATACGCGCTGAATCTAAATCCGTAGCCGATTTGGCTTGTACACCGTCCAACTTTGAGTAAATTGTTTTTAGCGATTTTTGGCCATTTTTAGCGGTTTTTCGCAATTTACCCAAAATTTTGGAGATATATTGACCAAACTGACCTCAAATTCGGATTCAGCGCATCGAAATACATAAATCTAGGTAGGTCTGGTCAAAATATCTAAAAACATTCTTTGAAATCTTTCTATTCTCTCAACGTGTAATTTATAAAAAGGAGACCACAATGCAGCACAATATTCAAGAGAATTACGAATTATGGAATTAAAATATAGATAAAACTTTGAGGGTTTTTAAAGTCTAGTTATCCTGACGATGAAACCTAGAGAATGTAAGTTTGTCATCAAAGAAAATGCCAAGGCCTTTTACGGTAAATTTTATATATTTATATATATATATATATATATTTAAAAATTTAATTTTTTTTTTTTGGGTGCCGAGTACAGATCGTACAAAAAGGTAAAAATGAAAAATTAAAACTCACACATGACAGTCTATGTTTTATTTTTAAGAATAAAATGTCGCACATACGTCGCTAATTTAGTGTTTAATATATGGTTACACACCAACTCGACACAATATTATGCTATCCTAACAACACGATTAAAAAAAAATAATTTTTAAAGATATGATAGCACAAAATAAGTTATAAAATGCTTACTGGCACACGTGTAAACAAAATAAAGAATTTTCACAAATATTCTTATATACTAATGTAGTTTTTATCAGTTTCCTACAATAACAAGTAAGTACATTAGTCATCCGAATTTTTTTATTTCTTTGTTTTAGATAAATAAATCCGTATTTTTTGTACACATAGGCCATTTTTGAAATTGTATGAAATGCAAATAATGCTCATAATAATTCAGACAACATACATTTCGACTGAACATTTTTTATAATTTTTTTTCAGTATCCTAACTTAGATATTTTGGGTAACTACGGATTACATTATTTAGGTTTTATTTATAAAGTGCCATTTTTATCTTGTTCTAAACAACATTAACTTATCTTTTTATTCTTTAATTTTGAATATTCAGTAATAAAATATACAGTAAATTCTCTAAGCAAAGTTGTTTTTTTAAGCTCATTATACAAAATAAAAATTTAGTTTCTAGTTTTTAAGATCAAAACATTAACATTTGCTTTGAAGTTCAAAAAACATATTAGAAAAAAATATAAATTAACGAAAATCAAATATGCTTCAATCAGAACCGGACGGCACAACAGATATTTCAAGAATTGACTTTCAAATTCATATTATAAACTATCGTTTTTAATGTTTATGATTAATTTCGAAATTGTTATATATTGTTTTTTTTTCATTTTACATGTTAATATGTTATATTATTAACATAATAAAATATGTAAGCATATATGGAATGTCAATAAATGGCATGTCAATAAATGGCATTTTTATTTAAAACAACTTCAATTAAAATCTTCTAGAGTACCTACAAAAATAAAAATTTTAATCACAACAAAATGGCACCATTTTAATATTTTAGTATGTAGAAATAACATAATAAGAATGTAACATAATTTGAAATTTGAAAAAAAAAATAGTCACAGAATTTTCATTATTTTTTTATTTTTATCAATAAATTTTACTATTATGTTAATGTTAATAATCGATTTCTATGCAACAAAAAAAAAGTTAAATTACATCAGCAAGTATTTAATAATTTTAATTTCATTTAAAATCATAAAGATTATTAATGTAATATATTTTATTTATATTTTGTTAAAATTCATGTATTTAACGATTATTTATATCACACCATTTATCCATTTACTATAATGACTACCTCATACCTGACATATATAACTAGTATATACCTAATCATACTTTTTAAAGTAATTTTACAAATATAAGGCCCTTCTATTAATTAACAGGAAAAGCAAAAAATACAAAAATATCCTTAAATTTGTATATGAATACCCTACTTAATAATTTAATTAAATGACCACACTCAAAGAAAATGAAAAGAATAAGTTGAAGTTAAGTTTCCATGACATCAAAAAAGGCATGATTGCTTTATTCACATTTTAATCAAAGTTATGATTCCCAGTCATGCATTAGGATGTTTAATCCATAATATATGTGTAATACTCATAGAAGCCTATAAAAAAAGAAGGCGAAAATCGTGCGTTCATAGTGTAGTCGCAGCTTGAAGATCGGGAAAGAGACTGAAAGGCAAAGAGATTCAAACACGAGCTTGTACGCCCGGCTGGGGAAGCATCACAACGGTGTTGGTGGACGCCTGTTGGTTCTGATCTGCGGATGGTGGAGGCTGGAATTATACAATAAATAACAAAATAAATTAATAAAGTAACTAGATATACGTCTCAGTTTCATCGCGATTGAAATGAAAAAATAGAGGAGCGCAAAAAAGGTTACTACTTTCGATTTTTTTTTTGTTATGTCACATTCGTAGTGCGGAGCTTTCGGTTTTTTATTTCTTTTAAAATATGGCTTTGTTAATAAATTATACAAGTAGACATTATTTTGTTAAAAATGGAAATAGGTTCGCGAGCAAAATACAATTTAAAAATCCATTTTATTATTATGTAAAGTAGTTATATTTTGATGTTACTCGACAAACCGTTTGTATTTACTGTCTCTCGAGACGCCCGACAGAAGTGATAACTTCAGGTAATCTAAGTTGAACTATTTAATATTGAAATTGTTTAACTTGTAAAGCTTAGGTTATTAGTTAAATTTTATGTATATTAATATGATAATGTAAGGAAAGGTTATTTATTAAGACTGTCAACAGTATATTGAGTGTTTGTCAACAGTATACTCAGTGTTTAGTGTGAGATAGACATCTCACACTAAACACTGAGTAGAGAGACGGGGGGAAACATCTGTCCGAAATACCGCTTTGGCTTAGAGTGAGGGAGCCGTATGCGTGAAAGGGAAGTCAGACAGACCGGCGCCGTTACGCGTCACGTAACGAAGCGGTTTACCCTCCTATAAGAATTTATCACTTCAAAAATAAAAAAAGAAGACTCACAGCGCCGTGTGTTTCGTCGGCGGAGGCCATGAGCGTGGCCGCGCGGTAGGAGGGCGGCGGGGTCTGCTTCACGGCCTCCTCGTAGTCGGGCAGCAGGCTGGAGTAGGGCGGCGCCTGCGGCGCTTGCGGCGCGTGCGGCGCGGCCGGCGACGAGATCACGAACGGCGTCAGCGTCAGCGCGTGCGTGCGCATCGTGAGGTACTTGTAGCAGCGCCACACCACGCTGATGCAGTAGCCCTGCGAAACGAGCTTGCTCGGAGTCTGTTTGCTATATGCCATTTCATTTTTTATTACTGTACAGTATCAGCCTGTAATCAACCCACTGCTGAGCGAAGAAACAAAGAAGCGGAACAATTTTGAAACAGATAAAACTAAAAAAACTGAAACAGATATTTGTACAAATATTTGTCCCGAGCGGGAGTCGAACCCGCGACCGCCAGCACGCGTCGTTGAGGCGATTTCTCGCACCACTACACCAGAACGGTCGTCAGCAAATATTTGTTCCTAGTCTGAGTGTGAGTCCCCTTACCCAGTACCCCTTTAGTTTGCCCAGCAGTATGTTTACAGGCACAATACACTTCAGTTTAGAATAGTTATCGTGTTTCTTTTTTTTTTGTCGTGCTCGTGAGGTTATTTTAGCAGATCTGTGGAACGAATGAGCTTGTAGCTCACTTTATTGTACTAAATTATCTGTAAAGGCAGCCCAACTGAACACACTGCACTATATACATAATTGTAAATATGAAACTGACACTTGTGACAGTGATACAGACAGCAATCCGAGCAACACTTGTTCTTATTGATTTATTATGAGAGTACAGTCAATAAAACTTGAATTTTTAATGTAGAGATTTTAATTTATTTTAATTTAATTTGGAAAAATAAGAAATAACCAACCTATATTGCTTGTAAAAAAAATTTAAAACATACATACTTAACTTTCACCACACCCACATAGTTATTTGGGTATAAAATTTCATAAATAGTGCCGCTCGCAAAGATAATGTCAAGTATCTTTAGTTTGCTTTAGTCGTGTTGTTTTGTTTGAACGAGCTAATGGCACAAGAGTCTAGTCTTTATTATATAAAAAATAAAAATACTTTATTTTCAAAAAAAAAAAAAAAAAAAAAATCTAAGTACACTTTATACAGTATCAAATTTACAAAATGTACATTCAGCTTGAAATTACCAAGGTAGTCCACACTAAGTCACCCTTATGGGAAACTCGTATTGTGGATTCCGAAAGTGATTTACAAAAAGGAGTAGCTTCCTCGTCTAACATTCAAAAAAAAAATCAACTGCAGACTATCAGGCGTTTTCTCGATCTCGCCGTAAAGTTAAATCCATGATAGTTACAGTTTACGAACAATATAGACAACAAGCGCAAGATAATTTATTGCAAGATCCCTCATCTTTTTGGAACTACGTAAAATCAAAAAATGGTAGGAAAGGGTCTCTAAAAATTAAAAAAAAACGGCTTGTACTTAAATGATGCGCAATGTGTACAGGAGTTAGCTCAGTATTTTCATTCAGTTTATAGTACAGAACGGGCGGATTTAAATGTCAACGCAGCAGTGCTATGTGCGGGAGATAACAATAGTGGGGCTCGTGTTCATATAAATAAGCTTGAATTAGCAGAAGTGGAGCGCGCTCTTAAACATCTGAAGCCAAAAAAATCCATAGGACCAGATGGCATACCGCCATTTATATTCAAGGATTGCAGGTTAGTACTGGCAGAACCGCTCCTTTATATATACAGGGGTGACTGGTAAATTACTATGAATATTTAAGGAGAATACTCGGTACATGATTCTCATTATTAGTAGTAGTCTCAGTATTAGTATAATAAATGTTTAAGTGCAGAGGTGTTCCCGGAAAGATTGAAAACAACTCGAGTCGTTCCGGTTCCTAAGGGAGAGTCGGGTATGAGTGTAGAGGGTTATAGGCCGGTCGCAGTATTATCCACGCCAGTCAAGATATTTGAGACTGCTATTTACAAAAGTTTGTACGCACAGGTAAATGCGCAGTTATCAGAGGCACAGCACGGATTTCGACCAATGAGAAGCACCACTAGCAATCTTATGGGTTATGTTGCACATTTACTACCTACATTGGATGTGGGGGGGTCAAACGGATTCTGCATAATTATTTTGATTTTAAAAAAGCATTTGACCTCGTGGATAACGATGTGCTGCTTAGAAAACTAGCGGGATTTGGTTTTAGCCCTCATTTGCTTAAATTTTTTGCGAGTTATATGAGTGATAGGCAGCAATACGTAGAGTATGCAGGTCACAAATCAGAACAATACTTTACTCGATCAGGTGTAAGTCAGGGAAGTAACCTTGGGCCTCTGCAATTTATATTAATGATAAATGATCTTCCATTGGTAGTTAAGCATGCAAAGTGTCTCCTTTTTGCTGATGATCTCAAATTGTCATTAACAATAAATAGTGTGCAAGACTGTGAGAGATTACAGGCGGATATAGACAGAGTAGAGTTACCTGGAGCAAAGATAATCTCTTACAGTTTAATAATAGCAAATGCAGCGCTATAACCTTTTCAAGGGCACATAAGCCTCTCATTTACACTTATAACATTGACGAGGTTCCGATGACTAGAGTGAAAGAGATCAAAGAGTTAGGAGTATTTTTTAATACGCAGTTGAATTTTTGGGATCACATCGTTAATATATGTAAGAAAGCCTACAAAAATATAGGTTTTTTACTACGTACAGTCCGTAGTTTTACAAATCTCAAAGCCATTACGGTTTTATACAACACCCTTGTAAGGAGCCAATTGGAATGCAACGCCACTATTTGGGGCCCCCATGAACACAAGTATATCCTTATGTTGGAACGAATCCAAAATAAATTTATGAGATTTTTATACCTTAAATATTATGGAGTATATCCATTTTATCCACTGATGTATCCTACTCTGTGTTGGGTATGGTAGGATACAACGAGTTAAGGGTCAGGAGAAATTTTGCACTGGCTCTGTTTGTATTTAAGATAATTAGAGGAAGGTTACATGAGCCAAATATACTAGAGCAAATACATCTATAACACATAGACTGACCTGACAGATATGTGTGGCAAAGAAGGAGACCGCGACTGTTTGTAGTACCGATAGGTAGGACTGAATTAATGAAGATGGCACCGCTGTCGCGAGCGCTTTGTACTATTAGCTTAGTAGTTGTAAACGGACTAGACTTGTTCTGTTGTTCTTTGAGCGAATTCAAAAAAGTACTATGTATATATTATCATTTAGATTAAAGAGTATATAATTAATAATTAAGACTGTTCTGTGTTTAAGTTAAAAAAAAAGATGTTTATAATATAAATTAAATTTAGGTTACTGTGCTGTTGCATTAGGATATCCTGTAAAATAGCATAAGTTTGTTGAAATACATAAATAAATAAATAAAATAGGTTAAATACTAGTACTAATTTTGACAATATTATAACGGCCTTAACATTTTTATAAAGAGTAACAGCAATTAATACATGCTTTGAAAATATTTATATTTAATATAACAACAGAACACCCATTGCTTGATAATAATAAGCCGCGGTCGGGAGGTCTTTCACCGGTTCATACCTTGAGCAGAACGGCGAGCAGGAAGGCGGAGAGCACGACGAGCGCGAGCGCGGGCGCCGGCAGCGTCTGCAGCTGCTCGCGCCACGGCACGTACCGCGCCTCCGCCACCAGCCGGTGGATGGAGCGCAGGTAGCACAGGTAGCCCGTCGCCGTCAGTCTGCGGGACATTATTATGTACAGTTGTTGTTGTTTTAAAATATATCCCTGATAGGGAAAGACAAAGGACTATAGTCCATACAGCCTAGTCTACATTTGTAAATTTCATTCCGATATAAGAAAAGGCCGGAGCCAAGTCTGAAGTAACTTCATTTTACATAATTATGTACAATCGAGTCAAAATATTCGATCACTTATAATTCATTATTTTTAATATTTTTTATGGTAAAGAAGTTAAAAATTGTTTCGAATGGTTTCGTGTTTCTAAAAAACGTCGGTCTGTTATGTTTATGTCGAGACTATCTCTTGTGCTCAACGGAGATTGTTAACAACGTGCGGAACCACGACCAGTATCGAAAAAAAAAAAAAAAAAAAAACTGACAAATATGTCTGTGGCAATCGAGAGTGGTAGCTTTCCTCGTGACCAATATGTTAGGCAACGTTGCACAACAGCGACCCATTTACATTTTACAGCTAACATGACGGCCGGCTGGTCGAGTGGTCAGGCAACTGGACACTTTACGCAGCGGTCGCGGGTTCGAATCCCGCCAGGTGCAGATAATTTGTATGACGAATATAGATGTCTGCACCGGGTCATGGATGTGTATTTATGTATATATGTATTCATATAAATTTATTTTCCGTTCCTAGTACCTGTAACACAAGTTCTTACGAACTTAGCACGGGGCTAGGTTAACGTGGTGTGATTGTTGGTTAATATTTATTTATTTATTTATTTAATGATACGCAAATCGTACTTCGTAGATGACGACTGATATGTTGCCAAATAAAAGTTTGACATAATTGATAAGCGTGATGAGCAACACATTGCACCGGTTGTCTAGTATATTACATAATCTACCACTGGACTGGAAATTATTAAACTCTTTTTGAGTTAAATATTTTCTACTTTTAAGTATACTTCTACTATAGTGGTAAATCTATATTAATGTAATAAAGTTAAGGAGTTTGTCTGTTTAAACATGCTTATGTTGAAAACTATAACTCCAATTTATTGAGGAATATTATAAATTATCAGATTTTATATAGATATCAGAGATTATATAGATATCAGACTAACAAGACAGGAGAAATAAACAAGAACATTAACAAAATACTAAAATTGGACATGGAAAAGTTGGGATAAAAACAAAATTTAATAATAATTGATAATAATTAGCTTAGCTGATAAACTCTTAAATCTTTTGTAATTTCATTTTTAACATAAAATTCCAGTATTTAATAATTTAAATTATAGCATTCTGTTAAAAACCATAAAGACCATTCTGGTGTAGTGGTGTAGTTGTGTAGTCGCCTTAACGCTTGCGGTCGCGGGTTTGATTCCCACTCAGAGCAGATATTTGTATTTGTACAAATGTTTGTTTCTGGTCTGGGTGTGTGTCCTTGTCGGTCTCGTGCGTAAGCGTGGGTACGTGAAACCGGCGGTCCCGGTTGTTATCGTTGTCTATGATCTGGTAGCAACTGTTACTCATTGTATAGAAATTATTCGCCAACCCGCAGTGAGGCAGCGTGGCGGATTAAGCTCCAACCCTTCTTCTATATGGAGAAGAGGCTTTTGCCCAGCAGTGAGTTGTTTACAGGCTCTATTAAATGACAGTTGTAGTTAATTTCATTCTATTTTGAGTTATCACAATTTCATGCATATAGAGATCTATTAAATGTGAACAGTATTTTATACTCGGATATAGTACTAGGCGATAGTAACAAGATACTACCATTTAGATGACGCGCGGACATATCTGTAGGCGTTATTATTTGATATTTGTTAAATTTATTACAATATTAGCAGTTCGGTTCAGGATTCACATCAGCTTATTACCCTGATATTCTAAAGGTTAAAGGTCGGAATCTACATGGATCAACATATACAGCTAGTACATATAATAATTGAGAAATTTTACTCACACAGTGATAGCAAAGTCAAATATTTGGAGGCAGAAGAAAGGTAGTAGATGGGCCGGCTTGCCACGTGCCGCTCCATAAATCAGCATGAGTGTGATAGCCAGTGTACACACTGTAACCAGTGCACCCACATCCACATCATCTACACAGTTTCAATCAACAGTTTTAAATCGACCATCTTAAACTTAGACACTACGTTTGTAAACATAATTATATTATACAACAAAGATATCTGTTTACTAAAATTTGATTTTAACTTATATATATATATAGACTAAACTTCACTAACTGGTTTTTCAAAATCCTTAGAAGTATAAAAGAAATTATTTTTACTACTAACTCTGCCTGCCATTATCTTGTCCTGTCCTATAAGGACTATAATTTATTCCATTGAGCAGTCTAGTTTTCTACCTCAACTAAGATGTATTAAAGTTATTAAAACTCTCTTCATCTGGATTTATAGAAACTCATTTACATTTTAACCAATTATATGAAACAATTCAGAAGGTTAAGTTTTAAAAAGTTATAATTCCAAATTGTTAAATTGGTGAACCTATTATGTAACACATGAAAAAAATATTTAACTAACAAATAACCAAAGAAATCAATAGATTAAGAATTAATTAAAATAAACTTACGGTATATAAGACTGTGATCACGTGAATGTGTAGGTCCATGTTGAGGGTAGGGGTTTGGACGTGTCTCGACGTTAGATAGAGGAGTCGGCATAGCAGCTCCTTTCTCACCCCAGTCTGCGACTGGTGCCGAATCACGTTCCAACTCATCTAGCAGACTCGGTTCACGCACTATAGCTGCTAGGAATCCCAGTGCTATCAGGTGTAACAGCTACAACAGTAGAATAATATTAGATAATGAACATAATTCACTTATTACTAATAAAAGTATGGTTCTATCAATTACCAAATGCCATGTGCCAAGTAGGATAGTTCCAGTGCGAACATGAAGACAGAAACAGCAACGCCATTCTTTGCTACGCTCTGTACCCAGTTTGGGTCGTAACCTTAACATTTTTCCTACCAAAAAAAAAGACATTATTAATATTCTTCTATAAATTCTTAGCTTCGATCTTAAGAACATTAAATGTACATGAATTAATACAATAAGTAGAACAACATTGATGTGTACATTTCTGTAAAAAAAAAAAAAAAATAGTATACTAAATTATTACAAGTTCTAAATTAACATGCGATAGCTAATGAAAAAGAAAATTACTTGCGATTACCATATTATATCTTATAGGTTTATAAAATTAAACCATCACTTTTACTACTACTACTATTTCACCTTTACTCTACATAGAATAAAATTTATTGAAGTTTTATATAATTATATACTGTGCCTTCGTTCAATGGCTTAACAGTTTCGCTACCAGCGATATTTGTGATGACCCGATTTTCTTTGCTGGGCACAGTGTCACAAATATGTGACGGGTGTTCATTATCAATTTATGATACCTGTATCAAGACGTATTGTGCAGTATGCACATAGATGTATAATGTTACAACAATAAAATAAAGAGAAAGAAAGATGTTATTGGTCTGACAATAATTACAGTAGTTTATAAGATCTGAGCGGTTTTTATCCCAAGCCCTGGTAGCGAAAGGGTTAAGCGTTGTAAAATGTTTTCTTATCTGATTTCTCATCGATTTTATAGACACTATACATATCAAAACATGAAATGTTATAAATTTTTATTATTCACCGATTAAGTAACATTTCTAATTAATTAATGAAGTGTTTAAAAAAAAATATTCCTTTTGGAAATGTACTGATTCATAGCAAATATGTTTTTCACTTATCTATGCTGTTAGGTACATGGCGTAATGAATTGAAAAACATCCATGTAAGAAAGGTACTAGTGCTCCGTTTACACAAAAACAAATTAATGTATAAAGATTTTACCTTTTTACGTTTTTATTGCTGATAATAATCTGGAACAGGAAAACCGAACAATAATTATTATTTGGAAATACTTTACACTGATATGATGACAGAATTTAGATATATCCAAACTCCAAAGACTATTAACCAAAGAGTAAGAGTACCTATTTATTACTTTTACTCTATGACAGCTGACTTCTATCATAGGCAAATAGGCAATTAGGCATAGGTTGCACAGTGCACACATTTATAGCACTCTACGTCAAAATAACCACATAAAAGCACAAACGATTTTATTAATACCATGTAATTATTTTAGAATAATTTGCGGAATCGTCCTAGACAATCCGAGATTCACACATTTGTGCGAATGAGAGTGTTGACTCAGCGACAATAAGATTTTGTATCACAATTAATAATATATAATTTTTTTTTTATTATAAATAGATTACTTGTCTTATTATAGAATAATATTTTGATATAAGTTATAAACGTAACAAAAACGTAAGCGATTGTTTTCTTTGATCCTTTGTCAGTGTGATGAATGTGACATCTTTATTGACATATTACTGAAGTAAAAAATATAAGGTATGAATCAAATATACATAAATAAATAAATATAGTTCAGGGTTCAGTTCTACGTTTATTCTTTTGTGTTTCAAAATTTCAGCTATAATGGAAAAAATTCCAGACCAACTCGGATATCTGATATTAACTGAGGATGGTGCAGTTCTAGAGTCTGGCGGTGAACTTGAAAACGACGAACGTGTTGCAATAATTATAACAGATCTTATAAGCCTCTCGAATAGGTTAGAAATGTATATTTGAACACGACTGTATGATCTTTCTCTGTATTTATTGGTAGTAGTTTAAAATCTCTTGATATGGAAAGAATTAGGTAGGCTTTCAATATATAATATAATTAATCACACACTTCAATTTATCTTTTTTATTTACAGTATTGATCCAGTCGCCTTTGGTCCAGAAGAGAAATTTAAAAAAATATCAATAACTTATGATGATCATTGGTTTGTTATATGCATATCAAACAAAAAGATATATGTTGTAAAGAGAAGCATACAATCCTCCCCTTCTGAAAGCATTGCTGTAAATGTTTGATCATAAAAATTGAAATCAACAATATGGGTCGAAATTTGTTAATGAGCAGCCTCGAAAATGCATCATTTAATATATTATTACAAATTTTATTTAGATGTGTAACATTTATTATTAATGCCTGGGTTATCAGGAATGTGGGGCATGAAGTTATTGGTATTATGAATGTCAGATTACTATTACTTGAAAGCACCATTCTATTTTTGAGTAGAGAACCATTCCATCGTGCTTGTCTAGGACAAAAAGGTGAATTTATGTGGCATCATGTCATAAACCAAATTTGGCTCTCTGTACCCCTTAGTTGTTTGTTGTCATTTGTTTTTGTTTACATATGGCTAAATATATTACCATTAGGTCATCCAGAGCATGCTTTTCAGTATGAGTTTGGCTGTTGGAGCGTTGCACTATCATGTATATTAGAACTATGCTCTGCAAATATTGTTTTGGTTGCACAACTATTTTGTTTTGTTAAACTTAAGGTTATTCTTGACACTTTACATATTTTTGTAAGAACAGTATTGTTTTTATCTATTATAATCTATGATAAGTCACTAGCTCTTATAGCTTTTTCAGTAGCCCAAGTTGGAAGTATTACTGTTATTGTTTTAGCTTATTACTTATTTTTCTATTGGTACATTAAATACAAGCCTCTTTATGCTAAGGGTCCATTAAAAAGTACATTTCTTCCCTCTAATATTTTGGAGAGACTTTATAACAACATGGATGATTTTAACTTTACTTCTCTGAGAGATTTTTTTCCTAAGTATGTAGGCTCTATAAACTCATCTTTTAATAGAAAATTGAATACACTTACTTTAAGTTTTGCAAAACAAGGAGTTGTCAAGCAAATATTGACAGAAGGAGAAAAATATGTAATGTCAGTAAGTCCTGTGATGACTTTTTCTGAACAAGCAATTTATGATGTTGTTAATAATTTAGGTAGTTTAGCCGCTAGATTTGTTTTTCGACCCATTGAGGACAGCAGTTACTTTTATTTTACCCAGATGGTAAGTAGGGACTTGCCTTTATATAAACAGGATCAATATAAAATTCAAGAATCTTGTACAGTTTTGTCACAAGTTTGTAAGATTGTTAGTTCGATTGGTTTAGTTGTTCTTGTCTTTGGATTTAGTTACTCTCGAACTCTCCTTACTTTATATGGGGGAGAAGATTTTGTTGCCAGTGGATTGCCAGTGCAACTACTTCAGAGTCATTGCTTAGCTATTGTCTTAATGGCTATTAATGGAATTACTGAATGTTATACTTTTGCAACTATGACCAGTGCACAACTTAACAGTTATAATTACATAATGGTTTTCTTTTCAATTAGCTTTCTAATTCTTTCATATGTATTGACATATGTTTTAGGACCAGTTGGATTTATTATTTCGAATTGCATTAACATGTTTGCTAGAGTTATGCATAGTGTACATTTTATAAATAATAAAACAAGAGATACTGATTATAGACCTCTTCAAGGACTCTATGTCGGAAAATATTTTTTAATTACTTTATTTATTGCTGGTTGTATCTGTAAACTCTCAGAAAACAATTTCTTTTATAAATCTATTTTAACACATATAGCAATTGGAATGTTATGTTTGATTTGTGTATTGCTATCTTGGGGATATGAAAATATGGAACTCATTGTCAAGACATACCAAAAGATTATGAGAAATGAAGAAAAGAAGGCATTAGATTAGAAATTGTTTATAACAAGCTTATAAGATGTAAATAAGATTTATACCTACTATTTGAATAAAATTATAATATATGTTGCATTTAATAACAGGTTTTTTTATTAATAATAATTAGCATTTAATACAACAAATTTTATTAATTCAATTACAAACAAATAATAACAAATATTATTCAATAACTTTACATAGGATAAAAGAATATACCTTTCATTTGATCTTCACACATTCTTTTAACTTCATCTGTAAATAGAGAATAAAATATCAAGGTAATACATTATTATTAGGTTTATACATTTTGAGAAAAACAGTCGGTCTTACCTGCAATATCCTTTAAATTAGCATTTTTGTCTTGTATTATAACATAGAACTCCCTATCATTGGATGATTTTCCTGCAATCCAGTACTCATCAGGTGTTTTAATAATAACTTCACCGTAATTTCCGAGACTAAAAAGTGATTTATTAGTTCTAGTAAAAATACACATATGATTTTAAAGTATTTTAAAAAATTAAAGTAATAAATACCTTTTTCTGTCAGAATGTATACCAGCAATTATACTTAATACTTCTGGTTTTATAGCCGTTGAAGGAGTTAAAGAGGATACTGGAGTCTAAAAATATATTAATTGTTATACAGGTAATAACTTTCCATTATTCATTATGTTATATATTATACTATATTTAAGCCAAATTCGATATGGAATGTTTACCAACAAATCGTTGCTTAGCAACCAACCATAGGCAGATGTTTACAGCCTATTGGAAAATAATTACAATAATTAATTTTTTTAATATTTATACATAGTAATACAAGCTATATAAAACTTGAAATAAATAATTCAGAAAGTTAGATATATTTATATAGTATCTATAATTATGTTTAAAATTTACTTGTTAACGTGGTTAACTAATTTCCAATGAATGATTTCTAAATATTTTCATAAATATGTATATGCCTATATTAAAAATAGCTACACTATCCCTGAATAGCATTCAAAATAAAACAACATTTGTTTTAAAATGGGTTTAATATGATTAAAAATCTATGTTCAGAAACTCATTCTCTTTTATTATTTATTTTACTTTACTTACGTTGAATAAACATAATAATTATAATATTTGAAATTGTGCATAAAAATCGATAACAATTTAACGACTGATCAAAAAAAGACCAAATGTTGCTTATCTGCGAAATTTTCCTGTCAGTGCAAAAATTTAGGGTTGTTAGATGTATATTAGTAATTAAAACTTTGTTAATTTTTGTTATAAGCAAATTTTCTTGTATATTACGTATTTGGCGGTTAAGTTCTAGGAAACAATGTTAAAGTAAAATTATTAATGTAGGTATAACTAGGAAATTTGTGATAAATTACAACTTTTCATTACTAAAAGTGTGACAGCCACACACACGATGACATTTGGTTTGTTTACATATCGACGGTCCCTACGTACAATCCCCTAACTACAAATGACAAATTTTACAGGAGAGCGTTTTAAAGTTTCAAACATGTGCATTTCATGTTCTACTTAACCTTAAGTCTTGAAATTTGGTATAAAGTTTTCTAAGATGATATAGTTTATGAAAAATAAAATGATAGCTAAGAAAAATCACTTTTAGTGTATTATTCGTCACTTATTTCCTTGTACATGGCAATAATCGCTATTGCAAAAAGCTTAAGTGGCACTTATTGACTTTTACGTGGTAGTATTAAAATTAAGCTGAGTCGTAATTGCCATTAATGAAATTATACGTGGGTATAAAAATGATGTAGGTGGTATTTCAGTGGTTGACACACAACTGAGTAACTTTACCGAAAGAGCATAGGTCGGGAAATTTTGCTCAAAAACCGGCGATACAGAATAGGTAAATTTATTGTACATACCTTCTAGGTACAATAAAATTAAAAATGTTTATTGAATCACAGAGGAATTTTGCACATTAGTATTTCGACTGTCCCTACGTACAGTATCGAAACTGAAAATTTGCGATTTTTTTTATTGCACTAAGAAACTCCTTTTTATATATGTTTTCATACAAAAAAAAGACAATAAGCTAAAAAATACATACTAAACCACATTTTTCATGAGTATAATATCGATACTTAACAAATAAATGACAATTTTGTACACAAAATTAACTTAAAAGTGCTTTCCTGTAAAGTACCTTTTTTCAGTATCGATAGTATACGTAAGGACAGTCGATTTATAAGTCACAAATTTATACACCTTAAATTATAAATGAACAGGCTGAAAAAATACAACAAAAGTTGCATTACAAAGTTTTAATTTTTATTTATCAACAGTATGACAAAAATACCAGTCTTTATTATTTATTGATCAGTCTTGTTTTCAGTGCTACAAGTTAGTGCTTAGTAAGTATTTTAAGAGATCAATATTATTATAATTACAAATCTGACCAGTAATAATACTAACATCCTTTTTCTCAAAACATCTTATACAAAAATATATTATTATATTTATATTGCAATTGGTAGGAATATGATTAATTAATAAAAAATAACTTTTCAAAAAGCAATGCGACCTGGCCAGATAATGTAGATAGGTACCAATTCTGATACATAAATCTGTAAACTGAACTAAATTGGCATGTCTAAAAATACTACTATCCTGTTCCAGGAAATACAGTCTGAAAAGGAAAGTGCTGCTTTTAGATACGTCAATTTAGTTTACATATTTGTGCACAACAGAATCGTCACCATTAATAAACTAAAAGTACAATTAGCAAACTAATAGTTAAAAATACTACTTCTCTTCATCGGAACTTGAAACAATTACATCACTAGAAGAAAGTGAATTATAAAATCCGTGATACTGTCTAGGAATTATGTTTTTTTCACAAAGATACATGACATCTATTAATTTTGCATTCGGGATTGGTAAAGGCCCAGTGTCAGTGCCGTCTTTAAGGCAGGGCCCGCAGGGCCCTGGCCCAAGGCCCCGAGGTAGGCAGGGGCCCCACAATGCTGTTATAGGCTATGATGTCACGGATGACGTCACTTTCATATATTTGTATATGAATAAATATAAGTATTGTTCTTTGTATAGATTATAATATATGGTTTTCATTCAATTTTATTTAAATTAGAATTGGTGGGGTATTAGTTTTTTAGATTCAAAAAATTTATTTATTGAACTCTCATATGTGGGGTGTTAAGAGACGGGGTTACGATTTAGCCTATTGCGTTATTGTAAACTGAAAAATGATAAAGTTAAAATTTAAGGATTTTCCATCCCTTACATAGGCCCCAGCCAGTACCTTGGCCCATAGCCTCGTTGATCCTAAAGACGGCACTGCCCAGTGTAAGTCTGGCTCAACTCATCATCTGGTTGATTTTGAAGCCTCCGGCTTTGACTTCTTCTGACAAATATGCGACGGTAGGGTTCAATACATTTATTTTTGTATTTAAGCACGTCTGGCTCAGAAGAGGACACATAGATTTCTCTAACTCTAGACCACATTACTTTAAGATTCCTCTCATCCTTGGTCCAGTTTTTACTTATTTACTTTATTTGTTTACTTATATTTAATTCATTATAGAAATTACTATTAGCTATTTTCTATTCATAATTATTATGCAACTTACTCTAACATGTGAACGCTGTGTCACTTACAAAGGTGCACACAGAATGAATTTGCATTTTCTATTACAAAAATGTAATAACTTGTGTACTGCTGGTGTCCTATTTAAATAAATAAATAAATATTAAATGAATTTAAAGTTTCTGATTCAACATTCTGCATTATAGTGGATATAGAAGCAGATCCTAAAGGAGTACTTGTATCTCAAGGTTGCTCGGAATCGGGCAAGGCGATTTCTTCTATAATTATGTGGTCATCTGGACCATGCGACGTTCTAACAATAATTTCCTGAGAATAATGACTAATGACAGGTGGCTCTACTTCTATATAAGAAGTAACCTCTTTAGCTATTATTCCAGGATTACAAAAAACAGCGACATTGGAATGAGCGAAAATGGTTTTATTCATCTTTTCATGAGCTAGGTCTGATTCAAAAACTTGAGTGGCAGAGTTTTGCCATAATGTCAGATCAAAAAGTGACTTTGAAGAAGAAAGTATACCTTTCTCAACCTTATCGTCTGTGTTAGATCGTAAAACTGGAGTCAAGCATAACGCGGAAGCAATATATTAGTTGGCTGTAAGTGGGTAGATTCTAATCTTTGCTGCGATGATTCTAATACTTATAATCATCGAATCCGATAGAGCGGCAACATTGCAGGTGCGAAAAATGATCTCTTCATGAGCTAAATCAGGGTAGAAGCTTCTTTTGTATGCAACTGAGCGACAGCTTCAATAATATTTTCTTTGTTTTCATCTTGTTTTTCATTGTCAGTTGATTTGTCAAGACGCGGTTCTGAAAAAAAAAGATAATTATACACTTAAAATAACGGAAATGGTAATTACGTAAAAGATCGAAATAACATTCCCGAAGTAAAATTTCGTAAGTAGTAGTTATGAATAAAATCTGTATTTATTTTCCAGTGTAAAGTCACTTATTTACCACTTACTGCAACTTACTTTTCAATTTTCCGATGTAAAATAACGTAACTACCACATACAGACAATTACGCTGGAATGCTGCAAAATTAGTTTAATTCTTATAAAAACTGAAAATTTAAGTATTTATCTATTTGAAATACATATAAAAATAACTATAAACTTGATTGAAGATACATTTAAATAAAAATACTTTCAAAATTCGCTTACCTTTACGAGTTTTGACGGAAAAACTGTTCTTTTTTATTCTCATATCTGTGTTTCTTTACATAACGCGGTTGCATCTTACGATATTTTGTGGAAGTTTTCCTTCTAGGCATATTTATTTCGTATAATTACATAACATACACGAGGCAAACAGTATGACCGTCGCCTAGGCTCAATGTCCCGCAAGTGCCAGTTGCGGGGTGACGCGCGGGGATACGGTTGATATTATCAAACGTAAAATTACTGAACTACCACTACTGTTGTTTTTTGTCGGAAATTGTAGTTACGGGAAATTTTTGTGTGTGAATTTCAAGTTCAATTTGGCATCTTAGATTTATTTTTATTAAACTAAACGATAGTATAGATAGATAATATAGGCCTAAAGGTCACGGAAATAAAAAATGCAAATCACGGATCTACCACATAGGGGATTGTACGTAGGGACCGTCGATATGTAAATTCCACATCGAATTTGGCTCAAGTATATAATATTATAAATGCGAAAGTAAGTTTGTTTGTTACGCTTTCACGCGAAAACTACTTAACCGATCATCATGGAACTTTGTACACATATTCTTGGAGGTATTAGGAGTAACAGGATACTTTTTTTTGTTCGCGATAACCGACATTCACGAGGGCGAAACCGCGGGCAGAAGCTAGTACTTATGTCATAAAACTTATTTCAAATAAGGAATAAATTTCCTATTACTATTTTGTTTCGTTTTTTTTTTCATGAAACTTCAAAATATCAGGCTGCTGTCAAATTTTTATACAAATGTAGGTATATTTGAATAAAAAAATATATAATTACTAATTATTGGTTTTTAAATATATAAATATAACACAAAACAGCTTTCGTATGTTTTACTAATTGCAATGCAATACTTACAGATGTTTTATATGCTAAGTTGAGCCTGTTAAAATATATAAACTTATGTTCAGAGTTGGCTAGTTGTGCATTTTGCAATGCATGAAGAGTGCACTGTTCACTAATAGAAGATGCAATAGTAGACAATTGAGGACCAATAAAAGCATCTAAGGCTCTAAAATTATCAATATTAAGATTTGTATTAACTGAAAAATAAAAAAAGAATTTAAACTGTCTCAGTATAATAGAAGAAAGTATAAATTATTATGACGTATTATTGAAGTGAAACTTCTTTATCGGGGTTGGAAAGATTTTTTCGTTACGTGCCATCTTGCGTTACGCGCCATCTTGTTCTTGATTATTGCGTATTTCAGTCGATTTTCAATAAACACATGCGCAAGGAAGATTCCGAGTGGTAGTAGATGAAATCCTATATATATAAATAAATAGTTAAACTAAATAAATCAAATATCAAATTTTGAATGCTACAAAATGTGGCTCTCGCAAGGTTTTGAACTTGCAGCTCTCGAGCGATATACGAAATTCAATTCGCGTTGGCAGCCACTGCGCTAGCAATCTCTAAAATTTTTGAGTGAAATTAAGTATCACTATATAGAAGTTTGCAGTTATTGTATGATGTATTCTATAGTGAGTAGGTAATTCGAATATAAATATGTCCAAACGCAAACACAGGACTCATATAATTACGATCGTATAAAAAGTAAACTGTTTTTATTATAAGTTTCACTTCTAACGAGTGTACGCTAGTACACGCAATTTAAATTTTTTTTTTTAATACAATCTCGTGAAAATGATTTGACTTTATTCAATATTTTTTCATTATTTATACATAGAAAGATTATTTCATTTTGATTTCTTGGGTGAAACACCCAAAAAAAAATGTAGAAAATACTTTCCTATAAGTAGTTGCTGATTGCATATTTATAAATTATTATTCGAGATGAGCTTACCATCAACAGTAAAACATATAGTAGCACTGAGTGTCCTATAAATAACAAGATAATACTGTTTTGTTTCCGTGTCATCTTCCCGCATGAGGTAAACTTTATGTAACTTCTGCAAGTCTTCTGCAGTACGAATACCATCTGAGGGACTGATGAAACGACCATGTCTTTGAGCAGCTGTTACAGCTCCACCTTGTATTTCTTTTTCCACTTGTTTGGGCAATAATGTTTGTACTAAATATTGATATAGTGTTAACATATCATTGGTAGCAAGGCCATTCCTGTTATGAAATGCAAAAAGGATGTACTTGCAAATAGATATACGGCGAGTTGCACGAAACCGTCGCTAACTTTCTGTTAGTTAAGTTGCAATTAATCTTAAAATTAGTTGATCTTATGATTAATTTAAAGCTGTTGGAATTAATCATCCGTTAGATAGGTCTTTAATTAAACTAAATTTTTTTGTTAACTTAATCAGATGTAGGTTTCGTGGAACAGAAAATCACAATTCTTGTGATTAAATTAGTTTAATATACACTTAAATTTAAAATTTATTTCGTGCAACTCGGCGATAATGTAAAAAAAAATATTAAAATTTTCTTACCATATAAGTTGATCATTATATACAAAAGAAATACATTTAAACTCTGGATAGTTAATCTCAAGCAGATCTATGAAGCACATCACTTTAAAAAATGAGTTTTTTTCCAATGGCAAATAGTTAATGCCCTGAATTATATTGCTTATATTGTTTGCAATATTTCTAGACATAATATACTGTAAATGTAATAATGTATCTATAATTCAGTTGAAATAAATAGATATTGATTACAAATAAAATATATAGTGTACAAAACAAAAACTTACAGGTGTAAAAAATTGTTCACATTTTGAGTATATTTCTTCATTTGGTATATTTTTAAAAGGACCTATAAACATCCTAAATATTTTGTAAGCAGAGACAAGCAAATCATACATCACAGATGGTTCTATCTGAAAAATAAAATGATATGACTGTAGGTTAAAACAAAATAATCATATTTCTTTCACATAAACCTAAATGATGTGTAGCAGTCTACTCAGTTGAATATAGCTACAGTTGTAGAGTAGATATCTTTGTATAAGCAATTCAAAAGCATTTCATATTCCTTTAAAAAAAATACAAAAAAAAAGTAAGACCATATGTACCTCATAAACTCTTTTCATGACTTAGTTCATAAAAAATCTTATTACATCAAAATTAATAATAAGCTTTTTTGTTTTTTTTAAATATTAAACTCTATATCAAATTCTGAATTATTTTATTTCTTGTTTTAATTACAAAAGAGTTTGCTTAAAATCAACTAAGGTTATTTTCACTTGTTTTTGATAAACATATATAAAATGTAAATATGCTACAGTATGAAACTCTTTTGAATTATTATTTTTATACTTACTACATCTTTTGTTTCTCCTCCTGTTGTTACACTTTTAGTTGCATAAGGTATTCTTACAACCTAAAAATTTAAGATCTATGTTCTTTATCCTCATATAAATGTTAAGAATTTAATTAACAATAAAAAAGAATAAAATCTACATAAATATTACCAGAACCATCCAATAACTTTTCTCCGGCTGGTAAAATATATATCTTTTTGTTTGTGTTTGTAATGCTTCACATGGTTGTGATGAAAATGTTCTAAAATAAAAATACAGCTATATATATTAAATATTAAACATATTAACATCATACTTAATAATTATATTTTAATTTTACACAGGAAAATAATATTTCAATATGAAGTTGTGTTACAATGCAACACTACAACATTACATAAAATTTTGTCCATTATTTATGTCAATTTATATTATTCATTTTACATCCGATATGTGTGATAATTTTTCAAAGTTCCATTGTAACTATATAGTAGTATGATTTTCTTTTATAATTATAACACTAACGTCATAAACTTTACAACAGCTTCACACAATCCCACTTGCATTTTTTGAGCATCTGGAGTGACTTGGTTGGGATGAAAGAATAATATTCTTTTAAGTTCCTGAAACATTTTATCTATTTAATATAATAAGTAATGAAGACAATAACATTTAACAAAATATTATAAACATACCTCGCCTTCTTTTGGTCCAAAGTTAGAATTAAATATGAAGAAAGAATTGATTTTATTTTTTATATCAATCATTTTGTTTTCAATTGTTAATTTTTGTGAAATCAAATCTTTATAAATAGTATGTAGGTAATAACAATGTATTTGTTCACTTATCACATTATAGTTACTAAGTATAATTTGTTTTTATCACGTTCAGTTAATTAAATGTTACAACTCTGAGGTTTGATTACTACTACGGAGGGTAGAAGTAAATAGTTATTACTAGGTTTACAATATATAATAGAAAATTTGAAACTTGCACAATAACAGGGTGGTAAATAAATATTCACTTTGATACAAAGAGTAATGAGTATATAGGTAATACCTATAGGACCAATGTCAATTCAGTCAGTCAATTGTCAAGTTGACAAGTATTTCTATCATCATTAGTGTAAAAGGCAAAAGGTTTACATTGTACAGCCTTGTTTTTTTTAAAAATACTATATTCGCGGCCCCTTTCTAAGCGATGTTTTTCTTTACTTTGATTGGAGCGTATGCGCATTACGTATGTCTCATTTTTGCGCATATTGAATCTATGAAGTGTAAAAATATGTTGAAATAATAAAATGTTAACGTCCTTCCTATTGGTGTTGTAAGCTTTCTTTTTAGTAAACTACATCATTTTGAAATGTTTTAAAAATACACTGAGTGACAATTAGTTCAGTTGATTTAAATATTTATATTACCCCAGAAATACTACCCCCAAACTCCTCCGTCCTGTATATGACATCCTTCCCTGTGATATCCCACGTCCTATAAATGTTCAATGTTTGTTAATGTTGGTGTTTAGTCCTTACTGTACATTTTTGTGTAAATATTTTGAATTAAATAAAATTAGGTTGTAAATATATCATGTGTCTGTCCTAGTGTAATTAGTTTGTAATAGTTACTAACAGTTACCTAGTTACTAACAGCTGTAGTTATAGTTTAACATTAAATGTTTGTGTTGTTTTAGGTTACGGTGTAATAATGAAAGTCTTACTATTTTGCCTGTTTACAAATTAAAATTAAGACTGTTATCTCAACCGCACCGATCAATCTCCTCCGTGTATTCTCCACTCTACGTGACATTGGCGGAATCAACCGTGCTCAACTGGCACAACTGAAAGCCACTAACCCAATCAATCAATCAATCAGAAATACTACCACCTATTTCATTTCATAAAAAGACTATTTATATCCTGATTTATAAAATTAGGGATGAGTTAATTTTAATAAAAAAAGTTATTATGTCAGCTTTCATAAAAAAAAAAACTTATAAACTTTGTGATGTACTAGAGTCCCTCGCGGTTTTATACGCCTTTGGGTACGTTCGCGGGCCCTCTTCTAATTGATAGTTCATCACTTTTATAGGATTTTTTAATCTATGCATTCCACAGACCACATGCGCGGAAATGATACTTCTTTAATCAAAACACGAAGAATGGACATACAGGAGAGCGAACGGTTGACGTATTACTATACAAATTTCACGGTACTTATGTACACAAAAATAAACAAAGATCATAGTTCTCTTTTTTGCCACTAGGTGCGCGAGTATTCGTGAAGTACCAATACTATTATTATATTAGTTAATATAATATGTGTAATTAAATATAGGTAGTAGTTCTCTAGAACAGTTTTATTTTAGTTGCATATTTAATAAATATAATTTTATGTATTAAATGCTAATATTTTGGAAGATGAAATAAAACAAAACGAATTCAGAAATTTTATTAAAATACTTTGTTTTTTATTTTTGTATCTACTAATAGTAATTTTATCTGGAATTCTCTAAATCATCTGATTTCTTGGACAGAAGTAGGCATTGATATTTCTTCTCTATAAAAGATAGTAGAGCATGATAATTGATGCTATGCTAATTATGTGAATTGTCTGCGAGGCTTCTTATGATATTTTATAGCTGAAAAATATATGAAAATAACAATAAATTTTATTATTCTAAATAATGTTATTTTGAAAAAAATTAAATTTTTCACCGACTACTATTATCATAATTTATCAAATATTTAATTAAAATAACTTTATATAATATATAATATGAAATTAAAAAAATTTTAAACAAATATACTTAATCTTTAACATTACATTATATTTTTAATATTTATTTAATAATTTAAAAATTACGTACCTGTTATTAAACTAAAAGTTTAACCTTTAATTTAATCTCCAAGAGTATTTTATGTTGGTGATGAATCAAAGTTATTTACTAATAGAATTAGAATTTACTACAAAGTTTAAAGATAAAAACAATATAAATAATTGAAACAATCTTATGACATATTATCATGTCGACTACATGTCAAATATCTTTAAAATGGTGGCCTGGCGGGATGTTTTTGTCTCACTTTTTTTCTCATAATTATGTTAAATTACATTATTTCACTATTTAAATCAATAATCGCACACCTATAGCAACCAATAGAAAGGTTTAAAATTAACCAATAACTCAATTTTCAAAATTCAGAGCTGTCAATAGCAACAAGCCTTCCCGCGTAAATTACAACTTCAATCCTAGCGCACAGATGCAAAATAATTATCTACTACCTAAATTGATGCCATTATTTTAACATTACGTTCGCACTCCTGTATATCCATTCTTCGTGAATCAAAAACTGAATTTAACTGTCAAACTTTAGTAAATATTTATTTGCTATTGTTCATAAAAGATAAACATAATTATCTTCTTAGATTTATTCATTACTTATTATTTTAATTAAAAACTGATAAATAAAAAACTATTGCGCATGTCCCATTTCCGTTTCCGCGCATGTGGTCTGTGGAATGCATAGATTAAAAAATCCTATAAAAGTGATGAATTATCAATTAGAAGAGGGCCCGCGAACGTACCCATTGTTATACGCATAAAGTTATGATACGCCTAATTGGTTGACTTTTTTTGGTTACTGCGTCACTCTTTTGAGTCATAGTGAGATGTTTTATAGCCTATTGCATCAAATGTAATGTAGGCTATATTTAAAAGATTATAAAAGTAGGTTTATAAGTTTCAAAATTTATCGACTATAAACACCCAAATAAACAAATCTTTATTATTTAAAATGTAGGTATATAAAGAATACAGGTATAGAAAAACTTATGCAGATCATGGTCTTGGACATAACATGACATAAACATGTTTGTATATTTATAAATATAAGCATGTTTATCGGAAATCACCTGTTACTGTATCGGTCAAGGAATTTATATATAAATTCCTTGGTATCGATATTATTATAGTAGATATGAAGGCAGAAGAAACAAAGTTTACGTTGTTATGGAAACAAAACAAAATTATAATTTGTTAATGATTGCTAATATTTTTAAACGAGCTTGCTATGATTTTATATATTAGATATTTATTTTGAGTTGAATTATATTACTATTATATAAATATATCGTTTTAAAAGCCTGCAATTGGTTAATAAAGTTATGGCGGTACGGAACCCCCGTTTACCGCTATTGCCCGGATATGGATCCAACCCTTTGGTAAGAAAAACTTTAATTTTCTCAAAAATTTACAGGTGATATACCTCACAGTAATTCTGAAATTTTATTAACTTTCAAGAAAGAAGGCTTATTATCGATCACTTAAGCAAAAACTTAAAGCAAATAATTAATAAGACTTAGGTGTTCTATAATTTTTATCCTTATGTATCCTTTTATAATGCACTATTTTAATCACAGATTGGAAAGAAAAATTTTGGAGTACGGCCTATTTTCACATCTGTTGATAAAGTGAATATGTTAGTGGATAAGGCGGAGGGCGTCAATCGTGTCCCTTCATTGTACTGCCGGAAACAAGCTCCTGATCTTCCCACTTGGATCATGTATGACAAAAATGTATGTTTATCGTATTTTTATATATTTTTGATAAATATGACGAATGTAGATCGAACTTATTATGATTTATGGTATTTAGTAAAAGTAAAATTTTGTCAATTGGATTCAGATATTACACTTTCAAGCTTATTTCCAACAAACTCTTCATGAAATGCGGTCATCTGCTCAAATATTACGAAAAGTTGATATTTTTTTCTTTCTTGAAGACGGAACAATAAAAGTAATCGAGCCCAAAACTGAAAATAGTGGTCTGTCACAAGGTGAGAAAGTATTTATGATATACATAGGTACCTACATGGAAGATGTGTATGTACTTGAACATTTGTTTATGCGTTACTATAACAAATAAATCCGACTTTACACGCATTTAAATTTTAATAGTTCATCAATTTGTAAAGAGTTTTTATATATACGTTTGTAAACACTTTAATCATTCAACAAAAACAGGTACACTCATTAGTCGTCAACGAATTCGTCTTCCTTTCAGCACGGATTTATACTATGATGTTCTTGACTTGAATATTGGTCGTGAAATTACATTTTACGGAAAGGTCTTCAAGGTAACATTTTACTTTAAAATTTAATCTATATAAATAATAATATAGTATATCTCATCATCAGCTTGCGCAGCATAATATAGGTACCTATAAACCTAAGTTATTTGTATATGTATATTTAGTACATAATAAAATTACATTTTCTTGGAAGAGGGTATGTTTTCAGGCGGTATAATTTTTGGCTTATACACCGAAAGGTTGCCGACAAAACCATATAGAATATTTGAAAAAAAAAAAATAATTTAGACACTTGAAATTTTCACAGAATATTTAATACTACGGTCACTATAATGATAAATAATAATATGAATATAAACTTTATTTGAATTACCATTACAAGAAACTTGTTTTTTTGATACACTTGAATATTCTTGCGGGACTGCTAACACATACATTTTTCTTAAAAGTATACCCAAGCGTTTGTTATTGTAAATTTTTTTCTCTAGTAATAAATATTTTTTAATTATTTTTTTACTGGATATATACGATAGAACTCCTTAATGATCATTAGTAAATCAAACCTTTCCTGCATTTAAAATATTAAATAATAAAACTATTTAAGAAAGTTGACTTAACAAGTATGCTTTATTAAAAAAATCAAAAAACCCGACTGCGTAAAATACTCTTATTATAAACTAAAAAGAATAAAACAATTTACTAGCTTTCATTTGATACCCATATTGCTACAATAAGAAAAAAAAAAATTCAACTCCCCCTCCCTCATTCCGCCATTTGCGGGCGCCATTTTAAAAATTTATATAGCCTATGTCACTACTACAATTTAGACAAATCCAACGACACCACATATATCAAAAACCCTCCAGCCGTTTGGGCTGTAGGGCGTGCCAAAGAAATGGACATACATACATACATACATACATACATACATACATACATACATACATACATACATACATACATACATACATACATACATACATACATACATACATACACTCGAAAAACATAACCCTCCTTCTGTCGCAGTCGGGTAAAAATAGCAATATTAAAGTAAATAATAATAGTTTTATTTATTTTACTGGTAATGGTTAGATCGTCCTCATCTTTGAACTGGTTTACAACCTAAGTTGTTTTTTCAAACCCTGGTGTTCCACTTCCAACCAACGCAGATTTTGAAATTTGCTAGTCTCTCATTACCACGACTGCCTGTCCAGCACCTCATCGTCTAACAGCACTCGCGCATATTTAGCGATTATTTATATAATTTTATTAATAACTAGCTGTGTTCTGCGGTTTCATCCGCGTTAATTTGACGAAAAACACGTACTTAAATATTTTTAAACCATTACTCTAAGAGTGCCCGCTGAGGTCGGTCAACGTATATTTTTCGAAAATTCTCAGTAAATAGCACGGAGTCTGGAATGGTGCACGGTGTACGGCAATAGGCTCGCCCCCTATTACACGGGTCTCATAACTGGCGAAAAGTGGGTGTTACATTTAATATCCGCACCTCTGCCTACCAATTCGGGGAATAAAAAGCATGATGCTACGTTTACTTTAAAAGTGGAACTATAGTAAAAAATGTCTCGGGAAGAGGAATAATAAAGGACGCAACGGAAGCGCTCAAAAATATTTTATTTTTTTTCGTTTTTGTAACGTTTCTTATCATTGCTCAGCCCCTATTGATCGTAGCGTGATGTTATATAGCCTATAGTCTAAAGTCTTCCTCGGTAAATGGACTATCCAACACAAAATAATTTTTCAATTCGAAACAGTAGTTCCTGAGATTACCGCGTTCGAACAAACAAACTCTTCAACTTAATAATATTAATATAGTATAGATAATTATGCTTTCTTATTTAATAGATTGTTAACTGTGATAACTTTACGAGAGTGTTTCTGAATCGTCTCGGAATTAATGTTCCTGATCCACAACCTTGGCCTGATGCCGTTGAGGTATGATTGCGTTATTTTTTTATACCTGATTGTAATCTTTTTGCATGTTTGTACGATAATATATTATATTCTAGAACAATTTAGAAAACTTCAGATTGAAATAAGTAAAATTTGTTCATCTTCTATTTTTTGACAATTAATTTATCTTACGACCGGTAAAAAAAATCTATTTATACCTATTTTAGAGATCTCCTGATACTACCCGACCACCGAAGCATCGACCGTTTCGCCAATTCCTAGATTTTGATAGACAGGTTCTAAGGTACGAGTTTTTAGTTATTATATAAATTTTTAAGCTTCGGTTTTTAAAACTAGACTTACTGAATTAATAGGTTTTATGGGTACTGGGACGACCGAGATACTGAATTCGGAACGATACATCATTTAGAGCTACATTACTTCTTAGCTGATGATACAATGGAAATAAAAGAAGTTCTTCCACCGAATTCTGGAATGGAGGCTGGTCCGATGTTTTTAAAAAGAATGAGATTACCAAGAGTAAGCAACTTTTTTATATTTTTCAATTTAATACAATGGTTACGTATTTTATTTGATTGCCTGTAACTTTCAGCTCATTTAATATAATTTAAATACACTTGGTACAAAGTTGTTACTTTTTCTAAGTTTTCTTCATTTTACATAGTATAAAATAAATAAAAAATTGTCCTAAGAAATTTTTTACTCGCTCACTGCGGACGAAGCTTCGTATTTTACAAACAAAGTTATGAAATCATTTTTTAATCATAGTAATTTTAGATATTAAAAATATAATAATAAATTTAATTGGACAGAGCCGCTAATTAGGTACTGCTAAATAGTTAAAAATATACAAATTTTCAGAAAATTCCACCGCATATAGAGATGACGGGTGGGCCTCAACATGCTTCATACGGCCCCGCTGACTTGAGCATTGGAGCCGTCGTAAACGTTTACGGTCGAAAAGTCGTTCTTACAGATTGTGATCCTTTTACTAAAGAGTTTTACCGAGTTACGTACGGATTTGGTACGATATATAATTTTAATAAACATAAATATTTATATATGTATGTATATGTATTAATTGCTCGTGTACCTATTTAATATAACTATTGTTTCTAATGTTATTATCTTATTTTGCCTCTTTTTAAAAGTAAATTTTCTCAATTTCCAATTCACACCTACAAACGTATTCCTTGTACGTCCTAAGGATGGCTGGTAGAGACTACTATTATAATTAAGCACGTTTTCTGTACAATTTATTTATGTATTGTGAAATAAAGTAGTAATAAATATTTCTTTTGTAATTTTAATTTAAAAAAAAATATTTGAAATTATAGAATTGAACAATGTAGATACAAATATCTGAACTGAACTGAAACTGTCTATCAACATCTCACTGCTAGGCGAAGGTCTCTTTTTTATATAGAAAAAAGGGTTAGTAGGTCATTTTCTCTACCAAGAGTAACGATCTTGTCATTTGTTTCTGATAGCAATCCAGACCGAAGACGTCATATGCTCTCAGAGGTACGTCGGGAGACCTACAAGGATAAAGAGAGAGTAGTGTAGAGAGAAAAATTTATATAAATAAATATAAATATCTATTCGGAAGGCGAATTTTGCTTTTACGATATTAATGGAACTTTTATAGCAGAATAGTCACCATACATTACTAACCTACAGCTCTAGATTAAAGAACTTTTTTAAGCTTAAAGTCTAAAAATTAGACTTTAAAATTTATTTAATTTGACTAAAATGATAACCGTAATTTTAAATTTGGTGTCGTCTTGGAATAAATGGATTGGATATTATCTATAATCTTTCAAAGTTTTAATAACAATCGTAGAGTTTTTACTTATTTCACAGATCAGTATTTTTAGATCAGCTATATTTTTCTTGCAGATACATTCACTCCTTTGCCAATTCCACGAGACGAAAGTTCAGAGTGTATAACGACCAGCACATCAGAGCGTCAACTGCCACCCTGGAATGGCTACGGTTCTTACGATGACTCCGCCGAGAACTGTCGAACCGTTGAACCGAAAGCGCCACATAGAGATTTCATAAAATTCTTGCACAAAGATAGGTTTGGATGTGAATATGAATTTTATTGGGAATAAAACGAATTTCATAAAACATTACTTTAAAAAAAATAATAAACGTCTCATACTCAACGGCCCAGAGTAGGATATTTATCCTGTGTAAGGGGTTCGGAAACACACACAACACACAAGCACAAACGCCCAGACCACGACAAATATCCGTATGGTCTATACAGATATTTGTCATGTGCGCGACCGCTAGCGCATAAGCCAGTTGCTGTGACCACTGCGCCAACCCGTCGTCATTAATGTTAATGTTTTGTAGTTTGTTTATAATACTTTACCAAAGTAATTAATATACCTATATCTATTACAATTTTGATGATAAATTTTGTACGTTAACAAAATAATATTTGTCAGCAATTTTTGCCTGTCAAAAATATTTTTATCGATAATTGTATTTAATGAAGTTGTAACAATATTGGTTTGCTTTACTAAAAAAGAATTAAATTATATATTTTTAATTTTAGGGTTGGCTTCGATTCCCATATACTTCGTTTCGCAGCTAGATTGATTAATGATAACCCCGATGACGCAAGACGTTATTTCATAGTCAAATACTTTCTTTGCGATGACACCATCGGTATCTTTGAACTAGGCGAGCGCAATTCCGGCTTTAAGGTATTTCCTATAATAGGGCATAGTTCGCGAAAGCTATAGATAAGATCTATAAGATCTATGTATGGGAGGTTTTGTTAACGTGGACCAACTTTCTTTTATTTAATTTTTATTTGATGACGTATTCAACGTTAAGAAAATCAATACAATTACAATAAAATTGTAACCAGTCAAGTATGTAGGTACCTACGTGAGAAATATTTAAGAAAGACGAATATTAGTTATCTTCACTAAGGTAACAGAAACCGGATTTTTTTTAGAATTTTATTTATTTGTCTGCTTGCTTATTTATGTGTCTTATACTAGCTCAAATACTGCTCAAAATTAAGTGCAGTTTTATAAATGAGTACTCTAAATGTCAAAAGGAATGGTTAGTAAAATTGTAAGTAATAGCGAAAAGTAATAATTAATTAATATAATAATAATATAATAATATAGCCTTTTTTATTGAAACAAGGTACATTCATAAGATTTGCAAAGTAAAATATTTTAAAAAAGGATAAAATTTCATATTATGTCCCTTGTTTCAATGTGCCTTCGGGCATAGGCCTCCTCCAGCTGCTTCCAGTAGCCTCTATCTGCAGCAACCCTCAAATAATTAGTTAGTTGAATGTAAATATTTTCGTATTAGGGTGGAAAATTCTTCCGACGTGATAAAATGTATCTGCCAGACGTGGATTTCTTCGTGCCAAAAGAACCGCCTGCGTATACAGATAAAGATATGTGGGTTGGCAATGAGCTTGTTATTAACAAGCATCGATTTCTTCTCATCGCCGCGGACGAGTATGCTCTGAGGTATATGGAACTCCATCCAAATGAGGTACGTTTATAACTATAAACCTTTTAATGAAGTAAGAGCAAATTATTCTTCTTGATAGATGAAAAGGCCTATAGTCCGCATTAATATACATATAAGCTGTAGTAGTACAGCAGTATACTACGGAAATGAACATCTAAGTTCTATAATCAGCGACATAACTAACAGCAGAGGCAAATTCATAAAAAAATATTTGATTTCATTCAATGTAAAGACAATTCTTATGTACGTATTATGTATTTTACGCGATCGATTTAAATGGTTCTGGATTCAAGAATATCAAGAAATCTGAAGTACGTAATAACACTACTATCAGTACATTTTGTTTTACCAGACTGTGCTGAAGTTCAAAACCTGTACGTACCTATCTATTTGACCTGTAAATATATATGTACATATGTATTTGACCTGTAAATATGTATGTGCATGCGTACGTGTGGCTAGATGAGAAAACATAACTGTGCGCATGCCTGTCTTTTTTTTTTTTAAATTATCAAGCCTTCTAAGTCCAAAGGCCTTAAAAATACTGTCTATTTGATAAAATATTGTTTTGTTAGTCCTTAATTTAATTTATATTACTAAAAAGGAATTAAAAAAAATTAAAAATGAAATAGGTTAGGTTTAAAGAACTTTATTATCAACAAAGACAGATATTGTCACTTATGTGATAACATAAACTTAATTAGTTACGTATAATAACATCGTCGTTGCCATTATGTGCACAATTATTATGAAGGCATATTTGGAAACTTAAACACAAAAACAAAAGCAAAAACATAGGTACAATTTTGTTGAATTTTGTCCCACCTCATACATTCGAACCAATTATATAATAATTAAGATTCGTTATTGTTTAATAAATAATCAGACAATTGTTTTTTAAATGCATGAAATGAGTCAACATTTTTTATATGTGAGGGTATACTGTTATACAGCCGCGCTCCGTTGACTGTTATCATTGTTTTGCCGTACGACGTGCGATGTTTTGGTATGGTGAGGTAGCTAGCGCGCCGACTGCTGCGCTTAGAAACTTGGTTTTGTTTAGTAAACGAAAGATTTGTGTGGATATTCCTATTAAAATATTTTCGAATAAAAATGCAGATATTGTATTTATATAAATTTTTTATGTTCATTAAGTTAGTTTCTTCATATATTTTGGTAGTTGGCGTTAGGAAGTGGTAATTGAAAAGTAATTTTATTATTTTATTTTGTTGGCGTTGCAATTTGTTTAATTGAGTTTTGGCTGCAGTTCCCCATATCTCTATAAGATATAGGAGGTGGGGTTTAACTAAAGCATTGTAAATTGTATATCTTAGGGTACGAGGGATGCATTTTTAGTCCAGTCAAATTAGGTTTTAAATCGAAATTTCACATACAACCCTGCATTTTTGATATAATGTAGTTTTAATGATACCAAAACAATGTGTAAAGGTTTTAGTGTGCGCAACCCCCGGCAAGGGTTGAAAAAAAAAAAAATAAATGTTTTTTCGCAATTACTCGAAAACGGTAAATGTTAGATAAAAAAGTTCAAAGTAACTGTATAGAACTTAAAATAATACACGTAAAAGGTTCTATGACTTTTTTGTCTCCGATCAAAATTAACCGAGATAAAGCTTAAGGGATGAACGTAAATTTTTAAAAATCGTTTTTAGTAGAAAAATAAGCGAATTTCAATTGTTTTTTTATATTTTCATAAATAAACCTATTTCTTTAATTTAAGAAATAAAGATTTGTTTTTAATTGTTTGCGAAAATATATATATATTAATTTTTAAACATTTCAAATTGAAATTTGTATACTTAAAACTTAATATTTTATGTTTTTTTTACCATGTTTAGATTCCTCATAAAATTGATGAATATTATACATTGAAAAAAAAATTATACCTGCTATATTTCGGAGGGTGTAAATTTATATAGAAAAATGTAGAATTTGTCCTAAAATTTCTACACTGTGGTCTTGCGTCCCCGCCTTCAAAAGAGAGGACACTATTGCTTACTCGCTTACTCGAATGAAGCCCCGCCTTAAAAAAAAAGGACTATTGATTACTCGCTTACTCGTATGGATCTGAAGCTCAATTCAATTAAGAGTAAGAAGACTCTATAGGAGAATCATATTTCTCACACTCTATTTTACGATCTGTTCATTCAAATAGAATAATAAATCATGTTATACGTGTTTAGGTACTTGGCGATTGAATCCGAAACCAAGAAGTTAAATTATTTGTTATGACGAAGCGTTGGCGCAGTGGTCATAGCAACTGGGTTATGCGCAATAATACACCCAGACCGGAAACAAATATTTGTACAAATACAAATATCTGTCCCGAGCGGGAATGGAACCCGCGACCGCCGGCGCGCGGCGTGGTGACAAATGCTCGCAACACTACACCAGAACGGTCGTCGAGTATATTATATCTATTCTAAATTCCATGATTCGGAGTAATTTTTTTCTTAAACATTTGGTTTATAAATTGAAAAAATAAATCGTCTTGACATGTGGTTATTTTTTTGATATTGGTACAATTGTGAATTTTTTTTTGACATAAACTAATTTGAAATCTTTATTTAATTTAAATTTTTAAGGGTACAGTTATTTATATATGGTTGGTAAAACTTTACTAGTTTTTACTTTCGTTATTTAAAAATAGTCGATTTGTGTGAAATGTTATTAATTTATTCAACGATATACGAGTAGTCGCTTCAAGCCGCGCGCCGGCGGTCGCGGATTCGATTCCCGCTCAGGACTGTTATTTGTATTTGTACAAATACTATTTTCCGGTCTGGGTGTATGTCCTTGTGGGTCTCCGTGCCGTGCCTCGGAGAGCACATAAAGCCATCGGTCCCGATTGTTATCATAGACAACAATATTGTTACAAATTATGTTACAAATATGATAACGATCGATACTCATTGTGGAGAAATTATCCGCCAACCCGCAGTGGAGCAGCGTGGTGGATTAACCTCTAACTCTTCTTCAGTATCGAAAAGAGGCTTTCGCTCAGCAGTGGGTTGTTTACAGGCTGATACAGTACAGTACAGTAAAAAAAAGCTCGGAAACAGGCTCATAAGTTCTGTTTAGGTATAAAAACCGGCCAAATGCAAGTCGGACTCCCGCACAAATGGTTCCGTACCATTATCTATTAAAATACGTTTCTTGTATGGGAGCCCCACTTAAATATTTGTTTTATTACCCGACTGCGACAGAAGAAGGGTTATGTTTTTCGAGTGTATGTATGTATGTATGTATGTATGTCCATTTCTTTGGCACGCCCTACAGCCCAAAAGGCTGGACGGTTTTTGACATATGAGGTGTCGTTGGATTTGTCTAAAGTGTAGTAGTGACATAGGCTATATAAATTTTCAAAATGGCAGATTCAAAAATGGCAATTTCAAAATGGCAGAATGAGGGGGGGGGAGTTGAATTTTTTTTCTATTACTGTAGCAATATGGGTATCAAATGAAAGCTAGTAAATTGTTTTATTCTTTTTAGTTTATAATAAGAGTATTTTACGCAGTCAGGTTTTTTGATTTTTTTTTTTTTGTTTAATTATTTGTTTTCTAAGTGAATATATAATTAATTATTCTGTGAATCGTCTACGTGTGCCGTGTTGCTGTTATAAATATCGATCGTGGGACAGACGTCATTGATGGTTGTGTTCATTTTGAGTTTTTTTTCTTAAAGCCGATTCGATTCTGGGATCGATTTATTACTTACGATTAGTACAGCAGCCATAATTATTATTTTTAGTTAGTATATTTTAAGTAGAAATATAGATTAATTTTTAGAATTTTAGAAATGCTTTTTTTCACGTGATAACGTCCTGTAAATCGATGAATGCCGGCTCTGTATAATTTAAGTAAAATAATATTTGGATTAACAAGTGCAAATAAATGTTAATTTATAGAAAAAAAAATTAATTAATTGATTTTAAATCCTTCTTTGTATTATACAAAATAATGATAATTCAGTTATAATAATTCAATTCAATTCATAAAAGTATGTAATTTTTTATCAATGTTTTCTTATGATGTTATCACCGGACTAAAACTATCGTCCGTAAATATATTGGCTACTTTTTATCAATTCATCTACGCGGGCGAAGCCGCGGGCGGAAGCTAGTTATAATTATTTGTTTTAAGCCGCCTTGCTTTGCTGTAACTCGAAACATATAAGAAGAGCTCCGGATGCCATACAAAATATAAGTAAACCGAAGCTCTTTTTACGTAGGTGTTTTAAATCGTTTGATAAACGCCGACCATCATTGCGAATTCGGCTTTTTAAATTAAATATAAAGTTCAAATTGGGCCGGACAAACGCGGCATTTCTCAAGGACACCTGTACTTACACGTGTCGCCCTTTGAGTTATACCGCTCCGCTACACCGTAATATTGCGAAGTAAGCCTTAACGCAATGGATTAAGTATTATTATATTTGAGTAAACATGTAAATATGAACTAAATCGGCTTTTCTTTTGATTCTAATTATTTAAAAAGTATGATTTTATTTTAATACTTATAAAATATAACAATCTTCATTATAGAGTAGGGATTTAAAGTTTAAATAAACATTAAAATAAAAATAATTTATATAAATTGTTATAAATAAATAAATATATAAAATAATAAATATAAATTGTTATATTTTATGAACACGAAGCTTGGCCTTTGGTCTGGAGAAAGTTACACGGGGTATTATCTTTTTACAACGAAATCGAAATACTACACCATCCGTAGTATTTCTTTATAAACAATATTTTTGGAGTTTACTCCTTAAGAATCGATTTTCATATATAAGGCGCCCGGTATGAGAAAAATATGAGAGGTAAAATCGGTGCGCGCGCACCTATGGCGCGGTGCGAAAGTAATGTTGCTCTAATTAATATTGAAAAATAATATTTAAAAAATAAATGATAATAATAATTACATAATTTATCAACATTCCTAATGAAATATTTGTGCACATCTGAAATAGACTATTGTGAAAAGTTTAATGTAAAATATTTCGTCGATTAGTTATAATAAATGTATATAAAATGAATAAATATATATTTATATATGTATATTATTTTCATTAATTTGTTAATTTACCCTTTCATATGGTATTAATCTTATTTTCAGTTGGATAAACTCTTTTTGCGTATGTTTAGACAATCGTACTTAAGGAGTAAACTCCAGTCGTGCGTCGGAGCTGACACACACAATTTTTTTGTTTATTAAATTTTGATTGACTCGGCACAGTTGGTAGTGACACTGCTTTCTGCTCCAGGATCGTAGGTTCGATTCCCGCCTCGAGTCTGGGTGTAATATGTATTTATTTCTATATGTATAATATATAGGTATATTTATAAAAAAATGTATATCAGTCGGCTGTTACCTAAAACACAGACATTAAGTTGCCTACCTTAGGAACAGACGATCGTGTGTGTATATTAAACAAATATTTATATTTAATAATAGTCCAATACAGCTTTTATCTCCTTCTTAGTTTTAGTGTAAAATAAAGTTAAATGGGTACATGATTTATAATGTTTTCTGATCTTGTTCCAATATTAGTCCGTGGTGCCAATCTGTACTAATTGGGGTTTTAATGCCGTATAATTCAAAAATGTTTCCAAGTTCACTTCGGTGTCTTCTATATCTGTATCATTGTGAACTTCAGATGCCTTGCTGATGAGTCATTTAGTTTAAAACCCTTGACTTAAAACAACACCAATATTGAAGTAAAAAATATAATATAAAACACTATTTTACAATAAAGCGATCATACGGTATATTTGTAACTCAATTTTGTTACGTTTATTATAAAGTCTTGCCTGTTCCACCAGATTGAGTTGTCAAACATGTGTCAAAATAAAAGTTAATTTAAATCAAAAACTAAGGATTATTTATATAAAATATATTGTTTTAAACTAACGCGATCACGATTCATATTTAAATTTAAATTTGTTCGGGTGCTTACCGCGTTTATAATTTTGTTTAGTTCCCTATATTTCAGCAATGTTTCAATAGCCATGATCACGGGGAGACTGTTTCCCCGTGATCATGGCACAAATTTAAATTTAAATTTAAATATATCAAAATAACTTTCTACCTCCTTTTAACGTTAGGGGATGAATTTCGATAAAATACGAAACACATCTTCAATAAATTCTGTTAAAGAATATTTATGCAAAATTTGAAGTAGATTGGACCAAGGAATCACGTTGTCCCATACAAACTTTGCCTCCCTTTTTCATCCACTTAGAGGTAGAATTTCGTAAAATCCGTTCTTAGCTGACCTCTACTCGGCAAAAGGAATATTCCTACCAAATTTCAAATCTCTAAGTCTTATAGTTCCAGAGATATCCTGATATATATCTATAGAAAGTCTCCTATATATATATATATATAGTACGCTGTATAAGCTTGTAAACAACCCACTGCTGAACGAAGGCCTATATAAGAAGGGTTAGAGGATAATCCACAACGCTGCTCCACTGCGGTTTGGTGGATAATTTCTCCACCATGAGTAACGATCGTTATCACATTGTGTCTATGACGGCAATTGAACCCGCGACCGCCGGCGCCGGCGTGGTGACAACTGCTCACAACACTACACCAGAACGTGTATATCATATCGATTCCAAATTCCATTATTCGGAGTAGGGTATATAACAAATAATTTAATTTCTTGGTTTCGGATTCAATCGCCAAGTACCTAAACACGTATAACATGATTTATTATTCTATTTGAATGAACAGATCGTAAAATAGAGTGTGAGAAATATGATTCTCCTATAGTGTCTTCTTACTCTTAATTGAATCGAGCTTCAGATCCATAAGAGTAAGCGAGTAATCAATAGTCCTTTTTTTTTAAGGTGGGGCTTCATTCGAGTAAGCGAGTAAGCAATAGTGTCCTCTCTTTTGAAGGCGGGGACGCAAGACCACAGTGTAGAAATTTTAGGACAAATTCTACATTTTTCTATATAAATTTACACCCTCCGAAATATAGCAGGTATAATTTTTTTTTCAATGTATAATATTCATCAATTTTATGAGGAATCTAAACATGGTAAAAAAAACATAAAATATTAAGTTTTAAGTATACAAATTTCAATTTGAAATGTTTAAAAATTAATATATATATATTTTCGCAAACAATTAAAAACAAATCTTTATTTCTTAAATTAAAGAAATAGGTTTATTTATGAAAATATAAAAAAACAATTGAAATTCGCTTATTTTTCTACTAAAAACGATTTTTAAAAATTTACGTTCATCCCTTAAGCTTTATCTCGGTTAATTTTGATCGGAGACAAAAAAGTCATAGAACCTTTTACGTGTATTATTTTAAGTTCTATACAGTTACTTTGAACTTTTTTATCTAACATTTACCGTTTTCGAGTAATTGCGAAAAAACATTTATTTTATTTTTTTTTCAACCCTTGCCGGGGGTTGCGCACACTAAAACCTTTACACATTGTTTTGGTATCATTAAAACTACATTATATCAAAAATGCAGGGTTGTATGTGAAATTTCGATTTAAAACCTTATTTGACTGGACTAGAGTAAAATATCTTAGTATTTTTGCCTATCCTAAGCCAGGATTAAAGTATTAAAGGGGATTGGATCATGCTTGTTTATCCTGCTACCCTGTTAACACGTGGCGGCGTTTGGACGTAGGTAAACTACCTGTTTTGTGTCAAAAGTGCAGCTAGCTGCTAGGGTGTCCAGACGACGCGTACATAATTGGATAATTGTTGAGAAACTTTACTTAAAAGTTTAATGATATTTATCTGTTTTTTTACATAATTCGAATGAGAATCATGTACCGAGTAGTCTCCTTAAATATTGATAGTAATTTACCAGTCATTCTGTATATATATATAATAAAATTTCAACAGTTCCAATTGAAGATTTTTGAGAGTATTTTTCGAGGGCACTGTATAATCGGTACTGAAGCCAAAACTTTGATATTTTTTTCATTTTGTGTGTCTGCCTGTATGTTGGCCGCGCATCACGCCGTTATTACTGAATGGATTTGAATAAAAGTTTATATGATGTGAGTTCTATACTACGAGGTAGGACACGAAGTACTTTTTATACCGAAATTAATTCTGATTCCCTTGGGAGAGGGGATGAAAGTCAAAATTAAGGCGTAATCGTAAACGAAGTTGCGGGTACTGCTTGTTATCATATAAAAAAGTTGTTGTCTCGTGTCTTTTGTTGTTAAAGAAATTATTATGTAATTGCTACATAAAAATAATTTTTAAAATCCTATTGTATTTGTAAATTAGAGTGGCGTGAGATTTTTTTTTTAAGGGGCAACTTCCCAATTTGTAAGAAATAATAATGCAGTTAGCTCGACTTACTATAGATCCATACCATTTTTCTTAACTCCTATTTGATGTTTCTACTAGTATAGTTAAGTAAATTTTCCAAACTGTTGTTGATTGGGTTATTTCTAGAAACCTCTGGCTTCTGTGGACAATTGCCACATTTACCTCCCACCCCCAGGGTACCTCTATGTTCATAAATGTCAAAATCAATGAAAAGTCGTAGTTAAAATCAAAATAGAAGATTAGAGGCACACACAAGACTTTTGTCGGTATTATAATTTTAATCAGGAACCTAACTAGCCTATGTTTTTATAAACTTTCTCAACAAACATAGTATCTTATAAGGATTTTTCATATCTAACTTGAAGATCACGAAGTAAAAGCGTTAAAACAAACGAGCAATTCAGCTTAACTATATTATTTATTAAATAATTATATTTGGTTATACAGGTATCATTGCAAACAGATAAGAGAATAAAGATAACTTCTATAATATCGACACTCGTGTGTGGTCTATACAATCTATTAATTAAATCATCTTTATAGAAAATAAGTAACACGAAGTTTATTTGTGTATCGTTAATTAAGAAATAAAAATTTAATAAGAGTAATTAAAAGAAATGTTCAAACAACTTTTGTTCAATGATAGTTTCTTAATGTTTATATGTATTCGATATAAATAAATATATTGAAACAAGCATCATTTACTTAAAATAAATTCTGATAACTATTAAATATACAAGATTATTGGTAATTGAAAGAACGTTCTCGTTTTATTTATTCATTTTAATCATGAAACAAAATGTCGACAATTATAAAAACATTATTAAATATTATGCGTTCAAGTAACACATGTTAATTAGAATGACAACGATAAGTTTTATTTTGTCTTGTCTTTATATGTAGATACTTCCTCATTTCTCAATCTCGTGAACAACCTGAGGCTTAAACTCCAAATCCAAAACTTTCTTGAGACTCTCTGCGTACATATCTAATCTCTGCGTCATGTAATAGCAACGGCGATCTCTTATCTGTCTGTTCATATTCAGATCCATTACTGCGATTAATAAACCATCCTTAATACGAGAGAGACCTGGGCACCGAACACCATCGGGGCCACAGAAGTAGCTCGACCCATAAAATAGTCCCAAATCTTTATGAGCCGGTTTGCCATCTGCCGAAGTGAATTCGTTAGGGAACTCCTCATACCCGACACGATTGATAGCTGCAGTGAAGTAACAATTCGTTATCGCAGCGTTTCTGGCTTCAACGTTCCACATATATTCGCTTTCGGCTTCAGCAGCAATGGTCGCTGATGGATTGAATACAATTTCAGCTCCGTTCTGTCCGAACATCATCCAGTTTAAGACATGGTGACGTCCAAAGCATATGTTAATAGCTATTTTACCATATCTCGTCGCGAAAACTGGATGTCCCGTGTTACCTTCCATATAATAATTCGATTCATTGAAGTCACCGAACCTTGGAATGTGGTTCTTACGGTGTTTGCCAATAACGTTACCCGTGTCGCTAATGACTACAACGGTGTCCCATAAAATATCTCCGTGATTCTCATCCCTCTCGAGGATCGATGAAACTATAACCATGGAGTACTTAACGGCGAGTTCACGGAGAAATCTTGTCGTTGGCCCAATTTCCGCGGATTCAGCGAATTCACACCAAGGCTGTTTTTGTCGTGTGCAAAACACATACGGCATGTTCCAAAATTCTTGCAAACAAAGAATGTTGACACCCTCTTGTCCGGCTACGTCGATAATCTTTTTAACTTTAGCGAAGATGGCATTTCTCTGTTCATTTATTGGACGGTCGGTTGAAACAACGATCGAATGCTGGATGATTCCTACCTTGACGATCCTTTGTGGTCTTGTTGATTCGTTCTTAGCGGGAAAAGCGTACGCTGCGATATCGAAATTATTATCATTGGCGACGGCAATCGAGGACTCCTTTATTGGAACTTCTAGATGGTTTTCCCGGCCATAGTAAATCCTGTTGAACTCATTCAGATCTCTGCCGCTAAGATTGTTGTTAATTATGGCTTCAAGGCTGTGTGTTTCTCCGTCCATGGCTATAGTTTATCAGTCGCTAGCAAGTCAGCGTCGACAACTAATATTTTTCGATCGTTCCTGGCTTTAAATAGCCACACCGGTTCCAATACATGAATAAAATAAGATGATTACTGTTTGTTTTTATTGATTAGTACAGATCCTGCTAACCTTTAGACTTTAAGTGATAAATTCAAACAATATTGAGAGAAAGTGATTTAGTTTATCATGGTAAGCAAAACAAAGATACGGGACAAATGAGTCTATAAAGTCATATGCACAGTTCTATATAAATAAAATAAAGTAAATGCAAGATTGATCCTAGGACCTACTAAACAGCAAGATGGCAGATGGCGAATGAAAACCAATGCCGAAATTGCAAACCTGGTGTCTGAACCAAATATCATTGGTGTTACCAAATCTCATCGGTTGCGGTGGCTCGGGCATGTCGAACGCATGGGGGAGGATCGAGCAGTCAAGAGAGCTTATCTGGGTCGACCAACTGGACGTAGACCAGTGGGTCGCCCCAGATACCGCTGGAAGGACGTGGCTGAAGCAGACTTGCGTGAGATCAAAGCCAATAATTGGCGGGAAATCGCGCAAGATCGTGCGAAAAGGAGGAATCTTGTTTCGGAGGCCAAGACTCACTTCGGGTCACTGAGCCAGATGAGTTAGTTAGTTAAATGCAAGATTACATTATGTTCATTTTAGGGTATTCGTTTAGTTTTTAAATATTAAAGTGAAACAACATTTTTCTTTAATGTTTATTTACAACTCATAAAACTGATAATGTCATAATGATGATTTTGATCATTAAATATTTTTATTTTAGTAAAATTTTACATTTTTTTTAACAAATATTGGGCACAATTACTTTGTAGTTTGTACACTTATTGCGAAATACAAATTCCATTTTATAGATTAAAAAAACAAAAACCTTAAATAAAGTTATCTATTTCAAGGTTTTTTTTATGTTTAATTTATTCTTTCTACTATTTTTAAACAATAACCTCACAAAATTTTTAAGAATATATTTATTACGTGTTAGGATTATTCAAAAAATTTGGAATTGTTAAATGCAAAAACAGCTCTATAATAATATTTGTCAAGTAAAGACCGAGATACTTTTCGTGAGTTTTCTGTTGAATGGGTTCATTATTGATTGTAAGAGGAGAAAAAGTGGGTATTTGTCTATTTTTGGCTTTAAAGATGACATAGCATGTTTTCGATATGTTAATGGTTAATAAATTGTATTGGAACCAGTTATATAAAGTGTTTAGATCCTCTTGAGCTTTAGATATTAAGTCGTGAATGGAAGTTCCAAAATAAAACAAGGAAGTGTCGTCTGCGTATAAAGTAATATGACCATGTAAGCCCAGCTGAAAAATATTATTTATATATGTAACAAACAGCGGCCCTAGTATTGAACCTTGCGGTATTCCGCAGGTAACAGGTAATGCATCACTTTGGGTTTTGTCCGACTTTACTATTTGTGTTCTACCTGTGAGATATGATTCTAATATATTAAGTGCTTTACCAATGATACCTATAGACTCTAGCTTTTTTAAAAGTAGCTGATGGCTTACTGTGTCAAAGGCCTTTTTGAGATCGATAAAAACACCTAAAGCTATGTACTTTCGGTCAATATTTTGTTTTAATTTAGTGACAAGGTCGATGGTAGCCGTAGTTGTATTACTTCTGGGTCTAAAACCGTACTGATTGTTAGAGATAAATTTAATCGTGTGTAGATAATTTTGTAATCTTGTGTGTAAAACTTTTTCTAAAATTTTTGACAATACTGGGAGTACTGATATGGGTCTATAGTTACCTGGGTCTGTATTGGATCTCGATTTATAAATAGGTGTAACCTTGGCAATTTTTAAAGTATTTGGAAATATACCGTCACATATTAGTCCGTTAAAACATTCAGTTAGTCTATTACATATCAAATTTCTTATAGATTTAATAGCTTTAGTACTTAAACCATCCAAACCAACACTACAATTTGAGTCCAATTTAAGAATTATGTTTAAGATTTCTTTTTCGGTACAGGGTTCAAACGACGAAATACAATTTTTCGATTGGGTAATTTGCGGCAAAGCACGATGAAAATTGTTATGGTAATAATTAGGTATACATTCGGCTAGCTGGGGCCCAATATTTGCGAAATATTTGTTAAATGTTTGACAAATGTTAAAAGGATCTGTCACTGTCAGAGAATCAATTTCAAGCTTAGTTGGAAAACTATTGCAAGCAAATTTATTAGCTGCCAGAGTCTTGATTAAGGTCCACATTTTCTTTGGCTTGGTACTACATTTAGTAAATTCTTTATAGTGGTATTGATCTCTTGTTTCTTGAATTAGTTTAGCTACATATTGTCTTTTTTACATTTCGTTTCAGTATCCAATGGCTAACATTGCTTTAATAATGGATAAAATTCGCCGAACTCTTGCGTCTCAACAAAATGGGTATAAAAATTTCGTGGCTAAATATATGGACGCTGTTTTGCCGAATAAGAAAGAACTTATGTCTGTCAGATGCTTCAAGTAATAATATTATATACTATTAAAGCGTTTTTAAACATTTAAGATATACCTGTAAAATATGATAATTTAACAAAATTATACCTTTTATCTTTTTAGGCAAGCATTAAAGGAAATAATGTGTGAGAAAATGACGGAACACGAATATTTAACTTTGATCCGACATTTTCGCGGTGATATCGGTAAAGAGGAAAGTCCACGGCGAGAAATGATCAGGTTAATTGTAATATTGATATATTACCTTGTATAAGAACCTAATAGACATGGCACTGAATAAAATAAGTAATTAAAAAAAAAACCGAAAAATTGAGACACTATAGTTACTGTGACGAGTTAAAATGAATGAACTAAATATTACTTCTGATATCTACTCCTGTTGTTATGTTGTATTCTAAAACCAATAAATTTCAGATCTTTTACATCGAAGTCTTGTATGACAATTTTAATATCCACTGTAGTAGTAGTAGGAAACGAATTAGTTTAATTTGTATGATTGGAATTAATACCTCTAACTCATTATTTGGTGACCGCGTATCGACAAACGTAGCGCATGCTGCCGTCCTCCGGCCCGCTGGACTGACGACTTCCGTAAGGTCGCCGGTGGAGGCTGGATGAGGATTGCGGAAAACCGGGATATTTGGCGCGACCTTGGGGAGGCCTATGTCCAGCAGTGGACTGCGATAGGCTGATGTGAGCGAAGCGATCTCGTTATTTACGAAAAATTTAAATTTTAATTCAAATAGTACTGTGCTGTATCAGCCTGTAAACAGTTCACTGTTGAGTGAAGGCATTTTATCCATATAGAAGAAGGGCTAGAATTTAATCCGCTGCTCCTTTGTGGGTTGGCGGGTAATATCTCTACCATGAGTAATGATCATTACCAGGTGTCCATGATACCAACCGGGACCGACGGGTCTCCGAGGCATGGTTGGGAAACCCACAAAAACATACACCCAGACCGGAAACAAATATTTGCACAAATACAAATATTTGCCCCGAGCGGGAATCAAATCCGCGACCGCCGGCGTTGAGACCACTACTCGCACCACTATACCAGAACGGTCGTCAAATAGTATCTACTACACTCGTAGAAAAAGCACATGAGAAAAGAAACGGAACAGAGACAAAGCTTAGCGAGGAGCAAGCAAAATTTATATCTATTTTGGTAGGGTTGGCACAGGAGGGCGGCCCGCAGAGGCGGGCCTACCGTCGGGGCATCACGGTTGCATGCGAAAGCGATCCCGTGGCGCCCCACTCCCGACAATGAGGGCATCGCTGGGTTTTAGTGGGTATTCTGACTCCGCAGCCAGCGAGTCCCACATACCCGTCGCCTTTACAGCGGCGGGATGCGTCAATGCATTTCCTAGCGTCCAAAAAAAAGGGGTTAGCACAGGAGGATAAAATTAAGTATAAATAAAACATGATGTGTTTCTATTATTGTTCATACACACTGTACAGTAAACCATATTAACACTTTTATATTAAAACACTATTTAATTTATTAAATTATCATTAAATGAAAACATGACGCGCGACGTTTACTGCAGCCCCTGAGTTTGAGCACTCGCCGAGCCGGTATAGGTCGGTCTCTCTGTACGTGACGAAAAAGTGCTCACGCACACACGCGCCTCGCGCTTGTAGTAGTGTACCTACCTATTGTAACGCGCTTGTATGAAGTACGTTAGTGCTTTTATCTCTCGTCGTGTAGATCTCTCGTGTTCACTGCGCTGAGCCGCGGGCTGTGGGACGAGCGCGCGCGCCTGCTCGAGGGGCTGCGGCACGCGGACGGCGGCGGCTCGGGCGCGCTGCCGCCCGCGCGCCTGCGCCAGCTGCTGCGCGCGCACCGCCTGCCCCTCGCCGGCGACCTCGTGGACTGCATGCTGGATGTGTGAGTAGTCGAGGGAGACTGGGCCATAGTCACATATAACATACTACCTTTAACCCGCGGCTTCGCTCGTATTTTTATCTTTCGTATTTATTTATTTTTAATAAAAAAAGTATCCTATGTTACTTCTAATACCTCCAAGAATATGTGTACAAAGTTTCACGATGATTGGTTAAGTGGTTTTCGCGTGAAAGCGTAACAAACAAACTTACATTCACATTTGTACTTAATATTAGTATGAAGTATTTATTTATTTAAGTTTGTATAAAAAAATGTTTTGTATTCTGTACCTATGTATTTGTATTGGTGTGTGATTTATTAGTGACCATTTAAATAAATAAAATAAATATATTAGTATAATTCATATTTTATGTATGTTTTTTAGCCTTGAAAAACATGAAAATTGCAACATTATATATGAAGATCTGATGTCTTTTCTGGACTTTCAAACACGACCAGTGTTCAATCTTACTGAGGCGGATTACCAAAAGGTTGTGCGTCACGCGCCCCCAGTTAAAGACACAGAGGTGAGGTTCCATATTAAGATGTTGTCGTTACTAAAATAAAGAGGATAAATAAATACCTTATATTCAACGTCCTCCATTACGAAGAGAATCTTGTGTTGGGGGTTTTGGTTAATAAGTTTTTATAATATTAAAGCCAAATTATCAGAAGACACAGAGGCTTGGAAATAACACGCTACGATTCAAATTAGTGGAATCAATGTCAAGTCATTAAAGTCAACGTGAATTAAACCGCCATACGCCACTCAGCTTAACGATAAATATAAACAATTCTTTGCAAAATAGAAGGATTTACAGTCGGGACTCATTCTTCAACTGTAAAATTTAAATGGGTCCCGGCTGTAAATCCTTCTATTTTGCAAAGAATTATTTATTTATGTGTCGATTATAAAACTATTTCAATGGTATAGTTGTTCAGTATTATTTTGACAACATTCTAAACTACTGGGCTTGTTTAATTCTTTTAAGTTTAATTTTTTTATTAATTTCATGTATTTTTTAGTTTTTTACGCAGTCGAGTTTTTTTTTATAATAAATATTTTTTTTATTAATATTCATTGCTTTATACTATTAATCAGAATAACGGATATCATACACCCTAACTTATAATGTATTTCTTTTAATTTTTTTAATTATTTTTTTTATAATGACTTATTAAATATACTGATTGACAGCTACGAGTATAATTATCAGTGTTTCAAGTCCCGCTGAAGACAAGAACGTAGTCAAAAATAAATTTTATAGGCCAAACAGATGTTTATTGTAGTTTGGTCGTTTATGCCGTTATTACGTATATTGTAAATTTTTCTGGTCATCTATGTCCATCATCCAGACATAATAATCATATATCGTATCGTATCGTATATAATAATATATCGTATTGGGGGCTGTTAAATGTGGGACAATTATCTCTGATGGTTACTTTATAAAATATGAAATTTGGCCTACAAATATAAAATATATATTACAAATATAATATATATGTTATTAATATGTTTGTAGAAAACATAGTAAGCCTGAATTTGACCGTCACAAATACCGTTAGCATTCAAGAGAAGAGTGTGCACAAGAGAAAATTTAGGATTTATCATAAAAATGTTTTTTAATTTACTTTTAATAATAATTAAAGTTAGTAAGAATTCTTCATTTTTTTGGTGATACCTAGCCTTATCTTATACTATTGCATTAATGTCACAAAGACTTCACAATGGATTCAGGTTGTTTTATTGCGTTCTGTGGAAACATTAAGTCAGTGTCTTCTTCATGTAGTCGTAATACTTACATATTTCACTCGTTCGAATAAAAGGTCGATATAAATTTGGACGAGGAAGATTTTGAATTTTTTTTTTCAACAAAAGGTTTTTTTTGAACGTCTGTGGTAAGAGATTCTTTAGTAGAATACGTCAAAATCGCCTTTATAATTTTACTTAATGATCAACTTCTCTTACACAAGTTTTTTAGTAGAAATGGATTCTGGCCAATAATTATTGTCATTAAATGTGACATAATATAAAAAATTAAACCTTTTAAAATATTAGCATTTTTTTTTTCTAAATGACCTTTTAATCTGTATGTCTCATTCTCTCATCTGTCTTCATTTATTTTGTATTTTGTATTATTATTTAGATTCCAGGGTTAAAATATTAATGAAACATTTAATTGCAAATAATCGTAATATAATTTCTGAACTCTTTTCGCAGTGTAAGCTGTGGTCGGAAGCAGATAGTTTGATAAAAGAAGGCTTTGTAAATTGGGAAGCATTTTTGTGTCAACTCAACCTTGAACATCTCGTAAAAGAACAAACAAATTAAAGTGTTTACAATTTAGTTTTGCTTTTGCACACCTTTTCATCCTAAACAACTATTTCACTATTACACTTTATTTAAAGCAATTTTGATGTATTTATTTCTATGATATTTATTCAATTGTGAGCTTTTATTAAACATTAAAATTTACGATATCTTGTTTAATTTGAAGGTAATTTAAATAAATAAAAATAAAAAATAAATATGTCATGTTACATTTTAATTGGTATATTTTGATCACAATAAATTATATTTTGAAATATTGTCTCTTTTTACAGAAAATTACAAAAAACAGTTGAAATACATTATCACTATTGCAAACACATTTTCACAACATTGATAATGTATAATATAATATAATTAATTTAATGAATAGCATAAGATTGTGATAAAAGGAGAAATGGCTGATTCATACAACGTTTCGCAACTATTACAAAATAAATAACTTATAATTAACTATTTAACTAAATGACTCCTACCCTCCAGCAAATAATTAAAAATATTTTATTTTGTTGAAAAGTAAACCATGAGATTTTAACGTTAAATCCATTGAAAATGAATTATGTCAATTAAATAATACTTTTTTTTTCTTTCTAGTTTTTAGCCTCTTTCATGAAGCCCTATCCAAATTTCAACTTTCGTTACATTTCTAATTGATATTAATTTTATATGTTCATTCTAGTTGTGATTTTAACGTCAGCGTTATATTTACAAATGGCACGAAGCATTCACTTGTGTCGATATAATCGTAGACTTAAATCTATTAAACTATACAAAAATAATTAAACAAGGTACAGGACTTTAGATACATTATTATAACCATGACACTGGACGAAACTGTTTGCTTATAATTTAATTTACTTACAACTAATTTAGGTACATATTTACACGCCCCTTATATTTTTACTTAAGGTAGAGTTAGGCTCCACTTTATATAATTTTTAAAATTAAAATAATACTATAATTCCACCACTATATATTTTCGACTATTTTTTATACACAGTCCTTTCTGTTCTCATGTTATGTCACTCGAAATCACAAGTAATTTTTATCTCGGTTGTTATCACCACATATCTTTAACACGTTCTGTCGCAGGTAATTGCGGTCGATATCTGTGAATATGAAGAATATGCAATTAATTATTTTAAATATTCTTCATCATTTGACTTACTTCAGTTTACTTTTTAAGTTACATTACATATTTGAAAAATATTACCTCTGTGGCGACATTGAAAGCGAATTTGAAGGTGGACTAGCTATAGGAGACATTTTGATTCCGGAACTGTTACCGTTTATACTTGAACCCATACTCGACGCAGAATCAACACTGAAATATTTCAAATATTAGGTAATCGTTTTAAAAGTAAATTAGGCAGAAGCAAAATCGATAGCATAGGTTCTGCACTAATAAACAGTAGTACAATACGTTGGAAGTACAAATTTTTGATCTTTCATTATATAACTCACCGATCTATTTGTCGTCTAAACAACGGGTACCTCCACGGCGAATTGGGCTTTCGTTGTTCATGTTGAAAGGCTGGATTGTCTCGACCTCCACTCTCATTCACTATGGACATCGACACCTGGCGTTCGGGATCACGAGTCTTTGATGATAGTCTCCTGTAGTAAAATATAAAAATGTATGTGTATATTTTATTCGTCATGATTTTCTTTCAAATTAATTGTACCTACTATATAACTATGAGCGCATGGTATTTATGTGTTTTTCCAAATACTTTTTTCGTATCTTTAAGGTATTGTATCGTTTTACTAGCGCCGTCCTATGCATTGACGCATAATATTTTAAAAAATTCAAAGAGAGCTTTGATAAGTTTGTTTTAGAAATTTTCTATTACCTAAGTATTCTAGAAGGTAGCGAGCTCTGTGTCTGCGGCCGCGCTCGCTGTCGACTGTCCACTATGAGAACGTGTCTGTCGTACGGCGTGTCGTAATCCACTTCTAACACTGTGGAGAAACGGTGTGGCCACACAAGATCCAATGCGGCTATTAGTAAACCAACTACCACGCAAATACAACCTGAAAAATATTCAGTAATTTAATGACACGAAAGTTTTTAGTTTTCTAAACTAAATTATGTTGATGTGATACCCATTATGTTTACTAGGAATATTAAACACTAGCTGTGACCGCGGGTTCTCCCGTTCATATGTTTAACTTTATTATGTTGCTAAGTTGTAGGAAGTAGGCACCTACAGCTACAAGTATAGCACAGTGCCGCAGTTATTAATACGTTAGACAACGTAAATTTTTTAATTAAGAATTTGAAAAACAAAATATCCTATATACCGTTGTAAACAACGTTCATAGAATGCATCAATATTTTGCACAGACAAACACAACATACCGATATATTGTGAGTATTATAAATATAGTTTCTAAATAAACTAAAAACTGTTTCATATATTATTACATTTTTTTTTTAAAACATGTTCCTAATTCCTATGTATATTTGCATCAATGTACTTATCACTCGAAAAATTTGTTGAGTCATATCGTAATTCAATTTGAAATATTTTTTGATATATTTAGTTGGTTTAAATGAAATAAAGATTATACATGACTTATGGATTTACTTTCCGATTTGATTAACGACTTTCAAATATAAACACAGCATTTTCGCAATGACGCGTGTTCAAATAAAGAGAAATACAGTAATTAGTACTTTTAAGTTTTTTACGAGTACAGTAATTATTTTACAAATAATTTTGGTTAGGACCTGCTCACTATTTTACGTTTTGAGATGGATGGATTGTAAACTGATGATATTTAAAATGTTACAGACATATTCACTGACTATTAAAAGTTTTTTCATTTTTCATTTCATCTATTAATCTTTTAATCATTAAAAAAAATAGAAATAATGAGCTGAAAATTGCAAGTTTTATTTATATTATAATATTTTGATTATTATTACCTGCAATTAAAACTAGCCAAAAACACCAGCCTAAGGAAAAGTACAGCATGGCTCCATCAATTCTGACTACTAAGGGAACGTTAGGTAATGAAGCCCAATATCCTCCAGCCGCTGCACATAAAGTAACGCCAAGTGACGCCATAGCATAGGCTCCGTAGCGTGGTACCACGACCAGTAGAAGATTCATCAGTAGCCATAGTGCTAGTGCCGTCCTGGAAAATTCCAATCAACTGATTATTAATATTGTTCTTATTGTTTGAGTCAATTGACTTATAGGTGTCAAATGTTGGGCTTGGCGATGTTTTAAATTTAAAACATATTTTACAAACTATGCGAAATTTCTAATATCATAATAGTTAAATGATAATATTGTATTGAAAATATTTATTTTTGCAGATAGGGATGTGTTTGTTAAATTTGAGAAGTTGTGTTTTTTTTTTTTTGTAAAGCAATAATGCTCGTTTCTATAGTGCAAGGTAAAATCTTTTAATGAAGTTGCACTAACAACTTAGCAACTCCACAATTAATAGCCGTACTTTCATACCATAATAACGTTGCAGTTGTGTATCCAGCTGCTCGATATTTAGCGCCCCATTCGAAGCCTTCATGTTCTGCTGCGAAATGTTCTGCGACAGACAATACGGGGTATGGTAGACCTCGTAAAAGTCCGGCACGGTACCATTCTTGAATCGCTCCAGCTTCTTCCCATCGAAATTGCTCATTGTAGTCTACCCCAGGGTCTCCTCTAGATAAGTTACCCCAGGATAAGGCTGCAATGTAAAGTGACGGTTTGATTCATGTGCATATCACGTCACCTTAATTCTAGCAGCAGTAATTGCCTTTCCTATAGGATATTGTTATGGATGAAAGAGTCTGTATGTTATTTTTGGAGTTTTAATTTAAGTAATCTACGAAGTAAAATTTACCAGCAAGAGTAACATTGACGTGGCCCAAGCCGACATGCACGGCGAGCCAGCAGTCGAGTCTTTCAGCGGAGAAGGCTCGGTATGCGGCTCGAGATATTCTCGAACCCGCTATGTGCCACGATGATCCATGCTTACATACTGCATTAGAAAACATATTTATACTATTTCAATTAATTTAAAAATACTTTAATTAAGTTTTCAATGAATAAACGTTCTTGTAACTAATTCTGTACTCCCTATAAGTGGTTACTGTACGTACGTGTCCCCGACTTAAACCCCATTGAGGATGCATGGAACGAACTGGGACGACGTATATACGTCAGCGGAAGCCGCTAATCACGCTACGTGAAATGTAAGATGCTGTAATAAAGGAATGCCAGAATTTTCCGACGTAAACGTAGTAGAAAGTCTGCCAAATCATATAACAGCACTATATCGAGCTCGCGGAGGCAACAAAAAGTACTAAAATGCGTGAAAACGTCACAATTTATGAAAATACTGAAAAACTACGCATTTCTATTTTTTTTCCACTTATAAAAAATAAAGATATTGAAGATTTTCTAACCGATCGTTGTTCTTAGCGGTCCTTACTATGTATTTTATTGCGAATATTTTTTTTTGTGTATCCACATTTAAAACTTGTGCGTTGATACTCTTTTAACAAATAAAATGATGCTTACCTAAAATCACAGTTCCTACGAATAAACTAAGGGTGACGATGGTAAATGTTGAAAACCTCTGAAAATAAAAATAAAAATTATATCATGATCTTTGTTATATATTTGCGGATAAAATTTTTCAAGTGAAAAGTGGAGTTGCAAAACATAAGTATAATTGTGACAATAAGTTAAAAACAAAACAATTACGACTTGACCTCACTGGCGATAGGAGAGCGGCCCTTAATTGCAAAGTTAAGCCTCTTAGGAGAACTTAACTCTGCGATTATAAGACTACTAGTTTCCGCCCGTGGCTACACCTGCGTGGTGTATTGATAAAATGTAGCCTATGTCCTTCCCCAGGCTTCAGACTATCCGTATCTTTCATCACAAACGGCTCAGCAAATTAACCGTGAAAGATACCTCTACACAGATAAACAAATGGACAGACAGTTAGAAGTTACTATCGTTTTATAATATCACGTAAGGTTTTTATGCATATTATTGAATTTAATGACGAGGATTACTTAATATAACGGTTTCATTTGTCGTATGGTACCAGCAAAAAAAGGATTAGAATAAAGTACATAGGTACTCGTAATTTATGGATATGTTTTAAGTTTTTACGGTTCTACTTACCTACTGCAACATACTCCTGTAAGCTACGTGATTATTTTAAACTATGTTATATTATGACCAAATTACACAAATTCTTTATAAATTGTGGCCTATGTTTTATTTTGATGTATAAGCTATATTACAGTAAAGTTTAATCTAAATGCATTTAGTATTTTTTTGCGTGAAAGAGTAACAAACAAACATCCATCCATCCATACTCAAAAACTTTTGCATTTATGATATTAATAGAATTTCGAAAATTTCTAAAACAATTAATGTATGTACTCATAAGGTACAGAAGTATTACGTTATACTAATGCCTATTGTGTTACGGTACAGTGAGACGGGTTTCCTGCGCTACAGTATTCATGTATTCATACATAAAGAAAAGACAAAACCTTCTCTCACCTCCTTCCTGATGCCGGGAAAGATCGCCAGGAACGCAAGGTATAGCGTGAGTGCCGCGACGAGCAGCACGAGTGCGGGTACGTCGGCTGCGACGGCTGTGCGGTTGTGATAAGCGTACAGGGTCGGCCCGCCTTCCTCGCGGAAAGCATCAAACCACCCCTTCATCGCTCACCCAGCCTGGAATTTATTAACATAAATTTAATAGGCAATATTTAAAGTGCTTAATACAAAAAAGCCGTGACTGTGTTAGGATAATCTCACTACTAATGAAGTTACTCATTAAACTGTCAACTTCCCACGGCTTAATCCACCACGCTGCTTCACTACAAATTTGAAGGTCCTTTAGTTGTGATTATGCGATGTCTTTATTTTATAAACGACCAGTGACCAGGAAGGAAAAGTGTTGAATGCATTGGCAAAAGTAAAATATGATAAATAAAAAATAAATTTCCTAACACCAGTCAATATACGTAGTACCCACCACACAGTCAATATAATACGTATTACACAAAAAATAAAAAGTCTTTTTTTTTAAAGCAATTTTTGAGTCGAGTAGTTGATGTTGACTTGTTGACGATTTCATAATTGAAGTATAAGAGGTACTCCTTTTTTAGCTTTAATAAAAAGCTAGTCAATATTTATATAATAAAGTTGAGTTTGTTTGCTTGAAGGAGCTTACGCAGGAAGTTTTATTTTTTTATTGAAGAAGATAGGATACAATATATTACGCTATGAATCATAAGATTAGGTCTCGATTCTACTGTTTTAATCGTGTCACAATCGGTACACAAGCGCTATTTTTAACAGTTTTGATACACTCATAATACAATCGTGGCATATAGATGTTATGGTGATTTTCCAATATCGTATCATTGAAAAAAAATTATAACAAAAATGTAACAATAATAGATAGTTGTTAAATGCTAATCTAATATTTTCGACGCAGAAGTCGCATATTAAAATTATAATTATAGCCACATCTACATTATTCTTGATAATGTTAAAAAAAAGAAAATGAATTGCAAAGTTCCTTTCAGGTCTCGTACTTGACACGATTAACGCTATGTCCATCGTTACAATCTGATTTATGACGCTGTTTTTTCTACTTAGATTTTTAATTGTAATTGTTATTTGGTGCTGCAATACTAAAAATAGTTGGTACGATGCTAAAATTAATAACTGATTTTTTTTTTATTTAAGTTAAATTATCTTAAGCTCTTTTAGCAGAATAGATTTCAAGTGAATTTAAAACTTATAACCAAAATCTTTACTATGTATCATAATTCAAAAGTGAGTTTATTAATTAGCTTTCTTTAATTTTAATGAGTTGCTTGATTACTAGTCTAGATTTTTTATTGTTGCCTGAAAATAGCATACTATTTTGTATACAATACAATTTTTTATACAAAAGATATATAAAATAAACAAAGTAAAATAAAAACGTAAATGTATGTATTCAGACCAATAATTAAGTATTCGCCATGTGTTAAGGAGGTAAATAATGATATTTTACAAAAGTTTCTATAGTTTGAGCACACAAAACATACAGCTTACTGGCAGAAACATTTGAATAGTCAAACTGCTTGAACGGGGAAGAATTTACAATAACACGAGAAAGATTTTAAGAGGGAGTTTAAATAAATAAATTAATATATTTAATATACACTCATGGTCGTCTGTTCTTAAGGTAGGCAATAATGCCCGTGTTTTATGTAACAGCAGTATGTACATTATTTATATATTTTTTCTGCTTTTCTCTGTTTTAAGTTTATTTCTGTATCTGTATGTTTGCGTACTCTTCCCGAAACTTTTTCCTAAGTTACTATCATTAAAGGTTGCCTGGAAGAGATCGCTATAAGCGATAAGGCCGCCTTTGCATACATATTTTTTTGTACCTAGTGGTTCTAAATTGTATTTTTTTTTTGTGAGCAATAAAGTTTTAATACATAAATAAATAAAAATAACAGCCGGCTGATATTCATAATTTTTTAAAAATAAATGAACATATTATTAATACATATATATAAAAAAATATGTATTACAACCACATTCAGGGCGGGAATCCAACCCACAAACTTGGAACAGAAAGGAGAGTTACTGCCAAATGCGCCAATTCTTTCAGATATTAAGATTATTATCATTAATAATTTATCAGGGATATATATATATATATATATATATATATATATATATATATATATATATTCCGGGCGTGATCCTTAAGTATGCCGTGCGGTAACCAGCAGAGAAGAATAGTCCCAACTTCCTTCTTGCCGAGATGTTGTTAAAGGTGACTAACGCCATAATGATCTCTGTAAAACAAAATCTTTTCTCTGAAAAATCTGTAAAACAACATTTTCTTCAAATGTAATTCTTACCCTTATCGAATCATTTAATTGTCATCTTTTGCCACTATTGATCACATTATTCCTCATCAATATTTGCATCTATGTATGTATATTTATAGTATTTATACTGCATGTATATTGTATAGTATGAATTGTTCCTATTTTGCACTTATAAAATTATATTATAGTTTTGTTATTAATGTACTGTACAGTTGTACACCTATACCATCTATATACCATTTCCTCTACCCTAAGGTTGCCTGGAAGAGATCGCTCATTAGCGATAAGGCCGCCTTTTGTACTTATTTCCTTTTTATTTTGTACTATTGCTTATTCTTGGTGTACAATAAAGAATTATTATTATTATTATTATTATTAATGATTACGCCACCCCTCAAAGTGCTACAAAACAAAGATCTAAAAGCTTAGGACCCCAGTCCTCGATAGCACTACTATTCCTGGCTACGGTAGCGACTTAGGTAACGGTAATTGGGTGGTATGAAACGCCGGCATAGATTCCGTTACGACCCACGACGACACATGTCTCCGGCATCACACAATATTCACCCTTTGAAGTCTGATGAAAAGATTATTGAGCTGGAAGGAGAAATGAATAGGCTACAATGGAAGATATTGGATTTATCTTGAAGTATAAATAGAGGACACGATAAACCTTGAAATCTGGTAACCCGGACGGCGACCAACAGTCCCAAGGAGGCATCGGGTTTCCCATTGTCATTGTAAATATTTATATATATTGTATAATAGTTGCATACATTATATTTAGAGTATCTAAGAGATAGTCGCTGAAGGTCGTACAGGTATAGGCAACGAACTCACATTGAATAATAATGTTAAACTGTAACAGTCTCGCCCGATGAATTAATATCTAAAATCTCGAGAGCTTTCAGTTCGAATATCTAATTGTTTTGATTGTCTTGACGATTGTGTTTCTGTGGACGATATAAAAAGTAGTTTAGTCGATACAGTCCATATAGTCGGAGGTAGATTTTACAGACTTGACCGTAAAAATAGCTTCCAAAAACTCTTTGATCAAACTAAAGTTTTATGAACAAAATCGCGGTTTTAAAAAAAATAAGAAATATGGACAAAATCGTCAAAACCCCGTTTTTATTTTTAAAAATAAACAAGTTTTATGGATAGTTCTATATCTCGGTCACTCAACCTATTCGTAGCTCGGTCGAAGATCCAAAATCCGAGCTTACCCGACACTATTCCGAAGAAATCCCGGACATCAACTTATACGAGGTTAGTTTTGCTCAGGGATAGCTTAAAAACAATAAGGCACCAGTCAAAGCCGATATTACGTCAGACTCTCTGAAAGCAGGTGAAAAACTGGTACCTAAAGTCCTACGAAAGCTCTTTAATAGCATCTTGCTTGAGGACGTAGGTAACGTCGAAAGCCTTGAACAGAAGCATGGTGGTGCTCTTCTTCAAGAAAGGAAGATAATATCTGGAGAAGATTTACAGGGCCCTTTCGCTGCTGAGCCACGTTTATAGTCAGTTCTCTAGGGTTATAACGAATCGTCTGACGAGAAAGTTTGACGACTTCTAGTCTCCCGAAAAAGCTGTTTTCCGAAAAGGCTACAGCACCATAGACAACATACATATGATGCCACAGGTTATATAAAAGATCGAGGAGTATAATCGGCTATTGTGATTGGCGTGTATGGACAATGAGAAAGCTTTTGATTCGTTCGATTTAGATTAGAGATTTTATCTCTCCGAAACTGTTTATCCCTGCATTTGAAGACACTTTCAAGCTCCTGGACTGAAAAGGATTCGGCATCAATATAATCTCAGTGTCTTACGTCGAGAGTTTTTGACCAGTATGTGTTGCTACACACGGATCTAAGACGCGGTCTCTAGCTATGATCCTTAAAACAAGGTCCTTTAAACAAGGTCCAAGTCGCAAAGCGAGCAAATAAACATAGGGCTATTTCTCTGCGAGATCAAAACAGAAATGATGAGACCCGCATATGAAAGATGGTTACTAACATAGCCCAGCCAATTTGCAAGCCGGAGTGTCAGTGTGCAGGGCACATAGCTCGTAGAAATGACGGCTAATAGAGCAGAAAGGTTCTCGAGTGGGGACCACGTATCGGCAAGCGTAATGTCGAACTCCCGTCTAGATGGATAGACGACTTGAGAAGAGTCGCTGGAAGTCAGTTGGATGGAAGCTGCTTCAAAGCGGTCGTTCTGGAGGTCGATCAGGGAGGCCTACGTTCAGCAGTAGCCATCCAATGGCTGATATGATAATGATGATCTAAGTTACTGTAAAAAAACTGTAAACTGAATTTGAAAGTTTAGTCACCCAACTAGTAAAACATCAATAACTTTTAAAAATAAATCGAGTTTTTTTTTCTAAAATTTCGACTTTAATCACTCCCATATATTTACTATTATATTCACAGATAAGTTTTTTGTTTCCTTTTTATACTAAATACAACCGTTATTAACTTTATAAATCTAGTATGGATATCGAAAAATCGCTAAAAGAAAAAACTGTATTTAAAATATTGTTCATATTTTATTTATTTATTTATTTATTTATTAATACATTAAAATATATATACATGCAGTGCCTCATAAACAAAAGTTAGTTTTACTGTGCACTGTAGTTAAACTATACTAAAGTAATAATATATAAAATTATAATAGTATGTAATCTAAATATAAAAATGGAATTCATCCGTCCATCGCATCAACGCCGTAAGCAGAACCGGAATCTATACACATTCCTCTAAAAAGTGCTTTTTGAGTTTATGTTTGTAATTTTTTTCGTTCATTTCATCTTTTAGTGTAAAATATAAAATATAAAATTATATTCAAACATAAGGATGTGTATAAGGTCAAATTATGTAGTATATCTAATTTTAAAGTTAATAAAATGTAGTAAATTGTATAGGTACAGCGAAATTTCCTGTTAATTATAATGAGCTTCTATAATGTATTTTTTTTTTTTTATAATTAAATATTATAAAAAATATTTAACATTGAATTTGACTACCGCGTTTGTAGTCGGAAGAATTTGTTATATATTGTTTTTGAAATAAAAATGTATTTTCATATGATACGAGTTTTACATATTAGTTTAAAATAGAGAGGAAAATAAAGAGCAGGTTATTATCGACATGCTGCCGCCAGATTTTTACGTTACAAATGGCGGCCTATAACATCTACACCAGTATTGCGTTCAGAACGAATAATTTCATGAACTTAAAAACAAAATATCTCTTTGCAACTAACGGAAACCGCATATGTTTTTGGTCTTGAAAAATCGCAAATCGTCTAAACTTACGAACAATAAGTTTTTTAACCGTACAAGTTTTATGGAACTGTAATGAAATTTTACAATTCTTTAAAAATAACATTTAGTAAATGATGACTTTAAAATGAATTATTTCACAAAGGTACCTATTTCTTTATATTAATCGATGCATAATCATTTACTCTATAAAATATTTCAAATTCAGGCAGCCATCTACAAATTAAACATCGGTAGACTTTTTTAAAGTATGAATTATGAAATATCGCAAGATTTACACTAAAATTTGCGATTAAAATTTTCAAAGCTAATTGCAGGAATTAATTCTAAACGTAGAACACACGAGCATTCCAATGTATACAATTTTAATGATAATTATTTCATTAAAAATATTATATTTACTTTATAAAATGACGATTAAAAAAAGCTTTTGAATCCTAAATTTTGATTTTATTAATTATATATATATATATATATATATATATATATATATATATATATATATATATATATATATATATAGGTATATATTTAGTTTTTTTAACAATACTATGGGTATTGTTATAAAAAACGACTAACACGAATTTATCCATAAAGTATCTTTTCAATTAAGCCAACAAAATGATTGTCTTTTCTTGTCTGTATACCGTAAATGTTAATATTATTGAAATATTTAACCTTTGATCAGTTGTGAAATCTCATCTCAGCCATAAATGAATTACGAGAATATTGAAATAGATTACAATCGTAGTATTTATAAGCTAGCTAAATATTAATAAAAACTCTTAAAATATGTTTATGATAAGTTATAACAGATTGAAAACTAAACTAAAAGTAAAAAATAAATAATAGAAAAGATAAATGAAACGAGTTTAAATTTGAAATGTGACTTAGGCTTCCGTTTTTTCTTTTTCATCATCAGACCTATCTATTTTCCAAATTAAAAACAGGAAGATAGCAAATGAATAAGTAACGTAAAAATTAAATTATTATGGGACATTTATATCAGTGTTTCAAAGTCACTTAAGAATAATTTGTATAAATTGCCGGCCTTACATTACAGGCGGTGTTCTTGACATAAATAGTTTAAATGCACCGGGCGCAGCCGTATCGGAAACAGAATAGGTATTTTACTTTATTCCAGTTTTTCTCAACAGCTGCTTGAATATTTTTTTAAAAGACGACATAAGCACACTACTGAACTACAGAATATAAAAAATGGCTGAGATTGCCTAGTGGATAGAAAACGTCCATTGATATCAGTTATTTTTTGAGAATTTTGTTACTTTAGTACGGATAAATGTTCCATTGAAATTTCAGATCTTTTTTTTATGTAGTTTTAGATATAATTTACTTCAGTATTTTCAAAATATAAAATAAACTTATTCCATAAATAAATATTTAATGAATTCGATAAATATTTTGATAGTATTTAACTTGATATGAGACATGCATATTCGGCAAACCGATTATAAATACAGATACAGAGGAAGCTCATGTACAGTTGGAATATATTATAGTTCTTACCACAGAATATTGAAATATATTTTTATTTGATTTTTGGGTTCCTAATAGAATCCCACGTCACTCCATTACCCCACTTTGTACACCTCCTAGTAGAACTGTTTTAGGCTCAAACTCTTCCTGTGTAAATTTATGTAAGATTATTAATAGGTAGTTGTAGTGATAGCATCGATCTAGGCCATGATTCCGCTTCAACAGTTTACAAGTCTATTGTTGTTTCAAAAAATATACTTGTTTTTCTATTTTCAAGCCAAAAAGCCTGCCAAGCGTGGCGAGTATTGAGAAATCTTCCCATATGAGAAGTAAATCAATTATTTACAGACAATTTTGGTATAGATTAATAATGAAATTCAAAGCCACAGAATAATATAAAAATGACTACCAACCTCATGTTTTAAGTTTGTAACTTTAGTTTGTAACAATTTTATACTGTGTTTATAATAATTAATTTACTGATAATAAATCCTATTGAAATAAAGAGTTTAAAATAAAAGAATCTTTTCTGAAGAAATAATCATATATATTAAGGCATTGCCCTGTCCCGGAAGATGCAGCAGTCGTTAAGCCGTAAAACTCGACCTACACCGGCCTTCGTAGCAAGGGCGACGAGTCACGGCCAGTTTGAATTATTATTATAGGGGATAAATAGCGAGATATTTTTTACTAATATTAACAATATTTTTTTAATTTAAAAGACGGCTGTTTTGGTGTGGTTCAACGCCACGCGCCGGCGGTCACGGGTTCGATTCCCGCTCGAGATATTTGTATTTGTCCAAATATTTGTTTCGGGTGTATGTCCGTGTGGGTGTTCCCGCCGTGCCTCGGAGAGCACGTAAAGTGGTCGGTCCCGGTTGTTATCATGGATACCTGGTAGGAAGTGAACCCGTGACTACCGGCATTGAGGCGAGGCGTTGAGGCGACTATTCGCACCACTACACCAGAACGGTCGTCAATGCTTCACGTACGCTTTAACTTCGTCCGCTCGCGTTCCTCTGGGCACTACTAAAGTCGGCCCGAAATAGCCTGCTAACAATACAGTAATTCCTCCCATTTGATAATTATTATTCCTAATATCTTGTAAAGATCTATTTAGGGCTTCGAATCCCTCTTTATGAGCCACAGTAATCTCATCCCAAATAATTAATTTCGTTTTGCGTGTATTTGGGCATATTGCAGAAAGGGTTGGTTTCGATTTGTATCAAATTAAAAGGAGTTTAAACGCGGAGTGTGTAGTTTTTCCTCCTTCCAGTATCGTGGCAGCAATTCCGGACAATGCGACCGCTAAGGCGATATCACGATCAGACCCTCTTTCCCACTGGGCACTCTGGGCACTTGCCCAGGGCCCCTTGATCAATAGGGGCCCCACTAGTTCTTACAAGATCACTGAATGATAACCGATATTTACTATCGAAGTTTTTTTTTTATTCGAATTGTCCGCCAATGAAAAAAAATCCGGAATCTGACTACACGGACCTATCTCAAAAGAACAAAACGCAGAAGCTATTTTGATGGCTCTGCAACGTCAATTGAACTAAATGGAAGAGAGAAATTCAAAATAGAAACCTTTCTTCCCATAATTGATACTCTGAGCTTTCATCTAAAACAACGATCAAGATCGTATAAGAACATTAGTAAACGTTTTGACTTATTTTGTTCGCTTAAAAGCCCGGAATTCCGAACAGTTGAGAGAAATTTGCTCAGAATTTGCAGAATTTGATTATGAAGATGTTAATGTGAGCGTGTTATAAATAGAATGTCTGCATATAACAGAATTGGTTACCTACTTGAAAATTGTTCACAGTGAATTCGAAGGAACTCATATTGGAAATATATCAAATTTTGAAAGAAAACAAAATTAAAGACATATTTTCAAATGTAGAAATCGTATTTAATTCTTTTTAAGCATGATGGTAACTATCTGCAGTGGGGAAGACTCCTTCTCCAAATTGAAAATAATAAAAATCTATAGAAGCATGTTTATTTACCTTCTTTGTCTATTCTAAGAAAATAGTGTTCTGTCAAAGTTATAGGGGGCCCATTACCCTAATATGCCCAGGGCCTTCAATAGGTTAAAGACGGCCCTGATCACGATTGCTTCTCACTTTGGCCAACAGTAAATTTATAGAAATATAATATATAATATTTAATAGAAAAGTCTTGCCTGACCCATCAGGAGCATCAAAAAAAAAGATATCACCTACATCTACGTCGATACTGGAAAAAAATTTATAATAGACAGATTGAGTTGTCAAACATGTGTCGAAATAAAATGTAATTTAAATCAAAAGCACTAAGGAGTATTGATATAAACTTCGATGAAAGTAACTTTCTACCCCCTTTTAACCCGTTAGGGGATGAATTTCAATAAAATACAAAACACGTTTTCAATCAATTCTGTTAAAGAATATTTATGCATTTGAAGTAGATTGGACCAAGAAATCACGTTGTCCCATACAAACTTCGCCCCCTTTTTCACCCCCTTGGAGGTAGAAAATCTGTTCTTAGTGTATGCCTGCGTCATACGAAGAACATAATATCCTCCAAGTTTCAGGTATCTACGATCAGCGGTTTAGGCTGTGCGTTGATCCGTCATTCAGTCAGTCAGTAAGTCATTCAGGACAAAGCATTTTATATGTATAGATTATTAATTAAATGCTATAAAACATTATTTTACACAAAGTTATTACCTACTTTTTCTTAATTGCCGTCAAAATACAAAATTCATATTACAATAACCTTTTATAGAGTGAAGCGATTGATGAAATAAAGACTAAATCAGGATATGCTTTATGATTTTCATGCAATTTTTTTAACCTACACTCAGTAGGTACTTTAGCAATGATTCGTGTTCAAACAAAAATACAGACAGACTTTTTTTTAAATATATATAGATACCTATAACTAGCAACTCGACAGGGCTACGCACGGGTAGTATATAATGTTCTTATTGACAGCGAGGGGCATGGTGCACATTAAGTGAGATTAGCGATTCTCGTTAAGTCAGGTGTAAAAGGACCATCCCTGGCCACCTCAGGTACCGCGGAAGTGGTCAGGAGGATCGAGGCACTGGGCCTCAGGGTGGCCCTTAACAAGTCTGAGGCCATGCTCTTCCATGGGCCTCGACGTGGTCCACCCGCCGGTGCCTCGATAACGGTCGATAGTACTGTGGTCGGTATCCGGGCCCACATGAAGTATCTGGGCCTGGTACTCGACGGAAGGTGGTGCTTCGACGAGCACTTTCGCCAACTCGCGCTGAAGCTCGTCGGCACCGCGTCCGCCCTCGGTCGGCTAATGCCGAATATGGGTGGACAGAGTCTAGCGTGCCGACGACTCTACGCTGGGGTGGTCCGGTCGATGGCGCTGTACGGCGCCCACGTGTGGGCGGAGTCCCTGACTGCCTACAATAGAACCCGTCTGTGGCGTCCACAAAGGGTCATGGCGGTCAGGGCCATACGCGGCTACCGCACGGTAGGTGTCGAGGCTGCCTGCGTATTGGCCGGAACCCCCCCGTGGGACTTGGAGGCGGAAGCGCTCGCCGAAGTTTATCGGCGGGTAGCGGCGGCGCGGTCGGGGGGCACTAATCCCCCGCTGAGCGAAATCACCATATGGCGGGACGACGCCCGCCGCACCACCTTCACGCGGTGGAAGGTTCGGCTGGAGACGCCCCGGGCTGGTCTTCGGACCATAGGGGCGCTTCAGCCGATATTGGAGGAGTGGACGGTGCGGCAGCACGGAGTTCTCACCTTCCGACACGTGCAAGTGTTGTCAGGGCACGGCTGCTTCGGCAAATACTTGCACGTTGTCGCAAGGAGGGAGACGACTCCGGGCTGCCACCACTGCGACTGCAGCGAGGACTCGGCGCAACACACGCTCGAGTCGTGCCCGGCCTGGGCTGAGCAGCGCCGAGATCTCGCTGCAGTCATTGGAGAGGACCTGTCGTTGCCGGCCGTTGCGCGAGCGATGGTCGGTGGCGACAGGGCCTGGACCGCGGTCGCCACCTTCTGCGAGGACGTCATCTCGCAGAAGGAGGCGGCGGAGAGGGCCCGGGAGGACTCACTCCTTTCGGACCCAATTCGCCGCCGGCGCGCGGGGCGGCGCAGACGCGCTCACATGCGCCTGATGCCGCCCTAGCCGAGGCTGCGGACGGTAGGGTCGGGGATTGCCCACCGTCCGCCGAAAGAGCCTACCGCGAAGGTGCAACGCCCAAGTGCGCGGGGCGTAGCACAAGAGAGAGTGCCCGATGGGGCTGCCGCCTGCGGGCCACGGAGCAACGTACGCGGTACCCGTGGTCCGCATCGTAAGGGCGGGTGAGGGCGCACGGCGGGTTATTTTAGTGGGTGAGGTCCCCACACTACCCTGTTGTCTCCCTGGACGATAGGGTGTGCGGTCAGGCACATTTTTTCCCGCCAAAACAAAAAAAAGGTGTAAAAGGACACCTGACTTGACGAGACTCGCTTGATCGCTACTGTAGACATACGTTATATTTCAATCTAAAGCACATTTTCGACGCAACGAGCTGATGCTAACCTACAACAGAAAAAACACGTAGGCGTAATATGCTCTACTTCCCGTGCGAAGCCGGAGCGGGTCGCTAGTATTATAGTAAGTTTTTCTTAATTTTATTGTTACAGGTTTTACATTTAATTTTGAAAAAAAAAAAATGTTAAACGCTTACATGCCTTCGTTTTAATAAAACTAAATCCAAAATATTTTTAACACATCCACTGAGACTTAACATCATACGTCTCAGGATAGGCAACATATAAATGAGTTGGCTGGGCTAGTTCCAGGTAAACTAGTTTATGTTCATGGGCGACGTCGACCACTTACCATCAGGTGGCACGTCTGCCAGTTTGCCTATCCAACTAACAAAAAAAAAAAAAAAAATCGTGAATCTATACTTCTACACTAATACCATCAAGAAGAATATTTGTTAATGTTCCAAAAACTGAAAGTAGTGAGTTTATTTCAATTGTAGTTCTGATTTAAGATCATTAGGTTGCCTGTGACGGCCGGTCAAAAGCAAGGTCTTCATAATAAGGATGTTCGAGTGATCCTAATGTGACTCGACCTTGCTTTACGAGTATGTTTCCATGTGTGACGTCAATTATGTGATTAGAATTTTGAAAATATCTGCTGTACATTATTATAGCACAAATGATTTAAGAGATTTAAGAGTATCTATTCATTATATATTATAATTCAATAATGAAAAAAAAAGAACTTGCTATAGCTTTAACTACCAGTCTTAAAAACATAACTTATTTTTACTATTGTTGATGATTTCGCATTTGATATGTATGTGATAAGATTATACATATATTGTTATTAATTATACTGTTATATAATGAAGTGCAACCTTCACGATCCGTTAGCCTGTTAACCTTAATGTGTAAAAATATATCTTGACTTAATAATTAAATTCGTGTAAACAAAATTCTTTTGTTGTATTTGGACATGCTGACCCGCTTCGAGCTTTTTATGTACACGTTCTTACTGATTTTTCCCACCATATATGATTGATATTTAAAAAATACGGTGTCATGCGTACCTACATTTTTATTTAAAAAAAAAAAAACCAATGTTATTAAAATAATTTTAAACAAGGTTTCCCAAAAAATAACATAATGATTATAATAAAATACGGCAAAAATTTATTAGGTTTAACATAATAAATTATAAAATATTTAATAAAATAATGTATATAATTAAAAATATATCGAAATAAAATTTTAATTAATTTTCAAATTTCAGTTACACACATCATTGTCTAAAAATATTATTTAAATTATTATGAATTCCGAACTCTGACATTCACTCACGAAGGGTTCCGTATCACAGTACAATATTTAACACACCATAGTTTTAAATATCTATTCTAATATTAAAATACTTTTCTTAAACAAGGTCACCTTTTAATTTTTAATAATAATGTAATTTTTACTACTTTATAATACTACTTTTTACTACTTTGGAATACATAATCTGGGTTTTTTTTTTAATTTACCTAATACGGATCAAAAAAAAATAGCTCTGTGGCAGACGGACGGATAGGTAGACAATGACAAGTTTTAGCATTAGAGTTTAGGCATCTTTTGTGTGAAGAATATAGTAAATTCTTAACTTACTTATTCTTAATAAAATTTAGTTATTAGTAATCGTATAATGTGAAGCAAGTCTTTGTTTTAACTATGAGACGTGGGATTTTAAAAGATTAAAAGTCTGTCAACTATGACCATAGATAATCTGTTTTGTTACGGTTTCATAATAAATCTTTGAGAAACGGTCTAAAACGCTTTGTTACATTATGATGTCATTAACGTTTGAATATAACTGTAACTATGTGTATATTCCTTGGCTGTTGCTAATTATACGACAATCGTATGAATAAAAAAGATATCTTTAAGGTTCGCGATTGCTATTAAGCCTATAACATGAAGTACGAGTATGAACACCAACTTAAGATAGGCCGACCGTTCAACAGTTCCGGATTGCAAGTTATTTGGATATAGAGCTTGAAATATTTACGGGTCATGCTTTTCGACGACGCATTGGCGCAGTGGTCTGAGCAACTGGCTGATGCGCTGGTGGTCACGGGTTCGATCCCCGCACATGAAAAATATTTGTATAGGCCATACAGATGTTTGTCGTGGTCTGGGCGTTTGTGCTTGTTTATCGTGTGTGTTTCCGGATCCCCGACACAGGATTTACATCCTACTGGGGGCCGGGAGTGTTAGACGTTTATTCTTTAACATATCTCCTGTCTAGCAGAAAAAAAAAGATAAATGTATTACAACTAAGTATATATATATTGACTTTTATTCCCTCTTCCAACATGCTAAATCACTAAATATAAAAAAACCTAGTGCTCTAGCTTATAGTAAAAACTCAAATCATACTACATTTTATTGAAGAATATTCAGTAATTTCGGAATTATGCTCGCCCAAGTTATAGATAGATGATAATACTAACAAGCTAGTGCTGTCCTTGTAAAAATATTACCCAACAATAACCGCTGTTAATCTTATTACGAATGACCTTAAAAACTTACGGTCAGGCCTTGATGAGTAGGTAATTTGTATTTATATGTGTGGTTTACATATACTTTTTATTTATTTTTATAACAATTACTCGTATTGGGAATTAATTACTTTATTTAAATCCGATATAAGTACAGACACTATAGTTAAAAGTAACAGTGAAAAAAAAAAATTGGTTGTCTGTAAAGTCGGTTTACGGACGATAATTTTTACGTGATAACGTCGTAAGAAAACATGAATGGAATTGAATTATTATCACTGAACTATCATTATTTTGTATAATTTATAGGTATACTATAAGCTACAGGTAATTAATTGTATTTAATATAAAAGCGAAATAAAGTTAAATACTTTGATATGTAATACAAGAAATAATCAAGTTTAATAAAGAAGCTAAGTTTAATAACTTAAAGTTAGCAAAACAAGTTAGATTATCATTAACCACTTATGAAAATTGTAAAAATATACTAAATAAAAACAGTTTACTTTTTATACGATCGTAATTATATGAGTCCTAATAACTTTTTAGTCAAAATTGTAATATAACCTAATATTACTGCACTCGCCCACCGATGCTACTTATTTTATAATCAAAGAACAAATATATGAGATTATAAGAACAAATATATGATATTATATGTACTTTTAAAAAAAATCTGCGGCTTGGTTGGTATTTGCTTCATGTTCATTGGATATCGCTGACATATTTCTGCATAATCCACTATTTATTAATTTATTCATGTAAAAATAGAGATATGCCGAGCTAGTTTGTTTAAACTACAAGGAAAAAGTATAAAGATAGTCATATGTTTATCTTTACTTATAAATTAACATAACCTGACTGATTTATTTTATCGTCGTCGCGCCTAAAACTGTTAAAACCAGATAGACAAAATTTTACCAGTAAGGCTATTTTACAATGTTGAGACATTATTATAATATTAAAAAAAGACGATTTTTGAAAAATGTATGATTACAAGGGTAAAAAGAGGAAGACAGTTTGCGTTAAAGATTTGCTTTTCAGCCAGTATGAAACGTTATTTTAAAATTTCGTCCGTACGGGGGTGAAAAGAAGAACTACTACTACTAGAGTTACCGTAGGTATAGTCTAGATTAGTTTTATGTGGTTTGTTTTTTTTCATATATACTTTATAATTATAAGTAAATCGTAACAAATAGGAATATATAGCACATACTGTACTGTATCATCCTGTAAACCAACCACTGCTGAGCGAAGGCCTCTTTTTCATATAGAAGAAAGGTAGGTACATACTTATATAGCAAATTATAATTACTGTTTGTAACAGCACGTGGTTATGTACAATTTGGCTATCTAACACAAATCGAAAAACAAACTAGTTATTTAATTTTAACGGTGATTTATAAAGTGATTGACTAAATTATTTCAGGTCAACCTGTACTAATTATTACTATCGTTTATTTCAATCTTGATTAGCATTTCAATAGCGGGTTGTCGTGTCAGTGTCGTCTTGAAGAAACTCATCTAATCAGTGTAGGTGAAAGTCACTCGCGTAATCAAAGTATACAATACGGAAACAAGTTTTAAGATGAGTCGTTTATCTCGGCTTGCGGTTGAAGCGATTGGACAATTTTTCTATTAAATTACGGTTTAGTGTCACTGATCTGCAGTTAATGTTTTAGGTTAAAATTATGTCCACTAATTTTGATTACATAGGTGTATAAATAGAAATGACGTATAATTTAAGTAATTAAAAAAAAATCATTATTAGAAGCGCCAGATATATTATTATGTTACTAATTAGGTGAATGCTTGTTTTGACACTTCCAATATTATTTTATTTACACTTTATTGTACCACAAATATATATTATAAAGCAAAGTTTAAAGTTAGAAATTGTGTGGTACAACAGGGGGTGTTATGGCTAAATAGCCATATATTCCAGACAACCCAAATGAAAAGAAGAGTTCAACAATGAAATTGCGAAGGTGGCGTAGTTATATAATAAACTTACATAATAATTTCTACATACTAATACTTAAAAGAAATACATATATAAACGAATAAATATAACAAATGAATTAAATGTTGGTTAAAGTTTGACGTTACAATTTTTTTCACACTAAGAACGAGTTCTTTATTTGTCTTTTATTTGTTACAGGTCGCCCACGATTAGTTCACTATAGCGGCGCGAGAGCCGGTCTTACATAACCGACATGTAAGTTCCGATCGAGTCGGAACTTGACCTTGCTATTAGTTCGCGAACAGCATCCGTTTCACTGATATAATACGAATTATGCTTTAAAGATATTTTGGAAAGACATTACGAGGTTACGTATTTTGGGTCACTGAATTTCGACACAAGACCGTTTGTTGTTGTACTCGTTGTATGAATTGTTTAATACACGAGCGCTTTGAGTCGAAACAGTTTCTATTAGGAAATTACACCGCCACGATTCATAGCATCAGATTAGAGTAAATATTAAACCTTGTTAGTATTTGCCACGCAAACCCTTTTTGTGCAACTGGTACGCTTGGTAAAATATCACTTGAATCGGAGATAAATCTAAGTTTGGTACGCGGATCTATTTCGCAAAATACATTCAGAGCGTTTGCTAATTGCCTTATATTGCTCACTCTGTCTTCCATTGCTCATTCAGCACCGTAATCATAAATCACGTAGTATAAATGGATCAGTCACCTGTGCAATTGGTAATGTTTCAAGTGAGTGGTGCTGACATTAGTGGGCTTCGACTTCACCGTAACAAGTTTGCATTGAGTGGCGCTTTGCTACAACCTTCTCAAATGACAGCCTAGCATAACAGATATTCGGTATTCGAGCCAAGGCCCAGTAATGAGATATTTAAGATAGTCGCGCAAAGAGAATTAAAAGTATGCTGGCTTGTTTGGGTAGATAACATCTTTAAACATGTAATTAATATTGCCAGCGGTTTTTATTATGGACCGATGATGATCTCTCTCGATTTGATGAATATGAATCTCAATAATTATTTAAATGCCATCAATTCTTTTGATTCAATTTATATCACCTTGACATTTTATTATGTTTTATATAGGATAAACACACACTAATATTGATTTAGTTAACTGTAAGAATAACTGATTTTTTAGTTCACAAAATTTAATATTTTCTTTAAAAATAAAAACAACAAACAAACTTTATATCTCTTTTTGTAGGATTACGAATTTTGTTCAAAGGTAAACCTTCCCTGAATCTTATTTACTGTTAGATAATAATCACACATGTAATTAAATTGTGAAATTCACGTGTTTTTCCCAGGTATTTTCGACAAACATTTTCTAGGGTTCTAAAAACACTAATTGTATACATTCCTATCATTTTTAGAAATTTCTGTCAGTTTGTTTAAACACACATCACTACTAAAATACTGAGTGTAGGAAAAAAGCACGATGAAAATCACGGTGAAAAGCACGATAAAAATCATACGGAATATCCTTGTAAGGTAATATTTTCTTAAAATTACTTCTCTCTGTCAAAAGTTATTATAATTAGAATTTTGTATTTTGGATGGTGGCTTTTAGAAGAGTAGGTAAGTTAATACATTTAAAAGTGATCCAAATAGGTAATTAAGCTGTGTAAAATAATTTATTATAGCATTTAATTATTGATAAATAATCAATGATAAATATTCAAAACTCCGTAAACGAAAAAAGACGAAAAAAAAAACAGTTATAAGTAAAATGAATGAAAAATAGATGACGCTGAGGGCGTTTTTTGAATCGCAGTTAGTGAGTACCTTCAATAAATCGTAAATAAATGTACATATACCCAAAATGAAAATAGAATTGCATGATTATCGGAATTGGGAGTAAATTGTAATAATGACTTTCGGGTATAAATAGCATTAGCTAGTAGGTACTAAAAACTGTTTCTATCAAATATAAAATATTCGCTCGAGCAATTTGTTGAACAATTTATTTATTTTATTGTTTGTAATTTAAAATAAACACAACAAAAAATTCACATCCAAAAAGTCCGAATTTTGAATGACATTTTGTATAAAAATCTCAATAAGTTTATTTGTTTTCATTTGCTTTCGCATTTGTAAATAGTAAATTGCATTGGTGGGGAGTGTACTATTTACTATTTAATTTGTATATTTATAAGGAGACACTCGATAAGCGTGGATGTCAAGACGCGAGCCGGAACCAGAGAGAGCGCTTTTCCCTCTATGTCCACAGACCCGAAAAACGCCGTTTGAGCGTAGATAATAAGAATAAGAGATCTAAATGGAGTAATTCATAAACAATAGATATATAGAGCAGGGAGTCGGAGTGGGCTTTAAGATATATGAGCAATCAAGCAAAAGCAAGGATAATAAAAGTATATAGAGTTATATACTAGGACTTTTGTGCGTTTTGTTACTTCTATATATCTTTTTTTTGTTACTCTCTATCTATCTCAAACCTTAATATAAAAATAATATATTATTTATAATATAGGTTAAGTTTAATTAAAAGTCTATATCGGATTTTATCGCGTTTATTTAAAACTTTACAGTTTAACAATATTTTAGACGCTGTAAAGGGTCCGAAACGTCGGGAAATAATTTAAAATATTGTTAAACTATAAATTTTAAATAAATGCGATAAAATCCGATATTGACTTTTAATTAAATGAGTAAAATTCGCGTAAATATAAGAGAACAGTATAGGTTAAGTTATTTTTTTTTTATCTCGAAAGTTGTAAAATAATATATTTTACAGGTACATATTTAAGGATCTAAGATTTTAATTATCCGCAACAGTCTCCATCTCACGCGAATAAAGTTGCGTATGCGTATATCATAGTTAATGCTTATTAAGCATAATTTAACGCAACAACCAAAGTAAGCTGATTTCATAAAACGGACGTTGAAGTTTTGTTAATAAGTGAGAATTATTCATAAATAGATGCATAACTGCATAAAATCTAACAAACCTGCTAATGGCAGGTAAGTGGGCAACCTTGCACTACCCGTTCTTACACAACCGGAATATAACATTACGAATCGTTTTAGAATGCACTATATAAGTTTTATTATGCCTCGAAAATTATTATTATTCGAATAACAGAGAGGAGTGAACGTAAATCGTGTAATGAAATTGATATAAGTACCGAGAAACCGAGATAGTAAATGATAAAACATTCTTTATAATAATTTATATCTTCGCAAAATATATTCAAAATAAAGGGTAGTATTTAATCGTACAACTGTAAATCCATTTTTTCTATTCAAATATTTGAAACTACCACCAAAAATACTGAATTGCATACTAAATTTGCTCATCAAATAATTGAATAAAATGTGTTTAGGTAATCAAATCAATGCAGTAGGTTATTTCTGTGGGTTAGTTGGAAAATTTTAGCTTGCATGAATTTTAAATAGAGGTGCAATTAAAATGCCGCCAAAATAAATATCTCAATTCATACCAAGTTTCAGTAGTTTCGGCATGATGCGCGGGTAAGATCTAAGATCTTTATATGTATAAGACAGACAAACAAACAAAATAAAAACATATAATATTAATATATTTATAATAATTATATAATTTATAATAATATTTCTAGTTAGATAATAGATTGATTATATTTGTTTAGTTTTTAACTATCGTGTTATGGTGTCATAGGTACAGTGTAAATTTTTCATATAAGTAGACTTCAAATATATTTGCTTGGTCTTGTGTTTATGATCATTTACGAATTAAGCTATAAGCTCATTGAGGCGTTTGCAATCTTTTCTACCTATTTCAACTAAAACTATGCTAGCACAATCTCTCCTTCTGTCCGTCCTTGATTATGCTGACGCAAGTACTAACCTAACCGAAGATCAACTTAATAAACTTGAGCGGCTTCAAAACCTTGCCATCCGGTTCGTGTTTGGGTTACGCAAATTCGACCACATTTCTGAATTTCGCTCTAAGCTCAAATGGTTACCTATCCGTCTTCGCCGGAATCTACACATCCTTTCCCTTCTGTACTGTGTATTATTTAATCCAACCAGTCCTCCATATTTGAAGGACAAGTTTGAATTCATTGGAGATCACAGTAAAGTGCTACGTTCGTCCGAAAACCTGACTCTCAGAATTCCTGTACATAAGATCAAATATTATCATCGCTCATTTGTTGTTCAGGCTATTCTTTTGTGGAATGCTCTACCCCTACATATTCGTAAGGCTCAGAGTATTATAACATTTAAAAAACTTGTAAAAGATTATTATCTATCTCTAAATATGACATAATTGTATTTATATATTTATTTATTAGTACTTATTGTATGTATTTTTATTATGTATGTATATATATATATATATATATATATATATATATATATTAGTCTAGGGTTTACTGTATATTTTTATTGTATGTTTATTATACACCACCTACCTATTTCTTCTTCTCAAATTCCTACCCTAAGGTTGTCTGGAAGAAATCGCTATTGAGCGATATAGAGCAAGATCCCAGGGCCGCCAGACGTCACGTATTTTCTGACGGATGAAATGTGGACGATTGAGTAGTGTTAGTATGTACTATGATTGTATGCCTACCTGCTAGCTTGGTCAAACGGCCAATTTCCAGGTATCAGGTAATCACGGTACATAAAAACATTACTTACTTCACGTAAATTCTCATGGCTGATTTTCATATATGTTTCCGAGTGTATAGTTAAAAATAAATTGTCAATACTCCCAGACACTTTCCGTCGGCCATATTGCTTGGCAGACGCTTTAAGGGTCTCAAAATATAATAATTAGTTAACTTCACGTAAATTCTGACGCTCCATTTTTATATATGTTCATCCGACAACTATTTTAAAACCTTTGACAAGAAAACAGACCGATCCAAGGGGCCAATCATCCCCTAAACTAAATTTTAATATCACTGTGAGTGGGAGCGCCAGAGCATTATTTACGAGCATGAGTCTGAGTGAGACCGACTGCGCTGTTAAGGCTATGAAAATTACTTGAACAGATATTTTATAATTTTTAGAACTTTTGTTGACAAGTAAATTATGGCAACAAAAATAAGAAAAAAAATTGACATATAATAAATAATACTAAAGTTAGCCGACATTTTTAATTTTATTTTTTTTTTTCAATTTATTAATTAGAAATAAAAAATATTTTTTAAAAATAACACATAGTTTTTCAAATTTTTGACAAATGAAATTTTTTTTTAATAATTTTTTTAAATTCACTCATTCGGTCTCACTCAGTCTCATGCGCGTAGATAATGCTCTCGCGCTCCCAATCACAGAGATATTAAAATTTAGTTTAGGGGATGATTGGCCCCTTGGATCGGTCTGTTTTCTTGTCAAAGGTTTTAAAATAGTTGTCGGATGAACATATATAAAAGTGGAGCGTCAGAATTCACGTGAAGTTAACTAATTATTATATTTTGAGACCCTTAAAGCGTCTGGCAAGCAATATGGCCGACGGAAAGTGTCTGGGAGTATTGACAATTTATTTTTAACTATACACTCGGAAACATATATGAAAATCAGCCATGAGAATTTACGTGAAGTAAGTAATGTTTTTATGTACCTTGATTACCTGATACCTGGAAATTGGCCGTTTGACCAAGCTAGCAGGTAGGCATACGATCATAGTACATACTAACACTACTCCATCGTCCACATTTCATCCGTCAGAAAATACGTGACGTCTGGCGGCCCTGGGATCTTGGACTAATAAGGCCGCCTTTTTGTGCATTTTTGATACTCTCATACATTTTTTTTGTAGGTACTGTTTTATTTTATGTGTGGTGTACAATAAAGAATATATAATAATATAATAAGTTAGTCTGAATGTAAAAATGTAACGGTTAAATTTTAAAAAAACATATTCTGTGTTCTCATAACTGAATTTGTGCATGTACATAATAATAGCTTACCATGGAAGGCCACATTAAAAAAAGAAAAAAGAAACCAACTGCTTTGTTTATTAGATAAATTAAACAAACCTATTATTAAATTATAGTTTGTTTTAGAGTTAATAATCATTCAACGTTTAAAATTTACTTAACCCTTCCAAATGGCCTTGCAAGAAACAAGGCTCCAAGCAAGGCCGATCTAATAAATCAGTCGTTTAACGTTAAACTAACGTTGTGGCTATTATAAACTTTGCTTATAATATTGAAATACTAATTATAAATTTAACACGTAAACAGCATTCAATAAACATCACTTGAATAGATAATAAAACTGACCAGTTCGTGCAAGTTTTAAATATATATTGTATATATATATTTAATTATAATTATATTAATATTGTATAGAAAAAATAACTTGAAAATATTTTTTATAATTTGATTTTCAAAAAAAGAACATTTTAAGAAATGTGTGACCAAATTAGTTAGGGACTTTTTCCTTATAAGTCCAAAAGTTGTTCTTTGTTATTGTCCTCACTTACTATTTCTATTTTTTCTATTTCTGTTTTTAACGAAATCTCTATTTTTTTTTAAACAAATGATTTTCCTAATTCGAAGAAAATGATTACGTTCAAAATATATAACTAGAATTATTGAAAGCGATAGAATTAGTATAACAATGAATTATATGCTAGACAACATTTCTATATTTGTTAGTTATGCTGGTTTCTAAAATTACTCTTCCGCCTAAAAAAATTTTGACGTGATATTTTTAGACTGGTCGGCCAGATTTTACTTGATAATAATAATAGGCTTTCGAATACTGTATATAATATTCGAATCGGGCCCTTAGTCTGGGCGGGTTCCTGAAATAAGCAACAACTCTTAAGCTTTGTTAAACTAGTACCCATCTTTTAAGCTAGTTATCATGTAGGCCCAATCGTAACTTTGTAATTTTAGGAGTACAGTAATTATTTACAAATTTTTATTATTAATAGCACAGCCATTTACATTCTTATCAATGAAATTAATTCTAAACAGTCTTTTTTTTTATCAATAATCATAAATAATAAGAAACAGAAAGATAGATAAAACACAATAATTATGTTATGGTATGTATTATTTTAAACATATCGCAACTAACATTGTATGTTTGATAAAAATTTATCAGAATAACTTAAAATAATTACGAAAAAAAAACCGTGTTTTTTAGCTTTCATATTTTAATATAAAATGTATTTACGGTTGTTTTTTTTTTTGCTTCTAATAATTAATAATTACACATCTAGTTGAATAATGGTAATAAACCATGTAGGTAGTTCTTAAAAATTTCTTAATTTAATTTAATTTCTTAATTAAAAATTTTCTTAATTAAAAATTTCTTAATTTAATTTAATTTAATTTAATTTAATTTAATTTAATTTAATTTCTTAATTTAATTTCTTAAAAATTCTTAAAAATTTCCTAAAAATCACAAGAATGTAGTCATTAGATTTGTATAACGTCTTCCTAGTGAATTTCCGCAAGCGAGTTCTACTATTAGATGGTACGTAGAACAGCGAGGACAACGTAAGGTCGTAGCATGACAAGCACTTTACTATTCTGCATTAATACCTACCTTAAGTTTTGTTTTTTGTTCATTAAAACGTTGAGTATATGTTAATACTTCTTAAGTCGTTTTTTTAAGTATTTATTATTTTTGTAATCTTGTAAAATATATTTATTTTAATATGTTTTACGATGACGTGCTCATATACAGGATGACTGGTAAATTACTATCAATATTTAAGGAGACTACTCGGTACATGATTATCATTCGAATTATGTAAAAAAAAACAGGTAAATATTAATAAACTTTTAAGTAAAGTTTCTCAACAATTATCCAATTATGTACGCGTCGTCTGGACACCCTAGCAGCTAGCTGCACTTTCGACACAAAACAGGTAGTTTACCTACGTCCAAACGCCGCCACGTGTTAATAGGGTAGCAGGATAAACAAGCATGATCCAGTCCCCTTTAATACTTTAATCCTGGCTTAGGATAGGCAAAAATACTAAGATATTTTACTCGTTTAAGCAACAAATTTGTTGACTAGGTAAATGATGTGAACTTTGGCAATTTTTAGATGTGAACAAGCGGCACAGTACAACACCTGTGCACGTGCCGCCGGCACGACTGTAGGGTGTCAACGCTTCATTTACTTGAATTGAAATTTATGAAAATTTGGTCAAAAATTAAGTACCTATTTTTTTTACATAATTTGAATGAGAATCATGTACTGAGTATTCTCCTTAAATATTGATAGTAATTTACCAGTCACCTGTATATGTTAAAAGAAAAAAAATTCTGCCGAGAAACTGACATGAAATATTAAGTTCAATGTGAAGAAAGGCTATATAATATTTAAGTCTTAAAAACCTATAACGGTAATTTTTAAATTAATGTACCTATAGGTACATAGAGTCATTAACTTGTTTAACTGCAACTTTTTTTTTTTAAATACGCAGGGACACACGTTTCACTTAGTTTTTGGTGGTTATGCGGATTCATCGTGTGATAATTTCAGTCATACTTTTAGAGTGTTTTTTTTTATTTTTTATTTTGCGTGCATAGGTGTATGCGTTTTGTTAAAGCGAAGAGACTGCTCATCTCACAGCGCCGAAAACGTTAAAACTTTTAGTTATTATTCCCTAGTAAAAAATATATTAGTATTACTTAAAATTTACTGGTAAGTCCAAATCTAAGACTTTTATAAACTCATTTCGATTCTGCATCATCTGCATAAGCAAAGCTTAAAATAAAATTATACTGATGTATCTTAGTAGGTTTATCAAGTTTGGGAGATTTACAGAAACAAATAAATTCTAATTAAGTTTTATAAAAAAGCAAAGTAAATATTTATAAATAAAATTGTTTTTAATTTTTTTCCTTTTTTTATTTTATTAAATTGTTCTATTTATATTGTTCTATCTAGTTTTATTTCTATTAGGAATAACAAAATGTTTATGGCATATAATATGTTTACACCATAGAGTGCACAATACATGTACCTACACACAACACAGCATAAACAATATTTTTCAATAAAAAAAATCATGTTTATCTGAATTTTATTAAATTTTAATGATATCATAAGTATATTTAATTATAATGTATTATAATATATACTTAAACGATTTCAGAGGTTGGTTGCTGGCTGACTGATTAAAGTAACAGAGAGATTAAGGATTGCTTGTAATATTCTAAATTTTGAGATATTAGAAGAGATGTGCATGTTATGGAAAACAAATTTTAGAAATATATATATATATATATATATAGTAGCATATTGGATTAACTTTGTCCCTTCTTGCTCATAGTAGTGAGGCCCTTGAGGCCCTTGCCCAGTAGTGACACATTTTAGGGTGTTACAATATTATACAGTATAGTGGTGGTCATGGATATGTTTTTAATTAGGATTTTTTTACTTATTTTACTACTATATAACTATTTATGTAAAGAAGACTTTTATGCTTATAAAAATTGTATTTAATTTCTTAGAAATTGGAAGCGGGAATTTGTAAAAAGTAATAACCGAAACCAAAGTATCCGAATATATATACATACGAATATGATGTGACTTATGTCATTAGTCTTTTTTGATATGTTATATATATTACGTGGTAGAAGGAGTTCGTGGGCGGGCCCAATTTGCACTTACAATTAGCCGATATTTTTCAATTTCGTGACCTTTACTAGAGGTATTCAAGATGTATTTTATATTCCTCTGGCCTACATATTTTCATTAATTACTTTATAATTAATAAAGCTATAATTATTTTTTATTACTTGATTTGAGTACGTTACCTATTGAACACTGCTATTAATTTATGATAAATCTAAGTTACCTTTAAATAGTGACGTTAGTGACGGCATTTCGATCAAGGATGATGACGAAAACAACATGACTATATGATTACTTTTTTGTGTTATTATATTTTTTTTTTTCAGAATAAAACTTTATTTAATGAAGTGGTAGGTGTAAAAACTACTTAAGTGTTAGAGATTAATGGCTGTTTTTTTTTCATAATTTGTCACTTAGTAGTTAGTGCGTTGACGGTTCCTATATTTTAAAGCACACACAGATACTACACATTTTTACATACGACTTTTGATAGGGTCGTAATAATTTACACTTATATCATCATTTACTTAAAAGTCACTACTTTGTATAATTAAAATTCACTTCAAGCCACAGTCTACATAAAGTAACTGCCGACGATATTATGCTATATTTAATGACAAATTGATCGTAGGAAGTTATTTAGATTTATGCTAAAGAAAATATGATTGTCGTATCAGCGAAGTTATCGTGAACTGCGCAGGCTAGTATTAATCATATAAAATTTTAATAATAAATCATATAAATATTTATCATATCATATCACACGTATCAGCTAGTGTTATAACTTACACTTATTCAATAAATAAATAAGATTTTATTTTTAGATTTTTATTTTACGATTAAACTACAAATTAATTTATTAGAACAAAGTTTACTAATATTTTTATTATTCTGCTTAAATTCTTGTGTTTATGATTTTATCCCATATTATAGTCATTATCGCGAATAGCTAGTATAAAAATAAATTGAATTAATTAATTTATGAAATTCAATAACTACTTTCAATAATATGATTCAAAATAGCATTGTTAATTATATCATCGACCTTTTATTATAGTTATGAACATTAATCAAATCGTTAATGACATAATTTTTATAATTTTAGTTCATTACATTTAATAATCAAATCGTTAAATATAAAGATGAAAGTTTCTGGAAATATTATTTTTATTATTTTGTTTCAAAATGTAAGTTAGTGTTTAAACGTATAAAAATATAGCTATGTATCATAATTTTAAGGCATACAATTAATTAAAGGAAGACAGATAATTAAAATAGTTTTTGAGAAATTTTCTGGAATGACGTCATTCGTATGTAGCGCTTGCCAGACATCTACTAACAGAAACGTCAGAAATTATCCGACGCTAAATGCTAGGTTTAAGGTACCTATACCTAGATTTAATTTCAAAAACTTTAATTCTGTCAATTTAATTACTAGAAAGGATTTATTTATAAGAATATTTCGCTATCAGCAAATTTATAAACGGAATTTTAAATACAATATGCCTTAAAACTATAATAATAGTACTTATTCTGAGTGAAGGGTATTTTCTATTGTTATGTCGCCTTCATTTATATTGAAGTCACGAGTCCCGAGTTCGTGCACTACAATTAAAATTTTAATAGAATTTTATTTAAAGGTATTTCCACAAATAATGCTTAAATAATTTTAACAAAGTCATAATAAAAAACAAGTTCTATAAACTTAAGTTGTTATTACTTTTAATTTAATAGTATATTCAATTAAAATAAAAGTATACCATATATAAACAACTGATTTTCTTACTCTTCTTTTACTCTGAATTTTGTTTAATGCTTTATCAAGAGAAATGTTAATAATTATTGTTTTACTTAGATATAAGAGAATGATTTAGTATAGATTATTTTTTGTTTATATTTTGTGTTTTTATTACATCTTTCTGTCTCCATTGGTTTACGTTGCAGAACTGTCTGAACGTTAGATGTTTTATCGAGACTTTTGTACAAAAATACTATCCAAAAATTTCGGATTTCCATTTTCTAAACTTTCTACATGATTTTCTTTCATAAGACGATTTTTCAACCTTTTCCCGATGATAATGAACACAAAGATGAAAATCAGTAAACTCAGTCGGGTTGAACCAGTGATAATCATTAAAATTGCGAATTTAAAACTAAGACACGAATTATTGTAAAAACGAGTTGCATTATATCATTTTATATATTAAATACGTTTTTATAGCCTCAGGTGCTTTACAGAAGTCCACCTGGTGGTACTTTCATTACAATCCTTAAAATAAATTAAAACATTAGTTAGATTTCAAAATCATGTTAAATTATAGGTTGCAATAATAATACACTTAACGATTGGCCGTTGTCATAGAGTAAACAAGCATTGCAACGTTGAATAATCAGATCAATGGTTGACACTTCATGCTATTATTTTTGATTTATCGATTACACTTATTTGAATATATTTATCTGTTTATATTTTTTAACCATTTTGTATATACTACATATAAAAAAATAAAACCTAATGATTTATATAATTATAGCTAATCTAACAATATTATAAATTTTATTATCATTTAACACTTTTTCGAAAAACGTGTTTCGTATCATAGTGATAAGTGGAGCTAGAAAAGTAAGTATATACTAATTACCGGTTGTATATTTTATTCATCAGCAAGTTACGATGTATGAAAATGACACAATAGATCGATAAGTCACGTTACTATTCTATGAGTTTTGCATATAAGTCAAGAAATGAAGTCTTCAATTACTAAATAATTTTGTCTAACGACTCGGGGAAACGAGACAGAAAGGACGGGAAGATCACAGTGCTGCAATCATAGAGGTATTATAGATAAAGTAGGGTAAGCTCTACCTAGGTAATAACTCTATGGCTGCAATGTCTCAATACAAAATCTATACAGATTGTAAAAAAAAAACATGACAAACTAACTAGTCAAAAACTAAATAGTCTCAATGTGTGATGAGTTTCTGGATCGAGAAGTATGCCATGTCTTGTACCTTTCAAACCTTTTCAAACAATTTTCCGATCAAAGCGACAATCAGTCCGTATTGTTATTACAAATAAGCCGTTGTCATTTCGTGTGCCGAATTTTGCAAGTATTTGATAATAAAATTATTTGCATTGTTGTGATGATTGTCGTTACTTCACGATGTTCCTGCTTTTGTGCCGCAAAAGTGCATAAATTTCAAATTATTTTACTTAGCGACTAATATTACAAAGCGGAAGAATTTGTTTGATTGATTAAACGAGAACGTTCAATTATCATCTCAAGATTTTCTGAAGGTAATGCCGGGTTTAAAACACTGTTATGACTCATAGGATAGCAGTAAACATAAACGTGAGTGAATCTACCAGTGTCGTATCGTAGTACTATGTCTTAAGTGAAATCCTGCGTAGGAACTTAAAGTATAAATGGAGTAAAAATATTCAATTTCATTTAAATAAGAATAGTAATAACGGTAAATTATTTAATATTTAAGTAAAAAAATAGCAATAAAGAAATCATTATAAATAATTATATTCATTGTTTAATTACTATCCAAATATAGAAAGTAAAAAAACAAAAACAAAAATGTTATATAATATAAATTATATAAATAGGTTGCATTCATATGATTTATATGTTGGGTTTAGCTGAAAATTTTTAAATGTTAATTTTAATTTTATTCTTTAGTTATTGTATATCTAGTGATTAAAACTGTCTTATATTAAACTTTAGAGATTTGATCTCCATCGATGTATGTAGTATGTAGAAAAGCAGGCTTTAGAATCGTTATTTATTTTCAATCTATCAATTTATGAATATATTTGTTATCAATGTTGGTGTAATAATAATACAATTTTTGAGTAATCTTTTTTTTTGTGTAATATATTTAGATAATAGTTCTACAGAAGTATTTATTGCTTAACTACCTTCATAAGTGATTTTTTAGAGGTAAAACAGTGTAGGTACTTAAAATTTTTGTAAATTGTACTTAATTTCTGTTATAAATATATGAGTGAAATATAATTGGACTACCTATACTTAAACAGAAAAGCAGAGAAAGTTTATAAGTATAATAATTAAAATTATAGTAATTATGAGATAAATTTGAATATTTTTTCTTACTCACTTACTTATTAAGTCTTATTTGAAAACTTATGTGTATCCTAATATGGCACATAAAATATTGGCACATAACATGACAATTCACTTTAAGTAAATGTTGTCACTTAGCACAATATCACTCGGGAGGAAGTCGTTCGGGGTGCATTGTTCGTACGCGATATCTTGTTGTATTATTGTTAAATCGTGTCGTGTTGTGTCGGTTGAGGTTCAGACCGGACTGAGCGGTTTATTATTATATCAAGGGAAGGAGCATTCAAGGTTCCGCCGGCCGCTGGCTGCTCACGTATCTCGTAGCGAGGCTTATCGCCGTCGCCTTTGTCACTCACGACTCGCTCGTTCTTCTCATCTCATTACGTGTATCGCGCGGAAATCATCACGATTACTGAGACAGTGTGAACCTCCGTGACAGATGATGAATGGCACTGCTAACAGGTGACGGATTGTAACGAATTCGACAGATTTTTGAAAATTTTTATTGACGATATTTTGTAATATTCCTGATCAATCGTAACATACTATATTATTAGAAAAATTTAAACTTTGTTGATCATATCTTCTGTTGTTATATGCATTATTTTGTTGATGTTTTGAACGTAAAGCTAAATATTAAACACGTTTGTATTTTTTAGTAACCCTCGCAGTCTTGACTTCACGGTGAAAACACTATGTAAACCACGTAGGTTCCACAATTAACTCTTTTTTATCTCTCTACATTATTATTTTTATCTCTACTACATTTATATTGTGTATATTACGTGTATATAAGCGATCATTCTAGTATTTGGAAACAAATTATAAATAAACTATGAATCTGTTACTAATACCCGTAACCTTGTTCATTGATATTTTATACTATGATTTTTTATACTTTATACATTCCTTCCTTTTAACATTCCTTCGATTTTTCAAGATTAGGATTTCTTATAGTAATAAGGTACGGAATTAGTAGCGTTAAAATTCATTCAGTTTTTGTGTCTTTATATGTCAAATAGGCGGACAAATTTAATATATTGTAGCTTAAAGGTAAAAAAATTTATGTTCTATGTGCTTAAAAAGAAGCATACAATTGTTATTCTAGTTATATTGCGTCTATATATTACAAGTAAATGTAAAGCAGTTTATCGAAGTTTTCAATGGACACATGAGGACGTGTTTTCAAACATGTAGATAGGTACTGTTGCATCGGCGCCGATGTCGCGTGGTGGCGGTGCGGGCTCTGCCGTGCACGGTTTCACGTACAGCTGACGCGTGACGCACGACGAACATAACGTGATGAAATTTGCAATTATTTGCCTTTAACAAAACCACTTTTAGAATCATTGTTTGTGACTGGGCTTGATTTTTTAACTCACTCAACACAAAAATCAGTTACCTTAATATTGATGTTAATATATTTGTAACGTTAAAATAATGTTTTCAAGGATAAATAGAAGCGGAAGTAACGTAATATTTGCATCCAAGGCCTTTTTTTATGAATTTATATCTTTATACATATATACCGATGAGTCACTTTGATGGAACGCGTTGCCCTAGGTCTCTAAGAGAATGGTATGAGTCAATAATTTCGTCTGCACAATAGAAAGATAATTGATTTCTGATAAAATATACTGTTCTACTCTACTGACATAGATGGCTGTTTTTGTATACTAAAAATCTTCATAGCTATACTATATGTGCATGTAAGTCTTGTCGATACGAAATGTATATCAGTATATCACCTACATAGATATTGTAGCTCAATTCAAACAAATATCTCAGCATTTTCTTAGTAATTTATTTTGTCATCCAATAGCATTGTTTTGTATACCGATAGGATAATTGCTAATTCAAGGAACGCAAAGGAACTTTAGAGAGTATTTGAAAATAATACTTTTTATTTTATATAAAAACCTTTTCGTTTAACGACCTCTTTACATGTCAACCTTTTCACTATCAATAAAATAATATATTAATCTCACCAATAATAGTATTATAATAATCCTATTTAAAAATGATTTTTATGGTATTGAAGAACATGGTTATGAGAAATGAGAAAGCACTTTTATGATATAAGAGATGACTGATTGAATTTCATCTGTTCTTCGTCATTCCAGATAATGAAATAATTCTTTATTAGTTAAGATATCTTGCAAAAAAAGCGTAATATACTAAAATTTTGCTAATCTGATATTTGTAACGAGAAAGTTACACAATACTTTTTATTTTATTGAAATTTCAATTCCAAAATTGAAATTTGAAATATCAAATTGGTAAAATTTATTTGTTTACGTTCACACGGAGACATGCCGGAACTGATTTTTACAAAATACGATTTAGTCACATCATAATTTATATCTATGAGTTTACGCGTGCATTCGGTTTTAAGATCCGGCAAATAACCAAAACGGGCAAAACTTTACATCTGATTTTGCGGCTGCAATCAGATTTGGTCACATGGCAAAATACCGAATACGGTTCGGTGGGAATAGCATTTTAATACATGCGTTCACACGAGCGCAGAATCGGTTTTTTACCAAATGCCGCAAAAACTAAAGTCGGGTGGGGGTGGGCACGCACGCGGCGCGGCATTTGTCTTTTCACAATTGGGTTTGACCAAAATCACTTTCTGGGGCGATTGTGACGGCGATAATACCAATATATTATGATAGCGAGAGTGTTCACGTCCAAACGCTTCCAAATTGTAGTGAGAAACTGAGCGCTTTCTTGCAAAAAACCGAATTGCATATTCACACGGACACCATTCAGTTTTTGCAGAAAAGCAAAACCGAATGCTGTGCGAACTTAGTATTCGCTTCTGCCGTATCCGGTAAAAATCAAATCCGGTATTTGATTCCGTGTGAACGAGCCGTTACACCGAATTATCCGATGTTCGTTTGAATTGAATCAGCCTGCTAACGGCCTACTATACTCGTACCACTACACCAGAACGATTAGTAAGCTAAGTATGTTTGCACTATATTTGTCGATATTTATAAAAAAATAAATATTTTTAAAATATACACAAGGTCGTCTGTTCTTGAGGTAGGCAACTTAACGTCTGTGTTTTAGATAATAGCCGACTGGCTCTTAATTAATCAATATTTAATATTAGAAGCAAAATTACGATTGCCATTACATTGTTAAGGTTACGTAAGCAATAGGTATGTAATAAATACGTATAATATATTAATATTTCAGACACTTCTATGAGTATAACAAGTAACATTAATTGTTTAATTTTACGTGATTTATCTATATCCACATGTCTGTTTTTAAAATATTTAGACCAGGAATGAAATTATGTTATTTAATAAGTATAAGTGTACACCTGAAATAAATACATATTATATTTTGCACAGAAACTAAGGAAAGAAAAAGTAACGGAAGGTAAAATAACACAAGACGACCTTTTTATTAATACATTTGCTTCATGCGAGGCGTTCTTCTACATTAAATTAATAATAACTTCCTGTTATGTTATTGTCTCAAGGTTACTTTTTATAAAACTTTTAGTCTAAGACTCTAAGAGCTGCTAATGTTTACATCTGGAAACTTTAGAAAGGCTGTTTTTGAAATATCCTGATGACATCATAGCCTTCGCCTTTAGACCATTGAAATCAGCTAGTAATTTATCTGTAAATAAATTGTTACATTTTTTTATACTTTTTTGCTTATATGTACTTTTTATAATAAGACATATTTATAAGCATTAGTGTTCAGTTGGGAGATATGTTAGGTGGAATGAATGCCTAATATATTCTGTATATCTTCATGAAGCTATAGTTGTAATAAAAATATTATTTATTCAAGTAACCAGTGACACATTATGGTTAGCAAAACAATAGTATTTACAGACTAGGTTAGTTGTATTTTTTCTTTTTTTTTCTTTTCACGAATCAACGCTGCACCATTCCATTTGCAACGAACGGCACAGCAACGATTCATGTACATATATACAGTTTATTAGATATCACGCCCAGAATTCTGTTAGCACTACCCCGTACCCTACGCACCAGAGACCCACATCTTTTTCTCATGAGAATAAGATGTGTTGATATTCATTCTATGTCGACTGACTTTCTCTGGTAGATCTGCATTAAGCATATGCATTTTAAGCAATTTATGGCTATCTTTATTTAAAAGTGCAATAATTTTAAAAATTATATGAAAAAGTGTATTTTAGCTATTCTCGTGAAAAAAAAAGTTAACGAAACTAGGTAAAGTAAATAATATCAATACTATCTGAATATCTATAGCCATTTATTTCCTAATCAAATACCATATTGTCATTTTAACTGCAATATGATATTCTTTGTTTTGGTTTTGAATTAATAAACTATTACATTTAAAAAAATTATCTATTTCGTACTTTTATTAATTAATTATTATACTATGAAACCTTCTCCCTAAGATAAACTGTAAGGCCTTCGACGACGTATAAACAGTTAATTAGCATAATAATTAATCAAAATGATAAATCTATTGAAATTATGTATAAAAAACTTTGAAATAATTTTATTTTTAAAGTAAAATCAATTATATCATTCGTAAATATTGTAGTGTTGTATTACATATTACACGTGACTAAACGACCGTGAGAAATTAAAATACATGTTAATGTTTGTAAATCGATTCTATTTACTCGCGTTGTGCGACATTCGATATGAACTTGGTATAAATAATTTCGAACATTTATAAATAAATATATATTACACCCAAACTCGGTATGAGAATCGAATCCACAACCCTGGAGCAGAAAGCGGGGTCACTGCCAACTGCGCTAACTAGCCAATCTCAACAACACTCAACTCTAAATTAACACTAATCCGGTCTGGAAACAAGGCTAAAAAACGCAACGCCCAGATCAAGACAAATATCTGTATGTATGAACCTGTGACCGCTGGCATAACAACCGTTCATTGTGACTACTGCGCTAACACAGCGTCAAGATATAAGATCGGCAATTTTCCAGGAGGAACTGCGAAGCACAAATAGTTATTTATAAAAGGATGCAGCTCAATGACAAATAAAATAAATAATACCTTGTTACAAACAAGAGTTTAACGAGACGGATGTTGTTCGGAAACTTTGTAAAACAAGTCACGTCATTATTCTTCCCGACACGATGAATTGATGATTTAAATGTGACATCATTATTATGTTGTAGTTTTTATTTGTATGAATGCTATGATATGATAAATTTGATCAATTTTTACCACTTTTAAAAAAGTAATCCTAGTTAAAAACACGCCTATTTTAATACTTCATAGTAGCATATACAGTTTCTGTATCTTCCGAATCTTGGCATTTATAGTATTAGTAGGAATATGGGGTTTTTAGAATTATTTAGAAATAATTGATGATTATAGATCGCGTTTTTATTATAAACACCTGATAGATATCGTTCCTCAAGATAGGGAATTTATCTGTCAACCCGCAGTAAAGCAGCATGATGGATTAAGCTCCGACCCTTCTCTTATATGGAGAAGAGATCTTTACCTAGCTGTGGAACACTATCAGGCTGGTTTAGTTCAGTTCAGTTTGAAAGCAGCATCGCTTTGTCTATGGCACTTTTTTTTTTTTTTTTTTTTTTTTTTTTTTTTTTTTTTTTTTTTTGTGACGCAGTGGAATCCATTTACGGATGATATCCAGGACGCCCGGGTCGGCAGTCCTAGACCTATGTCGGACTCGACACTTTGGGAGTGCAATACCGTACTAAACCCCTGCGGGAGCCTTGAGCCGCTTTAATTGGAGGGTCCCGGATCTGCAGGCAACAGGATCCCTCCAGCGACAGGCTGGCCTCGGCGAAAAGGCCAGACTTCTCCTACATGGGGACTGTCCGGCTAACCTCTGAACAGTCCCGACGACGTCGTGTCTAGCAGGACCGGGTTCCCATCCCGGCCCGACACGGGCACAAGGGCGTTACTGGAGGCGCATTAAGTAGCGCCTCCTACGCACCCCCATTCGTCGCCCGCGGATGGAGGCCACGTCGGCGGCCTCCTCTCTCCTCCGCTCGTCGGCCTCCTTCTGGGACATTACTGTCTCGCAGAAGGAGACCATCGCCTTCCAGGACTCGTCGTCGCCGAGCATCGCGGTGATGATGCTCGGGAGCGACAAGTCCCCTCCGAGGACCGACGTCAGACCTTGACGCAGTGCCGCCCATCTCGGGCACACCTCGAGGGTGTGCTGGGCAGAGTCCACCGCCGCGCCACAATCGTGACATTCAGTCGTCGGCTCCCTCTGGGCCGTCCGGCACAGGTAGTCACCAAAGCAACCGTGCCCGGTGAGAACCTGCGTCAGACGGAAGGTGAGGGGCTTGCGTTTTCGACGCATCCACCGCTCAAGGACCGGACGAATGGCAGCCGTTACGCGTGTGCCGTACGGCTGCCCCGCCAGGTCCTCCCCCCACCTCCGCATAAGCGCTTCCTGCCCTATCCGACGCACCCGTAGGATTCCGTCCAACGTAGGGTTCTCACCAAGAGCCCTCCTACCCGAGACGTAAGAGTAGGTCTCGGCAAGAACCTCCGCCACGAGTTCCCACGGGGGGTCGCCGGCTAGAGCAGTAGCTGCAGCCCACGATACCGTACGGTACCCCCGGATCACCCTCACCGCGATGATCCTCTGCGCAGAGCGCAGCGCAGCCTTATTCCTCGTAGTGAGGCGATCCGCCCAAACCGGGGCGCCGTACGTCGCCATACTCCGGCAGACACCAGAGTACAGCTGCCTGCAGGCGGCGCTGGGTCCTCCGAGGTTCGGGAGGAGTCTGCCCAGTGCACTCGCCACCTTTACGACCTTCGGTTCCACCATAGAGAAGTGTGGGCCAAAGGTCCACCCTCCGTCTAGGATGAGCCCCAGATATTTGATTTGGGAGCTCATCCTGACCCTCCCCTCTCCGATTTGCAGGGTAGCCCCCGGTGGGGGTCCCTTGCGTCCGGTCCCGCGGAAGAGGAGGACTTCGGTCTTATCAATTCTGACACGAAGCCCTAAACTCCTTATGCGGCTGATCACGAGATCGACTCCGACCTCGGCCAGCCGCGCCGCCTCCTTGAAGTTACGTCCCCGCGAGTAAACGAGGGTATCATCTGCATAACAGATGACACCCATCCCGGGGAGGAGACGGCCTCGCAGGACCCAGTCGTACCCGATGTCCCACAGTATCGGACCCAGAACTGATCCCTGCGGGACACCGCAGCCGACTCGCCGCCACTCCACGGACCCCGACCGATTCTCGAGGCCTACCCTCCGATCGGAGAGGTACGCCTCCAACAGCCTCCTGAGAGAGATACGGAGGCACTCCGAAATATTTTAGTGCCTCCCGTATCACCGTGTGCGGCAGACTATTGAAGGCGTTCGCGATGTCTAACGACACCGCGACCACCACCTCCCTCCTGTGTTCCGCCTCACCCGTCACCGCCCGCAGGCGTTTGAGGGCGTCGACGGTCGACCGACGTGCTCGGAACCCGAACTGGAATTCTGATAGTCCAGGTCCCGACCCCTCCTCCAGGTACTGAACGAGCCGGGAGGCCACTATTTTCTCCAAGGCCTTCCCGGCTTCGTTCAGCAGCACCACCGGTCGCACCGCCGAAGCCGAATCCGGAGTCCGCCCTGCCTTAGGGAGTAGGCAGAGCCGACCCTCCTTCCAGGCCTCCGGGAACTGGCCAGACCGCAGGCAGCGGTCAAACAGCTCCCGGAGACTGTCGCCGAGGTGCCCGAGAGCGATCGCAAGGACTCTCCCGTGCATCCCATCTGGACCCGGTGCCCTCTTCTTACTCTGGAGGCGGATAATCACCGCCTCCATTTCAGCATCTGTGACGGGTGGCGGAACACCCTCCTCCTCGTCCGGTGTCTGCCGAGCCATTCTGGGAGCCCTCGGGTTCGTCAGGGAAGAGTTCCCCGACGATCCTCCTCAGTTGGTCCGGCTGGAGCGTTTCGCTGATGGGGGCCGACTGGGCACGGAGCTTGTTCCGCGCCCAATTATACGGTCGGCCCCAGGGGTCTCTCTCCAGACTCCCAACTAACTCCAGCCAGGCCTCCTCCTTGGCTCGGCATATGGCCTGACGCAGGATCTTCGTTTTCTCCACGTAGATTCTGCGCAGCCTGTCGTCCCTGTCCACGTCCTGGGGGCGTCGCCGCCTGCTCCGGGTGTACTGTCTCCTGGCCCCGTTACAGGCGGCCCGGAGAACAGCTATCTCGGTCGACCACCAGTAGAGCGCCCGCCGCGGGGGTGGACGCTTCGCGGGCGGCATAGCCGCTCTGCAGGCAGCAGTAAATGTGTCACAGAGCCGGCTAGCCGCCTCATCCACCTCAAACTCCGACAGCGGCGGGAGACTCCAGCGTTTGTCTATGGCACTAACAGAGGGAAACCGAGTATAATAGTGGTAAGTTAGTTGTTTCATTAATGTCATTTGAGATCCTTAACCTTTTAAATTAATCATTTAAAAATAGATAATAAAAAAAAAAAAACTTGTTGCATTAACCTAGATGTTGTATATACGCTTGCACTTTGCACAACATCATTCAACAACAGTCTTAAACAGAAATTTCGTAGGTAGACATATATATTTTTTATAAACTAATTATTGTAATTTTAGCTAAAACAACAAACAATAACAATACAATAATGTTAAAAATTAAAGAGAATTTACACAAAAGAAAATAATTTTAACTCAAACTTTAAATATAAAATATAAACTGACAAAACAAATCCATCGTTAATCCAAGTTAATAACAAATATTTACGACGAAAAACCAACCATTTTGTACTTATGACATGAGAAATTAGAAAAAAAACAACGAAACCACTTTAGTACTCTGTTTATTTTGAAGTAAAAAAATAAAATAAAAAAAAAATGTGTAGGAAGTATGACCATTTTCTCCTGAAGAATGTCACAATACAATACAGTTATTAGTTACTAGCGGCCCGCCCCGGCTTCGCACGGGTATTTAACTAAAATTTTAAAAATTATAAAATTATATTTTTTATCACCTACATGCGCCATCTATCGTATAATGGTAATAATATAGTTTTTATATTTAGTGACATTTAACATAATAGTACCTATATTAATTGAAAATGATGTTTATCTAAAATATTAAAACGATTTCTATTCCTATCCGACATATTTAGTAAACTTTTAAGTTTAACAAAATAATAATTCAAAAATAAGTTTTGTGAGTTTTTAAGATTCCTTAGACCAGATGGCGTTGGCGGCGTAGGTACCTATTTCTATTTTCTTAAATATTTATTTTTAAATTTAATTACAATGAAACAAAAACTAAATTATACTGTGAGGTTTGCTTAATTTTTATTTATTAAAGTTATTTACATTGGTTTTGATTGGTTTACGTGATACGTGCACGAACAAAAAACGATAAGAGATGGCGCTGATTCAAAAAAAAAAAACAACGCGCTATTAAAATTTATTTTTGATGATATATAGTGTATTAATAAAACGGAGGTTTTAACAGATTTATTATTTGTATAGAAGATGAGTTTACAATTGTCCTTAAATATGTAAAACATTGCAATTTTTAATTTTTAAAAAGATGTGTAATAGGAATTTTGTACCTACATTAATTTTGAAATGTTTTCAATTTCATGCACACTTGTAATATATTATTTGATTTTCTTTTTTTTTTTCATTTTCAATTATGTTACATATATGTTATACTGTTCAGAATATCATCAACTTAAGTAATAATATTTCTTTTAATTAATTTAAATTTAATTTATATATTGATTTCAAGTAATACAAGTCGAAGTATTCATGTACTCAAACATCAATAAGTCTTACAATCTTAAGGTCAAACATAATGAAATAAGTTTTAATACTTTTCATTGCGTAATCTTGGCCTTAAAATTATTGAAACATAACATAAAAATAAATATTTGCTGTTGTTGTTAATGATTTAATAATTTTCTTATATTATTAAGATCCGTAATCAAAATGAACAATTTCGGCTTGTTTAAAGTTTTTTTAATAGTTAATATCATTTTAGTTGTAATTAATTATGCACATAGTTATTTTTAACCCTTGGTCAAATGTTAAATTGTTTGTTGACTTCCATGGTGCACAAAATTATAATATATTGATTATATTAACACTAAATTTGACAATTTTCATCTAATTGTAAGTACACTACAAAAAACCTTTATTGTAACTTTAATATGTATAAAACTATATAAAATTACGGCGAGTTGCACGAAACCGTCGCTAACATTCCGTTAGTTAAGTTGCAATTAATCTTAAAATTAGTTGATCTTATGATTAATTTAAAGCTGTTGGAATTAATCATCCGTTAGATAGGTCTTTAATTAAACTAAATTTTTTTGTTAACTTAATCAGATGTGGGTTTCGTGCAACAGATAATCACGATTCTTGTGATTAAATTAGTTTAATAAACACTTAAATTTAAAATTTGTTTCGTGCAACTCGGCGTTAGTCTATTAAAACAATTCTTGTTGACTAGATATCTAATACTAATATTTAACATACTTAAATTTAAAATTTGTTTCGTGCAACTCGGCGTTAGTCTATTAAAACAATTCTTGTTGACTAGATATCTAATACTAATATTTAACATATTTGGTATTTTGCACTTATATAATAATTCTATAAATAAATATAGGTTATACAATAATAAATAAAATTAAAAATCTATTTAAAACATTATATATGTCTTATGTAAAGAGATTTTTACTAAAAACACTATATTATGAAAGATTTAAGCTTTCTTTTAATTTACTTTTACGAGTAAAGTTTCAGAAGGTTATAATAAAAATTTAAATATATAAACTTTTTGTAATCATTATTTTAGTTCCAGTTTTTTGCTAACATTCATTAACTGGTTTTTTTTTTGTTCAGATTAATTGTTTATATTTCACAAGAATTTGGTTGAATGAACTCAGTAGACTTGTCCTTAATTTGAGATTGTTTAAGTAGTTTTTATGATCATTTGATGTCTAACAATTATATCCAAAATAAAATTTTAATTGAAGGTAGCGCTTAAAGATCTAAAATGCGTTTAAAAGAATTTATATATTAACATTTTTAATTCATATTATCTACTCACAATTATTTTTAATTAATAATAGGTATATGATAAAATAATAATAAATAATTAATACGAGTATATGTATATTATGATAGATGATGAGAGTGATGTACGATTAGCAGTTGGCTTATTTAATGAAAAATAGTGTGATGATGATAATTTACATTGTGTTTATGTTAATAATAATTATGTATAACGTATCAACCTATCGGAATTATCATAAATAAAGGAATAGCTGAAAATAGTTGGAAAACTAAAACTTCAAAATAAAAAAAAAATACTTGGATCTATTAATAAAATGACGCGTTGGCGCAGTGGTCACAGCAACTGGCTGATGCGCTAGCGGTCGCGGGTTCGATCCCCGCACATAACAAATATTTGTATAGGCCATACAGATATTTGTCATGGTCTGGGCGTTTGTGTATTGTGTTTCCGGACCCCCGACACAGGATTCACATTCTACTGGGGGCCGTTGAGTGTGAAACGTTTATTTATTAATTACAAGTAGCTCGTACAAAACTATAGCTATGGGTAACTGGTAAGTATTATTTAATACGGAGAACTAAAAATGTTGTAGTTTGCTTTGCAACACTTGTAATGGCCCTGAGCTTATCGTTCATATAATTATTTCACGGATGTTTATTACTTTTTCAAGATTAAAATACCGAACCGCATATCTAGACATATATTTAGGTATTTTTACCTAAATATATATATTAAAATAAATAACATTTTATAATTAAGCCGAGTAGTCCAAGGCTTTGTAAGTCATAATAAATCTAGGTACGTAAGTTAATGACATCCTACTTAATATTATAAATGCGAAAGTTTGTGAGTATGTATGAATGTTTGTTACTCTTTCACGCAAATACTACTGAACCGATTACGATGAAATTTGGTATGTAGGTAGCTGAAGACCAAGAATAACACATAGGCTACTTTTTATCCCAGAGTTCCCGCGGGATTGATTCCTAATTGAAAATTGATTCATTTATCGCTTCTGAAAACTGAATGCGCCATCTAGCGGCACGGCGGCGCCGAAGGCGGTAGCGGGAGCGTGTCGGGGCGGGCGGTCTGACGAGCGGGTTTCCACGCAGAGGAAGTCGCGGGCGGCCTCTAGTATTTGATAAAGCGTTTGCACAGTGGTTATAGCAATTGATTGATGTGCTAGTGGTTGCGTATTCGATGTCCGCACGTAACGATTATTTGTATAGACCATAGAGATGGGGACCAGATGATGTCTGGGCGTTTGTGCTTGTGAGTTTTGTGTGTTTCCGGACCCCCGATACAGGATTCACACCCCACTGGAGTCGTTGAATGTGATCCGGTTATTTATTTATTTCTATTGTTGTAGTACATTTTATATAGTATTATATTGTTTTGTTAACAAGCAAGAAGGACGGATAAGCGTTAAATTTAAATCAGTCTAGTTGATGTGCGCTGACATCTGATCCGCTAGTCAGTCACGTCCGTACCGAGGTTGCTTGTGAAATATCCTGCACATACTTTTGGCTTTTGGTAAAAAGTTAATGTAATTTACGAAACAGCAATTCGTCTAAATTTTAATGAGCATTACTATACTGGTATGTATAATTCATACGTATATTGTAATCGAATGAGCGCAGAGTAACGAAACTTGAACCTTTAAACTGTGAATAATATGATTCTTATCTTCTTACTTGAGTATTTTGCACTTAACTAAACAAGTTATTCTGTACCCATCATAGACCGACCTTTTACATTACTAAACATTTAAAGTTACAGTGTTTGACCTAAGCTTGAAATTATGTATCGTATAAATCTTTAAAAGGATTATTTTGCTATGGAACAGGCATAAGGGTAGCTTATATTTAATTTATTTTTATATGGATTTTATATGATAATAGCCGGTAATACCTACCAGTTTTACTCGTGAAATTTTCACTCATATACTTTTTAATTTATAATTATAAGAATATAAAATTATAATAGGATTCCAAAAGAAATGCTACAATGTAGTGAATGTAACAGATGTTAGGTTCTGTAAAAGATGTTTTTGTTAACGAAAAAAGCAGCTTTGAAATTTTATAGTTGCTCCTCGTTGATTTTAAATTGTGAAAGGATTATGTCTAAGAGTGTGTACTATTACATTATACACGATAATTTATGTTTGATGTGCATACTGTAACCCAGCAGAGTATGTGTTCTCATTATGCGATTGCAAAATTTCTCCTATCACAATATTATACTACGCAAGGCTTAGTTTTAAATCTGTCAAACCACTTTCAAAAGATGTTGAAAAGTTTATTTATAATTTTCTTGATAGTGCATTTCTACTTAATCATGAAAACTTCAATTAAAACTTTAATAAATAAAAATACGTTTTAAGATCACCTTTTTTTTTTGTTTTGGCGGGAAAAAATGTACCTGACCGCACACCCTGTCGTCCGAAGAGACAACGGTGTAGTATAGAGCCCTCACCCACTAAAATAACCTGCCATGCCATGCGGCGCCTTCACCTGCCCTTACAAGGCGGACCACGGGTACCGCGTACGTTACTCCGTGGCCCGCAGACGGCAGTTCCATCGGGCACTCTCTCCTGTGCGACGGCCCTACCGTCCGCAGCCTCGGCTAGGGCGGCATCAGGCGCATTCGCCGCACGCGTATTCGCCGCCCCGCGCACCTGTGGCGAATTGGGTCCGAAAGGAGTGAGTCTTCCCGGGTCCTCTTCGCCGCCTCTTTCAGCGAAATGACGTCCTCGCAGAAGGCGGCGACCGCGGTCCGACCACCACCGACCATCGCTCGCGCAACGGCCGGCAGCGACAGGTCCTCTCCAATGACAGCAGCGAGATCCCAGCGCTGCTCAGTCCAGGCCCGGCACGACTCGAGCGTATGTTGCGTGGAGTTCTCGCTGCAGTCGCAGTGGTGGCAGCCCGGAGTCGTCTCCCTCCTTGCGACAACGTGCAAGTATTTGCCGAAGCAGCCGTGCCCTGACAACACTTGCACGTGTCGGAAGGTGAGAACTCCGTGCTGCCGCACCGTCCACTCCTCCAATATCGGCTGAAGCGCTCCTATGGTTTGAAGACCAGCCCGGGGCGTCTCCAGCCGAGCCTTCCACCGTGTGAAGGTGGTGCGGCGGGCGTCGTCCCGCCATGCGATGATTTCGCTTGACGGGGGATTAGTGCCCCCCGTCCGCGCCGCCGACACCCGCCGATAAACTTCGGCGAGCGCTTCCGCCTCGACACCTACCGTGTGGTAGCCGCGTATGGACCTGACTACCATGAACCTCCGTGGACGTCACAGACGGGATCTATTATGGGCCACCAGACCAGTTTCGGCGCCAACGTCGTCCGTCAAGGGACGTTTTAAGGTCACCTAGCGATACAAGATACTTCCACAATATTCATGCTTTTGTTGGACTTTTAATTGCGTCATTTCTTCTTGTCTTTTTCGTATTTAGATCATTTTAAACACATAAGATAATAAATTTTATAATGTTCTGGGTATTTTAAATACAACTTGAAAAGCAAGTGTAGTGTAGTGTGACATAAAATTACGTTCATTTTTATTCATATTGAGTTGGATTATTTCATATTTTAATAAGCATTGAAACCACGAGTATGTAAGAGTTTATTTATAAAATATATATTTGAATTCGAAATAAAATTTAGAATGTATTTAACGTCTTATCGCAAATAGCTATAGAAACTTCCTGTATACCATATTTGAATTTTTTAATGCAGGTAAATAGAAGCATTTTAATAAAACGTTTATATTGCTGTGGAATTAAATAAGTGCTAAGAATTCATTTATATTTTTTTATTGCTATTAAGTTATTAATTGCCCGTAACATTATACTTACTAATAATATTTTTTGATATTTTTATCTTAGTTTTTTTTTATTACTTGATTATTTTAATAAAAAAAATTAAGAATGAACTTTTTAAATGAATAACATACGCGGCAATAAGTAGTAAGTAGCTTTATAGTAGAAAACAATTATAAAAATTATTTTAATAGTTACCTTTAATAAAGAATTAGAGACTATTTGCTTTTATAATATCTGTATAAATAACAAACTATGAAAAACGTTGCAAATAAGTAGTCATTAGATAAATAACAATTAAATACACATGTCATTAGCAACGCAGGTGCACGGAAGCATCCGGTTTTCCTGTCCGTTGTAGGAGGTCGATAAGAGGTCACCTCGTCAAGGTAACTAATACAAGTGCCTAGATGTTTCGATATGTGGGTACAGGGGTACTACTGTATTATAATCATTGTGCCGTCATTTTTAATCCTGTTTTATACAATGAAATTAAAAAAAGGTCTATAAGTGTAAAATCCAGTCTGTAATTTTATATAATTTGTATGAGCTTACGTAAAGAAGGAGGTCTTTTTCTTATGAAAATAATAAAGTAGATTTTTGTTTACTATTCAGAGAATATACTATTAAATGTTTAATATTTTAAAGTCTATTACAATATCGAATCAAGATTGCGATACCACTAAAACATTTGTGTAAAAAGGAAGGTCATTGGCTTCATAATGGTAGTTTTTTACACTCTTGATATATTCTACTGTGACCCTAACTATAAGTTTTTCTTATGTAGTTGTATAAATCTTAAGTATTTCTTGGCAAATTATTTAGTAAAGCCTTTCGAATAGTACCATATGTACATGTTTTATGTACTGTGCCATCTCATCCCGACAAAATAAAACACGGACAAATACGAGTATGTTGACATCATTCATTCGTCACCTCTCAGCACTCATTAAATTTCCTACCTGTTAATATAAAGAACAGTCCTTTTTGACAAAGACTTGTAAGATTGTAAGCCTGTGCGGGTATTTTAGTAGTGTTATAAATTCACTATTGTGATTGTGAATAATTGTTTTTATTAGCTAATGATTAAATAAATTTTCGATTGAAACGACCACAAAACCAGTCACGCGCGTAGACGTTAGACTGACGACGCACTGTTCAAATATTTTTAGCACGAGAAGTTTATCTATCTATTTAAGTACGTACCTTTGTAATGGAACTTCTATGTTTAAAAAAAAATGCAAAGTAAATAAGTATAAACAAATAAGATTTAAATAGAAAAATCGTATGTTAAGTTAGATTTAGTTTAACAAAAGCCTTATGAATTATAGCGATTTGAAACTAATATACATATTTTACAAGGTCTGCTAAAGAAATAAGTAGCTACATATTGTCTATCGTTTTCAAATAAAATGGTATAAAATAAATTGCACTTTTAAAACGAGATAACGAGAAAATTATTATTAAAAAAAATGTGTTTATATATGTAAAATTATTATTATTATTATTTACATATGTATATAAGAGATTATTAAAAAAAATCGAAAAGAGAAACTTTGTTTCGGCAATTTGGAAGATTGATATTGCTACACAGTGGAGTGATACAAGACATTTTTTTGCTGTGTGTGCAACATATAGAAGTCTAACTATACGCAAAGAAAGTGCAGGCAACAATCGCAAGCGTGTATGACATTGCGCAAGCAGTTTCTCCCATGAGCTCATTAGGTAAGCGGGGATTACTGTAAGCTATCACATAAAAAGAAACCTTAAAAAGCAATTATATTTATAAGACTTGTATAAAATAACCAATTGAAGAAAAAAGGAGAATACCTTTCCCACAATAAATACAACAAATATAACAAATCATATCTTTTAGGTAAACCTTGGTGTATTTGTGGGACAAAAATGTCTCATAGATTGACTTTGTCATTAGTCGATTACAGATAATAGTCTAGAATTTTCTATTTATAATTTCATATTTTTTAGCGTTTAAAATAGAGCTTAGGCCTCGTTTAAGCGCTAGTGAGTCATATAAAAATATAAACAATATGTTATTATATATTATGTATACTGTTTTTAGAATAAGTTTTTGTATCATTTATTTAAGTCAATAAATATTTTATGATTTATTTAAGCGTTTTCGAAGGCTAAGACGTTTAATCGATTTTGATGAAACTTGGCATGAAGTTATATGTGATAAATATAGAAATTAGTTAAAGAAAAACTTACTTTTTTAAAGTTTTAATTTGATCTTAGAAATATGTAATGTTAGAACATTCTTTGGCTGCATAGAACGTGACATGAGACAGAGTCCAAAAGACACTAGTTCATTTTTCCTTGTTATTACGAGTATGATCTTTTGTTTAAATAAATAAAATTTACTTTATTTAATCTTTTAACTTAGTATAGCAATATATTATTTGTTAGTACATAATATGTAATAATAATAAATTATACCTTAATGAAAAAAACAAAAAAGAAAAATCTACACTTTTTTCTATTAATAATGAATCTTAGGCGAATATTTGTATACCTTTAATATTCTTTTTATGCTAAAGATTATAATACTAAAGAAGAATAAAGACGTAATAATGATATCGAAGGAAATAAAAATGAGAAACATCACGGATGTTGTCTCAAAAAATTTTATGTCATAATTATGATGACAATAATATATTAATTTTTTTTTCCGAGGCCATATTAAGGTAATGATTTGTAATATCACTTCCGCTTCTGACCTTTACGCAAAAAGGTATGTGTGTCAATATCTCTCCATCTGGACGTTAAGTCGAGGTTTAAGATCATGTCAATGTTTAACTTGTTCTTTGAAGGTAGGGGTTATTCCATCCGGATACGCAGTTTTCTCACACAACAATATTAGTATAACCACTATACATATTTATATATGTATGTGTGTAAAAAATTTAGTAACACTTATGAAAATGCATTGTGAAATAAAATATGCTTAAAGCAATTTGTTGCGGTGTGTATGCATAGATATGTACCCGCATGACTGACGTATTTAACGACGCTTTCTTCGCCCAATACCTCTCTTACGTAACTCTATAATGACAGTTTATGATTTCTTTTTGTTGCCGAGCATAGGAATTGTAAAATACTGGACATAACGTTGTCTTTTCAATAATTACCAACTTAGAAAAACTACCAGACCTCGTTATTTTCACTATCGATAACTATTTATGCAACTTTTAGATGAAAGCGTTAGAGTAAGCGCCAATCATTTTGTGTCATGCGTAAGTAAATGTCGCGAACACTTTAAAAAATCTTCTGTGGCTTATGATTGAAATTTGTAATGATTTGATAGAAGAAACGATGTTTATCGGTGAATTATTTTTAATTCAGACGAGTTATAAGAAATACTATACACACGTCACCAAATAAGTTGTAAATTCGAACAGTAGATAATAAACTGATCTTTAATTTGAAGTGTCTATTGTTAAAAAATTCAATTAGTGTTTAAGTAATAGTAAGATTTCTATTACAAAATCAAAGATGTTAAGTTATAAATATGGTGGAAATGCTACATGTGCGGCTTTTCATCCTAACATTACAAAGTAGACAACTTAGATCAATCTAAATAATTTCAGATGATGGAACTTAATTTATGTATCCTTAATTATACTGTAATCTACGCATTATGTAAGGAAATTATAAAAAAATATTTACCAATTCATTTTTCTTTAAATTTTATATGTAAGTTAGTTGCTCGTATCGATGTTTATAGTAAATTTGAATAAGGCTCGATTCAGGCTAAATTTTGGTGCTTATCATCTGTTGCAGTGCATGCCACTTGTAAAACTATGAATTTGATGAAAAGAGTATCCAAGATTTTTATTTGCTTGTTGTGCATATATATTCTATTTCTAATTCTGCTTCTGTTCTCAAAGACCTACAATCCGTTTTCTATGAGCTATCAGTGTGGTATTTATTAAACAGTTATAGAAATCACTTTGAGACAACTTTTGTTATATCACAACGATCACAGCAAAATAAAAGATGAGAGCAGTATATACAATATCTATATATTATATGGAGTATCTATATATGAAGATGGTTTTTTTAAATTTGTATTAGCTAAAGTAAAAGTGAAGAATATTTGTATGATGTCTGACAAGTGGTGTGACGAGAATTATTGTAAAATTGTATGTCATTCAAGCACATAAGATTAAGTGCGGGACTGTGTTAGAAGGAATTTTGTATTTCAAATACGGGTTTCAGGACAAAGAGCACACAGCCAGAGGAGAGAGTGCATCTTTCTAGAATCTTCTTCAACGTGAATAAATTCAGGTTTTGAAACAGAAGCAGTGTTAAGTATTGCTGTGCGCGCGTCGACACTTACAGGAAATTAATGAAATGTGCGAATGTTCTTTTAGTAATCACGTATTCATTTAATAATAAAAAATACTGTTTGAATAATAATTTGGATATTGATGTGAAAAATATCAAGTCTATATAATTCTCGCAGACTGAGCATTTAGGTGAACCTTTCAAGGTACATGATCGATTTGGTCTAGATAACATAATGCCAGTAAACAGACACTTCTGCAAAATCTAGGCTCATATAACATTATACTATGCGATGGAATGGAAGGAAAAGGTCGCTGTGGGGATTAATGAATATCAATACAGACGAAGGATTTATTTGTGAGCAATGAAATCCTAAAAGTGCTGAACCGATTTTAATAATTCTTTGTCATTAGAAAGATACATTTTCCAGAATAAATTTAGGCTGTAAATATTATTACAAGTCACATTTGTGGAACAGTAAGTCAGTAACCATAAATGTCTACAAATACAATCACTAATAATTTGAGAGTCCAATGATATCATATATGAAATGGATTATATTAGCTAGGAATCGAAAGCGCTAGGTGTATTTTCTATGCATCTATCATTGAGATATTTGTTTTTCAAAACAGATATTTTGATTTTTCAATCAATTTTTTTTAAATTAATTTTTGAATATTTCAATTAAATTAATTAGTTCAATGATTTTTAGCCAAACGTAGGTATATTCTTAATAAAAAACAAATCTAACATACGAGGATATCAATATCAATAAAGAATTTGTTTTGAATGATTTGCATGTGACCTTATTGGAGATTTGATCATACGACTTAATTCTTGCTAGATGATTTATGTTTGCGTGCTTGGAAATTATATGAGATATTATTATGCATGACACTTCCTGTCGGCCACTGATCTCGGTACGTTGGATATTGAGGTGACTGTTCAAGGTAGTCACAAGTAAAGCGTGCGATGGTATCTATGACCTTATTAAAAGATTTTAATTAACAGAATTTAACTTTTTTTACTCATGTAATATTAGAGACATCATACAAGTTATTTACATCTTAAATTATATACAAAATTTAACAGATTCGTCTAATACGTAAATTTCGTTATTGAAATCAATATGCTATTCGTGTTGTATTGCTAAAACAGTCATAATGTTTGTGAATATAACTCTAAAGCGATTTGCACAATCATAAAATATTTCGACCATAGCGATAGCCTTCTGTTTTGTTTTGGTATCAGTCTCCACTTACTTTCCAAATCGTGATTTAGCAGTTTAAATATCGTTAATTATTTAAACAAATACTTAAGTTAAACCGTAGGTGTATTATCACGAGTAAAATCGATACGTATGAGTAGCGTGCTGTTTACTCGTAACTTGTCGTAAGTAGTAGCTTGATAGGTACCACGTATTTATTGCGTCTCCATGACTAAAGAAGATTTGTATTCTGTAGCGATTTAGATTCTTCTTGTATTTTCTGAAAAATTGTACATGTTTTTGAAAATAATTCTCCATGTGCCAAGAAAACTTCTAGTACTGTCATTTTAATTTAAAATGTGTTTGTATCCAGTATTTTAGCTATAATGTTGTAAATAATTTATGAAAGATAAATAAAAAATCAAAATTATTTACTTAATTGAACGTAGTTTAGACGCATAGTAGATGCCTTGTGCGAATATTACAAATATTGAGTTAAAGTAATGCTCATCATGAGTAAAACATCATATTCACTAGTATTATAAATCAAAGAGCTATGTAAAAAAATAATGATAGTCTCCTTAAAAGCAATAAAAACATAACTAAGCAGTCATTTCGTGGCCATTGAACGAATACAACACTTGAACGAATATAAAACAATCGTAATAACCGCAAGACTGTTCATATTTCAAACCACCTTGATGCCGAAGTAATATCATTAACATTTACGGTCATGATCGTTTTTGCACCGCAGAAATAAAACAAAGCTGGCGACAATGACGACCTTGCCTCGCTCTGTATTGAGCAAGAGTACCTTCGGTAGAAAGCCAGCTTTCTTTATCTTAAGTATTTGCGCAGTGCCAGGATTCGCATATAATTACTTTCAACGACCTACTTTTTTGTTAATACTTTGTTTACGGACGTTTAAGATAAAACTTATTGTATTTTATTAAACATGTACAAATGACATGTCAGATATTAAAGTTACATTAAATGCATAATATATAATGGAGATTTATAATCATAATATGAGTATGCTTATGCATTTATAATGACGTAAAAGTTTCAATAATAATTAAAACGTTTTATAATATAAACATACTTTATAACTTTGCGTATGATATAGCTAGCTTGGTTTGAGCAGTAAATAACATTCTAGAAATGTTTGCGTGATACGGAAGTTGTTCAAAGACTAGGTAAACCGCAATGTAATGCCTTTCCTGAGGCTGAGGATCGTACATTACGTATCGAAATTTATTTTCATACTTATAGAAAAAAACATAATATTATAATAACAGTTTTTTATGCTACAAAACCTTTTCGTCACTAGGGAACAAAATATGCTATCTTTCATTTATAATTTTAAAATTATATTTTAAGGTGATGTGTACATAAGCACATATAAGTAGTAAGAAAATAGTCACAATATTAATTTTATAGAGAATATTCTTCACCCTGGCTGTCAAATAGAATTAAATAAATTATAAATGATTCAAATCAGTTTTAAAAAGCATTTCTAATCGTCATTTTATAACAAATATCAACAATTTTACTACGTTTTAAGATTTAAGTTTATATATCACTAAAGACCATGTGTATGAAGTAAAACACAGAACTATTAATATTTTATGATATCGGAGACAAACTGCGCCGTTTTATAGGCATTTATGGCTACAGTTGAACTCCCATAGCGACCTTCCAAAATAAACACTATTTCTAACAAAAAAAAAAAAAAAAAAAACAAAAAAAAAATTGGATTAGAAAAAATTAACGCGTTGAATTAAATACATTTTAAACAGTTTTATTATATTAACACAGATAATATAGATTAAGTTAGTCTTTTAATCTTGATGTGATGTGTTTAAAGACTTGACACTTTCACTGCGCAAATATTGCTAGTGTTTATCGCAACGCAATTGTAATACTCGGAAACTAGAGGCTTTGGGTCACTGGGTATGTACTTTTGTAGATATTTAGTTGTATTAATACATTTTCTTTGTGATTTTCATATCTAGTCTACTGTATACTTAGCAATGATTTTTTAATTAAAAGACTAAAACGGATTTTATCGCGTTTATTGAAACTTTACAGTTTAACGATTTTTTATTTTATTTCTCGACGTTTCGGACCCTTTACAGCGTCCATGGTCTCGGGGGATATAAAATAAAAAAATCGTTAAACTGTAAAGTTTCAATAAACGTGATAAAATCCGTTTTAGTCTTTTAATTAAAATGAGTAAAATTCGCGTAAATATAAGAAAACAGTATTAGCAATGAATTTCAAAACAATAATATTTTAATATTAAGACAAGAATTACATTTTCTTAGTATTACTTTACGTATAACGAAAGTTATTTAAAGAGGTCAAAATTGTTTTTTTCAAGTTAGAAACTATTGTACTAATCTAGGATGTACAGTAAATGTAGATTTTAATTCGGTAATAATCATGTAGGTATTGTAGAACATTGAAAAGCTTTTTAAAGAAAGTATGTTTGTGTCGTAGTTTAGTGCTTGTTACCTGTTGACGTGGTAATACTGACAAGGAGACTGACTGATTTTAATATATGAGTTTCATACGAGTGTTAAGATTCATAATAATAGTTGGGTTTTTAGAAACATTTTTACTTTCTTCACAAAGATATTTACTTGTAGTAGCTATGCCAGCAACTTTGTTTACGTTTGCAATTCATTTCATTCCTGGCCGGTCTCAATTAATTATCAACATTTAACAATTTATTAAATTATGTACCATATGCAGATACAGCACAAACGTCGTGTGTACGTCTCAATAAATTGTCTTAACTTCAATTTTTATCTGTCTTTGGGAGGGCTCTGAACTATCTGGCTTACTGAACATAGATAAGCGATTGAAAAAAAAATGGACTGGTTCAATAAGATTCTGGTTATATCTTTAGTTACTTTAAACTATCGTTTGTCAAAAAATCAGCTGTCTGTCGATATCGGGCGATTAACGATTTAATAATAGTTTTATTTATAATTTATTTTATTGTATTTTTTTAGAATTTTTTTTTTATTGTTTTATCTTACCAAGGGGAGAGAGAGAAAATTGTCTCGCGTAATTACGCCATTAATTAATGGATTTATTTATTTATTTATCCATACTTTATTGCACAACACTATATTAAATTGTACAAAGTGCGATCTTAATGCTAAAAGCATTCTCACCAGCCAACCTTAGGACGTACAAGAGCGAACGTTTGTAGGCGCAAAATCGGAAAAAAATAATTTTTAAGAAAGGCAAAGTAAGATAATAGAATTAGTAACAATCTTTATATTATATACACGAGAAATTAATACATATACGTACATATATAAATACAATCAGACATAAATAGATATATCTATATACATACATACACATGGACACATAAATACAAACATAATACTTAACAAGCTGACGACAATTATCAAAACACAAATTCACTGTGTTTTATCGAGTTCACAGTATTAGGTTTACTTAATAATTCGGTAAGACCTAGCTACCAGATCGCACCAATCTTCTGCCATGTTAACCTGGCCTCATGATGCTCAGGTGTTTCTGACGCTATCAGCTCTCTTTGTCTCTCACGTTCTTCTCTTAACCTAGCTTCATGATGTTCAGGTGTTTCTGACGCTATCAGTTCTCTTTGTCTCTCAGGTTGTCCTCTTAATCTGGTCTCATGATTCTCAGCTGTTTCTGACTCTATCAACTCTCTTTGTCTATCACGTTGTCCTCTTAACCTAGCTTCATGTTACTCAGGGGTTTCTGCTGCTAACTGATCCGTTTCTGTAGTCGAATATGAGTTTCACTTTCACTCTCTTTTGCACGTTTTGCTATATATTTTTCTTTTGCCTTTTCAAGACTTCTTTTTCTTTGTGTAGCTGTTTCTGTTTAATTTTTTGTTTTTGTTTTTTTTTTGTATTATTTTTCAATGTTGTTCCCACGAGTGATGGACATTATAACGGTCGACCACTCCCAGATGTCCAGTAGAGGGGCAAGACTATAATATGAAGCAAGATGCGGCGAAGTTTTAAGGGGAAAACGCTAACGACATATCATTTTTATCCACCCTAATGCCACGCAGTTATCGGCACGTTTTAACCTTTTACCTTAACTTGGGTGGTGTACCCCTAACGACGTATCATTTTTAGCCACCCTAACATCATACAGTCCTCGAAATGATACAAAATCTTGACTTAGATGAGACCCATGCTTGGGTCCCGATTCTAAGTTAAAGAAATTCTTTGTAAAACGGTTTTTAGATTAGTAATAAATATACCTACACTGTCTAATAAACTGTATCTACCAATCAATCCCTTTCATTTGATTCCCATATTGAGGTACTTGTGGAAAATATGTAATCCACCATTTTGTGGCGGCAGCCATCTTGGATTTTTCACAGTGAGCCCTATTCTACTAATCAAGCCCTTTCATTCGATACCCATATTGTGGTATTTGTGGAAAATATTTAATCCGCCATTTTGTGGCGGCAGCCATATTGGATTTTTCATAGTGAGCTCTATACTATAAATCAATAAAGCCCTTTCATTTGATACCCATATTGAGGTTGTTGTAAAGTCATATGTAATCTGCCATTTTGTATCGGCGGCCATCTTGGATTTACAATCATAAGGAATATATTATGTTGTATTGTCAATTATTAAGATTAAGAATTAAGAGTGTACAAAATATCAGATCAGTCATCAGAAAGAGAGAAAAATTCCAATTACTAAATTTGACCCAAACAAACAAATAAATAAATAAACTGGTCAAGCTAAATAAAACTGTTTAATAAAACGGTTTCTGTACTCTTCTGGGTAGCAAGTTATTTATAGTTATTATGATCTCTGAAAAAACAAACTAAAGACAGTAAAATATTTACAGCACAATCTTTAAAATATGTCTTTCCTAACAAAAGGATAATGATATAAAGAATGAATGGATCGGACAACACGTGAATGAATTACGACAAAGTACACATTGAGTTTCATCCTTTCTTTCAAGGGAAATGTACTGAATTCCGGGACAAAAAGTATGGTCCTAGCTCGTAGTATGAACTCAAATCGTTCCCAGTTTCATTTACAGTAGAGCGTCGATTATCCGAACGACCGCTTATCCGAACTACTACGCCGCGCCTACTCGACCATACACACACTACCATGGAAAAAATATCTGTGCACACTACAGTCACTACACTCCCGCGCTACAGTGCTCGCTCCTACCCTGTATTACAATATCTATCGATCTTGATCTATGCTCGCTCCCTATCGAAACAACCCTATTTTCATGTAAAAAAAGTATCGATATAATAAATCGTATCGTTGTATCGATACTTTGCGATATATCGTATGAAACATATATGTATCTATAATTTTCGATCCAATATATCGAATAAATATATCGATAATTATCGGATGAAATATATCGATACTTTTGATTAAAAATAAAAGAAAAAAAAACTATAGAATGATTTAGAAGTACATCTTGAAATGTCTTTTTAGTTTAGTGATGTTCCGATGACGATCTTCGGAGATATGTAACGGAAATCTTCAATACATGACAGTAAATTAGCCGTGGTTAACTTATACTATAACATCATGCCTGTTAAAGTCGCTTTTTGTTTTTTTTTAATTTTATTTTTCTTTAATTTTTCATTTATCATCGTCATATATAAATGTAAATATGGTTTTCATTTACCTGTACGTAAATATGTATGGCTGAATCAATAGACATAAAGGTAATTCGATTATCCGAAAATACCGGTTTTCCGAACATTCATGTCCCCCAATTAGTTCGGATAATCGACGCTCTACTGTATATTCATTCAATAATTATATCGTGATGCTTAGCTAAGATACAGACAGACAGACAGATAAAATGAAAAAAGTTACATTATACGCTTCAGTATAGAGTGTCCTCTTTTTTTTTTTTTTTTTTAATATCTTCAATATACAGATCTGGATCTGTTACAGTTTTATTGTAAGTAGGTATAGATGGAGAAATTATAAACGTCCTCAATGTTTCTTCGAAGGCATCAAAATATATACTTATCTGTTATTTTACAGTCTAGTGTCAGTGTAGGTAAGTCGTTTACGACTTGTTGATGTGACAAACATAATTTCACATTGTGATCGATATCAAGTGGCTATATAAAATGTTATAGAATTCAACTCACCGTAATCCTACAAACGATTTCTTGTACTTTTCTCTTTTCATTTCCACGTACTAACCAGAGTCACGATATTTCACTGTTCATTTCACAACACACGCGTAATTACAATCAGCGACATTATCACTTAGTTAAAATAACACCACACGTTAGTCTCATGATATCAGCTTACGAGTATGACCTGCAAATAAAATATTTTATTAAAATAATTCAAATTTAAAATAGGTATTAACATTACGAAAATTATGTTACAACATATTGAACATTAAATACAAAAAGTATAAATATGCTCGCAAGTTCAATTACCGACATCCTTTTTTAAAAAAAAATAACACCTAAGTGATACGTATATAAGGTCATTAATTAACTTTATTACCAAGTGATTGTTTGAATTTGTGAAATGTGTACGTACGTATTAAATGTACAAAAATATTGTAATATGTAAAAACTTGATCCATTTTAATCTTAATTTAAAATGCATAAATTAAGAGTAAATCTAACAACATTTTTACTTTAAAATTTTATAAGTTTTGTTTTCTTTCATAATGATGTTGAAACTGAGTCTACACAAAATTTCAGTCAGATTTTAATTTACTTATGTTTATAGCTGTAAAATTTTATAATTGCGTTAACAAGGACGTTATTATCTGTAGGTAGTTTAAAATTTTGAAAGGCATAATGCGATCCATATTACAGTACAAGTAGGCCGTTGCTTGGGTGGTACACGTTGGTCTAGACTTGCTTTTGTCCAGACACAATATCGAAACTGATGCAATAGTTTTTCGTAACTAGAAGCTGTGAGATTACTTAAATACGTAGCTATATATCTTGCCTATAACTAAGTATTTGATTATATCCACAGCATTTCAACATTTCATGATAAATTAAACCACTAATTGGAGAGAAGATATTTGCACAGGAGTGCAACATTTACACATTGTGTATATATAACGGATTACAGGTTGTGGTTGAAGTAATTTTTTCATAATTTATGTATTTTATTATAATAAAATATGAATAATAATATACAAATATACAATAAGGTTTCTCACGTCATAAATACTTAACAATAGATATCTAGCATAGCATTATTTTATTAATTAATCCCATGAAACTTACAACGAATATTATGGAAATCATCGTGGGGATTGGGACTTAGTCTTTTTTTTCTTCACTGTTTAGCAAAAAGCTTAATTTAATAAATTTAAAACCTGAAAACTTAGCGCTGCCAATCTAAATTTGACTTTGTATATAGATTAAAGCAAAGATAATCAAAATAAAAAAAATAAAAAACAACTTAATTCAAACAGGCCCCACGAGCACCTTCGTATCGTCATTTTACAAATTAACACTTTAAAGTGATTATTATTTTGTAACAGTAAAGCTACCACCGATTCAGAATGTAGATTCTGCAGAGAAGATTCGGCAAGAAATTCCACAGTTACTCTTTTGAAAATAATATATAAACTGTGTTTTACTACAAAATTAGTAATATGTTCCATGAAATACAGCGCCACTAAGTCCACACATCTTTATGGACTAAGTAATCCTGCACCAAATAATACGCTTTCGGCGAGTTGCACGAAACCGTCGCTAATTTCCGTTAGTTAAGTTGCAATTAATCTTAAAATTAATTGATCTCATGATTAATTTAAAGCTGTTGGAATTAATCATCCGTTAGATAGGTCTTTAATTAAACTAATTTTTTTTGTTAACTTAATCAGATGTAGGTTTCGTGCAACAGATAATCACGATTCTTGTGATTAAATTAGTTTAATAAACACTTAAATTTAAAATTTGTGTCGTGCAACTCGGCGTTTATCTATTAATTTTTTTTTAAATAAAATCTTTAAATTTATTATGAGACAATTCCAAAATTGTTTATGGGATTTTATTATACATGCGAATACCATAACCCAGTAAGGCGACAAGCTTGGAGAAGCTTGGAGTTACAATTTTGTTATTCCTTCTAGTGTTTACACTGCGATTAATACTATTTATTTCAAAACAATGAATATTCTGGTGAATATATATATAATATAGTTATAAAAATATTGCGACGCAATTGTTAATATGTCTACCTTTGGAAAAAGAGACTCCAGCTCCAAGATCGTAAATGCCACGAATAGCCCTTTTTTGCAAAATAAATACAGTCTCAATATCTGTAGCATTACCTCACAGTAACAGACTGTAAGACATAATACTATGGAAATAGCTAAAATATATTAAACGCGCAGTAGCAATGTCGGTTAGTTGTCGCACTTTTCTAACTGCGAATGATGCGGAGCTGAGTCTACCATTCAAGGATGACAAATGGGAATTCCACTGAAGTTTTGAGTCCAAATTTATCCATAAGAATACTATAGTATCATTGACAATAAGCCTCTCGTTATTTATTTCAAAATTATAATTTGGATGTTAAACATTAGGCTACGAAAATAGAATGCACTTGGTTTTTTTGGCGTTCAAAACGAGGTTGTTTGTTTTAAACCAATTCTGAATTCGAGGCAAAGAACTGTTCACGTCATCATAATTTACTTTTTTCCTATCAACTTTAAATATAAGCGATGTGTCATCTGCAAATAGCACTACATCACGAATATCCTTAACATGAAATGGCAGATTATTTATATATATTAAAAAAAGAAAAGGACCTAGAATCGATCCTTGCGGAACGGACATTTTTAGCACAGAACCAGAAGACTTCGTTCCGTTTATTGATACGTGTTGAATTCTATTAGATAGATATGAAGCAATGAAATCAATATCTAAGTTTAATAAGTTATAGTAGGCGAGTCTAACATAACGAAACAACTTTGGGAGGTTAAAAATTGAATATCCAATGCAGATCATATATAGCATAGCAGATCTTTAAAAACTTAAAGTTTAACTTGAAGTATGAATAAATAAAATAAAATGCAATGAATTATTAAAGTCGTATTTTTAAAGACATTTGAATTCTTACAAAAAAATGTTATAATTATTCAACATATTAATAGCAACATCTTTAGTGTAAAATATCTTTTGGATCTATGCGCTTTTATTGACTGTATGAAATTAATTCATTATTCCTGTTCGCATCGTGAGAATACCTTTTTGTTGCCAAGAGGAAAATAGCTACTACACAAAACTCAAGAGGGGTTTTTCTTTATTTATTACTGTTGTTGTGGTTGTTGTTGTTGACAACCGTTTTGTTATAGTGGAGCGACTAGTCGCCTCAACGTCAGCAGTCGCGGGTTCGATTCCCACTCGGAGCAGGTAGTTGTATTAGTTCAAATATTAGTAATCAATCAAATATATGTCTTCGTACTAACAATTTCTTTGAAAAAACAGATATAAAATTTAACGTAAAAATAAAAATTTAATACTTTAGAAGTTACATAGCGTAGATATATTTAAAAAAATGTTTTTAAAGCTTAGCTTCCTCTTATATTATGAACAATGGAATCGGGCAGAATTCATTTAAATTCGATTTGGAATACCTTTTGCATGCAGTCTTATTATTTTGCGTATTTCCCAATACAAACTCAAGTTTCTCGTAAGTGTTTGGCATACAAATCAATCTACATCCGTATCAATAATTTATGTTTGTTATTTATGACATTTACATTATTGTACTATATAATAAAGCTGGGAAGTTTAAGGTATGAAACATGGACAATAATTAAACATTAATATTAGTTATTATAAAAATATACATAATTATTTAAACATTATTCCAAAGTAAATGGAATTTAGTAATGGAATTAAAATATTATTTTATACGAGAACGTTATGTTTACTTAATTTTTGTTGTTAAATATTTTTGTCCAAAAGTCTATATAAGTAAGTTTTACATGTTTTAAAGAACAGCTCATTATTTCAATTACTGCTTTTAAAAGTTAACCAGATTAAGTCTTACGTACAAATGAAAATATAATACAATGAACAATGAACACTGTAAACTTCAAATTATTATTCGAAATAATATTTACACTTTAGATAAAGACTGTTGCTGTGAAGTATAATTAAATTTTAAGTGAGTTAATTTTTGGTGCCAGAAATTTTATGTCTATTAAATTGCTTAAGACGACCTTCATCTTTAAGCTGCAGGACCCGAGGTAGCATGGACCATTTATAGGCAATCACCAACTCAAAGCGTTTATAATTACTCATTACACTAATGGATCTTCGATCTCTACTCGATTATCTGCTTTGTCACTTGACTATACTATAGTGTACATTGTGTGTGTTCATTAGAATTCATATTTCATTATACAGAAGTTGATACATGTTTGATTTGTTGCCTAACATTAGGTACTTTTCGTAATTTGTCGTCTGAAGTATGACATATTATGTATATATTTATTTTATATTCATAGTTCTAAGAAGAACAGAACTACTACATTCACCAGTAAAACTATTAGATAGAGTCCATAGATTCTTTAATCTATGGATAGAGTCATATACTATAAGTTTATTTTAGAATACTGTTTAGAAATTGAACACGAACTGACCTTTTTCGGTAGATTACTTGCGATTTGAATTTGCTATAGCTAACCAAACCATCAGAAGGATGACCATGTTAACACATTAAAAAATTAAATATAAGGAAAAAAGAAACAGCAAATAAGACGATCACATCTCGGTCAGCGCGTCAGTACAAGCGTAGTTAATTTGCGCAAGACTCATTTTAGTCAAACATCGATCACAACCGGCCTTGCCCGAAATTCTTCGGTAACCAAGTTTATGTGACTTCTTCATTACCACTTTCGTAAAACTATATAATCGCAATAAATCGCAAATACGCTTATATTTTTTTTTTATAACAGCAGAGTGCGCAGTACCGTGCTTACAAATATACCAATAAAACACAAAAATTATGACATTATTCAAGTACAATAGCGGATTATAGACGATTTACTTTCGACCTATGTTTTAAATTTTAAATCTTGAAACTTGAGTATGTTAATGTCACAAAAATTTTTAGTTAATTTTGTTGAGTAGACATCTTTGTGTAAGCCATTGTGTTGTCAAAATAATCATAAATAGTGGTCGCCATTGGTCGTCATCACATAACGCGATGGTGATACATGGTTGCGCAAAAACAATAGTGTTTACGTCACACATTGTAAATTCCTGCAGCTATAGATGTAGCTTACAATAGGGGCACGTGAGAAACTGTAACGCATTGTGAATAAAACCAAATTAATTTTGTGACTACATTCTGTGGGAGTGTTCTATAGTATTTCAATTTACTTAAATATAGTTTCCGTAATATATTAAATTAAGAGATCCATTTATTAACGAAGACTTATTTTAAGTATGCATAAGTCACAATTATAACATTAAAAATGACTTTACAAATAATGTATAAAGAGCAAACATGGGTTTGCCCTTAGCTTAATAATATGTCATATAATTGATCTAAGGGTTTGCCATCTGTTGTAACTGATGCAAGTTGATTGTTTTAAATTCCATTTATCGTTACTATTGTGATTAGTATTCAAAAAGAATGAATAAATAAGCATACGAATAAATGTTTTTATTAATTTTAATAAATTTCATTTTTATTAAAGATTAAGAATTACCTATCGATATTTATATCATAGGTATGTTAATTATTTAAATGATAAACTATTACTTTTACTAAATACAAATTTTATCTGCATTAATATTATAAATATTTTCAGTCTTCAACTAAATTCAGCACACGTAGGTGCTAGGTTAAAAAGTTAGCAATAACATCATGAACAATTTTTACAGTTACAAAACAAAAGGTCAGAAAAACTACAAAGTGTTTAGTAATAAGAGGTAACAACAATATGTTTAGTAATACAAGTATTCGAGTAGTTTCATATTTTATTAGTCAGAAGTTAGAACAAATAATGACAGAACTTTATTTGTCGGTACGTAACTTATGTAATAGTTTCGTACTTTTAATATACATATAGCAATTTATTACTAGAGATGGATTTCAATTAAATTTTAAAATTACAGTGCATTTATTAATTGTATATTTATTTGCATATAAAATTTAAATGCTTAACAATCGAATTACATAAGTTTGACTATTAACACCATTATCCTATTCGTAAACCTCGCGTTTGATGGATTAAGCTAAATTATTAATATACATGATATGGAAAAAATTATTACGTAAATTATCATAAAAAAACAGTTCTATCTCGTCAGAAAATTGTTCTTTAATCAATGCATATTTTATCTTGTTCATCATAGACTTATGTAATATTTAAGTACCTACTAAAGATTTATTTAGGGCTATATGAATAATAATTTTAATGTTGTATGAATAATATTTATGTTGGTATATTTCTAAAAGCAATAACGAACTGTATTAACGGTACCGATTTGAAAAATTTTGTTGCTATCCCGAGTAAAAACGTAATATAGCCGCAACAGCGCTGCAACAACGCCGCACGGACTCTAAGGATGCTTGTCTATTGAAGCGGAGCGAGGCTGCGAAGTGGAACAACGGAGAAATATTAACCAATAGCCCTTGGTTACTATTTCTACGTTTCTCCGCTCCGCAGCCTCATTCCGCTTCAATGGACAGGCACTCTAAATGCCTGCAACAGCGCCGCACGGCTAACCACCTCCGCAACAACGCCGCACCACAGCCGTTTGGAAGACAAAACCGCCGCAACACGAAATCCTTATTCTCTAGAGACTACGTTTTTACTCGGAACATAAAGGAAGGAAGTAGTATCTGAAAATTCAACTTCTGTAAAAGTGAAACCAAGTGGAAAAACTAGTATATAAACAACGCATTTAATTCAATAAATTTTTAAGAAAAATTATGAATGTGATGGATATATATGAAAGTTAGATGTGAGACAAGAGTGGCGCGCGTTTTAGTCAAATGTCAAGATCGTAGCCAGCTGTCGCATTACGAGTGTTGCAACATATTCAACATAAGGACTTGTTGCCGTCTTGTGGCTCGGCTTACCTGTTTTAGATAAGTGTTAACATTATTTAGGTATTAGAATTTTTTATCAATATTTATAATAATTAAAACTACTTATTTACTACTTTTCCATTAAATTTCAAAATACTGTTATCGATTCAAACAATAAAGTTTTTCGGTACATTTACTTTAAGCAATAATGATTGAAACAGAAATCATTAAGTCATGATAAGTAAAGTCAGTGTTTTGAAACATTTTACACTTTTTCTTTAAAGCGTGAGATTATACGATTGAAATTTATAGACTTATTATAAAGAACAATCTGTATCCACTTTGTAATAGTTATCTTTTACATTTAAACATATAAAGGAGGAAATCACATAAATGTAAGGTAAAGATTAAAGGTTACATTAGTTTGAATATAAATCTTGAGTTTTGATCGTTTATCATACTCTCGATCTAAGGATGTAATCGACGTGAAGCTTACTTATGTAATAAAAATAATAGGATCCTATATATAAAATTAATTATAGTATTAAATTATTATAAACTTTATTAAAGTGTGTAAGGTATGAGTATTAAACAAAACTCATGTGATACCTAACAATAATGTTTAAACAAAACTACAGTTAATGAATCGTAAATGTGCAAAACGTCTCTTCAAACTTTAATAAACGATACTCGGATATATTTTAATACTTATCGATAATAATTTGCAAGTAGTACATAATTTAAACGAGAATCGTCATAAATTGTTTTAATTGAGGACAAGGATGTCAGCACTTCGGCAGTCGTGTGTACCGCTTACAGAAAACGCTTTAAATGAAACAGTATACCTGTGTCTCAATTAATCTGCTCCCTGACGTCTGTTTATTCGTGTCATGGAACATATACACAACACTAGCACTAGGAAACGTCAAACGAATCAGAGGTCACCGGTCGAGAGTGCCGCCGCGCGATCACTGAAAACTAACCTGTGATCACTCTCGCGCCGCGTACCTCTGAACCGTGGAACGAAAGCGAGCGTGAAAGGGATACCGAATCATTTCTTTCTTTCACTCATGCAGCGAAAACGGCTTTCTTAATATAAGCCGATTTGGGTTTTCTCGTAATTGAATCATCGCAGTAAGCCTTGACGCAACCTCATCAGAAATAATCTCGATGGAAAATTAAATTTTAAAATATTCGTATGGATAAACTATATAATTACTATATTTTCATATTTTAATAATTATATAGATGCAATTTTGAGTGAATAAATAAATGACGAATGACAACGTAAGTTAAATGAAAAATTGGAATCTGTATTTTGCATTAATTTTCGAACGTGTAATCAGGAAATACGGGGTAAATACGGTACGCAACGCACGCGCGTTCGAGCGAAACAAGACCCGCCCCTATAATGGTTTCCGACTAACTTTCTATGATATTTAATTATTTTTTTTCTTTAGAAACAGTCAGTAATTACTAAAAAAAAAAAATTCTTTAACGACATGAAGTAGAGTGTATTGACGTGTTGATAGAGTCAAATAGTTATGTGAAGCAAATTATATTTACTTTATTTTTAGGAAGCATAATAAATTGCCATTCAGCTATTTCACTTTTAATGGTTCCAGTATTCCAACGATCGATAAGTGATTCATCGTCGCTATTAAGTTGTACATACGTACGTGTTATCATTTGTACCTCGTACGCAATCGTAACTCAATTATGACATAATTAAATTAGTAGAATACCAACTCTGTCAAAACAGCTTTTATTAAATAGTTCAAGAACCACTGATCTACAATTATGTTACGATTATAATAATATATAATAGTACTCATAATATATTAAGCATTCTAAGGAACAAATTGAAAAAAGTTAAGAAGATATTAAAGCTTTGTTATAATTTTGTGTTTTAAATACTGGCTGAATAATTTCGTACCCTTGTCTTAAGATATTAATTTTTTTTAAAACAATATTGATTACGACAAAATAGACACGAAAAAAAAAGGTAAAATAAAAATAGATCACGAGAAGTAACCGTTGATGTTTCTTTTTTTATGCGGTTTATGTCAAGTGATAATCATAAGGCTATAACGAAACTTGAAGATCGTAGGATTACTCAAATTTTTGATAGCATGCGTTTATTAGTATAATCAATGATTGACAAAATATTGCGATAAAAGATCGCCGAGTTGATATCTGTTATTTTGATACTCGTGTATGTTAGCGCTACGTATTAGAGAGTAAACTGTATTAATTAAAATTTTAAAAACAAATTAAATAATATATGATTACGCTAAATTCATCGTACATCACTAGATGTTTTCTTAAATTAAATTCCAATTATCATCATCTATAGCAACGTCACTATAAATTATTTATTAAATAAATAGTGTTATATAATAACCAAACAGAGCATGTAATTTTAAGACATATTACGGTTCGTAAAGTTGCTGGTCCAATTATATCCACTCATCTTAGTAGTATCGTTTATTTACTTTTCACATCGGTTTTAATTAAATTTAAACATTTCGAGTTATTTTTAGCGCCTTGCAACTTTTTTTTTATATCGGTTAAATTTTTTATGGAAACGTCGATTCATTTCAATCAATTCATCCCATATACGTATAATTACGTAATCACTAATCGTATAAAGATTATTGATTTAGTTTCTGAGATTAAGAATGGCATTTAAAATTAAGAAAAACCGGCCAAGTGCGAGTCGGACTCGTGCACGAAGTGTGCCATACCATCTATAATATAAAAATAAGTCGGGTTTTCCTTCCTGACGCTATAATTCCAGAACTCACGAACCGATTTCCACGGTTTTGCATTCGTTGGAAAGGTCTCGGGCTCCGTGAGGTTTATAGCAAACAAAATTCAGGGAAAATTTCAATAGAAAAGCAGGAAAACAGGGTAAATCATTTTTCACATACTGCGCCATCTCTGATACATAGCATGTACTACTTCATCTTTTAATCCCCAAACGAAATGTTACAAAAAACGAAGCCATCTGGTGGCGAAACGGAGTTAAAGAAAGTAAAGTAGTTAAAGAGAGTAAAAATCATGTCTATTGTATGGAAGCCTCCCTTAAATATTAATTTTATTTTAATTATTTATTTTTAAAGTGAATAATATATAAATAATATATTTAAAGTGAACAATATTCTGTGAATATTTCTAGCGTCTACATGTTGCCGTTATTAATATCGAGCAAAAACGAGCAAAAAAAAAAAAACACGTTTGTTGTATGGGAGCACCCTTAATATTTTTTTTTTAATTCTGTGTTTTGGTATTTATTGTTATAGCGGCAACAGAAATACATCATCTGCGAAAATTTCAACTGTCTAACTATCACGGTTCATGAGATACAGCTTGGTGACAGATGGACGGATAGCGGAGTTTTAGTAATAGTGTCCCGTTTTACCCTTTGGGTACGGAATCCTAAAAAAACGAGAATGTTCTGTAGGGTAATCCAATCAATGTCATTGAAATAAGTTTCTTGTCATGGACATAAAATTAATGACACCTTCCACTCTTCCTAAACGAAACCTAGGTCATGGCTATTCATTTATATAAAATTTCAATAATTTTACAAAATCGAAATTTATTTCATCTCGTGATGATTGAAAATTCTAGAGCTAAAAAGTTACGTTGTAAAACGTAACGTACGTTGAGTAATAATTAACATACAATAGTTCTCTTTAGTGTTTCTAAAGACTACTAGGGTGGTCAGACCTCGATCTAATAAGTACTTAAGTTAATTATTACTTTCAAAATATGAACAGTGGTTATGACTAAAGTGCGAGTCGGAAGCAAAAGGTGTATATAAACCACGATAAAAAGAAGGTCGTTTCCCAATTCAGCATTATTATTATTATTTTTGTGTAAATTGATTCTACAATATTTTCAGCGATTTAAAGCTTAATGCAGACTTTTTAAGTTAATAAGCTATAAAAAAGGTCTAGCCGTTGAATTAATTTTATACGAGTATAAACATTTCATTTAAAATTGTTTTATTTAATCTTTATATAAAACCTTTTTCCTTTTTTAATGATAGTCATTCTACTTGATGAACGTCCTTTATTAAATATTAATCTTCTTTCGACTTTTAAAAGAGAGGATCTTACACGCCGTTCAAATGGAATGAGTGAATTACGTCTCGCTATACGTTGTTCTTTATGTCTTGTAGGCGATCTGCCAGTAAGTACCACGTTTTTCAAACTTTTTTCTATTATGTTTTGGTTTAATACTAAATTTAGTTTCTTATTACTTTTGAAATATATTATTTTTCATTTTTATAATAAATTGTAGTTATTAATTTTCTCATAAATAAGTTTCTATCACATAAGAATTATCCGTAGTTATTTAATTGTATGCGGTGTGCATACATGTATATAGTTGCGTATATAGGCTAGTCAACAAGTTCAAAAATGTTTTAATTCTTGACATAGCTCCTAAAAATAAAAATAAAGTTATTTTTTTGCCATTGTTAAATGCAAAAATAGTTGTATAATATGTTATACAATATTTGTCATTTTGCATTGCAACTTATTATTTATAGGAGCATTATTTTTAGGAGCTTTATAAAGAATTAATACGTTTTTGAACTTGTTGACTAGTCTAATATAAATTATCAGTAATATTTGCTTTTTAGAATTAAAAGAAAAAAAAAAACGCATAAAGTAAGGGTTTAAAAGAAGTTGTATGTTGTTGTATAATGCTTCCATTTCATTTTACACTCGTGAATCAATAATTTTACAAGGTACTTTTAATACTATAAATTAATATTGCTATTTTTTTATTCTTTTTTTAAACCAGGAAGTGGTGGTAATTTGGATTGACGATTCACATTTTAAATTACCTTATAGTGGCGTAATAATAGGGTAATCAAAGTGTCACACACCTGTCTCAGAACAGCGTATCGATGCGATTAGAGTGAGACACGAGATTTTTAAAATTTTTATTTTTCTAATAAATATTAATAATTAATAAATATTTTTGTATAAAATCATAAAAAAATTAAAAAAACTCATCTCGATAGTTGTTATTTTAACTATTTTAAAACAAAATCGTCCACTTTTAGAGTATCTCTGAAAACAAATCTCTTTAGGTACTAGTGGTATTACAGTATAACAAGCAATATTGAAGAAATTTTTTATTTTAAATATGTGTTTTAGTTAATTAACACAGTTAACTCCTAATTAAAATCTGAGCCTCGAGCGGAATAAAATATCATTTTCCAATGTCCGTTCGACCCACCTCGTATCACCCTGCATTGAAATTTATGGCTACTGTGGTTTCTTCAGCAACATTTGGAAATTACTAATGTAACGCCGAGACGACAGATAATAAATCTACCTAAATATATCACTATGATGTTATATTATATATCACTATAAAGTTATAACTAACTGTGTAATCTTTTTTATAATTATTGATTACCACAAAAATATTAATTGTATAAGCTCAAAAATCATATTTTCTACTAGCGGCCCGCCCCGGCTTCGCACGGGTATTTAACAAAAATTTTAAAAATTATAAATTTATATTTTTTATCACCTACATGCGCCATCTATCGTATAATGGTAATAATATCGTTTTTATATTTAGTGACATTTAACATAATAGTACCTATATTAATTGAAAATGATGTGTATCTAAAATATTAAAACGATTTCTATTCCTATCCGACATATTTAGTAAACTTTTAAGTTTAACAAAATAATAACTCAAAAATAAGTTTTGTGAGTTTTTAAGATTCCTTAGACCAGATGGCGTTGGCGGCGTAGGTACCTATTTCTATTTTCTTAAATATTTATTTTTAAATTTAATTACAATGAAACAAAAACTAAATTATACTGTGAGTTATGTTTAATTTTTATGTATTAAAGTTATTTACATTGGTTTTGTACTTTTTACGTGATACATGCACGAACAAAAAACGATAAGAGATGGCGCTGATTTAAAAAAAAACGCGCTATTAAAATTTATTGTTGATGATATATAGTGTATTAATAAAATGAGGTTTTAACAGATTTATTATTTGTATAGATGTAAAACTTTAAATTTTATGCTAATAACGTAGTGCACTTAGTTTTAATTTGTATTCTCATTCAGTAATTTTTTATTTCTTTTGGGATTAAAGTTTCTTCAAACACACAAAATGATGGATGTTTGTTATTCTTTGATGTTAAACTACTGATCCACTTGTAACGAAACTTCCGAATTCACATATAGGTTATTTGACTTTTCATCTCGATATTTCCATGGAATTGAAATCCTCCTCGCACATCTAGTTTCATATAATCAATTTAGCTATTCATTTATTTCAGTTTTATTTTAGTAATGTTTTTAAAAAGTTTATAGTACCTAATTTAATCTAAGTTGAAGTAGAAGTTTATAGTCATACTGTCCAACTCTAAATAATTGATAGCTTATATGTATATGATGGTTGGTTCGACCGGGGCAATACTAAATTCTCATTTTAATACATGTTTTAATTGTATTCGGTTCGACAAGTGAGCGAACTCATAATTATTTTTACCTATCCTTGCCTCTCATCTAATCCCAAGTCAATTAGATTTAGGGTTGTCAATATTTAGGGACGGTGGCGATCACGTGACATGAATTAAGCCAACTCTTTGCTTTCTGACTTAGGAACTATTTCTATAAATTAACATCGATACACGCGTGGAACTTTAAATTTTGAATGACCGGTAATACCCCAACAGTTTTACAAAATGATTTAAAAATAAGAAAACCGTAATAGATTGATAATGTGCCTCATATATATCTATAGCCCACTATATAAGCTATGTTAAAAGTCAGTTACCTATAACGTAAATCCCAGATATAAAATAAAAAATGAATTACTGCTTAAGTGACCGCCATTCCCCCATCTTCCCCTAACAATGTAGAAATGGAAATTGATGTCGAATTAATTAGTCTGGTTTCGTAATATTACTGAAAACTGCTTGTGTTACTCAAATTTATATTTTTATTTAAACGCATGCTAGAGGAAGGTCATAGTCCATTTATTGGAATTATACTGTAATGAATGCCTATTATACATTATATACTGCAGTATTATAATTAATTCGAAAATATAATATGCATTTAATTTACAAGTAGGTATTGTGATTTCTGAGACAGTAACAAGCATGAAGTAAGAGCGTTTTAAAAATAGAAACAAAATTAGGTTATTCTTAATTTTTAGATTCAACAAATATACTCGTATACATATATTAAAATTTTATAAACAGGTTACATAGAAAACAATTATTGTTACATAGCAACGAAGCGACTACTTAGATTTGAATATTATGTAGTTGAATACATATAGTATTACAAATTTTGTGCTTTTGTCGTTATTAAATCGCCCATGACTATTAAAAATGTCGGATATGAAAAAAAATTACTTTACAGGAGAGCGATGCAAAGTGTAAATTGCATGCATCTTTTTACGTATTTTTTTAAAATACATTTATTTATATAAATTAATTATGTAAAATAATTATACATTTATAAATTAAGTAATTAAAAACTATGCATAAAATAATATTTTTCTTTTCAGCTGATGTTAGACTTGGTTATTTAGGAACGTTTTATGGAATCAATAAAAAAAAAAAACGATTTTGCAGTTCCGACGATGTTAATAGTCATGGGCGAAATATATAAAATTCAACTATTTTTTTAACAATTCATTTTTTTTTAAATTCAACCATTAATTAAGTTTTTCACAGAATTTGAAACAATATTTTTATTGCATAAAGTTTCGGCCACTTTACAAAATATGATAAGATAGTATTATATTTTTAAAACTTATTCCCAGCGCTACTATCTAGATGATATTGTGGAGATGTATTTAATGACATTGTTGGTGAGTTTTTGTGTCTCTATAAGTAACTAGTGTTACAACATTTTTGACGAATTTGCAAAATTTTGATGTACGATAATTAGAATATTTCCAACGTATTTTTGACATTTTCAAAAAAAAAAACTAATAATATTACATATTATATAATAATTTTTATCTACGTACTTACTATATTTTACACTTAAAAATGTAGTTAAGAAGGGTTTTAGGAGTTAGTTACTATGATATGTACATAATCAGTTATATCTTTATATAATTAATTCTGAGCCAATCCAAGCGATGTCGTTCAATTTTTTTCAGTAATCTATTTTTTTACATATTGATTATGTTTTTTAGACTTCAAAAAATTTTCACTAAATTAAAACGCTTTAAAATATGACGATATCTATCTATTTATTTATGCAATGCTAAATATTCTATGGCGCATAGGTTATTAAGTTAGAATTTTTTTTTTTGTAGTAATACTTGCCTATGATTTTCATATAGTATTATACTGTACTGTACTGTATCAGCCTGTAAACAGCCCACTCCTTTTCTCCAGATAGAAGAAGGGTTGGAGCTTAATCCACCAAGCTGCTCCACTGCGGGTTGGCAGATAATTTGCCTACCATGAGTAACGATCGCTATCAGGTGTCTATGATAACAAGCATGACGGTTTACGTGCTCTCCAAGACACGATGGAGACCCAAAAGGACATACACCCAGACCGGAAACAAATATTTGTACAAATACAAATATCTTTCCCGAGCGGGAATCGAACCCGCGACCGTCGGCGCCACAACGCTCGTCATATAGTACCTATATTACATAAATATAAAATATTTACACTATAAGTGACAGGTAATTTCAAAGATATTCAGTAACCTCTTTCTTAAACTTTTTAGTAATATGAATTCATCAAATTATTGTAACATATTGCTGACCAGATAAAGCGTATAACTTTTTAGTACAACATTATAACTATTATGAATATGAATTGTTTATTACTTTTGATGAGCGACGGTGCTGCGTATAGAGTACGCTGCAAGGCTAGTCGCTACCTCTTACTTTGAAGGCAACCTCAAATTACCGTCCATAAATAATTCAAGTATAATCTTGAAGGTTTGGGAACGCTCATTACATTGTACCGCTCCCGGTAGATTCGTGTACGATAACAATTAGAACGTAGGTTTAATTAGTTAATAATAGACCGCATTCGAGCGCGTATTGTTCTGCCTCAGGTAGTCAATTACTTTTAAAATAAATAGTCAGTTCATAGGAAACATTATTTAATTTATTGCATTATTTACATTATAAATTTGTAAAAATCGGTAACTCCTATTCTAGCCAATAATCTATCTACATTATATACATTTAAAAGCATCTTTTTTATTTTTATATAATCGTAAAGTACAAATAATTTAATTTTTAGTCGCAATGAGTATTCTACAATAATTAATATTTAAAATAGTTCACAGTTTTGTACATTAAAATGCAAAGTTGTTTTGTACTAACACATCAATGATTTTGTGTAAGCAACGTTTTTTAAAACCAAAGACATTAAAATTTATGAAGTAAGAAAGTGATTTAGAAAGTAAGAAACAAAAAATATGAATAATAATAAAAAAAAAACAATAAAACAAAAAACGAAAATCACAATGGAAATGGCGACAGAGAGTTTAAGTTATTCTTTATAATATTAAAGATCAAATCTATAATTATTGTTTTTTAAATTGCATTGACAACAAGAGATTAAGATTCATATAAATAATTAATTAAAAACATGACTAATAAAAACTTAATTTATATAAATACATAATTATGACTTATGATGATTCAAATCTATTTAAAAGTATTGGTAACAAAAAAATGCCGAAATATTGACTACTTGGCATTTAATTAGCGATGAAAATGAAATTTTGTATAGGTATTAATAAATATCTTACAATCACAATTATTTAAATAGCGTCACTAGCTTATTGAAAGGCAGTGTCGTAAAATTATTTAATCATAAATATTACACACTATAAAACTCCGGTTTTTGTGAAAAAAAAGATAAAGGATTAAAAATAATTTTGTTAATTTCTTCACAATGGTGTAGCCAATAAGTAAATTTTGTTGTGTCATCTGGTGTTTTATCTTTACTATATATTGATTTTTTTACCTCTATATTGATGATATATTGATGTATCGAATTATCTAATTAATTTTTTAAAAATCTCATACAATTTTATGATAAATTGATCAATATTTCATCTCCACGCTTTAGGCGTAAAAATTTAAAGCGTGGTAAATTATTATCCGAAATTTTCGAAATGGTGAATAAAATACGGTAGTCGTCTCGTGCGGTTGACTTGTTCGCAGGCGGACATAATGGACTTGGTGAGCGGCCGTGGTCCACACGAGAACACGCCGATTTTCGACACCTGAATAACAAAAATTTTTTAATATAAGTCAGATCGCTTGACATTTTCGTTTTTTTCATAGTTACTATTTAAAGTGAAATTTTAGAGCCTTCTTCTCAATATACAAAAAACTTCTTCAATAAACAGAATATGTAACGGAAAAATAGCTTATCGCGCCGGGGACATGAACAAACCGTCTTTTCTGATTTCAAAAACTTTAATCGACAAATAAACCTTTAAATAACAAAATTAATGACGGTATGTACCTACATATGTATATACCTACTGCTTTTTTGATAAATCTTTCAAACATGTAAAATATTATAAATATTTTTATTAAATAAATAATACGAAAAATGTAAACAAGTTATGTATATAAATGTTATCTAATTTATTTGAAACATAAAATACGGATTAATGATATTGCAGATGGTTCATTCATGTCCTTCTGTTACGACAGACGACTCTCGGTCACGATTATACTTTATTGCCTCCGAATAGAAAGGCAAATCAAATCACTTTATTATTTATCGAATTAGGTTACATCATGATACAGTACGATAGGAAATTATTGCATTGACGTCATCGTCATTACTGTTCTATATAGGTATTTTAAAATTTTAAGTTATTGGACTATAACTATATTTTAGATTCTCGTAATATGATTTAAGGCTCACTGAATATACTGGTATGTAGGTAATGACGCTATGTTCTGATTTGGTTTTAATTCGTTTCGAATATTTGCTTTAATAAAATGTGAGGCACTTACATAGCTGTGTTTTTTCTGGACGAACTTCAGGAAGGACGACATGTCAGGACGTCCAAAATGGTTAACTGCTTTAAGACCAGTGAACATGGAAGTCCGGGACAACCTTTGGAAATGGTTTTCGCAGATATACTGAAATAATTTTTGTTAAATTACAACAACGTTTTCAAATTACTGTATATTATAAGTCTGTAAGATGAATCAATATTTCAGAGTATGATATACGGAATTATGGAATTCGATAAATAATTAAGAAATTATAAGGTTTTATATTTACCAGCATTGTAGTCCTGAGATCAAACTTGTGGAAGAATTGCGTGATGAATATGTGTATTTCCAGAACATTCGTGACATCTTTTCGTTCTACATCCCTTAAAACGTCGATGAACCACTCGAAGTGCTTGTGAGAAGGACAGATCCATAGGAAGTATACCTATTATTTGAAAAAAAAGTACATATACGTAGGTTATATATGAATTCCAGGAATATTCGAAGATGCAGCTACATTTACACGAAGCTACATGTACTTATTTTAATTTTACCTTTTTACAAGCAACTCCTGAATATCTGTTAGTAGATGTTCCAAAAACTAGATCATTTAGAATTGAGGCATAAGGAGTTACACCAATGCCTCCACCGACCATGACCGCTACTTCGAACTTGTACCAGTCTTGATTACCTCCTCCAAAAGGACCTTGAATTCTTTAGTAAAAATCATGACATTTAAATTAAAATATTATTTAGTATGATATGTTAGCACGTTGTTACATAAAGTACGTAGGTCAGGCATATATGTTTGTGCCAGATATGATTAATACTAAGAATATTTACCTTATTTTAGGCTGGTTTTCTGGATTATAGTTGCAAGGATCAAAATAATTTCGAAGTTTCCAAGTCCATGGTCCTTGCGCTTTGATATGGCATGAGAGGAAATTCTCGTGCGGTGCTGATGTCAACGTAAACGAATGGAATTCTTCCTTCTTAAATGCTGTGCAAGCCAGGCGAACCCATTGGCCTTTAGAAAGCGAAAATATTATTAATAATAAGAATATATTATGTTTTTTTAATAGAGATAATTTTTCAGTTTTTGCTTACCTGATAAATATTTTAAATTGGGTGGTCTATAGAATTTTATTTTTATCACATCAGACGGCAACATTTCCGTTTCCAAAACATCTAAAGCAAGATATTTCGTGCGTAACGAAACAACCTGAAAATATAAGAATGTATATTATTACATTAGCCGTTGTTACTATGCCGCGTCAATATACCGTGCTAAATTATCTGAAAGGGATGGATCTTGCCGCAATAATGGTTTGCTCCTCAGTGGTGTACAATAAAATATAATAAATATTATATGTCAATATTTTAAGTACATATACTCGTATAATTAATATTATAGTTTGTAGTGATAAAAGTTGTTTTCACATGATTTTAATTCACAAAACGAGATCTATTTTAATCGTCTCTACCTTATCCAAAATGTAAATAATGGCTGGTCCGAGAAAGAATATCCAGAACCTCGGCGCGCCGGTGAGCCGCGCGAGGCCGTGCACGAGGCACAGCGCGTAGAGCGCGACGTGCAGCGAGTGCGCGCGCCAGAACCACGGATACGCACGCTTACGGATGACGGGGTGGGCGAAAATAAATATTATACACATTATTATGAACAGCATTACACCCGTTACACCTGGAATAAAATTTTTATTATTATACTCATATACGATTAATGACAGTTCTGATGTAGTGGTGCGACTAGTCCCCTCTACTTCGCGCGCTCCCGCTCAGGACAGATATTTGTAGTTGTACAAATATTTATTTCCGGTCTGGGTGTATATCCTTGTGAGTCTCCCCACCGTGCTTCGGATAGCACGTAAAGTCGTCGGTCCCGGTTGTTATCATAGACACCTGATAATACTCGTTACTCACGGTAAGGAAATTATCTGCCAACTCGCAGTAGAGCTGCGTGGTGGATTAAGCTCTAACTCTTCTTCTATATGGAGAAGAGGTCTTCGCTCAGAAGTTGGTGGTTAACAGGCTTATACAGTACAGCACAGTACAGTACATTACATACGATTGATATTTAAAATAAAGCATCCCGCTTGACTTATATTACTTCTTACTACGTCTTGTAACTATGCAATAGAATTAAACGTCAACACAGGCGAATAGGTGATAGTTTGAAATAAAAACGATGTAATACTAATAATATAAATACTGATAATATCCAGTCCAGTTAACTGTTTCGACTTTGTTGGAATATGTGTCCCCTACGTGCGTCGTAGTTAAAATTAAGCGATGACGAACATATTCGTCTAATCCAGAGTAGGTACGATAATATGAAATAAGATTACAATAATTTTCTTACAGTATTTTTTTGTGCCAGAATGGAATTCAGCAAAACATGTTACAATGTATAAGGCAAATTTAAAAGTTGAACATCAATGTCGCGGTTTTTTTCTAACTTTAATTTTAAAACAGTGAACATTTTTAAACATTCTCGTGTAGGTGTGGCTTTAGAAGTAGAGATACGAGTACCCTATGGTTAAGAAAACGTTGCCCGATTAGATAGGTATAATAAGATTTTGCTCGTCGACTTACTGTAGGTGTTACACATTGAATTTGTTTGTTCAATGCACTCTAATAAGAAATTTATTGTCGGCAATTCTCCGTTATAAATGTTTCTGCATTTTTTTTTATAATCTAAAAAATGCAGATTTTTTTATACCATATTTTTATGCCGTCAATTATGTCTACTCTACCCATCGTCAAACAACGATACTTAATCAACAATTACTTCGAAACGGCCTTAAAATATTCCAAACTTCATGCAGTTTAGGAGTATATTTTAGTTTAAATTAAAATTATAACTGCCAATGGTCACTACTGAAGACGAATATTATAACATAAAATTTTACAATTTTTTTATGACAAATATCTTCGTCAGAAACAGTTAACTGGTTAAAAAAATAACCAAAAGTAGATTAATAGAACAAAAATATATATATACTAATATAATCACCTGTTACAGTTTGAAAGACCCAATAGGTTATTCCAGGTCTAAAATCTGAGGTGAAATGAACTTCTTTCGTCAAACAGCGTAAGTTCTCTACTGGTTGTGTGGAAACGTGGTAAAAGTTCACCATATGGCCCGCAGTGTGGATAAGGGAAAAAAAGAGTGCCGTACAGGCAACGATTTTGTGGAACTGAATACTGGAATCTAATGGGATGTATTGTTGGATACTAAATTCCTGTAATATTATCATTTTAAATTTAAACGACATGGAAAAAGTTTAAATTTGATTACCCGGGAAAAAATGATCAGACCTGATCATGCATGAAATATGGCCTGCATCAGGCCTGTTCATGTATAATCAGGCCTGTTCATGTATGAGCAGGCCTGTTCATGTATGAGCAGGCTTTAAATTAGACAACATTGTGTCTGATCAAGTCTGTTCATGCATGATCTTCAGATATGATCTGAAGATACAATAATGATAAAAATACGTTCAGGCCTGATCATAAATGGTCATACCTACTCATGCCTGATGTCAGACATGATCATGCCGGTTCATGTATGAGCAGGCCTGAAATTAGACATGATCATACCTGTTCATGTCTGATCAAGCCTGTTCAGGCCCGGTAATTTTTTATGCATGATCAGGCCTAATCATTTTTTCCCGGGTAGCTGTAAGTCATAATATAAAAAGGTGAATATACCTTTAACTTCGTCAATAAGTTCCTTGACATAGTTAACAATAGAAGACTGTAGCAGAAAGACAATGAAGCCGCTGATCCTCTAGTTATTGCAATTCCAACGCCCATGATATGTCTCAAGTCTAAATGTTCAGACATGAAAGAATAATGTGCAAATCTTTCAACAAATAAACCTATTGTTACTACGTAGAAAACAAATAGATAAAATATATTTTGTCTGTTTTCTTCCAGAAAAGTTGTCAAATAATCCCATTTTAATAAAAACCAATGTCTGAAATATAGCAAAAGTTAGATTATAATGAGTGAATAAATGCGTTAAGATAGTGAGTAATATGATTAATGAGTAAACTTTAATTTTTTGTTCTGTGACTCACCTCGTCTGTTCCATAGATGGTTCTATATGAAAACTGGTCATCCTAGCAACATTTGTAGATGTGTCCAAAAAGTTTTGTTTTGCGCCTTTACAGTCCAAACCGATTGCAACAAACTCTCCTTTATATTCTTTCATCATTAGTTTGAAGTCTGAATACGTAAGATGATCTTTATGCTGAAGACCAGCATCCTAAAACAACGATTAAATTAAAGATGTTATTTCATAAGTGGTACAAAGCAGTCATATTAATTTTTATGCTACTTATCCAACTAATAAAAAATATACTTACAGAGAACATGCCATCAATAAGTTCAGTGACGTGTTCGTCTCTTAAGGAAGTAGTTCTTGCAATCTCGACTAAAGAACGCAACATTTCACTTAATTCACCTTTATCGATTACTCCGTTTCTATCATTATCGCACATATCAAATATTATCCGAAGTTTCTCATCTGTTGCTCCACGAGAAAATAATACTACAGTATCAAGAAACTCCTGTAAATAGATAAATAATATGAACATTTTAAGTTCTAACTTCAGATAAAATATAGAACCATTGCTATTTTATTTTATACCTGAAATGAAATTCTTCCATCGCCATCTTTGTCAACAATGTTAAACATTTTCTTTACAAACACTGCGTCTGACTTCATTCCGAGAGCACTTGCAAATTCACTTTTGGATAGAGATGTTCTCATAACTATAGACTGTAAAGAAATATTAATTATTAAAATTCCTAATATTCGATAGTGATAGTGTATAAAAGTAAAAGAAATACGAAAAAAAAAAAACTTTAAACTTTTTACCTCCGGGTCGGAATCTTCAGACCTCCTTCTTTTTTCACCAGGTGCAAGACCAAAAGTGATAGCATATGCTTCCCTAAAGAAGTGTTCTAGTTTCCTTTGTCGTCGTTCTCTTGTTTCTGCGGATGCTAAGATTTGGTCTCGATGTCCCTAAATAATAGAAAAATCATAATTATACCATGAAATGATTGTAGAATTAAATCCTCTGTTATGTACCTTCAAAGAAAATTAGATATATATATTGTTCTATTGTAGCGACATCTATCTCGCCATATACAAACTAGAAGAAACTGACGTAACCTACATCGCGCTATCGAAGTTTTCAAAGTGACTGAGTATATATACAAAGAACCCGACGACAAACGTTAAGTGGTGCGGTAGCCCACCAGACGCAACTCCCGTCTGGTCGAAGGATCCTTCCTTTTCAATGGTGGATGAGGAACTTTACACCCTGTTCTTCATGCATCACTAAAACTCATTACTAAACTCTTATATTTACGCGAACTTTACTCATTTAATTAAAAGTCTAAAAACGGATTTTATCGCGTTTATTTCAAATTACAGTTTAACAATATTTTATTTTAAATTATTTCCCGACGTTTTGGACCCTTTACAGCGTCCATGATCTCGGGGGACTGAGGTGGTGGGTGTCCGAATAATGAATTAATTGGTATAAAAAGCGGGGTATGTAAAAAATTGAATATATATCGTTAAATTAGATATATATCTTTTGAATATATTATTCTTACCTGCGCGAGATTTAGTGCTTTTTTGTGTTGGGAAAGGAAAGCATCTAATTTAACAAGAAATTTGCGACGCGAAGCAAAAGAATCCATTTCCAGAACGAGATCGTGTTCACGCTGTACTCTAATTAAAACGAGAGGGCGTTTGTTTGTACGGCTTTCCTGAAAAAATTACAACGTAGACGCTTATAGAAAGTACAAATCAATATAAATCAATAAAATAATTATCTAATACTTATAAGCATATTTTAGATATAAATTGAAATTATTTCGAAATGATTTCCATGGTGATTGAAAACTTACTTGGCTTTCTAAGACAGTAAGTTGATCGGTATGTTCCAATGGTACAGTGCGTAACTTATCACCTTTGCGATCAGTAACATGAAGTGCAGATTCTGGCCCAAGTCTTAGTTTCACTAGTCTCTTGTGGGAAGCATGTACCCATTCTCTACATACCATTTTATCAACAGACCCTGAAACAGATTGTATTAACACGAGTAAAAAATACGATTTTTATGTAATTAGTGGCTGGTCAGATAAGAAGAAATATAAAAATAGTTTCGTATACTAACAAATATTTAGAATTTACCTTTTTGTTCGGCGTTTTTCAAATGTTCCTGCTGTATTTTGAGACGACGTCGACGACTGTTCTGTAGTTTTACTACGCCATAGCCTGCGCCCGCGCAAAGTATCGGTACAAATGCGAGAATTAAACAAGTGTAAATGTACGCAAACTCATTTCCCTAGAAATGTAATATGGAATTTGTTATTTAATCCGAAAAATAAACAGAACATAAATTCTCGATAGCTTAGAGGAGACTTACTTCAAAATAGTCGTAACCTTTCAGATATTTGCATGGTGGTAGCTTAGAAGCATTTAATTGATACGGTTGACGGCATGGGTCTCCTTCTGACCAGTGGAATACGTCTCTTTGGATATCATTAGGACCAATTGCCGTACTGTTTACAATAATGTCCCAAAGAGTTATACGTCGTAATTCTTCGATTTCTTCACGTGTAAATATTCTGAAATGTACAAAGATTATTAATATAGCATGATAAATAATGTTGATAAAATGTTCGTTATATTATTATTTCAACTTACCCATTTCCTTCGTTTTCAAACCAAAATCTGTCAGCATCTCGTATTCTTGTAAATTGGTCTATTATGATAGCTCTGAACAATTCTCCTGGATGTCCGGTTGATTCAAGCATTCCACCTTTAAAATATTTTATTTGTTTATTAAAATGTTTATTAATTTAATAATAATCTTTAATAAAATCAAGGGACTACAAAATGATCCATTTACCAATATAAACATCAATATTGTCGAGTCTGCCTTCATAAATTTGAATAAGCTTCTGAAGTAAATCAGGATTGTTTTCAAAAAGTGGCGGATTTATTTCATTGAAAGTTTTGATTTTAGGCAGACCAAAGTATTCTCTGTAACAAATAATAATTATAATTACGCATGCGGAAAAATCTGGTAAACTAGAACCTAAAGAACCTATCTAAAGTTTTTATGTGTAATAATTTACCTGGCCGTGTTATAATCTGGCAAGCCGTTGTCCCTTCCTCTCATAATGTTCAAAGCACCTAGATCTCTTCGTGAGAATTCCATGGGTCCAAAGAGATTATCTCTGACATCAGAGCAGAGGAGTGCGTCCTCTCGCTCCGATAACTGTGACGCCATGCCCATAAGAACCTCTTCTATAGGTACTTGTGACATTACATCCTGAAAACAATAAAATATGTAGTTTTTTAATAAAGAAAGGTGAAAATCCGTTTTCTTTAGATTCAAAATAATATATCATTGTATTATTTTGAATTTGAGTCAAAATAATATATCATTGTATTTTAATATTGTGTTTATGTATTATTTTAGGTCAAGGTAATATACTATCTTAATAACTTGCGAACGTTCGAGTCGAGAAATACTAAAAAGTTATTGTTTGACTGAAATCGATTTCAAAAGTCACGAAAAGCATTACATTTTATCACATCTTTAATTTATAACAAATCCAAATAGAGAATAAAATTTTATACCAATAATTTTTAATATTTCTGTGACAGTAGATCAGTCATTTTATTAAGATTGAAAAATGTAGGTATCTAACTTTTTTTAATAAGATATTGCTAGTCTGCAATCTTATTTTGATTAAATTAAAATGAATATTGGACGGCTCATAAAATATAAAAAACGACTAGCTTCTTCCCGCGGCCTAGCCCGCGTAGATGTATTGAAAAAAAAGTAGCCTGTGTCCTTCCTCAGGCTTCAGACTATCCGTATCAAATTCTTACAACAGCTTGATAACAAAGATTCTCATACAATAATTTTGTTGTCTGAAAAGTCGGTTTACGGACGATAATTTTACGTGATAACGTCATAAGAAAACATTGATAAAAATTGCATCCTTTTATAAATTTAATTGAATTTTCATTACTAAATATCATTATTTTATATAATACAAAGAAGGAGATAATTCAATTAATTACAATTTATTCGATAAATTAACATTTATTTGCACTCGTTAATTCAAATATTTTTTACTTAAATTATAAAGATTAATTTACAAGTAACAAAGTGCTATTAACAATTTATTTACAACTTATATACATGTGTAATATTTTATAAGATCCTCCAATCTGCATTATTCTATTTCATTCACAAGTCGAACGCTTAGACCGATCGTGCCTCTCTATCGCTTGTTTCGCGCTCTCGCTCGCGGAACGTGACAATGAGTCATGCTTTTTCGTTCGTGCAACCGGTATTCATCGATTTACAAGACGTTATCACGTCAAAAAACGTTCATCCATGCTCGCAGAGTAATATTACCCAATCGACACTTTAGTCAATTTTCGTGAAAAGAAGGGCGGGCGTAAGCGCCGTGAAATAGGCGTCACTTACGCGTTTTCGCATCATATTTATAAAACTATGTTATATTATAGCCAAATTACACAAAATCCTTATAAATTGTAGCCTATGTGTTATTCTAATGTATAAGCTATATTATTGTAAAGTTTCATTTAAATCCGTTTAGTAGTTTTTGTGTGAAAGAGTAACAAACATTAAAACAAACTCGCATTTATAATATTAATAGAATTGTTAATAAATCCTAAGCATATTTTTTAAAAGTATAAATAATTAATTGATAAATGATTACTTGATATAGAATATAAAGAGTATATAATAAGAGTTTTTATATAAATTAATATTCAACGACAGATTTTTTTTTTAAATTACAATGTTTTCTTTTACAATTAAATATATAAATTTTGTTTACCACCAAGTAACTACTCTAAAATTAATGTTACCAGTATCGTGTACTACTTAACGGAATAAAAATTATTTCAGTTGAATTAATATTCTTAGCGTTTATAAGTATCTTTGTTATATCTCCACATTTCAAAAATATGAGAAAAAAAATATTGGTTTTTTTTTTGTTGCGTTTTAATCATTCACATCTTGTCAAATAAAAATTTTTAAAGTGTTTTGTCAGTATACACAAATAAATCAAACATTTGACTATACAAGACAAAAACACAATTGGCTAGCCGTTGGCTTGTCCAACCGCGAGAGACAGTTATGAGAGGTTTGTATCAAATCGTACAAAATATGTTTATCGTGGCTAGATGTTGAAGTTGATCAATTCATTAAGTATATGGTCGACCATTTAATGAAACTTTAAATAAGATTAAGTTAGCATCAAGAATCATCAATAATACACGATCTGGCTTATTACCTATTTGTATATTATTATGTAGAACAGTGTACAATGAAAAGTGTATATTGTATACGTCTTCACGCAGAGTTATAAATAATGCTAATTATTTCAGTTACTTACATTTCCATCCCACCAAGTTTGGCACAGCCTTATCGCATCGTGACCACCAGGCGCCCGACCGTATCTACAATTTCTGTCTCTAAGTAATATGGCCGGTGGTACCAGTGTATGGCCAAATCGGAAAGCAGCTACTGCAAAGGCGTGCGTGACACCTGGGGCTACTTCAGCACGATAACCAGTGTAAGGTGGAATCGGTACGCCTAAGAAGGCTGGAACGTAGTCGTATAATATGATATTCTGGAATATATAAAAAATTCATCAAATTCTTACCATTTTTTTAAAGTGTTATAGATTTATTTCAATAATATTTTAACAAATTTTACATAAAAACCTGCTTACGCATTAAGAAATTTAGTTACGTAATGAAAAACGTAACAGATAGAGAGAGAGAGTTACTTTCGCACGTATAGTATAATTTATAAGAATAGCATATAATTTAGTAAAGTGTACCTGTAAACTAGCAATAACGATTCTTCTCGCTCGCTGAAATAGCTGCTCGTCGCTCCAGTCGGGATGCTGGCGGTGCACGCGCGCCGCCACTACGTTGTGCCAACGCATCAACAGAATCCCGAAAGTTACCATCGCTGGGTTTTGATTCGTACGCGGATCACCTAGCACTGAGAGAGACACATGACATTTAGTCAATAGAAAACTTAGTATTTGATCGTAAACTTTGTACTTACATATATTAAATACATTTATTTAAAAAAAAAAAAAATATATATATATATATATATATATATATATATATATATATATATATATGTTTTGTTTATCGTAACCTAACATTACTTACAAAAGAGCCTTTCAGGACTGAGCATCCTCATGTAATGAGGAACTGGGTTGTTGAATAGTGGCACACGTTTCGTATTACGTAAAGGCATCCCTCCTTCACTTGCCAAGCTTCCATTCTGTAAAGAAGTATATTTTATAATATGTTAAACTAAATATAGTAATAGCTCAGCGGCAGCGATTGAAAATTTAATGCTAATAAATTCAACCGCTACAGCAAATCAACCGCTTGTCAACTGTATCGGTAATTGGGCAATATATTTCGAATAGTAAACGTAAGTATACTGCCACAGTTAAAGCTATAGAAAATATACTTGTAAAAGCAATTAGTATATGATATACATTTGCTCATATTACTGAACCACAATTTATAATCTAAAGCTGGTAGTTCTTTTTTCTAGTTCTAATTATATGTATTATTAATTGCTGTGAAAACTGCGTAGAACGCATCATTAAAATAATAGCATGTTCCGACGAATTTTTGAGATTTTACGTAATATGGTTTAATAAAATAAATGAGTGTGAGAGTATAAGGGAATCTGTGTGATGTTTGCATATGAGTACGTATATTGTAGGCATATGAATGTACATAAAGAGGCAGGCGTGGCTGCTGGTGGCACCTGAAATGACCTCATTGCATTCACCCAGGCCTCGCTTGTGCTGTACACGAAACTGCCATCGATCCAAGATGTTATCTGATTTATCTGAAACAAGGGTCAGCATTTAATACTTATTTTCTATCTATTATTTTTCTGAGTTTTACGTCACATCATCATTTTCCTGCCCTAGTCCGAATCTTTGGGGATTCTTTATAATATGTTATTTTCCTCTGTTTTCTTTAACTCTCCTGTCATCTATGATTAATATCATCTTTCATGTAATCTTGATTTCTTTTTTAATCTCTAATTACATTTATGTTTATATTCATAACCGATATTATTCTTGATCCTTGGTTTTCTTACCGTTTTATTTCACATCATCATCTATTTACATATAGTAATAAATAATGAAAATATTCTAAGACTTTCTTTTTATTTTACGGCTACCCATTAGCCTTTTTAAATACAATTTATATAGTAACTAATAGACCTCTTCTCTATATAGGAGAAGGGTTGGAGCTTAATCCACCACGCTGCTCCACTGTGGGCTGGTGACGTGACGATTGGTATCTGATATCGGGTCTTTATGTGCTCTCCGAAGCACGGTGAGAAAACCCACAAGATGTGTCCTTCCCAGAGCGGAAAATAAATATTTGTACAAATACAAATATCTGCCCCGACTGAGTAACGAACCCGCGACCGCGACTACTCACAACACTAAACCAGAACCATCGTCGTCTGCTATATGGAGAAGAGGCCTTTGCCCAACAATAAGATGCTTATAGACTGATTCAGTTCAATTAAATTCAGTAAGTAATAAGTATATCATTGACCTCATGCAGATAAGCATTGTTTCATTATTAAGCTAAATTGCTCTACGGATAAAGACCGTGGCAAATTCAATGATGTGGTATCGTCCTCAACCTTAAAGTGAATAAATATTGATTTAGTACATTACGAAATAAATGCATTAACAATTAAATTTGTTTTCAATTAACATTATATATTGATGCCGTAAGGTATGTGTGAGGTTTATACATACATTCGACAGCGGGACTTATTTGAAGTTAATAAACGCTGCGTATTCAGATGCAATCTAGGTTAGAAGGTGCCATTACATTTTATTGCCTCGAATTCGACCTTCGATATACGGATCAATACTTAGTAGATGCATAAATGTGTCAATAAATATTTTAAAAATGCTTTTAAACTTTCGATTAATTTATTTTTTAAATATTAAACCTGAAATCTTTAGAATAGGTCAATTTTGATATAGTAATAAATAAATAAATTATACAAGAGATAATATTATTTAAGCGCATTAGATTTTGCATCCTTTGATGTTCATGTTAGCTATGCAAAGCAGCGTTACTAGCGTTACTGATAATTTGTATCTATACAATAAACAAAAATGAATTGTTTTCATAATGACAAAATAACAGATTTTTATGACATGCGAAAAGTTTTGAAATTTTTTGTATCCATGTCTCGATTTAACCCGGCTGATCGGAATACGGCGATTTTTATTTTAGAAACGTGTAAGTTACCGCGCAAAAAATAAAATTTCACGTGGGCAACGTGTAATATATAAGTAAGATATATGAAGAAAATCTTATTACTTGTTCTCGAGGACTATTAGGACTTTGTCCGGTTGATCTATCATACGCAGCCCTGAGGAAGGGCATGTACATAGCACCTTTGCAGTCTGGATCGTACATGTGGTCGCACTTATCTACTGGAATGCGATGCTGTTCGATCGGACACCCTGACTCTGAAGCCATCACTATTTCTCCAGTTACTACTTGACCTGTGGTGACAGAATTACAGGATTACTGAAAATTATATTACTTATATACTTTATAGGCCAATACGGCCTAATTTAACAAGTAAGTCACAAGTTCAAATCTTAGTTATTACTACTGAGTTTCTAAGTGTTAAAATTCCTTAAAATATCATCTTCGGTTGTATTTTTGCCGATAAAGGCAAAATATTTGAGTGCATGTTTTATGCGGTACATATTTATAAAATTACTTCGAATTCTTTTGTTTTATTAGTAACAAAAAATGTTCAGTAATATTTATTACCGAAAAACGCAAGCAAAGCTGTTCTATTCGCGAGTGAAGGCAGTCCATCCTGTCCGCGCATGAAAAGTTTCGACAGTGTCCTGGCTCCGGGCCTGTCGACCCCCGCCATCATATAAACGCCATCCGCATACGATGCGGGTGTCTTCCTTGTTAGACGACTACCTGGGAAATGTAAAAAAATAAGAATTTCAAATAAGCAAAAAAAAAAATACCACTCTTTCACGAAAATTATCATACACTATAGCTGTAGTTCATATAGTATATAGCTTTAATTATTATTATTTTCATTATATTCTTGTGCTTTGCAAAATATGGATACGATTATCTTTTATAATAAGATGTCCTCATAATTTTACCTAACTTTCTTAATATATTTGCAATGTTTTTATTTTAACAAATAATAATCTAATAGTATACAACATTCAATAACATATAGTGTAATATATTACGAAGTAAATTAATGATGATTATTTTGTGCTGTAGGTACCTACTCCTTGTAGGTATACGTTCACTTTAACTGAGAGACATGATCTTGTTACACTATTTACTATCATATTTAAATCCGAAAAGTTATACAAAATACCAAGTTTGATTGTATCTATTAAAAAACAAGTGTAATTTCCTAAATAAAACAATAATAAAAAAATATGTAATACTAGATTTGCCTTTTAAAATTTTATTTGAACTATTAAATTACTTGACCGTAATTGAATGCTTTATTATAGGATATTTCCGTCGTTTTACTACCAAATTCCGGTCACCTTATTCTTCCTCCACTAGCGCCTCCTGGTTGGTTGCAGAGCAATAATTGATGTTTACGTTAAAATGTCGCGCCACATGTTTTATTTTGCATTGTAGCGACAGAACCAATGTAACATTAGCCACATAATTTATGCTATTTTTTGCACTATTAAAAACAAACAAAAAATGAATGCATTGTTTTATTTAATACTGTTTTATATTATTTTTATATTTTGTAATCTCTTTAATACAAATTATTTTGTAATTAAACTATTAAAATTATGACATACCGTAGTTAAAAAATTAAATAATGTGTGTTAAAGTTTTTAATTACTATCGTGATTAAATAATCACATGTTTTATAAAGTATTTAGTGTGTATTAAAAAATACTTTTACAGGTTTTTTGTTGCTTGTGATAATAAAATTGATATAAATATCTTCTACCATTTCGTAGTGTATAAAATTAAAATTAATTTATACAATATTACTATTGTTTTAATACAATTAGTTTTAGTTGTTTAAAATTATTTGCTTCTAGATATAGATAACCAAAATCAACATTTAGCACTGAGTTCTGTAGTTCTATATTACGTAAGCGACACTGAGCTTCTCTAGTAGTACCTAACAACACCAAGAAAAACACCGATGATTTATCGTACTCCAATATTGAACAAAAGTACTAGTGCAAAATACACTCATTTGCAAAAAAAACGGGCGGTTTCGATTTTCTTCCTGGCTGAAAAAAATAAAATACCAAAAAGGTTTTAATCATTTGAACATGTTACTGGCCAGTTATAAAAGTGCCATAATGTTTATAAGAGTACATTCCAAATTCAAATTTTTGACTGAGCCTGGTTTTCAAAGAAAATAACTTTTAACTACATTTTGTGGCGCGAATTCCCTATAGTTAATATCGACTCTAATTAACTTTTTGTCAACTTTTATTAAATTATCTGGTGTCCTTGACATTTAAAAGTATTGTTATTGCTGTTTAGCAATCTCGAAAATGGTAGATAAAGTGATAAAAGCGAGCAAAATTATTGCGCTGCTTGAAGAAGGTTGCAGTCAATGCTTCGTGGCTCAGAGGCTAAATGTGAGTCGGTCAACAGTTCAAAGGACCTGGCAGCACTATCAAGAGACCGGTTCCGTAAGGGAAGGCCTGGTTCTTGCAGAAAGACATATACCGAACCACGGGATGATCGTTTTCTAGTTAGTCAAGCGTTGAGAAATCGCAAATCTTCTTATGTGGACCTCAAGAACACCCTCGAAGAAGTAAGAAATGTGCAAATTAGTCTATGGACGGTCAGGAGGAGGCTTCTCGCTGCTAATATACACAGTCATCGCCCGGCACGCGGCCCTAAATTACTCCGTGGACATCGAGTTGCCAGGCTTAGCTTCGCTCGAAATTGTGTGTCATGGACTCATGAAGACTGGGATAGGGTATTGTTCTCCGATGAAGCCAGGATATCTCTGCATGGTGAAGACCGGCGTCGGCGAGTGCTACGTAGACGAGGAGAACGCTTTGCAGAGGCATGTTTTGAAGAAATCACACCTTATGGAGGGGGCTCTGTTATGTTTTGGGCAGGAATAAATTCTATGGATCGTACGGAGTTAGTCTTCATCGAAAACGGTACACTGACTGGACACCGATACATAACGGAAGTTCTAATTCCTTATGCACAACCCGCTTTAACCGCTCTTGGCGAAAACTCAATTTTTATGGACGACAACGCTCGCGCCCACCGGTCTGGCGGTGTGGATGCGTATATGCTAGAAGTCGGAATTCGTCGTTTGGACTGGCCAGCTAGAAGTCCGGACCTCAATCCCATAGAGCATGTCTGGGACGTTCTGAAGCGACGAGTGAGATCAGTGCAGCCGGCTCCGCAGACCATCAGAGAGCTAAAGAATGTGATTACCGCGGAGTGGGAACGTATTCCCCAAGAAACCATAAAAGATATACTCACTAGCATGCCCAGACGAATGCAAGCTGTGATTTCAGCAAGAGGGGGTCACACTCAATACTAAACTTTTATCTGCTTTTAATGTATTCAAGAAAAACAAAGAAATTAACGCGTTTCATTTTTATTTAGCGAGCAGGTACAATCATAATGTTTTGAGCTTAAACATTATTTCTTAATAATTTAATTAAAATGTTATGATAAAACTGATGAAAACTATTCCTTCCTAATTAATTTATAAAATTCTGAGGATAACAATACCTAAAATTGTCAAACAAACTAATAGTAACTATAAAATAGTTCTTTGCTTAAGTGCCCGTTTTTTTTGCAAAAGAGTATATTTTTAAGAAAAATGTTTTGAACTGATGGAAAAACTTCTAATAGGAGTAGTTGAGCTATAAATATGTACCTAAATTATTCATCAAATAATTTCGAAGCAAGTTGTAATGATTTTAATTATATTGTTTTAAGATAATTGAAGATCCTTATAAAAGTACATTTTTTACAATGTAATCGAAGAATGGTGTATTGAAAGTGAATGTTGAAATTCCAGTCACGATTACTTTCGATATCAAGACTAAATTTAAAGGTCCAACTGTCACGAAAACTTAAAAATTTGCTTTTAAGAATAAGTTCAGCGTGGTCCACTCATTCGTCCTGGTCAAAAATAATGAGTATATATCATACTCCTGGAACTTAGACTTCGAAACGAGTACCGTTTGATTTTGGTTTACATTTGGAAGAACATCACAGTGATAACTTTTAATTGAGCTCGTGCAAAGTCAGAGCAAATATTTAATATGAAATGAGGGCAGGAAAACGGATACTAAACTAGATGTTTAAAGGAAATAATTTATAACAATTACTTTAGTTATATTATACATATATTGGGTTAAAATATGTAATACAATTTTATATCGTCTATTTCATGCTGTCGATCGAGTTATGTATAGCCTTGTTCAGCTACATCCCGTTTTGTATTTTATTATAACATTTATATTCCATTTATTAATGTCATTTGTTTATTTATTTTATAACCTACTTACATGCATTACTATAGTTTTATTGACATGCGTGTTAATTGTAATAAGATCTAAAATTGTTACGATTAATATATTATTATTCTTAAGATTTTTATTAACGAGGTCTAGAATTAATATAGGTATATTTTAAAAAGAAACAAGTTAATATACACAACATAATATATATTACTAGCAAACCCGGCGAACTCCGTTTCGCCACCAGATGGCTTCGTTTTTTTACATTTTCACATTTCGTTTGGGGATTAAAAGATGAAGAAAAATTATATTTTTTGTTTTATATTTGAAAAGGAAAACGTACTTATTTTCGTGAGGGATACTCACACCACGTACTGGCGCCATCTGCTCCACCACCATGCAAAACAATATTGGTTTGTAGTACATGCTATGTATCAGAGATGGCGCTGTATGTGAAAACTGATTTTTCCCTGTTTTCCTGAATTTTGTTTGTTATAAACCTCACGGAGCCCGAGACCTTTCCAACGAATGCAAAACCGTGGAAATCGGTTCGTGCGTTCTGGAATTATAGCGTCAGGAAGGAAAACCCGACTTATTTTTATATTATAGATTTCACTTTAAAAGTTCGCACGTTGCGAAATCATTGTTTCATTAATTTTTGTCCTACTATCACTGGTACAAGTCCGAAATGATCAACAATATTATCGTTAATTAACCGTTACCAGCACTAACTCATTGACAGTTTAATCTCAGAAGGATTAAATTTTTTTTTAGTTCTGTCACCATGTGGTATTTTTTAATTTATCCCTAGAAGTCAGAACTTTAGAGTTTTTCTATAATTTTGGTGATGTCGAAAGAAAACAGTTTCCGCCTGCTGTAACAAAGCTGAGGAACTTTGAGAGCCATAGCGGCTAATGCCTGTCGCCGACAAGGCAACTTACAAGCCGACGCTGCGACGCGACGGTACGCATTAATGCCTGCGATTAGTTACGCCAAGAGGCTGTTCACCCTGCAGTAGGTACCTTAGACCTTAAAAAGCCTAGTTACTTAGATTTACCATCAAGGACTTTAAGGTAAGAATTTTTTGTAAAAGTAGATAAACTAGGATTTACCAAAAATTTGTCAAAAAATAGCGAGAAAAATCCTTTCTGATTAAAATATTCCGGGTTTTTACCAGATCATATCGGATAGTCCTCAGATTAAAAAAAAGGCTTAGACTTTAGCACTATATAGTATTTTACCTCAACATATATAATGATAGCTTTGTTCTTTTAAGGTCTTATATTTTGTAATTATAAGCTGCATCATCGAAAGTGAAGTTCATAGTATGTACTAATATTGAAAGTCATGTTACACTTCAATCGAAGGATGGTTCTGGTCTAAACGTTCGATTAAGTATTATTAATGTTGGATGTATAGTGATTGATAGTCTCTAATAAGTATGAAGGTGGTCTAGCAAATAATTAAAGCGCGCGTGATCATTGGTGGCGTAATGCTCATTCGTTCAATCGACATGAACTTCGAATTAGGAACGAGGAGATCTTCAAACAACGCATTCTTTTGTAACTTGAGATAAACGTAGCTCGATTTATACTTGATTGTGTAAACTATGATTTATAGTTGGTTTGTATTTGTTTTGTACTTGCAAAGATAAGCGATAATACCTCAATAACTGGTTAAGTGCTTTGTTAATACCACAAAATTCAACTTAACATGGAAACGTTAGAGTTGCATTCTTTTGTTACACATTGAAAGTTGATCGGTATTGTCTGACTGATAATAGTAAGGAATATTATAATTATAATATATCAATATGACCTTTAATACTTACTATTTGAATAATAGAATACATGTTACATGAAAACTATTCTCTAATGTGAAACTATTTCAGAAAAGAATTTTGTTCTTTCGTTCGAAGTATAATGCGATCACTCAAAGCAGTTTTATTTTTAAAAACATTCTGCAGAAATATTTGTTTTGTTTAAGTAGGAACAAAGATGAGCCAGTGGCTAGAACACGTGAATGGACAGATGATGGATATAAAACCTAGACTAGCGTCTTTGAGTTTTCAAGTGCTTAATTGAACTTTAAAATTCAATTCGAACTTGGCAATAAAGAAAATATTATAAGGAAACTTAAATGTTAAGTGAAAAAACTCTAAGATATGTAGACTCATTCACCCATTTAAAGTTGAGAAGCGTGGTGAATTAAGTTCCAATCCTTTCCCTAATAGGAGAACAACCTTTGTACATAACAGTATTTAATTTAAATCATCAAATATCCGTTGATATTAATGTTGTGTTAGTATAATATAATTGGAAAAATAATCAAGTATCAGTTTTTCATGAATACTTTTCAAAAATTTTCAATATAACTTTTAAAAATACTACTCCCATATTTTCCGAGATAGAAATTAATTATGAAAAAAAAAGTATGATATCATTATATATTAATATATTTCGGTCATTGTACCTGATCACATTGTATGGTTGAATAAATATAAATTTGAGTAAGTAAATAAATACCTGCAAATATATTAAATCTTTAATTAACGAGGCATAATTAAATACGGGGCGTGATTTTCGTTGATTTAAAGCTGTTTCGTTTACGTCTAGACTATCTTCTGCCCGTGGTTTCACCGATTTAAATATAATTTTATTCTTTATTATTACACCTTTTACTATTATAACACGTAATCGCATCAGAATAAAGTATTTGCAACAGTACCTATACATGAAAATTATACTGATATTCAAAAAATTCAACATATATACCTCTGTGTATAGGTGTTTTAATTTTCAAATTATTAAACTTCAATTTTTATAACAAAAAAGGAATAAAATAGAAATAGTTTTACCTTTAATTTGATACAAATAGAGACCTAATTTAAATCTTATAAGCATAGGTTATATTGAAATTGATAATAGTACGAAATAATATATACCTATATTGGTTGTCAAATTAAACTTTTATGTAAATTAAATATCGATTAGCCTTTTCATATGAAAATGCTATATAGACCGCCTTATTTATGTAAATTGTAAATGCAAATGACGTTATCGTAAATAGATAACGAGATTAAAATATTACATTAAATTATATTATTAATTAGACAACTTTTATTTTATACTCATACTGATTTCTCATCGTAATTAAACCGAACTTTTATATTCATTTATCACTTTTTACCTTATCACATATTTTTTTAATAATGTCTATGAGTGCAGCAAATTTTATTTATTTCTATACATTCATAAACTTAATAATTACACTGGCACACAAAAAAAAAATGTCTGTACTCGGCACCCGTGCCACCTATCTACGGGCATGTTTTTCGACCCGCTGAATACGAATTTCAAGTCAGTTTAGGCCGTCCAGCCTTCAATTTCGAGTAAATTGCAAAAAACCTATGACTTAGTATATAAGTCATTTAGGTATTGAAATATACTTAAATAAGTAGATCATTGCTTTAAGATAAAATTCATGATTCAAATATATTGCCCAAAGGCTAATGACAAATTATTATTAAAATATATTTATCAAGTCTTGTTATCTGAGACTGTCATAATCGGATGATGTAATTAATCACTAATCAACACAACTTTCTACTGGACACAACTAATTCGTAGAATACATAGAGTACAATAAGAGAGTCACGACTGTACTTAATTCAACACATCATATATCATTATACATGAATCATGATTATATGAATGATGAGGTTTCGACTAGATAGATCACGTCAATTTATACGATATCAATAGTTACAGTTTTAATTTTTAACCACATTTCGTAGGCATCTTATTACACATAAACTATCTTCTTAATTCTAATAAATTATTTTTAAATGTTAAGAATGTTTTGAGATTAACGCTACGTGTTAATGAATGAGTTGAAATTATATCTTCTTATTAAAAACATACATCAGCTCATACGAGCGTAATTGTTATTGCCATTAGTTCATTCCTCAACATTCCGTATATATAGCTTAAATATTCCATACCCATGTGAACAATCATTTAAAAGAGTTATGTACCTACTCCTGTACTGTGTAAATTAGTAATGATAGTGTTAAAATATCGATTTGAAAAGTGTGTGATAGATACTTTAATTTCTTTTTTTAGCCGTAACTTTAATTTATTTTATATTAAGTTTGCAATGCCCGGTTGTTATCATAGACATCGATATGATAACGATCGCTACTCATGGTAGGGAAAATCCACTAACCATGATTTAAGATTAAGCTCTAACCCTTCTTCATAATGGAGAAGAGGCTTGCGCTCAGCAGTTGATTGTTTACAGGCTAATACAGTACAGTACAAGTTTGCACACTTACTAAATTTAGTATTTTATAGAAGTTATGCAGTATGATTTCATGTAATTTATTATTATTAGGTAAAGGTTATAAGATGTTCGACTTTTAAATTTATTTTTACTGTTAACATGTACATCTTATAAATAAAAATATCTAATTTACATTATAAGGACAACAATAAACTACAGTTATTTTATAGTTTAGAAAACTAAACGGATATTACTATAATGTAGTTTTTAAGGTGGAAACCATGATAATTTCACAATCCGATGTTCAGCAGAAATTGGTATTTGTTTCAAGGCAATATCGATAAATCAAACTGTTAAAACAGATATGACATGAACAGCGTCAGCTAGAATCATGACAGCTGACAAAGGTTGTGGTAGCCGTAAATTTGATATGTGTCTACAAACATTGCAATATGATATACTTCAATATTCAACCTTGCAAACTATACAATCAGGTAATCGTATATCAATCAACAATTATACAAAATTTAAGTTTTCACTTGGATAAGTAATCATTTCTAAAACGGCTGCGTGAGGATTATACTATTTATCGAGTAATGAATATATGTATGAGCATTTGTTTTCTTATATTTTCCTTTTTTGAAATAATCGTAAAATAGACTTACCAACTGAACCCCAGTCAGGATATGCTCTGTTGTTAAACCAGCCATCGTATCGCTGTTTTTCATAATAAACCTCTGAAACAAGAGAATAATTGATACATAAAGTTTCTTTTTTTTTCTAATTTTGATGTGAAACATCTATAGCCGCACGTAAAACCGATTTCTGGCGTGGCGACGCATGCCGTGGCGACGCGTCGCCACGCTATACGATGGTATATATATATACAGTCTATATTCAGTAGTGTGTGCGGTGTGGCGACGCGTCGCCATGCGCAGTCGAAGTCACTGATTAAACGAATTAAGTAGTCACGATTTGAAATAAATTCGTAAATTTTTGTATTTAATGAAAATAAATGTTTATTCAATAAATAGTCATCGTTATCTGGAAAAAAAATCGTAATATTTTATTTTATCATTATGACATATTTAGTTCCTATCACAATATGTTCTTTTCTGCATATTACATTTACAAAATAATGTCGATGTTTCACATCTGCCAGGCGTCCCGTGACGGCTCACATTTTTTTACCGCTATATAGTAATTCTTAAATGGCATGTCGAATTTTCGTTGTTATTAATTCTTAAATATTAATAAATATTTAATACAAAAGTATAATTCAGCTAAAAACTTAGCTTTTAAAACCTAAATGTCAGTCACGACTCAGATAACCGATTGAAGGTATCCATTTACATTAGCAACATTAGAAACGGATGTAGAGCTCGCTCTGTATTGCACCTGCACAATTAATTTCTAATGCAGTACATTAAACAAGCGTAAAATAATTAAAATTACACGAGCTTATAATTTTTTATTAAATCTGTTTTGTGCGTTATTAATATCTGATGCAATTGACGATTTTAGATAATATTGCACGATTTAACCTGTTTAGAGAATTTTAAATTAATTATTTCTATACATAAGTTTTATCAATTCTTAGCCATATAAAATATTTTAAGTTTGAATATTTATTCCTTGTATGTTAATTCCGATTAATGTCTTAAGTGAAGCAAATTAATTACCTGTTAGTTCTAAGTTGTGGTTATCTTAAGCATTCTTATTAATTTACATTTTACACTTATAATTCACGTATGAATATTACTAATAGGAATTCAACTGAAACGCTAAAGTGTTTGCCCTAATTTATAATTTTAAATATGGTCATGAGTCTTAGAAAAACTTTTGATTTACACCTTGTTCGAATAAAAAACTAGTGACTGATTTTATTGCACTTTTTAATAATATAAATGTACCTGTTTTAAAATTTAAATTTAAAAGATTGATGTTATATTACCAATATAGTAAATACTAAACGTGAACCTTGATCCCAATTTTTACATCCTATTATTACTTTTGACAGCTTGTAGATGTAAAAAAATTAAGTTGTGTAACAATTCTGATAAATAAATAACAATTAAATTTTGATCAAGATAATGATATTATATACTCGTATATAAGACAGGCAGATAATGTTATAAGCTGTCAACGGCCGATCTCTTCATGATCGGTTAGCGTAAAAGATGCAGTTACGAAATATTACATGTAACATTCATCTGTCATCAGATAAGAGTGAGACACTATGTAATATGTACACTTACACTTAGTGTTTTCGAAATTTCATATTACTAATTTTTTTCGCGACCTTATTTATGCCAAATAAACGTCCATCTTTGAACTAAAACTTTTATTATCAATAGTAACAATTTATAGTTTTATTAACAACTTTATTGTTATACGAGTATTAAGCGTACGAGTTATTTCTCCATAAATTTTAGATTTTCAGTATAGTTGACATATTTGGTTACAACTTCGTTAGTATGGCTTGTAACATGATGTTTTACAGCAACGTGTTTTATAGACATTGTCTGATGATCAAAAATCTAGTCAGTTTTGTAACGCCAGGTATTATCGTGAAACCCCTTAGACTCATTATATTTATTATAAAAGAATTACTCTTTTTTTTTTATTTGTCCACTCATAAACTATAAAAGAAAAAAAAAAATGAAAACAAATTTAAAAAAAAAAGTCAATGATAAATAATATTCACCGTCTTGACTTTTATTGTGATCGCTTGAATACCTACTTCAAATTGAAGTAGGTAATTAGTAAAATTGACTGTCTAAAAAATATGAAAATAAAAAAAGATATCACTTTCACGACCAATATGTTCTTAAGTAAATTTCAGCAGACAGCATTACGTATCTAAGAAATTTAAGGTAAGTTTATTGTGAACAGAGATTATAAGGATATAAATTATGTAATAATAGTGACTACTTAAATATTACATCGTATATAGATATTTACTTACAATAAAAAACAAATAAATTAACAAATCTAGTAACCTATAACTATATATTTTAACTGAAACCTTACCTCTTAGCCTATGTTCAAACAGTATGCTCCTAACTTTAAAATCTTAGTGGAATAGTCACGCTATGATGTTAGACGGGGAGTCAGGACAATAAATTATGTTTAGGTATGTCTCAACTCGTGCGCCTGTGTCGCGTCCATACCAGACAGCTTTAAAGTAGGTTAAATCGATAAAGGCATGTGTGTTACATTATTTACTTTTAAATTTAATCCGAAAAGGACAAATTATATCTTATAAGTTTCAAGTTATTTATTAAATTCATATTTTATTACATATTTGACGACGGATTGGCTCAGTGATCGCTAATTGATACGCAAACGGTCACCGGTTCGATCTACTCGCGACAATTATTTGTATAGGCCACAAAAATGTTTGTCGTGGTCTGGGCGTTTGTGATTGTGATGTGGGGTCGTTGATTGTATGACATATTTTTTTTATAAAAAAGAATTAAATAAAAAAAAGGTTTTTTAAACTATTATAAAAATAATATAGAACATTATTTTTTGCATAAGCCATGATGCAGATGTAGCAACTAGCAACTAAAGATGACATAAAATGGTAGTCATAGACCTTTTTTTGTTGAGACGGTTTTTTTTGGAAATCAATTAACGTTTAATGTACAAAAAATTTTCAATTAGCTAGATGGGTTAATTATCATGAACCATTACATATTTTATAGATGATTTATATAAAAACAAGCAGTTCTAAAGTAAAAAAAAAAAGATCCGGTATCAACTTACAGGAGAGATCAATTATCATAATAAACGTTTTTTGTATTAATAAAGTTTTTGTAACAATATGAGATCATAGTAATTACGCTATTGCATCCTTCTACGAAGCCTATATTATAGTTTTTAAATTATTTCTAAATAATCCGTTCATTAATTTATAATATTGCAACACAAGGACATGCAGCTCATATTTGATGATTTGGCTTTTCAGATAGTTAATAGTAGACTTATTTTATTTTAATAGTAATTGCTTTTTTTAAGTGTTATAAATGTATTTTATATAGGAATATAATTATTATATAACTAGCTATTCTCGTGACTTTGTTCGCGATTACTTAATTTCACTAAACTTAATTTTACTTAATTTTAGTATAAGAAATACCGAGTGTCTTAGCTCGTAGTATGAACTCAAGTTATACCAAGTTTCATTTAAATCCATTTAGTAATTTCGGCGTGATGCGCAGCCAAGATAGAGACAGACAGGCAGAAAGACAAAAATGAAAAAATATATATATATATATATACAATTTTAACTTCAGTATCGATTATAAAGAGCTATCCAAAAATTTTATAAAATATGTTCAATGTACAGAATTAGATCGGTAAAAATTTTATTATAAATAGATTGGTACTATTATTATTTATATATTAGCGACAAGCGGCTTCGGACGGTAGTATACATATAATGTTCTTAGCGAAGCTGCGTGGGGGGGGGGGGGTATACGCATCAAGCGAATTCCGTCACCAGTGTGAGACCCGAGCTTGAATTTATTTTCGCGCGCGTTAGTTTTCATTTTGCGATAATTAAGATTTAAATTTAAATTATAAGGTGTACAGGACTATCATAATGTGCATGAAATACTTAAAGTAACTAACGTGTTTAAGTTAATAAGGATTCATACTCTATCCGTCTAAATTTCTAATTACCGCAATGTACGTGAACATTTTTTAGAAGCTTTCTAACTTCTAAAAAATATGCTATCCTTAAAACATGCCATCGCGCACTTTTCTATAGGCCTAAAAAAGAGAAAAAATTCCACCATACATTGTTTTGTTATATCTCAAAGGGATTGGGCATCGTTTTCGATGAATGCTCCCAGGCAGCTTGACTTATTCCGACATTTTCGAAAGTTATTGTTATATTTCAACCAATTTACACAAAAATCTTGACAGACTATACAAATAAATCTTTCTCATGAATCACTCTATCTATTAGTGAAAATTTCATGAAAATCCGTTCAGTAGTTTTTGGGGTTTTCGCGAACAGATAGATAACAGACACACACGACACACAGACACGAAAGACAGACAGACGCGATGGAGGACTTTATTTTTTAGCATGTAGCGATTTAATTTTCTTTTATAAAGAACCACGCCGCGAAGCGGTTGAGGTTGTGCACGTCAAAGTCAAGCAATTTTTTGCTATTAAACTGCCTCTATCACAACTAATTTGCACTTATACGAATTGATGGGCAGATGTATTTTTAGAAAAAAGTTTAAATAATCTATCTCATGTTTCGTAAAAACAATTTCATTTAGCTATTAAAAACACCGTTTGAAAAAAATTTTACGAGGTGGTCGCAATAGATCATGAAAAAATTGACGTATTGAGACTGAGTCCTGTTTATTGTCTTCAGAATAACATCAGAATAACATCGTGGATACTGGCGATGGGATTAGTACACAAATTTAAAGTCACTCAACGTCCTATGGAACGGGCTATGCTTTGAGTCTCTCTCAAGGATAAAATCAGAAATGAGATTATCCGCGAGAGAACCAAAGTAACCGACATAGCCTGTAGAATCAGCTATCCGGATATTTGGCGCGAACTGGGATATTTGGGGAGGCCTATGTCCAGTAGTGGATTGCGATAGGCTTAAGCGAAGCGAACATCAACTAGTTACCTATTGCATATCATTTTTTTTTAAGTTCATAATTTTTTCCTATTTAAGATGAAAATAGCGCGAAATATTTAAACCTAAAATTAAAAAGCCTATATTGTGAAATCGTCTAAATAATGCAATTAAATCAATGGTACGACCTGTTTTTTTTTTTTATTGAGTGTCACGAGACGTGCAATTTTGTATTTTTGGTACCTGTTTTTTTAACGAGTGGCACGAGACGTGCACTTTTGGATTTCCCAAATATTTTAAAACTATATATTTCTATCGCTTATTGAGTCTATAATAATAGGGTGGATTATCGTAATTTGTCGCATTAGGAAAACAAAACATACATGTTATGCTTTAGAGATAATACAACCTGAACTGAACCAAATTGAATTAGCCTTTAAACGTAACAAAGCTGGGTGAAGACCTTTTCTAAATATGAAGAAGGATTGCTGCTTAACCCTCATACTGCTTCACTGCGGGCAACGCATCTAGTTTTAACGTATCTATATCTCATCAGTAACCCTATCAGAGATTTGCGATAATAATCGGGACCGACGGCTTTATGTGCTCTCCGAGGCACAGTAGGGAGACCCACTAGGATAAACACCTAGACCAGAAACAAATACTTGTACAAATACAAATATTTGCTCCGAGCGGTAATCAAACCCGCGACTGCTGGCGTTTAGGCGACTAGTCGCTCTACTACACCAGAACAGTTGAGAAGAACGGCGGAGGAGATAATATTATTGATGAATAATAAAAATTTAGTTTCAAAAATAGTTGTGTTGATTAAAAAGGAATATTTTAAATAAGATACAGCCTTAATCAATTCTATAAGGAAGTAATTACCTAGTTAAACTGTCATTAAATTACGTGCGTGTAAATGGCTGCCACGTAGGTTAATAATATGTGAGAATTTAAAGATGTATCTTTATTATATAATTATTCTAATAAATGCACATGTCTAAATAAAATTATTTACTACGTGCGTTAGTTTTCGGTTTGAACAAGTAAATCGCAATAAATGTATACAATAAAAAGTTAAAACGTCATTTCAATGAGAGGAAAAAAAACTCTAAGTTAATACCGATCTCTTGTAAGTAAAATATATTGCGTTAACAAATAATATTAAAGAGGAAAAAACCTTTTACTTGTTATATAAGCGAGTTTTGGCGTGTTTTTTTTTTAAATTAATAAAATAGTATCTAATGAACAATTTCACCTTAATTTATTTATTTATTCACTATGGTACACAAAACAGAATACAATCAATACACTTTCACATAATATAGAACGTTAATAATAAATTTTGGGGCTGGATTATACCTATTCCTAAAATATGTGCACACTTCATGATTATAAACATTATTAACAAAGCAGTATTTTATAAATTAAATTGAACATAACTAATTGTTAAATATGTATAATATATAAAATATGTATATTAAATATATATAATGTTAATAATTTTATTTTTTAATGCTTTTTAATCTTTATTTTTAACTTAAATATATAAAGTACAAAAAATAAATCAGACATAGATCATAAATTTTTATTATCTTGCTTTAAAAAGATAAATTAATTTGAAATATGTTTTAATACATAAAGTTAAAAAAAAATGTAATATTTAAACATTTATTAAACAAAGAAATATAATTATGTTAATTAATATTGAGCATGTTTTATAAACTCGCAGCATATATATATATATATATATATATATATATATATATATATATATATATATATATATATATATACTTAATATGCTAAACACGTGCCATTTGCAAGCCCATCAGTAATTTCCCGTTACAAACATAATTTATTATAGATACGATGTTTTTCATTAGGAGGAAAAAAGATAAATATTATTTATGATGATTTTAGAAAAGAGTTAATTCTAAATAAATTATCCCATCTAAATTGTTAGATTAAACTTACGGTTTTTTACGGTATATCTATTTTTAACGAGGTTACGTTACGTTACGTTACGTTACGTTATTATTTACCTTCTTTAAAAATTGATTTTATAATATACCTCAAATTCTATTAATATTATAAATGCGAAAGTTTGTGAGTATGGATGGATGAATAATTGTTATTCTTTCACGCAAAAACCTCTGAACGGATTAAGATAAAACTGTACACTAATATAGCTTATACATCAGAATAACACATGGACTACAATTTATCAATACACCACACGGGCGAAGCCGTGAGTGGAAGCTAGTAGAATATAAAACTAAGAAAATTTCAGCATCGTAATATTTATTACCATTATAATTTTTAATATAAAGCTGATATTTTTTAAATTTAATAAGTTTCACACGCGATTTAAAATAATATAACGTTTCGAAATTTAAGTAGGTATCAGGCAATGGTTTAAGAAAAAAATTAAGGGATTCTTTAACATGTATTAGAATCTGCATCTGTAATATTTACATCAATAAATTTTAGTAACACGTACATATATTTTAGTTTATCTTAATGTACTAAACTTGAAAAGTTTCATTATCTATCTGTGTGCTCAATATAATACTCATAAGAGCGGAACCTAGTTACCAAAACAGTCAACCTGTCGAATAAGTATCTAAACTACTCATAGGCTAGTCAACAAGTTCAAAAACGTGTTAACACATTCGCTACCAGCCACTCCGATCCGAGTAGGGCTAGATGCATTAGCTAGGTGCCGTCCACTCGGATCCGAGTATCTCGCACGTTCATTTTCTTTAGGCCGGCACCTAATGCACTTAGCCCTACTCGGATCCGAGTGGCCGGCAGCGAATGTGTTAATTCTTGATAAAGCTACTAAAATTATGAGCGAGCGATAGGTCATTCGATTCGAAATGACGTCTAGAAAAATGTATCGAAAGTATACATAAAAAATTACAATAACAAAAAAATATACTAACTACTTTGACTAATCGAGGCTCAGCTAGTACTGAAATTCAACACCACAGTGATTTCTCGCGATCGCGCAAGTTACATAATAGCTGCATCGATATGTAAAGTTAGTTTAAAGTGACGTTACACTTAAACACTAAACTTGTAAAAAAGTAAACCTTAACTAGGTAATGCTAAGCAAGGCATCTTTTTGTTTTTGTTTTTGTTAGCCATTCCGTTTAAACTCGTTACAACCAGGTAAAAATGCGTACAACCGAAATACAAGATTTAGACGTAAGCCAAGGAGTTGTCTGACCGCAATTATGTTCGTATCAATATCCGGCCGTCAACCTTAACTGAACTTAACTCTCAAGAGAATATATGACACTATATTGAAGGCTTCATTGACATTCTAGGAATTTTGTTTGAATCAGTTTCGTAATATTTGGTATCACTTAGTGGCTCGATGGGGCAGTTGGCAGTGACCCTGCTTTCCACTCCAGTGTTGTGGGTTCGGTTTCCGCTTTGACTCTGGATGTATTATTTATATGCGTACTATATATTTATTTTAAATAATATTATAAATATGTATATCAGTCGGCTGTCACTTGAAACACGGGTATCACGTTGCTTACTTTAGAAATAGACAACCGTTTGTGTAGATTAAGCATTAAAAAAATGTATGTACCCATTATTATTTTGCATTTTTTTTTTTGTAAAATTAAACAAAAATACGTAAATGTTATATATTAACCTGGCTAATAGACTGTTATAACGTTTAGGCTCCTACTCTTTTCCTCTATAAGAAAACGAGCATTCGCCTAACAGTCATTTACAGACTATTGAAATTCAATTCAATATTAAATGTAGGTAATATGAATTAGAACAATATTAATTTTTGTTTAATTCCACATATTGTTTGAGACTTGCTTAGAAAAATGAATAACTATATTTTCGATACAACGCTTTTAACTGCATTTTCTATTCTATATCGAATTATTGATACATTGGCATCTTCATTAAATAGATTTATTCATAACTGATTTTTGCTTGCAAATCATTCGTTAAAATATTAATTGAATATTTAAGCCTAAGTTAATTCGTACGTAAAATAAATGGAATGAATAGGTAAGCTTTGGATGAAATTTAGAAAGCAAAAGCACCAACGGCAGCCACTTTTATTCCCTTTAATAAAACATTTCAAACTCAAACTCAAAATATTTTATTCAGCATAAAATTATTACAATTTTTTACTGAACGTCATGAGTCTACTACCAGTTCGGAAAAAAGAAGCCTCTGACCTGAGAAGAACTGGCGAAAAAAACTCAGCGGGACTAATATTTTTTTATCGTAATGGTTTTTTTTTTCAAAGTTAATTGAAATTAACAAAAATTCTATAAATTGAAATAGCCTGGCGGCGATCACGTCATTCCCAATTGTCCCCATTGTCTTTAAAATAAAGTATTCGGAATAGCTTTTACTGTTGAAGCTTAAAGTTTTAAGTAATATTTATACTTTATAATTAACACTCATACACAGTTAGTATTTAAAGTCATAAAATTAAAATTTGTTATTATATAATCCAGAGGTACTCATAAAACAACCTTTAGAGCAGTTTGTTGCCATAATAATTATTTTCAAAACATTAATAATTGTTGTTGACATTTTTAGCGATGTAAAGGCCAAAGTAAAATATATATGTAGTAACTTAGTTCGATATTTTGTTTTATATGTTTTGTTATAAAACATATTATTTGAAATAATTAAATTTAATTATGCAACTCAAGCTTAAAAAGAGTTTCACTATATTGTTTATAAAAATATGGAACTGTCAAGATAAATATAATTAATTAATTAGTAAATTAGCTTTTTTTTATTTAGATATAAATTTTAAATAATAGTTTCTTTTACGTATAAGGTACGTGTAAAAGAAACTATACACATACTTGTAACCATATTTTACTAGTAAGTCAAAGAAGAAAGGCTAGTCGCAGTTATTCCTGTTAGTTGTGAATGATAAAGTTTAAACATTGTATCGCAATTACAAAGTGACCTTCGATCGCTTTCACTCGACATGTGCTGACGTCTGACGATTATTGCACGGCTTATGTGACGGCTGCGGATATGGATACGGATGGTATAACCATCGACCGTCTATCTGATAGAAGTGTAGTAAGCATTACGCTATAACTTATCACACTGTCTTACTTGATGTAGTATTTACTATATACGAGGTTTGATAAATAAGCATAGTAAATAAATTTATTACAAACAAAGTACAAAGCTTACTATAGGTGAGATTTTTACTTTTTTTTTTTTAATTGAATTTGTATAAATTCCCATCAAAGTAATTTCCTTGGCTAGCTATGCATTTATCCAAAATTTAGCTCAATGTTTAAATGCGATTCTGAATACAAGAAACAAGGAAGACTGAAGACAATAAAATAGAGGCATGACTTAAACTTTTAACTCGTATCAAGATCGTAGCCATATACCTAAATATAATCTTCTATTACGGAATTGGAATCAGTGAGTGGAATTTCATACAAGAAGCCTCTGATCTTTAGTAAAATTTTAGAATCAATAACATTGTGACATTGGCAAAATCATCTGTGTTTTTTAGCACTATTGAGAACTATTAAACCATAAGAAGAAGAAGAATAGATAAATATATAGCGAACATAAAGTTATTAGGAATTTCGTTCTGACTCGCCTTATTTGGAACTAATGTTTGGTTATCATTCTTTGCACGGACCTGTACGAAATGTTTAGTTCGTTGAATCACCCATTCCATTGAAACACATTTGCCACTTTTTGTTCGTTTTCATCTGTTCAAGGTTCACAAAATGTCCTTACTGTTTTGAAATTCTATATTTTTTTTTTAATTCTAAATATTTGTTCTTAATTCATGACTAATAATGAAAGAATCCCTAAATAAGACTTAACTCGTCTAGCTCTGGAAGCTATTTATATTATATTTATTAAAAAAAAAAGGAAAAACAACTATTCTAACTATACTAAAAAATATTATCTCAATGGATTTAATTAAGTATTGAATGTCGTGATTAAGGGTATAAATTCGAATGAATGTCAATAGTTACTGAGATAAAAATTCAATCACCAAGTTTTTGCCAAGTCTGTAACATTATGTATTCGTCGTTAATTTTGATTTTTTTTCAGCATTCACTCGGTTACTTTAACTTAAGTTCTACTTCAGATGCATGGTATTTTAAGTTCCGACACTATCTAGTACTTTTATGTCATACTTAGAGAGAGTTTTTTATTAATTCGGAGGCGCGAAGGAAGAGATACTTCCGACTGCCGTGACAAAGCGTAGGCCTATGCGCATGGATGCCAGAATTTTGTTGTAAAGAGACTCACGTTTTCTGATACACGTTACTTACAAGTAAAGCCTAAAGGCTTACAGATATTCACAGTTTTACAGTAATTTCGAATCGATTCCACGTCTCAATGGAAACTAGGCTTAAACACTAGTTCCTAACCCGTATTGTTCCATTTGTCACCCCTATGTGAACGACAAATGCGTCGCGTAAAAAACGCATTAAAACGTGATAATATCTATAAGCTGTCTTACGCTGACACATTATGTCACGTGATCTAGGTCGCCTTTTATCGCATAATTTCATGCCGATTCGCTTCGCATCGCGTTGCTTACAACTGCATACTTAACAAAGTTATATGAGTTTCTTACAAAGAAAATACGTCAGCTTTAAAGTTATATTATCTGCTGCTGCCAGGGATGATGCAATAGTGAACACAACTGTGGTCACTTGGCTAATTTGTTATATGTATATATTTTTATATCAGGCTTTTGAATTTTGAAAACTTTTACTTTATATATTTTACTATTTTAGTAAGTGATATTGTACACAACATTATCCATTATTTTTATTTTTAATATGCCATGACACTTAAATGTCAATAGGTATAATTTTAATGCCCTATATTTTTATTAACCCTATATAATTGGCAACAATAAAAGGCGATATCCTTCAAATTATTTTAATTTCAAGACATTTTGGTATTATTATTTTTATAAAAATTAATACATATATTTATATAAGATAATGCCTAACTGTAACAATGGCAACTTTTCTTACATTAATTTAATATTACTTATTTACCGGAAGCGGAACTACCGACAAGGTCACAGGGAAATGTATCTAACCGGATTTCGTGACTGGTGTGCGCACGCTCCTAAAATGTCAAGATCTTGACGTCTAGTCAACGCAACGTCTTCAATTAAAGCTGCACAGTAGAAACATAACAGAGGCGCTTCTTGTAAAGCTATTATATAATATATTTCAATTTTAACTACCTTTTTTCCTTTTTTTCCTTTTTTTTTCCTTTTTAGTAATAAAAACCGAAAGAGACAAAGAATCATTAAAAAGGATTCTTCAATAAAATAAACACACAGATACAGAAAGCTTGAAATCGTTAAAGAAAATTAGATATTATCTTGATAATGCTTTTTATACGTTTCTAGAATAACCGATAAGTACAGATAATTCAATCATTGTATCATCTTAATAGTGCTAAAAATATTAATTATGTTCATTCATTCATACATTTAAATTAATATCTTGATCAATGGCTTTTAATAATGCCAAAATAGTCAACAGTTGACGTCAATGTCACGTTGAATGGAGAAGACACGATGGAGATTAATCGGTTCGGTTTTGGAAACCGTAGAAATAGGATAATATACATGTAATAACCCGCTTGCCAAGCATAGTGACCACTGAGTTTATAAGTTAGAATATAAAAGTAGGAATAGGTTGTAGTATTAAGATAGTAATTAATAACATTAATTAGATAACAATAAAAATAGTAATTAAGCCGCACTTTAATAATGTAAAGAATTAAGATCGAGATTTAAGTCCCAAATAGTGTAAAATACCCATAAATACTTTGTTATTTACTTTTTTCTGTTATTGTTATTCTGCATAGCAAATGAAAATTTTCCCTCTTTATTGTTTTATTGTATAAGTTATATTTTAATTTTAGTTTTTTTTTTCTACTTTTAATTGTTAAATTTTATTGTTAATTGTTAAATTTTGTATTATTTCATATCCTAGTTTATATGCATAGGTTGTTTTGATTATATAATTGATGTATTTGACCTTGTTTTGTTTAAATTATATTTTTTTAATTATGGCATAATCCAGTATTATTGTTGTTGTTTTATTTTATACTGAATAGTTGTTTTATTAAAATAAATCTTTTAATTTTCTTTATAAATAGTTGATAATTAGATTTAACTTATTAGTATAAGTTAGAGGGGAACGCCACCCCGGGAGAGATTGTGGAAGGATGCAAGAAAGATATAGTATGAGGAATGACAGTACGAGAGGCATGAAAACGAGAACTGGTATGAATGAGTAGCAGAAACAGTCTCCAGACTGCACTATGTCGGAGGATTTCTAAAAAAAAAAAGCATTGTGACTATGGGCATAAACCCCCATGACTTCGCTCCAATTATTTAGGCCCTCAGAAGAAATCAATGAATTTTCAAATTGTATGTAGGTAAAGAAGAAGGGACGTAATAGTCTTAAACCAAACCCTGCGTAATCGTGAAAACTTAAAAGTAAATACTCTATCTTTATCTATAACAGCCTGTAAAATGACTCAGTTTTTGGGCAGTGTTTGAGATTAATCCGCTACGGTGCTCCACTGCGGTTTGGTGAATATACACGTTTTAGAAATAATTCCGAGTCGTGATTTTTCTCACAATATACTAAACTAAACAAGTTATTTAGTGCATACTTCAAAAATTAGTGATGAAATAGAGCTTAAATCCGTGGCCGTCTAGTACTGATTTACGTTTTCTTTCCACTTGGACATCTCGACTCAAAAAACCTCAAAGTAAATACAATTTACATAAGGTCATAATAGGTATTGAATTAAATAAATAAAAAAACCTGAATGATTTTTTATGGTGTGATGAGCAGTCAACAAAACAAAAACGCTTAGCACTAAATCTACTTAATACAACACTGTCAGAGCTTCGTGACCGATCAATGTGTATGCGACAATATCGCAACGAGTTCACATCCTTGTTTTGTAAACCTACGTATGCGAACATCCGTCTCGAGATTAATCGTAGTCTTTTCATCATATACAGAAAACCCACATTAAGCGTGCTTGTAAATTACTATAGGTACCTACTTATTTATGTTTGGAGAGTACCATACAATTTAGTTGTATAAATAAATATATATATATATATATATATATATATATGTTCGTATTTTAAAATAATATTAAAATAATATTAAAACCAGTTCAATAAATAGGCCTGTGTAAAGTACAAACCATTATTAATAAACATCATCAAATGTATAAACACGTAGAAATAATTGTTATGTGTGTTTAGTTTTTATATAATTATTTTATATTTTTCTCTCTTTGTGAATTCAAAACGTAAAAAAATATATTCAAATACTACATGTAAAAAATTATTACAGTTATTAATTATTTATTAATTTAAATATTTAAATTTATATAAATTTCTAACTACGTAAAATTTGTATTTTACGTATTTATAAAATATAAATAACAAAAATATACTTATATATACACACCTGGATCACTATAACATAAAGTTATAAATGCCAATAATGCCAGCGAAAATCCAAGGTAAAGGTGTTCATGTGCGGCCATCATAGGATGTTTTAAACCTGTAAAAATATAAATTATTAAATACTTGTTTATAATTAAAAAAACCTAAATTAATCAAATTTATGGAAACAGGAACGAATACAAAACTCAACAAATATAATGAGTTTTAATTTAGCGTTGAATCAAATCCCAGTTCAGTGTTACAAAAATCGTAATGAAATACATAATGTATGTGCACAAAAGAAAGTGTGTTGCACCTTTATATTTTTTATGTTTTTTCATACTTGAGGGGACAAAAATTGTATCAATGAGAAATTCACATCTAACTTGCCACACTATTTAAATAAAATTAACTAACCATTCAGTTTAAAGTGCCAAAACATTTTCAAGGCTTTGCGTAATTGACACATTATCTTTTTTCCAATTATATGCATCGTAACAAACTTTTCGCCACGGCAGATACTACGATATACATCTTAATTAGCAGAGCACCTTGTACACGATATCCAAGGACAGAACGTACGCTTATTACTATTTTTTTAAATAATTTTCTTAGTAATTAAATAATGTGTTGAATCAATCCTCATTAGTTCACTCTACCCATGTCCTATGTGCGTAAATTAAGAAAACAATGTCAAGTTTGTTAGTAATGTGAATATAATTATAATCTTATATCTTTAAACGAGCAATTCTTGTATATATATATAATCAAAATTTCGGAAACGGCTCCAACGATTTTCATGAAATTTGTTATGCAGGAGGTTTCGGGGGCGATAAATCGATCTAGCTAGGATACATTTTTAGAAAATGTTGTTTTATCCCTTTTTTTCACCCAATCAAAAATATCATTAGAATACGAAGGTAAATTTAGCTGTCATCGATAAGCTTATAATAGCTCGGACCGAGACCCGGTTCCGAATCCAGGTGTCTACAGACCAATTTCTTTTCTTTTTTTTTTTTTCAAATTTCTTCTTTTTGTGAGAAAAACTATTATTGAGAGCACTTTTTATTTTTTATTGAAGTAACAAGTTCCTATTATTTTATTACTTTGTTGGTAAGATCGAAAATATTATTTATGTTTCATCAATATGTAATTTATCTAAATATAATTTAACCGAGCTAAGCTCGGTCATCCAGGTACTGGAGTTTAAGTATTATTATAAGACAATTCAAAAGCTTCTATGTTTTTACAATTTATATAAATAATTTCTTATCTAGTATCTATAATACAGTAATTCAAAATTCTTGACATTCAACCAGACACACAGCGAACTTCTCTCACATTAATCAGTGCATAACTTAAGATTTAACTTAATAATATAAGCATCATCAACTACGTACGAGGATTAAAAGGTTCTCTTATCTCTTATGCAGGCTCTCTTTCCTTAACTACCGATTACAGAATCAATTTGAAAAACAAATTCAGCACTGGATCTCAGCAATGTAGCCCTGATTTCTATCTGTGACCGTCTGGTATCGCTTAACGTGTTCTTTCTACTAGCCATCTCAGCTCATTGAATTTAAACTCTTTTGCAAAAAAAACGGGCACTTAAGCAAAGAACTATTTTATAGTTACTATTAGTTTGTTTGACAATTTTAGGTATTGTTATCCTCAGAATTTTATAAATTAATTAGGAAGGAATAGTTTTCATCAGTTTTATCATAACATTTTAATTAAATTATTAAGAAATAATGTTTAAGCTCAAAACACTATGATTGTACCTGCTCGCTAAATAAAAATGAAATGCGTTAATTTCTTTGTTTTCTTGAATACATTAAAAGCAGATAAAAGTTTAGTATTGAGTGTGACCCCCTCTTGCTGAAATCACAGCTTGCATTCGTCTGGGCATGCTAGTGAGTATATCTTTTATGGTTTCTTGGGGAATACGTTCCCACTCCGCGGTAATCACATTCTTTAGCTCTCTGATGGTCTGCGGAGCCGGCTGCACTGATCTCACTCGTCGCTTCAGAGCGTCCCAGACATGCTCTATGGGATTGAGGTCCGGACTTCTAGCTGGCCAGTCCAAACGACGAATTCCGACTTCTAGCATATACGCATCCACACCGCCAGACCGGTGGGCGCGAGCGTTGTCGTCCATAAAAATTGAGTTTTCGCCAAGAGCGGTTAAAGCGGGTTGTGCATAAGGAATTAGAACTTCCGTTATGTATCGGTGTCCAGTCAGTGTACCGTTTTCGATGAAGACTAACTCCGTACGATCCATAGAATTTATTCCTGCCCAAAACATAACAGAGCCCCCTCCATAAGGTGTGATTTCTTCAAAACAAGCCTCTGCAAAGCGTTCTCCTCGTCTACGTAGCACTCGCCGACGTCGGTCTTCACCATGCAGAGATATCCTGGCTTCATCGGAGAACAATACCCTATCCCAGTCTTCATGAGTCCATGACACACAATTTCGAGCGAAGCTAAGCCTGGCAACTCGATGTCCACGGAGTAATTTAGGGCCGCGTGCCGGGCGATGACTGTGTATATTAGCAGCGAGAAGCCTCCTCCTGACCGTCCATAGACTAATTTGCACATTTCTTACTTCTTCGAGGGTGTTCTTGAGGTCCACATAAGAAGATATGCGATTTCTCAACGCTTGACTAACTAGAAAACGATCATCCCGTGGTTCGGTACATGTCTTTCTGCCAGAACCAGGCCTTCTCTTGACGGAACCGGTCTCTTGATAGCGCTGCCAGGTCCTTTGAACTGTCGACCGACTCACATTTAGCCTCTGAGCCACGAAGCATTGACTGCAAACTTATCTACCATTTTCGAGATTGCTAAACAGCAATAACAATACTTTTAAATGTCAAGGACACCAGATAATTTAATAAAAATTGACAAAAAGTTAATTAGAGTCGATATTAACTATAGGGAATTCGCGCCACAAAATGTAGTTAAAAGTTATTTTCTCTGAAAACCAGGCTCAGTCAAAAATTTGAATTTGGAATGTACTCTTATAAACATTATGGCACTTTTATAACTGGCCAGTAACATGTTCAAATGATTAAAACCTTTGTGGTATTTTATTTTTTTCAGCCAGGAAGAAAATCGAAACCGCCCGTTTTTTTTGCAAATGAGTTTATAATCAATACATAAAAGTTAAGACGGGAATTTTAAATACGCTTAATACTTATAGTGTTAATAAGTTTTGAGTGAATTTGCATAAGTTTCATAAAGTTTCATAGCACTGTACAGCATAATCGATAATTTATAATGCAATTTTTATTTTACTTTCAACACCAAGAAATATTATATCTGTTATTTTTCTAAAGTGAATGTCAACGTCATTAGTTGTACACTACCGTACTTTTATATGTTTTTTAAACGGAAATACGAATATTATGTTACCCTTTACACAACTGTTATAATAGGTATATTACTTTAAAAATTCTTAGTTGTATTTTTATTATATTTTATATATTATTATCAATTGAAAAATATGAGTTAAGATTTTAAATTTGTATATTAAGCAACCTACAATTAAGTATAAAAATTTAATCGACTTAAATTCTGAACAATATTATCAGTGCAACAATTGCGTCGAGGAAAAAATACGTTTAACAGTTATTGTCTCATTATGCAAAATTGCGAAGTCAATGTAGCATGAGGTCAATAAACTTGTGCCAAGTTTGTTAAACAAATGTCTTGAGTATATGTCATTAAAATAATTGGAGAATTTTTTTACGAATGTTATCTTACTTTTTATTAACTTTGTAATAATATAATGTCCGTATCAAGCACGTAATTTATTAACACAAGCTCATTAAATTACAAAAGAACAAACGTAATATATTACGTTCACATAATAAAGTCAAAGCAATGTGCTTATACTCAGTACAATTTTATTAAATTAATAACCTCGTCATCTCTAAAAATTATTTAAACATCTTAATCGTGTACAATACCTCGAAAATACCTTTGATAGTATGTGATTAGTTTTCCAAAGCAGATCTTGTCCATATTTGTTGTTGGTAACACTTACGCAAATTATGTTGACTTATAAATCCATAGACCTTCATATGCGATTTTATTACTCTCCAAAGTAATATGGGTCGGATTTGTTTTATTTTCAATGCAGTTTGATTTTTAAACAATGTTTCGTAAGACCTCGAGTCTCAGTACATCCAGAGCATTGTATATTGTTGGCCGTTTTGGCGACGACATTTATAATCTGGCAAAGTATTTAATACTAGTTTTTTGAGGCCACTCTTAAAATAGGTTTAAAATGTATACAAAAATTATTTTGCGTTAATAAGGTGTAAGAATTTTAGAAATATACACTAAATGTCTTATAAATTATTATTATCTGCTTATAAGTACGAAATATCGTAAAAAGTTCAGCGTTAGTTTTCGCACAAAATTTTTATTTTGATAAAAACATTGTTATCCGTGTGTATTAAGTAAGTTTTTTTAAAGAAAAGGATCAAATTAAGGTTACACAAGTTAAGCCAAGATACAAGGGCAGATGAAGACTAACGCTTGGCCAACATACGCATCAACGCATTACACAACGTGAGATTCACTGGCGGATGACCGTTGTACAAATCGTTCTCTATTAAACATTGTTTCATCATAAAAATCATAGGGTAAAAAAATTAAGTAGTTGAGAACCATCCTATTTCGCCCAACGGTATGTTAGGTATATTTGTAACTTACAAAAAACTAAGTAACTTTTTAATGATATTTTTTATTAATCTCTTTAAAATTATTATCAAAAAGTATAATTAATGTTAAAGTAAGCCAATAATGTCATCTATATTCTATCTAGGCCTGAGAAACTAACCACAAGATGGATCGATAAGCTTCGGTGCTATTAAACAAAATAATGAGCAGTCACGTTTAATTATGCTTAGGCAAGACTTGAGTATGACCTATAAACGCGAACAAGGTCAGCTTACCAAACTACTGTTTTGTGATGACCCAGACAATTCACCACGGAAGTCGCAGCTGACCATAATACTTGCTCTTGTAAAAACAATTATCTATGTATTCATCATACTTACAATACAGAATTGTTTGACTTTGGTTATTTGTTAAAAGTGTTTTTTAGAAATCATTGGTAGTTGTGTAAAAAAAGTGTTTTATAATAATAAATAATAAATAAATAAATATCAACCAACAATCACACCACGTTAACCTAGCCCCGTGCTAAGTTCGTAAGAACTTGTGTTACGGGTACTAGGAACGGAAATAAATTTAATAGATTTATATCAATACATATATACATAAATACACATCCATGACCTGGTGCAGACATCTATATTCGTCATACAAATTATCTGCACCTGGCGGGATTCGAACCCGCGACCGCTGCGTAAAGTGCCAGTTGCCTGACCACTCGACCAGCCGGCCGTCTAAATAGCATATATAATATAATATATAATATAATAAAAGCTAATATATCACTATTTTTCTAAAAACGATACGAAAAATGTACAGAATTTTCCTATTTTAAGTCTGTTAAAATTACTACAGACTGATTATAATAATAATAGTAGAATAGATACATACATAGAAGTAAATAAAAACATTTACAAGTATATGTATATTATAATCATTCAGAATGTCATTTTATCACAGACGTGTCAATAAATAATATTTTAAGCCTTACACCTAAATCGTGATAGTGTTAAGAAATTGCAACTCATTTTATGAATCACTTAAATATTGCTTAGTTGCTAGCTTGCTTTACAAATTATAGGGTTGTTTCGTGCCACTAAAATCCAATGTAGCGTACCCTTTTATGTGATCTTTACATATTACTACTTAATTCTGTTCTAATTTTAATTTAACTTATAAAATAAATAATTGTGTTTATCACTTAAATTATTATTAATAGATCATTTTCTTTTAACATAGTAAAAATTTACAAAATTTTACGATTTTATTAAAAATTATTAAAATTATTAAAATTTTCGAATAAATCGAAATTATTTAATTTTTTTGCAATATTGTATTTTGTAAAGAAATTTTTTATTATATAATAAATTGGATCACATTAAAAGTATAATCAGTGTCCTAATGTGTGTTTTTTAAATAATGAATTTCTATAAAGATTTTATACCATTCATCAATCACATAAATTATTGTATAAGAAAACATCCTTACGAGCATCAAACCAAAACAGGCGAAGGCAATCTTCATATTCGTGACTGTTTGATATCGATTTTATATTAAGGCTATACATCAAACTGCACCTTACAAATGTCCATTGCGATTGCGGTATTTTAAACGTTTTTTAATTTAGAATTAACTTAGGAATTAATCGTAACGCGTACCTACTCAAACTACAGTTTCTATAGATGGATCGCCTGACAGAAAATTTTGTTAAGGAAACTTGATATTGGTCAATTATATGTGTGATCTTTGAAAAAATTTGTAACGCGTGATTTACGTTTACGAGACAGTTAAGATAGAATTTAGTAAATAATACAGTATTGTAATTTTATATCTTTAAATTATATTCACCAAATTTGTATTTCGATTATTTCTTCATTCTTGTTTTGCGTTATCTCAAATCTTTCGAGTTACGTTTTCATGTCTCACTTGAACAACTTGTTATTGCTACCGAGTTTTATTTCAGTAATAAAAAGTGAAATTTTCTTTAAAGTAGTAGGTATTTATATTAAGCAATCTACATATACTTTTATAAAGGTTTTTATAAATTTTATTAGCGTAGTGTACTGTATTATGTCATTCTGTAAGCCCTCCGTGGGGCATGAGATCTCTCATATGAAGGAGAAATAAATGTTTTTATCGTTTATCTTTAAAATATTTAATTCAGTAAAAACCAAAACATTAGCTATAGTTAGCCATAATTAGCCACAACCATAGAAACTATACTTAGTCATTTTAGTAATACAGTTGATTTTTTTTTTGTCTTAAAAAATCCTTTTTTACTTAAAAAGATATGCTGAAGCATTAGTTACATACTTTAATGCCTAGTTATTCGTACAGAATTACATAAATAGATATTGTAGTAAAAAAAAATATTACTTTGTCGATCAATGAATCCGAATAAAACTGTTGACTGTGCGTATAAATTATTTTTTTATTAATTGGAAAGTCACATGACAACTTTTCAAATGTTAATATGCCAACCGTTTTATTAAACATATGTTCATAAAAGAGACAGTCGTCAATACGCTGATGATTATCACAAATCGTAAGACGTTAAAATGCGTCAAGCCTTTTATGATAATTAGTTATTATGTTTGGGTCAAATAAATTAAGTTTATTTAATATTTTAATTTTAAAAAAATGCACATTAACTTGTTTGTCATTAGCCGACCCGCGCGATTTCAATCACGTTGAAGTTTTTTACTTACGATATAAATAGCAAAGCATAATATTGTTTGTGATAAATTTAAGTTCATTTTTTAAAAATCCTCTTTTTAATTAGTCTATATATAGTCTGTGTGTCTAGGGTACAACAAAAATTTTGGCACCCCAAATTATTCCTACAATTTGGTTCTAAAATTATTTTAATACATCTCAAAATACTCATAATTGGTCAACGTTATTTAACTAATTATTAATATTTATATTTATATAATTAATTGAGATGAATTGAAATCATTTTAGAACCAATTTGTAGGATTAATTTGGGGTGCCAAAAATTTTTCGATGTCCTTGAAATTTTTACCACTCTGTAACTATTGTCCAAGTATTGACCAATTACTAAAAATAACTGACCTATAATGACCATTTCGTGACCAATTTGGACAATTTTTAAAAAAAAAATTTCACTATTTGGGGGGCTAACTAGATGGAACCAAATCATTTTCGACTTTTACCATAAAGAATTTGTAAATCTTACGATCTACAAGTAAAACCTCGAATTCACTTCAATATGGTTTATTACAGTGACATATAAACTGAACTGAACTGAAACAGCATATAACTGTCCCACTACTGGGCAAAAGACTTCAAAATATGGATGAAGGCTTAGAATCTTAATCCACCGCGCTGCACTGCTCCGCTGTGGATTGATCCTTAATAGTGAAATAAATTATAGTAAACATTGTTTTTTATAAAAAATATATTAAATATAAAAAAGTAAAAAATTATACGAAAAAGAATAAACAAATAAATAAATGTTTGAAATTGGTATACCTACCTGATAAAATCATTATTGTGTAAGTATTATATTTTAGACTTCTATACATAAGATGGTTATTCTATAATAATGACAAGTACGATCAAAGTGACGTTAGAATGAAATATTCGTAGCAAACCTAACATCTTATGACGACATACAAAGCAATAACGGTGTTTTAGGCGTGGGACAAGTTATAACACCATTGTGATATGTATCTATTTAAATTATAGTATCATGATATATTAAAAAAAAATGTATGTTACACAAAATATAACCAATTTATTTAAAACGTACAAGCAAAAAGTTTCGTTTTAGATTTTAGAATATTGTTAAGACATATTTCCTCAATTAAACAGTTAATTATCAGTGCTTTAAAATTCACTTTGGTGACACACAATTATTTTGTCTGTATTAATTATTTACTGGCACCTGTTGACACAGTTACAGTGACCCTGCTTATTGCACCAGGGTCGTAGGATCGATTCCATAAAATAATATTAAAAATATGTATAATAATAGGCTGTTACCATTACAGCAGATATTAATTTGCATTCCTTAGGAATGACGACCGCGTGTGTATGTTGAAACATATTTATTTATATACATAAAATAAGAGTATATGTGAATATATATATACATTTATATCATAGGAATGTTTTATGTACATCAAGACATTTTTATCGATTTAACTAATACTTCGTTTTATAGTATAAATTCAGCTTTACGGCTGCGATTGCGTTGCCTATTTACATTATAATAGGTCATTGGCAGGATGCGAACAAATCCTTAGTGAATCACTCGTTTTTCCAACGTGTACGATTACGTGGGCTCGTAAAGGTACAGATACACATGTTCTTACTAGCATGCTTATTAGCGTGCTTATAGTCTAGTCGACGAATGTTAAAGCTATTTTTAAAAAATAAACCCCTTTTTTAAAAATTATTTGTTAATAACTTTTGCAATTTTTGCAAGTGGAACTTCTAATCCAAATCGAATGATACCTCAATCACAATTTTCGATGATTGCTGACAAAAGTTGACCAAAATAGAACTTTTTGACTAATGGCATCTAGATGATTTTTGAAAAACATGAAGTTCCGGTTGCAAAAATTAATTACAAATAACTAAAAAAGGGGTTTAGTTTTTGAAAATAGCTTTAACATTTGTCGACTAGACTATATGCTGCTAATAAGTATGCTAATAAGCATGCTCATAAGCATGCTTATTAGCATGCTTATATCATACTTATAGTCTAGTCAACAAGTGCCATTGGTCGATTACACTATAAGCATGCTAAAAGCATGCTACAAGCATGCTAGTAAGTAGCATGTATATCTGTACCTTAACTTAAATGTACGAAAAACGGATTCCATTCGCGTATTACTAAAATAGGGAAACACAGCTTAATTTTAAACTTTACTGCTTAAATAAATTATTTGATAATTGTTATAATGGCTTAATTTCAGTTGAAGCAAACTGTAAATGTTATAGGTTTAATTTAATATGTCCAGCTACCACTACTACGAGTATTAACCTCTCCTCATTTCGCTTAAGACATCCTTTTAATAAGTTACATGACACTTTGACAAGAAAATTTAAATTCGCTATCATTACAAGCTAACAACATGTAATTTATCGCTTAATAACTGTTCCAGTTAAATAAAATATATATTTTATCTCATACTACTTTTCTACTATTATGGGATTTGTAAGAAATTAAAGAGTTACATTTTTAGCTTTGGCAACAATAATCTAGAATCATTCAGAAGTGATTTTAAATAGTATTTAATGTAATAAACTCGTAAATTAAAAAAAAATGAATTTACATTTTTTTATAATGAAAGACTTCCCAGAACTAACATATTAATTCAATTAATTTGTAAGAATTTTTGGATTAACATAAAATATAAGACTCTTAATAAATTCTTAACCCAATAAATATCTGTAGGTATAATACTGGGTAAAGCTTAAATACAACAAACATATTATGTATCAAATATAATATCTAAAATATGATGAAAATAATCGTTTGAAATGTGTCGAAGATCCTTTAGCTTGTATTTCTCACATGGAATTAATTAAAGGTCAAATTATAGTCATTCAATCTTTTTAAACGCGCATTATAAGATTATTTTTTGAGTGCTTCCTCTCCCTGAGACTAGATTAAAGTAAGTGTCAGATGCAGTTTCTTGCCCAGCAAATCTAATTCTAATTTAAATTATAAAATTAAAATAAGTTAATGACCATTTATATTTTTTTAAGGTAAAGTAAGTATTATTCATCATTTTGGCTATTACCAGAAATATTTTGTATTTCACGTTTGAATAAATAATTAATTTACTATCTTATTTTATGGTTGTTTTCTTATTAATATTTGCCACAGAAGTCTCAGTTAGAAACAACAACTAAGGAGCAATGTCAAATGTAAATATCCTTGTTAACAATTCATTTGAAGGTACATAAATGGGCATGCTTACGTAATGTAACAATGCAGAGGATGCAACTTGTACTAAGTGGGTAAATAACAAATCCGACATAGAAACATACTAGCTGCTTATTCGTGTGGTGACTTCAAGAGGTAGCCAATGGCTTGCGTCCTTGCATTCACCACGAGGCACTTCGCCCAGTGCCCACCTTATCACCGAATGTCATCGTCTAACATCGGACCATGGTTAGTAGAAAGGCAGTCCAACTCACCTTTAATTTTGGGAAAGCATAATTCCAGTCCAGATGATTAAATGAGTCCAATATTTCAAAGTGTGTAAAAGAATATGTTTAGAAATACAAATGGTCGCACAATTTGTTTACGAAGCGAAAGCGGCAGAACGCGGAAGTAATGTTTGGGTCGCGACGTCGTCAAAGGCGGTCGACTCGCGCGCGGCTGATGTGCAACTCCGGGTAGCAAACGTTTCTCCGGCGGAGGTGTCGCGAGGAGAAAGTCTCGACCGTGGTGCGCCCGCGCCGGTTGGTGGAGGTCGTGGAGGGGACGTGACGTAGTCGCAAAATCAACATTCAACAGACACCTGAGCATCTTCGTAATTATTATTTGACCGAACACTGTTTTTTCTTCCTGAACTTGGTCAAGTGGGATTTGACGTGCCGGATTAGCACTTGTAATATATGAAGATTGTTGTATTTACTGTAGTACTGCGTTACAAGTGTGTTGGGTTTAATATCAATTCCCGTATTCCACTATTACATTCAAGGTAAATTTTTGGCTTCATAATGGTTGTTCAAGATTGTTTCAGTATTCTAGTGGTAAGCACCACTGACATGCTGTTGAAATGTTGGTCATGTAATTTATATACTTAGTTGTTTTATATTTACGTATTTCACTTGTTCTTTTTAAAAATACATAAATCAGTCGGACATATAAACTTAGTAACTTATTTCATGCTTAGTTAATTTTACGAAATATTTTAAATGCATCAATATTTATCAATGTTTTATTTATTTATTTAATGAGTTGTTCCTTGTTTAAATTATAAATAATTATGATTAAATAAAACAATTCCACCACCAAATCGTTTTTTATGTTAAAAGCTATTTCTAATGTAAAACACAAAAAAAAAACAATACAAACTAAATATAATATTATTTCTTGAAGTTTTTCGTACATTATATAAGTAAATACTACCTTACTAAAACATAATATGATGTTGTTTATAACTTTATAAGATTTTTATACATTTTATAAAGAAAAAAAAATTTAAACAATGACTAAATTGTATTCTACGTATATTAATTTTAAAATATTTAGCTACTATGTAATTCTATTAAAAATGTCTTTGTAGTTTCGAGGATACCATCGCTCTATTAATATTTATATTGTTTACTTTATTCATTTAAAAATAATAGCAAATTGATTCAATGTTTGAGACATAAACATCATCATCACCACCATCACCACCACCGCCATCACCATCATCATCATCATCATATCAGCTATTGGATTTCCATCAGTTATAAGCCTCTCCCATCGATCTCCAGAGCGAAGGCCTGGACCGCCTATGTATTGCTGGTAATTTTGGGGGGTTTGCCAATACTCGCCTTGCTTGGTAGGCAGGGTGGCAAGCGTAGTATTGCCACTTGCGTGCATATTGCGTCACCATACTTTGGCAGGGTGGTGACGCTGCTCTTCACTATTCTTGGTTGGTGTACAATTGTTCGCACCACTATTGCCCTAGTCGCCTTGTATGACACCTCGACAAGAAGGAAGAATGAAGGAAGGAAGGAAGGATGTCCTAACGGCAATGTCAGCTTTTCATTTTTCTGTACAAATTTTTACATCAAATGTTAAAATTCGTGGTTTTGTTTTGTTATTTAGCGAAAAATAATCCTTATGATGAAGATGAATCCTTTCGATGGGTATGATAAAGCTGCAGGATATTTTTTTTCTCGTACAGCGGGTTCGTGTCCCGGTTAAACTAGGTAATCATTTAAAAACCTATGAATACAGTTTAAATTGTATATTATTATAAATTAAAATGAAGTCTTCTTTCAGTAAAATGTTCCATCTACAGTATTTAAGGTATGTCTACTTTTTCTTATTTTTGTGCACTTCCTAACCGCTGCTACTGTGTCGTGTCCTATGCCCAAAGGTTGTCTGGAAGAGATTGCTCTTTTAGCGATAAGACCGCCTTTGTACATCTTTTATTGCTTAATTACTGTATTTGTTTATTTTATGGTGTACAATAAAGAATATTATTATTATTATTATTAAGGTACTTCGCCTCTATGTGGCATAGCCGTGAGACACCGGTATATATATATAGGAAAATACATAAATATAATATATGTATAGTACATAGGACTCTTTATACATTTATTTCAATGACTTGTATCTTTGTGAAAAATTTCTGTAAGTCTGTCTTCTTTCTAATATAACAATAAACGAAATTGGACTACGCGTTATTGAACAGTAGTATACACTTTGACTTTCAGCCCTTCTCCCAATGAATGAGTGCCAAATTTTGGGATAACAAATACCCACCCAGCGTCCTAATTCGTAGTAAGAACTCAAATCGTGCCCCGTTTTGTTTACATTTATTTCAGATCAAATAGACAAGTAAAAAAAATCATTTTAGGGTATAGTGTCTATTAAAACGTGTCTGGCAAAAATATTTAATATATCTTCAATCTCTACATTGAATTTACCGGTTACGGTTTTATTATAAGTATAGCTATAGAAAATTATAATATTACACAGACATGCTATTTTAATTACGGATTTAATGAATTAATAAAGCTATCAGAGTCATTAATGGATATCACCTTATTAAATACATTCTGTGTACTGCATATATAACATAAATAATTTTAAAAGTATGTTATATATTCAAGAACTAATGTCACAAGTAAAGATTCGAAGTAATCTCTCCCATGTGATCGAATATTTTTAAGTGTAAAATTTAAACGTAATGCTTCAAATGAAAACAAATGACGTCGTTGGTCGGTCACATAATTTAACCAATTAACGCTTTCCCACGAAACCCTACTCGAATTCTCTCGAGACGTAAATATCCATAAGAACACTAGAGAACAATTAAAATTAAAATAATTAATATGTATAATAATAGCTAAAAACGATTAGATACACAATATTACACTTTTTATGTAACATCTTAAACATACTTTTTAATTTAATTTTATTTTTATATACCAATACAAATTTTATAAGTTCAGAAAATATTTTCAGCGTTGTGGTTTTTAGAAACTAGAATAAAATTACAAATGTAACAAATGATCTTTGTTTCGAATTTTAAATATTATAGTTAGAGCAATCGTCAAAGACGTTAACTATATTTATTGCGGTAGTTAGCTAAAACAAATAAGGACAAACCGGGGGCTGCGCATTTTATATCCTCGATGACAACTAAGCCATTCGCCATTAACAGGGACGGATTCAAAAATATGTTAATATGTAAATAATTATATAATATATTATGCCTTTCAAATTAATACTATGCCGATAATATTTATATTACGGTTATTCTAAAGTTATAATTTTGTGGCACTTAATTGTTTAATATTTTGAGGCACACGATAATTCATTTTAATGTGACGAAAAATGAGGTCAATTTAAAAAATGTATTTTTAAAAACGTCCTTTTAATTTTTAATAAAATTTAAATTTAAATATTCGTTTATATTTTACTTTTAAAATGAATTCATTTAATCCGTCAAAATATCACCCTTAACTTATTACTTCGGTACTGATTCATCAAGAGGCATCTGTTTATACAATTATCGGTTAAGAGTCGAGTCAGTGGCCCGCGCTGTTCTTCCTAAATGACTCTTCCACGATACCATCGGGTGTCGAGACGCTCATTACGACCCAGTAAACTGCGATTAGTACACATCTCGCATCAAAACCAAATGTATCCCGCGAACCGTATCTGCTGAATAAAAATTTTAAATTACTAAAACGTAATGGACACTTACGCGAATTTCCAGTTAAATGAAGAAAGTTGGGAGCAACTATATTCAGCAATACCTTTTCAAACTAACAGTGATACAGTGCCAGCCACCAAGCAACGGTGTCAAGCCAATGCAAGGGAACGAGACAGAACGCAAAAGTTAGTATATTATTCCTTTCGTGTTTTCGCGGCTTGATGCATATTTTTGGTTAATATTTATTCTTATACAAAATTTGTATGTTCTGAAGTACTTACAACATATATAGATATACATAAATTATACATTATATACGTAAAATAATAATATTATATAATAATAAATAATGTGTTAAGCAATTTATAAATATTTTTAGTCAAAGATAATCTTTTTAGAGATCGGTTTTGTTTTATTTTAAATTGGGTGTATACTTACTTTAAAATCTTTCAATTAGTTATCTTTTCATTACAGTTTTTTTTTAAGAATAAAAGTTGACGATGTGTTATGTTACTTATCTAATAATAATGATTTTATACTATTTACTAGGAAGCTAAATGAGTATTTGTATAGTAATTTGCTTTTGAGTCATATAGAATGTTGTTAATATTGTTAGCAATACAGTTTTGGCAATGAAAATATTCCTTAAGTTTTATCACATTAAGCTTCTTAATTACGATAGAATTGTTATCAAAATACCCTTTAAATTTCCAAGCAGTGTCAACATGGCTTTCAATACATTGCGACTCCTGATACCAACGGAACCGCCCGATCGCAAACTAAGCAAGATCGAAATATTACGCCTGGCTGGCAGCTACATCACACACCTGGACAATCAACTCTACACCGGTATGTTTTTATAGGATACATAAGTTGTAAAAGTGAAAATAAACAATTTGTACCATTGAAATGTATTGGAATCTTATTACTGAAATGCCATTATGATCTTTTACGTTGACGTTGAGACTGTACCTTGAAAATATTTGTACGAATGTGTAAGAATGACAATATGACTTTTTTTATTTATTATTATTATCTGTTGTTTTAAGCTCAAAGAATATAAAGTATTATACGTAAATATGTATTATTAATATTTTTTTTCAATTTGTTTCAATACGCTTATCGTTAATTTATTTCATTTTAGCGACTTCAAAAAAACATCTAAAAATAACTGATCATAAATTGTGAATAGATATAAGTATCGATAATTTGGTTGATCGTCCCTTAATGCTCTTTGTTTTTAAGGGATTAAAATATTATTTTCTACTTTTTAATTCAAGTTTTTACATGTAGGCATAATCTTGTAGTCGATTTATAATTTTTCATAAAAATTAATTTTATATCACTGTAAATGTGTTTTATTTGTACGGACAAACATTAGTATACCATACTACTTTTTATTAGTATAGATTAGCATTTAATTTTATTATAGACATGTTCAAGACTTAGGTATTTGTATCACTTATGTAAGATATACACGAGCAGCTGTGCTCTAGATAACTCTCAAATATTGAGGTAACTATTTCGTATGCGGAGGTTGTATTGTATTAACACATTATTACACTTTATTGGTTATTTATGAATTATTTTACAGACTAATACGAAATTAAAGAGAGCGAAAACTTTACCGAATATATAAGAATATCTATTTACACCTAAAAACTTTTTTTAAATCATTTTATTAGTCAATGAAACTATATGAATCTGAAGACTTAAGTGCCATACTGAAGGGTAATAAAGGTATATTAAAAATGTCAGTTGGATAAATCAAGAAGACAACCAAATAAGAAACTATTGACGTGAGCTCAGTATCTATAATACGAATTCTTAATAATTATTCAGACTGAGGCAAAATCATTAAAAAGTATTCATAATATCGTTAAATCATTACTTGAATAATGTAATGTATTACTTGAATAATTAAATCGTCTGCAGGATTTAGAAGACGTTTCTAGGCAACCGTTACTCAGGAGCTGATGTCATGTCAGCGAAACATGATTTCTTATTTTTCTGATTTGAATAATTAACTACACTACAAACTATTAATGGAATCGTAATGTCAAATCAGACGCGAAACTGAAAAATTATATATTGTAGAATAATGTCTAATTTGTATGGAAATAAAACATGAATTGAACTAAACTGATCTGAATTAGGCTTCAGAAACACGACAAGGAAAGCCACATCCTATTTTGTGCAATAGGTTTTTCATGTCTTGGGAGTAAGATACACATGGCCAAATTCTAAAAAACTTTTTTTTTAGCTCACAAAAAGTTTCCTTATGATCCCTTATGTTCAGACGTCGGTCGGTTATAATTTTATTATAAATATATCACAGAAAAATCTAAGAAAAATCTCGATAAACTTAAATGATGTAATTGAAAAAGAATTATATATTTTTTAACCTGACCTAGCTCGTCCTTTAAAGTAATAAAATTATTGTTTCTAGTTCTATACTGTTAGAAGTAATAATGTAAGCATTTATGTATGGTAACAGCTGATAGCTTCAAAGTATTAAATAAAATAATTATTAATTGCAGGAGACTTGGAACAACCATGTTTACAAAATACTGATACTGAATACAAGTCTTCTCTTTGTACATTTTGCTGGTCTTCGAATAAAAAGACGTAAGTATTCTTCAAAGTGAATGCTAAAAAACACATGCAATTCTAATTTTATTGTACGCCTCATACCGTGAAGCAGTTGAGGTTATGCTTTACTTGACACATCAAAGTCAAGAAATTTTTTGCTCTTAAGCTACCTCAACAACTATCGCTATTACATCCAAAAGGTCCTACTTATACGATAAGTAGATGTATTTCAAGATAATCTATTTCATATTCCGTAAAAAATCATTATATTTTGTTATTTAAAAAAAAAGTAGGTATTTGAAAAAACAATTTACGTTGGCGTCCGGATGTTTTTTTACGAGTTGGTTACGATAGCTTCTAAAGAATGAACGTGTCGAGACCGGGTTTTGTATTATCTTCAGAATAACATTAACTAGTTACCTATTTCATATCAATAGTCTAGTACCTGTAGTTTCTTAATAAAATGTTTTTTTATTTAAAAAAAAGTTCAGAAGTTCAGAAGATGAAAATAGCGCGAAATATTTAAATTTAAAATTACAGCCTATTTTGTTAAATTGTCAAAATAATACAAATAAGTCAACTATACGACTTGTTTTTTCTTAAAAATGAAATGAGTGTTATAAAAGGCGTGCAAGTTTGGATTATCCAAATTTATTGATTTATGCCATTACTTGTGAAAATCGAATAATAATTGGATTTCTGAGTCGAAATTTAAAGACGAGATAGCTCCTTCAAGTCCGACATAGAACCAATTTAGAGCCCAGTAGTCAGAAATAGAACCGATTTAGAGCCCAGTAGTCCCACTTAGCGCCTATAGGCGCTAATTTTACTATAACGACACTAACGCATTAGGATAACTACCCTGTAATGTTAGATGTAACATGATGTAATAAATAAATAAATAAATTTTAATTCCATTTAGGTCTGATATAAATCGTAAAGTGGAAAAAACGGAAATTTGTGCTATTTTGAGTGCTAAGTCGGACTTAATTTAACATAGATTAGGACCGTCTTTGAGCCCAGAGGTCCGACATAAGTCCTACCGTAGGCGGCGCTAAATTGGCTCTAAATTTCGACTCGGGTTATGGTTAGAGTTTGAACCAACCAGCTGTACCACTGGGGTTTGTGAATATACAAATTTTTTTCCGAAACTATCAGGGTTCTTAACACTTGAAAACAGAAAAATGCCATTCTGTATACAAACCCACTTCTGCCTTATATCAATTTAAATTTTCATCCGTTCTTGAATACAATTAAATCGAAACAGCTGTTTTTCTCACACAGTAATGATTATTCATTTATAAAATAAATACTTTTAATTGAAATCAAATCATTAACTACGAATGGCAAATTATTTTGTAATAATATAGTTAACATGTTATTGCTCCGTTTCTTTTCGAACTAGTTTGATCATTGATAAAATTGTAAGCGTTGTTTCTATGATTTCACTTACAGTGGTGCTCTTTATGTCGCTTTGGACTAATGAAAGTAATGGATTATGATGTTCGTATTGTCAGTCGATCATATAATTAGAGAAAGTATCTAGGGATATAGAATACGAGTATACCGAAAGTTTTTATTCTACATTCGTTGCTATATTAAAATCGGCAGGATAACAGAGGTCTTAGAATACTAGCTTAAATTTTAGGTAGTAATTCCAAAGTCATTAAAAGGTTAATTTACGTATTTTTTTATTTCCTAATTTAAATATTTGACACATTGATAAATGTCACTAAATTGTTTAGAAAATAACAAATATAAGCTGCCAATAAATGAGTATACAATTGCAATGGATTAGAATCATTTTTATAATAAATTATCGTCTTAAATTTGTCTTATCCACGGTTTTCATATATAAACCTCATGATAGTATTAGTATGAAAGGGCATTTTTTATTTTCATTTCCGAGGTAAATGTAAGGTAGTTTTTATTCTAAAAGATTCTATTTGTCTTAACGGACTTTGTTGTGTATCGTACCGTATTATTTTGTAAATTGGCTCACTTAAAAATAAGCATGTTTATTTCTTTTTCAGAAATCGTCGCTGAAGATAATATATACATATATTAATTAAGGAATCTATTAGTATTATTTATAACTATATTTATTGATACCAAGTCATATAGTATAATAATTAATTATTAATTGTGGTTCCGTACTCAAAATGTCTGCTGCTCCGCTTCTCGTCCGCCAGTTCGGCCGTCTGTCTGGCACTTGTCTTTCTAATACACGGTTGAGTGTACCTACCTGTGATCATAGCGCTTGCAAATATCCGCTGTGTATATGTATGTTTGTGCCGAAACATCAAAGTTAAAATGACCAACAACAAACATGGTAAATATTCCGTTTTCAATATATAACGGACACGAATATATCTTTGGCACCGTTATAGATATAAACTTCAATATCTTACAGAATATGTATTAATATGACTGCTATGCTATAAAATAATAAAAATAAAATAAAAGTAAAGAGTATATAGAGTCCTTGTACAAATGTGTTTTGTTTAACACTTACTTGTGTACCTACTTTTAAAACATTATCGACTTGCACTTGCCCGGTTTTGTAGGTATAATTTCACATTGTAATATAAAACCTCATAGATATATTTTTGATGTATAGATAAATGCACTGCATAAATAATAAAATTTATATTTATTGACTGATTTTATTTGTTTCATTTAAAGTAATAATAACAATATATAGCCATTTAATCCACATTTCGCTTTCTATATATAATACAATGTTTGTTAGTAAGTTGTTGTTAAAATTTAAGAAAGGTTACTTGTATTTAATGTTAGTATTATTTATGTGATTTGGACCCCTGTTTGGGTAAAGGCCTGCTGCATCCTTTTCAATAACTTCGTGTCCTTGCCTGACTTTATCCAGTCGTTTCCTGTGACGTGTGTTTTGTCATCAGCCCATCATTTTAATTGTCGACCAACATTCCTTTTTTTCATTGGTCCTTTCCATCGTGGGGCTTCAATGGTCCATCTTCTGTCTGTATTTCGTGAAATATGACCAGCCCATCTCCACTTAAGTGAGAGTGCTTACCTGAGAGCATCGATGACTATAGTTTTTTGACGAATGTTTTCGCTCTTAATTTTATGTATTCTCCTAATTTTCAACATGCTCCTTTCCATTACTGTTCAACTGCATTTGATTTTTTGTTTTATTTTATTTGTATAAAATAAAATAAATAATCCAGGTTAGGCAACCATACAAAAAGCAGGGTAATAGGCATGTATCAAATATTGTCCTTTTCATGTGCAAGCTGTAGTTTCCTTTTAGGATTTCTCTTAGTGCCCAAAATTTCTTCCAAGTTACGTTGATTCTTCTCGTTACTTCTTCTTCGTTGCTTGACGTTTTTAATTGAGATTTGCTTCCCTAAGTAGATGTATTCGCTGACGTATTCTATATTGTTACCTTTTATCACTATCGGGCGTTCGCGATTGTTGGTTAATATCTTAAATTTACTTACATTCATTTCTGGTCCGATTTTGGAGCTTTCGCAGTCCAGTGATCTCACCATTTCCTCTAGGTCTTTGGCAGTTCCAGCAATTATAACAATATTATCAGTGAACCTCAGATCGTTTAAATAGTGTCCGTTTATATACACTCCCCTGTTTTTCCAGTCTAGTTTTTGAAAAATATTTTGAAGTAACTATTGCTATAAACAATTTCGGGGTAAGACGATCTCCCTGTCTAACTTCTCGTTCTATGTTTATTTCGTCTCCTCTAGTTTCTAATTTGACTCTGCTCGTGCTTTTTGTATAGACATATTTCGAAATATTGATGTATTTACAGTTAATATTTGATTGTTATAGTGTGTTTAGATTGAACAATGGCTGATGCTGTCAAAAGCTTTGCTGTAATCAATGAAGACCACATACAGAGGTCTATTTTATTCTCTGTATTTTTTCTATGACTTGTTCTAATCTATGTATATGGTCCATTATACTAAAGCCTGATTGATCTGAATCTTGCTTGTTTTTTTTTTTTTTTAATATAAAACAGGGAACAGTCGGTTCACCTGGTGGTAAGTGACAGTGACATCCATAGACATCCGCTGCATCAGAGGATTAGCGTGCGTTGCCGGCCTTTCAAATAGGAGTTGGCTCTTTTCTTGAAGGTCCCTAAGTCGTATCAGTTCGAAAATATCGTAGGTGGCAGCTGGTTCATTTAAAGTACGCTTGCCGTAATTTTATTAAACTAATGCAACTCATTATTTATGTCCCACAGCTAAATAAAGTTATGAGTTTTTCGCGATATGTGAAACCAACACATATTTTTAGTTCAGCTGAACACCATAAGAACTGAAAATGCAAAAGAAACTCATCAAAGGTGACCAGGATTTGAAACCGCGACGGATGTTTTCGATCTACATGTCTTATTCACAGGACCATCCCCACCAGACCAGCTCTTATTCTACATCATTTGTGAATTTGTGATACTAGTTAATAACTGTTTAAAATAATTAAATTTATATGCATAGTACCTAACAAAGAAACAGTTTAGACTCTCATTCCAAAAGCAACATATGACTCAGTTTGAAAATGTACTGAACTGTATCAGCCTGTAAACAACGGGACCGGCGGGTTTACGTGCTCTCTGAGACAGGAGACCCACAAAGACATACGTCCAGACCGGAAACAAATCCGTAAATCACCAGAGATTTATCGAATGTAACTAATACCTATTTTTTGAATTTTTTACAACACAACGTTAAGAATGTGCTGATCAGTGTGCTGCATATTTGTAATGCTATTAACCACATTACAGTTAACATTTTTCTTTAATTGTAAAGGGTTTCTTAAAATAACTTGTAGACTCAAAATATTCTTCAGTAAAATAGCCTTTTAATTTTACTTTTGAACAAAAATAAATAGCCGCTCCGCTACCAACATTTTAGTTCATATTTTATAAATATAACATGTTCAGCTTAATAATGTTCTTCGTATTTTTTGAAATGTATGTAATATATGTTTGTATTCTACTATGTTTGAAAAAGTACTTCAAAAAAGCCGCAAAAGATATATTTCGGCAAAATAAACACGTTTTCTTGCCATAAAATTTGATTAAATTTTAAACCTTTTTTATTCCCGCAAAAACGCTGTCAACCATTATGGTGACGTAAAATTGTTAAGGCTTTGTTCCGATATACACTAATTGTGAGAGCCGTGTGAGGTGTGAAGTCAATTCAGTACACTTCGAAGCTGTTCATTTTTAATTTTCTATACTGTACTATACTGGTTACTGAATTTTTGACATTAATTTCAAATAAAAATATATACGTTTTCTGTTCAACAAGAAAAATTTATTATTTGAATATTGTTGACATTTTTGAATATCAATATTAATTAAAAATGATAACAATCATTCGCGTTGTTATATATTTTGATCACGTGATCACAGTACTGAGAACACCTTATACGTCGCAGTGTATATCGGAACGGAACATTGTCCTTACGTCACACCATGGCGGCTCGTGTTTTAGGTCACGTGATATGCAGATTAAAAATTACGACTTTTAATTTCAATATAATAAAACAATAATGTGCTTTTTTGGCTCAAAATCAGAATATTTAAGCATATTTCTATATAAAATTTTGTATTTATCAAATTTCATAATTTATTTTTCACTACCGAAAGTACCCTATTTATAGCAGTATTTATGTAATTTTTGCGACGTAAAATTAACTTAGTTTCGAAGACAAGATTTATCGTTTGTACAATAATTTAACACATTCGCTGCCGGCCACTCGGACCCGAGTAGGGCGCTAGGTGCCGTCTACTCGGATCCGAGTATCTCGCACGTTCATTTTCCTTAGGCCAGATAAAAATTGGCGTCCGTGGATAAAAAAAAATTCTCATTTCAATGCACACATTCAGTGCCATAGAAATGAGAACTTTGATTTGAGATTTTGAAAAGAGAAAAGAAAAATGAACGTGCGAGATACTCTGATCTGAGTGGACAGCACCTAGCTAATGCACCTAGCCCTACTCGGATCCGAGTGGCCGGCAGCAAATAAATAAATAAATAATAAATAAATAAATATGTTTTAACACACACACAAGGTCGTCTGTTCCTAAGGTAGGCAACTTAATGCCTGTGTTTTAGGTAACAGCCGACTGAGATACTTTTTTTATTTAAATAAATATACATATAAATGATACATACATATATAAATAAATATATATTACACCCAGACTCGGGGCGGGAATCGAACCCACAACCCTTGGAGCAGAAAACAGGGTCACTGCAAACTGCGCCAACGAGTCAGTCATGTGTTAATATAATAAGTCGTACAAAACATCAAACTATAATCATTTTTTCATTATGTATTTCACAAATAGTTAACAGACGAGGAAGATAGAAAAATAGTAAAAATTAGTTTTGTATAATAATAGTATAACTGAAGGTAAGAAAAAAATAACATAATAATGGCACCATTTATTTATTAATAAATTTAATAGAAAATAATTTTTTTTCAATGTTTAATTATTTGTTTACGGAAAGTATCACAACCAGTATTTAAAAAACAGGTGGACAAAATTAAAATAATAAATAAAACAAAATTCGGCAGTACATGTTTTAAAAAATCTAAATATGTATATTTGATGCGCGAGAATTTTTTATATAAATCCTAGTAAAAAAAAACTACTATAAATACTACTTACTCGATATTATTGTACATAATTAATTTTTTAGCAAATAACATCAAAATTTTGGTTAATAAAACGTAATTTTACATTTTAATATGGAATAACATCATTTCATATTACCCGCTTAAAATAAGAAGAAAAAAATTTCTAACAAATTGTAATAAAACATCAAGCTTCGTCATAATATTTAAGTACTGATAAGTAAACGTTTATTTTAAGTAGGACATTTATAAGTAAAATATTGTAACTATTACATACTTTAAGTAGATGCTATAAAATCCTACGCACCTATGATATAGGCTTTACTGACTAGTAAAATATCTAGTCGTATTATGGAACACTAAATTTAATTTATAAATAATAAAGGCAAGTACATATTTACAGAATAGCACATATTCATCGAATATATAAAACAATTATAAAATTTTATTATCTTTATAATACTCACTACAGAAATGCAAATAAAAACAATTACAAATAAACCATTCTCATAAGGGACTCGTGCATAACATTAACAAAACAAAGTCGTGGCCGTAACATCACATACTTAGACAATATTTCCTCTACGAAGACATCACAGTCAAATGATATTTTAAATTATACTTATTCATACCATCTCTTACACATCTACGAATCATTCTACAACAGCTTCCTTTTTCTATATACAAAATTCCACTTCTAAACTTTAGTTTCCACGTTTCCATAGTTATGGATTTTTATGGTTAACAGCTATCGCATACTATTTCTATCACGACCTATGAACGGGCTCGATTCGTGATTGTTCTTTTCGAGATTTCCAGACAACGTCGGATCTGGTCGGCTTCGTTTGAAGAAGCCGAGTTTCCATAAAGCGATGATAAGTAGTATTAGAACTATTAGTCCAACGATCACCGACACAATGATCACCCACAAGGGAACTTCTGATGGTTCACTAATCTTCAAGTCAGGATAAGCGACAGTTGTCACCTGAAATTTAAAATAAACATTTATTAATGTTTTAAGTATAAAATGTAACGATATAAACTGTTTGTATTATTTGTAATCTAATAGTAATCTTTTCAGTATCCGCTACACGACTATATCGTTACCAATATAGTATTTCTACATAATAACGAGAAACCAAACCAATAGAAACGTAGATAGGTAGGTATTAGCTTTTAATAACTAAATCTTACTAACAGTAGATACAAATGTTAAATTACATTTTTTTACTTTCCTTTTATTTGGATGTCTAATTAAACGATTATAAATAACGTTAGTATCAAATCTCCGAAACAAAAAAGAAAAAAAAAAGAAAAAAAACAAAAAAAAAATTAAATAGCAAATTACTGACCGTTACTGAGTCATCGTGGTGTTTGTTCTGATGAATGTTATAATCTTCAGGTATGTGTATGAATGCAGTAGATGCGATGTTAACGTGACTAACTCTCGGATAGTCCTCAACGAGTGTTGTGTTCCATAGACGAGCTTTAACAGTGATGGTGGTGGCTTGCATTCGACCCAAACGATATATAACGCATTGGAATTGAATACATTTTGCGGTCTTCTTCTGGCAGTTCTAAAAAAAATAACGTATTGATATGGTTAAAAAAAAACCTTAAAAACAAGTCTTTCATAAGATTCTTTATAATTTATTTATTTTTTCATACCTCCGCCGAAAGTTCAATTTTCGTCCCTGTGAAGCGGGACAATAGTGACACTATTTTCCCCTTTTACATGGACAAAAATCGAACTTTCGCCCTAGGTAGGAAAAAAGTGACACTTTTTCCCACGCTTCACATGGACAAAATCCGAACTTTCGGCGGAGGTATGAAAAAAAAAGTGCAACATGGGATAAAAGTACTACCTACATTCTTTCACGCATGTTTGGACAAAATTTTACATGCAAGACAGAAAGTAGTATACTTTCGTCCCTTGTGACACAAAATACTATTATGTTTGTATTATCAACTATATAGTATCCATAAAAAATAAATATAGCGTTTCAATTAATAATGAAATTATTTATCCTAAAATACCAACTTACCATATTTACGACATGTTTTCTTTGCCCATCTTTATCGGTGTAAGCTTCAGCTTTCACAATATCGTTTTCCCTTTTACGTCGTATTTTGTTTCCAGTCCTACTGCTATATCCGACAATGTGGTTCGTTACTCTTGTAGAATTGTGCTCCTTTTCATTAGAAGTAACGCTTAATTTTCCGGATGTCAGGAAAGGATCCATTTCAAGATTTTCTAGGTAGGGTTCGGCCGCTCCTGGACGATGTGTTAGTTTTAATGGATTTATTTCTGTTTCAGATATAAAACATTCTCCATTGCTTTGATCTAAAAAATATATTTATAATTAATTTTACAAATAGTAACAATATATTTTTTTAATTTTAGCATATTAATATGTAAATGAGAATAAAATAATTACATCCTTCTCCATCAACAGTCGGCACATCTTCGGGATAAAGTAACCACTTTCCTTGCGAATTCTCGGATGCAACTTGATGAGGCCAAGATATGACTACTTGTACTGATGAGACCCGCCAGGGTCCTTCGTTAAATACCTTAAAAGTTATGATCATGATATAAGATTACTGAGCAATGAAATACAAAACCTAAGTTATATTTGATTATTTTGTTCAAACAAAGCATTTATTTGCTTTTAGCCCAGCTTCTTTATTATATCTTTAGAAGCTTCCAATATTTATTTAATTAATTTTTTTAACCACTTTATTGACCAATAATAAAAAAACATTTCAAACAAAAGATGGACTCAAATTGAGTTGTGGCATTCTCTCCCAGTCAACCTTTAGGCCAAACGGAAAAAAATTTTTAGGCGGTAACAACAACGTTATAAATATATGTATATAAATACATAAAAGGTCGGATGTTCCTAAGGTAGGCAACTTAATGCCTGTGTTTTAGATAACAGCCGACTGATATACATTTTTTTAAATAAATATACATATAAATAATAAATATATAAATAAACATATATAACACCCAGACTCGGGGCGGGAATCGAACCCACAACCCTTGGAGCAGAAAACAGGGTCACTGCAAACTGCGCCAACGGGTCAGTCAACATAAATATATACATATATACAAGTATTCGTACACATAAACACAAATTGACATAATATATACATAACTATATATATACGTAATAATTATATTATATTTTATTTGTTTATTTATATTTAGGAAACAAACAGTACAATAACACACAAATAATAAAATGTTAACGAGATAAATGTTATATATAAAACATAAACTAATCTAGTTTCCATCAATAAATATATAATATTATTTATTTATAATAATATAATTATTATCTTATTAGTTAGCTAATAGGTTTTGTTGTAAGTGAAATTGCAAAAATGGTAAAGGTCAGAAGATAATTGGTTGGTACCTGATATGTGTGTACTACTCTTGTACCGATATCATCAAAGTAAGTCATGGCGGATTCTCCTTTCACTTCGCCGCCATAAAACACTTGTTCAGGCCGCGCCGCACTAAAATGATACGATCATCAATCTTTGTTTATGTTAACAATATTCGAAATATAAAAGATTGATGAATGATTAAATACAATAACCATATTTGTAAGTATTTAAAGATTATCTTGTTCTAATAGTTATGCATTTGTTATTTTGGCCATCTGTTTACGACATATAAACGTTAAGATTAAATAAATAAATAAACGTCTCACAACGGCCCCCAGTAGGATGTTTATCCTGTGTAATGGGTTCGAGAACACACACAACACACAAGCACAAACGCCCAAACCACGACAAATATCCGTATGGCCTATACAAATATTTGTCATGTGCGGGAATCGAATCCGCGACCGCTAGCGCATATGCCAGTTGCTGTGACCACTGCGCCAACGCGTCGTTAAAAACATATAAACGTTAACATTAAGAAAGTCAGCTCTTTTTGTTTATGACAAACCACTATAGTCTGCATACCCTTTTATTAATAGTTCAGCATTCTTTATCACAAGCGCTTCAACTTGAACAGGCTTCTTGTCCGGTTTCAGCTCTTTAGACGTAGAATTTGCCCAAACAGTGAATATTACAGATGGCTCATTATCTTCCAATGCTCTGGCATCGAACCTCATAATTACTGGCGGATTTCCTTCTGTCTGCTTTTTGAATGGATTCTCTAGTAAGCAGGAGACAGTAGTTTTATTAAAACTCGTACATATCATGTGTTTACCCTGAAATAAAAATAATGTAATGAAATTAAACTTATGTGAAATATGTATATAATAGTAAAATCTATACATATAATAAACGGTAGGAAAGTCAAAACTGTACATTGAATATTTTTTTTTTTAGGAATACTTGGGGTGTAATCTAAAATAGCCAAAAATATAGTTTTTAGATTTTTTATTCTGTTTGTCTGTTTTTCTGTTTATCTGTACCTATGTATATCCGGGATAAACTCAAAAAGTACTGCATGCATTTACTTCAAATTTGGCACGAATATTATTAAGAAGTCGGGTCAACATATAGGCTACATATTATCACGCCATCACCTACGGGGAACGAGCAGTGAACCTTTATTTCTTCAACGCATTCTGTAACAACGTGTAATCTAATAGCGTTCATTCAGACAATGTCGCGGGCAGTAGCTAGTAAAAAATGAATGGTAAAAACAAACTTTTTAAAAACAAGCTTTTATTTAAGTCCCCTAAAAAGAAAATAGCTTTAAATTAAATCAAACCAATCAATTTAGTATATGTATTATACAATTTTATGAAATGTTATAAAATCAAGTCGCGAGATTTGCATATTTTTATAGGAAACATTTTCTTTCATAGAATTACTTATGTCAAGCAAGACTAGTTAGTACAAAGGTCAATCAAACAAAATCCAAAGTATGGAAAATATTTTGGATTTAATATGACGTTGTATTAGTTTTCGTGTTCTCCTCAGAAAGTCCTATCATTTGATACCCATACTGTGGTGGTGCATAAGAAATAAGTAGTCCACCATCTTGCATGATACGCCATATTGGAATTAGAATGACGTTACATAGCCAAGCATGCATTGTCATCCAAAATAAGCACGTATACTAAATTTCAGCTCAATCGGTTAAAGATAACTGATTAAAAATTCACTTGCAAGATTCGACCCGGACAAACATACATATTTATACATTGCAAGTGAAATAAAAGCTTGAAAAAAAAAATATTGTAAAACAAAACCATTTTTTCTATACTCACAGTTATGTTTGCAGCAATGTAATGTAAACTTGCATGATGATGGACGAATAATTGTGCTTCATAAGCAGATTCATGATAATTATCCACATTTATCGATAGTTTAATTTCTTCTTCTTGACCTAACGTAAGCGCGTACGCTTTACCATCTTTGGCTACAAAAAAAATGTTAATTTTAGATGTAAAAATTTAAAAAATAAAAATTTTAAGTAGCTAATTTTACCATAATGCGTAATTAATGTATTTTAGTACAAAAATGCTAAGTTTTCTTACTTTTTGGTAAAAGAAGTACAGGTGAAACGACCAAATCGCTGATACAGATGCCATCTTGACCGCAGTCGTTTAGGAAATTAGCGCTGAAAGATGTTCTAGCAGTAGCGTTCAACACTGGATAATCATCAATCTTAGGTAGACTACCCACAGTTGAATATTGAGGCTGAATGTGAACTATCTTATAAGTGACTTGAAACTGTGAAAAAGAAAAAGTTAAAAACATAAAACATCTAATATTTTTTAATAAGATTATTAAAATCTACATTACATGTATTGAATATGGATTTATGGTAACAAATTTTCGACTTACTTTTATTGGCGTTTGTATATCCCTTGTGTTATTTTTCAAGTAAACGATATGTTCTCTGCAGTCTTCCACGTCTTTACCAAGGTGTATAGTTTTATTTACTATATTTGATTTATCAGAGTCAAAGAAAACTCTAGAATACTTTCTGCCACCGGGGAAAGTTTCTGCCTCGATAACGTAATTTAATTCATGAGTGTTACTTTGTACCGATCTAACAAGGGACTTAATTATACAACATGCTTGGAAATGGAAACATGTATAATTTGATGTTGGGTCCTTCTGACAACCTTGGATCGTTGGATCGATATTTATTAAAGTGTTTGATGGTCGTATAGATGTTTTTATGTCTATAATAGGTTTTGTTCTTAATAGTGCCACACTGCTCTGTAAACATAAAACATATGTGTGTATATGTTTAAAGTGATCATATAAAAATATGTCATCTAGTAATAGTAATACGTAAATCTAATTGCAACTTTAACCTCCATAACTGTAAATTTTTTAGTGTAAAATGTATTTTTATTATTTCGTATTCAATTAAATAACAAGTACGTCCACAAATAATTATTACTTGGACGTACTCAATAAAACGAATAGTTAATAACGAATTTAACTTACATTTTCATACGCACCAACCAACAGATCTGGATAACCATTAGCATCAAGATCCATACCGCCAGAAAGTGAATATCCAAATGTTTTCATTACAACTGGTAATGATTCCGCCTTTATAACTTGTTCAGGTTTTGCCTTTAAGCCCTTTTTTCTGTCTCCCATATGAATATACACAACACCATTTCCTTCATAAGGACTTCCAATAGCTACGTCATCACATCCATCTTTATTTAAATCTCCTGCATTCGCAATAGCGATACCAAACTGAGATTCAGGTTTACCAGTCAATTTCAAACTATATTCTTGAGATAGATTACGATGATTATTAAGATATAAGTAGACAGCACCACCAACATCACGCGAAAAATAAAACGGTGCACCAACTAAAAGATCAGGTAGCCTGAAAACATTAAAAATAAATTACGTATTATTCTATTACCTCTATTTATTTAATTATTTTATTAAAAACATTTTTCTAATTATCATAACATATTATATAAACCGTTTTAATTACATCATTAAATACAAGATAATTTTCAGTAAAATTTATGCAGAAAAACTTGTGAGTTTATGGTATGATTTCTACTACTTAATCCGAAAAAAAAAAAAAAACTTTGTTAATAAATTTACATACCCATCACCGTTTACATCAGCAGCTGCGACCTCATATCCAAAACTGGAACCAAACTGCTCGCCATTAAGAATAAAAATGAAGTTAAGAATATCAACATCGTTACGAGTCCAGTCATCAATTTTAGGTTTACTAAATAACACGACTTGTCCAGTGCCATGAGCTCTTGGTGCTCCTGCTGCATACGCTGGTTCAGGACCAAAAAATGTAGCTCCTGATACCGACATACCTGACGGAGTAATGAATCCTTAATTCCATTCATTTATATTATAATTTTTTATTCGCTATGTTAAAGATTTACAGATACTTGTTATTATCATAAATATTCATCAATATCGTTTTATACGTTTCTTGAAAGTTTTACTTACCAAGGTAACTATACTTTTCAACGGGACTAGCACCGTCTTCAACTGGTGCCATGTATACAACATGATCTCTTTCTAATAGATCATCATTGGTATCCTGGGTGAAAATAGTTCCTCTCCATGTATAAGGACCAGGACTACCGAGAACTAAAGTATCATCTTCAAGAAGCGAACTACTCGTTCCAACTTGACAAAAGCCAAATTCTTCGTGTTCTCTGAAATTTTATTACATTTTTCATTAATATCAATTGTTAAATTAAATAAATCAAAAAACCCGACTGCGTAAAATACTCTTATTATAAACATATACTTTCATTTGATACCCATATTGCTACAGTAAGAAAAAAAATTCAACTCACCCCCCTCATTCCGCCATTTGCAGGCGCCATTTTGAAAAATTATATAGCCTACTACAATTTAGACAAATCTAACGACACCTCATATGTCAAAAACCGTCCAGCCGTTTGGGCTGTAGGGCGTGCCAAAGAAATGGACATACATACATACATACATACACTCGAAAAACATAACCCTCCTTCTGTCGCAGTCGGGTAAAAATCAGATTACTTTCAGATTATTATTTTCTTTTCAATTTGTTAGAATTGATGTCGTGATTATTTAATAACAGGAATTATTTATTTTTCTTCTTATAATAATATTTGAGTTTGTATAATGAGACTCAAATTATACCTTTGTACGGAGCGACCTCGGCATGGCTCCCACACGTCGACCAACTGGAGGTCATTACTCAGTGTATAGCAGAGCCCTTGGCCAAATTGTGACTCCCCGGATTTGCGAATGTATCTGAAACATTTTAAGGGGGTAATTATATCAAATGTTAGAAATACTGTATTTATAAATCTCCTTTGTCGTAAAAAGTAAACAAAGAAAATGCTTTCGTAAAAAACTTTTTTTTATTTTATTTAAATAAGATTCTTTTATTAAATAAACACTAGTGTAAAATATTTCAACCTTCTATATATATTTTAACTTATATTTAACGATTAATTACGACAGAACTAAATATTAATTACCTGTGAGCACATACAACTGCCTTTTTACCAGCTCCTTGACTTCTTACGGAAACACCCAGCCATTGACCGTCCTTGATCTCGTCAGGATGTGGCTCAGTTAAATGAAAGGAATCGAGACCTAAATATAATCATTCTTATTTAGTCCTTGAACTAAGTGTGTATAAACTATCAGATAACATAATCAAGCAGCAAAATTGAATGGCGGGCTATTTATTCAGCGATATATTTATTTTTTTAGTATGTTCCTTAAATATATCTTTTGGCAAAAACACATTTGAAAGCCAAACAAGGATAAAATTAAACACAAAAACAAAAAAAAAATGTAAGATACGTATTTTAAAATGTTAGGTTTAAACCCAGTAACATGTGATTGGCAAAAAAATCATATATTATTCATGTTTAAATCTCTGATTTATAGAAGAACGAAAGCAATATAATCGATAATGCGCTATTATCGTTTCCAAATAGATTTGGTAGAAACCCAAGATCAAACCAAGTTGTAGATCGTTGGTAAATGCAAAGCATTGCAACCAGGCGTGATGCAAAATAAGAATATCATATACCATAATTATAGAAAACCTTGCAAAAAGTTCGACATAAGTGTTTCATGTTGCAATGATATCATGTGAATTGCATCAACTAGCACTAATTATAGATCAAACATGCATTACACAAACTCTTGAGAACTTGCTACATTCATTGGACGCTTTCTTCAAAGATCTGTAACGAATTTGTCGTGAAATATACGGTGCGAGATGAATCTCATTTTTTAATTCGTGTGGTCTCAGGTTAATATTCGTTATCGAGTACTACTTAATGTTAATCTTGAGCTGATACTGAGAGTTTATTAATCGATGATCGATAAGTTAATTCACCAGAAGACACCAATTACGTTTTATTTAAAGTGATACTAACTGTTATTCTATGTGTAGTTTTTACGTTTGTTATTTTGGCCCAGCGTTATTTTTACTAAGTAAATATTATTTTGTTAGACGTTTTGATTATAAAAAACCAGACATATTGAGGTGTTTGTCATAATCTATGAGAAGGACGAAGTCTACACTTCTACAATTTTTCTTATTAAAATTATTTTTGTTAACTATTTCTTTTAACCAATCACCTTCAAAATTTTATGTTATGGGTTAATTATCTTATTTATTTGAAAAAAAAAAGTTACTAAAAAAAGTCCTATCAACGGCTTTTATCACTATAAATTAGAATATAAAAATGACTAATAAGTAACAACAGAAGCTCTTGCGATACATATTTTACATCATTAAAATGCGCAAAGTAAATCAAATAAGTTACTATAGATATGAAAACTGATTTACGTCATTGCTACTTATAAAGCAAGATTTCGTTTAATTTTGTACATAATTTTCGCAGTTTCGTGGACAATAAATACAATTATATTTAAAATATATCGTCTTAAGTGCTAGCTTAAGCTTGTGAGTGGGTGCTTTTGCAAGCTGTTAGTGCTGATTCATGTTATTGGATTTATTTTCATTTTACAACTATATTCGTATCTTAATTAAATATTTCCGAAGGTACAATGAAAATAAATTCCAACCACATAAATCATTAATGTGATTTATATACGCAATAAAATAAAAATAATTAGTTAGTACATGCTATACAGTCTTCTCGAGGCATAGCTGGAACTGAGCAGTCAGTCGGCGATTAGTATAATCAAAGTAAATTACAGCGATTAGTTAATATTAGTCAAGGAGCGAATGATTAAATGTATAAAAGAGATTGAGACCACAGCTCACTTACTCGTGTTTATCTTGCCGTACTTCGCTGTTTGGGGCACCACCGACAAAAGACAACAATTTAATTAAAACTCATGAAACGCACATTGTTTGGTTCCAGCATTTCCTTCCTAATCTAATATACAGTGTCCAGTGTCTATATCTACTGTCTATAACAATAACATATCATTCTTTCTTATATTAAACAAATATTTTTGTGTTTCTATAAAGCCGCTATCTGTGCTCAATGGTATTAATTACTTTAAAACAATTCTACATTTACTACTTTTTAATGTTATAAAGAAATCTAATTTACACCTACGATTAATTGAATAGAGTAGGAACGCTTATTTTATCTGTATTATAAGTAAATTATTCATGATAACCAAAAATTAGATCGTAAAATTGGAAAGTTACCTTTCATATGGAAAATAAAATCGATAGTTAAATTATAATATATGTTAAAAAATTTAATTGTATAGATAATTTTGAAAAGCAGTGGTTCGAGACCAAATTAATCGATTTAGAACTTTTAATTTCTATAATCGGTATACGTAAAAATTTATAATATTTAAATCGTGTAGATATTTAACAATCTTTTTACGACTCGACTGCGTTTAAGCTGAGTTTTTGTTAATACTTTTTATGTTAACCATTAAAATTCTTCCGTGACATACTGTGATAAATAATATAGCTCAGTGAATGTCAATTATAATTAGATAAAACTAATTCAACATTTAAATCTTTGTTGCTGTTATATAAAAGCTTTTTTAAAACGTTTTTTCATTAAAGTAGAAACTATATTTTCAAATATCTAATCCAGTCACCATTTAGCCTACTGATCTACTTGTAAAACCAAAGCTCACTTCTCTTTCCGTCTGTAATGATCTGTTCGCAGTCCGTCGGCGACGGGCTGACGCTGCACTTCCACAGAGCGCCAGACTTCGTTGTATTCGGTTGTAGATTCTGACCGAGAGGAGCTCCTACGAGTAGCCTGAAAATAAAATAAAATACAATTACTATCATCAGTACAGAAAGTCTTATACTATTTTTTGTAAGATTTTTTTTTCTTGTGTAATTTTATTATGTTTAAATTGCAAGAGGTCAGTTGTAATCTTTTATAAAAAATTATGTAAAAATATAATGAGGTGTATATTGGAACTGCCTGTTTGTATAGAAAAAATAATAAGAAATCTCTGAAGAAAAAAAAAATCAAAACGAAATCAGCTACCAAAATCACGTTACTATAATAAAATTGAATGAAAAAGGAAAGAAAAAAAAAACAGTAATGAAGATATGTACTTGGATACGGTCGTGGGTCCATCATTACATGATTATGCTGGTAATAATAATATCCTGAATATACGGGGTTCGTGTTGGGTATTAAATAATACTTACTAATTTTGCTTTGTACTCAGATTTAAGATAAGGTGTTAACGTAATTCGTGCCCCTTGCAGTTAGAAGTTATTCATTTGTAACTTAATGGCCTTTTATGACAAAGCCGGTATTTTGTTTTGAATTAATGTTATTAATTTTTATGTTTTATTCGAAATTTTTATAACCTTTGTAATCTTGTACCTTGTATAATTTTTAAAGTCCCGTGTCTACTAGTTGCCAACTATTATCCTTGGTAAGGTGTCAACCCTTCTGTCCGTCCGTCCGTTCGCGATCCGTCATAGGGCTCTCTATTTCTAATATCATCATAGATAACAACATGAATTACTGTAATCACTACATATTCTAAAAATAAAATAGATTCAAAATTTGATGAGATTCAGCATACGAGTACAAGACAAATATTTTTTTTAAGTCTTTTGTCAGCTCCTTAAAAAAATTGTTGTCAGGTAGTACAGAATCTTTTGTGTGCGGTCAGCCATTTTATGAAAATTAAAAAAAAGTTTTTTTTTAAATTTGATCTTTATAAATAGTATATCTCCGGAACAGGTTTATTTATCTTTCTTTTTAGAATCAAATCAAAAATATGTTTCACAAATATAGAAAGTTATAAAAAAAATTGTTTGTTTGCTTATGTGTGTGTGTGTGTGTGTGTTTGTGTGTGTGTGTGTGTGTGTGTGTGGTGTGTGTACCAATCGTAGGATGAATTTTTGAGTTTCCTAACGTAAAAAGATTTTTTAATGAGACCAATTGATTTCAGATTAGTGCATACAAACATACAAAAAGAGAAAAAGCAAACAAACTCTTTTGCTTTATAACATTAAGTGCATATTGTCAAATAACAATTTTAACAATTTTATTAGTGATGATAGTAAAATATCAATGATGACACAGATTCCATTATGTCGCACGAGTTCTATTATTTGATAGCCAAATAACATATCCCGCATTCAATTTAACATTGGTTACGGAGAGCGAGCCCTCTGAGTATACGAATGTCTACCGCATACCCTTATTCATTTAAATTATCATAAATCATTCTTCACGTCACTGTTTGACTTCTCCGCTTGATCTTAGCTGCGCTCAACTTTTAATTCAATTGAAAAGAAATTTAATAGTCATGAACGTTAAATCATCATTTATAATCCGGTAACGTATACGTTCTAATTCACGAAATGCGCGTTAAGTTTTATTGTGCATTACTTATTTACTATTATCGTTTGACCATTGTTCGTGATCTCTGAATTATGTGCAGCCAAACAGTACCATGTCAGACACCCACATATGAAGGTCAATGAACTTTTTGTTGAAGGGATACAGAAAACACGGAGATACAATTAAGCTTTCATTGTTTTGCTCGCTGTTGCGACACCACCTTATCTAAACATTTTGTTTAAAAGAGCTCTTAAGGAAACCGTGCGCCCTATATTCGTGTTAAACAAATAGCAACTGAGCACTCGACGCTTTCAGTGATGTATCTATTGCATAGACGAGTGATGCTTAACTTCAAACTTGTAAAAGGCAATAGTTCAATCTCACGTAACTAATTTAATTGAAAAGGGATTCGCTTAGAAGAACGGTTGAGCGCCCACATGACCACAATCGATCTTGCCCTTATTGGGGTAACACGAAATGCGCCTACGCTTCACTATATTAATAATTCAAGTATACAATTGACTTTGTAAAATGAACTGTGCAACAACAACCTATAAAACCGTTATTATACTTGAAAAGTCAAATTAAAATTTATATTATATTAATAATAAAATTTTAATTTCTACATCCGATCTATTAAATAATAATAATAAAATTATTATCAAAACTATGAATGTTCACGTAAAAATATTATAGTGGGGAAATGATATCTTTCCATTTAATGGAAAAAAAAGCAAAGCTGAAATAGCATCTGTGTGGCACTCCTGTTTGTAGTGTAATCTAACGTATCCTTGGCAGTGCCTCGCCCTACAAACAGCAATAAATCCCCATCACTATACTATCAATCCTTGACACTGGTTGATAGCAGTGCCATATTGCACTACCATTTAGATAAGGATTACAAAAAATGCATTCACAAGACAGCGAACAAATTATATACCTACTGAATGTTTCCAATCTTCAATTTTAAGAATAAAAAATATAAAAACACAAAAAAAATGTTCCCTATATAATTTAAATATGTTTCATTTTTCAGTAAAATCTATTTAAGTAAATTATTAATATTTAATTGAACTATAAATCTAAACTCGAACTATCTAAATCGTTGATTAACTCAACGTCTCTAACCTAAAACTAGAAGCCAGTAAAAAATTAATCTATTGAATAGACTATTAGATTAAGTCAATTGAAGAGATCAAAGCGATCGTGGCGGTCCGAGGCGATATTAGGATAGAAGCAAATACCAACACGCACAAAACGTACGCACTCCATGAGTATTATGTGAAAGATGAAATCACGCGTAAATACTCTATGATAATATTTTATATGTACAATTTTTTTTCTCTCTTATTATTTAAATGATATTGTTTTCAAGTTATTCACGTTTTAATGTAAAAGTGGAAACTTTGTTTGCTTATGTAAAACTTACTATTTCATTAAATATGTATGTACCTAATATATTTTATGCTGTACGTTTCCCAATTAATACATACAAATAAAATATAATAAATATTTGTTTAATAAGATATTTGAAAATAGTAAAACGTAATGAATAATTTTGTTGATTAAAGATATTTAGAATTAACAAGAATACGTTCATGATATATATATATATATATATATATATATATATATATATATATATATATATATATATATATATATATAATATACACTTACTTTGTACTACGTTACTACTACGTATGATTGAAATTAGAAATGCCACGAAATACTGTATGTTAATGCCACATGCCACGTAATACCGAATTTTTAAAAAAAAATAGCCGAATACCGAATAGTGGCCGAATATTCGTGGCATCTCTAGTTGATATGGTATTTGATAAGGTAATTAAGTAGTATATACATTTACGTAGTATTTACATTTTAGTTAATCTAAAGTTTTTGACATTCATGTATTTTGTATTATTTAAATTCAATAGCAATTGAAATTCCTCAAACAATGATTCAAAATGTATCAGACCTATGTTCACATTTTACGACAATTTAAATCTGCAAAAGAAAAATGTTTAAATTTCTTCATTCACTGTTAAGGAAACATGGATGGTCTCGATATGGAGATGCTACATCCAGAAATGTAATTAATCTCCACGCAGGTTAAAGCTATACTTAAATATTTCGTTTCGTAAAAACATGTCAAAAGATTGTTGTTTCGTACAAAATTATATAATGACTTATTTAAAGCAATCAAATAAAGTAAACTTTGCGTGAATCATTAATAATATTATTATTAATAACTTTTATTTTTACATATTTAAAATATAACGAATATTTTTTTATTATTCTATAATTGTTAGATAATATATAGTTTTACTGCTTAGAAAGTTGTTGGACAAAAAAGTATAATGAAAAGTTAAAGATCAATAATTTATTCTTATATTAATTTAAAAAATGATTGTTTTTTTAAATATTCCAATCTCATACTCAAAGTTTCGTCAGTAAATATTGTTGTTAGTCAAGTGGTAGCGGGGACGTCGTCGGTGGTCTACCGCAAACATCCTCCAGACCATTTCACCATTGTCCAAATTTTATTGCCCTTACCCACAAAAGGAGAAGGACAATTTTATTACCGGAGTGTAAGACCATAAGCGAAATTAACTGATTACAAGTATATTAATAAAAGAGTAAAAGAATGATGAAAACACGTATGGCTTGCAAAGAATTTTAATTTAGCAAATTCATTAGTGGAAGAGAGCCACGTGTCACGTTATACGTTAGATATATGGAAATAGCAAGTACATAGAAACAAACCTACTTATGCAACAATTCATATTAAACTTATCATAAATTTATTTACGACTCCCCGTAGCCCTTGCCGCAAAGGTATGCTAATGTTGTATTCTTATAATAAACGTTTTCAATAAAACTTGTCAATCATATATCGTGAGCTTGGTGTCGCGTAATGAATAGAAAATTCATTGACCAGCAAAATTATGTAGGTTGAAATCGATGTCTCTGCTCAGTTAACGCTCAAAGCCTTTCTAATCATAAGCCGCCGCTTTCTCCACTTTGAAGACCCTTCGACCATGAAACTTCTCAATTAACTGTGTCCATAATTACTCAAGCTGCACGAGTCGAATCGTGACTGACGGGTAATCCTGTCACTGGTGTTTTTGTATGTACAAAAGATTACAACAGATAGAGCGGGCTAAATAAAATAAACTTTGATGGAAAACAATAGAGAACTGTTTTATTCATGCCGCTACGAGATGACACCTCGAGGCAATGAAACCATTATACATCATCTTATGTGACATTTAAAATTTATTACCGATGTCGAAGTGACGAAGAATGTTGGGCAACTTCGGTTCAAGTTTACGATTTAGCAAAAGTGTAAACACTTACACAACTTTTACACATTCTATCTATAAAAATATGTATTCATATGAAGTGTTCGTCATCATATGTGAGATTTTAACAATGATAAATATGAACACTTCAAACTTTTCATATTTAGTTACTATTTTTTGTAAATACGAGCAAATATTCATTACTATAAAAATATATAATCTGTTCCGTATACATTAAAAACGACTAAAGAGAAAAATGAACTGAACGATTTAATAACCAGCGAAAGTGTAAAACATCAGGCTGATACGCAATATAGGGGATAGTGTCCTCTAGTAACATATAAAATATGTATTGTTTTAAAGCGTATCATCAAGTGATATATTAATTATGAGCATAAATTTTTTTTTTGACAATGTTAGAATAAAAAATCACGAAAACCTGATTTTATTACAGAGGTGCGTACTGTATTATCTAACAACACAACCGCCGAAACGTGGCACGTGCTCAGGCTTACTTTATTTTCTGACACCGTGCAGTAAAATTTTAATGTTTAGTGTTACATATTTTACATATTTCGTATTACCATAATGTTACTGACATTGGAACAAATCATCTTTTCTAATATTTTAAAACAGAGTTTGAGTGAACGGTAATATCAGGAAGTCTTATATGAAATATAATTTTTCCTACGACAATAATGCTCGTTATAAAAGTTTATAGTGATAATGCGTTTATGGATAATATATAACCATTGTAACGAAAAAAGCAGGAACCATCGATGTTAACGAACCTTAGAACACATAAATATCGTATTTTAAAGCGAGTGAAACCGCGATACACATAAAATACAAACAATAGGACTGACTCAAATTTCAAGTTGTATGCAAGTTCTAGAGACCAACCGTTAAGTGTGAGATGAAGCATTATCGCTGAGGGATCTCTCATTAGCAGTGTGTGGAGATATCGCGTTCGTGACTCGCGCATGTTCTACCGTTGTTACCCGTAAGGTCCGGACTCCACCAGAGCGGAGATGTGCGGAGATGTGTTTAAGCAACTAATAGAATTTCGTTATTCACATACCTCGTTTCCCCTCGACTTCAGTGGATACCACTGAATGAAATTCTATTGGTTGTTTAATACACATCTCCGCTCTGGTGGAGTCACAACCTAACCCGCCATATAGACATACAGATATACTTTTATATACAAGCTTTTAACTGCTTTTCGACGTATTAATATACAAAACAATATTTAGACGGCAAATCCATATAATGTGTAGATAAAAAATAGAAAGAGGATATTATTATTTTTAAGAAAACTAAAATACATATTTTTAAATGTCATCTTTATATCTGAAAATCCGAAAAAAAATCTTATCTAATAGAAAAGAAAAAAAATTTATATACCTGTCCAAAACCGAATGAAGTTGCGGCCACCGAAGCGATTAAACAGACACTTCGGATTGGTTTTATGGATACTTAAAATTAGAATAATATATCCTCATACCCAAATACATCACAAATAGTTTTTTCTTTTTTCTTTGTAATGTTGTAGAATAACATTTTATGGCTAGATTTACGTGATGAGCATGATAAGAACTATAGTATAAATTTGTAATATAAACTAGTCGATCCGTCCAGTTTCTGTCTGTCTCTTATTGGTCAAATTTCCTCGATACGATCAAACCGACTTTATAACCCTTTTTTAATTCTTCCAATAGATCCAGGTATATAAAGCCCAACTTTAATATTAGATATGCTATTATTCGAATGATAGCAACATCGTTGCTCCCAGCTCAACAGTGAGTCTGTGACATTAAAAACGAAGTACAATGATATCTTAAGTGGTCCGACGACAGATATTTATCTCTGAACGTATCTCGTATATTTGTATTGCCGTCGTGTTCGATTTTATCAATGAAGTTATTCATACAATTGCTATAAGAATAACTTATTTTTTGAATATAATTAGATACATAGTATCTACGATTATGTTTATCAAGGCTCATCATTCGTCATTATTCTAGTAATATAATAATTAGCTTAGTATACGTATAGATATAGGTAAAACGTATTTTTTTTTCTAAATGCTAAAGGTGAACTAATGTGATCAATGTAACAAAGTGAAACAATAAATCTTGACTAAGATACAGTAAGGTCGTAAATCAAAGGAAGGCACTATAAAGCAGTGCGCACAGGCTTTGCGCAGATTAACTCAAATTGCAAACCAGTTCCGAACGAGTAAATATTACTGGAGTGCATTAGTCAGATATCGACCCCTGCTGTGTGGGCAAGCGGGTTTGTAGACATCGAAAAATCCTGGATGAAAGCCAACAGGAGAAACAATTTAAAAGTAAACCTTTTGAAATTTCCTTTTACTTTTCTAGAAGGTATGTCACCCTATTATCAGATTAGTGACAATTCACAATGCTCTTAAAACGATGGAGAGTCATATTCCTATCTTCAGAAAGATTAAAACTGGAATCGACTTCCCCTTATAGCAAAATATAAGGGTGGTTTTAAATACGCCTGTGTGTTGTTTATTAAGTTATACATATTTTATCCTTGCTCAGACTTGCCACTTTGTCGAATTTTTCATTAATGTATTATTATCATTATTGTTTAAAAATAAAGTGTATAATTTAAATTTACCCTGTTAATAAACCAAAAGTTTATTTATTTATTTTGCAGTACCTATATAAGAAAGCTTCGCCCTTTCAAAACACGATTATTATTTTTTTAAGAATCTGAAGAGGATCGTTGAAATAACTTTTTAAATCAATAGGTAAAAGAAATATAGTGTATGTGAAACATAATGACTTGTTACTAAAGGGTCTTTAAAACGTCGTGCGGCCGAAGCACGTCTTTACCCAATATTTACGTAAGGCACGCCTTTCTCACGCAATACCGACAGTCCGACGGCAGCGATCAGTAAAAGTCAATATAGCCGAGTATATTTATTGTAGCAATTTTACTCTAAATATGTGATGACCGATATACCAAAGTAAGATGTTTCTCACGATGTCTAAGTTTGTCAGTGTAAAATACGAAAGCTGTGTCGCTACGACGGAAATAATCTTCCGATTAGTTTCCAGCGTCATCGTAACATGCGTCAAGGATAAATTTAGACTTCAATTGCAGTCTTGGCTGTGGATTTAGATTAAACGAGTTAATTTTACGAGAAAAGGGTTTTTTTTAAATCTATTTACTATATATTATATATGTAGGTTGTTTGTGTGAATAGTAATAGAATTTAAGTGTTTCGTTTTTGAATTATAAACATTTGTGTATTTTGAGTTTTATTAGGTAAATAAAATGCTTATATTCTGTAATATAAATACCAAAATGTTAGTTATTTACGATATTAAATATTTATTATACGCCCCGAAGTACATCAGTAATACTGAGGCAGTGGAAATTTTAGTACCGAATACCGAGTTTCATCGCAAACGGTTCCCAAATTGGATGTATTTTTAATATAAAAATGTCACAACATCCGGACATCCTCAAAAACTAAGTTTATAATATACGTTTGGATATCTACACAATAATTATGACCTTGAGCTGGTATAACTGTCATCAACAGGAAGATCCAATTGAGTGAATGAATCGGCGTGCGATTCTAAAATGTTCAATGACCTAGACATCACATGTGATTTATGTCATTATCGTATATTAAGCCAATGACCTTTAATATATATATATATATATATATATATATATATATATATATATATATATATATATATATATATAATAGTTTTTAATATGGATATATACATAGTCTTGCCCTAAATATTGTTACAAAGAAAAAACATTGCACGTTACATTTATTACTATTACAGTGTGCTATTTTAATACATTATTATAAAACCATAAAAAATATACAATAAAGCTTATTCGAATCGGTCTCCATTGGCTGCAATACAGTTCTTTAAACGTTGAGGCCAGTTATCAATAGAAGCACGCACTCTTTCCATGAAAAAATTCTTCAACGCCAATCGTATGGATTGTTTTAGGGACTCCGAATTATCATGGCATTTAAAGTAAGCCATAGTCTTACTGAAAGGACCATTTTTGATTATCGAACATGGTGTTTTAAGGGGCTTAACTACCTTCTCAATAATGATATCTTGTGACGAAGTTTTGATACCTTTTTCACAAACATATTACTGTCACTCCTTCAAAGCTAACACCCCACCAAACAATCACTGAAGTCGGATAATGCCCACGTTGTACTCCGTTGACTAATTTGGAATCTTCCTTAAAGCTTTGAGCATAAATACGGTCATTTTGTTTATTAAAATATTGCTTAGTTGTAAAAAATTTCTCATCCGTAAACAAAAATTGTGACCAACGTGTGTGTAAACAGAAATCTGTGACCTTCCTTTGCTCTTTTTTAAATTATCAGTTAAGAAATGACCAGTGCGTCTCTTATAAGCTGTAGGTAAGTCCTAAGTGATCTTTTAAAATACGTGACATGGTTCTAGGTGTTATCTTCATCTCCCGAGATAATAAAATCTTTTGCTTTCGGACAGGATTTCTTTGCATTCTTTCCCTTATGGCTTTGATCGCCTTTTTCGTTTGAACACTACGTGGACGGCCAGATCTTTTTCTGTCACAAACAGAGGAGGTTTCATTGTACCTATCAATATCCCGGTACATAAACATTTGACTAATACCAAGCATATGGATAGTTTTAAAAATTGTATTTAGCTCAATACCTGCTTTGTATAATGCAATCACAGCGATTCGGTTCTCTTTATCGCCTCACTCCATTTTAATATCACAAAATATTTTACAAAGTATTGGCGCAAAAATTAGAAAACATAACGAATAATCATATAAAAATAACAGATTCCAAATTCAAATGTAATATTTTGTTTAGTTTTAATCGTAACAGTATTTAAGGGCAGACTATGTATATTATATGGGTATAGAGCCTCATTATAAATATTTCTTCGATCTAAAAATTATTTATGAAACATTTACTTGTCTAGCGGCGAACGGAATAACTAAAAGTGCCCTTATAACTAACAAATCGTTTAAATCAAATGTAAACATCTAAAAACACAACTAACACACACATACAACTTACGAGCACGTGTCAAACCTGTCAATTAGTGGATGCATGGAACTGAAATCGGATTTTACAATACAACATTAAAGCCTTATAGAGTTTCTCTTTATAAGGAAAATTTAAACATGCTGGACGCCGTGACTGAACAATACGACTTATCAGGATATAGTAGGGAGTTAGCCCTAAGGAATGGAAGCCGCTAATTGGACCCTAACTTGGCGTAGTCCGACAAAACTCTGATTAGATCTTGATGCGGAATATAAGGGTATAACTAAGATATCATTATTATTTATAAAGTAGCATTATTTAATATATTAACATACATACTTTTAATAATAATATATTGGATGTCTTAATATTAAAAATATACGTATTCTTATATTTACAATTTTATTCTACAAACTTAGTAATTAGTAATTTAAAGTAAAACCTTTTTTATATATAGGCTTAACTTAAAAATATAAACAAATAACGTCGATATTCGTCGTATGTCGGTATTTAGAGAAAATAATTTATTTTTATTATATCAAACACACAGTCGATTTGGCTCCTTTATCATTATGGAACTATTCAATTATTCCTACAGTATCCCCATGGCTCCAAATAGGCAATTTCGGTTACCGAATCCATCGCGAGGCGTGCTCATCACGTCCCCTGTTTTCCATAACAATAGCAGGTACACTTTGTATCAAACACTGACATAGCCAACGCCATCCTCTATAATTTATGGAAATGACCGCGAACAAAAACATGTAACAAAGGTGTCTACTCGAAATTAAGTAGATGGGTCGAGTATAGCGTTCGCCTTTGTCTAACCATTGTCGACGTAAAGTCGGTAATCGTAAATGCCATCCTTGGTCTGCCACTTTTGTTGTATGGGTAGTAAAAATTTAATTTAAACCATATACAGTCAACGCCAAAAGTGATTTACTTGCTTTTACTTGCTTCAGTCCTTTTAAAAGTGTAATTAAATAGTTATATAGAGTTTATAAATAAACTAAAACATAAAGCTGAAATAAAAAGTGCTTTTAAAACCTTTTTGTTAATTAAAGTGGAGCTCATATATTACGTCTTTCCGAGAAGATGTCGTGCGTCATATGAACTTGTAGTTTTTATATATTTTTATTAACGATATGAATCTTTCAACTTGTTAGACAACGCTGGAGATGTCAAACTCGTTTCACTTTGTCGCAAATAGCCGCAGTTACATGCTAATTGAGTAGAATTTATTACTAGGAATCGAATACCGGCGCGTTACGATTTTACAATTTCTTGTGATTTCTACATAACTATCATCGTAAATATGTATGTATATGTATTTCTATATATATATAATACTACAATGAGAGTCAGTTCCAAATTTTTTTTCCTTGTACAAAAGTTTATATTTTAACAGTCTCTTAAAATTACAATATTTATTTATTAAAATAGTTACAAAATCAACTTATCACTAAACATTAACATTTCGAATTCAAATTGTTCGAAGTGATACGTCTTTAAAGCTGTAAACAACATATCTATATCACGAATAGGTACGTGTGTTAAAAAAAACACAACATTAATGGAAATGATAATATAATATATATTTAAAATAGCTTGTTGTCTCGTTATTTCTATTTGAAGCTTAAGATAAATGTAATAAGCCAATCTTCTATCTTCTTTAGTAATAAATAATGAGACCTTTTTTGTTGGCTCTATCTGCAAGAACTACAAAACAGACATACATAAAATTTATTTCATAGGCTGCAGCGTGTTTTGAAAATGGACATTTCGGATGTACGCCACCCAGCGAAGCCGCAGCGGACATTTGCAGGATGTAATATTCCATACCTAATGGCATCGATAGAATTTTCAAACGAATAAAAAATTTCGATGATATCTAACACACTTTGTTTTATTAAAATTTAAAGATAGGAAGCGCTTAATGAAAGACCTTTATGTATGTATGTGATTTCACTTTTTCAATAGTGGGACAGTTACAATAAATCTTATATTTTTAAACGAGCAATTCTTATATATTTATATATATATATATATATATATATATATATATATATATATATATATATATATATATATATATATATATATCTGAAACGGCTAGTGTGCAGGGGGTTTCGGGGGCGATAAATCGATCTAGCTAGGATTTATTTTTAGAAAATGTCGTTTTAATCCCCTTTTTTCATGCAATTAAAAAATATTCGAATACTATTATTTTACTATTATGTCGGTATGATCGAATATATTATTTATGTTTCATCAGTATGTAATGCATCTAAATATAATTTAACCGAGCAAAGCTCCGTCATCCAGGTACTTTACAATTAATTTGGTCAACAGAAACACTGAAAAATAAAAATAAAAATGTTTTAATTTTTTTTTATAATTCTGTTGTTTTAAATTCAATTTGATATTTAGTAAATGGTTAATTAAGGGAAAGACAAGGAATTTATTGGCTGGTGACTGATTATTATTCATTCGCTACGTACATCAGGCCTAAACGATTATAGAGTTTGTAATCTTTTTAATTCTGTGAATTCGTACTGTGACATAATTTGTTACAGTAAACAAACTAGATGTTACTAAATTCAATTAGATAAATAATAGTAGTGAATATTGTTATACGTATTATTTTTATCTGTCAAAACGATCATATAAATATATTTCAAAATGTTAATGAAATGTACCGCAAGCTAAAAAATATACGTATACCTAATGACTAAGTAATAAAAATATATTTTATTTGAAAAATATATTATCAATAGTTATTATTGTTATTAGTAAAATCATTATAATTCTTAGAACAAATAAAAAAGTATAATATTAGTATAAGAATGGGGTGGCATTGATTATTTAATTATGGCGAGTGCTTATTCTTCCCGATTTATTTTAAATTTCATAAACACAAGGTGAGTTTCTTATGAATTATTACGACTGCTTAATCAGTTCAACGTTCATTTCTGTAAGCTAACAATTAAAAGTAAACAATTTTTATTTAGATTTAATAAATTTATTTTCAGTTAAATATAAGTAAGATGTACCGGAAGGAAGTTAGCGTAGAACTTTTTCTTTTTTTAATAAATTTTATGCCAATTAATTGCTCCATAATTGCTCCCCCGGAATCCGTATTTGCTCCAGATGTATCATTAATAGTTAATTAATAATTAATTTTTTTAACAATTGCTAACGCGAAAAATTAAAATTCTTATAATTCAAATAGAAAATATAATTTTTAAATGAACTATATGCTAATAAATTGCTCCTTAATTGCTCCCCCGGAATCCGCATTTGCTCCAGATGTATCATTAATAGTTAATTAATAATTAATTTTTTTAACAATTGCAAACGTGAGAAATTAAAATTCTTATAATTCAAATAGAATACATATATTTTTAAATTAACTATATGCCAATTGATTTCTCCTTAATTGCTCCCCCAGAACCCGCATTTGCTCTAGATGTACCATTAATAGTCAATTAATAATTAATTTTTTTAACAATTGCAAACGTGAAAAATTAAAATTCTTATAATTCAAATAGAATATATATTTTTTTTAAATAAACTATATGCTAGTTGATTGCTCCTTAATTGCTCCCCTGGAATCCACATTTGCTCCAGATGTATCATTAATAGTAAATTAATAATTAATCTTTTTTAAAATTGCTGACGCGAAATATTAAAATTCTTATAATTCAAATAGAATAATAATTCAAATATAATAGTTTAATGAACTATTAATGATACATCTGGAGTAAATGCGGATTCCAGGGGAGCAATTAAGGAGCAATAAATTGGCATAAAGTTTATTAAAAAATTATATATTGTATTTGAATTATAAGAATTTTAATTTTTCGCGTTTGCAGTTGTTAAAAAAATTAATTATTAATTAACTATTAATGATACGTCTGGAGCAAATGCGGATTCCGGGGGAGCAATTAAAGAGCAATTAATTGGCATATAGTTTATATAAAAAATATATATTCTATTTGAATTATAAGAATTTTAATTTTTCACGTTTGCAGTTGTTAAAAAAATTAATTATTAATTAGCTATTAATGATACATAGGGAGCAAATGCGAATTCCAGAGGAGCAATTAAAGAGCAATCTATTGGCATATAGTTAATTTAAAAATATATGTATTCTATTTGAATTATAAGAATTTAAATTTTTCACGTTTGCAATTGTTAAAAAAATTAATTATTAATTAACTATTAATGATACGTCTGGAGCAAATACGGATTCCGGGGAGCAATTAAGGAGCAATCAATTAGCATATAGTTTATTTAAAAATATATATATTCTATTTGAATTATAAGAATTTTAATTTTTCACGTTTGCAATTGTTAAAAAAATAATTATTAATTAACTATTAATGATACGTCTGGAGCAAATGCGGATTCCGGGGGAGCAATTAAGGAGCAATCAATTGGCATATAGTTTATTTAAAATATATATATTCTATTTGAATTATAAGAATTTTAATTTTTCACGTTTGCAATTGTTAAAAAAATTAATTATTAATTAACTATTAATGATACATCTGGAGCAAATGCGGATTCCGGGGGAGCAATTAAAGAGCAATTAATTAGCATATAGTTTATTTAAAAATTATATTTTCTATTTGAATTATAAGAATTTTAATTTTTTACGTTTGCAATTGTTAAAAAAATTAATTATTAATTAACTATTAATGATACATCTGGAGCAAATGCGGATTTCGGGGGAGCAATTAAGGAGCAATTTATTAGCATATAGTTTATTTAAAAATTATATTTTCTATTTGAATTATAAGAATTTTAATTTTTCGCGTTAGCAATTGTAAAAAAAATTAATTATTAATTAACTATTAATGATACATCTGGAGCAAATACGGATTCCGGGGGAGCAATTATGGAGCAATTAATTGGCATAAAATTTATTAAAAAAAGAAAAAGTTCTACGCTAACTTCCTTCCGGTGTAAGATGTGATGCTAACAGAGAAGTTTACGGCTGTGGGTGACAATCTGCGATCATTTGAGAAAATGATAGAAGAAAATGAAGTTGATGACGAAGTTTGAAATGACATTAATTTTCGGGATTTTGTTATCTTTAACAATTTTCTTGATTTGTTGATTTATTATATATATTTGTTGTATATATTATTGTTAGTTGAAAATTAATTTAAAATGAAAAAAATATCTATAAATTTAAGGCTTTGAGACTAATGCTCAGCGAAGCGGGCATGTTATAAAATGTAATGTTAACCGGTTTTTAAAACTAATATAATAATTACGTTTACGTGAATAATTAATGTTGGTTCATAAATATAAGTTTGCGTATGGAATATATTATAATACCACAAAATTAAGATGCAAAATTTACTATATATTTATATCTTAAATAGTGTATCTAATTATATTTAATTATACACGTTCTGGACATTTGTATTATTCTTTTTTAAATTTAAATATAATGTCCAATAATGGGTTTGGAGAGAAAATTCTTTTTATAAAACCTATATATAACTTTATATATTTTTTATGTATTTAATGTAATTAATAACTCTTGTACCATCAAAATTAATCTATTGAGGTACAACTTATGGAAATCTGTTCTGTGATAAGGTATTTATTATTGGAAATTTGTAATAAAATAACGCTCATATCTCAGGATATATCAATTTCATGTGAAATTTGAAAAATTTTGCACTCAATGGGCTGTTTGTAGAGAAAAGTAATAGGCTAGCACACAGCACTGAGAGAATGTAGAAGCGCGACACATAGAAGGGGTTCGTGTGTCGTATGCGGGTATCAAAACTTAACAACTAGTTGAACAATATACCTAATTAATAAATACTCCATTACTCTTAAGCGTCAGCGATATTTATATTACAAGGAAATTACAAATGTCACAGTTAAATTTATAATTCACTCAAAATCGATCAAACGCGTCCTAAATAGCTCGTATCGAATAGCAGTTAAAATGAAACAGTAGTGAAATCAACGCGAATGATGCTCCCTCAGCCTCATAAACAAGCGGGATAAAGTAATCAGCGGATTACGTTAACCTAGATAAATAGCGGGAAAGCGGGCCCTTCATACGAAACTTTCTATTTTTCGATAGCGAAGTCGATTCGAAATTCGGCCGTGGGCGAACATGTTTCGAAATAAAATAAGCAATACTAAAAGAGTATCAGTTCTTGTACCATTTTTGCTTTAGTCATTTCGAGTGTTTGCGTACGTACTTATTTTTGGATGCGTCTATTGAAAATACTTAAGAAACAAAATATTAGGAAAACAATTCGTTAAACATAAATATAAAAATGCCAGAGTAATTGAGCACTCTTGTTTTAAAAGTAAATAAATATATCATTATTATATATAGTAAAGAATATTTTAAATGCTAAGCATGCACTCTTCTTGAAAAATTGCATCCATTAAAAGATTATCAATTTGTAATCATCAGCACAATGTGATTTAAATATTCCTTTACAATGGTGCTAAAAATTATTTCAAGCCATACTTTATCAGATTAGCATACAATCACTATACCATATAAGTATGAAATTTGGTGCGGCGTTAGTGAGAACATGAATTACGATGATGACGCTCCTTATAAAGGTCACGTGACCTTAAAGTCTGAAGTGTTCATAAGTTACGATCCATTAAACCTATTTGGTCCTGGCGCCTACAATAAATATAGGTAGCATTTTATTGAGGCCCTTTTTATGCGTAACGCAATATCGTTTCAGCATTTTTATGGATACACACGTACAATTTTTTCATTTTTGGGAGATGTTGGAGACCTGCACCGCTTCAACCTTTGAACTATACGATCGTATCACCATATCTTCAAAGCAGCCGAGCAGATTACAATGTATGTATCTGCTATACAGATGTGAATCGCTGCCATTCTCTTTTATGGGCACATTAATTCAACCGACTTTAGCTTTGTTTTGATAAACCCATAAATAGCTCATATTAACTAGACATTAGACCTATTTAATAAACCGTAAATAGTGTCACTTCCGCCTGTATGAAATATGTGTATAAAAATTTGTTTGAAGATTCTATTCCCATTTCTTTTTAATGCTGCTGACTGCAGCTATAGTTTAGTTTGGGCGTTATTTGATATTTAATTCAATATGAAAAGAAATCTTGAACAGTACGCTTAATTGTTTCCATTAGGAAGAAATCATTCTGTTTCTTCACACGCGAATTAAAAAGAACATAAATAAACTCAAGTGCCGTTCTGCGTCTCGTTTCGTCAATAATGAATCACGATGTGAGAAAAAGGGCCAATTACTCTCATTATTACCCTACCCATGAGTCACAAAAGGAAGCGGCATGTCGTGCAGGGTAGCACATGCATGATACATTCCTGTTTGATATTCTCAAGAAGTTTCATGACGTAAGTACACACGATAGAGCAAATAGGGAGCGATTTAATATCGTCTTACTCATCCATTAATAATAGCTGCAAATTGATTGATAATTATGATTCGCTCATTTTGACATTGATATGAAAATAAAAATAATTGTTTTTGTAACTAATTCCAAAGTTTATTTTATTATCCAACATAAACAAGATTTTTATTTATATTACATTCGTACATATCAGTTAAGGATACATATTACAGTACAATTCGTTTCCGCTCTACTGACTGACTGATTTATTAATGACTATAAAATAAATATTTATTTTTGTGCAAGTGCATTAGACGCGTAGAAATTTTGATTTCATTGAATGAGTCATTAAAGAAAGACGTATACGGTGTACACAACGGACAAACATACGGCTTAAATCTCTTCAGTACACAATGGATTTGTTTATTTCTACAATCGTACACGGAAAGTCGGAAACAGTATCTTGATATCGAAGTGGGTGGTCGTACTATTGTTTCAAGGATTATCCCTAGCATTACCTTGTGAACGGAAATCAATGAGTATCGTGGTCACACTATGATTATATAATATATTATATATACATATATATAATGAAATTATGGCGTAGAATACCAAAGCTATACATAAGATACCTACGCGTTTATGTATGGAATGTGTTGTACCTACTTCAATTTTTTTAAATGCGGTATTATGAGAGAATTTTGTAAAAAAAAAAAGTTTATAATTAGAAATTATAATTTTTTACAAATATACGAATTTTCCTAAATCTAAGATCTTAGATTTGTTTCTTAGCAACTTTAACAAAACCCTTTAAAACCAATTATTCTACAGGACAATATATAAAAGGTATTACAAATATATCTAATCAAGAAAAGTTAATATATATAACAAAAAATAAATGAAATAAAATATTTAATTATATAGAAAGTCCAGCTTTATTAATTAATATATGTAATAACTTTATAAAAAACCTCACACCTTTCAAAACTATATTTTGAGATTATATTTATGTTTTTGTACTAATGATACTACTACTACCTACAGTCGTACGAGTAACATATATAGGTAGGTATCGAGTATCGACCTAACTATGCAAGATCTAAAACATTTCAAAGCAACAAAAATATAACGATAATATGAAAGAGATTTGTCGAAAATAGAATATTTATCTTAAAAGGTGAACTGGTTTTTTCAAAAGCCTCAACGGAAGCACTCGACATTAGTTTGGTAGCTGCGGCACACTCCTAACCACTTGAGATTACTATAACACCTTAAATAGATTTATCTATATTACATTTAATTCATTTAATGTAACGAGTGTAACTCTAAAGTCATTTTACAGCTGACACTTGATGATTCATCAATACAATTTTATTCTTAGAAAATATCTCCCTTTGTACAAAAATAATAAAAGCTACATAAATGCTTCTGTGTTTTTAAATAACTTTATTTAATTTATTATATTAAAGAATAAACATTAGTTATACGAATCTTTTCTCCTCTCTCTCTCTCTCTCTATCTCTACCTGTACATAAATATAAAAAAGAAACCCATAATTATACATCAATGAAGAAACCCGAGAATGTTAAAAATGTAGATATTTATAGTTGAAGGACTGAAAAGTAAAATCAGAAAACTATACCGTGCTATAACAACCTATAAATGCCAAACAGTTGGGCAAAGTTTTCTTCTTTTTTTTTAATGGAACTAAATTCACCATTCACTGCGGATTATCGAACATACATGTATGAGAACTTCCAAAACATGCGTATTTTTAAGAAATGTTTTTATCTGCCGACTACGAGATAATTTTCAAAGCGAGCAATTTGAAATTCAGCGATGTTAGTCCGTATTTTTAAATCTATTACTCGATTACATCGATCGAAGTATAATCTTCTTATTCAAGTGTCTATGGATTTTTACAATATCAATCAATACTTAACAGAATATAGAACCTTATTGTTAAGTACCTAGATAATTTAGATTTGGAGAATATTAACTCATAAAATTATTTGTTACACTTTTTAAAAAATACAGTTTTAGTTAAACTTGAATAATTTTGGTTTCTTTTTATAACTACGAATTTTTAACTTAAGCATTTCATTATAAATATTGATAGTAATAAAAAACGATACGAGTAGATACATTATGTAATTTGACAATGTTTCCTCCTCATCTACATGTGTATCTCGTTACTTATGTACCCGCCGCCAGACCAGCGGCGCCGTAGACACTACATCAAGATTACTGCTGAGTTACGCTTTTATTATACATCTAAAGAATTTTTTCGCAACTCATTAACAACAAAATAAAACTGAATAAAGTCACTAACAATAGATCTACATCCAATTTTTATTGTCCAGATTTCTGTTTAAATACAAGAGAACTTCTAAAAATTTTCTAGACAAAGTTGAACGACGACGACACGAAGTTTTATCCAGATTTCTAGTGTATTCCTACAATAGAAAAAAATTATGATATATAGTTTGTGAGCGAACGTTTAGAAATTTCTCCACAACAGGAATCAAAAGAATTTATCACGGATTGCAGTCTTCTATCAGGACGATCTCACCTCACTCGTCTTAATGATTTGTTTTGGCAATAATATTCATCTTTGTAATTACAAGAGCTTAAATGTTGTTAATTTTAAAGTTTGATCGATATAATGAGTCACAATGAAACATGTGTCACATTATTTGTGTGTTTGTCTTATGCAGAATAACATATCTACATATTAATACCTACATACAAATTGTGAACACAAACTAAATATCTTACGAAGGATACTGCTGCCGGTGCCGGTAGCACCAGCTTTAATTAGCTAAACATTCTGAATAATTCATTACAATTTTTTTTTAAACAAAAACAAATAAATGTGATAAAAATATAGAATTTAGTATAAATTATTTATTTACTTACCAATTGTAGAAATAATAACATTTAAAAAACAAAACTCGTTCTTGTTTTAGTTTATTTGATAAATGTATGCAATTAAAATATTAGGCCTATTTTATATAATTGTAATACACAGCATGGGGTGAACACGGACAGCAGTGAACCGTGTTTACATTTTGACAGCATCCTTAAAAATAAACAAGTAAACAAGATGGCATTTAAAAAAGCTATAATTTTAACTTCTTATTTCAAGGAAAGCAAGTATTGTCTAACATATTTTATAGTTATATTTGGTTCGTCTTATTTATTAGGGACGTAGTTTTCTCTGTAAGTAAAAAAGGAAAAAAAAACATGATGTTATAAATACGGTAGAAACTCTGTATGTCTGATCTTCATATTTAATAAAAGTAGCTTGAAGAGTAGAGAAGGAGGCTTTATAAAACGCGATAATATAAAAAATATATACGGAAAAATTAAATTCTAATTATATAGGTACGAAACGGTGACCACTAGTATTCTCAATATTTTGACCTACTAACGATAGCTAACTAATCGTTCTAGTTATTTAGCAAGTTATAAAAAATTATACCTTATTGGCAAATGTGTTATTAACCTGTTAGCGCCTGCTCCGCGATGCAGCAACTTTTTTTCATTCTCGCCATAATGTTTGAATTGTTTATATTATTATTTAAACAACAGTGTTTATTTATTCAAAACTCGTTGCCTAATAATAATATAATTAGCTATATCTATTTTTATTAAAACATTTTGTGAAAACAAATTACAAAACTTTCAAGAAAGTAATTTAAGTAGATAATAATGCAATCTTATTTACCTAAAGGCTTATCGCAATTAATATATGTTTACATATAACCTGTAAATGTATGTATGTAGAACCTAATTTAATTTTCAATAAATGTCCCACTAATATATTTATGTATATAGATAGGTTTTCATGCTGAACTGTAGATGATAGCTTCTAAAATATCCTAATAAATTTTATTAGATTTTTATTGAAATACTGTGGTACTATTACCTGACCTTAGAATACATAATAATTTAAACGTAGCCATCAAAGACTTTTCCCTATGGCTATAATTCCAAGTACATGATTTGATGAAAATATCTGTTAAGGCGAAGCCGTAAATCCCATTAATGGACTATGATAATTCATTAATAAATATTTTGTAGTATATAAATTAAAATTAATTACAGAAATTTTACAATATTATACATATATTTACAATTCAAAACTTAAAATAATTATTTACAATTAGTTTTGGTATAAATCATGTCCGCGTGGAATGGTGCCAAGAATACTAGCAGCATTTCCCCGTTGAATCGCAATTCCGATTCTTTGGGCAAAAAATGCACCAGCCCTCTTGTCACCAGTGGAGGCTATGAGTCGTGGGGTTAATTCTTTTAGAAAATTTTTAGCACTGCTACTCCAAGGATATGTAGTCATTTAACTATATACATATTTTTTTTTAATATTGTACTAAAACTTTATAAAAGTGTATTAAAAGATAAAAACCATTGATATTGTTTTTTGGATAATATAAAAAATAAACAACAGTGAGGAGACAGAAAAACCGTTAAATAAATTTCTCGCGTGGGTTGAATTATGAAAGCATTTAAAACTTTCTGGCAGTTGATTGACGAACGTTGTACATGGAATAATGTCTACCGATACCCGTCTCTTATTATAATCTAAAGTGTTTTACTTATCATGAGGCCATTAATTATAGACTATATTTGAAGCGAAACAAACACTTATCCTAAGAACTGGGAAGTTAAATAATAGTAATTGATTTAAATATAATAATAGGGCAGGCATACAGAGTGTAAACAGTGTAATTACAATGTGGCCCGAAAATAAATGGTTTTTAGTGGAGTTTGTCGTGAGCGTGGGTCAGATATGTGCTTCGATAGCGCCTTGCTTTACATTGATTTTATCTTGGAAGATCTCAATTTCTTTTTGTTTAAAGTACCGACGATTTTATAACGAAATTGTTAAGCTTATTTTTATTGCTTTTTTATTTATTTGCATTCACTTAAATATAATTTGTATTTAATTTTCTTAATTAGTTATAATAATAAAGATAACATGTAACTAAAATAAGATAAATAAAAATACAAATATAAAATATCTCACGCCGAGGTTTGATCAAAGATCCCACGAAACATTGAAGACGATCATATTACAGTACGTTTTAATACATGTCCTTCAATCTCCGTACATCCGCTTCTGGATACACTCGATTTTTTCCTACCAACACCCATAATATGAACGTAATAAGCCAGGCGGGATGAAAGAGGGCTTTTATGAGCGCTCCGGTGTTGAGTTTCAAGCCATCAGCCATCAGCAATGTATTAGGGGAAACAACTATTTGTTTATATTAAGACTATTATTAATATTAAACCTAAATATTTGAGACAAGGGCGTCAAGTAACACGGAACTGCTTAACCTTGCTTCGATTAAGTTATATTTACAATTCTATAAACATTACAACTAAGCAATTTGAATTAAAAAAATAAATAAGTACCTAATATTTGTAGTAACTATTTTTTTTTATTTGAAAAACAGTCCGACGTAATTGTTATAACTTATATTATTAATAATCAACTTCGCTTCATGAATAACATACTAATGCATAATTCACTTGTAATGGAAGAGCCCCGAGTACTACTTAACTTTTAGGTGGTGACGTCACGAGGACAACGACCTTTCGTTAGCTCATAAAACTTGCGATCGTTTGGATTCGCAGTCAAAATAAATAGTTGCAAGATATATTACAAATAAAAGAAAATAGCCTCGAATATCAGCTTTTTAAGGTTGATAATCGTATAAAAGCATGAAACAAAGTTCTTCGCTGTCTTTCGCCAAAACCTCTACTTTTCCTGTTATTACAACTTTGGCAAGCACTTTAAAAGTTCTATACTTCTATACTATGTGTCAAAGTATTTTCACTAGCTAGATAAATAACTGTTTTCCGAATGAATATAAATAATTGAAATCAGAATTTTTTATTGAGTCACGTAACGAAAATTATTAAATTAAAATATTATGTAGTATTATTATTACATATAATGAGATATTAAAAACGAGACTAGTTTTTCTAACAAAAATAAATGAATACTTCTGTTACGGGAATCCTGTATATTAAACACCCTTAAAAACATTAAATCACTGTCACAAGTTAGTCGGAGATCTCCAAAATAGTTATCTTGTCTCATAATTTTTAAGACTACCTACTCAATGTACTTTAGGTATCACGAAGGTCGATTTATAGAGCAATAAACATTTACGTAAGATTTTTCACTTATAACAATAATAAAATGCATCAACTTTACACCATACCTACAATCTTAAATTTAAAAAAAATATGCATCATTATCAAATGAACAATACACTAAATACATTTATATATCATGAACTTTCATGTGGTGAATGCGCAGAAAATTTTTTAAATTTCTTTTAATAAAAAAAAATGTAGTAAATTTTAGTATAAATGATAAATAAATATTGATAACTTTTTGTCTTGTCAACATACAATTTTAACTACACATTAATTAGTGAATCAAATTGTTTGGAGCCCTGGGTCTTCGTTCGATCGTGGCTCAAACCCTACTTGGCTAACTACTCGTAATTGTACTTAATGATACCATTCATCTTCGCAATCCTATCGCCCACTTTGTTAGTAAATGTCGGATATGTTTTTATATTACTTTATCTCCCGACGCCTACTTTGATAGCACTGTAATGATTGAAAGGGCGCTATTGGCCTCTTGTCTTTAAATATGTAACCCTCGATAAGATTAAATTTAATAAAATTAATGTTTACTTTAGAAATATTACAACAATTTGTTGTAATGTTTAGAAATATTAAAGTTTAGAAATATTGAACAAATTAGACAGCTTACATAAAAAATAGAGGATTAAAATTATAAAATGTATGATACTTAACGATAAGTTTTTGTTTGCTTATTAGAATAAATAATAATATACAAAAAAGCTGTAAATTTTTCCAGCGATATTATGAAAATATTTCTTTACCTAACCTTATACCTAACACCGCACGACAGCTATCACAAATTCATAACGTAAAACATCTGTTACGAGTAACTGGGTTCTACTTCAAATTGATTAAATGCAATGAAACCGTTAGTCGCATACAGATCATACAATTGCTATTCAAGCTATTCGGTTATACATTTCGTGAGATTGATATCGTATTTATAGATTCGCGTAGGCTCATTTTAAGCTTATAGCTTCCACGAATACCTAATAATGCTAACTTGGTCGCAAAAACATTAAATAGTTTCTCAATTAGGTATAATTCAATGATCAAGCTCTAATTAACGCATTAACAATAAAGGGGACTCATTATTCAGAACAATTAAAGCATTCCGTAGATCGTTCATTAAGAGGAAAGAGCCTTATAAATTCACTCGGGCTATTAATGCATATATTGTATAGATATTGCACTTAGCCCACACATGTGGATATCATTTTCTTTGGATAACTGCAAACGTATTGCCGCGGGATCTCTTGTTCACGCCCACTGATGAAACAAACATGCGCTGTGGTATAGTAATTACCTGATAGAAAACGAATCGCTAGTAATTTAATTAAAAGTATTTAGATATTCTATTAGATATTATTATGTGCTCATTAAAATGAATACTAGAGGCGTCTCGCAGTTTTTCCCGAACTATCGAGAATTTCGAGATAAAAAGTAATTCGTGTGTTTTTTTAAATCTCTAACTATATTTATACACATACAAAGTTTTATCGCAATCGATTAAAAACATTTTGAATTAAAGAGTAACAAACCATATGTCTATCAATATAAGTAGCACAAACTTCAGCATCTGTAATATTCGAACGATATACTTTTTTATGCCGTGAAGCAATGATCTTGTTTGAACAATGAATTAAATGATTTCTATAATAAATAAAAGATTGGAGTGTAACGTAGAAACTATTTACTTTTTGCGTTTGTTATTTGTAATATTTGTTCATCTATCCGTAACGGGTATTGTAGTCCGTGCCGACGCGTCGCCTGCGCAGAGCCGCACAAACCATTTCACGGACTAGTGCTCCCTGTAATTACAATGTAAACGAACCCAATGATTTCATACATATTAAGCCTTATATTTGATAACCTGTTGATGTACATACAAGCAACTCATATAACCGCTTCATTGAGCAGTAGTAATTGTTAACGAAATTGTTTGTTTTTGGACCACGTGCATTGTGTTAATTAGATGTTTACATGTTATTATCAAAATGTAAGACATACGCAATTTGTGTTTAATTTTTTTAGCGTCTTAATAAATAAATAAAAAGATAATTTTTTTTTAAACTAAGCACAATAAAGTGTAGGTGTTTGTTTATAACAGATAATATAACTAACTGTATAAAGCGAAGGTATTAAGTATTAACTAAAATATAATATTAAATTATTAGAAAGTCGTTACCAGAAGATCATGTATCATCATTAAGTAGTTGCATATCTAATTAAAGTTAAAGGCAATTAAAGATTCGGTAAAATAGTGTGACATATCTCTTTGCTTTCCATGGAGGGCGTGAGAAAGTCGACATTGAACTACTCGTATTAAGTTTAAAGTTAATTTAATTATAGTCTATTGTTCGATAGAATACAATAGTATGTTAAGTGAAATAGCAAGTCGTATGCAGTTTACTACTTATACTTGAGTGGAACACCTGTGCTGACATTGTCTTTGGTGTGTCGTTGTTAATGAAGATATTTTATTGCAGTATTTTGCAAATATTTTTCATTTTTATATAAATTGTGTATTTTTTTTTCTAGAAATATTTTATCTATAATATAAAAATAAGTCGGGTTTTCCTTCCTGACGCAATAATTGCACGAACCGATTTCCACGGTTTTGCATTAGTTGAAAAGGTCTCGGGCTCCGTGAGGTTTATAGTAAACAAAATTCAGGAAAAATTTCAACAGAAAACCAGGAAAACAGGGAACATCATTTTTCACATACAGCGCCATCTCTGATACATAGCATGTACTACTTCATCTTTTAATCCCCAAACGAAATGTTACAAAAAACGAAGCCATCTGGTTGCGAAACGGAGTTCGCCGGGTTTGCTAGTATTCTATATTTTCATACTTGAAAAATGACTTTATTACATACTGTGTACTAAGTAATCTCTCATATTATTCAATCTGTGCTTCTATTCTTGTTTTTATAATATCACAAACTATAGAAATGTTTATCTCTTTTTCAACAACGTGATTCTGAGTCGATGACAACTCTATTCTGCTTACTATACTATCTGACAATGTCTAGTATACTTTGTACTGTAATACATTGTACACGCGTGTACACTGTACAGTCAGCTTCTAAGTCATGTTCTTAACCATTTTATTAAGCTATTTCAGTAACAAATTGTAACCCAGAAATAAATAAATGTTTTAACTATTACGTTGTATATATCTATAATATAAGTCTTTCATTTTATCGTCTATATCTTTAATCTATACGTATGTACATATAATAAAATTGTAAATTACCCGTGTCTGTTTTTTTTTTTGTTTTTTTTTTTTGAAGAAAATTTTTGTAGAGATTTAAAAATAATTAATTGAACTGAATCAGTCTGTAAACGTCCCACTGCTGGGAAAAGGCCAAATTTATTCATACTTTATTGCACAATACAATTCAATTGTACAAAAGGCGGGCTTAATGCTAAAAGCATTCTCTATCAGCCAACCTTAGGACGTACAAGAGCGAAAGTTCATATAAGAGGAGGGTTGGAGCTAAATCCACTACGCTGCTCAACTGCGAGTTAGCGGATCAGCTCGCTAATTACGCTCGTGTTTTTTTTTGCTATTTTGTCATTTAAAGATTATTCCTGCCTATCCTGCAATGTTTCACGTGGTTCTTTATTTATTTCAGATTGCTTTAACAATTCATACACACATGAAGTCGGTTAAAAATACACTTAAATCTGTTAGAATATAATACAGTTAGTTGCATGTAAACAACATTTGAGGCTTTGTTTAGGTATTACTGAGTTCCTACATACTGATTTGGTTAAAAATATCATGTAGTACAATAATTACTTTGCAGCTTTCACTCCTGTGACCAAAGCAAAAACTTCTGGATTTGATGCAAAATATGAGGTCGTCATAAAAGTATCAATTTTTGGTGATTATTCGATTGTGCTTAACAAAGAAATTTTTGTCATTGTTGTTGATAATTTCTAGTATCACTGTATAACAAAATCTCACTTGTTGATGGAAAATACAACAGGAATATAAATAAAACCAAATTTTTTCAACGCTGATAAATCCCATGATGTATTATGACGTCATATTTCTATTCGACCAATGGTTGCACGTTTCTTGAATTACAATTTCGTTTGCTTATTTTAAACTTTTGATCAAATTTATGCAATCAATGTCAGGACCGTAAAGTATTGGAAACAATAAAAAACAACTAAATTTAAATTAACTGCATAAACCCTATCGCGGTTAGGTAGCTCGCGTAATCGCGGTTCCATTTTTATTTTACATAATGTCATTTGATATTGCATCAAAATTCTTATAAGTTAAATTACTTTTAATATTTTATCTTATCGCTCCGGAAGTGAAAAGCGTTGATTAAACTAATGTCAATTTACTTAGGATTCGAGGTTGGAGAAAAAGTTTTCGTTATCTACCCGGATATACAAAATTAACCATAAAATGGCAATATTTATTCAAACATTACTTTTTTCGAATATAAACATAAAATTATTATTTTTATCAAAATGATTTATAAACTTTTGACTGTATACGTGAGTGAAAATCATTGTATAATAATCGAAGTTAACATTCAGAAAGAAAGTTTAACCGATTACATTAAATTTTCAGTGTGTAGGTACTATACTTTTTTAATGACTTGTAGTTTTTATCCGCCTATAACAATCGTTAAAATAAATGAAACTAAAATTTCATACATTTTATTCAATACAGTATTCATCGTGGCAATGAACATGTAAGGAAGCGATAAATTTTTGACAGATTTATATTTATGTAATTAAAAGTCGATACTTTTACGTTCGTAAGTTTAATCAAACATAAACAGGCGGAAACAAGTTAAACGAAATCTTGATTAAAACAAAATCATTATTTTTTGAATCGCGTGCTAAAGTGTTAAAAAACAATTTCGCATGCCGCTAACAACCCTTATGTTTACAATTGTCCTTCCGTTGCATTTGGGCGCGACCGCATGTCTGAAGGCTCGGCCGCGCTCACACGCCATCTCATAATGTTATTTAATGATTTATGATTCTAATTATATTGTACTCGGAAGCCCTACATCATACACGGAAGTTTTATTTGTACTTCGATTGGTATGGTTTATTTATTTTCAAAAGTTGAGTACAAGACACATTGATTCAAATTTGTACTTATCTATTTCCTATTCGTATTTCAGTTACGAGTATTTAATAATGTAATACGTTGATTTGAAAAGCTTAATATCACAGTATACAAACTAATGCACTCAATGCTCAATTTTTGTTTTTTTATTCTATGCAACATTTTAATTTAATTAATTTATACTATATTTTTTTAATCATAAGCTTGTTTACTCTTTTAGGTGCTTTATTAAACAATAATAATAATATATGTAAATAGGATGCTAAATGTACCTGGACAACATATTCTTAAGCAAATTCGAAACTTTATACGTGGCTATTTAATAGATCAAAATGAAAACAGATCAAAACCCTTATCGATATATTTGATCTGTGGTCCATGGCGTAAACCCGTCGAGACTTGCACTGGTATCAGTGCACGGTGAGTAATTACTGTTTGACCTAAATGCTCGCTAATTGATATCTCGACCTGCTACGCTTAACGGCCCAAATTGTAAATAGTCTCCTTGGGCAAGGGTGTAACATATAAAAAGGTCAAGGTTTAACGATTTATGTTTATTATAAATCATTTTAAATAGCTGTTGGCGTTGGTGGTTTTTATTATAAATAGTTGTTTGACTGTACTTAAATATTATAAATTTTATAAATAATATGAGTGTTAAAACCGCAGTCCGCAACCAAATATTCTTTATATTATAATGAATTATTTTCTATCCTACTTATTGTTTTATAATTACAATGTATATTATGAGAAGAACGAATGTTTAAAACACTAAAGAAACTAACATTGCAAATAAAAATAATACACTTAAAATATATACGCCAAAATTCGTTATCCAGTCACGAATCATGATTCGGTACAATATCGGCAAACATTACTAGGAATATCAATCAGGTGAGTCGGATGTCGCCTCAACGCATTCAAATTAATCAAAACCTATTTGGTAATATGTATAATAAAATGGACTTTGATTCAACGATATTTTTGAATGATATTTGAAGTGTTTACGTTTAAGAATTGTTTAATTAAATAATATATAATTTAAAATCAAAATATTTTATATACTTATACAAAAATTTTTAGTTTTAAATGCAGAACAAAAAATAACGATATTTAAAATATGTTCTAACTTGCTGATTCGACATACCTATACGAATTATGGAAAGACATAAGCCTAATTCGAAATACAACCTAGCTTATGCGATTATTGAGTAACTCTTGTACGAAATTGCATGACTTTTGACAATCGATAACAGCCGTTTATAATATTTGATACAGGTTATTTGAAATATATGGAAATTTATTTTATCTATAGTAGATAAAATCACAAATAACATTTGTTTAATAAGACACAAACCTTTAGTCACAAATAACATTTGTTAAATAACATAAGTTTTTAGAAAATATACAAAAATTTCCGTGTGGCTCTGGAAGAATATAATGTAGCCACTCCCTCTCTTCCTGTGGGTGTCGTGAGAGGCGACTATGGGATAAGACAGTTCCACGTTCAACTATGGAACTATAATAACTGAGACATGGCGGAATAACCATCTAAACTGCTGACTTAAATGAACAGACCGGAAAAGGGGAGCAGCGTCTTCGGTACGACAAAGCCAGCCCTACGGTTACCAACCCGCTTGCCCAGCATGGTGATTATGGGAATAAACCTGCGTGAAAGTCTTCAAGCAATGCATCTTACCTGTGTTGAAATATGGCGCCTAGACGTAGACACTGACGATTAGTAAAAAAATTGAGTCTCTATCAAGGATAAAATCAGAAATGACATTATCCGGGAGAGAACTAATGTAACCGACATAGCCCACATAATCAGCAAGTTGAAGTGACAGTAGCTGATCACGTATGTCGCAGGACCGATGGCAGCTGGAACAGACGTGTCCTGGAGTGGAGACCGCGTATCGGCAAATGCAGTGTGGAGCGTCCAGGTACGTTTCGGTTGCGGACAACCGGGATATTTAGAGCGAACTTGGGAAGGCATATAGCAGTGGACTGCGAAAGGCTGAAGCGAAGCAAAGCGATAGAAAACGGTCGAAAAGCTATACATGAATTTGAGGATTACTTGTATACCTATAGAATTTTGTATCTTTATTGCTCCTCGATATCTCAAGCAAACTTTACTAATACATTGGCTTCAGCTGTGCTATATGTGTATTATAAATATTCAAAATATACGCTTATAACAAATAGTTCTTTCCAGTGCATTGCTATTTAGTTTACTGCCGCTCCTAAATATCGACCGGGAAGTGTAACTTCCAGAACCTCGTTAAATGGCATCGACAGTCTGGTTCCGTACGCAGTAACCTCCTTAAATAGTATACAAAACTATTTTATAGCTTACTTTATTGTAGAAGTACAGTTATCTTTTTTTTATATCTACGGTCATTACTATCTAATATATAAATATATATAGTGTTTAGATAGACATGTCAGATGGTCAAGTGCGTGTCGGGTTCTATAATCGCCTTCACAGCTACAAATTCCACGAAAAAATACTTTATCAGACTCATTAATAATATTAATGGACTTTTTGCAATTTTACTTCTCCTAATTAATTCAGCTAAGAAGAGACAGACGGACTGACGTAACTATAATACAGACAGATTACGGAACCCTAAAAAGCCAGCTAAATCGTACTTAAAACCACTAAACCTAAACTATAGTATAAAGGTGGTCGTGAAACCACAACAAAGCACCTCAAACAACATGCAATCAAAAACTCGAAAACGGAACGCACACAATTAGATCGTATTCACGCCCCAACGCTTATATTCAAATTTCAACCACTGGAGTATTACGATGACGTTTGTTTTTTCTAACGTGTTTTGTTTTTATTATTTCACCTTTGAATAATGGAATTCTTTCATTTGCATATAATAAATACTTCGATAACATAGCTGATATAAAATCATTTAAAAATACATTGTTCTCTTACTGATATAAAAATTATTTACACAGCATTTCGAATAAGTTATATAAGTGACAAGAGACCTATTATACTCTTAGATAGACCGATAGATGATGCTCAGCGTACTAAGTAATTGAGGTACACGTATCCAAACGTCAGCCGTTATGCACTTTGTCATGTGTCAGTATAAAATTGATATTTTCTACGTGCCACAGATATTAATATTATAGACTAGGTCAACAGAATAAAATTATTAGTGGCAGTTGCAACTTTGTCTTTATCTTGCGTGTGTGTTAATTAGTGAACATAAAGAGTAATATATTCAAAATATTTATTTTTCTTTGTTTATTATTAACGCACAAGTTATTATTTTTATTACACGTATTCATTCATTTATTTTAATGACTTTCAATATTTATTATACGTAACATTATCATATTAAGCATATTATAGTTTTTCAAATGATTCATATGATGAACATATGGATACCATATGAATAAGATTAGATGAAAAAAAATATGTAACACTTTAATTATTTAATATTAGTAACCATCTGGCTCAACAACGAATCATGAAAAGCACACATATAAAAAAGTATTAGCACTATATGTGTATGTTCACAGTTAAAAAAAAACATTGAAACAAAAAACATAGTGCTATAATCTATGTCATTGTAAACAAATGTCAGCAAGTCAGCAAAAGATAGATGGGAGGGCCGCTTTCCTCGCAAGTAGGCCACGATCGCTAAGTGAAATTAAACACGACACTGGCGGAAATGCATCAGAACTTCATACGTCTGACGAAGCAAAAGTTAAAATAAAGTCATATACGTAAAAATAATTATGTTATAGTTGTTAAACTAGAGTACATACGGGCGTATGTACTTTCTTGAATTCTTTTATTATACATAATAATTTTCAAAATTACTCCTTAACATATAATTCTTCAATGAAGATAGTTTTATTTAGATATTTAAATATACGAGTTTAGAATAAAAATTATAATAAGCTATGGTAATAATAACTGAATATTACGTTTATCCCATAACAGAGAAATTACAACAAAGGTTAGGAATACAAATAACGATTTAGGATTGCAAGACTATTATTTACGATATGTATAGTAAAGTGATACGATTACTGCTTACATATTAACAAAAACTAGTCTGCACGCGTCAAGATGAAAGTGCACGTGGACCATACATGTTAAACGTAGCAGAAAGTGGGCCGTCCGACGATCGTAACATATATGTTCTATAATAGAATAATCAACAAATAAAATCAATTGATGCGTGAAAAATCTTTGAGCAAATAGCATCGTTAAATATGTACAAACGTAAACCTAAACAACTTCATTGTACTAGTAAAATATAAACATTAATCATACTCTGTATTTCTTCATAGGCTTAACAATTCGTTTAGTTCGCATTATTCTAATTTATAAAACAGTATAGGTAAAATAAATTATTTTCCACTTAATTAACGAAAAATTAATTAATTTATAATTCTGTAAGCATGTATACGAAAATTAATAATATGTAAATTACCAACTTTCAATCTATTTGTTTGATTTGCACATGTGCGTTTATATTCATTTACGAAGGATGATTTGAAAAAAAATACGTAGTAGGTACTTCATGTTTAAGTTAGGAGCAAAGCAGCTTTGAATAGCCGGAATTCTTGAATAGTTTTCGTAACTAACTCGCGTAGTATAATGGTTAAATTCAATGGAACAAAGAAATACTGAGAGCCTTTCGGTATGAGTAGGTACCTTTACTGTATTCGCGATCGTTGCTTTGTACTGAAGAAAATAAAATCTTTATAAAATTAAAAATGATGTTTTATCACAACAATGTTTTCAATGGTTCGATTTTCTATATTACTTTGCGAGAGATAATGTCCCTTTTTGCATCGGAATATGGGAGGGTAACAATTTATAAGCGGGACACAAAAGTATTAGTGAATACGTTTAATTTGTTCGATTGATACAACTGTAATTTACGTAGATCCTCGTTTTAATTTTGTTAAATATTATTTACAATACTCTGTGGTATATTTCTTTTGTTTTGGTTAAAAACATTTACCGTTTGACTAAAATTAAATTCTAATAAAGAATCTGAAACAACATCTATCAGATCTTTAAAACTAGAACATAATAAAAATTAACCCGGTTTGATAACGCGTAAATTTGTTATAGTGTTTATTTGTTGTATGTTGATAAAATGATAGGACTTATAAAAATCGAAAAATTAACAAAATTTGACATAATTCGTCTTCACTAAATTTCATTCACTCTATTTAAAAACTTATTACGACGTGATAAGATACCTTTTGATGTATTAAAATCTAAGATGTAGACGTATTTGGGATTAATATACATGAATATTAATACGACCGCTTGTACGACCTCAAGGATACAGCCCTCGTGAGCCTTAGCACTTACCTGCAACAAAGGAAGCATAAAGTTTTAGAATGAAAATATTTATCGACGTTCCTAAATTGGTACGGAAGTGCATTGTTACAACAAACATTCTGTCCATTCTGTGGCTCTCGTAGCTTATTGAACTCGGATAAAGGAGGGTGAAGTTAGTAATTAAATGTATTTCTATACTGGACGTCGACGTCAGAGTCAACAATTTATGTGACGTGACCACCCTGAAACGCTATTGTGTTTCACTTCACGCCAGTCACTCGGCAAGGGGAATCTAATGGAAGGAGGCATTGTATATTTCAATTTAATAAATTCTTTGTCCAGTATTTTCTCTTAACTTTTTATAAATAAAATTTATTTCTTGGAATTAGTACGTTTCGGTTGTGGCCGTACTGTTCTAACTCATAAACCAAAAAATAAATCTATTTTAAAACCATTAGCAATGAAAAGTAAGGCCCAGAAGAAGTATATATTATCGACTGTCCCTACGTATACTATCGAAACTGAAAAAAGGTACTTTACAGGAGAGCACTTTTAAGTTAATTTTGTGTACAAAATTGTCATTTATTTGTTAAGTATTGATATTATACTCATGAAAAATGTGGTTTAATATGTATTTTTTAGCTTATTCTCTTTTTTTTTTGTATGAAAACATATATAAAAAGCAGTTTTACGTAGGGACAGTCGATATAATAATTTATAAAGGTTTTATATACGAGTATACGAATTAGCTGTAGCCTGTACAACAAAAAACGTAACAAAGTAGCTTTTAACTTAAATTACTATCGTTTATATCACTATCCACAAATTGTATTCAATAGTTTCTCAATCACTAAATATTATGAAATAAAATCTTCCGTCGTGTCTGTCTGTCTGTCTGTTCGCGATAAACTCAAAAACGGTTTTCACCAATAGATAGAGTAATTCTTCAGGAATGTTTAGGTACATATACATACCCCGGGCGCAGCCGGGGCGTACCGCTAGTAATACTATAAATCATTTAAATATTACAACATCGCTATACATATACAAGAGAACCATTAAGACATTTCAAATATCTTAAAAGCTTACAAACTTTAATTAAACATCTTAAAGAGCAATACATTAGTCGAATATAGATAGATACATCGGTCGATTATTGAGCCAGAAATACCTCTGCCCGTGGCTGTCGTAAATTAGACGAATTCGAGTCCCAGAACAACGAAATCATGTTAAACACGCGGCCACGAGATCAGAAATAACGTACAATAAACCTTAAAATAAAGGGACCCGCGTTGGGTCGTTTCACGCTCAAATGACTCTTACTCCCTTCGTTTTAAATATTAAATCTCCATCGTCTATATTCCACATTGTTCCCTAAATGTGTGGTAATACTATACAAAGACAGTCGGAAAAAACAATACAACACGTTCTTATGAACGGGTATTCATCTCGTTATGTTTTCCATAAAAGGGTAGAGATTTCTTTTTACCTCACTGAGATGTGAAATTATTTTTTAATTGACTGCAGTATTAAGGCATTTTATAAGTTGCTATAAGTCAAAGATTTTTTTTTGCAAGCTATACTAACCAGTTTTAAGAAATAAAAATACATACTACAGTATCAAAAGTTAATTAAGGCAAAAATTTTATATTCTTAGTAATTACTTATTTATTTAAAATATTTCTTCAATATAATATTCTATATTTGTGGTAATAAATGTATAATATTTATACTGTTGTAAGCTCGGAACAAACATTAAATATAACTATGTACTCCACATCGTTCCGGCAATGTCCATAAAATTATGTACATTCAGGGACAATGTGATGACATAGATAATTAAAAGGTTCATGACTCGGAAACATCAAAATTAACTCGTTGTTAGAGTCACCTATATGAAATATATAGATGTTGTAGCCATGTCGTAAAATATGCCAAACCATGAAATGCTCGAGAATTTCATGAACTGGTCGTATTTCATGTATTGTTTCTCTGACCATTGGCCACATCATAATGTGTATTATTGTTAGCAAGATCAATGATAAAAAAGTCTAACCTAACATTAATATGTTAGGTTAGACTTGCCATGCCACATCATGAAATGCTCGAGAATATGTTATGTTAATACATAACATATTCTCGAGCATTTCATGATGTGGCCAATTCTACGATATGGCCACGACATAGATAAGTAAATAGCTAATATGACATTATTTCTGATAACATAATACTCATATGTAGATAATCTTTGGACAGACGAGTTGAGGAAAGTCGCCGGAAGCCGTTGGATAGAGGCCGCTTTGAACCGGTTGCTCTGGAGGTCGATGGTGGAGGCCTACGTTCAACAGTGGACATCCAATGGCTGATATGATGATAATGATGATGATGATGAGGTAATCACACTGACTATTGTACACATAAAACTAACATGTTCGTTATATATTTTGTTATTAATAAATAAATAATAAATAAATAAAGCAATTTTTATTAAACTTGAAACAAATTGCAATAAAGTTTAAGTCTGAAAGTTTTGCAGGCTACTATATGTATGTCTTATACTTTTAACCCACAAATGTTGAATGAAAACTTAAATTACAACTTACGATTTTGTGGTAGCTAGAGGTTTTACAAGCCAGACTTGAATTTTTTTAACTCTTAAAATGATCGAGCAGCAAACAAATATATTGTGAGTTTTATAAAAGAATTTAAACATAATTTTGTAGCTATAATAACTGCTAATAGCACGATTGTTAAATTACAAAATACTTTTAAAACATTTTGGTTACAAAAGCAATCAAACGTTTCATAACATTTTTAATGGAATTTCATTTTCTAATCTCAAATCTTAAAGCCGATTTATCATCTGGACTAGGCATAAATTATAGGGCTAGCTCTTTTGATTTGTAATTCAATAAACCAGTCATAATTCAATTTAAAAACAGGTTCTTTAATCAAATAAAAAATGACACTTGTTCAAATATTTGTATGCACTCACTCATAAGATATAATTACACTCTAAGACTAAGACCCGTCGTAGACGAGAAATTACATCATTATATGTTAAAATTATTGATAAGATTATATTCTGAACTTAATCTGTATCGGTCAATTTTATGTTATAAAACACAATACGATGAATTGAATATATATATATAAATTTTTTACACATCATCTTTAAACATGAAACATTTCTTTATAAATAAAATAACAATAATATTACATCCTTTTCTTCAAAACTGACTGAGAGTCATCGTATGATTAATGTTAAACTACATGATATATCTTTCACCGATAAGGCATGGTCTGCTTGTTACCAATTAACAATCATCTCCTTCGCCTCCATATACAGGAACGATTAATTACACAATATGGTATAAAATATGATTATGCAGATAGCTACCAAATCAAGTAGGTGGTAGATCACCTACTGATTTCACGCGAAAAAATCATGCTGGGATGCTTCAACAGAGTCGTGAGTAGCTCAAGTAATTTATTTTATGAAAAAAAAAGTTGGGTATAACAATCAGTTGGGACCTTATTTAGGTATGAGCTGGCTTTATACATGCGTGTCTGCAAGTCCGTATTGCCACTTCAAGGCGTCAGAATCGTTATAATAATAACCATCAAAAGATCGTCGATTTGAAGGGAAGAGTAATATGTGTAATTGACGATGATCGTTCCATGAAGTGTCAGTGATGACAATAAATATATATTACAACCACTTATTTTTTAATAATTTAATTTTTTTTAAGAAAGTAGCTTTAATTTATGAGTAATCCAAATTTTTTTTTTTTTTTGCAACTCCTAACATTCTTAATTTTTATGGGTAAGCTAGAAAAGGGAAAAACCGAAAAAAAAAAAATGAAAAAAAATAGCTTATCGAGCTTATTTTATTTGACTTTTTACTGCAATTGATCCATGGGGTAATCAAATAAATAAAAAATTCTTCTTAGATCTAAAAATCATAAAAACACATTATGTTATGTTCATATATACACACGACAATATACTTATAACATGATCTTTGAACTCTAATAAAAATGCGCACTCAAGAAATTATATTCTATTAACCTTCGGTGCTTAAGAACAATGATCAATTTAAATCATAAATAATCGCCAAGTAATAACTAAATAACATGAGTTGAAATAATTTTCGGCGGCTGTACCTACCTTTATAATTTATTGCACCTAATAACAGAGCACAGACAATATAACTTACTTGAGTGGAGCTTATTGCAGTCTCTACCTATCAATACGTAGGCCGATATTGCAATTGTACTTTTTGTATTTTACAACTCTTTTAAGGAATATTCGCAAATTCCTTATTATTTCAATTAATTTTTAATTTTTTTTACTTTAATTTGTAAATAGATACATTTTACTATACTCTGCAAACTAAAAAAAATAATAATGAATTTTATCAAACGAATCTTGTAAATATTATTCATTTTTATCAATGATGTTTTACAGAGAAATGGTCTTGATAAAAAGTCGGACAAGTTTAATGACGGCATTACATCTAGGAATGGTGACAAAAAAAACGTGTGGAACCGGGTCTTGTCACCCACGCGAATTCCATGCGGGGCGAGAGTCGCCAGTGCCAAGATGCACCGCTCGTATTACTACATCTGTCCCAATAACTTCATTCAATCATTTTACATTTGCAGATTTAACGTCCTTCAAATATAATTTAAAAATTTCATCGGTCATCTAAAAGTATACATACGAGCACATAAGAGTATAGAGTTTTTCCGTATATTCAGGACCTACGTTGCATTTGGTATAATTATGTGAAAGGATAAATATGGTTTCTTGTTAGGGTTTTATGTAAAATATATTCGTATACACAAAAAAATTAAATATATATAATAAAGAGATAGAAGATAATAAAATATATATTTAAAATTCACTAAACCTTAACACGCAACTTAATTGTAATGTATTATGCAAAATAATTGCAAATAAAATAATATTGTTCGGTTCATGAGTTCAATGTGCCGCTGATTCATACACAAATTTCAAGATTAGGACGAGTATCCGAGCCGATACCTAAATATAGACCGGAAGGGTGCCTTAAAATGTGAACGGCTTTAATGCTGAAAGTTAAACAGTCATGAATTTTAATAGCGTGCCACGTTTGACGTACACTTGGATCCTTGAGACATTTAAATTTTTTTTAAATTATATTAATATTTATATTAATAAAAAATAGCTGTTGTAAAGTGCGCAACTGGCGAGCCGCAACAGTATAAATGTACACTTGAATCTCATAGTTTATACAAATTACAATCCTTGTCTCCGTCTACCAAATTACTGTAATGATTTAGGTGATAAGTCAATATCCAAATATTTATAGTGAACTGTAACGCCATGAATGAGTTCATCTCCAAACACGACTATATATTTATACCCGATGACCAAGAGTGGCACACGTTTTTATTACAAAATATAAAAACTATAATTCATATTGTAGTGAAACTTAAATTTTATTATATTCTAAACATAAATATATTACTGAACTGAACCGAACTGAATCTGCCTTTAAACTATTGTATATTATATTATATGTTTATATTATTGCCAGGGTTCGAGGATACCTATATATCAATGGATATATATCATGATATATATCCGATATATATCAAATGACTTTTTATGATATATATATTAATTTATCAATACAAAATTCGTTTGAAATTTTTATATTATTAAGTAATTTTTGGCGTTTGTTACTGTATTTCTACTTCCCAAATGTAGAAGGCGTTGGAGTAGAGTTAAAGCAAACTCCCTAATACGGCATTATTTTATTATTTTATTTGAAAATTAACAGTGTGTTACGAAATGAATCAAATTCAACTGTGAACTGAAACATCAGCTGCATGAGGCTAATAAACAAATAAATCATCTTAAAAATATTAACCATAGTCTAACAGCCTCTCAAACCCAATGTCTATACAATGAATTGGTTGAGAATGCACCAAACTTAGTGTCCTCTGTCCCAAACATGAAAAATAATACTAGTGTAATAGATTTGACCACTGATGACTCGAACACTACCATCCCTATGCCAAGTAAAAATAAATTAAAAAAATACATTAAAATTAATAAACTCATCAAAAAATGTCACAAATTCTTAAAAACAAAAAATATATATAAAAAGTATAATAATATTTGTAGAGAGAGAACAGCAATAAAAACAAAAATGATATCGTACTGTCAAGAAATTAATATATTAAAAAATGACTATGAGGCCGATGTTAGCTCACTGCAGTCTGAGATTGGAAATTTAAAGTATAGCCTAGAAATATTAACATCTAAATACAGTACTGCTCAGAAAGAAATTGCTGAACACATATCTGCCATGGATGACCTGGTGAAACTTGGCAACAATAACCTAGAGCGTTTTGACTCTTTAATTAAATATCAAAATTGTGAATGCCACCTTTCAGCTTCGGGTTCAACAGGGCAGATAGATACTGGCTTAACTAGTGAATCCCTTACTCGGCCTGCGGGGACTAACACCGACCCCAAACATTATAATGTACCTGTACAGTCTATATCTATTCCTGACGATAAAAAATATTTAAAAATTTACAGTGATGAGTTAGGAAAAGGTATGGGTGTATTATTAAATGATTTTTGTATGGGCCAGAGAGTAATCAATCATTGCATGCCCGGAGCCACTTATGATCAAATAGTAAATAGAATTCTGAGTGAGGCTCACTGTCCCAACACAACCATTATTTTATTAATTGGGAGAAGAGGTAATATAAATAAACATTTAATGGAAAATATTTTAAATAAATTAGAACAATTAAATATAAACAAAATTTTATTGTTTACACTACCTTATTTAGCTAAATTGCCACAGGAAAATAGGTTAAGATATGGCATAAATAATTTAATGCACACATTAACAACTTGCAAATACTTAAATGTAAATATTAAAAAAAGGAAAAAAATTGATGTTATTGACATTAATAATTTATTTAAGAATAATTATTATATGTTGACATATAGTAGGTTGAGCCTACCATATTTTTTTAAACGACAGATAGCATCTGTGCTATCTTATTATATACAAACTGACATAGCCAATAATCTGGTTACTTTGACATCTGCTCCTATTGAGCAAAATTATAATATGAAATTTTGTGACATGGAATCCGTTCCAAATAATAATAATTTAAATTAATAATTAAGACAACAGAGGATACCTCTAGCAAATTAATAAGGCATGACATTAAATTAGATAAATGTCATAATAAGTTGATAAGGAATGCCCACAGTTGTAAAAATTTAAATAGGGGAAGGTGGGGGAATTGCGGACGCGGGGTAAATACGGACTAACATATATCTGCTTTACCCTTGCCGCCCGCGTCCCACCGCTGCGATTACGCGTTACGTTCCGCAATCTTTAGTGCCCACCAAATATTTCCGACAGACGGCTACGCACGCGTTTCAAGATAATTGTAATTTTAAATTTTTTGTGATTTTGATGTAATTTTTGGTATTAATTATTTTGAGTGTTATTCAAAAAGAATAAGTGTCAGTAAAAAAGTAATATTTTCTGTATATTGCGATGTTAATGACGAGTAAATAGTACAACCGTTTGCCTTATTAAATTTTGTTAAACCAAAAATTTCGTTGTTGTACTTTTTCTAACTCGTTTGGGTCAATTGCGGACAAATGGTCTGGGGTAAATACGGACGTCCGTAATTACCCCATTATTTATCAAAACCTATTATTTTTATATTATTTTTTGTAATTACTCCATTATGTATCAAAACCTATAGCAATATTTCTATATTCCAAATGCCTCGCAAATATATTAAGAAAAAAGGACCAGCTTACACCATTGAAACTTTACAAAGAGCTGTGTAAGAAATTAAAGAGAAAAATACATATAATATATTTCGACAGGCGGTAGAGAAGTATGGCATTCCCGGAGCGACCCATTATGATCAAGTGAAAAAAGCCTGTGTTACTAACATACCAAAAAGAAGAAAGAAGTCAGTTTTTAATGAATCTTCAGAAAACGAACTGGTCGAATTTATTTTCAAATCTTGCAAAGCCTTCTTTGGGATAACAATTCCTACCCTAACAAAAATAGCATTTGATTGGCCTTTATACAAAGGCTTTTAATAGAACCAAAAGTACTGACAAAGCTATGAATGACTTTAAGTCTGCTGGAATTTGTCCAATAGATCAAGAAAAATTTAAAAACACTTTTTTTGAAAAGTGTTAAAGTTTAAGTTTTTTAAGTTTCAAAAAGTGAAAGTTTATAATAATATAATTCAAGCCAAAATTAGTCTCAGAATGAATCTCAAGTTGTATGTGATGCTGCCAATTAAAATATTTTTAATCCAATAGAATCTCAGAAAATATTTCAACTTTCCAATAATGACGCTAACTTTGACGATTTAAACGAAATAATAACTACGTCTGCATTAGTGGGTGATGCTAGTGAAGCTGGTGTTAATCAAAGTATAACAAGTCAAACTTGTCCTTGTCTCCCTTAGTACCACTTAGTGATGTAGTGCAAGTACCAACTCTTAAGCCATTATTTTCACCAGCACACCGGAAAAAGTAAACCTAGAGCAAAAAGAACAAAAGAAAATAGAAAGAACCTAGAACAAGAAAAAACTAAAACTACAAATAAGAAACTAAAAAAAAAAAAACACTAAAGAAAAACGACCATAAGGTTTAAAAAACAAACAATTTTGAATGTGATAAGGAAAATGAATATTTCTGCATTTATTGCCAGGAAAAGTATTGTGACCCACCTACGGAAGACTGGATTATGTGTTCAAAATGTAAGAATTGGGCACATGAGAATTGCAGTGCTGGGTCTTCTTCAAGAGGCTACGATTGTGAATTCTGTAAATGAAATGGGACCTCGTCCGTAAATACCCCAGCTTGTCCGCAATTAACCCAGCACTGGTCCGTATTTACCCCAAGAGCTAAGGGTAATTACGGACATATATGTTTTTGTTTTTGATTAAAATTTAATAAATGTTGATTGATCTCATATAATAATTAATGTTGATTTGTTAGGTAAACAACTATAGTTTAATAATTAATAAAGACAGACTGATTATTATTAATCGTTTGAGTTTTATTTGTGATTCCGCTTAAGCGTCCGCAATTCCCCCACCTTCCCCTACTGTAAACCTGGTGCATCAAAATATACAGGGCATGTTAGGTAAAGATCTTGAACTGGAGTTATTTATGAATGGTGAAAATATCAATATTTTATGTTTAACAGAACACTGGCTTTCTATTTCCCAGTCCATATTTAACTTCAGCAGTCACCAGGTAGCTAGTATGTTCAACAGAGAAAAAGCTATACGCGGTGGCTCTTTAATAATTATAAGTAAACTTTTTAAATATAAAGAACGTAAAGACATTGTGAGCCTCTCTGTTGAGCAGACTATTGAACTAGCCTGCGTAGAGCTTGAGCACTTCATTGTTGTATGCGTATACAGACCTCCTAGTGGGTTATATGAGTACTTTGAGAAAGTATTAGAAGAAATTTTGTTAAAATTAAATAATTCTAATAAGGTTATTGTTGTATGTGGGGATTTTAATATTGATTTATTACATAATTCTAATATAAGTCTCAGATTTAAATCTATGCTTTTATCATATAACCTACATAACTTATTTACTGAACCCACTAGAATTACTGCTACCAGTGCTACATGTATTGACAACATATTTACAAACTGTAAACCGTATTTTAAAGCTATTATTAATAAGTTAAGCTCAGACCATTGTGGTCAGTTAGCTTCCTTTTCTTACTCTTTAAATACCAACAAAAATATTTTAAAAAAGACTTTTGTACCTATAAGTACTGCACGTATGGAGAGGTTTAGAGGTAGTATTGTGGCAAAACTTCCTTATTTATCATACACCAATGATCCCAACTACTTATATAACTGTTTATTTAAATTAGTAAAAACTGAATTTTCTACAATATTTACTTCTAAAACAGTCAATTCAGGGGGTCTCTTGACATTTAGTGAATGGGCAACTCCTGGCATACACAAGAGCAGGCAGAGGCTTTATGAATTGTACAGCACAAAAGCCTATAATCATAATGTATCGTTTGCTTCTTTTGTAAGTGCCTACTCAAAAATGTTTAGAAGAGTATGTTCCATGGCAAAATCCTTGTATATTAAAGACAAAATTAGAAATGCGCATAATAAAATCAAAATGACATGGAACATAATTGCTTGTGAAAGTGGAAGAGTCGCAGATCGCAGCTTCGATTTTAGGTTAAATATCAATAATAATTTTATTACCTCAGACCGAGAAGTTGCATCTGAGTTTGAAAAATTTTTCACTGACATTCCACTTTCAACAACGCAATCACTTAATTCGTCTCCAGGCATTGCCGAATTTTTGCTAAAGGAAAATGTTAAAGAATGTAATGTAATATTTACATTTAAACCTGTAAACCCCAAAGATATAATAGTAGCCTTCAGAAGCCTGGACGTCAAGAAATCAGCTGATCTATGGGGTTTATCTGTAAAAGTTGTTAGTTCCATAATTGATGTTGTTGCACCTCATCTAGCTACTATATTTAATGGCTGTATAGAACATGGTGTGTTTCCTGATCTAATGAAACACAGTAAAGTGATTCCTATTTTTAAATCGGGCAGTACGCTAGACCCTAATAATTTTAGACCAGTTTCAGTACTCCCAACATTTAGTAAAATTTTTGAAAAAGTAATACTCGGGCAAATGTTATCGCATTTTAATGCACACAATCTACTACATAAGAAACAGTTTGGTTTTACAAAAGGTCGCTCCACAGCAGATGCTAGTGTTGAGCTAATTAAAAATGTTTTTGAGGCATGGGAAAGGTCGCAGGATGCTCTTGGGATATTCTGTGACTTATCTAAGGCCTTTGATTGTGTGCATCACGAGACGTTGATCAGGAAACTGCATCATTATGGGATTAGAAATAAGGCACTCAACCTCCTGAATTCCTATTTGAGTAATAGAATACAGAGGGTTGATGTAAATGGTAAGAGATCTCCTGGGGCTCCTCTAGATATGGGGGTTCCACAAGGATCTATTCTTGGCCCATTTCTCTTCCTTATTTACATAAATGATCTGCCATTTTTTGTACAGGACAAACATGAGATAGTATTGTTCGCTGATGACACTTCACTTATTTTTAAGGTGAAACGTAATTTACCTATGTATGACGATGTAAACGATGCTCTCTCAAAGGTTGTCTATTGGTTTGACTCGAATAATTTACTATTGAATAACAAAAAAACAAAATTAATAAAATTCACGACACCTAATGTTAAACTTGTTGATAATGGTGTAGAATTAGGAGGGGAAATGTTAAAACCGGTAAAGTCCACTAAATTCCTAGGTATAATTATAGATTCGAAATTGCAGTGGGATCTCCATATTGAAGGGTTAGCGAATAGGCTCAGCTCTGCAGCGTTCGCGGTAAAAAAAATTAGACTTCTCACTGACGTAGATACAGCTCGCGTAGTATATTTTAGTTATTTTCATAGTATTATGTCCTATGGAATCTTACTATGGGGAAATGCAGCTACCGTTAATACTATTTTTGTCCTGCAGAAAAGAGCTATTCGTGCAATTTATAGTTTAGGTCCTAGAGTATCATTAAGAGATAAATTTAAAGAAATAAAAATATTGACTGTTGCTTCTCAATATGTGTACGAAAATGTTATGTATGTCCATAAAAATATACACGAATTTCCCAGGAATTGCGACACGCATAGCATTAATACTAGGAACAAACATAAACTTGCAATGCCTGTAACTCGCTTACGCCGAGTCAGTAATTCTTTTTATGGACAATGTATACGCTTATACAACAGGCTCCCAGAAAACGTTCAAAAAGTTTCTATTGCCAAATTTAAAAAAATTGTGAAAGAACGTTTGTGTACCAAAGGATATTATTCTATTAACGATTTTCTAGAAGACAGTACGCCTTGGGAATGATGTGATCGCCTCCAGGCTATTTCAACTTAAAGAGAATTATTGTTAATTTCAATATACTCTGAAAAAAAAAAAAAAAAAAAAAAACATTACGTAAAAAAAAATATTAGTCCCGCTGAGTTTCTTTCGCCAGTTCTTCTCAGGTCAGAGGCTTCTTCTTTCCGAACTGGTGGTAGACTCATGACGTTCAGTAAATAATTGTAATAATTTTATGCTGAATAAAATATTTTGACTTTGACTTTGACTTTGAATGACTGATAACTGATTTCATAACTAAAAGACTTATTTGGTTATATTCTAGAGTTATTATTTGTAATGTTTATTGTTTTATAATAATAACCTTTAATTCAGGACTAGCCCATATAGTGTTAGTTACAAAGTTTTCTTATAACCGTTAATAATAACCAATTTAAATCGAAATTAAATCAACGACAAAATTCAATCACCTAAAAATTAAACGTCATCATACTCAAAATCAATACCAAAATTCATTGAAAATTACAATTTAACATTAAGAATTCAAAATCAATACTAAAATTCAGTCAAAAACTAGAATTACTAAAATTCAATTAAAGTCACAATTAAATGACTGACCCGTTGGCGCAGTTTGCAGTGACCCTGTTTTCTGCTCCAAGGGTTGTGGGTTCGATTCCCGCCCCGAGTCTGGGTGTAATATATGTTTATTTATATATAATAATATTATATATATATTCACCAGAATATTCATAGTTTTGAAATAAACAGTATTAATCGCAATGTAAACACCAGAAGGAATAACAAAATTGTAACTCCAAGTTTCCGACTACGCAAAGTAAACGCCTTCTTTCTGGGTTATGGTATTCGCATGTATAATAAAATCCCACAAACAATGTTGGAATTGTCTCAACATAAATTTAAAGATTTCATTTAAAAAAAATTAATAGATATAGCGTATTATTCGGTGCAGGATTATTTAGCTGATAAAGACGTGTGGACTTAGTGGCGCTGTATTTCATGCAAGATATTACTAATTTTGTACTAAAACACAGTTTATGTATTATTTTCAAAAGAGTAACTGCGGAGTTTCTTGCCGATTCTTCTCTGCAGAATCTACATTCCGAATCGGTGGTAGCTTTACTTTTACAAAAAATAATAATAATCACTACAATATTAATTTTGTAAAATGACGATTCGAAAGTGCTCGTGGGGCCCTATTTGAATAAAGTTGTTTTTGATTTTGATTTTGATTATTATTTGTATGTATATTTATTTAAAAAAATACGTATATCAGTCAACTGTTACCTAAAACACAGGCATTAAGTTGCCTACCTTAGGAACAGACGACCGTGTGTGTGTGTCAAAAAAAATAATTAAAATCTAAATCCAATCAATACCTACTAAGTTTAAACTACAATTACAATTCAATCAAATTTAAAATTCAAAAAATTCAAAATTAAAACCAAAACAAAAATTAAAATCAAAATCAAGACCAAAATCAAAATCGAAATCAAAATTAAATAAAAAACAAAATTAAAATTAAAAACTTGTTTTATTACCTAAGTGTAGGTATGACCATTGACTGATTAGAATTTATAAAAAGGTTTAATGTTTTTAAGTTGATTTTTTAATATACAGTGGACCCCCGGTAATATCCAACAAACTTTTTGCAGGGCAGTGTCGGATTATCGAGTACTGCCTAAACCCCCTATAGTCCGGAATGTTTTCAAAAGAGTACCTTGTAATCCGACAAATTACAGGTTCAATGATAGGATTATATATGTTATATATATATATATATATATATATATATATATATATATATATATATATATATATATATATATATATATATATATATATATATATATATGTATTCAGAAGTACAAATCATATTTTTATTTTATATCATACTTCATTATGTATGTCAAATTTAGTAAATTAAACAACTCAATAGAGAGCTTACGGTTTATTATAAAATTAACGTCATTAATGCTATAGAACTTACAAAAAATATGCAATAACTTTACATTGGGAAATAATTGATACAAACAAATGTACATACTAAAATAATCAAAAATTATGAATCAATAAATTTAAGAAGCATGAAAATATTCATCAATTTTTTTTTTGTTTAAACAGGCAAAATATTCAAACAGACCATGTCGGATTAGAGGGGGTGCTGGATTAGCCGGGGGCCGGATTACCGGGGGTCCACTGTATTAGATTTTATGTTTTTTTAGTTGATTTTGCCTGATCTAGAAAAAAATTTTATGTTTTGGTTTCATTTGTCAGATTTTAAGTACCTAAATAAATAAAACATTAAAAGCGTTTTAGTTTCTTTTTTTTTTTTAATAATTCATTATGTTTATGTAACACATGCAAATAGTATACATAAAAAATACAATAAATTAATAATATAGCTTTCATACAAAATGGATATATATCAAAAAAATTCGGATATTTATGATATATATCGGATATACCTATATATCATAAATATTCGATATTTTGATATTTATAATAAATATCGGATATTTTCGAACCCTGATTATTGCTCATACATTATATTGTCACTACGCATGAAATGACTCCAAATTATGGTTTAATGAGATTATGTGAATTTACAGCAAGTGGGAACTTGTCACGCGTTATTTTTACCCGATGAGAAGAGTTACATTGCTTTCCTGTTTTTAACTTTATGACTCAGTTTTATATATTAATAATTACGCCGAATTTACATTAAAATTATAGCTTAAAGATGATAAACTTTGACTGCTAGGAGTCTTATTGGTACCTACACGGTTTTTCTCAAACTGTTATATTTTACGTATTATTACATACTATTATGTTTATACATATAAATATATATTGCACGCAGTCGACATTTAATGACTGATATGATGATGATATATTTTAAGATATATTTCTTTCATCGTCATCATCATCATCATAGGCCCTTTTTCTCCATGAAATCGACCAGCCTCTATCCTTTGGAGACTAATGGCTGATTAGACACCTCGGTATTTTGTATAATCCGCCGCAGCGTATGTATGTGGTCCTTTTCAGAAACCGGCTTGTTCCGGTGGCTGGAGTCATCAAACTTGCCCGTCAGATGATTCGTAATGACCCTAGAGAACAGCTTATAAACGTGGCTCAGAAGCAATATGGGCCTGTAATTCTTCAACAGGATGTAATCGCCCTTTTTAAAGAAGAGCACCACTACACTTCTTTTCCAGACTTCCGGCGTTACGCCCTTGAGCAAAACGGCATTAAAAAGGCATTCTTTAATATCATAAAAATATTCAATCCCCGGTTACCGCTATGTTCTTAATTCTATTATTTTAAAATATTTATTTTATTTTCGTTTAGTAACTTACCAACAAAAGTTATATAAGAATTAATTATCTCTTAACTATTATTATTACCTTATTATACTCGTTTATGTATGTATGTGTATGTGTGTGAGTGAGTGTGTGTATATATATATATAAATTGTTAAACGTTTAATAAATTACTTCTGTGTTTTGTATGGAATTAATAAAGCTCTATTATTATTATTATTATTATACTCGTATATATATCTCCTATATGGAGAAGAGGCCTTTGTCCAGCAGTGGGACGTTTACTGGCTGATTCATATTATTATTTATCTATTTTTTTTCTTTTGATATTTCAAACCCAACAAAGTTTAGAATATAGTACACTTTTTTGGCTTTTAAATGGAATAGTTTAAACAATTTGTAATATTTAAGAAAATTTAAATATATTCTCAATTTGTATTAAAAGTCGTTAGAGCTTTGGTACCAGTAAAGAGGTCAATTTTATACAAACATAACTATCGTACAGCAAATATTACGGTAAAACTAGTTGACATTACTTTATTAAATCCGTAACATGCGGTCAATTATAGATGTACGCTCTCGATACTAGCGGAGAAAAACTGAAAGCCATTAGAAGCACAGTTACGTAAAACGCATAACATTTTACAAATGCGGTCGAGTTAAGAACTAGTAGAAACCACAACCTATATGAAATAATACAGCTGTATTTTATATAAATAAAAATTAAACGCCGTTAGTTGACAAGAACGACGACAAGACGATTGCACTTTAGTTTGAAAAAATTGCTCGGAAAATTGAGAACATGTGAAAAAAGAGGTAAATCTAAGAAATGAAGACATTTATCTATTAGGCAGTTAACTATTTATATAATTTTTTTACTTTTTTATTTAAATATTTAGTCACACGCATTACAGATAGGTATCTGTAATAATATTCCTTTTAAGCATTGTTATATTTTTTAGTGGCTAGAGACGCTATACGAATATTCTGAAGTATTACACGTTCATATGTACAGATTCCAGTATTTTTGAAGTGAAAATGCCGCGAATAGGTGGTTGTGGTACAAAATAACGGAGAAAGACACAGTCAATGAATCGGGAAAACTAGTCAAGACTCAGTCTGCAATCCCTTCGTTTGAGGCCATGGTGTTTATTGTATTCGATGATCGAGAATCAGCTTCTCTGCTTAAAACTCGCTATACTAATTATTATATCTATTTCAATCTAATTAATTCATACGCTCGAATCCAAATACCAGAAAATACTGTTATATTAATTAATAATATTGGATTACGCATTTTTAGTAAATTAAATGTATCAAGAATTCAATTTAAAATTCACTATGTCATACAGTTACTAATTAAAATATAATTTGCTTAAAATTAAAGAACTTTTTTCGAACTTCGAATCGTAAACGACGTAAACCGGATACGGAATTTTTCATTGGCAATAAATTATTGCTACAAGTTTATTTAGTGTCTTTCTAAAAATAACCTCAATAAAAATAATTTTGAAAAAATTTTTATATCTACTTTTTTCCAACAACTACTTTAGATAGGTAGTGTAAAATTTTAGATAGGTAGTGTAAAATTTTTTATAGAAATTTTCAACAAAACGATCCGGATTGTTACAACTTATTAAAAAAAGTTTGAAATTTTCGGATTTAAGCATTGGAGTTTTTTATAGATAAATGGATTTAAGACAGACTGTCGGGTCCGCTAATGTTAATCTACAAATCTTATTTCTAGATAATGTAACTTTCTTAGTATAAACTTTTATTAAAGTCGATAGTTTCAGTGTTTATAATATACACAACACACACACACACACACACACACACACACACACATATATATATATATATATATATATATATATATATATCATCATTCAATTATTACTTATCCATTAATTTTTTCTTCGGTCTAGTTTCCAGTTTATCTGACTGATCGACTTGATCCTGACCGTTAGCGCCACCTAACTGTATATAACGTGCAGTCACAATGCCACCTGGTGACCGCTCCTTGCCATTACTAGTTGCCATATACAGAACATGCCCTAGACGTGTAATTATCTTATGATAGAGTCAATAAATATACTACCCACATAATTAATTAATCTCGTTACAAATATGTAGGTAAACAAATCATAATTAATATACAAAACAATTTAACCCGTAAATACAATATCGATATTGTATCATCATTATCGATATCGATTTTCACAATATTGTTAGATTATCTCTTGTATATGGCCGCGATACTGAAATCGCATGTAGACACATAACTAGGCATATGTGAGACACATAACTAGACATATGGAAATTTTTATGTTGTATTGATGGATGAATATGATAAATTTCAAAAACGACTCTAATACTTTTTTTGTATAAATTCATACGAATTGAATATTAGTGTAATGTTTTAAACTATGTTTATGTAATTTTTATATACAGTAGTAATTGAGTCGAGTAGTAGCGGCATAGGTAATGGTAGGGCCTGCCCTGCACCTTCGATTTGCCGACGATATCGTACTTATGGCAGAATCCCTGGAAGACTTCAGCACAACGGTGGGCCTTAAAATGAACATGGACAAGATAAAAACCATGTCGAATATCCATGTCGTGCTTGCGCCGATATCAGTTTTGAATCCCACTCACGGAAATATTGACAAATGCGTCTATCTAGGGCAAAAGCTCCAATTAGGTTGTTACAACTTTAAGAGAGAAGCTTATTATCGAATCCAGTTAAGATGAGCAGCATTCGAGAAGTTAAAAACGTCTTTTCATATGTCATCTTCCTCAGTGTCTGAAGTCAAAAGTGTTTGACCAATGTGTGTTACCAGTGATGACATATGGATCTGAGACGTGGTCTCCAACTATGGGCCCTTTCAACAAGCTCCAAGTCACACACCGAGCAGTAGAGAAGGCTATGCTTGGGATTTCTCTACAATATAAAATCAGAAATGATGAGATCCGCAGATGAACGAAGGTTGCTGAGATAGCCTAGTGGTTTTGCAAGCTGAAGTGGCAATGGACAGGGCACATAGCTCGTAGAACTAACGCCTTTTAAAGCAGAAAATAAAAATAACATAAAAAAGTATATGTAATTAAATTGTAATATTCAATCATTAGCTTATTATTTTATTCACCCCTTACTTACTGATACTCCTCACATACCACTAACGATTAACAGTATAACATATAAATAAAGATAAATGGAACAAAACTCAAGAAGTAGAGGTAGGGTTTCATAACGGTCATCTCCGTAAACCGTATGTGAAATGCGATCTTAGCCCTGTTATTAACAACTAACGTTATAAAAAATGTATAACATATAATTTATAAAATGAAATATGTCACACGTTCAAGCTTATTTTAAAGGTATATTATTAGAACACTCCGGCCCGTACCGGTTTGTAATATATTGTTTTAAACTAATGCGATCACTATTCATAAATATAACTTATAATTCACGGGGAGATTACTGAGTCTCCCCGTGATCATGGCGATTGAAACATTGCCGAAATATAGGGAACTCAACAAAATTATAAACGCGGTAAGCACCCGAACAAATATAAATTCAAATATTATTTTAAAGGTTATTATAATCAACGCCCAATACATAAAGCAAAGCAACCAGTTTTACTCAAGTGCTATTTTATTCGTCTCGAATATTTTAACGGATAGACAGAACAGGCCCTGGAAGCTGACACCCTTGCTATTTTATATGCCTATAATATTTGCTCTTGGAAATAAAAGCTTATCTATAGTTAGAACGAATAGCTAAGCAAACAGATGTGACTCATTTTATATTTCCTCGGATTGATGTTCTGACTAACGTTTTAAGACGAGATTTCCTCCAAAACAATTTAGTCACCGCGAATATTAATCATTATTATAATATAAATAGCAAAAGTGTTTATTAAGAAGCAAAACTAATAAACTAATATGATATCAATACCGACCGTTCGAGACGACCGTTCTGGTGTAGTAGTGCGAGTAGTTCCCTCAAAACCGTGCGCTGGCGGTTGCGGGTTCGATTCCCGCTCGGGACAGATAATTGTATTTGTATAAATATTTGTTTCCTGTCTGGGTATATGTCCTTGTAGGTCTCCCCACCGTGCCTTGGAGAGCACGTAAAGCCGTCGGTCCCGGTTGTTATCATGGACCTGATAACGATTGTTACTCGTGGTAGGGAAATTATCCGCCAACCCGCAGTGGAGTAGCGTTGTGGATTAAGCTCCAATCCTTCTTCTATATGAAGAAGAGGCCTTCGCTGAGCAGTGGATGGCTTAAAGGCTAATACAGTATATCAATACCGATATTTAAATCCATATAAGTTTTGTTTGGAAAATTTAAATGTTATAATATTATATTGTACACCATAAAGAAAAAAAAAAAAAAAAAAAAAAACAAGAAATATTACAAATAAATCAATAAAATAATTAAACAACGTTCAAGGCGGAACCCTCAGTATTTGCATGGTTAATAAGCTTGTTATAAAAATATTACTTTAGTTCAAATATTGTTTATGCTATTGAATATAATATATTTATAAATTTTCAACTTAACTAAGTTTTTACTTAACTTAACTAAGTTTTTACTTAACTTAACTAAGTTTCAACTTAACTTAACTAAGTTTTTCTTATCGTATGTTGGGATTTGTGCTCAGGATATCCGGAGAGTTTAAGCATGCTTCAACCCATACTCTTTTATATAACACATTGGTAAGATCTATTCTAGAGTATGCCTCTTCTGTTTGGAGTCCTCAGTACAAATGTCATATTCATAAAATTGACCGTATACACGACAGGTACTTAAAGAATTTAATAACAGTTTCTTCGGATAACACGAATGTTTTGATTAAACCTATGTCGGCCGTTGACCGGCGTGTTCAACGAGATCAAGTTCTACTATATAAAATTGTGAACCAAGAAATTGACTCTTCATATTTACTTTCAAAATTAAATTTTAAATGTCCACGCTTGAATTCTAGACATAAAGTCACCTTTGACGTCCCAGCTACAAGAACAAAATTTTCTAAAAATACTTTTATTAACAGATGTTGTGCCCAATACAACGATTTGTTTATAAATATTGACATTTTTCATCTCTCTCTCAATAAATTTAAATTGCATGTCACGAATGCCTTAATTTAATTAATGTATCTGTGATTGATATGTTGATCTTAATTTTGATTTTGATTTTGATCTTGATTTTATTTTAATTTTAATTTTGATTTCGATTTTTATTTTGAAATGGATTTTAATTTTGTTTTTTTTTATGTTTATCTTGATTTCGATTTTAATTTTGAATTTATTTTGATTTTGATTTTGATTTTACTATTAATATTAGGCATCTCTTCTCAGCTTTTTTATGTTATATTGTAATATCGGAAACTGTTTGTGGTTAAGTAACAATATTTTGTTTGTTATTTTATATATTCTTGTAATACCGTTTGTTTCCAAAATAAAGGAAAATAAAAAAATAAAATAAAATAATGCATTTTAATCGCTGTGTTATCTGATAAGCGACACTTATCACTACTTCATTCAAGTGTATAACATGAAGTTTCGTTTATATCAAGTATTTTTGTATGAAGTGTACTAAAAATAGTACTTTCATTTACAATGTACGTCTATCAGTAAAATTGCTAGGAATATAGGAAATAACTTGACTACTAGGAATATAACAAAAATGCACTTCTAAAACAAGCTAAATGTAATAATATGCTTTAGTATGCGAGGATGCGTATTTATGACTCATCCCTAGTCGAAATTTAGAGCCGATTTAGCGCCGCCTTCGGTAGGACTTATGTCGGACCTCTGGGCTCAAAGTCGGTCCTAACCTATGTTAAATTAGGCCCTACTTAGCACCCAAAAATGGCACAAATTTCCGTTTTTTCCACTTTACGACTTAAATCGGAACTAAATGGAATAAAGTATTCGGTCTACTGTTACGGTACTACGGCTAAGTCGGAATACTGGGCTCTAAATCGGTTCTATTTCTGACTACTGGGCTCTAGATCGGTTCTATCTGGGACTTGAAGGAGCTATGTCGGCTTTAAATTTCGACTCGGGATGTATATTGCAAAAGTGTATAGAGATATAACAGTTATTGTGTAGTTGTGCGAGTAGTTGCCTTTACTTTGTTTCTGGTCTGGGTATGTCCGCATGGGTCTCCCCGTGTCTTGAAGAACACGTAAAGCTGTCAGTCCCGGTTGTTATCATAGACACCTAATAGCAATCGTTACTCATGCTAGGGAATTATCCGCCAACCCGCAGCGGAGCAACATTGTGAATTAAGCTCCAACTCTTCTCGTTTATAGAGAACAGGGGCTTACCAGGAACGTTTCTAGGCTATTTCATTTCAGTACATATAGATAACAAGTCACTTTTTAAATTAAATTTTCTATTATATTCTGTCTCATAACATACTTGTACCTAAAGCATAAAGTCATATTAATATTTTTATGACATAACTACTACTAGCAATGATATAAAAAAAAACCAAAATGCAATCCTTTTTAATTTAATTTATTTTTATTATGATGACTCCTTGATTATTTTATATTGCCATTAAAACCAGTACATTTAATATTCATTATCTTAACGAAGGCTACTTTATAAGTATGTCAGATGGACCAAATTGTACTCAACGACAGGTCGTTATGGATAATTGGACGCCTATGCCGCTGCCGGTGGCTGTGAATGACTTTCAAATTTTGAATTATTTCTTAAAGGTTCCAACGAGTCCATACACGCTTGTATTGAGATACATAAATCACTCTAAATTTCATTCAATCTTCAACTGCAATAAAAGTATTTATTCTACTAGATTACAAAGTATTTACATACAATTTAAAAAATAACAAGATTGCTACATTTTTATTTTAATATGTTTAATGTCTACGCTGCTGGTGCACAGTTGTTCGCACTATTAGGACGGCGGAGCGGAGAAACGAAGAAATATTAACCAATAGAATTGCAGAGCCCTTGTACAGTGTACACTCGAGCGGAGGGGAGATTTTTTGCAATCCTATTGGTTAATATTTCTCCGTTTCTCTGCGTTGCTGCCTCAACTATCTAGTCATTAAGAAAGCAAAAGCTCTGCTGCCTCGCTCCGCATCAATGGACAGGCACCCTTACGACACCTTGCAAAAAGGAGGTCGGGACTATTCTTTTCTCTCGGTCCCAACAGAGCCAATTTAACTGTTTCTAGCTACAATGTGATTTAAGTGTTATTTAAAAGTTATAGATTTTATGAGGAATTCATAAAAACATAGTCATATCATATTTATCTGTTTGTGTGACGCTCAAAACATTATAATTTATAATAGAAATAATAATTTAAGTTGTTTTTTAAATTTGCTGTTTAATAACCTGATTAGACCTGTTTAACGATAAAAATTATAAACATCAATTTGTCGAAGGATCTGATAATCTAACGAGAATTATCCACTTACTCTTACTGGGTAATAATTGTAAATGAAAAGCATAACTCAACCACTGGTAATAATAGTTGCTTGCGAGTAAATACCCTCAGAGAGTAATCCTACAAACTATTATACCTGCGCTCCTTTGTACCGGACAACTTGTTAACTTTGGACACGGTTCTGAGAACGCAACACCTTTTAATGTTAAGTTTTGAATATCAACCGTTCTTACCATGGAGTTATCATCTTTGAGAAATTGCGATTTTGAAATAGTTTTAATTGTATTGCTTTCTATAACTGCTTTCTATAATTTATTATATATTGGTAACTGTACACCATTTTAATATAACACTAATATTATTTTACATTTAGTATCGCGATGCCTGTTAAAAAAAAAGTTTTTAAATGTCGCTCAATAGGAAAGAAAAAGAAAATATAAAATTTAATCTAAGATAATTTTATCGGTTTTTAAATTGTAGGTATTATTAACTTAGATATAATTTTAAGATTTATAAATAAAGGCTTAAAATACCAAAACGGACTTAACTAAACACAACAATGAAGCTATAAATGTAAAACTTCATTACAACTAAATATTTAGAACGTCGTTCAGTGAATGTCTGCAGCTATAACCCGCAGGTATGTAGTTAACATAACAAGAGAGTCCGTACAATGGACGCGGTTAACTATGCCTTACTAAGTATAAAACGAAGCTTCTCGAACGAGATGTAACTTGTAAAAACACACACACAGACACACACTTGCAAATGTATTAGTTTCACTATATTATTTAATTAATATTACTTCACATTTATATTATTTAATATTACTTCACATTTAAATAGGTTTCTCTGCTCACAGATATTGCTCACATACATATTTTATTTACAAATCAAATACACACTAAAAGTAATAAAGCTTGAATGTTAAAGTATGCGTAAGTAATAGTAATCCAATATGTACGTGACCAACCGCTTCTAAATTGTTTCACGGCACTATTGTATTGTTAGATTAACAGGTTTGTCCCAAATCGTTTATACTGCCGAGAATAGTAAGTGTACAAATTATAATAATTACAGTACTTTATAAAATAATAGATTAAATTAATGTACTTTGTCTTGTACACATCTGGTACATTATAGTTACAAATTTTCAGTTGCAAACGTAATTAAAATTATAAAAAGTATATTTTGACCTTACATGAAAAGAGAAATGTTCATAAAATAATTTATAATATTTTTTCGGTAAATATCAAAACGTGTACGGTCAAAATATTTAGTCGCGGAACCCAAAACCACTTTTAGCGAAGTGGTCACCATTAGACAGTGGCGCGGTCCATAGAAGGCTAAGTTGCGCAGACATCCAATTAGACGGAATGTGTCTTTGCGACTTCAATTTTATACATTATGATATATATTTTTTATAATTAAAACAAAAACATTCAAAATTAAAAATTACATTTTTATTGACATAAATAAGAAATAACATGTCATCGCTTAAATACGAAAATTCAGAAGAAGAAAAAAACCAAATTATTATAATAATAATAAATAAACGTCTCACACTCAACGGCCCCCAGTAGGATTTGAATCCTGTGTCGGGGGTCCGGAAACATACACAATACACAAACACAAACGCCCAGACCACGACAAACATCTGTATGGCCTATACAAATATTTGTCATGTGCGGGGATCGAACCCGCGACCGCTAGCGCATCAGCCAGTTGCTGTGACCACTGCACCAACGTGTCGTCGATATTATGATGTTATAGCGATAAAGTATGCAAGTACGTATTTAAAACATGTTACAGAAATTCAGTGATGTGAATACATTCAAATAAAGTCACAAAATTACTCTCGCTTATCCTCCGGTATGACCGCCTGTGTACGAGTGTCCATAAAAGGTATTCCGACAATGGCCTGGGAACTCAACTCATTTGAGGTGAAACATCATATCTGTCACAAAATTTCTTTATTTAGATACTATGCAATGCAACAGTGATGTCAAATATTATTAAACATAAGAAATGCGTAATTAACGCGGATATCATTAGTATTAAGAATATAATATAATGAATTATACGAGTATGATAAAAAATCTAAAACTTTCATAAAAAGAATTTTCTTCATACTATCTCGTTCTGACAGTAAAAGCAATTTCTATGTTTGAGGTACTTTTCCTAAATTCTAAACTTAGTTAATTGCAAAATACAATAAACAAATAAGCAAACATACTTTAAAATACAACCAATTTATAGAAAAAAAATTATAAAATACATCTGATCTGTATTCACTTTAACAGTGTTTTAGATAGACACCTAATTAACTCATTCAAGATTGTTTTCAACTTTTCATATTACAGTTTTCGTTTTATTTTTGGCATTAATCATCTCGGATATGGCCAAGAAATAAATGAAAAAAGTTATACATTCAAGAATAGTCTTAAATTTTAATATTTCACTTTTAAATATTAAGACTTTTTTGCAAAAATATAATACATAAACTTAAACCGTTTTGCAAATATCATTCCTACCTAATAAACAAGAGGAGATATGAGAGATTTAATTTAATAAAAGTACCTAAAAAGCGAATTGAGACTCTTCACTCTTATATGTATAATCATAAACTAAACAAATTCGGTCAGTACTTATATTTAACTACTAGCTGCTGCCTGCGACGTCGTCTGCGTGAACGCTATTAGATTACACTTTGTTACAGAATGCGTTGAAGAAATAAAGGTTCACTGCTCGTTCCCCGTAGGTGTTAACGTGATAATATGTAGCCTATATGTTGACCCGACTTCTTAGTAATATTTGTGCCAAATTTGAAATAAACCCATGCAGTACTTTTTGAGTTTATCCCGGACATACATACAGACAAACAGACAAACAGACAAAAATTCTAAAAACTATATTTTTGGCTTCGGTATCGATTGTAGATCACACCCCAAGTATTCTTTTAAAAAAATATTCAATGTGCAGTTTTGACTTTCCTACCATTTTATTATATGTATAGATTATATGTATAGATAAATGTCCGCTTTTGCTTCTTTGATTATAAAATGACTTGTAAATGTAACTACGATTATAAATCAACATGGCAAACACCTAATATTAGATAGCCCTGTGAAACTGTGTTTATAGTTTCCATAAAAGGCCACCCAATGGATAATTGTGGAGTTAAACACAATTAAGAAGAAATATCATGACAAAGGTGGTTAATGTTTTATAAAGAACGTTCGGATATCGTATACTACGTGTTTGTTTAAAAAACTTTGGAAACATTTTCAGCGACTTTAAACTATATTTAGCTGAAGTGTGCAAAAACTTTGGAATCTTGATTGATGGCGGATTCGTATCAGTGTACACGAATGAGCTCAAGCTCTATGACTCTATATCAAAAATAAAAACTATCATTAAAAAACATTAATGAGGTATCAGCATGTATCTGAAGAAATTTTGCATCCACATTTATTACACTTATCTGCTGGTTTTAAAGTTTTAAGTTGAAATTTGTAAGGCAGTAAGGACAATAGTTCATTTATTATACGTGATATCTATGTGTTTAGTTAATATTAAAGGAAGTATTCACTCGGAACTTTTATTGATATAATCAACATGGATATCATGACACATATCCTTGAACTAAACAAACAGGGCAGTACCAACGCCAAATATGATATCAGCAGGATTATCACTATTTATCTGACGCGATAACCGGGTAAATTAACACGGGCGCCATGTCTCCTTGCCTTATCGCGTTATATTTGCAAAGGACTTGGCGTGCCAGAGTCAGTTTAAACTATAATTAGTATCTTCGTAATTTATAGATACGCCGTAATCGTATAACAATTTATTAAAGAGTATTTTTACATTAATTACCTTCAAGTCTGCGCTAAAGGCTTTTAGTAAGGCTGAGTAATATATCAGAAGTAACCAACAACTCAAAAATAAAGTAAAGGAAGAGAAAATACAACTGTGTAACAGAAAAATATTTTCATCAATATCATTCGTCGCGGCTTCTACTCAGAATCATCTTTTATAAAAAGCCTAACAGGTCCGTCAGTATGAGCAAACTACAGCGACCTTGTCGCTAACGAAGGCTGCACACCGTACAAGGCTGGCACACAAAACAAAATAAAACGACAACGCAAAGACCTGCTACAAAAAATAAACTAATAAAACGAACTCTGTTCGGAGCGAGTGCGACGGACCGAAAATTATACTCTTTTATCTTTTTGACCACGATTTTTTACCATCTTACTTGAAATATGTACAACTATGTAGATTAAAAAACATCCCATACACTTCTATATTCAGTTTTTTCTGAAATCTTTTTTAATATACTATCGAAAATTAACAAATTACACAAATAAAGTCCTAAAACGTATTTTGTAAGGATTACAGACAAAAACAAAAGATAAAAAGAGACATAAATGAACAGATAAAAAAAACTTTAATAAGCTAACATCCATGTTACGCAAACAAGAAATTATATTTAGCTTAATATGCGTATCTGTTATTTGTTAAATAAAAAATGGCGACAGATTATTGACAGCTATGTAGAACATGGACAGATGTGGTGCGAATTGGGTTACACTGATAAGATAAACACTATATATTAGTACTCCTATTATATCCCATGGATATCAAGCTATTTATATGAGTTTTGATGGCATATTTTCATATATAATATTCTTTATTGCATTTAAAAAATATGTAGATATAGAGTTATAGAACATAACACACACAAATATTTTTCCTTCGTTCCTTTTATTCAGATCATCCATTAATCTAAATTCATCTTTAGAATATACCTCCTTGTATTAAGTGTAATTTCTCATCCTTTTTTAACTAAACGATAAGGCAACTTTACTTGTCGTTTACATTGATTAAAGAATCATAGATATCGGTTATTATCATTTTTCTACTCATTTTTCGAATATTTACGTAAATTGGTTATATACAAAGATAAGTTTAGTAGGTGTTGATAATATTAAAAAGGAATCGATATCTGTTGCGCGACTAAACATTGATACAAACTATGTAATAATCATTTCACGATTGATTTATTAAACATGCATCAGTTGTAGATTGAGTGCATTCTGCATACTAACGGTCTGAGTCAATAGGTCGATTTCAATGGAAATAAAATGTCGCTCTATGTTACATTACAACGACGACATAAATTTTACATCACAACTTTATTCCGAATACTATTGAAAACAATAAAAATAAAACTATTATATTTACCTGAGTTGTTACGAATTATTATTAAAGGTTTACAGTAACACAAATTATGGTTCATAATGCTAACAAGTTACAGTCTGTGTTACTCAAACGAGTTAAGCCGAGTCACCTAGGAACCTGTGGGCGGATCCAGTTATCCCTAATTTAAACATTGCTCTTGAACGAATACATTCAAGAAATATGATTATTCAAGTTGTATGTTCACTTTTGGCGATATTTAGCATTACACGAATTTACAACATCACACCTTACAACAACGTTACACCTAAACAACCATGTTAAGCTAACTACTGCACAATTTTTTTAAAGTGAGATAAAGAATATTATATAATTTGTTAATGGACTATAATAACAAATCAAAGGTTGTAAAATATTTTTAAAAAAATCACATGAAAAACAGCAAAAACTTTTTCTAAAGTTATTTTAACACTGTAAAGGCTGTGTTAGGTTTATTTAACTATGTATTCAATGAGTTGTGTCGCCTCGTTCATTGAATTCGTCGCGTAAATTATAGGGTCCTAAGAACATTCGTTCACGTCAGAGTACGTCCCGCTGGGCATGACGTGTGAACATTTTAATTGGGAAGAATCGCTCATTGGGGGACGACCCTAAAACCAGAAATAAACTTATTGAATGCTACCAATAGTATGTTTACGTAAACGGATCTATGTTTTACTTAAAACTGAAGCAAAATGCTTGATCCTTAAAGAAACAAATATAAATAAAAATGAGTCGTGCGTTTAAGTTTATTAAGTTCGTAACAATTAAGCGAGGTGCAAATTTTTAAAATAACTTAATTGAAATAATATACAACATATTTACTAATCGTATCTTCTCAAGTTATTAAAATAGTTCCTTTTATATTTATAACGGAATTAGAACAAATACTCAAGACAAAAATAATAAACGTTCAAATAATTAGTTATCAGGCATTACCTTTAATTAACGATTTCAGGACGATTCAAATTAACTTTATTTATTTATAATTTTTTTAATGAGGTAACGTATTTATAGTTAAATACTATGAGATACTTTTGATATATTTATTAGTTTTATATATTATATTATACTAGTGTATGTATATACCTAAGTATTATGTATTTCTTGTATAATAATGTGTTGATATTTGTACGTAACTTTATTATATATATGTATGTTGTGGTGTATAATAAAATAATATATAGCGTAAATATATATTTTTATAGACTCGCGTTATTTTGAGAAATAACTCTGTTTGTGATCTCGCAATACACCACACTCCCACATGCGACATAATATGTTGATAATATGTATGTGCTAAAGTTAACATGTACGAGTATAAATTATAAAATATGCCAAACAATAAAATTTCTTACCTTTTTCTAATGTTTGAACAAATAAGCAAATGACTTTTAACTTTTTTTTTTTTGTATAATAAAATTGAACTATGACGTATTAGGTAGTAAATTTATTTGCTATTCCTGACTCGTTTACTTTTCTGTTACTACTAAATTAATTGCCTTATTGAATTTATAAAATAATTAATTACAGATTAGGTCTTTTACTTCTTTACATTGATCAATAAACACATGAAGCATTACCAATTCAATCTGATTATTTTTATCTCCAGACCAACACAAGATATTTAGTTCGACATAAAAATAACAAACCAAATCCTTATCAAAACTCTCAACGTACGTATTTCAACACGAACGCCGTATCATATTTATTTTCAGTTTAGTTTATTTGCTAAAAGGCTGATTGACATAATGTCAGTTACGTCCGACGAAACTCAAGTCGTGATATACTTACGTAAAAATATTTATACTTTGTTAGAAGATTGTATTAGTTGTATATCTGTATTTCTTACCCAAATAAAAAAAAGTAATGTCAACATTCATGTTTTTTTTTTTTTTAAATATAATAAGGAAACTTTTCAGTTTTCTTAAGTGTAACTTCTGTAGTAACTGCTTAACACTTTATTCATTTTGAGAATATTTCGTTATTCATACCAAAATGTCATTCAAAATTCAATCACAGTAGTTTCACGTATTCCCGTCGTGCATAATAATATACATTTATACCACCCAGACTGTGAAAACTGAAAACCATTGGATACCTTCCAACACACTGGTCGTCAATTTATCTCAAGATACGGTAGGATGTCTAGCACTAAGCGTGATTCACCTCACAAACAAGACGATAGAATAATATTTACATTATAATTTCATATAAAAGAATTATATTAATAGTTTGAATTATACAGATATATAATGTATGTGAATATATTGGAATACGTAGAATCGAACGCCAATATAACATGAACTGTGACGTTACATTTAATTCAAATTTTATGTGATTCAACGGCGAGTTGCACGAAACCGTCGCTAACTTTCCGTTAGTTAAGTTGCAATTAATCTTAACCCTTAACACCACTCGGTATTTTCAGTGTACACATCTACACTCGTGGGGGACCTAAGTCACCTCACTTTTGTGTTCATTATTTAATGTTAAAATGAGGAATATGTTAGGATTTATTTTTATAATATAAACGAAAAACATATATTCTGTGAAAATAAGCAGTTTTATTTAGGTTTTAATAATAATTATTACTATTCCTAGTGTCAAATAAAAGAAATACAAAAAATCAACGTTCATTTATAGGGGTTATTTCACAGGCCCAATATAAATAGAAAATAACTACGAAACAAAACAAAAAAACCTTTTTTCTAATAACCTATAAACCTAAAACTAAAACAGACATAAACGCTTCAATAACTTAAAACAACATGCAAAATCACAAAGGGAATGCTAGACTTAATTGACTAATATTTTTTTACCTTTTATGTATAAACATATTATCAGTCTCAAGTATTAGGCTGAAAATTATATTTATAATGTAATTGAAACTTATGACTCACATTCAGTACATATTTTTACATCAATAGAGTGGTTACGACAGACATTTTTCATACATTTTGAGCACACCCTGGGAGTATTACTATTTTTGGTTCGTGAACACAAATGACACCTAGATTTTTTTGGTCTTTTTTTTTCATTTATATGTTCTAAAATCAATTCAACAATATCATCAGTAAATAGACATTGCCGAGAGGTATCATCTTATTTTTTTCCCGAGCAAGACCTCTAAGGCCAGGTAAGTGCAAAATTATGTTATGCGCTCGAACTCGTGACTGCGATGGCGGTGTTTTTGTCTATTTGTATCTATTTTTGCCATAGAATGAATTTGCTTCTCTATTATGCTGTTCAGTGTTTTCTATTTCTACATTTTCCAAAGTACTATCTGCTTATTCATCGCTTTTCGTGTCGTGAACACTGACTTCATCCTCTGCATCGCTCAAATCGGATAATATCTCGGGAAAAATAGTCTCGTTTTCACTCTTATCGAGTTCAAGGTTATTTAGCAGCCTTTCCATCTGCTGAAAATCCAAATTTTTATTCATACTGCATTACAAACCTAAAAAAATGCAAATATTAAAGACTATTATCAACAAATAGAACTTACGTAACTACACTCGAGGGGGACCTAGATCCCGTAACTACACGTACCTTACAAACTTCTAACGTTAACACGACGCACGTCCGCACCCCGCTAGCTTTCAGGCATCAATAGGAATACTCGAAACCGCGACCGCATTGCGCTATAAATATTTATATAATTTGCAAAAAAGAGGACGCTGGGGGATCTAGGTCCCCCGCGAGTGGTGTTAAGGGTTAAAATTAGTTGATCTAATGATTAATTTAAAGCTGTTGGAATTAATCATCCGTTAGATAGGTCTTTAATTAAACTAAATATTTTTGTTAACTTAATCAGATGTAGGTTTCGTGCAACAGATTATCACGATTCTTGTTATTAAATTAGTTTAATAAACACTTAAATTTAAAATTTGTTTCGTGCAACTCGGCGTCAAAATGTTATCCAGTCTTAAAACATGACGCGTGACACGTTCGGCTGAAGAAAAAAAAAGAGCAATTTTTTACTTTTGTTTCGAAGAAAATGATTATCTTTTATGATTTTAATTAAAGCAATTTATTCATCTTATTGTTAAGGTATGTTTTTTCTTTTGTTAATTAAAAAAAAATTGTTTCTGTTACTAAATTTATAACTGTATCATGCAAATAATTTGTAATATATAAATAATTAATATAATATATAAATAATTAATATATAATAATTTGTAATATATATTCCTATTATAAAATAAAAGTTTGATTTGTTTTAATAATGATTTTTTTTTATATATTATAAAAAATATTAGGTAATGGAATGAAATGAGTTTGTTTTTCATCGACTATATGAGGAAGACTTTGACCTGACATTTCGACAGAAGGTCAAGAATGTTATAATAGTAGTCAATGATTTGATTAGTATAATACCCAAAACTCTCAACAAAAAAATCGTATTTAAATCAAATATTTTCATTATTGTTTTGTAGAACTATTAAAAAAATATGTAGAGATACTATCGTGTCTCGACTTATTATTAAACAAAGTAAACATCTATATAAAAATATTTTATATTTTAGTTAATGATTTTAATGCAACTACTATCCTTTTTATATATTGAGAAGAGGCCTTTGTCCAGCAGTGGGACGACTCTAGTATCAAAAGCTAGATCAGATGCACTCATATCTTCAGTAATTTATGTATAATAAAAATGTCGCTAACAGTAATAAAATAATTTATTTACAGGCATAAAGACCTATTTTTCAGACCAATACTATGCCAAGTAGAACTAGCCAACTCTATCTGAGATGATTACAGCATAGCGGCGCCAATAATTTTTACATATCCTACTTTCTAAAATTATTACAGTCAGTTTTTTTTTATTTGTTTACGTTAAGAGAAACATTTTTTTTTTGTTAGATCTTCATAAATTACAGGTACCTTAATCTACAACTTTTTACTAAGTAATAATTGATTTTGTTACGTAAAATGTAGGTGTATAAATTTCTGTTTTAGCAAAAGCATCTTTATCCTACGTATATTTTATCGTATCGTATAACAAAATAATAATATATTTCTTATTTTAATATAAAATAAAATTCTCTTTTATTTATAGCAACATGTTTAAACAATTTGTGTAATAGTTCAATGGCATCATCTATTTTAATGTATAAAATATCTATATTTTTCTTTAGTAAAAGAAAAAGGTAGCTCTACATTGATCTTCAATTCAGCAAATATTGTCACCCTTGTAAGTGTATTTAAATACTTTCTGTCAACACGTTCTAACATTAACTTTCACTTGCGTAAATGTTACTTATGCAATCTTTGAAGATAAGATAGCGAAGGGTTGCTAACCTTACAGCCGTTGTACTGCACTCATTTAGTTAATTAGATATAGACCTAGTGCAACCCAAGCTCTTTGGCTAATGACTTAGCGGGACGACAAGCTATCCACCAATTAAATTGTTTTATCTGATAGAATATTAGCGTGAAATAGAATTTTATTTTAAATCAATCTAAAAAATCAGTAAAAAAATAAAAATATATTAAGAAATGTTTAATTAATTTTAATAAGAAAAGAAAAACGTTTATGATATAATTTTTATTATGAAATTCTTCGAGCATGTCGATTCTACGTTCTTTGATAACGGCTTAGTCAGATAGTCGATATCGAAGTTCAAAAGATATTATAGTTATGTATTATATTTGCATTCACAGAAACTGATCAACACAACGATATCGAACACATGTAAGGAAGCGACCTTCACACATGACATCATAGTGTTTTTAATATTCAAGATAAAGTTTTATACTCACCAACTTTTTATTTCGTTCTTATTTCCGATGGTAAGATGTTCAGCAACAGAAAATCCAAAATACGAGCCGGGCTCGCCGAACTTTATCACAGGAATCCTCGGTTCTAAGTTAAAACTTGTAACACAATGTAAAATGCACAATAATAAAACATTGCATCTAGTATTTTTTGTAGCCATCGTTGCGTCCGTAATTTATTCTTACTGTAAATCAAAATATCACACCAATTCACAATATACCAGTTATTATTTGGCACATCGCGATTTTCGTATAAAAAAATACGCCTCACAGGCAATAAGACCCCCAGCACGCTGGCCGTTCGCCGGTCGAATATTCCCGCTTAACTTAACTCGTATTTCTGTTGACTCTACGTAGACATAACAAGGCCTACTCTACGTTAATACGTACACTACGCGCGGCCGAACGTCGTCCGCTGGAGGCAACTGAACTCATAAAAATGTACCGCTTATAGTGTTCAGCGCCATCTAGTACATTCTTGGAAACTATATAGTAATGAAGCGACATCTGTACGACATCCTCAACACTACTATACAAGAGATTCCTTATTTATTTATATCGATTCGTATACAACTCAATAGTTTTATCTAAAAATACGCCTTATTTTTCATAGGTGTCTAACGAATAATAATAAATATTACCAATCGCAAGTTCATTATAGATATAATTTATACAAAAACTATTTAAAATTAACTGTTCTCCAAGGATCTAAATCAGTGTTTCCCAACGTGGGGCCTACGCCCCACTGGGGGGCAATTTGATAGTTAAGGGGGGCAATTTAAAAATTGACTCGACACGACTTTAACAATATTGAAGGTTAAAAATTATGCATGAGGTAGGGGTGTGCGATAATTATCGATAATTCGTAAGTATTCGATAATTTTTCATTCTATAATTATCGATAATTATCGATAAGTGTTATTCGATACTTTTGATTCGATAATTATCGATAATTGTTCATTCGATAATTATCGATAACTTTTCATTCGATAATTATCGATAATGTTTTGCGATCCGATAATTATCGATAATTTTTTCCGGTCCAATAATTATCGATATTTTTGTGTGATCCGATAATTATCGATAGATTTTTTTGACGGCCGGCTGGTCGAGTGGTCAGGCAGCTGGACACTTTACGCAGCGGTCGCGGGTTCGAATCCCGCCAGGTGCAGATAATCTGTATGACGAATATAGATGTCTGCACCGGGTCATGGATGTGTATTTATGTATATATGTATTTATATCTTAAATTTATTTCCGTTCCTAGTACCTGTAACACAAGTTCTTACGAACTTAGCACGGGGCTAGGTTAACGTGGTGTGATTGTTGGTTAATATTTATTTATTTATTTATTTATTATTTCGATACCGGACGGCGGATGAGCTTTTTTTTTTTTTTAGTTATTCGGATAGGGAACGGAGGATTATGTGGATACCGACGGCGGATGACCTTTTTTTTTTTTTTTTTATTTTCGTCGTCCGAAAATTGTGCCGATAAGTATCGATAACTCAATACGATAATTTTTTCCGATGAACACCCCTAGCGTGGGGGCATAACAAATTTAGAAATGTTAAGGTGGGGCATGGCCTAAAAAAGGTTGGGAAACACTGATCTAAATATTTCTACTACTTTACTATTATTTCTATTTTTGATGTGCCTCAGTCTGCTTGTTTCTATTTTAACTTATAGGTGGAGAATATTTTTTCGAATTACCTACGTTTGTGTGCTTATTATTTTAATATTATATGAACTGAATTGACCTAGACTGAATCAGGCTGTAAAAGTCCCACTGCTGGGCAAAGACCTTTTCTTCATATATAGTATAATAACGGTTGAAGCTCGATCCATCACACTGCTCCATTGAAGGTTGGATGATAATTTCCCTATTATGAGTAACGATCGCTATCAGGTGTCTATGATAATAAACGTGATAATATTAAATATTTGTACAAATACAAATATCGGCTCCGAGCGGGAATCGAGCCTGCGACCGCCGGCGTTAAGGCGTCGCACCAGAATAGTTTTGACATTCTCAATAAAGTAAAAATTAGTACAACGCTCTCATCGTGCATGTTATAGATAAGAGAAACTTCAGTCGAACTAACAAAATTCTGGACCGAAAACACTGATGATGCTACTGAAGTATTACACAAATTAATTGTTAGCTTTTTTTGAAAAGTCATTCGGCGTCGCTAAAGATGTCGATGTCATGATTGTTTATAGGGTTGTATGTTCACATACATCTGTCTAACGGGAAAATTTTTCCTAGATTGGTTCTTCTAAAGGGAATGCTAAAAATATTGGTCAAAGGTTGTCTAGGGATATGGAAAGGAATCATTAGGCATACCTGCTGTAGTAAGCTGTGGGAAACTAACCTATCGTAGAGAATCTTGTGCCATTGTGTTCAAAAGTCTGCGGCGGTCGACTAGTGAATCTATTTTAAGATAAGAAAGCCTTAACTCATAACCCGACCGTGGGCAGCCCTGAATTCGATATGCTAGAAAACGGGTGAAGTTTTTTGAATGCGCTCAAATCTGTGTATATGAACTTTGTAAGAGGGATTCCATATCTGTTAACTGATGCATATTCTAAGCAACTGCGAATCAAGGAATTGTATAAAGTTATTAGGGTCAGTACATTTTTAAAGTCATTACATGTACGCCTAACAAAACCTAATATTTTCCAGGCACGCGTTACAATGGTATCGATATGTACCTACATCAAACTAAGTCTGCTATTAAAACCTTAGGCTGTTATCAAACCTTATCAAAACCTTATCAAAAGCTTACCTAAGATCACAGGTGGAAGATGATTCATTTAAATTAACTTTCTTAATGGAGTAAGACGACGCAATAGATGATCTTTTTTTTTTTGTAAATCTGATTAATGTGCACTTTTGAGGATTGTATTATTTAGTTATTGGTACACCATTCGTAGATATCATCAAGGTCTTTTTGCAAAGACCGTACATCATTCAACCTTTAAATAGATTTTTACAATTTTAAATCGTCAGCAAAAATGGAATATTGGCTGTTTTTTACTTTTAAAATATCGTTGATAAAGGCCAAGAAAAGAATAGGACCGATGTGTAAACCTTGAGGTACACCTGAAAAAGCCACATAATCATTAGACCTATATCCATGTACCACAACACTTTGTACTCCATTTAGTGTTTCGAGCGGATAAATATCCGGTTGGTAATCAGTAAGTTATTTGGTTAATTAACGGGTAAAATATATTTCCTAAGGATACTTAACTGCCTGCAGTGTCAGTCTAGACATTAGAATTTTTTTTAGAATTTTTATAATAATTAAATTGCTATGAAAAAAATTTAATGAAAAAATACCACATGTAAAAATTAAAGAAAATCATCAGTGAAAAATCAGTTATATATGTATGTATATTTGTATTTTAGTATATATATAATCATATATATGTAATGTTTGTATTAAAATTTTGTTTTAAATTATTGTTTATTGATATTATTGACATGAGTCTTCAGGTATGATCAGATATGAAAAATGACCGGGTCTGACCAGACCTGGCCAGGCGTGAACAGATCTGATCAGACATGAAAACGCCTGGTCAGGTCTGGTCAGACCCGGTCATTTTTCATATCTGATCAGACCTGAAGACTCATGCCTGTTCATCTCTGATCAGATCTGTACATTTTTTCCCGGGCAGTACGATTGAGGCATGATGGCAATATAACTGATATTACAGATGGATCTGAATACATTAGAGTTAATTCTCGAACGAATAGTCAAAGATATGATTTAACATTATATAGTGTTTAATATAGATGGTCTTTCATTATAATTAAAAGTAGTGGAAGTTATTCGGTAGGCGGAGCGCAGAGCGGCGGCGCGCTTACCATGTCGCGCGATATAACCGAATTCCACGCGGGTGAAGCCGCGGGCGGAAAGCTAGTATAATATATACCAAATCAACAGATCTAGCTGATACATGAAAGTTTTAATCCTTTTCTAGGATAGATCAGACATGATTAGGCATGGACAGTCATGTTCAGGCCTGAGCGTATTTACGCTTCAGACGTGAACAAGCATGAACAGGCATGTACAGGCATGGACAGGTATGATCAGGCCTGAGCGTATATAACTCTTCCAACATAAACAGACATGGACAGGTATGAACAGGCATTTACAGGCATGGATAGGTATGATCATGTCTGAGCGTATTTAACGCTTCAGACATGAACAGGCATGGACAGGTATGATCAGGTCTGAGCGTACTTAACGCTTCAAACATAAACAGACATGAACAGGCATGAACAGGATGGGCAGGCATGAACAGGCATGTACAAGCAGGGACAGGCATGTACAAGCAGGGACAGGTATGATCAGGTCTGAACGTATTTAACGCTACAGGCATGGACAGGCATGGTCAGGTATTATCAGGCCTGAGCGTATTCAACGTTTCAGACATGAACAGGCATAGACAGGCATGGACAGGTATGAGCAGGCCTGAGTTTATTAAACGCTACAGCATGAACAGGCATTGACAGGTATGTTCAGGCCTGAGTGTATTTAACGCTTCAGACATGAACAGGCATGATCATGTCTAATTTCAGGCCTGATCATACATGAACAGGAATGATCAGGTCTAATTTCAGGTCTGATCATACATGAACAGGTCTGATCATTTTGTCCCGGGTAACCGTTTTTCGATTCAGGGATCCGTTTTTAAAATATAGAATATACATAAGTACATATAATACAAAGGACCAATTTTTGTACATTTACGTGTGGACGACACTCCACTTTTATTAGCTAAATGGCGTAGATTTTAATTTCTAAAAAATATCATGTAATAATAGTAGGTACATAATATAACGAAGTTAAAATTAAAACTGCTATAGATTTATATACGAGTAGCTGACCAACTTATAAAATGTACTTGGAACTTCCTCAAAAAAATTGTTTAGATGAAAAGGTTTTTTTATGTAAGAAAGTGCAACAAAAAATTGTGTAGCCTACACTGTAACGGTAACTTGTACGGTTTTCGGTCCAATAATACACCATCCATATAGTAAAAAATACGAATGAATGATAATAAAACACATTTCAATCAATACATTTTATTCAAATAAAATTTTAATACAATTAATGAGAACACAATAAAAATTATATCGACAAAATAATTGTTATAGAAGCTTCATTGAATTTTCATTCAAATTTAACATAGACATTTTAAATAGTCTTTTACTACTCTCTCCGATAAAACAGGTTACATCAAAAAGTTTACTGTCCAAAAAGAAAAATATTACGAAAACAAAATAATTACTGAAAAATGTAGTTAAAACAATAAAATGGAAGGAGGCTTTTTGCTGAGAAATAAAATAATGTTTACATTCTTTTGTACCAATCTTTCCGCAGATATTTGCACCATCGATGTCTTTGGCTTATATAACCAGTTCAGCACAGAGCTGCAACGAATCTACAACCATATTATCAGAAGCAATCGTAGAATAGACATTGACATTCTATTGGTTGCAAAGTCGTACAGAAATAGTATGATATTTGACGGAGACTCTGTCGCGTCAGGTGGGTATTTGTGGTATTACAATACAAAATTCCGCAAGGTAGTACCATAGTAGTGGAATACCATCACGTATACTGCAACACCATTCTTACCTCTGACTATTTAGGGCAGAGGATGGAAAGTAAGCTCAGTTTGAGAGCGTGCAAACAATAGGTTGAGTTGAGAATCCAAACCAACGTTGAATACTTTCAATAATTTCGCAACAGCTTCTCCCGGTTCTTTGCGAACCAATGCAGTACCCGAGACTTTCATAAGGTGTACTTCAGAATCAACCGAGCCACCTCCTGTCGTTGCCAGTTTCACGTGACATGTGACATCTACTTGAATATACTTTTCAATGGCTTTTTCTCGCTTTCCTGGTACATCAATATATTCCGTTTTCTCTTCAATTTGTGGTAAATCAGCACGAAAGACGCAGGCTTCACCAATCTGACCCTATAAACAATAAAATAAAAAGTTAATTTCCGAAAAATAATATTTTGTATTTTATAACAACAGAATAAATAACATTAAAAACATGGCTTTGATCCATATAATACAATGGTAAGAGTAGCAAATCTTATTATTGTATTATTGGATATATTATATATTCCTCTGCCAAAATAAATATATACATACTGTTCTTATAAGATAAAGGTACGAAATAAACAAATCGGCATTTACACGCAATACCAATACATCACAGAGATCTATTCATATACTGGCATTAATCCAAAAAAATGGCATGTGTTAACATTTCATAATTATTGTACACTTACTCCGTTTCCTGTGATAGTAAATTGCATGTCAGGGTGGACAGCGCGTGGTTCCATTCCCAGTCCCTCAGGATGAGAATCTGACCAGAAATAATTTTCTGGTGCATTTAGTGTATCAGGTTTGAAAGTGATGCGTTTTCCATAACCCATGCCAATTGATTGTAATAATAGGCTGCGACCTTCGAATAGATGACGACGACTGCTAGCTGGTCGCACTCGGTAGTAAAATCCGGGAATAATTCGAGGATCAACGTATGTTCCTTAAAAGAAATAATTAAACAATTTAGTTAATTTTATAACATATGTACTAATCAAGTCGTAGATATCTTTTATTTGAACTTACCAATAACAGGAAGCTCATATCGTTCAAGACCTACTACAGTATACTGGCATGGAATGTCATTTATTTCACTGCCATTCACAGTTATTCTTCGTGACGAAGTTTTAATACCTGGCTTGAGCTCGTAACCCTTCTTCAGTTGCTTAATGCCAATAGCGACATTAACAACCCTAGAAACGATTGCATTTCCCCGTCCTTTCTTAAGAATTGCAATGCCAGTCACTGGCACCAATTTAGTTATTCCATCGTTTTCATACCATTCCACCTTGCACAATGTATTCAATTTCACTTTTTTCTCAATAGATCCGTCTTCAAAGATTTTTTGCTCCAGTTCAATCTGATTTTTCTAAAATATTTAAAATAAACCAGTTTAGTTATTTCTCATTTTTAAAGTTTTTAAGTAGTATTTTAACTTAATTTAAGAATACAAACAAAAGTAATTTTTAAACGATAAAATACCTGTTGTTGTACAACTTCCAATATTCCCTGCGGTTCATGATTGGCGTCATAAATTGTGAATTTGTCACCAGCAGAAACTGCTTCAATTTCGAAAACAAATCCTTCTGGTCGAGAGTCAGTCCAAAAATAGTTGTTATTATCGTTCAAAGTTAGGTCCATAGGCTCAAACGTCATCCGCCGAGCGTATCCACGTCCAATTGATTGCAGAGTAAGGGCCTTACCATCGAACAAGTACCTCGGCTTCATTGATAGAGGAAGGCTGTCCAAAGTCTGAAATTTTTGAATATTATTTATACTTAGCCCCTTAGGAGGTACAAAAAACTGTCAATCTTTAATTCTGTCATAGATATTAATTTTATAAATGAATAATTATGTAATAAACAAAATTATTTTATACACTTTAATTAAATTAAATTTGTAATTAATGTCTTTTGAACATTTAAAACACTCAAGGATTTACCAAAATTACAACCGTATATAAGTGTATCCTTTTATTTTATGGGGAAAATATGAAAATAATGGCATGGAGCCCTTATGAATGATACTTATGGTTTACCTATAACATGCCGCCAGCCAGAATGTCAGTCTGACCTGTCGGGTGTCAGCGAGCGTTCTTGAAGTTTGTTTTGTGAGCGCCTCACTGGGCGTTGGTCTGAAAAACTGGACGATCCACATACCATCGCCTACAATGGCACACAACCAGTGGCAAACACACGTAAGTTAACAGTGTTGGTCGTTGATGATATTTTCATTCTGTAAATTTCAGCAACGGACACTGCCACTTACTGTCTAATACCCCGCTAAACCTAATATAACCCAAATTACGTGAACTGCTGAATTTAACTAGTATTTTACGGCATTGAATTCGGACAAATTTTTATTATTTTTTGTTTACTTTTTTTAATAGTAAAGAAAGTATTTTATTAATAACAACAGCATCTTTTAACATATTAGTGTAAGGTTGACATTACAAATATTTAGTCGGAAAATTATCAAAATAGGAAAAAAATAATTATTAACTTATACTGTTACAAGTTAAGATTTTTTTTTTCCAAATCAGATCAACTAATTTATTAGGAATAATACAACTATAAACCGATAAGAAACTCGAAAATTTAAAGAACAACATGACAACCTTACTTTAAATTGTGCAACAACTAACGTAAAGTAAAAACTATAATTACAAATTCACGTGTGATCATACGATATGATACTTTGTGAAAATTCTTGCATTATTATCATAATGTATTTTCCGTTAAAAACATTTTTTTTAATAAGTACGGTATAATATATTAAGAAATTTCGCCTAGTACATGAATATTTTTGCAAGATTACATCGGAAAACAAACTCACCATCCAGCTGATTTCTGAAAAAATAAATCTTGCAAAAACCTTCTACATATGATCACAGTCAACTATTTAATTCATTACTATTTATTTACACCTTGGAATATGGCAAAGGACATTAAATGGTTATAACAATTTCATAAAAAGTTATAAATCCATATGCCACAATATTTTGTTAAAAGATAGCCGTCTCATAAAGTCCTGAATTCAATTCAAATAACTAATAAGTAATTTTACATAGCAATTTCTTTCGCAGTTCAGTAAAAATTTAGCCCTTAAATGATATGGATCTTCTGAGTTTTTCTGATGGTTTTGAGTCGATAAGCATCACATTGATGGTACAAAAGCTGATCCTTATAAACTATCGAGGAATCGATGAATCAAGCCACATTCAACAGATCTGGTTTAAGATTCGTCACTTAAAATTAATTAAATAATATGATAGTTTTTTAAAACTTTCTACTAAACTGAAATGTGGAAGATTGCTTTTCTGATATTACGTTGAGTAGAGCAATCATCAACATTTCTCAGTTAAATTTTATTAATGACGAATCTCCGATTCAGGCAATGACTTATAATGGACATTCTTAATAATTAAATCAAATTTCTCGTCTCACCTGCATTGGTCTGATTTTGTATCTGAAGCCGGTTCTAACTCGAGGATCGATGTAAACTCCGATGACCGGCATCTCGTGGATGGCTGGAGCTGGTACGCGGTATACGGCGGGAATATCTCCGAGAGTACTTGCGTCCAACAGAACCTCGTTTTCATATGCACTCTCTGACCATAAATGCCATGAGGGTTTGGTTGAATGTTCATGCTGATCCTAAAAACAAAGGATGGCTAAAGATGGTTTTCTAGCAAAAATACAATCCTGATCCTAATTTTTTTTTATAGTAGTAGAATTCCTTTTTTTTTACCCGAATAAAATCTAAGCCCAAACACTCAAAACAGTCGCAGTCACAGTTATCACAGGTTAAAATTGTAACCATTTCTTAATTTTATATTAATTTAGGACAATAAATTTGAAATAGGTGACTATTCCGTAAGGTGCTCCCAAACAGAATAAAGGAAGTTGAACATATCCAATAGTAAACATGTATGTAGTTGTAACTTGGCACAGTGCACATAGTATGACAATAATGTTTTAAAGATCTTGGCATGAAAGAAAGATTCAAGAAAAGAAAAAAAGTTATTTTTAAAATAGATCCTATATAGTTTAAATATCTAAGTTACTAACAAAATAACACTTAGTAATTTATTTAAATAAACATTCTAATAAAAATACATGGTGCTTGAGGTCAACATACTTTAACGAGACAATAAAAATAAAATTTGTTTTTTTATTTTAATAGGAGATACCTACTCAGTAACTGTTGAGTTGCTTATTAAATTCGACATTGTAAGCAAAAAAAAGAAAGAAAATATGCATCTAAGTAATCAATTCCAATTGAATCCATTGCTATGATTTACATTGACCAAAGTCCATTCGTAGGAATGTAGTTTATTTTTAAATTTCCCGTCAACAGTTTTCAGTTGCGTTTACAAAAGCATCCAACACAGTACAAAAACAATTTACGTAAAAAAAGACAACTTACTTTATTGGACCACTTTATTTTTAGATCTTTCAAAAGTAGGTATAACGTATTTAAATGCGTATTGATTTAGGTAGGTGGTGCAAATTCTGATGTTATAAATTAAACTAAACTAAAATTTCCTTTTTGAACTTCTCCTAGTTTGTTTTATATTTTAAAAGCAATTTTACTAACGACGTTTTTATTTAAGTTTCAATTAAAGTAGTAGAAGGGAAATAATCTATTTAGAAAATAAAACCTTAAATTAATATAATTATTAAAAGATTATTAGTTAAATGTTGTATGTTAATGTCATAATACGCACCAAAGTGTCTGTATTTTATTAATTTTGATTACTTTTCTTAGCCTTGTTTGTTACTATTTCGAAACAGACTACAAATATAACTATAGATTTAGGTGGTATTGATCTCACTCCGAATAATAGAGCAGTGAAGCGCTAAAAATTCTTCATCAATGCGAAGCCAAGCATTGGAAAACATCGCAATATAATTTGATTGAATACAGTAGAATGAATGTTCGTATTAGCTTAAATTTTAAAATTTTCGAACAGCGTTCATACGTAGGGTGTGTCGGGCTCTGTCTGACCTAACTAGAAAGATAACTCACTGGCAAGGAATTTATATACAAACTGGAATGCTAACTTGCACTCCAAACACGTTCCTACGGCCGGGATTGCATCTCTTTCTACCATGAATTCAAGGCAACTCTCGTAAGAAAGAGAAAAAATACCAGTTGCCAACGAAATGCTCGGAACGATTTTTCACTTTACATATTATAAGCCAATGTCAACCTTATGTCAAATATTTCAAGGTGCATATTTGAATATACAATTTTATTAATTGAGCGTTCCAGTTATGATATAAATATTCCTTGCTCACTAGTGAGTGTAACTGCTAACTGCTGGTATAATATCGCAATTCTTATTACAACAAAAAAAAAACATTCTATAAATAGATTAAACAGTAGATAATAACGATAATTAAAAAAAAAAACAATTACGGGCATATTGATACGAAATATTTGCATTTAATAGCTTTTTTTAAACATTTTAGCAAAGGCTGTAATAGTTATAGGTCTTATATCAACGATTAAACGTTTCTTATATTGCAAAGTAAGGAAAATGATAGGTTACTAAGCGATTTCTGTAAACCATTTTCATAAAAATTGAAATATTCCTTTGAAAGTATAAGCTTGTCATAAAATGAGCTTCATTATTTTGTGGACTCCAACTTTCAAGTTTTTGTACGTATTGCTTTTGTTGGGTGCAGCCTAAAGGTAAGGTACTTTGGTTTATAATAATAACATGCATTTACTGTATATAATAAAAGTAAATATAACAATATAAAATATCATCGTTAATAATAATAGAAATAAAAATAATATTTAATAAAAGTGAACTCTATTATTATGTTACTGAGAAGCACGTTATTGTAAGCTTTGTCGTTTTAATATATTATTTTTATTTAAAATCAAAAACTAAAATACTTACATGTATATCTAGTTCCTGAAAAGCGTCCTCGCCATCGCTTTCATAATCACCTGCATTTGTTATACCGATTTTTGGAGTATCCTCCGGCTCCTGTTAGAAGAAAAACATTTAATTTGCAATAAGTAAACAAATGGTGAAATTGTCTTGTCGCGCATATTAACTGACCTAATTAGTAAGGATAATAAGCATAATAAGCTTAGTGATAAATAACGAACTAGAGATCGTGTCATGAAGTGAATGTTAATTAATCTTTAGATAACCGCCATTTACGATACCAAAAGAAGGACATAAATATAGCAAGCCCTTGACTCGAAGAAACTTAAAGGTACTGTTACACATGCTCATTACTAGCATGCTTATAGTCTAGTTAACAAGTGCCATTTTGGTCAACTTTTTTCAGCAGACTCTGAAAATTATGATTGAGGTATCATTCGATTCAGAATGGCATCTATGTGATTTAAAAAAAATGAAGTTCCGCTTACAAAAATTGCAAAAATTATTAAGAAATAACTAAAAAAAAGGGGTTTAGTTTTTAAAATAGCTTTAACCAAAATGGCACTTGTCAACGGGACTATAACAATGCTAATAAGCATACTGCAATAATGAGCATGTGTAACAGTACCTTTAGATATAAAAAAAACATTACTGTTCTAAACATCAGAGTTCCAATTTCCTGTATAAAATATTGAATAAGGTATACAATTTCGTTGATATAATATGAAGGGCGTGTATTGAACGAGGTCAGTTTGACCTTTGTTTATTTAGTCAACTCGATAAAAGTCTTATAAACTTAAGAATTTACATTTATTTTAAATGATCTTTTGTTGGTTTAACATTAAACAGTAATAAATTAATTACACATATAATAAAATATTTTGAATAAAATATATATGGCAGATATATATTTATGTAGTCAATTGTTACATAATATAAATTAGTTTCAAATTCCTAAAAAATGTTTAGTGATTTTTTTAAATGCATTAATACAGATTATTAATTATAAATAGCTATAAATAAATACCTTTCTTTTTGAAAGTATTACAATTTGAATATTTTATTTAGGTATACCAAAACTATAAAGATATTCATATATTTTATTTCTCTCCGTCAAAGCAAAAGTTTAAAAGTATGTTAAAATGCACACTTATTGTTTTGTAATAAAAAAATCAACGATTTATTTATTATTAATTGATTTCATATAGGACAATACTTATATTTTACCACGTTATGGATGTACTCGTAATTTTTAAAAACGCTGAAACATCCTTTTATATGTTTATGACCTAAGTAAAGCCAGAAAATAATAAACTTTCATATATCTAGTTTAAAAATTCAATTTTAAATTATATGGTACCTAGATGATGGAACCATAGGAGGCAAAGTAGATGATGTCATTAAAGATTTGATCAAAATTGAAAACGAGTTCGATAGCATTGGCCTCAAACTAAACTTTTCGAAATGTGAAATTTTTTTCACAGATATATTATCTCCTAAAAAAATTAATTTGGCAACGGAATTATTTTATAAAATTGCACCTAATTTGAAAATACTTCAAAGAAATACACTTTGTCTTCTAGGTGCACCACTTTTTGATGAAGGCATACAGCCAATTTAAGACAGTAAAATTAAAATTTTCCTGGACAACACTGACAAATTGGGTACTCTAAATTCTCATATAGCCTATACTATTTTGAAATATTGTCTTTTTGTCCCAAAATTAATGTACATACTTCGCACGAGCCCAATTTGGAAATTCCCTGGCTTGAACGATAAAATTGATGCCACTCTAAAATGCTCTTTAGAAAAAATTCTAAATTTATCTTTTTATGAAAATTCTTGGACCCAAGCTACTTTACCAATTAGAGATGGTGGCATCGGCGTGAGAAAAATTTCTAGTGTCGCTCTTCCTGCTTTTCTTGCTTCTGTACATAGTATCAAAGGTCTACGTTCCGAAATTTTAAAATCAAGTTCAGTCCAAATTACAGATGGGACAGACGCAGTAGAAAACTGGAAGTTGAGGTGTCCTAATGACGATATCCCCAAGGAAGTTACAAAACAAAAACTTTGGGATGCGCCATTAGTTCACAATACTCGTGAAAATTTGACGCAAAATCTTACAAGTGATAAAAACCGTGCAAGGCTTCTAGCTTTATCAAGTAAAGAGTCAGGTCACTGGTTACACGCAATGCCGTCAAAAAACCTTGGAACACTTTTAGATAATGAAAGTTTTCGAATTTGTATAGGTCTCCGGTTGGGAGCACGTCTGTGTTTTGAACACAGATGTCCGTGAAGAAAGGAGGTTGATTCTTTCGGATTACACGGCCTTTCGTGCAACAAGAGTTCAGATAGGTTTTCCCGCCACGGTTCCCTGAATGAGACCATTAAAAGGGCTCTTGCCACCATCGACGTTCCTGCTCTTATTGAGCCAACTGGAATTAGTCGCGATGATGGCAAGAGGCCTGATCGTTTAACACTGATTCCCTGGGAAAGGGGACGGGCGCTTTTGTGGGACGCAACCTGCGTCGATACATTGGCTCCGTCTCATGTCAGGGAAATGGCTGTAAGAATGGGAGCCGCTGCGGAGAAGGCTGAAATGACTAAACGGCACAAATATTCGACACTTATCCAAAGTTATGTTTTTGTGCCGTTTGCAGTCGAAACACTTGGACCTTGGAGTAGCAGTGCAAAAAAAATTCTAAAAGAATTAACCCCACGTCTCATAGCCTCCACTGGTGACAGGAGGGCTGGTGCATTTTTTGCCCAAAGAAATTGCGATTCAACGGGGAAATGCTGCTAGTATTCTTGGCACCATTCCACGCGGACATGATTTATACCAAAACTGTGTCTAAATAATTATTTTAAGTTTTGAATTGTAAATATGTATAATATTGTACAATTTCTTTAATAAAAAAAAAATAAACAAAAAATTAAATTTCAATACAAACTTATCTTATACATCTCCCATTTCACTATACATTTCATTTTCATTCTTTCTTTTTTACATTTCTTTTTTATTCTTTCTTATTTCATTATAGACTTCGTTACTGACGTTTACTGTGTTTAGCTACAAAATTCAACTCAGCAAATCAGTAATAACGTGCTATTTTATAAGAATATATTAAATGACAACACCACGTGTTATTTCAAAATTAAAATAATTTATTTCCTCATTCCTTAATTTTCTTAACTTAAAATAAAATAACTAAACATTAAGATCTTATTTTCATACTACCTACTGAACTGTATATTAATCGAGAATACTTTTTCTAGGGCAATTTTTTTTATAGCTTTTAATATTATATCTAATAAATAATATGTGTATATAGGTTATTATTAAAAAATATATTTACCTGAGCAGAAGGCAAATTCTCAACTAACTCTGGTTCCTCATCCAACGCGATAGAAGTACCAGCGAGACGGGCACGAGTAAGATTCCAAAGACGACGTAGCGCCAATGGAGTCTCTTCGGATTGCAATTCCATTGACGGGTTTGACATCATCTTGATTTTTTAGATCTTTTGCCTAGCAATAGAAAGAATACTTTTAATATAGTTTCCTAATCTTTGATATAACCTTTAAATTCTATATTAATATTATATATGTATATACGCATTATACCTCAATAAAAACCTTTAATTTATAGTGTAATTATTACGACCTAAGTAAAAATATTGAATGCTATGAAAAAAGTTTTAACGTTTTTAAAATACGAGTGTAAGCAGGAAAACAAAACCTTAAAAAAGTTGGGAACATTTAAAACCCTCATGGATTTTTTATACATTTTCAGAATCAAAGAGAAAATCTTATTTTACATTTACAAAAACGTATAAAAATATATTTTAAAAAAACAGTTACCTAAAATTATAATTTATTTCGTAAATTTTTGAAGAATAATTAAATAATGCAAATATTATTGTAGAGATTTTTATTCTTAAATTTTCTTAAACCGTTATACAAATTGAATGAGAAAGTTGTATTAATTTCTTCTAAATCGAGAAGATAAAAGTGGCCCATGTTTAAAAATTTCCAATCTTCCAAAATATGTATATCCAAACTAAACAGGAATTTAATGTCACTGACTCACTATGGTGACAAATAATTGGGGTCATAGATTTAGATACTCGTTATCTCGGAAAGTGTGGCTCTTTGGAACTACGAAAAAAATCCCTAGCTACAAAGATCCTGTGTAAAAACACACACAAGAACAGTTAACCATAAATTATTGTTTATATTTAATAACATTACAAACTTGTGAAAATATAATGATGCTCAAATGTATATTTATAAAATTATAATGTCCAAATATTTAGAATGTAGTTATTTATTCACCTATTTGGAGATGAAATATATTTAAGCTGCTAACCAAGTCGGACTTTTACGAGAAAATAAATGTGCGCTCGTTTTGGTCCTATACCTGCTTGAGTTTAACAGCCCCTTTGAGTTTTCGAAGGGAAAAACAAAGATAATGGCCAAAGAAGGACAAAAAAAAAAAGAACCAGTTTGTATAACAGGTAGGTATTCCTTTTATGAAATTATTAGAGAAAAAAAGTTTGGAGTTTATTTTAATAGTTGCGATGAATTGGTAAAGAGCAAGACTATTACTCTTTTTAAGCTTATACTTATTAATTGGCACCTAAAATCACATGAAAAATTAAAAATATATCTATCGTTAAACTTTTATTGTCTATTTAATTTTTTATTGTAAAATTATCGATAGTTTTAATTATATTTAACAATTTATATATATTAGTACTTAATTGTGTTCATTCGAAGTCATAACCGTAAGAAAGTAAAAATTTAAACCATTAGTTACACGGGCTGGCAAGAGAAAGCGTTAAAGTTAGCTTACATATTCATCTATGTCAGCCATTTGCTGCATCTACTGCAATGTCTCTGCTTGCCAGAATATTCTCTTTATAGCTCACGAAAATATTTAATGCAGTTTCCTTTTATTAAAATATAAATAAATTTATATCTTATTTAATCAATATAAGTTCTTACCTCGTCTTAAATAAAATTCAGAATATTGCTCTCTATAATCTATATATAAAGTTTCTATAGAAATCTGGAATACAAAATGTTTGTCACAAATGCGAACGTTTTACACGATAAGACTAACGTACAGAAGCGCAACTCGAACACGACTGAGGGTTAACGCAACGGCTGAAGTATTTTAAACTTGAGTAATCGGTCCTCCCCAGCCTGTGTTTGAAAAAGACAGACAGATATAAAGGAAGGAGAAGGCACTGGTAGCACGCAGGGTCCGCGTGCTCCACCAGACATTCACTCACACAGATGAAGAAGTTACGCACGCGTTCCAACTTCCAGATATACGTCTCAAAACGTTGAGGTCGACGTCACTGTCCTGAGTCCTCTTTTCAGTGTGAACTGCGAAGTGCGAACTTGCGAAGTTCAGCCGAGGAGATCGAAGGAGGTTACAAACCTATCTGTTTCTTAATTTTCAGGATAGTCTAGTGAAATTCCACGACTTACTTAACTCATCCCTAAAATATCTAACGATGACATAAAAATGAAATAATTTGGACATCATTATACTATCTAAAATAAGCTAAATAAAAATTAAGAAACTTTTGGATAGCTATTCTATCAAATTAAAAATAAAAGAAAACAATAGTGCTAAGATACAAAACATCACAAACAATAAATTCAAAACTAATGTTTGTAATAAATTAAAGAATCGAGTATTGAAATCAAAACAACATTTTCTAAATCACGTTCCTAACTATCAATTAAAAAAAAATAACTTGCTTAAATTTTTAGAAATATTTCCTACGATGTAGTAACTCGTATACGTAAGCAAGTATAACTGTGATGCAGTGACGCCAACGTACGTTTAAAATAAGATTTTGTACAACACTATAGCATCTGAAACCAACAAGTGATTGCACTCGAATTAATTTTTTATTTATATTGGGGCCCTTAAAGGCTATTTATCTCTACATTTGATATAATATTCTACGATCACTCACTGTATTAACTTTCATGTTCTCATGTTTTATCTATTACATGACCTGATGAGATAACAGTGCATTAAGAATATTATCTCTCTCTCAAAATTCAGAAAAAAAATAATTTAATTATTAATTAATTCTAATAACTTTATTAAACAATTCTGAATAAGATGAATAAATATTAGAGAATAAGCATTTAACCAATTTTCTGTAATTCGTACAATATTTTTTAGATTAAATTGCATTTATTTTAAATTTAACTCGGAATTTGAAAACATTTGTTTTCAAATTCAAATTTCTATAGTGATAATTTCTAACATTTTTTTAGTGTGGAAATCAAACAATTACTCGGTAATAATATCGTTAATATTTAATTATCAATATTTTATAATATTATATTATTATAAATCAATAAATAGGTACTTACGTACTTATTAAATGAAGGATAATTAACAAACACAAAAAATTAAAAAAGCCTTCAGAATGTGTTTAAGCACAATTTAAAAAGTGTTTCTGATATCTTGTTATCCTTAATATTAATGATCTTTAAATTCAAAAAAAAACTTCTTATTCAACGTCTGTCCAATGTCACATAAATAAAATTGGTATTTAGAATAGATAACACATAGATAGCATATTATAAATATTTTTAATAATAAATATATTTAACACACACACACACACACACGGTCGTCTGTTCCTAAGGTAGGCAACTTAATGCCTGTGTTTTAGGTAACAGCCGACTGATATACATTTTTTTTAAATAAATATACATATAAATATACATATAAATAATACATATAAATAAACATATATTACACCCAGACTCGGGGCGGGAATCGAACCCACAACCCTTGGAGCAGAAAACAGGGTCACTGCAAACTGCGCCAACGGGTCAGTCATTATGTATATTTTTAATAGAAAAAACAGTTCTAATATACTTAACGTTAATAAATAAGTCGTTACACTAATTTATTTATCAAACTAATTACAATTTTTCTACTTTATCATATTAATATTAGTTAATGTGCCTATTTGCAGACTGTATTGATATAACCCCTGACATATAAAAATTCCGAAAGAAATAATTATCTTTTGCGAGCGAATTTATATAATGAAAAAAATCTATATAAATATGTTGACATCAATAAAGAGGTATTGTTTCATGTTGTCATGAAAGAGAAAACATTGATCAAATTTCTGCAATATGATGATCTTAAAGCAGCAAGCTTAGCCATAACATTCGAGACCGATAACAGAAGACTCGTTTGGTAAACAAAATTAACTACTGATCATATTAACCCTCGTTATGTCACAAATATTATGTAATAATTATTGTACTAGTAGACAAAAAAAAATGTATATTACGTAATAAATTCATATATATAGTTTCCATGCATCACAGCAGACATGAAAACAAAGTCTAGATTAGATAGTATAAAATTTAAATTAAATCCAAAAGCAAATATAAATTCTTATTTAATACTGCCACATTGAGTATACAATTTATATAAAACAGACGTAAGTCAATATATATTTAAACTTAAATTTACAGAAAGATAAATATCACGTAGGTATATACCAGTTATGCCTGTACCTGTAGTAGTGTAGTTCGCTTGTAGGCGAAATGTTGTTTTGTTTCCGTTTACACTTAAGGATATTATAATACAGCCTGAAGTCTAAACACTGTTAACAGATTCTAGGAAAAAAATTAAATGAAGGTCATGAGGATTAAAGCAAGTTAGCTTTTGTAGGATTTTTTCGTTCAACTCGGCCGAGATTTTAAAGAATGATTTAGCACTTAAAATATCAGTGTTGTAACCTGATTTGAACTCGAGCCCATTTAGTATTGACTTATATCGATCAGTATCGATACTTTATTAAATAAGCCGTCTTGATAACACTACCGCTAAATGAAATACATTAACATTATAAACAACCACAGATGATGTTTAGGTACGAACAACAACCGGGCTACACTACAAACATCAGAAAATTTACTTTTTTTTAAAAAATAGAGATCACCTACGTAGGCGTATTTACCAATAAGAAGCGATACAAAAAAATGGAAATATTAAGTAAGTTGACGAAAGAAAGAAGAAACCAAAGATTTTAAAATTTTCGAATTAAGACGTATACCTACTCTATATGGCCGTGCCAGTCCCCGGTGGCCCTACTAATCCCAGCTACGGCAGCGACTTGGGTAACGGTAGAGCAGGGGTGCTAAGAATCTCTGGGTGAGATTTTGCTGCCACCCACGACGACACCTGGCCCTGGTAACGCACAACATTTGCAATTTGAGGTCTGATAAAAATATTGTTAAGCGGGAGGAGGAAATGAAGAGGTTACAATTCTATAACAACAACAAAAATAATAGGAGGGGGAGGACACGATAACCCTGAAATCCGGTAACTTATTCTACTACCGGGAGGACGACCACAAGTCTCAAGGAGGTGTCGGGCTTATGATCCGCAGAGTTCTCATTGGCAACATTGTGACCATTGGAAGTGTGTCGAACAGGGTTGCGTACCTTATACTTAGTATCTAAGAGATACACGCTGAAAGTCATACTCACCGACCTCAGCACACACAGATGAAGAGGTGTAGGCTATGTATGATAACCCAGTAGGGCCATACATACGCATACAACCATGTTTTCATGGGGGATTTTAACGCGAAGAAAGACAAAAGACGAGAAAATGAGCTGAGATTGAGGCAATTTGGATGTGGACAGCAGAACCAAAGATGACAGAGGCTGGCCGATTTCACGGAGAAGGAGGGACTCTTTATGATGAACTTCTTCCAGAAGCCATCACACAAGAAATAGACCTGGATAAGTCCTGATAGTTCCACTAGAGATGAAATAAACTTCATCAGGACCAACAGACGACAGATATTCAATGACGTTTCCGTGATCCACAGGGTGAAAACCAGGAGCGATCACCTATTGGTTAGAGGCACATTGAATATCAGTATATGTTAAGCTGGTACGGTTTTGCCTGATGAAGTGTATCTCCGTCCATCTAACGCACATATCCTAAACCCCGAGAGCTTTTAGCTTAAATTATCTTATCGATTCGATTGTCTTGACAATTGCGTTTCTGTAGACGATGTAAACAACAGGTTGGTGAACACTGTCCATACAGTCGGGAGCCGATTTTACAGACCCGGCCATAGGAGCGGCCCCCGAAAAGTCTCTGACCAAACTAAAAAGTCTCATGGAAGAACGCCGCCTATTAAAACTGCAGTCCTTTGGTGACGCTGAAGCATACAGGTAGATCAACAGATGGATATGAAAATCTCTAAAACACGATATACGAATCTTTAATACATAACGCATTGAAGATACGATATAGCGGAATCAGGGCTCCAAAGTATTCTCAAGGAATTCGTCTGTTGGTCAAAGCCGGTTGTCGAAGCTGAAAAAAGAGGATGGAGGTACAGCGTCGACCAGAACCGAAATATTGAGGGAGGTATAGAAGTTTTACGGACCGTTGTATACCTCGGTCAACCAACTTGTTTCCAGCTTGGCTGAAGATTCAAAAGCCGAGCTTACCCGACATTATTCTGAAGATATCCCGGACATCAGCTTGCACGAGATTAGTATGGCTCTGGAACAGCTTAAAAACATTAAGGCACCGGGCGAGGACGATATTACGTCAGAGCTTCTGAAAGCGGGTGGAACACCGGTACTTAAAGTCCTTCAGAGGCTTTTTAATGCCGTCTTGCTTGAAGTTGTTACCCCAAAAGCCCGGGTCAGAAGAATTACAGATCTTGTTGAAAAATTAAGGGCCCATTTTGCTTCTGAGCCACCTTTATAAGCTGTTCTCTAGGATCCGAATCCTCTTTTAAGTTTGATAACTTACCCGTCAGGAATTCTGCTCATCCTCTGACGGGTAAGTTTGATAACTTCCATCTTCCCGAACAAGCTGGTTTCCAAAAAGGCTGTAACACCATAAACTACATACTATCCGTACGCAGAAACCATGCCGATGGCCTTGTGACGTCACGCGTCGATAGTCAGTAGGGTTGAAAAAAAAGGTCACATAAAGGTAGATTATTATTGTATATATTTTACATCAAACTAATAAAAAATAGTCTCGGTCGAATTATAAATTTAATATAAAATGTAATTATATATAAATAGTAAATAATAATATATAATAATATATAAATAGTAAATAAAAAACGCTGTTGTTATTACGTGGATTATATATTTTTATGTATTTATATTTAGTGAATTAATGAAACGAAGCCGTAAAATAAAAGTTTAATGGCTCCATACAACGATAACAAATAACTAACAAAAAGAAAACAAGTAAAACCTAAGAAAACAACAATTAATTAATTCGAAGCGAAAGCAAAAAATTACACGTACGTATCGGCTGCGTTGCTAGCGGTACGTATCAGACGAGCGAGGGACGCAGTCAACTCCGGTGGGAGGGGTGGTCATCGGCAAAGTTTCTGGGTACGGATAGTACATATGTTACGGCAGATTATACAAAAGACTGAGGAGTATAATCGGCCATTGTGCTTGGCGTTTGTGGACCTTGAGAAAGCCTTCGATTCGATGAAACTTGTGCAGTGCTACAGTCTCTCCAGCGGTGCCACATTGACTGCTGGTATATCAAAGTGTTGCAGTGCTTATACGATAACGTTAGTATGTGGGTTCGAGTACAGGAGCATAGCAGGAGAACGATTCCAATGCAGCGAGGTGTGAGACAGGAAGATTTCATCTCTCCGAAACTGTTTACCATAGCATTGGAAGACGCTTTCAAGCTTCTGGAACGGAAAGGATTCGGCATCAATATAATCGGCAAGTACGTCACTTACCTTCGATTTGATATCGTGTTTATATCAGAATCCCTAGAAGACCTCAACATTATGCTCAGTGACCTCGATGGATTTTCTCAACAGATGGACCTTTAAATGAATATCAACATCATCATCATCTGATATAATGCTATGCTTAGTATCGAATTAGCAATGATTTTGTAAGCTGAAGTGGCCGTGGGCACATACTCACATACACATAGCTCGTAGAACTGACGGCCGATGGAGCAGAAAGGTTCTTGAGTAGAGACGCAGATGATGATAATCTATAAGCTGCTCATATGCAAACTGATACAATTTCAGGACAAAGCGACGTAAGCCACCACAAACATTTATATGGTCAGGGATACCTAGGCAAGCTGCTGTCTTATCATGGCTTTGTGAAGAAAAAATAGAGAGGCTACTTCCGGGCACTGTTGAAAAATCTGTACCCTATACCGCCTGACAAAACTCAACTCAAGATTACCTTAGCAGTATGAACCGGAAAGCAGTGGGACTTGACCGTCATTCCTATTGAAGCATGGAAATCGTTGGGTCCTCTTGGTGTGCGCATGCTTACTGATCTTTTCAATTGCATCTTGAACACTTGAACGATGCCTAACCTGTAGCTTCTGAGTATCATCACCCAAAAGGAGGGGTAGTGTTCAAGATTGCAACTGATGTGGATGGATCAAGATCATGTGTCACAACATGCTCTTCGAACACGTCATCGGCCTTCGGTTCCGCCGGGAATGTACTTTCTCTGTATCAGTGGTGTTGTGTTCTAGTCGGGATCGGACACCATGAACGCCATTTTTGCCTTAGATTAGATTAGATAGATTTTGATTGTAGCTTACAGGGGAGCAGAGGGGCAAAAGGAAAACTCTACATTTGGCGTTTTTAGATATACAGAAGGGCTTTGACTGTGTGCATCGTCAAGGTATCTGGTGGGCGCTAAAAGGCGTGCCTGAAACCCATCAATATAGGTAATCAATTAATTGTCAAAGGCATAGATACCGATCCCTTCCTAATCACTGTTGTAGTCCACCAGGGATTGACAATTGGCCCGTTCTTGTTCAATGTAGTACTCAATGTTGTTTCGGCATATATCCAGGATCAGCCCTCGTGGCTGATGATGTATGCCGATGATGTATGCCGATGACATAGTGCTCATTGACGAGAGGCAACTGGAGCTGGAGCGTAGGGTGAACCTTTAGAAGGATACGCTTGAAAATGGCCGTCTCAAACTAAATATGGTAAAGACAGAGTGCAAGGCTTTCAAGAAACCTTGACCGAGGCTTGAATCAGCTGTTAAGTCAGAGAAGTTCAGGTACCTGGAATGCGTCCTGTACGAGCTAGGAAGCATCGATTCACTGCTTGGGTCAAATGGCGGAAGATCACAGGTGTGGTATATAATCGCAAATACCGCTATAACTCAAGGGACGATACGGGAGTGAGTGTTGGCCAGCACTATCTCGGCATACTCATAAGCTTTACGTCAGAGAGATGAAAATGAAATGAAGGATGTGCGGGGCAGTCTCAGGTTCCATGACGTAGCGGATAATCGCCAAGAGCGATGCCTGAAGTGGTATGGCATGTCACGCACCAGTCTAAGGACTATGCCGGAAGATAGTGCCATGACATATTTGTCTCTGGAACTTGACATCTCGAGCGCCTAAGAAAGCGATGGCTAGACGTCGTAAAGAAACATGAGAGCAATTCTAACAATTCTAACATGAGAGCCAACGGACTACCAATGGTAGATATTAAAAATCGTGCACCCTAGCAACAGTTGGGATTAATATTGCAAGGCTGAAAAAGAAGAAAAAGGTTATACACGCATCGTTGAACTATCACTATCACTATATATTATTAAACAAAGTCCCCGCCGTGTATCTATCTATTGGCGATAAAGTCGAAAATGACAGAAAGAATTTTCATGCAGTTTTTACTACTAGATAGAGTGATTTATTAGAAAGAATTATCTCATTTATCTGTCAAGGTTTTGTGTAAATTTGTTGAAATATCACGATAATTGTAGAAAATATCGAAATAAGTCAAACCACCTGGGAGATTTCATCGAGCCTCATCCATTTCAGATATAATAACATAACAATGTGTGGTAGGATATTCCTCTTTTATAGGTCTACAAAAAACTCGGCGATGGCATATACAATAATAACTTGAGACTTTGAGAGGTCAACTTTTAACCCGTATGAGTTACTCCATTTGTAAATCTTGTTCAAGTCATCATTAAGGAGATTTATACATGTGGGTAGATCAGCCAACTTAGAATGAGAGTATATTTGGAAATAGTCTGAATACAGGTGGTAGAGAGAAGATATATTTTTACTTATTAGATTGGTAAATAATGAAAATAGAAGAAGAGACAACACGCCACCTTGTGGTACGCCAGCAATTAGTTAGCCCAGTCTGGGTAAGTATCTTGACGTTGAAGTATGGACTTGTAACCGCTACCGACGCCCATGCAAGTAACTAGTTTTTATTTATCTTAAAGCAACTTATTTACACTAATGCCATTCTCTCGTTTTTTTTGTTTTTTGTTTTTTTTTTTTTTTTTTTATTCATAGACGGTTATGTAAGCGGAATCATGCATAAACATTAAGATTTATGAGTGCTCCGATAAATTTTGTATGGAAAATTTCAGAGGATCCCTATCAAATGCAAAAAGAACTGTCTTATTTACTTATTATTTAGTATACGTCGTATTATTTGAGTTAGCGACGACGCGGCTTTTCTTTCCATTGAATTTTTAGTGTCATGCTCATGCTAATCGATAGCAGTAACATAAATAACCTTTTTAGTACTTTGTTTTTTCATGTTTCTTAGCGAGTTAAAAAATAAGGTCAATAATAATATTTGTAACAAATTAATTTGATAATTTTAATTACAAAAAATAACTATAAATTATTGAGTTTTTCTTTTTTTATAATTATAATTAAAAATTTTTAGACACCGTAACACACTATACAATCCGTAGAAGCTTTTGATAAGTTTACAACTTGTATGAGGTCTCGCATTTTCTTAGTAAAACACTACATCTTTTCTATTGATGAAGTCTGGTCTTTTCTGTCCAAGTAAATCATTTGATTCTAGTCCTACTCGGATCCGAGTGGCTGGCAGCGAATGTGTTAAGCTATAGTTTAGCAATTTTATACAAATTTTTATATAAAACCATGTCTCGCTTATTGCTATTTCTGTTAGTTAAAACTGTATCGAAATCCGGGCGTATAGTACGAGATCCTTGTCTAACAAATGATGTTTCGCGCTAATTCTCTTTCACTCTAACTTTAATATTTCGCATCTTTAACAGTGAGCAACCCTTATTTGCGGCAAGATTTTGTTAGGCAACCGTATATCATAATGAACAGAAAAAAAATTAGCTTTCATTTGATATATAAATCATAAATGCAAGTCATAAAGGCATAAATGTAACAAAATCAGACCTGTTTACACCTGGCTGCGAAGAGCTGCGACCAAGTGCCCAATGGCAACCGTGGTTTTTCAAAGTCTTTATATAATATATTGCTGTGAAGTAGATGGTATTTTATTTAAACAATAAGTGAATGAATTAATTAAAAATACTAGCGGTCACTTTTTGATAGGCAATCCTGTATAAAATAAGTATTAGATTTTCAGCAAACGTTCGATGAGAGCACTTTTTTGCGACCGGATCTTAGACCAGTAGCTTAAAAGCAAAGAAAGAAGCAGAAAAAAATATCAACTTTATACAGTAAAAATATACATAAATATTAAAATTACATACACATAATAGAAACAAATGAAACAATATTATTGAAATAGGTATTAGATTATTTTTAATGAAAATGTTAATATTATACTAGAGTAATTAAAAAATTAATTACTAAGAAGTATGCAATATTTTATGAAGTTATAAATATTATATACATAATTACATAACGTAGGGCATTCTGTATAATTGTGTATCTCGCTATAGTTAGCAACGTTTATTGCTTATGCGTAAGAACATTCGATTATTTCTAGATCTTAAGATCACTGAACCGTAGCTAACGAGAACTATAGCTATACTGTATATCTTGAATAAAACCCAATATCATGTTGCTTAATATTATACTATTTGAACTTTAAATATATATAATATAATAGCTGTACTGGGAGGTACCTATATACATAATACAATCTAAAAGTTGCCGTCTGGTGCAAATCGTATGGATTAAATATTAATCCCAGCAAATCACAGTTTTCTATCTTTGGCAGTGGTAACAACCATCAAAGAATGATAAATATGTCCAGCCTACCTCCTCTTTATATTTCTTGGTGCAAACTCTATTTCTATTTTCTGCAATGGATCTTCGGTCTCAAAATGATAACTTGTTCGAGATTACTTTCTGTGTCTATCAATCTCAATCTCTCCTTCACCGTTAAATCGGTTAAACTATGGAACGCTTTACTCAGGGACATACGGCAATCTGAATCAGTTGACAATTCGCATTTATAAAAATCATGTCAAACACTATTATTTGGACAAATAAGAAAGTACATATTTAAGCTTAGTTATGTTTTATATAAAACCAGCGGTGCCCCGCAGTTTCACCCGCGTTAATTTGAGAGAAAAACGTACTTAAATATTTTTAAACAATTACTCTAATTGTAAGAGTAGGTACCCGACTCGTTGGTCGAGTGGTCGTAAGCGTTACTGCCGAGCAAGGGGTAGGACAACAAAGGAGCAAACAAACAAACAAACAAACAAACAAACAAACAAACAAACAAACAAACAAACAAACAAACTCTTCAGCTTTATAATATTATTATAGATTTAAATAATGTATGTATGTATATATATATATATATAGATTTAAATAATGTATATATTTATGTATGTATGAATGAATGTGTGTATATAAGTATGTTTTTACGTATTTATAAAGTTCACAAATCAAAATTTCGGAAAATAGACTTTATGTACCGTTTCTACCTTTCCAATTTTCATTTAATCCATATATTTCTTTCTTTTTTATAACTGTGTATATTATTTTATAATATTATTTTGTATATATTATATAATATATTATTTTTCGTATACGTTGATGTGATGTGATGTGAAAAGTATGCCTATAATATTTGTCCTTAAACATAGTTTTTAACGATGTGAGTGGACAAATGTGTAGCTGGGTTCAAAGTTTACAAGAGATTGAAAGTGTGAGAGTGATATTGAAAGAAGATAAAAATGCAGGAAACATGGTGAATAGAGCTTTGCACTCCTTTATGAGGAGTCGAAAGATGTCTAACAAGGCTCGTTTGGCTGTTCATGAGAGGGTGTTGGTGACGACACTCGTGTACGGAAGTGAAAGTTGGGTATGGCAAAGGAAACATGAAACCAGAATAAATGCAATTGAGATGAGAGCGTTAAGAAGTATGATATTAGTTTAACTGAGTGACATGATAAGAAATAGTGACATACGGAAACGTTAAAGAAAATGTAGTGACAAAAATTGAGAAAGGTATGCTGAGATGGTTTGGACATTTCGAGAAAATGAATAAAGAACGGTTGACGAAAAAAGTGTATAAGGCGAGTGTGAATGAAAGTGCTGGAAGGGGTAGACCTAGGCGGACGTTTCAAGATCAAATCAGGGACGTCTTGAAAAAAGGCCAGGTCAAGAGTACCCTAAACTGATGAGCATGTATGAAGGGAATAATGAAAGTGGACGAAGCGAAACAAGTATGTAAGGATCGTAGCAAGTGGAAAGAAGTGGTCTTGCCTACCCCTACGGGAAAGAGGCGTGATTATGTATGTATGTATGTATGAGTGGACAAAATATAGCTGGACAAACGAGATAAAGCAAAATAAAGTAAAATAAAACCGCATATAATGTTACACATTACACTTAAATTATTTCCGGTTAATTATTATATTATACATACTACCTCTACATATAGGTAATATTTAAAAAAAAAACATACATAATTTCTAATCGTTTTGGCTTTCACCTTATTCATTTTAAATTTGTACATTTTGCAATAAATAAATAAAAAATATATTAATATATTATGTATAATGCTCAGGCAGTGTGAATAATGACAACTCAAATTGGATCGAATCAATAAGTACTAAATCATCATTATTATTATCTTACCTTACGATTGTTTTGAATACTGCCTATTCATTCATTCATACACGCGAAATTTGGTAACGTAAACTTACTAGCTGTAACAAACATTCACATTAGAGAATACAATCCCTGGCACGTTTTTCAATCCCGGGAATAGACTATGTGGTTTCTAATTGGGCACAAATGAAAAAAAAAACTTGAGTAAATAAAAAAGTTTTTAATGTCTTCGCACAACACAAATCACAATAAAATAAGAAAAAAAAAACAAATCCAAAAACTATACTTTTGCAAGAAATCAAAAACACAACACACAAAAAAAAACTAATTAAATTTTCGAAAATATAATCGCAGAAATATCAAAGGATCCAAGGTTTGACTTTCAAGCCTGCTTCGTAGTTTATTGTCAACATAAGCAGCAGCTGAATAAACTCGCTCAGGTTCTACGCTGGTTGGAAGAATAAACAAGAGATACTTATATGCTGTGTGCCTGTGTCTAAGTGATATAAACGAACTCCTCCATTTTCATACAGGCTCATTTCACATCTAATACTATTTGCCAACCTCAATTCATTTTGTACTTGTACTTCAGGATCTGGGGAATTCATACTCCCTTATGAAAATATTTCTCTGAAAAAACTCTGAAAAAGTCTTCAGAAGTCAGAATATTACTTTTTGAAAGTCTTACTTTCTCTGAAAAAAAGAAAATAAGTCTTATCATAGGTAAAAAAACTCTGAAAATTGCTGACAATAATCTGAAAAAGTCAAATATTGTCTGAGAATTCGGACTTTTTTAAAGAGTTATGAAGACTTAGTAAGATTTACTTACTTCATTAAATTATGGATATCAGAAAGACTTTTTCAGAGTTTTGAAGTATTAAAAAGATTTTTTACGTAAAACTTGTTTAATTACCTAAAAATATTCTAGTAAAAATAAAAAATACATTTTTTTATTGTATATTTTTATTTACTAATTACAAAAAATAAATAACATCTTTTAATATTTTCATAAGGGCTCTTATTGATTTCCAGCTGTAACTTTTCCTTTAATTTCAATTGTGGTTGGGAGGTTCCTGATCTTAGCTAATCATCTTTTTGTGCTCCTGACCTTTCTTCTTCCTCCGTGTCATCTCGAATATTAAGTCGTTTATTTCGTTTAAGAATACCCTTTATTTTCATCCTCACTAAAGCCTGTATCGGAACTGGAAATAAGTCATGCTATTCCAAATCCGATAATAACTTATTTTCATCATCCATTCGTGGATTTTGTAAAGTCCCTACTAAGTTCTACGACAAACATAATATAGGACTGTACCTGTGTAGTGTATAATATGTACGTATCGTACGACGGCGTATCTAAGGGTTATTTTTTGTTGTTATGTAATAAATGCTATTAATATAATCTAGGCAAGGTTATTGTCAAAGCGCAACGGACTTCGGAATACAAACTAGAATTGTTTGTGGTAATCCCAAAAATCCCGAGATTAGCCAAGTACAGTCCCGGGATTTTCAGGGCCAGAAAACGGTCGGGATCCCGACCGTTTGTTTGTATTCTCTGAATCACATACAGTTACATTGTATTCTCTAATTCACATACAGTTACCCTCATAAACTGTCGCATTTATAATATATTTGTTGCATATTATATTAGTTTTATAATTATGCGTTCGGCTTTTTGGTTCAAAAAATAAAATAAAGTAGCCATAGTTAAGATGATAAAAAAAATTTATTACCTATATTTTTAACGTGATAACGTTTTGTAAATCGATGAAGGCCGGCTGCACGCACAAACTATTGTCACATTTCGCGTGCGAGAGCGCGGAACAAGCGATAGAGAGGCACGATCGGCCTAAGCGTTTGACTTGTGAATGAAAAACAATAACGCAGATTGAAGAATCTTATATATCACACATTTATATAAGTTGTCAATAAATTGTTAATAGCACATTGTTACTTGTAAGTAATTAATCTGTATAATTTAAGTAATAAAATATTTGAATTAACGAGTGCAAATAAATGTTATTGAAAAAAAAATGTATTTAGTTGAAATAACTTATTCTTTGTATTATACAAAATTATGATAACTCAGTGATATTAATTCAATTCAATTCATAAAAGTATGCATTTTTTTAAATCTATGTTTTCTTATGACGTCATCACGAAAAGTTACCGTCCGTAAACCGACATTACAGACAACCAATTTTAACACATTCGCTGCCAGCCACTCGGATCCGAGTAGGGCTAGGTGCATTAGCTAGGTGCCGTCCACTCAACTGGCCTAAGGAAAATGAACGTGCGAGATACTCGGATCCGAGTGGACGGCACCTAGCTAATGCACTTAGCCTTACTCGGATCCGAGTGGCTGGCAGCGAATGTGTTAAATAACAAACCTAACACGTTTGAAAAGCAATGATTATTAAAAAATAACCTAACATTCAACAAAAATTTCCATACAAATTAAAATTTATTCACTAAGTCACGTTCTTACAGTTTTTATAATAACTATTGAAGCACGGATTTAAACAATAGATAACAGTTGTCTAGCAAAATATACTTACTGTTCTACAATTAATTAAAATAGATCTTCATACCACAATAAAATTATCTGGTTAAGATAACTGCAACAGCTTCACGAGTAAATTTTTCTTAGTATTCGTTTATTTTAATCGAAACTACTCTTTTATTGGCTTCACAAAGTAATACAGCTAATGAATTATTTGAACTCCATTGACCTGTGTACTGCTATTAATCTGAGAAACTATAGATAAAATTAAATGTAGATAACTGTAAAATAAATACAGATTTTTCGTTTGTTTTTAGATGCTCATAGTAGAAATATACGCTATTTTTTCTCTCCTTCCCATTATTTATTTACGATTTTGCAATTTATCAATTCTCATGTCCTGTGACGACTTACGTATATAATGTATATATATGTATATATAGGTGTATATATAAAAAGAAATACCTACACATATATCATACATATACATATAATATACATAAGTCGTCACAGGTCATCAGAATTGATAAGTTGCAAAATCGTAAATAAATAATGGGAAGGAGAGAAAAAATAAGTAAATAAATGAATAGAAAGTAATGCAAAATATTGATAAATAGGACTAATTAACCATAGTGAGATAGTGTTCTTTGACTAGATTTTTAAAAGATGTTAGTGACTGTGCTTCTCTGATCCTGAGCGGCAAGGCATTTCACAATTGGACTGCCTGTACAGCAAATGACATTTTATAAAATTTTAAGGAATTAATGTTACCTACTGATGTAAAAAATGTTTTCATAGTTGCGTAGATAAAAATATATGTTAATTATTACTCCCGATCAGAATCATTTACGAAAACAGATAAAAAATTGTTGACAATTATTCACGTTATTCTTAATGTAAATACACGATAAAAGTAAACGAATCCATATAACAAAAGTATATCCGGTTTAAAGTGGCTGCAAACGCCGCCGTAACAATATTTCTGTATAATATTTTAAGCTAAGCGCTGATATGGGTTGAGAAAAGGGGCATTGACGCAAATCAATAAAAGATTAGACAGAGAAGTCAATTAAAATTATCTATATGTACTTCTTATCGAAGAAAGTATATTATTGTTACTTCTCACTTTGGCCTGCAACAGTAAATTTAATAGAAAAGTCTTGCCTATTCTACCAGGAGTATTCAAAAAAAGATATCACCTACACCTGCGTCGATACTGGAAAGTACTTTATTTTTAATAGATTTAAAATAGAGATTGAGTTGTCAAACATGTGTCAAAATAAAATGTAATTTAAATCAAAAGCACTAAGGTTTCAGGTCTCTACGATCAGCGGCTTAGGCTGTGCGTTGATTCGTTAGTCAGTCAGTCAGCAAGCATTTTATACTCATATGTATAGATTAAGTTTTCATACAGGTTGTCATTTAACTTATAACAGTTCTATATTCAATTTAATTAAAGTAATATAAAAGCGTTGACTTTAATAATATACGAGTCCTTTAGTGATTCGAAAACAGACTGCACTCGAATAAGTTTATTTCTGTAAGACGACCTTGACCCCATTTTCTGAGGAAAATTACCATTATTGTCATGCGCAATAACGCATATTATATGAGCCAAAGCTTTTAACATCGAAATTGATTTTTATCAAATAGGTACATACTTTGAATGGGAAAATAAGGAAAAAAAAGTCATTTTAGTAACATTTATTATTCAACGCGATTTTAAATTAAAAGTCTAAAACAGATTTTATCGCGTTAATTGGAATTTATCATAGAAGATTACGAAGAGTTATTAAATTTACTAATTTGACTGAATTCATAAGAAAAAACCTTTGATAAAGCACTTTTCTTTCGCTGTAGATCAATTTTTCGTCATTTTTAGGTTTTAGCCGTCATATTAAAGACGCCATTTTGAATTTTAAAAAATCCAACTGCGGTTAAAGAAAGTGGTCTGAAACTTACTTTCTATCAAAAATCTAGAGTATTTATATGTCTTGGAAGAGCTTTTTTCCTACTTTTCTAAAATCATACGTATTTTTTCCAACTTTGTCGCCATATTGGATCCGCCATTTTGTTATATTATAAAAGATCACACTGATTTTAAAAGTACATATCTGTAAGAACATTTTAAGCCCAAAATGGATTATGTAAGTGTCTACAATTTTGTCCGCAGCCTTGATCCGTTTGACGTGAAACGGTTCATATATATATATATATATATATATATATATATATATATATATATATATATATATATATATATATATATATATATATATATATATATATATAGGTAGGTAAGTCACGTTAATGTAGTCTTCACCGTACATAGAAATTGTAATGAACATTAATTATAATGATTTATATCATAACATAGAGTAAGAAGCCGTACTTGCAACTTTAAACACATATCTATGAAAGGAAGAGGAAGCCTTCCGCTATATAAAAACGGAGTAAAACAAAGTACTTTTGATCTCAATAAGTCGTAATCAGCATTGATAGATAAACAGTAATTAAGAGTAATCTTAATTATATTAACAATCTAAGTAACTTTTTACGGTAACAATAATATACTTTCTTCGATAAGAAGTACATATAGATAATTTTAATTGACTTCTCTGTCTAATCTTTTATTGATTTGCGTCAATGCCCCTTTTCTCAACCCATATCAGCGCTTAGCTTAAAATATTATACAGAAATATTGTTACGGCGGCGTTTGCAGCCACTTTAAACCGGATATACTTTTGTTATATGGATTCGTTTACTTTTATCGTGTATTTACATTAAGAATAACGTGAATAGTTGTCAACAATTTTTTATCTGTTTTCGTAAATGATTCTGATCGGGAGTAATAATTAACATATATTTTTATCTACGCAACTATGAAAACATTTTTTACATCAGTAGGTAACATTAATTCCTTAAAATTTTATAAAATGTCATTTGCTGTACAGGCAGTCCAATTGTGAAATGCCTTGCCGCTCAGGATCAGAGAAGCACAGTCACTAACATCTTTTAAAAATCTAGTCAAAGAACACTATCTCACTATGGTTAATTAGTCCTATTTATCAATATTTTGCATTACTTTCTATTCATTTATTTACTTATTTTTTCTCTCCTTCCCATTATTTATTTACGATTTTGCAACTTATCAATTCTGATGACCTGTGACGACTTATGTATATTATATGTATATGTATGATATATGTGTAGGTATTTCTTTTTATATATACACCTATATATACATATATATACATTATATACGTAAGTCGTCACAGGACATGAGAATTGATAAATTGCAAAATCGTAAATAAATAATGGGAAGGAGAGAAAAAATAAGTAAATCAATGAATAGATGAAACCGGATTCAATCTTCGAAGACCAGGAACAAGCCAAACAAGGTACTCGACGGCGCGGGAGGATCCCTATATGGTGTCAACAATTTTGAGAAATCGCTGTCACGTCTGTTGAAGTAAAGAATCATCATTTACGAGCTGGAAGAAACATTCTGAGTACGGATACAGTAAGGCGGCGTCTGGCTAAAGCAAATTGAAAGCCATTAAGAGCTACAAATGGCTCAAAACTAAAAATACACCACAGAACTCAAGGTTGAGTTATGGTAGAGAACAACAGAACAGTTCTGTTTATACACGCACAACGGGATGAAAAGAGTGTACCTACTCTCTGTTCAGGTGTCGGGCTGGGATTTCTTTCGAAACCCGAACTGAGCTATAGTATCCGGCAGGGCCGGATTTAGAGATGTGGAGGCCTCGGGCCAACAAAAGAGTGGAGACCCCTTGACAGACGGGATTTAGAGGTGTCTGGGGCCAAGAAAGGAATGGAGGCCCCCAATAATTTTTGGATGACAATACCGATAACTTTCTGGTAACTGTCCTGTGTAGTAAGTGCACACGAAAAAAAAAAAGGTATCGCCTCTCCATACTCCTAAAAAAGAAAAAAAACCCAGGTCTCTATTGTGGGGGCCCCTCTTTTGTGGAGGCCCGGCGCAGTTGCCCCAGTTGCCCTCCCCTAAATCTGGCCCTGGCTAATGGTGATAAAAAATGGAACTTAACTGCAGAAAGATATGTCACCCAAATTCTGAATGACTACATTGGTCCATTTTCAGTGGACATGGGCGAGATGTCAGTTTTTATACAAGACTATGCCCGCCCGCATACAGCTCAGATAGTGTTTGCCTATTATGTTCAAGAAATCGGTATCACAAACATGGAGTGGCCATCACGCAGCCCCGACTTAAGCCCATTAAGTATGCATGGAACTGGAACGACGTGTACGTCAGCGGAATCCGCCGCCAATCACGCTACGTGAAATGAAAAAAGCTCTCTATTAGAGCTGGCAGAATATTCATCAATAGCATCGCCTCAAAAACCTTAAGTACAATGTTAATATAAAAAGCAACACAGTCAAAATCGCAGGAATCAGCTAGTTATAAATAAAACAACCTTGATGTGCGTATTATTTTAATAAAAAATAAAACAATCAGTTCAGATTCATTCACTTCATAAGTTTATTTATATATAGCAACACAAGAACACGTCTAATCTTAGGCGTTTTGAAAGTAACCAGATACAAAAATACAACACGTCTGTGTATTTTGTTTTAGTAAAAAATAAGATCGCTTGCATATTAAGACATATATCATATCATAAATTATTAAAAATCTTACAATTTAAAAACTTGAATGTGGCGTATTTAATGTTTTGAAAGCGCAACCAAATCTGTTTTGCATAGTGAATCAATATTGACCTTAATAAGTTTGAAAACACGGTACACGAATACACGGTACATGTAATGATAATTATATTTAAGTAATAGTGCATTTTAATTCTTCTTTGATTGCAGATATTTATCTCGCTTATATGACAGAAATAAACTGCAAATTAAAAAATTTAAAAATATTTACGCTACTTTCTAATGAAGTAACAAGTGACATAATAGTTATGCAATATAATATTATGCAATATATTGAATAATTTAATTGCTTTATGATAGCAATATAATGTTAGATTGCTACGAGTTATGAAGTAAAATATCTGTAAGTGCAGTGCAAGGCATTTTTCAAACATCGGGTAACTCAAAGTTCCATTGTTCATTATATTTAAATTTCTTATCTAATATAATGTAATGTACATATATAGCGAAATCCGGTTTATTACAATTATGCGAAATTTATTTATACCAGTATGTACCGGTATATATATCGCGATAAATATTACTTTAATAACATTTCTTAATATCAAAAAGAAAAAAACGACTAAAATTAAACATAATAAATACGTGTTGTGACCAAAAAGCCGCGATAACAAATCCGTAATGTAGCCTTTGTTTACATAGATGTATGCTGATCCTAAATAAATACAATTTCACTTCTTTTTAATTAATAAATAATAATAAATAGCTTCTTATAAATAATAATAAACATTATTAATAAAGTAATCGTTATCGAATCACACTTCCCATATAAAAATATCTTGTAACATTCCCAAGGACTGCATCTGTGTATCATTTTCTGGCGTCAAATCCATTGTGACATATTTAGCTGCTTGAAGTATTTTGAGACAGGAAGAATTTTCTGGAGGTAACTTGTTATATAATTGGGTGTATAGACTTTTGGCGCAGTCGAAGTGGAACACCAACGGATCTAAAATATCCGTTAAATCTGACGGTTTAAGAAGACAGCATAAATGCGCAAGAGTTACGCATAACTGTAAATGAAGAAATATAATATATTATAAAGAGATAAATAGAAAGCGTTTAAAGATATAAAAATTAACCAGGTTAAAATCTGGACTTGTACCAATTTTTTCAAGTGCGATATTTTTACGAAACGAAAACGAAATAAATAAATAAATAAATATTAACCAACAATCACACCACGTTAACCTAGCCCCGTGCTAAGTTCGTAAGAACTTGTGTTACAGGTACTAGGAACGGAAATAAATTTATATAAATACATATATACATAAATATACACATCCATGACCCGGTGCAGACATCTATATTCGTCATACAAATTATCTGCACCTGGCGGGATTCGAACCCGCGACCGCTGTGTAAAGTGCCAGTTGCCTGACCACTCGACCAGCCGGTCGTCAAAAATGATGAAATTGATCTTTAATTTTTTTCTTATGCTCAGCAAACAAAATATCGTAAAAGTATCATGTATCGATAGTAATTTTAAGACGTGTATATAAACCAGCCCGCAATGAAAGAGCATGACCGATTAAGCTACAACCTTTCTCTCTCTTAGAAGAGGTCATGCTTAGCAGTTGAGTGTATATAGGCGGTTAAAGTACAGTACAATAATAAACTCAGTACTCCAGAGATACATGACACTAACACATTTCATTTACATTTTTATTTTATTTTTTACAGAAGAGCAAATAGAAGTTTTTATTCGGTGTTTTTTCTTACTTATAAGTTAATGGGAACATTTTGTTTAAAATAAGTACCTAACTTAGATGAATTTTAGCATATGGTTATGAAGTGAAAAAAAAAATAAGTGACATAAATGAACAGTGTCACATACCTCCGGGGTACTGAATTATCGGTTATAATAATTCGAAAAGTTATATTTATTGATATATTTGAATACCATTGTTTCGATTCTTTGTTGAAAACAGAAATTTTTGACCACGACTAAGATCAATTTTTATTTTTATAAATAATCTGTACGTAACTATTACCTGTTCGATAAGATTATCCTTATGCTTATATTCTGAAAAGTCGTCGACATTAGCGGCGTTCTCCATGGCTGCCATAACTCCTCTCCACAGTAACGAGTAGTGGTCGCCGTACTGCGCGCGCAGTGCGGGCGCGCGCACAGCAACCGCTGCGTTTATACGCACTTTCAGGTTCTTACAGTCTTGAGTTAGTGCGCTCAGACTCGGAAATACTTTACTCTAAACAAATATCAAAATTATATATTTCTAATACTTTGGTGTACTGTACTTGTACTGTGCCGTATCAGCCTGTAAACAATCCACTGCTGAGCGAAGGCCTCTATATAGAAGAAGGGTTGGAGCTTAATCCACCTCTATCATAACAACCTTTGTTATGATCTATGATAACAACCGGGATCGACGGCTTTATGTGCTCTTCGAGGCTCGGTGGGGATACCCACAAGGACCTACACCCAGACCCCGCGATCACCGGCACGCGGTTCGAAGCGACTACTCGCACCACTACACCAGAACGGTCGGCATACTTTGGTGTATTACTTGCCAATTTTATAAAATAATAACAACAATTGTTAACAATAAAAATAATATTAACTGTTAATTTAATTTTACAAAAAACATTACACGGAAAAACTTTTTTTTTTTTTACGTACACAAACGGTCGTCTGTTCCTAAGGTAGACAACATGATACCTGTTTTTTTAAGTAACAGCCGACTGATATATATAAATGAATCAAAACAATTATACAATAATGAAAAACAGAATATAACAGATAATAATAAAATTTAATGAATGAATAAATGCACCAACGGGCCAGTCAATAAATATACAGGTCCGGCTTCTACATACATTCCGTATACCTTTGAATTTTGACAAAAAAAGTCATATGAAAGTAATGTAAAGAAATAATAAATCCAAAACTGATTTTGCGTTATTAAAAATAAAATAAAAGTTGTAAATACCACAAGTTATTTAAAATTTAACATTACCTGCCATCCATTAAAACACGTGAATAAATTTTCATTTTTCATAGCGTTGCCGAGCGCATAGCAAGCGTTCCAGCGAACCTTCATATTTGTTACTTTGACGGCGCATTCCAAAAGCTTTTCTATTGCTCTCTCGCATAAGGACTTTAATTGCGTGTGCCGTTGGAGATTTTCATTCTCGATCAATCGTAACAGATTGCCAAGGCCGCGAGTCGCGCTCATTTTAACCTGAAACAATTAACGGCTAATTGTTCGTCACAATACAACATAATTAGTTTCAAATTGACAATTGACTTGAATTATTATTAAAAACGCTGTTTTTCACTATAATTTTCTAACGATTCCTTAGTACCTATATATATACCTACCTGTACCTGTGTATATATATTTCTTATTTTTACTTCTGAGAAAAGTCATTAAATGTTAAAAAACGTATTTGTCGAGGTAATCTTTGTGATTCACTAAAAATTTTAATAACTTATAATTATTCCAGTATATTTATGTAGGTATAATAAGCATGTCGTTGTACTTGAAGAGAATACTTTAAACTTTTGAAACAGAAAAAACATTTTAATAAGTATGATTTTAAAAAGTAATAATAAAATTTATTGCCTCGTGACATACCTACTCTCCATGTCTAGTCTGACCGACGACACTTAAAAGTTCATAGCTACTTATAATAATAAATTAATTCATTAATTCATTAATCATGATAAAATATTTGCTAATTAAATTTTTTAATTGGCAAGAAGACAAATAAATTAACATAACAGGAACTATTATTCCAATACAAATACTTAAAAATATGTGTGTATTAGAAAAATTGAAAAATTTTAGTGACGTATTTTACTGATAACCGCTATAACAGTTATTTAATTTATATTAAAAAAAATATGTCAAATGAGGTGAGACGTCGAATTAATAACAGGTTACTTATTAATAGTAAAAAAAATAATTTACGCACCTTATCGTTATCATTGGCGCACTGTACGCTGACCTCAAGCAAGCGTAGTAAGAGGTCATCGTCTATATCGTCTGTCTCAGGTTCATCCCTATATACAGAAAATAAACTTATTTACGTTGTTTTTATCATTACGTATTGTATTTATTGTGTAATAAATTAAAACCAAAGATTATACTGCTAAATTTTTATTCAAAATTGAAGTAGAGTGAATATAACATATGAATCGACTACACTCAGTTGCGGGTCAAATCCAGGTAGATACCGCGGACTTTCAAGTGATAAATTTGTCTATAAATTCACCATCTTACGATCAATGGTGAAAGAAAACATCGTTAGGAAACCTGCATATTTGGGAAAATCCTGAAACATGTAGGTATGTATATCCGCCAACCTACAGCAAATTAGCGCGGATAAATTAAGGTTCCTTCTTTAGAAGAGAAGATTTCTATGACTAATATTGAGACGTTTCGGGCCTCTTACAGTACCTACAGTAAAATACACAAAAGATATAAATAAATTACCGAAAAATAAGTTTTTTTTTTTTAATAAATTTAAAAGCAAAAAAAAAAAAATTGTGTGTGTCAGCTCCGACGCACGACTGGAGTTTACTCCTTAAGTACGATTGTCTAAACATACGCAAAAAGAGTTTATCCAACTGAAAATAAGATTAATACCATATGAAAGGGTAAATTAACAAATTAATGAAAATAATATACATATATAAATATATATTTATTAATTTTATATACATTTATTATAACTAATCGGCGAAATATTTTACATTAAACTTTTCACAATAGTCAATTTCAGATGTGCACAAATATTTCATTAGGAATGTTGATAAATTATGTAATTATTATCATCTGACAATTATCATTTATTTTTTAAATATTAATTTTCAATATTAATTAGAGCAACATTACTTTCGCACCGCACCATAGGTGCGCGTGCACCGAAAAAGTAACGAGGTCATTCATCAGTAGATTTTACCTCTCATATTTTTCTCATACCGGGCGCCTTATATATGAAAATCGATTCTTAAGGAGTAAACTCTAAAAATCTAATTTATTCCTTGTTATAACAATTTAAAAAAGAATGTATATTTATTTAATAAAACATTGACTGACCAACAAATTAACCCTCTAAACCGGTGGATTTAAAACAAACAAAAGGTAAAGAAATTCATACATTAATAAAATTAACGATTGAAATTCTTACTTCGAAGGAATGAAAGTTAATATAAAAGTTTAATATTCGTCATTGTATCTACTTTACATTAAAATGCCATAAAACAGGATATAAAAAAATATAATATTGTATAGTATATATTATATTCCTATATATAAATATAGGAATTTTACCATAAAACGGGATATCTCGTTATATGACTAGTTAATTTACAACTTGTTTGCAATAAGACATCAGTAACTAAATGGCGACCTAGCAAGAAGGAAGGAACAAAGTCCGAAAGAAATTCGATCGATGTATCATTGTTTATCATCAATTAATTAAGCTGTATGACGCATTGGGTCACACCCACGTCGCTCTGGAGTTAATTTATTGAAGTAAACTAGTCTATAATTTTCTCGACCTTGAAGTCGTTTATAGATTGTAAGATTAGTTAGGAAACTTCCAGTTGAAAGTAAATTTCGATGTCTTTCAATTATGTAGAATTCTATACTAATATTATAAATAAGGAAGGTTTGGACAATAAAATTAATGAACTAATATTCATAATTGTTTCACAATTAGAATGTTAACTCAATACAGAAGTAATATAGCTATCAAACATCGCGCGTCGAATAATAGAAACGAAACAAAAGCCATAAACCTCAACACGGGTGATACCAAAATATATACTAATTTTTAATTTTTGTACACTAGAACAGATACTCGGATATACATATAAATAAACAGAAATAAAGTCCAAGTTTCGCGAATATTCTATTAAAACTAGAATATAAAAAGCAAAATATAGTATGATTCAACAAGGTAACAGACCACATTATTTAAATAAATGTAATTAAAAGAATACTACATAAATTACACTATTCACACATATGTACGTGTACACAGCTGATAAGAATTGAACGTAACATAGCCGTAACCAATCGCATAAAATAATGATTTATTTACATTTTACCTTATATCTGTTACGTAAAATCCAATAGGTTATTAAACTGTAACTTTGTAAAACACAATTATAGAATTTGAAATAACAGAATTTCTCTCTTGTGTGCATTTATTGACAATTTTCTTTGCAAAAAAAAAATAAAATAAAATAAAAAATAAAAATAAAAATAAGATACAAATTTATAACAAATAATAAAGTATTTGAAGTTCTTACATATTTAAAACCAGCGCGTCGCTGAGATTGCCCAATGCCCAAGCGGCTTTAGTCCGAACAACTGCCGTTGGTTCTGCTAAGGCTCTTAGAATATTTTCTCCACAATCACTCACGAAGCAAATGTCCTGTGAAAAATATTACCTTTAGTATGCGAATAAATATAAAAAATAGATATTTTCTTAAACAAAATTATTTAATAAAATTAACTGTTAACTCAAACAAAATTCAAACGAGGAACATAATGCAGGAAAGAATTTCTACACAATCATACTAATATTATAAATGCGAAAGTAAGTTTGTTTGTTACGCTTGCACGCGAAAACTACTTAACCGATCGTCATGAAACTTTGTACACATATTCTTGGAGGTATTAGAAGTAACATAGGATACAGTTTCGCGATAACCGAAATCCACGCGGGCGAAGCCGCGGACAGAAACTAATTAATTATAAATTCTCTTGTTAATTTGCCTTAAATTGAAGACAATGAACTTTCAAAACATTCATAGTTGTCATCTAAGTATTAAATAGCATGTACTAAACGAATTGCTTTTAAAACCACCAATTTGGTCAGTGTCTTGTCTCTAAAGTCAGTAGTCGCAAATTTTAACCACCTTAAAAAAAATCTTTTTCACTGATATCTATCTCAATTGAGAACAGATTTTGAAAATACTTTTTCTTATTTGTTTGGTTATTTTTCAGAGACGACCGGACTATTAAAATGTTTCTACTTTCTAACATAACTCCTCAATGGTTTAGTAAATTAAAAGTGAAAATTTTCAGTTTGCAAAAACACTGTGCACAAAAAAAAATTGAAATAAAAAGGAATCTTTCAAAACCTAATTCAAACTATGACAATAACATGATGACAAAGTACAAAAAAAAATATTTTTGTTATGTACGAACTATTTCAAAGTTGGGCCGGGTACATCAACAATACATAAAAGCTTGTAATAATATTATTATATTTCTACGTATTTATACAGTCAGAGGATAATTTATTTATGTGTGAAATTTAAGTAGATAAAATCGTTTATCTACTTAAATTTCATTCGTAAACATCCGTTTATTCACGTGATCAGTATAAACAAGTCTCTCCGTTTTATATTTCAAACGGATTCGTTAAATTCACATTAAATTGTCTAGAGACGAAGGTTGAAAGGTTAAAAAAAACTGTGTCACACATTTATATCACCAAACCACATGAGTAAGGAAACCGTACAGACAGAGACAAAGCTTCTAAGGAGCGAGCAAAATTTATACCTATTTTGGTAGGGTTGGCATAGGAGGATAAAATTTAATAAACAATAGTTAGTTGTTCAACAAGATGATAAAGTTTATTTTTGTTGTTTTTTTTTTTTTAATATTTTCAAAAGTAACTTTATCATTTTTCAAGGTTTAAAAAAAATTCTTCTATCAAATTTGATCTTTTTTGATGATATTGCGATTTAAAAAAGAAAGAATTGATTCTTTCCTAAATATTTTTAGGAAACTTTTACACTTTTATATTAAAACACTATTAAAATAACATTAAAACACTATTTAAATTAATAATAATAACTCGACGCGCGACGTTGTCGCTGCAGCCCTTGAGTTTAAGCATAGTATAGGCCGGTTTCTCTCGTATGTGACGAGGCGCGTGTGCTGACGCCCACACGCGTCTCATGCTTGTAGTAGTGTACCTATCGTGGCGCGCTTGTATGAAGCTTTGCCTCGGTACGGTTTATTTACTCATGTGACCAAACCAAGTATCAAAGGAAAGTCACTAGAAAACGTTTGTGTTACCATATTACAATAGTAATAATGCCTTGAGGGATGCCAGGGATTAACCCCGTTTATTATTATTCATATATAATACAGGTAAATATCATCGTACAGGTATCGTCGCTGCACGACTCCACCAGCTAGCTGCATGCAGAACACCAGCTGCGTAGAGCTCTTACGATGATATTCTCTAATTCACGAGATACGATTAGTGAGGGGCCATCCATAAATTATGTCACATGTTAAGGGGGTTGAGAGGGGTCGACGAAGTGTGACATTGTGTGACAAGGGGTGGGGAGAGATCCTAAATTTCGTGACATCACATTTCAAAATATATCTAACATAAGTAATAAAACACGAAATTTGAACTACATACCTATTAGCTAATAACATAAAAATATTTCCAACTTCATCTGCATGAGCGTAAGCAAGGAAGCATGATCCGTATGATAGTTATTGCCTCAGTGTTGAGACACACTTAAAGCGATCGTGTGGCATCTGTGGTCTATATTTTGCATCACACAAGGCCTCTTCTAACTTACATAAACAAGCTCATAAGAAACAAAAGGAAGTAATTTATTGGTGTAAAATTGCAAAATATGTGACGTCACACTAGGTAGGGAGGGGGTCTCAGTAATATGACCAGCTATGACAAGGTTTCGGATGAGAAAAATCATTAAATTCGTGTGACGTAATTTATGGATGGCCCCTAAGGAATTTATATACAAACTGGAATGCGCACGTGCACTCAAAAAACGCTCCTAAGAGAGGGATTACATCTCTTTCTGCCATGGATTCATTCATTATATCATATTTGAATATACAATTTTATTAAATGAGTGTTCCAGTTATGATATAAATTCCTCTCTGGCCCTTAACAGTTCCAGGAGCGGGCGCACCTCTCTGAGCGGGCGATACATGACGGCCATGGCGAGCGCGCGCACGGCCGCCGCGCGCACGGCCGCCGCCTCGTCGCCGCACGACCCCACCAGCAGCGTGCAGCACACCAGCTGCGTGCGCCTCTGGGGACGACATTCGAACTATCACTTTTTATTCTATAATTTGTCATCTGTCGATTTTATTCAATTATATAACATGATACGATATTATACAAAATTGATGAGTCAATAAATAAACGCGGTAATATATGAATATATGTACATATGTTCGAAATGTGCTCATTTTTTTAATATATTCTTTGTTACTTGTTATTCCTCTTAAAACTACATAAGCGAAATACTGATGTGTGATATTATAAGGCTCAGTATGAAACTTAGGAGAAAGTGTAATACGTAGATCACACGACAAGTAGGGGAATTTTTTTTCGGTTCGGAGCTTACGAAGTCGCAATTTCGGACCGATCGGATCAAGACTGGCAAAAGTGTTTTAATAGTTGGTTTAGGCGAATGGAACATTGTATAGAGAATGAGGGAGAGTATTTTGAAAAAATGTAAAATAAATATTGTTAATATCTTGTATAGTTTTTTCTTGTCTCAAAACTTATCCAGTTACCTACATAGGTAGGTAGCTCGAGCGTATTTTGAGTCGTCACTTTACAAGCATGTCATGTCAGTTCCACGTCAACCTACCGCCAACAATACAGTTTCAAGTGTATTGTCTATATTTATACTGAGGTGGGAGACCTAAGTATTTACCCCTACATAGAAAATTAACATCTAAGATTCACATAAACCATATTGTTGCTAAGACTCATCGAATGCTTGGCTTTGTGTTGAGGGTTTCGTAAGGAATTAAAAAACTTACTAAAAAATATACTCTCGCTAGCTTATACGGTCACACGGCACGGCCGTCTGTCCCTAAAGTAGTCAACTTAATGCCTGTGTTTTAAGTATCAGCCGACTGATTAATTTTTAATTATTTTTTTATTTTTATTTTGGAAACATATAAATTAAATTATAACATATAAATAATACATATATAACTAACTAACTGACCCATCTCACTCTTTTTAATGCCGTCTAGCTTAAGGGGGTAACGCCGGAAGGCTGAATCGTGGTGGTGCTCTTCTTCAAAAAGGGTGATAACACCTTGTTGAAGAATTATAGGCTCGTTTCGCTTCTAAGCCTCGTTTATAAGCTGTTCTTGTCATTAGGAATCGTCTGATGAGCAAGTCTGATTACCTCCAGTCTCCCGAACAAGCCGGTTTCTGAAAAGGCTATAGCACCACAGACCACATACATACACTGCAGCAGATTATACAAAAGACCGGGAGTATAATCTTTCATTGTGCTTGGTGTTCGTGGACTATGAGAAAACCTTCGATTCAATCGAAACTTGAGCGGTGCTGTAATCTCTCCTGCGATGCTACAATAACTACCGGTATATCAAAGTGTTGCAGTACTTGTACAATAACTCTACTTAGGCTTAGACACTCGCGGTTTTCAAACAAATTCAGTCTCATCGTGACCACGGATCATGTAAATGATCTGAAATATCGACAAAAATCGTCAAAAATACTATGTCGTGGTATGTGTATAGTCGTCTTGTTGTTCCTTAAAAAATAAAATAACACTAGTATGTCGGTTCGAGTACATGTGCATAGCATGAGAACGATTCCAATGCAGCGACGTGTGAGACAGGGAAATGTTATCTCCGACGGCTTACCACAGCACTGGAAGACGCTTTCAAGAGTTTGGAATGCCAAGGATTCGACATCAATATTAACGGCGATTACACCACTCACTTTCGATTTGCTAACGATGTGCTTTTGACAGATACCCTGGAAAACCTCAGCATTATGCTTAGTGAGCTCGACGGAGTTTCCTTACGGGTGGGCCTTAAAATGAAAATGGATAAGACAAAAATCATGCCAAATTTCTATGTCGTGCCCACCCCTAATACCAGTTGGAGATGCTACTCTCGAAGTTGTTGACGAGTACTACTAATAGTAGGTACCTAGGACAAAAGGTTCAACTTAGTAGATCCACCTTCGAGGGAGAGGTCTATCGTCGAATCCAGCGAGGAGTTAAAAACATCTTTTCATCCGTCATACCTCAGTGCCTAAAGTCGAAAGCCACCCATACCACCAACACACTAGCTACCCTATTAGGTAGATGGTGTGTTAGTGGTAGATGTACTCGTCAACAATTTCGAGAGCAGATTTCCCAACTAATGTAGGGGAGGACACGAAATGGGTATTCGACATGATTTTCGTCATATCTATATTCATTTTAAGCCTTACCCGCTGGAAAACTCCGTCGAGGTCACCGAACATTGTGCTGAGGCCTTCCAGGGATTCTGCTATGAGCACGATGTCATGAGCAAATCGAAAGTGAGTGATGTATGAGTACTCGCCTATAATATTGATACTAAATGCTTTCTATTCCATGAGCTAGAAAGCGTTTTTTATGACATTTAAGAGAAATAGCATCTCCCAATCTCATACTCGCTGCATTGGAATCGCTCTCGTGCAAAGCTTCTATATTCGAAACGACATACTGGCTTTATTGTACAAACACTGCAATACTTCGATACTGGTAGTCAATGAGGCACCACTAGAGATACTACAGCACTGCCCAAGTTTCGATCGAATCAAAGGCTTTCTTGGTGCTATAGCCTTTTCGGAAACCGGCTTGTTCGGGAGGCTGAAAGTCATCAAACATCCATCAAATTGCCCGTCAGACGATTCGTAATGACCCTAGAGAACAACTTATAAACGTGGCTTTGAAACAAAATGGGCCTATAACTCCTCAAGAACGTGTTATCGTCCTATTCAAAGAAGAGCGTCACCACGCTCTTGTTCCAGGATTCTGGTGTTAGGCCCTCAAGTAAGATAATATTAAACTGAATATATTAAATTGAGTTTCTGAAGGACTTTAAGTACCGGTGTTACATCTGCTTTCAGAAGCTGACGTAACCCCACTCTGAGTATAAGGTACGCAACCCTGTACGACACACATCTGATGGTTAGTAGTAGAACAGGTTACCAGATCTCAGGATTATCGTGTCCTCTCCTTCTCTACGGTCTTCAGATAAACCTGATATATCCAACTGTAACCTGTTCATTAGGCTCATTCTTAAAGTACGAATGGTGTGTGTTACCAGGGCCAGGTGTCGCCATGGGTGGTAGTGTAATCTCTGCCGGAGACTCTTCGCACCCCCTTCCCTATCGTTATCCAATCCGCTACCAAAGCCAGGAATTGTAGGGACACCGGGGACTGGGAACCTGGGCTCTTTATTGCTGGTAATTTTAGAGGGGGGCAGGAGTGCTAATACTCGGCACACTTGGTGGGCGGGTTGGTTGTTGGTTGTTGTTGGTGGTTGTTTCGCACCATTATGGCCTTAGTCGCCTTTTACGACATCCGGTAAGAAGGAGGTATAAAATATAAAAAAAAAAAAATATTAATTTATAATAATTATTAGATGATCTTAACGAATTAAGTAATAATTGAATTTTTTTAAAAGAGTAACTGTTGAGTTTATGCCAGTTCTTGTCAGGAGAATCTACATTACGAATCCTGTGGTAGCTTCACGTTAACATAACTTTACATTAGCATTATTTTTCAAAGACCATTCAAAAGACCTTTTAAAGCATACTTGCCTACTTAAAAAGTCAATTTTGATTTTATTTAGGCAACTTACAATTTGGTAAAAACAACACAACATGATCGGGTAAATTTAAGAAAATCAAGTAACCTGGCGTAAATCCGCTATTTGCAATTGTAGGGTCACTGTTGACATCATAATCAAGTCACTGTTGACATGATAATCATTGGTTTTGATACTAATAAATGGTAGCATTATGATTTAACATTATATTACAATTTCAATAGCAATATTGGGACCCTGATAAGATAATTAATTTCAAAATCCCCTTTTTAAAATATTAAAGACATATTGGGCTTTTAAGTATAAACATGGATTAATTCCTCTAAAATATTGTCGTAAAATGAAATATTTTTTTTAAGTATTTTATTACTTACTGGTAAATTCATGAATGACTTTTCTCCAATATTAGCGATGCAGTCGCATACAACTGCTTTAGCCGGAATGTTGTCGTGATTTTGTAACACGGTGGACAATGGCGTCAAAAGTTTCTCCCACATGTAAACACACTGGTTCAGTGGTAATGGTTCATTCTGCTGCTCTGTAAGAAATTACTCTGTATTATTATAGACAAGTCAATACACTATAATTCTTTTGAACGCACTTTGTTCACGAACTACGTACCTACTACAATTACAAAAAAAATTTCACTTTTATTCATTGATTTACATTGGAAAGCTGGTTTGTAGATGAAGGTTTTAAGGCCTTAATTACAACTATCAGATGCCTAGTCACAGGGCCGGCTTAAGGCGAAAATTGCAAGTGTGCAAGACTCACATCTTATGCCCCTATGAAAATATAATCGAGTTTTATTATCCATAATTATCCTGTGTCGGAAGTGTACACAAAAACAAAAGTCGTCAGTAGGAATGTTCATCGGAAAAAATTATCGATAATTATCGTAGCGTGTTATCGATAGTTATCGATAATTATCGGATAACAATTATCGATAGTTGACGACAGTTATCGATAATTATCGGTACAGTTATCGGACGACGAAAAAAAAAAAACAAAGGTCACCCGGCCTTCAGTATCCGACGTTTACGCTCTGCCCCTATCCGAATACCTAACAAAAAAAAAGGTCATCGCTTCTCCCTATCCTAATTATTACTCAATAACAATCGACTGACACATAACCATAATTATCGAATCACAATTATAGATACTTATCGAATCCAAAAACAATTATCGATAATTATCGGATCAAACAAAATTATCGATAATTATCGGATCACAATTATCGAATAACACTTATCGATAGCTATCAATAATTATCGAATGAAAAATTATCGAGTAGCTACGAATTATCGATAATTATCGCACACCCCTAGTCGTCAGCCTATACGTATTCCTAAAAAAAAGGATCCGAGATCCACCATCGATGTTTACCTTTATAGCCAATCCGAATTCTTAAAAAAAAAGGTCGTCCGAGATCATCTACTGTAGCATATCCGAATACCTAAAAAATATGCCCTCCCAAAAAGCTCGAGTGTGCGGCTGCATACTCCGCACACCTTTTTTTTTGTGACGCAGGGGAATCCATTTACGGATGATATCCAGGACGCCCGGGTCGGCAGTCCTAGACCTATGTCGGACTCGACACTTTGGGAGTCCAATACCGTACTAAACCCCTGCGGGAGCCTTCAGCCGCTTTAATTGGAGGGTCCCGGATCTGCAGGCAACAGGATCCCTCCAGCGACAGGCTGGCCTCGGCGAAAAGGCCAGACTTCTCCTACATGGGGACTGTCCGGCTAACCTCTGAACAGTCCCGACGACGTCGTGTCTAGCAGGACCGGGTTCCCATCCCGGCCCGACACGGGCACAAGGGCGTTACTGGAGGCGCATTAAGTAGCGCCTCCTACGCACCCCCATTCGTCGCCCGCGGATAGAGGCCACGTCAGTGGCCTCCTCTCTCCTCCGCTCGTCGGCCTCCTTCTGGGACATTACTGTCTCGCAGAAGGAGACCATCGCCTTCCAGGACTCGTCGTCGCCGAGCATCGCGGTGATGATGCTCGGGAGCGACAAGTCCCCTCCGAGGACCGACGTCAGACTTTGACGCAGTGCCGCCCATCTCGGGCACACCTCGAGGGTGTGCTGGGCAGAGTCCACCGCCGCGCCACAACCGTGACATTCAGTCGTCGGCTCCCTCTGGGCCGTCCGGCACAGGTAGTCACCAAAGCAACCGTGCCCGGTGAGAACCTGCGTCAGACGGAAGGTGAGAGGCTTGCGTTTTCGACGCATCCACCGCTCTTAGGACCGGGCGAATGGCAGCCGTTACGCGTGTGCCGTACGGCTGCCCCGTCAAGTCCTCCCCCCACCTCCGCATAAGCGCTTCCTGCCCTATCCGACGCACCCGTAGGATTCCGTCCAACGTAGGGTTCTCATCAAGAGCCCTCCTACCCGAGACGTAAGAGTAGGTCTCGGCAAGAACCTCCGCCACGAGTTCCCACGGGGGGTCGCCGGCTAGAGCAGTAGCTGCAGCCCACTACGCTACCCCCGGATCACCCTCACCGCGATGATCCTCTGCGCAGAGCGCAGCGCAGCCTTATTCCTCGCAGTGAGGCGATCCGCCCAAACCGGGGCGTAGTACGTCGCCATACTCCGGCAGACACCAGAGTACAGCTGCCTGCAGGCGGCGCTGGGTCCTCCGAGGTAGGGGAGGAGTCTGCCCAGTGCACTCGCCACCTTTACGACCTTCGGTCCCACCATAGAGAAGTGTGGGACAAAGGTCCACCCTCCGTCTAGGATGAACCCCAGATATTTGATTTGGGAGCTCATCCTGACCCTCCCCTCTCCGATTTGCAGGGTAGCCCCCGGTGGGGGTCCCTTGCGTCCGGTCCCGCGGAAGAGGAGGGCTTCGGTCTTATCAATTCTGACACGAAGCCCTAAACTCCTTATGCGGCTGATCACGAGATCGACTCCGACCTCGGCCAGCCGCGCCGCCTCCTTGAAGTTACGTCCCCGCGAGTAAACGAGGGTATCATCTGCATAACAGATGACACCCATCCCGGGGAGGAGACGGCCTCGCAGGACCCAGTCGTACCCGATGTCCCACAGTATCGGACCCAGAACTGATCCCTGCGGGACACCGCAGCCGACTCGCCGCCACTCCACGGACCCCGACCGGTTCTAGAGGCCTACCCTCCGATCGGAGAGGTACGCCTCCAACAGCCTCCTTAGATACGGAGGCACTCCGAAATATTTTAGTGCCTCCCGTATCACCGTGATACTCCGCACACCCCTTAGGCCGGCCCTGCCTAGTCATGTCTGTATGCAAACATATGAGAAACAATAAAATTAATGTGTTTAAATCAATCTACTGTCAATACATTTGACTTGAGACCTTGTCAAATTGTCAATACATATTATTTCTCCCGACTTAGTAATTAGTAATAAAGTTTCACATAGTATATGTTTACTGTACTGTATCAGCCTGTGAACTACCCTCTGCTGAGTGCCTCTTCTCCATATTGAAGAAGGGTTGGAGCTTAATCCACCACGCTGCTCTACTGTGGTTTGGCGGATATTTCCTAACCATGAGTAACGGTCGCTATCTGATGTATATGATAACAACCGGGACCGACGGCTTTACGTGCTCTCTGAGGCACGGTGGGGAAACAAATATTGGCACAAATACAAATATATGTTCCAAGCGGAAGTCGAATCCGCGACCATCGGCGTTGAGGCGACTACTCGCACAACTACACTAGAATGGTCATCTAGTATATGTTTATGTTAAGAAAAGTTAATATATCAAATAGTGAAGAATATTTTAAAGTACCTAGTCTTTGAATAGCATCTCCAATTATACTTATGTTTCTCGCAGCCTGTAATACCACATCTTGGTGTTCGTGTTGCAACATTTCGCTCAGAATATCTGCTAACAATGTTATATGTGGACGGAGGAGATCTGACAGATGGTGAAAGGCCATCGCTGATAAGACTTGAAGGGATTCCAAAATTATTGGTATCGCTGATGGATTACATCTCTGTAATAAAAATTTTATCTTTGAAAAAGTAGTGTAACTGGAATAAGGCATACTGAATGTGTTGAATAAATATTCGTAATTACATCAAAATAAGGTATCGTTATTTTTTATTTTTTTCTGATAAACTGCATTATAGCCTATTCACGTTAAGAAAATAGTGACTCATCGTTGTCACTCAGCTTAGCCACGCCTCTTGACCAATAAGATCACAGTAAATTATAAAGTCGTGTTCACTTTGAACAGTTGAAGCCCTTCAGACAGTACGGACGTGTTCTTTGCCAATTTTAAAAATGAATACCTCACCTATTCTTAAAAATAATAGTCGATCAATATTACATAGCGGAGAAAGACGAGTGATTTACAATGTTTTTAAGTACTTTAAACAGTGTGGTGATCAAAACGTGACTATGGAGAGTATAGTAGTGAAAAAGGCTAGTGCATGCGGTGTTTCTGAAAATACGGTTCTGACGATTCTAATCATTTATTTAATGTAATAACTACTTAATTTTAATATTTTAAAATACTGTCATAAAAACTTTGCTTTAATATTAATGGTTTAATTTTTACCCCAGTATGAATACGCCTTTACTTTGATGAGTCACTATTTTCTTAACGCGAATAGACTATAGTCAAACAATTTTTTCAAAAGGTTTTTTTTTTGACGTCATAATAAAAGACAAAATACTACTATCCGTGCGCAGAAACTTTGCCGATGACCACCCCTCCCACCGGAGTTGACTGCGTCCCTCGCTCGTCTGATCTGTACCGCTAGCAACGCACCCGATACGTATGTGTAATTTTTTGCTTTAGCTCCGAATGAATAAATTGTTGTTTTGTTAGGTTTTACTTGTTTTTTTTTTTTTTGTTGGTTATTTGTTTTCGTTGTTTGAAACCATTAAACTATTATTTTACGGCTTCGTTTCATTCATTCACTAAATATAAATACATAAAAATATATAATCTACGTAATAACAATAGCGTTTTTTATTTACTATTTATAATTACACTTTATAATTAATTTATAATTCAACCGAGACTATTTTTTATTAGTTTGATGTAAAATATATACAATAATAATCTACCTTTATGTGACCTTTTTTTCAACCCTACTGACTATCGACGCGTGACGTCACAAGGCCATCGGCAAAGTTTCTGCGCACGGATAGTAATACAAAATATCACAAGCTACATTTAAGAGAACAAAAGTAATGATGAATGTCAACTAATTTGATGGATGTCAAACTTACTGTCAAACCATAAGGGACATTTTAACAATGAACAATGAAAATCAACTAATATTTCCATGGATGAAAAAATAGGACTACTTACAATAACTTCATTATCTTTAAACATCCATCCCATATTCTTAAAACAAATGTCTAAAATCCAAGTTTTGAAGTACACTTCTTTATTATTTTTTTCAGTCTTTTTATCACTAGTTGGAAGCTCAATTGCAGTAAACATTTCATCATCCGAATAGCCTTCTTCAAAATCATCACATTCATCATTTTGGGTTATGTTTTCCTTATTTACATTATTTTCATTTTTAGAAGGGGCTGTGTCTTTCTCCATTGCTTTCAATATTTCGTCAACTTTAGGATCAATAGATATAACACATCCTATAGTTATTAAAGCACCAACTTGTAGAGTAACATCTGAAATAACATAATATCTACATTAAAACAAAGTAACTTTAAATATATATGTAATAGAGCTGATCATAAATATACAATAGATCATGCTATGCCTCCTCAGAACGAAACTAAACCATAACGTATATTCAACCTTTTTTTTTTAATTTTCGAATCTTCTTGTTCTTAGTGTTTAAATAATAGAGGTATTAATAAAATTTTGTCAACGAATTACTGGTAATCTGGTAAGTGATTTTTTATAGTCATTCATTATAATACGTGTATGATTCAATTATACAAATTATACCAACCTCTATGTATAAGGAACTTTCTCACAGATCTTACCAAGTCTCTTATTAATCCTTCTTGCATTTTATGGTATGGTGTTGATTGCACTAGTGCAGCACAGCATTTTAAAGCGACTATGATTACTGATTGACTTCTTTCAGTATCCAAAATACTAATTAAAATTTTATGCATACAAATGGTAATGTAACCAAGTGACACCGAAAATGGTATAAATGAAGCATTCATTTTCTTGCTGGAATAAATTATATAAATGATAAGTTTCTTGGAATAAAAAGGGTAAATATAATGTAAAAGTCAGAAGTACTTTTAAAAAATCTTATTTTAAGTAAGAACAGCTAAAGTCCAAGACCACATAAAAAAATTAGGTCAAATAAATTTATCTAAAATTAATTTTCTGATTCAATTGCAATCAAATTCAAAAACATGCTAAGAGTAGCTCTTTCACCTCTGACATCGAGCTTTTTAACAACTATGTTTAAAACCATAGGTTATTAAAGAACATACTCTGCTTGAAGACTTTGGGAATCTTTCACAAGGAGATATCTCAAAGCTATTGTATTGTATTAGTATTAAGTAATGTCATATTCTTAAAGAAAAAAAAACAATAAAAATAATTTACCAAGTTTCAGCCTGAGAAAGATATATCCTTGAACCAGAGAGTAAAGTTAAAATAACACTGAGGGCACTAGCTCTACTGCTTGCTATAGGGTCAGTCACTGCACAATAAGCAAGAGTCGTTTTTGATTTTTCTTCTACCACCCAGTTGTTGGCATCAGGTGAATCTGGCAAAAGAGCCCACCAGTAACCGAAAATTTCTTTCTTCTCTTTAACCTAAATCAAAAATGGTTATTTCTAAATAATAATATAACTAGGATTTTATTAGTCTCTTTATACAAAAAAAAGAAAAAAAATTGAAAATTGGACTATTTAATAAGTTTACTGTTAATTGAGTTATAATAATAATAATTATTTTTTTAACAAATAGTTTATCCACCTTAAAAACAACAAGGAATAAATTTGCTGCACTCTGTCTAACTCTGGACCTCAATGCAATAAGTTTAGCTTCCCTTCCATTTTCTACATCTGACATATCAGAATCACTTGTCAAAGTCCAACATGTCCTAGTCTTCATCGGCTCCAAGTAATACTGGCTGGCAGGCTTGTAAGCAGAATTATTCTCAAAATTATCAACATCTCTCATCAAACTTCGATCTGATACTGGAATCTCTTTTTTCAAGCTCTCTATTGCATTATTTCTTTGTTTTCTTATCTTTTGTTTCTATAACAATTAGTTTTATATTTGAATAAATTTCAATTAAATTATATGTAAATACATAACAACACTTAAACATATGTATACAAAACTAAATTCAAACCTTTCCTCCTTTTGAATTGTGTTTAACTGGGGCAGCTGCAACACTCTGTTGAGCTGGCATAATTTTTTCAAGTCTGTTGTTCTGCCTCACAATACCATAAAGAATAAAATGTCTACAAATACCAATTATTTCTGGCAAAGGAAAATCAACCTTCTGATCATTAAAATATATGTGACACAAAATTCTCAGGGCTGATATGATTACCTGAAATAGTAATTATTTTATATACTTATAATGAAACTTCATGATGAAAAAGTTATTGAAGTGAAAGTTTTATTTCAACATATGGGATAAATATTATAGGTGTTAAAAAAAATCGTCACACTACGATCGTCACATTTTCGGACCATATATGGTATTGTACTGTATTTCAGCACTCCTGACTATATGTATATGTAATAGACCTGTGTCAATCACGATCCATCGAATCGATTTGATTCGATCACAACCCGCGAGCGAGTGACTCAATCAGGACCGTACAAATGACTCAGATCATTTTTGATCGACGGGTCGCCCGCCGCCGCCGCCGCTGCACTTCAATTACTTTAAGATACACACATTCATAAAGCGCCACGCTCTATGTAGTTTTTATTTCAAAACCACAGTTTAAAAAGTGCTTGTCTCTTTCACTCACATGCAAAGTTTGTATATGAGTGAAAAAGACAATGTACATAATCACGAGACCAACTAGCATTACACTTGTACGTGATATGTTCGCGAGGGTGGTGAGTCGTGAGTCTCCGTGAGTTGTGGGTCGTGAAACGATTGACTGATTGGTTTTCGAATTCGAAATCAGTGAGCCGTCACCTGTGACTCATGACGCGCGAAGATGTGTCGCTCACGCGTAATATACCAGATGTATTTGTGTTGTTTGTATGGATGTTTACATTTAATGTTATTTTTGCTTAAATTTGGAGGCGGCTTAAATAATATCATTTAATGACTTTTTGTAATTTAATTAATAAACATTTTTATTTGATCTGATGATGGAGCTGGAAGGTGGCCATAGGATTTTTGCAATGAAACAACACAACCTCATCGAGTTCGGGCTCGATTGAATTGTCTTGACAAGTAGTTTGTCTTTCAATTATAACCAGGGTCTGATGATGGAGCTGGAAGGTGGTCATAGGAACTCTCTAATGAAACAATGTAACCCCATCGATATTCGGCTCGTTTGATTCGTCTTGATGAGTACTTTGTTTTTAGATGGTTACCAGGGTCTGATTACAGATGGCACGCACTACCCATTAACTCGGCGCATTGTTTTATTATAAATATAACTTCTTTCTTATGTAAATAAGTACACACACACTTATTTTTCGTAAACCTCACTTGACCAATTAATGTTAAATATATAATAAAAAATTTTTACTTCATACATGTGTACATTAATACACACACACACACACAATTTTTCATTTATAAATAATTGCAATAAAAATGTTAAACAAGGAAATGATTAAAAGTTTACCTTACAGTAAATAGATTCATCTTGAGATTTTACATTGCCTCTCATTAAAAATTTAATGATTACTTGTGAGAGATTTTTTTTTAATTCCAAACTTATATCAGTTTGCTCAGATTTTTTGTTATCATCTATTGTTAATAAACAGATAATACATTTGAGAACTAGTAAACAATTTTGCATAGAAGGCTGATAATTTTGAGTATATGTGTCACTATCTATCACATTTGTTAATAGTCCTGGAATTCCTATCAAATCTGAAACAAACTAAAGTAAAAAATTAATAAATAAAACTTTTATATAACAAATATTTGAATCTAATAAAGATATTCATTACCTTTTGGCCTGATTGTGGATTTGTATGTAATATGCATTGTAAATTATGAAGAATATCTGGCAAAATAAGATCAGAACATTTTTTTATACAATCAACATGCCATGCAATGACTTTCCATAAGTAGTCACTGGTGAATTGTATATTTTGTTTTGTAACTAGTTGGTTTATTAAATGCGAAGTTTTTGCAGCTAATAACTCATCAATAGGTTTAATATTTACGCACAATGATGTCACTAGAGCAGCGGCATCCTGAAAGCAGTAATAACACATAAGTTAGAAAATTTCAAACAATACCTGATTTCTATTAATGTTCTTGACTTACTTGCTTTCCTACAAATAGTTCCGCCTTATAAGGTTTAGCATTAAGCTCATCTATCAAAGAGTTTATCTTTTCTTTACTGTAATTTTTAACATAAAGATGACTACAAAGCTCGCTAGAGAGTACAAGAAATTGTTGCGATAAGCTCATTTTTACATTAATAATGTCATGGACAACTCCTTATTTCGTTTAAGTACTTCAATATTGCACCACATGCTACTTATAATATTAAACACTTCATACAATATAGTATTTTAAATGTACCATGTTTTTAATTAACAAAATCACTATCATAAGGCCGTCAAGTGTCAACTGACCAACTGTCAAAGACCAACTGTCAAAAAGACAATATTGTCAGTGTCAACTTTCCCTTAAAAATTCTAAAGACATTTATCTGTACTCATAAATAATAATAATATTAAAAAACAACATATAAATATATAAAAAATATTACTGTGTAGTTGTAATAGTACAATTATCTTACCCTCTATTCTATATACTAGAACTAAAATTATGATCTTAAATTTGATTTGAGCTTTATAAAGTAATCTCCTAGTCTAAACCAATTTGGAAGATAAATTCAACAATAATTGTACCTACCTATAGCCTAATAGTTAATACTAATACAATGCCATGCCAATGCATGCAGTAGGCATTTAACCATTTAACTACTTTAACACACGTCAAACATAACATTCTCTGTCTTCATTTATTTACAGTTCGTTATTTTTTTATTTATTATACTTTCGATCGATTTTATCTGGTATAATGATAAACAAAATAAAACCGATATCATATCATCCTTGGGAAAAAACTATAAAAAATAGACATACTGATTATAAATACACTCATAATTCAATAAATAATGCTGTTTATCCAAAGGAAAAAGTTTTCGTCCCTGATAAAGATCAAGTTAAATTTACAATTATCGGGAATAGAGTCACAAAAGAATTTATATATTGTGTTCATTTAGCAAAAATATTGCACAAGTATCGCCCAAAAGTATTTGATGCTCCTTCTATAAGAGGTATTTGATAAGCCAATGCTTAATTATAAAAATATATATATAAAAATAAAAATAAATAATCCAGAATGTACCAAATGCATTCTATAAAATACGTGTGTTTTAATTCTGAAACACATCTTGTGCTCGGCTGTGGAAGAAAACATCGTGATCCTAAGAATCTTAAAAAATTACCCATGTTAATCTATTAATTAGAGCAATTAATTGAATATAATCGATTAGGCTTAATATTTATTGGCATATCATGTACATTAAAAATCTTTGATTTATTATTTGAACAAAATATTCATTACATTTATGTGCAGATGTAACAACTGTCGAATGGCCAAATATTTGGAATGATTTAAAACTACAGTATGGAGGTATAGCATACTGTTTAGAGAGCCAAGTAGCTGTAATCCTGAATGATACATTTCTTGGAGGAGCAAAAGAGTTTAAGGAAATAATAGAAGCAAGATATCATTATCATGTTACTTTAGATTTTTATAAAGAAGGCGTAAATAATTTTGTCAATTTCATAAGATCTTCTAGGGTAAGGGTAATACTAATTTATGATAAATACCTAATTTCGATATCGTACTAATTTAACATATTTTAAACAGATATTTATTTTAATTCTAGAGACCATGTGCTTATATGCATATTTTAATAAATTGTGAATACGCAGGAACTTTAATTTTCATGGTAAGTGAAATTGTATTAATTATATTATTTATGCTTGCTTAGTTTTTTAAGAGCCAGAAAATTATATTTAACCGATCATAAGGATACTCTTAGAGCTTGAACACCGTTGTACGTTGTTGTATGTCGTTACCGTAATACAGTGCGGTGCAATCTACAAGTACACACCACGACGATTTCACGACGACGAAGTGATGCGTCCATAATTTACTAGATCCGTAACAATCGTACCTAATTTTTTTTTTCACACATCCCCTTAAAAAATGAAGAAGAATCATTTTTATGAGATTAATGGTTAGTATGGTAAGGAATTGACACTAAAATACATTTTAAAATGAAACAATGTAACTGTCAAGGCACCGTTCTGCATAAAATTATGATACCGTATGAGGCACCGCACCGCACAACTGCAATGGCGCTACGTAACACAAAAAAGCGTACGAAACAGTACAAAACAGTACAACGACAACGGTACCATACTACCTACAACATAAAGCATCTACGCATTCGATTTGAATAGTTTAAAATATGTTTATTTTACTTCAAATATATATAATAAGATAATATGCAGATAATTATGATACATAAAAAATATTCAGCTCTACGCAGACATAGTGCCCTACACATGTGAAAATTTCCTTCGTCTTTGTCGAGCTACTAAAGGTGGGTATTCAGGAACTCCCGTACATCGTATCGTCAAGGATGGTTGGATACAATGCGGCGGATTTGGACTGAAGAAATCAGATTTGGATTGTGAAAATTTTGTGATACCTCATGATAGGCGTGGTGTACTCTGCATGGCTAATGATGGAATGTAAAGTATATAATTATAAATTGCCAAAACATTTCTTATCATAAATCTTAACTTTAAGAAGCCAATATTTTGTAGACATGCTGATTGTTCCACGCAATTTTTCGTTTTGCTGCAACCAGCATCATGGATGGCTAACAAATATGTTGCATTTGGACAGCTTATCGACGGTGAATCTACTTTAAAAGCAATTGAATCAGTACCAACATTTTACGAGTCTCCAGAGTTTAATATAGTAATACAACAAGCTGGTATATTAAACTTGGAATGTCAAGATATAAGAATTAATAAAAACACTAATGAATACTTACAAGGACATATTGAAGATCTAGTTACTTTGGGTGACTTACTGTATCAGGTATCTAGAACATGTTATAGGTATGTAAATGCGATGATAGGAGACCTTTAAATATTTATACGTTTTTGTTTTAAGGATCTCATAGAAAGAGTATTCTTTGAAATAAAGTTAAAACGAATTGCTCTTCAAGAAATCGAAAAAGATGAACCCGAAGAAACTGATACAGAAGATAATGATGAAATGGGACATATTCGTGCAACAGAAAGGTTGTTATATATTATACTAGCTTCTGCCGGCGGCTTCGCCCGCGTGGATGTCGGTTATCGAGACAAAAAAAAAGTAATCTATGTTATTTCTAATACGTCCAAGAATTTGTGTATAAAGTTTCATAATGATCGGTTGAGTAGTTTTCGCGTGAAAGCATAACAAACAAACTTAAATTTCACATTTATAATATTAGGGATTACCTACCTAATATCCTTAATAAAATATTAAAAAAAAGTTTTATTACCTACTAATTAAACAGGAAGTAAACAAAAATCATCCAGTTTTATGATTGTATCTTCAATATTGCTAATGGAGTAAAATACAAACCTAAATTTTTTAAAGTAAATTCTTTATAGGTTTATTCGTAAAAAAGAAGATATAGAGCAATTACAAAAAAGTCAGATCTATAATAGTAGAGCAACGTCTGCTGTGAGTGGAATACAAGAGAACAATGAATTCGATGTTGAAGTTTACGATTACGAACCGGAAGAAATGTCTTACAGACATGTCTCATTAACAGAGACTGTAAGTTTAGTCGTAAAGTCAGAGAAACCATTTTACTTACCTCTCACTGATGTTCTTTACCCCGGGGAAGTGGATTCTACATACGACGTAAAAAAGTTAGAGCATACCTACATTTCAATAATTGAATAATTAAGTTAATTTGGTAAATACTAATCTTAATACATTTTACACGCTTAATCATTTATGTTTAGATTTTTGCGTGGTGATTATTGTCTTGAAAGTGATTTGCAAAAATGTCCACCGAAAAAAACGATTAAAACAAATCTATCTTATATATCAGAAATGCTTAAGTTCGACGAAGATTCGGAAGTAACTTCAAGTATTGTATCAATAAATTGTTATCTACTATTATTAAAATACGGCGTTTATGTATAAAACACACTTTTTTGTCTTACAGTTGAATCAATCTGTTCAGAAGATGAACAAGAAATAAGAAGATATTTAAAGTATGTAAATATATATATAATAGACCTTATGTCGAATTTTATATATATACATATATTCTAGTACTTAAAGGAATAATGGTCTTTAGCATCTTACAATCTTAGTTGTAAACTTGTAAATACTTTTGGACGGACAGCACATCAACAAATCCACACTGACCTCAGTGAAAGTGTCTACTTTTTTATATATTCGTATTTTTTTTTTTAATATTTAATTTATTATGTAGTAATGTAATCTGCCGTTTTCCCCATTAGGAAATCAGATCCTAAATCGTGTATCTATCTATGTATTTTTGCACATGAAAAATCAAACAGTTTTACTTATTTGTACAAAAGATAAATTAATAAGTGAAATTTAATATAATGATGTATACCTCTGTAAAATTATAGTTTAAAGCTATTTTTCACAGACGAACAGAAGTCGGTTCTTTCTATATTGGAGTGCTTTGGACATAGGTATTTGCTTAATATGTAAAGTTATAAATTTCATATAAATTTTTAGACTGAATGTCGATCGAGTTAGTTTTGCTGGTGGTGTTATAAAAAATATTGCAAGAGGCGTTGGTAAATACAACATCTTCGAGGATACGAGAAAGTAAGATAAGTTTTTAATCTTCTTTGAAATAATTTTGGTTCGTTTCTTTTCTTTTATTTACTTCGTAACTAAATATTCTTATTCTCCAGGTCTGAGTTAATTACTGATGAAGAACTTAGACGGTTTAGGTGAGCTACCATTTGAAAATTAGTAATATCTTTGTAACGAAGAATATATAGAGTAGGTAGCTACCTGTGGTATGATCAAGGAGGTAAGGGTGGTAAAAATTAATCTGGGTACCTGTGTAACGTGGTTTTCTTAGACATTGTTAAACAATAAATACTTTGCCTGGATCACAATACTGTAACCCCACTAAATGTAGGGATCTATTCTAGATGTGTACTCTGTATAATAATATATTATAAAATATATTTATAAAAACATTATACAGTAACATAATAGGTATCATTTCCATGATAAATACCTTGACTAATATTTAATACATAATAATATCAATTACTTCTATTTGACGATAAAGAGGAAAAAAAAGAACTTACATTTTACAGTGGAGAACAAGCATTTGTTATATTAGGTAGTGTTATATGACGATAGACACCGAATCGTAAAACCGTAGGTGGTGTTTTGTTGCGTAATAAGCCTGTTAACTTTTATTTTCTTAAAAACGTATGTTACGTGATATATTTACTTAAACTAAATACTCGATACTTGAGAAATACAAATAGGTACCACTATAACGGTCCCGTTTTTAAATCAAGATTGAAGAACGGAACTCCTTGACGGACGATCGCAGATCACTCATGAACTTAAGCAATGGATTGAATATTAAAAAACGTTTATAAGTAAGACCGTAAGAGCGTAAGCACACGGCGTATTTTAAATGCGCAGACGACGCGCGTTTTAGGTTCGCGCGTTTTCGGCGCCGTAGATGCTGATTGATTGTTGCGTTTGAATTGATAATACAAACGCGCGCATAAGGGTGCCTGTTCGTTGATGCGGAGCGAGGCGGCGGAGCGGAGAAACGGAGAAATATTAACCAATAAGATTGCAAAAAATCTCCCCTTCGCTATAGTGGACAAGGGCTCTGCAACCCTATTGGTTAATATTTCTCCGTTTCTCCGCTCCGCCGTCTCGCTCCGCATCAATCGACAGGCACCCTAAAGCGCGTATAGGCGCCTTTGAAGCAATGTAAACTCGCTTACAAAGAGGCGTAGAAGGGTCAGAGGAGAGGAGCGCGCTCATGCAATCGTACGGAAGCTGCGAGCGGCTACAGCATAGATAATACATATATACTAGAGAGACTACAGTACGTCGGTATTGCTGTAACTGCGGCGCGTATGCGTGCAGTAACTTGATATCATAGTTTTCTTGCTTGCCCCGTGTGCATATATTACAAGGTTGGGTTCGAATCTCGTTTGTAGCGCGTATACGAGTCATCTGCGCGTCGTCAGCGCGTTTCAAATACGCCGTGTGCTTACACTCTTAATATGCTTTAATCTAAGCTCATTACGATTATGATTTTGCAATGCATATTCATTCATACGTATATTTCTTGTATTGGAAAGTTTTTTTTTTTTTTTTTTTATAGGGTACGTTACTATTTCCAATTCTATTTTACGTACAAATTCTTTAAAAATTTCAAGTCTTTTCCTATTACTTTTATAACTTTATGATAGACGAATAGGTGGAAGGACAGCGAAATATGTAGGTATTTGTAATAGTCCTGTTGGCCCTCTATGGGTACTGAACCTCACAAAGTAAATAGCACGATACGATATTACGCTTGAAGCCACTCAATATTTTAAATATGTAGATAAAAATATGTTTACAACACATTTAACCTTTGTTTTGTGTCATATTTATTTTAATAGCTTTGTTATTCTGTAATTATTACAAAGTAATGTTCTAATATTTTTTCTAATTCGCAGGTTAGCGTCCATGGATTATCGTTCGAGGGATAGCCACGATAAGTAAGAAAATTTTAATGTTGATCTATATACTTTTTCAGACACGACGATTATAAATGATTATGTTACAAATTTATTGATGTGGAAACCTCGATGGATCTGCCAATCCAATATATAAGTATACTAATGCATGCTACTATAACTAGAATACGATTTAGACTACTAGAACTATACTACACAGCCTGTACCTACCTGTACAGTATAGTTCGTAAAGCAATTCAAAAATCGATCAGTTATTTAAATAAAAACATTGTTAGATCGATTGTTCATAAAGATTATATTCTATTACCTATATTATAAGAACTCGTCGAATTATAAGAACGATTAATGACGAGTCTGAGAAGTATCAACAACATTCAAAGAGGACCAAATCAGGGGGACTTCTAGTAATAATTTATATTTTTTTCTAAGCATATTTTTATTTTGTTTTATTATTTTTTTAATAGAAAAGTGTCAATAAGCTTACCAGAAAATAAAAAACAACCGAACAAGATAAAACGGCGTCAAACAGGTTTCGTTAGACCTGAGGATCTAGAGAAAATTTATTTGATACGTAGACAAAGCTCACAAGATGTAATAGAACCAGAAGAGGACGAATCATTTACGGGATCTCGGTAAAAATATTATGTGCCGATTACTTACACATTTATTAATTCTATAGAAGTATTTATACAAAGAAATTAGTGGCTCAAACGTGACTTGAATTTAGCTAATAGTCAAGTATTCCATGCTTTTTATTTATTATAATTTTTCAAGTCGCGACTGATGGATGCCTTTATATTAATAATAATAAAAGATATCGAAATTTGTAAGTAGGTATTATTTTGCAATATTTATTTATCGTTAAAAATTTAATGTCATTCGAGAAAATAATAAATACAATAAATAAAAGCTTTAAAACATGACAGTATGTAAAACATACAAAGTGGAACAGTCAACATAAACGCAAGTGAAACCGTTTGAGTCGTCTTATAGTTAATACTGTACCTACTGATAATAATATTTAAGTATAATTATTAATATTAATGTCATATTGCTGTAGAAAAGTCCGTATTGCTGAATCAGCTATCGTATCACAAACGGGTTCGAAACCAAGCCGACGACCGACTGGTTTCGTGCGACCTCCCGATATCACGGACTCGGACTTAGACGTGAGACGACAGTCAGCTCTTTCGCGCTTATACGATGACCTAGCCGTTGAATCTGATACCGGACCGACACTTAAAGAATACAAGTATAAATGCTGCTTTATTTCATTATTATCTTGCTCTATACTAAATGATATCAAGTGATTTTATTTTTTGGCCTTTGGGCGTTAACTAAACGTACATATTATGGAACCCTTTTTAATATGATAGAATATTTAATCACTACACATTATAAAACAAAGTTCTCCAACGCATCTGTCTGTCCGTCTGTTCGCGATAAACTCAAAAACTACTACACGGATTTTTATGCATTTTCACCAATAGAGAGTGATTCATGATGAAGGTACATGTAAACATGCCGGGCGCGATCGGCACGGGCCACTGGTGAAAATATGTTTTTCACAAAAACACAAATTTTTCGGTTTTTCTTTTTTAAATGTATTTTAGACCCGCGGATAGGACACAACACAAGAAGTTTATTTTGACCCAATCGCCTTTGTCTCGTATGAAGAACGGTGATGTAACAAAAAATGATAACTTACGGACATCAGTAACAATCGAAGATAGCTCCTTTGAGCAAGTTCTCAATATACAACACGGTCGTAAGACCGCTCGAAAAATTTCATCGGACTATGTGAAGACCATAGATCAGATAGAGCATAAAACTGAAAGTTCTATTCGATGCGTTGAATTCTCTAAAACGAGACCCTCCATAACAGTATCAGAATATCAACAAAAAAATTTGAGACATTTAGAAAAAATCGAAAACGTTACTAAGCTGAAAGTGCAAAAATCATCGCATAGGAATTCTGGTAAATTGTTCTTTACATCATCATTAATTTAAAAAAAAATTTGCATGTATTGTTGTTCACTTCAATTTTATGATGTCAAAATAAATATTCTTCCTAATACATAATATACTAAACTTAGATATTTTATTGTTTTTTTTTATAAATTATTTATTATTATTTTTAATTTAGGGTCCTTGCGCGGTTTGCGCTTGCCGGGTGATACTCCATTATATTCAATGACCGATGTAAGAATTTATCTACATATATATTAATTTTATGAGATTATTTTAAGTTTAAATATTGAAAAATCTCCATTTTTAGGTAGACGAGAGAGCAACGACGAGCTAATAATGTAATTTGTTTAAATACTATTTTCATGTTTTGAAACAATTCTTATAGTTTAGAAGATTTGTAATATTTTGAAATGAATTTTTAATAAACTTTAATGCAATAAATAAACTTTTGTTTGATTTGAATATTGTTACCATTGTAATAAAAAAGTACAAAATGAAAAAAAAATAACAATAAAAAGAAGATTTATTATTAGTGAAATTGCACATAAAATTTTCCTTCATAATATATTTAATACTACAAGGTACAACACATTGATAATATGACAATGTAATCAAATACAGAGGGAATTTTACAAGTGGGCATGGATAACCAAGTCTGAAATTAAAGGAGTAACGATAAAAAACCTTATAAAACTGCATTTTGATAAATAACTTTCCTTGAGACTTATCTAAAAATTTAATTTAAAAAATAATTTACAATCATAAGAAGCAATGACTAGAACTTAAAATTGTTTGAGTCGAGTTTTTATGTTTTTTAGCATAATGCACTACTTCCGAGATAATTTATTCTTTATAGCGATACTCGGATAATACAATAGTACAAATAGTTTAGAATTCCTTTTTTTAATCAACGACATCGATTAAGAAAATAATAAAACAAGAATCTTCTAAAGCAGGTACAGTTTTTATTATTAAAATCGACCTTAAGAGTCCTTTGCCTATTTTTCGCTATTTCATTTATTTTTGTATTTCGCAATCCACGCTGACTTGCAATATTCACTTGTATATGTATTATATTGAATTGATTTTTTTTTTCTATTTATCTACAAACTCATTCATATCACAAATTGTAACACACGTGCAATCGTCAGTCAATAATGGCACTACGGCCAATGGTACGAAGTATCGATGTATAACAAGGCAGAACTTTAAAATCAAAAATATGGTCTGCAAAAGAGAAAAAAGACCATATTTTGGTCCAGATTTGCCCTGAATGGTTCATAAGATAGATATACAAAAATAGTCCATTTTCACTAGACCAAATCTCTATTATTCAAAATAAGTTTACTTCGATTTTTATAGTATTCTGTTCTAATTCGTACAATATTATTATTATCATAATCATATGTAGTTTCAAATTAGTGTGTTTTGTCAGAATACGCCTTTTTTACATTTTTAATGATATTTTATAATATGTAATTATATATTTAAGCAATCTATTGTTTTATGGACTATTTTATGTGCTAAATGGGGACTAAGACATTGTGAGATTTACATTAAGTTCAAATCACACAATAAAATGTAGACATTCGTCCCCTTCAACAACAATCAACGATATTACAGCTATTTATATTCGATAAATATCTTTTGAAAACATGTACACTGTGGATCTTACTATATATTTATATTGCAATATTTATTTAAGCCCAAAAATGGTATACACGATCCAATCTTAACATTTACTGTGTCCGTGTTACTATTAAAAAACATTCAAAATCAAATATAGTGTATTTCAGAACTCTTAAAACCATATCCACAAATACCAAAATGTGATAAGCATTCGTTTTTGATCCAACAAGATTTATTTATAGCACCCCATAATAATTTATACCATAATCAGTTTACTGGCCATGTCCATGTCCGAACGTACTCAAGCCGTTCGGTTGGCTCGGCGTTCTGTTGTTGTTGCCTTCGGCGTTGTTGTCAGTGTTGCCATTGTTGCCATTATTACTATTTCTTGCTTCGAGTTGTTGTTGCCACATGGAAGCGTAAAAGCCCGCTTGAGATAATAATGTTTCGTGACTGAAAAATAAAAGCAAATGACATGTTAATTTATCGATTCACGAATTTTGTTTCGAAGACGAGATTGAATTAAGTCGTATTCATACAAATTAAGTATCATACTTAATATTATAAATGCGAAAGTAAGTTTGTTTGTTACGCTTTCACGCGAAAACTACTTAACCGATCATCATGAAACTTTGTACACATATTCTTGGAGGTATTAGAACTAACATAGGATACTTTTTTCGCGATAACCGACAATCACGCGGACGAAACCGCGGGCAGAAGTATGTATATAATATAGAAACGAAAGCATACATTAAAATACAATAAAACATACAACAAACGAATAATTTTGGGAAAAAAACTAATATTGAAATATTTACAGATATTATTGAGTACGTACTTTCCTCTTTCAATAATTTCCCCATCTTTGAGGACGAGAATTTCATCTGCATGCACGATCGTCGATAGCCTGTGCGCTATTATTAGTGTTGTTCTATTCGCACATACTCGTGCTAACGCCGCCTAATAATGATCAAACAGTTAAAATATTTTATTTCAATACATAAATTGTATTTTAAATGTCTTTTACTAAATAAACTTTATTTATTTCCATTAAAATGTTTAGAGTTCAAGCGAAACAGTGAAGTAATTTTTTTTTAAAATAAAAATGCATTTTGAAAATATATCATATTTACAAATGTAAGTTCACGTAGTGCACGTACACGCACCAGGATGAGTCGAATTCTATATAAAACGTTTTTATTGCTTGTTTACCTGTATGTTCCTTTCGGTATTGGTATCCAAAGCAGAAGTAGCTTCATCGAGGAGAACAATAGCAGGATCTTTGAGGATAGTTCGAGCGATCGCTATCCTCTGTTTTTCGCCTCCACTTAAACGCAGCCCTCTTTCACCGACCTGTAATTAAATTTTAAATTCTATCCATCATATTGGCGCTGGTCATTTAGCAATGCCATGTTTTTATTTTTCGTGACCGTACGACGTGACGTGACCATTTCAACTTAATTAAAGATATTGATCAAATCTGGGTAACATTGGAACGTTTCAAGTTACACATATTTGAGTACTATTTTAACGTGGAATTCGAATGAAAATATTATGAAAAAAAAACTGCAATTCGCGGTAATATTTATGAGATTATTATCCGCCGACCAATATCCACAAATCTGCAGGTGAACATGGAAGCGCATTCGGTCTAATTTTTATCCTTAATCCCAAATTGAAAACATAAATCAAAATATTCAAAGTCAAAGTCAAAATATTTTATTCAGCATAAAATTATTACAATTATTTACTGAACGTCATGAGTCTACCACCAGTTCGGAAAGAAGAAGCCTCTGACCTGAGAAGAACTGGCGAAAGAAACTCAGCGGGACTAATATTTTTTTTTAACGTAATGTTTTTTTTTTTTTCAGAGTATATTGAAATTTACAATAATTCTCTATAAGTTGAAATAGCCTGGAGGCGATCACATCATTCCCAAGGCGTACTATCTTCTAGAAAATCGTTTATCGAATAGTATCCTTTAGTACACAAACGTTCTTTTACAATTTTTTTAAATTTAGCAATAGAAGCTTTTTGAACGTTTTCTGGGAGCATGTTGTATAAGCGTATACATTGTCCATAAAAAGAATTACTGACTCGGCGTAAGCGAGTTACAGGCATTACAAGTTTATGTTTGTTCCTAGTATTAATGCTATGCATGTCGCAATTCCTGGGAAATTCGTGTATATTTTTGTGAACATACATAACATTTTCGTACACATATTGAGAAGCAACAGTCAATATTTTTATTTCTTTAAATTTATCTCTTAATGATACTCTAGGGCCTAAACTATAAATTGCACGAATAGCTCTTTTCTGCAGGACAAAAATTGTATTAACGGTAGCTGCATTTCCCCATAGTAAGATTCCATAGGACATAATACTATGAAAATAACTAAAATATACTACGCGAGCTGTATCTACGTCAGTGAGAAGTCTAATTTTTTTTTTACCGCGAACGCTGCAGAGCTGAGCCTACTCGCTAACCCTTCAATATGGAGATCCCACTGCAATTTCGAATCTATAATTATACCTAGGAATTTAGTGGACTTTACCGGTTTTAACATTTCCCCTCCTAATTCTACACCATTATCAACAAGTTTAACATTAGGTGTCGTGAATTTTATTAATTTTGTTTTTTTGTTATTCAATAGTAAATTATTCGAGTCAAACCAATAGACAACCTTTGAGAGAGCATCGTTTACATCGTCATACATAGGTAAATTACGTTTCACCTTAAAAATAAGTGAAGTATCATCAGCGAACAATACTATCTCATGTTTGTCCTGTACAAAAAATGGCAGATCATTTATGTAAATAAGGAAGAGAAATGGGCCAAGAATAGAGCCTTGTGGAACCCCCATATCTAGAGGAGCCCCAGGAGATCTCTTACCATTTACATCAACCCTCTGTATTCTATTACTCAAATAGGAATTCAGGAGGTTGAGTGCCTTATTTCTAATTCCATAATGATGCAGTTTCCTGATCAACGTCTCGTGATGCACACAATCAAAGGCCTTAGATAAGTCACAGAATATCCCAAGAGCATCCTGCGACCTCTCCCATGCCTCAAAAACATTTTTAATTAGCTCAACACTAGCATCTGCTGTGGAGCGACCTTTTGTAAAACCAAACTGTTTCTTATGTAGTAGATTGTGTGCATTAAAATGCGATAACATTTGCCCGAGTATGATTTTTTCAAAAATTTTACTAAATGTTGGGAGTACTGAAACTGGTCTAAAATTATTAGGGTCTAGCGTACTGCCCGATTTAAAAATAGGAATCACTTTACTGTGTTTCATTAGATCAGGAAACACACCTTTTTCTATACAGCCATTAAATATAGTAGCTAGATGAGGTGCAACAACATCAATTATGGAACTAACAACTTTTACAGATAAACCCCATAGATCAGCTGATTTCTTGACGTCCAGGCTTCTGAAGGATACTATTATATCTTTGGGGTTTACAGGTTTAAATGTAAATATTACATTACATTCTTTAACGTTTTCCTTTAGCAAAAATTCGGCAATGACTGGAGACGAATTAAGTGATTGCGTTGTTGAAAGTGGAATGTCAGTGAAAAATTTTTCAAACTCAGATGCAACTTCTCGGTCTGAGGTAACAAAATTATCATTGATATTTAACTTAAAATCGAAGCTGCGATCTGCGACTCTTCCACTTTCACAAGCAATTATGTTCCATGTCATTTTGATTTTATTATGCGCATTTCTAATTTTGTCTTTAATATACAAGGATTTTGCCATGGAACATACTCTTCTAAACATTTATATTTAGAAACATTAAACATTATTATTTAACCTAACTCATACACAAATCATATATCAAATTATAATCATCTTATAGGTAACCGTAATTATATCCAACAAAAATATTAGACGGTTTTTATTTACCTGAGTGTCGTATGCATCCGGGAATGTTAATATTCTATCGTGGATATCGGCGTTCTTCGCTGCTGAGATAATGTCAGCTGCCGAGGCGGATAGTTTTCCGTATTGTATGTTATATCTAAAATAAAAAAAAACAATATTAGAATTTTCGGGTAATCTCGTATTTTAGACATGAGATTGATTCGATTGATGAGATGAGATAAATAAAACTTTTGTTCCATTCCATTTTACGGCTATGTACGAGTAAAATTTAAACTTCTGTCCGGTACACGGCGACTCTTAATAAAATGAAAATATTTGATTTAACTTTTTTTTATAATAACTATTGTTTTTAATAATTAAATATAAATATGCTTAACACACACACACGATCGTCTGTTCCTAATGTAGGCAACTTAATGCCTGTGTTTTAGGTAACAGCCGACTGATATACTTTTTTTTTTTAATAATTATACATATAAATATTACTTATATAAATAAACATAATATATTACACCCAGAGTCGGGGCGGGAATCAAACCCACAACCCTTGGAGCAGAAAACAGTTGTCGCAGAAAACACGGGTCAGTCAAATTTTTAAAAAAAATTCAATGTATGTAATCAAATTACCGTATATTATAAATGTGAAATCTAAGTTTGTCACGCTAAAACTACTAAACCGATCATCATGAAACTTTGTACACATATTCTCGGAGGTATTAGAATTTCCTATGTTAATAGTATACTTTTTATTTAAAAAAAATATATATATTTATTATAATTTTTGTGACGCGGGCGAAGCCGCGGGCGGATGCTAGTTAAATATAATATTAATCTTTGACATCATAATCTTTTGAAAAATGAATAATTAAATCATAGACCAACCCTTGCGTTTAAAAACTCTGAACCTAATGTATATTAAAAGTATATTATTATTGTGCATTTTGTATTTTTTATTGCTTAATAAAATGAATTTATGAATCTTGAAGCATAAGAGGCTGTTTGGTCTATGTAGGTGTACTCACAAATTGTGCAATTAATTAATTTATCTGACAGCGACTCGACAATTATCATCCGAGAGTCAATAAAAATAAAAATCATTTCGAAAAAAATATGTATTTAAGTATCATATAAAACGTACTTCACTGTGCCCCAAATCACGCACACACATATAGTAGTGTACCAAGATGATTTAAAGTATTGTATAGGTTCTTCAACTTATTTGTGCGCGAGCTTGTTATATCGGGTAGCCGAGAAGATTGAAGAATTGCATGGGCTAAAGTCTGATCGACATAACTTTTCAATGACGAACATATTATTTTCTTAAGGGTCATTACAACGTCTCCTCATGGACATATTCCCGCTAGATGGCGCTGTTCGGGCTTTCGACAGGTTTTTGATATTTTTGCAATGTTGCTATGCACAGATTTTAAAAATATTACACTTAGCGGATGTATATCAATGCCTATTATTTTATCACATTAGTTTACTTTAAAACGGAGCCATTTAGTCAAATAGTCTAATAATAATATCTGTCATATCGATTACTGTATATACGCAACACTCACGCACACACTGACATCAGATTTGTTATCCAAATTCTGTGGTTCTTACATAAATCACGAATTGTTTACTATAAAATTGAACTAGATGGCATTGCAACAAAAACTGTCTCGTTTTGTTTCGTATTTTTTTAAATTTAGTTCGGATATAATACTCCTCCCGCTTCATACCGCGTCCCGCGCTCGTCTATTCAATATTTTTGTATATGTCGATAGCAACGCAGCCGATATGAACGTGTAATGTTTTACTTTCGCAGTTTCGTGTGGTTTTGCGCCGAATTAATTCTTTGTTGTTTTTACAAGTTTTACTTACTGAATGTGTATTCAGTTATGTCTGTGTAATGGGTTTTAATTTTAAACTATTATTTTACGTCTTCATTTAATTCATTTATTATATATTAATTTATTTACATATAAATCATATAATAATATATATACGACCATTCTGGTGTAGTGGTGCGAGTAGTCGCTGCGCCGCGCGCCGACGGTCGCGGGTTTGATTCCCGCTCGTGACAGCTATTTGTATTGGTACAAATATTTGTTTCCGGTCTGGGTGTATGTCCTTGTGGGTCTCCCCACCGTGCCTCGGAGAGCACGTAAAGCCGTCAGTCCCGGTTGTTATCATAGACATGATAACGATCTTGGAGAAGTTTTATGATGTTGTTAATATTATATTCAACGTAATGGTATTAAAATATAGATCAAAACTAATCAATCACTGCATTTTTTTTAATCCACCAATAAATTACTTTGAAATAGATTATTGAAGTTTACGTATTTTAGTACCTACGGAACGTCTGTGGTTTCTGATTAGGGTTTCGGAAAATATCCATTCTCGATCCCGGGAACATCGGTCGGGAATCCCGGGATTGAAAAAGAAATCTTAAAATTCATGAAATTGCTTATAATTGAGGTGGTACCATATTATTGAGTAATTTGAAGTAGGTAATTATGTAATATAAAGAAATATTATTTCTAATACACAAGTTCTGACAATTGCAGCTGCATTTTCTGACTGGTCAACGTTTAATTATTTATTCTAACAAAGAAAAACTATATTTACCAAATGTTTACAATGTTTACAATAGGTTATATTGGTAAAAAAAAAAAAAAAAATTTGACGACCGTTCTGGTCTAGTGGAGCGAGTAGTCGCCTCAAAGCCGGGCGCCGCTGGCGGTCGTGGGTCCGATTCCCGTTTGGGACAGAAATTTGTATTTGTACTAATATTTGTTTCCGGTCTGGGTGTATGTCCTTGTGGGACTCCCACCGTGCCTCGGATAGCACGTAAAGCCGTCAGTTCCGGTTGTTATCATAGACACTTGATAACGATCGTTACTCATGGTCATGGTAGGGAAATTATCCGCCAACCCGTTTAGTGTGCATGATTCATGATGATGATTTAGCTTGGATCCATTTTTAGAAAATGTCGTCTTATTTGTTTTCATGCAATTAAAAACTCCTACAATTAGAATAGGAATGTAATATTCGCCATTAATTATTAGGTAACGATAGCTCAGGCGGGATGGTCTCGACTCAAGGCGACTCGAGCGACCCTGGTTCGAATTCACCTGTCTCCAGTTCAGTTTTTTCCCCCTTTTTTATCAAGTTCCTTCTTTTGTGAGAAAAACTATTATTCGGAGATCTTTTTATTGTTTATTTCAATAACCAGTATATATATTATACATATATATATATATATATATATATATATATATATATATATATATATATATATATATATATATATATTATTATTATATCGGTAAGATCGAAAAATATTAGGTAGTTACTCATATTTCATCACTATTTAATCGTATCTAAATAATTATATTTGATACGTAAATTGTGTTTTGGGATATTAATCCCAAAACACGATTTACCAAAAAAAATACCGAACAAAGCTTGGTCATACAGATATTAAATATGTATATATAATAAAAAATAACGATATATAATAAATAACGATAAAATAAATATAAAACTTAATTTTTGAATTGAGTCATATTTGCAAAGTAAGGTCACATTTAAATAATACCTACCATTAAAAAGTTTAAATTAATCTAAACCTTATCAAACCATTTGATAATTTTGAAATTTGAATGTGATTTCACAATCCTCTTAGATACCTATGAACCTTACCTTTTCCTATAAAATTTATATCATGTAACAGCGAAGTACTTTTACACTTTAACGATAGGTGGCGCAAAAAAATTATTTTCGACGCATTATTTGCATAGAGGTATAATACGTCTATGATTATTTGGGCGACACGGGCGACATCTATCAATGCTAATGTAAACTTCAGAACTCACACATACGTAAATCTGTCACTTTTTGAATGCCGATTTTATACTATAAACAATGTAAATATTTGCCTGACATGAACATTGCTCATATAAAAAGCTCTAAAGAAATGATAAAACAAATTAAATGTTTAAAAAAATGTATACATTTCAAGAATAATCAAAAATAAAAATGTATGAAAGTCGACCTATGCATGTCCACCTTAATTTAAATGATTTTATAAATTGTAAAAATATTAAAAAAATACATATAATACAAAAGTCCCTAAAGACGCGACGCGAAATGACCCCTAAGCAAATGATGGTAACTGTTTGGTGGTCTAGCACCGGTGTAATTCATCAGAGCTTCTTACCAAACGGCATGAGCATTACTGCAGATGTGTACTGTGAAAACTAAACACAATGATGGGGAAGCTCGCACGTCTCCAACCAGCTGTGGTCAATCGCTTGGCTCCGCTGCTCCTGCACGACAACGCGCGACCTCATACTGCACAGCAGACGGTCTCCAAGTTACAAGAGCTAGGGTTGGAAGTTCTCATCCACCGTACTCACCGGATCTTGCCCCTACAGACTTCCACTTTCCAGAATTTGGATAACTTTTTGGCGGGAAAAAAATTCGATACCCGAGAGACAGTACAAAATGCCTTTGAAGAGTTTGTTGCCGCCCGTCCAGCAAAGTTTTTCAAGAAAGGCATCAAGTTACCACTACGTTGGGTTGGGTTCCATGGGTAATTACTTTGAATAATTAAAATTAAAAAAATATAGAAAAAAAAAGTGCGTTAACTTATTTCATCAAAAACGGCAATTTCATAGGTAAAGACCTATTTTATAGATATACATAATATAATACAATACTTATATAAGGCATATAATAAATTTACACACACATAGATAATAATAAGCGGATGGAGGATTACGCCCTGGCAAAGAGATTGAAAGGCCGGGTGTTAGGGCTGTAGGCTGAGAAATCGGCAGACGAGTCGAGCAATATCGCCTTCTTCACCCTGGCTGCGAGGGAACCGCCACGGATACCCAGATGCTTCAGATGGTGAACGAGGCTAATCGGGATCAAACGATTGGCAGATATCATGATAGAAACGATTTCAGCGGACTCCACAGCCCACATGTTGACAGTCTCGTGCGCCAGGTCCAGATATTTATCCTTTTTTCTGTTTCGGCTTTCACGAGGTTCTCGTGATGCGGGATGGTAATTATCCATCACCACGATATCAGGCTTATTCGCCAGTATCGTCCTGTCCGATATCCTGTCCTGGCGATAGGCAGGTTCTAGTGGAGCCGGACTCCGTCGCGTTCGAGTACTAGCCCCGGTGTGTACTGATAATACGGAATCCTCTGTTCCAGGAGACCATACATTAGAGCAAGCTCTTGGTGAAGAATCTTGGCCGCTTGGTTATGTCTGTGCAAGTACTCAGTGTTGGCAAGCGCTGAACAGCCCGAAAGCAAATGTTTGAGTGATTCGCCGGGATGGCGAAAAGCTCGGCAAAAGTTGGGAGTGCCATGCTTCAGAATGTGCTTTCGGTAGTCTTAACCATCTGATCCTGTATTGCAAAGACAAAACCTTCGGTTTCCCCAAATATGTCCCTGAATCGCAGCCACTGCACTGAGGACTTACTATCCACGTGAGACGCGTGGATCGCCTTGTAAAATCGTCCATGCAGCTCCTTCTCCATCCATACGGTCCCCCGGTCAGAGGTGCTAAATACAACCGATATTCGCCATTCCTCTTTGGCCAGGGATAAAGGGGTGAGCCCTTGTCACGTACTATAACTTCACCATGCATGGTGCTCTTTCTCTTCGTTTCAAAATAGACCCTCAGGCTGCACACCTTCCAGTTATGCATGGACTTGGCACTTAATAGACCTCGGCCACAATACTTCCGTGGGATGTATAGTCTCATGACCGACGATTTCGGGTGATGCATGCGATGGTGAGTCATAGTCGTGCGGACTCTTCTGACCAGGGCGTCGAGTTCGGTCTGAGTCCATCTGAGCGCGATAAATGTCTACAAGAGAGTGGGCACGACCCAGCCGTTATAAGCTCGGACCTTGTTGGTGCCCAACAAGTAGCTCCGAACAACTTTTGCCAGCCGTCCAAAAAAGACCTCGCAAGCCACCCGTTTTATATCATCCTCCTGCAACCGTATGCATTGTGACATGCCCAGATATCAGTAAGATTCAGCTTCGGGAAGGATCTTGAAGTTGGATAGCTCTAGGATATTATTATTATTATGTTTTTCTTATTAAATCTCGGGTAGCCGGGAAGTTGATTGTATGGGTCAAAGCCAAATGTATACCAACAGGACAGTGAACAACTGATTCTTAATTCTTGATTGCAGTGTAAAATGTCTTATAATTATGTATTACCGGACGGTGTTGTTGAAGAGCACGGTGTCCTGCGGCACGACGCCGATGGCGGCGCGCAGGCTGCGCTGCGTGACGGTGCGCACGTCCTGGCCGTCCACCAGCACGGCGCCCTCATTCACGTCGTAGAAGCGGAACAGCAGCCGCATCACCGTCGACTTGCCGGCGCCGCTCGGACCCACCTGACGACATTTTTTTTATTTTGAAGTGAGACTTTTATATAAACGTATGGGAGAAATCTCACAGATGTTAAAATCAAAAATCGTCACACTACGACCGTCAAATTTTCAGTTCGTCACGGTAGGGTTGCCAACCGTACTATAATATATAGTATTGTACTGTATTTCGGGATTCCGTACTGTACCGAGTGTCCCACGGCTATGCCACATGGAGGAGAAGTACCTTAAATATTGTTGATGGAACATTATACTGAAAGAAGACTTCATTTTAATTTAAAAAACAATTTAAAATGCATTCATAAATTTTTAAATAATTGCCTGTATGAACCGAGACTCGAACCTACTTACTATACGAGAAAAAAAATTATCCTGTAGCTTTATCATACTGATCGAAATGCTTCATCACAAGGATTATTTTTTTGCTAAATAGCATAGTATCAGAAATAAGAGACCATAAATTTCAACATTATACCCTGTACAATTTAGCTTGATCTTTTTGACACATGTAAATTTTCTGTTCGACATAACTTTGCAATGACGAACATATTATTTTCATATTTTAAATTATTTTAAAAATCGTAAAAATATTAAAAAAATACATATAACACAAAAGTCCCTAAAGATTCAAGCGTTATCCGAAAATTTTAGGACTTTTTATTGCTTCAAAAGTAAAATTTAAATAAGAACACTGAAAATAATAGACGCTTGTACAATGTTACGTCGGTGGGTCGGATTTTTGTTTCGACCGTTGTAACATTGTACAAGCGTCTATTATTTTCAGTGTTCCTATTTAAATTTTACTTTAAAGCAATAAAAAGTTTTAAAATTTTCGTAGTTAGCTTGATTTTTTACAGACGGGCTAGTGATGGGAAACAGAAAATATCTAGTAGTCCAAAAAATAACGTTTTTTAAATATATGTATATGTAATATATAATATATGTATGTGGTGTATTATTTGTGAAATTCTTTATTGCACTAGACATATAAAACATTGGGTAGATAAGCGACGGTGGGTCAATATTCATAATAAGTACTATATTAACTTACATTAATATTACAGGGTTATTTTTGGACCTCAAAATGAGACCCTCCATACGAAATCGACCACGTGATCGAGCAGTTTTCTATGGGAGGGTCAATTTTTTTTCACTTTTCGTCCCATGTTTCTTTGGAAAAGTTGTTTAGTTTCATGTTCTGAACCACCTATTTAAATTTGACGGGAGGTCCAAAAATAATCCTGTATGTAAAAATTAAGGTTGAAAAATAAAATAGTTTTATCTTTAAAACAGTTTATTGAGGAAGAGGAGCACAGCCAAGATAATAATCACCAGAGTCGTCGGAGCTTGTGTCATCATCTCGAACTTCAATTATTATTTCGTGTTCAATAAAATTGTCGAAGTGGACGTCGCGCATCCAGTCCGATAATATTACTTCTTTGACGTGTCGTACTACATTCGCCCAGTTTTCAGCGGTCACTTGACCACAAGCTTCTTCCAATAAGCGGAGCATTTTGTTTGCGGTGAAGGGAGGAGATGTATTAGTAAGTGCTACATTTCCTGTGAATGAAATAAGTGATTGTTAAAATAATACTATTAATGAAATAGATGTTAAAGAATTTATCAAGAAAAAAGTTTTTTTTACTGACCTTTGATTTGTGCCCATATTAGCTCTATGGCATTAGATTTTGACAATGATAGGGCGGCAATCTGATCACTGTGTGACCGCGTTGCTTTGCTGCTTCGTCCAGTAAATATACTGGCTCCCTCGGTTTGTGTGTGGCCACCAGGCCAAGCAGTTCGTACTTGAGCATTGTCATGTCGGCATTTACGCCCTTGTTTATGAGCCACTTTATTATATCAGCTTTTTTGTTTGCCATCGTCGGAGCCTTGTCAAATTGCGTGGAATGATATCCATTACTTTAACATTTACATTATCCATTATTATTATATGAGGACCATCCAGGTTGTCCATCATTTTATATAACCATTTCGAAAACGTTTCGAAGTTCATCTCTTCGTGATACTCATTCGTTTTTTTGGATTTAAATGCCAGTAAACAGTTTGGCACAAAACCTTGGGCAGTACCTGCGTGGCAAATTATCAGTCTCTCCCCTTTTCCTTCTGGTACTTTTGTAGACGATTGGGCAGTACCATCGTTCCATGTTTTTTTAACAGTGTGATTGGCATTCAACCAAGTTTCATCTAAAAATACAACTTTTTCCCAATCGGTAATATTTTTGACTTTTCTTAAGAAATCAACTCGTTTGAGGGCAATGTCATTCCTTTCCATAAGAATCCTGCGGTTGTTGGATTTTTGGTAATGAAATCCAATTCTACGCAGTAGTTTTGACAGCGAGGTTCGACCGCCGTCATATAAATGAACTTCTCTTAGTGTCACCAGCAACTTGTCAAGTGTGGGCAATTCTTTTCTTGAATAATGTTCCGAATAATTATTCGGACACCCACCACCTCAGTCCCCCGAGATCATGGACGCTGTAAAGGGTCCGAAACGTCGGGAAATAATTTAAAATATTGTAAAAATATAAAGTTTTAAATAAACGCGATAAAATCCGGTATAGACTTTTAATCAAATATATAATAACAAGTTTCACTTTATACACGTGTACATTAACGCACACATGCACACGCACACGCACACGCACACACACACACGCACACGCAGACGCAGACGCACACACGCACACACACACGCTCACACACACACAATTTTTTCAAGGTCGGGCCACTCATTCAGGTCCTCATTTAGAGTTGGCCGACAAAAAAAAAGGCTGCGTGTCAGCTCCGACGAACTCATAGTGATTTTTACTTAATTATTAAAAAAATAATAAATAAAGCCAAAATTAAATGAATTAATATTTCTTAATTAAAAAAAGACTCGATAAACGTGCTCTCAAGTCAAGGTCGTCACTAGAAGTGGGTGAGTGCGGGGTATGAATTCAATGTCTCTAATATCCGCTTTTACTGATGGTACCTCCACCAAGGAGAGTAAGATTAAAGAAGCTCACCAGGGCGACGGTGGAGCCGGGCGCGACCTTGAAGCTGACGTTGTTGAGCACGAGGCGCTCGGGCCCGTAGCCGAACGACACGTGCTTGAACTCGAGCCCGCCGCGCCGCACCAGCAGCTCGGGCGCGCCCGCCGCGTCGCGCACGTCCGAGTCCACGCGCATCAGGTCGAACATGTTCTCCATGTCCACGAAATTCTTCTGTATCGCCCTGGTCACATACACACGCGGACATACTATTAAGTGTTTATCTACTTCCATACTTTGAATCCTCTATAAAAGATTGTGAAACAGTTAGCTTATTGCCAACATTAAAACACCCAAAATGTCCTAATAACCATTATATCATCCAAACGGATGATATAATGTTGTACTGAATTTCATAATAACACTCCACTGTTTTTTTTTTTTCGATCCCTTCTGTGCAAATGGTTTACTCAACAGACAGCCTCATTCTTACGTGCGATTCTACGATGCGTGCTAGCTGTATGAATTTCAAACAAGTAAAATCATTGTTAATAGATTAAACCGAAATAATCTCTCTCATTCCGCCATTTGCGGGCGCCATTTTGAAAATTTATATAGCCTATGTCACTACTACAATTTAGACAAATCCAACGACACCTCATATGTTAAAAACCGTCCAGCCGTTTGGGCTGTAGGGCGTGCCATACAAATGGACATACATACATACATACATACATACACTCGAAAAACATAACCCTCCTTCTGTCGCAGTCGGGTAAAAAGAACATTATCATTCACGCGCGTTTCAGTAATGGATGATATTAGGTTACTAGGACTGGTTGTTTTAATGTTAGCAGTAAGGTAACTGTTTCAGAATCTTTTATAGAGGATTCGTAATATGGGTGTAGATAATAGTTATTTATGCAACTGTTGTATAATAAGGGGTATTAAAACACGAATGTGGGTTTATCATATCATGTAGTATCACATGAGTGTTTTAATACCTAATTATCAACAGTTGCATACAAGACTTTATCTACTCCCATGCTTTAAATCCTCTATAAAAGGTTCTGAAACAGCTTATTGCCAACATTAAAACACCCAATGTCATACTACACTATTAAAGCGAAAGAACTTATTGTTGGTTGGTGAATGAGGTAATTTTAGGATCTACCGTTCCAACTGTTTACGTTAAACTAACTACTGGGCAAGAGCCTGGGTATGTGTCTTTGTGAGTGTCCCCACCGTACTTCTGAAAGTACGTAAAATCGTGTGTCCCGTTTGTTATGATAGGCATATCGGGTGTCTGTCGATGCAATCGTTACTCATGGTAGAGAAATTTCAAGTGCAATTCAGTAGTGTTGTATTGCGGATCTACTTTATATGGTAGTTTTTAACTGGAGCCGTACAGGTTTACTAACACAAAATTTTCGTCAATTAAAATATTATAATTATTAATTATTTAATAAATTAATTTATATTATACAATTAATAATAAAAATAATAATTAAATTATTAATTTTTTGAAATTATTAATTTCAGAAAAATAAAGTTTTATCCTGTATATACTGATTATTGCAAATTAAATTTCGTTACATAAAATTGTTTATTATTTAAAAGTTTTATTTATTTTCTTATTAAGAATATACAGATAATATTAAAGAAATGTTAATATAAATTTATATTATTATTTAAAATATTTTGACATATAACAATAATAATCCGTTCTATTCAAACGAGTAACATCATAAATTTTAAAAATATATAGACATTTTTGTAAACATTTTTATAAAAATAAAAAAAAAACTCGTCTCAAATTGAGTAAGATCAATATATTCAATATGCTCATCATACAATAACGCTTTCGTAACGATAGTTAAATATTAGAGATAACAGAACAAGAGACAAGTTAGACGAGTTAACATTATCTTACAATATTATCTAGTACTTACAAACACTTACCTATAATACGTTCCGAACCAATTCAACGGAACGTACAGTTGTATAATATAAGACGCAAATAGAACATAGTCTCCAACTGTTAGCTCATAGGTACGGACGACCATTGATATCGCTAGTAATGAACCGGCCAGCAATCCTTAAACAAAAAAAAATGCTATTAGATAACAAAAAAAATAAAAAATAAATAAATAAACTATAAAGATCAAAAATGAATGAATTACTTCAGATCTGTCTATTAAGTTATATTTGCATTTATAGTTTAAGAAAAAAAAACTAATAGAAAACATAATATTGCTAGCTGTATAGTAGTGACGATCGTTCTGGCGGAGTGGTGCGGGTAGTCGCCTTAGCGCTTATGGGCACTGGCTCGATCTCGCTCGTGGTAGATATTTGTATTCGTACAATCCTTGTTAGTATATCCTTGTGGGTTTCCCCACCGGGCCTCGAAGTGCACGTAAAGCTGTTGGTCCCGGTTGTTATCATAGACATCTGATAGCGATCGTAGCTGGAACGAAATTATCCGCCAACCCGCAGTGGAGCAGCGTGGTGGATTAAGCTCCAACCCTTCTTCTGGCAGCGGGACGTTTCAGGCCGATTCGTAATAGTAAAATAAAACGTTTAAAATTAGCTGTTTTTTAAAATACGAATTGATAAACGCAGTTTCAGATTATTACTAATAATAAATAATATAATATGTATTATCACTGTGACAAATTGTTTAAATGCCTTCCAAAGCAATAAATCAATATGCAAACTCATAATGAGATAAGTTTTGACAAGGTGAATAATTAATTACTAATTACAATATCAGAGGTACAGCGAAAACAATAGTAACGACTACAAAGTATATAAACTAAATTAATATTTACGTTCCACTTACCCGCACAGATAATGATATTCTGCATTGTATTGAGCATGTTGAGAGTGATCAGGGATTTAAATTCTTCTTTCTAGAACAAATGAATTTTTTTTAGAAGCGATGATGGTTGGAGCCATGACGTTTTATCTTTGTGTTTAATCAGATACATGTTAACTTTTCAAAATAACAAGAACAACGAAAAATACTCAAGTTTCGAGGATGATTTTGATGAAAATATAAAACTACAAAATTAGATTTTTGAAAAAATATTTTTTAGAAACATTTTGTATTATTACAACGCCGATGAATGTGGCCAAGAAAAATAATATGTTAAAGTAATTTCACACGCTATACTAATCGAAAAGAAGTTTCTTTTTTTTAAATTTTCTTTAACAATTAACACAATATTTTACTAACACAATTCCCCTTTATTAATACTCTTTTGTATTATGTGTCTCTATCTGAACAGAATAGGAGAGAGCTTCATTGACTAAATGACATCTGTGTGCAGCCTATTTTGTTATATAAAAGTTTAATAAATTATTTACATTATCAGTTACATTTTTACTACAGGAGAAGATATTCTCTATATAAAATATAATTAACTAGCCACTTCGCGATTTCACTCGCATTGATAAACGTCTCACACTCAACGGCCCCCAGTAGAATGTGAATTCTGTGTCGGGGGTCCGGAAACACATACAACACACAAGCACAAACACCCAGACCACGACAAACATCTGTATGGCCTATACAAATATACGTCATGTGCGGGAATCGAACCCGCGACCGCTAGCGCATCAGCCAGTTGCTGTGACCACTGCGCCTACGGGTCGTCAAAAGTGATAACTGGTTGCTTCCAAAACAGACAATTATTTTAAGGACCCGGTAAATTCTTAAGATTTATTACATTAATACGTTTGTACATCTAAATGTCAATACAGCACCACGTACTTAATAAACATGGTTTCATAATAATTACATATTTTTCGTCATCGGACTGACAAATCGTAAAAAACCGCGTTGAAACATAAAATCTCTCCTATCTTAATGTAGATAATTTGTTACGGCCATATTATTAATCATAGTACCCTACTTTATTACATCTGGTATTAACGTTATACCAATACCGATGTCACTGCATTATTTTTAACTTAAATTGTGCAATATGTATTTAAAATTAACACAGTATTAAATACGTATTAATTGATAAAATATTTTTTTATAAATGTATCTAAATTTATAATTTGTTATTTGTCAATTTATATGTATGTCATTTTAAAGGTTTCTGGAGTTCCCTTACGAGGAGGATGAGGCATCTTTGCAATCGTAAATAATAGAAACTCGAAATTTTTACAATGTAAAACTAAGGGCGATTTGGACAAAACAAAAAGTTTGAAGTCAAAGGGGCTCCAAACATTAAAAGGATTTTACTAGGTTTTTCTCGATATTAGTATTAACTATTGTACAGTGGCCGGTTTTTTTTAATATTCTAAGCAGTTATAGGTAATTAAAAATATAGCATGTGTCATTAGTAACAAGTATTTAAATTATATTTAAAAAAAAATCAGCTTAAAATTTAAGTCTTTTTTTTTATTAGTTTAAAAAATGATAAAATTTACAAGAGTTGATTAATGTCAACATCATCTTTGCTTAAAAACTTTTTGTTTTGTCAGCTTTTTATTACCGTCGTTTTATAAAAAAATTATATAAAGGTATTTGTATGTTGTTCACAACAAATCGCAAATAATTAAATATAATAAAGTCAAGAAAATTGTTTGTGTGAACGCACTGATTAAGATTTCAATGACCAATTAAAAATTACATTCGATGGTCTACTTATTGAGGAAGAAAGATCTCTTAGTCCAATATCTTGCATTAAAAATTCACTAATTATTATATACTAGCTTCTGCCCGCGGCTTCGCCCGCGTGGATGTCGATTATCGCGACCAAAAAAAAAGTATGTCCCCACAGTACTTCTAATACCTCCAAGAATATGTGTATAAAGTTTCATGATGATCGGTTAAGTAGTTTTCGCGTGAAAGCGTAACAAACAAACTAACTTTCGCATTTATTTAATTAGTATGATTATATGTATGTCTGAACTTACTTGAAAATTCATAATGGCATCCCTGTAAGAAAGCACTTCGTACGATTCCGCGCCGTAGTATTTAACGGTTTCGTAGTTTAGAAGTGAGTCAACAGAGCGAGCCTTTTGTTCGTTGTCCGCTAGGTTCATCCTTCGCTGAAACTTTGTACGCCATTCCGTTACTGCTATTGTTGCGACTGAAATTGAAGTAAATTATACTAATAGTACACAGCTCATTAATGTTCGTTCTGGAAGACGACCGTTCTGGTATAGTGCTGCGAGTAATCGCCTCAAACCGCGCGTCGGCGGTCGCGGGTTCGATTACCACTCGGGACAGATATTTGTATTTGTACAAATATTTGTTTCCGGTCTGGATGTATGTCCTTGTGGGTTTCCCCACCGTTTCTCGAAGAGCACGTAAAGCCGTCGGTCTCGGTTGTTATCATAGACACCTGATAACGATCGTTACTCTTGATAGGGAAATTATCCGCAAACCGGTGGATTAAGCTGCAACCTTTTTTTTCTATATGGAGAAGAGGCCTTCGCTCAGCAGTGGGTTGTTTACAGGCTGATACAGTACACAGCTGACGTTGAGAACAAAAGAGTATGTTCGCTAGTTTAGAGGCGATGAACTCGTCACCGTAATAAAAACTACTGGTCCGATTTTGGTAATTCTTTCTGAGTTTAAGAGTAATGAATCTTAACACGAGTAAAACTGCGCGTTTCGTCGCGTATTTGGCGTACTGCCTATTTTCACACAAAACTCGACTAAAGTAGTAGTTAGGCATAATTAAAAATAGAATGCTCAAAAATATGTATCCTATAAATTATTTCAAGAAACACTGTAAATCTTTTTGGAATAATAACTTAATTTTCAAAGTGTTGGGCTATTAGTAAAGGAGAGAATATAATAAAATTGACGTTTTAGGGGAGATCAAAAAAAAAAAACACAAATGTCTACTCACTTATGTAAAGCAGCATTGTTGTTAAAACAATGAGCCCAAACCACACATTGAACGCAGTTATGAAGTAGACTACGGCTATTATTATATCCACAATGGTCGGTGTTATCGAGAACAGAATGTATGACAGTAAATTGTCTATAGAGTCAGTACCCCTGTCCATCACCCGTAACACTTCACCGGTTTTTCTTGATAAGTGCCATTTCAGAGGCAAATTGTGTAAATGCCGGAATAGTTCTAACTGAAACGGAAATGTTTTATTATTATTAAATTCGTTTTAAAAAATTGTTTCTCAAAAATTTAATACTTTTTTCTTGCAATATGACCCATATTGAGCGTATTAGTAATACAATTTATTAAGTTATATATTATGTATTAAAACTTGTTTGCGTATATATGAATGAATATGGAATATCTCGGTATCTACTATACTTTAGCCAAATTCGATGTGGAATTTTTGTAAACAAACCAAATGTCATCGTATATAAGGTTGTCACACTTTTATTAATGAAAAAATGTAATTTATCAACAATTTCCTAGTTATACATTAAAAATTTTACTTTAATATTTTTTCCTAGAACTTAACCGTCAAATACGTAATATACAAGAAAATTAGCTTATAACAAAAATTAACAATTAATTACTACTATACATCTAACAACCCTAAATTTTAGCACTGACAGGTAAATTTCGCAGATAAGCAACATTTGATCTTTTTTTGATTAGTCGTTATATTGTATTATTTTGTTAAAGGTAAATTGTAATCAATTTTTATACACAACTTTAAAAATTATAATTTTAATGTTTATTCAACGTAAGTAAAGTAAAATAAATAATAAAAGAGAATGAGTGTCTGAACATAGATTTTTAATCATAATAAATCCATTTTAAAACAAATGCTGTTTGATTTTGAATGCTATTCAGGAATAGTGTAGCTATTTTTGATATAGGCATATACATATTTATGAAAATATTTAAAAATCATTCAGTGAGAAATTAGTTATACCCACGTTAACAAGTTTTACCTCTATAACACATAATTATAGATAATATATAAATATATCTAACTCCCTGACTTATTTATTTCAAGTTTTATGTAGCTTGTACTACTGTGTATAAATATTAAAAAATATAATTATTATAATTATTTTTCAATAGGTTGTTAACATCTACCTATGATTGGTTGCTAAGCAACGGTTTGTTGGTAAAAATTCCATATCGAATTTGGCTTATATATAGGTCTAGGTATTTGAATGTATCACTCTAAGGCTGAAAGCCTTTTAACTAAGAAAGCATGTTATATGCTATAAAATATGATGCTACTATATACTATATGTAATTCTTTTATATATATTTAAAACGATAGTAGTATTACTCTGTTAAAAGAACGTCAAAAAAACTGAAACGGTTCGAAACCATAAAAATTTAATTATTTATAATTGTTTGTAGACAAACACTTGATACAAAAAGTTTCTTTTACGAAGGTTATCTGTGTCGGTTTAACGAGTATTATCGGTGTAATAATAATCGTGAGTTAAGGTCGCCACTCGCCTGACCACTGAACTATATATACATATAGAAAAATATACTAGCTGTTTGTCCTTTTATTGATCATTTGTTGTATATAATATAATTTATATTAAATTGCATATGCAAACTATATTTTTATTGATATTTAATATGCATTATTACGACTAGCGTGTTATTATGAATAACTTACTCGACAACCTTGATGTAATTCTGATCAAATAAATAGCAAATCAATTACGTAATTAAATAATAATATGTTATTTAATTGTAAAATGAAAGATATTGTTGGAACATCGCAAAATCGAGACTTATTTTAAAAAGTAATTTTGCTTATAGGTAAATTCTGTCCGGAGAGATTATATGCTGTAAAACATTACGCTGCGGCGCATAGAAACGGAACAGTTATCATAAGCAAGCATTCTTTCAATTATTCATCATTTTGTAGTAGCGTCAAGGAAGCTGACCGCATTCGCCATATAATAATATAATATAACGGGCAACATTGTGTGACGTTGGGCGGAGAGTGTGAGGGAGGAGAGGCGGTGAGGTGTGGAGAGAAGGGGTGAGGTGTGGAGAGGAGGGGTGAAGTGTGGTGAGGAGAGGATAGTCGAGCAGCTGAGCATTCCTTTAATTCTTTTGGCGAGAGCGAAGCGAACGGACAAGAAATTATTTTTTACTTCAATTAAATTTGTAAATTCAATCAAGAAATAAATCAATTTTATTGTCAGTACGTTATTTTTCAGTACTCAAATACCGGCGTTACAATATATAGGCTAACAGAAAAAACAACCGTGACACATCTATTACTCATCATTATAAAAAATTAAGTGACTTTCGAACGATTTAAATATTATGATATATACGGCGCGTTAAATTTTGTAACTATGCGTTTAATTTAGATAAGCTGTACCCGCAACTTTCTTCTCGATTACATATATTGACTTCTTGCTTCTTGCTTCTATCAATCATAGAAAGCCCTCCATACTAAATTTTACGAAATATCTTAGACCTGTTCAATTTTCTTATAAGTATAAAATAGAAATAGATTTAAATTTTATATTAATAACATTTTAATAAATTTTTTACACATAATTACCTATATTAAAATTAAATCGCGTCCATGCCTTTGTTATTTTTATAAAATTTGCCTAACCCATAAACAACAAAATCGGAAGTAAGATTATCGCAACTTAATTGTATAAAACAATCTATAATAGGATTTGGCATTAATTAAATAAGCTGTTATATAGGTAGGTATTAGGTACCTGTAGTGTTAGATGTGGAATACACGTGGATCTTAAGTACAAGGTCACGGATTCTAATCCCGTACACTATTACGTAACTTGCGTGATCGCTAGAAATCGCTGAGGTGTCGAATTTCAACACTAATTTAGACTCAGCTAGTATTGAAATTCGACACCACAGTGATTTCTCGCGATCGCACAAGTTACGTAATAGTCCCACCGGTTAGCATTAGCATCGCTTTTTAACTGCTAAATATTGTCTAATATATATCTTGTGCTTTATGATATAGAAAAATGAGAAATGTGTCTCTAGATAAATTCTGAGACAAGTATGGACAAGTTAAGTCTAATTCTTTCTCCTTAATAGAACAAGATGCTTTTGCCCAACAGTGTGACAGTTATAGGATATCGTGGTGTAGTACAGTACCTGTAATTCCCTCGTAGTGTACTGTTGTACTCTTATCCACAAGAACGATCGTAGGTTATTCAATAGTCCCATACCGCCCGTACCGCCGCCTTGTAAAAACTTGAAAAATACGTAAATAACGACTAGATCCCATCGGAAATACAGCGGCGGTATTGAAAGACTGTCCACTAGAAAGATTAAATACAAAAAAATATAATTTATATATTATAATAATTTATTTATTTATTTATATATTATTATTATTGTTATTATAAAAACGCAAAATTTATAAGACATTTATTCTTAATTTGTAAAATTAATAAAAATTTGTATATTTATTATTCACAAGCTTCTGCCCGCGGATTCGCCCGCGTCGGATGTCAGTCATTGCGTCAAAAAAAAAAGTATCCTATGTTATTTCTAATACCTCCAAGAATATGTGTACAAAGTTTCATGATGATCGGGTAAGTAGTTTTCGCGTGAAAGCGTATCAAACAAACTTACATTTCACATTTATAATATTATATAAGGATATACAAGTCATTTGTGATTGTACATTAAGAATAAATCAAGAGTTTGTCAGTTTGTTTGAACGCACTAATCTCAGGACTCAACGGTCAGTTTTTTTTTTTTTGGTAGCCCTTTTATCGAGAAAGTACAGTTTGTAATACATAATGCTATGACTAATCGAAGTAATAAAAGTAAAATTAACCGATGTGTATCAATCTTATCATGATAAACCGGGTTTACACGTTAAGCTAAGATTTATAGAATAGGTCCTTAACCCTAATAAAATGGTGAAAACGCTTTGAAAATCTATACAAATAATAAATCTGTTAAAACCTCTGTTTTATTAATACACTATATATCATCAAGAATAAATTTCAATAACGCGTATTTTTTTGTATCAGCGCCATCTCTTATCGTGTTTTTCTCTGATCACGTATCACGTAAAAAGTACAAAACCAATGTTAATAACTTTAATACATAAAAATTGGAAATAACTCCCATAATAATTTAGTTTTTGTTTCATTGTAATTAAATTTAAAAATAAATATTTAAGAAAATAGAAATAGGTACCTACGCCGCCAACGCCATCTGGTCTAAGGAATCTTTAAAACTCACAAAACTTATATTTGAGTCATTATTTTGTTAAACTGAAAAGTTTACTAAATATGTCGGATAGGAATAGAAATCGTTTTAATATTTTAGATAAACATCATTTTCAATTAATATACTACTATATTAAATATTAATTATGTTAAATGTCACTAAATATAAAAACGATATTCTACAATTATACGATAGATGGCGCAGATTTTTTTTCAGAATTTTCTGAATCGCGCTGACCAAAACTTCGGCCAAAAGAATGACACTCGCCCGTATTTAAAAATCTGTTTTTCTTTTTTGTATATAATTAAATACTTTAGGGTACTACGGTCTTGAATGTTTGTTCGTTGTTAAAATTTAAAATATTTAGTCGTTATTTGTTTGTTGATTGTACAAAGTTGGATGGTTATAGCTATTTAAGTTGTAATCTATATATATATATATATATATATATATATATATATATATATATATATATATATATATATATATATATATATATATATATATATATATATATATAAAGTCGTGTTAGTTACACCGTTTATAACTCGAGAACGAGTGGAACGATTTTTATGATTTTTGTGTTTTTGGATTTGTCTTCGTCGGGAATAATACTTATTAAAATATGGTATTCATCAATGAGAAAATAATTAATAAAAAAAAACAGTTCAAATGTTTCATCCGTACTATCTATATACATATATATGTATGTACGTATGTATATAGATATAATAAATCTGTCACTCAATCCGTCTATTATAAAATATTTTCCAGTATCGACGCAGGTATAGGTGATAAAAAATATAAATGTATAATTTTTAAAATTTTAGTTAAAGACCCGTGCGAAGCCGGGGCGGGCCGCTAGTTAAGAATAAATCAAGAGTTTGTCAGTTTGTTTGAACGCACTAATCTCAGGACTCAACGGTCAGTTTTTTTTTTTTGGTAGCCCTTTTATCGAGAAAGTACAGTTTGTAATACATAATGCTATGACTAATCGAAGTAATAAAAGTAAAATTAACCGATGTGTATCAATCTTATCATGATAAACCGGGTTTACACGTTAAGCTAAGATTTATAGAATAGGTCCTTAACCCTAATAAAATGGTGAAAACGCTTTGAAAATACATACAAAAATAATTTATTAAACTTATACATAACAAATTAAAATATTTTTCTATATTAAATTTCCTCAAATTTATACCTCCGATTAACGGCAAATAATTGAGTCAAAAGGTTATTAATTCGATACTACTGAAGTTGGTCTCGATAGATGCGCACGAGTGAGATACCACGTGACCTTAATTATTATTCATTGCGGCCAAGCCGCGGTAAAATGAATATTTTATTATTAACTAATTTTTACTCGTGTATTTGTTTATTGTGTATTCGTTTGAGTGATTGTTTTAGCCTGCTGGTGTAATTGTATTTTAACCTTAGAGGGTAGAATGGAAAAACCGACTACCACCACATCAGCCCTTTTAATGTCCACTGCTGAACGTAGACCTTCCCTTTATCTCTGATGGGGTTTGCCAATACTCGCTAGGCTTGACAAGCGGGTTGGCGAGCGCACTGTTTTATGGCAGGATATATAATTATGGTATACAATTGTTCACACCACTATAGCCTTAGTCGCCTTTTACGACATCTCAGCAAGAAAGAGGTCGGGACTTTTGTTCTCTGCCGCAGATTTTATATTACATATTATTCATATTCATTTATATAACAATATTATGAAAATATCATATGCACATATACATAATATATGATATATTTTTTATAATACATATATGAGAATGTATCTTTTTTAATCATGTGCTTATCTCAGGATTTCTTTTAATTGTAAAAAATATTTATCGAATATTATGTGTATATTATTATTATTGGTAAAATTTATAACAGCGCGAGAGTCGTCTCGTTATCTACAATATAGTTGTACATAAACTATAATTCTTTATACATTTTTAAAAAGATTATTGTTTATACATTACAATTTACAAACTTATCTGATAGAGATTAATATTTTGTATTGAGTTCAACTTTTAAATTCTTATTTCTATGATTCAACATGATATTATTCATATTGTAATATGAATATATGTTCATAAGTATATATGTTTCAACGAATATTTTGTAGTATTAACATCATCCTACTAATAATAAATAAATGCGAACCTTTGGATAGATGTTTGGGATAAACTTGCGTAAAGTGCATACCGAATTTCGTTATGAAATTTGGCACAGATATTAGATTATCTAAAAGTCCCCTTAAAAGTAAAAAGAATTTTTAGCGGCTCGCAAAAAAAAACCTAATCGAACATTAAAAAAAAAACCTAATCTAACCTTAAAAAAACCCTATCCTAACCTATCCTAGAGTTCGTAAATGCATTTCTCAGATACAGAAAAAAGAAAAAAAACTTAACAACCTAACCTTTTTTTTAACGCTGGGAACAAGCAACAACCTAACCTAAACGTGCAAAAAAAAAACCTAACGAAACCTAACCTAAACATGCAAAAAAAATAACTTCACCCAAATATGCAAAAAAAAAAAGAAAAAAACCTAACAACCTAACCTAACCTAAACATGCACTTTGAAGCTCGCTTTGAAGACACTCCAACCTCCTCCTTTTGACCGACTCGCTTTCTTTATAGAGCGTGCAAAGCAGCGTACTCAAAAATTCAATATTTCGAAAAATATTGCGAGTCGCCAAAAATCCTTTTAAGGGGACTCTTAGTTAAATGGAATGTCCGTGCAAAATTTTATGAGAAAATTTGGTATCTACTTTTCGGAAATACACCCAATGTTTGTTACTCATTTACGCAAAAATTACTGAACCGATTGCAATGAAACTTGTACTTACTTAGATAGATGGAGATCCAGAATAATAAACAGGCATATACCAGAACTTTTTATCCCGGTATTGAGAAAAAATCGGTAGTATGCGTTCAGTATTAGTGCCATTTTTTGAAAACCGTTCAATAAATTTATTAAAAACAAAATATAATCCTATACTAATATCATAAACAGTATGTTTGCAAAGGTCGTTAATTAAGATTTCAATTGGTCCGATTAAAAAAGGCCATTTGTAATTATAAAGTTTTTTTTTAAAGAATGTTATACGAAATAGGCTATAAAAAATCATGCTACGACTAATAGCGGAGTTAAAATAAGTGCCAACGAATGTAACATAACACTTATTAATCGCTTATAAAACCTCGAGGGAGTGTTGTAAAAAATATGTAGGTATACAAAAACTTACCAATTCTCTTGTTATATATAGGTACATACAAGTTGATCACACGTCCAGCAAGCAATGCCAGTACACAAATCAGCACGTATATTTGTAAGTAAACGCTTTTCTTCGGCCATAGGAAAGGCAATAGAGTGCGAAGTTTTCCGAACACATTACGAAACGTCGATCTGCTGTCGTCCTGCAATATGAACGATGTTATTTGGAAACTAAACTTATTTTACGCCATAATCTTATTATGGATTTTTTTATAATTTTCTTAAAATAATCTTAAGAAGTATATTTCATACGTTTTTACTTTTTTATTTGTGATAAAATAACCCAAAATTTTTAGTCAAAGATTTAGAACGCGGAATTTAAAAAAAAAGGTACTTAATAAAAACTATTGTATAATGTATCAGTTTCACTATTTTAGGATTTATAAGCATCTATTGTTACGAACACAAATATTTGCCGAGATCTAATGTAAACATATCTACCTAAACAGATATGTCATTGTAACTTTATGTTACTTTATATCAGTAGACATAGCATCTCTGTACTTTTATTCGTTTTCTCTTTGTCATCATCATCATATCAGCCATAGGATGTCTACTGCTGAACGTAAGTCTCGACAATCGACCTCCAGAGCGACCGGCCAACGGCCTATGGTGACTCTCTTTAAGGGTGCAGCGGAGCAAAGTGAGCGAGTATAACGGAGAGGAGAAGCGTGTCTGTCCATTTATGCGGAGCAAAATAACGGGGCAAAGCGAGTGAGTATAGATAGCGGAGCGGAGAAGCGGAATAGCGGAGTAGCGGAGCTAGGCCGAGTTCACGCGACGAGTCATTTGAGTGGAGTGCGGCGGGCCGTCAGTTCAGAAAACATAGATTAATAATAATAATTCTTTAAGAAAACATAGATTTTTCTATAATCAGTCCGTTTCTCCACGGCCTCGAACCGCTAACCCAGACCTCTACCACGCATCGCTTCGGAAAACGTATGATTTTTTAAACTAGGTCGCAAGCCCTTGTCCACTGGAGCCGAGCGGATTTTTTGCAATCCTATTGGTTAAAATTTCTCATTTTCTCCGCTACGCAGCCTCGCTCACCTTCAATGGACAGGTACCCTTATGGTGGTGGTTCGCGCCCGCGACAGGCGACCGCGACAGGAGAGACAGAGAGAACAGAAATGAGACGACCAATGATATAACTTGTCGCGGTCTCTTGCTTCTGTCTCTCCTGTAGCGGGCGCGAACCACCACCATTACACTGCGCTTGCCAGCACGTGGTCTCCACTCGAGAACCTTTCTACTCCATCGGCCGTCAGTTCTACGAGCTAGCGTCTTCTAATGCAGCGGTAAACAATTTCGGAAAGATAACATCTCCCTGTGTCACACCTCGCTGCATTGGAAACGCTCTTGTTCTGTACTCTTGTACTCGAACCGACATACTGGCATTTTAGCACAAATACTGCAATACTTTGATATACCACTGCACTGTCCAAGTTTCGATCATATCAGTCTTTTTCATAGTCCACAAACGCGATTCTCTTTGTAACTTACATTAATAATAAAATATTAAAAAATAGTAAAAAAAATTACGTGTTCATTAATAACTATTTTCATTTTGTCGAAAAATTCAGTAAATCGTTACATTTTTATTTTATTTTTTCAAATTATTTGCCTACATTAATGTATTACCTTGAGATTAAATTTCTTTTCGTCTGATACTACAATTAAATGATTTTGATATGGACATGACATCTTAACCTATAAATGTAAAATATGCATCATAACTGTCAACTATTGGCTTGCATCTTTGATAAGACCAAAGAAGTTTTATTTAATTATTGGAGTCATATAATTTATTTGAATACTTACTTTTATTTTCAATCCTACAAAATATATAAAGCATTTTTTTTTTTGCTTTAAAACAACAAAGTTTAAAAATATTTAACTCACCCTTGGAGGAATATTTCTACGATTTATTTCATCGCTTTCAAGATGTTCAAACTGGTGCATAATTCCAGGCGCTTTCATTCCAAGTATGAACATTATCATACATGAAATGTAACGACCGACGAAAAGTGACATTTCTAAACGATCTTGAAGACTGAAATATATTCAAACTATTAAAAAAAAAAAACAGACAATCTTGGAATATCTTGTTCAGTTTCTTATCGCCTTTAAAAAAATTCAAATAGAAACTGGGGCGGAAAACTGCTGTTCCAATCGTTATACAATGGTAGATCAGCGGTCGGTCGTTGAGATCGCATCGTTGTAACAATGACGCTATAATAACTCCGAAAATAACACAATTTCATTAGCAAACCCACACTCTTGAGATATAAATAAATAGCTGTCCAGCATTTTTATTTAATACTTTAAATTAACAGAATTTGACCCGTTACACTCATCAGTATAGATAGCATAAAAAATATCTTACTCTTTCAAGTGCCACCACCATCCTTCTTTATTGAGATTTAGGAATGATAAATTCTCTGATACGAAGATCATAGCCCAAAAAACGAGTAATACGAATCCATGGCCCCTCGGTGGAACCGACGGCAGGAGGTACCGCCTTTCGATCACAGCCAAATGCGCTGATAGTGGAAAAACTACCAGATTCACCACTAGAGCTAATATCTAAAAGGAAATTAAGATACATAATATTTTCAATTAATAATATCTACCGCGATTTTATTACCGTCGATGATTAGGACTACTTTCCAGCTACTAAAGTAATCCATACCATAACGTGTTGATGTTTTAGAAGCTATATGTACTTTTAGAATATGTCGCACTTTAACGGTGAAAGAAGTAAGAAGATCAATGGAATTTTTTATCGACAAAAAAAACAACAATATTTTTATTTATTTATTTATAATATTGTTACAATGGCTTGCTGCTACCGACGAGATTATCCATGTGGAAGAAATCAGAGTAAATGTTTGCTCAATATAATTGAAATCTATGAATTTTTTTTCTAATTTTGTTTAGAGATTTTTTTTTAACAAAGATGAATTTCATCTTTTTTCTTAATAATAATTTCCGTTACATTTCACAACATCAGCTATCTTTTAGTAAATGTTCCATCAAATCGTTCTATAGGTATGACAGGGATTTTTAAGAAATTTTTTTTTTTTATTAATTTACACTTATATGGTCGCCTTCAAAATAGTCTCCCTTAGATATTATGCACTTGTACATTGTTACAGTATTGTTGGACAAAAACTTCACTAACAAGCAATGAAGTGTGAGCAGGTACATTATCGTGGTGCAGAAGCCATGAATTGTTTTTCCACAATTCCGGGCGGTTTTTTTTTTCGGATTGCTTCACACTAACGGCGTTGAACTCGTAGGTAGTACTTATTTTTGACCATTTGGCCTCGTGGCAAGAATGCACTACCTATATATGCCATTAAAATTGAAGAGCACATTTAGCATAATCTTCACGTTTGACCGCACTTGTCGAGCCTTTTTCGGTCTTAGCGAGCCAGAATCTCTCCACTGGAAAGATTGAGTCTTAGTTTCGACGTCATATCCGTAAAACCATATTTCGTCAACTGCTCTAACAACGTTTCAGTAGTTCTACATCGTTCTTGACTTCATTTAGTGACTCCTGAGCAACTTCCATTCACTGCTGTTTTTTGTTAAAAATTCAACAATTTTAGAACAAATTTTGCTGCTACGAGTTTCATACTCAAAATATTAAAAAAAATTCATGGCATGATCCAATCGATACGCCGACATCATGAACGACTTCTGTAATTTCATTCGGCAATCGTTCATAACCAATTCGTTCACTTCTCCTCGTTTTCATCGGTTGTTGATGTGCTGGAGCGTCCGGGGCGTTCGTCTGTTTCAACATTTCACGTCTTCACTGCAATCTTGGAAGGGCGACGACTCGTAAACTCTTGTTTTAATCATAGCAGACTCACCATAGGTCCTTTGTTAACATTTCACAAATTCTGTTACACTTTATTTAATTTTTACGCAAAATTTTATACTTGAATTCTATACTTTTTATTCTTTGATTAATTTCTTTTAAAAAACGAAAATCGCCGATCTCATAAAACCCCGTCTAACCTTAGCGACGGCCACAGACAAAGTTAACATTTAATACAACTGAAATTTTTGGCCGTGTTCCGATATACACTGCAAGTACTGCTCAGTGCTCTGGCTCTCACTGGTGAAAAATTCGTTCTTTTATGCTGACTGCCTGTACACTGCCACAGTACCATAGAAAATATATGACGTCATAAATCGCCGCCATATTTGTACTGTGAGCAATGGCGCTTTCGAGGTAAGGTTCTCTTAGTACTTTGATCACGTGATCAAAAAATATAACAGCGCGAATGATTATTTATTATTATATTATTAATTAATATTGTTATACAAAAATGTCAAAAATATTCAAATAAGAATTTTTCGTCTTTAATAGAAAACGTGTACATGATAAATATTTTCATTTGAAAACAATGTTGAAAAATGAGGATGTTTTAAACAGTAACCAGTATAGCACAGTAAAGCAAACTAAAAAGGAACGGCTTCGTAGTATACTGAATTGACGTCACACCTTACAATGCTCGCAGTGTATATCGGAACACGGCCTTTCTCAGGTATACCAATCATCATCAGATATTTAAAATTCCCATTTTTTACTCTACCTATTGGTGAAAATTGCATGAAAATTTGTTCAATAGTTTTTAAGTGTAAGTATATAGTTTATTGTGAACAGACACACAGACAAATAGCGAGGTACCTTGTTTTATAATATGTAGTGAAGTACAGGTTTTTTTTTTAATTATTTTTAAATTTAAAATTTAAATGTACTATAATTTTACTTTAAAAACAACCTTGTAGTATCATTAAATACAATTGATTTCTTATTTGCATAATTAAAATTGTTTAGATTGGAATTTAAAATTTATGAAATACTATTTATTCTACTTAAATATTATCAGTGATAATGAAAAATTATAAATCAATTCTCACCATATATCCATAGATATGTCCCCCTTTGAAAACAAAAGCCTGTAAAAGGAACCTTACAACAGCCAATACAGGTACGAATAGTGTGAAAAATAACTGGACCAAAAACAATTTTGATGATCTAACATCCACTACTTCTGTAGCATATCTGTAAAGAAAGTATACTGAGTAACTTATATGTTACTTTATTTTACATTAAATATGACTAACTATACTAAATATATTAACCCAGAGTACAAAATATTGTCATAAGAATGTACTATATTATATTATTTTAATAGTTCATTAGCCAATAAATAATTTTACAAAATAATAATTTTACAAAAAAGGCGAGCTTAATGGTAAAAGTATTTCCTACTAGTCAACCTTAGAATGTACAAGAAAGGATATTTATAATAAAATTGAGAATTAAAGAATTTTTCTCCACTTACCTCCTGTACATAACAACCTGTATTATACCAAATACAAGTAGAAATCCACCTATTATTGCAGCTGAAACTGTCTCCATAAAACACTGTGATATACCGTGATCTATCCATATTTCACTTAAAGTTACATTCGGCGGACAATACTCCATATTTGCGTCTCTAAAATGAATTAGTTTATAAAAATGATTCGAATAACACCAAAAGCCGCGTTAACCTTTAAACGTGAATATTGTATTGCCGAAACCATAATTTTCTAGGTTAGTGTTAGATATATATTCAACAAAAATTACACAATGAAACTTAAATTAATAATACCTACTACATTAAAGTTTATTCAATAAAAATAACAACGCAATATTCAATATCGACAAAATATGTTAAAATAATATTCATATTATGTTGTGTACATTTTCATTTCATTTAACTAAAATGTCCAATAACAAACCTTATTTTCTTATTATATGTTCAAAATTTCGTTACCACGCACGTAAATTAATGAATTATATATTAAATGCATTCGATTACCTTCCAAAGCAATTTATTGGATAAAATTTATAATTTTATCTGTGAGCGGGAGATGACTAGACATTACAATCATTACATACAATATTAAATTAAATTAATACATTTTATGACAGCAAGAGCAAAGCAAGAGCAAATAGCAATCCTTACGGCTTACACTGATCAAACTCGTGTCAAACTCGTGTCAATTTGACAGCCGATTCGTAGTATATATTGGTATATAGGTATGTTCCTTTGACGGCATTTACTATGCAAGAAATATAAAGATTCCATGCTTCATGCTACCAAGATACCAATTAGGAAACCAGTAAAAAATTATTATAGATTACATAAGGAAGTTTTCATTTTGATTTTTCTCACCTTTTACCACTATCTTTTATTTCTCGTTTAATTATTGATTCCAATTATACTGATTATTATTTCATTGATGATTATTATGTAACTATTTCACTCCACCTGTTCAATATATACATGTACAAATATAATATATTACAATACTTATATAAGGCATATAATAAATTTATACACACTTACATAGATAAATATAAGCGGGTGGAGGATTATGCCCTGGCAGGGACATCAAACAGGGGAGATCAGGCAGACAATCCAAGCCGAGTCGAGCGATACCGCCTTTTGCATTTTGGCTGTAAGTGAACCATCACGGATCAGGTTAGGTGCCAGAAGCTTGAGGTCATCCATGTAGAGAATGTGGGAGACTTTAGTACTCCCTCTCCAAAACTGAAAACCTGTCCCCGAACGCTCCAACAGAGTGCTTAAATGGTTCAAGGACAAGCAAAATCAAAGTTGTCTCAGATCGTTTTTCATTGCCCCATGCACACCTCGAGGAAGTCTCGAACTACACTGTCGATCTTTACCTCGAGGGCCCTCAGAAGCCATAAATGAGGCACTGAGTTGAATGCCTTCTTGTAGTCTATCTAGGCAGCAGAGAAGTTCCGACGGTTGCGTTTGACAAGCTGTTCCGCAACATTCTCAATAAGAAGGAGCTCATTAGTGCCGCGACTGCGTCCACGACATCCATTCTGAGCTGCAGACAAGATAGTAAACTCGTCAATATGACGAGAGACCTTGTTGTCTCATTAGCTGTCTCATTACCTGGAATACCGGAGTAGCCAGGAATCCATAACAGTATACCCTGTAAACTTATTTGATAACGTCTTTAAAATGACGGAAATTCTTTCAAAACGGGCTAGCTTTAATAGCTTACAGACAGCTCAAAGAGTCACTACAAATTAATGTTTTTTTTTAATATTGTGGGAAAACGTAAAAATGATAGACTCTAACAATACTTTAAATTTTAGTACAATTACTTTAAATTACAATAACAATTAATTTAAATTTTAGTACAATTTTATACTTTGAAATCCCGTAAGTAGCAACGACATAACTATTTGGGTAGATTTAATTAAAAATCTATAACGGATTTTATCGCGTTTATTTAAAACTTTACAGTTTGACGAATTTTTTTTAATTATTTCCCGACGTTTCGGACACTTTACAGCGTCCATGGTCTCGGGGGACTCCCCCGAGCCTAATGAGCGTATTTCAGTGGTGTAATGATAACCAAATGTTTCTCAATACCAAAAAATGTCACCTAATTAGATTTACTAGAAAACATAATTACATACAGTATTATATTGATACTGAAAAACTGACTGTTCGAGCAATACGTGATCTAGGCGTAATACTAGACAGCAAATTAAAATTCTCCAATCATATCGATAGTTTAATCACCTCAGCTGCGAAATCTCTAGGCTTTGTATTGAGGAATTTCAGAGAATTCAGACAATCTACTACAATTAAACTTTACAATAGTTTGGTTAGAAGTAAACTAGAATATTGCAGTCAAATTTGGAATCCTCACTACAAAATCCAAACTATTCGAATAGAAAGATTACAAAAACGACTGCTGCGTCATCTTGTGTACCTTTGGAATAGGAATCAAACTAATAATTCTTACGAAAGACAGTTGTTAGAATATAAGATTACATCACTACAATAGCGTAGAAGTATCTCAGACATGATGTTCCTATTACTTACCTGTTACTTAATAACAGGATCGATTGTCCACGAATAGTTGAATTATTTAATTTTAATTTGCCGTCACGACTGCCTAGGCAACCGCAGGCTTTATTCAATGTTTCCCTCTACAGATCTAACTTAGGGAAATATTCCCCGTTAACCAGACTGGCACGCACTTATAACGATCTCTCCTCGAAAATTTCTGGCCTCGATATTTTTTGCGATAGTTTACCAAAATTTAGGTTTAAATTAGTCAATTTCTTTAATAATAACTAATTGATTAATTGATATAATTATGTATTATTTTTATTTTCATTAATATATAATTGTAAAGATGTTTATACATAGTATTATCAAATAATTTTATTTCTTTTTAACAATCTATATTAATTTAATCTATAATTCCGTATTTTCTTTTTCCTTAACATCGTTTAAATATTAAACGATTAATGCATGTTGTGACTATCTCTAAAAAGAAATACAATTGTAATTTTATAGTGTAAAATATATTTTTTGTGTTAGGTACCTACTATTGTAATTTATGTTGGTAATTCTAATAAATAAATCAGCGGAGAAAATAATAGCGTTATAAAATTGGTTGTAGTAAATAAAGATATTTCCGTCATCTTAAAAATAAGGGAGAGAATAATAATGTTATCAACAAATGCAGTATATGAAAGCCAATCTGGGTTGTAAAGTTTATATTTTTTAGAGAAGGGCTCGAAGTGATGAGTGTCGAGGAGCCTTGTGTCAGAGAGAGGATGATAAGATAATGATTACTGCTGAAAGTAGATGGAAGAATCTTCCAGGATAGTTGGGAGGAAAGAGAAGTAGAGGATAGGGACAAATGAGCAGCAGACTTGGAATTCTGGTTAGAGTAAACTCTACGTGTCGGCGATCTATCATAGAGGATGTAAAGTATTACATCATCGATAATGTCTAACAACACTCGAGCAAACCCATCACAGGAATGGCAGCCCCAGCAGCAAATCAGGTACCCGAAACCCTAGAACCAACCATGTTTCAGAAATGGCAATAATGATGGGTTTATCGAGATTAATTAGAGTGACTAGTTCATATTTTTCTGAATGTCAAGACAACGGATTGAGTTGCTACCGAGGTAACTGTTCTTTCATTTGTTGTCTTTTTGTTTAAGCGTTTAGCCTTAATAACTTGACTACAACCGGAAGGAAGCTCCAGAGACTCCACGAGTTCTTGTATAGACCAGTCAACTGGTACGCCTTTAACCAAGCCCATTCTGGTTATATTGTAAGTCGGTACAGTAGTTTTGTACTTACACATCTTTAGTACTATTAAGTAACTGTACTAAGAATTAGCTGCCTTTGCAGTTGAAAATTCGACTGAAATTGGATTTAATCCAATATTCTCTACACCATCGTTAATTATGGATGTTATTTTGTTGGTATGTAAAAATTGGCCAAATTTAATGGCCGATAGTAGTTCGGCTGTGTCTGAGACTTCTCTAATCACAAGACATGATAAGACACGGACTAAGAAGGAATCTTTGTCATTATTATATAGTCTTTGTTTGTCATCATCTGTGTAGGTTTTAGGAGCCGCCAAGGAATTTATATATATAAATTCTTTGGAAGCCGCTTATTCTCTTTTTTTTTTGTTTATGAATAATTAGTTTCTTTAACAGTTTGTATAGTACGCTTTAGCAACCATGGTAGCAACCAGTAGCAACCAAACTATATACCTACTTATCTATTGTATACTCTTTGTACTTATCTTTTACGATTATAGGGTTCACATTAGTGCTCTAACCATTAAAATATAGGACATAATTATATTTTATAAAGTGTATCTATATTTCCGATATAGTAACCTTTTGTGTATCTATGTATTATAATATAGTTATATGCATGCGATTGATAGCTACTTGAAATGACGGGCCGTAAGCGAGTGATGGTGGATTTGGGTTATACCTTTAATGATTGTTGTTTTATCTTCCTTCTTAGCGTGTATAAATAAGATAAAGAATTTTATAGGAAGTACTAATGCGAATAACTATCTTTTATATTATAGCGTACCCTTATGTACGTCTTACATTATTATTCGAAAGAAAATGTGTCAATCCCCGTCAACATTTGTTTTAGATCAGTGAACAGTAGTCATGTGAAGAAGGTTATGACTTTAAGTAGGAAATTCAATTGGAAATTCGGAGTGATAAAAGTGATTGTGTTGTGTGCAAGCGTTTAGTTTTTGTGGTGAAGGTGATTATTCCGTCTCAAAATGGCGGACCTCGAGGCTGTGCTGGCCGACGTCAGCTACTTGATGGCAATGGAGAAGTCCAAATGCACTCCAGCAGCCAGAGCCAGCAAAAAAATCGTCTTACCAGATCCTAGGTAAAAGTCGCCAATTCATGCCCTTTTCGGAGATAAGGACGTCAAATTCGACGGTTGTCTTGATACCTTGTTTACAAAATATCTTTCAATAATATATATGTATATATTTTTTTAATTAAAGAGAAATCTATTTTCACTTGTTGTAATATATAAGATCATCAATGAAGAATAATAGAAATTATTGCTTCAATTGATTATTATGTCTTGAATTCTAAGAACTACAAATAATTTGTAAATTAAAACTATAAACCCAAAAAAGCAGAAAAAAATATTGGAGTACATAATTATATCGGCTACTAATAGTTCATTTTCCATTTCCATCCAAAAAAATAAAAAATCATTTGAAATTTGGCACAGACATCCCATTTGACTACCTAAGAGTCCTCTTAAAAGAATTTTTGGCGACTCGATATTTTTCGAAATATTGAATTTTTTGAATATGCTGCTTAGCACGCTCTATATAAGAAAGCGAAAAATGTTGATACCAAATTTTGTTATAAAATTTGGCACAGATATTCCATTTTACTATCTAAGAGCCCCTTTGCTTATTTATTATTTTATTTTATTTAAACGCTTTAATTCTACAAGAAATAATTTGTAATGTACAAAAAAATATGAGGAAAAGGTATACTCAACATTACTGCATTTTCTATCAACAAAGAAAGTTAACAATGAATCATCACAATTAGAGATGGTATTGGTATTAATAAAGAATACTGTATGCTATTTCCCCGAATACTGTATGCTATTCGGCTGAATACTATATGCTATTTGGCTGAATACTATATGCTATTTGGTTGAATACTGTATAATATTCTGCCGAATACTGTATGCTATTCGGCAAATATTGGCAATACCATGTATTAAAAAAAGTTACCAAATACTGAATAGTGGCCAAATATTCATGGCATCTCTAATCACAATAATTCAATGTATCATAAATTAATATAATACTTGTACATACATATAATAATAAAAAAAAATATATATATATATATATATATTTTGGTGGAAGGTGGGACCGGTGGGAGGGATGCGCTGTGCTGCGCTTCCGTCTGCATGGGTACCACCATCTTGCTTGTTTCTCCCGTGAAACAGCTTTGCTGTGTTTCGGTGAGAAGAGCAAAACAGGCAGTGTAATTACTGGCATCGAGACTTTAACACCTTATGTCTCTGGATAGGCAACATGTAAATGAGTTGCCTGGTCTAGTTCCAGGTAAACTAGTTTATGTTCATGGGCAACGTTAACCACTTACCATCAGGTGGAACGTCTGCCAGTTTGCCTATTCACTTAAAATTAAAAAAATATAGGTATATATTTTAACTATTGTCATTAAATATAGGTATATCAAAATTTTCAAAAAGTGTTAATGCAATAAACTTGACAGATTTATTAAAATTAAAAATAAAAAAATATGAAGTACTTGATATTGGCTTATGGGTCACATCAATGTGAAAAAAAAAATCATTTATATAAAGAAATACTGTATTTATAACTGTTCTATTGAACTAAATCAGCTTGTACATGTCCCCCCCTGGTGGGCAGTTGGTTGGAGCTTAATCCACCACGCTACACGCCTGCGGGTTGGTGGATAATTTCCCTACCATGAATAACAATCACTATTAAGCAGGGTTCGAAGATATCCAATATTTATTATAAATATCAAAATATTGGATATTTATGATATACATATATCCGATATATATTAAAATTTTGATATAATATATCCATTTTTTATGACAGTCATTTTATTATTTTATTGTATTGTTTATGTATACTATTTGCATATGTGTCACATAAACATAATGATATATTAAAAAAAAAAAAAAACTAATATGTTTTTAATGTTTTATTCATTTAGGTACTTAAAATCAGACAAACGAAACCAAAACATAAAATCTTCTTATAGATCAGGCAAAATTAACTAAAAAAACAAAATCTTATTATACCTTTATTAAAAAATCAACTCAAAAACATAAAACCTTTTTATAAATTCTAATCAGTCAATGGTCATACCTACACTTAGGTAGCAATCAATAAACATTACAAATAATAATAGAGTTATTATATATGAATATAATCAGGGTTCGAAAATATCTGATATTTATTATAAATATCAAAATATTGGATATTTATGATATATATCCATTTTGTATGAAAGCTATATTATTAATTTATTGTATTATTTATGTATACTATTTGCGTATGTGTTACATAAACATAATTAATTATTTAAAAAAAAAAACTAAAATGCTTTTAATGTTTTATTAAAAAATATTTTATTTAGGTACTTAAAATCTGACAAATGAAACCAAAACATAAAATCTTTTTCTAAATCAGGCAAAACCAACTTAAAAAAAACATAAAATCTAATATATTAAAAAATCTACTTAAAAACATAAAACCTTTTTATAAATTCTAATCAGTCAATGGTCATACCTACACTTAGGTAGCAATCAATAAACATTACAAATAATAATAGAGTTATTATATATGAATATAATCAGGGTTTGAAAAGGTAACAAAACAAGTTTTTAATTTTGATTTTGATTTTGATTTAATTTTAATTTTGATTTTGATTTCGATTTTGATTTTGGTCTTGATTTTGGTTTTGGTTTTAATTTTGAATTTTCCGAATTTTAATTTTGATTTAATTGTAATTGTAATTTAAATTTAGTAGGTATTGATTGGATTTGGATTTTAATTTTAAATTTGACTTTAATTGAATTTTAGTAATTCTAGTTTTTAACTGCATTTTAGTATTGATTTTGAATTCTTAATTTGAATTTGTAATTTTCAATGAATTTTGGTATTGATTTTGAGTATGATGATTTTTAATTTTTAGGTGATTGAATTTTGTTGTTGATTTAATTTCGATTTAAATTTGTTATTATTAACGGTTATAAGAAAACTTTGTAACTAACACTATATGTTATTATTATAAAACAATAAACGTTACAAATAATAACTCTAGAATATAATTAAATAAGTCTTTTAGTTATTAAATCAGTTATCAGTCATTTGTAATACACTGTTAATTTTCAAATAAAATAATAAAATAATGCCATATTAGGGAGTTTGTTTTAACTCTACTTCATCCAAAAATAAAAGTCTTATTTTGTAAACAAATATGGCAGAATGGGTAACCATAGAGTACTGTAGTGCTGTGATGTATATTGATAATTGTCGATGTCGGTAAATTTACTATGGTGCATTTCCGCTGGCATGATGCAAGGCAATAGAATTAGTGTAAATAACAATTTATTGTAAATAACAACATTTTATTTCTTCATTTAAAAATATTTAAATTAATTATATTAAAATATTATTAGATAAATATTCGTAAAACAGTATATTTATTTTATCTATGCACATTTTAGATTTTAATCTGTTTATTGTCCGATCCCCTATTTGATGACAAAGAAATACTTAAAATATTTTCAATGAAATTTAAAGCAAATGTTACCACAGATAAAGACTTACGGTCTTATTTATAAAAAATGAAGTAAAGTCTGTCTCTGAGTCGTTTTAAGCAAGACACTTTTTAACTTTAGTGGGCGTTTAAAATTTTTTTGTTTTATAAAAAGTTCCATCTTAAATTTTTATCGACATGCAAGAACGTCGCAGCGCTAAAAACCAAAGATAAGACAGTCATGATAATTGTCACTTGAAGTTTAAGGTTACAGACTACAGTGAATTCGGTTTTCTGCTATAAAATATTAGTTTGACGATGAAATAAACGTATAATTACAAAAATAACGGTACTGCATGTGATTACACAGATGCTACAATAATTATTTACTAGCCATTGAGTGATTACACAGGGAATGCGTATTTTTCTTTCGGGAAGGGGTTTGTTTACATAATAAGACTTTTATTTTTGGATGGAGTATATATCAGATATATATCATGATATATATCCATTCATATGTTTTCTCAAACCCTGAATATAATCAAATAAGTCTTTTAGTTATTAAATCAGTCATCAGTCATTTGTAATAAACTGTTAATTTTTAAACTTACAATTAGGGAATTTGTTTTAACTCTACTCCAACACAATTTACATTTGAAAAGTAGAAATATAGTAACAAATGCCAAAAATTACTTAACGAAATAATTTTTTTAAACCAATTTTGTATTGATATATATCATAAAAAATCATTTGATATATATCAGATATAAACTACTCAAAACAACAGGGCCCACCCTGTTTTTTTGCTGTGTTGTGAAAACTTTTCACTTTTTTTATCTTTTTATGAATGAGTATGTATGAACAAGGTGTATGGAATTTTTTATGCAAATTATGCAAAATTAACGGTTTTAGAGAAAATTTACACAAATCAACAACAAGACAAAAGTGTCAATATAACCTTTATTCTTAAAAAATACCGGTTAATTTTGGGATTAGTAGCGTGTAGGGTTCCCTCTGCTCTGTTTGCACTCTCTGATAGATAGATAGGCATCTGGGACACTTGCTCCCAACAGACTTTAAGAGCGTTTATGAGGTCTTGTCAGCTGTTGACGTTGCTGTAATTTGCCTTGAGGCTTCTTTTTAATTGATCCCACAGATGTTCTATCGGATTAAGGTCGGGGCTCATGGCTGGCCACGGCAAAACTCTAATATTGGCATCAGAGAGTGCTCTTTGAGTGATGCATGCTGTATGCGGGCGGGCATTATCTTGCATCATCACGAAGTTTTTACCTATTCTTTGTGAAAATAGGATCACGTGAGGCCGGATTACACGTTCGACGTAGCTAGCAGCAGTCATGGTACCTTCATCTAGAATTACCAGCATGGTTTTGTCTTGTAGGCTTATTCTGCCCCACACCATGACGCTCGAACCTCCGGTCTGTTCCATGGACACAAGGTTCAGAAAAACGTTCACCTTCCCTTCTCCATACGCGCAATCGACGATCGTCACTTAAAAACTTCACCTTAGTTTCGTCCGTAAACAGTCTTCCAGTTATCCATAGACCAGTTTGAGTGGTCGCGAGCAAACCTTAATCGTGCTGCACGATGAGCACTTGTCAATTTTAGTCGAACAGTGCGAATTCTGGATCTTTGGCCATCTTCATGAAGTCGATTCCGAATGGTTTGATCACTCACCCGCGTGCCAGTAGATTGCCGCAGTTGATTTTGTAAGGCACGGGCGGTAATCGTTCGCTGCCGACGTGTGGTCAATCTGAAATACCGGTCCTCTTGAGCTGTTGTAGCCCGAGCACTTCCTGTTCCACGTCTCCTAGCAACACTATCAGTCTCTTGATAACGATCCCAAGCATTCCGGATAGCTCGACGTGACACACCAATCTGTATTCCCAACGATCGCTGAGAATTTCCCTCCTGGATCATAGCCACCGCTCGTGCTCCGTTTTCATATCCATATTAACGCGAGACCTAGGCATAATTACGAATAATACAGATCTCAAATTAAAATTTAAAAAATAATGGTGTGCAACAGTAACATTCAGAATGAGACTATGAACACAAGTGATTGAGAATTTGAGAAAAGGGTGATTTGGAACACTTAACTTTTTTGTAGTTCCCTACTTGAGAATAATATTAAAAAGAATGGTTAAAACATCGATAAAGCTTCGTAAATATGTCAACAATCCAACGGAATGCTCGGCTACGTCAGTACCTACCCTAAAAATTACATGTAGACAAAACATCGAAATAAGCTCGGATGGGCCCTATTTTGTTTTGAGTAGTTTATATCATGATATATATCCATTGATATATATCCTCGGATCCCGCTATTAAGTCTTATTATAACAACCATAACAGACGCCCACTACATCAGAATCATATTCACAGAATCAAGTCAATCATGATCACCAGAATAATAAATAGCCTTTTATTATCGAAAAAAGGTACATATTCAAAAAAATTGCCTAGTTACAATAAAAAGTTTGAAAAAGAATAAAATTTCACATTATATCCCTCATTTAGATCTGCCTTCAGGCATAGGCCTCCTCCAGCTGAATCCAGTAGACTATCTGCAGCAACTCTCATCCAGTAAGGTCCCAGGGTCTGACAAATCTCGTCCTCCCATCTTCTGATTGGCATCCCTGTTTTCTTGCACAGTCCCATTGATACCACAGGATGATCTGCTTTCTCAATTTTTCTATTGGGCTGTGCAGCATGTGTTCTATCCATCCCCATTTCTGATGGTTGATGTGTTCTAGAATGTCGATTACTTTGGATCTGCTATGTATTACGGATGACCAGAATAATATCATAAAATATAAATAGAAATATTTTTTCTAGTAATAAAATAATGACTCATATCTGTAACAATTACTTTATCAAAAAAATCAACTAGTTAACTGTTTTTTGACGAATATATTCATCATGAAAAAAATGTAAAATTTTATGTTATGATGAATATAATGCCTCGTTCATTATGTACAGCGGCGCCAACTTGAACAGCAGCATTTCCAGCACCAGCGACAGGGGCACCAGTGTGCTCTGTCCACCCGACAGCTCACCCAGTGACTCCTTCCACACATATACCAACAAAGTCGAAACAGTTAACTGGTCAACTTGTTTTGAAAAAACTGTTAGAATTATTTTTTAAAGAAGGTTAAAGATTATACAAATATTTCTTAAAGTAGTCTGAATGTAAAAAAATAGAAGTATTGTACAAAGTTTGTGAATTACACTCTTATTTTATATAATTTTTTGTTTTTTAAACATTTTTGACAGGCACCAAAGAAGATTGATGTCACATAACAAAGTATATCTCAATCAAAGTTAAGGTGAAATTTCTGAAATGCAACCATCTTACAGTTTTATAGTAACATTTTAATTGTCAAATAAGTTTACTGTTATAATTTGTAACACATTTCAATCATTTTGATACATACATTTTAACAATATTGTTATGTGTATGCTGTGTATATAATTGTTTAATATTGACGCAAGGAAGAAACTTTTAGGCATGTTTCGCTACTCTTCAGTATAGTAGAGTGGTGGAATAAACACTAATTATGGTAGAGCTTTTTTATAGCAGTAGAAATTATACAGGCTACTATGATACAGTATATACACAAAAGTTTCTATATATTTAGTTATTTGGGAATAGATAGTCTACTGAATAAAATAAAAATACTCTTTACTGCATACCAACAGAAATTTACATACAAAGAATAAATAATGAAAATAGTCTATGGGGCCGTCCATAAATTACGGGAGACAATTTTGGTGTTTTTGACTACCCCCCCCCCCCTGGTGAGATTTCGTGAGATTTTGCTCGACCCTCTCCCCCCTACCCATATCTCGCGTGAGATTTTTAAAAATGCGTTTCCACCTCCATGATATGCGTATTCCTAAAAAAAAAAGGTCATCGCGGCTTCCGTACCGATGTTTCCACCTCCAGACTATACGTATTCCTTAAAAAAAAAAGGTCATCACCACATTTTTAATGAGGAAAAAAAATTACGTGATATTTGCCGAGACCACCCTTCCCCACGTCAGATTCTCCGAGATTTCACTCGATATTTGATTTTTATAAAATTGTGTCAAAGCTTATGCCATATATATGCATCACGTATTAGTCCAAACCTTGCGCGTATCTCGTGTTTTGATTACTAATCTAGTTATTATAATTCGAAATGTGTACAAAAAATAAAGCATTTGTAAGAATTACACGTTACACACCACTATATTTACAATTCATATTTTTTCATTCATAGTCAATATGTAGAATTAAAATTCAGTAATGTTTATCCTTTATTATACATCTTTTCAAAGGAAAAAAGTACATTGTATAAATCTTCATACCTCATATAATTTTTTTTTCGCAGCTTTTTAACACTTCGTTACTGTCTTTTATAGGAGGTTAATGTCATGAATTGTTTTATTTTATTTTATTTGTTGTATCTAAATAATAATAAATCTGAATTTTACATACATTTTATATAGAAATCGGTAAAAAGTAAATGTAATTCATTATTTTTATCAAATTATTTTAACATGAAAGTGGTCTATAAAAATAGTTTATATTTTTTGGAATATTGATTAAAAATACGAGTTTATCATATTGCAAATATTTAACGTTCATTAGAAACATTATCTTTGAGTGCATATAAATATAATTTATCTAAAAAGCAAGATTACATGTAATGATTCGTAGTAACCGGGACTCATTGTAAAATTAATGGTGCCTAAATAACTATTCTATTGATGTTATGAGTTATTTATTTAAGCAATAATAACATTTTGATATCGGATTAATAAAAGTTGTTTATTTTATTTGATAATTGCTTCTGAGAGTTTTTATGCATCATGATAATTATATTTATTTTCAAAGCTTGTCTTATCCACGTTTATACTTTTCCGTATTTTACTTCTATTCAGAACATTTTGCAGAGCTTTAAATAACGTGGACTGAAATATTGCATAATTAATTAGATGTTTCCGATTTTTCCTTTCACATAGCCACTGTATATACATATAACTCTTTAAATTATATGCAAAGGTTTCTATATATTTAGTTATTTGGCTCTAAATTTATATTTAATATCTATCAATTATGTTATAACCATGAAGTAATTGCACAGGTTATAACTATAGGTGGCGTAGCGGAGAAATATTAACCAATAGGATTGCAGAGCCCTTATCCACTGGAGCGGAGGGGAGATTTTTTGCAATCCTATTGGTTAATATTTCTCCGTTTCTCCGCTCCGCAGTCTCGCTTCAGTTCAATAGACAGGCACCCTAATACTCGTGTCGAAAATTGTTGTTACGCAGGTAATTGCGTACGCGGCGTCGCTTATCAATTTTGCGTCCGGTATTGGGCTTACAATAACCCTTATTATAGAAAAAAGATTATAATGAAATTAATTTTAAAAATCATATAGGTAACGTTTAATGATTTTCTAGCTAATTTTGTAAAATAAGTATCACTCATAGTGAAAAGTTTAGAAATAGACAGTCATTTGTAAGTATTATAAGTAGTAACAAGGGTTAAATTTAAGATCAGCTTAAAACAGTTCAGATCAGCAGTTGGTAACGCATCGACCAAAGAAGACGTTTTAACCTAAAATATTCCTCAGTTTCAAATATTTGACAAAAATATCAAAAATGATTCTGTAATCAAATTTCCTACGGGTTTTGGTAAGGACTTGTTTACTCTGTTTTTTAATTTTATTTTAGTTTTCTTGTCCAAGTGTCTAAAACAGAGGTTCCCAGACTTTTTTCTCATAGACCACTTTCAAAATTTAGCCGGTTCCGGTGGACTCCCAAGCCGCTACATTTTTACCATATTCCAAATAAGACGACGAAAAAAAAAGTCGTCGCCTCTACCTATCTAATATAATTAAATTTATCGATTATAACCTAGAGCCACTCCTAAAACAAAAAAAACAAAAAACGGCCAAGTGCGATCAGACTCGCGCACGAAGGGTTCCCTACCATTATCTATAAAAACGGCAAAAAAATCACGTTTGTTGTATGGGAGCCTCCCTTAACTATTAATTTTATTATTTATTTTTAAAGTGAATATAATTATAAGTAAATGCTTTGTGACTATTTCAAAAGTCTACCTGTTGCCGCTATCAATACCGAGCAAAAACGAGCAAAAAATCACGTTTGTTGTTTGGTTGCCCCCTTTAAATATTTGTTTTATTTTAATTATTTATTTTTAAATATAATATATAACTTGATATTCTGTGAATATTTCAAGCGTATACCTATTGCCGTTATCAATATCGAGCAAATAAATCACGTTTGTTGTATGGCAGCCCCCTTAAATATTTGTTTAATTTTAATTTTATTATTTATTTTTAAAATAAATATGTAACTAAATATTTTCTGAATATTTCAAGCGTCCACCTGTTGCCGTTATCAATATTGAGCAAAAACGAGCAAAAAAACATTTGTTGTATGAGAGTCCCCCTTAAATATTTTTTTTATTCTGTTTTTTAGTATTTGTTGTTATAGCGGCAACAGATATACATCATCTGTGAAAATTTCAACTGTCTAACTATCACGGTTCATGAGATATACAGCCTGGCGACATACTGACGGACGGACGGACAGCGGAGTCTTAGTAATAGGGTCCCGTTTTACTCTTTGGGTACGGAACCCTAAAAAAGGTCATCGCTATATCAAATGCATCGAGTATTTACGAAATATCAACATATTATAGCTATCGCACACTCCTGTCAAACGTTGTACTCAATATGGAATATGCAAATTTTTACAAGTAACAGTCGCTGAGATACTTAAAATATTTTAATAGTCTGCCAACATTGATAGGTGAAGTCAAGCTAACGCTTTACTTCTTCACTATCGATAAATTGTCATGGGTCCCCGCTTACGAATTGTGAACCCCCATTTTTATTGTCACGCCAACGTAGACCACTGTCGAGTCTCCTGTGGATCCCTGGGGTCCACCTGGACCACTATGGGAACTAAGGGTCCAAAATAATATTCTAATTTTGTTATGGGTGTCGAGTATCAGGTTTCTAAAATTCTAAAGAGCTCGAAATCCATTTCTACATCCAAATGTGAATCTTACTGAAGGACGGATTATTATTCGTTATCCATGAACTATGTATAATGATTTGTAAATTATAGTACCTACATGCCAGTAGAGCTTGACTAACCTCAATGTGTCGTCGAGTTTATCTCGGCAACAATTTTCTTTTAGTGTCGACATATTTTTTACAAATGACGTCTTATAAGTCTGTTGATATTTATGTATAATTTTTAAATATTTACAACGTGTATTGTTATGGGCGCTATAGTGACGATTAATAATAAAAATAAAATAGAAATTAAAATTAAAATAAATCCTTAATTAAGCATTGATATCTTTACGTTTTTTATTAGTAAACTACTTTAAAAGTTTCGATTTATTAATCTAAAATCATCAATATCTATCGATGATTTAAATTCTCTAAAATAAGAGTCAGAAGCATAGTTTTTACAAAAGCATAACCTACAAACAAGGCGCTAACTCATAAAAATCTCAGAGCAAGAAAGAATGTGCCACATAAAGAGTTTGTCACATAGTAAACAAAACAATAAAATACTTCTAATTTTATTTATGTTCGGTTTCTGTTATGCGTGGGCAACTGTCCGTCTATACAGAGTCAGCTGGAATTATTATAATAAACATGTATTATTTTGTTACAGCGTACGGAGCGTGATGCACAAATATATGGAGAAGAAAAACGAGGTTAATTTCGACAAAATATTTAATCAAGTTCTAGGTACGTAAAATTAATATACACCAGTTCAGCATTATGCACATAAAATATTTATATAGCATGTAATAAAAATAATCAATAAAAAGGCAATAATTTTTTTATGATCACGATCTTGACGGAATTTATACACATGAATAACGCAAGACCTACTTATGTACCTATATTAAACATCAAAAACCGTATGACAGTTTCGAGAGAACACGCAAACTTCCGATTGCTGGTACTTATTGCAATTCAAACGGTTTTATATAGATTCAGTTTAAGACGTATCACTATATAATATAACGTTACTTTAAAAACGATCCTTAATGCATGACGTAGTGGTTTCGATAATACAAATCATATTATTAACATAAACAGGAATGGATTGTTTGTTTCTTCAGATTCAAGCGAAAACTATTAATCTGATCGACAAAGAACTTTCAAATATTGAGATATTCAAGATGGTTACATAATTACATATAATTATAGTATTTTCTACATCTATTTTACGAAACACAATTTAATGTGTGATCAAACTTCATATTAAATATATGCATAAATAATTACGTACACCATGTCGCAGTAGTCTTGCATTGAAGTGCCACTTATCTATACAAATAAAAAATTTAAATTGCGTGTACTAGCGTACACTCGTAAGAAGTGAAACTTATAATAAAAACAGTTTACTTTTTATACGATCGTAATTATATGAGTCCTGTGTTTGCGTTCGGACATATTTATATTCGAATTACCTACTCACTATAGTATACTATATATATATACTATATATATATATACTATATATATATATATATATATATATATATATATATATATATATATATATATATATATATATATACTTAATTTCACTCAAGAATCTTAGAGATTGCTAGCGCAGTGGCTACCAACGCGAATTGAATTTCGTATATCGCTCGAGAGCTGCAAGTTCAAAACCCTGCGAGAGCCACATTTTGTAGCATTCAAAATTTGATATTTGATTTATTTAGTTTAACTATTTATTTATATATATAGGATTTCATCTACTACCACTCGGAATATTCCTTGCGCATGTGTTTATTGAAAAACGACTGAAATACGCAATAATCAAGAACAAGATGGCGCGTAACGCAAGATGGCGCGTAACGAAAAAATCTTTCCAACCCCGATAAAGAAGTTTCACTTCAATAAATCTGTTAAAATCTCCGTTTTATTAATACACTATATATCATCAAGAATAAATTTTAATAGCGCGTTTTTTTTTGTATCAGCGCCATCTCTTATCGTTTTTTTCTGTGTTCACGTATCACGTAAAAAGTACAAAACCAATGTAAATAACTTTAATACATAAAAATTAAACATAACTCACAGTATAATTTAGTTTTTGTTTCATTGTAATTAAATTTAAAAATAAATATTTAAGAAAATAGAAATAGGTACCTGCGCCGCCAACGCCATCTGGTCTAAGAAATCTTAAAAACTCACAAAACTTATTTTTGAGTTATTATTTTGTTAAACTTAAAAGTTTACTAAATATGTCGGATAGGAATAGAAATCGTTTTAATATTTTAGATAAACATCATTTTCAATTAATATAGGTACTATTATGTTAAATGTCACTAAATATACAAACGATATTCTATCATTATACGATAGATGGCGCATGTAGGTGATAAAAAATATAAATTTATAATTTTTAAAATTTTAGTTACATACCCGTGCGAAGCCGGGGCGGGCCGCTAGTATTTAATAAAATGTTGGAAACAGCGAAGTAATTTTTATACATTTAATAAATATAAGATTTATTTATTAAATTACATTCATTGCAGTGGCGGATTTACACATTTGCCGCCAGTAGGCTATTCAATTTTGCCGCCCTTCCTTACTTTGGCAATTCAATACCCTAGTTTACAATCATATTAATTACTTTGTTTTTTTGTCAATGAAATTGCAATTTTATAATTTGTACTCTATTGTCATATTTTTACATTACATCAGCTTTTTCCCGTTATTAGTATGATTGTGAACTAAAGGATGAAGGAGGGCAACTTCCCCGGGCCTCCACATAACAGGAGCCTCCACAACAGAGACTTCGGTGAAAAAATTGAAATTGTATAGAATAAATTTTTTTTTTTTTTTTAAAGAATAGGAATAGGTTATGACCTTTTTTTTAGGACTACATATAGCCCGACGGAGTAAACAACAGCGGTTCGGATTTGGGATTACCTTTTTTTTTTGGAATACATATAGCCCGACGGAGTAAACAACAGCGGTTCGGAGTTGGGATGACCTTTTTTTTAGGAATACATATAGTCCGACGGAGTAAATTTTCGTCGTCGTCGGGGGTATACTTCCGAAAAGCAGATACCGAATTTTCTCATGAAATTTGGCACGGACATTCCATTTGACTATCTAAGCATCCCCTTAAAAGGATTTTTGGCGGATCGCAATATTTTTCGAAATATTGAATTTTTTGAGTACGCTGCTTAGTACGCTCTATATAAGAAAGCGAAAAGTAGATACCGAATTTTCTCCTAAAACTTGGCACAGACATTACATTTGACTATCTAAGAGTCCCCATAAAAGGGTTTTTGGCGACTCGCAATATTTTTCGAAATATTGAATTTTTTGAGTATGCTGCTTAGCACGCTTATAATATATCTATATATTTATCGCCACGTTACACACACACACTACATGCGTTATTTATACACATATATATAATCAATCCACTTTTTTATTTTCCCGGATACACACTTTATATTTTGTAATAATTCATTGAACGGATTTTTGTTCAATTTTTTAATGCGACGACGCCATAAAAACTCGCATAGATGATCGGCCATTGTTTCACTACGTATTCCGCCACTTTTTTTTTTTTTTTTTTTGAAGGCTGAGAAATTCATTCCGAAGTTAGGGTTTTTTTTAAGGTTAGGTTAGATTAAAATTTTTTTTAAATCGTTAGGTTAGGTTAGGTTGTTAGGTATTTTTTTTTTAATAGTTAGGGTTTTTTTTAAAGGTTAAGTTAGGTTAAGATTTTTTTTAAATCGTCAGGTTAGGTTAGGTTGTTAGGTCTTTTTTTTTTTTTGAAGGCTGAGAAATTTATTACGCAGTTAGGTTTTTTTTTAAAGGTTAGGTTAGATTAAGATTTTTTTTTAAATCGTTAGGTAAGGTTAGGTTGTTAGGTCTTTTTTTTTTTTAATCGCTGTGAAATGCATTTACGCATTCTAAGATAGGTTAGGTAATTTTTTTTTCCCTTCCTCTTTTGATCGATTCGTTTTCTTATATAGAGTGTGCTAAGCAGCGTACTTAAAAAATTCAATATTTCGAAAAATATTGCGTGCCGCCAAAAATCCCTTTAAGGGGACTCATAAATAGTCAAATAGAATGTCCGTGCCAAATTTCATGACGAAATTCGGTATCCGCTTTTCGGAAGTTTATCCGTCGTCGGTCTGCAAGGGCCTCCACTCCTCTGTTGCCCCGGGCCTCCACACCTCTAAATCCAGCCCTGTCCTAGAGTATTCTTACTACTCACAATTTAATGAAATTTACTCAAGAAATAGTCTCTGGGTATATTTCTGAGCTAACAAAAGCTCAATCCCCTACTACATACTTATATATAAGCTGTGGTAAGGTGTGCCTTAAAACTACTTACACAAAATAATGTTAATTCTATAAACGTTGTTATATACTTTTTATTGCACTTATAGTCTTAAACCAATAGGAACAATATCCCAATTAAATTATCTGTAAACAATCCGTTTTATAATAGCAATGAAATCAATTAAGTTCTGAGTCTTACATTACCTTTGTGCGGAATTTTAAGTCCACAAAATCATCAATTATATCATCGTATGAAATCTTGTTCATTAGTTCTAACTTTTCCATAAAGGAGCTAAAGCATTTAGATTTACTCATCTTTAAGTCGACTGTAGATATTTTTTCACCCACTTTAAGCAATAAAAGCTTCTCTCACCCAAACAATTTGTTGCTGGTAGAGCCATTCGAAGTGCTTTATCCAAGTTTATGTTTTATGTGATAAATTTTCTCCAAATTCTATTATTGCAGGAACAAAGACAGACTTTTTAATGATTTTTTATTAAAATTCTTTCTGGCATTGAAAGTGTACCTATTCCTTAACACTTTCTAAATGATAAGGATACACTTTTTCCAAGAAAATCACTTTTTCCATCAAGGTTGGTGGTAACAACTCACTCATTTTGGTTAGAAATAGAAACATTGGGTGTTTCATCGAATCTTGTTTTTCTTTTCGGTAGTCTCTTTCCGGTTTCTTATGTATATTGCTTGGAAATGCTTAATTCCATCGCCTTATCCTCGGAATACTTGAAATTCTTTCGTTTAGCTACGAAATCTTACGGGAGTGATTTCGTAAAGATTGGCAACGGTGGTTAAATCTATTGTGGTATTTACTCTGAATTTGGACATTCGCGTTGTTTATTCTTTCAAAAAAAAAAAACATTTCATACAACAACCATTACCACCATTTCCAGTTTTTCAAAAAAATGAAAGTAATCCTGCGACTTCTTATCGCGTTTACAGTCTTTTTGGTAAAGTCATTCCAATTTTTTAAAAACTTTGCCACGAATCGTGAACGTGCCAAGAATCCTTGTAACTTTTCCTTGCATCCTCTTTTGCTGAGTTTCAGATTCACAGTCTTCAGGGTTTTGAACTTCCCGATTCCACTCATTAATTTTTGCCAGTGTTGTGTCGAACTTCATGAAAAAGCGACAGGCTTCTTCATGATGCTACAGGAAAGGATGTACACGATTCAAGATCCGCAGTTGCCACTAAATTCAAAGAATGGGCAGAACAAGGCACATAAAAAGCTTAAATCGCTCTGAATTTTTGTCTGCAAGCCATTGTAGACGCCACCTGGCTAGTCTATGTTCGGGGTATTATCATAATATGACTGTCCTTGATAATCTTCAATATATATGCCCAGTAGTTTGAGTTCTAAAATAGTAGCAGAAAGCATTTTTTCGGTTTTATGTCTCACTGACGGCAAAAACTTGAGAAATATTTCACTCGGTTCACCTGATTCGAAAACGTATCTAATGACAAGAGTAAGTTGATTCACATGAATCGATGATTAAAGAAAAAATATTTCGCCCTTCTTATCTCGTCTCCAATCTGTTTCAAGACTTTATGACCCATTAAAAGAATAAACACTTCGAAAACGGTCTTGAATAAGTAACTGGTACTCCCTGATTCTTGATTCCCAAATCGTCCAATATGTCTGGCTAAAAAAAGGATCGAATTTTAGAGGATAATTTCCGTTATGCAAATCACCGAACTTTTCATTTTTTCCTCTGAAAGCAAAGTCTCTTGAACACAGTCGCTTCACTAAGGCAACAACTCTCCTTAGAACATTTCTCCAATAAGTAATTTCTTCATCAATTTGGACATGCAGTAAATTGTCTAGTCGGCAATCAATCTCTTCTCTTCTAGCTTTCAAACTAAGGATACTAGATTTATAACGCACAGAGTTTTCATGCTGAGCTATTAGGTGTTCTGCATTTTTCCAGTCATTAAATTCTTCATTCTAGAACTGAGTCCTATACTTCAATAGACCGAATGCCAAACAGGGTTTACAATATACAGATTTTTTACTTTCAGTATAAATTAGTCAATTTCATAAAAACTTAAATATCTTGATAAAAATTCGCACTCAAGACATGTAAAATTAAAAAAAAAAAGTTCATTACCAAAATTTATGTCTGTAAAAAATCCACATTATACTCGTATAAGCTGTTCGAATTACTTTTTTTTTTATTTAAAAAGGTTGATCGATTGAAAAAAAGTTTTGGTAAGTCCAGTGATCACTTTTTTTTCTAATAAGATGCTTTTTGGATTTTATCTGTTAATTACGATATAATGTAACGAAACACCTAGATCTTGACTTTTAGCTTGCGCTGATAGAGCATACCTTCGCGTTTATAGGTTAGTCAACAAGTTCAAATACGTGTTAATTTTTGTTAAAGCTCCTAAAAATATGAGCGATGGCTCATTCGATTCGGAATAACGTCTAGAAAAATGTATCGAAAGTATGTATACACTTTTTTGTTCATTTAAAAAATTATAACAAACAAAACATAAAACTTCAATAATCTTTTATCACGTGATCAAGATCACGGAATGTATGTCACGTATGTAAATTAAGTATGTATTTAAGAAAGGCCCTTATTAAGCGAATTGTATGAATTTTTGTAATAATTAATAAAACAAAACGGGTCAAAGTTAATAAATTTTAATTGTAATATTTAATTACGCTATTGGAATATCCTAAAAATTCATATTCACAAAAGTATATTACTCTACAAAGCGTTTAGTAATTATTCTTATACTCGTACAGATGTCGGAGTTGTCTGGATTCGGTATATTGTATAGAGTAGCAAAATATTGTAATTTCGTTAAATTTTCGAGACTTCTTTTGTCTGTGTATATAAAGATTTTTTTTTCTGTACCTAAGGCAAAAAAATATTTTGAACCTGAAATTTGCCGCCCCCTAAAATTTGCCGCCCTAGGCTCCAGCCTACTCAGCCTACTGGTAAAGCCGCCACTGATTCATTGTAATATATTTTCTATATTATTTATTATTATTTCTATATTTTATTTGTTTATTTTAAATAATCACTGCAGCAGAGTATGTACTACTATGTACCTACATGAAAAAGATGTGTATACCAGATGACTGTTATATAATAACTATTACAATAATAAAAACATTACAAAATCTTTCAAATATCATTTTCCTATAATTAATATATGTTATATAAAATTATTTTTTATAATTGACTGCTCCAAAAATATTTATTTCAATGTCAGCCATTCTGAGAATTAAATTAGAATGATATGTGTGCGTTAAAAAAAGTATATTTTAATATTTAAATAAAGCTCTATCAAATTATAAAAAAAAAAAAATATTTGGCCTCTCGTTCATTTTCCAATAATATAATTGAATTATCTCCGCGGAAGTAGGTTAGTGAGTAGGTACGAAAAGAGCCCTTTGTGGCACTCTTTCATTTCGAAACATGTTACTGTTCAAGCTTTATAGCACGTGTTGATGCTGAGAAATATGTGTTTTCTTATGTAACACATTACGGCAATGTGGCACATGTCAATAGTTCTGTACGAATTAAAAAATAAAATGTCTAAATTCATGTATACTTACTTCACAAGAACTAAATTATGTATTATGTCCGAATTTATTAATGGTAAAAATGGCGTTCTGAGGTCGGGAAGTGGAAGGGAGGGGGAGTTTAAGGGTAAAAAACGGCTTATCGCGATTTCCGGCAAAACTACAAACCCTATGAAAAAAATTTGGTTTCAAAAATTATTGGCACTGGTCTAATTAGTACTAATAATAAACATCAAGGTATAATAAAAATGTCAGAAAAACGTATATTATCAATCTGTAAAAATGAGTGTACGACATGTATCGATTGTAAGGAAGAAATTTTCTGCAGCTACTTTCTTGTAGAGATTTGTATAGAACAAGTGCACGACATGTATCGATTGTAAGGAAGAAATTTTCTGCAGCTACTTTCTTGTAGAGATTTGTATAGAACAAGTGCACGACATGTATCGATTGTAAGGAAGAAATTTTCTGCAGCTACTTTCTTATAGAGATTTGTATCGTAAACTATATTAAAAGTAAATAAGATTCGCGAGTTATTTTGTTCTCATATACCATTACTACATACCATCTTTCACACAGTTCCGTCCACACAAATGCCTATAGTTTTTATGCGGTAAGCATCGAGACCATAATCTTACAAAGAGCTACGGCTCATCATACTGTCTTACTCTTAATGAAGTTAAATCATGTTGCAAATGATAATTTTCCTTATTCACTTAAGGTGTATATTCTGCAACCATGTTTTATATAGAGAGCAAATTGATTGGAAACCGGTACACGCGCTAATCTTTTTTGACAATTAAGCATAAAGTTATTAAAGTTACTACATGATTCAGGTCAGGTTAATAATCATGAATATTTTATCTATATTTTTTAAATATTGTGTAAAAGTTAATTAATTTTTAAAGTTACGTTAACCTTTTGAGCGCCAAGCCTCAAACCCATTCCCGTGCTCTGTACGCCAAGGCGTAAAATAAACAAAAATATTTACGAAAAAAATAGTGTTGCCAAGAGTCGTTATCGAGTACCTACTAAACAGTGACTTGTTTTTGTTGGTTTTATGCAATAAATGACTACTTATATAATCTAGAATGGTTTATTCTTTCTATATTTTTCTTGTGCTATCTCGCACTCTTTATGTCTACTTACAATAATATAAATAAAAAACAAACATTACAAAAAAAATAATAGTGAAGCGCAGCACTATTCTCTATCGTCATGACGTCACTGTCACGACTGGATGACTACGGCGCAGCTGACCTACCGTTTTGAAACTTCCTTGAGATGTGCCATGCTACACGCTGTGTAGGTATTTCGAATCCAATTTAATCGATATATTATAAATAAAAAGTAGTTTTAAAAAACTGAACCGGCTTAAAATATGCATTTTTTATTATTAATAACTAAAAAGGGAGTCGTAAAAAGTTAAATTTTTTTTAAAATAATTATTTGCATGTCTTGGTCATGGAATCTAAAAATCAGTACGTACTTTAGAAATCAACAATCGAAAATAAAATATTTGGTTTAACGATAATTTTATAAATGATATTGCACAAAACACGGCACAGCGCACAAAAAAAAAATGCGATTTTTTTTTATCTACTATAATGACATAAAAGTATTTACTTGTTATGTAATACAATTAAATGTATAATTAACTAAACTTATACGTCTGATATTTAATGTAATAAAATGTATCGAACTAAAATAAATAACTTCTAAAAAAAGAAAAAAATTTATAGGTATATATATACAACAAAATAACACAAAGCAACACCTCTAAAATACTTTAAAAATAAAACAGAAAAGAGTAAAAAACAGTCTAAAGTAATAAAAAATACTTAATAAGTGAACCTTACAAATTGGTAAAAAAAAAAGTCTGCACAAAAACTAGGAATAATTCCGAAAATTCTTCGTTATCATCGACACTTTTCAAAATGTGAAGGACTTCTAAGGTAACGTTTGAATTGAATTTAGAATAGCTTAAAAAACATCTATGCCTCCCGCGTCACATCACTAGAGGTCAACTATAGACGATTTTGGCGTTCAGCCCGGCTAGCATGCGCGCACGACAAAATTTTGTCTACCCCTTTTCTCGTATTATTTCTCTATGTCTACAGCTGCAGCTAACATACTTGCACGTGATACTCTTCTCGTTACGTCGATAGAAGAGATAACGTTAAGTTTTAGATATCTGTGGTATTTATCTCTACGGGAGCTAACATGACATAGTAATTTTGACGTGATTTTGACGTTTGAAGAAGAATATTATCGACGAGATAAAGTAATTAGAATTAATTTTCTTCGGAAGAGAATTTTGTCTCTTAATGTTTTATTAATTCGTACAGAATGATGTTTTTTATTCAATAGGTACTGGAAAAATATATTTTTAGGATAGCTCAAGATTCAAATTTAAACCGTTACTTTTTAATATATATATTGTATTATAAAGTGTAATTATTAATTAATCAATCTGTCCGAAGTGGATGGGAAGTGAATTTGTTTTAAAATGAATTTATTATGATTAAAAATCTATGTTCAGACACTCATTCTCTTTTATTATTTATTTTACTTTACTTACGCTGATTAAATATAATAAATATAATATTAAAAGTTGTGAATAAAAATCGATTACAATTTACCTTAAACAATAACTATAACGACTGTTAAAAAAATCCAAATGTTACTTATCTGCGAAATTTTTCCATCTGTGCTAAAATTTGGAGTTGTTACGTTGTTAGATGTATACTAGTAATTAAAAATTTGTAAATTTTTGTAATAAGCTAATTTTCTGTCTTATTACGTATTTGTCGGTTAAGTTCTAGGAAACAGTGTTAAGGGGCTTAGATGAGCGAATGACCTTGAGCGTTTGAGTTCCGCATCTCCTCCCAACACCTTACCTGCCCCTCGCTGCCCGAACGCACAGGTTCAACGAACCTTTTTAACTAACGCCATCTCTTCGCTAAATAAGGAATTTTAGGTTCCGAGCCCTCTATATAATATCTATAAAACTTTTTCGTTTTTTGCTCCTAATGCGAACCTATTACATACACAATCTAAATGTAAAGTTTCTTTTTATGAAAAATGACTTTTAATAATAAAACTACAAAAAACAAACAAAAATTAAAAGTGACATTAGACAGTATAATAATAATAAAAATCTTTTGAAAATAATTTATGTAATATCCACTAAACATTTATTTTACTTACGACCGTTGATCATAAAGCAGGTAACAAAATATGTATCAACAAAATATCAATATTTTCTTCTGTTCTAAAAAATAATGTTTATGGAAGTATGTTGTACGTAAGTATATAGGAGGGCTGGTATTACTTACAAAATTTTATTACCTAGATTGCAATATGGATGTCTACGACCAGAACTTTAGCAGGTACGGCAGGGCTCTCGGTAAATTTTTTACAATATCATATTCAAGCGCATATTTATATATATTTTGTCAATTCTTTTTATTTTTGTAACTAAATTTAAGTATTTGTAATTTTATATGTTATTGTATGTTTTAAATGTATTTGTAATTTTGTATGTTTGTTGCTTTAATTGTATACACAAATACTTCTTTTGTTTTTATTTTTAAATTGAACTATATACGTATATTTTATTCTTTTTTTTGTATAAATATTATTATATATTTATTATATATTATATATTATTATTTATTATATATTTTTTACCTTTTTTTTTAAGTATTTCTTTTATTGTGTATTAAATAATTTAATTTTTATGTGTAACAGTGTATAAATATCTCTCAATAAAATTCTATTCTATTTGTTAGGGTCCTATGACTAAAAGAGAAATAAATAAGACTAGTGGACTGTATGTAGGCTGGTATATTGACCGTACAAAAATAATATTATTAGATAGGTTAAACGTGCGTCGCCGGTGGTGTCCCGATGCAAGTCTCGTACTGCGTGGAGCTATTGGCCGTGCTACGGCCCCCGCCTGCTACCCGCTGTATCCCCGTCGCAGCGCGCGGGCAATATCGCTCGAACAAGCTCCCCGGGTTGAAGGGTAAACTTCAAAGAGGTAGTGGGCAAATGTTGTTGAAGACGCGCCGTATCGTGCCCTTCTTTGCCTTGATATCCGCCACTCTCGTCGCTCCGTCACCTCCTGGATACACTTGCACAATACGTCAAAGACACCACAATAGAGGAGGCAGGGTATTTTCTTTTATGAGTACAAGAGATCCTACTTTAATGTCACTGAAAGATGTAGACCACTTGGTCTTCTGTTGCAGTAGATGTATGTACTCCGTATGGTACCTGTTCCAAAAATGTTGTTTAAGCTGCTCCACCCTTTGGAAGCGTCCTAGTCGGCCGATACTGATTTCTGTTAACTGTGGATATGGTACAGATGTTAGTGGTCGTCTAATCAAAAAGTGGGCAGGTGTTAAGGCAGAGAAGTCAAGAGGATTGGAGGACAGAGGAGTTAGAGGTCGGGAGTTTAAAATTGATTTAATTTGTGTAAGACACGTATACAGCTCTTCGTACGTGACGTAACTGCGCTGTTTACGATTATAAACCTGAAAGTTCATTATATAAGGCATATAGCAGTTATTCTCAATCATATTCAAACAAAAAAAGCCTCACTTGAAAAAATTTATTTGAATGTCTATGAAACGCGAATTTCAGCCCACTGTGCGCCGTGGGGATGGACGCTTCGTGGGCGGCATGGCCGCTCTGCAGACAGCAGTAAATGCTTCGCAGAGCCGGCTAGCCGCCTCATCTACCCCAAGCTCCGAAAGCGGCGGGAGACTCCAGCGGCCGACGATTGCGACTTCCTCTGCCAGTTCCCTGTCGAGCTTATCCATAGTGATATTAGCTCATATTGCACTGGTGGTTTTATATTTAGCGAGTGACCCACCGTACGCGAGCAATAATATTCGGTTTACATCGAATTGTACATACATGCGAATGGTGGTAGCGGTTGTTCCAGTGTCCATTGCATCATCTTCAGAAATAAACCGTCGTTTTCTGGAAATTGTAATTATATATCAAAGTATGATCTTTATTTCACAAGTATGCTTAATTAAAAAAAATCAAAAAAACCCGACTGTGTAAAATACTCTTATTATAAACTAAAAAGAATAAAACAATTTACTAACTTTCATTTGATACCCATATTGCTACCGTAAGAAAAAAAATTCAACTCCCCCCCCTCATTCCGCCATTTGCGGGCGCCGCGAAATGGACATACATACATACATACATAAACACATACATACATACATACATACATACATATATACATACATAGATACATACATACATACATACACACACACACACACGCACACGCACAAGCACACGCACACGCACACGCACACGCACATACACACATACACACATACACACATACACACATACACACATACATACATACACTCGAAAAACATAACCCTCCTTCTGTCGCAGTCGGGTAAAAAAAAATAGATTAAAAAAATAAGTAAGATATATAAGTATTTTTCCTACACACACAAGTAACTGCATAAAAAAAATAATAAACAAAAACATAATTCTACCAAAACTAAAATTTTTTAGAGGATCGAACCTAACGTCTCAAAAACTTGATTCTGTCGCCAGACCACAAAGCAACGCTGTATATGCAGATATTAGTGAAATAAAGGTACACTAACAGCAATTGATTAACTAGTTAATTAATAAATTATAATATTTTATTACTTACCTTTGCACTTTTACCATAATATGTAAACCTTTATTTTTTCGGGCCCTTCTGGTTCCTCTTCTTTTTTTTTAGCTCTTTATTGCCCATTTTACTAGTATTTGTTCTGTATTTTCGTGAATATACGAAGCGCGTTTGGAGACTAAAGCGACACACGTCTATTTAGCATCACGTTTAGACTGTCACTGTCGAACGCAGCGAGTAAGTGAAGGAGAACCGATTTGAAATCGCTCGGAATGGATGGCGTAACCGACAAATTATAATATTGATAAATCATGAATGAAAAGTACAAAAATATCGAAAACCCAAGATCAAATAATTCAATTTTAACATGTTTAATATTCTGAGAAAACTTTTAGGTGGTTGCTCGTTTGCTTTCTTTATTTAAACCGTTTCAAACCATTTCAAAGACCTTACTTTGTGATTATTTTCTATCGAATGAAGTTATTTCTATCGTGTTTTCGTAATTTCACCGAAACAGTAAATATCTTGAAGATTTCTATGCATATTTTTTAAATACGAGAAATCGCAGTACTTTTGCTGAATATGAATTTCTGTAACTGCAATAAATCCCGACCACCCCCTTAAAGTAAAAATTTTAATGTATAATTTTAATATTGAGAAACGTTGAATAAAAACACTAGATTTTTTTTTTAAATTTTATTTAGTATTTTTGTGGGCCGGGTTTTTTTGTCACCTATAGAAGACGTGGCGTACAAAAGGTTAAGCACATATTTGGAAATAATTTTTTATACTAAATTTCCAACTTACGATTTTTTTTTTTGAATTTTTATTGTCACTGTAAATCACAAACACTTGAATGTAGCTCTCAGTAAGAAATGAAGAAAGGATTATTAGCCTGCCCTTTGGTCCGTAGAGGTCAGATGGAAATCGCTGTTTGTAAAAAGATGTAGCCTTTTATTCTGACAAAAGCAATAAACAAACTGGTTAAATCACTACAATATTGATACAAAGAAGACAATGAGGCAGGATCGTTCAATTATGATTTTTATTATTATAAGTGTCTATACTGAGAAAAAATGTAAAACCATTAAAACATGTTTGTCTCTATATCACACTATAAGCTGTGATGAAATTAAGCATAATGATGGAAAAGCATATTATACAAACTGTTTTTTTTAAATACTATTTTTCTATACGACGATAAACTCGAAACAAAGAACATAAAATACTATATAAATAAAATAATACTCTATTTCTTGTGAAAATTCTAAGTGAAAAAAGGTGCGAATGTACTTATTTGAATGTTCATTTTCATTAAAACAGTACTAGTACTCACACGTGCAGAGGATCGATAAACGCTTATAGTACTTAATTATAGCATAGTGAAGTGGAAATAGCTTCATAAACTCATTAAAGCTGAGCTGCTCACATTGATTCTTCATTCCAGTATTTACTAAACATGTTTTGAAATTGGAAATTACAGTACGTATTTCAACTACAATATATCCCATTTGCAAAGTTTGATGACAAATTCGGAAGGAGTATCCGGTGCTATAATTATGTATTAGCATAGAATAATAGAGTGTACGTTTCCAAAGTAATATATTATTATGTTATTTACACTTATACGTTGATTCCAAACGTTATTATTACAACATTGTTATTTTAAAAATTGATATTAGCTTTCATTGTAACAATTTTTTAAATCGCAATGTTTAATGTTTATGTTTTATAGCAACGACAATGTCCAGCGCGAACAGTAGCTAGTAGTTACATTGGTTTTTAAATTTTTGTTTATAGTATACGTACGCATTTATGTCTATAGAGCTACTTTATTCCTAATAAATGATTGAATAAAATGTTCTGATTTCGCAGTATTAAATGTTTTATATGTGTCCGAATACAAAATTAATTACTTTTAGATTTCGTTCAAACATAATAAAAATTCAAGGCAATCTTCTAACTGTGATATCTATGGTGACGTCGCTCCTAACCTAATTCCTGATAACGTTAGCCCTGTTAAGCACTAGACCAACTTTTAAGTAAATGTAATAAAATATCTCTCGTCCCCGTTATAATATATTATACATTGCATCCAACAAATATATATACATATCTGCGAATAAAAAGTGAGAGAGAATCAATTCGAATATAAATAAAATCATACTTCGCTTCATCACTATGATCTCTACATGCAATAAACTGTTAAAAATATGATGATACACTTTTTTTTATTTTTTGTTATAGCGGCCGATTCGTAATACAATTTAAACTAAGCTATATTTATTGAATAAACAAGTCATTTAAATGCAAATTATAAGAAAATTCGTGAGTATGATTTTCTTGAAAAATCACAAATTTATGTCATATTCAAGAATGAAAATTTGCTACAATTTTTAGAAGCACTCTTGCAATTTTATTAACTTAACTTCTAAAGAAGTATGCTACACTTACACATCAACTAGCAATACTCTTATCGCTCAATAGACTTTTGTTTGTTTGTTGTTGTAGATTTTTACAGCAATTTAATATATTTAGATAAATAATTATACAATTTATCAGAAGATAAGTCCATTTTGCGTTCATTTAGGTTGCCGCCACACGTAGACACTTATCATAGTGTAAAATGTAAATAAAAGTCCTTCATTTAAATGGCATAAATATTAACACCATCATTATGAAATTTCTTATGTATTTTTATCCTGTTTAAACTTGCTCTTTCATATTTTATTTTTCGTTATTTGCACTCTATCCTCACAGTGTATAAATTCTTAATGCTTTTCATTATTATTTTCAATATACGTTTATGTTTTAATAAAATGCTTGATTTTAAAATATAAAAAAAAATTGGTTGTCTGTAAAATCGGTTTACGGACTATAATTTTAGTTGCGTGATATCGTCATAAGAAAACATTGATAAAAAAACAAATTTAGACTAGGCTGTATGGACCATACTCCTTTGCTTTTCCCTATTGGGGATAAATTTTAAATCAACAACAACAACATTGATAAAAAATTGCATAATTTTATGAATTGAATTGAGTTATTATCACTGAATTATCATTATTTTGTATAATACAAAGAAGGAGTTAATTCAATTAAATTTTTTTTTTCGATAAATTAACATTTATTTGCACTCGTTAATTCAAATATTTTTTTACTTAAATTATACAGTTTAATTACAAGTAACAATATGCTATTAATAATTTATGAGACATAATAATTTTTTAGTCAAAATTGTAATATAACCTATTATACTGCACTCGTCGACCGACGCTTAAAACTGATTGACTGATTGGGCTTCTCTATCGCTTGTTCCGCGCTCTCGCTCACTAATTGTGACAATGACGTCATGTTTTTTGGAAATGTACCCAGTAGCTTTCATCAATTTACTAGACGTTATCACGTCAAAAAATTAAACTTCAAATATAAATTAGGAAGTTTTAAAATATTTAAATCCGTCACGTGAATAAACTAAACACTGAGCGACAGCAAGTAAAAACAATATCAATTTGTGTAGTACATAGTCTATTTGTGACATAGCTCAATATTGCAACCCGAGTACCTACTCAAGGCGAGTAACAAACGCAATTTACGGGCGGCGGCCCCTTAGACTTGCAGTAAATAACTTTATCGGGTTCGATGGATACTATGTGTGTAGGGCAAAGGCTATTTGGGTTGCACTTAGTTGGGAACGTCCTTCGTTATCCAAGCATTGTAATAATCATTCACGTTACATAATGTCGTGACGTTTATAGTTATTGCAACTATTTTATCTCTTCAAACTAAATATGACGTTTACGAGATTTTGACATAATAACTTTTGTCAAAAAAGTTATTACTCCGTACTTACGAGTATTATGCGCTTCTGTGAAGTACGCGCAAAATGCGACTTATTTGTTAATACGAGGGTCCTTTGAAAAGTTCTTAGCCGAATATAGTTAGGAGGATGCATTTTTATGAAACTACCCGCATTTTGAATCTACATTATTCTTGGCCAATCGCGTAAAATTTCATTTTTAACCTCCGACGCAAAAAAAGAGGGGTGTTTTAAATTTAACGTGTCTGTCTGTGTAATGTGTATGTGTATATCTGTCTGTGGTATCGTAACTCCCAAACGGATAAACCGATTTTCGTTAAATTTTTTTTAATGTCATAGATAATTTGAGTCATATAGTATCAAAAACGGCAGTCTCCATTTTTTAATAACTAAGATAGAAGAGCTGATTATAGAGGAAATTTTTGGCATAGCTAGCTTTTTTTGAGGAAAATGTAGAGACTGCCGTTTTTGATACTATATGACTCATTTTATCCCGAGTGTTCTTAGCCATGTTTCATGAAAATTTGTTCAGCCGTTTGATGATCATCAGCTGTTTTCAAGTTGATGAGGGGATCTGACTAACTTCCTTATGTCCGATCGATTTGAAATTTGAAACCGTGTTACTTCAATGATATTGAAAGAACATGGTAAGGTAACCATGACTTTAAATATATTAAGCCTATTATAATTATTACCGTCACTTATGTTGTCAGTTCAAATATTTTTATTTTTCAAGCGTCGTCACGTCGAGGGACCGCTTAAGTTTATAAAGTATTTTTCAAACAACAGCTAATTAATTATTACAAATTACACTTAGGTACGAGCGAGCAATCTTAAGTTTCATGCATAGTTACGTTCTACGTCGACGTACGGTCGAGAAAGTGTCGAAGATGACTAACGTAAAGGTCGGCCATCGACGTTTACCACCGACGAAAACATTGATAAAATTTGTGATTTGATTTTACTGACCGGAGATTGGCTGTTAAGTCGATAGCTGACACCATTGGCATCTCATCTGAACGAACGCTCTATATAATTACCACTGAGCTGCACTTTTCAAAGGTGTTTGCGCGGTGTGGTGAGTGCGCGCGCCTCCCACCCGCGGGTGCCTCGGCTGCTTTCAGTTGAACAAAAACGCGTTCGACTAACGATTTCCCGAGACTGTTTGGGGCTGTTTGAGGCTGACCCAAATGAATTTGTTGAGAGATTTGTGACTATGGATGAAACCTGGGAGCACCATCATACTCCAGTCTCCAGAGACAAAAAATCAATCTAAACAATTTAAAAGACCAGGATCTCCAGCTCCGAAAAAAGCTAAAGTGTTTTTGTCAAACATCACAGATTTAGGAATTTTTCGGGATGTTTTCTTTTCGTAATTTATTTTCTTATTTCGATAATCATTTTTTTTGGGCACGTGCGTTCTACTCGTTATCTTGTAACTTGATTTAAATTATGCTTTGAAAGCAGAATTGTAAGAAACTTAAAATAATAACTCCAAATAATAAATATTTTATTTTTTTCTATTTTCTACGAGTATATATATACTTGGACATGTCTACTAACGAATTTACCACCTACTGGTTTTCTATATCGTGACTAGCGGTTTTTGATATTATTGAAGAGAGAGAATTTTGACACATGTTTATCATGAGAGATCATGCAGACTGTAGAGTTTATTGAAAACAGCAGTACATAATTTTATTTACAGCTTTTAATGCCCAAATCCGGTTCGGTCAAAGCCTAATCGAGATTAGATCGACTTGATAACATAATAAAAGCATAAGTTTGACAATGTTTTTCATGAAAAGCCATTAATCCAACTGAAAGAATAAATAAAAATAATAATTTATTAAAATTATTTTTTATCCTTATTTCCCTTATCTTGATACTTTAATATCTTTGGATATGTCCCAGCTGTTATATTGTGAGTCACTATGAAGTTTCTCATAATACGTTAAAGTGTATGGCGTATAAAATTTCACAGTTACGAAGCTTACTATATTATTCCTAAAGTGTATTTATAATGCTTATCTCCTGCTGCTCCAAATAAATAAATCAGCTAATAGTATGACCTCGATAGTACAGTAACTATAAAAGTAAAAATTATGTTCGAATTTAAACTGAAGTTTTATAATAAATCATGTAAACATGTTACTTTGTACCTAATCTGTTATTATAAATGAATAATTACATATAGCTATCGTATCATTTACAATTACGTATGAGTATTTACGTCAAGAACTACGGAATGTGTGAACTTCAATAATGAGGAAACAAAATTCATATTTATCAATTAAAACCAAAATATTATTAGTTACCACAATATTTAACGTAAACAAATTAATTAAAACAATACATATTTGAAAAAGTTTGGTATCGAAAGTTATTGTCAATATACAGGTGTTTGGGATACCTTCAGCGTTATTTTAAGGGCATGTTGTACATACAATTTCATTATTAAAAAACCCCCTTTTGGGGGACTATACCCCTGCCCTTGGAATGGCAGCCATTTTGATTTTTAATTTAAATTTTTGATAAGACCTTTGAAAAAAAAATTTTTCTTCGTTTCTGAACGTCCTAAATTTATCACAAATGTCTCATTTTAAAGTTAATAAAGCCACCGATCAGTTATATCAACTTTAGGCAATATTATAACTATGCATGTTATAAAAAATGTTTAAAAGCAATTTTTTGCGTAAAATTTGCTCAAATTAATTAGTTTTTTTATACATAAAATAAAAAACCAGCTGCTTAACATATCTTTTTTTTACATTTATCCAATACGTATTGGATGGTATTACCTAAAAGATAACACTAAATTTGAGGTTCTATGTATTATATTTCAAGGGTAACTTTTATTTGAATATGACTCTACATTAAAGCCAAATATGAGACTGTGGATTTTAAAAAGGTAGGAAATAAAATATACAGAAATCCAAAGAATACTTTTATTATTTAAAGAAAATAAAAAAAATATTTTAATCTAAAAATTGCTCAAAATGCGATCCTCTTGCCTGTAAGCAAGCAGTTGCTCTTAAAGTCACCTTTTTTTTTGTTTTGGCAGGAAAAAATGTACCTGAACGCACACTCCGTCGTCCGGGGAGACAACGGGGTAGTGTGGGGCCCTCACCCACTAAAATAACCCGCCGTGCGCCCTCACCCGCCCTTACAAGGCGGACCAAGGGTACCGCGTACGTTGCTCCGTGGCCCGCAGGCAGCAGCCCCATCGGGCACTTTCTCCTGTGCGACACCTCGCGCACTCGGGCATCGCACCTTCGCGGTAGGCTGTTTCAGCGGACGGTGGGCAATCCCCGACCCTACCTTCCGCAGCCTCGACTAGGGCGGCATCAGGCGCATGTGAGCGCGTCTGCGCCGCCCCGCGCGCCGACTGCGAATTGGGTCCGAAAGGAGTGAGTCCTCCCGGGCCCTCTCCGCCGCCTCCTTCTGCAAGATGACGTTCTCACAGAAGTTGGCGACCGCGGTCCAGGCCCTATCACCGCCTACCATCGCTCGCGCAACGGCCGATAGCGACAGGTCCTCTCCAATGACTGCAGCGAGATCCCGGCGCTGCTCATCCCAGGCGGGGCATGATTCGAGCGTGTGTTGCGCCGAGTCCTCGCTGCAGTCGCAGTGGTGGCAGCCCGGAGTCGTCTCCCTCCTTGCGACAACGTGCAAGTACTTGCCAAAGCAGCCGTGCCCTGACAACACTTGCACGAGTCGGAAGGTGAGGACTCCGTGCTGCCGCACCGCCCACTCCATCAATATCGGCTGAAGCGCCCCTATGGTTCGAAGACCAGCTCGGGGCGTCTCCAGCCGAGCCTTCCACCGTGTGAAGGTGGTGCGGCGGGCATCGTCCCGCCATACGGTAATTTCGCTCGGCAGGGGATTAATACTCCTCGTTCGCGCCACCGATACCCGCTGATAAACGACACGAGGTCCCACGGGGGGGTTCCGACCAATGCGCACGCGGCCTCAACACCCACCGTGCGGTAGCCGCGTATAGCCCTGACCACCATGACCCGCTGTGGATGCCACAGATGGGCCCTATTGTGGGCAGTCAGGGACTCCGCCCACACGGGGGTGCCGTACAGCGCCATCGACCGGACCACCCCGGCGTAAAGTCGTCGGCACGCTAGACTCTGTCCGCCCATATTCGGCATTAGCCTACCAAGGGCGGACGCCGTGCCGACGAGCTTCGGCGCGAGTTGGCGAAAGTGCTCGCCGAAGCACCACCTTCCGTCGAGTACCAGGCCTAGATATTTCATGTGGGCCCGGATACCGACCTCAGTACTGTCAACCGTTATCGAGGCACCGGCGGGTGGACCACGTCGAAGCCCATGGAAGAGCAGGGCCTCAGACTTGTTAAGGGCCACCCTAAGCCCCAGTGCCTCGACCCTCCTGATCACCTCCGCGGTACCTGAGGTGGCCAGGGATACCGCCTCCTCGAAAGTCCCGCCCTGGGCGTCCGTGTGTCATCGGCATACAGATGACGCCCAGCCCAGGGGGGAGCCGGCCACGGAGGACCCAGTCGTAACCGATGTCCCACAGGAGCGGTCCGAGGACAGAACCCTGCGGGACACCGCACGACATGGGCCTCCTGACAACGTCCTTTTCCCGGTTGACGAAGAGGACGTTGCGGCCGTCGAGGTAGTCCGCCACCAGCCGCCTTAAGTAGAGGGGCACTCCATGGAACCGGAGTGCCTCCGTGATGCAGCTGAATGGCAGACTATTGAATACAAGGGAGGAGTTAAAACAAAAAATTATGTCACTGGCAGAAGAAATAAAAGCAAACCCTGACATGATCCGTCGTGCCACTAACCAGGTAACTTTAAGAGCAACTGCTTGCTTACAGGCAAGAGGATCGCATTTTGAGCAATTTTTAGATTAATTTTTTTTATTTATTTTCTTTAAATAATAAAAGTATTCTTTGGATTTTTGTGTATTTTATTTCCTACCTTTTTAAAATCTACAGTCTCATATTTGGCTTTAATGTAGAGTCATATTCAAATAAAAGTTACCCTTGAAATACAAGACATAGAACCTCAAAAGTGTTATTTTTTAGGTAATACCATAACGTATTAGATAAATATAAAAAAATATATGTTAAGCGACTGGTTTTTTTGTTATGTTACAAAAACTAATTAATTTGAGCAAATTTTACGCAAAAAATTCATTTTAATATTTTTTAAAACATGTATACGTAATTTATAATATTGCCTAAAATTGTATTATAACTGATAGGTGGCTCTATTAACTTTAAAATGAGACAATATTGTGATAAATGTAGGACGTTCAGAAACGTAGAAAGATTTTTTTTACAAAGGTCTTATCAAAAATTAAAATGGCTGCCATTCCAAGGGCAGTGGGTAAAGTCTCCCAAAAGGGGGTTTTTAATGATGAAATTGTATGTATAACATGCCCTTAAAATAACGCTGAAGGTATCCCAGACACGCTGTATAGTTACTATTTAAAAATTTGTAGGTTTATCTATATGGTGATATAGGTACATGTGCTTGTTACTTAACTGACTTGATGACAGGCTCGTTGGATCCAAATATGGGTTTTTATATACACACATATATGTATGTATATATATATACACACATTCGTATATTGGTATATAAATATATTTATATATTTAGTTATCTATCTTGATTCAGACCCGTGATTCAGAATAATAATAATATCAAGATTTCAAAAAAGTTTTCTAAATGAGATGTCTTCGGGTCCTAGAAATAAGCGATAGTACCAATAGGAGATTCCATGAGTTATCACTCATACGATCTCCTTGTTTTGTATATTATAAGTATATAGTATTTTATGTGTGGCTTCACTCACGTTGTTTCGACACTAGTCAAATTGATAGACACATACACGGTTAACTGTTTGTGTATATATACATATGTATATAACGTAATTATATAAATATTACACCTAGACTCGAGGTGGGCATCGAACCCACAACCCTGGAGCGAAAAGTAGGGTGGGTAACTGCCAACAGGACCAATCTGCATTTTTACATGTATACAGATTTTTTCTATTCACCAAAAACAATTTCACGGATTCCGTTTTTCCAATTATCGATTCCACGGATTATAACACTTTAAAATTTCGCGAAACCACAAATAAAAAAATATCTTTGATTTTTTTTCTTTTTTAACCGCGTAATAAAATAATAAATATATATGAGATCGTGATATTAAAGTGTTGAACGATAGAAGTACAATCTTCGAATCTATTGAGACTCGATGAGAAAACAAATTGTTTTTTTAAATAAGTTATGGGTAAGGTAATAATAACATTTGATGTCATAATTCGTTTTATTATATAGCGGTCTTATATATAATAAATAACGATCAAAAAGAAGAAGACAGAACCGAAGAAACAAACATGTTTTTTTTTGTTTTTTTTTTTTCATATTAAATAGGATCGATTCCTTAGAGCGGAAGCACACGGCGTATTTGAAACGCGCAGACGATACGCGTTTTCGGCGCCGTAGATGCTGATTGTTGCGTTTGCATTGCTTCAAATGCGCGTGCAAAGGGCAAAGGAGAGGCGCGCGCTTACCAATCACATGGAAGCTACGAGCGAAGCACGTCTGTATGGCTGTGAGTTGTGACTGCGCGTATATGCGCAGTATAGGCGCGATTCACGCTCGCCTCGTGTGCGTAGGTTACAAGGTTGCATTCGAATCTCGTTTGAAGCGCCGCGCGTTTAAAATACGCCGTGTGCTTAGGCTCTTAGTTTTAATGGAATTAAGTCTCAAATTTGAATATATGTTCTTCTACATTTAGATTTGGCTTCCACCTCACTTGACTAAATCATTTTATTGTCAATGGCAATATTTGTTAACAAAAACATCCACATTACAAATTTAATTTTCAGGAATTTCTCAGTCTAGAAAAACATTGAAATATTCCATTGCATTAATTAAATCAGAGGTTTATGTTAATCATGACTTCGTTATAAAACATGAATTTTTTTTTTGTATAAGACTAATTAAAATTTTATAAAAAGTTAGAATTGCTCTGAATATTTACCCGTGATCGTACATTTCTAAACTTTAAGAAACTTTACAAATTTACGATCACGTAATATGAGTTTACCTACGTTAATACGGTATATGATATGCAACTGCAATTTCCTTTGTGCTCCTCTTTCATTCAGCTATCACCGTACTGAGCTTCAAAGCCCGTATGATGGATTATTTGCATTGATGCACTTTGCTAAGATTATAAAGATTGAGAGATTTTTAAATAAGATGTAATCTAATCAAGATTGTTAAAAAAAATAATTAAAATGTACATTTTATGATTTAGTTTTAATTATTGTGAAAGAATTGTAACTTCTGGCAGAATTATGTTGTTGCACGATTAACTGTCTATTTTATAGAAGTATGTGAATAAATAATTATGGAAAATAATAACTGAATATATATTTGTAGATTTTCGGCAATTCTTTAATAATACTATCAATTTACGTGTAGGTACTGTTAATTACTAAAATTCGTTAAGTAAAATTATTTTCGGCAACTATTAGAAGTGTAATTATATAACGTTACATTTGTTTCAGGTTATTTATTATTTAAGGAATTCTGCGAACAAACGTCAGAAGAACCAGTGCCACAATTAAAATTTTATGAAGAGGTAAACAATAATACGAGGCAATTTAATAAATGTTTAACTTAAATAAATAATAATATTACGTTTTGTTCGTCAGATAAAGCTATACGAAAAGCAAGAATGCGTCGAGGAGAGGCGGAGAATTGCGAGAGATATTTATGACAATTTTATAATGAAGGAATTATTAGCACATTCACATGTAAGTTGATTTGATTTTCTTTCGAATACATACATAGATATCAAAATAAACCAATAAAAATATCGTAATTAAGTTTCAATATTTGTACCTACTGACATTTTCTCTTTCTGAATATATTTTGAGCGCATAATTAATGCAAAATCAAACACAGAAAAGCAGATTGGATTTTCGAAACGAACTATGCTTTACAGTTCCTAATAACTCGCCCAGATTTCGCTAGAAACTTAAAATAGAACTTATTATTTTTTGAATTTCTATCATATCTTTTGTTTTATAATTCAAAAAATCTTTTAGTTAGGTAACTTTATTTATATCAATCGCGAAAGTTTTAAATTATTTAATACAATACCTAAACTTCTATTTAGTTTCACTTAGTAATTGCTTATATATCCTTTGTGAGATAGATAATGAATATCATCTTCATTTTAGAACTTTACAATAAATATAACATAAGCAGATAAAACAAGTTATAAAAAAATGTCGTGTGTACGGAGTGCACATGTCAGAAGTGAAACATCTTTGGAAAACTCAATTTAAAATTTATTAATATTAATAGTTAAACATTCTATTACTTATTTACGCCTAGTTTACGCGTTGCTAGGATAGGCGTTGCTAGGATACGCATTGCTAGGATACGCGACATCATACTATCTCATTTTCTCCTACACATTTTTGTATTTGTGTCTCTTACCTATCGTTTTTTCCGTCGCATCCCGATTAAAATGACAACGATTCTAAAGAAGTTTCACTACAATAATAATCCGTTATAACATTTTACACTGTAATTAGATAATCAAAAATTGGTATCCTCTGTATGTATGTACAAGTCCACGATCTACGCCGTTTCAGTCTCGCTGACTTTACCACTGCTTTGTTCTTGTTCCACCCGTAGATATCCGTAGTTCCATGTATAGTTTTCTATATTGTTGAAGTTGCAATCGCTATCTTCTTCAGATTGATACTATCTAACGAAAAAAAAAAAATACTCTTAGCCTAATATTACAGTCAAAAAAATTGATTGTTTTGTTTGTAATCAATAAACTCTGATAGTAGTACCTGTGATAGTACTAGTAACCGAGTGAGTGTAAATGTTCTTTTGCTATTAAGCTAGTAAGCTACATTATCTATTATAGTAGCATAAACTCATTATAGCGGTACCTACTCATAAACGTAAACCCGGCTGAAGCCGTGTCTGGTCTGCAAAAAAAAAAAACATTATGACAACAGTTTCATAATTTAATAAGCAAAAAATGTTGTTTGTTTGACCAATGTAAGATAACATGTCAGGCATATTCGATGTTTTCATTTACTTATGATTCTTTTTGCATTTAAAGGAAAAAGATGTTATGTTTTGCGAAATTTTAAAATTGTCATTAGTGTTCTTAGAGGCGTACTCGTATGTTTGTGCAAAGAGCACTGTTAAGTAGATACTCTTGGCAACATGCCAGTCGTCTGCCACTTCGTAAGCCTTCAATATGGCTACGAGCATGATGCTTTACTTATGTATATGTTAGTCGTAAACACTGTCTGTATGATCAATACGTTTGTTAATAAAGTTCATTCATCTGTAATAATCTGGTTTAAAGATCCGTTAAAGAAAGATCTCATAAAATTTTTCAATATCATTGAGATTAAATATAATTTGAATGTTTAAAAAAAATGTGAATTTTGAATGGTTGTAAATAGACGATATTAATGATGATCTGGAGGGATCCTGTTGCCTGCAGATCCGGGACCTTCCAATAAAAGCGGCTGAAGGCACCCGCAGGGGTTTAGTGCGGTATTGCACTCCCAAAGTGCTGAGTCCGACATAGGTCTAGGACTGCCTACACGGGCGTCCCGGATATCATCCGTCAATGGATACCCCTACGACACAAAATATATTAATGATGATCTGGAGGGATCCTGTTGCCTGCAGATCCGCGACCCACCAATAAAAGCGGCTGAAGGCACCCGCAGGGGTTTAGTGCGGTGCTTGGGAATCGGGCACACTCGCCCGACCTGTCCGGCTGCGGTTGACCGCAGCGGCGCGTGCTTCCGGTGTGGCCTCGAGGGGCACATCGCCCGCAATTGCACCGGGGCACTGCACTGCGCCGTTTGTGCTGCCGCCGGCAAACCGGCGTCGCATTTGATGGGGGGACGGGACTGCCGCCCCCCCAAATCGAGAGGTAGAGCGGCCGCGACGACCCCGGCCGCTCCCCAAAGTCCAATTATCCAGGTCACGGAGGAGACTGCGCCGATGTCGTCATGACCTGCCGCAGTTTCCCCCGTTCGCCGGTCCCTGGAGAAGCGGAGATAGAGCGCTCACGGTGCCCGCGAGTGCTCTATGACCGAAGGCGGCCCGCGTAGGCGAGCCAACCGTCGGGGCGTCACGGTGGCATGCGCCAGCGATCCCGTGGCGTCCTTGTACGACGACGAGGGCACCGCTGTGTTATAAAAAAAAAAAAAAAGGGGTTTAGTGCGGTATTGCACTCCCAAAGTGCCGAGTCCGACATAGGTCTAGGACTGCCTACCCGGGCGTCCTGGATATCATCCGTAAATAGATTCCCGTGCGACACAAAAAAAAAAATTAATGATGATAAATTTACCTCCATATGATGAATATGACCCTACATATGAATAATATTAATTATTTTCTGATATTTTATCAATAATGTGTACTTATCTTGTTTTTTGGCTATTTCTGCTATGGCTAACATATTATTAACACGTTCGTAAACATTGACAGATTTTCGTCAAAGCTGTAAACACTGCCTTAATAGTGTAGTTACTCAATACTGTTCCGGTTTTGTCCGTTATTCAGTTACGGCAGAAACGCCGAGTGACGACTCTGGACTATTTTTTTTTCTTTGTACTTTTATTAGTACATACTCTATACCTACAATGCTTACGATTTACAGAATATGTGTTAGTACGATTTGTTTCAGAATTTCTTACTGAGTTAGATAAAGTGTGTGGGTTTGCGTAATAACGTGAAGATTAATTTTCGAAATATAAATTAATATCAAATATTACCCAGATTAAGACTCGTATTAAAAAAAAGGTGTAATGAAATCAATCTGTGTTTTAGTTTAATATACATTTTACGTAATAATTTTTTTTGAAATGATAAATGTTTTTATATACGTCAACGAAAGATACGATATTTTAAATTAGTCTATTTTAAAAATTGTTCTATGTACTCAAACTGCGGAAATTAATGATGTGTTTTAATCAAAATGTTGATGTGTATTCATTACGTTATTACAGTCTACTATTAATATAACGATAAAAATGCGCACAAATAATAGTCTAATTTTTTATTTTTTTTAAACTCGCACTCACAATTCGTAGTAAGATATGAAATAAATCGTTAAATACATATTATATTAGTTTGCCTGTTATGTAACTGAAACTTATGTAAGCATATCTTACTAAAAGTTAAGAACCTCTTTAGTGAGTAAATTGAAGATTTGAAGCGGCCTTTTTTTTCAATTGGACTGGAATTGTTTCCTTTTTCCAAGTGCTCGGCGTTTTACTTATCTGTCTTAATGCTGACAGTCTCGGAAGAGAGAAAAGGTATAAATAATTGTTTTCGGTGTACTGACGAGTGAAGTGCTCTTAGTGGAGCTAAATATATTTTATTGCAAGGCTACCAAATTTTGTTTTGTTTCAACGAATAATTAATGTTGTTGCTTAAACATCTTCAACAAATACAAAATATATATTACTACCTGTATTGTTTTAGGATTATTCAAAAGAATGCGTGGCGCACGTACAAAAATATTTAATGAAACATGAGGTACCACCGAATCTGTTCGAGGTAAAATAACATTTATACATTCGAATTTACTTTAATATATTATATTTCACTTATTTCTTTCTTCCTTATATTTCAGCCATACATTGAAGAAATATTTCAGCATTTAAGAGGGGAACCTTTTAAAAATTTCTTAGAAAGGTAATGACGGAAGCGATGTTTATCATATTGTAATGAAAGAATTGTTTCTTACAGTATTTCATTTTTTCAGTGACAAATATACGAGATTTTGCCAATGGAAGAACTTAGAATTGAATATTCAGTTGACGATGAACGATTTCAGCGTACATCGTATCATCGGACGAGGCGGATTCGGCGAAGTGAGTTCGTTTACTTTTTAATATAATTGTCTTTATATAATCTGTGACGTGCCCGGGTTATATTTTATCTATATAGGCACATAAAAATACTTAGTATTTTTATATTCTTTGTAGGAGTCGAGTAATCATTTTATTAAATGAAGAATAATAAAATGATTACTCGACGAATATATAAGAAAAAACTACGACGAATATATATAAAAAAAAAAAAAAAACGAAAGAATATATATAAGAAAAACTTTTTTTATAATATAGTCGATATTATAATTTGACATCGCTAATGAGTTTATAGTTATTAGTTAGCCAGAAAAAGATACAAATCTAACTAGATTATTTATATATTATGTATATTTTATTAAATTAAAACAATTATTGAAATAGTTTAATAGTAATAGTTCAAAAGGAGTTTTTGTGTAAATACTCTGAGGATTTCTGAAAGTAGATTTCACAGATAAAAAGGTTCACACTATGCTATTAACAGACGTTCTAAAAATTCAAACATAAACAGACTAAACTAGTATATATTTACATAATATAGAGAATCTTCTTTGGTCTCCGAGAACAAACATCAACACGCTACTAAATAGTGTTTACAGTCGCTTGTCTTGCTTATATAAGCCCCCGATTTTATTGATAATAATTTCTTTAACTATAAAACAACAAAGCACGTTTTTTTTGAAAAAAAAAAGATTTCTAAATGTACAAAAGAAAAGTTAATGTAGCGACTGTTACGGTTTTAATTCTCTACCTACCTATAATTTGGACACAATTTGTGTGAAATTTAGATAAAAATTCTATCTCTAGGAAGCAAAATCAGAAATAAGATGGATAGATTGTTGAAATTGCCTTTTTGTCGTTTAATCGTAGTATGATTATTTCTATCCTTGATAATATCACTCCTGTCGTAACCCATTTATCAAATCACTCGATTTCCTCGCAAGACTCAATCAATCACAGATCTCAATATATCTTTAAAAGACGCTGAAAATATTCCCCTTCCTAATAATAAAACTACGAGGGGTGATCCAAAAGTTATAATAATCAGCTAAATATCATTGATCTAAATAAATATGTAAAAAAATATGTTTGCTAGCTTTTTAATCACTAGGTTAACTTAAAAAGTTTCCTTAACCATATAATATCTCTATTTTATTACTCCTATATAGTATTAGAAAAATTATCTTACCAACAACTAATCCTATTAAATAAAACCTTAACCGGATTGAAAAAGATTAAAAAAACAACCTTTTTAATCCTTTTCTATCCGGATTCCGTAGTCGTCATAGAATGACTACTGCATTTATAACGTTAACCGATGATATTCGTTTGAGTTAGCTGTCGTATTAATAGTAAACAAGATACGCCGTGTTCCCACTACGCCGAACCGGCGAAATCGCCGGGAACCGGATCCCGGAACGAGGTGTTCACATTACACCGGATCGGCAAAAGGACCTCACAAAACACCGAATCCGGTGTTTAACCGGAACCGTATAAACGTGAACAGCTTCATATAAAATATATGGCCACTAGCCTTTCCGGCAATTTCACCAATCCGACGTCCAGCGTAGTGGGAATGAGGCCTTACAGTACTGACGTTACTAGATTTATATAATACCTATAATACTTTCTTTAGTGCTAATTTGATAAAACTATATCGATTACGAAAACGTTTATCAACAAGTAAATATATGTGAAAAGTAATGAATTGTGATTTGATAATTTGAAATAACTACAATTTTTTTACTTGTTTCTCTTTTATGACTATGCTAGATACTTATAAGAGAGATACTAGGAAACGAGAATTAGATCCTTCATCTAAATCGTAACAGTTTAAGATGATATTAACGTATATAATAGTATACTAATTTGTTAGTTCATTTTGTTCTGAATAACGTTTATTGATATCTAATAAAAGTAATGTTTTTCTTAACTAAGGTCAGAATAAAAGGGGCAAATAAGGCTCATTGTGAGAGCTCATTCATATGCTACGTGTAAAAGTCGCATAGTAACCCTGAAGAAAATTTATGCTCTATTTCTAGGATTGTAATCGAAAAAGAAAAGAAAGTCACGTTTCATATGATGTTGTTACCGATACCAGCGTTTTATAAAGCCTTATTTAATTATTACTAACAATATAAGTGATTTAAGTGTCAAAACACTTAAAATTGTCCTTAAAAATCGAAGCATCGTGCTTAGTATTTCAGTCAGCTTAGGGGAGACCGGGGATAGTTGACTACTTTTTAACTAAATCATACATATTTTTTGTGTTTTAATATAAGTACAAAATAAAACCGAATTAGTCGATAGAAAAACTATTAAACTAATACAAAATATAATATCCAGGTCTTAGTTTAATATAATGGTGAAGATATAATACATTTTACAGCACACAAAATCTTAGTCAATCTACCCCAGGTCCGGGGTAAGTAGACTTATGTACCAATAAATCTTAAATCATGAGAAGAGGGAAAAAATTAAACCTTTATCTGAATATAACTGAGCTAAACAGCTTAAGATAAACATCTTAAAACAAAATTTAATCAGATACACATATTTCTAATAGAGTTATTAACAAAATTATCAACTTTTATTTTTGAAACAATTTTAATCATTTAATAACATTTTTTATTTAACTTTTCTAATGCTATGAAATAAATCAACGACCGTTATTGCCTCTTTGTCATAAAAAAAAAGAAATTGGGTCGTTCGTTTAAATTTCTAAATTTAAGCATATAGGTTTTTTTTTTTAAACTCAGCAACTTAATACTTGTTTTTTCAAAAGTAATGATATATATATTTTTAAGTAAACTTATTGTCAGTATCGTGTTCGTTTTTATTTACAGAAAATTAAAAATGAAATAATCAGTCTTCAATAGCAGAAATACAATGTTGGTATTCAATAAATATTACATTTCCTTCTTTTAATTTCCTTTTCCCTTGCCATCCTTTTTCTTTTCCAATTTTGGTCTTCTGTAGCGCAAGGTTATCTCTTTTTTCTTTTCTTAAAACTTTCTCTTCGTGTTTGGTTTTGTTTCTTATCCATATAGTTGGTTGACTACCTTAGTCAACCAGCCCCGAAAGAAATAGGTCTACCAACCCCGGAAGCTATTTTTTGTTTTTTAGGCATGGTTAACCTTGACACTGTCATCGACATGAAAAATAAGACATGAGATATGTTTAATATGTACTCATTAATGACTCTGATTAATAAAAAAATGATTTACACAAAATGTGTAGGCATCAGATAAAAAAATATGCAATGTAGAAATTTTACTTTCATTGTAAGAAAACAAAAAACATGTCACTGCTCCAAAACGAAGTGTATCCGCGATGTGGTGTTTTGGACAAATGAGTGTGGTACGGAGCGTAATACATGACTGTGAGAGGAAAATGCAAAACTTGTACCAGTGACGAGTTTTTTTCGATTAGTCTACCTACCCCTATAGGCAACTATCCCCGGTCTCCCCTACAGAGTAGGCCTTTATTTGTATTATGTTGGCATCCATTTCTATACCTAAGGGCCTGTTTCACCGGTTGCGGATAAAATTATCTGAATAAAAGTTTATAATATATTTTTTTCTTTTTCACCATCAAACTATTTTTTGTCAAGCATTTCTATTCGCAACCTGTAAATTCAAAAGTTATATTTTATTAATCAAGGTCAAACATGCCCTAAGAGCCTATCAGTAACTTACGTAAAACATGTCTTTAGGCTTGTAATAATTGTAAGTACAATAATAATGCCATCTCTAACGCCGAGTTGCACGAAAAAAATTTTAAATTTAAGTGTTTATTAAACTAATTTAATCACAAGAATCGTGATTATATGTTGCACGAAACCTACATCTGATTAAGTTAACAAAAAAAATTTAGTTTAATTAAAGACCTATCTAACGGATGATTAATTCCAACAGCTTTAAATTAATCATGAGATCAACTAATTTTAAGATTAATTGCAACTGAACTAACGGAAAGTTAGCGACGGTTTCGTGCAACTCGCCGTAAGTCATTTTTCTAGCATACTGAGATTCGATTCGGCTTTACCTAAATTAAATGATTGACTTTTACTATTATTAACGATTGAATTATACAGTATACTATAGTCATGTAATGTATATCATATAAAACATAAAGCATATTAAAAGTAATCTTGTGTTAAAAGGTGTATGGATGCCGGAAGGCGGATACAGGGAAGATGTACGCGATGAAATGTCTGGATAAGAAGCGAATCAAGATGAAGCAAGGCGAGACGCTTGCCCTGAACGAGCGAATCATGCTCTCTCTAGTCAGTACCGGGGTGAGTTCATTGTACACTTGTTTATGTATTTTATTATATATAATAATATTACTAAGCGGAAATGATTCTTTAAACGAATTCTTTGAAATTTAAAATTTACTGGTCAGATTTTAACTCTTATTGTGTTAAGAAGAAGTACATATTATTATGATTATAAAAAGCTGAAGAGTTTGTTAGTTTGAACGCACTAATCTCAGGAACTACTGATTCAAATTAAAAAAAATTCTGTTAGATAGTCCATTTACCGAGGAAGGCTATAGGCTATATAACATCACGCTACGACTAATAGGGGCTGAGCATTAATAGGAAACTTTACAAAAACGGGAAAAACATTATTTTTTGAGAGCTTCCATTGCGTACGCTGCGTAAACGGTTAAAGTTACGCAAAAATCATGTATGTCGGAATTGATTGATATTAAAAGTTCTAAATCCGCGACAGCATATATCTATCTCTCGAGGTTGACTCATTATGACCGTTTTTATGGTAATCAAGTTTTTTCTAAAATAATGTGTTATTTGCGAAGGTGGTTTTATAGACATGATATAGGTAAATCCTTATCCAAATAAATAGGTTATTCATCACAAGTATTTCTTTTTGAACAAAATCGTCCTTAATATCATTTGATTTCAATGAATATTTTAGAAGATATCATAGTTTTAAAATAACTCCGCAACGAAATAATGATAACAAAAAATAAAAAGGTAATTTTATTGCATTATTATTAGCCAGGCATATGAATCCTTACGAAATATAAATTCTTCACCAATAAGGAAACTTTATGAAGATAAACTTTGTCTTTTATAGTTTTTAATTTGGACCCATAATTTAGGAGATAATGTAAAATCAAATGAAACGATGTACGTAGCTCCGCGCGCTGGTGCAAGTCGCCGGAGCTATCGTTTGCTGTAACAATATTAATATCGATTTACGTTAAGACTGCTTTTCACGCGGAAAACTATATGTAGCCTAATCAAGATTAGGTTGCGGAGAAAACCAGTATTTTCTTCTTATTGGTTGGTTAATAATGGTTTAAAAATATTTAAGTACGGTTTTTCCTCAAATTAACGCGGGTGATTCCGCGTGGCACAGTTTGTAATATATAAAACACTAACGATCGTAATACTAGTAGCTTTGGTATATATATTTAATTTTTGCGAAAATTAGTCCAGACAAATTACGTTTAAACGACGATTCACGAAACAGTTTGTTGGAAAGTGAAATGTATAATAGTGACTAAGATTGTGTGACTAATAGTGTTTAGTCATTTCTGTACGTTTTCACTTGGCCAACAGATTAGCGTTAAGCAGGCTGACAGATAAAAAATATTAGCGCAAACTAAAAATAGTGTCTTTAAATTATTTGAAAATAAACTTTTTTTTTTGTCGTTGCTTAATAAATCATCGAAATTTATAAATAGAAATCGTTCTAGAAACTATGTAAATTTTAACATCGTAATGTTGAGATAAGGATAAAATATATCATAAATTACATTTTGAAAAAACACGAGCGCCTTTATTTTTACTCATCTTAATGCTCCCATCGCGTGGTTCGCTATGAGATTTACATATTTCTAACAAAGAAATAACGTAACAATGCAGTACTCTCAAGGGTACGAAACCAACATAATTTCAACTGTTTTCTAAAGGGTTATAGGTTATTATAATTATTAAAATATTTTATTCTTAATTCTGATTCTAAGAGTAATATACAACAAGTAAATAATTACACCAAATACATAATAATAGCAATATGTAAAATAATAATTAAAAAAAAAAGAATAATTTGTCGAATAAATTATGAATTTTTCTTATACTATTATTAATTCGGTTATTAATAATATTTCTTCCATATTTAAATATTCTAAATTTTTAAACTTTATGCGGATGATATGAAAATCTATAAAAGCACTAAAAATTCACAGTCAGAAGACTGTGTATTGCTTCAAAAAGATTTAGACGAATTAGTTTCGTATTGCACTAAAACGGTTTACATTTAAATATATAAAAAAATGCTGCGTTGTAAGTTTCACTAGAAAGAAAAATGCAGATATTTTATATAACAATCATGTAAAAAACCATTGCTTAAATGGTGTTGTTGAGTTGAGAGACCTGGGTGTTATCCTTGATTATAAGTTATTATTCAACAAGCATAATGATCGTATGACTTCTAAGGCCTTTCGGATTTTAGGTTTTATTTAAAGAACTGGTAAAGATTTTAAGCAATGTTCACTTTAATTCTCTTTTCTCTAATTGTCTCGTAAGATCGGTTCCTCAGTATTATCTGGAATCCCCAGTAAGATATTTTATATTAAATCAAATCGAACGTATTTTTTTCAAGTTTTATAAACATGTTTCTTTTAGGTGTTCTCATTGTAAGGTTAACCGTAAAGACTTTATAACTAACAATTCATTAAATAATCGTCTTTATGTAAGATTTCAAATATTCCTTTATAAGATTATAAATAAATAAATTACTGGCCCGTTGGCACAGTTGGCAGTGACCCTGTTTTCTGCTCCAGGGATGTGGGTTCGACTCCCACCCGAAACTGGGTGTAATATATAATTATATATGTATTATTTATTTTAAAAAAATGTATATCAGTCGGCTGTTACCTAAAATACAAGCATTTAATTTGCCTACCTTAGCAACAGAGGACCCGGTGTGTGTGTTAAACATATTTATTCATATTTATTTATATATTATTATATATTACATATAGTTTATAATAATATGAAAGATAGATATAATAAGATGAAGATGAGAAGTAATTAATACTAATATGCGCTGATGATACGCCGTTGGATGTTTCATTAGTTAAAAATGTATGATAAAGTTATTTGTTTGATCCATTTTATCTCATACAGTGTCAGTTCTGTTGTTGCGTTTAGTGGTTATCGCTATATTTTTTAAAAGTTCAACCGAATAAGCGATAATTTATATTATTAGAAATTATAACGTAAAATAAAAAATATTTATAGTACTAAGCCAGATTGTCTCGTTGCTGTTTGCTTTTCCTTGTTTTAATTTACTTTATGTGCTGTAAAATTTTACTTTTTGTACGAATATTTGTATATAGATATAGAAATATAGATCTTTATTAAAATTATTCCTGTTTACATACTATACTCTATCATACTCGCTTGTAGATCTATTATGCGGATGAACGGGATTAAGTAGGGCTATGTATATGCTACTTACAATTTGCCTAGATTCCTTCGTTACCCATGATGTTGTAAAACTGATGAGTTTGTTTCAACGCAATAATCTGACGGTGATTTTGAAAAAAATTTTTTTTTTCGTTATAAATTTTTTTTTATTGAAAAATTGGATAAGGTTAAAGGCTAAAAACAACGCTAAAATTTATATGAGTGGAGTCATATGAAAAACGGGAGTGAAAAAGCGCGAGATGTCTAGTGTATATATACATATATAATATTTTTTTTCACCTTAATATTTTAACATGGCTTATAATCCATCCATTTCCAATCGTAATATTGTATAACGTCCTTAATTAGTTATGACAGCTATAATATAAAGACGTGTTCATCTGCGTTGAAGTTGAGAAAGGGTTATGACATGAAACATGTTATTTACAGGTGTATTGTGTTCATACCGCGTATCTTTGTTAGCAATAAGTCGACCATATGTTTCACCGGTATATGGGATTTACTACCGAGTTTCTGTGTTACAATGTAAGATTTAATAATATAATATTATTAGCAACAGAGGTGAAGATGTTTTCACAGTTAAGTACAAAACCTTTTCTGACCTAAATGCAAAAAAAATTAAATGTTTGCTTATGAATACGAACATGTCATCATGAATCATTGCATTCGTAGATATTACTAAGTTATTTTAATATTGTAAATAATAACACAGCTCTTGAAAGAACATTAAAAAAAATAATCGTTAATTTATCGCTACAGCCTTCATAAATTAGGGGTCCTAGACCCTGCGACCGCATTGGCTGGAAAACAAATTTTTAACTATATATAAGTAATATATAAAATTTAGAGAAATGTTGCACTCTAAGAGTTTTATTTATATATAAAGGAAAAAGAAATACAAGCTCGTCTATTCAATGAATTCTTGTTCAGATTTGTTCACGTAAACCTTGAGTGTGGCTGATCTAACCATGATAACTCGACACTGACCTAAAACAGACCGTATTCAACCTAGACTTAATATTTTTTTTTTTATCATACCCTGATCAATTAAATATTTTGCGACAGTCGGACATACGTCCATTTTGCATTTTGATTAAACTGAACTGTATGTAAAAAACGTATAAAATACTATATACGTTTATTTAGAAGAACTTATTTGTGTTATAGCTTAATTTCGTTAATATTAAAAATATCGTTAAATCATATAGTTTCCTATAATACATAGCGGGTAAATATGAATATATCAGTTTGCGTTATTATACATATTTACAATTCAAAACTTAAAATAATTATTTACAAACAGTTTTGGTATAAATCATGTCCGCGTGGAATGGTGCCAAGAATACTAGCAGCATTTCCCCGTTGAATCGCAATTCCGATTCTTTGGGCAAAAAATGCACCAGCCCTCTTGTCACCAGTGGAGGCTATGAGTCGTGGGGTTAATTCTTTTAGAAAATTTTTAGCACTGCTACTCTAAGGTCCAAGTGTTTCGACTGCAAACGGCACAAAAATATAACTTTGGATAAGTGACGAATATTTGTGCCGTTTAGTCATTTCAGCCTTCTCCGCAGCGGCTCCCATTCTTACAGCCGTTTCCCTGATATGAGACGGAGCCAATGTATCGACGCAGGTTGCGTCCCACAAAAGCGCCCGTCCCCTTTCCCAGGGAATCAGCGTTAAACCATCAGGCCTCTTGCCATCATCGCGACTAATTCCAGTAGGCTCAATAAGAGCAGGAACGTCGATGGTGGCAAGAGCCCTTTTAATGGTCTCATTCAGGGAACCGTGGCGGGAAAACCTACCTGAACTCTTGTTGCAGGAAAGGCCGTGTAGTCCGAAAGAATCAACCTCCTTTCCGCACGGACATCTGTGTTCAAAACACAGACGTGCTCCCAACCGGAGACCTATACAAATTCGAAAACTTTCATTATCTAAAAGTGTCCCAAGGTTTTTTGACGGCATTGCGTGTAACCAGTGACCTGACTCTTTACTTAATAAAGCTAGAAGCCTTGCACGGTTTTTGTCACTTGTAAGATTTTGCGTCAAATTTTCACGAGTATTGTGAACTAATGGCGCATCCCAAAGTTTTTGTTTTGTAACTTCCTTGGGGATATCGTCATTAGGACACCTCAACTTCCAGTTTTCTACTGCGTCTGTAGCATCTGTAATTTGGACTGAACTTGATTTTAAAATTTTGGAACATAGACCTTTGATACTATGTACAGAAGCAAGAAAAGCAGGAAGAGCGACACTAGAAATTTTTCTCAAAATTGTTTGCGTTGTTTGAATTCGTATATTCTCCAAGATTAGAATACAAATTTGGAACATATTTCCTTGTTGATATACACACACGGTCCTAAGGAAAGCCACTTAATGCCTGTATTTTAGGTAACAGCCGATTAATATACCTAGCTGTATTGTTTGAAATGAATGTATTTGTTTTTTTTTATATTATTTATTGCACTTTTAAAACATTTTTACAATTGAAGTTTACAAAGTAAGTTGGCAAGGGCGAACTTTATCTCTAACAGAGATCTCTACCAGCCTACCCATGATGGTGTGAGATGAAGCTACCGCGAGACACAGTACCTAGTGCAAAAGACGAGAAAAAAAAGCCTAAATATATTGTATACCTAATATATTTAGGCTTCACTTATTTTAAGTTACTATTCACTTTTTATCAATGTTAGAATCGTACCACGCAGAATTAATGACTATTTAATGTATGAATAGTCCACTGATTTGATTATAAAATATTTGTACTTATGTGTATTAGTGAGTATTCACTAACTTGTTATTGAAATTCACTGTTAATATATATTATAAATAAAATAACATTTTCACTAACGTAGTTAATGTAAATTCTACTGATTCATGTTTAGAGACTAGCAAAAGAAATAATTTAAATAAGTACAAAATAATTAACTAATTGTCATAAACATTATTGAATATTTTTTACCGTGAAATTGAAATTATATAATAATTAAAATTATATATAAACTAAAAACTTAAAATATAATAATTGAAATTATATACAGGGTTAATTCTAAAACACCAGCAACCTCGCAGGACAAGATAGCTAACATTATGTACAACAACATTTGTTCTACCACTTTTGTTAATTTGTTAGATTTTATTTTCATACAAAAATAAATATTAATTTAATTTTACGCGTGAATGCAATAAACTCTACGCGCGTCCCAAAGATTAGGTAAATAACGACCACGTACTAATGTGAGGGGAAAGGTAGGAACGGGGCGGCGCTAGCGCCTTTGAACTTGACCTATTTAGCCAGCCGCGGCAGTCGGCGGCGGGCGACTTTGATGCGCGCGCGTCATATGATTTTGTGTGCTACTCGTATTTATTTTATTCGTATCGATCGATGTATTGTACCTGTACTAAAGTTATTTTATAACCATGGTACCGCCGCTATTCTAATGTCGAATACACGGAAATGGTGAGGATACTGGCTAGGTGTGATGACAATGTGTCGGAAGCCTGTCGGCAATATGCAGCTAGATATTCGAACTTACCTACACCGAGCCGTGAGACAATGTCAACTCACCGAATCTGACAAACTAGCACGAGTAAATTTTTGTAACTGGTTCGGTTAACTAAAATAATTTGTGCGTTCAATCAAATTAAAACTAATTCGGAAGTGTTAGCACGTGTTAGTGAACAGCTGATTTTTAGGTGTTGTCTGTGTGTAACCAACATGGTGATGGTGACTATTTTGAACGCTATCTGCGCGATACGCACCGACATGCGCGAGACTTTAACCTTAGAGGTAATATTTCGTTTGTAAATATTATTTTATTGTCAATTATTTTTAATTTTTTAATTATTGTAAATACGCTGATTTCACTTTTGAAATACTTATGCCCGCCTGTATTTAACAATAAAAAGTGAATAATACCTAGCTACCAATATTTGATATTAAATTGGTTTAATTAGACTTTAGTAAACGTTAAAGAATAATTACCTACGTTAATAATTTTCACATATTTTTTTATGTTCAGAATTCAGATACCTAATCTACATACCTACATTTTTATAGTATTGGCGGGCACACGGACAGTCGAAGCCTTTTGATGACTAGGTACCGGATGTCTACCGCACAACTGGTTGTGCTGTAACCTCTGGAGGTTATGCAGATGTGTTGCCCTCCTATACATACGATTTATTTGTTTTTTATCGTTTAATATAGCCAGTTCTAAGCCTGGTAAAGTATGAAGGGATTGTGGACTCAGTTTACGTATTGCAGGAACATGACAAAACAGAAATTTGATTATTCACTTAAGTCACTGCGATATACATACTATGATACTGCCCACAAACCCACCAAGCAATTTATATTAATTTTATTAACTAGAATTATCGGGCAGAGAAAGTGTTATTACTATTATTATGCAAGCGCGCCCGAGCGTCGCGTCATCCTTTCGATAATGAATGAAACATAGACTCTAAATTTCAGAGCAGTACAATAAAAGCTTAAAAAATCATTTTTAATTAATGTATTGAGTTATGTCAAAAGTCGTAGAACAAATGTTGTTGTACATAATGTTAGCTATCTTGTCCTGCGAGGTTGCTGGTGTTTTAGAATTAACCCTGTATAAACCGAATGTAATGTAGGTACGGTTCATCTTATGTTACACTGATTCATAGCAATATCGTTGTAACGCTGTGTGTGTATAGATGATATGGCATCGGGGACATAAACGATATCCGACCAATTGGACTGAAACGAATTGGTTCGCCCTCAATTTGTCGTAGTCCAAGCCGCTTCCGCTGCATTTTGTTTTACAATTCGAACGAATTGAATTTTTCATCTTTATTGATAGCTTCATTCTAAACATTGTGATATTTGATTTCTTATTTTTGAATCTTGTATGTCTTGTTATTAAGATATTGATAAAATTATAACACTTTATTTATGAAGTGTGTTTTTATTTTTACATTTGTAAGTACCTGGAGAGCTTTGCTCGGTATTATTTTTTTTGGGTAAATCATGTTTTTCGGAAATTATATTTAGATACGAATTACATACTGATGAAATATGAATAATATTTTTCGATCGTAATCTTTGGACCCTGTAAGATACTCTACCAATTACATTTTACTAATTTATTTTAATCGTTTCTACATTACAATTTTCTTTTTCAAGATTTAATACCGTGTTCGGTCAAAACGACCTCCGTTAGCATCAATGCTGTATATTATGTTTATAAAATCTATAATCTTTACAGTGTAAAAACTTTGTAAAACAAACATTAAGTACATCTTTGTACATTATGTAACTAATATGGAAAATACCTAAGACGATTGTAATACTTACTAATTTTTATAGGAAAAAAAAGTGAAGACGGAAAAAGTATTTAATTTTAATTTATTCGCCTTCTGAGATTTTCACAGAAAACAAAGAATAGCTTTAAATATAAAAGATGTTAATTTAAAGAAATTCAAGCCCCGATTCATCCTCGTGACCTAAAAGACTTTCCCTCTAATAAGTCCGTCGGTATCCGAAGTTTATAGAACGGAAACTGTCGCGACTTAGTCTTAACTTATTACATTTACATGTTAGCTTAAGTTAAGATGCGATGGTCTTACCCGAGTGCTAAAGGAGGTTCATACTTTTCGAGCATCCATAATAACCTTGACACGGCCTGTAGTTTTGTCGTTTTTTCTAATATGTATGAGGTGTCATAAAACTCGCAATAATAGTGCGAGTGATATAGGGTACGTAAATAGTTGGGTTATTGTTTTTTTTAAGTTGTTTTCTGACCTTATTTTAAAATCTGTGCTAAGAGATAACTGATTATCGCCGAGTTGCACGAAACAAATTTTAAAATTTAAGTGTTTATTAAACTAATTTAATCACAAGAATCGTGATTATCTGTTGCACGAAACCTACAATCTGATTAAGTTAAAAAAAAATTAGTTTAATTAAATACCTGTCTAACGGATTATTAATTCCAACACCTTTAAATTTAAACTTGACATCAACTAATTTTAAGATTAATTTCAACTTAACTAACGGAAAATTAGCGACGGTTTCGTGCAACTCGCCGTATGCCATTTTGTTAAATTGGATAAGGCAATTTTTATATAAAAGTTACACGTATAAAGATAAGTCTAAGTCTGGTTGTTTGGTTGAAGATGCCTGTGTCTGTTGATTTTGAGGTAAGAATGATTTTTGTGTAGGAATCGTTTTATTGATAAATTTAATAGGTTAAACAAAAACCGCGTGGGTTTTGTTTGGGTTATACGTAAGTGACTCCCGAGTCTTATTAGTCTTAGTCGAGCTCATATTAGAAACCTCCGCTTGAGTAATTGATTGTAGATCATTAAGTAATCATATTTATTCTCTGCATTATAAACCGATAAATTACGTACTTCCTTCATAAACGTATTAACAACGTATTATAAACCGTTTTACGGGTTACTGCTATCAAGCGGTTAATCTATCAAATCAATTCCTGCTTACATGTTTCATTGCGTCACGGCGTTCACGCAAATAGATGTATCATTAGCTCGAAGTGAAGTAGTTTTAATGTCTTACTTTCGATTTGTCAAAACGACTACCTAAGCTTATCTTTTATGAGAATTCGTCTGGTAGACGGGCGCCGCCTCGTCTACTTATATCGTACACAGAACTAACAAGATCACGGCGATCCCAGAGTGACACGAGTTGTCTCCGAGATCTACTTGTTCTCTACTTCTTCAATTACATTAACTTCTTAAATACATCGAAAACAATTCATATGTATTAGATTGTAAATGCAAACTTTTTGTTTGTCTACGTTGGCGCTGTCTGCTATTCGACTATCGTTGAACTTTCAAAAATGCTATGTCTTTAATTTTATGTAATTTAAAAAACAATCTGGTAGTAAAAACTCTTTGTAGTTTTTTATTGTTTTATATTAAAAATATTGAAAAAAAATCGATGTTCATTTACGCGTTTGTGATTATCGAGGCTCATCAATCAAAATAATTACGCGGCGCAGCAAAGATAATATTTGAAGTGGTCACAAAAATATAATTCGATTACCACATGTTCGTTAAGTGGGCACATTTGATAATTTTTTGTGATTACACATAATTCGTTATGAATAAACTACTCGACTCATTCGTACCTACCTGTCACGCGGCTTCCGAGTAAACATTCATCACAATATTCGCTTAATATATCCGCTTGTCGTAATACGTCGACATTACGCGCTCCACCAGTTTATTAGTTTTACGCTATTTTGCCTTTCGACCAGCCAATGCGTCAAACTGTTATGTTTATTTACATTTATCGAGAATTTAATATCAAAGTAAAAACATTGTAAATTCTCTTTGAATGTTTTTTTTTTTATTCTATAGAGCATATTTTTCCAATCAATTTTACGTTATTAAAAACATTTGGATTCATTTTTATAACCTGTTTTGTCGTTTATATAATGTAAGGAATTTGTTACAATAAAGAAATTCAAAGAACGAAAAGTGATTCACCGTGAAAACCAACCAGCGCTTTGATATGACGTATCGTTTGCCCATTTCGTATACAAAAAAATATGCGTGTCTTTTCCAGGTGGATTGTCCGTTCATCGTATGCATGACGTACGCGTTTCATACGCCCGACAAACTATGCTTTATACTAGACCTCATGAACGGCGGGGATCTCCATTACCATCTCTCCCAACATGGTGTCTTCAATGAAGCGGAAATGAAGTTTTATGCAGCCGAAGTCATATTAGGTAAATTGTAATTTGATTATTCATTTTATTCCTAACTAGTGTGTCTTGTAAAAGCTTTAAGGCGACTTCGTTTCTTTTTCTTTTCGTATTTGTAACATTTTGTTTAATAAGTAAAAACTTTTATTCACTTTTTTATAGTCTTCGCTACTTTGTAAGTTTTAAATGGCGTTGAGGGATTATTTGAGATTTGATTTTATCCTTTATTTTTTTACTTTTTGTAAAATGGTACAAAATACAAATTTTTTTATTACTTTACAATGTGAATATAACGAGGAAATAGTAAAATGTCGTGTGAAATATTATTTTAAAACGACGGTCCTCGATTGGAGTGCCCAATAGATGTGGGCAGCCATTAAATTTAACTAGGTGGTCAAAGTGGAGTGCATTCGAGTTATTACAATTGCAGTTAGGTCCCGCTAATCGAACTCCGCCGAGTTTTAATTGACTGTAATGAAAAGGCATCCTACTTGTACTCATATACATTCGCTGTTACTTTTTATCTTTATTAACTACCACATAAGGGCGACATTATAATCTCTTCGCTCTATGAAAACAGCGGTCAATTATACTTGACATATTTAATAATAATTTATGTTGCCGTTATTTAACCATGCCCTCATATTGTTGCTTACTATTCAATTACAAGGAAAATATAATAAAATCTTTACTTTATGTACTTATTTTGAGATTTACTAATCGTTATCCTTTATTTATACATTATATTACATTTAAATTATTATTACATATGCATTATAAACATTATAATTAAACTGTTACCAGCAGGAAAGAAATTGTTAACAAAAGTGTTGCGTAATTAGTTTATACGCCTTTAAAAAAAAAATTGACAGAGGTGTGGGAAACTAACACCTTTGTATACTAACAATAATTGAGGAATCATTATTGTGTTATGAGTGTATAAATATAATCTATAGCATATAAGCTAGAGCATAGTTATCAAGCGCGACTTGCACATGACGTGGTTCCGTAATAAAGATATTATTTAAGTCTATAATAATATGTATATGTTTTTATAATCGAGTTAAAAACGCTGAAAAACTCGTTCATTCTATGGTTAGTTCTTTCAATTTTTATTATTGGTCATTATAACGGCCATAGAAATATTATATATTCTATAAAATTTCAATTATCAGTCTATAACGGTTCCCGCCTGGTGATATACGAGCGGAGTCCCGTTGGCACTCTACAGAGCCTTAAAATTGTTGTAACAATTTAAACGAGTATTTTTTTTTATCACATACTATGTTTCTCATTGTACTAGACACTCAGATTATGTCACTCGTGTCTTTCTTACACTACTGACATAATCCGGATAACCGTCGCTTCGTGCTTTAGTCACGACAGTAACCAAAGAGTATATAATAAAGAGGTGAAGCTTCGAACATAGAGTTGAGCTAAAAATCGTTTTGTAAGTAAATAATCCAACATTACGGTCGAGTTCTTTTTTTTTCATTAATTTGGTAGTACTGAAGCATAGTGTTGTCCCTATTTTATCGTAACAGATGTCGATACTAGTGTGGAAATTATCGACAAAACTATCGATACTTTTGGACCATTGTAATTATTGTAAATAAAACACACTTTTGTATTATTATTTATAATTTAATATGATAATATGATTCACAAACACAACATGAAAATATTTACAGATATCAACTGAGAAAAATACAAGTCCAAAGAGTATAACATAAAAAACACTCAATATACAGTAATTCTCAAAAAATATTAAATAATATAATTTACAAGCATAATATGAAAATATTTACAGATATCAACTGAGAAAAATACAAGTCCAAAGAGTATAACATAAAAAACACTCAATATACAGTAATTCTCAAAAAATATTAAATAATATGATTTACAAGCATAATATGAAAATATTTACAGATATCAACTGAGAAAAATACAAGTCCAAAGAGTATTACATAAAAAACACTCTCATTATACAGTAATTCTCAAAAAATATTAAATAATATGATTTACAAGCATAACATGAAAATATTTACAGATATCAACTGAGAAAAATAAAATTCCAAAGAGCATTTACACAAGAAACACTCTTATTAGACAGTCATTCTCAAAAATATTAAATTATATGATTTACAAGCACAACATGAAAATATTTACAGATATCAACTGAGAAAAATAAAATTCCAAAGAGCATTTACACAAGAAACACTCTTATTATACAGTCATTCTCAAAAATATTAAATTATATGATTTACAAGCACAACATGAAAATATTTACAGATATCAAATGAGAAAAATAAAATTCCAAAGAGCATTTACACAAGAAACACTCTTATTATACAGTCATTCTCGAAAATATTAAATTATATGATTTACAAGCACAACATGAAAATATTTACAGATATCAAATGAGAAAAATAAAATTCCAAAGAGCATTTACACAAGAAACACTCTTATTATACAGTCATTCTCAAAAATATTAAATTATATGATTTACAAGCACAACATGAAAATATTTACAGATATCAAATGAGAAAAATAAAATTCCAAAGAGCATTTACACAAGAAACACTCTTATTATACAGTCATTCTCGAAAATATTAAATTATATGATTTACAAGCACAACATGAAAATATTTACAGATATCAACTGAGAAAAATAAAATTCCAAAGAGCATTTACACAAGAAACACTCTTATTATACAGTCATTCTCAAAAATATTAAATTATATGATTTACAAGCACAACATGAAAATATTTACAGATATCAAATGAGAAAAATAAAATTCCAAAGAGCATTTACACAAGAAACACTCTTATTATACAGTCATTCTCGAAAATATTAAATTATATGATTTACAAGCACAACATGAAAATATTTACAGATATCAACTGAGAAAAATAAAATTCCAAAGAGCATTTACACAAGAAACACTCTTATTATACAGTCATTCTCAAAAATATTAAATTATATGATTTACAAGCACAACATGAAAATATTTACAGATATCAAATGAGAAAAATAAAATTCCAAAGAGGATTTACACAAGAAACACTCTTATTATACAGTCATTCTCGAAAATATTAAATTATATGATTTACAAGCACAACATGAAAATATTTACAGATATCAAATGAGAAAAATAAAATTCCAAAGAGCATTTACACAAGAAACACTCTTATTATACAGTCATTCTCGAAAATATTAAATTATATGATTTACAAGCATAACATAAAAATATTTACAGATATCAACTGAGAAAAATACTATTCTTAAGAGCATTTACATAAGAAATACTCTCATTATAAAGTCATTCTAAAAAAATATTAAATAATATAACTTTACAAACTTAACTATACTTAACCCTATCTTATTAGTTAGTTACTTGCTGATACATAAAGATAATAAATAACTAAATATTTTATTTTTTATTATTACTATTTCTACTTGAGTATTACAGTTTTAGGCCCGGACTCCACCAGAGCGGAGATGTTCGAATATGAACCATAGAATTTCTTTATTCACACACCTCGTCTTCCCCTCCGCTTCAGTGGACCACTGAACGAAATTCTATTGGTTGTTTAAAACACATCTCTGCACGTCTCCGCTCTGGTGGAGTCATACCCTTAAAGACAATATTAATGATCCGCGCATTTTAATCATCTTACTAAGATACTACACTGGTATAAAACAGATAAGGATACTAACTTAAAGATCATATTGTAATATTTTAGCCTTTCACAAAAAATTTTACCTTACAGACCGATATAAGACTTAAGATTAGACTATAATCAGAACTGTCGTCTTAGAAAATTAGTAAATACTGTAACATTTAAACCATTTTTTCGTTGTTAAATACAAAAGTAAGGTTTTCCATTGTAAAAAAAAATGTAAATATAGACAGAAATATACTAAAAATATTTAAATTTCGAAAACTTTGTAAAATAAACAATTACTGGAAGCAGTATTTGGCAAGAATTAATAAATTGTAATTATACAATCTAAAAATGTTAATATTCATGGAAATATACTCAAATAATGAATTTTTTTAAAACATTGTATAATAAATAAGTCATTATTGCTAACAGTATTTGGCAGACGATAATAAAAATGATTTTTACAATTAAAAAATTGTAAATATTGAAAGGAATGCTTAAAATATTATAATTGTTGGCAGTAAAAACACAAAACAGCAATTTTACATTTTTAAACCTGTAAGATATAGAAAAATTATAATGTAGAGATTTTATGATAACTAACTACATATAAACAGTACTTGTCAGAAAATAGCAAAATTTAAATATTGTATTTGAAACCAGAGTAAATCTTAGTAGAAATCTCAATGTTTACAATGTTACAAGTTTATATTAAGAATTATTTACTGACTAGTTTTTATCAGTCAAATGCTTTAAATAGGCAACTATTGTTTAGTATAACTGCTTTTTATAATATTTCTTTAAAATTATAGTATAATATATTATTTAGTAATCGCTTAATGAGCTTCAAACAATTTTTCATTAAATGCTTGATCTGAAGAATGACCAATGCAGTTGATGTAGAATCTGAAATTAGAAATAATCTAAATGTAAAAATATATCAAAAAGTATTATGTACATACACTTACAATATTTATTTTTGTTATCAATAAAATATTAACTGGCTATTTTTATTATTCAGTTTTAAATCTCAAAGGAAATAACTATATTTGATGCAGACAAATATCCTTCATAAAAAAATAGGAATGATGTTATATTTTCATAATCTTAATGAAATATTACTAGAAAAATGGTATACAATATGTATAATATACATCATACATATGTGCCATTATCAATTTCATTACTAAATAACCTACTGTTTTATATAAAATTATCATTTTTTTTTAAATATTTTTTATGAAGATTTGGACAGATTGCTGATTTTAGACAAATATTAATATTAAAATACTAATTAGCAGTAACTTATTGAAATATTCAATTTTTTTTTAATTGCTTCTTTTATCTTTAGTTAAAAATGAGCCCTCCCTAAGAAAGATCAATGTTAGAAGTAGAAATTCCAATTTATCTTACTTTTTGAAACATACACATGTTGTATATGCTTTATGTTTTACCTAATTGAACAAATTGTTAAATGTAGATTTGTTATTGAAACCAGCCATTAGAAAATTATATGCAAGTATAACTTTATTCTTACCTTGGATTATTAGTTAGCGTGGTAGATACATGCAGCAAGATCTTTGCAAGAAGAGGGTGTGGTGATGTAGCTATAAGCCTCTGTCTGAAAATTTAATTAATCACAAGATTATTTCTTTAAAATTTAAACTTTTTAAATATAGTTTATAGTTTCTAATTTCGATTGGTTTAACAAAATAACAAATCAAAAATTATTAATTTAATTACTGATAGGCTATAGGTGATCTTTATTATAAACACATTTTCAAACAATTTTTTTTTTTTAATTGACTCAGTACTTGGTAAATGTCTCAACTTTTATATAACATATAGAAGTTAAAAGTATTTGTCAATAATATTTATTTAAAATAATCTAATAATACACGATTTTTATGAGAGAACCATCAAATAAAATACTTTGATATTAATAACAAAGTGATTTAAATAAATAAAATAAATAAATATGTTTCAACACACACACAGTCTCATGTTCCTAAGATAGGCAATTCAATGACCGTGTTTCAAGTAACAGCCGACTGCTACAAATATATAACTTTTTTAGTAAATATGCATATGAATATATAATATACAAATACTACACCCAGAATGGGAATCGAACCCACGACCCTGGAGTATAATGCAACTGTGCCAAGAGACCAGTCGTTTATTATTTATTAATAATTTATTAATTATAATTTGTACAGGACAGAAACAATAAAAGACAGAAAAATAATGTGATTCTGAAAAATGATTGACTGCAGATTAAATCAAATTTTATCATACAACTAAAATAGTTAATTTTAAATGTTTTCATTTGTCAATGTGTTGTTTACCAGGTTGTAGTCAAATATTGAAATAATAACTTCAAGATTGTATATGAATTAATTTAAGTTTTAAGGTCAACAGTCTGTTTAACACATATTGTACCAAACTGTAATACATCTGTATGTATTCTATTACATTAATTATAAATAAATAAAACACTCACTTTTTGTAAGTTACAGATAGTATTTTGAATGGTCACCTTCCTTATGTTAGTTACATCTTGAAGAACTGAAATAAAAATGTGAGTTTGGTAAATAAATGTAATTAATGTATCTTTTATCAACTATGCTAATGTCAACTATAATTTGTGGTAATCAAGATTTATATACATAAAAAAATGTTTGATAATCAAATACAAAATTCAATGTTTCTTATTTAAGAGTTTATAGACAAGATACATTATTGTACATACCTAAATGTTTCCTTTAAATTTATTATTATTATTGTAAAATTTATTTTTCATCTGTTAAGTGTTTACTTTGTTATTTAGACTGAAATTTATGCAATGGTAGATTAAGATGCATGTTTACTACTTACAAAAAAAAAAAAAAATTAAAGTACAATTTTTTTTTAATACACATGAAGTCCTGTTTGGTGAGGTGATTATAATAAGCAAGTTACTATGTACTGTACTCTATCAGCCTGTAAACAACCCACTGCTGAGCAAAGGCCTCTTCTCCATATAGAAGAAGGGAAGATACTATAATACAATAAAATTATTGTATTTTGTTATAACCACATGTATATAAAAATATATTTGAATCATAAAGTTTTGAAACTTATGCAGCTTTTTGTAAGCAAATATAAATAGAAGTAGTAAAATGGCCAAACCAATATCAAGACTACAGAACTATTTATACTAACAACACATAATTTTAAAATGCTATTAATCCAGAATTATGCTAAGATAATAATACTAAAAATGTAAAAAATCACCTTAGCTCTATATATTTTCTGATGGTTTCTTATTTTATGCTTTTAAGATATGAAGAGGGAATTGCATCAATGGACTCATCTAATGGTACTCATCATGTTTAGCTGTCCATTCTCCTAGCTGTTGAAATAGATTGGTCAAATTATAATTTACTTAGATACTCCAATTGATGTAATTTTACAATATGCATACAAAGTTTTGTCAATGATAATTACTTACAATCAACATTTTAAAATTTGTAAATATCAGCTTTAACTACTGTAGAAAATTGTAGAAAATATTAGTGCAAGTTCATTAATGCAGTTAATTATTGATTATATTTAATGTTCAAATTATTACACACTTATATGTTATAGTGTTTTAGGTATTTTGTTTTTTTACACACCAAATCAGATCAAGCAGATATTTGTTTAAAATAAATTAGATACAGGAGGCACGTGTACCTGAATAAATACACCTTTAATACAGTGGTTTAAAGGAATGGATGAATTTCATAAAGATAAGATTGGATAATGTTAAACAGAAATGTATAATATACTAAACATAGTAAATAAATAGATAATAGAGACTATGACACGTTGAATAATGTGTTATTGTTAGGAATCAAAATATCTAAAGTATTATTTATTCTACGGAATAACACGAAAAAATATTTTTATACATGTGGTATTTATAACAACGAATAACTGTAAAGTGTTGTTTCACATGTATTTTTAACTGAATAAATAAGAATAACGTACTTTTTTTCATCAAAATAACTTAGTCACATACAAAATAAATAAATTAAAAGCCCATAATAAAAATTAAACAAAAACGTTAAAATGTGTAAATATATTGTCAACAAGCAGTTTTCTTTTTCCTAGTATCAACACGAGTCTTAGCAAAAAAACAAAAGAACGAGCATCTAAACAAAGGTCTTCGGAGACTTTGAATGAATAAAAAATTCGTAAACACCTACCGGTTGGAAGGAAAATGTTTGTTGTTTAATTAACTTAAAGTTAAATAGCGAGTCAGCGGCCATTTTTGATTTTTTTGAAGATTGAAGTGACATATCGACATACTCTTTGACGTATCAATTTTTGATTTTGACAAACAATGCTACCAATTTTTACAGGAATTGAAAGTTGGTACCCACACCTTACAAAATGACTGACGCTGCACTGACAGTAACAATTCTTACCGATCAAAGAAATGATTAGTTTTTATTTAAGTTTTATTATCTTTGTATATATAATATGTATTATAGTTTACTTTTCGTTCAAAAACTAAATTCTAATTTGATTTTTAATATGTAAATAAAGAAAATAAGTAAAATTATTATTGTCTCAGACTTTGTTTAAATTATAATGACGATAATTGAAAATTGGTTGCCACAAATTATATTATCAATATTGGGTATTTTTATCTATAATTTTAATAACGATTTATTATTTAATGCACATGCAGTATATAACTATAGGATCGTGTAGTTAGGATATACAATAATACAAAAAATTTAATTCTATCGTAAACAAAATATTCAAAATATTTAAAAAGTGACAAAATATTCATTATTTATATATCTTTTTAAATCAAACTACTAGTATTTACGATTTTTATACTATTACATACTACTACATCTACTTTTTTTAACTTTGTAACTCGACTCTGTAACTTTTTTTAATTCCGTAAATTTGTCCATGGTGGTCAAATGTTATTCTTGGGTGAATATAGCCCAGTCTATTCCATTCTCCCAGAAGTACGCTCAAATACGTAAAAATTATAGCCACAAGCTTCGAGAGCCATCATAAATTTCAACTTTTGTTAGTTTTGGCGGTCGGCGTCAAACGGCGAGCCTCAATTCATATAAATTATAGAATAGAGTTACAATTACAAAATTACGCTTTTTTTTTGTAGTTTTAAAACCAAAATGTTTTAATTAAAACAAAATTTGGGTATTGATATTAAGATTTTAGTGGACGTGGGTGGGTATTCATTGGCGTTTCGAGTATGAATAAAATATGTATTAATATATATTTCAGGTTTGGAGCATATGCACAAGCGTCACATAGTGTACAGAGATTTGAAGCCTGCTAATATATTGCTCGACGAACACGGTCATGTTCGGATATCCGACCTCGGTCTCGCCTGCGACTTCTCGAAGAAGAAACCGCACGCCAGTGTGTGAGTACTCGTGATATGCTATACTACTTACGTTATAAAACAACAAGCGCATGGTATTTTTTTTATTTCACATGAAACCTTGATTCTATCTAAATAACCTTAATTAAAAAAATCAAAAAACTCGACTGCGTAAAATACTCTTATTATAAACTATAAAGAATAAAACAATTTACTAGCTTTCATTTGATACCCATATTGCTACAGTAAGAAAAAAAATTCAAATCCCCCCCTCATTCCGCCATTTGCGGGCGCCATTTTGAAAATTTATATAGCCTATGTCACTACTACAATTTAGACAAATCCAACGACACCTCATATGTCAAAAACCGTCCAGTCGTTTGGGCTGTAGGGCGTGCCAAAGAAATGGACATACATACATACATACATACATACATACATACACTCGGAAAATATAACCCTCCTTCTGTCGCAGTCGGGTAAAAATAATAGTAACTTAAAATTTTACTCTTTATTAGCTATCTGCTGGTGATAGTTTCTTCAAAATCATGTTACAGAAATCGTAATAAATATACTAAATATTAATTTTTTTTTCCAAGTATAGGGTTAATGTTCATATGCAATAAACCTTGTGTGGTCGCGCTGTAACATGAGTGGTTGTGCAAGGCCAGATACTATACATTTTAAGTTAGTATTTGTGTTTAAATAAATGTTACATGAATAAAATACTGTATAATATGTAGTTTATTTATTTTAATAAAACTTTTGTTGTACAAGAACAATAATTCGTCGTTATCATAATAAACGGTTTCATCTAAATATCGTCTTCGTATTCATTTTCATGCCACCGAGCAATTTGCAACTGAATGTTTGCTAATGTTTAAAAATTTCAAATTTTGTCTTATTAAAACGTAAGCTAAAAACTTAAATACAAAAATAAAAGCGATACCAATAATCCATACGCTAAAATCGTGTGGATTAAAGTCTAACAATAAGTACCAAGATGTTTTGACATAACAAAATATGTACATATCAATTTTATTTATTTTTATGTACATTATGTCTATCTCATGATTGGAGGTACTTGAAAAGGTTGAGTGCATAAAACAATGACACAAAGGAGAAATGAACTTTTATGTTATCGGTAGTTACACTGTAAGATTACAAAATTGTTAATACTTATATAAAATCTATTTGGCATAAAAATTTTAGATTCCATCTAACTTTAAGTCCGTATTTTTACTCGCTCGGAAGTCAATCTGATGATCTTGGTGTATTTCAATCAAATCTTGATTTTACTTTAATGAAATTCGTTGGGTATCACATTGGTGACCAAAATGCTATAAATTATTTGGCATCGATCAATTGATATCAAGTTAACCGCCTGCTTATCAGCATTAATTTCAAAAATGTGATATTATAATTCATATATCTTAGGGTAATAAATAAGTTTAATATAAATTCCAGCGGCACACACGGCTACATGGCTCCCGAGGTCCTTTCCAAGGGCACCGGCTACGACTCCTCAGCTGACTGGTTCAGTTTCGGCTGCATGCTCTACAAACTACTCAAGGGACACTCTCCCTTCCGCCAGCACAAAACCAAGGATAAGCACGAAATTGACCGAATGACTCTAACTATGGTAATTTGATATACTAAAACTATGAGTAATTGTTTTTTTATATTGATTGGACAATTGCCTTATTTGGACAGACCTTTGATTCAAAGGTCATAAATATCAAGAAAAAAAAAAATATCATAAAATAGTACATTAAGATTTTCTTCAATGGTAAAATTTTTGCACTAGTTAGACGATTTCTTTAACTAAAACTTTATTTGAGGTATTAGGACCTTAAAAAAACTGGCCATTGTGTCATCGCCTTGGCCATCGGTCATAGATTCGTTCCCAAGTGCTGTAGGCAATGTTTTAATAATATGTATTTAGAATTAAATTTCATTTATCCATGAGGATAAGCGATTTTATTAATGTTTTGAATTTATTTTAGAACGTTGAACTACCAGAATCTTTTAGTCCAAGTTTGAAGAGTTTGCTGGAAGGATTGCTTCAAAGAGACATCAATAAGCGTCTCGGCTGTAAGGGACGAGGGTAAGATTTTACACAAACTTTGATTAAAAAAGCAAAAATCATAACTGCATTATATATAAAGACTAGCGGCCCGCCCCGGCTGCGCCCGGGGTGTGTATATGTACCTATACCGTTCCCATGAACCACTCTATCTATTGGCGAAAACCGCATGAAAATTTGTGCAGTAGTTTTTGAGTTTGTCGCGAACAGACAAACAGACGCGGTGGAGGACTTTGTTTTATAATATATAGTGATGTCATCATTACAAATAATTATTAAATTATCTCCAAGAAATTTTGATTAAAAAATTACAATTTTATGAAGTATTAAAAACTTTAAATCGTTAACAAAAAATAAAGTACATAAAATTTCTCGACACACTATATATGTATATAAAATTAGCCTGGTAAACTATGTAAGGTTTATTAATAGGTGTCATTATTGCTCCCAGATGTACAAAAAAAAAAAATGTTCTGAAAAAAAAACATATTTTTAAGAATAACGATTTACAATTAATGTTACTTGTACAAAAAATACTAAATTAGAAAAATTTTCGTTCAAAATACGTTTCAGTCCGAATTTGAACCCGCGATGGTCCGTTTTGTGTTTTGTTCACTGGGATATTTGACTCTACATTCTTATAATTTGACACATGTAAACATACATTCTTATAACATGATATATTATATATCGTAATCTCGAAATCTGCAGGACCTATTCAAGAAGACTCTTTATGTTGAAAAGCCAGTTTTATCGAGGAAGTTCATGTGGCAATAGAGCTATGAATTACGAGGGATAGCACTTAGCCCCACACGTGAAAGCAGAGCGTCTAATGTACCTATTGTACCATATTTTGTTATTTCAAATATATTTATGAAGAGACACTCGTTATGCTCTAATAATAGTCGAGAGCCGGAAACAGAGAGGACGCTGTTCCTTCTGTTCCACAGACTCGAAAGACGCCGCTTGAGCGCTCTAAATGCAGACAATAATAAACAAAAGATAGTTTAGAAAATCCAAATGTGCATGCCTCATAATCTCATTTATCACGATAAAATTGTTAAAAACAATTAAACCATATCGAATTAGACCGTGAAATTAAATCGGGTTATATTCCTAACTATACTAAATGAAGCATAAGAAAAAAAAAGAACTCGATTAGTGAAGTCTTTCGGTCGTTATCGTGACCACATACAGGATCCGCATATACAGACACACAGACGTTCAAGATAGAACTTTTTAAAACAGTTTTTGAATTAGTTTAAATAATAAAAATGACATTAAAAATATCATGAGTGTTAAAAATAGTGTTTTTTCTTAATATGTGTCTGTATATATTATTTTGCAAGTGCAATATATAATAAATAGAGACATTTGAAGTTCGAAAAATCACTAGTTATTCGTGAAGTGAGAGTAGAACCCACCTTAACGCTTCGCTTATTAGGCGTGCAATGTATAGAGCATCTATAACGAGATAATGAACGTCCGGCAGCGCGGACGAGGTGAAGGAGCACGTGTTCTTCGCGGGCATCGACTGGCAGCAGGTGTACCACCAGAAGTACACGCCGCCGCTGATCCCGCCGCGCGGCGAGGTCAACGCCGCCGACGCGTTCGACATCGGCAGCTTCGACGAGGAGGACACCAAGGGAATCAAGGTACGTTCGACAATCGAACACCTTGGAAATAGTTATTTATGTAAATGTTATATAATAAGGAGTATTAAAACACGAATCTGGGTTTATCAAATACAAGATTTTATCTACGTCTATAATATGAATCCTCTATAAAATATTCTGAAACAGTTAGCTTACTGCTGACATTAAACAACCAGTCCTAGTAACCTAATATCATCCATTACTGAAACGCGCGTGAATGACAATGTTCTTTTTTGAACTTCATACAGATAGCACGCATCGAGCAGTAAGAATGTGGCTTTCTGTTGAGTAAACCCTTTGCACAGAAGGGATCGAAAAAAAAACAGTGGAGTGTTATTATGAAATGCAGTACAACGTCATATCATCGTTATATGTTTTAATGTTGGCAATAAGCTGTTTCAGAATCTTTTATAGAGGATTTAAAGTATGGGAGTCGATAAATAATAGACTTTATGCAGCATTTCCACTTTTCCAATTTTTATTCAATCCATTCAGGCAACCCACCTGTAAGAAATCACTTTTACCGATAAGGCTGCCCTTGCATCATATTTTTATTTTTTATTTCTGGTTATTTCATTATTTTGTATATACTTTGATGTGAGTGCAATGCAAAGTGTTTATCTATCTACGTTCGACCGCAACGTAGCTTTTACTGCACTGTACTGTATCAGCCTGTAAACGTTCAACTACTTTGCAAAGGCCTCTTCTCCATATAGAAGGTTTAGAGCTTAATTCACCATGTTGCTCTACTGCGGGTTGGTGGATAATTTCCCTACCAGTAACGATCGTTATCAGATGTCTGTGAAAACAACTGGGACCGATGGCATTACGTGCTCTCCTAGGCACGGTGGGGAGACCCACAAGGATATGGGTCAATCAACTTTTAAGTGTACATCAATGATAAATTTTAATTTTTTAATTTTATTTAAAAATTTTTATATTTTAACAGTTTTGTTGTAGATAATTATTTATATTTCAAGAATTCACATAGAGCAGAACGATTTATTTAAATAAAATAGTAAATTGACTCCGAAATCCACATGACTCTAGTATAGATAGTGCCTAGGACAACTAACTAAATAGACATCTAAAACATTTGAAATTCAAATTGTAAACCGTCACTTTATTCTCACTTAATATAGGATGGATTTCAATTTATCTTGCGTAAATAAATGACGCGACTTTTAATTTATAAGTTATTCTCAATAGTATTGTCTCCTGGACAACGACAAACTTTAAATGTAACGAACTTTTCATTTAACTTGTAAAATAACATTTAATACGTGATATAACACTCTTTATGAATTCACTTTTAATTTTTACATTCATATTTGAAACTTTTGTAAACCTTACTGTTTTTTTAAAGTAAAAATGACGATAATGTGTCTTTAGGAGACAGGGACAAAATGGTCGTCCAGTGGACATATACGTTTGTCCATAGGACATACTCGGGAGTCCAAAGGAGATACTAGCATTGAAATCGCCTGTATGTCTTCTTTTTATGTAAAAAAAAAACAACTATATGACAATAATTATCAGTTTTCATTATAATTTTTACGAAAAAATCAACATTACAATAAATTATTAAATAATGAACCGACCTATAAACATGATAACTCTTACTAATTTAATTAGAAACATTAACCGCCTCTTCAATCAGCTTAAATAGATGTTTTCGTAGCTTCCATATAATTCTGCAGTTTTCTTTATCTTCTGGCGGCATACTTGAAATTAGTTTATTCTTATTATGGTAGCTTTCCCTGTTTTTTCTCTTTCGTTCAGCTAACTTCTCCGGGTCTGCTGTAAGTCTTTCTCTATAGTGTCTTGATATTTCTTTTTTCGTCAAACCCATTATCTAAAAATAACAACAAAAATGTGTTCATTAAGCTAAATGCCTCCGTGGTGTAGTGATTTGGGCGTTTGTCTCAGGATCGGGAGGTCCCTGGTTCGATTCTCGAGAAAGGAACACATAAAGTTACTATTTGTCTCCATGTAGAAGAAGGGTTGGAGCTTAATCCACCACTCCATGGGTAACGATCGTTATCAGGTGTCTATGATAACAACCGGGACTGACGGCTTTACGTGCTCTCCGAGGCACGGTGGGGAGACCCACAAGCACATACACCCAGACCGGAAACAAATATTTGTACAAATACAATTATCTGTCCCGAGCGGGAATCGATCCCGCGACCGACCCCGGCGCGCGGTGTTGAGGCAACTAGGTACTCACACCACTACACCAGAACGGTCGTCGGAATCTAATTTATATTAAAAAATAATAAATGGTCTACCCTCCAATTAAAGTGGCTGAAGGCTACCGCAGGGGTTTAGTACGGTATTGCACTCCCAAAGTGCCGAGTTCGACATAGGTCTAGGACTGCCGACCCGGGCGTCCTGGATATCATCCGTAAATGGATTCCCCTGCGATAAAAAAAGCCCTTGTAAGAGGCTCTTCAGTGACTAATTATTGAAAGAAAAAGTATTGCTTCATGCTGATTCTATCATTATTGTCCTATGGACAACCAAAATGTCCCACGGACAACGGTTTTGGTTGTCCAAGTGACTGGTTGTCCGAGTGACATTTATCAGTCTTTGCGCTTCCTGGTAATAAATAATAATATTTTGAATTAGGTCTTCCGCGCAGTGAAAAATATAGATTAAATAGAATATATTTAACTTTAATATACTACGATATATCAAATACATACGTTTTTGTGCTGGTTGTCCGGTAGACACACAAAAAAGCCACGCACTTTCTCAAAACGCACTCGCCCGACTGACGCCGCCGCAAAGATGAAATCAAAATGAGGGCTGGATGAGTATTGTCACCAAATCGACCGACTTGTTCTCAAAGCACTGATCACTCCATTTATGTTTTTGTTTCGGAACTTTTTTACGGTTGTCCGGTGGACGTCAGGATAATAAAATATAATAGGGACAAAAATGAACATGCAAAAAACTCGATAAAATTATGAAGCAAAAAAAAAATCTATATGCTAGCATCATAGTAGACATTGTAATGAATAATTATATACAAGCGTAATTAAAATCCATATTGTATTTTTTTGTATAAAGTAATGTTTCATTGTACTAAGCTACTGGGGGACAAACAAAAAAACACTACATCGGATGTTTCGTCACCTGGACAACCATTAAAATTCCAGTTTAATAGTGATTTATTTAAAATAATGTACTCGTATGTTTGCTTATTAATAAGATAAATGTGACATATGCCAACAAACCACTTAATTTTCTTCAGAACTGCGATTATTGGACAGGGACAAGACATAGTACTTACAGGACAAATAAAAGTTGATTGGCCCATATACACCTAGACTGTAAACAATTATTAATATAAATATCTGCTCTTTTTTATTTCTATATCTGCTGCTGTTCTTTTTTTTTTTTAATTCTATACCTATCTAGTTTCCTAGAGTTGTATTGTAGCATATGTTTTTGCAGATTTTTAAGTAATTATATTACTATAATATTTACATTACGTTTTTCTATTTTATAAAGTTGTGCCATAAAAACGTAACAGTCGTAAACAAGTTATTTTACCATATAACCCCTTTCGCACATTGCAATTAGGGGCTGTCCATAAATTACGTGAGGTGTTTAGGGGGGGGGGGTGTCGAGCGAAATCTCACGGAATCTCACGTGGGGGGGCGGGGGGATGTGGTCTCGGCAAATATTACGTAATTTTTTTTCTTTATTAAAAATGTAGTGCTGACCCTTTTTTTAGGAATATGTATAGCCTGGAGGTGAAAACGCATTTTCAAACATCTCACGCGAGATTTGGGTAGGTGGGAGGAGGTCGAGCAAAATTTTTTGGTTTTTTTTAATTACAAAATTGTTTTGTTCTAATCTCATTGATTATTAACCATCTGCTTGTGAGCCATTCATTTAATACGTAAGACGAATATTGCTAGTTTTCGAGCCAATATCATAAGAAAAAATAAGAATAGCCCGACCCCCTCCCCCTGTTTAATATTTATTACGTAAGAATCTAAAGGCAAAAATGTCATGTACACGTTTGGTTAGTTTTAATGTTTATATTTCAAAGTAACAATTTTTAGAAATGTTTATTTGTACTTACAAAGGTACTACTATTTTTTTTGGCAGTAATAAACTTTGGTTTAATTACTCATCTTTACCTCTATAAGATTTTCAGTCCAGTGGCTCAAAACCCACTCCGAAAGTGCGTAGGGAATGTAAATCTCGCGAGATTGAGGCTCAAGCGAGATCTCGCGAGATTATAAATAACAATACTGCGAGATCTCGCCAATTTCGAGATCTCGCGAGATTGACAATTTTGTGTTTTTTGCAAATAATCACAATATTTGAATAAATTAGGACAAAAAAATATTAAAATTTAGAAGTATTATAAGATACAAATTTAATTTCACGAATTTTTTCTTATTTTTATGCGTCAAACATTGTTTGATGTATCTGTCTATATTTTTTTAATAAGTAGTTTTAGTAAGTAGTAAACTGACGTACGTATCTATCAAATAACAAATGAAAGAAACCAGTCTTCTCTTCTAATATCAAACAAAATTCTTTTAGTAATAAAAAAGTTCATTTATAACAAACAAAACAACGAGAAGTAAAAAAAAGAAAAATGAAACTATTATCTAAGGTGAGTTGACTATTAAACTGAGATATTATTATCAATTAAATAAAATTATATCTACTCAGTAGATCCATTAGATATTACAGATTAATTAAAAAAGCTAATATTATAATATTACAGATTAATTAAAACCATATTAGTCAGACTATTAGAAATCTCGTAAAACTCGCGAGATCTCGCCCTTTTTTCGTCCGAGATCTCGCTAAAAAAGGCCGAGATCTCGCGAGAACGAGATTGCATTCCTTACTCGTGCGGTTGCCCGCGCTTTTTCAAAGTATAATTTTAAATTTTTGTGATCTTACTTAAGAACTATCGAGACTCCCTCCTACCCCCTTGTAAGAGAACATAAGACATGGTCGACCCCCTCCCCCCTAAATCGTCTTACGTAAAAAATGAATGTCCCCTTTAGATAGTAATAATTTACAAAAACTTAATTTTTATACAAGAAATATAAACTTTTACTAACTACAGATAGTGTAATCAGAAAAATGAGTTCAAATATGTAGTGAATGTAACATGTGGTTTGTCCTGTAGCTGACAGAGGCAGATCAAGCGCAGTACAAAGACTTCCCGCTGGTGATATCAGAGCGCTGGCAGTCGGAGGTGGCCGAGACCGTGTTCGAGACCATCAATCAGGAGGCCGACAAACTTGAAATGAAGAAGAAGTCCAAGCAGAAGCAAAAATTTGATGCAGACGAGAAAGGTCGGCTTATGTTTTGGCTTTCATCAACATTAACATCAACGTTAACATTCAAAAAGTTACTTTCTTTGAGTCAATAAACTCTTAAATAACCGAATCGATTTTAATTGATCTTTAACCATGTAGCAGACAATAAAATTACAAGAAGTAATAAACATAGAAACATATTACGCAACAACTTATAGTAATGGAACAGTGGCCATAAATGTCACGTAACGGTAAAACTGCAAGAGGAGTCTAGTTACATTTAAAAATGATTATATTTTGACAATTTAATTGAGTTATATAAAAATATATAAAATGTAGAATGAAAAGTAATTCCGATTTTTTTTTGTCAATAAATAATTAATTAATATATAATTTAAGTAAATAAACAAATAATTTTTGTAAATGTTTGTTAAATACTGTTTGAAACATTTATTTTACGTTTATTAATATTAATTTCAGAATCCGATTGTATTCTGCATGGCTATATAAAAAAGCTGGGTGGTCCCTTCGCTAGCGCTTGGCAGACACGCTACGCGAAACTATACCCCAACCGCCTGGAACTTCACCTCGAAAACAGCGCTAAGCCCGAGATGATCCTTCTCGACACTGTTGAGGAAGTTTCGTCCGACTTGGTCTCTGTTAAAGGCGAGCAGTGTATCGTTCTGAGGACTAGGAACGATACCAAAATCGTTCTTACAAACACTGTGAGTATAATTATGATATATGTGTTCTTAAAAAAAAAAACCTGGAATATTGACTATGTATTCTGGCCACAATAAACCGAAATCATATTCCAGTTTTTCACAACATAATAAAATATCAATATAATTCAAACACCTCGCTTGGAACTTAGATGATTTTTTCACATATAAAGATGAAAACGTAGTCAAGTAAAATAAATATACTATATTAAATTTTGCATTCTTAATAAAAATGGGCGTTAAGCAATATTTTTTTAGATTCTTTGAAGAAGTTTCGGAACATAGTAGAAACCATGTTCCGAAACTTCTTATTTTTCTTATATGCTACAAATTTAAGGTTTGCTCATAAATGTTTCCTATTTATTTTAGGATGAAATCGGACTCAAGGAATGGGCGATATCGCTGCGATCGGCCCACAAATGCTCCCAGGAACTGCTGGCGTCCATGGCCAAAAAGGCGGGCAAAATATACGGCACGGACGGCGCGAAGGAGTCGCTCGCCCTCGGTCGCCCCCCGCCCGCCGCCTCGCCGGCGCTCGCGCGCGCGCCCAACGGGAGCAACTAGCACGAGCTTCCCGCGCCCAACAAGGGCGCGAAGATGTTCCGCCGCTCCAAGAGCGCCGCGCAGCTCATCAAGTGAGCGCCCGCTGCTCGCTCCGGAACATACCTCGTCGATGTGTGTGCTCGTCGTACGGTCGTTTGCAATTACCTATCTATTTAACGTTTCGTTTACTAGCAGTACATTTTTGATGAGACATTTATGTCAAAGGCCATAGGCCGATAAGTATAGTGAATCGGCCCCAGAAAGATATCTGGCTTATAATTTCAGGGTATGTTGGTACCCATAAGATACTTCGATACTGCAAGTTTCAGCTCTTTATCTAATACCGTTTTCGAGAAAATCAAAAAAGCTGAAATTCAGAAAAAAATTATTTTCTCAGAAACCTGTGAGCCGATTGATTTGAATTTTTAATATGTTTTGGGGGATGATGGTAGCTTCTAGGAAAAAAATTATGAGCTATATTGGTTCATAAGAACCTCGAAAAAAATTACGTTTTTCTTTTAATTTTAATTTTTAACTATGATAAAGTTTTGGCACAATTATGAAACTATTTTTTTTGAATTCCTCATCCAATTTCCTGTGGAATTATGACTTTTGCGAATATTAATAAATGGTACGCCATATTGAAAAAAAATAGAAAACCATTTTTTTATTTGAAGTCAAATTATTGTAATATTTTTATTCAATGAACAGCAGGAATGGTGCTCACTCGAATATTATTCTCGATTATGTACTCGATAACTACGTTTTAATAAATATTATTGTTCCCGCATAATAATTAGTTAATTCAGTAATTGTATGATGGCACTGTTATTACAAGTCGGTAACCTTATTTTCTACTTTTAATTAAGCTTGGTTTGTTTTTCTATTATCGTTTGTTCCAAAATATAAAAAGGACGTATTACTCTGATTTTATATAAATACAAATATGTCTACATCTAAAAATAACAATCCAAAATGTTGCATTTGTTCAAAATTCATAAAAAAAGTACCTGGTGTTCCAAAACATATAAAAAGTGATGAAGATGCTGCAGAGTTTTCAACTATTTTCGACTGTCCAATTATAGTTGGTGATATTGTGTGCTCATGTTGCCGTGTAAAAAAATATAAAAAAACGAAACTTGATGATGAAGAAACGGAAACATTTGAAGCAAATGAATTGACTTCAGATATAAGTGATTTGAGTGGCATGTTAGAAAGAACTGAATCAAACTTATCATCGATAACTTTGTCGCAATCAAGCTCTGATGATCCATCATATCATTTGAATTTTGTATCTCATGATACAGAGGAGTGTATTGAAATTCAAATTGAAAGAACTGTTGCTACTCACAGATACTGTTATGTGTGTAATGTTTCAAGTACCAATCTTGTACTTGTTCCTAAAGATGCACGTACTCAATGCTTCATCAAGCGACGAATTTTTATTCCGAATGGAAATCGATGCTGCAGAGACCATCTGATAAAAAAACGTTTTTATGAAGAGAATTTAGATAGGTTAAAGGTTTTTTCCAATTGGAGTATTTTAAGATCGTCAGAACTAACCCAACTTATGGAAAACTTAGTTGTTGACTGTAACTCTACTTTGCTCAATAAAATGGATGATTTTCAAATTACTGATGAACAACTTTATATATTTCTGGATTAAGAAGAGAAAATATAATAGAAGTACGTGATTTATTAATAACAATGAGAAATACAGATTCTCGCACGGTTACTCAAGCACTTATTGTATTTCTATTCAAACTTCGTACTGGCAACTCAAACAAATTGATATCAGCGACTTTACAATTACCAAATGAGCAGTTGGTTTCAAAGTATTGCGAACAAGTAATACAATCATTCGAAAAAGATGTATTACCTCGTTACTTTGGTTCTCAAGCCATGTCCAGAACTGATCTTGTTCAAAATAATTCATCACCGCTATTAAAGTGTTTGTACGCTGATTTGAGTGATAAGCTTTTTCTGATTTGCGACGGAACATATGCTCGTCATCAAAAGAGCTCTAATAATGCATATTAAAGAAAGTCTTTCTCTGGGCAAAAGAAAGTGCCGCTATGTAAACCATTTACTATTTGTACAACAAATGGTTATATAGTTGATATGCTAGGGCCATATTACGCCAACCTAAATGACGCTGCTATAATGAAAGAGATTATCGATTCTCCTGATGGTATTTGCAACTTATTGGAGCCGGGTGATGTTTTTGTTGTTGATCGAGGATTTCGTGACGTGCAGGCGCACTTAGAAGATAAAGGTTATCAAGTATTGATGCCCGCATTGAAAGGTAAAAGAAATCAATTAATGACGACTGAATCTAATGCTTCAAGGTACGTTACAAAAATTCGATGGGTAGTAGAAGCAGTACATGGTATGCTAAAACAAAAATATCATTTACTTGACCAGAAATTCGACAATAAAATGCTACCTAGAGTAGGTAGTTTTTATAGAATCGCATCATTTCTTCACAATCAATACAATAAACGCCTGTCTTCAGATGCAGAGTATTTTGATGAAATTGTTGAAATGATGGAATCTCGAAATAATACGGACAATACATTAGCTGAAGAAGTAGATAAAAATGGTTGGCGGCGGAAGAAACTTCCATTTGAAACAATTTCATCTTGTGATTTAATGGACTTTCCGGAAATGACTGAAAAGGACTTGAAGCTTCTATTTACGGGATCATATCAATATAAACAAGCTATATCATATTTAGCAGAAATGATGGATGAATCAGATAATATAACTATTCAGTTTGTCAAAGATCAAACCAATGTTTTGAAGGCTCAAGTGCAATCTCGTCATATCGGAAGAAAAGTTTACAGATGTTTTATTGAATATAAACCAGACACAATTGGATGGAGTGGAATATCAAGGTATTGTTGTGAATGTGCTAATGGACTCAGAACAATTGGTTGTTGTTCACATGTTGCTGCAATAATTTTCTACTTAGCACACGCTCGATATTTGGCTAAAATCCCCAGACCAGCTGAAATACTTAATTCCTTATTCAATAAAGATAATATTACCACGGTCATCGATGAAGATAGCGAGGAGGATTAGTCATAAGGATCACAGAAAATCTTTCTTACTATGTAAAAAATAATATATTCAAATATAGCTATAACTAGTGTTTAATGAATGAAAACATTGAAATAACTTGATTTTTGAATTAAAAAAATGGTTTTCTATTTTTTTTCAATATGGCGTACCATTTATTAATATTCGCAAAAGTCATAATTCCACAGGAAATTGGATGAGGAATTCAAAAAAAATAGTTTCATAATTGTGCCAAAACTCTATCATAGTTAAAAATTAAAATTAAAAGAAAAACGTAATTTTTTTCGAGGTTCTTATGAACCAATATAGCTCATAATTTTTTTCCTAGAAGCTACCATCATCCCCCAAAACATATTAAAAATTCAAATCAATCGGCTCACAGGTTTCTGAGAAAATAATTTTTTTCTGAATTTCAGCTTTTTTGATTTTCTCGAAAACGGTATTAGATAAAGAGCTGAAACTTGCAGTATCGAAGTATCTTATGGGTACCAACATACCCTGAAATTATAAGCCAGATATCTTTCTGGGGCCGATTCACTATACTTATCGGCCTATGGCCTTTCTACCGCTCGTATCGATTATTGTCGATAGATAGGATATTGAAAATGATAGATAGTTTAGTGTATTGTGTGACCAGTGAGCGACACCAGTGTCGGAACGTAACTGTCGCTAATGCATGTGCTCGTCATAGTGTAGTATTGTGTCGCGATAGACTGACGTGTCAATCAATGTGTCACGAATTCTGAGTGGTGTAATCGTTAGTGTAGTTTGATAATCGTTGGAAGATTAACCGTTCAGGTATTCTGTTTTAATAGATTTATTATATGATGCTACTAGACGAACGGGCGTATGGAATCGGGCAGTCTGCACATTCGTAAACAGTTTCACTGTAGCCGCTAAGATGCGGTGGTAGCGCCTTGCTCGACACCGTCGCTCGTTAGTAAGGACTATAGTGACTATTAGGACTGCCAATTATTACTAAATAAATGCTATTCGCATTTTTATTATTGTACGAATTAATGAGGAATGTTCAATAAAATTTATAAATAAAATTCCTTTACAGTGACTTCATTGGAGATAAATTTTGTAATTGTTTGAACGGATTAAATTTTGTAATTATTAATGTAACATTCTGGATGTTGTATTTAACTATTAATGTAAAAATTAATTAATAACATATAAATCTAGTAGATATAGAAATTACCTATATGTCTGTGTTTGTGCAATAGATAATAATATTAAAAATACAATGACGAATTGACATTGGTTAATAATAAAAATTAGAGTGTCTTGACATTTCAATTCAAAAGTGTATATCGATAGATGCTTCAAATTAATCAATTTATATTGTAATTAGAGAATCTAGCACTTCAGTTACATCAGTCTATTGCACAATATGTATAAAGTATAACTTATATTTATGTTATCTCTGCTGGCTCTCTTGTGCAATTTGTTTAAGTTTATAATTCATATTGTGTAGTTAAAACAATTTTGCAATTATTTATTACAAGGTACTTAAATTTATATTTATTTCATATATATTGTTGTATATGCAATAAGTTTGTTATTTATTCAAATATAAAAGATATACATATATATATATAAGTATAATTACTAAAAAAAACTCCTTTCATATGAAATATAGAGGCAATACTTTTCTAACTACCTTAGGTGTGGTAATAACAATAGTTGTGAAGGAAATAATTATAAAGAATTTTAATGATATTCCATGTTTAAGAATTTTATCTTAATTATGTTATCCATGTGATGTTGACGAAAGTGGCTTTTACAGTGACATTTGTATGTTTTATAACAATGCAATTTATTTAAATGAAAGTTTATGTCTGATACAGATTTAATTGTTTTGTCTCCTATTTTAGAAAAAGTTTTCAGTACATAAATCAGAATTAAAATTTAATAGTTTTAAACATATAAATAATTTAGCCAAATTAACTATTTACTATTTTCAAGAGCTATCCTGAACTGATGGCCAACATTATACTAATGACTTTAATTAATAATTCTATAAAATAAAATGCATTTCTTGGAAGTTGATTTATATCTGATGCAAGTATGCGGACACTTCAGTATGTTTACACATACAGAGGTGACAGGGTGTGATGTTAATTTGAATTAATAGTTATTAATTGTGTGTAACATTGTAGTATAAAACGATGCAATAAAATTTTAATTGTACATAATATAATATTAAAGGTGTAATATAAGGAAAACATAAAAAATCCTATTAGCTAGTAAAGTAGAAAATTATTGTTATGACTATAGATATGTTTTTCTGTCTATCTATTAGCAACTCATTAGATGTGGAACGATGTGTTTTTATCAATTCTTATTTATTTTGCATCATTTTAAAACTATATTATGACTTTTAAAGTCATAGATAGTTTAAAAACAATTATATCATGCATTTGAAGCTAGTTTTAAATTTTTTTATAAATTTCATTACAGATAAAACAAAAGGCTTGAGATAGAATAATTTTATTGTGTAACAATTGTTTTTTTTCTTTTTTCTTTAATTAAATGTAATAAATCATGCTGAATAAGTTCAAATAATATTTTATCATGTATATAATCATATCTGTAATAACCAGTTCATGTTTGTATTCATGTTTTATTCAAATGTATTAAAAAATAAAATATAAATAATTATATTAGTAATAAAACTACAGTTATCATCTTGACATTCAAAATAATATTCATATAATTAACCCTAAGTATAATATTATAATGTTCAGTTGAAATGTAATTATGATTGTTTGATATAAAAGCCTGATCATTAAGGTGTTCAAGTTTTATTTGATAAAACAACAGTGTGATCATATTTATTTATGGTTCCTTACAATTTAGATAAGATATATATTAATATCAGTTAATGATATGTATACATAATGATTATTTATTCTGTAACATAAGATTTTATTTTTACTAACTTTTTTTATACTTTATTTTATAACTCGGCACTTATATGATAATAAATGGTGTATGAATTAGATGCTAGTCAATTGAATTTACACAACTCGATGATTGAATGAACTTATTTTGAAAATATAAGAGATATTTACTGCTTTAACAGTATTATAGGTTAGGTTGTTTGATAAAATCATTCTGTCTAATGTGATAAATATTGTTTTAAAATGCATATTCACACGTAGGAGGCTTTAGTGTTTGTCTTTAACTTAACAAAACTTTATTTATTTTATGTTGCTTCTATTTTAATAATTCTTGAACAGTTTTCAAGTCAAATAAATATCAATAATAATCGGTCAAAGCATAAATATGTCATAGTATATGAATTTATATATTCTCAACATTCCGTTTTGCCAAATTAGTATAACGTAACGTATAAAACGTAAGTAAAACGCATTTAAATATATTTCTAATATTTTTACCTTGCTTTGCACAAGTATGCACAGGATATGTCGATATTTAAATTTAATTTGGTTACGTAGTTGGTTATAGAACACCACACACAGCTAGATCTGTATCAGACAATGTGTTATCGTACATACCTCTTTTAGAAAATATTTTTATTGTGAACCTACATTATGTGTAGTAAATTGTTTATTTAATCATAATGTGTTTTATTAATCGAGATTCCTTTTATTCTTTAAAACTTAATATTATCATTTAAGTTACATTTGACCTAAAAAAGTAAAAAAAAAAGAATCTTGCAACACACTCTGTGTTGCAAGATGACTAGCACAAACAACAAGTTTTCTAGAAAATAAGACAACATTAAGAATATACACTCATTTGCAAAAAAAACGGGCGGTTTCGATTTTCTTCCTGGCTGAAAAAAATAAAATACCAAAAAGGTTTTAATCATTTGAACATGTTACTGGCCAGTTATAAAAGTGCCATAATGTTTATAAGAGTACATTCCAAATTCAAATTTTTGACTGAGCCTGGTTTTCAAAGAAAATAACTTTTAACTACATTTTGTGGCGCGAATTCCCTATAGTTAATATCGACTCTAATTAACTTTTTGTCAATTTTTATTAAATAATCTGGTGTCCTTGACATTTAAAAGTATTGTTATTGCTTTTTAGCAATCTCGAAAATGGTAGATAAAGTGATAAAAGCGAGCAAAATTATTGCGCTGCTTGAAGAAGGTTGCAGTCAATGCTTCGTGGCTCAGAGGCTAAATGTGAGTCGGTCGACAGTTCAAAGGACCTGGCAGCGCTATCAAGAGACCGGTTCCGTCAAGAGAAGGCCTGGTTCTGGCAGAAAGACATGTACCGAACCACGGGATGATCGTTTTCTAGTTAGTCAAGCGTTGAGAAATCGCAAATCTTCTTATGTGGACCTCAAGAACACCCTCGAAGAAGTAAGAAATGTGCAAATTAGTCTATGGACGGTCAGGAGGAGGCTTCTCGCTGCTAATATACACAGTCATCGCCCGGCACGCGGCCCTAAATTACTCCGTGGACATCGAGTTGCCAGGCTTAGCTTCGCTCGAAATTGTGTGTCATGGACTCATGAAGACTGGGATAGGGTATTGTTCTCCGATGAAGCCAGGATATCTCTGCATGGTGAAGACCGACGTCGGCGAGTGCTACGTAGACGAGGAGAACGCTTTGCAGAGGCATGTTTTGAAGAAATCACACCTTATGGAGGGGGCTCTGTTATGTTTTGGGCAGGAATAAATTCTATGGATCGTACGGAGTTAGTCTTCATCGAAAACGGTACACTGACTGGACACCGATACATAACGGAAGTTCTAATTCCTTATGCACAACCCGCTTTAACCGCTCTTGGCGAAAACTCAATTTTTATGGACGACAACGCTCGCGCCCACCGGTCTGGCGGTGTGGATGCGTATATGCTAGAAGTCGGAATTCGTCGTTTGGACTGGCCAGCTAGAAGTGCGGACCTCAATCCCATAGAGCATGTCTGGGACGTTCTGAAGCGACGAGTGAGATCAGTGCAGCCGGCTCCGCAGACCATCAGAGAGCTAAAGAATGTGATTACCGCGGAGTGGGAACGTATTCCCCAAGAAACCATAAAAGATATACTCACTAGCATGCCCAGACGAATGCAAGCTGTGATTTCAGCAAGAGGGGGTCACACTCAATACTAAACTTTTTTACTAAACAAAGGCGAACCGTGAGGTAAGCCTGGCCATCTGCAAAAAAATAATGCAGACCTACCAGTACGGACACGAAAACCTGCTGAAGGTAGAACTCGAAGAAGCCGAGGCAGCCATATACGACAACGACACCCAACAAGTACTCAAGGGTAACATGTCGGGACGATATATGGCTGCTTACAACACCACAAAAGGCTTCGTGGACGCGGTCGAGACTGAGGGGCAGAACAGAGGGCCTCAAACCTTTAAAACACCAAAAGGAGACCCGGTGGTGGTGGTGGCCAGGTGTACGAGAGTAATGCTAGACGAACGGATACTCGAGATGGCGAAAACCATAACGGGCGACCCTGACATAGGCGTTACGTTCGGGGCCTGGGAACTACCAACATTGAAATGGATAAACGGGGTTCCTGGGTGCGGCAAGACAACACACATAGTCAGGAACTTCGACGAGAACAATGAAGTCGTAGCCACAACCACAGTCGAGGCGGCTAAAGACCTTAAGGAAAAGCTGGAGCACCGCTATGGCGATAAAGCCAAATCGAAGGTGCGCACTATGGCCTCCATCTTGGTAAACGGTTTTCGTGAGGGCGTAAGAATAAGCCGTCTAACGGTGGACGAAGCCCTTATGAACCATTTTGGGGCTATAATAATGGCCGCCCGGCTGTCGGAGGCGAAAGAAGTGGTCCTCGTCGGAGACATAAACCAGCTGCCGTATATCGATAGGGAAAACCTTTTTGAGATGCGGTACTGTAAACCAAACCTGACAACAGGAATATCATGTGAGTTGCCTTGCACGCATCGGAATCCCAAGGACGTTCATTCGCCATCAGCGAGGTCTACAACAACATTTACTCATCTAACCCCATCGTCCGCTCCCTGCGCATTGAGAGGTTCACTGGCGCTCAAATACCGGAAAAACAAGCACGAACCTTATACCTGGTATTTACGCAAGAAGAGAAGAAGGTTTTGATAAGCCGGGGATATGGTACCGGAGAAGGATCGAGCGTCATGACCATACACGAGGCGCAGGGACAAACGAGCGAGGAGGTTATCATTATCCAAATGAAGACCAGGAGGCTGCGAATTCATGACAGTGTCTCGCATGCTGTGGTCGCGGTGACTAGGCACACCAACACCTGTGCCTATTACACCGACGACGGAGATGATGCGATCGGTCGCTTCATGGGGAGGGCAGCGGAGGCTACACACAAAGAAATCCTCGAGCACAGCCTCAAGATGGCAATACATAATAGAGACGATGCTGTCATTGAGGATGTACTCGCGCTGCTGAGCGGGGGTCGTGGAAGAGATTAGAAAAAGCAAATAAAACCAAACTATTGAATGATACGTGGATGTGGTGAGTGAATAAAAAAAAAAAAAAAAATTGTATGTAATTTATGTATATATGTATATAAATGTGTGTATGTGTATATGTATATATATAAAATTATATACTTTTGTATATACATATACACTTACACTAATCTAGTACTCTATAAATAAATAATTTTTTAAGGTCAGTGTGGACTTGCGTCCTTCATAGATATACTAAGATAATTTTAAGTACCTACTCGCTGTAATTGAGCAAAATGCCTGCATGTAAAAAAAAATAAATAAAAATAAAATAAAGTAATAATTATAAAAAAAGGCATGGGCAATCGAGAGCCCGTGGATGTACGAAACTTAATTAAAAAAAAAAAATACTAAACTTTTATCTGCTTTTAATGTATTCAAGAAAAACAAAGAAATTAACGCGTTTCATTTTTATTTAGCGAGCAGGTACAATCATAGTGTTTTGAGCTTAAACATTATTTCTTAATAATTTAATTAAAATGTTATGATAAAACTGATGAAAACTATTCCTTCCTAATTAATTTATAAAATTCTGAGGATAACAATACCTAAAATTGTCAAACAAACTAATAGTAACTATAAAATAGTTCTTTGCTTAAGTGCCCGTTTTTTTGCAAAAGAGTTTATTAAAGATAGGTTAAAACTTTTTGGTCTGTGATTTTATAACTTATTTTAAAGACATAATACTTATTCCTGTTGTCAAAATTATGTTTAACACTGTGGAACATGCATTTCATTAAATTAATGTGTCGTATTTAGGTCAGTTATGGAGGACAAAATTAAAATAATATTTATTGGTCTGTAGTTTCTAAATAAAAATTAAATAATGCCTGAAATTATATACTACTTATCTTTACTAGTGTGCATATCGCTTGGTAGTTACTATAAGAAAATAACCGATATGGACATGAAAAGAAATTATGGTACTGGTTTAGGTTTATTATTAATATGTTTAATTTGTGGTCATTATATGTACCACTCTGCGCTTATGGTTTGGGGAAATATCGTTATCATTAAATGCTGTGATCGGCGGTAAGTTGTATCATTAATTTATATTATTATTAGTTTGTTTCGCTTGTGTATGTGTTAAAGATCAAGGATATAAAAAGATGACTTATAAAATAAATTCACCAACAATTCTTAAAACGCTGTAAACTTCAAACTTTGGTCTTTAGCAATATGTACTGTACTGTATCAGCCTGTACGCAACCCACTGCTGAGCGAAGGCCTCTTCTCCATATAGAAGAAGGGTTGGAGCTTGATCCACCACGCTACTCAACTGCGGGTTGGCGCATAATTTCTCTACTATGAGTAACGATCTTTATCAGGTGTCTATAATAAAAACCGGGACAGACGGCTTTACGTCCTCTCCGAGGCATGGTGAGGAGACGCACAAGGACATACACCCAAACCGGAAACAAATATTTATACAAACACAAATATCTGTCCTGAGCGGGAATCGAACCCGCGACCGCCGTGACGCTGAAGCGACTACTCGCACCACTACATAAGAACGGTCGTCGCAAGCAAGCGTTAGCAATATATAGAATAATATTAATTTTTAAAATGGATTGTCTTTTATCCAACTAAATAAGTAGTACTACTATTGGTCCAAATGCGTGCTTTTACCCGCCTAAACGTTAACGATCACATTTCCGCTTATGTAGTTTAACAATACGTTATGGCTAGATATATACCTAGGCTAAAAGATACAAGTTTTATTATTATTATATTTTATAACAGTATATTTAGAAATGAAAGGCGTTCATACAAAAAACAAAAATTGTAAAAATTATTATTTTGGTCAAAGTAGGTAGTCATAATATGTATAAGGTGAAAAATTATAAATTGGAAACCATATTCAATAGACAGAATCAACCTCGCTATAATTTTTATTGTACGTATCAATTATCTATACTAATATTATAAAGCTGAAGAGTTTGTTTGTTTGAACGCACTAATCTCAGGAACTACTGGTACCCATTGAAAAATTCTTATTGTGTTGGATAGTCCATTTACTGAGGAATGTTATAGGCACACTATGACCAATAGGGTCTGAAAAATTATAAGAAACGGTACAAAAACGGGAATAATAATATTTTTTGAGAGCTTCCGTTGCGTCCTTAATTATTCCTATTCCCGAGACATTTTTTATTATAGTTCCACTTTTAAAGTATACATAACATCACGCTTTTTAATCCACGAAGGGGTAGCCAGAGATTCACATATTAAATGTAACACCCACTTTTCGTCAGTTATGAGTCCACCATTCCAGACTCAGTGTTATTTGCTGATAATTTTTGAAAAAAAAAAAAACAATAATACGTTGACTGACACAGGAATCGAACCTGAGACCCTTGCTCGGCAATAGCGCTTGCAATCACTCGACTAACGAGGCGGGCACTCTTTAGAGTAATAGTTTAAAATATTTAAATACGTTTTTTCCTCAAATTAACGCGGATGAAACCGCGGGGCACTTCTAGTATAATATATATTTCCTATATTTCTTGTACTAAACAATAGTTCATAGCGAATACTCGAACCTACATACCGCATTACATCGTATATTACTATGTAATGATCTAGCCAGATGTAGCCGTGGTGGTAAATTATACAAATAAAAAATTTAATTAATTAAAATATTCTAGATATTTACATCAAATCAGCTTGGCATTCACATGGATATACTTAATATATCTTCATTTAAATGTAACGAACATTTATGTAATATGGCTGCATCAAACGTTAGCTTTGAAACTCGTCGGTTTGTCTTTTGAAATGAATGCAGTTCAAATAAAAACCGATGCAAAGGGAATTAGCGTATCGAAAGTGAATATTGGAGATATTGACAACGTTCCGCCTGAGCCAACTGCGGCTGATATTATTGCATATTCTTATCATTACGTTGGGCTTCATAGAGGTAAGTAAAAAATAGGTTTATTGTTTACAAAATATGGATTGTAATATTTTAATATTTATATGTTCCTCAATTTGCAGGTCCTTATTACAGATGGAAAATTTTTGATGATCATTTCAATGCACATTTCGGAGTTTTAGGTGATTGCAGGATAATAACTGAACAAAAATTAAAAAAGGCTATTTTATGCGGACTCGGCTATTTAATATTACGTTCAAAATATTCTCCTGAGGTACATTACCCTTGTGTTTACATAGCTAAACATTTTATTTATTAATTTAACATATTATTACAATTTGTTTATTTATTTATTAAGGTTTTCGGATACATTTTTATATTTTATTTTTTTGAGCAATGTCATTTTAAAGCTCAAGATATTTTTCTAATTTTAATTTATATGATTCATATTTTCTTAATATTTTAATAAGTTGTTTTTATAATTAATAGTAGATAATTAAATATAATTTATATATATATATATAAAATAAATTATATTTAATTATCTATATTATTATATATATATATATATATATATATATATATATATATATATATATATTTATTTATTTTTTATTTTATTTTATTTATATGTTTCAGTTATATGAGGAAGACGTATTCTACGATACTTATGGAGCAGATTTTCGCTACTTGTACAATGTACCACAGTTGATCATGTACGTCCTTCACTACCAGGCAGTCATGATGATGTGCACGAGTATCTTTACCGAGGCTGGTTTTGGAGTGTATCCAGCTAAATGTCAACCGATTCCAGGATTCGGACCATCCGCTCATCTTAGTTTTGTTACATTGGCGTAAGAACATAATTTTTTAACATATCCCTACCATTTTTTCGCGCGCCGGCGGTTGAGGGTTCGATTCCCGCTCGGGACAGATATTTGTATTTGTTCAAATATTGGTTTCCGGTCTGAGTGTATGTCGTTATGGGTCTCCATACCGTGCCTCGGAGAGCACGTAAAGCCGTCGGTCCCGCTTGTTATCATAGACACCTGATAACGATCGTTACCCATGGTCGGGAAATTATCCGCCAACCCGCAGTGGAGCAGCCTGGTGGATTAAGCTCCAACCCTTCTTCTATATGGAGAAGAGGCCTTCACTCAGCAGCTAGCTTCAGCAGCAGCACTCAGGGTTATTTACAAGCTGATACAGTAGGTAAAGTACAGTACAGTACCTACAGTCATATTTGATTACTCTCATGTGACTAACGACAGATGTGGAGGTAAATATTTTACTTGTGTGTATTATTTTGAGTTTGAATATACGTTTTGGGTGAACTTGTTTTCAGACATCCCGGGAAAAAATGATCAGGCCTGATCTCTAATTTCTAGTAGTCTAATTTCAGGCCTGCTCATACATGGACAGGCATGATCATATCTGACATCAGGCATGACCATGTATGATCAGGCCTGAACGTATTTTTACTATTCAGATATGATCATGCATGAACAGACCTGATCATTTTTTCCCGGGATATCCTAGTATAAGTCAAATAAAATAATTTTTTTTTTACTTCAATTGTTGCAATTACCGTACCAGGACAACTTCCACTGACGTAGCATTGGATGAGGAATACAATTTCTCAATGCTTAAATGTTTCAATAATGAAGGGTTGCTGATAGGACCTAAGATGAAGGATACGATGCGGAGTTGGGACATGCCCACACGATATTGGTTCTGGGCGTACGTGCAGAAAACTTTCATTAAATCAAATAAAGAAGTGAGGTAGAATTATTTTTTTTTGCACATTTTATCCTTGATGTCTATATCATATCTTAAGAAAAATATTAACCTTTGAATTGTAGGAGTGCTTTTTCTCTTTTGGCTTGGACAGTATGGTCAGGTCCGACACTGTCTCAATTCATAATTGCTTCTACTTTGTGGATTTATGTTCACCTTGAAGCAGAGTACAGTGTCCTCTATGACACATCTGGCGCCGTAAGTATAAGGAAGTTTATGTTTTTGAACTTTTTAACAAACATCTTAACCGTTATCCTTCCTTACTTTTTTATTCTGTCAAAACGTATTTAAGTAACTATTAATTTGTAAAAAAAAAATTCTAAATTTTTCGTATGTACTTTACTGTACTGTATCAGCCTGTAAACAACCCACTGCTGAGCGAAGGCCTCTTCTCCATATAGAAAGGGGTTGAGCTCAACCCACCACGCCGCTACACTACGGGATAATATCCCTACCATGAGTAACGATTATTACCAGGTGTCCATGATAACCGGGACCGATGGCTTTACGTGCTCTCCGAGGCACGGTGGGGAAACCCACAAGGACATACACTCTTACCGAAAACAAATATTTGCACAAGTACAAATATCTGCCCCGAGCAGGAATCGAAGCCGCGACCGCCGGCGTTGAGGCGATAACTCGGACCACTACACCAGAACGGTCGTCATTTTTTTTTAGTATAAGAATGATATTTGTGCAGTATTTATGTTAACATTTTTATTTATTTTAATTACGTTTTAGTTAAAGCTCCCGTGGGACATCGGATTTTCAATTATGCGTTTGTTTTGCCTACTTTATCTCACCCCTTGCTTTGTCGTTAAAAAGACCGACATCGTATTAAGGTATTATAATTCGATTTTCTGGATTTTTCATTTGGTACTTATCGTCTTGATGATGTATTCAGTAATAATTTATAAAACCAGAAGAGTTTATGAATAAATATCAACATATAAATTGTATTGTGTATGTTTAAAATAAAACAAGTGTATGTATAGATTTAATTTTTATTTCTATCTGAAAATGAAGAAGAAATTTTTTATATCAATTAAAAACATCGTTTGAAAATTATGCAATATTATTCACAATAAAATTATCACAGGTAAACGCTTAGTTGTATTGGAAGACTGTTGTTGGTCATTTTAAACTTAACACTTAAAATGATATAAAATCTTTAAATAAAAATAATTGGAACTCATTGATGATAAATATAAAAAGCACGCATCTTTAAAATTATGATAATATATACTCGAAGTTGACGAGAGTAATCGTGAAAAAAGGAAAGCACCAACTATTTTATTTTTTATTTTTATTCATGATCGAGGAACGGTAATTCAAATTTGAATTTCATGTAGAAAAAAAAACTGTTTATAAAATAATCAATTGATAAATTAATTTAATATTTAAAATTTTATTTAAATAATCATCATGCCTAGGGCCGGCCTAAGGCGGAAATTGCAAGTGTGCAAGACTCACATTTTATGCCCCTATGAAAACGTTATCGAGTTTTTTTTTATCTATAATTATCCTATGTCGGAAGTGTACACAATAACAAAAGCTGCCGGGATATACGTATTCCTAAAAAAAAGGTCGTCCGAGATCTGCCATCGTTGTTTACCTTTGTAGCCTATCCGAATTGCTAAAAAAGGTCGTCCGAGATCCACCATCGATGTTTACCCTTGTAGCCTATCCGAATTCCTAAAAAAAGGGTCGTCCGAGATCAACCATCGATTGTAGCCTATCCGAATATCTAAAAGAATATGTCCTCCTAAAAAGCTCGAGTGTGCGGCTGCATACTTCGCACATCCCTTAGGCCGGCCCTGATCGTGCCCATAACATCATCAAATCTATCTACTTACCTAATACATTTTTCTACAGTTAAACATTCGCATGTTTATTATTAAATTAATTTAATGTATATTTGGTTTATATATGTTACATAAAATATTAAGTCGTATTTGTGTTGGAAACACGTAAGGTAGGGGAAAGGTGTACAAAACGATCCCTCGAGGTAAAATGATTCCCTACAGTTTGGACGAAAATACTAGCGCTATCTATGCCATTTGTTATCTAACGTCTTTCCCGCACTCGACTCAGTAGCCCAATAAAGTGTCATGGTGGTGTGACAACAGTGCGCCGATTTATTACAAAAAATAAAAAATAGGTGTCTTCGATCTAAGGTAAGCCTAAAATCAATGTTTTATTGTTGAAATTCTTTTGCGGATATGTGAATGAAAGTTTTACTGGTGGTTTTGATTGATATTCAGTAACATTTGAAACTAGTTTTGATCTCACCAAGATAGTGTTTTGAAGTTATACTTTGACATCTTTTGTAAATTTAACATTTGGGGTAAAACGATCCCATTTATTGTGTATAATTATATAATAGAATAGTAATAGAAACATTTTACCCCTAACACTTGAAAAAGAAAATGTAATATTTGTCATGTATTTTTTTATAATATCTATTTATACTTTTTATAGATCATGCTACGTAGGTATGTATCAAAGAAAAACTAACCGACAAAACTGGAATGAGGGTGCTATGATGAAAGCACTGAATGCAGTGAGAAATGGGATGCCATACAAAACAGCAAAAGTAAAGGAGTTGTAAACGAAAAACAGTCAATAAAAAACAAAAAGATAAAAAAATATATACAGGGTTAATTCTAAAACACCAGCAACCTCGCAGGACAAGATAGCTAACATTATGTACAACAACATTTGTTCTACCACTTTTGTTAATTTGTTAGATTTTATTTTCATACAAAAATAAATATTAATTTAATTTTACGCGAATGCAATAAACTCTACGCGCGTCCCAAAGATTAGGTAAATAACGACCACGTACTAATGTGAGGGGAAAGGTAGGAACGGGGCGGCGCTAGCGCCTTTGAACTTGACCTATTTAGCCAGCCGCGGCAGTCGGCGGCGGGCGACTTTGATGCGCGCGCGTCATATAATTTTGTGTGCTACTCGAATTTATTTTATTCGTATCGATCGATGTATTGTACCTGTACTAAAGTTATTTTATAACCATGGTACCGCCGCTATTCTAATGTCGAATACACGGAAATGGTGAGGATACTGGCTAAGTGTGATGACAATGTGTCGGAAGCCTGTCGGCAATATGCAGCTAGATATTCGAACTTACCTACACCGAGCCGTGAGACAATGTCAACTCACCGAATCTGACAAACTAGCACGAGTAAATTTTTGTAACTGGTTCGGTTAACTAAAATAATTTGTGCGTTCAATCAAATTAAAACTAATTCGGAAGTGTTAGCACGTGTTAGTGAACAGCTGATTTTTAGGTGTTGTATGTGTGTTGGTTGTGATGGTGACTATTTTGAACGCTATCTGCGCGATACGCACCGACATGCGCGTTACTTTAACCTTAGAGGTAATATTTCGTTTGTAAATATTATTTTATTGTCAATTATTTTTAATTTTTTAATTATTGTAAATACGCTGATTTCACTTTTGAAATACTTATGCCCGCCTGTATTTAACAATAAAAAGTGAATAATACCTAGCTACCAATATTTGATATTAAATTGGTTTAATTAGACTTTAGTAAACGTTAAAGAATAATTACCTACGTTAATAATTTTCACATATTTTTTTATGTTCAGAATTCAGATACCTAATCTACATACCTACATTTTTATAGTATTGGCGGGCATACGGACAGTCGAAGCCTTTTGATGACTAGGTACCGGATGTCTACCGCACAACTGGTTGTGCTGTAACCTCTGGAGGTTATGCAGATGTGTTGCCCTCCTATACATACGATTTATTTGTTTTTTATCGTTTAATATAGCCAGTTCTAAGCCTGGTAAAGTATGAAGGGATTGTGGACTCAGTTTACGTATTGCAGGGACATGACAAAACAGAAATTTGATTATTCACTTAAGTCACTGCGATATACATACTATGATACTGCCCACAAACCCACCAAGCAATTTATATTAATTTTATTAACTAGAATTATCGGGCAGAGAAAGGGTTATTACTATTATTATGCAAGCGCGCCCGAGCGTCGCGTCATCCTTTCGATAATGAATGAAACATAGACTCTAAATTTCAGAGCAGTACAATAAAAGCTTAAAAAATCATTTTTAATTAATGTATTGAGTTATGTCAAAAGTCGTAGAACAAATGTTGTTGTACATAATGTTAGCTATCTTGTCCTGCGAGGTTGCTGGTGTTTTAGAATTAACCCTGTATATTAAAAAACAAAGGAATACTTACAAGTCTGAACCTCGGAAGGTTCGGAGTCTCAAAAGATGGAATGGTAGAAGGGTTGGGTCCGTAGCTCGAAATGTTTTAAATGGGGACATGAAACATGCAACGGTCTCGATAGTGACAATGAAAAAGACTTACATGTGATTTTTGCATAGATCGTTCGGGAAACGCAAAGAAACGATTATGCCTTTGAATTAATAGCATATGATATATAAGCACTAAACTACTTTGTAATAGCTACTATTATTCATGACTGTTGATCATTGTAAAATATTTTAGTTAAAACTATTTTAGAAGGCTGTTTAATTTTTAAGAGATGTTAACTGATTTAAAATTTAATTAATATTGTTTTATATTTGATACTGATCTAAAGAAAATGAAATATGTGCCAAATTATATATAATGATTACCTAGTACTTAGTAATATTATTAATTATAATAAGATTTTTCGAATAAAACTGCTCAAGAAATCTGTTTTTAACCATTATTTGAACATAGAGTCAAAAATGATACTTGGGATCATTTTGACCCAACCCCAGGGATCGTTTTAGACACCCAGGTGTACAAAATGATCCTTTAGTAGAGTTTTGGTAAATGTCTAATAAATCTAAAAATATAAATCACACAAAAAATAATGGCCTGCTAGTATATCAACACTTAAATGACTTATTCAAAATTCTTTCAATGTTTGCTCTTAGTATAATAATTTGGATACAGTGACCGATTTCCCTTAGGGGGATCATTTTAGACACCTTTCCCCTACTTATTTGCAATTCTTTTTTTAAAACAATTTAATATACAGAAAAAATTAACTTATGATTAATGTGATAATTATGTCGATTCTAAAAGACCATGTACTAACTTTGGTCTTTTCGACCTTTAACCGTTGAACGTATTCGAAAAGTCTACGTAATAGTCGAAAATTTAAGTCAATAAATTATGAACAGCAAAGTAATATAAGAAAGAAATTTCTTGTGTTTTTTTTTAAATATATATCTGGGGCTGGTATTAATAAATATTTTAAATGTTTTTTATTTATTTATAATATATTATTATTTTATTTTAAGACTAATATATTTACTTTAAATTTGAATTAATTCGAAAATAACGTCAATATTATCGTAGTTGTAGTAACTCACGGATGTTTAAAAAAAAAATATACAACGATTTTATACTTTATACCTCTAAAAGGTAATATTTACCTAATAAATAGCATTTATATATTCGTATCTACCCTATAAATTTCATAAAGTTAAAGTATCATTATTGTTATCATTATATATTACTATTCGCACCCTTAATAAAACAAAGATGTAACTCAAAAATTACAACTTGTGGGAATTAACGTTTGAAGTTTAGCACTTTTTCCGCATTGTGTTTGATTAAAAATTACCGATTATTTGTAAAGCTCTTCATGACTTTTACTATCGATATAATTAGTTTAAACTATAGAGATTTAAAGAATAATAGAAAAAACACTGTGTTAAAATCTATAATAGCTGTAAAATGGTAACGAAAAAAAAAATGCCGACTTAAATCTCTTTATGGCAAAAATTACTTATTAGACGAACAATATTTTAGGTATTAACCGAAGTAAATCCAAATATTACACATCATCATCAAACGCATTTTCTAAGAGAATGAAGTATAACAAAAAATCATCTTTTTATTTTTAAATAATAAAATATTCCATACTTTCCTTTTAATCCAATACCGAATTATTTGATGTTACTCAAAACCACAGCACTTCAATCTCCGCTCACTGCCGGTGCATCCCTGAATCACGCCACTTTATAAGAACTGACTTGTCAGTTCCTGTTAATTGTAAAGAGAGTAACAATCGCGTATCTTTCTCCATCTTATAGTTAAAACGCTGGAGTCGAAGTCTACCTATTCTTTACGCGACGAAAACGCGTTTTATTGTAAAATCTCCAAATCCACAAATTTTGAGTTACATCTTTGTTTTATTAAAGGTGCGTATTGTCTTTTGTTCTTTAGCTTTTAGACTTACAATTGTATAAATGAATTATATATATATTAGCGTCTATGTCTTATTAGGCAACATTGACAATAACGTAAAATATAATTAATTTAATATGTTTAATACATTTATATACTTCAACGAATAACAGATTAATTATAAAATATAAAACCAATTAAAAATGTGCTTATAGAAAGGTTTACATTCAAATCCTTTCGTAAGTTACTTTCGAACAGTTTATAGTTATTTGTGGATTTTCAATAGTTGTTTTATTTGGAATTAATCTCAATTCCAACAGCGCTGGCGACATATTTCCAGTTGGTTGTATAGCTGTAACAAATTCATATAATGATTTATGACAAAATGTTGACTTATCTTCTAAAATTATTTTGAGAGATGAAACATTGGCTAATGAAATACAGATGTAATAACTCCCGCATATTGATAATGAACGCGGCCGTCATTTGTTAGTTTTCTATTGATATAATATATTATTTTCTATCATACTAGTCTTGTCAAGGATCCTGAAGGCGACTGATTATTATTTTAGTACTTTTATACATCCTATATTAGAAAATAAGCTAATTTTCTTTCGTATTACGTATTTGGCGGTTAAGTTCTAGGAAACAGTGTTAAACTAAAAATTTTAATGTATAATTTTAATTAATAAAAGTGTGACAACCCTATACACGATGAACATTCCTTGTACGGTTCCGGCCGGACCAAATTCGAGTGTGTATTAGCACTTTAAAGATCGCTGATATATACATAGTGACGCCAATCAAAATAATAAAATTAAAAAAAAAGAAATGATTTTATAATATAATAAATGAATACCTCTAGCTTTTTCGTAAGTATCCCTCACAATGTGTTGTAGCGTCGCTATAGTCTTTTCGAGGGTAAGTTTCAAGTTGTTGTTAGTTTTATGAGACCAAGCCAAGAACAAGGACGCAAACAAATCTCCCGTGCCTATGAACGTTGCATCGATTTTTGGTATAAGGATTTGATAACAAGATTCTGTAAATAAAAAGGTCACAATATAATATATTTATTAAGATATATTTTTAACTAAACATTGACGGTCTACATGCGTTGAGTTTCGATACTCGTTAGATTGATTGATATTTTCGATTCCTGTGTGTCGTCTTTAAGTCAAAGCGTGATTTGAGCCTACAAGCATTCATACTAAGCAGGTTGTCTAACAGAAATATAATTTCCTTAGAAGCGAAGCTAGAGTGCTTGATCAAAAAAAAACTTTTCCACTTTATTATTTGTTGAAATGCAGACCATGATAAAATATGACGTAAACCAACTTCTTTATTTTATATTGTTTTACGTCTTTCTTATCATAAAACCAGCAACAATCATCTGACAAGTACTATAGTCGTGAGATTATATTAATTATAATAAAACAAAGTATGTTTTTATGATCTTTAAACTATAAATTACTTTAATATAAATTTTAAATTACCTTTATTACTGGCAATGCTGATCATACTTTTTTCGTCTCCTAGAATCGTACTAGAGAGGACAACTGTTTTAGCTCCCTTATCATGTAACGCTCCAATGACTTTGAGAGCTCCGGCAAGGTCTTTCATTTCTAAACCAGTTATCCATTCCGCTTCAAATTGATTAGGGGTTATGATATCGGCCAAAGGTATTACAGTGTCTCTATAAATTGGTAAAATTGCTTCTGGCACATACATTTGCCCATTATCACCCATCACCGGATCACATACTGTAAATAAAATCAATAAACTGTTTGATTTTTTTCATTTTCATATCTAAGATGCTGAATATTTTGAAAGGATGAAATAACCATATTGAAAAACACCAATACGATCCGATGGAATGTCGCTTTCTATCGGTTCCTATTAGAGTTTTCCAATAGGGAACGTTTTTACGCATAACTATTAGCATATTTATGCTTTGAGTAAAAAATAAAGCTTGTTTTCTTCTCTGAAGAAAAAAAAAGAAAAATCTCAAAATAATTAATCTACTTAAAGTCAAGGGTAAACTAGTTATTAATATTTCTAGTGCAAGTAATATAAAAATAACTAAACTAAATATAATTTAATGATTTGTAAATATTGATTGATGTGAATGCAGACAATGAATACAATTATTTTACTTAGAAAATCTATTTACTTAAAAAATCACTCATTCCATTAAATTGTAGCACTGCAAAAATTTGTTAATTAAAATTACCATTAGCAATTGTGAGACTCTGAGTATGCAAATATGTAATTTGTATTTAAAGATTCAAATAGATAAAAAAAAATCTTACTGTAAGCTATACGTAGATAACTCGATAAATTTTGAGACAAGAAAAAACTACAAGATATTAACAATAGGTATTTTTTCTTCGAAATACTCTCCTACATTCTCTATGCAAAGTTCCATTCGCCTAAACCAACTATTAAAACACTTTTGCCAGTCTTGATCTGATAGGTCCGCAATTGCGACTTCTTAGGCGGCCACGGCCAAAAATAAATCACAGGGACCTAAATCAGAACTGTACGGTAGATGGGGCAAGGTTTCAACACCGGATTTCTCAAGAAACGCTGTTATTCTGAAGGATGTATGTGACGAAGCGTTGTCGTGATGCAGCATAATTCTCCGAAGCCCAGTCTTTGGTCTCATCTCTCGCAGAGCTTGGCAAACTTTCGGCAATGATACGTATATCATTCCAAGTTAACAGATTTATGATTTTCCAACATTGTTGTCGACACATGTCCGCTGTGAGAAAAATACTAGTCACCATTTTTTACCACCGTTACGAAGTCTTTGTAGTTTTGTCAACAATTTTCCTTCTGAAAAGACCCGTACTAACGGCTGTCCCATATTTTCTGGATCATATTGATAAATTCACGTTTCGTCGCCTGATGATTTCCGGAACACGTTTTAACGCTTTGTTTTCAAATCGTAGACGCATTTCGCGGCACCAATCCACACGGGCCTGTTTTTCAGTGTCTGAGAGCAAACGCGGAATCCAACGACAACAAAACTTCCTCACTCCAAGATGCTGATGCAAAATAATGTTAATGTTCCTCGAAATAACGCCAAGAACCTCCTCGATGTCCTAGTAAGTAATTCTCGCACCATCATTACAGTACTCCACACATTTTCTGCATTTAGGTACTGCCGTTTGTGGGCGACCATTCCTATGATCATCTTCGAGGTTTGTTTTACCTTTTAAATTTACTGAACCATCTAAAAACAGTTGCTGTAATCGTTTATGACTAAGTTTTCAGTTAAACCAAAGGGTCTAGCAGACTTCCTATAAGGAAATTGGACCGGCGTCATTGGACATAGGTTATAAGTTTGCTAGACCCTTTAAAATCATAAAATATCATAGTGCGCAAATATTTGCGTTTAAGCTCCATCGTTGCAAAGAAAAACGCGGGAACTGTCGTAGATAAATGACTAGAACATCATTTTTTTTTAAACCAGCAACCTGACTACTTGCATTATATTTTTAAATAAATTTGCTTTAAAAAAATATATGTATAATACAGATTCGTTCCATTTTTAAATTACGAGCATCTCAAAACTTATCGAGTGACCTACGTAAGATTGAATCATTGTGATATGTATAGTTAGAGAGCTGGCTTAAAGCTGACAACACATATTTTACGACACCTGGAATTTCGTATAGTGATACTGCTATACCCAGTGAACAAGCAATGGGTACTAGCTAAGCCCGGCCGCGGTAGGTTTGGGGTCCCTCGGGTTAGCCAGGTTGAAAATTAAGCAAATTTTTAAAGTATTTTACGGCGTCTGCCGTTTTAATATGTTATAATATACCTCTCGAAAAATTGAAAAATAACTATGGCTGCTGATTTAAAGGGTTGCAACATCACGGCAGACACTTTTCAAAATTCGAAAAAAAAAATTTTTTTAAAGTATTTTACGGCGTCTGCCATTTTAATATATTATTTATTGAACTATTTTAAGCTTATATTCTAAATGGCTGCACTTTTGTCCGGTTGTAACTATCCGATTTACAGCGAAACCTTACCTGCAGTCCGTGCATACGTATATTCATAGTTGGAATTTTCACATTCGTAGAACTTATATAACATTGAAATTACACTAGTAAATGTAAAACATCTTATAAATATACAAATAAACGAACACATCTACTACTCTAAATGTGCATAATAAGGAAAAAATGTACATTGTAATGCCGTAGCAAATATGAAATTGTGTTAACTATCCGGTTTACAGCGAAACCTTACCTGCAGTCCGTGCTTAGAAAACATGTAATACAGTAAGAGTAGTAGTTTATCCTACTTCCATACTTTTATATTAAACAGATTACATTGACCGAACACTTTAAGATGACGGATGTCTACGACATATCGACGACTATCACAGAGGCATTCAAACTCATCAGGATATATAATATGTAACAACGAATTACTTTGTCGACGACCGCGAACAAAAGCCAGAAACGCGATATAAAAATGTGAAGGGTAGTGTGTAAGACCCATAGAAATATTATATTTCCAATATCTGTGGTAAAACCTATTATATACTGGACTATCATGATAATATGTTCAGCAAAAAAGGATGCGTTATTAGTAAGCCGTTGTAATTACATTGTTGTAAAACAATGTAATGTAGGTGTAAAATAAAATAAAAATAATAATTTATTTTTTTAGTTTTGATGTACCTACCTGTATAAATATAGTTTTAATATATATAAATAAAGTTTTTCGATAATATATAAGTAAGTACATATGATTTTTATATTACGTTTAATTACTATTTTAGACAAAATATATTTCAAATAACCTTATAGTAAATACCAAATTTAAGTCAAACAGTGCAATTATGCATTCATAGTTAAAGTTGCGATCTTAAATATTGCGAACAACGCGTCGCACCTGTATTACGCGCATCTCCAATGCATACAGAATGCGAGTTGTATGTTGAAAGTATTGAGACATACCTAATACTGTGAATAGAAGTTTTCATTTGACTTATTGATTATAAATTTCTTTTCCATTACTTCGTCAAAATGGCTTATAATTTAAAGTGTGTTATTTGTGCCTCGGAACAAGAAGAGAAAATGCTTTTATTTTGTGAAGAAACTTTAAAAAAGTGTCGGTATGTACAATGCTAAAAAATCCATCGATTTTGATGATGAGAGGTTTCAGCTATTTGTATTAACAAATAAAAATTTAATAATAATAAATAAATTAATTAATTAATTAACAAGGCTGTAGATATGAAAGAAAATTTTAATAAAAACTTCAGAGCTTTGATGCAAGCTTTTTGTGATTGTATAAACAAGTTTTAATTACGTATTATATTTCCAGCATTTGGAAAAATGCTCAATTTCAAATTTAATTTCATATTTGCTACGGCATTATTTTTTTTTATTTTATATATGTCAGCAATGCAATCTGTTTCGTGAACATTTAGCATAGGGTTATGAGTCTCTATATATTGTCTTGAAGGGCAGTCTGTCCAGCGACACACGCCTTTTATTTTTAACAATCCCTATAAATCTCTAGGGGACTTTCTTTTGAGTCTTTTGAACATTGTAATGTTATTCATTAAGTACACAGTCAGTATGTTTGAATGGTTTTCTAGTCTATTCCTGTAGGATTTCATTGAGTGCTTGATCTCCTCTTGGACTGTTCTGATTTCAAGCCGCCAGGTAGCTAGCCATACCGTGATGCTGTTTAGAGAGCGCTGCAGCATGTTACTTGCTTGTGCTGGTTCATCATGTGTACTCAGGGCCGCAGTGTCATCAGCAAAAGTACCTATTAAGACGCCATCAGTAGTCGGTAAATCTGCAGTGAAGACCAGGTAAAGGATCGGGCCAAGCAAACTTCCCCATTTGCTACGGCATTACAATGTACATTTTTTCCTTATTATGCACATTTAGAGTAGTAGATGTGTTCGTTTATTTGTATATTTATAAGATGTTTTACATTTACTAGTGTAATTTCAATGTTATATAAGTTCTACGAATGTGAAAATTCCAACTATGAATATACGTATGCACGGACTGCAGGTAAGGTTTCGCTGTAAATCGGATAGTTACAACCGGACAAAAGTGCAGCCATTTAGAATATAAGCTTAAAATAGTTCAATACATAATATATTAAAATGGCAGACGCCGTAAAATACTTTAAAAATTTTTTTTTTTTCGAATTTTGAAAAGTGTCTGCCGTGATGTTGCAACCCTTTAAATCAGCAGCCATAGTTATTTTTCAATTTTTCGAGAGGTATATTATAACATATTAAAACGGCAGACGCCGTAAAATACTTTAAAAATTTGCTTAATTTTCAACCTGGCTAACCCGAGGGACCCCAAACCTACCGCGGCCGGGCTTAGCTAGTACCCATTGCTTGTTCACTGGGTATAGCAGTATCACTAGACGAAATTCCAGGTGTCGTAAAATATGTGTTGTCAGCTTTAAGCCAGCTCTCTAACCAGTATATACAATGCAAAAGATAATTTAAATTGAGTAATAAAGTGATGTTATTATTTCTTCGTCTATAAATAATCATACCAGCATAGTAATTCCATTATGTTTATTACAGTGAGTTGAGTTTAAATTATTTGATAAGGTTATCAACACACAATAAAAATAAAATATGAGATGACTTAGATATTTTTTGGACTTACGAAATATTTTAATTATTTTGTATTAATATATTTTTAGGGTTCCGTAGGCAAATGGCAAAAAACGGAACCCTTATGGATTCGTCATGTCTATCTGTCTGTCCGTCCGTATGTCACAGTCACTTTTTTTCCGAAACTATAAGAACTATACTGTAGAAACTTGGTAAGTAGATGTATTCTGTAAACCTCATTAAGATTTTCACACAAAAATAGAAAAAAAAAAAACAATAAATTTTGGGGGTTCCCCATACTTAAAACTGAAACTCAAATATATTTTTTCATCAAATCCTATAGGATAGGTTTTCAAAAATGATATTGAGGTTTCTAATATCATTTTTTTCTAAACTGAATAGTTTGCGAGAGAGACACTTCCAAAGTGGTAAAATGTGTGTCCCGTCCCCGCCCCCAGTAACTTCTAAAATAAGAGAATGATAAAACTAAAAAAATATATATGATGTACATTACTATGCAAACTTCCACCGAAAATTGGTTTGAACGAGATCTAGTTAGTAGTTTTTTTTATACGTCATAAATCGTAAACCGCAATTTACCTTTCATTCAATCAACTCAAACATAAAAAAAGAACTTTTATACGATATTATTTGCTGCTACGGAACCCTTCATGGGTGAGTCCGACTCGCACTTGTTTATGACCCAAATTAACTAATTATGTTACATAACTATGTAATACTTGCAACAAATCTGCTGTTTTTGCTAATTAAGGAAAACACGCCCGAATTATTCCAGACTACAATATTTTAATAAAATTATATATATATATATATATATATATATATATATATATATATATATATATATAACTTTTATTTTATCAATTTTAATAAATTATTGTAGTATTTGGATATTTTAGTAAGAGTTTATATTTGAATAAGAGTTTGGATATATATACACATGTTTGCCCTCAGCAACAAAATGCTAATTAAAGCCTATCCAAGGCATTGCCTTCTTATAACAAATTTTATAAAAAGTAGGTCATGAGTGATTTATAACTATCCAAAATAACTTGAACTCTCCTATTCTTTCTTTTCTTGATTCATTGATTTCTTGTATCATTTTTATGATAATATTATATAGCACAATAAGTTATTTTTTTATCTTAAAATTTTATTTTTATTGTAATAATTTTAAAAATAATGTGTGAGTAAATAATCAAAACTATAACTAGTAAATTCAATCTCATTCACATTTTGCAAGATTGAAGCTCTTGCAATTTTTTAATAGATCTTGCAAGGTTACAAGATTATAATTATATACCTTGTGTTTCTTGAGATGCCATTTTCAAAAATAACTAACTATTATTAATATACTAATTCTAAACTAACCACCTTTCTTAAATATTAAAACCAAGAAAAGTATAATTAAATCCCAGAAACCTCAAATATTAGTATAAATAAGTAAATCATCATAAAAAATGAATACAAAGTAATAATATAAATAAAAAAAGAAAGAAAAATAAATATTATATACTCCTTACCATATATTAAGTTTGGGTTTTTCTCTCGTAGTTTTTTAACAAGTTGAGTAATTTTTTTCAAGGAATCAGGTGACATTGAATATCCAGTTAAAAAATGTGTATAATAATCAACACCATTCAATTGGAGCCCCTCAAAAATTGTTTCCATGTCCTCATTTTTAAGTATTGTTCCTTTATGTCTGTGTGGATAGGCTCCATGTGTTGAAAACTGTACCGTATTTATAGCATCAACTTCAAAACCTAAAAGCTACACAACAATACATTATAAAATATTTATGAATTTAAAATGTAGCCTGTTGTGTAATTGTAAGTCATTAAAATTAAAAAATAATAATAAATGAAGTAGTAAAATATAGAAGTAGTAGCAAGTAACAGCAATTGAGGTAGAATTATAATGAGGTAGTATTAGAATACTTTACCAATAAATTATTATGTTCACAAAAGCAGTTCAGAATTATAAATAAAAACTTTTGTGTTAGTAATTTAAATTTAGAATATTTTTTATAACTTTTTTGACCTCAAATTGATAACATTCAAGATAGTATTTTTGCTCTGAACTGAACTGAATTAGCCTGTAAACGTCTCACTGCTGTGTAAAGGACTCTTTTCCATGTAGGAGAAGGGTCGGAGCTTAATCCACCATGCTGCTCAACTGCGGGTTGGCGGATAATTACCCTACCAGAAGTAACAATAGTTACCAGGTGTCTATGATAACAACTGGGATGTATGGGGCTTTACGTGCTCTCCGAGGCACGGTGCGAAAACCCACAAGGACATGCACCCAGACTGGAAACAAATATTTGCATAATAACAAATATCTACCCCGAGCTGGAATTGAACCTGTGACCACCGGCTTTGAGGCGACTCCTTGCTACTACTACATCAGAATGGTTATACTTAATTATTTGGCATTTTATATATGTATTATTTCACATTATTTGTTATCCTGAAATGAGATTGGGATTTCAATGAATGAGTATCAGAATAAAATATTTTTTAAATAAAAACTGCAATCAAAGAGAGAAATTCATAAAATTCTGTTGTAATTTATAACAGTATTATAAGATAGTTTTTTCACGCAAAATAGGCGCACAGTGACGTCGAGTTGCGGAAACAAGCCCGTCTTTACTTATACTTACACTAAGATAGTTTTTTGTTATCGATTATTGAATCAGAAAAAAAAGATACGATAAAAATAAATTAATGAAAATACATAGGTACTTACTTGAAGAGGAAAAACTGCACTTTTGTTACCAACGTAACCATGAACAACATGACTTTGAATTGAGAGTACTCTAGGTGTAGAATCTAAAGACATTTTATAAAACAAACTTGATTTATTTTAAAATATAACACACTTAATTTTATTATCTAAAGTTTATCTTGTATATATAAGATACACTATAAATATACAGTGTTATTTCTAAGACTTACGAAATATTTTACAACGGATTGTAAAACGACTTAACATTTAAATAATGAAATCGGACTAAAAATTGTACCTATTAGTTTCAGTCAGCTTCAGTGACAGGCTGTGTGACAACTTCAACTTCAACTTCTTTTGGTTTGATGGCTTTCACTGGTGCCAAAACAGCACAGATGATTTCGCCAATGTCACGTAGAATGGAGAATACACGAAGGAGATTGATCGGTGCGGTCGAGATTATAGCCTTCGTTAAATTAAAGAGGGAAAAAGAAAATGAGTGGAAAATAGTAGTAATTTAGTTTAAAACCCTTAAGACCTAGAACAACACAAAAATTTAAATTAGTAATATATTATATACAACTATGTTATGCTAAGACAATCACAAAACTATATTTACAACAACACAAAGAATATTTACAACCTAATTTTGTTACGTTTAATGTATTTACATAAAAATTTACAGTAAGGACTAAACACAAGCATCAACAAACATTCAATATTTACAGGACGGGGGATTTTGCGAGGAAGGACATCGTATAAAGGATAAAGTAGTTTAGGACAATTGAAGAGGATACCTATGGGATGCTGAACCTTCGTCGAGGCCACATTCACACAAAGAGTGGTCTCGTACCCTAATTTTTGCCAGATGAATGGGAGTGCTTGAATGACCAAGACGTAAACGGCAGATTGTGGATATCACCCAACGGTCGGTATGTCTAAGAAGAAAGAACCAAGGACGTCTTGGTATATCAGGTTGTATGGCGGCGTAGAATTTTCCCTTAACCGATTTTGATTCAACCCAGTAAGAATTCCAAGCCTTGTCAAGATGAGTTTTCGCCAAAGCCCGCAAGTCATCAGAAGAATTACTAAAGTGTTCTAAAGACCCGGTATGTACAGCCATTTTAGCACAAGAGTCTGCGGTCTCGTTACCAGGAATGCCAGAGTGACCTGGAATCCATAGCAAAATAATTTGTAGTCCTTTTTGGTAACATAAGAACATAACCTCTCTAATCTTTAAAATAATAGAAATTCTTAATTTACTATGAAACGGATTAGCTTTAATAGCTAACAGGCAGCTGAGAGAGTCAGTGCAGATTACTGCCTGTCGTAAATTATGAGAGAGACAGTATAAAATTGCCTCCAGAATGGCAACTGCTTCACCAGTAAACACTGATGTTTGGGGAGGGCACTTGTATTGTAGTATAATTTTATATTTTGGTATCCAGCAAGCAGCACCAACAAAACTATCAGGGGAAAGTTTAGATGCATCAGTATAAATTTGAAGATGTTCTGACCAATTTTGATGAACTAAGTTTTGGAAATTGATATTTGTATCTGATGCACCTTTAACCAGGCCAAGTTCTGTTACAACGGGAGGGTTGTATACAAGGGCTTGGAACGGTATAGTAAAGAGAGGGTTAGAAGGAAAAGATGTCAAAGGATGGGGTAGCCTGGTAAATTTAAGAAAGCTGTCTAATAGGTAAGACGGGGTTCTGTTACTGGAACAAAGATGGGATAGTTCGTTTAGTCGGGACCAGAGAGGATGGGTAGACAGTTGCAGGAATTTAATGACAAAACGATCGCATAAAAATTTTCTTCTGCTATGTAAGGGGGGTTCAGCACACTCTACCTGTAACGCATTAGTAGGTGTAGATTTCATGGCACCTAGAATGATTCTCAAGCACTTATACTGAATTTTGTTTAACTTTTCTGAAATATATTTACTAAGAGGGTCTAAAATAAATAAAGCGTAGTCCAGATGACTCCGAACTACAGCGTTGTATATAAGTTTAAAAGTGTAAGGATGGGCACCCCACCAAACACCTGAAACTGCTCTGAGGGCGTTAATGTTTTTTTCACATTTTTTAACAACATATTCTACATGAGAAAATCCATTCAGTTTGTTATCGAGAACTACACCTAAGAATTTGGCCTTATCTGCGAGGTGAATATGTTGATTCCCCAATAACAAGTCAAAAGAAGGGATGTTTCTTTTTCTTGTGAACACCACCGCTTGACTCTTAGGGACAGATAAAGATAAGCCATGGGTTGAAAGCCATTGGTCTAGATAGTGCAAAGCAGAATTTAGTCGATATGTTAAATCATCCGCGGAATTTGATCTATGATACAATACGATGTCATCCGCATATTGCAGAATGTTGCAGAAACTATTCACAGACAGATCGAGATCGTGAGTGTATATGCTGTAGAGCAGAGGACTAAGGACTGAGCCCTGAGGGAGACCTTTCCAGACAAGTCTGGGGGGAAGAGATGTGTGCTGGTGTTTAACCACAATGGATCTACAAAATAATAGATTGCAGATGAAATGAACTATCCTCGGAGGAATACTCAGCTGTAGCATTTTCTGCCTGAGTACCGGAAGAAGAACATTGTCATATGCGGAGGTGATATCTAGAAAAACACCCACAAGGTACTCACTCTTAGCAAAGGCAATTCGAATGTCTGTGGAAAGAATACTTAAACTGTCGAAAGTGCTCATCCCTTTCCGAAAGCCAAACTGAAAGGGCGAGAGGATATTACTGCTTTCCACTATCCATTCCAAGCGGTTTTTTACAAGATGTTCAGTAATTTTGACTAATGTAGAAGATAAAGCAATAGGTCTATATGAATTGGAATCTGAAGGATCCTTACCTGGTTTCAGAATTGGAATAATGATTTGAGACTTCCAAGATTGCGGGACGATTCCTTGTATGAAACCAGCATTAATTATGTTTAAGAAGAAATTCTTTGCTTTATCACTTAAGTTTACAATAAAGGAATAAGGCACACCGTCTTCACCAGGTGATGTGTCCCTTAACCCGTTTAATGCATATTCCAGTTCCGAAAAGGAAAAAGGGGCATCCATATGACTAGAAACAGATGCCGGTGTGAAATTTAAAAAACAATCCTGGTATGGAACGAAAGGAGGAGCGAGCTTATCAGCGAAATCGTTTACAGGCTGTGTGACAATTAATTATCGAACGACAATGATAGGTGTCAGCTTGGTGTCAGTGCCTACGATTGACAATTGACATATTGTAAATGGGGTGAATAGGGATCTCAAATATGACAACCCTATGCATTTTTTCCTATTTACCCTTTTTCTTCTTCTAACAACCCCGGTTTAAGTATCAATAGGGACAGCCTATATTTTTTTAAATATTTTTATATATAAAATACAGTATAATTTTTTATTATTTTAGTAAAGTATAAATAAGCGGAAAAATAAAAAAAAAAACTTATTGTTCTTATTTTTATAGATAATAAGAAAATTTGTATCTTTGATCGTACCTATTGACCCTGTTTTACGGTACTTGCCAAAGAGTATAATGTAATACATAGTACTTACGCGAACTGAAATATTACTGTAGCTACCCGTACTACGAAAAATGCGAGTAACGAAATGCATTCGTGTGTAACATTTCGTTAACATAGAGGTATTATAAATAGAGTAAGGAAGACATACGCCTGCCTGTAAGTGGATACGTCCAACGGTTAGAAAGAGAGAAGATCGCGGTACACCATTGGCCTTGCGGTCTCAAGTTCAAATATTGATTTTTTTTGTGAACGTCAATTATTTACTTGTATTTTAACTTTTCGACTACAAACTAATCATAGAAACAACTCTAATATGTACAGCAATATTATATTGGTATGTAATTCAACCGGTACCGCGATCGTCTCTCTCTTTCTAACCGAGGGACAACTGGAGGGCTGGCTCCCCTGCTCTATCTATAATACCTCTGTGTTCGTTACTCGGTAGCTCGGTACTAGATGACATAACCGTTACTCAGTATCGAATAATACAACCGTATTACGCTTTGCTACAGCTTTCATAGTTTTATGAACTTAAAAAAAAATATATCTCTGCAATTGTCGGACACCCCAATTGTTCTTGGTGTTGAAAAATCGCAAATCGTCTGAACTTACTAACAATAAGTTTTTTAACCCTACAAGTTTTATAGATGAACATATATAAAATTTTTAATTATTTAACTTCTGGTAAAGTTAACATTGAGTAAAATGGCGACTTTAAAATGAATTATTTCGCTTAAATTATTTATATTAATCAATGCAGAATCATTTACTTTATATTTCAAATTCAGACAACCATCTAAAAATTCATATATGTTATACACATCCTTAAATTTTGGGCTTACGATCTCTGCGTTTGACTGATTGTAAACTCTACTACCACCGCATGAGCGTTGGATGTCCACTGCTCAACACAGACCTCCCCCATCTCTGGGGTGGTTTGTCAATACTCGTCACGCTTGGCAGGCGGGTTGATGAGCGCAATGTATTGTAGCAGAATATAGTGACTATGCTGTCCATCATCATCCAGATTGGTGGACAGTTGTTCACACCACATAGGCCTTAATTGCTTTTCACAGCTCCTCGACAAGAAAGAGGTCGGGACTATTCTTCTCTGCCGGTCACCGTACGGCATACTTTATATTTATTACAACTAAAAAACCTAGACTCAAGGAATTTAATTTACTTAAAAAGCCGAATACGAGATGTTGCATTTTCATCAATGCAAAATTGTATCTTTTTTATTGCATCTTCAGTTAATTTGTACGCTTATAACTGGATATGTAGAACCAGTTTGTGTATATGTTGGAAGACAACAAATATTTTAATATATCTAATAATTTATGGTTATCTGTAATGACAGGTGACAGATATCCCTTTGACCTAAAGGTTGTAGATACCAGGTCATAAAATCCCAAAAAAAAAAAAAAAACAGATATCCCTAGCTCCATGTGACAGATAGACAACGTTGTTTGTGGTCTTCCATCCTTCTTCTTACCTTTTTTGGATCAAGGCCGGTCAAGGCTCTTAAAAGTATTAAATATAATAATTATTAAAAACGTGTCCTTTCATTAAGAAACACCCAAATAATTCATTTCAATAGGTTATGGGCCCAGTCAACGCTCATCCTATTGCAGGGTTTTCTTAATGTTGAAAATACGGTGTGGTCAAGCACTGAAGTAAGGACACGTGGCACATGGTCAAGCGTGGTCAAGCGTGGTCAAGCGTGCACATCGCGCATTATGGAAGCCATCAACTTAAACGCCATCAACGAAATAAAACTTCGCGACCCAGCGCAATGGGCAGCGTGGAAGTTCCGGGTAAGGGTACTTCTAAGGGCGGCAGGTGTCTTGGGCATCGTGGACGGTTCCAGTCCGAGGCCGGATGAGGTCAAAGAAGAGTTTGCAGCGTGGGCAGACAACGATGCAAAGGCGCAGAACATCATAGTTGGCAGGTTAGCAGAAAAAACAATATCACAAGTATTAAGCTGTACTACGGCAAAGCAAATATGGGACAGATTGCATACTGTATTCGAACAAAAAGGAAATTTATCAATACACATAGCTCAAGAAAAGTTTTATAATTTAAAATTTACTGATAAAGATACAGTCGCAAATTTCTTGGGACGGTTCGAAGAAACGTTGGCTACTTTAGAGTCCCTAGGTGTTAAAATCTCGACGAGCATGGCAATTACGAAGATAACGTCATCACTTCCAGCCTCATATAAGCACTTTGTCTCTGCATGGGAATCTGTTCCGGCAGATCAACAGACATATGAAGAGTTATCATCTAGGCTGTTAGTTGAGGAGTTGCGCATGAAAGATGGAGCGAGTTCCACCTCGGAGGCTTTTAAAGCAGTGAAGAAAGGCCGTAAGTGTTTCAGGTGTGGTGGTGAAAATCACTATAAGTTAGAGTGCGGAAAAACTCAATTTAATTTGAAGAAAAATAAGTTTTGTAATTTTTGTAAACGTTCAAATCACAATTATAGTGAATGTTGGTTTAAAAATAAGTCTAATAGGTCAAAAGTACCATCTAATGATAAGGACAAAGGTAGTAATGCATTTCATGTAAGTATGTCCCCAGCCCTGAATGCACAAACATGTCAAAGTAGGGATGCATGGATTATGGATAGCGGTGCTTCAGAACATATGTGCCATAATATTAAATATTTTAGAGAATATGAAAGTTTTCCAGTGCCAAAGCAAATAATAATAGGAGACAGTACAGTCATCAATGCAGTAGGTGTAGGTAAAATACATTTAGAGGCATATAATGGTGCTGAATGGATTGAAACAAGTTTAAATGGTGCTTTACATGTGCCAGATATGAAGTTAAATTTATTCTCTGTCAGTTCAGCTACAGATAGGGGTTATATATTAGAAATGAATAAAGAAAACGGCATTTTCAGGAAAAGTAATAATAAACAGCAAATCTGTGCTATAGCTCATAGACAAGATAAGTTATACATAATGGAATTTAGATACAATGAGAGTGATATTGCATGTGTAGGTAAAGTTAGTGATAATTTGTTAGAGTGGCATAGTAAATTGGGCCACCAAGACATTGAACAGGTTAAAAATATCTTAAAAAGGAGTAACATCAATGTGTCACCTAGCAGTAGTGAGTCTACTTGTGAAGATTGCTTAAAAGGTAAGTTACATAAGCAACCATTTCCTTTAAGTGAGGTCAGAGGTCAACAACCTGGTGAAATTCTACATATGGATTTGTGCGGACCTATGGAGGTTAGTTCACTAGGTGGTGCATATTACTATTTGTTGATAAAGGATGATTACTCTCGTTTTAGAACAGTTTATTTTTTGTCTAATAAATCTGAAACTGTAAAGTATATTCAAAAATTTTTACAGTATACTACAAATAACTTGGGTCACAAAGTAAAAATAATTAGATCTGATAATGGTAAAGAATTTATTAATCAACAGATGCAATTAATTACGGATAAAATGGGTATAATACACCAAACAAGCTGTGCTTATACGCAAGAACAAAACGGGTGTGCGGAAAGAGAAATTAGAACAGTAACTGAGGTAGCTAGAACTATGCTATTAAGCTCAAGTTTGAATAAATCTTTATGGGCTGAAGCTGTCAATACTGCTGTGTATGTTTTAAATAGAACCAGTAAGAGTAGGGTCAAAGATGTAACACCATATGAATTATGGTTTAGTAACGGTATATTTGACATTAAACAATTAAAAGTATTCGGTTCAAAAGTTTCCGTTCATGTTCCACAACAAAAGCGTCTAAAATGGGATTCCAAATCCGAAATAGGATACTTTGTAGGCTATGGTGAAAATACAAAAGGCTATAGAATTTATTTTCCAGATAAAAATGATGTTTTAATTAAAAGAGAGGTTATATTTATAAAACAAACAGAATATAATGTGTCACAAGAGCAAACACTAGAAGAAACTGAATGGCCAGTAGAATATTTAGAAGAAGAGTATGAAACAAGGCTAGATGATGAGTATCACAGCTTTTATGAAGAGGATACAACGACCGGGCATGATCTTATGCTAGAAGAACAAGATAAAATAATACAGAGGGAAGCAGAATGTTCTCCAAGTGATCAAGAGCATATAGATCAACCAGGATGCTCACAGAGCAGCCAAGAAATAGGAGAAAATATCCAGAAGGAACTAGCAATTAGTAGACCATCAAGAAAGAAGGTAACACCACAATGGTTTGATGATTATGAAACAGGTTTTGTGACAATAAATAATGAACCATTAACATATGAAGAGGCCATGACAAGGGATGATAAAGATAAATGGGAAGAGGCCATTAAAAGAGAAATGGATACATTAAATGCCAATAATACTTTTACAGTGGTGAATAACATACCAAAAGAAACAAATATTATGTCAACCAAATGGGTTTTCAAAATTAAAGACACTGATGAAGGAAAATTGTATAAGGCTAGGTTAGTAGCACGTGGTTTTGAACAAAAAGACGGTATTTCAGATGTGTATTCTCCCGTTGCTAAGTTAGGAACGTTTAGGATTTTTATGGCTATGGCAAACAAGTTAAAACAATTGGTTTATCAAATGGATGTAGTAGGTGCTTTTCTACATGGAGATATAAAGGAAATAGTGTACATAAAATTACATACAGGAGAGATATGCAAACTTAACAAATCTCTATACGGTTTAAAGAAAGCTCCAAAGTATTGGAATGAGAAGTTTGATAACTCTATGATAAAACAGGGGTTTACTAGGTCCAAAAATGATTCTTGCTTGTATTTTAAAAGAGACAAAGCTAAATATATGTATGTTTTGCTTTATGTAGATGATATTCTATATTTTGGATCAGATCAACAGGAAATACAAAATTTTAAAATTCAATTATGCCAAAATTTTAAAATGAAAGATTTAGGTTTAGCATCAACATACTTAGGCATAAACATAAAACAAGAAAATGGTATAACTACTCTTAACCAAGAAAAATATTTAATTTCAATATTAAAAAGATACAAAATGTTAAACTGTAATCCTGTTTCCACCCCGATAGATCAAAATTTTAATTTTCAAATATTACAAAGAGAAGGGTCTGAAAGTAGTGAAATAGAAACAAAATGTAGACAGTTGATAGGTTCTTTATTATATGCAGCTTGCGGTACAAGACCAGATATATGTGTTGGAGTCAGTTTCTTGAGTAGATTTCAACATTGCGCCAGTCAGATGTTATACAAGTGTCTGAAAAGAATATTAAGGTATATTAAAGGTACATTACAACTTTCCCTCGTTTACAACTGTAATAGTACAATAATAGAAGGATATGTTGACGCAGACTGGGCTGGTGACATGCATGATAGGAAATCTACATCAGGATATGTATTTAAATTGTTTGGATGTACAATCTTATGGTATAGCAAGAAGCAAACATGTATCAGTCTTTCTTCAACTGAATCTGAGTATATTGCTTTGAGTTTATGTATTGTTGAAGCAAATTGGTTAAAAAGTCTATTGACTGAGTTTGGTATTATGTGTAATAACATAACAATTTATGAGGATAATCAATCAGTAATTAAGTTAGCTTATAACTCAGAAAATATCAAAAGATTGAAACATATTGATATAAGATATAAATATATAGTTGAGCAGGTGAATAAAAGCTTGATATCATTAAAATACATAAATACTTCTGAAAACATAGCAGATATTTTAACTAAACCATTGGGTAAAACAATGTTTGAAAAACTTAAGTGTACAATGTTTAAGTAAATACTAAAGTAATAGGTAACACTGTGTTCTGCTAAATCAAAGTAAGAATTGTTAAATAGTGTTTAGTACTAAGAGTAGGTACATAAAAATAATACAATCTTTTCTGAGTACCTAGTGATAATTTAAAGTAAGTATAATATAAGTATAAACTTGTTATATAAAAACATAAATAGGTACAAGATTGTAAAATGTAAATAAATATTTGTTGAGGGGGGGTGTTGGAAGACAACAAATATTTTAATATATCTAATAATTTATGGTTATCTGTAATGACAGGTGACAGATATCCCTAGCTCCATGTGACAGATAGACAACGTTGTTTGTGGTCTTCCATCCTTCTTCTTACCTTTTTTGGATCAAGGCCGGTCAAGGCTCTTAAAAGTATTAAATATAATAATTATTAAAAACGTGTCCTTTCATTAAGAAACACCCAAATAATTCATTTCAATAGTATACTTATTTATTATTTCATGGATTATAGTTCGTTTAACATGCATGATATTCGATATTTCGGAATGATTATTAAGAAAGGCTTGTAAGATTTTCTCACATACCTCAATGGATGTAACCTGGTTTTTATAATGCACTAGCTGTGCCCCGCGGTTTCACCCGCATTAATTTGAGGGAAAAACGTGGAAAAACGTACTTAAATATTTTTAAACAATTACTCTAAAAGTAGATACCCCCCTCGTTGGTAGAGTGGTCGCAAGCGTTACTACCGAGCATGGGGTCTCAGGTTTGATACCATTTTTTTTTGTCGCACGGGAATCCATTTACGGATGATATCCACGACGCCCGGGTAATAGTCCTAGACCTATGTCGGACTCGGCACTTTGGGAGTGCAATACCGTACTAAACCCCTGCGGGAGCCTTCTGCCGCTTTAATTGGAGGGTCCCGGATCTGCAGGCAACAGGATTCCTCCAGCGACATCAGGCTTGATCGTTCCTGGTTCGTTTAACGTATTATTGAGTTTTTTATTTTTCGAAAATTCCCAGTAAGAGTGATATTATATTTACTTTAAAAGTAGAACTATAGTAAAAAAATGTCTCGAGAAGAGAAATAATAAAGAACGCAACGGAAGCTCTAAAAAAAAATATATTTTCTCGTTTATGTAACATTTCTTATTATTGCTCAGCCGCTATTGGTCGTAGCGTGATACAGCCTATTATTATATAGCCTATAGCTTTCCTCGGTAAATCGGCTATCTAACTCAAAAATAATTTATCAATTCTAACCATTACGTTCATACAAACAAACAAACAAACTCTTCTGCAGCTTTATAATATTAACAATAAGTATAGATTAAGGTATTTGTATATAAGAATCATTATGTAATGCTGCTGGGCTGATAAAAGCCACAGAACTCCTTAACTGCTAGGAAATAGAGAAGACGTTGCGCTTACGTGGTACTACTATACAAGTATATTTATACTAAAAAAATGGTTGTCTTTTAAGAATTTTTTAATTCGAACCAGTAGTTCCTGAGATTAGCGTGTTCAAACAAACAAACAAACTCTTCAGTTTTATAATATTATATTAAAGATTTTTAGGTTTCAAAATAGTTTGAATAATTGAACATAATTATAACTGAACTATAAATATGTATATATTTATCTTTGAAAGATGAACTTTACATTGTCAAGCGGGCCCTATATTTCAAACCTGATATGTTGCTCCCAATTTTGATAATTAGAAGACTTATTTAAGTAGGTATGGACAAATTAAAGTCAAGTTACTGAGCTTTAGACGATTTACATTATTATACATCACTTTTATATATTTAAATTATTTAACAGACAAATTTTTCTTTTGTACAATAAATCAAATACATATATTATGTTAATTATTTAACAATTTTAAATTTATTTATTTTGCAATACTCTTTGAATTCATGTGATGTCACTTACCACATACATATTTAGCAGAAAAACTAGTACAAATACCTTTTTGAAGTAGTCCAGTTTCATGACTACATTACCTTAATAAACTTTAAGCTAATTTGATTTTCTAGTGAATTTTATATTATTTGGATGGGAATAAAACTTGAAAGCATTTTAATTTTAAAAGTAAAAAAAATAAAAAATAAAATCAAATTACAGGTATTTTGATTATAATAATTCATTAACAATAATAATATAATTAATATATTAATTTAAAATAATATTAATATATTTTATATAAATAAATGTTTAACATACACACACGGTCATTTGTTCCTCCAAATTAATGCCTGTGTTTTAGGTAACAGTTGACTTATATACATTTTTTTAAAAATAAATATACATATAAATAATACATAATTATATAAATAAATACATATTACACCCAGACTCGGGGCGGGGATCGAACCCACAACCCTGGAGCAGAAAACAGGGCCACTGCCAACTGCGCCACGGGCCAGTCAATATATTTAATTTAATAATATAACAAATGTTATTACTAAGTAAGATACTTTAAGAGCTTTCTCTTCTTGTTTAAAGTGGAAATGCATAAAAAATAATATTTTGTTTTATTAATTAGTGAATTGACTGACTAAAACCGAAAATATAATCTGTATAGTTACTAACTTAAACTATAATTATGTACTGGAAATTAATATCTATGTATGTTCAATTTGATTTGATCATTGACTAGAGCTTGGTTTTTCCTGGGTTGTTTGATAAGCTCTTTCCAAAGTGTCAGTAATTATTTTCATATCATTTTCAATACTTCGAGCCCAATTTTCAACATCTCCTATTTCTTTTAGGGCACTGCTGAAATTTTCAACCAAGGCTAGCCATTGCTGTGTTTGTTTAGCAAAGTTTATCGCTCCTTGATGTAACAGTTTTGCTTCAGCGTCTAGTTTTTTTTGGTTTAAATAGGCTTGTGCTACCCTGTAAAAATTTAAATCTTTATTTTTTACAATTATTTTTATATTAATATCTATTAACATGATTATATTATATTTGAAGTAAATTATGACTGAAGATCCTTTTTGTGATTTGTTATGTTGATTATATATTTTTTTTATACAAAATAACTTAATTATATTAAAAATAGACATATTGATTTTATTATATTTAAAAAAAAAAGACAAAAAAAATCTAATTTAGAATTGACAATAACATGAAATGTTGTATTTATAACTGTAGAAATATATTAGGTTTTAAAATACAGTTAATATATATGTAAAAAATAAAAAATTGGATTGGTGTCCAATATTAATATTCTTGGTATACTTACTTTTAATTAAATAAAACTTACCCTACATTCAAGTGGTCGACAAGAGCTTGAGTCAAATCATTTGCAGCTGCGATACATTCCTTGCGTTTTTGTTCTAAAAAAGCATTAAAGTAAGTTATTAACTAAACTATACTATATTAGCATTTATAACATTGAAAACTTCGAACTCGTACCTTGCACTACTCTCTTAGCTGCTTGCTTAGTTTGGTGTTCTTTTATTAAGGAAGACAACATTTTAGATGTCAGTCAATATTATTACAAAAGTTATAAGCGTTTTAATAAAACAGAATGCAATAATATCCAAAATTTCTTAGACTTTAAGTATACAACTTTTATGTTTAATTGTTTATGTACAAAGTTTGACAATCCACAAACATCAAACATGTTTGTCTGTTGTCATGAGAGCAACAAATTGTCACATTGACAGATTTTTAATGTATATGATCCATTTCTCGGAAAATTGTAAAAAACAGGTCACGTAGTATACTTTCCCTTACATGGATTATCAGATTATATTTTCTACATGTTAATTAATACTTAATTTTAGGATATAAAGTCGCGATGCATTTTAATCTTGGTAATTATTAACGACGTGTTACATTACTTGTCGCTAAAAACTGAATACTTTTGTTTATGATCACCATTGCACTTAGTGCAAAAGTTCATTCATTCATTTGAATTAATGGCTTTCATTAAATAAGCACGGGTAATGTCACGTAGAATAGAAAAGACACGAAGGAGATTGCTCGGCGCGGTCGAAATTGCATAGACTATAGTTTACTGTTTTTATAGTTGTCAGGTAAAATGTATCAAATTTCGTGACCGACTATATACTTCTTACCGTATTATATACTCTTTGGTGACCGAAAAAGTAAAAATTACTAGAACCAGCGGCTTGCCAGTAAATCATAATAAGAGATAGGCAGTGCCTGATTAAGGTAACTTGATGCCCAAAGCAATTTTCCCCTGTGGGCCCCCCCTATGATATCCTTAAGTGAACTTCAAAGAATTAATTGAAAAAAAATGTGAATACATATCGTACGTAGAATATGTATGTGTTGTTCCTTTTGCCGGATAAAAATTATCGATAGTTGATGATAGTTATCGATAATTATCGGTTCAATTTTCGGACGACGAAAAAAAAATAAATAAAAAAAAGGTCGTCCGGCCTTCAGTATGGACATTTTCCTCCGTACCCTATACGAATACCTAAAAAAAAAATGTTCCTCCGCCGTACCATAATTATCGATACTTATCGGATCCAAAAACAATTTTCGATAATTATCTAATACCACAATATTATCGATAATTATCGGATGGCACAAAATTATCGATAATTATCGGATCGCAAAAAATTATCGATAATTATCGAATGAAAACTTATCGATAGTTATCGATAATTATCGAATGAAAAATTATCGAGTAGTTACGAATTATCGATAATTATCGCACACCCCTATCCCATGCTAGGTGGAGTCGACACAACATGATTTCGTCTCTGTCATGTCGTCTCTGGTGCCCCCTAAGACGGGATGCCCTAAGTAATTGCTTAAATAGCTTATAGGCTAATCCGGCACTGGAGATAGGCACTAGAGATAGGAATAGTGAATTCTTATTAGTCGAATCTTATTCATCAAAATTACCAACCTAATCTGTCGAGGAAGAATTATCCCTATTTACTCCGTTTTACGGTACTAAAACTAATGACATAGGTCATTAGAAGCACTATCTATCGACAAAATGAGCCTGCAATTAGCCTTGAATGGTCTTGAACATAATTCATAACATAAATTAACTCTACATGTTATTTAAGCAAAAGTATTTGAATTTGAATGTTATAAAAAATTCTTTAGTGTTGTTATGTTGTTATTTCAAAGTTGTTATTTCGAATTTAAAAAAAAATCATTTTTCTTAATGTAGGAATAAAACAAAATTGCTTTACTAACAGACTTTTTAGTAATTGAAATCATTTTATAATTATTTTTAATTTAACATTATTATCCTCATTTATCCTAAATAGGTAAAAGACAAAATAAAAAAAAGCTTTTAAAATTTACGTTTTTCTAATAATAATTTGTTTTTAAATACATAAAAATATTTAAAAACTAAAGAAAATATCATAAGTTATAAGAAAGAAGAAGACGAAATATTTCTAGTACTACGTAGTTGTCGTAGTCTTGATAGCTCTAGCAGTGCTGCGAGTAACGACTTGTAATAAAACACCACTGGATAACTTGCCTTAGCACGGATCACATAGAAAAGCGTTCAGAAGCGTATCTATTCATTGCTGATAATGGACCCGATATTGGAGATCTGGTACTAGACTAAGGGAAACTGGACCGCTAAAGTAGTATATTTTACTCTGATGGGTAGCGGTACTATCAGTTATAAATAATCTATATATATATATATATATATATATATATATATATATATATATATATATATATATATATATATATATATATATATATATATATATATATATATATATATATATATATATATATATTATGAAAAGTCTTCTCTTTTTTAAAGCTTTTCAGATCGGGACGATTTATTTGGTCATGGTGCCGTCGGATTTCGGTACGGCCGAATATTTTTAAAATTTAATATTGGTAAAAATTGCCATAAGCGGGGACCGAAACCGTTACTACTAGCGTATTAGCCAGTTGCTTAAGATCACTATACCTTCCGTCATTTTTGTTAGGTAAGTGTAAGGGTAACATCAAATGTTTATTGTACAAATAGGTAAAGTTATAAAGTATTTTAAAATTTTCAATGCAGTTAGAATACCTACTCGTACTTTTCTTAGCATCGTTATTTTTTTAATAAAATACAATTTGCATATGTGTATGTAACTCATTTTCAATATGTTTGTTGGAATAAGTATGTGCACATGCGCCACAATAGTATTAACTACTTTTGGTAAGTACCTACGTGATTGAATTGCATTAATTATATACCAGCTAATGGAAGAGGTTGGTATTGATTTTCGCTTATCGTTTACTACATTGCCAGCTGCGACATCAAAAGATAATAATTTCAAAAAAGGTCTTTATCAGGCAAGTAATAGAAAATAAAATATTTTATTGTCCGTTTTCTAGATATTTAATTTCATTAAAAATAAAAATAGAACATTTCCATAGACAAATAAAATTTATACAATCTTATGTTTAATTTTTTAACATAATTCATAATTAATTTTGATGAAAATAACTTAAGTATTTTTTCTTTCTTCATTATGGATAACACTGTAACGCGATTTTAATTTTTCTGTAAACTCGGGATCATCCCAACCCCAAAGATTATGAGTTCCATCGCCGGTTCGCTGAACTCTTTGCTTTATAATTTCAGGTGATACTGTCTTTAAATCGTAAGCTTGTCCGATCTGAAAACGATAATGCTCTCTCTTTTTATATAATACTAATATTTTAAGAGTTTTATAAGCCTCGCTTCAACTCTTAACCTGCTCAGTAGCTACGTACCGACTGAAATAAGAAAGATAGTAGTGTATATTTATTTACCTTAGCCATCATATCGATAAAGACAATTGTTGGCGTAAGCATGTTAAACAATGGATGTTCTGATGCACGGTAGTCCCAAGGGAATGTGTGGTGATAGTTATGGAAACCTTCTACACAAAACATCCATACGCCGATGTTTTCACGAGGATTAAGTGACCTAAAAATAATCAAGCTTCATAAAGAGATATACAAAATATAAATGTGTTCTAGTTCAAATAATAATGTGTTAACTAAAATAGTTAGGTATTTTATATATTTTTTATTAAAACTACTATTACTATACTACTGTATTAAGACTTATATTCTCCACTGTATTTGATCGTCCATATTCACATACTAAATTTAAGAGAATGAGTCTTTATAATAATTTAATATTTTAAAACACTTTATGTAAAGAACATAGGTACTATTTTTATGTAAATAGTATCATATAATTTTTTTTTTACACATAGTGTCGGCGTTAACTAATAACTGAGCCCAAAAATCTACTCTTACTTGTCATAGGGTCGGTATCCAAATGTGTGGGCGAAACTGTTTACGCTCCAAACTATGTTAAGACCGCAAGTGTAACGAAGAATTGTTGGAATAAAGAATGCACTAGCCCAAGTCTCATTCCAAAAGTAGACGGGAATGACTGTCGGTAGCACGAAACACAAGATCGGCATAAGTTTAAGGTAATGTCTGAAAATTAAATAAAGTATGCTAGATAATACGTTTTTTATTTTAATAAAGTCAGATCTCGACTAGAATAATATGTAAAAATTGGATAGAAATTTGCGATAATGATTATTATATTTGAGATAATATTCTTATACGAGTATTAGTTAGACGAATAATACAACCGTTCTGGCGTAGTGGTGCGAGTTAGCGCCTAGATGACAGCGATCGTGGTCTCTTTAATTCCCGCTTGGGGCAGATATTTGTATTTTCAATAAATATTTGTTTTTGTTCCGGGTGTATGTCCTTGTGAGTCATCTTACAGTGTCTCGGAGAGCACGTAAAACCGTCGGTCTCGGTTGTTATCATAAACGCCTGATAGCGATAATTACTTATTGTAGAAAAATTATCCATCAACCCGCAGTGGAGCAGCATGGTAGGATTAAGTTACAACCATTCTCTCTTTCCTTTCTCCTCTCAACAGTGGGATGTTTACGGGTCGATTTAGTAGACGAATATGTATATTCGTTTGTTTTATATTATTTCTGCTAATCGCATTATATTTATGACAGAATATTCGAATTTCTTACTTCTTTTGGAACATGACCACGGGATCGGCATATAAATCACTGAGGTCAATGCGACGACCACCTTCAATGACTTCAGGCAGTTTTTTGCAACAAAGCCATCCCATATGGGAGTAGAAGAGGCCACGTTCTGCATTATGGGGATCGGCGTCAGTATCCGCGTACTTGTGGTGTGTGCGATGGTCCCGAGCCCATTCGAAGATGCAATCCTGTTTTGAAAAACGTAAAAAATAATTAATGTCTATATGTGTTATTAATAAATTTCATTTGGTAATTTTATGATGAAAGTTATTCTGCAATAGAAGTGTAAAAATTATAGTCGACCTTATATAAAGTTTAACTTATTTAACCGAATTTATTTAGGTGTTATGTAAAGTAAATTATTATTAATGATTATTATTATAAAACGGCCGTATATATAGCCGTATATAATTATATTTGACGGCCGGCTGGTCGAGTGGTCAGGCAACTGGACACTTTACGCAGCGGTCGCGGGTTCGAATCCCGCCAGGTGCAGATAATTTGTATGACGAATATCTGCTGTCTGCACCGGGTCATGGATGTGTATTTATGTATATATGTATTTATATCTTAAATTTATTTCCGTTCCTAGTACCTGTAACACAAGTTCTTACGAACTTAGCACGGGGCTTGGTTAACGTGGTGTGATTGTTGGTTAATATTTATTTATTTATTTATTTAAAACATACCTGGAAGCCCATAGTTTGCCAAAGCATAAGAATTATACGAAGAGGGGTTCGAGCTTTAAAACTTCTATGTGTCCATAGTCTGTGTGATCCAGCACCTATCCCGATAGCACACATAAGGTGGATGGCGAATGCTTGATGGAGCAGAAATAATAATATACAAAACCTTTTTTAATACATAACTTTAGTTTTTAATGATGGCATAAAATTTTAAATTTTGAAAGAATGTATTTTTAATATTTTCTTACCAAAAAAAATAGTCTCCCATTTCGCTGTTGTTAATGCCAAATAAATTCCATATAAAGAACCGATGTGTAGGAATAAGAACCAGAATATGTTGAAATAATTATATTCGTATTTCCTTGGTGCAGCGTTCTTTAAAATTGATACATCTTTTTCGAGTCCTAAGTCTGGTGTCTGCGTGTCTGTTTCAAAAACAACCCCACTGGGTATTGGATCCACGTTTGGTGGCATTGTCTATGAAACAAGAAATTTGTATAAGCTGAAAGCAGAACTTTAACAATACCTTAAGGCCCGGACTCCACCAGAGCGTAGATGTGCGGAGATGTGTTTAAACAACCAATAGAATTTCATTATTCACACACCTCGTCTCCCCTCCGCTTCACTGGATACCACTGAACGAAATTCTATTGGTTGTTTAAAACACATCTCCGCACATTTCCGCTCTGGTGGAGTAACACCCTAAACATCCCCGAAAAAAATTATAAAAAGTTTTGTGTAATTTTGTACAGATCATAAAAATTAAAATGGTATTAAATACCTATCTTTTAATTTTTGCACTATATTACTATATTGTTTTAAAAACCATTGAATAATTAAGTTTTACAAGTACTTGGAAATGTGAGACTACAACGAACATCTTAACACTTTTTATATGGTATAACATGACAGTGCTTTATTTATTTTTATATATTAATAAAAAAAAATTACATATCAACTTAAATCTACAATTATTTGTTTAAATTTTTTTCATCGTTTTTTAAAAATAATCTCAAATTATTTTCTAATTGAATAAGAAACATTTAAAATTATAGAAATAGTTTCTACTAGTAAATTGGTAACCATTTTTTTTACAATGTTTTTCTGTTAATAAAAATACGAGTATATAAAAGTGGTATTATATTTTAAAGCAGAAAATTACTCACAATAATCCTTTTGAAATTTCTTTTGTTACTTTGCTTCAAATATTGTACCAATTTGAGGCTTGTCTCCAATGTTAGTACAAAATGGTGCGGTTCACTCTTCTTTTTATACTATTAAAACAATAGGATTGCGCATTTACATATTTAAATGTCTGAAATTGGTTCACTGATTTATACAACATGTATGAAATATATTAAATATGAAAGTAAATTTGTTTGTCCGTTTTAATGTTAATTTTATCTTGGATTTATAATGATAAAGGATTTTAAAACTCTTGCACACTTGATGAAATTAAGTTTTTTTTAGGGTAAAACCGAAAATAATTACGAAATAATAATTTAATAAATTTTTAATAAATCTACGAATTTTTAAGTAAGATTTTTAGTAGTAGTTTAATAGTTTTTAATCATGATTTTACCCGAATACTTTTTTTTAAAATCGTCCTGGGTATAGTACCCACTACCCAGGACGATTTAAACTAACTAAACTAGGCAGTTCTGTACGGGAGTGATTTGATAGTTCGATGATCTTTAAATGTCAAGTGTTCACAGTTTTTTTTATGTATCTATTTTTTTATAGTTTTTAAATTTTTTAGGTAAAACAAAACACATAGTTGTTTATAGGTGAAGTCGCGGTCTCAAACTTGTATTTTATAAACCTACTAATTAATTAAATGCATTACTAATTAAAGTGACATTATTTGTGCTACTGGTCCATAAATTACAGCTCGTAACATTTAAAAGATAGAATGTGTTATGCATACATATAATAAAATGGTAGGAAAGTCAACACTGTAACATTGAATATTTTTTTAAAAGAATACTTGGGGTGTGATCTGCAATCGATACCGAAGCCAAAAATATAGTTTTTAGAATTTTCGTCTGTTTGTCTGTTTGTCTGTTTGTCTGCATGTATGTCCGGGATAAACTCAAAAATACTGCACTGATTTATTTCAAATTTGGCACGAATATTATTAAGAAGTCGGGTCAACATATAGGCTACATATTATCACGCTATCACCTACGGGGAACGAGCAGTGAACTCTTATTTCTACAACGCATTCTGTAACAATGTGTGATAACACAATGTTACTGAAATGAATGAATATGAAACTAGTCGACCGAAACGAAGAAGAAAGAGGGTAGACACATTTTTCTGATCTGCCACCATCCACCATCTCCGTACGTCAGTCTCCCCGTGATCATGGCGATTGGAACATTGCCGAAATATAGGGAACTCAACAAAATTATAAACGCGGTAAGCACCCGAACAAATATAAAATTAAAAAATATGTTATGAATATTCTGCAATCTGTTAATCTCGTAGACGGCTGTCCGACGCTGCGTTTAGCGGAACGTGGTCTCCACTTGAGAAAATTTCTGCTTCATCGGTCTTCAGTTCTACGAGTTATGTGTCTTGCCCACTGCTACTTCGGCTTGGTAATCCGTTGGGCTATGTTAGAAAAATTCGTTTATCTGCGGACCTCATCATTTCTGTTTCGATCTCGCTGAGAAATACCAAGCATAGCCATTGCTCGCTAAGCGACTTGGAGCTTATTTAAAAGACCCATAGTCAGAGACCACGTCTAAGATTAGAAAAAAAAACGCAAGCCTCTCACTTTCCGTCTGACGCAGGTTCTCACCGGGCACGGTTGATTTGGTGACTACCTGTGTCGGACGTCCCACAGGGAGCCAACGACTGAATGTCACGATTGTGGCGCGGCGGTGGACTCTGCCCAGCACACCCTCGAGGTGTGCCCGAGATGGGCGGCGCTGCATCAAGGTCTGAATGTCGGTCCTCGGAGGGGACTTGTCGCTCCCGAGCGTCATCACCGCGATGCTCGGCGATGACGAGTCCTGGAAGGCGATGGTCTCCTTCTGCGAGACAGTAATGTCCCAGAAGGAGGCCTATGAGTGGGTGAGAGAGGAGGCCACCGACGTGGCTTCCATCCGCGGGTAATGAATGGGGGTGGGTAGGAGGCGCTACTTAATGCTCCTCCAGTAACGCTCCTGTGCCCGTGTCGGGCCGGGATGGGAACCCGGTCCTGCTAGACACAGCGTCGTTGGGACAGTTCAGAGGTGAGCCGGACAGTCCCCATGGAGGAGAAATCTGGCCTTTTTGCCGAGGCCAGCCTGTTGCTGGAGGGATCCTGTTGCCTGCAGATCCGGGACCCTCCAATTAAAGTGTCGAAGGCTCCCGCAGGGGTTTAGTACGGTATTGCACTCCCAAGGTTCCGAGTCCGACATAGGTCTATAACTGCCTACCCGGGCGTCCTGGATATCATCCGTAAATGGATTCCACGGCGACAAAATAAGGTTAATGTCCTTGTGGGTCTCCCCATCGTGCCTCAGTACGAAAAGCTTTTGCTCTCGGTTTATATCATCGATATTTGATACAAATCATTACTTATGGTAGGGAAATTAGTCACACCAACACGCAGTAGAGTAGCGATAGATTAATCTTCATCTATATGGAGAGGAGGCCTTTGCCCAGCTGTAGGACGTTTACAGGCTGGTTCAATTAGTAATATAATATTACTTTTTATTATAAAAAACTGTATCTGAAATTAACAATTTCTTAATAAAGTAGCTATATGAAATAATTACTATATATAAACAATAGTATACTGAATCCAAACTCTAGCTTTAAGTAGTAGTAGAAAAAAATGGAAACAGTAGATTTTTTTAAAAATAAATAAACTGATGCTGTGGTCGTGAACACATTAACTAATTCAATGTAAACTTATGTTTAACATTACGATGATAATTGTTGAGAAATATTACGACTGATTTTAAAGCAATCGAATGAAATCCAAGAGACCATAATTTACCAACTACAAAATTAGATACCAAATATCTAAATGGTGGTGTTCTATGACAGTACCTGTTATTTAGTTAAACGGCCACTTCAATAATTTTGCTGCGACATATGGTCAGGCAGAGTATAGATTCAAACCGGATCAGACATTCGTGCGACATGAGCGTAATTTCCGATAGATTGGTCAAACACCTCCTGCCTAGCTTCTATTGGGTTAGATCGAATAATTATAGAATACTTCGGTTTTAGTATCGTCATAGAATTTAAGACGAAAAAAAATATATATTAATGTGTATAACTTATACTTTAGAGATATAATTTTAATAGAAAGACTGTCCTGGTGCTATAAATGAAGGGAGATATGGTGTTACAAGTGTGTTTTACATATAGTCAGACCAAGTCGACCAATTTTGACACAAGATATATTTTGGAACACTAGCTGAAAGTTAGCTCATCAAATTGCTACCTTGAAGGTTTGTTTTATATCAAACCAAATTTTTTAAATTACGTTTATTTCGGTATTTAAGATTTTGTTCTAAGAGCGATTGTCTTCTACGCGAGCGATACTGCGAGGGGTAGCTAGTTAGCTAATATACAATAGTTATAGTAGATATCTCGGATATCTATTAGTTGATCTATTTCTTTAAAATTTAAATTTAAAGAAAAATATACCATTAAACTAACGAATTTACTACTTGGGTACTTTTATTAGGTATATAATTATTATATAATCAATGCAATGGGGTCTAGATTTTCATTATGATCTCTATTTGAAATAACAATATGGTAAGATAAAGCTTAAAATAGGATTTGTATAATAAAAATAATGTATTATTTAATTACCTATAGAATCAGAGTTACGATTAAGTGGTGAAATACTGACAGTGAGCCACCATTCCATGCAGTCCTTATTTACACTACAATTATGTGAAAAAAAAATAGTTTTTAAATTTTTGCGTTTTTACTGTTGTTATTTAAATACATGTCATTGCTGTAATATAAGTTCAAAATATTATTATTCCCTTTTGAAATTTCTATAGCTAGTTAATATTTGATAAAAAATTTTGTAGAATGGTATCAAAGAAAACCTTTTAATATGAACGAACAGATTTTAGCTGTTAATACGGTAAACACATGTAAAGGGAATGAATGGTAAATATTACGCTGAATTTACTGGAGCATGAAACGGAGATTTTATTTTTAAGAGCCTCGCTTCGAGAGTTGGAGACCACTCTGATTTTTCCACTCCGTTGACATTTTTGTTTGATATATCACTAATGTGCAATTTTGATCGCTCATAAAAATATTTTGTACTTTATTGACAATTTTTATGTTAGACATTTAATTAGTTTATCAACCGACCTTTTTTACTTTTGATAGGTAATTATATATATCAATATATGTATTATATTTTGCACCAATTTGTAAGCTGATACCATTATACACATTTTATTTGATGTGATGATATCACGCAAAGCTACTTTTGGTACCAAACAAAACCAGAGTATCTTTTTTTATTCGTCAACATATACGCTAAATGCTAGGCTAACTGGAAAAGTTACATACATGTGTTATAATTTACCAAAACCAGGAGCCTCGCAGAGGCAAAAGCAATTGACATTTGATTTGAAGCCAAAAAGTAGAAATGGCATAACGTTTACGTAAAAGTGATAAAAATTAGATACAATTAGATTACTTGAGTAACTAAGATTACTTGAGTATTAACTGTATAATCGCTAGGTTTGACGTGAACGTTCAAAGACGACAACAATCGGATTACCTCCGCCTTGAAGGAATTAATGATTTTAGTTTCGTAGCGTTGAACATACTATAAAGTCCCTAAATCGAATTGAAACATAAAATAGTATCATATACAAATATATTTCTATTTTAACTTTATTTAAATAGAAAATAATGTAATATGAATATGTCAAAAAATAACTATTTAATAATGCATGCTGTTTATTTCTGTCTTAATTTAAGGCCCTACTTACATACGTCCAGAATTGTTTTTTTAACAGATTGTTGTACTTTATAGTTTTAGTCTTATTTCTAGGAGTAATTCCAGTCTGTGTCCTTGTAGTCTTTTATTATCGCAAAATGTACTTGGGGTCGTTTGTACAGCATTATTATATTATTTAAGGGTCGATTACTCAGGTTTGCGAGCAAAACACACTTAAATCTTTAAACGCGTTTTTCTCGAAACTGCTCTTTTCGACATGGTCGGCTTGAAAACTCATAGTTTTTGATATTTTTATGCGATTTTATTTTAAATGTTTGAAATCGTTTTCTCCATACCTAATATGTCGACACAGATTCATATTTTTATTTAAAAACTGCCATACATTACTAAATTTGTCTAAATAAAATAATCCGACTATACTACAACTATAACATTATTTTACTGATGTTTATTTTGTTTTATTTTGCACATTGATTAAAAATTATTGTAGGTATGTAGTGTTGTGGATCATGTGATTTTTCATATAGCAATTTTTGTAAAATTATTTTCTTTATAAAGCTTAAATACCAGTAAATGTATATATTTATATTCATTTCTTTAAAGTCAACAATTTTAGCGTATTTTTGGCGCTGTAACGAACGCGCTAGAACAGTTACACAAAATTAATTGTAAAAAAGGATGAAAGGTCCAAAAAATTAGTCCACATGTCCCCTACTAACGAGATCTGCGAACCGGATATTAGACTAGAATAACAAATTTTTTTAATACGACGCTAAAAAAAATATAAGTTGTAAATAAAATTCAATTTTATTCCGTCATTTCTCGCTTATTCGTTTTTCGTAATAACAAGTACAATTTTTGCAATTGGAAGACTAAGCGCTGGCTTAACGTGCTGGCTTCCATAAATGAACGACTCGTTACGTACTCGTTTAGTAGACGGATTATCTACGTTTGTCGCCGTCGATCATGAACATTTTAGTACCTAGTTAGAGTTAGACAGTATTCCAGTAGAGGTAGACAGTATTCCAGTAGAGGTGCAGATGCGTTGCTTGATACAGCGATGAAGAGAAGTAAGCGATAGCTAAATATAGGTTATTTAGAGGAAAGATGTTGTCATCCAACTTTTTTACTCACCGCACCGCTCTATTATTAGCTTTACAAATAATTTCGATACCAGCTACAAGATATTGGTGAATTATCCTTTAGTTAGGCTCTACTACAATGGTGTAGGGTAGCATACTGCCCAGCATTCGCTGGAGTAGTATATCAGGTGAGACGTAATCAGAATGAACTCATGCTCTCTTACGTACTGACGAAAATTCTGAAGGTGTGATCAAAAGTGCTACTTCAAAATAAATTGACGACGCGTTGGCGCAGTGGTCACAGCAACCGGCTTATGCGCTAGCGGTCGCGGGTTCGATCTCCGTACATGGCAAATATATGTATAGGCTATACGGATATTTTTTGTAGTCTGGGCGGTTGTGCTTGTGTGTTGTGTGTTTCCGGACCCCCAAAACAGGATAAAAATCCTACTGGAGGCCGTTGACTGTGAGACGTTTATTTATATTTTTTTTTTGTGAGAGTCTCACCTGAATGCTAAGTAATAAATGGTTTTTTGTTGGCAAAAATTCTCTTGTACTACGTTTGGTTATCAGGTAACCAAAGTGAATTTTATAAGCTGATATAATTTCTGAGATACTTCATGTTCTTTTAGAATTTTTGTACTAACTTAATATTTTAATTAATTATTATTAAATAAAAATTATTTTTATGTCTGACATCGAAATAGTACGTGTATGAAAATAAACAATGAGTAATACTACTAACAGCAACATTCTTCAATAGCTTATCATTTACTAATAAACAGGAGTAGGAGTTCTGTCAAATATTTCCAGAGATATTCATCAAATCTTTACCATATTTCTATGAAAATACCTCGGTAGTATAAAAATTAAAAAAAAAATCCCCAATCGGCTCGGACATTTCCAAGAAATTGATGTAGATTCATACAAAAATGCAACGCATGTATTATTTTTTTCGGGGTTTCCATGAGATTCGGTGAATATAGGACCACTTCTGAATTTTATCATTCCATACAAAAAAGTTTTTTCAAAATCGGTTCACAATTGACAAAAACAATGGCGAAAATATAACAAATGTATAAAGATGAACATAGAACCTCTTCCTTTTTTTAAAATCGGTTAAAAATGCGGAAAAACGTCGATTCTTAAATGAAAATATCTATCGTCTATAGACCTTTTATCTAATCTTTATATAACTTTTGTCGTTGTTTCTTTAACATTTGTAATTAATATTCAGGCGAAGACTTTAATTAAAAGATAACACAGTTAAATGATATGATGGAAACAAAGTTCCTGAAGCAAAGAATCATTTAACAAGTAATTACATGAAATGACCAAAGAAAATCGGCAATTCTCAGACGTTAAGCTGTGGAACATGGAGATGACGGCCATCTATCCCGAAATTAGGTCTCGCCTGTCTTATAACAATTAAACATCTTCGTCTTACGGGGAAAATGAAAAAGTACGATCGCTCGGATTGAAATATATTAGTACAATTTGTTTTAGGTTAAGTTAATTACGTCCCTTTTATATAGTTTTCTACGAGTATACTTCATAATATCAAAATATTGACCGTGTTTCATAATAGATCCTAAAATAATTTTTTAAATGAGAAAAATCATTAAGTAACTATTAAAATTCTTTTGACTTCTTTTGAACTCGAAGTTTTGAAATTGTAGTTAGGTACATGGTATTTTGTAATGCTGTCTGGAAGCCTTATTAATTAAAGATTTAAGACAAATGCAGGTAAGGTCAGGAAACAAGCTTACTTATCTGGATTTCCCATATATCTGTTCTATGTTACTTTACTAATATAGAGTATTTACATTATTTTCATGCTACCCAGTGCGAACTGTCGGAAACACTGTACGTGACGAGTTTAATTTTCTAATGATACAGCATTGTTTGTGTTAGACCGCAGTTTATAATTCAGTGTAAGTAATGAAACTATGTGCTCTATGTGAATAATTTACAAATTTCAAACAAGTTTGCGCCGAAATTCACAAACTCTGTGTATTATATTTTGGCTTATTTCAATTTATAATTATTTATATACATCTATATTATTTAATATTTAAAGCTGGCTGAAATTTACTATTATATTTTAATAATTAATAAATTGATTTTATTATGAATACCTATACTCGGAATCGTTAACGTTTAACTTACTACCGTTAAAATTTTATTTTTAAGAGTACAGTGCAGACTTTAATCTTTTTTACCTACTGAGACTTTAATTTATCAAAAAATGTAAATATAATCTCTTGTTACGCTTTTGGACAAATAATCCGAGAAATAGTAGATCTACGTTATGGTATAAAAATATTTAGACGATATTTATAGAGAAGAGATCGAGAGAATAATTTTTATTAAATTGATAGAAAATCAATAATATTATATGACTATTATTTTGAAATAGATTTTGAAAATATTTAGTGATACAATATTTTTGTCCCCCTAAAAGGACCCTACTCGTATTACCAAGAACCTGCTGTATGTCGATCCGTTCGTCCGACACAGAGTTGTATGTTTAGAACTGTTACAAGTTTATACATAAAATTTAGGTAGACCATCTTACTTTGGTTGCTTCAAGGACAAACAATTTAAATAAAATGATAGTTAATAAGTTCTTAAAACATAAAGTAGTCTTTGTATGTGTAAAAATCTCATAATGCCATTTTTTATTTGATCCTAAAAATATGCAGCGTTATATATTACACGTTGGTACAAAAATACAAATACTAGACCGACTCACTCTTGGTCGGTTTTAATATACAGTACGAAGCAAAAAAAAATGTTGATATGTAGTACTCAAATACTACTTGGTTATACTTTAGTTATTTGATAGTTAGTATACTAGTTTTAAAGAATGGTAACTATCCTTGTTTGACATACGTAACTCAGAAATTGCCATTTCCCTTGTCGCCTAAAGAAGTTCAAAGAAATATATATATGTCGTGTTATGTGTTGGCTATTTCTTCTAGTAAGTCATTAAATCGTTCTGTATATATATTTTTAGTTTCAAAGCTTATTAAATACCTACAAATAAAATTGGCTCTTTATTGCTACCGATAGGCACACACCTTTATTGATTTGAAATTGATTTTTATTAAAGTACTAGCGGCCCGCCCCGGCTTCGCACGGGTATTTAACTAAAATTTTAAAAATTATAAATTTATATTTTTTATCACCAACATGCGCCATCTATCGTATAATGGTAATAATATAGTTTTTATATTTAGTGACATTTAACATAATAGTACCTATATTAATTGAAAATGATGTTTATCTAAAATATTAAAACGATTTCTATTCCTATCCGATATATTTAGTAAACTTTTAAGTTTAACAAAATAATAACTCAAAAATAAGTTTTGTGAGTTTTTAAGATTCCTTAGACCAGATGGCGTTGGCGGCGTAGGTACCTATTTCTATTTTCTTAAATATTTATTTTTAAATTTAATTACAATGAAACAAAAACTAAATTATACTGTGAGTTATGTTTAATTTTTATGTATTAAAGTTATTTACATTGGTTTTGTACTTTTTACGTGATACGTGCACGAACAAAAAACGATAAGAGATGGCGCTGATTAAAAAAAAACGCGCTATTAAAATTAATTCTTGATGATATATATATATATATGTATATTAATAAAACGGAGGTTTTAACAGATTTATTATTTGTATAGACTAGCGGCCCGCCCGGGCTGCGCCCGGGGTATATATATGTACCTAAACTTCCTCATGAATCAATCATCTTTCGGTGAAAACAGCATGAAAAACCGTGCAGTAGTTTTTGAGTTTATCGTGAACAGACAGACAGACAGACGCGTCGAAGGACTTTGTTTTATAATATGTAGTGATTTACTTTATGTAAGTGCTATGTCTTGAAAAACCTAGCACGATTAAAAAATAATGTTTACACCTTATTGTTAATTCATTTGATTACATTTAAACAATAATTAGAAAAAGATTAGGCAAAAAAAAAAACAACAGTTAAATTAAAACGTAAATAATTCTAATCAAATTCACAATTTTTTAATTCATTTTTAGAATAAAAAGTACAATTAGTTCGTAGTTATAAATCGATTGTTATATCATACTTTTTATAACGATTCTTTCAGTCATAGTTAATTTATAACAAAAATATTATTAGATAAGTACAATATATCACGAATACAAAACTAACGTAATATTTATACTGCTTAACGATAATAAAATATATCCAATATGGATATTGATTTCGATATAGGATAAGCCACTTACAATTGCTTAAAATGTATTTTCTTACCATCGCTCTTTATCATAGATGGCCACATATGTATAGGACTCCGCAAATGTAGTTTTTGTTGTACTTATAAAGCCTATAATGGTTACGTAAGCGACTTCAGTCCATAAATCACAAGGCGAAACAAATTGTAATCGAATAAGAGCGGGTCAGCTAAGTTCAAGTCGTTGGGGAGCGACCTATGGTGGTTTTTTGATTGACGATCCTAGATGTAATATAAGTCAATGTAATGGGCAATATCGGAAAAAAGATTTTCTGAAAATTGTTTACATTATATTTTCTTCTAAAAGAAATTGCGTTTTATATTGAGATAAAGTTATCTTTATCCAAGCTAAAGGTTGAAAAATAAAATCAATTAATTAATCTTATTACTGGTCAAGTGCTTTAATAGTGTAATTTTCCTTATTGAAAATAAAATATAACAGTATTTTTTAAAGTTTTATTTCCTATTATGTTAAAATCGTATAAGACACAATTCTTTCCAGTAACAAATTTATTTTTTCATTCAACGAGTTGAAAGAGACAAACGGTGCAATGTGTTAGGTCACAGACTAAAAGAGAAACGAACTGGAATAAAATCTGTTTCAAGTAGATGCTTAGATCGATTTCGATTTCAATCGTTAATATAATATATACGCCAAAATACTAACTAGTAATTAAATTAAATATTAGAGCTCTTTAAATTTTATTTTAATTGTTCTGTTTAATTTCTAGTAATTTATAGACTGAATATAGGACTGGTAGATAGATAGATAAACACTTTATTGCACTCACATCAAAATATACAAAAAACAATGAATTACACAGTAATAAAAAAAGTGGTCTCTTACAGGCAACCTTATGAATGGATTAAAATGAAAATTGGAATAGTGGAAACGGTGCATAAATTCTATTTTTCGAGGTTTTCGATTTGTGATTTATATAATTGCGCAAACATATACATACATACATACACACATACATACTTACATACATACATACATACATACATACAAAAATACAAACATATATACATATACTATTTAAATCTCATATAAAACATATGTAAGCTTAGATATGTACTTTTCTTATTTCGACTGTCCCTACGTACAGTATCGAAACTGAAAATTTGCGATTTTTTTTATTGCACTAAGAAACTCCTTTTTATATATGTTTTCATACAAAAAAAAAGAATAAGCTAAAAAATACATATTAAACCACATTTTTTATGAGTATAATATCGATACTTAACAAATAAATGACAATTTTGTACACAAAATTAACTTAAAAGTGCTCTCCTGTAAAATACCTTTTTTCAGTTTCGATGGTATACGTAGGGACAGTCGATTTGTTCAAATAGTAGTGTCAACTGATTCAGATTGTCGTATGTACCTGGGTAAAGCGTTCCATGGTTTAACCGATTTGACAGTGAAGGAGTCTCTGTAACATTGAGAGACACAGAAAGGATTGGATTTCGATTTTACTTAAGCAGCATTAAGAGCAGCGATTAAATAATGTATCGAATGCGTAATTGTTTTCATATTTTGAATTATTAAAATATTGATAAAAGCAACTGTAGTGTATTGTAAATACGATTCCGATATCACCTTGCGAAAGTCAAGTGAAATTTCTTTGTCGTCGAAACAATTTTTGAAACGTATACCCGCTAGCGAAATAACTGTGACTTTGTGAGTTTTTTCAAACGCATAACTTGTATCACTACTTCACATTCTTTAATTAAGAAATTTTAATAATAATATAGTTATTACTTCATTACAAAAGATTATTACAATCTAATTGAACATTTACAAAATATAAATAACTAGCGGCCCGCCCTGGCTTCGCACGAGTATTTAACTAAAATTTCAAAAATTATAAATTTATATTTTTTACCACCTACACCTGCGTCGATACTGGAAAATATTTTATAAAAGATGGGTCAAGTTGATAAACATGTGTCAAAATAAAATGTAATTTAAATCAAAAGCACTAAGAAGTATTGATATCAACTACAAAGCAAATAAGATTTTATCCTCTTTTAACCCCGTTAGGGGATGAATTTCAGTAAAATACGAAACAAGTCTTCAATCAATTTTGTTAAAGAATATTTATGCACAATTTGAAGTAGATTAGACCAAGGTATCACGTTGTCCCATACAAACTTTGCCTCCCTTTTTTATCCCCTTAGAGGTAGAATTTTGTAAAATCCGTTCTTAGCTTACCTCAACTCGGAAAAAGGAATATTTCTACCAAATTTAAAGTCTCTAGGCCTTATAGTTCCAGAAAGTTCCATCTATAGAAAGTCTCCTATATATATATATATATATATATATATTTACAAAAAACACGATTTACCAAAAAAAAAAAAACGAGCAAAGCTTGGTCATCCAGGTAGTAAAAGGCACCCAATAATTGATTTTCTCCCAAAAAGAGGAATTTAAAAAAAGGGAAATAAATAATCGGACTGGAGACATCTGGACTCAAACCGGGGTCTACTGATTTCGAGACCGTCCGATTTCCCACCTGAGCACTGATTCACAATTTTTTGTGCTAAGTCCCTACCGACATTCGTAGAGAATTGATTAACATTATGTATGAATTGAGTAGGAGAACTATTATTAGATATAAGATTTATTGGGATCTCTTTAACACTTTATTACATGAGGTGATTTATTTTATTTTCATAATAAAGTTTTATTATTTTTACTTGAATTTTTTAATTTAAGATCCGAGAGCCGAATTTAGCCGACACTATTCCGAAGACATCCCGGATTGCACGAGATTAGTACGCAAAGATAGTATTACGCCAGATCTTCTGAAAAGCAGGTGGAATACCGGTACTTAAAGTCCTTCAGCAGCTCTTTAATAACGTCTTGCTTGAGGGCGTAACGCCGGAAGCCCGGAACAGAAACGTGGCAGTGCACTTCTTCAAAAAGGGCGATAACACCTTGTTGAAGAATTACAGGCCTATTTCCCTTCTAAGCCATGTTTATAAGCTGTTCTCTAGGGTCACTACAATGATGAATCAGATTTTTATCTTTTAACAATAGCTGAACAGTGGTTTCGATATTTTTTGTACGTGACCTTAATCATTTAATTATTTATTTTTTTGTGTAGGTTATCTCAAGTTTAAGATATTCTAAGATACCTGGTGTCATCTATGGTTTAATAATTACTTACCGCCTAGTAGGCTTTATACATTTAGTATTTTGTACGATTAAACGACGCAATGTGCTAATGAGAAAATCAGTACCATTGCTAACCTTTGACATATCATAAATTATACTGAAATATCTTGTACGCAGTTTCATGTATATATCAACTGTATTTATATGAGTTATCTTATTTGCTGGTCTACATTTAGGTTATGATAAAAGGAAAAGTGCGACACTGTAAATGATCCGTAACAGTATTTTTTGATGAATAAAACATTGTGAAGGCAATTTAGACTTCAACAAAACGTGATCCAAGCAAGTTTTACCGTGTGTAGGGTACAGATATACTGGTTGAATACTATGATATTCTAACATATCAATGTCAGGTGAGAGGTCCGGATCACAACGATGTTATGCATATTCTATATAGACAGCGGAAAAGTGGAAAGTGGAAGGAGCGGGAAAGCGAAGTACTTAATAAGCGTGCGTTTAGCGATTGTAGGAAAATACTTCTGTTTTGGTAACTCGGTGGTCTGTGAATTGCGAAGACATATGTACTATCATTGAGTTTAATAATAATACAATTTGCTTCTGCCTATTGTTGTTCCTCAGATGTAAACAATTCCTTTTTAATATACACTACACCTTCGTTGTGAGTGTGATTTTTGTAGCTGACACGAAATTATATCCGTCCAGTAGTGGAACGTAAAGTTGCACGACTGCACTCAGTTAAGACAATGCGATCCCAGACAGCATCTGCTCTTGAGATGGTTGAGAACTTAAAGCTCCTAATGTTCTTATATAAAATTTTGAGACACTTCTTTAGGCAGGAGGAAATCGCACTTTCCCACATCACATACTTTACATTCAGCTACTTTTAAGGAGTCAATCTCAATATGTATTGTATGTGTTATGAGTTACTATTTAAACGTAGTTAACTATTGTTACTGATCAATGACGTACTATGCCTTGAAAACAAGTACGCAACTTGGATTTAATTCAATTGTATATGTATGTAATAAATCTAAAACATACATATGTTGAATCAGCCTGTAAACGTCCCACTGCTGGACAAAGGCATCTTCTCCATCAAGAAGAAGGGTTGGAGTTTAATCCACCACACTGCTACACTGTAGGTTGACGGATAATATTCCTACTATGAGTAACGATAATTACCAGGTGTTTATGATAACAATTGGGACTGACGACTTTACGTGCTCTCCGAGGCACTGTGGGGAGCTGGAATCAAACTCGCGACAGCCGGCGTTGAGGCGATTACTCGCACCACTACACCAGAATGGTCTTAATATATATTATCGAAACTTAATTTCAATATAATTACTTCACAAAACTACATATTTTTATTTGATCACATATTAATTTCGTGTGATGATTTTGAAGTTTTCTATAAAAAAAAAGTTGAAAAATAGCGAGAACAACAATTTTACGGTACATTGCATTCGCTTAAAACCTAAATTGTTTTTGTAATTGAGAGTGACTTGAAATTCAGGAACGGATTTCATTCATAAGCCGATCATAAATCTTTATCAAAATGCGGAAGTGTACTGTTTGTATTATATGCACAAGGTAAAAATATCTTATAAGAATATATTAAACTTTACATATTAAAACATATTAAAAAAATACATGATCTAAATTATTAAATACTCTTTATTGTTAATGTAATAATATAGCACCTACTATTTCTTTTATGTTTAGACCATTCATTAAATATGTTTTAATAAGTATATATTACAAAATAATTCATGAAATGTAAAAAAGTATATTAACTGTCTTTGATCAAAAAGAAATCTCAAAGGTCAAATCTATCTTCTGATCTTTATAAACCAATTTTTAGATAGCTCTAAGAAATATTGAGGTATTTTTATTTCTTTCAAGACGACCCAATATCCTTACTTATGTAGATAACATGAAGAAATTTAATAAACAAAATTATTTTATGTTAGTTTTTCCTTCCGACTCCAATATACATTTTTTAAGTACTATGTTTTAAGTATTATTGTCAAGATGATCAAGCGTTGTCTAAAATTTGAGGAGCTCCTGTGATTTATTGTTTACTTACTCATTTTTTCTTTTATTTCTATTTATCAAGCAAAGTCGATGTATGGATCAATGGATATTTGTTATTATTTCACCTCAAAATTAAGGATGTGATAGCAAAAAAAAAAAAAAAAATTACGTATGTCTTATATAGTTAGAATTCCACGATAAAACAAGACTTATTTTTTAAAATTCCCTCGCGATCGGAATTTATGCAAGTAAAATCGCAAGATACAGGTAGTAAGGTATAAAATATTACGCTAAGAGCTACGACTCGATATATCAACGGCTTCAATGTTCACAGAGTTCCTCGAAAAATACTCATTTTACAGAGGAGCGTTTCAAAGATAAATAAATATTTTATATCTTTTAAAATTTTTGTAGTAGAAATATTATTATATAAAAAAAATATTTTGATAAGTCTATGGTACGTTCCGTTTTTTATTAGCTGTTTTGTTTAGCCCTGTGACCGGCAAAGAAGAATAGTCCCAACCTCTTTCTTGCCAAGGTGTTGTAAAAGACAACTAAGGCCATAGTGGTACGAACAACTGTACACCGATCAGGATGGTGATGGGCAGCAGCGTCAACATATCCTGCCCGAATTCACTGCGCTTTCCAACCCACCTGCCAAACGTGTGTGGCGAGTATTGGTAAATGCCCCCAGAGATTATAGGGCCTCCTACGTTCAGCAGTGGACAATCAACGGCTGATGTGTTAGTGGATTTTTCCATTCTATCTTGAAAGATTTATATACATTTAAATCAGCAGGCTGAATAAGTCAATCAATAAATCAATGATTCATTTAATATTTTAATAATAGTCTCCGACCGAAGATTGTTCGGCCAACACCAAAAAAAAAAAGTTCTAGCCTTGGTTTCAGTGTTGGCCTGTCTTTTGTATACTAAAATCTAGTGAAATATTTACATATGACTTGCATAAACATACTGACAGTAAAATAGTGTGTATACCACGAAAATATGTCATAAACATTATATATGTACAATTTATACCATATATTCGAGACGTAATACATATAATAATATTATTACTTTTTTTAGAACCCTGTAGTATATTATATTGCATAAATGTACGTAAATATATGTCTACGATGTGAACTGGATCTCTTTCTTTTTCTCGTCGTCCATCAAAGCTACTTATCCAAACTACGCACTTCCAATGTATTTATATATTATTATAAACCACGACCAATATGAACAAAAAAAAAAAATACTCGGGTATTTTAAACATCAACAACAAATTCAAAATCAACCCTATTACAACCGAAATTTAACAATTGCTTTAATCTTTTAGTAGTAAAGAATTAAAGCACTAAGTAAATAAAATATATTTTAATTAACAAAGTTAAAAGTCCCTTCTATAAAATTGTGTTTTATCACTTGCACAACTATATATGGGACGAATCGTAATATCTAAAACAAGTATGCTTAATTAAAAAAAACAAAAAACCCGACTGCGTAAAATACTCTTATTATAAACTAAAAAGAATAAAACAATTTACTAGCTTTCATTTGATGCCCATATTGCTACAGTAAGAAAAAAAATTCAACTCCCCCCCCTCATTCCACCATTTGCGGGCGCCATTTTGAAAATTTATATAGCCTATGTCACTACTACAATTTAGACAAATCCAACGACACTTCATATGTCAAAAACCGTCCAGCCGTTTGGGCTGTAGGGCGTGCCAAAGAAATGGACATACATACATACATACATACATACATACATACATACATACATACACTCGAAAAACATAACCCTCCTTCTGTCGCAGTCGGGTAATAAACTAATGCTATACTATTGAAATGTGTTTTTTGTTTTATTGTTAGATTTAAATAATGGCGAGTGAGTTATAGTCACCCAACAAATAAATCAATATTTATAAACCTCGTATTGTACTGAATTAAGTAAAAAAAAACTAATTTTAATATTAATCACACTTATTAACTACTAATTTAGTCGACTTCACACCTTTTAATACGATACGTACAGCGATGCGAAATACTCGTACAAAGGCGTGAGCTTGTCGCCAGCATATTTGGAATGGCCTATTACATGTTTACTATATTATGCTTTAATTTAAAAACGATATTGAAAAAAAAAAAAACTATGTACGATATTATATAGCCACCAAACGAGTCAAGAGTGAGCCAAGATTAATTTAGATACATATATAAGTACAAAAATTGGTACTTACATAAATACCCTTCTTCAAACATAATCCTACTTCGGAAGTCGGTTAAATAAACATATTGAGAAACAAAAATAACTAAAAAAAATTAACCATCTTCAAAATTCGGTTCGGTGTAACCTAGTTTTGTATACAATACTCTTTACCTCTATTTACGTAATTTTTCTTTACAGGTATTTTAAATCCTTTAAAGGAACTGGTGTCTGTGAAAATTATTTACTCGTAATGCCATCGCCTTCCTCGACTGATTAATTTCGTATGACCCGTGTATAACGCGAGAGGAGTAACGGAGGGTTTATTGTGATCAGCGTCAGAGGCACTATATTGGGGCTCGCGGCGAGGGTCACTATCGCACGATCACTAGTGCATTTTTGTTAATAGCTCTCCATCTCCATGGTACAAGTTTTGGCGATTATCATGTTTCAAATTATTTATGACCTGTTGAAATATCAACAATGCGTATCCCTTTTAAAGGGTTCTCGAACGAGGGTCCCGATTGTAATGAATTTGACTTAAAAAGTAACGTACTCTTATATTTAAATGTAAATGAAATTTTTGCTATTTATATTTGAATATTTCAATACTAGATGTTACCTGTGGTTTTGCTTGTGCAGTAGATCATATATACATTTGAAATATCTTATAATTATTTAACATCCTGAGTGATTATTGTTTTTTGAAAAAATTGCAAATAATGAACTTTTTTGTTTTATTTTAACTATAATTTTCTATTTAATTTCCCTATGGTTGGAAATTATTTTTATACAGAAGATCTATTTATTTCCTATGAAAAATTCCAAAGTAAAATTACATTCTTCTAACCTCAAAAAATTTCATTCTTACATAAATTCCATACAATCATCCAATCATCCCCAGTTCAACCAATGTAAGGGTAGAATTTCTAAAAGCACCAAAACTTTACGAGTTACATGTATTAAAGGCTAAAAATGAAGTTTTATACTTCTAATATTGAAAATAGCAAAACTCGCATACATACATTCATACACTGTTTTCTTATAAGGGTGGAATTTACGGTTACAGAAGTAAGTGTTTATTTACTTCAAATCATAAGTGCGAAAATTAAATTTTGTACTTTTATATTCTAAAATAGCCGAAGTCTTGTACAAAATTTTACTGGTGGAATTTCAAGAAACGCTAATACATTTTTTTAAAACTTTTTCTATACTAGCTGTGCCCCACGGTTTCAACCGCGTTAATTTGAGGGGAAAACGTACTTAAATATTTTTAAACAATTTCTCTAAGAGTAGGTACCCGTTTCGTTGGTCGAGTGGTCGCAAGCGTTACTTCCGAGCAAGGCCTCTCAGGTTTGATTCCTTGGTCGTTTATACGTTAAACGTTATTGAGTTTTTTTTTATTTTTCGAAAATTCTCAGTAAAAGAGTGATGTCATATTTACTTTAAAAGTGGAACTCTAGTTAAAAAATAAGAGAAGAAGAGGAATAATAAAGGACGCAACGGAAGCTCTCAAAAAAGATTATTTTTTCCCGTTTGTGTAATATTTCTTATTATTGCTCATCCCCTATTGGTTGTAGCGTTATTTTATATAGCATATATTCTTCCTCGGTAAATGGGCTATCCAACACAAAAATATTTTTTCAATTCGAACCAGTTGTTCCTGAGATTAGCGCGTTCAAACAAACAAACAAACAAACAAACTCTTCAGCTCTATAATATTAGTATAGATTTATTTATGAATGTAAATTCTAGAAACGCTTCCATATTCCTTGTATACATGGTAAAAAATAAGAAATAAAATAGTTGTGTAGCTTAAAAGTTTCTAACTTCAAAAGTATGCTCTAATAGCTTTAATAGGCAATGATGAATAACTAGGTCAGTCAGCCAGGACGTGTTATATTGTATGTAGATAGTAGTATATAAACCATATTAATATAAAAATAATATGATTATTATATTAATAAACTCTAACATTATTATATATATATATATATTATATGTATGTTTCATAAATGATTTTTTTCTTAACAAATAAATAGCTTTATATTTTTATTTTTACTTAAATTCACGTATTTTTAAGAAAGTTTTTCTTTTGAATATAAATAATTAAATATTCCTTTCGAAAAGTTAACCACGACAATGAAGATAAAGGAAAAGTTCCGTTTGTATTCAGCCGTTTTTTATTGTATTGTTTTTATTATTATTTCGTTTCGCTCGTAGCTTGCGCCATATTGCCGTGTCCCCTCACAAAGGGCAGTGTATCGGGGAGCAACAACAACCCCAAATAGAAAGGGCTCCGAGAGAAAACTTCGGGTTCGTCCTTTGTTACGAATCTCATAGAAGTTAGTTTTGCCCCTAATATGTGTATGGATGAATGGAATAATTTTTTTAGAGACATTGAACGGAACGTCAAGTGGTAACTTCCTCGATTTTTTTTTCACAGATCGTTACATTAAAAAAACATTGATTGCTGTTACGAAAGAACGAATAGGTACACTTTTTTGTATCTGTATTATATGCACAATATTTGAAACTAAAACCAGGTGTAAGTCAGTGGTGTAAAACTGTATATTTCATCATATTGCGATGCGAGTGCGGAATAATGTGATTTTTATGAATAACATAATAATAATTTATAAAATGTAATGATTATTCAAATTAAACATATTTTAAAACTACGGGTATATTAGTAGTTTTATTCGATTTCTAACCGTAGAATCACTTTTACATTCATTCAGTGAATCAAAAAACTGTTTTAACTTGTATGGTCTTATTATGTCTTCGATTTTGACGGTATCTCAACTACTATTATGATAAGAATGACAGGGGATAGTTTAATTTAATAGAAGAGGAAACATTGCTCAAACGTTGATAAGAGCAATTAACAGTTAACAGGAAACCCGGTAACACAGCAACGATGGAGTATTTCAATATCAATAGATAATTGATGGCGTGTTGCAGCGAACGAGGACGGGCGGCATGGAGCGTGGCCCGGTCTTTGTGAGCGACGCGCTGACGTCACCCGACGCATGCGCAATGAGTCGCTCCTTGACGTCCAGGATATGTAAAGCTTCCAGATGAATTGTTAATATTTACTTTTTTTCTGTTTATAAAATAATTACTTTGTGAAACAATATAATTTTCTTCTGTAATATTTAACTTCAACAAAGCAAGGTACTTATTGCTCACTCTGCTACATAATCGTACTTACTGTAATAATTAATACTAGTATAATTAAAAAAAAATTGTACATATTTTAAGAATAATACCTAGTGTATTTTGTTATATTATTATTTTACCTTCATAATTTAATACTTTAAATATATCATTCGACCTGTTCATAGCATGTAACAAGTGATAGAAATTTATCTAAATATTTGGTTTTACTGAGGATCGCAATCCGTGTCCGCGTCGGGAGCGGGGCTTCCAGTCGAGTCACTCGCGTGAGCTACGCTCGCACGCTACGAACCGCTACGCTACGTAGCAATACCACGATCCCCGTACTCTCGGTACACTACGCGCCCGTGACTTACCTGTGACTGTGACGTTAACGAATTGTCAGTGAGCGGTGTAAGTGCTTCTTTAGAAAAGTAATAGTGTACTCAAACATTACCGAATAAAAAGGTGGGTGGATTTATATAACGAGATAAGAATAGTTGCGACTCGTATGCGAGAAATTTGAATGTCAAGGACACAAATATTGATCAATCGTGTTTTGTTCTTGTGTGTTTATAACACTTGCCGCTGATTAAGATATCGACCTTGATATACCGGTACACTTTTGTTTTCTTGAAAATCAGAACAAATATGAACGACGACTACGAAAGTGGTATTAAATTTAATGCGACGTTGATCGTTGACGACGGGATCGGAATAATTTATACAAGTAACACTACAATCTCATGAACACAATATACGTAAAGAATTAATTCCCTAAAACGTAGGTACTTTAATTAATTTCACTCGTTCCATATGCTGAGTTTTCGTAATACTATTAATAGAGATTAAATATAAAAAATGCACTCAGAAGAGACGCTGGAGCTATAGATGGTAAACGTTTCATTTTTTTAAATTTTATTTCGAAGTGAGGTCTGGTGTAATTATAATAATGGATTTTGTGCTATACGTTTTTTAGTTTTTATGATAATGGGGTCATAGAAGACTTTCATTAATTCAATATTATTAATGGATAGCTTCTTGACACGTTATGTAAGTAGTTTATAAATATTTACTTATTATTTACTAATAAAAAATTAGTTGGGTTATTTAATTAATTAATGTATAAAACAATTAAGTCCCTGAGTAAACCGAGTTTAAAGAAATTATATGCATTCGCCTCCTGTATTAAAATCATATGCTCTTTTTATACCGACGGAACGGCTTTGTCGGCTTGGAGGGTTAATATTTAGTAGATTTTAATATAAGAATATTTAATTATCCCATATTTTATACGCTAAGCTTTAGAATAAATAATAAGGGATTATTTATCACTAATCATATACTTTATTCATTTATAATACTGTTTTTTCGGTGCTTAAAATAATTGTATTGCATGTAAATATTTTAAAATACGAGTATGTTACCAGATTTAATATTAAATACAAGAAAGTGAAAACTAACTTTTGTTAAAAACCGTTTGTAAAAATACAAAAACTTACATTATTTTAATTATTAAAATCTGTTTATTCCGTTTTTTAGTTAAAGTGAAAGCGTGTCGATTAAACTGGTTGTTTGACACTTTTAATATACATTTTTATGGAGCAAATAAATAAATAAATTGAAATAAGCTCTTATTGAGTTTAATTCATTCGATTTCTGTTTAACCTTCATGTCGTTTATAATTAAGATGTATTAACGTAAATTATAACAACGTCTTGCGGCTTGTCAAGGTAGTATTAATCTCTATTTCTCATCATTAATTGAATTCCGGGCAATTACTTTAATGCTTGGAGTACTAGATAGTTTATTAATACATTGGGATTTATTATTATTATCATATTATTATCATTTGGGATTAAACGTAAACTGAACTGAACTGAAACAGCCTGGAAGCATCTCACTGCTGGGCAAAATGTTCTTCTCCATCTAAAAAAGAGTTTCGTTAAGCTATTTTATTAAAGCACATAACAATAAAATAAGTACGTCTGAGATTTGGGATTCTCTGTTAATAAAGCTCAGTTTTATCTTAGTGGTTTTTGAACTTTTAGACCGCTTTGGTTTACATTATTGTAATTGTTCGACATAATTAAATATACGTATGTAGTCTAAGTTTATTGTTCTAAGCAAATTTTTTAAATTTTATCGATACTCGTCGTGATAATTATTATCATCGATATCATGTTTCTGAAAAAAAACTATTTCTGTATCAGTATTGTACGAGCACCGAATTTTTTACAAATATTAATCTCAGTTTGAGTTGGTGTTGGTGAATTTTTCTCTGTTAGAAATGTGACTGTGTAGTAACATAGCAGTAGCTATTAATATCAATATAGCTGAAGACGCGAGTACATTTACCTAGGACAAAATGTCCATCTTGGTAGGTCCAACTTCGAGAAAGAGGTCAATCGTCGAAGTTGAAAAACGTCTTTTCATCTGACATACCTCAGTGCCTGAAGTCGAAAGTCTTCGACCAATGTGTGTTACCAGTGATGACATACGGATCTGAGACGTGGTCTCTGACTGTGGGTCTTTTAAACAAGTTCCAAGTCGCACAGCGTCCAATGGAGAGGGCTATGCTTGGTATTTCTCTGCGAGATCTAATCAGAAATGATGAGATCCGCAGACGAACAAAGGTTGCCGACATAACCCAACGCATTTGCAAACTGAAGTGGCAGTGGGCAGGGCACATAACTCGAAGAACTGACGGCCAATGGAGCAGAAAAGTTCTCGAGTGGAGACCACGTACCGGCAAGCGCAGCGTCGGACGGCCGTCCACAAGATGGACAGACGACTTAAGGAAAGTCGCCGGAAGCCGTTGGATGGAGGCTGCTTTGAACCGGTCGCTCTGGAGGTCGATGGGGGAGGCCTACGTTCAATAGTGGACATCCAACGGCTGATATGATGATGATGATGATGATGAAGACGCGAAGTAAATCTAGTTTGAACTGAATAAACCTGTAAGCATCTCACTGCTGGGCAAAGGCCTCTTCTCCATATATGAAAAGCGTTAGAACTGAATCAAACATACTGTTCCACTGCGGATTGGCGGATTTGTAACTACCGGGACCGACGGATTTATATACTGTCCGAGACACGATGGGGAGACCCACAAGGACATACATCTAGTTAATTACACATTTTTACTCAAACGGCTTTAAGAAGGTTAGAAATATAATATGTCAATTTTCATTAGAAAATTTAATTAAAAAATATTTGATAATTATACATTGTATATTATTTATGGTTTCTCTACATATACTTTGTACTATATATACCTTGTGGCGAGTGAGTGCGGTGTTATTAAAAGAAAACGAGATTAAACTTTCATTATAAAATGGCGCATTCAAAAGTAAACTTAACAATGTATGAAGAGAGAGCAACATAGGTTTCTAGGTTAAACAGTTTTTATGTATTAAAGTAGTCAAAGCAATAGGGATTCTTCGTTTTACATTATATGTTTTCTGCTATATTTAATTTTACTTCTTTATTACGTACATTTGCATATTATTATAAAAGTAATTTAAGTTTTTTAAATAGGCGATAAATACTACGGGATTACTGTGTCTATGTATTTGCATTAATACATATGTTTAATACTGATTCAATATATAAAAATAAGATACGTGTCCTCTCTACGATATTGTCGTTTCTTCCACGGCAGTGAGATACATTATTTATAAACTTCTGACGTTGTTAAGTTAACATATTATTTTGTAATTTCTCATGTAACGTGATATTTATTCCTGTTTGAAAATCGAACTTTAAAAGTTTGATATTCAACTTGTAAAATGAAATATTAATCTATAGTTTTGAATTTTATTTTATGAGTATTTACGTATTGTTAAACAAGATTATTATTGAGATTGATTTATTTACGTATATGTAAATTATATCACACTTTCATTACCACTTACTAAACAATACGACGACGGCCGGCTGGTCGAGTGGTCAGGCAACTGGACACTCTAAGCAGCGGTCGCGGGTTCGAATCCCGCCAGGTGCAGATAATCTGTATGACGAATATAGATGTCTGCACCGGGTCGTGGATGTGTATTTATGTATATATGTATTTATATCTTAAATTTATTTCCGTTCCTAGTACCTGTAACACAAGTTCTTACGAACTTAGCACGGGGCTAGGTTAACGTGGTGTGATTGTTGGTTAATATTTATTTATTTATATTTATTTAATATTAACACGACGTATTATGTAGAGCTTTTTATTTACAGACAATGATGACATATTTATAATATTAAAACATAGTAAGATTATGTATGTATGTATGTGGTATTATGGTACAACTGAGAATTGAAGAGAGAGAAGAGAATTAAGAGAAATTGAATGTATCTATTAATCGAAGATAAAACCAGCCTTTTAACTATCAGAACTGGGACTTGGCTCGAAGCCGATGCTAAACTATCAGTGATTGCTTTGCCAAATGAATCTTCAAGTACAAGGATTATTACGTAACCTTAAGCGAGTATAATAAATTTAGGGCTCGCAGTTAAAAGTAGTGTTAAAATAGGACTTCAGAATTGAGACTGTATTAGGAAACCTGTTAGAAATTTTATTATTTAGAAATCAATTATAAGACTATACCTAAGCATCACATAAAATTTTTAAAAACGTCACAACTTTTAATGTCATAACATATTTCGTAAAGTAATAAATAATTTTATATCAATTTATATTATCCAAATATGTTCAAAAGGAGATTTTTTGTGTGCTTTATATGTCTCTCAGTCAGGTACCTATATCAGATGGTAAAGTATCAGACCTTTTGTTTTGTGCGCTTTAATTTATTGTTTCTATTTCACTCTTATAATCTATCTGGAGCATAATATTTTCTATCATAGCCTTTCTCAATCTAGAGAAAAAAATAATAAATCGACTTACTCCGTTACTCGTGAGATTATTACGTTTAATAGAAGTGATACATTTTATAAATATAATTTAAATAAATAAGATACACACACAAGATACACAAGTTATTAGTTTTTTATTATTTAAATATATTATATTTTAAGACAATTAATTTAAATATCTATTGAAATTAAAACAGTTTTTGATCTGTATAATTACTTAGGTTTTAATTTTACTCTATTCGATACTTAGTCTTTTATGGCTTTTGATTTTACACGTTCTGCTATTTCCTGATTCTAGATATTCAAGTGGCGGAGTTTGTCTTTATTGTTCGCCTTACAATGCAAATCGTTAGGTCTAGGGCTCAACTAATGATGAAAAGTTTTGTATATTTGAACATATAATAGGTTGATTGAGGTGTGATTTCATGCTTTATTCCTGATATTCGAAAATTCATAAATTATTTATTTTATAAATATTGAATTTAAAAAATAAAGTTTTATAGAAATTTGCAAGTTATATACTTTTCAACTATCTTGTTTTTTTAGTCTCTATACACTCATTTATTGAATAATGTCAATTTTATTGTGATTTATTATTTTATTTATGTTATATATGTTTCTGGAAACCACTTTGTTTAAGATTAAACGCTATCAAACATAGACATCAAACATAATCGCAAGAGTGATAGTATAATGCCAAACGCGAGTGAATACGCGTACATCGTTATCGTATATCACAAGTATGCATAAGAATCTAACATAAGTAAGCTTTGTATATATTTTATGTCTATACTCATAATTATGTTAAAATATTTGAATTTATATTTATGTGTTGGAAATATCTTCAATTAAGACATATTAATATGATCGACACTTTTTTCAAGGGCTGAAACAGTCTATGGAAAAGAGTATCTCGATTATGATCTTATATAATATGACTTTGGGGATTTCAATCTTATTTTTTTTTAATTTATTATCTTTCAATTAACAAACATACTAATGACAATAAACGAATTAAATAAATGCGCAAATTAAAGAGAAACGTGGTACTCGCACATATAAATAATGTCAAAAAACTGTATTTTTTCCTTTAAATTGTGCAGAAAACGTTGTACAAAAGCTATTGTGAAGTAATACCCGTTTTATATGAATCGCTTCTTTGAAGTACAAAAAATATTCTTTATTTAAAAGCCTTTGTATTTATTTATAAATAAAAACATCTTCGTTAATACCGTACAAATATGTTTGAATTCATATGTGCGATATGTTACATGTAAGAAGATTAAACAACTTTGTAACAACGGCATACGTAACGAACGGCGTGTTCAGTAGTAATACATTTAATTACATTTTTTAAACATATTTCTAATATAGTATTTTAGTATTTAATATACATAGTATATTAGTGTTTTTACATACGAATAATAACATTATTTATTATTTTATGTTTAATGTTCAATTAAGATAGCGGGATCGATTGCAGCTCGAAGCCATATTTATATTTTTACAAATATTTGTTTCTGATATTGATGTTTGTCATTGTGGGTCTCTTCATCTTGCGTAGAAGACCACGTTAAAACATCTGTCCTGGTCGGTATCACAAACGTGTGATAAAAATTGGTAATCTCAGTATTGAAACTATCCACCAACTTGCATTAGAATAGCGCGGCAGGCGAAGAGGCAGGAGAGAGGCAGAGAGGCAGGAGAAGAGGCCTTTGTCAAGTAGCACGACATTTATAAACTATTTCAGTCAGTCAGCATTTAGTTTTATCTTTTATTTAAATTTTGCCTTGTTACTAATAATGAGATGTTTTTTTTTTAATAAATATATTAATATCACTGACATCATTTATATTTATATATAATAAAACTGTAACAGATACAATTCTGATATATATATTTTTTGTTTTACAATCTGTCTTATAATATACTTATCTGTTAAATACACGAAAAGATATACATTCAACAACTGTTTAAATTTCGAATCCAAGTGTAAATCGTGAAATCTAGTTGTATTTGTAAAATTAAACCATAGCTAAGATGAATAATTAAAATATACGCTTAAAAAAAATATAAAATAAATTTAAGAAAAAAAAAGTACTATAGATAATATGAAAATCCTAGTAGCTTAAAATTACAATGTAAGTTTTGCGAACGGATATCAATCGCGTTCATACCTTACCTGTACTATTGCATATCTTTGACTATTTTTGTGCTTACGAGTGTAATCATAGAGTGTAATAATTATAAGCTTACCACCTACGGTTAATGGAAAGGTAAGGATCACTCCACCGTATTCTAAAGCAATATTGTGCGACAAACCGGTAATGGTCGGCTGTGACTACAATCTATCTTCCTTTACATTCGAAGAGAGACTCGGGTCACCGAGCTACGAAATAACGGTTTCGCATCTCCAAACTATTCGAAGTGACAAGCACACGAACTTTACTGGAGTTGATGAAATTGCTCGGATATTCGTAGAATTTTGATGATTGAAAACAAGTTTTTGGTGGTATATTCTCATTTCTTCGTTTCCATACCTATCTTAAATTGTTTTTTTATGTTTGTATTTCTGTGAAATAATCGTTTATATCAAAAGCTGTAATATAATAGGAATGTACTAAAATACACATTCTTAGAATTTGAAATGTTATGTAAGTGATTTCGTTAAAATATAAAACATATTTCTTTGTATTTTTTTTGCGATTACTAATATAATATATCCGTACATTTAAATGAAAATGTAGTTAAAGGGTATTCAAAAACGAAAATAATTTAAAAAGTCGCTAGAGAACACTTTGCTTGAATTCGGCAATATTTTCACGTTAAGTACCGTCAAGTTGACATTTGGATAAAAATTGAAAAAGTTTCATCCCCTGAAGACATAACAAGCGTTTTAAAGATATTTTACATTTATATTTACAAGTCTGAAAGTATCGAAAACGCCGGTAATACGAATTTCGACCTCGCATTAACTTATATATTTCGAAGTATTCTTTTGTGTATATGAGCTTATGTACTTACTTTCATTTAATCTAATTTTATTTTATTTCTTTTTATATAAATTCTAAACAGCAAGTGCATTTTGTCTTTACCTTCCATCCGGCAAGATTATTGTCAAAAATTTTGTTGAAAAATTATTTGTCTTTACGCTTGATTGTGAGACACGGGACTGATCCGCTTGTCACAATTTGGCCTTATATTTTTATTAAACTTTATTAATATTATAATGCTTTTTAAATTACCCGTCTGGCAATAGAATAATAAAAACTTAATACTACCAAGAAATCTTTATTTGATGTAATAAAGAAAACTTTTATGTTCGAAGAATTCTAGTAAATGGACGTAGAAAATACAGAATTTTGTTTGAACATTTTGTTGTGTTGTGAACATTTTTAAAATAAGGAACTCAAACCAAAATAAAACAAAATAATTGAATGTGAAAGTTGTTAAAAGACATGACAATTATCAAAATTCACCACGGCGACAACCAGATGGCATATTGTTAAAGTTAAAAAAATATATATCGGCGAACTACATATAGTGGGGTATTGTTGTATAAGTATTTTAAAATGTTTTTAGGTTCCTTTCACCATTTTTGATTTTAAGTAACAGTTTAAAATATACATATAACGATTTAAAGTTGCTTAAACAGTCATTCTCGCTATTTTTACTTTTAAAATTTACGGGGCTCCTTGGGAAATCTCTGGTCTGTTATCTGGGGTCTGTTAATCCTTCTATTTCGCAAAGAATTTATTGTTTGTTATGTGTGTATTGATTATAAAAATATTTCAACGGTGTAGTTATTGTATTACTTTTTAACAACATCCCAAACTACTGGGCCTGGTTTTTGTTTTTAGTTTCTTTTTATTTCATGTATGTTTATAGTGTTTTTTCGCAGTCGGATTTTTTTTTTATAAAAAAAAATTATCTTATTAAAGCTTCGAATGTTAATTTCGTCTTAGGACATACTTATATATCAGTGCTTGCTTCGGCTTTTCCTACGGTTATGTACGTTTTATATTGTGGCCACAGCTACGTTTAAACCACAGTTTCGTCTTGTATTTTGAACTAATAGAGGCTCACTATACCTATATATATACATAAATTGCTGTCACTTTGTTTTACAGAGGGCCATTATGGCGAAGTGGGTTTAGAGACCAGGTATCAGGGAGTAGTGGTATAAATTAAAGTAAGGAAGAAATTTTCCAGTGTTTACAACATCATTCAGATCGACATTAAGTAGGATACCAGGCGGTCGCATGTTCAACTCCGGGCTGGTACGGCTGAGTTTTAAGTGTTTAGAATTTGTTTTTAAAATTTATCTCGTCTTTCGCGGTGCATATAAACATCGAGAGTAACATTCTATTTTTCAATAAATATCTTCCAAAGTGCAGTAGAACGAAGAGATTAATAAAGCTCTAATAACTAATTGATTATTATCTTATAAGATTATTTATGTATTTGTATCATAGCAGCTTGTAAATTATTTTTTGTGTTTTTTAAAATAAAGTTACAACGCGTTCAGATTAAAGTTTTAATTAAACGATTATTTGTTCATTGCAATCTTTGAAATTGCCTTCCTTAAGTTGAATACCTGTTTCTTTATTGTTAATATAAAATAAATTAAAAAAAAAAAAAAAAATTTTAGTTTTCTTTGGCTAAACGTATCCTACGTTCTTACGCAATTTTTAAAAATATTATTGTTAGAAAATATCTCTTTTAAATAAATGTTTAGGTCATAGAACATCAAACAATAATTGTAAGCGTTGTTTTATACGTATGCTTAAGTATACTAAAACAACTAAAAGTACTAGTGTTATAATAATTTAATATTATAACTTTATCTTCAGGCTAGCTGTGTCCCACGTTTTATTTATTTAAATTACTGTCTTTTTACTTACGTAATTCTTTTTTGATGACATAAAGTCAGTATTTTTTTTAAAATTCTTGATAGATAGACCGACCGTCTTTATTAAACCAATTCAAAGTATAGAAAGTACAACTACTAACAATAATAACTAAACAATTACTACAATAATTAAAATAAAAAAATAATTATATTTACACTACCATTTTTACTTTTTCGACATATTTACTTTTCGCTTATGGTTTATAATAAAAAAATTTTGTTCATTTTGTTCTTTTTAATTATTTTTTTACAACTAGAAACAAATAATATGATTTATATATGAAACTAACCATCATCCTCACGGATCTAAATTAATTCAAAGTGAGGCCAAGATACTTTAGAATATTCCGTTGTTATAAACTCGTTCGTTCATTCCGTTGTCCCTTCCCTATATGGAGGAGAGGCCTTTTCCGAGCAGCGGGACGTTTACAAGCTGATTCAATTCAGTTCAGTTGTTATTAGTGATACATTAATAAATTTTATAATTGCATTTATAGGTTATTCTTAAATTTTACATAATTTTTTTTGTGTATGAAATGTTTTAGAAATAACATGTTCAGCATTTAGCACATTATAAATAAGTATTTACCGAATATGCTTCCTTATTTCTCTTATTAATAATATATTTTTTACTTTTATTATATATAAAGCATATCATTATATATCCTGGAGAATTAAAATAGATTATAAATAAATAATTAAAAATAATAAACTTAAAAAAGCAACTGTCCATAAGAAGCTTATGTCCATGTATTCTTTATAGTGTATAAGGTTAGTACATTAGCAGAAAAGTGTATAAGTGAGCAAGTATATTAGTAGAAATGTAAATAGTAAAAATAAATGAAAATAAGGAACACAATAGTCAAATATAGCAGATTTTTTATGAATTCAAACTTTAATATTATATATGTTTAAAGTCATATAATTTATATGAATTAATCATAAGTTAAAAAAGTAAATATACTTCACTCTGTACAATTTTCTCTTCTCCTGTATAATACAAACCTTAAAACTGTTTTCAGTTCTCCAATCTCTGTAATTGACTTTCAATGTTTTTGATATCGAGTCCAATAAATTCTTGAAAATACGTCCAGAGAATCTGAGGATTTAATTTTCGTATGAAATGTGAAACGTAATGTACGCTACATACCTACCTATATATATACAACACCTATTTATGATTGAATGTCCTAGGCCTAAAATAAATTGTCATGGTAACGAATAAAAACAGAAAAGAAAATATATTGAACGTCAACGTGAACTCGTATTTTTATTTATAGATAAATAAATATTATAAAATATAACGTAGACACCCGAACATCTCCGCACGTAATAAATAATAATTTTTACTCATTGTTTGATGAAATTAAATATTATTTCAAATAACTTACATTACAAACAGATTACTTTTTATTATTAAAATTTAAACAGATATATCAGATATTTTTTTATATACTTATAAAAATATATGAAGTATTTTTTTTTCTTATATACCCGCTGGGCTGCTCCTGTCGCCTACTAGGCGACAAGATTTTACTCCTAAAATGGCCCGTCGACTACTAGTTGACAAGATCGAAGCGGACCGGATGTTCTCGAACAAAGTTATAATTATAATAACCACCTTTGATGCGGTAAGGCCGATTTGTCTTATTTATGTCGCTTCTTCGTAAAATTTGCTATATATATATATTCATAGGCACGTATCATAAGCAAAAGAAGAGACGAGCAATGAGTCAAAAAACGGCGGGACACTTTAGCCAACAAGGCTTGAGAGGCCCAGACATAGGAGCGGATACACACACGTTCGATTGTTTCTAAGGTAAGCAAATTAACAGCTGGATGACATTATTATAGTAATTCCAACGATACTATCATCAAATTGTTATCCTTAACACTATTGATATTAATTTATAATTAAAAATCAGTTTCTCTTGCTAAACGTCCTTAAAATAATAGAATAAATTTTCTAATAAATATAAATAAATAATAAATAAATACATATGTTTAACACACACACAAGGTCGTCTGTCCCTAAGGTAGGCAACTTAATACCTGTGTTTTAGGTAACAGCCGACTGATATACATTTTTTTAAATAAATATACATATATAAATAAACATATATTACACCCAGACTCGGGGCGGGAATCGAACCCACAACCCTTGGAGCAGAAAACAGGGTCACTGCAAATTGCGCCAATGGGTCAGTCAAAAGTGTCTACATTCTTCTAACAAACAAGAGAGGAACTTAATTGACTATAATATGGTCTAAGCATGTCTGACTACGTATGGCGCTAATTTTTCCGCTACAAAAAGGAAGCGCTAGGTAAACCAGGCGAACGTTCTGGTGTAGTGGTGCAAGTAGTTGCCTCAAAGCTGCGCGCCGGCGGTTGTGGAATCGATTCCCGCTCAGGACAGATATTTGTATTTGTACAAATATTTGTTTCCAGTCTGGGTGTATGTCCTTGTGGGTCTCCCCACCGTGCCTCGGAGAGCACGTAAAGTCGTCGGTCCCGGTTAATATCATAGACACCTGATAACGATCGTTACCCATGGTAGGGAAATTATCCGCCAACTCGCAGTGGAGCAGCGGATGATTAAGCTCCAACCCTTCTTCTATATAGAGTAGAGGCCTTCACTCAGCAGTGGGTGTGATTTACAGGCTGATACAGTATACGTCATAACCTGGCGTATCAAATCGAAATGAAAACGCGAAATACAAAAAACGGGCAAGCGGGCAGTTTTGACGTGGTCAAACGTCTGAAGTTCTTTCTCACCTTCGCACGATAGCACTCACTGTTATTTAATCATGTAAGCTTGCGTAACATTTTTTAAGTAAATTCACACCAAGGTTCAAAGGCTCATACAAAAAACGGAAATAGGAAATTTGTAATAAGTACACGCTCAAGCAGTTGATTATTTATTTATTCTTAGGAACAGAAATAGGAATTTACTACCAAAAAAAAGATGATAAAACACAGTTAGTTGTATTTTTATAGGTAAATTATGTTAGATACTTTAAATTATAAACATTAATTAGATAAATTCTTCTGAATTGTATTTGTATGAAATCAAATTATTTCCATTATCTTTATATATAGTAGGTATGTAATTTTTCTGTTCGCGTATATGCCACTGAACTCCCCTTAAAGGCTTAAACAGTTAAGTTAAGAGTCAACTGAACAGTTGTAACGATTTTGATGAATTCTTTTGTGTGTGTTGAGTTGTAATCGCTTTTTAACATTTACTTGGTCGGAACAGCATCTTTGGATCCACCGTTACTTATAAATAAATCGGCGTTTTAAAGTCAGTATAACAAAAAGTATTATATTACCTATATGAAATGATTTGAACAATATTATATTTTATACTGTGACTACATCAAATGTCGACTATATCTTATCTTTCTGCTACAATATACGACTAAATTGAACCATCATTCCGTTAGGTTATTTTATAGAAATTTAATAATTTATATTTAAAAACTGGTAAACTATCATACTTACATAGAGGGCAGAAAACTTCGACGAAGAATTATTATAAGTCTGTTACAATATATGGCATAGGGCGCTTGTGCACTACACGGAATTTTACTGCCCGGCTTCCGATTTTTTACGGTCCGATTTTGCAATGAAAAACACGAATAGGCGTTTGTGCACTACACGGAATTTTACCGGTAATAGTATAGTAGTATAAGTACCCTTGCGAATTTTATATCACTGAAAAGATAAGAGATTTTAGACTAGTTATTTAACATAATTATTCTAATATAGTGTTCTGTGATAGAATAGAATTTATTAAACAATTATTTTATAGTTTAATTAAAAAAAAACTGCAGATACGTATAGCGCCATCTTGTATATCAATAAGATACCGGTAGTTTTGAATCAAATTAAACCAATCAATAACTAATCACGCTCAAACGAGATGGCGCTTAGAAGAGATTTTTTTTAAAGATTATAATGTAAATAATAATAAAATATTTGTATAAAGACTTACAACTGTGCATAAATATGTAAATAAACTAGGATTTAGATCGTTTTGGTAAATAATATTAAACCTAAAGTTGATAGACAAATCGTAGTTATGAAAATATATATAGGTACGTATAAATGTACATGTTTATTTATTTATTCGAATATTAACTAATAAAATACAATCAATTTATTGATAAATGTTCCTTATATATAATACTTAAATATTTTGTATTTTATTATTATTTATTTTTTAAGACTCAAACCAATCAATAACTAATCACGCTCAAACGAGATGGCGCTTAGAAGTGATTTCCTTTAAGACTATAATGTAAATAATAATAAAATATTTGTATAAAGACCTAACTGTGCATAAATATGTAAATAAACTAGGATTTAGAACGTTTTGGTTAATAACATTATAAGTAAAGTTGATAGACAAATCGGAGTTATGAAAATATATATACGTATAAATGTACATGTTTATTTATTTATTCGAATATTAACTAATAAAATACAATCAATTTATTGATAAATGTTCCTTATATATATAATACTTAAATATTTTGTATTTTATTATTATTTATTTTTTAAGACTCAAACCAATCAATAACTAATCACGCTCCAACGAGATGGCGCTTAGAAGTGATTTCCTTTAAGATTATAATGTAAATAATAATAAAATATTTGTATAAAGACTTAACTGTGCATAAATATGTAAATAAACTAGAAATTAGAACGTTTTGGTAAATAACATTATAATTAAAGTTGATAGACAAATTGTAGTTATGAAAACATATATACGTATAAACGTACGTATTTATGTGTGTAGTTTGTCTATTTATTCGAATATTAACTAATAAATTATTTATAAATGTTCCTTATATATAATACTTAACTATTTTGTATTTTATTATTATTTATTTTTTAGGACTCAAAAAAAAAAACGGTCCGGAATAGGGAAAAGTAAAATGTCGGACGGTAAAATTACGGATAGTGCACAAACGCTCTATACATTTATATGGCGTGCCATGTCGGACCGTAAAAAATCGGACTGCCCGTCAGTAAAATTCCGTGTAGTGCACAAGCGCCCATAGGGCGTACAGTTTGATGGGTAATCTTAATGAAACGTGAAACAGATCCGCGCTCCGCGCAGCGCCTCCACTAAAACGACGTTCTAAGCCGAGGTGCGATCTCGCTAGACGACACCCTTACGATGAAAGTCCAGTCTAACCCTCACTAGGGGGCACCCAATTTTCATGGCTGAGTCTCAGTACTCGGCTCCCCCACCGGTGACGCTGTGAAGGCCGCTAGGGCCGACAGTTATCCACATTTCGAAAGAAAAAAGAAATGACTAGAAGCCACTTATTATATATTATTAATAATAATATTATCGATTAGTTTTATATAAAACTGTTGAAATTAGTTGCGTTAATTTGTTTAGATGTAATTTATTAGTCTAATTTTTATTGTGAATAAGTAAATAAGTAATTAACCTGTTCTCTCTAAAAACAAGTATTTTATTTGAGTGTTCATATGAATATATTAATCCGTTCTTTATAATTAAGTTAATGTTATAATGATTTAATATTATATTAGGTTTTTTTTTGTTTAAAAGAGTAACTGTTCAGTTTTCTTACCGATTCTTCTCAACAGAATGTACATTCCGAATCGGTGGTAGCTTTATAATAATTATAATCAATTAGTATATATTTTTTTTCAATTGTTAGTAAATATTTTGAGAGTTCCTAGTCCTTTTGAGCCTTGTGGTACACTAGTAAAGGAAAAAGATCTATTTCAAAATTGTGCGGTTTACTTTTTTATCTTAGCTTACAATTATTTTACCTAATATTTTTTTCCTACCTCCGCTGAAAGTTAAATTTTCGTCCCTCTAAAGCGGGATAAAAGTGACACTTTTTTCCCCGCTACAGTTAAGGTATTTTTACTTATTTTATTTCCCATTTACTATCGATTTATTATTACGATGAGTAACGTTCAAACTTTGATTGTCATATTTATCTTCAGTCGTTGATCGTCGATCAGTTTATTGTATATTAACAGTTTTTAGACGTTAAATACAATTATAGTAATATCACTTATTAATTTAATACGTAACGTTGTTGTTTTATTTATTAAATTTAAAAAATCATAGCTAGATAGCTTCATGACTCAACATGATCTTGAGTCATTAAATAATTGAGACTGTTTTCGAAACAGGGCCGGCCTAAGGCGAAAATTACAAGTGTGCAAGACATATTATGCCCCTATGAAAAAATTATTGAGCTTTATTATCCATAATTATCCTGTGTTGGAAGTGTATACAAAAACAAAAGCCGCTAGGCTATTCGTGTTCTGTCTATTGTTACTCTTGTAGCCTATTCGAATTTCTAAAATAAAAAGGTCGTCCGATATCCACCATCTATGTTTACCCTTGTAGCCTATCCGAGTTTCTAAAAAATATGCCCTCTCAAAAAGATCGAGTGTGCGGCTCCCTTAGGCCGGCCCTGTTTCGAAACTATCTCCCATAACATTATACATTGTACTTTCACTTACTACTTTTAATTCACTACGATTGTTGCTTGTTGTTGCTTTTATTAAATAATTTTATTCCCTAAATGTTTTATGTTGGAACAAAACTGTGATATTACTATCATATTTTCACTTTTGTATATAAGGAATTTAACGGAGTTCATGTTATAAGTCCAACGGCAAGTCACGTGAGCTATTTTTCTAGTATGATTTACACTTGATTGATTTTTTATGCCATAGATTTTAAAATTCTGCTAATATTTTATTCCTCAACACGAACTATTTTTCTAAAAGAAAACGTATTTTACTCGTTATAATACTTAATTTATTGATTTTGGGATAAAAAGTATTTAGTGTGAGCTCAAATTATGTCCAGTTTTATTTAAATTCATCTAGTAGTTTTGGCGTGACTCACAGCCATGAGAAAGACATACAAAAAAAAAAAAAAATTGACTTCAGTGTCGATCACAGAATATCCTCCAAATAATTTTTTTTTTCAAAATATTTTCAATGTACAGAGTTGTGCCTGTTACAGTATTATTATATGTAAATATAGATGTACATATCTCTAACTCTGTACGTTGTTCAAGGATGCTTCAAATTCTCATAACCTTAACAGGGAGGTCGAAGCACTCTTAGTCTAATTAAATTACTATGTATATAATCATATTCTGGATGCAGTTAAAGGTTGCCTTTCGTACTTTAGAAATTGTAACTAAATTTAAAATTTCAAGAGTAGTTATAACGTATTAATCACAATTTAAATTACCATTAATTAATTTCTAATTTAAATATTTTATAACCGAACGACTATATTAGCCAACCAGAAACCAGACCGACGTGTTAAATAAACCAAACCTGCGTTGGCGTTAATTATTACTGTTCTGCATAAATGAGTTATAGCTTGATGTTTTAAAGACTAAACTTCGATCAGATATATAGATAATAATTGTAGGTTTGGTAGTTTTTGAGTTTTGCGTTTTCATACTACTCTGTCAACAGACAAATAGAAAAATATATTAAAAAAATATTGTTTTGGCATCATTACCAACGTACCAATATATACATATATATTTTTTAAATTATATATTACAGAATTGGTCTATCTATTTAATTTATATACAACGCATTAGCGAAGTAGTCACAGCAACTGGCTGATGCGCTAGAGGTCGCGAGTTTGATTCTCGCACATGAAAAATGTCTGCCTAGGCCATACAGATGTTTTTTGTGGTCTGGGCATTTGTGCTTGAGTAATATGTGTTTCCTGATCCCCGTTTCGTAATCCACACCCTACAAGGGGCCGTTGAGTGTGAGGTGTTTATTTATTTATTGATAGACTAAAAAGTTACGAATATAGTATATATATTATATATATTATATATATATATATATATATATATATATATATATATATATATATATATATATATATATATATATATATATATATATATATATATATATATATATATATATTATACATCGTCCTGAAAGTACTTTGATCTAAAAGTATCCTTAAAAAAGTAAGAATTACGGCTATTATATTATTAATTAGTTATGTGAATACCCACGCAACATAAACTTACAAAAATAATCTATACTAATATTATAAAGCTGAAGAGTTTGTTTGTTTGTTTGAGCGCGCTAATCTCTGGAACTACTGGTTCGAATTGAAAAACTATTTTTGTGTTGGATAGCCCATTTACCGAGGAAGTCTATAGCCATATAACATCACGCTACGACCAATAGGGGCTGAGCAATAATAAGAAATGTTACAAAAAAAGGGGAAAAAATTATCCTTTTTGATAGCTTCCATTGCGTCCTTTATTATTTATCTTCTCGAGACATTTTTTAACTATAGTTCCACTTTTAAAGTAAATATAACATCATTATTTTACTGAGAATTTTCTAAATAAAAAAAACTCAATAATACGTTGAACGACCCAGGAATCAAATCTAAGACCCTTGCTCAGCAGTAACGGTTGTGAACACTCGATCAACGAGGCGGGCACCTCTTAGAGTAATTGCTTAAAAATATTTAAGTACGTTTTTCTCTCAAATTAACGCGGGTGAAACCGCGGGGCACAGCTAGTTGTAATATAAATGTTAACAGGAAAGGTTAATAAAAGGTTATAGATAGATTACACACGCAAAAGTAAATAGTATTTTTACATGGCAGCATTAAAATAATTTCGCTAAGGTTACTGAACTATTTGTTTGTGTACCCAATAAAGTTTGACACTTCAACAACAGAAGTCAAACATAATTTAACTAATCTAATTAACATTACCTATTTTCGTATTTAGTGTTAGGTCACAACTAATATTTACATTTAAATTGTTTAATATAAAATCACTTGACAAACCGCGTGATTTTATCGGCGTTTATATTTATAACTCCACTTTATGAAAGATATGTTTGACAATACTTTCCTCAAATAGCAACTTTTAGGTGAAAGAGAAAGATTAGCGGGTTTAAGAAAACGAACAAAGTTTTTTACTTTATGATATTGGTAAAAATGGACATACCTATAACTTATGTTTGTGTAGGTACTCTTTGTGTTAGAAGAAATATATAAAATTTTTATCAATGTCAAACAATTGTGGCCTCCCGGCTCGTTCAGCACCTGAAGAAGGGCTCGGGACCCGGACTTTCAGAATCCCAGTTCGGGTTCCGAGCAGGTCGGTCGACCGTCGACGCCCTCAAACGCCTGCGGGCGGTGACGGGTGAGGCGGAACACAGAAGGGAAGTGGTGGTCGCGGTGTCGTTGGACATCGCGAACGCCTTCAATAGCCTCCCACACGCGGTGATACGGGAGGCACTAAAATACTTCGGAGTGCCCCCGTATCTAAGGAGGCTATTGGAGGCGTACCTCTCCGATCGGAGGGTAGGCCTCGAGAACCGGTCGGGGTCCGTGGAGTGGCGGCGAGTCGGCTGCGGTGTCCCGCAGGGATCCGTTCTGGGTCCGATCCTGTGGGACATCGGGTACGACTGGGTCCTGCGAGGCCGTCTTCTCCCCGGGATGGGTGTTATCTGCTACGCGGATGACACCCTCGTTTATTCCCGGGGACGAAAATACAAGGAGGCGGCGCGGCTGGCCGAGGTCGGACTCGACCTCGTGATCAGCCGCATAGAGAGTTTAGGGCTTCGTGTCATGATTGACAAGACCGAAGCCCTGCTTTTCCGCGGGACCGGCCGCAAGGGACCTCCACCGGGGGCTACCCTTCAGATCGGAGAGGGGAGAGTCAGGATGAGCCCCCAAATGAAATATCTCGGGCTCATCCTGGACGGAGGGTGGACCTTCGGCCCACATTTCGCTATGGTGGGACCGAAGGTCGTGAAGGCGGCGAGTGCGCTGGGCAGACTTCTCCCGAACCTCGGAGGACCCAGCGCCGCCTGCAGGCAGCTGTACTCCGGAGTCTGCCGGAGTATGGCGACGTACGGTGCCCCGGTTTGGGCGGATCGCCTCACCGCGAAAAATAAGGCGGCGCTGCGCGCTGCGCAGCGAACAATCGCGGTGAGGGTGATTCGGGGGTACCGTACGATATCGTGGGCTGCAGCTACTGCTCTAGCCGGCGACCCCCCGTGGGAGCTCGTGGCGGAGGTTCTTGCCGAGACCTACTCATATGTCTCGGGTAGGAGGGCTCTTGGTGAGAACCCCACGTTGGACGGGATCCTACGTGTGCGTCGGATAGGGCAGGAAGCGCTAATGCGAAGGTGGGGGGAGGACCTGGTGGAGCAGCCGTATGGCACACGCGTAACGGCTGCCATTCTCCCGGTCCTTGAGCGGTGGATGCGTCGAAAACGCAAGCCCCTCACCTTCCGTCTGACGCAGGTTCTCACCGGGCACGGTTGCTTTGGTGACTACCTGTGCCGGACGGCCCAGAGGGAGCCGACGACTGAATGTCACGATTGTGGCGCGGCGGTGGACTCTGCCCAGCACACCCTCGAGGTGTGCCCGAGATGGGCGGCGCTGCGTCAAGGTCTGACGTCGGTCCTCGGAGGGGACTTGTCGCTCCCGAGCATCATCACCGCGATGCTCGGCGACGACGAGTCCTGGAAGGCGATGGTCTCCTTCTGCGAGACAGTAATGTCCCAGAAGGAGGCCGACGAGCGGAGGAGAGAGGAGGCCGCCGACGTGGCCTCCATCCGCGGGCGACGAATGGGGGTGCGTAGGAGGCGCTACTTAATGCGCCTCCAGTAACGCCCTTGTGCCCGTGTCGGGCCGGGATGGGAACCCGGTCCTGCTAGACACGACGTCGTCGGGACTGTTCAGAGGTGAGCCGGACAGTCCCCATGTAGGAGAAGTCTGGTCTTTTCGCCGAGGCCAGCCTGTCGCTGGAGGGATCCTGTTGCCTGCAGATCCGGGACCCTCCAATTAAAGGGGCTGAAGGCTCCCGCAGGGGTTTAGTACGGTATTGCACTCCCAAAGTGCCGAGTCCGACATAGGTCTAGGACTGCCGACCCGGGCGTCCTGGATATCATCCGTAAATGGATTCCCCTGCGATAAAAAAAAAAAAAAAAAAAAAAAAAAAAAAAAAAAAAAAAAAAAAAAATGTCAAACAATTGATATAATGATTTAAAATTTAAAATATGTTATATATAAAATAAGAAAGATCGGCAAAACACACGCACGTCAAATAGTCAAAAATATAATAATAGTTAGATGAACGTGTTAAATATTATTGATTTTAGGGTACGCAATTAAAATAATGATGATGCAAATAAGGCCTAATTTAGAATTTTAGACGTTGATATTCTATGTTCGTTAATTTGCTTGCATAATTACAGAAATTGCTTTGTAATGCCAATACGGGCGCCTATTTTGCTTGATTAGAGGATTTATTTACAATACGGTTGATTACACGCATATTGGAGAATATAATATAAAATAGGTGTATTGTTCTACCTAAATCCAAATTTAAAGTCTGTTTTACCTAGCGATTTAATTTGAGCCTTTGATGTTATAAGAATTATTTCCAAGCAATTTTATGCTAGCTTTCATACCCTGTTATGATAAAGACTAGCTTAATTTAAGTTCATAAATATATAACAAATACCATTTATTATAACTACACAAAAGAATCATTTTATTTTATTTTTTTATTGTTTTTAAAAAAAAATATTTTTGTTTTTTAATGTACATGAATTCGAATTTTGATTTCGAAACACTCTTTTTATCGATTTAAGAAATTACTAGTAAAAAATATCTCTAAAGAAGTTTCTAAGTAACTTTAACCAGATTCGTGATACGATGTTCACAAAATGCTTTAGTCATTGCTGTTGAAAAACTAGGTGAAAGGCCTCTAGAATAAGAAACAGGACATTTGCACAGGTTCATATTACAATTAATATGGTTGATATTATTCTAAAATATTTTGCCTCATTGTATGTTTATTTTTAAGAGCACTGACTAGACATTAGTACAAATTTACTTGGTCATTCACCACATTTCTTTTTCTTTTTACTCGTAATAATTTTCCATACATACGTGCCGTCAGATAGTTTGATGTTAATTTTTATGGCTCCGCTTCTATACGTCGTAGCTTGACGTTTTATAGCCTAAAATCTTCCTTAATCAACAAGTTTTTAAGACAAAAACAATTTTAAATCGGTCGGTAATGTATTGACATTCTGAGATGAAAGGAGATAGATCATTCAAGTAAGTATGCAGAGGGGTATCAGTAGCAACATTTTTTTTAATTATTATGATTTTGGTAACGATGCTTTAAACATTCATTATATTATTTTTAATACTACACTCGTAATTTTTTTTTTAATTTCCTCGTTATTGTTCTTCAAAACACATATATCTTACATAAGACGTAGGCAGAACGTTACGGAACTAACTAATTTGCACCAATTGGAACACGTATTGTTCACTAAATTGTTCCTGATCGCCCGCATCTCTTTCAATGCATACTTATTGTGAAGATTCGCCTTTTATCAAAAAAGAAATAGACGTTTATCATGCTTTAGGTACATTGAAATACTAGCTTTAAAAAGCAAATATTCAATTTAATCAAATTGAGTTAAAAAATAAATATCTTGCCTCGCTAGCTTTGCCTTGTGGTTTTACCCGAGTGTTTCCCGATCCCGCAAAAATGTCAATAATAAATAAATAAATAAATATCAGGATAAGTAGCCAATCGGTATCTACATAACCTTCAACTATCTACACACTAAATTATATCGAAATCGTCCATACACACATACATCCATACATTTATTTATCCCTCCTCAGCAATTTTCGCTAATTTTTAAGATTAGACTATACATAATAAATATATAATAGATATGCAAAGAACAGACTGCTTTGTAATGCCAAGTTAATATGTCAATATATACATAGAAAAAGAAGAAAAAATAAACATAATAATTTAGTAATATAATATTTATATTATTTAAATTTTTTTTTGAAATGAAACTTTTATATCGACGTATGGGAGAAATCTTACACATGTTAAAATCAAAAATCGTCACCCCACGAGCGTCACATTTTCGGACCATATTGTACTGTATTTCGGAACTCCGTATTATATATGCAATGAAACGACGCAACCGAGTCCGAGTCTATCGAGTTTAGCTCGTTTGATTCGTCTTGATGCGTACTTTGTTTTTAGATGGTTCTGATCTGATGATGGAGCTGGAAGGTGGCCATAGAAACTTCACAACGAAACGACACAACTTCATCAAGTTCGGGCCCGATTGAATCGTCTTGACGAGTAGTTTGTCTTTCAATGGTAACCAGGGTCTGATGATGGAGCTGGAAGGTATTCATAGGAACTCTGTAATGAAACGACGCAGCCCTATCGAGTTCGGGCTTGATGGAATCGTCTTCACGAGTAGTTTGTCTTTCAATGGTAACCAGGGTCTGATGATGGAGTTAGAATATAGTCATAGGAACTCTGTAATGAAACGATGCAACCCCATCGAGTTTCAGCTCGTTTTATTCGTCTTGACGACCTACTTTGTTTTTAGATAATTGGGTCTGATTACAGATGGCGCGCACTACCCATTATCTTGGTGCATCGTTTTTATTATAACTTCCTACGTGCGTACATAAGTACACACACACACACACACACACCCACACACACACACACACCCACACACACACACACACACACACACACGCGCACGCACACACACACACACACACTTTTATATAATAAAGTTTCCCGTCATACGTGTGTAAATTAATACACATACACGATTTTTTTTAGCTTATCGAATTAATTCCTTTTTATATTAATATGTTTTATTTTATTTTATATTTAATTTAAGAGTGGATCGTATCATTTTATAGCATGTTGTTTTTTTATGTCCGCAAATATGCATGTTTCATATGTATGTGCAACAAAGTATTTCGTGTAAGAGGTGCAATTTTGTAGGCTTACGTGGTTGACCTAGTTTGTCTGTTTCATGCCAGCTTATTGTTAAGTAGATATAAATTTTAATAGCTTATACATCGATTCGTGATTTTATAGGATTTATATTATGTGAAATGTAATAAAAAGTTTATATTTTTTATTACATTTTCAATTAAATATATATAAAAGATATGCTTAGCACTAAAACATGTTCCAGTTTTATGTAGTGTATAAAACCAAACCGTTTTCATTTACAGTTTAGAAAATAAAACTGGTCAAATCACATTGGAAATGAAATTTTAAATGCTCGTTTACGGTCTCACGCAATTTTACCAGCGGATACTTACCTATCGCGAGCGACCTCCCTGACCTGTCCACATCAATAAATTGGGTTGCAACTCGCGATCTCACTTAAATTTCACAATGTTACACTAAATTTAACTACAACGCTATTCATAATTTAACATATTTAACTTAAAACACTGCTTTTGTAGTTTAGCTTGATATCAAGAAATATTTTTCTTTCTATTTTGAAATTATTCGTGTTTTAATATTCAATATTAAATCTCTTAACGCTTTTTATCGTGATGATTAATCTTTTTGATTTCAAGAACTAAATTTTATAAATGTAAGTTATTGTTACTGTTTATTTTAAAAAGTAATTTATATGTTAAATGTTGAATTTAATTTTCCGTTTAATTGATTTTATTTCTTTGTAACATGATATTTGTTATTAGACGTCAAATTAAAAAGTAAAATAATCGTAATACAAATGACATGCTTTTATTTAAAAATATTTAAAACACTTTCATTCATTGCTTACGTATACATATATTTACATCGATTTCTTTAAATTTTTGTATTTTTTTTTATGTTAGTTGGATAGGCAAACTGGCAGACGTGCCACCTGATGGTAAGTGGTCGATGTCCCCCATGAACATAAACTAGTTTACCTGGAACTAGCCCAGCCAACTCATCTATGTGTTGCCTATCCTGAGACATATGATGTTAAGTCTCGGTGCCAGTAATTACACTGCCTGTCTTGCCCTTCTTTCCGAAACACAGCAAAGCCGTTTTACGGAAGAAATAAGCAAGAAATAAATATAAATGTAACGAAATTGTGTTAAAAATCAAAGTACGTACATGTTGCTCAAATTGAAAATAAAACTTTAAACGGTAGGATTAAAATCCAAGGGTGTTCTGGCACAAGTGTTATGAATGTAAGCGGATTAAGTATGAACATATCGTTTTAGTTTCATATTTCCTGTCCATTGAGCAAGTGACTTTACACGAATAAAGGTATTCAAAGTTTATGAGTAAATTTTGTGTTGCAATTTCGGTGTTACTTTTATTTAGTCATTTTCAAAAGACGTGTTTTTCTTATAAAAGTTCGTTGCAAGACCTGTATTTAAACCGTGTTGACAACAGACTTTGACAATAAAATTTGTGTATATGTGTACATTGTACATATGTGTGTGTGCCGTAGTGTGTGTACTGTTTTTTTAGCATTATTATAAAAAATATTAGCATTTTGCACTTCTTCTACATATAAACTTTAACTGTGCCAAATTTCATACTTCTTCGTCCGCGTAATTTTCGTAAAAAGGGGTACAAAGTTTTTGCTTCACGTGTTAATATATAGATTTTGATAAACAAAGATGTGTTGTAAATTCTTAAAAGTGAGCTAAACTTTTCAATATGATAATTAAATAGACATGAAATTATATAATTTTAAAATTACTAAGTATTAAACACGTTATAACGTTTTGACAATATATAATAACGAATGATGAGCTTTAAGAAAACCTTTAAAAAGCATCTGCGGGAATATTAGCTTAAAGCTCTTGATTCGAAAAACTTTAACATACATGTACTAGATGTGTATTCGTATGTTACAAATTGGTATTTATATTTATTATGTGTATATGTTTGTATTTATATATGTATGTGTTCTCGTATGTATTCGTAAATATATATATTGTATATTTTTTCTTTTTGACCTCAAGGTTGACTGGAAGAGAATGCCACTAGGCATTAAGTCCGCCTTTGTTCCAACTGGTTTTTTTACATTGTTGGTTAATTATGTGTTTAATTAAATATATAAATAACGTTTTCATATTATATACTATATATTTTATATGGCGTTCGGTATTTTTTGAGACGATTTAATCCGTAATTACCTATCTTTAGTAGGTATTTATTTTATATGCTCCTATGTAACTTGCATTCTTTTGATCCACCCCTAAGAGGTGTTTGGCGTTTGATTTATTAGATTAGTGTTGGAATGGAGCAGCGATTCCGACAATTGTGCGGTAGCTGGCCGTATTGTGGCGCATCCGTCATCATTCATGCACTATTTTTAGAACAGACATAAATCAAAATGTTCTATTATTTTTTTTAGAAAATATACTGAGTGGTCAATGATTTTTTTGTAAAGATTTATATATATATATATATATATATATATATATATATAGGTATATATATATATATATATATATATATATATATATATATATATATATATAAATATATATAAGTAAGTATAAGTTTGTATATATTGTATATTTTTCAGCATATGTTTCTAAATTAATGAATTTGTTTGAACAAATTTTATTTTTAGTAAAAAATATATTATATATATTTTTGCTTTATTTTACTTTTTAATTTGACACATATCCAAAAACTCTTTTGAAATTTGAAATTTAAAAATATGATTTTATGTTTAACACAAAATACAAAATATTCTTTGTAAGTTAATACATTTAGATCCAAAAAAGGTTAAAATAAAATAATACAGTTGTACTCTTACAAGAAAAATACATTACATTAAAAACAATCTGACGTCTAAAGCGAGTATTGCAAGTGTAATGAAAGGGGTGTAGTAATATCGTAGGGTGCGGGCGGCAATCGATACGCACCCCCGTTCTAATGCACCCCTAGCATCGCACTAGGCAGTGCAAGGGAAGATAAACTGGGTCGACATGTATGTATTTATTGAAAAAATTACACCGTAGGCGAGATCGCGATCGTATTTGGTTCAGCAATGGCAAAAATAATATTTAAATCAATGATATTAAATTTATTAAATAATAAATTCTTATTATATATATTTTTTGACAAAAAAGCACACAGCTCTACCTGATATGAAGTGGTAACCACCGCCTATGGACATCTGCAACATCAGAGGAGTTGCAAGTGCGTTGCCGCCTTTTAGGGAAGTATATACATATGATTGCATTATTAAAATAATTTTATCAATAATAGGGATAATTATGTTAACAGCTTAATTCAATAACAAGTCTCGGTAACATGACACCAATCGAAACATAAATAATTATTATTAAATCAGAGCATTGCATTATTCTATCGTATATTTTAATGTGATACGTAAGTAATGTTTTAAAACGTTAATATTCTATAAATGTAATTTGATCTGAATTAAAATAACCTTTAAACGGAAATATTTCGCCTGTACAGAAAGTAATAATAATACTTAAATAATACGTAAATATAAGACTTGTTCCAATTAGATTGACGAAGTTGTTCGCACATAGATTTATACTAATATAAAGAGTTTGTTTGTTTATTTTGTAATCAATAATTTCTGGATATTTTGAACAGATTTAATTCATCATTCGTCAGAAATAATATAACTCAAAAATATATCCATCATATAGCCACGACTCTTAAAATATCATACGTAACTTACGCGAAACTGCCACAGTTTAAATAGATTAAGTACCTATCTATGTAAAATAAAATATGGTTTTCTGAGAAATTAAATTCTTATTTCCATATAAAATTGTGTTTTGATTTATCTAAAAATTCGTATCTATATCTAGAATTGTCTAATTGTTATATACTCTATGTAATTTAACGGAATGAAGAGCAAACAGCACAGTTTCGGATTAGATTAATATGCAAAACCTGGCTACTTGCCGAGAAAGTGCTAAGAAGAATAATTGTTGTTTTAACAGCAGTAGTGTTAATGGCGGAAAAACAATTCGTTGAATACTTTTTTATGTCTAGTGGTTTTGTGGTAAATGGGGTAACGTAATTGTCATAGTTTTAACTTCACCTTTTTATAATAAACCGCAAAGCCACAAGCGATAAATGAAATAATATAAGTATTGGTTCTTTTAAGTTTCTTATTTGAGTGAATTTATAATAATAATGGGTTTTTTATTTTAATTATTTTATGTATGATTTGTAAATCAGTATTTTTTAGTCAGGTTTTTTTCTAACATTCAGAACAATTTTTAAGTTAAGTTTCTATTTTCTCTTGATTTAGTTAATTTATGTAAGAAGTAGTTGAATATTCAACGCAACCGTCATCGTACCACTCGATTCTTTTCCCAGTAGGGCTACAGAATTGTATTTCCCAGAAATCGACGGCTTACGTAAACATCACCAGTAACATATTATATCCAAATGAATACTTAACAGTTTAACAACTCTGTACGTTATTGTATTCAAACATACTTTGTGTTGTTGTTTTTTTTTACAAAGGTATCATCATACTAATATTATAAATGCGAAAGTAAGTTTGTTTGTTACGCTTTCACGCGAAACTATACTTATCCGATCATCATGAAATTTTGTACACATATTCGTGGAGGTATAAGAAGTAACATAGGATAATTTTTTTTTGGTCGCGGTAACCGACATCCACGCGGGCGAAGCCGCGGGCAGAAGCTAGTAGAGAATAATTTTTAAATATTTATGTGTCTTTCAACTTATAATAAAGAAATTGGTATATATTAAAAGTTTTAGTTGAATATATTTTTAAAACGAAATGATTGTTCCTATGTTTCACAGAGTTTTTATAAGATGTAAAATAAAAATTTATAAAGCATCAAATTTCTTAGAAAACGTTATTCGCTACGATTCCCATATCCTTTAAAACATTTCCCAAAGCTTTGAGAAATAAGCCAGTATTGCATTTGAGTTGCTCAAAGCAGATCTCGACTCAGTTTGCTTGATTTTTCTGATAATATCTACATATATTTTTACGAGGTCGTTCCATTTTATATTATTTATAGGTTCTCTTATTAGTATCAATATTTAAGTGCAATATTTAGCTATGAGAGTAAATTCTCATCAACATAAAGTATATTTTTTGAGTCTCCTTATTGTTTGATTCAAACTTATTGTAAGTTTGTATCGGTCAATATATTATCTCAATCTATATATAAGGTTGTCAATTACTTTGAAATTATCTTGATGTCTATATATAGATTAGGTACATTTTTAAAATAAAATAATAAAATAAAAAACTAAAACTAAAAACGGGCATACTAAAATTTGTTTTTTGTTTGAAAGCGCTAATCTCGGACTCTAATGGACCGATTTAAAATTCTATTTTACGTTAGAAACTCTGTTTATTAATGAAGTCTATAAGATATCACGCTACTCCCCCTTTCTATAAGTCGTCTAGTAAGTCGATAAGAGAAGGGAGCAGTGGCCATAAAGGTCAACACAGATGTAACCACGAGGGTCGTCTTGTAGCAGATAAAACGCACTCTTTTGTGTTCGGTGCCATTGATATTTTATGTTTCAACATCGACATTATGTAAATACAACTGGCGCAGTCGTTGGTCCTTGCGTTACTCACAATATTCCATAGCAGCATTTGCCGTTGTTTGTTCAGTGAACTAGGCGAAGCTTCTCCACTCTATTATAGGCGACAAAGAACTCAGAAGAGCTAAAATGCATTTGAGATAAAATTTTACTGATTCAAAATACTCACATCAAGATCTTGATGTAAAGATAAGTCAAGTATATAATAGCAAAAAAAAAAAAAACGAAAAGTTATATCGTAAAGTAATATTTTCAAAAATTATAAATATGATTGTTAGAAAAAAATACAAAAACAGTAGGCAGTTGATTTTCAACTGAAAAATTAACAACGGAAAGTCGATTTCCCGAATGTCTAGACTTATTTCCGACGCCAAAATCGTGTTATCAGTCCTATCCAGTGCGGTGTAAAAATATTTTATGGATCCTTCATCAGGTCTCGGAAGGGAGGGGAGATTTATTGAACGGTATATTCGAAAGTACGTTAAGACATTATAAATTCAAAGCGCCTAAGGGCAGGTGACCCATGTCAACGAAGTGAAATTTCCTAAACAAACGAGTATACAAACGAGACTTCCTGTTGGTGAAATATTTTGTGAAGCGAAGGAACTTATGTACAATATAGGCTTATTTTACAGAACAAAACAAAATGGGTAACCAATAAAAAAGTATCGGTTAGTCTATCAATATATGAAAGTAAATTGTTTCTTATTTTTTGTGAATACTATATTTCGTAGTAGCTTAGCTGGGTTAGTTTCATACTTTAGTTTCACAAAGGAAGTAGCAACAGTTGTTCCTTTAAATGACTAGCGAGGCTCGTGTTTGTGGGAGGCACTGTAATCGTAGCCGTTATGATATAATAGTTTAAATATGTAAAAGAAAAGTTGTAAAATGAGACTTTCTTTTTAGATTAAGTTAAGATCACTGCTAAGTATGTAGTTTATATGAACAACATAAACGTTTCAAGTTTTATCAGAATTTTAGAAAAATGTTGGTGCATTTTTTTTTAATATACAAACTTCGACTTTGTCAAGACAGTTTGACAGTTTTCAAATTTAAATTTCAGTCATTATGAATTTTGATGGGAATAAAAATTTCATTCTCATTTTTCATTTATCAATAATCTGATGTAAAATCTCATACCGAATAAGTCGCTCGAATTTGATATCTTGCTGACATTGCAGAAACAAGAGATAACTATACTTTTGGATTTGTCGGCAGATTACTATTGTATCTGCGATACAAATGTCTCTTTTTCTTGTATTGTTATTAATAAGTAACCGCTGTCTTCTAAATAAAGAATATTGTGATTTATCTCTTAAAACAAAACAATTTTACTATATTTTATTATTAATTACTGAATAGGCATACTGTGTTAATTTTGAATACGTAGATTTAATTTTACAAATTTAATTAAAATTGGTTGAGTAGGTCAAAACTTATCTATTTGACGGCCGACTGGTCGAGTGGTCAGACAACTGGACACTTTACGCAGCGGTCGCGGGTTCGAATCCCGCCAGGTGCAGATAATCTGTATGACGAATATAGATGTCTGCACCGGGTCATGGATGTGTATTTATGTATATATGTATTTATATCTTAAATTTATTTCCGTTCCTAGTACCCGTAACACAAGTTCTTACGAACTTACCACGGGGCTAGGTTAACGTGGTGTGATTGTTGGTTAATATTTATTTATTTATTATTTATTTATTTATCTATAATAAATTATATTATATCCATATTATAGTATTTAAAAAGAACCTCACAATATCCAGCACACAATCTCCTCTTTGTAATGTTAGTATAGACAAGGGACCCTTCGTATTATATCTGTTAGTTTACTTAGGTCCTCATAATTTTCATTTTTTTACTTCATTTCCTTAATCCTTACACCATGGAAATTTACGTTTCTAACAAATACTATAATTATAAAATGTAAATAATATTTCTCATAAAATAACAGTGCTATATATATTGTTTTGCGAAACTTAATACATGATGATTTACAGAAAATTGTGTTATAAAAATATATATAATCGTAATAATTTTTATTGGAATATTCTCCGGGAGTTATATTATAAGAAAGTATAGCACAATGACGCTCAATGTTGAAAGCATTAAACCAGTTAAAGGACATATACATTTATACGAGATTCTACAGGAGCTGTTGGACAAGCATTGAGAATATTATAAAAGGTATTGTGCGGACGAGTTTATCTCATACTTGTCTGGAAAGGACATGTTCCGCGCTGATAACGCTCAATGTGAAACTTGTTACGAGTAGTGTTCTAGTGTCACATTACTAATAAAAATGATACGAAAGAAACTATTCGCACGTCACTCTATCTCTCGCCTTTATCTTTTAGTTGGACTCAAAGAAGATTGTTTTGGCATTCAGACATTTCTGATAATGTATTGATTTCTTATAGATAATCATTGATTATTATCACACATGCTATACATGTTTTACAATATTTTTAACTGCGGTTTTACATATGGATATTTGAAAAAAGAGTGTTTTAAAAATAAGAAGCGACCAGTGAGCGATCACTTGATATCGTATATGATTTGATTATCTTACGTCATTAAAAAAATGAATAGCGAGATGACATTGCAATTATTGCAAATTGCTCAACATTTGCTGATTTTCTTCTCGGTTGTGTAAGCGGTACATTTACGTTTCGTGTGTTAAAGTTAACAATATAGGTTGCTTATTTAATCTTTGTAAAAAATGTGATATTTATAATTAACTTAGATCCATGCTACCAACATTTTAAAATCTTATTCCTCGACCTATTCCCACTCTACCGTACTAAAAGTGGAATTTATATACATTTAATCTAATTACTTATATAATTTTAAATTTTACGGTTTTGAATCAACATTGTTTTATCATTTTAAATTATCTTTTCAATACTTAATTCAAAACTTAAATTATTAGTGTTTATTCACTCCCCAAATTAAAGTATACTTAATTATGGGAGTAAATAATATTCCAGAACATTAGCTATGATATACAAACATACATCTCTATTATTTCATATTTGTTTTGTTTCTTAAGTACGGAATACTTAAAAACAAATGCGATAATATTCTGTGAAGCTATGTCGTTACGAGTAGATATCGTATAGATTATTTTTAGTATTTTATTATCGCTAACGAAAACGGTCGTAAAATGCGTGTTCGGAAAATATCTAGTTTGCATCGGGATCTCGTTGATATTATTGGTAAAATATCTGTCATTACTAACATTAAGAAAATTGAACATTTCATAGTTTTTGGCACCGACGAAATAGATTGTTTTCTTGGTGGGCTACATAAAGTTGTCATTAAGGGAATTAGAGACGGTACTAAGGTTAAAATAAATGTTTTAATTAAGTGGCACTCCAATCCTAAGGATCGAGTATATTTTAGATCAGCTTATCAAAGAGAATGTGTATTTTTTCGATATATTGTACCAAGTATGATAGAACTGCAGAACACTTACAAGATAATTGAGGGCTTAAAGATGAAGTTTCCTAACTGTATTCTCGCAAAAATGGAAGACGGTGAAGAAACAATAGTTATTTATTTGGATAATGAATTTAAACTTTTAAGTAGATTTTTTAAGTTGGATTTTAGTCACTCTTCGATCGTTTTAAAAAATCTGGCCAAATTACATGGTTTGTCGTTTGTCTTACAAAAAACATCACCAGACGTTTTTGAAAACATTCGGAATTTATGCGGTAAAGATATTCAATATGCCGCTCCGGAAAACATACCGGAATCACTGGTTTATTATTTCAAAGAATCATTAAAAGTCGTGAGCAATAGCGAATTCAAAGCAAAACTTGAAGAAATATCACCGCATATTTTAAAAATATTAAGTAAATCTACTGCACCCGTTAGAAATTATAGCACCATTTGTCATGCAGACTGCTGGACTAATAACATCTTGTTTAAACATCAGGTAAATAATATCAATTATATATTATATTTAAGTTCTAATGAAATATATTTGTTTAACCTTTTATTTACTATTTATAACCAATACCTCGAATGTAAGATTAAAATAACTGACATATTGATGGACAACGTTGATAACTATATGATTGTAATGAAATTTAATTGAATGAGAATAATTTGAAATATCGTCTTCTTTTAATGTCTCGTTTTCAATTACAGGGAAAAAGACCAGTGGAAGCTCTTTTTGTGGATTATCAGTTGGTTCGCTATGCTTCGCCGGTGACAGATATATCATATTTTTTATACACGTGTATGGATCAAGAAATACTTTGTAATAATTACGATCGACTATTGAATATTTACTACGGAACTTTATCAGCAGTATTACGACAGTGCAATTTAGATGTAAAGCATATTTATCCTAAGGAAGTATTTCAGAAGCACTTGAAGGAATATTCGGTATTAGGATTAATAGAGGCATTGATATCTATGAAGATAATAACAGCAGATACCGAAGAGGCCTTAAAGATGACTGAAATGAAATATCATTCATCTGAGCCGCCTGCTATTACTGGCTGTAAAACAAAGAATCAGGCAATCTATGTGGAAAGAATAAACGGCGTTGTTAATGATTTTTTCAATAGAGGTTATTCAATAGATGCGTTATTAAGCAAATAAATAAAGCTAAATAAAAAAGTAGTATTTATTTATACTTATTTATATATCAAAAGAAATATAGAAATAGTTCTAATTTATCTAAAAACACACAGTAATGTAATCAAACATTTTTAACATAATAATAGTTATTTTTTTATAACTTTTACCTCTTTTAAGCACAGATATCCATAAATATATTATAAAATTGTAGCTTTTTGGAATAAAAAACATTAAAATTGTAAAAATTTATCAATGAAAATGAAAATTCTGATGTTTGTGGAAAAATAACTAAATCGATTGAAAGGGATTGATAAAGAGATATTAACCCCCAGTCGACTGTCTGTAAAAAAGGTTTTTCGAATCAGATGAATAAGTATTTCTTTTGAAATAATTTAAAAGTAATCTCTACGAGCGCGGGTAATATTTAACACTCGTGAAATTTGAAGCAACTACAAGCTTTCTCAATTAGTTTTCTGTGTTTGGTTAAAATGAACTTAAAAATGTATTAAGAAATTTGATTTTGCCTGTTTAATATTAAAATTACATTTAGGATTTTAAAAGATCGCAGTAGTAGTGCCATGTTGTGGAAGTAATCTGCTTTTTAAAAACAAGACTTTACTCGTTAGTCAGCGGCAAAATCTAAATCAGAGGGTTTAAATAAATAAATTTTCTTAAGTTCTTATGTTTTTTTTTTTCCAATATAGAGTCTTATAAATACTTTGTATATGAGTTGTTTTAGTATATCAATAAATGTTATCTTCAGACTATATCATATTTTATACGACGCTAAGGAGTATATCGTAAAGCTGCTTTTTTGAACAACATTGAAGTTTATAATAACGTTAAGTTTAGATTTTTTGATTTTTGCAGTAAATATGTATAATTTAAAAAAAGATGGATAAAATATTATATCATTTTTGTTTTCCACTGTTTATTTAATTTGTAGTAAACGTCTACTACGTAATTTTAATTTTATTTGTAAGTTATGTTCAAACGCACAGTGGTAGAAATCAACTTAAATATTCAATGGTTCTGCGGTTCCTCTGTGAATTACACTGATGCGGCAAATTTTGTGTATGTTAATAGATTATTATTTATTCCATTAGTTGTTTGTAAATGTTATGCAAATGAAATTAAATACACGCTTTAACGTTAATTCGGTAGCGAAAACTAACTAACTAACTAACTTTTAAGTATTTTTCAATTAAATAATTTCGTATAAATAATATTTAATACCGCGTCATTAGTCCGTTTGTAAAGTTGTCAAGCCTTCACGTGTATGTGCAAAATTTTGAAGTATAAAAATTATCGTTCGGCTAGTTAGATCTGGTTAGCCTGTGAACGACCCACTGCCAAGCGAAGGCCTCTTTTCCATATAGAAGAAGGGTTGGAGCTTAATCCAACATGCTGCTCTACTGCGGGTTGTCGGGTAATTTCCCGACCATGAGTAACATTCGTTATCAGGTGTCTATGATAATAACCGGGACTGACGGCTTTACGTGCTCTCCGAGGTACGGTGGGGAGACCCACTAGGACAAAAACCCCGACTGGAAACAAATATTTGTACAAATACAAATATCTGTCCCGAGTGGGAATCGAGCCTGCGATCGTCGGCGCGCGGCGTTGAGGCGACTACTCGCACCACTACACCGGAACTGTTGACTCATAACTTAATTATCTGCTCGTTTTCTCTGTATTTCTACTGTATTCTTCTTTAGAATATCAAAAGAAAGATCTGTAAAAATGTACCTGTATAACTAAATTATGAAACCATTAAAATATACAGTTAATTCCTATTTAATTATATTAAACAAAAATAATGTAATAATAGTAGTTGTGCAAAAAGTATAAATTAAAACACAATTTTTGCATCATCTATCTATATTTTGCTATTTTGATTTTTATGTAGAACTCAATCCTGTGCGCGTTTAATACTTTTTATTGTAAGGCAACGGCTAACTGTTTTCGGCACGTGTCAACACGGATATGTGGGTTTCCTGACAGCCATAGCATATATAAATCAACTTTCTACACAGCCATAGCACGATTTAGGTAAATAAAAGCCAACATAATAAAAAATAAAATTATCCCCGGGCAAAACCCAAATATAATTTAACAATTGAAGTATTTCTTAGCTTATCACTTTTCGTTTCCCTTCATTTATTTGTTTTTAAGCTTTGAAACTGATGTTACAAGCAACTTTTCTTTGTTAGCGACTGACGTTTGAGCCTTTTAAACTTGAAGTTTTCTTACGAATTAGAAATGTTGCTCTCGGAGGTCTTCTAATTCCAATTTCTTAAGCATAATTTGTTTTCCTGTCTTATTCGTAGAATCACGTAGAATTGTTACACTACAAAAACATTTCATATTTTTTATTAAGTATAAAATCAAGAGTATTAATACGAGTAGGTATATTGAACATCCGATAGTTATGTTAATATTATCATCATACGGCTGGTATATTATTTTTAGCATTCATATGTAATGTGTATTTCAGTTTAAAAACAAAAAAAATTGTGTTTTACTCTCATTTCTAGTCTGGCTGCTAACAGCTGAACCATAATGAATAAATTTAATTAAAATTGTAATTTTATAGTAGTTGCTACGTGACATAGTAATTAGATATTCGAGTTATTAGCATTTTATATCTACGTAATTTATTCATAAATCAGCTCACAAAGCCATTTTGTTTGAAAAAAATTTATTTATTTATTTTTATTTATTAAAACTTTATTGCACACAAAAAAAAGATACAATTTAGAACCATTAGCTAATAACAAAATATAGAGAAAAATTTTTATACTATTTTATCTCTTTAACATTATATCAAAATTTAGTAGAATAATTTTGTCGAAGCAATTAAAGAGTGATTAATGATAGTTTTCACATTTTCCTAATTTGGTGAAGAGGAGAAAGTGGTTTTTAAAACATTCCATGATCATTTTGAAGGTACGATTTACTATTAATACAGGATTTGGTCTTTTGAGGCGTGAAAATAAATGAGTTTAAAACCCTCCTTGTACTAGCTGATGATAGGCCGTTTAACTCCAAACGCTAAGCTCACGGCTCGTTTTAGTCTAAAACTTTGTTAATGCCTTGTTTAGTGTATTGTAGGGATTATCTTGTAAGGTTTTAAGTAAGTTGTTTGTACAGAACTAGTTGCTAACAATTGTAGAAATGAAAAAAAAAGTTTTTTATTAGACCAAATTGCAACGTAATATTGAATTGCATTAATTGATTACCAGAACATGATAAGCAAGTTACTATTATGTAAGTTGTAAATAATATAATAAGTAGCAAGTTAACCATTAAGAGGTGTTTTTAAGATTACACTCAAATATCGGAACAGAAGCTACCTCTATTATAAATAAATAAATAAACGTCTCACACTCAACGGCCCCCAGTAGGATGTGAATCCTGTGTCGGGGGTCCGGAAACACACACAAATACACAAGCACAAACGCCCATAACAAACAAACATCTGTATGGCCTATACAAATATTTGTCATGTGCGGGGATCGAACCCGCGACCGCTAGCGCATTAGCCAGTTGCTGTGACCACTGCGCCAACGCGTCGTATTATGTTTAATTAGTTTTCTTAAAACATTTCAATAAAGCTATTACATAATCACTCGTAGCGTAGCAGTTAATAATAGGAACAATATGTCGTCCTCTCCCATCACGGAAGTAATACACAGTTAACCATAACGTTGGCATGTAGCAGCTCGACTCGCGGAGGGTTAAGTGTGATGTTTAAAGTTAACCCTTTTAGTTTGAGAACAAAAGGGGATCGTAAACACGAAGCGCCGTGTTGTGCTTCCAACAAACGAGGACTTAATGTTTTTAAGAGTCGTGCGTCTAATCGTTTTAAAAACAATTTTAACTACCGCTTCTTACGGCGAGTTGCACGAAACCGTTATAAGTTGCAATTAATCTTAAAATTAGTTGATCTCATGATTAATTTAAAGATGTTGGAATTAATCATCCGTTAGATAGGTCTTTAATTAAACTAAATTTTTTTGTTAACTTAATCAGATGTACGTTTTGTGCAATAGATAATCACGATTCTTGTGATTAAATTAGTTTAATAAACACTTAAATTTTAAATTTGTTTCGTGCAACTCGGCGTTAGTGCACCAGTTTAAGTGGTTATGATTAAAGTATTCATGTTTTTTATGATATAATTATTTAAATTATTTTTATTTAATAATTTTGTATAGTTATTTCCGACTGATTATATACGAGAAAGTGAATACATAGCATTATTATTACGTTTAGAGAATGTTGTAAAATAGAATATTTGAGATATTATATAATATAAGAGATCTTATACTCGTATGATAGATAAGTGGATTATATTTTAATGCAAACAGTTAAACTTTAAATTTAAATACCAAGGATAAAGCTTGTAATGATAAAATTTTCACGACATCATAGCTTTTCCCGTAGGTGTAGTTGATGTTGTGTTTTATTTGTTGTCTGAAGAGTCGTGGCACGAGTTTAAAACGTACATTTCATAGATCCTCCACGGCTCGGTTTGAATATAAGCAGTAAATTCATTCACAGTTTCTGTTCAATCCACAGTTATCATAGCGCATTCTACGTAGTGAGCAAAGTTTTTAAGGTTTTATATGGTTTACCTAAGGTCATCCTTTTATCATAGATTAAAAAAAAATCACTTAATTTTTATACAATGTACCTTAAAAAGAGACAAAAAAAATTTACAACGGTTTTATTGTTTTCAATGCTATACTTACTATTTTTATTATAATCTTTACATAGCCTCTATTATTTGATATAGATACATACGTTTTCCTGTACAAAATAACTTTATATTTATTCTCGTAGTCAATTAAAATTATGAAATTTCACTAAAAGTTAAAGGTAAATAATAGAAGAAACATTTTAATCCTTTTAAGAGTTCCAATATCAAATTACACGAAATTAATATTAGCGAAACGAAATCCCAGGCGATGTAAAGAATCTTGATAAAGTAATCCTTACTTAGTAGGCAATTTCTAAAAGTTATATTAATCATCCGGGGGATTTAAACGCTAATTTTACGTAAAGAATAATAAAGGCTAATTTTACGTATTCAAATTTTTTTCTGTATTTTTTAAACCTTTCCATTTCTTGAATTTTACTCAAAAGTGACGTCAATAGTATATATATGGGACTACTCGTACTACTAAACCAGAACGGTGTCTATCTATACTTCAGTAGTTTGAAATTCAATATTGAAATTCTGAATAGAACAAGACGCTGGAAAATTTTCATGATTTTGTGCTTCGTAATCATGTAAATCAGGATGTCTTCAATATCTTTCTTTGTGATACGCTTATCTCTATCTAAGAACCTACTGTATATATTTTTATCAGTTACATAAGTGCTAATATTAGTGATTCCGTTTCACTATTTCTAGCCCTTTACAAGATTAAGATTTCACATCTTTTTGGAGTTTATTGGAGTTTATTGGAGTTTACTCCTTAAGAATCGATTTTCATATATAAGGCGCCCGGTGTGAGAAAAATATGAGAGGTAAAATCTACTATTGAATGACCTCGTTACTTTTTCGGTGCGCGCGCACCTACGGTGCGGTGCGAAAGTAATGTTGCTCTAATTAATATTGAAAAATAATATTTGAAAAATAAATGATAATTGTCAGATAATAATAATTACATAATTTATCAACATTCCTAATGAAATATTTGTGCACATCTGAAATTGACTATTGTGAAAAGTTTAATGTAAAATATTTCGCCGATTAGTTATAATAAATGTATATAAAATGAATAAATCTTATATCTTTAAACGAGCAATTCTTGTATATATATATATAATCGGAATCTCTGAAACGGCTCCAACGATTTTCATGAAATTTAGTATGTAGGGGGTTTCGGGGGCGATAAATCGATCTAGCTAGGATTTATTTTCAGAAAATGTTGTTTTATCCCTTTTTTTACGCAATTAAAAAATACCATTAGAATACGAAGGTAAATTTCGCTGTCATTGACAAGCTTCTATTAGCTCGGATAGGAATCGGGCGGATTCGAAACCAGAGAACCTGAGTTCGAATCCAGGATTCTACAGACCAATCTTTTTTTCATATTTTTTTTTTTAATTAAGAGCTCTTTTTATTTTTTATTTTAATAACCAGTTCCTATTATTTTACTTTTATGTCGGTAAGATCGAAAATATTATTTATGTTTCATCAATATGTAATGTATCTAAATATAATTTAACCGAGCAAAGCTCGGTCATCCGGGTACTATATATTTATATATGTATATTATTTTCGTTAATTTGTTAATTTACCCTTTCATATGGTATTTTCAGTTGGATAAACTCTTTTTGCGTATGTTTAGACAATCGTACTTAAGGAGTAAACTCCAGTCGTGCGTCGGAGCTGACACACACAATTTTTTTATTATTACAATTCTTAAATTTGTATTTAAACTATGTTGGTTTAATATTGAATTTCAAAATAATAATTACATTATAGATGTAATAGTAACTGAATTGAATTAGCTTGTAAACGTCCCACTGCTGGGAAAAGGCCTCTTCTAATATAGGAGAAGGGTTGGAGCTAAGTCTACCACGCAGCTCCACTGCGGGTTGGCAGATAATTTTCTCTATCATGAGTTACAATCTCTATCAGTTTTCTATGATAACAACTGGGACCGACAACTTTACGTGCTCCCCGAGGCACTTTGTGAAGACACACAAGGACATACAATCAGATCAGAAACAAAAATTTGCCTAAATACAAATATCTGCTCCAAACGGAAATCGTACCTGCTATCCCCGGCGTTGAGGCGACTACTCACAACACTACACCGAACGAAAGATAAGAAATAGCGTATCAGTTTATATCTGTCAAAGAAAGTAGCGTAATTTGAGGAGCGGGCGTAGAACAACTCGTATTTTGTGCGAAATTAAGAAATATATCCGTTCCATTGTTCGTGGTCGAGAGGATATATAAAATGGATAAACTGCAGGGGCGGAGTGGCTAAACGGGACATGATGAAGGCACCTTGGCTTGGCGACTTGTGAGGACATAGTATAAAAGAAGTGATACATTCAGCGATAATGTAATATGGAGTGACAATAATTAAAACTTTAAATATTTTGAGTTAAGAAATTAAAAATATAAAAAATAGCTTAAGCCGTACACATAACCAAAAATCGAGTGAACGTAAGAAATAAGTGAAAAGTAAATGTTTTGTTTTTGTTCTAAGGTGAAACTCTCGCAAAGGTGTCGGGGTTAAATCTAATTTTCCCCCGCTAATGTCCGCTCGCCTCCCTTGCTCGCTTCACTCAAGGTTGAGTGAGCGCGAAAATTGTAACTTTGCAGAGGATTCAGAATTCAGAAAATGGGGGCTTTTAATGTTCGGATACGATGGAATGCAGATATTATTATTCATTATAACTTTGATTTTTCACAGATTTAGTTGATTTTTGTAATTGCAAAGTAAAGTATATTAAATAAAAAGTTGGTTTTGTTGCTAATATAATAAATTACTAATATAGTTTTAAATATGACATATTGTTTCGATTTTAAAATTTAATAGTTTTGCATTGTATATTTAACTGAAATTGACTGTATTACCATGAGTGTGAATATCAATTATTAAATACCTTTCATTAATTGAAATAAATATTATTAATATAATGTTGTGTATGTGTGTATATTTTATTTTATATTGTTAATTATTTACACGATCTTCTAATACAATTATTGCACATTTACAGATGAAGTCTATACTTTTACTACAATACATAATAAAGATAAAACATTTGTTTGTGCCTTTATAGTTTATTATTAGTTTGATTCGAATGAAAAAACAAATTGTTATTTATAACGATTTTCTCTGAGCATGGAGTATAGAGTTAAAGGAGCACTATCATGTGTTACGAAAAGTGTCCCCAAAATAACCTTAAATAAAGATAGCGTTACTATACCAGAGGTCCGTTTTTGGGTTAGATAATTTATTTAAGTCACTAGCCATTTTACTTTCAATTACAACACGTTTACAAACTACTCTAGTCTATGAGAATATTTAAAATTTTACTTACGAGTACTTCCACTCAGCTAATTTCAAGTCATCTAAAACAGTTAAGTTCAGATCATATTCTCCACTACTACAGCGACCCCTTTATTAAATGCTATTTTGTGGAAACCTTTTGTGTCAGTCTTATGAGATAGTGCCAAGGAATTTCTATCATAACTGGAACGCTCACTTAATAAAATTGTATATTCAAATATGCACCTTGAAACATTTGACATAAGGTTGACATTGGCTTATAACATGTAAAGTGAAAAATTGTTCTGAGCATTTCGTTGACAACCGGTATTTTGTCTCTTTCTTACGAGAGTTGCCTTGAATCCATGCTAGAAAGAGATGCAATCCCGGCTGTAGGAACGGTTTTGGAGTACATGTGAGCATTCCAGTTTGTATATAAATTCCTTGGATAGTGCTCCTTTAACTCTATACTCCATGTCTCTGAGTAAGGATACTATAAACAAAATAGCGCTGTGACACATACAAGGAATTTATACATATAATAAGTAGTAAATATAAATGTTAAACAATTTGACGGGTGTCAAAATACAACACAGATAAAACCACCGTGTACGTCGAAAACAGGTATAATTAAATTGTTAATCCCCTCTTGAATACTGTTTTAGTTAGAAGTTTAATTATTTTCTCATCTAAGGCAGGTATCGAGGCTGTATTTGAAATATTACAATAGCAATTAATGTTAAGTCATTATTTAATTTATAATATTTTAATTAAGATTTTACGTTCAAATGTTTCAGACATGAGAATTGATTCACCGATTCCTGTGGCTTTACGGCCGTGGCCGCGAATGTTTGATAAATAATTGAAATACTGCGGTAATTTCATTTCAGGCGAGTGTTTTTGATCGTACTGTAAAACTTTTTTATTAGCACTCTTTGTTACACAATGGAATATAATATAAAATTTCTATCAATTTTGTTCACCTGCCACAATTACTATTGAAAATCCGTTTAGTTATCTATTGCTTGTATATGTACCTACATAATTATGTAGGCTTAATGCCTTTGTAGGTATATTTCTTCTATAAAATATTTAGAAATGAGACTAAGTATATATCGTATCGCTAAACTTTGTTTGTATTGAGAATATGTGACACAGATAAGTAATGACAAAAGAAAAGGGTATGTAAGAATATATCTATGAAAAATATAGCGTGTTTTTATGAATAATACTGTGAAATAACCTTTTAACATATAGTATGAACAAACATATAACAACTGTGCAGAATTTTTTTTCTCAGCTTCTTGTGCTACACGTGACTTGAACTAAAATAACCTATAAATGTCTTAATAATTAGTAAAGTCACAGACCTCCTAGATAGATGCATATTTGGGCCTTAATCCATCACGATAATCTGCTGGTTGGTGATTTCCTTACTAAGAATAGCGATCGTTATCAGGTGCTAATGATAAAAACTGGACGACTTACGCGTTCTCCAATGCTCGACGATGACTTTCACAAGGCCAAACACCCAGAATATTAAAAAAAATAATTTATGAATAGAAATATCCTCCCTGAGTGGGATTAAGCCAGCAACGGCCGGCATTAATGGAACTCGTTTTCAAATTGGTCGCCTGGTGGTATTTACTAAAAATATAAAAAATAGAATATAACAAATAAAATACAAAAATTAATCAACTAATATTTAGTTTTCTAAACATTTACAATTATAAAATAAAAAAGTGAGTACTTTACGTCGATTGCATAGAAAAATATTTCTTTTTCAGTTTGAAACCTCTGGAATATAGCAGTAAAAAGGCTTGAGACTAAAGCTTTGTTGTAGAGCCTTCATTATTTCGTATCACGACCGGGATCAAAACGAGTAGTGGTTATTGATTGAAGGCCCATCTGGGGCTTTGTTTCTGTAAATAAGCTGCCAATTAAGAGTTTTTTCAATTAATATCTCGACATTTTTGTTCCAGGTTTCAGCATTTCTATGCTGCGACGAAAAATTAGGTAATTAATATTCATGTTTAATTTCTTTGTTGTTATTATTTAAATGTATTTTAATGAATAAAAATATTTTTTCATTTTTTTGGATACCGTTTTAACGGATAAAATTTTACCGTAGAAAATATTATACGCCAAATTTTATTATTATTAGACTAAATCATATTTTGTTTTAGTATATAAAAATGTTAAAAAACTTCCAATGTAAATATATCTGTAAAGAAACTTATTCTTTACGACTAGCTATGCCTGCGGCGTCGCCCACATATCAGTTTTATTTAAATATGTAGTTTTGTAAGTGATTGAAGCTACTACGAGTATATTAACTGCGATTTAGATATCACCACAAGCGCCATCTATATTATACTATAATCGTGTCTACTAATACTACAAACTGTTAACCTAAATAATACTTCAAACTGTTAACATAACTGTACTGTAACTGTTAAACGTTTTTTATTTCGTTTTTGTTAAGTAAGTTTTGAATAAAAGTATTAATTATTATTATTTAAATGCTAGGTATAATACATTATTTTACACTACGTCATTTCTATTTTCGAACAATTTTTAATTGTATTTATCTATTCTTCTCTGACGCCATTATTTAAAATACAAAATTTAAATTACAATAACTTTTGATATACTGCTGTGATATGATACTGTGAAAAGCTATTTTGATTGAATAGACTTTATGTTACTTCAGGATTTATGCTTTATGATTCTTATGCTGATTTTTTTACAATAACTTAACCCTTTAGTAGAGACGCGAATTCAAACAAACAGACAGATATCTCTAAAAATTATAGAAATCTATATATTTAGATTAGTGTTTTAAAACCCCTTAAAATAATATTCGTTAAAAGAATCAGATAAAAACAGATACGTGAAATTTAGAATTTTATTACATCTATACCTACGTATAATAAAATTCTAGCTATAAGTCCTACCCCCGATCATGACATTAATTTTAAAGACAACTTTAGTACTTGAAAATCCTGCGGTGCCAGTCTGGACTGGAAAACGCAACTATCTAGTATCGTTTCATGTTTTTTATGCACAGCGATGTCTCAGCTCTTTATATTCATACGTAATACGGAATATAGTTAATTTGATGAATGAATGTGAAATTTTTATCATGAGACAAAATATTTCAAAACTCTTTTTTATTATTTATTTCGGCAAAATTTATGCAGCTGTCTTGTCTGACGTGTACAGAAAGTTATATTTTAGATTGCACATCACAAGGAAAATATAAACTCGTGAAATGTGTAGAATTAAGCCTCGCAGCCATTCTGGCAGTGGACTCTAATTAAATTCTTGCAAATACGCTGCATTACAGTGTTTTATTTACTTTTAGCTCGTATTTAACAACTGCGTTTTTTTTTTGACGTCTTTGATCAGTTAATTTTGTTATTTATTTATGACAAACATTAAATTTTAATGATTAAATAAAAAAATGTAATTTTTTTTTTAATTTAATGTCTGTGTCTCACCATATAGGTGGTATGTATATTGCATACAACATACGAGTATAATATACATAAAATCAATTAAAAATACTTCAAAAACTGTACCGTTACTGTGATTAAACCTGACCTAAACCGGTTTACCTGAGTGACTTATTATGACTATCCGGCCGGACTTAGAAATAAGTTATAAACAGAAATAAAAATATTATTTTGTACTATGGAGAGTTTTTTTTGATATCAGGTATTTTAAAAATTCGTTTATTATATTTTTATATAATTATATGTAGGCATAATTTTCTGCGTTGTCATTTATTTGCTGATAGTCATAAGTAATAACAATCAGCAGCTTCTATTGTTTGTACACCAATGTCATCATCCCTTTATATTATAAATGTGATATGTAAATTTGTTTGTTACGTTTTCACGCGAAAACTACTTAACCAATTATTATGAAACTTTGTACACATATTCTTGGAGGTATTAGAAGAAACATAGGATAATTTTTTTTAGTCACGATAACTGACATCCACGCGGGCGAAGCCGCGGGCAGATGCTGGTATTATATTATATACATATATGATGGTATTATATATATACATAAATATGGGATAAGGAAAAAAGAGCAAATCAAAACGAATTATTTTTGCTGAATATTTTAATTTCTGTCATATAATCAAGATTTGAATAAAAATAACAGTATCTGACTGTTATAGAGTAACGAAGAATGTAAATTATAAAAAAATTGTAACGTATTTTGTTTTACTAAAGAAAATTACATAAGGTAGTCGATTAATAAAGATGTCCTCGGTCTGAGCTACGTCTTGTTTAGGCGATGTTGGTCCATTCATAATCTAATTACACCTGAGTGCTTCTGTGAATAAATAAACTCTTTTATTATGCGAAATGGCGCTTTGGGGTGGCGAAATTTGTTTAGACACATTTTTTTTTGTATAAAAAGCGTATTTCTACCTATTTTCTGTTTACGTTTTTAGGTGCCATGTTAATGATTATATAGTGAAACTCCCTTGATTTCGGCTGGACAAAGAAATTAATTTAAATTGTCTTTTAAGTAATAGATTACTTTAAAAATTTTCCTTAATCTGTAAAAGCCTAAAATATTAATTTTATGTCCAATACGAGTATATTTAAAAATGACGGATTCTTTACTTTCGCGAAAAAATGGAGCCTGTGTTGTTCATATATAAAACACATAATACTCAATTTTTTGTGTGTTTATACACTTATCCTTTATTTATTTTTTTAATTTTATCGACTGACTCTTTGGTGCAGTTGGCAGTGACCCTGCTTTCTGCTCTAGGGTTGTGGGTTCGATTCCTACCTGATTCTGGGTGTACTATACATTTATATATTAATATGTATTATTTATATGTATATTTATTAAAAAATTGTATATATCAGTTCGCTGTTACCTAAAACACAGCATTAAGTTAGGAACAGACAACCGTGTGTACCTATATGTCAAAAGTTTTTATTGATTCAGTAATTATTATTATTTAAAGAGCCTAATACGTATATATACTAACAATAATATTATGTAATTTTTTTAAATGTTGATTTTCCAAGTTTTCTTTTAATGAAATAGTGATCCGTTCTGTTTTTGTAAAATAAAAATTAGTAATGTTAATGATAAATTTTTTGAAACTACTCTACTTTCATGAAAATATCATTCGTATCCGTCCGTATTCTCTTAACTAATTATATGCAGATGAACGAACGAATTACTTTCATAACATTAGAATAGATGTTTAAATATTTAACTGGGTTGTGTGTAACTAACACAATATTAATATATATTTTTGCAAGTATTTACTTATATAATTTAAGTAGAAAATTGTTAGTCTTACGGCGAGTTGCACGAAACCGTCGCTAACTTTCCGTTAGTTAAGTTGCAATTAATCTTAAAATTAGTTGATCTCATGATTAATTTAAAGCTGTTGGAATTAATCATCCGTTAGATAGGTCTTCAATTAAACTAAATTTTTTTGTTAACTTAATCAGATGTAGGTTTCGTGCAACAGATAATCACGATTCTTGTGATTAAATAAGTTTAATAAACACTTAAATTTAAAAATTGTTTCGTGCAACTCGGCGTTAATTATCTAAAGTATGAGTCATACTATATTTTTAACAAAAAAATGATTAAAATACACGAGAAAAGCGTACAAAAATAATAATCTTATAAAAAATTTTACTTTTTGAAATTACACGTATTTTCATGTTAGTTTTCAATAAAGTTTTATTTTCGTTTACGTAAACGTATGAGGCAATTTCACTAACGCGAACGAAAAGTGGTTTCTGAAGGACACGTTTAATTAATACATTTACTTGGGAAAATTCTATTTTCAAACACAATCTCAAATTAAATTTCAATTCTGCTACCGCTTTCCCTCTGGTTATAATTTAATGTGCGGACAAGAGAGAAATCCATAAAATCTAATAGGGAAAATTCCAGGGGCGTCGAAGCCATCGAGATTTATTTCAGTGAGCATATTTAACGACCGTAGATCTTAAGGCTTATTGCATTCAAGCTAACCACTGATTGCTTCGATTATTGAACCTCTGTGCCTTGCTGATTTTAATAACGATAACCTAGAAACCTTATTTAGTAATGAGAAAAGTAAGAGGAAATAACGATATTTGAAAATATCATTTTCTAATAAATCCTAGCGATTAGGTATTATATAGTAAGAATGTAATAAATAAAACCAACGTAAATTAAGTAAATTGATACCTATGTTTATGGTGTAAAATTATTAACATAGTTTTATTAGCATATTAATAATGAGTAGGTATAATGAAATGTTGTAATAATAAAGAATAATATTCTTCTTTCTTCTTTTCAGCCCTTGGTAGTCCACTGCTGGACATGGGCCTCCCCTAATCGACGCCACTCCACCCGGTCCTGGGCCCTCTGAATCCAACGGTTTCCCGCTGTCTTCTTCAGGTCGTCAGTCCACCTGGTAGGAGGGCGGCCTGTGCTCCTTTTACCTAAACGTGGTCGCCATTCAAGGACCTTCTTTCCCCATCGGTTGTCAGTCCTGCGAACGATGTGGCCAGCCCATTGCCACTTCAATTTGCAAACGCGCTTTTTGAGCGCTATGTCGGTTACCTTCGTTCTTCTACGGATTTCATCATTTCTGACTTTGTCACGTAGAGAAATACCGAGCATAGCTCTCTCCATTGCCCTCTGAGCGACTCTGAGCTTGTGGATTAGGTCCACAGTAAAAGACCACGTCTCGGCACCATAGGTCATCGCTGGCAACACACATTGCTCGAAAACTTTCGACTTCAGGCACTGAGGTATATCAGACGTCAAGACGTGTCGTAGTCTCCCGAACGCTGCCCAGCCGAGTTGGATTCTTCGAGTGACCTTCCTCTCGAAGTTGGACTTACCCATTCGGATCGTTTGTCCCAGGTAAACGTACTCGTCTACAACTTCGAGAGCAGTGCCGTCGACAACCACTGGTACGGGTGTGACATGGACGTTAGACATGATTTTCGTCTTGTCCATGTTCATCTTAAGACCCACCCGTTGTGAGGCACTATTGAGGTCGCTGAGCATAATGCCGAGTTCCTCCAGCGACTCCGCCAGGATCACTATGTCATCGGCAAATCGGAGGTGTGAGAGGTGTTCGCCGTTGATGTTAATACCACGCCCTTTCCACTCCATCAGCTTGAACACGTCTTCCAGTGCAGCGGTAAAGAGTTTTGGGGAGATGACATCCCCCTGCCGTACGCCGCGCTGCACATGGATGGGGTTCGTACTGCTGTCGTGTACTCGGACTTTCATGGTGGCGGCATTGTATACACACTTCAACGCCTCGATGTACCGATAGTCGATCTGGCACTGCTGAAGAGACTCGAGTACCGCCCAGGTCTCGATAGAATCGAAGGCCTTCTCATAGTCCACATACGCTACGCAAAGCGGCAGGTTATACTCCTCGGTCTTTTGTATAACCTGCCGAAGCGTATGTATATGGTCTATGGTACTATAGCCTTTTCGGAAACCGGCTTGTTCGGGAGGCTGGAAGTCGTCTAGTCTGCGCGCTAAACGATTAGTAAGGACCCTCGAAAACAGCTTATAAACGTGGCTCAGAAGCGCGATGGGCCTGTAGTTCTTCAGCTGGGTTTTATCCCCCTTCTTGAAGAACAGTACCACCACGCTTCTGCTCCACGCCTCCGGGGTACTTCCAGTGTTGATGACGGAATCAAACAATTGCTGGAGCGCTACTAGGACGGGTTTGCCGCCCGCTTTCAGCAGCTCGGTTGTGATTCCGTCATCCCCCGGAGCTTTGTTGTTCTTGAGCTGTTTGAGTGCCCCCCTAATTTCGTACAGACTGACGTCCGGGATATCTTCGGTATAGTGCCGGGTTAATTTGGCTCGCTTGTCGTTCGCCGCCTTGGGAACGGGAGCTCTTGAGGAGGTATACAACTGTCCGTAGTACCTCTCAATTTCTCTCAGAACTTCGGGCTTAGACGTAACTATGGTGCCAGAGTCGGTCTTCAACCTCGTCAACTGACTTTGCCCAACCTCCAGATCTCTTGCGAACACTTTCGAGCCTTTGTTCCGCTCGATCGTGTTTTTTACACGATTGGTGTTATAAACACGCAAATCGCGTCGCCTACTCTGAGAGATCTGTTTGTTGAGCAGTCGGTACTTCGACATTGAGGTTGGAGACTGCACACATAGTTCCCGCCTTTCCCTCATAAGACCGAGAGTATGTTCTGAGAGAACTTGAGGTTTACCACTGGAGGGGGCCTTGAAATACTTAGACCCAACCTCGTGGACAGTGTCTACCATACTGGTGTTATACTCGTCCACTGAACTGCATGTTTCTAGGCACGCGAAACGATTGCGGAGTTCCAGCTGAAAGGCCTCGGAGTCCTGGATCTGGGCAGGTGTGGGTCGGAGCGTAGACTTCATCAGGCGTGACCGTTCCAGCTTGACATTGATATTCAATGTGCCTCTGACCATCCGGTGATCGCTTCCGGTTTTAAACCTGCTGATCACAGAGACATCATTGAATATGTGCGGTTTGTCTGCCAAAATGAAGTCTATCTCACTTTTTACGGAACCATTGGGACTGATCCAAGTCCACCTGCGCTGTGGCTTCTTCTTGAAGAAGGAGTTCATCATATAGAAGTCCTCCTTCTCCAAGAAGTTAGCCAGCAAGTGGCCACGGTGGTTCCGTTGCCCGATACCAAAGGGCCCCACCTTCAGCTCGTCGCCGTCTCGCGCACCCAGTCTTGCGTTGAAGTCCCCCATCACCACCGTGAAATGAGTCTTGGAGTTACGCATGGCCCTACTTACGTCCTCATACATAACTTCAACCTCATCGTCGGGGTGTGCCGAGGTCGGTGCGTAAACCTGTATGACCTTCAGCGAATATCGCTTGGATATTCTGAGTATAAGGTACGCTACCCTTGCTGACACGCTCCCGACTTCCGTCACGTTGTTGACGAGGGACCTGTGGACGAGGAACCCGACACCACCTTGGGACAGATGTTCGCCCTCCCGGTGATAGAACAAGTTACCGGAGTTTAGGATTATCGTGTCCTCCCCCTGTCTTCGGACTTCGGATAATCCCACGACACTCCAGTTTAACTTGTCTATCTCGTCTTCCAGCTCACGGATCTTGTCGTCGGTCCTCAGTGTCCTGGTATTGTATGTTGCCAGGTGCAAGAGTCGTCGTTTGTGGCAGCGCGATCTCTGCCGGAGATTCTTAGCACCCCCTGCTCCGCCGTTACCGTGACCGCTGCCAGAGCCAGGAATAACGGAGCTGCCGGGGACTGGGGGCCGTGGTTTATTTGTGATGTTCATGATTATGGGGGTTTCTGCCATAGTCACCACGCTTGGCAAGTGCGTGTTGGTGACCGCAGTAGGTTTAATAGTCCTCAGGAAGACGCTGCTGCCCATCTCCTGGTATATTTATCCCTTCGATCGCCTCTTACGATCTCCACGGGTCGACTCGGAGTGGCGCTATTCTAAGCCGGCAACCACACGGCTAAAGAAAATATTACTTGAGTAAGACTAAAGAATAATATTACTTGAGTACAATGTATTACACCGGGGAACATCACAAATGCATCACTGAACGCTATCTTATGCAAATTACCGTCCAACTTGGCATCAAGCATATATTCAACCTGGGCCAAGCAAGCGGTCGTTGACTTTATGCTTTGAGTTTTAATCTTCATCTAATGGCTGAACGCCAATATTATTTTCCATATTTTCCACCTCAGTACACGAGTCGATGTTAACGTTTGATGGTCTCATAAAATACCTAGCCTTACAGTGGCACGCCCGTTTCTTCATTCATTACAGGGGCTGCAATACTCCATAATATAAAGACAATAGACACGCCTTCGGGTGTGAGAAACAGCTTTAAATGCAAATGGATTCTCTGAAAGGAATCTATTTATTAAAATTAATCCGTCTAATGCTTCTGTTGTAATGTAAGCTCTTGCAACAATATCATGCTGTTGTCGAAGTCGTTTTTAATGCAAGTGATTATTTGTGTATAAATGATGTTAAATTGCTATAAGTATATTTTAGCTAAAGTTACGTTAAAGCATGTTTGTTTTCAATAATGAATTATTTTTATAATTTGAAACTATGAGAGAGTACACTTTCAAAACATTTTGTTAGTGATTACAATAACATTATGTGAATTAAATAAATACAGAATTTAATTCTTTAATTAAGCAACTTATTATGGAAATTTTACTTGTAAGACGTACGACTGGGCTGAGCGTAGTACGTATTCATTATATATGAATTGGATGTTTTTCAGTTTTCAAATTTATTGTATGCTATGTTATTAAAATACTTAACTATGTGACTAAATTAGAATTTCATGGAAAAGTACCATGAGTTTGTAATTTATGAAGAAAACCGCGGCATTAGACTTTTCGTTTTGACGCCATTTTGTATTCTATGCTCCATTATCATAAAACACACGCGTGACTTGTTTGAAAACTTAAATGAACTCAATTTTGTTCATCAGCTTGAAAAATTTTGAAGGTTTTGTAAATAATGTTTATGCACGAATATTTTTATAAGTTTTTACGCGAAACTTCACGTTTCAGTGAATTTTCCTTGAGACATTAACTAACACTTAACATTTAGCATAAAACTGGATCTTTTAGTTAATAAAATATAAGATATATCTTTCAAAACAATATTATTTTTGTAATAGAAATAAAATTTTCATGCACATAATTCTCAAGAAAAAAAAGTAAAACCGCTCCAAACCCCAAAATAATACATGTTTGAATTACCTTTATAAATACACGAAGGATTTTTTTTAATAGAGTAAAATTATAAGATTATACTAATCATGTTGTGATTTTTTACAACCAGAAATAATTTCAATATTTCGAATAATAGATTGCGCAGAACTCGCACGGGTGTGAGCCTGAATAGCTAGCTTATACAAATCAGACAACATCGTTAACCATCAAGAGGAGCGAGTGTTTGTTCTTAGTCCGTTTGACGTGATGTATTGTAGGGCACGAACTTACGTTATTGTTGACGTAAATAACGGATTTACACTTTGAATTAATTTACAATTCAACGGTGTACGCAAATGTGATTATTTACATATATGGTATATTTTAACGTTGTCTTTATATATATATATATATATATATATATATATATATATATATATATATAATGTTTAATAAGGCTGCACTCATAGGTCTTGTAATTGACGAAAATAGTGTTAGTTATATTTGATATTATTAATTTTTCATTTCCAAAGTCACGCAATAATATTGTACGATTAATTATTATAGTTATAACCAGAAGAAAAAAAAAATTGTATATTTAAAACGTATCGATAAACTTTATTTGAATAAGAATTAAATTCAATGAAATCCCATCGGGTCAATGACTTTTCTCATAAGCTTTTCTTAAACACTAAGTTTGTTTCAGTTAAATGCGTCAGCTAAGTAGTAAATCGCGTGCTTATTTATAAAGAGGCGTCTGGCTTCCTGGCCCAGGTCGATGGAAAAAGGCCGATGTCTAGCTGTTAAATCGTAGATTATTTAATATTTATATACTTGTATGTATATTTATGTATACAAGTTCTTTACTTTAGATACATCGTTGTTGTAAAAATGGTTTATGAAACTGTTCTACTTTTTACGTATTTTGTAGTTATAAAAAATACTTGTTTTAATTGCAGTAATTAATTACTCTATTAGAATTGAAACGTAGTAGTAAAAGACTTTCAAGAACAATTTATAAATGGAAAATGTGTTTTCACATGTCATACCAAAAGAAATCGTATTTAAGCTTAATGATTGTATCTATATGTACATGCTTTGAAGGTATTACCTTGTTCAAGGTACTTGAAAATTAATTGCAACCCATCTCGTCTTAAGCTAACCTCATTCTGACTTGTCTAATCATTACGGTGCCGTGTTTCGGTTCTGTTATCTTAGCATTCATGAATTTTGTACGTATACTCACGTGTAGGCATCGAAGCTAAGTTTATTTATGTAACAAGTGTGGGGAATCGATTGACAGAGTCAATGTTAGCTGCCTCACGCCCCGACCGCTTCGTTAACCGACCGTGTTCCTTCGTCGCTATTTACCTCGAATTATGTACGATTATAATATACTTAGCGCTAGAATTATAGAAAACATTAGAGGTCACAGTTTGAAAATAAAGAAAATAATTTTAATTATATTATCAATTTGTAACTTAACTTTTGAGTAATTAAAAATAAAATTCTAAAAAAATAATTTGAATGATTAACTATTACTTTTGTTCCTGTAACATAATTTTTCAGTTCATAAGTAAATTAGAATATTTAAAATAAATAACATATTATGTTGCATTAAAATAAATAAATTGCAATTTTACAATGCATTTCATACATTGTACTTATGGAATAAAAAAAAAACATTGTTAATAATGTTTATGTCAAATGGTAACTGTACAGGTAGAGCCCTATATAATCTAGTATGATTGAGTACACTCAATAAGGTCGTATATACGAGTACGAGTATATGTACGTGATCTGACTGCAACCCTTGGGATACGAACGTGGAATATTAACACTCGATGACGGACGCTTCCTGATGACATCATATAAAGTTTGCGAAATGATGCGGTGAAATCATAAGCTGAATTTTCATGGTAATTGAATGGTAACGATATTAACATAATGATGATATTGTGTTCGAGATAGTTTCGACCTAATAATAAACCAGGACTCGCTACGATGAATTGATGATAGTATCTTATCTTATATCTTTAAACGAGCAATTCTTGTATATATATAATCTGAATCTCGGAAACGGCTCCAACGATTTTCATGAAATTTAGTATGCAGGGGGTTTCGGGGGCGATAAATCGATCTAGCTAGGATTTATTTTTAGAAAATGTCGTTTTATCCCTTTTTTCAGGCAATTAAAAAATATCGTTAGAATACGAAGGTAAATTTCGCTGTCATTGTTAAGTTTATAATAGCTCCGATGTGAACCGGGCGGATTCGCAATAAGAAGACCCCCAGGTTCGAATCCAGATGTCTCCAAAACTATTTTTTTTCTTTTTTTTTTTTTAAAGTTCCTTCTTTTGTGAGAAAAACTATTATTGGGAGCTTTGCTCGGTATTTTATTTATTTATTTTTTGTAATTCGTGTTTTTTGGAAACCATATTTACATACGAATTACGAACTGATGATATATGAATAATATTTTTCAATCTTACCGAAATAATAATGAAAAAATATGAACTGGTTATTTAAATAAAAAATCACGAGTACAATTAAAAACTGTTAGAATATTATTAGACAACGAAGGTAAATTTCGGCATAATCTACAAGGTTAGGTATAATAACTTAGGTGGGAAATCAGTATACCTGGGTTCGAATCCCGATACTTCAAGTACCATTTTTGTTTTTTGCTTTTTTTTTCAACTTTCCTCTTTTGTAAAAAAAAGAACTATTATTGAGAGCCCTGTACTACCTGGATGTTCGAGTTTTGCTCGGTATTTTTTTTTTTTTTGTTAATCGTTCTTTTTTTTGGAAATTATATTTAGATATGATAGAACTGATGAAATATGAATAATATTTTTCGATCTTACCTATATAATAATATAGTATTTTGTGTCACAAGGGGATGAAAGTACTATTTTTTAGACCCTCATGTGAAATTGTCGCCCGAGCTGAATACGAGGGTAGCAAACATACGGGAATGGATGTAGTACTTTCGTCCCATGTTGCACATACTTTTTTTTTCCTACCTAGGACGAAAGTTCAGGTTTTGTCCCTGTGAAGCGGGACAGAAAGTGTCACTTTTGTCCTGCTTCACAGGGACAAAAATCGAACTTTCGGCAGAGGTAGGAAAAAAATATAAACTGGTTATTAAACTGCTAGAATATCATTAGAATAAGAAAGTAAATTTCGCCACCATCTATAAATTTATAATAGCTCAGGTGGGAAATCGGGCGGTCTCGAAAACGGAAGATTTTTCCTTTTTTTTTCAAGTTCCTTTTTTGGTGAGAAAAAATATTATTAGGATCTCTTTTTATTTAAAAAACCAGTGACTATTGTTTTATTATTATATCGGTAAGATTGAAAATATTATTCATATTTTATCACTATGTAATTTGTGTCTAAATATAGTTTAACCGAGCAAAGCTCGGTCACCCAGGTACTAGTACATTCAATAGTAACATCTGTTCGTAGAATTATGAAGTATGTATATTGATCAAATATTTTTTATTTACTTATTTACGCTTTATTGCACTCCAAAGAGAATAGTCCCAATCTCTTTCTTGCCGAGATGTCTTAGTCATTAGTACATTTATTCAAGTTAGCTTAAAAGCACTTGAATATAAAATTAACAAGAGACTACTACAACATCAATTTTTTAAAATTTGTCTATGTTGATTTTATTTTATTACGTTATAAGGAATAATTGGTTCTGAAGTTATTTTGAGACTGGAATGCTGTAATTATTTGTATGCGAATATTTATTAGCAAAAAATGTAATGTAACACAAGAAAAAGAAATACTCAATAGCAAAGGATTACTTTTTTGTCCTCAGTTCCACAAATTGACAGTACATATTACTATACAAAAAAAAAAAAAAAAATGACATCTAAAAAATTGTAAATATTTTATTCTTAATAAACTAACGGCGAGTTGGACGAAACCGTCGCTAACTTTCCGTTAGTTAAGTTGCAATTAATCTTAAAATTAGTTGATCTCATGATGAATTTAAAACTGTTGGAATTAATCATCCGTTAGATAGGTCTTTAATTAAACTAAATTTTTTTGTTAACTTTATCAGATGTAGGTTTCGTGCAATAGATAATCACGATTCTTGTGATTAAATTAGTTTAATAAACACTTAAATTTAAAATTTGTTTCGTGCAACTCGGCGTAAGAATACAAAATCTTACATACACCGTATAATGGTGTCTAGGTTAGTTTTATTCATTATTCTATTTTGTTTTCAATAAACAAGAGATTGAAAATATATTATTGAGATTTATATACATATATAATAATTATATAATATTTACTGCCAATTCTGAAAAGTTTGTTTCTTGCTTAGTACGAACTAATCTGCCAAGCTATCAGTCTAAATTTCAAACTACACTTTTGTATAAGTTAGTATACTCTAATGTCTATACACTGTTCTTAATATTTCTATCTATAAATCAATCAATAATTGACGTTAGTATAACCAAAGGCCAAAACTGTGACATCCTATATTATTTTTATTTCGTTATTTCAAACATCATTATACATTTTTATGTCGTAAAAATTTTGTAATCTAACATGTTTTTTAATATATTCGATTTCTAAATTTATTTTAAGATTAATTTTACCTATTTTTATTTTTGTAACGTAATATTAACGAAATTCAAAAATATGGGGTAAGAAGCCGCCAACGTAGAAGATACATGACATAATTACACACATATACTTAAGCCAAATTTGATATGGAATGTTTACCAATAAATCGTTGCTTAGCAACCAACTATAGGCAGATGTTTACTGCCTATTGGAAAATAATTATAACAATTATATTTTTTAATATTTATACACAGTAGTACAAGCTACACAAAACTTGAAATAAATGAGTCGGAAAGTTAGATATATTTATATATTATCTATAATTATGTGTGAAATTTACTTGTTAACGTGGGAATACTAATTTCCCACTGAATGATTTCTAAATATTTTCATAAATATGTATATGCCTATATTAAAAATAGCTACACTATCCCTGAATAGCATTCAAAATAAAACAACATTTGTTTTAAAACGGATTTAATATGATTAAAAATCTATTTTCAGACACTCATTCTCTTTTATTATTTATTTTACTTTACTTACTTTGAATAAACATAATAATTATAATATTTGAAATTGTGCATAAAAATCGATAACAATTTACCTTTAACAATATAACGACTGATCAAAAAAAGACCAAATGTTGCTTATCTGCGAAATTTTCCTGTCAGTGCAAAAATTTTGGGTTGTTAGATGTATATTAGTAATTACATATTTGTTAATTTTTTGTTTATAAGCAAATTTTCTTGTATATTACGTATTTGGGGGTTTAAATTAAGTTCTAGGAAACAATGTTAAAGTAAAATTATTAATGTATAACTAGGAAATTGGTGATAAATTACAATTTTTCATTACTAAAAGTGTGAAAACCCTATACACGATGACATTTGGTTTGTTTACATAAATTCCACATCGAATTTGGCTCAAGTATAGAATATTTTTAATAAAACTTTTCTCATTTTTCTCATCTCATCAGATACAGATCCCCTATTTGAGATTCTGAAGTTTTGTGCAGTGCTAGAAAAACGACTTTTATATTTAATAATGGCTTACAACAACTGATATCATTGACGTGTTTTAGAGGCTTCTTAAAGGCTTGTTTGCATGTTAAATAAACTCTTTTGCAAAAAAAACGGGCACTTAAGCAAAGAACTATTTTATAGTTACTATTAGTTTGTTTGACAATTTTAGGTATTGTTATCCTCAGAATTTTATAAATTAATTAGGAAGGAATAGTTTTCATCAGTTTTATCATAACATTTTAATTAAATTATTAAGAAATAATGTTTAAGCTCAAAACACTATGATTGTACCTGCTCGCTAAATAAAAATGAAACGCGTTAATTTCTTTGTTTTTCTTGAATACATTAAAAGCAGATAAAAGTTTAGTATTGAGTGTTACCCCCTCTTGCTGAAATCACAGCTTGCATTCGTTTGGGCATGCTAGTGAGTATATCTTTTATGGTTTCTTGGGGAATACGTTCCCACTCCGCGGTAATCACATTCTTTAGCTCTCTGATGGTCTGCGGAGCCGGCTGCACTGATCTCACTCGTCGCTTCAGAACGTCCCAGACATGCTCTATGGGATTGAGGTCCGGACTTCTAGCTGGCCAGTCCAAACGACGAATTCCGACTTCTAGCATATACGCATCCACACCGCCAGACCGGTGGGCGCGAGCGTTGTCGTCCATAAAAATTGAGTTTTCGCCAAGAGCGGTTAAAGCGGGTTGTGCATAAGGAATTAGAACTTCCGTTATGTATCGGTGTCTAGTCAGTGTACCGTTTTCGATGAAGACTAACTCCGTACGATCCATAGAATTTATTCCTGCCCAAAACATAACAGAGCCCCCTCCATAAGGTGTGATTTCTTCAAAACATGCCTCTGCAAAGCGTTCTCCTCATCTACGTAGCACTCGCCGACGTCGGTCTTCACCATGCAGAGATATCCTGGCTTCATCGGAGAACAATACCCTATCGCAGTCTTCATGAGTCCATGACACACAATTTCGAGCGAAGCTAAGCCTGGCAACTCGATGTCCACGGAGTAATTTAGGGCCGCGTGCCGGGCGATGACTGTGTATATTAGCAGCGAGAAGCCTCCTCCTGACCGTCCATAGACTAATTTGCACATTTCTTACTTCTTCGAGGGTGTTCTTGAGGTCCACATAAGAAGATTTGCGATTTCTCAACGCTTGACTAACTAGAAAACGATCATCCCGTGGTTCGGTACATGTCTTTCTGCCAGAACCAGGCCTTCTCTTGACGGAACCGGTCTCTTGATAGCGCTGCCAGGTCCTTTGAACTGTCGACCGACTCACATTTAGCCTCTGAGCCACGAAGCATTGACTGCAACCTTCTTCAAGCAGCGCAATAATTTTGCTCGCTTTTATCACTTTATCTACCATTTTCGAGATTGCTAAACAGCAATAACAATACTTTTAAATGTCAAGGACACCAGATAATTTAATAAAAATTGACAAAAAGTTAATTAGAGTCGATATTAACGATAGGGAATTCGCGCCACAAAATTTAGTTAAAAGTTATTTTCTTTGAAAACCAGGCTCAGTCAAAAATTTGAATTTGGAATGTACTCTTATAAACATTATGGCACTTTTATAACTGGCCAGTAACATGTTCAAATGATTAAAACCTTTTTGGTATTTTATTTTTTTCAGCCAGGAAGAAAATCGAAACCGCCCGTTTTTTTTGCAAATGAGTTTATATACAGTTTATTTACCAAAATAAGATGTAATTATTGTTATTATAAAGGTTATTTTTGTTTATTTTCTCCTTGTTAATGTTATAAGATTTTCAAATAAATTTAAACATAAGCACAGCGTAAAATCACTTAGGTAAGATTTGTGTGCTTACATGTATTCCGTCCATTGAAACTATTTTATTATTACACTATTTATAATTATAACTATATTACAATTAGTAACAACTAGGCCTGGGTATACAAATACAAAAAGTGGCTATTACTATATTCTGTTTATAAAATATAATTTATATTTGTTTTTTTTTGTAAATTATTTTTTGTTAGTTTCAAATGTCAATAAAGTAAAAATAAAAATTAATATACTTTCTTTAAAAACTGTGACACTAGAGTTCAGTGTTTAAAAGGTGTTTCTTTGATTACTAAAATTTGTACCTACTCGTGCTATCTAGACTGATCATGTCATGTACCTTAATTGTTCATAAATATTCTGTAATTATATTCATATATTATATCCTGTCATTTATATCTCAAAGTTATATGTGAACTCGCAAACGGAGTTCCGCCGTAAAATATTTAATACTTTATTTTTATTTTTTTTTTTACTGGCTAAATATAATTCCCCGTAACAGGCGGACTCATGGACAGCGAAGTCTAAGCAATAGGGTTCAGTTGGATCTGGAAGTCTAAGAGATTATAATAAAATTGTATTGCTGAGTTCGTTTGTTCAGCTTTGAGTAAAAATAACGAGAGAATATTCTTTGTCTAGATTTTAATTAAATAAGTACTTAGTAAGTAAAGCTTTGAAGTAGCTTTTATAAAGGAAAGATAGTGGGTGGCGAGTTACAAGTTTTCATTCGAGGCATAAATTCTAAAAAGAAATTATTTTAGTTTTTAACTAAATTTTTATCATTTTTGAAGTAAATTTTTCGGGTTTGCTTCGTTCGTTATTCATAGGCATTTGATTATTGAGAAGTATATTAATTTCCATTTGTTTATATTATATACTAGCTCTGCCTCGAAGTTTCACCCGCGTTAATTTAAGGGAAAAGCGTACTAAAATATTTTTAAACAGTTACTCCAAGAGGAGATACCCGCCTCGTTGATCGAGTGGTCACAAGCGTTACTGCCGAGCAAGGGGTCTTAGGTTTGATTCCTGGGTCGTTCAACGTATTATTGAGTATTTTTGTTTTTCGAAAATTTGCATTAAAATAATAATGTTATATTTACTTTAAAAGTGGAACTATAGTTAAAAAGGTCTTGAGAAGAGAAATAATAAAGGACGCAACGGAAGGTGTCAAAAAAATTTTTCTTTCCGTTTTTGTAACATTTCTTATTATTGCTTAGCCCCTATTGGTCGTAGCGTGATGTTATATAGACTATAGACTTCCTCGGTAAATGGGCTATCCGACACAAAACTAATTTTTCAATTCGAACCAGTAGTTCCTGAGATTAGCGCGTTCAAATATACAAACAAAAAAAAAAAACTCTTCAGCTTTATAATATTAGTATAGATTTCATTATTTAAACACGAACCAGTTCTAACGACCAAAACCACTAGACAACTAACACCTAACTATGGAAGCGTATAAAGTATGTTATGGCAATAATAATTTTCAGCGAAATTCTCTTCGCGTTACGCGTCCATATACTCGTATACATACACAAATTGTCTTCAAACCTTTTAACAAACCGTTTCAACATAATTATGTCAATCCGTGTTTTAAGTCAACATTGTGTGTTTTTGTTAACTCTGTAAGTTACTGTTCTCTTATATTTACGCGAATTTTACTCATTTAATTAAAAGTCTATACCGGATTTTTTCGCGTTTATTTAAAAACTTTAGAGTTTAACAAATTTTTTAAATTTATTCGGACACCCACACCTCAGTCCCCCGAGATCATGGACGCTGTAAAGGTTCAGAAACGTCGGAAAATAAATTTTAAAAATTGTTAAACTCTAAAGTTTTTAAATAAACGCGAAAAAATCCGGTATAGACTCTTAATTAAACTCTGTAAGTTACATAAACGTTTATTAACATACAGTTTTTCTATTCACATTATACTAAAAATGTCTTCTAAAGTCTTTCTTTACAAAAAATATAAAACCCCTATAATCCCCCAACTGTAATAAATATTTGTTTTAATATACCCTATATTAATACTGTTATTACGGGATAAGTAGAACTTTCCATTTCTCTAAGCAACATTTAAATCTGAAAGTAAATTGCATCTGGGTGCTGATATCCGATTTTCTAAGAACTTTATCGGTTAGTTAGTTCTGGCAGCGCTCCCAATTGCTTGCAGATGGCAATAGAACTCGACGAAAGTTTTGCGAGGGCATCTTTGTATTTCTAGTTCTTTGGAGTTAAATCTTAAGTTGGATATATAAAATTAAGAAACTTATTTATGTAATGCATCCGAAAAATAAACATTAAACGAAAATGTTTGCATATTAAAACTTTACACAGTCATATTCTTCCACAAAGAATATAAACGTAAGATAGCAGTCACGTCTCAATGTTTTATTTTTACTTTATATAAAATTGAAACTGTCTTATGAGCTCTTTGACAGAACCGCGGCATGTAAAATGCAAGAGAAATAAAACTGTTTACTTAGGGCTCTTTCATTGCAGAGTTCCACCAAATGCTAGTTTTTAAAGTTACGAACATTAAAATGTGTTGCTACATTTTACTATGCCTTTCACGAAGCAATTCAAAACTTTCTGCGAGATAAAACGAAAGAAATATAACACGCATAAATGCTGTCATCAGCGTACCGAGAATAGAATCAGGGTGCATTTAAAGTCATTATGGATAATATAATAAATAAATGTACAATTTTCAAATTATTTATTGCCAATTAAGTTATACACAATATATATTTATGTACAACATACGACACAGTTTTGGACACTCTCTTGGGGATCTGTTCATTAACTATTATAATTAATTATTATTGTATTATCCTGTATTTGACCTAGTTTACAAATTGTGGCAACTATAAGTAAAATTTGCAAGAATGTTTCACTTGAAATAGGAGTGAATAATAACATTAAGAATAAAAATATATTATTTAATATACATACTAGTACATACATTTATTTAGAATTAAGATACATACGATAAAATGATGAAATTCTTTTTAATAGTATTATGTTTTATTCAATACATAATAAGCAATATGAAGTTGTTGCATGAACGAAATATATAAAAATAAATATCTTAATAAATATACCTTATGGTTTTTGATGTATAGGAAAACCTATGAAAAGGAATACCTAAAAAATGTTTTCAAGTTTCGTAAGCTTTCAAGAAGAATTAGTATATAAAATATAAATCTTTAGCAAAAATATAAAATATTTTAGTTTTTATCGACATTAGTTCTAAAGTAGTTACATATCTTTAAAGCTCTAAAACCGACAATTAGCAGAGGAGTAGCGTGGAGGATTAAACTTAAATCCTTCTTCTTTAGACTAAAAGAGATTTTTGCCCAGCGGTGGAAAAATTTGCTTTTACAGTCCAGTAATGCTTAACTTTTCTTTAATCTTAATTTATTCACAATAAGGTAACTTTAAAGGCTGCTTTTAATTAAAACTTTATCAAATTTCGTCAAACTCGAATCAGTTCAGGTGAAATTTTATATAACGATGTTACAAAAGTCATTAGGTAAATTCTAAGAAATATTTAATGGAATAAAATAACGGATTAAAATATAATGATTTAAGACTTATTTCGTGGTTTGAAGACATATTATTATATTTAAAACGGGTACATACCACGATATAACACAATATAACACAGTAATTTTGTGTCACAACACAATTACTGTGTTATATCGTGGATTAAAATATATTTTTACACTTTTGATCTACTTTTATATCTTATACTTGACGATTTTTATTAATTCAGATTTAACACGTGTGGCGTTTTGATATGTAATAGCCTGATTGGGTGATATTTATGGCTACTGTGCCAGTCGAATGTCATTGCATTCTCATAGCATTTTTATATTACTCTATCTACAAAAGTATTAACAAGCTTTATAACAAAAAAAAAAAAAACTATTTTAAATCTATTCCATAAGTACCTAGATTAGTGTTTATAGAGAAACTATTTCGGTTTGTTGCATTGTAACATATGACATAGTAATATGTTACAAATTGGTCTAGTTTAATAAATATAAGTCGTTGACGACTGTTGACTGTTGAAAATTATAACATAAAAATCTTTTGTGAGTTTAATACAAACTTTATTATAAAGATTATTCGTCGCATACATTCAATACCTACAACGACAGTGATATATACGAAACATTCTTGCTTTGTCCACAGCAAGCGGTGGTTACTGGTACAAAAGTAAAAATAGTCACGCCTTATATTCAACCTTCACTAGTAGGATAATTTAGGATTTTCTAGGATTTTCATGTCCAAAGTCCGGAAATACACACAGTACTAATACCAACGTCCAGCCAAGACCAGACTACCAAACCAAAAATATATGTATAGCCTATACAAATATTTGTATGATGAACCATCCAAATCATGAACGGGGCACTGCAACCGCTAGCACAAAACCAATATTTACGCATTCTTTAATTTCGTACCATTAGAAAATATTACATTGAAAAGATTCGCTATGTGACACATCTGAGATTTGCAAAAAATGACTCTGAGTAAAACTGTCTTAAACTAAAACATTTTGTCAAAACTACTTATAGTACGATTATTTTCCATATTGACACTTGGCAATTCTCGACAATTATCGGGAGAGATCGGAACTACAAATGACACGAGGTACATTGCTGCTTATTGATAACATCCTACTAGGATAATATAGTCTAAATTTCTAAAACCTCCAAAAACAGTAATGTAAATTACCTGCCAAAATATCATTTTTTACAGTAGACCTATGAGTAACACAGATGTAACTTGATTTAATTATTACGTCGCATTACTATAAACACTTTCTATAAGATTTAATACTGGGTGCTAGGCAAACGAACAGCAGTGTGTCCATACTCTCCCAAAACTTTATCCACATCAAACTCGGAATAATTTTCTTTATGACGTTGTATAACATCATAAAGTTCCGGGTTTTTTGGCACCGGCTGTAAAAGGAATCTGGTGCCTTTCTAGCCAAGTAATCATATCTCCTTTTTTGTTTTTTTTTGCATTTTTTGTCTTCTCCACAAGTTTATTGTGGTACGATGGATTATCAATCACAAGAACGCTATTTTGTGGTAAATTTGGAATCAATTGTTTTCGCAACCACTTCTCGTATTTCTTTGCATTCATCTCTTTATGATAATCTCCTTCAGGGTACGCCGACTGATCTAGCAACAGAGCTCCAGGGACGAAACCCTTCTCGTTACCCGCGTGTACGATTATAAATCTTTGATCTTTGGAAATGGGTTATTTCATCCCCTTATTAGCAGAATCCGTACAAATTTTGGCTTTGGAATGTGTGGTGTGAATAAATGATTCGTCTGTATAAACTATATTTTTACCAGCAGCTCTTAATTTCCGAATTTCTCTCAGGAATTTGATTCTCTTTAACCGAACATCATTTTTCTCCATTAATTTTTTTCTGATTATTCTCTGTTTTAAACCAAATATTTCGAACGATATTGCGATCTGTCATGGAAATCGTAAACCATTCGCCGTATTGCACAGTAATCTAAATCATCCAGATTCAGCCGGTATTTTATGTTAGGTTTCTCTTGAGCCTTGGTATTTTCTTTATCGCAGTGAGTGTCATTTCCCTCAATACATTCCTTACGATTCTTTTACAAATTCCTGTTGCATCAATGACTCTGTGAAAGCCCTTGAAACTTTGAAATTTTGTTTTTCAGATTTTTTAAACTTGTTGGCTTTCTTACAAAAATATCAATATACATTATTTACAATTCGCGTGATTGACTATCAAGCTTTTTAGCTCGTTTAATATACAAAGCCGGATTAAACGTTGTCGCGGCCACGACCAAATTTATTTTCAACATAAAATAAATTACAGATAATTTCATTCAAATAAAATTGATTTGATTTTGAAAGCTAACCCGTTACATATGTCATAAAAAGTTGGTTAGAGTCTATTAGAATATTTTGAATATTAAAGAAGTTCATTTAATTAAAAGTCTAAAAACGGATTTTATCGCGTTTATTTAAATTTACTGTTTAACAATATTTCTATCTATATAATATATATATTTATATCTTTACAAGATGCAGGGGTCTACAAATTAGACTGTGAATGTGGTCTTTCATATATAGGACAAACTAAACGGAGTATAGAGACACGCGTAAAAGAACATATAGCTGACATTAAACACCAACGGTCGACAAAGACTGCTGTGTATCAGCATACTCAACAAGGTACCAACCACTACATTAGATTTGATAAGCCACAAATTCTCGCTAAAGAACACCGATTCCTACCAAGGATGATTCGCGAGGCTATTGAAATAAAAAAACATCCTAATTTCAATAGAGAGGATGGTTGGAACGTACCACCAGCTTGGGAACCAGTTCTAAAATTAATTGAACCCAAGGAAAATAAGAACACAGCACGACTTCCAGACACAACAAGTTCATTCTGTGTGAATAGGAACGGTCAAAAGTAATAATTTATAATTGTATAAAAAGCGGGGTATGTAACAATTGATTCATTATTCGGACACCCACCACCTCAGTCCCCCGAGATCATGGACGCTGTATGTGTCCGAAACGTCGGGAAATAATTTAAATTAAATATTGTTAAACAGTAAATTTAAATAAACGCGATAAAATCCGTTTTTAGACTTTTAATTAAATGAATAAAATTCGCGTAAATATAAGAGAACAGTATATTAAAGAGGTTTCTATAGTTAGGTTGAGATTTTATTACTGATTACTTATATTAAATTAATGTAAGGTATTTTATTAGAAAATACAGAAACGCAAACTACAAGTAAAATATTATATTACATGGATTTAAATATTTTATATGAGTAAAATCTAGGATTTTATATACTCTATGTGAAAACACGAACCTTTACGATTAAAACCGACACATCCCGAGTGTCCAAGTCGAAATAATTGTACTGTATAATACTTAGAACTTGTTTTTCTAATTATCTTACTATCGTCGTCTTATGTAACGATCTTTGAAATGACGATTTAAAAAAATAATAAAATAAACTAAATTTTTATTTATACTTTTACGTCTATGAAATAATCTTTTTATATTTTAAACGTAAATCAAAGATTTAATGTAAAGTTATAAGTTTAATAAAATAAAGTATTGAAATACAACAATAGTACCTAAAAGATATTTTAGACGAATACAATTGAATGGTAAACTCTGAAAGTAAGAGTAATCTGTAGAATAGCAAATTAATTAAGACGAGTAAATTATAAATGGTATACAATTATTACCAATGTCGAATGTTAGGGACTTTAATTAAATTTACCCAGCTTGAAAGGGTGGTTGATTAAAAAGGAAAATTTCTCGGTGCACTTGTCATGGAATTAAAGGAATTACGTCACGGCCATGTTCGACATTTGCAATTTACCAGTTTCAACAATTGCTCCCATTTACCTGCTGATTTTACTCGGCTTTACGAGAATTGAAGTTTATGTAGCTTGTAAAATTTTTGGCGCGCGTTTTAACATTTTAGTTACCTACAGTTTATTGACAGTTAAATACATTCTAAATCCATTACAAACTAAAAGTGCTCTTACCTTAACAAAGTAAATTTTATTACACTATTTTCGTGACGTCAGAATATTTTTTAAATATTTAAATTAGTGACGAAAAATCTAGTAGTATCGACTAAAACTTTATAACTCTTATTAGCATGGTTTGTGTTATGACAACAAAGGCATAAACGGGTAACTATATGGACTACAAAAGGATTCTTGGACCACAAACTTTGATATAGGTCCATTGTATGGTAGCTCGCATCCTTGCATCTCTCTCAATCACAATACACGTTTGAAATTTATGATGCATAAATGTTTCTCTTCATTTTATAGAAATGAAAATAACTACGACATTTGATTTTCATAAATTTTATATTTTTACGCATATATAATATAAATAAAAAAAAAAAAATAAAAAGAAAAAAAAAAATCTCAACCGTTTTAAAATATTCCACTGAAAGCATAAAACAAAAACTGCTAACGCATGTGTGACGAAAAAATATTAGTCTTATTAATCGACGTATGATGATATCCGCTCTGATGTAGTGGTGCGTGTAGTCGCCGTAACGCCAGCGGTCGCGGGTTCGATTCCCGCTTGGGGTAGATATTTGTATTTGTACAAATATTTGTTTCTGGACTGGATGTATATCTTTGTTGGTCCTCCCACCGTGCCTCGGAGAGCACGTAAAGCCGTCGGTACCGGTTGTTATCATATACACTTGATAGCGTCCGTTACTCATGTTAGGGAAATTATCCGCTAACCCACAGTGGAGCAGCGTGGCCGATTGAGATCCAACACTTCTTCTTCTATATAGAGAAGAGGCCTTTGTCCCGCAGTGGGTTGTTTACAGGCTAAATCAGTTTAGTTCAGTAAAATCGATGTATATAGCAATTGTGTGAAGCAGGGAGCGCGTCACTAGTAAGTTCCTTGTACCTTTAGGTATCGGTTAAAAATAGTAAAATCATTAAATCAAAATATTATAGTTCCATGCATCTATAGCGTCTATGGTCTATCCAACTTTTGTAAAATGACGTCGCATACGATAGTAGATATTTTTTTTATTTATAATACTGGGGCCACACTAGCGGGAAATGCCGTTGACTGTGGCGTTGAACGTAGGTGTGGCCACGACTCATCGCAATAATTAGACAACGGCATTCACATTGCCGTTGGACGTTGGGCGATAGTTGCGGCCACACTAGCGGGCAATGCCGTTTACTATGGCGATGAACGTAGGTGTAGCCACGACTTACCGGGAAATGCCGTTTACTGTGGCGATGAACGTAGGTGTGGCCACGACTCATCGCGACAATTTTACAACGGCATTCACATTGCCGTTGGACGTTGGGCGATAGTTCAAGTGGCGGTACATCAAAGAGATAACCGCGAGAGTTAAGGGGTCTGGCCACCCTGGCGGAACAAAAAATGCACTGTTTTTTTAATTAAATTAATAAATTCGAAACTATGGGCCGGAATATTTTTATTTTTTTACTCAATATCACAAAAGGGCTTCAATAATAACATTGTAATATTTTATTTGAAAATATTAAAAAATAAGTGTGTAATAATATAAATTAAGATGCCTGTAACTTGGCCAATTTTGAGTGTTTCGATACGCAACAGGTCTTAAAATGTCCTTTACAGTTCAGGGTTTATTAAAAAAAATAAAAAAATAAAAATGAAAAAAAATAATCCAGGGTGGCCAGACCCCTTAATACGTTGAAGCGGCCACACAGCACACTACGAACATATGTCATTGTGCACCGTGAGCGCGACGGAATCGCACGTGTTTGTTTTCGATAAATACATACTATGACTATGGAGTGGAGTAACGAAAAAGTAATTACGTTTACGGATTCGAGATTCAAAATTTATAAGAATCGTGCGTCACAAAATGATGCTTAGCGACGAATAACGGAATTATTACCTTTTAAAACAACTTAACCAACAACTTTAACTTTCGGTGAAATAAAGATAATAAAAGATCGAAAAATTATGTAAAAGCCACATTAATTACTTTAATATATTCTTTATTCTTTATTGCACTTAAAAATTGAACAGTAATATAATCACATGTATCATTAATATTATTCCAATTGCCTGAAATATATAATATATAAATAAATGAAAGACAAAGGATCAGGTAAATACAGAGTGTGTTGTTTTATTTTGTAAAGTATAAAAATGTTGTTGTACAATTTGGGTACAAAATACCTTGGAGCCTGGGATACTTAAAATGAAACGAAGTACCTCAGAGCGAGACAATTTGTTTAATATAACTAAAAACCTAATACATTGCAATGTAACGAAACTATATCGCGATTTAATTCGATCCAAACGCCATCTATCGAGAGAAAGCATGTACAAAATATTTATTTAACTTGTAGAATGACGTTCGGATCGACCGTACAGTTAATAGTTTATTTGAACATTTAACGTTCCGCCCACCAAAAGGAACATTTTCCTTTTAGTACCGCCCACCATGGACAAACTCAGTAATTTTTTTAAATTAAAAACAATGGACTGTATAAGAATAATAACCAATTAATATACTAAATAGTGGACAGCTTCATTACATAATGATCGGAAGATCAACAAATATGGTTTTACTTAAAACGTTATTAATACACAAAAACATTGTAAGGCTTAACGTGAGGTCAAAATACAACCGATGCAAGCATTCTCAAATACAGTTATGGAATTTTTTTAAACTTAATCAATACAAAGTAACAAACCTAAAGGTACAAAAAAAAATCTTACCACAGAAAACATACGACCACATATAAATAAATGTTTACAATTTCAACATTATATTGCTTATTCAGTAATAGGAAGAAAACACAGTTTTGAAATTGGACGTTTAATCGTAGTGCCTTTGCAACGAACAGTGACAACGCGCGTCAAACTATCCTTACCCGGATGTAGCTGTATGATTCTACCGTATAACCATTTAGCTGGAGGTAAGTTGTCTTCTTTTAATAATACTACATCACCTATTTTATAGTCCAGATTACGAACATTCCATTTCTGTCTCTGGAAGAACTGTGTCAAATATTCCTGCTTCCATCTACGCCAGAAGTGTTGCACCATACGCTGTACCAATTGCCATCTGCGTAATGTACTAACCGACGCATCCTCGAAGTTGTAGTCAGGTGCTACTACCAACGGATGACCTACCAAAAAATGCCCCGGAGTTAACGGCACAGGATCCTCTGGGTCGTTACTACCCCGCGACAAAGGCCTAGAATTTAAGCATGCCTCAATTTGATAAAGAACTGTGGACAGCTCTTCGAACGTCAACGTGGAGTCACCTACGACACGCTTTAGATGGTATTTTACACTTTTGACTCCTGCTTCCCACAATCCACCAAAATTAGGAGCGTGGGGAGGAATGAAGTGCCATTCAGTTTGCGAGGTAGCAAGAGCAGTTGCAATGTCTTTAAACATTGAACTTTCTTGATTAAAAAGTATTTGTAGCTCTTTGGCGGCTCCAACAAAATTAGTGGCGTTATCGCTCCAAATATGACGACAATGACCACGCCTGGCAACAAACCTCTTGAACGCTGCCAAAAAACCCTCAGTGGTTAAGTCGGAAACAGCTTCTATATGTACGGCGCGTGTGGCCATACACACGAATAAACAGATGTACCCCTTATACGACCGCTGTCCACGACCTTTAGAGACCCTAATGTTAATGGGGCCCGCATAATCAACACCAGAGTTAAGAAACGGTTTGCTTGGGGACACTCTGCAAGCTGGAAGCTCGCCCATTAACTGTTGTTTGGAAGTCGCAGCATATCGAGTACAGGGAACACAGCGACGTATGTAAGCCCGTACAAGATTTTTCATCCGACTGATCCAGTACTTTGTGCGTATAAAATTGAGTACCAGTTGCTGTCCTCCATGAAAAGTCCTTTCATGTGCGTCGGCTACAATCAATTTAGCCAAACTTGAATTATGAGGAATAACAACTGGGTGCTTTGTATTGTCCGATAGTTGAGAATAGCGCAGTCTTCCTCCGACGCGCAATATCTCGCATTCATCTAGAAACAAATTTAATTTATATAACGAGCTTGTTTTGTCTAATGGAACTTTATTTTTTAGAGCTATAAATTCTGCATGAAACCATTGCTGTTGGCTTTGTCTGATACATATCTGTAAGGCCTCACGAATTTCCGAAGCTGACAGGTATGCTGTGAATTTAGTGTTTGCTTTACGAACTCTTGTCGCTTGCAAGAACCTTTTACAATATGCGACAACCCTCACCAGACGAGTAAGTGAAGAGTACTTTTTTCCCCAAATGGCTTCAAAATCAACCACAAGGCTAGCTAAGTGAACGGTAACAATTTTCTTCTCCTCATTAGTAAGTATTGCACTAGGCTTAGAATATTCAATTTGATCATCTCTTAACCAACCTGGTCCTCGTTTCCATAGATCATCATTAAGGAGATCCACTGAAGAAACTCCACGTGAAGCTATATCCGCTGGATTATCCTTGGATTTAACATAGGCCCATTGTGTATTATTTAGCAAACTAAGAATCTCTGAAGTACGGTTAGCTACATAAGTTTTCCAACGACTTGGATGATCATTTAACCAAGCCAGCACAACCGAGGAATCCGTCCAAGCATGGATATTTTCCTTAGGAATTTTCATAACTTCGGCCACCTCGATCAATAAGTTTGCTACTAGAACTGAACCGCATAATTCCAGCCGTGGAATAGATATCTGCTTGATAGGAGCTACCTTTGTTTTTGCGGTTATGAGATGTGAATGTGTTTGCGCACTACCATCAATAATGCGACAATACACGACAGCCGCATAAGCTATATTTGACGCATCGCTAAATCCATGTAGCTCTATCGTCATGTCCTCTTCTCGCTTACCTATCCATCTGGGAATGTGAAAATCCACCAGTTTTTCCAATTCGGATCTGTAATATCTCCATTCTTGAGAGAGTTCTGGAGGCAATTCCTCATCCCAATCTACTCCAATAATCCATAACTTTTGTATAAAAACCTTTGCGGTTATTATACACGGTGCTATCCATCCTAATGGATCATAGAGTCGTGAAATTTCCGATATAACCGTTCTTTTTGTATCAGTTTCAGGAGGAGGCGACATCTTAACGGAGTAATCAAATTCGTCAGTGTTCCGGTTCCAGGTAAGTCCGAGAATCTTAGTAATATTATCAGTTTTAATTTCTAAATCTCTTCCAGACTTTTCCTTTAAGCTTTCTAATAAACTCATCCTATTGCTTGTCCATTTTTGCAACTGAAATCCTCCTTTCTCTAATAAACTGTTCATTTCACTATAAATTGTTTCTACTTCTTTTTCAGATTTGCAGCCAGTCATCAGATCATCCATATAGAAGTCTGACTTCACCCGTTCGGCAGCCAATGGATAGATGTTACCTTCATCACTTGCAACCTGTTGCAATGACTTGACAGCCAAATAGGGGGCGCACGATGTACCGAAAGTTACAGTCAAAAGTCGAAAATCCTGTATTTCTTGGTCAGGATCCTCTCTCCAGACAATTCTTTGAAAATCTACATCTGACTGGGCAACTTTAATTTGGCGATACATTTTTACAATATCTGCCGCAAGACAGATCGGATGCTGTCGCCATCTCATGACAATATGTCGCAGATCCGCCTGGAGAGTGGGTCCCACCATCAAGGTGTCATTTAAGGAAACTCCGTTAGCTCCTTTACATGACGCGTCATAAACCACTCGTACCTTAGTGGTTAGTTTATCTCTTCTAACCACTGCATGATGGGGCAAATAAACCGCATCACTTCTATTTCTTTCAGATTCGTTGCAAATTTTCTCCATATGGCCCATTGATAAATACTCCTTTATCACATCAGTATATTGTTGTTTTAATTCATGATCCTTACCCAACTTCCTTTCTAAACCAAGCAATCTTTTTACAGCAATGTTTCTAGAATTACCGTATTTACAAAGTGGGTCTTCTGAACGGAAAGGTAATTTTACGACATAGCGCCCATCTTCATCTCTTCTTGTCGTATTTGCGTAAAACTCCTCACAAGCCTGTTCCTCCGGCGTAAAAAGCTTTTGCGTTACGGCAGGCCCACAGTCTAGTTCCCATAAACGTTTTAGCATTTCGTTTTCTTCAATTTGTGTGTGCATAGCTATCACAGTATTATAGGAATTCTGAGACAGACAATCGGTTTTACTAACGTGACCTGACACAATCCAGCCCAAATGGGTGTCTTGTGCCACCGGAGAACCCGCGGGGCTCTTGATCAGACCTTTCTTTATAATACGACAATACGTTTCAGCTCCTAACAAAATGTCAATTTTATTAGGGCGATTAAACTTTGGATCGGCTAAACGTATAGTATGAATTTCTGGCCAATTTTTGATTTCAAAGTTTGTATCAGGCATAACTGAAGTCAATGAACTTAATACATGCGCAGTTACTGTTAGAGTAAAGGAGGAATCATGCAACGATTGAATGTTAATATTAACCACATGTCTAGATACGACATCGCCATGACCACCTATACCTGCAATAGTAGTTTTCGAAACTACTCTCTTTAAACGAAGTAGTTGCGCTGCTGCCTCAGTTATGAAGGATGCTTGTGATCCTTGATCCACCAAAGCTCTCAAAATTTGAGAGGACCCATTTTGTGATTCGGCTTTTACCAAAGCCGTGGCTAATAAAACTTGACCATGTGCTTGTCCCTTCATAAAATGGGTAGCTATATTTGCACTAACATCAGGTACTTCCTCTGAAGCACTTTCATGTGGGGCTGTAGACACCGCCGGTGTAGCAGCCTCACTGGCTCCACTTTGGTTCTTAGGATGCAACAACGTATGATGCTTCCTCTGACATATACGGCATTTTGAAAGAACACGACAAACTTTGGAGGTGTGGTTGTTACCCAAACAATTAAAACAGACACCCAAAGACTGTGAAATGGCACGACGTTCATCAGTATTTAATTGACCAAACTTCCTACAACCGGAGAGTCTGTGATCCTCGGAACAATGTGGACATGAACCTTTAACGGCACCATGCATTGCTTTCGCGTGAGATGTAGAACTATTATTACCTTTTGATTTAGTCTTAGGTTCAATGCATTCCAGGGCTCGAAAACGCGTCTCTAAAAACTCACAAAATTGCTTAAAAGAGGGTAGATCATCGGATGATTTACTAACATACAGTTCCCACTGTTTCCTAGATTCTACGTCCAATTTCAAGCTGACAACATAAATAATAATAACATCCCATGAATTTACATTAATACCTATATTAGCAAGTTCGTGCAAACAATCACTTGTAACATCAAGCAACTCTTTAAGTGCCTTAGACGATTCGTTTACCATATTACGTTGTCCAAATAATCGATTTAATATGCATGTTGACATAAATTTCTTATTATTAAACCTATGTTCTAACATATCCCAACATTTTTTATAGTTAGCTTCAGTAATAGGAACATGTCTTATAAGCTGTTCTGCCTCATCCGACAGTTGAGTTTTCAAATAATGGAGACGTTGTACGTCATCAAGTTTTTTATTGTTATGAACTAATGATATGAACAAATCTCGAAACGACGACCACTCCGTATATTTTCCACTAAATGTAGGTAAAACAATTTTTGGTAATCTAACAACACTGTCAGATGAACCAGCACATAATTCCTTATTTGAACTATTAACTTTAACTTGAGACAGAGCATTTTTTAATTCAACCTTATACGTTAAATATGTTTCATAAACCTTTTCATAAACATCTTCCTGAAAGCACTTATACAATTCTTCACTCTCGTATTCCCCTACTAGTGCTTCGTATTTAGCAGTAAAATTCTTGAATTGACTCTCCAAAATTTCCAGACGTGCATCCACATAGTTGTAATTTATCCGATCTTTCGGAGACTTTTTGAAGTTTACCAAACCCTTCTCAATCTGTCCTTTGACATCCTTCAACTTTCTCAATTCCTTTTCCATGTTTTTATTGAACAAGCTAAAAATTCTCTAAGTGTCGCCAATGGGAATTTTTCAAAGTCCCAACAAGAGTAAATTCTATAAGTGTCGCCAAGAGAAATTTTTCTAAGTCCTGGCAACAACTTAAAACCGCTTCGAAATCGGGCACAGATTCGACGTCTGGTCGTTTTTTGTGAAATTATTCTAAGTCCCTGACCGCCCAATATTTTTACTAAGTTGAAAGTTCATGCAAAGCACTAAGTTCTAACCCTATTCTCTTGTAACACTTAATTGTACTCACAGTTAAAGTCCAGTTCACAGCCCACTTACTTGTCACAGTCTTCAGCACAATATTCCGCAACACTTTTGTTCACCAATAACTAGCGCCACCTTGTATCGAGTAACTTGCCACTTGGTTTCTTCCAAAAACGCCCTTCGGCTCGCTTAGGACCATGTACAATTTGGGTACAAAATACCTTGGAGCCTGGGATACTTAAAATGAAACGAAGTACCTCAGAGCGAGACAATTTGTTTATTTTTTTTTTTTTTTTTTTTTTTTTTTCGGATGGACTTATGCTGTTGGCCTTACTGGCCTTTACAGCGACACCGGGCAGGGGGGCGGACACTTTAAGGTCCAGCCTGGAAAGTAGAGCCTCCTTATGGGCGGCTCTGAAGTACTATACGCGTCGGTCGGCCGTCATGGCGGCGCTATGCGGAGCGCTAAGGTGAACGGACTACTGCTCTACGTGCCTAGGCGCGTACGAGCCGTTGAACCCTATTACGTCGTCTCCGTCGGCGGAGACGGTGTAGGTGAGTAGTGTGGTGTGTGGTGCGGTTGTGTACTGTACCTATCGGGGGGGGGTTGGCTAGCGTGATCGGGTCGTCTGGGTCGGTGAGCACGTGAAGGGGGCGTCTACAGCGGTTTTTGAAATTACCGCGTAGTGTATTGTAGACGCATGACTGGGCTATAAGGGGGTTCGGATGGTTGCGCGCTTTCTCGAAATAGTTAGCGGCGATCGATTTAATATGTTTGGCGATCGAATCGATTTTAAAATCCCTGTGGAGATCTATATTACGAATGTACCACGGGGAAGCCGTGGCCTTCCGTAAGAATCTATTTTGAATGACCTGGAGCTTCTGAAGGAGCCCGGGCTCGCACCGGGCGAAAACTGGGCAACCGTATGTTAGTATAGGCCTAACACAGGTTTTGTATAGTGTCGTCTTATTTCTAAGAGACATTTTGCTTTTGCCGTTGATCATGTAATGGAGTCGGCTCAGCACGAAGGCGGCCTTATTGCGAACACGTATGATGTGTTTTCTAAACGTGAGTCGTCTATCGAGAGTGACCCCTAGATAGGTAACTTGATCGGACCATTTGATAGGAGTACCGTAGAGAGTAATCTCATCCGGTCGGCCTCGGTAGTTCAATACCTTAGTGAAAAACACGGCGGTGCTCTTATCCGGGTTTATTTCGATTCGCCACGTCCGAAACCAGTCGCCTAGTGCGTCTGTAACGGATTGTAGTCGACTCGAGATTAAATCCGGACGGTCGGAGGATGTGAATAGTGCAGTGTCATCTGCGTAAAGGGCCATTTTGACTGATTTTCGCTCGGCGAATTTAATCGGAATGTCGTTAGTGTACAGTGAGTACAATAACGGAGAGAGGCATGAGCCTTGAGGGACCCCGGCGCGGAGGGTGCGGGGGGAGGATAGAGTACCTTCGACTCTGTACCTGAAGGTGCGGTTTGACAGATAGTCTCGAATGAGGAGTACTAGTCTGTCTGGCAGTCCGAGTTTGTGTAGTTTATAAATGAGGCCGTTATGCCAGACCTTATCGAAGGCCTTAGCGACATCGAAAAACAGGGCTCCTGTGACGCGGACCTTTGAAAGTGAAAAACCTGCCAGTATGTGCTCCGTTATGCGGTGCACTTGATGAACACAAGAGTGTCCGGCTCGAAAGCCGAACTGCTCGTTAATGAGAATAGAGTTGGCCTCTACGATAGCTCTGAGGCGGGCGAGTATGATTCTCTCGTATATTTTACCGAGAGCGTTGAGAAGGCTGATCGGTCTATAACTAGTAGGGAGGTTGCCGGGTTTACCGACCTTTCGAATGCCTATGACTGTTGCCTCTTTCCACTGATCGGGGAAGGAGCAGCCGGCGAGTAGGGCGTTGAATATCATCACTAGTAGTAATACTAGTTGATGGGGGAGGCGTTTTATAGCCTTATTTGAAATGAGGTCGGGGCCGGGGGCCTTTTTAGCGTGTAGGGACTTTATAATCGATTCGACCTCCTCGACCGTGGTCGGTGAGAGGGGGTCGCCGGTCGGCGGAGAGGCCGCCAGCCGGTCGACTTCCGAGTCGACCTTGAGGAGGTGCTCGGGGTCCACGGGCTGTGAGCTAGGGGAGCATTGACTCTCTAAGCTGTCGGCGAGGCACTCGGCCTTATCGAGATCGTCTAGCGCGGGTGGTAAGTTCGGTCTCACTAGCGGAGGTATCGGGTCTGTAGCGCCTCTCCGGAGGGCCCTCGCCAGCGCCCAGTACGCGACGTGCGATGGCGCGAGCTCTCCGAAGCGTTTGCTGTCTCTGTCCTCCCTGAGTTCGGCAAAGCGAGCTTTAACCTCTCTCAGTAGAGCCCAGCGCAGCCTGCGGTTAGCGTCAGTCGGATATCTGTCATGGGCTCTAATCGCGGCGTTTTTACGTCTGATGAGTGCTTTGAGGTCGTCCGGTAGGTCCATTCGCTCGTAAGGGCGGATTGGAACCTCTCGGGAGCACTCGTTTATAAGTGACTTAATGTGACTAGTGAGACCGTTCGCGGCCGTCTCGGCGGCCTCGACGGTGTCGATTCTGTCAGGTATATCGCTCAGCGTGGGAGCGTCGACCGACTGTAGAAGCTCGTCGAGTCTCCTCCAGTCGGTGACGACTTTAGTAGGGAGGGCAAGCTGGGGGTCCGGTCCTAACTGAATTAAAACTGGCCTATGGTCGGAGTCTAGCTCTGGTAGCGTTTCGATAGAACGTAACACGAGTGTTACGCCTTTCAAAATCGCTATGTCGAGCACGTCAGATAAGTCATTTGTCATCCTAACTTCAAACCGAGTAGGGGTCGCGGGAGCAATGACGTCAAAACCTAGAGAGGGAAGTGAGGTCATCAGATCTAATTGAATACCATGCCTATTGGAGACCCGAGAGTTCCAATGGGGGTGTTTAGCGTTAAGGTCACCGGCGAGGATGACCGAGTTGCTCATAGCGAGCAGTGACCTCACGTCGCTCTCTACTAACGGTTTGTCAGGGGAGAGATAGACTGAGGCGATCGTGATTGGCTGATGGCCCGTTAGACTGACCTGACACATCGACGCTTCGATGCCCTCGAGCGGAGGGGGATCGAGTGGCACGCAGTGCAGTGACCTTTTATAATAGATTACAGTGCCACCTCCGCGAGCGGTGGCCCTGTCGTTACGAATAATTCTATAGTTTTGAATGTTAGGGTTTCTGTGACTCGGCTTAAGGAAGGTCTCCTGCACCAGCATGACATCGACCGGGTGATCGCGTAAAAAGAGGCGGATCTCGTCTATTTGTTTGATAAGGCCGTTTGCGTTGAACGTAACGACGCTTAGCGAGTGAGGTTTATACCTACTGTTGCTAGCCATTGGGACTGTTTAGGAGTGGTTTGCGCCTGTATTGCGCTCGACTAGGGTCTTAAACCCAGAAATAAATTCCATCATTCCGTTGAGGAATGTAGAAAGCTCGGAAACGGAGACAGAGCCGGGTTGGGGCTGAGGTGGGGCGGGTGCCTTAGGCGCGCTCTTTGCCGTGGGTTTTGTGACCATCGGCAGTGGCTTTGCCCAGGCGCCTAGCCGGTTGGCCTGAGGGGCCACGCTGGGGGCCTTAGAAGGCTGAGCCTGTTGAACGGGCTGAGGGGCATTGGTAGGGGCCTTAGGGGCCTCCTTAGCCGCCTGCGCGGGTTGTTGCCTGGGCCGTGAAGCGGACCGGCTTGCCTTAACTTTTTTAGAGCTCCTTTTGGGAGCTTTAGAGCACCCGCGGTAGTTCGCGGGGTGGCCCTGCGTGTTGCAAAGCACGCAGCTCGGTGGGATCTCCGGGTCGCGTGTTTTGCGAGGGCAGTCGGATGTGCCGTGGTCGCCGGTGCATTTAACGCATCGCGGCTTGGCATGACAATGACGGGCCGAGTGCCCGTACAGCTGGCAGCGATGGCACTGTCCCGGGGCTCCTCGGTTCTTCGGAACCTCGACTTGAATGCCAGAGAGCTGGCAGACTTTCGTTATGGAGAAAATGCCCTTTCCTTCGGGCGAAAGGTCTAGTACGACAAGGACGAGGTCGTACGGGAGTTTAGTTTTAGGGTGGTACATCCTGTGTACCTCGCGAACCGGAAGATTTTGGCGGTTGAGGTCCTCCGTGATGGAGGAGACCGGGATCTCTTTCGGGACCCCACGGATTACAACTCGAAGTTGTTTCTCATCTTCGAGCGCGTACGTATGGAAGCTGATGCCTTCCAGGCGAAGGAACGCCGTTAGCCGGCGGTGAGTAGTCGAGTCCTGTACTAGGACCCTGATACCCTGCGCAGTCGAACGCGCGTGGGTGAAATGTATGCGTTTTTCGGATAACAGCCGGGAAACGCGGTCCCAGGAGGTTTTGTCTTGTATAAAGACAGGCGGTGGTGCTTTAACGCGCGGCTGAGAGTCGGCCGCGGGGGTCGGGGGCGTGCTCTGCTGTGCCGCGGGGGACAGGGGAGCAGCGAGATTCGGCGCGGAGGCCGCGGGGGGGTCGGGCGACGCGGGAGAGTCGAGGACCGCGGGGGGTGGAGCAACGCAACTCCTTCGCGCCGTAGGCGCGAGACGCTTTTTAGTCGGGGGCGGGGATTTGGAAGGATCCTTAGCCTTCCTCTTTTTGTGAACAACGGGCTTGAACCCGTCGTTGTCTACGTTTGTGGCTGCGATTGTTACCGAAGTAACTGTAGAATCAGATTCGTACTCCGAATCTGTCTCTGATTGCGTCTCCGAATCCGAGCATTCGGAGGCGGGCGCAGAGGCGGGCTCGACCTCCATATTGTCGTACGCGGCCGCGCTAGGGCCTGCCGCGGGGGTTGGTTGGGCGGTGCCGGCTGCGGCACGCGCCGCGAAGTAGGACTCTATGCGCTTGAGCGCATCCGGCATGGTGGCTCGGAGGGCCTCGATGAGGTCCTCCGTGGTAATCCCTGCGAGAGGGTTCATTGTCGCTGTGCGACGAAAGCAGAGAGACCTCCCTGCCTGGCAGCAGGGAGTGTGTGCCTACGTGTCGCGAGATGTATGTGTACCTAGTGTATTACTTACAAATCGGGTGAGTATCCTTCCGGCACCGGGAAGGGGCCGGGCACGCGTACACTAACACTATCACTAGCACAGAACACTTCGTCCGGGTGCACTGTCACTTCACTGTGCTGCACAGTTGTCCACACTAATCGTATCGAATAGAATCCGAGGAGAACGGTTTGGGAGCGACAACAGCATCAAAGTGATGCGGTCGGATCGTATCGGATTATATATTATATATAAACTCGTGTAAGACGTCCGCACAGGTCGGACGGCAGAACGAGAGTACAATTTGTTTAATATAACTAAAAACCTAATACATTGCAATGTAACGAAACTATATCGCGATTTAATTCGATCCAAACGCCATCTATCGAGAGAAAGCATGTACAAAATATTTATTTAACTTGTAGAATGACGTTCGGATCGACCGTACAGTTAATAGTTTATTTGAACATTTAACATTTGTTTCTATTTAATTGAATAGATAATAGTAATAATAGATATAATAACTCTTAATAAAAAATGTTTGTCTGTAAAGTCGGTTTACGGACGATAAATAATTTTTACGTGTTGACGTCATAAGAAAACATTGATAATAAATTACATACTTTTATGAACGGAATTGAATTATTTGTTATCACTGAATTATCATTATTTTGTATAACATATATTTATTATATATTATTATTGTTATGCCATCTGCCCATCTGCAAATGCAATATTATTGTCAATCTCAGGTCGTCTGGCAAAACGTTCAATAATATTTATAGATATACATAATTAATACTTATTATTATATGTTTCTTATTTAATCTCAGATAGCCGGGAAGTTGATGGCATGCATATGTTCATGATGACTGACCCGTTGGCGCAGTTTACAGTGACCCTGTTTTCTGCTCCAAGGGTTGTGGGTTCGATTCCCGCCCCGAGTCTGGGTGTAATGTATGTGTATTCATATATGTATTATTTATATGTATATTTATTTTAAAAAAATGTATATCAGTCGGCTGTTACCTAAAACACAGGCATTAGGTTGCCTACCTTACAGACGACCGTGTGTGTGTGTTAAACATATTTATTTATTTATTATTTATACAAAAAAAAATTACACTCATCAAATACAGAGTTGCGCCGTCAACGTCTATCTTGCTTGAAATTCAAATAACATTAGCGCCAATTTTATCGCCAAGAATGGGCGTTGACGTTGAACTTTCAAGTGTGGCCACTCACTTCATCGCGCTAAAATTATCGGAATGTCTACCGCGATGATAGGCATTGACGTTTCTCGCTAGTGTGGCCCCAGGGTAAAACGTCAAAAATAAACTAATCACCATTACATGGTGTGTGGTTAAGTAGTTGACAGCGATAGGCTGAATGATATATACGACTTAATAGCATAAGGTATACCTAGCGTGCTTCTTTATTTCTTTGGGTATATACGCAATAGTGTTACTCTACAACTATCATATGTATATGTTTTTATATATTATGTATATGTTTCGATAACTTCATCATATATTGTGGGATATAACTGCCGAGTATACGTATTATTTTAAACTAAATACTAATTTAATTTTAGAAAAGTGCTCTAACTTGTTTATTTACTATAGTAATTCGAACAAATAGCAGCCGCGTTATAGAATCGTGACCTATTGTACATTTTCTGTTCAGTAAATAAAAGACCCCGCGAAGTCTTTTGATAACAAGAGACGACCCGAAGTACTTGTTCGGAAAATCTATTTACGCGAAACCCATGGGTTTAGCTATGTTGAAATATGGATTATACTCCCCCAGCAAATAGGCCTGCGGCGGTCTAAGCGTTCTCTCATCTGAAGGACACGCAGTGCTTGAGTACGGAGTGTTGTGATTCCCTGTTAGCGAGTGCTCGCTGCGTTGAGCTTTTTAATTAAACTGAGTAATAACTGGGAGGGAATACAAATTGTTGGTGTTTATATCATAATTGAAATTTATTTTTAATATCTCATCTCCTTTTTAATAATTTTAAGCTATATCTACGCTTCGTTTGAACAAACTCGAACCACTACAATTTTACTGCATAATATTTACAATAAAAAACAAGGTAAAAAAACATTTGTACTATATCAAAAGAATATCTTAACGGTAAGAAAATAATGTTGAGTTAAATGCGTCTTTGTTATTATTATACAATACATTGTATACAAAACAATATCGTGGTGTAAATAAGCATGTTTATACAAAAAAAAAAAAAAAAAACTATAAAATCAAGAGCTAGGAACAGAAAATTTTAAATACAGTTATATGATTGTAATGGTATTATGGGCAAGGTCGAATTTGACCTAGGGGTCATGAACTCGCCAAACGCAACCCAGCGCAGCTTTAAATTTACATATGCAATTAAAATTTCGAATATAGTTCACAATAAAAACACTTAAAATACAAAGCTCAATTTATACAAAGCGGCATTGTTTTTTTTAATATCACTTAGGTTGAAAAACTCTGATGAGACTAGGATTTATTTTTTTATCCGTGAAATGCAATTTATTATTCTTTTATGCCTATAATTGTTAAAGACAAATTAACGTTTTTAATTATCAATAGTTAAATTAAATTTCATTGCTAATTTTTAATTTGCAGTTCTTTTATATATATAATTTATGGTGCTGAAAAAACCAAGTAGATATTTTAAAGTTATTCTTACTCATCTCTAACTCATTAATTATTCCGCCGCTAATGGAATTGTGAATGAGACCTTTGTAAACATTCTGTTAAGGAATGACATTTCTAAATGAAAACGTTAATAGAAATAGTCGCGTAGACGGAGAATTTAAATTTTTATAACAAGAAAAACGATATGCTAAGTACTATAAGAAGATTATTATGAAAAAAGAGTTCTAATTTCTATTTATTAATTCAATTATTTCATAAATATTGGAAGTAGATACATAACAATAAAAATATGGCATGTAAATATGCTAAAATATATTTTTTGACTAAAAATTTTAATACCAACAACGTGACATAAGTTAGCTGTGACTTATGTACCATAAAGATAACGTTGCGTGTTGCGCAACAATAAATGGGCATCCGACTAACTCCCTTAGTTTTGATATATTTTACATGAAGTGAAAACAATAAACAAAGGTTGTAGTTGTATATTAAGATAAAATAAATCGGTTTTACTCACCCTGGTACATGCAATTACTAACAATGAAACGATAATTGGACAAATTATTCATTTACTTTTTAGGTAAATTCTCTTTAGTGTACAAATAGTATAAACATAAATTTCGAAACTAAGACAAAAATAAAGAAACGTGATATCTTCAATTGAAAAGTTTCTATACTGAGACAACTAAAGAAGTGTTGTGTTTCGAATTTTCCACGGTAAGGTGGAATTTATTTTGAAGTACTTTCAATAGGTTTAGTGGCTGACGGTCCGGAGAGTGTACCTCTGCAGTTGATAGATACTCGAGACTGTTTGCTGTATCTACCCCTGAATTCAGCGTAGACGGTCCTACACTTTAAACAAATTGCTGGGAACTATCTAATAGAAACTTTATTTCTTCAATGGCATAGCTTTAGAATGAATTTGAAATAGAGAATTTAGGTTTTAATAGGATTTGGATTGAAGCTCGATTTACGGTTCGCGAGTTGTTTCAATACTTGATCAAACTGAAGTAGTTTTAAACAGAACGAATGTTCACTTGTTTAGTTAAAGTCCACATTTATACTATAATTTAAACACAAGTAAGCACTCGCGGTTACTTTAAACTTATATAATGAAAAAGATAACTGTTGTTATTATATTATATATGTTTTAAATCTCAAACATCTAATTAATAATTATAGAGTTTACGAAACTTCAGCCTCGATTATAAATTATGAAAGATGAGATTATTATCTAGAAACTTGATAAGTTTACCAAAGTTTACAAGCGGCTAAATTTAACAGTTTATTAAAATGTATGTTTAATGTTTAGAAGTGCACAAGATATTAGTTGAAGTTTTCTGCGTGACGAGTTCGTGTCTATTGTTGTACTGGAATTCAACTATAAACGTTACACAAAACGAATTTACATTAGTAGTATCACATTTTATGTGAAATCTACACCAATATTATAAAGTAGCTATAAATTATTAACAATATTATGAGCTTCTTTGTCCATGAATGTGACTCAAAGTTAAGTCTAGTTAATTTATGATTTAACTTTTATATCGTAAATCTGTGCTACCGACAACGAACTTCACTCCATCAAGTTCTGATGTCTGCTTAAGAATAATTTTCCGTGATATAACAAATTTAAAGTAAGATAAATAACGGGAAAACGCTACGTAGAAATAAATCAGTAGTCATAAATCATATAAACGTACCAAAAGCTAAAAGCATGGTATGTAATGAATAATATTAAGTTCGATAATGCTAACCGTAAAACAACACAATAATATTTGATAAGCAGAAGAGGTAGAAAATATACAGTTATACTGTTACAATAATACTGTGTTCATTAAAAATCAAAAAAAAAAAATCAAAATATTTTTATTCGTTATTAGGTGATTGATTACACACACTCAACGAACGTCAAAAAAAAAAAAATGTCTCGGTAGACATCTACAATTTCATCATCGGCTTTACTAAATATTACAATAATATAATAATGTTCCTAGTGTAGGCCGAGAGAAAAAAAGCCGGAGGAAAAAAAACTCTCGGTACTCTTTTTACCATATTTTGTACCTACAATATAAAAAAATTATTCACAAAGAACGAGCAAATCATGTCACTGCCAAGCAGCCTTGTCATTTAAAAAATCTTTAATGCTATAATATGCCTTACTACATAATTTGGATTTAATGAAGTGTTTAAATTTATTTAGGGACAAGTCTTGCACATTACCAGGCAGAGTATTGTACATGCGTATACAGTTACCTACAAAAGAGTTACTTATTTTGTGGAGCCTAAAATTAGGAATTGCCAATTTATTTTTATTTCTTAAATTTATATTATGTCTATCACAGTTCTTGACAAATTTATTTTTGTTTTTATGTGTGTATAATAAATTTTCAAAAATATATTGAGAATAAACAGTTAGTATTTTTATTTCCTTAAATTTATTTCGTAAAGACTCACGGGTGCCCATACCGTAGATAGCTCTGACAGCTCTCTTTTGCAAAATAAATATACATTGAATATCAGCAGCGTTTCCCCACAGCAGTAAACCATAAGTCATGATGCTGTGGAAATAGCTGAAATATACTAATCGCGCGGTTTTGATATCCGTCAACTGCCGTATTTTTTTTACTGCGTAAGCTGCGGAGCTAAGTCTGCCAGATAACTTCCCAATATGAGGACCCCACTGTAATTTTGAATCTAAGGTTATACCCAGAAAGACAGCCTGATCGACTAATTCTATTTCCTTATCCCTAATCCTGATACTGGTTGTAGCCAACTTAACATTCGGTAAAGTGAATCTCACACATTTTGTTTGGGATTCATTTAATAGTAGATTATTTATATTAAACCAGTGGATAATCTTAGAGGGAGTCCTGTTTACATCGTCGAAATTATTACATGAAGTGATTCAAATTAAAACATTTTTTTGTTTGATTTTAGTTTAATATTTTAAATTAAGGAAATTAGACAAAAATGTGTTAAAAAATTATTAAGTTGAAATGAGTGCAGATACAAAGACTTTATTGCTATGAATAGTGGATTAATACATATGAGGAATTTCATGCCAACTCGTCTTAACAATGGATTTTGCATCTCCAATGTCGCTGAAATTGGATTACTTTTTACACTCCTAGAAAAAGGTTTTTATGTATTTTTTCAAATTTTTCATCCAGCCAATCGGGATATGAATTTTTTAAGATTTCGGGTTTTTTTTAAAATAGTCATAACTTTGTGGAAAATTGCTTTGGGTATTTAATTTGGGTATTTGGGTAAAATTGATTTAGGTCTTTTTTTAAATTCGTGTTTTTTGATGTTTCTAAAAAATGTATGCAAAAAAATATTGATTATGAAATTGATTGCTTTTTTTTAAAACTTAAAACAGCTATTTTAAGATAGTTTGTATCCTTCGATTTTTTTTTAAATTCCAATAATATGAGTCCCCAAAACACAAATTTTGAGCCTAGTCTTGTAATGGGATAATGATGGGTTATAATTTTTTTTTATTTGGAAATTATAATAGTTTTTTTTTAATGTTTTTTTCTTTTACTATTGATGTATTATCCTGTTATACTATTTATGTATAGCCTGTATGTGGTCACGATAACGACTGAACCACTACTCGACCGACTTCACTAATCGAGTTCTTTTGTGTGTGTGTGTGTGTGTGTGTGAGTGCTGATCTGTTGATGGAGCTGGAAGGTGGCCATAGTTACTTCGCAACGAAATGACACAACCACATCGAGTTTGAGCTCGTTTAAATCGTCTTGACGAGTAGGTTGTCTTTCAATGGTAACCAGGGTCTGATGATGGAGCTCGAAGGTGGTCATAAGAACTCTGTAATGAAACGACGCAACCCCATCTACTCTCGGCTCGTTCAATTCGTCTTGACAAGTACTTTTTTGATAGATGGTAACCAGTGTCTGATGATGGACATGGAAGATGGTCATAGGAACTCAGTAATTAAAAGACATAACCACATCGAGTATGGGCTCGTTTGATTTGTCTTGACCAGTACTTTGGTGCTAGATGGTAGTCAGTGTCTAATTATAGAGCTGGAAGATGGCCATAGGAACTCAGTAATTAAACGACATAGCCCATCGAGTCCCATACTCGATGGGCTATGTCGTTTGATTCATCTTGACGAGTAGTTTGGTGCTAGATGATAACCAGGGTTTGATCATGGAGCTGAAACGTGGCTATAGGAACTCAGTAATTAAGCGACATAACTGGGTCGAGTTTGATTCATCTCAATGGGTGGACAGTTTTTGATTGGTGGTGAGTGGTGGTGATTTGGTTATATTATAAATAATTTATAATATTTTACACCTTATATTATAAATCCTTATATATAAAAATAAATAAAATTAACAGATAAGTTTTGAAATACAGCAATATTTATTAAACAAATATATTATAATTTATTATACAATTTAAATGAATGAATAATACGAATCATTTTTTTAACTTTTGAACAAGTTTAATTCAATACTTTTTCTTGATTTTTGACCTGTAAATGTATTTTTTTTTATGAACTTGTGAATATAAAAATAAACTCGAAAGTGACGTTGAAAACTTTCAAATTTTATACGACCTCTGAACTGTAAGAGGATAGTCGATTACTCTAGTATACTTCAAGAATTCAAGTGTCATAAAAGACGGCCGAAATTCGTGTTGATGTGGAGCATTGTTTTAATGAAAATGCCAACTGTTAATTCTTGATTTCGTGTGAATTCCTTGAACTTTATAAATAACTGTAATAAAATTTGTTGCCATTTCAGTAGCTACAACCATAACAAAAAATTTCTTCTTTGTTTATGATTTTTAACCATTAAAAATAATGAAAAACATTACTTAGTGTTTTACATTATTTTTAAGTTTTAAATTAATTGTATTTTGGTTTGAAGTAATAAAGTAAAACTTTTGAAAAAAATTTAATGATACATACACATTATATGTATTTTACAGTTGTATGTATTAATTACCAGGTAAAAAGTTACGTAAAAACAAACTTAAATAATTAAAGTAAATTAATTAGCATTACTTACCTTTCGAATATTTGAATCCTTATATATATATATATATATATATATATATATATATATATATATATATATATATATATATATATATATATATATATATATATATATTATTTTATATACTCGTACAATTAAAGTCCCTTTATATTAAGAGTCTTTGTGTTCCCGAAGTTATCTACTAACTCACGTAAATTATCTAAATGATGATAGAATGGTGCTTTAAAATATTTTTGTAAGCGGCTGCACGCTTGTGATAGATGAGGTACGGTTACTTTCAGTCCCGCTTCGACCATTGAAACTTTTTGATAAAAAACCTATTCAACGTTACATTAGTTTTTGTGCAGCAGGAATGCTCTATAAATCTTAAATTACAAATTAAATGAATAAGTTATTGTCCATTTTTTAAATTTTCTCCATAAAATGCTTTGTTAACTTTGACTTTTAATAAAATGTAGTTATTCAGTACATTTATTATTTAAATATGATTTACGAGAGTAACAAATTCGTTGGGATGAAAAGTATCGTTGTAGTTTTATCGTTATAATAATATGGCATATGATAATAAGAAACAAATTATAAAGTTTGCAAAAATTCGCCAACGGAAATCAGTTACTAGAACTCCGCCATTTGACCGTCTATTTAACCATCTATCATTCTTTTGGGCTCTTTATCCCACCTCCCGTCTCAAGGTTATATTTTTGGGATTGTAATAGTATACATTTAAAAATTTCACAGAGGCCGCTATAATGCCTAATAAAGAAAATTGAATTCAAATAAAAATAATAATTCCATTAAAATTTCTTCACACAAGTAAAATAAATCTAATATTAAGTATTGTACGATGATACGGAATCTTTCGTGTGCGAGTTTGATCGACCCTTGGCCGGTTTCCACAGACTCCTGAAAACGGATTAAAGCGCTCTTAAAATTCTTTAAACGATTGTCCAATTTCATCATTCACCAGAGCATAACGCTAAAAGCGTGACATAAGAGAGTAGTAAAAAGGTGTGAATTCTTCGCTGAAAAATGCAGCTGAATCATGATTATAAGTAGTTTTCGATAACGGTTTGAAGGGGTGGACACAGAAAATAGATATTACGCTAACGGTTGCAGGGTCCTTCCCGTATGATATTATTAAGTTTTTATAGAAAATACTGTTTTTTGTCCTGTTCTAGGCGTTTTTGTTTATGCTATATATGTTTGCAAATATAACATCCCGAAAAATCTAAACTTTGTTTCTAAAGTACTAGTGATCACATCTATATGACGTCAGCCGTTGGATGTTCACTCCTGAATGTAGGCCTCCGCCATCATTTTTTTTGTTTCCAATATTTGCCACGCTTGGCAGGCGAGCGTAGTGTACCATTCTTTACCGTGCGGTGACCGACAGAGAAGAATAATCCCGACGGATCTTTTGCCGAAGTGTCGTAAAAGGCGACTAAGGCCATAGTGGTGATAACAACTATGCACCAACCAGGACGATGATAGGCAATAGCGTTACTATATCCGACCACAACATACTGCGCTCGCCAGTCAGCTTGTCAAGCGTGGCGAGTAAAATAATTTTTGTTCTCGTAACTTGCAAAATAGTTTTTATTAATGGTTTACAATAAAGTCATTATAATTTGCCCTCAACAAAATAAAAAATTGTGAAATCCAATATTGTCATTTCATTTTGTTTTGCAAGTTTTAGTACTTTTACTCTTGTATATAATATGTATAATATTTTTTGGCCAATTGAGTTTTCAGGTTATGACTGCAAGCAACCGGTCCTTTTAAAACTATCATTTTTTGTTATATTCGTGTGAAAATCGGGTCTCTTGTTTGAAAACTTATCTGGAAGTTTTTCAGACACCAGACCGACCCTGATTATAATCTAAGTGCAATATTTAATATATGTATATGCTAAAAGAATCCTTATTATATTTCAAGAGCATGAAATATAAATTTGTGTCTGATTTCACGCTTATTTTAATTTCAATGAGTAAATATCTGCTACTCAATAAATCGAAAGAATATTCGGAATTTGAAATAGATTATGTCGTCTTGAAATATTAACCTTTTGAATCTAAATGAGAGCAATAATAAATCGAAATATAGAATAGATTGCATTGGTCAATGTAAGTCACTTTATATCCAAAGCACCTTCCAAATGTCACTTTTGACAAATGGTATTGCTAACCAGGTGGTTTGGAATGGGTATGTCATCTGAAATAGATTGCTTTGTGATTTATGAACGGGAGATTAACAACTCCGCTATTGCCAACAACAGAATGAAACGCAGCCGCTTTTAACTGTTGATTGGAATGCAAATTTTCTTATTTCCAAATTGATGATGTCACCATTTTTATTCGTAATTTTAAAATGAAATAATGAAAATTAGTGTCAAGTTATAACGACTAGGTTATTTAATATCTTACTGTAACTTTATTGTAGAAAAGATACAATATGAATACAGTTATAACCGTACGATTAAAATACCCCATTCTTGAACAAAGGCCTCGTCTTTCCCTCGTGTCAAGAAAAGGGTACAAAGTTTAATCCATCACTCTGCACCATTCCGAATTGATAGATATACGAGTTATTTGTTTCGGATTTTTCTTCGATTCATTTATGATTACTAATGATGTTTTATTTTATTTTATTATCAAGCATCCAAATTGGACTTCGAATGTGGCTAAACACTTAAGTACCTATTATTTTTTTCTCTGGACTATACCAGGTTTATTATAATTAATTACGTACATTATTTTTTTACTAATAATAATCTTCATTTTCTCTTTCTCTACAATTAATATTTTCGGGTTCATTAAAACAAGATATCAAGTTCTGTATGATAATAAAATACATAGCAGATAAATTTCTCCTACATGGCTAATTAGACGTATAAATATGGATTGTAAATATTATTATTCTTTTGTTTTATTACTAATCTTTAACTAGGGACATGACAAATTTTTAATGCTAGGTACAAGCGACATGAAGTCCCACAGACTGCGACTTCTAAATTTGATTTATTGATTCATTGAGCCTACTGATGTAAATGTATTAAAACCTTTGAAGGTAGAATGAAAAAATCCACCACTATATCAGTCATTGAATGTCCACTGCTGAACGTAGGGCTCCCCCATTATCTCCGCATGCGTTTGCCAATACTCGCCACGCTTGGGGGTTGGCGAGCGCAGCGTGTTGCGGAAAAATGTAGTGATGCTGCTGCCCATCACCATCCTGGTTTGTGTACAGTTGTTCGCACTAATATGGCCTTAGTTGCTTTTTACGACACCTCGGCAAGAAGGAGATCGGGATTATTCTTCTCTGTCGCACGTCGTATATTTCAATCATTCTATTTTGTATCTTTAAATCTTTATACATCACTTTTAAAGTAATTTTGTTTTAATAAAAATCAATTTGTATGTTTTAAAAATTTTGTTGGTACTTAGATTAGGTTTAGTTTGTAATAAAACATTAAGTAGTTTATAGTCATATTTTATTTATCAAATATTTAAAAAAAAGCAATAACTAACACTCATTGGTATTTTTATATCATCAGCAATAATTGATATAAAACTCTAATTTTTGCTTTTTTCCATATTTTATACAAGTAATGCGAAAAAATTTGGCTATCTTTACTTAAAATATAATATACAAAGAAAAAAAAAAAAAAACGTAATAGTTACTACTGAAAGCAAAAAATAAAATTCTGACAACGATTCGATTTGGTATGAGTTAATGGCCTATTGTGCACATGGGCCAGAATATTGCAAGCACTGGATAATAGATTACAACAACTGACACATGTGTAAAATGTCATTCTACGCAATTTATGTGGACAAATTTTACAGGCCCTTTCCTTACCTTAACCAGTTCCATGACTTTGCTCATCTTCGACCATATTATGATATGCTATGGGTATGCCCAGAATTCGATTTATCATTAACCACAACTGCAATTGACTGTAGACTACGACCAGAGACAGACAGGACATGGTCTTCCATGTTTCCACTAGCGAACGGGCTAAAGTGTTGCGGAAATCTCCTCTTTCTGCATACTTTAGTTGATGCATGTTATACAGTATATAATTGTTCATGTGGATCTAATATACGGTAGTACGTCAGAAGTAAAAGGTAAAACAGCACCACCGGTCATTTCCTGGAATAAAGTAGTAGTAGAGTTTTTTTACCGTAATTTTTTAATTTTGCAACAAAGAAAATTATTTATTGATAAAAAACTGAAAAATATATTTTTTAACTGGGATTTATTCTAAGGCCTTTCAAAGATTGCTCCAAGATTGAAAAAAAACTCAAATTTTGATTTAAATTTTATTCAGGCGGATTATATTTCATTTATCTATCCAGTAAGCCCCTAAAATTTTTTTTCATTTCCTAAATTTTATATTTAACATGTTAAAACATTTTTTATTGATAAAGTATCCAAAGTAGGCTTGCCAGTGTACAAGCCACTGTGTCAAATACGTAAGCCAGTGCACCCGTTTTTTGGCAGTATTTTCATCCCTCTGGGAAAATTATAAATATTGTTCCTACAGTTCTGAGAGTGGAGACATTTTTTAGGAAATTTTCTCCTCTTGTTGAATCTTTTTTTTTGAGTAAATTGAGTAAATTGAAGTATTAATTAAATTTTGAGATATTTGCAAAAAACTAAATCCAAAGTGGGTTTAGTTACATGTTAATAGCTTTTGTAATTTTTGCAAGCGGAACTTCTTTTTTTTTTGTCAAAAATCATCTAGATGGCATTCCGAATTGAGGTGTCCTCAATCATAATTTTCGGAGACTGCTGAAAGAAGTTGACCAAAATTGCACTTGTTACCTAGACTATTACTCACGTTTTATACAACCAATGATAAATCTGTCCCATTCTATAGTCGTTTTGCTTCTAAAACAAAACATACATATATAAGAGTTCCAAGTTAAAAGTTATATAATATTAAAAATACAATAAGATTTAGACATTAATTTTAAAATTTGTTTGTGAGAAAAGTTGTATTTAAATATTTAATGGATCTAGTAGATTTATGAGATTGAAAATAATTGAAATATAAAATTAGCCATATTATGACTAAGCACGCTTAAACAAGTTTTTTGCCACCAACTACGAGTATACCGCGTCAAAGACTTATCATAAAGATTATGCAACAGCAGTTTCCCAAGCACGTTCCTGTCTAGTTAGCGAGTTATTCGGAGAGGAGTGAAGAAAACTTTTCGAATACGAACACACAGTTCGTGCTGATGGTGTTTCGCGGAAAATCAGAAACTTTCCGCTCGTATCTCGTAACAAAATGTTATGTCAGTAGATTGTTTATTAAGTAATTCAAACATCAACATGTCGAAAAAGCTATTTCGATCGTTTCATATTTAAACGAAAAAGTTTTTGTAATTATCTTTTTACTTCGTCATAAAAGTTATAAAATACCATTATGATAACGTTATTATGACGGTCCACATTTCATAGTCTTACAATGCATTATCGTTATTTTGCGATAAGTTAAGGTTTTCCTCATAAATAAAGCAATAATAAGAAAATGTTATCAAAATACAAGTAGTACAGAAATAAGAAGTACCTATATGAAAAATATATTTACTTTAAAAATATATTAATTGGAAAATAATTGAGAAAAAAAAATTATATTGTATGTTTCATAATGAGAAGAAAAATATTTAAGATTTTTTTTTAAATTATTATCGTAATCCATTATCTGTCAAGAGACGCTCCTATTAATATATTAAATCCGACATACGGTAGGCTAATTCAGCCAAAAGCTTCTTATTCAACCCAATTGAAATGGAACTTCTAACGATTCACTATCGTGTAATAAAAACAGCTGAAAAATTATAACAGATATTCTGCCGAGTGAGCAATATTATCAATACATATATGTACTTATATATTATAAAAAACCCATATATTGATAAGTCCTAGGTTTGGCCTGTATTTATAGTTTAAGGCTTATTAACTTTTTGAGGTATAATTCCAAAACGATTCACTACCATTGTTAAGTTCGGACTATTACAGGGGTTACCTAAGTTTATTTTAGCTTCTACCTCAGAGATATGGTTATAGTCAAGTTCCGGCTCTATACCTACGGTACTTACCTGCCGAGCCTCTGATATTATAAAAAACACTCTAGGCGTGTCCCTTCATTTTTATAAACCCGGAAGAACGAAAAGAGAGCAACTTTGTATTTATTAAAGTTTATTCATCCGTGTCAAAGTGTTGATGGTGAGGTATTTATTATTTTTGCTCATTTTTTAACTAATTGATAAACAAATTCCATCCGAGTAATAGAAAGTGGCTATGTGTGGCTATGCTTTGTGAATCCATCTATTACTAACAAATACAATAAAATAATACAAAAAAATAAATAATTAAATACTACACTGAAATAATTGGCTAAAGTTTGTTATGAATAATCTTCTATATATATATATATATATATATATATATATATATAGAAGATTACTTTAGATAGACTTTTTATAGATATAGTCACTCATCACGATATCTCTTAAACTATAAGACCTAGAGACTTGAAATTTGGTAGGAATATTCCTTTTGCCGAGTAGAGGTCAGCTAAGAACGGATTTTACGAAATTATACCTCTAAGGGGATGAAAAAGGGAGGCAAAGTTTGTATGGGACAACGTGATTCCTTAGTTCAATCTACTTCAAATTTTGCAGAAATATTCTTTAACAGAATTGATTGAAGACGTGTTTCGTATTTTATCGAAATTTATCCTCTAACGGGGTTAAAAGGGGATTGAAAGTTATTTGCTTCAAAGTTGATATCAATACTCCTTAGTGCTTTTGATTTAAATTACATTTTATTTTGACATGTTTGACAACTCAATCTGTCTATTATAAAATATTTTCGAGTATCGACGCAGGTGTAGGTTAGGATAAAAAATATAAATTTTTAATTTAAGAAATTTTTGTTCAATACCCGTGCGAAGCCGGGGCGGGCCGCTAGTATAATATAAATAAGGACGAAATAATGCAATCAGAAATATAAGTTTAGATATTAGTTTTATCGTATATATTAATTATTACTACCTATCCTACTATCGCTACCTTTTACCGTTGCATTTATTGTAATAAAATATGTTTTGACTTATGCCGTTTTTACATATTCAGCGTTCTTTGGATTTTTTTAACTCTTATTAAATTACGCTAATTATAGTTATTCAAATTGCACAAATTAGTGTCGAAAATGTTTCTGGAGCCGTTTTCAGTATATTAATAGTGAAGTAAGTTAAACTTTATGTCGATAATGAGTGCAATATTAAAAATTACATAAAATAAAAATAAAAAACATTACAAATACTTCCATGCGTTTGACACACACACATACACACACAGACAAACACATATGTATATATGTTACAGTTGTATAATATATGTTATATAAACATATATATATAAACAAAATATATAAACACAGTATTTTGAAATGAATTGTCTAACAAATAGTAAAGCATACTTTCTAATTTGTATTACAGGTGTATTAAGTAAATCTGTAGCACTAATTTAATATCTTAAGCTTCTTAAACACTAAATAATAAACCAAACAATAGCTGGCGATGATAAGTGGTCTTTTTTATAAAAGGTGTAGAGTTAAAAATGATATTTTAGGCTAATAAAAATTATCTTTTTTTTAACCCGAAAAAGTGCATTAAAAAAATATTGGCTATCGTCGCTAATGCTTGTGCATTAGCAACAAAGCAAGGACAATTAGCAACAAGCACAAGCTCAATTTGATCAGTCTATTTGTATGTGATTTAGTGTAACTATTTTTCATTAAAAATGGTAATTTCATTAAAAATGGTAATTTCATTACATGGTAACATTTTACCATATAAAAAAATTGCTATGAAATCAGGCTCAACTATTGTGTCAGACTATACTTACAAGTACAATAGATGTTAATAGCGCCGAGCAAAATTTCCTTTACATTTAGACGACCATAACATTGATACCGCACATTACGTCACATGTTTGCATTTATGTGGTATTATGATATTGTTTGAGTTTCCCACAAACGTAAGCATGTTTATTCACATGGATATTAGTATTCAAGAGACTGAACATACATAAACATATATTATCTGTCATATACCTAAATATCAAAAAACAAAATGACGCTGGTAAACCCACCATTTATTTTCATATATGATACAGAAAACTTTTTATTTATTAGTATTTAGACTACTGTTTTATCCTTTTTGATTTAAATATGAATCCCAACATTTTTAAACAAAAATAATGAAGCAATTATAAAATATGTACCTACTATATATTAATAATAAAAAAAATATCGCACATGAATGTTTTTGTACAATGATGGCTAATAGTATTAAACACAGTACATCAAATGTAATCTCTTTATTCATTTTACTCTATGTACTGATTTTTTTTCTTGATTATATTTTCAAACAAATTTATTATAAACTGAAAGAGATAATAAATCGCAAGTCAACTTTAACATTCAGTTTTACAGTTAGTTTAACAGAAAACACTTAATAAGTAAAGTTTTTGTCTAGACAGATATTTTTTTAGTCACAAGAGAGGACATGACATTTAAAATAACAAAATACGATATAGGCTGATATTGATTTAGTTTTATATTAAGTTGTCGCCCACATTCACAATCGATATCTTATTACGCATCACATACGTGTAATGAAAAACCACTAAGCCAAATATGTATCGTTGACGATTTACCGCTTATAAAAAACGATCACAGTGATACGCATATTAAAAACTTAAAGTTTTTACTTACGAGGGTTATTTGAAAAGTTCGTAGCCTAATATAGTTAGGAGCATACTATTTTTATGAAAATATTTCAGACGAATCTGGACCTTCGTATGCTACTGTAAAAAAGGGGGTAGCAGAGTTCAAACGTGGTCGAGAAAGTGTCGAAAATGATATGATGATATTGGCTGTTAAGGAGATAGCTAATAACATTTGCATCTCATCTTAACGAACGCACCACATAATTACCACTGAGCTGCACTTTTCAAAGGTGTTTGCGCGGTGGTTGCCTCAAGTACTTTCAGTTGAACAAAAACACGTTCAAATAACAATTTCTCGAGACTGTTTGGAACTGTTTTAGGCTAACCCAACTGAATTTGTTGAGAACTTTGTGACAGGTTTCATGCATAATGAAACCTGGGTGCACCACCATACCCCAAGAGACAAAAAATCAATCTAAACAATAGAAAAGACCAGGATCTCGATCCATCTGAATTTTATCTAATCCCAAAGTTCAAAAATCACTCAGGAAGTCAAAATTTTTCTACTAATGAGGCGGTTAAAGCTACTGTCAACGCATATTTTGAAGGATTGGACGAATATATTTTTTTAAAACTGGTATAGAAACCCTGCCAGGCTGACAGAAGAAGTGAATAGAACTTGGGGGAGAATACGTTGAAAAATAAATAATAAATAAATTCCTATCTTTTCATTTTCCTGATTAGGCTACGAACTTTTAAAATGTAAAACTCGTATTACGGTTCTGATAAAGGCTCGGCTCGGATAAAGCTTTGTTTATGCGGCTGACATTCCTTGGAAACGAAACTGTATAAAAAATAAAATAAAAAAATTCGAGATCAATAATAAAATAATCGTTATTATTATCGTTAATATATTTTGTGTCATTATCTGACCGCAATTTAACTATTAATGAAAAATAGTTAAGTGCTTTTCATTAAACAAAAAACTACTTTAATTTAAAAAAAATATTGCTCGAAATTTCGGATGTTATAAAAATTATTTAAGCAATATTGTTAGATATAATATTTCAATAAAAATGTACGACTATGCTGACATAATCTTACTTACAAACAAATATTGCGTTATGTATATATATATATATATATATATATATATATATATATATATATATATATATATATATATATATAATTTTAATAAAACGTTTACTAAATAGGTTGCTTGCTAAATATTAACACCCTACCTTCAAACCTAATAAACAAATTTAATTAAACCGCAAAATATCGTAAATTGATTCAAGGCCTTTAAATACCGTTCAAATTTATTCGAAAGTTCTCCAAGTCTATAATATATTGGGCAATGTTTTAATTATCTAATGGCTTGTGGTGGAAATAAGGAAGGGGCGAAGTGGGACGTTGGAACATGTCTTGAAGCTTAATATTATATTGTTGTTTATGAACTCAATGTAATATTATCTTTTATATAAACTTGGTTTTAATTTTCTTTACAACAAATATTTATGTTATACGATAATATTTTTATTACACCCAGTATTGTTATTTTATTTATTTTTCATTTAATATTCTAAAAATGGTTGATATTTATTAAAGTAAAACTTTTACTATTAGGCTTTGAGTAATCATAAAGATTAATAATGTATTATAAATATTTAGAACCCCTATGATAAAAAAAGGTTTCGCCTCACCGTATTTACATTTCGTACCGCTTTGATCGAGCGAATATTGCCGCAGGGGATATAATCACTGGCCTTTTTAAAAGATTCAACGACTCCGACTTGTATTTGAAATCAGGGCTAATAGACTCGATATCGATATCTAGTTAGTAAGCACGTTTTCCATGAAATAAATATCAATAACTGTAAATTTAGCTTTGCTTTAGTCATAGTTAATGTTTAACGCTGACATAAAATACTATGAAAAATATATAATAGCACCTTGGTACCATATAATTGCACCTTGGTAAAATCTGATATCCCGTATGCTCAGCTATACGTGGTCACTTGACCACGTTTTTATACTTAAAAACGCTCAACTCACTGTACGTATCGTAAAATTATTATAATATAATTATGAAATAACAGAAATATTAGTCTACTAAACCTTTCAAAAATAGCGACTTCGATGTTATTGATCGACCAGTAATCTACTATTGAGACATTGTTGTAATAGTGGAATACGGGACCAGATAAATAAAAATACAGTACAGTAATACATACGCTAACCCGACTTACGTGCATCCAGACTTACGCGGTTTTCGATTTATTAGATTTATTTTTTCTTCATACTGCTTTTTATGTTATTAGACTAATTAAACAAGTTTATTCAACACAACACAACGTCACAAAAACAAAACAAGTTTAATAATATAGTAATGAAATTAGTCTCGTATTAAACCGCGTCGTATGCCTAGTTTATATATATGCAAATTACTGTTTGTATTTTTACATAAATCCATTTAAAAACAGGCTATTTACTCTTTAGATTAAATTGTAATTGTTCTGAGCTAGTTCTTTGTGTCTAATTGTAAGTAAAGGGAAACGATGGAAAAAATAATTTTAATTTAGAATTAAAAATTTGAATAAACAGCTCAATGTCTTACGTTTAAGTACAATTATGGTATAAATAAAATAAGTACCAGCTACCAAAGTGATTTTACTTAATAAGATCCCTTACGCTGACAATGACGAATAGACACCATTCATATCAAAATGATGGATGATACGAGCGGGACAACTTACAATTACTTTACAGTATTAATTACGTTATTTACAAAATGCATCTAATTTGAATATTACGTTGTCGGTGTATGAGACGTTATATAAAATCTCTTTGAGTACGTTTTAATTAAAGTATAAAGTATTCAAAGGCAGTGATGACAAGCCCTGCGCAACTTTGAAAGTTGTAGAATGTGTTCTACCAAACTTTTCCATACACTTTACATCACAGTTTACGAATACTGTATATTAAAATATAAAATATTCGTGGAGATTCTATAATGTTTAAATTATCGAATCATCATGTTACATCTTTAGTTTATCTTAGAAATATATATTCTTACTTTTAAAAAATCATATAAATTTTTTATTTTATTTTAATACATTAATAATTTTTTTTTGATACATTTAAATTTTAGACTGCCAGATATATGAAATATTTAGTTTTTTTTCGAAAAAACCGTCATTTCTCAAATTTCGACCATTTTTATTTATTTGTTTTATTTCTCAAAACAATTCTGCAATAATTCCCGCTAATTTTAAGATGTGCCGACAATCGCTTTATTTATTTTTTGTTATTTTTTTTTTTCAAAAATTTTTTGCTTAATTTACATAACTTTATTATGATTTTTTTTTGATTCCTCATGAAACTTTAGAAGTTGAAAAATGATCTAATTGCATTATTTTATACCTTATCAAGAAGAACGTTATGTTGGAGAGTATCAAATGCTTTTCTGTAGTCAATAAATACTAATAGGACATGTTTTTTAGTATTTGAATGCTCATAATCGGAGTTTATAAATGTTGTTAGTAATTGAGTAGTAGGTAGGTACTCTTTTTGGACTGAAAGCCGAATCGTTTATTAGGTAAAACGTATTTTTTTTTTCTTTTTATAAAACGAATGTATTTGTTGTCTTATATAGGGACAATACTTTTCTGCAATTTTGTCTATAATTGGAAATATAGAAATAGGTCATTAATTTACATAGTTATTGTTAAGACCGTTTTTGAACTACGGTCTTACAGTAACAGATTTGAGATCGATTATACCTGATTATTTGCACGAAGCAATTGATGTAATTATAAGTTTAGCAATAATAGGTGCAAGTTGTATTAATAAATGCTTTTAACCCTTAGTATAAATAATTAATGGATTGTAAATATTTAAACAACTGTATCGACTAATTTAATATGGACAGTTGAGTATAGAAGAGAAGATTAGTACATCCTAGATTATATAATGAATATATATTCATATGGATTAAGGCTAAAACTAATAATCAATTTAATACAAAACAATAGATATATATTAATGTACGCTTCAAATCTGCAGATTATGTATAGCATTATTAATAACATTTAACAAACAAAAATTGAGTAAAGTAATATAATAGCTTTTTTTATTATCGTAAAATTTAGCATATTAAGATTTTGGATAGGAAAAGAATATAAATTTATGGGAAAGAATCATAGGAAAAATCGCAGTAAGTTCTTCTAAGTTTTATTACTTTTATAAAATCTTAGCTAAAATAACCTACATATTAAACTGTCCGTCTGTCTATACTCTATCACATTGCTGAACTATTGAACCATAATAGACTAGTATAATTATGTCGATGTAGACAGATATTCGAAATAGTCACAGGATGTGACATATAAAATTGACACAAATAACAATAATATATATAAATAAAGCAAAAAACAAAATATGGTCTATAATAACTATTAATGATGGTCCGGATGTATATTATATATTTTTGCTCAAACTAAATTGTGTAGCACTACGCAATCTTTTGTGTATAAGTTTAACCCGCACTTGTTTGGTTTTAATTAAGTTTAATTACACGATAAAAAAACAAATGTTGTTTGTCCGTGCATTTGTTTCGACATAACGCAATAACATTCTACAAAACGGTTGCACCGATTACGATGATACTTCTACTAAAAGATAGCTGGTGTTATAAGTAGTGACGTAGTAGTGCACTAGTTTCATTAGAAAAAGAATACCTGAAATAATAGCAGATAATATTTATATAACATAAAATCCATCTCCAGCAATTACACAATTTACAATCGTTAAACCAAACGACTTGAAGTAATTTTAGTTGCTATGTGAACAAAATAAAACGGATCAACTCTGCTTCTACTTATTTAAAATAATTCGTCAACTTACCACTCCAAAGTAAAAGTCGTCGAGTCAAAAATTAGTTAAGTGTAATCGCAACTCATCCCGTCGGCCTGGTAACTTTTTTATGCAAATCGAGCAAGATGTGACCTGATTTTTAATGACACTGCGCAATCGCTTTGATGAATACTGTACGCGTGTCAAATTTGCATAACAGCCACTCGTGAAATATATTTTAGCAAAGTTGGAGGTCGAGCTTGGCTTTTTGTGAAATAGGATAGTTCATTCGTATGTCGATGACTCAAATGTCACTGGTAAACTACTCGTATTAACCAACTACATCCAGTCTGAACAAACAATCTATTTCTGAATTTGGTTACTAAAAGTAGAATTTTAACATAAACTCTACACGGATGATGCTAGAAACCTATCGCCGATATTTGTATTCCGACATAAATTTACGAGTAGGTCAACGTTTTATTTTTTTAACATTTGTGGTGGTAGGGTGCCTGGAAACCTGTGACACAGACTTGCCTAGCTTGGGTTCCAGTCTCCGTCAATAGTTTCAATTTATTTTTGCTAAGCAATCTTTGTAATTTGAAATGGAGAAAATAAATATATTTATTACTATCCTAATTAATTCACTCCACCAGTTCAATATATATATAGCGCATTACTTATATAAGGCAAATAATAAATTTTACATAAAATTACATAGATAAATATAAGTGGGTGGAGGATTACGCCCCGGAGATCAAACGGCCGTGAGTTAGGGCTGTAGGCCAAAGGAGAGGCTGTAGAAGAAATCGGCGGAAAAACAGTTGAGTCGAGCAATTCCGCCTTTTGCATCCTGGCTGGCCACGGATCCCCAGCTACCTCAGATGGTGAGCGAGGTAAACAGGGATCAAAATGTTGCCAGGTGTCACGATATGAATAATTTCAGCGGACTCTACACTTCACATGTCGAGAATCTCGTACGCACGAGGTTCTCGCCATGCGGAATGGTTATGTCTACTAAAAACGCCTTTGACCGTGTCCTATCCATCACCACGATATCAGGCTTGTTCGCCAGTATCGTCCTGTCCGTGGTGATATAGAGGTTCCAGTAGAGCCAAACTCCGTTGCGTTCGAGTACTATCACCGGTATGTACTGATAATAGAGCATTATCTGTTCCAGGAGACCGTACATAAGAGCAAACTTTTGATGGAGGATCTTGGCCGCTTAGTTATGTCTGTGCAAGTACTCTGTGTTGGCAAGCGCTGAACAGCCCGAAAGCACATGTCTGAGTGACTTGCCGTAATGACGACAAGCTTGCTAGAAGTTGGGAGTGCCAATCTTCAGAATATGCCTGCGATAAATATTCGTCTTAACCATCTGATCCTATATTGCGCAGACAAAATCTTCGGTTTCCCAAAAAGGTCTCCGATTCTAAGCCACTGCACGGAAGACTTACTATCCACGTGAGACGTGTGGAGTGCCTTGTCAAACCGTCCATGAGACTCCTTCTCCATCCATATGGTCTCTCGGTTAGAGGTGCTAAGTACAAGCGGTCTTTGCCATTCCTCTTTGGCCAGGGATAAGGTGGTGAGACCCAAGGGTCGACCAAGGTTACCAGTAATGACATACGGATCTGAAACGTGGTCTCTGACTATGGTCTTTTAAACAAGCTCCAAGTCTCACAGCGTGTAATGGAGAGGGCTATGCTTAGTATTTCTCTACGAGATCGAATCGGAAATGATGAGATCCGCAGACGAACGAAAGTTGACGACATAGCCCAATGGAATTGCAAGCTGAAGTGGCAGTGGGCAAGGCACATAGCTCGCAAACCTGACGGCTGATGGAGCAGAAAGGTTCTCGAGTGGAGACCACATACCGGCAAGCGCAGCGTCGGACGGCCGTCCGCAACATAAACAGACGACTTGAGTAAAGTTGCCGGAAGCCGATGGAGGCTGCTTTGAACCGGTAGCTCTGGAGGTGGATGGGGGAGGCCTACGTTCAGCAGTGGAAATCCAATGGCTGATATGATGAAGGAGGTGAGACCTTTGTCACATACTATAACATCATCAGGCATAACGCTCGCCCTCCTCGTTTCAAAGTAGGCCCTGAGTCTGCACACCTCCCGGTTATGCATGGATTTGTCGCTTAATAGGCCTCGGCCACCATAATCGTTTTGTTGTATGACAAGGTCTCCCCAAAGAAAAGGGTAATGTGTGTCTATTATGAAGTTAATTTTACTATTATAATAAACTCTAAAATACTATATAAAAACTCTCTAAAAAGCTATAAAAATACTCGACCCGCACGGTTTCACCCGCATTCGTATTTACTGTTCAGCGTATATACGTTGTAACGTAATGTTTTATAGTTTGGATTTCTACTAATGACTAATGAATATAGTTATTACTTATAGATTAATAATAATAGACCTACGGCTAGTTTCATTGTTTATGATTTATGAATTACTGTTTAAAATATTTATTTGTGAGAAGGTATTATTTGTTAAATGATATTATCATAATTTCCATTCGTGAGTATTTTAATGTTTGTGAAAATCGAATCTTTGTTGTATAATTTCATGGAAATCGAAAGATTAACTGTAACATGACAGCCTGTAAACTTCCCAGTGAGGGGTTCGAGACCGCTAAACCGCCATGCTGTTCCATTGCGGGTTGACGGCGACACGTGTACACGGAATTTCTTCAAAAACATGGCATGCAGTTGAAAACTCAGCGGTAACAGTCGGATTTGAATTTGCGAATTATGTGTTTTTAGTTTAAATTAATTATATACAAATAAAATAAATGTTTACATTTTAAATAAATACAATAACTTATTAGAAATTAAAAAAATATATATTGTTATTAAAATAAGGTGAAGTAATGCTTTGTCATTGAAAACGATAGAATCAATAAGTGGTCAGAAATAAAAATCTACTGAAAGACTTATAAAAGTGACGTGGCAGTTTAATAAAAAAGCACACAGTCCAAGTCCTTTACGCTGTCGGAATTTTAATCAATTTTGCGGCCAATAACTGAAGCGGTCTCAACGAGTAGGCCTTCTCAAATTACCGCCTTAAAGTGTTCGCTTGGACTATATTCGTCAGGATAAAAGACGTGAATTAAAAGAAAAAGTCAATTCGTTTCAGCAATTTGCATAACAACCCACTTACATCACGGAGCACGTGCGAAAGATCCATGATGTTATTTTATCGAAAACTGGGTAATTTTTTCTATATATAAGTATACATAACCGGTATCCGTTAATACTAAAAGATTAAAAATATATGTATATGTCGCAGTAAGATAGATATAGCCGTAATATAGTTATATCCCTAGGGATATAATTATGTACCGTAACATAGTTATACGAAAGCGATTCATTACTATCTCACTAGGAATATAGTTATAAAACGTCCAAGTTTAGTGATATAATTATATTACTAGATTAAGTTTAGTGAAATAGCTTTATAATAGAAATCTACTATATATAATTAAATAAAACAGAGTTTTATTGGTTTTATCTTTATTAATAAATCAACTTTATGTAACCTGCAGTTAGTTACAATAACACATATTAACAACCAAAATTTTTCTTAGGTCGCCTATTTTTTTTAATAAATATTTTTAATAAATAGGTCTATTTTTTCAACGAAAAAAAAAAAACCCAACAACCTATCAATAATAGGTTATTAGGTCTTTTTTTTTAGGTTGTTAGGTTTTTTTTTTTTTTTTTTGTTGAAAAAATAGACCTATTTATTAAAAATATTTATTAAAAAAAATAGGCGACCTAAGAAAAATTTTGGTGGACCTATACAGACCTAACGTAGACCTATCGATTAAAGTCATTTTGATTTCAAAAATCCTTCCATGGGGTGCTAACTTTGTGTAGCTCCGCCAGCGCCGCACACTCTGATCGCTATTTCACTAAACTTAATCTAGTAATATAATTATATTTTTTTTTTTTTTTTTTTTTTTTTATATGTTAGTTGAATAGGCAAACTGGCAGACGTGCCACCTGATGGTAAGTGGTCGACGTCGCCCATGAACATAAACTAGTTTACCTGGAACTAGCCCAGCCAACTCATTTATGTGTTGCCTATCCTGAGACATATGATGTTAAGTCTCGGTGCCAGTAATTACACTGCCTGTCTTGCCCTTCTTTCCGAAACACAGCAAAGGACACACAACAAGCTTGGACGTTTTATAACTATATTCCTAGTGAGATAGTAATGAATCGCTTTCGTATAACTATGTTACGGTACATAATTATATCCCTAGGGATATAACTATATTACGGCTATATCTATCTTACTGCGACATATATACCTATATTTAAATTATAATGATCTGAATCTCTGATCTGATAAGATGTAGAAACTTGATTGGTTTATGTATAATTCAAATATCTTATTTATCATTTATGTAATACTAAACTGTATGTTTCCCAAATAAGTAAATAAATACTTAAAGATTAATAAAATTATAACGTTTAAAGAACAAATATACCTACGTACATTCGCGATAACGGTAACAATAATAGTAATATACATACGAGTACACTATCTATATATTATTACGTGACATATTCTTAATTTCATCGTACGATTCAATGAAAAGTGTACTTGATAGTGACATGTCGTCCTTCATAACCTGTCACCGCCGATATCGTGATTTGTAATAAAACACTGAAGGTAAAATAATTTAGGTATAACATGATATCGCTTAAATTGTATCGGAGACGACTTATTGTTAAATTAACTGTCTCCTTAACCTCAAAAATGTTTAATATTAACTATAATTATTTCATTTGCTTTTTTGGTGCGGTTGATTTTAAAATATTCGACATTTTACATTATGATATTATACGCTTTGCGTGGTCCTTTTATTGCCTCAGAATGCTTGAGCGGCTTTGTTTCACAGAAAGTTAAATAAATGTACCTACGACCGCCATAAAAGTACATTTACTGGCGGGTAAAGCGCTCGTTTTATTGAAATATCAAATAATTGTGTAGTATCAAAGGAAATTACGTAAATTATTCAGGAAATAAAATAATGTTCGATATTTTATATTAAGTGACCTTTGCGTTTTCCAAATTGAAAGAATATTTAAAATTATAAATAGAATTTTTATATGTTTCTTATCAGTAACCATCAACATCTAATCACACGATTTACGTACAAATTTAAATATCTGTTTTATTGATAATAATAGTTCAGGTTTATTACTTTATTGATTTTTTAATTAATATTTGTTATTGACACTGAAACACGATATCAAATCATAATAACTTGAGTTAGTGACGTTCGTTTAGTTTTCCACAACAAATACTAAAAATTGTTTCAAAATAATAATTTTATAATTAATAATATTAAAGTATAGGAAAGCCCCAAAGTATCTTATCATACGGTGACACTACTTGACCCACATTGTTGACCTATTTCAGGGCGATATGAGCGCGTTTTAATTAAAATTTGTTTCTTCATATAAAAATCATCATATATGTACATACTTTAATCTAATTAGTTTTAATTTAATTTCAAAATAGAGTGTAAAAGTTTCCTGGGTCTATTTGCATGTTTAGGCTTCACAAAATACAATAAAATAAACTTGAATATACGAGTATAGGTAGTTGTACTACAATATGCACAGTATCAAAAAAAAAATGTGTGTGTGTGTGTAAAAAGTTTATACTTTTTAGTGTAACAGAACAAAAATAACTAAAGACTTCATTCCGTATGCTACAAATCTATGTTTGTAAAAGGAATGATAAATTAATAAACTCAAGTGAAATGCCTTTTTTTTGTCGCAGGGGAATCCATTTACGGATGATATCCAGGATGCCCGGGTCGGCAGTCCTATGTCGGACTCGGCGCTTTGGGAGTGCAATACCGTACTAAACCCCTGCGGGAGCCTTCAGCCGCTTTAATTGGAGGGTCCCGGATCTGCAGGCAACAGGATCCCTCCAGCGACAGGCTGGCCTCGGCGAAAAGGCCAGACTTCTCCTCCATGGGGACTGTCCGGCTCACCTCTGAACAGTCCCGACGACGCCGTATCTAGCAGGACCGGGTTCCCATCCCGGCCCGACACGGGCACAGGGGCGTTACTGGAGGCGCGTTAAGTAGCGCCTCCTACGCATCCCCAATCGTCGCCCGCGGATGGAGGCCACGTCAGCGGCCTCCTCCTCCACCCGCTCCACCGCTCGTCGGCCTCCTTCTGGGACATTACTGTCTCGCAGAAGGAAACCATCGCCTTCCAGGCCTCGTCGTCGTCGAGCACCGCGATGATAATGCTCGGGAGCGACAAGTCCCCTCCGAGGACCGACGTCAGACTTTGACGCAGCGCCGCCCATCTCGGGCACACCTCGAGGGTGTGCTGGGCGGAGTCCACCGCAGCGCCACAATCGTGACATTCAGTCGTCGGCTCCCTCTGGGCCGTCCGGCACAGGTAGTCACCAAAGCACAAGTGAAATACCTAGTAAAAGTAGAATAATCTATTTTTTAAATTAATAAACACAAGTGAAATACATAGTAAAAGTAGAATAATTTATTTTTCAAAACTTTATGCAATTATAATAATTTATAATGTAAACAAAAGCATATATGCCGACAATTAACCTCAAATCTATAAGTCACTTTTATCACTAATTTTTGCAGTGGACTATCATTCACCACCATATGTAATTGAAAATCACACACACCCACACACACCCACACCCACACACACACACACACACACACACACACACACACACACACACACACACACACACACACATGTATATTTATGTATAAATATAATTTTTTAATCTACACTAATATAAAACACGTTTTGTAGATTTATAAATATTTGAGAAACTACTTTGAATATAGTTATGACTATATGAGTTTTCATGGAAACTTGAGTGTATCAGCTAACTTCATCATGTCGCTCTTTGGCTTTTCATAATTTTCCCAAGCGCGCCAAAAGAAATATAACTTTAAAAGATAATTTTAATATAATGTTTTGATGTCATTATTTTAAATAAATCCTTCAAGCGTTAAGAAGTCTGTAAATTGGATAATGTTATATTTGCTGTAAACACCACGCTACGCACGAAGCGAGTAGGTATTGAGATAGTACAAAGACAAATAAAATCATGGGGACTATAATATGTACTTTAAATAGTTTGATGAGTCACTAGTATTCGTATATAATGTTAAATAAACACTCTTATATAGTAATTTATGTGACCTTCATTTGTTGCAGGTAGTGATCGCAGACGACAATAGGCAAGGGTGGAGTGTAACAAAGCTTAATAGTTTAGTGTCATTAGGGCCAGTTGTTTAGTGTTTGAGTTCGGCGGCGACCATGCGGGGAGGCGCAGGTGGATAGCATGATAGCGCCTGCCACGGCGGCCTGATGGCGCTTGTGCGCCGAATACTAGGCGACGCCCAGGTACAAATTTTTGTTTGAATTTACCTTATTTTATTATCAATGTTAAATCAGTCTCATAACATGTCTTTTTCTATTTGAATTATTCAGTTTAGTTCAAATCAGTAAAATTATTTATAAAATATGTATACGACAATAACTTTTTTTCTTCGAATAAAAATATATTAAATAATTTTTATTAAACAGTACAATTAAAATGCAATAAATTATGTTAGACAATTCAGCTATAAGATGGGGCAAAAATGCGGTATGGAGTAGCGGATTATTCTCCACTGCCTGCGACAACTTGGCTTGACTTGCATGTAGGAGTAGAAACGCTAAATTAGGTGTTTTTTATATACACGAAATATTTGACCATGTAATTGGTTTCCTAATTTGATTTATTGTGGGAATGACAATTCCTGAAATCATTATTAAAATAAAGAAAACGAAAAATAAATATCATAAATATTTGTCTATCTATATAACGAGGCTTAGTCAACAAACAATGAATATTTAGACAATTTCAGTTTGGTATTAAGAGAGAACCTTTATTTCAGCTTCCAAAATTAAAGAATTTAGAGTATCGGGCCGAAAAAGTTACGACACCTCGTTCCCGAAGCTGGAAAAATAAAATAGTTCGAGATTTAATATAATCTAAATCTCAAGAAGAATTGTCGATTTGATAAATAATTTAACTATCATACTTTTCAAAAAATAAATAAATCAATCAGTAATCAATAAGTAAATCCATTACTTTTAATAATTGGTTTTTCACCTAATATTCCTCTCATAAGTCTATTGAGTAAAGCGAGTAACATCGTGGCGCTTTGAGCATATTTTTTAAAGTAATGATCTAACCGAATCCATGTGTATTTAAGCAAATTATTGTTTAGAAAAAATAATTATAAATTACTTTCGATATAGTCGAAGCGCAAAATATAGGCGTGCCACAGAGTATAATACAAATATACTTGATATAACAATAACCTTTACTATAAAAAAAAAAAACCTAAAATCGACAAAACTAAATAATGAGTTAAACTCGTATGTAATATGTTCATGTAATCATACTAAGTTTGATTGAAGGTTGGTAGAATATGCTCGTAAACCTAAGCGAAGCTAGGCCTTAATTATATTGTACCGAATTGTCAAACTTTTATCGGAGTGTTAACATCGATTACAAAGTTAGTTTAATCAACGAACGGAAAATATATATATATATAAAACGGAAAATATATTTATATATATATATATATATTTAAAAAAATGTATTTTTTCTTTAATTGAATTGAATTGATTTTTTTTTACGTGATAAAGTCTTATAAATCGATGAACGCCGGCTGCACACACGAAAATGCATGACTCATTATCACGTTCCGCGAGCGAGACCGTGGAAAAAGCGATAGAAAGGCACAATTAGTCTAAGCTTTCGGCTTGTGACGCATCTATCTCACTTCCACTCCATCGGCAGATGCATCCGAGTAGAAGAGAAAAAATATTTTCATTACTGAGTGCAAGTAAATGTTAATTTATTGTAAAAATTGTAATTTTCATTAACTCCTTCTTTGTATTATACAAAATAATGATAATTAATTCAGTGATAATAATTCAATCCATAAAAGTGCAATTTTTCATCAATGTTTTCTTATGACGTTATCACGTAAAATTAACGTCCGTAAACCGACTTTACAGACAACTAATTTTTTAAATAATAATTTTGTTAAATTTCGTTATATTTTTAAATCGGCGTGTTAGTAAAATGTGAAAAGTTGATCGATTTATGTATAATTTAATTTTATTATTTTTATATGTAAAACTATGTAATAAAAAACTATGTAAATAAATAAATAAATAAAATAAACATATTCTACTCCAAAGTAGAAACACACAAAATAAAAGAGTCAGGGTTCCTTAGAAATAAATACGTCGATCAAATCATCTCCAACATATTTCTATTAATATATCGTAAAAACTTTATGCTAAGAAAACATATCGTAGTATAAATATAAACAGTATTTTGTTTTTCTACTCGTATTCAAGTAAAGGATAGAGCGTTATTGACGAAAAACTATTTTTCGTGACCTCTGACCCTCCTTAAAAAGTTTAGCAGCACTCATCTCGACGCGGTATTTTGACAGTTGCCTTAAAACACCAAAAGAGCGTATTTCAAAATTTATAATTTTCCTATTTTTCCTCAACTTTTAATAGTCTAATACGACTGCAATAATAATGTAAAAACTACAATTTACTAATTCTTTTCTGAGAAGGATAATTGAAGTCATTTTGTAAATATAATTGAACATTAAAATTACTAATAAAATCAGTATTCATATCAGTATACCTACTGCATTTTTTTTCTTTATTATTTATTTTTTTATTATTTTTATGCATATTCAAGGTTTAATTTCACATTTAAATTAAAATTGTAACTTTACGACTTCCAATAGGCGAAACTTCGCAAAATGGTAGACGAACAAGTGTCAGTTGGCACGAGAGTTGAAGCGGACGCGGAGCCCGAGCCGGCGGATCCTCTGATCACGCCGGCGTGTTCAGCGCTCGACAGGAGTGACGACCCACGTCCTGTCCCACCCGAGCGACGCCTTCTCATCAGCACCCTTGACAAACCTCGCAATGGATCGCTGAATGGGGACAAAGAAGGCACGCTCAATAGATCGACGCGACTCACGATTAAGAATGTAAAGGATAATCCCTTCACAGGTTTGTAAACCATTTTAGGTAACATATTTTGTAATAATGTTGTTGATAATTTTATTTGTGTTTAAAAAAAATGAAAGGTAATTTTATTGTATAATTCGAACTTTAATAATTAATGTCTTCGACAGTGTCCTCACCAGATGACGATAATAAAGAAAATCAGGCGAATGGAAAAATAGATTCACCAGTAAAATGGTCTATACAGAATGGTAGCGACAGCGGGACGTATGCCGAAATAGGAACTGGAGGAAACAGTACCAGTGATAGAAATATTCTAGATCCAGCTGATAGTTCCGAAGAAGAAGTTCCACTTCCAGATGCTACTTCACCGGGAAGGAGTAGTGATGGACCCGAACCGAGAGCTGATATAACTGCTACTCTTGATGGAGGTAAAATTTATTTTTGACTTGCTCGTTGCTGCGGTTGATAATAACTCTGTTTTCCTCTCCAGGTTTTTTGTTTTGATTCTCACTCTGAGTCTGGGTGTAATATTCAAATGTATACATTAATTATATATATATATATATATATATATATATATATATATATATATATATATATATATATATATATATATATATATATATATATATATATATATATATATATAGATAGATGATAAATATGTGTATCGGTCGCCGGTTCCCTATTACATAGACAGTAAGTTCCCTACTTTAAAAACATTTATTTATTATTTTAAATATTTATGGATAAGCTTGACTTATTAATAAATAAAAATAAATCAATTATTTGTTTCTAGGGCGTAATAAAACAAAAATATCTACTATATTTTATCTTTCGGCTAATTCAAAATCTCGGACATATTTCTCCACCCGATCCATTATTCTGTCACTTAGCAAAAGGTTTTGAAAATTGGATTAAATGATAAACGAAGAGCAAACATATAAATCTAAAATTAAACTTCTTGATTTACTTACGCCGAGTTGCACGAAACAAATTTTAAAATTTAAGTGTTTATTAAACTAATTTAATCACAAGAATCGTGATTATCTGTTGCACAAAACCTACATCTGATTAAGTTAACAAAAAAATTTAGTTTAATTAAAGACCTATCTAACGAATGATTAATTCCAACAGCTTTAAATTAATCATGAGATCAATTAATTTTAAGATTAAATGCAACTTAACTAACGGAAAATTAGCGACGGTTTCGTGAAACTCGCCGTTAGTTTATAAAACCGGAGATGATTAATAGTTGTTGACTAGTCACGGTTAGCATATTTGTTTTGCTGATTTAGTAAGTTTCGAGTTACTATGAAATTCTTCACCAAAGCCGCAACTAGCGGCATTCATAATAGCTAGTAGCTATTATGAATGCTTTGGTATCACGAAAAGATTGTATTAATACAATGCTAAAGTTATGTTTTCACCAGAATAGTATTAAAGAATATTAAATAATTGAAATATGATTTTGACTTTATTATTTATACATTTTATTATATTGGATGTGTTATATAAGAGTATACTGAACGATTTATTTTAAAAGACCGCTAAGTTTCCAACCTATACTTAGATCAGTTGTTCTTTAGGATTTCTGGTAGTTTTATACATTGGTCACCGACTTTGTGAAATATCTAGCGCACTAATGAGCCACTGCCGTAGGGAATAAACTCATTTGCGATTGCACAGTCCGCTCACTTCGCAAGAAAGAAACTTTCCGCCTGGTGTTGCATTTTGTCATTTAGTTTTCACTACCTTTTTAATTAGCATCTGATAATTAAAAGTTTTGTTTCTCATTCTTATCGAATTGCAAATGTTTTTTAATAGTGAAATATTCAAAAATTGTTAAGCCAAAGAGAAGAAAGATAAATTACTTTTATAATTGAAATCAATTGAAACGTAAGAATAGTATGATAAGAAGAGATTTCCAAAAAAAATAACACAATGCTTCAAGTTACTTCGGTATGATTTTACAAATTTTACATATAAATAATAAAGCGCGCAACTTGAAAATCTAGTAGCAAGTCTATAGTTCGCTATTAAAATAGGTACGTCACAGTCAGATCAGGGCTCTAGCTCAGAGAGCACTGATCCAATGGTGGAAGGAGGATCTGGGGTCCCCAGCGGCGGGCTCAGTGACGGTGGACGCTATACGTCCTCACCTTCGTCGCTGGGTCAACAGGCGGCATGGGGTGCTTACGTTTCGGCTGTCGCAGGTGCTTACCGGGCACGGTTGCTTCGGTAAGTACCTGCACCAAATCGCTAGGCGAGAAGCCACCCCTGCCTGCCACGAGTGTGGCGCGCCAATCGACTCGGCGCGTCACACCCTGGAGGAATGCGCCGCTTGGGAACCCCAGCGCAGGGCCCTGGTGGCAGTGATAGGTGGAGACCTCTCGCTGTCAAGTGTGGTCCGCTGCATGCTTGACAGCGAGAGGTGCTGGTCGGCCGTGACCTCATATTGTGAGGAGGTCATGGCACTGAAGGAGGCCGCGGAGCGAGAGCGGGAAGCAGCCGCACACGCTGACTCGATCCGCAGAAGACGACCAGGGAGGAGGAGACGCCAATACGCACTCCTCCACCCTCCGCAATAGAGTGGGAGAGGGCACCTTTTATCCTCCCACTCGCCACCAGGGAAATAGAGCGCTTACGGTGCCCGCGAGCGCTCTATAGGCGAAGGCGGCCCGCATAGGCGGGCCAACCGTCGGGGCGACACGGTTGCATGCGAAAGCGATCCCGTGGCGCCCCACTACGACGATGAGGGCACCGCTGGGTTTTAGTGCGGTATTCTGGCACGTTCTGCCGTGTCAGCGAGTCCCACATACCCGTCGCCCTCGGGCGCCGGGATGCGTAAATGCATTTCCCAGCGAAAAAAAAAAAAAAAGGTACGTCACAGTCGACACACAAAATTTTAATTCATTAAATGTTTTGCAACATTGTCTACCATATTTCACATTGTTTAAATATATTTTACTGAAACATAAAATGATGTATTTTAGATATATATTTGGGTAAAATTTATATTTTCGATTATATATTAGTGTATATAAATAAATTGTTACTGAACAAAATATGGCATTATTTGTGCACTTTTACTAGCTAGTAATTCTATGCTAGAAAATGTCATACGAATTCTTAATATAGACCGTTTTTTACAGAATACTTAACTTATATTTAACAAAATATGTATATAATATATAAAACAAATTCAAATTCCACAAACTTGTCACCCAAAACCATTGTTTAATTGAAATATTTAAATTAAAAATAATTGGTATATTCAGAAAGAACAAGGAAAACCTTTAAATTTTTCTTTTGGACGTTTAATGCAAAATAATTACAGATCTCTCGTAAGAGAATCAATTGGCAAATTCAATAGATTCAAACATTTACAATAAAACAGGCCGCATACACACCTGCGTCCCACGCCATGACGCATGATAAAACGAATAATCGATTCGTCTGGACGGGGTTACCGGCTTTCGTGACTGGGAGAATATTTGCATTGCTGCAATGTTTATGTCCTTATAACTGTTTATATTTATACACACATTCTTACATATTTTAAGGCTGATAACGCAAAAATTAGCTACATTGCTCAAACGTAACGACAACATTAATGAACCGGGGAAAGCCTAATGACTATTTCCTGTTTAATTATTTCTTCTATATTATTTAAAATAGAGTCGGTATACGCAATATTTATTTAATTGAATATTTTTATTTTTATTTTCGACCAATCGTAAATTGTAACATGTACTTTAAATAAATTGTACGTACTCTAAATTTACAAAAACCTAACGTAAGTACGTACAAACAACGTTTAACGTACTCTAAATTTACAAAAAAGAAATAACTATAGCATAATGTGTAATGTAATTGTATATATACAATGTACCTTTTTTGGTTGTCTGGTTAAAATATGTTTCATTTAAAGTGAACGTAAATAGTAGGTAAACACAAACAGGTTCCGGGTCCCCGGGTGGGCGGTCGGATCGGTCGCGGCAGGAAGAGGTGCCCGCGTCCCCGGGGATGCTCACCGCAGCGCAGCTGGCCCGCCGGCTGCGTCTTGAAAACGAACGTCTGCAGGTCACCTTTTTCTTTCTACTTTTTGTCATGGCTTCGTAATTTATAAGGACAAAGAAAAATTCTGTCTTTCGTTATTTATTTTATTTTTTATTCTTTTTGTAAATTTAAAGACTGCTTTATAATCACTATTTCAATAACAACGCTTTAAATTACTTTGGTATTTGTAAAATTAAAAAGAAAATAAAATTACACTTAATATTTTATAGTCGAACAACGTATTAAATTTAATACATTCTCTACTTGTTCCATACCATAGTTATAGTTTTTAATGTCTTTGAATTGTTATATAAATATATTAATTATAGACTTAACTTCTTTGCCACAGTGGAGTTTGAGAGTATTATAATACTTACACATAAAGAGCTTACAATAACTACTTAAAAGTAATTACGTTGAACATAAACATCTGCTTCTGAAGTCAAAGGCAATGAATTTTCTCAATAACTAAATAATCCGAGCTCAGCGTGTAAACGTAATAAAGTAGATACTTCGCGTGACTTGAACATGTTTACGGATGGTAATATCGGGAGAAGTTTATAAATCGACGGCTATTAATACTCGATGCAGGCGGAACTGACGCGTGTGCGGCGCCTGCTGGTGGCGGCGGCGGAGAGGGGCGAGGCGGGGAACGCGCTGGTCGAGAGGGCCCAGGGGGACGCACGGGAGGGCCCACCGCTCGACCCGCAGCAGCTCGAGAAGGAGCTTCTACTGGCAAGAGAAGCGGTCAACTGTAAGTATTAAGTAACTATAAAAATGCAAGTATTCTGTAAAATTAAAATCAGTAACATTGCTCAAACATAACGTTAATGAATGGGGAAATCCTAATGGCTATTTCCTGTTTAATAATTTCTTCTACATTATTTAAAATAAAGGCGGTATCCGCAATATTTATTTCCCTGAATGTTTTTATTTTTGTTCATTAAATTATTTCGTAAATTATTAATGTACATAAGACATTTTATTTATAATGGAATGAGTTTATTTTATTTCAATATCTCGATTTATATTAACTTAGAGGAGTAACAGGATTTTAACAAAGGGCAAAGGCCTCTTCTCAATATAGAAGAAGGGTTGGAGCGTAATCCGCTACGCTGCTCCACTGCGGGTTGGCGGATTATTTCCCTACCATGAATAACGGTCGCTATCAGATGTCCATGACAACAACCGGGACCGACGGCTTTACGCACTCTCCAAGGCACGGTGGGGAGACCCACAAGGACACACACCCAGACCAGAAACAAATATTTGTACAAAAACAAATATCTGCCCCGAGCAGGAATCGAACCCGCGACTGCTGGCGTTAAGGCGACTACTCGCACCACTACACCAGAACGGTCGTCTACGATTGTGAACCCATTATTAATTTAAAAAAAAAACTTACGATTTTCATCAAAGTAACTAAGAAATAAATGTTTCATAACGCCACAAAGTGGTGTAATTTGTTAAGGCAAGTTGTTCATGATAGGAAAAAGAAGTAGCAAACCGACATTTTGATAAACTAAAGTCATAATGTTTTAGAAAGTATCTGGTCGGAAAAGTAAGCCCAAATTAGTTAACGAGTCACGTTTTCTCGAGTGTTGCCCTTTGACTTTCACTGATATTCTTAGTAAAGACTTCACCAATCCAACCGAAGTAAACTATATTAGACTCCTAAAACGATTACGCAATTAACTAAGATAAAGTAGCGACTAAGTTATTTTAAATAAATTAAATATAATATCCGAACATCTTTCAACCCTACCCCATCCCAAAAGCGAATACTAAAATAAGTGCTTGATAGAACTACTAAATATAAAGTTAAAGATGCCATTGCGAATTCAATTTCATTTCGTACTCAGTAAAAAACACATAACACCTGAAAGCTTAAAATAAAGTATCGTAGCGGTAATAAAAAAGATTGTTTGTAATCCAATACGTCAAAACGTTTCACCCTATTTGTCGGGTGTAACGACAGACGTTAACGTTAATGGTTTTTAGCAAGTATCAGTGATATTGCACAATTTGGAAACGAATCAAAATAACCTCTATAACAATCTAATAACGGCTAAAATACAGAGATGATTTTCACTTATATCGTTATGTGACTATTGTACTTATAGTTATGCGTACTATTGTTTAGATATATCCCATATATGGCTTATATTTTGTTTAGTTCATGCTTATTGAGATATTGAAAAAATCAATTTCTGTAAAGTTAATTGTATAATTCCTTACCATAAGAATCCATAAATCCGTAAATTTTCATAAAAATAAATTGAGCTATAGAATCCTTGGAAGATAATAAAATAGGAATATATGTAATAAGCTGTATATATTATGAAACTATTATATAGAGTATTACATTCTAAAGGAGAAATACCTCCCACGCATAATACCTACTTATATTTGTAAGTATTGGAAAAAAATTGTATCAAAAGACGCCTATATTATTCAAGTACCTTAAGAAGTCCAATAATTTAGGTCAAAAGGTTCTTCAAAATATAGACTTTTCTCGTTTTTCGTACTTAAATAATATATATGCTTTACTTTTAATAAGTAAATTATATTATACTGTATGTGATGTTGGTTACAATTTAGTGCAATGTATTAATAAAATTTATACTCATAACAAATCTGTAAGTTCCAATTCTTTACATTAAAGATATTTTAGAAATTGTTACTTATTATATTATAATTTATTTGGAAGTCATAATTGATACTGAAAGCCAAAATAAATAAATAAATTAAAGTAAATACTTATTTTTTTAAAATGTTGTCCAGGCATCACGGCGTCCGTCAATGATTCAGGTTCGTAATGTAAAGAAAACTTTAAACCGACGCCTAATTTAAAGCTGGCGTACACACTTTATTAAGCTTAATAAAAAGGTTGGTGAATGCGAACGAAATCGCGGGTATAGCTAGTCTATTATACGGGTGGAACGATATACGTACTACGTAGTCATTTGATACGCTCTATGAAACACCGATCAAAGGGCGCTTATCAGCGTGTGAGCTTTATAATCATCTAGGGCATTGTGTTGTCTCATATATGGTTTTCTTTTTAAGTTAATGTAGTATTTTTTATATTATACTTATTATTTTACATTATACATTAAATATAAAATATAACGTTGTAACAAAATTTATTTAACCTTTTTTCTTTCGAATATATCCAATACTGGAAAAAGAAAAAAATGTTAAAGTTATTACTTTATCGTATTTTAACGTAAATCACAAATTGAGCTTTATTTTTTCCTCTTACTAGATGATACGGTTACATAACAGATATCTTTTTTCATTTTTTTACTGATATACAATATGAAAATCATATATGTATTTTTTTACATTGTATAAAACTGTTTGTTCCTAAATAAAGAAAAAAACACCTTATATTTATGTAATATGCAAAATGTGATTAGCTTTGAAATATTAGGTTTTAATACTATAATTTCTGTTTTTGACACACATATAGAGTACATGCAAACAAGTGCTGCAGTATTAAATAATAATCGAAAAATGTTTGAAACATTTTCGCTAAAAGAAATGTACACGAATATTTAAGTGGCGTGTTTCCCAATAGAGCCTTTTCTTGTAACGAAATAGTAGAAAGAAAGAAATAAAACACCTCCACGTGGGAGCAGGAAGCGCAAAACTAACAGTTTCTTTTATTGCAGCTCTGAAAGCCGACAAGAAGCGCCTCAAAGCGGAGAAATTTGATTTGCTGAATCAAATGAAGCAACTGTACGCGACTCTCGAGGACAAAGAGAAGGAGCTCAGAGACTTCATTAGAAATTATGAACAGGTACCGTCAAGGAGAACGCTTTATTACTAGCATCCATGCTAATTTTATTATGTAAGGTCAACTCGTACTTACGGATACGTCTCGCGAATCAATAAAAGTCTAGTTTAATGAGTTCTAATAAATACTGAACCGTCATGGTCTTCTGAATAACACGTACGAATGATAACAGCGCTGAATTTTAATGTGTTACACTTTCTAAAATTCCTTTCGTACTACCCAGTAGTGAAAAAAAAACACTGAGAAAACGAAAAAAAATATCTGTGACACGTTTGACACGTGACATGACCAACAGAATTACTAAAATCGTCAAATTAAAGATTATTCTAAATGGTATAGATGCGGTCACGCAGCGGTGCATCCTCAGCACTGGGTGCAGAGCGCGCGGAGCGAGAGCGCGAACGCGCAGCGCTGCTGCGACACGCGCGTGATGAGGCGGAACGCTCGTTGCAGCTTGCTGCCGCGCTCAGTGCACGTGATACTCAGCTGCGGCACGCGAGGGAGCAGCTTTTCGAGGTCAGTTACAGCTCCTAGTTTGTAGTACTTCTATAGTATCAAAAGTACGAGTTTCATTTAACAAAAATCGTTTACAAAACAACCTATTAAGGTGGAGTATTAATAATTTAATTATAATAAAACCGGCCCGGTGCAACACATGCTTAAAGCACTAAAAAAAATGTTTCTGATATCCTTAGTATTTTTTATATTTATTTTATTTTTATTTATCGTAATAGCAGCCATTCTAATACTGTATTCTGTCAAAATTTATTTGATTGACAGACCTTTGATAGACATACGAACGCTACACGGCTGTATGGGCGAAGTCTTTGTCATTACATTCTGCTGACTTCTAGCTTACGGAACCCTACTAAAATATTCACGTATTTTTTAATATTCCTGTGATTGGTTCCTTATTAAAAATATTATCAAGCGGTGCAGTTATATCATAATAACTTACCGAATAAGAAAATAATATACGCGCATAAATGATAATTACGCATTTTAATTTGTAAAATTGGTCTCAAATATTTGAATATTTTCACTATAGTTTAGGTTTATTGAACTATCGACATATTTATTAATATTATGAGTAATCTACTTTAGTACGAATTGAAATAAAAATATATTTGTTTTTAAAGTTTGAAACGCCAAATAATTATAAATAGTAAATCTAACCTATACACATAGTAAGCTTTTATAATTTTCAGTACAATAAAAAAAAGAAAACATTTATCGGACGTTTACACGGATCTACTTGGTTTACGTTACTAAAGAAGTTCTTTCCACCTTACGTCGGTGCAACCTTGTACCTGGTAATCTATAAGGTCATACCCTTTAGAAAACATGCTAATATTGGCTTAGTTGTGCCTTGCAGTTTCACCCGCGTAACTGCCGAAACAGTGGCAATTTAATGTAAAACCTATGTTTTCTTATTGCTTTGGGTTTTTATCCTTCCACAGTGAAAGAGTAAAAAAATTGCTTACTTATACTTACTACATTATATGATATAATAAAGATAACAACGCCTCACAAGCTAAAATTAAATACAAACGCCCACACAACGAAAAAAAAACCACGTAAGTACCTATACAAACATTTGTCATGAGCGGGAACCGAACCCGCGACCCTCGCCGCAATAGTCAATTCCGATGACCTCTGCGCTGACCTGTCTTTTATGTATAGAGGTTTTAGTAGGTATTATTTCGATAGGTATAAACATATCTCCAAGGTTTATAATAAAGCTTAGATTTTGTCATCTTATGAGCTGCCTTCTGAAAACATTTAATTTTTTTATTAATAAATATATAAAACAAATGTACCGACCAACTGATGAAAAAATATTTTCTTATTAAATATATTTTTAATATATTTGTATATAATTTTATAATTAAATTAATAATAATGTACGCCTTTTCGCGCATATTTGATATCTCTCATAATTTATTGTACTATTTTATTTTCTGTATGGTGTACAATAAAGAATATATAATAATGATAATAATAATGTAATCGAAATATTGGAGGTATCTAATCATAAGAAACTTTATCATTTTAGTAACAAATATAAAATATTACGATATAAAAATACTTTAGTAAGTATCGTTGAGATACACTTAAGATATAGAGCCTGTTGCTCTACACGCGATAGGCATTATTTTTAAAAATGTTTTCCTTGTTTCACCCTAATCTTAGAGAGCAAATAAAAATACTTTTATCTGATTTATGCTAAGAATAAATTTTTCGAAGCCATCTTTGAAATATTTTTATAGATACTTGCTGAGTTTTACACAAGATTACAACTTGTTTTGCGATTAATTTGTAACTAAAAAAAAATTGGTTATCTGTAAAGTCGGTATACGGACGATAATTTAACGTGATAACATCATAAGAAAACATTGATTAAAAATTGCATATACATATTTATGAATTGAATTGAATTATTATCACCAAGCTACCATTATTTTGTATAATACAAAGAATGAGTTAATTCAATTAATTACAATTTTTTTCGATAAATTAACATTTATTTGCACTCGTAAATTCAAATATTTTATTACTTAAATTATATAGATTCATTACAAGTAACGATGTGCTATTATCAATTTATTTACAACTTATATATGTATGATATTTAATATCCTCCAATCTGCGTTATTGTTTTTCATTTACAAGCCGAATGCTTAGGCCGATCGTGCCTCTCTATCGCTTGTTCCGCGTTCTTGCTCGCTACACAGGAAGCTTTCGTCTCGCTAATTACGCGACACGTGACAATTCTTATTGTGGTGCAGCCAGCATTCATCGATTTACAAGACGTTGTCAGGTCAATAAATTACATTGTTTCTTCGTTTTATTCGCTATTGCTCGGCTCTAAATTATTTTACTGTAAACAGAAAAGTTGGGTTAGACACATTTTTGACTAGGTAATTTGATGCATTCGTTTGAAGGCAATACATTTTTTTAAATAAATAAATAAATAAATAAACGTCTCACATTCAACGGCCCCCAGTAGGATGTGAATCCTGTGTCGGGAGTCCGGGAACACACACAATACACAAGCACAAACGTCCAGACCACGACAAACATCTGTATGGCCTATACAAATATTTGTCATGTGCGGGAATCGAACCCGCGACCGCTGGCGCATCAGCCAGTTGCTGTGACCACTGCGCCAACGCGTCGTCATAATAATAATTAGTAATCCTAACTAACCGAACCTTTTATTTATCATCTATAACGTATACGTACTAAACGTAACGTAATAGTAATATTCAATTATTTGCTACGGTTCAATTATTTTATTTCTACGTTATGTGCGTTTGAAATAAAAATAGAATTTGAAAAAAAAGTTTTCGTAATTTATAGATCAATGGTAGTTACAGAGATTTAATAAGTTTTTATATGTAAAAATAAACGAAACGATTAGACATTTTAGAAAGTTAAATTGAGACTACATCTTTTAATTAATAGTCGTTGATAATATATGACAGAAAACAGTTCAATTGTTGATTAAGCATTTTTATAGAAGCACTTTAGTTATACAAATAGTAAGAGCCTACTATTCTATTGCGTGTTAATACATTTTATTGCATATTTATGTTATGTAGTCGAATTTGAGAAATATGTATTACGGCTAGACGTATTAATGCTACTGAGGCCAAGAATGTTTGATAATATCTCGGCTATGCAATAGCTTGTTGTTAGTGAATTACAGACTCAAAGGTCGATCGACGACCCACTCTAGTGATACATGCATGTTATTAATTGAATTAATTTACTAATTCACCTCGTAAAATGGTTAATAGAATATAAAAAATTCATGCGTAGTGCGCTGTATTTGTAGCTAGAATAAAATACGACAACACTTTTCTAAATATTGTTTTCATATAGATACTGTAGCCTTTTATGTGAATAATTTTATCTGATTATCCGTCTGGTTTCTTATTCTATAAAAAAGTGTATGAAATAAAATATACCTACTACAATTATATAATAAAACAAAATTACTCGTATATAAGATTGACCAATCTAATGTCAACTAAATAAAGTGGTAGAATACACCTTTCATCATTAAAAATTCGTATAACTCATAAAATATTTATATAATGATTTATCTTTATAGACGACCTCTGCGAGTAGTGTAAGCCCTTAGGAATTAAGAAAATAAAGGAATGTAAGACCTAAGGAATTAAACATAAAACTTTAGTGACATTATTTTAATGAAATAATTTCCATGAATCTTATGTTTTTCATATTTATATTTTCTTTTTTTAGGAACCTGTTGTTTAGAAATAATGAAAAATAACATACGAATGACGTACCTTAGCTATTTATAATATAAGATGGTTTTTGAGACTTTGTTAGGTACTAGAAATGCTTTATAATTTGACCCTCGTTTGCATTTATGGTTGTTTCGATACAAAGAGTTATAGCGTAATATTATATGGCCTATGTGGTTTCTAGATAATGTAAGTATCAGTTACTAGAATACTAGACGACTTACTAGAAATGATGTGGAATGATTAAAATATATTAAGTATTAGACTTTATTGATAATGAACTAAAAAGTGCATTTTTTAACTAATAGCTAATCAATAATCATGTCAAAAGAGACAAAGAATAAATTGACAACTGATCTGAGCGCTTTTGTGGCGAACGCTGATAAAACGATAACAAATATACCAAGACATTGTACGAAGGATTTGTAGACCTTAAAAATGTCTGTAGAAAATCTTTGTCAGTATTCATTCGTCTTTTATTTTATATATTTATAACGTAAGTAAGATACTAATGGTCTATTTCAAAATTAAAAGTAACAATTAGTAAAATAAAATTTTAGGAAAATTTCGTCCATTACTTAACGAAAGATTAGTTGAATTATAAAAGCTTAAACATACCTTTAAAAAAGACGTAATAAATGATAAATTTTAGGTAAATCTGAAATAAATTTAAACTTTGTAGTTGAACTAGTATTTTCGAGATAGGTATTATAAGGGGGAGTCCCCAAGTGTTTATTGCTACGTCCACGTCGTCTCCCCTGGACCCTGACCTGACCCCGGTAACGCAGGTGGCAGGCAGGTGACCGAACGCAGTAAACTGTACTTGGGTGTATTAGAGTGTTTTGTCTGTGTGACTACTAAGTGGTTTTTGCGATGCTTACGCGGAGCAAAAGTGGAGCTACCAAAGGCCCTTCTCAGGGCCAACCCAACGGCCTTTCTCAGGGCCAACCCAACGGCCCTTCTCAGGGCCAACCCAACGGCCCTTCTCAGGGCCAACCCAACGGCCCTTCTCAGGGCCAACCCAACGGCCCTTCTCAGGGCCAACCCAACGGCCCTTCTCAGGGCCAACCCAACGGCCCTTCTCAGGGCTAACCCAACGGCCCTTATCAGGGCCAACCAGAAGGCGAGATGGAGGTTCTGGAGAACATCTCCATCACCTCACTGTCCGAGTCGGACCTGGGTCGGAAGCGCCTGTACTCCGGGGACTCGGAGGATTCCGGATCGGAGACAGAGACGGGAGAGGCCACGGGGGGTAGATCCCGGACAGCGGCCAAGAGGGGCAAGGCGCCCACCCTTACTAGCGCCAGAGCGGCTCTAAGAGAGCGTGTAGAGAGAGTCCGGGAGGACGAGTTTGAGGCGGTCCTCCAAAAGAGAGCTTTCGTAAAGCAGAAGGAGGTGGGGGGTCAAATGGAGGAAGCTCCCATCGAGATTGACGACGTGGATAAGCGGGGGGCCGAGGAGCTGAGGGTGGCTTCGGAGGCCAACCTAAACCTGATCCTCAGCCTGACCGGTAAGTCGGTCAATCTGCGGGGGGGCTACGCCTCCAAAATAAGGAAGGCAGCGGGATCCATCAGGGAGGTACTGGAGTCCCTGGTGACCCGCACTGAATCGGAGGAGGTTCGCCGATTAAAGGCCGACAACTGTCGGCTCGCGCGGGAACTGGAGCTGGTCAGGAACGAAGTGCGGGCCTACAGAAGGGAGTTCGAGGACAGTCGCAAAAAGGCGGCTGAATCCGCGAACACGGGGGGAACTGCCGACCTAATGCAAGAAATTGCAAATATGGTCGCCAGCACCGTGGATGATCGCCTGGCGGCTTTCCAGCTCCCGGCAGCCCCTCCTTCTCGCCCCCCACTGGCTGGGGACAACAGGCCGCTGGCAAGGGCCACCAGGGCTGCCATTGCGGCGAAGGACCAGGCGGCGGCGACTGTCAGCGGGAGCACAGTGGACCCGGTGGAGCTCCCCGCCCTTCCACTAACATCGAGCAAAGGAAAGGGGAAGGGCAAGAGGAAGGGCAAGGGGAAGGGTAAGGGCAAGGAGGTGGAGTGGACCGCGTTCGGTCCCTCCACCTCAAAAGAAGCGGCTCCTCAGGGAAAGGAGAGAGAGGAGGCTAAATCCCAGGAGGAGCCAGCGGCAAGCTGGACAGAAGTCGTCCGCCGCAAAACGGCGGCCAAAAAGCGGACGGCTTCAGTGCCGCCGGTGAAGAACCCGGCGACCGAAAAACCGGCGGCTTCAGCGCCGCCGGCAAAAAAGGAGGCTACAAAGCCTAAGCTGGCACTCCCCCGCTCATCGGCCGTAATAATTAAGTTACGGCCGGAGGCAGCGGCCAAGGGGGCCACGTATGGGTCGACACTGCTCAAGGCCGAGAGCAGTATAGACCTAAAGGAGCTGGGAATCGGCCCGCTCCGGATCCGCCAATCGGCCACCGGGGCGCGCCTCATCGAGGTGCCTGGCTCCACGAGCGGCGAGAAGGCCGATGCCCTCGCCGCTCGTTTGAAGGAGGTCCTAGCGGAGGAGGTGGAGGTGCTCAGGCCTGAGAAGAAGGTGGAGATGAGAATCTCAGGCCTGAGCGACGCGGTCACCGCGGAGCGTCTGGCTATCGCGGTGGCGAAGGAAGGGGGCTGTTCCCCCGGGCAGGTCCTCGTGCGGAACATCCGGACGGGGCTAAGGGGCCCGGGGTCAGCCCACATTGAACTCCCGGCGGCGGCAGGTAAAAAGCTGCTGCAGGTAGGGAGCATAGCGGTGGGGTGGACCAAAGCGACGGTCCACTTCCTGCAAGCGCGTCCTAGGCATTGTTTCCGATGCCTGGGACTGGGGCACGTCGCCGGCTCGTGCCCAGGTGGCACTGACCGCAGCACTCTGTGCTATCGCTGCGGTCAGGCAGGCCACAAAGCCGCCGGGTGTTCGGCCGCCGCCCATTGCGCGGTGTGCGCGGACGCCGGCAGGCCGGCGGGCCACGTGATGGGGGGCATGGCATGTAAGCCCCCATCAACCCGCGGGAAATTCCCCCCGCAATCGTCACAAGGGGGGAACCGAGTGGAGGCAGCAGACGCTGATATGGCCGAGTGATGCCCGGGCATCTCAGCGTCCTCCAGGCGAACGCCAACCACTCCGCCGGGGCCCAGGACCTTTTCCTGCAGTCCATGGCGGAGTGGAGTATTGACGTCGCGATCGTCGCCGAGCCATACGCCGTGCCCCCTAGCCCACACTGGGCGGGGGACACCGAGGACTCGGTGGCGATCGTGGTGAGGCCTGGAGCCGGCCCCCCCCTCGTCGTCAAGGCGAGGGGCCGCGGGTACGTGGCGGCGGTTCGGGGAGAGTTGGCTTTCGTCGGAGTCTACTTCTCCCCGAACCGTGATCTGGCGGCCCTGGAACGGTTTCTCGACGTTCTGGGGCCGCTGGTGAGGCAGCTAGCTCCCCTCCAGGTATTCGTGGCCGGTGACCTCAACGCCAAGTCCACGGCTTTTTTTTTTTTTTTTTTTTTTTTACGTGGGGAAAATCCATAATGGATACCACTCCGGCGCGGGGGCACCGAAGTGATTATGCCCGACTCCCGCGGGCTAAAAACCCCACGTGTGAGCAGTCATCCGCCTGGGTGGGGCGAGATGGGGTCGCGCTAGCATTCACCACCTCGCCCCGGCGGTAGGCCCGGATGAACATCCGGGCCCCGGCACAAGGTAGGCGGCCTTGCTCACAACAAAGGCCACCCCTCAGACATGTGGGGTCGCGCTGTTAAGTTGGCCGAAGTCCCCCGACTATCGGCCAGCGACCCCATTATTACGAGGGGGGAGGAGGTGGGCAAACCGTCTCCTCCTTACCCCCGTGCGTCTGCGTCGGAGCGGGTCAGCAGAGGCGTCATCCTCCCTAGCCCGCTCCGCAGTCTCCTTCTGCGTCATTACCTCTTCGCAGAAGGAGACCGCCGCCTGCCACGATCTCTCACTGTCGAGCATGGCTCTTACGACGCTCGGCAGTGAGAGATCCCGCCCGAGGACCGCTGAAAGCGCGCGACGCTGCGGTTCCCAGGCGGCACACACCTCAAGCGTGTGGAGCGCCGTATCCTCTGGCGCCCCACACGCGTGGCAGGCTGGAGTCGCCTCCCGTCTGGCGATTTTGTGCAGGTACTTACCGAAGCACCCGTGTCCGGAAAGCACCTGCACCAGACGGAAGGTAAGCGGCCCGAACCGCCGCCTCACCCACTTCCGAAGGACCGGTCTGACCGCGTCCACCGTCCACTGCCCGGGGACCGGCGGATTCAGGTCCTCCGACCACCGCCGCAACAGGGTGTCCTGCGCCTGCCTTCGCATGCGTGCGACCTCCTCCAACGTCGGGGGCTCCCCCCGGGATCTCCTCGCCGCCACGAAGTGATATATTTCGGCGAGGATCTCCGCCTGAAGTCCACGGCTTGGGGTAACCCGGTGTAGCGACATCTATCTCGCCATATATGAACTGACGCATCCTACATCGCAATATCGAAGTTTTCAAAGCGATTGAGTATATATACAAGAACTCGACAACGAACGTTAAGTGGCGCGTAGCCCACCAGACGCAACACCGTCTGGTCGAAGGATCCTTCCTTTTCAATGGCAGCCCCTCTACGCCAAACCGGTTACGAACCCAAAAGGGAGGGAGGTGGAGGAGTGAGCGCTAGCTGCCGGACTGTGCCTGCTCAATGTGGGGGCAGTCCAGACGTGCGTGCGAAGGTCGGGAGGTTCCGTGGTGGACGTCACGTTTGCCACGCCGGCCATCGCACGCAGAGTGGATGGGTGGAGGGTGGAGACGGAGGTGGAGACTCTCTCGGACCATCGGTACATAAGGTTCGAGGTGTCTCCAGCTTCCGTCTGTCCGGCGTCATCATCGTCGTCAACGTCGTCAAGGGGGCGTAGCCAGTTTCCGCGTTGGGCACTCTCCAAGCTCGATCGGGAACTGGCAGAGGAGGCCGCAATCGTCGGCCGCTGGAGCCTCCCGCCGCTGTCGGAGTTTGGGGTGGATGAGGCGGCCAGCCGGCTCTGCGACGCATTCACTGCTGTCTGCAGAGCGGCCATGCCGCCCGCGAAGCGTCCATCCCCGCGGCGGGCACTCTACTGGTGGTCGGCTGAGATAGCCGGTCTCCGGGCCGCCTGCAACGGGGCCAGGAGACAATATACCCGGAGCAGGCGGAGACGCCCCCAGGACGTGGACAGGGACGACAGGCTGCGCAGGATCTACGTAGTGAAAACGAAGATCCTGCGGCAGGCCATATGCCGAGCCAAGGAGGAGGCCTGGTTGGAATTAGTTGGGGGTCTAGAGAGAGACCCCTGGGGCCGACCGTATAATTGGGCTCGGAACAAGCTCCGGGCCCAGTCGGCCCCCATCAGCGAAACGCTCCAGCCGGACCAACTGGGGAGGATCGTCGGGGAACTCTTTCCCGACGAACCCGAGGGCTTCGTGCCCCCAGAATGGCTCGGCAGACGCCGGACGAGGAGGATGGTGTTCCGCCACCCGTCACAGAGGCTGAAATGGAGGTGGTGATTACCCGCCTCCAGGGTAAGAAGAGGGCACCGGGTCCAGACGGGGTGCACGGGAGAGTCCTCGCGATTGCTCTCGGGCACCTCGGCGACAGCCTCCGGGAGCTGTTTGATCGCTGCATGCGGTCTGGCCAGTTCCCGGGGGCCTGGAAAGAGGGTCGGCTCTGCCTACTTCCTAAGGCAGGGCGGACCCCGGACTCAGCTTCGGCAGTGCGACCGGTGGTGCTGCTGCTAACGAAGCTGGGAAGGCCTTGGAGAAGATAGTGGCCTCCCGGCTCGTTCAGCACCTGGAGGAGGGCTCGGGACCTGGACTGTCGGAATTCCAGTTCGGGTTTCGAGCACGCCGGTCGACTGTCGACGCCCTCAAACGCCTACGGGCGGTGACGGGTGAGGCGGAACATGGAAGGGAGGTGGTGGTCGCGGTGTCGTTAGACATCGCGAACGCCTTCAACAGTCTCCCGCACGTGGTGATACGGGAGGCACTAAAATACTTCGGAGTGCCCCCGTATCTAAGGAGGCTGTTGGAGGCGTACCTCTCTGATCGGAGGGTAGGCCTCGAGAACCGGTCGGGGTCCGTGGAGTGGCGGCGAGTCGGCTGCGGTGTCCCGCAGGGATCAGTTCTGGGTCCGATCCTGTGGGACATCGGGTACGACTGGGTCCTGCGAGGCCGTCTTCTCCCCGGGATGGGTGTCATCTGCTATGCGGATGACACCCTCGTTTATTCCCGGGGACGAAATTACAAGGAGGCGGCGCGGCTGGTCGAGGTCGGACTCGACCTCGTGATCAGCCGCATAGAGAGTTTAGGGCTTCGTGTCAGGATTGACAAGACCGAAGCCCTGCTCTTCCGCGGGACCGGCCGTAAGGGACCTCCACCGGGGGCTACCCTTCAGATCGGAGAGGGGAGAGTCAGGATGAGCCCCCAAATGAAATATCTCGGGCTCATCCTGGACGGAGGGTGGACCTTCGGCCCACATTTCGCGATGGTGGGACCGAAGGTCGTCAAGGCGGCGAGTGCGCTGGGCAGACTCCTCCCGAACCTCGGAGGACCCAGCGCCGCCTGCAGGCAGCTGTACTCCGGAGTCTGCCGGAGTATGGCGACGTACGGTGCCCCGGTTTGGGCGGATCGCCTCACCGCGAAAAATAAAGCGGCGCTTCGTGCTGCGCAGCGAACAATCGCGGTGAGGGTGATTCGGGGGTACCGTACGGTATCGTGGGCTGCAGCTACTGCTCTAGCCGGCGACCCCCCGTGGGAGCTCGTGGCGGAGGTTCTTGCCGAGACCTACTCATACGTCTCGGGTAGGAGGGCTCTTGGTGAGAACCCTACGTTGGACGGGATCCTGCGGGTGCGTCGGATGGGGCAGGAAGCGCTTATGCGGAGGTGGGGGGAGGACCTGGCGGGGCAGCCGTACGGCACACGCGTAACGGCTGCCATTCGCCCGGTCCTTGAGCGATGGATGCGTCGAAAACGCAAGCCCCTCACCTTCCGTCTGACGCAGGTTCTCACCGGGCACGGTTGCTTTGGTGACTACCTGTGCCGGACGGCCCAGAGGGAGCCGACGACTGAATGTCACGATTGTGGCGCGGCGGTGGACTCCGCCCAGCACACCCTCGAGGTGTGCCCGAGATGGGCGGCGCTGCGTCAGAGTCTGACGTCGGTCCTCGGAGGAGACTTGTCGCTCCCGAGCATTATCATCGCGATGCTCGGCGACGACGAGTCCTGGAAGGCGATGGTCTCCTTCTGCGAGACAGTAATGTCCCAGAAGGAGGCCGACGAGCGGGTGAGAGAGGAGGCCGCCGACGTGGCCTCCATCCGCGGGCGACGAATGGGGGTGCGTAGGAGGCGCTACTTAATGCGCCTCCAGTAACGCCCCTGTGCCCGTATCGGGCCGGGATGGGAACCCGGTCCTGCTAGACGTCGTCGGGACTGTTCAGAGGTGAGCCGGACAGTCCCCATGGAGGAGAAGTCTGGCCTTTTCGCCGAGGCCAGCCTGTCGCTGGAGGGATCCTGTTGCCTGCAGATCCGGGACCCTCCAATTAAAGCGGCTGAAGGCTCCCGCAGGGGTTTAGTACGGTATTGCACTCCCAAAGTGCCGAGTCCGACATAGGTCTAGGACTGCCGACCCGGGCATCCTGGATATCATCCGTAAATGGATTCCCCTGCGACAAAAAAAAAAAAAGATAGGTATTATAAGGTTTTTAAATAATATATCTATACTAATATTATCTGTCAAAAGATTTTTTTGAGTATTATTTCTCTATGTAGATATATCGGTCCAATTTTATAAATGTAGTGTCTATTCATACGATTATCGTATGAATATTTTTCTTGTTTTTCATACTATTATAATACATCTTCGTATAAATAATGGTAGTCTAAAATTTTATTTTTTATTAAAAGAAATTAATAATCAGACAATCGTATTAATGAATAATATATTTTTATTCATAAGATTGTCGTATGAATAGCAACAGTCTTTTATAAATTAATTTTGTATGAGGAAGCACATTTATCAACAAAGGTTGTAATAGGCTAGATTAAAATAATACATTACGAATCGTGGGAGTGAATCAGTTACCATAAATGTAGGTGAAAATATGCAGTCCATCTAGTTGTAAAATATGCGGTAATCATCGTTAGTAATGGCCGTTAGACTGATTTAGTTCATAGTAAGCAATGTTTGATGTAACATTGATTGTGTCATAACAATACTACGTATGTACAATTTATATATACATACATCAAATGCAGGTAAATTTTTCAAGCGGGAATTAGATGGTCAAATCTTAAACCATAAAGAATAGCAAATACTTAAAGGAGTAGGATTATTACTAAATAAAATTCCTTACGTGTGTTAACCGTGCCTTAATTAAAAGAAGAACACACCATTTGCCATATACCATAGTGTCGCTAAAATTAAACAAAGTCCGGAAATTAATTTATGTAATATGCTTAAATAAAAAAGAAGCCTCATTAAAAAAAAAAGTTGGCAATGTTGGCTTACATCATAGAAGAAATTTTGAGATATAGCTACTAATCTCTGTAGTAAGAGGAGATACTAGCAGTAGTAGCAGTAATATATTTATATGTTGTGGTAGAACAGTGTGTTCCAGTAGGCATAGAACTATTCTACAAGGTAAGTGTTTCACTATGGATCCAAGGCCTGTTCTCTTATGCTGGAAATGGTTAAGAGTTTAATTTGTAACTCTGCTCCATTGCGGATTAGGGCGACTACACATATTACATAATATATAAAAGCGAAAGGTCACTCATCACGATATCTCTGGAACTATAAGACCTAGAGACTTGAAATTTGGTAGGAATATTCCTTTTACCGAGGAGAGGTCAGCTAAGAACGAATTTTACGAAATTCTACCTCTAAGGGGGCAAAAAAGGCGGGCAAATTTTGTATGGGACAACGTAGTTCCTTGGTTCAATCTACTTCAAATTTTGCATAAAATATTCTTTAACAGAATTGATTTAAGACGTATTTCGTATTTTATTAAAATTCATCTCCTAACGGAGTTAAAAGGGGGTTGCTTTTGCTTCAAAGTTAATTTGACAACTTAATCCGTCTATTATAAAATATTTTTCAGTATCGACGCAGGTGTAGGTGATAAAAAATATAAATTTATAATTTTTAAAATTTTAGTTTAATACCCGTGCGTTACGGGTGTACTTCCGAAAAGCAGATGCCGAATTTTCTCATGAAATTTGGCACGGACATTCTATTTGAAGCATCCTCTTAAAAGGATTTTTGGCGGATCGCAATATTTTTCGAAATATTGAATTTTTTGAGTACGCTTTTTAGTACGCTCTATATGGGATCCTACGTGTGCGTCGGATAGGGCAGGAAGTGCTACTACGGAGGTGGGGGGAGGACCTGGCGGTGCAGCCATATGGCACACGCGTAACGGCTGCCATTCGCCCGGTCCTTGAGCGTTGGATGCGTCGAAAACGCAAACCCCTCACCTTCCGTCTGACACAGGTTCTCACCGGGCACGGTTGCTTTGGTGACTACCTGTGTCGGACGTAAAGTATCGAAAAAAAAGCGAAAAGTAGATACCGAATTTTCTCATAAAACTTGGCACAGACATTACATTTGACTATCTAAGAGTCCCCTTAAAAGGGTTTTTGGCGACTCGCAATATTTTTCGAAATATTGAGTTTTTTGAGTATGCTGCTTAGGACGCATATAATATATCTATATATTTATCGCCACGTTACACACACATACACACTACAGGCGTTATTTATACACATATATATATAATCAATCCACTTTTTTATTTTCCCGGATACACAGTTTTTATATTTAGTAATAATTCATTGAACGGATTTTTGTTAAATTTTTTAACGCGACGACGCGGACGCCATAAAAACTCGCATAGATGATCGGCCATTTTTTCACTACGTACTTCGCCACTTTTTTTTTTAAAGGCTGAGAAATTCATTACGCAGTTAGGGTTTTTTTTAAAGGTTAGGTTAGATTAAGATTTTTTTTTAAATCGTTAGCTTAGGTTAGTTTGTTAGGGTTCCCCATGGAGGAGAAGTCTGGCCTTTTCGCCGAGGTCAGCCTGTCGCTGGAGGGATCCTGTTGCCTGCAGATCCGGGACCCTCCAATTAAAGCGGCTGAAGGCTCCCGCAGGGGTTTAGTACGGTATTGCACTCCCAAAGTGCCGAGTCCGACATAGGTCTAGGACTGCCGACCCGGGCGTCCTGGATATCATCCGTAAATGGATTCCCCTGCGATAAAAAAAAAAAAAAAAAAAAAAAAAAAAAAAAGGTTAGTTTGTTAGGTCTTTTTTTTTTTTTAAATAGTTAGGGTCTTTTTTAAAGGTTAGGTTAGAATAAGTTTTTTTTTTCAAATCGTTAGGTTAGGTTGTTAGGTCTTTTTTTAAAAAAATGCATTTACGCATTCTAGGATAGGTTAGGTTACGTTTTTTTTCCTTCTTCTTTTGATCGACTCGCTTTCTTATATAGAGTGTGCTAAGCAGCGTACTTAAAAATTCAATATTTCGAAAAATGTTGCGTGCCGCCAAAAATCCCTTTAAGGGGACTCATAGATAGTCAAATATAATGTACGTGCCAAATTTCATGACGAAATTCGGTATCCGCTTTTCGGAAGTTTATCCCAGGTTACAACAGAAGATACGATGTTTTTTCTTTACTATCGAAATGGAGATGAAATTTTAATACAAAATTTAGCACTTGAAAAAACTTAGCCATCCTTGTGCGGATTTAAATGCGTGATCATTCACTTGTCTTATCCACTAGCCATTTCAGCTCGGCTAGAAGATATGGTCAATCCAAACAGTGAGTTTACAGTGTATGTAAATAGACATGTACGTTACACATATGTTACATAGATACAGTGTACATTGATAAAAGATGTGTATCACATACATTGGTAAGTGCGCTAGAATAATTATAAAGAGTAAGGCTTACGTGAATAAAGCAATTAACAATACTACATCGCAGTTTATTTTCGGCTCTGTAGGGTGAAGATTATTTTTAATTTTTATTCAACAAATTATTATAGACAAATAAATTACTTCTGTTTTATTTCGTAGCAGCAATAACCAGCAACCAATAATACTTAAGAGCGTAAGGGAATGATCGTTAATCTCCTATTACTTTTTTTGTAAGAGAAAAATTTTGATACACTAAAGGTTTCGTTTCATTTTGTTACTAGGCACAATTTACAAATAATAAAATCAAAGCACCACGCAAGTAATACTTCCATAAAGAGTATAATAATACTTCCATTAATTCGGTCACTGTAGCGTCCACCAAGTTAGTGAGCAATGAATAAAATATTAAAATAAGCCGTCGTCGCGACGTTATCGTAAAATTGGCTACATCATAAAATGCTCGAAAATTTAATTAAATGGTCGCATTTTATCAAATGTTTCACTGTTCTTTAGCCACATTACGATGTGCCTTGCCCATATCAATGATAAGAAATCGTTGGTCATAATGGTCAACTAAGGCGCGCTACTTCGTGAATTATTCCAATATTCCAATCCAACTTTATAGATTATTTGATCATATCGCTTATAAAACTAATAAAGGATTATAGAATAACCATACGAAAAAACGTCTATGGACTATTATTGGCTATCTAAATATGACATTATGGAAACTGCGGATGAGGAATATATTATTTAAAAAAATCTTTTTTTTTTATCCTGGAAAATGCATTTACGCATGGGGATGTGGGACTCGCTGACACGACAGAACGTACCAGAATTCCCAATAAAACCCAGCGGTACCATCAGCGTCGTACTGGGGCGCCACGGGACTGTTTGCGCATACAACCGTGACGCCCTGACGCCTATGCGGCCCGCCTATGTGGGCCGCCTACGTCTATAGGGCCCTCGTGGGCACCGTGCGCGCTCTATTGCCCTAGTGGCGAGTGGGAAGATTAAGGTGCCCCTCCCACTCTTTGGCGGAGGGTGAAGAAGCTCGTAACGGCGTCTCCTTCCCCCCAGTAATCTCCTGCGGATCGGATTTGCGTTAGCGTTATCTTCACGCTTTCGCACCGCGACTTCCTTCAAAGCCATAACCTCCTTGCAGAAGGAAGCCACGACCGACCAGTACCTCTCTTTGCTGAGCATGCAGCGGATCATGCTCGACAGCTCGTCAGCACCCCATGCCGTCTTCTGACCATGCGACAAAGTTGGGGACTTATAGCATCCACCGTCACTGGGCCCGCCGCTGAGGACTCCAGGTCCTCCTTACATCGATGGATCAGGGCTCTCTGAGCCTGAGCCCCGATCCGAGCCGTCTGGTCCGCACTTGAGACTTGTCCTCTAGCTCTGAGGCTCGACCGGAAATGGTACACTTCCACGAGTACCTCCGCTTGAAATTCTGTCTCCACCTCCGTACCCCAGACGACGATTTGCTCACCTAAGGGGGGCGGGGGGTCTCTGCGTGGCCCATGGAATAGGAAGGACTCTATCTTGGCTACAGAGACCCTCCGACCTAGCATCGCAATCCAGTAGACCGTTATCGACGTCTTAGTTTCTGCTAGACCGCTTCTTCGAAGCCCCTCACCCTGGCTGCGAGTAAGGTGTCATCAGTATAACAGATGATCCTCAACCTAGGTGGTAGAGCTACCTGAAGCAGCCAGTCTAAATCGACGTTCCACAGGGTCGGTCCCAGGACGGAGCCCTGTGGAACGCCGCAGCCGACGCAACGTCGATAAAATCAGCTGTTGCCCCCTCCCAGAAGACTTATTTCTCCCAGAGGTACGCCATCGACAGCCTCTGGAGATATTGAAGCACTTCATGGAACTTTAGTGCCTCCACAATCGTCTCAACAGGAATGCTGAAGGCATTCGCCACGTCCAGACAGATGGCCAGGAGAACGTCTTCACTGGCCACCACCTCCTAAGAGAGAGATTTCCGGGTGTTCAGGACGTGTAGAGAGAGAGAGCAGTGTGGAACGGCCCGCCCTGAACCCGAATAGCGCCTCTGAGAGATCCGTGCCCAACCCTTCGAGGTGCTGGACGAGGCGGGTAGAGAGAATCTTATTCACAGACACTTCCAATTTTAATATTTAAAAAAATAAAAATAACAACCTAAATAATGTAATAAAAATAATCTTCCGATATTAATATACACTGAACACTCCCATAAAAAATATTATATACCCAATAATCGTATAATATACAAAATAATCGTATAAATAAATAAATATTATTCGTACGGTAATCGTATGAATAGACTTCCTTTTAGATCACAATAACACTTGTGTAATTTTTATTTGTACTAAAAACACTTCATAAAATATTCAATAAACAGCTATATTTTTTATATATTTAGTTCCGTGTAGGTTTTGTACCCATCTATCAATAACATGCGGTGTTAATTACAATTTCAAATTGCTCCTTTCGATGGAAAAGAAAAGGAAAATTAAGTAAAACTGTTTACATAATATCGCTTTAAGCGAGGAAAAGTCCATCATGCAAAAATAGCTACAGCGTTTATGCTTAGAAAGCCAAAATTTTTATTTAAATTGTTCAGTCATAAATCATCGAAGCGCCGCTTTATATTTATCGTAAAACTTATGTATATTTACTAAAAAGTAATTAAGTGAGAATTTTACGAGCTTTGGGGCCATTCATTTATTACGTAAGACGGTTTCAGGGGGGGGGGGGGTCGACCATGTCTTTTTTTGTCTTACAATAGGGGGAGGGGGTCGAAAACTAGCAAAATTCGTCTTATGTAATAAATGAATGGCCCCTTTACGCTATAAAATGTATGCTTATAATGTCAACCTTGCCATTTGCCATTGCCAAAAAAAATTTAACTATAATAGAATTTCCTCAAAAAACAGATCCATATCATTTAAAATTAAGGAAAACTTATTTATCCTACAAATAGATAAAATAACCAAAACTATAACTATGTCAATTTAAAGAGAAAGTTAATGAAATTACTCTGTTATTCGAATATTTTAACCTTCAAACATAGCAATTATATAACGTTCTATTTAAGCTATTGCGATTCTCTCAGGTGTTGAATAACAAAAAAGTTAACGCAATAGAACAAACACAATAGAGAAATACAATATATATATATATATATATATATATATATATATATATATATATATATATATATATATATATATATATATATATATAACAAACAAACACAATAGAGAAATACAATATATATATATATATATATATATATATACAAACAACATAACTGCTTTATCATCGTCCAGCGTAAACTTTTAAATCTGTTCAGATACATGTGATCAATAGACCAAGGAATAAAATAAAAAAATTTATATTAGGGTATGAAAGTTAGGTAACATCTACGAGTAGTTATTATAGTGTTTTGTAACAATAATAGCTATGTTTTGCAGTTATGGAACTGTGGCCTAAACAATATTTTCTATAAATATTTGTTTGTATGAATATGCAAATTAAAAAAAAAATACTAACGCCGAGTTGCACGAAACAAATTTTAAATTTAAGTGTTTATTAAACTAATTTAATCACAAGAATCGTGATTATCTGTTGCACGAAACCTACATCTGATTAAGTTAACAAAAAAATTTAGTTTAGTTAAAGACCTATCTAACGGATGATTAATTCCAACAGCTTTAAATTAATCATAAGATCAACTAATTTTAAGATTAATTGCAACTTAACTAACGGAAAGTTAGCGACGGTTTCGTGCAACTCGCCGTAAGTCGTTTGTGATGATACTTAGGATAATTATCTCATATACCATATCACAATCTATAAAATGTCAGCTTATACTCGTAAATGCTTGCTACACAATAATACTACTAGGTGCTAAAAGCTATTCATCTGGTATAAAAAAAAAAGTTTGTAACAACTCGTGAGCTGATAAATATTAACCTACATCCTCATCCCAGGCTCGAAGACAGTTACAAGCCGCAGGCTGTCTGTCGGAGGGTGAGAGCGTGGCGTCCCTCGGGATCGGACCGCCGATGATCCTCGGCGGACCGTCGGGCCTTATTGGCGATCGCGGCAGCTGCAGTGCTGATTCCGGAGTTAGAGGTAATATTACATTTATTTATATCAAAGGCCCGTATCCTGAAATTATGTTTACTTCTTATTTAATATAATATTTTTTAAAGAATAGTTAATTGTTTTTAAAATAAATGAAAACAAATACAATGTTAAAAATTACTAACTTATTGAAAATGACAATACAATTTTCTCAATGTTTTCATAGCTTGATGAGTTTTTGATTTTTCAAAGAGCTTATCATCATCAAACTTTACGATGTTTTAGGGCACCAACAACAATATTAATTTATAAAATCCTAACTAAAAAAATTCACTGTCAAATTAAATTTATAAGACACCATGAAATGCCAAGGTACTCGCTCAGACGACATAATAAACTAGTTACACCTAAAGCTAGAAATAATTATGGCAAAAAACCAATTACATTTGAAGGTGCACAGCTATTCAATAACTTACCAGATCATGTAAAGGTCGCAGACTCGACCACCATTTTCAAACGAAGACTTAAACTATACATCACACAAAATGACATAGTTTGACTACAAGTTTCTTTTATCATTTTTTTTTCCTTTAACTTCTCTTACACGTTGATACAATGATTCGCTAAATTATTGACTGGGTCTGCCACCTACAAACTGGACTCAAACTAAATCTGTCATTTTAATTTTGTTATTTCTCATGCAAATGACTGTATTGTTCTAAATTCCTTCTTCACTCCTATTTCCATCTTAAGACTAACTGCCATAACCAGGTGTTTATAATTACAACTCAGACTAAAAAAAGACAGAGATATAATGGTAAAACTTGTAAGGAAAAACACCCTGAAATAAAAACAAATATTTGCCCTCGGCTTGGGGAATAAATCTCCAGTCCTTTTCCGTAATAGAAAAAAGGCCTTAACCCAACACTTTACCATTTACAAGTTGTCTCAGATAGATAGCTCTGCTTTCAAGTTGGATAGATCATGAAACCATCATTTGTAACGGACATTCATTATGAATGAAAATAGCATACACCGCCCGTTATCCAATATCTAAGTTAATCATCGTTCTTAAATAATTGTCATATATAAGCAACGATTTAATGAGATATTAATTAATTAGTCGTAGCAGTATTCAAATAACCATGATAATTTCGTAATAAAGCATTATCAGTGACAGGTAGTAGTGACGGCGGCGCTACGTCCGTCTGCGGTGGGAACTTGTCGGATTCCACCGCGGAGGGAGTTCCCCCTACACTCGACCCCTACGACACTGACGCTGCTTCGCTCGTTTCTTCTGCACATCCTATTTATCAACGTAAGTATAACATATTTTTGATGTACATTGAAAAGTGAAATGATGCGGGACGAAGCGACATTGTACGAGAATTTATTCATAACGCAGGCGAAACCACGTGAAATTGTTGGTTTTGGTAAGCCTACTATTTTACCTTTGGTCAGTTTCTTTAAGATTATAATAGTAGTCATTTATTTAATTAATTAATGAGTGATTTTTAATAAATCACTCGTACTGAAACTCTCGTCGGGCACCCGCTGCTTGCATCTTTTGCATCACTCTTGGCACAGTTTTTAACTCCAGATTTCTGCTGTGCTACGTAAAAATTTTTGTCAATTTATCGTTTGGAAGAAAGTCTAAAAAACAAATTATTTGCCGAAGTATGTCCTTAAACGTGTGGTGTATTTGGTACAGGTTATTCTAGTTTTAAATACAGACATACGAACGTTTACTTGCCTGAACCTTAACTTACGCCCTAAAGGGAAATACTTTAGGTATAAGCCTATTAGTCTATCACACCTGCTCACACTGCCAAAATGCAACCAACCATGCGACTTGCATTATGTCCCTTGAATCTGTGCTTTTACGTATTCTCGCCCTACGTATCGAAACGGAAAGAATTATTAGCTAGCGGTTAGTAAATGGTATACAAACATGCGATGTCATGTAATGGTACCAATAATTTTAGAATAATATTTGGTTATTATTAATTTCGTTTTACTTTCAAGGGTGATCGGTAGGGAAATAATAGTAATTTATAACTCTTATTATTTATAACGGATATTCATTGTTTTAGAGCATTCTGCTATACATTATGGTATAATAATATAAGTAAATTTAGTTACTACATACATTGATTTAATAGGACCATGTATTTAAGCTATTCATGGTCAATCGACGTAAGCAGTATAATTTAACCACGCTCTTATTTTCATTGTTTGGTTTCATATTGCTGATTATCTTCGACTCTAATCTATACTATATATACTATATAATATTATAAAGCCGAAGAGTTTGTTTGTTTGTTTGTTTGTTTGTTTGAACGCGCTAATATCAGGAACTACTGGTTCGATTTGAAAAATTATTCTTGTGTTGGATAGCCCATTTACCGAGGAAGGCTATAGGCTATATAAAATCACGCTATGACCAATAGGGGCTGAGCAATTTTACAAAAACGGGAAAAAATAATCTTTTTTGTGAGTTTCCGTTGCGTCCTTTATTAATTCTCTTCTCGAGAAATTTTTTAACTATAGTTCCACTTATAAAGTAAATATAACATCACTCTTTTACTGAGAATTTTCGAAAAATAAAAAAACTCAATAATCCGTTGAATGACCCAGGAATCAAACCTGAAACCCCTTGCTCGGCAGTAACGCTTGCGACCACTCGACCAACGAGGCAGGTACCTACTCCTAGAGTAATTGTTTAAAAATATTTAAGGTTTTTGTCTCAAATTAACGCGGGTGAAACCGCGGGGCAGAGCTAATGTGATATAAAAATGTAGATATTCTTTTTAAAAACAAAAATGTTTATGATATATTAATTTATAATATAAAATGTTTACTTTCATTTTTATTACAACATTCTTTATTAAATCTGCAAAATAAACAAAGTCTGAAATATTTAAAGCTATTAATTTTAAACGGATAAAAACGAAATTTCTTTAATGAAAAGCTTTCTCATTTCGCGTTTTCGTAGCGCAGAAAAACAACGCTTTAATACTACAACAATTTTAATAAATTAAAATCACTATCGGGCGTAAGGCTCGAATTTTAATTTTGCACATTTCACTAAAAGTTTCAGCTTTTGACGTCGTTATACGAAGGATTTTCAATATGGAGTAAATTTTATTTGTGCGATTCATTTTATAATCTCTCGAAACTTTAAGCCCTGTTGTTATAATTTCAACAATGTATCAATTTTATGTCGTTTCGGTTTTTTCGTATTTTTCAACTTTCACATCAAAATTAAACTGATTTGAATATAAGTATATATTTTTATTCAGTACATTTATAATATATATGGTAAATTTTTTCTCTAGTTTGAAGAATTGGAAATCATTTTGAAATACATAAGTAGTTTTGTAATGTAATGTATCAGCCTGTAAACAACCCACTGCTGAGCGTAGACATCGTCCCCGTATAGGAGAAGGATTGGAGCTTAATCGACCACGCTGCTTCACTGCGGGTTGGCGGTAGTTTCTCTACCATGAGTAACGATCCTTATCAGGTGTCTATGATAAGAACCAGGACCGACGGCTTTACATGCTCTCCGAGGCATGATGGGGAGACCCACAAGGACATATACCCAGACCGAAAACAAATATTTATACAAATACAAATATATATACCGAGCGGGATTCGAACCCGCAACCGCTGGCGCGCGGTTTGAGGCGACTACTCGCACCACTACGCCAGAACGGTCATTGCATAAACTTATCAGAACAGGAATCGCGACGCTAATCTCTCAGATTAAGATTTTCATCGTTGTTAGTAACACAGGAGTTGTTATCATACAAAACAGCGTGATATTGAGCGATTTATAATACTTTATCTTATTAAGAGTTACGTGTATACGTATATTTATTCTATAATAAATACATATTTGTTATATTAAGTGATTGAAATAAAAAATATTTGCTATGAAGACAAAAAAGAAATGTTTTTTCTCTTTAATTATCAATTAGAATAATAGAATATTGTCCTTTTGTATATTGGACCTTAATAAACAAGTAATTTTTTTTATCATGTCGATTAAATTATATCGGTTTCCATAACTATCTTTATTAACATTTTAATAATAAAAGTGATGAAAAATTATCTGATGTATAAAGGTCACTGGATATTCATGGCTTTTTATATTAAGGTGTTAAAAATTGGTGGTTGACTGGCCCGTGGCGCAGTTGGCAGTGGCCCTGTTTTCTGCTCCAGGGTTGTGGGTTAAATATATTAATTTATATATGCATTATTTATATGTATATTTATTTAAAAAATATGGATATCAGTCAAATGTTACCTAAAACACAGGCATTAAGTTGCCTACCTTAGGAACAGACGACCGTGTGTGGGTTAATAGTTATTTCATTTATTTCAAAATTCGAGTAAAATAGATAAAGTTTTACTTTAATAGTAATGTAATAATAGTAAGATGAAACGTTTTAATAAACAAATAGTATAATGAAGTTATATCAAATAGTTCGTCGACATAGTAATGGCATACAGAATGACGTAATCTAGCCGCAATTCTCGTAGATTTCAACCACTAACATACAGCCACAGCTCCGTGCCTGGAAGTTAAGATAAGGTAAAACAATGGTTCGACTTCCAGTAGTAGCTTGTATTATCAGCTACGAACAAGCTGTGGTTACAGATTTCTACGACACTGTAGCGTCTTACGTTTGTTCATTTGAATCGTCTATTTATACTATTGTGTATACGCTGTTATCTACTTCGTCGGGTTATATATATTCCTAACAAAAATATCATATCTGAATTTCAATTTTTTTCCCGAAGTCTCTATTGTGGGGGCCCCTCTTTTGTGGAGGCCGGGGCAGTTGCCCCGGTTGCCCTCCCCTAAATTCGGCACTGACTAGGAGGGTGAAATAGCGGAATGAAAGCTTGGCTGGAAAATCTCTTATTTTCGATTATAGACTTATTGACGTGACGAAATAAAACAAAAAACTTTTGACACCAGTTTTTTTTTACTTTTTTATTAAAGATTAAATCAAGTAAGTTACTTAAGTTAAATTTTTAAATTAATTGGCTAAATAATATTTTCAATCAATTCAGACGGTAGATCATTTATTAATCGAGGCACTAAATAAGCGGTAGTTCTCTCGCCGTACGTGTTGTGAACGCGCCTAAGTCCACAATCGGTTTTTTGCGATAGCACGGGTGTAAGTAGGGTGTTTCACATATTACCAAAAATTTGGATTAAAATAATTTTCTTTTAATATTATGTACTTAAATTGAATGTGAACTGGTAATATATTACAATGTTTTAAAAATTTTAGTTCATCGCCACAGAGTTTTTGTTTATCCTTAAAAATTAAATTGGCTTTAATTATTTTTATTTGAAGTTATAGTATCTTTTCAGTGTACTTTTTATAAAGTCCGTAGCTATTTAGACCTTATCTAATGTGAGATCCCGCAAGTGCGTTGTACAATAAAATTTTGACTATAAACGGTATTCTCTTTTTTAATATTAAAATATTAGCTTAAAACTGGCGGAGCTTGTTGCAAACGTGTTCAATATCAATATGGCAATCCTAATTAAAGCTTCTGTCTAAGGTAAATCCGAGGTACTTATAAGTGCTCACCTCTACGACAGCTGGGCAGCTGCAGCAGCTTTGAGAAGTGATAGAGCTCGAATTATGTAGACAAAATAAAAGCTGTTGGTAATTTCACCCCTAGGGTGGTGATGTAGTACTAAAAGTTATATAGGAGTATTAAAGTTTTACTATTTTTTAAATAATTTAAAATGAAACAAAAGATGACACAGAAATGTTATTATACTTATTAGAAAATAATAAGTGCGCGGTTTTGGAATACTTTAAAATTACTTCTTAGGGGGTAAATTTAAATAATGATAGTAACATATTACAATTTATTTCAAATGTACATTCACTTTCTTTCGAGCAAAGCTGTGGGCGACAGATAGTAAGGTTATTTATAATAAGACATGTCACCTGAAAGATATTAAAACTCAAAGCGAATGAAAACTCGGCAGACGTAGATGAATTGAAATGTACAAATACATGACAAGACACACCTGTGATTCAAGGCATTCATTATTATTCCTTTCGATAAAATTAGTTGATAGAATACAACATTCACAAAACGATTTATTTTCCAATAGACTAGGATTATTGGAAAAGAAAATATTTTATAAATATTAGATTTGAGTAGCATGCACTGTAGTGCAACAGTACACGGGAAAGAAAAAAAAATTTACATTATGACGCTACTATAATATAAACATTGCGAGTAAACGTGTCAGTGATGTTTAACAGTTCCCTTGTAAGTTTTATCCATCTATATACATATAATAAAATGGTAGGAAAGTCAAAACTGTACATTGAATATTTTTTTTAAAGAATACTTGGGGTGTGATCTACAATCGATACGATACGATTTTAGAATTTTTGTCTGTTTGTATGTTTGTCTGTATGTATGTCCGGGATAAACTCAAAAAGTACTGCACGGATTTACTTCGAATTTGGCACGAATATTATTAAGAAGTCGGGTCAACATATAGGCTACATATTATAACGATATCACCTACGGGGAATGAGCATTGAACTTTTATTTCTTCAACGCATTCTGTAACAACGTGTAATCTAATAGCTTTCACGCAGACGACGTCGCGGGCAGCAGCTAGTGTACAATATAGCCGTCATATTTTTGTTCCAATTTTAAATTCCAATCAAGTAGTTATATTTTCAACTACTGATAGTTACTTGTAACATACATATCTTATTTTATTATCAAACTAAACACAATGTGTAGGTACATAATTATAATTATGAGTAGCAAAAGAAAACCACTAAGGTTTTTAACAATGCTACAATCTATAGTTCAGATCTAATACAAATTAAAAAAATGAAACTCAGGTACATTTGAAAAATATCATCGAAAGATAGAATTCCTTAAGCTTAAAAAGTCCATGTTATCATTAACTACATCATTATGTAAGCCAGACTTGCGTATTATTTATTGTAAAACATATTAAATGGAACTTATATTAATTATTATTCTTGAAATAAGAGGATAAATTTACGTGTACTCCTTCCTATACAAGAAGCTAAACTAAAAAAAATTCAAAAAAAAAAAATGTTTGACCAAAAAAAAATGCAACATGAGTGCATGTATAACCTACGAGTATAATATAAAAATCTATGCATGTTACTACCAATGAAAATATATAACGTAATATTCTGAATTATAAGATGCCAGATTACCGGCAACCTGTGTCAACTCACAGAATATTTAAAATGGTGTTTTAAATGTATTAGATTAAAATAAGAGTAGTGGAGTATAGTAATGACGAACTAATAAAAATTTAACAGTGCCGTATATTGCACGTTCCAGTATTAATTTTTCATAGTTTTAACAATTTAAGCAAATAAAAGTAAAATTCACGAAAAACTAAGCGAACATTGTACCATACTACAAAAGTAGCATTCGCGAATTTTAGTTCGTACACCGGTACACGTACATACATGTGTCAATAAAATAAAATTCAGGAATTTTATTACCGTAATACAATGGAATCTAAAATGAGCTGAACTTTATGAAGATTCAACTCACTCTGTCATATGTATCGATTAATGCCTTTCAGAGTCCATTTACTAAATTATAATTGATAGGTAATTATTGATTTTACTATTTATATTATTTCACAAATATAACCGTTAATAGTATGTTAATAGTATTAAAACGAAGATTCTAGTTTGCTACACTTTCACACAAAAACTAACTTTTATCTACTGTTAACTATATGTTAGTTAATTATTTGTATGTTATACAGAATGACTGGTGAATTAGGATCAATATTTAAGGAGAAATTTCTTTTAGAAGATTGGCTAGATTCGACATAGTAGACATTATTTCAATAATAAATATAAATATTACAAAAGCCGCTTGCAAAGACTGTTTTAATAGTTGAAGACCCGAATTACCACAAATGGTACTTATTTTCTAAAATTATCCCGGACTTACTTGTTATGCGTTATATATAACAAGTTTTTTTTTAAATGTTTATGACTAGCTACTGCCCGCAACGTCGTCTGCGTGAACGCTATTAGATTACACTTTGTTACAGAATGCGTTGAAGAAATAAAGGTTAACTACTCGTTCCCGTAGGTGACAGCGTGATAATATGTAGCCTATATGTTGACCGGACTTCTTAATAATATTCGTGCCAAATTTGAAGTAAATCCATGCAGTACTTTTTGAGTTTATCCCGGACATACATACAGACAAACAGACAAAAATTCTAAAAACTATATTTTTGGTTCCGGTATCGATGGTAGATAACACCTCAAGTATTCTTTAAAAAAAATATTCAATGTACGGTTTTGACTTTTCTAGCATTTTATTATATGTATAGATAATCATAGATTATGTATGTAGCTATGTAGCTAGAGTATAATTAAATTACGAGTAACGAATAGAATTGTGTTTAATAATAGAGCATAATATTTGTCCTCAGTGAGTACTCCGCGTGACTGCAGCCCAACTCTATCGCCACACAACAGCGCGTCGTCCTTCACACGTTCCATAGATGCCGGCTCGTTGTCCAGGTTTGTTTATATTAATTAAAACACTCAGAATTATTCTATGATAAATAAATGCATTTTTATATATTATAATTTTAAATTCATTATAATGGAAACATAAAAATATATAGCACAAAACAAATTATATTATCAAGCTTGCGAGGTTTTCACAGAACATTCATCATTTAGTTATTTATTCAGTTATCGATTTCCTATATTTATATGTATCGATGAAATTTTATCATTTTATATTATCCTTGAAAGTAATCTAATTTATAGGAATGATTGAATACGCGTTAATGTATGCTTACATTATTACAATGTTTTTAATAAAACTTAAGTTTTTTTTTTTTTTACGTAAATACTATATAACAATATATAAAAAAATTTGAAACCATCAAAAAAAATTAGGTACATAACAATCAAAATTTAGCTTTTGGATTTTCCAAAATTTAATTTATTATTCAATGAAGTTTTAGAAAATTGCTTTTAAAAACAGTAGGATATTAATAATATAAGCTCTCTTTACCGGAAACAAATTTCATAACTCAAGTGTATGCTGAAATTTTGCCGTAAATCCATTATTAAATAATAACTTTATGAAATCATTGCTACTGAAAAACATAAATTATACTCACATGTTCGAATATTATGTATAGCATCGTTAAAAAAGAACATTTCTAAAGCTCTAGCGAAGCTATTTCAAATTTATACAAAAAGTTTTAATACAAACTGTAACTGTTTTATTGTTAAAGTTTCTTAATTATCTTTTATTACTAAAACCAGAGATTTTCGAGAGTCAAACTTTATAATAATCCTAGCATCGACTGTAATTTTTACACCTGTATCATGGAGTAACTAAAATACTCACACATACTAAAAGAGCACTATCTTGTGTTACGAAAAGTGTCCCCGAAATAACCACAAATAAAGATGGCGTTGCTGTACCAGTGGATCGTTTTTAGGTTATTTAACTCGCTAGTCATTTAACTTTCAATTACAATACATTTACTAACTACTTTACTCTTTGAGAATACTTGAAATCATACTTACTTCCACTGAGCAAACTTCAAGTCATCTAAAACAGTTAAGTTCAGATCATATTCTCCACTACACCAGCGTCTCATTTATATAATGCTATTTTGTGGACACTATTTGTATCAAATAGCTATATGAAATAGTGCTCCTTTACCTCTATACTCTATGGAGTCATGACCATGATCTGTATTGATGAGCGTCATTCACTTGTCACTTGTCACATTGATAGACAACTTTATCACAGACAGCACTATGACAGATGGCAGCAATAAATACCTATATAAGTATATATAAAAGGCCTAATAGAGGAGATGAATTATTTAAGTGGGCCAGTTTCACCACTTGCTGTTAAGTTCCGGATAACCTAACTGGTGCCTATTTTGACAGATAACCCATACAATTATCTGTCAAAAAAGTGCCAGGTAGGTAAGCCGGAACTTAATAGCAAGTAGTGAAACTGGGTCTAAGTGTCAGTTTAACAGACCAATAATAATAAATAAAAAAACGTCTCACACTCAACCGACCCCCAGTAGGATGTGAATCCTGTGTCGGGGGTCCGGAAACACACACAATACACAAGCACAAACGCTCAGACCACAACACACATCTGTATGGCCTATACAAATATTTGTCATGTGCGGGGATCGAATCCGCGACCGCTAGCGCATAAGCTAGTTGTTGTGACCACTGCGCCAACTCGTCGTCAATCTATTAATTTATAAATTTATAATAAGACAATCTATTAATAGGATAATTATGTTTAATATATAGAATGAAAAGACAATTGTGAGTAATAACTAATAAGACCAGTAATGTAAGTTCTACATCTATTTCAAGACATGTTTCAATAAAAAATGAACTTTTTTCAGCGCTCGTCTTCTGTTCCAAGAATATTATAATTGAGATAATTTTATTAGATTTTCGAACTTTATGACCTTTCTTATCATTACACATTCCATTAAATATCATGATCACAGAGTATGTGTAGTCTTTTATTTGTTATGTCTTTGCTTTTTAATGCAGATATACGAGTATAAGTCAATATTGGATAAAATAATATTGGTTTATTGAATCTTGTATAAGCGGTTTTTATTTTTTAGACTCTTCATTCCATCTCACTCGATTTTAGTTTTTTCTGTAATATTTACAAACCTTGCAACTTGATTTTAAATAATCTTACAATGCAAATTTTTTAAATCGACCCAATTTAGAATTATACTATATATATATAATTTTTTGAATCTTTTTATATTCGCAACTAAAGTAATAAAACTATGTATAATCTTAAATATAAAAGAAACAGTAAATAAATTACTACACACAAGAGGCCATCTATTTCACTGCACGGAGCAAAGATACCTAAAAGACTGACGACATTACCTCTTAGAACGTCAAGACTTATGATTGAGGTAGCCGCCAGAGTTTCGGTCATCAATCGCTTCAACAAGATGAAGAGACGACTTGTTATAAAATGTTATTTGCTTCTATGTCTAAACACCTTGTTGTCTGTTGATTTCGAAGGACACAGTCAGGGAAACATGGCAACGAAGTCGATTTTTCACGTAAGATAGTCATGGTATCCATATTCATTCATAGCCTCACCGCACTGCCAACGATGTGGCTGATAGATTTTGGCACAAGGCCAAAGATCAAGTGAGATAGTTAGTATGGTGGAGTCTAGGAGAATATTAATATAAGGAAATATAGACTCTGCTAGGAAGCGCGCACGATCTTTTATGCGAGAAATCTTTTTTTTTTCTTAACAAGTCTGAACAATGTAAATCTTTTTATTAACGTTGCGAGGGTAAAGTGACTGGCACTTTAGTTGGACCGTACAAAATTTCGAACGTCTCTATAGATTTACTCAATTTAAAAACCGACTTGCTATATATTTAAAAATAATCACTAGCAAATAGCTTCTTTGATTTCCTTGTTTACCTTTTTTTTTGTAGAATTTATAGTTGTCTGCACAAAGTCAACATAAGACAAATTTTTTTGAGTAATACTTCAGAAACATCGATAAATGAAAAAAAATAAAAATTAGTCGGTGAATGGTTTTTTTTAATCAAAAATCTTATTCGAATCCTTCCATCTTCTAATATTTTAAAACAACTGAATAAAATGTGTGTAATACAGTATATTTCATTGCTACGCTTTCTTTTAATTTTTCTTCATTAATAACTTACCATATGAAGCCAATGGTTTCGTTTTACTATAATACAGTTTTATTTCTCATTATAAATTTATTTATTTCATATTTAAATAATCTTAGATAATCACGCGATGTATCGAATGCTGCAATAATTTATCATAAGCCCTTGTCTACAATAATTGCTGCATAATTTTGTGCAGACTGATTATAGTAATAAAAAAAATCATGATTATATTATTTATCTAGATTTGTTCTACTTCTTATTTAAATGATTTTTAATAGACCTTTGAAATGGATAAAAAAATTACTTACTGTACTGTTACACACACAGTTACAGTTATTTATAAAATATATTTTATGAAACCTTTCGGAAATTCAGTGTGCGTACTAAAATAAAAAATTTTAGCTTCCATTTTTCTCATTTTTAAATCCAAATAAAAGGATCATATGTGTCTGAAAAAATATTCATAAATTACAAAAATAATAACCAACATATAATACACATACACATAATAACTTTGTTTTGTCTGCTGCTGTGCTACTATCATCTTTCATTGCTGAGTATAGGCTTCTATGAAGGAAAAAGGTAAAAGATTAATTTGCCACTCTGCTCATTTGTGGGCTGGCGAATACTGGTTTTATCAGAATACAATCAATAAAAAATCGTTATTCGTCATAATATTACACAATTGCAACTCTATTTAGGTCAGTAGAGCAATTATCGAGCCCGGGAGAGTGCGACTCAGGATTGGTGGGCATGCGGTCCCGCGCTGGTGGCTCTAAAGGCGGACGTGGTCGCGGGTCAGCATGGGGCTCGATTTCGCGCGTGTTCGCCCGCAGCCGGCACCGCACCAAATCTGGCAGCGCTACTAGCAGCGGACACGAGAGTGGTAAGAGATAATTAATTAATATTTAATAACACTTTTTGTTTTTTGTTTGAAAGCTCTTTTCACATTTAATTTCCTAAATTCATTCTCTTTGCTTCAAAAGTATATTTTATTATTTTATTAGTATATTTTGGTTATACATATAATAGACTTGTATGATGAAATTCATACTAGCTGGCTTGTACCGTAACTCCACAAGGACGTATTCACGAAGGAACTCTATCACAAATATAATAAATTTAGACATACTTTGTTTATTTCATACAATATTAGTCCGAATTAATGGATTTTTTCTTAATTGATAGCATGTTAAATAAGGAAGGTTATATAATGTAAAATATAGCGCTATATACTCGTATAGTAGTGAGACAGTAGATAACAACTAATAACTAAAAACTAAACCGACGACGTGTATTAAAACTATACACAAATAAAACCATGGTCGCCGCCTAGTATTATACAGGGTTACTTCTAAAACACCAGCAACCTCGCAGGACAAGATAGCTAACATTATGTACAACAACATTTGTTCTATCACTTTTGACATAACTCAATACATTAATTAAAAATGATTTTTTAAGCTTTTATTGTACTGCTCTGAAATTTAAAGTCTATGTTTCATTCATTATCGAAAGGATGACGCGACGCTCGGGCGCGCTTGCATAATAATAGTAATAAATAACACTTTCTCTGCCCGATAATTCTAGTTAGTAAAATTAATATAAATTGCTTGGTGGGTTTGTGGGCAGTATCATAGTATGTATATCGCAGTGACTTAAGTGAATAATCAAATTTCTGTTTTGTCATGTCCCTGCAATAAGTACACTGAGTCCACAATCCCTTCATACTTTACCAGGCTTAGGACTGGCTATATTAAACAATAAAAAACAAATAAATCGTATCTATAGGAGGGCAACACATCTGCATAACCTCCAGAGGTTGTGTGGTAGACATCCGGTACCTAGTCATCAAAAGGATTCGACTGTCCGTATGCCTGCCTATACTATAAAAATGTAGGTATGTAGATTAGGTATCTGAATTCTGAACATAAAAAAATATGTGAAAATTATTAACGTAGGTAATTATTCTTTAACGTTTACTAAAGTCTAATTAAACCAATTTAATATCAAATATTGGTAGCTAGGTATTATTCACTTTTTATTGTTAAATACAGGCGTATTTCAAAAGTGAAATCAGCGTATTTACAATAATTAAAAAATTAAAAATAATTGACAATAAAATAATATTTACAAACGAAATATTACCTCTAAGGTTAAAGTCTCGCGCATGTCGGTGCGTATCGCGTACATAGCGTTCAAAATAGTCACCATCACAACCAACACACAGACAACACCTAAAAATCAGCTGTTCACTAACACGTGCTAACTCTTCCGAATTAGTTTTAATTTTATTGAACGCACAAATTATTTTAGTTAACCGAACCAGTTACAAAAATTTACTCGTGCTAGTTTGTTAGATTCGGTGAGTTGACATTGTCTCACGGCTCGGTGTAGGTAAGTTCGAATATCTAGCTGCATATTGCCGACAGGCTTCCGACACATTGTCATCACACCTAGCCAGTATCCTCACCATTTCCGTGTATTCGACATTAGAATAGCGGCGGTACCATGATTATAAAATAACTTTAGTACAGGTACAATACATCGATCGATACGAATAAAATAAATACGAGTAGCACACAAAATCATATTATGACGCACACAAAATCATATGACGCGCGCGCATCAAAGTCGCCCGCCGGGCGCCGACTGCCACGGCTGGCTAAATAGGTCAAGTTCAAAGGCCGCTCCGTTCCTCTTCCCCCTCACATTAGTACGTGGTAGTTATTTACCTAATCTTTGGGTCGCGCGTAGAGTTTATTACATTCAAACGAAAAATTAAATTAATATTTATTTTTGTATGAAAATAAAATCTAACAAATTAACAAAAGTGGTAGAACAAATGTTGTTGTACATAATGTTAGCTATCTTGTCCTGCGAGGTTGCTGGTGTTTTAGAAGTAACCCTGTATAAATACTATGATATGTTATAGGGTCCCAAGTAAAGGCTCGTAAGAATTATATAGGATATAAGATACAGATAATGATTTATTATGAGACCATTACTTCATTTATATATATATATTTTTTTTTATTTTCGTTTTCGTAATTGTTTTTTTTTTTATAAAAAATATAGAAATGTTATGAAGCTGGGGAATTAATATTAAATTTTATGATTTGTACTAGGTTGAAATTTATATACTTATTTAAATCTTACGCTATAAAAATTATTAGTTATTTATTTGCCAAAAGTGACCAATATTAATTATAAATAATTTGTTTTAAGGCAGGTAAAAGAAATGCAAGTAACTGGTTGACTTATTAACTCTTCCTATAAACTAGCAAAAGTTTAATTTTATAATGAATCGCAGAACGTGGCCATGTTTACTTAATTAATAAAATTTTCTAGAGACGATACTGTTTTATTCTTGTTTTTAAATTTTCTAAAATAGAGCAGCGAAAAGTTTGTAGTTCTTAATTAAACTTGAGTTATTTATACTATAACATTTTTATCGAACCCCAAAAAAGTATGTTAGTATTTTTATGTTAGCAACTATAATGATTTATTGCTGCACATCTTGAATCACAAAAATTTAATTAATTTTAAACTTAAATGTTTTATAATTTTGTTTATAACTTTACTTAACAAAAGTAAAATTATGAAAAGAACATAACAGAATTTTGTCTCGTTTTTTTGTTGACGACCATAGATATCAAATAAAGGAAACAAATTGAACTATTTTTCTATGATTTTTTAATATTTTACCTCTTTTCTTAAGAGCCGGAGTTAATTTATGAAAATAAAAGTACATCAACAGATTCCAACATAGATATTAGATAGTAGACACGAATAAACGGTATGGAATACTATTAATTGGAATCGATTAAAAATCGATCGATAGAATCTTTCCTACTAGGGTGTGCTTAGTGTAGTAGACCTTAGTGTGGTATCTAGAATGGGCCAGACATCAAGAAAATATCTCAGCACCAGCAGGTTTTCTTGATGAGATATTTGTACAAGAAGATGAACAGTAAAAATGTCTTACAAAATGTTTTTTTATTTCCTTATATTCAGTATCATATTATCATAGTAATTAGCCTGGAGCCCTGGACATACATACAGACAAAAAGACAAAAATTCTAAAAACTATATTTTTGGCTTCTATTTTGATTGTAGATCACACCCCAAGTATTCTTTTAAAAAAATATGCAATGTACAGTTTTGACTTTCCTACGATTTTATTATATGTATGATATATGTACGATTGTTATATGTATGATATGTATGTATGTTATATGTACGATTTTATTAATGTGTCTTCGGTTGTCTACATTTTCGTCGACTTACGTTGTATTATACTTTATATCAATAAATAGGCATGCATAATAACATACAAATCATTTTATCCAAATGAATAACGAGATAGGTACTTAACTAATGTTCACGGTTCGTTCATAACCTAAAAATCCAAACTCTGATATGTTTTTTTTTCGGTTTTCCGGCTTTCCTGAATGAAAATAAACTCACTTGGAGACTCTACGTTTAACGCCGAATCTTTTACACATATTTTTTAGTATGGGACGCTTCAGTTTGATTCCAGACAATTTGATGTATGGAGATCTGCCATTGTTCTTTGCAAAAGCTTTTTATGAATGTTCTCTTAAAATATATATCACCCATTACTTTGAATATTATAGACAATATTGCAGAAAAACTTATAATAGTCTAAGTTGTGACAATATAACTAATTAAAAATATATAAATAAGTAAATACATACATAAATAAACAACATTAAGTGTAATAAGATACTCCGTGAGAACAATACCTTTTAATCAAAGTTTTTTAAGGATAAAATTTAGTGACATGTTCGTGTATTGAAGTCTCGAAAAGTTCGTGTAATGACGGCACACGGTGCGCGGCGCGTGGCGCGAGACGCATGGTGCGCGGATCGCGGCGCACGGCGCGCGGCGCATGGTTCGCGGTGCACGGTTCACCGTGTGTGGGGCCGAATGTCAATTTCGTCGTTTCGCATATATAGGGTGAGTGGTCGCGGCGAGGTCGTGTTGAGCGACACCGTGATGCGCACCGCTCACACACGTGGTATGAATTTGATGTCGATGACACGTGTCATAGCGATGGCGCCGTCGCTAGGGCGCGTCTTCTGACGTCTGTTCTACCACGTGTGGAAATGATACTGTAGTGGTGCGGTTTGACGGGGCGACTCGAAGACTGCTAACTGTGGTTGATCCCCTAATAATATTGATACATGGCAATATTGAAATATAATAGGAGATGCTACAAGCATCTACCTTTGAAATATACATATTTATATATATTGACGGTAGGTATGCTGGGGCCGTCTAAATAAATATTAATATCGACATTGAGTCGTATCATAATAATGGTGATGCATGGCAATATTTAAATATAATAGGAGATGCTACGAGCGTCTACCTTTGAAATATACATATTTATATGTATTGACGGTATGGTGGGCCGTCAAAATAAATATCTATATCGACATTGAGTCGTATCATAATGATGGTGATGCAAGGCAATATTTAAATATAATAGGAGATGCTACGAGCGTCTACCTCTGAAATATACATATTTATATGTATCGACGGTATGTTGGGGCCGTCTAAATAAATATTAATATCGACATTGAGTCGTATCATAATGATGGTGATGCATGGCAATATTAAAATATAACAGGAGATGCTACGAGCGTCTACCTTTGCAATATTCATATTTATATGTATTGACGGTATGAGGGGGCCGTCTAAATAAATATTGATATCGACATTGAGTCGTATCAAAATGATGGTGATGCTTATCAAAATTAAAATATAATAGAAGATGCTACGAGCGTCTACCTTTGAAATATACATATTTATATGTATTTGACGGTATGTGGGGCCGTCTAAATAATTATTGATATCGACATTGATTCGTATCATAAATAAGTATCATAAATATTGATGGCAGCAGCCGTCTTATTAAATAAAAATATAAATGTGCGTGATGGAGCGACACGTACAGTGAGATGATTGAGAATCATCTTGACAAAGAAATGTATTTTACGATACATTAAAGGGGCGATACACCTTACAGATCGAAGATCTGTTATACTTTGTATATTGTAGACCTGTCTCGTTAATTTATTAGGGAGCATGGAATACAATATACGCAACTTGTAAAACTGTGCCGACCGCCGGACTTGCGCTAAATCGTTACATCTAGCCGTCGGATTTCTGAAGTTCGATTAGTCTTTCGTGTACGTTCGTAGGGTGTTTCATACATCACTGTTGGCATCCTCAACTGCGATCGACGAACGATATGGAAGGATCTCGTATTGGCTTGATGTAAAGTGATTCCGCGAGTCCGTTAAAGTCGCTCTGTCGACTCATCGGTCGTTGGAAAAACTCTGAAACGTTATCGAAACGTATCTATATATGTCATCAAAAACAAAACATAAAACGACGATCTGGTACGATCACCTTGCCTCCGAGCGACGATTAATATGTTGACGATAAATTTGTAAGAAATGAGCATTGTGCAATAAAGAATCTCGATTCTAATTATTATTTTCGTTCGAGTGCTCGTAATGTTATTTGGTGAGTTACCACTAAATAGTGTGAGCACTGCGCTGAATATACTCTAGCATTTTCTTGATGATTTGATACTGGAATGCAAGACGCTGTGGTTGATTTCGGTCTCCGCAGATTATTGAGCCCTTTGTCAATGTCGTCTTGAATTTGTATAGGTGACGCAAAAGTGAGGCGCGATGCCCTACGTTGCGATATAATTCGTGATACGTAGGGTGTCCCTCATACTGTGACATCGAGGTAGAGGCTATTGTATACAACTTCGGTTGGAACACTGTGTGTCCCTCGCTCTGTCTAGCCTAGAGTAGTGTATGCGCCATGTGGTACTGCTGTGCTATTTTTAATCGACGTTACGATGTCTCGGATGATGTCTTTCGTTGATTAACTATACCGGAACCACGACCGAATTTTGCTCAGCGTTGCTGACGCCATTACGATGGTGGAAGTGATACGTTGCAGCAGTGTTGGACCCTAACTGTGGATTTCATCCATAGTGTTTAAGCATAGATCGCTTATGAGTTGACTACGCTCTGAACTAATCTGATCCGAATTTAAATTACTATTAAAACGCAAACCTAGAAATATAAGTTTTAGATAATATGGTATAGGAGGTATTAACAAAATATTAAAGAAAATGTACTTTGCTACATGTTTCAAATAAACTAGAGATATAAATTTTAGATAATTAAGGTATAAAAGGTATCAACGAAACAAACCATAAGGTTATGACATATAATAAGTAACACAATACATTTATAGGACCACACGATTGTAGTTATAATACAAAAGAACGTATAATACATATATGTGTGTCTAGGGAACATAATCATTAAGTTAAATGTGTAACATTACGGTTAAACGTAAAATGTGAATTATATTCACGCCTTTTGTATTTAAGTTTTAAATTTGACTTTATCACAATATTATAAGAGGTTACTAATAAGGTTCAGTAAGGAAAAGTCATTCAATTACATTCGAATCGGCTGGAGAACATATGATAAATGGTTTTTTAATCAATATGGATCTACAGTTACGAATTTAACATAACAACCTTGATTGTCATGACGAGTGTTGAAAAGAACTTTAACTTCACAACTATATTAAATGTCAATATAAGGCAGGAGTAGGAGCACAATAAGTGTTCGATCTCAAATGAGGAAGGTTCATAAAATGTAGGACGGAAACTACTGTAAGCGGCGGGCGCGGGGCCGTTTACCTCCTCTCCTCCTTTTAATTTTTTTTAAGTATTTTAATTTTTTATTTTCCTATTTTAATAAAGTAAGAATGGAGAGGAGCTACTTCTATTAGCAACTATATTAACGAGGTGTTAATAGAAGATGAGATCGGGTCTTGATCTTTTATTTTTTTTTATCAATTTATACACATACTCATTACGAAGTTTTATTTAATTTCTTATAATCATTTGAACTTGTGATCACTGATACTCTAAAAGAACTTGGTTAATACAAAAACATCGTAAAACGGGTCCTAACTAACTAGACGATATAACGAGCCATATTACAAATAATTAATTTTTAATTTACTGTTCTCTTATATTTACGCGAATATTACTCATTTAATTGAAAGTCTATATCGGATTTTATCGCGTTTATTTGTTAAAAACTTTACAGTTTAACGATTTTATTAATTAATTAAATTATTTCCCGACGTTTCGGACCCTTTACAGCGTCCATGATCTCGGGGGACTGAGGTGGTGGGTGTCCGAATAATGAATCATTTCATTATTCGGACACCCACCACCTCAGTCCCCCGAGATCATGGACGCTGTAAAGGGTCCGAAACGTCGGGAAATAATTTAATTAATTAATAAAATCGTTAAACTGTAAAGTTTTTAACAAATAAACGCGATAAAATCCGATATAGACTTTCAATTAAATAATTTTTAATTTTTATTTGATCTCTCTCTAAGGAGTGAGTAGAGATCAGTTACAAAGTTAACATATACCCATTAAAAATGGTATTAAATAGTGGCGTATTCTGAAATACGAGATACGAGATATGGATAATAACGTGTTGAATCGTTAAAGTTACGCAACAGGTTAGGGCAAAGATACGCAACGCGTAGAGCTAAACAAGTATATTTCGTTTATAAATAAACAAAGTTTTACTACTAGCACTTTACTTTTTGGTTAAATTTTTTACTTATAAAAGTAAAAAATGTCGTCACATACAAGTGATATTATAAGGGTCCCAATGTCGTGTTTATAATTTTTTTTTTTTTTTTGATCAAAAAATGACATTTCGTCGATTTTTCTTGGATGGGCAAAGAGGCAAATTTCACACATGATATACATACTAATTTTTGGTTATTGCTTATGGCTGGGGTCCGGAACACGGCAACAGCACGAGTGTGTTTTACGTCACACATTTGTATGTCTTGTCTCGGGATCAGGTTCCAGGACACAGATGACACATCACACACGATTTAGACGTTTATGGTGTGTTATTTACGTTTATTCCGTGTGTGCAGATGATTGAGTTTCAGAACACAGCAGTAGAAGTAGGGGGAGGAGTGCGTGCTAACGTCACACGCTTGTAGGTATATGTGAAGAGCGTCGGTTCTAAAATATAGCGACATGAAGTCACTCACGTATACTTCCTGTATAGAGCCTGTGTACGCGGGCGCAGGCACTGGTCGCGCGTGGTCGCCATTGGGCAGCGAGGCAGCGCTGCGCGAGGCGGCTTCGCTGCCGCTCTCGCGGTGGCGAGCGCCCGCTATCATCGCGTGGCTTGAGCTCGCGCTCGGTATGCCGCAGTACGCCGCCGCCATCGCCGACAACGTTAAGAGTGGAAAGGTCGGTAACCAAATGGCATTTATTGTGCGCATTAATTAATTGTGTTTATTTAGTTATTTTATACACGTTGAAAAAACTAGACACATAATTAATATTATCTTCACTCACCAATTGGTTAAAGTTTTTGTTATTTCTTAATTTTTTTGAAAGCTTTTTCAATATTTATTTTTTTATAAATAAAAAAATTGTTATTTGTAAATAGTTTTCTCTTCAAAATATGGTATATAAGTATTCAATTAAATAACAACGAACTTGATTTTAACACTAGCAAAATATGATTATAAAAGATGTAAAATTATATAAGTTAAATAAAATAAAATGTATACCACAGACACACGAGAACAATTGTATTTGATATAATCCTATTCCAAAATAGATGGATTTGCAATTACGCGTTCACAAATAATCATTTATATTCTCATTGAATTAATAGTCGACAGTAAAATTGGTAACTTTTTGTGAAATTAGTTTGGTTAGCTTATGCTACAGTCTAATAATAATCAACACTCTATTAAATTAATGGAACTGCAGTTAATAACAAGCTCGTTCATTAGTCATTAAGTAAATTATATATAAAGTGTTAATGTGCGCGATAAAATGAGAATAGTATGATGACATTAAGGCCTCGTTCCCACTACGCCGGACGCCGGATTGGTGAAACTGCCTTAAAGGCTAGTAGTAGTGGCCATACATTTTATATGAAGCTGTTCACATTTATCCGGTTCCGGCGAAAACACCGGATCTGGTGTTTTGTGAGGTGTTTTTGCCGATCCGGTGTAATGGGAACACCTCGTTCCGGAATCCGGTTTCCGGCGATTTCGACGATCCGGCGTATGGGAAACACGGCGTAAGGCGTAACTTATGTTTAAATAAAGCCCAATACGTATATGTATATATTGAGTTTAATAATTTACACGGCATGCCGGTTGACGTACATTTTTATAAGTGTACTTGTTACCTAACAATCTAGTCCGACATAACTGCTTGTATTTACCATCAATAGCTAATTATGTTTCAAATTGTCTTTTTCTATTTTTTTTTTACATTTTTTTTAATTTAATATTTTTATATTTGTGGTGTAGATTAGATAAATAGCTATATAAAATTCGTCTGGAAAAACTTAACTACTCGATAAAATGAGTTGTTTTAATTATTAACTTTTTTACTGTATTAGATTCTGAGAGAAATAATTAAATGTTTAAAAAATAAATATAAGAAAAACCCTTATTTTTATCCATTCATTATTCACAATAGCAATTGTATCACATTTATATGGAAATGAAGTCGCAATACAGTCCTTTGATAAATTCATCGTACAATCATTTGTTTATTCAAATCACGTTGGTTATCGGTTCGCAACGGCGTCATGTTATTAATATAATATTTGGCACAATTATTTCATATCGGAGAACAAGCATTCGGATTCAATTTTAATGGACAAATTGAATGGAGAGGTCGCAAGGAAATTATATTGTAGTTCGTACGTCTATTTGATAAATTTCTTAACTAGATAATTATTTGTTGAATGAAGAAGGCTTTAGTTTTAAAAAGGTATAAAATAATACCATTTGACGATAAATAATAAAAAATTTCTTAACTTAATAATATGTCCTCACACATATTCAACTATAAAAAAAAGTTTTTTCTTAATATCCTCAATTCCTCATCTACAATGAAAGGAATACAGAAAACTATAGTTAGATATATTTCAATTATTAATACATGAATATTAAAAATTCATTTTGAAACTTTGAAGCTTATGAAACTGACACTATCTCGAGTTTTTCATATCGCACTTCCGACATCGAGAGCTCTATATTTTATGGGAAAATCATATTACGCGGCTATTACGTGGCTCTCTGAACTGGTAGTAATGAAGCATTATTAAAATAAAAGTTAATAAACTTTTGTAGGTTTATTTGTTCATATTTTATAAAATATATTTCTCGTTACATTATATTTTTTATAACTTAAAAAAAAAAACATAGATATATACGATGTAAGTTAATTCTTATTTAATCTTATTTTCCTTTAGGATGTGCCTAAGTTGTTTTTAGTTGTACAACCATGTCTCCTAAATATTTATAGAAACATCGATTATAAAATATACTTCCTGCTAAATGTTCAAACTTCTCATTTTCTATTGTATGTTATTTTGACCATTTATAATATCTAAGTAAAGGGTATTCCGAGGTTATTTAAGGGTATGAGGTTATCTTATTAGAAACATTGTTAATGACTGCAGGCTGTTATTAAGTGATTACAATCTAAATGTCTTAGTTCATACTCGTATACTGCAAATCATTCACATAAAATTACCATACGGGTAACCAATTATTCAGTCATTAAATTTATACTTTATTATATTTTATTTGTAATACACTCATCATGAATCATATATGTTAAAACAAAACTAAAATTTTAAAATATAAATAATATATTACATTTTCAATTTTTGGACAAATACACACAAATTAAAAAAGTATTTATCATTATCAACATCAGCGATATCTGCATAGAGAAAGCAATTGACGCAATATAAGCGTCAAATATTGTGTTCTGATTGTTTCTAGATCCGTGCTTTGAATGGGCAGGTTCTGCTCGAGCTGACAGACACGGACCTAGAGGTGGGCTTGGGGATCACTCAACCGATGCACAGGAAGAAGCTGCGGCTGGCCATCGAAGAGCGGCGGAGGCCAGATCTCGTACGAAACCCCAGCGTGGGCCAACTGACACATGCCTGGGTCGCCGCTGAGTGGCTGCCCGACTTGGGCCTCTCACAGGTATGAGTCGTATTCCTTAAATTTCCCAGTATATTCATTACCAATGGATACATTATTTGGTGTGATCATTGCATGTCTATATCATCAAATAAAAATGGTTTGACAGCATTTCATCGAATGTCAAAGACATTAATATTCATAATAAAAAAATCATATCCGTGATATATATTTAATACTGTATAATATTATATATACTCTTAAAAAAATTCAATACCAATAAAAGTCATAATTGCTATATATATTTAATAAAGCTAAAAAACTATAAGCTAATAGATTCTGTAATATCATCAACAGTACGCTGAATCGTTTTTGGCGAATTTAGTGGATGCAAGAATGTTGGACACAATCAGTAAGAAAGAACTTGAAAAGTACCTTGGCGTTACGAGGAAGTTTCACCAGGCCTCCATCGTGCACGGCATTCATCTGCTTAGGATAATGAAATATGACAGACAAGTAAGTTACATTCAGTAGAGCTCGGATAAAAACGTATAATTAAAATAAAAAATAAAAAAAAAACATTTATAAGTTATTAAAATGACTAAGTTTTCAGAATTGAAAAAGAAACATGAAACCTTTATTTTTTTATTTTTGATTATAATAATCATTAATTCTTACTATTACGTTGATCAGTTCTGTTACTAATTCATAAAACAATGGTACAACGGTAAAAACCGCAAAGTTGTAATCATCCAGGTAAGGCATGGAAAGTGTGTCAGTGTACCAGAATAGATCTCATTACTTAGCCGGCCTGCTTACATAGTGTCAGCTGATTTGCACACCTGAAACTAGGCTATGTTTCTTGGGACACAAATACTTACTATCTACTCCTAATAATTTAAAATGTTTGCTAAATTAATACACTTAATATTCTACACTGACTAATATAATAACCCTCAATAAATTATGTAAATTGTTAAAAGATAAGAAATATCGCAATTTTTCGTTCCAATCTGTTTAACTGGTAAAATAAACAGGCAGTTCGTTACGGGATAAACGAAGAGAGATAAGGCATAAATAAATAAATGACTACTAAAGTCTCTTAGGGTGCGCACAAATATGATGCAAAACAGCCTTAAGGCTGTCTGTAAACTTGGTAAACATGGCACCCCTTACATTAAAAACTACTGCATTAGCTAACCAAACATTTCCTCTATGAATTTGAGACAAAGTATGAAAGAATTATTTTTTAGTTCGTAACTAAAAAACTGCCTTACGCCGTGTCTTTAAACTAGTTAACTTTGTGTTTATAGATATTCTTGTAGCGTTGAAAATCTTTGTAGCAAATTTTTATAGCCTTCATGAGGTAACAATAAATAACTTCCTATTATTAACATAAAGTTTTAATCTAAACAACAATAAAAATTGTTAATACTTTTGTCAAAGAAAGCCGAGTATTTAGACTTTAAACTATTTATATTTAAGCACCTTTTTTTATAAATGTTGGATCGTTTACATGTAACCTTAAAGAGTGTTTTGTAGCCACGACCCTAGTAATGTTGGACCCATTAATCATTTCTTATTCAAACCTCTTTTGAATTCTACAGTGACATTGTCTCAAAATTTGTCCTCATTTATCTTGGCTATTTTTAATAATATTCTCTTGAATTATTATACTTTTATCATCAGGGTTTTACTGAAATGAAATGAACTTATGAACTGAACGTACCCTGTAAAGTGTAAGCGGTCCACATCTGGGATAATTCCTCTTTTTCATATAGGAGAAGCTTAATCCACCACGCTGCTCCACTGCGGATTGGTGGATAGTTTCCCTATCAACAGTAACGAACTTTATCAGGTATCTGTGATAACAACCGGGATGGCTTTGTGTACTTTCTGAGACGCTATGGGGAGACCCACGAAGACAAACACCCAGACCAGAAACAAATATTTGTACAAATACAAATATCTGACTCGAGAGGGAATCTTAGAGCGGAAGCACACGGCGTATTTGAACCGCGCAGACGACACGCGTTTTAGGTACGCGCGTTTTCGGCGCCGTAGATGCTGAGTGTTTCGTTTGCATCGCTTTAAACGCTCGTACAAAGGGGCGAAGAGGCAGAGGAGAGGCACACGCTCACCGATCGCACGGAAGTTACGAGCGATTACAGCACGTCTGTATGGCTGTAACTGCGGGTATACGCGCACTAGAGGCGCGTTTCATGCTCACCCCGTGTGCGTAGGTTACATGGTTGCATTCAAATCTCGTTTGAAGCGCGTATACGCGCGTTATCTACGCGTCATCTGCGCGTTTAAAATACGCCGTGTGCTTAGGCTCTTATCCGCGACCGCATTAAAACGACTAGTCGCGTTACTGCACCAAAAGGATGTCATTTCAACAATCATCAGTGTCTTATCGTTTGCATTGTTATATGTTTTTAAAAATAATTAAACTTCTATAAACTATTCCATTACATAATATATCTAGTTCGAAAACATAATATGTATTTCTCTCGTAAATTTTTAATTTTTGTAAAAACAATTATAGAATAAATTGAAAAAGATCATAAATCTAATTTTAAATAATTATTATCTTTATAAGAAACTTTATTTTAATAGGCTTTAGCAGTGCGACGGCACCAGTGCGAAAACGTGGATGCCGATCCTTTGGTTTGGACCAATCAGAGATTTATGCGTTGGGCGCATAACATCGACTTAGGCGAATTCGCTGATAATCTCAAAGGTAATCATCTCCTCCTATATGGGTCAGCTAATCGATTGAATGCAAATAATTTACATTTAAGCATTAAAAGATTTAATAAAAAATCCTATTAAAATATAGAATCTGAACCCTCATTTTCTGTGTTATTAGTTTAGTTCCATTAAAATTATGCTAAAAAAAAATGAATTTCACAAATAGAACTACGATTAGGTAAATGATTTTTTGCTATTGTTATCATTTTAGACAGCGGAGTACACGGAGGTTTAGTGGTACTGGAACCGTCTTTTACTGGAGAGACTATGGCTACAGCTCTCGGAATACCACCATCTAAAAGTATAATCCGAAGACATTTGGTAGCAGAGTTTGATGCTCTGGTCATTCCCGCAAGGTAAATAGATTATTCTGCCTTTATGACAAGCATATTTTTATGCCATAAAATTAAATATATTTATCTAGAGCAGAACATTACATGAAACATAATTTCTTAAAATCAATGAGTTGAAAAAAAATTATTCGATATTCATGTTCAACAATAAGTGCAATATTTTTAATGTCACAAAAAAAGTTGTCAAGTGCATCGCAAAGAAATCAGTCATAGAATAAACGAAGCACTGCATGAAAGCCTAGTCACCGACACGAGCGTACTGCCTGTAGATGATTATAATATGAGGTGCAATCCTGCAGGTATACGATATTTTGCCAGGTGGAAGAACTGCAAGTGGAGGCTGCCCGAGCATCCATGTTGTCCACAAAGCAAAGATAAATCAAAAAAGATAAAAAAACTCTCCTTCAAAAAATAAATGTCGCTTCGATGTCCTTTTACAATCTGTACCTATGTAAAATTTCCTCGATTTAATACAATGTAAAAGTGCTATTTTTACACGAAACTAAATATAGTTACGTACGCTGTATACTTTTATAGAAGTTTCTTCAAATTGCTCGTCTGTAATTATATCTATTCAAAAAGTTTACGAGCGGTGAAGACTGATATGTGTAGGAAACGTGGTTCGCAAATCGAGTACGAGTATGAAGAAAGTTCGTAATGGACACCTTCGAAATTGAACGTCATCGCCTGTCAGTGTTAGATTCGATGTTCTCTCCCCGAAACCTTCCAACGCGCTGTAGATTAGATTCGTCACATTAATATTATTCGAAAAACGATCAATTTCATAATTTTTAGTGAGTATATAACATACGAATAACATACGAAGTAGTCCGTAAATGCATTAAATGCTTTACGTTATTTATTATAAGGGGTGAGTTATATCCCATTACGAAAAAAAAAAAAAACTTAATAAAACTTGAAACTTTAATTTTAAATTATAAAACATTTAAAACATAATAAACGATTTGAATTTCATTAAATATTATTAGATATAAAACGGAACCATTCACAATAGCTTTAGGGTTATAACAATAAATAGTATTTACTAATATTGTAAGATAACTATGTTTTTGACTTGTATACATTCATATTGTAAAGTTGAGAACGGTGTATTAGATTTATTGTAACACTATCAATTGGCATATAAATGTGAATAAATCCTTATAAAAGATAAACCTTAAGGGATATCGAGCCAATTTCTTTTCTTGACCATCACCTCTAAACTTGGCGATCCTTGCATCGAGACAGAACGGTAAACCATTTTATCGATACGTCATGAATGCCTCTCTGTCATCATCATTAGTTCGCACCTTTCGGGCTTTGTCCACTCTGTCCGTATAACGTTTATTTCTTCCATAAACATTGATTGATTTATTTTTTGGCTCATACGTTAATGATTTTATTGTTTTTGAACACAATGATATGCTTGTCTACTTTAATTTAGACATTGTTATTAAATGATTGTTGTTTTCACATTTAATCAAAAACAAAAATATCGCATTTGCATAACTGTATTCCGTTTTGACTGTTCTGCTTACAAAAAAATATTGTTTTAATTTAAAAAAAAAAAAGCAATTAAATGACATAAAATTCAAGCCTCAACAAATATCTAGATAAACGAAAGTTAAACTGAGATCGTAAAGCTTTTCAATTACGATTTGCGATATTTTTCTTTGTTATTCAAGTTTCAAAATTTTTCCTTGGTTACATTTAGGCCATTTTTATCATCGTACTTGTACACAATTAGCATGATTCGTATTATTTTTAAGTAAACTGCATCATGCTTTTGGTGTCTATGCAGAGTTTGTTGAGTTTCCTATAGCTCTTCACTTTACTACGTTCTATTTGATGAAAAATATACCACAAAAGAATATTGAATATAAACGGAATAGATCGATTAAGTAACAGATCTCTGAAAGCAATGTAAAAATAACAATAGACAATGCATGTGTGCTTTTTGTGTTAGAAATATGAAATGATTCTAGTACAAATTTGAGGGTGTGATTGAGAAATAAATTTGCTGACCGCTATCTGGCTACTTACTGTCTGTATTTTCTCAAATTTGTACCTTTCGAAAGAACAGTGTAAGTGATGAAAACGATTTGCAGGAATATGTTCGGCCATCAAATAAGAATGTTAGGACGACCCTTTTCGAGATCGGTGGCGACCGGTCTGCCGGGAATCGACTTCACTGCAGATTCGAGGAGGCATAGTCTGCGGGTAATTGTCTAATTTTATTGTAACATATTCGCTTAGTTTGTACTACATTGTAGCAGTCTGCAAATATCCCACTACTGCATAAAAAGTACTTCTTCTACAGAAGAATAGGATACAAACTTAATACGCCATGTAACTCCAGTTCTGGTTAAAGAATATATACGTCATTTCATTCCTTCCAAAAATTTTAGACCTTTACAGTTATGTTTTGTAGTGATTCACATATTTTATTGATTTAACTATCTCGGTGAATAAAACTATGTTTATATGTCCAGGGGTCTATAACTCGAGCTCTCGGGGTACTTAAGCCTAAGCACGATCGTCCGTCGCCGTCAAGTTCGAGCGAGAGTTCGAGCGTGATGAGTCTCACGCCGTACGCGTACTCGCCGCCCATAGCGGTCCGCACTCTCTCGCAAATGAGCATGACGTACGCGCCGCCGCCCACGCTGCAGGAGTACGAACCGATATACACGCCGCTCAGCCTGTATTCTCAGTCCAGCGTGTCCACAAGAGACAGCTTGCAGAGACTTAACGATATTAAAGAAACCAGTATCACCCATAGGTAAGACAGTATAAAGACACTTAATAATTATTTTTTAATAAGCATAATTATTAACTTACAATTCTATTATTTTGATTAAACTTTAATTAAGAGTAGAATATGTCATTATTTATATCAACATAATTACAGTCTGATATGCGAAACTAAAATCTAAAAAAGCGCAAAAAATAAAAATAACATAATTATATACGGTTCTCTCCTTAAGCCACTACCAAGCCGTTACCAAGTACAATTATTAATTCCATATAAATTCCTATTCTTCTTGATTCTGATCCTTGAAAAATATTCTTATAGCAACTTAGTATTTTTTCTCGAAAACTGACTCGTAAATCATTGCTTGTCAAAAATTTTTTCAAACAAAATTATTCGTTTATCTAAAGGTTTATTAAGTGTCAAACTTCACGAGCGCAGTAACATGTGGTTCAATAGCCTCTGTGACATTTCATGATGCCGTGTAAAAGTTTCATAAAAGACTCAGGTTCAACTTTAGAGTGTTACTATGTATATATTTATGCATATAAAATACCCCGACTGACCGATAAGTGAGTATTTTACATGATTTTCTATTAAATTTACACGTGCGTTGATTAACAATCATCCTAACCTACAAATGTATTTGTGTAGTTAATTGATTTCATTAAAAAAAAAAAATACTTATCGGTCGCACGAAAAAAGTTTGAAATTTTCGGATTCAAGACGAGTGTACAGGACAACGTCTGTCTTGTCCGCTTGTAACGTATTCGTATATAAAGTTTTATACCAACAATTTGACGGCTTGATATAAATAGATTACAAATCAACTATGTTCACAATAATACAGGGACATATTAGATTTGGAAATTACATCGATAAAAGGGTTATATTTTATTACCCGACTGCGACAGAAGGAGGGTTATGTTTTTCGAGTGTATGTATGTATGTATGTATGTATGTCCATTTCTTTGCCACGCTCTACAGCCCAAACGGCTGGACGGTTTTTGACATATGAGGTGTCGTTGGATTTGTCTAAATTGTAGTAGTGACAGTAGTGACATGACAATATAAATTTTCAAAATGGCGCCCGCAAATGGCGGAATGAGGGGGGGAGTTGATTTTTTTTTCTTATTGTAGCAATATGGGTATCAAATGAAAGCTAGTAAATTGTTTTATTCTTTTTAGTTTATAATAAGAGTAAGTTACGCAATCGGGTTTTTTGATTTTTTAATTATATTAAGTAAAATATGGGGTAGGTATATTTTATAGCTTAGGTTATTGGAAATGTTATTTAATTTATTTGAAAAAAGTTCTGATCAACGGCTAGTGGACTATATTGTGCGTCGAACACAATTGTGCGAACAAACGGAGTGAAATCTATTGTTATACAATATAATTTATACGGTTCTGATATATTTGTGGCCAAGTTGAATAATAAAACGAATGCTCTCGCTTCGTTGCACAGATGTGACCGCAGCAGACATATCTAGATATCTGTATTTACGACACTCTGTGGTGTCGGTAAGTTCGATTTTTGGAAAGTACATCAAAAATACTATTTGTACATATAATAAATGGATACATATAATAAATGCATAAAAATTTCTTACATAATTTAGAAATCCCTAACTATATGCTAAACTAAGACCAAGTTTCAGAGGTTACCGCTCTTGAAGTCATTACCTACAAACTACTGCGATAGGATATTAGTATGTATTTCAATCAATAACTAACAAGGATATGTTCCAAGTTGTAAGCTGCTGAGCGCATCTGTGATAGTGCTTTACTGTGTTGAAAACTATACAAGTCCTCAACTAACAATGTAGTCCCGCTTCATACTGAATACCTGACATATAGATTACCTGCACTTCTATTTACATAAAATATAAATGGAAATTGTATGTAGGTACTTTGTTCTGTGCTTTATAATTTTAGTCAAATAAATCAATAAATAAATTTCGATAGTACTAAATGTGATATTTATTATATTTCTTCTTTCTCATTTCTATATTTTTTATTCCATTTGTAATTTATTAAATATTTTATTATTATTATAAATAAAATACGCATTTTAATATTAAAATTAAACCTAGATATTATACACAAATGTGAATATGTAATTATAGGTGATATTCAATTTTAAAAAAACAAATACCATTTCTACATAACATAATTTTTAAGCAGTTGAATTTACAAGACGCATTAATATTTATACAATCCCTACATACTATCGTAGTATATATCAACTACAATCGATCATGATTACACAATGTTAGCAAGTATTCATCATTCATAAAATAATTCTAATTATTTATATAGAAAACTAGGCCAGGTCTCAATAGGACGTGAAGTAAGTCAACACAGGTCGAACACGTCAGTGAGACAATGAGAAATTGAACTCATTTGTTATTTATAATGTCCCATTTTCTAAGCAATGATTAGTATAAAATGGGTAACTCTACAATGAAATAGTATTTATAGTCCCGATGGTATTAATTTTATTACATTTTTAATGATTTAGTGAATTCGTTTATGAACACGTCAAAATGAAAGTATGAATATTTTGATCGTTAAATATTTTTTAGACTTGTAAGTTGTATACTTGATTCACTATTAATAATATTGAATAAAGTATTTTAAATATTTTTTTAGAGCTCTATAGTATGGCATCGCTAAAGAGACAATATGTTATGTATGCAGGTATGGCCACAAAGCGGACCACGCTCACCGCGTAAGCTCGCCGCTGCCGGCAAAGTCCTGCGACGACTCCGTCAAACAGCGCCGACACAGACGCGTTAAAAGCATCGGAGACATTAATGCATCGAGCAAAACATCTGTTTAAATTAATTATTTAACAATAAATTAATAAAAAAGAAAAAAAAAACAATTAGTCAAATTTTATTTTTATTTATTAATGTGTTTATTTTTTAATTAGCTATTAATGTATCGACGTTAAAAGTATTCGTCGGTGTTTTTTTTTTCTTTTTTTTTAAGTCTTTATTAGTATAATTCAGCTCTGTTATGTAGCACTCATTATGCTTATACTCGTATATCTCTATAGATTTGACATGAAATTTATAATTGAGATGTAATTATCAACTGTACATTATTTTACGTTTTAAGTTAACTGATAGTGTGTGTGATTCTATAAAAGTTTTGTTTTTTTACTATAAAAGTTACCAAGTTATCAAAAAAATGATTATCGTAATAACCAAAATTATCATTTCTTCACAAAACAAGGCACTGCCATACAATAGAAAAAGTGTATGAACTGTTCCTATCACTCAAAATCTTTTACTAGCTTATTAAACATTACTTATAAGTAAATAACAACATACTAAACATATCAAAATGAAAAAAAAAAAAACAATTCAAATTGATGGTACAGACTGAAACCAAAATATGATAACTATTATTTTGTCTGGTCATATTCGACGTTCAATGTGTAATAAATAGTTTTAAGATATAATATTTAATCTTTTATATAATTTTTTCATACGACTTTTAAACTTTCATAACGCTGTAACATTGCCGAACACTGTGATAATAAAATACTCTCACATAAAAATTTTAGTCAACTTATTTTAATATAATATATTAGTCAATTTGTGTGAATAAATAATTTTAATAAGTATTTATAGCAATCGAGCTTGAATTCCTATTATATTATAACCGTTGTTTTATTTTGTTCTTTCTGTTATTTTTACGTGATTATAATTTAAGTGATTTTGTTTATATTGTGATAAAATTGAGTTACCAATGTTTAAATATGGATGTCTGAAATAAAAAATAATAATTTATAAGATAGCTTGTTTTATTTCATAACTTGCAACTCTACATATACACTTAAAACATCACGATCTATAGGTACATATAATAAAATGGTAGGAAAGTCAAAACTGTACATTGAATATTTTTTAAAAAGAATTCTTGGGGTGTGATCTACAATCGATACCGAAGCCAAAAATATAGTTTTTAGAATTTTCGTCTGTTTGTCTGTATGTATATCCGGGATAAAGTAAAAAGTACTGCATGGAGTTACTTCAAATTTGGCACGAATATTATTAAGAAGTCGGGTCAACATATAGGCTACATATTATCACGCTATCACCTACGGAGAACGAGCAGTGAACCTTTATTACCCAACTGCGACAGAAGGAGGGTTATGTTTTTCGAGTGTATGTATGTATATATGTATGTATGTATGAATGTATGTATGTATGTATGTATGTATGTATGTATGTATGTATGTATGTATGTATGTATGTATGTATGTATGTATGTATGTATGTATGTATGTATGTATGTATGTATGTATGTATGTATGTATGTATGTATGTATGTCCATTTCTTTGGCACGCCCTACAGCCCAAACGGCTGGACGGTTTTTGACATATGAGGTTCGTTGGATGTATCTAAATTGTAGTAATTATATGTAGGGCTATATAAATTTTCAAAATGGCGCCCGCAAATGGCGGAATGAGGAAGTGGTTTTTTTTTTACTGTAGCAATATGGGTATCAAATGAAAGCTAGTAAATCGTTTTATTCTTTTTAGTTTATAATAAGAGTATTTTACGCAGTCAGGTTTTTTGATTTTTTTAATTAAGCATACTTGTTTCTTCAACGCATTCTGTAACAACGTGTAATCTAATAGCGTTTACGCAGACGACGTCGCGGGCAGCAGCTAGTTAATTTATAAACACGTAAAAATAGCTAAAACATTTATAAAAAGGCACATAAAAAATAGCTTATAATAAATAATACATACAATTACAGTTAATTAAAATCAGTACTTGCGGCGTCGAACGATGTCGCCGTCCTTACTAGCACAATTACGATGGTATTAAAGCTCATCCCACGCCGATATTTTATGAATATCTCATTGCTTTGTTCTTAAGAAATGAGGTCATTTATTTACTTGAATATTTCTTGGTTAAATATGGGTCTTTGATTACTTAAACTGGTTTAATTTTAATTAACCATTCATGATTTATATATTAAGAACTAGAGACATTTATATCTTCAAGGAATAATAAAATAATAATGGTCAGAGTTATATTTTATACATCACAGGTGGTTATAGGTGTAAACAACTACTCTTAAAAATGCTAGTATTTAGGACAAATCTTTTTATTTGATGCTTCGGAATAATCTACGAATTATTGAACTTAAATAAGACTGATGTGCTTCGTTCGTCGTATTACTAAATCTATTGATGGTTTAGAAAACTTCAAAGTTATTCTATCAAAACTGTAATACTATACAGCTGACAAATGTGTTTGTTTGTTTGAATTTTCAGGATTAACCGGACTGATTCCAAAATCGTCTACGTTAGACAGTTTTATAAATTATGATTATAAATTATAAAACATCACACAGTTACTTTCAGAATTAGAATCATAACCATAAACGTAGATGAAACACAAAGTTCATATAGGGAAAAAAATAAAATCATAGAGAAAAAAAATAAAATCATTGTCAATTTTTTTTAAACACATTACATTCGTCTAAGTCTCGCTTTAAAATTATTTTACGTTAATATTGTATTAATATATACATACAACTATGCATCCGTCGCTTACTTCAGTATTCTATTTCATCGCGTTCACATTCTCGGTGTATCCGAGTCACACGGTATAAGATCCGCACTTGACCTCGCTTGTCTTCAAAAGCTTATCTTAATCTTTCTTACGACATGACACATTACTTTTTACTTTTTAAAATTAAGATTTTTGGTTAAAAACTTTCAGACCTAGCTACATTACGCAGCTATGCATACAATATGAACTCTTTTGCAAAAAAAACGGGCACTTAAGCAAAGAACTATTTTATAGTTACTATTAGTTTGTTTGACAATTTTAGGTATTGTTATCCTCAGAATTTTATAAATTAATTAGGAAGGAATAGTTTTCATCAGTTTTATCATAACATTTTAATTAAATTATTAAGAAATAATGTTTAAGCTCAAAACACTATGATTGTACCTGCTCGCTAAATAAAAATGAAACGCGTTAATTTCTTTGTTTTTCTTGAATACATTAAAAGCAGATAAAAGTTTAGTATTGAGTGTGACCCCTTCTTGCTGAAATCACAGCTTGCATTCGTCTGGGCATGCTAGTGAGTATATCTTTTATGGTTTCTTGGGGAATACGTTCCCACTCCGCGGTAATCACATTCTTTAGCTCTCTGATGGTCTGCGGAGCCGGCTGCACTGATCTCACTCGTCGCTTCAGAACGTCCCAGACATGCTCTATGGGATTGAGGTCCGGACTTCTAGCTGGCCAGTCCAAACGACGAATTCCGACTTCTAGCATATACGCATCCACACCGCCAGACCGGTGGGCGCGAGCGTTGTCGTCCATAAAAATTGAGTTTTCGCCAAGAGCGGTTAAAGCGGGTTGTGCATAAGGAATTAGAACTTCCGTTATGTATCGGTGTCCAGTCAGTGTACCGTTTTCGATGAAGACTAACTCCGTACGATCCATAGAATTTATTCCTGCCCAAAACATAACAGAGCCCCCTCCATAAGGTGTGATTTCTTCAAAACATGCCTCTGCAAAGCGTTCTCCTCGTCTACGTAGCACTCGCCGACGTCGGTCTTCACCATGCAGAGATATCCTGGCTTCATCGGAGAACAATACCCTATCCCAGTCTTCATGAGTCCATGACACACAATTTCGAGCGAAGCTAAGCCTGGCAACTCGATGTCCACGGAGTAATTTAGGGCCGCGTCCCGGGCGATGACTGTGTATATTAGCAGCGAGAAGCCTCCTCCTGACCGTCCATAGACTAATTTGCACATTTCTTACTTCTTCGAGGGTGTTCTTGAGGTCCACATAAGAAGATTTGCGATTTCTCAACGCTTGACTAACTAGAAAACGATGATCAGGTGGTTCGGTACATGTCTTTCTGCCAGAACCAGGCCTTCTCTTGACGGAACCGGTCTCTTGATAGCGCTGCCAGGTCCTTTGAACTGTCGACCGACTCACATTTAGCCTCTGAGCCACGAAGCATTGACTGCAACCTTCTTCAAGCAGCGCAATAATTTTGCTCGCTTTTATCACTTTATCTACCATTTTCGAGATTGCTAAACAGCAATAACAATACTTTTAAATGTCAAGGACACCAGATAATTTAATAAAAATTGACAAAAAGTTAATTAGAGTCTATATTAACTATAGGGAATTCGCGCCACAAAATGTAGTTAAAAGTTATTTTCTTTGAAAACCAGGCTCAGTCAAAAATTTGAATTTGGAATGTACTCTTATAAACATTATGGCACTTTTATAACTGGCCAGTAACATGTTCAAATGATTAAAACCTTTTTGGTATTTTATTTTTTTCAGCCAGGAAGAAAATCGAAACCGCCCGTTTTTTTTGCAAATGAGTTTATGTATATTTAAAATAAAAATAAAATTTTAAAATAAATAATAATAAATTAAAAAGCAATTTAGTATATTACGAATTTCAATTAATTAAAAAAAAAATTACCAAAACTATTCGCAAATTGAACATAGTCGTTTTACTAAAATTATTTAAAACAGGTTATTTACCATGTTTTGTATTTTTATTTTGCGTAGCTCGATATTTCGACATTATCTACGAATGTCTCATTCACGAGACTGAAAAAAAAAAACATTTTTTAATTAATGTTAGTAATAAAAATAACCATATTCATTTAAAATCTAGTATTTATCATATAGTAGTTTTATTACGATATTATACTTTACCCTTCTAAATTCATTATTAGTGCCTATTTTTGATTTGATTCACTAATGTAAAAAAAAAAAGAATTAAAGCCTATGTTACTTTTTGATTATATATACGAGTACATAATAAATATATTATTAAAATAATGACTTGAAATTTTGTACAAAAATTTACTAAGAAATAAATAAGAAAATATATAAAGAGGAACGATGTAGATAAATAAAAAGTATCGCGCATTCCACTAACAGTGAATTAAATGATACATTTTCTTTTTTAACTAAATAATATATTACTTCCTGCGGCTCGATATGTTACAAGAGACTTCAACCCCTCAATTTATTCACCTTAATCCGTAACAGGAGGAAACGACAATAAATCGTCTTTGATCCGCTCAATAACTTCTGTGAAGGTATAATTAATTCCTCTTAATCTTATTGAAAAGCTTAAGATACTTAGATACCTTATATATAAATATAAAATATATTATACTTGCAATAATTATATCATTAGTGTAACAAATGTTAAATGAGATATTTAGGATTTTTAGGCCTTTTCATTTTTTTATGGAAAATATTGGAGCTTAAGGAGCTGCTGTTTCACTGCTGATAGATGTAGGTGTCTCAGAATTTATCAGTTGCAAGAGATGACTTTTGAACAATTTTAACACTTAAAAATCGGCGTTGCTGGCCTAGATATAAGCCCGCCAACTTTTGCCTTGAATCGACGTGTTTTATCCACTAGATCGTCTCGGCTAAAATAGTTAATAAAAAAATGTAACTTGTTTGCTTTCAAATCTTTAATCCATTACTAAATGTCTCAATGATTTCTTTACTACTTCAACAATTTTAATTTCCCAACTAATTTACTTTACTTATGGAAGCTAGTAAATTACTGTTTGAAGTTTGCGACCAGGCTTGAGGTCGAATCCACAGAAGTTTTCTATTGTTTGATTCGAAGACTTCGTTGGTTATCTCTGTCCTGACAAATTGTGGTCGTACTAAATCCTAAGTTTTGTGTTGAAATTTTTGCTAATAATTAATTTATAAATTAAGTACAGGTAGGAATGCAATCAACTCTTGGTCTAGAATGTAAGTATATTTTAAAAAGAAATTCTTTCTGCAAAAGCAGTCCTAATATTTCAAGAATGAAGGCCATCTTTACGATTGGAACCAACCACAAACAAAGGAAGAGAAGCTGAGGAACCTTGATCGATTTGTTGTAAAAATCATTCAACTTTGGTTGGTTGCCATTAAATAATTGGTCAGCCAAATGAAGTTTCCACTACCCCACTTTTTAGCTAGTCTTTCATAACTAAACATTATTGTCAAGTCCCAACCCTGCTCGAAAGCTTCTCGCCTTTGTCGATATGGTCGCGAAGTGGCATTTGAGTATTTTACGCTGACCGCTGTACATGTATTATTTACTATTGTACTTACAGATATAACAAGTATATTAATGCAGTAGAGCACATTTTAACTTTTTAGGTATCACGAAAATGGGAATAAATGATATTGAATCAACTTAATAAACATTAAAAAAATAGCCGTACGGTGACCGACAGAGAAGGATAATTCCGACCTCTTTCTTGTCGAGGTGTTGTAAAAGGTGACTAAGGCCATAGTGGTACGAACAACTTTACACCAACCAGTATGATAATGGGCAGCAGCGTCATTATATCCTGCCATAACAATTCTCGCCAAACCGCCTGCTAAGTGTGGCAAGTTTTGGCAAATCCCCTAGAGAAGATGAGGGAGGCCTAAGTTCTGCAGTGGACATGCAATGGCTGATGTAGTGGTGGATTTTTCATTCTACCATTCAAAGATTTAAATAACTTTACATCTGTAATGATTGAATCAATCAATCAATCAAAAATAAACATTTAAACAAAGATTATACATTTAAAACGTTTGTAAGAGAATGAGTTAATTTTTTTTTTTTCAATTTACCGTTTCCCTCTGGTATTTTTACATTTCAAAATAATTTATGCAAAAAGTTGCCATAATAAAATTGATGCATTATCGTCGCAGGTCATTTTTGTGAATTCGCTATTTATTTAGCAAATTTAATATAGTAATTGGTAAGATGTGCGTTAAAAAACTTTTATATAATGTTTATTTGATTTTAACTGCATTTTTTATTATTAAAATCAATAAAATACAAAACAATAAAATTAACTGTAAACTCATATTTTAAAAAATATACAATTATTTTATTTATTAATAACCTTATTAATTATATACTCGCCTCAACTTGGTATTTCTTTTCCTCTATTAGCTTTTGTTGTTGAATAGGTACCTTTGTTTATAAATTATACTTTTCCGGCAAACGACTGCTACGTGAGTTGTTTAAAACTTAACTGGTAGTGAGTGGTTTATAACTGATCATTTTCCTTCTTCTATCAATCAATTTTTCAGTTTAATAAGCCCCTATTTTAATCCCTATTATAAAATGAAAATAGTTTGGAAAATCCAAAAGTGAACGCCTCATAATCTCATTTTTCACAATCAAATTAATTAATTATTTGTAAAAGTGTATATAAGTACGTAGATAAACTCGTTCTTATGTGCCAATTATTTAAAAAAAAATTATTTAAGAACATTTAGCATAATTATAATTTTCATTTTTTTTTCTTTTTCTATCACAATGTAACACGCTTTTATTTATAAAAAAATGGGTATGTGATAAAGCGTAAATATTTAATACAAATGTAAAGTTTGAGCTCTAATAGGTATGTACCGTACCTACTTACGAATGGAATTATTGTAACGTAGACGAATATGGTTTATTATCGTTAAAGGTTGCAATGTACTGTACCTAATTAATGATATTTTTCTTATCAGACTTAAATTATTATTTTTAAATTAATTCTTTTTATTAGAAAGAACATAATAAAAGCTCGTTTTAAACAGTTTCTTTTTCTTTTAATTTTATTTTTAATTTTTTAGTATTATTTTTCTCTTTTATTTATAAAATAATAGTTATGTGGTGAAAATGCAAAGATTTAATTTAATGCAAAATGTAAAGTACCTACCATAAATTTTTATTTTTAATAATTTTTTTAATTATTTATTTAATACAAGGTGTAATGTGATAAAAACGCAAAGATTAAATACAAGATGTAAAGTATCATAAATTATTATTATTATTTTAATGCTACACTCCACCCATTCAATATATACATATAAATAAATATAATATAATACAATATATAAGGAATATAATAAATTTACATAAATTTACTTAGATAAATATAAGCGGGTGGAGGATTACGCCCCGGCAGAGAGATCAAACGGCCGGGGGTTAGGGCTGTAGGCTGAGAAATCGGCGGACAATCCTAGCCGAGTCGAGGAATACCGCCTTTTGCATCCTGGCTGCGAGCGAACCGTCACGGATACCCAGCTGCCTCAGATGGTGAGCGAGGCTAACCGGGATCAAACCGTTGGCAGATATAACGATAGGGATAATTTCAGTGGAATCAACATCCCACATGTCGACAATCTCGTGCGCCAGATCCAGATATTTACGTTTTTTCTCTGTTTCGGCTTTCACGAGGTTCTCGTCATGCGGAATGGTGATGTCCACTAAAAACACCCTCGACTGTGCCCTATCCATCACCACGATATCAGGCTTGTTCGCCAGTATCGTCCTGTCCGTGGCGATAGGCAGGTCCCAGTAGAGCCGGACTCCGTCGCGTTCGAGTACTGGCGCCGGTGTGTACTGGTAGTACGGCATCCTCTGTTCCAGGAGACAATACATTAGAGCAAGCTCTTGATGAAGAATCTTGGCCGCTTGGTTATGTCTGTGCAAGTACTCGGTGTTGGCAAGCGCTGAACACCCCGTAAGCACATGTCTGAGTGACTCGCCGGGATGACGACAAGCTCGACAGAAGTCGGGAGTGCCATCCTTCAGAATGTGCTTCCGGTAGTTGTTCGTCTTAACCACTTGATCCTGTATTGCACAGACAAAACCTTCGGTTTCCCCAAAGAGGTCTCCGAATCGCAGCCACTGCACGGAGGCCTTGACATCCACGTGAGGTGCGTGGAGCGCCTTGTAAAACCGTCCATGCAGCTCCTTCTCCATTTTCTTCTTTATTATTATTATTATTATCTTTTAAAATTATTGTAATTATTTTTTGATCGTCCATCTAATCCATATAATCAAAGACAGAATCCACATTCATAACAAACGGAACGAACGAACTTTATTTTCCCAAGATGAGGTCGCATATTCACGTTCACCAAACCACCACTACTCACCATATCAAAAACGGTACTTAAGACGAATGAAGCTATATCGCTTAATTAAATAAATAAATAAATATAAATAACTCGATGAGGTTGTGTCGGTACCTCAATCGGTAACCGGGAAATGGGTCTAGTTTAATTTGCAAGATTTGATAACAAACATCGGGACAGGTGAAACTAAAAAAGCTTGTAACAATTAAACCACATCGAATTAGACAGTGAAATTAAATAGGGTTCTATTCCTAATTTTATTGATGCGTAAAAAAAAAGAACTCTATTAGTGAAGTTTTTCGGTCGTTATCGTGACCACATACAGGATCCGCATATACAGATACACAGACGTTCAAGACAGATTTTTTTTAAACTTTTTTTAATTAGTTTAAATAACAAAAATGGTATTAAAAGTATCATGAGTGTTAAAAGTAGTATTTTTTTAAATACATATTGTAGTGTGTGTATAAATTATAATTTATATATAATAATTATTTTACAACTGTAATATACGATAAATAGAGACAATTTAATTTCGAAAAATCACTCGTTTTGCGTAAAATAAAAGTAGAAGTCACCTCAACACTTCGCTTATGAGGCGTGCAATATTACTCGATTTTTCTACTGTCACATTACAAGACTACTCAAATATATTAAGAGTTATTTTTTATTTCAGTAGTCATTTTACAAAGCTAAATTTTGCTATTAACGTTTAGTGTACTCAATGTGCTACACGATATTGACTAAACTAATTATATATGCTTTTTAAAACAAGTTATGTACAAGTATTATACAATAAACATGTCAAATTCAAATAATTATACGAAGCAACATATGAGAACTAAAAAAAAATACAGATAATTATGATACAAATCATGTTCGTTGTTTTATCTTTTCATATTTTACTTTAATAACAATGAGAACTAAGTTTGCTATTTTCTTGTTTAGAGTTTGTAACTTTGACGTGCCTTACAAGTCTTCAGCTCACTAGAGTAGATAATATTTCTCATATATACACCCAGTTTGTGAAAGTATTTTCAATCATGCAGGAGAACTGTAAAATTAACTAACACACATTAAAAGATATATTTTATTTTTTGGGATTATATCTTCAAACAGTATGTTAAAATTTGGTAATTATGTCTCAAATAAAACCCATTCCATATACATACATATATGGATTTTTACCGAGTGTATAATATATTTAATTATAAAATTATTACTATACCGTAATCATCATAAGAATTGTGTTATATGTTTTTAATTCTTATTATTATTAATAAATGTACGTTAGTTTATATTCTAAGCAAATAAAAAAAGATCAATTTCAATACAACTTTCATGTTTTGTATCTTGATTTTTGGCTGAAATATACTGAACAGTTTTAATCACAAGCATAACAATGCCATATGCAAACAAAGGTACGAAAATAGTCATTTTTTTTAAATATTTACATCTCAACTCCTATATAAGCAATTAATTATTTATATATGACATTTTATAAAAACATGTTTTCCATTTTACAAGACTATTTTAGTGTCAGAAAATGTTTTAAGAAAATTGCTGATTCTTGCTTCTTTTACGAAGCGCCGGTATACGACATGTTACATAGCTTATAATATATGCAGGTATTATGTATGCAGCTAAGAATGCATTTTTGTTTGAAAAATATAATAGTGTTGTTAATATTTAATATAATATATTTAACATTATGAATTGAATCAGCTTGTAATCATCTCACTGCTTTGCAAAGGCTTCTTCTCGATATAGAAGGGTTGGAGCTTAATCCGCCACGCTGCTCAACTGCGGTTTGGCGGATAATTTGCCTACCATTAGTAACGATCGCTGTCAGGTGTCTTTGATAAGAACCGGGCCGAAGGCTTTACGTGTTCTCCGAGGCACGGTGGGGAGACTCACAAGGATATACAACCAGACCAGAAACAAATATATGTACAAATACCAATATCTGCGCCGAGCGGGAATCGAACCCGCAACCGCTGGTAGTAAGGCGTCTACACGCACCACTACACAAGAACATTTGTCATTTGAAATTAAATACACACAAATTACCTATACGATTAACAAATTAAGTTAGATACTTTTATCTTTCTAAAGAGACAAATTATTATTAAATATTAACAAGCAAACCGGTACTGTTGTTTTGTATTTTACTTTTGCTTAGACAGCTATTAAAAATTGTAATATATGGCACTATATATACATACAATACTTAATATTGTTTACATATTCCCTATTAACGTGATGTGTCTTTTTAGTAACTAATGGGTATTAAACATAATGTTATTTAAATGACGTTAAATATCGTAAGCATTAAGATTTAAACTAATACGAATTAAATATATTAAAATCTAACATACTCCGAATGAAAAAAACATCAATTCCAAAAGCTCCGAGTGTGATCGCGTAAAAAGTATTAAGGTTTTATACTCTAGTGAAGCTGAGACTAGGAAATTTGCATGGCAATTAGAATGAGGCTGGGGTCGCATTACCATTTCAATCGTGGTGAACGAGCGACTTGCACTCAAGCGGCGACTGAGTGAACAGCACCTCTTTCACTGTAATCCTACTGGGTAATTTTAGATTTTTCTTTTTGTTTAGAAAAAAGAACAATACGTTACTCCAATTTCTACCACTGCAACGTTTCACACATTATACAACTTATTTATTTATTTATTTATTTCTTTTCCTTTATTTGGGAAACAAACAATATAAATATCTCATACAATTAACTTTCTTACATAACACATTAATCAATTAAGTTTCCACTAATAATAATAAACTGACATGTCATTTAAAAAAGTTGAAATTTAAAAATAAAGAACATCCAAGCATATAATACAACAAGCTAGTATAAAATATAAAATACAGTCAAATACAAAAAATATGTCAAAAAAAAATTACGAATTAAATATTAAATAATTAAATATGAAAAATGTATACCAATAAACAAATATAATTCATTCAATTCATTCATTCACCCATGTAAATGTCATCCTAATAAGCCTAAGTAAATAAATAAAATGATACAAAAGTGATTTATCGATGCAATTTTCTCAATACAAAGATTAATGAAAAAGTCAAAATTAAAAACAATTAACAATCACAAGTGATGCAAAAATTACAATAACTAACCAAAAAGAGATATTATATAATTATATCAGGAAAGAAGTGAGAAGAAACTGTAAAATCATCTATGAAGATACATTACTAAGTTTTAATACTCGTATTAAGAAAATTGTACAAGTCAAGCTGGTAAGTTTATTTCTATTTTTAGAAACGAAAATATCCAAATATATTGTCTTTTTTTTAATTAATTTTTTTCAATAGTTTAAACTTAACTTGCCGTTGCTCTACTGTTGATAGTTGTCGGCAATTTCTCTACTAATAGTAACGATCGTTATCAAGTTATTATGATAGTTTAAGATGGATAACTGGGACTAATGGCTTAACGTATTCTTCAAAGTACGGTGGGAAGACACACAAAACAAAACCCAGACTGAAGACAAATATTAAAAACAAAGATTATAACTACAAATACCGGCTGCGATCGGAAATCAAACCCGCAATCTTAATAAAACTTCGGCATCACCAATACACCTGAACGATCGCCCTACATAACATCCACGTGGAATGAATGTAGTAACACGCTTTTAACTATTACACTCGTATTAAATAAAATTTTATATAATTTTGTGATAAAAATCATTTTGAAAAGTCGGTCATATTGCAATTTGTAAAGTTAGCAGAAATAACAATTAAAATAGTATTTATGGAACTATGACAAATTTCATTTATTATAAGACAAACAAACTTATACAAACTTCGTAAAATTAATTCACAAAGTTTGTACGCTTAAATTTGAGAAAGTTTTGACAAATGGTAAATATTTTATCTCAGTCCTTGCAGAATTGACATGTATCATTAATTTTCAAAAATTACTGAAGAAACTCTAAATCGAAAATAGAATATTATTTCAAATGAGATCATTGTGCTAATACTCATGTTAACAATCTAACTAAACTTACCCACAGATATCAACATAGACCTATATCCCTTTTTACATTCTGACAACAAATTCACCGCTTAATATATTATTATGTATTCAATATATTTATTTAAAAAAATCAAACAGTATTTAGAAATTCTGAAATGAAATTATACAATATATACCAATATTTTATACATATATACCTTTTTAAGCGAAATCAGAATTGACACGGCTTTAGCAGATGCTGTCGAAAAAATGAGAATATATTCTCTCTATGTGACACATTCCAAAACTATGTAACAAAAGAAAATGATTAAAAATATGTAAAACATAAAACTTCCATGTAAATAAGAATAAACTTTCTATTTTCTATTAGGTTGTCGATCAAAGTTATATTTAAACATATAATACGCGTATTGAAACTTTTTTTCTTTTTATTGACGATAAAACAAAAATATCAACTCCTAGAACAAATACAATATTTTGAATGCAAATATAAAAACATTCAGCTATAAATATATATCAAAATATCAATTTCAATACAAATTTCATGCTTTGTATCTTGATTTTTGGGTGAACTATACTGAAAAGCTATAATCACAAGCATAACAATCCTATATGCAAACAAAGCTACGAAAATAGTCTTTTTTTTTAAATATATTTATAGCTCAATTCTTATATAAATATATAAAATTAAAATGACACTTCTGTAACCTTAATTATCTAAATATCTTTTAAAAACAAACTCGAATCACACAAAGAAATTTTTTTTATATTCCCAAGTATTTTTACAATTGATATAAAATATTTTTATGATAATTTTTTATATAGGAAACAGAATTTAATTTACCACAAATTAGACAACATACAGAGTCTTTTTTATACACATTTATACTTTTATAGATATTATTTACAGATAAGGATTAATTCGTACGAAGCCTCGCAAAAGAAAATTGCGAAACAAAAACAAATGAAATATATATCCTATAATAAATTGTTTAAAATTTTCAACGAATCTCAAATAGTGAAGTTTTTCGTTCTTTTTATATTGATTTATTTCAGACAAGACAGTAAAAGCTGTTATACACAATAGTACTTACATAAGAGATACTTTATTCTTTCCAGTACTTCTTCATTTTGTTATATTCATAAGGTTTCTGAAACTATCTCCCGTGGCCACGCTGTCTCCAGTACTCTGGCGTATACTTCCTATTATAATATTCATACGATTGTTATTATTGTATTACAAAGGATTTATTGTATATTGATTGCTTAGTAATTATTTATTATTAAAGGTAATGAAATGATATCCCAATAGTACATAATATATTGACTTGTAAATGACAATTAATATTTTTTTAACCATATAATTATAAGTGTAACTGTTACACAACTCAAGTACCTACAAAGACACAATTTAATTTTATATAAATAGTAAACTAATTTTGAGACATTCTTACTTAATTAACTTATAATAATTTAATATTTTTATTAATTTATTATTATATAACATTCCGTAATTCAAAATGATTAAATAATACTGATATTAAGTTTAATATTAAATTTTACGTCGGTTTATCGAAAGAATTATACATAATATTTCACTTATACATTTAATAATAGTACGCAAGATTATTAAGGTAGGAATTATCGTAATCCTAGCTCGTACGTGACATCGAGTCTTTAATAATATTTGAGAACGTAGGAATCCGAGCTATTCTGAGAACACGTCGCTAAGTCATAAAGCCCTGCAATTTCGATTCAACTTAAAATTGTTCCCTAAAGTATTCTATTTTTTCGGATTACAGAACGTGGCTAATATTTTTATATATTTCACTAAGAAAACATGTTACATTATTCTCGTAAACGTAGAAATTTATAAATTTATGCGTAATATAATATAATATATAAATATATAATTTAATAAAATACTACTATAATAAAATAATACGTAATGCCATCAAAAACATAACCTGTAAAAAATCCAAGTCTCGCAACTCAGTTCTTCTACCGTAAAAAGTTGTGAGATCCATGTATTACCAAGTCGGCTAATTTATTCAATCCCTACTTAAGGGTTCTTCTGTCTTAAGCTATTACGTAATTAGCTAACCTAACAACATATTATAGTGATCATATCAATATTAAAAATCTTCAATGTTTTAAATAGATATATTGACTTGGCAATCGCATGAAAACACAATGTATCTCACAAGTAATGCATACGAGTATTGTATTAAATTAGATTGTTTAGTGCGATTGCCAAGTCAATATATCTATTTAAAACATTAAAGATTTTTAATATTGATATGATCACTATAATATGTTGTTAGGTTAGCTAATTACGTAATAGCTTAAGACAGAAGAACCCTTAAGTAGGGATTGAATAAATTAGCCGACTTGGTAATACATGGATCTCACAACTTTTTACGGTAGAAGAACTGAGTTGCGAGACTTGGATTTTTTTACAGGTTATGTTTTTGATGGCATCTCATTCCTTTTTGTAGATACTCCTACTCTTTTACTTTTCAGCACCTTCTACTTCTTGAATACCAACAACGGATTTTTTTTAAAGACAGACGGGAAGCGTGGAAGCCGCGGCGCTGGCTAGCCACCTCTGCCAGCCATGGTTATGATTATTAGTGTTCTTTCTTTCATAAGAATTTCGAGCAATTTAGTCTACTTTAATACTTTACGAGATTTTAGTACAACTTCGTAAGACATGCCTATTCTTGCTTTTTCATTCCGTTGACCATTTCACAATTAGTTACCTTTTAACATAATAAAAAGGATAGTCATTCAAATACAGTATTTCCGAATCTATTACGATTACTAGTAGTACGCAAGAGTTTTTTTGTGCAGGAATACGATTAATAGATATATACGCTTAATACAATTTATTTTATTTGATTGTTATGTCATACATATTGTGACGTCAAGTTGACTTCTTGAGTTACTTTATAATACGATTTAACACACAGGTCTTGCAACGACAGTTGTGGGTATTCGTCGGCTTAAGTTTAAAGTATTTATTTCTCATAAAAACATAAAGTTCACTTACAATGAGATACAATCAATATACCTTAATAAGATGTTACAATTTTTACCTCTGGGACGCTTAATCGAAACATTTACATTTACATTGTATACATACGAGTGTACGTATTCTTTTAATTTTGATTTAAAAATATTTATGCTTTTTGAACTTTTTACATGGTTGGATAAGTTATTATATAGCTGTACTCCCTCAAACAATATTATTTTCTTACCGTACTTTTTACGTACACTAGTTAGATTTAATTTATCTTTGTTTCTTATATTGTGTTTAGTTTTTTTTTTTCAGTTTTTTGTTGGAGTGTATTGAATTGTTGATAATGTTCTTTATTAGTATGTAGGTGTAATAAGTGTCTAGTTGTGTTGTTTTTAGTAATTTTGTTTCTTGGTACAATTTATTTGTTGAGGTAAGATAGGTATAGCGAAATAGTATTTTAATAATCTTATTCTGAATATATTATTTATATTTATTTTTATATCCATAAACTCATATATTTCTCTTTTGTTAAGCGTTGTATGATCTTATTGTTAACTGTAAGGGGCGTGAAATCAGGTATATGTTTATTATTTGCACATAAAATTATATAGGATGTTTTTGTTACATTTATTGTAAGCAGATTGTACTGGAGCCACTCTTTTAGCTTAATGATGGCTGTTCTTTTCAATTAACAGCCACAAGAGGCATGACGATAGATGGGTGGTTCTGTGCAACGAAGTTTAATCATGTTTTGAACAACGTCGAATCCAAACAAAATAGTTAAATAACAAAACAACAATGACAACAAAATGGCAAAACAATTATTAAAATAACATAATAATTGGGAGAGAAAAATAAACGCCGTACGATTGATAATGAGAAATGATAATGAGTCGCTTGTCATTCAACCGGCGTGCGTATTGTGCACTGTACACCGCACCCATCGATAGCATTGGCGTACAGTGGCGTTGACACGAAAGAAAACTTATAACATGATCGTGCTAATCTCTGAGTACTGAAATTAGCCTTCGTTGCAAGACCTGTATTTAAGAACGTGCTTTACAAGAGAGATGAAAAAAGAATGTTTACCCGAAATGTGTGTTGTCAAATTACTGTTGATTTTTACACCTAAATCTTCACAGAAATAAACTTTAGAAAAATAATACTAAAAATACAAAAGTTATTTTGAGTATTTATTTTCTGTATTTTTTTTAAATTATTTAATGTTAATATAAATAAATTAACAGTTATGCTATGATTGCTGTCGATTTTTTACACCTAAATCTTCACAAAAATAAACTTTAGAATTTTTTTTTCTTGAAAAACATTGTATGTGTACTTATGTACGCACGTAAGAACTTATACTTATAATAAAATGATACGCCGAGTTAATGGTTAGTGCATGCCATTTGTAATGAGATGCTGGTAGCCGAGGAAAAATCAAAGTATTCATCAAGACGAATAAAACGAGCCGAAACTCGATGGGGTTGCGTCACTTCTTTACAGAGTTCCTATGACCACCTTCCAGCTCTATCTCCAGACCCTCTTTACCATTGAAAGACAAACTACTCGTCAAGACGATTTAAACGAGCCCTAACTCAATGAGGTTGTATCGTTTCATTGCGAAGTTCCTATGGCCACCTTCCAGCTCCATTATTAGATCAGACCCTGGTAACCATCTAAAGACAAAGTACTCGTCAAGACGAATCAGACGAGCCAAAACTCGATGAGGTTTCGTCGTTTCATTACAAAGTTCCTATAACCAAATTCCAGCACCATCACCACACTCTGGATACCATTAAAAGACAAATTACTTGTCCAGACGATTCGAACGAGCCTAAGCTCGATGAGGTTGTGTCGTTTCGTCGCGAAGTTCCTATGTCGGCCACCTTCCAGCTCCATTATCCTATTAGAACCTGGTAACTTTCTAAAAATAAAGTACTCATCAAAACGAATTAAACTAGCCTAAACTTGTTGGGGTTGCGTTGTTTCGTTACAGAGTTCCTATGACCACCTTCTAGCTTTATCATCAGACCCTGGTTACCATTGAAAGACAAACAACTCGTCAAGACGATTCAATTTACTCTCATCAAGAAGTATAACTTCCAAATACATAAGTTATTTTGAATACTTATTTTCTGCATTTTATTTATTTTATATTTTTTTAATGATAATATACATTAATTAACAGTTGTTACTGTTATGACTCACTTAATCAATTATGTGCATTGTAATAATGACATAATTATATTAACTCGAAAATGATGACCACCCTGACGAAATGGTGAGCGCTCTTGTATATTAAGCGGGAGGTCCCGGGTTCAATTACCACCCATTCGGCAAAGACGTACCGTCAACCGATTGATTGTTTTGCTACAATGCAGTGTAGAAACCGATTATAGAGGGATGGGCTTAATATAACTGTCAACTGATTAAAATAAAATAACTTCACGTACGTGAAGCGTGGAAGCCGTGGCGTGGGCAAACCTTCTCCAGCCGCGGTTAATATTATTAGTGTTCTTTCTTTCATGTCAATTTCGGACAATTTAGCCAACTTTAATACTTTGCGGATTCTGGTACAGCTTCATAAGACATGTCTCATTCTTGATTTTTCATTCCTTTGACCATTTTACAAGTTACCTTTGAACATAATATATATAGATATCTAGGTATTTATCTACACCTATCATTCCATTATATTATACATATATAGACACTGATTCATTCACTGCATATGTAACTTTGTAATCCTATATATTTATATGGGATTACAAAGTTATTTATGCAGTTGGTGTATCTAGAAAACTGGACCGAAATTGCACAATATTTGAATTTTTCCTTAGTTTATATACTAAAAACTAATGGTATTCTAAATTTCAAGCTTCTATGTCTGCTAGAAGTGCCTTAGAGTTTTGATGATCGGTCAGTCAGTGAGTGACAAAATTAGAAACTTTGGCTAATTATAATTCTTAAACTACTGGTTCAAATTGAATGAAATTTGAAATATACCGTGTTTATACAAGTCCTGCTTGGGTATTGAAAATTCAGACTTCTAGTTTTATTCACAACGAAGTTATAGGGGGCCGAAAATGGCCTGAGTTGCTTCGAGAAAAGGATAGTACGGCCGTGCACCTTTTTTTTTTTGCTCGACTTGGCGGAGGCACTGCCGTGCCTCCAGATATATATAATTTATAAATTTATGCGTATGGATTTGCTTCAATTCCTTCGAAATTAATGTAAAACTATTAAAGACGCTGCTGTCGATTGTTCTACATCGTTTACATTCACTTTTATTCTGTAAAAATTAAGGTAGAGCGCATCTAACATGTAAAACCTTCGATGTTAGTACTATTTATTATCAGGTGGAAAAAGGAATCCGTTTTTTTTTACGACGATCGCATAACAATTCAATATGCAAATTAAAATATAGTTTGCAATGAAACACAACTTTAAGATCTCTGATGAATTTAACAGACTCAAGTTGTACACACAAATAACTAAATTATTTATAAAAAATAACTAAAATATTTATTTTCTGTAAAGGTGGGGTGTTTACATTTGTTTAAACTAAGTTCTACTTATTATCCGTGCATTATATTGAGAATGTATTAAGATCTGCTTGAATTTTAAGTGATCATTGAAACTATCTATAGTATGGTAAATTTTTAAGTCGTCTCCGTATAACAAGATATTACAGAACTTAAAACAGTACTTTATATCATAACAACATAATAGGGGGTCCATTTTCGAACCTTGAGGAATGCAAAAAGTTATGCGAATAAATTGTAGTTCAAATCAGTTATTCATAATGAAATTTAAAATTGATATCCTTTGCTTAATTTTAAGAAAGTTTACTACTTACTTAAAAAATATCAAATAATCGGTTGTTTGCTACAAAACATTTACTTTTTATTTAACACACAATTTTCTAGACTAATCAAGTAACTATTTTTGAGGTGGCGCCAAAAGATAATATAGAATGATATTCAATCTGGAGATTTCACTATTTCTGAAAAATAATCAAGTAGACTACGTTTGAATTTGCATTTGGCATTTAATTTGATATTAAGACATTACAATAAATCGAATTGGCCCAATAGGTCGATCACATGAACCGATACCTAAATATCACGATTTTTTATTCATGTTAGTACAGATAAGTTTTAGTCTGCTAAAGAAATCATTCCGTCCTTAAAATGAATCTTTTAATTGGCGTTAAAAGGAAATATTTTGCGATAAAACGTGCGTTGCTTAAGAAATACGAGACATATATATTTTTGCCAGCAGTGGTGCTCCACTCATTAAATAACAACTCTGACACAAGCGCGGTTCTCACTTATTAAATAACAAGTCTGACATGACATCTTATAACAAATTTCGGGTTAATTATTATCTTTATTTTGACAAGCTTTTATTTTTATATTTTCAATTAACAAGGAGACGGCAAGGGTCCACGGGTCCTCAAATCAAATGGAGGTTCTGCGTGTAGTTAGCACTCAGTGAGTGTATTCATATACTCAAACCCTAGAGCGCACTACTTAGCCATTGCCGAGAAAAAAATTCTTAAAGTTTAAAAATAAATAAATTTTTGTACTTATAAAAGTCTAATAAATCATTATAAACCGTTTCTTTTCAACTTTTATACATTATTGAATCACGAATTTAATAATTTTTAACTTTTTAACGATTAAAACTTATAAAAGACGGAGGAATGTATATAGAATAAATACAAAAGCCACAGTTATTTTTGTAAAAACACTATGCTCCTGTAAAAAAGCTGCATTTATTTGTTGTGCAAGTTGTCGACAAAATTTGTGTTTTTCTTGTTTTTATGATAAATGTCATCCAGGTTTGTGTATTCCTAAAGATGAATGATTGAAAAGTTGCTAATGCTATAAACATTTTATCATAAATATTCATTGTATTTAATAATATATTATTATATAAAAAAATGTTTTAAAGAACTGTGGCTTTTGTATTTATTCTATTTACATTCCTCCGTCTTTTATAAGTTTTAATCGTTAAAAAGTTAAAAATTATTATATTCAATAATGTACAAAAGTTCAAAAGAAACTGTTTATAAAGATTTATTAGACTTTAATGCAAAAAAAAAATTATTTTTTTAAACTTTAAGAATTTTTTTCTCGGCAATGGCTAAGTAGTGCGTTCTAGGGTTTGAGTATATGAATACACTTACTGAGTGCTAACTACACGCAGAACCTCCATTTGATTTGAGGACCCCACACCCTTGCCGTCTCCTTGACGTTTTCATGTTCTTTTTCGTCTTTTTTTGTGTTTACTGAATTTTTTTTAAATTAATAATTATTGTTAATAAAATGCTATAAGACAATACTTTACAGAACGTTATTACTATTTTTTGATCACATGTACTTACTTATCTACTCTTATGTAACGCCGTTATTCAAAATATAAAATTCGAATTACAACTTTTGATAGAGTGAAGAGATGTTAATTAAATAAAGACTAAATGTTACCGCACGATACACTTTATGATTTGAAAGTTTATAGTTAGATTACTTTAGTTCTGATGTGAACAAACGAACACACAGACTTACAGACATTTCTAAAAACAATCGAATTGTATATAATTAATGTTCTTAGAACCCTTACAGATACTTAACAGATATTTTCGTCAGAAAATTCAGAAAAAAAAAACAGACACGCGTTTGTAACTTTATTATATGTATAACGAAACCTCTGGATTTTTAATGAGCTTTCAAAGTTTTCCTTCATACATTTTTTATCTATCTCAATCCTTTTAACACAACAAAAATTTAACCCAATTCTAAAACACAAATTTATAATTATTTTGAAAATATTTCATACTAAGTAGTATTTTTAATAAATAACCATTTTTTTAATGTTTAATAAAAGGAAAAAATATTTTTCCAACGAAGATGAAGTGATTTGAACCGAGATTGAATTTAGAGCGTAGTCTACATAAAGATCTCAAGTGATATCTCAGTGCTGGAGTACTCAACTTAGTGGTTTTTTTAATACGTTTGTAAGTCCATCTTGGTTTAGTGGAACTTTATATACCAACTGCGGTTTACTGTGTCTAAACATTGCGTTATAAACTTAAACATCTGTGAGAAAAAATTTTATAGTAGCAGTTTTGAAATGTTCTTCTAAATCTATTTTGATATTATAAATAGGAATAATTCGATTGTTTATTAATCGATAAACCCTGATACTACAAAGCAAGTTTAATATTTTTTTACCATTCGACAGCTACATTATCCATATGTAAAATAACCTATAAAATATAATAAAAGTCAAAGTAGCGTATAAGAAAGAATAATATTATAACTATTATATTTCTTATATTATTATAATTGAGTTTAAATTATGTTGACGTATCGCTAAGCAGCAGCCTATTCCCAGCAACCGGGCAGTTCATAAGATTTGCAGAACTGTAGCGATAAATATAAACGCAGGTGAAACCGCGTAAGACCTTTACTTATTAAAATAAATAAGGAATATTTTATCAAGACTTTTATATTTTATGAATAATAATAGAAGTAAATATTAAATAATACAATTACATATTGTATTGAAGTCGATCTACGCTCATAAAACATTTAACTTTTTAATAACCACTCATCCTCTTATTGCTTATCATAAAAAAGAAATATCTTAGTAGGCAGCCTCTCTACCTTATATGTTTATCGTTACGATTTATCCTAATACTCACAGTATTACATAGCATTATTCATTGCATATTCTTAAAACAGCGTTGTGTCATTTTCTGTAGTAACTTTATTTCTAATTTGTATTAAACGGACAAACTAGATAATATGAAAATAATAATATTACTAAAAGCTTATTTAAGTAAATATTAACTAGTTTAATAAATAAAATTAGAATTTTTCACTTATGTAATGATTAGTCATTTAGTTTTATGCATTATCGACAACAACTCTGCTGCAGTGGTGCGAGTAGTTGCCTTTACGCCGACACGCGGGTACGATTTCCGCTCGGAGAGAAATGTGTATTTATATTTGTTTCTGGTCTTATAGTATGTTCTCGATGCTCTCTCCACCGTGTCTCGAAAGTTTGTTATCATAGACACCTGATAGCGACCGTTACTCGTGGCAGGGATAGGGATATAATCCGTTAACCCGTAGTGAAGCACCGTGGTACAACAAGAAAAAATCCTTCTCATATGTAAAGAAAGGGCCTTTGCTGCAGTTAGATGTTTACAGAATGATTAATTACAATCATTTCAGTTACAAGTATTTAATTTAGTTATTCGTAATATTATAAATAGTATTACACTTAAATGTCGACTGTCCCTACGTACAGTATCGAAACTGAAAATTTGCGATTTTTTTTATTGCACTAAGAAACTCCTTTTTATATATGTTTTCATACAAAAAAAATAAATAAACTATAAAAAATACATATTAGACCACATTTTTCATGAGTATAATATCGATACTTAACAAATAAATGACAATTTTGTACACAAAATTAACTTAAAAGTGCCCTCCTGAAAAGTACCTTTTTTTCAGTTTCGATCGTATACGTAGGGACAGTCGATGTGTCAATTAAATTGTTAACGTCTATCATCAAATGTTATAAACAATTATTAAATGTATAAAATATAAAATTACATCAATATTTAAAAATGAGATACACATTGTTCAAATAAATATATCTAGGACGGCGTGCCTTCGCAGTCTCAGTTCGGCTTATCGTTCATCCGCTTACAACCTGAATCCATATGTAACGACTACCAGAAGCCAAACTGCTATTAAAACATGTTTTAACACAAAATACCGACACATGTTATTTCTATATTAAATTTAACTTTAACTGATAGTAGTAAAAATCTCTCTTGATCTATTAATGTATATTTTAAATATATAATTAATAAACTTACATGTCTTGAGAGAAATTCTGTGGTATTTATTATACCGCTAATACGCAATAGAGCGGATTATTTACAATCTTTCTCCGTAATAAGAAGCAGAAGCGGCTTTTCCCCCGCAGTAGGTATGAGGCTGTTTTAGTTATAGTATACAATTTTACGTCATACAGTTTCCGTAACATGTACATGGATATTTTAATATATATTTTGATGATTCAACGCTGTGCACCTGCATGTCCGTTCATACATGCCAAAAATACATGTTTTTTTTTAAAAGCTAGAAGCCTTTATTGTTATCTAAAACTATCTTCCAAAAATATGTGCTAGGACCACAGATATTTGAAATATGGGACACATAGTAGAAGTGAATCTTTAACGGACAAGTGGCAAAAAGAATGACAACGGATAAGTGGAAAAACGAACGGCAACGGATAAGTGGAAAAACGAATCGCAACAAAATCTATACTTGAAGTTTTACTAACGTAGTCTAGTAGTAACTTAAGTCAGTCAGTAGTCAGTAACAGTGACGTATTGATAAATGTCTGAAACATCTGTTATATGTCTAGTATAACTGAAATTACTTATACGAATATAATACAGTATGTGTCATTATATAATATCATCATCATCGTCCACTGTTGAACGTAAAGCCTCTGTAATCGACCTCCAGAGCAACGGGTTCGCAGCAGCTTATAACCAACGGCTTCCGGCGGCTACTCTTAAGTCGTTCGTCTATCTCGTGAATATCCGGCAACAGTTTCTGGGCAGGGCACAACACGATGTCGCATTGAATATTTTTTTATAATTACATACCGACCTGTTTCGAATAACGGTAAAGAGATATTTTATAGTGTTTATCAATTCTTCAAAATTTAAAGATTCTGAAATTAATTCCGTACGATGGCGAAGTGGTCTCAGCCCTGTGTCCCTCTCAGCTTTTGTGCTGGCGGTCGAGGGTTCGATCTCTATTCATGAAAATTATTTGTATATACAAATGTATGTCTTGAGCGGATCACAAACAAACCACAAAAACATATACATGGCTTATGCCCTACAGATGTCTGACGTGCTCTGGGCGTTTGTGATTTGAATCCTATTGAGGGCCGTTGAGTGTGAGACGTTTATTTATTTATTTTTATGTACGTTGAAACAACGTCTTATTATCTCTGGTTTTCTATCTCAATATTAGTTTAGATATAATACGGTTTGTTATGAGTATAGCATATTGTTTACATAACTAAACCAACAACAGAAATCGCGAGTTATATTCAGCACGTACCAACATTGTTCTAGCGCTATGTGCCGTGAAAACTAAACTTGTCTCTCATGTCTCTAATTACTTACTAATGCCGTATTTTGAAACAGAATCAAACAGACGTATTATATGGCTTATGGCGTATTATGGAGGGAAGGCATGTTGGTATAACGAGAACAAAGCTAAACAATTATATTCTAAAAGTCTATAAATACTCGTATATGTAATTTTTTTATTGTCGACAACTGAAATACATATTCACGAGGCTACAGAAAGTTTTCTTTAAATTTATATTAAAAACACACAACTAAAAAATATAGATGTAATAACTAACATTTTAAAAGCTTCTTATATATATTCTATGATTTTTAATTAGGCCGTATGTTAATTTCAGTTTCGAAACCAAACAAATATAATTTTACTTGTATAAAATACTTCTCTAAAATAGTTTGTTTTTTTTTTTCATTTACTGGCCTTTTCGCAGTTTGAAAATTGATTTAAAGCTGATAATGAGATAGTGAAGCTGTTTAATCAATAAATAGTTAGTTGGAAACCTTTGCCAGACACGTGGAAAACAATTAACAATTCAAGAATCTTTGAGATCTTAATTAAAAATGTTTTGACATTCCATTTGGAAACTTTTGACTTATAAATACTGTGTATTTGCCGTTGTGTACTGCCATGCGGTGACCGGCAAAAAAAAATCCCGACTTTTTCTTGCCGAGGTATCATCATAAAAGGCTACTAAAGTCATAGTGGCGCAAACAACTGCACAACTATCAGAATGGTAATGGGCAGTAGCGTCACCATATTCTACCACACTCCGCGCGCCAAGCGTGCTTGGCGAGTATTGGCATAAAAATATTATAGGTACATATATAATACATAAATAAATAATTATTTACTTAAAATAGTATATAATTATCACTCAAATTATTAACGATATGTAGATAAATAATGTTTTTTGACAGTTCGCTTAAAAATAGATATCAACTGCGCTAGTACCTACGTATGTCTCGCAGGAGGCATTCCTTAGTTTTACAGCTTTAACAGTAAAAGATTCACTGTAGCATTAACTATAGGATAAATGTTATTTTAATTTATTGCTGAACCAAAAAAATTAAAGCATTCCTTTAGGTATAGAGGAGTACTAGGAAAAGGATAGATTAGAGAAAACATAAGATATGTAAATTACGGCGGTCTCTTATTTTAAGCCAGTTAAGTCGTGCTCGATAATTTGAGACACAATCGTATTATCTCAAACCAAATATGAATCTGATGATCATGTTTTGAAGGCGTTCAAGTTTATTAAAGAGAGTTTCAGATAGGTCAGAAAACAGATATCGGCGTAGTCAAGAATAGGAAAAAGAAGTGTGTGGGCAAGTGATATCTTTGTTTTGATTGGCAAGAAATTTTTCCACTGTCTCAATGAGCCGATTGCAGCATATATTTTACGACTTATCTCAGCAACTTGAGGTCTCCAAGAAAGAGACAAGTCTCAAGAATAAGACCTAGATTTTATAAAGTGTTATAAAATTCTAATATCATGCCTTCAAAACAGGTAGGAGGAAGACAGGAAACATTAACCTTAGAGAGCTGTATAGAACTACCTATTATGGAATTTTAAAAGTAGTTCCTACTAATAATTATATTATAACTAAATATTATTAATTCTAAAGTAACAAATAGTTTTATGTGTCTTAGTATACCATTGAGTAAATACGAAATAAACTAACTTGAATATTATCCCAGTTATTAAATAATTGCGTTTTAAAGAACCTTAATTAACTCCCCAAAGAGATTGGCTTTAGCTACTTCGTAATGTCAAAGTTGTCGTGTTGGTTATTATTTATTATTGAAAATTACCAAATATGGATAAATTATTTTAATAAATGGACAAAATTTAATAGATTTTTATTAAAAGGTAGGGAAAAACTATTTGTATTAAAATGTACGAAAAATAAGATTTTTATTCAAATGTAGGAAAAAAAGATTTTTTGTTGATATATTAATTAATATTTATTCTAGATATCAATATCAAAGAAATTATTAGTGTAAATAATTAAATATAAATGATAAGTTTTTTATTGTTCTTATCTAATCTCAGCACACTTCAGTCTGATTACATATCATCAGTACCATCGTCAACAAATTACACAAGCCTTGAAAGTTATAAAATAAAGAAATATAAATAAAGTCAAATCTAGGGAACTATAGTAATTTTTAGTCTTTAAAGATACGTAAACTTGCTGGAAATCAAAATCCCAGTTTTTGATGTGTTTACATTAGAAAAATTTAAGACTGGAAACATATTCTGGCTACTTAGCACGTACTTTATGCTACTTTGAGTCTATCTAAAAATTAACTGAAAATAAACATAAGGATTAATAACACTGGATACATTTTATACTAATTGTCTGCTTGTCAGAGTGAAAATGATATTGATTACATATACGTACTTATAATAATAAAAAGGTACGGTCTCCTGTAACAGAGGATACCGTATTACCAGCTCCAGTACACGCTGGTTCCAGTAGTCGAACACGACGGGGTCCGGCTCTACTGAGACCTGCTTATCGCCACGGATATGACGATACCGGTGAACAAGCCTGATATCGTAGTGATGGATAGGGCACGGTCGAGCCGGTAGGGCTCCGGAGCCGGAGCATGGTGTTTTTAGTGAAAATAACCATTCCGCATGACGAGAACCTCGTGAAAGCCCAAACAGAGAAAAAACGTAAATATCTGGATCTGACGCACAAGATTATCTACATATGGGGTTTTGAGTCCACTGAAATCATTCCTATCGTGATATCTGCCAACGGTTTGATCCCGGTCAGCCTCACTCACCATCTGAGGCAGCTGGGTATCCGTGATGGTTCGTTCGCATCCAGGATGCAGAAGGCGGTATTGCTCAACTCGGCTAGGATTGTCTGCCGATTTCTCAGCCTTCAGCCCTAAGCCCCCGGCCGTTTGATCTTCCTGTCGGGGCGCAATCCTCCACCCGCTTATACTTATCTATGTAATTTTATGTAAATTTATTATATGCCTTATATAAGCAATGTATTATATATTATATGTATTTAAATATGTAGTGGTGGTCGCCTAGTGGTGGAAGTTCGACCTAATCTATATAACAGCATTGTCAACATCATAAAAATATGATTGCGCATAATATGGTGAGCCTATGCTGCAGTCATTGAACCTTATCTGTGATAAAAAATTCGATATATATATATATATATATATATATATATATATATATATATATATATATATATGTATATACATTGTACATATGTGTGTGCCGTAGATATGTGTAGTGTTTTTTTAAATAAATTTAATGTATTTTTTTAACATTATTATAAAAAATATTAGCATTCTGCACTTCTTCTCCATATAAATTTTAATTGTACCAAATTTCATACTTCTCCGTCCGCATAATTTTCGTAACAAGGGGTACAAAGTTTTTGCTTCAAGTATAAATATATAGATATATTTATATATTGAATGGGTGGAGTGTAGCAATAACGATAACAATAATACTCTTTATTTCACACCACTATGAAAAGAACAATAGTCGTAACAAATAAAGATGTAGAATGGCGATCTTATAATAATAAAGTAGCTAATAGATTAGTAGAGCGATGATGAGCGTGAAAGAGACACAACCTTTGCGCATAAAAGGTAAAATTAGATAAATCAATTAAAGAATCTTTTTTACTATATATTTGTTGTTATTTTTTTTTTATTAAAAGAATGAATCTTGTCCAATATAATATGAATACTTATTTTGTTTAAACGATAATACCTTATAGTTATATACGCGAAAAATCAAAAAGTTTTTCTGACACGACACCTTCACAAATTAATTTTTATCCGTACAAAGAGGGCGAATCACTAATATAACATAAAAACATTCTAAATATGAAGGTACGATTACAATATTGTAATATTTTGCAATTTAGTATGAAATGCAAAGATTAAAAATATCTTAGAAATATATCGCAACAGGATTCTGCTTATTTTCATAAATCTCTTCGCATCTGAGCGAACATTATGAGCATTCCTGCGATGTGATCCGGGTATTTACGTTAGTAAAGATATTTAGATAAAAAAAGGCCTGCGATAGAAAACATTCCCTCTTAAGGTATATTTTTTGAAGCTTGTGTTTTCTTAGAACGTATTTTCATTCTTTATTAATATTTCAACATTGTATAATATAAACGAAAATTAACTTTGAAACATTTAATTCAATAATTATTCCACTAAAAAAATACAAAATAAACTTTTTAATAAAGATTACGAAACATCTTGTAATTTCTAAATAAATTTAAAAATAATAATTAGGAAATTTATAACCACAAAATTAGGAATTTTATTACCACAAAAATTTTATAACCAAAAAAAAAGTATTTCAATTCCTTATTGTTTTGTTGTTTTATAAAAAAAAATCATTATTTTACTTATTTGTGCCTATTTGAATTATGCAAATTCGATGTCTCTGAATTTTGCTCGAAGCTTTCGCCTGAATTCTACACATACTTCATATTTTATACTACGGGATATTTAGTCGAACCAGTCCTTCTTATTTGAAGGAGAAGTTTAAATTTATTGGAGATCATAGCCTACTGCATCCTTCTGTGAATCTTACGTTGATACGAATATTACCGATACACAAAACTTAAAGCTCAGACTGTTCGTTCTTAAAACATTACCTCTACCTTTATCTATTAACAATGCTAAAAGCATTAACTTTTTTATAATACGAGTGAAAGACGAAGAAAGAATCTATATCTCATCACTTTATTACTTGACGGATGTATGTATGTACATAATTAATATTTTATTAACATGTTGTTAGGTTTAGGTCGGTACCAAAATTTTTGATCATTATAATTTTAAAATAAAAATGAAAGTCAGTTTTACGTCTACGAAATTTTTACTTGAGATTAAAAAAATTAATAAAAACAGAATAAAAAGCAAAAATAAAAAAACGTAACGTTTTTTTTGTTTTGTTTTTTTTTTTTTTGTTTCGGGATTTAGAGTAGTCAGACGAGGCTGGGCCATCATTAAGTTCAGACCCTATTGAATCTTATGAAGAAGTTCTGATAGAGCTAATAGTCAACCGTTAATTAATGTAAGTACGGATCTGTATCAGCGTATAAACCACCCACTGCTGAGCGAAGGCTTCTTCTCCATATACAAGAAGGCTTGGAGCTTAATCCACTACGCTGCTCCACTGCGGATTGGCGGATAATTTCCTTATAATGGGTAACGATCGTTATCAGGTGTCTATGATAACAACCGGGACCGACGTCTTTACGTGCTCTCCAAGGCGCGGTGAGGAGACCCACAAGGACATACATCCAGACATTATACATCTAATGATAACATTCGAGTCATTTCTCCGAGTGAAATTATTTTCGATAAACGGGCATTATATGAACATCTCATCTAACTTTACTACTTCTTACTTCAGAATTAAAATTCGTAATTTTAATTCTGAAGTAATCAAAATAAAGCAAATAACCGTGTTTGTAATCGATTTTCCCTGTGTAAATGTATTAACCACAAACGTATCAATCTTAACTTATTACACATAAATAAATAATAAGATAATTTTTATTTATGTTACTGTTAGACCGATTATTTATGAAGGTCGTAAAAAAAATACAAAAGAAAGTAGTAGAAAAACTAGACCTGATAGGTTAAAATTACTACTATTATACTAGAATATTATTATGAATTATACTATAATAATATTATACTATACATTAATATTTATTTATTTATTTAAGACACAATTATAACATCGTAACAGTACAAAACCAATACGATGTTATAAGCAGATAAAGGAAAGCATGTGTTATGCAAACAACACATGGATACACAGCGGATACAATTTTATACAAATTGTATCCGCTGTGTATCCATACACACATATAATTGTACATTATATAATTTAATATATAATTAAATTAAAATATAATTAAATATTGTGTACATTATATAATTTACCATTAAAAAATATAGGTAAACATAGTATGGAACCCCATAGAAAAATAAAGCAGCACCAAAAAATTTTGTTTCTGTAAGCCTATGTAATCTAAGAAAACTTTATATTTTTCAAATAATATGAATCATCAAATGCATTAAATAATTTGTTATCTCTCAACAAAGACATGGACCAAATTGTAGGTGCTATGGAATTGAGTTTTAGCTCTCTCGTAACACACCACCGTCTATAATGACAATATTGTACTTGTATTGTCTAATAAAAATTGCATGATTTTTTTTTCTTTTTTCGTTTACTGTTTTTAATCTCTTTTTATTTTAATTTTTCTATTTTAATTTTTGTCAATTTTTTTTTTTAAATGTAGACAGGTAATTTTTTTTTTAGATATATTCGAAGTTCGAACTCTAAGTATGTCTGTGAGAACGCTAATACTGCCAATGAATGCTAATAATATTCAACTAGATCTTTTAGATGTACAATAAAAAGTATCAATCACCTTTTGTCTGTATAAAAAGCTAAACAGTTTGCAATTAATTTTGTTTTTAATATTATGTTATATTTTATATATTTATAACGTAATATGTTCTTAAAATAAAGAAATTGAATATTTTTTTGAATTCAAATCTTTTAATAAGAAATATTTCGTGCAGTAAAATTCTACACAATGTTAAGACAATGTCAATAAAAATGAAACGGCTTTAAATATTAATTCCTCGATTGGAAGCGCTCCAAAGCGAATATCTTGAGCGTGTCTTTAAGACGGATGGCATAAATTGCTGGTACTCAGTAATTTTGAATATTGCAGCTCTAAAACGTAGTGTACTAATTATTTTGTAAATTATAGTTGTAGTTAAAATACACTATAATTCGTTCTTTAATCATTAAGAAGTTAATAAAGAATGAAAAAATTCTTAAACATGTTTAATTATAAATCATTTAAATGTGTGAGCAGAATGAACTTGTACGAACATCAAAACGCTTAGCGTCTACGTTTACAATAAAAGAAAGAAAATGTTTTTTAATTATTATTATTTTTCAGTTTTTAAAACGTATCAGAAAAAAATGCGTAAAATACAATACGTGTACATATCGTATTAATAATTTATTCCTTATTATTAAAGTAACGTAGTGCGTAAATTAAACGAGTTTACAATTTCAAAAATATGAAGAAACTTTAACTAACCATACGAAACCAGACAACAATATAGTCCTCAGAGCTGGCAATCTACTTATCTATAGCAGTACGGTACAGGCTATTTGTGGCGCGTGCTCTGTAAACAAGTTGAAATTGATTTTGACGCTTACCAAAGTCACGACCGCGACGCAATTACGATCGTATTAAATACGCCTTAACGGACAAAAATTAATAATAAAAAAAGAGACAAGACAGCGACTTAGTGTATATTTTGAGCTTATATGCTCCATATTACTGATATATTGTATGTTCTTTACATATTCGCATATATGTATATACATTCTAAGAATATCAACTGCTCGAGTTTTCCGATTGACTTACATGTCGCTATGACAAGCTGACTTATATATAAAGAGATATATATATTATGTTATATAGAAATATACTAGATATAAAATATTAAAAATATATATTTCGAATTCTTTCTGTGTAAGTATACCTAAGCTTAATAATTTATACACTAAATTCAAACTGATGTCCAGAAGTTTGCGTACCAGATGTCGACCAGACTTTTATAGACGACCTCTTTCACGGAGGCTACTTTATATATTGCCCGATATCTCGAGTTACAACTTATTGAATTTAAATAAATTCATCTATTGGGGATTTGTACTTTACATACCTAACCTAGTTTTAATATTGTTTATTTATATATTAATATATTTGATTTCTTTTACATTATATATTTATGACATATATTTTTATTAGAACGTAAATCGTAACCTTCTTGCTTACTTTTTGAAGAGCATTAAGTTTTGCAAAAATAAATATTTGCGTGATTTATTTAACAATACGAACGTGTTTTTTTTATACAGATTTTTAATATTCATTTCAACAGTTTTCTGTGTCGTTGATACTTATCGGTGATCTTTCTCGCATGTATTCCAATAATTATTGGTAGTTGTATATTAATATAACAATATATTATGTGTTTATAAATCCTATATATAAATTATTTAATAGAAATAAGGTTATTTATAGCAATCTATAAAAATAATAAATCTGTTAAAACCTCCGTTTTATTAATACACTATATATCATCAAGAATAAATTTTAATAGCGCGTTTTTTTTTGAATCAGCGCCATCTCTTATCGTTTTTTGTTCGTGCACGTATCACGTAAAAAGTACAAAACCAATGTAAATAACTTTAATACATAAAAATTAAGCATAACTCACAGTATAATTTAGTTTTTGTTTCATTGTAATTGAATTTAAAAATAAATATTTAAGAAAATAGAAATAGGTACCTACGCCGCCAACGCCATCTGGTCTAAGGAATCTTAAAAACTCACAAAACTTATTTTTGAGTTATTATTTTGTTAAACTTAAAAGTTTACTAAATATGTCGGATAGGAATAGAAATCGTTTTTTTTTTCTATTTCTATTTAGATAAACATTATTTTCAATTAATATAGGTACTATTATGTTAAATGTCACTAAATATAACAACGATATTATTACCATTATACGATAGATGGCGCATGTAGGTGATAAAAAATATAAATTTATAATTTTTAAAATTTTAGTTAAATACCCGTGCGAAGCCGGGGCGGGCCGCTAGTAATAAAATATAGGTCACGACAATGCAAGAAATAATTAGATTTCTTTATAAGTATTATTTGAATTTCTTACAAAGTATTTTGTGCCTTCTCAACAAAATGTTTAATTTGTAGTCAATGAACGAAATATATGATTCCATAAAATTTTCATTTAAGGTATTTTTATGTACAATTAAATTTTTATAAATAGAAATTTTAAGCTTGACTGGATTTGCTAAACTAAAGAAAATCGGCAGTTATCTCCAGAGAATTAAAATAATTATTAAGTACCGTTAATTTAGAAAGAAAAAAATGTATCATTAAACGATATCATTTCATCTTCATTATTTCTTCGTACAACTAACGGCCTCGATAAACTTTTAAACTGCAATTACTTTTACGGAAATAGAGAAAGATTGCTCACATTCTCCTTCAGTAAGACGCTTTATTGAGGTCCCGCTTTTAATTCAGAAAATTATTGTGGGTGTAATAGCCCGAGAAGCCTGGTGCTCCTTAAGTATAAGACGCATAAGAATTCGTTTGAGGGGCACTCGCGCATACAACTTAACGAACACGCTATACAAGTTTCAGAGAATTACCGTCTTTCTATTCCATTCCAAATCCTCTTCGGTTTAAGAAACTTCAAAAGAGGGATTTTCAGTGAGACCGTGATTTTTATCGGCTTACTTTTATAGACTTTGGATAAAGTAAACAATATGTTACACTCGTGGATATATTACTACTATCGTGAATATATTAGTCCTAAACGAAATAAATAAATAAATAAATAAATAAATAAATATTAATCAACAATCACACCACGTTAACCTAGCCCCGTGCTAAGTTCGTAAGAACTTGTGTTACGGGTACTAGGAACGGAAATAAATTTAAGATATAAATACATATATACATAAATACACATCCATGACCCGGTGCAGATATCTATATTCGTCATACAAATTATCTGCACCTGGCGGGATTCGAACCCGCGACCGCTGCGTAAAGTGTCCAGTTGCCTGACCACTCGACCAGCCGGCCGTCCGTTTCGATTGGGTTAATCGAAACGTACGTCGTCGAAATCGTTGAATCTAAAACAATTGAATTGTCATTACTAAAGCAAATGCTTAGAAAATGTTTCAATGCTGAGCGAAGCTTCTGTTGTGAGAATTCAAAGCTCAGTCTATACGCTCGTTTGCTTTGAAATCCGGATTGTTCAGAACAAACACCGAAATATTACCGTTATTCTTATTTTTATGTAATAATATTAAAAAATGTGTTTTTATAAACATATAAAATAATTTAAATCATAAATAAGAAAATCATTTAAAAGAAAATAATGCTATTAATACATATTTTCTATAAAATTATTTCAATACACGACGGCGGATAAAGAAGTCTTTTAAAAAGAATTCAGAATATTTTAATTTCGTTTTATATATTATTGAAGGATAAACTTTATACAAAATAATTCATAACTTTTATTTATTTTATTCTGTGTATAAAGCAGTATATACCTACAAGTTATGTATTCGTGACCGTATTCTTAATAATTCTGATAATATACAATTTTTATTTTTATTCTTAGTCTGTACACAAATCTGTACAGTTTCGGCTAAGCGTTATATGACAGCATAATACTTCCGTTCAGTGTCACTCAAACAAATCAGTAAACAGTACCATTAGAGTTTAATGTTGCTAAATGACTATTATGACTAGCTGTGCCGTCAGTAACGTTAGTACCGGAATGGAATTTTGGGATAAAAATTAGCCTGTATTGTGTATGTAGTGTATGTTCAATCCGAACTTTCAACCAACTATATGCCAAATTTATTGCAAATATTCATAATAGTTAAAGCGTAAAAGAGCAACAAGAATTTATAACCACTTAAACTTTCTGTTTATAATACTTAATGATACAAATAACCGCAAAATTGGTAGATTTAAGTTAATATTTGCAGGTATGACCGAGTCCAGTTAACAGAAAACGTTAATCGCAACTGACGTGGTTTAAATCCGAGCAAGCATCTCCGAGCTTACAAGTGCTAAAGCTTAAATTTCATTTCATGCTCAGCAATAAGGATTTATCCACATCGTGAGAAAAGCTATTTATTTCTTTTAACAATTTATAGATCATCCATGTAAAAAAATATTTGGAACAAAAGTCGAAAATCTGCATGTTTCGGAACTAATCAAGACTTTTGAAACTAATATGTTGTACCTACCAATCCACACTGAAGCAGACTCCCAAGTTCATCCTTATCTTTAACCCTTTAGCACCCATAGTTTTATTCGCGTACTGTGTCTAGAGCGCCAGCAAGCATAAATTATGGTTTTGTTAAGACTTATGAAAGTAAATTATTGATATAATGATGAATAACAGCCTGTAGGTATCAAAATGGTTCTCTTTTCTATCTTTTATTTAAGTAGAGGTTCAAGTTAAAAGATATGATATGGATTGTATAATCTGCCACCCTCAAATGTAATAAAGTAAGTACGTAAATAAAATAAATAAGTAAGTGTAGTAAGTAAATCAAGTGAATGTATATAATTATTTCGATTTTTTCCTAAACATGAAAATTTCTATTTTTTGTTTTTTTTTTATTATATATAACCGAATACGTGTTTTATAAAAATCATCTGATATCTCAACCCAGATTTCAATCCAAGACCTTTCTAGTTCTACAATAAAAAAGAATATACAACATTTTAATGAATATTTATTAACATTTAACATAAATTACATCATTTAACATTATCGATAAATTTAACATACGAAAACAACACTAGACGGGTAGCTAATCCGTGATAACACTAGGTAATTGTTTTTTTTTTTTAATATATATATATTAATTTGCCTGACGAGACATTAGTTCGACTACACTAGTGACGCACCAGGATATTCGTGTATATTTATTAAATAATTTAAATATTAAATAAAATAATCAAATACATATATATATATTTTATTATAAAAATGAAATTTTATTAAATTCTTATTTAATAGTTTTTATTAGCAAAACAAATATTATTATTAACTTGATATCAAAGGTTTCTTATTTTTATGTCATAATACTATATTTAACTTTGAACATCATTAATTTCAGTTTATGTGCTATAAATATATATTTATGAAAATATATCTAAATTTTATGAATAAATCTATTTAATACAGAATGTATTTTTAGTTATAGGAGGATTACTTTATTTGACGTAGGAGGCGCGTGGGGTGCGTTATTAATCCGTAATATTACGGCAGGTGGCATGTAAAAAGTTAATAGATATAGATTGAATCTTAACTGAGTATTTCAAAAGATCGAGATGAAGTCGTAAATATAAAATAACTAGAAATGAACCAAAACTGGACTGCTATAGCCCCTTACTAGTGATATTTTTTTTTTTTGTTGTTAATGACTATTTAATAATTAAAAAGAAAACCAGAAGTGAAAATAACTGTTTGGAGTCCTCGTTTTTAAAATTTATGCATATCTTATTGACAATATATTATATCCCACAGACGTATCATCAGTCTATAATGTCGTAATCCACATATTATTTAAATAATTTATGAAAAAAAAAATTACTTCTACATATTATTACTATTTATGCATTAAAACAAACGTCAGAAAAAAAAGTTACTAATTTTCTTTCATTTGCGACCGTGACACATTTTTATCGTCTCCTGAATATTTTTCTAAATGAGGGATACGACTTATTAGAAATAGTAGTATCGATATGCAAATATCTGCCTCGAGCGGAACTCGAACTCGCAAACCTTTGCCGTTGAGGTATAATCTCGAATCACTACACTGAACTACTACTAATTGTATAATCTAACTCTGTGTGTTATTTGAATAGAGATTTTTAAGTTATCTTAGCAGGATTACTAAAAATAATAATAAATTTTAAAATAATTAAAATTAAAATATTTCGATTAAAAAAAAAACAAGAACAAAAAGTTTTATATTACAGAGAGGCTGTATTTAATTATTTCATACTCTTTGATATGTCATTTGCACAATTATGACAAATCTAACGACATCTAATATGTTCAAATCCGTCAAACCGTTCAGCCTACAGAGCGTGAGATGATTAATTTCGATACATACGTATGACTATGATACGTATAATGTATATGTGTGTTATAAACTCTTTTGCAAAAAAAACGGGCACTTAAGCAAAGAACTATTTTATAGTTACTATTAGTTTGTTTGACAATTTTAGGTATTGTTATCCTCAGAATTTTATAAATTAATTAGGAAGGAATAGTTTTCATCAGTTTTATCATAACATTTTAATTAAATTATTAAGAAATAATGTTTAAGCTCAAAACACTATGATTGTACCTGCTCGCTAAATAAAAATGAAACGCGTTAATTTCTTTGTTTTTCTTGAATACATTAAAAGCAGATAAAAGTTTAGTATTGAGTGTGACACCCTCTTGCTGAAATCACAGCTTGCATTCGTCTGGGCATGCTAGTGAGTATATCTTTTATGGTTTCTTGGGGAATACGTTCCCACTCCGCGGTAATCACATTCTTTAGCTCTCTGATGGTCTGCGGAGCCGGCTGCACTGATCTCACTCGTCGCTTCAGAACGTCCCAGACATGCTCTATGGGATTGAGGTCCGGACTTCTAGCTGGCCAGTCCAAACGACGAATTCCGACTTCTAGCATATACGCATCCACACCGCCAGACCGGTGGGCGCGAGCGTTGTCGTCCATAAAAATTGAGTTTTCGCCAAGAGCGGTTAAAGCGGGTTGTGCATAAGGAATTAGAACTTCCGGTATGTATCGGTGTCCAGTCAGTGTACCGTTTTCGATGAAGACTAACTCCGTACGATCCATAGAATTTATTCCTGCCCAAAACATAACAGAGCCCCCTCCATAAGGTGTGATTTCTTCAAAACATGCCTCTGCAAAGCGTTCTCCTCGTCTACGTAGCACTCGCCGACGTCGGTCTTCACCATGCAGAAATATCCTGGCTTCATCGGAAAACAATTCCCTATCCCAGTCTTCATGAGTCCATGACACACAATTTCGAGCGAAGCTAAGCCTGGCAACTCGATGTCCACGGAGTAATTTAGGGCCGCGTGCCGGGCGATGACTGTGTATATTAGCAGCGAGAAGCCTCCTCCTGACCGTCCATAGACTAATTTGCACATTTCTTACTTCTTCGAGGGTGTTCTTGAGGTCCACATAAGAAGATTTGCGATTTCTCAACGCTTGACTCACTAGAAAACGATCATCCCGTGGTTCGGTACATGTCTTTCTGCCAGAACCAGGCCTTCTCTTGACGGAACTGGTCTCTTGATAGCGCTGCCAGGTCCTTTGAACTGTCGACTGACTCACATTTAGCCTCTGAGCCACGAAGCATTGACTGCAACCTTCTTCAAGCAGCGCAATAATTTTGCTCGCTTTTATCACTTTATCTACCATTTTCGAGATTGCTAAACAGCAATAACAATACTTTTAAATGTCAAGGACACCAGATAATTTAATAAAAATTGACAAAAAGTTAATTAGAGTCGATATTAACTATAAAGAATTCGCGCCACAAAATGTAGTTAAAAGTTATTTTCTTTGAAAACCAGGCTCAGTCAAAAATTTGAATTTGGAATGTACTCTTATAAACATTATGGCACTTTTATAACTGGCCAGTAACATGTTCAAATGATTAAAACCTTTTTGGTATTTTATTTTTTTCAGCCAGGAAGAAAATCGAAACCGCCCGTTTTTTTTGCAAATGAGTGTATATGTATTTATTATAATATCAATGTATTTGGATATATTTTTGATTTTATTTTATTTTTATTTTATTTTCTTTATTAGGGATGGTACACAGAACAGAAATATAAGAAAGTTATAAAAGAAAAAATGTAATACAATTATGAAGGCCAATTACGATCAAAGATCATCCATCGGTTTAAAATTAAATTAATTATATAGAACAAACGTGCAAAAAAACTTATTATTATCCTAATAAACTAATTAATACTCTTGGCAAGTATAGTATAGTACGAGTACTAATAATTTTCTCTATATTTGAATAGTAATATACATACTATATAAAAGTAATGAAATAGAATACTAAAAGGAGAATACATAAATATTTATAAAACGTATACAAATAATATATAAATATTTTATTACTTGTTGTTTAGATTATGTTGGTTAAAGATGTGTCGTTTGATTTTATTTTTAAATATATTTTTAGAACCGTTGAAAATATCTATGCAATTAAATTTCATATTATAGGTGTTGGGTAATCTTGTAAGAACAGAATTCTGGACATAGTTAGTGTGGCAGTACGGGACATGTAATAAGGGAGTGTGTCTCAGTCGCCGTAAAGGGGTGTTCAGCAAAATATGTACTGTATGTATACCACTGAGCGACAACTAGTGAATCATTAATCCCTTCGAAAGTGTTGTATAATAAAGTATATTCTATACTATATACGATATACGAAAAACGTACCCTTCTTTCAGCAGTCGGCTCATGTGTAATTTTAATCTATGTAATATTACTGGTTATCATCTTGTATATTAGATTTATACACAGCATAGAAATGAATTATTAAATCGTGTGACTAGTATTTGGGTATGGCCGCGAAAAATTGTACATATTATATTATTTTTCGTTTGTCCAGATTTTATCTTTGCCATAATTTCAAAGTTATTTGATAAATGGGTTATAGTGTACATTATTCTGAATGACAACCCTCTGTTGTTTAGATTATTTTCACGAAATTTAACCTATCCCTAAAAAAAAATTTAATGCAATTCTTCTATTGGTACTATTTTCACTCCCATACAAAAAAAAAATTTTGTCCAACTACATTCTTTGTATCAAAAAATGCCAACACTTCACAAACATAATTGTTTTTTCATATTATAAAATTGCACTTACGCTTTACGATACTTTCTCAACGTGTTTCTAAATGTGCATTTAAAAAATATTGATTTAATTAACATTATAAATCGTTTTTAAAAAGTCTCCACATTTTTATGAGTGTATTACGTCATGAATGTAACGGTTGTTTCTATCATTTTCTTTTGAGTAATGTAGCTACTTTACTATTTTCATTAATGGTAAAACTATTTAGCTGTATACCATCATTCAGATATAAGAGTCAGCCCTATTTTCCGAATGAAATCGTGATTTTCGTTGGTATATCAGATTTGTCGCTAAAAATATTGTTTAATGTGTGTTTGAATGCAAGGTAAGTACTGTTTATTATGTTTTACTATTAACATATTTTAAAAGATTTACTATCACAGAAAACGGTAAATGTACGTCCAAATCCATAGTTGCTTGCAATGCAATGATATTTGAATTTTAAGTTATGTCACACGCTTTTTTATGTCATGAATGTGACAATGTGTAACGAAATGAGTCATGACCGATTGTAAGGCGGAGATTACACTTTACTCAAAATATATAAATGTCGGTAAAATAAATATATTATATTACACATTAAATTTGAGATAGACCAATGTAGAAAGATAAAAAAAAATATCGAGAAAAGTAACGAACCCAAAATCCTTCGAAGTACGAAGAAATTAAATTAAAAAATGCAGAGAGAAATAATAAGGTTATTTTTTGTCTCTTGAATAACTTGTTCATTTTCAATTTTAGAGTTTTCAAATTTTTCAATTTTAAAAGTTGTTTAAAATTAAATTTCCTACAATTTTGGTTCTCATCAATTTTTTCTTGGATCGATTTTTTAACGAATTCCAAAGGAAAATTTCTCCTAAAAATTTTTGTAAATCTAAAATACTAATTCGATTGGCACGTAGATTTAAATTAAACAAATTTATTTATGATTAATATCTTTAGTATACAGAATTGGTCTTGTTATCATTTTATTATAATGTACTGTATCAGTTCTGTAGACAAAATTGTTTTCGTAAGTTCATTTTCAGCTCCAGCCTCCAAGTATAATTTTGAACAAATTATTTTATAATACAGATTATATTACAGACAACTACAATTATAAAAAAATAAGGCATAAAAATGTAGTAAATACATCAATTCTTTTATTTTTATGAAACGATATGTTAAGGAAGCGGTTGGATGGAGGCTACTCTGAACCGGTCGCTCTGGAGGTCGATGGAGGAGGCCTACGTTCAACAGTGGACATCCAACGGCTGATATGATGATGATGATGATGATGATGATGATGATGATGATGATTTGTTTATAAAGAAATATTTAAATATAATTTTTCGAACGTTATTAAATAAGATTTAAGATACAACTATGACTTATGTATAGACGTGTACACGTATACACGACTTATACTCATATTATATTTAAGTAACAACGGACTCTTATATTGTGATATGTGATTTTTGTTTTAAGTTATTAATTAAATGAATATTAATGTATTCATCAAATATCTACTAAAATTCGTTACCTAAGTGTGAGAAAACGTCCGTAGCGATCAACTAATATTCATATTAGCATAACTGACATTGAATAATTGTTACTATTAGCCAACTGACTATTTTGTACTTAAATAAATAAAATTTAAATATAAATCTATTTTTACATTTTATTATAAAAAATTTATATAATATGTTTCTTACATTCTTAAAGTATAAAAGAGATTTATTTATCAAAGTACACAAACATGACATAAATATAAACATAACCAAAATTTTATGAATTAAATTTGCTTAACATTACTGAAGCCTATTATTTTCGTTCTGTGAATAAAACGTGAAAAAATATAAAACGTGACTGTAATGAAAATCTACATAAAACTGTGTTTCGTTAAATAAGCCGCTTATCAACGATCTTTTTGACTTTCCATTTGGCACGAATTTTTAATACGAAATCAATAAAAAAGATCATTAATATTTGCTGGGTTTAATTTCGTTTAAGTTGAGTTTTGATACTCTTTAGAGTAGGTAACATTAACTGTCAACCAAGGAATTTATATACAAACTGGAATGCCCACGTGCAATTAAAAAAATGTTCCTAAGAGAGGGATTGCATCTCTTTCTACCATGGATACAAGGTAACTCGTAAGAAAGAGAAAAAATACCAGTAGTCAACGAAATGCTCGGAACGATTTCTTCAGTTTACATGTTGGAAACAAATATTTGCGGTCAACACAAAGAAATCCTCGTGCATAGCCTGAAGATGGCAATACATAATAGAGACTCTGCTGTCATTGAGGATATGCTAGTGCAGCTGGGCAGGGGTCGAGTGACATTAGAAAAAGCAATAAAACCAGGCTATTGAATTATATGTGGATGTGGCGAGAAAAAATTATATGGATCTTTCTAATTATTTATTTACTTACATACTTAGTGTGATTTGAAATTTCATTAAAAATCCAGTGGGATAGTTACAAATTAATTTAGTTCAAATCAGTAATAAAATATATCTAAAATAATAATGATTTTGATTTCAAAATACCATCTAGATATTTAATAAAATTGGAATAATGTTTCGATTACAATAGTTAATTAAATAATAATAAAACCAAATAGAGCGGCATATTATTTGTTTATACAAATAACGATGGCATTTAATACGATTTTAATTATACGCAATAATTTGAAAGAAGTAAGTAATATTACATCGATTCGTTTTCAAAATGCAATCTCCCAGTTAATTACGTTGTCGTCGTGGCGAGACTGGCAAGTTTCGAGGGACCGGAATAAGCCTGAAGCAAAAATCATTTCTAATATTTTTATTGTGGAAAAGTGTGGACAATAGAGGTCTACGTGCCCGTCTACAATGTCCATTGATTAGGTGCGGAAAAATCTCTATAGTAAGTAATATTTTGTAAATCTCATCTGTGTCCCTTTGAAATAAAAATTATATTTACGCTATTTAATTTCGGTTCTACTACTGATATTTCACTTATATATTTGGTTGTATCAATAACTAGCGTAAATAACATACAATCAAGTTAGCAAGCAAAAGAGAAAAAATATATATTTAAGAGAAAATATTATTGCAAAGTCACACCAAACAATTACACGGGATGTGTGTGGAACATATTTACGAGACGTGATATGTATGTATATCCATCCATTCCGTTCAACGTAAATGTAACATAAATGTCGTTAGCATTAGGTAAGAATTTTTAATTAAATGTATTAATTAAAAATAATGTAAATCTAAAATACTTGTCTTACTTAAATCAAAGATTTTATACTTATTACTATTATAGATACATATTTAATGCGCATTTTATAGTAAATATTTTGAATTAAAAAAAATTTAAGAAATTTCGATTATACTCGTATAAAATAAAGATCAAATAAAGTATGCTAAATGGAACGGGCCGGCGCGCCCGGGGAAGTACTTACCGAAGTAGCGCCATGCTGCTTGCAGCTGAATGGGCCGGCGCGCCCAGGGAAGTACTTCGCTCTCACTTAACACCGACCTGAAATGACGGCACTGTCGTCGTGTTTCGTTCGGTTTGTGAGAGATCCGGTGGCCCATCCCTCCCCTCCTCCCACATATCCAGTGGAACATCCCTTCCCTTCCCTAAAAGCCGGCAACGCACCTTCTGATGTAGCTGGTGTCTATGGACGTCGCTTTTACTTACCACCAGGTGAACCGACTGTCTGTTTGCCCCCTCTTACATAAAAAATGAAAAGATTACATACTATAATTCACTTAGTTATAGTTGAAACGTACAATGTAACCTGTAGTTGCGACTTAACATAGCGAAGACGTTGCTATACGTGCATTTCCAGTTTATATAGGACGAGGGCCACAGACGCTATCAAATGCAATAAATGTCTCACTTTACGACACGTTAGCTCCGACGCGTCATTTCCCAAGAAAATATTTTAGCCTTCCTGACAGACGTTACAGTAATAAACTTAGCGTAAAGCTAGGTGTAAGTTATTTTATTTCCAATTCACCAGACATCAACATAAATGTTCCATATGAATAATAACAATTTAACAAGTCATTACATACAGTAACAATTAGACTCACGTGAACGCAATCTACTTTTTGAAGATAATATTTTTTAGAACTTCCTCTCTTTACCGTTAATCCTTTTTCTATCCAAGCACTTCGAGTCTGGAATCCTCTACCAATAAGCATTTTCAAAATTTCTTATTGCACACATATTTCAAATATTTTGTTTTTTCATTATTCTTTCTATTTTCTATATTTTCTGTCGTTTTTTACTATAAAAAAAGGTGTGTGTGTAATAACTAATAGTGTATACGAGTAAGAACTGAAGTGAAACTTTTTTATGACATATCATTTTTCAAAACTATTGCATGTTAAAATGTACATATTCCTAGTAAACATAATTTACGATTTTATAATTTAAATAGATATCGTTTGATATTATACGTATTAGGTTTTAAAACATCTTCTTCTTCTCATCTTTAAATAATGATACATCAGTTCAATTGCATAGACTAAAAATATTATAATTATTGAAGTATTTGAAATTATTTAATAACATAGTACTATAATAGTTATTATTTTCTAATTATTTTTAATTTGTTTCTTTTTGTGCTGTACACTTTTAAAAGATGACGTAATATAATATTTAAAGCTTAATTAGAACATAGTCGTAGTTATTAGTTACTGATAAAAAAAAAATTGTATTTGAAAATGTATACTATGTATATGTACTACTATGTATTAGTTAAAAATTTTATGAAAACGATGATTTTTTTAAAATTATTTATTAATTTCTGTTTTTTACTACTACTATTACTATTTTTAAATTTAAATGGCTACTAGATTGACAATCATTTTAATTAATACCTACTTACCTAATTTCAATGGATTTATATGTATTTACTAATATTTACAAAAAAAGTGAAAGTAAAAGTAAAAAAAAAGTGAGGTTAACATAAAATAAATACCAAAATCACACCCACGTGTTGAATCTTTCAAAATATCAGCAAAAGTATTGGGATCCTTGTAGTTGACATCACGAACGAAGTCCAATTCCGGGGTCACTTGGAGAGCAAACCCAAACTGGCTGCAAAAAAGCTCGGGTTTCTGAACAGGGCGGGCCGATACTTCACGTCGGGGCATCGGCTTCTGCTTTATAAGGCCCAGGTGCGTCCCCATGTGGAGTATTGTTCACACCTTTGGGCAGGTGCCCCTCAATATCAACTTCAACCATTTAAACCATCTAACGCCGGGCAGTTCGCATTGTCAACGATCCCATACTTACGGACGGTTTAGAACCCTTAAGTATAAGGAGAGACGTTGGCTCCCTGTGTGTTTTATACCGTCTGTATAATGGGGAGTGTTCTGAGGAACTCTTTGACATGGTGCCACCTTCGCGTTTTTATCACCGCACCCTTTGCCGAAGAACTAAATTTCATCCACACCACTTGGATGCCTGGTTTGCAACCAATGTGCGAGCTTCGCGCGCTTTTTTGCCGCTCACATGTAAGCTGTGAAATGACCTTCCTCCTGAGGTTTTCCCTGATCGCTATAATTTGGGGGTTTTCAAGTGTCGTGTGTACACACACCTTTTCCCATAGAAATATTAAGAACAGGAGAACTGGCATGGGGGCGTGTCCGCGTAGACGCAACTTGCCCAAAATGCTCACATATCGCTTAAATGGCCGTCACTGCTAATCAGTGTGATTTCGACCGCGAGCGAGAAAACAACTAACAATGCCGTCTTATTCAGTGGTTTTTTGTAAGAATAGAAGTCAAATTAAACATTTAACAAGTCATGGAATCAGTTACTACACGTAAATATTACTTTTTTACTATATTTTACTTAAAAATCGTAAAAAAACAAGTATACGAGAAATATTTCTCTCTTCTACTACATCAAAATACATTACTTTCTAACCACTACCCCACTATGTTGCGGAGTAACTGGACAAGCAATGTAAAATTTACACAACGATACTATAGTAATGGTAATGTCGCATATTTTACCGTTTTGTTTGTGCGATGAGATAGTGGTGTCCATACGGAGCAACAGGCGTAAGCTATCGACAACACGGATATTATCGAATTACTTATTTCTATTGAAGTTTATAATACATTTTGTGTATGTATATTTTTAGTTAGTTATGTATGTTGTATATACATACGTTGTATTCTGTATACGTATTTGTTAAGCTTATTTAGTAAGAATGTATACTTTAAGCGTTTCTAATTATATTGTTTTGTCATAATTTTCAAATCTCTCTATGGCACTTAGGTTAGCTGTAAATTATGAGTTAAGCGTCTTTGTACATGTGCTATTTTATTGTATTTGAGTGTTTGTTTAACGACAAAATATGTGAAATATAGCCAAATTTTAATATTTGTCAACCGTGTAGTTTTATGAATAGGTTTTTTTAATCATTTAATTAATTTTAATTTATAAAATATATAAAAGACGGTGAGAACTTAAAATGTTAGTGTTTTTTCCATAATACTAAAAACTTACGTGATTTTAAAATTTGATCGCTGAATTAATTTAAATTAAAGCTCTTTAGTTTTATAATACTCTCTCGGAGTCTCTCGGAGTCGGAAACTCGAAAATAGGTCTCGATTTACCAGAGTAAATATAAATAAATATAAATATACAACTATTATTTGTATAAACACCGTTTTGGGAAATTAATTGCAACAAAATATACATTTTTAATTTTCTTCCTTTTTTTACTTAAAACTAACTTGTAAACAATCAGTATTCGAAAATCATATGTAAATAAAGGCAATAATATTTTTAGAATTCGGAGAAAATTGATTATCAAACAATTTAAATAATGAAACAAGCATAATGGCACACAAAATATGTTTAATAAAAACAGTTTACTTTTTATACGATCGTAATTATATGAGTCCTGTGTTTGCGTTCAGACATATTTATATTCGAATTACCTACTCACTATAGAATACATCATACAATAACTGCAAACTTCTATATAGTGATACTTAATTTCACTCAAGAATCTTAGAGATTGCTAGCGCAGAGGCTGCCAACGCGAATTGAATTTCGTATATCGCTCGAGAGCTGCAAGTTCAAAACCCTGCGAGAGCCACATTTTGTAGCATTCAAAATTTGATATTTGGTTTATTTAGTTTAAGTATTTATTTATATATATATATATAGAATTTCATCTACTACCACTCGGAATCTTCCTTGCGCATGTGTTTATTGAAAAACGCAATAATCAAGAACAAGATGGCGCGTAACGCAAGATGGCGCGTAACGAAAAAATCTTTCCAACCCCGATAAAGAAGTTTCACTTCAAAAAATATCCTCAGAAGACAAGAGAGGGTTGATATTTCCATCTGATGATGTAGTTAATATATTATGTAAAAACATGGAAATTATCATATTAAAAGAAACATTGATTGAAGAAGGAAAATTTAAATGCACACAAATATTAAAAAACAAGTAAATTCAATTATTATAATAGCCCTATTATAATAGGATTATTTATTTTAATATTTTTTTTTTTATTTTTGTAAATTTGACGTGTTCTGTTTTTGTAATAAACATTATTTTGTTTCACCCTTACACGAAGTACCTATATTGGTTAAAAATGAATAACATTCTCATCGCATGATTTTATCGATAAATGCGATGTCACATCCCTAAGGAGTTTACCGACGCTGTTTTTTTTTACGTGTACGAGTGTATTCGTACAATTGTTTTTCGTAGTGTGCGAACCAATTAAAGGATTAGAACGCTAGTGTGCCGGTAATGAAAACGCACACATCTTCAAAAGTGGTGACAGCGGTATCGGACTTATTTCGTGTTTAGGGCATATCTCCTTATTTCAAATATCTTTGCCTTTTCCCTAAGGACCGGCAACGCACCCGCAACTCTCCTTATGTCGCGGATGTCCATGGGCGACGGTAGCCATTTAACATCAGATGGCCCGTCTGCTCGTTTACCCGCATTATCATAAAAAAAAAATCACTCTCACTTTCACTCTTAATAATTATTTTTTTAAAAAATTTAGTCACTACTGAATTTTGTAAACATCATGGCGCGTGACGGTCGAGTGTAATTGAAAAGTGTGACAATTTATAAAATTTCTCCCATAATATGTCGATAAAGAAGCTTCATTTATAATATGTATGTCTGTATATATATTGACTAGAAGAAATCGCTGTGAATGAATGTTGCGTTTTGTTTCTATTCTTTTTATTATGGATAGCGGCCCGCCCCGGCTTCGCACGGGTATTTAACTAAAATTTTAAAAATTATAAATTTTTATTTTTTATAACCTACATGCGCCATCTATCGTATAATAGTAGAATATCGTTTTTATATTTAGTGACATTTAACATAATAGTACCTATATTAATTGAAAATGATGTTTATCTAAAATATTAAAACGATTTCTATTCCTATCCGACATATTTAGTAAACTTTTAAGTTTAGCAAAATAATAACTCAAAAATAAGTTTTGTGAGTTTTTAAGATTCCTTAGAGCAGATGGCGGCGTAGGTACCTATTTCTATTTTCTTAAATATTTATTTTTAAATTTAATTACAATGAAACAAAAACTAAATTATACTGTGAGTTATGTCTAATTTTTATGTATTAAAGTTATTTACATTGGTTTTGTACTTTTTACGTGATACGTGAACAAAGAAAAACACGATAAGAGTTGGCGCTGATACGAAAAAAAAAACGCGCTATTGAAATTTATTCTTGATGATATATAGTGTATTAATAAAACGGAGGTTTTAACAGATTTATTATTTGTATAGATATTTTTGTGTACAATAAAAAATATAGAATATATTTCTCAAAAAGTTATTTTTAATTATACATTTTTTACTAAGTATACTATTTCAAAGGAAATACAGCCGTCACTTCAATTACTGTAAAATCCATCCATAACACACGATCTCTGACGTTACAACACAATGAAGTAAACAAAAGCGTCCATTTTCCACGGAGTTTAAAGATTTCTGCAATCCTCTCAGCACAGACCTGGAATATTGAAATAAACATGTTGAAAGTTCCGTTACTTTTGTTACGAAGAGAAACAATAACTTGATTTAAGAGTAGATACATTTCCGCCGCTATACGTACATTCACTATTATAATCTATACTACATATATTATAAAGATGAAGAGTTTGTTTGTTTGAACGCGCTAATCTCAGGAACTACTGCTTCGAATTAAAAAATTCGTTTTGTGTTGTATAGCCCATTTACCGAGGAAGGCTATAGGCTATATAACATCACGCTACGACTAATAGGGGCTGAGCAATAATAATAAATGTTACAAAAACGGAAAAAAATAATCTTTTTTGATAGCTTCCGTTGCGTCCTTTATTATTTCTCTTCTCGAGACATTTTTTAACTATAGTTCGACTTTTAAAGTAAATATAATATCACTCTTTTACTAAGAGTTTTCGAAAAATAAAAAAAAAAACAATAATACGTTGAACGATCCAGGAATCAAACCTGGAGCTCGGCAGTAACGCTTGCGACCACTCGACCAACGAGGCAGGTACCAACTCTTACAATTAGAGTAATTGTTTAAAAATATTTAAGTACGTTTTTCCCTCAAATTAACGCGGGTGAAACCGAGGGGCATAGCTAGTTACTTATAAAACTCATTCACGACTTTTAGACAACGTGCTTGAATAAAAACATTTTGTATAACAACATTCTTTGATACGTGACTGCAATTATTTTTAAGTAAGAATATTTTTATTTGAGTAATGACATTACATAGATATAGAAAATAATTAACAACTTTTAATCAATGGTAAGGAATGTTATGACATTCCTTACCATTGATTGATTGATGTAATAACATTCCTTACCATTGATTAATAGATGTTAAGTATTTTCTAAAGTTTTCAAATTAAATAATACGCAAAGTAATTCATGCCATCCAAATCCAAATATCGGCTATATTTCTATATGATGATCGGACTGTTGAACAGAAATAAACACTAAATATTCCACGATAAAAATTTAAATTGAATCATACCTTATTTTAAGGTTTGCTCTCTTCATAAATATTTTATGAGTTCATACTTTATATTTATTTAGATGAACAGAGTATTCTGATTTGATTTTGATAATTGTCTTATATAAAATAATTACAATAATTATATTATGTAACCAAATTCTCAAAATTTTGTCTATAATTGGTAAAGATAGCACGTAACTTCTTAAAAAAACTACAGAAAACTCTCCCTTTTTCGGCAGCTAACAATACTTAATAACTGCAACATAATTCAATAAGTAACATATAATATTACAACGACAATAAAGGCTTTTAAGTAAAACACGAGTATAAGTTGCTTATTTCTTCCGTGAAACAGCTTTGCTGTGTTTCGGAAAGAAGGGCAAGACAGGCAGTGTAATTACTGGCACCGAGACTTAACATCATATGTCTCAGGATAGGCAACGCATAAATGAGTTGGCTGGGCTAGTTCCAGGTAAACTAGTTTATGTTCATGGGCGACGTCGACCACTTACCATCAGGTGGCACGTCTGCCAGTTTGCCTATTCAACTAACACATAAAAAAAAAAAAAAAAAGTGACTACGTTAACTCTATAAAACGTTTGTTTCGCTCTGTGAACCCAAATAATATAATGTGCCTAATTTGTACAAATAGGTTTTCTCATAATGTTACCCGTTACAACAAAATATATATACTCGTAATATGATTTTTAACTAACAAGTTATATGATAAGTAACAGGACTAACTGACTAGTCAGTAAAGTCGACTATCCAGTCAAATTTGTAGTCGGTGATCATATTATGGTAGTCATTGGATGGCGACTCTTCTCAAGTCGTCTGTCCATCTCGTAGGCGTGGTCTCCACTCGAAAACCTTTCTGTTTAAGTATCAAGAATACCTATATGTATATAATTTGTAATAAATTTACGTATACCTAATAGATATATAAATATTATATCCAGACTCGGGTTGGGAATTAAATTTTCGTTCACTTGTCATTTGAAACTGCCCGACAAATTAATGATATTGCATTTGATATGAATTTATATATAAATATAAAATAATAAAATATTCTATATCTAAATGTTTTTTTTCATAACCATTCAATAAAATATGTTTTTTGGGTAAAAAAAAAATGTTTAATATTTTTCTTTTTTTCTTAACAGAGAATCGCAATTTACTGTACCTTATAAACCTCACTATAGTTATGCGGTATTATTTAACTCCGCCTTTATAGAGCCTGTAGCTACTCTACAGCCTTGCGTAAATAACGTACATAAGACTGGCCGCAAGCTATCAGAGGTTTTCCGTGGAAATTCTCTGATGTAACCGGAAGATCTACAGATATGTAACCGATTATTAGAAATTTTAATATAACTGGTGGGTGATTACTTACAGCCAATATCTTCAAAAATTACTAAAATATAAGAATACGTATTCACTCTTGCTAAAAATAAACCAAACTTGTTTCTTCATTCAAGTAATGGTTAAAGTAAAAGTCAAAGTTGTTGCTATTACATGAACGACAAAATACCCAGTAAAAATTACGGGGTACTCTTATTTCACATGACTCTATACTATCAACGTTATATCAAATGAAAAAGTTCTTCGTCTTCAAATTTATATTTAAAGTTTGTGTTATACATAATTATATTGTCAGTCGTATTTATTAAAAAATAATAAGTACTTTTTAGTTTAACATGAACGTGTAGGACAATATTTACTTATACTAATGTTATAATTATTTAGTTAGATACTTAATTTTTATACATAGGTTAATAGTTACTACAAAGTGATATAAATTGTTTTTTTTTTACAGTTCTTGGTGTTAATTTATCTTGTAACAAAAATCTTACCTCAGACTATGTTACTTTTTCCTTTTAAATTTCGTATCGGAATCTCAGGCAGATTTTCCTTTCTGATAGAACTTAATAATGGTGATATGATATATATTTTTATATGTTTGTAGCTATAGCTTAACTAAATATTCTACAAACACAAATACAAATTATTAAGAAACAGAACAAAACACGTGACATGAGTAGATATTAATTCCCGTCTCATTCATTAAAATAACAAACTCTTGAAAACTTCCAAAAGGCTGGGAAAATAAAATTAATTACACTGGTTCTAACTTAAGTGTCTTACATAATTACGTATTTATTACACAATATACAAGATAAAATGACGCTTTAATAGAAACAGGCTAAAGGAAACGCAGGAAACGTAAACGCTACTTTTTTCTCTTGAGAGTTACAAAATAATTAAAAAAAGATTTAACAATGACAGACATACATAAAAGTACCTCTTCTTACCTTCCTTTTCTAATATTGTCTTATGTTAATAAAATAAAGTTAATTAATTCTTCATTTTATATTTTACAGACTGTAAATGTCATTCTACGGATGCTTGTGATGATGAACTGTAGATTTCTCTGAAATAAATTGTATATATCGTTATCAACAATAGAAAAGTATAAAAACATCATATTATATTATAAAAAAAACTTTTTTTTTTCGCGTTCTATGTTTTGCTGTTTTTTTATCCTTTTCAAGATGCATCTTGCGGCTATTGTAATTAAACTCGAATCATATTAAGTCGGTTTCATCAAATTCAATATAGTATTAAATCGTCGTTGGATTCTATTCGTAATATTGATTTTAAATATCTTTAATTATATTTTATAAAACAGAAAAACAATCTACTCAATAAAAACAACAATACCTACTCGTATCTTCTGCTACGGTCCTTACTTTAAGACTCACAGCATATTGTCATTTTTATTACTAAAAATTTTAACGCGATCCTAAAGGTAACGCCGTAATAGTAACATTTTATTCTCGGCAGATATTTAGTTAATGAAGGACGAAAATGTTAAAAACATCCATTTTATATCCATTAACCAATTTGGAAAAAATGCGCAACATTGTCAAGGAGCTGTAACTTACAAAAGTAAAATAAATTAAATGAATTAAAAATAATGTGAAGCTGTTTCACATAAACAATACAAAAATAAAATTTCTATAGATATGTAAAAATGTTAGATGTATTTTTTAAAAGTAAAACCATTATAAATCAAATGCTATGGTTTAAAAAATAAAAAATAAAACAAAACCTAAGGATTTCATTGTATTCGAGGTCTTCACAAGGAATGTCGCGTCTTTATGATCAAATGGAAAAATTACCTTCTTTTCCATTAACCTCTTCCGAAGAACAATCACAATCTGGAAGAACTCCAATAAACAGAGGCTATGAAATGGAGGCAGCGAAGCGTTTCTTAACCGGAAACAATATCAAGTTGAAAAGTAGGCAACGTTTGCCGGCTTTCATTAGGTTTTAGTATTCGTTGTGAGTTCGCTGAAAGAATGATTCTGGTTATGAGAAGTTTTAACAAGAACCTTATAATTGGCTCCTCATGAAGTTTCGTCAGTTTATTTAATAAATTTTCGGATTTAATTACTGGTTATTATAATATTATATACTGTTAAAATAAAAATAAATATTTTTTATTGATTTATTCTGCCTGTTTTAATTTAAACTTTTGGGGGTAGAATGGAAAAATCTACCAGTACACAGCACACTGGATGTCCACTGCTGAACGTAGGCCTCCTGTATCTTTAGTGGGGGGAGGGAGGGTACCAAAACTCGCAACGCTTGGCAGACGGGTTAGTAAGATCAGTGTATTGTGGAAGAATATGGTGACACTGCTGCCCAACACTAGTTAAATTCAATATGCCTCTAAGTTATCACCAAGCCTCTCTTAGTCATTGAAAACTGTGTGCAAGTGTCCAGCGCCCTGTAATTGATATGGACCTTTAATTTCTTCCAGAGAAGTCTCCAATAAATAATCAATAATACTACTAACTACAAAAATGACTCATTATAATAGTCGTAGAAGACCTTGACATTCCCATATTATTCTAAAGTGTCTATCATTCTCAGAAGCTTAGAGACAGTGTTGATTTGATTAAAAGATGTTTTTCTAAGTGATTACTACAAGTCAATATAAATACTCTTCTATAATATTAATAATAATAAATAACTTCATCACACATAGAAATTAACTTACAAAATTATACACAAAGCAAAGCTTAAAATTAAGTACAGAGCGTGCAACGGGCTGTCTTATCCCTTAATAGCTATTTCTCCTAGACCACGTAACAGAAAGAGGCTTGCAATATAATAGGTTTGTGCATATTTAATAAGTTTATGTATTATATACGAGGGCGACGCTGAAAGTTTTTAGAATTGGCCACTTGTAAACAATGTAATAAAAAAATAAGTTAACATTTTGAAAATGGAACTCTTTTCCAATATTATTATGTATGTTTTTCATTCATTTGTCATTTGTTTAACGATTTGGCGGCATATTAAAAATTGTCTGTGTCACGTCAGTATTAATTTACACACACATATACGTATGTATAATGTATACATATACACAATATATACAATATTAAACAATACTTGTGTATATAAAATACGATGTTACATATATTAATACAAAAAAAAAAATACATATACACACGGTACAAATAATAAGCTAAAAATTAGCTACAAGTATAAATAGTAGAGGATAGGTGAGGTATTTATGTCAAAGATAATTAAAACATTGGTATATAAATAGTAAATAAGTAAATATTATATAATTTTTATTTTATGTACACAACTTCTAAAGCATGTCGTGTGTACTTTAATATAAATTTACCCATCTTATCTAAGATATTTAGGGGCCGTTCATAAAATACGTCACACTAAAATCAGCTTTTTTGACCCCCTCCCCCCCCATTGTCACGCTGTGTCACACTTTTTGTGACCCTCCCTAGAAATATTTCGTCACAAAAACTAAGACCCCCTCCTGCTGAGTATGATAAATTCTAAATGATATAGTACACAAATTCTGAAAATTAAAAATATTTATTTAGTTTAGGCGTAAAGAGGCTGCCATTGAAAAGGAAGGATCCTTCGACCAGACGGTGTTGCGTCTGGTGGGCTACGCGCCACTTAACGTTTGGTGTCGGGTTCTTGTATACATAGTCAATCGCTTTGATAACTTTGATAGCGCGATGTAGGATAACGTCAGTTCGTATATGGCGAGATAGTTGTCGCTACATAGTTATTATAATAAAATTTAAATAAATTAATAAATATCTTTCATAACGAAATATAAATAATAAATAATATTTCTATTATTCAGAAGTCCAAGGATTTTCTAAATGGGCCGAAATATCTACAATTGGTATTGCACCATCTTCTTCTTCATCTTCAAAACTACCGTCCACTTCATCGTCATCTAACCATTCTGCATCTTTCGTACCATCGTTTTCATCTCCTATTATGTATAACAGCTCTCGAGCTCGCCGAGCTGCGATACGAGTTGGTTGTACGCGCCGAACTACTTCAACCTTTCTTTTTTGTTTTGGATGTTTAAATGCTGTAGTATTAAGGTTTTGTTAGATGTGTGATATAGGCCACATTCTTTACATGTGCTACTCGCCAATTTATAGTGGACTGACGGACAAAACCAATCGTAAGGAAATTGTTTGTGAAAAACAAAGAAACCCGTTGTGACGGATCGCAACGCCGCTAGAGTCGCGCCACAGAGCTAGCGCTTATGTCAAAAAATAATAAACAGCGAACGTCACAGCTACACTAAGTTAGCACCCCATTGAAGGATTTTTGAAATCAAAAAAGATCTAATAACCTATTATTGATAGGTTGTTAGGTTTTTTTTTTGTTTGAAAAAATAGAACTATTTATTAAAAATATTTATTAAAAAAAAATAGGCGACCTAACAAAAATTTTGGTGGACCTATACAGACCTAACGTAGACCTATCGATTAAGGTAATTTTGATTTCAAAAATCTTTCGATGGGGTGCTAACTTTGTGTAAGCTGAACGTCACGTTGCCGTAAACCCCCCGTCTCCCCTTGTCACATCTTGTCACACTCAGCCAGACCCCTCCCCTCCCCTGGTATGCGAACGTATTTTATGAACGGCCCCTTATAGTAATTGTAAGACTGCTTATAGACATTAATCAAAAATGAAAAAATAAATGCTAAAACATAAAATGTGTATATTATTCATATTTTATGTTTCTGTCGTTGTAGTTTGAGAGTGGTAATGAAATATTAAAATATTTAAAATATCTCCAAAATTTGAGTTGGATTATTATCGATCGCACCGAAAACTGTCTTTTTTTCCCATATGACAATGACGAAAAAAATTATGTCGAATTGACTTTACTATTGTATGTACTTGATCTTTTTGACAGATGTAAATTTTTCTGATCGACATAACTTTGCAATGACGAACATATTCGGTCGGACGGATTTTTGTTTCGACCGTTGTAACATTGTACAAGCGTCTATTATTTTCAGTGTTCCTATTTAAATTTTACTTTGAACCAATGAAAAGTCTTAAAATGTTCGGACGACGCTTGAATCTTTAGGGACTTTTGTGTTATATGTATTTTTTTAATATTTTTACCGCTATCGACGATGACCCTTAAGACATTGTTGCAGCTGCCGCGCACTCGCCTTAAAAGTGAGCTAGCCTTTTTACGTAGAATGGCCGGGAAACTGTCAGTTATGTCTATTAGAAAATTTACATCTGTCAAAAAGATCAAGCTAATTTGTACAGGGTATAAAAGCCATATAACAAAGAATTGAATTAAATTGAACAAAACGTAAACTACTGTTATTAATCTAGTAAACTTCTATCATATATATTTTCAATATTTTGTTATAAATATAGCAACATAAAATTTTTAATTTCGCGATCATCGTGGGTAGATTACCTCGCAGACATCGTTTATCACACAAGAAAGAATTACCTACTCATTGTATAAATTTATTAAGACCTATGCTCTGCCTTGGCCTTCGCTTTTATTTTATAAGCATCTATAAGATGAAAGCATGATAGATCATTCGAGATTATTAGCACTATATTATTCCCTCTTACAGTGTTATTAATATAATATTCCAAGTGAACTGAATTGTATGACTAAAATTATGTATTGTAGGTAATTATTTTTATTATAAATATTTTGGTATATATTTATAATAATATATAGTTTTAATGTATTTCATATACGACATAATGGTATTATTACCCACAATGTTAGCCATGTGGAATTTAATATTGCTAAATAATCGTTATAAAATCAGCTATATACCAACGATCGCCACGTTAAAAATTCATTTGACTTTTTCAAACAACAAACTAACAGACAGATATGAAAGTTAATATATTGTTTTTTGTTTATCTGTTGTACAAAAATTCGTACGTATAAACTTAAAAACTCATCTTGACATTACAAATAGGCAATGATATATATATTTCAATAATGTGTAAACTATTGTATACATAAATAAAAGTATGGTTAGATTATCTGCCTTTTAAAAACAAAAAATATAAAATACATAAAAACTTTTTAACGGGTGGGTATAGTCTTGTTTAGAGCACAGACTAAATCCCTGGGTTATTGCATTTTGTTGAAGTTTCCACAAAGCAAGAGGCAAGGTATCCACGAGGCTATGAAACGTAGTACATGTCTCATTTTACGACATATTAGGTGACGCGTCGCTCCCTTGGAAAATATTTTACTCCTTACAGACGATAGCATAATAAACTTTAGCAAAAGCAGGTGGAACTCATTAAATTTCTACGCTCCGAAATACCTAAAAAGGATTTCAATCCTAATCTTAATTAACTAAGAAACAAATGATGCTGTAAGTTATATTTTAATTACTTGAAATTTATTTGAATTATTTTAAATAATAACCTATATTCATAGACTAATACTTACTGGATAATTAATTAAATATTCTTGAAAACACTATAAATGAATGCGAAATATTTGTATAAGCCAAACAGATGTTTGTTTGTGTTTGTGTTATGTTTTCCCGACACAGCATTTGTTCCTGATGTTGACAGTTGAGAGTGAAACGTTCATTTATTTTAATAAGAGTTATAAAATAACATTCCTCGACTGACTGTTGAATGAATTCTTGATTTCAGTAATTGAACTCATTAATTTGTCTCTGTGATGAACCTAAAATATTGACGCTAGACTATTGGTCTATTAAAAAACCTAGACCAATGCGCTAGACACATGATACTGGCCTAAAGGATTTTTTAAATCTAAAAAACATATAAATAAAAAGTAAAAGAGTGATGAAAGTTTTATTGAATATAGTATACTTTTTTGTACTCCACGTTTTAAGGGATTAAATATGCATAAGTTAAATATACAAAATAATGTTAGGTAATGTAAAAAGGCGGTCTTATCGCTAAGTATCGTCCAGTCAACCCGAACTAAACAGAATATGTATAAAAAAGGTAGGTGGTGCACTGTTGTTACTTACGTAACATATACATAAAATAGAATTATATGCTTAATACATAAATTACATCAAAATAAATATCTAAATAGGTTAACATGTGATCTATATTTTTTGTTGTTAAAAACATGTTAAATATTCTGTTTTACATATAAATCATAGTGTTATTAGTGACCATTAACGTTTAAAAACTTATGTGGTCTACTTCGGCGTGCTCAGTCATAAAAACAGCTATATGTACTAACAACTAAAAGAAAATTGAATAAAGTTATTCGTATCCAAAATATAAACATAAATTTAGCTGAAGATATTTTCCACCAAGTTTCGTGTGGTGCAAAACGAGTATGAACAATGAAGGTTTATGTTAGCGGTCGGCTATAACTTAGCAATTTTGTGTGTTGATTCGTATTTTAAAACGCAATTTGTAGCTAATATTGTCGAAGCGGTACGCTTGGGGACGAACGAGGAATCTCAGAGGAGGTAAAATTCTTTTATTCAGCTATTTTCTGAGCACATCGAATAATTTGAGGTTAAGGAAGCGCAGATACAAAAAAAATTTTTGATGAGATAAAAAAAAATAGGTTTCGATGATGACCTATTTAAGTTATTATAACTACAAAAGATAAATAAATAGTGTTATTACCTTGGCGGATATTCTTTAAAAAGTATCTGTAATTAATCTAAGCAATAATAATAATCATCTTTAACTTTGTTACACTTCTATTTATCCAATCTTCTTGTTGTACATTTTGTATCTTATATTTAACAAATTTCAATTTTTTTTTTTTGTAATCCTTTTATTCAAAATTTAATTATGGCTGTACTATTGTGATTAAATTAATAATAATAATAAATTATTAAATAATACTAGTGGTCGCCTAGTGTTCGAAATTCGACCAAATCTATAATTGACAGCATTGTCAACATCATAAAAATAGGATTGCTCATAATATGATGAGCATATGCAGCAGTCATCGGACCTGATCTGTGATAATAATTTTCGATAAAAAATTCGTTGCAAGATCTGTATTTAAGACTTTGACAATAAACAAAATTTGTATATATATGTCATTTTACATATGTGTGTGTGTGTGTGTGTGTGTGTGTGTAAATTTAATGTATATTTTGAGCATTATTATAAAAAATATTATCATTCTGCACTTCCTCTTTGCTCACTTTTCTCACTGCACTTTTTTTACTTTTAATATTATCATTCTTGCACTTCTTCGATCACTGTGGTCAAAAATTCTCTCTTAATGAGAAAATTAATATAAATTCTCGAAGAATTACATGTAGACCAATAACGGTAAAGAAAATAAATTGTTTTAGGGATATTGTAGCGTAAAAAATATGTAAAGTAGATGTGATGGCACAGGATCCAGATGTAATCTATAATTTAGTTTTCAAATTAATCTTAGAGGAATTCTATAACATTTTTAAACTGAAAACTTTAGATATAAATGTAAACTTAAAATTTAGTGAATGGGCTTCTGAAGGTATTTATAAGAGTAGAAATAGGTTGTACGAACTGTACAGTATGAAGCAATGGAATCAGGAGACTAGATTTCTGGATTATGTAAAACAATATTCTAAAACTTTTAAAACTGTTTGTATGGCTGCAAAATCAAAATATATTAAAGATAAAATTGTTAATTCTGATAATAAAATTAAGTGCACATGGAATATAATTAATAGTATCTGTGGGAAACGTAATAAAGAAACTATACCAATTGAATTAAATATAAATGGTGCTGTTGTAAGCTCAGATGACGAGTTAGCAAACGTATTTGAAACCTTTTTCGATAAAATACCCATTGAATTAACCTCTCAACTGAATTTATCTTCAACTAATTCTACCCAACTTCTTAAAAATAACGTTAGCAAATGTAATATTGATTTTTCATTCTCACAGGTTGATTCTTTAGATATTCTTAAAGCATTTAAGAGTCTAAATATAAAAAAAAACCAATGATCTGTGGGACATTTCAGTTAAATTAATTAGTTCTATCATTGATGTCCTGGCTCCATATTTAGCGTTAACTTTTAACAATGCTATTAAAGTGGGTTTTTTTCCAGATTTGCTAAAATATAGTAAAGTTTTACCAATTTTTAAAAAAGGACATCGTAGTGATCCCAGCAATTATAGACCAATTTCAGTCTTACCGTCATTAAGTAAAATTTTTGATAAAATTATACTAAATCAACTTCTTTTCCATTTTAATGTTAATCGAATTTTTCACAGTGAACAATATGGTTTCACTAGAGGTCGCTCTACGACAGATGCCGGTGTAGCACTTCTCAAACATATATATGATGCTTGGGAGAGGTCACAAAATGCTATTGGTGTATTTTGTGACTTATCAAAGGCATTTGATTGCGTGGACCACGAGATTTTATTAAGTAAACTAGAATAAAGGTAAAACTCTTGATCTCATTGCTTCATATCTATCTAATAGAATTCAACATGTATCAATAAACGGAACGATGTCTTCTGGATCTGTGCTAAAAATGGGCGTTCCACAAGGATCGATTCTAGGTCCTTTTCTTTTTTTAATATACATAAATGATCTGCCATTTTACGTTAAAGATATTTGTGATATAGTGCTGTTTGCAGATGACACATCACTTATATTTAAAGTTGATAGGAAAAAAGTAAATTATGATGACGTGAACAGCTCTTTATCTCGAATTCAGGATTGGTTTAAAACAAACAACCTCGTCTTGAACGCCAAAAAAACTAAGTGCGTTGTATTTTCGTTGCCTAATGTTAAACATCCAAATTATAATTTAAAAATAAATAACGAGAGGCTTATTGTCAATAATACTACAGTATTCTTAGGGATAAATTTGGACTCAAAACTTCAGTGGAATTCCCATTTGTCATCCTTGAATGGTAGACTCAGCTCCGCAGCTTTCGCTGTTAGAAAAGTACGACAGCTGACCGACGTTGCTACTGCGCGTCTAATATATTTTAGCTATTTCCATAGTATAATGTCTTACGGTCTGTTACTGTGGGGTAATGCTACAGATATTGAGACTGTATTTATTTTACAAAAAAAGGGCTATTCGCGGCATTTACGATCTTGGAGCTCGAGTCTCCCTACGGGATGTTTTTCCAAAGGTAGACATATTAACGGTTGCGTCGCAGTATATTTATAACAATATTATATATATTCACCAGAATATTCATTGTTTTGAAATAAATAGTATTAATCGCGCTGTAAACACTAGAAGGAGTAACAAAATTGTAACTCCAAGCTTCCGACTGCGCAAAGTAAACGTCTCCTTTCTGGGTTATGGTATTCGCATGTATAATAAAATCCCACAAACAATTCTGGAATTGTCTCATAATAAATTTTAAGAATTTATTAAGAAAAAGTTAATAGATAAAGCTTATTATTCGGTCCAGGATTATTTAGCTGATAAAGACGTGTGGACTTAGTGGCGCTGTATTTCATGCAAGCTGTTACTAATTTTGTACTAAAACACAGTTTATATATTATTTTCAAAAGAGTAACTGCGGAGTTTCTTGCCGATTCTTCTCTGCAGAATCTACATTCCGAATCGGTGGTAGCTTTACTTTTACAAAAAATAATAATAATCACTACAATATTAACTTTGTAAAATGACGATTCGAAAGTGCTCGTAGGGCCTATTTGAATAAAGTTATTTTTGATTTTGATTTTGATTTTGATATAAACTTTAACTGTGCCAAATTTTATACTTCTACGTCCGCGTAATTTTAACTGTGAAAGAGATTGGGTAAGTACATCATAAAGTAAATAGATATTCAAAAGCGGATTACAGATAATTTAATTTGCTACCCACCGCATCTGAATCGATACGTCGAATGTACACGGAAACCGCACTAAACATTTCAATTTGTAAAGCCGAAATAGGTTTTAGTGTGTTTGATCGGGGACATGCCATCATGATCGAGTGCACCAATAGTAGGCTTTAAATATACTCTTCTCTATAAAAACAATTGATTCAATTAAATGAATATTTGTCGGACCGTCCAACATCGTTTAGAGTTATAGCATGGTCCATTCAATAGTTATCGGGATAACTGTCTATTCAGGCTCTCCATTGATAAATAATTATTACCAAATATATTATATACCATAGATAGATAAGTTGCTAGAGTCGAAACTTTCAGACAGATTTGTCAGTATATTTGCCGTCTAAAAATACTTAAACTTATTTTCGTCCAATACAATAAGTTCGCATATTTTTTTAAGAAATAAGCGAAAAAATAAGAATATTGAAGTAGATCTTCAAATTTATTACCTTTAAAGCTTTTTCTTAAGAAACAAAAAATCCTAAAGCAAAATTCAAATTATGAAGAAGTCTAAAAAAATTAGTTCATTATTGAAACCAGTTAAAAGCGGTGACCATGACTAGAGAAAGAGCAAAAGGGTCGTTCTCGCCTATTATAATTAATTTCAGGGCAAATGACAGTCGCGCTAACTTCTTTTGCTTAATTGGCCGTGAACTTGAAACAAGGTGGCTAAGTCTTAACTGGTTAGACGCGGACTCGTCCCTTAATTTATACCTATGTCTAACTTTAAGCCATTTAGTTTTACTTCTATATTGCATTGATTTCAAGTCTTAACTTTAATAATTTTATACAATTAAACAATTTTTAAGACTGTCGGAGGAATATGATTTTTCAAGATTTCTAGGTACAAAGTAAGTCAACAAAAAAAAAAAATTTCGACAGTTCGAATCTTCGCTAATAGCAAAAATTTTTGTATAAAGTTAAACAATTATTATTTAGTCCTGTGATGTTATATCAATAAAAATTCCATCGCCACAACTACCTATTAAATCTTATAAAGCCGAAGAATTGGGATATTTAAAAACTCTAAGCTTAGCATATATTCGTCAAATTTTTTGTTTGAAAACATGTTTATTGAGGGTGGTGGTTATAGGCCGTAAAACACCTCTCAACATTTAAACAAAACACGACATTAATTGTCGTTTTTATGTGTAAATGTTGTGAGGTGTAATGTAGTAACAATAAATTCGAATAAAACGGGACGGATCGTCTAATACAATTAAAAATATAAAATCTCCACCTCTCTACTCTACACTTTGAACTTGGAGTAGCAGTGAAGAAAAAATAAAAAATTACCCCATGAGTCATACTCCACTATCCTGTATATGCCTTCACTGGTGACAAGACGCCTGATGTATTTTTTGCCAAGAGAATTGGAATTGCGATTCAGTGGGAGAAATGCTGCATTCCTTTTAAGCGAACATGAATACCAAAATTTTCTGTAAATAATAAGTTTTTTAGTTTAGCTTTGCATTGTAAACTGATTAGCGGTCTCGTAAGTATTTTAAAAAACGGCAGAACCGTTGATCTTAATTAGGTCTTCGGTTCTGCTGGTACTACCAATAATGTGAAACTGAAGCAAAAGCGAATAGAATACTGTTCTATTATATTTACGCGAATTTTACTCATTTGATTAAAAGTCTATACCTGATTTTATCGCGTTTATTTAAAACTTTACAGTTAACAATATTTTAAATTATTTCCTGACGTTTCGGACCCTTTACAGCGTCCATGATCCCGGGGGACTGAGGTGGTGGGTGTCCGAATAATGAATTATATTTAATATTTATCCGTCATTCGTTCAGTCCGTCATTGTTCGGACACCCATTTACGTCTTTGCAGTCATTCGTTCAGTCCGTCATTATTCGGACACACACCACCTCAGTCCCCCGGGATCATGGACGCTGTAAAGGGTCCGAAACGTCGGGAAATAATTTAAAATATTGTTAACTGTAAAGTTTTAAATAAACGCGATAAAATCCGGTATAGACTTTTAATCAAATAAGCGAATAGAAATAAAAATTAAGCCTAATATTAAAAATATTATAACTTATGATATTGTAATTTAAATTGTCGTTATACGTTAGGTTAGTTAATATTGAATGGCAAAACTATGAAATAAAAATAATTAGCAACTAAACAGATACTTAAAAAACTTACAAAACAAATAGTTAACGAATCACCAACCAAGATTCCGCAAATTAATTGAAAACGTTAAAAGGTTTAATCTTAGTCTGATAAATTTATAAATATAATAATCACAATCCAATCAATGTTTATGTTTTTAAATGCCTCCGCGGCGACATATATGTATATTATTGTAAATTAAATTTTTAAAGTTTAACCTTATTTTCGACTTTGGTATAATAAACACTAAGAAAACGAAATAAAAATTGATTTATGCTAAAATACGTTTTTAATTGTATATGTACTCGTACTTATTATTAAATATATATTATGTATACGTATTCATAACTTTTTTGGACGGACAGATGAGTATTAAACAAAATTATTATACCGCTGATCCACATGTTTTAATGTTAATATACTATTACTAGATACTGAGACCCAAGCTAAACATTAGGTTTAAGTTTTTGGTCAAATTTGTTTTTGTCGGAAACTAAAATTAATGAATACATATATTGTAATATCAGTAGAAGATCAAAGAAACCTACGCATGAGATTCAATACTCAAATATAATCAACTTTTATTAAATATAAGAAACGTGAAGTGTATTATAACTCCAAGAACGATTTCTTAACAGATAATGACGTAATATCACGGCTTTACAGTTACAAGGATGCTTCTGAAATCATTACAAGTAAGCAAATAAATTCCAGATTCAATCACAAGCTAATATTTACAATTTAAGACTAGACGATCCACGCAATTTCACCAGAATTTGCGAAAAACAACAGAATGAATATCAGGTTATTAGTATCTTAGGCAGTACTAATTTTTTTTTAAAACAATATTTATTACTCACCGACATTCGTTCTGATGTAATAGTACGATAGTCGCTTTAACACTAGCGGTCAGGGGTTCAATTCCTGATCGGTGCAGATATTTGTATTTGTACAATTATTTGTTTCTGGTCTGGGTGTACGTCTTTGCAGATCTCCCCACCGTTCACCGAATAGCACGCACAGCCATCGGACCCGGTTATAATTATAGACGCTTGTTAGCGATCGCTACTAATAGTAGGGAAATCATCCAACCCGCAGTGGAACACCATGCTAGATTAAGCTCCAACCCACCTATATGAAGAAGCGGTCTTTGCTCAGCAGTGAGACGCTTGCAGGCAGTGAGATGATTCCGTTCATATCAGTTCATTTACATTATTACATTTGTTCATTATTTCCAAAAAGTATAATTCCTAATTAATAAAATAGAATACCTATACAATAAAAAAATATTGCTGTTGTATAATTTTATAAAATGATTCTACCTGTATTGATACCTTTTTACATTGTGTAAATGTTTGTCAGATAATTAGTGAATGAAAAAGGGTTCAAGCCGTCCGTAGCTATTAATATTCATAAGCCAATCAAGCGACAAAAAGTTTTAAATTAGCAACTGAAGAGTTTATTATTACTTGTCTATGTACTGAGTATTTAAAACATAGTAGATATTTTTGTCCTTTTTATAAGACAAACTTCAAATGGCAGATAAACATTTATATTCGAGTTTTAAGACTATTCAAGCTAAAAGTCAAATTTATTTTTAGCTTTACAATAAAAAAAAAACAAATAAAAGCGTATTTCAGTGTTTTTAAAAGGAAAAACCTAATCATAAAGATAAAATATGAAAGTTTGTATTTAAGTTTTGTCTCTTTTTAGGCTTACCCAAGTTTACTTTCACTAAAGGTTGTCTGGTAGAGATTGCTGATAGCAATAAGACCACCTTTGCGCACTTAAATTGTGAATGTTTTGTACTCTCTTTATTTATTATTCACTGTAAATTTAGTGCCTGCAATTAAGTATTTATCTATCTATCTATCTTATTTAAAATACATATTCGATCTTCTTCTGCGCAGTTAACAGCTCGTGACTACGAAGACATGAAAATTTATAGTCACTAATGCTTTGTGACTTCAAATTTTGTAATATTTTAGGTAAATTGAAACCTCTACACACAATAATTAGTGACCTGAGAAATATACCTAACAGCCAATCAATACAGCACGTAAAACGAGAGATATATCGTAGCATCAACGACTTTATAGGAAATCGACAAGTGACGTCACGTTTAAGTTAGTATTATCTACTATAGCCCGTTAAAATATAAATATGTATATTACTTATTATGAATACTAATATAGAAAATAATTTGAGATTAGTTTAACAAAATCTAAATAACTATTTTATACTAAGGAAAAAAAGAACAAAAATAAACAAAAATAAGTATAAGTAAAAACCTGTAACTTTTCAGTGTCCTGCGTAACACGGCTTTCTAAAAGTCGAATTTCACGTCATACGTGTACTTATATCACCCACTTTGTATATATATATATTTGTACATTGGTATATAAAAAATAAGGTAGCAGATATAGAAGCATAAGAGGTAGAGTTTTACGTTGTTATATATTTATAGCGAGGTGCCTGGAGACACATCGCGTCCTGAGTAAACCGGCGATGAAAAGGTTTAAGACAACAGGTGGACACTTAAGGTAACAGTGTGGAAGGGCCCTCCAAGGAAGTGTCGCATTAGAAGACCCCACAAAAGATAGCTGAAACTAGATGGATGGACATAGTAGAAAAGATAAAGAATATAAACAAAACTGAGAGGACGAGATATTTACATGAAGTCTATGCCAATCACATATAAATGCATACTTATTCCAACTCATTAAAATAAATGTCCTCCATTCTTATAAATTTTAAATATAAAATTATATTATCATAAAAAAATACCATTTGTGTATTTTATATATTATTTAAAACTGGAATCAAAAATATTGTTATTATCTCAATCAAAAATTATAATAAAAATAATGGCTATTTAATCAGAACTAAAATTTATAGGCCATAATACCTAATAGTAGTCATTTTCTTGAACCACCTAGAATATTTATTAGCGCAAGGTATTGTAGTAGGTTACTTACGAGTAGTTCGTTGTACTGGTAGAATACATCGTAAACTACTCGTAGTTTCGATTGTATAATCACCAGTTCTTAATCTCGTACCAGAACATATATTTACTACCTCTACTAGCTTAATAATAGCTCGATAACTATATAGTTTCTCTCTCATCTCATCAGCCTATAGCAGTCCACTGCTGGACGTAGGCCTCCCCAAGCTCGCGCCAGACATCCCGGCTTTCCGCAATCCTCATCCAGCCAACACCGGCAATCCTGCGAAGATCGTCGGTCCAGCGGGTCGGAGGGCGTCCCACACTGCGTTTGCCAATACGTGGTCTCCACTCCAGGACACGTCTGCTCCAACGGCCATCGGTCCTACGACACAGGTGACCAGCCCACTGCCACTTCAGCGTGCTAATCCTCTGGGCTACGTCGGTCACTTTGGTTCTCTCGCGGATAGTCTCATTTCTGATCCTATCTTTGAGAGAAACGCCGAGCATAGCCCGTTCCATGGCACGTTGAGCGACTTTAAATCGGTGGACCAGTCCCTTCGTCAGTGTCCACGTTTCAGCACCGTATGTCAACACAGGTAGGACGCATTGCTCGAAGACTTTCGTCTTCAAGCTTTGCGGAATCTTCGAAGTGAAGACCCGACGAAGCCCGCCAAATGCCGCCCAGCCCAACTGAATCCTCCTCTCGGCTTCCTTCTCGAAGTTGTTTCGGCCCAGTTGGATGGTATGGCCTAGGTAGATATAATCCTGAACAACTTCGAGGAGGATACCATCAACCGATACCGGTCTCGGTATGACATGCTTGTTAAACATAGCTTTCGTTTTATCAAGATTCATACCAAGACCGACTCGTCGGGAAGACTCATTTAGGCTGCTCAACATTTGGCCTAGCTCCTCCAACGTCTCCGCAAAGATGACGATATCGTCAGCGAAACGAAGGTGAGAGATGTAGTCGCCGTTGACGTTGATGCCTCGTCCCCCCCAGTCCAGGGTTTTAAAGACGTCCTCCAGCGCAGTGGTAAACAGTTTCGGTGATATGACATCGCCCTGTCTTACCCCGCGCCGAAGGAAAATCGGTCTTGTCTGCTGGTCCTGGATATGAACGGTCATCTTCGCCGCGTCGTACATACACCTCAACACCTCGATATATCGCCAGTCGATATGACATCTCTGCAGAGAGTCCAGAACAGCCCAGGTCTCGATGGAGTCGAAGGCCTTCTCGTAGTCCACAAAAGCCATACACAGCGGCTGATTATACTCTTCGGTCTTTTGTATAATCTGCCGAACAGTATGTATGTGGTCTACGGTGCTGTAGCCTTTTCGAAACCCAGCCTGCTCCGGTGGTTGGAAGTCGTCGAGCCTTGTGGCGAGACGATTCGTAACGACCCTCGAGAAGAGCTTATAGACGTGGCTCAGAAGTGAGATAGGTCTGTAGTTCTTCAAAAGAGACTTATCGCCTCTTTTGTAGAACAGTACCACCACACTCCTGGACCACGCCTCCGGTGTGGTACCTCGTTGGATGACGGCATTAAAGAGTCTAGCCAAGGCCTCCAGGACAGGTCGCCCTGCGGCCTTAAGAAGCTCAGTCGTAACGCCGTCATCCCCCGGGGCCCTCCCGTTTTTAAGCTGCCCGAGCGCCGCACTAATCTCGCCGACTTCGAAATCCGGGACGTCTTCCGAATAATGGCGCAGCAGTGGTGCACGTGGATCTTCGGCGCCCTGGGTCTCAGACTTCTGTACGCTCGACGAGTACAGCTGCCCATAAAATTTCTCAACCTCTTCTCGGATCTGAGGGCGGGAGCAAACGGTTCTGCCATCAGCTGTTTTTAGCTTCGCAAGAAGACTTCTTCCCAATGGTTTTCGGAAAACCTTTGACCCCCTATTCTGCTCAATTAGAGTCGTAATGTCTCTTGTATTTGAGCAGCGGAGGTCTCTGCGTATGAGTTTCCTCACCCGCTTGGAAAGAGCCTTCTGCTCTGGCGAAGCTGCTTGAGCCGCGGGCATCTCGCGCCTCCGCCTCATCAGATCCAAGGTTTCGGGAGAAATTTTGGACTGCTTAACTGGTCTCGTCGGCGTAAAATGTCTCCGACCCAGTGAATACACCGTCTTCACCACGTTGTCGGTCATCTGATCCACGTCGCCAGTGGTTTCCAGCGAATCGAATCGGTTTTGGAGTTCCAGTTGGAACTGCTCGGAACCACATAGTATTTGGGGCAGCGTGGGTCGGATAATAGATTTCATCAAGCGGACTCGCTCTTTGCGTAGACTTATATTCAGAGAGCCCCGCAGGAGCCGGTGGTCGCTACCGGTGTTGAACCTATTAACCACTGAGACATCTCTGAATATATGCCTTTTGTCCGCTATGATGAAATCTATCTCGTTCCTCGTCACAGTATCCGGGCTCTGCCATGTCCACCGCCTTTGGGGCTTCTTCTGAAAGAACGAGTTCATCAAGAAGAGCCCCTCCGATTCGAGGAAGTCGACAAGCATCTGCCCCCTGCGATTTCTGCGCCCCAATCCGTGTGGTCCGATTACCGATTCGTCGCGGTCTTGTACTCCCACTTTAGCGTTAAAGTCTCCTATAACAACGTTGTAGAAAGCCGAGGTCGTGCCATGCAGAGCTTTCGATATATCCTCATACAAGGCTTCGACCTCATCGTCAGAGTGTGTCGAGGTCGGCGCATATACCTGTATCACTTTCAGGGAGTACCTGTCAGTGAGTTTAAGTACAAGGTACGCTACCCGGGTCGACACACTGCTGACCTCTACAACGTTGTTACTGAGAGTCTTGTGGACCAGAAAACCGACGCCACCTTGGGAAGGACCATCACCTTCACGGAAGTAGAATAAGTGTCCGGAGTCCAGGATCATCGTGTCCTCACCCTGTCTTCGGACCTCAGACAACCCCAGAATACTCCATTTTATATGGCTTAGTTCTACTTCGAGTTCGGTGAGGTGATGGTCCAGCCGTAGACTGCGACCATTATACGTTGCCAGGTTCGTCACAAAGCAGCCTCCCGTACCCCGGAGATTCTTGGCACCCTCTGCCCCACCGTTACCGCAGCCGCTGCCGTGGCCGGGAATAGTGGGGCCGCCGGGAACTGAGGGCCGTATCCTTCTGCGCGCACTCATTGGGGGTGATTGCCCATAGTCACCACGCTGGGCATGCGGGTTGGTGACCGCAGGGCCGGCTCTATCGCACCGAAGACGCTGCTGCCCATCCTCGGCCTGTGTATTTGAAAAGCCAGCATTAGGATGGTTATCCCGCCATCTATCGGCTTCAACAGTTCCAAGATGGTGGTGGAACTGTGGTATCCCTTAGTCGCCTCTTACGACACCCACGGGAAGAGAGGGGGTGGCTAGATTCTTGATTGCCGAAGCCACACAGCAGCCAGCCACACAACTATATAGTTTACTTGCATAAATATTTTCACATGAAATTGATGCAACAAAGCATTGATGCAGCAAATGCTGCAAGCAAGATGCAGCAAGCAAAGCAAGTATATAACAATAATATGGGAAAACCAATAAAAAAAAAAATTTTAAATAAATTAATTAAATTTTTTAAATTACTGACTAAAAAGCGCTTAAGACGTAGGTTAAGCCTTTAAAAATTGAAAGCAGGCGGACTTGAAATGATTTTTTAATGCAAAGAAGTTCTTCAGTAGATTTATAATACAAGCTGTGTAATCAGTCAATAACCTTCCTTTTGTATTTAAGTCCGTGTTAAACCTTCCTTTTGTATTTTGTCTGGAAGAAATCGCTACTTAGCGATAAGACCGCCTTTGTACCTACCTACATGTTTAAATACTGTTCATATTTAAGTTATGTATGTATAAAGTGGTGTACAATAAAGTGTATATAAATAAAATAAATAAATATTTACACTTAGAAAGAGGATAAATGTTAGATCTTTTACTTTTTTTCGGTAAAGAAACTGTAAGAAAAAAGATTTTGTTAAAAAATCTAGTTGAAAATACTATAATGTATAAAATTAGAAGTGTGCAAATGTCTTAATTAGGAGAGAATAAAATTATATATAGATAGCAGTACTGATTTAGAATCGTGATTAAAATTACGAGTATTAATTCACGGACTAAAAAGACCTCGAATGTTTTGTAAAGATCAGCTCTAGTGGAGAGAAATGGAAGATTCTAAGCGACTTTTAAAAGATCCCTTCGTAATATACTCGTTCTATTTGTTTATTTTTTTTTAATCATTTGTTGCACCTTCTAAGGAAAGAATATAATGAACTACGATTGAATGGCCAAATTAAAAAAAAAAAACTGTCCTGATATTTTGAAACAACCGCGACATTTAAATTTTTTTTAAAAACAAATCAATTTGTGTAATCTAAGCGTTAGTTAGCCTATATGGTTAAAGATTTTTTTTTATAATCAATTAGGGACGTGTGAATCGAATATTACTCTTTGGTTAATATTACTCTACCGTTATCAGAATACTGGATATAATCTGAGAAAAAGAAACTTTACTAATGATGACAATTATTAATATTCAGCCTACTAAAGTAGATTTCAATAATATCAACATCCAAAGAAATAATTAATGTTTCTCTTTATAGAGCCTAGTTCTATAGTGGGAGTAATAGACACCATAGTATGAGATAACGATAGCATCGTTATAAGAAATCTCCACAGAAATAGTTTATTACGTCACTAGGAAGGGAAGTGTTACGTTGCAACCCTGTGGTGAATTAAATTGTGTTTGAATAAAATTCGGGTTGCAATGTAACACTTCCCTCCCGTGTAACGTATACAATTTTTTATAATGCTAGGATTGAAAGTTCGTTTGTAATTAAAATATATAAAATAGTAGGTAATTATTAGGTTTTTAAATTAATTTACTCATACATTTGATATACTCGATGATGTCACGTATCCTAGCAACGCGTTGTTATAGCACTAGTATAAGCATATTAAATTAAAAATAATTCCATTAAGTTAAAAATAAGATAAAATAATGAAATTAAAAATAAGATGAAAAAGAATAGGAGATTAGTGTTATTCTGTGTACCATACGATTTATTAAAAGGAAATTGTGAGATTAAGCTATCCGATCTGTCATAACTTTGACATTTAAAACAATATAATTTGCATTGGGACGAAAGTTGACGCATGTGCAGGCGTATCTTAGCAACGCGTTGTTATAACACCAGTAATAACAACAGCATATGAAATTAATTCATTGAGTAAAAAATAACATGAAATACCTAATGAAATAAAAAAATAGTAAGAGATTAGTGTTATTCACACACGAATTATAACAAGGAAAATGTTAAAATAAACTATGCGATCTGTCATAACTTTGACATTTAAAACAATATAATTATGTATTTGCATCGGGATGAAAGTTGACGCATGCGTTCTAAAAATTACTCATCATTTGACCGGGAGGTAATGTGGCACTTTCGTCCCTAAAATTACAATCGAAAGTCGAACTTTCGATCCAGGTGTTATAAAAAATATTAGTCTTCTATACTTGAGCCAAATTCGATGTGGAATTTATGTAAACAAACCAAATGTCATCGTGTATAGGGTTTTCACACTTTTAGTAATGAAAAATTGTAATTTATCACCAATTTCCTAGTTATACATTAATAATTTTACTATAACATTGTTTCCTAGAACTTAACTTAACCGCCAAATACGTAATATACAAGAAAATTTGCTCATAACAAAAATTAACATATTTGTAATTACTAATATACATCTAACAACCCTAAATTTTTGCACTGACAGGAAAATTTCACAGATAAGCAACATTCGGTCTTTTTTTGATCAGTCGTTATATTGTTAAATTGTTATCGATTTTTATGCACAATTTCAAATATTATAATTTTATTATATTTATTCAACGTAAGTAAAGTAAAATAAATAATAAAAGAGAATGAGTGTCTGAACACAGATTTTTAACCATATTAAATCCATTTTAAAACAAATGTTGTTTTATTTTGAATGTTTTTTAGGGAACGTGTAGCTATTTTTAATATAGACTTATACATATTTATGAAAATATTTAGAAATCATTCAGTGGGAAATTAGTATACCCACGTTAACAAGTAAATTTTACACATAATTATAGATAATATATAAATATATCTAACTTTCTGACTTATTTATTTCAAGTTTTATGTAGCTTGTATTATAATTATTTTCTAATAGGCTGTAAACATCTGCCTATGGTTGGTTGCTAAGCAACGATTTGTTGGTAAACATTCCATATCGAATTTGGCTTAAGTATACATAATTAATTTAACTTATACGTTAGACAACCGTTCTGGTGTAGTAGTGCGACTAGATATCTCGACGCCGGGCGCCGGCGGTCGCGGGTTCGATTCCCGCTCGGGACAAATATTTGTATTTGAACAAATATTTGTTTCCGATCTTGGTGTATGTCCTTGTGTGTCTCCCCACCGTGCCTTGGAGAGCACGTAAAGCCGTTGGTCCCGGTTATTGTCATAGACATCTGATAACGATTACTCATGGTAAAAAAAATACCCGCCACACCGCAGTGGAGCACCTTTTGAGCAGCAGATTAAGCTCCTACTCTTGTTATATATGGAGAAGAGGCCTTCACTCAGCAGTGGGTGGTTTACAGGCTGATACAGTACACGTTATCACCCTTTAAAAAGTAAATATGTACAATAATTATTTAGTATTATCACGAAAACAATTAGTTTTTAATTTCAGGAACGTGTTTAAATGGACTAAGGAAATTAATATTCTATGAGGATTACAACCACATTAAACCAACATTATGAGAGATTTGATGGATTGACGCTAGTTCCTTGGAAAGAGAACGGACTCTGTTGTAGGATGCAAACAATGTTAACACACCGTCATGCCAGGGAGACTGTCTCAAAAGTTAAAGTCAGTGCGAAAATTAAATCTTTATGCCATTTGCAGTCGAAACACTTGGACCTCGGAGTAGTAGCTTTGATTTTTTTTTAAACATTTAACTCTACTAGACATAGCATCCACTGGTAACAATATGCTAGTTCATTTTGCACATAAAATCTAAGTCGCGAATTAACCGAGATATGTTGCTAGAATTATACGTAGCACACGAACGAGTATTTGTTTATCCTGGTACATAACCTTTAATACATTACACATAATAGGCTTGTGATTGACCACAGTTAGAGTATTTACTTTTCTTAGAGTATTTACTTTTCTCTTGAATCTGACAAATGGCAGGAAACAAAAACGTTGAAAGGTCCCACACTCAAGACTTCTATAATTATAGCCATGAATAACATGGTAAAAAGCGTAACCAATTTTTGTGATAGTCTTTTTTATTGATTTTCATTCGATTAGCCATGGATTCGGTTCTCCATCGTTATAAAAAATTTAGTATCATAGTATTATGCTTATGGTTACGAAAAATGTGAAAAAATGATAAATGTAGTACTGCTCTTGTAACTAACCTCTTAATTGTAAAATGAGAGTTTAAAGGTCCTATGATAGTCGTCATCATGAATGTGTGCAATGATTCTTACAAATTCTTCCATAAACATTAGGGAATCGTTGACGATAAAGCGTGTATTACCACAGCAACGCAAACTCGGATAATAGGAATTTATCTGAAAAATGCTTCGGTTTAAATCACATTTTCCGTCGCCTAAACCATTAAAAAATGTTGTTATGAAGTTAAATTAAACGCAAATTATAAATTAAATCTTTCGTTATATAAAACGTAGGTAGTAAGAACTCTTAAGTCAGGAACTTTGCCAGTAACTTTACTTCTTTCATATTAAAAACCTTTATTACTTTTGATTTGGTGAAACTGAAACATTTAAGATTTATGTATAAACTAGTTATTTAAAAAATTAATATGTAGTAAACATTTCTCGAAATTGACTCATAGTATTTTACATATATATTTTTTAATTGACTATACTGTATTAAATTGTTACAATCTTTAATTGTAATAAATATATAATATGTTACACAGCTAAGCAAAATCTTCTCCTATTAAGAAGGTTTTTAGCCTAGCTCGTGACACTGTTTCAATCCGGAGTGACGGATATATTTATATCATTATTTTCTAAAAGATATACACGTTTCCTCGCAATGTTTTCCTTTACTACGAACATCTAATGATTTATTGAACTATAAAATCATTCAGCATTTAGAAATTGAGTGGTAACCCGGATTTGAACCTGAGTTTTTCGATTAGAATTCACTTGTTCTATTCAACAGATTGTGTCGGCTTTTTATTTCATTTGAATAGATTCTTAAATAAGTGAAATAATCAAGTTGGTTTTTAGATTTTTTTGTACTCCTAATATAAATAGTTCGTACAAATATCGATAAAACGACTTCGATAACGACTGACTTAACTTATTTATATGAAATTATACTATATACGTTTTATCATTATTCATCTTATCTCTTAAAAGCATAAATTAAAATTCAAATCTACATTATTTTACAGTTAAATGTTCATGAACTATTTATTTTGTATTACAGAGTATTCAGTGTAGTATCTAGTTCTAGTAAATATATTGGCTTTTGCAATTTTCGAGTGTATTACTCGATATTATGGATTTGATGATTCGTTTGCGTAATAACGTCCAGTATCAAATGGAAGCTGTACGTCTGCATTGAACAGCGCCTAACGTACGGTCAGCGATGGTCAGTCTAAATCCAAATTCCAATCTTCCTGTTCAATGGGATTTGCCGATGAAACGAATGTGCACGTCAGAGAGATCACGCCTATGTTTCTCTTCGCAATACCCGATTGCGTTTTCAAAGATAATTCACCCCAGTTACTGCGAATAACTAAATCATTTTTTGCGTCAGCAATACGCGTTTCAGTTTAATTGTAAACTTGTGACAAGATATAGAGATAAACTCTTTAATTTAATTATATATATGAGCAACGGTTTAAAATTAAAATTAAAGGCTTTACATATACTTATTATATAATAGCTCAAAATTTTTTTTTTATCGACTACAAGATTTTCAGGTGGGACTTTGAAAAAAACATGTTGTTCTAAAATGAAGCACCCTATTGTTTTCTGTATAATATATATATTACACAATACGAAATCATAAGTCAATTTTATATTATCTACGGGTAATATAAAATCAAAGCAATATTTTATGTACGCACAAAATTGGCTTCGGGACAGTTTATAGTAATTACTAAATCAATAGTTACATAAGAAACTTCTCAAGCACAGATCCGTATATAACGATCCTAGACACAAGGCTCATGCTGTGAACAATGATCCCGAGTCACGTGTAAGCAGTCGTAAATACTCGGCTAAAACAGAGACCATTACTTACACGCGTGTAGCAACTTTGCGTACTAGTAAGGTGAATGGAAGTTCGAATTTATGTTGATTTAATCATCCGCTCATTCGTGAATGTAGTCCCTAAGGAAAATGTTCCCATACACGTAAACGAATACTTAACCCGTAAAAATAAAATTCTTACCTAACCTCTATTTGTTTGGAAATACCTACCTTAAGATTATTAAAATTTCATCTGTCTATTTTTTTTATTCTAGGTGTTTGTTAAAGTCTAAATACAAAAATGTATCAATGCAATTGCATAGACAAAGTTAGTTTTAAAGTGAATTCTAATAGTACTAAATCGTTTGGAAAATCGAAAAGTGCATGCCTCATAATTTCATTTTTCACAATAAAATTTATTATTTGTAATTTTTATTTCCGAAACTAATAGAAAGTCAATTCTAGACACAAGTAACCAAAGAAATGTATACAATTATTCAAAAAATGAATAAGCATGATATTTTGAAAGCAGCTCCAATGTCACCAAGCTTTATCTACCCTTATTTCTAGTGCCAAAACCCGATGGAACTGCTCGACCAATATTTAATCTGAAAACACTAAACGACTTTGTAATCACCGAGTTATTCCACCGGATAAACATGTATCCTATACCCGATTTCCTACAACCTCGAGATATGCATATATTATAATTAAATGTAATTAAACTTTGAAAAAACAACGTCTAGAATTTATATATAAAATACGAAGAAACTTTTTCCCCGACCTAATAAAAGTATATATTTATATATATACACTAGGATGTGCCAAAAATAGTCTCAAGCGTAAGAAAAAAAAAACTAACTCGATTAGTAAATTCTTTCGGTCGTTATCGTGACCACATACAGGATCCGCACATACAGACACACGGACGTCCAGACAGAATTTTTTAAAACAGTTTTTTAATTAGTTTAAATAACACAAATGGCATTAAAAGTATTATGAATGTTAAAAATAGTGTTTCTTCTTAATATGTGTGTTTTAGTACAGTGTGTGTATATATTATTTTAAAAGTGCAATATACGATAAATATATTTTAAGTTCGAAAAATCACTCGTTTTGCGTGAAGTGAGAGTAGAATCGATCTCAAATTCTCAACGCTTCACTTATGAGGCGTACAAAATACATTTCAGAAATATAGGTAAAACATCTTAACAGTCTGACGTTTAACATAATTTTTAATTGCAAAAAGTTTTTACGCCTCGAACAACCCTGCCACAAATTACACAGGAAATGACACAGCTCATTACAAAGTAGAAAGTATATTAGTAATGGGAACTACTGTTACATTTTATAGCGCTACTTACCTTGTTATCACGTGTGTAAACTGCCATCAATAAACTATCTTTATTAGAGGTGGTTTGTGGAGTTATTACTAAACCTTAATAAACTCAGTATGCAGGTGGTGTAATAAATTAGGTAGGAATAGAAAAAACGATCAAGTACGAGTCAACTCGCTCAAAAAGATTATGTGCGAGTATGTAGAATTATATCATCATGTAGTATATAGGTCATAATATAATACAATACAGTATTAAATATAATATAATACAGTATTAAATATTACATATTTACGGCATTAAAATAAAATCTTTTAATTAAACAAGTATGCTTAATTAAAAAATCAAAAACCCGACTGCATAAAATACTCTTATTATAAACTAAAAAAAATAAAACAATTTACTAGCTATCATTTGATACCCATATTGCGACAGTAAGAAAAAAAAATTAATTCCTCCCCTCATTCCGCCATTGCGGACGCCATTTTGAAAATTTATGTAGCCTATGTCACTACTACAATTTAGACAACTCCAACGACACCTCATATGTCAAAAACCGTCCAACCGTTTGGGCTGTAGGGCGTGCCAAAGAATGGACATACATACATACATACATACATACATACATACATACATACATACATACATACATACATACATACATACATACATACACTCGAAAAACATAACCCTCCTTCTGTCGCAGTCGGGTAAAAAAAGACTTTATTTTAGTCATATTACTTTTCGTTACAAGGACAATATTATACGGTTATGATACATACAGAATGAAAATTTCAAATGTCTATCTATAAAAAATTCAAAGATACGCGATCCTGTGACAGACAGACGTACAGACAAATATCTAGCAATAGGATTTCATTAGCATCCCTTTGATACGCAACCCTACGGTTCGCTTTTCTTTTTTTTACTTACGGTAACGGTAACGGTAGTTACGGCTTTCTCAAGATAAAATTAAAAACGGTTATGTTATGGTACAGAATGAGGAAAAACAAATACCTAAATTGCTTGTACTCAACATAATTTAGATGATGTTGATTGATGTTATGATTTAGAATAGGATTAATATGAACATAACGTATCCTACAGAACCAGTGACCCAAAATTTTTGAGAAACTCAGTCAGACAGTAGAAGATCAATAAACATCGATTTCGCATTTCAAGCATCTGACGTGGAAAATCGTCTGATACGTCATCGGGAAACGAGACTGCTTGGACTATCAAGCGAAATGAATGAAATCAAAGAAGACCTATCCCCTTGATTCCCTTTAGCTTGAGTTCCATCCTCAACTCGGCTCGCTGGCAACAGTGATGTAACGCAACGGCTCATGAATTATTAACAACGAATCCTTCGTCAGACATTTAGATTATTTAGAAACCCTTGCCCGTGCATAATTAGCCGTACGGTGTCCCTTGACAATTACCTAAGCAAAGTGGCAAAAAGATTATATGGAAAGTTGAGATTTAAAACAAATATATATTTTATTTTCAATAAATTCGACATAAATAAGAAGGTAGGTAGGTCTACAGTATATAATTATTATCTAATAATTACTAGCCAACAAAGTGATTTCACTCAGGGGATATATTTTGATAAATGTTTAATACGTTTTGAAATTCGCTCTTATTGAGCATCTACATCGAGAATAAGCAACCGTCATCGTCATCAGCCTAGTTATCAAAAGTTCGACATAGATTTTCAGCACTCGCAGTCCCGATTGAGTCAATATACAAAATTTCCAATAAAACTGAAGTAAATATATCTGTATACTATCTCTCCCTTTCTTGATTTTATGTGTTAATATGTATGTATGTATCTATGTATTTATGTATGTGTGTATGTATGTGTGTATGTATGTATGTGTGTACTTATGTATATATATATATATATATATATATATATATATATATATATATATATATATATATATATATATATATATATATATATGTATTTGTGTATGTTTATATAATATATATGTATGTATATATGCGTCCATAGGTATACGTCTATATAAATGCTTGTATCGGTTTCTTTGTGTTATATATGTATTTGATAATACACCTCCTACCCCTTTCAGATCCATAATTTTCGAACCTTAAGGTTGTCTGGAAGAAATCGCTAAATAGCGATAAGACCGCCCTATTAACATCATTTTCTGGTTTTGTTATTGTTGCTGTTTAATTATTATAATACTTTTGTGTGGTGTAATTAAAGTGTTAATAAATAAATAAATAAATTTCATGTAAAATTATATTTACTTGTATAAAACGTAAATCACTTTTACTCCTAAAATGTTCCTAACAGATTTTACCGACATACTAAATCTTTATTAATTTTCTCGAGTTCAAAGTTCTTGATAATTTGCGGCATTCCTTGTGTAATGTGGTACATCACTTAAACGGATTTCTAAAATTCGTTACGATTAAAGGGATAAAATCTGGAACAAAGACATTTCAGGCTGATGAGTAGTATTATGTACCATATACCGTGTTGATACGAGTACAATGGCTGAGACATTAATTTCAAATAATTTGTAAAATAGAACGATTTTAGGAAACATTCGTACTACGTACTATCAGATACGTACTTAGATTCGGTAGAAAGTGTAATTTTATCGTAGTTTCGAAAAACAATGCAAAAATGTTTACTCTTTACTTCTTCAATATCAGTTTTCTAAACTACAAAGCTAGTGATAAAATTGGAAACCGTAAATGTACTCCGGGTCTCATTTTTGTCTAGAATGCTTGAGGTAAGCACGTAAAATGATTCCCAGAGTTTGACCTGAATAACAGAGGCGAACTCGCCTATCCGACACAATAGTTTAACGGAAGAATCGTACCGAAATATGGATTTGACGTTTCCTTTGTATGTAACCTACTTATTACTCGTATAGCTGAAATTAAATTTTCATGTTTCACATTCAACTTGTTAAATATTTTAACAATCTGTCAAATAATGTGACTTCAGTATCAAGTATACTATGTATTTAAATATATAATATACCTACACGTATTTAGCTGATAGTAAAGATAGTGCTACATTCTGTACTGACAAGAATTAATGGAAAGTTTTAAAATAATTATGGTCTTAGAAAGATTAAATTTTGTATTTATGTATATTAATATTTAATACAAAATTTAAAATATATAAGAATTAAAAAGATTATTATAGTAATGAGCAACCAATTGGTACCTGTCTTGTTCTAAGGAAGTGAACAAATACAAGAAATTTCGAAAAATGTTCCTTTATCAAAAAAAAAGTTTTCAATCATAAAATCTCAGCAGCGGAGACTAAAGCTTGATGAAAGGCGAACCGCATACGATATTGGGTAAAATTAAACTGACCAATACCGATAGTGATATCCATTCGTTGCCGTTCAATGTTCTAGTCTGGATGAATGTTTACTTACGAATTCGATACATTTCTAGGCCTCTATTTGCTAAAAAAAAAACTTTATTGAACGTGGACGCTTTTTAAAGAAAACATTTTACATTTTATTTACCTAACTGAGGAAAAATTAATGTCTGTAAAATTTGTCGCAAGAAATTATATCATTACTCATTAATTTAAAATTTCGTTCGCTGAATCGCTATAACGCTATCGCAATATAATGGTTATAATTACCGACTTAATTTTAAATATTTTTTAGATTTTTAATAAGATGTGCTTATTAAAGAAAAGTTTGACAGATTATAAAACATCGAGCAAGGATTGATAGGAGCGGAGCAGTGATCAAAAATAATGACCATCCAATCTGAAAAACTAACGCGGTGATACCGCATAAGAGCACGGATTGTCCATAATATTGTTCTACAAACCTTACACATTCAATGTTTTTTTACGAGCTTTATACGGGCGAAAATTTTATTTCTCTTTTATATCAGTAATGATGTATACACTATACATCTCTTTCATACTTTTTATGTCTTTTTCGTACTTTACGTATCTTTATAAAAAAGATGCAGATACCGGTTATAACTATAACTACGAATATTAAAATTAAAAAATACTTTATAAAGTCCTGTTGTTTAATATTATGTTTCAAAGCACTTCCTATTTTATAAATTAGTTAATGGTAAGTACCCTTAAAAAAAAACTGGAGCAAGTCCCTGGTTATAATATTGTAAAATTGTTTTAAAAATTTTCATAATGAGTTTATTTCAATCATGATTTATTAATCATCAGATTTCTTTCGATATTCTGTTATAGATAATTAATAATAATTTAGTATAATCCTTATTCTATTAAAAGTTTAAAACAGAAATATTATTTTGCATGGAACTTTTAATTTTCTTTTTTTTTTGCTTTTGTTATTTTGTACAGACTTTATTTGCATCAAAACCTCTAAAAATATAACAGTAAAAATATTTTCTGAGTTGAACTAAGGATTTGTGTTGGCTGCTAATGATAATTTTTCAAATTAATAGACAAGCTCTCAAATCCCAATGAAATAAAAAAAATATGAAGTTATTTTTAGAAGTAAATATGTGTTTTTTTTTTTCAATTAATATTATTATTTTTGAAGTAACAATACATCAAAAGGCTTTATTTACCCGTGTCTTTTTTATTAAAATTTTTAGATTGTCATTCTCGTTACATGCGTAATTATTTAGACAACGAGACTTAAAATACCCGTGTCCTTACACTGACCACACATTTACTTTTTTAATAATAAAAATATATATAATAATGACTTTTTTCTTTTTTTATATAAGTCTTAAATCTATTTATTTACCTGCTTGTTAATGTCTTGTTTTCTATTTACATGCATCTGTTTATTTTATTTAAACTCTCTCAATATTTACAAATTAGTATAATTGTGTAATATTTTAGACTATTTTGGCGCTATATATAATATGTTACGTTGTGCGTAATGGACAGAAAAATTATATAAACAAAAAAGTGAAGTTAGTTATAAAAAAAAATTGTAGGTGTCTAGTACCTAATTGAATACAAGGCTAAACTCAAGTAAATTAATGTATGTTCTTCTTTATTGCTTATATTATATTTATAAACTTTAGAGTTAATATACTTTATGTACAGTTCACAAATTAAATACACCAAGATTCTGACATAACATATACACATTTATGTAAATTATTTAAAAAAAAAGATCATTTCACAAGTAGCATTGATTTTTTTTCAACAAAAAAAATCAAATATTTATATATAAATACTATATAGCTTTGAAGGAATTGAAGAATATTTTATAAGCTTAGGCCTTGATTTGTAATTTCAAATTTATTGAAGTTGCGCCATCTACACAATTTTACTGGTACTATGTCATGGTCAGATGTAGAAAGGTTCCTTTATAAAGAAGATAACAACTAAGTCGTTTCATGTAAAACTAAAAGAGGGCGTTACTTTTACAAATACTAAATTATGAATACCTACTATACTGTTTTATTATAACGTCTAAACATCCCAACCTAATCTGTGATTATACATAAGCACGGTCTTAAATACAGATCTTGCAACATAGCCTAATTTCAGTACTAAGGGATTAGTACGATCGTGTTATAACTTTTCTTTCGCGTCAACGCCGTTGTACGTTGCTATCGATGGGTGCGGTGCGTAGTGCGCACTGCGCACGCCGGTTGTGTGCAGTCGCACAAGATCAAGATCACACATTATTCAACATCTAGATTGTTAAGCGACTCAGTCTCATTTCTCATTATCAATCATGCGGTGTATATTTGTCTCTCGCAAGGATTGTGTTATAATTGTTTTACATTTTTGTTTTGATATTGAACTGTTTTGTTTGGATTTGACATTGTTCAAAACATGATTTGACTTCGTTGCACAGAACACCTGTCTATCTTCATGCCTCTGGCGGCCGGAAATTAAAAAGAACAGCCATGATTAAGATGACGTACCCCCACTCCCCTCGTAGCAAGACATATACGGCGAGTTGCACGAAACCGTCGCTAACTTTCCGTTAGTTAAGTTGCAATTAATCTTAAAATTAGTTGATCTCATGATTAATTTAAAGCTGTTGGAATTAATCATCCGTTAGATAGGTCTTTAATTAAACTAAAATTTTTTGTTAACTTAATCAGATGTGGGTTTCGTGCAACAGATATACACGATTCTTGTGATTAAATTAGTTTAATAAACACTTAAATTTAAAATTTGTTTCGTGCAACTCGGCGTTAATCATTTTAATTTAAATCATTAACATAACCGTCTTTTCTCTCTTTCTATGAGTAGTAAATGATTTGCACTACATTTTTTATTACTATAATATTTTTTGACGTGATAACGTCTAGTAAATTGATGAAGGGGTGCCCGTTCGAAGAAGATGACGTCATCATTGTCACAATTAGTGAGCGAGAGCGCGGAACAAGCGGTAGAGAGGTACGATCGGCTCGACCTAAGCGTTCGGCTCACGATCGGCGGTCGGCCTTAACTTTCGACGCGTCCGAGTAGAAATGACAGCGGCAAATGGCGGGAAACTGTTTTGTCAATATTGAAGTAATGTCAAATAGTGAAAAGTTGATAATATAATGTAATGTAATAATATAAGTTAATAATATATAAGTAAATAAATGTAAGTTAATAATATAAAAGTTAATAATAAAAGTTAATATAATCATAAAATGGTTACCATAGTTTATTACAACAACAATTGCAGCAAAAAAGGTAATTAATTCTTGCATTTTAAGAATCCGATTAGCGATATAATCTCAAATATTTGTTCTTTGATTATAAAATAAGTAGCATCGGTGGGCGAGTGCAGTAATATCAGGTTATATTACAATTTTGACTCATATAATTACGATCGTATAAAAAGTAAACTGTTTTTATTTAGTATATTTTTACAATTTTCATAAGTGGTTAATGATAATCTAATTTGTTTTGCTAACTTTAAGTTATTAAACTTAGCTTCTTTATTAAACTTGATTATTTCTTTTCTTGTATTACACATAAAAGTATTTAACTTTATTTCGCTTTTATATTAAATACAATTAATTACCTGTAACTTATATATATATATATATATATATATATATATATATATATATATATATATATATATATATATATATATATATATATATATATATATATATATATATTATACAAAATAATGATAATTAAGTGATAATAATTCAATTCCATTCATGTTTTCTTATGACGTTATCACGTAAAAATTATCGTCCGTAAACCGACTTTACAGACAACCAATTTTTTTTTTTCATATTTACTATTTATATATTGGTATATGTAGGTGTAATTACTCACATCCTCACTATTACAATGTTAGGTATATACGGGCACGATATCACTCTTGTTGAGTTTAGCTACTTACTGAAGCATTTTTGTGATGTATTATCGTAATTATCAATTATTTATTAACACGAAAATAATTTTTGAAATTCGGGAGTATATTGCATATTTATGTAAACCTTTCGAACGGAGAAAAGGTAAAGGTGAAATCTCTAAATAAAATTATTCAATGTTCTAGCGTATATAACGTAAAAGCTCGTAACGTGAAACTCGGGAATAATGAATTAAACACTAATATTATTATAATGTGTTTAATTTAAATGTGATTTTATTTACTTTAGATTAAAAAATATATTAATCTAATAGCTACATCCATAGAAAATTTAATATAACCAAATTTTATTTTTATTAAGTAACAGTTGAGCCTCACGGGTTCATCCAGGGATGTGTCGATGTCAGATGTGTGTAGAAAATGACTTATTGTTAGTTTAGATTTTACTACAATTGCTTACCTATAAACTAACTAATAATACTACTCCCAGATGGTGAACAAAGATGAATCCTACACCAGATTTAAAGTTAGACCTCCAGGTTCACAACTATGAAATTGCAGCATATTTTGCATAATGCTGGAACAAAAATCCAGATAGACTAGATTTTTTTTATATAATTGTTTTGCCCTCTATTGTTTTTTTTTTATAAACACACATCAGTCGGTTACAATTTTAATATTATTATTTATAGACAAGATTCCTACTTGGTGGACTTTATAGCACTTAAAGCTTCGTCTATACTTTCCTATGGATTTTTTCTACTTTTATTTATTTAACATTTTTTCAACAACACAATGAAAAATTTAAAATTGATGCAAAAATTTTCGAACTTCTTCACTAACACACAGCATTTATTTATTATATATTTATAGATGAATACGGTATGTTTTACTTAAATTAAGAAATAAGGAATCCTTAACTGAATACAAGTTTTTACCTCACATTTATAAAAAACGTTACAATGATAAATAATCTTTAATGCTTTGGTTGAAATTGTTATTATAAATATTCAATATGCATTGCGCTTGTGTATTCCACATATTACAAAAAAAAAACTACTGGAATTTATTTATTTTTAAGAAACGGACAGTGTACGATTCCTTTTTAGTTTCCATTTCATAGAACGACGCATATTTACTTATTTTATTTTATTATCATATTAAACTGTTAACTCAAGCAGATGGTCTTTCGATAAATTGGAAAACATAATCATTTATTACTTAAATACTAGTGTTCGTCGCATCAGTCAATCAAAACTGACCCGTTGGCGCAGTTTGCAGTGACCCTGTTTTCTGCTCAAAGGGTTGTGGGTTCGATTCCCGCCCCGAGTCTGGGTGTAATATATGTTTATTTATATATGTATTATTTATATGTATATTTATTTAAAAAAAAAAAAAAGTTTATCAGTCGGCTGTTACCTAAAACACAGGCATTAAGTTGCCTACCTTAGGAACAGACGACCTTGTGTGTGTGTTATACATATTTATTTATTTATTTATTTATTTATTATTTAAAAAATTCCAACGGGTAGTTATTATAATGTGTGGTACTCATAAGCGAGTGCTAGTTACCTGGAATTAAAGACGTACTCATAAAGCAAAATCGCTCTTCTTTTGCCATCAAGTTTTATGACAGCCATCCGGACAAAACGGAGATAAAATGATTGTAGGGGCCAACCCTTCTCAAAGCACATGAGGTACAAATCAAAACCTCGGTGCGATATGTGAGAGTGAAGGTAATTGAGCTGTCATCCAAGATTAATGGTACAACCTCTTAGCTGACTGTCGTTGGTAAGCAAGCCGACTCATCTGACGGGACACGTCAAATTATCTCTGCTTGTTGCTCACGCACCACAGCATCGGTATTTCTTGTTAATACACCACACATTTGTCTTTTTATTTATTAAAAGTAGCCGTATAAAAGTTATGTATGTGTTAGCGAGAAAAGCACACTTTAATAATGACAAAAAGCGGCCAAGTGCGATTCGGACTCGCCCATGAAGGGTTCCGTAGCAGCAAGTAACTACATATAAAAGTTGTAGTTCTTTGTTTTATATTTGAGTTGATTAAATGAAAGGTAAATTGCGGTTTACGATTTATGACGTATTAAAAAAAACTATTTACTAGATCTCTTTTAAACCAATTTTCGGTGGAAATTTGCATGGTAATGTACATCATATATATTTTTTTACTTTCACCATTCTCTTATTAAAGAAGTTACAGAAGGGGAGGGGGACACATTTTACCACTTTGGAAGTATCTCTCGCGCAAACTATTCAAACTAGATTAAAATTTTACTATTCAATTTAGATTAAAATTATATTAGAAACCTCAATATCATTTTTAGGACCTATCCATAGATACCCCACACATATGGGTTTGAGAAAAAAAATGAGTTTCAGTTCTAAGTATGGGGAACCCCCAAAATTAATTTTTTTTTTTCTATTTTTGTATGAAAATGTTAATGCGGTTCACAGAATACATCTACTTACCAAGTTTCAACAGTATAGTTCTTATAGTTTCGGAAAAAAGTAGCTGTGACATACGGACGGACAGACAGACATGACGAATCCATAATAATAATATTCTTTATTGTACACTAATAAAAGATTAGTGTACAATAATTAGAGAAGATGTACAAAGGCGGTCTTATCGCTAAAAGAGCGATCTCTTCCAGACAACCTTTGGGTATAGGACAAGGCAGAGAAAAGCGGTTAAGAAGTGTACAAGTAGTTGTGAAGAAAATATAAGTATAGTATAATATATAAGTAAATATAATAATATAATAGAATATACATACACATTCACATACATACACACACATACACACAACCACACATACACACACATACATGTAACATATATGTACGAGTTTATACAAAGTAACATACGCATACATACAATCCATACTCATTTATATCATCCAAAGATGATAACGACAATCACGGCGGATTTAGCGACAAATAATGAGCCTTAAGATACTTTTTGAAGCAGAAGAGTGATTGGGCTTGTCTTATAGAGTGAGGCAGAGAATTCCAAAGCTTAACAAATTTAACAGAGAAGGAGTTAGCATAGAAGGAAGAACTATGATGTGGAGTCTTAAGAATCAGACTTCAGTTAGATCTTAGAGAAAGATTATGGGTGTAACAAAGAAACTTAAAGCGTTCTTTGAGGTAATGAGATGTGTCAGGATGAAACAGTACACAGTATAGTAACGAGAGGATGTGAGTATTCCTGCGAAGACGGATTGGGAGCCACTTGAGATGTTTACGAAAGTTAGAGACATGGTCATATTTGCGAAGACCAAATATAAACCGTATGCAAAGATTCTGGAGGCGCTCAAGCTTGTTTAATTGCTCCTCATTGAGGTCAAGGTAACAAGTATCAGCATAGTCAAGAATTGGTAGAAGGAGTGCTTAGTGGGCAGTGGAAGGAAATATTGAAGCCGATAAGATCCGACAGCTGCGAATAACTTTCGACTCAACTCACTCAGTTGAGGTGTCCAAGAGAGATGGCTATCGAAAATTATTCCGAGATTTTTTACTTTATCACTGTAACTAATGGCGGTGTTATTGAAAATGACAGGTGGTATGTGTAACCAATCTATTTGGCTCACTAGTTTTGGACTACCAATAACAGTAAGTTGACACTTTGAAGGATTGATATTTAATCCGTAAGAGCTGCACCAGTCGAAAATGTTGTTTAATTCGCTATTTAACCTCTGTATGCACGTTGGTAAATCCAACCCAATAATCCAATCGAGGGGTTCCGTTTTTTGCCATTTGGCTACGGAACCCTAAAAACTACGTAATATATAATTTAATTAAATGTGCCTACCACAAGAATTTTGATAAAATCTGAAGAATTTAAAATTGTTGATTGATTGGTTGATTCAGCTTGCTGATGTAAATCAATTCATACTTTTAAAGCTAGAGTTGAAAAAATCTACCACCACATCAGTCGTTAGATGTCCACTGCTGAACGTAAGCTTCCCCCATCATCTCCCTTTTTGGCAATACTTATCACGCTTGGCAGGCGGTTTGGCAAGCGCAGTGTGTTGTGGGAGGATATATTGCTGCCCATCAGCATCCAAGTTGGTGTACAGTTGTTCCCATCAAAGAGATCGGTACTATTCTTCTTTGCCTGTCGCAGCACGGCAATAAAAATTTTAGCTAAATAATGTCAACTACATATTTAATATTATTATCAACTAGTAATAATTCAAATCCTATGATATCGCTGCGATATATCACAGAGCTAAGATAGCGCTATACTTCGTGACACAAACTCGACTTAAAAACATGCATAAATCTCCCTGGACAAGTCATTTGAATAGGTACCTTAGCATTGTTCTTGTATTATTATCATTATGCAAATTTAGTCCAGACAAACAAGAATTATATGAGAGAGTATTATTTACTCTCATAGTAAAGTAAAAAAATCGTAACATTTTTGATTGAAAGCATTTATTAAATATTTTATCATTTATATGTAAAATGGGATACCTATTTACCATATTTGCCGCTGGTCATTTTGAGTTCTCGGCTTCTCGGTACTATAGCAAGCGTATGGTCACGTGTACACTGTGTGTGGTCAATAAAGGTACATACGACTTCTAAGTACAAAATATGTTATAACGACCATCTTCTTAAAATAAATTGTTCTATCTATTCAAATAAACTGTATTTTTTTTTTTTTTGTTATTAGCACGTATATCTTTAAAATCATTTACTAAATGAAGAGTCACATTAGTTAAGAATTATAAAATTTTAAAATTTAAAGAAAAATTGCTCTATTCAATATTTTTTTTACATTTAAATTGTCAAAGGAAACTATTATTACTGATATAAAGTACTGTTTTATTTTTACTGTTGATTTAACTTGATTCTACTAAGAAAAAGATGAAAGTAAGCAATATTTTTATTCTACTAATAAAAAGATGAAAGTAAGCAATATTTCTTTTATATGTAATTTTCTTGTCATTTGAATGAAGATTTATATGCAAAGTTAAAAATCAAAACTGTTCAATCAGCAGAACACGTAGACTACGGTAATACAAAATTGCAGATTCAATTCCATAAATAGCAAATTGTCAACAATGGCTCCTCAATACTCACAAAATCAGTGGATAATGTCAAAGGCTCCAAGATGTCTTAAAAGATTGTCAACAATAGGTACATGTATTTGCCGTTAACCACATTATTACTATCGGACAATTGAAGCAATTATCGATATCTATACATGTAATAATAAAATTGTAGAAAATATACTAACTTTAGTATTGCAGTATTGACTTGTGTAGCAGTACTTAAATACTGATTAAGTAATTATGACTGACTATTTTTAAAAATGATCGAAATTGCCTATTATACCATAAGCGTATAATGATTCTTAAAAATAATAATGTTTGCTCCTGAACATACTTCAAACTATTTTTATAAATACAGTTATTATCGGAATACGGTGTGTGTAACGTACGTGTCTTATTACAGATAATTAGATGCGAAAGCCGCACATTACACTTAGAAATTGTAATTTACTTTAAATATAGTATTGCTTGAATAGCATTATTTATTATAAGCATAAGATACAGTAAGAATTTAATAATTATTATTATGATAACTGGTAATTGTATACTATACACTTACCCGATCCGTTACCAATATACCGGATCAGGTATATGGGGGTCCGGTGATTGCATATTTTGGCAAAATAACCACGCTGTTGCATGAGTAGGTACTTAAAGTAGAAATTAGGCGTGGTGCTTATGTATACCAGTCGTTTGACGCTGAGCCGTCCTGCAAGTGCTAGTACCATGTTCAAAGTAGCTTATGAATTGTTATCAGCAACTGTGCTACGCACAGTAAGTTCCTATGGCCACCTTCCAGTTCCATCATCGGATCAACAGCATGTCATCATAATATTGCATTATCACGCGATTTACACAATATGTATACAAAACTTCAGCTCAATCGGGAACCGGGAAGTCTATTAAATTTAATTTGCAAGATTTGATAATAAACATCGGGACAAGCGAAACTAAAAAAGCTTGTAACAATTAAACCATATCGAATTGAAACGTGAAATGAAATAGGGTTCTATTTCTAACTATATGAAAACGAAAAAACTCGATTAGTGAAGTCTTTCGGTATTTATCTTGACCACATACAGGATCCGCACAATAGACACATGGACGTCCAAAACAGAACTTTTTAAACAGTTTTTTAACTAGTTTAAATAACAAAAATGGCATTAAAAATAAAAATATCATGAGTGTTAAAAATAGTGTGTGTGTGTGTGTGTAAAAAATATTTTACAAGTGCAATATACGATAAATTGAGACATTTTAAATTCGAAAAATCACTCGATTTGCGTGAAGTGAGAGTACTCATCTCAACGATTCGCTTATGAGGCGTGCAATTAGTTGTTATTAAGAAAGAAGAACACTGATACTGAGAATTTAATTGTTTTCTCTTTTAATCCAGTCATTTTAGGCATTTTAAGCCCCAATCTGTGGAAAAATTCCTAGTGAGTTGAACTTTTGTATACACCTTTCTTACGGCGTTGTAATGAAGATGTGAAAAATCGACATTGATATCGTGCCGGCTAAAAAAGTAATAAAGGTCAAAAGGTCACAAAAATCAGTTTTTTGCAAATATTTCGCGGCCTATTGCTCGGAAGTCAATCGAGATCATTATAAAAGTTGTTCATCATAAAATTATTTACAAAAAATGTTTCATGTATTTTTCTGTAAAATTAACTTATATAGATATTATTAGATAACTTAAATAAAATACATTCCGATTTTAAGTTTAAAAACCGAAAAACTATAGCAAAATTTGGGTGCTTATTCGTCATCTCCTTAAAACCTTGAGAAAATTCTAAGACATGTACCTATTCCATCAATTCGCAATGGAGCAATGTGATGGATTGTGCTTCAATCCTTCCCGTAATTTGAGAAGCGGCTTTTGCCGAGCGATGGGTCATTAACATTAATAGGCAAAAACATTTAATATAAATATAAATATTTACTAAAGATTTAAAGTCATTTTATCAGGTCCATTAGTTACGGAATTCAACATCATGAATATTATCTTTGCACGTCAACAATGAGGATTTATGATGTGCAATTATTGCACAGCAAGAAAACTGCTAAAAAATAACCTGATTGAGTTCGAAACGACCGCTCCCGAGCAATCACTGCACGTAAAGATGTGTAGTCACTCAATACTTGTGAACTTAAGGATTGAGCTACACTATCGACTTAAAAGTTTAAAATGTATAGGTATCCTAACCAAGGGTAAAAACATAATAAGTAATTAAATTCCTAGATATTTTATAAGTTATATATTAGGTAATAAATTAAATATAATGAAAATAAAGTGGCATGGTTTGGTTTTCAAGAAAGACACTTTATTTATAAATTAAAATAATTGTACTCACAAAACAACATCACATAACATTAGGTTTTAGTTTTAATGTTTCATTATAATTTTTTATTTCAAGACAATATTGTAAAAAAAACAGTAACAGCTATAATATAATATTCATTTATGATGATAGCATATATAATAATTTCGTTATTCCAGTAAATTCTTGGTATATTAAATAAATAAATATATTAATGATATTTTATATTTCTATCTTTTGTATATTTGAAAAAATTATTGAAAAAACATTCTAAGAACTTTATAGTGCGAAAGATAGAGTACGTACTAATATACTTTAAGACAATTTTGTCTCACGGGTGACGTTAGTACGCTCTTCTGAATAAAATAACATTATCTTATAATTTGGGGTACATGTTCTGTTTCACAAGTTTGAACATCAATGTAATTGGAAATATAATTGGGTAAGCCATGGCATGGCAATTCAGAGCACACGTCTCTATAAGTAATTATTTGAAGAAGAAACTTTGTCTTAAATTTGAAATGAAACGAAATTACCTAACGGGTGATAATAAGTTTTGAAAATAGAAATAATGTTTAGTTTTTGTTTTCTAGTATTGAACCGATTTTAAAAAGTAGCGATGTTGTCGGCATAAATAATATGTGAGTCAAACCGTAATTTGAAAATTGAAATACAATATTATACTATATTAAAATACTGGCACAACAGAAATTAAACCAAATATAATTTAAAAAGATTAACAGAGTAAATATGGATGAGACACATATCGAAATTGTGTTTTTTAGTTGGGCGATACATAAAACTCCTTTTAAATAAAAATATAAAAAAAAAACATTCTAATTTATTTAAAACCTCAAAATAATAACTTATTAAGTATTAACAATAATAAAGACAACTATATGTCCATGTTACAAGTAAATCTTTTTTTACTTCGATAGCATTTTGACTAGACGAAACTATTTAATACACTCCTATTTTACAACTGGAATAATCAATTTAAAACTACGGTTTACTTTCGACTTTACGAATTGTTTAGGTAACAACCAAAATCCTATTACAAATGATATTATTAAATTCAAGTAATTTTTTAAGAAAACATAATATAACCATGGTGGTAACTCGGTATATATTATATGATTATACGAAATACATAGACTGTATAATTGTATATGTTCCTTAAAGTTTAAGCCGGAGTTTTTCCCAAACGTCGGTCGAAAGCAAATAACACTAAATAAACTTTTTTGACCTGTAATATCATAAAAAATTAAAATTGACAACTTACTTTGTGTTAATTCACAAATTTAGTGCCTTCTACAAATCAAAAAAATCAAAAAATATATATGTTGCAATTATCAATCTTCATTTACGTCTACGTTATTTTATTTATTATTTATAACAAAATACGTTAAAAAGAGTATCAAATACTCAACGTATATTTAAAAAAAAAACGAAGAAACGAAACAAAAAAAAAACCAAAACTTTAATTTAAAAAATATTTTTAAATACGCCATTTTATTGAAACATATTTGTATATTAGTTAAAAGTTAAATTTCTTTTTCTTTGACCTGTTGTAAATTCGACTTAAAACAAAAGCATTACGAATGAACACTGGGTTAAAACTATTTAAATAGTTAAAACGCGTCGTAACTAAATATGGAGTTTGATGGTAGCATATCTATGTAGTTATATTTTTTTACTTTATTTATTTTTCTTAGGCGAAGAGTATATCATTATTAGATATAAATTATAATTACTGCACTGCCAAGTCATCTCAGAGCGGGCCATGATGTTGACAATATTAACCATAATAAAAGTACTTAACCTTAAAGAGTAGACGACATGCTGATGGAACACGCACGATATTATTTATGTGTTCGCTGTAAAAAGTAAATTGTAAAACTTGAACGTGAAAACTACTTAAAAACCAATTACAAAAAAATTGCTTTTAAAATAAATACATCCATATTTATTACTTACACGTGTTTTACGTACATCGTTTACCTTGAAGATCTTCCCTGAGAATTTTTATTAGCCACAGATATTTAATTTTTAATATATTGCTACCATACACCATGTTACATTAATTTGTTCAAGTTAATTTAATCACAAATTTAAATCGAAGACAGTTTTATAACATACAATAATGCATCAAAACCTAATAGCATCCGTAAGTATTTAAAACATCCAGATTACTGGCATCTTTATTGCTTCGAAATAATTTCACTGAGAATGAGAGAAGGTAATCGTATAAAACTATTTGATGCAAAAACTAATTTCAAAGCAATAAAATTGCAATATAGATAGTTGTTAACTGAGTTGACCAAACACATCTATATTTCATGAATATGATGAATCATAAAAAAACAAACTCATAACGTATTACAAAACATATCAAGATTGTAACTACACATTTCATTCAAGCAAATAACAAATATCTTTCTTAGTTTCGAATCAATTAACATCAATTTGAAGTATCACGACTGTTCTGTATTTATTTTAGTACGTCGGTTTCTTTTAACTGAAACAGATCTCACTTACTTGTAAATTAGTCTCTAGCTGTATTGAATAAAGGCCACACCTATCCATAAAACCATATGTGGCAGTGAATATAAAAGCAAATATTACCTTTTAACTTCTATAAGCGGCACAAATGCAACACTAATTTTTAAATAACCACAACTTGGTATTTAAAATACTATTAAAGAACGTATGAATTAGTGATGTGTTAAATAGTTTTGTAAGGACCTTAGAGCCGTTTTCAATTTCATCTATTATTATATTATATTATTATATATTCTTATTGTACATCATATATAAAATAATATATTATTAAAAAATGAGAGAAATAAAAAAATGCAAAAAAGGTGGCTTTATCTCTCAATAGCGATTTCTTCCAAGCAACCTTAGGGTTAGAATTTGAGAAGAAGAAATAGGTAGGGGGTGTATAATAAACCTATGCATAGTATTTGATACTTTATATACCTAGAAGTAGTATACTAGAACTTTGACACAATTCGTTAAGAAGCTAAATGATAGGTAAAATATAGAGACATATTAAAAACAAACGATAAATTTATAAGCATAACGTTATAAGTAATATCTTTTGATACTTTAAAATGTTATTATACTGCATATTGACTCAATATTTAATTCTCTAAAATAGAAAAAAGGATATAATATAATATGATATAAAATGCTAGATCATCATTACATTTAAGAGCGCAAAACTATTTTTAAAATATTTATAGAAATTACCGAACTAAGAACAAAGCATTAAACATTACGTAGATTTTGCGGGCTTTAAAATTAATACAAACAAAGCTTACAGCGTTTGTTTGTTCGAACCATTTATATCTGCCCTTCAAAGATCAATCATGTACAGTACTTCGCCACCAGCCTGGGTGGTACGCTAAGTTAAATATTTATTCAAGGAACGATTCACAATGGCAACGTATTTCAAAGATCGTCGGATTGCCTAAAGCATCGACTTGCCCAGCCCTTACACGAGGCTATAATATGATAATACGATGCTAAAACCGATCTTATCGTATTATGTTGAGCAACACAATAAATATTTTTTTATGAACTCTCGTGTCATCGTGTGAATGATTTAATACATACATAAGCATATAAAAGTATTTGAAAACGTTATTATTTTACTACTGATTTAACTATAGTTTGACTCAAAAAAGTTGAACCTGAAAAAGAACGGGATAATAAAAATCTAAGTGTGGCCTTGACCATTTCTGCGCTCAGTAATAATATTTTTATTATAATGTTTTTTCGAAGTTTTCGAAGAAACAGAGTTAAATCTATATAAAGTATATAATGATTTAAGAAATAATTATGTTATTTAAAGTATTTAATAAATATAAATTAATATTAATATAATAAAACATTGATTTTATAACATTTAGTAATGTTTATAAGTAAATGTTAATGCATTCAGGTTCGTGTGTCAAAATATGTCGGTTACATACATTTAATTAAAAAAATTACAAGTATACTTCATAATAATCGTAATAAAAATGAGATTAATTTCTGTAAGTAATTGTAATTTTATAATGAATTCTTCATAGGAGACATCCTTTTGCAAATTACTATGTCTCCAATGCAACTTTATTTATATGCAAAAACAGACAAACACATCTGACAAAATATTTTTACTATCTGATACGTAGGTAAAAGATAAAGTACGTTATTATACGTTACTTTAAAGATAAAGAGATACAAAATGTAAAATGTATTATTAATGCGTATACCTTTCGATTCTAAGTTGACGTAAATTACGTGCTTTCTTTAGTAAAATAATAAATTTGAAGTACTTTACAATTATTGTTCTTATTTTTATGCTTTTTTTTTTTTTTTTAAAGTGACTGCTCAATTCATCTGTCTAATAATATACTTAAGAGATGTTTCACAGACCTTTGACGTTACCATGATGTGTACTACTAACTCGTTTATTATAGTAAAAAGTGCAAAATCAGGTTACGCAAGAATGAACTTGAATGAAAAATAGATTCCCTTATAACTTCTAGGAAGTTCAACAGCCTTTCGAACCGGAAAGAGAATCCTGCTAGCTATATATAATTTATGTATCGGTTAAGGACCGCTTTGAACAGTTTTAGAAGAGGAATAAGACTAACAAGGCAGAACCAGTTCCGTAAAACTATATCTACTAATCTATAGCATAATAATTATTTTCAAAATGTTATATTGAAGCTTCTACTATCAATTGTTAACTACATAATTATTATATTAAACTCTTAAAACACTATTTTTAAATATTATTGTTGTTATAAATCGATACTAATATTATAAAGCTGAAGAGTTTGCTTGTTTGAACGCGCTAATCTCGGGAAGTACTGGTTCGAATTTGATTTTTTTTTTTTTGTGTTGAATAGTTCATTTACCGAGGAAGGCTATAGGTTATATAACATCACGCTACGATCAATAGGGCTGAGAAATAATAAGAAACGTTACAAAAACGGGAAAAATATTCTTTTTTGAAAGCTTCCTTTGCGTCCTTTATTATTCTTCTTCCCGAGACAATTTTACTATTGTTCCACTTTTATAGTAAACATAACATCACGCTTTTTATTCTCCAAAGGGGTAGGCAGAGATGCAGATATTAAATGTAACACCCACTTTTCGCCAGTTATGAGTCCCATGTAACAGGGGGCGAGCCTATTGCCATACACCGGGCACCATTCTAGACTCCGCGCTATTTATCGAGAATTTTCGAAAAATAAAATACAAACCCCAATATTACGTTGACCTACCCAGGTATCGAACCTGAGACTCCTTGCTTGACCACTCGACCAACGAGGCGGAGTTTAAAAATATTTAAGTACGTTTTTTCCTTAACTTAAAGCGGACGATTTCTCGTAATAATGTTAGTAAGCATACAATTTTCACCCTTTTATATGCAAATTCAAAACAATTTCTCACAGCTGACGACTCAATGACTAGAAACTTGTCGTTCTATATGTATAGTAAAAAACGACAAGACGTTAGTATGAACTCGTATAAAAGTTGTAAACTTCGTTTTGGTGCATGTTCAAAATTATAGCAAAGACTAATTATATTGACAATAAGTAGAAAGGAAAGAAAACAAATTAAAAACTTGTAACGTTAATATTAATTTATAGTGTATAAGTTGTTAAAATAATGACTAGTTATTTAAACAGGCATTTTTGTGTGATATCAATCATGGTTAGTAAAAATCAAAACTAGTATGAGACGTTGCGGTCAAACAAAGTTTAAGGTATATGTATTTTTGTTCTGTGCACAAAATGCAATCAATTTATATACTTATATCAATATATATATATATATATATATATATATATATATATATATATACCGGTGGGAAGGATGCGCTGTGCCACGCTCCCGGCTGCATGAGTAACTTGCTTGTTTCTCCGTGAAACAGCTTTGCTGTGTTTCGGAGAGAAGGGCAAGACAGGCAATGTAATTACTGGCACCGAGACTTTAACACCTTATGTCTCTGGATGGGCAACACATAAATGAGTTGCCTGGGCTTGTTCCAAGTAAACTAGTTTATGTTCATGGGCGACGTTAACCACTTACCATGAGGTGGAACGTCTGCCAGTTTGCCTATGCACTTAACATTAAAATTAAAAAAAAAATAGACAATTGACTGTTTAAAAATTAACCGGTAAGAATGAAATGTAACGAATTAATAAAATACATACGAAATTTTTTGTTATTAATTGGACTCTAAAATAACTACTGCTTGTCAGAAAATATTTATTCAATTGTTTTGTAAACTAATTTATAAGAAATAATAAATCCATCGACAAGTACAGATGGGTAGTCGATCTGCATTTAAACTGTGCGTAATTCACACTGAACAAAATTATTGCATACGAAATCAATTAAGCTTTTAATGTTACCGCCGAATGTAATAAATAATTGGCACTGACGTCGTTTTTAAATCATAATGGAGCTCATACTCGTAAAAGTCTTAACATCATTTTTTATTGCCATGTGAAAATAAGTAAAGTTGTAACAATCTTCTACGGTTTATTATTCTAAGTTCACACTATAGCTACTTTAACTACCAGAAGGTCGGTTGGAGGTAATTAAGGTCCGTAAGTTATGTATTAGACATTAGATGCTTATCGCGGTTTATCCGCGTTAAGTTTCAATAAATTTCAGATTACATTTATGGTCACTTCTTCCCTCTTATGAGACGTAGCGTGATGTCTTATATAACGTTTTAACAAGAATAACCTTTTTTAACAATAAAAAGTAAAATGTTTAACGCTAAAGTTGAATGTCAATGTAAAATATTATTCTCTTATAATAATAGTATCCGTTGTATAGCAGTCATTAATTAGACTAGTAGCTTTCCATTATCGATAATCGATTTTATTTAATGTATTTCCGGTTTTCTTGAAATAGCTGTTGGAAAAAGCTAGCATCCAGCATAAATATATATATACATAGATACACATACATACCAGCAAACATATATACATACATATATTACAAAAGCAAATTCTACACCTCATACATTGGGAGTTACTTTAGAGAAAAGATGATTCTTCAACCTGACCCTGAAAGTGCTCAATGAAGTGCTTTCTTGAATAACTCTCGGAAGCTTATTCCAAAGATTTGCAGCACGCATAGTAAATGAATTACGTAGGAAGTTGGTGTTATGCTTAGGGACTTCAAGCATTGTTGTCATGCAGGACCGCCTAGAGCGTGTTGGGATAGGAAGTAATTTAAAGCGGGATCTAAGGTAAGGAGGTGAATTTTGATCATGGAGTATTTTGTAAAGAAAAGAAAGGATGTGGATGTCACGGCGAAGGTAGATTGGAAGCTACTTAAGTTGATTTCGAAAATACGATATGCGATCATATTTACGTAAGCCAAAGATAAAGCGTATTGCTAGATTTTGTAGTCGTTCTAATTTATTAAGTAGCTCCTGTGTCACATCCAAATAGCACACATCTGCATAGTCAAGGATGGGTAAAAGAAGGGATTGCGCAAGCAAAATTTTGGTTTTGAATGGGAGAAAATATTGAAGACGCTTAAGAGAGTGGAAGATATAGTGCATTTTTCTGCTGACCTCGCCGACATCTACTATCCAAAGATAAATTATTGTCAATAAGCCAGCCCAAATACCTAACTTAAATTAAACTAAAAACTTAATTATGTTAAGAGATAGATTTTCTGAAGCTACATCAAATTGAAACTTTAGCCAGAAAAGTACTATAGTAAATATGAATCCATAACCGTTCATTATTCCGATTAACATACTTTATCTGTTTTTTTTTTTTGTGTATTGTAAATATATTTTGACAACCGTTCTGGTGTATAGGTGCGAGTAGTCGCCTCAACGGTGGCGGTCGCGGATTCAATTCCCGTTCGGCACAGGTATTTGTATTTGTACAAATATTTGTTTCCGGTCGAGGTGTATGTGCCCCGCCATGCCTCGGAGAGCATGTAAAGCCGTCGGTCTCGGTTTTATGATAAACACCCGATAGCGATAGTTACTCATGATAAGAAAAATTATTTACCATCCGGCAGTCGAACAGCGTGGTGGATTGAGGTCTAACACTCTCCCATATGAAGAGGCATTTGCCCAGCAGTGGGATGTTTACAGGCTGATTCAGTAAATAGGCCTTAAACAAGCCAACAATGTTTTCACTTTTTTTAATAAATATAGAGTAAACTTAACAAGCATATTAGGAACAATATAATAAAAAGAATGAAATAAAACAACTACATAAAGTTTAGGCAAAAACGTATATATAGGCTTTAAAACAGCTTGTTATCAATGTCAATTTACAGTATTTTACCGGTCACAGTGATCGAGATCACGCAACACGATAGGATAGATAGAGGGAATAAATTTATCTTTCCTCGTTAAAATACTCACTAGTCCACAACTGAGAACATTAATTAAAGAACATTTTCCATATACGAAACCATAGAGCATTAATATTGATGAAAATTATTCTAGATTATTCTTAGATTAGCCATTGACAGACAAGACAACGACGATATAAAATCGATCTAAAATTTAAGTAATATCAGAACATGCGATTTTTTTCATATTCTTAATATTCTATTTTAGGGTAAGAAAATTATGAAATTGTGTACAGGATCTCACATGGATTACGATCATCTATGTATTTTTTTATTTTATAGGATGCTAACACAAATACAATACTCGTAATATTATATATTTCTTTAAAAAATTAACAATATTAAATATTATTAACATTCGATTTATTATGAGTTTTTTTTTTATATAATAAATTCATTCTTCTACAATCTATATACCTAGAAATATAATAAAGGAAGAAAAGAAAATAATAATAAAATCTAAATTAACATATATAACTTTGGATAAAGAACGAAATGAAAGAAAGGAACTAGAAAGAAAAAAAGACATTAAAAGTATTATGGACAGTTATTATTCGTTTATTTGTACTTGCCAGGTGAGAAAAGGACATAGTAAATATTCAAATATCTTTGAAAATACCGATAAAATAAATATTGATCTATAATTTATTTTATTCTTTTTGTCACCACTTAATATAGGAACTACTCGCGCCTTCTTCCAAAAACCTCGTAACCTTTCCAATACTCAATGATTTATGATAAATAACTGAGATGAAAAAAAATTGGCGATATATTGAGGGTATGCTCATTTATTAATATTTAAAGATTTTATTTTAAACAATATTTCTTTCTTGGTTATAATTACGTAATTAATCTGCGAATAACTATATAATATATATTATGCATATAAGTAGGTTATGAGGTATTGACAGGTGTTAAATAAGAAACGTTGTATGAACTTGAAAAATTTTTAACAAATTAATCACAAATGCCTTTTCAAGTAATAAAATTACAATAATTATCTACAGTCATTAATCCCGGATAATCAATCATCAACGAAGATTCTTTAGATAAAAAACTTTAGACTTATTTTGATATTGTTTTCGAGGTTTTTAATTTATTTCATGTAATCTATTCCGATCCCTACACTTATCCATAACCGTTTTAAATTAATTTTTATCTGGCGGGTAACTATATTTATGAAGTTAAGTTATCCTATATAATATTCTATTAGTTAGTTAGTAGTAAGAAAAAATACATCGTAAAACCAATATTTAAATGAGATTTCTGAATATAAAAATAAAGAGACAAAACCCCACTTTAACGCCTACGAAGGCAACGGCCGCGCAAAAATCCTTCGCCTTACTGTTGGAACATGGATTTGCTTTATTCGCCGTGGGTGTAACATGGCTCTTTAAATGTCAATTGTTACAAAAATACATAAAAACGTAATAAAAATTTAAAACGTTCATGGTTCATTATTGTCAAGAAGAAAAAACTTACCGATTTATTTGATAACATATAGAAAATTAATTTATTAACCTTTTCGAAGCATAACAAAAAGTATTACTTATGTTATTAATGATAAGAGTTTTTCAAAGAAAAGAGTTTAATAAACAATAGAAGACAGTTTTTTTTTTTAATGCTTAGCTTTAAATTGTAATGATGAAATTTGTTAATTATTAATTTGCCCTGATCTCAGCGAACCTTAATAACAAAAAAAAAAAAAAATAGTGTCCTTGTTGACAGCTTGTCAACGTTATGGATATTTATAAATTTAATACAAGCTGTGCATGCGACTTTGTTCGCGAATGCGTAGATTTAAATTCAAATAAATTTCTAATCAAATTTTATTAGGAACAACAACTACAATATAAAAATTTTATATTGTAGTTGTTTGTACTCAAATATAATATTAAAGTATTTTTACTTAAAACCGAAATGGAATTTATAGAGAAACAAAACAATTATTATTATGAAAATTTTAATTTTAATGAAAAAATAAGTGAGAATTTGTGAATGTAAAAGTATTTTTGAAGATAAATTTGGTTTTCACTATATATACCTATTAAAGCAGATAAAAAGAAACCTATTCAAGATGACATAACAGCAAACTGTAAAAACAAATGTCAAACACATTAGTTTTTTCAATTTTTGAAACTCGAAAGTGCCATGGTATTTTTTCCGACTTTTCTCGATTTCAAAATATGACTTGGCTTGTTTTTACGGTTTCCGATTATTCTCTTTTGTTTTGGCATCGTGTTGATTGTTTTTCTGCGACGACCACTTGGTAATGAAGATGGGCTACAATTACAAAGTGAATCATTATTGTATTATTATAGTAAAAGAAGAAAAAATAAATTATTAAATTGTTTGAAATTAGAAAGTTTTTATCTTGGAACAATAAAAACGTAGATAAAAAAAAACTTTGAATTTTTTTTTTTTTTTTTTTTTAAATAGTACTAATGCATGAATGCTATACCCAAGCTATACATTAGAAGTTATACATTCTCCAATGTTTTATAGATATGTTATATTGTACTTTGACAGATAATCAATAGACGGCGTTGGCTTTTAACTCTATACCAGATATTCAAGTTACTCTATGGCAAGGAGACATTGAAAAACAACACTTTCACCTGTCCAGTAGTTTTTGCTAGAAAGCCGGACCACAGACAGACACAAAAATTTCAAAATGATTTTTTTGGCTTGTGTTACTTGTATGAAGAACCCTAGGGGTATTTTATTTTTATTTTTTATTCAATGTACAGAACTGAAACCTTCGCCGGTTTTAGTATATGTATGTATAATTATGTATATAGATAAACTTATAAAAAACTTCTTACCAAGTTATTAAACATATGCGAATCTGCACGGAATACTCGTACGTTAGGTTTTGTCTATAGAAACTGTAAAGAATTCAAGAAAATGAGTACCAAAAAGCTTCTATTTACAACTCTAGTGAGAACTAAACTTGAGTATTGTTCTGTCATATGAAATCCAAGCTACCAGATCCATAAGAACCGTATTGAGAACATACAAAGACACTTCACTCAGTTTTATTCGTACGGATCAAAGAAACGAGTGCCGTATGTCAACCGTCTTAAGACATTCGATCTCATGTCCCTGTCTGTAGACACAAAATACATGACATGATCTTTCTATATAAACAATTAAATATACTTCTAGACAATTCTAAACTACTAAGCCAGTTCTTGTTCTCCATCCATCCAATTACTTACAAATAAATCCTGTAAAACAAACCTAGGGCACCACTTTCTTATTACTCGATTATGTAAGTTACTAAAATAATTTCAAAGATAAGACGACACGCTAGATATTTTTTACGATAAATTATCGGTTTTCAAAACGAAAATCCAGGTCATGCACCCAATCTCTACCAAAATCACCAAAACTTCCATAACTGTACCTAACAATAGCAATGTATTTAATTTTTTATTTGATATTTATAAGTATGAATTATATTAATCTTTAATATTAATACGTGAAGCAAAATCTTTGTACACCTTTTACGAAAATTACGCGGACGGAGAAGTATTAAATTTGGCGTTTATAATATGGAGAAGAAGTGCAGAATGCTAATATTTTTTATAATAATGCTCAAAAATACATTAAATTAATTTAAAAAAAAAAAACACTACACAAACTACGGCACACACACATATGTACAATGACATACTCGTATACACACAAATTTTGTTTATTGTCAGTCTGTGGTAAACACGGTTTTAAATACAGGTCTTGCAACGAATTTTTTATCGAACACGGTTTTTATACAAGTCTTGCAACGAATTTTTTATCGAATTTTTTTATCACAGATCAGGTTCAATGACTGCTGCATATGCTCACCACGTTATGCGATATCATATTTTGATGATGTTGACAATGCTGTTAATTATAGATTAGGTCGAATTTTAACCACTGGGCGAACACAAGTATACATAAATATTCTTCTCATATTCACGGTTTATGTATTTATTTTATATATGTACCTACGCTAATCATATTTCTATGTATTTCTATGTATTAATTTAAGATTTTGTATTGATTGTAATATGAACAGTAATTTACCTACACTATTCTTATTAACTGAATCCCACGTCATACCTACAAACGCAGAATCCTGAATCATTATTTTAAAGTTGTTTTCTATTTATCGCGTATTGTTTGTTATTGCACTATTGTCAATCACTGGCATGCTGTGACTATCTGTAAGTGAAATTATGTGAAACTAGTAATCTAAGGTCCAAAATGACTAATTTGAAATGACATGTAATTTTGTTGGTAGTTCTATTACAAATAAATTAAGTAAAAAGTAAATGAAATATAGACTATTTAAAACATTTTTTGTCCTTCAATTACGTTTAAAACAATAGGTGCTTTTAATAGGTAGGTATGCTTAAGTGATTTTAACTCAATTTTTGCATTTATTATTGAAATTATCTTTGAAAACAATGGAATCCGATACTTGATTAAAATTGTGTTATGAACAACCGCACCTTATAAAGTTCACATAGGAACGGTTTTTATTGTCTCGACAATAATCAAACTTGATAATACAATGCAAATATTCAGTGTCGTATGGGAACCGTCGGGGAACCGGGGCACCAGGGGCAGAGATCTCAGGTGACGCATAATTTGTGGGACGAGACTACTGTACTGTATCAGCCTGTAAACAACCCACTGCTGAGCGATGACCTCTTCTCCATATAGAAGAAGGTTTGAAGCTTAATCCATCACGCTGCTCCACTGCGGGTTGGCGGATAATTTCCCTACGATGAGTAATTAAGTAACGATCGTTATGGAGACCAACAAAGACATACACCTAGACCGGAAACGAATATTTGTACATATACAAATACCTGTACCAAACGGAAATCAAACCCGCGACCGTAGGCGCACGGCGTAGAGGCGACTACTCGCACCAGTACACCAGAACGGTTAAACTTATTTTTTTTTTCAAAATTTATTTTTTTCCTAATTTTTTTTTATTTTAGACATCAACATATATTTACATAGATCAATTTAGAAAGACGAGATACCTATTATCTACGCATCAAATATCTAATCTAAGGTATTCTAATCTCCAGCGCTTTTAACGAGAAAAAAACCTTTTTTAATAATACTAAATTTTTATCATAGCAAAATAATGTCTTTAAATCAAGTTTCATATTCAAAGTCAAGAAAAATTAAGTTTCATATTTTTCACTAAGGATTATAAGACTCTAAATTAAGAATATCTTAAAATTAAGAAGTCTATAAATTATCGAATATTATCGATAGCGAACCGAAAGTAATTATTAATTATGGTATATGGTACAATATAAACAAAACGTGAGTCAAAATGTATGATAAAGAATCTAATCAGTCGAACTATTTTCGACTTTTTGAATGACTAACGGCGAGTTGCACGAAACCGTCGCTAACTTTCCGTTAGTTAAGTTGCAATTAATCTTAAAATTAGTTGATCTTATGATTAATTTAAAGCTGTTGGAATTAATCATCCATTAGATAGGTCTTTAATTAAATTAAATTTTTTTGTTAAATTAATCAGATGTAGGTTTCGTGCAACAGATAATCACGATTCTTGTGATTAAATTAGTTTAATAAACACTTAAATTTAAAATTTGTTTCGTGCAACTCGGCGTAACACACAACAAATTATTTGTTATTACTGATAATTATTCAATAAATAAATTTGTATAAGCAACATTTATTTGTTTTTCGAATCATTTTATGCGCAGACTAAATACGACTAAGACTAAATACGGCACTGAAATACTGTATATTTGTCCTATTTTCAACAGTCGCACGTTCAATTTACTACTTATTGTACTCGGTAACTGTCACAAATAACTATCAACAACTAACAACATACACGCTGTCACGCATGGATCTCACGCGCTTATCAACAGATACTCGGTAAGTTAGTTGGTATCTTCGTTTGCAAGTTATTTATTTTTTACTCATCACTTAAGAAATACCAACGAGAATGATTTTTAATGTTTCTAAAAGTACATATAACACTTTAATGATAGAAAATACAAAAAAAAATGCCTAGTAAAATAATATTTTGAAAACTGCGAATTTAATATAACGATAAGTCTACGATAGACAGCTAGTACTATTATAGAAATATTTATAGAAACCACTTTATTTCGATGAGAAATTTGAGTCACGAATGCTACCTTGTAAACTTATATCCGCACCTATTGGACCATTATATTGAATTGATTAAAATGTTGAATGAATAAACAACAAATATCGTTTTGAACATTTTATTTATATATGTATAAAACGTTTTACTCCCTGAACCGCACAATCATGCATTGACGTCGGTAATAAATATCATTTGGAACTATTACCACTGCTCAAAGGAAATGGTTATATCTTTAATAGATTGGGTAATATTTCTAAGTAAGATAAAAATCCTTGTCTGGAAATAGAAACGAATAATTTAAAAAAGCATCTTATTAATACTTTACGCACTTTTTGTATGTTTTATATTTTATTTGTTTAAAAAGTAATTAATAGACCTGTATTCACTTAATGATGTAGATAATACATTTTAATCAGCCTAACATGTGTTAATTTAATTGATATGTATTAAATTCAATAAATGTTTTATAAAATACATCCATGTATGAATGAGACTCGTGTGTTTCTGCATCGACTCGATTTATTATGAATTATACCATAATTATATTTAAAAATTGTATTTTTATGATCTTATTTATCTTATTTGAGATGATCTATTGCAATTGTCAATCTATTATGTATTTTCAATTTTGCCATTGGTCGTTTACGAATCCAATTCCAATAATTTGTTCTCTTCGATTCTTTGTTCGATACGTCAACAAAATATAATGATTAACGGGTGCCTAGGAGATGCTTGTTTGTCGTTTCCGCAGATTTCTTGTCAAATTTCAATCAATTGGAACTTCTTTAATTTCACTTCAATTGTAATTGTGGCGCAAATATTGAACGACTTTAAGCAATTGACACTAGCAATTGCTGGTCTCCGAAACCATTATCTTCTATTTTTTAGAACGAAAACAAAAACGCCATTTTGTATTATGATGTGGACATCATAAACTATGAGCTGTTTTTATTATTTGTTAGAATATGCACCTTAATAACTACGAATAAAATTGTATGTAACGCTAACGGTTCGAATGAGACATCTCTTAATGGAGATACGACAGAAGACGGACAGCAGCGTCACCATATTCTGATATAAAACACTGCGCCCGCCAACACATCTGACAAGCGTGGCGAGTATTGGCAACCCCCCCCCCTCCATATGACAAGCAAAAACGAGCCCAGGGACCTAGTCTCCGGTTGCCCTACTATTCTCGGCTACGACAGCATCCTGGGAAACGATTCCGCTGTCACCCACGACGAAACACGATGAGCTGAGAGTGGGTCAACTTAAACGTGGGTGGCGGATCAACAGACGAATGGAAATCTCTGACACACGATATACGTATCTTTAAAACAAAATGTATTAAAGATACGATAGAGCGGAATCAGGGCTCCAAAGTGTTTTCAATGGATTCGTCTTTTGGTCAAAGCCGGTTGTCGAGGCTGAAAACAGACGGTGGAGGTACAGCATCGACCAGAGCCGAGATACTGAAGGAGGTCGAGAAGTTTTACAGACAGTTATATGTATACCTCGCTCAACCAACCTGTTCGTAGTTCAGCTGAAGATTCTAGAGCCGAGCTTACCCGACATTATTCCGAATATATCCCGCACTTTAGCTTGCACGAGATAAGCATGGCTCTAGGACAGCTTAAAAATAATAAGGCATCCCCCGAGGACGGTATTACATCAGAGCTTCTGAAAGCAGGTGGAACACCGGTACTTAAAGCTCTTAAGAAGCTCTTGAATTCCGTCTTGCTTGAGGGCATAACGCCGAAAATCTAGAACAAAAGCATATTGATGCTCTTCTTCAAGCAGGGTGATAACGCCTTGTTTAAGAATTACAGGCTACTTTCACTTCTGAGCCACGTTTATAAGCTGTTCCTTAGTATCATTAGGAATCGTCTGACGGGCAAGTGTGATGACTTCCATCCTACCGAACAATCTGGTTTCCGAAAAGGCTATAGTACCCTAGACCACATACATACGCTGCAGAAGATTATACACAAGACCGAGGAGTATAATCGGCCATTTTTCTTGGCGTTTGTAGACTATGAGAAAGCCTTCGATTCGATCAAAAATTGAACGGTTCTGCAGTCCCTCCAGCGGTGCCACATTGACTACCCGTATATCGAAGTGTTGCAGTGCTTGTAAATAACGCTAGTATGACGGTTCGAGTACAGGAGCATAACACGTGAGCGATTCCAATGCAGCGAGTTGTGAGACAAGGAGATATCATCTCTCAAAAACTGTTTACCGCAGCATTCGAAGACGCTTTTAAGCTTTTGGAATGGAAAGAATTCGGCATCAATATGAACGGCGAGCGCGTCACTCGCCTTCGATTTGACGGATTAACAAGCTGAAATGGCATTTGGCAAGGCACATAGCTCGTAGAACTGACGGCCAATGGAGCAGAAAGATTCTTGAGTGGAGACCACGTACCGCCAAGCGCAGCGTCGTACGGTCATCCGTAAGATGGACAGATGACTTGAGGAAAGTCGCCGGAAGCCATTGGATGGCGGCTGCTTCGAACCGGTCTCTTTCGTTCAGCAGTGCACATCCAATGGTTGATATGATGATGATAAATACATATTTGATTGTAAGCTTGAAATCAAAAATATTGAAATGTATATTTAACTGGCGAAACGACATTATTTTAAACACAAACATTATTGAACATTATCAAATTGTTAAATAAACAAGTAATATAAGACAAGATTCCTATTGATAAAATCAAGTTTTAAACTGTGCTAATTTATTTGGATAATACAATCAGTAATGGAATTACGATTACATGTTGAAAATAGGCTCATAAATACGACAGACAATATTACCCCGTGACAGTGCGCAGGCGTAATAAATAAACGTTTTAAGTGAATACCTCTGTCGGTCGGTCGGTTAGGTCGTATAGCACGTCGTGGTCGCCGAAACAAAGGCCTATAATGTAGGATCACGTATCATGGACATCGACACCAGACGCAAATTGGTTTATTGAGATTGCAACTTCGATGGAAAAAAAAAATCATGTACGCCACTTTGAGGTGAGCTCGACATTACCTTGTGCCAAATGTTTTGTTTTACATTTTATGTATTTTTTTAATAAAAGTAGTTAATATGCATTTAATTTTTAAATTAGAATGCTTTCGATTTTTTTCTCTTCTATGTACCAAGATATTTCTTGAATTTTCTTTGTGCAATTTATTCCACTAAATATGTGTATTAAAATTTAAAGTTTAAATTGCAAACCCACCGTTTTAGTGGAGTCTGATGGAACTTTACCGCGAACTCACATATCACTATAACGACCACTCAATACGTATGGTAGATTCAATTTATATTAACCACAGGGCATTTTCTCTTTAACCTCTTGCAAACGGCTCGTTCGTTTATAGTGGCGTTTATTTTGTAATTGAGTGCAAATAAGGATGCATGTACAGCCATCACTTAAATTTAGTAAAAAAGCTGTTAATATCCACATGTATATTTCCATCGACACATTCACGATTATTTACGTATGTTCCGCATTTAATTTATACGTTACAATAATAGAATTCTAAAGCTTATGGTATAAATATGTCAAAACTCAGTGCAGCTACGTAGGTAAAGTTGGCGACTTATTTTCCTAGTTAGGTCTCTTCACCAAACTTTAATAGTTTTCACAATAGTATGTGAAACTGCACAGATTATGCAATAGAAGGTTTATTATTACGTCCTCTAAACATATTCAGTAACGTCTTGGCGATGAGTTTAATGATTGGTGTTTCCTTTTATTAGAATCTAAGCAAAAAATATGAGTAATAATTTCTAAAGTATAGTTACATACATACCTTATATTTCAATTAATTTACTTTTATTTAATTTTCAAAAGCTTGAAAAGACGTTTCATTTCTGATATAACAAACCTTACAATAGAATTCCAGGTAGTATTTTACTTTATATTATCTTTATTTTTGTCGAGTTCGGCAAAGCACTGTATCGCGAGGGAAATAAATAAGCGGTGTAAGTTACTCCGCTATTGCGTCTAACACCGATAGTGAGTTCAATACTCGACCCAGCACTCGCGCTAACGAACAAGATTCTCGTGAGCAGATAAAACTAGCATTTTAATACTAACCCTGTACAAAGACATTAACTATTCTATGCTCATACATTATACAAAAATATAAAATGCGATTCAATTCACCTAAATAAATTATGTATAAATCGATTTGGTAAATATCAATAATATAGAAACGAAATATTTATAAATAATTATAATTAACAAATCATCAGGGTCTAAAAAAACATCGCTTAAAATAGTGTTTGCAATGCAAAATATAATTCAATTCCTACTATTAGTTCACACTCTCCCTATATACTTATATCTTGTTCAAATTTTCAATCGTTAATAAAATACTTTTTTATTTATTTACAATAATGTTCAAATACATTTTTTTAAACTTTTAGTGATGACACTTTATGTTAATACAGTTTTTTTTTTCTTCAAATATTAATTCATTAGTTAAATTAAATTTTTTATATTACTCGTTTCTTCAAATAATATCTGTTCATTATCCTTATAGCGAAATAATAATGGTTTAATCGTACATTTCCAATTGTACATCAATCTCTTACGTCATAAAATTTACGAGTAAGCCTTTTAGCAATTCACGTAAAAGAACCACAAAAGGCTCAATTAGATTTTTAAATGACTTAGTGGGATCGTTGTGGGAATAAACAACGTCGTAAACTGACCACAGGAAATAATTTTATGCTTCACTTCATCAATTTTCTCACTACCTACAATAAAGAAATCGTTTTAAAAAAACTAAATTGGGACGAACAAGGACTCTCATTTCTCACAATTGACGTTTTAATTATATGAAGTAATCTTGATACAAATGCTTGTTTAGAATTTGTCTTTATTTAGAAAATAAAATGTTTAAGTAATAGATACGTTAAAAGTCAAAAATACAATTTATCCACAACGTGTTATTTGTTCTTCTACATTAATTATACATACATGCCACATCACAGCCCGAATGAAACATCAATATAGCCTTCAGCGAGAACAATTATAAAGTGCACAGCTCTACCGAGTCAAATTAATACCCTTCGATGCAATCTAAGGCTATTGAAAAAGCATTTATGTCTTGATGTATTTATTAAATTGTCGTAAGTAATTTACGAGGAAAGAACGAGCCCGTTCAGCTTCGGACACACATGTATGTATTTATCATAATCGTCTTAAACAACCAATGAACGAAAACAAAATAAAATGGATAGAATTATGCTTCATATGCCGGTAAGATTTTTTTTTTTTGGAATATCTGAACTAGAAAAATGTTTTGAATTTTTTTTCTATACAGTTATATTTACATGTACCTAAAGTTTAATGTGATAAATCTTTCTTATATTTTTTAAGATTATAACACTCAACTCCCCTAAAAGGACTGAATCGATACTGATTTGATGTGTTTTTGAGGATTGCTGAATGATTTTAGTTTTACATCCAATAGGTGCTTGTAGTCGGGCTTTAAGGTTTTTTTTTCGGATTATGTTGTGTCTAGTGTATTTAAACAGTATAGAACTGTTTTTAATAATACGTCAATTTTATTACCTAATCTATTATGAGTCAAATTAAATGGCTATAAATATTTGTCTTCCATAAAAATTAACATATTATTATTAATTAATTATAATATAATTAATCAAAATTTCAGGCCTACAGACTTTATTATATAATTTAGTCCTAATTTTATTTTGTTATTAAATATACATAGATTTATATTATTGTGTTAATTAGTGGCCTGTTCTGCCGGTCGAGTCATTTACCTATCTATCGGGAAGATGGAATAGGACGGTCTTCCATAAAATGCAACAAATTACAATCCAGTGGAAACATAAAGGTATACAAATCTGCACTCAAAAGGAGTAAAAGTTTATTGAAAATAATAAACGCAAAGTGCAATTTTTTTTTAATGTTTTCACACTTGATAGTTAATAGTATATAGTAACACTTTTCTGACTTTAAAACTCAACGACAAAGAATCAGTGAGTACATTTAATTATTATTTTTTTATTTTACTTCATATTATAACCTCAATAAAATTAAATAAGATACATTCGTTGATATTTTGGACAAAGTTATCTTTAATTTAGGAGAATATAGAAACATTAAAGGCCAGAAACATTAAAGTACCAAAAATATTAAATTCGTTTAAAATATTATTATACAAGTCAAACTGAATAAAATAAAATAAAGAATGTTTTAATTAATTGTTTGACATAAATAGTTTAATGAGTGTGTGTTTTTAAAATATTTCATGTCAAACTAATGTACCCCGGGATTTTATTCAGAAATGCAAATTTTTCGATCCCGTCTAATTTTTATAGTAAAAATTAGCCAATGTTTTAATCCGATTCTTTAACTATTTACATACTAAGTTGCATCATAGTTGATAGACTTGTTAAGATCTAGAGCGGTACGAAATAACCACCTTAGGATAATGGACATGCATGTTCACGCCTTTGGATCTGCACCTCGAACTGTGCCTATATTCTGTATAATTCGCTTTTTTTAGGTTATTTGATTATAGTTTAACAAGAAGTTAGTTAAATATAATTTGACGACGCGTTGGCGCAGTGGTCACAGCAACTGGCTGATGCGCTAGCGGTCGCGGGTTCGATCCCCGCACATGACAAATATTTGTATATACAGATGTTTGTCGTGGTCTGGGCGTTTGTGCTTGTGTATTGTGTGTGTTTCCGGACCCCTGACACAGGATTCACATCCTACTGGGAGCCGTTGAGCGTGAGACGTTTTAAATAATGACTTATTTTAAACTTTCTAAAAAATTAGTCAAAATGTTTTAAAATGCAATAAAGAATATAATATAAAAATAAGTACACGAGAAACAAATTACAAGCAGTGAGAAATATAATATATATTCCATGTCATTTATATTTTTGTTTAATATTTCCCTCGCCTCGCCTCGCAAGATAAAGTTTATGGGAAACCGAGCTTAACCGTTGACTTAGTCTTGTTTCCTTTCTGACTGACATTTGCATTAGACACGTTACGTATCATTCTTGTTCTAATCAACTAACGCTTTGTTAAGCATAATAACGTTTAAAGGTTGCTATTCAGATTTCTGTGCACTTCGCATATGATACAAGTGGTATATAGGACTTTATTCTATTAGCTTTATAATTAATGTCCCGTCGTATAAGTTATAAATAGGTTTGTATATCTTTTTTAACTTTATAAAAAAGTTTTTTTTTTTAATTTCATGTAATAGAATAACTAGCAACTTTTCAATATAATACACAATTATAGCATAGAAATGCTGTAACAAACAGAAACAGAAACAATAATACACCGGATCAATTGATATTTAACCACTATTATCGAATATACTGCATTACTTATAATTCACCTTCTATTTATAAAATTTTGTGAAAATGTTAAATTTATTATTAATATAATTGATAACATCAACAGTAGTTTAAATAACCAATAGAAGACATGTACCTATACTTACATGAGACAAAACAATAATAGATTTTTTTTTTTATAGAAGGGGCAAACGGACAGCCGGTTCACCTGGTGGTAAGTGACAGCGACATCCATATTCACCCGCTACATCAGATGATTAACAGGTGTGTTGCCGGTCTTTCAAATAAGAATATTCTCTTAAGAATTCTCTTAGAATTTCGATCGCCTTAGGAATTGTCGATATCCTATATTATCAACTGATAACCTTATTCGTACTACAATCACATTTTATCGATACTGAGAATGTCGACAGTTTGTCATCACTACACAAAATTACGTACGCCGATTTGAAACTTTTCTTTTTTATAGTCGTTTCAAATTATAAATTCGTTTGCTTTATTATATTTATTTTTATTAATTTAGTGAAACGCTTCATTATAAATTCAACCATTATTGTTTCTTTAATTGTTTCAGTTACACTACCATATCAAGATTATAGTTATTACAAAGTATGTCATATACACACATGTTAAAACAAAATCATCTTTAGTTACTTCCGACATATAAACAGATGGTGATGATAATTAAAAAAATATAAACTTTTAGTAATTTTTACAATATATTATATATATTTATTATATTATTATTATTATTATTATATTTATTTTATAATATGTAGTGATTTGTATGTATAATGTAATTCCAATAAAGCCAGTCAAAGCCTACAAGTTATAGTAAAACAAATCAATTTGTAAATGATTGTAGGACATGATTGTATTAACACGACATGTTTTTTTTAAAAAATCAATTTATTAAATACTAACCGACCCGCGTTATGTTACTTGCGTTAAATTTTATATCTTGTAACTTAATATTTTATAGCCTAAGTTAGAAGTGTTATATAAATGTACTGTATTAGTAAATAATAATGCTATGATCCATCAAAATTGGTCGAATACTTTTTTTATTAACCAAAAATTAATATTTTTCATTAATTGTTCAGAGAAAATATACAACTTGTAATATTGACCTCGTTACGATTTTATTATAATTATGTACAGAGTATAGAGATTCGCGCAGACTTTTCGATGCATAATTAATCCAACAATTTCAATGCAAGCCGTCAATAATCGATCTTTTGCAATTAAACCAATGACCACATGAGCGAGCGAACAGACTCGTCTTGCTATAAAATATCTTGTTCTGCGTGAGATTGCAACATCCTCGCTTTTTATAGAAAACTAGTCATGTTTAGAATTACGTCCGTATTCATCGACAAGCGAGAAGGTTCGCGAGCAAAACTAGTATAGAAAACTAGATTTCCACGTCCATGGGCGTTTAGAACGATTAGTAGCGAGGGACGTTTTGTTGATACGCTATCAGCTGTTCCGACGCAGTCCGCCATGGTAGCGCGCCTTGAGCGCATGCGCACAGCGCTAAGCAGCTTACAGTTCTTGCGACGTCGCCGGCACAACCCTTAAACTTCTTAATTACATCAATAGATATACTTAACGTTTACAGTTTTATTGACATGATCGTAACTTAAAAATAATTATGTCGCGTTCCGCGCGGAAATTAGTACGAGTGACGAAATTTTTACTTGCTGGTGTGACTGTTTTCTGTGTGAGCTGGATAGCGTGTGTCAACGAATGGCACACAGGAATACGCTGGAAAGATCGCCGACTATCACAGGATAACTTATCGACTATGCGCACCATCGTTGCATACTCGGAAAGCAAGCAAGCTGAGCTAGACAGACCCTCTCCGGTGGCTTGTAGCAGGCTACCTGCTTTCCCAAAAATCCCGTATATTGTAAGCGTCTTGGAATTTATCTTACTTAAAAAACGTCAATCATCATGTAGATTGCACGGATTTTACGTAATTTCTTTTTTTTTTATTACGAAATATTTATTTGAATTAAATATTATATGAGATTTCCGATTATTACACATAAAAATAATCCATTTCTTAAATTCTATTCTATTTAAAAGTATGTTAGATTAAGTCTTTTAATAAACGAGTGTAGGTACGTATAGCTATTGGCTGGCGGGTAATTATAAAGAATAAAATCATAAGTGAAACATAACCGTGACGAAAGGTAATTTCGTTTAAAAATCATAATTAAGATAATTTTTTGTGACTAATATGGAGTAGAGATCCCCGTGTTTAAAAAATTAGTTCTTAATGCTTAGAATCTTTAAATTACTTCTATATTTAGTAAATTTAAAATGATTCTTTCGAATACATTATCTTTCCATAAAACTAAAGAATGCTGTATTTTTAAGTTTTTTTTTTTTTGTGATTAAGAGAATTTAATATACCTGGGACAAATCTGTAATATACCTTTTTTTTATTATTATTTATAGTAAAAAATCCCGAAAGAACTCTTGGGTTCTAATTTAGACTTGCACTTTACCATTTTTTTTTTTTTACTTCATAACAAGTAAGATTTTATAATCATGCGGTCATTACTCCTCATTATTATGCCTGTATTCGCAAGTTCTCTTAACCTGTAAACATATAACAATATGTAGTTAGCACTAATTTATGATACGGCTATTAACGATACTTAACGCTAGAACTTCTAACAATATGTCTATGCAAATAGCGCAGACAAGAATGAGTGAGAAGATATAAATAGGAATACAATCTACTACTGAATATACTGCTTATTCACCCTTACTTCCCGTCCATAGCCTTAGTATTTTAAATGCATTACAGAAATGCATAAATTGCATAATTTATTCTGAGCCCAGTGCTTAGAAGTACGCGCATGAGCGCTTTCCTTTAAAGGCACAAATTCTATATTTTCTATGGTGCGATAGACTGAGCTTGTTTTGGATAATAAATAGAACATTAATTTAATATATATTATTTTATTTTATTTACTAATGATTAAATATTTTATGTATCTAAGTTTTTTTTTTTACATTTTACTTACATATTTATAATTTTTATCTAAAATAAAGTAAAGACACAATAACAAAAAGAATTTTTAAAAATTTATGTAATATTTATCATATCAATTACAGTATTTAAAAAAGTGATCGTATAAAAGTACAATACCGGGTAAACACTAAAAACTCATCTATAATAAATCACAGAATATGAGCCCGGTATTGTACGAAAAGCTATAACTAAAGGTAACTTTAAACCTGTTTTTTATTATCAATACTGATAATCTTTCGTTGAAAGTCAGACGTAAAATAAATCGGAATCAATATCCCGGGATGTTTCTAATAGAAAGGCTCTGCCGCCGTGCGTGCGCGCATATCTATTACTCGTGATGACCACACTTCGCTATCAGAAATATTTCATACATCGCCTTAGGTCTCCATGGTGTGAAGATAAAATGGATCGTATGCATTTACAATATAATTTAGAAAGGGTATTCTTTTAATTTAATTTTAAGTCTTAGTATATTAATAGGATATTTAATGGGTAATGCATATTATATCCGTGTGAGATTATATGTATAAACGAAGAAAGATGCGGAATTTTATGTATGTTGAAATACATGCAAGATGCTTAAGCTTATTTGTGTTGTACAAATTTACTATTCGAGATTATTTTAAGTAGAGTCTACGTTTCGAAACTGTTTTTTTTTTTAATGCAATAGGGGGCAAACGGACAGTCGGTTCTCCTGATGGTAAGTCAAAGCGACATCCATAGACACCTGTTACACCAGAGGATTAGCAAGTGCGTTGCCGGCCTTTCAAATATGAGTATGCTCTTTTCTTGAAGGTCCCTAAGTCGTATCCGTTCGGAAATACCGTAGGTGGCAGCAATCACTGATTTTGAACTTTGATATATCTATGATTTCATCACCCGTTTTTGTTGATGCACCTACACGTATAAAATTTGTAATAATAAGATTTATATTACCATAAAATTTGTAACCAGTTCACCGTAAACAGCAAACGGCCGTATGGAGATAGTCGAGATCAGAGGTCGAGCAGGACAATAAATCTATTATTCCCTCCCGATATGGTCATACCTTAGTTTCTAACCCGAGAAACGTGCCTGACCTTATCCTTAACGATTTCAGTGATACAAAACTCCAGTTACCTCTATATGGAAACAGTGTGCATTTCAACTATTTTATATTTATCTCCTTGGATCTTATAATATTATATTTCTTTTTTAACCGAATCGAATTTTCAAAGTTATCTCGAAATCCATTGAATCATAATAATATTAAATTTATATTATAATTATTTAATACAATATTAAAGTTATATAACTTTGAAACGCGTAACTTTCTGACATTGTAAGAAGGTTTAATACTTTGCATCCTATTTTATTTAAAGAATAAATTCACACGCCGCAGCCTCATAAAACAAAATTGAAATTTTATATTGACATGATTAAAAATAATAGTTAATCAAACCCGATTGTACGCGTTGGGTTACATCTTACGTTTTCATCCAATGTTCTACAATTACGTGTCATTTGCTCGCCGCTATTGCAGAAAATAATGACGAAACCCACTATTAACATTCGTAAAATTGTTTTTTTTTTTACTTTAATAAGAAGATGTAATAAAAAAACCAATTTATGTTAAACCTAATCTTTCAACAACATTAAAATACTACGAATTTAATTTCGACGCTGTTTTAACTTATTAATAATATAATTACTAAATGCATAAATAAAATGTAAGTATAGGTAATTGTATAAGTTTGTGTATCGGAAAGTATTATCATATTTAATTAATTAGTAGCTAAGGCAAAATAACAAAAATTTTGAGTATTATTTAAAGTTTACTATATAAGAGTAGTTAGAAAAAGACAAACAAACTATTCATACACATACTACAAATACGTTAATTTTCATACAATATTCAATTTATTTATGCGAACGTTACCCTTTTAGTAATTATCTAGATGAAGCCCATCAAGTTTTTACAATGTACAATAAGATAATAGGTGGAATCAGGTTGGAAATTGATTATATACTATTACAGTCGAATAGAATTATGTATTACATATCGATATTTGATTCCGATGAAATAAACCCACGTAGGTACCTCGCGTAACATTATACCTTACTGCGGCTAATATTTTTTGTACCAATTTAATAATCCATTGATCAATAAAAAATATAAGTAGAAACCAAAATTTAATAGTAGTTATAGCAACGAGTTATAACACACTAGTGTATAAAATAACGTATAAAAATATTTTAGATTAAATCCGATTATTATTTTTGTCTTCATAACTGTTAAACAAAATCACTTCGGTTAGTAGGTAACGTAACTGTCATTAAGCCATCACAAAGGATGTCAAAAGCAGAGGTTAGTCATAATGAATTGAACTAAAACGTGACCAAAGTCGCAGTCACGTCGCTGTCCTTTAACTAATGTCAGATCGAAATAAAGCCACCTCTAACTTTACTCGTAATATAACTTTTTAGTCAGTGTAACTTATCTGTGCCATTGGTTGAACAGTATATTACGTTACTAGGAAGGAAAGTGATACATTGCAACCCGGATTTTTGTTTTTTGAATTATTATCACTGATTTATCATTATTTTGTATAATAAAAAGAAGGAGTTAATTGAAAATTACAATTTTTTCTATAAATTAACATTTATTTGCACTCGTTAATTCAAATATTTCTCTTCTACTCGGACGCATCTGCCGATGGAGTGGAAGAGTGATAGTTTCGTCACAAACCGAACGCTTCACAGTCCGATCGTGCCTCTCTATCGCTTGTTTCGCGCTCTCGCTCTCGGAACGTGACAGTGAGTCATGCTTTTGGGTGCGTGCAGCCGGAGTTCTTCGATTTATAAGACGTTATCATCTAAAAAAATATTCAAAACTTTTTATTACTGTAATTCGATAACTTCCATTAAAAATATAAAATGATAAAGATCTCAAACAGGATAACATCTTAAAGCATAAAATTGAATGAACGCGGAAAAAGAGGATGATAGTAACAAATACGCAGAAACAAAATACCGCTGCGAAGCGCATAATAAGACAACATATTGGACACAATTCAATCCTACGTACTGGAATGCACCATGTGGCTCAAAAGTGTTTTAAACTCGACACCAATTAGTAAGGAACTCTCGCAGAGAATCGTTTAATTTATCGCTTAATTATCACGTGTAAATACATTACAGACACTGCTTACATATTATGAAATAAATATAAAATAAAACTGTTTAAATCTTTTTAGATAAATTGTTTTACCATGAAACGTAAAGACGATCCATGCTCCATTTCTCATAAATAATGATTATAATAATCTAATCTAAAGAAATAATTTTATAGAAAAAGTGAATATAGCCCGTTCATGAACCATTTCGTTATAAATAAATTAATCGTCTATAAAACGAATTTGCCAAATTATACGATACATATAATATTGGTTTAGAATCGATTTTACAAATTTTGTATGTACGATTTGAAAAAGTTTTTGTTTGAAATGGTAGTATGTATAAATCAATGACTTTCTTCGCTGGGAGCAAACGAAGGTTCGATTTATGCAAATAAAGAGGTTACAATCGAAGCCGAGATGCATTGAAAGTGACACATCCTTAAATTACTTACCACGTTCCACAGAAAGCGATCGTAACATTATAAATTGTATAATCAGAATTTGCATTCGTCCTTCACCAGTAAAACTCAATTGAATTTGGTTATACAGATTGTGTAGAAGTTAATTTAAAAAAAATACATGTTGAAATGTAAATTTTGATTTGATGTCTGTACACTCCCCGGTTATTTTTGTGTTATTTCTTATTCTTAGAAACGTTATGCCACCTACGTGATTACCATAATTTTGCGCGAGCTCTGAGTAAAGTATAATTTGTAAAGTCTTTCGGAATGATTTTTATCTTGGACGTGAGATTAAAACATAAATAAAATTATAATTTGAATAATTTTGGCTTTTGTTGACTTATTATTACTTAATTTTTTTTTAAAGTCACATAAAAAATCATCATTCATTGATTTAACCAAATGAATATAGACATCACCAGTGTCAAAAAATAACACTGGTTTTAATTTTCCAGAACCGAACTTGGTCTCCTGGTGCCCAAGAATCTATATGGCAGGATGTAAAAGGAACGTCAGTCTCACTCTACTCCGCCTACTATGACGAGAGAACGCCACAACGCTACATACGAGTTCTCGCTACCTTTCATGGTCAGTACCAGTACCATATTATTTTGTTTACTTAAACATATTATTTATTTATTTATTTATTTGTCCACATAATGGCAGAAAAAGATTACTTCACTCAGATTTCGCCATTTATTTTTGTCACGTAAATCATGTATAACAATAGACTAATTTAATAATCAATCGAACATATAAGATTATTATTTTTAATTGATTTTATTGGATTATTTAAATGGATTTGTATTGTTATTGTTAAAATGATTATTATTATCTATTATTATTTATTTTATGTACAAAAATACTGTGGGATTATTGTAATAATGTTTTTGCTAATCAACTTAACTAACGCATTGCGTTCCCTGTAATGTTAGATATAAGTTTTATTATGCATTCAATAAATAAATATTTCTTATTAAATATATTATATTAAAATATCGGATAAAATAAAAACATTTGCTACTGTTCAAAGCTTGTTTATTTTAATGAGATAATCGAGTTTTTCAACATTCAATAAGTAACTTGTAGTTCCGATTTTATCTAAGTTCCCATTCGCATCAAGAGTACAAATAAAATAAACCATTTAATTGAGGCCCAACAGCGATGTACAACCATATCTATGGAAATCTTTTACAGGTATATTTTTTAAGTAAATCTTTATTAAAACGCAATAATTTTCTACTCAATTGATCGACAAAGGCGTTAAAAAAACTGTATATTGTACCATTTTTCACATTTTTAAGATAATTAAGATGCATTGATTAGACTTATATGGTTTTTAATTATGAGGAGAAAATAATAATAATAATAATATATCTATGCAAAATTGCAAATACTCACCGTTTGTAAGAGGACTACACCCAGAAACAACATGTCTATACGTAATAAAGTAAATCAAGGTAAGAGCAAAAGTTATTAAGTTATAGTTATAGTAGTTAAAATTCTTTAATGTTCTTAATTTTTTTATTATAGTAGATTTATATGTGGGAAGACGATAGTTGCGCAAAATGAATATAAAATATGTAATTTCTAACAGCTTTAAGAACCAACACAAGCACAATATTCAATTACGAAGGAATTATAAAATTAATCATTTCAAAAAAAAAGGAACGAAACATTAAAAAATACGCAATATTTTCAAACAAATATTATATTCTCCGCATGTCATGAATTTACTTCCACTTGTAATTGGATACGTTATATATTGGATATGTTGGATGCGCAGATTTTAAAAATAGTAGATACTTGCAATCTCTTTAGAAAAGATAGGAATTTACTTTTCTTTGGTGCGTCTATCTTTATATACAAAATGAATCCCTATTTTCCTTAGCAGGGCCGGATTTAGAGGTCTAGAGGCCTCGGGGCAACAAAGGAGTGGAGGCCCCTTGGCTCCAAATTATTTTTCAAATAAAATGGACAATTTTTTTCAGTCGAGTTTTCCAATTGTAAATAACTTATTGTGAAACCAAGTAAAGATTCTTTTTTTTTATTTATTTAAAAAATACGAAAGGAAAAGTTGTTTACTAGTCTGAATTTAATTTTTTTTTTTTTTTCGAAATCTCTATTATGGGTGCGCCTCTTTTGTGGAAGCCCCAGGGCTGTAGCCCCGGTTGCCTTCCTCTAAATCCGGCCCTGATCCTTGGTCACGATAGCTTGAGACCGACTTTACCGATTTTATTATTTTTTTTAAGTTTTCTAATACTTTGTAGAAGGTTCTTACGGAATTAAAAATTGAGAAATTATAATTGTACATTCATTTCATTTAAGACAGGACAACGTCTGTTGGTTCAGCTAGTAACATATAAAATTAATAAATATTATACTCTTGATCTTATAATTTGTGATCTTTGTTACGTTTTAATATCATTAATTATGTATAGCATATACCATCGACAATAATAATTAAAAACATTCTATATAAGGTATAAAAATTACATATAGTACATAAATGACAAAAGCACCTTAAAATATTTAATAAAGCTTGAGAAAAAAAAATGATTGACGATGTGTTCTTATTAAGTACATCTCTGGAATACCTAGGTGGCGCAGTTGACAAGTTTTATTAATACGCCCTAAGGCGCACGCGCATCTTGATGTACTATCCGTTAATTAAAATAAGACATCCCGTCATACATTATTCACGTGACATTATTAACGTTGTGGTACGGTTTTATTAACCCGTTGACAGCTAAAAAATATTTTATAATCGCAAATAATAATTAGTATGTACGAAATAACATCATAATTCATGGTATGTACATGACGGGATATTTATTTTATTTAGGTTAATTTTAAATATTTTATGCAAATGAAAGTTTTTATCAGCAAACACCTGTTTCGATATATTAAACAGTAAACAATAAAATTTTCTAATATTTAAGATAAAAGAAAAAAATCACCTTTAAAATTGAAATTGTAGTATTTTGTTTTATAACGCTTAGTTTCTATAATTATTATCCTTTTTACACAGTTTATTATATTATGACGAGTTACAAGAATACCTTCCACACAGTAAGCTCTAATAGGTAAAATTCAAGGCAATTAAATAACGCCAAGTGCACTTACAGAAGTCATTTATTAACACCTTACAGAAAACTCGCTTTAACAGATACATGGACCATTAATTTAAATTCAAGAATTTATCACAAGTATTTCTGCATGACGACGCCAAGATTGGCAATGGTCATATCAATACATTTCTTACATGCAAAGATGCATTATTTATTCCGTGATTAATAAATAATTAAATGCACTTTTAATAATTATACATATTATAACTAATTATATAGAATAAAATTCGTTCCCATCTTATTTCACCTTTATCTTCTTTGTACATAAATAAATCTATGTACCTATATGTTTTTATTAAGACAAATATATTTTGTAGATATTTCACTTTTTAAAATAAACAACTTAATAGTCCATGAGCCAGTAACAGATTTGCATGACCAAGTTCCTCTCAAGCGATAATTAGTAGAATGCATCAGAGAGTTGCATCATAAAGACTCATGAACCTCAGCCCACGCACGAAGAAAAAGAAATTCAGTTATTTCCTCCCAAGTAAAAACTTGTTAAATTGTAGCTAACCCAATATTTTGAAGAAAAAAAACAATCAGCTGACTAATACATGGTGGATTATACGTCAGCTGGTCGCTCGAACATAAAAAAAATATTATAATTTCAGTGATTTCCTCTAAACTAAAAATTCACATGATGATAGCTTACCTATATGCAAGTTTGATATATGATATAGCTTGATATTTGATTAGATAAGAGTATGATATAGCTTATAAGAGTTCAGTCTTTATGACGCAACTCTCTGATGCATCTAACCAATTATCGTTCGAGAGGAAATAACCAACCTATTTTTTACCTGGCTCCCGGGACATAACGTGGCTTGAGTAAATAATATGAGTATTATTGGTAATAAGCTTTATATTAAAGAAGCCAATAAAAATCAAGCAACTCGGCTTATTACAAAAAGAAAATAATACAAAAAATAACACATATTAGGCGTTGAATGCTTGACCATTACTATATTGAATATATTTATTTTTTTAAATTGATTCAGTGGCAGAAATAACAAAAGTTGGTGAGTGGTTCGTGGTCGTGCAGCGTCACTGCGAAGGAGCGAGATAAGTTCACTCTCATTTGTCACTGGCGTCAGGCACTTGCATCGTGTATAAATTCTTTTCCCCGAGATAAACGCCTCTCCTATATTGTAGTGACGCCTGGATTAAAACACCACGATCGCTACGTGTATTTATTCCATTTTTATCATGAATCTATATGGGTTTGTGGTTGAATATTTCAATTTCTTCATAAAATATAATCTGCGTAACTTGCAGTGTTAATTTTTTTGATTAAAATAAAATTTTCCTTCTTTTAAAAAGATCGTGACCAGTTAAAACTTTTTTTAGAACGTAATATATGAATTTGAATTTTTTTTAATAAAAAAACAACTGTATACTTATTACTTGTTAAGTTTCTATCAACTGTTGACTGGCCACATAATAGACTCTACAAATATGTAGGAAGTGCTATCCTGCCCGATAAAGACAGACGGCAATCGAGTCACCGTTGTAATGACAGTCCGCGTAACCACCGTCGCGAAGACAAGGAAATAGCTCGAGTAAATAAGTATTATAAACCTCAACCTTTCTTGAAAGATTCTATATCATTACAGTAATTTGTAAGTATAGATGGCAAAAGAAATTCAAAGTGGCATATAATTCAGTATATTTTTAAAGTTTTGTGGTATTGACATACCTACGTAAGTATTAGATACATGTATACGTTATGCTTTTAATATATCTGTATATTATTTAAAAATTTGTTTATTAAAACGTTACAACTATTCCAGAAAGAACGAATGTGGCATACCTTACCTACTGGATACTGATTTAAAGTTATCAAATAACATATATTTATAAACAAGAGGCAGATAGTTTAAATGCACTTTTATTAATCTTTCTAACAGTAATACACTGGATTTATTATATATTAGATATTTATTTCAAAAGTGATTGGCAACTTTGTTATATTTATATACTAGCGGCCCGCCTCGACTGCGCCCGGGGTATATATATGTACCTAAACCTTACTTATAAATCACTCTATCTATTGGTGAAAACTGCATAAAAATCCGTCCAATATTATTTTAGTTTATCGCGAACAAACAGACAGACAGACGCGGCGGAGGATTTTGTTTTATAATATGTAGTAATAGTAATAGTGAAACATAAATATGTATTTAAACATTTTAAAATTATATATCCAACATTTTAAATGCATTAGTTAAAATATTTAACAAAGAATATTTGTTCACAGGTCGCAACATATCTTCAGAAAAGCCATTATTTTGCCAAACACGTTCCATGAACGAAAATGAATATTCCGTTGAAGTAGTTGCAGCAAAACCGTTAGAAATTTGGTGGAACGGGTGGGATAGATCGTCGTCACACGTGCTAACGCCGCTTTTGCTTTCGTGTCCTTTAACAGAACCTCTCAGTGGACCTTCTGTGATATCCATCGTCACTGAACCATGTGATGATCCTTCTAATGGATTTTATATTACAAAGTTGCGTCCGTATAATCGATATGAAAGGACCTTTACAATATGTGTTAAAGATTTAAATTTTCAAAAAGATATATCACAAAATTTAGTCGAGTGGATTGAAACAAATAAATTACTCGGTGCTGATATAATAGATATGTATATTGACGATTTAAGTAAAGAGAGTGAAGATGTTTTGCTTCGTTATCGTTCTGAAGGCTATGTCAGATTATTTCAAGTTCCTATAAAAAATAAGAATAATCGATCGTTGTGGCAAAGAAGGAGAGACCATATTCTTACATACAATGACTGCTTATACAGAAACATTATAGAATCAAAATATATTGTCCCATTAGATGTTGATGAAGTTTTGTTGCCGAAAATAGCCTATACGTGGTCTGGTCTATTAAAGCGATTAGAGTTCCAAGGCTGGGATTCTAATCAATACTCGGCGATTTTAGTTCGAAACGTTTTCTTTTTTAGTTTCATGCAAGGAATCCACAATTATAAAACAAGTAATCATACAAATGAGAGTAAAATTTACATAAAACGCGATGACGTTCGGATAGTAACGGATGAAAATTTAGTTTTACAAGAAATAGAATTGGTAACTGATACAAGTAGTAATAAGTATAGTTTAAACTATGAGTACGATCATAGCCAATATAAATCTGATTGCGATAAGGACGTACCTATACCTAAACTAGCAAGTCATATAGTTAGCTCAGCAGTTATAAGCCCTACAGGCCATTATAGTAAGAGTTTTATGCTTACAAAAAGGGTGCTGACAGCGTTTAATCATTATCCTTTAGCTAGCCTTGGAACAGCAGGCATCGCTGGATGGTCGGCGCCCTTTACCGAAGTGCAACTCAACCATTACAAGGTAAAATAACATAAAAAATTGTTAAAAATCATTTTTATAAATAAACACACACAATCATTCGTAACAACGATAAAGATATGAAATATATAATATTTAATATAAAAAAGAGTGTTCCACAGTCCACAGGTATAGATATACTTGTTTCTCAAAAAATATCGTTGAACAGAAAATCTAAATTCATGCAACACGAAGTCGTGAGGAAGCTCCGCGAAGCTATTTAAATACAAAGACTCCAGAAACGAATTACAATAATTTAACAAATTCGTGGCGTTCCCAACATGCTTCATGATAACATAAATATCATATTTGAGAGCTTTAAGTAAAGTAACTAAAATAATGACATTGTTATTGTGACTAACAAATCAAATTTTCAATTTAATAAAATGTTATAGACTTCAGTCTATAATTATAATCATTACTAAAGTAAATTTTTTGTAATAGCATGACACTTGATAACAACCTACTTATGTTAATATAATACAAAAAGATAAAAAGTTTATTGCATTCGTGTGTTAGTATTTTGAAAATAGGGGAAGATTATTGTCTAAACATTGTAAATGGGTGTATGAAAATTTTATTCATTATCGATACTCTTTTACGCTGAAAATACTGTACTATTTCACACATAGATATAGAATTGAGTTTAAAAAAGCTTTATTAGGTAATAGGTTATATAAGTGGACTAATCTGATGTGGACAGCTAGGCTCATTGAGTCATTGAAGCAGTAACCATGTATATAAATCTAACAAGTACAAATTTAATGTAAATGAAACCGAATGAGAAACTCTAAATATTACTGCATATGTTTGGGTCAATAAATAATTCTAAAACTAACAAGCATGTTTTCGGGACATATATAAATGTTTATTATACTTATACTTATATTTACAATTTTTTCATACAATGATGCTATAAAATGTCTCGAAACTTGCAAACTGTTGAGATATTTTTATAGATGTAGCGAAAAAACCGTTAGCTCATGTATAATTTTATAAATTAATTACATTTGCATTACAGGAGTCGTGCAACGCAACGGTTGTGACAGAATGTGAAATGTATTCGAAGAAAGCGCGTTTTGATCGCTCCGCAGTACGTCTACGAAGACCTTTAATGAAAGCTATATCTCTAGCGATCTGTTCGAAATTAAATAATTACTAAAATTCTTATTTTGTTTTATTTTCAAAGTGCTATATAAGTATTTCACTATTTTAAATTTTAAACTTTAATTGTTACCTCAACCTATATACTCGTATTCTTATGTCATTTTAAATTTCCATAATAAAAATTTCCGAGAAAAAACTAATTAAGTCGACAGCACAAGTCTCTAAGGAATCCAAAACAACGATTAATGTTATTGAACGATGATGAACGATCAAAAGAAATAGTTATAAGACGAATTAAATGAAAGTACACAGGATGGTATATACTTCGATAATAAATAACATACTTTTTATATGTGACAGTTTTATGATGGACTCCGCTCAAAAGGTTCGGTACCTATTATTATGAATAATTAATCACCGTCATGAACTAGACGTAAAGAAATTATTAAAAAACAATGAGAGTTCTATAGACCAACCAACATTCTGTTTAATGCTTAGAACATGACAGATTTATATTTTTTGTTAACCTAATATAAAATTGGACTTAAGACAGTGGGTCAAACGATTTATTATGTCTAAGCAATTAAAAAAACTATTCTGCTTAAGAATTATATTTTTATTTTTATAAAATCATGAACAACTACTGACAGTCCAATGGTCAGTAGAGGTATATCTACTCCTGCCCATACATCTACAAAACAAGATTAAAAACTATGCAATTACAATAATAATCGATCCAATACATTTGATCCTCATTCAAGCAATAAAAAAAAGTATTTAATAGTAAATTTCAAAACATAATACTATTAACAAGGTAGTATGCAAACCAATGATCAAGTTACCTTTACCAAAAAGTTGTGGGTTCAAATCTAATCTAGCACTGCTAATTTTTTAAATGCAAAAGTTTTTCAAAAGTTCAAAACGATTCATATGGTGAAAGAGTTATCGTTTCTCACGAACATACATAGCCTGCGTGACTCGGAAGAAAATCTAAGACATGTATAGAAAGTTAAAAATTATATTTAAAAAAAACAATAGCAATTCATCTTGATTAAATTTTTTTATATTTCTTTCTGTTGAAACTAAAAATAAATAAATTGTATAATCTTATTATATTCATCCATATTCTATAAGCTATTTCAAAATGGTGATAGAAAACAATAATATGTCCAATTTATGACTTGAATTCCAAATTATCATTGAATGAACCGACAATGCGGCGTCAACGCCACTTGTTAACGACTGTTATCTTGCCTTCGTATTGCTTATTGGCACGCCTTTTATACGGAAAGTTTCAACGTAATGTATTCTTAACCACTATTTTAGTGTCGTATTTGCACGAACAAATGTGTTAAGCCTTATACAATAAACAGCACTCAACTTGCTTGGTCAAATAAAAGCCAATAACAACAAATAAATATTGGATTATGTTATGTTTTATGATAATATTTTATTTCTTTCTGTTTCATAATTTACTTTATCTATAGACATTTTATTTTGTGACTAAGAACGTGATAAAAATGCAGATAAAACAAATTTTATATAATATTTTGATTTTATTATATACGCGAATACCAACCATGCCTATCCTAGAAAAGTAGAAAGTTAACATTTTTTTAAAGCAATATTTTTCACTATTTATGTCAATTGCACGCCTCATAATCGAAGCGTTGAGGTGGGTTCTACTCTCAGTTCACGCAAAACGAGTGATTTTTTCGAACTTAAAATGTCTCTATTTATCGTTTATTGCACTTGTAAAATAATGTATACACACACACATATTCAGATATAACACTATTTTTAACACTCGTGATAATTTTAATGCCATTTTCGTTATTTAAACTAATTAAAAAACTGCTTAAAGAAGTTCTGTCTTGGACGTCCGTGTGTCTGTATGTGCGGATCATGTATGTGGTCACGATAACGACCGAAAGACTTCACTAATCGAGTTCTTATTTTCTTACGCTTGAGTATAGTTAGGAATAGAACCCTATTTAATTTCACGGTCTAATTCGATGTGGTTTAATTGTTTTTAACAATTTTATTGTAAAAAATGAGATTATCAGGCGCGCACTTTTGGATTTTTCAAACTATTATATATTATGGTGTATATTTATTATATTACTACCTGAACCCGAGACTTCATTTGCGATTGCTGAATCTTTCATAAAGTCTAAAAAATAAAGTATAAATTACGCCAGCTTAAGATGAGCCGTACGTTCAAAGGATTATGTAGTTTGAGGGTATTAAGTTATTTGGACCTAAAATTGAAGGTATAGTAAGTATAAGGTAAGGTACAATTGAAGATCTCTATAATAAATAACAAACCAAATACTATAAAATATATACAAATTAATATTTAAAACATCTCCTATATTCATTAACAACGCGTTAATGAATAACAACTAAGTACACATTTCGACCTTCATCTCCTCTAGAGCTGTGCTGAATTCTGGCTAAAAAGTATCCAGTAGCTAGCTCGTATTATAAACAAAAACCATGGTTTGATTAGGCACGCCCAGTTTCATTTAAATTCATTTAGAAGTTTTGACGTAATGCAAAGCCAAGATACAGCTAGACGGTATACAAAAACGGAAAAAAAACATTTTTGGCTTCAGTATTGATTATAGAGTGCCCAAAAAAACCAAGTGTCCAAGATAAACATACCTACTCTAGCAAAAAAGTTTCAGTGAAATTGTTTTAAACTGTAATAACAGTATAGTGTATAAGTAATATGCAAATTAACGTGAAATTACATATTTAATGTAATTAAGTAATATAATAAAACCGTCAGCATCGGGTAGACATAAGATTAGTTAGAGGGGACTCTAACTAATCTTATGTCTAACTTATTCAAGAATAATCGATATAATTATAATTATTACAACAAACGTAATATTTTAGCCCGCGACTTCGTCCGCGTAGAAGTCGAAAATGGTTATAATAGGATTTTTGGAGTTTACTCCTTAAGAATCGATTTTCATATATAAGGCGCCCGGTATGAGAAAAATATGAGAGGTAAAATCTACTGATGAATGACCTCGTTACTTTTTCGGTGCGCGCGCACCTATGGTGCGGTGCGAAAGTAATGTTGCTCTAATTAATATTGAAAAATAATATTTAAAAAATAAATGATAATTGTCAGATAATAATGATTACATAATTTATCAACATTCCTAATGAAATATTTGTGCACATCTGAAATTGACTATTGTGAAAAGTTTAATGTAAAATATTTCGCCGATTAGTTATAATAAATGTATATAAAATGAATAAATATATATTTATATATGTATATTATTTTCATTAATTTGTTAATTTACCCTTTCATATGGTATTAATCTTATTTTCAGTTGGATAAACTCTTTTTGCGTATGTTTAGACAATCGTACTTAAGGAGTAAACTCCAGTCGTGCGTCGGAACTGACACACACAATTTTATATATATATTTTTTTTACGTTATTAAATTTTTTATAACATATAAATTATTATTTTACAATATTTGTATACTTATAAAATATAACTGTATTATAGAGTAGGGATTTAATGTTTAAATAAACAATAAAATAAAAATTGTTATATTTTATGAACACGAAGCTCGGCCTTTGATCTGAAGAAAGTTACATGGGAGTATTATCTTTTTACAATGAAATCGAAATACTACACCTTCCGTAGTATTTCTTTATAAACAATATTTTTTGTTTTTCCTTCGAGGTGCTAGAAACACCAGGCTACTCTGGAACATGCTACATACAACTGGCTGTGAGAGAGAGAAGCGGCTTTCGCTCAAGTATACTCCCGCTACATTAGGAGTTTGACCTTAAGCTTAGTTTATGGTAAATACATACTCATATACACTCATACATTATATTATTATCCAGTTCCCGGAAATCACCATTTCTTATTTTAAGCAACAGGTCTGAGAATAGTTCGGCAGTAACATCTCCCCTTAGATGGACTCTAATATTTATGGTAAGGCTCAGTTTTGTCACTGCAGGCTACAAATGTTTCTGTACTGTACTGTATTGTATCAGCCTGTAAACAGCTCACTGCTGAGCAAAAAACCTTTTTTCTATATAGAAGAAGGGTTGAAGCTTAATCCACCACGCTGCTCCACTGCGATTTGGCGGATAATATCCTACCATAAGTAACGATTATTAAAAGGTATCCATGATAACAAACGGGACCGACGGCTTTACGTGCTCTCCGGGGCATGGTGGGGAAACCCACAAGGACATATACCCAGACCTGAAACAAATATTGGCACAAATACAAATATCTGCCCCGAGCGGGAATCGAATCCGCGACCACCGGGATTGAGCCGAGGCGTTAAAGCGACTACTCGCATCACTACACCAGAAAGGTCATCAATGGTTCGTTCATTATATCGTTGGTATAATTACACCACAAGTCAGTACGATTTTGTCTCTTAGATTTGAATAAACCTGCAAGTAATTATTTTTTCAATTTTGATTGACTCAGCACAGTTGGTAGTGACATTGCTTTATGCTCCAGGATCGTGGGTTCGATTCCCGCCTCGAATCTGGGTGTAATATGTATTTATTTCAAAAAATGTTTCCAAGTTCACTTCGGTGTCTTCTTTATCTCTATCATTGTGAGTACAGATGCCTTGCTGATGAGTCATTTAGCTTAAAACCCTTGACTTAAAACAACACCAACATTGAAGTAAAAAATATTATTTAAACACTATTTTACTATAAAGCGATCACACGGTATATTTACAACTCAAGCACTAAGGAGTATTGATATCAAAATAACTTTCTACCCCCTTTTAACCTGTTCAGTCAATTCTGTTAAATAATATTTATGCAAAATTTGAAGTAGATTGGACCAAGGAATCACGTTGTCCCATACAAACTTTGCCTCCCTTTTTCATCCCCTTAGAGGTAGAATTTCGTAAAATCCGTTCTTAGCTGACCTCTACTCGGCAAAAGGAATATTCCTACCAAATTTCAAGTTTTTAGGTCTCATAGTTCCAGAGATATCGTGATGAGTGACTATATCTATAGAAAGTCTCCTATATATATAGAATATAGATAGCAAATAATGCTAAAATTGATAACAAAAATATTTCAGTATAGATCAGTATCAGAACAACGACAAATAATGTTTCTCAATGGATGTTGCATCTTTTTAAAAACTGCCTCCGTTAACACGCAAATCTAGCACACAAATAAACCGCATAAAATCCACTTCGCGTCTTAAGTCCCCTGAGACGTAACCTCGGCTGCACTGATTCATTTACAGCATCTGATAACATCGCCTACTTTATTGGACATTGTGCGTACGCTCTGATCTGCGATAACGCTGTATCGATGGTACATTAATCAATTATCCAGTAACCCATACAATGCGACGATTTTATTGCAATGCACGCGAAAATGAAACACTCATTGCAGATAAACGATAAAATAGTAATTGGACTCGAATTGCTACTTGCATTCAATTTGCGGCGTTTGTTTAGAGCGGCAAGATTGACCGAAAGCACAATTAGCTTATTGAAAACGTGAAATTGGTATTTTTGTATAAAAATCTATGTAGCAATGAAATAATGACAGGTATTTTAAAGTCAAATCGAGCGTATTTACATGAAAGTAAATTCTATTGAGATTGTAATCGCGACCGCACCTAATAATCTCCTTCGTGTCTTCTCCATTCTACGTGACATTGGCGACATCATCCGTGCTATTTTTGGTATTATTGAAAGTCATTCACTCAAATAAATGAATAAATAAAAGTAAGATTTTCAATTATTATCTCAGGAGATAATCGTATTACATGCATTTATTTGTAAATTGTAAATAATTATATAGAATTCGTGAATTTTAATCAAATTTATTTCATGATTTAATATTTGTTTATAATTGTATTGAGTCTGCTGTACGCATGATTAATTTTAAGTGATTTTATATATTAATGTAATATTTATTAAATTAAATTTGTCGTATGCATAGTTAGTTTCCGATACCATGATACAAATTTCCCATCAGGGTTTACTTAGTGTGGACTCCCTTGGTAATCTTAAGCTTCATTGTACACAATGTGAGATGTAAATTTCGATCTATATAAAGTGTACCTACTAACTTGTTTTAGCGAATAAAATATTTTCATTTTACTTTATATTTTATTTTAAATAACTTTATATTACTTGACATACTTTTATTTCTGTTTGTATATTTTGATGATTTTATTTTTATGTATGTTTTATGTGTATTTGATTATGTTTTTATACTGTTTGTGATATAGGTACATAAATATAAACTTAATTTATTAATGAAGTAACATACGCGTAGGTACCTAGTTTTTCTAGTCCTCAGTAATAATCAGTAATCATACAGTGGATTAGATTCGACAAAAAAATAAACTTAGTATGGCTTAAGAATTAAGATTCAAATGCAATTACGAGTATATGACTGAATATGGACTTTTATTCGTTAGCAGTGCAAATAGTGCATTACATAAACAAAAGTATTCAATTCCATACCATAATCCAAAAACAGGTAAACGTATATCAGATAATTATGACTAACGTGTGTAAATCTACTAATTAACCATAAGTCATTATAGTAAAGAACTAGCTGTTGCCTGCAACTTTACCAGCGTAAAAGTATACACACACACAATTGGTATAAAATAGACAAAACATGATTATTTCAATTCTCTCAATATTCGTTGAAAATTCTCTTTTCGAAATTATTTGGTGATTAATAAATTTATATCCAGAATATACACGATTCAACTAAGTAAGACCAATTTTAAGAAAAAGATAAACCACTAAATCTAACACAGCTAGGCAATAATCAGGCTGCTCGAATTCTCAGAACCTAAAGATAAAATATATTTGAAAGGTGCGTGATTTCAGTGATGACTTACTCTGAAATATAATCATTAAATAGAAGCCAAAGATGCTGTAATAGCAACCCCACGCTGGGAAGAGCAGCGTTGAGTGTTGACAGACTCCTCAACTCAGTATAGGAAAAAGAGTTATGCGGAGTCATTGATTTGTAATGTATTTATTCAATACACGCTCTAAATTGTATTATTTTTTAAGTTATTTATTTCATTCATGACTATGCTGTCGCAAGTAAGAGGTTAGATAAATAGATATATATTTTTTACACACATATACCAACATAGGAAGGTAAATGTAAAGTTTTATGAAATATTATTGCTTTTTTCTTGCCATCATATAAAAATTAAATTTTCTAAAAATTCGTAAGTGTAAAAATAAATAGGTATAAAGCTTGTTTTTATTTAAAGTCACCATCAGAGGACAATAAAATAACAAAAGATTGTAAACTGCGCTTTAGCTCTGTCAAGAATATGATTAATTTATTTCATGTTGATGGTTGTTCACTTTTATCACAGTAGTAAATTACACATGAATGACATTTGAGACGCAAGCTCAAACTGGAGTCCATCCAGATTTAATAATAACAAAGTTATGCTAACAAGTCGAGGGTTTTAGCTCATAAATATTTTTAATTTTTACAATTTACGAATAAATTTTTGTCTTACTGTAACTGTTTCTAAAATATATATAAAACAAAGCAAACGCAAATTCTGGAATTTCGTCAATATATAAAATTTTATGTCGCAACAAAACATTTAAAAGCTATTGCTATAAAATACGAAAAGTAGTTTACAAATCGCCCGCTCTTGTGGCGTGAAAAAAAAGATGGGTTGTTACTTGTTACACAAATATGCAGTAATTCATTTCGCGCTCCGTGTATAATAGGCACACATTTATGTCATTTGCGCCTATTTCTTATGTTTATTATAAAACATTTAAATGTAATAACTCTGTGACTAACGACCATTATTCTAATAAAGCGTGGCGCTATTACTGCGTGCCGGCTTCATTTTTACCAATGATATTAAAGTTCATAAGTTAAGCAGAAACAGCTCCAGCTTTAAATTGAAATAAACATAAACGTAAATCGTTCTTTTTTTTTTTTGTCAAGCGGCGAAAGTATCGTAATAATTAATGGTAGTTTAATAATAATACTTCAGCAGCAAAATGTGTTACTTTTTAATATAGCTTTAACATACGATCGCCATTAAAATTTGTTAGAGTGTTCGCTTCAGCATGATTTTACAAAAAGATTTGGTCAAAAACTCAAAAGACATAAAACTTTTATTATGACGTTAGGTTAGTGTTGTGGTCACGGGAACTGGCTGTTGCTCTATCCTGTCACGGGTTCGATCTCGATTTGGCGGATTTTGGATCGCGAGTTTTTCGTAGTATTACAATAATTGTTTGGTGTGTGTTTCCGAACCCCAGAACATGTCTAGGATCCGGATATAGAACATGTCAACTTACTGGAATCTGTAGAGTGTAAAATGTTTATTTATTTATATGGTTAGGAATAAAACAAGTAATTTATACAAAATGCTTTATACTTGATATTAACGCCTCATTAAATTATAAAAAATAATAATGAATAAATATGTTTAACCTACACAAATGGTCGTCTGTTCCTAATATAACTTAATGCCTGTGTTTTACATAAATATATATTACACCGAGTCTCGGGGTGGGAATCGATCCCACAACCCTGGAGTAGAAAGCAGTGTCACTGCCACTATGCCGACGGGCCAGTCAGATTTAGAATAAAAGCAATAATAACTTAAAAGAAACAATATCCGTAACAAATACTGTCTAAAATAATATAAGAAAAGCGTAATACAGTATATTCAGTCAATGCACTATTGAAATTTATCGTATCCTGCGAATCTACGTCTGTGAGGCTCGAAGCGGTCGATGACCTGGGAACAGCGTTAGGATACCTAGCTTACAACCTACTATGGCTTTAGGTGTACAAGCTGGATCGCACGACGAACCCGGATGCTTGTTTGATTTATAGGACAGATAGTGGGCCGCTTTTAGAATGGTAATAAAGGAGAAAACGCCATCAATATGCATACATCGACTTTACTTGTCATATTTGAATTATTTTATACGATCAAAGATAATGCAAGAATCTCATTTGAACTTATTTTTAATATTTTACAGTTTAAATAACGTCAACGTAACGTTTTATCGTCTAATATTGTTTTATCATATTAACATCGAACTCAATGACATGATTTTTAATAATAACAAAATATTTATTCACCTTCCTTAAATATACAATCATTTAATAATAATTTAATATTAATTTCATATTCACTCACGCTATAAAATATTCAATTTTTTTAGAGCCGTACAAATAGCAATATTTATTTTATAACTTCTTCTTTTCATTATCTTTTTCTAAGCAACAACCATTTCACATTCATACAAGCGTGTATTTCACTAAACGCGTGTGGGCGACCAGGGAAGGGAAATAAGAGATGACGCCCGCAAACAACCGAGAATTAATAAGTGAATTGTTTTTATTTTATATTTCATGTAAAGACTCGTTCACTGAGAAATATTTAAAACGAGTGAATAAGCACAAATACATTCTTGTGGTTCCATTTGTTAGAAAATACTTAGCATTCTATTTTAAAAATGTACATTTTGTAATGAGGTTTAGATATGTTCAGTATCAATTTCAATTTCATATCAAAATCATCATCAGTGAATATAATTCTGCAAACTGGTTTTGCTGGTTTTATTTTCCTAGCTTTAAAATTAACAAAAATATACCACTTGGAAAAAAAGTCGCCCCCAGACACTTTTTTTCAAATAGCTCCTCAATTGACTAAGATATAGATCTAATAGCTCCTGGATCAATTACTATTAGTACCCTCTACAATATAACATAGGTTACGATATAGGTTCCTATCGGGGGCAGTTTCGCTATGAAAATACGGCTAGACCCTTTCACATGTCCATCTTTTTAAAAATCTGTTTGTCTTTACAAGTTGTCATAGGTTCAACGTTGACGATGACTAATTGTACAAAATTGTCCTAAGTCGACCTAATAATTCGGATATCGTGATAACATTAAGTAGCATACAATTATAAATTTAGACACTAAATAAAAGTCAAAATAGAAAAAAACCTAAAGTCTAATTAATAAACACTTCGTACGCTAAAATAAAGCAATATCTATTCGCTGCTGCTGAGCTCATGACTCAATATAGAAGTTTTTAGCCTAGCCTTTTTTTTAATTATTACCTAACAGACAAAAAAAAAATTTAATTTTGTATAATGTATACAATTATACGTGTTTTACAACAATATAGAGTATTGTTTTAAACAATATTTGTATTTGAAATGGATAAACTTTGTATAAGTCTTTAAAAGCCAAAGCTAGACTTAATAGCGCTGGTTTTTATGATAATGGGTAATGTATTGATAGTTTTTAAAACAGTAACTGTTGTGTTGCTTGCCGATTCTTCTCAGGAGAATCTACATATAAAAAAGTTCATATTAACCACTAGCGGTCCGCCCCGGCTTCGCACGGGTATTTAACTAAAATTTTAAAAATTATACATTTATATTTTTTATCACCTACACCTGCGTCGATACTGGAAAATATTTTATAATAGACGGATTGAGTGACAGATTTATTATATCTATATATATAGATAGTACGGATGAAACATTTGAACTGTTTTTTTTATTAATTATTTTCTCATTGATGAATACCATATTTTAAGAAGTATTATTCCCGACGAAGACAAATCCAAAAACACAAAAATCATAAAAATCGTTCCACTCGTTCTCGAGTTATAAACGGTGTAACTAACACGACTTTATATTTACATATATAGATTACAACTTAAATAGCTATAACCATCCAACTTTGTACAATCAACAAACAAATAACGACCATATATTTTAAATTTTAACAACAAACAAACAATCAAGACCTACCTAAAAAAGTAAGTACCTTAAAGTATTTAATTAAATGCAAAAAAGAAAAATAGTTTTTTTAAATACGGGCGAATGTCATTCTTTTGACCGAAGTTTTGGTTAGCGCGATTCAGAAAATTATCTGCGCCATCTATCGCATAATAGTAGAATATCGTTTTTATATTTAGTGACATTTAACATAATTAATATTTAACATAATAGTATATTAATTGAAAATGATGTTTATCTAAAATATTAAAACGATTTCTATTCCTATTCGACATATTTAGTAAACTTTTAAGTTTAACAAAATAATAACTCAAAAGTAAGTTTTGTGAGTTTTTAAGATTCCTTAGACCAGATGGCGTTGGCGGCGTAGGTACCTATTTCTTTTTTCTTAAATATTTATTTTTAAATTTAATTACAATGAAACAAAAACTAAATTATACTGTGAGTTATGCATAATTTTTATGTATTAAAGTTATTTACATTGGTTTTGTACTTTTTACGTGATACGTGCACGACCAAAAACGATAAGAGATGGCGCTGATACAAAAAAAAAAACGCGCTATTAAAATTTATTCTTGATCATATATAGTGTATTAATAAAACGGAGGTTTTAATTTTAACAGATTTATTATTTGTATAGATAAATAATTAATTAACGAATATATAATTTGTAAAGTGACGATTTAAAAATGCTTTTGATAATGATCTGAAGTGGCAAGTAGACACTTGAATAACGAAATTTTAAATTTTTATTTTTAAGTATCCATTAAAGCATTGGACATTTATATTAGATACTTATATTGTTTATATATTTTAATTGTATCATCTAGAAATCGAAACTCACTTCACAATTATAATGCCTACTCAAAATATAAGAAACATTTTCCTATACATAAATATTTAGTAGACAAGCACTAGAGTAATACTCGTAGAAGAGGTGGCGAAGTGGACGGTTAAAACAACATATCCAGTTCTGGACCAGTATGGAAACAGTTATTTCAACATCTATATAGGTATACGATAGTAATCTGCTTCCTGGGATAACATGATTTCAAGTATTTCGCTTTAAGCTATAATTTCAATTCTAATATATAGGTACAAATATACCTTCAAGACTTTTTGCACATTTTTGACGTCAGTATAAAATATGTTTGTGTCTTGAAATACTATTTTAAGTATTAAAAAAAATCTGTAATAGTAAAATGTAGATAACATTTCGGAAATTATTTAGTTACACTTAAATTGTTTTTACACAAGCTGTGTTAAGTGTTATCTTGTAATCTTCGACTCTTAAAAAAGTAAATAAATAAATTTGTAACTTTTGCAACGGGATTTGTAAGGAAGTCAAACGTGCTACATTCATGATTCAGTTCAGGGTCTTAATCTAGTGCAGGTTTGGAGATTCTTAAGGTAGCTTGGGGAGGGCATACCCACTGAAACTCTCAAAAGCTTAGTGAATCTTAATGCGTTAAATTCTCACGTCATTACTCCACCTATACCTAACATTATACTCCCATGTTAAAACTTCTACTCCATCTTTCTTTTATAATCAAGTACTACCAGATTTAACAGAATTATCGTTAAAATCAGTCTTTGTAGAAGACGTAAAGAAATGTGTCCATTTCATTTCTACTAAAATCATTGAAAGTGACAATCTCAGTCTTGATTCTTCCCATACTGGAGAATATTTCATCTGTGATCACCTTTATTATCAATTTCTCACTGTCATGCAATGTTTTTTCCATCTTTGTGGAAAAAAACAATTGTCTTACCACTACCTAAGATCTCTAATACCTCCTGCCCTGAATAATATCGTTCTACATCTATTTTTCGCATAATATCCAAAGTCCTGGAATCTGTAGTACACAAACAACTTTATTCTTACTGAATATATACCTATCCCTTATATTCATGTCAATTCGCCTTCCCTCCCTCCGACAGTATTGTTAGAGCACTATTAAACGTAACAGACGATGCTAGATGGGCTATGAATAATATCAAGCTCACTGCAATGATTTTGTTTGATTTCAGTACTACCTTTAACTCTGTTGATTGTGTTATGACCTACTTTACTGACAACCGTATAAGAAACCGAATTGACTGGAATGCAGAACCTTCTATATCAGTAGACTGGCAGCTATTTTTTTTAGAAATAATTTCACCCTTGACCACTTACATTGTAATGAGAAAGTGTGAAATTTTAAAGTTCAATAAAGAATATACATATACAATTTAATCTTCAAATACAACATAATATATTAACTACAACATAATAAGTTTCATCTCAAACGGTCCAATAGATGAGATAAAACTCAACAGAGTTACAAATGCAAATTTTAGATTTGAGTTGTAGAATTTTAGATTTAGATTGCACAAAAAAAAATTACTTAAAATAGAACCTAATGTATTTTATCTCTTATTGATATAATAAATATATTATGTTTCCTTAATTGGTATTCTAAGCTTTTGAATATAAGTCGTCCATAATGCTTAATTTTTAAATTTGACATAACGAGTCAAACTGTGATGACGATAATGGACAAATGAAGGAATTAAGTGAATCGGGTGTTTACAGGGGTATTATTTTTATTTCCGTTTCTTGGAGTTATACCGCTGGGTCGATGACATTATGATGCAGAGATTACAATATGAAACTGGTATTCTATGCATATAATGTGTACTTGTCATAAGCATGTAACAAGCTTCTAAGACCGGTGTCGTAATAAAAATTTGTTCTGTAACTTTGTTAAATATAACTTAACATTACAATATTAGAATCTTGTCGCTACTACTTTTTTGAGCTCATCAAACATTAATATATTTGTTTTCATTATTTAAAAAAAATTAAATGATTAAAAAAAATCGAGATTCCTATTACTATGTATAACTAATAAACAGGCCTTTCTTGGGATGTTCGTAAAAAGTACATCGACATTTTTTACGATATGATCATCAAAACATTGCAGCGATGTTTACCGATACACCGTATATAAACATTGGTATTTTCAATACATTGAATAAAACATCGACAATGGTATAATATGTTGTAGTATAACTTAGGGCGTGAGCAGTGCCAACTAGCGGGAACTATTGTTACTCGTTTATCTCGATTAGTCTATACTCTATGTCGCGTCACTCCGCCGCAAGCATTGTGTTTCTATTTAATTTGTTAATAAAAGTGTTAAAACCACATAGAAGCTGTTTTGTAGCCCTTTAACTCTTCAGGTTATGGGCCCAGGGACTGCCAGTGAGTGAAATATAAACTAAAAAGTGAATAATTGCAGTGATTTGAACTAAAACAGTTCGTCATAATTAAAATAATAAACGCGTCTAAACACGTCATTGTTTATTAAGATTGACAGCATCGTATACGCCTCAACAGAACGGAATTGCTGAAAGAAAGAATAGGACTTTGGTTGAAATGGCACGATATATGATGCGTCAAGCAGGTAGTCCTCCTGCACTTTGGGCTGAAGCAGTTAACACTGATAATTATATCAGAAACCGGTGCCCAACTACAGATTTGAATGGTCACATACCTTTCACTCTATGGAAAGGAAAGAAACCTACAATGATATATATGTGTTCGGCTGAATGTGTTCGGCTCTAAAGCTTATTATAAAGAAAAGGGAAAACCGAAAGGAAAATTTGAGTCTCGTTCGCAGCCAGGAATATTTGTAGGATATGATACTCAATCCAAAGCATATAGAATACATGATCCTACGACAAGAAAGATAATTGTGAGTCGTGATGTGAAGTTTATGAATGAAAATGCATTTAGACATGAATATAAAGAGATACTTGATGAAGAAAAAGATAATGATGAAGACAGAGATACTGATAAAGAACAAATAACAGTAGAATTAAACGTATCGAATGAAAGACAGGAAGATAATCATAGAATACTAAGGACCCGGAGAGATGGCAATACATCAAACTGGAAAAATTTAATAGAACCTTCTAAGAGAGGAAAAGGAAGACCTCGTCTAATTCGTACTGGTCAGGCAGGTAGACCACGAAAAGAATACCATACAATAAACGATAATACTTCGGATAGTGAAAATGAACCAGATAATGAACCAAACGAACAGATGAGTGCAGGAATAACAATAATAGAACAAATGACATGGAAAGATATAGAGAAAAGAAACGACGAAAGTTTATGGAAAGCTGCCTTAGAAGACGAGTATCTGTGACAAATAAAGAATAAGACGTGGGAGATTGTACCAAGGCCAATACAACGAAAAGTTATTGGAAGTAGATTCGTGTTTAGTACCAAAAGTACTGGCAAGAAAGTACGTCTCGTCGCAAAAGGATGTTCACAACGTCCAGGGGAGGACTTTCATGAGACCTCATCCCCTGTTGTAAGATCTTCATCCATAAGGCTAATAGCTGCATTGTCAGCGGAATTAGGATTAGAAATTCATCAGATGGACGTAGTAACTGCCTATTTAAATGGTTCACTCGATGAAGAGGTATATATGGAGGTTCCAGACCAGCTAAGCGAAGTCCTAGAAAGAGTACTCGCAAAGGATAAAGTTGGATCGTATAAGAAGATAATAACAGACAAAAATATACTTGAAACAGCTAAATGCTGGAACAAAGCTCTTGACGGATGTGTGAATAGTGTGTGTTTATTGAGAAAATCTTTGTATGGCTTACGTCAATCCGGACTGCAGTGGTATAAAAGGTTAGTGAGCATGTTGAATGATATTAGTTTTAAAGCATTACCACAGGATCCTTGTGTGTTTATTGTACAAAAGGGTGAGCGAATGATGTTGATAGGTATTTATGTCGATGATATGATACTAGCGACGCATTCGTACACTATACAGTGTGAATGGAAGAAATAAAGAAGCAATTAGGGAGTAAATTTGAAATGAAAGATATGGGAAAAATTTCTACATGTTTAGGAATCGAATTTAGTCGTGATTATGAAAACAGAGTGTACTTAAGTCAAAAATTATATATATAATCCGTGCGCAGAAACTTTGCCGATGGCCTTGAGACGTCACGCGTCGATAGTCAGTAGGGTTGAAAAAAAAGGTCACATAAACGTAGATTATTATTGTATATGTAACGTAGATGATTATTTTTACATCAAACTAATAAAAAATAGTCTCGGTCGAATTATAAATTTGATATAAAGTGTAATTATAAATATTAAATAAAAAACGCTGTTGTTATTAGGTAGATTATATATTTTTATGTATATATATATATATATATATATATATATATATATAGTGAATGAATGAAACGTAGCCGTAAAATAAAAATAAAACAAGTAAAACCTAAGAAAACAACAATTAATTAATTCGTAGTGAAAGCAAAAAATTACACGCACGTATCGGCTGCGTTGCTAGCGGTACACGTCAGACGAGCGAGGGACGCAGTCAACTCCGGTGGGAGGGGTGGTCGTCGGCAAAGTTTCTGCGCACGGATAGTAGATAAAGTGTTAGAACGTTTCGGTATGAACGAGTGTAAACCTGTTGTGACACCTATAGATGTGAATGTAAAGTTAGAGAAACCTGAATGTATTAGTTCAAATATAATGGAACAGTATCCGTATCAGAGTTTAATTGGTGCGTTGATGCATTTAGCCGTATCAGCTAGACCAGACATCAGTTATGCTGTGAATTATTTAAGTCAATTTAATACAAATTACAATATTGAACATTGGAAAGCTGCTAAACGCGTGCTAAGGTATTTGAAAGGTACATCAGATTACGGACTAGTGTATGAAAGGACAGGTATGCCCCTATTTGGTGTGGTTGATGCAGATTGGGGTGGGAACTCGATAGATCGCAGATCCTATTCCGGTTTTGCATTTATTTTAGCAGGTGCTCCCATCAGTTGGGAGGCGAGAAAGCAACGAACGATTGCTTTATCGAGCACTGAAGCCGAGTATATGGCTATTTCCGAAGCTACTAAGGAAGCCATGTACTTGCGTAATATTTTAAATAGCATAAGTGTGAATTGTGAGTGTGTGATATTGTTCAACGACAATCAGAGTGCCATTAAACTTGCTCAAAGTAAAAACTATCATTCACGTACAAAGCACATTGATATACGGCACCACTTTATTCGCGATAAGTGTGAAGAAGGCGTAATTAATCTCAAATATTTGTGTACGGAACGAATGCATGCCGATGTTTTGACCAAAGGTTTGTGTGGGATAAGGCATCACGAGTGTCTGCGTAATTTAGGTATGATGAATGAATGTCTATAAATTTAAAAAAAAAATAGGCTCACGACTTCAAGGGGAGGTGTTGTAGTATAACGAAGGGCGTGAGCAGTGCCAACTAGTGGGAACTATTGTTACTAGTTTATCTCGATTAGTCTATACTCTATGTCGCGTCACTCCGCCGCAAGCATTGTGTTTCTATTTAATTTGTTAATAAAAGTGTTAAAACCACATAGAAGCTGTTTTGTAGCCCTTTAACTCTTCAGTATAAGATATAGAAAAACAAAAAACAAAAACACAAAATTTAATCTTTTATTAGTATGAAATATCTAAACTAGAAATCCGGATATAGATGTAAATAAAATACATGATAAACAAGGAAGTATAATATAACATATGACAAACAATAACACGTAAACCTAGACCAGAAACAAACATATGCATAAATACAAATATCTACTACTAGTTGGAATCGAACACACGACCGCTGGCATTAATGTGACTTCTCGCACCACTAGATGTAAGTCCTTATTGGTCTCCCCAGAGTATCTCGGAGAGCACGTAAAGCAGTTGGTCCCAGTTGATATCACATACACCAATCAGCAGTGGAGCAGCGTGTTGGATAAAGCTGAACTTTTTTCCTATGGAATTATCAAGAACAATGACAAAAAATTATTTTGTTAAAACACAATCGGCAATCTACCCAAAAATTTTACCGACCGCATATTTTGAATAAAAACCAGATTTTACCAGCATCTGTTGTAGAGATATCTTTAGTGAAAATATATTCTTCACTGAAAAAGTTCCATTAAAGTTAAAATAGAAAAGAAGTTGGTTGAAAGTTTTACTTAAAGGCGGCGATTTGTAATTACTGGCAATGGCATCACTTCTATTTCCTTTTTTAAAAAGGGGTAAAACTTTACTATATTTTAATAAATCTGGGACAGAAACCACTTTAATACAATTGCTAAAAATGAAAGCTAAGTAGGTACGGAGTGAGATAGTAAATAATAGTAGGGGAGACCAGGGATGAATGTAACAATTTTCAAGTTTCTCGTAATATCTCAATGAGCTTTTTGAATATAAAAGTTCTTATAAGTACATATGATAGATTGGTCTTTTAGCTACCTTTTAACACCAGCATATATGCAACTGATATTATAGATTTTGAGAAAAACAACCAAATAAAGAAAAGTGGAGTTTGTTACAACCATCCCTACCCCTAGGGCTGGTTGTAACATTGTAAGGGGATGGTTGTAACGTTACAAATAAAAAGTCAAAGTAATTTAAAAAACTAAAGAACTCGACTGCGTTTCTGTGTAATTTGAAAATGATTTTTTTTTGATATCCCAGTGTCACTCTCATTGTAAATACGAATCTAATGACACCTCTCAAGCTAAAATCCATCGATTCGTTCAGGCTGCAGAGCGACACAAACAATTATACATACATACATACTTTCGAAAAAGATAACCCTTCTTCTGGCGCAGTCGGGTAAAAAGAAGTTACTTTCATATTCAACATAATTATTTATTTATAAATAATCAGCCTTTTCGGTTTTACATAAAGATCAATAATGTCAAGAAAAAATTAAACATTTCTAGATAACATAACAATCTTCTAAAATAATATAAAATATATTCTTTCTTTGTCCTGCTTTTGGTAGGGGCTTAACTTCATAGGGACTATACGATGTTGTGACTTCCTGAACACTAGTTGAAGATGTACATGGGGTGTGTAAATTATCAAATGATGTCGATGGGATAGCCACATCTACTGTCGAAATCGTTCTCGATGACAAGACTATTGCTGGTAGAGTTAATTTAGGAGGGGTTCTTGGCAGTAATAACTACCAAGCTACCAAGGGTATTTGGTTGATCTTATTTGGGATGAAAGTAACAAGTTGTTACTTTCATCCCTACCTAAAAAATTTACCGAATTTGGCATACACATGCCTATAACTTAAAAATTTGTTAGAAAAATACAGTTTCGAATGCTACTATAAAAAGATGAATAGTCATTATATTTTACTGACTCTTGACGCGTAAGCTTTAACCTACTGCAATAAAAACAAAAACAGTTGAAAAAAATGGGCAAAACTTACTTCGAAGGTAGTTTTTGTGGCACCGACTCGTTACGTCAACAACCGTCGGCACAGCGCCGTGAGGCTAACTGAGGTTAGGAGGGATTCAAAATGACACATTTGGGTGAAACACTCATTAGTGCAGCCAACATAACTTTTTCAAAAAATCGTTTGTTACGTTCATCCCGTGTTACTTTCATCCCTGGTCTCCCCTACTAATTAATTTAACTGAAATGAACCATATATCTTTTTTTTTTTACTTTTAAGACGCTTTAAATGTAATATTAGAACTTTTTAAACTTTAATTTATAGTATCTAATTAAGTAATATGTCAAAATTACATTTATTACAAGATTATTTCTAAGAAGTTTAATAGAATTTGTTAAAGATGATTGACAAGCTATGTCCATCGGTACTTTATCAAAAAAAAGCTTAAAATATGTTCGCTAATTGTTTTTCTAAATTAATAATAACATTATTATCAACATATTCAACTGAATTGGCAAAATATGTTTAATATTTTTCTCATAGACACTATTTATAATATCCCACGCCCACCTAATTTTATTATCCGAATTAATATAGTTTTATCTTGTATGTACTTCGATTTACCAGTTATGCAAACAGTTTTATAAGTTTTAGAATACTGTTTTACATAATCTAGAAAAATTGTTTTCTGTTTCTATTGCTTCATAATATACAGTTCTTACAATTTATTTTTGCTGTTGTAAATGCATTCTGTGCCCTCATTTACCTATTTCAACATTTTTTTAATTTAAATATGTTGTAAAATTCATTTAAAAACAATTTTAAAACAGAACTTTAAAATTATAATTAAAGTTTTCTATGTATCAACATACTCAACAAGGTACCAACCACTACAACAGATTTGATAAGCCACAAATTCTCGCTAAAGAACACCGATTCCTACTAAGCAGTAATTTTATGTCTATTGTCTAATTTAGAGTATTATTTCTTTTGTTACCGTGATGTTACTTCTTATTGTAATGTGGGGGTTAATAATTTTGATTCTAATTATTGTTTATTATTATGTTATAAAAAGATTATTATTATTATCAATGGCGGTATTTAAAAATTTACACATTTATTATCAAAACGTACGCGGTTTACGTACTAAGACCGGCATTTTCTTTCAAAATGTACTTCTAACAAATTATGATCTTATATGTTTAACTGAAACTTGGCTATTGCTGGGAATTAATGATTCAGAGTTGTTTGACAGTCGCTTTAATGTATATAGATAGAGGCTATCGAGGTCGTTATATCCTGTGCACCAGCACAACATTTACGCATTATCTCTGGATACTTCCCACATAACCGCTATCCAGAGATGCGCAAAATACTTTTAAAAATGTATTTAAATACAAAATTCAAATACTTTTCTAATTTGCTAGTTCAAATACAAAATACAAAATACTTTTGCTTTTTGTATTTAAATACAAAATACAAAATAGGTATTTTCAAAATACTTTATTCAAATAAAATACTTTTAATTTGACGAGTACAAAATCTACCTAGGACTAAATTTCCAACTTGGTAGGTTCAACTTTGGGAGAGATGTCAATCGTTGAATCCAGCTAGGATGGGCAGCGTTCGGGAAGTTAAAAAACGTCTTTTCATCTGTCATACCTCAGTGCCTGAAGTCGAAAGACTGGCCAATGTGTGTTACCAGTGATGACATACGGATCTGAGACGTGGTCTCTGACTATGGGCTTTTTAAACAAGCTCCAAGTCGCACAGCGTTCAATGGAGAGGGCTATGCTTGGTATTTCTCTGCGAGATCGAATCAGAAATGATGAGATCCACAGACAAACGAAGGTTGCCGACATAGCCCAACGGATTTGCAAGCTGAAGTGGCAGTGGGCAGGGCACATAGGTCGTAGAACTGATGGCCGATTGAGCAGAAAGGTTCTCGAGTGGAGACCACGTACCAGCAAACGCAGCGTCGGATGGCCGCCCGCGAGATGAACAGATAACTTGAGGAAAGTCGTTGGAAGCCATTGGAAAGAAGCTGCTTTGAGCCGGTCGCTCTGCAGGACGATGGGGGAGGCTTACGTTCAGCAGTGGACATCCAATGGCTGATATGATGATGATGATGACTTTCAAATGGAATTACTAGTTTTCTTTATTTATTAAAGATTTTATTGATCATTTTGCGTCTGTGTGGGCGAATTATCATATCACCATATGAAAACAATCGTTCCACTGGTGCCGAACTAGGGAGGCACGTGTTGTATTTTAAAAACACTTTTTTTACTGTTGGGTATGTGTTGAGAATGGTCAGACTTGTGTCTTCGTCTCTTAAATATTAGAGGGTCTCCAAATCTATGCAGGTGCTGCTGTTGCCAATAGTTGAGGTTGCTGAGGAGTCTGAATTGTTGAACATATAGTAAGACTCACTTTTTTTGCTTCTTTTTCCCTGTTGATGTTTTTGTCTGTGCACTTTTTAATTCTTCTTTTACTTTAAGTAAAAAAGTATTTTATATTTTACAAATACAAAATACATCTCGTAAAGTATTTCAAATAAAATACAAAATACTTTTTTTAAAAAGTATTTCAATACAAAATATAAAATACGTATTTTGTATTTTGTATTTGTATTTTAAATACAAGTATTTCAAATAAGTCACAACTCTACCGCTATCATAATAAATCTCTTACGCAATTTTTCGATTTGATCACAGATAGTCTTCTTATCAATACAGAAGATAAATTTCTTGTCCTGGGTGACTTCAATATTTCTAACGCTGTTTGGTCGAACGACAATCCAATGAACTTAATAAATTACCATAAAAATGATTACCGTATTAATGCTCTCTATAACTTTTTATGTGTTTCAAATCTGTCTCAATACAATAACACACCAAACACTAATGGTAAATATTTGGATTTGATACTGTATAATAACCCCTGCATTGTGAATCATTGTGATTTTTCTTTGGTCACAGAGGACCCACATCACCCGGCCCTGGAGGTATCATTAAGTATTTCGATTGATCATTTTTTGAAATCAAATTCACGCTTAGTTCGACAATTTCACTCAGCGGACTATAGCAAAATTAATCAGGCACTATCGAAGATTGATTGGCATAACGTATTCAACTCTAATAATGTGGACTATTGTGTGGATGCATTCTACCGGATTATCGATGGTATAGTTACGAGTTATATCCCCGTTAAGCGACACGTGAATTCCAATCGCTACCCAAATTGGTACTCGAGTGCTCTAATTAAAATAATTAAAGAGAAACTAAAATTTCACAAAAAATGGAAAATATACGGAAGGAGTAAAGATTACGATACATTTAAACTTCTACGAGAGCGTGAGAAGAGGGTCCAACAAACTTGTTTTAAAAATTTCATCGAAAATTCTGAATATAATATAAAGAGGAATAGTAAATTATTTTGGTCATATGTTAAAAGTAAGAAACGTAGCTCAGATATGCCAGATAGTATGTTTTACAACGATACAGTATCAAACGATCCAGACACAATTTGTAACCTTTTTAATATATGTTTTCAATCGGTGTTTGAAACTGACCCAATAAATGTATCCACGGCTGCCGACATATCAGAACGGCAATCTTATGTCGCTGTCCCCTTCAACTCTATTAATTTTACCTGTAATATAGTCCAAAAGTATTTAAATAAATTGGATATCGCGAAAGGATATGGCCCCGATGGTTTACCTCCAGTTTTTCTTAAAAATTGTCGGGAAAACATAGCGTTACCCTTGTCTATATTATTTAATCTATCCTTCAGGTCTGGTAATATGCCTCAAATTTGGAAGAAATCATATATAGTCCCCGTTTATAAAAGTGGTAACAAGCATGATATTAAGAACTATAGACCAATTCCCAAAATAAACACCATTGCCAAAGTATTCGAAAACATCATTTATGATTGCATATTTCCATTATTGAGACCCTTAATCATTGGCCATCAGCATGGATTTGTCACAAAAAAATCAACTGAAAGTAATGTTTGTGAATTCATTCACCACGTAGCTTCAGCTATGGATTCTGGTAACCAATTATATGCTATCTACACGGACTTCTCTAAAGCGTTTGATAAGATACGACACTCGGTGTTGGTACGAAAACTTGAAGTGATTGGCATACATGGAGATCTCCTACGTTGGATAGCATCTTATCTCCGTGAGCGTAGTCAAGCAGTCACTATAAAAGGATTCTGTTCTACATTTCTCCCGGTCACCTCAGGCTTGCCCCAAGGCTCCCATTTGGCTCCACTTTTGTTTAATCTATTTATCAACGACGTTTTGGGTATATGTAATAGTTCAGATATATTATTATATGCCGATGATATAAAAATTTTTAAAATAGTCAAGTCCATCTCGGACTGTCTAGAGTTACACAGGGATCTCGATAATTTTGTCAACTACTGCAAAAATAACTTCTTGGAGCTTAATATCAAAAAATGCCACGTAATTACTTTTTCCAGAAGTCCTAAACCTATTAAGTTTGATTATCAGCTTGACGCCATAAAAATTTCTCGGGTTTCTGATATAAGAGATTTGGGAATCATACTTGATAGCAAGTTAACTTTTAATGAACATCTTAATTACATTACGTCTAAAGCCTACCGTATGCTGGGGTTTATACTGAGAGTAGGCAAAGACTTTAGGAACAGTTCCACTATTACACTTCTTTTTAACGCATACATAAGGTCTGTTCTTGAGTATGGTTCTGTTGTGTGGAATCCGCAATATGGAACTAAGCAAAATAACCTGGACAGAATATACAACCTATTTGTTAAACATCATAAACATAGGTATGGATCTACACCATCTGATACAACCCTCACACACAGAAGAGCAGAGAGAGACCAATTATTCCTTTATAAGATTCTTAACGGACATATAGATAGCCCATTTCTACTTCGTCAAATTAATTTTAACTGCCCTCGTTTACATTCACGCCATAGATATCTGTTCTATACTCCTCTTGTTAAGCGAAACTACAAAAAACACACTTTTATACATCGATCTTGCAATTTTTATAATCAATATTTACAAAGCATTGACCCTTTTAGCTGCTCAATAAGTGTATATAGGAGGAGTGTAAGACAGAAACTGATGGAAATATTATAGCTTGATTTTTTCTGTTTTTTTTTTTATATTTATTGACATACTAGTTTATTTTAAATTTTGGTTTTGCCTACTATTGTAATTCTGTTGTATTTGTTTTGTTTTGTATTTTTACATTCTGCATTTTCCTAAAATTTTTGTTACTTTGCTCCAAATTCTTTTGCTAACCTATATTATTGCTATAACTATTAGTGGAAACCTGTTTGAAATATGTTTTAGTGATAAGTTTTTTATGAATGTACTATTGATTTTGTTTGTTTCCCAATAAAATAATAAAATAAAATAAAAATAAATAAAAAATAAGCATGATTCGTGAGGCTATTGAAATCAAAAGACATCCTAATTTCAATAGAGAGGATGGTTGGAGCTTGGGAGCCAGATCTGAAATTAATTGAACGCAAGAAAATAAGAACACAGCACGACTTCCAGACACAACAAGTTCATTCTGTCTGAATAGGAAAGGTTAAAAGTAATAATTTATAATTGTAAAAAAAGCAGGGTATATGTAACAATTAATTCATTATTCGGACACCCACCACCTCAGTCCCCCGAGATCATGGACGCTGTAAAGGGTCCGAAACGATGGGAAATAATTTTAAAAATAGTTAAACTGTAAATTTTTGTTTTAAATAAAAGCGATAAATTCCGGTTTAGACTTTTAATCAAATGAGTAAAATTCGCGTAAATACAAGAGAACAGTACAGAACTTTAAAGTAGATTTCGATCAATTCATATCATGTCTAAATTGTTTTTGCGCCACAATATATTTGAAATATTTTTTTTTATTTACCGTTATTGCTCTACATATTGTTCTTCGTAAAAATTATATTAATTTTGTCTTCAAAAGAGAATTTTTATCCACGGTGGTCGGAAGTTAAAGTGGTTATAACAGACTAGCCACCTAACCCGGCTTCGCACGGGTGCAATATTTGCCATTTATACAATACTAGCTTCTGCTCGCGTCGGCGCTCGCGTGTATGTCGGTTATCGCGACCAAAGAATAAAGTATCCTATGTTACTTCTAATACTTCCAAGAATATGTGTACAAACTTTCATGATGATCGGTTAAATAGTTTTCGCGTGAAAGCGTAACAAACAAACTTACTTTCGCATAAATTTTATAATATTAGTATGATTTGCTCCTGCGTCCCCTCACCTCCGCACCACGCCTACTATCTCGTACGGCCAACAGTAGTGACAACGCAATAATTTTACCGGATTATTGTTTTTATTTCGCATTATCTTCTGACCAACTCCATCAATTAACATGCTATAAAAGGGAAACTTTATCTCCATGAAATTAACATTTTGATTTAACTATTTGTTTTTATAATAATTTGTAAGGTATACGTGAAACCTGTATCCAAACTTAATCTTGTAAAATTTATTGTTCATTTAACATAAAAACCATATTTTTGGCTGACAATTAGTAATTAAACTTGTATATATGGTGTCGCGGAGTTTTTTGTAAAGCTAAGAAATGAATATTTTTGCTATTTATATTTTATTCTTTATTTCAAACTGTTCAGGCAGCGCACACCATATTATAGTATTTTTGCCGACTTAGGTTACATTTATTGTGATTAATTATTGAAAATATATTTACAAAATAAAGTCTATAGCACTCAGGGTAATAAACCTTTCCATCAGTGAAAGAATTTTCAAAATCAGATCAGTAGTAACGGAGATTACCCTGAACATCAAAACTCACAAACATAACAATAAAATATACTAAACTTCAACTCATGCCTTATTTGACGACGCGTTGGCGCAGTGGTCACAGCGACTGGCTGATGCGCTAGCGGTCGTGGGTTCGATCCCCGCACATGACAAATATTTGTATAGGCCATACAGATATTTGTCGTGGTCTGGGCGTTTGTGCTTGTGTATTGTGTGTATTTCCGGACTTCCGACACAGGATTCATATCCTACTGGGGGCCGTTGAGTGTGAGACGTTCGTTTTGTTTTATTTACCCAAGCTGGCTCCGAATATCTGTGTATTAAACCAAACGCCCCAAATAAATCAATCAATCTATTTCTAATTGTAGTTTCCTTTAACATGTTTATATTTAAGTCACCACACATTAATAAATGTTTTATACTAAAATAACTTTTTGAAATGTCCCCATAAATGTCTCAAATACGGTAAAATCACCTATGCAGAGCCGATATGCGCAAAGTATAATGTAAAATTTCACACATGATAGATAGCTCTATAGTACGCTCAATAGAGAGTACTACAATATTATGACGTGATTTGCACATTATGTCATTCCATACCAAAATTAGCGAATAGCATTCTCTTTTTCCTTTTAGGGGCTTTTATCTTCATGGATATGTCAGCCCCATCATACCATAATTCTTAATATCTCTACGAAACGAGAAGAGGATTAGTGTATAACCATGCTAATTAGTGATTTAGAAGCATGAGACAACGGCTCTGCTAATACAGACAAAAAAAAAACACCTACATCGTATTTATTTTTATTAAATTGTTTAATGAATGATTCTTTTTTCGTTTCGTATTTAACACACTCATTTAACATTTGCTCTACATCGTCTAGCAAGCCACAACATATGTTACAGTTGAGAGATTCAATTTTTTTTAAATTAAAAAACAATTTTTTTTAAATGGAAAATGCCACGAAAGTAGTCTATTAGGTTGGTGTATATCCAGTAGTTCATATAAAAAACCACCCTCAAATAATAAAAATTGTTTTTTACACTTCTGAAAATTAATCAAAAAATATAAAAAATAGTAAATGTAGACCTCATTGAGATACCTCATATATATTTTTTAGCGTTGGATTCATTTAAATATCTGTCACAGTTTGTGAGATAAAAATAAAACGGTTAGGGGCTGTTACCCCCATATCTCCCTTATGAGTGAAAGCAGAGATCTAAAATCACAAGTACAAGTACTTTGAGCGAAGAAGTAATATTTAAAAGATTAAACTATGTCCAAAGACCTCGATGCAATTTCCTTTATAGTAAGTCTGCTAGTCCTTAGGGCCGAAACACATAACGGCGTTGCGGCGCCGCAACGCTAAAATCGGCGGTGGCGTCACCGCCAATTTTACGGATACGCTTGATGAATGAAACCGGGCAGCTGTCGTAGTCAAATGCGCGTTTTAACTTCAGCGCAGCTTCCTTGGCCAGATAGTCGGCACGCTCATTCCCCTCTAGTCCTGCATGGGCTTTAATCCAGAACAAACTTATACGTTTGTCCTGGAGCAAAGCCCTCTGCAGATGTCCCCGCGCCTCTACGGCCAGGGGATGGAGGGCTTTCGGATTTTGAACAGTGAGCAGTGCCGATGACGAGTCGGAGTATATCCCGACGGATCCGGCCAAGCGGTCCGCGGCCATCCGCGCCGCCCGGCATATCGCCAAGAGTTCCGCCTGGTATACCGTACAGTAGGACGGCAAAGCAAGCTTGAGGGTTTTGGTTTCGGCGGCGCCGCTCCATACGGACAACGCCGCCCCCACCTTGCCCTCAATCTTGCTGCCGTCCGTGAAGATATTGTAATCGTGCTCGCTGTTCGCGGCGAATTGTTCTTGGTCGACCAGGCACTCGAACTCCAGGTCGATTTGACAGGCGAGGTGCGGAGACCGCAGAGCCGAGGACATCCGCTCCACCTCCCGATCCTTAATCACTGGCTGGGGTACCCCCCTCCTCGCCTCATATAAAGTCGCGGCTTCACGAACACGGAGGTCGAGAGGGAGCAACCCAGCGAGCAACAGTGCCGAGTTCAAGGAGGTAGTCCGGTATGCCCTGCATAGCTTCAGCGCGAAGCCCCGCTGGACCATGTTCAGCCGCTTGCGAATACCGAGCTTGTCCACGGCCAGCGCCCAAACGGCAGCCGCATACAGGATCACAGGCTCAACCACCGCTCTGTAAATAGTGCGGATGACTTCAGGATGGAGACCCCAGCTGGCCCTAGCTGCTCGAGCCAGCTGGTGGTAAAAGGCGACCGCGCGCTTGCAGACGTTCGCGACGTGGGTGTTGAAGGTGAGTTTCCGGTCTATGACGACCCCCAGCAGCTTCATTTCGTTCGTCAAGACAATGTCGACCCCGCCCATGCGAAGACGTGGGGTGTCATATTTCAGTTTGCGCGTCACAACCATTGCGTTGGTCTTGTGGGGCGCAAACCGAAGCTTGTTAGATGCACCCCACGCTCTCACATGTTCGAGGGCGGCATTGGCTCGCCGTTCGATCTCGAGGGCCGTCTCACCCTCGAACACCAACACCACATCGTCAGCGAACGCCTGTGCGTAGTCGCCTTTGGCCTCCAACTCCTGAAGTAATGGATCCAGCAGTAGGTTCCATAGTATCGGCCCACCGATAGATCCCTGCACGCAGCCCTTCCCGGTATCTCTTACGTGCTCCTCCCCCAAGTACCTAACCCTGGCACGCCTGTCACTCAGGTAGCTGCCCAAGAGCCTCCGGATGTTGTTGGGGCACTTTTCCTCAGCCAGCCTGACCCTAATCTTAGGCCACCAAGCGTTGTCGAAGGCGCCCTCTATATCCAGTGAAACCAGGACAACAATCTTCCTCCTATCCAGATTGTGCCTGATGTGTTTCACCAGGGTATAGAGGGCGTGACATGGGTATCTCAATGAATTTGTATGAACCGCAGATCAGCTCATGAGCCATATGCTTGAACCGGAGCTGTGAACCGGCTCACAGTTCAGCTCAATTGTTGTTATGTTGTTACTTTTAACTATTAGATTTACAGCTTATTTAAGACTCGGTTCAAACAAGTGACATGTATGATGTACCTAAATTATAAATATGTAAATTAATTTTATGCTAATTTCATCCATATGATAAACGCTAAAGTGAGTTTTTTTGTTTGTTACGCTTTTACGCCTTAACTATTAACCTGAATCCCGATCATCATGAAATTCTGCATACCAGTTTTCTGGGGTACAGAAAAGTACATAGAGTACCTACTTTACGTACCGACTACCGTTGGTGCCTGTACCATGCGAGCGGAGCCGCGGACAAAACCTATTTATTTATATTTAATCTATAAAACTAATATAGTAAGATATTAATTTATGTATCACTTTGTTTCAATTTTGTTTAGGTTTTATGAGACAAAAGTTGTTTAACCCTTTCCCGGCCAGATTTTGGTACAGTAATCGTGCCCCCACGGCCAGACAACTTTAGGTATAATTTCAAACAGTGATGCGACATCTGAATAATTTTTATCGATATTACACATATAGTTAACTTTTGTCTGCGATATCGTACGAATTTGTTTTAAGCCTATAAAGGAGATCGTGCTAATAGGCAGTAACTAGTTATATGTATATTGACAGTACCATCAGTGGTACAATGTACCTGTGCCACGATGAACGGAACGGAGGATATAAATTAAACTAAAATAAAACACTTGTAAATAAATTATAAAAATAAAAGCCATGTAATATTAAGTATATAATTTCCCAATTTGGAAGTGGGGCTCCTCCTTAAATCGGGTTGAAATTTTTTTTAACGTTTGTTATGAATAATAAACATGAGAGAAAGTAATAATAAGGTGGCGCATGCCCAAAAAAAAAATAATTACCTAAATTTTGTTTTATTGATAGGTTGTTAGGTCTTTTTTTTTTTGAGCGTTAATTCTAGTTTTAACAAAGGCATTTAGCAAGAACTAGTTCTAACTAGCAAAAAAAAAAAAAGACCTAACAAGCACACTCTATCGTACACCGAATAGTGTTTTTTTTTTCTTTCAAAAATAAAGTAATGCGCCACCTTAATATTGCTTTCTCTCATGTTCTTTATGCATAAAACATGAAAAAAAAGTTTGTTACCCCGGTTTTAGCAGGAGCCCCACTTCCGAATATTTACCTTAACAAAAATTAAATTTTTCGCTCATAATATAATCTAATCAGCTTTAATGTATTAATTCAATATTTTGGAGATGAACACGGCGCGATTTCTAATTGAACTTCTTCTGTTGAATTTCTAAAGCTATTTTTATACTAGTTTGCATAAGTTTCCCGCCGAATATTTTTTTTACATATATTTATTTCCAAGCGGACGAATTTTAAAATGAAGTCTTAAATGGGAACACTAACTACTACTCGAACTGCAATTACTGTCGTTGCTGATATTTTCTTGTAATATATTCAATAATTCGTCGTCGTTCAACATAATGTTGTACAGCACTAGGCACATGAAGTTAACGTGTTATTACGGGGACGGCTCTGCAGGTACCGATGTTTACAAACCAATATGCCTACCGTGTCGCTTGCGCCGCACGGAAAATCACGGTGATGGCCGCAAGTGATCGTCTGGCAGTAACTGTATTAGTGACGTCCCAAAATAATATCGAGATCAATAATATATATTTTTTTGGTTTCGTAGTTTTCTACCGATTCTCTTTAATTGTGGTTTATTATTCAAATAAGAGGTTTAAAAAACACATTAAATAATTAATTTATACTTTAGACATGTATTAACAAGATAATTAATAGTTTTAAAGGATCTCTTCTCTATTATTTAGTTTTTACTAGCGCATCACTAGCCTACGTAAAATTACGGGTTCGGCGCTGTGTGTTAGGGTTGTGATAGCGCCTAATTTGACTATTGCATTTAAATTGCATTTTTATGTATCAGAATGTTAAGCCTATTGTTTAAAAGTTGGTTTATTGTAAAGTACACATCCTGAAGTATTATAAATAATATAAAATTTCTTCATATTTTTTATATCTAATCAAGAAATAGACATAGAAAAAATAGAACGTAATATTACGGGCTTGGCGCCACAGGCATTAACATTAAAACACGGAATATTACGGTGACGGCCGGGAAAGGGTTAAAATTCTACCAGCATACAAACTTGATTCACAAAATTATTTCCGGTACAAAGGATTACTTTTTATGCATTCTACTAAATAACAACTTCACAAACAATAATTAATAAATTTCACGTGAACTATAATATTTAAAATAATTAAATTAATATCCACAATAAAAAATCACGAAGAACTGGTTACCCTACAACGCTCTTTTTCGCGGCGCCGCAACGCCGCAACGCAAACCGCCGATTTTAGCGTTGCGTCGCCGCAACGCCGTTATGTGTTTTGGCTCTTATAGTAAGTCTTTGAATCCGCTTAATAATTAAATGCTTTTAAACTGGAATTTCGAAACCTGGTTTTAATATCCGATTTATGTAATAAATACAAAAATATATTGTTTTAAACTAACGCGATTACTATTTATATTAAAATTTATATTTGTTATGGTGCTTATAATATAGGGACCTCAGCAAAATTATAGGTAAACGCAGTAAGCACCCAAACAAATATAAATTTAAATACAAAAATGCCGATTTTTAAGCCCATATTCACATTTTTACATCACATTTCGTCATTATAGTTCAGTTGATAGGTACATTATGATTTGTTCAGCCTCGATTTTGTATGTTTATTATATAATTATGTTTTTGGTTTTTCCAAAAGTTTCAAGATGAAGGTAATTTCGCCAATAGTGTTATTTGCTCCAGACAATTCACGGAAGATAATTTCCTCATAATTTAAAATTGTAGATGTTCATAGATTAGGAATTTTATAAAACGCTAATCCCATATCCGATAACGTTTATACTCATACATACTCGTAATTAAATAACAAGACACCGATGGACGGATACTAGTTGTTCCCGCGACATTATTAGCATGGATTTATTGTTATTACATTTTTTTGTACAAATACATTTCGTGACGAGTGCGGTCATCAGCCAAACGCTGGTCGCGTTTGGAATTCGTTGAGAGCTTCCGTTACGTTCTTTATTATTCCTCTTCCCAAGACATTTTTTACTATAGTTTAACTTTTAAAGTAAACATAACATCACGCTTTTTATTCCCCGAAGGGGTAAGCATAGATGCACATATTAAATATATTACACCCACTTTTCGCCAGGTATGAGTCCCATGTAATGGGAGGGAATCCATTGCCATACACTGGGCACCATTCCAGACTCTGTACTATTTACTTAAGAGTTTTTGAAAAATAGAAATAAAAACTAATAATACGTTGACCGACCCAGGAATCGAACCAGAGACCTTGCTCGGCAGTAGCGCTCACGATCACTCGACCAGCGAGGTGGGCACTCTTAGAGTAATGGTTTAAAAATATCAAGTGCGTTTCTCAAATTAATGCAAATAAACCGCGGGGCACAGCTAGTAGATTATAATTTAAGTGACGATACATTAGAATACATGTCGAGGGAGTTTATTACGGCACTAAACCTTTTATTTTAATTTTATTCATTTTATTTATACTTTATTGTAAACCACAAACACATTAAAACATAACTTAAAAATAGTTAAAAGATTGTGTACAGTGTTTAGGCTGTACAGGAATGAAACACTTAGATAGTAACTATTTGGTTTAATAATTAAATAATCTAAGTGTAGAATGGTATGATTATGGTCTATGGTATTCTTTGGGTTGGTAAGTGAGAGCACGCGACTCGTTTGGTAGAGAGACCGACGTGAACTGACTTATTGAATTATTTATTATATTAAAGTTAATTATTTTGCACACGGCCAGGGAAACGCTGACGCGGCACTCGGCGCGGGCGCAATGTACGGTCATTGCACCGTACATGCTCCCCCAGGAGAAAATGTAAATGGCAATGATAAGTGAATGACGATGAGACAAGGTGATCCAAATTAAAACCTTAATCTAACAACTGAAGTCTCTACGGTTCTATCTTAAAATTTATCTTATTAAGAATAGGAGATGTATTAGAGTCAACACACTTAGGGGAATTTTTAGAAAAATTTGGCTTTGTTACACCTGCACTGGATTTATCCACGCACTGATCACTAACACTATTTTGCCCTTTTATATTAACACTATAACACTAGCACTATACTGGCAGGCGGCATTGGTTAAGCCGCACAACCCGTCCCGGCGCGTCGCCGGCGCTGGTGGCGGCGTCCGCAGCTCGCAGTTGCTGCGCGCGCGGTACCGCCGCACGCCGAACGCAACTGCTGCAGCACCCGCAGCGCCCACCAACAGATAGATTACGACGTAATGGTGCACATCATGATGAGATATTTCATTTATCAGCGGAGCATCGGCCTTTATTTTGTTTATTTCGTTTTTTAAATTATCTAATTCCTTCTCGTGACCACTGATGTTCTCCGACCCAAGTATGATGGATGGTAATGTCGGATTTAATATTCGATTAATTAGTGGAATAACTATTTTTTTCGAGATTTTAGAGAAATTTTAGTTCTGCACGATTTTTGGTCATTTATTTATTTATTTATTTGTTATTGAACTACCAACAAAATTATTAAATCTAATATATAATATAATAATATAATATAATTTACATCTTTTAAACACAAGCTATTCTCATTTTGCATATGTTGGATGAGATTATTAATAGGGCTGTGTTTTGGTGTCAAATTACTTGCATTCCTGAAGGTCGAGGCTCGACATTGTCATGAATGAGTCTTTGCGTACGTTTATCGCAATGTAATTCGAAACGGGAACTAGGGTGACCATATAATTATTAACCTTTCTTGGTTTTTAAGCGCAGTGGTGACTTTGTTTTGTTCATTGACGTAGTGATAGAACATTTTGTGTTGCTTGTCGATAGAATCTTCCATTCTTTTTAAGATATTATATTCTGACTCTATTATTGACGTTTGGTTTTTCCATAATAGAGCCAGGTGGTTCTGGTTTTTCCTAATTATATCGATGTCCTGCTCATATTTAATTGCAAATTGGTCATCCAGTACACCGAACAAGCTGTGTGCAATATTACCCACTGCATTGATAAGACCGCGGCGCGAGCGCACGCGCTCGCGTGGGAATTGCTGACTCGACAAAAGCTTGTTATAATGCTCGATTTCGTTGTATCCATGCTGTAACTGTAGTATTATAGATTTATATGGAAATGGTAATGAACTATTATTGTATATGTCTTTTTATTTACATTAACTATTTTTTATATCTTATCTTGATTACTCAATACTAGTTAATATATTGTTTTGACTTGTGTCACTGGTAGGAAGAATTGATAATTTAACAACTGGACGTTTTAGTAGCCCGTTTTTGGTTTGAAGGGTGACTACCCTAACGTGGCCGTCAGTCCCTGGGTGCACTTCTGTCACTCTTCCAAGAGCCCACTTCCCAGGTGGTAAATTAATGTCGTGAATTATTACGACGTCATCAATTTTTAAATTAGGTTGTACTCGTTGCCATTTCGAACGCACATTCAATTGTGTAAGGTATTCCGCTCTCCATCTCTTCCAGATATCTTGATAGATACGCTGTGTCAGCTGCCACCGCTTTCTCTGGTCGGTCTCGGTTTCAACTATGGTTAATGTTGGTCCACTAGCTAAGAAATGAGAAGGGGTGAGAAAATCCAAGTCGTTGGGGTCTTCCGTTAACGCACAGAGAGGTCTTGAGTTGAGACAACCCTCTAGCTGTGCCAATAATGTAGAGAACTCCTCATACGTCAACTTCTGTTCTCCTATAACCCGCTTAAGGTGGTATTTTAAGCTTTTAACAGCCCCTTCAAACAGTCCGTTTGCGCTTGGCCAAGATGGAGCGTTGAAATGCCATTCTATTTTCATATCTGTTATTTCAGTAAAGAAGTGGTTATCTAAAACTGAGTGAAGATTTATTATTTCTTCTTGTAATAACCTGTTAGCTTTTATGAAATTGGTCCCATTGTCACTATACATGTGACCCGGTGCGCCTCGCCTAGCGGCCAGCCTTCGGAGCGCAGCAAGGAACGCAGAAGATGTCAGGTCGGAAACGAGTTCAAGGTGTATGGCCTTGGTCACCATACACACAAAGACTGCTATATATCCTTTGGTACACCTGATTCCTCGGCCCTTGGCAGATTTGACATCTAAGAAGCCTGTATAATCAACCCCTGTATGGTAAAAGGGTCGCGATACATTGGTTCTGGCTTCTGGCAAATCTCCCATCAGCTGGTAATGCTTAGTAGGGTTGTGTCTTCTGCATACCACGCATATTCTTAGCCTTTTTTTGACTGCGCTGGTACCACTTACTATCCAATGGTGTTGTGTGATCCAAGCTAAGGTCAGACGAGCACCTCCATGGTAAGTCATTTTATGTGCATGGTCTATTATCACATCGGTTAAGTGATGCTGATGAGGCAATATGGTCGGATGCTTCATATTTTCACTTATATTAGCTTTTGAGAGTCGACCTCCGACTCTCAGTAAACCCTCTTGGTCAATGTATGGGTTTAATTTTAATAAATAACTTTTGGGATTTATTTGGTTGTTTTTCTTTAAATAATTTATCTCATCTTCGAACTCGCATTGTTGAACGTGTCTAATTAAAATATTTTTAGCTTTATTTAATTCGTCAATTGTTATAAATGGTTGTTTATTTTTTAATGATGACGTAAATCGCAATACCCATGCGGTAACGCGTGCCGCTCGGGTATAATCGCTGTGTCGGCTTAATATCGAGTCAATTGTATTGTTGTTATATTTAATTACGGCTGTATTTATTTGGATTGAATGTTTAATTTCTTCACTGGTGTTAAATGATTTTTTATTTTTATTTTGGTTATCTTTGAAGCTAATAAGCCACTCTGGTCCATTCCACCAGAGATTATGGGTAGAGAGTTGGTTTGCTGTGATCCCTCTACTCGCACAATCAGCTGGATTTTCATCTGATTGTACGTAATTCCAACAATCTGGTGACATAACCTCCGTGATTTTGGTAACTCGGTTGGCAACGAATGGTTTCCAGCGTTGTGGTTCACCGTTTATCCATCCTAACACAGCTGTTGAGTCTGACCAACCAAAAGTTTTTATTGAGAAATTTCTTAAACATTCTTTAACAGTTTTCATTAATTTTGACAGTAGCACCGCTGCACATAACTCTAATCGAGGCAATGTTATGGTTTTGCTCAGTGGGACGAGTCGAGTTTTTGCGGTAACGATGACAACTGTTGATTTTTGTGTTTGGAGATTATTAACTTTACAATATATTACACAAGAATAAGCTTTTATGGATGAATCAGAAAACCCATGCAACTCTATTGTCTCGTTTGGCTGACAATGCAACCATCTCTTAATATTTAATTTATTAATACATGTTATATCTTCCTTTATAATATTCCATTTTCTAATGACATCACTCGGCAAGTCATCGTCCCACTGTAGTTTAAGAAGCCACACTTCTTGAAATAAAAGCTTAAGCCTAGTGGTTACGGGGGAAAGCCATCCAAGGGGGTCAAAAATCTTAGAAATTTCAGATAATAATTTTCTTTTGGTCAATTTCGATGTAAATGGTAATTGTTGTATTTCAAATTTGAATTGGTCGTCAAGTGGATGCCAGTACAGCCCGAGGGTTTTGGTAGATTCTTGATGCTTAAATACAAACGCTTGGTCGTTATTGGCTGATTTAAGGTCATTTAAAAGGTCTGGACTGTTTGACTTCCATTTTCTCAAGTTAAATCCTCCTGACTTGAGAAGGTTTATGAGATCCTGTTGTAATTTTCTCGCGGACTCTAAGTCGTGGTGCCCATGGAGCAGATCATCCATGTAAAAGCTGGTATCCACTACCTTGGAATCTTCTGGAAAGCTTTTTTCTTCATCCTTGGCCAGCTGTTTCAGTGTCATCATCGCTAAAAATGGTGCAGCCTTAGTGCCATAGGTGACTGTGCTAAGCTGGTAGTCCCGAAGTCGTTCCGTAGGAGAGTCTCGCCAGACGATTTTTTGATAAGATTGGTCGTCTTCGTGAACCAAAATTTGACGATACATTTTTTCGATGTCAGCCGTCAAAGCTATTTTATATTGTCTCCACCTTATGATAAGAGATAAGAGGTCTTGTTGTAGGTTCGGACCCCTATACATCAGGTCATTAAGTGAATAGCCAGAAGAGGTTTTAATTGAAGCATTAAAAACAACACGCATGGCCGTGGTCGTTGACTCGGCTCGCATTACACAATGGTGAGGTAAATAACTCTCAGGCATCTGGTTACATGTACTCAATCGCATATGATTTAATTCAATATATTCATTAATAAACTGTTTATAGCCTTCTGATATGATTTTATTTTTAGAAAATTTTCTTTCTAACTGGTGAAACTGGGCCACCGCTTTGGTTTTTGACTCACCCAATTTTTCTCTGAAATCTGGTTTAAGTGGTAACCTTACAATATAGCGTCCATCTGAGCGACGCTTGGTTTCGGAATTATATTGCAAAACGCAGTTATGATCTTCACTCGACATATCACAAGAACTTTCTGGTATGTCTTGCATTTCCCAAAACCTTTTAATTTCATTCAAATCAACTACGAGTACGTTGCAATTTACCGAGAAACGCAGAGATCCGCTTAATATCCAACCCAGCTGGGTTTGTTGAGCGATTGGTTGAAGTTGAGACGCATCCTGACGTATGAGTCCAGGTAAAATAATTAACTCATATACGTCAACACTGAGTATGATATCTATAGGACGGCTAAGGTAGAACTCCGGGTCTGCGAGTGTTATTTTATCGAGGCGCGGCCAGGAGGGTTTGGTAAATGACTGATGTGGTAGATTATCAACGAGATGTTTCATTATATAGGCTTCGGTGTTAAAAGTAAAATCTTTAACTCTTGATGAAATTGTTATTGATATAACACCTCGACTATTATTTGATTTTGCCCCTACTCCTACTACCATACAGCTCTTTTTTGTACGGGGTAAACCAAGCTGTTGTGCTGCATTTTCTGGTATAACTGAGGCCTCCGCACAGGGATCTACGAGGGCACGCATGGTTAAATAGCGACCGTCTGAAGCCAAAATATTTATTTTGGCCGTAGCTAACAGTTTCGGCGTCACTTCTTGAGGTATCTTAGAAACAAGAACAGATTTTTGTTCAGAACGATGCTGTTTGTTTAAGATTCCTAAGCTGGTAGAAGGTTCGATTGGGGTCACATATGCTTCGTGTAAAATGGAATTGTGTGCGTCATTGCACACGCGGCATCTTTTACTTGAATTGCATTCGTTGTCGACGTGACATATTAAGCAATTTTTACACAATTTATGTTTCACAATTGTTTTCAATTTGACATCCGGTGTAAAGTTTAAAAATGTTTTACATTTAAATAGTGCATGATAATTATCACAAACTAAGCATTTTGATTGTGAAATATTAAACAATGGCTTTGTCGTCGAGTGGTTTATTTTTGCTGTGTACGAAGCTTGGTAATTTTTATTATTGCAATTTTGCTCCTTATTTATTGGTCTGTAAGGTTGAAGGGGTTTTTTGTCGGTTTTTTTATAATAATTCGGTCTTTCTGGATCCTGTCTTCTTTTTGACGATTCCAGAGATGTAAATTTAGTTTCTAAAAAGTTCAGGAATTCGGAGAGACTTGGTAGATCTCGAGGTTTAGATAGCGACTCTATGTAATCTTGGTGCGTCTGCGTATCTAATTTTTGAGACAAAATATATACCATTAAAGGATCCCAGTTAGCTATGTCTCTCGTGGCGGAGGTTCTTGCCGAGACCTACTCATACGTCTCGGGTAGGAGGGCTCTTGGTGAGAACCCCACGTTGGACGGGATCCTACGTGTGCGTCGGATAGGGCAGGAAGCGCTAATGCGGAGGTGGGGGGAGGACCTGGCGAAGCAGCCATATGGCACACGCGTAACGGCTGCCATTCGCCCGGTCCTTGAGCGGTGGATGCGTCGAAAACGCAAGCCCCTCACCTTCCGTCTGACACAGATTCTCACCGGGCACGGTTGCTTTGGTGACTACCTTTGTCGGACGGCCCAAAGGGAGCCGACGACTGAGTGTCACGATTGTGGCGCAGCGGTGGACTCTGCCCAGCACACCCTCGAGGTGTGCCCGAGATGGGCGGTGCTGCGTCAAGGTCTGACGTCGGTCATCGGAGGGGACTTGTCGCTCCCGAGCGTCATCACCGCGATGCTCGGCGACGACGAGTCCTGGAAGGCGATACAGGCGAGACAGTAATGTCTCAGAAGGAGGCCGACGAGCGGATGAGAGAGGAGGCCGCCGACGTGGCCTCCATCCGCGGGCGACGAATGGGGGTGCGTAGGAGGCGCTACTTAATGCGCCTCCTGTAACGCCCTTGTGCCCGTGTCGGGCCGGGATGGGAACCCGGTCCTGCTAGACACGGCGTCGTCGGGACTGTTCAGAGGTGAGCCGGACAGTCCCCATGGAGGAGAAGTCTGGCCTTTTCGCCAAGGCCAGCCTGTCGCTGGAGCGATCCTGTTGCCTGCAGATCCGGGACCCTCCAATTAAAGCGGCTGAAGGCTCCCGCAGGGGTTTAGTACGGTATTGCACTCCCAAAGTGCCGAGTCCGACATAGGTCTAGGACTGCCGACCCGGGCGTCCTGGATATCATCCGTAAATGGATTCCCCTGCGTCACAAAAAAAAAGAGCTGTGTCGACATCCATTAGTTATTTATAGTTAGTTATTTATATATTATTAAAAAAAAAAAAAAAAAAAAAAAAAAAAAAAAAAAAAAAAAAAAGTTAGCTATGTCTATTCCCATAGCTTTTATAGCATTTAAACATTCCATCGTTGTATCGTGTAATTTTTTAATCTGTGCAGCCGTTTGGTGTGGCATGGTGGGCACAGATAAAAGTATGTTAATCTGTGAGTTGAAAATTAAACGTACATTGTTATACCTTTTATTTAGTAAGTCCCAACAGATCTGGTAATTGTCAGCACTTATACGTAAATGTTGAGTTAACTTTTCGGCCTCGCCTCTTAGCTTACCCTTAAGGAATAGCATTTTCTGTGCGTTAGACATAGATTTGTTACTGTGTATGGTCTCACAGAACAGATCTTTGAAAGACATCCACTGGTGATAATTACCATAAAACATAGGGATGTCCATTTGAGGGATCGACCTCTCTTTAAATGATGAAGACCACATTCTGCTGTTTATTTCTTTTTTAATTTGGTTATATTTGGTCTCATAATTAAAAAAAATCTGGTCATACTCTTCGTCTTCATCAAGGCGCTCGTAATCAATCTCCCAATGGAGCTGATCAATCATTGTCCACCGATTTTCTATCCTCTTCATTGCGTCCTCGTATTCCCATCTCTCAGACAGGCCCTCTAGGTCTAAGGTTGCTGCGGTTCGAGAGAAAGCCTTGAAATTACTCTTCTGTTTCCTAAGCATTTCCTCGACTCTGCTTGAGTGACCTTGAGATGTTTTTTTGGCAGAAAACATGGTTTGAGAGACGTTTAATTTTGTTGGTGTGGTTGGAGGCTCTGGTCTGGTAGTTTTAAAGAGTGGTTTGGTCGGTTCAGTGGTCACGTACTTCATTATATGGTTTTTAACTTCATTATAAAAAGTTATCGCCCTTTGGTAATAATTTTCGCTAAAATATTTATGGTTTGGATCCTCATATTCAGCACATAATCTGGTATGATTGGTTTGGAATTCATTCCAGTACCCCTCTAATGTGCTGAGTCGTTTTTGTAAGTAAGCCGATGTCTTTCGTTCTGGTCCATCTTTTTTGAAGTTAGTTAATAATGTGTCCATCGCAGACATTATTTGGTATTGTGTTTCCAGTAAGTCCTCCATTATGGTTATTTATGGTAGAAAAAAAGGAAAGATCTTACTTGGAAACTGTTGACTACTCGGGCCTCGTGGCACTGGTCACCCACTTAGCGGCGAGATTGTGTGTCCGATGGTATGGTCGTCCACTCGACGGCTGGTTTCCCGTTTCGAATTACATTGCGATAAACATACGCAAAGACTCATTCATGACAATGTCGAGCCTCGACCTTCAGGAATGCAAGTAATTTGACACCAAAACTCAAGGCTCGAAGGACCACGATGTACAGTGTTTAGGCTGTACAGGAATGAAACACTTAGATAGTAACTATTTGGTTTAATAATTAAATAATCTAAGTGTAGAATGGTATGATTATGGTCTATGGTATTCTTTGGGTTGGTAAGTGAGAGCACGCGACTCGTTTGGTAGAGAGACCGACGTGAACTGACTTATTGAATTATTTATTATATTAAAGTTAATTATTTTGCACACGGCCAGGGAAACGCTGACGCGGCACTCGGCGCGGGCGCAATGTACGGTCATTGCACCGTACAGATTGTGTAGTACAACGGGCGGACTTGTGGCTAATTAGCCATTTCTTCCAGACAATCCAAATAGGAAAAGAAAATATTCACATGGGGACCGGGTAGGTGGTAAACTAAATAATTAACATAATATACTAATTTTAACTAAAATTATTGTAATTTATTGAATTAACTAATTTTACTCTATCTTAATGTTTAAATAGATAGAAAATATAATTTGTCACTTTCTACGATGCATAATCTCACTATTTATTTGTCCACTTTCAAAGACTCGATCAACACTTTTCAACTTAAACATTTAATAAATATTGGAACGATTGTCATATTTTTCTCTTTCAAGTTGACCTGTACGTAGTATGTTAAACAAAATCCATTGGCTTTATTGAAATAGATATTTTATAGTGTTTGCAATTCCTTATTTGCAATTCTGTACAGTGCATGCGATGGTCGTTTGTGTAGTGTCACGAAAGTGTGGTGATCGAAGCCTATGAAGTGCCAAGTCCATCCATAACCTGGTGCTGTACAGAACCTACTTTGAAACGAGGTGGTCGAACGTATAGTCTAAGAAGCTATAGTAAAATCTAAGGTCTCACACCCTATCCTTATCAAAAGAGGATTAGCAGAGACCGGTTGACCGTGGACCGGAGACCGTGGTTAATATACCACCTATGTTTATTGTTTAATGTGCGTCAAATATATCCATGTCGGTATCACTGCATTATCAGTCCATTCATTATTGTATAGGTAGTATGACATACATACCTATGTATAGTATAGTATCTATACATAGGTATGTATGTCATGAGTCGCTGAGATTGAGAATTAACCCCATAAATACCAATTGTATTTCCTACTAACTAGTAGAAAGCTAAAGTTATTCCTGTATAATAGTGATAAAATTATTATTAATAATTAACGTCCAATATCAGTTTTACCGCACTTTACCAAAATATTTGAAGCATTGGTCTGTCCTTTTATCAATCGCAATTTTAAATCCGTTCTTACTGACCATCAAATGACATCATGAGTTTGTCAAATGTTGATCTACTATAACAAACCTGGTAGATTTTAGAGACTTTTTGACAAGGATTTTTTTGACGACCATTCAGTCGCCTCAACGCCGCGCGCCGTCGGCCGCGAGTTCGATTCCCGCTCAAGACAGATATTTGTATATGTACAAATATTTGTTTCCGATCTGGGTATGTCTTTGTGGGTCTCCCCACCATGCTTCGGAGAGCACGTAAAGCCGTCGGTCCCGGTTGTTATCATAGACACCTGATAACGATCGCTACTCATGGTAGGGAAATTATCCGCCAACCCGCAGTGAAGCAGCGTGGTGGATTAAGCTCCAATCCTTCGCCTATATGGAGAAGAGACCTACGCTCAGCAGTGGGTTGTTTATAGACTGATATAGTAGTTTTTAGGGATACAGTAATGTTGTGACAGTATGTGAGTCACGGTGGGGCGCCCCATAAGGACATACACCCAGGCCGGAAACAATTATTTGTAAAAATAAAAATTGCTACCCCGAGCGGAAATCAAACAAGCGACCGCCGGCGTTAAGACGACTACTTGCTACCCTACCAGAACGGTTTTCAGGTACGTGTGTGTCATCTACCAAATCCATTTTTGCGACCTTTGATCTTGAATTTTTTTTCACACACGGGATCAATGGTGACCTTTTCAAGATTTCATTAGAGTATCCCTGACGTGCCTATAAATTTTCAACTTGTTTTGAATTTATGCAAGGGTCAATGTCCATTTTGATCGGGCTCTTTTAGTTTGCCTTTTTATATCCCTTATATCTAATATTCAATTCCACCCACCGTTAGATATAATACATATATATATATATAATGAAAAAGAAAACATAAAGATTAAAACTGTTGTAGCGTGGTAAACGTTTGTTCCTTGGTGTAATGGTTAGCACTCTGGACTCTGAATCCAGCGATCCGAGTTCAAATCTCGGTGGAACCTTCTGTTTTACCATACAAAGAATATTGAATTCACATATATCATATCATCATATTTTTAATTTAAAGCTATAAATTCGGGCATCCCTCACTTTATAGTGTACCTATAATAGTAAAAGTAGGTAGGTACAGGCAACTCTAAATGAACTTGGCTATTGTTCATGCTATATTTAAAAAAAGCGAGAACGTTTTAAAAAGCGAAAAGGTTTTTTATTTAATTAAATGTGTTATAGAAAATAATAAAGTACTAGCGTGTTGTTATTGCGTTAAAGTACCTAAAATATGTCTTTTTGTCACATAATGCTGTTTATAAAAAGTAACAACCGATTTTTGTGTATGTACGTAAAACTTTTTCAGGAATTAAAGTATATAGCTACAAATATAATCAGCTAAGATTCAAATCTTATCTTTATCTAATCTATGCTTATAATAAAACGGAATCAGGTCCAATTCTTTGAAATGAAGCTATGATGAATTGAAGATATTTTGAATTGTTTTTTTTTTTCTTTTTTTTTTTGATTATTTTGGAAGACTATAATCGATACTGAAGAGATTTTTTATTTTTATATGTCTGTATCTTGACTACGCATCTCGCTAAAACTACTGAATGAATTTAATTTAATTTAAACGAAAGTGGCCATGATATGAGTTTATACTACGAGCTGCAACATTGAGTACTTTTTATTTAATTTCATTTATTTTTATTTTTTATTGGAAAGGAGATCTTTTAAGGATTGTCCCCTAAATATTTTAAGGTTTTTGGTTTGAATATATAACCCTCAGTAAGAGGTTCCAATAATTTGAAATCCAGAATATTCAGAAACCTCTAAACGTACGGCTTAACTTAAGATGGCATACATACTTTACCATAATTATAGGCTTCATGAAAGGGATGGCAGTCGTAAACAAAGTTGCAAGCATAACTTGTATGAGTATAAAACTCTAACGACTAATCAATAATATGGTTGTCACGGTGATGAAAATGTATACAAACTAATGTCAAAACAGACTATTTTAAAATATTCATAGTTTTGCAATTTTACACTTAAAATAATTAATATTACTCTGAAAGTGATTATAAAAAGTATTTAATTGAAGTCAGCTTTGCCATGCAACTTAATAAGCTGAAAATCCTAATGATTGGGCCTTCTGACGTATGTATTCTACATAAAAACTTTCAGTAAATATTCTATACTCTTCATATATAATATTCTTGCTGTGTTTTATAAGACTTAATAATAATAAAAAAATAGTAGTTAGCGGTATAAAATTAATTTTGTCAAAAATATATGAAATTACCTGTAAATATTGTGTTAAAAATAATAAATTTCAGAGTGGAAAAACAGCTATAGCAAACTTTTTATCCGAATCTATAAATGTTGAAGAGGTCAACAGTTCCCGACCGACTCAAGGAGTTCGTATCGTAGAATTTGCACTATCTCATTTAAATGTAAACGAAAAGCAATATAAAGTGGATATTGAAATGTGGGACTGCAGTGGTGACCATAGGTATATATTAATCACTTTGTAATAATAGAAGATAAAGTATTGTTATTAATCAATTAAATTTGTCTCAAAAAAAAATTTAATTAATTTATTTAGTGTATAATTTGATAATTTATTAAGCTATAAAATTATTACAATAAACTATCTAGATTCGAGTCATGTTGGCCTGCACTTCGCCTTCGTGTCCAAGGCGTTATACTTGTCTGCTCATCCAACACAGCAAAAATAGCGGCACGGGAATTGGAACTTCTATACAATTATTTTGTAAGCCAAGCCAAATTGTCAGCAAAACAATGTGTGGTGCTCTACAACTGTACCGATGACCAGGAAGATATCGACTCTTTAAACCTATGTACGTTTCCTCTATGTAACAGCACTAGAAAATTATAGTCCAATATGCGACTATTAGATAACTCTACTGCCTATTTATTATATCATCTCAAATATTTTTTATACAAACTATAGATATCTGGCTCTCTTTCTATCGTTTTTTATTGAAATATTGACCATTGGCGTAGCTAGGGTTTTTTTTAAATGTTTTTTAGGGGTTTTTGTAGAACAGAAGCAGCAGAATAGTCATATAAACCCGAGACCCTCGCATCATATCTGTACTTATATCCCCATCTGGATACGCCAAAGTTTTTCACCTATTTTAGTTTCTATTAATACAAAAGGCTCAAAATATTTTTTTTTTCTTACAGCTTCGACTTTTTCAAAAGTATCCCAAGTTGCTGTTAATTTAAAATCAGGAGGAAACCGTTTAAAAATAGACTTTTCAAACTATATCACTTCAATTTTACAGACTTTATAAATAAAATTAAGGACAATTCCTCTGTAAGTTTTATTTAAGAGACCGGCTTTCATTGCCGCAAAGTACTTACCTCATATTTGCACATACCTTATTACTGAAAAACATCCATTTATTTTACTCGTCGATTTTTTAGATTTTCGTCTGTAAAAAGATCATAATGTATCAATATGCACGACAATTACAATTTAAGAACCCAAATATATATTGAGGTACCAAATTAAGACATAACACATATTAAACATAGATTTATTTAAGTCCAGTAGTTTTTATCATTAATACAAATTTTCGTTATTTACAACGAAATACGGAAGTCTCTTAATTTATATTTATATATATATATAAATTATTTTTACAAAAATTGTTCAATGTTCGTGTAGTAATGTATATTGCTTTTAATTAATTAAAATTACTGGACATATTTAGGTCATCTTAATTATATGATATACAATGTTACAAAACTTTGAGATAATAATATCTCAAATCTTGTATAATTTTTGTGAAATCGCTTTTTAGATAAATATGAGTTAACCACACATTATAGTTATTAAAAAAAAAACATAAAAACTCAATTATAAACCTGCACTCAGTCTTAAAACATTTGGCTCGTATAATGAGTACTTTTAAAATGAACTTAAAATTCATTTTCAATAAACATAATTAGGTAACTAATATAATATTATTCTTACAACGAGAAACTTAAAGTGAACTAATTTACTTCTTAAAATACATATTTACACGTTTAAAGACCTTGTACAGAAAAACTTATGATATTTCAATAAAATAATTTATAAAAATGATTACTACTACCTTAAAAGTATAAGGTTACAAATAATTATCACCTTAATCACATTCTGTAGTATGTGGAAGGGTATATGATACTTGCATAATTTATTTACATTTACAATTAATGCCTTTCATTCTTCCAATTTCCTCTTTCATTAAAATTTTTTCTATCTCTATGACCTCTACCAGAACCTCCACGATTCCATCGATCGTTGCCACGACCTCGATGACCTCCTCTGTTAGGAAATCGCTGGAAATTTTGATCACCTTCCATATAATTAAAATCATTTCCGGGAGGGCCATTATACCCCATATTTCCAAAATTGTGTGGCCCTCCAAATTTACTACTATTAAAGTTGTGAGGTATGTTTGGCGCAATACCTAAGAGTCCGGGAGCAGGCCCACTTCTTGGGTCAGGTAAAGGTTGATTAAAACTATGCATATGATTCATATTATTCATACCACCCATTCCTCCCATTCCCATTGGTGGAATATTCATCATATTCATATTACCTTCCATAGTGCTAGGGACACCCGGCATGTTATTGTTCATAGCGAATGGGTTTGAATTTTGATTAAAATTTATAGGCGTTTTTAGTAAAGCTTCTTTCGGCTTAGGCAAATAAACAAAATCTCCATTTTCTCCTAATGATATTCCTAAGTTAGTAAAAATATTACATAGAATAGTATTACCATGTATAGAGGTTAAATCAAACTTTTTACCTGGTGCTTTTTCTTGTTGATAATGTTTTATCATTTGAGTTACTGGTGCCAAATGTTGATTTACAAAAATTTTCTGTGTGGAACTCAGGTCTTTATACCAATTTGAATTTTGTAAAATAGTTTGTAATTCTAAGGAATTTGACTTTTGCTCATTAATGTTTTCAGTTGACTCTTTTGGTTTTCTCCGTGGATCTATTCTTGGTGCTGTATTCACAACTTTAGAAGACTTTTCACTATCACTATTAGATTCCTCAACTGACAGTCTAAACACTTTTCTTAGTCTAGGATCAGTCAGTGCTTGCGATTTTGCGGTACTATTTCTTATGTCAGTGTAATCAGGTCTGGGAATATGAATTAAAACCAATTTATATGGTATTGGTGGATGGCTGTTAATGGAACCATTAATTTCAGATGCTGGCGTGTAATTAGGGATTGGCTTAAAGGGTAAACCTAAACGTAAGTCAATATCTCCGCTTGTGTTTTGTCTTAAATCTGTATCTCCAAAACTTGGAATTTTATAGTCGGTCTGTCGGAGATCAACATCGATCCTTCTGCGACCATCTGTTGGCTCGCCATCTATACATTCATAAATAGACACTCGTTCCTGTTTTTTGGTAACGGGTTTACTTACTTCATTTGTTTTAGATGGAGAACGCCTTGATCGCGGATCTCTTGATACGTTCTGTTCCGGAGTTTCACTAGTACTTGTTGTAGTGTCATGTAAATTATTTTTCATAGTATTTAATAACTTTGTGACTTCTTCACTTATGTCAATTTTGGAAAGATCCCCAAGTTTACTTAAAACAGCTGATGTTTCTATAACAAAGGGTACATTAGATGGTGGAGACATCAGTCCTTTTTGAGGTGACATATTGGGTGACTTCTTTTTATTTCCCTTTTCTTCATCACTCGAATACCATTTTTCATCAATTAACAAGTTATTATCTTCATCGTCATCTGTAGTCGATCGTCGATTACTCTTTTCGGGATTTTTGAAAATTGGTTCTGGTTGCAAGAAACGAATATCTGTGTCGCCTTCAGTATGGATTAAGCTTTCTTCAAGATTAGGCCGTTGAATACTTGAATCACCTTCTGCAAAAGGCAGCACTCTGTGATCCACGTCTTTGATTTCGTTTATTTGATTATTTTTTTCATTTTCTATGGACTCATTAGATATATCAATATTTTCTTTGTCTTTTGTTGCAAATTTTAATGCATCCTTAGTGTACTGATCAATATCTATCATATCTTTGCTATTTGTATCTTTTTTAAACATCTTATTATTTGAAGAATCTTCACTAACACCGAGAGTAAGATTTGGTTGAAAACGCATATCAATGTCTTGTCCTGGTAATTCTGATGAAATCGATAAAGTATTAGACGGAGGAGCTGCAGGCGGCACACGTAAGTCCAAATCTTTTGCAACAGTATTAGGAGCTCCAAACTGGGTCTGTTGTTCAACATTATTAATCAGACCTAATTTTTGTATACTCATAGTGTTTAATTGTATTTCCGTAATTTGTTTAAGAGATATTCCTATACTATTTAACTGTAATACTGTCAATTGACCTAATTGGTCTAGATTTTCAATACCCATTTTAGTAAGGTCAGAAATTTGTCGAGGTGTCAGCACACCAGTTAAGTTTTTAATACTTAAAACGTTCGTATTACCCACAGTACTACTATTAGGAGAAGAATTTGAACTTGAATTATCGTTTTGCCACCTTGACTGCCTTACTTTAGGTGATATCTTTGTCGATCTTTCATTATTAAATTGATTTATATGTATTTCTGAGTTATTTTGTGGATTGGGTATATTTAAATCAAACAAAGAGGGTATATTTCTTACTTGGTTTTCAGTACTGTCTGAAAATTGTTGCATTAACTTCAATTGTGTGGTTTGTATCATTTTCAGTGCTCCTTCTCTATTTAACCTTGGAAAATCTCCCAATATTTCTTTAGGAGCCGATTCAATGTGTTTTAATAATATATTTCTCAGACCTTCATTTAGTGGTTTACCATGAGCGAATTTACATTCGTCTTTGTATATACAAGGAAGCCCAGTATGATAATATTTACATGGGAAATCTGCATGCATATATAAACATTTATCTCTTTTTGCACAACAGTCCATGAGATAAAATTTACATAATTCCATTTTTCTCGGTGGATGAGCATCATGCGAATAAATACAATCATCGCCTTTATGACATTTTCCTTGCATATAATATAAGCAAACCCCATCAGGATCCTGCATAGGATGTGTTCCTCTTCTTCTATCACTTTTATTTTTATTCCTTTCGCGTTGAGGCGGCCTATGTCTGTGACGGTGAGATTGATGACCTCGAGAATCTTGACTGCTATCAGTATCATATGAATCTCTTTCGTCATCTTGATACATTTCTTCAGGAGATTTTTTCTGAACAGGCGAAGCACCCCTTACACACATCATCTCATTCTCGTCCATTTCGTCAGAATATTCTTGTTTTTTGCGTTTTTTGCTCATACCTTCTTTTCCGTCATATTTCTTCCGTTTTTTATGCTTTCGTCGTTCCTCAACATCCTCTTCCGCTTGATTTTCACCCCCTTCATCTTTGTTCATAGCCTTTCTGATAGCTTTTTCAATATTGCCGGCAAAATCATCTTCAATAGAATCTGTATACTTACGACTCTTTTTACTTTTGTCTTTTGTCTTTTCGCTTTTATTCGATTTTGATTTCTTTTTCTTACCTGATTTTGAGTGATAAAAATTTTGATTCTCCGTTTTTTCTTGATCTTTACTTCCTTCAACATCTGGCACAGATTCTTCTTTCTTACTTTCATTAGTAATATCATTTGTCTCCTCTCCATCACTTTCAATCTCACCATCTTCTAAATCATCTGGATTTGTTGTTGCTGGGTCTGCCATTTTGATGTTTGCCCTGAAATACAGATAAGCATCAAATTAATAAAATGAAATAAATCTGTTTTGTTATAATATTGCCTAATCGACTGAATTTATATTTAGTTATAATTTACACACAGAGTGCAGATATTTGAAGAAATATTAAATCATTATAATTAACTCAAACATTCACGCAATTATATTGGATATTAAAAAAGAACACTATGTGGTAAATTACTTTGCTTCATAATTATACAGAATTAAAATTGACGAGGTAAAAATTCGACACTTAGTTTAAAAACAAGACTATGCGAAAGCATTATGATAACTTGTTTACTAAAATGCTAATGGATTTTATCATTTATATAAAAGTAAATATATCCCAGAATTTACATTAAAAAAAAAGACAATTTTGACGAAACTTGAATAAAAGCTCAGAATTACTATTTACCATATGAAATGTGATCAAAAATCTGTGATTATATTTGTCGCAAGTTTTTATCCATGTTATTAAGACATTCGTAGATATTTACGTACGCAAACATAATTCCTTCTTTATCATGTGATAAAATTATTTTTGGTGTTCTAGTGATGTTTTTTGTTAAATAAGATAAGGATATAAAGAATAAGTGACGTCTACAAAAAATTATACTAAACAAAAAAAAAACAATGTAATAACCTTAAGTCAACCGTGACCTAAATCACGGGCTACAAATAAAGAAGATAATAATTAAACGTAGTTTAGCAACATAGTTTTCTAGAAAACATAAATTTAAATAACAATAATAAATAGTGTAACATTGATTATGTATCATGCAGTTAATGTTATTTTAATACCAAATAATATAATAATAATTTATGTACCTAATTAACTACATTGATTATTTTTTACAAACACGACTTTTTTACTATAATTAAGAGCTTCAAATTCTAAAACACGCAAAATTCAGTTATTGAATTATTTTGGTATAAGTTCCGTATTGCAATAATCGTCATAAATACATCTTACTACAGTTACAGCTTTGCATGACCGCGGCCATTTTGGTATAAGCCAACCATTTTTAATAGGTACGGGTACTAAATGCGTTTGGCGAACTGAACAACACTTTTTATTCTAGGCATTTCGAAGTCTTATGTATTTCACAATTAATATAAATACTTTTGCGTATTTAAAAGTAATAACCCTAAAAAAAGTAAAATAGAAAATCATTACTAGCACGGATTGTACACTATTGCTATTTATACTCACGCATACATATATTATGCTACTTTAGAAGGCTGACGCCCTGATTTATGTACATTAAATTGTGTATTTAGACAAAAGTCGACAAGTTAACTGATATTAAATAATGCAGGAATCTTTATTTAACATGTGTGTCATGTTAAAGCGAGAGCAAGTTTCGATATTCTCTATACTGTACCTAATATTCGTAGAAACAATTGTCATTACAATGAATGTCCAGTATCACTAATTAAAATTAATAGCGCAGTTATGGATTCAACATGTATGGCAGAAGTCAATAGACTAACTGTTTATAGCCACAACTTTCAAGTAAATTATTAGTAGTACAAGGCGATATGCAAGCAGTGGGTGGCCGTACACATTTCACAATGTCTTGCTAGTTGTAGTGCGCTGTGCTCTCGCTTGCCGCGATATAAATGACGTCAGCCTTCTAGAACGGCAAGATATTATTTTGTCCTTCCTTTTTCGAGGTCACGCGTACAACGCTCACTCACACATTAAAACACAATCTTACTATGTGGCGTATAGTGACTCACGACTTTAACATACCATCTTAAATTGACCGTATAATATGTGACTAGTTTCTTAGAAATTGATTACAAATATTTAGCAAAGAAAATAGATAATAATTATGAGAATATAATTTGTAACGTAATAAAGCGTTTGACCATCACCATGAAAACCTATTAATAAGTTAATGTATTTTACCTTGATTTCTTTTAAAATTAATATATACTGCCTTTATGTATAACATTTATATATGATCCTAACAAAAGAATAATTAATATAATTTATCATGCAAAAACTATACAAATTTTTCAAACTATTACTAATTTACAAAAAATAATATATCAATTTGACTATAATTTTTAAAATGGCGTGCTGAACAGTAAACTGATAGCCGCCATTTTGAGAATTTTAGTCAATAAATATCTTTCGAATTTAGTTAATAAAACTAAAAATTTTAGGTTGAAAAATATGTGTAGCGATACGTTTGCACATGTGTGACAATTTGAGCAGACCAAGCACTATATGCGATAAAATATAGGGGAAACGCATTTGATAAAATGGCCTAAAGTAAATACATAACATTGTTACCGAGCTTACATTAAATGAACAATTCACTATATGCGACTACTATACGCCATGTAAAAGAATTCTTTCATAGCATTGCTGCATAAAGACGACGTAACAAATCGAGTACGTAATATTAATAATATCGAATTCGGACGACGACTGCAACGAAACAAAATCAAGATTTGTAATCATTTAGTTCCACTTTTTACCACGCCAATTAGAGGCGCTTTATTAAATAATTGTTGCCATAACTACAGAACCAAAGAGCAACTTGTAGTCAATAAATCTTCTAAATATAGAAGATTCGCTAAAAACATTGAAATATAAATAAAATTTTAGTTGTTATTTATTGTTTAAATTATTGTTAGTAAAAGAGCTTTGATTTTTTCAAAAAAATTATATAGTTGTGATGATATAAACGTGTTAAAGCGATTGTCTCCGATATATGACTTCCTTCGTTTCAAGAAGGCAACAAAACAAAATAAGAAATACAAAGACAATGTGTGTATGTAATAGATTTTTAACAACTTCTTAAAATAAAGTATTGTCTTAATTAATTATTACATTTGTAAAAGTATAGTTATATAATATGTTTACATTAAAATGTTATAGACAAATAATACGTCTTAGAATAAAAAATAGCAATTTAAAAAAACATTGTTTTAAAATATAAATTGTAATATCTTTAATTACTAAATTAAAAGCAAAAAATTATTATGTACGTGTCAATAATATAAGTATATTATTGACACGTACATAACAATAGCATATTATAAAAATCTATAAATTACTTTTATTTAACTGAAATGGTAAACAAAAATAAAGTTTTTAGTAGATACAACAGTATCAGCTATTTAGAAAGGCTTATTCATCATTCGTTAGAGAAGTTACCTCATAGGCTCATACAACGAAGAACTGAATTAAATAATAAAGAAGTTAAATTATTACGTACAAGCTTTTTTAACACAAAATATGCATTGCATTTCATTGCATGTTTTTATTTGCAATATAAAAATAATTGTTGCTTATAATAGTTTAATTCGTAAACTTTGAAGTAAATAATGCCTCTATAAAAATATATTTTCTTTTAGTTATTAATCAAGATATAAATTCCTTGTTTATAGATTTTATAAATTTAATTTTTATTCTATGAGATGTCATTTTTGAGCAATATATTTTAGATAATAGTAACATTGTGAATTGTCTAGTAATAATTGGTAGTAATGCTAGACGTCAAATTTTATCAAGTGATAAGAAATTAAAAATTACAGTCAGCGTTTTTTGTCAGCGTTTTTAATGATAAACTGCTTTTAATATTTACAAATGACTCCATCCTAACAAAAGTCTGTGAAATCTCTTTTTTAAAGTGATCGAGTTAAAAATGTAAATAACCAGTCGAACCATAGGAGTTGTTATTATTATTTTATTTTTTATTGATAAAATTAAATTAAGATGTCTAATCCTAGCAATCCTTTTGCGGGCCTATTAGGAGCATCGGATGGTCAACCCACTAACGAAAGTGATAGCTTAAACCCTGAACAATTAGATGTTGATTTACAGCAATCACAGGATGCAGAGAAGATGAAAACAATAAATAATATAGTTCAGAATGTATTTCACTTTACAATAAACTCTAATGCTGTTGAAGGGCAATCTGACATTCAATTAGTGTACCTAGAAGAGCTTGCTCAAGCTATGAACCCACGAATTAACATTGACTTAGAAGCGTTAGAACAAGCGCTCTTTGAAAGACTTTTGTTACAAGATATCCAGCAGAGTGTCATACCTAAAACTTGCACTGCTTTTAAAGAACATGTTATACAAAACCAAGTGTTCCCTTATCTGTTCAGTGCTATGGAAAATGTTCTAAGTTACAACCAATATGAAAAATCTTACATAAGAAGTGCTTTAGAGAAAATGAAGGAACTAATTTTTCGAAATGCAGTGACTGCTCTGAAACAGCCAGCATTATTTGAGGGACAGGATTTTGGTTCACAGCTAGTAGAAATATTAAAACATAGTGGTCCTCAAAGCCATACATTTTTTAGTGATTTAGTCAATGCATTTGTAGCCGATGGTAACATATTGTTCTTTCAGTCATATTTTATACAATAAACAAAAATTAAATTTATTATAATATATTTTTTTTACAGATGATAAAGACTGTCTGTTACAGTTAAAAGATACAATGCTACCTGTTTTCAAAAAAATCTACTTAGATATTATGAAATCAAACTTAATCAATCTGCCAATATATATTTTGCCATCCATACAATTGTTTGCAAGTAAGTTAAAATATAAAGAATTTTGTTATATATTTTAAAACAATTTTCAACTACCAGTGTATGATGTTTCGTGTAATTCTACCCTCAATCTTCTTAATATGTAATTTTAAACCATTGCACTATTGTGGAATTTGAGAAGTGCTTCCAATGATTTGATCTCGGCCCTTTAATACTTTTTAAACTGACCTATATTATCCTGCTGTGTGAAAATTGTGAACTATCCTCGAAACTTATGAACAATATTTGTTTATAGCAAGGCTATTGTTATTGTATTGTGCTCAAAGAAAAAAACACAAGCAGCATCTATGATAAACAACCTCTTTACAAACAAAATATTCTAAATAGTATAGTAGGTATAATAATGATGTAGCTAGACTTTGATTGATTAATTGAAAAATGATTTAAAAAAAAAACAAATTTAAAAAATTATATATATGAAATTTTTACACAGGTAATACATATTTAGCACCAATATTGATGGAATCCAGTGAACCGATGACTGAAACCAATGGGAGATTGTACCAGGATTCTTTGATTGGTGCCTTGTTAAGTCTTTCTGTTCTTCCTCGCACTGCAACTAGCATGCCTGAATTTTTTGACAATCCATTGGATCAGGTATGTTATAAAAATAATATAATATTTAAAAAAGCTTTTATCATTATACTTTTAAAACTAATATCTATTTCTGTGTCTTTATAAACATATTATAATTTACTTATAAAGGCATTCTTATTATAATGATATAAATTAGAGATGGACCAACTATGCATTGTCTGTTGCTTTATATTGTCTTATGCTACTACATAAGGTAGTTCCAAAAATGTTAGTCAACCTTTTAGCTCAGTTAGCCATTGCCTTTTTTGTAAAAAGTGTACTTTTAATCTTAAATAGTAATTTGTGTGTTAGTCTGAACAATGAATAATAGGTTAATTTAATTTAATAACAATAGATGAATATTACTATCTCATTTCAATGGCCTTACTTTGGACATAGAAATATAAATAAAGTAAAGCGACATTTGTTGGTGTTTTTTACCAACGAGTCACTAACTACAAATATAGCCAGGTACTTGGTACATCTAATATATAAATGCATTTAAAACATGTGATTTAGTATTAAAATTTCATATGTGTTTAATAATCTTTATTTTTTATCACTAGGCGGCAACATCAATGATTGAAACATCAATTTGGAATGCATCATCACACCTAATCAATAATTTACACAAAATATTCTTGACTCTCTTAAAAGGGGGACCCCAAATAAAAAATAGGTTATTATCTTGGATTGGAAAATGTCTCAAGGCCAATCTTGCTAGAGGAAAAATATGGAATATTCAGGTAAATTTAAAATACTTGAATAGCAATTAATATGGTGTATGTATTTTCAAAGTGTAACATTAATAATGAAACCATTTATAATGCTTATTTTAACAAAATAAAAAGTACAATGATTTACATTGTAGCCTCAGTACATCCATCCAGCCATCAGTACCATTAATTGTAGCCTCAGTGCTATTTTCCACACCAAGAAATTTTTTATTAAACTTTTGACTATTTGTTATGTTTCCATCACAATACAATTTATTTTATAACTTATAAATATATAGTTCTAAACTCAAGTTCCAAGTGAGTTTGTGATCACTTAGCCTTGCCCTATCTAGACAGATTGAATGATTGTATAATGATTTCATTGACATATTATGTGATAATATAATAATAATTTAGAGAATGAAATAATCAACAAAGAAGGGTTTTAAAAAATTATATTAAGATTCCTAGGAACGAAACTATAAATACAAAAATATACCCATTTTGGCAGTTAATAACTCAGTGTATGTAAATCCAAGATCAAGACGTCTGGCATTCAAAATATTTAATATTTTATTATGATATTGAAAATCCAGTATGAGTTATGATATATTATAGATATAAAAGATCATTTCCCGAATATTCCCGACCTCTTTCTTGCCGAGGTGTCGTAAAAGGCGACTAAGGTCATAGTGGTGTAAACAACTACACCAACCAGAACGGTGAGGATAACAGTGTCACCATATCTTGCCATACACTGCGCTCGCCAACCCGCCTGTCAAGTATGGCGAGTATGTGCAAACCAGAAATGATGGGTGAGGCCTACATTCAGCACTGGACATACAATGGCTCATGTGGTGGGGGATTTATCCATTCTACCCTCAAAGGCCTAAAAATATTGACATCACCAGGTTGAAACAATCATTCAATCAACCAAATTTATTTCTGAGAAATGTGCTAAAAAATAAAAATAAACGTCTCACACTCAACAGCCCCCAGTAGGATGTGAATCCTGTGTCGGGGGTCCAGAAACACACACAATACACAAGCACAAACGCCCAGACCATATATGTATGGTCTATAACAATTATTTGTCATGTGCGGGGATCGAACCCGCAACCGCTAGCGTATCAGCCAGTTGCTGTGACCACTGCGCCAACGCGTCGTCAAAAATAACATACTACTTGAATTGTAATAAAAATATTCTAAATTTTACTAAATAATGTAGCAAATTCAGTCATAAGTCAAATTGATAAATACTCTTAATTGAAATATTACAAAACAACAAAGACGATTTTCTTAAAAAAAATATTTTTATTACATTGTACTAGACGACCCCATTGGTGTAATGGTCACCATGCCAGACTGCCAACACCTTTGTGATGAGCAAATTTGTTGGCTGTCGGTCTGAGTGTTCAATATGTATCGATATAAATTATTAATGTATGTATATGTAGTATATCAGTTGTGTCAGTACCCATAACAAACTATAAATAGTTTAACATGGGGCTATCCAGCGGTGTGTGAAATGTGTCCTAATATTTATTTATTATTTATTTATTGTTATAAATATATTTTTCAGGCAGAAATGAGTGCAGTTACAATGACTTGTGTCCCCGATGCCTTCATGTTAAACCTTGGTGCAGTACTTTTACAGTTGTGTCAGCCTTTCTGTACAAAGCCTGACGATCCAAAGTCACTTAAAATAGATCCTACTTATGGTGCAGTTCCTGTAAGTATTATACAATATATAGTTATATATTATATTATTATTATATTATAGTTATAATTTTAACTTTATAATAATATTTTACCAGGAAAATAATACAATGTGATTTTTTTTACACAGGTATTAGAGTGAAAGTTTATTGTGATAAACCCTTTTTTTCTGATTCAAATGTATTTTTGTTCATTTATTTATATTCAATATTCTTCGAAAATGTTGAACAAATTTTAATATTTTTACTACTAGAAACCTGCACTACTCTCTACTCGAGTAACATAGACAAAAAAAAAATCATATTACGACTCATGATAGCAAACAAGTATTTATTTATTTTTTATTTTATTTTTATTTTGGAAAACAAACAGTGATCAGACTTATTTTAAAGCTAATTACATTAAAAAAATAAAAATACACCATTTAAGAGTCAAAGTAGCAACAAATGTAAACACGAAGGAAGAATAGTTAATCAGTTAAAAGTAAACCAATTATATTTTCCACAGCCAGAAGAATGTGAAGCGAAATCTGTACATTTGGATTGTTTACATAGTGAAACGTGCTTGTTACCCGCTCGGGAATCAGAAGATGGACAGCCTATTAAGCGTCCAACTGCTGACACTTATAATTTCGTGACTGAATGCTTCTTTTTGACACAGAAGTGTATTGATTTAGGTAAGCTTTCTACTAGTGCTATATTTAGTCTTTATTTGTATCCCTTTAGAGCTGGGTCACCCTATCTTGTGAAATAATGTAGATAGGTCTAGTTATAGTTTCTAGAAAGAGAAATAAATCCAGTGGGCTATTTTTAAAATAAAGGGCTCAGTATTAATTACAAACTTAATTTGCGTAGAAAGAAAACTTAATATTAACTTCTTATGTATAAAACCACCGTTTGAAAATAATATATACTAAAAATAAAAATAAAATAATATTATATTAAAAATAAAAATAAATAAATAATATTTCGTATTAATAATAAATAATTCGATTCCTCGATTCGATTCGATCGAATTCCTTGTGAAGCGGGACAAAAGTGACACTTTCTGTCCCCGCTTCACAGGGAAAGGTAGGAAATTAAAGTATGTGTAACACGGGATGACAGTACTACATCCTTTCCTGCATGTTTACCATCCTTTCCTCCGGCTGTTTTCGTCCATTGTAACACAATATACTATTTTATTAATTATAGTTAATGTTAAATACCGATTCGGAATGTAAATTCTGCTGAAAAAGTACTCAATATAAAATACAACATACAAATCCAGTCATACATATAACATATGTCCTGCATGAAAGTCAGGGCCACTAAACCCACACATTCTTTGTCATTTATATGATATTGAATAGAATAATATGATTTGGCTATTAAAGACTTTAAAAATAAATTATTAATTAGCAATTGTAAAATCGTTTGTGGGATTTTATTATATATGCGTATAACTTGGCTCATAAAAGGAAACGTTTATTTATCGAAGTCGGAAACTTGAATTTACAATTTTATCATTCCTTCTCAAGTTTATACTACGTTTCTTACTGTTTCCGTCAAAGTATTCAGTATTATTATCAATATACATAATATTAAATACACTGCGACGCAATTGTAATGTCTGTTTTTTTTTAAACATCCCAAAGGAAACTCAAACTTCAAAATCATAAATGCCGCGAATAAGTCTTTTTTTGTAGAATAAAAACACTCAATATCTGAAGCGTTACCCCATAGTAATAAACCGTAAAACATGACATTATTGAAATGACGAGAATATACTAATCGAGTATTATCAAGTTGGTTAGTTGAGGAACTTTCCTAACCGCGAATGCTGCGGTACAGAGTTTGTAAAAAACTGAGCTTTATAAAAAACTGGTAAAATGTCTAGTCCAAATAACGTCCAGTATCGACGCACGTGTTGAATCCGTTGGGCCATTTCGATGCAAACCTACAAAACATGACAACGACCTACATAACGACGACCGTTCTGGTGTAGTGGTGCACGTAGTCCCCTCAACTCCTTAACGCCGGCGGTCGCGGGTTCGATTCCCGCTCGGGGCAGATATTCGTATTTGTGTGCAAATATTTGTTTCCAGTCTGGGTGTATGTCCTTGTGGGTTTCCCCACCGTGCCTCGGAGAGCACGTAAAGCCGTCGGTCCCTTTGTTATCGAAGACACCTGATAACGATCGTTACTCATAATAGGGAAATCATCCGCCAACCCGCAGCGGAGCAGCGTGGTCGATTAAGCTCGAACCCTTCTTTTATATGAAGAAGAGGCCTTCGCCCAGCAGTGGGTTGCACAGGCTGATACAGTATAGTATAGTACAGTACAGTAGTACATAACATATCGCTAATATTTGTGGTATGTTGATGCTGGTGCATGCAGGCGTGCGCGTGTGCGCGGAGAAGCTGTGGCAGTGCGGCCAGGAACTCGGCCGCGCCCAGCGCGCGCTCGCCGACGTGGCCACCACGCACCGCGCTCTCGAAGTCCTCCGGCGCCGCACGCAATTCCTTATGACTAAGTGAGCCTGCCTCTGTCTTCCTTCTCCACTTGTATAATCCGCACGCGAGCTCCGAGGAAGCGGGCGGGTGTGCGCCTCCTAGTGATGCGACTCGAGTCACTTTTACTCGAGTGACTCGAGTTAAGTACGGAAAAAATCATACTCGAGTGAAAAAAATATTGACTCGAGTTAACTTCGACTCGAGTTATCACTCGTCGAGACAAACAAGTAAAAATATGTACAGTTATCGATAAGTGTAATTCGATAATTTTCATGTTGTGCGATTCAATAATTATTGATAATTTCGTGTTATTCGTTAATTATCGGTAATTGGTTTTGGATCCGATAGGTATTGATAATCGTGATTCGATAATTTTTTAGGTATTCGGATAAGGCTAGGGCGTAAACGTCAGTACTGGAGGCCGGATGACCTTGTTTTTTTTTTTTTTTTTTTTTTTTTTTTTTTTTTTTTTTTTTTTTTTTTCGTCGTCCGAAAATGTCAGTAATTACTCGAGTCACTCGAGTGACTCTAAACTACTCGAGTGACTCGACCACTCGAGTGGTACTCGAGTGACATTGCAAAATGACTCGAATGACTCGAGTGGTAAAATTGGACTCGAGTCGCATCACTAGCGCCTCCCCCGATCGTCGCCTCTTACCCCGCACTCTCCCACTACTAGTGATGACCTTGACGTGAGAGCACGCTTATCGAGTCTTTATTAATTAAGAAATAATAATTTATTTTTTACTTTATTTAATAATTATTTTTATTAATACGATTATCGTATAATTTTATATATATATATATATTTTTATAGTCGTACGAATAATTATTTTCTTTTTAGGACAATCATATGAATAGCAACAGCCTTTATTTATTTATTTTAAGTATATAATACCCTCGTAGAATTATTTCATAATTTACACTCGCAGGCTTAAGATGTGTTAGTATCGATAACGCAATATCGACTAAATCACAACTCTAGGTCATTATGTCAACATTCCTTATAATTCCTCGAAGCTTGCGCGCGGACTATACTACAACCATGGCGGTCATAATAGGGTATTCTACTATGTTTGAAAAAGTACTTCAAAATGATAATTTTCGTAATAAAAAGCCAAAAAAAAAAAATTATTTCTGCAAAATAAACACGCTTTCTTGCCATAAAATTAAATTAAAGTTTAAACCTTTTTAATTCCCGCGAAAACGCGGTCACCTATTTTGGTGACGTAATATGCGTAAAGTTGTGTTCCGTTATACACTGAGAGCACTCTGAGGTGTGACGTCAATTCAGTATACTGCGAAGCCGTTACTTTTTAGTTTGCTATACTGTGCTATACTGGTTACTGATAAAACGGAACGCAGTCCAGTATACTATCATCCTAATTTTTCGACATTGTTTTCAAATAAAATATTTATCATGTATACGTTTTCTGTTCAAAAATAAATTCAACAATATTCAAAAATTAATTTTAGAATATTGTTGACATTTTTGAATAACAAATCATTCGTGCTGTTATATTTTTTAATCAGGTGATCAAAGTACTGAAAGCACCTTACCTCGAAATCGCCAGTGCTCACAGTACAAAAATTATGCTATTTATGACGTCATAATATATTTCTATATGGTATTGCAGTAGTGTACTGGCACTCAATAAAGGAACGAATTTTTCACTAGTAAGAGCACTGAGGAGTGCTCGCAGTGTACATCGGAAACATTGTCTTTACGACGTCACATCATGGCGGCTCGTGTTTTAGATCACGTGATATACAGATTAAAAATTACGACTTTTAATTTCAATATAATAAAACAATAATGTGCTTTTATGACTCAAAATCAGAATATTTAAGTATATTTCTACATAAACTTTAATTTTTATCAAATCTCATAATTTATTTTTCACTACCGAAAGTACCCTATTAAATAATTAGTGTTATAAGCTATTATTATTCCACATATTATGTGAAGATATAAAACGATACAATAATATAAACTTTCTTTTTAATTTTTCGTTACGCAAACAAAATTAAAGTTAGGACTTACTGTCAACTTAATTTATTTACGTAAACTCTATAATATAATAATACTTTTTTTTATTAAGTAAAATTTAAAATATTACAATAAACAAGTTTTGGTTTACAACTATTTGGCTAATTATTTAGACAAAGTATGCGTGAATATGATAGTCATTAATTCTCTATATATTTAGCATAAGTCGTTAGAATGGACGATAACATCTTTCAAACTTTGAGTGAATTAAATATTTGCTGGTCCCGTCGCCAGATTCATGGCCTACCGCTGCGCGTTGCTGGAGACGGACATGCTGACCAACCTGCACCGGCTGCAGGCGACCACGTGCACGTGGCTGGTGCAGGTGGCGTCGAGCCCCACCAGCGACCCGCCCTACGCGCCCGGCACGCTGCGCCCCGTGCGCATGCCCTTCACCACCCCTCCGCCCGACACCTTACGGTCAGTTCACACTCCGACCCGACACCACGTTAGTAAAGAAACGGAACAGAGACAAAGTTTCTAAGAAGCGAGCAAAACTTATACCTATTTTTGTAGGATTAAAACAGGAGGATAAAATTTAGGATGGATAAAAATGATGTGTTTTTAATCTTTCTATTAATGTTCACACACACTGTACAGTAAACCATATTTACACTTTTATATTAAAACACTATTAAAATTACATTAAAATACTATTTAAATTATTAAATTATCATTAAATGAAAACACGGCGCGCGACGTTTACTGCAGCCCCTGAGTTTGAGCACTCGCCGAGCCGGTACAGGCCGGTTGCTCTCCGTACGTGACGGAGCGCGATTGTATGAAGCTTTGTCTCTGTCCCTTTTCTTTACTCATGTGACGACACGCCGACCTCTCGACATAATCACATAGTGCCTAGTGCAATAAAATAATAACTGAATTTATTTAAAATTAGTCTATTAATTTATTTTAAATTATTATAGCATTTGACCTTACTTCTCAGAATTCGTTCCTTATAAGCAATACTATCATAAATAGTACAATAGTAATAGTATAAAGTGCCCAAAAACTTAGGGCGTTATAATATAAGCTCCCATTTTGCGTCGAGGATTCCGAAATACTTTCCTGACGTACGGAACTGGTATATATTTAACACTAAACCTACCAGAGCGGTCAAATGACCGCTTTTGAGACTTTAATTAAAATTGTTAAATTCTAGGTTTATATTTTTCTTGAACTTACGTCTGACTTTTTCTATAATATAAAGCTACTTTGTACGTATAGAATTAACTAGAACAAATATAGGTCAACGCGCGCCACTTCACAGAATGTGTGTCCTATACAATTGTTTATTTGATCAAATAGATATGTTTTCGTGCTCCCGGCATCTTTTTAAAACTTAAACTAGGAAATTGTTTGTGTAGATCAATAATTATTGCATTGCTGTTTTCCATTAACTATAGATTAAGAATATTAATACCTTATCATCTTTACTGTCCTAGCTGTAATTCGAAACCCAATGTTCTTAGTGAGACACATAGGGGACAATTTGTATCTATTTTTCTGTTTTTATGCTACACTGTTATTCTTGTAATTGTTTCTGTACCGTTCTCCAAATAAATAAATACTTAAGAGACCTATAAACCTAAAAAACTTAAAAAAGAAAAAATATAAACCTAGGATTTAATCATTTTAATTAAAGTCTCAATATCGGTCATTTGACCGCTCTAGTAGGTTTAATTTTAATCGATAACGAGTCAAGTTGTACTAATTTTGAAATGTTATTATTTTATAGATGCATTCCCGAGTTCATTCTAGAGAACGTAGTGGTGCTGATAACGATGGCGCGACGCACGGTCGGCGCCATCACCGACGAAGCGGACGCCGCGAGCCTCTTGGAGCCAGCGCTCACACTCGTCCTTACTTTCATGGGCGACTCGACTCGGACGTACAATCCTCATTTGAGGTATGTCTCTGATAAGTCATTGTTATATTTTACTAGCTTTTACGCGCGGCTTTGCTCGTATTGAAGCCGTTACGTCAATTTATTTAATCCTAATTTCAATATTTAAGGGCTCGCCTTGCGGAATGTCTGCAAGCAATGCTTCCAAATAATACTGATGACCAGCAACCTTTGAGTAATATAGCATCGTTCTACAGAGAACAACTTTTTAAAGAACATCCGCATAGATTACGGGTTAGTACATATTAAATAGCAGCTACATTTGATTATCTATATATTATTAAGTATAGTCGGATCGCGGAGCAGGAGGAATTTTGTACATTGACCTTTTACTACCTGTCTCTGTCACTCCAGCGTCCGTCCGTATATATATTGCGTCTTGCTCGTACATACATTGTATTTTCCGATTCCGATACCGGTTCAGTAATTACTAAATATCTCGTAAACTATTCATCGGATTGCCTTGAAATTTTCAGAGAATATTTTCGAAATATCGTACTTTAAGAATATTCTCCAAATATCATACTTTAAAAAAAATCGATTTTTTTTTCAAAATTCTAACTGCATCTACCTCCTTAAGTATAACGGATGTAGTTATATCAGATTTATTACCATTTTTTAGGTTTATTTTAAGGTGTTTCAATCTGAAGTCGTATATTTTATATCACGATAATTCCAATCATTTTCATATTATTAAAAAAAAAAAAAAATTAATCCTCAGCAGAAGTTCTTTTGATACATCGTCATATTATATTTAAGAGTCAATACACATGTAATCATATAATATATTTGTAAATATTATCCTAAATTGACCTTTCTGGTGTGGTAATGCGAGTAGTCACCTAAACGCCGGCGGTCACGGTTTCGATTTTCGCATGGGGCAGATATTTGTATTTGTACAAATTTTTATTTTTGGTCTGGTTTCTTGTGGGTCTCCGCACTGCCTTGGAGAGCGGTTATTATAATTATAATAATAATACTCTTTATTGTACACCATGAATAGGACAAAAGTCATAACAAATTAAGAAAGATGTACAAAGGCGGTCTTATCGCTAATGGAGCGATCTCTTCTAGACAACCTTTTGATATAGGACACAGTAAAGTAAAGGCGGATAATGAAGTGTACAATGTCATATACAATACATACACATATTCATACATAAACACATACATACACATATACACACATTATATTATAGATATGCATACAAAAATATTAGGTAATAATATATCATACATAAAATACGTACGTAAATAGTATTAAAATAAAGGAAAATAGAATCATGGACATCGGATAGCGATCGCTACTCATGGTAGGAAAATATCCGCCAATCGAACAAAGTGAAGCAGCGTGGTGGATTGAGCTCCAACCTTCCCCTACCTTTGAGTAATATAGCATCGTTCTACAGAGAACAACTTTTTAAAGAACATCCGCATAGATTACGGGTTAGTACATATTAAATAGCAGCTACATTTGATTATCTATATATTATTAAGTATAGTCGGATCGCGGAGCAGGAGGAATTTTGTACATTGACCTTTTACTACCTGTCTCTGTCACTCCCGCGTCCGTCCGTATATATATTGCGTCTTGCTCGTACATACATTGTATTTTCCGATTCCGATACCGGTTCAGTAATTACTAAATATCTCGTAAACTATTCATCGGATTGCCTTGAAATTTTCAGAGAATATTTTCGAAATATCGTACTTTAAGAATATTCTCCAAATATCATACTTTAAAAAAAATCGATTTTTTTTTCAAAATTCTAACTGCATCTACCTCCTTAAGTATAACGGATGTAGTTATATCAGATTTATTACCATTTTTTAGGTTTATTTTAAGGTGTTTCAATCTGAAGTCGTATATTTTATATCACGATAATTCCAATCATTTTCATATTATTAAAAAAAAAAAAAAATTAATCCTCAGCAGAAGTTCTTTTGATACATCGTCATATTATATTTAAGAGTCAATACACATGTAATCATATAATATATTTGTAAATATTATCCTAAATTGACCTTTCTGGTGTGGTAATGCGAGTAGTCACCTAAACGCCGGCGGTCACGGTTTCGATTTTCGCATGGGGCAGATATTTGTATTTGTACAAATTTTTATTTTTGGTCTGGTTTCTTGTGGGTCTCCGCACTGCCTTGGAGAGCGGTTATTATAATTATAATAATAATACTCTTTATTGTACACCATGAATAGGACAAAAGTCATAACAAATTAAGAAAGATGTACAAAGGCGGTCTTATCGCTAATGGAGCGATCTCTTCTAGACAACCTTTTGATATAGGACACAGTAAAGTAAAGGCGGATAATGAAGTGTACAATGTCATATACAATACATACACATATTCATACATAAACACATACATACACATATACACACATTATATTATAGATATGCATACAAAAATATTAGGTAATAATATATCATACATAAAATACGTACGTAAATAGTATTAAAATAAAGGAAAATAGAATCATGGACATCGGATAGCGATCGCTACTCATGGTAGGAAAATATCCGCCAATCGAACAAAGTGAAGCAGCGTGGTGGATTGAGCTCCAACCTTCCCCTATATGGAGAAGAGGCTTTTGTCAAGTAATGAAACATTTTTTGGCTAATTCGGTTCAGTATCCTGAATTTCTCACATACTATTAAACGAACAATTATTGTTCATAAATTTAATATGGCTAAAAGGGAAACCTGTGGTAAGAATTTTTTAGGTCTAGAAATCGATTTGTCAGACTTGGACCCTAGAACGTCATCTTTTGTCAAGTAGTGTCATAGTGTTCTAGGTTATTATTAGTTAGTGACATTTAATTTTAATACATGAATACAATTCTACAGCTTGTTCCATGTCTCCTGGATGTATTTGTCGGAATAGAAATGACTGGACAAAGTGTGCAATTCGAACAGAAGTTTAATTACCGGCGACCCATGTACTGTGTAATGGATTTCTTATGGACTATTGAAGAACATAGGGATGCTTTTACGTAAGATTCATAAAACACCTTGAAAATGTTGTATAAATATACTTTTGTAAAAATTTAGTACCTTACAATGAATGTTATTTTTCAAGGTTTAGAATAATAATCGACTAGAATCGGTTTCTTACAGTCAGCGTCACTGTCATGCCTTTCTTATATCTTATGTGTTTATACATACAGATTATCTATAATTTCAGGAGGTTGGCAAGGGAAGCCGAAGCTAATATGGAAGCAGTTCACCCACCACTATTTTTACGTTTTGTTAATTTGTTAATGAATGATGCTATTTTCTTACTCGATGAGGCACTTGGTAACATGGCTCAGATACGTACAATGCAGACTGCACAGTGAGTAATGAAACTGATTTTTTTATGTACATTAGGTAATTATGCAACAAATAATGATTATAACATTTCATGCTTTATCCAACTTAACAATGGTTCCAACATATCTTTGTAATAAAGTACTATATCTGTATTATATACATAAATATATTTATACTCGAGGTTTCATTGTTTGTTTAAAAATAAAAATCTCAGAACTTTCTGAAAAATGTTTCAGTAAGCATATGTACACAAATGCACAATTGCGCACACACGTACACTACCACATTTGAGGAGCGCGTGGTTAAAAGGTCACATAATTTATCCATTTACAACGCACCTGCTAATCCTCTGATTTAGCGGGTGTCTATAGATGTCGCTTTCACTTACCACCTACTGAACCGACTGTCCGTTTGCCCCCTCTAACATTAAAAAAAAATTGATGTCGTGTGCAGGGAGTCGGGCGCGTGGAACTCGTTGCCGGCGGCGGAGCGCGAGCAGAACCTGGCGAACCTGTCGCACACGGGCATGCTGGCGCGCTTCGACAACATCCTGGGCCGCGACACGGTGCGCACGCTGGTGCGGCTCACCGCGCACGCGCCCTACGTCTTCTGCCACCCCACGCTCGTCGAGCGCATCGCCTCCATGCTCAACTACTTCCTGCTGCACCTCGTCGGGCCCAACAAGAAGAACTTCAAGGTACGTGCGACGTACACGTGACGTCGCGCGAGCGGCCTGGCCGCCCCGTCGCACACGGGCATGATAGTGTGCACGAATTGTCACTTTTATTGATATCTAGTAAATATGCTCAAATACAAGAGAATTTAAACGGGTATTTACATACTGCTATTGCAAAAAAAAATATTTTTTTTTAGAATAATTTTACATTCGCAACTCGTGACATACAAATGTGACAAGCACTAAAGTTTAAATAGAAATATGCAAATTATTAAAATTTACTTATTGCACTTAAACCATTATTTGCTTATTTCTTTTGTATTTAATTGCATAATAATGTAATTAAAAAGTGAGTAAAATAACAAATTTTTTACGTGATTATTTTATCAGCGCCGATATTTGTACTGTACTTTGTGTGTATTCGAGATACTTTATCTTTTCTTATAACTTTGCAGCGTTGTTTACGTTTTTCTTTTTGACGTGATAACGTCTAGTAAATTGATGAAAGCTATCGGGTATTTTTTTTCAAAAATGACGCCATTTTGTCACGTGTCGCGAGCGAACGAGAGCGCAGAACAAGCAATAGAGAGGCACGATCAGTTCGACTTATGACGCATCTCTCTTACACTCCATCGGACCGCGTTCGAGTACATTAATTCTACACCTATGTTTTCTTATGACGTTATCACGTAAAAATTATCGTTCGTAAACCGACTTTACAGACAACCATTTTTTTTTTTTGCATTTTTCGGTATAGAAAAAGAAGCACTGTTTGGTGTACTTTTTACTTTATTTTGGTAGATTGGTACTAGACATTATATATAAAATGGTTTTTAGCTGAAAAACTGAAATTATACGAGTAAGTGATTATTATATATCCATGACTTTGACGTCATCCAAAGCGCGCAAACTATGATATCGTTCGAACATAATAAAATAAATCGATATTTTATACATTATTCTAAAAATAATTCAAGTACATCCGACAATATATTTAACATCATATCATATCTTATCTTTCTCTAATTCTGTCGCAAAATTCCAGCTGAAAAAAAAATGGCCACTTTACGTGAACGATTATGGACACGTTGAACTCTGGAGCGAATGAAAAAGTAATCTTTTTTATCCTTTGAAACCAACGGCGACGTCACCAAAGTGGCTCAACGCCTTTGAAGTTTAGGAAAATGCCGCCATGTTTATTTTTATTTATTTATACTTTTATGTACACCACAAATATACAAACAAGACAGGCTTGTGACAATTACAAAATGTGAAGTAAAAGGGGCGGACTTACGGCTAGGTTTGAGTAATTTTCTAATTGTTCTCTTACAATGATGTCATAGCTGCATTATCATCACTTTTGTTTTTATTTACCTAGCCAGTTCTAAATTTCCCTATTCCTAGTACGAGTGTTTAGAGTACCAAAAATATATTTAAGTTGATCGGTCATATATGTATAGTTGATACATATATGATTCTAAATTAGTCACTAATGGCCTACAATTAATTATTTAAAATATTAAGGGTAGAAGTGTATTAAACACTAATTTAGTCAACGTTTTATTTTTTTACGTCCCTTTTTTCATTCATCATCATCATCATCGTCATCATATCAGCCGTTGGATGTCCACTTTTGAACGTAGGCCTTCTCTATCGACCTCCAGAGCGACCGGTTCAAAGCAGCCTCAATTTTTTCACTAAAACAAAGAAAAATATTCTTAGAATTAATGTCTGTCCTAGTTAAAAAATAAATCGAATAGTAATAATAATAAATATTTAGGTAATAAGGTAGATAGATATACATATGTTTTTTTCCCTGCATGACGTAAACAATTGCATAAAATTGAGCTTTAAGCGTACAAAAGCAAATAATTTACAAATTTACAGGTAAAAGACATGAAAGAGTTCGAATTTGAACCGGCCAACACGGTGCTGGATATCTGCCGCATGTACGTCGAACTCGGTAACAATGAACGTTTCTGTGCTGCGGTTTCGGACGACGGCCGATCGTATTCACCACAGCTGTTTTCGTTGGCCGAAGCTGTTTTAGGTAAATTTTATATACTGACTGGTGAGTCACTATAAATATTTAAGGAGAATACTCGGTACATGATTCTCATTCGAATTATGTAAAAAAAAATAGGTACTTAATTTTTGACCAAATTTTCATAAATTTCAATTCAAATAAATGAAGCGTTGACACTTCTCAGTCATGCCGGCGGCACGTGCACAGGTGTTGTACTGTGCTGCTTGTTCACATCTAAAAATTGCCAAAGTTCACATCATTTACCTAGTCAACAAATTTGTTGCTTAAATGAGTAAAATATCTTAGTATTTTTGCCTATTCTAAGCCAGGATTAAAGTATAAAGGGGGACTGCTCATGCTTGTTTATCCTGCTACCCTGTTAACACGTGGCGGCGTTTGAACGTAGGTAAACTACCTGTTTTGTGTCGAAAATGCAACTATCTGCTAGGGTGTCCAGACGAAGCGTAAATAATTAGATAACTGTTAAGTAACTTTACTTAAAAGTTTATTAATATTTACCTATTTTTTTACATAATTCGAATGCGAATCATGTACCGAGTATTCTCCTTAAATATTTATAGTGACTCACCATTCATTCTGTATAATACTGCACGTACTGGGTTACAATATACTTTTATAGTCACTACTTCGCTTACGTAAATGAATACGTGATAATACGTCTTATGATATATAATATTTTTCAATACACGTATATAATTAAAAAAATTAGACGATTATTTTTATTTCTAATTAAAAAAAAAAACAAACATAAATTTAAATCCTTAATATAGCAGCAGAAATTTGTACTATTTTGTTTTGATACACTATAAAGCTGAAGAGTTCGTTTGTTTTTTGAACGTATTAATATCAATATGTTATTGTTCGCACATTTACGTATGTTTATTGAAGAAATGAAAAGATCCGGAGCAACCGTAAACAAAACCTATTTGTTAAGCATGTTACGTATTAAGGCCGCTTAACTGTGCCGCATCGGCGCAACTTTGAGATAACTACTCGCACCACTCGCACACCAAAACTGTCATCAAGGATATTCTAGATAGCAATAAATATTTTTTTATATCTTCAGTACGCATCGGAGGCGGTGGACTAATCAGCTCCCTACAAGAAGTAGCGAGTCGCGTGAGCACTATAGCCGAACAGAGACAACGAGATGAGGAGATACTTTCGAACGCGCCCGAGGAGTTCTTAGATCCCATCATGAGCACCATCATGTTGGATCCCGTGATACTACCCAGTTCGAGGACCACGGTGGACCGAACCACGATCGCTAGGTCTGTTCACACCTATTACATATTTACGTTTTAGGAATACCGAAAGTTTACGCTTATGGAAATATTCCCTTTTTTTACTGAAAATGGAATATTTCCATAATGGTACCTCGAACAATTACAAGAACTACAAAATACTCTTGTAAGTTTTACATACATGTCAGCCACCATAATTTTGACTACTTATAATACCTATTGTTTTCGATGGATGTTATTTTTCTTGGCAATTAAGTTAGTTTGCAATCCGAAACTCAAACAATGTCTAATAATGATGTAAATTTGAAAAAAATACAGGTATAAGATATTTACAATGTTTCATGTTATTTTCTTATTTGACATATTTTTTTTATTTTTTTTTGTTTTAGGCATCTTCTAAGCGACCAAACAGATCCATTCAACCGATCTCCGCTATCTATGGATCAAATTAAATCCAATACAGAACTGAAGGAAAGAATAAATAATTGGATTAATGAAAAAAAACAAAACATGGTCGAAAACAGGACGAGTACTTCTTAAAACAACACCTTTTTTATGTTTACATTTTAAGAAATAGATAAGCTAGAAATTTTTACCCTATTAGCAATGGAATTGGGCAAGATTCTTTGGCAAGATACTTAGAGAAGCACTTTGTAAAGAATTGAACAATTCTCGATTATGACACTTGATCAAGATTCTATAACCAGATTGGCGGCAGACTGACAAACAGCCAGTCTGTAACCAGAATTTGATCAGATTCTTGACATAGATTTGCGCGAGCTCAAAAGACGACGAGTGCTCACCTATTTCCCTCCTTTCCACTTGAATGTGAAAAGTATATAATTGCAGTGGTTCTCATTTATAGTCTAGTCAACAAGTTTTAAAATGTAATTTTTTATACAATTACGTATTGAGTTTGTAGTAATGCCTAGAAAAATTGATTTTATAATTGCTTCTTCTTTAATAATTTTTAATTTTACGCTTCCTTTATTAATTTTTGAGTTATTGCTAATAATCAGAGTCTATTTCTGGTCAAGTTTTTGACAAATTCTGATCACAGTCTGGCTCAAGTCTTGACCAATAATCTTGGTCAAGAATTTGGACCAATTCTTGTACCATTCTAGACCTAAAATCTTTCTAAAGTATTTTGATCCATGCTGGCATAACAAGGCTTTTACCAAATTGCTACTAGGGTAAGTCAATAATATTGTTGTTTGTAATTTTTCTAAAATTCATATTCGTAAGACTTTAAAGTACCTGTGAGCTATGATTGTCTTATTCCTGATATGTTTAAATGTGCAAAGACTCGTAGGAATCCTATCTGTTTCACTTTTTTCTCAAATTATTCTCTATTCGAAGCTAATACGTTTCTATCATTTTTTTACCTCCTAACTATCTCGTCTACGATAAATAAATCAGGTATAAAATAAATCTTTTCACTAAAGCATAAACTGAACAAGCTAAGATTTGTAAACGAAAGGTTTCGTAGCACCATACAATTTAGATGGAGAAAAAAATATCGCCGAAAAAAACTCGTTTTATGTAAGCGTACTTTTTTTTAAAATAACTATATTTTGCTCTGTGACAATGTCTACATAATTCGGTATGAAAAATAAGTCAAACGGGTAGCGGCGTCGAACCCACAAGAGTCGATTTCTGTAACAGGTTATCTACTCTTGTTTGTAAAGTGACAAGGAACACATCTGAAACAAATATTTAAAAAACTCCTTACAAGTTTTCTTGTAAAGTGATGTCACCATAATAAACGTCATTCCAAGTCTTGTAATAAGACAATGATTGATACGATATAATTCAATGTAACTTATATGGTGTTTGTATATTTTAGTTTTTAGAAGATAAATGTAGGAAATCTTTTAAAAAAATTAAAAGAGTAATTTTTAAAGTGTCTTTGGTTACCTTACTTTTTTTGGGGGAATAAATTGAGTACAGACTATATTTAAATTGCTAATTGTATATTATACGTGTATATTATTTTGTTGTAAATAAATGGTATTTGTAAAAAAAAATTAGTTATAAAAATATGCTTTCGCGTAACAATAATAAAGCTTATATAGTTTGAAGTTTCCTGTATGTAATTTTTTTTTAATATGATATATGGGTTGAATCAGCGTTATTGTACATTTGTACCAGTCATGTTAATTTATCATAATCAGAAGAATTTTTCATTTTATTTAAATTGATGGATGATTGTTAATAAAATATGTATGGCACCTATTTATGTCTTTTATTTCCGGAAAATGTAAGTATTGAAGTGTCTGTATTTATTTTATTTTTATTTATACTTTTTTGTACACCACAAATATACAAACAAGATAGATTGATAATTATAAAATGTGAAGTACAAAGGGCGGTCTTATGGCTAGTTAGCCATTTCTTCCAGACAACCCCATGTCATGTCTGTAATGCCGATAACAGCTTTAACCTATATTCATAGTTATGAATATTTACTATACTTTTGCCAAAACCTTGGGTAGATGTTATAAGTTATTTTTAAAAAAAAAAATTGAAGAAAAGTAGGTTTATAACTTTAAAAAATTTTTTACCTTTTTAACAATATTTTCCATTTAGAGAACATATTCTGTTTTCTAAATAATCAGTACATTATTATTATTATCTGTCTATAATAAAACTATTATTTATCATTTAATAAATATACACAATATTTTCGGTACTAATTAAAATAGAATAAAAAAATTATCATACAATGCTTTTGTATACATCTGTAAATGTTAAAATAAATCATTCTGCAATGTTTATTGATAAAATGCGTATTACAAAATAAAGTCGGTTTACGGACGATAATTTTACGAGATAACGTCATAAGAATACATTGAAAAAAAAATGCATACTTTTATGAATTCAATTGAATTATTATCACTGAGTTATCATTATTTTGTATGATACAAAGAATGGGTTAATTCAATTAATTACAATTGTTTTCGATAAATTAACATATATTTGCACTCGTTAATTCAAATATTTTAGTACTTAAATTATACAGATTAATTACAGTGCTATTAACAATTTATTTAAAACTTATATAGATGTGTGATATAAGATATTTAAGATGCTCCAATCTGCGTTATGGTTTTTCATTTACTAATTACAAGCCGAATGCTTAGGCCGATCGTGCCTCTCTATCATACTCTTTGCTCTCTATCCCTTGTTCCGGGCTCTAGGGATGGGCAAATGGAAAAAAGTATCGATATACATCATATCGATATTTTTCTAATGTATCGATATATATCGACTAAAAAACATCGATATGTTGATATATCGATATTTTTTGTCCCATATCATCGATATTTACCATGTATCCTATCCGAATTCCTAAAAAAAAAAGTTGTCCGAGATCTACCATCGATGTTTAGTTGTTTACCCTTGTAGCCTATTCGAATTCCTAAAAAAAAAAGTTCGTCAGAAATCCACCATCGATGTTTACTCGATGTTTACCCTTGTAGCCTATCCTTATATATATTAGTCGAATACACGCAGATAGCTGAACTTTAAAAAAAATATATCGATTTTGATATCCGAAAATAAATATTGATAATCGATATATTGCGGAAAAAAAATATTGATTTATATCGATTATTTTCTGAAAAAATATCGATATTTTGATATATCGATTATTTTTTCTCAAGTCGGTCTCTCGCTCGCGACACGTGACACTTCTTGGTGCGTATAACCGGCATTCATCGATTTACAAGACATTAACACGTCTTGTATATCGATTATTTTTTCTCAAGCCGGTCTCTCGCTCGCGACACGTGACACTTCTTGGTGCGTATAGCCGGCATTCATCGATTTACAAGACATTAACACGTAAAAAATTTATGAAAAACACGAACTATAAGCTATCTTATCTTATATCTTTAAACGAGCAATTCTTGTATATATATATATAATCGGAATCTCGGAAACGGCTCCAACGATTTTCATGAAATTTAGTATGCAGGGGGTTTCGGGGGCGATAAATCGATCTAGCTAGGATTTATTTTCAGAAAATGTTGTTTTATCCCTTTTTTTACGCAATTAAAAAATACCATTAGAATACGAAGGTAAATTTCGCTGTCATTGACAAGCTTCTATTAGCTCGGATAGGAATCGGGCGGATTCGAAACCAGAAAACCTGAGTTCGAATCCAGGATTCTACAGACCAATTTCATTTTTTTTTTTTTTTGAATTAAGAGCTCTTTTAATTTTTTATTTTAATAACCAGTTCCTATTATTTTACTTTTATGTCGGTAAGATCGAAAATATTATTTATGTTTCATCAATATGTAATGTATCTAAATATAATTTAACCGAGCAAAGCTCGGTCATCCGGGTACTTATCATATTATTAAGCCATTTTGACTTGAACATTGTTGTGTTTTAATTTTAATGTCTAGTATAATAGCAACATTACAGCTTAACAATTTATATTTATCATGGAGTATAGAGTTTACCTCTACCCTCCATAACCATTATATACTCTTTGTAACAAACCAGAGACAATCATGTCATGGCGGAGTAATCAGCTGTTAATTGCAATGCCGACGAGTAGAAATAAATCGTTTCGTTTCGGCCTCTAATGCATAATTTTCATCTTACTTTCCTTTTGAATTATACCTATAGAAAGTGATATTTAATTAAAAGTTTTTTTTAATAATCCAAGAATGGCGCGATGTCCTGTGTCATCTGTCAATTTTATTCATTCATCCATTGTAGCGCAGAAAAAAATGTGACTTGTTTAATAAATTTTGTTTTATCCATTAATTGCTAGATGAAGATCAAATATAGTGGTTCCATGTTTACTTATCCTTTTACGAACTCGCCGGTAACCATATTGTATAGTATAATCATTTATATAAGTACGTAGCGCAGCTATCATAAGGCCTAACAAATTCCCTCTACAAAGAACCAGAGCGGCGTCGGCGGTTTCTGTTATTTTATTGGACATTGAAGTGATTTAGTGTTTTAGTTTATATGTTATAGTCGGTGCAAAAGTAGTTTTCTTTAATAAGTGTAACGTGACGGATACGAAAATGTCGAGTCGCGTTCGAAAACAATCAGATTGTCCTGTAGGAAAACAGGGTCCTATGAGGGCGACACTGCCGGTTTCATCGGTGATGAAGCAGAGCGGGGGACTCAAAAAGAACGCTGCTAACAGTCCGACACTGTCGCCCACCAACGTGTGGCGTAGAATATCGCCAGACCACGCACTCTCTGGTCAAAGGAGTCCTGGAGCTGTTAATTACAAAGGTATGGTATATTTTGTATGAAATATTTTATCAAATATTATAGTTGTCAATTTTCGAGAAATAAGAACATTACCATCTTAAATTGCAGATAACACTCAAAACAATCATAACTTAACAAAAACAAACAACAGATTGTTGTTGACATAAAAATAGAACACTATTTAGATAGTGTTATATCATAACATTTAGCTAAATACAACATTTACTGTATTATATGAATTATCATAAGTAATATGTTTATATAAAAATGTATTCAATTATATTTTAAAATAAATATTAAAGTAGAAACATTATTACACTAATTAAAAAAATCTAGAGAAACCTGCTGAAACTTAAAATTGTAAATGATAAAGAATCATTTCCTTTTTTTTTATAAAATTACAGGTAAAACACGATTTGGGTCGAATGTTATCAGGCGCACGGCTTCTTTAGATACTTTATATCATAAAGGACAATGGCCCAGAGACTACTACCTCCATGCTGGCCACCTACAAGTTGATAAGTCTACACAGGTAATATTTTAACAATATTTTGTATGCATTTTTTAGAATTGTCTGACTGTTTTGTATAATATAAATATGTCAAATAATACAATTCATATATACCTATATATAATTTTTTTTCCATCTTATTTATTTTTATACTACTAATATATTATGACTAAAAAAAAAAAAACAATAGAAAAATAGCAGGATATGTATTAGAAATTTGTGATCTGGCTATTGAACTAAAATGCTACTGCTCACACAGGTCTAGTTTTTTTTTTTGGAAATAATTATTATTTTATGTAAACAATAGTTTATCAATTTAGTTTATCAGAAATTGTATAACATACATTTTATTCATAACAATTCTATAATTAACTATATTGCTTTATGTTATTTTATATTAATTATTAAGTTTATTAAAATAAAATATGAACTTTGAAATAATGAACTTAATTTGCTTAGCTACTGCCATTGTCCTATAATCAATCAATTGTAATTAAAAATTAGGCACTTTACAATGCCAATTTTGCCATGATATTATTTATTTTATTATTATTATTATTCAGTACTATTACATTAAAAAAAATTATAATAAAATGTATTTTAATTTTGAAAGTCTAAATTAAATTACATTTTTATTTTTTCTCATTAATTAGTAAACAAAATAATTCTTATTAAATGTAATCTATTATTTTTAATTCAGACATTATTATATTTTATAATTATCTGACTGGTTTTTAAAATTAACTTTATAATTTCTGAATAAAAAAAAGGATGTAAATACAACATAGAACACAGACATTGATATGAATAAAAAACAGAAAAATGTAATATTTATTTGAACAAGCTCTTAGGACTTCGGCTTAATTGGAAAAATTATTTTTTGTTGGGTAGCTTGTTTATTGAGGAAAAAATCTATAAAACCTTATTTACTTCGTTTTAATTAAAAATACGACTACACCACAACATACACTAGCCATGTGACCTGTGTGAGGAGTAGTAGAGTCATATGTCAATTAATAAACCAAATAACAAGGATAAATTACAATTTATGTTTATCCATTTTATACTATAAATTTGATTAATTCTTACTATAAATTCGAAAAGATAAACACTGGAATTATCCATAGCTTAACTCACTGTTCAACTATCAAAACCAGGTACTTTCTCCATTATTTTCGTTTATCTTTAGAACTTGTCATTGGAAGAATCATCGCTAAAAAGCTGATGGAGTCATAATTTGGGGGTTTTAAAGCGTCGTGTGTACCCCTTTTCCCTAAAGGCCGGACACTCAGGCACGGTAACTTAATAAGTGATTATTTAGTTGTTTTATTTTTCTTCTATAGACTGATGATGGCGGTGGACTATCTGGGAGATCATCAAGGGGCTCAGAAGATGATAAATTAGATCGCTTTTTGAGAAGCCGTTTACAGAGACCACACAAACCGAATGCTTCAGGAGATTATTCTACACATTCAATGAGTCCCGGATTCTGTTAGTATAATTATTTTAATATTCTAAAATAATTTTTTTTAAATTAATATACATTGTTGTTCTCAATTTTTATCCAGGTAGTTCCTAATTCCATAAGAACATCTGAATCTGTTGAGTTCAGTGTTATCACAATTACTTCAAGATTTTTAATGAAGAATAGTAATTAAAATCCGCCCTATGTTTCTACTCACAATTTGGTCCACATAGATTTTTTTTTGTAAAATAGGCTTTAACAATTCTGGATGTATCTCAAATTTTATATATTTAAATAAAAGTAATGTATATTAGCGCTTATAACAAGCTATTCGCAAATGAAAGTCCTGTCAACATTAGCCTAGATGTTATAGAGAAGATTGTTATTGAGTTATTTAAGTACAATTTTAACATTTGTGTCTATTTAGTGAATAGTCATATTATTAAGACATCAAAAAGTTGTATTAACTTTTTTTATATATAAATAATTAAAAAAAAAATTAACCATCATTTCGTTATTGTGTCACTACTACTTTTAATTTCCGATACTGCTTAAAAATCTGTTTTAATATTGTTTTTTTATAATTTTATACAACTTTTGTTTTAATTAATAATATTTTTTTCCTATTTTCCAAAGGGTCTCGTTTCGGAAGTGCTGGTGGACCTTTAAGAGCAGCACGCTCATCTGTTGAAGGTCTAAACCAAGAGATAGAAAGGCTCGTTCTCTGCCCAGCAAGCGGTACTCAAACACCACATCTAGATAGACTACGAGATAAGGTCAAGAATATATTACCATATTTATTATTAACTATTATTTATTAAGACTTGAAACATGTGTTTTTTTAATTTTTTATTATTGTGCTCTGATCCTAATACACAATTATATAATTAATGTTGCATGATAGATAGCTTATAATTAAAAGAACGTTTACTCATTTTCAAAACAATCATTTCAATGTCAAATCAATTTGTATAGTTTTTGGTCATTCAATAATTAACAAAATATTATATTTCAGGTGACTCCTGAAGGTCATCGTGCACCTGTATCAGAGCTTCTGAGGCGTTCAGTCAACACACAGACACCTCATGATCTCTGTCATACAGCACACTCTTCAGGTATGATTTACTTGTTTCTTAAAACATATTTTCTTCTTTTTTGGTGTTTCCTTCAACATTTATTGTTACTTTTCCTTGTTTGTTGTTGTTATTTTAACATTATATGAACAGATACTTTTGTATCGTAAAACTATGTTGCTTTAAATGTTCTAAAATTTTTATAGCACAAGTTAAATATTTTTACTTGTTAAAGAAATATTAGAAGAAAGTTGTTGTAACTGTAATTGTGATAAGATTTGAGAATGATTGTGAATTGTGGGTATAGATCCACCGTCAAGGGGTTCCCTCTCCAGTGCGGGCTCAGCTGAGCTACTAGCGACAGGTCTTAAATCTATATATACTTCTGACTAGAGTATACTGCAACCTAACGAATTTTATACTTATACTATTTATTAATTCATTCATCTTTTATCATAATATGATACTTTGAGGATTCCGTAGCCGAAGGGTACCGGTGGACCAATTATCAATTCTTTACTTTGTTCATCTGTCATAAGGCTGTATTTTTTAGACTATAATAGATGGACATGACATGATGACATAGGAAGATACCGCAACATTGGAAGACGCTTTCAATTCTTTCTGGAATGGAAAGGATTCGGCATCACTCACCGTCGATTTGCCGACGATATCGTGCGTATTGGAGAATTCTTGGAAGACCTCAGCATTATGCTCAGTGACCTCGATGAAGTTTTCTAACGAGTGGGCCCTAAAATGAACATGGATAAGACAAAGATCACGTGATCACGCGATATGAACATTCTGTTCATATCGCGTCCACCACGATATCAGTTGGAAATCCTACTCTCGAAGTTTTTGATGAGTACATCTAAATAGAACAAAAGGTCCAACTTGGTAGATCAAAATAAAAAACAACTTATTTATTTTATTTTGTAATAGTAAAGCTAACACCGATTCGGAATGTAGATTCTGCAGAGAAGAATCGGCAAGAAACTCCGCAGTTACTCTTTTGAAAATAATATATAAACTGTGTTTTACTACAAAAAATAGTAATATCTTGCATGAAATACAGCGCCACTAAGTCCACACATCTTTATCGACTAAGTAATCCTGCACCGAATAATACGCTTTATCTATTATTATTATGTTTTTTTTTAAATAAATACTTTAAATTTATTATGAGACAATTCTAAAATTGTTTCTGGGATTTTATTATACATGCGAATACCATAACCCAGAAAGGAGACGTTTACTTTGTGCAGTCGGAAACTTGGAGTTACAATTTTGTTATTCCTTTTAGTGTTTACATTACGATTAATACTATTTATTTCAAAACAATGTATATTCTGGTGAATATATATAAATTTGTTATATATATATATATATATATATATATATATATATATATATATATATATATATATATATATATTGCGACGCAATCATTAATATGACTATCTTTGGAAAAACATCCCGTAGGGAGACTCGTGCTCCAAGATCGTAAATGCCACGAATAGCCCTTTTTTTTTGCAAAATAAATACAGTCTCAATATCTGTAGCATTACCCCACAGTAACAGACCAACTTTGAAAAAGAGGTCAATCGTCGGATTCAGCTAGGATGGGGCAGCGTTCGTGAAGTTAAAAACGTCTTTTCATCCGTCATACCTCAATGTCTGAAGTCGAAAGTCTTCGGCCAATGTGTGTTACTACTATGGGCTTTTTAAACAAGCTCCAAGTAGTACAGCGTGCAATGGAGAGGGCTATGCTAGGTGTTTCCCTGCGAGATCGAATCAGAAATTATGAGATCCGCAGACGAACGAAGGTTGCCGATATAGCCCAACGGATTTGCAAGCGGAAGTGGCAATGGGCATGGCACATAAATCGCAGAACTGACTGCCAATGGAGCAGAAAGGTTCTCGAGTGGAGACCACGCACCGGCAAGCGGAGCTTCGGACGGCCGTCTGCGAGATGGATGGACGAGTTGAGAAAATCGCCAGAAGACGTTGGATGGAGGCTGCTTTGAACCGGTCGTTCTAGAGGTCGATGGGGGAACCTACGTTCAGCAGTGGACATCCAATGGCTTATATGATGAGATCGACATGCACAACTGAATGCCGTAAAATTAACTCATCAATAAATAAATCAATCAATTTAAATTAATAGGTTAGGTTAATACTTCAAATTTTACAGAATATATTTTATTATAAATAATACAGCAAATTAAAAAAAAATAATTAAAGGAGGTCCTTATATGAGAAACATGTGTTTCTGGAGTGTTTATATACGGAACCCTTCGTATGCGTATCCGACTCACTTTTGGCCAGTTTCTTTAAAATATTACCAATGTTTTGTAGTCGTAAAATATGAAAATAAATAAGTTGTAATTGTTGCAGTGTACTTGAATGACTATACAACCCCTGCCTTTTAGTTGATAGCACCAAAAACACACTAATGACTTATATCCGAGCATGTTTTATAATTTATTATTTTCTTTAGACATGAGTCATACAAAATTTAGTAATAGACTGATAATGATTCCACATAAAGTTAAATATGTATCTAGTTAGTATCAATTTAATCTAGTAATTTTTAATTTTTGGCATATTTTTTATTTTATATTTATGCACTTTTTGGAGATTATTTTTTTCTTAATAATTGATGTGATGCTTTTATCATATATACGCTTAGTTTCCCAGATTAGCTTGTCAATGTGTAATTGTATCAGATGCATTATAATTAATGTTTGAATAGACCCATAATCAGTAAGTTTGGAGTGAGGGCTTATACTCACCAATTTTTATCCCCGGCATAATCATTAAAATTAAAAAAAAAAGTAATATATAATTTATGTTATTTTTTGTCAGCCACGTGTCTATTCAAAGAGAACAAAATAACAATGACTTTATTTTTAAATAAACAACCGTATGTTACGAATTATGAATAATTTATTTTATGAATTAAATAAAAAAATATTTTTAATCCTTTATTTACATTAATCACAATAAAGATATGTAAAATTTTAAAAATTTTGGTAAACTATACTCAAGCTTGTAGAAATATTTTGTGTGATATTTGATCAATGGTACATATTTAATATAAATAATAACTAATAAATTTAAGTGTATTAAAAACGAAACCTGTCGACATAAATCGAAATTGTCATTAGATTTTTGGAATGAATCTGTCCAGGTTTCAAAGCGCGAGATAGGGTTGCCGCCTAATAATACCGATATATATATATTTTTATTAACATTAATCGTACCTCATTACTATATAGGCCACGGGGTATATATTACAAGGAGTACGAACAATATAGGGTTTTTCACGTTATTTATGTACACAATAATAAACCCAAACCATAGTTCTCTTTTTTACCACTGGCTGCATATGTATTCAGGACGTACCGATATTAACTAATAATACTCGTGAAGATAAAAATAAATCAAATTAAATATAAAATGTTAATTTTTTTTTAAATTTTCTTTATTAAAAATTAATTCCACTTTTCTCAAAATATTTTGTTCAGTAGTTTGTAAGTATTTAAACGAGTACTTCTTGAATCTTTACTCCGTGATATATATAGGCCATCAAGTTTTAGACAAAGATCATTGTTAACATTCAAACTTAACCAAAAATTAATTTTTATAATTCTTTTTGATTGCATGAAGCTTCACAGTGTAGAATATTATCATCAAATTGCCTCTATATTATTAATTGTAATTTATAATTACCATTAGAATTAGCAAACAACTTTATAGTGCATTACATCACCATAACAACTTTATTTTGAGATGAGAATTAATAGCTATTTAAAAACAAAAACAACGTATTTATTAGATTTAAAAAAAAAATTTAATTTAATTCAATCACGATTCCAGGTGGTAGTGTTTGCTCATCGCCCGACCTTGATGGCTCGAAACTCGGAACTTCACCTCAAATAAATCGCTTTTTAGCACGCGAACCTCCCGATGGTTGTGAGAAGGTAAAATATTTTTTTTATGTATACCTGGATTGGGATGGGTTACATCAACATATCGTCGTTGCGCCTGCCAAATTCCATATGTGCATTTTCTTATATTTTGTTACTTGTACTAAACTTTATCTCCGCTTCATTCTCTATGAGTTGATAAAGTTCTTTTTGTGGTGTTCGAACTAGAAACAAACTTAACAAATTCCATATGTATTATAACTGTTAATAAATAATTAAAAAAATATTTAATAACATATTATTTTATGTTATTTCCCAAAACCTTGCAAAAACCACATATGGAACTTGTCAGGCGCAGCGATGATATGTTGAAAGGCACTTTTTATCCAACTGATGTAACCTAAAAGAGGGGTATGTGTTTTCTAAGTGGACAAGTGTGTCACATAATTGATACAATTACATCTAGAGCGCGAAGATGTCAATGTATTTCTAGTATAGTATACATATAGTGAGTTTCCCTTGTCGTGCCCTCCCTTTGTTAGTTAAATCATCGTATGAATCGAATATATTGTTTTTTTGTAGAAAGAATTTGATGACAAAAAAATGCCCAAGAAAAAAAAATTGTGTGTGTCTGTGTGTATTATTAATGTACACTCGTATGAAGTGAAACTTTTTATTATATATTTAACATTACTTGTTCAAGTAAGGTTTACGAAAAAAAGTGTGTTTCTACTTATGTACGCACGTAAGAAGTTATATTTATAATAAAACGATGCGTCGAGTTAATGAGTTGTGCACACCATCTGTATTCAGACCCTGGTAACCATCTAAAAACAAAATACTCATCAACATGAGCCGAAACTCGATGGGGTTGCGTCGTTTCATTACAGAGCTCCTATGACCACCTACCAGCTCCATCATCAGACCCTGGTTACCATTGAAAGAAACTACTCGTCAAGATGATTCAATCAAGCCCAAACTCGATGAGGTTGTGTCGTTTCATTGCGAAGTTCCTATGACTACCTTCCAGCTCCATCATCAGACCCTGGTTACCATTGAAAGACAAACTACTCGTCAAGACGATTCAATCGAACTCGAACTCGATGAGGTTGTGTCGTTTCATTGCGAAGTTTCTATGACTACCTTCCAGCTCCATCATCAGACCCTGGTTACCATTAAAAGACAAACTACTCGTCAAAATGATTTAAACGAACCGAAACTCTGAGGTTGCGTCGTTTCATTAGAGGGTTCCTATGACTACCTTCCAGCTCCATCATCAGACTCTGGTTACCATTGAAAGACAAAGTACTCGTCAAGACGATTCAATCGAGCCCGAATTCGATGAGGTTGCGTCGTTTCATTACAGAGTTCCTATGACCACCTTTCAGCTCCATCATCAGACCCTGGTTACCATTGAAAGACAAACTACTCGTCAAGACGATTCAATCGAGCTCGAACTCGATGAGGTTGTGTCGTTTCATTGCGAAGTTCCTATGGCCACCTCCCAGCTCCATCATCAGATCAGATCCTGGTAACCATCTAAAAACAAAGCACTCGTCAAGATGAATCAAATGAGCCGAAACTCGATAGGCTTGCGTCGTTTTATTATACAGATGACTAGTGAATTACTATCAATATTTAAGGAGAATACTCGGTACATGATTCTCATTCGAATTATGTAAAAATATAACAATAAATATTAAAAATCTTCTAAGTAAAATTACTCAACAGGTATCTAATTATTTACGCGTCGTCTGGACACCCTAGCAGCTAGCTAAAATATATCAAAACGTAACTAATATTGGTTACCCGTCCCCATATCATATCATATCGATATACCAAAACACATAGCCGTTTTCGCATAACCAACGAAAACTTGAGCACGAACACGAAACTGGTAGAACGGTGACGATATGTCAAGAGAACGGCGCGACAGCTAAAACCAAATTATCTGCATCTCTTTCTTATAACGGTAACTTCATACTGAATGAAAGAGATGAAGCGAAAATGTTTTTTGATCCGATTTAGCGGTTTTAATGTAACTGCGTACATCGCAAAATATAACTACAAGTCTAAGCAATAAAGTCGAATCTTGTATGGTTATGATAATTTAGTTTCCGTAATAAAATTGTGTGTGTATTTATGAAAAAATTTTGTGAAACGAATCATTTTTAGTTTTATTGAAGTATGCCTTATAATAATTATTATATTAAAATATTAAAAATTATAATAATAATAAAAATTATAATACTATAATATTTAATATTTTATAACCATAAGACGTAGTTATTCAAAACATTTGATATAAACTTGTTATAGTTTATATTTAAACTGTTTTAACGTTTATGTTCAACAGTTTTCGTTTGTTTCGGTTTGTGTTTACGTTACGCAATTGATAGCAAAACATTAGTACTGATATCGATATCTGAAAACGGTTTTCAATATCGATATGAAAACTCAATATCGGCTACATAGTCGTTTGATCTAAAAACCGAAAACGCCCATGTCTATATTTCACTCATTTAAGCAACAAATTTGATGAATTATGTGAACTTTGGCAATTTTTGGATTTGAACAAGCGGCACAGTACAATCAATACGCGCCGCCGGCATGACTGGAAATGTGTTCACGCTTAATTTATTTGAATTGAAATCTATAGAAATTTGGTCAAAAATTGAGTATCTATTTTTGTTACATAATTCGAATGAGAATCATGTACCTAGTATTCTCCTCAAATATTGATAGTAATTAATAATTATATGGTCCGAAAATGACGATCGTAGTGTGACGATTTTTGATTTTAACCTCTATAAGATTTCTCTCATACGTCGATATAAAAGTTTCACTTCAAAACTTTAGTATAATAAAGACTAATCGTTAAACAATCGTCACCAACGAAAAAAAAAAAAACTGAGTAAAATAGCAGTTTATCTTCTTCTAGAAAATTTACAGCTATAAAAAAATAATAATAATAAACTCCTTTTTTATCTTTGATTTTCACGCATAGTACCTATAGTATTATTACTTTTGATTTTAATTTTTTACTCATAATTTGTAAAACTAACCATCCTTTTGTTTTTTACCACAGTTAACATCTGTTATACAAATTTTTAACTACTTACGTACTTGTAATGCTTTTTTTTTTTTAATTAACATTAATTAAAAAAGCTTTCGAACGTAAAAATAAATTTTTAAATCGTTCAATTAGATCCCGAGATAAACGTGTTTAAATGAACAACCAAACAATTTAGGTTTTATCATCATCATCATATCAGACGGTGGATGTTCACTGTTGAATGTAGGCCTCACCCATCGACCACCAGAGCGACCGGTTCAAAGCAATTAAAGTTAAAAAAAAAAAACGTCTTTTCACCCGGCATACCCTCAGTGCCTGAAGTCGAAAGTCTTCGAATAATTTAGGTTTATCAGTATATTGTTAAAAAGTCATTTATAAATGTTCAGGTGAACCTCAAAGCGGGCGAGGGCGCGTTCTCGGAGTCTATATCGGTGATGAAGCCAACCGCGCCCGCGTTCACGCTGCGGCCATCTCTCGGCTCCGCCTTCCAGCCGCTGCAGCCCGCCGCGCCCGCCGCGCCCCCCGCGCCCGCCGCGCCCTCCCCGCACTGACCTCGCACACCGACTCGCACGCACGCCGACCTCACCGCACCATCGGCGACGCTCATTGGAACCCCCTCAACTCTAAGATCTACACCTCGGAGTATAGATATCAGGAGTGCGAACGTAATGTTGAAAGAACGCCATCAATTTAGGGGACAGATATTTTGCCGGTAGGGTGCGCTACGTTTCGACAAGTACTCGTTTAAATACTTACGCGGAAGTCAATAAAGCCACTTTTCCTAAATTCTCACTTGCCTTTCGGCCACTGAGGCAACAATAATTTAAAAAAAATATATTTAATTTAATTTATTTTCACATTCACGAGCCAGGTTAGCCGGTCCATATTTACGTATAATAATAATAGTATCGGTAAATCCTGAACACTTGCGCAGCCAGTGGCAAAAAAGAGAACTATGATATGGGTTTATTATTCTGTACATAATTAACGTTAAAAATCCTATACCGTTCGCACTCCTGGTATCTATACTCCGTGATCGACACACACCGACCTATTGACGACTCTCGTTGAAACCCCATCGACTTTAACGGCGAACTTTCGCAGACTCTCATTGGAACTATATCCAACTTTACCGGCGTCCGACTGCCGCCGAAATCACCGGACCGTCGCCAACGTTCATCTGATCGGTTTCGACTTTAACATTCACCGACATCCTCGTCAACAACACCGCATTACCGGGGAAACTTATCGGACCTGCTTCTACATTAACATCTTTATCAGTATTACGTAACGCAATTTAGGGGGGACGCGGTTCTCATTGTTATGTAACTTTTTTTTTTATTTAAATAAAAAATTTGGAAATTAATGTCTCCCATATTACCGCAAACGCGATTAAAACAATAGCAAAGGTATTCGCGACTTTCCGATAGCTTACGCAATATAATTGTGTCTTATAGGTAAAAATGTTAACTTGGGTATTACGTAACGCTTAGGGAGGGCGGTACAGAAAAACTTTACGGCGCGTTACATGGGGGGAAGGGAAGGTTAAAAAATTGCGTTACGTAATACTTGAACAACCCGTTATCAGATTCGCTTCCACACTATTAACTGACGCCGTCGCCAATATCACCGAAATTTCGATGACATCACACCTGACGATTTCCGAACTATATTCGGAATGATATTTACTGGGGTTAAACAAAATGATTAGCGACTGACGATTTCGATTGTCGATAATTTAATGTGTATGGAAATGTTTAAAAATAATTACGTGTTTTATCGTATATTCATATCGTTTTTATACATTTCTTTTTTCTCCCCAGGATTGTTTGTATATCATTTGACGCATTGACTATAACTCCATCCAATGAGGTTGCCGCATTATACTGAATTAACATGATGGAAATATTGTATGTTTCAATATTTTTAATATCTAAATTAATTTAATGTGCTTCAGTGTACGGATATGTAAGGTGCGGCTTTACATGTCTCGTGGTTTATGAATACTCTAGGAGCGATATTTTTTTTTGTTTTGCATAAAATAAATTAATAGTTTCCTTCTTTTATCGTTACGTTTTTAAATTTTCGATCTCTAATAAAATATTACTTTATTTCTCTCATAAACTGCTCCAAATGCGGTTAAATTATATCAATTTCTGCGAAGTATCTTCATAATCGCAAATGAATAAAAACAAAATTATTGACGACTGATTTATAACGAATAGCCTTTGGTTTAGGATATAGTGTTAAACTAGTACCTGGCTGTATTAAAATTTTTAATTTTTTACATCATATACCACAATTAGTATGTACATTTTGAAACTTTTTAAGTTAATGACAATCATTTATTAATGTAAATTTTCAGTTAGTAGCACAATATTATCATCGAATTTGTGTGAAAATTATAAGGATACAATTTGTGGGCATTTAAAGGATATTTGACTCCAGTATATGTGAATTGTTTATAAATTTCAAAGAATAACTAACATTGTATAACAATTAATATTATCTTGTCTTTAAGTTAAACATGTCAAAAATATTTAATGTAAAAAGAAGCTTTCTCATAGTTTTATACGCACAGTAAAAACTAACCACGGTCTTATATAGAAGGTCTTGCAACAAAGCCTCATTTTAATACTGAGAGATTAGTACGATCGTGATAAAACTTCTTTCGCGTAAACGCCGCTGTACGTCGCTACTATCGATGTTATTTAACTGTTTTATTTTGATTTGAAAAAGTGTTTTGGTTAATTACTATGTGAACGTTCAAAATCTTTAAAAATTCATAACCTGTTTTGTCAACATGGATCGAACGTGTGCCGTACCCAAGTGCTGTGCTTATTATATAATATATTACATCTAATGTAAGTATTTTATAATAAACACATCTGAATAAAAAAAATCGAGTAATGTGATGAGGGTTTAGTACGAATGCGTTACATATGATAAAAAAGATACCGAATGCTTTTCTGTCTTCATTGCACAACACTCCCATCTATCGTCACGCCTCTAGCGGCCGTAAATTGAAAAGAACAGTCACATTAAGTCGACGTACTCCCACTACTGTCGTTGCAAGCCCTTTATTATAAGACCGTGGAACTAAAAACATAAAATACATTGCCATCTTTAAAAAAAATTAAATCGATGTACTATGCCACATGTTTAAAGTAAGCACATAACCATGACATCAATGTTAAGATTTAATGACATACTTAAAATACATTTTATTCAATTAAAAACCTAATTCTTTATAGTTATACAAAACATAATAAATAATAATAATATGTTATAACATGGAATGTTGGTAGTTCTTCTACTTATCTGAAAGAGTACAACAGAATTTTAATCAGTAGTGACAATAATTGTATATAAGTTTAAAAAAATCTATTTGGATACTAAAAATATTGCAAAATGCCATGTCCATTGTAGTAATGTAGAAAACTGACATTTGAGACCATCAGAGGAAAAGTGACCTAATCCATAAATTTCAAAATCGAGCGTTTTTTTTTACAATATTGTATAATTCAAAACGCCCTTTGAAACTGAAACGCCTTTTAAATAAACAATTCGACTTCGAAAAATTTGCGTTTATAAGAAATAAAAAGCGTGTTTTGGTGATTTAACCATTCTTCCGCTGAACGCCTCATGTGAAGTTTGTCAATTTCTATTGAATTCGGACATTCAGTGTCGTTCTGTGACGCTACCGATTTTCGGAACTATATTTTGTTAAAGCAACCAAAGCAAAGTCACTAACCGTATTGCATATTATCGTATCTTTATTTGCATTTTCATATTTTATATTGCGTTCAGATTTTTGCAATTATGTAGATTTGATCGTTTAATGTATTTTTCGTGTTTATTTCTGTTAAACGATAAGGTGTGAATCGAAGCAAATATAGTATAAACACGGAGAGTGACTGCGTATAAATTTTGATCTCAAGTATTGTTTAAAATGTGTATATAACCTTTTTATATGTATTACAAATTTAATAGTTCGAATAACACGTTTTTATTAAATAACGATTTAGTTTTCTGAGTAAATTGCTATTATATTATTTATCTTTGGTGATAAATAAACTTGGACCAAAATTCTCAAGGGCCAGAGTATCTGACATGTGATAGGAGCGTTAAGCTTGAAGTAGGCTGTTTTTCTAATGAAGATAGCTTTAAATAATGGGATTTGACAAGATAAAGGTGGAAGATGATAGACTGATTTTTTTAAATCTTTACTCATGCTTTGGTACAGGTATCTTGACAATGATTATAATAAAGTTAATCTAAAAAATGTTTATACTCGAATAGCGTGTGCGCTATTTGCTCTAAACCTTGTATTAGAGTTTGAATTATTGTCACCTTGTATAGGTACATCACATATAGGTATTAATATCAATGTTTGCAATTGTATATATACATATATAAAGAATATGAGATATACAGAGCTTTGTTTAACTTTTCTTAAGAAATGCGTAGGGCGTCAGGTATCTGTACTGGGTATAATGGATAGACACGGTATTCGTTATTATATCATTCGAGTAGAAAAGAATGGACCATGCCAATTGGATCTCTCATTTTGGCCAAAACGCATTTCTATCATCGAGACTGATAACTTAGAATGTTGAAAACATAGTTAGATCTGCTTATTATTTTTTAATGTTTTGTAAATTTCGACGGCAAAATATATATATTTTTGATGGCTCACCTTTGGAATATAGAGTATTTTAAATCTTGTCATTGCTCAAATCAAAATTTGTATTAAGAGCCATTTATGCCGAATTTCAAATGTAAACATTGTGATTGTAAATTTCAAGTTGCTAATATTTATATACATATATAATATATATATTATAATTTACATGTATGTATTGGTTATTTTTAACAAATGAATGTGATATGTAAGTGAATATTGTTTGTTACTTGACAACTTTCGGTACTGAAATGTGTAAGTGCTCATATTTATACCTACTACTCAAAACAAAATAGTTGCCACCCCATATGAACAAGTTAAGCAATAGAATATTTATTATTCTTTTAATATATTATTCACTAAATAAATATTTTTACCTTACTTAAGTATTCATAACATTGTCAACAGTATATTATGTACCAAACGTATGCGAAAACATACCCATACTACGTAACCCATATTTTTTTTTACAATTGTTAACCACCTCCCCTTTCGGTGACCACCCGTATTATAAGCCAAAACAATATTAAAAAACAATTTGGTTCATATTTATTTTATCATTATTAATACGGCGCCAACCGGAGTGCGTAAATACCTATGTTTACAAGTACAAAAATATTCTTGTGATGAGTTGTTGTTATAATTAATAAACGCATTGTACAGGCACGAATTCTCTTCAACATGCTTGACAACTGCACGGCATTGCAAACTGTCAATTTTAGCCCAGTATTTTTTGAAAACACCTCCCCCACCCCATCTTTGCCCTCGGATCACGTATAATGGGTGTACGGTCCCTAATTTTTTATTTTTATTATTAAATAATTTTAGTATTATATTATATATATATACGTATTTCGTACAGATGAAACTGGTCTCTGTTTTTCGTTTTGAGTAGTAAATTTATCCGCTGAGATTCATAGGTCTTGCACAATGTGAGCAGTAAGCACGAGTTGTGAAGTGTTACCGAAGGTGCTCAGGAGTAATTTTTATATATGTAGAGTGAGGGCTGTTACTGGCTCGTTAGGATGTTGAATATCTTTTTGACTTACGGTAACTGGAAGGCAGTTTTTTTTTATATTTATCGATGAATGTGATGAAACAACTGTAAAATTTTTTTTTGATAATGTACAAATAATTTCGTATTTGAAGTACATGTATGTAGATACTTTAAAAAAATATTTAGTAGTCTTATACAAAGCTAATAAAATGTCATCTATGATTTCACATTCATTAGTAGTAAATGTTAAAAATAATATACGCTGCGCAAGAAAATGAAAATCATTTAAATATGGAAGACAAAGCCGAGCCAGTATTTAAAATCCGGATAACTGTGTAGATTTTTCTCATAAGTGCAATATCTAGCTGTAATGTTGACAAATATTCTAGCGAACCGTGTTAATCATAAACCTGCGAAAGTGTTTTTTTATAACTGGAAGATTTGTTTCGTCTCCTCTCAGACCATTTCGTTACTTAGTTGCATATTTATAATATGTACAGTTTCCGTAATTGTAAGTTTTATATTTGCATTGCTTCCTGTTAGCTTCCGTGACGTTAATAGAATACCCACACGTGAAACCCAAAAGAATATTATGCTTTACTAACATGATACAATGTTTAGATTTATGTCACAGGTCCAGGTTGTACTTTAGGATTTATCTTTCCCAATGTCGTTACCTAATATAAGGTTTAGTAAGTTTAGGTGACCCGAAAATATTAGCTGTTAATAAATGTGTGCTACAAAGGTACACTTTACCAATAATTTTATGTAAAACACTTGGTGTGAAAGGAGATTTTTATATAAAGTTGTTGGCACATTCCACTACTACCTACCGATTATTGGAAAATCATATTAACCAGATGAACAACTTTATGTAGAAATGTTTAATGTTTTTTAAAGTACATAAAGATATTTTTGTATGTTCAGGGTAGGAGTTGTGCAAGATGTACCATAAAAGTAATTTTGCTAGGACCTTAGATTTGATAGTTCTTTTATAGATGTTTAATATTATTTTAAAGTTTGCTTTTAGATGATTGATAAGTTTGTAATTTTGATTACTATGATATTAGATTAAATACTAACATTAAAACTAAACCAAAAGTGCCCATTGAGATAAGTTTATAATTCAAGCAAGCCTTTTGTTTAGCATTTTGTTAAAAATAATGTTTAGGCGACAAAATTAGTGATTAAGGAAATTATGAAAGGATTGTTGAGTGTTAGTTTTCTAAAATTGTTGAGGTTTATTGAAAAAAAAATCTTTAATTTTTTTTTACACGTCATGCTCAGCAAAAGGCTTGTTTTTAGAGGCATTAATTAACATCAATAATAATAGTATCGATTTTAAGTAATGATAAGAATGGTTTTATTATAGTTTTGTTTCAGAGAAGAAATTCTAATTACTATTTTTGTTTCCAATATTTTATCACTTTTACCTGTTTTCATTGTAATGTATCTTGCTGTATTGCAGACATATCCAATATACAGACTGATTTAAGAACTACTTTTTTATTTCCCTTCACTTTAATATACGAAGAAATATGGAAATAATATAATAATAACTATATATTGTATAATAAAATTAATTGCAAATGAATTAATAGGTCGGGGAAGTCTTTTCGTATTTTGTATTAGCTTCTGCCCGCGGCTTCGCTCGCGTGGATGTCGGTAATCGCGACCAAAAAAAAAGTATCCTGTTACTTCTAATATTTTCAAGAATATGTGTACAAAGTTTCATGATGTTCGGTTAAGTAGTTTTCGCGTGAAAGCGTAACTAACCAACTTAGATACTTTTGCATTTATATTTTTTTTTTTTTTTTTTTTTAAGTAATTTATGCCCACGGGCTCATTTTGCCCATGCCTTTCTTATTCCAATTTGTTTTGTTTACTTGGTATAATAGTAGCTGCTTACAATCTTACATTAGTGGTAACTTAATTAAAACTTAGTATCTCTAATGTTGGACGTGAGTCCACCGAACCGAACCTAAAATGTATTCTTAAATCTAGGTACATGCATAATTTTTTTTTTTTTTTTTTTTTTTTTTTTTTTTTTTTTTCTATTATGCACAACATGCTATTACTACTACTTAATTTATTTTCGTACTAACAATCTTACAGCTATTTGTTATAAATATATCCCTAAAACAACTATGTCCTCACACCGATACTTTTAGTTAACATATTGAGCACACTCTCAATCACGGCGGTATCTCTGTGATGAATCGCCATCTTGAGACTGTGCTCGAGGATTTCCTTTTCCGTGGTCTGCGTCGCCCTCGCCACAAAGCGACCGATTGCGTCATCACAGTCGTCGGTATAATAGACACAGGTGTTGGTGTGTCTAGTCACCGCGACTACAGCGTGCGAAACGCTGTCGTGGATTCGAAGCCTCTCTGCCTTAGTCTGGAGGACGATGACGTCCTCGTAGGTCTGGCCCTGCGCCTCGTGGATGGTTAAGACGCGCGATCCCTCGCCGGACCCATATCCCTGGTCAGTTAGCAATTTCTTCTCATCTTGCGTAAAGACCAGGTATAGGGTCCGATCCCGTCCTACGGGGATACGTGCGCCTGTGAGGCTCTCCACTCGCAACGATCGGATCTTGGCGCTGGAGCTGTACATGGTCTCGTAGACCTCGCTGATGGCAAAGGCGACATCTTTGGGGTTGCGATGCGTGCATGACAACTCGCACGAGATGGTTGTTAGCAGAGTAGGTCTACAGTACCGCATTTCGAACAGGTTATCCCTGTCGATGTACGGCAGCTGATTTATATCTCCGATAAGGATCACTTTCTCTGCACCGGATAGTCGGGCGGCCATTACTATGGCTCCGAAATGGTTCATGAGGGCCTCGTCCACCGTTAGGCGAGTGATTGTCGAGCCCTCACGGAAACCATTTACCAAAACGGAGGCCATAGTGCGCACCTTTTGCTTGGCTTTGTTGCCATAGCGGTGCGCCAGTTTTTCTTTTAAGTCTTTGGCCGCCTCGACTGTGGTCGTGATCACGACCTCCGTGTCCTCATCGAAGTCCCCGACTATGCGAGTTGTCTTGCCGCATCCCGGTACCCCATTTATCCACTCCAGCGATGGTAGTCCCCAGGTCACGGACAGTAAGCCGGCTTCCCGGTCGTTCGATATGGTTTTCGCCATCTGAAGTATCCGGTCCCCCAGCATTATTTTCGTGCATCTGGCCACTACCACCACCGGGTCCCCTTCTGGTGTTGCGAAGGTCTGCGGCTCCTCATCTTTTCCCTCAGACTCAACCGCGCTCACGAAGCCTGCTGTGGTGTTATATGCAGCCATATATTTACCCGACATCTTGCCCTTGAGTACTTGACGGGTTTCGCTGTTATATATGGCTGCTTCGGCTTCCTCGAGTTGCGCCTCCAGTAACCTTTGGTGGTCGTACCGGTAGGTCTGCATGATCTTATTGCAGATGGCCAGGCTTACCTCGCGGTTTGCCTTTGTTATGGCCAGGAACTCGATAAGGGCGTTTTCCGCGTGTTGGAGCGGTGTGGACGCAGGTCGAAGTCTCGGTGGTGATACCTGTCCCATGTCGGCTCTAGTTCGAGCGGCCGGTGACGCCTTCGGGTGCCTCGGACTGTCGTCTTTGGTGAACCTGTTCAGCGCCTCCGCTTGCCGCTCTCCCTGTTCCGCCCTTTTGGGGGAGGCATGATGTGGGAGCATGCCTTGTTTGGGGGAGATGGTAGCATGGATAAATGTCGCTACTGACATCGAGCTTGGCCTAGATTCGGGTGCGGCCCTTTTATTGAGTTGTTCTGCCTTCTGGACCTCGACCCTGAGCTGTAAGCGCTCCGAACCGCTAAGTGTGGGTTCATCGACAGTCCGCGATGCAGGGGGTGAAGGTGTTATGGATTTCGGTCTTAAATAACCCAGATCCTCCCCCCTGTCCTCGTAGACAATGACCTCACTGTTCTTGGAGGCCATAAGGTAACCGTACCTATCCGATACGTTGCCTCTGTCATAGCCGACTCTCATTGAATCCACACTGATTCTTCCAGGGATTCCCCCGGGGATCTCGCTCAACCGCTTCAACCACACACTAGACTGCGCAAAGGCTGATATCTCTCCCCATTCGAACAGCACGATGAGTTTGCTTTTTAAACGTATTATACGGTAGGTCGAGTCGCCCTCCTGTTCTTGCGCTAGCGCTTCGATCTTTGTGCGCTTAATGCTGGTCTTTTGTGTGCTACCCTTTATCAGTAAAGCGAGCCCCGGTGAAATCGCCAGCCGATCGCGTGTTTCGGGGCGACAAAAGCAGATTCCTATCCTCTCCACCCCGCTGTCCATGAAGAGAGCCACGCATCTGGTCTTAATTCCAACTTCTCCGCCTCTGATCTCTTCGCTGGGCGAGGATTGCATGATCCTGCTATGGGTCGGTTGCGAAGGTGCGTTATTGTTGGCTCTTTTCCTGAACAGCTTTTGCAAAGAGGAGGGTATGGCTTGAGTTATTCGGTCCAGAAGGACACGGCCAGGAGACACTGGCGAAGCCGTTGGAGTGGTCTGCTGAGCGGTTCCTTGTGTGTAGAGTGTCTGTGTCTGTGTTGCTTGAACGACGGTGTTGGCACTCTGTACAGGCGTTACAGCTGGTGGTAGAGCGGTCGTGCTGTTTCTTTTTGCGGCTACTGTGACGGCCTTTCTCGCGAATGTGAGGAAAGACGTTCTGCTCGTTTCGCTCTCTAAGATGGTATGGAGTGATGACTGATCAAGTTTCATCTGGAGTTTGAGCTCCAGATCCAGCCTTTCCTTACCGAACCTCGGGCAGTCCAGTATAATGTGCAGAACTGTCTCCTCACAATTCGGATCGCAGATACATGAAGGACTGTCAGTGAGGTGGAACCTGTGCAGATACGCCGCAAACCCTCCGTGGCCGGTCATTATTTTTGTGTCGACAGGTGTTGGTGCCGACTTCCTTACCAGTCTGCAAGCGGTCTTCACATCCGGTAGGAATATTTTCGTGACCGAACCAGTTTCCGAAGAATTGTATCTGTCCTGCCACGTCCTGACAGTCTCTTCCCGGATCTGCCTTCTGACATACGATATAGATACTTTATCGTAGTCGGGTGCCGTCTTTTTTGTTAAGGCCGCCTTTTTTGCCAGCTCGTCCGCTCTTTCATTGCCCGGCGTTCCAACATGGGCTCTCAGCCAAAAGAACCTAACTGTCTTATTTTCCTCTCGGAGACGCCTAATTCGACTCTTCATTTCCACGGCCAGAGGGTGGGTCACTGATGGGCTTCTCAGCAGATCGAGTGACGACCTGGAGTCGCTCAAGATGTTGATTGAGCTTGACTTTAAGGTTTTTGCCATGTCCACGGCATTTGCATTTATATTAGTATGATGTACAAAATTGAAGAAAAATCTCTTTGGTTGTATAGTTTGTATATGGCTGTTTTTAATATCAATAAATATAGGACAATAAGAAAAAGAAAACTATCTGTAATACTCAGGATCGTTCCCTTAGGTCTGACTAATTTTTAAAACTCCTCATACTACTCCATTTTATAACTAAACTTCTTTTAAACGAAATCTTTCTCTGCTGATGTTGTTCAACTCTGGAACTCTCTTCATCTTCCCATAAGACAGCTCAATTGCTCACTCTTGTTTTAAAAACATATCTTAAGCACACTATTTCTCACTAATTGCGCTATGATCTCTATCTTTTTATATAAATTACGTACGTATTGTATGCATGTTTCTGTAATATTTATGTATGTATATATACGCTTATCTATATATTTGCACTATTTATTAATTTTTATTCCAGTATGCAGTATATAGTAGGTATTAGGAAATTTATTGTTTTTTTTTCTCACTAACTTTGTAACGTTGTGTGTTTTTTTGTCAATAACTTTGTAAACTTCATTTTCCGCTTTTACTATACTGTGTCCTATACCCAAAGGTTGTCTGGAGAGATCGCTCTACTAGCAATATGACCGCCTTAATACATCTTCTTTAATTTGTTATGACTATTGTTATCTTCATAGTTGTGTGCAATAAAGAGATATCATTATTATTTCACTATAAGACATATAATAAATTTACATAAACTTACATAGATATAAAATCATTTAAATATGGAAGACAAAGCCGAGCCAGTATTTAAAATCCGGGTTACTGTGTAGATTTTTCTCATAAGTGCAATATCTAACTGTAATTTTGAAAAATATTCTAGCGAACCGTGTTAATCATAAACCTGCGAAAGTGTTGTTTTAACTGGAAGATTAAGAATTAAGATGAATAATTAAGCCGGGGGTCAGAGCTGTAGATTGATAAATCGGCGGACAATCCTAGCCGAGTCGAGCAATACCACCTTCTGCATCCTGGCTGCAAGCGACCCGTCACGTATCCCCAGATGCCTCAAATGGTGATTGAGGCTTACCGGGATCAAGCAGTTAGCAGATATTAGGTAGGTACGATAGAGAAGATTTCAGCGGATCGATAAATCCAGATACGTTACGTTTTTTCTCTGTTTCGGCTTTCATGAGGTTCCCATCGCGCGGAATGGTTATGTCTACTAAACACACCCTCGACCATGTTCTATCCATCACCACAATATTAGGCTTGTTCGCCAGTATCGACCTGTCCGTGGCGATAGGCAGGTCCCATTAGAGTCGGACTCTGTCGCGTTCGAGTATTAGCACCGGTGTGTACTGATATAGGTATAGATACGGCACCCTTTGTTAGATGGAGACCGTACATAAGAGCAAGCTCTTGGTGGAGAATCTTGGCCTCTTGGTTATCTCTGTGCGAGTACTCAGTATTGGTCAACGCTGAACAGACCGAAACCACATGTCTAAGTGTCTCGCCTGGATGACGACAAGCTTGGCAGAAGTCGGGAGTGTCTTCCTTCAGAATGCGCTTTCGGTAGTTGTTCGTCTTAACCACCTGATTCTGTATTGCACAGACAAAACCTTCGGTTTTGATTTCTGAAATTTCATTTTTCAAAAAATTGATCATTGATGATGAAAAGTGGATCGATTGCGACAAGAACGTGCAAAAATATCAAAATTTGAGAGGACTTGATTGGTAAGTGTTAATGAATCGATCATATAGCCATGACCTGACAGTAAACACCATCAAATTATTATGATATTGACTTCACGATGAAAACACAGTGGACTTGGAGACACTGTATTTGTGTAACCACGATTTATTTAACTGTGTATTTTTTCCATCGATACACAGTGTTTCCACAGAGTTGTGATAGTGACTACACTCAAGTGGATGGAGAGCGGGCGACGGGTTTTCAGCGACATGAATTCTGCTAACGAAACTATAGCGCGATTCAATCGACAACGCCATCTGTTGAGCTCGAATATAAACTAAGATTTGGTGTTGAGTACCGTGGATGCTGCGAGAAACTACTGTGGAAACACTGTGTTAAAATGAACCAAACACACGTCGGTAGAAACATTGTAGAACTTACGTGGTTGGTTTCACGAACAGTGTTTCCAGTGTTTTCATCATGAAGTAAAGGCCACGAGGGTAGCATTAGCTTAACATCAAAAGAGAACTATCAAAACTACTTTCCGCATATTCTTTTGATCGAAAATACAAAGATTTCTACAGATTACAGAAACCGGATTTATGTCACTGCCTATTAGGTGGCAACAAGTTATCAAATAAAATGGCACATGTAATATATTATAATTGAATGTAATTAAACATTGAAAAAGTCGTGTATACGAAGTACGAAGAAACTTTACCCCGACCTATTTTAACAGATACGTACTGCAGTGTAATAACATCATTTGTAGTTTTATTTGCGACAGGGAAAAAAAGTACTGAGGATAAAAAGCACTAAAAAATTTAAGTAATCTATTAAGACAGTGTTACTTACGCCTTTTTTACAATTTATGAAACTACATTGAAAATTACAATATTTTTAGCCAATAAATAGGTAGGAACATTCTAGCTTCTGTATTGCCAAACGAGCCATTGATTAAACTTGTGTTCGGGTGAACCTTGAAGGTCAAGTGTAACTTGCGTTGCGTCCAATGAATACAAATATGTGGATAGAAGCCAACATTTGTTTATAATCTTAACTAGAACTGTTATTTTAAATCTCAAATCATCATAACCTGTTCGGTTTTGTAGAAATACATCTTATTGTAAAGAAACCTGCATTGCAACCACCAATCTGCAGTCGAGAAAAATGGAGGGTTAAGCTTAAGTAAAAGAATTAGATTTGTAAAGAGTGATATCACACTAAAGTTATAAATTCCTATAAATTTGAAAAAGGGACCAGTATAATTTAATTACTTATGTTTTCTTTTAGCATTTTTGCCAATGTTTTTTGGAATGGGAAGACAAAATAATATTATCGTGTGATAGACTGACTCAATAAGAATACAATTTAAACAAGTTATTTACAATCATTATTCAATTAAAAGTCAAAAATAAATTATAAACTTTATTAGTATTGGATGCTGCGTTTTGTTTGTATGTCATCTAATAATATTCTCAGCTCTTCATCTTCAAATCTTCCTTCTAACGACGGAATTAATGCTTTAGCTTCTTCTGGTGTTTCTGGACATAAGTTTGCCAAACTTGCTACTTCAAATTTATGTAACTTCTTTGACTGGAGAAGACTGAAATAAGGAATAATTTCTTCTATTACTACCTACTAATACTACTGAGTACTGGCAAATACTACTTTCTTTGTATTTGAAAAAAACTATTTTTGGGAGCTCTTTACAACCTGGATAACCAAGCTTTGATCGATATTATTTTTTTTGGTAAATATTTTTTTAAAATTATATTTAGGTACTAATTACATACTAATGAAATAAAAAATATAATTCCTTAAAAACGATTACCAAAAAAGAAATACCAAGGTCATGCAGGTACTAATTTTAATATTTGCCAAACTGGCTTTAATGCCTAGTTCGGACTAGGTCAGTATTTTAGTCGAGTGGCTTTGTTATTTAGTAGCTAAAGTACTCTCTACTGCCCAGAAATCGCTCATATTACGGTCGAGTACAGTTCACGAGTGAGTGGTATTTTGCAAGATCAATGTGCTGCAATGCAATAAAGTAAATAAACTGATTAAGCTAATCGTAAAGACTATTTTAGAAGAGGTGGATGAGGAAATTTGTGTGATTAATAAAAACTAAAAAATAAATTCTAATTAACAGTGTAATTTTTTTTTAATAAATTTGAATTAAGAATATAAATAATAATATATATAAGAAAAAAAATTGTGCGTGTACTATCGTACACTCGTAAGAAGTGAAACTTATAATAAAAACAGTTTACTTTTTATACGATCGTAATTATACGCACATACGCAAATACGCACATACGCACATACACACATACGCACATACGCACATACACACATACGCACATACGCACATACACACATACACACATACATACACTCGAAAAACATAACCCTTCTTCTGTCGCAGTCGAGTAAATACAGTTTTACAAGATGGCGCGTAACGAAAAAATGTGACGCGTAACGCGTAATTTTTTTCCAACCCCGATAAAGACGTTTCACTTCAAAAAAAGTATTTAAAGCACAAACATACATTGCATGTATTTAATGTTACAACTTTAAATCTACGTTTTTCTATCAAAGTATTCGAAATTGCTAACAAAAATACTGAATTGCACACTAAATTTGCGCATCAAATAAATCAAATATACTATACTCTTTGATCTTTAAAGCTCAACTATTTTACTGAATGACTAACTGTTAACTTATAGTAAATCTAATTATTATTTTAGTGCAACAATATATTTAATCTGTTTTTTTGGAATCCATGACCTATTAAATTTTAAAGAACATGAATTATACTAAATAAAACACCAGTTAATCAGTCATGTTTATTAAATTAACCTAACCTAACCTAAAATATGCATTAATTGTTATGCAATATTTAGATAATGATGTTAGTAATTCGGTTGTAATATTGGATAATTTAGTGTGCAAATCAGTATTTTTGTTATGCGGTGAGTAATTTTGTTTTAGAATGCTTATATCTGTGGTGTTAGCAAGATTTTCGTAGCAAAGTTAGATAAAAAAAGTCGCTAACTTTGATTTATTTTAAACATTTTCTAATAATACACGTTTAGTTATACAATTATTTAAATTAATATACAGTCATTTATTTGATATGCAGGTAGATTATTAGTCCAGAAATGTTGTTTGCTTAATTTTTAAATAGAGGTGCAATTAAAAATTCCCCATTTTTTTTTTCTTATTTACACTATTCCTAATTCAAATTTATAAAAAAAATTTATGCTACTACTCTTAATTAATATTTATTTTTTAGTTTGATTTCTTATAAAAGCGTGTTTGTTTGCTTTTTCAAACCATTATTTATTTTTTAGTTGAATTTTCTATAAAAGCGTGTTTTTTTAGATTTTTTTTAACTATTAGTTTTTTATTTAGTATCGGTAACTTATCCACAAAAAAGGTTACTGGGTAATGAAAAACAAATAGCTAATCCTGAAGAATCTGGTAAGATTAATAGGATTAATTATTTAAATTATTGTATTATCATCGGTCCTCGATAGGTTTACTAACTTCAAATGAAACCTGAACATTTGAAGTGTGTCAAAATGAAGTCCAAAGGAGTCAGTTACAAATATAGAGGTGAAGTTAATAAAAAGTGTGTAAACAGAAGCTATGGGTACGAAAACGGATCAATAGAAGAGAAAATATTAGAATATCGATAGAAAAGATTGCATTAAAAAATTCCACAGAATACTTCAATAGTTTAAGAATGTACGAAAGTTGTTTCTTTGCTCCAGCCATGCAGCGCATCGATGTATGATCCAGCTAGATGACATTTTTGCGGCAAGTAATGAACTTATGAACTCGACTAAATTGACAAGTTCGGAAATGCTTAGCCGGTGAACCAGTGGGCGCGGACGCGTGGTGGGAGTCACTACTCGCCCGATGAAAATAAAATAAAATGGATCGACTCGACTTTACTACTAACTAACCTACTCTACTAAATTTTTGGTGTTCAAACACGTTTAGCTACTAAATAACTCTACACTCAACTAAAATACTAGCTTAGTCCGAACTAGGCATAATAGCTAAGGCATTTAGTGTAAAATTATACAGATGAACATGTTGTGTAAATTTAGTATTGATAGGCTTACAAATATAACATTTAAAAGAATATATAATTAATATCTTGTTGCCTTCTTAGTAGAATATAATAATAGTAGTGGAGTATATTATTATAGTTAAAGTTATTTTTATTTGAGTTTTGATAATTCAAGACCTTGTGTAAGATCTTCATGTATTGAAAATTAAAAACAAAAAAAAAACAGTTGTTTACTTAAAGAGAAACTTCATAATGCATAAATGTAGGCACATACTTTCTTACAGCTGTTATTGTTTCTTTGTTTTTAAATTTCTTGAACATATTTGTGTATGTAAGTGTCTTCATAAAAACTTCAGAAAACTCCTGTTCCTCTTCCGCAGATTCATTTTGAGCTTTTCTATGCTCTAATAACATATCAACTTCTGATATTAATAATGTTTCAGCATTTTCAAATTCTGAAAAAAAAAGAAATAATAAAACCTTATAGCACTCGATAATGCACTTGTTAAAGATGGGTTAATTAGATGACTGTTATAGTTTGTAGTACCTGATAGTACCTTTAGGAAACTGTAAATCAGCCGCATCTTCTTCAACAACATCTTGAATTGGCCCAGACATAGTTATTTATTTCCCCTAGGTATTATTAATTATTATATTATATTTCTTTGTTTTTTACTATTAAATTACCTTTTTATAATGCCAAAAAATACTTGTTGCTTAACATTTGCTAAATGTTTATAAATTATAACTAGTCTGTAAAGAGTATATAATAGTCTATATGTATTATATTATCTATGGTTTATAATTAAAAATCAATGTTACCAGATTTTACATCAGGGTTGCAATCATAGCTTTACTTAAAAAAAAAGTTTTAAAAGACAAGTAATTTATCATTAAATATACTCACAGAAAGGTAAGCATTAATATCAAGGATTTATTTGATAAAGTATAAAATATGAGAAGCCTATCTCATTTCGATTTGTTACGAGGCTCAAAGACACTAAAGGGGTGAAAAGGAGCGTTGCCAGACGTACGATAACTTCGACACCGGTACGAACCTGCTAGTTTTTGCAAGTTTTTTTTTTTATCTAATCCTTTGTTCGTCAAAAAAAATTTTTTTGTTCGACTATTATAAGCCAAATCCAACTTTTTTATTTCTTAATCGATAGCTTTTATTTTTTTGTATTTTGTTCGATTAGTTAAATTATTTGTTCGATCGTTTTTATATTTTCAACGCTCAACAATCGCTTTATGGTAACATTGTTTTATAACTTATTAACAAATTGTAATTCGTGAAAATGTAAAATATATACCTAAATAGTAAAGAACACGGAGTATTTTATCATTCATTTTGTTCATTCACTTATACTCATTCACCTCTAAAAATATAATGACCACATCCCTATTTGCCTTAAAAAAAAGTTGTTGAAATGACATATTAAAAAATATGAATTATCTGTATTCTCGATATTCGTATTTTAATCTAGGATGGAGTCTAGTATTTTAATAGTTTTTATGTGTTTAAATGATAAATTGATATTTATTTTTAGTGAAATTAATAGTAAATAGAGTTTTACAAATGTCCGTAAGCTAATGTGTTGTGAAAGTGAGTGATTAATGCGGAAAAATCGTAAATTACGTATTGACAGGGTTTGTTTACTAAATTGGACTATTCTAAAAAAATAGACTATAGTTTAACGACCTCTACTTTGGACCTCTATGATATTTTGTTTTAATGATACCATGTAAAATTTTAAAAAATGAATTAAATATAAAAATAAAAACAAATATTTATATTGCTTGTAGTTATACAATGTCGAATACACCTACGAAATCTAAAATCGAGCCAAATTCTTTCACACCTAAAGGTAATATAATCAGCAAAAACATGTCTCAAAGTAAGACAATTAAAAAAAAATACTATATAATTTTTTTCAGAGATCACTTCTCCAAGCAAAGATACTTCTGGTATTTCAAAAACTGTTTATTCGCATATAACCAATATTCACCGGCTCCTAAGTGATTGGTCGAGTTTAAGAGATAAAGGTGCAAAAATATGTAAATCTATATCTGCAATTAAGTTACATGAATATGAAGACAATTACTATCCACACCAAACAAAACCACTCATTGATAATTTATTAGAAGCACTTGATGGCCTTAAGAATGTTGTGGAAGGTATAGGTATATTATTTTTATAACTGTGTATCTCTATGATTTTATTTCTTAATATTAGTTTTTTACATTTGAATATTATTTTCTAAGAAGCTAATATCAACTGTTCCCTAGTCTAACGTAAAGGGTAAGATATAAGATATTCAAAAACCCAATATTTATGCTAAAATCATTTTGAAAAAATTATATCATTCTGATTAATTTAACATTTTATATAATATGTACTACTATCTTACCATAATGAAAAAATCCATATTCATATTTTTAAAGTTAAAATAATTCTGCCTGTCTGATTATTAGACTTTCATGATCAAACATCGGAGCTGATTGTAACTATTTAATATTGACATAGTTATAAGGCTGAAAATACATTGGTATAGTGTATTATACTATGGAGTAAAAAAAAAGAATAAAAAAAAAAAAAATAAAAAAAAAATACACTCATATTAAGTTGTAAGTAACCAGTAATATTTTATAAATTTATTGTCATAGGTGTGAATATCAGTTGTAATCAAATGCAAGCTCTATCAAAATTACAATATACAAAAGAGCCCGTCATTAACACTTGGTCAATGTGTGAAATTGCAGAAAATATCATAAAAATAAACAAGACCTTGCAGAAAGAATTCAATTTAAAAAAAGTTATTACAGGTAATGATAAATTTTTGATTTAATAGTGTTTATTTATTTAGAACCATGTAGAAAACAATTTCTTAAAACTACATAAATAAAAATGCTATCTTTTTATTTAAAAATAATATATTCTGAATACTATGGGTAAAATTCGAAATCCTTCAAATCAACATTTTACAAATTAACAATAAAGCTAAGTTAGTAAAGCTACCACCGATTCGGACTGTAGATTGTGCAGAGAAGAATCGGCAAGAAACTCCGCAGTTACTATTTTGAAAATAATATATAAACTGTGTTTTAGTATGAAAAAAAAATTAACATACTTGGTCGAAATAGTTTTACTTTATATATAAACCTTATTATTTTACATAAACATAATATATATTATATTTAATTGCTTATATTGTTTCAGAAAACATTGCTCATTGTAGAGATGAAAATTTAATAGAAGTATATGTAAGTGCATGGGAAGTTGATAGTTATTTCAGTAAAGAATTAAGTGCATATTTGTTTACCGAAGTTGGATTACCAGGAATTACATAAAATTATTAATATTTATAAATAAATTTTATTTGAATAATTTTTATTTTTAACAAGAAATTGAAATATATTATTTTTATTTACTCAACTACAGATGTATTTATAATTACATAATAAAAGCCAGAATCCCTAGAATTAGGGTGCCTGTCCATTGAAGCGGAGCGAGGCTGCGGAGCGGAGAAATATTAACCAATAGGATTTCAAAAAATCTCCGCTCCGCACCAGTGGACAAGGGCTTGCGACCTAGTTTAGAAATTCATACATTTTCGAAAGCGGCGCGTGGCAGCGGTGCGGGCTAGCGAAGTGAGGCGCTGGAGCGAGGCAGCTGTGCGAGACGGTGAGGAAATGGACAGATTGAAGGAAAATCTATGTTTTCTTAAAGAATTATTATTATTTATCTATGTTTTCTGAACTAACCGCCCACCGCCCGCCACTCAAATGGCTCGTCGCGTTAACTCGACTCAGCTCCGCTTAGTCCGTGGCTCCGCTCCGCAATACTCACTCGCTCCGCATTAAATTAAAAGGATAGACACAGTCCGCTTCTCCGCTCCGCAATTTTTTTTTTTTTTTTTTTTTTTTTTTTTATACCACGACGGTGGCAATCAAGCATACGGCCCGCCTGATGGTAAGCGGTTACCGTAGCCTATGGACGCCTGCAATACCAGGGGCATCACATGCGTGTTGCCGACCCTTTAAAAACCTATTTACTCCCCTCTTGAAGGACCCCATACTGTAGTCCTGCGGGAAAACCTCGGCAGGGAGTTCATTCCACAACCGAATGGTCCGTGGGAGGAAATTCCTCTGATACCGAACTGTACGGGACCATTGGGGCTGCAATGTGTGAGCATGAATTCCCTGTCGATGGCGAGCGGTGCGATGATAAAAAGTGGCCGTTGGCACCATTTCGAACAATTCTTCGGAACACAACCCATTATACAAGCGATAGAGCACGCATAGGGATGCAACATCTCTTCTTAGACTTAAGGGCTCGATATCGCTCGTCAGTATTGGATCGTCGACAATTCTCACAGCTCTTCTTTGAACCGAGTCAAGAGGGCCAAGTTGGTATGCCGGTGCTCCCGCCCAGAGATGAGAGCAGTACTCCATATGGGGGCGGACTTGCGATTTATACAGACAACAACAATACTCGCTCGCTTCGCTCCGTAGCCTCGCTCCGCTTCAATGGACAGGAACCCTTATACCTAATAAATCAAATGCCTTCAAATATTAACTGGACATTCTTTAAAGTATATTTATTCATTTATTTTAATACTTCATTGCACAATACATATTTTTTTGCACAAAAGACATGCTTAATTCTAAAAGCTTTCTCTAACATTAGGACATAAAAGGAAGGACGTTTTTAGGTGTGCAAAAACATTTAAAAGGCAAAAAAAAATTTATTCATACATATACATAAACACAAAGAAACAAAAGAATGAATCAAATCGGACTATGCGTTGATAAATTACAACTAAGTACACACTGACTTTCGTCCCATCTCCATGTTCTAGAACCTAGAGAGGCTTCAGAGTTTGGAGACCCCTGTTCTACATCATAGACCATAGTATCGACTGGTATCGACGACGACTACGAGGGGAGGTCCAAAAGTTCGTGGAATGGCAAGGTTTTAAATAAAATAAAAATAAATCTATTTTTTTCTTTTTAATATGATAATCACCCTTAAGCTGAATACATTTATTAGATCTATGAATTAATTTTTCTAAATCGCGTATTAATAAAACGGAGGATTTAGCAGATTTATTATAAGAAATAGAATAGATAATGAATCCCCAATTAGTATGACACTAAGCGAGCGCCCCTATCCTAGGGATGTTCATCGGAAAAAATTATCGATAATTTTACTATTGATAATTATCGTATTGTGTTATCGATAGTTATCGATAATTATCGAATGAACAGTTATCGATAATTATCGGATAAAAAGTTATCGATAATTATCGAATAAAAAGTTATCGATAGTTGGCGACAGTTATCGATAATTATCGGATAAATATTATCGATACTTGACGACAGTTATCGATAATTATCGGTACAATTATCGGACGACGAAAAAAAAAGTTCATCCGCCGTACCCCAATTATCGAATCACCATTATCAATACTTATCGGATCCAAAAACGATTATCGATAATTATCGGATCGCACAAAATTATCGATAATTATCGGATCACACAAAATTATCGATAATTATCGGATCGCAGCAAATTATCGATAATTTTCGGATCGCACAAAATTATCGATAATTATCGAATGAAAACTTATCGATAATTATCGAATAACACTTATCGATAATTATCGAATGAAAAATTATCGAGTAGTTACGAATTATTGATAATTATCGCACACCCTACCCTATCCCCACTCCATTCGTTCCATTCCACGAACTTTTGGACCTCCCCTCGTAATCCTCGTATATCTTTTTTCGTTTCGTCACGCTTGGCAGGCGGGTTGGCGAGCACAATGTGTTGGCGGGATATGGTGACTACTGCCCATCACCATCCTGGGTGGTGTACAGTTGTTCGCACGACTATGGCCTTAGTCGCCTTTTAGGGGCCATTCACTTGTTACGTAAGACGAATTTTGCTAGTTTTCGACCCCCTCCCCCTATTATAAGAAAAAATAAGAATAGGCCGACCCCCTCCCCCCTGTTTAATATTTATTATGTAAGAATCTAAAGGAAAAAATTAGTAATAAATGTTTTAATAAAACATTATCGAGTTTTATTATCCATAATTATTCTGTGTCGGAAGTATACACACAAACAAAAACAAAAGCAACCAGGCTATACGTATTCCTAAAAAAAAGGTCGTCCGAGATCAATCATTGATAACTGCGCATTTTTGTGATCTTACGTAAGAACTATCAAGACTCCCCCACCCCCTTGTAAGAAAAAATAAGACATGGTCGACCCCCTCCCCCCTAAATCGTCTTACGTAATAAATGAATGGTCCCAAAGTTGTATAAATATATATTATTTCCATGTTACATAAATTTATATATGGGCGTTGGAATAAGAAAAAACGTTACCATTTTAAATTAATAAGTTTTCTACATAAAATTTGGAGAATCTGACCTTTCAAACTCCGTCAGGCACGCAGCGAAATAGGTAGAACATCCACGAATATCACGATCATCAACATTAACATCATGCTCAAGATAAGTATCAGCTCCTGCGCATGCATCCGTTCCCTCAAAATTGTGAAATTCAATCTAATTTTCGTAGTGACGTCAATGATAAAAAAAAACAAATTTTTATTATTATTTTATTACTTCTTTATTTGAGAACTGGCTACATAAAGGGCCTTGAACTTTGTCTTTAGATCCATGCGAGCCAGAAGCGATAGCTTCGAGGCAACAAGGTTGTATCTATGGCGACGCGAATACAAAACACCATTAGTTCTAGCGCCTATTTTCGGGTCAGTTAAATTACATAACAGCGGTAAATTTATTGCTACTATGCATATAATAGCTATGAAAATCGGAAGTTATTTTAATTAGTCGCCTTATAGAATTGTTATAATATATATTTATTTTTAAGTAAGAAAATGAATACAAATTTTACAACATTTTATTTATTAAATTTTTATTATAATTATATGCAATACTTGATTATACTTGTGTAGGAATTACTTATGAATAATATACGTAACCATTGTAAAAATACCATACCTAACTAGAATTTTTTTTAAACAATTTAAATCTATTTTGTCTTTGTTTTTTTTTTTTAAGACATTATTTTTATATTGGGTTTCAGTACTGAAACGTCCGTTTGTACGTCAGAGGGCTGTATATGTAAAACACATAGCTACTGGAACTTGAAGAATAAATGTAGCCACTACAAAAATAAACAATAAAAAAATAGAAGTGGCCTCAATAAAAAAGATAATCTGATTATATTACAGAGTGGTAGAGAAAATGAAGAGCGTTTATAAGTCGGACACCCACTTGAACAGTTAAAAAAAACCAAATGTTTCTGTAAAAAGTGCAACATCCACAAAAAAAAATGCTAGATCACAAATAGAATTCTTAACAATTGTTCTAAGATCCGGTCTAAGAAATTTAAACCCTCATCTGTTATTTATCAGTGTTAAGAAATAAATGATAGATAATATGCACATTGACATAATTATCGCGAATAGGTTGCCTAGTTAAATTGCGTACGGATAATATTAAATAATTAAAATTTTAATTAAATTTATTAAATTTACTTCTTTCATTATACAGGTGAGTTGATGATGTGATGTGATGTTGTTGTATACAGGTGAGTTTTTACTATGAATGCATTAACATGAGGCTTTAAAGTTTTTTGATTTTTCTGATATGTGTTACTCATCTATTCAAACACAAAATTAGTAAATATTTTTCTCGTTTACTAAGATTTAGTCTAGCTAAGAAAACATTAGCTTATTAATTATATTAAAATCTCGACGTTTGGCCTCTTTTCATATAATTATTGCGTGTAAATAAATATGAGAAACGAAAAACGTTATTTATTATTTCTTAGTATTAACAATTACCTACCGATAACTTTTTGCTGTTAATATTACTACCTAAATAAACTAAATTATTTTTCATTACATATATAATAAGTAGCTATATATAATAAGCCCTGATATATGTTATCCGCGTGTTCAACTCTATTCTAAATTTCATCGCAAATGATTTAGTAATTTTATCGTAAAAGAGTGTAAAAGAGTAATAAACATCCATTCATCACTATAAAATGTTGTTAGAAACAATGATATTTATGGCTAGAATACGGTTCACAATTCCATATTTAAATCCTGATCACAAATAACGCAAAATTCTCGATTGAGAAGACTGTCACCATCGTCACGTCTGATTACTACTTATAATATATCTACATATTTAACTATATAATACTTTTAATGAAAATAACAATTTTAATCCAGTAAATTAAAGATATTTTGAATAAATTTTTGGAGTGCACTCTAAAATTGGTACTGAAGCCAAAAAGTATTTATTTTTCAATGTTTTTCTGTCTGTATATTGGTTGCGCATAATGCTAAAGCAATGAGTAGATATCTACTAAATGAATTTATAAATAACAGACATTATATCCCTCTATATTTGTTGCAAATTAAACTTGAAACCCGGAATTTACAGAAACCTCATGTTATTCTGGCGTACATATGTGGCGCCTTTCACTTCCAAACATACTTTATTTATATATGTGCGTTAATAAAAGGGATGATAACCGTGAACGAAGTCGTGGGTATCGTTAATTATGAATATATAAATCTAATTTAATTTTAAACATACTCACAGCATAGGGTTAACATCTCGACCTTAAATTGAAAACCTTGAAAGTTATGCCTGGCAAGATAGCTGTTATCAAAATTTAATTAATTTCACGTGAAGGCAAATGTTAAAACATTTTCGTTTCATTGTTATTTTATCATTAACATAATAATAGCAATAAAACGAAAATGTTATATTACCTTAGTTCTTCGTTCTATTTGCAGCTTACTTTTCCATTGTTGTTACTAATTATTTTTAAACTTATTAAATATTTGTTATGTCACGGTATTGTCGTAGCCATAGAAATATTAAGAGTCGTAGCAGTGCCGTCTTATAAGTATATATATGTAGATAATATATTCGTATGTCCAAATTAATATTGTTATCGTCTGATAGTTAGTCTCTGTTGTCTGGCGGAATTATTGGGACATTTTTCTTCGAAATTTTTTGTTTCCCAAAATAGAAGAGGATGACAGAAACGATTACTTTGGTTTCAACAGGACGGCACAACGTGCCACACAGCCAACGTAACAATCGATCTATTGCGCACTGTTTTCGAAAATCGCATAATCAGCCGAAATGCTGATGTCATTTGGCGACCTCGAAGCTGCGATTTGATTCCATTGGACTTTCTTTTTTATGGGGAGCCGTTAAAGAAAAGTGTTACGCTAACCATCCAGAGACGATTGACGATTTGAAACATGAAATCAAAGTTGTCATTGACGAAATAGAGGTCCATGCAATCGAAAATGTACCGAAAAATTGAACTGATCGAAATGGGGATCGAAATCGTAAGGCTAGCCGTGGCAGTCATTTGAGTGATGTTGTCTTCCATTCCTAAATGGAAAGGTTCAATATTTTTAATAAACTCATAACTTTGAAAACATATTCATTTTTTTAAGTACACAAGGGAAAATATAAGATCATATACGCATATTTACATACTTACACATACATACATACATATTCATATACATAAATAACCACATACGCGTAATTTTGATTAATGTTGAATTTGAAGGAAATGCTTCCTGATAGTTTTTATTTATATTTTTTAAAAGAGAATGAGTTTGTACACGTCTAATATACATAGGTAAGGAATTCCAAAGGCGAGAAGTTTAAACTGTGAAAGATTTAGTATAAAAGGAAGAGGAGTGAGAATGGATTTTAAGGGGCAAATTATCGTCGGAATGAAGACAGCGCGGCGCTCAATTGATTTGTGTTTTTCTATTTACCTATATTCTTTGAGATAAGAAGATTATTCCTCCAATAATGAAAAGAAAGAGTAAATCTTGTAAATGTATGATAATTATAATAATAATTAATGAGTTTAAGGGTTAAAAACTTGGGAATTATTTTTGATAAACATCTTTCTTTGGTACCTTAGATTAATGAGTTACCTCATAAGAAAGTCTGTAAGAATCTAAAACAATTTATTTACCGCAATGAGATCGCTAAGAAGCCTAAGTAATTTTCTACCTATTCCTACTAAAGTTTGTTAGCCCAGTCTCTTCTTCTACCGATTCTTGACTATGCTGTCACCTGTTATATTATTTTAAATCAGGAACAATTAAATAAACTTGATTGTTTACAAAATTTCAGTATTCCGTTTATTTTTATTTTTATTTTATTTTTTTAACAATTTTTATATCCACGGGCACATTTTGCCTATGCCTTTTGAATTCCGATTTATTATTTTATCAATTCGTACTCAGTATATTGTAGCTGCTAGATTAGTAACGTAGTATCTCTAAACTTAGTATCTCTAATGTGGAGCGTGAGTCCACCGACCGAAATATTTTCTCTTAAATTTACTTACATGCATATATATATATATTTTTTAATTTTTTTTTTAAGTGTAGGATATCATGCTAAATAATACTAGACTTATTTCCCTAAAATAGTATATAGCTATTTTTATAAATAAATTTCTTCGCACCGGTATTTTTGCACAACATATCGAGCACACTGAATGACGGTGGTAGCTCTGTGATGATTCGACATCTTGAGGCTGTGCTCGAGGATTTCCTTGTCTGTGGTCCCCGCTGCCCTCGCCACAAAGCGACCGATTGCGTCGTCGCAGTCATCGGTGTAATAGACACAGGTGTTGGTGTGATTCCGTTTATATTTGGACTACGCAAATATGACCATGTTTCCAAATTTCTCCAAAAACTCAATTGGCTTCTTATTCGACTTCGCAGAAATACTCGTATATTATCTCTCCTTTATTCTATCCTCTTCAATCCAGCTACTCCCGAGTATAGTAGAGTGTCTTGAAACTGATTTGAGTTTCTTTGTGATACTCACGAACCTAATTTTGAAGATACCCTATAAAATCTATATTTTAATCGTAATATAATATTTTATATAATATTTAGCATAGAATATTTAAAAAAAAACAGAGAAAAAAGCCTAAATAAATATAAAACAAAGTTTCTTAATACAAACGACGGGCTGCGCAGCGGTCACAACAACTGGCTGTTAGCTAACTAGCTAGTTAGCTTAGCTTAAAAAAGTTTCTTGCTTTACGGAAATAAATAAAATATCTACAAACAGTGAGAGAACCTTGGTGCAGCTTAGGAACTATTCAATTATTTGTTTATAGTTCGATTATCTCGATAGGGTCAAATAACATCACATGCGAAGCAGAGAAAAATACGTGAACTTTAATATACTAATTAATTATTTTTTTTGTGGATTTTAAACATGTTTAACAGTTTTGTTATTTTCACCTATATTTTAATTCTATTATGTTCAATAGAATATTTACTACATCGTGAAACTTCTCCATTAGGACAGTATATCATTGAGACATTCATACTTATATTTGCTACTTACATTTATGGCAAACCTAGATACAAGCTAAAATCCTATAATATCGATATAGGACTGGGTTCCTAAAGAACTTGAGAAACTTATTAGACCTACTTACTACGTCTATGGTACTCGAAAAAAAAAGTATATATAGATATATATATTATAGATATATAAAATTATAAATATTTAGTCTTATGAAAATAATCTGACATTGCATTATAATTAGTATAGTATACTATTATTATAAATACGCCGGAAGCCGTTGAATGGAGGCTGCTTCAAGCCGGTCGCTCTGGAGGTAGATGGAGGCCTACGTTCAGCAGTGGATATTCAATGGCTGATGTGATGATGACTAATATAAATCGTATCAATAGTTACTTATATTTACGTAAATAAATCGACAAAATTATCAAATTAGCGTAATTATTGTCAAGATCGGTAGAAAATCAGCGATGACTGAGAAATGTCATGACTAATTTTCTACTGATTAAATAATTATTTGATTAAATAATCAAGAAATAATCAATCATAGACAGTTTGGAAAAAAGTGGAAAGCTATATTCTAATATCAAATATCCATATAAGAATTACTCAGCTTTCTTTTTCAATTCGCCTCCCGAGGGCAAAATTCTGCTATTGTGTCATAATAATTAATAAGTGGTTGATTAAAAGCTCCAGAAAAGCTGTGTTTCACTGGTTTCAATATAGCGTCAATAATAGAGTCATCATGATTATCCGATAGCATAACAGACAAAAAAGTACTTATAACAAAAAAGAAAAGAATGACAAAAAGTAGAAGACCGATAATCGGTCATTGAAATACGATTTAAGTAATCCTTGGATCCATATTGCATCTTAGAGACCCTTTAAATATTATAACTATTCTTTGTGTTTAATTTAAATTGTAAGAAGGGTATGGCTGAAAACAAATGAGTTTTCAAGCACGTTAATGACAAACATTTTATAAATACATATATTCGGAACAAGTAACGAAAAATTTAAATATTTTTTACCTAATCTGCTGCGTCCAATCGAAAGTTTTCTCTATACGAAAAAAAAAAAATATCACTATTACTATTATTACTTTATGAAAATCACGTGAAAATTGTGTTTAAAATTTTGCTTTTTATCGGTATAACTTATTATTATTACATTCACCTATCTATGTATATGGGCAAATATCCGGTTTAATTTTAAACAATTCGTGCTCGTCTATATCTTTTTTATACATTGATAAGTAAGTCACGATTTGGCTTGGAATGTCATAGTCAAGTGCTCGCTTTTTTAGGGTTCCGTAGCCAAATGGCAAGAAACGAAACCCTTATGGATTCGTCATGTCGGTCTGTCTGTCCGTCCGTATGTCACAGCCACTTTTTTCCGAAACTATAAGAACTATACTGTTAAAACTTGGTAAGTAGATGTATTCTTTGAACCGCATTAGATTTTCACAAGAAAATAGAAAAAAAAACAATAAATTTTGGGGGTTCCCCATACTTAGAACTGAAAAACAAAAAAAAATTTTTTTTTCCATCAAAACCATATCGTATCTATAGATAGGTCTTCAAATATTTTCTAGTATCATTTTTATTCTAAACTGAATAGTTTGCGCGAGAGACACTTTCAAAGTGGTAAAATGTGTCCCCCCTGTAACTTCTAAAATAAGAGAATGATAAAACTAAAAAAATATATATGATATACATTACCATGCAGACTTCCACCGAAAATTGGTTTGAACGAGATCTAGTAAGTAGTTTTTTTTAATACGTCATAAATCGTAAACCACAATTTACCTTTCATTCAATCAACTCAAATATAAAACAACGAACTACAAGAACTTTTATATGATGTTACTTGCTGCTACGGAATCCTTCATGGGCGAGTCCGACTCGCTCTTGGCTGCTTTTCATTAAATGTTGGTAATATTAACCAAAATACTCTTAGTTTAAATTTGTGTAGAATTTTGCTTCTTTCTGCGGAGTAAAATAAATATTTTGTTAATTATAGTAGGTACTAGAAATATTTTGTTAATTTATATGTTTGATTCATATGTTTCAAATGTAGGTATGTGTAGGTTATGCATGTATTCATAACCATAATAATACATTTACGTATATATCAGATGTCTCAAAAATTACGCAAGAATTGAATTAAATATAAAACACTAGTTTCGATTGTTATTTTTATTTTTATTGAATTATAAAGTACATAAGATAGGGTTATTTATGGAAGAACACAATGGGCAAATAGCCTCCACGACTTTGGTAGCACATAAGCACTCTTTTGTCAAAATTTTTCATGACCATTTTGCTTATGCAATATTATATATATTTATTTATTCATTAATGACCTTTCCGATTGTGGACAGGTCAAGCACTGATTGTTGAATGAAATAGTTATGTATTTTATTTGTTCAGTCATCTCAAATACGTGCACAATGTTACCGTTCCGTTACTTATATTAATTTTAGAACGTATACATCCATTGAGTTGCTATAGGTATACTAACATTCAACATTGAACAAAAATAAAGTTTATTTAAATGGTTCTTGTATTAACACTACCAAATTTTAACAGTACTTATAGAATTTTTTTTTTAAAGATATGGACTTATATTTCTATTCTTACATTATTTATTTTATAGTAGTGAATCTGCGTAGCGAGAAATAGTGGCAAAGAGTATGTTCAAACACATCACAGTGTGATAACAGAGACAGTTTTATTATTTCATAACCTTGCCTGTAATACGAACTCTATAGAGTCAATTTTATTTCATGTTACATATTGAGTATAAAGACAATAATTTACATATATTTAATATGGTCATCAAAACTATTAATCTTATTACAGGTGAGGTGCTCAGCGTAAACATTGTACAAAAATGTAAATATGGAGTTAAATCACTCGGTATTTGTAATGACTGAGAATAAGTCAATTTGTTATAATTGAAAACCAAAGCGATATCTGGAAATTTTTTAACATGAGCCCATTAATTTTGAACTTGTGTTTAAAAATTATCTAGTTTTCGACTGTGGAAGAAAACATGATAATACCTTCTATGTGTGACGTGTGAAATTTTGAAACATATGTTTAAATGTGCACTAGAGCCTCATGTAGCGTAAAGGGAGTGTTGTGGTTTGACCTTTCTCTTTATTAGGAGAGAATACAATCAAATTTAATATTTCAATAAATATTCTACTGAACAAGTATTGCTCGTTTTTTAAACAATACTATTCATTTTTATGTTTCTTTTACATTTCAAAATAACTAAAAGAAAGCACAGAGAGTATCGCCACTCAAAGGTTTTCGTTGTGCGTACTAATAACGCAGCCTATAATTTCGGTTAGCGCTCAGTTCGCATCATTTGTATATCGGTAACGACACAAAGTACATTCGAGGAATTTTTTCACAAATTTGTGAATTATAAATCAAATTGTAGTCGAGATGTAGGCGATTATCGTATGAGCCGACTAGTGCGGTAGTTTTGTTAAAATTATCTTAGTATTTTGCTTTTCTTATTTCTTTTTCTTTATCTTGTACCCTGTAGTAGAGCATTGCATAATTTTCGCAACATCTATGTAATAATAGTTATAAGTAGTATATGTTAACGTTGTACACAAAAATTTTGCACAAATTCAGCATTATAAATTTACTGTAACGATGGGTCATCTTCTAAGAGGCGCTTATATTCTCAGCGCCGGGAAGGACAACGATGAAGGTAAGAATAATTAATAGTACCTATTTATTTTATTGATAGACGCTCGACACATTGAAACTATTATACACGGACGATATTTTCCGATGCGATTTCATCATATTATTAAAATTAGAAAACAATATGATTGGTAAGTTACGCGATTTTAACACTAACCCTAAGACATATACATTTTCTATTTCGACAATATTTTCAGTCAACTTGATTACAATATTTTAAGTTAAACATAAAATTAATTATTATTAATAACATTTTTTTTATAACAGTTCAGTATCTAATTGTGATATAAACATGTATTATCAAATACACAACAAAGAATAGTTAGTGCCTACGCTATTGAAATAGCTCTAGCGGCAAATGACTATTTTTATAAAATTTTCCATATATTTTAATGTTATTAGGTTTTAATTGCTATGAAATCGATTAAACTATTAGTATATATTTAAATACTAGACAAACTGCGCAGCTTCAAACATTTTAATGTTAACGAGTAGGTACTATTGCTTCACTTAGGTATATTTTTCGTTCGTTTCATAGTTTGATTTTATTTATGTAGCAATACCTTGCTTAATAAACATGTTTTCTATCGTCGGACTAAAACATGACTAAATCTAAGATTAGCGTGTCCAAGCAAATAAATAAACAAACTCTCTTCAGCTTTTTTGTATTAGTAGTACCAACGAATTTGTCTGCGTAGAATAATGATATCAGACTTTGACCGTACACCTTGTCCTATTGACTTTATTTACTGAAGTACATAATAATTCGCCTTAATTTTTAGATTTTTGCTATGCAGAACTAGAAACATATGAAAATGTACCTTATAATGAGAGACATTAATTATACCAGTGAAGTAAATAAGAAGTATTTTTATTATAATTGCTTAAAATGTTACTCAAAATTATAATTAAAAATTAAGCCAGTTACATAAAAGAGTAAATATATCGCATTGATAAGAAAAACTAAATTAAAACTCAAAAACTAAAGCTAAATATTTTTAGTAAAATTGCAAATTTTAATATTAATAGAAAATTTTATAACTAAAAACGTGATTTGCATTTATGTTTGCTAGTAAAACATAAGTTTAACTAATATTTATTCTGAATCTGTTTAAAAGTTAAATTTTCCATCCTTATATAAATAATATCATGATAACAGCAATTATTTTATCGAACAAAGGTTTATCTCCTCAGCCTTAATAAGCTAATAGAATATTTTCTATTTGATTATTAAGGCATATATTATTATATAATACTTGTAAGAGCTAGTGCTTTTGATACCGTAATTTATTTTTATATTCAGAAAAGAAAAAATAACGATTTTGATAGGCCAGACAGATATTATAGTTAAATAAAATGTAATGATCACCAATAACCTTAATTAATTATTTGTTTGCGGATGATACTTCATTATTATTGAAATTGCATAGACAAGAAACAAACCATGACGACGTAAACAATGCTCTCTCTGAAGTAGTGCACTGGTTTAGCGTGAATAACGACTTACTTTTTAATAGTAAAAAAACTAACTGTATGAAATTTTCAACACTTAATGTAAGACGAGTTGATATGCAACCAGAACTCAATGTTGATTCACTGAACTTAGTTAATTCAACGGTTTTTCTTGGAATCACCATTGATTCAAAGTTGCAGTGGGGACCCCATATCTGTTGATTGGCGGATAAAGTGCGTTCTGTAGCATATGCAATTAAAAAGATACGTTTACTAATGGATGTCGACACAGCTCTTTTTTTTTGTGACGCAGGGGAATCCATTTACGGATGATATCCAGGACGCCCGGGTCGGCAATCCTAGACCTATGTCGGACTCGACACTTTGGGAGTGCAATACCGTACTAAACCCCTGTGGGAGCCTTCAGCCGCTTTAATTGGAGGGTCCCGGATCTGCAGGCAACAGAATCCCTCCAGCGACAGGCTGGCCTCGGCGAAAAGGCCAGACTTCTCCTACATGGGGACTGTCCGGCTAATCTCTTAACAGTCCCGACGACGTCGTGTCTAGCAGGACCGGGTTCCCATCCCGGCCCGACACGGGCACAAGGGCGTTACTGGAGGCGCATTAAGTAGCGCCTCCTACGCACCCCCATTCGTCGCCCGCGGATGGAGGCCACGTCGGCGGCCTCCTCTCTCCTCCGCTCGTCGGCCTCCTTCTGGGACATTACTGTCTCGCAGAAGGAGACCATCACCTTCCAGGACTCGTCGTCGCCGAGCATCGCGGTGATGATGCTCGGGAGCGACAAGTCCCCTCCGAGGACCGACGTCAGACCTTGACGCAGCGCCGCCCATCTCGGGCACACCTCGAGGGTGTGCTGGGCAGAGTCCACCGTCGCGCCACAATCGTGACATTCAGTCGTCGGCTCCCTCTGGGCCGTCCGGCACAGGTAGTCACCAAAGCAACCGTGCCTGATGAGAACCTGCGACAGACGGAAGGTGAGGGGCTTGCGTTTTCGACGCATCCACCGTTCAAGGACCGGGCGAATGGCAGCCGTTACGCGTGTGCCGTACGGCTGCCCCGCCAGGTCCTCCCCCCACCTCCGCATAAGCTCTTCCTGCCCTATCCGATGCACCCGTAGGATTCCGTCCAACGTAGGGTTCTCACCAAGAGCCCTCCTACCCTAGACGTAAGAGTAGGTCTCGGCAAGAACCTCCGCCACGAGTTCCCACGGGGGGTCGCCGGCTAGAGCAGTAGCTGCAGCGATGTCGACACAGCTAGATTAGTGTAGGTCAGCTACTTCCATAGTATAATGTCCTATGTCATTTTGCTATGGGGCAATACGGCGAATATTAATACGATTTTCATTCTGTAGAAAAGGATTATCAATGTGAAGAATTTCTGAGGGAGAAGTTTAAAGACATCAATATCCTGACCATTGCATCGCAGTATTTTTATGAAAATATAATGTATATAAGTAAAAATAGGCATTTGATTGTTAGCCGTAGTGATCATGCCTTGCACAATGTAACACTTAGGAACGGCCAAAAAGTAACGTTTCCTAAATGTCGGCTTAGTAAAAAAGTCGTTCCTTTATCGGAATGTCTATTTTAATTTACAGTAAAATACCGATTGCCGTGCAATCTCTACTTTTACAGCAGTTTGAAAAAACTATTAAGCGAACTTTGTGTAGGAAGGCTTATTATGATACCCACGATTTTCTTAATGATGGAAAGGTATGGGATTGATAGATAGATAAATAGAACAAGAATCCGTGAACACCAGACCTTCGTTATTTTATTAAAGCTGAAAGTTTGTCAGCGCATGCTCCTTACACAGGTAAGAACGATGGACACGACGAAGTTTGGGTTATCATGGCTTTGGCAGGTAAACGGTACTAAAGATGTGTCAAATACCTACCTACTTTTGTCAAATCATAAAATGTGATTTTTTGATATTTCCTTCAGAATTAATATTAAAAATTATTAAAAATCACGTCATTCATTGCCAGACACTTAACATCGTGGCAAATTTTTGCCAGAAACCCTTAGGCCGAGACTCCACCAGAGCGGAGATATGCGGAGATGTGTTTTAACAACCAATAGAATTTCGTTATTCAGACAACTTATACTATTTATACGTACATAGTTGAATTTTTCTAAATATATTTTATAGAATCTAAAAATAGAGGTAATAGCGAGAACCCTTGTATTTATAGTGAAACCAATTTTGACAAAAACTAAAACTACGTTATTACATTTTTGAGAACTCGATTTTTAAACTTGATTTTGAAAAAAAAAAACGTATAATACAGGATTATTATGGCACTGATAGTGTAGGGGTAAATTGTTTAAATGAATCACTTCATCAATCAATCGACTTTCCTTTGTTTTCCGTATAGTACGATGCGATAAATATTGTACATCGGCCTTTGGAAAGAGACCATCGGCTAATTTCGGCTTCGTAGAGCGTTATCTCTTTCGCACGAAACACTAACAGTCCGGTATTTATTAGGAGCTGTTAAAACAGTTATAATTTTCTGTGTATTTGAATTAAGTAGACCATTTTTCTGCAAAGTGTTCTCTTTATGTTGTCGAAAAATAAAATAAAAAGATCATGTTTATGTACTTTAAAAATAAAACGTTACTGGTGTATTATATGTACATAACAAACACCATTATACCTATTGTCCAAGTGACATATTCTATTAAAAACTTTTAATTACTAATTCACAATTCCTTCCATTTCACTATCTGTGCTCTCGATGAGATCAATATTACTGTCACTATTAGTCGTATTTATCACAAGTCTATCACTGTATAATTACAAAACCGTATTGAATTCTTCGATATTTATTCTCATCTTTGATTGCATGATCGCAAACCTTTTTCCATTTTTTAGCCCCAATCATGTTTACTTATTCAGTCAATAATTTTTTTATCGTAGTTAAATTCATATCAACGTTTCTAGTGGCTGCATAGCCTTTCAGTTGAGACCATACATATATTTTCAATTCAATTAAAATCTGGATGATATGGTGGCAATCGCAACACAGTGTACCCATGTTCAGTGAGTACCTTGTCCACAAAAAACTCTGTAAACTTCTCTTTGTGCTGACATATAATATCGTAAATCTGGGTTTCGTCAATTTTGTGCTAAACCAGTTGATCATTTCCTGTTTAATGGTGTTTGAATCGGGGAGTTTTTCAATAAATTTGTTATGATAGAGTGCATTGTTGATAACTAGAGCAGAATCACTGGGTATATATTTTTTATAAGTAACAAAACATCGACGGGCTTATATTTTTACGTGCCCTATTTTAATAAATGTATTAATTTGTTATTCTTTTTGCATGCGTACTATTTTAGACTTAGTACACTGGATATATTTGAGATTAATTCATTGAGCAGCTATTTCTTGTAGTTATCGTTATTCACTTCATTGTGATAATTACCAGTATTGTCCATGGATTTATACATTAAAAAGGCTTCGCCTATAAAGCTTTTTTCGTTCCCCGCATAAACCATTATCAAGACTTTTGAAATTGGCCTTTTTACCCCTTTTTTTTCTTATCATCACTTTAAGTTTTTTTTAGTTTGGGATGTATGTATGTAAAACTCATCCATATAGATTATATTTTTTCCTGTTTCGCGAAATTTTCGTATTTTGTAGAGGTGTTTAATTCGTTTGAGACTTACATCGTGCTTTTCCATAAAAACTTTTCGATTGTTTTTCATTATAGTGAACCGAAATCCCATCTCATGAAGGATTTTTCTCAACGTCTTTTCAAACCTATTGTAATTAATAGCCTCAGATAATTTAACTTTTAATGATTTTATTGTCGTCGGTTTATTAAATCTTACGTGAAAATTGTACACCATTCTTCGAACAACATCATAATCAAAATCGTCCATATCTAAACGAAATAGCTTTTTTGGTCTCCCTTTTTTCGGAGAGTTGAACGCAATTGTAGTGGAAGGTGTTTCAGTACAATTTTGTTTTATATATTGTTCAAAGTTCTTCTTGAAATTCCAGTGGCATTTGCAACTTGCTCTTGAACCTTCTTATGATATTTACTTACATTTTCATTCTCATTTTTTTAATCTGTCTGCTTTGGTTACAAAATATTTATAAAATTGTGGACAATTTCGCCTGACTTGACTTCGTAAAGACCTGTTTTTCCTAAAAATGTCAACATGCAACTTTAAATCATTTAAAGTTGCGAGTTTTAACAACTCTATATTATATATTATATTTCGGACTGACAAACTGACAAACGTCACATAGGTAGTGTGCGACGGAGATAACGCTCTCTTCATCGTCATCATGATCAACATATCAGCCATTGGATGTCCACTACAGTTAATATTTTCAGGTTGCTGTCGTAGGGACTAAGATATCTATAGAATATTAGCTCAAACAGTTGAACTCTGCTTATTGGATAGCAGCCATTACAACTAGAATTTTGTATGTGTGCAAATACAACAGTTTTTTCTCAATGTTCTTTTCACAAATTTCTGATTATCATCACCTTAGCTCCACTTGCGTTAACATATCTTCATCATCATAATCACATCAGGTATTGGATGTTCACTGCTGAACGTAGGCCTCCCCCGTCGACATTCAGAGCGACCTGTTCGAAGCAACCTCCATCCAACGGCTTCCGGCAACTCTCCTTAAGTCGTCTGTCCATCTCGATGACGTCGAGGCGACGCGTGTCTATCAGACGCCGTCCGGCGCTGCGTTTGCTAGTATATGGTCTCTACTCGAGAACCTTTCTGCTCCAACAGCCGTCAGCTCTACGAGCTATGTGCCCTGCCCACTGCCACTTCAGCTTGCAGATCCGTTGGTCTATGTCGGCAACCTTCGTTCGTCTGCGGATCTCATCATTTCTGATTCGATTTCGCAGAGAAATACCAAGCATAGCCCTCTCTATTGCACGCTGTGCGACTTTGAGCTTGTTTAAAAGGCTCATAGTCAGAGACCACGTCTCAGATCCGTATTTCATCCGTATGTCATCATCCGTATGATACACATTGGTCGAAGACTTTCGACCAATATTGTCTTTTTTTTTCATTTCGAGAGTAGAATTTAGAACCGCAATCGGGGTGGGCAAGAGATGGACTTTCGATATGACTTTTTTCTTGTCCATATTCATTACAAGGGCCATTAAGCATTGACAGAACTTATTTAATATAGAAAATATTGAAAGGCTTATTTTATAAATTTTTAGACCGTATGGACTCTACAAAGTTGACTGTTACCTAGTTTTGAAACGAACAGAAGTATTTAAGCGCTTGAACGAAAAGGCTTCTATGTCAGTCTGTATACAGGAATACGAGACCACTCCAACAGTAGGAAGGAATACGACAAAGAGTTGTAATTTCCCTCGCGTAATTTTAAATAATAAAAACGAGTTAAGTCACAATCAGACTGTCAGATGAATGTTTCGGTCCCGTTAAGATCGAGTTTGAAAAGAGACGTTCATATAGATATTTACACCTAAAAAACGTCTCTTTTATGCACGATTCTATAACCATAATCATGTTACAAAAGGAACGACGGACGGACAGCAAAGTTTCAAAGTTCAAGATACCGTTGCCACCCTTTGAAAACGGAACTTTAAAATCGATGATTGTTTTTTACACCAACTTTAATTTGGAACAATCATAAATACGCGTGCGAAATAGACATATAGTGAGTAGGAAAAAACTAGGGACAGAATTCTAGATCTGAAAATTTTGCTAGGCATTAAATTATTGTTAAACTTAAAAATATCTATACTGTACTGTAGGTATCAGCCTGTAAACCACCCACTGCTGAGCGAAGGCCTCTTCTCCATGTAGAAGAAGGGTAAAAATATCTAAAATATTGTATTCAAATCATAAAATAAAGACATGCGTCACGTTATTTACTCTCGTATTTGCAATTATATATTATTTGCTATGTAATCTGTTTGAAAAGCTTAATATGATTGACGTATGTAATGACTCGAAGCCATTTTAAAGATGTACTTACTTATAAGTCACTTGTAAATAAGACAATCTTTCTAATGTACATTTTGTTTATCATGTTTTTTGAAATTAAAGTTTATTATCATACTATTTACTAGTGAAATACCTTGACACGAAATAAGAATAATAAAATTTTTACAACATTTTTCAACTTGTGTAGAAGTACTTAATAATTAATAGGTATCTTATATAGCTTTCTTATTTTTGCATATTAAACATAGGTACATTAGAATCATGTTCTAGAAAAATTATAATCAACATCAATTGAGTAGAACATAGACAGAATATATACAAATCGAACAAGAGCATTTCTTACTCGCAAACGAAGGGTCTTGTACTAATGTTTAATATTTGGTACTAATTTTTTTTAGGTAACTGACTTAGAAAAGAAAGTTCTATCCTCGTCAACTGTAAACGTATATTGATTTTTGTTTTAATTGAAAAATCTTTTTCCGGTGTAGTCTCATATTCATAATGCGTTTGCATCCTTTGAGTACAGAACTCTAAAAAGCCGTTTAAAGGCGGTATTATTGCTTTCTAACAATGTAATGTTAAAAGTAACCAACAAAATACATATTATATTACAATACATTATATTCATTTTAATTGTATTTAGTGATGTACCTACTATCTTAAACAATAATAATATTTAACAATTTTTACCTATTAACGCTTTATTTAAATAAATAAAATCGTTTAAAGAATAAATGTCCTTACAAATAATTCGTAATAGAATTAAGAGACTTTAGATAACTATTATTAATTTAATTGTCACATAATTATCGACAATAAGTAGAAATAACAAAAACAAGTGCAATTCGGACTCGCCCATGAAGGGTTCCTTAGTAGCAAGTAACATCATATAAAGTTCTTGTAGTTCGTTTTAACTTTGATCAATGTTTTAATAATAGTGTATTTTTATTTATAAAAAAAAAAACTTACTTACTAGACCTCGTTCAAACCAATTTTTGGTGGAAGTTTGCATGGTAATGTACATCATATATTTTTTTTTAGTTTTATCATTCTCTTATTTTAGAAGTTACAAGGGGGACACATTTTACCACTTTGGAACTATTCTGTTTAGAAAAAATAATATAAGAAACCTCAATATCATTTTTGAAGACCTATTAATAGATATTAAAACCACACGTATGGGTTTGACGAAAAATAAAATTGAGTTTCAGTTCTAAGTATGGGGAAACCCCCAAAATTTGTTGTTTTTTTTTCTATTTTTGTGTGAAAATCTTAATGCGGTTTACACAATACATCAACTTACCAAGTTTCAACAGTATAGTTCTTATAGTTTCCGAAAAAAGTTGCTGTGACATAGGGACGGACATACAGATAGACAGACATGACAAATCCATAAGGATTCCGTTTTTGCCATTTGTCTACGGAACCCTAAAAATATAGACCTACTTAACATTTTCACTTTAGAGTTCAGCACTATAAATTTAATACTATAACATGTTCATTAAAGAGTTTTCGTAAGAAAATGGCTTATCTAAACTCAAAAGTATTAAGGAAACTATCCATTACAATTTATTGAAGCAAAAATCTAGGCTAAATGACTAAAGAAAAGCAGCTAAGAAAACAATGTACATACATGATATCAATAAGTAGATATATATTTAGGTTTACAGTGATAAGTGTAATTTTTTTATCAAGAGTAGCTGTTGTTTGACGAAGGCTTACGCACTTGTGTTACAAATATACTTTCGTAGTCAAGTCAGTGTTTCGGAAACATTCACCCGGTCACGCCTGCTCTGTTCATTTCAATTATTGTTTTTGTTATATTGCATCGTTATCTTTTTATATATCAATGAATGCATATTGTTTCATAAAACGTAAATATGTACGGATGGTTTACTAATACCGGCGTGAGTATCAACCTGTTTATTTACTCTGTCACGTGAACCTCGCTGATCGATCATTTATAAAATACGGGATTTATGTTGTAATTGCTTAAGATAATTTTTTTATTTAATTCATTCAAAAGTTACATCTATCATGTCATTTTATCATCGAATAATTTAAAATTAAATAAATCTTTCAAATATTTGGACAGCGTTATGTAAAAATAGATTAAGCGACACTAGAGACAAGGAGAAAATGAGCTTCAATGATTTTAAGCTTAAAATTGTCGCTGTTTGTTCACTATTTGTGTTGTGTATGATATTTTTACTTTAAAGTGAGATATATATGTAGTTTAAATTGATTAAAAAATATTACAGTTCAGAATATACTTTAAACGATATAGCCATTTTTCCGCTTGATTCGTTAATGTATTTTAGCTATATTCAGACTAATTAAATTTAACAATAACGTACTATACGACATTATTGTCGTTTGATTCTTTAATACGATTTGTTTCGGGTGGAATAAAGTACAGTTGGTATAAGATGAAATCCAAATATTTTAGTACGAAGTTCCCAATTTAAACAAAAATTATAACATTTCTCTAAGATTATTTTGTAAGTCATTGCTGATTACGAGATACAAATAATTTGAATAAAATTTTGTAGTTAATAACTAAATAATAAGAACATTCTTTATTGTTTCGGTACCTTTATAAAACTAAAACTCTTTCTATTGATTTTTAATCTCCATCTAAATATAAACTAATCATATTTTTTATCTCGTAATCTATCAACTTCATGCAAATATCATTCAAAATAAATATCTTGTAATAAACTAAAGACACTGCTTTTCAACATAAAAAACTTCAAAAACATAACTCTCTTTATAATAAAAACAAATTTACCTACTCAATTATTGTTTTTTTAATCTTCTTCTTTTATATCAAAATCAATAGATCCATTAAAACCTTCAAAATCTTCTTCTAAATCATGAGATCCTGTGAAATTTTCATAATAAGTATATTCTAGCATCAGATGGAATAAGGTGAAGTAGAAATAAGAGTATATCATCCAACTTGGGCTGTGAAATTAGTTTTCCTTCTGGCCTAAGTTGCTCATAAAGATCTGACAAAAGTAAAGGGGCGCTCTTTCTACCTCTTTTTGGTCTTTTGTTAAGATCTACTTCGTGAGGTAAACCATCATGAGTGGTTGAAAGAAATATCCGACCGGGTTTATCCTTATAAATGTTTATTTCTTTAGTTTTTAACAACCCCACAGCATTTCCTTCTATATCTTTTTTTTTCTCTGTTTATTGTCTTCATCATTTTAGAAACTCCGACAAAGTCGTTTTTTTTTTTTTTCAATTTTAATAGCTGTTAACTTGTTTCTCTTGCGACAAATAGTCATCTCATCCTTATAATTTTGTGGAGTTTATAATCGTGTGTGGGTTTTTAAGGTTGATTCTATAGGTATCACTAAAACCACTATCATTTTCTAAGAAGCTGACCAGGAACCATAAATCGTAAAGTGATTTTCTCTAAATTTCTAATTTTCTTCAAGTATCGCCAATAATAAAAAAGTCTAAACTTCATATTGCGATTCTGGACTCCACATAAATCTGACCAAAGAACTAGCTCTTTGACTTTTAAGTCTAGATTTAAAGACAAATGTTTGCGCAAAGCGGACCAACTTCCCGAGCTCCCCTCCCTGCTGTACCTTCCACCCACACATAGCAAACCCTTTACCAGTTTTTCCTGAATGAACACCGCAATTGTACAGCTGTAATTGGCGTGTTACTCTCTTTCCTTTTTTAAACTTAATTTAACTTTTTGTGAAGTGGTGTCTCTTATTTTTACTGCGAGTTTGTCACACTTATTACATATGTCTTTCTGTGGTTTCTTCCTTTCTAGGATTAATTTAGTATAAAATATTTTAAACAGAAATTGGCGCTTAATTGGTATTATTATATTAATTTAAACTTAATATTTAATTAAAAGTCTACAACGGATTTTATCGCGTTTATTAAAAAAAAAAAAAACTACAGTTTAACCATTTTTTTTAAATTTTAAATTAGTTCCCGATGTTTCGGATCCTTTACAGCGTCGATGGTCTCGGGAAAGTTAAATTTAATTTTTTTTTAAGATTTCGCGTCCTTAGTCTAAAACTAACAATAAGTATAAACTTTTACATTAAATTATTGTGTCTTACCAAATTAAAAATAATACCACAACACTTAAAAAATAATTGCAGTCATATGGAATCACTTCGGTGTATATTTTATCACATATCTAATCCAATTCCCTTTCACGTAGGCATCTGATTGAAAGTAGGCAATAATTCGGATCATTTCCTCAAGTTGTATGCATATAATAAAATTGAAATAGAATGTTCAGTAAATTATTATGCGAAGACATTTTTTAGATTTAGTTCTTTATGTAAAGTAGCGTTCAGGTATTTAAAAGATTAACATTTTTACTTATAAATGTTTTGAAGATAGAATTTAAAATATTTTGTAATGTGTATAAACAATAACAGTGCCTATATCTGGTTATAAACCTCGATTCATATTGATCGACTTGATTTATTCTGATTTTATCTATACTTAAAAAGATTGTAACAGATCTAATGTACAGTACATATTATTTAATTTTCCTTTTTTAAGGCCTCTCATAATCGATACTGAAGTCAAAATTATACTGTTTTTTAGTTTTTGTATGTCTGTATCTTGACCGCGTATTGCGCCAAAACTACTGAATGAATTTAATTACTGAGCACAATTTGAGTTCATAATACGAGCTAGGAAACTTTTTCTTTGGGAGAAGAGACAGTCAAAACGTGAATGTAATTCAATAACGCATAGTTCGATTTTATTTATTATTATTTTTGTTAAATTAAAAATAGGATATTTCAAAGATTGTCTCATAAAATATTACAAGGTGTACCATTTGGTTTGACAGTTCAGAAATTACAGTTATCATAACCCTCACTACTAGGTACAAAAAAAACTTGAAACTCAGAATGTCCAGAAATCTTTGACTGTAGTAACGGCTCATCACATACTTTTCTTATAGGCTTAATCAAAGGGATGACAATCGCAAACAAAGTCGTGGTGACAGCTTGTACAAATAATACGTTATTAATTCTTACGAAATAGGATTTAATTATGGATAGCATTAATACGTTTATGTTGTTTCCCTTATTAAGTCGTAAATACAAATGAAACACAATTTTTTTTTCCTTCCATACTTATAAAATCACTATTTATATATAAAAAAAATATGTAAGTTTATTTACTTTTATCAGTTTGCAATTAAAAATAATGTAAAAGACTAAATAATAATAAACACTTCTAATAAAAGAAATATGATTATGTCCATAAGGATTAAAAATCTATTTGTATATTCCAAAGCAACGATACAATACAATACAATACAAGCTTCGGAAAAATTACATCTTCTTGTCGCACGACTGACATGGTGGCGTTTTCGTACAAAGAACTTCAACGGTTAGGATGTACCGTTAATAGTCATAGTATCTCTATAGTAACCTCAACACATCTCAACGTTTCATTAAATCCGGGAATCTTTCTCTTTGTCTTCTAAGTTCTCTTCACCTTCTTTACAATCTGCCGCAGCGGGCGGATGTAATCTATAGTACTGAAAGCTTTTCGGGATCCAGCTTGTTTGGAAGTTTCTTCGCCGAGGTAGTCCCCTTTCGTCCGTACAGTGTTCTCTTTATCCTAGCGGCACGGCGCGGGCGCATCTACAATCTGGGTACGTCTCATTGTTCTAGTGGCGTGCCTACGTCTTGGTTGAATAGTTTACATTACCGACTTCTTACTCCCTGGCTGACTTGTCATAGACAAGTATAGAATATATTTTAAATAATAGGATAGAATATACTTTTAATAGCATAATAATAACAAATAAAAAAATAGCTTATTCATTACCATAGTATACAAAGCATATTTAAGGTAGTGAGCCCTCTAGTGAGCATAATACTATACTAGTGAAGGCACCCACTGTTCCATAGCATAGTGGGTTATATTAATTATCAACAAATAATAAACTTTTATATAATATAATTATATGAAAGATAATATTGATAGCGCGCGCGCGTGTGTGTGTGTGTTACCTTTTTATGAACCAGTCTTAGTTCGATCTCATCAAATCTTTTTGTTTTTAACCATTAAAACATTATTTTCTTAACATGTGATATTGTATGGGATATATGTTAAGTATTTTAATAATATATTAATAATATTGTATAGATAAACACATAAGTGTTAGAAATTGACAACTAGTAAAAGAAGTTTTGGGAGCATACGCTTCAACAACTTTATTTTTTAGTCTTCCACGAGTATTTAAAACATCTACATTGAATTCTAATGAGAATAACCCGTTGTACATACAATGGCTTTACAGTTAGTACTTGACTTTTTACAGTTTTAAGGCAAAAGAATTTATAAGGCAGAAAATGAATGACTTTTAAAAAAAATTTCGTTATTTCAACCTCTATAAATTTAGTTTTATCAGCTCTTCACCACACAAAGATACAGTATCCCAATGTAGTCTGTGCTTACGCTGTATATATATTTGAATTAATAACACGTTACAAGCTACATGTCTTAAATATGTATTTAAAAACCCGAATTTACCTGCGCAACTTGCTTCTTATTGCAGGCATGTACGTAGTGTACGCAGTGCATGTATGTAGATGCAAGTTATTGTCTTGACAATATTTGATCGATTAATATACCAAGGTGTTTGATTAAGATTACCCTATCGTTGATGGAATAACTATAAAATGAAAAGTGTATATAGTTTGTTTTAGATGAATTTGGTGAAAGCAATTTCGCTACCATTTGGCGATTAATCAAATCGCTATCATTAGAAGACCGCTTTCAGTTACATTTTAACTTTGTTCCAATTTATATCAATAAAGATTATTTACGTATTGTCCGCATTAAAAAAAAAAAAACATTGTTAACATGGACAGAGGTCATTAATCTAGTTTAAAAATAAGTTAAGCCCAAAATAATTACCTTGCGGGACGCCATTTGTAATTTTTTAGTCATGCCTACAAAAATATCAAATTTTTATTCGTTGGGTTCGTTAGCTCAAGTAATCCTTAAAGACAGCTAAAGCAGTATCAAAAAAATGTATTGATATAAAACATTTTAAGGATATAAATATACATTTACGAAAATATTGACATTGAATATTTTAATGCGATTCAATAAAAACCAATACAATATGAGAAGCAATAACATATAAGGTAAATACAGCAAACGACGATAATATTTGATAATATTTTTTTTTTTAGTTTCGCGTCACGTTTTTATTTACTTCCTCATAAAACGACGACACATATTTTTATATAACATACAAATAGGAAAAATATTTGCATCGCAATTATCTAAAAGAATTGCTTGCTTAATTTCTTTTCAAAAATATAAAAGGTACTACAAAAGAAAACACTTCAAGGTTAACGACCACATTTCTCTGTCGAGGCGCCTGATAATGTTTGCAAGCAGTTGTTCACACAACGTTGATAAAACATTTTAGGAGCTTCAGCCTGAGGATTGTGAAGCAATAACATTCGTTTACACAACACGGTCGAGAACACAACATTCGTCTCGTATTTCTATATCAGTAGCAATGTCAACTTTTATTGTGATCGAACTTAACTATGTAGCGTCATTAATGTCAGTTTATCTCGTTTGAGACGTGCGGTTGCAATTAAGACGAAACATTACCGCTAAAACGCGAGTTATAACGTGGTGTTAGTTTTACTCTGTGAAATAAAAAGTATTCAACGTGTGACTGTCATGAATTCTAAGTGTTGGTGATGGAGTTTCAGTATTATGGAAACTTTGATCGGCAGCCTCGTAGACTGCAGGACCAACCTTGGTGGGATGAGGAAGACAATCTCACTGACAGACGGTTGAACGGTAAGACTTGGCCTCTCCATTTAGGTACTTTGATATGACACTATATGTTGAGTTCAAAAACCTGAATACTATTTGTAATATTAGCTAGAATTATTTTTATAATTTTCGATAACATCAATGTGCAAAATTTATTGAATATTAATTATAGAAACTTCTGAAGTTTTTATACGTAGTTGTAAAAACTAGTTATCTATATATTAATACGTGAAGCAAAAATTTTGTACCCCTTTTTACGAAAATTACGCGGACGGAAAAGTATGATATAAGCACAGTTAAAATTTATATGGAGAAGAAGTGCAGAATGCTAATATTTTTTATAATAATGCTCAAAAATACATTAAATTATTTAAAAAAAAACACTACACACTACGACACACGCACACATATGTACAATGTACTTACATATATACACAAATTTTGTTTAATGTCAGTCTGTTGTCAACACGGTCTTAAATACAGATCTTGCAACGAATTTTTATCGATTTTTTTTAATCACAGTTCAGGTTCAATGTTTGCTGCATATGCTTACCATTTTATGCGCGATCATATTTTTATCATGTTGGCAATGCTGTCAATTATAGATTAGATCGAATTTCACTGGGCGACCACTATGTAATGTAAAACGCTTAAAGATATGCATGATTTATTTCAAAAATATTGTTTTATGATAATATTAGTTATTACTGATAACATCATCTCAACGCTTGAAGCGTCGTTAAAATAAACTTATAATGAGAGTATCCCTATACGACAGTCTAGACTTGAACCAGGAGTTATCGATTGATAGAAGATAATTTTAGAAAGAGGCTAGAGGTATGTTTTGTAGATAATTCAGAATGTCTGCAATGTAGAGCCACTCATGGAGTCTTTTGTGCTAAACTAACATAAAATATCAAACAATTAGCTTTCACAAATAGAAATATTATGAACTAGCGGCCCGCCCCGGCTTCGCACGGGTATTTAACTAAAATTTTAAAAATTATAAATTTATATTTTTTATCACCTACATGCGCCATCTATCGTATAATGTTAGAATATCGTTTTTATATTTAGTGACATTTAACATAAGTACCCGGATGACCGAGCTTTGCTCGGTTAAATTATATTTAGATACATTACATATTGATGAAACATAAATAATATTTTCGATCTTACCGACATAAAAGTAAAATAATAGGAACTGGTTATTAAAATAAAAAATAAAAAGAGCTCTTAATTCAAAAAAAAAAATGAAAAAAAGATTGGTCTGTAGAATCCTGGATTCGAACTCAGGTTTTCTGGTTTCGAATCCGCCCGATTCCTATCCGAGCTAATAGAAGCTTGTCAATGACAGCGAAATTTACCTTCGTATTCTAATGGTATTTTTTAATTGCGTAAAAAAAGGGATAAAACAACATTTTCTGAAAATAAATCCTAGCTAGATCGATTTATCGCCCCCGAAACCCCCTGCATACTAAATTTCATGAAAATCGTTGGAGCCGTTTCCGAGATTCCGATTATATATATATATACAAGAATTGCTCGTTTAAAGATATAAGATAGTACCTATATTAATTGAAAATGATGTTTATCTAAAATATTGAAACGATTTCTATTCTTATCCGACATATTTAGTAAACTTTTAAGTTTAACAAAATAATAACTCAAATATAAGTTTTGTGAGTTTTAAAGATTCCTTAGACCAGATGGCGTTGGCGGCGTAGGTACCTATTTCTATTTTCTTAAATATTTATTTTTAAATTTAATTACAATGAAACAAAAACTAAATTATACTATGAGTTATGTATAATTTTTATGTATTAAAGTTATTTACATTGGTTTTGTACTTTTTACGTGATACGTGCACACATAAAAAACCGATAAGAGATGGCGCTAATTTGAAAAAAAAAACGCGCTATTAAAATTTATTCTTGATATATAGTGTATTAATAAAACGAAGGTTTTAACAGATTTATTATTTGTATAGATAAAAAATAATATTGACACTATTTGGAATTTATATATTATATTTGATAGATAATGAAATTTTTAATATTTTATATACATAAGTGTTATTATATATATAATATAAACTGTGTTTTTCGCTAAACCAAATTATGTTATATTTACAACTGGTATACTTAAAATTACCTATCGTATATATCGTAGATATCGTCGGTTGCGAAGGAAGATGCGAGGTATATTTTGTATTGAAAACAATTCTCGAAAGTATTTCACGGTCGTATATAATTGATTACATATTGTCTGCTTATCTATTCAAATTACTAGTAAAATGATTGTTGTTAATGCGAATTGTATGTATATAAGATCAGGCTTACACGAGTCTTAATATGACTTACAATTAAAGTACCTACCAAATACGATATTTTTTTGCGTATTAACTAACCATTTAAATATCAATAAAATAATTATGCTGAAACTAAATTTAGTTTATATGATTACCATTTACTCTATGGTTCCTCGTATAATCCTATTTTATCCTTAATACGTTTTAAACATGGCATATTATCATCTTTATCTAGATAATGTGCATGTGATTAGCATTATGTTGTAGGTACCACGTAAACAAACTTTGTTTGATAAAGACTTTAATTATTTTTAGACTACATATTTATATAATCGACATGTGAATCATTATATATAATGCAATTAGTTTCTGCCTACGGCTTCGCCTGTGTGATTTTAGTTTCATATAAAATGTTTGACTATTTGGAATATATAATAAAATTAAGGTTATAATTAAAATAATTTAGTATATATCGGGAAGTTAAAAAACGTCTTTTCATCTGTCATATCTCAGTGCCTGAAGTCGAAAGTCTTCGACCAATGTGTGTTACCAGTGATGACGTACGGTTCTGAGACGTGGTCTCTGACTATGGGCCTTTTAAACAAGCTAAAAAAAAACGCCAATAATCTCGATATCCGGTTACTGGTATAAAGCAAAAAGTTCAATAAACTCTATAATGCTTATTAAGAGAAAAACAAAATTATTTTACTGTCTTCACTTAATAATAATAAATGCGGGCTATTTTATTTAACCACCAATTAAGTTTTGATATAAAGAAAAAGAAATTGACTTTAGAAACGATGATCATTATTATCATATATTATTGGCTTTAATGTATTTTAGTAAGATTTAATAGAACTTGTTTGTTAAAAATGAAAATAAAATAATTTATGAGTAGGTTAAGATGATGTTGTACAACAAGTTAATAGTTAAAATTAATAAACTTTACTGTTTCATTTTCAATTTCATTGTCTTTTAATTATCAAATTGCATTGTCGTATGTGGCAAAGAATACACAGCATGCAATAAACCCTGCTTCGAACTGAGAAAAAATATTGCAGATGCTCAGTGTTTATATACGTAAACAACAGACCTGCGCGATGTCACCTGCATTTACCGTTACTGTTCCGCTCTCGTAACTCGTAACGTCGTGTTTTATAGCCTACGTCGATAAAAAGGTTTTCTTACGCAAAAACAATTATAAACGGACTGGTAGTTGGGATTGCAATCCCACAGCTCATTCAATCCCGCGGGATTGTGGGATTACTCAATCCCGCAAGGGGTCCCACGGGATCCCGTATCTTTGAAATTGTTATAAAATCAAATTGAAACTACCGATTGTTATGTAAAAATCAGCTTTTATTAAATATTTCTTACATTAAGCAACAGAAATTATTTCTTTACTATTAATTATATTTTGACGACGCGTTGGCGCAGTGGTCACAGCAACTGACTGATGCGCTAGCGGTCGCAGGTTCGATCACCGCACATGACTAATATTTGTATAGACCATACAGATGTTTGTGGCTCAAGCAAGATGTAAATTCCTGCAAAGTTTATTTTACGTTCAGACCCATAGACGCTAATGAGATAACCAAAATATTTACAACTTTAGATATTAAGAACACCACAGATCTCTGATGCATCTCTGTTAAAATAATCGGTACAATCGTTGACATCGCACATAACCTAGCAATTATATTTAACGAATGATTTATGAGTGTTGAATTTTCTGATCTTATGAACACAGTTATACCTTTGTTTAAGTCCGGATGTCCTAAAGATCCGACAAATAACAGGCCTATTTCTATTCTAGCTGCTTGTAGTAAATTAGTTGAAAAAGTAATTCTCTATTAGCCTTTAAATCATTTTACAAGAAATAAGCTTTTACATTACAAACAATTTGATTTTACTAGAGGACGCTCAACTACTGATGCTGGTGTAGAGCTTTTACTTCGATAGTCGATCTTGAGAGGAGTCGCTAGGATGCTTGGGTGTGTTCTGTGATTTGTCCAAGGCATTTGACTGTGTAAAACATGATACTTTAATCAGGAAACGCATTCACTATGGCATTTAAAATACCGCGGTAAAACTTCTGATTTCTTACCTTAGTCATAGAACTCAGAGGGTTGCAGTAAATGGTATTACATCATCTGAGTCTCTTGTTCAAATGGGGGTCCCACAAGGCTAGATTCTTGGTCCGTTCTTATTTTTAATATACATCAACGACTTACCATATTTAGTGGAGAATAATCATGAGATTTAAGTTGCATAGACAAGAAACAAACTATGGTGATGCACGCGATTTGGTACATTACTTAAGTTTGTAATGTACTTAATGTTAAAATTTAGCTATTTCTGTATTGTAAATGATTTTACTACCATGACGTATTTATTTCAAATGAAGATTTTTTTGACGTTCGTTAAGTGTCTATAATCAATCACCTTATGCCGAAATAAATATTTTCATTTCATTTCACTATTACTAAATTACTAACTAATTAATCATATTGCAATCTTATTATAAACATACAGTCATACACTATATTTTTTTAATCTGACATGAGCTATTAATAATAGAATAAAGTACTATGCTGTGAATACCTTAAATGTTTTTAAAAACATCCTCGTTTGAATATCAATCTAGTATTACTAGAGTTAGAGGCTTTGAGATACAGAAGCAATTGAGTAAAAGCAATTTAGGTCATTGAACAGTCAGGCACTAGTCCGTACTAGGCGTTCAGATTCACTTTGTGTGAACAGTGAGCTCAAATGACCGGTTTCTTAATATTCTTTGCAATAAATAGGCCATACCAGTTATTAATCTCCTATCGGCTTATTCAGATCTGGGACAAACAAATTAATCAAAAATTTCGTTTTTATGTATGCTTGAGCATCTACATAAAATAATAAAAAGTAAAGTTTAAATTTTAATCACGTTGGTTTGATAATAAGTTCATCATGTAAGGTGTCACTAATTGTAAGATCTAAAAACATATATATAGGCTTAAAACTTTACTTTTTGTAAAAGTATGAAATATCAACATATCTTCATCTATATGTGTGGTACATTATCCAAAAGTCCAAAAGCTGAACTGAACGGAAACATTCTGTAGACTAGTCATTGCTGAGACAAGGCCACCTCTCCATATATATATATGTTACAGCTAATGCCCGAAGTGCGGCTACGCCTAGTTCTAGCCGGCTAATATTAGGTGTAGACGATTTCATTTGGTTCAAACTAGGTGTAACAGATTAGTTCACGGCTAATATTAGGTGTAGCCGATTTCATTTGGATAAAACTACGTATAGCCTTAGTCGCCAAGTCGACTTTTTTTTTGTCGCAGGGGAATCCATTTACGGATGATATCCAGGATGCCCGGGTCGACATCATCATCATCGCATCGGAGAGGTACGCCTCCAACAGCCTCCTAGATACGGGGGCACTCGGAAATATTTCAATGCCTCCCGTATCACTGCGTGCGGGAGACTGTTGAAGGCGTTCGCGATGTCCAGGGACACCGCGACAACCACCTCCCTCCTGTGCTCCGCCTCACTCGTCACCGCCCGTAGGCGTTGGAGAGCATCAATGGTCGACCGGCGTGCTCGGAACCCGAATTGGGACTCTGAGAGTCCTGGTCCCGAGCCATCCTCCAGGTGTTGAACGAGCCAGGAGGCCACCACTCTCTCCAATGTTACGGCTAATACCGGAAGTGCGGCTATACCTAGTTCTAGCCGGCTATAACTAAGTGTAGCCGGTAGCCGTTGGTTAAACCTAGATGAATACGATTATCGAAAGATTTTTTTATTGTTATGTTGTTAGTCGTTTGTTTTTATTGACAGGTTATTAGGTCTTTTTTTTTAAAGTTACAACCATAGAGGTATTATACCTCTATGGTTACAATGCGTTGTCCCTAGTTAAAAACTAGTTTTTGCTAAATGCCTTTGTTAAAACTAGAATTAACTCTCAAAAACAAGATCTAACAACCTATCAATTAAAAAAAAACCTAACAAGGGGCGAGGTAACCTCGCCTACCGAGAATAGCGGCGCTGCGTCAAAGTCTGACGTCAGTCCTCGGAGGGGACTTGTCGCTCCCAAGCATCATCACCGCGATGCTCGGCGACGATGAGTCCTGGAAGGCGATGGTCTCCTTCTGCGAGACAGTAATGTCCCAGAAGGAGACCGACGAGCGGGCAAGAGGAGCGCCCGCCGACGTTGCCTCCATCCGCGGGCGACGAATGGGGGTGCGTAGGAGGCGCTACTTAATGCGCCTCCAGTAACGCCCGTGTCCGCCCGCCAGTGAACCCGGTCCTGCTAGACACTGCGTCGTCGGGACTGTTCAGATGTGAGCCGGACAGTCCCCATAGAGAAGAAGTCTGACCTTTTCGCCGAGGCCAGCCTGTCGCTGGAGGGATCCTGTTGCCTGCAGATCCAGGACCCTCCAATAAAAGCGGCTGAAGGCACCCGCAGGGGTTTAGTGCGGTATTGCACTCCCAAAGTGCCGAGTCCGACATAGGTCTAGGACTGCCTACCCAGGCGTCCTGGATATCATCCGTAAATGGATTCCCCTGCGACACAAAAAAAAATTTGCCGTAACATATACGTATACATATACATATAATTATTTTTTATCCAAAGACGTTAACTGTAAACAAGCGAAAAGATTTTTGTACTTGAAAAATATATTACTTCGTCAATTAAAGCAAACAGTTTTAGCACCGTAGTATTAATTGAATCTTTTTCTCAAACAGAGAATTCAATTTCAACCGACCAGCTGGACGGATTCATCTCCGTGTTTCATTCTAATAATGAAAATGCCAGATTGGGGTTACTTTTTTATTATTCATATCAGATATTTAACTAAGTTTTAATTCTGTTGTTTTAATAGAAATGGAATTTATTTTAAATAACTTTGATATTTGAGTATTTTTATATAAAAGTCAGCCTGGTGAGACTAAATTTTATAGTTGAATTCAAAATTTACATTATTACGCTATTCTATGAAACAAATATTCACTTCAGAAATCAAAATTGACTAAATTGTACCTTCATAGTGAGGTGTAATGATTATAACAAGTATCATCATTATAATCACATCGATATAAATATTTTATAAAACTATTACACTGAAGCTGCTTGACAGAGACAAAATAGTCTGAAATCGTTCAGGTTTTACAAAGTGACATCTTTTATAAGCTGAAAAGTTGATTCAATTGATAATAAAAATTGAATAAGGCTGATTTTTATGTAAAAAAAAATATTTATATAGTTAGCAACAACTATTGAGCATTTAGGTGCAAAAGACTATAGGTTTGTCGAATATAAAAAAAATTACTTTAAGATTTAGGTTTTTTTTTTTAATTATTTAATATTCAATGTTTTTGTTACAGGTAAGTGTGCCACGATCGTTTTGTAGATGCGACCCTCCTTGTGCAAGTAACATATCAAGGGGTTCTGAATCTCATCACCATGTCTGCCAAATGGGTACGTTGCTTATAAATTAGAAATAGAAAGACTGAAGTAATATTTTTATTTTTATTTTTTCGCGTTTTCAGTTATAATGTAATAAACAAACAAGACTGATCTTAACATAATGTTTCTGTCTACAAAATTGACATAACTAGGTATATGCGTAAACTTGAATATCCTGTTGGAATCAAAATCAAGATGCACCATTTTCAAAATAATTGTGCCGTTAGCACAATTATTTTCGTTACAATTCCGAAAATACCGAAAATAAATATTTCTTCTAATCTTTAGTTTTAATCTCAATTTGTTAGTATAGCCTATAAACATGTTCATTACGTGTGTGTTGAATTTATTTCAAAATAGTAACTTCAAAATAGTAAAATAGTAACGTACCCGTGGATTCAAATGTATTTTAAAGATTCCTTTTTAAGTAAGCATAGAAATAATACAAAGCGTTTTGTATCTATTTACTTACCAATACTTATAATAATGAGACCAACGTCTAGTAATAAAAATAATAACAAAGTCAATATTTTAATTAATTAACAAATTAATTACATTTTATTGTTTTTTAACATGTTTATGCAGATATAAAATGTGATCTACATATAATTTTAATTTCATTTATTTCATATTTATTATATTATATAATTTTTATATATTATATTGTTACTTTATATGATTTTGTCACTTTATTTTGTTGAATACCATCTAAATCCTATTGCTCTTTACTTAATCTATTAAGCAAATTATTACCGATTCTTATTAACCAGGACAAATGAAAAATTTATATTAATATAAAAATGTCTTTGAATGCAAGGCCTGACAAGACAAATTTATTCGTTATTAGCATTGTATGTGACGACAATGAACCGTATTATCTCAGGTTATCGGTACTTTACTGTAGGTGTACTCTCACAGCACTGATTTTCAATGTTAATGAATAAATAATATTCACTACCAAGTACGATGTTTATAAATAAACTACAAGGACTATGATATGAAGAATAAGAACTTTATTGGATTCCTTGAATTTTTATCTTCGCTATATTTATTTACTTGTTGTTTTAGTGAAATACAAAATAAATGCACTTTGTGATAGTTTAAGGTCCTGCTAGTAACCTTTCTCGTGCTGTAAGTTACAGGAAGACATCCCTTAGACATTTTAGAAGAAAAAAATTGAGACGTACACATATTTATCAATATGTTGTAACACTAGGTCTTACACGTAACGATTTTTTTTTTATAATTTTTTTATTTTTTTATTTTGATCCAGTGTAAAGAACGTCTGAGTTTTAAATATAACTAACGATTTTAGTTTCAAATCCGTACTGTACTAGTACGGATTTGACCTGAGGTTTCAAGTGCTTAATTTCAATAAATTGTATTAATTACATAAATTATATTTAATAATTCGCCTTAGGAAATAGAATGAAATTAAAATGATGTCCTTTGTTGTAATTCAGTGACCCGTTGTCTGATTTTATTAATTCTTTTTTTTTTATAAGACAGGACGTATTGTACAGGTTGCCCTGTCAATATTATCTTTTGTTTATTAGTTCAGAAATTACAGATATTATTACCCTCAATAATATCCAAATAATTTCAAACCGAAATACACAAACTTTTGAACGTGCGGCTCATTTAAAGCTGTCGTATATATGTATATATACGAGTATATATGTGTTTACCTTATACCTATGGTCGATGAAAGGGATGGCAATCGCAAATGAAGTCACATTCACATTTTCATAAATCCATTCATATTAAATGTTCAGGTTTTATTAGAAGCCTATTTGTTAAATTACATAATTAATCAATCAGTCTGGACATGTTATATAAACCTGTGAAAAATAATTAAAGTTGGTTTAAAAAAATCAAAAATGCTTTGTTATTTAGAATACAAGATTTCGTCACAAGTATAAATTATAAATAAATAAATAAATATATTTAACATACACACACGGTCGTCTGTTCCTAAGGTAGGCAACTTAATTTCTGTGTTTTAAATAACAGTTGACTGATATACATTTTTTTTTAAATAAATATATATTACACCCAGACTCAGGGTGGGAATCGAACCCACAACCCTGGAGCAGAAAACAGGGCCACTGCCAACTGCGCCATGGGATAGTCGAAAAAAATAAATTATTATCTATCTAAATTATTTTATAAGCGGTATGCGTTTATTAATAATTAATTAATAAATATTATTCATATTCAAAACTTGGTAAACGAAGAAAAAAACTTTAAAATATCCGATTGCGATTTATTTCTATAGCAGTTTGCAGTACGATTCCTTAATAAAAGATGGCACTGATGGCGTTTTCTGAATTGCGGTTAGTTAGTACCTTCAGTCACTTACACTACTACATACTAAAGTAAAACTTATGTACTTGCGACGCAGCGGGCACAGCTAGTATATATTTAATATGTGTATACTAGTAGATATCCTTCTGGCTATTATTAAATAACATGATGTGAAAGGTCAATGTCAATCGACTTACTTTTTTTTATGAAGAAAAATGGACGATTCAAATCTTTTTCGTTATCAGGTAAGTACTTAATACAAGTATTGATTCAAAAATTGACAATATTTTGCACAAATGTTTGTTTCCTGTCTGGGTGTGTGTCCTGTGGGTCTCACTAGCGTGCCTCGGAGAGCACGTAAAGCCGTCGGTCCCGGTTGTTATCATAGACACCTGATAACGATCGTTATGCATTATAAGGAAATTATCCGCCAACCCGCAGTGGAGCAGCGTGGTGGATTAAGCTCCAACCCTTCTTCTACATGAAGAAGAGGCCTTCGCTCAGCAGTGGGTGGTTTATTGGTTTTGGTTATTAGTTCATTAGCTTCTTAGATTTTCACGTTGATATAAATAGATACTCAGAAAACAGACCAAATTTTCAAAAAATTACTGTTTTGGCTATACGTAGTAAAAAATATATTTTTTAGAAAAATATTCAAAGTATAAAATTTGCCTCGCTACAATTTTAATATTATACTGTAAAGATTTATCAACACTAATTATTATTGATAGATTTTCTAGTTACAATGAAATAATTTTATTAGAAAAAAATAGTAAATTGAAATAGATTTTCAAGGTCAAAGCAATCACTCCTATAATTACACTATTTAATGAGAAGTTAAGCGTCGTTTTATACTTTTGAGCAAGTTTTCCTCATAATAAAAATCGAAAATGATAATGTATTAAAAAGATCCGAGGTAACTAGATTCGTTATTTTAAAGATAATTTTTGACGGTCGCCAGTAGTGTATAATAAAATAATTTATCACATATAATAAAACAAAACATAGACGAAACCTACGTTCCGTAAGAAATTTGGTCAGACATAGGTATATTCGCCAACACGCAGTTGACCGGCGTGGCGGCTTAAGCACCAATTAAGCAATTCATTCACATTTTGGGTATCTCTCGCGATATTACGAAATCGTTGTTGTAATATATATAAATAGATATAGTTATATATAATATAAATATTTTGTATTTAAATTAAAATTTGAATTGAAAATTATTTTATTACGCGAATTTAATGTAAGGATGTCACCAATATATAGAAGCACGTGCAAGCTATATCGAGTGGCGTGCAATATTTTCATTGGTGAAATTACATACATTTAAAAATTCGAAAACTTAATAATAAATATAAAATACTTCAAAACATCATAATACTCACAGATTTAGACCCATACAGTTACCTGTCAAAGTGCCAGTTAGGTTAGCCGAAACTTAATAGCAAGTGGTGAAACTGGCCCTTAGTCAATACAGTCAATTACTAAAATAATAATTTTTTTACAAATTGTCAATACCAATATAAAAGAGATTGTAATCATTAAAAGTTTAACTTAATATAAAAAAAAATATTCTTTTTTTATTTTCATAAAAATAACACAAATAAAAATGATTTATACTAAATAAAAATCTTTGCATTTTGCTCTTTTAAATATTTATAAGCGTAAATAAAAATAGCTACATTTTCATGTATTTTCAGTATAAAATATCCAATCTCGCAATATCTCGTATGATTGGATTGACGACTTCTTGAAATCTCGACTGGTTCTAAAATATCTGGAGTTTGAATTTCCTATTTCGTACTTGTCCTCTTAGAAAGGACTTTTAGCAAGCTGAGGAAAATTTACAGTTTTGTTACAATACAGTACGACGTAGTTAGTACTCGAAATGTATAATAATTAGTTACTTATGTAATCGTATAAGGAAGAACTTCATATTATACAAGTTTAATTAAGTAGTCAAGTTGTCTATAAGTTGTCTAGTGCGTAAGCTTAACGTAATACCAGGAGTGTAGAACTGTAGAAGGCCTTACGCTCCACGTTCATCATCTACGTCACAAACAACTTAGACACTTCCTATTTCTATAAGCGATCGAATTATAATTGCAAACTATGTCTAGTCAACCTTGTGTTGCGTACGCGCTTACAATTTGTTTGTTTGCCATAAACATTTTTTATAATTAATTCCAATCTATTTTTATTAATAAGCCTTTAATTTTCTTACAAATGTTAGTTACGCGTTAAAAAACAAAATCAAACTATTTTGTTAATTACTTACTATTTTTATTATATTTTTAATTTAAAATCAATAACTGCCACAAAAGTTTAATTTTTTGTTCCATATGGCTATTTTAAAATTTATATTAAACTAGCTTTCCGCCCGCCCGCGGCTTCGCCCGCGTGGAATTCGGTTTTATCGCGCGACATGGTAAACGCGCCGCCGCCGCCGCTCCGATCGCCTACCACCCGATACGCCCCCCCCCCCTTACCTGTGCACGCTTTTTTTTGTCTTTGTCTTAAACAATTGAAAAATCTTACATGAATTTATGTTTGACAATAAGGAACTTCCATACAAACATTCGTCCCCTATTTCAACCCCTTCTACCCATATTTTCGCGATAAAAAGTATCCTACGTCCTTTCCCAAGTTCAGTTCTATCTTCATACCAAATTTCATCAAAATCGGTTCAGTGGTTTAGGCGTGAAAGCGTAACAGACAGACAGACATACAGACAGAGTTACTTTCGCATTTATAATTATATTAGTAGGGATATGGACACTCGAAATCAGTCATGTCACGACACAGCCTTTAAATAAGCAGCTCGCGTATCAAATTCCTTCGGTTTATTTTTTTTTTCTTATGGTTTTAGTTGACACTTATCGGTTTTCTTCCTGTATCCTGTTGGCATCTACTGTTGCATGCACGAAGGGTTATTAAACTATTGCCATTCAAAAAATATATAAAATAAAACTCTTTGCAGATCTACATGTCAGTTAGTAAGCCGAATAATTAGTTCATATTTAAGTAAGTACTCTCTTTTAGTGCTACAGAGTAGGGCGAGTATACTCACAAACTTAAAAACACTTAAGTAATTGAACAGATATAAATTATTTACTAACGTGTATTATAGTACAACGTAGATGAAATCCCTACGTATTGTTTTCTGATATACTATTTAGTCATCTGCTTTTCTGCTCAAAATTGAAAAAAAAATGTTAACTTGTGTTTATTTATTGTATTTGCTTAAATAAAAAATATCATAACTCGGCACTAGTAAGAAAAAAAAATAGTATAATCAGTGATTATAATTTTTTTTTATTATTAATCACTATATGGTGGGTAAAACTAAGCCGGATTTAGAACTGTTACTGGCTGGCTGTTACTGGCATTTTAAAAGAACCTCAATATTTATATCATATCAACATAATAGGAAAATTGTGTGTTATAAGATTCAATTTAGTATAGTAAAAACAATAAAAAAACAAGTCATATTAGTATTTTACGTACCTACCTACCTATTTGCAAAAAAAAAAAAACTAGATATGTAATACGCAAAAAATATTTTTCACTATCATTAAAAATAATGAAAACATTCCACTATAAATATTATAAAGTATTGTAATGTTTTTCTTTATAGAAAATATAAAATTAATTAGTACTGTCGTAAATATAAAATTGTCTGTAAATAATTATTTTAAGTTTTGCTTTGTAAATATGTATAATATTGTAAAATTATTAGTACTTATTTTAAAGTACCATAAATAAGTTTAATTTTGGTCGTAGGTACCTACTTTATTGCAATGTTATTAAGGTCTGCTAAAATATTTTATTTTCCAATTTTTGAGGATTAATCATTATCGTAACTCTAGGGAAATGGAGAGTAGACAAATACTGAGACAACCAGTACATTTTAAAATTCCTTACGTTGAATTAAGAAGCTATCTCATGTACAAAATTGTTTTAAGATTATGAATAACAAAGTGATGTAAACAATAGTAAATAGACAATTGAAACGTAAACCGTTCAGTACGTCTACCATGAGTTTTTGTTACAAGCGCAACTGCAGTAGTAAACGTAGAAACGCAATAGTAATGATAGTATCCGGTAGAGGCGCTGCTCAACTTTCCATACAAATTGTCTACTACATATTTAAATTTATATTTGTACGGGTGCTTACCGCGTTTATAATTTTGTTGAGTTCCCTATATTTCGGCAATGTTTCAATCGCCATGATCAGTCTCCCCGTGATTCCACATCTCACCACTATTCCATAAACTCATTCATAAATTCAAAATAAGAAAATATATGTCTCGATATAAAGTGATTGATACATTGTTTAATTGTTTTATTGTTTGTTACACATTGTACAAATTGTTTAATTGTATTGATATCTTTTGTGAATCTGTGGAAAAACTAAAAAAAATGTAATTTGTACTTTGATCAGATGTTAGGCATCAAAATTTTGAACTTGTATTGTAGTTATCGACATTTGTTGTTTTATTATTACTATTTTTATTATTAACTTTCGATTCTCTTTTTTGTTTTTTTTTTTTTTAATATGTAATTTTTGCTGATGTTTTGTGTATTTTATCAATGTCAGTCTGCTCTTTTATTATTTTCATTTGCAAAATGTGGAAACTTGTTTGGTTAATGTAAAAGTAAAAGTTGTGTTAAAATTAAGGCATTATAGAACTGTTTGTTTCCCTACTAAAGATAAAAGATAAAATAAAAAAATAAAAAATAAAAATACAAATAAAATAAAATACCAAATTTTCCATCTCCACATTTACATTAATACTAGGTAGTTACACCTAGGTAGGATGATAGGGCTCAGAAATCAAACCTGATGATTATAAACATTAAAGCTTATAATCATCACACATAATTTCTTGTATAAACATTTACTTTATATAACAAATTATTGTAAAATAATGTTAGATATTTTTTTCCAATCGAATCCCATCAATCAACAATTTAAAAAAAAATGCTGCATTTGATTGTTTTCGATAATCCGCAAAGTTTAACTGTAATATTTGTCCATCATTTGTAATTTCCTATAAATTTTGGTTGATTTCCCGGCAAGGGGGATGGACAGTTTTGTGGAATGCAACCTGCGTCGACACACTGGTTCCGTCTCATGTCAGGTTTAAGTTTTGCATTGTTTTTAATATGTTTGCATTATTTATAATATTGTAAAACGATTAATATTAAAAATTTCCTAATTAGAGGAACTCTACATATCGCGTGTCATACGTGTATAATGTGTATATGCAATGTCGTCGAAAGAAATTTCATCATGAGTTAAATACCGTCGACTCCTAGTCACTTTTTTTTACCTACTACCAATTAGTAAGTTAGTACTTTGAAACTATTGAATGTATAGGCAGAATCTAACCTTTTTCACAGCTAGCAACGCTTATGGGGACCATGTGTAAGAAACTAATTTTGAGTGATGTTTGTTAGCGGTATCCTCTTCATCAGGTGTTATTTTTTTTTTTTTATATTATCTACATACAATTCAAAAATAAGTCGTTGAACTCTTTTACACGGTAACATTTGATAATGAATTGTTATTTAACTTTAAAACAATAGGTTTTTCAATTATTATTTTTATAACTTAAACTTTTACGTGTCATATTATGTTTACCATTATAGTATACATTTGCGGATCTCAAATTGTAATTTCACGCATATTAAATATTCGATTTAATATGGCTCCGTCAATTTCATCAACGGTAACAATCTCATCACGAAGCGAAATTCGTCTAGTTTAATATATCCGATTCAATCGGCGAGGCCGTTGGCGGTCTCGTACGTGCGGTAGTCACAGGAGGGCGCCCGCATCGGCTGCACGTCGCGCCGCGCCTTACGTATTGGATACATGCGCGACGCTACCGCCGACCACGACCGTCCTCTCAGACGTACCGTCCGATACGATGACTGTCCAGAACCGTGGACACGCACTCCTAGCTTTCTACGTTCCAACGGTACAATGGCGACCGCGATTTAAGCCGTTACACTAACTTGTTTACATCGATACTGTTTACTATACATCTAAAGTTTTTCCCGACAACTATAATCAACTAAATCGTCCCATACGCGTATTGACTAGAACGTTGCGAAACTTTAGAAGTGAAGTTTAAAAATAAATTTGCTTCTGTGGGGAGTGACGCTCGAAATGTGTTCGTGCAGCAAGTTCTATGACTTTTGGAAAAACTCATGTGGTGCAGGTGAGCTATACTCAAGAGTCGCATCGCACTTTCTAATAATAATCTTTGGTTTGATATCTTGCAAAAATATTCCTGTTTGCGTTTTACTATCTCAATAATAAATATTGTTTTAAGACGAATTTTAAGTAAAAGTATCTACTATGCAACAGAAAAAGCCATTACAAGTTCTCTTCTATGTTATTAATTGTATTCCTTATTCATTTTATTGTTTTATATTTAAATTGCATCGTTAGTTTAATTATATTTAAATTTGATAGGCAATAATTTGATAATTAACATTTATGTTTATTTTTGGACAAGAAACATGGCAAATATCATCAATAAAACTCAATATGTATTATGTATGTACTTAGTATGAGATGTAGATGAAAAAGAGTTTCGCTGTAAGTTTCGAAGTGGAAGTGGAAGTGCGAAAGTTTATAATAAATATAATGAACTTGAAAACAATATTGAAACGTCAATGTAATAAGAGTTTATTAAAAGGAGAGATTGTAGTTCCGCGTCACTAACACCCAGGGTCACCAGTATCATGAATTGGCATGTTTATAGTACCTGGTTCTCAACAAATTACTTTGTAATACCTTTTTTTTATTATAAATTACATTTTGATATACTTATAACTTCTTAATTCGTTAATCATTATTAATTCGTTATTAACACAGACGAACATAAAAATAATATTTAACGTTAAAAAAACAAAACGTGTGATATTTACTGTACCTTGACACTCTTACCACACTAAGAAGCGGTAATCCAATATGAATTGCAGTGTCTATTTCTCACAATAGCTATCTATGCAACTTTTGCAATGTGAACGGCACAAAGAGATAGACCTCACTCATACTGAAGGTCACGAGCCAGGACTATATATTTTATCATACTTAAATCTGATAAGAAGAAGGTATTATGCAGTTGAAACTAGTTAAAGCTGGTCATTTACAAAGTTGTGTTAATTTCGCGCTCTGTCGAAGTTGCTGGCCTCGATCTCAAGCGGCATGTCCTTCACCATTTTGCAGTTCATTTTAAATCAAAGAAATCAGCTGATTATCTCAATCACTGAGATTCAAGAGTAAACTAATTTATGGAGTGCTGCCAAAATAGTGCAAAAGAATGACGCATTCTCCAACGATAGTATTGGGTGTAGCGTACCTAAATAGCAGTTCGTTTGCTAGTGTGTAAATATTGGAACAGTGACTGACCTGCATTTAATGTAACTTCAAAAAGAAGGAAATTAATAATATATTACTTGTTTAATAAGTTCAAATACGAAACCACTTTAAACCAAACTTATAGAGAATACCTTAAATCGAGTGTCATAATAGCATACAGCAAACAAATTAATAATTTGGTAGTTATTGTAAGATTTCTTTAAATTATAAGTGAATATACAATTCCAATAATACTTTTATTATCATATATGCGCCCATTATTCACGCAAACGCTTTGCATTTTTTGCTCTTTTATAGTATGGAGTTTTATTATTTTTCGCTTCTGTATATCATTAACTTAAAGCGTACTAGTTGGGATGTTATAGAAGAGATGAAAAATCTTAGTTATTTTACTTTAATACTTAATATGAAGTACATTATTACAAAGTAATCTACTACTGTATGATACTACCATTTTGGTTTTGAATTTAGCTTATATTTAAAAAGGCGACGATTTCCACACTAGTCATTGTTTTCATTAAACGAAAGCCCGTAACATCTTTTAACTCTACCATAATTGTGCAGATTATTTACAGTTGAATAAATCCGTTATCGTGTTTTGACCTATGTATGTTATAAATAATGATTGTGATTGTCTTATTTAATTTAGGTATAAGGTATATTAGCCTTACGTTTTAACTACACTACAACTAAACCTATCGTAAGTTATTAGTAGTACCAAAAGTATCCAAAGCAACCAATATGAAACCAACGATGTAGAGTTGTTACCCTAATGTACGAAAGGTATAGGCACAAACAAGCAAGTAAATTAGAAAAAATAGATCGCGTTTTTTAGTGAGGTTTTTTGTAAGTATACAAATAAGAGCCGATGAGAAATTTATTAGTTACTTTTTTAAATGTAACGATTCTTTTAGATGCCTAAATGAGTATCTTTTAATATTACCGTCTAAACAACGCTCTTGGATCACAATGACGTCGATAGAAGTGCCATTACATAATTTTCTACACATAGTCATTTAACTTTACTGTTTATGTTGTTCCTACTCTGATACAATTACATATTATAATACTAAGAAAGAATATTAAGAAATATCCTTTGGCTTAGACTTTTCCGCAGAGATTTCTTGTAAAGACAAATTGTTCTATGTTCTTTCAATTTATCTATTTTTCGCAACTTTATGAAACATAATTAAATATATAATTAAAAAAATAAAACATGTACATAACTTTACATTATTGAACTTATATGTATATTAAGATGTTATTAAACTTTCAAATTTTAACGAGGGAAGAAGTGACTGCTTTTTGTTGAATCAACCCTCTCGTACAATGTCAATGGTCAACGTTCTGATTACGACGACAATCTTAACAAGCTCACCCTTTTGATTTATTTGTCGTTGCTATTATGTTCTTGTTTGGACCGTTACTTAAACGACATAAACTGGTATTAATATAATAAAGAAATTAATTGTATAATAATATATTAATAACGTTCCCAATTTAATAACGCATGAACTGACCCAGAGATCTTATTGTACCTACCAAATCCTTTCGTCATTTTTTTTATTGCATGTCCAGAAAGGCGGAAGATAAACCAAATTAAATAGAAAGAAAACCCTTTTAGGTTTTTACAAATTTTCATTATTTTTGGTAGATAGCTACATAATATGTATGTTAGACTGTGGTAAATTCAACAATAACAAAATCAAAACTACGAGTTTTAGTACAAATTTCTAGAAAGAAGGCGCTGAGAGCACGAAAATTCAGATCCTGTATACATGAGCGTGACGATAAAATAGTTACATTATTTACATACTAAATCAAAATGATAATTATTTTCGTAAAGCGATATTTTTAATGATAGCTTAAAAAAGCTTCTACTGCGGTAATGCAATTCCAACCCCTCTGACTTTACACATAATAATTACAATAATTTTTAAATATCAGAAAGGTAAATTGTGATATAAAAGACATAAAGAAATAGATTATGGCGTACAAATTTACATAACATGTTGTTAAACAATCACTTGTTTCATAACGGTTTCGGTACATATTGTAAAAATTATCTTTTCTATTCAAACTCTATTAATTAGCTTTAGGAGATGATCCTTTTATAAAATAATTTGGCTAATAAGACATTAGACTAGAAATCAAAATTTGCGTCATTTAACCGTCTCGTTGACTACTTGTTAAACTGAGTGACAATCTAGTCGCTTTAATTATTCAACATCTCGCATCTGCGAGGTATCAAAGACATTGTCGCCGACCCGTCTGTTACAGTGCGCTCATTAAACAAGCTTTCCTGATTATTAGCAATATAAGTAGAAATTGTCTACAATTTGCTTTTTATATACGGTTTCGTATTTTCACCCGCGGTTACATGGCTACATATTACCGGATAATGTAACTCTCTTTAGTTTCGGTAGCTTATACATTGAAAACAAATAACGATTTTATTTTCATGCGCTTTTTTTTCATTTTACGATAACTCTTAAGATATTCATTTAAATTATATGTTGTAAAGGATTATCATAATGTTAAAAAAAGAAAGAAAATATATATTATTTTTCCCTGAATGCTTAACATAATATTTTAATTTATATATAATAAAGTAAGAAGTAATAAAATAGACAAAAAAAAATAACAGTAAGATATGAACTTACTCGCTGTGGCACCGCGGAAAATAGAAAAGTAGCACAGCCTGCGCTGTAATTTTGTACCACGTCTGCTGATTTTCTGAGATTATGGTAACAAAACGAAGACTTAATACAAAATTAAACTAAAATCAAATTATTGTTGATTATTTATAATAAAAAAAAATTGTTTAAACACTATAGAGAGAGTACAGACTTTGTGTAGCCGATGGTTGTTTGAAAAATATATATAAGCAATATGACACGTACACGCGTTATATACCTATCTTGAATGCAGGTACAAATCTCTTTAGCATTTTGTGACGCAAATGAATCCCTCCAATATCCTCAATTATGTGTGCAAACAATGAGGATTAAGACATTCAGTATTCTAGAATTCATAACGTTACTTGGGTTTTACGTCTCTATACCACGCGTCGCGTTCTACTAAATACATTTTATTGCCTTAGAGATATATAAGATATAAGGTGTAATGGCTTTATATATCAACGTTTTGATATTATCTTTTGATATTTTTATTGTGGTAAAATAGGATGCAAATATTATGTGTGAAATAAACTTAATTGTTTAGTGCTAAGTTTTTTTTTTTTTTTATTACAAGTACGTCTATAATTGGTATTATTTCGTTTTTTCTTGAAAAATGTGATTTTCAAGGGTAATAATATTGTTATTGATTTAAAGAACGTTTACACTGGAGGATTGCCTTCGTTTAAAGTGAGTACGATTATTAAAATGGTATTGAAATATCAAATATTCATTTAGTGGAATTAAATGTGTCTCATGTACCTAAATAAGTAGATAGTGCTCAATGTGAAACAATGTCAAACTATAAACTATCACTTCTAAAATTTTTATATTATATAGATTATTTATTTATTATTATTTTTATTTTATTGTATAATTTATTGTATATAAGTAGAATATTATTTATTATATATACACTCATTTGCAAAAAAAACGGGCGGTTTCGATTTTCTTCCTAGCTGAAAAAAATAAAATACCAAAAAGGTTTTAATCATTTGAACATGTAACTGGCCAGTTATAAAAGTGCCATAATGTTTATAAGAGTACATTCCAAATTCAAATTTTTGACTGAGCCTGGTTTTCAAAGAAAATAACTTTTAACTACATTTTGTGGCGCGAATTCCCTATAGTTAATATCGACTCTAATTAACTTTTTGTCAATTTTTATTAAATTATCTGGTGTCCTTGACATTTAAAAGTATTGTTATTGCTGTTTAGCAATCTCGAAAATGGTCGATAAAGTGATAAAAACGAGCAAAATTATTGCGCTGCTTGAAGAAGGTTGCAGTCAATGCTTCGTGGCTCAGAGGCTAAATGTGAGTCGGTCGACAGTTCAAAGGACCTGGCAGCGCTATCAAGAGACCGGTTCCGTCAAGAGAAGGCCTGGTTCTGGCAGAAAGACATGTACCGAACCACGGGATGATCGTTTTATAGTTAGTCAAGCGTTGAGAAATCGCAAATCTTCTTATGTGGACCTCAAGAACACCCTCGAAAAAGTAAGAAATGTGCAAATTAGTCTATGGACGGTCAGGAGGAGGCTTCTCGCTGCAAATATACACAGTCATCGCCCGGCACGCGGCCCTAAATTACTCCGTGGAGATCGAGTTGCCAGGCTTAGCTTCGTTCGAAATTGTGTGTCATGGACTCATGAAGACTGGGATAGGGTATTGTTCTTCGATGAAGCCAGGATATCTCTGCATGGTGAAGACCGACGTCGGCGAGTGCTACGTAGACGAGGAGAACGCTTTGCAGAGGCATGTTTTGAAGAAATCACACCTTATGGAGGGGGCTCTGTTATGTTTTGGGCAGGAATAAATTCTATGGATCGTACGGAGTTAGTCTTCATCGAAAACGGTACACTGACTGGACACCGATACATAACGGAAGTTCTAATTCCTTATGCACAACCCGCTTTAACCGCTCTTGGCGAAAACTCAATTTTTATGGACGACAACGCTCGCGCCCACCGGTCTGGCGGTGTGGATGCGTATATGCTAGAAGTCGGAATTCGTCGTTTGGTCTGGCCAGCTAGAAGTCCGGACCTCAATCCCATAGAGCATGTCTGGGACGTTCTGAAGCGACGAGTGAGATCAGTGCAGCCGGCTCCGCAGACCATCAGAGAGCTAAAGAATGTGATTACCGCGGAGTGGGAACGTATTCCCCAAGAAACCATAAAAGATATACTCACTAGCATGCCCAGACGAATGCAAGCTGTGATTTCAGCAAGAGGGGGTCACACTCAATACCAAACTTTTATCTGCTTTTAATGTATTCAAAAAAAACAAAGAAATTAACGCGTTTCATTTTTATTTAGCGAGCAGGTACAATCATAGTGTTTTGAGCTTAAACATTATTTCTTAATAATTTAATTAAAATGTTATGATAAAACTGATGAAAACTATTCCTTCCTAATTAATTTATAAAATTCTGAGGATAACAATACCTAAAATTGTCAAACAAACTAATAGTAACTATAAAATAGTTCTTTGCTTAAGTGCCCGTTTTTTTTGCAAAAGAGTATATTAACAATTTAAAACTTCTTATGAAATTTTACTTCATTGAGATTAAAGCTAAATTTAGCTGAAGCCTAAATTAAATCAATTATTTTTTAACCTTGATTTATGATTAACGATAATGTGTTAAGTTTTATACTATATATAATTGTGATATGTTCATACTCTCATTGTTTTCTATTACCCCCATCCCAACATGTAAATGAATTATATAAGACTTGCCATATTATTATTAAGTCTAACTCTACACGCTTGAGTCAGACTAAAATTATAATATTATTATAAAATAAAATATAACCATTTAATCAGACGTCGTAAGCAACATTTCTAATCGTGTTTGGTCACAGTTGATCGCGCTATTCGAAATCGTCCCCGCGAAATCGATTCGTTTCAGTCAAGCAGGTCGTGTCTGAGTACTGCTGGCTAACTGCTTGTCTTAGTAGTTATCAAATTCTAATATATAAATAATATATTTTACTTTTTTATTTTGCTGTCTGCTTTGTCAATACAACAGCCTAAAAATTAAAAAAAGTTTTATGAAGATTAAAATAAAAACTAAATATATTTAACCCCGTTGATATTTAACAGATGATGTAATTTAATTGGAGTTCAAGGATCAAGGTACAATCGCCACCTAATATAAGCTTGTAGGTGCTTATTGCGTCTGTTAGGTCGTCTTTTAAACGTAAAATGTATGAACTTTTTTTTTTTTTTTTTTAAATATGTTTAACACACACACAAGGTCGTCTGTTCCTAAGGTAGGCAACTTAATGCCTGTGTTTTAGGTAACAGCCGACTGATATACTTTTTTTTATTTTAAATAAATATACATATAAATAATATATATATAAATAAACATATATTACACCCAGACTCGGGGCGGGAATCGAACCCACAACCCTTTGAGCAGAAAACAGGGTCACTGCAAACTGCGCCAACGGGTCAGTCATAACATCATCATAACTAAAATTAATACGCAGACATATACACACATTTAAGTTAATATTGGTAAACACAAACAAAATTTGACTAAACTGACTAAAAAGGAACAAAATTATACGATACGGGACATGTAAAGGCATACTAATACTATTTTGTCGTTGTAAAGATTACGTAACATGGTTCACTAATCATTATTTTTGTAAAAATATGTTTTTTTTTGTACGTGTATCAGTTAGAGTATAAACATCTTACTACTTAATCTAATAAACAATCCTGTACAAAACTGCAAGGTTACAAGCTGTGTTAAGAATACACGTTATAATACACTTATTTAAAAACTGTCGCTGTGTCGTACTCATCAATACGTAAAAACCGTAGCAGTAATAATGTTTCGAGTGATTGATACGATAACTGATAAAAAATTAAAACGATATACATTTATCAATCGATTCTTATTCCTTGCGTTATAATTGACAGAGGTGAGGTCGTTATAAAGATAGGCGGTTAACAACACGATTCAATTTACATGGTTCGTCCTCGAAATTCGCATTGTTTCCGCATTTAATAAAGACGCAGTTTGTTTGTAAGAATATGTTAAGAATAACTTGTCATTGACTTGTATAAGAAAAAAAGATTTATAGGCATATTAATATAGTAATTATCATATTCTATTTAACCAGTTTTGGTTATGACGAAATACAATTAATGAATCGACTAATACTTAAAACTATTACAAAAACTAAAGTAACAAACTGTTAAACTAACTATACCACCCACTGCTGAGCGAAGGCCTCTTCTTCACATAGAAGGGTTAGAGCTTAATCCGCCACGCTGCTCCACTGCGGGTTGGCGGAAAATTTCTCTACTATGGGTAACGATCGTTATCAGGTGGATAACAACCGGGACCGACCGCTTTACGTGCTCTCCAAGGCACGGTGGGGAGACCCACAAGGACATACACTCAGACCGGAAACAAATATTTTTACAAATACTAATGTCTGTTCCTAGCGGGAATCGAACTCGCGACCGCCGGCGCGTAGCGTTGAGGCAACTACTCGCTCCACTACACCAAAACGGTCATCACACCAGAACGGTAGTCGAACTAACTATTATTAAAACTATTATTACTCAAAGCTTATAATATTATTATAATCATATACTATCAATATATATATGACAAAGTCACTGACACTAATACGTAAATTATGTTTTTTTTTTCACATGTGGTCCACTTCGAATTTGGAAGTGGATAGACTGACCTTTAGTTTTAACTTTTTTTTTAAACCTAATAGCTTACTAATTTTTATTTTTTATTTTTAAGTATTGTATTCAAAGTATTTATACCTTATATAAATAAATATTTGTATAAAAAAATAAATATTTGTATAAAAAATAAATATAAAATAAGTTAATAATTAAACCATATATGATTAAAAAGACAAAAACCAGTGGACAAAGTATCCGTATAAAGAAGAGGCATTTTCGCAACATTTAAAGGTGTTTTAGTTCCTTAGTTATATGTATACTGATCTAATATAATAACAATGAATAAAGTCGTTGTAATCCATAAATGTAGTGGCGCTTAAAAAGACAACTACTAAGATAAGAAAGACAAAAATCTATTTCCGTTCAAACTTACAGATATCTTGTGAATACAAAAATACAATTTTGTTTTTACGATATTAAAAAAAAAAAACTCTGTGTGTAGTGTTTAGTGTGAGATAGACATATACTGTTGAGAGTGTTAATAAATAACCTTTCCTTACATTATCATATTAATATACATAAAATTTAAGTAATAACCTAAGCTTTTCTCAAGTTAAACAATTTCAATATTAAATAGTTTTTTGGAGTTTACTCCTTAAGAATCGATTTTCATATATAAGGCGCCCGGTATGAGAAAAATATGAGAGGTAAAATCTACTGATGAATGACCTCGTTACTTTTTCGGTGCACGCGCACCTATGGTGCGGTGCGAAAGTAATGTTGCTCTAATTAATATTGAAAAATAATATTTAAAAAATAAATGATAATTGTCAGATAATAATAATTACATAATTTATCAACATTCCTAATGAAATATTTGTGCACATCTGAAATTGACTATTGTGAAAAGTTTAATGTAAAATATTTCGCCGATTAGTTATAATAAATGTATATAAAATGAATAAATATATATTTATATATGTATATTATTTTAATTAATTTGTTAATTTACCCTTCATATGGTATTAATCTTATTTTCAGTTGGATAAACTCTTTTTGCGTATGTTTAGACAATCGTACTTAAGGAGTAAACTCCAGTCGTGCGTCGGAGCTGACACACACAATTTTTTTTTTCTGTGACTTTTAACAAATAAAGAATTGTTTACTACTACTAAGAAATTATATGATTTAGGTTATAAATTTTGTCTCATAGTCACAGACAATGCAGGACATCTAACCTAATCAAGACAATAATTTTAAATTAGAGCAAATTAGCTTAATAGAAGAGGCTCGTTCTTGAAGAAGGGAGATAAATTTTATAATCATTTATTAATTTTTAAAACTTTAAAACTTGACAGATTGCTTTTTATTTGAGTAACGTTTGTGCTATAACAATTTTCGAAGTAGAAATTGATAAATCGGAATGATATCACAGACTAGTTAATAGCTACTTCGTAACATAAAAATCATTCCTTACATAATATTCAATATCGCTGTGGTACTGGTAGTGTCCTATTATTATGAATTATCATTATTGCCCCGTAGCTAAACTATAACTAATCTTACTCAGGTACATTATTCATATAAAATATACATAAAAACTCATTTACATAATAATATGTTACATATTAATTATTTTTTTCAATAATTATTGCGTAACGAAAACAATTACTCATATTTACATCACATTTACTTCACATTATCAGTATGAATTTTCTTTCGTCACTTACGGATAATTTTGTGCAAAATTTTTTTTGTTTATCGGTCTCTCCTATGACGAGTTGCAAACTTTGACAAATATCGTATCACATTTGCACGAATAGCGATAAATGCATCATAGAGGCACTCGCTGATTGAATATCGGTGCGAGCTATGTATAACAACAAATTGAAAATGACGCACCGAGTCAAGTATTCCATAGTACAGTATGTTACTGTGACTCTAGAAGATAAATGACATCGTTCGTTGCTTTTTTTACCTTCAAATCTACGTTACAATTAATAGTAAATATTCAATGATAAAGACCATACTAACAGTCCATATGTTTTACAATAAAAAAATTAAATATAAGAAACTACAAAATAAACAGCAAAGTGAAATAAGTTGCAATGTTTCACTATGTCCTGAATATGTATATAAGTATGAACAGTGGGTTCTAAAGTTCGCGTACACGAGCAGTTCCTGTAAGGCTTTACTTTAATGACGGGCACTTACAGATCGTTTAACTTATATCGGCGCGTGGCACTATGTCTGCGACTTGTAAATGTCCCACATTAATTTGTGTGACATACATAAATATTAAATCGATAGAGCTATACGGTACTAAAAAAGAACAATATTTGTAATGAACCAAGAAAGATATACAAACAATAGCAGTCTTATCGCTAGAAGAACGAACTATGTATATGTTTCATTCTCAATATAAGAGAAATCGATTTTAATATTTTCGTCGGCGGTAGGTACCTATTCTTGATGGGTCTATAAAACAACCGGTAAATGGACATTACTTTAGTCGTTTTAATAACGTCCTCAACAGCCCTTTATCAAGTAGAAACAAGGTGCTTTTAACAAATGAATAATGTCAGCATCTATCTACGTCTTCCGCATTCTAAGATTAGATCAAAGTGTACTAGATATTCTGGGTCACCAAGTTAGTAAACTGCTAATGAAAACACTCTGTCCTTGTGGGTATCCCCATTGTGCCTCTGAGAGCACGTAAAGCTGTTGTCCCGATTGTTATCATAGACATCTGATAACGATCATTACTCATAGTAGGGAAATTATCTACCTACTCGTAGTGGAGCAGCGTGGTGTATTAAGCTCCAACGCTTCTACTATATGGGGGAAAGCCCTTTGCCCAGCAGTGGACGTTTACAAGCTGATTCAGTTCAGTTCCGTAATAAGAACAAAGAAATGTAAAAACTGCGAGCAAAAGGAATCCTTCTAACGTCGAGACTCTTTAAATCTATGTAATGTCGTTTTGAGTCAACCGTCATCGCCTGTGGTTAACAAACTTAATCTCAGTCTACTTTCCTGCTCAATCTTCATCAATCACCGTCTGTATATCTATAACATATTTATGAGTCATTGAATCCAATCCATTGAACCCAAACACAATATGTTTTCTGTAAGTTAGTAAGTTTGTATGTAACAGATTCTATTTAACGATGGAACATCAGGTCAGTTTCCATGTTCTTACAATATAAATATAATATAATAACGGCATAGTCAATTAAATCTAAAAACCTACAATAAAGTTTTTTCTTATGTATGAATACATAAAAAGAATTAAGATAAAAGAATTACGATGCTCAAGAAACGCTTAAAAAATTTCCTTGCAACATAGCTAAGAACTATTCAAGAAAGAATAAAAAAAACATTAATTCATCCTTTTGGTCGCTACCTACTATGCCATAGACGGACAATCATGTATCATATCATATGTAATCATGTATCGTCTCTATATCTTTCTTACTATCTTTCTTCTTTCTATCTTTTTATCTTTATACTCCTTTTTATCCGTAGTGGGTTAAAAACTAGTAAAGTCAAACATCTTCTTCTTTCTTCTTTTCAGCCCTTGGTAGTCCACTGCTGGACATGGGCCTCCCCTAATCGACGCCACTCCACCCGGTCCTGGGCCCTCTGAATCCAACGGTTTCCCGCTGTCTTCTTCAGGTCGTCAGTCCACCTGGTAGGAGGGCGGCCTGTGCTCCTTTTACCTAAACGTGGTCGCCATTCAAGGACCTTCTTTCCCCATCGGTTGTCAGTCCTGCGAACGATGTGGCCAGCCCATTGCCACTTCAATTTGCAAACTTTGAGCGCTATGTCGGTTACCTTCGTTCTTCTACGGATTTCATCATTTCTGACTTTGTCACGTAGAGAAATACCGAGCATAGCTCTCTCCATTGCCCTCTGAGCGACTCTGAGCTTGTGGATTAGGCCCACAGTAAAAGACCACGTCTCGGCACCATAGGTCATCGCTGGCAACACACATTGCTCGAAAACTTTCGACTTCAGGCACTGAGGTATATCAGACGTCAGGACGTGTCGTAGTCTCCCGAACGCTGCCCAGCCGAGTTGGATTCTTCGAGTGACCTCCCTCTCGAAGTTGGACTTACCCATTCGGATCGTTTGTCCCAGGTAAACGTACTCGTCTACAACTTCGAGAGCAGTGCCGTCGACAACCACTGGTACGGGTGTGACATGGACGTTAGACATGATTTTCGTCTTGTCCATGTTCATCTTAAGACCTACCCGTTGTGAGGCACTATTGAGGTCGCTGAGCATAATGCCGAGTTCCTCCAGCGACTCCGCCAGGATCACTATGTCATCGGCAAATCGGAGGTGTGAGAGGTGTTCGCCGTTGATGTTAATACCACGCCCTTTCCACTCCATCAGCTTGAACACGTCTTCCAGTGCAGCGGTAAAGAGTTTTGGGGAGATGACATCCCCCTGCCGTACGCCGCGCTGCACATGGATGGGGTTCGTACTGATGTCGTGTACTCGGACTTTCATGGTGGCGGCATTGTATACACACTTCAACGCCTCGATGTACCGATAGTCGATCTGGCACCGCTGAAGAGACTCGAGCACCGCCCAGGTCTCGATAGAATCGAAGGCCTTCTCATAGTCCACATACGCTACGCAAAGCGGCAGGTTATACTCCTCGGTCTTTTGTATAACCTGCCGAAGCGTATGTATATGGTCTATGGTACTATAGCCTTTTCGGAAACCGGCTTGTTCGGGAGGCTGGAAGTCGTCTAGTCTGCGCGCTAAACGATTAGTAAGGACCCTCGAAAACAGCTTATAAACGTGGCTCAGAAGCGCGATGGGCCTGTAGTTCTTCAGCTGGGTTTTTTCCCCCTTCTTGAAGAACAGTACCACCACGCTTCTGCTCCACGCCTCCGGGGTACTTCCAGTGTTGATGACGGAATCAAACAATTGCTGGAGCGCTACTAGGACGGGTTTGCCGCCCGCTTTCAGCAGCTCGGTTGTGATTCCGTCATCCCCCGGAGCTTTGTTGTTCTTAAGCTGTTTGAGTGCCCCCCTAATTTCGTACAGACTGACGTCCGGGATATCTTCGGTATAGTGCCGGGTTAATTTGGCTCGCTTGTCGTTCGCCGCCTTGGGAACGGGAGCTCTTGAGGAGGTATACAACTGTCCGTAGTACCTCTCAATTTCTCTCAGAACTTTGGGCTTAGACGTAACTATGGTGCCAGAGTCGGTCTTCAACCTCGTCAACTGACTTTGCCCAACCTCCAGATCTCTTGCGAACACTTTCGAGCCTTTGTTCCGCTCGATCGTGTTTTTTACACGATTGGTGTTATAAACACGCAAATCGCGTCGCCTACTCTGAGAGATCTGTTTGTTGAGCAGTCGGTACTTCGACATTGAGGTTGGAGACTGCACACATAGTTCCCGCCTTTCCCTCATAAGACCGAGAGTATGTTCTGAGAGAACTTGAGGTTTACCACTGGAGGGGGCCTTGAAATACTTAGACCCAACCTCGTGGACAGTGTCTACCATACTGGTGTTATACTCGTCCACTGAACTGCATGTTTCTAGGCACGCGAAACGATTGCGGAGTTCCAGCTGAAAGGCCTCGGAGTCCTGGATCTGGGCAGGTGTGGGTCGGAGCGTAGACTTCATCAGGCGTGACCGTTCCAGCTTGACATTGATATTCAATGTGCCTCTGACCATCCGGTGATCGCTTCCGGTTTTAAACCTGCTGATCACAGAGACATCATTGAATATGTGCGGTTTGTCTGCCAAAATGAAGTCTATCTCACTTTTTACGGAACCATTGGGACTGATCCAAGTCCACCTGCGCTGTGGCTTCTTCTTGAAGAAGGAGTTCATCATATAGAAGTCCTCCTTCTCCAAGAAGTTAGCCAGCAAGTGGCCACGGTGGTTCCGTTGCCCGATACCAAAGGGCCCCACCTTCAGCTCGTCGCCGTCTCGCGCACCCAGTCTTGCGTTGAAGTCCCCCATCACCACCGTGAAATGAGTCTTGGAGTTACGCATGGCCCTACTTACGTCCTCATACATAACTTCAACCTCATCGTCGGGGTGTGCCGAGGTCGGTGCGTAAACCTGTATGACCTTCAGCGAATATCGCTTGGATATTCTGAGTATAAGGTACGCTACCCTTGCTGACACGCTCCCGACTTCCGTCACGTTGTTGACGAGGGACCTGTGGACGAGGAACCCGACACCACCTTGGGACAGATGTTCGCCCTCCCGGTGATAGAACAAGTTACCGGAGTTTAGGATTATCGTGTCCTCCCCCTGTCTTCGGACTTCGGATAATCCCACGACACTCCAGTTTAACTTGTCCATCTCGTCTTCCAGCTCACGGATCTTGTCGTCGGTCCTCAGTGTCCTGGTATTGTATGTTGCCAGGTGCAAGAGTCGTCGTTTGTGGCAGCGCGATCTCTGCCGGAGATTCTTAGCACCCCCTGCTCCGCCGTTACCGTGACCGCTGCCAGAGCCAGGAATAACGGAGCTGCCGGGGACTGGGGGCCGTGGTTTATTTGTGATGTTCATGATTATGGGGGTTTCTGCCATAGTCACCACGCTTGGCAAGTGCGTGTTGGTGACCGCAGTAGGTTTAATAGTCCTCAGGAAGACGCTGCTGCCCATCTCCTGGTATATTTATCCCTTCGATCGCCTCTTACGATCTCCACGGGTCGACTCGGAGTGGCGCTATTCTAAGCCGGCAACCACACGGCCAAGTCAAACATACAAGTATGTAATAATAAATTAATCTTAGCGATATTTTTCATCAATTTACACTTATGTAAGTTTTTATTTTATTAGTATATATAATATATTAACAATAATTTTATGACGTATATAAAGTTTTTTACTTTGCCTCATGTATGTATAATTAATTTAATCGTGTTTTTGTTTGATATTTTTTTCTTTTTCTTAGAAACAACGCACAAATAACACATTATTATGAGCTGCATACATCAAAATATAGTTAATAACTAAACATTATTCTTTTATTATTTACATTATTCTAGAAACTTATTAACCATAAAATATATGATGTACCTATATAGTTAGGTGTATACAAATAAATAGTAAAGAGAAATTAAAATGATTAATGTGAAATTATGCCATGATGAATGGGCAGATGTATATTTTCTCTTTCACTCTGAAACTACTGAACCGATTGTGATAATATTGGGTACGTAATCGAATCCGTGACCGTCGCCTTTAATGGAACTATAGTAACCACTAAAACAAAACAACAACGGGCGTTAACAATAAAAATAAAATCAAATAATCTAGTATACTTATTAAAATAGTGTGTTCATAATAGATATGTTATTAAATTAAAAGTAAGTGACTTTTGTAAGTATAAAAATAATATATATTATATGTGTAGTATATGTTATATTTGTGTATATATATATATATATATATATATATGTATGTATGTGTGTATATTGTGTGTATGTGTATTATATATATCATTTAGGTATCTATTAGCTTAGTTATAATTGTTATTAGTCTTGCTATACCACCTGCCCTTCTACAAAAGCAATATTTCTGTCACCCTCAGGTTGTCTGGCAGAAATTGCTATTTAGCAATAAGACCGCCTGATTGTACAGCCTTAATGATGTTAGCTTGTATCAAGTTGTATCGTTAACTTTGTTCTTTGTTTTGGTGTGCAATAAAGTATATTATTATTATTATTATTATATGCATCAAGTAGTGCGGTAGCTTACAGTAAGTCGAGTCAAAGAAAATATAACCATTCTTTTGGGAAGTAGTCAGATCAAACAAAAACTCTACATTTTTAGCGCACTCCTTATACAAGAAACATATGCCGGGAGTGAAAGTAGATACAAAGATTTTATTCTCGATGGACGATTTCATTTAATTATGATTTAGACACACTGTAATCGAAACTCTGTCATCATATTCTTACATATACGAGTACTTACTCTGAATGTAATATTACATATGCGTATATGCCACAAACCGTTTACTTTTTTTTGGGGGTTAACAAATGAAAAAAAATATCTTTGCTCTCCGTGCCCTGTTTAATTTTAAGCCTTAAATAAACTTGACACACATCACATTGATTTATGACTTTTAATTAACACCAAAACCCACAACAAAAGCAATAAAATTTCATTAAAAAGGAAGGTTTGGTTACTGAGGACAATTCCAGTAGGTATATTATAATACGGTAGATAAAAGTATTTTTTTTACACTTACAATCAAACATCATACTTCATATCCTTTCTTATGTTGTCCCTCATGTTTTTATATGTATAGAAATTTTAAACGTAAAATCCACAATAACGATTAATTACTTTCAAAACCTACTTAATTCAATAAATGTTTGATTTAATTCAACACTTTAGTGAAGTAAATTTTTTTTGTTATGTTAGTTGCATAGGCAAACTGGCAGACGTTCCACTTGATGATAAGTGATTGACGTCGCCCATGAACATAAACCAGTTTACCTGGAACTAGCCCAGGCAACCCATTTAGGTGTTGCGTGTCCAGAGACATAAGGTGTTAAAGTCTCGGTGCCAGTAATTACACTGCCTGTCTTGCCCTTCTCACCGAAACACAGCAAAGCTGTTTCACGGGAGAAATAAGCAAGATGGTGGTACCCATGCAGCCGGGAGCGCGGCACAACGCATCCCTCCCACCGGTAAATTGTAAATTGTAATTTGAATGGAGTATTAGTCAAATAATCTTGATTATTTTTAAAACCTTTTTTTTAACTAAAACATCATAATCTATTGGAAATATCGTATTCAATGTAGACTAAAAATTATTCTAAATACCTAGAATAAAATTCCTAGCCAATGTATAGAATTAATCATAGTTGATACTTTGTCTATATGAATTATATAAATACTATAAAAAACCAATACATACAAATTTCCGGTAAAGCAAATATATTAAAATCATATAATAATAACATGAAATAGAAAGGATTCGGAATAAATAAAAACGGGGAGTACATCACTCACTTCCGATTCGGTGACTATATCGTCCTCATGGGAGAATCCCTGGAAGACCTTAGAATTATGTTCAGTGACCTCAATGGAGTTTCCCAACAGGCCCACCTGTTGCCTGTGCCCACCTTAAAATTAACATGGATAAGACGAAAATCACGTCAAATATCCATGTCATGCCCACCCCGATATCAGTTGGGAATTCTACTCTCCAAGATGTTGACGACTAGGACAAAAAGTCCAACTTGGTAGATCCAAGTTTGAGAAAGAGATCAATCGTCAAATCCAGTTAAGATGGACAGCTTTCGGGAAGTTAAAAAAAAATCTTTTCATTCACCATACCTCAATGCCTAAAGTCGAAATTCTTCGACCAATGTGTTTTACCAGTGATGACATACGGGTCTAAGTTGTGGTCTCTGCCTATGTACCTTTTAATTAAGCTCTAATTCGTACAGCGAGCAATGGAGAAGGCTATACTTGGTATTTCTCTTCGAGATCGAATCAGGAATAATGAGATCAGCAGACGAATGTTACCGACATAGCCCAAAGGATTTGTAAGCTGAAGTGGTAATGGGAAGGGCACATAGCTCGTAGAACTGACGGCCGATAGAGCAGAAAGGTTCTCGAGTGGAGACCACGTACCGGCAACCACACCGTCGCGGTCGGACGGCCGTCCGCAAGATGGATAAACGATTTGAGGAAAGTGCCGGTCGCCGTTGGATGGACGCTGCTTCAAACTGGTCACTCTGTTCAGCAGTGGATATCCAATGATAAAAATTAATATCAATAAAATGTACAGGAAAGTCGATTTATTGTTAAAAACTGTTGATGAACTGTATTTTACTGTAACGGAGTAAAACAACGCTAGACCGGATTAAAAATACGTACTAGAAGTAATACAAATCTATTATTTTGTGTAACATACTCGTAACATAAATAAAATTCTCTTAAGGCTTTCAACGACAGGTTATTTACCCGTTTTAACATTTTAAAAGCGTATTTCAGGGGTGAGGGGAAATGGCTGTAAAGAAATCATTGTAAATCAGGGCGAGGGCGCGGGCGCGGTTATCGTTCTTAATTGTATGTAACTATGTTGGTAACGTGATTTAGTTCTTTGTCCTTTGGGGCGTGACCGAAATATCGAAATTTAACGATTTGTTATATATTAATTTTTTATATTTTAATATATATTAATAAGGTAAACATTAGATTTAAATTTTTATACATGAGAAAAGCAACAGCAAATATTCTGACAAAAATGTAGTGTATATATATATATATATATATAAATGTAGTGTATGTATATATATATATATATATATATATATATATATATATATATATATATATATATATATATATATATATATATATATATATATGAGACTTTCTATAGATAGAAAGTCTATCGTCACTCATAACGATATCTCTGGAACTATAAGATTAGAGACTTGAAATTTGGTAGGAATATTCTTTTTGCCGAGTAGAGGTCAGCTAAGGGGGGGGGGGGGCAATTTTTGTATGGGACAACGTGATTTCTTGGTCCAATATACTTCAAATTTTGCATAAATATTTTTTAACAGAATTAAAGACGTGTTTCGTATTTTATCAAAACTCATCCCCTAACGGAGTTAAAACGGGGTACAAAGTTATTTGCTTCGAAGTTGTTATCAATACTCCTTAGTGCTTTTGACTTAAATTACATTTTATTTTGACACATGTTTGACAACTCAATTCGTCTGTTATAAAATATTTTCCAGTATCGACACAGGTGTAGATGATATCATTTTTTGGATGCTTCTGGTGGTGCGAACAAGAATTTTCTATTTAAACTGTTAGCAAAAGTGAGAAACAATCGTGATATCGCCTTAGCGGTCGCATTGTCCGGAATTGCTACCACGCTACTGGAAGGAGGTAAAACTGTACACTCCGAGTTTAAACTTCCTTTTAATTTGATACAAACCGAAACCCCTTTGGGCACTATACTCAAACAAACGCAAAAAGAAATTAATTGTTTTGGATGAGAGTACTATGGCTCATAAAGGTTTCGAAGCCCTAATAGATCTTTACAAGATATTAGGAATAATAATTGTCAAATGGGAGGAGTTACTGTATTTTTAGCAGGCTATTTCCGGCCGACTTTACCAGTAGTACCCAAAGGAACGTGAGCGGATGAAGTTAAAGTGTACATGAAGCATTGATGACCGTCCTGGTGTAGTGGTGCGAGTAGTCGCCTCAACGCCTCGCCTCAATGTCGGTGATCGCAGGTTTGATTCCCGCTCGGTGCAGATATTTGTATTTGTACAAATATTTGTTTCCGGTCTGAGTGTATGTCCTTGTGGGTTTCCCTACCGTGCCTCAGAGAGCACGTAAAGCCGTCGGTCCCGGTTGTTATCATGGATACCTTATAATGATCGTTAGTCATGGTAGGGATATTATCCGCCAACCCGCAGTGGAGCAGCGTGGTGGATTAAGCTCCCACTCTTCTTCTATATAGAGAAGAGGCCTTCGCTCAGCAGTGGGTCGTTTACAGGCTGATACAGTACAGTACAAAAGCATTTATGCCTTTAGAGATAAAACTGAGCCTTACCATAAATATGAGAGTCCATCTGAGGGAAGATGTTACTGTCGGACAGTTCCCCAGGACAGACCTGTTGCTTAAATAGGAAATGGTGATTTGCGGAAACTGGATAATAATATAATGTATGAGTGTATATGAGTATATATTTACCATAAACAAAGCTTAAGGTCAAACTCTTAAGGTAGCGGGAGTATACTTGATGGAAAGCTGCTTCTCCCATGCATGTTCCAGAGTAGCCTGATGATTTTAGCACCCCGAACGAAATTTTATTTTAATGTTTATTTAAACTTTAAATCCCTACTCTATAATAAAGATTTTTATATTTTATAATTATTCAAACATTTTAACATAATAATGTATATGTTATAACAAAATTATGATGACTGGCCCGTGGCGCAGTTAACATTGGCCCTGTTTTCTGCTCCAGGGTTGTGGGTTCGATTCCCGCCACGAGTCTGGGTGTAATATGTATTTATTTATATGTATATTTATTTATTTTTTAAATGTATATCAGTCAACTGTTACCTAAAACACAGGCATTAAGTTGCCTACCTTAGGGACAGTCGACCGTGTGTGTATGTTTAAACATATTTATTTATTATAAATTAACCAAGAACCATTTTCGTCTTCTACGCGGACGAAGTCACGGGCTAGAAGCTAGTTATATTACATGTCTATAGCTCCTTAAAGGCGTAAATTATTAATGTAGGTCGTAAATTACATACTACAACTTTTATATAGAGTTACATGATATTAGTAAATAATGACATTTTAATGTCCTTAATAATAAAGGTCTTCTTTTATATAGAGGAATTGGAGCGCGACCCATGTTCTGTTAGTTTAAACTAACGCCTCACCGTTATTACGACCGGCATTAAAACAATTTATATTTATTTATTTATTATTATTTAAACATATTAATATTTATTTATTAATGATTTTGAGCTACTTGTATCACAACTAAAGTTAATTATATAAATAAATAATTAATTTAATATGAATTAACTCACAAATAATTTTTACCTGCATATAATTTTACGTAAAATATGTACCATATACTAGTACTCGTAATGTACTAATACAGATACAATATTCATGATCATTAAAAATTGTTTATAATAGACTTTGAAATAATCAGAAAATTAAACAATCAGAACGACAAAAAGTATATTATATTTATTTAACATAAAAGTTTTAAATTTTCAAAGAGTATAATAGTAGTTTCCGTTATTGGTGTGCATGAGTAATTCAATTTTAGTGCGGTCGTCGTTGCACACATTTACGCAAACAGGAACTTTACTTGATGATCATATTATAATAATCATTTTATATTTTATTATTTAGTTACTTGATAACATATATATATATATATGCTTATATGCTTTATCATTATGTGGTGTAAATTCAGATCAGAAAACCGAACGAAAGTCGTCTCGTAAAGATACAGAAACCGAACTTGCGAATTGTAGCGTCACGATGGTAAATCACGACCTACATCTTTGACACGCAGATAATTTTTTTGTTTACTCTTTCAATGAACATGACGCGCTCACGTCGAGATACATATTTAGCACTAAGCAGTTTTATTTTAATAATACACATACAATTATCTATAAAATACGAGTTAAATTTTTTACGTGTATATATTTGAAATGATATTTATAAAAGTCATTTATAGAATGTATTTTTTTGTTAACGGTGTAAAAACATATGCTTTTATTATACAATGTAGGTAGTATTAGATTTTTGGCCGGTAAACGTCAATTACAAAAACTTTTGTTCATAATGTTGGTTAGCGTTCATATGCAAAGGAAACTATTTTTGTTGTGTGAAGGTCGAAACCAGAATCTCGGCGTTCATTTGACTAAATCTTATCTATGGATCACTCTAAAAGAATAAGCGATGTTTTATGTTCTGGTGAGTCTATTATAATAATTTCACTCTCTAATTGAATCCGCTGAGACAGACTTAATTCATATTTGCGTGTTTTGTCTGAAGCAGTATCTATACTATTATAATACATATTATAAAGCTGAAGAGTTTATTTGTTTGTTTGAACGCGCTAATTTCAGGAACTACTGGTTCGAATTGAAAAATTATTTTTCGTTGGATAGCCCATTTACCGAGGAAGGCTATAGGCTATATAACATCACGCTACGATAAAACTAATAAAGGCTGAGCAATAATAAGAAATGTTACAAAAACGAAAAAAAAATCTTTTTTGAGAGCTTCCGTTGCGTCCTTTATTATTTCTCTTCTCGAGACTCTCACTCTTTTTTAGAGAATTTTCGAAAAATAAAAAACTCAATAATATGTTGAACGACCCAGGAATCAAACCTGAGACACCTTGCTCGGCAGTAACGCTTGCAACCACTCGACCGACGAGGCGGGTACCTACTCTTAGAGTAATTGTTTAAAAATATTTAAGTACGTTTTTCATTCAAATTAACGCGGGTGAAACCGCGGGGCAGAGATAGTTAAAAATATTTCTTATTATATTACACTATCAGCCTTTAAACCACCCACTGCTGCGCAAATGCCTCTTCATGTAGAAGAAACCTTCTTTCTTCTTCTTTGCAGCTTAATCCACCACGCTGCTCCACTGGGGGTTGACGGATAATTTCCTTATAATGGGTAACAATCATTATCAAGTGTCTATGATAACAACCGGGACCGACGGCTTTACGTGCTCTCCGAGGCACGGTGAGTAGACCCACAAGGACATACACCCAGACCGAAAAGAAATATTTATACAAATACAAATATCTGTCCCGAGCGGGAATCGAACCCGTGTTATTATATTGTATTATATATATTACTGATGTGCAGATAAAATAAATTCTTATACTTGTTAAAATTATCATAATGATATTAAAATTGAGTCAAACAGGTAAGAGAATACGAGTATTACTGGTTTATCTGAGTATGTAACATAATAATAATATTTACCGACTTTATAATAACTGCACCTGATGTAAAAACCTAAACCGTGCACAGATAGATTTACTTGAGATACGTGAGTAGCCTGTAAATAGATATAAAATTGTTATTTTACGTGACTACGATCGCGAAGCCGTTTGAAATTTATTAATAAATAGTAATTTTATTACGATGTATAAAACATAATCAAAAAATTATTTGATGATATGTAATTTACAAATCGAATAAATTTTTTTAATAAAAAAAAGAGTCTACATAAAAAATAGAAAAACGTTAACCTTAATATATGTATACCTACATTCTGCGTGTGCCCTATAACGTTACGGAATAATTGATGGTAAACAGATTAGTCCACTTAACTCATACATTTTTTATACAACACGGTATTTTTATATTGATTGGCCTGTTATTTCCATGTCGCTAGCTAGAAGAGCGTTCGGTCACTGATAAAAAAGATTTTTCCTACTTTTCTTACTTTAATAAATGTCACTAATAACGATAAGTGAAACGAATAAAAGAACACCTTCACTACTAATGTGAGATACTCATATAATATTTTAAAAACCGCGATTAAAATAATACAGTCTAGGATTTTCTTTAACTAAAAACAAATACTCTCAAATGGCATCGAAGCCAAAAAAATAGACTTTTTTTTTTAAATACGTATACTTATATAACTATTTAGAAATAAACTAACACATATGTATAGCTGTTGAACTCATAATGGTTATATTATAATTAAATTAAATATTTAAAAGTTGGCTTCATACTGTTTTGATTGTAAAAATACAAACACTTGATAAACGTCGAAGTAACATTTTTTTCTACGTCTTTACGTGTGATATCAAGCCGTGTGTTGATCGCAAAACTATTAAATATATATTTGGAAAAATCCCGGATGCTAATCATCGTACAGATAAATTCGAAAACTTGATTAACACGAACGCTACTATGAGAACCTATAATTTAAGCGCTGTATGAGATCACTGGTTTTTCTATTAACATTTTGTGATAATAATATAATAATATTTTAAAACAAATTAATTACACTATATAGACTTTAAATGACAGTTAATAAGATATACTCCAATTTTAATGGGTCTATACCCAAATTGATTTAAAAAATAAATAAGATTATAGTATTAGCGCTCGATTCCAAAATTAACCAACGAAACGTCACGAACTGTAATAGAATGACCTAAATGTCAAATAACGATATTTATACGTATACAGATTTGAGTGAAGTCATTAACACCAGGTATAAATAGACTTCAACTCTTGCAGTTTAAAGATCTCTCGTATTTTGTGACATATGACTATTATTGTCAGTTTTACCTACACGGAAATATTCTAATAATATATCTCACTAATAATAAAACCCAAACATATACACATACAAACAATTGTACGATATATTTACGTATTAAGAGTACTTTGTTGTGAGTTTTAACTACTAAGTAAAGAAATAGCTAAGTGTTGCAGTTGAACAAGTAAATCAATATAGCTATTGAAATAGCTTTCATGGACGGACATGACTCCCAAGACTGTAATGAAGACGGTAGGTACCTGGAACAGGGCTTTAGTTTAATGGATATCGCAAAGTCATTGAAACGATCGATTACCTTAACTTGTATTATATCATTATCTATGAACACACTGTTATATTCTCCTTACTTTGCCCTGCCATAATTCATGTTAATATACTTAAATAAAATAAAACAAAACAAGCAATATTTCGTAAAGCTGCTTGAACTCAAAATCATAAAATACGTATAAGCTTCTTAAATTTTCAAATTAACGAAATAATCATTACTAGAAATGTTCTATAATAATAACACAATTATTTAGAAACGTGTATTATAACATAAACCACACAAGGGCTGTTTATTTTAAAACAAACGAACTGCAGTGTTAAATACAATACAAATATATTTTTAAATGATAATATTTATCATAAGATATAATCCTTTAATTGTTATTGTTTCTTTATCAATTTGTTATTTTCCTCAACAATTTTGCTGCTGATTGTTTGTCCTCAACTGACAATGAGTGCTTAATGTATATTATTTTAGATTTAACATTTGTCGGTAAACAACGAGAATAAAAAGTTTCTTAAAAATTACCTTTTTAGTAGATAATAAGTATTTGAATATACTTTTCGTAGACTACTGCTGCTTATTATTATGAGTGTTTCTTCCTTTTGTCACTTATTTGTCCGTTAAATGGTATTCTGTAAAACACCATGCGTCAAACCAACGGAATATTACCAGAAAAATAATTCAATTTATACTATATATACGAGTAAATTCGTATCAAATATTTTCAGTTAATATTTAAGATCGATCGCATATACAAATGAACTGTATCAATAGAAGGATATTTTGAACGAAGTGATGTTTTAAGTTAGAGCTTTTTTAAGTTATAAGCAATTATTTGATATGAAGTCGTAAGTCGATTATACTTCATGTATTATACATAATTATCTTTGTATGTACATACCTGTATACTTACCTACGTGACCACTAACACGGTAGATGGAATAACATAATTATAAAAGAATGTAGGAATAGTATGTTTGACCTTCAATTATTGCATACGAGAACATTATATTAACGTGAAACTTTTATTAGGTACAGGAGCTTCTTTTTTCGTCCTTTTATTTTTATTGATATACATAATAATATGTCGGTATATTCTAAAATGCACAACTTTATCACGTGTAGTTAAAAAATTATATAAGTACCGTTTAAATTATTTAATTAAATTAATTTTTTTTTTGATTGATTTAAAGAAATGTATGAGAAATTATGTTCTTTCATTAATGTTAACTTAAATGTTTAGAAACATGTATAAAGTAGTAAATAAATATTGTGTAATTTATATTAAATGATAATGAACTGGTTATTGCACAATACAAATAATAAATTGCTCCTAATTTTCATATGTAACTTTAAAATAATAGCGTGATAACAAAAGTGTACTAACTGTACTTTTGTACTACCTGTTTGTACGAGTGTGTACCTATTTTTTTATAAAATAACATATTATAAAAAAAAATAAAGTTAAAGTAATAAAACGGAATTACCTCTAAAGACATAATATTATATCTAATATTAAAAATGGGAAATCTAAGTTTCTTTGTTACGCTTTCAGGCGAAAACTACTTAACCGAATATCATGAAACTCTGTACACATATTCTTGGAGGTATTAAAAGTAACATTGGATACTTTTTTTTGTCGCGATAACCGACATCCACGCGGGCGGAGCCGCGGGCTGAAGCTAGTAATAATATATATCTGTAGGGTATATACGCTTATATAAATTTCAAGTTGTGAATGCCTCGAATTAGACATGTTACGAGTAGAATTTGCCTATTTAAGAGCATACCAGAATAAATGCTATAAAATGCAGTTTAGCGTTCCTTGTCAAAAAAATGATCTCCGAAATCCAACGTAACGATTCCCAGTATTCATGATTAATCTTTCATGGAAGCCGCGGTAAACGCATCGTATCGTGTCAGGCTACGTCACAACCTGGCCCGCTGCTTTTTACCGAATAATAATTATAAGCCGGTAGCCGAGCCTTAGCCGCCATACGTATACTATTGCGCACTAAGGTCGGACGTAGTCTAAAGCGACTTATCAATACAATTTACTGATAACAGAACATTTAACTGCGTTTATTTGACGTCATCATTCTATCACCTGTGATATATTAAGTTTTTATTTATATTTAACACAAAACTAACACAAAGTGCTTGTGATTTGTGAATTTACCGATTTTAAATTGGATTTATATTACGTGGACGCATCAATCAGGTGGGTAAGATTAAAAGTATATTTTAACAATGTAATTTTTTTTAATATGTTTTTTTTACTGTTATATACGTCTTTTCCATTTAACTTTACATTATTTGTGTAACGTTAAATCTTAGTATAATTAACATATGTACTGTATCATACTGTAAAGTGAGTGAAGGCCTCTTTTCCATATAGAAGAATTAACATATAAATTATTATTCTATTTAAAACAGTCTTACCTCAATACCTCGACAAAGATGCGTTTTTGTACCCGTACATAAAACAAATAATCTGAAAAATATGTATAAAATTCCAATAATAATACACTCATTTGCAAAAAAAACGGGCGGTTTCGATTTTCTTCCTGGCTGAAAAAAATAAAATACCAAAAAGGTTTTAATCATTTGAACATGTTACTGGCCAGTTATAGAAGTGCCATAATGTTTATAAGAGTACATTCCAAATTCAAATTTTCGACTGAGCCTGGTTTTCAAAGAAAATAACTTTTAACTACATTTTGTGGCGCGAATTCCCTATAGTTAATATCGACTCTAATTAACTTTTTGTAAATTTTTATTAAATTATCTGGTGTCCTTGACATTTAAAAGTATTGTTATTTCTGTTTAGCAATCTCGAAAATGGTAGATAAAGTGATAAAAGCGAGCAAAATTATTGCGCTGCTTGAAGAAGGTTGCAGTCAATGCTTCGTGGCTCAGATGCTAAATGTGAGTCGGTCGACAGTTCAAAGGACCTGGCAGCGCTAGCAAGAGACCGGTTCCGTCAAGAGAAGGCCTGGTTCTGGCAGAAAGACATGTACCGAACCACGGGATGATCGTTTTCTAGCTAGTCAAGCGTTGAGAAATCGCAAATCTTCTTATGTGGACCTCAAGAACACCCTCGAAGAAGTAAGAAATGTGCAAATTAGTCTATGGACGGTCAGGAGGAGGCTTCTCGCTGCTAATATACACAGTCATCGCCCGGCACGCGGCCCTAAATTACTCCGTGGACATCGAGTTGCCAGGCTTAGCTTCGCTCGAAATTGTGTGTCATGGACTCATGAAGACTGGGATAGGGTATTGTTCTCCGATGAAGCCAGGATATCTCTGCATGGTGAAGACCGACGTCGGCGAGTGCTACGTAGACGAGGAGAACGCTTTGCAGAGGCATGTTTTGAAGAAATCACACCTTATGGAGGGGGCTCTGTTATGTTTTGGGCAGGAATAAATTCTATGGATCGTACGGAGTTAGTCTTCATCGAAAACGATACACTGACTGGACACCGATACATAACGGAAGTTCTAATTCCTTATGCACAACCCGCTTTAACCGCTCTTGGCGAAAACTCAATTTTTATGGACGACAACGCTCGCGCCCACCGGTCTGGCGGTGTGGATGCGTATATGCTAGAAGTCGGAATTCATCGTTTGGACTGGCCAGCTATCAATCCCATAGAGCATTTCTGGGACGTTCTGAAGCGACGAGTGAGATCAGTGCAGCCGGCTCCGCAGACCATCAGAGAGCTAAAGAATGTGATTACCGCGGAGTGGGAACGTATTCCCCAAGAAACCATAAAAGATATACTCACTAGCATGCCCAGACGAATGCAAGCTGTGATTTCAGCAAGAGGGGGTCACACTCAATACTAAACTTTTATCTGCTTTTAATGTATTCAAGAAAAATAAAGAAATTAACGCGTTTCATTTTTATTTAGCGAGCAGGTACAATCATAGTGTTTTGAGCTTAAACATTATTTCTTAATAATTTAATTAAAATGTTATGATAAAACTGATGAAAACTATTCCTTCCTAATTAATTTATAAAATTCTGAGGATACCAATACCTAAAATTGTCAAACAAACTAATAGTAACTATAAAATAGTTCTTTGCTTAAGTGCCCGTTTTTTTTGCAAAAGAGTTTATTTTATATACTCGTATACTGCTAATAATTGTTACGTATACAATATACATACATGTTGCATGCATTAAAGCTCAGTCGATACTTGAAGCTTATAAGTGACACCGCGAAGTCGATAATTTGTGGCAAAAAAAAAAGAAACTAGGGTATACGATTATTGTTTGGTAATATCAGAAAACACTCTAGGCCAGTGCATGCATATTATCCTTGCATGTACAAAGCTTTTTTTCTTAATATTTTTAAAACGAAAAACTAAAAGCTTAAACACCACGTCTGGCTATGGGTACAAATTCATGTAACTAGTCTTAAAGCGTTACTACATTTATTTTTATACGATTCATATACTATATCAATATTTGTAATACGCAAAAAGACATGTGAGTATTTATTTATTACCAATAAAATACATGTTGAAGACGTCTTGACTGACTCATTACATTTAAAATTTATAATCAGAAAAGATCGAGAAGGAAAATATGACAAAACGATTATTATTTACTTGTTGAATTTATAAATGGGAAAATCCAAACTTATAAATAAAATATTATTATTAAAAGGCAATATCAAGACAATAAGAATAATTATTATAAATATCACGTATCTAAAATTTGTTAATGTAATTTTCTATATAACGTTTTCTATATAACTTTATTCACACTTTTTCCTCTTTGACGTAAACAAATAGATATATATGGTTTTTATATAACAATAATAGAAACCATTGTTGTTTTATCATTCACTGATAGCGTAAGTGAATAAAATGTAATTATGTTATTACTTACAGAATTAATACCTAGTTAATATAATAAACACCTTAACAGTAAAATACGACACCAAAACAAAGCAAAAGAAAGAACATTACACAATTTCATGGTCGCGGTTTGTGCAATAGCTGGTGCAAGCTGATAAAGCACGAACCAATGAGCTGACTAGTAAATTCAACATAAGTATAAGTCATCGAACTCCTAAAACTAAACTTCTTGGAGGCTGGAGTCCTTTTCAATTATGACAAAAATTAAAAATATGTGAGTATTTGATTCAAATATCTCAATTATATGAAACTTAAATATAGGGCCGTCCATAAATTTCGTAAGACAATTTTGACGATTTTTGAACCACCCCCCCCCCCAACCACCCCTCCCCTCTTGGTGAGATTTCGTGATATATTTTTTGCTAATTTCTGTATTAATTTTCCAATGTCTAATAACGCGTGGTTGTATTTTAAAATCTATATTAAAAAACAGTACCTGGATGACCGAGCTTTGCTCGGTTCAATTATATTTACATGCATTACATACAGATGAAACATAAATAATATTTTCGATCTTACCGACATATTAGTAAAATAATATAAACTGGTTATTTAAATAAAAAATTAAAAGAGCTATTAATTCAAAAGAAAACAAAAAAGGAAAAAAAAAATTGGTCTGTAGAAACCTGGATTCGAACCCAGGTTTTCTGATTTCGAATCCGCCCGATTCCCATCCGAACTATTAGAAGCTTGTCAATGACAGCGAAATTTACCTTCGTATTCTAATGGTATTTTTTAATTGCGTAAAAAAAGGGATAAAACAACATTTTCTAAAAATAAATCCTAGCTAGATCGATTTATCGCCCTCGAAACCACCTGCATACTAAATGTCATGAAAATCGTTGGAGCCGTTTCCGAGATTCCGATTATATATATATATATATATATATATATACAAGAATTGCTCGTTTAAAGATATAAGATTATTGAAATACTTTTTTGTAAATGATTATTTTTTATCTTACATACTATTTATTTTTCAAATTGAGACATTCCAAAAAGTATCAATTGTAACGGCACTCTAATGCATTTGGACGTAAAGTGTAGATGTACACCTACTGACGCTGATTTGCTTTGATACGAGATGGTCTTTCTTCTTGTTCTTTTTTAAAACTAGAAAGCATATTGGCTGCCTCAGACATAGGGGTCGCCAGTATGCCTTGAAAAATTCTTATACAATTTAAATTTACATTATAAAAAAAATATAATTTAAATTTAAATTGTACACATTCTACCAAAAAATGTTGAATTTCTACGTCATAAAATAATGTCACAATTAGATGAACTAACCCTCTTCATCATAGATCCAGATCGGTACTTAACCTTGTAAAACGGGGCACAGTCATTACTACAAAACTATTGGGTCACATAAAGTAATACTCATATTATTTAGTTTAAGTGCTTTTTTTCGATTGTCATTAAAGAATTGTTAATCTAATAGAACGATGACGTAAATGTAGATTGACGATAAATAAATAATAATTGGATATTTTCTTAACGCTCTCATTACAGTAATAATTTATTATATTATTGATTCAATAGAATGAATAAACAATTTTTAAAATTATCATATATTAAGTTATTATCGACAATTAAAAAAATGTATGTATAATACAGATGAAAATGCTACTAAATTATTTTTTTTGTATAGGGATTGTAGCATAAAAAGCTTATACATATATATCCAACTTGGTAGGCCCAACTTCGAGAGAGAGGTCAATCGTCGAATCCAGCTAGGATGTGTAGCGTTCGGGCAGTTAAAAAACGTCTTATCATCCGTCATACCTCAGTGCCTGAAGTCGAAAGTCTTCGATCAATGTGTGTTACCAGTGATGACATACGGATCTGAGACGTGGTCTCTGACTATGAGCCTTTTAAACAAACTCCAAGTCGCACAGCGTAAGGGCTATGCTTGGTATTTCTCTACGAGATCGAATCAGAAATGATGAGATTCACAGACGAACAAAGGTTGTCAAGATAGCCCAACGGATTTGCAAGCTGAAGTGGCAGTGGGCAGGGCACATAGCTCGTAGAACTGACGGCCGTTGGAATAGAAAGATTCTCGAGTGGAGACCACGTATCGGCAAGCGCAGCTGCATCGGACGGCCGTCCACAAGATGGACAGATGACTTGAGGAAAGTCGCCGGAAGCCGTTGGATGGAGGCTGCTTTGAACCGGTCGCTCTGGAGGTCGCGGGATCGATTCCCGCGTTGTTGCAAGAAACGTGTTTTTTAAACTTTTAACAATATATCGTATACACTTACACGATTTCTGGTAGAGTCATCTGTTTAAATGTATTTTTAAGACCGTAATAATATAAAATACTTTTGGCACCACTGACACAAGTGACAGCCATTTAACTAAGAATTGAATTGAATTTAAAATACTTTTTTATTTACGAATGGAATTAAAGTATCTTTGTGATCGTTTCCTTAACAAAGTGTTATAAATGCGTTATACCATCACTTATTTATAAAATTGCTTCGTGAGAGATATAAATGTACTTACAACAACAACTACTCTAAACAAAAATTATCGTTCAACTAATTATATTTATACCAATACCGTATATTTTATTGTCACGCTTATAGCAGTATCACGTCAGAAAAAACTTATTCAAATATGCATTATAATCCTTAAGGTATTATTTTTTATTTTTTTATTACATAACAATCCACAATGACTCTCGTATGTACCTACACATTTCTGGTAACAAAATAAGTATTTAATTAAAAGTCTAGATCGGATTTTATCGCGTTTATTTGTTTATAAAAAAAAAATTACAGTTTAACGATTTTTTAATTAAATTAACTTATTTCCCGACGTTTCGGACCCTTTACAGCGTCCATGATCTCGGGGAACTGAGTCCCCCGGGGGACGTCGGGAAATAATTTAATTAAAATAAAAAATCGTTTTAATTAAATGAGTAAAATTCGCGTAAATATAAGAGAACAAAATAAGTATCCTTTAAAATTATTACATTTAAAATATTTATAATTTATACGTATGCGTCAACAAAAAGTATTATAAGTAGTATTTTAGCTTTACCCTTCTTGCTAACAAACGATACCATTATTCAAGTATATATGTTTATTGATAAGAATACTAATTCAAACAATTTATTATAATAATAGAATAATATGTTACAAAAAATTCTAAGTTAAGAACCATATCAATGAAATTAAAAGACATTAAGAGACACGGACGTTTACCAACCGGATAAATTAAAAAAAAAAATTAAGCACTAGTAAATTCAACTTTACTAGCCGTAATTTAACAAAATTTTACTATTTTAATTTACAAACCGATTTCCTTTCATATTGTAACAAAAAAAAAAGTATCTATTTTCCTTGTATAGGAGATAAGTCGTTAACCTGCGTTTTGTTCGACTTAAATTATTGTTTGATATTGAGATCGATGCTCTTTTTTACTACATCTTTTTTCAGCGATATTAGTCACCTTACAAAATAACAAAAGCCTTCATAGTGCTGTGAACAAAAAAAAAATATTTCGTTTATTTTGTAACTTTGATACGATTAAAGCAGACATTTCCATAAAGATATTAACTACTTCTGTGGGGTATATTATTTGTATATATATTTTAATTATTAAGTAAAAAACATATTTTAGTATTCATTTGTTATAATTTAACTGTTTTATATGAGTTTATTAGACATAAAAGGATACAATAAAAAGCAAAATACAAAAAGATAATTATGCTATCTTAGTTCGTTAAGCCAGTGTTTTACTGATATACGAGTTTACCCTTAACGAACTAGATCTATCAATCTTATGTGAGAAGAGTTATTTATTCGCATACAAGGGTATAGTAAAGAGTAATAACATAATATTAAGTAATTTTAAGACTACTCATTAAAAAAAATAGAATATATTATTTTATTCTCACAACACTACTCTGAAAAAGGAAGCGTATATGTATATTTCATAGTCTATTGAGGCAATAGAAAGAGAATTAATTAAGTGAAAGCGTATTCTTATAAGGTGGGCGAGAACAAGCAGGCGGGAATCATTATGTACTCGTACGATGCCATTGATATTCTCCACAGAGATTGAAAGTGGACTCATCATTACTTATTTCATTACGTAATATCGGTACTCCCGTGACAACCATAAGAGTTTAATAACATTATTATATACATACCAATTAAAACTGAAAAACAAATTACTATTTTTAAAATATGATAATTAAAGACAGGTTGTTTAAGGTGTAATTTAATAATTCTTAAATTTTACAAAATGTTGATACTTATCTTTCCGTAAGTGAACGACAGATAACGAACGTTTCTAATTATTATAAATATAAATAACAATTTCGAAAATTTTGCTTATTAGAATACATAAATTGACACTGACCTTTTGAAATTGACCTTAATTTTACTTCATTATTTAGATTTTTATTTGTATTTCTAATATAGTTTTTGTCAATTATGTATATAATATCATCTTGTATTTTTCCTGATGCGTGGAAACATGCTCAGATTGTCCCACTTTCTAAAAAACTTAATGATGTCAACCTATCTGATTTCCGACCGATCTCCATTCTCCCCTTCCTATAAAAAATTCTTGAAAAGTTAGTTTTCTACCAATTAAACATTTTCCTTAACGAAAACTCGCTTCTAAATCCTCTTCAATCCGGCTTCCGTACTGGGCATAGTACGGTCTCAGCTCTAGTCAAAGTTACTGACGATATTCGGTTAGCCATGGACAATAAACAACTCACAATTTTGACTCTTTTGGATTTTACTAACGCATTCAACACTGTTGATCATGATATACTGCTGAGTGTGTTACGTTCCTTTAACATATCTCCATCGGTGAGAAACTGGTTTCTGAGTTACCTCAAAGGACGTCGACAACGTATATGCATTGATGAGGCCTTCTCTTCATGGCGTGATGTCCAAGCTGGGGTACCTCAAGGTGGCGTTTTGTCTCCTTTGCTCTTTTCAATCTTCATTAATTCCATTACTCAATGTATTTCTTCTCTCTACCATATGTATGCAGACGATATTCAGATTTATCGCCACTCTACATCCGAGCATATTGCTAGTGCAGTCGATATAATCAACATGGACCTTAGAAATATTTTAGAATGGAGTAAGCGTTATGGTCTTAGTGTCAACCCTGGAAAATCGCAAGTTATTATTATTGGCAGCTCAGGCATTATTGCAAAAATAAACAATCAAAATCTACCTCCTGTTGTTTATAACGGTATAAGGCTGCCTTACTGTTCCGCTGCTAAAGATCTTGGTGTTCACCTTGATATCACGCTGTCATGGTCGGTGCAGTTGAAGGAAATCAGCAGGAAAACTTTTTCAGCACTAAGCTCATTACGTCGCTTGAGATATGTTCTGCCAATCCCCACCAAAATTATGTTAGCAAACTCTCTCCTGCTATCTATTGTAGACTACGCAGATGCAAGCTATCCTAATTTGACCGAGGACCAACTTAATAAACTTGAGCGACTCCAAAATCTTGCTATCAGGTTCATATTCTGCCTTCGCAAATTTGACCATGTTTCTGAATTTCGCTTAAAGCTCAAGTGGCTTCCTATACGCTCTCGCCGGAACTTGCATATTCTTTCTCTGCTGTACTGTGTGCTATTTAATCCTAAGGCTCCTTCTTATTTGAAGGATAAATTTGAATATTTTGGAAATGCCTCGGAAGAATTAAGATCATCTCGAAATCTTATGCTGAAGCTGCCTGCGCATCGAACTAAATTTTTTGCACAGTCTTTCACTGTTCAGGCTATAAAATTATGGAACAGTTTGCCATTGCACATAAGAAAAGCCGAATCAATCTTAACATTTAAGAAGTATGTTAAAGATCACTATCTTAAGCTGAAGACGACTTGATTACGATATTTATTTACCTATTTTTTATTTTTATTTTTATTAGATGTTTTTATCTTTTTATTTAATTTTATTTTATTTATGTTTAATATTTATTAGTTTATAATAGAGATATTTATTATATTTGCATTTACATATTTAATTATGTATCTTATATAAGTATTGTATGTATATATTAGTATGTAAGTTTATTATATAACTGCACAACCTACCTGTTTCTTTCTTTGCTGAACTTTCCTTATCCATGTAGGTTGTCTGGAAGAAATGGCTAAATAGCCATAAGACCACCTGTTGTACTACACAATTTTGACACAACTAATTTGTAACTATGCTTTTGTTAAATTTTTGTGGTGTGCAATAAAGAATAAATCTATACAAATAATAAATCTGTTAAAAACTTCGTTTCATTAATACACTATATATCATCAAGAATAAATTTTAATAGCGCGTTTTTTTTGTATCAGCGCCATCTCTTATCGTGTTTTTCTGTGTTCACGTATCACATAAAAAGTACAAAACCAATGTAAATAACTTTAATATATAAAAATTAGAAATCACTCACAGTATAATTTAGTTTTTGTTTCATTGTAATTAAATTTAAAAATAAATATTTAAGAAAATAGAAATAGGTACCTACGCCGCCAACGCCATCTGGTCTAAGCAATCTTAAAAACTCACAAAACTTATTTTTGAGTTATTATTTTGTTAAACTTAAAAGTTTACTAAATATGTCGGATAGGAATAGAAATCGTTTTAATATTTTAGATAAACATCATTTTCAATTAATATACTATTAATTTAAATATTAATAGGGTACTTTCGGTAGTGAAAAATAAATTATGAGATTTGATAAAAATTAAAATATATGTAGAAATATACTTAAATATTCTGATTTTGAGGCATAAAAACACATAATTATTTTATTATATTGAAATTAAAAGTCGTAATTTTTAATCTGTATATCACGTGACCTAAAACACAAGCCGCCATGGTTTGACGTCACATAGTTAAAATCATAAAATCTCAGTTCAATGTAAACTATACGTGCATACTATAAATTTTAACTTTAAGGAGTAGTAGTTGTATTCTTTCGTCAGTGCATTTCATTTGTACCTATTTATTTATTAAAATGCAAACCGGTTTTGTAAAAGCAGATAGTACGAATCTGCCAAAAATTGATTCAATGATGGTTGCAAAGTTTTTTGCATGTAACCCAGACTTCTGTTCTGCCGAATTCCGGAATGTTAAAACATCTTTGTAAGTATTACTTGTTATATTATACTGTTTTTCTATGTAAGTGCCAGGTATACGTATACCTAATTAGTAAAAAAATATTAGAAAGTGTTAGGTTATATTTTATTCCCTATGTTACTGCTAAATTAAGACTCTGTTGTTTTTTTTTCACAGATCTACAAGAGAATCGTACGGTGACGATGCTATTGGGTACGTGCAGCTACAAAAGACCCAAAATACATGTACTATAAAATGTACAATATGTCCAGAACATAAAGTGCGCTCTAAGCCATATTCTGTCACACTTATTGTAGATGAGCAAGAAGATGATGTGTTACAAGTGACATGCCATGATTGCCCTGCATCGACTGGTGGCTGTAAACATGCTGCTGCGTTTTTAATGTGGTGTCATCGTCGTAGCGAAGAGCCCTCATGCACTTCAATACAATGCTATTGGAAAAAATCTACTCTAGCAAAGGTTGGATCTTCAAGTAAAATAATAACAACTAAGGACATGATAAAAAAAAGGTAAAAACTGATGAAGGCAAAAGTATTGATACAGTGACAAGTGTGGTGGAAGATTTTTTTGATAGAATCAAAAAAAAAAAGAAAAATTACTACATGTCAATACTTAAAACATGAAAATGATTTTGTTTGCAAAAAAATTAATATGCTCTCATTACATTACCTAATGTGTAGTAAAAAAAGCAATGATTGTGATGAATTTTTGAAACAAATTGCACATATTTTTAATGACATTAATATAAGAAATGCAGAAAAAGAGACCAGAAATCAACATAGAAGTGGACTATGGTATGAGTTACGCTATGGCAGAATTACTGTTTCAAAATGTTTTGAAGTGAGCAGGTGCAAAACCACTGATGGTACTCTGGTTGCAAGTATTCTTGGAGCAAGAAACATAGAAACAACTGCAATGAAACGAGGTAAAAATTTGGAAGACAGTGTAAGAAAAACTGTGGAGAAAAAATTGGGTAAAAAAATAGGAAAATGTGGATTATTTATATCTGAACAGAATCCTATGATTGCAGGCTCACCAGATGGTATTTATGAAAAAAATTATACGATAAAATTAAGTGTCCAAGTAGCAAGAAAACTGAAATTTTTTTTATTAAAAATGGTGCTATCTCTAAACAATATTATGCACAAGTGCAAATGCAAATGTATTGTGCAAATTTGACGAAAAGTTACTTTTGTGTTGCAAGCAGTGATTTTGAACAAGACAATAAAGTTCATATTATAGAGATTGACTATGATCAAAACTATGTGTCGGAACTGCTCCACAGCGTTATCTGTTTTGGAAACAAAATATTTTCCCAATTTTACATGAAACTGTAAAAATATAATAAAAGAAGTAGTTCAAATATGTAATTTTTTTATTTTACTCTTTTTAAGTGAAGTAATTCAAAATTACAATTAGCACTCATTAATAAATTAATTAAAAATACAAATACACACACATTATGAGCAAAATATGGGATCATCCACGTGTCTTCCAGCTTATTATCAGCATAGAACCAATTGAGTTATTTTTAAAAAAATGGTAGCATTTTGTAGCTTATTCATTAGTCTTCAAAATTAGATTATTTATAGAAAATTAGATTTCAGTAATCACCTCAATTGATTTTATACTGAAAATATATTGAAAGATGCCAGGTGATTCCATAGCTTTACTCGTAAGTATATTTTACACTGCCGAAACATAAGGTATTAAGAAGTACCAATAGCATTATTGTTTATTTATAGACAAATCATTCCTATGTATACCTTTATTATAAATGACATTAATATCCTTAAAAAATCCAGAAATGTTGAATCCTATTAATTATATAATTTAAAAAAAAATATGTTTTTAATAATTAAATCAATATTGCATTTTACATTTGTATTAAAAAAATAATTATTTGATTAGGGAATCTTGTAGATTTATAAGAGCACAAGCTGTTACAATACACTCATCAAGAACTGGAATTAAATTAGTGTTGACAACTGAATGAGGTTTTAGTATACTAAACTCACGAATTCTGCGTATCACTCTCTCTATGTGAATTCTAAGGCTTGCTATTTGTTTGGTTAGCCTGACTTCCGATTTCGTAAGTTTGGAGCCGCTACTAACACTTGGAGGCCTCATCAAAGTAAAATTTCTTTGTTTTAAGTAAAGTTCAATATTTTTGAACCCTCTGTCCGCTAAAATACAAGTTTTAGGTTCTAACCTGTCCAAAAACTTACAATGTTCAACTAAATTTACATCACTAATCCTACCCCCATATCCAGCAGACACAAAAGTAATCAGTCCATCAGGTGTACAAGCAACTAAATATTTAATTGTATTTGCTTTTTTATATTCAGACCAGGTCATGGCTTGACGTACAGCTATTGTTGGCTTCTGAATTTCAATTTCCAAGCAATCTATGATACAAGTAACTTTGTGAAATCGATGTCGGAAAGCAATAGGTAAGTTTCTTTTTATTGTTTCAGGACTAAAGGGTTTTATAAAAAAAGACAGCGCCTTGCTTATCAGCGGTAACTTAGTTAGAAATATTTTACTAATTTGTGAAAGTGATAGCCCAAAATCATCAACTAATTGTGAAAATGTTCGGTTAAGTCTGACTTTTGTCAAACACAATAAAATTTGTTGTTCTGTTGTATGAGTGTGCTTACTTATAAAATCTACCAAAAAAAAAAGTTCATTAGGAATTCCAAGGTACAGTCTGCTATTATTTTTAATTTTAGATAACGTGTTTTGGTAATTTAATTTTTGTTCTTCTAGTTTAAATTCCTGAGATAAACTACTGTCCGAAGTAGTCTTGGACTTAGACGGTGTAGACCATTGACTTGACATGGATGGTGTAACAGACAGTTCACTTTCAGATTTTTCTTCAAATATTACTGATAATTTTCTTTTAGCAGACCTTGTGACTCCAGATGTACTTGGTATATCTATTTGGCTTCCTTTCATATGAGGGGATGTTGCAATAGACACACTGGATTTTATCGGGGAAAGCGATTGGTTTTTTATTTTGTATTTTATCTGGGCAGATTTACTTCTATAATGAGCTGATATATTTGCTTGTACTAATTTGCTTTCCTTTGATAGAACTTGCACCTGGATTGACTTGTCAGTGGTCTGTGTTTGCACTTGGGTTGCCTTATCCATTCTATTTTTCTCAGATTCATGTACTGGTACATCTGGAAACAATCAATGCTCATAAATAATAAGTACTAACTTTAATTAAACATAAATTTTCGATTAAAAATAGTTATGCTCTAAATACACTTGGACCGTAATACCTGGTTTAGATGATGTTGCTGTTGGTTCAGTGTAGTCTTCAGATAGCTTGCTGCTTTCAGTCCCTAGAACAAAATCCAGCCTTTGTGTGTTTCTAAGAGACTGGCTAGTACTTGGTGACAACCTACATTTTTTTTTAGTATGAAAACAAAATCTGGATGGGGTAGTGTTTACTTTCATTTTAACATGTTTTACAGATCCCATTATTTTGTATTCCATATAATTCTCCATATCTTGTTCCAACTGAAATAATATGCATTAATTAGTAATTACTAATTTGTTTTTGGCTTTCATAATAATTGTAGGTTATGTTATCATCAACTTTATTTATACATATATACTTACATTGAAATGATCCTCACATAAAAACAATCGACTTTTAGTTGATAATGACTTAGGATCTCGTTTTGCGAGTTCCAACCAAACATTCCTCATTTTAATATCATCTGGCACTTTGATAAACAACTTTTTTGGAGTTTTATTGCTATTATTTTTACAACTAGACACTACACACCAACGATAGCTATTGAAATTCATTATTTTCCCAAAAAATACTAAATATTTATAGCTGTTAACGTTGAATGAGTTTGAGTTCCGATCTTAAATTGTAAATAAATAATGAATAAATACACGACTGTCAATTTGTCAAGCGACTGACGTTTGTTGGCTTGGTTTTAACAAAATTACGTCACCAAAATGGCTGACACTTGACAGCGTTTTCGCGGTAATAAAAAAAGTTTAAAATTTAATTTAATTTTATGACAAGAAAGCGTGTTTATTTAACCGAAATATATTTTTTTGTAGCCTTTTAATAGGAAAATAAACATTTTGAAGTACTTTTTCAAACATAGTGGAATACCCTATTATGTTAAATGTCACTAAATATAAAAACGATATTCTACAATTATACGATAGATGGCGCAGATAATTTTCTGAATCGCGCTGACCAAAACTACGGCCAAAAGAATGACACTCGCACGTATTTAAAAAACTGGTTTTTTTTTTGCATTAAATTAAATACTTTAGGGTACTACGGTCTTGATTGTTTGTTCGTTGTTAAAATTTAAAATATTTGGTCGTTATTTGTTTGTTGATTGTACAAAGTTGGATGGTTATAGCTATTTAAGTTGTAATCTATATATATATAAAGTCGTGTTAGTTACATCATTTACAACTCGAGAACGAGTGGAACGATTTTTATGATTTTTGTGTTTTTGGATTTGTCTTCGTCGGGAATAATACTTATTAAAATATGGTATTCATCAATATATATATATATATATATATATATATATATATATATATATATATATATATATATATATATATATAGATATAATAAATCTGTCACTCAATCCGTCTATTATAAAATATTTTCCAGTATCGACGCAGGTGTAGGTGATTAAAAATATAAATGTATAATTTTTAAAATTTTAGTTAAATACCCGTGCGAAGCCTTGGCGGGCCGCTAGTAAATAAATAAATAAATATATAATTGTAAAACATTTCAATAATAATAGATCGGGGAAAAAAGTATTTTGTATACGTATAAAATTAAAAAAAAATCTCTTTGAGTTTTTACTCTTTTTTTTTAATATAAATAAATATAGTTTTTTAAGAAAAATAAAAATAAATAGTTTGGAGAATCCAAAAGTGCACGACTCAAATACTCATTTTTCACAAAAAAAAAATGTTAAAAACAATTAAACCACATCGAATTAGACCGTGAAATTAAATATGGTTCTATTCCTAACTATACTGAAGCGTAAGAAGAAAAAAAACTCGATTAGTGAAGTCTTTCGGTCATTATCGTGACCAAATACAGGATCCGCACATACAGACACACGGACGTCCAAGACAACTTTTTTAAACAGTTTTTTAATTAGTTTAAATAACAAAAATGGCATTAAAAGTATCATGAGTGTAAAAATAGTGTTTTTTCTCAATATGTGTGTGTATACACTAATTTACAAGTGCAATACAATAAATGATAAATAGAGACATTTGAAGTTCGAAAAATCACTCGTTTTGTGTGAAGTGAGAGTAGAAGCCACCTCAACACTTTGTTTATGAGGCGGACAAAAGTATTTATTTATTTATTCCATAGTAAAAAACACTTTCCTACCATTTTTCAATTGTTTTTCTGTTCGTCAAAATAAGTGAATCTAACGAAGAAATTCGATACATTCTGAAGTTTTATTACAAAAAAGGGAAAAATTCAACTACTACTGCAGTGTGCAACCTAATACAGTGTCAGTAAGAGTAGTAGCAAGTTGGTTCAAGCGTTTTCAGTCTGGGAATTTTGATGCAGGTCGCTCTGGTCGCTCTCATACGGATAAAGTTGATGCCATTTTTGAACAAGTGGAGCAATATTAGCATTAAGTAGTTACGACATAGCCGAGGAACTAAAGATTGATCATAAAACAGTTTTGACCCATTTGAAGATAACTTATTGCATTCAACACCCCAAAACTCATTTGCGATTCTCTATTGAAACGTAATGAAACTGAATCATTTTTAAAAATATTGATCTGATTGACTGGTGATGAAAAGTGGATTACCTACGATAAGAACGTGGGAAAAAATCATGGTCAAAGGGTAGTCAAGCTCGCCAGACTGTGGTGAAACCCGGATTAACACGCAATATGTTGGTGCTGTGTGTAAGGTGGGATTGGAAGGGCGTCATTTATTATGAGCTTTTACCAATGGGTAAAACCATCGATTCGGATCTCTCTTGCCAAGAACTAATGAAACTCAAGCAAGAAATTGAGAAAAAAATTGCTGTAATTGATCAACAGAAAAGGAGTAGTTTTTCATCATGATAACGCCAACCCACACACAACTTTGGCCAAAAATCAAAAATTGAGAGAGCTTAGTTACGAAGCGTACCACATAATCCTGACCTTGCACCTTCAGAATTCTACCTGTTTCGGTCTCTTCTTTCTTATTCTGTGGATGGTGTTAGATTAACATTAAGAGAGGACCGTCACAACTCTTGTTGCATTTTTTTGATCAAAAATCCGAAAATTTCTACAGGAACGGGATTATTTCACTACTTACAAGATGGCAAAAAGTTATCGAACAAAATGGCACTTATATATTATAATAAAATGTAATTAAACTTCGAAAAAGTCTTGAATTTGTATATAAAATGATTGATTGATTGATTCAACCTGGTGATGTTAATATTTTTAAACTTTTGAAGGAAGAATGAAAAAATCCACCACCATGTGGTGTGATTGCCAATACTCGCCACGCTTGGCAGGCGGGTTGGCGAGCGCAGTGTGCTGTGGCAGGATATGGTGACGCTGCTGCCCATCACTATCTTGATTGATATAAAGTTGTTCGCACCGCTATGGCCTTAGTCGCCTTTTACGACACCTCGGCAAGAAAGAGGTCGGGACTATTCTTCTCTGCCAGTCATCGCACGGCCAACAAATACGAATTAAATTTTTATTTATTATGTATATAAAATACGAATTAAAATTTTCTTCAACATAATATATCTTATAGTGAATAATCTGTTATATAGCGTTTACCCGCATCTAGTTTTGATTCTTATCAAATTAATTCAGAAATTGTCCAGACATATAAGTTATAGTGTAAATTATTCAGCGGCTATAAAGTAGCCTTATAATCTTCCTCAATGGACGGGTTTAGTATAACATTTAAAAAAAAATACTTAATTCCCTAGAGCCCAGATAAGCGCGTCCAATAAAAATATCATATAATTAATATAGAATAACACTAATATAGAATAACCATATTATTTCACATATTAGAATTCAATCCAATGATTTCGTTAGGGATATGGCACATTTCCTTTCTTAGTACTCTGTTAAAAACGCCTGCTACTAATATTTTCGAAGGTTATAATATACGGCTGCAAGCCTTCCGTATCAAAAGGTCACTTGTTCAATTCCAGCTATAAAGAGAATGTCATGCGTATGAATATGAAAAAAATATATATTATTCATAAATTTAATTGATAAACTTCAGCTTGGCACCTACGTACGATACGTACCTACTTGTAGGTATTTGTACGTAATCCTGTAGTTCAGTTTATCGATTTTGTGTTGACTCTAGTTACTCTGAGTGTGTGTGTGTGTGTTTGTCTTGTCCCACAATAAGCCTCAAATTGTTGTTGTTGTTGTTATTGTTATAAAAAAATCATTGTGCGTAAGATTTAGAGTGACTGTTTCCATTATTTAAATTAGAATGTCGATTATTTTTTTTTTTTTCTATATAAAATAATTTATCAAAACTGTAATTTCTTCTAAAAAAAAAACTATTTCCATTTACTTTTTTAGATATTTTGAAGTCCTTGAATATCATTTTAAAATTCATAATCTGTCTTTAAATATAATTTACGCTTTGTTAACCGAAAAGGTTGACTTAAATCTTAATAAAAGAATATAACATTTACATAAAAAAGATAAAGAAGTTAGTATGTAAAATTACGTATTTATACAAAAAAAAAATCACTAACCCGACGAACATTATGTTCAATTTCAATAGTATTTAAGTACGTAAGAATTATTAAATAAAAGCAAATTGTAAAAGTTTTTCTGCGTGAAAGCTCACCCTAACGTCACGCGTGGCGCGCGCGCCGCCTAAACCGGTACTTTTTCCCGGTTTACGAATTTATTGTACCCACTGACGGTCTACTTAGCTCTAGTAATTGATATATTATTGTTACTATTGTTCTCAGTAAACCGCCGTGTCTTCAAACTGCGTATTTCTTTATCATACTTATCTATGCCACAAAAGATATTCAAATAACTGCTAGAATTAAAACATTAACTCGCGCTTATTTAATGATAAACAAAATAAACATTGTGACAAAGAAAAAATTAAAATATTCTAATTATTCTTGTTTTTAATAGTAATCCTTTTTTATCAAAATATCAATTTGTATTATGTATAATATTCGTTTCAATTATTATTTTTTTCTTAAATAATTTACAAGCTGTTTCTCGCATAATAGAGACGGAAGCCCGCATCCTGCTGTGGTCGTTACGCACGAAATAAAAATAAAATAGAAATAGAAATAGAAAAATACTTTAATCGTGACTTACACCGTATACTGACATAAAATTCAACTAACTTTAAAAAAAGCGTACAAATGTTTTAAACAACAAAAAAATAAAAAATAAAATAAACAAAAAATGAAATGCGTGTGCGTCGTGGAACACTCGGTTGGAACGAAGTTCTTTATCTATTATTATTGATAAACGTATTATATTATTGATTAAGAAATACAAATAAATGAATTACTCGCGTCTAATTGTAAGAGCAATTAAATGAAACGCAGAAATAACTAATGAATCGAAGGACTGGTAGGAAATTTCGTAATGAATATATTTTTTCAAGTTGTGAAAATAAACATTTTATTGTACATCATTTAATTCATTCAGTAGCTCGATACAAATATATATATACAAAAAAATCTCATAATATAAACTAATAAATTAACCTTTTTTCATCAGAATCATCTGATTTCTTGGTCAGAAGTATTGATATTTCTTCTCTATGACAGATACAGGACGATAATTGATGCTATGCTAATTATGTGAATTGTCTGCGAGGCTTCTTATGTTCTTTTATAGCTGAAAAATATATGAAAATAACAACACATTTTATATTTCTTATTACGTTATAGTTCCTTTGACGTTATTTAAATACTTCACTGACTGCTATTATTATCATACATAATCACATCATATTTAATAAAAATAACTTGATTTTAGAATATGAAATAAAAAAAAGTTTTAAACAATTATAACCTCAATATGTAAAAATACATACTCATCGTATCTTATTCAACTAAAAGTTTAACCTTTATTTTAATATCAAGGAGTATTTTGTCTTGGTTATGAATCAAAGTTTTTAATAACAGCTTACTACAAAGTTTAAAGACAACAATAATAAGCAATTAAAAAAAACTTATATCAACATGTCAAATATCTTTGAAATACGAGATACCGCTGCAAAATTAGTGCGCTAATCGAGTTTTTGCTAAAAATCTAAATTTTTCATACATTTATGATTAGGAGGATATAAATCAACCAGGTTGCGTATAAAAGTGGCCGTTAGTATTTTTAAAGACTGAAAAATCACGGTTGCCACTGGGCACTTGGCCGCACCAATAGTAGCCAGATGTCAACAGGTGTGATTTTGATACATTTATGCGTTCATGACGTACAATTATAATTTATATAAGAAATTAAAGCAAATTTTTTTTTGTTCATTATGCTATACGGGTACTTAACTAAATCTGGCCGCAAATAAGGGTTGCTAGCTATGAAAGATACGAAATAGGATTAAAGGTAGAGTGAAAGAGAGTTAGCGCGCAACATCACTAGTTGTTAGACAAGGATAGCAAATTTCGAATGAAAGGCACATTGCATATTAAAAAAAGATTCTGTTGAAACCCAATGGTTCTAGAACACTAACAAAAGAGTAAAATGTAAATAATATTTCTTTATCACGCATACATATTCATGGGCGTAGCGAGGAAGGTGAGGGGGGGAGGGACTCAAACGAGTTAAACGATCATAATATAAGACGAATAAGAGGTCCTTCCTAATATGGTCGAGCAATAGTTTTTGCAGCATGTATAATCTTGGTTTTCTTTCACTTGCAACATTAAGAAAATCTGGCTACGTACATTTTCATTAAGTAATAAGTACATAGTGTCGCTACACAAAGAGTTTAATGTATTTGGCTTGTTAATATTAATACAAACAGATATCTGCGGAAGCTTGTCTATTATAATTGTCTAATATATATATCTCTTGATTGTCAGACCACCTGGTGCGATTAATAAAGACGTGATGCTCGGTATGGCGACGAATATTTCTTATGTAGGCAGAGCTAAAGCTCATTATAATTTAATAAATTCATGGAAATTAATACAATTATTTATAAATGTCTAAAAATAAAATAGAGGTTCATTAAATAATAAAATAAGTTATGAATGTTCTGTATTCCTATCACATAAAATACTCGACGCCCATTAATTGATATATAACGATAAATAATAACGATAATTAATATTCAACTTAATACTTATCTATGTCGTAATCAATTGTTTAGCATCTGTGTCAATATTATCCTATGAACTAAAGCCGTAGGTGCAGATCCAGATCGTAACAGGAAAAAAAAACGTTTATTATAAAAATGTTTGTCCGTCGTTATACAAGTTATAATGCAGTTAACAATGAATATTATATATATATATATATATATATATATATATATATATATATATATATATATATATATATATATATATATATATATATATATATATATATATATATTATATGTTAGTATTACATCTACAGGCTTACATGCGCCTATACCCTTTTCTTTTCATATATTTGATTGTTACATACAGGCGTTTTTACACAACAAAAGTAAATAGGTACTTAAAACTAGACTTAGTATCTCTAGTCCCTGAGACGAGAGTCCAAATTGACCGCTTTTATCCTAATATATATACAATTTTTTTTTTTTACAATACTATATCTACATGCATTTACTATATCTAGTTGTATTTCCCTAGTTTTGTAAGTGCTATAGAGTATTATTCCATTTATATAATATAACTATTATATTATTTATAATTGTCCTATTTTGGTACTTTATAATTTCACACCCACCAATATGTTTTATCGGTTTATCTTAATCAGCACCAGCCCCCAGCTGTGCGAGCACATCCTCAATGACGGCTGTGTCTCTATGATGAATTGCCATCTTGAGGGTGTGCTCGCGGAGGGATTGCTTTTGTAGTGGCCTCCGCCGCCCTCCCTACGAATCGGCCGATTGCGTCATCCCTGTCGTCGGCGTAGTAGACACCGCGACCACCGCATGCAAGACGCTATTGTGTATTCGCAGCCTCTTAGCTCTCGTTTGGATAACAATGACCTCCTCGCTCGTCTGACCCTGCGCCTCTTGAATGGTCATGACGCTCGACCCTTCTCCGGTACCATATCCCCGGCCTATTAACTCCTTTTTCTCCTCTTGTGTGAAGACCAGGTACAGGGTCCGGTTCTGTTTTTCGGGTATTCTAGCGCCAGTGAGCCTCTCCGCACGCAGGGAGTGGGGTTCGAAAGAACAATATTACTTAAAATACTTTAAAACAAGAACATTAGTTTAAAACTTATAAATAAAACATCTATTAAATTTAGAATTCTTCCTGATGGACCTATATTTTTTTTAAATAGTGATTTTAGAACATATATTTTCGCACTAAACATTTAGCTTTATCAATAATAAGAGATTTATAGCCACACTTTAAATATATACCTGTGATTTAACGGGGTCGATTCTAATCTTATTACCAGTAGTATCGCATTAACTTGCCGGTACTGATCGAAGGGTGGAAGCCATGACTGTGCTTACGTGGGCAGCGACTTACGTAGGTAACCCGACTTGCGATTTATATTGAAAATTATTCAAACAAATGCTCTATTACTATTATGTAATTTATTGCCGTCGCTATTTTAAATTGCTCCCATTTATTTATAAACAAACACCATACACAAGATTTTATATTCAGCAACAGATTGCAGATATTATTAATTCTCATGAAAATAAGAGATGAAGGAGACATTTTAGTTAGTCTATGTATAAATATCTACTGACTTTCGATTTCACCTACCAATCCGAATATTTTTAATAAAATAATAAACCTGTTGTCATTGCTGTTGGATTAAAAATTAAATAAATGCAAAATTAGTGAAAGTTTAAATATATTTTTTAAGACTAAGCAATTAAAAAAAATAATAATAGTATTTTAATTTTTAATTTTCGAAATAATTATGTAGTCGGAAAAGATGCGAAAACTTAAATGACAAATAAGGTAAAAAATGTTTATTTGAATATTATTTCGATAATAAATGCGAATCTTGTCAATATCAAAAATGTCCTAAATAACATACGATATCGTCTGTGTGCATTCATCAAAGTTTTGATAAGATAAAATCAGCATGTTTACATTACATTCTTTTACTATTATAAAGAAACCGTTACGATAAAGACGAAAAAGTTCTTATCATATAAAAAGGCTAATATTTAATACAGTTTGCTTGTGCATAGTGTAAAATGAAATAAAAATACTATAATCTATTGAATGTAAAATGGTTTGGCATGTCTTCCCCGCTACTTTTGAAAATGAGCTGAGACAGGAATCTCATATTTGTAAGTTTAAGTTTTTTTTAACCACGAATTTACTGAATACATCTTCTATCATATCTCATAGTTAACCTTCTCCTAGTTAATACATTCATTATCAAAACTATTTAAACAAATTATCTATTGCACAACTACTCAAAAATCTTTGTCTTTATATTTATTTGAAGTAATTTTGACGGAAAATTCTAGTCTTACGTTATGATGGATGATAATCCGAACATTGAAAATATTAAGATTAGCCTAGTTTTTTCGTCATAATGACTAAATAATATTTTTAGGGTTCCGTGTCCAAAGTATGCTAACGGAACTAATCGTAAGATGCCGCGGTCCGTCCGACCGTCCATTTGTCAAAAGACTATCTTTGGAACCTCTTTGGAACTGTAATAAGTAAACACGTCAAATTTTCAAAAGTCGCTAAAACGACACAACTATAGAAAAAGTGAATAATAAAGAGGATCCTCATAGAAGAATCATTTATCCTAAATTTCTAGCATCTCAAAAATTATATAGATTATAGAGTATAGAACTCCGAATTCGAGTCGAAAGTTTGAGTGTCTTTGTCTTTGTCTGAGTCGCCAGAAGTAGATTTTTTACATTAATATAAGCAGCAGCATCAGTGCGTGTTGAAATTAACTTCTGATAGATTTATTAAAATTAGGTACATTAATTAAAAATTGTTTATCTGTAAAGTTGGTTTACGTACGATAATTTTACGTGATAACGTCATTAGAAAACATTGATGAAAAATTGCATACTATATGAATTGAATTGAATTATTATCATTGAATTATCTTTTTTTTATCTACAATACAAAAGAGGAGTTAATTCAAAATTACATTTTTTTCGATAAATTAACATTTATTTGCACTTGTTAATTCAAATATTTCTTTTCTTCTACTCGGATGCATCTGGCGATGGAGTGGAAGAGAGATAGATGCATCACAAGCCGAACACTTAGGCTGATCGTGCCGCTCTATCGTTTGTTTTGCGCTCTCGCTCGCGAAACGTGACAATGAGTCATGCTTTTTCGTGCGTGCAGCCGGCGTTCATCGATTTGCACGACGTTATCATGCTGTCGTTCGTTGAGGAATTTCAAGCATCAGCTTGCGTGGTTTACGTGAATTCTTATTAAATTATACAACAACGCTGAGCAGTTGGTGAATTTAACGCAACAATACGAATAAAAAACGCAGTCTGGATGCCAAGGACCTCCTTTCTTTTTGACAGCTCTTTGTAATATTTGTTATATATAATTAAACATCCCTCGCGTTTTTATCCACGTTGATATCTATGGCTACTATTTTGCTACTCTGAGTCTAAAGTCTTAGAGTCCATATTATTTCTGAATAATGTTGTTAGTGTACTAATGGTAAACAATTGATAAAATAAGTTTAGTAGTGTCACGGTTTATCGATTACAAACAGATATAAGATTCTTCCCATACAGGTAGAAGATAAAAGAGTCAAAGTATATCCAATTAATTTTATAATAGCTACCTTCCTGGTCACTGCAATATTTATAGCGATCATTATAGATAGGAAAAGTTAAATTCTTAAACATTTGATGTTTCACGTAGTGCGTGACTAAGTCACAGCCACTCGATCGCACGTTTCAAACTTGACCCACATCTCCTGCGAATCCATTGTCTTCGGCTGACCTCGATTCATGATGTCAATCCAAAGTCTTAATTCGAATACTTGCATTTCCTTAAGCGTCCTTCCAAAAAAAATACTGCGGTATCCTTATTTTAATAGCCCTCTTCATTTTCACTTTTTGCATAGTTATTTTACAAAAAATTACCGATCCTTTATGTTGCTATTCCATAAAGTATTCGCTTAAAAATTCATTTTAAATAATATTTACCACAAAGTGTTTAATTGTTTCTTATTGAAGTGCAAAAATATAAAAGCATTAAAAAACAAGGAGTACAATGAAATTAATTAGGTAAAAAAAGTCACTTGTCACCCATTTAATGTCGTAGTTTACGTAAAGTATAAACTTTCATAAAATATGCAAGCTTTGGAATCATTACAATCAAATTATAACGTCAAAGTAAAACTTTCCCAACTTTCATTTTAGAGTCCGACTTATGAAAAGATTTCCCGTTATAATATGGCATTGCCCCATTCTCTACATGACAACGCTTTCCAAGTCTCTAATGAGTTCATATTATTACTGAATTAGCTGTGGTAAAAGTCTTAGTCGTTAAGAGTTCTATTTAAATGGTTCCATTAAAGAAATTACTAAAAAAATCTATACATAAATATTACATTAATTATATAATTTTAATCATTATATATTTTTTTTTAAAAATTATTCTTTTGTGAGATTTTTTAAGATAGATTGATTAGGATAGATTGATACATAAATACTTTATATCAATACATATTGAACATTCAGACCGACAGCCAACAAATTTGCTCATCACAAAGATGTTGGCCGTGACGGGAATCGAAACCGGGACCCTCTGGTTGGCAGTCCGGCATGGTGACCATTACGCCAACGGGGTCGTCAAAACTCAATCCTATTTCTGATCGTCTGGAAAAAATAGCTAACTAGACATAATACCGCTTTTTGTACAAAACAATTTGTAATTGTTTTAAATATGTGTATTATTATTAGTACTTGTAACTTGTTGTGTACAATAAAGCGCAAATAAATAAACAAGTAACATAGTTTCTACCAAGCACTATAAACTTCATCAATTTTTTTTTAAATTTAGATAGAGAAGTATCTTCACGAAAAATCTTAACTCTTTAGTACTAACTTTACTGACGATATCTCCCTTGTTTCAGGCATGTCCTTAGACGATGGTAGACAGTCGCAACGGCCATACCGTTATGGCATGGTTCTGCTATGCGCAGGAGCTCTTATAAACTGGCTAGGACTCGCCGAGGATTACGCGGAGCCCGTCCGCTACGTGGGTGTGGCTTGCATCGTCGCCGGCGCGCTGCTCATCTGTGCAGCCATGTGCTGCTGGCTGCAGTCACCTGCCAGGCAGCCACAGAATGATCGCGCGTCGCCAGACACCCACCAAGTGAGTTTCATCTAATTTCTAATATTCCGTATTATATCATTTATTTTCAAAGGTTACATTTTAAATTTTTACACCAAATCTTACTCGTAACAACTAATTTTAATTAAAGTCTTAGAAGTGGTCATTTGATTTGTTTGTCATAAATATATTTAAAATACATGAAATTAAAAATATCACACCTAAAAATACCGAATGTAAAGGCAAAAATAAAAAAATCAAAATATTTTTTTTTACATTTATATTAAAAAACTTTAATTTAAATTTATTACAGATTGACGATCCCATCCACGTTATATCAATGCCAGATGAGGAGACGATGCAGCAAAAACCTCCAGACTACGACACAGTTGCGGGAGCACCGCCAACGTATGACGACGCGATTAAACTGAACCCGGCTCGATTACTACCAGCGACTAGCAGCGCCCGCAGCTTCGCCGAGGCCCCGCAGACTCCCAGCACCGACGTAACGATCATACCTGGTCAGCTGGATGAGGCACACGCTCCATTCACGCCTCGGACTGCCGTCGTTCCCGTCCATATGCCGCACGTGCAAGCGCAGGTCCCTAAAACGCCCCCGCCGCCGTACAGGCCCCCGCAAGCGATCAGATGAAAGATTGGCGGGAAAGCTGTGTTACTTTAAATCGACTGCTGTTTCATGTGATGTGATTTGTAAATATGTTATACATACATTGTGAGCGGTTGATCACTTACGTGGAAATCCACGGACATCTTGTTGAAATCTTACGGTATTATTTAATTATGTCATACATATCCACACATGAACGATTTCTTTTATTTAATAGGATGTCAAGCGTAGAGACGATGCGTAGGTACTTATGTGATATTAAAACGTAAATATTAATTAGTTACTTAATTTACCTTCCTGCTGTATATATTTATTATAAAAATATTAGTTTATTAGTGAGATATAAGCAAAAATGTAGCTATATAACAAAAATCTCTTCCAAATGGCATGAACTCGTACTATTGAGTATGAAATGTACTGCGAAAATTATTACAAAAGTTTCATACAATTTCAGAGCTGTGCCATTATTAAAAATAGTAACTTAGTTATTTATTTGCATAATTTTTAATAAAAGTCGGTACAGTATTATGTGATCGATCATGGCAAGACCTATTGCGTCTGTTATAAGGATAATGTATACTTCTCTTGCTCAAACGATGGTAGGCGTATCAGAAAATCAGACTATTATACAAATAATAAATGACGAAAGGTACTAACTAACGAGAATACGCTAAAGTAACAAAGCATTTAATAACAATAAAATTAATATATAACAAGGATGACTCATTTAGTGGTTTTACAAGTTTTACAGAGCAAAATACATATATTAGCACGACAATCAGTATATTATATAGTGTTAAATACTGTGTAGTTAGTGGAGTTTTGATTGTTCAATTTCATTACATTAGCTTTTAATATTGATGGCAGGAAATAGGAATAGCGGGCGTATTGATTGCGTTTTTTTTTTGTATATTATTGCATTTTTCAGTCTATCACCACATGACTCTGGTAGTCAATAATATTTTATGATTTTATACTTTAATGTTGATATATCAATCATTTTGTTTCTATTCTAGTCTTAATTTAACGACTATTATAAATAAATTCCTTGTTAATCACCAAGCATGATAATTTGTATTTGTACAAGTTTTTATTGCACAACTTGGTGATGATTTATAAATGTTATTTTTAACTCATTTAGTTACTTCATTTATATTGTTATTATTATACTAATTATGTTTTTAAAAGTACTACTGTTAAACCGACTAGCGACATTCTAGAGCCTTTGTCATGGTGATGTATATATTTTAGTGTACATCAGTGTACATTTTAAAGTCAGTGTAAGGCAGCTACTACACGAGCTATCTGACATACGTGTCAAACATATCATATTTAAGTACATTAACTGTATCAACCACATTAGTTCTTGCCAGAAATTTAGCACTGATATACACCATTAGCATGTAACTGCAGTTGGTTTTAAGTAAACCGAAACCAAATATAAAACTTACCAACATCAACATTAAACTTGTGTCTGTAGATTAATAGTTGATACATGATAAAATTGTCATGTATGTGTATTAAGCGTACGAGGTTTTTGTGTTCATTTGGCCTAATTCGAAAATGGATTGAATGTTAACATAGATATTTAACTAATATTTTAATTGAGCTTGCTATAAATTGGGACCAATACTTAACATTACTGTTATTTTTGTGTAACACCTTGATAACAATTACTTTTCGGTTTAAGGTTTACAATGCTGAAGTTGTGCATTTATTATTTGTACATTTTACAAAGTTACGAAATTTGAGTGTACATACGAAATAAATGTTGTTGCGAAATTAATGTTTTATTTTTGCCTTTAATCTATTCATAATGTACTCGTAACAAAAGATATATATTTTAATTTGTTAGTGTAGTTATATAGAAAGACGATAAAGTGTCTAAAGTTATTTTATTTCTAATGCTACGATAAAGAAACCGGTATTTGTTGATATTAAATCGACCTTCGTTTGACTCATATATGCTTTAAATAATAGGATTTTTCTAACTGGCTTATCTTGCCATTGGAGAAATTACGCGTATGACAGGTTTCATTGTTAAATTTACTACTTTTAAACTTGAACAACTCCGTCACTGAAATTGATTTCTTATTTGACTTTAAGACTCTGTAATATCTTTTTCAATGTTTATTTAAAAACAACATTATGTTTTACATAATTTCTCGAGAATTAAAGCTAGTAGCAGGTACCTATATTGGATCCAAATATACTTTTATTTTCTTTTTTTTTTAATTATTATTACAATTTATTTAAATTAATAACGTTTGAATAATATATACCTAAGAACTTTAAATTTTGTGAATACATCACACACATCACTCACAATAAAACTTATTTCTGAAATCAAGACTTGAAACTCTATTGAAATATTTCTCTTCTACAGAATTAAAATTCACTTAATATAATTATGTAATTGAATGTATTATATTTTCTGTACATTTGTTGATTGTAGCTAATACTCGTCTTCTTCATAATCTCAAACATTCACCAGTTATAACATCCCCGCCAGTCTTCTTATGATAAATAACCGTTCATGCACAAAAAAGTCCAGGTAAATCGACGCCGTGTGAATAGACCTTACACTCGCGCAATCTGGATTAAAAGATCAACTAATTTTTTTCTACGGATAAATAGAGATGTCTTTCTTAAAAACCATCTTCACACTACCCACCACTCTTACGCAACCTGAATATACAGTCGATTTTCGTCAAATCTAATCTTAGCCAATCGCAAACTATTTAAAAAATCTATCAAATTTGAACTCTTGGTTCAAAAGCTTCAGGTGTCTTACAATTAGAGTAACTTTTAAGGACCTTATAACTTTCCTTTCTCAAATATCGTAAAATGAACTAAAAAATCGACTAAAGAAATATTCCTGCAAAGGTCCGAATTTATAGAAGCCATGGCTTTAAAATGTGAATTTTATCATAATTAACATCCTCGCGTTAGTCGCATTCTCCAGTGTGGCCAAGAAGAGTTAGAAAAATCTATTTTTATCTGGTATCTCATATAAAGTAGGTATAATAATATCTCTTTTAAATTTCATGTATGTAGAAACTAAAAATTAATTATTATATTAAAGAATAAATATAAATATTTTACAATTAATATACCTGCAATATCTTTAGATTGAAATTCCGTGAAATTAAAAAAAAATAAAAAATTTTAAGTTTTTGTTCAAGTAAAAAAATTGTTATAAACAAAGTATAAATATTTTTTTAACTTTTATGGCACGATCTTGTTAAGTATGTATGTAAGAAAGGCTCTACGAAGCGAAAAATTTTACGATCATTATTTAAACATTTTTTTTTTCACTTAAGACGGTAGTTCGAGAAAATTTCGTTAATTAACAATTGTTTAACTTTTGAAAAATTAACTTTAAGTAAAATTTCCAACTGGAATAAATTATTTATAGTGTTTAGAACACACCATATTTTTTTCAAATTAAATAAAAAATTCAATACCTTAAATAAATAAATAAATAAATAAGCGTCTCACACTCAACGGCCCCCAGTAGGATGTGAATCCTGTAAATAAATTAATTAATGTGCCGTACTCGCTTTTGACGCCACGCGCGCAACCTAAAAATGTCGCGCGCAGACCTATTTTCAGCGTAAAATTAAAATTATAATTAATGGAGATAGAGTTCCGGGAGTTAGGAGTTTTTCATTGGAAATTTCCTCCTCTTACAGAAACTTTTTTTGAAATTTCTTAACTATTAATATTTTATGAAATATTGGCAAAAAACGAAATGCCATTTTTTTTTTCATCTTTAATTGTTTATAATTTTTGCAATTTTTTATGTGCTTATACACGCTTTTGGCACATTTTTCTAGACGTCATTCCGGATCCAATGAGCTATCGCGCATAATTTTAAGAGTAGTATCTCTATTTTGTACCATTTTCAACTTGTCGACTAGACTACTGATGGTAACTGGTTGACGTCGCCCATGAACATAAACTAGTTTACCTGGAACTAGCCCAGGCAACTCATTTATGTGTTGCCTATACAGAGACATAAGGTGTTAAAGTCTCGGTACCAGTAATTACACTGCCTGTCTTGCCCTTCTCTCCGAAGCACAGCAAAGCTATTTCACGGAAGAAACAAGCAAGATGGTGGTACCCATGCAGCCGGGAGCGCGGCACAACGCATCCCTCCCACTGGTAACTACTCACTACATAGCAAAAGGATCACTCATACTACATTCAAGTCTGTAGGTACAATAGTTTGGAATTGTGAATTTTTTATTGTCAACGCCCCCTCAATTTCTTTTGGGAGAAGAATTTCGGAAAATCCGCTCTTAGGTGATCTATACATAGCAAAAGAAAAATATTCTACAAAATTTCAAGTCTGTAGACGTAATAGTTTAGAAAAGTTGATTTTTCATTTTTAACACCCTCGAAATCCGTCTTGGGGGTGAAATTAATTAAAATCCGTTCTTAGCTAAACTTTACATCATAAATGAAGAGGAGTTATAGTTTGGAAATTGAAATTTTCAAGCTTCAAGCTTCAAAAATACAATGTTTGGTCACTTTTGGATGGTCTTAGATTTTCTTCACGTAGTCAATATATTTTAGAGATATCCGCGATTTTTCGAGCTATATACAAATATAGCGTTTAGGGCTTTTTAAACTCACAGATGGCAGAAATAGGCTAGGACCAAGGACACTTCCCTGAGGAACCCTATATGATATATTGGCATCAGAACTATAATAATCTCTCTAAAGGTTGTCTGGAAGAAATCGCTACTAAGCGATAAGACCGCCTTATTGTGCATCTATAATAGATATTAACTTTTTATTCATGTAATTGTGTTTTGTATTTTTTTTTCTTCTCTGTGGTGTGCAATAAAGAGTAAATTATTATTATTATTATTAATCTCCTAACTTAATCTTTTGTGTACGGTTACTCAAATAATCGATGAATAATTTGTGTACAGTTCCCCGAATACCAATACACTCCAATTTACTTAGTAGTGTGGGAACGGAAACCGTATCAAAGGCCTTGGCCAGATCTAAAAATACTCCCGTAGACCCGTACATTTGAACTTTTTATCTAGCTGGACTTTATATTGGTTGGTGGAGAGAATATTTTCTTTATCTAAATACGAAAGTAGTTTCTTGATTATAATTTTCCCCAGTATTTTAGCGAACACTGTTAAAATCGAAATTGGACGATAATTACTGATACAGTTTTTATCGCCATGCTTGTAAATTAGATGTACTATTGCGATTTTGAAAGCTTGGGAAAAACACCACTATTAATGGACAGGTTCACTATGTGCGTTAAAAGAGGAGCGATTATTTTTTTTTTTTGGTGGGCTTGATTACATTTGTAGGTATGTTATCCCATCCCGTAGCACAGTCACTCATAAGGTTGTTAATTAAATTTAAAATGTCCTGATCGGTGACCTCACTCATTTACATGAAATTTATTATCGTATTAGTAAGAATATTAACAGGGATATTGGTTAGATAATCGTTTGACGTTGATGTTATTTTGGCTGCTAAAGTTTTTCCTACATCGGCAAAGTAGTGATTCCCGAGCAGACCGTGATGCGCAACGTACTCCTGCGGATCGTGGCATCATAAAGAGGGAAAGGCCCATTGAAGCCCCGTTGGACCGTAGCTTAAAGCCGTAGCAAGGTCTGCACATCAGACGGCAGTCAGCAGAGTCGCGGAGCAAGCTCACGCGTTCCCGTGGCTCAGCACTGCTACGGAGAGACGGAGTACTGTATGGTTTTAGTGGGTATACTCCCATAGAGTCCCACATTGGGGTGCTATTTGTCAGTGACCTCCTCGTGGTGCAACCTGGTAACGTAGACGGCAGCAGCTCCACAGTTGTGAAGCTGTTGCCACCTACGGCTAGCAACCGACTGGGGGGGAACGCCGAGTCGCTCCGGGTACTGCTCTGTTTATGCAGAGTTGACTTGTTGAGCGGCCGCATGGCGTAATGGGGCTGTCGTCTCAACGGGGGAAGAATACTACTTGAACTACTAACTGTCATTTTAGATTTACTAGACAAGGTTCCGTCCCATTCTCATTGCGTACTGATTATACCTAAAATATAAATAAAAATTACAAAGTCACCACAATATTTATTAATCAATATTACCGATTTAGTTCAGCACATGAAACAAAATCGATTTAAAATAATATCCTTATTTTATATAAAATATATATTTGAACATGCCAACAAGTGTTTAGAATAATTAAATATAAATTGTATAAGCATTAACCTCGCCTTTTGTATACCTACATACATGTTTTGTACATGTTCAAGTAACTGTGATTTTTTTGACGTGATAACGTCTAGTAAATTGATGAAGGGGTGCCCGTTCGAAGAAGATGACGTCATCATTGTCACAATTAGTGAGCGAGAGCGCAGAACAAGCGATAGAGAGGCACGATTAGCCTAAGCGTTCTGTCTTACACTCCATCGGACCGCGTTCGAGTAAAAGAGACAGTGGCGCCACGCAATCTACACGCGAACTGTTTTGTAGGGATGTTCATCGGAAAAAAATATCGATAATTTTACTATCGATAATTATCGAATCGTTTTATCGATAGTTATCGATAATTATCGTATGAACAGTTATCGATCATTATCGAAGGAAAAGTTATCGATAATTATCGGTCGATAGTTATCGATATTTATCGAATGAAAAATTATCGATAATTATCGGATCAAAATTATCGAATAACACTTATCGATAATTATCGAATGGAAAATTATCGAGTATTTACGAATTATCGATAATTATCGCACACCCCTACTGTTTTGTGATTTGTCAATTGTTTGGTAGAAGTAGGGATATTTATCGATAAAAAATATCGATAATTTTACTATCGATGATTATCGAATCGTTTTATCGATAGTTATCGATAATTATCGTATGAACAGTTATCGATAATTATCGAAGGAAAAGTTATCGATAGTTGGCAACAGTTATCGATAATTATCGGATAAAAATTATCGATAGTTGACGAAAGTTATCGATAATTATCGGTCGATAGTTGTCGATATTTATTCAATGAAAAATTATCGATAATTATCGGATCAAAATTATCGAATAACACATATCGATAATTATCGAATGGAAAATTATCGAGTATTTACGAATTATCGATAATTATCGCACACTCCTACTGTTTTGTGATTTGTCTGTTTGTGATTGTTGGTAGAGAGTACCACTTGAAACACGCCCCTTGATTTCCTACTTTTCTTATCATCTTCCTATCCTTAACAAAATAACTCAGATTGGAAAATCTTGAATATCACACTATCATATACATTATATATTTCTTATCACGTTATCACGTAAAAATTATCGTCTGTAAACCGACTTTACAGACAACCATTTTTTTATTAGTTTCTTTAACTTTTCTTAAGCTAACTAAAAATATTTTTGACGTAATAACGTCTAGTAAATTGATGAAGGGGTGCCCGTTCGAAGAAGATGACGTCATCATTGTCACAATTAGTGAGCGAGACCGCGGAACAAGCGGTAGAGAGGTACGATCGGCTCGGCCTAAGCGTTCGGCTCACGATCGGCGGTCGGCCTAACTTACGACGCGTCCGAGTAGAAATGGCAGCGGCAAATGGCAGGAAACTGTTTTGTCAATATTGAAGTAATGTTAAATAGTGAAAATTTAATAATATAATGTAATGTAATAATATAAGTTAATAATATATAAGTTAATAAATGTAAGTTAATAATATAAAAAATAATAATAAAAGTTAATAAAATCATAAAATGGTTACCATAGTTTATTACAACAACAATTGTAGCAAAAAAGGTAATTAATTCTTGCATTTTAAGAATCCGATTAGCGATATAATCTCATATATTTGTTCTTTGATTATAAAATAAGTAGCATCGGTGGGCGAGTGCAGTAATATTAGGTTATATTACAATTTTGACTAAAAAGTTATTAGGACTCATATAATTACGATCGTATAAAAAGTAAACTGTTTTTATTTAGTACTTATATTTTTACAATTTTCATAAGTGGTTAATGATAATCTAATTTGTTTTGCTAACTTTAAGTTATTAAACTTAGCTTCTTTATTAAACTTGATTATTTCTTGTATTACATATCAAAGTATTTAACTTTATTTCGCTTTTATATTAAATACAATTAATTACCTGTAGCTTGTATATATATTAGTACCTGGATGACCGAGCTTTGCTCGGTTAAATTATATTTAGATACATTACATACTGATGAAACATAAATAATATTTTCGACTTTACCGACATAATAGTAAAATAATAGGAATTAGTTATTTTAATAAAAAATAAAAAGTAAAAAAAGCTCTTAATTCAAAAGAAAAAAAAAGGAAAAAAAATGGTGCGTAATCACCTGGATTCGAACACAGATTTTCTGATTTCGAATCCGTCCGATTCCCATCCGAGCTATTAGAAGCTTGTCAATGACAGCGAAATTTACCTTCGTATTGTAATGATATTTTTTAATTGCGTAAAAAAAGGGATAAAACGACATTTTCTAAAAATAAATCCTAGCTAGATCGATTTATCGCCCCCGAAACCCCCTGCATACTAAATTTCATGAAAATCGTTGGAGCCGTTTCCGAGATTCCGATTATATATATACAAGAATTGCTCGTTTAAAGATATAAGATACAAAATAATGATAATTCAGTGATAATAATTCAATTCCATTCATGTTTTCTTATGACGTTATCACGTAAAAATTATCGTCCGTAAACCGACTTTACAGACAACCAATTTTTTATGGTTCCTTATTAAAGCATAAAAAATCGAATGGTGATTATCGAGGGTGAAATATCGATTTACTGGATCGACTCAGTACTAAGGATCGATCTAAAAAATCGATCTTTTTGAATCGAAAAATCGATTCTTCGGTTAATTGATCTAAGATCGTCATCACTAGTTGACTAATGTTGACGCTGTTGTGTTGAGCCTAGGAATGAGCAAATGGGAAAAAAATATCGATATATATCGTATCGATATTTTTCAAATGTATCGATATATATCGACTAAAAAATCGATATATGGATAATCGATATTTTTTGTCCCATATCATTTTACCATAGTAGCCTATTCGAATTCCTAAAAAAAAGATCATCCGAAATCCACCATCAATGTTTACTCGATGTTTACCCGTGTAGCCTAACAGAATTCCTAAAAAAAAAGGTCATCCGAGATCAATCATCAATGTTTACCCTTATAGCCTATCCTTATATATATTAGTCGAATACATGCAGATAGCTGAACTTTCAAAAAATATATCGATTTTGATATCCGAAAATAAATATCGATAATCGATATATCGCGGAACTATAAACCAAAAAACATCGTTGATATGTATCAAATATTTTCTGAAAATATCGATATTTTTGATATATCGATTATTTTTGCATCCCTAGTTGAGTCAATGTTGTTGTTGTCAAATGTCAGTTGTGCTTGAACTGGCTTGAAGTTGGCTTGAAGTTTAAATTGGATAAAAGGATAAAAATCTGATTATTATATACTCTGAGTCTGATTTGATAAATTGATACTGATGGTATGCATTATATTGATAATTAGCAAGCTATACTTGAAAAATGTATCAATAAATATTAAAAGCAGTAAAATATAATCCTAATAAATAGCTACATATATGAAGAAAAATGCCGGTTGAACTAAATAGTCTGACAGAGGGTTGGTTAGAGTTAGAAAGCGATCCTGGATTGTTTACACTATTACTAGAGGATTTTGGAGTAAAGGGAGTCCAAGTGGAAGAAATATATGATCTACATAAACCACTAGAAAGCCCTGTTTATGGTTTTATTTTCTTGTTCCGATGGATAGAAGAACGTCGATCGCGTCGTAAATTTGTTGAACAAACTGAGAGTTTCGTACGAGATGAAGAAACTATTAACAATATATTTTTTGCACAGCAAATGGTTCCAAACAGTTGCGCAACACATGCATTGCTATCTATATTATTGAACTTTCCAAATCTTCACTTAGGTGAAACACTGAGTAGATTAAAGGTAAAATAAATCTTAAACTAAATATGCGTGAAAATTAAATGTTTTAAACATTTTCATCAATATTTCAGCATCATACACTAGGTATGAACCCTGAAAACAAAGGCTGGGCTATAGGAAATACACCTGAATTAGCCTGTGCCCACAATTCACATGCTATTCCTCAAGCTCGTAAAAAGACTGATAAAAATGCTGGTGTCTCCACCGGTCGCTTCACAGGTCTTTAATATATATTTTTAAAATTAAATACTATTAAGTAAGTGCTACAAATATACAAAAATAAAAAGTTTTCTTATTCAATAAGAATATATTTTTAATACATACCTACTATATAATATGTTTAATAAATTAAGATTAACAAACTTTTACAGGAGAAGCATACCATTTTGTTAGTTTTGTACCAATAAATGGACATTTATTTGAATTGGATGGCTTAAAGCCGTACCCTACAGATCATGGTCCCTGGGCTACCGATGAAGATTGGACAGACAAATTTAGGCGTGTTATGGCTGAGAGACTGGGACGTGATGCTGGAGAACAAGTTCATGATATTAGGTACATATTTTGGGAATCATAAAAAAATAAAAAATATAAAAATTGTAAACAAATATTGTATTTTATATTGTTATCAAACAATTAAAGCCAGTCCCATCAAGTATGATATCTAATAATATATAATATGATAATCTATTGATATATTTACATCGGTTATTGAATGGTTTATCATCCCTATCAGTGGTAAAGTGGGAGGTGCACCACTATGTACAGTTACCCCACAATGAGGTATAAAAAATAAATTTGATCGAAACCAATATAACTGAAATGTTTTAATTTTTAAAGAACTCGCATGATAATACAAATACATACACAATATTTTTAAAACTACCACTCATTCTTTTTGCTTTTTAGCAAAAATTTTTCTAACAAGGCAGTTCTACCTCGGAATTTCCTGCACACAAACATAAGGCGTGTTTAAACTATAAGAGCTTTTAGAAAAATACAAAATAAAATATTTTATCTTTTTAGCACATGCCAATAATGTAGTTAATATTATTAACTTATCTTTACTTTTTGTTGTTACTTGTTTTTATTAGGTTTTTTTCTATTGTTTACAATATTTGCACTTTTATGAATTTTTATATCCAATAGTTGTAAATTGTACCTAACATTATTTCTCACTACAGCAGGTTGGCTGGAAGAGATCTCTTATAGAGACCTTTGTTAACAAATATTGTATACTCATTACTGTACAAAATTTTGAAAAAAGTCAAAATTACAATAAAAATATTATTATTGTATGGGTTGTTCGTTTATTTCAGATTTAACCTTATGGCAGTTGTTCCTGACAGAAGAATTGCACTGACACAAAGATTGAATGCTTTAGAGATCAATCAAAAGAGAGTTAAGGAGGCAATTTCAAAAATAGGAAAACATTTACGACATCTTCTTAACAAAAACAGGGACTTAACTGGTAAATTGTTAAGTATTGTATTTAGTAACAAGTAAGACGTTGTACTGTAACAGCCTGTCGATCGCTGGGCAAAAGCCTCAATAGAGACTAAAAAGGTAAGAAAAAAAATTGGAATGGTATCTACCATGCTGCACGCTCCATGTTTCAGAATTTCACCAAAGATAGTATGCAGGTGTTGTAATGTTTTTACTTGAGGTATAAATTATGATTAAAGATCTTTATTAATTTCTATAAAATTACAATTGATTATATGTAAAGTACAATTTCTGGTAGCTCAAAACAACATACACTAGAACCAATAACATAAATGGTACTTCAACATTTTATGCATAAAGACAAGAAACCTAGTGCAACTGAAAGAGCCACATTCCATACTCTAAATACTATTATTCTTTCTAAATATTTAGTTTCTTTAAGTTAATATAATTTAATTTTTTATAATATTAAATTACAAAATTCGTTTAATTTCATCATTATAATCGCAAGAATTTATAATATTTCCTTATTAATTTTTAATGATAGTTTTTCTAGATCAAAATAAATTCAAAATTTTGTTTAATTTAAAACTAAAAATTGTGTTTAAATATAATTACAGTAGTTATATGTAAGCTACAAAGTTTCAAACATTTTTAAGTAATTATAATTTTTAGATGATGCAATATCACAAGGTAATAATAGGAGTCCTATGAACGAAAATTCTATACAAATATCTGAAGATGCAATTCTCAATGCTCTCGATGCATCGGAAGTATCATCACTTGATTTAGACTTTAGTAAATCTATTACAATTGAAATTGGTTCAACGGAAAGAGCACAATTTGATAATTGTCTCAGCTTAGGTAAGTTGGAAAAGTACAGTTCCAGTGAAGACTCAATAATCTGAATCTCCTCCCACTGACTGAAACAAATCATAATATTGGGAATATTATGAAACAAATCATAAAATTAAGAATATTAGGAAAAAAAACAATATTGGGAATATATTTGTTCCATAATTGGAAAATATCTGTGTGTCAAACTACAATTACCCAATTATTTTAAATAAAGTCAAACTCCAATTAGTGAAATATATTTGGTATTATAATTGTGTTGATCTCTTTCATCTTAAAACAAAAACCTATTTATGTTGTTTTAACTTGTAATGTTGGATTCAATGAGATGACTTGTTTGCTCCAAAGTTCGTTTATTCATCTCTCTATTTCATTAGAGTAGCTCATTTTATATTACTTAATTTTTAAATGCCATGGTAAATGTAGTGTGTATAAGTAAGCCTCCCGGTTATTATAAAACTAGCTTTCGCCCGCGTGTGTGTAGTGATAAAAAGTACCCTATATCCTATCAAATTTCATCACAAACGGCGTAGCACATTAGCCACGAAACATACATTTATATCAAAATACATTTACATAAATATAATCTAAATAACTAAAACTACAATCATATAATCAAATTTTAAAAAAAAATCATTTCTAATACGACTGAAATAAAAATAAAAAGTAATCTATATTTCTACTTAAAATATACCAACTAAAAATAATAATTATGCGTGCTGTAATAACCGTAAGTAATAAATCGCTCCGAGAATCGAATTAGCTATAAGAAAAAAACCAGAAGTTGAACACAACTCTCTATGACGTCTGTCCTCACACGTCTGCCCGCGTTCGGGTCGTACACTTGGCGATGGCGCGTCATTACTTGGACCAGCCCTCTAACCCCGCTCCATTCTGATCAATCGAATACTCGCGGTAAAAAGGTCGTAAGCGCCATTGAATTGGTAGCATATACGCGTTTTCGCGTGATATTTTTTAACTATGTTATATTATAGCCAAATTACACAAAATCTTTATAGATTGTATAACACATATGTAGCCTGTGTGTTATTCTGATCTAAATACTAGCTATGTTACTATAAACGTTCATCTTAATTCGAGTAGTTTTTGCGTGGAATAGTAACAATCATCCAAACTTTCGAATTTATAACATTAATAGAATAATCGTAAATTATGAACTTATGTAAAAAAAAGTATTGGTTTTACTATTGTCCACACAATTTTTACTTTTAATTTTTTTATTTTTTATTTATTAAAACCTTCCGTGTGCTTTAAGAAACATACAAAAAAAATTGCCAAATTGGTCGAGCTATTCTCGAGTTTTGCGCTTAGCAACATTCATTATTTATATAGATAGACTAGCTACTCTAATGAAATAGATTAATAAACGAACTTCAGAGCAAACAAGTTGCTCTCTTTGAATCCGACGTTACAATGTGGTGTTTCCATTGTTTATTCTATAATGTAAATTTTAAATAAAACTATCTCAATGATTTATGATAATGATTGTCCAGTTACTTAGATTTCCACTACATAGATTTTGTTTACTTTTTTTTTCTAGTACTCTTATAAATAAATATTGTTTTTTTTTACAATTAATATTTTAATGTTTTTATACAATTGTGTAGGTTATACTCTCATATTTTCTGTTTATAGCTGATCCAATTGAACCTACTACAGTAGTTAAATTCGTTACTATAAATGGTGAGAATCAAATTCTTTCTGATGTAAGTATACGATTTTTGAGACAAATGATGATTTTGTTTATTACTTTTTATTACACTAACATAAAATTTGTTTTACTCATTCTTTGTTTTAGATCCATCCTACTTCGACTACTGCTCTAGTCAAAAGTAGCAATATGCCAATCGTGTTGTGTTCTGAAATTGCACCAGAACAACCCTATAGAATGAGAAAATTATTATTTACACATTCAGAATTAAACTCCCTCATGAGTAGTATTATAGCTGAGGTAGAATCATGTCAGCAGGCACTGAATGATGAAAATGACAAAAGAGATATGTACAAGGTAGAAAAATTTTGCCAATAAAATAAAAAGAAATATTTGTATAATTAAGCTAACCTTCACTTTTGTAACTTTTTAATTAGGTTGGTATAACTCCCGCAAATTGCTATTGAGCTGGAACCATGTTTCATTAACATCCGCGTGACGTCAAAATTTACCGTCGGCAAACAAACATTTTTAAACCGACTTTTTTTTATTAATTTAATAAAAAATAAAAAATTTAATATTATTACAATTATTATAATTAAGACCAATCTTTTTTTCTCAAAGGTTTATTAAATACATATACATCAGAAGACTGAATATTATATAGTATATACAGGCAACAGTTCATTTTATGTACTATATAATCTATATATATAAAAGTCCTAAAATAAAATAAGGATCCTTGACAAGATAAGTAAGACAGATATTAATATATGGATAGGAGACTAACAAATAATATTAAATAATTGAATAAATTATGAAGTTTATCAAACAAAAAGATAAATTCACAACTAAAAACTGGTCGGCCAGAAATGTTCAAGGTACTAATTATTTGGAGCGTTGACGTCACCAAAATGGCGGCCGCGCACATGAACAATTAGCGGGAGCCATAAAATCTTATTTTTATAGTTAACTACATTCAAAGACAAAATATACAATATTTTTTTATTTCGTTTAGAAGATAGACGTACGTACGCTATGCGAATATTTTTGAATCTTCTTGAATATAGTACTTTTATTCTATCGCTAGGTCTTGCCAGCGTTATGCTTTTATTGTTATCACAATTAATATTTTGGCGGAGAATTTAATGGAGCTGCTGCCCTTATCGAGGCAAGAACCACGCTTTTAAATACAGGTCTTGCAACGAAGCCCAATTTTAGTACAGGGAGATTTTTACGATCGTATAAAGTGTTATAACCTTTTCTTTCGCGTCAACACCGCTGTACGTCGTTATTATCTATGGGTGCGGTGCGCAGTACGCACAGCGCACGCCGGTTGAGTGACGAGCGACTGTAAGCTCTATCTCATTCTCATTATATCAATCATACGGCGTATATTTTTCTCTACCAAGTCAATACTTGTGAAGACATTAAATAACAATTATTATTTAAGGTTTTTTTTGCGATTTTGTTGTCATTTTTGTTTTGTTATTTAACTATTTTGTTTGGATTTGATATTGTTCAAAACATAATTTGACTTCTTTGCACAAAACAGCCATCTGTCGTTATGCCTCTGGCAGCCGTAAATTGAAAAGAACAGCCATAATAAAGCTGACGTACCTCCACTACTGTCGTTGTAAGACCTGTGTATTAGACAGCGGCAAGACTATACTCCATGAGCAAGAAATAGAGGAAGTGGCCACAGACAAAAGGAATACACAGTTCATTACAGATAACCAAAACTACGTTAGAACGTATAATTTTCTATTCTAAGAATAAACAAATACAATATATATATATATATATATATATATATATATATATATATATATAACGATTAAGTTACTTTTTTTAAACCAAAATTGTCTCTATTATAACAAAACTATTAGATTATTCATAAAGACGATGTTTGTTCTGATGACGAAAGCTCACGCCCACAGTCGCGTATTCGATTCGCGTTCGGGGCGGATGTTTGGAACATCTCGTCAGTCTTCGATCCCCGCACATGACAAATATTTGTATATGCCATACAGATGTTTGTCTTGATCTTGGCGTTTGTGCTTGTGTATTGTATGTGTTTCCGGACCTCCGACACAGGATTCACATCCTACTGGGGGCCGTTGAGTATGAGACGTTTATTTATTTTAAAAAAAATTACCTCACATAGAACGTTCACACAAAACACACTACAGTAAAAGTATTTTCAATCTCAGTTAAAACCGTAATAAAATGTCACATGTTTTGAAAGAAAAGAGCTGAGAACACGACGATTCGTTTTATAAATCAACGATAACGCTAAACCAGGTGGACGACTGTCGGCGCACGCACAACTACGACGAGTTCATCTGCACGTTCCTGTCGATGCTGGCGGAGCGCGGCGTGCTGGCCGAGCTGGTGGCGGCGCAGCTGGAGCGCGGCCGCAGCGCACGCGTGCGGCGCCGGCGACCGCGCCCCCGCCCGCGCGCGCGCCCTCGCCCGCGACCGCGCGCCCGCAAGTAGAGCCACCCGCCCCCACCCGCGCGCCCGCAAGTAGTGCAGCATATATGTTACGAGCACGGCCTTATATAGAAGGTCTTGCAACGAAGCCCAATTTCAGTACTATACTCAGATTAGTACGATCGTGTTAATAAATTTTCTTTCGCGTCAACCCCGCTGTACGTCGTTGCTATCGATGGGTGCGATACGCTTGAATGACAAGTGACTGTAAGCGACTCGGTCTCATTTCTAATTATCAAACATACGGCAAATATTTTTCTTTTCCAAGAATTGTGTTATTTAATATTTTGTTGTTGAATCGTTTTGTTATTTAACTGTTTTGATTTAACATTTTTCAAAACATGATTTGACTTCGTTGCGCATAACACCCATCTGTCGTCATGTATCTAGCGGCCGTAAATTGAAAAGCAGCCACATTAAGTCGACGTATTACCACTACTATCGTTGCAAGACCATAGTTACCGAGCGTATTGTTAATTTTGTGTTGATAATTTTAATATCGATAATTATTGTATCGTGTTATCGATAATTATCGAGTAGTTACGAATTATCGATAATTATCGCACACCCCACAAATCTACGTTTGTTATTGCTGTTTTTGATACCTGTAATCCAGTTTGTATACAACTTAAAGTTAGTATGTAAAAATATAAAATAAACACAAACTCAGAGTAACACGCAATTGTAAAAAGTAAACGTAAAATAAAACTATGTTTATTTAAAAACGAATTATAATTAGTACACTACGAACAGCGCCGTATTTACATGATCGTTATATTGTTAGAGAAATGTAACAATAACATCATTATTGTATGTTTAGGCACGTACATAATCGAACAATTTCCTTAAAATTTATTTAACATTGGGAATAATGATGCCCGACCTTACGTACACACGAATCAAATTAGCAAACAAGATACTTCAACATGGGCATACGGACTGATATTAACACCTACGCAATTATTCATTCTATTCTAATTGTAAATCTTAAAACCCAAATCATTAACAGACTGCTTTATATATCGCATAAAAATATTGCTTTACGCTTGTTGTGTGTGTTAAAAGGACACCCAGAGAGTTTCTTTAATTAAAAGCATAATATATTGAAATAAAAACTTGACTTCCTGTGTATGTGTTTCATTATTTTGTGTAAGGCAAACCAAAGCAAATATATTTTCACGCTGTATTCCTTAAAAATACATATATTTTTTAAACATTAAAATCAACTTGTGCTTGTCTGTTAATGTATTGAGTCTTTTAATTTGAAGTCCCGAAGGTGCAGTATCTATAAAACAATACATTAGAAATAAATGTAATTCATATAGATTTTTAATAACCGAATCTTTCGGACTTAATTGTATATGATAATTATAACAGTTTTTATTGGACGCCTGTATAACACATTTTTGTGTTATTGTCGCAAACAAATTAATAGTAATTTAAGTATCAAAGTGTCAAAGAATTTTAAAATTGTGACGACAAAGCAAGTCTTGAGGATAAATATCGCATATCACAGACTAACAGAAATATAAAAAACCTAACTTCATCTACATATGGCACTATAACACTAATTTCTGAGATAAATCTACATGTTTTTAAGGCATTTTTTTAGTGACCAACATTTAACACATTCAACGCCACCACATTTTACGTTCATTGAGATGCCGCCATATGTCCACGAAATACAAGTGAGTTTTATGGACATATAATGTGATGTCAAACTTTATCGTATTTTCCACCTAGCAAAGCGAAACTTGCAGAAAAGAGATACATTCCATAACTATGATAAAATAGTAGTAAAAGTCGTTACACATGCATCGGCTTTTGCAATATGTTATCATAGACCAAATATACACAAACTTTGTAAGTTCACCGAAATTTTAGGAAACAATATTAGTTCAATAATTAACAATGAGACACAAGTCTTCAAACTCTATTGTCGCTTATTAAGATATCTTAGATATAGAAGTCTACGCACGTATAGTAGCACGTATCTGAGGGTCCATGATATTTATTTACTTTCAGGTAAACGTATGGACAAAGCAAAGTCCGTATGCACGGGCATTACGCACGAAGCAATTACAAAGAGGAGGTGCCATAAGAAACTTTATTCATATAATGTAGTGTCGCAACTGCGCGGGGGTGCGATAGGCTTCAAATAGCGGCAAGCCATCTAGCGACCAGTAGCTAAACCAAGTAATTGACTAAATTGACAGACGTTATAATTGTTCTACTATATGTCACTAGGTGTCTGCCAGGGCCGTACTCAGAATTTTTTAGTTAAGCATATATGTAATTTGAAGTTGGATGGCACACACTGCTATATAATATTATCATGATTTACTATTGTATTGATAAGCTGATTTCGCTTTGTAGGATTTTAGTACAATGAGAGGTCGTCATCCGATGCTGGAAAATTAAAGCTTGATATTATGTAGCCATGTGTAATATCGATTTGAGATTTTTCTCAATACGCAATTATCGACCTTTTGGTCGATAATTGCGTACTAAAAGTCAGTTTGCTTTTGCATATGCAATAAAGTTTTTATCATCGGAGTGATTAAATAAAAAAACGGAAAGGACACCAAAATTGGTAAACCTTTTCCCAAGTCAGACGTAGTGTAAATAAAATGGAATAATGCAGCATAATATGATACATAACATCCTTTTATTTTCATAAACAACAGTTATAAATTGTAGATACTGATAGATTTCTTATTATAGCAATAAAGAATATTTTTTATTAGATCAGATTATTCAAATTCAATAATTGAACGTCAAAACCAACTACTATAGGTTCGAACCTTAGCCCAGAATATAAAATTACATAATTAGAATTTTCACTACAACAATTCGACTGAAATTGCCTCGGAAGAACACCTTATCCGCTTGAGTGTCCGGACAATGATCTTTTAATTAACCAACTGCACAAAACTGCCCAAGGGCTCTGACGTTTTGTTACGTTATTTCCCACCGGTGATAATGTAGTATACGTTAATCAACCTGTAGTTGACAGGTGCACTTTGCGTACTAATGCCCGTGTCGAAAAAAAGTTGACATGGGCAATATAGCCATGGCGACCATTACATGACACGGGCGCTTGCAGTTGTTGTGGTTAGCTTGTAAAATCTTGTCAACTAGTAGTCGAGACGGGCAGTTGAGCGGTTATTCGCTGAGTGAGTGAGCTATCTTCAATAATTATTTTATAATAACCTTCACCACATACGCTCATTGACAATTTTTTTAAACTTTGTTAATTGAAAGTTTTTGAACAGTATCTGGGATCGTATTGTAGAGATACATTTCAATTCTAAGTACGGCCCTGGCTAGACCAGTAGTTTTGCTACTTACCGATAGAGGCATGGTAATCACCGAACTTTCTAGACAAAATAAATAATATATTTAATTTAAATATTACTTACGAGTAGAAAGATATGTTTATTCCATTTGATTTTGATTTGTTCGTGTAACTTCTACACGATACAACACAGCACTTCATGTTCACAACGTGCGCGAGTCGAGAATATTTTTTAAATATATAAAAAGGAGTTAGTCACGAGAGTAACTTAATAGGGTACTTTCGGTAGTGAAAAATAAATTATGAGATTTGATAAATATTAAAATTTATGTAGAAATATACTTAAATATTTTGATTTTGAGTCATAAAAGCACATTATTGTTTTATTATATTGAAATTAAAAGTCGTAATTTTTAATCTGTATATCACGTGATCTAAAACACGAGCCGCCATGGTGTGACGTCGTAAAGACAATGTTTCCGATGTACACTGCGAGCACTCCTCATTGCTCTCACTAGTGAAAAATTCGTTCCTTTATTGACTACCAGTACACTGCCGCAATACCATATAGAAATATATGACGTCATAAATAGCATAATTTTTGTACTGTTAGCACTGGAGCTTTCGAGGTAAGGAGCTCTCAGTACTTTGATCACCTGATTAAAAAATATAACAGCACGAATGATTTGTTATAAAAAAATGTCAACAATATTCAAAAATTAATTTTTGAATATTGTTGAATTTATTTTTGAACAGAAAACGTTACATGATGAATATTTTATTTGAAAAAGATGTCGAAAAATTAGGATGATAGTATACTGGACTGCGTTCCGTTTTATCAGTAACCAGTATAGCACAGTATAGCAAACTAAAAAATAACGGCTTCGCAGTATACTGAATTGACGTCACACCTCAGAGTGCTCTCAGTGTATATCGGAACACAACTTTACGCATATTACGTCACCAAAATAGATGACCGCGTTTTCGCGGGAATTAAAAAGGTTTAAAATTTAATTTAATTTTATGGCAAGAAAGCGTGTTTATTTTGCCGAAATATTTTTTTTTGTGGCTTTTTATTATGAAAATTAACATTTTGAAGTACTTTTTCAAACATAGTAGAATACCCTATTGTCCGGCAACGACAGCTGTACTGACGAAAGCGACAACTGGCGGTGAGTAGATCTACTATGGTTCGATGTGTGGACTACATTGGTGGATGCTAGACTACATTGATTACGACACCTCTTTGTATTTGCTTCGTGAATTAGATAAAAAAAACTTTGTATTAATTCAACATTATGTGAATACCACTTGGTCACCTGCTTCTTGTGTTTCGACAATTTACTTTATTATTATGAGATCAATGGTTAACTAGATAAACGGATTGATTTATCGATTGAAAGAAAAGTTTTGATCTATGATTATATTATTATATACTTCACACAAGTTAACACGCCTCGCGTGTTTTCCGTATAGTGATGGAGATTGGTGATGGCATTGAATATGTTAAGTTCTCTTGCTCTTCGTAACAAAAATAAATAAAAATATTATGAAAAGAAAAATTACCGATTTCCATCATGTTACATTTCAATGACAATATAAGCGAATTTAAAAACTATTGGATACTTCGATAAAATAATCCCGCAATATAAGAAATAATACTCAGTAATAACAATTTAATGAAATAATAACGAAATATACGATGGCAATAGCACCAGTATAAATTTTTAGCGACGCGCTCGTCTCGGACTCACAACCAAAACTTATCGCTATTATCACTACTAGAAATTGCACTACTCTGGGTATCCGTGTAACTGTGGACCGAAACCGACCAGCCCGCGCGTTCCGAGCCAAACATACAGACTGCACATGCACGAAATTATTGCACAATGCGATTTATATAATAAAACTTAATCATACATATTTGATCGAAACGATATTCTCAAAATTAGACTAAAAAATCTACATCAAACCTTAGCACACTATTCACTACGGCATACCTCGATAATAAGGAACAATAATATGATCGATCGATAATCGTAAAATAGATAACAACATGGGATTAGGTGACGCGGGTTTCAACTCTCGGCACCGTTTGACGCTTCTTTCAAGTCTGTGGGCTCGTCGCCATCGCTCTTTTCCTTCAAGCTCACTTCAGCTAAGCCCGGTATCGGCAAGTCTTTCAATTGTCTTTTCTCTATTTCCGCTTTAAACTGCTCTATGTCCTGAGGGCTGTAACAATGTACAATGATATTTAATTAAAAAAAGTTTTTCATCATCATCTTAAGTAAACTGAATCATCGTGTGAATGTCCCACTGCTGGGCAAAGGATTATTCTTCATTTAGGAGAATGGTTGGAGTCTAATCTACTGCGGATCCGCGGATAATTTCCCTTTCACGAGTAACGATTGCTATCAGGTGTCTATGATAAAAACCGGGGCCGACGGTTTTACGTGTAGTCCGAGGCACGGTGTATAAACCCACAAGAACATACACCCAGACCGGAAACAAATATTTATACAAACACAAATATTTGCCCCGAGCAGGAATCGCACCCGCGACCGCCTTCGTTAAGGAGACTTGTTGCACAACTACACTAGAAGGTTTGTTATCTGTTGAATCAGATCACGTAACTTGTACAAAATTTAAATATGAATTATAAGGAAGGCCATTACGTCAATGAGCTAGAGTTGTGATTAGTCAATATTGCATTATCGATACTAACACATCTTAAGCGCGCGCGAGTGTAAATTATGAAATGATTCTATGAAGGTTTTATGTATTTCAAACTAAAAAAAAAGGAAAAATATATAGGTATAGTATCATTTATGTATTTAATTTAAGGCTGTTGCTTTTTCATACGATTGTCCTAAAAAGAAAATAATTATTCATATGACTATTAAATAAAAATATATATCATACGATAATCGTATTAAAAAATATTATTATTAAATAATATCAAAAAATAAATCAAATAATATTTCTTAATTAAAACAGACTCGATAAGCATGCTTCCACGTCAAGTCACGTCGTCACTAGTAGTGAGAGAGTGCGAGGTATAGGGGCGACGGTTGGGCGCGGCGCACACCCGCCCGCTTCCTCGGCCCCCGATTCTTCGGAGCTCGCGCAGTACTATGGTAGTACGCAGTGGCTTGCAAATTTTTACCCCTTCTACTTTCTTATTTGACTATGTACAATCGTTGTACCACATCATCAAACAACTAAAAATCAAGTGGTAATTGTGGTATCACTTATTGAAATAACAACTCTAAAGATTATTATTTTATAACCATTAAATTCAAATACTTTTGCTTAAATAACACGTAGAATTTATTTAAGTTATGAATTATATTCAAGACCATCCAAGGCTAATTATAGGCCCATTTTGTCGAAGATTGTGCTTCTAATGACCTACATATGTCACTAGCTTTAGTACCGTAAAACGGGGTGAATAAGGATCGCATAAAACTAATGATTTTTACTACATTAAAAACTTTCAAATTTGTATGAATTATTTTACTTATATAGTAGTCATACCTATTCACCCTGTTTTACGGTAATTATTTCTTCCTCGACAGATTACGTTGGTAATATTGATGTGTAAGATAGTCGAATATGAATCCTAACTCTTAGTGCAACTATCATTGACTGGCAAGCCGCTGGTGGTACGGAGTGAGGTAGACGAGCACACCGTACACGCAGTACGTACCTGATTTGCACGAACAAAATGCCATTGATGAGGTTGAGCATGTCGATGACGGAGGCCATAGCGGGCGGCTGGATGTGGAGCGGCGCGGGGTGGTGGTGCCCGCGCGCGTACGCCTCCGCCAGCCGCTTCTGCAGCACCACCGCCTGCTGCGTCAAGTGGCGCAGGCACTCCGACGACTCGCGGGTCTTCTCATGCTTCTCGCCCAACTGTTGCACGAATAAGAAATGTATTTATCATCCTGAATCTCGATGATTTAATTTATTGTATGTATGTATGGTATGTATTTATGTACTAATATCACTAAATTTCGTTTTTTATTTTTAGCTTTATTTTAATATCTGTTCATATATATAGTTTTGCGCCCCTACCTACACCTTTTACGCTAGTCCTCTGCCCAAAAGTTGCCTGGAAGAGATCGCTGTGTTAGCGATAGGACCGCCTCATGCAACTGATGCAATGTTATTGATTTGATTTCGATGTATTATCTCTATATTGTATTGGTGTGCAAAAATTATAAATAAATAAATAAAGAAGAATAATTAAATATCTCTTTGAGAAATTGCAATAACATCACGGACATCTATAACTGTACTGTACTGTATCAGTCTGTAAACCACCCACTGCTGAGCGAAGGCCTTTTCTCCTATCTATAACATTAACACTTAATTTGACATTGGACCAACCAAAAAGCAATTAATTTAACAAAAAATTAACGTCATTATTTTTTTTTTTAACATCGCGTCTAGCAGGATACGTATAAATGAAATGGCCATGGGCAATTTTTAGATAAACTAGTACTAATAAAACGACAAATCATGATTTGTTTGAGTATTCTTAGATAATGAGAACTTAATAGTGTCAATAATGATATTTAATGTTTAGATTATGAGACAACATTTACATTACATAAATGTTATAGGCCACTTTGGTACTTTGTCATGTAATTAATATGCCCCTTGTGAAACCACTTAATTGGGCTAACTTACTACTAACTTTCTCACTTAACATTCTAGCTCCGTTTTAAATTAGTTATATATGAAACTGTTGTATAAGGGGTATTAAAACACGAATGTGGGTTTATCACACGAGGCGAAGCCGAGTGTGGTAAACTAACATTAAAACAGCCAGTCCTAGTAACCTAATATCATCCATTAGTATATAAAAATAAACTAAGTATGAATGAAAGATTATTGTAGTTGTAATTAGCATTTTGTATAGTGCAATTATTAAAATTCATTTTAATTTATATTTTTCCGACGCGCAGCGTTCTGGTTGTGAAATGCACGTGAATGACAATGTTCTTTATTTGAAATTCATACAGATATTCTTTTTTTGAAATTCATACAGATACCACGCATCGAAAAGTAAGAATGTGACTGTCTGTTGAGTAAACCCTTTACGCAGAAGGAATCGAAAAAAAAACAAAGGAGTGTTATTATGAAATTCAGTACAACATTATATCATCCGTTTGGATGATATAATGGTTATTAGGACGTTAGTTTTTTTTAATGTTGGTAATAAGCTGTTTAAAAATCTTTTCTATAGAGGATTTAAAGCACGGGGTTAGATAAAATTAATTTATAAAAATAAAAAAAATACATATACGACGACCATATTATACTGTCGATGAGAGAGAGAGAGAGATATAGCAAGACGGAGTAGTCACCAGTTGCTTGTAAATGGAGTAGGTCTCCTTTTCGTGCTGCAGCGCGGCGCGGAAGTCGCCGAGGCAGGAGAGCGTGCGCGCGAGCAGGTGGCGCGCGACGGCTGCCTTCAGCGAGCGCGCGCCGTGCGTCGCGCCCGTGACACGCAGCGCGCGCTCCGCGAACCGCAGCGACAGCTCGTACTCGCCCACCGCGTGCAGGATCAGCGCGATGTTGCTCTGGAACACCGTGCACCGCAGAGATACATCTCATGCTACACTATCAAACGACCTACGAAACATACTGACGATGGATCGATGTCTGTTACTCTTTAGCGCCGAAATTAATCGACCGTTGGCGATACTTCAAAATTTTTAAAGTTGCCTCTTTGCAAAAAATTATTTTACATCTATATCATTAGTGTTCAAGTATCAAACTGAGTTAATAGATTTCGTAGTGTCCGAGGGATAGATGAGCAATTATACTAATATTACAAATATAAAATGTAAGTTTGTTTGTTACGCTTTCACGCGAAAACTACTTAACCGGTCCTCATTAAACTTTGTACACATATTCTTGGAGGTATTAGAAGTGACATAGGATACTTTTTTTTTTGGTCGCAATAACCGACATCCACGCGGGCGCTTCTGTGCGCGTGGATTTCGGTTAGTATTTTATAATTTCCTGCCATTTTTCAGATTTTTTTTGTCACAGCCTATAACTGAGGGATATATAATTTAAAGAAAATAGCAACGCATTTAAAAAATACTTACGTCTAATAAAGCCATCTCTGGATGATTTTCACCACACACTAGGAGCGCGAGGTAGCGGGCACGATACAGCAACTTCAGTGCGGTGCTCACTTGCCCATTAGCGAAGCAGTAGAGTGCTAAATGTGACTAAATAAAAAAACAAATATTATAATAATTTTAATATCTTTTTTTTTTGCGAAAGCGATTAAACTTTCTTTGATAATGATTTAAGACTTATTTCGTGGTTTAAAGACATATTATTATGTTTAAAACGGGTACATACCACGATATAACACAGTGATTTTCTCAGGGATTTTGGCAGCTCATATATAGGTCCATATCTACCCGTGTGTCTGAACACATAAAAGCGGTAAGAAACAACGACCTACAGAAGTCTGCGATCGCGGAGCATATTCTACAGCCGGGAACAAATCACTGGATTGAACTCCACAACCCCTGAGTTCTTTCCACAGACCGCCACTACATACCTAGACTAGTGCGCGAAGCGATTGAAATTCGGAAACACCGGAATTTCAATCGTGAGGATGGCTTTAAGCTAGCCAGTACGTGGAATGCAGTGGTAGAATTATGCAAACCTGAATAGCGCCGCATGAAATCAAAAGAGAAAAGTGACGTTGTAAGTGTATTTTGCCGAAATTTTCGCGAAGTTCCTATGAAGAGAACGAGAAAGAGGGTAGTTCGCTACCCATGACAGTTCCAGCTACACACCTCGTAACACCGTAGTCCCGTCGTGACCACGATCCATGCAACTGGGTCGAAATATTGACACAAAATCACTGTGTTATATCGTGGTATGTACCCGTTTTAAACCTAATCATATTTCTTTGATAAGTTTTTTTTATATTTCATTATAACTATAATTTTATTATTAGTATGGGAAAAAAACTAAAAGAATACTTAATGTGTTTCTAAGAATACCAAATATGTTGTTTGCTTTAATGTCAGGCATCCTGATTATAAATTTGAAATAAAAACAATTCAATGGAATCGCCTTTTGTCATCCCTGACTGGGAAACAGCTCCGCAGCATTCACGGTAAGAAAAGTTCGTCAAATGAGCGACGTTCCTACTGCTCAAATAGTATATTTTAGTTAGTCATGTCTTACAGTTTGTTACTATGGGGTAACGATACAGATATTGAGTGTATTTATCCTGCAGAAAAGGACTACTCGCGGCGTTTATGATCTTGGAGCTCGAGTCTCGTTTCTGATTTTTTTTTAATAAGATAGACATACTTACAATTGTATCAGAGCACATTTACAATAAATTAAGTATATCCACAAAAATATCAATTACTTTGACAAAACAGTAACAATTGTGGTATAAAGACGAGTTTCCGACTTCGCAAAGTAAACATTTTCTTTGTAGGCAGGTATATTATGTATTTGCATATATGTATAATAAAATCCCACAAACGATTTTACAATGCCAATAAATGAATTTAAACTATATATTAAAAAACTTTTATAGCAATAGCCAAAGCTATTATTCAGTACAAGATTATATAAACAACTAAGATATGTGGGTTTAGTGGTATTGACTTTTATGTGGGATATATGACTGAATTTATAGTATTTGAGTTATGAATTGGCGATTTTTAAACGCGTAACTGTTAAACTTCTTGCCGATTTTTCTCAGCTGAACGAAACGTTTTTTTAACACGCATACCGAATAATAAAAAAAGTGTCCCGGGACGCCCGACAGAAGTGATAACTTAATCTAATCTAAGTTGAATTATTTAATATTGAAATTAATCATTATTATTTATATCAATTAATCACTTTCAAAAACGATGATAGTTTTAGGTTATATGCTTATTGTCAACAGTTTATGTCTTGAACAGAGAGAGGGGTAAGCGTCTGTCTGAAATATGGCTTGCAGTGTGGGTGAGAGTGAGAGAGGAGCCCGCCCCGCCTACCGCTGCCGTATGCGTGTGAGAAAGGGAAGACAGACAGATGGTGCCGTAAGGCGTTACGGAACAAAGCGGTTTACCCTCCCATAAGAAGTGATCACTTCAAAAACTTACATATTCAGTGATAGTGTAGGGGTGGTCGATGCCGTTGACGCGCTCGGACATGAGCACGGCCTTCTGCTGGTAGGCCATGGCGTCGCGGTGCTCGCCCGTCACGTAGCACAGGCGCGCCACCATGCGCAGGCACTGCGCGATCTCGCCGTGCATCGCGCCGTACACGTTGTTCAGCAGGTTCAGCGCCTCCGCGATCAGCTCGTGGCCCTCGGACACCGCGCCCGCTTGGATCTTATTCTGGCCAGTCGTGTAGAAATTATACGCGTCCGATGCCTGAAATGTTTTATTTGTGATAAAACTGATTAAACGTTCCGTAACACAGTACTATTTAAATCAATCGATTCGTACAAATAAGAAAATGGTTGTCTGTAAAGTCAGTATACGGACTATAATTTTACGTGATAACATCATGTGAAAACATTGATGAAAAAAGATTACGCATCGGCCGATGGAGTAGAGGAGAGATAGATGCGTCATAAGCCGAACGCCTAGACCGATTGTGCCTTTCTATAGCTTGTTCCGCGCTCTCACTCGCGGAACGTGACAATGAGTCATGTTTTTCGTGCGCGCAGCCGGCGTTCATCGATTTATAAGATATTATCACGTCAAAAATATGTCAAAAACATTTTCTTTTTTGGGACCTTTTTTATTTCTTTAATTTTGTAGACTATTTTTTTTAGTAACTGGGTCCTGATTACATACTTTTGATATGGAGCCCTTAAAATATATATTATAACATGCATATATTTGATACTAGTTAACAATTAAATAAAATATATTAATTACCCTGGGATTGATATGTTTGACGACGGGGAAAATGTTCATAATATCTGATCCTGAGAATGTGGTTTTGTTTTTATTGTCGAAATCATATTCTCGCAATAAAACTTGCAATCCGACCTTCAATGCGAATGACCTGAAAAAATGTAGAAGAGAAAAAAGTCATAAGCATGATATAGCATTTTACAAATGAAATTAATATTTAAAATAATAAATGATACGAACCTTAATAGTGATATTTTCTGCAGAGAATGTTTTTCAATAACAGCGTCCATGCTATCAGCAGTGAGCTCATAACCCCAGTATGCCTGTAAAATTAAAATAAAACCCCTTCATTAATGAACCAGGTCATGTCCTTCATTATTTAACCAAGTTGAGTGGATATATTAAAATTTAAGTCTAACAACAAGGGAATTTTTTAACTTCTCACACTATGATGTGTCTCACAGATAATACTCTGCACCAGATTAAGGTTCCAAATTAATTACTAAATTAATCGACAATATAATAATACTAGTGCAAAAAAATAAATAAACGTTCGACACGGCACAAATCTCAGTAATACCGCATAAAGCGGCCTGCAACTACTTACCCCTTCTACTTTCTTATTTGACTATCTACACACCCTTATACCACATCAAACAACATAAAAATTTAAATTAAAATCAAGTTGTAATTGTGGTATCACTGATTGAAATAACAACACTAAAGAATTTTTTATAACCTTCAAATTCAAATACTTAATAAATAACAATAATTAATATTTTTGCTTCAATAACACGTAGAATTTATTTAAGTTATGAATTATATTCAAGACCATTCAAGACTAATTACAGACTCATTTTGTCGATAGATAGTGCTTCTAATGACCCATATCACTAGTTTTAGTACCCTAAAACAGGTGAATAGGGATCGCATACAATGAGAAATGACTAATGATTTTGACTGCATTAAGAAGTTCCGAATTTGTATGAATTATTTTACTTATATAGTAGTCGGACCTATTCACCCTGTTTTACGGTAATTATTCCTTCCTCGACAGATTAGGTTGGTAATATTGATGTGTAAGATAGTCGAATATGAATCCTATTCTTAGTGCAGTTATCATTGACTGGCAAGCCGCTGACCGCATATAAGGGATGCGAGTACCGACTAGCCCACCTTCAGCTCCTGTTTGATCTGAGCGAAGAGAGCCTTGGGGGTGAGGTTCTGCCAGTCGGGCGAGGGCGGCGGCGAGGCGGGCGCGGCGGGCGAGGCGTGGTGCGTCTTCTTGGCGCGCCGGCCGCGGGGGCGCGCGGGCGCCTTGCCGGGCGCCTCGGGCGCGCCGGGCGCCGGCGCCGGGCACGCGCCTAGGAAGCAGTTGAGGAAGTGCGCCACCGCGGCGCCCGTGCACATCGGTTCACACCCCTGCGATCATTTTCTTTATTGTAAGCTACTTTTTATCAGCGGCTTCGCTCGCATTGAAGAAATCAATTACTCGAATGCTAGATGGCGTTGAAGTAGCTAGATTTTAAGGTTTTTTGAAAAAAAAAATCTTTATATCTTTCGTAAAACATTTTTTTAAAAATAAAAAGTATTCTATATTACTTCTTATACCTCCAAACTATGTGTACAAAATATGTGTACAAAATTTCATGATTATCGGTTAAGTAGTTTTTGCATGAAAGCGTAACAAACAAACTTAGATTCACATTTATATTATTAGTAGGGTTACATTTCCATTATATTGAATACACATTGAATTTCAAATTGAGCAATATATATTACTATTTCACTACATTGTAGTGACTACATGAATTATTACTAAAATAATCGATTATTTTAGTGGGAAGAGATAAGTTACTGAATATATGTAAATTTATTAATATATTATACTCAAAATAAATACATAATTCTAACAAAAATTTTAATGTACTTTTTTTATAATAATAATTAGTACTTATGCAACTGTGGTAGAAACGATACTTATAAAAAATTTGGTATTTATGTCTGTTTGTATGCATGCGCAGCTCAAAAAATTTGTACCGACTTTTAAGAAACTTAGCACAATTACAATTTACGTGCCCAGTTAGGGCTTAGGCTAAAATCATCACACTCGCAACTCATATCCGGAGCGGTGACCGTGAAACCGTCAAGGACGGCTAGCGTCGAGTGTGTCGAGCGCGCTCACCTGCAGGTAGGGCGTGTAGACGTGCTTGGCGGCGCGCAGCAGCAGCTCGGCGACGGCGATGGCGTGCAGGTAGGCGAGGCTGGCGTGCGGGCGCAGCGCGGCGGCCACGCGGCCCAGGTAGCGCACGTTGACGCCGCGCGCGTGCAGCGCCTCCGTCAGCCCCGCGCCGTCCATCGGCGCCGACGTGTGCTCCAGGCACTCGCGGACCTGCGCGACCGTACGTAGCGGGTGTAGTGCACGATACCGCTCTGCGCGTAGCGGTGCTAGTAGTCGTCTCAACACCGGCGTTCGCCGGTTCGATTCCGGCTCGGGATAGATATTTGTATTTGTACAAATATTTGTTTCCGGTGTGGGTGTAAGTCCTTGTGGGTCTCCCACCGTGCCTCGTAGAGCACGTAAAGCCGTCGGTTCCAGTTGTTATCATAGACACCTGATAACGGTCGTTACCCATGGCACAGAAATTATCCGTCAACCCGCAGTGGAGCAGCGTGGTGGATTAAGCTCCAACCCTTCTATATGGAGAAAGCCTTCGCTCAGCAGTAGGTGTTTTACAGTCTGATACATAGTGCAAGATCCCATCGGTCCACCGCCGAGCGAAGGCTACTTCTGGTATAATAGACAAGTATTGCAGCTTGATCTGCCCCGACGCCAGTTGGCGTATATACGGCGATCGGTGATTCTATATCACCATCGAAACGCAATAAAGCAGATTGTCGAGTTAATTAATATAAATTTAAAAATGTATGGAAACGAGAAAAATAGTATCATGTGAGAAATCGAAGTTTGTCTTCCGTTTCGTTGACTGCTTTTGAATCTTTTAGACTATTAACAGTCAAAATTGTCAATCACTACATCAAAAAAATAGTGAAGCGTTGATGGGTCACAATAATTAGGCACGGCATAGCGGTCGCGTATTCAAAGTCAAAGTCAAAATATTTTATTCAGCATAAAATTATTACAATTATTCACTGAACGTCATGAGTCTACCATGCTCCCCGCTCCATCCATCCATCCCCGCTCATGACCAAATATGCATATTTGCATATTATGCAATTTTATAAATAAACCTGAGCGAATAATGAGTTATACAAATAGACGAAAACGGCCGGCTTGCCCTAATTGATAAGTATTGAGATGAACAATTTTACTTGAAACTGCTTAACTTAAGATTCTCAAACAATTAAACCTAATAAAAGAACGACAGTCATGAAAAACTAAAAGAAAATGTGTTTGGATATATGTTATCGAAAGAATACATTATACTTTTAAAGTTAAAAGCTGTATAAGGAAGAATTGATTTACTTTTGACATTAAATCAATATTTTTCGACAATGAACTTGATGACGTTTTAGAAAATTTAAATTTTTTCTCTAAAATTATAATACACGAAGCAAATTAAAATTCTATAAAAGCATATAAAATATACTAACGAAAGCGGGAATCTGCGTGGTGAGCAGGAAGGCCGCGGCCTCCTTGACGAGGTGGCGCTGCTTGGCGAGCTGCTCGGGGGCGGCGGCGTGGCGGATGCCGGGCGAGTACACGTCGGGGTTGAAGCGCACGTCGAACTCCGCCTCCTTGAGCGACGCCACCGCGCGCGCCGCCGCCGCCACCACGGCGCGCGAGCGCGAGCCGGCTGCCGGGGTCTCACTTTAGAATCGTTTCTATCTGGACGACCGCTCTGGTCTAGTGGGGCATTTTTTTTTTTTTGTGAAAGCGGAAAAAAACGGACAGTCGGTTCACCTGGTAGTGAGTGAAAGCGACATCCATAGAGACCCGCTATATCAGAGAATTAGCATAAAGTGGTGCTAGAAGTCGCCTCAACGCCGGCGGTCGTGGGTTCAATTCCCGCTCGGGGCAGATATTTGTATTTGTGTAAATATTTGTTTCCGGTCTGAGTGTAAGTTCTAGTGGGTTTACCCACCGTGCGTCGGAGAGCACGTAAAAACGTTGGTCCCAGTTATCATGGATACCTGGTAATGATCGTTGTTCATGGTGGAGAAATTATCAGCCCACCTGCAGTGTACCAGTGTGGTGGATTAAGCCCCAACTTCTCGTACATGGAGAAGAGGCTTTTGTCCAGCAGTGGGACGTTTACAGAATGATTCAGTTTGATGCAGTTCAGTAAATGTGAACCAAGCGCGAATCACGCGTAAACTAGTTAGTTCTATATAACTGTACATTATTCAAAACTGCATACTTTTTAAGACTGAGCAAACAGTGCCTGTGTATGGAGAAACCTATAGTATCTTTGTTGTAAACAAACATAATACGTCACAGAAAAAAATGTTATTATTTCATAACCCTGACCCAACATTCCTGGCGAAAAAGTATACAATATGTATTATATTATTATATCATACATACATGCCATTATCAACTTTGTCACCAAATACGGGTATTATTTTAAATAAAATTATTCTTAAATCTTTTATCATATGAGTTAATCGTCTAATTTCGACAGATTATTTTAAAATAAATCAAAATAGTTGCCAGAAAAAGAATTGAAAAGTTATTGAAACACTCCAATTATTTTTCTAATGCTATCTCTATGTTTAGTAAACACTGAACCCTCTAAAAGATGAATCAAAGTTTAAGGTAAAATTTCCATTACTTAATCGACACATGATGTTTGTGCTTATTAGTTTTTCTTGAATGAGATGACATATCTTAAATCAAACAAACATCTTAATTCTTAAATGGCAAACTTACAATCATTTTGAGCCTTTTCCCCGCTGCATATTGAATCAGTAATACTTTCTACAATTTTCTTTGCAACATCTGTATCAATCTCGGAATAATTTTCGTTAAGCAATAATTCATCATCTTTTTCTTTTATCTCCACATTCTCCGCTGCGTCTGTATCCTTAGATTCGGTTTTTTTGGCAGTGTCCGGTTTATCTTTCTTTTGTTTCTTATCTTTGGTCTCCTTTTCTTTCTTGGTTTCCTTTTCAGTCTCTTTAGCAGCCTCTTTTTTATCATTTTCCTTGTTAGCTTCAATAGATTTTTGTTCCGATGTCTTTCGCTGTCGCTTCGCACTTATCTGTTGTAGGTGGAATGCAGCGCACCGTATGAACATAAAGTAACGCGCCCTAAATAATATTAACATTGTTAAAAAAAACATCATTGAAATAAAAATATATAATTTACATAGGTATTTGGAATATTATATATATACTTACTCAACAAAACTATCAACTAATTCCTGTCTAAGGCAACACAATTTGTGTTTATGTATAATCGGGAAGCCCATTGATTTAATATCCTCTCTCAACTCGTCATCCTCCACTGTGCATAAGAAAATTAAAAATATTATTATAATATTAATTTTTCTATCTCTAAACTAGTTTTCAAAAGAGAACTATATAAATTAAAAAAAAAATAACTTACACTGCAAGAAGTTAACATCAGGTGGAAACGTTCTTAGAAGGTCGAGAATATAGTGCCTGCCGTCGTTACCAATTATGCCTTTACATTCTACACTGGAACATAGCTCCACTGTCTCACCATTTGCACTCACAACTGAGTGAGGCATAATCTTAAGTTGCTGCCCGGCTTTACTCAACTGGAAAATTAATTACTGTCATGTCATACAAAAATATAAGTTTAAAATATTTTGTTTTAAACAGTCACGTAATAATAACAATAAACACAATAGAAAGCATTGTACTAAGTCAAATTAAACTAAGGCATTGATTTTTGTTTTAAATTTTGAATTTCGGGTATTGCTCTACGGTGGTCTGCCAAATAATTCATGCGACCGATTGTTGACCGATTGTGTATAATTGTGTGATAATGTGACGATTAAAAACGCAAACAATACGATTTAAATTTCAAAAGTATATCATAAGGTGTCCTATGCTTATACATTAAAAATGTATATAACCTTTTTTAGTCTAGATTAATTTTTCATATTAAAATAAAAACTAGTTACTAATTGTAAACATATTTAATTTGTCAACTGTTAACATACTGTTCTCTTATATTTACGCGAATTTTACTAATTTAATTAAAAGTCTAAATCGGATTTTATCGCGTTTATTTGTTTTAAAACTTTACAGAACTTATTAAAATTATTTAAAGTAATAATTTATAATTGTATAAAAAGCGGGGTATGTAACAATTGATTCATTATTCGGACACCCACCACCTCAGTCCCCCGAGATCATGGACGCTGTAAAGGGTCCGAAACGTCGGGAAATAATTTAATTTAATTAAAAATCGTTAAACTGTAAAGTTTTAAAACAAATAAACGCGATAAAATCCGATTTAGACTTTTAATTAAATGTCAACTGTTAAACTAACACTGATCGTCACATGATCGTAAATGTATGATGAGATAACAATTGAATGAAATATAGAGGACTTAATGTCCGAAGAGTTTATACTACTACTCTTTTTCTACTATGAATGGTAGTGATGTATTACAGCTTTTCTTTTTCCTCATTATAATTAGCTAGTTGGCTAACATTTTAATGAACTAATTTTTAAAAATAGTTCAATAGATCATGACTTTATCGACAATCAGTTTTCACTAGTATTGATTAAAACTTTTTTATTTTATTTTATTGAATCGGATTTTATTCACAATTTCACGACTTAATTATTTATAAAAATAAATTAAGACACTTTATAACACTGACCAACAAATAAAAATTTAAAAAAATGTTTTTTTTTCGTTTGTTTTATTGTATTTCTTTACCTTTACCTTTTAAAACATATCTACATGTGCAAATGTATAAAAGTTGTAATTTTAACTTTAAAAGCGGACACTTTGATCTTATCTTCAGCCGGCTGGTCAAGTGGTCAGGCAACTGGACACTTTACGCAGCGGTCGCGGGTTCGAATCCCGCCAGGTGCAGATAATTTGTATGGCGAATATAGATGTCTGCACTGGGTCATGGATGTGTATTTATGTATATATGTATTTATATCTTAAATTTATTTCCGTTCCTAGTACCTGTAACACAAGTTCTTACGAACTTAGCACGGGGCTAGGTTAACGTGGTGTGATTGTTGGTTAATATTTATTTATATATTGACTAGCCCGTTGGCACAGTTGGCAGTGACCTGCTTTCTGCTCCAGGGTTGTGGGTTCGATTCCCGGCCGAGTCTGGGTGTAATATATATATATATATATATATATATATATATATATATATATATATATATATATATATATATATATATATGTATCATTTATGTGTATATTTATTTATTTAAAAAAATGTATATCAATCGGCTATTACCTAAAACACAGGCATTAAGTTGCCTACTTTAGGACCAGACGACCGTGTGTGTGTTAAACATATTCATAGTTAAATAATAGAGAAAAGAAAGTAGCAGCCGCACCAGCTCCATGTACTTGGGGTGCGAGAGCACGGTGGTGCCGAAGTCGATGCTGCCGTAGACGACGCTCTGCTCCTGCTCCTTCTCGAGGATGCCGGGGATGATGGACTGCGCGGTGACGCGGTAGCCGCGGTAGTCCACCACCACCGTGCCCAGCGTGTGCAGCCCCGCCGTGTCCACCGCGCTGTACACGCGCACGCCCTGCAGGTCGTTGCGCTGCGGGCACACGGACGTAGGGGTGATCGTTTCATAACCATCGAAGTTTTGACTTCGATAACATCGACACATGGATGTAAAAAGAATAAAACATCAAAAAGTCAAAAAATATTTAGAGCGACGTCTAGCGTGCATTGAATGTACTCGGTTTAGGATATATATCGTACATCGATACTTTTGATTCGATGTTGACATCGATGTTTTTCTAAGATCGATCATAAAATAAAACATGTATATCCGTTCGCATACGAAGGTAAATTATTAAAAAAAAAAACCATGTGTCTCATCAAAACGGAAAAATAAACATTATGAATACGAATAATTTGTCTTAACTAAAACTATAACGTTAAATTTCTTGTATGGAAATATGACACTATTATAGTTATGATTTAATGTAAGGCGATTTATGAATTCTATTTATTCTCTTGTTTAGATTTTTTTTTAATTTGTTACATTATTATTCTTCAAAACATAAAACCATAATAGGACAAACATAAAATCATAAAAGATTAAATTTACCGGTGCGACGAAAGCCGCCGCGTCGCCGCCTAGGTCCTTATAGTGGTCGCGAACGTCGAAACCGAGAGAGAAGAATATATTGTTCCAGATGAACATTTGCATCTTCGGCTCCTCGCCCGGGTTGATCGCCATCACGTTGCCATCCACAACGGCCATGGCGCCGCGTGTGGCGGCCGCTACGAAGTCGCTGTGTACCTGATACGTAACCACAGATATTTGAATAAATAATGTTTATAATATTTCTATGTACGCAACCGTTTTCGTTTTAATATTTATATTAACCATGCATTTAATTATTGAAGTGATAATTTCTTAATGGAGGGTAAACAGCTACGTAACGCATTACGGGGCCAGTATAGGCGTATGTGCACTACACGGAATTTTACTGACCGGCAGTCCGATTTTTTACGGTCCGATATGGCACGCCATGTAAATGTATAGGGCGCTTGTGCACTATACGCAATTTTACCGTCCGACATTTTAGGTTTCCCAATTCATTTTTATCTCAATTTCATTCAGTTTTTTTCATACCACATCGGACCGTAAAAGACCGGACCGGACTGTAGTGCACAAACGGCCTATGTCTAAATTGACTGATAAAGGTAAGTTATGTACACGGATTACATAAATGTGTAGGAGGTATGAAAATATCTTTTTGTTCTTTAAATGGTTAAAAAGAAATCAAACTGGTAAAGATCGTAATTTTTTCATTGTAATATTATTTTTGTGTATTGAAAATAGGAATATTATTACAGATTACAATTCAAATTTTATAGTTCTTTTTTTTATTTAAAAATAAATCAGAAAAAAATTTCTTCCATTAACAAAATATGTACATGTATCAGGAAAACAGAAAACACAAGCAGATTAGTTCGTTAAGAATATTATAAATCATCATCACCGTTTTTGAAAGTGATTAATTGATATAATATAATTGATAATCACCTCCAATAGATACCGCATGAATGGTACTCTACTCCCGCAACGCATTAGCACAAACAAGCCTATATAACTCGATGCTCGGATTTTTAACTTGAGTGTCGCCCAAATAATAGACCTGATAATCATCACACTTACAGTTTTGAATTTCAATATTTTAATAATGTCTTTTTGTGGCATAAAATATTATGAAAAATCATTTAGTAATTTTATTTATAAAATAAAAAGTCATAAAATTCTATCGGTAAATAAAACAAATTTTATTCGAATATTCTAGAAAAGTTCAAGTTATAGTGTACAGTTTCTTATCACCCTTGACGTAATTTTAAAAAGTTTCTTTCATTTATTAGTAATTATTTTATAGCTGTCTTTTTCCTTTAAATTGTAGAGTTGGAAAGATACGGTTAAAAGTTTATCGAAAAGTGTCATCATATTATTTATAAAAGATGTTTTTTCCTGAAGAGCCTAGATCTTTTTAAATACTTAACTAAAATTAATAATTCATTTACCATTTTAAAGCTTATGTTCCCTGTTTTGACGAAAAATATAAAATAAATATATAAAAAACTTAATTAATTTTTAAATCCATTTTTTTTTTAATTAATGTCACGAGCGCCATTTGTTGAGTGTGTATTTACAATATGAACATTACAATTATATGTGACTCCATCTCTGAATATTAAGTTTTAAAAAATAATAAATTGTTTGGTTAAGTGATTTTTTTAACATAGTATTATGTAGTTTTTGGATTAATGTATTTACTTTTTCTTTGTGTATTTTTGTATGAGTACCATTTTACCATTTTTACCATTGTCTCAAATAAAACCTAAATCTAATATATATAAATCTCGTGTCACAATGTTTGTCCTCAATGGACTCCTAAACCACTTAACCGATTATAATAAAATTCGCACACCATGTGCAGTTCGATCCAACTTGAGAGATAGGAACTAATTATTTGTCTGTTATTATTTGACAGTCACAATTATCTGTTAAATCCAAATGATTCTAACAGATGTCGATACCTTTCGACTGGGTTGAGTAAGTAATCAATAGATGGCGCTGCTATGGTAAATCTACGAACGTGTCATTATAAGCTACATTTTAACAGCATAATTACCACGTGTTGTTGAGGCTAAAGTATAAATTAAATTTATTTTTATAATTTGTAAAATTTTAGTTAAATACCCGTGCGAAGCCGGGGCGGGCCGCTAGTTATACAATAAATATTTACAAATTTTTTTTTCATATTCTACGTGACTACAGCAAAACCTGTTTCATGATGAAATCATTAGAATATGTAATCCAAAATCATTTATTTAATTATAATACAAATCGATATTTAATTTTCTTATAACATCACTAAGATAAACATTCGAGAAAAAAAAAACGCGTATTTTAACAAACCAATCATGTTGTTCCCTGCGTATCAAAAGTTTCGATATGCGATATATATTAGAGGTGATCTGTGTCAACGAGCCTATAATGGACATGGTGGTAGTGGGCAGTGAGTCGGCGGCGGTCGATACGGCCAGCGGGGTGGGGCGGCGCGAGTGCGGCCGGTCACCTTGAATATGGCGCGCTCGCGCAGCAGGCGCTCGGGCAGCGTGGCGCGCGGCAGCTCGCGCGTGGTCTGCAGCTCCTCGTTCCAGTCGCGCGTCTGGCCCGGGATGTGCTCCTCGTAGCCCAGCTTGGACGAAAACGCTGCGTAACACACGTCATATTTGTTTTTAATGGGTCGTTGTTGTTGTTGTTTAATTATTAATGGGTTGCTTAGGGATATATTACTGTATCCGATCGCACCGTGTTGCGCGCCGAAACGCGCCCTCTAGTGAGGGCGCATAGCTAGTCCCGAGAGAACCGTTGCCGCAAGCGCATATAAAACGTACTACCTCCCGTTTAAAGTCAATCGAGGGTTAACATTATACATCTTACGATGGAAATCCGGATTGGTGTGTTCCTATGGTGTTGTTCGATACATGAATTAGTACTATTAGTGTTACCTGCTGAGCCGCTGATCTCTTCAGACCGAGCCAGCTCACACGTGTGCATAAGAGATCGGTTAGTCACTAGTGACCCTAGTTTAATATCGAACACACTTTGTTTGCTTTTATTTGGCTTAAAATGATCGGACGTATTATCGCTTTTAAAAGTTTAGTTTTTAGTCGGTATATATATGTAGTATGGATCACTTACTATCCTCCGCTCGTATGGCGTCCACGGTGTGATCCAGCATCGGCGAAGCCCATTGATAAACCTGGTATGGCGTGGCAACCCTTTCGAATGGATGCTTCTGCATACGTCTCTTCTGAACCAGAGCAAAATTTCGCTTGAACGCGGGAGATACGATACTAAGTAGTTCTATTAAGGAATGACAGAGTAAGGACGGGTTGAATGGTCGAGGATTGAACACTTCTTCGGTGGATCTGTAACGCAATAAAACAAATTATTAACAAATTAAAAATCTAGATCAATAAGACTAACTTTTTTATCGACGTATGGGAGAAATCTTATAACAATGTTTTTAAAAAAATCTTCACAGTTTCCGACGCCATTTTGAAACAAATCTTCACATTTTCTGTCACTTTGGACCGTCACGGCGCCATGCGTTAAATTGAGGAGTGTCTTATAAAGAAATATTTTAATGATAACAAGTGATAATATAATAAATGGACTTATTGAAATTCAATTGATTAAATAGTGAAAGATAGATAATTTAAATTATTTGCTCAAAACTTGTTCTGTTGAATGGATTACTCTAATTAACTTTTTAAGTTAAAAACAATTATTATTACTCGAATACGGGCTTTGAATTTATAATTGAAATAACTAATATATCATGAAAAAATTTCACATCATACGTGTGTACATTAATAACACACACACATACACAGACACTTTTTTTGAAATTTTGTATTACTAAATAAATAATAATTACTGATTGAGGTAGAAACCACGCGGACAAGCCGTTATGTGGAAGTGGCGGTCTTCGAGCGTAACAACGTGCAGGTAGAGTAAGTCTCCGCACATTTTTCGCGGTCCTGGAGGTGGATTCCAGCCCGACGTCGTAAGCACCTGTTATTGAATCATACAAACAAATAATTATATTTTACCCAACAATTCTGCATTGAATACTCGTTATCTAATTGAGCGAGCTGTAATGACCTTTAAACACTGCGGTGCCTTGTTTTCTTTAGTTAGTCCAGGATGTAGAGCCATCAAAGGCCGCTCGGTGCTACCGGGCATTATGTAGTCGGGAGGAGTGCAATCTACGCTTTCTGGACGCGATTTCTTCTTTTCTGTTAAATAACACTTAAAAAATTAGTTCGTTCTATACAAATATAAGTATGAAAGTGAATTTTTAAGACTCCTTTTAATGATTAATACCAATATTTTATATTATTTAATAGCCGGTAAATTTTGATAATAATTATATATTGTATATATTTTTCATCCTAACCGAATGACTAATACAATGATACTTGAGGGCGAAGCGGAGATAAAACTTTGTACGAAAATGTTTTTGTTACTTGAATAAACATACAACTAAATATTAAAAGAAACAAAAATAAAAAGTAGTCAAGCACACCTAATATATCACCCTGGGTAATAACATTCAGGAAAGCAAGGGAGCTGCATTCTTGACCGGCGTAAGCGTCCACATAATCTATAGATTTGAGAAGATCACGGACGTGACGTACGTGTATACGAGCTTCACGCATCGTATATGGTTCTTCTACTACCTATAAAGTAAAATAAAATTAAAATTGTATTGTATGAATATACATTATATTCGTTATATTTATATTAAAGTAATTTATATTTTTAATCATTATTACAGTACATTAAAATTTTTAAATAAGAGTGTAGTGCGTTCATAGAGACTACAAAGTTTTAAGTAAAATGACCTAAGGTATTCATTAAATTATTGATATAGTACTTTTTTTTTTATTCAAGCATGTAGAAACCAGCGATACATATAAGCAAGCAAAACGACGACCACAAAAGAAAACAATACCTTTATCACTGAACCTTCTTTGAGACCCTCAATATTTTTCAATTCAGCAAAATTGTCTAGTGTAACGCCATCCAGTTGAAGCGAAAAACAAGTTCTATGACATGTATCTTCGCGGTCCATAAGTACTTGATGAATTTCTTGCACCAATTCCATGCTTGAAACCTAAAAAAACGTAATAAATATATTTAATTAACAACCTTATATATTCTCAACAATTTGATAATGTATAAAAAAATGTGTGTGTGTATGTGTGAGTGTATTTGCAAAGTAATGTAACTAAAAATATATATATAAATTTACCTGAATATCCAGTGGCTCTGCTCTTGGGCTAACAATTTTAACAGTAAATCCCATATCTTGTATAAAAACTACTTCAGCATCACGCTTTTTCTCATCTCCATCTTCACTAGGTGAAGATTCCCTGTCTTTGTCACCATTGACAACTTTATTTGTATCATCTTTAATTTTTTCAGTTTTATTTTCTGATTTCTTTAGAATTTCGTCATCTTTATTAACAACTGAATTATTTTCGACGTTAGACATATTCTTTTCGATTTCTCTATTTTTATCTAAAGAGCTACTCTTCTTTTTATCTTTCTTTTTACTACCAACTGACTTAGAATCTAATTTTTTTACGGGTAGCTCTGGAGTTAAAATTACATCATTACTTTCATCTGATTTATTTGATTTTATATCATCTGAATCACTGCTAATTCCATTAGAAACTAGTTTAGTATTATCACTACTACTAATATCACAATCTAAAATATTTTTTGGGTCACCATTGACAACGTTTATATTTTCAATGCCATTTATAATTGGTTCTTTGGTACTTGTTTTATCTTTATTATTATCGTCATCAGACAATAATGATTTTTCGCCGTTTAATTGTGTAGTTAAATTGGCGGATTTAGATTGTGATGATTTTTCGCTACTGGTTTTTGTTTTAGGACAATCTGTTGATAAAGAAGTAAAATGTAACAATAATTAAATTTAAAAAAAGAGCTTTATCATTATTAAAATAATGCTCCTCTTAGAATTAAACTAAAATATAGGTAATGAAATGTGTTATACTATATATTTCATATAGATTTAAGACGTAAAGCAAAAACAAACCTATGTTTTGAGAAAACTGCGGTGGAGAGTTATTGGTCTGAGGCGACGGTGCCTTGCGTGCGGCGGCGGCGTAGGAGACACGCGGTAACGTGACGCTACCACCGCCTCCTTCGTCATCCGCTCGTCCGTTCGGTGTACTTGCGTGACCATTAGTACAGGTTACTGCTTTGATTTCTGTACTCATCTCTTTTTTTACCTTAGTCGTCTTCTCGGTTTTAGCAGCTAAAATCAATTTAAGAGAATAAGACTATTTGGTTACTAAGGGGGCGTTCAAGTATTACGTAACGCAATTTTTAAAGACTTTTGACCCTCCCTCCCCCAGGTGTAACACGCCGTAACATTTTCTGTACCCCCCTCCTCCTCCCTAAACGTTACGTAACACCCATATTACTATTTTTACCTAAAAAACACAATTATATTGCACGTGTAATTATGTTACAATTATGTTTTAATATAATTATGTTGCTTTATGTTAAAGCTTTACTTAAATTTAATCTAAAACAATATAATAATATTATAAATAATATACAGATTTTAACTTAATGGCTGTGTTTTTTTTTAATATACAGCTATGACTAAAACCTACATGAGATTAATTATGAACTTTTGAGTTCAAAACATACTAATAGTAAAAAAGCGATTTTCTAGGCATGTCAGAAATCGAGCACGCATGTCTCGTCCCGTGACTAGTGAACACGTGGTAAGCGTTGGCTTGACGCCAAATATCTCCAGCGACGAGTCAATAATAGATGGCTACGGGATGCCGCCAACAATAGACGCCATCGACGCTACCGAAGTTCGTTCTGTTAGTTGTATTTAGTAACTCTTCGTAAAAAATGTAGTTGATTTATGTATTTATACAATTGTTGTAATGTTTTGATATATTACATTGATATTATTCCTTTAAATAAATTTATAACACAAATATTTCTTTTAACAGGCATTTTCATCATTAATTTAACAGCGTGAAGTCAAAAGTAGGTGAACTGCGTATATACGATAAGAGGATATAAACAAAAGTCATCATAGAGATAATAAGAAATATTCACAGTCAATTTTAAAACAGCGTCATTAAGAGTAGGTACATGACGATTAAAAAAAAATGACGTGCAAGAATAAGCAAAGATATTAACCGTAATGTTGATTTTATCTTCGTTGCTATTACCAAACAAGATAACAGAGGTAAGGTGCCTATGCTAGATATTAAATCAAAATTCTTGATAAACAGACGTTGACACGATTTCTTCCCTTGCGCGTGAGTGCTATCGTTCAACGAACGCTAACACCGGAAACTCAGATGAGCAATACTCAACTAGAGAATAATTTGTAGAATTATTATTAATAAAAATATATAATAATTTAAGCTACCTAAACGATGGATTAAATAAGAATGTAATTATAAATTTATAAATAAAGTAAAGAAGCTATCAATTAATAAATGTTACTATGATATAGATGAATATTTTATTGATAAATAATAACATCACCTATTATATACATATATTAAAAATAATATAAATAATTATATTTACCTAAAAAAAGCGCTTCCTCTCTACCTAAATATTTCGTGTCCCTGCGGGGTCCATAATTATATTTTGTATTTTATAAATACAATATATTATGGTTGTGAAATAAATAAATAAATTTTATTTGTAAGTTCATTTTAAAATTATAACAAAGATAAAGAAAATACATACTGTAACTCATATATTACACATTCAACTCGAGTCTATTCTCACAGAAATACAACAGCCCTCCTTAGGTTAAGGGGCTTAGGTGAGCGAATGACCTTGAGCGTTTGAGTTCCGCATCTCCTCCCAACACCTTACCTGCCCCTCGCTGCCCGAACGCACAGGTTCAACGAACCTTTTTAACTAACGCCATCTCTTCGCTAAATAAGGAATTTTAGGTTCCGAGCCCTCTATATAATATCTATAAAACTTTTTCGTTTTTGCTCCTAATGCGAACCTATTACATACACAATCTAAATGTAAAGTTTCTTTTTATGAAAAATGACTTTTAATAATAAAACTACAAAAAACAAACAAAAATTAAAAGTGACATTCGACAGTATAATAATAATAAATATCTTTTGAAAATAATTTATGTAATATCCACTAAACATTTATTTTGTAATAAAATCATCTGTAAACTTACGACCGTTGATCATAAAGCAGGTAACAAAATATGTATCAACAAAACATCAATATTTTCTTCAGTTCTAAAAAATAATGTTCATGGAAGTATGTTGTACGTAAGTATATAGGAGGGCTGGTATTACTTACAAAATTTTATTACCTAGATTGCAATATGGATGTCTACGACCAGAACTTTAGCAGGTACGGCAGGGCTCTCGGTAAATTTTTTACAATATCATATTCAAGCGCATATTTATATATATTTTGTCAATTCTTTTTTTTTTGTAACTAAATTTAAGTATTTGTAATTTTATATGTTATTGTATGTATTAAATGTATTTGTAATTTTGTATGTTTGTTGCTTTAATTGTATACACAAATACTTCTTTTGTTTTGTTTTTTTTTAATTGAACTACGTATATTTTATTCTTTTTTTTTGTATAAATATTATTATATATTTATTATATATTATATATTATTATTTATTATATATTTTTTACCTTTTTAAGTATTTCTTTTATTGTGTATTAAATTATTTAATTTTTATGTGTAACAGTGTATAAATATCGCTCAATAAAATTCTATTCTATTTGTTAGGGTCCTATGACTAAAAGAGAAATAAATAAGACTAGTGGACTGTATGTAGGCTGGTATATTGACCGTACAAAAATAATATTATAAGATAGGTTAAACGTGCGTCGCCGGTGGTGTCCCGATGCAAGTCTCGTACTGCGTGGAGCTATTGGCCATGCTACGGCCCCCGCCTGCTACCCGCTGTATCCCCGTCGCAGCGCGCGGGCAATATCGCTCGAACAAGCTCCCCGGGTTGAAGGGTAAACTTCAGAGGTAGTGGGCAAATGTTGTTGAAGACGCGCCGTATCGTGCCCTTCTTTGTCTTGATATCCGCCACTCTCGTCGCTCCGTCACCTCCTGGATACACTTGCACAATAGGTCAAAGACACCACAATAGAGGAGGCAGGGCCTTTTCTTTTATGAGTATAAGAGATCCTACTTTAATGTCACTGGAAGATGTAGACCACTTGGTCTTCTGTTGCAGTAGATGTATGTACTCCGTATGGTACCTGTTCCAAAAATGTTGTTTATTCTGCTCCACCCTTTGGAAGCGTCCTAGTCGGCCGATACTGATTTCTGTTAACTGTGGATAAGGTACAGATGTTAGTGGTCGTCCAATCAAAAAGTGGGCAGGTGTTAAGGCAGAGAAGTCAAGAGGATCGGAGGACAGAGGAGTTAGAGGTCGGGAGTTTAAAATTGATTCAATTTGTGTAAGACACGTATACAGCTCTTCGTACGTGAAGTGGTGCTGGTGCAGCAGTCGCATTAAATGATGCTTGATAGACCGCACGGCGGCCTCTGCAACGTCATTGAAATGGGGAGAATAAGGTGGCGTGAAACTAAACTCGATGCCTTCCTGTGCAACACACTAGTCAAGATTAGACGTCTGCGAAAAAGTATTTAGTTCATTACAGGTGCCTACAAAATTAGTTCCACTATCGGATAAAATCGTGCGTGGTTTACCACGACGGGCTATAAACTTTGAACAGTCCCGACGACGCCGTGTCTAGTAGGACCGGGTTCCCATCACAGCCCAATACGGACACAGGGGCGTTACTGGAGGCGCATTAAGTAGCGCCTCCTACGCACCCCCATTCGTCGCCCGCGGATGGAGGCCACGTCGGCGGCTTCCTCTCTCACCCATTCGTCGGCCTCCTTCTGGGACATTACTGTCTCGCAGAAGAAGACCATCGCCTTCCAGGACTCGTCGTCACCGAGCATCGCGGTGATGACGCTCGGGAGCGACAAGTCCCCTCCGAGGACCGACGTCAGACCTTGACGCAGCGCCGCCCATCTCGGGCACACCTCGAGGGTGTGCTGGGCAGAGTCCACCGCCGCGCCACAATCATAACATTCAGTCGTCAGCTCCTTCTGGGCCGTCCGGCACAGGTAGTCACCAAAGCAACCGTGCCCGGTGAGAACCTGCGTCCGACGGAAGTTGAGGGGCTTGCGTTTTCGACGCATCCACCGCTCAAGGACTGGGCGAATGGCAGTCGTTACGCATGTACCGTACGGCTGCCCCGCCAGGTCCTTCCCCCACCTCCGCATAAGCGCTTCCTGCCCTATCCGACGCACCCGTAGGATCCCGTCCAACGTAGGGTTCTCACCAAGAGCCCTCCTACCCGAGACATATGAGTAGGTCTCGGCAAGAACTTCCGCCACGAACTCCCACGGGGGGTCGCCGGCTAGAGCAGTAGCTACAGCCCACGATACCGTACAGTACCCCCGAATCACCCTCACCGCGATTGCCCTCAGCGCAGCGCGCAGCGCTGCTTTATTTCTCGCGGTGAGGCGAACCGCCCAAAATCGGGGCACCGTACGTCGCCATACTCCGGCAGACTACAGCTGCCTGCAGGCGGCGCTGGGTCCTCCGAGGTTCGGGAGGAGTCTACCTAGCGCACTCGCCGCCTTCATGAACCTCGGTCCTACCATAGCTAAATGTGGGCCGAAGGTCCACCCTCCGTCAAGGATGAGCCCCAGACATTTCATTTGGGGGCTCATCCTGACCCTTCCCTCTCCAATCTGCAGGGTAGCCCCCGGTGGAGGTCCAGTGGTTGTTCCAGTGTCCATTGCATCATCTTCAGAAATACACCGTCGTTTTCTGGAAATTTTAATTATATATCAAAGTATGATCTTTATTTCACAAGTATGCTTAATTAAAAAAAATCAAAAAAACCCGACTGCGTAAAATACGCTTATTATAAACTAAAAAGAATAAAACAATTTACTAACTTTCATTTGATACCCATATTGCTACAGTAAGAAAAAAAATTCAACTCCCCCCCCCCCCTCATTCCGCCATTTGCGGGCGCCGCGAAATGGACATACATACATAAATACATACATACATAAATACATACATACATACATACATACATACATATATACATACATACATACATACATACATACATACATACATACACACACACACACACACACACACACACACACTCACACGCACACGCACATACACACATACACACATACATACATACATATATACACTGGAAAAACATACCACTCCTTCTGTCGCAGTCGGGTAAAAAAAATTGATTAAAAAAATAAGTAAGATATATAAGTATTTTTCTTACACACACAAGTAACTACATAAAAAAAAATAATAAACAAAAACATAATTCTACTAAAACTAAAATTTTTGAGAGGATCGAACCTAAGGTCTCAAAAACTTGATTCTGTCACCAGACCACAAAGCAACGCTGTCAATGCAGATATTAGTGAAATAAAGGTACACTAAAAGCAAATGATTAACTAGTTAATTAATAAATTATAATACTTTATTACTTACCTTTGCACTTTTACCATATGTAAACCTTTATTTTTTCGGGCCCTTCTGGTTCCTCTTCTTTTTTTTTTAGCTCTTTATTGCCCATTTTACTAGTATTTGTTCTGTATTTTCGTGAATATACGAAGCGCGTTTGGAGACTAAAGCGACACACGTCTATTTAGCATCACGTTTAGACTGTCACTGTCGAACGCAGCGAGTAAGTGAAGGAGAACCGATTTGAAATCGCTCGGAATGGATGGCGTAACCGACAAATTATAATATTGATAAATCATGAATGAAAAGTACAAAAATATCGAAAACCCAACATCAAATAATTCAATTTTAACATGTTTAATATTCTGAGAAAACTTTTAGGTGGTTGCTCGTTTGCTTTCTTTATTTAAACCGTTTCAAACCATTTCAAAGACCTTACTTTGTGATTATTTTCTATCGAATGAAGTTATTTCTATCGTGTTTTCGTAATTTCACCGAAACAGTAAATATCTTGAAGATTTCTATGCATATTTTTTAAATACGAGAAATCGCAGTACTTTTGCTGAATATCAATTTGTTTAACTGCAATAAATCCCGACCACCCCCTTAAGCTTAACTAACCTATACCAATTTTTTATGTTATTGACGTCAAAACGCATAATAGTAAATGTTGATTTTGAATTGAGATAAACGTTATGATTTGAAGTGAGATAAATGTGTATCGTTGCTTAGGGCCAAAACAGTAGCGATCGATGAATTATGCAAAGAAAAGCCCACGTTGCGCTCGCACCGATCTCAGAATATTTAACCTTTAGCTCTATGGGTATAATACCATTTCCTTCCTTGGCCTTAGTATTGTATTTTTTTTTTATTGAATTCATAAAACACAGTTTATTTATCACGGTTAAATATAAGTCAAATTACTTTCATTTAATTTTGACATATTTACAAAAAGTGATAACGAGTGTCATCAAAGCTTTTATTTTTTAAACATTTTCATATTAAAATGTACAGCGAGTGTCATTCGTTTTATCAACATATTATACAATATTGTAATTTTAAATAAGCTATGCATGCTATGCATTGTATCATTGTATGAAAAGAAACAGCGACGTATTAAGTAGGTACCTATATAAATCGTTAAAAAATGTATAAATACATACCACATTTGTTAATGATTATGAAACGACTATTAAATATAGACTATTGATCAGACTCAAGACTGTATGTCGCTAATTGTAATAATTATAATTTAAGGATCAAGAAAACTTAAAAAATCACTGAAATGAATACAAATAACATTACAATACAAATACAATTAACAAGTGAATTTAATTATGTTTTTATCCGAATAAAGAAATAATACAATGAGGATCATAACTGAATAACAAGTATGCTTAATTAAAAAAATCAAAAAAACCCGACTGCTACTAAAAATACTCTTATTATTAACTAAAAAGAATAAAACAATTTACTAGCTTTCATTTGATACCCATATTGCTACAGTAAGAAAAAAAAATTAAACCCCCCCCCCCCTCATTCCGCCATTTGCGAACGCCATTTTGAAAATTTATATAGCCTATGTCACTACTATAATTTAGACAAATCCAACGACACCTCATATGTCAAAAACCATTCGGCCGTTTGGGCTGTAGGGCGTGCCAAAGAAATGGACATACATACATACATACATACATACATACATACATACATACATACATACATACATACTTACATACATACACTCGAAAAACATAACCCTCCTTCTGTCGCAGTCGGGTAATAAAGCATTAGGTATACAATAATTATGTCCAAGCGCATAGCAACCACACAAATGGTGTTACGCAAGACGAGCCAGCATTTTGTCGGTTGGTCACACGCCGATGCTGGCACTCAGATTGACATAATAAAGATATTAGATATATTTATTTTGCCGTAATTATCTGCTACTTATAATTAATAATTAAATAATTACAACAACGTCAATTAATAAAAAATATTATACAACAAACTTAAAAAATTAAATTAAATTTTTATTATAACCATCATAGTAATTTTAATTTACGTAAATGATTTTGTTCGACGTAATTTCATAAAAATTTTCTATAAATAATTCCTAAATATCAAAACATTGTTACAAAAACGAAGTAAATCAATTATATAACCTTCGGCATTCGAACCAAGGTTTTTCTCTAAAAATTTTCTGCACTTGCATAAGATATTGTTACTACTGATTAATTTATTGAGCTAAATTTCTTTGTTAGCTTACTGCTTTCACGGCATAGCATACTTTAATTTCTAACTTTTATTTTAGATTTTATTTTAGAGACAAGTGAGTTTTTCGTAACTCATAATATTCGACATTAACTCATCTATGATGTAAACCATATTTTTATTGTTTTGTTAATATTAAAATAATTATTTATTTATTCCATAATCTCAATGATTATGGAGTAATAAAATTATTATTTAAATTCTAAGAGCTACCAAAAACTCGTGTAGGTAAAGTATTTCAGACAGTGTCAACAACACCACAGACCGTTAGAAGTGGTTGCGATGTCTCAAGCTGTCTTGTGTATTAAAATTATTTAGAACTTGTAGATTTATGTAAGGCGCAGCACGAAGCGGTCAATTATGACTGCTTCAAAATGGCTGTGGAAATTATTTAAAGCTAAAAACGTCGTCCTATAAATCAAACTTTTGAACTACAATATTTATTACAGAGCATAGTGTAAACTCCATAATATAAGCCTACTAAGACCTATATATATAATTATCTTATATATATATATATATATATATATATATATATATATATATATATAAGACCTAATAAAAACCGTTTTTACCCGACTGCGACAGAAGGAGGGTTATGTTTTTCGAGTGTATGTATGTATGTATGTATGTCCATTTCTTTGGCACGCCCTACAGCCCAAACGGCTGGACGGTTTTTGACATATGAGGTGTCGTTGGATTTGTCTAAATTGTAGTAGTGACATAGGCTATATAAATTTTCAAAATGAAAATTTTTTTTTTCTTACTGTAGCAATATGGGTATCAAATCAAAACCAGTAAATTTTTTTATTCTTTTTAGTTTATAATAAGAGTATTTTACGCAGTCGGGTTTTTTTTTTCTTTTTTTATTTCTTTTCTATACCGTTTAATTCTTTGAACCGGTCGCTCTGGAAGTCGATGGGGAAGGCCTACGTTCAACAGTGGACATCCAACGGCTGATATGATGATGATGATGATAATGAAGACCTAATTATTAGATATATATTATAATTTATCATACATTATAATAAAATTTAAAAATATAAGTGTTAAAATTTATTAACATTAGGACTTAGTAGTTTAGACGTAACCTATGTCCATTTTATTCACTTATTAGTGTCATGATTAATAACGGTCAATGGATTCCTAACATTTACCTTTTCAAAGACACCTTACTCGAAATACATAGATTAAGTATTAAATATAATAATAATTCAACCTTCATATTTTTATTTTGTGTTTACATCTGTCATCAGTTAATGGAATATAATCATATTTATATTTAATGCTTTGGCTTTGTACGAAAAAATTAGACAAGAAACAATTCTTAACGATATCTTATTGTGTTAAGTCAAGAAAGTTAAGAATTTTTATGACACGGGTTTGTAAAGTATTGCATAATAGGTAAGAAATGTTGAATGATTTTCCAAACGGGTATTTATCGTGTAGTTAACCGTTTAATTTCCTGGTGCAAAGATTTATTTTCGACATTGATTTAATGCACTTCCGAATTTCTTGCAAACTTATTTTTTTGCATTTTATTTTGATTTTTATATTCCTTATGAAAGTCATTGTGTTTGTAACATGTACATTATTGTGACATGCATTTGTAGATCGTGTCTGAATTGACATAAATCGAAAGATTCTCAATGTTATTATTTACCTTTGAAATAACAAGAAAAAAAAAAACTTATTTTTATATGCTCCCAAATGAGTGTTTGAGCAGATCTATTGTGCGGGAGGTTTGTGTTCACACAAGTTTCACGAGCGGACAATCAAAAAGGTCGTGATAAAAAAGTTACATGAGATGTTTCTGCAATATTACTATTATGTACGATTTCATATTGAATAGCAAGTCTTTATAATTGCCTGAAATTGCTATTTCATACGCATAGTTTTATTAAATTGGTATTTTTTTTATTATTGTTAAGTTTGTAACAGAATGGTTTTATGTGCACGCAATCATGGCGTCAACTATGAATTGATTTTATTAATTAATTGATTGATTAAAATACAAAGGAATGTAGAATGAGAATTTCAAAGAATGAAAGCATCGGTATTACTTGTGATTAATACAACAGTAGTAGAGTACATATTTTAGAACTGCTGAAATGTTTGAAACAGATATAGGCACTTTCAAACAAACAACAATAATACCTTTTTATTAAAATACTAGATAGCTTCGCATCGGTAAGAAAAAAGTGATCTAAGCGACATCTAGGGGCTCGGCGCGTGTGTGGTCGCATCAAGCAAGTCCCGTCATCGGTGTTGAGACTCGCGCTTGAATTTAATTTCTCGCGCGTTAGTTTTTATTTTGTGATAACTACTAAGGTATTCATTTAAATTATTTGGCGTAAAGGATTATCATAATGAGCATTAAATTGTTCAGGCAACTACTGTTTTAAATTGAAAAAAAAAAATTATACTGTATCTGTCTAGATATCTTTCCAATTACCGCATTGTGTATGAATGATCATTTTTTAGAAGTTAGGATTGGTATAGTAAGTTATTTTTAAAAGATAGATATATCGCGGACTTTTCTGTAGATCTATAAAAGATTCTTAGACTAGTGCCGAAAGCCTTTAAAAATGGTAAAAAGTGAAAAAAATAATAGTAGAATGAAACCGATTGTGAAAGGAAGAGAATATAACAAAAATGTAGGAAAAAATAAATTACGGGCGATCTGTGTTCGGGAAGGGGTAGGGAGGGGGCGTTTAAGGGTAAAAAATGGTTTATCGCGATTTCTGGCAAAACCACAAGTCCTATGGAAAAAAGTTCAATGGCAAAGTTGTAGGTAATAAAAAGATCTACAACTTTTCAAGCGTAGTACAGTTCGTAGCATTTTCTGAGAAAATTTACCAAAGTAATGTATTTTTTTTTACACCATCAGAAAGTAGAGGTTTCAAAGAACAAAAACTCCACCGACTATTTTAAAAAAGCATATATTTTGACGTCAGATTTTTCGATTGAAAATTAGGGTGGTTTTTCGATATTAAGTCAAAATAAGATGAATAAATAAATATTTTAAAACAAAAAAATTACAGTGTGCTTGTGACATAAAAAGGTAAGTTTTCACCTAATTTCGTGAAACAAAACTTATTTTTTTAAAAGATAAATATAAAAAACCAAAAACCTGGTTATTTGAATTTTTCACATTAATTTTGAGGTTATGTGAAAAAAGTGTTGATACAAAAATTGTAGATCTTTTTATTACCTACAACTTTGCCATTGAACTTTTTTCCATAGGACTTGTGGTTTTGCCAGAAATCGCGATAAACCATTTTTTACCCTTAAACGCCCCCTCCCTACCCCTTCCCGAACTCAGATCGCCCGTAATTTATTTTTTCCTACATTTTTGTTATATTCTCTTCTTTTTACAATCGGTTTCATTCTACTATTATTTTTTTTCGTTTCAAAACCTATCGGCACTGGTCTATCTACCATACACTGTTTTGTTATATCTTAAAGGGATTAGGCAGCGTTTTCGATGAAAGCTTCTAGGCGGCTTGACTTATTATATTCCGACATTTTCAACAATTATCGTCATATTCCAACCAATTTACACAAAACCATACCAAATTATACACCTAAACCTTCCTCTTGTATCCCTCTGTCTATGACTATGAAAATCCGTTCAGTAGCATTTGAGTTACTTGTGTGCAACAAACGGACGCGGTGGGGGACTTATGTAGTGATTGATGTATTTTTGTCATAGAACACTTACCTTTAGGGTTTTTCAACAAGAACTTTGTTTTTAAAATCAAAATAAAACAATAAATTTAGATGACAATGATACAAATTTTAATTGTATTAAAAAAAGTAATGTTTGGAAATTATGAATGAAAAATTATATCGACAACGGTTACACATGTCGATTCTTTTATGAAAGTTTTTAATCACTTTTATACAAAATGGTGGCTGTATTTCGTTAATCGCTTCACGAATTTTGAGTTTTAAGCTTTTAAGGCTGCTATTGGCTTGGCGATTGGCTCAGTAGACTAAAAATAATCGAGCGGTGTTAAATCACATGATCGAGCTGGCCACTTAACAGCTGAATTTCGTGAAATTATGCGATCGGGAAATTTGATTTGCAATAAATTCATTGTTTCGGTGGCTGTGAGACTTGCGTTTATGTATATTTTCATCACAAATTGTGAACCGAAAAAGTTTGTAAAAAATTCACACACACTTTCACACACACAATTCACACAGAATTTCCTTAAACGGGAAGTTAAATATATTGAAATATTTAAAATGATTAAATAGTATTAATCGAAAAATGTAGACCCAATACCTTAAGAAATATTCAACATTCAAAAAAATTTGTGATACCGAATGCTAGAAAGAGCATGGCGGGATAAGCATGGGGTAGCGGCCCCAGTGGTAATTTCAACTGCCAATTTTTGTGTAGGATGGTCTTAGGGAGTACTACTTACAGGTAAAATTTTACTCAAAAATATGCATTAGTTTTCGAGAAAATCAAAAAAATATTTTTTATGAAAAAATTTTTTTTTTCGTTAATAGTTATAAATATATCAATGTATATGGAATATGTTGTACATAACTTAGAGAGACAACATACCATGATGTTTTTGTCAAAAAATCTCGAGATAATTGTTTAAAAATTTTTTTTTGAAATTTTTGAAAAATTAATTTCATGCTTTCTAAGCTTGATACACCTACGAAATTTTCACTAAAAAACACCTTCATAATAATCTACAACATATATTTGAACCCAAATTTTTACGTGAGTGGAAGGGTGTTTTCTCACAAGTGAGAATACATTCTTAAAAAATCATTATATCAATGAAAGTTTTTTTTTTTTTTTTTTTTTTTTTTTTTTTTTTTTTTTTTTTTTTTTTTTTTTTTTTTTTTTTTTTTTTTAGTGTTTGACACAGTGTTTTAGAATTTATGATTATAAATACATTAGATAAATTTAATCAATAATATCAAAATATGCATTTTATGGTACTAGTACAAAGTGAACCTAACCTCAAGTGCTAAAGAAAAATGCGTAACAATCATCTTGAGTGGATTATTCATATCTAATATGCGTACTATTAAATTTTTTTTAACGTGTTGAGACAGGATTATATATAAAAATTATTATTTCATGATGTATCTCATTGTGTCAAAAACAAAAAAAAAATAAAAAAAAACTTTCAAGGATATAATGATTTTTTAAGAATGTATTCTCACTTGTGAGAAAACACCCTTCTACTCACGTAAAAATTTGGGTTCAAATATATGTTGTAGATTATTATGAAGGTGTTTTTTAGTGAAAATTTCGTAGGTGTATCAAGCTTAGAAAGCATGAAATTAATTTTTCAAAAATTTCAAAATTTTTTTTTAACAATTATCTCGACATTTTTTGACAAAAACATCATGGTATGTTATCTCTCTAAGTTATGTACAACATATACCATATACATTGATATATTTATAACTATTAACGAAAAAATTGTGTGTGTCAGCTCCGACGCACGACTGGAGTTTACTCCTTAAGTACGATTGTCTAAACATACGCAAAAAGAGTTTATCCAACTGAAAATAAGATTAATACCATATGAAAGGGTAAATTAACAAATTAATGAAAATAATATACATATATAAATATATATTTATTCATTTTATGTACATTTATTATAACTAATCGGCGAAATATTTTACATTAAACTTTTCACAATAGTCAATTTCAGATGTGCACAAATATAGTTAGGAATGTTGATAAATTATGTAATTATTATTATCTGACAATTGTCATTTATTTTTTAAATATTATTTTTCAATATTAATTAGAGCAACATTACTTTCGCACCGCACCATAGGTGCGCGCGCACCGAAAAAGTAACGAGGTCATTCAATAGTAGGTTTTACCTCTCATATTTTTCTCATACCGGGCGCCTTATATATGAAAATCGATTCTTAAGGAGTAAACTCCAAAAAAATTTTTTTTCATAAAAAATTTTTTTTTTTTTGAGATGTCAACATTTGACTGAATGAGATACATCATGAAATAATAATTTTTATATATAATCCTGTCTCAACACGTTAAAAAAAATTTAATAGTACGCATACTAGATATGAATAATCCACTCAAGATGATTGTTACGCATTTTTCTTTAGCACTTGAGGTTAGGTTCACTTTGTACTAGTACCATAAAATGCATATTTTGATATTATTGATTAAATTTATCTAATATATTTATAATCATAAATTCTAAAACACTGTGTCAAACACTAAAAAAAAAAAATAATAAATAAAAAAAAAACTTTCATTGATATAATGATTTTTTAAGAATGTATTCTCACTTGTGAGAAAACACCCTTCCACTCACGTAAAAATTAGGGTTTAAATATATGTTGTAGATTATTATGAAGGTGTTTTTTAGTGAAAATTTCGTAGGTGTATCAAGCTTAGAAAGCATGAAATTATTTTTTCAAAAATTTCAAAAAAAAATTTTTTAACAATTATCTCGAGATTTTTTGACAAAAACATCATGGTATGTTGTCTCTCTAAGTTATGTACAACATATACCATATACATTGATATATTTATAACTATTAACGAAAAAAAAATTTTTTTCATAAAAAATATTTTTTTGATTTTCTCGAAAACTAATGCATATTTTTGAGTAAAATTTTACCTGTAAGTAGTACTCCCTACGACCATCCTACACAAAAATTGGCAGTTGAAATTACCACTGGGGCCGCTACCCCATGCTTATCCCGCCATGCTCTTTGTACGGTGCTAGAATGTTAAATACCATAATACCCGCATTAGTTAATGAACTTCCCGAAGACCTACAGGAGTTATACCGGGACAAACGCAAATATAGAAGATCGCTAAAAGAACACCTATTAAAATCGTTAAACGTTTAATATTCTTTATGAAATAATATGGTACGGTACCTACGGTATAAATATCTGTTAATATGGTATGCGACGCGGCGGCTTGTCCAGATAAGCTCTTGTGAGTTTTCGCGGCAGGCTTATGAACTAATTTTATGTATGTGTTTCTTTATATTTTGAACAAATAAAAAAAAAAAAGGTTTGATTTATTTTTCATGAAGTTTATTTTTCACAAGCAATATTGTTACACTGATAGCATTCTTATCGTTGCAGCGAGAATCACATAAGATCTTATCGCTTCCACTATTACCATCACCTATCAATCTTAGACCTGTCACCGCAATTTATCCTAGTTAAAGGATACAAATTACTCATTTAAAAAGAAGATAATTTGTGGTATCACTCGCGTGGATACCACACCTATGTAGGTACGTAATACATCTGTCATAAAATATTTTATACCACGAAACTGCCGCGAAATACTCGTAAAATTTAATAAGTTATAGTCAATCCTTGGTTGTTAATTTATTACGATTCATAGATAAAAGTAGAAACATATAGATACATAATATCAGAGCCGGATTTAGGGAAGGGACAACCGAGGCAACTGCTCCGGGCATCCACAAAAGAGGGGCCTCCACAATAGATGACCTTTTTTGGGAATACATATAGCCAGACGGAGTAAATAACAGCGGTCCGGAGTTGCGACGTATTTTTTATTTTATTTTTAGGAATAGGCTACAATATAGCTCAACAGAGTTTTTTTTTTTGTTATGGAATATGTCTAGCAGCGAGGATAAATATCAGTATGAGATCGAGGCGACTGTTTTATTTTTTATTTTTTTAAATACCTATATTCAGAACGAAAATGTTAGACGAAGAGGCCTCCACTCCACTGTTGTCCCGGACCTCCATAACTAAATCCGGCCCTGCATAATATGCAGTCTTTTAAATAACTACATAAATAATGATATCAGATGATAAGATGATAATTCATCGTATAATATGGACTTAAGTTTTAAGGCAATTAAAATTTAAACTAGTTTGTTACATTTAATAATTATATCCTCAAATTTTTAAACATTAAAAGATAATTCGATATCTGTTCAGAATGTATTGTCTAAAATAAACGCACTAATATTTGGGAACGATGTTTCTATCGATAAATAATAATTGTTCACAAAATGTATTCAAAAGGCCCATGCTTATAACTTGTACAACATTGCAAACACTAGCCATCTATTAATAGTTTTACTAGATGTATAGATAGATGCGTAATAAGCAAAGTCCATTGATTGAATGACTTTGATATTGACTAGACGACGTCAATATTTGATATCATTATTTCAATATAAAACATAACAAACAGTCAATGAATAGAAAATTTGGATACGCAGACATAAAGGTCTCATAATAGTTAGGTTAATTAGATATAGTAGTAGTTTATATAGTATTAGTTACACATGACTTTTCCTATTTTTAATCATCATGTATATTCGAAATTGTTGAAATAGTTTTTAAAAAGCTAATTAAGGACAATTAAAAGTAATAAGTCAGCAGGCGCATATCACTCATTGGTAAAATAAACTCATAAATACTGCGACAATATATTATAGGATTAATAGTTACTAATGAAATACTTAAGTCATTCTTCTTAAAAATAGTAGAAGACAGTATACTACATTTTACCTGTTTTCAAGAAAGAAGTTTCTCGATATAGATTTGTACCAGTAATTTACTTGATACTTTTTCCGAGGTTGTCGTATTTGACAATTCATTTTCGAGTACAATTTCAACAGGCGATGATATAGTAATTACATATTTATTAATTTTTGTCCATCATTTATTTTCTAGATTTTAGTAGGCGGCAGTAGGTAAACGTCCCTCGCGATTTCACCCGCTTGAGTAACACGCACCCAATTGATGTTATTATATTTAGGTTTTGATTATTCTCTAAATAAAAAATAAAAATTCTCAAGTCATTCTAAAAATATTTAAGTTTTAACGTAGCAACGTTAAAGCTTAAAGTTTTATAGCCTGAAAAACAGCTTTCTATTGGTGAAAAAATAATATTTTTATTACATCTATTTAGTAATTTACTGATTTTTATATATAAAATTAAAAAAAGTAAAATATACATGGGAAAATTAAAGCAAACTGTTTTAGGCTCGGAGGTTAGGGATTGAAAGAACCGTAATAGTTATCTTATTGCGCAAAGCTCGGTTAAAATATCTGTGCTATACGTCACATGTTTTACGTTTTACTATAACGTTTTACGCTGCATGAATATCAATTACTGCTCGTTTATGAAGGTCCTCCTTTTGTGAACTATTTATGAACTAGAATGTTTTATTAACTCTTGATGCTAAGCAGACAAACCACAACACAAGTTCTAATTACTTATAATGTAATTAATATTATGAAGAAAGTAGAAATTAGCATTGTTTAACAATTCCCGTCACTTTATGAACGCAGAGGTTTTAGTACTCAAATTTGCAGAAAAAAAAAACTAGTGGATAAATATTGCGTTCGTTGTTTGTATTTAATTTTGACTCTTTAATTATTATTTTTTTTCTTTCTTATTCAGATTTTCTACTCTGTCCACTTAGCGAAAGAATAAAACATCAGATTTTAGAAAGCACTTAGAAAATCAAAACAATAATTGGAACTGCTGCAGATTACATCATAGCATTTTATCTTAGGTATTCTATTTATTATTTAACCAGATAGAAAAAACAATATGGTTAACCTTCTGTAGCAGATTTCACAGGCAATAGACATAGAGAAAAGACGTTTGGTTTATTTAATCTTTTTTCTATGTCACGGAAGAAAACTTATTTTTGAACACAGAGACAGAACTTTCGTTTTTATGTAAAAATAATAGGTTAAATAATTAAACGTAGTGAAAATAATAAATAAATATATACTAATATTATAAATACCAAAGTGACTGACTCAGTCTGATACTCTGTTACACCTTCATAGTCAAGTTGGCTTTCACGGACAAAATCAAATCAAAATAAAAAACAACTTTATTCAAATAGGCCCCACGAGCACCTTCGAATCGTAATTTTACAAATTACCTTTAAAGTTATTATTATTTTTGTAAAAGTAAAGCTACCACCGATTCGGAATGTAGATTCTGCTGAGAAGAATTGGCAAGAAACTCCGCAGTTACTCTTTTGAAAATAATATATAAAAATGTGTTTTAGTACAAAATTAGTATTTTTTTTTTATATCTTGCATGAGATACAGCGCCACTAAGTCCACACATCTTTATCGACTAAGTAATCCTGCACCGAATAATACGCTTTATCTATTATTATTATTATTTTAATAAAACCTTTAAATTTATGTTGAGACAATTCCAAAATTGTTTGTGGGATTTTATTATAGATGCGAATACCATAACCCAGAAAGGACACGTTTACTTTGCGCAGTCGGAAACTTGGAGTAACTACAATTTTGTTATTCCTTCTAGTGTTTACACTGTGATTAATGCTATTTATTTCAAAACAATGAATATCCTGGGGAAGATATACATATAATATTGTTATAAATATATTGCGAAGCAATTGTTAATATGTCTACCTTTGAAAAACATCCCGTAGGGAGACTCGAGCTCCAAGATCGTAAATGCCGCGAATAGCCCTTTTTTGCAAAATAAATACAGTCTCAATATCTGTAGCATTACCCCACAGTAACAGACCGAAGAACAGAAGACATAATACTATGGAAATAGCTAAAATATATTAAACGCGCAGTAGCAACGTCGGTCAGTTGTCGCACTTTTCTAACTGCGAATACTGCTGAATCTACCATTCAAGGACGACAAATGGGAATTCCACTGACGTTTTGAGTCCAAATTTATCCCTAATAATACTGTAGTATCATTGACAATAAGCCTCTCGTTATTTATTCTAAATTATAATTTGGATGTTTAACATTAGGCAACGAAAATACAACGCACTTGGTTTTTTTTGGCGTTCAAAACGAGGTTGTTTGTTTTAAACCAATCTTGAATTCGAGAGAAAGAACTGTTCTGGTCAAATTAGCCAATTGTGATAAAATTTAATATGAACACAGTTTAAGATCTGAGAAAGGGAATAGACTACACCTATAATTCGGAATAATACAAACGGAATACACAGTTAAATACACAGTTTCACATAAACGAGATCGCAGGTATTGTAGTATATAATGTAATATTATCAACTCTTTATGTCTTTTTTTATACTAATAACGCCACAAGACGCTGTTCAAGATATTTTTTTCAATAAATGCAAGTATACAATCCAATATAGACAATAAAATTTGTGTAACAGAACGATGACCGTCGACTATAGATACGCTGCGCAAATGAAGTTAGGTATTATGAGGGGTGTCTTAGCGAGACATCTTGCATGCGCCCGTATCCATGAACGTCAAAGACATCTCGTCTAGACGAACCGCGTCGATGCAACGCAAAATTGAAAATATCTTTCGTATATATTGTACGATAATATTGAATTTAAAAATTTATTAATATTATCTATAAGTATGTCTTATAAGACACAAGATAACTTTTAATGAGTATCAAATCTTTACAAGAAAATTTTAACACATTAATTAATTATTTGGGTGAACTTCCGAAAAGTAGATACCTACCGAATTTAGTCTGCTAAGCAGCATACCTACTCAAAAAATTTAATATTTCGAAAAATATTGCGAGTCGCCAAAAATCCTGTTAAGGGGACTCTTAGATAGTCAAATGGAATGTCTGTGCCAAATTTCATGACGAAATTCGGTACCTATCCACTTTTCGGAAGTTTATCCAATAATTTTTATTTTGAGTATGATTTGTGTCAATCTATTTACATTGTTTTCCATCCAAAAGTTGCTAATGGGAAATTATTACTATATTCAAACTATATATAATACTATACTAAAATTCTCAAAATCAATTTAAAATTTTATATTTATTACCATATATTTTCCTAATTTATAACACTTTCATTAAAAACAAATTAGTATTTTTTTAATAAAGCAATTTTGTTCATTTACTTATAGGTAGCTAATGTTTGTTAGCCTTAAAGAAAATAAAAAAATATGTAAATCTAATATTATATGTACCTAAGTTTTTTGCAAAATTACAAGTTATGAAATGGCAATTCCAAAAATGGGATCATTTCTTAAGAGGATTTTTTTTCTTTTTTTTTAAAGAAATTTTCTATCCACTTGGGAGAGTAATTGTCATCAACTTGTCACTTTACACATATGATGGCCACATGTAAAACATATGTCCTAATTGATAAGGGATTAAATTTCAGTCACAATATTTTCTATACAATAATAATAATTATTATCAATGTGGAACTCTCGAGTCACAGAAATTACTTAATACAATAAGAATGTCCAAGAAAATTATTTTATTAGTTAGTAAATTAATATGTATATTTTTTGTCAAATGCTTTTTGTTACCTGATTTTTAACTTAAAATATTTATTTGTAATTTTATTTATTTTTATTTTTAATATGAAATAAAAATTCTGTGAGTTAAGTTTCACTTCTGTTTGCATACACAACTATATATATATTACATAGTTAGCAATAGTTACTCAAAAAAACAGGATTAAAATCATATAATTAACATTTAAACATAGTATGATGCAAATTAGATAAAAAAGTCATTTATTTTTTATACCATACTGTGACTTGTTTGTACTTTTACTTTATGATTAATACTATATATTTTACAAGTATCTTTGTACTTTTATCTTTTGCTTTTTAAACAAGTTTTTTTGTCTTGACTTGTATAAAGGTATAAAAATACAAAATAAAAATTATTGAATAAAATATTTATATATAGGTAGGTATAACATTAATAATTTAAAGCACATTATTAAGTAACAATTATTTTTTTGTGTTATCATATACAAAAGTTTAAGAACATTGTAACTGACAAATAATTATATAGTGTCTATGTTAAATCAAGAATATAGATTCTATTATTTCTTATCAGAGAACACTGACCTATTTCCAAACCAGTAAAGAAATGATCATATTTTAATACTGTAATGTAATAATACTATTTTTATATCTTAGTTATTTTTATAATAATAAATTGAAAGTAGCTCGAATCAGTTGTGAAATAATAGGCTAAAAATTAAAATTGGTACACTAACATTGAGAACTTTCTTGAATTTTTATTCTAATTAGAGTCATTAATATATGCTAAAAACTGTCTAAAAACTCAGGCGATTTAAAAAAAGATATGTAATAACTCAAAGATGTTGTGTAATGATTTACTACCATGTGGATTTTTATCTTTTTTAAACTTTTCAGCATAGCTGCTTTAAATGAAAAGTTTTCAAATTATAATATTAAATTCCAGACCAATCAGAAGTAAATAGGAAAAAATCCATTACAAAGTTTTACTACAATTTTTTTTTTACTTATAACATTTAACTTGATCACATGCTTTTTAGTCACATGACACAAAATGCAATTGATGTTATTTGAAAATAAAAATTATAATTTCTTAGATTCATTTCGTACTCATTGTTACATAACTGAGGGCATGACCATTCGAAACTTTACCTTTGTTAATATTCTCGCCGCCACTTTTTTCGCTTATATTACTGGTCACTGGACATTTTTTCACTTTTTGCGTTGATTGTTTCATAGCATTATCATCATTCACTTCACTACCGAGAGCCATAACAACACGAGGAATTAATCCGGCACTGACTGACCGCGACAAGCACGAATCCTCACTCAGCTGAAAGAGCACATGCGGTTGAAATAGAGTTCAATTTTCTGTACAGTAGAATGAAGTTCTATTATAATGCGACTAAAGAAGCGAGGAATAAGAGACGTATTGACTTTTCTGTTTTGCCTGCCTACGACATCTTATTGGATAACAATTTCTTACCAAGTAACACTAGTCGGAAAAGTCTAAAATGTATTCCTGGTATCAAAAAAAAATTACATTGCACAAGCAGTTGGACATGAATTTATATATTTTTTTTAAATACTAAGCAAAATAGCAACAAACTTAGCAATGAATTTCAAAAATTATTTTAAAGTCACATATTTTTAAAGCGACACCTAGCGCTTATTATAGATAAAATAAAATCAATGACATTTAAAAGAATGGATGTATTCATAAATAAAGTTTTTATTTTATTTTATATATTGGGTACGTTCGCGCGCCCTCTTCTAATTGATTTCATCACTTTTTTATCTATGCATTCCACAGACCACATGCACGGAAACGGAAATGGGACATGCGCAATAGTTTTTTATTTATCAGTTTTAAATAAAAATAATAAGTAGTTAATAAATGTAAGAAGATAATTTTGTTTATTATCTTTTATGAACAATAGCAAACAATTATTTACTAAAGTTCGACAGTTAAATTCAGTTTTTGAATTAAGTAGTATCATTTCCGTGCATGTGGTCTGTGGAATACATAGATAAAAAAGTATGAAGTACGCATGCGCTCCTATAAAAGTGATGAATTATCAATTAGAAGAGAGCCCGCGAACGTACCCAATTGTAATAAAACATTCTAGAACAATAACTCTATTGTATATTACACCAAATTCGAAAGATAAGTAGTTTTGGTTCATCGGATCCATTATCTATTTTATAAAATATTGTTTTATAATATTATATACGTTTCTCACTCAACTGAATTTAAACTTAATAGGTGGGGATGCTTGATACAAAAGACAATATCAAAATCAAAATCAAAATCAAAATTAACTTTATTCAAATAGGCCCTAAGAGCACCTTTGAAACGTCATTTTACAAATTAAAAATTTAAATTTGATTATTATTTTGTAATGGTAAAGCTACCACCGATTCGGAATGTAGATTCTGCAGAGAAGAATCGGCAAGAAACTCCGCAGTTACTCTTTTGAAAATGATATATAAACTGTATTTTAGTATAAAATTAGTAATATCTTGCATGAAATACAGCGCCACTATGTCCACACATCTTTGTCGACTAAGTAATCCTGCACCGAATAATAAGCTTTATCTATTAATTTTTTTTTTAATAAAATCTTTAAATTTATTATGAGACAGTTCCAAAATTGTTTGTGGGATTTTATTATACATGCGAATACCATAACCCAGAAAGGAGGCGTTTACTTTGCGCAGTCGGAAGCCTGGAGTTACAATTTTATTATTCCTTCTAGTGTTTACAGTGCGATTAATACTATTTATTTCAAAACAATGAATATTCTGGTGAATATATATAATATTGTTATAAATATACTGCGACGCAATTGTTAATATGTCTATCTTTGGAAAAACATCCCGTAGGGAGACTCTAGTTCCAAGATCGTAGATGCCACGAATAGCCCTTTTTTGCAAAATAAATACAGTTTCAATATCTGTAGCATTACCCCACAGTAACAGACCGTAAGACATAATACTATGGAAATAGCTAAAATATATTAAACGCGCAGTAGTAACGTCGGTCAGTTGTCGCACTTTTCTAACTGCGAATGCTGCGGAGCTGAGTCTACCATTCAAGGATGACAAATGGGAGTTCCACTGAAGTTTTGAGTCCAAATTTATCCCTAGGAATACTATAGTATCACCAACAATAAGCCTCTCGTTATTTATTTCCAAATTATAATGTGGATGTTTAACATTAGGCAACGAAAATACAACGCACTTGGTTTTTTTGGCGTTCAAAACGAGGTTGTTTGTTTTAAACCAATCCTGAATTCGAGACAAAGAACTGTTTACGTCATCATAATTTACTTTTTTCCTATCAACTTTAAATATAAGCGATGTGTCATCTGCAAATAGCACTATATCACAAATATCCTTAACATAAAATGGCAGATCATTTATATATATTAAAAAAAGAAAAGGACCTAGAATCGATCCTTGTGGAACGCCCATTTTTAGCACAGATCCAGAAGAATTGGTTCCGTTTATTGATACGTGTTGTATTCTATTAGATAGATATGAAGCAATGAGATCAAGAGCTTTACCATTAACACCGTAATATTCTAGTTTACTTAATAAAATTCCGTGGTCCACGCAATCAAATGCCTTTGATAAGTCACAAAATACACCAATAGCATTTTGTGACCTCTCCCAAGCATCATATATATGTTTGAGAAGTGCCACACCGGCATCTGTCGTAGAGCGACCTCTAGTGAAACCATATTGTTCACTGTGAAAAATTCCATTAACATTAAAATGGAAAAGAAGTTGATTTAATATAATTTTTTCAAAAATTTTACTAAAGGACGGTAAGATTGATATGGGTCTATAATTACTGGGATCACTACGTTGTCCCTTTTTAAAAATTGGTAAAACTTTACTACATTTTAGCAAATCTGGAAAAGAACCCACATTAATAGCATTATTAAAAGTTAATGCTAAGTACGGAGCCAGGACATCAATGATAGTACCAATTAATTTAACTGAAATGTCCCACAGATCATTGGTTTTTTTAATATTTAGACTCTTAAATGCTTTTAGAATATCTAAAGAATCAACCTGCGAGAATGAAAAATCAACATTACATTTGCTAACGTTATTTTTTAGAAGTTGGGTAGAATTGGTTGAAGATGAATTCAGTCGGGAAGTTAGATCAATGGGTATTTTATCGAAAAAGGTTTCAAAGACGTTTGCCAACTTTTCATCTGAGCTTACCACAGTACCATTTATTTTTAATTCAATTGGTATAGTTTGTTTATTACGTTTCCCACAGATACTATTAATTATATCCCATGTGCACTTAACTTTATTATCAGAATTAATAATTTTATCTTTAATATAGTTTGATTTAGCAGCCATACAAACAGCTTTAAAAGTTTTAGAATATCGTTTTACATAATCCAGAAATCTAGTCTCCTGATTCCATTGCCGCATACTGTACAGTTCGTACAGCCTATTTCTACTCTTATAAATACCTTCAGTAGCCCATTCACTAAATTTTAATTTTACATTTATATCTAAAGTTTTAAGTTTGAAAATGTTATAGAATTCTTCTAAGATTAATTTGAGAACAGAATTATAGATTGCATCTGGATCCTGTGCCATCACATCTACATTACATATTTTTTGCGCTACAATATGCGTGGAAACGGAAATGGGAAATGCGCAATAGTTTTTTATTTATCAGTTTTTAATTAAAATAAAAAGTAGTGAATAAATGTAAGAAGATAATTTTGTTTATCTTTTATGAACAATAGCAAACAATTATTTACTAAAGTTTGACAGTTAAATTCAGTTTTTGATTAAAGAAGTATCATTTCCGCGCATGTGGTCTGTGGAATGCATAGATTAAAAAATCCTATAAAAGTGATAAATTATCAATTAGAAGAGGGCCCGCGAACGTACCCCTAGTTTTATCCCTATTCACCTCGAGAACCCTATTCACCCCTTTTTAGGTACCTTGTGTCTCTGTAGTTGTCACCAGTTGTCACTTGTCAATATTATAAATTGACAATTGTTTATTGTACTCCTTCTGTTTGTATGTGTTTATATTACTCTTTGCCTTAGTCTTTGGCCTTTGTAGTCTTTGGCTTTGGTTTATGACGTCTAGTTTCGAAGAATATTGTTGTTGTTTGACTTTAAATTATTTTTCTATTCTTAAAAAAAAGTATTTCATGAAATAATTTAGCGCACGCTAAAAACTAGATTTCCAACGAGAATAGTTTTATACCTTTATTAGTTACTTCAAATAGTTATCCTGGCTTCCGAAAATTATCCTAAGGTTACATTAATAAGTATACCTTAAATTAATGTATGATTTGTTTTAATAATTATTAAAATTATTAAAAATACATTTCAGAAAATGCTAGATGGGTGGTACTGTCGCTCTATAGCAAATATGCAGGCTAACGAAGCGGCCAGTGCTAGCAATAGTGTTAATGCAGATCCTCCGCATAGTCACGACTCACGGAAAGACTATTCTAGTGACAGCAGCAGCGATCCTGAACCAGAACCTAATTATAAAGTACAATATTTGACTCTCAAGAAGAAACTGAAGTATCTTATTTATGTATGTAAATTAATGTTATATGATTTTAAAAGGTATATACCTCACAATATGACAAAATTTAGTAATATTAAAAATTGTTTATTAGTAATTTGAAAAAAGGTAATTGTCAAAGTATACAGTTGTAATAAACTTTCACAGTACAATTTTTTAAATGTAATTTCTTATAAAAAGTGCAATTTAAAAAAAAATGCATGAAATATTATTTATAATCTTTAACATTTTTCTTTTGCCAAATTGTTAATAGAACAAATATTATAAATTTTTGCAGGAAAATGAGTGTTTCCAGGATGCATTAAGATGCAGTCAGAAAAGACTATTAAAAGTGTCTCGTGACCGAAGCTTTCTTTTAGATAGGCTTTTACAATATGAGAAGCATGATAGTACAACCTCAGACAGTGAAGATACGGAATCCTCAGATGATGCTACTTATAATCATGCAGAGGCTATGAAAAGGTAGGAAACAAATTATTATTATTATTTATGTATAGGCGGAATTTTTCCAACACTTATACTAAACATTTACGGTCTTACTCATAAACGTTTCTTAATATTTAATCCATTGCTTAACAACTGATCAGCAAAAACCTCACTCATAAACACTATTTAGCGTTAAGAAGTCGTTAAGTAATGCGTAAATCGCTGTCAAAATTAAACCCTGCCGAGACATAGTTTAACCCTCGTTGAGCGGCAAGATGGCGGATTTCACATAAATCAGCTGTTCTATGACGACGTCTGATCTACTTACTTGCGTTTGTTTGTTAGTAAGAAGAGATTTAGAATGAAATTTCCTCTATATAAAAATTAATATATACTAAATTAGCGTTATCTGTCTGTTTAATACAGATATTTAGAGGTACCTAATTTTAATTATAATAACATAATTTAAATTAGGTTATATCTGAAGTAAATTTATTGATTTAATATTTAATAAGCTTTGTTGAATTTTGTAATTGAGGATCCGACTACTACCCATCAAAATAAAAATGATTACAAATTAGAATATTGATCACAGTTCCTGTCAATAGAGGTCACTAGTAGTGACTCACTACAATATCGAGCTAGAGTTTTCTCTATAATGTTAATAGATGTCGCTTGAATATTATTTTTAACAATTTCGTTCATTCAATTTCTCTATCTAATCGATTATTTTGGCTATAATCTGTGCCAACCATCTATGTATCGTTCTTTGTTCGTTTCTTAACTAAGTAACAGCTAGTCAATGTTTATAAGTAAACAAAAGTTAATCCTTGATTTATAGCTTATGAGTGGATTAACTAAACGGTGGCTAAATATTACTTAACGTGATTTTTATAAGTAAGACGGTTAAAGCTTTTTATAGCCATGGACATGTATAGCTCCAGTATTTAGTGCCCTCAGGGCCATAAATGTAATTTAAACTTTACTTAAAGACCTTAACCTTACCTAAATGCTTATTACTTTAGGTGATGTCGGCAAGTGATATCAAGCTTAATTTCTGCTTGAAAAATTCACTTACGTTCAGAATGCAATCAGTAAAAATATATTTTCTTTATGAATTCAAATTCTAATATAGTAAATAGTTTAAAGTATCAAAATATAGGGTTTGTTATTGATAAGTTGTTAGGTCTTTATTATTAAGAAATATTAAATAATTGCCCTGCCTACTGCTACTTCAGCTTGCAAATCCATTGGGCTATGTCGGCAACTTTTCGTTCATCTGAGGATCTCATCATTTTTGATTTGATCTCGCAGAGAAATACCAACCATAACCCTCTCCATTGCACGCTGTGCGGCTTGGAGCTTGTTTAAAAGGCCCATAGTCAGAGATCACGTCTCAGGTCCGTATGTCATCACTAATAACACACAGTAGAAAACTTATGACTTCGGGCTCTGAGATATGACGGATGAAAAGATGTTTTTTAACTTCCTGAACGCTGCCCATCCTAGCTGGATTCGACGATTGACCTCTCTCAAAAATGGACCTACCAAGTTGGACATTTTATCCTAGGTAAATATACTCATCAACAACTTCGAGAGTAGAATCTCCAACCAACATCGGAGTAGGCACGATATGGACGTTCGACATGACTTTTGTCTTGTCCATATTCATTTTAAGGCCCACCTGTCGGAAAACTCCATCAAGGTCACTGAGCATACTGTTCAGGTCTTCCAGGAATTCTGCCATAAGCACGATATCGTCGGCAAATTGAAGGTGAGTGATCAGTGGCGTAGCGTGACTTAGATGGGCCCTGTATCACAATGTGTTAAGGGACCCCAAATTTCTTTGCGTACGACGACGAAAGAAAAAAAAAGGTCGTTACGTCTCACTCTGAAATTTGTCTTTATGTCGTCTGCCTATATGTAATTAAAAAAAAAAGGTTGTCGCGTCTCAACTCTGAGGTCCTCTGAGGTGATCACCTCAGGAGGGTCATATTCCAAGCTGTGAGAGCGTATAAGTGCCGGTAAAGGGTGTCTGGTCCTCCTACGTTGGGCAGGAGTCTGTCCACCACAGTGGCGGTACTTTCGAGCCTCGGAGCGAGCTCCGTGAAATGTGGACCATTGTTCCTTCGGCCGTCTAGAGTTAGGCCCAGATATCTCAACTGGTCCCGAACCTCTATCACCGTTACTTAGACTGCGATCCACACACGTCGGGGGAGGCTTCTCGCCCGGACCACTTCGTGGCAGCGGCGAGGAGATCCCGGGGGGAAATCCTGACGTGGGAGGAGGTCGCACGCATGCGGAGGCAGGCGCAGGACACCCTGTTGCGGCGGTGGACGGATGACCTGGCCCCGCCGGTCCCCGGGCAGTGGACGGTGGACGCGGTCAGGCTGGTCCTTCGTAAATGGGTGAGGCGGCGATTCGGGCCGCTGACCTTCCATTTGGTGCAGGTGCTTTCCGGACACGGGTGCTTCGTTAAGTACTTGTACAGTACAAAATCGCCAGACGGGAGGCGACTCCAGTCTGCCACGCGTGTGGGGTGCCAAAAGATACGGCGCTCCACACGCTTGAGGTTTGTGCCGCCTGGGAACCGCAGCGTCGCGCGCTTTCAGCGGTCCTTGGACGGGATCTCTTACTGCCGAGCGTCGTAAGAGCCATGCTCGACAGTAAGAGATCGTGGCAGGCAGCGGTCTACTTCTGCGAAGAGGTAGTGACGCAGAAGAAGACCGTGGAGCGGGCTAGGGAGGACGACGCCTCTGATGACCCGCTCCGACGCAGACGCACGGGGGTAAGGAAGAGACGGTTTGCCCACCTCCTCCCCCCCTCGTAATAATGGGGTCGCTGGCCGATAGTCAGGGGACTTCGGCCAACTTAACAGCGCGACCCCACATGTCTGAGGGGTGGCCTTTGTTGTGAGCAAGGCCACCCCACCTTGTGCCGGAGCCCCGGATGTTTATCCGGGCCTACCGCCGGGGCGAGGTGGTGAATGCTAGTCCGACCCCATCTCGCCCCACCCAGGCGGATGACTGCGCACACGTGGGGTTTTTAACCCGCGGGAGTCGGGCATAACCACTTCGGTGCCCCCGCGCCGTAGTGATATCCATAATGGATTTTCCCCACGTAAAAAAAAGGCTCCTCACCCGGGCCGTAAGTAATGTGTCATCCGCATATATGAATATCAGATGACACAACCCGAGCAGATAATACTATGCCCTAAGACAACTTGTTATATCATTATATTATAAGCCTAAAGATATCACGGTTAGCTTGGCATAGACTTGGAACTGTAATTGAGTAAATGCATAAGCATTCTTCTTTTCCTATTTGCATTTAAATTGGAGACGATTCTTTATACATACCTTCTATTTCTACAAGATAAAGATAGAAATATCAAATGTTACTTTTAAATCAAAGTTTTCGAAAAAAAAAAATTAGGACTATAAATCTTTTTTTTTTTTATACCACGACGGTGGCAATCAAGCATACGGTTCGCCTGATGGTAAGCGGTTACCGTAGCCTATGGACGCCTGCAACACCAGGGGCATCACATGCTCGTTGCCGACCCTTCAAAAACCTATTTACTCCCCTCTTGAAGGACCCCATACTGTAGTCCTGTGGGAAAACCTCGGCAAGGAGTTCATTCCACAGCCGAATGGTCCGTGGGAGGAAGTTCCTCTGATACCGAACTGTACGGGACCATTTGGGCTGCAAAGTGTGAGCATGAATTCCCTGTCGATGGCGAGCGGTGCGATGATAAAAAGTGGCCGTTGGCATCATTTCGAACAATTCTTCGGAATACAACCCATTATACAAACGATAGAGCACGCATAGGGATGCAAGATCTCTTTTTAGACTCAAGGGCTCGATATCGCTTGTCAGTATTGGATCGTCAACAATTCTCACAGCTCTCCTTTGAACCGAGTCAAGAGGACCAAGCTGGTATGCCGGTGCTCCCGCCCAGAGATGAGAGCAGTACTCCATATGGGGGCGGACTTGCGATTTATATAGAAGCAGTCTTTGCCCCGGCGTGAAGTACCGCTTCGCTCTGTTAAGCACACCGAGTTTATTGGATGCCATCTTAACCTTGTCGTCCATGTGACATCGGAACTGGACGTCGCTGGATATGTCGACACCAAGGATACCAATACTTTTAGAGATGGTAAGGGTTGTGTCCTGGAATTGAGGGGCCACAGTGAATGGGGTTTTTTTAGCGGTGAACGCACAAACTTGTGTCTTGGAGGGGTTAAATTGGACTAAATTGTCTACCTATAATCCTCCCACTCGCCACCAGGGAAATAGAGCGCTCACGGTGCCCGCGAGCGCTCTATAGGCGAAGGCGGTCCGCATAGGCGGGCCAACCGTCGGGGCGCCACGGTTGCATGCGAAAGCGATCCCGTGGCGCCCCACTATGACGATGAGGGCACCGCTGGGTTTTAGTGCGGTATTCTGGACTAAATTGTCTCGACCCCAATCGGAGACTTTGGAAAGATTACTCTCGATTTGAGACACAAGTTGTTCGCGACTTTCTACCACAGCGGAACGAGGGATGTTTGCACGGCTTGTGTAGAAAGCGTCTCCAGTGCTATCGTCCGCATAGCAATGAATTCCATCAATAGAGAGTAAGTCATTGATATGCAGGAGAAACAGCGTTGGAGACAGCACAGAACCTTGTGGGACGCCAGCGTTTAAGTCCAGTTTTGCGGAGTAGCAGTCATCTACAACGGCTCGTATGCATCGATCAGACATACAACTGGCAACCCATTTGCACAAACCCTCGGGTAGTCCGTACGATGGCAACTTCGAGAGAAGACACCGGTGCCAGACCCGATCGAACGCCTTCGCCATATCTAAGCTAACTGCCAATGCCTCACCTTGACTCTCGATGGCTGAAGCCCATCGGTGTGTCAGATACACTAGAAGATAAAAATAATAAATAATAATAAAAAAAATAATAATAAATCTCATCTTTTATTATACATATACTTAGCTTATGCTATTCTATGGCTTATTATGTAATACTTACCTTGTTCTTTATTGTTTATTGTAAACTTAGTAATATAATTACTTGGCGTTGGGCGAAGCATCGAGTTCTCGTTATATTGAAGTTGAAAGTTAATTTCTTTTTTCATATTTTTTTTTTCAGGAAAAAGATGGACACTGGTGCAGGTCAACAAGCCCTGTCCACACCGTCATCGCTCAATAAAGGTCTCAATAATACTATGAAAAGGAAAAGAGCTGTTGTCCCTAAAAAAACACCAAATCCTAATAATCCTGTAAGACAAAACATGATATGCACATTCATAAAACTAACGTCATTTTTTGTGTAAATATTTATAATTCATCAAAGTTAAAAATTTATTTCTATACAGAAGTTGTTGATCTTTATTGGACAGATATAATGAGTATGTCTGTATGTATTGTTAAAAATCACCACTTTGACCAATCTATGATTGGTGGTAAACAATATATCTATATGGTAATTAGACATGGGGACATTCATCCTCTTTGATACAAATTTTTAAATATCTAAGGTTTTGTTCAAATTATTTTTGTTAATAGCATCAAGCTAGTGCCGCAATGATGGCGAAAGCTTCGCCAGCACTAGGATTCAGCTTATCGGCCGGCGACGGCCACATGACTCCCGAAGAGGTAGAACGTCATCTCCAATCACGACAATCTTACCTCGAACTTTTACCTGAACGTGCGCCGCCCACTGTACCTACAGAGATGTTTAGCAACGATCCTTCACTAGACAGGTAAATAAATTGTTAAAATAATATAGTTTTAAATATTAACCAACAATTACATCACGTTAACCTAGCCCCGTGCTAAGTTCGTAAGAACTTGTGTTACAGGTACTAGGAACGGAAATAAACTTAAGAAATTTATATAAATACATATATACATAAATACACATCCATATTCGTCATACAAATTATCTGCACCTTGCGGGATTCGAACCCGCGACCGCTGCGTGAAGTGTCCAGTTGCCTGACCACTCGACCAGCCGGCCGTCAAAGTTCTCGTTATTAAAAGAATTTATAAGATATTATTTCAATAAAATTAGTTTTTACCCGACTGCGACAGAAGGAGGGTTATGTTTTTCGAGTGTATGTATGTATGTGTGTATGTATGTATGTCCATTTCTTTGGCACGCCCTACAGCACAAACGGCTGGACGGTTTTTACATATGAGGTGTCGTTGGATTTGTCTAAATTGTAGTAGTGACATAGGCTATATAAATTTTTAAAATGGCGCCCGCAAATGGCGGAATGAGGGGAGGGGAGTTGAATTATTTTTTCTTACTGTAGCAATATGGGTATCAAATGAAAGCTAGTAAATTGTTTTATTCTTTTTAGTTTATAATAAGAGTATTTTACGCAGTCGGGTTTTTGATTTTTTTAATTAAGCATACTTGTTAAAGTAACAACATCTGAGACTTTTGATAAGAGACAGGACTATTTTCTTTTCCGTGTTTAAGGTTACTTATGTCCAATAGGAAATAGAGATATCTTGACATACATACAGTTTTATTATGTGTACGTGACAATTCGAGGCGCGAGTCTGTCAATTTATAATTAAGTTCCACTTGTTATTACAAATTAGAAAAACATGTAAAAAATATTTTTTTCCAGTGAATCTAATGATGTTTTGGAAAATTCGCCCAATGTTGAAGAATGGTTTGATTAACAGTGTCTGAAGATCACTTCGGTGAAGATTCCCCAAAATAATTTATGTGTATTTATAAGACAGACTTTTGTCTTTAGACATAGTTGTAGACAAATATTTTCTTTAATAAAAAACTTTAAAAGTGTAAGTGACCTTTTAAACATTCTATCTAAACATATTGTTCAGAAATCAATATTTTCTCACAAGTTTGCAAATGGAGTGTACTTATAGTACATAATATGTTGATTGTAGGAAAAATTTATTATTTGACTACAAGTTTCATGTTGTAAAAATGTGAAAAAAATTGCAGTTAAATAATTATGTCTTAGTAATAATGGCTATGTTTGCCCCCTTTTAAGTGAAGTATTCTTCACTTTGAAAGAAGCGCATGCGAACTTCATACATTCAATATGCGCGGAAATAGGATATCCGCAATATTTTGTTTTTTTGGCGAAGCGTTCCTATCAAAGTGAAGAAATTTTCGTTTAAAGGAGGGCCCCGAACATAGCAAATATATACAATAAACCCATATAATGTCATAGTAGTCAGTGGGTACAAAAATTCAATTGTGTGTAATAATATAGCTTTATGTCAAATTGGGAATTTTGTAGTAGAAGGAAAGAAAAAGAGCGTATGAAATATGTACTGGTTAAATATTTATTTCAGACATTATTGATAAGATACAATATGATTTCAAAGCACAAGATCAAACAATATTGTTTTACAATCACTTTTAAATTTTTCATGTTATGATATTTGTGTATAATCACACATTTCATGTATTCTATGCATGTATCCAATAAGCATTTATACTCTTACTTAAATTCATATTATACATACAATATGTAATATTTTATCAAATATTGTAAATACATAATTTTTTTTAAACAAACTTATTTTATTGTTACAATACTTCAAACATATCTACCATGCAAACAAAGCTTTAGCATGCTATTAATTAATAGATTTATAACAACATTTAATATTCAGTACTACTATACACTACATTGCCTAACTTATCGCTAAATAACTTTATGGTACTAAAATAAAAAAATAAAATTTATAAGTGTGTGAGATTCCTATATAAACTCATGAGTACATATTAAATAAAATATTTCGTTATCCTACATACATGAGCTAAAGGAGGTACATGGCATTTTCAGATAACTATAAATCACGTCATGCAATAACGCGTGACGTAATGTGAATTTAAATTTCAAGTATCATATTACTTTCAATACATTAAATAGGTACATTTAACGCAACAAAGTGGTAATAAAAAAAATTATAACCTTATTAATAAATTAAATTATAACCTATATTCATAGTACCACAAAGTTGCATTTAATGCTTTTCTAACAAAATGATAAAAGTGTCTCCCTTTGATATCACACCAATCTTAGAATTCGTTTTAAAATTAGAAAGCTCAGGGATCTTTACATGCTTTATCTACCAATCAACATCAGTTGAACGTTAAAATATGCTGTCGGTTGTTAGAAAAAGTATTACAATTAGATCACCTTATTTACAATTTAAAGTTCCTTTGTCAATAATAACCAACAAGATTTACAAAAATTGAATTTTAGATTAGTATTATTACAATATTTTATGAATGAAATTGGAAATATGCTATCTCGTAATTTTTAGTTAATATCCATTAAAGGAACATTTTTTTTTATTTAGCTATTCAAATATTAATTTTAAATATGTTTTTTCATACTTCGATTTTTTACATAATAGAAATGCCCTTTTTAAATATTTTTTTCTGTCAATCAAATAATAAATAGAATAATAAAATATACAATGAATAAAAACTATTCAAACTTATATTCACAATTTTTGGCATAGTGTTATACTATGTTTGGTTTATACATAACTATAATTTGCACTGCAGTTATTTGTAAGTTACATTTTTAAATAGAAAGGTTTAAAGAAGCTGCAATATTATAATTGTTATCTTGATTACATGAGATACTTCTTATCATGCAAAGTAATTTTATATTTGAAAAATTAATAAATAAAAATAGATTACACAAAAAGTTATGGAATATATTTCAATAGAAATAACCTAACAAAATATATTATTGTTGTCTTTTAATAACCTTATAAAATGATTAACATTAAAATATAACTTTTCTAAGCAATTTAAAGTTTACAAAACCTTTATGGACAAAAAATATATATACACTTCAAAGTGTTAAAAATATATCCAATTTATAAACACTGAGAGCAATCTGTGGTTGCTATGAAGTATATTTTGTAACAAACACAAACTAAATGTAAGAATTAGAACTGATCTGCTAGCAGATTACAAATTTCTTGTGATACTGTTTCTTTGCTTGATCTTACAGTGAGTCTAAACATTTGAGCTTGTTTATTTGGTTCCAATCTCATGAGACATCCTACTTGTTGCATTCTAGTATGTACTATTCCTGCACATACAAAATTGTCTGGGTTAGGGTCAATGCCATCTAATAATTGCATTCCAAATCCAGCTAATTTTGTACGAGTTGCTGTTAAATCTATAGATCCCTGTGCTTTGAATATTTTTTGAGCTCTTTGCTGTTCACCTCCCAAATTTTTCCATCTGGCAAAGAAAGACTCTCCATTCATTTCTGTTGGTTCAAAGAATTTATTGAGTGTGAGTGGGAGTTTCATAGAGATTTTTTGAGGGACGTTGTTGTAAATAAATGAAACCGACATACTAGGAGTATCAGCAAAATCTTCAATACATTCTGCAGTCAGCATTTGTTGAATTTGAGCACCAGCTTCCAAGATAGGTTCCATAGGTTTCATTTGCACATTAAGCTTATGTAGATCATTCCAGTGCAATTCAGGTCGGACATTCTGAATTGGAGACTGTGTTTTATTTCCATAAAATAGACCAATTCTCCCCAAATTTTGCCTGAATTCACTTTTAACTCCTATTTGAATAAGGTCATTTTCAAAAAGTACTCCATTATTTTTAAACAAAAACTTTTTGATATTATTCTGTTGCACAGTTGTTGGGCTAATTTTAGGTGTGGTATATAAGTCTCCAAGGACATCTAGCAAACCATTTCCAGTAGTTGTATTAGTCCCAGGTGGTGTTGATAATCCCAGTAAATCAGCACTTGAACTGTTTATGTTAACTGTGTTATTGGCAATGGGGGCTGAAGTTACATTAGGTTGGGGACTTTTTGATTCCCGCACATCATCAGGTATGCGACCTGGTTTCTTCTTTTTCAGAACTGCTAATATCGATGACTCCCTTTCTGGAAAAGCTGGCATTTCTTCCAGCACTGTTGCTAAAACATCAGAACTAGCAACAATACTCAACTGCAAATATTCTGAAGCCCTCTGTTGCAGCTCAACATCAGCAGAGCGTAAATTTGAGTCTGCACGGAATACCTCTTGTACTCTGTTTTTTATTTCCGGAAACAAATTTACAAGTTTGATATATGTTGACAAAAGAAGAGCTCTTGTTGCTGCAGAACACAGATGATACTTGGAATGAAGTAGTTCAAACTGAACCTGAGGAGATGATCTGGTATCGCCAGCAATTAAATTACCAAATTCACCAAGGATGTACCCTCCCACTTTGACCATATTTTCATGACAAGTTGGAGCTTGCAAAGCTTCAAAGACAGTTTTAGCTGCATATCCTTGGACTTCTTCTCTATTTATTACAATTTGAATAACTCTATACCACACTTCTTCTGAAACATAATCTCCAGCAATTCTAATAAGATTTAAAATAACATCTACATACCATGTAAAGTCAGTAGCATACTTTTCTGCTAATATAGCAACCTTTAAAACCATTTCTTCTCTTATAGAGTAATCAGCTGTTTCTAAATAAGCTAACATTTCTTGCACAATTTCTTCAGCATTTGTTTTATCGCACATTGCATAGAGTAAGTCAACAGCTTGTTGACGAACAGAAACATCCTTTTCCATTTTCATTGAAAGAATTACAACTTCTTGATGTTTTTTCACAGCTTCATGGGAGAACTCTGATGTTGCAAGATGGCACATAGATTCAAGAGCCAAGTATCTCAAATTAGTTTCCCTGTTACTTAAAAATTGCCCCAGTTGATTGCATGCACGAACAAGCAGATTAGGCTCACTGTCATTATGAATAATAAGACTTATTGCTTCAAAAAGTACAGCATTTTTGGCATTTGAATGTTGTACTTTTTTTGACTTTGGAGGCTCTTGAGCTTTATTAAAGATTGTTTCCAAACATTCAGATAAGCGGCCTCGTACTCCAGGCTCTTCAGATGGTGGTGTATAATTTTGTAGCAAACGCAAAAGCTTGACTGATAGCCAAGGAGCCGGAACAAAGTAATATGTATAATCCTGTAAATCTGTATAGCTTGCAGTAACTATTCTACTTAATCTAGCTACTGCAAGAGTAACGCAACCTTTATATTCATCTGGATTTTTCTTTACAAGTGCATCAATAAGCGATGTTGCTGCAGTAACAACACCCATATGTGGGTCATTTAATAAATGTATAATTCTCGATGTCCATTCTCCTCCAGGAATTATTTCAGGCGATTTTCGAAACAACCTCAACAAACAAAGTGCAGCAGATTGCTTCACAACATCCATTGTATCTCCAGAAACAAGCAATTTAGGTATTTCAGTTCCAAAAGCTTCAGCCATATCTTTACTACCAATGTTTGCTATGCACTGAAGTGCTAGATTCACGTGAATAGGGTTTCGTGATTGCAAGTCATTTTTAATACTTTGAATAATAAGTTTAATAAGATCACTGTTAGTATTAACCAGAACTGAAATAAATAGATAGCCTATTTGTTTTTCAGAATATTTGTTGGATGAAAGTAAGTTAACCGCTTCCATGTGACCGAAATCAATATCATGACCCAACAAGAAAATAAACAGAAGTTTACAGACATACTTCTTTTTCTGATAACCATCAAGAGTCTTGTCGCCTTTGAACTTACTGCGAATGTTGGCCAGCTCTTTATTGATCCTTTTAATTTCTGCTTCTTTGCTTTTACAGTTTCTTATATCAGATATAAAAACTGCGAGCCCTCGCATGCCATCTCCCCTCACGGCAGGCATATTGCCAAGAGACTTATCGAACACCAGTTTTATGCCTTTTTTCAACTTACAGGAACAATATTAGAACCGAGACTATATCGATACTTAGATTGGAATATAAAAATATCGGCTGCAACTTGAACTTAACACTTTAGGTGCCGTCATTAAAAAATATATCCGATTCGGCCACTGATCTTTCTTCTACAACGCCTTCCCATATTATCTATGAAATTAAAACGTCAGACCCAAATTGGTTGTTTATGGATCAATATCGAAATAAATAGGTTACTAGTTAAGTAAAAAGAATGTGTTCATACTAAATAAAACTCGATCAAAGCATTCATATTTTCAATTAAATTAAATTTGAAAGATAAAATAATACGCCAAAAACGAAAACTGATAAATAAACTTATTTTTTTAATACAATATTACATTTTATTTATAATGCGTTGTTAGGAGTACTACATAATAATATTTATATTATATTTTAAGGTTATTAGGACTACTATATTATATTATTTATACACACTTTTTGTTTAATAAAAGTCTTTTTTTTTTCGCTCGATTTTTATCTACAATCATTTCTTTTTAATTTATTAGAAATTAAATTTGAAAAAAAACATACTTATATAAGTACATACTTATTTTTTTTATCTGATAACTTTTTGATTAATTATTAAAAACCTACTGCATCTTCTTCTTTTTATAAAAAAAAAAGCAGCATTATTAATAATGTCTCTTGGCTCCTAGGTTTTGGCTCCTATCAGGCGGTGTATCGCTAGAGTGACACCAAAGAGAACAGAACCCGTATCATCTAAGCCTATGCTGCTATCTAAATATACAGGCAGCAGTCTGTTAGATGCCTCAGTGGCACCCCACGTCATAGCGAGGGGTTTGAGGGGAATACGGAAAAGACGTGGCCTCTGTTCCAGAGGAGTGCTCCGAATCTCGGAAATCTCCTCTTACAAAATCCCCCTTATTTGCTCCACATTTTGGGAGACTGCTTTTTCATCAATTGCATTCACAGGCATTTTGCTACGAACGCTCTCTTGTTGCTTTACAACTGCGTTATGCTCTGTAGATACGGGTTCAACTTCAGAAGCAGACTGATTTCGAAATCGTACGAGCTTGGCGGCGTTGGATATGCCCTTGCATTGGACATACCGAGCTCAATTTGCCAGGTTCTGTTTGTCTTCTGTGACAGTTAAATTTGGCTCAAGCAGCAGGAACTCGCGGTGCATTACTGCTCGATAGCCAGTCTATCTGTCCCCTGTATGTTCATCTCATTTGTGATGTACTCCACTAACGGCGGGCGAATACTGAGTCCCCGTAGCTAAACTAACTGGTGGGGATGTTGAAGATACCGACCGACTGGATAGTGGCGCTCACAGATATTTGAAATGAGGAGATATGGGTGATTCTTTTCTAACTGTGACTTTTTTTATTAATAATTTTTGGATATCAAAATTAATTTTTTTTATCTGTTTATGGATGTTATTACTCTAAATTATTGTAAAAATGAAAGTCTGAGACGATTTCCCTACAACTTGAAAATTTCGAGAGCGACAATCAAATTTCAAATTTTTCGTTCCACGGTACTGACATATAATAAATTTGACGAACATTCTTTAGAAAAATCATTTAATTTATTGTTTTATAACACTTTTAAACTCTTTAATATTAATTAACATTTAATTATTGAACATTTTTATAATGAATAATAGTAATCATAACAATTTTTTTTTGACGTTTCAGTTAATTCTATCAATTTCTCTAATTGCGATGAATTCCCCGATTTTTTGGTATTTCGCAAGTTTAATCATACTCAGTAAGATTTATCAGGTAATTTGTTTAAATTATACATTGCGACAAAAAAAAATACAATTTATAGGAAAATTCTAGAAATGGACATGCCACGGTACTGACATTTAAGTGATATAATCTCAGTTTCCTCTGAATTGCAAGTCATACTTTACAAAAATAGTGATGAAATATGTTCATTAACATATAATTAACCCAAAAATTTCATTTATTGATCATTAATTAATGACCAGTGAGAACAAACAGTAAAGGACAAAAAATCACAGTTAGAATGGAATCACCCATATGTTATTTCATTAAAAATATACGAGAACACAATGTCGCCAGTTCTCTTCCACCACTTTTCGCAAAACAGCACAGACATATACAATTCATAACGTTTTAAACAATACAAATATGAACCTTATGTTTTTAAAGGCAGCGTTCATGAAACACGCACCGTAGATACGAATCGCTAGGTCTCTTTCTAAGCAAAACGGTAAAATATGTGACACACTACCATTATGATAGTATCGTTTTGTAACTTTTACATTGCTTGTCCAGTTACTCCGCAACATACTAAGGTAGTTGTTAAAAAGCAATGTATTTGATATAGTACAAGCAAAAAATATTTCTCGTATAACTTGTTTTTTTACGATTTTTAAGTAAAATATAGTAAAAAAGTAATATTTATATGTGGTAACTGATTCCATAACTTGTTAAATGTTTGATTTGACTTCTATTCTTATAACATACTGATTAGCAGTGGCCAGTGACGGCCATTTAAGAAATGTGTGAGCGTTTTGGGCAAGTTGCGTCTACGCGGACACGCCCCCATTACACTTCTCCTGTTTTTAATATTTCTATGGTGGCGCTGGTCGGTGGACGTGGAGTTTGCTGTAGGCACGCACAGCGCCGGCTCCAGACACGCCCTGACGTCCCCAGGCAGCGGCTCAATGCTCCTTTATTTTAGTCTGCCGGCAACCACACGGCTTTATTATTAATATTATACGTATATACAGACATACGATTGACATTGTATAAATATATCGTTTATATAATATTTTACTCTAGTTGGTTTTGGTGGTCTTTTAACTTTTTAACATAGGCGTTTGGTTTCTGCAAGTAAATGAGTTGTGATTTTTAACAAAAAAAAAGGGGAATTTTTTAAAATATAAGAATAAAAAAAATACCAAAAATTGTTTTTGCTTTTTTTCAATATTATCTAACATTTGTTTTTTCATTATAGTTTTCGGTAATTTCTTAGGTTTTTTTTATTGTTGAAGATTCGAAAATTTCAAAAATTAACTCTTTAATTTAGTCAATAATTACACGATTGTTAATAGTGTGTCTTATAGTAACTGAAATCGATTTATCGAAAAGTTTTACTTATGACACCAGAATAATGCCATGTTCCAAAGAGTATATAATTGTCAGGTTAGTAAGTAACAACAAAACGTTAAATATGTCTTTTCGTTTTTTCAGCAGTCAGTCGAGTCATAAGATCTGTGCACAAGATTCGTCAAAATACGTATAATTTATAATGTGTTAGATTAACCAAATATATACAGCTGTTGAGATCATAAAAAGTCTATTTGTATTCTGTGCTTCCATTGTGTTTGTTTGTGTTTTCTTAAATTATCGAAATGGGTTCATCGCTATTGGTTATACGTTTGTGAATGGAGCCTAGATTCAAAGTACAAAAACAACTTATGAATGATGCAGTCTGTATACTGGACAAGCAGAGTGCTATCACGTGCTATAAGAAATGGACTTTCAAGTTTTTCAAGTGCTGCTGAATTAAACGTTTCTAAAAAGAAACATCCATATTTGGTTTCAGTAGTATGTGGATTTCCGAAAGACATAGCTAATGGAAGGTCTCATAAGGGTCAATTCGGAGACGACGCATGGTTTACCACTAACTTCAACAATGCAGATGTTATTGGCAAGTAGATAATTTTTAATAAGAGCATAAGAGCATAGTTAATTTTTATGAACTGTTAAATGACAATATAATAACTGACAAATAGTACATTATTAGTTAATAAAAACACAAATACAAATATAAGAATAAATAAAATTATTATTTTTTTAAACCAATATTATTAACAAAATAGAAAAAGTTTCCTTGTACATTTTCTTACTCGAGTTATTTTTATAGTGATATAGTAATTTTGACATCTTTATTAGTTTTGTAAGTGATGTAGTAATATTACTTTTAGTTATTTATTGTTTTGCTGCATAAAGTCTTCTTTGTTTATAAAAGATTAACTTTTAAGTAAATAACTATTTACACACATCTTTGATGTATTTATTTAATGAGCTTGAAGAGAACAATATTGAAATTTTATAAAAAAAAAATGTATGGCACTATTATCTAAATGTTGTATGGAAAATTTTATGGTACATTTATTGTCTATACCAGGAATGTCGAAGATACAGCCCCGGGCTGTATCTTTGAGTTGAGTAATCGAAGTGATATGTTAGGAGAAAGATTTTTAGTTCATTTAATTGTAATGCGAAGTACCTAGTGATTGTGAAGTCAAAGACTTTTTTTTTATTTAAATCTCGCCCGCCTACACATTCTAAATTTAAGATATGGCCCTCTGCAAAATTGAGTTTGACACCCGTGGTCTATACCTTATATAATTATGTAATTTGATAGTGTTATACCAATATATTTTTCTGCACTCTTAACGTTTTTTTTTTCTTTCTAAATAATAGGAGTTGCTGATGGAGTGGGAGGCTGGCGTGCATATGGAATTGATCCCGGGGAGTTCTCATCATATCTTATGAGAACATGTGAGAGATTGGTCAGAATGGGTCATTTCAAAATGTCAGAGCCAGGGGACCTTTTGGCAAAGTCTTACTATGAGCTCTTAGAGCACAAGAAACCCATATTAGGTAATATTTACTATACATGTATAATACTACACAACATATATATTATTTGCACCATAGTTGCTCATTATTTATACCATGAGACTCAATTTAGTTTCAAACTCATAATAGTGGAGCAGCAATCTTAAATATAAGTAAATCTGTATGGGAACTCTTAATACAATCAAGCTAAAAATGTTTTCTTTTCTGTTCTCAGTGTCTCTTTGGCCATTTTGAAAAAACTTTTAGTGTCAGATAGTCCATTTATTGGTAACTACAATAGGTTGTATAACATCATGCTATGAATACATTTATAGTTGCAAACAGTCATATTCATCAAATAATAAATAATTAGAGAGCCATTTAGTTGGCTGACTATTGCAAACCAAGCTGACCATTGCTTTTTTTTTTTTACTTTTTTAAATTATTCTTAAAATTGTTATCATCTATGTTCTAGGTTAACTTTGATTGTTTGCTAAGTAGTTTCTGGATCAAGTTATATATTTTAATAAATATTGAATACCTATATATTACTGTACCTATACACCTATATGTTATGACTGTAGTTTGAAAATAAATGATAAGCAATGCTTACATAATATGTAACTTATTTATAGTTAAAGTAAATCACATATAAATGTAAAAATGTAGAATTGGGGGTTGAAATTTGTGTGGGACTTAAGTATTTAGGCTGTTGAAAACAATTAAAATGATTTATTACAACATTTTGGTGTGAAAATTTTTGAGGCATATTGTAATCTTTAATGTTTCAAATATTAGATTTCTCAATATTAGGATATCTTTAAAAGAGGCTTTAGACTTTAGATTATTATCAAATTGTCATATATATATTTTTCTTTTTTTAAATTTCGGAATGAGTAAAATATAAAATTTTATGCTTTTTTTAGGCATTAAGATGCTAAAATATCTTCCTTATTAGTTATGTACATCGTAAAAGAGCTCTACTGACAAAGTTTCATGTGTCAAGTCTTTTCAAAAGTTCAGGCTGGGTATTGACAAATTAGTAAATCAGTCAGTTTGGGTTATTTAAAGAAAATTATGTTTTTTTTTTATATTAACCTATTTTAGAGGTAGAACTCTGAACAACGTAATGGACAGACTAGTTTCTGCTTGTTGCAGACTAATTGCATAAAAATTTTACCAAATAATTGTTACATCTATAGAAATTATTCAACAGGTAGCAGCACTGCCTGTGTGATGATCTTAGACCGCAGCGAGAGTATAATGCGTGCGGCAAACATTGGTGATAGTGGCTTTATGGTGGTACGTGGAGGCCGTGTTGTGCATCGGTCACATGAGCAACAGCACTATTTCAATACACCTTATCAATTAAGCTTGCCGCCACCCGGACATGACAGAAATGTGCTTAGCGATAGGTATGTATCATTAAATTATCAGATCTATACTAATAATAAATCTGTTAAAACCTCCATTTCATTAATACACTATATATCATCAAGAATAAATTTTAATAGCGCGCTTTTATTTCGATCAGCGCCATCTCTTATCGTTTTTTTCTGTGTATGTATCACGTAAAAAGTACAAAATGTAACATAAAAAGTAAATAACTTTAATACATAAAAATTAAACATAACTCATAGTATAATTTAGTTTTTGTTTCATTGTAATTAAATTTAAAAATAAATATTTAAGAAAATAGAAATACGCCTTTAAAAAATTGTTTTTCTTTTTTGCATTTAATTAAATACTTTAGGGTACTACGGTCTTGATTGTTTGTTTGTTGTTAAAATTTAAAATATTTGGTCGTTATTTGTTTGTTGATTGTACAAAGTTGGATGGTTATAGCTATTTAAGTTGTAATCTATATACATAAAGTCGTGTTAGTTACACCGTTTATAACTCGAGAACGAGTGGAACGATTTTTATGATTTTTGTGTATTTGGATTTGTCTTCGTCGGGAATAATACTTATTAAAATATGATATTCATCAAGGAAAAATTAAATAATAAAAAAAAACAGTTCAAATATTTCATCCGTACTATCTATATATATAGATATAATAAATCTGTTAACGAGTCCGTTTTATAATCTTAATCTTAATATAGGTACAAAAGCGACAGGTCACTCATCACGATATTTCTGGAACTACAAGACCTAGAGAGTTGAAATTTGGTAGGAATATTTCTTTTGCCGAGGAGATGTCAGCTAAGAACGGATTGTGCGAAATTCTACCTCTAAGGGGGCAAAAAAGGGGGGCAAAGTTTGTATGGGACAACGTAGTTCTTTGGTCCAATCTACTTCAAATTTTGCATAAAATATTCTTTAACAGAATTGATTGAAGACGTGTTTCGTATTTTATCAAAATTCGTCCCCTAACGGGATTAAAAGGGGGTTGCTTTTGCTTCGAAGTTGATTTGACAATTCAATCCGTCTATTCTCTATTATAAAATATTTTCCAGTATCGACGCAGGTGTAGGTGATAAAAAATATAAATTTATAATTTTTAAAATTTTAGTTAAATACCCGTGCGAAGCCGGGGCGGGCCGCTAGTATTTAATAATAATACTATAATTTATTTTAGAAAAATTGTCCATAACATATTAGTAACAATGATCTTATAAACTATGTAAGTAAGAACTTAAGTAGGTACAATATAAATACTGTAAATTAATAAAATAAACATTTAAAACCTTAAAAAAATTGACAGCCGGCTGGTCGAGTGATCAGGCAACTGGACACTTTACGCAGCGGTCGCGGGTTCGAATCCCGCCAGGTGCAGATAATTTGTATGACGAATATAGATGTCTGCACCGGGTCATGGATGTGTATTTATGTATGTATATATTTTACCTTTTACCTTTATGTCAAAGCAGTCATGCGCCATCATAACAACACTAGTTATGATGTTTTGAAGTCATAACGCACCTCTAAAAAAAAATCAGCCTCAAAATCGGTGGTGGCGCGATACCGAATATTTACCAAAATAAATATCACTTAAAAGAAAAAGTTAACACTTCATAAAAGAAATAATTTTATAGTTGCATTAAAAATGATTTACGTAAACAAAACAAAAATTTAAATTGAAATAAATTAGTCCAAAAAAAATGTTGTTTTAAAAATATAGTAATCAATTACGTCACGACATACATTGTAAATTGACTCTCTTCATTCGACTTTTTGACAAATGTTTATTATTGTCATATTCACAAGTCATGAGACCACCAGCTATATGTCCAGTGTATGTATGACCATTAGCATAAGTGGTCATGTGGTCTCATTCCACAAGAAGCGTTATTGTATTTCTGTATGCACTAATATTAGAATTTTTAGTTGTTGGATATACGCCAACTCCGTAAACTCACGTGCACTGTTTAATTTGAAAAAAGGAATAGTATTTATTTCAGTTCTTAATAATAAAATTAATATATTTACTATCCTATAGAATTAGAAAACGAAAATAATATCACATTAAGGGATAATAGGCTGAAATTGCTTATAGATATTGTGATGAAGAATGATAACAATATCTCCACGATAATAATGATAATGCATGATGATGATAATAATGCAGTGTGCATTATGCAATCTTTCTCACTCTATACTCGTATGTACGCAGTGGCGACGTAGGGTAGATTGGCACCCGTGGCGGTTTTATATTGAACATAACATAAAATAAAACCCGAAATACTAAACATACTTACGAGACTTTATTTTACTAAAATATTCTATCACATTATCAAAATTGACTTCTCTGTCTGTTAAAATTGAAAGATGTTTAGAAAAAAAAAAAAAAAAAACGAAGACGTAGCTCGGGGAAAGACTCAGAATAGCCCCATTTTACAATGAATTTGCGAAACTTCAATTCAACCGTTTCTTGGGCAGAAATGTTGGCGGCTATAAAATATATATCATCAACTTTTTTATTGAAGTCTGGGTAGATTACGAGAGAGACTACATAAAAAATAATTTGATTTACAAATAATATACAGTTCATTCCTTTCTTCATCCCAACCTTTTTTACTCATATTAACCTGAACCCTATCGTATCGATGGAACACTACGATATATTATATCGAAAAAATATCGATTTTTTTTACATGAATAATCCCTATTTGGATGTACGAGTGAGTTGTGGTTGTCACCCCTTGGTGCTTGGCATCCGAGGCGGACCGCCCCCTCTGCCCCCCTTTACGCTGCCACTGTGTGTATCCTCTATATAATGCTGCTCGCTATAACATCCGGTTATGATGCAGCACGGTATAGCTCTATGGTGGCCGGCGCCTTATACAGGAAAGTAACATCACTGAATTGAATGTTACTAAATATACATTTTTTATTATTATTATAATACACATTATGAATTAAAGAAAAAAATATATTTTATTGTACATAGAAGGATATACATAAAAATACAGTATATAGTGCACAACAACAGCAGCAACCGGTTTGTATGAAATATAAATAAAAAAATCATGAGAATACTAAACAAAGTTATCATCATCATCATCATCATCATCATATCAGCCGTTGGATGTCCACTGTTGAACGTAGGCCTCTCCCATCGACCTCCAGAGCGACCGGTTCAAAGCAGCCTCCATCCAACGGCTTCCGGTGACTTTCCTCAAGTCGTCTGTCCATCTCGTGGACGGCCGTCCAACGCTGCGCTTGCCGGTACGTGGTCTCCATTCGAGAACCTTTCTGCTCCATCGGCCGTCAGTTCTTCGAGCTATGTGCCCTACCCACTGCCACTTCAGTTTGCAAATCCGTTGGGTTATGTCGGCAACCTTCGTTCGTCTGCGGATCTCATCATTTCTGATTCGATCTCGCTGAGAAATACCAAGCATAACCCTCTCTGTTGCACGCTGTGCGACTTTGAGTGCGTACTCATAGTCAGAGACCACGTCTCAGATCCGTATGTCATCACTGGTAACACACATTGGTCGAAGACTTTCGACTTCAGGCACTGAGGTTTGTCAGATGAAAAGACGTTTTTCAACTTCCCAAACGCTGCCCAACCTAGCTGGATTCGACGATAGACCTCTTTTTCGAAGTTGGACCTACCAAGATGGACATTTTGTCCTAGGTAGATGTACTCGTCAACAACTTCGAGAGTAGAATCTCCAACCGATATTGGGGTGGGTGGGCACGACATGGATATTCGACATGATTTTTGTCTTTTCCATATTCATTTTAAGGCCCACCCGTCGGGAAACTTCATCGAGGTCACTGAGCATAATACCAAGGTCCTTCAGGGATTCTGCCATAAGCACGATATCGTCGGCAAATCGAAGGTGAGTGATGTACTCGCCGTTTATGTTGATGCTGAATCCTTTCCATTCCAAAAGCTTGAAAGCGACTTCCAATGCTGCGGTAAATAGTTTCGGAGAGATGACATCTCCCTGTCTCACACCTCGCTGCATTGGAATCGCTCTCGTGCTATGTTCCTGTATTCGAACCAACATAGTAGCGTTGTTGTACAAGCACTTCAACACTTTAATATACCTATAGTCAATGTAGCACCGCTGGAGAGACCGCAGCACCGCCCAAGTCTCAATCGAATCGAAGGCTTTCTCATAGTCCACAAACGCCAAGCACAATGACCGATTATACTCCTCGGTCTTTTGTATAATCTGCCGCAGCGTATGTATGTGGTCTATGGTACTATAGCCTTTTCGGAAACCGGCTTGTTCGGGAGGCTGGAAGTCATTAAACTTGCCCGTCAGACGATTCGTAATTACCCTAGAGAACAGCTTATAAACGTGGGTCAGAAGCGAAATGGGCCTGTAATTCTTCAACAGGGTGTTATCACCCTTTTTGAAGAAGAGTGCTTGTGTTATGTACCTATGTATATTGGCTACAGTCAAAAATTCAACCAACAGCTCATTCAAATGAAACCTTTATTAAATTATTTTTCCACAGTACAGCCTGCTAACAATATCCAAGAATTACCTTAGCGATCCCTGGATACGTATTGACCGTTTGCGCTACGTCCAAATAATGCATTCCCCCCTACTCACAGATACGGTCCTTTTTATTCCTTCTCCGGAAACATCAATATCTTTTTGCCGGAAATGTCAAAATGATATCGACAATATAGTCTAACAGTAACAAATCCAAATTATAATTAGGTATAATTATATAAGTATATTGATACGTGAAGCAAAAACTTTTTACCCCTTTTTACGAAAATTACGCGGACGTAAGTAAGTATGAAATTTGGCACAGTTAAAGTTTATATAGAGAAGAAGTGTAGAATGCTAATATTTTTTATAATAATGCTAAAAAATACATTAAATTCATTAAAAAAAAAACATTACACACACTACGGCATACACACATGTACAATGACATAATTATGTATATACACAAATTTTATTTATTGTCAAAGTCTGTTGTCAACACGGTCTTAAATACAGATCTTGCAACGAACTTTTTATCGAAATTTGTTATCACAAATCAGGTTCAATGACTGCTGCATATGCTCACTATGTTATGCGCAATCATATTTTTATGATGTTGACAATGCTATCAATTATATATTAGGTCGAATTTCGATCACTGGGCGACCATTAGTAATTATAAATATCCTACAAAGTTAAAACAATTATAAATCCTTTACCAATAGCATTGATTAAATAATGTTTTATGTTTAACATTTTACATTTGATTTATACAAAACATAAAATGACTACCGGAAACAGTACGTACTAAAGCACAAAAAATTACAGATATTACTAATTTAATGCAATAACCCTAACACCTATATGTCGCCGAATTATTTATTGTAAATTTTGTTGGTTTGTAATTTAGCAATTATGTATATGAAATATTTTGAAGATTAATTTAAAACGATTTTAATTTAAGACGATGAACCTACTGTTATAAAATTTATTGTACTACGTAAAGTGGCTTCTATCTGGTAAACTTAGGCTTACATCGTTATTCACTCTTTACAATAATTCACACTCTTATAATACATTCCGTTCTTTCGAGTAGTCCTAGATGCGATTGATGTGGCGAACATAAAATTTCTGTTTTTTGATGAGGTTTTATTAGTTAAATTTAAGAGCTTGCTTGATAGCGGTTGGGTCACACCGTTGCATCAAATCCATTGTTCGCCAAATGGCGCTGTGCTCACGTAGCTTGTGAAACGGTAACTATTGTGTGTAATAAAGTGTAAAATCAGATCCACGTACTATATTCCACCCAAGTACCCGTTAAAATGCACACAGAACGAATATGTCTTATTTTATCTCAAATCGTTCTGGTTAAATTAAATTTAGTTACGACCCCACTGCACCGCCGAAATGCGCGTTTATATCAAAGGATCATAAAATGAGAAAAGATGAGGCAATAATACATAAGCGATTCAATGTGTTGACTCAATATCTGACTCAGATCTTAAGTTAAGTAAGTCAAAAGTCAGTTTAAGATTCACTCAAGACGATATCACGTTCGCTGTCTGAAAGAGATAGCGATAAGACCGCCTGTTATACATAGGTCTATTATTTTATACTTAAACAGTTTCTTTGTTTTTTTGTGTGTGTATAATAAAGAGTAAATAAATAAATATTGCTCTATATGTCTATTGTTTATGAATTAATCCATTTAGATCTCCATTCTTATTATCTGCGCTCAAACGTCGTCTTTCGTGTCTGTGCACGAGAGGAAAAGCACCTCGTTCTCTCGTTCGCCTGGTTTCGGCTCACGACTACTTGATAGCATGTTGAGTGTCTTCTCATAAATAAAATAAATAAATATTAACCAACAATCACACCACGTTAACCTAGCCCCGTGCTAAGTTCGTAAGAACTTGTGTTACAGGTACTAGGAACGGAAATAAATTTAAGATTTAAATACATATATACATAAATACCCATCCATGACCCGGTGCAGACATCTATATTCGTCATACAAATTATCTGAATTGAAGAATATAGCACAAATATCAATATTATTATTATTTTATTTTATTTTTTATTTTTGTACATATAAAATATTGACCATAAAATAATGATGAAATCTGTTATTTATTTGTAGGCCAGAGTCAGCGGAGACCGCGGAGTTTAAGGTGGAGTGCGGCGACGTGATCCTCGTGGCGACAGACGGCGTGTTCGACAACGTGCCCGAGCCGGTGCTGGTGGCGGAGATGCGGCGCGCGCAGGCGCTGGACGGCGACTCGAAGCGGCTGCAGGCCGTCGCCAACTCCATCGCGTGGATGGCGCGCAACCTCTCCTTCGACGGCTGCTACATGTCACCCTTCGCGAAGAGCGCGAGACAGAACGGCATCGACGCTATAGGTATGTACCGACTGACCGTCACCACCACCGGTCGTTTATTTTGTTTGCTGGAAATTTTAACAATTAAGATTTCGTCCGTAGTTTTTTGGGGTAAAAACGGGTAAAATGGGATCCTATTACCAAGACTTTGCTGTCCGTCCGTCTGTCACCAGGCTGTATCTCATGAACCGTGATAGTTAGTTGAAATGTATTTCTGTTGCCACTATAACAACAAATACAGATATGTATATTTAAGGAGGGCTCCCATATAACAAACGTAATTTTTTTGCTCGTTTATGCTCGATATTGATAACGGCAACAGGTAGAATCTTGAAATATTTACAGAATATTGAGTTATATTATACACTTTGAAAAGTAGTAATATTTAAGGGGGGCTTCCATACAACATACATGATTTTTTTGCCGTTTTATAAATATTGGTACGAAACCTTTCGTGCGCGAGTCCGACTCGCACTTGCTCGTTTTTTATTTTATTAATATTAGATCAAATACACGTTAGCGCAGTTGCCGAGCAAATGGCTCTTGCGTTAATACTCGCGAGCTCAATGCCCACGACAAACGTGTTGAAGTTCTCTTTTAATTTAACCAATTTACACGTAGATGTAAAAGTTTTCTTCATTTTCAACAATTCCAACAAAGCAACGACACTAATCCTAACACGTAACTTTTGGTATCCCGACTATATAGTCCAGTCAAATTAGGTTTTAAATCGAAATTTCACATACAACCCTGCATTTTTGATATAATGTAGTTTTAATGATACCAAAACAATGTGTAAAGGTTTTAGTGTGCGCAACCCCCGGCAAGGGTTGAAAAAAAAATAAAATAAATGTTTTTTCGCAATTACTCGAAAACGGTAAATGTTAGATAAAAAAGTTCAAAGTAACTGTATAGAACTTAAAATAATACACGTAAAAGGTTCTATGACTTTTTTGTCTCCGATCAAAATTAACCGAGATAAAGCTTAAGGGATGAACGTAAATTTTTAAAAATCGTTTTTAGTAGAAAAATAAGCGAATTTCAATTGTTTTTTTATATTTTCATAAATAAACCTATTTCTTTAATTTAAGAAATAAAGATTTGTTTTTAATTGTTTGCGAAAATATATATATATTAATTTTTAAACATTTCAAATTGAAATTTGTATACTTAAAACTTAATATTTTATGTTTTTTTTACCATGTTTAGATTCCTCATAAAATTGATGAATATTATACATTGAAAAAAAAATTATACCTGCTATATTTCGGAGGGTGTAAATTTATATAGAAAAATGTAGAATTTGTCCTAAAATTTCTACACTGTGGTCTTGCGTCCCCGCCTTCAAAAGAGAGGACACTATTGCTTACTCGCTTACTCGAATGAAGCCCCGCCTTAAAAAAAAAGGACTATTGATTACTCGCTTACTCGTATGGATCTGAAGCTCGATTCAATTAAGAGTAAGAAGACTCTATAGGAGAATCATATTTCTCACACTCTATTTTACGATCTGTTCATTCAAATAGAATAATAAATCATGTTATACGTGTTTAGGTACTTGGCGATTTAATCCGAAACCAAGAAGTTAAATTATTTGTTATGACGAAGCGTTGGCGCAGTGGTCATAGCAACTGGGTTATGCGCAATAATACACCCAGACCGGAAACAAATATTTGTACAAATACAAATATCTGTCACGAGCGGGAATGGAACCCGCGACCGCCGGCGCGCGGCGTGGTGACAAATGCTCGCAACACTACACCAGAACGGTCGTCGAGTATATTATATCTATTCTAAATTCCATGATTCGGAGTAATTTTTTTCTTAAACATTTGGTTTATAAATTGAAAAAATAAATCGTCTTGACATGTGGTTATTTTTTTGATATTGGTACAATTGTGAAAATTTTTTTTGACATAAACTAATTTGAAATCTTTATTTAATTTAAATTTTTAAGGGTACAGTTATTTATATATGGTTGGTAAAACTTTACTAGTTTTTACTTTCGTTATTTAAAAATAGTCGATTTGTGTGAAATGTTATTAATTTATTCAACGATATACGAGTAGTCGCTTCAAGCCGCGCGCCGGCGGTCGCGGATTCGATTCCCGCTCAGGACTGTTATTTGTATTTGTACAAATACTATTTTCCGGTCTGGGTGTATGTCCTTGTGGGTCTCCGTGCCGTGCCTCGGAGAGCACATAAAGCCATCGGTCCCGATTGTTATCATAGACAACAATATTGTTACAAATTATGTTACAAATATGATAACGATCGATACTCATTGTGGAGAAATTATCCGCCAACCCGCAGTGGAGCAGCGTGGTGGATTAACCTCTAACTCTTCTTCAGTATCGAAAAGAGGCTTTCGCTCAGCAGTGGGTTGTTTACAGGCTGATACAGTACAGTAAAAAAAAAGCTCGGAAACAGGCTCATAAGTTCTGTTTAGGTATAAAAACCGGCCAAATGCAAGTCGGACTCCCGCACAAATGGTTCCGTACCATTATCTATTAAAATACGTTTCTTGTATGGGAGCCCCACTTAAATATTTGTTTTATTACCCGACTGCGACAGAAGAAGGGTTATGTTTTTCGAGTGTATGTATGTATGTATGTATGTATCTCCATTTCTTTGGCACGCCCTACAGCCCAAAAGGCTGGACGGTTTTTGACATATGAGGTGTCGTTGGATTTGTCTAAAGTGTAGTAGTGACATAGGCTATATAAATTTTCAAAATGGCAGATTCAAAAATGGCAATTTCAAAATGGCAGAATGAGGGGGGGGAGTTGAATTTTTTTTCTATTACTGTAGCAATATGGGTATCAAATGAAAGCTAGTAAATTGTTTTTAGTTTATAATAAGAGTATTTTACGCAGTCAGGTTTTTTGATTTTTTTTTTTTTGTTTAATTATTTGTTTTCTAAGTGAATATATAATTAATTATTCTGTGAATCGTCTACGTGTGCCGTGTTGCTGTTATAAATATCGATCGTGGGACAGACGTCATTGATGGTTGTGTTCATTTTGAGTTTTTTTTCTTAAAGCCGATTCGATTCTGGGATCGATTTATTACTTACGATTAGTACAGCAGCCATAATTATTATTTTTAGTTAGTATATTTTAAGTAGAAATATAGATTAATTTTTAGAATTTTAGAAATGCTTTTTTTCACGTGATAACGTCCTGTAAATCGATGAATGCCGGCTCTGTATAATTTAAGTAAAATAATATTTGGATTAACAAGTGCAAATAAATGTTAATTTATAGAAAAAAAAATTAATTAATTGATTTTAAATCCTTCTTTGTATTATACAAAATAATGATAATTCAGTTATAATAATTCAATTCAATTCATAAAAGTATGTAATTTTTTATCAATGTTTTCTTATGATGTTATCACCGGACTAAAACTATCGTCCGTAAATATATTGGCTACTTTTTATCAATTCATCTACGCGGGCGAAGCCGCGGGCGGAAGCTAGTTATAATTATTTGTTTTAAGCCGCCTTGCTTTGCTGTAACTCGAAACATATAAGAAGAGCTCCGGATGCCATACAAAATATAAGTAAACCGAAGCTCTTTTTACGTAGGTGTTTTAAATCGTTTGATAAACGCCGACCATCATTGCGAATTCGGCTTTTTAAATTAAATATAAAGTTCAAATTGGGCCGGACAAACGCGGCATTTCTCAAGGACACCTGTACTTACACGTGTCGCCCTTTGAGTTATACCGCTCCGCTACACCGTAATTTTGCGAAGTAAGCCTTAACGCAATGGATTAAGTATTATTATATTTGAGTAAACATGTAAATATGAACTAAATCGGCTTTTCTTTTGATTCTAATTATTTAAAAAGTATGATTTTATTTTAATACTTATAAAATATAACAATCTTCATTATAGAGTAGGGATTTAAAGTTTAAATAAACATTAAAATAAAAATAATTTATATAAATTGTTATAAATAAATAAATATATAAAATAATAAATATAAATTGTTATATTTTATGAACACGAAGCTTGGCCTTTGGTCTGGAGAAAGTTACACGGGGTATTATCTTTTTACAACGAAATCGAAATACTACACCATCCGTAGTATTTCTTGATAAACAATATTTTTGGAGTTTACTCCTTAAGAATCGATTTTCATATATAAGGCGCCCGGTATGAGAAAAATATGAGAGGTAAAATCTACTGATGAACCGTTACTCCTCCTCGTCGACCTCGTTACTTTTTCGGTGCGCGCGCACCTATGGTGCGATGCGAAAGTAATGTTGCTCTAATTAATATTGAAAAATAATATTTAAAAAATAAATGATAATAATAATTACATAATTTATCAACATTCCTAATGAAATATTTGTGCACATCTGAAATTGACTATTGTGAAAAGTTTAATGTAAAATATTTCGCCGATTAGTTATAATAAATGTATATAAAATGAATAAATATATATTTATATATGTATATTATTTTCATTAATTTGTTAATTTACCCTTTCATATGGTATTAATCTTATTTTCAGTTGGATAAACTCTTTTTGCGTATGTTTAGACAATCGTACTTAAGGAGTAAACTCCAGTCGTGCGTCGGAGCTGACACACACATTTTTTTTTTGTTTATTAAATTTTGATTGACTCGGCACAGTTGGTAGTGACACTGCTTTCTGCTCCAGGATCGTAGGTTCGATTCCCGCCTCGAGTCTGGGTGTAATATGTATTTATTTCTATATGTATAATATATAGGTATATTTATAAAAAAATGTATATCAGTCGGCTGTTACCTAAAACACAGACATTAAGTTGCCTACCTTAGGAACAGACGACCGTGTGTGTATGTTAAACAAATATTTATATTTAATAATAGTCCAATACAGCTTTTATCTCATCCTTCTTAGTTTTAGTGTAAAATAAAGTTAAATGGGTACATGATTTATAATGTTTTCTGATCTTGTTCCAACATTAGTCCGTGGTGCCAATCTGTACTAATTGGGGTTTTAATGCCGTATAATTCAAAAATGTTTCCAAGTTCACTTCGGTGTCTTCTATATCTGTATCATTGTGAACTTCAGATGCCTTGCTGATGAGTCATTTAGTTTAAAACCCTTGACTTAAAACAACACCAATATTGAAGTAAAAAATATAATATAAAACACTATTTTACAATAAAGCGATCATACGGTATATTTGTAACTCAATTTTGTTACGTTTATTATAAAGTCTTGCCTGTTCCACCAGATTGAGTTGTCAAACATGTGTCAAAATAAAAGTTAATTTAAATCAAAAACTAAGGATTATTTATATAAAATATATTGTTTTAAACTAACGCGATCACGATTCATATTTAAATTTAAATTTGTTCGGGTGCTTACCGCGTTTATAATTTTGTTTAGTTCCCTATATTTCAGCAATGTTTCAATCGCCATGATCACGGGGAGACTGTTTCCCCGTGATCATGGCACAAATTTAAATTTAAATTTAAATATATCAAAATAACTTTCTACCTCCTTTTAACGTTAGGGGATGAATTTCGATAAAATACGAAACACATCTTCAATAAATTCTGTTAAAGAATATTTATGCAAAATTTGAAGTAGATTGGACCAAGGAATCACGTTGTCCCATACAAACTTTGCCTCCCTTTTTCATCCACTTAGAGGTAGAATTTCGTAAAATCCGTTCTTAGCTGACCTCTACTCGGCAAAAGGAATATTCCTACCAAATTTCAAATCTCTAAGTCTTATAGTTCCAGAGATATCCTGATATATATCTATAGAAAGTCTCCTATATATATATATATATATATATATAGTACGCTGTATAAGCTTGTAAACAACCCACTGCTGAACGAAGGCCTATATAAGAAGGGTTAGAGGATAATCCACAACGCTGCTCCACTGCGGTTTGGTGGATAATTTCTCCACCATGAGTAACGATCGTTATCACATTGTGTCTATGACGGCAATTGAACCCGCGACCGCCGGCGCCGGCGTGGTGACAACTGCTCACAACACTACACCAGAACGTGTATATCATATCGATTCCAAATTCCATTATTCGGAGTAGGGTATATAACAAATAATTTAATTTCTTGGTTTCGGATTAAATCGCCAAGTACCTAAACACGTATAACATGATTTATTATTCTATTTGAATGAACAGATCGTAAAATAGAGTGTGAGAAATATGATTCTCCTATAGAGTCTTCTTACTCTTAATTGAATCGAGCTTCAGATCCATACGAGTAAGCGAGTAATCAATAGTCCTTTTTTTTTAAGGCGGGGCTTCATTCGAGTAAGCGAGTAAGCAATAGTGTCCTCTCTTTTGAAGGCGGGGACGCAAGACCACAGTGTAGAAATTTTAGGACAAATTCTACATTTTTCTATATAAATTTACACCCTCCGAAATATAGCAGGTATAATTTTTTTTTCAATGTATAATATTCATCAATTTTATGAGGAATCTAAACATGGTAAAAAAAACATAAAATATTAAGTTTTAAGTATACAAATTTCAATTTGAAATGTTTAAAAATTAATATATATATATTTTCGCAAACAATTAAAAACAAATCTTTATTTCTTAAATTAAAGAAATAGGTTTATTTATGAAAATATAAAAAAACAATTGAAATTCGCTTATTTTTCTACTAAAAACGATTTTTAAAAATTTACGTTCATCCCTTAAGCTTTATCTCGGTTAATTTTGATCGGAGACAAAAAAGTCATAGAACCTTTTACGTGTATTATTTTAAGTTCTATACAGTTACTTTGAACTTTTTTATCTAACATTTACCGTTTTCGAGTAATTGCGAAAAAACATTTATTTTATTTTTTTTTCAACCCTTGCCGGGGGTTGCGCACACTAAAACCTTTACACATTGTTTTGGTATCATTAAAACTACATTATATCAAAAATGCAGGGTTGTATGTGAAATTTCGATTTAAAACCTTATTTGACTGGACTATATAGTAATCGTAGAAAATCCAGCAACAAAAAAAAATTCATTTTTTTTTAGTTTTTTTTTTTTTCGTTTTTCGACGTTAGGATCGCATTTTATAAGGAGCCATTGAGTGAGGCATTTGTATTCAAACGCGACGATGACTTAATTTATTTTACTATACTTGTAAGGTTCACAATATGACCTAACAATAAATTGTAACTAAAATTCTTTTTTTCTCACAATATGCTCATATACATTATGTGATAGCAATGAAAACATAATTAATTAAATAACATAGTAAAACTCTTAAGATTAATTCGTTATCCACATCGGAACGACTCACTCAAATAATTTACGGAGATGCACTCAAATAAAATTTACGGATCTTAATCAGACACATAGGTCAAGGGGCAGGAAACGAGCGGGGGATGGTGGGAGATGGCTGATTGTAGTACGTGAAATAGTTTCTTTATAATCAAATTATTAGGTCCTTACATAATTATGAAATTGGCGTTTTGTCGTACTGGTCAGTTTGATTTCAAATATTTCCTCTTTGGTTGGGAATTCGAAATTTCGAAATTAAGAAGAAGAAGAAGAAGAAGAAGAAGATGGCTGCGGTGTCGCAAAAGAAAACACAGTGCGTTTTTGGTTCCAACGTTTTTGTTCTGGAAATTTCGACCTGCAGAACAAGCCCTGTGGACGGCTGGACACCAAAGTTGATATTGAAGAACTGAAGGCTATTGTGGAAGCGGATCCATCAAAAATCACGTCCGAGTTAGCTGCAGGCTGCGGTGTTAGTGATAAAACTGTTTTAATCCAATAGGGTGTTCTACTATGTTTGAAAAAGTACTTCAAAAAGTTGATTTTCCTAATAAAAAGCCACAAAAAAATATATTTCGGCAAAATAAACACGCTTTCTTGCCATAAAATTAAACTAAATTTTAAATCTTTTATCTTTTCAATTCCCGCGAAAACGCTGTCAGCTATTTTGGTGACGAAATATGTGTAAAGGCCGTGTTCCCGGTTCCGATATACACTGAGAGCACTCTGAGGTATGACATCAATTCATTATACTGCGACGCCGTTCCTTTTTAGTTTGATATACTGGTTACTGATAAAACGGAACGCAGTCCAATATACTATCATCCTCATTTTTCGACATTGTTTTCAAATAAAAATATTTATCATGTACCTAAGTATACATTTTCTGTTCAACAAGAAAAAATATTAATTGAATATTATTGATATTTTTGAATAACAATATTAATTTATAATAATATCAATAATTCTCATTGTTATATTTTTTGATCACGTGATCAAAGTACTGAGAGCACCTTACCTCGAAAGCGCCTGTGCTGACATTACAAAAATGGCGGCTATTTATGACGTCATATATTTATCTATGGTATTGCGGCAGTGTACTGGTACTCCATAAAGGAATTTAATGAAGAAATGAGAATTAAATTTTTCACCAGTGAGAGCACTGAGCTGTGCTCGCAGTGTACATCGGAAACATTGTCTGTATGACGTCACACCATGGCGGCTCGTGTTTTAGATCACGTGATATACCTACTGATTAAAAATTACGACTTTTAATTTTAATATAATAAAACAATCATGTGCTTTTATAACTCAAAATCAGAATATTTAAGTATATTTCTACATGAAATTTAATTTTTATCAAATTTCATTATTTATTTTTCACTACCGAAAGTACCCTATTAGCCGCGTCCAGAACGACTGAGCACGGCTCGCGAGCCACGCTCGGACTTTTGCCTCGTGAGCCGTGGCCCCGAGGCAAATTTGAAAGCTTGTGAGCGTGGCTCGCGAGCCAAGATGAGCCATTTTGAGCATTTAGTTTCTTTCCGGCATACGATGATAAATCACGTGTTTTCAGCTGCTAAATTATGTGGGTCTTTTGAAACCCACAACATTTTGAAACTTCCGTAAATTGGTATTAAGCGAATAAATAAATAAAAATAAATAAATAAAACGTTTATTTCGGACTTTTTGTCCATAAAAATCAACATTATTTTACAGTAGGAGTCACAAGTAGAACACAGAAAGCAGAAAATAAAATACAACAACATTATAGCAGACGTAAGCAAAGATAAATAAAAAAAAAACATATAATTTAACATTGAATTAAAAAAATCATGTAATTCAATATAGGTAATGTCAGTCAATTTAAATTAATAATAATTAAATTACATTATGTCAAAGTTAATAATAAAGTATTATTTATTGACTGACCCGTTGGCGCAGTTTGCAGTGACCCTGTTTTCTGCTCCAAGGGTTGTGGGTTCGATTCCCGCCCCGAGTCTGGGTGTAATATATGTTTATTTATATGTATATTTATTTTAAAGAAATGTATATCAGTCGGCTGTTACCTAAAACACATTAAGTTGCCTACCTTAGGAACAGACGACCGTGTGTGTGTGTGTTAAATATATTTATATTTATTTATTTATATTTATTTATTTTTTCATTTTTAATTCACTGGCCCGCGAGCGTCGTTATATCCATCCACACCGCCCGAGCAGCTCAGACTGAGGCGCCTTTGAGCATCGCCAAAAACCGACAAATTATGGCTCGCGGTCGAGCGCCGCTCGGCCGAGCCAACGTGTGCCCGAGGCAGCCCGAGGCAGCCCGAGCCCCGTCCACACCGGCCGAGTCATTGGCTCGCGAGGCTGCCTCGCGAGCCAATTGCCGGCCGTGCTCGGTCGGTTTGGACGCGGCTATTGAAGCAAATTGGGGAGGTAAAAAAGCTAGAAAGGTGGGTACCTCATGAATTGAGTGAAGCAAACCGACAAACGCGCTTAGACTGCTGCGTTACATTACTCAACCGGCACAATAATGAAGGAATTTTAAATCGAATCATTACATATGATGAAAAGTGGATCCATGTATGATAATCGGAAGCGCTCATCGCAATGGCTGAACCCTGGCGAGCCAGCCAAATCCTGCCCCAAGCGAAAATTGACTCAAACAAAGTTACTTCTAAGCGTTTGGTGGACTAATGCCGCTGTCGTTCACTACAGCTTTCTTAAATCTGGCCAGACGATTACGGCAGATGTCTATTGTCAGCAACTGCAAACCATGATGGAAAAGTTAGCTGCTAAACAACCGAGGCTAGTCCATCGCTCTAGGCCACTGCTGCTTCAGGACAACGCTAAACCACACACTGTACAACAGACGTCTAACAAATTAGAGGAGCTTCAATTGAAATGTCTAAGACATCCACCGTACTCCTCGGACCTTGCTCCAACAGATTACCATTTTTTTTCGAAATTTGGATAACTTCTTGCAAGGGAAAAAATTCAACACCGAGGCGGCAGTCCAAACCGCCTTCAAACATTTTATTGATTACCGTCTGAATGTTTTTTTTTTTTATAAAGGTATCGATGAACTACCTATAAAATGGCAAAAGTGCATAGATAGTGTAACAAATATAATTAAGCAACCTTTGCGTAGGATAAAATTAAAGGTAGCATTGTAACACTGAATAGTTAGTGGGGATCGGAGGAGGAGCCGCTCGGGGCCTTATAAAAGGACGGGCTCGGTAGAATCTTGCCTTTTCCTCGTCTCTTCGGTGCAGGGTGCGAATTGTTGGGGTCCGGGTAGGCGTACGGAGCGGTCGACACTGACTCTTCCCACGTGGCGACTTCTGCGGGTGAACCTCGGACCTCAACATCAGGCTTTTTTCTTGACCTCGCTACGAGAAGGAAGCAGGGGGGCAGGGAAGCCCATCCCTACAACCGTTCTACGGCGAGAGACGTCGAGCGTCGGACGGGGTACGCCGTCCACGTGTCCCGGCGCGCACATCATTCCAGTCACCTAGCACCAAGGCGGAGACCGGCTGGGGGTCCGCCACGCACCACGTGCCCCATCTTTACACCAAGGCGGAGACCGGCTTGGGGGTCATCCATGCTCCACGAGCCTATAGTTAAGTGCCCGTCCGGTTAACCTCTAGACCTGAACCAGGAATAGTTATAGAACCACGTAGCTCGTGATCTTTTAAAAATTAATAATAAACATTGTTATTGATAAAGGACATCATTCATTTCGTTCCCAAAAATGAAAGTGCCGGCCAGAAAAAAAAATTAATGGATTCTTATTGGAAATAATGTCCTGAAGATTTTTTTCTATCACAACGAACGTCTACGATTAACCTCCAGGCTGCTATTTGAGTTTAAAGTAATAAAAAATCTGTACTGGAATGTTACGGAAAATAACGTCTAAAGGATTTTTTTAAATGACCCAACGTCTACGATAACCCCCCCTAGAACACCGAGGTAGAATAATAGACTTGAGCCAGGTATACTAACGTATGATCATAGTAGGTAGGTAGTAAAAAATACGCTTTTTATATTTTTTAATATACATGTTTTTATATTTCAGTAGACCTTACCATAACATTTTCTAACCCTATTGCGGGTGGACTTATATGAAATTCGTGTCTTGCGAAGCTCATATACCATACCAAACACATTGTGTGAGAGCAGCAACCGACGGTTCGCTTGCCTACATTGCAAGTACAATAATAATGTGCTATAGCTTCCCGACCACTTAATCTTGTATTCCAGCCAATGTATACGTAATATTTTCTGGCTCTCACATGACGAGACTGAATTCTGCCCCTTATTATTACTACATTCTCGCCCAACTCTCTGGCATGCCCAGTGAGAAGTCCGTTTCCGATTTCAATAATAAACGCTCCATTTGGGTTTAAATGTTCGCCGTAGTAGCTCCTTGCTTGTTTTATCTGGTATATACCAAGACTAAATAGCACCAAGTCTTCTTCCGTTAGTCTCGGGAAGTCATTTAATTCTGGCACATCTGCTGTTAGCGACCGAAATTGTACTCGCCTTCTATTATAGTTATGTCTTATAACTATATCTGCCAATATGTTTGTAAGATTCAATCTTTCGTTAATTATATTTAAGAATGTTTGCGCATGAATATTATCATCTATTACCTTGTGATAGGCATTTAATAAAGCGGCAGCTATTTTGAAGAAATCAAACATATAGTATAACGTTTTGTTTATATAAATGTTTCTTAGAAGCCGAAAATCGCGTTTAAAACGTCCGTTGACCACCTCAACAACCCATCGGCAAATAGTAATTAGACGGGATTTGTTTGCCTGTTCTGTAGTGAGCTGTGTTTCATTTGGATGTTTGCTTTCTAGTATATGCACTGAGTAACCATGTTGTTGCATGGGTACAATAGCGTCTCTGAAACCGCGGTCCAAAATAAAAACATCACCATTTTTGTAGAACCAATGAAAAACGCCATCGCCGTTGTCTTCTTCATTGTCTATTATATTATTCATTACTTGAGCATCTGATGTGGTGGCAGCATGAGGTCCAGACACTTCTATTATATGTCCATCACAACACACAAATAAGAATGGTTTTAAGAGGTTTCTGTATTTGTGATTACTGTATGATTTTCTTTGGAAGAAGTAGTTGGAACTCTTCTGAATGTATATATATGTGCCATCACAAATCGTTATCGCCTTTCTTTCATTAGGTGGACTATCTGGATTGCCAAAAAGATTATCTGGCACTATGAGGTTTCTCCGAGCGACGTCTTCCCTGCTTAAGTGATTAAAGCCCAAGTGCAGCGGGACAAAATCTTGCATCAGTGCAATACGACCGGTTTTAATCATGCGGGCAAAAGAAGATTCACTTGTCCTAAATATTGTAGCTAGTCTCGCATTTGAATCTCCTGTCCGCAGTTTCACAAGTACAGCTGCCAATATTACGTTTTTATTACGTTTATCGTTGAGACTAGGAGTGTTTGTCAATAAATCTGTATATTGATCGTGAGTAAGGCCAGTCCAGGTATGAAACTCTTTTGGACATATTGTCTGGTATTCGGCGAAGTTTAAAACATCAGTTGTTACATGCGATGTTAATATCGATAAGGCTCTTACTATGTGGGCAGCTGTAAATTCCGAAATGTTGTTTTGTTGTATGGCCAGCTCATGCCATAAGTCTTCCTGCAGATGTTCATTACAAACACGACTGTTTTCGGATATAAGAAGGTTATAACGGCCTAGCATCCTAAGAACAATATTATTCGGTATTTGGTACTTTGTACTGTTTCCGCAATATTGGAAAACACACGAGCGCCTAGTATCCGGAGTCCGCACATAACCAGGCAAAGTCATCTGAACTGGTTCTCCGCTTGCACCTGGCTCCGTAGGAGGAACATCACTGGGGTCGTTTTCCTGGCGTGCTTCTCGTATGTTTCGATGGTACGTTCTTTCTGCCCTTTGCCAACAAGGTCGACAAATGTATTCCGTACACTGAGCCTGAAAGGTGAAATAAACTTGTGAGACGAATTACATTTAGAATTCGTTCTAAAAACTTGAAAAAAGAAAAGAATTAAGACTACTTCTATACAATAAACTGAGACTACTGTACATAACTATTATAAGAGAGCGACATACACTTGTGAAAGAGAAACAATAACCCTACAATAAAACGAATGTTACATTAAATACATAAGTACATACCTGCTGCTCCAATATTTCTTGAATAACGATCTGCGCTATTTCAATATGCTGCTCCTCTCGGGAAGCCCAAGTGTATCTCCTTCTATTCTCAACAGATTCATGACACCGTGTACACAGTAATTCCGCCATAGTGATAATAGCAAAATAAGAGTACAAGTAAACTGAATAGTAGCCGTCCGATGTAACTTAAGTCGCATGGATAACTAAACTTGTCATTGTCTTGGCTTGTGTTCGCCGCACGGACACGGGGTGCAGGGGGTACGCGGTAAAAGGGCGGGGTACGGCCGTGCGAGATAATACAATAGCAGGTAGCTATTTATGTAGGTTGTTTGTCAACTTTTTAACGTAATGTGATGCTCCAAACGTAAAAATAATAATAATTTTTTTTTTGTATTTTCAAACTCAAATAGCAGCCTGGGAGTTGGAGACGATTCTTGTAGTAGTAAAAAATTTTCTGGACATTATTTTGCTTCAGAATCTAGTATTATTTTTTTCTGGCCGGCACTTTCGTTTTTGGGTACAAAATGTTCGAGACTTGAATGATGTCCTTTCTAACATTATTGTAACTGGCCTACCTACATATATGACTATGAAAATAAATGTTGTAGTTTTGTTCATTTAATATTTTTTTTTATTTATTTCTCTCTTTTACTTAAATATCTCTTTATTCTGCGTCGTTATATTATAAATATAAATATAACACCGCGACAGTACATATGTATGTACTTTGATTGATCAAATAATTATACAGGATGACTGGTGAATTACTAACAATATTTAAGGAGAATACTCGGTACATGATTCTCATTCGAATTATGTAAAAATAAAGTAGGTACTTAATTTTTGATCAAATTTTCATAAATTTAATTCAAATAAATGAAACATTGACATTTTTCCAGTCATGCCGGCGGCGCGTGCACAGGTGTTGTACTGTGCCGCTTGTTCACATCTAAAAATTGCAAAAGTTCACATCATTTACCTAGTCAACAAATTTGTTGCTTAAACGAGTAAAATATCTTAGTATTTTTACCTATCCCAAGCTAGGATTAAAGTATTAAGGGGGATTTGATCATGCTTGTTTATCCTGCTACCCTGTTAATACCTGGCGGCGTTTGGACGTAGGTAAACTACCTGTTTTGTGTCGAAAGTACAGCTAGCTGCTAGGGTGTCCAGACGACGCGTAAATAATTAGATAACTGTTGAGTAATTTTACTTAGAAGTTTATTAATATTTACCTTTTTTTACATAATTCGAATGAGAATCATGTACCGAGTATTCTCCATAAATATTGATTAATTAACTTTATTTTCCTACCATACAAAACGCCAATTTCATATGTAAGTTGGACCTAATAAATACGCGTGTCGATATAACCGGATATCAATCACGTTGTTATAAGGATATATTTTTATAATAATTTGAAAAGTAAAATGACTTAATTTTACTATGTTCTAACGAATTTCAAGAGAATATCATGTATTTTGTTACGAATGCGATTTTTTGCCTTTGCACTATTATATCTTTTTATCTTAAATCGCCGTTTTGTAAAAAGTTAAAGCGTAACTATAATAAAAATACATTATACCACAATATGAATATACAAGGCATCGGATGCTCTCCCTCCACGACCAAAAAAAATAGTCAATTTATCGGGTAACTAGCTGTGCCCCGCGGTTTGACCCGCGTTAATTTCAGGGAAAAACGTACTTAAATATTTTTAAACAATTACTCTAAGAGTAGGTACCCGCCTCGTTGGTCGAGTGGTCGCAAGCGTTACTGCCGAGGTTTGATTCCTTGGTCGTTCAATGTATTATTGAGTTTTTTTTTTTATTTTTCGAAAATTCTCAGTAAAAGAAAGATGTTATATTTACATTAAAAGTGGAATTATAGTAAAAAAATGTTTCGAGAATGAGAATGAGAGCGTTGTGCATTGTGTTGCCAGATCACTATAAATTTAAACATAAAATTAATACTTATAATTTTAATTTCTCGATAACAAAACCGTGAAGTGCTACTTTTATTTCTTTAGCTTATTCTAAAAACATTTTTCAACACTCCCAGGTTTTTTTCAATTCTGTCGAAATATTTTTTTAATATAATAAAAAATCGGACATTTTATATAAATAAATGGGACATTACTCTCAAAATCGCGAACTTTGTCTTTAAATATCTCGCGATCTAAACCGTCGAAAATTATGAAATTTTAGGAATTCATAAATAAAGCTATTCTGAACCCGTGAAAAAAATTTTAAAAATTTTGTAACAAATTTAGACAAAAAAGTAAGCTTAAACAGTGTGACTTATTTTTATTTTCATGCTCCTTACTAAGGTTATAAGCAATTTTACGAGGGTCCAAATATAAAGTAGTAAAGTAAAGACCCAAATTTATAAATAACAATAGGCAAATAAATGTTGGAGAAACAATAATCATCGTAAAATCTTAGGATTGGAAAGCGTGAGAAAAGAGTCCGATCAGACAAATAATCGTAAAAAATTTGTTTTGCAGAAGTTTCCAAGGCTATAAAAATTTCATAGTTAACAAAAATTTTAATTTTACTGTACGTATTGTAAGTTTTTTGGTCTCGGTATCGAACAGCTTATTTGTTTTTGCAACAAAAGCACCGTATTCACAAGGTGCGTGCGGCGCGCGAAGTGAGGTGCGTGCGGTAGTTAGGGATGGGGAAAAATAATCGATATATCGAAATATCGATATTTTTTAGAAAATAATCGATAAATATCGGCGATATTTTTAATTTTGAAATATCGATAATCGATATTTATCTCCGAATATCGGATTCGATATTTTTTGATAAAAAATAAATATTATTTTTAAGTTTTCAAAATTATTTTCGTATCGAAATACTTTTGTCGAAGGACAATGTTGATACTGGACGCCGGATGACCTTTTTTTTTTTTTTAGGTATTCGGATAGGGTACGAAGGATAATGTTGTTACTGGACGCCGGATGACCTTTTTTTTTTTAGGTATTCGGATAGGGTACGAAGGATAATGTTGTTACTGGACGCCGGATGACCTTTTTTTTTAAAATTTTTCAGGTAATCGCATTTTGAGTTAACCCTAGAGTGGGCGCGCTATGAGCATTTTGCCGCCCTCTGCAAAAAAACGTTAATAATTCTTAAAACTATTCCACGTAAACTTTGCGCTTCTTAGTACCTGTCCCCACATTCGTTCGTAACCCGTACCGAAAAATTGGACGCCATCAGTGCGCGGAGGACTGCTTGAAGAGGAGATTGTTATCACCAAGAGTCGTTCAGCGGCAATTTGCTCACTGCGCGCCTACTCCCGTAGGTAAAAATTGTGCTATATATTATTTACTGTTTAAGATCAGCTGCTAACTGATCATAAAACGACCATCGTTGGAACTTTACTTAAAAAGAAAAAAGAAATTACACCTTGTTTTCTGAACACTTGACACTTGATCACACATGACACTTGATCTTTAATCGAAAGAAACCATCTTCGATGTTTGGGTTTGGCGAGAAGAAAGTTTTGCTGTCTCATGTTCCAAACAAGAAGCAAAATAAGTAATCTTACTATTATCAAATTTTTATAAGAATGATAGAATCGACGAGAAAACACCGGACCTACTGTAAAGCCTGAAATTATTACATTTTATAATGAAACCAAAGGTGGTGTTAATGTCATGGTCCAAATGAAGAAAGAGAACTCTGTTAGTAGAATGACTCACAGATGGCCAATGAGGTTTTTTTTTTCGATGATGAATATTGCCGGTACAAATAACCAAATAATTTACAAAATCAATAACTGGAAACTTCCTACGCCAACAGTATTTGAAGAAGATTGGGATAGTCCTGGTTAAGCCATATATGACCGCAAGGTCTTCTGTAGACACCTTAAATATTTCTCTGAGGAATCAAATTGCTCGCTTAGTTCCTATAGAAAAATCATCATCTTCAAAGAAGGAAGGTAAATGCAGCATATGTCATCAAAGAAAAATAGATGCACGAAAAAGGGTGTTGCAGATACTCAAAATTACTGTGCAATGAACATTGCAGATACTTATGTGAAGACTGTTTCGCCAAAGCATATTCTGTAGATTTAGAAAATATTTAATTTTGTTATTTTTTCCTTTTTTTTATAAAGATTATACTAGGATAATGTAGGATAATTTAAAAAAGTAAATTAAAATGTTAACTTTTCTTAAGTCGATTGTAAACCAAAGTTCCCTAAACAAAATTCAATAAATATGTTGATTTGTCATTCCTTATTTGTGTTTTACTTAAATTCTGAGAAAATAAATAAATTAAACTGCAGTATTCCTACTTAAAAATTGACAACGAAAACGAGCGGCAAAATGCTCAACGCGCCCACTGACGTTTTGCGGAAAGACGCGCCTACTCTAGGGTTAAAAATATCGATTTATCGAAATATCGATATTTTTTGCTCAGTATGTATCGATATTCTTGAAAATACCGATACGATATATATTGATATATTTTATACATTTTCCCATCCCTAGCGGTAGTTATTATGCGCGGGTGACCTGTAGGGGAAAGTGGTCATCCTTCGTACGCGGGGATCATGCGTACAGTAAACTTATTTCAAAAACTAAACGGCGCAAAACTACGAGTTTGCTTGTGTGCGTAGGCATACCGACGACCATGTTGCTTAGTGAACATCACGTCAGTCACGTCACTCTCTGAGAGTTGACAACACATGACGTGTTTTCGAACGTGGTAAGTAATTTTTTTACTGATGTTTACCATTGATTTGTAAGTAAAAATGTTAATGTTTTTGAAAATATATATATGATGGATTAATGTCAATATTATTTATTTTAGGTTTTGATAAATAATATATCTCATTCTAAATTCGAATTTCTGACAATTTATTATTTAATTTTAGGGAAGGCTTGGGGTACATTCAGACAGTACTGTGGGGGGCACATTCGTACGCGTACGAATGTGTTCTTTAGAACGTATTTAAACTAATTTGATTTTATAATTTGTTGAAACTTAATCAATTATTAAATTTAAATATTGTTTGTAGAGTCATGGTGCGGAATTATAAAAAGAAGGTTACTCGAACCCAAGAGGTTGATGAAAGATCAATAAATTTAGCCGTTGAAGAAGTCATTGAGGGACGATTTCTTATCTTCGAAAGAAACCAGGATCTTGGTCTTTCGTTTTCTCACACGTGGAAGATATTCACACAGTGTATTTAAGTGACATCGCTAAGATCCTCCCTGAACCTTAAACACAGTCTAATTCTACAGCTAGAATGTCAAGGCTTTTACATTTCCAGTTAATAAAAAAAAATAACTTTTAAAGTAATTTATACAATATAACAAATATTCAATTATATAATGACCTATTTAAAGTTAAAAATACCAAAGAATAATTACAAATATTCCTTAAAGACTGATTATCAAAGCTACAAAGTTCCTAAGAAGTTAAGTGATTGTTGAAGATTATTTTTGTTATTTCTACAAGAAGATTTTATGTTGATTATAAGTAAAGTTAAGTAATATTAAGTTATAGTTTAAAGATAAATACATATATTTTGTGATTTAATAAAAGTTTGCAAGTTTAATTGACTTTTTAATTACCCTATATGAATTTACCCCAGCGTACGAAAGTACCCCACGCGTGGGGAACGTTCGTACAAAAATCTTTTTCTAAAAAAATTGCTGTAACTTTTTAAGCTTTTAAAATAGTACACTCTAATTTTTTTTTAAAGATCTGAGATATATTTTTTACAATTAGGTGTTGAAGCGAGATAATTTAGTCCATTAAGCATAAATTAAAAAATAAAAATGTAAAAAGTGTACGAGGGGCGACCACTTTCCCCTACGTCTACCACGAGTTTCTAGAGACGATACACGTTAGCGAGTGTAGTAGACAATTTGTATGGAAAGTTGAGCAGCGCCTCTCGCGGATACTGTCATTACTATTGCGTTTCTACGTTTACTGTAGTTATGTCATGTAACAAAAACTCATGGTAGACGTACTGAGTGGTAACCGGCGCCCGCGCCTGCGCCCCCCTGTACATCTCTTCGCGACTCCCTAGTGGGCCGCGCCCCCCACTTTGAAAATCTATGATAATTTGTTTTAGTTTAACCAAATTTAAAATCATAAAATATCATAGCGCTCTAATCTTCGCGATTAAGCTTCATCGTTGCAAATAAAAACATGGTAACGGTCGTAGTTAAATGACTGGAACATCATTTTTTTTTGAACCAGCAACCTGGCTACTTGTGTTCTATGTTTAAATAAATTAGCTTTATATAAATACATAATACAGATGCGAGATGTTTATTTTATACATAACAATTTTTTCTTTTCCAGGTGGCAAACCCGACGACATAACTGTGCTACTCGCTATCGTAGCACTATGAAGATGTCCTTATGTGATTAGGTTATTTGAAAAAAATTTTAGTTTAATGTAATTTGCAAAATTAGTTTAAACGACACCAAAAAATACAATATTGGTTTATAATTTTTTATAGTTACTAATGTCTCCATATCCTATTGCAGTAAACTGTTTATAAATTGTGATAAAAAGATTATAAGATCTGATTCAAGTTGTATTTACTGTTAACAGTATATGGCACTAGTCACTGATAGTGATATTTAACCATACAGAAAAGGAGGTTTTGTCGAATGTTAATCATTTCCATTTCAAAAAAGTGTTGTTATAATATATGGAATGTTAATTTGATTTAAAAAAAAAATTTGTAATTGACTTTTTTTAATGTAGGTAAATTACAGTTAAACAGAATACTAAATCAGACAGCCTCGATGGTGATTAATATAATACCTTGGTAAACCTGCATATCTCAAACATTTCTGAGACATAAGATAGCATTTTTTTTACCCATACTTTTAAAAGAAGAATAAAAATATTAAAACCCATAGGAAAGAAGTAAATTAAAAAAAAATTGTCTATTGCGCTCCTGTATATATGAACTTGCAGTCTAAAATTTAACAATCTTATATTGTGATAATTTCTGAGTGAATTCAAAGTCCGCGTAACAAATATAGGTTAATTTCGCTTGTTTTATGTCAAAAGGTTTTAAACCTGCAATCGATGAAAATAAAAGTGTCGACTCTTACCCGCTCTAGTGAATGTATAGTCTTGATACGTCTAGGGATGGCAGTGTTAAAATATAAAGCCTGATGTATAGAGGAATGTTTATAAATATGTATAATGTAATTTAGCAACTGTAATAATATTGTAAAAAGCGAACATCTATATTTTATGTGGTCATTTTGTTAATGTATAATTCGTGTGTTTGGTGTTTGAATGAAGACTGATATTAATTTAGCTGTATTTGTTAAAATGTAAATTGATCATCGCAACTGACACGTATTTGTATTTTTATATTACACAATTTCAATAAAAATTAGGAATACAAAAAGTATTTTTCCAGTCAGTTAACGTTTTTTATCTATTATTTATTAAATCAAAACTAATTGCTGTTATCGATTTTTTGTTGCAATTGTAGCTTATGATTGTTATTTGAGATTTCGTTTAATATTTTTGTTAATTTATCAATTTTAAATTATGAAAAATTAAATGTGATAAGTTTTTTTTAGATTTATTTCAACAGTAAAATAACCGATACCTACACGAATTTCTGCAAACGATAGTCACTATAAATGTCTACGCCACTTTTTTAAAAATTGTAATTATCTCAGAAACGATTGCCGCTTACAATAAGTTTTTATTTTATGTAGCAATTGATGCTATTAATTAGAAGAAAGATTTGGCTAATAGAAATCAACAATACCTATGAAACATGTTAAAACCTTTTTAAATGTTGTATAATCTCACATTATTATATTGTTGAAAAAATATTCAATGACGTATTTAGACTCAAATTGTGTGGTAAGGGAAAGGAGTGCAATTACCCATCGATTATTTAATAAGCCTAAATAAAATCTAAACATTGACCGTCTTACTTATAAAAATCACGTTAAGTAATATTTAGCCACCGTTTAGTTAATCCACTCATAAGCTATAAATCAAGGATTAACTTTTGTTTACTTATAAACATTGACTAGCTGTTACTTAGTTAAGAAACGAACAAAGAACGATACATAGATGGTTGGCACAGATTATAGCCAAAATAATCGATTAGATAGAGAAATTGAATGAACGAAATTGTTAAATATAATATTCAAGCGACATCTATTAACATTATAGAGAAAACTCTCGGAGCTCGATATTGTAGTGAGTCACTACTAGTGACCTCTATTGACAGGAATTTGCATCAATATTCTAATTTCTAATCATTTTTATTTTGATGGGTAGTAGTCGGATCCTCAATTACGAAATTCAACAAAGCTTATTAAATATTATATTAATAAATTTACTTCAGATATAACCTAATTTAAATTATGTTATTATAATTAAAATTAGGTACCTCTAAATATCTGTATTAAACAGACAGATAACGCTAATTAGTATATATTAATTTTTATATAGAGGAAATTTCATTCTAAATCTCTTCTTACTAACAAAAAAACGCAAGTAAGTAGATCAGACGTCGTCATAGAACAGCTGATTTATGTGAAATCCCCCATCTTGCCGCTCAACGAGGGTTAAACTATGTCTCGGCAGGGTTTAATTTTGACAGCGATTTACGCATTACTTAACGACTTCTTAACGCTAAATAGAGTTTATGAGTGAGGTTTTTGCTGATCAGTTGTTAAGCAATGGATTAAATATTAAGAAACGTTTATGAGTAAGACCGTGAATGTTTACATATGAGTTGTTTCTTTTGTATTATTCAGGCCCCGTATTCTACGATCACAACGGTGGTAGATGACCAACCGATATGTAACTTCGTAGTGGTTAATTTTGACAAATTTGTTATAATATTAATTCAAAGGCGTACCAGTGATTTTTTTTAACAACAAACTTGTATAATCATCGTTGCCATTGGAATATGATTGATACAGTAGAATAGCGCCGAATCTTGAATATTGTATTCCCGACTGGATGCATTATTCAATATTGTACATAACGAGATGCATTTTACATTTGACTATTTTTCTTTTTGTATTTAAATATAATGATTGTGAAATAAGTAAGCAAAAATCTACCGTCTAATTATTATTATATACTTAGGCCGTGTTCCGATATATACTGAGAGCACTGCCCCAGCGCTGTCAGTACTGAAAATTCGTCCCGTTATAGACTGCCAGTACACTGCCGCAGTATATGACGTCATGAATCGCCGCCATTTTTGCGCTAAGAGCACTGGCGCTTTCTAGGTAAGGTGCTCTCAGTACTGCTCAGTACTGTGATCACGTGATCAAAAATATGACAGCGCGAATGATTGTTATTATTATTAATTAATATTGTTATTTAAAAATGTCCACAATATTTAAATAATAATTTTTCTTGTTTGAATAAAAAACGTGTACATGATAAATATTTTCATTTGAAAAAGTCGTAAAATGAGGATGATAATAGTAGTCCAATATACTGGACTGCGTTCCGTTATAAACAGTAACCAGTATAGCACAGTATAGCAAACTAAAAAGGAACGGCTTCGCAGTATACTGAAATGACGTCACAACTTGCAGTGCTCCAGTATATATCGGAACACGGCCTTAATAATATTGAATACAAATTGTTAAACTGACATGTTCATGATTCGAAATTTGTGCGTCACAATAAATTGTGTGTAGAAAAATTACAAATTCTGAATAAAATAAGTATTTTGTTTGAATTTCTATACCTTCTGCTTAGATTTTATTAAGAGTTAATTTTTTTTCTTATTTTCTTGTAAATACAAAATAAAATTTAATTTTGTTTAATGTGACTTTTTTAACCTTGATATTTTTTAACTTAAATATAGACCTGGGCCAATCTGGTTTATCTAACAACATAAATATACCTTAAGTTTAAATTTTATATTGTTTGTTATGCCAATTTTTTTTTAACTGATTACACATGATTGACATGTGACGTCATATATAGGTCACAGAGGTCCAAAATATATCACGTAATATCATAAGTATGACATAATAGTGACTATGTTTGATGACTTTCATTTGATGCAGGGATGTCAGATGGCCACTCAAAATTGAAACCGAGAAAATCGAGCTGACTGAAAAGTTGGTATTGATGACGAAAAACTAATACCCCTGAGCTGTGTTGCCAACATTGATATAATATATCGATATGTAAAACCGATGACCTTTTTTTTTCACTGTAAATGTAGAATCGACGACCTTTTTTTTAGCTCTAATGTGGAATCGACGACCTTTTTTTAACGATATGTATGTATGTCGATACATTTTTATCGGTCCACGGCCAAATCTTGGTATTTTTGCGTTTAAGTAGTCTTGGTACGTCACCCTAAAAACTGGTATGTGTACCAAGAAGCTGGTATGTCTGACATCCCTGATTTGATGTCGACTATTACTACTACTACTACACCGCGATGCTCGGCGATGACGAGTCCTGGAAGGCGATGGTCTTCTTCTGCGAGACAGTAATGTCCCAGAAGGACGCCGACGAGTGGGTGAGAGAGGAGGCCGCCGACGTGGCCTTCATCCGCGGGCGACGAATGGGGATGCGTAGGAGGCGCTACTTAATGCGCCTCCAGTAACACCCCTGTACCCGTGTCGGGCCGGGTTGGGAACCCGGTCCTGCTAGACACGGAGTCGTCGGGACTGTTCAGAGGTAGATCCGGACAGTCCCCATGGAGGAGAAGTTTGGCCTTTTCGCCGAGGCCAGCCCGTCGCTGGAGGGATCCTGTTGCCTGCAGATCCGGGAAACTCTAATTAAAGCGGCTACTGAAGGCTTCCGCAGGGGTTTAGTACGATATTGCACCCCCAAGTGCTGAGTCTGACATAGTGTCTAGGACTACCTACCCGGCGTAGTACCTAAGGGCGTCCTAGATATCAGCCGTAAATGGGTTCTGCGATACAAAAAAAAGGTACCAAATATATCCCGACGGGATACACATAGGAAAAATTAGATAAGCATTTTGCCGGTAATATCCTAAAATTATTACCTACTATCTACATATTATAAAACAATGTCCTCCGCAAGTCCGCAGCATCTGGTTTAGGGACGGAGATCTGAGATCGAGTAATCGATTTCTTGAGCCAAAAAGATCGATTTTTTATATCGATATTTAGTACTGAATCGATATTTTACCCTTTTTAATCGACATTCGATTTTTGTGCTTTAAACACTATAAAAATATTTTCAGTTAGCTTATGAAAAGTTAAACAAAAGGATTAAAAAAATTCTCTGTTAGTTGAACGTGAGATGTATGATGAGATGTATGATGTATACAGAAGGCGACCTTTATGCTAAAAGCATTTTCTATAATTAAAAACAGCACTAATTTCTATTATTCTAAAATCTTGTTGGCATGATCTTTTTACATTAAATAAGGATATTGACGTGATAACGTCTTGTAAATCGATGAATGCCTGCTGCACGCACGAAGAAGTGTCACATGTCGCGAGCGTGAGCGCGGAACAAGCGACAGAGAGGCATGATCGGCCTAAGCATTCGGCTTGTAAATGAAAAACAATAACGCAGATTGGATCTTAAATATCACACATTTATATAAGTTGTAAATAAATTGTTAATAGCACATTGTTACTTGTAATTAATCTGTATAATTTTAGTAATAAAATATTTGAATTAACAAGTGCCAATAAATGTTATTTTATGGAAAAAAAAATGTAATTAATTGAATTCACTCATTCTTTGTATTATACAAAATAATAACTCAGTGATAATAATTCAATTCAATTAAAGTTATGTAATTTTTTTTAATGTTTTCTTATGACGTTATCACGTAAAATTAACGTCCGTAAACCAACTTTACAGACAACCAATTTCTTCTGCACTTATAAGTGAATCTGGTGGCAGTAATGTCATCGCTGTGGCCGAAAACGTCTAAGAGAAATTATGAAATGAAAAAAGCATGAACATTTTAAACTTGTTGAAATATATTGGTAAATAAAACATCAAGTAAGCGTTCAATAGATTTTTCGAATGATTGAGTATTATGATGCCTTTCTTGTTTTTCATATAAATTTATATAATAAGTACAACTTTGAAAAAAAAAAATCGATTTTTGTGAAATGGATCATTTAGACCTCGATTTTTTTTTAAATCTATTTATGTTGCGATTTGAATCGATTTAAAAATCGAAAGAAGAATCGCCAACCCTAGTCTGTCTATCTGCGCGATAAACCCAAAACCTATTGCACGAATGCACGGATTTTCATGCGGTTTTCAACAATAAATAGAGTGATATTCTTGAGGATGATTTGGGTATATAATTTGTTAAGTTTTGTGTACATTGGAAAGTTATAATTGCGTTCGATATTGATAGCTCTGAACATACTTTTATTTCATTGAGCTTTAGTAATATGTTTATGTTTATTTTCACATTATGAATAATTTAGAATGTCAAGGGTGCATTTTTGTTTTCTTTAGGTAGATAGATACCTACTTATTAATTAAAATTGATAGTCCTGAACATACTTTAATTTCATTGACTTTATCATTTGTTTCGGTTTGTTTTCACATTGTAGGTATAGTATATCTATATCGTTTTAAATACCTACATATTATAAAACAAAGTTCTTCCGTCGCGTCCGTCTGTTCGCGATAAACTCAAAAACTACTTCACGGATTTTTTGTATACTTTTCACGAATAGATAAAGAGTGATTCATGGGGAAGGTTGAAATACATATACGTACCCCGGGCGCAGTGGGAGCAGGCCGCTAGTGATTTTTAAATAAGATATAAAGTTTTTGTTATTAATCAATATTGAAATTAATTATGATAAGATTATTATTATTCCATCGATATTTATCAACACTTCAATTAACGTAAACTAGCCGATCTCCGACAGCCTTCCTAATTCCGTTCATTTTTCATTTTCGTTAATAATTGTTTTTTGGAACAAGCAATCAAGTTAAGACTTATTGTTATAATTTTATTAATTTCGTAACTTCGCATATTATGCGAAGTTACAAAGAGTCCACTCGCATATGTTAAATTTAATGCAATGATTTATAATGAAAAACCAATTATCTGAAAAAAAATACCTCGAAATGCTTTTTGAGTATTTTTTAAAGGGTTATTAGGCTTTCAGATGAATACTTTTTTTTTTTGTTCGTATACATCTTTAACTTAGATGAGGTGCGATAGAAAATAGAATTTAAACTTTGTCGTTATGTTTTAAAAAAATTCAAAGTCAACATTTTTAATTAATATAATTTTATGGAAAAAAATATTTGTGTATTGATAAACGATACTGAACGATATCGACGACCGTCCTGGTGTAGTGGTGCGATGACGCCTCAAACCGCGCGACGGCGGTCGCGGTTTCGATTCCCGCTCGGGACAGATGTTTGTTTCCGGTCTGGGTGTATGTCTTTATGAGTCTCCTCACCGTGCCTCCGAGGCACGTAAAACACACACACAGAGAGACACCTGATAACGATCGTTGCTCATGGTAGGGAAATTATCCACCAACCCGAAGTGGAGCAGCGTGGTGGAATAAGCTCTAATCCTTCTTCTATATGGAGAAGAGGCCTTCGCAAAAAAAAAATCAAAATCAAAAATATTTTATTCGTTATAAGGTTACACACTCTCAACGAACGTCAAAAAAAATGTCTCGGTAGACATCTACAATTTCATCATCGGCTTTACTAAATATTACAACAATATAATAATGTCCCTAGTGTAGGCCGAGAGAAAAAAAGCCGGAGGAAAAAAACTCTCGGTACTCTTTTTAATACTTATCATATTTTGTAGCGTTTTTTAAGCGTTTAAATTTATTTAAGGACAAATCTTGCACATTACCAGGCAGTGTATTGTAGGTACATGCGTATACAGTTACCTACAAAGGAGTTACTTATTTTGTGGAGCCTAAAATTAGGAATGGCCAATTTATTTTTATTTCTTAAATTTATATTATGTCGATCACAGTTCTTGACAAATTTATGTTTGTTTTGATTTATTTATAATAAGGACAACCAATGGTATACAGGAACTTATAAGTTAACAAATTAGAACAGATAAATCCAATTACAGGTTATCACGGATAGTTATTAGTTTAAGAAACAGAATTTTTTACAATTTACAAGTTATCTCAATTTAACCGAATAACAAATTAATAAACTTGAGCGTCTCCAAAATATTGCCATACGTTTCATATTTGGCTTGCGCAAATATGATCATGTCTCAGCATTCCGATCAAAACTCAAGTGGTTACCTATCCGCTTTCGCCGGAATCTGCATGTTCTCTCGCTGCTTTATTGTGTGTTATTTCATGCAAAAACTCCAACATACCTTAAAGAAAAAATTGAATTTCTTGGAACACACAACAAAGTTTTAAGATCAGCAGAGAATCTCACATTGAGGGTACCTGTGCACAACACCAAATTTTATAAAACGTCATTTGCTGTACAGGCAGTTCAATTGTGGAATGCCTTACCACTCAAGATCAGACAAGCACAGGCACCAACATCTTTTAAAAATCTTGTCAAAGAACACTATCTCGCTATGGTTAATTAGTCGTATTTATTAATATTTTGCACTACTTTCTAATCATGTGTTTACGTATTTTTCTCCCCTTCTTATTATTTATTTATAAATTTGCAGCTTATAAATTCTGATGAACTATGACGACTTATGTATATGATGTACATGTGGTATGTATAATAAATGTATATGTAATTATATATGTAAATGTGGGTATTTGTGTATGTGTAGGGGAAAGGTGTCTAAAATGATCCCCCTAAGGAAAATCGGTCACTGTATCCAAATTATTATAGTAAGAGCAAACATTGAAAGAATTTTGGATAAGTCGTTTAAGTGTTTATATACTAGCAGGCCATTATTTTTTGTGTGATTTATATTTTTAGATTTATTAGACATTTACCAAAACTCTACTAAAGGATCATTTTGTACACCTGGGTGTCTAAAACGATCCCTGGGGTTGGGTCAAAATGATCCTAAGTATCATTTTTGACTCCATGTTCAAATAATGGTTAAAACAGATTTTTTGAACAGTTCTATTCGAAAAATCTTATATATAATTTGGCACATATTTCATTTTCTTGAGATCAGTATCAAATATACGACAATATTAATTAAACTTTAAATCAGTTAACATCTGTTAAAAATTAAACAGTCTTCTAAAATAGTTTTAACTAAAATATTTTACAATGATCAACAGTCATAAATAATAGTAGCTATTACAAAGTAGTTTAGTGCTTATATATTATATGCTATTAATTCAACGGCTCAATCGTTTCTTTGCGTTTCCCGAACGATCTATGCAAAATTCACGTGTAAATCTTTTTCCCCGTCATTATCGAGACCGTTGCATGTTTCATGTCCCCATTTAAAACATTTCAAGCAACGGACCCAACCCTTCTACCATTCCATCTTTTGAGTACGATCCTGTGCAGTACATGCACTCGGCATCCTCTTCGGAAGATTCGGACTCGTAAGTATTCCTTTGTTTTTTAATATATTTTTTTTTATCTTTTTATTTTTTATTCACTGTTTTTCATTTACAACTCCTTTACTTTTGCTGTTTTGTATGGCATCCCATTTGTCACTGCATTCAGTGCTTTCATCATAGCACCCTCATTCCAGTTTTGTCGGTTAGTTTTTCTTAGATAATTATATACCTAGTTAGAAGCATGATCTATAAAAAGTATAAATAGATATTATATAAAAATTAAAAATACATGGCAAATATTACATTTTATTTTTCAAGTGATAGGGGTAAAATGTTTCTATTACTATTCTATCATATAATTATACACAATAAAGGGGATCGTTTTACCCCAAATGTTAAATTTACAAATGATGTCAAAGTATAACTTTAAAACACTATCTTGGTGAGATCAAAACGAGTTTCAAATGTTACTGAATATCAATAAAAACCACCAGTAAAACTTTCATTCACATATCCGCAAAAGAATTTCAACAATAAAACATTGATTTTAGGCTTACCTTAGATCGAATACACCTATTTTCTATTTTTTGTAATAAATCGGCGCACTGTTGTCACACCACCATGACACTTTATTGGGCTACTAAGCGGAGTGCGGGAAAGACGTTAGATAACAAATGGCATAGATAGCGCTAGTATTTTCGTCAAAACTGTAGGGAATCATTTTACCTCGAGGGATCGTTTTGTACACCTTTCCCCTATATATTTATGTATGTGTGTGTGTATGTATGTATGTGTATGTATGTATACAGGGTTAATTCTAAAACACCAGCAACCTCGCAGGACAAGATAGCTAACATTATGTACAACAACATTTGTTCTACGACTTTTGACATAACTCAATACATTAATTAAAAATGATTTTTTAAGCTTTTATTGTACTGCTCTGAAATTTAGAGTCTATGTTTCATTCATTCATATAAGGATGACGCGACGCTCGGGCGCGCTTGCATAATAATAGTAATAACACTTTCTCTGCCCGATAATTCTAGTTAATAAAATTAATATAAATTGCTTGGTGGGTTTGTGGGCAGTATCATAGTATGTATATCGCAGTGACTTAAGTGAATAATCAAATTTCGGTTTTGTCATGTCCCTGCAATACGTAAACTGAGTCCACAATCCCTTCATACTTTACCAGGCTTAGAACTGGCTATATTAAACGATAAAAAACAAATAAATCGTATGTATAGGAGGGCAACACATCTGCATAACCTCCAGAGGTTACAGCACAACCAGTTGTGCGGTAGACATCCGGTACCTAGTCATCAAAAGGCTTCGACTGTCCGTGTGCCCGCCAATACTATAAAAATGTAGGTATGTAGATTAGGTATCTGAATTCTGAACATAAAAAAATATGTGGAAATTATTAACGTAGGTAATTATTCTTTAACGTTTACTAAAGTCTAATTAAACCAATTTAATATCAAATATTGGTAGCTAGGTATTATTCACTTTTTATTGTTAAATACAGGCGGGCATAAGTATTTCAAAAGTGAAATCAGCGTATTTACAATAATTAAAAAATTAAAAATAATTGACAATAAAATAATATTTACAAACGAAATATTACCTCTAAGGTTAAAGTAACGCGCATGTCGGTGCGTATCGCGCAGATAGCGTTCAAAATAGTCACCATCACAACCAACACACAGACAACACCTAAAAATCAGCTGTTCACTAACACGTGCTAACACTTCCGAATTAGTTTTAATTTGATTGAACGCACAAATTATTTTAGTTAACCGAACCAGTTACAAAAATTTACTCGTGCTAGTTTGTCAGATTCGGTGAGTTGGCATTGTCTCACGGCTCGGTGTAGGTAAGTTCGAATATCTAGCTGCATATTGCCGACAGGCTTCCGACACATTGTCATCACACTTAGCCAGTATCCTCACCATTTCCGTGTATTCGACATTAGAATAGCGGCGGTACCATGGTTATAAAATAACTTTAGTACAGGTACAATACATCGATCGATACGAATAAAATAAATACGAGTAGCACACAAAATCATATGACGCGCGCGCATCAAAGTCGCCCGCCGCCGACTGCCTAGGGGTGTGCGATAATTATCGACAATTCGCGCTCATTGCATTCACGCGTAAAATTAAATTAATATTTATTTTTGTATGAAAATAAAATGTAACAAATTAACAAAAGTAGTAGAACAAATGTTGTTGTACATAATGTTAGCTATCTTGTCCTGCGAGGTTGCTGGTGTTTTAGAATTAATCCTGTATATATACAATATATACAGGGTGACTGGTAAATTACTATCAATATTTAAGGAGAATACTTGGTACATGATTCTCATTTGAATTATGTAAAAAAACTAGGTACTTAATTTTTGACCAAATTTTCATAAATTTCAATTCAAGTAAATGAAGCGTTGACACTCTACAGTCATGCCGGCGGCACGTGCACAGGTGTTGTACTGTGCCGCTTGTTCACATCTAAAAATTGCCAAAGTTCACATCATTTACCTAGTCAACAAATTTGTTGCTTAAACGAGTAAAATATCTTAGTATTTTAGCCTATCCTAAGCCAGGATTAAAGTATTAAGGGGTACTGGATCATGCTTGTTTATCCTGCTACCCTGTTAACACGTGACGGTGTTTGGACGTATGTAAACTACCTGTTTTGTGTCGAAAGTGCAGCTAGCTGCTAGGGTGTCCAGACGACGCATACATAATTGGATAATTGTTGAGTAGAGTTTACTTAAAAGTTTATTAATATTTACCTGTTTTGGATTCATTTAATAGTAGATTATTTACATTAAACCAGTGGATAACATTAGAGAAAGCCCTGTTTACATCGTCAAGTGATTTTTGTTTTTTGTCCATGTTTAACCTTAAACAGTAAAGATGTATCATCTGCAAACAAGACTATCTCATGATATCTCTAACAAGATAAGGGAGGTCATTAATATATACCAGAAATAGAAAGGGACCTTAAATTGAACCCTGAGGTACTCACATTGTTACAAGAGAGCCGGGGGACCGCTTGCCGTTAATCACGACTCTTTGGGTCGCTCAGCAGTGGGTGGTTTACAGGCTGATACAGTTAGGCTGTCAGTCAGTGTAATCTTTCAAAGCTAAACCCTAACCATAATTAATGTAGAAATATATAACTGTCCACAAATAAGTATAATTTTAGTTTATTTGGTGGTGGTTTTGTAACGTGGTGATCGGTAATCGGCAGGCAGAAATTTGGTGGTCGGAAATACGTCTATGCGACCTCTGCAAGGAACATAATTTATAATAATTTTTTAAAAATATTTCCAATGTACAGAAAATAAAGAGACTTCTTTTTTTTTAATTCAATAAAAGTTTTATTTTGAGAATCCATTTTTTTTTTTAATTATTTCGTTTAATAATCTTTTTGTATTAAAGAAATAACTGATAGTCCAAGATCCCAGTGCCCCCAGACCTACGTCATTTTAGCAAAGCTGAAATTTTGAGTATTTCTAGTCTACTATGTAGTTAAGATAGTATGCGTACTTACTAGTTCGAAAGCGGGGCCCTTTCACAGGTAGCGCGAACTAAAGGTATATAAAAACTTTACTCACCTACGTTAAAGTAGAAAGGCTCATATTTGAATATGTTTTTAAGAATATTATCAAAAACTGATATTAATCATTGCCAGACCATTTCCGTGGGCCATTACTTCCGCCAGACGTTATAAGGGTTATTTAAAAATTAGGTCAACTACGTTATACTAGCAAGCCTACATTTTACATATAACACTCATGGTACTATTTCAAGATCCTTTGTAAGCAGCCAGACCAATCCGATGGGCCAATCATTCTCCCAGACGCCTTAAAGCTTCCCCTGTGAGTGCGAGCGTGAGGGCATTATTCTTGCGCATGAATGCGAGTGAGAACACTACATGGTTTTATAAGATAGATAATTGAAATTATGGTTTTATTATTTATTCATCTTGATTAAAATTTTAAATAAATATAGTTATGATCATTCACTGATATTTAGATTTTTTTTATATTAGAGGGGGCAAACGGACAGTCGATTCACCTGGTGGTAAATAAAAACGACATCCATGGACACCCGCTACATCAGAGGATTAGCGGGTGCGTTGCCGGCCTTCTAGGGAGGGGAGGGATGTTCCACCGGATCCTGGAGGGAAGGCAAGGGATGGGCTACCGGATTTCTCACAAACCGAACGAAACACGACGACAGTGCCGTCATTTCACGTCGGTGTTAAGTGAGAGCGAAGTACTTCCCCGGGCGCGCCGGCCCATTCAGCTGCAAGCAGCATGGCGCTACTTCGGTAAAATAGATGCAATAAATTGGAAACAAGTGTAAATAATTTTATGGTTATTTTTAGGGTTCCGTTGCCAAATGGTAAAAAAGGAACCCTTATGGATTCGTCATGTCTGTCTGTCTGTCCGTCCGTATGTCACAGCCACTTTTTTCCGAAACTATAAGAACTATACTGTTGCAACTTGGTAAGTAGATGTATTCTGTGAACCGCATTAAGATTTTCATACAAAAATAGAAAAAATCAATAAATTGTGGGGGTTCCCCGTACTTAGAACTAAAACCCAAAAAAAATTTCATCAAACTCATACGTGTATATATCTATGGATTATATCTATGGATTGATCTTCAAAAATGATATTGAGGTTTCTAATATCATTTTTTTCTAAACTGAATAGCTGCTTGAGTGTCCAGGCAACGACCTTTTAGTTTACCAACTGCACAAAACTGTCCAAGGGCTCTCACGTTTTGTTACGTAATTTCCCATTGGTAATAATGTAATATACGTTAATATAACGTATAATATAACGTATAGTTGACAGGTGCACTTCGCGTACTAATGCCCGTGTCGAAAAAAAAGTTGACACTGGCAATATACCCATGGCGACCATTATTTGACGCGGGCGCTGGCGGTTATTGCTATAAGAGGTTATAAATATAACGGTTATTATTATAAGAGTTTGTAAACTCTTGTCAACTAGTAGTTGACACGGGCAGTGGAGCGAATAGTTTGCGTGAGAGACACTTCCAAAGTCCCCCACCTGTAACTTCTAAAATAAGAGAATGATAAAACTAAAAAAATATATATGATGTACATTATTTATTAAAATTTTTGTTGAAAATGTTACAGTTTACAAATTATGTTTAAAAAAATATTATCTATTATGTTACAAACTATTCATCTTCATTTTTTATTTCAATTTTTCCGGTTGAATTATTCATTTACATTGACAACTGTATATTTATTAATAAAATGCTGAAATCGCGCAGCATCTACGTCAACTAAGGCTTTCTTTAAGGCGTCTGGGAGAATGATTGGCCCATCGGATTGGTCTGGCTGCTTACAAAGGATCTTGAAATAGTACCATGAGTGTTATATGTAAAATGTAGGCTTGCTAGTATAACGTAGTTTACCTAATTTTTAAATAACCCTTATAACGTCTGGCGGAAGTAATGGCCCACGGAAATGGTCTGGCAATGATTAATATCAGTTTTTGATAATATTCTTAAAAACATATTCAAATATGAGCCTTTCTACTTTAACGTAGGTGAGTAAAGTTTTTATATACCTTTAGTTCGCGCTACCTGTGAAAGGGCCCCGCTTTCGAACTAGTAAGTACGCATACTATCTTAACTACATAGTAGACTAGAAATCCTCAAAATTTCAGCTTTGCTAAAATGACGTAGGTCTGGGGGCACTGGGATCTTACTCTATGAGACAAAAGTTCAGTGGTCGGATATAGGTCGGTTTACGATATACTGTTATATTTGACTCATTTTCATACTGAATATTGGTGTGATAAAATAAAACACTGAATTTTATAATATATAATCACAAATAACTGACCCCTATTATCAATTACAATAAATCTTAAACAAACTAAAGGAAAATATTTTTACAATTCATTTGTGCTACATAAATAAAAAGAAAAGATAGTCAAAGAGTGTAACTATTTACAAACAATTGGTATTACTTATTTTTGTTTGAATTTGTACAGAGTAGTTAATAAAATAAATTTGGCTTGATATATTAATTTCTTTATTTAACGTAATTTTATAGCTTTTATCTGTTTCCTTCATCATTTTCTGGTATATTTTGGTTCTGATTTCGCCAATCAAATCCGCCCGGTCGGACATTAGCCAATTCTGGCAAAGGAACATAATCGGGCTCTTCAGGAGCTGGATCAAATAATTTCTTTCTAAAATTAATAAAAGTTATTTAAGGTTTTGTAAATAATTTTAAATACCGCTCCACATGATTTTAATTAAGATCTATCACTTTAGTATATTACTGCTTTCAATATAAAAAAAAACTTACAAAAACATTGGTGTTTTTAATATTTTTTGGCCACCTCTTTGACGAGGAAGAACATCTTCTATGAAGAAATATATGTGGCCAATGGCCATTCCAACTAAATCCACAGATATTGCATTTCCAAGTAAGACTGAGAAACCAAGAAGGACCCATGGCAAGTATGGTGCCTGGAAATTCAAATTTAACACTAACAACTTATACAAGTAAACAAACACAGAAAAATAAAATATAAGAAAATATTTATTAAGGATTAACATAGTAGGACACTTTCAAAGCAGTATAAATATTACCTGAAAATTCATAAGTCCAAAAAAGTTCATTCGTACATATATGTTACGCCGTGACCATATGTATACAATCATGATAGTAAAAGCTTGTCCTAAAAATAATAAGTTAACAAAAAAAGCACATAACTGTAACAAATTAAGGAAAATTTCAAAACTTATAATAATAATAAATAAATGCCTCACAAACAACAGCCCTTAGTAGGATGTGAATCCTGTGTTGGGAGTCTAGAAACACACATACAAATTTATTTCTAATACTTTTAAGCTTATTGACTTTTATGGCTTTCCATCCACTACAATTAGTTGAGCATTATGTTTTGTAGTTCATTTTACTTTTTGATAATTCAGATTTCTAGTGGTGGAAGAATTAATAAAATCAGATCAATATTTTCAATTTATTAATAACAACAATCAAATCAATTTTTCCTTATAATACAAATAGCATAGAAAAGCATTACATTTATTATACATTAAATAACAATACTAAGTAGCAAATAATATTTCACTAACTCTTTCAAGTATATATAATTATATTAATTATATTGTTTTTGTATGTTAATAAAAAGGATACAATCATTAATACTCCACCAAAAATAAACATAACAACAAAATCAGCAGTTCTTCCTCTGAATGAGCCCTCTTCTAACATTCTACAATATCTATATGTAAAAATCATATTAAAGAAAAAGTTAAATCCTAAGTTCCCAAAAAATAGGAATGTTGTTATTAGTCTCCATAATTGGTATTTCTTCAGGATAACTATGGGATTAAAATAAAGTTGGAACGGTGATACAAGATCCAATTGCTGCAAATTTAAATAAATTATAATAATTCAATTTGATATCATAACACGAAGTTTTGTTGAATATTAATTTATACTCACTACAGCTAAAGTAGTAATCACACAAGCAGTTGTGTACGCTCTTGTTACAGGCGGCACAAGCATGTATTCTTGTAGAAGAGTCTGATATGCCATGCTTAACAGTCGATCACAAAAATTGCATATTAGAAATTTTATAATAACTTTTGCGAATGGACAATCTACTAATCTAGGCACTACTGTCACTGAACATGATTATGATTGGGCCACATCAGAATATTTTACGCGGTGAAGAAAAACTATTATTAATGATATAACTAAATTAAAAAATTATAAAGATAACCTGTGCCCTAAACAAACCATGATATTTTAAACTTCTTTATTTTTTATTTTGATTAATATAATTTAGCAATAATTTACAAGCTATTTCAATTATTATTTCTCTGAAAATATAGATAAGAGGGACACAGACTGAATATAAAGTCCACGTAAAACCGTCATAGAGAGCGCAAGCAAAGAGTATATAAATGGTATATAAGCGCAAGTGCTTCCCGTATATATATAATGTACTCTGTGGCAAAGACTCTGGGTACGTTCGCGGGCCCTCTTCTAATTAGCTACACAAAGTTAGCACCCCATGGAAGGATTTTTGAAATCAAAATGACTTTAATCGATAGGTCTACGTTAGGTCTGTATAGGTCCACCAAAATTTTTGTTAGGTCGCCTATTTTTTTTAATAAATATTTTTAATAAATAGGTCTATTTTTTCAACAAAAAAAAAAAAGACCTAACAACCTATCAATAATAGGTTATTAGGTCTTTTTTTAGGTTGTTAGGTTTTTTTTTTTTTTTTGTTGAAAAAATAGACCTATTTATTAAAAATATTTATTAAAAAAAATAGGCGACCTAACAAACATTTTGGTGGACCTATACAGACCTAACGTAGACCTATCGATTAAAGTCATTTTGATTTCAAAAATCCTTCAGTGGGGTGCTAACTTTGCGTAGCCCTTCTAATTGATAATTCATCACTTTTATAGGATTTTTTAATCTATGCATTCCACAGACCACATGCGCGGAATGATACTTCTTTAATCAAAAACTGAATTTAACTGTCAAACTTTAGTAAATAATTGTTTGCTATTGTTCATAAAAGATAAACAAAATTATCTTCTTACATTTATTCACTACTTATTATTTTAATTAAAAACTTGTTAAATATCGAAATTACATAGAACTCGCAAGATAATGGAAATTACCTAATTACTCGTAAATATTGCATCAGCCTGGCGACGATCGTGAGAACGCTGAATCGGCTCAACGTGACCCGCGGTTGCGACAAACAACGGCATCAAAATTCAACGCTTTTACCTCACTTTCTGTTCCCACATCGAACACGATTGTCATAAAATTAGTAACTAATTAAATTAAGAATAAATTGTAATTTTAAATTAAATAAAGTTATTGAAATAATTTCGGTTTTTTTTGCAACTCGTCTGGCGGACTGACTTAATTGGCGCAGTCGGTAGGATTCTCGAGGAACACCGAAAATCGTCGAGCTGTCCTGGTGGTTGTTAAGCCCCGTTCGAGGATCCGAATCTACACGTCGGGACCTGCAGCGAGCGTATCTAGGCATCGATACAGCGAGGAAGCCGAAATGAAATTCATGTGAGTACATTAAATTCTTTTTAGTGGATTGCTCACCTTTAATTTTTAAATCCTGTGTTTTTTTATCCTTGTGTTAAATAATATCCTTCCAAGATTTTCCATCCACGAGAATCGCGGAGCGTTAGGTTAGAGAATAGGGTTAGTAATAGGAATAGTTATCAAGATTTAAATAGAGAAATTAATTTAAATAATTCGGAGGGCGAAATGGCCGACTTAGATAGCATTTTTAAGGCTCTTAGATTAGTACCGGAGTTTGACGGGAACGTTAATGTATTAACCCGTTTCATACATTTATGTGACCAATTAGTAGTAGAATTTATTACGAACCAAGACCCACCTAATAGACTTTCCGAAATTGCTCTTATTAATGGAATATTAAATAAAGTAACTGGCGCCGCGGCCCGATTGATCAATTCGAACGGAATCCCGTCAGACTGGGCCGGCATACGAAAATCTCTTGTTAATAATTTCTCCGACCAACGCGATGAGACCGCGTTATATAATGACTTAGCTTTATTGTCACAAGGGTCCGATAGCCCCCAAGAATTCTATGAAAAATGTCAGAATTTATTTAGCACAATCATGACTTACGTTTCACTTCACGAAAATGTAGTAACTACAGTACAAGCAAAGAGGGATCTATATAAAAAATTAACCCTACAAGCTTTTGTACGTGGCCTTAAAGAGCCATTAGGTTCGCGAATTAGATGTATGCGACCGGAAAATATCGAAAAAGCTTTAGAGTTCGTTCACGAGGAACAAAATGTCGTATACTTACAACAGCGTAATAATCAATTACCTGATAAGAAATTAACACCGATACCTCAAATGACTCCCCAAAAACCGATGCATAATTTTAACATGCCGCAGTCTAAGCCATTCATTTTTAATATGCCCGGACCATCAAAAAATCCATTCGTACAACCGATGATACCGCAAGGACCCCCACAATGGCGACCTAGTTTTAACAATCAAAGCCCGGCGGGTCTAACACGTACGCAGCAAATGTTTCGCGCTGCTCCCCCTAATTATAATCCGAATAATGCATTTAAATTTACACCACGTAACGCCGCGCCTCAATTTAGTTCTCAGCATCCAAAGCCTATGAGTGGTGTTAGTCATTTTATACCGAAAGCATTGCCATCTAATAATGCGTTTAGGGAACCCTCACATAACAATTATTTTAAAAGTAACCAGGTGAACTTTAATGATTGCGCTAATTATCATGAATATAGCGATTATTACTCCGATTATTACCCGTACTACGACCCTAACGAATACTATACTGATAATTACCACGATATTGAATATGATCAAATTTGTTACCCGCAGCCTGAAATAGATAGCTTTACATCTAATAATGACGAACCGGCTACTGTAAAAGAGGATTTTCGGGATGTTCAAAAGTCAGACAAACCAAAATAGAGGTTAACCTTCAAACACAACGCCAACTCCCATACTTGCAAATAAAAAATCCTCCTTTAAAGTTGCTGATAGACACAGGCGCTAATCAATCTTTCATTAGCCCTAAAGCAGTTGAAACTTATTTTAGTAACGTAAGATTAAATTATGATCCTTTTGAAGTATGTAACGTACATGCAGTGTCTCGTAGCGACTATTCGATAACCTTGCCTTGCTTTTCAGAATTAAACGATAGCGATTGCGTAACACTATTTGTCTATAACTTTCACGATTACTTCGATGGATTAATAGGATCCGATTTGCTAGATAAGTGGGAAGCTACCATTGATTTTAAGTCTAAATTATTAGTAACAAAAAACGCGTCGAACCCCATACAAGTTTACGACTCGCGAAACGCTAACTTATATGAAGATATTATACCCGCTGGTTCTTCTAAATTAGTTAGGTTACCGATTAATACCCGAGACGGCGAAGTTATTATTCCGGAACAGAGTATATCTAATTGTCACATAAGTGAATGTCTAACCACAGTAAAAAACCAGAGAGGTATATTAGAAATTCATAATCCTAGTCGTAGCGATGTTATTTTTTCCATGGACCGCCCCGTAAGTGCACACCTTTATAATGTTGAGTGCATGCGCACCGAACAAGCGTCTCACCGCGTAAAGGAGGTGTTATCGCGGTTGCGCACAAATCATTTGAATGAAGAGGAGCGCGTTAACTTAGAATTGTTATGCGAACGTTTTGCAGATGTATTTTATTTAGAAGGGGAAAACTTAACTTTTACTAATAAAATAAAACATTCAATAAAAACTACTGACGAAATTCCTATATATACGAAAAGTTACCGGTATCCGTTTGTACATAGGCAGGAAGTTCGAGATCAAATTAGTAAAATGCTAGAGCAAGGGATCATTAGACCGTCAGAATCTGCATGGAGCTCCCCTATTTGGGTTGTCCCTAAAAAGGTGGATGCCTCAGGCAAGACTAAATGGAGATTAGTAGTAGATTTTCGGAAGTTAAATGAGAAAACTTTAGATGATAAGTATCCCATACCGAACATTACAGACATATTGGATAAGTTAGGCAATTGTAATTATTTTACGACCCTGGACCTAGCGAGTGGTTTTTATCAGGTCGAGATGAACCCCGCGGATATACCGAAAACAGCATTTACAGTAGAGCATGGCCATTTCGAATTTTTAAGAATGCCCATGGGATTAAAAAATAGTCCGTCCACTTTTCAGCGTGTCATGGATAACGTTCTCAGAGATTTACAAAATACAATATGTTTAGTGTATCTTGATGACGTCATCGTATTTTCCACGTCATTGCAAGAACACATGGTTAACTTAGAAAAAGTATTTAACCGATTACGCGAATCCAATTTTAAGATACAGCTAGATAAGTCAGAATTCCTTAAACTCGAAACTGCGTACCTAGGGCACGTTATTAGTAAAGACGGTATAAAGCCGAATCCAGATAAAATATCCGCAATCAAAAATTACCCACTTCCGAAAACCCCCACTGAAATTAAAAGATTTTTAGGCCTCCTTGGCTATTATAGGAAATTTATCCCTGACTTCGCTAAAGTAACAAAACCTATGACACAATGTTTAAAGAAAGGATCCAAAATTACGTTAGATGAAAATTATATTCAATGTTTCGAGAAGTGTAAGACGCTCTTAACTAATGATCCTATATTAAGATATCCCGATTTTACAAAAGAATTCATTCTAACGACGGACGCGTCTAACTTAGCTATAGGAGCCGTTCTTTCACAAGGGACTATAGGTGCGGATAAGCCTATCGCTTATGCCTCTAGGACTCTAAATAGTAGCGAAATTAACTATAGTACTATCGAGAAAGAACTCCTTGCAATTGTATGGGCTACGAAATATTTTAGACCATACCTTTTCGGCAGAAAGTTTAAAATCGTAACCGATCATAGGCCTTTGCAATGGGTAATGAATATAAAAGAACCCAATTCGCGTCTTACTCGATGGCGACTAAAGTTAAGTGAATTTGATTTTTCTGTAGTTTATAAGCAGGGAAAATGCAACACTAACGCTGATGCATTGTCCCGCATTGAGATACATAACGAAGAAGTTAGTTCTATAATAGCTAACCCTAGCGAAAAATCACCTTCACTAATAGCTAACTCAAATACCGATACAGTCCACACAGACTCCGAAAATCCCATATTAGAAGTACCCATCACAGACTTTCCACTTAATAAGTATCATAAGCAAATCGTTCTAACGCTAGTCGACGACATAAAAAGTCGTCCTTCAGTTTCTAAGCCCTTTGAGTCACATATAAGAACACATATTCAAATTTCTAAAAATAATATTGAAGAGGATGTCATCAATGCAATAAAGGAATATGTTAATCCAAAAGTAAAGACAGGCATCCTCATAAACCCCCCTTTAGCCATGTATGAAATTATTCCTATAATACAAAATAAATTTAAAAGCTCCGCTATGGATTTAGTTTTGACGAAAGTAGAATTAGAAAATATTAAAGATTATTTAAAACAACAAGAAGTAATTCGTAATTACCACGAGGGTAAAACCAATCACCGTGGAATTAACGAGTGTTACTTATCTTTATCTAACAAATACTACTGGCCCAAGATGAAGGAACATATAACGAAATATATAAATGAATGTAATATCTGTGGCCAAGCTAAGTACGATAGAAATCCTATAAAACAAAAATTTCAAATCGTGCCACCTCCAACTAGACCTTTCGAAATTGTTCATCTTGATTTATTAAGCGTCGAGTCACAAAAATATCTTACTATCATAGATGCTTTTTCTAAATACGCGCAAGCTTATTTTTTAAAGGATGCGACAGCCGTTAGTGTCGTACAGGCTCTTTTAAAATTTAGTACACATCACGGACTCCCCATGACCTTGGTAACAGACAGAGGCCCGGAGTTTACGAACCAACTATTCTTAGAGTTTATTAAAATTCACAAAATTCAACACCATAAAATATTAGCTTATACACCTAATGAAAACGGCATGGTAGAAAGATTGCATTCCACATTACTAGAACACTTACGCATTTTAAAATTAGAAAATCGTGGTGAATCCGTCATAAACTTAATGCCTTATGCAATTCTTGGATACAACAGTTCTATTCATAGTTTCACGAAGTGCAGACCCTTAGACATTATCACCGGTCATCTAGATCCGCGCAATCCCTTAGATATAAATTTATCTGAGAATACATTACAATTATATACGCAGGAACACCGCAATAAAATGAAAAAGGTCTTTGAAATGATTAACTTATCCTCCCTTCATGAACGTACTAGTATAACAGAAAACATTAATAAAGACAGGGAACCCGAACAGGAGTATTCCCCAGATCAACATATATTTATAAAAAATCCGATGGCCAACCGTCAAAAATTAGCCCCGCGATATACACGCGACATAGTGTTAGCTGACCTTCCAATTCACATTTACACAAAAAAGAAACGGGGGCCAGTCGCTAAGTCTCGATTAAAACGGGTCCCTAATAGCAGCCGGTTGTTACAGGATAGTTCTCCTGATCCTGAGCCCAGCACGAGCGGAAGATATAACACTGAATAGCTTGGATAACGGACCCGGTATCTTACCTTTCTTTTTAGGGAAAACAAAGGTCATTTCTCATTATCACTCCTTCATTCAACCTGTTAACGTAGATTTTATTTGTAATAATATTAATTTAGTAAAGAAACAGTTAGATGATATTTCGCCTCAGTTTCATAATAAAACGCTTTCCTTATATCAGCCTCACATTGAATATCTTTATAGTAAAGTTAAACAGCTATCCGAGCAAGTAGAGTTATTTCAATCTCATCGCACTAAAAGAGCCCTAATCGATGGATTAGGTTCAGTAATAAAAAGCATATCCGGAAATTTAGATTATACCGACGCCATTCGCTATGATAATGCTATTAAGTCCTTGCAAGATAATGAAAATAAAATCGTCACAGAAATAAATAATCGTATTAGTTTAAATAAACATTGGATGTCACAAAACTCAGAAATTTTAGATAAAATGGCTCAAAATCAGAATAGAATTAAGAAAGTTGTCGATGAAATTATGTCAAACGAGTTGAAAAGTGAAAAATATATAATTAAATATGCCCATTTAGCTCAATATCTTATAATGCTAGCGGATAACATTGAATCCTTATCCGATGAACTATTAAGGTTGGAGAACTTATTAGCATTTATCCGTGCCAAAAGCACGCACTTTCTTATGTTTAAATTAGAAGTATTTGATAGGATGATAGAACAGTTAAATGCTCTCTATGGCCGAGAACAAATATTGAATATTAGTTTTAGGGAATATTTTAACATAGTTAAATCAGGGTATTATTATAACAATCAAAATTTAATGTTAGTATTTAAGCTCCCGGTCGTGTTTCCTACTACTTATAATCTTTACAAATTATCCATAGTTCCCAATAAGGATAACAAAGTACTGATCCCATCCTATCCCTTCCTAGCAATTCACGACAAAGATTTTATGTACATGGAGGCAGAATGCCCGAAGTCCAGTCAGTATTATCTCTGCGACGATAACATCAATCAACACTACAAAAGCCAAGGCGACTGTATCCAACGCTTAATAACTACGCAACAAATCGACAAGTCTTGTCAGTACACTACTACCGAGCTGAAGACTGAAGCTGTAGAAGTACTCGATGACCGCCACTACGTAGCAAGTTTCCCCGTACCCACGAAGATTCGCATGTCCTGCACTGAAACTCAATACAATACTATAAAAGGCAGTTATCTTATTATAATTCCTAAAGGATGTGTCGTGCAAACGCCAGACCTAACATTAGCAAACAAGGACGACCGCTTGAAAGGACAAGTATTGAAAATAATGAATATCCCCTTCACAAATGAAACTAGCGAAAACTCAGAAACTAGAAGACTGACGCTCAACTCCGTCGATCTTCACAGCCTCCACGCTGCTGCTAAAGAAATATCTATGGGAACACCGCTGACTCTAAACAATACGGACATTCATAGCGTGTACTACACTATAACACCGCTATACTTAGTAATGTTAGGTGCAAGTGCACTGGGTATCGCCTTCGCATTACGAAAGTACGTGAGACGGCGCTCATTAGAAGCTACAGTTGAACGCGCAAACGGCGAGATGGAACAAGGCAACGCCTATGCAGAGATGACTACTAACACCAATGCGACCCTAACTGGATTATCAGCGCTATTCTCGAATCAATCTGCGAATAGTCGCTGATCTTAGGGAGGGAGATGTTAAATATCGAAATTACATAGAACTCGCAAGATAATGGAAATTACCTAATTACTCGTAAATATTGCATCAGCCTGGCGACGATCGTGAGAACGCTGAATCGGCTCAACGTGACCCGCGGTTGCGACAAACAACGGCATCAAAATTCAACGCTTTTACCTCACTTTCTGTTCCCACATCGAACACGATTGTCATAAAATTAGTAACTAATTAAATTAAGAATAAATTGTAATTTTAAATTAAATAAAGTTATTGAAATAATTTCGGTTTTTTTTGCAACTCGTCTGGCGGACTGACTTAATTAACTGATAAATAAAAGACTATTGCGCATGTCCCATTTCCGTTTCCGCGCCTGTGGTCTGTGGAATGCATAGATTAAAAAATCCTATAAAAGTGATGAATTATCAATTAGAAGAGGGCCCGCGAACGTACCCTCTGTGGCAAGTGCAAAGTACGGTGACAGCAAGGAAGTTAAAGTTCGTTTCATCGAATAGTTCCTATGGCGTTATGTTGGCAGCTATCTTTTCCAGTGTTGCCACATTATATATAATAGCCCACCTCAAAGTTAGGGTGGTTTTAAGTATGTTTTTGAGCTACATTTTTATATATTTACAAATTATTCGATTATCATTTAAAAAATCAGAAAAGCAATAAAAAGCATAAATTATTTAATAATTTTTATTATAATTGTGATCAAACAAAGAATGCTCATCCAACGGACTAATTCCCGAGAGATCGTCGTCAACTTCATCTTCCATATCATCCTCGTCATCAGAAGTGTCGCTATCGTCTCCCACTTCAATTATGAACCTGTCCATCTCGCTATCAATAATTGGGCCATCGGCGTAATATTTTTCTTCCACTTTTCTCACGTGCTCACATTCTTTTCTCCATTCTTCTTCGGTAATCGTTGCAAAGGCTTCTTCTGTGATTTGGACTATTTTATTTGCTTCTTGACCTACGTTTTTTTCAGCAATTCGTCTTTTCAAGACACTCCATATCAACTCTATGGGGTTTAAATCACAGTGGTAAGGTGGAAGCCTTACCACTTTATGCCCATGTGCTTCCAACATTATATCGGCTTCATAAACGGGCGGCTGTTTATGCTCCTTTATTATTTCAAATAGCTGGGCTTTTACCATAGTTGGCAAGTAAGAAAGACCATTACTTGTTATCCAATTTTGCATTTCTGCCTTTCTGCTTGACATTGTTGGTGCTTTGTTAAGCTGTACTGTGTGGTAGGAGGCGTTATCCATCACCACAATTGATTGGGGAGGCAGATTCGGTATAAGCTTTTCACTAAGCCACTTATTAAAATTCGTTTTATTCATATCGTCGTGATAATCAGCCGCTTGTGACTGAGATCTGAAGATCAGTTGAGCATTGGGTATGAAACCCATAGCACCACCAGCGTGGACGATAATCCAACGTGGCCCTTTAGAGTCTGATGCTAATACACCTTCTTCTTGTTCACTTTGCCAACATTTTCCGGCGCAATATGTTGCGTGTATATATGTCTCGTCCAAATATACAACTGGGCGCTGGTTCCCGAGACGATTATTTCGCAATTCTTCCAGGTATCGATAACGCCAGGCGACAATATCGTATCTCTCCATTAGGACTTTCCTTTTGGATCTACATTTTTTAAAATAAAACCCGATATCTTTCATTATTCTCCACAAAGTGGTACGACTTCCTTTGAAACCTATCTCGCTTCGCATTTCATGCAATAACTTGGTTAGAGTAGGTGATTCCTTTTTTACAGAATAAAATTCATGTATTTTATGCCTTATAGCACACCGTTCGAAGTCATCCAGTTCGATTCTTTTAGGCCGGGGACCGCTTTTGCGTGGTGTAGAAACCTTAGTCGACGTGCTGGCTGCGACCTCACCTTCTTTGGTGATTTTAGACACGGTTTTTTCGGATAAACCTAAAAAAAAATATTTCGATTTATTTGTCTATTGTCAAAGTCATACATAAACTGATAATAGTCGCAGTACACATGCTTGCTTAGGTCTTACAAATAACTACCGTTTAAAAAAATTGCGGTTTAAGTGAGGAAATTATTATCTGCTACTGGTAACCCTATTTGACTAACCTGTAATGGCGGCCACACGAGCCTGAACACATCTTAAAGGAATTAATGGGGCATTGTTACGTTTTTCACGTTCACAAAATTTCTTAACCTTTAACACCATCATTCTTTCACCACTTTTTAAAGTTTTGGGCATGATTTCAGTCGAAAATCAAATGAAAATAAGCAAAACCTGCGGAAACGTCTTCTAGTGCCAAAGACTTTGACAGAGAGGGGAGCCAACATAACGCCATAGGTACTATTCGTTGAAACGAACTATATATATAAGTTCCTTGGGTGACAGATGTAAACACGGTCGAGGATACACGGCCGTGGATGTTAACCTCAGCTACACAAAGTTAGCACCCCATGGAAGGATTTTTGAAATCAAAATAACCTTAATCGATAGGTCTACGTTAGGTCTGTATAGGTCCATCAAAATTTTTGTTAGGTCTCCTACAGTTTTTTAATAAATATTTTTTTAAATTTTGCAAAAAAATTACACAAATTTAGCAACCCATCGAAGGACTTTTGAAATCAAAATGACCTTGATCGATAGGTCTACGTTAGGTCTGTATAGGTCCACCAAAATTTTTGTTAGGTCGCCTATAGTTTTTTTAAAAATATTTTTTTTTAATTTTGTCAAAAAAATACACAAATTTAGCACCCCATCGAAGGATTTTTGAAATCAAAATGACCTTAATCGATAGGTCTACGTTAGGTCTGTATAGGTCCACCAAAATTTTTGTTAGGTCGCTTACAGTTTTTTAACAATTTTTTTTTTTTTTGCAAAAAATATGCATCTTAGCATCATTTAAAAGGAAACTGATTGATCTTTATATTTCAGCATTCTTTATCGTTAGGTCAGTATTGGTCTATAGTTTTTGCTTTTATATTATTCATTTTTTTTATTTTTTTTATTAACAATTATAAATAATTTATCACTCGCGCATACGCTAACGCACATAGCATGGCGCGAAATTCAAAGTTTCCCTGTTCCGTTTTCATCGCGTCAATAAAAAAAATACAAACTGCTCGCATGAAGCTCTCTAATTATTTCTCATGAGAATGGAACTTATTGCTTACACGTATGTAAATAAACGTAAAACCAACAACTTCCCGATTTCTTAATAATCAATCATTTTATTAGCGAGAAGTCAAAAATTAGACCAAATATTTTTTTTTAATGTTCCGCTTTTAATTTAGAACGCCTTTTATACTGGGGCCCCACTAACGGGAAACGTCAATGCCTATTATCATCGCAATAAATTGTAGATAAAGTGAGTGGCTACACTTGAACGCTCAACGTGAGTGGCCATTCTTGGCGATAAATTGGCGCTTATACTATACCGCTACTTGAACTATCACCTAACGCCAAACGGCAATGTGAATGCCGTTGTCAAATCATCGCGATGAGTCGTGAGCGTCGTGGCTACACCTACGTTCATCGCGACGTTAAACGCCATTTCCCGTTAGTGGGTCCCCAGTATTATTGATAGCCAACTTGTTATCTACGTCTAGACCAGAAAATTTTTCGCACAATTCTCAAGATATACTGACTAATTTAGACAACTATACTAGTATATTTGAATTTATTTGCAATACTGTCTATAATATTTGAAACAGGACCTATTTAATTTATCAGATGTGAAATTTTTATTATGACATTTCAGGCTTCATCCTGACTGGTATGCACTATTATTATTTCGACCTTGCATATCATTTATGGACAAAGAAGAGTATACGAAAATATGATATCTCCGATTTGGCTTCGGCCTTATCAATAATGGAATCGAAAAAAAAAGTGAAGTTACTTCAGATTTGGCTACGGCCTTTTATTATATCGGAACGTACAAGACTATACTATTCCTTTGCCTTTTCATATTGGGGATAAATTTTAAAACAACAACATAATTTAATATTTGTCATCAAGATTCAAGAAGAAAAATATTCTTTAAATTTGAAATACATAGGTACTCAATTGGAAATAATAATAATAAACATTTAGTTATTTATTGGTCTTAATGTAAAAAAAATATTTTTAAAAAAACTATAGGCGACCTAACAAAAATTTTGGTGGACCTATACAGACCTAACGTAGACCTATCGATCAAGGTCATTTTGATTTCAAAAGTCCTTCGATGGGTTGCTAAATTTGTGTAATTTTTTTGCAAAATTTAAAAAAATATTTATTAAAAAACTGTAGGAGACCTAACAAAAATTTTGATGGACCTATACAGACCTAACGTAGACCTATCGATTAAGGTTATTTTGATTTCAAAAATCCTTCCATGGGGTGCTAACTTTGTGTAGCTGTTAACCTCCCTAGGATGAAGTAGAGTATACTTGATCCTAGAAACCTCCGTATAGTTAGCAGCACGAAGAATGGATATACAGGAGTGCGAACGGTAGACGTAGTTCTATACGAATTTTCACGGTACTTATGTACACAAAAATAAACAGAGGTCATAGTTCTCTTTTTTGCCACTGGGTGCGCGAGTATTCGTGAGGTACCGATACTATTATTATAATATGTGTAATTAAATATAGGTAATAGTTCTCTAGAACAGTTTTATTTTAGTTGCATATTTAGTAATATAATTTTATGTATTAATATTAATATTTTGGGAGATGAAATAAAACAAAACGAATTCAGAAATTTTATAAAAATATAGTTTTTTTTGTATTAATAGTAATTTCATCTAGAATTCTCTGAATCATCTGATTTCTTGGACAGAAGTACCTATTGATATTTCTTCTCTATAAAAGATAGAGCATGATAATTGATGCTATGCTAATTATGTGAATTGTCTGCGAGGCTTCTTATGATATTTTATAGCTGAAAAATATATGAAAATAACAATTAATTTTATTATTCTAAATAATGTTATTTTGAAAAAAATTAAATTTTTCACCTCACTACTATTATCATACTTTATCAAATATTTAATTAAAATAACTTTATGTAATATATAATATGAAATAAAAAAGTTTTAAACAAATATACTTAATCTTAAAATGTATATTATAACATTACATTATATTTTTAATATTTATTAAATAATTTAAAAATTACGTACCTGTTATTAAACTAAAAGTTTAACCTTTAATTTAATCTCCAAGATTATTTTATGTTGGTGAAGGATCAGAGTTATTAATAACAACTCAATACAAAGTTTAAAGATAAAAACTATTTAAATAATTGAAAAAATCTTATGACATATTATCATGTTGACTACATGTCAAATATTTTTAAAATGGTGGCCTGGCAGGATGTTTTTGTCTCACTTTTTTTTTCTCATAATTATGTTAGAGAGAGGAAAATTATAAATTACATTATTTAGTATTTTAATTACGAACCAATAATCGCACACCTATGACTGGGCACAGTCAATAGAAAGGTTAAAAATGAACTATAAACTCAATTTACAAAATTCAGAGCTGTCAATAGCAACAGGCCTTCCCGCGTAAATTACAACTTCGATCCTAGCGCACTCTAGCGGCAAAATAATTATCTACTACCTAAATTGAAGCCATTTTTTTAAAATTACGTTCGCACTTCTGTATATCCATTCTTCGTGGTTAGCAGGTAAAAAGTTCATCGCGTTCGCGCAAACCTTTCCCTTGATTTTTGATGTATTTTGCATGCGCAATAGCTAGAAAAAATTAGAAATATCAAATTTTTATTTTTGGTGCCACCTTCATGGAGCTAAGAATCATTTCTTGACTATAATTACAGAAATCACTAAGGCACAGATCAGGCAAAAAAAAGACCTAATAACCTATTATGTGCCTATTATTGATAGGTTGTTAGGTCTTTTTTTTTTTTGAAAAAATAGAACTATTTATTAAAAATATTTATTTAAAAAAATAGGCGACCTAACAAAAATTTTGGTGGACCTATACAGACCTAACGTAGACCTATCTATTAAGGTAATTTTGATTTCAAAAATCTTTCGATGGGGTGCCAACTTTGCGTAGCTTATAATTTAAATGATTACAGCGGCTCTAAACGTTATTTTCTGCTAGGGACATGATTTATAATTCCTATTATATTGTTGCTAATTATTGCTTCATAAAATCTAAAACAGTTGCCTAATCTTGCGCAAACTATGCCCTAACGAATGCAACAGTCAGAACTTTAAACATTAACTTATGTCTGCTAACTATAAGTTCAATAGTTTTTCATTAATTTTAAACTAATTATTGTTGCCTAAAGAGAAAAAATGATTACCTAAAGTTGCCTGATCTGTGCCCTAGTGATTTCTGTAATTATAATCAAGAAATGATCATTTTACCTGCTAACTATACGGAGGTGGAGGTCAGGTGTAAAAATTGTAAAATCAACATAATCAAAGAGTACCGTAAAATGGGGTGAATAGGTTCGATTTTGAAGTTCACAAAGCAAATTTTCTATATTATCCATAAAAATATGAACAATAAGCTCTCTTTTTATTTATCCGCCTATTTTTAATTTACTAAGATGATAAAAAATTATACAATATTATATTCTTATATTATATAAAAATATTTTACTAAATGTAGGCTGTCCCTATTGATATTTAAACCGGGGTGTGATGTAACATCAAAACTAGCAATTTTGATGAAACTTGGCATTTGCTTGGCAAGTTGGCATTTGCGGAGTCGAAACATTGACCGAATATTGGTCTCATATCTGGGAAAATTAGTTTTTTTCCATTTTGATCTGATTCTCGCCCTGTTCGATACTGGTCGTAGAATCATCAGGGCTAATGGCCTACCATTTAAACATTTTTATATTATGATAACTTTTAAATATTAATAATGGTGTAAGTATATTTTTTTTACAATAAATAACATATGAAATGCATAACTTATTAGGAATACGTTTAATAAAAGAATAACACAACAAAAAGTTAAGTTGATTTTTTAAGAGGGGCTATCCAGTGTCACGTTTGAATAAAAAAAAAATTTTGGTTGCCTGTAAAGTCGGTATACGGGCGAAAGTTTTACGTGACAACGACTTTGAGTGGTAAAATAATTTTAATGTGAATATTCATTCGTATAGTAGGAAGAAGGATGAAATAATAGTAACAATTTAAAACATTTATTTATACAAAGAATTATATTTAAAACACTTTCACTTTTTATGTCTGTCTCTCTCGCTCTTAGGCGGGCTAACCATGCCCGAGTGGCCTCTCACTCGCTCTCATTGTGAGCGCATAACGTGAGCGGAGCGTAACGCAGTTTCTTGAAGTGTCACCCGGCAAACCAATTTATAAGACGTTGTCACGTCAAAAACAATTGCGTTGGGCGCCAGTGTCACGGTTGTGAAAAAAAAAATTAAGAAAAAAAGATAAATAAATAAATTTATTAAAAAAAATAATTGTTCTCAGGCGGAGTTCAGCACTTAATCCACACAAGTTCAATACATTGTCGGTTCAGGTACTCTCCTGCGTATAATTGATGATCCCGGGAGTCGCGCTCTGGAAACCGCAGGCGACCCGAGGCAGCAGGAGTGGGCAACCAAAACCCGGCGGAGAGTACTCTTGTCGTTGTCGTTAATGTAAGGGGCTGTGAGAGGTTACCGATTAATTCGGTAACCCGAGCGTTGAACCCGGAAACGCGCCATCAATAAAATTACAAGCGGTCCAATACAGATTGCGAACATCCACGGGCACTGCATTACAAAAGAAAGCACCTAAGCAATGCAGTGGAATTATCACAATCAGAAACGGAGATTACTATTAAAAAAAAATAATTTATAATGGAATTCACTGTTATTAAAAATTTAATAAACAAAATGAGGGTAGAATTGAAAGATGATGAAATATTTAAATGAACATAACTATATAAAATCAATTCTAAGGTGATTTATATTACCATTAATAATTACTCTTGAACACAAATATTAGGTTTTATACTGATTACTGGCACTAAATACTACATTAATTGTCTGCGACATTAAAAATACCACTTAACCAGTTTAGGGGCCAATCAACACCAATCAAGACTCACTAATGTATTATTTATTTGAGGAACGCCTAGCGACGATCATGAAAATTATTATGAATTTTACGGTTACGGTCTTTTTTAATGAAAATTCCGTATCAGAGACCATAAAATATTCTTGTGGCGTGTGTTCGACTTAACTAGCTCGAGAAAAGGTCAATATTGAAATGACCGGCGACGGGTAGGTAGTGCAGTTTTAATTCAACCGAACAAAAGATTTACTTCGGAGCGCTAAAATGTTGCATCGCGTGAGTATAAAATAATTTAGAGACTGTATATATTTTTATTATTGTAAATAGCCAGTTTTGATTATTAATATTATTTTTTTTTTTAATTAGTTATAATAAAATTGTGTTTTATACTTAAACGTAGATTTTAATATAAGATTTAATTTCATAGTGATTTTAATTAGTTTTAAGTATTGTAAATATTAAGTTTGAATGTATTTTAGTGTAGTAATATAAATAATCATGTACGTATGACGTTACACCAGGCACCGAAAAAGGGCTAGATTTTACAAATTCTACGTCTTAAATAGTGGGGCTAGAAAGGGCTAAAAAGAAATACTTTTGTTTCAAATAAAATTTTGATCATCAAGATGATTATAAACAGTAATAGAACAATAAAATAATAATCAAAACGCAATGACAAACCCGTATTTTATACTATGAAAAAAATCACCTAATTTAAACTGTTATGAACCAGTCGTGATTGCATTTTAAATTACTTGGTTAATACTGTCATGGCAGAGTATATGTGTTTAGGGTTTTTACCGCTAAAGTTAGAGTTACCAAATTTTATGTTACAAAGAGCTCAATATCTTTTATCAACTCGATAAGTATGGCAAGAGAGGTTTTTGTGTAATGTTTGAAAAGGACTAGATTGCTCTTTTAGGGCTAAATAGTGAAATCTGGAGAAATCCAATCGTAAAAAGAGCTAGACCTAGCCCCAAAAGGGCTAAGGTGGCAACACTGCGATCTAGCTATTCGTGGTGGTAGTTAACTAGTGACTAGTGACAATGAAATATAACTGACATTGACTTATTGAAGATTATTTTATTCAGAATTATTCTGTTATTGGATTGGGCCGGATTGGCTTGGCTATCGCTATCCAGGAGAAATATATTGCTATTGTCGTTCTTTTTTTATTCTTTTGTGAAAACATACAAATCAATACGTTGTATAGAACAGTAGATAAATGTATAAAGTTAAATTATAGCCCTTAACTTCATATGTTATAAAAGCAATTTCAAAATGGACACAAAAGAAGTCGTTGAGCATTTAGTTGCATTGAAAGTAATGAGACTCACTAAACCGGCTTTAATAAGTCCGAAGATAGTGACTTGCGACTTTAAAGACTTACCTGGTAATATCTTAAACAATTTTTTAAAAGACGATGCTACATCAGTTGTTCAGCTGGAAACTGTAACAGCTGGACAGTTTCTACTACTTCCTCAAAGTTTCGGCAATATCTATCTAGGCGAGACATTTTCATGTTACATTTGCGTTCATAATGAAACGAGTCAACCAGTTCAAAGTGTTTCTATTAAGGCTGACTTGCAGACAAGTTCACAAAGAATACCATTAACAACTCAACAAAACCAGTCTCCTATAATGTTGGATGTAGATGAAACTCTCAGCGATGTGATACATCATGAAGTGAAAGATTTGGGTACCCATATATTAGTCTGTGAAGTCACTTATATGTCTAATTATAATACCTTGTCTTCATTCAGAAAGTTCTTTAAATTTGAAGTAATGAAACCTTTGGATGTTAAGACTAAGTTCTATAATGCTGAGTCAGATGATGTATTTGTTGAAGCCCAAGTGCAAAATATTACATCGGGACCTATCATACTAGAACAAGTATCATTAGAAAGCTCTAATCAGTTTACAGTGAAATCGCTTAATGAGGATAATAATGGTTTGTCAGTATTTGGGGAAGTCACATTATTACAGCCTCAAGAGAGCTGTCAATATTTGTATTGTCTCACACCAAAAGAAAATATAACAAAAGATATTAAGTTAATTGCCGCAGCTAAGAACATTGGAAAGCTAGATATTGTTTGGAGATCAAATTTGGGTGAGAAGGGAAGGTTACAAACAAGTCAGCTGCAGAGGATGACTCCCGACTATGGAGATATTCGAGTAACATATGAGAATTTACCAAGTAAAATACCAGTGGATGAGCCTTTCAACTTCAGATGCAAAGTAGTAAATGCAAGTGATAGAACTTTAGATTTAATACTTAAACTTAGAACACTTCAAGATTGTAGTCTACTTTGGTGTGGTATTTCAAATAGAAAATTAGGTCCATTGGAACCGGGAAATGTTACATATGTAAATCTTACAGCAATTCCTATAACATCAGGCCTGCATAATATAACAGGAGTATCATTGGTTGATTTATTCCTTAAACGAACCTATGATTATGATGACTTAGCTTCTGTTTATGTTTATTGAGCATTAATTTATTTTATATTGATCTATTATAATTTTATTAGGTTTTAAATTCTTTAAATGTTGTATGCATATTTATTAAGATGATGTTAACTTAAATATGAACAATAAAGTTTCTGTTAATTTAAATCCTCTCATTTTAATTAAAATGAGGGGTTTCGATAAGTCCCTTAATAAGCCCCCTGATTTTTTTTTAATTTATTGTTGCAATTTGTTGAATTACATTGAAAATTTACAAATAAAAAATAGTGTTGGCCAATATTTGCTCCATTTATGTGATTAAGGTAAATGTTTGATTTATAGTTGATGAGAATAATATGTATGTATGTGGTATATAAGTTTCTTACTTAATGCTGTGGAAATATCACTGGCAAGCAAGCTTAAACTATTTTTAAAATATATACGTGAGCTTCTGCTTAGCAGTAACAGTGAAAATCATATTATATACTCTTTGTTAAAAATGTTAACAAGTTTGTTTTTAACCTTAATATTGTATATTTCACAGATTAGTATATATGTAGAAAGCTACTATATTTGTAGAGTTGGATTGTATATATGTGGAGCTTGGAATTTGGATTAAGGCGGAAAGGATTGTCAGTGTCAATGTCAAAATTTTATCTCAATAAAGAAGCAAATCCTCGAAAATTCTGTTTTTATTTTCATAAATTAACACTAGTGAAAGCCACTAAGTCTAATTAATAATAATATATTCATAAAATACAAATTGAAATGAACACTATATAAAATGTATCCAAAACTTAATCGAGGTTGGTTCTGAGAGGTCTGAATGACATTGGCGCAGTGTAGCCAACTGTTTGAAAAGTTTCCCCCTAAATTTTCCCTCAAAAACCACTAAAAAACCACTAAATTGAAACCCCCTGACGGTAGGGGTGTTCATCGGGTCAAAGTTATCGATAATTATCGGCAGAATTATCGGACGACGAAAAAAAAAAAAAAAAAAAAAAGGTCATCCGCCGTCCAGTCGCAACATTATCCTTCATACCCTATCCGAATACCTAAAAAAAAAAAAAAAGGTCATCCGGCGTCCAGTATCAGCATTATACTTCGTACCCTATCCAAATACCTGAAAAAAAACCCCTAACATTTTATTCCCCCTAAAAATCCCCCGGTCGAGATTTTTTCCCCCTAAATTTAGGGGGAAAACCCCGGAGTTGGCAACACTGCATTGGCGAAATAATGTGTCAAATTGGTGACAAAAAGGGATGACGATTCTTCTAAAAAAAGATCGATTTTTAAATCGATTCAAATCGCAACATAATGAATCGATTCTTAAAAACATCGAAGTCAAAAAGATCGATTTCTCAAATATCGATCTTTTTAATCTATTAAGTATAGTATCCTTATTTTATGTAAAATGATCATGCCAACAAGTGTTTGGAAAAATTAATTAGAAATTGGTGCTGTTTTTAATTGTAAAAAATGCTTTTAGCATTAAGCTCGTCTGTTGTATACATACATGTGTATGTTCAACTAACTGAAATTTTTATTATCCTTTTGAATAACTTTTCGATCATCGAGGTCATTCAGTACTAAATATCGATTCAAAAATCGATCTTTTTGGCATGAAAAATCGATTCTTCGATTAATCGATCTCAGGTCGGACCTAGTGTCAAATACTCAAATTGACAAACCTAAAATCTGTAGCCTTACTATTTTAGGAAGAATTTAATTGAATAAAATACATATAAGAAAATAAAAATATGGTTTTAACAAAGGAATATAGAATATGTATGCCCATGACCGTGGAGGAGGTACGTTTTGTTATCTATTTAAGAAAACATTACTATTTTATTGGTTATGTTTATTTTTATCTAAAGTGATTAGTTTCCATAATATTGTAGTATCGTATAGGGCAGTTGTATATGATTGCAAGACATAGCTTCGAGCAATCAAGTAATGGTGAAGGTGTAGAGGTTGTAGCAAATGAACAAATAAATGATGAGAAAAATGGAAATGGTCAATTTACTGAAAAAAGGATACATTTGTCAAGGTATGTAACCGGTGTTAATTACTTATTAATAGAATAAAAATTTCCAAATATTTCCGAAAAAAAATCTTTTGTACAAAATTTTCTGAGAACAATGAATATCAAGTCTGTCAAGCATGAAATTGGTTGAGCAGTTCATAAGAGATTAATAGAGCTTTATCTCCAAGATGGTCTGATGATATCTCAATTAATTTTAAAATTGCACATTTATTTTTGTAATAATGCAAATCAATTAGATTTTTTTAAAGATATTAATTCAATATTTATGTCTATTATTTAAGTATTAACAACTAATATGATTATGTAATTAATTATATGTATGAGTTGTGTAATTATAAGTTTTTCTTTGTATCTCTGTTGTCTTGTACTATGTGTGTAATAGCGATATTTATTACTATTCAAAATATAAATCAAAATCAAAAACAACTTTATTCAAATAGGCCTCACGAGCACCTTTGTATCATCATTTTACAAATTAAAACTTTAAAGTGATTATTATTTTTGTAAAAGTAAAGCTACCACTGATTCGAAATGTAGATTCTGCAGAGAAGAATCGGCAATTACTCTTTTGAAAATAATGTATAAACTGTGTTTTAGTACAAAATTAGTAATATCTTGCATGAAATACAGCGCCACTAAGTCCATACATCTTTATCAACTAAGTAATCCTGCACCGAATAATACGCTTTATCTATTAATTTCTTTTTAATAAAAACTTTAAATGTATGTTGAGACAATTCTAAAATTGTTTGTATTTATTAATATCTTAACTTTGTTTTTTCCAGTCATTTACCTTATTGGATCCAAAGCTTAATACCAAAAATTTTTTATGTTACTGAAAAAGCATGGAATTATTATCCATACACTATAACCGGTAAATTAATTTAATTGAATTTTACTCTTTATTTAATTTAATTTAATTTTAATTTAATAAACTCTTTTTTTTCCTTTTCATGTCAATTTCAACATTAAAGAATACACAGTAAGTAAACTAATTTGAAATATGTTTATATCTTTTTGTGCCCCAACAGATTATAATAATAATAATACAAATATTTTATTTATTTTCTAGTGTTCCTTTATTCCAAAATTTTCAATATCTATACAAACACGATATGAAGATAACAATGGCTCTACAGAAAATGTAAGTATTTATGTAATATTTATAGGAGTATTTATAGAAGTGCAAATACTTAGCTGAAAAACTTTTTCAATATAAATTGCATACATTCCCGTTAATACAGCATGTTACGTGTCTATATAAATGAGCCTTTCAAAAAAATAATATCAGAAATAGAAAGAAAATAGTAATTAAAGATTGTTACCGAGACTGAGAACAACTGAAATGAATACAGAAATAGATTTGATAACTAATTTTTAAAAACTCTATTGCAATACTCATGGGTACTTTTAACCTAAAACTACTTTAACCTAAATAAATATTAATTTTGCAAAAAAATAATATTAAATAAGGATATTTTTACATATAGGAGATGTATCTGAAAAAGTGTTTAGTTATTTAAAATTGCAATATATATTTCGATTATATATGTATATATATATATATATATATATATATATATATATATATATATATATATATATATATATATATACTATATTTTATTATATATATACTTTATTATATAATAATAGTATATAAATCAAAACATTTCTTTGTTTCAGTGCCTTGATTTAACACCCGAGGAATTAGAAGGGAGAGAGGTTGACTTTCTAGATATAGCCTTTGATGAGATAAAACCACATCACTATAAAGAATCTGAGGATCCCAAATTATTTAAGTCTGAAAAATCTGGCAGAGGGCCTCTAGTTGAAGGATGGCGAGATAACCACAAGCCTATCATGTGCTGTTATAAAGTAGTCCATGCCAAGTTTGAAGTATGGGGTTTGCAGACAAAAGTTGAAGATTATGTTCAAGCAGTACATATAAATTTAATGTATTTTAATTCAAAAACAAAAAATACTGATGCCATTTTTGATTGGCATTAGTTAAGAATTATTGTTTAAATGTTGAATAGCATTTACAATTTTTGTTTACCAATCTTATGTTTTATTTTTTCCAGGCTATTCGAGAAATACTTCTTCTGGGCCATCGTCAAGCTTTCACTTGGATGGATGAATGGTTCAACATGACTCTAGAGGATGTAAGGGCCTATGAAAGGGAAATGCAAGCCAAAACTAATATGAAGGTAAAATAATAAAAATCTGTTTCTAATAGTTTGTTTTTCAGCGTGTTTTTATTTTTGTTATAATCCAGCACAACCTTAATACACTCATTTGCAAAAAAAACGGGCGGTTTCGATTTTCTTCCTGGCTGAAAAAAATAAAATACCAAAAAGGTTTTAATCATTTGAACATGTTACTGGCCAGTTATAAAAGTGCCATAATGTTTATAAGAGTACATTCCAAATTCAAATTTTTGACTGAGCCTGGTTTTCAAAGAAAATAACTTTTAACTACATTTTGTGGCGCGAATTCCCTATAGTTAATATCGACTCTAATTAACTTTTTGTCAATTTTTATTAAATTATCTGGTGTCCTTGACATTTAAAAGTATTGTTATTGCTGTTTAGCAATCTCGAAAATGGTAGATAAAGTGATAAAAGCGAGCAAAATTATTGCGCTGCTTGAAGAAGGTTGCAGTCAATGCTTCGTGGCTCAGAGGCTAAATGTGAGTCGGTCGACAGTTCAAAGGACCTGGCAGCGCTATCAAGAGAACGGTTCCGTCAAGAGAAGGCCTGGTTCTGGCAGAAAGACATGTACCGAACCACGGGATGATCGTTTTCTAGTTAGTCAAGCGTTGAGAAATCGCAAATCTTCTTATGTGGACCTCAAGAACACCCTCGAAGAAGTAAGAAATGTGCAAATTAGTCTATGGACGGTCAGGAGGAGGCTTCTCGCTGCTAATATACACAGTCATCGCCCGGCACGTGGCCCTAAATTACTCCGTGGACATCGAGTTGCCAGGCTTCGCTTCGCTCGAAATTGTGTGTCATGGACTCATGAAGACTGGGATAGGGTATTGTTCTCCGATGAAGCCAGGATATCTCTGCATGGTGAAGACCGACGTCGGCGAGTGCTACGTAGACGAGGAGAACGCTTTGCAGAGGCATGTTTTGAAGAAATCACACCTTATGGAGGGGGCTCTGTTATGTTTTGGGCAGGAATAAATTCTATGGATCGTACGGAGTTAGTCTTCATCGAAAACGGTACACTGACTGGACACCGATACATAACGGAAGTTCTAATTCCTTATGCACAACCCGCTTTAACCGCTCTTGGCGAAAACTCAATTTTTATGGACGACAACGCTCGCGCCCACCGGTCTGGCGGTGTGGATGCGTATATGCTAGAAGTCGGAATTCGTCGTTTGGACTGGCCAGCTAGAAGTCCGGACCTCAATCCCATAGAGCATGTCTGGGACGTTCTGAAGCGACGAGTGAGATCAGTGCAGCCGGCTCCGCAGACCATCAGAGAGCTAAAGAATGTGATTACCGCGGAGTGGGAACGTATTCCCCAAGAAACCATAAAAGATATACTCACTAGCATGCCCAGACGAATGCAAGCTGTGATTTCAGCAAGAGGGGGTCACACTCAATACTAAACTTTTATCTGCTTTTAATGTATTCAAGAAAAACAAAGAAATTAACGCGTTTCATTTTTATTTAGCGAGCAGGTACAATCATAGTGTTTTGAGCTTAAACATTATTTCTTAATAATTTAATTAAAATGTTATGATAAAATTGATGAAAACTATTCCTTCCTAATTAATTTATAAAATTCTGAGGATAACAATACCTAAAATTGTCAAACAAACTAATAGTAACTATAAAATAATTCTTTGCTTAAGTGCCCGTTTTTTTTGCAAAAGAGTTTATATTATATATTGGTCATTCCATGTCGAATCAATAAATTTTTCCTTCGTTTTTTTGAAAATTTTCTACCTTTTTCTCAACCCAAAAAAAGTTATGGAATTATATTTGTAAGTTTTTATCTGGCAAAAAACTGTTATATTATTTAAAAAAGTAAGAAAAAATACTGGTAAATTACTATCAATATTTAAGGAGACTACTCGATATATGATTCTCATTCGAATTATGTAAAAAAAAACAGGTAAATATCAATAAACTTTTAAGTAAAGTTTCTCAACAATTATCCAATTATGTACGCGTCGTCTGGACACCCTAGCAGCTAGCTGCACTTTCGACACAAAACAGGTAGTTTACCTACGTCCAAACGCCGCCACGTGTTAACAGGGTAGCAGGATAAACAAGCATGATCCAATCCCCCTTAATACTTTAATCCTGGCTTAGGATAGGCAAAAATACTAAAATATTTAAATTTGTTGACTAGGTAAATGATGTGAACTTTGGCAATTTTTAGATGTTAACAAGCGGCACAGTACAACACCTGTGCACGTGCCGCCGCACAGTGTCGGAAATTGGACAAAATTCGCTCAACTGCTGGTTTCGCAAGGTATCCCCCTAAAACCACTTGAAAAGGGTTCCCTGATACTCCTAAAAACAGGTGTCACTGCGATAATTTTGATATTTTCATTCCCGCATTTGTAGGCAACGATAGACCAATGACACCTTATTTCACCATTTTCTCGAATTTGTCATAATCGTGTAAAGTTGTATATATGTATATATAACTTCATATATACCCATATATATACCATTATACTATATATATATACCATTGTGTATATATATATACATATATATATATATATATATATATATATATATTATTTATACGAATAAATGGATGGTTCTCTGTGAAATCGAGAACTAAAAAATTAATATAGCCATAAGTTTGAGAATATGTTCTATAGATATCCAAATAGTCTTATGAATTTTTTCAGACTTTTTTCATCGATACTCTTCGAGTTATAGGGGGTCAAAAGCAGGTGCTAAGCATTTTCTGCGTTTTTTGCCTATTTTGAATGATTGATAACTGCTCAGGGAAGCATTTTTCACTATAGACATAAGAATACTTAGCACCTGCTTTTGACCCCCTATAACTCGAAGAGTATCGATGAAAAAAGTCTGAAAAAATTCATAAGACTATTTGGATATCTATAGAACATATTCTCAAACTTATGGCTATATTAATTTTTTAGTTCTCGATTTCACAGATAACCATCCATTTATTCGTATAAATAATATATATATATATATATATATATATATATATATATATATATATATATATATACAATGGTATATATATATAGTATAATGGTATATATATGGGTATATATGAAGTTATATATACATATATACAACTTTACACGATTATGACAAATTCGAGAAAATAGTGAAATAAGGTGTCATTGGTCTATCGTTGCCTACAAATGCGGGAATGAAAATATCAAAATTATCGCAGTGACACCTGTTTTTAGGAGTATCAGGGAACCCTTTTCAAGTGGTTTTAGGGGGATACCTTGCGAAACCAGCAGTTGAGCGAATTTTGTCCAATTTCCGACACTGTGCGCCGGCATGACTGTAGAGTGTCAACGCTTCATTTACTTGAATTGAAATTTATGAAAATTTGGTCAAAAATTAAGTACCTATTTTTTGATGAAATGAACTACCTTATGTATATATATATACATACATATATATATGTACATAAGGTAGTTCCAATAGCTTGATTTAAAAAAAAACGTAATAGCTATTTGAAAAAAATATTAGGAATTTGATTTAAAAATCCGTAACTATTTTTGGGTTGGGTAAAAAAATTTGAAAAAAAATCTGAAAAAGTCTTTTGAGGGGTAGAAAAAGATTTTCAGCGAAATCGAAGGTGGCTCGAGTAAAAAGTTTTGGTCGATTTGGCATATATAATAACCCATATATATTAGAAAATTATAGTGTGTAAGATATGTCTGTTTTAAGAAGTTATTCTGTAAATGGATTGAAATTTGTTACATGTTAAAAACCTGTGTTTTAAAATTCTATATAATTTAAATTAATAAATAAAGTCTTTGATATTTATTTGCTTAGACATATCTAACCATAGGTTATCCTTAATACACTTATACAATTTTTTATAGGTAAAAACTGCATTAGAAGAAGCAGAAAAAAATCAAGACGGGCAAGACAGTAAAAAGTCTTCACAGCCTCCGACACCAAAATCACCTAAAAGTCCTTTAGGCACACCATCTTCGGAGTCCAAGTCCTGGTTTTCATGGTCATAATATATATCTACTTGAAGTTATAACTCACTTCTCTGTATATGCAGGGTTTAGTTTTGTTAACACAATGTGTTCATCCATTGCCTTTTCTCATATCACACAACCTACTAGTTATAATTATTTATTTAAAATCCCTCATATAACTTTCATTAAAGACAGATAGAATTTACTTAATAATGAAAGCATTTTTGCTGATTTGTTCAATTTGATGAAATGTGAAATTCTTTTTGATAATTTCAATGAATTATAACAATCTTCCCTCCCCTTATTGGTGTAATTTATGTGTAATGAAGCATATATGCTGATGAAAATGTGTGTATTGTTAAATTTGATATTTTATTTTCGAAAACTTGAATTATTAAAAATTAAATTTTAATAAATAAAAGTTTTAATTGTAATTACTATTGGACTATGATTATATTCGTTGTGTATTTGAAGAACCGGTTTTTACCTGGCAGCGTATACGTACGGTCCTATTGTATACAGGCCAACTGTCATGAATTTTCTAGAACCTAGTGGTGGTAATTAATAATTAACTAGTACCTACCCTTATAGTTAAATCTCCAGTTGTCGAACTATTAACTTTTACAAAATAATAAAAAATCTCTTTTGATCAAACTAAAAATCTTATGGCAGAATGACGCTCAATAAAATTGCAGAATTCTGATGACAATGAAGCATATACGCAGATCAACGGGCGGATATGGAAGTCTTTGAGACACAATGTCCGTGTCTTTAATACAAAGTATATTAAAGATACGATACAGCAGAATCAAGGCTCCAAAGTATACTCAAGGGATTCAGTTGTTGGTCAAAGCCGGTTGGTGAAGCTGAAAACAGAGCACGGAGGTACAGCCTCCTTCAGAGCCGAGATATTCCCGAACGCCTAGAACGAAATGGCGTTGGTTCTCTTCTTCAAGAAGAGTGATTGTTGAAAATGGAAGAAACCTTGTTGAAGAATTACAGGCCCATTTCGTTTTTGAGCCATGATTATAAGCTTTTATGTAGAGTCATTATGAATCGTCTGACCGGTAAGTTTGATAACTTCCAGTTTCCCGAATAAACCTGTTTCCGAAAAGGCTATATTACTATAGACCTATGTGGTCATATGCTACGGCAAATTATACAAAAAAATCGAGGAATATAATTAGCCATTATAATAGGCGTTTCTGGACTATGATAAAGCCTTCGATTAAATCGAAACTTGGGCAGTGCTAAAGTCTCTCCACTGATGCTACATTGACTACCGGTGTATCGAAGTATTGCAGTGTTTGTACAATAACGCCCGTATGTCGGTCCAAGAATAGGAGTATAATACGAGAGCGATTTCAATGCAGCCAGCTGTGATACAGAGAGATATTATCTCCGAATATGTTTACCGCTGAATTGGAAGACGCTTTCAAGCTCCTGGAGCGAAAAGGATTCTTCGTCAATATAGTATACGGTGCGTACATCACTCACATTCGATTTGCCGATGATATCGTGGTCACAGCAGAATCCCTCAAAGATCTCAGCACAATGCTTGGTGACCTCGATGGAGTTTCACAACGGGTAGGTTTTAAAATGGACATGACGACAATCATGTCGAATATCCATGTCGTGCTGGAGTTGTATTAGTTGGGAACTTCACTCTCGAAGTTGTTGACGACTACATTTTCCTAGGACAAAATGCCCCACTTGGTAGATTCAACTTTGAGAAAGAGATCAAACGTCGAATTCAGTTAGGATGGGCAGCGTTCAGGAAGGTAAAAAATGGCTTTTTATCCGTCGTATCTTAACGCATTAAGTCGAAATTCTCCGATCAATGTGTATTACCAGTGATGACATACATATCTGAGACGTAGTCTCTAACTAGGGGCCCATTAAACAAGCTCTAAGTCGCGTCTTTAGTGAGCAATGGAGAGGCCTATGGTGTTTCTCTGCGACATCTACCCAGAAATTATTAGATCCGCAGACGATCAAGGTTGTCGACATAGCCCAGCAGATTGCAAGCTGAAGTGGCAGCGGGCAGGGCACATAGGTCGTAGAACTGATGGACGTGGAGCAGAAAGATTCTCGAATGGAGACCACGAACCGGCAAGCGCAGCGTCGGACGACCGTCCGCGAGATGGACAGATGACTTGAGAAGAGTCGCCGAAAGTCATCAAATGAAAGCTGCTTCGAACCGGTCACTCTGGTTGATGAAGTAGGCCCCCGTTCAGCAGTGGACATTTATGATGATGATGATTATGATGATGACGATGATGATGATGATGATGATGATGATGATTACAAAATCTTAACTTAAACAATTTTAGTCTTCACAACATTCTAAAAAAGAAATACTTCGATACAATTGACACAGTGTTGATAGTTAAACGATTATTTGAATTATGTCTATTAGGTACTTGATTTTGTTACATTGAAAATAAGGATTTTTAAATGGGTTAATTAATTTTCCGTTTATTCGTTTCCATTTAGGTCTTGAGCCCAGCACATGACAACGATGATAATTTGAACTGCTTTATGAAAAATATACTTATTTCTCTTCAGGACACTCATTTAGATTTTTATGATATTGATTTTATATTAAGTAGTTTTGATATTTAGGTATGATTATTATTCATGAAATGTAGATGTAATTTATACTTGACTTATAAATGCTCGAATAATGTGAATGTAATACTTATAATTATGTATTGTAAATCTTAATAATATTTTATACTACTACGACGTTCCTTTACCAATGCTAGTTATCCAAAATACTACTTTAATAAATTATTTTTTATTGTTTTATAATCATCGATTATATTTAAGGACGCGTGGAGATTACAGAGATATGTAAAATAAAAAATAAAATAAAAATAAAAACTCCAAAGTCTCGTACAAAAACTTAAGTAGACTTTGACTTTGTCTAATTTACCAACACAACGTCGCTGGATCTTTTATTATAGTAAATGTCTTAAACTATATTCGTGATATGCGTATCTAAAAATAACTGAATGTTTACATTTTTAATGTACCTACTCTATGCTTTTACAAAAAAGTTTTTGTTTAATTAATTTAATTCATATGAAAACACTTAACATAGATTTTTTTTTTAGTTAAAGGGCAGTGTTATGAAGCTAGTTAAAAACTGATAGCATTAACAATTTTTTTACTGTCAAATTTTCAAGTGATCTATATCGTTACTTATTACTAATAAATAATATGTAGGTAAAGCTGTCTTAAGGTAAACGAGTACAAAAGTATTATTTAAAATATTTTATTAAATACAGGCCTAATAGATTTATGTTGTAAAGTTTTGATCGAAACCTTGAAAGTCGTTTTAGCCACCATGAAGAAATTAAGTTTTAGGTATACCTATTATAAATGAACGATTTTTATGTTTCTTCATTTTTCCTATAATTATATTTCGTATTACGTTTGAATGTTGTTGATTTTATTGTCTGTGTACAGGTTGCACCGCATTGTAGTTGTTTGTTAGAAATATTTTTTAAATAGTTCGAAATTGTAGTATTTTCTGTTGTTTTTTATATTTTACACTTATTATAAAAAAGAAAATCACTAATTTGTATTATCGCTGTGGGAATTTAAAATAATAAGTATACGCATATATAAATAAAAAATATGTAAAAGTATAATATAAATATTTATTATATAATATATTATTTTTTAACAAAATATAGTTAATAAAATTGATCGATATTTATAATTTACATTCCTTTGGAACTCTAGTTCCAAATATATATAAATGAACCTGAATTATTGGAATTACCTTTGTTTAAGAAAAATTAAATAATTATGTATGTACAAAAAAAAAAAAGTTCATTTTAATATGAACATCTTTTAATGTACAAAACAATTTCAAAATATTATAAAACAACGCAAAGTGCAAAAAGGTTCCAAGATCATAGTTTATAAGATAATAGAAACAATTTAATGTTTAGCAAATTGGTGTAGTAAATAAATGTACTTATGGCAAAATAATTATCTTGTTTTAATACTTAATTAAAAATAACAAATTGCAATAATTTTTTAACCTTTTTACTCTTACGAACGTGTATAGAATCGTTAACCCACGGTAGAAACGCGCTCGCGTGTAGCTATACTGAAAAATTGGATGAGCGGTTCGTAATTTGTTTATAAAATTAGTAAAAAATGCAGTCGCGATCTGCAGTCGACTTCTTTTGAAAAATAATTAGTTCCCTTGAAGAAGACATCAAATTTTAAACCTACTTTAACCACATTAACGCCGCGTCCATCTAGTGCTCTGTCATCATCTTCTACCGAAAGTATGTTATTATTAATCAATAATGAGCATTTGACAGAAAATAAAGATATAAGTGTGAATATTACGGAACGAGCGTCTTCCTTGTGTTCAACACCAACTTCACTATCTTCAAAGATAACTGTCGAGAAACCGATACGTAAATATATCTTACTGTTACCTTATTGGTATTAAGCAGGCATGTGTATAAAACAAATAAAGAAATTTCATATATGAGAAAAAAATACAGGAGTTAAAAAGAGCAAAAGAAAAGTACAGGAGACTGAAATATAAAAACACGCTACATGCAAAACCAAAACAAAGTCACGATAAGGAAAACGAACCAAAGTATTTACATAGTAATAATAAAGAGACTAATGTAGAGAAAATCAAACAAGACGTCCAATTTTTTTAGAACAAGGAAACTGGCTAACGACGACGCCGGACGGATGGGAGCTGGCGACAACTTGAACCTTATGTATCGATGGTCCGAGAGAGTCTCCACCTCTGTCTCCACCCTTCACCCCTCTATTCTACGTGCGATGGCCGGCGTGGCGAACGTGACGTCCACCACGGAACCTCCTGATCAACACACGTGCGTCTGGCCCCCATGCCCAATTTACGTGGTTTCAATTTCAGACAATGTGAGTTTGTGCTATAATATTTTCTGCACTTTTAAGTGAATCTGGTGGTAGTAATAAAATCGCTGTGGCCGAAAACGTCTAAGAGAAATTATGAAATTAAAAAAGCATGAAAATTTTAAACTTGTTGAAATATATTGGTAAATAAAACATCAAGTAAGCGTACTTGTACATCTTATTTATCGATATGACGTTACATATTTAACATATTTTTAGCTTGGCGCTGAGCGACACATCGCATCTTGTGTATATATATATATATATATATATATATATATATATATATATATATATATATATATATATATATATATATATAGCTATGAGTGTATATCCTCCATAACACTTCTAAGCCATTGCAAATGACCACCAATGCTTGTGTACACCCCGGGAATTCCAGGCCCACCACAACTAAGGCCGTAGCTGCTGATGCCTTCCAACTTTCCCGCACACATCAATGGTCCTCCCGAATCTCCCTGTAAAAATATAATATTTATGTATTACAAAATGCATGTAAGACAAAACTTTACAAAAAAAAGTGCTTGGTTGCATTTGAATTGACATTACTACTGATTATATTTTTATTAAAATACGGGCATTTTGTGAAAGATACGCGTTATGTAACAGCATATAAGTGGGTCACTTACTGCACATTCTGACACACTTCAGCTGGGCAAAGTCCACTGCGATTCCGCGGACATATACCGGATGAGGAAAAAGTATGGAAATTCTTGAAAATTCGGAAAACCGCATGAGGTTAGTCGTGAAACAAAGATCATACCTTAAGTAACTTTTAACGAGAAATCCAACGGTGACCTCTGATTTGACCTTGAACCTTATTTTCAATTTTATATTAAGGTCAACCTCATATTTTTAAATGGGAACCCCTATTTTTATACCGGAATCGAAAATAACGACAAATTTTACGAGTAGGGACAATTCAATTCCGACGATAGCATGATCCCTAATCCTCCTTTTAGCGCTACCCACGAACAACGACGTGGACGTAGAAGGAATCTGTTCCCTTCGGGGTGTTTTTTTGAAAGTGAGTTCCCCTTGCCTCTCACTTCGGGGTGCTTTTTATAGTGAATTTCCCTTGCCTTTCTCGTAAATGAATTTACAACAGATGTTCAAATTGTTCTCCATTTGCTTCTTGACAGTAACCAATATTGTAGAATGATTCAGTTGCATTTTAGATCATCTGTCGTGGAATGGAATTAATTCTTAATAATTCTTCAAGATTTTTTGGATTACTTCTGTATATCCGATCTTTTAAATACCCCCACAAAATATAGTCCAAATGTGTTAAATCTGGAGATCTTGGAGCCTACTCTACTGTACCTCTTCTACTTATCCATCATCAAAGAATGTCTCATTGAGGTATTGTCTGACATTTACACCGTACTGAGGTGGAGCACCATCTTGCTGAAACCATGTATTTTGAAAATCATCTCCTCTTAAGGCCTGAATAGCTGGAATAATCTGATTTTGCAAAAGTGGTTCATAATTTATAGCGTTCAGATTTCGTTTGATAAAAAAGGGGCCTATTATTGTATTACCTACCATTCCTGCCCACACGTTCAATTTTTGAGTATATTGAGTCTGACTTTCTTTCATCCAATGAGGATTTGTGTCGGACCAATATCTAAAGTTATGACAATTGACTTCGCCATTTAATTGAAATGTCGCTTCGTCTGAAAAAATAATATTTTGTAAAAATATTGGATTTTCAGTTATCATTTCCATCATCATCTCATAAAACTCTATCCGGCGATCAGGATCAACCTCATTCAATTCCTGCATAAGTTTCACTTTATAAGGATGAAATTTGTTTACTTTTAAATAATTAAGAACAGATTTTTGATCAATGTCATGTTGCAAAGCTACTGATCAAGATGATTCATGTGGATTTTCCACAAAAGACAATAAAGCATCCAGAGATTTTTCTTCATTTGTTGCTGTTCGTGGTCTTCCGGTAACAGGATGATTTTTAATAGACCCTGTTTCTTCAAAACGTCTTAAGGATTTTAAAACTCTAGATTTAGATAACGGAGTATAGCCAAAGCCGCCGTTTCAAAATGTTCTATTAAAGAGATTAACAACATTAATATACGACCTTTGCTGATCACCCTGACCCCTCATTATTAGAACAGATATTCGTTCTCTTTCGGACAAACGAAACATTTTTAAAGTTTGAAAAAAGAAATGTAATATTGTTATTGTAAAAAAAAAAGAAAAAACTATGAAATATTTGACGAATTTGTCAAATTAGTTTAACTACAAAACACTATTTGCTTTTTTTTATTCGTCAAGTTTTTTTTTTTTTTCTAGATTCTATTTACTATGACAACAACAAAATATGGTTTCAAGTTTTCAACTTACAATTAGTAGAAGTCAAGAGCAAATAAGATTTTAAAATCTAAATGATAACAATTTTTAAACGAAAAAGATGAAGCACTTCTATTTTATTTTAAAATTTTCTAATATGCCTTTGAAGTAATTTTGTATTTCTAATTAACAATTAGCCTTGCAGCCCTGCTTGCAGAAGGAGAAAATGTGACTTTTGAGAAAAAAAAACGCGACTTTCCAGTTTTTGACAATTTTAATGATATTTTATGCTTGAAGTAGTGAATTTTTATTTTTTTAAACGAAACTGTCTAGTGTGAAAAACGACAGATCTTCAAATTGCTTTTTATTCTTTGTTTGTTTTGTTTTACCACTAAGCTAGCGAGATTTTTAAGTAGTCATACTTTGACCTCTATTTAACCTTCAGGGGTTACGTGAACCTCATATCTAAACACGTACCCGGACGTAAAATTTTTCGCTCTTATCGATTGCGGTATAAAAAATAGAGGTTCCTATTTTAAAAAATGAGGTTGACCTTGAAATAACCATGAAATTGAGATTCAAGGTCAAATCAGATGTCACCGATGGATTTGTCTTTTTAAGTTATAATTTTTTTAACGCTGGGAAATGCATTTACGCATCCCGCCGCGGAGAGGCGGCGGGTATGTGGGATTCGGGGCATGCAGAACGTGTCAGAATACCCGCTAAAACCCAGCGGTGCCCTCATCGTTGTAATGGGGCGCCACGGGATCGCTCGCGCATGTAACAGTGACGCCCCGACGGTTGGCCTACCTATGCGGGTGGCCACCTTCACCTATAGAGCACTCGCGGGCACCGTGAGTGCTCTATTGCCCTAGTGGCGACTGGGAGGATTATAGGTGCCCCTCCCACTCTAGTGCGGAGGGTGAAGGAGCGCGTAGCGGCGTCTCCTTCTCGCCGGTCGTCTCCTGCGGAGCGGGTCAGCGTTAACGTCTGCTTGGTCTACTGGTCAGCGCTCCCGCTCCGTGGCCTCCTTCAAAGCCATGACCTCCTCGCAAAAGGAGATCACGGCCGAGCAGCAGCGCTGCCGAGCATGCAGTGGATCACTCTCGACAACGAAAGGTCTCCGCCTATCACGGCCACCAGGGCATGGCGCCCCAAGCGGCGCACTCCTCGAGAGTGTGACGCGCCGTGTCGTCGTTGAAAGTTAGCTAGGATAAATTCTTTGTCTCATGTGGTTTTCCGAATATTCCGGAGTTTCCATACTTTTTCTTGACCCGGTATGTCTCAAAATTTCTTTCGTGATATACACGTATCATCAAAATGTTTTTCTTCACCGCTGACTACGAGAAAATTTAAAGACTTTAACACATGTTAACTCAGCGATGCTAGTCTGGATTTGAAAATGATATTTGAACATATTATATTTTCTTGAATACCTTAACATTGCATAACATAACAACAACTACCATAAAGTATGTAAAAAGCCTATCTCTACTCATACGATGTACATGACTTTTTATTTTAATTCAATATAACATATATCATAGTAGCATCGTACACTAAGAATGTGGGAGAAAATTAATCAAAGCAAACCTGGCACGCATCGACTCCGTCGCCCACGGCGCATATTAATCCGCTATCGTATTTTGGAGCTATGAATTGTCCTAATGATTCAGTACAGTCGTCCAGAGATACTAGAGTAAGTTGTGCAGAAAGTAACTTATTTGACAATTCTTCTGTTTCTGTGTCTGTATATCCATAACCGTAAATTGTACATTGACCTGTAAAAACGTTAAAAAAGTGCCCATTTAACCTACCTATCTAGAAATAATAAAGAAAATCAAAGCAACAGGTTTTTTTTTGTGTATTAATGCTTCCATGTTACTATTTGCAAAAAAAAAAAAAAACAATTAGTTTAATTTTTCCTTATAGTATTATCTGTCCAGCTGTTTGAGCTATTAGTCGGGACAAATAGTCAAATAGAGAAACAGAAATTACAAAAATTATTTTTATAGTAGGTACATCGTAGGTACATCTAATGATGCAGTTATAAAAAAAAATTACAACGCAAACAGGAACTTTAATTTTATTTGTATCATGGATAGTTACATCTTACTGTAACGAATATTTGAAAAGTAAATACGCCTTGTATTTCATCTTTTTATAAGCATATTAAGCAGTCTGCTATAGTTATAATATTATATAGTCAAGATGACCCGGTGAATAGAATAACAGACTGTATAGATATGTCAGTTAAAAGGGTTCACGTGATGCGTGAAAGAGTTTATAGAAATAGACTAGTATGTCTTCCATCGACAAGTACAATCGGCGACAATCTATTGTACTCATATGAATGAAATCTTACGAATAGAAAATTTTGCCCCGCGAAGCATCGACACTTGTGAGTATCGATAAATAAATATGTATATCAAAAAATTACTCTATATGACATGTGAACTTGCACCTTACATAACTTTGATGTAAGTTTCAAAAAAGTATATCAAAGTGGTCTATAGGAGAAATAATACATATTGAAATCTGTATAATAAGGAAGAACTTATAGGTAATACTTTTTTTTCTTGATTGTCCGTAAAACCTTATTTGATTGTAACATTTGGCAGACACACAAGAAGTGTAATAATAGCTCATTGGCTGTGACAAAGATGATCGTTTGAAGGCAAGCTCTTTAGCAGTTCATTCACAGTTACCTGATATCCCGAACGAGGAATGGGGTATCACTGTATCCTTAAGCCATGTTATGTCATCCAATTCAAGTTGAACTCGCAACATCGCTATGTCATGTGCTCTAGAAAATCTGAAACCGTATAAGTTTATTACCTACATGTCGATATTACCTTAGGTAAGCTGTTTTGATTCCCTTTCTCTGACAAATAGATTTGTTTTTGATATGACATTCCTCATATATTTATAAGAATTATAGATATTGAGTGGGTGGTACTACAAATGCGAGGAAGACCTTCTTGAAAAACGAATATCGATCAATGAATACCGCTAAGTAAGGAGATTAAAAATAAATAATCAAACTATTCATGTCAATTGAGATTTATGATTAATACTAGCTGTGACCGCAGCATCACCCGCACATAAATTTTACTGTAATATTTAGTTGTATAAGTGATTGAAGGTACTAACTAATGAGAAATCGGTATCAGCAATCTATTATGAAAGTGTTGTACTTTGATCTGTTACTTACACAAGTTTATTCTCATTTACACTCATAAGCACTTTTGATAAAGTGAAGCGGTCATATCTCAGGATATGTTTAATGATTGTCATACTGATCTGTGATGCATATCCAAAGAAACAGACAGACAGACAAACATTTCTATGAATATTTGAAATGTGTATAATTCGTGTTTTTAGACCCGTACGAAAATTTATGTTAAAAAGTCCTAAAAAAACGAACGCGTTAAATTTACGATTTTATTATATGTATGTATGTATAGATGAAGTGAGTGAATAATATTATATGTATAGTCTAGATGACCCAGTGGATAGGATAAATTATACGATAAAATTGTTGCGGTTTTATATTCAGATTGAAATCGCTGAGTTTTTTTAAGTTTTGCACAACTTGTCTTTAAAAACTTCGTCTTGTTCTCGGTGATGAATCTGCATTGAAGCAGTGTGTCAAAGGCACTGGGGTGTTTACAGGCAGTATAGTTTAATAAGTTAATAAATAAAAAAAAAATCAAATATAATCTACGTAGTTTAATTAGAGTTTCTTAATTATTTAGACTTTTGACGTGCTAAGCATACATATGTTTCAAACGATCTGCGATGCGTCTTATAAGAAATAAAATCATAACATCACGTTCCCGTCCCCGTAAAATGCCTCATGAAGGTATGTACATTAAATATTTTCACTTACCGATCGAATAGAGGATGTGGAATAATGTCTAGAACTTGAGTGCTCGGTGTAACAATGTTATCATTTATACAAAAGTTCTTAAGGTGGAGACGATAATTGTTCGGTTCATGTTCAACGCAATGAGCTGCTGTTATAGCTATTTGTGGTGAAATTAAAATGGCGCCACATAAGTGTTGGAAATTACTAGCATTTTGTAAAGATGCAACACGATTTTGAGTACCTTGATGAAATCAAAGATATTGTAACATATTATGCGTTATGAGGCACGAGGTGCTTGAGGTTTTAAAAACTGAATTCTAAAATTTCTTAATTTGGATTTTAAATTGCTTAAAAAATATATTTTTTGAATGTAATCTAGTTATTAAGAAAAAAAGTGACATTAAACATTATTAATTCAATCTTAATGGGAAAATGAAATTACTCGAGATTAATATTACATAATTTATATAAAATAATAGAAATCTACAATACCACAAGGCACTTCTTCTCCTCCAATAACTCTTTTAATTCTTCCGCACTTAACAAAGTGTAAATTTTGTATCGTTAATATTATAATTTGAAAAATCGCAAATTGTATTTTATTACACATAAACATATTTGTGAAACAATAATCTGTTAAGATAGTTGAACAAAAACAAGAGCTGTAATAATTCTGTCTTTGATAGTTCTGTAAATCCATTGTTTAAAATCGTGACAAATTATTATTGAATTACAATTATGTATACACAAGTGTTTGCTTCAAATGTTCGCATTATTTTATATTTGTTAAATGTATATGTGTTGGAGATATTTTTGAAATAAATATGTCCTGCAAAGTCATTCCAACACCTTTGAGATAACTCTTATAATTCCTCAGCCTCACTGCCCGCTTATCGCTTTTATTATTTTAACGAATCTGCGTAATATTTTATAAAAATGGTACTTTTTAAACTAAATATTTTATAAATAAATAAAACACATTTATTAATATAAGGTGGGATTTCCTGTACCGAGTAGTAGAGTATCCTTCAGTAGCATTATTAGAATAGAATAGAATATACCTTATTAACACACCATTTTCGAATTTACCTAATATCGCTAAGTGGCGATTTCTTCCAGACAGAGATTAAACAGATTATGTAAAGAAAAGGTAGGTGGGGTAATCGTTCTTACCTGAAGAACATATACATCAAAAATAATTATATGCTTAATACTTTGACAAATACATATTATTATAAATACTTATACATATATACACACATAGTATTATACATATACCTACATAATATACATAAGTAGTAACAAGTCATCAAAATTGATAAGTCGCAAAATCGTAAATAAATAATGGGAAGGAGAGAGAAAATAAAATGGGATTATAATAAGAGAGTAATGCACCATAGTGAGATAGTGCTCTTTAACTAGTTTTTTAAGAGATGTAAGTGACTGTAATTGTATTCTTGAGCAGGATTCCACAATGGACTGCCTTTACAACAAACGATATCTTATAAAATTTGGTGTTGTGTTTCTCTCAGTGTGAAGTTCTCTGGTGATCTTAGAACTTTGCTCATTCCAAGAAATTAAAATTTGTCCTTAAGTTAGAATAGCATTTTTACATGGATAACACACAATAAAGCAGTGAGAGAAAATTCAAATTCCGGCGAAAACGGATAAGTACTTGAGTTTTAATCGAAATGGCGAGACTTGATCATATTTACGCAAGCCAAATATGAAAAAGTATGGCAACATTTTGGAGACGTTATTACTACGTATTAAACTGCGAAAATGTTATACGTATGACTGGACGTATATATAAAATGTTGTTCTGATTTCAGTGCTTACACAGTCATAGAATTAACACATGTAAGATTGGCACATAATCTTAACAACATGTAGGCTAGCTAATGATTAAAAGATAAAAAAGACATTTTTATATCAAACAGGTATTTCTTGAGATATGCGTGTTATACAAACACTTTACACCTTTACATAAATATTGACATCATGTAAAATTAATAGATTTTATTTTAATACAGATACATTTACTCGATGATTTTGTAAATTTTTTTTTCTTAAAAATATATTACACACATTTTTAAAATATAATTGAAAAAAAAATTTAAACCTTTTCTATAAAGTCATTTTTGACTACAGGAATCAATATAGAGCCCAATTTTTACACTAGCTACGTATGTTGATAATAGCGCTCCTTAATATAATATAAGTAATGAGAGATCTACCTCAATAACCTGTTTCATTGGTTGCTGATAAAGTTAATATGACATAAAAGTTACTGATAGGCCTTATCAGTAGGACTGAAAACAGGCCCTTAGGGCCTATTTCACCTCAATAAACATACTAAAACTTTTGGATCTATAGGTTACGAATATAAATATCTTACAGATAAAGTGGAATTTGATGGTGAATAAGAAAAATATATCCTAAAGTTTTATCCTAAGTTCTATCTGTGATGTTATGCTTATAGCCTTCTTCGGTAAATGGACTATCCAACACAAATATAATTTTTCAATTTGAATCAGTAGTTCCGGATATTACCGCGATCAAATAAACAAACTCTTCAGCTTTATAATACTAGTATAAATTTGATGAAATTATAAAATGTCCAACTAATGTTAAGTACCTATCAGTTTTTATTTATTTTAAATTTTACAAGTAGTAATGTGTAACGCTTTTATTAGTTTAGTACCTTGTATCTATATAACCGAATATTTGAACATGATTTTCATCCTTTTCAAAACGTCGGATTGATTTGAAACTTTGCACACTTATAACGGACCGATAACAATGCAATAGTTTATTATAATTTTATAGTAATATTATTTTAACATTACATTTTATTGTTTCAAAACAATAAAATGTATTTTCAGCGCTACCTAGTGTTATGGCTAATCACGTTATCCACATTTTGCTTCGGAAATATAATACTAGATGGCAGCACTTCATTAAAGTATCACCAAGATTTTTTATTTATATATTTTTTTATTTAAAAATGTTATGATTATGAGGTATGATTTATATTTTTATATATTTTAACACGCTTTTATTAGCTTGGTATGTGTCTATTTATTATCTATGTAAGGGAATCTTTGAACGTGATTTTCACCCGCTTCAAAACGCCGCATTAATTTGAAACTTTGTACATTTATCAAGGACCGATGACAATGCACTAATTTAAATAATTTGTCCCATTATCCTTTCCAGTACCCTCAGGATTAGCGGTTTTTATATCATTTACTCGATCGTGCCAAGCACCATGGCGCGTGCTCAAAGATAAATAAAAGTTAAAAGAAAAAAGACTTAAAAAACACGCTTTAATAGAAAACCAAACTAAAAATAGAAAATAATTTTCAATAAATTTATATTAAGAAAAATATTTATTTTATTGTAGAAAAATGTGGGGTGCTTGATGTCAACGTATTATATTGTTATAATATTTTATTGACATATATTGGTAAAAGTAGAGTCATTATGGAAATATCTTAAAAAGCAACCAACCCTTTTTACAATAAAATAAATCTTTTTGTTAATCACACAATACTTAATTTAAATTTATCGAAAACTATTTTCCACTTTTGTTATATTATTTTATTGATAGATATTGGTAAAAGTAGAGTCATTATAAAAAATATCTTTAAAAGCACCCCACCCTTTTTTTACAATAAAATAAATCTTTTTGTTAATCACACAATACTTAATTTAAATTTGTTGAAAACTATTTTCTACTTTTTAGCTTGGTTTTCTATTAAAGCATGATTTTTTTTACTATTACTTATTTCACGTACTTCTGGTATGTAGGTACCGACAAGTATGTCTTATTTCTACGTGGATCGTATATAAAATGTGATTTTATTCGGTATTCTGTTCCATTATTTTTAGGCTGTTACTGTTCATACGACAATCGTATGAATAAAAAAAATATGTATGACTATTTTAAAAAAAAAGTAGTAATCGTATGAATAGACACTCCCTTATTTTTATACGTTATTATAACTGAAAATTCTTGTTATTCTTATAGAATTTGTATATTTTCAACAGATATTAAAATTTGCGTACATAATATTATGGAATACAATATTAAATTGGTCCGAGTCCATTAACTGGGTAAGAAATGAACCCTTGTATAATAACTACTTATGAGAGCGATATAATGCATAAGTGTGGTCAAAATAAGAAATGAAATGAATTTTTTTACTTTTGTATATGAATTTATAATTTTTAATATTAGCTTTGTTTGAAACGAAAAATGTTAAAAGGTACGATGAATAACAACAATTGCTGCCAAATTTCGTCCATAGTTACACTTTCTAGCTAGAAGTAAAGGTTAAAAGTAAGTAATTAGTCAATAACGACAAAAGCGTTGAGTGTTCCATAAATAGACGAGTCTATTAATATTCTGTGTTATTATTGTTAGTTGCATGTTATGCCAAAATGCAACGACAGTGGACAGGTGAGAGTGGATGGCGATAACGTTATAGCAGCGAGGTTTATGTAACGCTATGAGCGACGCGGCGCGACAACCGGCGAGTGTAAACGGGCGTGCGGCGGCAGGCGGCAGTGCTCCGCCGACCGCCGGGGCACACCGCGCCATGGACCGCTCGAGCGGAACTCCACCGCAGTGTCCTTCTACCGCGCCTTCCGGATTTGGCGCCTTCTGCAACGCGATTTCTGAAACGCTCTCGGTACGTACCGTACGTACCACACCGAACTACATCGTTCGGACGTCGTCATCGTAATGTATACGTTGGCTCGTATCAGTCCGACTTATAATAGCTACAAACGCCGCCAAAAACGGAATTTGGCGCCAATACTAGCTTTCCTTACAATGCTCTATCAAATTTATAATAAATGCCAATTTACCTAATTGAAGTGTCGCGTTGTAATCTATTTTGGGACGCACGTGCTCTTCGAGGTCATCGAGAGTGGCCCGCATTAGCAAGCTTTAAGAGACAGGAGATAGCGCGGAATCTTAGGAAATATCACGGGAATAAAAAATATAAACAAGTTTATTATTAGAGCGCTCGTTCGGACCGGGTCGCACGGCCGTGATTTGTCCGATGGCTGTGATATACCGAAATACCCGCGCAATAAACGAACATCCAACGTCGTACAAAGGCGCGACATTAGGCACTCGTACGAACTCTGCACGCCGCTCACCACGGCCGGCACCAAAAGCGACACCTGCTAGGCAACGCGACTTTGCTGTGCCGTCATCGTCATCGTCATATCCAGCTAATCTACTATCATAGGTACTAATATAAAAATATTAATACCTCAAAACGGATCTGTATATAACATACTATTTTTCGGCTTCACCTATTTAACAGATTAAGCCACATAAAAAAAGTTGGACGATTGAAAGTGTTCTGTTAGTGTATAAATAATTAGTGAATTAAAGCTGAGTATTTGAAATTAAGTCGTAATATATTTGTTTTTGTTTAGATTTCTCATTAGCGTGCTTCAATTAGCGTTATTTAGGCGTACCTATATATATTCGGTTGAAAATTATGGATATATCGCGGCAGTGTTCCCCTTTAGTGAAAAAATAAATTAAATGATATATTACAAGTCTTGGAACGAATGTTTAAGTTTATTTTTTAATTACGTATTGTGTTTCCCTAAAAAGCAAAATGTGGCAACAATTCATAGCTTTGTGTTAATTAGAATTTTAAGTAGGTACTGTCTATACAACGTATAAATATTAACATTCATATAGTATGGATCTCTCATAGTGTACAATAGAATGTATCATAGGATATTCGTGCTAGTTACATGTTGTTAATTTGAGAAACATTTAACTCAAACAAAGTTTGTATCTGCATGCCGTTTAAATCTCTATGGCACGTTTTACTTATGTTCACAAATAACAGTACATAATTTAACAAAATTTATTCAGTTTGGCTTATAATTCGCTTAAAAATAAATAAGTACACTTGCTAATATTTATTTGGAGTGATATCATTTATTTAAAAAATTACATAGAGTTTAAAAATAACATAGGCACAAAAAAAATGCTCTGTACCTTTGACAACTTCATTTATTACGATTTTTAGAGATTTTCTGTGTTTTTTTTGCAATTCACTCTAAATTTAGAGGGCTGATGAGCCAAACTAACTGAGTATTAGAATTCAGCGCATCGAAATACATAAGAAACATACTTGATTTAGTATGACAAAAAACTTTTTTTTTTCGCATAATTGCATTTTTTCGCGATTTTTAGCCATTTTTAGCGGTTTTTAGCAATTTACTCAAAACTTTGGAGGTATATTGACTAAACTGACCTCAAATTCGGATTCAGGGCATCGAAATACACAACCCTACGTAGATCGGTACGGTACAGAGCATTTTTTTTGTAGGCCTGTGTAACTATTATTTTCGTACTACTTTTTAAAATGTAGTAAAATACAATTGATAGCATTAAAATTGTTATTATTTTTATTTGATCGTAAATTGTATTTTGTCGATTTGATTTTACCAATGACAGGCTACAACGTAGCTCTTGTACGGCTAATGTTAATCTAACTGAAAGGGCTATTTATTTATAGGTACGTATGAGAGCAAAAGGTCAAAGTCATAGATTTATTTTTAAAGTATGTGTTGTTTATAATTTATTTTCATTCGACACATAAAATTTGTTCAATAACTGTAAGAACTTTTCATGCATTTACGTACATCCCTACCTATATTATAAATATGAAATGTTAGTTTGTTTGTTACGCTTTAAGGCGAAAACTACTTAACCGATCATCATGAAAGTTTGTAAACATATTCTTGGAGGTATTAGAAGTAACAAAGGATACTTTTTTTTTGGTCGTGATATCCGACATCCACACGGGCGAAGCCGCGGGTATAAGCTAGTTATATATATTTGTGTTCATACCTCGTGTGTGCATTCATGATATTGGAGCCCGAGTCTCCCTTCGGGATGTTTTTAAAAATATAGTCATTATTGTCAGTAGTAATCAATATACTCACAATTGCGTCACAGTATATGTACCTATAGTATATTCAATATATTTATAAATATACATAATATTATGATATTATTTATATTCATAAATATATTGAATATACATAATATTATGATATAATGTATATTCATAAATATATTGAATATATACAAATAATAAATCTGTTAAAACCTCCGTTTTATTAATACACTATATATCATCAAGAAAAAACTTTAATAGCGCGTTTATTTTTGTATCAGCGCCATCTCTTATCATTTTTTTGTGTGCACGTATCACGTAAAAAGTACAAAACCAATGTTAACCAATGTTTAACTTTAATACATAAAAATTTAACATAATTCACAGTATAATTTAGTTTTTGTTTTATTGTAATTAAATTTAAAAATAAATATTTAAGAAAATAGAAATAGGTACCTACGCCGTCAACACCATCTGGTCTAAGGTAAGGTACTATTATGTTAAATGTCACTAAATATAAAAACGATATTCTTCTATTATACGATAGATGGCGCATGTAGGTGATAAAAAATATAAATTTATAATTTTTAAAATTTTAGTTAAATACCCGTGCGAAGCCGGGGCGGGCCGCTAGTATATAATATTATGATATAATGTATATTCATAAGTATATTGAATAATTTGACAGAAACAGTCATAAACGTAGTATAAATACGAGAAGGAACGATATGATTGTATTGCCAAGTTTCCGACAGTTGTCAATGCTCTGTCTTGAGCATTGACAACTGTCTTTGACCTACAGACGAAACCCTGGAGAACACTTTGGAGCCCTGATTGCGCTCTATCGTATCTTTAATTCGTTTGTATTAAAGACACATACATATATCGTGTCTCAGAGATTTCCATATTCGTCTGATGATCTGCTTATATGCTTCAGTGTCACCAGAGGACTGCAGATTTAATAAGCGTAGCTCTTCCATTAGATCTCGAGATTGGTCTGAGAGCTTTCGGAGGCCAATCTTACGGCCGGGTCTGTAAAATCGGCTTCCGACTGTATGACGATGTTCACCAACCTGTTGTTTATATCGTCCACAGAAACGCAATCGTCAAAACAATCGAAACGATTGGATAATTCGAGCTTAAAGCTCGTGAGGTTTTGGATCTGTGTGTTAGATTTAGAATTGCCAATTAACAAATTTAAAGTTTAGCATAAAAAGTATTTGATAGTCAAGACATTACTCTGTGGAGGATTATGTAAATGCAAAGGATGTGTAGGATAAGTGAGGCTGTTTTTCATGCAAGGCTTGGCTATGACTTTTATAATGTATGAGTTATGCATTGTCATTTTTTTTTAAAGAGTAACTTATGAGTTTGTTGTCGATTCTTCTCAGCAGAATTTACATTTCGAATCGGTGGTAGCTCCACATTGACAAAATTTAATAAGTTTCAAATATTATAAACTATGCAAAATGTCGATTCAAAAGTGCTTATGAAGCCTACTTTAATAAATAATTTTTTTATTTTTATTTTGATTTTTCAAATAAACGATTCTTAAAAGTCGAAAGAATTTGTAGAGCACAAATATGATTTAAATCCATCCTATTAATAATATAAATGCGAAACTTCGTCTAGATGTTTGTTACTCTTTTACACAAAAACTACTCAACGGATTTAGATGAAACTTTACAGTAATATAGCTTCCACATCAAAATAATACAAAGGCTACAATTTATAAAGATTTTGTGTGATTTGGCCATAATATAACGTCGTTTACAAAATATCACGCGAAAAAACGTAAGTACTACCTTTCACATGGCGCTTACAACCTTCTTTTCGCGAGAATTCGATTAACCAGAATGGAGCGTCACTAAGCGCAGCGCGCATGGCGGCGGTACAGGGGTGGACTAAGTAAAGACGTGCCATCGGCGAGTGTGCGACCCCGAAGGTGGCCAGACACGTGAGGGCAGACGTCATTGATGGTTGTGTTCATTTTGAGTTTTTTTTTCTTATAGCTAATTCGATTCTCGGAGTGATTTATTACTTACAATTAGTACAGCAGGCATAATTATTATTTTTAGTTAGTATATTTTAAGTAGAAATATACATTACTTTTTATTTTTATTTCAGTCGTATTAAAAATGATTTTTTTTAATTTGACTATAGGATTGTAGTTTTAGTTTGTATTTATGTAAATGTATATTTCGGGCTAATCTGCTGCGCCGTTTGTGAATAAATTTGATAGGATATAGGCAACTTTTTATCAATAAACCAACGTGGGCGAGGCCGCGGGTGGAAGCTAGTAAAATAATATAAGCTAATAATTTCACTATAAACAAAAAAATATTATATTTAAATAAATAAATAAATAAATAAATAAATATTAAACAACAATCACACCACGTTAACCTAGCCCCGTGTTAAGTTCGTAAGAACTTGTGTTACAGGTACTAGGAACGGAAATAAATTTAAGATATAAATACATATATACATAAATACACATCCATGACCCGGTGCAGACATCTATATTCGTCATACAAATTATCTGCACCTGGCGGGATTCGAACCCGCGACCGCTGCGTAAAGTGCCAGTTGCCTGACCACTCGACCAGCCGGCCGTCAATATCAGTATTTCAAACCTAACATTTCAGTTGCTAAGCATCTTATCACATAATTTCCATCTGCAAATTAAGTTGTATAGGTACATTAATAACTACTTATAAATTTTGTTTTCAGTTTTCGAATTTGTGTCACGAGTCAATAAATTCTTTTCAGTGAGAGGCTGATAGTTATTTTTAACAAAATTGCATATTTTTTTAATATTACTTAATTTTTAACTCTTGTAATTTTACATGCTCGTTAATCGTCATGGTTAGATTTTTATGTCATTTACGTATCGTCAGTAGTACTAAAAAAAAAAATACGTAAATACCTTATAGAACTGACTGAGTGGTGTGATGCTTATTGTTAGAGGTTTCGAAAATTATTTTAGTCGTAAAATTGAATAAGTAAAATGTGCACTGTTACTAGCAATGCAGGACATCAATCATATATATTCTACTGATGATATTTATTTGTATTTTGCTTTCATGTACGATAAGGTAATGATTTGAATTGAAAAGTATAATATTTTTAGTATAATGATATTATTACTTCTATACGGTCATTAAGAATATGATTTGCACGAATAAATGTTTTCATCACATTAGCTACGTTAATTGTCGCTAAAGTTATTTCTAAAAAGTTTGTAATGTTGTTTTTTTCGTAACTTCGTAATTTCGCTTTTCCATAACATAAATATATATTTGAGCAAACTTTTGAGACTCGACTACTTAGGTACTTTCACGGTCGTGAAGTTGAGATTAATAAAATAATCGAAACATCAAACCAACACTAACAACTTGATTGTAATTGTGTATCTTGTGTGCTCAGCGTGGTCATTACTTAAGTCACATTAAGTTAACCTAGGTTTACGAATACAGTGCAAGGTTGACTTCAACATATAAAGGTTTTGACCGCATCGATCGGTAAACGACGTTAGCATTGCCCTCTATTCCTTTACCGAGATTAAAATTCCATTGTGACATAAATGTTTCTTCGATAAATTATTGAAAATATTTTTTACAAGCTTTATTATGATTTCCTGATTATAAAATCCTCACACTCGCGGCAGGAAATACATTATGTTATCTAGAGTATTATTATATGTTGTCATTAATTATTGCAGACATTTCATATTCAAATGACTCGTTTATGTTATAAAAAACTATAAAATCTCTTACTTGACCAGACTATTTACAAATTAATAATTAAAGTTATTTAGTTAATAAATCAAATAGTTATCAAAGAGTTATGGCAAATGGTAATAAAAGCAGTAAAATAAAATATACACAGTAATTATGTCATAATTTTTTTAATGTATATAAATATATATATATATATATATATAGTTGTTAGTTTGCCCAGCAGTGGAACGTACACAGGCTAATTCATATTATGGTATTGGGTTTATATTTAACAATTACTATTTATGAATAAATTCGAAATATATGGAAATTAAAGTACATTACTTTCCATATATTATCGATTGTCCGTAAAAAAAAAATACAATATATCCTTGCTCAAATATTTGACATTTAAGCTTAACTTAAACGTACTCCCTCCTGCTATTCATACGTAGTTTTTTGCTTAGTTGTACAGGTTACATGAAATAGGCGGAACCGCTCCCAATTCCCATTGAGTGCTAGACCTTTCAAGGCAACGACCGTGTGATATAAGTAAATTAAAGAGATTCGAAGGTTTTAGGATTCTCGGACTTCTAGTCTAATAGCAAAAATAATATTTGATTAAACATCAATTAAATAATTGGTTAAAATAATTACTAACAAAACACGCAAGCATGTCTTAGAAAATACATTACATATTTTTATGACTACGCTATTGCATGAAAAAAGCATACATTTTTGTGTATAGAACACAGATTAATAAATTATCATTTATCATCAGTCAGAGTAATGATTATTGTATTTTCAACTCCATCCTCAGACTCTTATTGTAAATAACAATAACCTACTTATTGAGACTGTTCCAACAAGCCAAGACTTAATATTCATAGGTATATACTTTTCTTCTATTTGACGATGCAGCTTCAAGTCAAGGTTGTTAGTTCTTGCTGTATATTATTGCAGTAACAGGATACCAAGTTTGTTGTTGCTGTATATTATCGCAGTAGCAGGATACCAAGTTTCGAATAAATCGATTGAAAGTTAAAATTACTAAAATTAATTCTGAAACTAGAAAATGGCTGATGATTTTCAATCGGCTTACCAGATTGCGTTAAAATATAGCTAATCTTCGAATACTTTAGATGTAAGGTAAAGAAAAAAATCAAAATCGTTTAAATTCGTTTGAGAACTAAAAAGGAGGCAACAAAAAATACATACGGATACGTACGTAGAAGTACAGATAGGTGCGTTATTTTTTACCCTTTTTTATGGTTATTAAGGACATGTAGAAAGATGTCGCTATAAAGAAGCGCTAGTGCAAATATGGCGACCAAGTATGTCTCACTTCCTTAGTCACCGATGTTGCGCATGACGTGTTAAAACTTCTTGAAGGATTTGTTTTAAATTCAATATCCTTTAGAATCTAAAACAACTATCAAAATATTTTTATTTTATTTTACGCATTTCCATATATTATATAGAGTGTATACTCAGCGAATACATTTATTCAACTCTGGTTACTTATATCAGGTATAAAATAGCTACATATATCATGATTATGATTATTGATTAATGTGACGAAGCAAGTTTTACAAATAGAAAATTTTTTAAGATTTTAAACGAAAACAAACAATGAGTAATTCTAGTCTCTTCCAGGAACTGTAACGCGGAAAATAGCAATTCGACAATGGAAGGCATTAGACGGTTCAGTTTAGCGATTATAAATAATAGATAGGAAACTCGGTCACTGTTCCTACTATTTTTGATTGAATCTTACTCTGAAATCAAGAACATGATCAGGTCATCTCAGATTTGTTTTAAAACCTAAATTCGCATTGCCAAATCAAATTAAAAAAAACTTACGTCTTGGATTACTGTATTCGAAAAGATGTCTAAGTTTCGGATTACACGTATTGATTTTTTATATATAAAATTGTATAAAAGATAAATTTATAAAAATTGTGTAGCTTTGATGCGTCGTCACGTACTTATAATTATGTATTCGAGAATCTAGTTGAATTTTGAACTCACGCAATGAAAATTAAAGACGTATTTAATTTTTATTAAAATTGTAACGAAATCATGATTTTTTTTTAAATGATGAGTAATTTAAAACTCTGTTTTAGTCGAAAGACTATAAAATTAACGAAACCCATCATATAATCACAAATCACCGAAACTTTTTAAATCATATTTATATATATTGTAAGTCTATATGTTACTCCAAGGAATTCCCACGATTTATTCGGGTTATCCCTAACGTTTCAAATGAAATTTTAAATATCTCCTACATTTTTTTTTGGCAGTAAGCCCAATACATGGTTGGTATGTTCAAATAATGCAAATGACAAACTTGGGTTGTCATAATTATAGTAGTTTCAATTACCAACCGTTAAATATATAACCATCAGTTCAACAAAAATATTTGTTTGCTCACACGTCGTTATACTAAAAATAATCTTTTGTTCGGTCAGCGACCTTCAGTATCGCGTAACTAATGATGTATCTAGGAAATTAGGCGAGCCTAATTACGGATATTGATAAGCTAATGAAAAAAAAATACGTATTTTGATTATAAAATAAAGACAAAATTTGAGACTTTTTTTGTGATGGTGTCCTGTGCACGCATATATTTCTTTCAACATAAATTATCAGCTTTGAAGATAATGGTTACTTTTCATTACAGGGTATGGCAACTACATCAAGGAGTAGAAGAAAGGTAAGATACCTACTTTATAATTTTATAAATTTCACAAACACGATTATTAATCCATTTATTTTGTAAGTGTTTTCTTCCATTTCCATGGCGTTTATTATTTTATGAATGACTTAAATTATATCTTGTTATTATATTATATTTATAAAGATATATAAAGTATAATTAATTAGGTATTAAAGTGTACGTTTAACCGAATAATACCAATGTAATGTTTTATAATCCGCACATTACTAACAGTGGTGATGTTTGGAATCTTTAAGAACGTGTGCTCTCGTTTGCCAACATACACTGCTATGTTACGTATGTTCGCAACTATGTGCCTAATTTGAAACATTGTGTCCCCTTGACTTTGACCACTTTATCGAGTTGAAGTATTTCGAGCATATACTCTTTAGGAATTTATAAAATTAAATTCACTTGTCATTGCTGCACAAAGAATTAATGTTCATTTGACAGATATATGTACCTGTATTTCCCCTACTTTTGTCCTCTAATGTGCTTGATGATCCAATCTATTACTAAAATAAAAAAATAAAAAAACGTCGGAAACACGGTTAATTTAACAGTCTTTGAAGATTAGAATATGTAATACAGTCGGTCTCCTCTTTGTACTAAGCAATATTTCAAGCGTTTCTTTAAACAAAAAGACAGAAAAGTCTATTTTCTTTAGATGCTAAACGTTTGAGAGATGTTTACTGGCTGTCTTCAGTTGATGTTGTGCCAACCGCGACATTTGCTATTTCAATACAAAATTCTGGTACTCAAACCGGCACTTACAAATATATCAAAAAGTTATATTTGATAAGTCCTTTTATATTATTTATATTACAGCAAGTCGGAATAAAATATTTGTACATATAAACAAGTGCAAGCCGACACAGATTCGTGACAAATAGCCAAGAAATATACCTAACTAGCAAACCCGGCGAACTCCGTTTCGCCACCAGATGGTTTCGTTTTTTGTAAAACCATATTGGTTTGTAGTACATGCTATGTATCAGAGACGGCGCTGTATATGAAAAATGATTTTCCCTGTTTTCCTGCTTTTCTGTTAAAATTTTTCCTGAATTTTGTTTGCTATAAACCTCACGGAGCCCGAGACCTTTCCAACGAATGTAAAACCATGGAAATCGGTTCGTGCGTTCTGGAATTATAGCGTCAGGAAGGAAAACCCGACTTATTTTTATATTATAGAAGATTATATTAAGCGCAGCTTTGACATTATATTCGTTATTTTGATAAACGATGAGTTCAAATAAAATATGACATAATATTATGAGATTTGGCAATCACATTTTGTAATAAATATATATTATAAGGCCAAGATTAATTAATAATTAACACTGTAAATAATAAGAAACGTTATATTAATATTAAGTACATATGTGCAGAATGTCGTAAATTTTAATTTTAAAATATATCTTCTCGTATATATACTCGTATATAGATTTAAGTAAAGCTCGTCATATCTTATATGGAGATTTATATATCAAGCTGTAGGTTGTTGCTACAAGTGTAGCAGAGAACATAGAAGTTAGTATTACGAGGACAGTGTTTAACTTTTGCAGTTAACATAAATTTTTCTTCTTAACTATTTTTAACATATATAATCCGTTGGCGATGTTTTACATTAAATATTATTTAAATATTAGGTATATGTTTTTTTATTATGTGTATTAACATTTTTTTAAACGTAAAAACGGTATTTTTTTTCAGCATTTTATTAAAACATGTCAATATGAAGCAAGCTTGTACCTACATATAATCAAAGCTATTACACGAAACAGACTTGTCGACTCATGAAAAGTACGATTTTTAGAAGTGCGCTAAAGATGTAAATAAACAAAGATGATATATAATAGTAAATAAAGCCTAAGTAAAAAATCAGTAAATAAGGTCCATATAAAAGAATGTAGGTATAGTTTAATAAAATACTTATATAGAGTGTCATAATATGCTATGGATACCTATACGAAAAAAAACATCAAACGTGACTTATATTATTATAATCATAAAAAAAAATATCCCTGGCCAAAGAGTAATGACGGTTTGTGTTGTGACCGGTTGTACTTAACACCTCTGACGGGAAAACCGTATGGATGGAGGAACTGCATGGACGATTTTATAAGGCGCTCCACGCGCCTCACGTGGATAGCAAGGCCGTACACTGGCCTCGGGGACCTCTTTGGGAAAACGGAAAGTTTGGTCTGTGCAATACAGGATCCTGATGCTGACAAAATACCTGTATTTAAGACGAACAACTACCGAAGGCACATTCTGAAAGATGGCATTCCCTACTTCTGCCGAGCTTTTATCCATCCCGAGTCACTCAGACATGTACTTTTGGGTTATTTAGCGCTTGCTAACACTGAGTACTTGCACAGACATAACCAAGCGGCCAAGATTCTCCATCAAGAGCTTGCTCTTATATAGTCTCCTGAAACACAGGATGCCGTATTATCAGTACACACCGGTGCCAGTACTCGAATGTGATGGAGTCCGGCTCTACTGAGCTCCGGCTTTACTACCTGCCTATCGCCACGGACAGGACGATACTGGCGAACAAGTCAACAATATCATTGTAGTGATGGATAGGACACGGTCTTTACTGGATTGATACCGGTAAGTCTCGCTCATCGTCTGAGGCAGCTGGGGATCCGTGGCGGTTCGTTTGCAGCCAGGATGCAGAAGCCGCTATTGCTCGACTCGGCTAGGATATTTGGCCGATTTCTCAGCTTGCAGCCCTAACCCTCAGTCGTTTGTTCTCGCTACCGAGGCGTAATCCTCCACTCATTACACCATATCTAAAATATAATATAACAACCGTCTTGATGTAGAGATGTCGTGTTTCTTTATCACAGATAGTTCAGTAGCAGCTCGGAGCAGACGTTAAAAGAATTTATTTAGAGTGGTATTTACTAAGTATAAAAATACCCGATAATGTTTATCTTAGTAGAGAAGTTATATGAGGCTTTTGTTAGTTAATTGGAAAGTTCACATTGAAAGATATCGCTGTCGAGGTCATTTCAGAATAATAAACAGATTGTAGTAAAAAAGGGTGCCAAAAACAATTTCTTTCTTAAATTGTATTACAAAAATTACGTTGTCCGCTTATTCATTGGTCTATCTGTCACCAAGCTTTATTTTTGGAACCGTAATAGGTAGACAAAATTTAACAGAATATGTAAAATGGCCGCTATATCGACAAATAATTAAGATAAGACTTGTTTTTTCAACGTTTTTAAGTCAATGTTAAAAAATATGTATAGTTTAAGATTACAGTCGTACGAAAGTCTTCGTCTTGCTCTTGGCCCGTTTTTTATTCTGATTTTACGTTAGTACCTACATACATAAATGCGTAACCGTTTGTAGGGTCGTTGGCGCACCTGTCTAGATTTCGATATTGTACCCCATAGGTAAAAAAATCGAACAGTTTTTTTTTTTAGATCGGTACTGTATATCAATATCTCATTATATTTTAAATGACATACAATTGCGTTGCAGTATAAAGATTTACATACAGTATATGCATGTCTTTAATGTTCACAGAATAACCAATAGCTTTACAGCGATTACTTCGTCAGTGTTATTTTGAAGTAATAAAAAATGTCTTTGAATTTATTTTATATCAAATTTATGAATATTTATGTGTTTTATGTAACGTTAATCTTTATATAGTAATATTGTTAATGTGATTGGTAAAAAAATGAAAAATAACCAATAAAAACTTATATCGTCATTGACATACATATGTTTGACTACAAATCATGGATATATACTTCACTATTCTAAAGCCAAATTCGATATGAAATGTTTACCAACAAGCCGTTGCTTAGCAACCAACCATAGGCAGATGTTAACAATCTATTGGAAAATAATTATAGTAATTATATTGTTTAATATTTATACACAGTTAGTACAAGCTACATAAAACTTTAAATAAATAAGTCAGATATATGTATTTATATATTATCTATAATTATCTGTTATAGAGGTAAAATTCACTTGTTAACGTGGGTATAACTAATTTCCTACTGAATAATTTCTAAATATTTTCATAAATATGTACTATGTCTGTAATTAGTTTATTGCCTATAGTAAAAATACCTACACTATGCCTGGATAGCATTCAAAATAAAACAACATTTGTTTTAAAATGTATTTATTATGATTAAAAATCTATGTTCAGACACTCATTCTCTTTTATTGTTTATTTTACTTTACTTACGTTGAATAAACATAATATGTAATTATATAATTTTAAGTTGTGCATAAAAATCGATTACAATTTACCTTTTACAATATAACGACAGATAAAAAAAATCCAAATGTTACTCATCTGCGAAATTTTCCCATCAGTGCTAAAATGTAAGGTTTTTAGATGTATATTAGTGATTAAAAATTTGTTATAAGCTAATTTTCTTGCGCATCATAATGCGCCTAATACATATATTAGGCGGTTAATTTATGTTGTAGGAAACCAGTATTATTGTAAAATTTTTAATGTAAGTATAACTAGAAAATTGGTGATAAATTACAATTTTTCATGAATAAAAGTGTGACAACCCTATACACGATGATTTTTGGATTGTTTACAAAAATTCCATATATATTTTGGCTTAAGTATAATGTACTAGATTATGTATGATATCTTTATACTGTGGTAGCGTAGTGTTGACAAATCTAAAGAAGGGCAAGGTCGCGTCTGCAATGAATTTCCAGTACCTACCTATTATTATTATATCTTAAGACTCTGAAAGAGCAAATTTGCCAATCTTGGTCTTTTAATACGCGTTGATAACATATAAACATAATAGTTTCAGTCATTACTTGAAGCTAGTAATTTTTTTTAAATATAATGACAAGAGTTCTGTTTCAAATCCGTACATAATACTACGACTAACACTAATTTTTTTTTTTCAAAAACTATCCGAATGTTTGATTTGAATATTTTATCTTAATAAGTTTGTCTATTTAAAGAAAAATTTTAAGGAATAACAGAAAATGTCGTCTTTTTATACAACGATTCTAGAATGACAGTTTTATTTTTCTTAATCTCACAAACTAAAAATAAATTACATTTTTAATTTTTGCTATAAAAGGATATACATACAAATTAATATTAATCTCAATTAAAAACAAACGCACCTACATTTACTTACGAGATAATTTAGCCATCTTGATTTTACGACTTAATGACATTATTGAAGTTACTAAAGTTACTTATTCATAAAACTGTCAAAACTAAACCGTTTTGATCAACCATTGGTTTTCCTTTATGATATGATTGTAACAGCAGGCTCGACCTTCGGATATATTTTTTCTAGTTTTGGCATCTATGCCCAATCTTTATAAATCGATAACGAAGAGAATAGAATACTGCGTAGGTATTTATCGTTAGGGGAGTGATTGTTGTCCTACACCTAAAGAGTATCAATTTCTTTGTTAGACTTTTTATATTTGACCAACCACGTGGTCGTCCCCGTTAAATGCAATTGAAATTTTACGTCATCGACAATTATAAGAAAAGAAAAAAAAAGTTAAAAGTATATTATCAATACTCGTGGATGACAAGTCAGATATTCAGTTGGGTTAGTACATCCAATAGAACTAATATATATATCTTATAGATTTACAAGCACAGATTTACAGCAATTTATGAATTCAATATATATAAGGCGTTATTTTCATTCTTTATTATTTCCCGGGTCTTTTCGGCAAGATGCATGTCATAGGTACTGTCAGTGGTATATTTTGAATTACTGTCGCGGCCACAAAATTACAGAAGAATAAAATTAAATCACACAAACAAAACACCATTTCGAATGCCCGGGAAACTGCTTATTTGCAGACAATCAATTGGATCATCGGCGCAAGGTGGCCTGTCTGTCGATTTTTTATCGGATACACTTCGGTGAGTGTGCACAGGAACTCCACGACCTGATTCCCCCCTGCCCCTTTCATCTTCGTACAACCAGACGCTCTGCGTTACGTCACCCCTATACGGTTGACATTCCCTCTATACGCACTAAGCGTTTCGCTAGTACATTCTTGATGCGTACGGCCAAAGAATGGAACTCTTTACCAGCGTCTGTGTTCCCCGAGAGCTACAATCTGGGCATCTTCAAGTCGCGAGTGAATAGGCTATTTCTAGGTAAGCGTGCTCCATCCTAGACCGCATTCTCACTTATCATCAGGTGAAATAGTGGTCAAACGCAAGCCTATCAAATTATAAATAAAAAAATCTAAAAAATCAGTAGGTGGAAATTGTCCCTACGGCCAGGTCGGAATACTTTAATTAATTACAAATATATTATTAGTATAGCTAGGTTGTGAAGTCTCTAGATTAGTCTCATATCCTACATAGTTATAATACCAAGCCGGGGGAAAAATTTGAGGTCTGGAGGCCTCGGGGCAACAAAGGAGTGGAGGCCCCTTGGCCTAGGGATGTTCTTGAGAAAAATTATCGATAATTTTATTACATTTTTTTTATATAGTATATAGATAATTTTATTATAAATTTTCTTGTCTCATATGGGCACAGAAAAAAAATAAAGAAAAAAAAATGTCGTCGCTTCTACCTATCGAAATAATTACTCGATAATTATCGGATTAAATATAATCAATAAGAAAAGTTATTTACTAGTGTTTACAAGTTTAAATTTGAATTTTTTTCCGAAGCCTCTATTGTGGGGGTCCCTCCTTTGTGGAGGCCCGGGGCTATTGCCCCGATTGTCTTCCCCTAATTCTGGCCTTGTACTAAATTATTATATCTACGTATTAAATCTACCGTCGTTCAAAACAAAAGCACGAAAGTATAACTAAGCAAATGATGTATCGTTCAAAAAGGTCCATTGTTGAAAATTTTGTACTATCTAAATAATAGGTACAAGTGACCCGCGAGACAGACCTTCATTTGCTCCATAAGAAGGGGCAACTGTCACAATCAGTTTAAAATCCAATATTAAAAATTCCAATTTATACCTAAAAGATTTTTTTAAGCTTTTGATTGATTACTTAACCAGAAAACCCCTTACCATTAATTTCAGGCTAAACTAGGTCGCCATATTAAACCTGCTTATATTTCGCTTATTTTGTACACCCCATTATCAACTACATTTATGACCTGAGTCAATTTGATAGCATAAGAAAATGCAGCCTGCACTATCCTTACTTAGAACTTGCAACTCTTGGGGTATGACTTTAAGTACCTTTAATAAATTAATTTAAATAAAAATAAATTTGATTTTTTTCTGATGTTAACGTCACGAAGCAATTACAATGCTTCGTGGTTAACGTTGTTCCAAAATCTCGTATAGCCACTTGCCATACTTGGTGTCACTTTAAAATTCGATTACGTGTAACGACATCAAATTCGGTAGGAATTTAGCCGAAAACTGCCGACGCTGCTCGATCTTTAGCATCACGTCTGTATTTTAACTTTTACGCAAACCGAAAAAAAAAAAACGCTACACTATGATTTCACTTAAATTAACATTACTAGAAATGAAGTCATCGATAAATTAGAAATTTTCGTTGTTTTAAATCCTACGTTTTCGTTTTTTATGTATTGCTCTTTAATTATTGTTACATGGAAAAATACTTAATCCCATTTTCCCAGACCTTGTTTGAATATGTATTAATAACAGCTTAGACATCGCTTCCTGGCAGATGATCTGAAGCAACGCCAACCTTTGAATATCATTTAGCCGTCATCGTTGCCGTAAACAACAATGTTGACAACGGACGCCACTTGAGTGATATCTTACAACACTAATAATAATAGTTTTGAAATATATAATCTCACAAGACCAGAATTACTCGTTTAATTTATTCTATCTTATATACTTTTTCTTGTGTAACGATTTAATTGTAACAATTTAATATAATATTATGTGATATTTTAAAACCCAAGCTTTATATTAATACGAGCTGTGTTTTATATACGGGTCTAAAAAACAACTTCATTACGATTTCAATTGAATTGTTTATAATGTAGAAATCTACTTCTAGAAGTTGTATCAATATGATAATAAACACCAGATTTTAAGTGAGACCTCCGGGATCCATCTGCGAAAACCACATTCACTTTCGTGCAGTATATTATGCATGATGCTATACAAATATACAGATAGACAGGTAAACAGTCTAAATGTAATTAATTAATATGGCTTCTATTGCTTTCATAAAGGCTCCTACCATTTTCGTTTTTCATTTGTTTTTTTTTTTTTAATATCGCTGGCCTGTTACAATTCTATTATATACTAGCGGACCTAACAGACGTTGTCCTATACACACGTATTAAATACGAAATTTCAACCTTTTTTGAATAAATTGTAACAATCTGGATCGTTTTTGCTCTTCCGCGACGACATGGTATTTTTCCTTAAAAATAAATACTGAAAAAATGTACACAACAACTAACATGAGAGACTTCTTCTACAAAAAAATAAAATAATTAAGCGTCAGGAGAGATAGGATTTATTTATTGTACCAAATTTTAGATAAATGAAGTATAATTTTATAACTTTTTTTTAAATTTAATATTTGTAACCTAAAAAAACGAATGCTCTCTGTGCATCCGATTTCCGACCTATTTTTATTTTTCCTTTCCTCTCAAAAATCCTAGAAAAATGAGTTTTTCAACAATTAAATAATTCCCTTTACGAGTAGGTATTCCCTCCTTCATCGTCTTCAATCCCGATTCCGTTCTGGTCATAATACGGTTTCTGCTCTTGTCAAAGTTACCGACGACATTCGATTATAAACAACTCACAGTTTTAACTCTGTTGGATTTTTTGAACGCATAATTTCACGAAATTTAGCTGTTAAGTGGCCAGCTCAATCATTTCCTTTAACACCGCTAGATTATTTTTTTATGGGGTTATGTTAAAGACAGTGTCTATACGGAGCCAATCGCATTGATTGCAGCCTTAAAAGTCAAAATTTGTTAAGTGATTAACAAAATCAGCGTTGCCAGTTTTTTTTTGCCCATGTCGGGATTTTGGAACTTTTTGAATGAAATAGCGGGATTCGTTTGTCAAAAGTGGGACATAATAAAAAAACGTATATAATCAGAAGTTTTAAATATTTATCTTTTTTATTTGAATTCAAATTACGTTTAAGTGACAATAGATAGCAAAAATAGCCATAGAAAATGTATTTTAATAAAAATATAATATTTGAAATCAGATTTACCCTATCGTTAAATAGTTGAGTTTTATTCGTCTTCTGAAATAAAAGGGCGGGCGGCCACGCTTCCTCAGCACGCTGCACGCACGGTCGAATTATCTCCGAAAAGCGGGACTGAACAAGTCCCGCGCTGGATATTGAATTTTGATTGAAAAATCGGGACGTCCAGCCAAATTCGGGACGTCTGGCAACGCTGAACGAAATATACCCACCATTTTGTCAAAAAGTGATTAAAAACTATGATAGAATGGACATCTGTAACCGTGGTCGTGTTGGACTTTTATTAGATACTAGCAAACCCGGCGAACTCCGTTTCGCCACCAGATGGCTTCGTTTTTTGTAACATTTCGTTTGATATATATTGGTTTGTAGTACATGCTATGTATCAGAGATGGCGCTGTATGTGAAAAATGACTTTCCCTGTTTTCCTGCTTTTCTGTTGAAATTTTTCCTGAATTTTGTTTGCTATAAACCTCACGGAGTCTGAGACCTTTCCAACGAATGCAAAACCGTGGAAATCAGTTCGTGCGTTCTGGAATTATTATAGCGTCAGGAAGGAAAACCCGACTTATTTTTATATTATAGATAATTTTTAATTCATAATAGCCAAAAAAAAAAAGTAATTTTTAATAAAATAAAATTTGAATCATTGTCAAATAAATTTATTCTTTTATTTTGATTTACTAAATAAAGTTCTTGTTGAAAAACCCTATATTTATTTATTTAAAATTTTAAAGTAAATATTTTTTGTATGCTAAAGACTGGATCTGTTGATCAACTAATCAGATAAGATATACAAAAAGACTGATAACGTTCGAAAGTTGATAAAATTATGCTATAATACGTATTTCAGTGATATATAGGTATATCCAGTATGATGACTGTTTTGTATATGTCATAAGGCGTTTGATACTGCAGTATTCATGTGTTTGTTTATGTCTAATTTAAATAATTCAAATAATTGCATCGCTTTGCAGCAAGAAGATGAAAAAAAGAATAAAAAAAAGCAGTCTCCTGTAGACGACCGGCCGCAAGTGCCAGCACCAAGTGAAGCAATGCTCAAAAGTAAGTGTTTTCTACATCAATTACCACATTTATTTATTTACTTATTTATATAATTTTTTATTGGTTTGCTAGCAATTTGTCCATAATTAATAATCAAAGACCACATAATGTGAAATTAATGACATATACGGAGTAATGCAAAATTATTTAAAAACAACCACAACTTGCTGAAAGTAAATTAGTGTAAAAGAAATAGGAAAAGAAACAAAAGAAGAAGAAAAGAAAGGAAAAATAACAATTTCATCTTCATCATTTGATATTATAATACACTTTTATATTTAAATAGCCTTGTAAGTTATTACTTACAAATATAGTGTTCCATAATGACATAATTTTAGTTGATGTTCATTATGGTGTTTGTTTTCGTCAAATGATTCCAAAAGTTTACAGTGTTTTAGATTTTTTGAGAATTATGTATCTTTTCTAACTAATGAGGAGGTATTTATAAATATAGTAAATGACTTTTAAATAAAATTGTACACTCATCCCATCAATATTTCAATTTCGCTGCCTAAGGCCCGCCCTAAGGTTGCCTTTGGAGATCGCTTTTCACCGATAAGACTCCATTTTAATGTTGCTAAGGATTAATTTTATTAGAGATGTATTAAAAAAGTTACCTTGACACAATAATTAAAGGAATCCCTGAAAAACAATCAAGGTAGAACTTCTTATCGTGATGGCATAAATTTTAAGTTTTTTATTTGCTATAATGTTATGCTTTTATGGAAAAGTATCACCTCGTCCGCTTTGATAAACGATAAGGCGTTTTATATCTTAAGCTTTTAATTATCAGATAGTATTATATATATTATATGATTAGCAACATATTAAGTATTTAAATACTTAATATGTTGTTAATCATATGACAATCGTATTAATAAAAAAATATTACTCGTACGACTATTTAAAACAATAAAAAATAATTATTTATATTATAATCGTATGAAGAATAAAAAAATAATCTTCCTATAATCGTATTAATAGACACTTCCTTACTATTATCTACTCAAATAATTATGATTATTCTAGGAAGTTATTAAAATTTAAATGTATACTTTTTAAAATCAGTAATATTATTTACGATTGTGCCAATAAAAGTGTCGAATTAATAAATAAAAGTTAATACATGAATCGTGTCGAAAAATATAATTCCTAGCCAAAAGTATACCGCGACATGCACCTAAAAATTTAATTAGCCGTTGAGCTTGTAGCTCCATTGTCATATTGTTGTTGGAATAAATAAATAAAATATATAATAAATAAACGTCTCATACTCAACGGCCCCCAGAAGGATGTGAATCCTGTGTCCCCGACACACACACACAATACACAAGCACAAACGCCCAGATCACGACAAACATCTGTATGGCCTATACAAATATTTGTCATGTGCGGGTCATCGAATTCGCGACCGCTAGCGCATCAACCAATTGCTGTGACCACTGACCACTGCGACAACGTGTCGTCAAAATGGAATGTATCTTAGTTACTCATACTACTGTGACCGTATCAAATATTTTAAATATTATTGCCTGTTTGCATATTATACATATAAACCTCATAAATTACTAAACCACTTTTCACGAACTTCTATATAATTATCTAGGTTGAAGATAACTAGCTAATTTAGCTTGTAAAACATTCAGCTATCACTGAGTAACCATTAAAGTTGACGCGGATTTTTTGCGCGTTTATTATATATAAAGAAACATAGAAAATATAATATTTATCAAGGCGATCTTTATAAGAAATATCATTCATTAATTTTTTCTCAGTTAAAAAAATGTGAGTAAATTTTAATTAAATACATACCGTTGCATGTACTACAGTGAAAGAAAATTTAAATATTTTTTTATGATAATTATTTTCAACAGCAATCAAATAAATTATCATGGCCGCTTCGTAAAATGTCCGTAAGATGAGAGATGAAAGATAAGAGCTTTATATCTACGGAACGTTTACCTAATCTTTTGTCAATATTGTGAACGTTATAAGGCAAGCTGATGAGAAGATGTTCATTTTCATAAAACATCTTGCCATTAGTACTAAAGTTAATTTTTAATATCATTATCACCTTACACTATATTATAACGTAAATTTTAATTTATTTTATTATAACTAAAAACGTATATATTTGTGGTGTTGTTTTCTGCACCTGCACAATGACTTCTCAAAAAAATAATGATTTCTGTAAGTATTTTATATAAGACGAAATTTACACATAATATGTATTTACCTATATTAATTTATTGAATCATATCATAGATAAAATAACTAATTTATTTTTCCGACGCGATATAAAAAAAAAAACTTAACTAAAGAGTATTTCGTTATGTACTGAATACGTCGATAAACATACCTATGTATTATTTTATATCTTTATGTAAAACGATGTAATAATCAAGGATTCTATCATCGAAGTCGTAAATTCACGTCAGCACTTATTAGCTGTAATGCCATTTAATACAATTTACATACGAGTATGTTGTTATAAACATGTGCATACTTATATATCAAACGGACCTAATATAAATCGGAGATCACAGCCAAGTGGCAGCGGGAAACGAAATCTCACTAAACTATAATCAATTTAGACTACAGTCGGTAACACAAGTTATAAAATATATTTAAATTTATAAATATTATTAAGTGATATCTGCTTGGACATTATTAATCATAGAAAGATAAATTCAAAATCATCGTTCATATAAATATAATATATTTATCTACTCCCATGCTTTAAATTCTCTATAAAAGATTCTTGAAACAGTTAGCTTATTGCCAACATTAAAAAACCCAATGTCCTAATAACCATAAATATCATCCAAGCGGATGATATAATGTTTTACTGAATTTCATAATAACACTCCTTTGTTTTTTTTTTTTCGATCGCTTCTGCGCAAAGGGTTTATTCAACAGACAGCCACATTCTTACTGCTCGATGCGTGGTATCTTTATGAATTTCAAAAAAACATCTGTATGAATTTCAAAAAAAGAACATCGTCATTCACAGATCGGGACATTAAAAAACATATTCAAGTGAATTTTAATAATTGCACTATACAAAATGTTAATTACTACTACAATAAATAATTCTTTCATTAATACTTTATTTGTATATAATATATTATACTCAGTAATGGATGATATTGATTACTAGGACTGGCTGTTTTCATGTTAGCAGTAAACTAACTGTTTCAGAATCTTTTAGAGAGGATTCATATTATGGGTGTAGATAAAGTATTGTATGCACATGTTGTAGTCTATAATTAGCTATTAAAACACTCATGTAATACTATTATCACCTACATTCGTGTTTTAATACCGCTTATTATACAACAGTTGCATAAATAACTAAATATAATTGTTTCTTACTTCATTTTTTTAATTAAAAAAAAAACATTCGTTTTATGTGCGACATTATGGAGTGCCATTAATATTTGTCATTAATGGAACTTGTAAAATAAATAAATAAATAAATAAATATAAATATCACACCACAATCACACCACGTTAACCTAGCCCCGTGCTAAGTTCGTAAGAACTTGTGTTACAGGTACTAGGAACGGAAATAAATTTATATAAATACATATATACATAAATACACATCCATGACCCGGTGCAGACATTTATATTCGTCATATAAATTATCTGTACCTGGCGGGATTCGAACCCGCGACCGCTGCGTAAAGTGTCCAGTTGCCTGACCACTCGACCAGCCGGCCGTCGTAATGACACTAGAATTACGATTTTTGTGTATTAGAAAAAATATTTATGTACTGTAATAAATGTTCAAAATTGCTTTTTACGTGAAGGCTCTAATGTTATGTTCAAACACGTATACGAGTATAATGAAAGATAGTAAAAAAAAATCCTACTCCGCCAAAAATTCGATTTTCGTCCCTGTGAAGTGAGGGAAAAAGTATCACTTTTGTCCCGCTTCACAAGGACGAACTTTCGGCCTAGGTAGGAAAAAAGAGTTCGTGTAACACGGGACGAAAGTACTACGCATATATACGCCATGTTTGCCACCTGAGCCGAAGGCGAGAGTGCATGCATGCGGGAAAGAAAGTAGGTACTACTTTCGTCCCCTGTGACACAATATACTATTATATACGATTTTTTTTTTATTCGATATCGATATGTACGAATGATATCGATATATAGTTTATAAGTAAAAGAAATTGTCATATTGCCATATAAACTCTTTTGCAAAAAAAAACGGGCACTTAAGCAAAGAACTATTTTATAGTTAGATACTATTAGTTTGTTTGACAATTTTAGGTATTGTTATCCTCAGAATTTTATAAATTAATTAGGAAGGAATAGTTTTCATCAGTTTTATCATAAAATTTTAATTAAACTATTAAGAAATAATGTTTAAGCTCAAAACACTATGATTGTACCTGCTCGCTAAATAAAAATGAAACGCGTTAATTTCTTTGTTTTTCTTGAATACATTAAAAGCAGATAAAAGTTTAGTATTGAGTGTGACCCCCTCTTGCTGAAATCACAGCTTGCATTCGTCTGGGCATGCTAGTGAGTATATCTTTTATGGTTTCTTGGGGAATACGTTCCCACTCCGCGGTAATCACATTCTTTAGCTCTCTGATGGTCTGCGGAGCCGGCTGCACTGATCTCACTCGTCGCTTCAGAACGTCCCAGACATGCTCTATGGGATTGAGGTCCGGACTTCTAGCTGGCCAGTCCAAACGACGAATTCCGACTTCTAGCATATACGCATCCACACCGCCAGACCGGTGGGCGCGAGCATTGTCGTCCATAAAAATTGAGTTTTCGCCAAGAGCGGTTAAAGCGGGTTGTGCATAAGGAATTAGAACTTCCGTTATGTATCGGTGTCCAGTCAGTGTACCGTTTTCGATGAAGACTAACTCCGTACGATCCATAGAATTTATTCCTGCCCAAAACATAACAGAGCCCCCTCCGTAAGGTGTGATTTCTTCAAAACATGCCTCTGCAAAGCGTTCTTCTCGTCTACGTAGCACTCGCCGACGTCGGTCTTCACCATGCAGAGATATCCTGGCTTCATCGGAGAACAATACCCTATCCCAGTCTTCATGAGTCCATGACACACAATTTCGAGCGAAGCTAAGCCTGGCAACTCGATGTCCACGGAGTAATTTAGGGCCGCGTGCCGGGCGATGACTGTGTATATTAGCAGCGAGAAGCCTCCTCCTGACCGTCCATAGACTAATTTGCACATTTCTTACTTCTTCGAGGGTGTTCTTGAGGTCCACATAAGAAGATTTACGATTTCTCAACGCTTGACTAACTAGAAAACGATCATCCCGTGGTTCGGTACATGTCTTTCTGCCAGAACCAGGCCTTCTCTTGACGGAACCGGTCTCTTGATAGCGCTGCCAGGTCCTTTGAACTGTCGACCAACTCACATTTAGCCTCTGAGCCACGAAGCATTGACTGCAACCTTCTTCAAGCAGCGCAATAATTTTGCTCGCTTTTATCACTTTATCTACCATTTTCGAGATTGCTAAACAGCAATAACAATACTTTTAAATGTCAAGGACACCAGATAATTTAATAAAAATTGACAAAAAGTTAATTAGAGTCGATATTAACTATAGGGAATTCGCGCCACAAAATGTAGTTAAAAGTTATTTTCTTTGAAAACCAGGCTCAGTCAAAAATTTGAATTTGGAATGTACTCTTATAAACATTATGGCACTTTTATAACTGGCCAGTAACATGTTCAAATGATTAAAACCTTTTTGGTATTTTATATTTTTCAGCCAGGAAGAAAATCGAAACCGCCCGTTTTTTTTTGCAAATGAGTATATAATTGAAATATAATTATTTCATAATATTTTTTCTTCAATATTCTAGATCTCCGAACAGCATTCGGTCTGTTGGACAGGGATAGCGATGGTCACGTAACGCCGTCGGAGCTGCAGTTTATGCTGCGCAACCTGGGCATCGAGGTCAGTGACGAACTCATAGCTGACCTTATTAAGGATGCCAGTAAAACTGGTAAGTTTCCGTGTAAAGTTATAAAAAGTTAATGTTTTAAAAAGAGGGAGAAATATAATAAAAACCCTCCTTATTAGAATTTATAACTTTTATCACGTAATGCCATGCATTGTCTCAACATAAATCTTATTGTAATGACTTAACTCAAAATTATAGATCACGTAGAATTTAACACCTTTGAATCACTAGCCAAAATGACATGATCTTTTAAAATATTTGTCCTTGTTAAAGTACTTTCAGCTGAACATCGCCCACTTTGCACTTTGATTTGAATTGTTGCCAAAAACGAACACAGTCGCGCTGATTTTTATTCATGTTAAGATAAATTAGGTCATTTGGAGATACTACCACTAGTTTAAACTAAATTGAACATCTTAAATCGTCTGTAAATGAAAATAGTTTTGATATTGTCTACGCTAAAAGTAGTTTTACTAATTCCTATATTTCGTGGAATCTGTGCCTATTATTGTTGGCAGAAAAGTTTTCCGATGATTGTGATTTATTGAATGTGGTATGTTTAAAAGAAAAGTAAACAAAGTAGATTAAATCGATGAAGATAAATTTATTCAAAGTATTATTGTAATGGCGTGCAGGTGCGGGCCGCCGGCTTCCGGTGACCTCGCTCCTTCACCCGTCTACCTTTACACCCCTTTTCCATAATGCGCAACGTTAGCAGTGAATATTAGGCATATGAATGTATAAAAGTACTACGATGTATAGCACAACACATACCTTGTTTTTTCTTTTTGATCGGATCTTTCCTTTATGGTATAGATGTAATCTTTTGACATTGAAATTTTTGACGTGATAACGTCTTGTAAATCGATAAATGCCGGCTGCATAGACGAAAAAATATGACTCATTGTCACGTTCTGCGAGCGAGAGCGCAAAACAAGCGATAGAGAGGCACAATCGCTTTAAGCGTTCGGCTTGTGATTGGAGGATCTTAAATATCACATATGTACCTATATAAGTTGTAAATAAATTGTTAATAGCACATTGTTACTTGTAATTAATCTGTATAATTTAAGTTAAAAAAAAATTTGAATTTAATTTTAAGTGCAAATAAATGTTAATTTATCGAAAAATTGTAATTACATATTTGAATTAACTCCTTCTTTGTATTATACAAAACAATGATAATTCAGTTTTAATAATTCAATTCAATTCATAAAAGTATGCAATTTTTATCAATGTTTTCTTATGACGTTATCACGTAAAATTATCGTCCGTAAACCGACTTTACAGACAACTGACGGCCGGCTGGTCGAGTGGTCAGGCAACTGGACACTTAACGCAGCGGTCGCGGGTTCGAATCCCGCCAGGTGCAGATAATTTGTATGACGAAGATAGATGTCTGCACCGGGTCATGGATGTGTATTTATGTATATATGTATTTATATCTTAAATTTATTTCCGTTCCTAGTACCTGTAACACAAGTTCTTACGAACTTAGCACGGGGCTAGTTTAACGTGGTGTGATTGTTAAAAAAAAAAAAAAAAAAAAAAAAAAAAAAAAAAAAAAAAAAAAAAAAAAAAAAAAAAAAAAAAAAAAAAAAAAAAAAAAAAACAACTATTTTTTTACCATGAGTAATGACGATGATAATGTGTAAGATACAAAGTTTTTTTTAATATTATTATTATTTTGAAAATCATGATCTCGCTGGGTTGACACGATAGCAACAGTATTTTTAACAATTTAATAATAAATAGTGTTTTTGTTCGGTAATCAGCTATCTCTATTTGTAAGCTAAATGTAAAAAAAAACCAACAAATTGCGTAGTGGGCTCACATATGGAGGATGAGTTTCTTACATGATGAGTTGCCTACAGTGAGACACAATATTTAACAATGATAAGGCCGTCACAAAAAATGAGCCCCAAAAATCGGCTATAGCTCAACATCTGCTGGAATCGGGTCCTAATCATTGGATTGAATTACATAAGCCACAGGTTTTATCATCCGAGCGTCATCATTTCCGTCGACTAGTAAAGGAGGCAATTGAAATTAAAAAATATTCAAATTTCAATAGGGAAGACGGTTTCAGAATACTGAGTATGTGGAATCCGGTGAATAGTTTGTTTGAAAGTGCGTCACGGTATCGGTGCTCAGAGTCCAAAAAAGACACTGTCAGTGTCGGCGACGAGACCCCATGAATTCAAGTCAATATGACTTATAGTTTTTAAAATATTTACGAAAATGCATATATAGTAAAATTTATTTTAATGAAAGGTTTAGAAGTTGTTACTATAGGATAATTTTATTATGTAAGGTAATTGATCTAATTTATACTTTATGTTGTAGAATAAGGTTTAACGTATCGAAATATGTATATAAATTGTAAGGGTTTTTTTACGTAAAAATAATAAATAAAGGCTCCAAAGATTTCGGCTCATAGTAAAAATCGAGAATAAAATAGGACTAAAATTTGCGGTCTTCGATAAGGTATAGTTGGGCTGTAAATAAACGAGCCAACTCGGACTCAGGAATACACATCGACCGAAGCCTGCGCATGATACCCATGGTAAACCATATGGTGAATTCGGATCGGATTGACGACGAGACGGCGTAATCCCGCGTTATTCGTTTTTAATAACGCCAGTACCATTCTTCAATTCACCACGCCACTCCGTTTTGTGCGGGGGTAGGTAAAAGCGCCAAAGCGCTAAATGACCGAGCAGGAGTTTCTGCTCGAGAAGACGCCCGGGTAGAGAGGACATTGTCCAGAGGCCCGTATACCTTGTATGACTCCTCAATAAGAGAAGTCATCAAGAAGAACCCCATGCCTCAGAAATTACGAATCGACGAATCAGACGAATTACGAATCAGTCGCAACACAACAGTCGAAGAGGCAAAACAAGGAAGAAACAACACTCAAACAAACTCTCGCCGAAACCTGCGGATCTAGAAGAAATATTTGTTGTTTCACTCATTTCGTCTCTCCGGGTTCGTGGTGAAGTACATACGCATTCAGGGGTGCGAGGTGGCGTACGTAACCAGCGCAAGGTTCTACAAGGACGTACGTCAAATAAGTGGGAGATTGTCCCAGGACTACAGTGCGGGCATTGGACGTGTCCCTGCCATCCGAAACAGTCAGTATAGTGTGCCGTAGTGAACAAGTCCGTCCGTGTGCCGAAACTAGTTGAACTAAACGAAGAAGAAAGAGGGTAGACAGATTTTCTGATCTGCCACCATTCACCATCACCGTACGTCAGTCACCCCGTGATCATGGCTATTGAAACATTGCCGAAATATAGGGACCTCAATAAAATTATAAACGCGGTAAGCACCCGAACAAATATAAATTTTGAATAGTGATCGCGTTAGTTTAAAACAATATATAGTGCTATAAACATTTTATTTTTGTATAAGCCTCTATTTTACTTTATTTTATTACTGTATTTATTATTTGTCATTATAGCAACCATAGTAGGTCATACGTATTCCGTGAATTTTTTTACATATCGTGTTTCTATAAATACAGTCTATAACAGACGGATGGACGGAAATACCAGTGGACAGGCGACCTGCTGGTACAAATAAAAAAAAAATGCTTGGATTATTTTCGAGGATATAGATAGGTAGTTATTGCGATTTAGGAGAGCCTTTAAAATTACTTTAAAAGAGAAATATCCCCAAACAAGTCAATAAATACAAAAGTCAATAAACTTAAATATAAATAAGGGGCCGTCCATAAATTACGTGAGACAATTTTGGCGTTTTTTTGACCCCCTCATCCCTCCATGGTGAGATTTCGTGTGATTTTGCTCGACCTCCTCCCCCCTACCAAATCTCGCGTGAGATTTTTGAAAATGCGTTTCCACCTCCAGGCTATACGCTATGCTATATATTCCTTAAAAAAAAAAGGTCATCGCGGCTTCCGTACCGATGTTTCCACCACAAAAAAAAAGGTCATCGGGGCCCACGTACCGATATTTCCACCTCCAAGCTATACGTATCCCTAAAAAAATTACGTAATATTTACCGAGACCACCCTCCTCCTCACGTGAGATTCTGTGAGATTTCGCTCAAACCCCCCCCCCCTCCGCCCTTAAAACCTCACGTAATTTATGGACGGCCCATAATGTGTTCTTTGGAGTAAATATTTTGTGAGATACGCGATGAAAAATATTAAGTAACAATTAGGTATTTACTTTTATCAAAATTTAGGAGTTATCACTTTACCAACGCCAGTTGAGACTGATTTATTCACTACTATTATACTGGTATACACTTGTTATTTTATATATTGGTATTATATCAATATACAGAGAAATAATAAATAAAACAACGTCACACACTCAACGGTCCCCAGTAGGATGTTTATCCTGTGTCGGGGGAAACACATAGAACACAAGCAAAAACGCCCACACCACGACCAAGTATCTGTATGGAAATGAATGAAATATTCCCATTTTACGGAAGTCAAAATAGCTGCATCTTAGCTATTACCATAGTAACAATCAAACTGTTATACTTGATAATTAAGTATTAAAAAACGTTTCACGTGTCGAAGTGTCTTATAACTTAAAAACGTAGGTATAGTGAATTTAATATTTAAAAAAATAGAATATTAAAGATTAATTCGTGTTTTCTTGTTATTACTTATCTTTATTCAAATAAATTTCAAAACCTTGAATATAAAACAAAATTGTCGAATTAAACTAGGCTTTAATTTAAGTCTCTTATTTTTGTAATAAATTGACTTAGCCTTGAACTGTCTAAGCCTTGAATGCTATACATATTTATACGATATTAATCCTAAATATTGACCTTAAACAGTTATTAATATTAATACTTATAATATTAATACTTTACGATATATTAATATAAATGTAATCAGTAAGCCTCATTCTGTTTCCAGACAGTAAATCAGCACTCATAAAACAATAATGTCTGTTAACAATAACAATTTATAAATAAACAATAGAGAGGTGACACTTTTGATTAGAATATTTACTCAACTTTACTCCAACAATATTTATAAATTACATTGACTTTCCATACTTAAATAGAATTTGTGGCTTTGTTTATACAAATGTTTTATTTGACAACATTCCAACTGTATAAAGGAAAATCCCTTTAACAAAAATTAGAAAGATGCTGCGCAATACTTAGAATCGTAAGAAATAGACAGTTTTACAAACATTATGTTATTTATACAAATGATTTATGAAGGAAACATGAAAGAGTCGTTACATTGTCTTGTGTAAATGTGTGACGTAATTATAAGCACCTGTAACGGACAAAAATACTCCGGCTTCGTTGCACGCAACGCGCTCTATCTATCATCGCAGTATGCTAATCCGCCCTCCCTATCAGATTGTTAAGCCTTAAATTAGATCTTAGATTATTTTTATGTAAGATGGTAAGAATGATACACTTTATTATTGTAATTTTTAGTGAATACTAGCGACCCACCCCGGCTTCGCACCGTGGTAGAGCATATTATTTGATTGATTCAGATAGATAGATAGATAGATAAAAACTTTATTGCACTCATATCAAAGTATACACAAAATAATGAAATATACAGTAATGAAAATAGAGAAAAGAAAATGGTGCAAGGGAGGCCTTATCACTAAAAGTGATCTCGTACAGGCAATCTTATGAATGGATTAAATGAAAATACGTAAATGCGTAAATACATTCTCATATACATACATACAAACATACATACATACATACAAACATACATACTTATATACATACACTATTTAAAATCTATATAAAACATAAGCTTAAATAATTACTTTTCTTATTTGTTCAAATAATAATGTTTGACACGATTTTTAAAAATGCCAACCGATTCAGATTGCCGTATGTCCCTGGGTAAAGCGTTCCATAGTTTCACCGATTTAACGGCGTTGATTGATTCAGTCTGCTGATGTAAATGTATTTAACACTTTCGCTGCGTTAGGAGATTTATTCGATCTCTTGCGAGACTTTCCTATTGTGCGGCCGCTAAAATTGTGTTTTTTCACTCTGTGCGGGAGGCCCTAACGTCTAAAGTTCTTTGTATATAAGTAAGACAAATATACGTATTTGCTTCCTATTCAAAATTAGATCCAATGGCATTAAAAAAAATTTTTGAGATGTATTAGGTCTCCAACGCACTGTAGTATAAAATTTTTCATTTCTTGCGTTAGGAGACGTGTTAGTACTCGTGAATCGTAGACCTCATAGCCGCAAGTAAGGGAAGGCGGGGAGCGCTGGTGCAACGTGTCTTTGTTTTAGTGTCGTTTAACTATCGATGCGGACGTTCGCGAGCACATTTGGAAAAAATACACGTGTATAGATATCTTAAATACATTTTGAAGTTTATTGGTGAACAATGAGTTTTTGTAAAAGAATTAAGTGTAAAAAGTCAATTTATTTTGGCGAAAATGCTACGAATAAATAATATTTGGAAATAAATAGTAAAAAATAAAACAAAAAATCAATGCCGGATTATACTGCTGCATCGACCAGTAAAATTAAAATTTTAGAAAATGTTCAAATGTTCTCTCCATTAACTGATAGTGGCAGTGATTCTGATTACTATTATATATTCTGATTATCTGATACACATTTAAAACAATCGTATATACAGGTAAAGAAGGAAATAGACAAGAACAGAATCATAGGATAAATGTAGTTATGAAGCGTTCATTTGTGCGCAATGAAACCAATCAATATGCTTACCATGTTTCAATGAAAAGCACTTATCTTAAGTTACCCACTTTTTTTATATAAAACTTTTTCTATCGACAACTGAGATTTTATTTTATTCCCATCACTAGTCGCTACACAAATTGAACTATCTTCGGTTGCGGTACGAGGTATAATCGATACCTAATTTTTGTTTTGTATTTGTAGTTTATCCTAATGTGATAACTGCGTGCGAACCTATCAAAAGATAGAACAATAGGCTATCTTGAACCCACAAGAAATTCATAAATATATCATTGGTTTTGAGGAAGATATAAATTATTTTCAAAACTGCTTTTTTAGGAGACTGATCAGGTCTCATACGCAGTTTACTCATACGTTAGTTTCGAGATCTTTTAGATCTCCAACGCACCAGAATAAAGTTCTTTGAAAATAATGCCGCAAGGAACGTGTTAAACCATTGAAGGTAGAATGCAAAAATCTACCACCAAATCAGTCGTTGGATGTCCACTGCTGATCGTAAGTCTCCCCTATCATCTCTGGGGGGTTTGCTAATACTCGCCACGCTTGGCAGACGGGTTGGCGCAGTGTGTTATGACAGGGTATGGTAACGCTAGGAGGGAGACGACACCGGGTTGCCACCACTGCAACTGCAGCGGGGACTCGGCACAACACACGCTCGAGTCGTGCCCGGCCTGGGCTGAGCAGCGCCGGGATCTCGCTGCAGTCATTGGAGAGGACCTGTCGCTGCCGGCCGTTAACCGAGCGATCGGCGGTGATAGAGCCTGGACCGCGGTCGTCACCTTCTGCGAGGACGTCATCTCGCAGAAGGAGGCAGCGGAGAGGGCCCGGGAGGACTCACTCTTGTCGGAAGCAATTCACCGACGGCCCGCGGGGCGGCGCAGGTGCGCTCACATACGCATAATGCCGCAATAGCTAAGACTGCGGACGGTAGAGTCGGGGATTGCCCACCTTCCGCCGAAACAGCTTACCACGAAGGTGCGATGCCCAAGTGTGCAGGGCGTCGCACAGGAGGGAGAGCCCGATGGGGCTGCCGCCTGCGGGCCACGGAGCAACGAACACGATAAGTGTTATAAGATAAGCCTTGTAAGGGCGGGAGAGGGCGCCCGGCGGGTTATTTTGGTGGGTGAGTGAGGGCCCCACACTACCTCGTTGTCTTCCCGGACGACGGGGTGTGCGGTCAGGTACATTTTTCCCGCCAAAACAACAACAAAAAAGGTATCGTGTTGCTGCTACCCATCACCATCTTGTTTAGGCTCAGTTGTTCGTACCATAATGACTTAGTCGCTTTTTACGATACATCGGCAAAAAAGGAGTCGGGCCTTTTCTTCTTTGCCGCTCACTGCATCGCAAAGCATATTATGCTTACATGTTCTTTCTGTCGTGCGAAAAGTGCGTCACGGTGGTGGTCGCATGTAGCGAGTCCCATCATCGATGTGAGACCAGCGCTTGATTTTAGTTTCACGGATGTTTCTTTTTATGTAGCGATCACTCCTAAGATAATAAATTTAAAATATATAGTGTAAAGGTTTATCATGTGCAGGAAATGCTTAAGGTAATTAACGTATTTAAGTTGATAAGGATCAATACTGTCTAATTAGCTTTCCAATTACCTACCCATTATAATAGTACGTGACCATTTTTTTAGAATTTAGAACGGGGATAATAGGCTATTCTCAAAAGATAGATATACTTAGTATAGAATCGCCGACTTTTCTGTATATAAAAGCAATATATATATATATATATATATATATATATATATATATATATATATATATATATTGTTTTGTTATACTCGTATATCAAAGGCATTACGGAACTTATTCGACAAAATCTTAATAAATTATACACCCAGGCCTTTCTAATGAATCACTCTGTCTATTGGTAAAAACTTCATGAAAATCCGTTCAGTAGATTTTAAGTTTATCGCGAACTTACGATTTCATAATATGTTAGTAGGTAGTGAAGTTATTTCAAAACAGTAGTTCCTTTAATATAAAACTCTTGTAATGAGTTCGTGTCTGTCGATGAACTATTATTTATCAAAATATTAATTTCTACTCCTTTACAACTTTTATAGACAATTGTCAAGTGTTACACGAATCATATCAAAATAACTTGCTGTGATGCTTATATACATACAATAGCCTATATTCTAAGTTAACAATTACATATTTATATATATAATGGTTTATATTTACTTTCCATTCATTTCTATTATATTTATGAAAATTAATCATAAGTATAATAGATACACAAATTATATATAAATATACTTTAAGCAATAGATATCTACATGTTAAAGATCAAATCACTTTTAGGCAGGTACCTGATTTCGAGAATTCTTAGGTAATTTTTAAAAATAAAACAATTTTGTTACAGGAAATGGTTTGATAGATGAAAATGACTTCATGCAGTGGGTAACAAAGATTCAAGCACTGCAAGGACTAGATGTTACAACGAGTGGAGGGGATTCGGAGGAAGAAATAACGAGGGATTTGCTTGCCGCATTCAAGTGAGTCAAAAATTAACTAGCAGCTTACATTATCGGGAGGTTTCGGATTTTTATGTTATATATATAACTTACACATAATGATTTTATAGGTACAAATAAAATTTAAATAGCAATTATGTAGCAATTTATTTACTAAGTTTGTAAATTTTTATAAGCAGTAAAAGTTTCTTTAAAACCTTTACCGCTTTTATTTCTTTAAAGCTAAACTTATAATTTTCACTTCTTATTTCTAGTCTTATCCTCTTAAATCTCTTCTTATTACAATTATGTACACTGTAGATTTGAAAATTCTCCTCTGTATATATTGAAAGTTTTATTTACGTTACAGAGTGTTCGATCGCGATGACAATGGGTACATAACGCGAGACGAGCTACGGTCAGCGTTGGAGATGATAGGGGAACCTGTGACGGACGCGCAGCTCAACCAAGTGCTGGCGCTTGGTGATATTGATCACGACGGCCGGATAGACTACGAAGGTAATTAAAGTGTTACTGTACCGTAACAATTTATAAATATCTCATTTCGCAATTACTCCTATTCTATTAGAAAAACGTTTTAGAGAATATTTTGCTTCACTCACGGATTTCTTGATATACACGTTACAGGATTTCTTCCGAGACTGAATATTGCGGTGCTACTCCAGAATTGAACACACGACCATTTGGTAAAGACTTACGTGTTCTACCCACTGAATAATCTAATGATAGTAATTAATTTTATTACCTTATTTTGACTATCTTGAAAATGAATTTTATCAATTTCCGATTTTGCACACCAACAAACGTCCGCTCTTGTACGTCTTAAGGTTGGGTGGTAGAGAATGCTTTCAGCATTAAACCCACATTTTGTACAATTCAAGATTGTGTTGTGCAATAAAGTATTAATAAAGAAATAAAATAAAAGCATGAGATAAAATATAAATTTTAATCGCATATGTAAATAGTTTGCTATAGTATCTATTATTTTAAAATTGTATAAAAATATGAAATTGGAATTAATTGATTACTTTCAATTTAAGGAAGTAGCGCAGATGGTTTATGTTTAAGAGATTTACAAAAAATGTGACCTTGAGCTATAATAAAATTAATAAAAACAATTTATTATAAATCCTACCATTTTAGACATAAAACAATACAGTAATTCGATTTAATTTTAATGAAACAATTAGCAGTGTTCGGGCCCAAAAGCTTATCTTTATGAAATCCTAATTAATTACTTTTTTCTCAAGTAAATAAAAAAGAAAGATTATCTATATATAAAGCAAATTTATAGACACAAGCATCGCAACTATTCCCACAGTTATAATTTTCATACTACTCAGACAGTATGTTATAACAAGCTAATTAAGAAAAAAATCTTTATTATATAATATATAATGAGGAAAGTATAGAAAAACTGACCTAGCTATGGACGCTGCGCTGAAACGCGTCGTCGTCTTGTTGTGTTAGTAAATGCACAAAGCTTTCACGTAGAACTTTTGTGCTAAAAATGCGTCACTGTTTGACGTTTTCGCGCATCGCGAAATACGCTTCCAGTTCGCTGAAGTCATTGTCATTTTCTCGTACTTTTAAAATTTTATGAATCATTGATATTTTATGATACTTGTGTTATGTTTTATATTTTTTTCTTGTTGCAGAGTTTGTCAAGATGCTGTTGTAACGTACCTTAATCAAAAGAAAGACCTCAATAGATATATGAGTATTGTTAGCTGATCGACGACTATTGTCCTCGGCGTCTTACCAACGTCGTGTCGTAGTTTATTCAGTAGTTACCATAACTGGACACTGTTCAAGGATCGACTTAGATTAATTTACTTATTAAAAGATTTTTATAGGTTTTAGAGATAACTGTGTACCGTTAGATGTGTAAATGCTTGATTTATCATGCATAGATCGGTGGGCAGATAAAATATATGACTAATCTTTGTTAAAATAAAATTTGAATTATCTTAACGGTTGTATGTTAATATTTTATTTTTATTTAGTCTGCATGTAAACTCAAGGTATAAATTACAATATTATAATAAGGTAAGTACAAATATTTTATTCAAATTGGCCTTTAACACTCAAGACTAAAATTGGATTAGTTTAAATTGTTATTTTTTATACGATATTAATTATATTTATAATGCATAAAAGATCTGTAAGTATGTAAGTGTTTTTGGAAAAAATAGGAATATTTTATATACCTACATGGTGAAATTGCAAACGCTAATTAGAACAGCGAGTTTTTTAGAACTCATTACGACTGATAAATAATTTAAAAATTATTCTTGGATGTTTTTATTTCTCAACATAGTAGAGTGTACTCAGATTAAAAAAAAAATTTTTCGTTGAAATGACAATCGGAACATTAATTAAACTTGCAATATTCACGAGCTGTTTAGCTTAATTTTTTTAGAATAACTAGTTCTGTAGATACCTACCTAAGTTATCATGAAATATTGTAATTTTATGGTTGTGAAACATAATTTATATCAGAAGATTTATACGTATTAGATTATGCTTCAATGTTTATTTATTTACACCAATTGAACTTAATATACATACGAACACCAGGTGCCCACATCTTACATTATAAGTGTTATTATATTTTAATAAAAAGCTTACTGTATGAAAACTATTGCAAAAGTGAACTTTTATGAAAGACTTTTATTACATTTTTGTAACCGTTACAAATATTTCCTTAATAAAATTCGTGTTCACATTTGCAACAGTTAAAAAGAATCGCCTTTGTAAGGCATGTGATGTGGATTTTACGTGATCAAATAAATCATAAATCTGTTATTTATTCTATTACATTTTTTTTTTCCTTTTAACTAGCTTTGAATATTCTTTTGAATTTTGTACTTTATAAATTACTTACTTTTAATAATTTACATGCATATGAGACAAACAAAAATAATAAATCATATAATGTGTTGTATAGGTACTCAAGAAAAGATCAGACTGATTTTCTTACTGCTAGAGCTCTAATATAGTTTAACGCATTTTATTTTAGAATATTAAATAATTTGTCATCTAGAAATATAAATAGAACGGTAATTTCTAACAAAGACATTTAAAAAAATAGATTTACATTATAGTAAAATGTTGTTCTCATAAGAAAAATACGAAGCTTAGTAAGCCACTCTACATTACTGCGACGGATAGACATGACTTAGAATTACTTATAAAGAAAATAAAATAAAAGAAAAACAAATATTACAATTAATTTTTATAATAAGATTATTCAATATACATAATACAAGTAAAATACAATACTCTCATAATATATAACGTTGTGTAACGAGACAACTGAAGAGCCTGCTAATATGGGCATTCTCTCCTGTGACGGAGAAAACTTGGAGCTTACTCCGCTATGCTGCTTCACTACAATTTGAGTGTACATGACTCAGAATTTTGTCCGAAACATGTAGGTCACCTCATGACGTTTTTTGAGGCTCACCGTCGAGATAGAGATGAATTTTAAATAAAAATTAGCACACAAAATGAGAACTGTACGGTGAGAAGTGACGACATATACCCAGACAAGAAATGGATAAAGTTCTGAAAAGCCCATACCGCTTTTTTCCTTGAAATTTCGTATACTTATGTATTTAACTACACCTTAAGAAATATGTACAAGTGCAAATAACAGCTCCGAGCGGGAATCAAACCCGCGAGCGTCGGTATTAAGGCGACTACTCGCACCACTACAACAGAACGGTTGCCTATAACATACACCACATTACAATGTGTTATAATAAAACTTATGCACGGCAACAGCTTGTATTTAAATAAAATTTTAAAGACAAATCGCGATACAAAGCAGATAATCCATTGAGTAGGTGGAGTATGGAGAAATAGATATGAAAAATCCCTTTGCTTTTTGAGAAAATTAAAAAGATCACTATGTATGTAAAGCAGTAGGTAAATCCCTACTAATATATTAATATATAAATGCGAAAGTAACTCTGTCTGTCTGTCTGTTACGCTTTCACGCTTAAACCACTGAACCGATTTTGATGAAATTTGGTTTGAAGATAGAACTGAACTTGGGAAAGGACATAGGATACTTTTTATCGCGAAAATAAGGGTAGAAGGGGTTGAAATAGGGGACGAAACTTTGTATGGAAGTTCCTTATTGTCAAACATAAAATCATGTAAGATTGTTCAATTGTTTAAGACAAAGACAAAAAAAGCGGCACGGGGAAAGGGGGGGCGTATCGGGTGGTAGGCGAGGTGCGGAGCGGCGGCGACGGCGGCGGCGGCGCGCTTGCCATGTCGCACGATATAACCGAATTCCACGCGGGCGAAGACGTGGGCGGAAAGCTAGTATGATATATATTTAAATTGATACAAAATTACATTTTATTATTTTTTTATTTATAACACGACATAACAAATAAAGTATGAACCAACCAGGGACGTAGCTATCGCCATATCTACCTTATCAATTATACTCCCGAAATAAAACCATGTGAGTTATGAGTAAACAGAATTTTCATAAAATGTTATTCAGAAATTATGTCAGGTTGTATTTTGCTGTTTTTTTGTTTTAATTTGTAATGTACAAAGTCGAGAGGCTCCTCAAGAAAATTTCAATCCAAATTAGCTAAGAACTTGCCAACGAAGTCGCAAGGTTTAGGTTCGTAAGTTGGATGCCAGTGAGCCATGACGTGACCTTTTTGCTGCCACATATGCGTCATCTCTTTTAAATTCATGAAGCCCTAGAAAGTTTTGAATTGAAACTAAGTCATATGTTTAGGAAATTAAAAACATGGAGGTATTTTCTTTTGTAAAATATTTTCAAATCTTCTACATTAAGATCAACGTTCACTACATTAGGCACTACATACGAAGACTATCCATTTTTTATTATAAAATTACATATATTTATTAAATTACATTATTATATATTAAAATTTTACTGTGCTGTATATTTATTTGAATTACGAATATTTAATACCTTTATAACCAATATACCAATAACTCTCAGATCAGTGACACAAGCATTTCTGTAAAAATATTCCCTTAATTTTTCTCGGCAATTTTCTTCACTTTTTGGTATGTCGAAGTGTTTAACTATGTGAAAGATAAATAAACAAACAGCATTACAAACATTACATTATAATGATCTTGTTTATTATATAAATGACACTGGGTAATGCATGGATAATGGATAGATAATGACACTGGATAATGCAATATGCATGCCAATTGTCTGTTGATTTAACAGAACAAAACAAAGCAAAGCAAGCAAGTTCACGTTGCAGTTCCAATAAGGTATTTTATTTATTTATTTAATTTATTTATTTATTTAAAGTTTTCGACCAATGTGTGTTATCAGTGAGGATCTCACACGTGATCTCTAACTATGAGCCTCTTAAACAAGCTCCAAGTCGTACAGCGTGCAACGGAGAGTATTTCTCTGCGAGATCAAATCAGAAATGATGAGATCCGCAGACGAAGCAAGGTTGCTTATGGAAATATTCCCTTTTTTACTGAAAAGTCCGAATTTTCAGACAATTTTTGACTTAATAAGAATTTCTTAGCATTTTTCAGAGTTTTTTATTAATGATAAGACTTTCAGAATCTTTTAGCGATTTCTCTGATCTATCTTTTGAGTTCTCTGATCTACTATCGTATTAAAGAGTCAAATTTACGCAAAACCGATGAAAGTTCCCCAAAATTGTAGAAAATAATAACAACATTTGTTTGACTATGGGACTTTAATGAGACATAAATAACAGCTGCATGTGTTCAAGCGCTCAATTGTCGCTTACCTATTTATTTAATTAGATAGAAAACCTTTAAATAATCGACATTATCTCAACACCACTAGGCCAACTGCTTTTTGTGTTTCGAAAGTTTACTATTAATTATGATATCAATTAATTAATAAGGGATTGATTTGTTGATACAAAATAAGGATAAACTTCCGAAAAGCGGATACCGAATTTCGTCATGAAATTTGGCACGGACTTTCTATTTGACTATCTATGAGGCCCCTTAAAGGGATTTTTGGCGGCACGCAATATTTTTCGAAATATTGAATTTTTAAAGTACGCTGCTTAGCACACTCTATGTATAAGAAAGCGAGTCGATCAAAAGAAGGAAAGAAAACCTAACCTAACCTATCCTAGAGTGCGTAAATGCATTTCACAGCGATAAAAAAAGACCTAACAACCTAACCTAACCTAACCTAACGATTTAAAAAAAAATCTTAATCTAACCTAACCTTAAAAAAAAACCCCTAACTATTAAAAAAAAAAGACCTAACAACCTAACCTCAGCTAACGATTTAAAAAAAAAATCTTAATCTAACCTAACCTCAAAAAAAACCCTAACTGCGTAATGAATTTCTTAGCCTTCAAAAAAAAAAAAAAAAAAGTGGCGACTTTTTTTTTTAAACAATAGCCGATCATCTATGCGAGTTTATATGGCGTCGTCGCGTTAAAAAAGTGAACAAAAATCCGTTCAATGAATTATTACAAAATATAAATAGTGTGTATCCGGGAAAATAAAAAAGCGGATTGATTATATATATGTGTATAAATAACACCTTTAGTGTGTGTGTGTGTGTGTGTGTAACGTGGCGATAAATATATAGATATATTATAAGCGTGCTAAGCAGCATAGGTACTCAAAAAATTCAATATTTCGAAAAATATTGCGAGTCGCCCAAAACCCTTTTAAGGGGACTCTTAGATAGTCAAATGTAATGTCTATGCCAAGTTTTATGAGAAAATTCGGTATCTACTTTTCGCTTTCTTATATAGAGCGTACTAAACAGCGTACGAAAAAAAAATCAATATTTCGAAAAATATTACGATCCGCCAAAAATCCTTTTAAGGGGATGCTTAGATAGTCAAATGGAATGTCCGTGCCAAATTTCATGAGAAAATTCGGTATCTGCTTTTCGGAAGTACACCCCAAAATAATTATAGATTCTTAATAAAAAGTTTGACAATCTGTGATTACTGTTTACAAATCAACACTCCTTGCATGTTCTAGGCATTAAAGAAAAAAAATTTAATGCCGCTTTAATCAATTTTCAAGGGCCTATTCTAAACTTACAAAACATTTTAGACCTTTAGCCTAGTTTTTAGCCGGAAGAGTGTGTGCTGGAGGTTTAAAAAAAAAATTGTCCAAGCTTTTGAGATATTAAGGAAATTCTTTCAACACACTTATCGTGTTTCCGACATAGTGAAAGATTGGCCTGAATATGCTATGCGCGTCTGGGGGTGTGAATGTGTTAAATAGATAAAAAATTTTGTACCTATGTATGGAATATAACGATAATAGGCTCGGTACAAGCTCATCACACGTCTGTGCGCTTCACAGTAATTAGTAGATAAAACAGGTCTAGCAATTTTACAGCCAGCTCTTAAAGTTTCTTTTCCTGCCATTACTAACTTTTGGGATCTTTTATGCAAAAAATATAAAATTTGTGCTAAATGTCAGTAGCTTACAGTTATCAAATATTGGCTGTCATACAATTGTCTGTCATAAAAACTGTTTCTTTGGTAGTGATTAAACAAAGTCTTTATATTGTTTGTTTTTCTCTGTTTCTATACTCTTTGTAATATGAGTAATATAACCTATTAAGAAATTATGTTGTATTCTGTAAATCTTTACACATGTTATTCAATACTTATATATGATTTATGATCTTTAGAAAGTATAAAGTGTGATCACTATAATAAATTCCTATAAATGATTCACGGCAGACCAAAGAACTTTTGCATTTGATCAATGAATATGGAGTTTAAATTCTTCGGAAATGTAACCTAAGGATCTAAGTGTTTTGAAGTGTATAGTAAATTAAACTTTATACACATTTATCACTGACTGGTTACTTACTGATAGAAGTGGAAAAACTGAACTCTTTTCATAAAAAGTAATTTCTTTAACCCATCAAAAAAATTAGCAAAATAATTTTTTACACAAAGTTATTTATGAAAATTGTAATAAAAAACTCAAGACAGTATTCTTTACTTTTCAAACTATAGAAAATCTATTTCAAAAGCCAAACTAAGTATTTATAATAATAAACACTATATTGCAGTTATTGATTTCTCTATTCCATATTATCTATACAAGTATAACATTATTTCACTTAAACAAAAAGTGATTAATCAAGACCGGAGAAGAATTTTGACAAGAAATCTTTGGGTTTCGGTTCTTCGGTTGGTTTGAAAAATGTCATAACATGGCCTTTTTGCTTCCAAGTGTTTACTGTTTCTTTGAGTTCCATTTGACCCTGAAATTTAATAGGATTATTTCTATTAATATCACTCATTTTGAATATTATAAATGAGTACAGGTATGTAGGTACGACAACTTCTTGTAGAGATGTAGTTAAAAGAATGTGACATTAAATATAATGTAGTTTTGAATTTGTCCATAAATATTTAAAATTCACAGGAATGAAAATATAAACAAATATTTTGTCGTATATTCTCCGTGGTAGTTGATCACTTTTTTAAAAAGTAATTACCTTGATAACAAGCAAATCAATAACTCTTATATCAGTGACATCTTTGTTTTTCAAAAAAATTTCCTTCAACTTTGCACGGCATTGTTCTTCAGATTTAGGTATATCAAAATCTTTGACTGGAAAGAAGGGAAGCAGTTCTATTAGGATATTATTACCATTAAAAATGAAATTGATAAGTTTTAAAATACATGATGTTTTAAGTTTGAAATATTTGACTACAAATTTAAACTATAGTTTCACAAACAAATAATTTCTTATATTTTTTATTACTTTAAGAACAAGTTGTTCTTTATTTTATATCACATTTAAAAAGAAATATAAAATCTTATTGATGACATAACAGGTTACAAACCTATGTAAGGGATTTGACGATACCAAGCTTTGTACAGATTTAATACACGCGATCTAGCTTCTGCTTGATTTAAAGAAAGAACTGGTCTTACAGTTTTAGTACCAACACGTAAGGCTTGCTTAGCAGCCATCGTATATTTTTCTGAAATATGGAAAGAAGATCATGAAAACTTATTTTGTAAACTTTGACATTTGACATTGACATTCTTTTTTTTTCACAGTGAGGTGCAGTAAGGCAAAGATATCATTTTTACAGTAATGTTTTGTTCTAATACTGGGACCTCAAAAATGCCTATCATCGCGATAAATATTATGTTAATTACCAGGAATATAAACCCTTTCGAAAAAAGTGGAAATAAATTATTTTACGTTGCTGTTGCTTACTTTACATCTTTTTAGAACTTGTTGTTTACGTATACTATTTTATGATATTTCCAGTTTATTATGAGGAATTAAAAATAATTAAAATGGTATAGTAAAAGGTAGATAAAACATATGTTCATTGACATTTTGAATTATGTTAATTTAGGTGCTATATTTACATTATTGGGTACGTTCGCGGGCCCTCTTCTAATTGATTTCATCACTTTTTTATCTATGCATTCCACAGACCACATGCGCGGAAATGATACTTCTTTAATCAAAAACTGAATTTAACTGTCGAACTTTAGTAAATAATTGTTTGCCGTTGTTCATAAAAGATAATAAACAAAATTATCTTTTTACATTTATTAACTACCTATTATTTTTATTTAAAACTGACAAATAAAAAACTATTGCGCATGTCCCATTTTCGTTTCCGCGCATGTGGTCTGTGGAATGCATAGATAAAAAAGTGATGTAAGGGCGCGTGAACGTACCCATTGTTAGACAAGGTACATACTACGTTGTATATTACAATTTCATTTTTTATAACAAATAATGTAAAACGAACTGTACTAAACAGAGCCGTCTCCGTCTATGTCAGCGTAAATTGAACGAATGCGTGTTTGGATGAGAAATTAGCGCTGTGGTCACCGCAAATACATGTTATGCTAGCGTGTGTGAGAGCTTTGTTTCAGCTTATGATATTTTTTTTCTAAAGGCCGTACAGGTGTTTATAATGGTCTGTGTGTTTGTGTTGTATCAGTTTTTAAACCCCTGACACATGATTTAACCTTATTAGGGGTCATTGTACTGTATCAGCCTGTAAACAGCCCACTGCTGAGCGAATGCCTCTTCTCCATATAAAAGGATTGAAGCTTGAAGCTTAATCCACAATGTTGCTTCACTGCGGGTTGGCGGATAATTTCCCTACCATGAGTAACGATCATTATCGGGTGTCTATGACAACAACGAAGCACGGTGGGAAGACCCACAAAGACATACAATCAGACATGAAACAAATATTAGCACAAATACAAATATCTGACCCGAGCAGGAATCGAACCCGCGACCGCCAGCTCGCGATTAGAGGTGACTACTCGCACCACTACACCAGAACGGTCGTCTTGTCAGTGTCAGAGGTCGTCGAGTGTGAATTAATTATTTTATTATTATTTATTTAAATTCTTTATTGTACAATAAATACACTAACACAAGTGTGTACAAAAGTCAGGCTTAACGCTAATGCATTTTCTACTAACCAACCTTGGTTGTTTTAGAAATATTATTCTAACATACTTTTGTTTGTTTCTTTTGTAACACAATTGTTTCATTTGCAACTACTTATTCTAAAGTTGTTTTCTTTTTATATCACTTATTAAAGTCTTGACTTAAAGTTGAAACTAAATAATAAATTTGGCTAATGACCTTAGGTAATTTTATTGTTATAACATAATTTAAATATTAACATAGAAACATTCGAACGTGTGAAGACCAGACGCATATGAAAAATTAAATATTGATGATGATACGTTTACGCACATTGCCATGCTGTGACCGGCAGAAAAGAATAGTCCCGATCTCGACTTTCTTGCCGAGGTGTCGTAAATAAGGCTCAATATACGATAAGATTATTTAGACGCGATTATATTCTATTAATTGCAATTGTTCCTTCACTCAGACGCTATAGTATAATATTTAAAGTTAAAAAATAGGCAGTTGCTGTATTTTGAATAGCGGCAAACAATATTAGAAAAATAAAAAAAAACTCTTTTAATAAAAAATATATATATTCACGATTCATATATTATTTCTTATTTATTTATAGGTACACTCACTTGATGTCACAAACATTTATAAGAATAAATACATACTGCACCCAACAAAAAACTATTTTCTCATAATGGGCACGTCTTTGCCCCGTGTGTCGGAGTTCGTTCTGAACTATATGGATTTATGAGAAAAGTATCTTTCATACGTCCAGGCATATAAGTAAAATAAATATCTCTGAAAATAAAAAAGAAATTTTGAGAAGACTTGTAAAATATCTTAGATACATTTCAGTGAAGAGATTCATACATACAAAAAGGCTTTGCTAGCATAGGCATCATATTTCATAGTCGACCACCATAGTCTAGTCTGATTGAGCTGCATTAGTCTATTTCTAGTTACAAAATCATTTAATAGTATTTCAAACTAAAAAAGAAAAACATTTTGATTTTGAAATTATTTATAAAGGTATCAGAAATTATTTATCATCCATTATTTTAATAAATGGTAAAATAAAATAATAATAGATACCAATTTTTGCACAACGTGTCGGTGGGACCAGTTCATGTGTTTTAATTGCTTGAGAGTAAATGGTATTCTATAAGCACGAGCTCTAAAATCCATGTGTTTAAGATCAAGCCACCTGCGTTGAGATTGTAATAATTTTTTTTCTGAAAGATCATATTAATCATTATATATATATATATAGTTGGTATTGACTTAATTTTTTTTCTCTAGATCAAGATCGAGATTTGCGGTTTTTCGGATCTAGAAATCGATCTGTCAGAGACAAATCTTCGAAAAATAAATATATTTTAGGTAAGTATTTAATAGAAGGAGTCTTTAAATTATGACACCATCTTTTGCCAATAAGGGACAACATAGCAAAACTATTCAATAGCAGATGGAGATAAATGAAATATAGTCCGAATAAGATTCGATCTCGAGTAAACGTCGAAATTGCACCTTTACAGCAAACGTAACACGAACGAGACCACGTTAAACATCTAGTACATATTTAATACCTACTTACACTTTGATTTACATAAATTGAGTTTTAAAGAATATACATTATACATAAATACATAATATGTTTTGAACACATAAAATATCAACTATATTCTATAATTGAAACTAATTTTCTTTTTGAGATTATTTTAAACCCGTTAACGGTACCTACTTGTGTAGTTAACGTGTAAAGAGTAAAGTAATGTTTATTGGGAAAGATACTAAGAAAGGCTTTTCGTTTAATATTTTAATCTGAACTTACTGTGGTGAGCAAGTGTTAAGTCACCTTTTACCCTCTTCCTGACCCATTCTTGAAGATTGTTTAAAAGATTCGCTTTCGGTAAGTGAGGTATCAAAAGAGGAGTATCCGATAATTCTGCTAAAAATGCCTAAAAATCAATTTTTGTTGTTTATATTTATATATTTAAGTTATTATATCATTAACAAAATAATTATGAAATAGAAGGTTACCGCAAGCAATTCTTTTTCTTTCAGCCCGGAAGGTGATATTGTCGGCGTCGAAGGTTCCGGCTGTAAAGATAGTTATGTAAAAATATTTCTAATATTGTTTTAAAGCTTAATAATTGGGTTTATGACTGCAGATACACATCAAATTTTTGATTGTACAGTTTAAGGAGGACACATTTTACTGAAATCTGGGTAACAAAGTTTCATCCCATTTACGTTTTTTAATCCTTATTTACTTAATATCAGGTTGGAATGTTTCATCAATTTGACGATTCCACCCTTATAAGTCTTACAATAATGTACTATTTACGCTTAATAGCTATTAGTTTCACAATTTTGTATAGTATTCTGGATAGTTGACAGATGGTGAGCTGAAACGCTGTTAAACTTGCTCATTTCATGTAAATTAATTTTGACTTCTTTGATGTGTGCGGATCGAAGATGTAAAGTGGTCACAATATCTGATCTGGCCACAATATCTGAGCTAGATCCAATAAACCATGGTGATCTAACTATATGTATAAGGTTGATTAGTTTTGTACCAAATATCTTATTTTTCAATCAATATTTCATCAAAGTGTTCCTTACACGTGTCTGGACACTTATTTTAACAAGTTGAAAGGAATCAGTGTACAGACTCAGTCAAGTGAAAGGTATACCGTTGCTTATTGCACTCTTAGCAAAGCTATCGGCTTCTTTCTTTTCCGATATGCAAATGTTTTATGGTATCAACTGAATTTTTGTTGTAGTTTATTAATTTATAAAGGAAATCCATTATATCATATGCTACTGGGGAGAGCAGGAAGCGCTAATGCGGAGGTGGGGGGAGAACCTGGCGATGCAGCCATATGGCACACGCGTAACGGCTGCCATTGCCCGGTCCTTGAGCGGTGGATACGCCGAAAACGCAAGCCCCTCACCTTCCGTCTGACACAGGTTCTCACCGGGCACGCTTGATTTGGTGACTACCTGTGTCGGACGGCCCAAAGGGAGCCGACGACTGAGTGTCACGATTGTGGCGCAGCGGTGAACTCTGCCCAGCATACCCTCGAGGTGTGCCCGAGATGGGCAGTGCTGCGTCAAGGTCTGACGTCGGTCGTCGGAGGGGACTTGTCGCTCCCGAGCGTCATCACCGCAATGCTCGGCGACGACGAGTCCTGGAAGGCGATGGTCTCCTTCTGCGAGACAGTAATGTCCCAGAAGAAGGCCGACGAGCGGATGAGAGAGGAGGCCGCCGACGTGGCCTCCATCCGCGGGCGACGAATGGGGGTGCGTAGGAGGCACTACTTAATGCGCCTCCAGTAACGCCCTTGTGCCCGTGTCGGGCCGGGATGGGAACCCGGTCCTGCTAGACACGGCGTCGTCGGGACTGTTCAGAGGTTAGCCGGACAGTCCCCATGGAGGAGAAGTCTGGCCTTTTCGCCGAGGCCAGTCTGTCGCTGGAGGGATCCTGTTGCCTGCAGATCCGGGACCCTCCAATTAAAGCGGCTGAAGGCTCCCGCAGGGGTTACGGTACGGTATTGCACTCCCAAAGTGCCGAGTCCGACATAGGTCTAGGACTGCCGACCCGGGCGTCCTGGATATCATCCGTAAATGGATTCCCCTGCGTAAAAAAAAAAAATGCTACTGAGGTAAATCGAAAAGTCGAGATGCACCGAGCTAAATGATAAATAGCACTTTTAGAATCTATCAAAATTACAAATTTACCTGACTGAAATGATTTGATGTTAGCAATAGCCTCTGCAATGATCATCATAAGTTCGATTTACATAATAGGTAGAAACATTTTAATCAATAGCTAATTGAATGTAGCCCTTTGTTTGTGAGTTAAACAACACAATACCACTATTCCCATTTTTATCTTTCAAGTCATCGGTAAAACTCACATTAATAATATCGGTTGTTAAATTTTTGAAAATTATGTAAGATTTTCACAAATTAGTCTGAGCTTAAAAGAGTACAACTCTTTGTTGTTTTGCTTTATTAATATAATTAATATCGGAATACCGTATCGAAGAAATATACTACATATCTGACGCACGTATTTAAAGAAAAAATCTCTTATATCGTACTCGGGTAAATAGCGAATGTCTTTAACAAGGCCATGAACCAAAATCAATAGGGGTTGATAAAATTATTTAAATATAGAATATTTACGGAGACTGTCTCGTGAACAAGACATTCGTAGATAATGTCAAAAATAAAAATAAAAAATAAGCTAAATATCACATTTTAAATAATTTTACTAATTTAAAAAAAAACATGTCAATTTAGAATCTCAATAGAGGTTGGTTACACCGTCTCCAATACGTGTGCCGCCGAGCGTATAAGTATAACTACTCAAGCACTTATAACTGTATGATCAGAACAGGATTTAGATTTTAACCAGTATTTACCACTTTACCAGCAATAAAGTACCTACCTACGAATGTGCAACAGTTCGTTCGTACAGTACAGTAACGTAACGTACAATATGTGCACGTTAACAACAGACAGCCACATTCTTATTATTATATTATTATTATATATTCTTTATTGTACACCACACACAAAATAAAATAGTACAAAAAAAATGTATGAGAGTGTCAAATATGCACAAAAATTATCGGCCTTATCGCTCAATAGCGATTTATTCCAGGCAACCTTAGGGTAGGAATTTGAGAAGAAATAGGTATTATTTTAGGTTCTTACTGCTCGATGCATGGAATCTGTATAAATTAAAAAAAAAAAATAATAACATCGGTACGAATAAAAAAAAAATAGCATTTTCATTTACGCGCGTTTCACTCTAAAAATATTTCTCTAATAATTTAGACTAGGCTGTATGGACTATATTCATTTGCCCTTCCATAATAGGGATACATTTTAAAACAATAACAACAACGGAAAAAAACAAAGTAGGTTATTCGAATCCACGCTATTTAATTTTTCTTCGATATTTTTATTGTTTTATTTGGTTTTAAAGCATGGGAGTAGATAAAGTTTTATATGCAACTGTTGATAATTAGGTACTAAAACACTCATGTGACACTATTATCGCACTCGGCTTCGCCTCGTGTGATAAACCCACATTCGTGTTTTAATACCCCTCATTATACAACAGTTGCATAAATAACTATAATATAATTAAACTATGAAAAAAAGTCTACAATTTGTATATAAAATACGAATAAACTTTTTTTTCCGATCTTATATTTACATCATGAATTTCCAAAAAGGTACCTAATATTTTTTGAAATAATTTAAAGAACAAATTATATTTTTATATTTTCTTAACAGTACCGTGGGTTCTGCAGACATAAGCGCTTCTTTGACTGTGTCCCGGATGAAGTCCTCCATGGGATCCATCTGATACACTTTAGCGCTATCTATCCAATGTTTTCCGTGTCTCGTCGCCTGATAAAAATACTTTTCTATGGCCTTTCCTTCATGATAAAAATCGTAAAGGTGACCACATTTACATTTAGATTCTTGTAAATACGTCATTACTACATCTTCCCTGGAATTTGTAGATTACGAAATAATTATTTTAATATAAATAATAAGCTATAATGTAAGCATATTGTAATAATTATTCGCAGATAATATTTTAGACACACTTTAATAGCAATTAAATTGCGTTAACAAAGTATCTTTATTTAGACATATATTTCAAAAAGATTCACAAATGTTAAGTAGGTAACCTATCTTAATAAGTTAACTGTACTTTACATTTTGTTGGTAAATATCAGATAGCGTGGCTAACGCCTTCTCTAAAGGAGAAGGGCTGGTGCTTCATCCGTCATACTGCTACATTGAGGTTTCCTAACGATGTTTTCCTTCATCTTCGAGTAAGAAATGAATTTGAAAGGTTTTCGCATTTGGAAACTCAGGAGATCTGGGCCATATTATGAGCTCCTATACCTTAATAAAATATCTAAATATTTCTGAAATTCTACTTGAAAATAAACTATAAACCTACCATTTAGACGAACATTCACAATGCGCGTCACATATTTCTTTAACTTCTTTCGGAAATTTCCAGTATCCATGTATGTTGGTGACATATTCACCATTAAAACAAGCAATTCCATCATTTATCGGTATGTAGCCAGTCGGTAACAAGGCTACATCTAAGATAAAAATATATATATGTTCAATACACACACGGTCTTCTGCTCCTAAGGTAGGCTAGGTAACTCAATGCCTGTGTTTTAGGTAACAGTGGACTGATATAATGATTTACATATTTTTAAATGAATGTAGGTACATATAAAAAATACATATTTAAATATAAATTAGACACAGACTCGGGGTGGGAATCGAACCTATAAGGTTACAACCCTGGAAAGTAAATCAGGGTCACTGCCAACTGCGCCAACGGGCTAGTTATATAATGATTTAAAAGAAAGAAATGATACATAAGATATTGAAAATTGTTTACAAAGAATACTTGAATGGTCTAGTTTACTTGTAATTTGAGTGTATAAAAATTTTAAATTTGAACGTTAATTAAATGAAATATACATAAATATGATGATTATAATAGGGTAGTTTCGGTAGTGAAAAATAAATTATAAAATTTTGTAAAAATTAATATTTATGTAGAAATATACTTAAATATTCTGATTTTGAGTCATAAAAGCATATTATTGTTTTATTATATTAAAATTAAAAGTCATAATTTTTAATCTGTATATCACGTGATCTAAAACACGAGCCGCCATGGTGAGACGTCATAAAGACAATGTTCCAATATACACTGCGAGCACTGCTCAGTGCTATCACTGGTGAAAATTCGTTCCTTTATGGAGTGCCAGTGCACTGCCGCAATACTATTACCATGTTTGTACTGTGAGCACTGGCGCTTTTGACTATGTAGTATAGCACAATATAGCAAACTAAAAAGGAACGGCTTCGCAGTACCATTTAATACCATATACCATTGAATTGACGTCACACCTCAGTGTACCATCGGAACACGGCCTTTACACATATTCCGTCACCAAAATGGCTGACAGCGTTTTCGCGGGAATAAAAAACAAGTTTAAATTTTAAATTAATTTTATGGCAAAATAGCGTGTTTATTTTGCCGAAATATATTTTTTGTGGCTTTTTATTAGGTAAATCAACATTTTGAAGTTGACCTGATATATATTTATGTATATATGTATTTATATCAATTTTCATAAATTTATTTCCGTTCCTAGTACCTGTAACACAAGTTCCTACGAACTTAGCACGGGGCTAGGTTAACGTGGTGTGATTGTTGGTTAATATTTATTTATTTATTTATTATTTATTTATTTGAAGTACTTTTTCAAACATAGTAGAATACCCTAATGCTTTAAACGATCTTAATATTCTATCTTCCCATATTTTAGTACGTAATAATTGTGTTGTACTTACAAACTAACAATTATATAATTATTATATTATTGGCCTATGTATTAATTGTGATAGGATGAGGATAGCAAATTACCTGATTACACAACACAATTACACATCGATACACAACACAATAGCCAAGGCTAGAAAATGAAATAGGTACATTGAATCTAGCCTATTTTAATTCTAGTAGTGCGAGTAGTAGGCTTAACGTAAACCGGGACTGTTCAGAGGTGAGCCGGACAGTCCCCATGGAGGAGAAGTCTGGCCTTTTCGCCGAGGCCAGCCTGTCGTTAGAGGGATCCTGTTGCCTGCAGATCCGGGACCCTCCAATTAAAGTGGCTGAAGGCTCCCGCAGGGGTTTAGTACGGTATTGCACTCCCAAAGTGCCGAGTCCGACATAGGTCTAGGACTGCCACCCGGGCGTCCTGGATATCATCCGCAAATGGATTCCCCTGTGACAAAAAAAGGGCTTAACGTAAACCGATTGCACTCCCAAAGTGCCGAGTCCGACATAGGTCTAGGACTGCCACCCGGGCGTCCTGGATATCATCCGCAAATGGATTCCCCTGTGACAAAAAAGGGCTTAACGTAAACCGACTCGAAGAGTACCTACTTATGACACATTTGGTGCTTGTAAGACGGAAGGCTAGTAGAACTCTTACCGTAGTCCGTAAGAATTATGTAGTTACAATGAGCTGCTTATGGATAGTTTCCATTCTTTAGGCAACAACCCAAACATGCTGTTTACATAGTCTTCATTTACCTACATGTAATGCTACTAATATTATATACCTATATGCGAAAGTTTGGAAAGATGTTTCTTTGTGAAAAAACTATGAAACTTGTTACGTAAAAAACAGAGTAGCTTTATGTATATCCCGACATTCTCACGGAAAGTTACGGTAGTTCGGGTAAGACCGCGAGGCGAAGGTAGTATGATTTAATATTCACCACTAGGTGCGAATTTTGAGCTATAAATTCTCAATGTATTCATGTATGTATGAACACAATAATTATATATATATTATATTTTCCATAAAAAAAAACTAAATTAAAAATAAAACTATTACGGTGCGTGACTTACTATTTAGTAAGTATCGAGGTTTCCCTCCTATAAACGCAACTCCTCCAACGTTATATTGAACATTTTTATATGGCGATTTAAATTTAGGTTTCGCTTTCTTTTTTAACATTTTAAGTTTGTTTACGTAGGCGACCATTTTTGGATCCGTGTTGCCTGAAAAGTACAATTCAATGTAACGTATTGAAGCGTATTTAACGATTTTTATTATCAATTAATATATCTCTAACAAATCAGTTATCAAGTCGATATGTAAGAGCTTGTTTATATAAACGACTACTAACGTAATGTACTAGGAGGTTCCCAAAATTTGTATTTACAGATTCTTTCTGCTTGTTTTTCTTTTTTATTTCTTTCTTTACGTTTTTCAAGCTTAAAAAAAGTAAAAATTTTATAACATAAAACTGGTAATAAACTGGTTATAACCAGTAATAGCACTTACAAAATCGAGATTCTTGCAAAGTCTCTCGTAACTCTGGAAAAAACATTGAACATTAATATTTTTATTACACTCACATCATGTTTTTATTTGTAACAGAATGTCATTTATAGTTATTGTAGTTAGTACCTCATCACTTCGTAATCTAACTTTATATCCAAGAGGTAGAGGCTTTTTCTTTGTTTGCCTATTCTTAGAGTGGTTACTATAACATGGTATGTAACACTTTTGGAGATATTCTCCGTAACGAACGTTCGGTTGAGTATTTTTACGTGGTTCTAAAAATTAAATTCAAGACAAAGAATTAGTAGTTGAAAGTCAAAATAATTAGTAATTGAAAGTCAATTTAAAATTAAATACAAAACTCACTCTTCTCTGATACTGTTGATGGTGGTTTCGAAGCATATGTCAATTTTTCTAGCATCTCTATACATTCAGCTAAATCAATAAATACTAAACAGGACATCAAAATCATGGCATTCATATCGTATTCTGCAAGATATATTTACTTACATAATTATTTTAAATAACTATTATACTTAGGATAATCAGAGAAAAGCGGCTACTTTATAAGGGCGCTTGTGCACTACACGGAATTTTACTGGCCGACGTCCGATTTTTTACGGTCCGATTTGGCAATGAAAAACACGAATAGGCGTTTGTGCACTACACGGAATTTTACCGGTAGTAGGTACCCTTGCGAATTTTATATCACTGAAAAGATAAGAGATTTTAGACTAGTTATTTAACATAATTATTCTAATATAATCTTCTGTGATAGAATAGAATTTATTAAACAATTATTTTATAGTTTAATTTAAAAAAAAAAAAAACTGCAGATACGTATAGCGCCATCTTGTATATCAATAAGATACCGGTAGTTTTGAATCAAATGAAACCAATCAATAACTAATCACGCTCAAACGAGATGGCGCTTAGAAGTGATTTTCTTTAAGATTATAATGTAAATAATAATAAAATATTTGTATAAAGACTTAACTGTGCATATATATGTAAATAAACTAGGATTTAGATCGTTTTGGTAAATAATATTATAACAAAGTTGATAGACAAATCGTAGTTATGAAAATATATATACGTATAAATGTACATGTTTATTTATTTATTCGAATATTAACTAATAAAATACAATCAATTTATAATACTTAAATATTTTGTATTTTATTATTATTTATTTTTTAGGACTCAAAAAAAACGGTCCGGAATAGGGAAAAGTAAAATGTCGGACGGTAAAATTACGGATAGTGCACAAACGCTCTATACATTTATATGGTGTGCCATGTCGGACCGTAAAAAATCGGACTGCCGGACAGTAAAATTCCGTGTAGTGCACAAGCGCCCTAAGTGTCGGCGGACAGTAGCGCGAAAATGCCAAATAAAAATTACCAAAGCTTCCAAGGTGCCTCATTAGAAAATTTAGTAAGGATTGATTTTTACGTAAAATTAATTTTTTTTTATTAAATATTTTTAGTCTTTTAATTAAAAATCTTGTTAAAACTTACCAGCGCGTAATTCACTCGGAGGATGTTTGTAATATGCGGTATATAGATTCCAAATAAATACCCCAGGGTCTTGAATAGAATTTGTCATTGCCTTCATAAGAACAGGTTTTGGAATTTTCAATGTGATACCCAGATCAGATAAAGATTTTCTCGTTCTTATAGGCAGATCTTCTAGTAAATCTTGATGAATATTTGATTTAAGAGCGTACAAGACTTCTCTCTGGCTGCTTGATAGTTCGTAATACCAGGGTGGTCCAACCTCCCGATTTAATCTCATTAATTTACGTTTCTCTTAATGTTATTAAAAATATGGAAATGAAAAAGATTATTATATTTATTTTAATATTAATTCAATTTTGCAAAACGCTTCTAGGGGGCGTCCATACATTACGTGAGGTGTTTTTTTAAATTTTCTGTCCCCCCCTCCCCCCTGGTGAGATGTCGTGAGATTTTATTCAACCCCCTCCCCCATCCCCCAATCTCACGTGAGATTTTTCGAACGTCGTAAAAACGTGTATAACGTCGAAGTATGAATGAAATTATTTTCTTTAGAACGAATTAGTGAATGATCTTAATCGTATTACGCGATTACGCTCAAGATTAAATCTTAAGCATGTACAACTGGATTAAATGGACCAAAATAGTATAATTTTTTTTTTTGTTTCAATCAGAAAAAAAATTGCGTGATATTTGCCGAGACCCCCCCTCTCTCCAACGTAAGATTAGATGAGATTTGACTCGACCCACTCTCCCCCTTAAACACCTCACGTAATTTATGGACGCCCCCCTACTAATAACTTCTACTAAAGAATTAGTTTGAAAAAACACGACGATCACAATCATGTACCTAATTATTAAAAAATAAACGCTTTGTATTCAATTTTTTTTTCTTATAGATATTATTTAAATAAAACTAAATCGCATCAAATATCAATTATCACAACAAAATTGCACGAAGAAGCCTGAGTGTGTATCAGTAAAATCATAATTTTAAAAAAATACTAAAAATACTTATACTTCCAACTTCAAAAATAACGCACTTTCATGCAAACTTTCACTACCAATTTCAGCATTCTTAGGAGCATAAATAAACTCTTTAGGATTAAGTTCATGGCCGTAGCGAGGACCCCTCCCCCCTAACAAAATGTACGGACGGACCGTTGAGTAAAACAAAGTTGTATTGCATCTAATTTGCTTCCTGATGTTAACATCAGACCCCTCTTTCCCACTGGGCACTCTGGGCACTTGCCCAGGGCCCCGTGATCAATAGGGGCCCACTAGTTCTTGCCAGATCACTGAACGATAACCGATATTTACCCAGTGAACACAATTATGTCAGACTGATGTCTGAATGACTTCATGCTACGTCATGATTTACGTAAGATGTGAGTCATATATGACTCATAATTTCCCACTTCCTGACGTAAGATTCTTACGTAAGATAGATGACGTAAATATGACATAAATTCTTACTAATCAGTTTTTTACTACACAACATTTTGAAAATATTACAATACTGATAGAAAAAATAATTTGATACGATTGAAACGTTTATCGTTATGTCCAAAATCACACCTGCACTACGGGACCTACAATGTAAATACTCCGTTTCAAGGTGAAATGACTTTGATTTATTAAAAAACCCTTGGTCAATTAATTTTGCATGGAGACCTATATGTAGATTCTGTAGAACCAAACGTTAGCGCGATTTAGCGGCTTGAAGCCGTCACATGCTTACGTAATTATGATATCACTTTGACTTCAGACTATGACTTGTAATTTATGTAAATTTATGATTTATTTCTTACGTAAATAGTATATAAATTATAATCACAATTATGACGTCTTATAACAGTCAAATATTAGGTCAGTACATAGGCAAGTTATTCTACTCTTTGGTCAGTACTATGTCATAATGATGTCATATTATATGACATCACATCAAAGTCATTTATAAAGTCATTTCTATGTCATATCTATGTAAATATTCTATGACCTCTATGTGATCTATCTATGACGTCATATGGAGGTCTTGTGTTCACTGGGTATTACCGAAGTATTTTTAATTAGAATTGTCCGCCAACAAAAAAAAACCTGACTACAAGGACCTATCTCAAAGAACAAAACGCAGAAGCTTTTTTGATGGCTCTGCAACGTCAATTGAACTGAATGGAAGAGAGAAATAAATAGAAACCTTTCTTCCTACAATTGATAGTCTGAGCTTTCATCTAAAACAGCGATTAAGTTCGTATAAGAATATTAGTAAACATTTTGATTTATTTTGTTCGTTTGAAATAAGCTCTGAATTCCGAAGAGTTGAGAGAAATTTGCTTAGAATTTGATTATGAAGACGTTAATGAGAAAGAGTTATAAATGGAATGTCTGCATATAACAGAATAGGTTGTTAACTACTTGAAAATTGTTCACAATGAAATCGAAGGAACTCATATTGGAAATATGTATATAAAATTTTGAAAGAAAACGAAATTGAAGACATATTTTCAAATGTAGAAATTGTATTTAATTCTTTTTAAGCACGATAGTAACTATCTGCAGTAGATATCTACCATGGATGTTTATTTACCTTCTTTGTCTATTCTAAGAAAATAGTGTTCTGTCAAAGTCATAGGGGCCCCACTACCCTAATATGCCCAGGGCCTTTAATAGGTTAAGGACGGCTCTGGTTAACATTTATATATTTTAGGTTTAGCAACCTTTTATTAATAATAAAAGTTTTTCACACGTTTTTACATGTATAATCTTGGTTTTCTTTCGCCTGCCCCTTTAGACAATCCATGATTAAATTCATCATCATCATATCAGCCATTGGATATTCACTGCTGAAAGTAGGCCTCACCTATCGACATCCAGAATAACCGGTTCAAAGCAGCCCTCTCTGTTGCTCGATGTATGTTTTTGAGCTTGTTTAAAAAGGACCCACAGCCTGCAGAGACCACGTCTCAGATCCGTATGTCATCACTGGTAACACACATTGGTCGATGACTTTTGACTTCAGGCACTGATGTATGACGGACGAAAAGACGTTTATTAACTTCCCAAACGCTGCCTATCCTCACTGGATTCGACGATTGACCTCTTTCTCCAAGTTGAATCTACCAAGTTGGACCTTTTGTCCTAGGTAGATATATTCGCCAAAAACTTGAGTAGAAATTCCAATCGATATCGGGGTGGGCATGGTCTTTTAGAGATTTTTCTTAAAATACTCTGAAAGTCTTATCATTAATCAAAAATTAAACCCTGAAAAATGCTGAGAAATTCTGAAAAAGTCAAAATTGTCTAAAATTTCGGAATTTTCAGTAAAATAGGAATATTTCCATAAGGGTATTATTTATAAATCCTTTCTATACCAGGAGCTTGAAAGCGACTTCCAATGCAGCGGTAAACAGTTTCGGAGAGATGACATCTCCTTGTCTCACACCTCACTGTATTGGAATCACTCTCGTGTTATGCTCCTGTACTCGAACCGAAATACTAGTGTTATTGTGCAAACACTGCAACGCTTCGATATACTGGTACTCAATGTGACACCGCTGGAGAGACTGCAGCATCACCCAAGTTTTGATCGAATCAAAGGCTTTCTCGTAGTCCACAAGCTCCAAGCATAATGGCCGATTATACTCCTCAGTCTTTTGTATAATCTGCCGTAGGGTATGTATGTGGTCTATGGTACTATAGCATTTTCGGAAACCGGTTTGTTCGGAAGGCTGGAAGTCATCAAACTTACCGTCAGACGATTCGTAATGATCCTAGATAACAGCTTATAAATGTGGCTCAGAAGCGAAATGGGCCTCAAGTTATCACCTTTCTTGAAAAGAGCACCAGGTCTTCTTCCAGGCTTTTGTCGTTACGCCCTCAAGCAAGACAGTATTAAAGACCGTCTGAAGGACTTTAAATACCAGTGTTAAACCTGTTTTCAGAAGCTCTGACGTAATACCATATTTGCCTGGTACCCTCTTGTTTTTAAGCTGTCCCAGAGCCACACTAAACTCATTCTCATGCAAGCTGATATCCGACATGTCTTCGGAATAGGCGAGTCGGGTGAGCTGATTGTGAGCTGAGCTGAGCTACGAACAGGTTAGCTGACCGAGGTATAAAATACAACCACTAGTAATAATAGTTAATTATACTTAGAAACTAACCAATTTTTGGCGAATAAATGTTTGGTACCTATATTAAAATCGGTTTCATGGTTTAGAGTTGCGAGTAGAAATTTAATACGGAACATCGTCGGCACAAATCTGCTAGTGCAATCTGTATGGAATTATTATGGCGTAGTATCGGCGTAATCTTGGTGTCATTGTGGTGTAATTATGTAGCTATGTTATAATTAGAACGTAATAATGTGTCACGAGTAACGCACAACACACAATGTGTTAACGGCGTGAATATGGTTATTGGTTAATAATCATGTTATAATTATGCTATTGACTATTGTGACATAGCTATAATGTGATTGTGGCGCAACAATGGTGTTATTAGATAGTCCCTATGACGCCATTGTTGGAATAATCCTGGTTTTCATCGTGCCATTATGTTATTACCTAAAATGTCAAAACTGTTATTATGTGATCAATATTTTATTTTTAAATTACAAGTTCTGTTTCAACCTGAGAAATTACTTCATTATTTAGGCTATTTTGTTAATTTTCGATTAGTATTTATTACCTACAAAAACATTTTTGTAGGTAATGCAAGTCATAGCATAAAATTCTGATAAAATAGTTACCTTCACAGTAATAATAATATTTTAGGTCCCTCAAAAATTTTAACCATTTGCTAACTTTTTCATTATATGGTTTTTTATCAATATTGTTTCTCATTTCTCTTTCTAAGTATACCCATACTGGTTCTTTATGATCATAAATTTTCTAAAACGATTAAAAAAGATAGTGCTTAAAAAGTAACAAGAAATTAAATAAATTATAGGATAAACTTCCGAAAAGTGGATACCGAATTTCGTCATGAGATTTGGCATGGACATTCCATTTGACTATCTAAGAGTCCCCTGAAAAGGATTTTTGGCGAGTCGCAATATTTTTCGAAATATTGAATTTTTTGAGTACGTTGTTTTTTACGCTCTATATAAGAAAGCGAAAAGTGGATACCGAATTTCGTCATAAAATTTGGCACGAACATTCCATTTCACTATCTATCTAAAAATCCTTTTAAGGGGATTCCTTAAAAGGATTATTGTCGGACAAAAAAATTATAAATGCATTTCTTAGCGACAAAAATAAAGAAAAAAAAAACCTTTTTTTAACGCTGGGAAATGCATTTACCTACGCATCCCGCCGCGTCCCCGCGGGGGATATGTGGGACGCATATGTGGGACTCACTGACACGGTAGAACGTGCCAAAATACCTCACTAAAACTCAGCGGTACCCTCATCGTCGTAGTGGGGCGCCACGGGATCGCTTTCGCATGCAACCGTGACGACCCGACGGTTGGACCGCCTCTGCGGGCCGCCTTCACTTATAGAGCACTCGCGGGCACCGTGAGCGCTCTATTGCCCTGGTGGCGAGTGGGTGGATGTGGTGCCCTCTCCCACTCTATTGCGGAGGGTGGAGAAGTGCATATTGGCGTCTCCTCCTCCCCGGTCGTCTTCTGCGGAGCGAGTCAGCGTATGCGGCTGCTTCCCGTTCTCGCTCAGCGGCTTCCTTTGCTGCCATCACTTGTTCACAATAAGCGGTCACGGCCGACCAGCACCTCTCGCTGCCGAGCATGCAGCGGACCATACTCGACAGGGAGAGGTCTCCGCCTATCACTGCCACTAGGGTCCTGCGCTGGGGCTCCCGAGCGGCACACTCGCGGCAAACAGGGGTAGCTTCCCTCCGCGCGATTTGGTGCAGGTACTTACCGAAGCAACCGTGCCCGGTAAGCACCTGCGACAGCCGAAACGTGTGCACCTCGTGACTCCTATTGACCCAGCGACGGTGTGGACGTACTGCCTCCACCGTCACTGAGCCCGCCGCTGGAGACTCTTAGATAGTCAAATGGAATGTCCATGGCAAATTTCATGACGAAATTCGGTATCTACTTTTCGGAAGTACACCCAAATTATATTTTACTTTATTGGAAAATTTCGAAGTTAAGATTTAAAACTATGGATTATGACTAATCAGCACATTCGATAATCCGTTACCTTTTTTTTAAGAAACTGTTGCACTGTTGGCATTTTATAATTAGCCATTATCAATAATTTCACTCAAAAATTTAGAATAAAACAAGAATTTTGTGAAAAACTACATGAACTAAAAATTTTATTCTTAGTCTATATAAATTTTGACATAATTTTTTTTAATTTACAAATTGCCAGTTTATATAATTATTCTATTAAAAATAATGTGTATGAAATAATGTTCATTTTAATAAATTGTTTCGTTGTACAAGTACAAGTTCGTGTAAGAAACAACTTTTTTTTAAATATATTAGGTAAAAAGATGACCATTCTGGTGTAGTGGTGTGAGTAGTCGCCTCAACGTCACAGCGGTCGCGGCTTCGATTTCTGCTCAGGGCAGATATTTATGTTTGTACAAATATTTGTTTCCGGTCTAGGTGTATACCCACAAGGGTCTCCCACACGTGCCACAGAGATCACGTAAAGCCGTCGGTCCCGGTTGTTATCATAGACACCTGATAACGATCGTTACTCATAGTAGGAAATTAGCCACCAACCCGCAGTGAAGCAGCATGGTGGATTAAGCTCTAATGTTTCTTCTAAACGGAGAAGGGACCTTCGCTCAGCAGTGAGTTATTTACAGGCTGATACAGGTAAAAAGAAGTGCATAATATTTACATTTAAAATATTATAATTCTTACTTCAAGGTATATGATAAATAAAATTATTTATCAAATGTTAATTTTGATAACTATAAAATGAAATAATAAAATATTTCAACTAAACTTTATTAATTTGTATTGCTTTAGTTTTATCTAATATTTCTTTATAAGGGGGATCTATGGGTCCCTGGACTGGTTCTTTGTATTCATAAGAATCTTGGCCTTCCAGCAACAATGGATATGATGTGTCAGAATCATATGCGCTCAGATCACCACATGCATTAAATGGTACTATGAATCTATTGGTTCCTGTGAATTGATTGAAGTCACAATATTTATGATCAAGCAGTGGATTAACCATGGTAGGCACATAATCTGGTGGTGGGTTATAATTCTGACATATAACAAAAGCCTCAATACTTGAATTTCTGGAACTTCTTGGTTTCGAAACTGTTACAAACTCGAAAAAAAGCTTCAACTGTGAATACAATAAAGTTACATCTTTTCCTCTGAATATTTTAGCCACAAAAACTCCACCAGTTTTCAATACATGTGTTGTTATATTTAATGCAGCTAGGAGAAGTTGTGATTGAATATACTCATCAATATCGTGCAATCCTGTGACATCTGGTGCTCCATCACAAACAACTAAATCTGCTTTTAGGCCTTCGAATTCCTTAATAATCTCATTTGCTGTTGATACCTTTGTTATATCTCCTTGTATTTGTTTGACACCAGGAAGTGATGCCATAGCTTGTAAATCCACTGCAACTATCTTTACCTCATCTGCATTATCAGTATTTTTACGCAATTTTTTTGTTAACACTTGACTCCAACTACCTGGTGCAGCACACAAATCTACAGCTCTCAATACACCATCAAAAATATTATACTCCTCATTAATTTGTAACAATTTAAAAGCACTTCTGGCCCTCCAACCTTCCTCTTTAGCCAATCTGTAGTATATATCTCTTTTATCCTTTGAGGTTTTTCCCATTTTTCTATAGTGTTAAGTATTTTGCTGACAATCTCAAATTGCTTACTAAATTAGGTTAGATCAAAGATGAACCTTCAAACTTAAAATTTAAACAAATTATTATTTGTTTTATCTTACGTTAATTATATGTTTCAGTTACGTATAAATATTTTCTATTTAGAATTTACGTTACTTTATTTTACTGAGTTTACAACTTTATCATTTTCAAACGTATGACAGCGGCTTGTTAGTTGTTACCAAAGAGTATATAATGAAAATTGCATTAAGAGACACGATTCTTATACGAAAAATAATAATTCAATATTACCAACCTAATCTGTCGAGGAAAAAATAATTCCGTAAAACGGGGTGAATAGGTACGAATACTATGGGTACGTTCGCGGGCCCTCTTCTAATTGATAATTCATCACTTTTGTAGGATTTTTTATGTATGCATTCCACAGACCACATGCGCGGAAATGATACTTCTTTAATCAAAAACTGAATTTAACTGTCGAACTTTAGTAAATAATTGTTTGCTATTGTTCATAAAAGATAATAAACAAAATTATCTTCTTACATTTATTCACTACTTATTATTTTTATTAAAAACTGATAAATAAAAAACTATTGCGCATGTCCCATTTCCGCTTCCGCGCATGTGGTCTGTGGAATGTATAGATAAAAAAATCCTTTAAAAGTGATGAATTATCAATTAGAAGAGGGCCCGCGAACGTACCCTATATTGGTAAAATAATTTATACAAATTTGGAAGTTCTTATATAATTAGCCTTGAATGGTCTTGAATATAATTATAACTTAAATAAATTCTACGTGTTATTTAAGCAAAAGTATTCGAATTTCAAAATTATAAAAAATTCTTTAATGTTTTTATAGCTCCGTATAGTTAGCAGGTAAAATGATCATTTCTCGATTATAACTACAGAAATCACTAGGGCACAGATCAGGCAACTTTAGGTAATCACTTTTTCACTTTAGGAAACAATGATTCGTTTATAATTAATGAAAAAACATTGACCGTATAGTTAGCAGACATAGGTTAATGTTTAAAGTTCTGGCTGTTGCATTCATTAGGGCATAGTTTGGGCAAGGTTAGGCGATTGTTTTAGATTTTATGAAGCAATAATTAGTAACAATCGGAGGTATTGTTATGGTATCCACTTGTCATTTACTTTATGGTCTTTGGTTTATCAAGTAAAATGGTCATTTCTTGATTATAATTACAGAAATCACTAGGGCACAGATCAGGCAACTTTAGGTAATCATTTTTTCACTTTAGGCAACAATAATTGATTAATAATTAATGAAAAAATTATTGAACGTATAGTTAGCAGAAATAAGTTAATGTTTAAAAATCTGACTGTTGCATTCGTTAGGGCATAGTTTAGGCAAGATTAGGCAATTGTTTTAGATTTAATGAAGCAATAATTAGCAACAATATAATAGGAATTATAAATCATGTCCCTAGCAGAAAATAACGTTTGGAGCCGCTGTAATCACTAGGGACCATAGAGGTCAGTGCGAGGACGCTCATTCACTATACTATGGGTACCAAAGAATTTATATCATAACAATAATAATATATATTTTTTTATATAAATTCCTTGATGGGTACCAACTATTACTTTGCATAAAAAATTGGTAGGTACATAGCATTTTTGTTAAAATCAAAATCTGATACGTCAAAGAGTCCATACGTCACTAACGTTACTTCGATAAAAAATGGCCGCTCGCTGGTCGCCGGCTCGCTACCTACTTAATAACTTAATTAAACAACATATACTCTTTGCAACAAACATTTCCCTTCCAATCAGGTAGATGTTTATAAAATTATTTATTATTCATTTTAAGTCTCCGAAGACCTTTGTTGAGCTGCTCGTTCTTTTGTTTATTTGTTACGACTCGTGTTGATACTAGGAAAAAAGCTTGTTGACAAGATTCATTTTACAAGGATTTTTTTTATTATGGGCTTTTAATTAATTTATTTTATATGTGACTAAGTTATTTTGATAAAAAAAAGTACATTATTATTATGTATTCAGTTAAAAAACATGTGAAACAACACTACAGTTTTTCGTTGTTAAAAAGCACGTCTATGAAAATATTTTCGTGTTGATCCATAGAATAACATAAAGCAATATTTTAGATTTTTTTATTCCTATATAACAATAACACATTATTTAACGTTTCATTGTCTCTGAGTAGCTTATATTATTATCTATTTATTTACTATATATATATATATATATATATATGTATAGGGTTTACTGTATATTTTTATTGTATGTTTATTATACACCACCTACCTATTTCTTCTTCTCAAATTCCTACCCTAAGGTTGCCTGGAAGAAATCGCTATTGAGCGATAAGGCCGCCTTTTTGTGCATTTTGACACTCTCATACATTTTTTTTTGTACTATTTTATTTTGTGTGTGGTGTACAATAAAGAATATATATATATATATATATATATATATATATATATATATATATATATATATATATATATATATATATATATATATATATATATATATATATATATATATATATCTATATATATATAGGAGACTTTCTATAGATATAGTCACTCATCACGATATCTCTAAAACTATAAGACCTAAAAACTTGAAATTTGATAGGAATATTCCTTTTGCCAAGTAGAGGTCAGCTAAGAACGGATTTTACGAAATTCTACCTCTAAGGGGATGAAAAAGGGAGGCAAAGTTTGTATGAGACAACGTGATTTCTTGGTCCAATTTACTTCAAATTTTGCATAAATATTCTTTAACAGAATTGATTGAAGACGTGTTTCGTATTTTATCGAAATTCATTCCCTAACGGGGTTAAAAGGGGGTAAAAAATTATTTTGAGATAAATACTCCTTAATGCTTTTGATTTAAATTACATTTTATTTTGACACATGTTTGACAACTCAATGCGTCTATTTTCCAGTTTTGACGCAGGTGTAGGTAATATCTTTTTTTGGGTGCTCCTGGTGGAACAGGCAAGACTTTATAATAGACGTAACAAAATTGAGTTGTAAATATACCGTGTGATCGCTTTATTGTAAAATAGTGTTTTATATAATATTTTTTACTTCAATGTTGGTGTTGTTTTAAGTCAAGGGTTTTAAACTAAATGACTCATCAGCAAGGCATCTGTAGTTCACAATGATACAGATATAGAAGACACCGAAGTGAACTTGGAAACATTTTTGAATTATACGGCATTAACACCCCAATCAGTACAGATTGGGACCATGGACTAATGTTGGAACAAGATCAGAAAACATTAGGTATAAATCATGTACCCATTTAACTTTATCTTACACTAAAATTAAGAACGAGGAGATAAAAGTTGTCTTGGACTATTATTAAATATAAATATATGTTTGACATACATATAAATAATACATATAGAAATAAATACATATTAACACCCAGACTCGAGGCGGGAATTGAATCCACGATCTTGGAGCAGAAAGCAGGCTCACTTGCGGCTTTATTCAAATCTAAGAGACAAAATCGTATTGACTTGTGGTGTAATTATACCGCCGATACAACGAACGAAGCATTGATGACCGTTCTGGTGTAGTGGTGCGAGTAGTCGCCTCAATGTCGGTGGTCACGGGTTCGATTCCCGCTCGGGGTAGATATTTGTATTTGTGCCAATATTTGTTTCAGGTCTGGGTGTATGTCCTTGTGGGTTTCCCCACCGTGCCTCGGAGAAGACGTAAAGCCGTCGGTCCCGTTTGTTATCATGGATACCTTATAATAATCGTTACTTATGGTAGTAATATTATCTGCCAACCCGCAGTAAAGCAATGTGGTGAATTAAGCTCCAACCCTTCTTCTATGTGAAAAAAGGGCCTTCGCTCAGCATTGGGTTGTTTACAGGCTGATACAGTACAGTACAGTACAGAAGCATTTGTGGCCTGCAGTGACGAAACTGAGCCTTACCATAAATATTAGAGTCCATCTAAGGGGAGATGTTACTGCCGGACAGTTCTCAGACCTGTTGCTTAAAATAGGAAATGGTGATTTCCGGGAACTGGATAATAATATACTGGATAATAATATAATGTATGTGTATATGAGTATGTATTTACCATAAACAAAGCTTAAGGTCAAACTCTTAATGTAGCGGGAGTATACTTGAGGGCAAGCTGCTTCTCCCACAGCCAGTTGTATGTGGCATGTTTCAGAGTAGCCTGGTGATTGTAGCACCCCGAAGGAAAAACAAAAAAATATTGTTTATAAAGAAATACTACGGAAGGTGTAGTATTTCGATTTCGTTGTAAAAATATAATATTCGTGTAACTTTCTCCAGATCAAGGGCCGAGCTTCGTATTCCTAAAATATAACAATTTTTATTTTTTTAATGTTTATTTAAACTTTAAATCCCTACTCTATAGTAAAGATTGTTATCTTCTATATAATATATAGGAGACTTTCTATAGATATAGTCACTCATCACAATATCTCTGGAACTATGAGACCTAGAGACTTGAAATTTGGTAGGAATATTTCTTTCGCTGAGTAGAGGTCAGCTAAGAACGGATTTTACGAAATTCTACCTCTAACGGAGTGAAAAAGGTGGTCAAAGTTTGTATGGGACAACATGATTCCTTGGTCCAATCTACTTCAAATTTTGCATAAATATAATTTAACAGAATTAATTGATTGAAGACGTGTTTCGTATTTTATCGAAATTCATCCTCTAACGGGGTTAAAAGGGGATTGAAAGTTATTTGGTTCGAAGTTGATATGATATACTCCTTAGTGCATTTTATTTTGATATGTTTGACAACTCATCCCGTCTGTTATAAAATATTTTCGAGTATCGACGCAGGTGTAGATGATAAAAAATATAAATTTATAATTTTTGAAATTTTAGTTAAACACCCGTGCGAAGCCGGGGCGGGCCGCTAGTATATATATATATATTATCTTATGGCGATTGCGGAAAAAATATCTTCTTGATCCTGAATTGGTGTGTAAAAAAACAAAATACCTAAAACATTATAACATATAGGTATGTGCTTAATAGTTTTGAATATTAAATATAATCAATAATAAGATTATATATCTTGAAGCTATTATTTCAAAATTTGACTACAAAATGGTAAACAACACATTGACAAATGAAAACATTTGAAATTAATTATGTAAACTAGTAGAAGTAGAAGTAGAACTATGTTAGATGTATGATAAACTTTGATTTAATCTGCAGTCAATAATTATTCAGAATCACATTATGTTTCTGTCGTGTACAAATTATAATTAATAAACGACTGGCCTATTGGCGCAGTTGCTTTATGCTACAGGGTCGTGGGTTCGATTCCCGTTCTAAATCTGGGTGTAATATTTGTATATTATATATTCATATGAATATTTACAAAAAAAAAAAGTTATATATGTGTAGCAGTCGGTTGTTACCTGAAACACGGTCATTAAGTTGCCCATCTTAGGGCAAATTGAATCGAAGTGAAGGCAACTTTTTAGTGTTTATTAGATTTCCAGAAACTTTTTGGTTAAGGAGATTTAAAGTTGCAAAGACATTTAAATTATTTATTTATTTTTCGTGAGAAAACTAAAAGAGGGCAAAATCAAAATCGTAGGTAGGATTAAAATCAGATCAATGTCTATAACTGGGTATTTTTTTTATTAACAAATTAATAAATAGCTGGGTATTTTTTTATTAACAAAATAATAATAAATAATACAAAATAATAAACTTTCACGAATCGCGGGGTGAATAGGAATAAAACTGGCAGTTACACTCTTTTGTCTCTGTTTCATCTCTTATTTTTCAGGTTTAAATGAAGAGCAAATAGAATCGACATTAAGACAATTTTAGCGTTTATTAGAATTTTAGAAACGTTTTGGTTAAAGAGATACGATTATTTAAATTTGGAATGACATTTAAATTATTTATTTATTTTTCCTGAGAAGACTATAAAAGGCAAAATTTAAAATCGTTGGTAGAATTGAAGGGAAGGTTAATGTCTATAGCTGGGTATTTTTTTTATTAACAAATTATTAATAAATAATACAAAATAATAAAACTTTCACAAATCGCGGGGTGAATAGGAACAAAACTGGAAGTTTTTCATTAATTTGTATCTATCCTATCTCTTATTTTTCAGATTTAACTGAAGGGCAAATTGAATCGACAAAAGGGCAATTTTTTTGCGTTTATAAGATTTTCAAAAAGTGTGCAGGCTGGAACGGGGGGGGGGGGGGGGTGTCGGAAAGTCCCTAGTGATTACAGCGGATCTATTATAAACGTTATTTTCTGCTAGGGACATGATTTATAATTCCTATTATATTGTTGCCTAATCTTGCCTAAACTATGCCCTAACGAATGCAACAGTCAGATTTTTAAACATTAACTTATTTCTGCTGACTATACGTTCAATAATTTTTTCATTAATTATAAATCAATTATTGTTGCCTAAAGTGAAAAAATGATTACCTAAAGTTGCCTGATCTGTGCCCTAGTGATTTCTGTAATTATAATCAAGAAATGACCATTTTACTTGATAAACCAAAGACCATAGAGTAAATGACAAGTGGATACCATAACAATACCTCCGATTGTTACTAATTATTGCTTCATAAAATCTAAAACAATCGCCTAACCTTGCCCAAACTATGCCCTAACGAATGCAACAGCCAGAACTTTAAACATTAACCTGTCTGCTAACTATACGGTCAATGTTTTTTCATTAATTATAAACGAATTATTGTTTCCTAAAGTGAAAAAGTGATTACCTAAAGTTGCCTGATCTGTGCCCTAGTGATTTCTGTAGTTATAATCGAGAAATGATCATTTTACCTGCTAACTATACGGAGCCTGTTTTTATGTTGTTATTTCAATCAGTGATACCACAATTACCATTTGATTTAAATTAAAATTTTTATGTTTGTTGTTGTGGTGAACGGTATTTATTCTTTTAAATAAGAAAGTAGAAGGGGTAAGAAGTGTCAAGCCGCTGGTATGATATGATATACGTCAATGGTCAGCGTTTAAAATCACGGCCTTAAACACAAGTCTTGCAACAAAGCACAATTTCAGTAGGTAGAGAGAGAGTGAGGGAGATACGATCTAATACACAGGTCTTCAACGATAGTAGTGGGGTACGCCGGCTTAATGATGGCTGTTCCTTTCAATTTACGGCCGCCAGAGGCATGATGATAGATGGGTGTGCTGTGCAACGAAGTCAAATCATGTTTTGAACAATGTCAAATCCAAACAAAACAGTTAAATAACATAACTAAAATGACAACAAAATCGCAAAATAATTATTAAATTATTAATTTTTCTCAAAACTCACAATATTGATTACGATAGAATAGGTAGCATGGCCTTTGGTCTTAACCTATTCCACTAGGAATGAAAACTATTCTACGGTCTAACACACAGGTCTTGCAATAACAGTAGTAGGGGGGGGCGCATACGTCAGCTATTTTATCATATTATATAGACCAAGGAATTTATATATAATATAAGGAATTTATATATAACTTAAATTCCTTGATATAGACATGTACTCTTCTTTGGATTAATTATACTCTTTGAAAGGGATGTTCACCGGAAGAAATTATCGGTAATTTTAATCGAATTAAAAGTTATCGATAATTATCGGTACAGTCATCGGATGAAGGATGACAAGTATCGATATTGTGTATCGCAAGTCACGACGAAAAAAAAGTGTCATCGAAGGTCCCGTGTTTATATTCACCTCCGTAGCTTATACGAATTCTTAAAAAAAAAAAAAAAAAAACATCCGCCATCTACAATCAACATTTTACCTCTGTAACCTATCCGAATACATAAAAAAAGGTCATCCCTGCTTCTTTCTTCCCCCTTCTTTCTGCCAAACTTTTTTTATTTATTATCGGCTGACATATACCCATACTTATCGAATCACAATTATCGATATTTATCGGATCACAAAATACTTATGCATAATTATCGGATCAAAATTATCGAATAACTACTCGATAAATTTTCATTCGATAATGATCGATAAGTGTTATCGATAATTATCGAATGAAAATTTATCGAGTAGTTACGAATTATCGATAATTATCACACACCCCTACTCTTTGATTATTATTCAAACAGAACTTCAAAGTTCATTGTTCAATCAATTATCAAAGTCAAACTTAGTGCTTAGTGTTTCCCCTTGGTTTCCCCTGTTTCCCAGTGGTTTCTCAAGTGTATGTTACTTTGATAATAGTATTTAAACAAAAACTAAACAATAAATTGAATACTTCAGAAAAAAGATGGAATTAAATACCGGAACTAAAGAATTATTATTTTTTATTGTTGAAAATTGGAAGTTGTTACTTCTACTTAATTTATTATTTTATCTTTATTTTTATTACACTCAAACGTTTGATTATTTTGAAAAGCGAAACATAAAATTTATGAAACCAGTTATTTTCTTTGGAAATGCATTATCCAGGATTATGGGAAAAAAACCCTTCATCTCTTATCAACTAGAGGTGTATAATTATTTTAAGGGACATCGTTATGGTGGTAAGTTAAAACGATAGTTTATATGTATTAAAATTCATTTTATTCTCTAATTTAACATTATTTATCATTTTTTTTAGGTTTTTTTGAAGGGCGTAAACCTGTTTTGTATATCCTAGATCCTGATCTGATAAAATCGATCACAATTAGTGATTCTGATCATTTTATTGACCGTAGTACTATAAAAACGAGAGAACCAAGATATTTAAGCAGATCACTTCTGGCTTTAAAAGTACTTATTAATAAATAATAATAATAAAAAAATAAAAAATTTAAAACATTATGACTAACCCTATTAAGTGTTTATTTTTTTCAATAATTTCCTTAATAAAATTCTAGGGCTTAGAATGGAAGGCAGTGCGAAGTTTAATAACTCCTACATTCAGTTCAGCTCGTTTGAAAAACATGTTTCCATTAGTTCAACATTGTTCTGATCAATTGGTTGTACTTTTGACACGTTTCGGTTAGTATGTAATTTCTGAGCACTTATTTTACTATATTTATATATGACATAGATATGTGTTTTTGATAATATGCTATTTGAGAAAGCTTATTTTCGTAGAAAAACATACAATGTTAAATTATATTTAAAAAAAAAATTCATTTTCAAATTACATTTTCAATGTAATTTTTCTGTAAATAAAAGTATAATATTAGCATTAAATCATATTCAAGGGTACTTGTCAACTATCTAGTTTTGTTTTTTAAATAGTTTGAATTTTTTCAGATAATACTGAAATCGAACTTAAAGCGATGACTGGTCACTTTACATTGGAAGTTACAGGGGTATGTGCATTTGGTATAAGCACTGATGCTCTCAAAGATGAGAATGCAGAATTTTACAAAGTAAGTTGAAAGATTTTATTTCTCAATTGTATTTTTTTTTTAAAAGCAATTATTTTTAATTTTAAATTGAAATGTGTTTTTGGGAAAAAAAAGAACTTCTCTCATAAGTTATGCATGTTTTATATTTTATTTTTAGATAGCAGAGAAATTTAATTATATGTCCATTTCTAAGAGGATGTTTTTCTTTTTTATTTTGTTGTTTATGCCTTCAATGTTCAGATTTATAAATATATCATTTATGAATCATGAATCAACAAAAAAGTTGATAAAGATATTACAAAAAACTAAATCTGAAAGAATTACTGCAGAATCTAAGTAAGTATCGATAAATGTAGTGTTTAATGAAAAAATAACAAAACTTGGAAATAATTAATTTATATAATCGAAATATTTATTTTTTTAGAAGAAGTGACTTTTTGCAACTTTTAGTTGATGTTGCAGTAACTGAGAAAGAAGAGCTTGCAAAAACTGGTGAATCCTCTAAAAGATGTAAGTAAAGTCAGTGACTGGCTCGTTGGCCCAGTTGGCAGTGACCCTGCTTTTGCTCCAGGGTTGTGGGTTCGATTTCCACCTGAGTCTCGGTGTAACATATATTTATTTATATGTATATTTATTTAACCCTATACTTGGCAGAGAATTTTAACTTAAAAAAAATAAACTTTTGCTACTTTTCTGCGTTAATTGGGTTAAAAGGATGTAAAGAAAAATAAAATAAAAAATCCCTCAATTTCAGTTTTCAGGATATATTATGTATCTTTATATGCACACTGCCATGTTATCACTAAACTAAAAAAGAAACAAAACATAAAAAAATTACATCAATTTTTTAAAATAATTAAGATAAAAGTCTCTAAATTATAACATATCAATAAGTTTTGAGATCTTTTAGGAACTAAGTCTATGAGTATGGTTTGTGACGACATAAATATCATATATATGTATTTATACTATTTAAAAAAAAAAACAATGTTATACTTTATATTAATTTTTATCACAAAATTCAGTCGTAATACCAATGCTCTAAGATCAAAGTTCACTTAATTATATCTATCCACCGTGTAAAAATATAAAAAACTTAAACACTATTGTTAGTATAAAAATCCATAAAGCAATTTTGCCCTTCAACTATACATAGTCGTGCGTTACACGACAAAAAAAATTGATTCTTTCTTCTTGAGTCCCAATAGTTTTTATTTACCACTGTTTTCATGACGATACAGCAGCCAGGCATTATTAACGCAGATGTCCAGAATTGGTGAAAACAATACTAAATACCTTTCAAATCCTTACGGTTAAAGCGAGTAACATGTCGGCTAGATCAACTCCACCCATATTTCCGTTATAGTGCTTTATTAAATATGGACATGTGACTGGACCTTTCTTCTTTTCTTCTTTCTTGTACCGCATTATGTACAGGGTGGGCGTCAACATAAGTACTTGCAGCTACAACAAATTTATTGGCAAACCACTTCACAACAGCGATATTGTGTTCGTGAGACACGACTTGAGCAAAAGCCCCCCTGCCCCTTTTCTTTAACTCCTTATCACTTGGTAATTTTTTCTCTGCCCCTCGAAGTCGATTTGTACTAACAGTACCTAAAGAGAATATACCGTACTCATTCCTCAAATGATACATCAGTTCAATTGAAAAAAAGTTATCATAGTATCGTACGGAGCATGGTTTGTGCTTGATAAAAGTAACTAAAAGTAATCAAGTGGCGATTTATCAACATCAGTCGATTCGAAAAACAGCTCATCTTCTATGTCTGCTACTCCTTCAAAATTTCACCCTTGTCCATTTAGGAAACATTTTGGTTGGTTTCCGTATTTTTTTACGATCACCGGAGTTTTCTTATAACGCCGAAGATGCACAGTAGCTGATGTAGGTGCCGCTGGTACTGAAGGTGCGGCAGGTGTTGAACGTGTGGGACTGCAGATTGAGTCTATAGATGGTGACGGTAGAATATAAACTGATGGTAAAGGCAGTATAACATCAGAATCATGTAGGAGAATAGAAGGTAAGTTTGGAGTAGAATCGATTGTTTTGTGTCCGAATCTCGGCTTTTCATGGACTGAAGAAATGGCGTATATTTCTCGAAACTTACAGTCGTCACTATCGGAGATGTTTAAATTTTCGACAGTAGACGCTACTGATCGGACAGAGGAACTGTCTTCTGAGATGTCTTGATTTCGCTGGATTCCACATCAGACTTAGCTCCGCATTTAGGCACCAAAAACAGGATTTTTCTACTCCTAGTCATTTGAAAGAAAAATATAGCAAGCTAAGGAATAGGGATTTAGTGAAAGCGGTAATATAAATTGCTGTCATGCATTATTAAAAAAAACCTCTGTCTGAACAAGGGCTTCAGTATGTAGTAGCACAGTAGGCAATGTGCACTTTAAGACACAACATTCACAAATAGTTATAGTCTGTGACGTTGGCAGTGTGCATTTAAATATACACAAGAAATATTGAGTCATTCACGCTGAACCAGGCAGTGTGTATTTTAATGCACACATAACAAAAATTGTCAATTACTATATATACAAAACAAATAGCACAATAATAATATCACCAAATAATTGCATAAAGCTTTCAGAACGTAAAATTATAAGAATTTTACATATTTAACTTAATTAAAATTAGATAAAATAAGATACTTACAAGGCGTTGCGCGGGCGCCTACCAAAGGCTCGCCATTTTGTTCACCACTTATAATGTGGGTGCCAGACGGATATAACTTTATTTTTCTTATGTAAAGAAACGTTTACGAAGACACTATGAGTTTTTACTAAAACGATTCGATATTACATTTTCCATAAAAAAAATTTTCAAAGTGAATGTGCATTTAAGTTCACAATATCAAGTATAGGGTTAAAAAAAAATGTAAATCAGTTCACTGTTACCTAAAACACAGGCATTAAGTTGCCTACCTTAGGAACAGATGACCGTGTGTGTATGTTAAATGAAAAAAAAAATGGTGCTAATTAAGAATTTATATTCTTTTTCCATATGTTAAGAAAATTTTTAGTTTTATATTCCTGTGGGAAATTATTTATACCTTAATTACTAAATTTACATTATCAATTGTATACTTTATATTATTTACTTGGCCTTATATCCTGTTTTGTTTTAGATTTGGATGATGACACATTGGACGCACAAGCATTACTATTTCTCCTAGCGGGCTTTGAGACCACAAGTACATTGCTATCATTCTTTTTCCACACAATGGCAGTTAATCCAGAATTGCAAGAAAAATTAAGAGCTCATATTAAAGATATTACTAAAGGAGAAAATTTATGCTATGATCATCTCTCACAACTTGACTTTCTTGAAGCAACAATATTGGGTAATAATAATAATATATTAATATTACTGTTGATATTTTAATACTCTTAAGTTATAATTACATAAAGTAAAAATTATGTTCCAAAATATGTTTAATGATTAAATATCCTTGTGTCGATATCTATGTGTAACACATATTTAATATAAGTTTGATAAAATCAAGTCATATCCTGCTTAAACAACCAGGGTAATTGTCAGACAGGTTGAGGCCATTGCTACACATTTATGAATTTGAACATAATGTATTACAGTCTAAATATATTTCTATGTTTCATATAATGGTTTAGTTGCAAATCATTTCAGAAACATTAAGAATGTATCCACCATTGGGTAGAATTGACAGATCATGTACCAAGCCATATACAATACCTGGCACTTCACTACAACTTAAAATTGGCGATGTCGTTGCTATACCCGCTTATGGTATTCATATGGACCCAGATATTTATCCCGAACCAGAGAAATTTAAGCCTGAAAGATTTATGAAAGAAGAGAAAAAAGAGCGACCGTCACATTTATTTTTGGCGTTTGGAGCCGGACCAAGGAATTGCATTGGTAATTAATATATTCCCCTTAACTGTAGAAGTAAAACATTCCATATAAATTAGTTTCTTTAGTAATAATACACCAAATCTCCTTTTTTTTTTAATTTTCACAAATATTCACTTAAATATTGTAAGTAATCTGTATTACTATATTACATTTGTATGTTGTGGTGTACAATAAAGCATAAATAAAATAAAATAAATAAATAAAACAATTTATTAAACAAGTTTTATAAAATAATGTATATTCAGTGCTTGTGAAAATAAAAATTAAACGTAATTTATAACGTGTATAACGAAAAAAATAAATAAATAAAGCAATAATAAAGTTATCTAATTGCCATTTAAGTAGCATTTTGCCACATTAAAGATCTGCATTATAAAATATACTTTTGAATGCTACATAATGTTATATAACAGTTGATATTAATTTACACAATCAAAGCAATTTAGAATAATACCATTTTATAATAATATAAATATATTCTTATCTTATACAAAATAAAGCAACGTAATTTATATTATTTATATAATGATTATAGGTACAATACATATTAAAGAGTAAATAAGAGTATGTAAATGTTATATAACCGGTAATTCCTAATATTACAATATTAAGACAATCAAATGGGAATATAACTTAAAATGTTGTGTTTGTAAGTTTGAATCAACAAAACGCAAGAACCAGTTTTTGTTTGGTTATATGACCTTTGCAGCAGATGAGTAAAAAAATATGATATCATTTAAGAGATATATCATGTACGTTAGTTTCTTATCTTAAATTTTAAATGAGAGACGAAACCATAAAAAAGAAAATGACTGTAAACAGGAAAACTTATTGTTATTTAATTTGGAGCTACTTTGATTCCTAGATTTGTTATTATGTTAATTGATATGTTTAGGTATATGATTATTGTCTCTTTTTACTGCTACAAAGGACATTTGTTTATGTATTAAACAAATTACTTTTTATGAATATTTTGATGTATTAGTAGGTATAAAATCGCTATTCTGCTGCCTATTATAGATTTTAAGTCTCAATATCACCTAACCTAATAACTATTTTTTATCTCTTATAGATTAGTAAAAAACGGTAAGGTATCAAGCTGTCACTTTTTTTTAATTCTTTATTAATATTTATTCAGAGGAACCTTTGGTATTTAATATGAAGATATTATAGTTTCAAAATAATGCGCAATAACAAAAAATAGGGCGACGCTCCGATGCTGTTCTCCCTAGAATAAGACAGACAAAACTATTTTTGTTATGTTTATTACAAATGTCTATTTTATTGATCATACACAAGTGTCGTGGGTTTGTTTTCCGAACCGCCGAAATAAAAGGTGTATTCTAGTGGGGACAACTGAATGACTGACTTGTTATTTATTTATTTGATTTAAGGCCCTACTAGACGCCAATAAACTTGAGCGTTCTGACTTCTTTCTCTCCGAAAAGTACTTCCTCATACATATAGGGGATATGATGTTAAATTAAACGTGTCTAAATTATTCAAGTGGCATCTCTCAAAATATATCAGTACTAAGTTTTCGCCTAAAATCGACATCTTACGGGTATTTGTTGTAGGTACTACAATAAACTTAGTTCCGCTTCGATGTTAATTAAAACATTTATAGAACAGGAGCGCGGGCACAAGATTTTTCATAAAATTTAAATAAAAGTATTAAATTTATTATATCACTTTATTTATAGGAACTTAACATTAAATTTACTATTGTATGTATAATAAATAAACATAACTATAAAATCATATTACGAAGTGCGTGTTTCGTTACCCATTTGCATGCGGCGACAAGAAATAAAGCCATCCATGGGCCATGACCCAATACGAAGGCGCTCAGCCGCCCGGCCCCTTCTAGGGCAACCGATAGCCCGTTTATGCAAACACATGATTTTCCAAAACTAGCTGGAATATAGATATAAACTAGCTATATTAACGAAAATTCAGTTTAAACATATAATTTATTATTTTTAAGTCTAGGGGCATCGTCATACATCGTATGCTTAGGAAACTATAAGCGTCCATTAATTACGTGAGGCAATGTTGGTGATTTTTGACCCCCACCCCTCCTCCGTGGTGAGATTTCGTGAGATTTTGCCCGACCCCCTCCTCCCTACCCTAATCTCACGTGAGATTTTTGAAAAGTGTGTAAGACTTATATTAGGGATGTTCATAGAAAACATTATCAATTTTTATTAAGTGCACACGAAAAAAAAATCATCACGACCTCCATACCTATGTTTTACCTCCAGCCATATACATATTCCTAAAAAAAAAATAAGATCATAACCGGTACATGACAACTACTAATTAACTAAATTTAGATTAAATACACGTTTGTAAGTAATCAATGTGTTTTTTTTTTTTCAGGTAGCCGCTTTGCAATGATTGTTGCCAAAACAGCTATTGTTACTCTTATGAGGAATTTTAAATTCTCAGCTGGGCCAAAGACTGAACATCCAGTAAAATTACACAAAACTTCTCTTTTGCTAAAGCCTCAATCAGGTATATGGGTGCATGTTGAAAAGATATAATTTGAAATATCCATGCAGTATCTTTTGATATTAATTTAAATCTGTCGGATTTGGATCTATGGTTTGGAGGTGGTTGCTAAAAATATTTAAAATTATACCATATTTAATAGACATTATTAATTTTGCAGATAAAAAATTTATTCTCAAAAGAAATCTATATATAAATTTTACTTGAGATTATAACATTAAAAATGTAAACTTTACTTTTATTATTAACATGTAGCGATGACCAATAATTTACGTTTATCATATTTTATATGTTACAAATGTGTATCGACTTTTAGAATAATTGTTATTAAATAAAAATACGAGATAGATCGTACAAAATTCTCATATGGTACAAATATTATTGTTGTTTTGCTTATAAACCTTTTCAATGATTTGAGTTTATACAAAAATGCGACGATTATTATTAAGTTTTACGGTTAGTCATTAGTATCTTATTACAGAATATTAAATTATACCTTTTTTTTTCATTAATTGATTTTAAACGCAAAACATATCTGAAATTTTCTCAACTAATATTTTGAGTTTGTTTTATGTGATATAGGTAGGTACGGATTTTTATTATGTAGTAATAGGAAATATTAGTTTGCCATAATTAAAATATTGTGTATTCAATTATAAATAAGTATTATCAATAGACGACTTTTAGGAGAAAAAATAAAATAAAAATATTATCAAGTGGTGGTATAATTTGCTTTTTATTAACTATAGCATACTATTGTCAAACTGCAAATACTTTTTATTTTAACTTCCAAATTACTTTCAGTCTTATTATTTAACATATTTTAAAAAAGTGGAATAGAGTATTGTTATCCCAATAGGTTTAGGAGGGTACACTTCCCATATGAGCTCAATTAAATTACAAGAAAAAAAAATCATCCCTAAATGTGAAAAAAATAGGATATAATAAAGTGGTATTATTGAAAGCCTTAGATTTGTATTAATAGTTGATCAAATATCCTAATATTTTAAATACTCCACAGCATTATTTCTACAATCACAGTATAAAGTTAGGTACTTAAATATATATTTAAAAAAATAATAATAGAAAATATGTTTAAGCTATGTTTATTATAGTCCAAGATCCCAGTGCCGCCAGACCTACGTCATTTTAGCAAAGCTGAAATTTTGAGGATTTCTAGTCTACTATGTAGTTAAGATAGTATGCGTACTTACTAGCTCGAAAGCGGGGCCCTTTCACAGGTAGCGCGAACTAAAGGTATATAAAAACCTTACTCACCTACGTTAAAGTAGAAAGGCTCATATTTAAATATGTTTTTAAGAATATTATCAAAAACTGATATTTATTATTGCCAGACCATTTCCGTGGGCCATTACTTCCGCCAGACGTTATAAAGGTTATTTAAAAATTAGGTAAACTACGTTATAGTAGCAAGCCTACATTTTACATGGTACTATTTCAAGATCCTTTGTAAGCAGCCAGACCAATCCGATGGGCCAATCATTCTCCCAGACGCCTTAAAGAAAGCCTTAGTTGACGTAGATGCTGCGCGATTTCAGCATTTTATTAATAAATATACAGTTGTCAATGTAAATGAATAATTCAACCGGAAAAATTGAAATGAAAAATGAAGATGAATAGTTTGTAACATAATAGATAATATTTTTTAAATCATAATTTGTAAACTGTAACACTTTCAACAAAATTTTTAATAAATAATGTACATTATATTTTTTTTTATTTTTATCATTCTCTTATTTTAGAAGTTACAGGTGGGGGACTTTGGAAGTGTCTCTGGCGCAAACTATTCGCTCCACTGCCCGTGTCAACTACTAGTTGACAAGAGTTTACAAACTCTTATAATAATAACCGTTATATTTATAACCTCTTATAGCAATAACCGCCAGCGCCCGTGTCAAATAATGGTCGCCATGTCTATATTGCCAGTGTCAACTTTTTTTTCGACACGGGCATTAGTACGTGAAATGCACCTGTCAACTATAGGTTAATTAACGTATATTACATTATTACCAGTGGGAAATTACGTCACAAAACGTGAGAGCCCTTGGGCAGTTTTGTGCAGTTGGTAAACTAAAAGGTCATTGCCTGGACACTCAAGCGGCTATTCAGTTTAGAAAAAAATGATATTAGAAACCTCAATATCATTTTTGAAGATCTATCCATAGATATACACATATATGAGTTTGATGAAATTTTTTTTTTGGGTTTTACTTCTAAGTACGGGGAACTCCCACAATTTATTGATATTTCCTATTTTTGTGTGAAAATCTTAATGCGGTTCACAGAATACATCTACTTACCAAGTTGCAACAGTATAGTTCTTATAGTTTCGGAAAAAAGTGGCTGTGACATACGGACGGACAGACAGACAGACAGACATGAAGAATCCATAAGGGTTCCTTTTTTGCCATTTGGCTACGGAACCCTAAAAATAACCATAAAATTATTTACACTTATATTGTTTCCAATTTATTGCATCTATTTTACCGAAGTAGCGCCATGCTGCTTGCAGCTGAATGGGCCGGCGCGCCCGGGGAAGTACTTCGCTCTCACTTAACACCGACGTGAAATGACGGCACCGTCGTCGTGTTTCGTTCGGTTTGTGAGAGATCCGGTAGCCCATCCCTTGCATTCCCTCCAGGATCCGGTGGAACATCCCTCCCCTCCCTAGAAGGCCGGCAACGCACCCGCTAATTTTTTTTTTTTTTTTTTTTTTGTGACGCAGGGGAATCCATTTACGGATGATATCCAGGACGCCCGGGTCGGCAATCCTAGACCTATGTCGGACTCGGCACTTTGGGAGTGCAATACCGTACTAAACCCCTGCGGGAGCCTTCAGCCGCTTTAATTGGAGGGTCTGCAGGCAACAGGATCCCTCCAGCGACAGGCTGGCCTCGGCGAAAAGGCCAGACTTCTCCTCCATGGGGACTGTCCGGCTCACCTCTGAACAGTCCCGACGACGCCGTGTCTAGCAGGACCGGGTTCCCATCCCGGCCCGACACGGGCACAAGGGCGTTACTGGAGGCGCATTAAGTAGCGCCTCCTACGCACCCCCATTCGTCGCCCGCGGATGGAGGCCACGTCGGCGGCCTCCTCTCTCCTCCGCTCGTCGGCCTCCTTCTGGGATATTACTGTCTCGTAGAAGGAGACCATCGCCTTCCAGGACTCGTCGTTGCCGAGCATCGCGGTGATGATGCTCGGGAGCGACAAGTCCCCTCCGAGGACCGACGTCAGACCTTGACGCAGCGCCACCCGCTAATCCTCTGATGTAGCGGGTGTCTATGGATGTCGTTTTTATTTACCACCAGGTGAATCGACTGTCCGGTTGCCCCCTTTAACATAAAAAAAATCTAAATATTAGTGAATGATCATAACTATATTTATTTAAAATTTTAATCAAGATGAATAAATAATAAAACCATAATTTCAATTATCTGTCTTATAAAACCATGTAGTGTTCTCACTCGCATTCATGCGCAAGAATAATGCCCTCACGCTCGCACTCACAGGGGAAGCTTTAAGGCGTCTGGGAGAATGATTGGCCCATCGGATTGGTCTGGCTGCTTACAAAGGATCTTGAAATAGTACCATGAGTGGTATATGTAAAGTGTAGGCTTGCTAGTATAACGTAGTTTACCTAATTTTTAAATAACCTTTATAACGTCTGGCGGAAGTAATGGCCCACGGAAATGGTCTGGCAATAATAAATATCAGTTTTTGATAATATTCTTAAAAACATATTTATATATGAGCCTTTCTACTTTAACGTAGGTGAGTAAGGTTTTTATATACCTTTAGTTCGCGCTACCTGTGAAAGGGCCCCGCTTTCGAGCTAGTAAGTACGCATACTATCTTAACTACATAGTAGACTAGAAATCTTCAAAATTTCAGCTTTGCTAAAATGACGTAGGTCTGGCGGCACTGGGATCTTACTCTATTAACAAATAAATGTGCTAACTAGTTACATCTCCTGTTTTTATGAAAGCTGCTATAAAAAAGCCTATAGTATTTTTATACAAATCATCAACTGGCCTCAATGGATCATTTTCTGGACCAAATCGTTGTACCATTACTCTGTAAAAAATATGTGAACATCTTATTAGTATTTAAATCATATATTCAAATTATATTTCTTCTATTCCAAGTCAAGGTGAGTGGTTAAGACATTGAGTATTAATTTTATATTATTATTTTATAATAGTGTCGTGTAATACGCTGTAAATTTTTTAATTATTATTTTAAATTAATTCTGCTTTTCAAATTTTCATGTGGCGTTTTAATTTACCTTTCTGTATCTGACAGACCAACATTTGGTAATCCAGGTCCTCCATATAGTGGTTCTGCAGGTATAAGTTTTAAACATGAATATTTTTTTAATACCCAAGATACCATTCCTTCATTTTCATCTACAGTTACTGTACAAGTGCTGTATGTTAATTTACCGCCGACTTTTAAGATGTTTACAGCCTGAAAAAAAAATCATTTGATCAAAAAAATATTTTTAATTATTTTTTTTATGTTTTAGGTGTTGCGTAGTATTAATATAATTAAGTGGTTTCTGATAATAATCTTCAACGGACTAATGCCATTATAACATAATTAAACAGTATTTTATTCAGATTTAACATAGTTTAATACATGAGAAATAAAATTCTAATAAAATATGTTGAAAAAAGTAAACAAATTATTCTAGATTTTTTTTCTACATATTTGTTTGCCAATCAGCAAAAACCATTTCCATTCTGATCTGTCTTGAGCAACTGTCAAAGCCTAGGTTTTAAGGAGTTCTTGATGATTCATCAAGGTCATTCAAGATTTGGACGTCTTAATGATTTCCCAAATGATGTCTCCACGTCGCCTTCAGTATGTCCCATGTGCCACCTCTAGAGCAAATAAGAACTTCTTAAGGAATCTTTTAAGAGCTCTTTTTTCCGTGAAAAATAATTGGCCGAGTTATTTATGTCTATGTGGGGCGTAGCAAACAAAAGTGTCCTTTTCCAAAAAATACCCATTCTTATAGGCCAGATAGTTGACAAGCAATATTAGCTCATATACTCTTAATACAATAATAGCTAATCGGTTATAAATTATCGTTATATACACCCAGGGTAGGACATTGCTAATAGCGCGATTTAATGTACTAGTAGCGACAACTGGGAAATGTTTAATCAATGCTCTAAAAAAAAGAGGCTCTTTAAGACATCGTAGTTAGACATCTACTAGAAGTCTTAAGAAAGAGTTCCTCAAGAGGCCTTTCTGACTTTTTTTGCTGTCTGGCCATTTTTTCCTTGTTTTTACTGTTTTGCTCCATTTGTCTTGACCTCTTATGATATGCTAATGAGTATTCTAATTTTCAACGTTATATCTATGATTTGAAGCTATTAGGTCTCCGTTAATAACTACTTGCAGCCTATACCTTGTGTATACAGGTATAATAAAACACCGGAAGGAATTGCGACAGTATTTACTTGCGAGTACCAAATTTAAAGCAGATAGTTATATTCTAAAACTACACTGATATTTAAATATTAAAATGCTTCTGCCCACCACAGCACGGCCGTGGTCTGCGTCCTACGAAGGTTGACCAATGGTGCAAGCATCTACGCCACGCCCATTTGTTATTCGGACAAATGATGCGCGAGCGCAGGGTCGTAGCGGGAGCGCCGGTCAGGGTGGTCCGATAAGTAGGCGGCGTTCCAAAACCGGTCGAGTGATGTCAGATATGGCGTGATCGCATCGTATGATTTTGGTGCCTCGTTTGAACGTGTGGGCTACTCGCCACAGATTCATGTTTTATTTCGAATGACTTACTGGTTTTCCAATTTGTCCGACTTCTTTTGATATTCAAGTTATTTTTAAAATAAAATAAATATAATTTGTAATTTCAAGTTCATTCAAGTTCCCAGTTTTGAAGATATCCTCTAAAGTCTAAAATATTAGTAAACAATTTGGAGGAAATTACGTCCCCTTGTCAAACACCTTGATGCATATGGATAGGTTCAGACTGCTGATTCTATACTTGGGCTGATTTTATTCCTCGATCTACTGTATAATCTGCCGCAGTGTGAATGGTGTGGTGGTATCGTGTCATCTTGAAACCTGGACTGTTCTAGGGGCTGAAACTCGTCAAGTCTACGCATGAAACAATTTGTGATGACTCTGGAAGCACAGCTTATAGACATGGTTCAAAAGAGAAAATAGGTCGGAAGTTCTTAAAAAAAGGTCTCATATATATCAAATATCTTTTCTTCAAACAGTCAACTCTCAACTAAAAGATTTTCTTTTTTATTTTCTTGGTAACCTGTGGTTAGCGGAGTTGATGTCACATTTAACAAAGTATTTTGTGCTTCATAAGATTGTTATTTAACTTTATTGTGACATTGATTGCTTGACCCAAAAAAAAAATACTTCTCCACGCATTTGGAGTTTTCCCGAAGAGATTACAGAATTAATTATGCGTTGCAGCTGTGCTAGTAGTTGTTTTACAGCTGCCTTTAGCAGCTCCGTCGCAATTCAATTTTCCCCGGAAGCTTCTCCATTTTTAAGCTGCCCCAAAGCCATCACGATTTCGACTTGGCTGACTTATGGTACTTTTTCTGAGAAGTGGTGTGCTTAAGTGGGTCTATGATCCTGAAAGTTTGGTTGGCTCCGATGCACATATGTATATAATTGACTGTAGAAGTCCTAAACTTCCGTAAGAATTTCGTGCTTAGAAGCGACGACTTTACCATTTGACGTGGTTGTTTGGAACTTTTGGGTAGTGGGCAAGGGCTTAGAAATATCTTTGTACATTTCTGTCATGTCATTATCAGAGTGTGTCGAATTCGGTGTGTAAACTCGGATAACCTTGAGGTTGTACCTCTTGTTGAGACTGATCATAAGATACTCTACACTGGAGATTTCTAAAACGTTGTCAGAGAAGGCCTTGTGGACCAAGAATTCGACGCCACCTCAGGATGTAGTCTTCCACTCTGGCGTACATAAGATGGCCTGATTCTAAAGTTACTGTATCTTCCCCCTTTCTTTGGATTTTACACAGCCCCAAGATGTGCCTTTGTATTTCGTATTTTTCTACTACATTTAAACTTTTATACTCGTATTTTTTTATACTACAAATATGCATATTCTTTGGACAAAAAAAAAACGTTGTCAGAGAAGGCCTTGTGGACCAAGAATCCGACGCCACCTCAGGATGTAGATGCCTAAAGGCCTGTTCTTAATACAGGAGAAGGGTTGGAGCTTGGAGCTTAATGCTCCACTGCGGGTTGGTGTATAGCTTCCCTACTATGAGTAACGATCGTCTTCAGGTGTCTGCTCTAAGAGGCACCATGAAGAGATCCACATGGACATACATCTAAACCAGAAACAAGTATTTGTACAAATACAAATATCTGCCCGAAGCGGGAATCGAACTTGTTACCACCAGCATTAAGGCGATTACTCGCACTATACCAGAACTGTTGTCAGTAACGTATCACTTAAATTAAAAAAAATGAGTTCCAAGCAAAATGTTAAATTCCATGTGAATAGCTCTGGTGTCAATGGTGGCTTCTACATTTACATACTGATAAGCATTATTTTTGTCCAATGAAAAATTTTTAAATGATGAATTTACATGTATTACTTGGTCAAATTATATAAATACTAATGAGATTTTCTAATAGCTGGTATCCCTGATAATAACTATATTATAAGTTAGCAACACCACCTGTTTTATGTCCTACCTACCAACCGACCACATAAATACTGGTGGTTTTATAAGGAAGTAATTTTTTAGCATCACCATGTTGGCAGGTTTTTTTTTTTTAAATAGTTTTAATATTGTATATTTTTGCAGGAAAACCATACATAAAGTACAACAGAGATAAATATATACTTGCCGCATCAAACAATTTCCTCTGAACAATTTTATATGATTGTAGCATTTTTGGTGTGATTTTGTTATTTGTTTGAGGTCTCTGACCAAGTCCACTGCAAGGTGCATCTAGGAGGATTTTATCAAACGTGTTGGAACTATAGGGTGGAACCATTATATTCTCCTTCTTAATATCTGACTCATCAGAGTGGCATTTAGTTGAATCATATGCGTAAGCTTTCACACATGTAACACCTTGAGTATCACAAGATTGTTTGATCCTGTTTATTTTTTGAATACTTTTGTCAATTGCAATAATAATAGCCTAAAATTTATAAATCCATATAAAACAAAAAAAAAAAATTATGTTAAACATATAAGTATCATTTCATTTATTCTTTGCTATTTATGTTTTGCTAAATCACATATAAAAAATATTAAAAATATACTGACTTTGTTACGTGACATTTCAGCTAAGTGTGTTGTTTTATTACCAGGAGCAGCACACATATCTAGGATATACTCATAGGCCTGGGCATTTACAACCCACCCAGCAATGATAGATGGTAGATTTTGTAATAAAACATGTCCTCGAGGGAAAATTAATTCATTTATAACAGGCAACATTGAAGCAGGAAGTAATAACTGAACTGCTATACCACTGTAAATATGAAAATTTAGAACTCAATAAAATCAGAAATAAAAGATGTAGTTAAAACTGATTACAATCAATTTAAAGAACAGATATTTAAAATAAAGCTATAAAAATTTTTTTTGATACCTTGGTTGAACTCCTTTATCAAAAATATTGTAGCGTAACATTCTTAAATAACCTGTGCCAACATACTTTTTATTTCCATTATATTTTACTTTAAGACCCCTTTTACATTGACCATCCATAGCACCATAAATGTCGATTCTTTCGTTTAAAACACAATCTAAAAATTAGAAAATAATAATATAATTCTACACAAAATAGCAATGTAAATAATAAACATATGTATTACCTAATTGATGTCTAAATCAATAATTATAAAAATACAATGTTTACCTTAAATTATTTAAACTTACTTGAAGGAAGCCCTAACACCCCAGGTGCATATACATGGGCACCCCTCAAGACTGCAGCTGCACATAATGGATCAACTATAATTTCATTACTAGTTTTTTTAAGATTTACTGTAAAAGGCCATTGTTCAACTATAAGACAATCAGGTTTTAAGAAGTAATATTTTGGAATATCAGGACCATTTAATTCTTTTCTTTGCTAGAACAAATTAGGAATATTACTAATAAATACTACGAGCGATATTTCGAATCTTAATCTTTTAACAAAAAGCATTACTTCTTCCAAGTACTTTTTAAGTTTCTCTAAATCAAAATGCATTAAATTATTTATTCTAAACACTGTATATTTGGGTGCTTCTAGAAGCCATTCCTGTAGAGAGATGCTTTGATTCATATTTTTAAATATCTTTAATAAAATATAACATATAATTATATATTTTGTAAATTATTTTTTAATTTCACTTATCACAGAAAGTTTGGTTATTATTATGAACTATAGTAGAACTGTCTACTGTCGCTTCCGCTATTATTTATTCGCAGTATTTTATTTATTTACACGTACAGGAAACAAAATAGTTCCAATTCAATTCTTTTGTTATCTGAACAAAACAGTAATTTAATAACAATAACAAGTAAAAAGTAACGAAAAAAAAATTAAACTTTTGACAGATTTCACAGATTTAACGATTGATTTTCACACTCACAGGCACTCACAGGCTATAATAGGGATGTGCGCATCGATGTATAACATCGATGGGTGTGTGATAATTATCGATAATTCGTAATTACTCGTTAATTTTTCCTACGATAATTATCGATAAGTATGATTCGATACTTTTGATCCAATGATTATCGATAATTTTTCATTCGATAATTATCGTTAACTATCGATAAGTGTGATTCGATAGTTTTGATCCGTTAATTATCGACGATTTTCATTCGATAATATTATCGATAATTTTTTTGATCCGATAATATTGATTCGATAATTGTCGACATATTTTATGCGATAATTATCGAGTACTCCTGAAACCACAATCTAGCTCGTCGGAACTGTTACTCCTAAATACAGATTATTTTTTAACCTAGCCTAGGAGTACCTAGGAGTACAGTACTACACCCACTAAATAAAAAAACAAATTGTACATTCATTATAAATAAATAAATGAAAATAAATAAATAATTATTTCGGTAGGTAGAAATGACGACTTTCTATATGAATACGTATAGCTTGGCGGAGCAATAGCGGCTGGGGATTATGACGACCTTTTTTTTTTAGGGATACGGATACTCTCGAGGCATAAACAATGGGAACAAAATCAAGACGATTTTTTTGACGTGATAATGTAATGTAAATCGATGAATGCCGGCTGCACGCACGAAGAAGTGTCACATGTCGCGAGCGAGAGCGCGGAACAAGCGATAGAGAGGCACAATTGGCCTAAAAAAGAAGCGGAAATGGAAATGGGACATGCGCAATAGTTTTTTATTTATCAGTTTTTAATAAAAATAATAAGTAGCGAATAAATATAAGAAGATAATTTTGTTTATTATCTTTTATGAACAATAGCAAACAATTATTTACTAAAGTTCGACAGTTAAATTCAGTTTTTGATTAAAGAAGTATCATTTTCGCACATGTGGTCTGTGGAATGCATAGATAAAAAAGTATGAAGTACGCATGCGTTCCTATAAAAGTTATGAACTATCAATTAGAAGAGGGCCCGCGAACGTACCCTATAACGCAGATTGAAGGATGTTAAATATCACAAATAAATATTAAATTTAAATAAATTGGTAATAGCACATTGTTACTTGTAATTAATCTTTACAATTTAAGTAATATAATATTTGAATTAAAGATTGCAAATAAACGTTAATTTATCGAAAAAAATTGTAGTTAAATGAATTAACTCATTTTTTTATTATACAAAATAATGACAACTCAGTGATAATGACGTTTAAGTGACGTTATCACTTCTTCTTCTTCTTCTTCTTTTATAATTGGACTCCCATAGGAATTGCCAAAGTCAGAGTGATTTCGCTTAATGACTTCTGAAGACTCTGCTCATAAGATTAGCTTTATGATATTACAAGGTTATCTACGGTTTGTTTCGCACCATTTATTTGTCTAAAAAAAAAAACATAACAAATGTTAGTATGTTAGAAAAAAACTTCACAATTTAATATTGTTAGCTAAAATAAATGTACTTAAAATATCTACTAAAGGGGTATTTACATGTGATAAAATAGATTTAAAATCGATAGGTCGAGGAATAGATGGAGGGAGATAGTCGAATAAAGACTGGTTATTTGGGCAAGAGAAGAAAATATGATCCAATGTGCCTTCATCCAAACTACACTCACAGATAGAACTATCCCGGACTCTAATTTTTGCTAGAAATACAGGGGAACAGCAATGTCCAAGTCACATGCGGCAAATTGTTGAGCAGACGGTTTTGATTGCTTTCCTGTATTTAAAAAACCAAGGTTTAACTGGAATTCCAACCTGGATGGAGGCATAATGCTTGCCTCTGTCCCTACTAGATATAGTCCACAGGGTATCCCATTCGGTTATTAAATTTTTTCTAGCAAGGGGTAAAAGATCATGGCAATGTGCTTTATACTGGCTTAGTGTACCTGATGTTGAGGCTTCTTTAGCATAAGCATCTGCACTCTCATTACCAGCGATTCCACTATGGCCTGGAATCCATGCCAGCACTACTTGAATGTTTTTAGAATGACAATCAAAAAGTAACTACCTAATCTTTAATATTATTGGTAGCCTATTCCTCGAGTGAAATTGGATAGAAGCAATTGCCTCCAGAGAGCTTCTGGAATCCGAGAGAATAATGGATTTATCCAATTGATGGGATTCGATAAATGAAAGAGCTTCTAGGATAGCTAGTGATTCTCCAGAAAAAACAGATGAAATAGCTGGGAGTTTGAAATTCAAAATAACATTAACCCTTGGAATCCACACTGCTACACCAACGCAACTTTGCTCATTCAATTTGGAAGTATCCGTGAAAATAAGCAGCCAATCTCTAAAGTGCTTATTAATAATTTGTAGAAACTGATAATTGGAAAGAATGGAACCTTTATCTATTGGAAAGTTTAATATTATATTCGGAGAGAAAACAAGAGATTTAAAAGGCGTCTCGTTGGGGCAGTTAAAGGTGCTAACTTTTGTGCAAACGCATTTATCCACACAGATGTGTCATTGGACTGATGAGAATCACATACAGAGTAGGACCCTGTAAATTTTCTGATATTATTCCAAACCAGAGAGGAATGGGAATCCGGAGACAGACTTTCACAGAAGCTTGACCACGCAAGTTTCTTTTTTTGGGCAAATAGACTAGTCGCATCAGCTGCCAACTTTTTATAAGTAAGAAAATTGTCCATAGTCATGGATGTCGAATAAGACCGTTCAGCAGACTTGCGGAGTCTACACATATTAGTGCATTCCGCATTCCACCACGGAGGAGATAGGCGTCTGTAATTTTCAATCGATTTCAAAGGAATTGAATTGTCTGCAGAACGTAGAAACACATTTTCAAAGTTAACATATTGGGAATGAACATTATCACAGTTGATTGGCGGAATATGACAAACTTCATTATCAGTGGTTAGTGCGAATTTAGACCAATCTGCTTTTGCCACTTTATATTTAAATCTGGGATGGCCGGTAATAACTTTTAATCTGGAGGAAATGGTCATAGAGATAATTATTGGGAAATGATCACTACCAAAACTGCTGGGTAATACTGTCCAAGAGAGTGAAGGAGATATAGAAGGAGAACACAGTGATAGATCAACTGCACTCTTCGGATTCTGTAGTGGAGAGACACGTAGGGTAGGAGAACCGTTATTAAGTATTACCAGATTATTGCTATCAATTAGGTCCAACAGTAGTGGAGACATATTGTCATTGAAATGTGATCCCCATGAGGCATGGTGAACATTGAAATCACCTAATATTATAAGGGGAGCAGGAAGTGAAGATATAATAGATGAAAATTTAGATAATGCCGAAGAAGTAGGACTAGGGACATATACTGACACAAAAGTAATATTAGAAGAGCGGACAGCAACAACATTTATATATTCACTATGTACAGGTAGAGGGACATGACAATATACACATTTACTGGAGACAAATAAAGCAGCTCCACCATGGCCATCATTTCTGTCATCCCGGAAACATGCAATGCCGGGAACTCTGAAGCGAGAGCCAGGCCTTAACCATGTTTCCTGGACAGCTAGAATTGATGGATTGAGATGATTAATTAAGTGAATAAGATCATGTTTTTTATTTCTGATACTGCGGCTATTCCACTGGATCAGCTTGTATTCCATTATTAGACAATAAAGTAGTTAGCTGAGTCAGGCTGGTGAGAGTTTTGTTCGGTAGTCCCGTGTCACTAAACCGGGAGATAATATTAATGAGAATATCTGCGAGTTGTTCTATAAGGTTATCATTTGGAGATAAAGTTTCCTGTGTCAAGGCACATCCGTTAAGAGTCTGTGAGTCAGGTTCCCTCACAATATCTCGATGTGCTTGATGGTCATATCCTGGGGTAGCAGTGGTGTTTGGACGGCGAGTTGTGAATGTTGTTTTTTTGTAGGAAATACTTTTAGGATGGTTTGAATTGGGAGATGTTGACATGATGTTATTATTGGGGGAAGATCTAACGGTGTCAGCAAATGGACGCCTTACTTGGGGAAATCTGGCTGAAGCTTCCAAATATGATATGCTCTCTTGAGACATTACTAATTTGATTGCCTTTTGTCTGGAATGTTCTGGGCAAGATGTATTGTTCGCATTGTGAGAACCAGAGCAGAATAGGCAGGTTGGTGTTTCTACCGTACAGGTTTCTCCTTCATGCATCTGAGCGCATTCAAAGCATCTTGGGCTTGACCTGCACTGTGCTTTAACATACCCAAACCTACAGCATTTGTTACACTGGATGGTGGGTAACACATAGGTTTCAACAGGCAGAGACGTAAAATAGCAATAAACGTGAGGAGGGAGTTTCTGTCCAGTAAATGTGAGGACTGCAGACTGTGTCGGAATCCATACAGGAGAATTTTGATCATTCATGGATTTCCGACTCAGTCTCCGGGCCTTGACAACTCCACCATAACCAGAGGGAACTTCTATGTTGGTTACCAATTCTTCCAATCAATCTTCCAATTGGCCTGCTGTGAAGTTTTAAATTCTATAGATACGCGATTACGCCCAAATCGCTTAATACCGTCGATCACAATATTCGTTATATTATTTTAATGTAAAATCTGTCCGAATTGTATAGGGCGTAGAATAGTTCCACTATTAACATGGGTTTCTGATTTGGAAACATGAACAATAAAAGGGGCAATGTCTTCGGCCGAGTATAACCTCTTTTCATTTTGAAATTCCGGCGTGACATAATTCAATTGTATGGATGGTGTTGGATGAGGATAAGTGGGTCTTTTAGATTGGATTAAATTAGCATCGGTATTATTTCTTTTTCTATTATTTGTTTGATCTATTTCCATTGTTTGGGATAAATTAGAGGAACCTCCACCAGGGTCAGGGGGTTCGGAATCCATAATTAATTACTTAAATATACTTACGCTTACAATATACACGACAAAAACAAACAAATAAGACTATACACACAATATAACTATACACAAAATCTAGAAAAACAAGAAAAACTTTATACTACAACAAAAACACTTGTAATTGTCACTCAACCAAAGAGCAGAGTCCTAAACAAAGAGTGTCCTAAAATTTTATTAAAATATTTTCGACGTTATCACTTAAAATTATCGTCTGTTGATCGACTTTACAGATAGTCATTATTTTTTTAATTCGGATACCCTCGAGGGCAAAATATTGGTACAGAGTCCAGATACGCTTTTTTTTTTCTTGTGCACTTGCGATACAAGAAAATTATCGATAATTTTCAGGCGATAATTATCGTGTCCATCAGATAATTATCGAATCATCTGATAATTATCGAATCATCCGATAATTATCGACTCATCTGATAATTATCGAATCATCCGATAATTATTGAATCATTCCATAATTATCGATAGCTATCGATAACACAATTCGATAATTATCGTTAATAAAATTATCGATAATTTTTTCCGATGAACATCCCTAGGCTATAATACCTTTTTTTTTACGTGTGGAAATGCGTTACGCATACCCGGCCGCTGGGTAACGACCGGGTTATGTGGGACTCCTGCCGTAAGCTGGCAGTTTATCCACTAAAACCACACGGTATCCACTTTCGTCGCCTGTGCCGGGGTTTCAGGTATCCGGATTCTTCTACAAACCCTGGCGGCGTGCCTTATCAGGCTCATGCTATTATTGGCTTACCATGGGTGGCGCGTGGGGGACACCGCACGCGCCTACCCGGGCAGATTTGGTGGACGGCCGACTTCCCCAAGTGCCCTCTGCCTGGCGCTAAGGGGGAAGGCGACGATCGTACGCCTGCCTCCGACGCCCGGTGCTTTTGCGGCGGAGGGGGAGGTCGGTAGTGTCCTCCCTCACCCACTGGCCGCCTCCTTCTGCGTCATAACCCGCTCACAAAAGCGAGAACTGCGTCCCAGCACCTTTCGCTGCCGACCATGGCGGAAATCACAGCCGGCAGCGAAAGGTCTGCCCCCACAACACGTTTCAGCGCCTCGCGCTCCTCCCCCCAAGCCGGACACACCTCCAGCATAGGCTATAATACCTATACCAAGTATATCTATCAGCGATTTAGGACTGTCATGTCAAAAAGTCCCTATATAACGATATTGAGAAAAAAAAAGATCAGCGATCAAATACGTATTTTTGATGATTTTAAACAAAGAACTCGCATACTAACTAAAATGCTTACGTACGCTTTGTACGCGTTCCGAAGTGTAAAGATGCAATATTGGATTGTTTCTCTTCCTACTAGTGTGTCCATACACATTTTTACGATAGGATAATTTCGCTCATGAATTTTGGTTATTTCTTAATAACTTTTGCAAATTTGCAAGCGGAACTTAATTTTTTTCAAAAATCATCAATATGCCATTCCTAATCGAATGATACCTCAATCATAATTTTCGGAGACTGCTGATAAAATTTGACCAAAATGGCACTTGTTGACTAGACTAATAGCACATGTGCTGTTATAGCGGAATAGGACTGATGGATTGCTGAAAAATATGCCATAATCGAACCCACGGCAAGCAACTCTTTCTTTTCAAAGTTGTGTGCTTATCAAGAATGTCAACTATCAGTCTTATTTATAAGTAAGGTTTATAGCAAACAAAATTCAGGAAAAATTTCAACAGAAAAGCAGAAAAACAGGGAAAATCATTTTTCACATACAGCGCCATCTCTGATACATAGCATGTACTACAAACCAATATGGTTTTGCATGGTAGTGGAGTAGATGGCGCCAGTACGTGGTGTGAGTATTCCTCACGAAAAGAAGTTGGTGGCGAAACGGAGTTCGCCGGGTTTGCTAGTACTTTATAAACATTAGCGGTCCCCCGACGTGACGACGCTTGGAAAATAAAAAAATATTTGAACTGACATAATATAATATGTAACGGTACCTAATAATTAGAATAGGCTTAAAATATTATTTGTTAGTTTTTAGAATTGTTTTTTTGTGTCGGGAGGTTTTTAATATTTTACGTATGAAAATTAGCAAGAATGTTTGTTTAAACAACTTTAAATCGTTATATAACAATTCGGAGTCTAGGTCTTTGACTGATCCGTTGGCGCAGTTTGCAGTGACCCTTAGTGTTTCGAGCGGATAAATACCCGGTTGGTAATCAGTAAGTTATTTGGTTAATTAACGGGTAAAATATATTTTCTAAGGATACTTAACTGCTTGCAGTGTCAGTCTAGACATTCGATTTTTTTTTAGAATTTTTATAATAATTAAATTGCAATGAAAAAAATTTAATGAAAAATTCCACATGTAAAAATTAAAGAAAATCATCAGTGAAAATTCTTAGAAGCACTTTTAGTATTATAATTGATTTGTTATAAGAATTTAAAAAATTGACAGCTGTCAGTACTTTGGTTAATTATCCAGTAAAATATTGATGGTAAGTTGGTAAAGTAAGTAAAAAATATATTTCACCGGTAAATTCTCTTCCCTAGTGACCCTGTTTTCTGCTCCAAGGGTTGTGGGCTCGATTCCCGCCCCGAGTCTGGGTGTAATATATGTTTATTTACAGGGTGACTGGTGAATTACCATCGACATTCGGGGAGAGCGCTCGGCGCACGGTTCCCACTCGAATCATGTAAAAAAAATAGGTAAATATTAATAAACTTTTAAGTAAAGTTACTCAACAATTATCCAATTATTTACGCATCGTCTGGACACCCTAGCAGCTAGCTGCACTTTCGACACAAAACAGGTAGTTTATCTACGTCCAAACGCCGCCACGTGTAAACAGGGTAGCAGGATAAACAAGCATGATCCAGTCCCCCTTAATACTTTAATCCTGGCTTAGGAAAGGCAAAAATACTAAGATATTTTACTCGTTTAAGCAACAAATTTGTTGACTAGTTAATTATGTGACTTTGGCAATTTTTAGGTGTGAACAAGCGACACATTACAACACCTGTGCATGTGCCGCCGGCATGACTGGAAAAGTGTCATCGCTTCATTTATTTGAATTGAAATTTATGAAAATTTGGTCAAAAATTAAGTACCTATTTTTATTGCATGACCCGAATGGGAACCGCGCGCCGAGCGTTCTCCCCAAATATCGATGGTAATTCACCAGTCACCCTGTATATGTATCTATATTTATTTAAAAAAATATATATATCAGTCGGCTGTTACCTATAACACAGGCATTAAGTTGCCTACCTTAGGAGCAGACGACCATATGTGTGTGTTAAACATATACATATACTTATATATCCTAAACTGTTATTTAAAATGAAGAATGATGAAAGGAAGCTAAAAATCATTTTTGAATACCCATTCAATTATATAACGTAGTTCATCGATTTTTTTTTGTTTCATTTAGACAATATGGCGTCTAGTTGTCGCTGTGGTAAATTTTAATTATAATAATTTTACATATACATATCGCCATGTCTTTAGTGACACTCGCGAGGTTAAGACGAATCGATTGACGTAAGAATTATGAAAATCGATCAGCGTGTTTGGTCTCTACAACGCCACATTGGAACGAACATACATACGTAAATACATATATAGACAGATAAACACATTACCCTCCTTTGCGTCGCGTAGTCGGGTAAAAAAATAAAAATAAACAAAACCAAGTTGTATTATTTTAGCCAGGTCCTTAAATAACACTTATAATATTTGTAGATAGCCACAACATGCAAAGAAATAAAAAGATGCGAAAGTACTATTCATGTATAATACGTACATCATCCGTGCTATATTAATAAATATATTCAACTTAAAGTTTATTGTACAAATAAAAACAATGGCACTGAAATGTATTGTCAAAATATATTTTTTAACGATTATTTATCAAAATATTCAGTTATTATTTTGAAATCATATTTATAACTGGCCACTTTTTTCCGATACGTGGCATAGGCACGAACGACTTCCACGTTCGCCGCCATTTTGACATACAGTGAATAGTAGCGACTTCAGTGGATTGAAGCGTTTTTACTTCATTTAACACACATTTCCTCGAAAAAAAAATTGTAAGTCTACTACCGTGATTTTATTTTTGTTATATGTAATAATACTTAAGTGATTGAACATTATTTTATATACTTTACAAGCCTTGGGTGGTGACCCGAACAAAATTACCAACAGCGGTGTTCACAAATCTTCATAATGTTATAATTTGACTTGTTAAATATTAGTCTAATATTGTGTTCCGTATTTTATTTGTTATACTACGCGGGCCTGATTGTTTGATTCGGTCTAGCTTGAACAATGTACGTCTAATTCTAGCCAGGACTTGCCATGTCATTATCATTGATTACAGTAATGCATAGTGACGGATGAGTCAGAGTGAATGTATTTTCTAATTTTTTATTAATATATTTCTATTTCAGAAATTCATAAAACCGCAAAATGGGGAATATGTTTGCAAATTTGTTTAAAGGCCTATTTGGCAAAAAAGAAATGAGAATATTGATGGTAGGTCTCGATGCAGCTGGTAAAACCACAATCTTATACAAACTTAAATTAGGAGAAATTGTTACTACAATTCCCACTATTGGTGAGTATTACTTCTTTATTCAATTTATTTTATGACTTTTAATATATTTTATTTACATAATATTAAAAATCAATATGCATACTTTTTTAAAATTTGCTATTTTTGTTTCTATTACTTTTAAAGCTATTTTAAAATTACATTGTAGTGATAAAGTTTGAACAAGACTTATATAGCAATTTGTGAATCTTAATAATCAATATTACTAATATAATCCGATATTATAATATTTTTTTTATATCCATTTTGTCTTTTTATGATTCATGATGTTAGTGGTTAATGCATGCTTAATTTAACAATTAGGAATCCATACTTTTTATACTTTACAAAAATAAGTGTTAAATATGAAATTAATTTAGTATAAAAAAAATTTCTCTTTTTTATTAACAACTTGTCTAAGATTATTTATTAAGTAAAATTTTTGTATATAAATATTTGTAGAATAATCTTTTTCTTAATTATAACAATTTCGAAACACAATACAATTAAGATATGTCGTAGTTATAATTGTCATAGTTATAATAGTTTGAAAAAAAATTTCAGGATTTAATGTGGAAACTGTAGAATACAAAAATATCAGTTTCACTGTGTGGGACGTTGGTGGCCAGGACAAAATTAGACCGCTATGGAGGCATTACTTCCAGAACACACAGGTTATTTACTTTATTATAATTTTGTATATTTAGGCTACTTATCAAGTTGTCAAATTTTGGTAGGTGGTTTGATATATGATTTGAAACAATCATTAATAAAGCTGCTGAAATAATCTAAGGATTAGTGCTTATGTATATAAGTATTTAATACAAGTGGTGGAAAGCTGTGGCGCTATATAGACCTGTTTAAGATGTAATTTTTTTTTAATTAGATAGTTTTAATATTATCATAATTTTTTTTAGTTACAGAATATATTACAGCTTGTAAAAAGTGATTAATTATTTAAAAAATATATGTTTATTTTTACACTTTTTATTACTTTAGTAATTGACTATTATTTGAGACTACCATATAGGTATTTCTGTATAAGTAATTTGTTTAATATTTGTATTTTCAGGGTCTCATCTTTGTAGTAGACAGTAATGATCGAGAGCGTATTGGCGAGGCACGTGAAGAACTCATGAGAATGTTAAGTGAAGATGAATTACGAGATGCAGTACTTTTGATTTTTGCAAACAAACAGGTAAATTTTATTTCATATATATCTATTTAAATATAATTGAAATATATATAAATAGACTTATAAATTTAAATATAATTTAATATTTAAATATATATGTCTAGGGCACACATAATTTTTATATTTACTGTCTTGCATTATTTTCTGTCTAGGATCTGCCAAATGCCATGAATGCTGCTGAGATAACAGACAAATTGGGTCTGCATTCACTGCGTAATCGCAACTGGTACATCCAGGCGACGTGCGCTACGTCCGGAGACGGGCTATATGAAGGGCTCGACTGGCTCTCCAACCAGCTCAAGAATGCCAACCGCTAAATACCTGTGCGCTATCAACTCGCAGACTAATCTGATTACTGAAAGAGACTATGGTTTAAGATATGTTAACTTTATTTGCTATAAATGAATACAATGTATTATGTGCGGTATCATAAATGTATTACTGTGTCACCCGGTGACCGAGCTCGCATCGCAATCTCACCGAACCACTCGCTTATACTGAAGACCAAGTATGTCTTTCTCAAATAAGCAACGCATAAGTAACTACATAAGCAAAGTGGTGCATTAATTGTCTTCAAAATGTTATATCGATATTAATTTGTACAAAAATAAGGGGTCATGCTGTACTTAGTGCAATGAGGTATTAGTCACTGGGACTGCGTTGTTTGTTCGATCTCTGATGATGTTGAACAAATATAGTATGTAAAGTTAATGCAAAATTAAAATTTTTGTTTATATATGTATTATTAAACAAAAAATAAAACTGTATATTTGATTAATGCATTGTGATGTGGATAGGTACATATGTGTAGCTGACTCGTGATAAAGTGAATCACAGCATAACATGTTTTATATGTATACTATAATGTGGTATAAGTTATCGTAATAAAGTATTTAAAGTTAATTCATTTTTATGACTTTAATTCACTGGTTCAGTAGCTATTGTCTTTAGAAGGCTGCACATGGGAAAGGATTGTTCATCGAGAGCTATAATGCTCAGTAATAATAATAACAGTCATTAGAGCTTATGAGATTTTGAAAGTAGGAGTAAGTAAAGTCAAGTAAGGGAAAAGTTGATAATAATAGTATGCTTTGGTGTGTTACATGTCACAACCTATTCACATCGCTTTGTGACTTATTAGGGAACTAACTACTCCTTCGATTTCGATTTTATGGTGATACTTACCGCCGATTTTGTGCATATTCCACTTATTATTTGAACGACTTATTGTATGATTATAGGTTATTTTTATGGAAGTTAACTAGGTAGACTAAGTAAGCTGTTATGTATTTTAACATTTCAACCGCATTCAAAAGAAATCTAACCGACAGCTCTCATTTATCGGATGGCTCGATATGACCACCTGCATTTATAGTTGACTTCTCATGACGAACCGAGATTTAATTTAGGCGTAATTTGTATTAGATAGACGTTGTGTCATTTTGAGAAGTGTTTTTGTGTACAAGAAACTGCTCAGAGACACTTCAGTGGTACTTTCCTCTTACACAATAATTATAACTTAGCATTTTTATAATAATTTAGAAGAAATTATTAAAACACAATTTAAGGATATGATTACGTGGTGTGTGGTGGAGATTTTTTTTTAATTTTTATGAAAATCAAAAAGATTAATAAAAAGCGAAATGTGACATTCCGGTTTGTCTTAATGCTGTATTATGGAATAAAATATCCTCACCAATTTCCGTTTTTAATTAATCCTATTATATTTTTATACCTAATAATGATTAATTGTGTATCTAAATTTGAACTATTATAAGATATAAGATTTTATAAAGATAATTTGTATATTAAGCCAACAATCAAAGTAAGTAGAGATACTTTTTAAAGTTAGTGGTACGAAAAGATACAACTAGATCCATTGAATTGTATAAATTAAGATGGATTAATAAATACACTTTGCCAGAGGAGGGCATGACGTGGGAAATTCATTTTTAGAAAAAAAAAGTCGAACATGAAATACGATCTCAGGTTGACCGTGCGCCACGTAGACGCGTTACCGATTGGGCTATTTCGTCACAGCCGAAGAAATTAGATTTTTGTATTATATACGTGGATTAGAAAGTTTTGAGTTTTTTCTTTACATTGAATGGCCATTCGATGCTATTACATGGAGGATTAACACCCAAAAGGAGTACTATATCTACACAGTTGTCTAATCCCATAATGAGTTTCACACATCGTACCTTCTGCTTGTTTTTTTTCCAAAGTAGTCTTATGATAGCTACGAAGTTTTCTGTGTCACATATTAAGCTAAGAAAATTTTCTTCTTCTTAGTCTTGATATGTAGCGCCGCAACTTTGCATCATCATTTCATCAACTTTGATCAACCACATAAATGGACACTGCAAAATTGTATGGAGTTTGCTCCAGATTGTTTGGATCAGAGATTCCCAAAAATATTTTGGCTAGAGACCCCTTTTTCAAAATGAATTGATACCTCAGACCCCTCTTAGACAAATTACTTTAAAAATTCTATATCTGGTTTTTTTCCTATACAGACAGAACTCGGTAGGTTTCGGTAGAAAAAGGTATCTTCAGGGTAGCTTGTCCGCGACGGGTCCAGTATCAAGACATCTTTACGGCCTTCAAAAAAGGAGGTTATAATATTTAAAACATACAAAATACCAATATAGAGATAATTATATCAATATAGAGAATCTTTGTACCTGCATAATCAATGAACATCATTTATGGCAATGGCTGTATATATAGGGACTGGGATTCATAGGATCCGCCTTTCAATTTGGAATACGCGGAAGAAAATGACAGTGAAATAAGTCCGTTCATGTGGTGCGAGTATAAATTCAATACACGAGGTGGATTCGTGTTGGTTGAATAAGAGCCAAGAAGATGGTGTTTACTTTATGCGAATGTAGCCTTGTCTAAGGTTCCAGCATCCCATATCCTATTCAACTGTCTTAACTTCTTAATCCTAACTATGATGTCCTTCTTTGCTAAATTCCCCGTCCTGTAAATATTGAATGTTTTTTGATGACAATGTGTTTAGATCGAGACTCACTACACCGTCGTTCAAGCAACACAGACCCAGACACTCCACACACAAGGAACCGTTCAGCAGACCACTCTAACGGTTTCGCCAATGTCTCCTGGCCGTGTCCTTCTGGACCGAATAACTCAAGCCATGCTCTCCTCTTTGCAAAAGCTGTTCTCGAAGAGAGCCAACAATAACGCACCTTCGCAACCGACCCACAGCAGGATCACGCAATCCTCGCCCATCGAAGATATCAGAAGCGGAGAAGTGGGAATTAAGACCAGATGCGTGGCTCTTTTCATGGACAGTGAGATAGAGAGGAAAGGAATCTGCTTCTGTCCGTCCGAAACCCGCGATCGGCTGGTGATTTCACCGGGGCTCGTTTTGCTGATAAAGGGTCGCACACAAAAGACCAGTATTAAGCGCACAAAGATTGAAGCGCTAGCGCAAGAACAGGAGGGCGACTCTTCAGATGGCGAAAACCATCTCGAACGACCGGGAAGCCGGCTTACTATCCGTGACCTGGGGACTACCATCGCTGGAATGGATAAATGGGGTACCAGGATGCGGCAAGACAACTCGCATAGTCAGGGACTTCGACGAGGACACGGAGGTCGTGATCAAGACCACAGTCGAGGCGGCCAAAGACTTAAAAGAAAAACTGGCGCACCACTATGGCAACAAAGCCAAGCAAAAGGTGCGCACTATGGCCTCTGTTTTGGTAAATGGTTTCCGTGAGGGCTCGACAATTACCCGCCTAACGGTGGACGAAGCCCTTATGAATCACTTCGGAGCCATATTAATGGCCGCCCGACTATCCGGTGCAAAGAAGGTGTTCCTCATCGGAGATATAAACCATCTGCCGTATAACGACAGGGATAACCTGTTCAAAATGCGGTACTGTAGTACAGGGTAGGTCACCCTGCTAACAACCATCTCGTGCGAATTGTCATGCACGCATCGCAACCCCAAGGATGTCGCCTTTGCCATCAGCGAGGTCTACGGAACCATATACAGTTCCAGCGCCAAGATCCGATCGTTGCGAGTGGAGAGCCTCACAGGCGCACGTATCCCCGTAGGAAGGGATCGGACCCTATACCTGGTTTTTACGCAAGATGAAAAGAGATTGCTGACTAACCAGGGATATGAGTCCGGCGAGGGATCGCGCGTCTTAACCATCCATGAGGTGCAGGGCCAGACCTACGAGGACGTCGTCGTCCTCCAGACTAAGACGAGGAGGCTCCGAATCCATGACAGCGTTTCGCACACCTTAGTCGCGGTGACTAGACACACTAGGTAACACCTGTGTCTATTACACCGACGACTGTGATGACGCAATTGGTCGCTGATATATGCCGGTCAGCGTTCTCTGTGGCGTCCTTGTCGATACGCGTAGCACATCGAAAACCGGCCAAGAACGAGTCGGACTCGCGCGAAGGGTTCCGCTTCCGTACTATTATCTTTAAAAACATCAATAAAAATCTTGTCTGTATTTTTAAAGTGATTAATATGACACAATATTCTATGAATATTTCAAGAATCTACCTGTTTCAGTTATCAATATCGAGCAAAACCAAGCAAAAAAAAATCACGTTTGTTGTATGGGAGCCCCTTTGCCCTATTTGTTTTATTTTAATTTAATTGTTTTAATTTAATTTTAGTTTATTTTTTAAGTGAATATATAACTAAATATTATACAAATATAACCAAATCAGGAGTGGCTAAATTTTAATACGTAGATATCCTTTCCAAAAACCGTTATAATCAATTACTTCATAGTAATTAGTTTAATCATTTGATTAAATATTTCAACTTGCGTAATTAATAATAATTTAACTTCAAATTATTAGGAATTATAATTAACAGTTCATTGTGAAAACAATAAAAATTAATCACAAATTACAAAGTAAAGTAGTGTGTTTGTTTCGGCACTATATTAAAAAAAAAAAGAGATTCTGAATACTGTCTAGGATTTTAGTTCGTGTCAATACGAATAAAATGAGTTCAAACTCGTTCAGGTTGGGTAATTTCATTTGAGAGTTCCCATGCCTTCCTTCAGGTTTAATTATCAGGTCAGCTTAATGTTATAATAATATAATATTATCATTCCCTTAATCTATCCATGCAAAATTTTAGCTTAATTGGAAACCAAGACAGAGAGACTGGTACAGGCAGGGCCGGCCTAAGGCGAAAATTGCAAATGTGCAAGACCCATTTTTTATGCCTCTATCGGTCCGGACCCTCCCCCGGAAAAAAATTAAAATTTAAGGTCTAAAAACACAGTTTTGTGTACTTTTGCACCTTTTAGAACATTCCATGTTATGTCTCTCATTTTGATTTATTATTGATTGACTTGATAGGTTCGATACTCTTTCCTGTACCTTAAACCACTATTATCTATACATATAATAAAATGGTAGAAAAGTCAAAACTGTACATTGAATATTTTTTTAAAAGAATACTTGGGGTGTGATCTACAATCGATACCGAAGCCAAAAATATAGTTTTTAGAATTTTTGTCTGTTTGTCTGTTTGTCTGTATGTATGTCCGGGATAAACTCAAAAAGTACTGCATGGATTTACTTCAAATTTGGTACGAATATTATTAAGAAGTCGGGTCATAACATAGGCTACAAATTATCACGCTATCACCTACGGGGAACGAGTAGTGAACCTTTATTTCTTCAACGCATTCTGTAACAGCGTGTAATCTAGCGACGCATATTTGAATGTTGTTATTATGTTAATAACCATGCTATAAGCTATCTTCACACTAAAAAAATCACGAAATATAAGTAACTTAGGCTGATAAACATAATGAATGTAAGAATAAATGTAATATAAGAAATGAATATAAGTAGTATCAAGACAATTTTAGAGCAGCGCCATCTATGAGATTTTAAAAACATCAAGTCGAATTACATGTGTAAACCCTTTTTGGATATAAATTTGAATTAAAATTATTTAATTTTAATTTAAATTTGATCATGTTGGCGAGGTTAATAGTTGTTCATAAGAGTCATAGATGGAGTTGTGCATTTTAATAAAAATTGTATCGTTGATTCGTTTCAGAGATGAGCAAGAGAATTTTAAAAAAATGTGTTTATATAAGTTTTAAGCTGCTTCATCTATGTCTTATAAAATTCATCGAGTTTTTCTGTATGTAATAACAAACAGAACTCAAAAAGAACTGCATAGATGTATAACAAAATTTAAACTCGAAAACGGCACGCTATTGCTGTAAACAATTTGAGTTAAATAACGAAGAAACAGGAAAATTAAGCATGCCATATATATCATAAAAATAAGAAATGCTTATGCTTCCGCCTTAAAGTCATCTCGCTCCACAGACACACCATTGAGGCGGAAATTCTTACGGGTTGTGGCGTCGGCGAAGCAGTATTTATACGCATTCCGCTCATACCTCATAACTTCCCGTTCCAGTTCAAGCGCGTACAGTTCCCCGTGAGTGTTTGCTTCGCGATGACCATCAATAAGTCGCAGGAGCAGACACTGAGGGTAGCTGGTTTCGACCTCAGGACGAGCTGCTTCACACGGGCAGCTGTACGTCGCTTGCTCCCGCGTCACCAGTCCTGACTCTCTTTACATTTTGGCTGCGGAGAGCCAAACTACTAATGTTGTTTATCGAGAAGTCCTATAAATATGTATTTTTACCATATTCTGTATTCCTTATTTATTATTTTCTCCATCCGTTTCAGTCACAACTTATGACTTAATTCAGCAGAATCACCATAAAGTCATTTATTCAAAGCAGGCTTAAAATAAGCACTTTTTGAAAGTCAATTTTACAAAAGACAGTCTCCCTCTGTTACTGTACTTTCTGTAGATATGAAATGTAAAGAAGAAACGGGTAAATGAATGTTATTTTAAAAGGTATAATAGTAGGTACTTTTGGTGCTGTATAGCGTTCACGCAGACGACGTCGCGGGCAGCAGCTAGTGTTAAATAAACAAATGGAAGCTTCTGGGTCACGTTACAATGATTTTTGCATTTATATTACAAGTACCTACTCTCAGAATAAATAGCTAATGCGGGAATCACCGTCCGCTGGATATATTCCACATTTCAAGATATATTTCACATATTTAAATTAATTTCTAAAAATTAGCCTTTTTTTTAACCCAAAATTGGCCAATTTTTTGCCCCTCTACAAGTGCGGCTGCATACGTCGCACACACCTCAGTCCGGCTATGGGGATGGTTGATCCCTAGGGGACACTTGGTAAACTTGATTTCTAGTTCTAGCAAACGTGGTACATTTTATTACGATAGCAGAACTCATTTATTTATGCCTAACTTCACTTTCTATCTTGGCGCGTTGTGACTAATATAACTAGTTTGCAAATGTCGAACGGGGGAATATTTGTGTCGTGCCATACTTAATTTTCGGTAAGTTTTAACTGGATTTATTTGATGAAAAGTGAAGGAAATACTATTAGTAGGTGTGTTTATTGTGTTAGTCGTTTATTTAAGTGTAGATTGGCCTTGATTACATTAAAATACGTGATCACTAGTTTTGAGTATGGCATGTTTTATAACCTTACTATGTATGGGGAGACTTAGTCCTTTTATTTGAGGGTGAGATGATCCTGGGATCTTGTGTCCCAATGAGGGATCAAGTCTTACCTACGATTCATAAAGCTATCGATGATATATTATAAGCCAAATATATAGCCAAAAGGAAATGTTATGATTTTAGCAGTCTATGTATATATCCACTATGCATGTATGTACTCGATGTGTGTACTGTAGCGGGAAAACTATTGAACCAATTTAGACGAACAAGGTGTCGATCGATTCTTTATTATAGTCAAGTGACAAAGGATACATTTCACCAAAAATGTCAAAAAAAAAAATTGCCGTCACATCGAGTGATATGTCATATGAAAGAATATAAAATTTTAAAAACAAAAATATAAAAATAGAAATATTAGGTGTACAAATAAGTTTTAGGACACTTTTTTAAAAATTCAAAATTTATTTAAAAAATAAATAGAACTCTTTTAATCATCAAAATAATCTCCATCACTTTGTATAACCTTGAGCCATCTGTTAGGTAATTCACGGATGCCTTCTGCAAAGAAAATTTCATCTTGCGAGGCGAGGAAGACTTCCACCCATTTTTGCACTTCTTCAAATGTTTTGAAACGTACATCAGACAATTCGTTTTGCGTTTTCCGAAACAAGTGAAAATCGGTTGGAGCGATGTCCGATGAATACGCCGGGTGTGGCATAACCTGCCATCCAAGAGCCATTAACGTATCCTTGACCAGTTTACTAACATGAGGTCTGCATTGTCATGGAGCAGTATTACTGGACGTTTTCCTTTGCCAGTAAACGGACGTTTTCGTTCGATTTCATGGTTGAGTCGTATCAATTGTTGATGATAGCGATCTGCAGTAACTGTCTGGCCAGGTTTAAGAAGTTCATGATAGAGTATACCTTTCATGTCCCACCATATACACAGCATTACTTTGTTACAGTGAATACCGCGTTTTGCCGTCGATGTTGTCGGCTCGCCGGGGTCGACCCAGTGATATTTGCGTTTTGGATTTTCAAAATAGACCCATTTTTCATCGCCGGTTACAATCTTCCACAAAAAAGATTTTCTATGTTGCTTGTTATAAAGACTTAAACAGATGTCAAGACGGCTATTTTTTTTTCTTGAGTCAAATCGTGTTGCACCCATTTTGATCTTTTTCGAATCTGTCCCATTGCTTTTAAGCGGTTGGAAACAGTTTGCTGAGTTACCTCAAGTTGTTCTGCAAGTTGTTTTTGCGTCTGACAAGAGTTTTCATCCAGCAACGCTTGCAGTTCCTGGTCGTGTCCCCTTACAGGGGCTCCGGTACGTTCACGATCAGAAACATCGAAATCACCTTCTTTAAATCGCTTAAACCAATACTCACATGTACTTTTAGACACTATGTTGTCCCCGAGAACAGAACAGATAGATTCACATGCTTTTCGAACACTTTTTCCTTGATGGAATTCATAGCGAATGCAGTGTCTAATAAATAGCTTATCAGTTTGCATGTTTTATTCACAAATTTAGAGGTTATACTTAAAATTCTTTTACGTTACGATATTACATTTTATATTTGAGCGGTATCTTTGAATTGACGTTTAACTTTTTTTTTAACATTGAACGCAAGTGTCCTAAAACTTATTTGTACACCTAATAGTTTTCCTTAGTTGGGTTAAACTTTTTCAACTTTTTGCTCTCTCAGGAAATCATCCCGCAAATATATAAATCAAGAGAATGTTAAAAAAAAAGAACACCAGTAGCCAAAGAAAAATTAAAAATTCTTCGATAACTTAAAAAGACTCATGGATATATACTACTTTGAGCCGCAGCAAATATACAAAATTTATGAAACGGGTTTAACAACAGTCCATAAACCAAAGAAAACTGTTGCTTGTCGTAGCCTCAAACATGTATCTAAAGTTACATCTACTGAAAGAGGAGAGTTCGTTACGGTCTGTTCTGTCTGTTGTTAAATAATTTGGAAGATTATATCAGACTTAATGTTTTTGGAGATTATAAAGAGTCAGCTTGTTAGTCGAATTATAATTGTTAGAAGAAAATGATGTTTAAACTTTTTGATCACCAGTTGTGTGTTATTATTTGGAAAATAATACAGTTAGTTATTTAAAATTATGACAGATTAGTTCTATTTCTGTGATTCAAGTCAAATAATTAATGTGGAATCAACCCTCTGAGTATGTTATTCGCGTTGAAAATCTGTTTACCATGTGTCCCCAACTATGGGAGATTTGGTTCGTGCAAATAAAGTTATCTGATCGGTGGGAATCAAACTTCTATTTATGAAAGATACGGTAAATATCTATTTGCTATACGTTTTCCTATTTCTAGACACACTGTTGACTGCAAATTAAGTTATTTATTCGATGAGAATCAAGTTTGGGGAGACACGGTAAAAATTGGTTTACCAAGTGTCCCATGTCCCTGGGAGATTTGATCCCCCTGGGATCAAGGCTCCCAATCAGGGGTAAACAAGTCTCCCTTACAAATGAGACACATGGTAAAAGTCTACAGTATGGTATTTAATTAAATAATGAGTTAAATTGTAGCACAATCTTGTTTCTATTCAAACTATCATTGAATAGATAAATTCTGAATCTTTTGACCAAAAAAGTTTTCTAATATTGTAAAAAATACAAAAAGGGGATCAACCATCCCCAGGTTCCCCTACAGGTAACACTAAATAAAAGCTTGTAAAAAAACAGGTACGAATGGAAGAAATCGCTTCTTAGAGATAAGCCCGCCTTTTTATATTAATATTTGTATGTTTAAATTATTTATGTAAATTCCTTCGAAAGTGGGGTACAATAAAGAGTATTCTATCTATCTACATAAAATTACATTTGTTCTCAAATAGGAAATAATGTGTTCTACTTATAAAAGCTTTAGCCTACGGATGAGTAGTGGTTTAAAGTAAAAGCATTTTCAAAACGATGTGAAATAGTTTATTCAGAATAATAATTATGTAAAAAAATAAAAAAATATATACTACTGGAGTTTATCCGTAATCGCAACGTCTGGTATGAGACATAATTATACTTGTTTAGCAACTTCAAAGTAGGAAATTCTATTTAGGTACTTCTATGTATGTGTATACATAATAGTGGTATATATTTTCATCGTAATTATACATTTAGACTTTAGAGCCAATAGTGTACCCGATCCGACTTCACAATAGTATGTGTATAAACAAAACAAAAAAAAAATATATTTTGTAATTTGTAGAGTATCGAAGTCGACGACCGTTATGGTGTAGTGGTGCGAGTAGTTGCCTCAACGCCGCGCGCCGGCGGTCGCGGGTTTCGATTCCCGCTCGGGACAGTTATTAATTGTAGGTAGTTGTACAAACATTTATTTCCGGTATGGGTGTATGTCCTTTTGGGTTTCCCCATCGTGCCTCGAAGAGCACGTAAAGCCGTCGGTCCCGGTTGTTATCATAGATAGCCGATAACGATCGTTAGCAATGGTAGGGAAATTATTCGCTAACCCGCAGTGGAGCAGCGTGGTGAATTCTCAAACCCTTTTTCTATATGGAGAAGAGGCCTTGAGACCTGCTCAGCAGTGGGTGGCTTACAGGCTGATACAGACATTTTCATCATCATCATCGTATCAGCTGTTAGATGTCCACTGTTGAACATAGGCCTCCCCCATCGACCTCCATAGCGACCGGTTCAAATCAGCCTACATCCAACGGCTTCCGGCGACTTTCCTCAAGTCGTCTGTCCATCTCGTGGATGGCCATCCGACGCTGCGCTTGCCGGTACGTGGTCTCCACTCGAGAACCTTTCTGTTCCATCGGCCGTCAGTTCTTCGAGCTATATGCTCTGCCCACTGCCACTTCAGTTTGCAAATCCGTTCTTGAAATTCATATTATGTAAAGTTTTATTTTCCTCGCAAGTTTTCAGAGCGAATTATTTTATACATGAAACCAGAATTGTGAGCTGAACATTTTGACTTCAACGCACACTAAAATGTTTGTTTTTATGGAAAATTCCGTTTTTCAGACATTCATTATTTTAATAACTATTGTGAAAATAATTAAACGAATTAATTTTTTAAACTATAATATCTAATTATAATATTTCCTAGTCAGTATTAAATAGTATTTGTACTCCTGGTACATAATTATAATAATGTAAAAATGCTTTAAATTTCATTTTCTTATATGCAAAATTCCCTTAGTTATTATTAAAGTAAATAAGAAAAAGTTTTTTCGACTTTAGCCTTGGCATTATTGCACCCGACATACGGACTTATATTCTTTTTAATAATAAGTGTTTTGTTAGTCAAAAATTTTGTGCTGAATTGCATAAAAAATTCTATATCGGAAAAGGAATTAAGAGTTACATTATTTGGACCACCTTTATATCAATGTAGAGCTATACTAGAGACAGGTAGATGGTTCCGATGCTGGGCTCACAAATACAGTCCTTTACTAATTCTTACTCTCGGGACTAGCACTACTGTTTGATTGTTTTAAATTGTAACTATCGTTAAAAATTTCGTCAATTCTGTTCATATAGCACATTGTCTTTCTAGTTGGCTAGTGTGGCCATATATACATATATGGCTAGTGCTATATGTTAAACAAACTATACCCCACATTTACAGAAATACATATAAAAAAATACAGTTTTGGTATAAATAAATATTAATAATAAATAAACGCCTTACAATCAACGAATCAGTATTCAGTATCGATTACAGACAACCCTTTAAAATATTTCAAAATATCTTCAATGTACATAATTAGTTCTGTTACATTTTTATTATAGGTAAGTATATATTAATCTTTAAAATATGGTCAAAACAAATTTCAAATTCAAAACCTAAATGTTGACAACAATACTTGGTAAACAAGTCAAAGTAATTAAAAAAACTAAAAAACCAGTGTAATTTGGAAATAAAATTAGTTTGGCGCCAAAAATCCGCCATGTTATTTTATTTTTTTAGTTTGATATACCCAGTGTCACTCCACAGTAAATACGAATCTAATGACACCTCTCAACCTAAAATCCATCGATCCGTTCATGCTGTAGAGCGACACAAACAGTTATACATACATACATACATAAATGCCCTCGAAAAACATAACCCTCCTTCTGGCGCAGTCGGGTAAAAATAATGTAAGCATTAGTGCATATTTAATCATATGTTAAGTGTTTATCGTATATTAGAGAAGAGCTCACTAATACCACCATAATATCAAACAACTATCATTATTCATTTTATTAAGATAATTAATTATTTCTGTTAATTAATTTGTTATGCGTCTGCGATCATTATGCGCATAGAATCGTTTCTAGTTAGGTAAGGAATGCAAATATTTCATTGATTTTCTAAATTAGTAATATGCAGGTATGTTAGTTGGGCTTTTCGAAACAGAGCAATTCAATAAATTATAAATAATGGTTTCAGTATGTTCAAAACCGATTGTTTATTATTCTATATCAAAATAATACATTTTCAACTTTATTTCATAATCAAAACTTATTGGTTTAAAACAGACCGTATCATCATTTTATATATAAGTAAAATTATGTTAATTAATTAAAATTAGATGAGTAAATATATATATTTGAAACAAATTAGTTTTTAGTATATTCTTATGATCTTTAAAAATAAGAAAGTACATTTTGCATTTTGCTATTTTGTTATGATTTATTTAACAACTGAGTATTACTAGGCGTAATGTAATTAAATGCAGATAATAACCGGTAAAAGTTGCAGCATAAGTGCAAGTGAGTGGCGTAGGTGGTCATGCGTGTCTGCGAGCGGCGGGGCGGGCGGCTTGGATGGCGGCGCAGCAATTTTCCCCGCCCGTACCGCCGTGGACCGCTCTAACGCTGCGTTTTCCGCGAGGGGCGCGCCGGCCCCCTCACCCGTACGAGCTGGGAAATTGCTCTTCGCTCGCCTCAGTCCGGCTCCGCCGTCGTACAGAATTGACGTATACGATTTGCGCGCTACGGTCGCCCCTCGCGAGTCTCCGCTCGAATAAACACTGCATCAGATATCCGAACGAAAAGAGCGCGCGCAGCGAAAATAGTGAGCTCGTGGCCGGGACTGTCTGAAAGCAGGTGGGAGAACAAGTGGTAGGTGCGGGCAGTAAGATGCTGCCTGCGCTGGCGCTGCTGGTGCTGCTGGCATTGGCTCCAGCCAGGCCAGCAGTTGCGCGGCGACGTGCACCCGACTTGCGCGAAGATGAGCCTGCGCGTCGCACTACACGCCCTGCCGGTATGTCCAGGCGACTCTCTGGTGAGAGAGCAATTAAATGCAGATTATAATCAATCTTTCGTATATATGTAAAACAGTTTTTATTGCAATGCATACTCATCTTTATTTGATGCACTGGGTATTGAAGAAATTTACGCGTCTTACTATAAGTGGATTAGAATGTTTATGCAAATAATTACATTGCGCATTTTCTGACCTGGTAGAGTAGTAGGACGACTCAATTAATTAAATTGTACGAGACGTTAGTTAATTAAATGACGCTGTGAGGGGGCTAGTACATGCCGCCAGTCGTCGCATTTTATGTTAAAACGATTTATTGGTATATTTTATCCGACGATTGCATATCGTTATCGTTTCAATATCATCGCCGGTAAGATGGGATAATAAAAACAATGCCACGTGAGAGCGGTGATCGTTTTTCTTCTCAATACGACTCGCAATAAAATGTCAAGTGATCTATTTTTGAAGCATGCTACAAGTTATCTTTTTATCGGCCAAAGACTTTAAGCTAAACATGTATGTATGTTTAGTTAGGTTTTATTGGATTTGATGATTTTTCACTTAAGTTTTATTTGACAACGAATTTTATAGATATTTGAAAAAAATATCTATAATTAATATAAGCTTTATATCTTTCTTTTATGTATATATATATAAAATATATGTTATGTAAATAACATATGTTTTAAATTTGTATTTATTTTAAAAGAAATAGAGATAGAGATTACCTTCATATTTTAATCTATAATAGAATTAGAAATAAATTATTTTAATTCATAATAAAAGCGAATAAATTTATAAAAAGTTCTATTTGATTACGCAAAATACTTAACTGAATAGAACTGAATCAGCCTGTAAACGTCCCACTGCTTGGCAATGGCCTTTTCTCCATGTAGGAGAAGGGTTGGAGGTTAATCCACCGCGCTGCTCCACTGCAGGTTGGCAGATAATTTTTCTACCATGAGTAATGATCGTTACTAAGTGTCTATGATAACAACCGGGACCGACGGCTTTACGTGCTCTCCGAGGCAAGGTGGGGAAACCCATAAGGACATACACCCAGACCGGAAACAATTATTTGCATATATACAAATATGTGCCCCGAGGGGGAATCGAACCTGCGACCATCGGCGTTGAGGCGACTACTCGCACCACTACACCAAAACGGTCGTCAACGTAATATACAAGAATATACAAACATTAGGTATTAAAACTTTTAATTGAATAATATCGTTTAATTGAATCTCGTAATAGGGAAAAAAAAACCGTATTTACACACACATAGACCTAGAAAAATATCGTATTTGAAGGCTAAGTTTAATTTTATGCCACTTTTTGTAATTTTGCATTTTCAAAATGTGTATGAATATATCGTTAATGCCAATTAAGATAATATTATAAATACACATGTAATTATAATGACCAGATACGATATTTGTACGTTTGATAAATTAATCGATAGCGAAACCACTGCATATCATATTATAATATATAGATAACAGGTATTAATTTGCTTAAGTCGTTCCTGCTTTATTTAATAGTTATAAATTTAATTAATATCAAACCTTTTTAATAAGCATTCTATATTTTAGAGAGCATTATAACTTTATATTATTTATATTAAGCCCCTTTTATTTAACAAAATATATTTGTAATATTTTAAAGATATTAAGATTTTATTAATTTTTGTTTACTAATAGTCAAGTAAATTTAAAGAAATGGACTAAAATGATACTGCATATAAAAAGTAAATTTTTTATTTTGTAAATTTTCGATACAAACATCGTACGACTTTGCAATCTTATCATCTCTGATTGAAAGGTAAAACGTAATTTTTCAAAACATTTGGAATCGTTATAATTTCGTAACAATTCTTAGTATCGCTTAGATAATTCTTATATCTTGCATTATCTTGATTTTTCATACTTACTTTTTAGTAATAGCGTCTTATCTTATTGGCCGCCAATGTTTATAAGATTACGTATAATCTTAGATATTATGATTTAATTAAATTATACTATAAAATCGACTTTGGCAAAACTTTACGTTTAGTCACGCGAATTTCCTTTATTATAAGAATAGTAATTTTTTTTTCATTAATGTTTTTGTTAAAAAATTATATAATTTTTATGGATTTATAGTAAAACCTATAGTATATTTTTACTATGTAACCGTACGCTCCACACAGAATTGCATGATAAAATTAAGATGTGTAATGTAATTACACGCTGGTCATTTATGTATATGTGCGTCAAGTAAAAGAAAAATTATATTTTAAACACAATACTTGTTAGTTCTTTTATGTAAAATTAAACTATTACATTTTCCTTCGGTAATAGAAAAGTCACTTATCTATTTTATCATACGAGTACATCGTAAAATTAACAAATTTGCTTTGCAATTATGGTATTTTATTGATAAAATGGTTCATAATTATCTTATGTTTGAGTTGAAAACTTCAGTTTTCTCCTCGGAATTAATAACGTCCCATTAAACAGAAATATACAATATATATTTTTATAGTATTGGTATCGGAAAAACTGTAAATTGTGTGTGATATGATACGACTCAAGTAACAACTTACTGTTACAAATTCGCTCTTTTGAGTATTATAAATTAGGAAATCAGGAGTCAAAATTTAGTGAATATGTATTTAGTAAATTAAGTATTTAAATTATTATGTTTTTATTTTAAATAATAAATAGGCAATATATTGCTTCAGCAATTATAGAACATTTTAACTTAGGGATATAATAATACAAAATATCGACCTAAAATGCCGGGGAAAGACGTCATCTCTTAAATGGGAAAATACTACAAAATATTAACTACAACTACAAAATATTAAGGTTTACTTAGTTACAAATTTTCTAAAAAAACTACCATAGTTTTTTGCTAAGTGACGTTTATTATTTGAAATAGAAATACGTTATAGTAAAAAAATAAAACAAGTGCGAGTCGGACTCGCCCATGAAGGGTTCCGTAGCAGCAAGTAATATCATATAAAAGTTCTTGTAGTTCGTTGTAACTTTGATCGATGTTTTAATAAAAGTGTACTTTTTTAATAAAACAAAAAAAAAAAAACTGCTTACTAGAATATCTCGTTCAAACCAATTTTCGGTGGAAGTTTGCATGCTAATGTACATCATATATTTTTTTTAGTTTTATCATTCTCTTATTTTAGAAGTTACAGGGGGGACACATTTTACCACTTTGGAAGTGTCTCTCGCGCAAACTATTCAGTTTAGAAAAAAATGATATTAGAAACCTTAATATCATTTTTGAAGACCTACCTATAGATACCCCACTATAACACGAGAGAAAGAGAAGAAAGAAAGAGAAATTGAGTTTGAGTTTCAAGTATGGGGAACCCCCAAAATTTATTGTTTTTTTTCTGTTTTTGTGTGAAAATCTTAATGCGGTTCACAGAATACATCTACTTACCAAGTTTCAACAGTATAGTTCTTACAGTTTCGGAAAAAAGTGACTGTGACATACGGACGGACAGACAGACAGACAGACATGACGAATTCATAAGGGTTCCATTTTTGCTACTTGGCTACGGAACCCTAAAAATCACTAAACATGTTGTTATTACTGTTTCAAATGAGAAAACTACTTAAAAATAAACCAAACCGTACCACACGTGAAATAAATGAGTACATTTTTTAAAATTATTTATTTTATACTTCTTACAATAATTGAATGCTATTTTTGGTAGAAATAATAAATTTGGTTCCATACCTAAACTTTATTACCATTAATATATAAATATAAATATAAATATGTTTAACACACACACAAGGCCGTCTCTTCCTAAGGTAGGCAACTTAATGCCTGTGTTTTAGGTAACAGCCGACTGATATATACATTTTTTTTTTAAATAAATATACTTCTAAATAATACATCGGGCTATATACTTATAATAATACTAGGGGCGGGAATCGAACCCACAACCCTTGGAGCAGAAAACAGGGTCACTGTAAACTGCGCCAACGGGTCAGTCAAATACCATAATACCATTAATAATAAAATAAATATTAAACCCGCGAAAAAAAAAAACGTGGGAGGACCACGAAAAACGAAGTTGAATTTTTTTGGTTACACCAACTACTTCAGCATTGTAATTTTTTTTTTAAATTTTTAACAATTACAAAAATCCTTAAAAAAGCTTGAAAGAATATCATAATGTCTTATTTATCTTTATTTAAAAATTGTACCACACAAAATTTGTGAGCCTTAGCTATTTATTTTTAATTTTTATTACATTAGTTCTTTTTTATTTTATGTGTGAAGATTATTTGTTAATCGCATCATGTGCTTTTTTAGCGTCAGGTATAGACTGTCAACATTTACAAGTTCATAAAACATGAACGATCAATCAATAAAAGAGTCATAAATAGATTATTAGATTTTTTTTTGATAAAATAACAAACGTTTAGTACTCAAAATCAAAATAATAAAATAATCATTACAGAATGTGAAATAAATGTTAGAAATTTCACAAGACCAATTTCTCTGTAAGCTTCATCGTTAGTATTAATATTTTTACCTTGAATCTACTCGTACTTTCTCGGTTTTGCGTTAGTAAAATTATAAAATATTTTATACATTTAACCTTGTCTGAGCGCCAGGACGATGTCATGTCCATAACATAATAATAATAATAGACATCAAGGACATTTTAAGCGTTACGTTTGCTATAAATGACTCATATTCTCGTAAAATCCGTTCAGTTTTTTTTAAGGAATAATAATGTTTGCCAAAAAGTCTTTAAGAACTTGCCAAAAATCGTATTACCGAGATGAGAAAAAAGTTGTCTTCGGCGTCTAGACGATCAAACGAGACGCATTGTGACGGTTATAAATATATTTATATATAACCGACATAACATTTAGGTATATAAATAATTGACTGCGTGGAAGAAGAAAATATCGTGAATTACTTGAAATTTTACATGTCCACTAAAATTGAAGTTCACTTCTCAAGAACTTGCATAATGAAGATCTTAAAATAGTTTTTGATATATTATAAAAAATTTTGGAAAAGATAAGCAGGCAAAGATTAAGAATAGTCCTTTTCTTTTGATGACATGAATAACAAACAGTTAAATTTCAACATTAAAACGATTTCAATGTTATAGTGCATTCATTATACAACTTCAGGTATATTCTCATGCATTCTTCAAAACGATTTCGTATATCGATGTCGTGTATAAGATTATTAAATTCTTCAACAAATTATCTATTTATGTTCTGTGATTGTCCTTTCATTCACAAATAGAGAGACGTTAATAATATACAAAATTTACTGTTGACTTCCACTTATTACATTCATTTTACTAAACTAAAGAACATATTGTACGAACAATTTGTTGAGAAATGTTTATCTATATTAATATTATAAAGAGGAAGGATTTGTTTGCTTGTTTGAATTCGATAAAATCTGAACTTTTCTGATCATTAGAAAGATACAAAATCCAGAGGTATATTAAACCGGGCTAATCCGCGAGGACATCTTATAAGAAATAATTAAACCGTTTATTTAATAAACGATCGCATAAAAAGCTTTGAAATACCTATCTCAAAAAATTAGTTCATCCAATTTTATAAAAGTTACATAGTTTTATTATTTAGTAAGAATTATTCATGTTAATCGAGATATAGACTATAAAAAAAAATTATAATTAGAAATTACTCATTATTTATTTCTGGCATACTAATTGGCTTTTATCAAATGATCTTGTAACCCAAAGGCGGTAGCGTATCAACAGTCATTTTAATAATAATCATGTTTTCATGTATTTATTGAAATGACGCATTTTTTTTTAATATTCTATGAGAATCATAATCATAAATAGATACTAAAATCGGTATGAAACAATGAAACGACTTTGTATCGTATTTGCTTAGTAAAATACATTGCCCTTTCATTGAAAACCGCAAGGAAGTGTCGTAACACTAAGACGATTATATTACCTTAATGGTCACTCAGGTTTTAATTATTTGTACACAGTGCGGTAGACATGTTTATTTAGTGTGTCTGTTATAACATATGATGTTACAATTGCATGTTGGTATTGTGAGAAAAAAGACATTATTTATTTACTACTTAAAGGTGAATGCAATTCTTTACTTATTCAATATCTTTCATTTTAAGTATATAACATTGTAATTAATAAATTGGTACATTTAAAAGCGGTAAGAGAACTGTTCAGAATCCTGATTGACATATTAAAATGAAATAAATACAACATATACAGTTAAACGTAAGAGCCAATATGGAAGGAGGAAATGTAGTGTGTCACTAGTGAATACGTAATGTTGCACACATGAGCGCTTGAGAATAATCCTGATTTCTGGAATGTTTATGCATTTTATTATACAAGATTGTTTGTGTAGCGAGTTGCGTTTGGAATGAAAATGTGTTTGCGCGTCTCTGATTATTGCGTGACATTGTACGACCCGTCGGGTAATTTTCATACTGCCTTGAGTTTTATCTACATACATTTAGTTGGTATATAGAATTGTTACAGGTAGAACGATAATGACCTGTGTTGGGTACGTTTATTATGATGATAAATAAAGACACGCAAAAGCATTTATCATTTTTTATTAAGAATAATATAAAATAGTTAATTACACACAGAATATCAATGCGGGCGTTGTTTCAGCTGTATCATTAAAAAATATGTCGACATGTCAAAAAGTTAATCAGTTATTACGTATTTGTTAGACCTTGTTTACACAGTAACGTTCCGTTTTATGCAGGCATGTGTTTTTGCACGATTCTGTTTGGTTGTAAGCGTGTTTCAATACTAGCTTTCACACTACATCCCGCTTGCGATACTCGATAAATAAACGATCTAGTTGAATTTTGTCGTTTCCTTTTGCCACTCCAAACCGGACGTTCCTGTGCAGGATCCATTTTACATACAATTTTAAAACAAATGACACATGTTATCTACAAGCGTATTTCTGATAACCCTGTGTGTGTTACTGGACGTGGGAAAAACTCCTGCGTCAATTTTAGCAACAATAGGGAAAACCCGAATAGTAGAAACATGTTTTTGATTAATTAATGTTGTTATATTCCAAATGAGAGAGTTTCGGTAAATGATATAAAGCCAAAATATATACGACGTGTTGCAAAGCGTGAAGTGTAATGTCGGAAATCGTGGTTAGATTGCGTTATGTTGGTGGCTGTCGCAGGATTCTTATCCAATTCAGAGTACGGTTCATTGCTCCGAAGCTTGTGCGTAACAAACGATCTGTTGACTGATGTCACGTCATGTGCAATACACTGGTTGTCTTCGTCCTGCGCATAATCTAAGCTCTTCTTTGCACCTTTTAAATTATGATTAACTACGTTCAAACAATGACTCGCCAAAAATCATTTTTTGCAGATAGCTTAAAGTAATTTAAAAGGTAAAACGTTTTGTTCACCCCAACGAGGTTCGAGGTTTATTACCAAATTCTCTACCGAATTTGGCAGAATGATTAGAGTTATTAAAAAAGGGATTGTGATTTTTTATTAAAGTGTAGGTAAATTTTTTTTTTTGAAATATATCCGACCTAATTTTGAATATTTATGCATGATTTTTATTTTGGAACTAGTAATTACTCAGATTTAATTTATGTGTACTAAAATGGAAAAAATAAAAGTTCCTTATTATAATCTAATAATTTTATATTATATATAATTAGCAATTAAGAAAACAAGACGCATTTAATCCATTCATTAGTCACTCAATATTTTTTTTATAAAACCTTGTCAATTATGTTATTATAATAATTATTAAAAAAAAATTAACAAAATAACCTGTACAGTAATAATTACGGATATTAAAACACTTTGAATAAAATGCTATAAAGCTAAGCTTAAATAAATTACAAGTAGGTACCTAACTACCTACATATGTAGATACAAATATTTAAATTTGGCAAAATTGTTTTTGTAATCTAGGTGACATTCTATACAACTTTTTTTTTGTTATTAGTAAAAAATCTGTAATTACTTTGTAAACACTTTTTTATTTTGATCATTTAAAATTTTAACGAAAAATCTAATTAATGAATAATATTATCAGAATTAATTATAAGCTCACAACAACACGATCATGTCAAATACCAAATAAAACAAATTAGCAAATATTCATAAGTCTAAGTTAAGAATTTGTTAATTATATATATTAGAGTCCGAATATGGCGTTGTTAGTTTTAAAATTACAGATTTTTGACGTCAATAATGTGTGATATATTATATATTTGTCTACAAAAAGCTTAATGGTTAGACTATTGCTTTAACTTTGACTTGTTTATAGTTGGAGGTAATTTTTTATTTAATTAAATGCGTATCTAATGTTGATTATATTAACCATCAGTTATTATAAACACTGAGGGAGATATTATACATTTTAAAATATATTTTATACTGTATAAAAATAACGTGCTAATGTCTCGTCTTCTGTAAAAAGAAAATGTTGAAGTTTAATCCGTTAGGCCCAGACTCCACCAGTGCGGAGATGTGCGGAGATGTATTTTAACAACCAATAGAATTTCGTTCAGTGGTATCCACTGAAGCGGAGGGGAGACGAGTTGTGTAAATAACGAAATTCCATTGGTTGTTTAAACACATCTCCGCACATCTCCGCTCTGGTGGAGTAACACCCTTATGCTGCTCTCTACTGCAGGTTCTCGAATATATATATTTCAGAAAAAAATATTAATGCATGCAGCTAGTTCCTCACCTTCTCACCTTATGTCAAGTGTTAGTTGATTTTAAAGTAAATCTTAGCACTTAAAAATAGCGGTGGCAGTACAAATCGAAATCGTAACCCTAAAAACCCTCTCCTCCATATAGCTGCTCTACTGCGGGTTGGCGGATATTTCCTTATCATGAGTTAACGGTCGCTATCTGATGTCTATGATAACAACCGAGACCGACGGCTTTACGTGCTCTCCGAGGCACGGTAGGGAAACCCACAAGGACATACACCCAGACCGGAAACAAATATTTGCACAAATACAAATATATGTCCCGAGCGGGAATCGAACCCGCGACCCGTGACTATTCGCACCACTACACCAGAACGGTCGTCGCTTCTACGAAATTAATCGCGGTCAAATAATTTGGGTGCATACGTCTTAATTAAACTCGACTCGACGTTATTTATTAAAATAATCAGTACATAAAGCATTAGTCGTCAACATTTATCCTCTACCAGAAGATCTATTTATTCATTTCGACAGGGTCGGCCAGTTGTTATGCGTAAGCACATGCCGCCTTTAGATTTGGACAATGGGGATTAATTTTGAAAACGCGAGATAGGAATGTTGTCGGCACAGATTCGGGCAGGTAGAATTTTTAGCGCCTTTATGATCAGATCCTGGCGTGTCATAAGCCACCCACGGTTCTAATTAAGCCGGTAGCTAACAAAGGCGCCGGGCTGACCATAACGCTGTCGGATTATGCGGCGTGAGACGGGCGGGTCGTCGGCCGGAGGTGCCCTCGCGTGCTACAATTGCACACAATACGCCCCCGCACGACCCGAGAGACCAAAAAGTTAGAAAAGTGTGGCACGGTGGGATGTTACGCCCGCACGATACCATCTCGGCGCCACGGACGCATGCCGCCTGCGCGGTCCCTGTTTACGAATTTTTAATTTTGACCGTTTTGTAACTAACGTCGACGAAGGTGCGGGACGCATTTAATTAAAATTTTACCTTTAAGGACTCGTGAATTATTACACACCTTGGATTATATGAATCGTTTCGGTGTCAATACCGAGAAACCAATTCATGTGAACCGAATTACTTTACACGCAGATTTATTTTTATGGATTTTAGTGATCTTAATAGAAATCGTGGAAACAACGAAATTCATTTAAATCGATATTAAAAATGTTCGATAATATTTATTATTTTTCGGGCGAGCGGGTTCTTCGGGTGAACTACAGAGCTCCTCCCACTTACGATCGCCGGCTTGTTATGAACTTGAATTAAATGAATGACGCAGTTGTATGAATGGCGCGGCAATTAATGTGAGTCGGAAGTGCAGGGCGAGCTTCAGCACGCTAGTCAATAGCGCCTCTGCACGTGTATCCGCCCGCACTATGCTTGAGCCGTGCTGCTTCAAGGAACAAAACTATCTTCTATTACAAGAACATCAAGTAATCTAAGACCTAAAATGCTTGTCATACTTCGTTGTAATGTTCTGCAGTACTTAGATTATAAGAAAAAGCAAATAAAATGACTAAGTTAATGTGACAATTATATATATTAAAGAAGATAATAATAAATAAGTAAATAACAAAAAAATAAAAGCATTATACGAGTACTATCACTGTTAAAATAGTTTTTTAAGACAATATTATAGTTATAATAGTTATATATTTAAGTTAACAATAATTATAATTGATAATAACAAAATAGAAATAACTTAATTCCTCTTATTTACTATTAAACTTATTTTTCTTCGTTATTTATTAGAATGTCAAAGTGTTCAGTGTTAATTTTAACATTTTAACAATTAATTAGTAGAGGAAGTGCAGCATATTTGGGATACTGCAGGTAACTTGGAATACTTCGATATCTAAATCAATATAAATACCATTTGTATATTTTTGTCGTAAACTTAACGTCATATGAGACATTAAGCCATTGACTATTAAAGGCAGGATGCAATCTTGATATTACGGCTGCAAAGCCCAAGAGAACGAGACGCCTGATTTGAAAACTTATTCGGTAAGAATGCAATCAGTGATAATCTTTTACTGTTATATTTTAAATCTTCATTATAATTTTTTAAATTGTTAAGTGACCTTGTTAGTTTACGATGTTACTATGATTTTGTGAATATTTCTTGAATTAAAAATGTGACATGGAATTTTAGGTTAGGATGGTATGTTGTTAATTTGGAATAGGTACCGAAAGTGAGTGAGTTCCATTCTGTTTTTTTTTTTTTTAATGACAACATTTCACAAATATAAAAAGAGAAAGAAGTGAGAAAAGGAAGAAGTGGCCGCTACTCTTGGCGCTATTAGAGAAAAGAGAAATGGGACACTTAAAGGCAGTTAAACAGTTCAACGTTCCCAGGTCAATACTTTTTCGATATGTAAATAATAAAGGCTCTCCGATTGAATCGATAACAAATAAAGTTATTAGCTAAAGGCCAGTTTCTGGTCAAGGTATGAAAACTTGCTGGTGGAGTACATATTAACTATGGAGAATAAGATGTATGGGGTGACCAGAATGGATTTGGCATATCGACTAGCTCTAAAAAATAATATAAAAAATCTTTTAAAGGGTGGGTTTGCTGGGAGATTCTAGCTCAAAGAATTTTTAAAACGACATCAGGAAAATTTGTCGATAAGATAACCAACCGGAACTTCTCGAGCACGAGCTAATGGATTTACTAAACAAAAAATTGACGAATTTTAATTATTACATGGTTTTTTAAACAAAATAAGGCTATTTTTTTAATGATTGATTAGCTAGAGAACTAAAGAATATAAAGCTGTTACAAAAATATGAAATCTATTAATTTCTAAGAAAAAGTGTTAGCAATTGTCAAAGAAAAAAATGTGAATATAATTTGGAATACTATATTCCAAATTACCTGCACCTAAAGTCAAATCCCGTTTTTGGAGTTTTTTTAGTTTTCTAGGCATTTTGATAAGTTTTTTGGTTTTTTTATGTGTGATATTTCTTAGGTATTATTAAAGTTTAATAATTTGACAATAATTTTGTGTATTTTTTATTGAGCCATCCCGTTTATTATTAAATATATTCTCAAAAAACAAACTAGTATTCCAAATATGCTGCAGTTACTCTACCTGGATGACCGAGCTTTGCCCGGTTAAATTATATTTAGATACATTACATATAGATGAAACATAAATAATATTTTCGATCTTACCGACATAATAGTAATATAATAGGAACTGGTTATTTAAATAAAAAATAAAAAGAGCTCTTAATTAAAAAAAAAGAAAAAAGATTGATCTGTAGAAACCTGGATTCGAACCCAGGTTTTCTAATTTCGAATCCGCCCGATTCCTATCTGCGCTATTAGAAGCTTGTCAATGACAGCGAAATTTACCTTCGTATTCTAATGGTATTTTTTAATTGTGTAAAAAAAGGGATAAAACAACATTTTCTGAAAATAAATCCTAGCTAGATCGATTTATCGCCCCCGAAACCCCCTGCATACTAAATTTCATGAAAATCGTTGGAGCCGTTTCCGAGATTCCGATTATATATATATATACAAGAATTGCTCGTTTAAAGATATAAGATTTTTAGACGTCAATCATAAAATATGACTAAACAGATCTCAGAAAAACCTAATGCCATCAAAAACATAACTTGTAAAAAATCCAAGTCTCGCAACTCAGTTCTTCTACTCTACCGTAAAAAGTTGTGAGATCCATGTATTACCAAGTCGGCTAATTTATTCAATCCCTACTTAAGGGTCCTTCTGTCTTAAGCTATTACGTAATTAGCTAACCTAACAACATATTATAGTGACCATATCAATATTAAATTTTTTTAATGTTTTAAATAGATAGAATGACTTGGCAATCGCATGAAAACATAATGTATCTTACAAGTAATGCATACGAGTATTGTATTAAATTAGATTGTTTAGTGCGATTGCCAAGTCAATCTATCTATTTAAAACATTTAAAAAATTTAATATTGATATGGTCACTATAATATGTTGTTAGGTTAGCTAATTACGTAATAGCTTAAGATAGAAGGACCCTTAAGTAGGGATTGAATAAATTAGCCGACTTGGTAATACATGGATCTCACAACTTTTTACGGTAGAGTAGAAGAACTGAGTTGCGAGACTTGGATTTTTTACAAGTTATGTTTTTGATGGCATCTCATTTCTTTTTGTAGATATTCCTACTTGTTTTCCTTTCCAGTGTCTTCTACTTCTTAAATACCAACAATGCATTTTCTTAAAACCTACGCTCTGTCTTATGATCTTTTTTTATTTTTGTATATAATCTTCCTCTTTTTCTTTTCCGGTACTACTTCTTGAGTTTCAGCTATTACTGGTATAGATAGTACTGGTACGCAAGAGTTTTTTGTTTCTTACAGGAATACGATTAACAGATATAAATACGATTAGTAAAATTTAAAAATAAAAAATCTTTTATTTGATCGTCATGTCATACATATTGTGATGTCAAGTTGACAACTTAAGATACTTGACAAGAGAGATAAATTAAGTATGTTTAGCTGGAAACAATATTGTCAGGTTTCTGTCGCTTTTTTACACCTAATTCTCCACGAAAATAAACTTTAAAAAATATTAAAAAAAGTGTATGTGTACTTATATACGCACGTAAGAAGTTATACTTACAATAAATTGATGCTCCGAGTTAACGGTTAGTGCGCGCCATGTATAATAAGACCCTGATAACCCACTAAAAATAAAGTAATCGTCAAGACGAAGCAAACGAGCTGAAGCTCGATGGGGTTGCGTCGTTTCATTACAGAGTTCCTATGACCACCTTCCAGCTCCATCATCAGACCCTGGTTACCATCTTGCATTGAAGTACTCGTCAAGACGAATCAAACGAGCCCATACTGGATGGGTTTATGTCATTTAATTAATGAGTTTCTATGGCCATCTTCCAGCTCCATCATCACACCCTGGTTACCATATAGCACCAAAGTACTCATCAAGACGAATCAAACAAGCCTATATTCGATGTGATTATGTCGTTTAGTTACTGAGTTCCTATGGCCATCTTCCAGCTCCATCATCGGACCCTGGTTTCCATTGAAAGGCAAACTACTCTTCAAGACGATTCAAACGAGCCCAAACTCGGTGAGGTTTTGTCGTTTCATTGTGAAGTATATATGGCCAACTTCCAGCTCCATCATCAGACCCTGGTTATCATTAAAAGACAAATTGCTCGTCAAGACGATTCAAACGAGCCCGAACTTGATGTGGTTGTGTCGTTTCATTGCGAAGTTAGTATGGTCACTTTTCAGCTCCATTATCAGTTCAGACCCTGGTAACCATTTAAGAACAAAGTACTCGTCAAGACGAATCAAACGAGCTGAAACTAGATGGGGTTGCGTCGTTTCATTACAGAGCTCCTATGACCACATTCCAGCTCCATCACCAGACCCTAGTTAATATTAAAAGACAAACTACTCGTCAAGATGATTCAAACGAACCCGAACTCGATGAGGTTGTGTCGTTTCATTGCGAAGTTTCTATTGCCAACTCCCAGCTCCATTATCAGGTCAGACCCTGGTAACCATTTAAGAACAAAGTACTCGTCAAGACGAATCAAACGAGCCGAAACTAGATGGGGTTGCGTCGTTTCATTACAGAGCTCCTATGACCACATTCCAGCTCCATCACCAGACCCTAGTTAACATTGAAAGACAAACTACTCGTCAAGATGATTCAAACGAACCTGAACTCGATGAGGTTGAGTCGTTTCATTGCGAAGTTTCTATTGCCACCTCCCAGCTCCATTATCAGGTCAGACCCTGGTAACCATCTAAAAACAAACTACTCGTCAAGACAAATCAAACGAGCTGAAACTCGATGGGGTTGCGTCGTTTCATTACGGAGTTCCTATGACCATATTCCAGCTACATCACCAGACCCGAGTTTACACTGAATGACAAACTACTCGTCAAGACGATTCAAACGAGCCCGAACTCGATGTGGTTGTGTCGTTTCATTGCGAAGTTCTTATCGTCACTTTCCAGTTCCATTATCAGATCAGACCCTGGTAACCATTTAAGAACAAAGTACTCGTCAAGACGAATCAAACGAGCCGAAACTAGATGAGGTTGCGTCGTTTCATTACAGAGCTCCTATGACCACATTCCAGCTCCATCACCAGACCCTAGTTAACATTGAAAGACAAACTACTCGTCAAGATGGTTCAAACGAACCCGAACTCGATGGGGTTGTGTCGTTTCATTGCGAAGTTCCTATGGCCACCTTCCAGCTCCATCATCCGATCAGACCCCGGTAACCATTTAAAAATAAAGTAGTCGTCAAGACGAATCAAACAAGCCGAAACTCGTTGAGGTTGCGTTGTTTTATTTATTTATTTATTTATTTATTTATTTATTATTTGGCACAGTTACACGATACAAATCATGACATTTGTTATACGAATAAATTACAAAAGAAGATAGATAAATTTGCATCTCTATAACAACTATGCACAACATGCAAATAAAATTAAACAATATATATTATATGGCTAATTAAATACTATACAAAATATAAACAAAGTGAGACACAAAACAATAATGGTAACTAAATGTTATATAAAAGTGTTGTAAGCTATTAGTCCATGTTGTTTGCAAGCACATATAAATTATTTGGATCTTTTATTGCCCTAACAAATGAGTTGAGACTCTGGTGGAATATGTCTAGTTTTTTTGATAACAAATTATATTGCCTACAGAAGCGCACTAGGGGATCGTTAAAAGAAACATTATTTTTTGCAGAAGGCACTACAAACAGATGTTGCTTTCGATTAGACCTACTTGTGACCTTCAGCGAAACATGGCTCAAAACAGTGGTGTCGATTTTGGAATTAACCAATTTGTATAACATTAGAAGGTCACTAACTTGACGTCTCACGTATAGTGTCTCTAAATTAAAACGCTGTAGCCTATCCGAATAGTTTACCAATGCCTGGCGTAACCCCAGTTTCGAAACAAGGCTTCGTACAAACCGCTTCTGTATCGCTTCGATCCTATTAATGTGATTCGCATATAATGGTGACCATACTACGCTATTGTATTCAAGCAAACTTCTTACCAAGCTAGTATACAAAGTAATCATACTACGAGTATGTTTAAATGGTTTTGAAATCCTATATATAAATCCCATCATTCGCCTTGCTTTAGAGATTATTGTGTCGTAATGTATTCTAAAGGAAAGTTTTGAGTCAAACCATACGCCTAGATCACGTACCACATCTACACGATTTAACTGAACTCCCTGTACCATATACGACGACGGGACGAAATTCCTTTTTTTTGTAAAGGTGATAACTTGACATTTTTCAATGTTAAGGCTCATATAATTTTATTACAAAGTTTCTATGACCACCTTCCAGCTCCATCATCAGACCTTGGTTACCATTGAAAGACAAACTACTCTTCAAGAAGATTCAGACGAGCCCACTCGATGAGTTTGTGTCGTTGCATTGCGAAGTTCTTATGGCCACCTTTTAGCTCCTCCATCAGATTAGCAAAATGTCATCATAATATTGCATTATCACACGGTTATTATTATTATTATTTTGAATCAAATTTAATTTGCAAGATTTGATGACAAACATCGGGACAGGTGAAACTAAATAAAATCTTGTTGAGCTGACACATCAGCGCAATGAAGTAAGTTAGTGTAATTGCGCGGCGCCTACTAGTTAACTTCATGTTGTCGGTTTTATTATTTTTGTCACAGTGTGCGCGCGTATCGTAAAAATTAGTCTCATCAAGAAGTATAACTTCAAAATACAAAAGTTATTTTGAGTAGGTAGTACTTATTATTAGTACTTATTATTTCTTTTTTTTTCAATTTTGTCTACTTTAATTCTTTTCGAGATTTTGGTACAATTTCATAAGACATGTTCCATTCTTGCTTTTTCATTCTGTTGACCATTTTAAAATTTATTTACTTTTATTTACATTGATTTATCCACTGCATATGTAACTTTGTAATCCTATATATTTATATGAGATTACAAAGTTATTTATGCAGTTGGTGTATCTAGAAAACTGGACCGAAATTGCACAATATTTGAATTTTTCCTCGGTTTATATACTAAACACTAATGGTATTCTAAATTTGAAGCTTCTATGTCTGCTAGAAGTGCCTTAGAGTTTTGATGATCGGTCAGTCAGTGAGTGACAAAATCGTTAACTTTGACTAATTATAATTCTTAAACTACTCGTTCAAATTGAATGAAATTTGAAATATACCGTGTTTATACAATGCCTGCTTGGGTATTGAAAATTCAGACTTCTTGTTTTATCCGCAACGAAGTTATAGGGGGTCGAAAATGGCCTGAATTGCTTCGAGAAAAGGATAGTACGGCCGTGTCACTTTTTTTTTTTGCTCGACTTGGCGGAGGCACTGCCGTGCCTCCAGATTTATGTGTTAATTATTCATTAATAAATATCGACGTATTATAGGTAAATAATTCTATAAAGCTTTAACGTTTTGGATTACTAAGAACGTTCATATAATATATTCTTTTTAAAAGGTGCTTTTTTAGAACACCAAGAACTCATATATTTACTTTTATTCACATTATATTAATATTTATTTAATTTGACTACAATATTGTGTGTAATTTTCGCACGGATCAACTAGTTATTATATATTTTATGAAAACGTTAATATAATTTTCATAAAATAGCTAATTAAAATAATTTAGTTTTAAATCAGTTAATAGAAATATACTTGAGCGGAATTGCGTAGCGGAAAACTTCTAATGTTTATGTTTAAATCGATGATCATACGATATACGTTTACGTAATTAAGGCAGGAATCGGAGTAATCTATGATTCATTTTCTCATTGGAATGTTCGCAATATATTCCATCGAAGAATTAATATTCATAATTTTATTTACTTTGGAAAAAAATCATAGAAAAACGCGTGTAACGGCAACCTAACACATCCACCACATCACATCAGCTGTTGGATGTCCACTGCTGTATGTAGGCCTCCCCCATCATCTCTGGAGGGGTTTTTCAATACTCACCACGCTTGACATGCGGGTTTGTGAGCTCAGTGTGTTTTGGGAGGATATGATGATTGTGCTGCCCATCACCATTCCGGCTGGTGTACAGTTGTTCGAGCAACTATGGCCCTAGTCGCCTTTTACGTCACCTCGGCAAGAAGGTTGGGACTATTTTAGTCTGCCGATAATCTAATACATCGCTACCAGATAATTTGTTAAATAAATTGTCACGTTCGATCATAGTTAATTAATTCATTCAATGGCTTTCATTGGTGCAAAGATCATAGTTTGTTATTGTTTAATAAACGTGTCATATTGGGTTTTTTATAGTTCAATGGTCATATTAGTAAAAACATTTGGCGTAGAGAGAGGCCGCCATTGAAAAGGAAGGATCCTTCGACCAGACAGTGTTGCGTCTGGTGGGCTACGCGCCACTTAACGTTTTGTTGTCGAGTTCTTGTATATATATTAAATCGCTTTGAAAACTTCGATAGCGCGATGTAGGATACGTCTGTTTCTTCTAGTTCGTATATGGCGAGATAGATGTCGCTACATCACTCCCCCTCCGAGACCGGAGGTCGATAGCAGGTTGAGTCGTCCATACATCTTGTGATGCTTGCCGGGCCAGTGGAACGTTCCAGTGAGTCGGAACCAGATGCCGCATAGTTCACGGTGAGTCGGAACTGTCTGCGGTGATGCCCCAGTGAGTCGGGGTAGTGCAGTGCTGCGTAGTGGCTGGCTGCTGCGTCGACCAGGAGAGAAGTGCGTCTCTGCTTGCTGACCGGCCGAAGTGCAGTGTGCTGTGCCAAGGTCGCTGCGAAGGCTGTGGGCGATGACCAGGAATGCGCGTCCGCTGCATGCTTGTGGTCAGGATACCCGTAGTAGCCGTGAATGCTGGCTGGCTCTATGACTCGCTACTCGAAAGCTTGAGGAAGTGATGATGACGTTACGATGACGTAGATTTGCGAAGGCTGCGCTGACGTTCATGCTCGGGGTCACCAGTTTGGCGTAGAGAGAGGCGGCCATTGAAAAGGAAGGATCCTTCGACCAGACGGTGTTGCGTCTGGTGGGCTACACGCCACTTAACGCTTATTGTCGAGTTCTTGTATATATATTAAATCGCTTTGAAAACTTCGATAGCGCGATGTAGGATACGTCTGTTTCTTCTAGTTCGTATATGGCGAGATAGATGTCGCTACAAACAAAATAAAATTAATTCATTAATGATTAGTGATAATAATAATATTTAATAAATAATATTTAAGTCTGTTGTGGTGTCTGTTTATTCCGAATTTTTTGACGAATATTTCTCTGGGTGTCGTATATATTTCCTATATATACTACCTTTCTATCATTTTTAGAAATGTCTGTTTATGATTAAAATATTATTTTATATTATCATTTAAATAATAATAATTAAAAATAAGAATAATTATTAATTAGGATTAATGACTTTCACTAGTGCTAAATATTTAATAAGTAATAATTATATTTAAAACCCGGGTAAAGGAAATAGACGAAGAAGGTCAACCCCAACCACTCGGAAGTCGGATTATTATTTTTACAAGCGTTTGAAGTAGGTACGACACTATCATACCAGATGGCGCTGATGTTGCTTTCTTAATCGCGTAAGACTATAGTTAGTACCTACCTTAAATCACTTACACAATTACCTACTGAAGTAAAATGTGCGGGCGACGCCGCGGGTATAGCCACTAATGAATAAAAATAGCTAATAGGTTCAATCAAAGTAACTCCAAGGATATCATGTTCAGTTAATATTTAAAGCTCAAACAAACATGGAATTTCGTAATAATTTAGATTAATGCTCATCGATAATTTATAAAACTATTTTAAAAAGATACTGGAATATTATACCTATCTTAAATTAAATTTGTTTGACATTTAAACGTAAATAGTGCAATTTACTCATCAATAAGTTGCATGAACGTGTACAGAATCGTGATGTCGTAATGCTAATAATGGAATTTTACTCAGAGATCGTCTGCGACTGAATGCTGGTTGTAAAGCAAATGTTATTTTTGTGATATTAGAACATTTACCTCTCGGTAGAGGATGTTCGAATTCTGTATGCGTTATATAATGTATATGGTTCTTATTTCTAATTATCATCAACATCATCATCATATCAGCCATTGGATGTCCACTGTTGAACGTAGGCGAACTACAAACAGGTTGGTTGACCGAGGTATACAGCTGTCCGTAAAACTTATCGACCTCCCTCAATATCTCAGCTCTGGTCGACGCTGTTCATACGTCCATCCTCTGTTTTTGGCTTTGACTAACAGACGAATCCTTTGGGATCACTTTAAAGCCCCAAATCCGTTCTATCGCATCTTTAATACGTTTTGTATTAAAAACACGCATATCGTTTCTCAGAGTTTTCCATATACGTCTGTTGATCCGCCTGTATCCTTCAGCGTCACCAGAAGACTGCAAATATTAGTATGCGTCGTTCTTCCATGAGACTTTGAGTTTGGTCAGAGAGTTTTCGAAGCCGTTTTTACAGCCGGGTCTATAAAATCGGCTCTCAACTGCATGGACAGTGTTCGCCAGCCTCCTGTTTATATCGTACACATAAACACAATCGTCAAGAGAATCGAAACGATTAGATAATTGGAGCTGAAGGCTCTTAGGGATTTGGATATGTGCGTCAGATTATCGCAGTGTTGATTTCATCAGGCGTGAACGTTCCAGTATAACACTGATATTCAATATGCTTCTAACCAATTGGTGATCACTCTTGGTTTCCACCCTATTGATCACAGAGACGTCATTTAATATCTTTCGTCTGGTGGGCATGATGAAGTCTATTTCGTTCCTAGTGGAACTAAAAGGACTTATCCAGATCAATTTCCTGAGAGATGGCTTCTGGAAGAAGGAGTTCATCATAAAAAGTGACTCCGTCTCTAGAAAATCGGCCAGTCTCTGTCTTTTTCTGTTCCACTGTCCATATCCGAATTCCGCTTCCGCTCTACTCTCAGCTCGTCGTCTCGTTTTTCGCCTATCTTCGCGTTAAAGTCCCTCATGACAACATTGAAGTAGGTTTTATTAGTATCGTATGTACGGCTCTACTGATGTCCTCATTTATAGCCTTCATCATCTAGGTGTGCCGATGTCGGTGCGTTACCTGTATGACCTTTAGCGACTCTCTTAGACACACTGAGTATAGGTAAGGTTTGCAACCCTGTTTGACACACTTCCGATGGTCACAATGTTGCCAATGACGGACCTATGGACCATAAACCCGATACTTCTTTGGGACTGTTGGTCGACCTCCCGGTAGAAGAACAGGTTACCGGATTTCAGGGTTATCGTGTCCTCCCCCTCTCCTCGGACTTCAGATAAACCCAGTATATCCCATTATAACCTGTTAACCTCTTACAGCTCAACAACTCTTCCATCAGACCAGGCTACGAATGTTATGTGTGACCAGGGCCAGGTGTTATCGTGGGTGGCAGTAGAATCTCACTTTTTGGCACTTTTTTAATGGCTCTTTTTTTGCTTGTCATATGCCTCTCCTCCCCATAGAGGGTTTGCCAATACTGGCTCAATCAAAAATAAAGATGTGATTAATTAAGCTTGTAGAATCTTAATTGAAAAGAAACGTATTCAACTTTTTTCACCAACAGACTGTGTAGGTACAATTGCATATATATTTATTTAAAATTGATTTGACGAATTCGATATGAATAGAATATGTAATTTAGCCGTCTTTTGCCAGTAATATCGATATTATTGGTATTATATATACGGTAAATATATTTATTTAAAACAGTAATCAGAATCGACACAGGTGTGGCCTCGTAATCAAAGATTGCTTTACAAACGCATAAATTATCAATAAGTTATTATAATTCAAACGTATACACGTCATGTTTTGCAAAGCACGTCGTGATAAGTCATCGCAGACGCAGAGCTGGAAAGGGGTCCTTAGTCCTTCAAAATTACGTTTAATAATTCATTTTGTCCTTTAACCAATTTTTTATACTTATTATCTACACAATTATTACAATTTAACTGTAACTCCAACATTGTGTAGATTGAAACTTTAATAAGAAATGGTTTTGCTTCAAACCTAGTTTGTTTCAAAGAATTGTTGGATTAAAAAAATATAAAAAAATCAAGCTTGTAATTAAAGATAATAACATCAGCGGCTCTATTAAAATACACTTCTTATTAAAGTCAAAATGTATAATCAAATCAATTCATTTCATTCATTTCCGTTCTACCAATCAGTTGCTTTTACAAACGCAATAAACGGAAATACCAACAATAAAGCAATCGGGTGCATGAATGATCTCAGGACGTTGATAATGTCTCTTCTTACATACGAGTAGAATGTTGGATACTCTTATAAAGTGATAAAGATATATGCTACGTTCGAAATTCTTAAAAATATATTTTGCTGTTTTAATACATTTTTTATTGAGATTAATTTGACAATGATTTAATGTGTATCATAATGGTGGATATAGTAATAATATAGATAATCTTATTTGATAAAAAATATCAATAAAGCAAAAAAACTAATTTGTGTGTTTATTTTTGTATTTGTAATTTCTTGGAAAAGATTGTTTAGTCATCCCTAATTAAGTGTAAAAATACACTAACGATACCAGTCACCATCCAGGCTTAATAAAATATTTTATCCGCTTCCACTTCTCGCCAACCGGCACACTTAGGGTATGTACGCACTATGCGGATAGCCGGAATGCGGTCAACCGTCCGGTTAGCCGCAGGACGCGGTTGCAACTGCGGTTAACCGCGCGGCGGCTAGCCGTAACCGCAACCGGAAAGTGCGGATAGGATAACGTTGCGGTTTCATCGAACCATTTCGAAGATGAACGCTGAAGAAGTCGCAGCTATTTATTATATTTACTTGCGCTGTATAAAGAAAAAGAAACAAAGAAAAAGGTACTGGGTTCATCCTTATTTGCAAACTCGAGATGAGACTAAACATTTTGAAATATTTTTCGGAGAGCTCAAAAAGTATGAAGACAAGTTTTTTCGATACACTAGAATGAGTCTAAAATCATTTGAAGAACTTTTAAGCAAGCGCGTCAGTAGGTAGGTACACACGTGCGTCGTCTGTGGCGGGCGGTCGACCGCAAACTACTAACCGCGTAGTGGGTATAGCAACCGTCCGGATGACCGTCAGTCGGGCCGCAGTGCTGCGAGCGACCGCAACGGTTGAGCGGCAGCCGCATGACAGTCCGTATAAATACTAATTTTTCATACATTTTTTTGATTGCGGTTAACCGGACGGTTAACCGCACTCCGGCTATCCGCATAGTGCGTACATACCCTTAAAATCATTCACAGAGCCCCTTTTGGCGCCCAATGTCAATTGTGCAGATTACCTACCCATCGTTGAAAGTTTCAACAAGCACTTCTATTGAATGTAGCTATGCGAATATGGCATTTATTATATAGGTATTAAATGTAATAACTGTTTGCTTTGAAAATGTTTGTTCATGCAGCACGTAATGGATCCGAGCACTCTTCTCAATCGCTCGCGAAACGTGTTATGGATAAATGCTAGTGTGACTTTCATATCCTTGCTGCTTGGTCGAGAGCGTGGCTCGTTGCACTTAATACCTTCGTGGAAGTAACTACCCTGTCGCCGTTTTATGAAGTTTTATAAATAAATAAAGTAGTTGCTGAGCAACGTTTTTAACAATTTAAACATTTTTCTTATATTTTTTTAAAATATAAAAATAGTCTAATCATTTCGTTTTATTGTGATTAAATAAATGATACATATACGAGTATAAAAATATTATCTATCTCTAAATAAAACAAACCAAATTTCATACTGTTTCAATTAACTGCTAGTCAATTGACGCTTCAATAAGATTATTTATAAATTCTTCAAGTTGCGATCAGCTTGAAGGATTAATAGAGGACGTTATAACAGCTTGTCGTCTCGCTGTCTTCCAATCCGTATTCTGCTATAATTATTAGCTTTCTACGAGTATCTAATGTTTGTATATTAAATTGTTAATATTCAACTATTATGGTTAAGCCTATCAATTGTTTTAAAAAAGTACTATATCCATATAAATCTAGAAGCGAGCTTATTGTATGAACAGGCGATTGACCTACGTATGCGTAACAGGGTCAAGTATATCTAATTGATTGTCAATTCGCCTATTGTATTGTATGTTGAAACTGAAATTCGATATTCCTTACATCTAAATGAGGATTACAATGAATTAAGTCTATTGCATTAAATTAAGTGACTACTTAAGACTTTAAATTATTGCCTGTGTTTTGAAAACCATTAAATGTTTCTTAAAATATTTACACTAGGGTTAACCATTGTTTATAAACAAAATAACTTTGTTATTATTGTATTACAACAGATTTATTATTGTATTACAAATTATGTTTTAATAATATTTAATATACAGAACTATAACTACAATAACAAACAAAACGTGACTTTAAACGTTACTGATATTGGTCTATCTTAAATATCATATTCTTTTTTAAAAGGTTAAGGTTAAGGTTTAGTAAATAGGACAATACACAGTTTTTAAAACCTGTGTTATACAGCAGAAAGACCTTGATGCTGTCTATGAATTGTATAAAAATAACAGAATGAGACTTAATCCTGAAAAGTGGCTGGCCCGTGGCGCAGTTGGCAGTGGCCCTGTTTTCTGCTGCAGGCTTGTGGGTTCGATTCCCGCCCCGAGTCTGGGTGTATTATGTATTTATTTATATATGTATTTATATATGTATTATTTATATATGCATTTTTATTTATATATGTATTATTTATACATATTATGTATATTTATTAAAAAAATGTAAGTATATCAGTCAACTGTTACCTAAAACACAGGCATTAAGTTGCCTACCTTAGGAACAGACGACCTTGTGTGTGTTAAACATATTTATATTTATTTATTTGTTTATAAAAGTGCACATTTATCAGTTTTACAAAAAATAAATCATTTATTGCCTCTTCTTAATCCATTAATAAAGTTAATTTAAATGAAACATTATCCATCTGTGATCTTGGGTTAATTTTTGTTACGATGATGATGATGTACATATTGATACCATTGTATTGCTTGCCTGGAAAATGTTAGGTTTTGTTAGACGTACATGTAATGACTTGAAAAATGTACGGACCCTAATAACTGTATACCATTTCTTGATTCACAGTTGCCTCGAATATGTATAGAATATGTCAGTTGTATGGAATCCATCTTACAAAGTTCATATACTCAGAATTGAGCGCATTCAAAAAACTTCACCCGTTTTCTAGCATACCGAGTTCAGGGTTGTCCATGGTCGGGTTATGAGTCAAGGCTTTCTTATCTTAAAATAGATCACTAGACTTTTGGACTTAATGTCACTGCACAAGATTCTCCGTGGTAGGTTAGTTTCCCACAGTTTACTACAGCAGGTATGCCTAACAATTCCTTAGCATATCCCCAGACAACCTTTACCCAATATTTTCAGCATTACCTTAAGAAGAACCAATATAGGAAAATTTTCCCCGTTAAACACATGTATGCGAACATACAATACTATAAACAGTCATGAAATCGACATCTTTAGCGACTCCGACGACTTTTTAGAAGAAAATGTAAAAAAAGGACTATTTGTTTTGCCCCAGTCCATCAATGATCAGTGCTTAAGATTCTAAATGTTGTTACGTTTTAAATTTATAAATTTTTTGTTGTTTAAATTTTTAAATTTTATTCTATTCTTTTATCCCTAATTTTGCTTAAGAGTTTTATTTATCTTGTTTAGTTTTATATATATTATATAAATGTTGTATATACTATATACCAATTAAGACGTATCTGTTATTCGTAACTTTAAATGTATACTTCTAAAAATGTATGATTTTACTAATATTGTCGATGGTGTGTCTTTTTATAAATAAATAAATATGAAGTGTAATGTTTTTGCGTTTGTACCAGGTGCGCTCATAAAACTCTATAAACTATTGCAATCTCGCTCGGAAATATTATCGAAGCTGTGAACATATTCGGATTTATCACGTAGCCGTGCAGTAGCGTAAGTTGCAAGTCAAGTCGAAAATACAGGCCGATTATTTCTAAATAGGCTGTCCGGTTGTACAGTTGCACTCCTTAGATGGTCGGGTGGCGCCAGTTTCTCTCGCCTCGTAGGTACGTCGCAGCAGTATGTTAGTTAATGATCGATCCATCTTGGATAATCAGTCCGACGAAATGCTAAATATTTTAAATAATTTATATCATTTTTTTCAAGCAGCTTATTGTACGCCGGCATTGTCTTATAATACCTAGCGTTGTTGTGGGGATTTATTTGTATTTATATACTATTATGTATTTATATACTTACAAATAGATTGCCGTAAGCTTGTAACTTTTAGTTGGCGCATAACGTAATAAAAGGTAAATAAACTAAGTAGAAAAAAACGTCGAGATTTGCATGCAATATTTTAATACATCGATAAACATGTGTATTAAAAACATTGAATTATTGACTTAGTGGTCCTAGATGCAGCTTTAAAATTACAGTCTGACATATACAGTTATTAAGGATCAATAAATTCTGTTATCTGAGTGTGTATGGTATAATTCTTTATAGTTTATATCATGGAAATCGAGAGGCATTATATATATGCAATTTCAAATCACTGCACTCTTATTAGTTATAAAACCTTTGCTTTAGATAAAAACAGGACTAACAAAATTGTTATGAACGTATTATAAATAATTCAAATAAAGTTGTTATTATTTTATACTGTAAGGTGAAATAGCGTTAATGCCTTGTGATAAATAGATGACGGTGAGCGTAGGAGATAAAATAAAAATAATATAAAACATTTTGTGTGTTTCGAATGAATTTAAATCCAGCAGACCGCACACTGTCAAAATATTGTCAAAGTGAATTCCTCGTGTCCAATATATAATAATGATTTTCCACTTGGCAATAATCCTAGCGATTTATTTCGATCTCGGTAGATATTAAACCGCATACCGCATATATCTAGGCGTCGTGTCACTTTAGTTCGGTAGTCGGTTGTTGAACCTTCTTCTATGAGGCTGAGACAGGCGGGAGACGGAGTGAACGAGCTCACTTTCAGGTGTTCGTCGCGTTGACAACGGCGGTTCGACGTTTTATTGTCATTTTCGAATATTTAGTGGTGTCGACTCGTCACTCTCTCGCGCGGAAGTGTCTGTCGTCGACTAGTACCTAGCCAGCTGCACCGAACACGGTCAATTTTCATCCGTACAAACATCCACCACAAAGCTGTAATTTGGCAAGATCCTGATAGACGCGTGTCCGGTCAACCAGCAGATTGTCACGTCTAGTGTTGCACGTAGTTGTTGACGCATTTTCTTATTCATTGACGTGGACCGCCTCCCTGATTACAATGATGATATAATTAGACGGCGAATAATTACCGTTCACAGATTTATTTTTGTTTCATATAGTTTCATCTTATTTTATGTTCGGTTTATTTCAATAAACGAAACTAATAAAAATATCTATATAAGATATGTGTTCTTTATACATACGAGTTTATATATATCTATATAAACTCGTATGTATAAAAAACACATCTTTTTACTTGATAAAGATGTGCATAACAATGACATCGCATAAAATTAAGAAATCTATCTGATAATGATTAAATTTTAAGAATAACTAGGCACTACTGTTTGTCATGTGACTGTCAATTCTTTAATCTATAAGATGATAATTAGAAGATACCACGCCCACGCCGCGCCCACCTGCGGTCATCGGTCAAACTGTCTTATTTTATTGCTGAACAATTTACTTATTAATGTTTTATCTAAACAAAATAGTCTGTTGAGTGGGAGCTGCTTTGTCGTGATGGACTGATAATTGGTCACTTGTAAACTTGTAGCTGTATTACGTTTATAAAAAATAGCTTTTGTGATACATCCATTTTAGTTCCAAAATAAAGTCCAATTTAACGAATGACGATAATTATTATAATATAATAATAATAAATCATTTATTTTGCATAAAATGTAATTTGTCAGATACAGGGTATCTCAAATATTTCGCCTATATAAGCATATATATTTATATACGTTATAATTATTATTTATATACATATACGTACAAGATAAAGTATGATTTAGTAATTATAATGTTTTTGTTTTGATAATAAATTAATATAAGACTATATGACTAATATATGACTAAGTTGCATTTTAAATAATTTTAAACTAATAAAATATCATTGAGTAAAAAATTAATTAAATTAAATGGTAGACACGAAAATAGATGTAAACAACTTACATAAAAAAAGAAATCAACTAATACAATATATGTGTAACAGAAGAACTGTTCAATTAATTCATACTTTCAAAAACTTATGGAATACAAATTTATGATGCTGTTTTTAATTATAAATATAATTAAAGGATTAGTACAAAGAGAAAATATATTAAAAAATTAATTAGTCAAAAGAGAAAAAATTGCATCACCATCATCATCACACTGGCTATTGGATGTCCACTGCTGAACGTAGGCCTCCCTCATTGACCTCCAGAGCGACCGGTTCGAAGCAGCCTCCATCCAACAGCTTGCGGTGACTTCCCTCAAGTCGTCTGCCAATCTCGCAGACGGTCGTCCGATGCTGCACTTACTGGTACGTTGTCTCCACTCGAGAACCTTTCTGCTCCATCAGCCGTCAGTTCTACTAGCTATGTGCCCTGCCTACTGCCACTTCAGCTTGCATATCCGTTGGGATATGTCAGCAACCTTCGTTCGTCTGCGGATCTTATCATTTCTGATTCGATCTCTTAGAGAAACACCTAGCATAGCCATAGCTCTGACCATGCTCGCTGTACCCCTTGGAGCTTGTTTAAAATGTCCATGCTACGCCTATATTTTTTTTTACTATATATTTAACAATTAGATCTTCCGTATAGTTTTACCCGTGTTGACAACAGATTTTTGGACATTAATGTTTACTTCTCTCATAATATGAATTGTAAGATAGCTCGCATATATAATATAGCATAGTAAGCTTTTTACGTAAAAAGATTTTTAATCGGTCCCGTAGATTCTGAGACAAACACATTCAATCAAACAAATTAAGAAGCTATCGTAATATGAATTTGGAATGGTTGATCTCGTAATTAGTGCGTTCAGACAAACAAACACTAGTTTTATTATGTAGAATTGACTCTCATATGAAAGCTCATTCAACATAGTTAACCTCTGATAGCAATTACCTACGTTTCTTTTAGTTAAAGTTTAAATTAATGTTTTTGTAAATTGTTGTGTTTGAGTATTTACTGTTTACTACGTCTGTAGACAAAATAGAGCATTTCGAAATAAAAAATAGTTTATGTATAATTTCAGGTCTTCAACTGTCACGTCGTGTTTGATCGTAACTGAACGATAATTAATCCTCGCAAACTATATCATTATATTTTTACAATTATTTTAAAGCAACGATCTAACTTATATATACTTGTATGAGAAGAAATAAAATCAAAAATTTTGTTGCTATAGACGATTCTTAATTAAAAATATTAATTAAAAAAACTGATCTGTCGAAATTATAAAAAAAAAAATCATGATTTCACTAAAATTCTTAATGAGATACGTACGATATTTTTTTTTTACATCTGCATATAATTTGATTTTAATTTAAGATAAATGAATTAAAACTATAATAGAAATATTAGAATAATAAATGTAGTTGTTTAAATAATTTTAGATTATCGGACAGTAAATGATCTTAAACTTTTGACTGAAGTGGTTTCGTACCAATTATATAAGTGGTGACATACCACCGACATTATCAACTACATCTTTGTAGCGTAACTGGTGTTACGAGGCTGTTTATATTAATTTGCGCGCAACACGCAATAAATTTTAAACAATGATATTCGTATATACCTAAACGTTACGCAATTCATATAATTTCATTAGTGAAATGTGCATTGGCTGTTAATTTTATTTTTTTAATTCTATTTTTATCACATTCTATCATAAATGCCGCCTTTAATGTGTTTCGTATATAATGATTTTAGTTCAAAATACTCTCTTTTGATTAAAAAAAGAAACTTTCTTCGAAATATAAGTTATATTTCAGTTACTTTTCTGTATATGAATATTATCTAAGCGATATGTATCTATTTTCTTAGTACGAGTCATGCATTTGTAAGAGCCTCTATAAATGAAGTTGCTCTTAAAATGTTTCTTTGAGAGTTGATATGAAAATCAAGTGGCTGTAAAGTTATAGTACCAGATACATTCGCGCGAAATAACGCCTGACTCAACAAGATACCATATTACGCTGTATATGAATGTCATTTTGTCATATTAATTATTTGTAGCATCACATGTCACGCGTTTGTGTATTTTTAAATTTGAATTCATATTTTTAAATACTTATGTAATTGTCCACTAATTAATATAATTTTAGTAAATGCTTAATAAATCGAGAAAAATATATGTTTTCCAATAATTTATGTGGTATTTTATTCTTTTATATTTATTTTGGAAATAAATCATTTCGAGTGGCACGCGAGAATTTCAATTAGCTATTTAGTACGAGAATAGAGTATAGGCAGACTAAAAGTTGGGACGTGCGTGTTGGTTTGTTGCAATATGTCGGTGGGAACGTGTGAGACTGCCGTGTGTGCGACGCGACGCACGGGCCGGCTGACTGCGGCCGCATCGCCAGCGGCGGTGGCCCGAGTATATTTTTATTTGTCGATATCGGTGATCGGCGCCTGCTCCATTAGTCATGTGACAGTATCGACACAAGATCGACCCTCTCGGCCCTCTTTTAATTCCATCGATGCCCGCCAGACCGAACCCACAGTATGCAAATTTACACGCGTACACTGCAGTGTTGGGCATTAGTCAATTAAAATTTCAATTGATTAATTAATTGATTAAAAAATTAATTGTGATCAAATTAATTGCAGTTAAAATTAGTTGCAATTAACTGTTAGTTGTACGCTGCAATTAATTTATTTGAATTAATCTATAATAATTGTATCTTGCAATTGAATCAATCGCAATTAACTTTTTTAATTGTTTAAAAAAACAATTAAAATTAACAATTATCTTGCTTTGATATAGGTGACTCTGTGAACAGATATTTGTATGAATAGCGTATAATAGTGCCAGGGTTGGAAAAAAGCTCTTTTTTTAAAAAAGTGCAAAACAACCCGTTTAAAACAAAAAAATAAAATAAATAAATGAAACACGTTTAAATCACTTATAAATTTTTTGTTATTGTTTTAATCGCGTATGCGGTAATCATACTTCATACTAATATTATAAATGCGAAAGTAAGTTTGTTTGTTATGCTTTTACGCGAAAACTGCTTAACCGATCATCATGAAACTTTGTACACACATTCAAACATAATATAACGTAACATAGGAAACATTTTTTGGAGTTTACTCCTAAATAATCGATTTCATATTCTTATTATTGCCCCCGGTATGATAAGAATATAAGGAATAAAAATCGTCGATCGCGTGCCTTTTTTTTTGCGCAACCGATTTTCACTTTTAAGTCGTCAGCATTAAGGGGTCATTCATTTATTACGTAAGACGATTTAGAGGGTGGGCGGGGGGGGGGGGGGTTGACCATGTCTTATTTTTTCTTACAAGGGGGTGGGAGGGATTCTCGATAGTTCTTACGTAAGATTACAAAAATGCGCAAAATTAAAATTATACTTTGAAAAAGCACGAGCAACTGCGCGAGTGTCGAGGTTCGTTCGGATGCGTATAGGAAAACGATTTTCATTTCCATGGCAACGGACCCACGCCGCCCGCACTGCGCCTCCCGGGAACTCCCCGCTTGTGGACTAATCTTCACTTGTTTGCGTAAACAACACTCGTTATTGCGTTGATGATTTTAGTTAAATAGTAATAGAAGCAACACCTAATACTAGAGATGTTTCAGTGGCAGATACACTTTCCGAGTGAATTTCGACTTTTTGAGCCCCTGGACTGAAAATCTTATGTAGGTAAAGATGAATAATTAAAACCAAAGTTTATTACTACCAAAAAAAAATTAAAATTATTAGTACCTTTAAGTACTAATAAAAATTTCTTACATTCTTTCTTATATTAATTTCTTCTTTCTTATATTAATTGTTACTTTAAAAAATAACATTAAAAAAAACCAAACGTGTATTCATTTTTACCCGACTGCGTCAAAGGAGGGTTATGTTTTACGAGAGTATGCATGTATGTATGTATGTATGTATGTATGTATGTATGTATGTATGTATGTATGTATGTATGTATGTATGTATGTATGTATGTATGTATGTATGTATGTATGTATGTATGTGTGTATGTGTGTATGTGTGTATGCGTGTATGTGTGGGTGTGTGTTTGTGTGTATGTATGTATGTATGTATGTATGTAAGTATGTATGTATGTATGTATGTATGTATGTATGTATGTATGTTGTTTGGCACGCTCTACGGCCTGAACGGCTCGATGAATTTTAGATTGAGAAGTGTCATTAGATTCGTATTTACTGTGAGAGTGACAATAGCTATATTAAAATAAAAAATAAAATAAAATTGCGGATTTTTGGCGCCAAATTAATTTCATTTTCAAATTACACAGAAACGCAGTCGAGTTTTTTAGTTTTTTTTTTATTTATTTGACTTGTTTCCTTTAGATTCTAACGTAATAAATGTTAAACAGGGGGGGAGGGGGGTCGAAGACTAGCAAAGTTCGTCTTACGTAATAAATGAATGGCCCCTAATAAAACGTACAGTACGCGCGCGAACGCACGCAAATCCCGCGGTTGAAAAAGGGGCGGATATGCGCCGCGCCCGACTGACGCTTCATACCCCACACTCTCCCACTACTAGTGACGACCTTGACGTAAGAGCACGCTCAATGAGTCTTTTTTAATTAAGAAATATTAATTAATTTATTAAATTTGACTTTATTTAATAATATAATTTATATAATCGGTTGCACGCACCAAGAAGTGTCACGTGCTCAAGCGAGAGCGCGGAACAAGCGAAAGAGAGGCACGGTCAGCCTAAGCGTTCGGTTTGTAATAAAAAACAATAACGCTGATTGTAGGATCTGAAATATTACACATGTATAAAGATGTAAGTAAATTGTTAAGAGCACATTGTTACTTGTAAATCTTGTAATTAATCTGTATAATTTAAGTAATAAAATAAAATAAATAACAAGTGCAAATAAATGTTAATTTATCGAAAAAATTTGTAATTAATTGAATTAACTCATTCTTTGTATTATACAAAATAATGATAACTCAGTGATAATAATTAATAATTCAGTTCAATTCATAAAAGTATGCAATTTTTTTTTTCAATGTTTTCAATTTCAATCACGTTAAATTATATCGTCTGTAATCCGACTTTACAGACAACTATTTTTTTTAAATAATTAAAAGTGTAAAAATCACAATGAGTTCAGAAGTATCTGACATTGAACTTACCGAAGAAGAGATTATACATAATTTTGATGATGAAGCTAAATTAGTAACGGACAATTTATTGCCTCAGAAATCGAAAGCGCTAGGTTTTTTCGCGTAAAAACTAAAATAAGCGATAAGTGTTATTCTGTGTCACATATTAATAAATTATTTGTGCCTAGAGAATACATCTTTATACATGTGTAATATTTCAGATCCTACAATCAGCGTTATTGTTTTTTATTACAAACCGAACGCTTAGGCTGACCGTGCCTCTCTTTCGCTTGTTCCGCGCTCTCGCTTGAGCACGTGACACTTCTTGGTGCGTGCAACCGATTATATAAATTATATTATTAAATAAAGTCAAATTTAATAAATTAATTAATATTTCTTAATTAAAAAAGACTCATTGAGCGTGCTCTTACGTCAAGGTCGTCACTAGTAGTGGGAGAGTGTGGGGTATGAAGCGTCAGTCGGGCGCGGCGCATATCCGCCCCTTTTTCAACCGCGGGATTTGCGTGCGTTCGCGCGCGTACTGTACGTTTTATTAGGGGCCATTCATTTATTACGTAAGACGAACTTTGCTAGTCTTCGACCCCCCTCCCCCCCTGTTTAACATTTATTACGTTAGAATCTAAAGGAAACAAGTCAAATAAATAAAAAAAAAACTAAAAAACTCGACTGCGTTTCTGTGTAATTTGAAAATGAAATTAATTTGGCGCCAAAAATCCGCAATTTTATTTTATTTTTTATTTTAATATAGCTATTGTCACTCTCACAGTAAATACGAATCTAATGACACTTCTCAATCTAAAATTCATCGAGCCGTTCAGGCCGTAGAGCGTGCCAAACAACATACATACATACATACATACATACATACATACATACATACTTACACGAATCGTTATTAAGGAGTAAGCTCCAGCCGTGCGTCGGAGCTGACACACACAGTTTGTTTTTTGGTCGCGATAACCAACATCAATGCGGGCAAAGCCGCGGGCAGAAGCTATTAATAAATAAAACAAGAGATTTCTAACTCGCAATGTATGCGTGCATTGTTTATTTTATTTTTTCATATTGTTCTTTAATAAACAATCACACATAATATAATAAACATTCGCTTAAGTATAATATACATAATATGTTAAAATGGGCTCAAATTTATTTTAATAAACTTTTCCTACTAATCTTACATAAAATTATGCCGTTTTTCTGACTTGAACTTTTCCTTACATACATTTTTGGCTTCACCCATTATAGTTCTCATGTATTCTCATATTTTAGGTGTTTTTTTTAAAACTAATAAACTCTTAAAATAAATTAAGCTATTTATCGAGGGACTCCCCGTAAAATATGAACTAAAACAGTTACCAACTTGGGAGACTTTAATTTCCTAGATTTTTATTTAAGTTTAAAAAAAAACAACGTTATACAACGCGTTTAATCAAAGATATTTGAAATAAGGAGATATGCCCTAAACACGAAATAAGTCCGATACCGCCGTCGCCACTTTTGAAGATGTGTGCGTTTTCATTACCGGCACACTAGCGTTCTAAACCTCTAATTGGTTCGCACACTACGAAAAACAATTGTACGAATACACTCGTACACGTAAAAAAAAACAGCGTCGGTAAACTCCTTAGGGATGTGACATCGCATTTATCGATAAAATCATGCGATGAGAATGTTATTCATTTTTAACCAATATAGGTACTTCGTGTAAGGGTGAAACAAAATAATGTTTATTACAAAAACAGAACACGTCAAATTTACAAAAAAAAAAAAAAAAAATTATTAAAATAAATAATCCTATTATAATAGGGCTATTATAATAATAGAATTTACTTGTTTTTTAATATTTGTGTGCATTTAAATTTTCCTTCTTTAATCAATGTTTCTTTTATGATAATTTCCATGTTTTTACATAATATATTAACTACATCATCAGATGGAAATATCAACCCTCTCTTGTCTTCTGAGGATATTTTTTAAATATATTTTGTGTGCCATTATGCTTGTTTCATTATTTAAATTGTTTGATAATCAATTTTCTCCGAATTCTAAAATATTATTGCCTTTATTTACATATGATTTTCGAATACTGATTGTTCACAAGTTAGTTTTAAGTAAAAAAAAGGAAGAAAATTAAAAATGTATATTTTGTTGCAATTAATTTCCCAAAACGGTGTTTATACAAATAATAGTTGTATATTTATATTTATTTATATTTACTCTGTTAAATCGAGACCTATTTTCGAGTTTCTAGAAGTATTATAAAACTAAAGAGCTTTAATTTAAATTAATTCAGCGATCAAATTTTAAAATCACGTAAGTTTTTAGTATTATGGAAAAAACACTATTTCATTTAAACGTAAATGAATGGGTTTTATTTCCATTTTAAGTTCTCACCGTCTTTTATATTTATAAAATGCCTATTATTATTTATCCGCAACGCTAATGAAACATCCACCGTAAATACGAATCGCTCGGTCTCTTTCTAAGCAATCAAATATAAACCTTATTTTGTTATTGATTAAAAAAACCTATTCATAAAACTATACGGTTGACAAATATTAAAATTTGGGTATATATTTTGTCGTTAAACAAACACTCAAATACAATAAAATAGCACATGTACAAAGACGCTTAACTCATAATTTACAGCTAACCTAAGTGCCATAGAGAGATTTGAAAATTATGACAAAACAATATAATTAGAAACGCTTAAAGTATACATTCTTACTAAATAAGCTTAACAAATACGTATACAGAATACAACGTATGTATATACAACATACATAACTAACTAAAAACATACATGGGCGTTTCTCTGTAAACTGGGCAACTTATGTAGGGAAACTGTCTCGGCAACTTTTTTGCTCATAATATAATAAATTTTATTTAGGGAACTAGTATCGGTCTATTCATTAATATACGGCAGAAGAACCACAAATATTCCCATTACTTTACAAAATATTAAGCATATTCTGAAAAATATATACAGGGGAATGTTGCCAAAGCCAGGGGACTGTGAACTTATATAAAAAATACAATTTTAGTACCCGAATTAAATGTTTTATTATTATTATAAACTTTGGAGCTGAAGAATTAAGTAAGTGAACAATAAAAATTAAAGAATTAACTATCTTTATGTAATATTGTACTTAGCAATGTAATTTTAATATTTACTTATTAATTAAAATCACATATATTGAAACTACTTTCAGTACTTTGAAACTTACACTACAGAATCAGTCTCGAAAAATAATTAGTTATTTCTAAATATATTTTAAATAGGTTAAAAAAAATTGTTTTTAAAGTCTTTTTTTTTTCTCGAAAACATCTACAGGTGAATCGAACTTGTAAAACATTCTATTGCTTTTAAAACTACATTTGAATTAGTCAGCTTCCACTTGGTCCATTGTAATGTCTGCCACATCATCATCATCGTATCTAAATAATTGGTCTTTATTATCACAGAGCTTTAAGAATGCAACCCGGATTTCGCAATCTTCTTCATCAATCTTTTCAATTATGCTGACATATCTATATTCCATATTTGTTTTACCCAGCAATTTCACAACAATATAATCTTCAGTTTTGAATGCTTATACTATAGCAGAACTAGGTCCAGCCTCGTTCTCAGATTCTGTATCAGTGTACACATGTTCTAGATTAAGTTTTGGCATGTCTTCATAAATTATTTTTCCGATATTAAAGTGCATACAACAATCATTGTCGCAAAAACAGCTTAAATTTTCAATTACTATCTCCGTAGAATTTGATTTTATTCCCGTTGGATTAAAAAAATTCCAGTGACTTCATGGACTTTGAGGGTGCCAACTTTTTAATTTTTAATTTTGGTTACTTCTCGATCGATTTCACCGCTCATTTATTTGATCACTTCATCTGGTATAATGTTCATACTAATTGCAGGACATATCTTTTCGATGGCTTCTACAAAATTTTCGAGATTTTCGACATCGCCTCCAGTAGCGACCAGGGTATCTGCAGTCCTCTTGCAGGTAGCTCCAATGCCGTCTGGAGCGCCTTTACCAAGGCCACTTGCCGTATTTTATATTCTTTTTTAGTCGCAAAAAACGTTTTTTGTACTATAATACTTTCTTCTGGAGTTCTTTAATTTCTTCATCTTTTTCTTCTTTATTTTATGTCTAAGCATCTTTTCTTTATTTTTATTAATTATTTCAGCAACTTCAGGTGTTGACATGTGACATGAAGTAGATACATCAGAATCTGGAGTGTATTCACATTTATTTAATAAATGAGTTAGTAATATTTGCTAATTCTTTTTTCTTATTGCGATACTTGGTGCAATACTTTTACCACTTCTTCTTGGCATCTCGGTGTTCGCTTGGAGTCATATTCTCAACAAGTTTTCTAGTACCCTTTTCTTTTTTTTTAAGGTACTGAAGGCGTTCTTTTTCTCTAAGTTCTTCCCTTTTCTGAGCGTCGTTTTTAATCTTCTCATATCTCTTTCGCTCTGCTTCCCCCTTTTTGTAGAATCTTTTATTTAGTGGCTTTTTTTCTTTGGCGCCATTCTCAAAACTTATCTAAAACTATAACAAACATAATTTAGACGGTCCCCTGGATGAGGAAACAGTCCCTTGTCCTGTAGAGAGACAGGGGACTGTTGCCCAATGGACTGTTTAATTTGATTTCATTGATGAGTTGTAAAAAATGTAATGGATCTATGCTATTTTGCTGCACATAGGAAATATGTATCTATTGTTACAATTTAAATATTTGAAGGAATCATTAAAATACATAAATAGAAGTGAAATAATCCTTACCAGAGGACTGTTGGCTGTCAGGTTACAACGGAGCTTCCACGGAAAGACGCTCACACACTACTAAATAAGATGGCATCCAGGTCGTAATTTTCATTAATTGCGGAAACTTCAGACTTGTTGCGTTTCGTTAAACGCATAAAAGGCGTTGTTTAACCTTTCGATTACGTGACACGTAATTTAAAATATAGACAAGGGAACTGTTCACTAAATGCGAAGACAAAGTTTAATTGCCTTTTTTTAAATTGTAAAATAATATTTATGTAAAATAAATAGGTCTCATTAACAATCAAACAATTTTTATTTAATAATATAACAATTCAATTAATTCCAATAGATACTGTCTCGATTAATTTAGTCTGAAGTAAGTATTCTGCTTTGGTGACATACCAGGGGACATGTTTTTAAGAACTATAAAAACGTTTTTAATATAATAAAGTTTGTTTTAATGAATTTTTAATGTTGAGCAGCGGTAGATTAAGGTATGGATTTATGGAATTATATACGAAATATTTACGATCTTTTAATTTTGAAAACCAAATTAGCCTGGGACAATGAGTTGCCCAGTTTACAGAGAAACACCCACATACACAAAATGTATTATAAACTTCAATAGAAATAAGTAATTCGATAATCGCCGTGTTGTCGATAGCTTACGCCTGTTGCTCCGTATGGACACCACTATCTCATCGCACAAACAAAACGGTAAAATATGCGACATTACCATTACTATAGTATCGTTGTGTAAATTTTACATTGCTTGTCCAGTTACTCCGCAACATAGTGGGGTAGTGGTTAGAAAGCAATGTATTTTGATGTAGTAGAAGCAAGAAATATTTCTCGTATACTTGTTTTTTTACGATTTTTAAGTAAAATATAGTAAAAAAGTAATATTTACGTGTAGTAACTGATTCCATGACTTGTTAAATGTTTAATTTGACTTCTATTCTTACAAAAAAACAACTGAATAAGACGGCATTGTTAGTTGTTTTCTCGCTCGCGGTCGAAATCACACTGATTAGCAGTGACGGCCATTTAAGCGATATGTGAGCATTTTGGGCAAGTTGCGTCTACGCGGACACGCCCCCATGCCAGTTCTCCTTTTCTTAATATTTCTATGCGTTTAATGAACCTTATAACGCATCGTAACGTTATACAAGACCCCCCCCCACTCTTCCCAAATTGCGTTATGTAATACCTGAACGTCCCTAAACAAAAATGAACACGCATTTAAAAGTGTTCATTAAATGTCATTATTTATGATACAAAACAGTTTTATAAACAATTTAACATTTCTCAATTAGTAAATTAAAATATTATTTTTACTATCACCGTTAAAGTACAAAATTAATCCATATCTTCTTCTTCTTCATCACTAGACATGTCTTTAATTTCCATATCCTCCTCAGAATCTGACTCGTTTCCCAAATTTATGATCAACCCGTATATCACATTGTCATCAAAGTCTCCTAAGTTGGCAACCCATTTCGTTTATTTTACGGGGAGTCCCTCGATAAATAATACGTTATTTTATTTTATGAGTTTATTAGTAAAAAAAGCTTATTAGTAGTTTATGTTTCAGCAGAGGATGGTGTTAAAATCAATCTTAACTATTATAAGAATAGATTACTAAAATGTGATTGTCAATTTTAAATATAATTAATGTCTGATTCATAAAAATAACTTAAATTTACAAATTATTGAAAAAACTAAACTTAAATTAGTATGTTATTGACGAACATTCTGGTGGAGTAGTGCGAGTAGTCGCCTCAAACCGCACACCGGCGGTCACGGGTTCGATTCCCGCTCGGGACAGATATTTGTATTTGTACAAATATTTGTTTCCGGTCTGGGTGTATGTCCTTGTGGGTCTCCCCACCGTGCCTCGGAAAGCACGTAAAGCCTCGGTCCCGGTTGTTATCATAAACACATAACGATCGCTACTCATGGTATGGTAATTATCCGCCAAACCGCAGCTTCTTCTATAAAGAAGAGGCCTTCGCTCAGCAGTGGGTTGTTTACAGGCTGATACAGTACAGTACAATACAGTTATTGACATAATCAGACTTATTATAATCTCATATTCTGCCATTATATTTAATATACAAAATAAAATTACATATATTGGTTACATACCTACTTATTTTATTCATAACTTTTCATATGATAATTAGTTTTAATTATTAGTCTTTAATCAAATATTTTAAAATAATAACAAATTAATCGTTAATTGTAAAACTCGATCACGATTAACAATTAATTAATTGTCAATTGCGAGTTTTCAAAATTACAACTAATTAATTGTTAATTGCGAGTTCTAACAATTACAATTAAATAATTGTTAATTGCAACAGTTGCGATTAACGATTAATTAATTGTTAATTGTTAATTGTTTTTACAATTTAATTTTGCCCAACACTGGCGTACAGAACTACTGATGAATGATATACTGACGCGCTGTATATATTCACGCAATGCTTTTTGAAGAACTGATGCGGTTAATGGCTATGCGAATATTCAGAGATCGAATAGATTGCTGTAATGTAAGCGCTGCTTAAAATAGAGCCTATATTTTATGTCAGTGACTTTTGTGATGAATGATTTCGTCACACGACATTATTCGACAGTTTTTCAAGTGTATCTAATCTTAAATATTATGTTACTTCTTACGGTTTATTACTATAGGGTAACGTTTCAAAAATTAAGTGTGTATTTATTCAATAAAGATATATTCTCGGTATTTATGATGATGTTTTTAATAAAATAGACTTATTTACAACGGTATAGCATATCTATATTGATATTATGTACGAGTATATCCCACAAAAATATTGATAATTGTGACAAAAACGTAGTATAAACACGAGAAGTAACGATAAAATTGGAACTCCAACGACTTCGGAAAGTAAAGATTTCTTGTAGGCCTTAGCTATCCGCATATATGTATAATAAAATTACAAAAATGATTTTACAATTGCCTATAAATCACTTTAAAGTTTATATTAAAAAGTTAGTCAAAGCGCATTACTCTATATAAGCTTGTATAAATAACAAAGATACGTAGGTATGTGGGTTTAGTAGCGCTGTCTTTCATGCAGAACATAATATGACTGAATTGTTAACAATTGAATATTATAATGACTTTTTTTTTTTGTAAGAATAACTGTTGAGTTACTTCCTGTTGAGATTCCTCTCAGCAAAATCTACATTTCGAATCTGTGGTAGCTTCACAATAATATTAATTAATTAATAAAAAAAAAAACTATAATATAATTTGTAAAATGACGAATCAAAAGTGCTTTTGAAGCTTAACTTGAACAAAGAAATTTTTAAATTTGATTAGATTTTTTGATTAGTAAACAATATAGGTACTACAAGCAACTTTTATATGTAATGGTATTCTATTAAAGATAACCCATTTTTTACTTTCTGAAAATAGACTAGATTTAATAATACGATAATTTGTTAAATTTACTTTTGATATTTGATTAAAAATAAAAAATACAAATTTTAATAAAAAAATATATTTTGTATTTTAAATCTATATCATTTACTGGCTATAAAAACAGCTGAGGCACACACAAACAGTATAGTTAGTATAAAAACATTGAAAATGAATGAATCATTATATAATTTTAAATAAATCCGCGTCTATGGTCGTGTCCTCGCTTTCTTTTTAAATCACGCGACAGATTGATAACAATTTTTTTTACAAGTTTTTTATGGTATAATTTAGAAAGTTCATTGTGCTCTGTAGTGAATTTGCCAAAAATTGATTTTTGATTATTTGCGGAGCTCTACACTAGATACATAAAAATAAATAAGGAAAAGTTAGATAAGTTGTTTTTATCGAAATAAATATATTAGTAACCTTAGGTGTTTAATGTAAACTAAAATTGCTCATGCTATTATTTTGCTTAAATAAATATTTAAGTCGCACTGTCGCACGCGGCTTGTAACACATTTGCAACCGTGTGTAGCCGGGTGGTTCGCTAGTGTAAAATAAGGTAAAAGGCAATCAAAAAAATTTAACAGTGAGAAAGAGAAAATGTATTAATTTTATTAATTTAAATTAATGACAGTCTATCAATTTCATTGTATTTCTTATATGAAATTATTTAGTTTACGTTAACAATATTGTAACGTATTGAAGAAAGAATATTTCCGATAATAATACACAAAAGTGTGTTGTCAATAAACTGCTTGTTATGTAATATTTGAGTATCAAACAACATAGTGTGCACGGGAATAGTGTGCGTCGGCGGTTGCGCGAGGGTCAATGCGCCCCGGCTGACTCACCGCGTGCGACATACGTACACTATAACATTATTACTTTCTTATAAGGTTTTTGTGTTTAAATAATGCATGTAATGTTACTGGTCGTAATTTGTGCTCTCTTTGGGGCGTGCGAACCGAGCCGAGGGGTCGAAAGGCTCGTACAGCCCGCCGGAGCGGTCTTTAGCTGTATGTGCATAGCAAATGATCCCGCATGCCATCTATGATTACCAGACGCGTGCTTATTTACATGTAATTAAATATCGTTTTAATCGTTCTTTTTTTTATATTACTTGAATATATTAGTTATTTTGTCGAATATCGACTATGATTATGCGATCTTAATCTTTTATTTGTTGGTTGATATTTAGTTTGGTTTAACTTATAAAGTAATCTAAATTAATGTTATGATAATACACTTTTAGGTACTCTAAAAGCCTGTGAATGTCCTACTGATGGGTAAGGCGCTCTGTTTTTGTGAAAGTGAGGTGTTGGAATTTTATCTGCCCCGCTACTTACTTTACTGCGTATTGGCTGATTTCTTAGACTTTATTGCAAGGCTTGCAGGTTTTCTCATTATCATTTCTTTCACACGTTTAGCTCGAGATATTTTTTTTGTTAAATTCAGCACTTGAAAAGTCTGTGGTGTAAACCTGTGATCGTCAATTTAGATTCACTTGTTCTTTCCACTGCACTATCTCGACTCTTCGTTGGCATCAACAACATTGAGAGAGCTGGAAGCTAAGAACCCTCCTATTTTCATTCTAGTTCACGCCTTTACCTTCAGGCAGCGGTAATCCCTTAACTTTTTTTAAAAATAAAAACAAAATGAAATATTTCGCACACAACTCTGGTATTAAACATATTACTGTGTTATCGACCAGCATCCTTAAAGCGGCATGCAATTATTTCTTTAAGCGGCGCAAGTGCGGACCTCCCGCGCTCGACGCCAGCCCTGACGCCGCCTTCTTGTCTTTATGAAATTATCACTAAATTGAGAGATAAAGTCTACTCCGTGACGTGATAATAACACCTTCCAGCGACTACTATTGCCTATTTAAGGCCTGCAACGAATTGAGGAAGAAATTGTAAATTACGTCGATTTTTTTTCAAGGATTACTTGTTAACGAATCTTGGCTAATTTGTTTTTAATATTTAAAGTTATTGTTACTTATGTCAATTAAAATCGACCATGGTATATGGTGTGGTTAATACAGTAATACAGGCAAAAGTAATGTGATACTTTAATGTACGAAAAGCGACGCCGTGGGGCGGCATGTCAGCAGCGGTATCAGAGTTCGCAAAGGGCGTTCGGTTCTCCTTAAAAGGCACTGTCACTTACGAGAGACCTTTCATAACACTTAATAAGATGCAGTACTAGTGCAAAGTTTCGTGATGGATCCGTGAGAGTAGTCACGAGGCGCCCGAGGGCCGTGGGACAGGTCGACTTTGTTTTATTTTTAATGCTTTATGCTGTGCCGGCAGCTAATTACACGGCGGGTCGCTTTTTAACGAGCACTCATTCAGCTTAACAGCAGGCGCACGCGCAGTCGTCACACCTACGCTTGTTTTCAATGGTATCAGTGAGTTCACTTCCCTAAGAAATTAATATGAAGAACATGAATTTAGTACTTTATGAATAAAACGTCAATGTTCCTAATATTTGTTCTAAAAATGAAACTTAATTTTGAACGTATAGTAAGTAGTAATGTATAAGTATGCGTGTTTGCTAATTTTATACGTCAGCCCAGACATTTTATGATGTTTAGGTTAGAACGGAATGCGTCGAAAATTATAGAGGCGATGTAATTTTGTTGCTACCAAATGTTGACCTATAAGTAAGAAAATTACACTGTATCTGTATTATGACTAGCTGTGTAGAAGACAGGTATCGTATGTATGTATGCGTAAGTACAAACACGACTTTATATATATTAATAGAAAAGCCAACGTTACGACCAAAGTAAGATATTTCAATAGTAATAGTCGTTGAATGTAGAAGTTCGATAATATTCTATTCATTTATAGATTAGATATATTTGGAATTTATAGTTAAACCTTACGACCTATCTCCTTGTAATTTATGCAGAACAAAACATATTGCGATTGCGTACATTTATATTTCTAAAGTATATAAACTTCGATATTGCAGTTCTCATTTTGCTACACTAAGTAAATTATTTGTGAACCTTATATATGTATTATAGTTATATATGTAGTTATTTAGATTAATAAAAGTATACATGACTGTCATTTATATTCCTGTACAGATATGAAATAGTTTGGACTTTACTTTTATGAGTTCTTATTTGATTTGAAAAAGCGATTTATGCGACACTCTCCAAGTCAATAGAAGATAGTAATATAAATGTAAACCATACAGGTAGGTGATTGGTGGTTGACAGGCCACACCGTATGCTGCAACGCGGTTACAGAACGATATCGATCTTACTTGAAGCACAGCTTTCCAAATAGGGAGTCCAAGTTCCCAAATAGGCAACGGTCAGACGGTCGCCGCCACCGCCATCTTCACTATCGAGGACGCAACATTTTCCATTGTCTACACGTTTTTGTCCTCTCTGAAACCAATATTGCGTCTTCATCGAGGACATCAAGTCTACTATGGATGGTGTCACTGTACCCAGCGCTGGAAATAAACTTGTTTCGGCGACGTTTTCTAGGATATCGCTATTTTCAGATGTAGATAGTTTTTCGTTAAATGTTTAATAAAATTTTATTTAGGAAAGTCGTTTAGACAACCAAAAGATAAACACATGAATAATAAATTTATAGGAATTATTTTTTATACGCTAAAACAGAATAATCAATATAGTTTAATGTTTTAAAAATATACGACAAGACTATTCAAAAATATGATTGGAATATGATTCAGAGGGTTCGCTGCCAAGTATCATTTTTGCACTGATAGAGATAGTGAGAACATTTTACAAAGCATGTGGTCTGTGGCATTGACTAATCGCTCGTGACTGAATACTATCACTTACTGACCTCCAGTTACCCTCACTGGCGTCAGTGAAGATAAATGGAATATAGTGAGGTGCTGCGGGGTGAGTGGGCGCAGTCTGGCGGGTTGTAGTGGACGCGCGCTCACACCCGCTCACACCTACTACGACCACGCTTTGTAATATTTCTAACAATTCAAAAGTGAATCTATCTTCATTTTAGACATATTTATGTCGACATTTCTGTTAGCTAGTTAGTAGAGTAACAGAAATCACATTGAGATATGCGTTCGCAACTGGCCGACGCGCCCCGGGTCGGTGGAATGTAGCCTTGGGGATTGGTCGTAACGTTGAATGGATAAAATATGTAGGCACGAAATCAATAAGTAACCATTGGGCCTTTTATGCTTATTAATCCCAATTGATAGCCAATTGGTAGTTAAATCCTTTGAGATGTTTAATTACAAAAAGGGGCTAGTTGATTTGTATATATATGTCTAAGTCTTGGAATTTTATAATTTGGAACCCTTAAAGACGCTTATATAATATACTTATGCGTCGACGAGCTTGAGCTATTGCGGTATTGTATTCAAATCTTTGCGCGTCATCGTGCAGGGTCCGATGCCGCTCCTATCAGGCGTGAGACGTCCTTCGAGTCGATGCAATTCTTCTACTTTTGCAATTTATCCTATATTCAGGTTTCAAATCATTAACAATAATCGAAAATTAGTCTTGGTTATTGCATAGAATAAATAATACATTTATTAGTCATGTAATTTAAATAATACTGAATACGTGAATATAGTCCACGAAAAGAATAATTAAGATACATGAAATTGAAATTGGCTTACATTATTTTTAATTGATTTATTGGGTGATTTGAAAAATAATACGTTACAAGCGTTTAATATGCAAATCAAACTTAGCAAAGAAACGAGATTTGAAACAAAAGTTGTATGAAAAATGGGTCTTTATATTTAGGTTATAAAGGTGGTATTTCTCGTTGGTCTTAGTACAGGTATCATATGAATCTCGCTTAGTGTGTGGTAAAGTTGAGATATTGGAATGCAACTTTTATGTGATCAGACGTTAGTCAGTCTAGTGTGCTTTATTGAGGCGCATGAGATTAAACATTAAGACATTTGCTATCAATTTCATTTTAAAACATGGTTTTTGTTTCGAAGTGTTTTAAATTAATTGTAAAGAAGTGACTGTATCTTTTATAGATAAATATTGTATATATTTTTCAATATATTCTCCCCCAAGTTCCATACACTTCTTTCATCGGCCAGGTAGGGCTTCTATACCAGCCTTAAAAAAAAATATTCTTCTTATCAATCCAGGATGTTTTTCTTTAATTAATTCATGTAAACGTCGCAAAAGGTTACAAAAATAGACCGAGTTTATTGTTTGACTCCCCAAAAAACTGACGCCATCACTTTACCGGCCGACATACCACTTTAGCTTTTTTCGGAGCTGGAGATCCTGGTATTTTTCATTGTTTAGATTGATTTTTTGTTTCTGGAGTATGATTGTGTACCCAGGTTTTATCTATAATCACAAATCACTCAACAAATTCAGTTGGGTCAGCCTCAAAGAACTCAAGGCACCCACCGCGCAGACACCTTTGAAAAGTGTAGCTAAGTGGTAATGATGTGGTGCGTTCGTTCAGATGAGATGGCATGTCCAATCAAGTGGTGGCAATCCAAATGGTGTCAGTTATTTTCTTAACAGTCAATCTCCGGTCAGATAAAATGAAATCACAAATGTTTTCAATGTTGTCGTCGGTGTTAGACGTCGATGGCCGACCGCTACGTGAGTCATCTTCGACACTTTCTCGACCACGTTTGAATTCTATCCACTTTTTTACAGTAGCATACGAAGGTCGAGATTTCCCTAAAGTTGTTAACATGTAATACATAGCACATAAATTTGTTTTGGTGTTAAACCTTTATTATTCAAGTACTTAATCACAGCATGATGTTCGATTTATCCATTTTTTTTAAATTATCACTACTTGTTCGAAGTTATAGTGTCAGAAACCGTAACGAATACAAATAAGGAAATGAAATTTTACGCAATTTCTCAAGAATAATGTAACCTCAAAATGAGGTCAGTGTCATAAAAATAACATGCTCCTAACTATATTAGGCTACGAACTTTTCAAACGACCCTAATACATTCCCCACTATATAAGTCATAAAGCTGATTTTTTTAGTTTTTTTATACTGTCACTCTAAGTTTCATGGTTTCAACAGCTATTGGAACAAAGATACAATTTCGGATAAATGACGTACATTAACATTATTTTTCCCAAGAAAGCAGTACACCAGTACAGTAGTCTATACATTAGGTCTTTTGCTATTATCACAACTAATCCCAGCAGGCTAAATAAGAGCAGTCAATGGTGACATGAACTATTTTATTAGTTTTAATAATGGAGTCTTGCGGGAAAGTCAATAACGAACTCTTATAACAAGAAAGGGCGTGTAATGGTAAAGGACCTCATTTCCCCACGGACATCTTTACTCAAAGCAAAACGGTGTTTGCAGTCCTTCAGTGAAATAAATATGAAAACTTTATTTTTAAAAAAATAAAAAAAATTGGATTGGACGTCTTATCATTATCATCATTTCTGGTAAGTGATGTGATTATTTATTTGATAGTGTTAGAAGATTGCCACGGTTTTATCGCTTGTTAGATTTTGCATCAAGTTTTTATGTATAATATGGATATTTAACGTATTTATTTTCTATAGATTCCTAGGGGATATCGTCATCAAATTACTTTGTAAATTTCTTAAAAAATATTCCTTATTAATTAATAAATTACAGTCATATTTTTACTTCATTCCTTTATCTCTGGCGCCACGGCTTGCGAATTGTTGACCTTTCCCTTTATTCAATCCGCTGTTTGTCGACGAATGTGGATAAATAAGTATATATAAGTGGCTCTTCTATTACTTTTTTAGCGTCATGCCGCTCATGTTACTAGTTTTAAAATAAATAATAACTAAAGTGGAGCTTTTATCTTTTATAGTATAGTGGACACTAGTACTTTAAGACAAATAATCTTATTGGACATTCTCTATAAACTTCAAAAGAATATATATATAAATATATTATTTCACAGATAGATACATATATAGGTACATATGTCAGACTTATAGCGGTCCTCTTTTTGATTAACGGATAAAAACCGCCAACTTCTCACAACATAAACAAAGATTTAGGCGTATCTGAGTCGCCGCAACGCCCCAATAGTAAACGTTTCACGCCATACTGTATACTTTATTAACGTGAATGTTGGCATCTCTGCTCGCCCATTAATCTCCATATAATTAAATGATCAAGTGAAATTATATTTAGCCCAAGAAATGAGAACGTGCCCACGTCCGTCGCGGCGTATTTCGTTCGCCCTATCTACCACCATGACCACATTGAAAACCTCATGAGCAACACGAAAAACCTAAGTTTTACTTTGTTAATTGCTATGACGTAGGAAGTTAAAAACATTAGATATAAGTAACTTACAAACTTACTACTTTATATAAGATCGGGTGGGAGTTATAAATAAATTGATATTATATGTGCATATATAGTGTATATATAGTGCTGTTGTAATAACAAGGATAAATTCCTCATTATTACAACTGTTACGTTTTCATATGGGCGTTATTGCCGATTGCATCCTACATTCACATAAACCCACTGCTAATACTATGACGCTTGTCACGTTTAAGCATTAGTAATACAATAAAATATGCTATTTAAACGTTATTCATATAAACGTAACGGTTTAGTGTCTCTCGACTGTAGGTATAGGTTATCGCAAAAGGCTTTCTACGAGGTTCGATAACGGAGACACAAAACCATTAATGAGTGTTCTCGCTTAGTGAAATCGTCGAGGAAAAATCTCAAGTCTTATTAACATAGTAGTAAAGCTAGTTTATTCATAATTGGTGGTTATCTCCCTCCCTAGTGCAATGCGTGCATTGCGCCCCGCCCCGAGCCGCGTCGTCGCGCAAATAAATTGCGATCATAATATCGCGCGACATCGACCCAACCCGACCACAATTAAAATTTGCATTCCTGTCTTTTGATTGATAGCTCTGTTCTATAACAGAGGAGCCTTTTGATATATGTAAAGCATCAAAGCATTTAATAATAATGCTTTAGGTACTATTACCTATACATTTTTATCACGGCCACGATACCTCAACTTTTTGCATTAAAGTTAGTGTCTACGCTAATATACGTCGATAGATAGCCAAAAACAAGCAAAATGTTTTAATTAGAGCGTTTTATTTGATTGTTTCGACATTTTTGTCACTTTTTTGAAGACTTTATACCTATTATTTCTAAATTATCACATGTACCCGATAATTTTCTATATCTACTAGATGATAACTCTTTAGTTATCTTTTCATACAATAAGTTTCATAAGTATAAGTAGGTATAAGTGATATACGCGATTACACATTTTGACTTTCATCCTCACCCAAGGGAACCGTTCTGAATTTTGGGATAAAAAGTATTTAGTTTCCTAGTAGGTAATAGCTTGTAGTATAAACTTAAAACATGTCAAACACGGCCGAGATATGGGGACAGACAAACAGACAAAAACGAAAAAAAAAAATTGTGTGTGTCAGCTCCGACGCACGACTGGAGTTTACTCCTTAAGTACGATTGTCTAAACATACGCAAAAAGAGTTTATCCAACTGAAAATAAGATTAATACCATATGAAAGGGTAAATTAACAAATTAATGAAAATAATATACATATATAAATATATATTTATTCATTTTATATACATTTATTATAACAAATCGGCGAAATATTTTACATTAAACTTTTCACAATAGTCAATTTCAGATGTGCACAAAAATTTCATTAGGAATGTTGATAAATTATGTAATTATTATTATCTGACAATTATCATTTATTTTTTAAATATTATTTTTCAATATTAATTAGAGCAACATTACTTTCGCACCGCACCATAGGTGCACGCGCACCGAAAAAGTAACGAGGTCATTCATCAGTAGATTTTACCTCTCATATTTTTCTCATACCGGGCGCCTTATATATGAAAATCGATTCTTAAGGAGTAAACTCCAAAAATACATTTTAATGATATAAACTAAATGGCTAATGGTAATTGTATAATTTCCTATTCTCTTCGAAAACATAAGTAAATAAATCTTACTACACATACATACTTAGGACATAATTAAGGTCTTTTGTAAATATAATAAATAATGTTTATTATCCTAATTTTGCTAGCGAAAATATTCATGATGCATATATTCAAGTCAGTTTGTTTACAATAAATTAAAAAAGATAAAATCTAAATTTTCTTCTAATTACGTTGTAAGCACCTTAGATCTCTTTAGAATAGTTATGAAGGCAAATATCTAGATTAAATTGAATTGTGTCTGAGCACTTTCACGAGACGTGTTCAAACATTATAATGAGCTGTATTTTTCAAAGAAACTAGACTGAAATAGACATCAATATTATTAATACATAGAATATGCACTGTATATATTTGTAGCTTGATGGCGACTCATATTTGCGAATATATTTTTTTAAGTTTGTTTTTATGAGGTGCAACGAATGTTTTTGAAATGAGCGTTCGTACGAACGCTCATTTCAAAAACATTCGTAGAATGATACTCAATAAATTATATGATATTTTTGTTTTGCGAGTTGGCAGCTGTCCACTGTCTGCCACTGGATATTATGATATCAGACTAATAATCGATTAGGCCACGAAACAATTTTCGTTAAATTACAAAAACTTTGGATATAAACATTAAAAACTACGATAAAATACAGTTATTCGTCTACCCACGCATGGACTACTCAATCATGAACTCAATAAGGCATTTGCTATCTTTAAAACTGTCGAAACCTCGTAAAACTGCTTAAAAAAGCCTATCATAGATTAATATGAGAAAAAGTCAAGATATATGTAAAAAAAATATGAATAAGGAAGAAAGGTGATTTAATATTAATGCTTTTGATCAACGCCACTAATTGGTCCGACAATGTAAACAGCGGTCGCATCGCCTTCTTGCATTTTAATTAGAATATTCTGGAAATAAATATATATTTGTTGAATTATAGGCATATGAAACAAGAAGAACCAGTCACAATTGCGTCAAGCAGGCGCCGGACCCAGTCAATGAAGTATATGACAATAAATAAAAATTGAAAACGAGACTATTGATATAGATACAATTTATTATGCCACGTCTCCGCTACCGGCGACGGCTTTACGAGCGTGATAGCTGTTTTAATTGCTATTTAATTTCACTTTATAGAATACATAAAATAATTAAATTAAATGGAAGTATCCTTCTAGTTATAACTCAACTTGGATGCGAGAAAGGTCAGTGAGATGCCAATAGTGGCCACGAAAACTTAGTAGAAGAGACAGGAAGGTGCGAATGCAATGTCGTCAACCTTGTCTTGCGTATTTTGTACCTACTTCGACATTGTTAAACAATTCTCGTTAAAAATGTGTAGCTATTTTTCTAAATATCAAATAACATAAAATATAAGTATAACGGACATACGTGTATGAGGCAGATTTAATGTTAAGATATTACCAGAATAATCGAGTAGTTTCGATAATTATGAAAATAACAAAATATATTCAATATATTTAACAAAAATGCTTTTTGAGTACCTTAAAACTTTTTACGTATTAACGTATAGGCATCTATATATTTCTATTTTTATAATTCTGTTGTTTGAAAAGTAGTCGAAAACATTTTAATTTTTTTAACAGTTCTGTATGATTTTTTTAATAATATTTCTGTATAAAATTTACATTTTTTTTTTGTGTGAATGGGAAATCTAGGGAACTAATCAAGATGACAAACCCGTTCACATGATTTAATCTTATAGAAGCATTCTTAATAAGTAACTTTATGGAAAGTTGTAAGAAAAGTCAATTTTATCAACAGAATAATGATTTATCATGAAATAAAACAGAAAACTATTTTTATACGAACTTAGGGGAACATAAAGACAAATCATAAGTGTAAAAATATACTAGTGTTATTTCGGTCCATTAAATTGTAATCGAAAAGCGACATATTATGTACAAATTTAATAATTTATAACTAATAGATTTAAACAAATGTACATTCGTACATTGATACACACGTAGATACATATGAGCTAACGTTACACCAAACTGGAATCAAAGAGGAAATTAAGGTGTTGATCACCTAAATTTGACCTTGGACGTGTATTTTATTTCGGAAAATTATTCCAATTCAAATATTTTGATACAATCAATAAATATTTCTTTTACTTACGTCTTACGTCTTACCTTAGAAACTTGTGTGTGTGTGTTTTTAAATTATGTGATACTTGTGGTCGATTTAGTCAAGAACATAGATTCAGATAATAAAAATATATATTTATTAAAGTTATTATACATAATATCATGATATGCGGCCACTGCTATTAGTCCTTGATCGGACCGAGTCAGTGAGGCGACTATTCTGCTGTGTCCATATTAATCGAATCGAGACGAATAGTGCACGCGAACCCGAGAGGCAGTATCGTGCGCGCGGTATCAACTAACATTCGCAATTAATGGCTTCGTTTTGTACGATTCATTTGATTACATACTATAAGATTTAATGTTTCGTTTTCAAAATCTGTTAGTATCCTATAGTAACACAGATACCGTTACACCATAAACAATGATGATTAGTTTTCTTATATTTTGTAATAATTTTATATTTTCATTGACTATAAATAAACTTTAAGTAGTATCTGTAAATCGTATAACACCACTGATTTTATTGCAACGAAAGAAGAAAATATTTTTAAAGTGTTGTTTTCGATTTTTTTTTTGCTAAAATGATGTTAATAGTATGTCTAATGATTAGTACCTAATATTTAATGTTAGATATTATTTATTTATATTTGTAATTAGAATAAAATAAAAATAAAAACTTTGCCAAAAAAAAATCAAATCATCGGTTTGACCGTATTAGTTTGATATGTCAGTAGCAGGATAACATTGGCCTCAGGTGTTGGACGTCTGCGGCCACGCGTATTATGTAAAGTGGAGAGTATCAAATATCAGCAACAGGTGTCGATCGCGGCAGCTCATAAGAATTATTGTTGCGCATCGATTAATCAACCATAGCGACGATTAGTGTCACAACTCACAGTTGATCGACCGAATAGAATTTTTAATTGATATTTACAAATAAATACAAAAACATGATGATTCAGCGATGCAGTTTTTATATTTGCGTATTAAATTCTAGGGACTATAAGGAACTAATAGTAATATATAATATATATAATTTTCTGGTAATAATTTGATAGTGTATTGGCCACGAAGCAATTATTGGCATAAACAATTAAAAGACAGTTTAAAGAATATATATTGCTTGTACAATTATGTCCTAAAAATGGAGAAAATAACAACACATAAGTATGAATTTTAAAAATAGTATAATAAAAATTATTTATAATATATAATATTTTATATTACTACTATGGCAAAGCTCATAAAGCCAACTTGTTTTTGCTGCAATTACCCAAATGTTAAAATGTATGTAAATATGTTAATTGGTAAAGTCATGATGACCTTTTAAATTTTTTCTTAATATAGAATAATTGCATATTTATGTTATGCTAAGTGTAATAGATGTTCATTTCAAATGATCGTCGCATTTACTTTGGCAGACTAAATATCAAAGTACACTCCTTACGGCTAATTCACAGCAAACAATTTATGCTCTACCCACGCTCGCTGAAATACGGCTTACGCCTATTTCAACCCTTTTATGTTAAGGATTTATTGAAGTATCTTGAACACGTTTCAATGAACCGGCCGTATATACCTTTGCCCGTTTGACATGTACATATGTCATACTTATCGTGATCTATGATATGATAATGTAATAGTAACTGTGAGGCCACGGGCCATGCATTACGCTTTAAATATTAGAAACGGTATACTGTACAGAATAGTGCATCAACGATTTCTCAAGAAAAGAATTAATGTTATGATATTGTGAACCTTGACGCAAGCGCAATAATGTTTTAAGTGTCAAAGTAAAATTTTCTTCTGTAGCATTAAATTAGCTACATTATTGCTAACAAACATATTATTCGAGCATTTTCGCGAGGATCCTGACAAATTTATAGATATTTAGTATATTCAAAATAAACAAGTGTATGTATATCGGGTACAAATTTCCATAAACAGATCGTGAGACCATCATAAGACGGGCGTCGCCAATACTTCATTTCCCTGGCGAGCCGTTTCTGGCTCTGCGCCAACGTTTCCGAGAACATGGGAGAAGGTTACGCGACGTCTCGCTTTAGTTTATATACTTAAATCATCTCGAAGATAATATTTTTACAGATATTAACTGATATAATATGTTGACTGCTTTCCCTATTATGATTACGATTTGATTGATCGTTTGTTATATTTGTATCGACTGGAAGATATGCAAGCCTATGATTTGTTAGCATAAAAAACAAACGTATTTTTATTTTTATGATAAAAATAGTTTATGCAGATAGAGACGTTTATCTGCCGCGGTTACTTAGTCAGTGTTTATCAAGTGACATAATAAATGCGACGCGTGATTGTCGCATCCTTATCCCAGTCTCCCTTCATCCTCGTCTTAATGGGGCAGATACTGAGCAGTAGCGAAAGAAATATATGGATAGAAAACAGTTGAAGCCGTATTGATATTAAAATCAATATGTTCTCACGCAACATGTCTCGACCGCTATCAGTGAACTCGTGGAGTGAGGTTAATTAAATAGTTACGAGAAGGCGATAACACTGACGCCTATTTATAGAGGCCGGGCCACCTTATCGACCTAAGCCATCTGATAATGATCTATTTACACCGAATCACTGATGCTAATCCTTTATTTTAACTCTCAAAAACTGATTATATTATTATTTCGACCCATCCTAAGGTTTTCCATACAACATTCTAATTTTCAAATGCATTATTTTGTTTTGTATGAGTATGTATACTACGCCGAAATTTACTTTTGCTATTAAAATAAAAAAAATAGTAAGTCCCTACGGAACAAACTACATAAATTCATGAAAATTATTATTCATTCATCAATAATAGTATAACTGTACACATGTTTTATTGAGGTAGTCTCATTTTACCGAGATTTTAGACATGAAGTTTTCAACGCATTATCCGGTTGTTTTCCACCTTTCAAGGTTACAACCTGCACTTTTATTTTAAGCCGTAAATAAATTTTGTTAGACTTAACTTATAGGTTCTTAGGTTTTTAATATTTCTGATTTACTTAATTACTTAGATTTTTTTGGCAAAAAGAAAAAATCTAATACGAGTATATAATATATGTACCTATTGCTGGTTTTTTATAGCTTTTGTCGTAATTATATATAACTAAAATGCATAAAATAGTGAGAAGATATCTAATTTCGACGATAAATAATATAGCTTTGCTAAAAAAATTAAGTTCTGTGTCTCTATTTTTATAGGAATTTAAAACACAGGAGCGACATTTATTGTGTATCACATTTCTCGAAAATAGGTAAATCTTTCACTACATATCCTATACAGCCAGCCATTTTAAACCAGCCAAACATTTCGGAGACGTTTTCGTTTATAAAAATTTCCCAATTGTCTGATATAAAATTATGAGTTTTTAAAGATTTCTAATTGTTTAGACTACTAAATATGATATAAGGCATTAAAATTGCATACAAAATTTTTGTGTTATTGGTGAGAAACTTCAAAATTGTCACTTACCTTTTTACCTTAACCTACATATATTGTTCCTCCGCTCCGAGAAGCGAAGCATTGAAAAGCCAGGTTAAAAGATGATCTTAAAAGAGGCGTAGGATTCCTTGGTTTATAGCAGCGAAACATCGCGAACTATATATACCCATTTATGTATCATTCACGAAGTATACACTATATATATATATATATTTTTTTTTTTTTTTTTTTTTTTTTTTTTTTTTTTTTTTTTTTTTTTTTTTTTTTTTGTGACGCAGGGGAATCCATTTACGGATGATATCCAGGACGCCCGGGTCGGCAATCCTAGACCTATGTCGGACTCGGCACTTTGGGAGTGCAATACCGTACTAAACCCCTGCGGGAGCCTTCAGCCGCTTTAATTTAGAGGGTCCCGGATCTGCAGGCAACAGGATCCCTCCAGCGACAGGCTGGCCTCGGCGAAAAGGCCAGACTTCTCCTCCATGGGGACTGTCCGGCTCACCTCTGAACAGTCCCGACGACGCCGTGTCTAGCAGGACCGGGTTCCCATCCCGGCCCGACACGGGCACAAGGGCGTTACTGGAGGCGCATTAAGTAGCGCCTCCTACGCACCCCCATTCGTCGCCCGCGGATGGAGGCCACGTCGGCGGCCTCCTCTCTCCTCCGCTCGTCGGCCTCTTTCTGGGACATTACTGTCTCGCAGAAGGAGACCATCGCCTTCCAGGACTCGTCGTCGCCGAGCATCGCGGTGATGATGCTCGGAAGCGACAAGTCCCCTCCGAGGACCGACGTCAGACCTTGACGCAGCGCCGCCCATCTCGGGCACACCTCGAGGGTGTGCTGGGCAGAGTCCACCGCCGCGCCACAATCGTGACATTCAGTCGTCGGCTCCCTCTGGGCCGTCCGGCACAGGTAGTCACCAAAGCAACCGTGCCCGGTGAGAACCTGCGTCAGACGGAAGGTGAGGGGCTTGCGTTTTCGACGCATCCACCGCTCAAGGACCGGGCGAATGGCAGCCGTTACGCGTGTGCCGTACGGCTGCCCCGCCAGGTCCTCCCCCCACCTCCGCATAAGCGCTTCCTGCCCTATCCGACGCACCCGTAGGATTCCGTCCAACGTAGGGTTCTCACCAAGAGCCCTCCTACCCGAGACGTAAGAGTAGGTCTCGGCAAGAACCTCCGCCACGAGTTCCCACGGGGGGTCGCCGGCTAGAGCAGTAGCTGCAGCCCACGATACCGTACGGTACCCCCGGATCACCCTCACCGCGATGATCCTCTGCGCAGAGCGCAGCGCAGCCTTATTCCTCGCAGTGAGGCGATCCGCCCAAACCGGGGCGCCGTACGTCGCCATACTCCGGCAGACACCAGAGTACAGCTGCCTGCAGGCGGCGCTGGGTCCTCCGAGGTTCGGGAGGAGTCTGCCCAGTGCACTCGCCACCTTTACGACCTTTGGTCCCACCATAGAGAAGTGTGGGCCGAAGGTCCACCCTCCGTCTAGGATGAGCCCCAGATATTTGATTTGGGAGCTCATCCTGACCCTCCCCTCTCCGATCTGCAGGGTAGCCCCCGGTGGGGGTCCCTTGCGTCCGGTCCCGCGGAAGAGGAGGGCTTCGGTCTTATCAATTCTGACACGAAGCCCTAAACTCCTTATGCGGCTGATCACGAGGTCGACTCCGACCTCGGCCAGCCGCGCCGCCTCCTTGAAGTCACGTCCCCGGGAGTAAACGAGGGTATCATCTGCATAACAGATGACACCCATCCCGGGGAGAAGACGGCCTCGCAGGACCCAGTCGTACCCGATGTCCCACAGTATCGGACCCAGAACTGATCCCTGCGGGACACCGCAGCCGACTCGCCACCACTCCACGGACCCCGACCGGTTCTCGAGGCCTACCCTCCGATCGGAGAGGTACGCCTCCAACAGCCTCCTTAGATACGGAGGCACTCCGAAATATTTTAATGCCTCCCGTATCACCGTGTGCGGCAGACTATTGAAGGCGTTCGCGATGTCTAACGACACCGCGACCACCACCTCCCTCCTGTGTTCCGCCTCACCCGTCACCTCCCGCAGGCGTTTGAGGGCGTCGACGGTCGACCGACGTGCTCGGAACCCGAACTGAAATTCTGACAGTCCAGGTCCCGAGCCCTCCTCCAGGTACTGAACGAGCCGGGAGGCCACTATCTTCTCCAAAGCCTTCCCGGCTTCGTTCAGCAGCACCACCGGTCGCACCGCCGAAGCCGAATCCGGAGTCCGCCCTGCCTTAGGGAGTAGGCAGAGCCGACCCTCCTTCCAGGCCTCCGGGAACTGGCCAGACCGCAGGCAGCGGTCAAACAGCTCCCGGAGACTGTCGCCGAGGTGCCCGAGAGCAATCGCGAGGACTCTCCCGTGCACCCCATCTGGACCCGGCGACCTTTTCTTACTCTGGAGGCGGGTAATCACCGCCTCCATTTCAGCATCTGTGACGGGTGGCGGAACACCCTCCTCCTCGTCCGGCGTCTGCCGAGCCATTCTGGGGGGCACGAAGCCCTCGGGTTCATCAGGGAAGAGTTCCCTGACGATCCTCCTCAGATGGTCCGGCTGGAGCGTTTCGCTGATGGGGGCCGACTGGGCACGGAGCTTGTTCCGCGCCCAATTATACGGTCGGCCCCAGGGGTCTCTCTCCAGACCCTCAACTAACTCCAGCCAGGCCTCCTCCTTGGCTCGGCATATGGCCTGACGCAGGATCTTCGTTTTCTCCACGTAGATTCTGCGCAGCCTGTCGTCCCTGTTCACGTCCTAAGTATACACTATACAGCAATGGAAGACAACCAGCGGTAACAATAAATTTGAGAATTTGGTTTAAACGATTTTACTTTTGTTGTTATAATCTCACAATAATGAGAATATTTTACTCCTAGAATACTAAAATTATAATATTATAAAAATCATAATTTTATCTACCGGTTATAAAATATTTTCAAAATACATATTATATAGACCTCAAAAAGTGAAAACCAAGACGCCGTTTAAAGTTCATTTCCATTTTCTTCCGCCTTATGCCAATATCTACAAAAAAGAAAAAAAAATAAAAATGAAAAAGAAATGGTCATAATTTGATCATGAAGCAAAATTTTCTCTGACACATAGAATATTTGTTACTTTAAAACCTTGACCTCAGGCCACATTGCACACTGACTATCTTTTCCACATAAAAGTATAGAACTAAAATGATTCTTTTTATTACTTTTTAAAAATACCTAGCCAAATAAACCGTCATTAACCATTTTTGACTTTTACTTTATTAAATTAACTGTTAACCTTACACGTGTAAAACAATCAACACGATTATTAATTATATTTAATATATAGATTTTGTTAACCTTTGCTCATTAGTAATTAGTTACACAATCATGACATTTAGGTTAGAAACATATACCTACAGTTAAAATAAAAAGCAATGTATTATATATAGTAAATTTTATTTCATGTAAAAAGTCAAAGCCGAAAATGTTTGTCTTCTCACTGTAGACGTAAAAATGTCAAATGAAAATATTATCTTTGCTTTGGCGCGGCTCAACGTATCTTTTGTTTTGTTTTTATCAAAGCAGACATTTGACGTATTCGTCACATCACAGAACTGGTAATGAGGGAAAATATTATCACATTAATAAATGATATATAATCAGCATTCGGATAATCTGAAAAATAGATTTGTTAATTTGATTTAGACTCTACGCTAACACGAAGTATTTTAAATTTTATGGCCACATGCGGTCTAATCTAAGATTTCTGCTAAATAAAAGATAAGCTTCGCGATATTTATCGTATTTCCGTGCAATTAATTAAAATTTCAAGTGGCATTTTGAGTCGTGACCGCGCCTTTAAATTAATTAATAAAATTTCCAACTGTTAAAACAATTGTCGACGGTCGTGATACATTTATCATTGTGGGACATTGGAAAGGTTGCAACTTTCCAGCTATTTCGCTTTGCTGATATAAATCCGCCAGGTGAAGGTGTCCGTTATAACTAAAAGCAGCTACGACGTTGTTACCGAATAATCCCCGCTGCTTTACAGATTCACAAATAACAAAATGCTAGATGCAAAATTTATGCCGGGAATGGATGCAATGCAATTTTTGAGAACGATTATATGTATATTAGTAGGTAGGAAGATATTTATAAAGACATACAAAAGGGTAATACAACAGACCAAGACGATAAGATGAGATGAGATTTTTAGAATAGTTTGCTATAACTCTGTGAAAGAGTTAAACAGTTATGTACTTTTAGATAAGACTTTCAAACAATAAAAAACATGTTTAAATCAAATAGATTTATTTTCTCTTATTGTTTTTATGATGTCTTTTAATATATGTCTTAAATAATTCCTGTGTTTTGAATTAATAATAAAAACAAAAAGCAAGAGTCATTAATAGTTTATTATTGCACAAATCATAAAAATTTCCTGTTATTTACTAAAATTGTGCTGAATATTTTAAAAAGTAAAGAAAATAATTGAAATTCGAAACTGGTAGTAAATGTGTAGTTTTATTTTAGACGCAATAATATTTATAAAAAAGTACAAAATACATAGAGCCCAAACATTAAAATAATTACATATCGGTCTCACTTTTCACTTTTATTTTGATAAGGGATCTACATAGTTTTTATATTACGTGTATGTAATGTATATCATATATGTATTTGTTACAGAATGTCAATTCGGGAAACAAGCGAAAGAGCTCGGTTCAACGTGGTTCGCAGACCTTGGTCCGCCTTTTGGTGTGATGTACTGCATCAAATGTGAGTGTATATCGGTAAGTATAAGGATAACACTGTTTTTATCGATTTCTAAATAACATTTAATATGATAGAGCGGCTGATTCTGTTTGTCTGTTTTTCTGAATATGTTTTTGATTATCTAACCAAGTCCTAAGGTTTCGATCTCAAAAGCTCATTTTGCGAGAAATAGTCTTTTAATTGAGGAAGATTATAAACAAAAGGACGTTACACAACTAATTTAATAGTATAAAATAATATATGTTTGGTAAAATTTAACGCGGGAAAAACCGCTATTGTTACGTACGTATTAATAATAAAAATTATGAAGAGTTTAAGATAATATTGGGAAAAGTTTCATATCAGAAATAGTAACTTTAGTTTCATACGGGATTTCATTTATGACATTTTTCAGGTGCAAAAGAAACGTCGGGTCGTAGCGAAGGTCCACTGTCGCAACATAAAAAGTGAGTGTCCGGAACCTTCATGCGACACGCCGACTCTACTACCTGGTAGATGCTGCAAGACGTGCCCAGGAGATATTAATTGTAAGTACTTTAAATCTTTTTTTTAAATAAATTATTAAAGTGTTTATTATGTACCGCAGTATATTTAAAACGTTTTGCAGCATTTCTAAAATGTGAAAAATAATAGTTTTACTATGATTTTCACCAAACCAATGTACTTAAGTTTCCTTGGAAAAGATGTATATCCTTTGAAGAATAAGAATTCGATTTTAATCTGCTGCGTTGCTCTACTGCCGTGTCTCAGAATTTCTCCTGATGCAGATTTTCTCACGATGTTTTTCTGCACCGCAGATCACGAGATGAATTTTTAAACAACAATTAGCACTTAAAGATTCAGCAGCGCTAGTTTCGATTTTCGGTCAAAATTCTTTTGTTCCATCCACAGCCTCAAATGAATCTACAGCAAAACAATTCTGTTTTATAATTTTTATTCAAATGGTTACGTAATTTAAAATTTAATTCAACGGATCGCTGAACAATATTAAAAGAGCAATGTTGTAACGAGCTGAAGACAATGGACGGTGACGTACACGATATTAATAACGATCGGCAACGGATTGAGTTAATTATCCAGACTGCTATTATATTTACGAGTACAGCGCGTTTGTCTGTATTTCCTTCGTGTCTACCGTCTCGACTATCCAGTTCTACAGAATTATTACGTAATCATGATTGAGTTTATTTTATAGAAAAGTTTTTTATTTTTATTTTAATTTAATCTGTGTAATGTGCTTCAAATCAAATAAAAGTTCACTGCTCGTTCCCCGTAGGTGATAGCGTGATAATATGTAGCTTATATGTTGACCCGACTTCTTAATAATATTCGTGCTAAATTTGAAGTAAATTCATGCAGTGCCTTTTGAGCTTATCCCAGACATACATACAGACAAACAGACAAACAAACTAAAAACTTCTAAAAACTATATTTTTGGCTTCGGTATCTATTGTAGATCACACCCCAAGTAATCTTTTAAAAAAATATTCAATGTACAGTTTTGACTTTCCTACCATTTTATTATATGTATATAGATTACTAAATGTCACGTTCAGTATAACCTGCGTTGAGTTTTGATATCGGGTTCGTTACTTATAATTATTTACAGCCAATGTTTCTCTCTTATGAGTCGTAGTTTAATGTTTTAGCTTCCTCGTTAAAATAAATTCTAACGCAAAAATAATTTTTAAAATCAACTAGTAGGTCTTAAGTCTAGCGCGTTCAAACAAATAAATATTAGTATAGCCTAGAGATAATATTATTATAGACTATTTATGCGACACAGATGTGGAATAAAATTAAAAACAAATACATTTTATCAACTAGGTATTTCTATTATAAAACAGGAACATACTTAAAGTCTGTGCGTATTTTGTATGATATATTAGAAACGACTAGACACGTACTATTTACAATAAAAATTCATGTTTTGCATAGACACAACTAATTATAATCCGAATCTAAAATATTTTCAGTTCAGAAAGACTTTTCTCACGTATCGTAGAAGATTTCTTTTATCATGTATCATTTTTATTACCTCTTAAATATCGCTAGAATTTATGTAGTGATATATATGATAATCCATCAAATATTTTTATATTTTCGGTAGCTACATGTATTTAAATAATTGTCTTAAAAAATGAAGCACTTTAATTATATATTTGTACGTTAATAGTACCTATTACCACCTCTTTTAAAATACGTCTTAAATTTTATAATTACTTTTAGTGTTATTAAAAATACGAAAAGAGAGTCAAATCTTATACTGTTTTTAATAGATTGTGTCAAAGGCATATAAAAAAAGATATTTACTAAAAGCGATTTCACAAAATTTTATTTACGTCCTGCTTATTAAAACTGCATTAATTTATTTGCGACATCGTTCCTCAGTCAGCGTTATGCTCTCTATATTCATTTTTACACACATTACAAAGCCTGTCATGATGTCGATTCAAGTTCGTTTCTTAAATCGATGATGCTACTTTTACTTTAAGTCTATATAATTATATTGACTGATGTCACACTTTTCAAGATGACATGGTTTTTTCCTAAGTCGAGAATGTCCTTCGAGGCGGCACTTTAGTTAAATTCCGATTTCACTTCTCTTTTTGTTAACATGGCGTTTCTTTAGTAGTACATGGATGTAAAATCTCCTACTTTGTTTCATTTAAATTTTGTTTTGAAACTTTCTCTTTAAAATGTTGCGTTCAAAGCAACTTGGGTTTAACTTTAAGCAGAATATGTTTATGAAGGTAAGAATTTGGAATATTATTAGGACCACATTTTATTTTTACTTAAATGTAAAAGGAGAAAATGAGATAAAATATTATTATATCGCATCTTAAGAATGTTATACGATGCTTGGGAATATTTTGCGTTTTATTAATGGCCTTAGAGTGTATCGATTATAACGATGCTGTTTATGTAAAATAAAATAATACATATTTAATGGAAAATTACTTCATCTCAAATTGAACAAACAACATAATTAAAGTCTAATATTAAATAATGCATACCTTGATGTTACAGATAATACTTGATACAGAATATTTTTAGAAGTGACGATAGATTTGAAGCTTTATTAGTGGAATTCTCATTTTCCAATAATTACAAAAAGAGATTCAATTCTGCACTATACGTACGAGTAGTTAAGAAAGTTAGATAACTATATAATGTTGATATTGCGTGATTAGTATATTTTGGATATTTTTATAGCGATATCTTATGGATTTCCACTATGGGAAAGGGATATCGTTATTGATATGAAGGAATGTTTGGGGTGTCAGGTGTACTTACATATAGAACTATAGTATAATATTCTTTGAGAGGTATTGCCGACATTCATAGATCTTTGATATAATCACGAGAAGAAAATCTTGTAACGCCAAGCGTTAGTTCTCACGATATCAATGTTAAATTTTTTGTTGACAAGATATTTCCGTAAATAATATTTTGACTCGATTTGAAATTTATTAAAATTGTCAAGAAGGTAGGTAATGATTTATTACTATCTTCTTGATTTCGTTCGTTCATATACCGCCGCAACAGGTTGGTGACTCACGGGCCATCTGTCGCGAAAAGTATCCACACATGTGGAAATTGTCTGAACGACCTATAACTTTATGATATTTTTGATGATAACGATTAATATTCCGTTTTTGAACGGCCTCTCCCTCTTTTGTAATATGACACTCCGAAAATTTAGGTTGTTTGTTATGTCTCCGATAATCTAAAGTGAATAAATTATGACAAATCGTTAAATATTTGAATACATTATTATTTATTTAATTATGTCTAGTCAATTACGACATGCATATTTCAAAGTCATTAAGTAGATATAGAATTGAATTACGTATTTTTTTTTTGCAGTAAATGTCACTTGATTGTCATCGTTTATCATTTCAATGCATGTTTTTGTTGAATCGGCAAATTCCCTACTTAAAAGGTAATTGCAAATGTGAGAAAGCATGCGTACATATGAAGTGACAGGAACTGGCGATGACAAATGACAGTGGACAGGCACGGCGACTCCCACGACCGATTCTCATCATTACCACATGGACGCTCGTTGCCTACATTCGATCTGGATAATCATTCCTGCCGACACTAATTCGTAATGCACAATTACATGTTTCAATAATGAACTGAGAAAATATATGCGCCATTAATTTTGAAGCAAAATTCCTCTTGTACGGAGTGAGTGGCGACAATGAATCACTTTTAGACGAACACACAACGGAGTCGAATGTTGTTCACGGCGTGGGGCGGTCAACATCGACGACGTCGCCGACAGCTCGTCTGCCGCTCGCATCCAGTGAGTGGGATATATCGAGAGCATTACAATGACATTACTCAGATGCACCGGGCTGGTGCAGAAATGGCACGCGCTGGTGTCCCCCTGCGCCCGCGCCGCTGCTGCAAATATAGCGACTGGTAGTGGTTATTCTGAGCGCGGCCGTCGACCCGCCGCCGCGACGCCGTCTGTGTGCCTTTTTAGCGATCAAAACTTACAACACACAATTTTTGCAAGTAAATATCGACGATGTCAACGAACGCGTCTCTTTTCGTTACTTCTTGAGACGTTTTCTTAGGCTCGCAAAATTCTTAATCGTTTCGAGTGTATTAAAACCGCTCGTTGTTGACTGTCTCGTTAATTGATGGTTTGCGAGCGCGTCCTAAATTAGTTTCGCTTGCGTAGTAAGAATATTATAAATTAATTTTAAATTGATTGAGGTTATTAACATCAAATTACTGAGGCAAAACAATATTAAATTTCATCACGTACGCACTTGTGTTTATCCTCTGACCTTTTTGCATATGTAGTCTTTAAGGAATGTTAATGTTTTTAAAACTACGAGTAATTGTTTTAATGTATTTATTGTTTTTTTTTGTCATATAGACTAAAAATATGAATTTCAGTCTCTCTTTTAAAGTAACAATGAAGTCTATCTGCAACGCATGCATATAAAACGTATCGGATCTGATTCACTATTGCCTTTATAAGAGTCCAGTTGACCGAACGTCCTGTTTGCCGCCGTATCATATTTTATCGTCTTTTTAATAGACTTTTTTTCTTATGTAGTCGTTATAAAATATAATTTTTAATTCAAATGCTGCCAGGTGTTAAAATAATAAAACTCGCATAAAAGTCATATCTCAAAACGGGAAGTGTCTAGTAATGTCAAATTAATTACGTTGTTTTAAGAAGAATTATTCGTAGACAAATATATTCTTTGTCCTTATACATGTTATGTTATCTGTACATCTATACTTGTAATAAAACTGTAACGACTTTAACATTTAACAACTTTGTATATTGAAGAGCTTTTGAAAAAAAAATTAAGGACATTTCATAATCGATACTGAAGACAAAAATGTTATATTTTTTTTTTGTCTGTATCTTGAGCTCACAATACGTTAAAAGTATTTAAACAAAAAAAAAAAAAAAACTTGACACGATTTTAGTTCGTACTTACGATCTAAGACACTGGGTAGGTACTTTCTATCCTTCAGCAAGTCCGCATGTTTCCCTCTGACAAAGAATGAAATTCTAAATGTGTACTTAGATATAATTTATTCATGAACGCGTAGGCCGGTTTCATTTATTCTTTTTTTTGGATATTTTCCCGTAAACATTTTAAGGTCTTCTGTTTAACAGTACAGAAATTACAGACATTATCATTTAATTAATACTGAGGGTTATGATCTCGATAATTTCGATCAATGATCCAAATAACTTGAAACCTGGAATGTAAAAAAACCTTTGAAGGTACGGCTCATCTTAAGTAGGCGACGTACTTCATCTCAGTCTTAATGAAAGGGATGGAATTCGTGAACGAGGTCGCGGTTACAGCTGGTTGTTATATATACGCAATTAATACGTTCGGGTGTAGTGGTGCGAGTAGCAGCCTTAACGCCGGCGGTCCCGGTTCGATTCCCGCTCGGGGTAGATATTTCATATATGACTATTAAAAATGTCGGATATAAAAAACAGCAACTTTACAGGAGAGCAATGCAAAGTGTTAATTGCATGCATTACTTTTTTTTTAAAATACGGACATTTATAAATTAAGTGATTAAAAAAGTATGCATAAAATTATATTTTTCTTTTCAGCTGATGATAGACTTGGTTATATATAGGATGATAGACTTGGACGATAGACTTGGTTAATAAAAAAAGGATGCGATTTTGCAGTTCCGACGATATTAATAGTTACTAGCGATTTGTATTTGTACAAATATTTGTTTCTTGTTTGCTCGTATGTCCTTGTGGGTCTCGCCACCGTGCCTATGAAAGCACGTAAAGCCGTCAGTGCCGGTTGTTATCATAGACTTCTGATAGCTATCGTTACTGATGGCAAGGAAATTATCCACCAAACCGCAGTGAAGCAGCATGGCGGGTTAAGCTCCAACCTTTCTCCTATATCGAGAATAGGCGTTGCTTAGCAGCGGGACGCTTACAGGCTGTTTCAGTTTAGTTCACTTCAGATGTCTGTAGACAAGAGATATTTAAGAAAAACTAATTATAGGACTCTTTATGGATGCAATAAAATCCAAAACAATAGTTTTAGAATTTTGGTCTATTTGTCTGCGTGTTTTTACACTTGTGATCTTCAAGGTTTAATTTAAAGTCTGGTGTGAAACTTGCATTTCTTGATTTACGTGAAAGCGTAAGTCATTTTGTACACACATCTACCGTGGCCGAAACAGCGGGGCACAGCTAGTTAATAGTAAAACTTTAATTCATCGTTGTCGTCGTATCAGCCATTGGTTGTCCACTGCTTAATGTCGACCGCCCCGCATGGACCTCCAGAGAGACCGCCTGGGCTCTGTATTGTTGATCTTTTTGGAGCAGATTGCCAATACTCGCTACTCTTGTTAAACGGCTTGGCTAGCGCAGTGTGTTGCAGCAGAGTATGTTGTCTATGTTTTAATAATATATATTGTTGTCTTTTTACCCGACTGCGACAGAAGGAGGGTTATGTTTTTCGAGTGTATGTATGTATGTATGTATGTATGTATGTATGTATGTATGTATGTATGTATGTATGTATGTATGTATGTATGTATGTATGTATGTATGTATGTATGTATGTATGTATGTATGTATGTATGTATGTATGTATGTATGTATGTATGTATGTATGTATGTATGTATGTATGTATGTATGTATGTATGTATGTATGTATGTATGTATGTATGTATGTATGTATGTATGTATGTATGTATGTATGTATGTATGTATGTATGTATGTATGTATGTATGTCCATTTCTTTGGCACGCCCTACAGCCCAAACGACTGGACGGTTTTTGACGTATGAAGTGTCGTTTGATTTGTCTAAATTGTAGTAGTGACATAGGCTATATAAATTTTCAAAATGGCGCCTGCAAATGGCAGAATGGGGGGGGGGGAGTTGAATTTTTTTTCTTACTGTAGCAATATGGGTATCAAATAAAAGCTAGTAAATTGTTTTATTCTTTTTAGTTTATAATAAGAGTATTTTACGCAGTCGGGTTCTTTGTTTTTTTTTAATTAAGTATACTTGTTTAGAGCACAATTGTTCGCACTATTATGTCCTTAGTCTACAAATCAGTATGTGCATTAATCAATTTAAATTTCAATCGATTAATTAATTGATAAAAAAATTATTGTGATTAAATTAATTGCAGTTAAAAATAATTACAATTAACTGTTAATTGTATGTTTCAATAAATTTAATTGGATTAATTTTAATTAATTGTATCTTGCAATTAAATCAATTAGCATTAACTTATTTAATTGTTTTAAAAACTACTAAAAAAGGTTATTGCAATTGATTTAGGCAAAAGATACAGGAAACAATAAGTGTAAACTAAGTAACTAAGTTAAAACTTCATTAAAAAAATTATGGTTGATAAAATATGTGTATATATTATGTACTCGTATACGTATACAATTATGCAACATAGAGAAAAAAAACTTTGCAGAGTTTAAATAACTAAATAATAACAGTTGCAATTATGGACCAAAACTAGTGAATATACAAATAATATAGAGAATATTCAAAAGGCATAAACGCAGGTACGATAAATGATAAGTCATAACATCGCGCGATAGCTATGACTTAAGAAGAAGTAATGAGGGACGGCTGTGTGCCTGTGTGTGTGGGCTTACAGAGCCGTTCATGGTTCATCGGACATCGTATCGCCGACCACCGAGCAGTCGATCACGAGTGTATCTAATTCAGTGTGCCTCATGTGCCTCCGAGGAATTTGTTTTGTGCACGCCGATGCCGCGTACAATCGACGTTTTATTTTCGTGAGATCGGTGTCCCCTGCCTTCAATGCATTCCATGTTATAATTTTGTTTGCATCTTTTTCACTACCCAGCGAAAATTAACTTTGATGTTGGAATCGAGAACATTTTTTTTTGCGATGCATTACGATTTTTCTTAATTTGAATGATCGGTTACTGTGTAGGTTAAATCGGACGTGCGAGATCGTTCAAGCCTCAGTTATATATTTAAACCTTATATAAATGAGGTTACTACTCTCAACGGATATGGACGCTTCAAAGATGCTTTAATCGAAACAAAAAAGAAATAGAATTGTTTTAAAATTTAAATCTCAAAGATAAAACTATAAGTCTTCCGATTGAAGCGATAACATCCGCATTGCATTGCGGTATTGTGAAGGGTAAATACGGCGTTTTTTTAAGTTGGTTAATACGGAGGCATTAGTTGGTTGTGGTTTGAATATAAGCTTGTTTTTAAATAATAGGGCCGTCGTTTGTGGTGCAAAGAGTACGTGACTCGGCCGCGCCGCGCGGCTGAAGTGTCCGGTCCACGGTCGGCGTTGGCGCCACAACCATTCTGATTTACCTCAAACATTAATCTCTAGATCAAAGCGAGTTATGTTTTATATTAAATGGCATTTGAATGTGTCGTTATACCTTTAAAGTATTGTTGCACTGTACTAAACTTTGCAGCGGAATGTTAACTATAGTCAGTTACAACATGTAAGGGTTTTTCATAATAATAATAAATAATTTTATTGCACACACAAATTAACTCACATAATTATACATGAAGAAAAGTTTTAAATTTAGTACAGAGCATGCTACGAGCGGTCCTTATAGTGACTTAATAGAGATCTCTTCCAGACTACCCAATAAAAAGAATCTTGTAATATAAAAATTTCAAATAAGTATTTAAAAAAAAAGTATTTAAAGTAAAATTCAGTCTAAGCATTCATTTAAATTATTTTTTGGAGGAGTTAGATTTATAATTTTCTTTATAGAACGACGACCGTTCTGGTCCACCACTAGGTGGAGTAGTCACCTCAACGCCGTGCGCCGGCGGTCGCGGGTTTGATTCCCGCTCGGGATAGATATTTGTATTAATTATCCGCCAACCCTCAGTGGAGCAGCGTGGTGGATTAAGCTCCAACCCTTCTTCTATATGGAGAAGACGCCTTCACTCTCGTAGTGGGTTGTTTACAGGCTGATACAGTACAGTACAGTAGATTCATTTAAGTTAAAATAAAATTATATCATCAAATATTACTCTTAAAAGTGGCTCATGATCTCTTTAACGGGTTAAATATTTTAAGATGTGAAATGCGAAATGTGTAAAACAGTCTGAAGCAATTTGCGACGTGTTTATTGAAACAAAACGTACTTACGTAAATAGAGAACATACGCGATGTGCAAACAAAGGCGACGTCGCGACGCTCGGCGCCGGCGCCGGATAGTGTATCTCTTTTTACATAGATCGCTAGGAAAAGAACAAACGACCTCAGACGTTTTTAGTTCCCTTTTACTTCAAAAGTATTCTCATTAAAACTTTTAGCTATTTGATTGCCATTTGTTTTTCAGCTATTCAAAAAATATTTGAGTCAATTGAGAAAATGATCCACTTTTTTTTTAAAATATTTAAATGTATTTTAATTCCGAGATAAAGCTCATAAAAAAGTAAGTAAAATAAATTTTTATTGAAATTTGTCTTTAAGTGTTAAGCAAGTTTTGAGGGACCGATATTGATCTTAAATATTCGGTATGAATATTTATTATCTTGCAAATGGCGGTCACGATTAAGATTTAATAATAAAATGATTAAGTTATTGATATAATTATTATACAATGTGGTAGACTTGGCTGACGACAAGTGGAATGAAAATGTCGCCGATAGACGGCGCCAGTGCGTTAATGCGTACATTTTAACACGATTGGTCTTATTTTATACAATATTAACTAGAGACTGCGGGTGGTTATCTGTGCCGCTGAAATTTTCATTTATCACGTATTCACGTTTGCATCTTCATTTATCAACAGTGTCCGTTGAGATGTCGTTAAAAACGCACTAAAAGTTTACTATTAATTATTTTGTACTCATTGCCTGTCATTAATTTTTTTGCACATATTTTAATGAATATAAATATATATTACCTTTTCCTTTACATTTATTACATTAATTTTAAATAATGTATTATTATTTCTCAAATATTTTTATAATAACAATACATACACAATTTACATACACACGTGTAACGTAAACGTGTACGTAACGTTACGTTTAATTTTACGTTTACGTTTTTTTTTGTTTTGTCTGATTTAGTGATAGAACTGATATTAGTTTATTTGTCGTTTACGAACCATGACGCGTGGCAAAGTGCACATAGAGGGTAGAAAACATGTATTATTTTTCAAACTATTTTGTTATGTCATAGCCTTACTGTAATATTTCTTCGGTTTTAGTGTTGTATATCTTAGTGTTACTATTATTTAGTTTAGGTTTGTATTTCATTGTTAGTTATTTTTAATATATGTTTGAATAATATCTAGTTTAATAAAACAAATTTAATTCATATTCCGATGAATCACTTAAACATAACCTCTATAAATTTATTAATTGTCACAAGAGTTCGGAATAGCGTCATATTACTTTCAATAGCACTAGTAAAGTCTATCGCGATCCTGCTACGCGAATTTGTAGTATGACTACTACATACTTATTCATGTCGACGAACCGTTATCGTTATCTTTTGCACGCTATAGTATTTTTGATATAGTGTTACTGTCTTGTTCTTAATATAACTGTTCTATTTAGTCTCAACTACAAATAATATTTTAATGCCAACAGATAAATACCTACCTATGTAGAAGGATCCTTCATCGTATTGTGCCGGGTTTGTATTTTAAAGAAGCGTTAATTCGTGTCCATTTAAAAATTTTATCGAGACTTTTATTGAAACGAATTGTCTGAAACGAATTTAAGTGGTACATTTTATAAATTCAAAGATCCCGATGATTACTTTGCAAAATGCGTGACAACAACGTCTGGTTTATTTATATAAATATTTTTAAAATAAAAATATAAAAGTTGATGCTTTGTTCACATATAAAATAAATTAAACACAAATTCTATAAACAGAATGAATGTAACTAAAAAGATAAGAATCGACATTGAAGCTATTAAAAGACACGACTCATTTCGTACAGTTACGTACCTATACGTATTTGGTTATCAGCTAAGAAATCAAATTAATTTAGTAATATAATTTGATCAATTAAAATTGTAGCGTCAAAATCTTTAAGACTAGGGAGTGGTTTTGGCCCATAACCCATAAGGCAAGTGTGCGAGCTTAAAAGGTCACAGGCGAGACGTGAAGGCTATTTGGAAAGTAGACTGGCGTCGGCGCACTGCGGCTCTAATCGTAATCAAATTTGGTGAGAATATCTACGGCTACCAGCACCACTTTTAGTAAACTGACTTGAGGACATAACGATAATAACGTTCACTGAAGCAATGCTACTTACATGTAAGTAGTCACGATTTTAATCTTTAAATTGTGATATAAAGAGGTAGTTCTGGAATACTTGAGTCATAGTCATTGTCAATAACTATAAATTTTTAATAAGTATTATAAAAATAAATAATGAAATTGTAAACGCGCAAACACTTTTAACATACTGTGATATATCAGATATATTTATGTAGCATCACTGACATGACGTCTTTGTCGTACCTAGGTTATCATTGGAGTTCGAGATTCGTATTGACTCCTGACTCTAGTTTCGCTTCAATTTTATTTAGTCTCGTGGCACGTAATTGTACAGCTAAACAAATTCTGACACGTAAAATCTAAGCAAAATAAACGACGGTGAAATAATAAAATCGAATACGCTATACATTAACAACGTCATTCAGAATTTGATTATGTCATCAAAATGATTTTAATTCTGTTAACTATGTACTTTATAGTTATAATGCAAATCACATTTGTAACCTAACGATATTCGCAAGGTATTATTAATCAATTTGAATATGATTGATTATACCTAGATTATCCTATAGTAAATTTATCATGGTTGATATTATAATTTCTTGGTTACAAATGAAACGCCTTTAACTCAGCAACTAGTGGTGTCAGTTAAATATTAAGAAGAATGTACAACAAAATTCTTATATTTGCGAAAAGTTTTAAAGGACGAACAAACGTACGACACGTAGCATAGAACTTATAAATCTTTGTACATAATTATATGTACCCAAGGTATGATCGCGTGTTTGGCGCCATTTACATACCATTCTATTGTTCACAGAAATGTGGCGCCGGCACTTACTTGTTCATACATAATTTTATGATCAACGCTCGCTTGCTGTTTTCTGCATCTTTAGCCGCCACTTGAATGTGAATAGAGCATGGCGGCCACAAAACGTCCTTTAAAATCTGTAATAATTCATGAACGTTTTCTTACGTGCCTTGAATACGTTCTCTTTGTGAAAATTCTCAAATATGACGAGAAATTCTATAGTAGTACTTATATGAACGGAAGTGTATCAATAGAATTAAATAGGAATATATTTACTGCTTTCGATCCTAAGTGCGACGTGTAGCGTCTGGAAATTGTGACTCATTTGTATTAAATTGAGTCATAGCCTCATGGGTATCTATTATTTATGTTAGAGTTCAATATGTTACCTTTAAAATTTCTATGTCTTTTATAAAGTGTTAACTTAGCTAGTTGAGTTATTAAAGTAACTTTTAAAACAAAAGTTAAAGTAAAATTTATAAAACATTTCAGTATTGATTTTCCATTCTAAAAATATATATATATTTTTTTTTATATGTTATAATAATCAATTGCAAGAATTTTTAAAGATGGGTTTTATTAATTACAATTGATAATTATGATTTTGATTTGTAATGGTTTCTTTTCGAGTGTGCTGGAAGAAATCTCTTTTAGACAAGAACACCTTTTATACATTTATTTCAATGACTTGTATTATATGTTTGTTTTTCTATCACATTTCTATCACATTCTATAAAATAAAGAGTAATATAAATAATGCGATTATTGATAATTGATTTATATTGGTTAAAATTTTACATATATTTAATTCAAATAGTTTTGAATTATTCTTCGACTATGTAAAGACTTTTGTTTAAAAAAAGTTACTATATACTAATTCTGCAATAATAAATACGATGAAATGCTCAGAAAAATTTAATAAGATATTGATGGCATATAATTGTGTTTATCGAACTACGCGTTAGTACGGAAAGGCGTTGAAAGAAGTTTATAAATATTTGAACGTTGTATAACGAATGTACTGTGTCTGCACTCCATAGCTCGAGTCGGGGAAAGATTTATCTTAGATAATTTATGATTGACACTAGAAAAATAGATTGAGAAATACAGCAATATATTTTACATTATGTTATATTATTAAATTTGTATGAAAAATTTAAACATGCGAAAACAAAGTACGACTATCTACAAACGAATTATGTAAATTTTTCGTCAATTAATAAGTAGTAAAAGAAAAAAAAAAGTTCTAAGTTAAAAAATTTCGACAGAAAAATTAGGGAAGTCATTTAATACTACCGCTACTTATACTAAAATATTCAATAAACTTGAAAATTTCCAAAATCTAGCTATCAGATTCATCAGGCTCACGCAAATATGGCCATCTTGGATTTAGTTCAAAACTCTTACAGTTACCTATATACCAGTATTCTAAATATATATTTTCTTTCATATTGCAAGTTGTTTATTATCTAAACACCGTTTGTTTATTGTAATGAAGAGTTTTCATATCTCAGTTCGCGCAATTTAGATTTTGGTTAAGACGTTTCTATGCATACCTAATCATTTTATGCTAAATGTGTTTGCATACCTAAGTTTTGAGTTCACAAAGGTGGTACACAAGTTACTTATTTTTTTTACTTATTTTTTTATAAACATATATCATTAATACTATAAATTCACTACAGCATGGATGAATGAGATACTGTTGTTTTTATTACTCAATAAAAAATGCTGTAAAACGTGTTTACAGAAATGTCTCGAAACGAAAAAAAGTAAAAATAGCACATTTTTTATATGATTAATACAAAAAAAAAACAAATATTTTAAAAAGGAAATAAATTATAAATTCACTTTTTATAATATAACCTTAAATAATTGTCGATATTAGAATAATCCAAATGCCAAAATATCAAATCGTCAATTTTGTTTTTACACGATTCCTTATTTATCGGAAGGTATAGAAGTTTTTAATCTTAACGATATTTTATAGCTTTTGTAGTTTAACGTTTCAAGTTTTCACATTTAATAAATTAAGCATCGGAACAAATTATTACGACTCGGTATAATCTATCCGAATGCGGAACTTAAATTTACTTTTTACATTGTTTAAACTTAACTTTGATATCATCATGCCATCTAAATTACGTATTTAGTATATTACTTGAATAGTAATAGTCAATAGAACAAACACATTAAGAGAAATCGAATCGTGTAATTGAAACTATAAATTAAATTGCATTTGAGTAGTAACTTGTATATACAATTAATAACCTAATCAATTGAATCTTGCCATAGCAGATGACCTATGCGCCTATAAGCGCCTTGAGATTGCGAAGTCTATACATTATACAATATTTAGTTTGTTTTGCTAAACTTCAAAAATTCTTAGAAAAAATTCTAAAAGCGATGCGTCTTATCTGCTAAAATTCAATAAACTATAAAATAAAATATCTTTAATTAGTATGTCAGTTATGTGTATTAGAAAAATATTAAACAATATGATTATACAGGTTTGTGTTAGTACCTAACGTTTATTTTGTTAATTTTTTTTTAGTCGAATCTGGTGGGTTAACTTTTAATTTATATTTTAAAAAACGACACTGAATAGCGATCGTTTCTCATGTTAGTGAAACCATCCACAACATCCCAGGGTAGCAGCGTGGTGGATTAAGCTCAAACCAATTTTTATATAGAGTAGAGACCTAGACATATATATACTTTATCTTTATTGTTCTTGAATGAATGAAATGTATATACAATCGTATTGGTATATCATGAAGGTTCACATAAAATGCACGTCGGTATTAAGGTGATATGTCGTGACCTTATAAATTAATATTTACGTGAATAATAAATTTTAATCAAGGAAAATGTTTACTGTTTAACGAGAAGTAATAAATACAGCATTAATGTAATTACACAACTTAATCTCTTCGTAATTATACACGTTATTTAAATGACTCTAAAAATATATCTCAAATCGAATACAACAATTTGGTAGTAAGTAATTTTTCATGAAAAATTATGTAAAAACAACCCGGGTCATGCGCCTCTTAATAGAATTACAAGATCTTAAGAAGAACCATAATATTGATATTTTTTTTCTAATTATATTACATAAATATTACCTCTTAAATACAACTTATAATTTATGTATTTAATCGTTGTATGTTTTGTAAGTATGTATCCAATTTTTTTTTGTTACAATGAATTCATGGTTCCTTATAATTAGAGCAGCGATTAGTCTTAAAACAATCGTCTGTAAAATGCCGTATAATTGTTTGATTTTAAGCTCTGTTAGCGACCTTTATTGAAATAAACAAAGATATTAAAAAAGTCAGTTGTACAGGGAAGCAAAAATATTTTCATTTAAATAATAATAATATAATATATGTTGTATATCATAATGCTATAATTATGTTGAACTTATTTTGTTATACATAAGCTTAATGAATAAAATGAGGTTAATTTTTTAGTTATTCGATATTTAAAATGTGTAATATAAGCTATACTAATATTATAAAGCTGAAGAGTTTGCTTGTTTGACATTTTTTAAATATAGTTCCAGATTTAAAGTAAATGTAACATCACTCTTTTACTGAGAATTTTAGAAAAATAAATTAAACCTCAATAAAACGTCGAACGACCCAGGAATCAAACCTGAGACCCCTTGCTCGGCAGTAACGCTTGCGACCAACGAGGCGGGTACCTACTCTTAGAATAATTGTTTAAAAATATTTAAGTACGTTTTTCTCTCAAATTAACTAGGCACAGCTAGTGTACAATAATTAATTAGTTGTTACATTATCAATTTTCCAAAACGCGTACTACATTGTACACAATGAGAGAAAAGTTATAAGTTGTAATTTATATACGACTTTATTGCATGTTATAAAGACACTTGTTTACATATAGCTACGCTTTTACACTACTTATTCAATAGGATTACATTTAAATGCTGCTATGTTGCCATATTGTTTAGCGAAATATTTTATTTGTATATAATTTTCCTTCTCCTATATGAAGAAGAGGCCTTTGTCCAGCAGTGGGCTGTGGGACGCTTACAGGCTGATTCAGTTCAGTCAATTTTATAATAATTGTGTATATTTATATATATATAAATACATATTAGACTGGGCCAAAAGGGAACATTTTTTTAACGATGCTGTAAAAATATTATTCATGATGACAAAAATATATTATCGTGAAAAATTTAGGTCTTAATATTAGTATCAGGGGGTGTATCGTTACGAATATTGGTTTTTTAACAGAAATCGCAAGTTTTTTAACTCAAAACTCGTAAAACATCAATTCGAAAAAATTGAGCAATGTATAATTATATATTCTTAAAGGAAATTCAATTTACTACAAAAGTGCTCTCTTTTTAACTACCAGAAATATTAATATCTTATAATTATGTATTTATCAAAATACTTAATCTTGAAGGAAATTTAATACTCTAAGTTATTCGAGGTTGAAGTTAATTTTTGAGTTATATTCAATAAAGTTCATAATAAGAAGCTACAAACGTCTAAAGTTAGTAGCAAAAAATATTTAATTAAATATGGAATATAGATCTATTTTTTAACATAGAGAAATTGCAGATTAGTGGTAATAGTAGCCCTCGGTTCTAATTTTTGAAGGTATATAAAGAAGAGAAAGAGAGAAGAAAACCAGATTGAAAAAAGACTTCCGTTCCGTTCTGCATTTCGAGTTGAAACATAAAAATTTAAAAATGAACTAATAAATAAACACCTCATACTCGACAGCCCCCAATAGGATATAAATTCTGTATCGGGGACCCGAAAACACACAATATACAAACAAAAACGTTCAGACTAAAAAAAAATACAATGTAGCCCATACACAAATATTTCCTTCAAATTCATAGTCCTTAATTAGTTATATGTATAGAGCTTTAGGAGAAACTTTGAGAAAAAAGATCTATAATAGGGAGATTAATAGTTGAAGAAAGGACAAAGAGGACATGTCTAAATTAAAATTACTAATGTACTACAAACTCGATCCTTTGGCAGCAAGTTACCTCATTTGTAAGCTTATCTACACAATTTAAATTAGTTTTCGACTTGATTTTCTGGTTGTTGTTAGTGATTTCACATGGTACATATTTTTTAACATTTTCTTCTTTCTAATTTGAGTATCGTTTAATAGTATCGTTGAGTTCTGCTACTTGTTGGCAGTTTATCTTCTTTCTTATCTTCTATGTCAGTTTGAGGTGGTTTTCACTATAGCCTGCTGATAAATAAATTGCTGTTATTAACTTCTGTCTTCAATCGGTAACTCGTTACTGATATTTACTGTCCTGTTAAGCATATGATGGAGCATGCCTGTAGGGTGACAAAAGTGTAAAAAGAAGAGGAGGCATGCTAGGACATGACATGGCAGGATACAACGTGAAGAAAAAAAAAAACTCTTCTTAACATATTTTATAAATCTCTATCTATCGATCTATTTTTACTTTACTGCTTTTTTTAGAAATTCTTTATATTTCCAGGTAAAAAAATATGTCTTGGCTTTTATTTTCTTTTAAATAGGGAGTATATTTACTGAGTAACATTAATATTTACTTGGAATGATAAATATCATGATGACAGATATTAAATCAAACATCACTTTATATACATATTGGTTAATCCACTAAGTAAATTGTTACTTGCTCGTAAATAAACTCAGCAACTGTTCCTTCATTGTGATTTATTATATTTGCTAAGCCTATACTATGCTTACTAATTAATTACTTTAAAACTAAGATATTTCGTTAACAGGTTTAGCTTTACATACTCGCTGTCATGGAAAAAACTTTATGTGCAATTCTTATAACTCAAGGACATCATTTACTTTAGAAAATATTTAATTAAATATTTAATATAATATAAGATTAAAAAAGTAGTATACGCCTACCTTTACCTCTACATTCCTTTTTCTTATAGTAGTACCAGGAAAACATAATTATCGTAGAGGTCATGAACGGGGATGTACAATTGTACAACCTTTAATGTCTTACGTTCATGGTCAGACTGACGCCAATGGTTGGGCGCCAGTCTGTTTATAAAGAGCACCATTCATAGTACATCAATCGCAGTTTGAACTCTATTATTGTAATGTGATTGATATTTTGTTGATGCCAAGATCAAGGTTGAACTCTGATTTAAAAGCAAGACGCATATTAATATGTTGTTTTAGCAAGAAATTATTCCAAGTAGGTATATACATTTATTTTCTGTAATGCTTAAATTTATTTTCTTACTGCATACACTGTGCATATATTTTAAAACTTTCTCATGTTTTATTTATTTAGTTGCATGGTAGCAACGAATTCGAGGAAAGTGTTCATGTAGAAACTATAATAACACGGTATAGAGTAGTAAAATAATTTGTTTACGTCGTGAATATCCTAAAGTTATTTCATCCTGTTCATGAGATTAGCCGTGATGGATTTCTGCGAAGTAGCGGCTAACTCAATTAAGTATTCCAGAACGAACTGCACTTATAGTATTCTTGTAAACGTCGCTAGTGGAAACAACATAATCAGTAATGACACGTCGTGACCGTAGATTTCTTAACTTAAATTATTGTGCGGCGAAATTGTTTTGTCGTGCACCGTTAATTGATAATAGGCACCTACATATAGTTATAAAGTGCATATTTTGTAACTAGTAACATAAATTACGTTGATTTGCAGTAGAAATCGCTACAATTTTAATTAGCGAAAAATAAGCCTTAAAGTAAATGTTAACGTTAGTATTTTTAAAAATAGGTTTGAATTGAATTCACCGTAAAACAATAGCGTTATTAGAGCTTGCTTTGCGATCATTCTCTTATCTTAGCGGTGTGTTTAATCTTGTCTGACCTTTTATATTTAGATCATCGCGAGTCTTGTGCTTTTCACATGTTTACATTATAAAAAAAAACGCTTAATAATTTTGCTTATTTATGAGTAATACTCTTATCTTGTAACTGTAATCGTCAAATGTCAATAACGCAAGTAACGTGTTCAATTGACATTTCACGATTACGAAAGATCTGTGATATCGCTATTAACCTTGCTCTTAACAAAGTAGAATTTGAAAAATAATAATAAGTGACTATAAAAGCCATAGAAATGCCAGGAACTGAAATAATGATTGATAAAAATGGGTTATGTTTGAAATTATACAATAAATTTTCAAGTAAAATTTCTTTCTTTCATACACATTGAACGATGAGTTTTATTTAAAGGTTATTCCATAAATGTTAAAGCGGTAAAAAGAAGATCCAGCATCTGGTGCATTTTATTTTCTTATTATTTATTTCAATATTGATAGCTAATGCTGTTTTAAATAAAATAAAGCATTAAATACTATTATCGCGTCGTGATAGGTACTATAGTAATTTTCATATCGGAATTTTCGTGTCGGACGAATATATATATTTTTTTAATAAAATTAATTGTAAATTAAACACTAAAAAATTAATAACAAATAAAATTAACATAATAATTGTTTGAATATTTTTAATACATTGAAATACATGATATAAATGTACTATACATACTCTCGTCTTATGGAGAAGTGTTGCAGTGTAATCTCCTACTTTGCTTCACTGCGAATTGGTATATTATAATAATTAAGTAATTGTGTCATCATTATCATCATCATATCAGCCATTAAATGTCCACTGCTGAACGTAGGCCTCCCCCATTGCCCTCCAGAGCGACCGGTTGAAAGCAGCCTCCATCCAACGGCCTCCGGCGACCTTCCTTAAGTCGTCTGTCCATCTCCTGGACGGCCGTCCGACGCTTCGTTTGCCGGTACGTGGTCTCCACTCGAGAACCTTTCTGCTCCATTGGCTGTCAGTTCTACGAGCTATATGCCCTGCCCAGTGCCACTTCAGCTTGCAAATCCGTTGGACTATGTCGGTAACCTTCAGACGTCTGCGGATAATATATATAATATATCTGTAATTATATACTTATTTATATTATAAACAATATGTGTATATATATAGACAACCGTTCTGATGTAGTGGTGCGGGGTTAACAGGGTTATTTAGTTATTTATTAAAAACCAAAGTATATTTTAGTTAAAATGCAATTTTTTTCCTTATACAAACAAAACTTCGCAATTCACTTTGTATAAATTTCACAGCAACAATGTAACAGCATCCGTTCTAGATTGTATCGTAGACGGAAAATCTCCAAAAGTGCAAATTGCTTTACCTTTTAAAAATATTTTAATGCAACTATATTACGCTTTTTTATTACTCGACTTGTTTGACTCCGATTTGTAGCGTATGTATTAAATTAATTTTATACGAATTTCACACTTTTAAAATCTGTCGGTCTGTAAATTAATTCTGGTATTGGATACTCTTGCAAAAACAACTCACAGATTAAATATCTTAATAAGGGTACTCTGTAGAATTGCTTTTTTATATGACAAATCATAATACATATATTACCGTTTTTATCCGAAATCTTATGGTCCTGACATACCTTCACAAGCATGAATAATAATTCATGCTTGTGAAGCATGAATAATATATATTATTAGTCAAGGTCTTAAGAAAAAGTATATTAAAAGTAACCCACGTGATGAGTATTAAAGAATGTAGTTCTGACCATATATGTAATGTTTAAATTGATGGTTTTTTTTTTTATTATCTCATATAGGTAACTAAATTCATCTGCATTTATTCTAGTTAAAATTAATATTGTATACCAAAAAAAAAAAAAGCCGGCATTGTAATATTTGATATACCTTTCTCAGATAAAGATAGTGACTTTCCTTTAGGGAGAGCGGGCCTGGAAAGTTGGAAACTACTTTGTTAGGAAAAATATAATATTACGTTAGAAAATAAAAATATAATACGAGTTAGGAATGTAAAAAGTTCTCGTGTAACTTTTTGAGATATCTGGGTATTATGAACGGATTCAGAAGTTTCTTACATATTATTAAAATAATAATGTATTTTTATTTTATTATTATTTTACCATAACTTGGACAATTTTAATTTAATTAAAAAGTTTATAATGTAAACTTGTGTACTTGGGCGTGTAAATGGTTTGTGCTACCGGTAAGCTTAATTAATTATTTAATTATGAAACAAAAGTAAAATAACATCACTCTCGCTCCCACTTAAACTGATTGGTCGTACGTCTGCGCACAATTATTATTAATTATTATATTAAGTTAAATAATGTTTACCTACATATAAAATCAATGACACTGATGTCCGGTAAGACTCAAATGAGTTTATTAAAAGTAACCCACATACATATAATAACATCATTCTCATATAAACTCATTTGAGTCTTACCGGACATCAGTGTAATGACACTTTTATATGTAGGTAAACATTATTTAACTTAATATAATAATTAATAATAATTGTGCGCAGACGTACGACCAATCAGTTTAAGTGGGAGCGAGAGTGATGTTATTTTATGATAATTGTATTATTTGTATGGTATCATACAAATAATACAATTATCATCATTGGTAATTACAAATATCATCATGATGTTTGTAATTTATATCATTTTTTTAAATATTAATCTATACTAATATCATAAAGCTGAAAAGTTTGTTTGTTTGTTTGAACGCGCTAATCTCAGAAACTACTGGGTCGAATTGAAACATTATTTTTGTATTAGATAGCCCATTTACCGAGGAAGGCTATAGGCTATATTACATCACGCTATGACCAATAGAGGCTGAGCAATAATAAGAAATGTTACATAAACGGGAAAAAATATATTTTTTTTTGAGAGCTTCCGTTGCGTCCTTTATTATTTGTCTTCTCGAGACATTTTTTTAAACTATAGTTCCGCTTTTAAAGTAAATATAACATCACTGTTTTACTAAGAAATTTCGAAAAAAAAATCAATAATACGTTGAATTACCCAGGAGTCAAACCTGAGACCCCTTGCTCGGCAGTAACGCTTGTGACCACTCTACCAACGAGGCGGGTACCTACTTTTAGAGTAATTGTTTAAAAATATTTAAGTACGTTTTTCCTACAAATGAACGCGGGTAAAACCGCGGGGCGCAGCTAGTGAATAAATAATAATAATAATAAAAGTTCTTCGGAGCTACTTGTCGGGTGCCAACAAGGTCCGAGCTTATAACGGCTGGGTCATGCCCACTCTCTTGTACACATTTGGCGTGCTCAGATGGACTCAGACCGAACTCGACGCCCTGGACAGAAGAGTCCGCACGACTATGACTTACCATCGCATGCATCACCCGAAATCGTCGGTCATGAGACTGTACATCCCACGGAAGTGTGGTGGCCGAGGCCTATTAAGCGCCAAGTCCATGCATAACCGGGAGGTGTGCAGCCTCAGGGCCTATTTTGAAACGAGGAGGGCGAGCGCTATGCATGGTGATGTTGTAGTATGTGACAAAGGTCTCACCCCCTTATCCCTGGCCAAAGAGGAATGACGAAGACCGGTTGTACTTAGCACCTCTGACCGGGAGACCGTATGGATGGAGAAGGAGCTGCATGGACGGTTTTACAAGGCGCTCCACGCACCTCACGTGGATGTTAAGGCCTCCGTGCAGTGGCTGCGATTCGGGGACCTCTTTGGGGAAACCGAAGGTTTTGTCTGTGCAATACAGGATCAGGTGGTTAAGACGAACAACTACCGGAAGCACATTCTGAAGGATGGCACTCCCGACTTCTGTCGAGCTTGTCGTCATCCCGGCGAGTCACTCAGACATATGCTTTCGGGGTGTTCAGCGCTTGCCAACACTGAGTACTTGCACAGACATAACCAAGCGGCCAAGATTCTTCATCAAGAGCTTGCTCTAATGTATTGTCTCCTGGAACAGAGGGTGCCGTACTACCAGTACACACCGGCGCCAGTACTCGAACGCGACGGAGTCCGGCTCTACTGGGACCTGCCTATCGCCACGGACAGGACGATACTGGCGAACAAGCCTGATATCGTGGTGATGGATAGGGCACAGTCGAGGGTGTTTTTAGTGGACATTACCATCCCTCATGACGAGAACCTCGTGAAAGCCGAAACAGAGAAAAAGCGTAAATATCTGGATTTGGCACACGAGATTGTCGACATGTGGGGTGTTGAATCCACTGAAATCATCCCTATCGTGATATCTGCCAACGGTTTGATCCCGGTTAGCCTCGCTCACCATCTGAGGCAGCTGGGTATCCGTGACGGTTCGCTCGCAGCCAGGATGCAGAAGGCGGTATTACTCGACTCGGCTAGGATTGTCCGCCGATTTCTCAGCCTACAGCCCTAACCCCCGGCCGTTTGATCTCCCTGCCGGGGCGTAATCCTCCACCCGCTTATATTTATTTATGTAAATTTATGTAAATTTATTATATTCCTTATATAAGTATTGTATTATATTATATTTATTTATATGTGTATATGTATATATTGAACGGGTGGAGTGTAGCAATAAGATAATAATTATAAAATAACTAAAAAGTAATTTACACAACTCGTAATCCACAGAAAAAAATAACATGAAACTTCTAAATTACAACACATTTATTCATATTTTTAAATGTAACAGAGTAGTGTTTTTCTTATATTTATATATATTTATATATGTAAGTTTACTTTGAATAATGTATTTTGTTCTCACAAACTATCAGACGACTTTGAAGAACAATTTTAAACATTGGGTGAAGATTATGGGGACTCTATGTAAAGGTTATATATTTTATTATTATTACTTTCTCTTAAGGCCGAGACTCCACCAGAGCAGAGATATGCGGAGATGTGTTTAAACAACCAATAGAATTTCGTTATTCACACACCTCGTCTCACCTCCGCCTCAGTGGATACCACTGAACGAAATTCTATTGGTTGTTAAAACACATCTCCGCACTGGTGGAGTCTCGGTCGAATGCTGCATGTTGACCAAACCAACGGAGGCCAACAAAAATATGCTTCTTATTTTGTGTTCACTGTTGCACATTATCCGATTCCTTTAATAATGCGTACACCATCCAACTAACGCTATCGAATTGGTTTAGTTGGTTTTCATTGGTACTATTTGCGTGGTTTAAATGAGGTTAACTGTCTGTGAACGTTATTACTATTCGTCGTGAAGTGGATTGGAAGATTCGTCTGTTGGTCAAAGCCAGTTGTCGAGGCTGAAAACAGAGAATGGAGCTACAGCGTCGACCAGAGCTGAGATATTGAGGATGGTCGAGAAGTTTTACGGACAGCTTCATACCTCCGTCAACCAACCTGTTTGTAGTATGGCTGAAGATCCACGAGCCGAGCTAGCGCGATAGGATATCAGCTTGCACGAGATTAGTATGGCTCTGGGACAGCTTAAAAACAATAAAACCGGGCGAGGACGGTATTACGTCAGAGCTCCTGAAAACAGGTGGAACACCAGAACTTAAAGTCCTTCAGAGGCTCTTTAGGGCTTGCTCGAGGGTGTAACGCCGGAAGCCTGCAACAGAAGCTTGGAGGTGCTCTTCTTCGAAAAGGGTGATAACACCTTATTGAAGAATTACAGTCCCATTTTGCTTTTGAGCCACGTTTATGAGCTGTTATGTAGCCGTTAGATGGAGGCTGCTTCGAACCGATTCTTCCGGAGGTCGATGCGGGAGGCTGGCGTACAGCAGTGTGAATATATAATGATTAATATGATTATTATGATGATTTTATTATGTTCTACCTGTAAAGGTAGCACTTTCCGGGGTTTTATTCTAAATTAGCTGTGCTCACGGCGCGTCGCTCGTAAATAAATTTAACTTAACCCACACACGCACTACTACTTTGATGTGGTATTAATTTACGGTATAAATTAAGCAATTACGATTCAAAAAGCGCAATCTATTATTATGGTGTCGTACTTCAAACTTGTAAAAAATTAAAAATTAAACCTTAATCGACCGAATCGTATTGGTTGACATTCTTTTTTTCATCATTTTCGCTTACTAAGTTTTAAATAAGAATACTGTATTGTATCAGCCTGTAAACCACTCACTGCTGAGCGAAGGCCTCTTCTCCATATATAAGAAGGGTTGGAGCTTTATTCACCACGCTGCTCCACCGCGGGTTGACGGATAATTTCTCTACCATTTTTTTAATCGCTGCGAAATGCATTTATGCATCCCGCCGCGGAGAGGCGACGGGTATGTGGGATTACCCCACCAATGTGGGATCCAGACCGGAAACAAATATTTATACAAATACAAATATCTGTCTCAAGCGGGAATCGAGCCCGCGACCGCCGGCACGCGGCTTTGAGGTAACTACTCCAGAACGGTCGACAATAATAATGAATAAGAATATAATTATTATTGTTTTAATTAAATTATATTATATGAAACATTATTTTATACAATGTTATTACTATTATTAGATTACATTTAAATCTTTTAGTTTACTTTTCTTTGAAGCCTCCATTCAAAACAGAAAACTCAAATTAAAATAGCCTTGCATCGAGTGAAGCGATTTGATAAAATGAACACTAAATGTAACCTTAGGATATGTTTGTGATTGTCATGTTGATTTTAATATACAACTAGCGCTTTAGCAGTGATGCGTGTTTATACAAGCAGACAGACAGAAAGACATCTGTAAAAATTTTAAAAAATAAATAATTACTCATTTTAGATCTCTATAAAAATCACGTCAAAACATTTTGAAAAAAAGAGGCACTTAAAATTAACAATTTGAATATAATTATGAGTAGATATTTTCTTAAATTATCAATGACAATTATAAAAAATTGTTTAAATATTTTGTATTTTCAAAGAAAATGTAAAAATATTCTTTGTGCATACTCTTTATAAACCGAATTCAACTGAACTGAACTAAATCAGTCTGTAAACGTCCCACTGCTGGGCAAAAGTTCTCTTCTCCATATAGGAGAAGAGTTGGAGCTTATTTCTGAGCCACTGCGGGTTGGCGGATAATTTTCTCTACCAAGAGTAACAATAGTTATCAGGTGTCAATGACAACAACCGGGACCGATGACTTTGACCGATGACTACGTGCTCTCTGAGACGATGGGGAGAACCACAACTGAATTGAAATATAATTGAAATACGTGTAGGAAATTTATATTTAAGTAAATTTGGACAACCTCAATGATGTAATAATAGCCTCATCATGACTTTAAATGTGTCGATCTGATTTATCAGAAAAAAAGCTTTTGTAAATAAAACATAGCGCAGTACATTAACGGATTGTGAATTATTACGAGTATCTATATATTATACTAGCGGCCTGCCCCGGCTTCGCACGGGTATTTAACTAAAAGTTTAAAAATTATTAATAATTTATATTTTTTATCACCGACACCTCCGTCGATACTGGAATATATTTTATAATAGACGGATTGAGTTGTCAAATCAACTTCGAAGCAAAAGCAACCCCCTTTTAACGCCGTTAGAGAATGAATTTTGATAAAATACGAAACACGTCTACAATCAATTCTGTTAAAGAATATTTTATGCAAAATTTGAAGTAGATTGGACCAAGGAACTACGTTGTCCCATACAAACTTTGCCCCCCTTTTTTGCCCCCTTAGGGGTAGAATTTCGTAAAAATCCGTTCTTAGCTGACCTCTCCTCGGTAAAAGGAATATTACTACCAAATTCCAAGTCTGTAGGTCTTATAGTTCCAGAGATATCGTGATGAGTGACCTTTCGCTTTTATATATTAAGATTCAGATTATAAAACGGACTCGTAAACAGATTTATTATATGTATAGATAGTACGGATGAAACATTTGAACTGATTTTTTATTAATTATTTTTTCATTGATGAATATCATATTTTAATAAGTATTATTCCCGACGACACAAAAATCATAAAAATCGGTCCACTCGGTCTCGAGTTATAAACGGTGTAACTAACACGACTTTCTTTATATATATAGATTACAACTGAAATAGCTATAACCATCCAACTTTGTACAATCAGCAAACACATAACGACCAAGACCATAGTACACTAAGGTACTAAATGCAAAAAAGAAAAACGTCATTTTAAATACGGGCGAGTGTCATTCTTTTGGTCAGCGCGATTCAAAAAATTATATTATGTATTCTGCGCCATCTATCGTATAATGGTAGAATATCGTTTTTATATTTAGTGACATTTAACATAATTTAACATAATAGTATATTCATTGAAAATGATGTTCATCTAAAATATTAAAACGATTTCTATTCCTATCCGACATATTTAGTAAACTTTTAAGTTTAACAAAATAATAACTCAAAAATAAGTTTTGCGAGTTTTTAAGATTCGTTAGACCAGATGGCGTCTATGTCGCGTAGGCATAGGTACCTATTTCTATTTTCTTAAATATTTATTTTTAAATTTAATTACAATGGAACAAAAACTAAATGTTACTGTGAGTTATGTATAATTTTGATGTATTAAAGTTATTTACATTGGTTTTGTGCTTTTTACGTGATACGCGTACAAAAAAAAAAATTATAAGAGACAGCGCTGATTGAAATTAAATCGCGCTATTAAAATTTATTCTTGATGATATATAGTGTGTAGCGACATCTATCTCGCCATATACGAACTAGAAGAAACTGACGTATCCTACATCGCGCTATCGAAGTTTTCAAAGCGATTGAATATATATACAAGAACCCGACAGCAAAACGTTAAGTGGCGCGTAGCCCACCAGACGCAACACCGTCTGGTCGAAGGATCCTTCCTTTTCAATGGCCTACTTACCCCAAAAGTGTATTAATAAAACGGAGGTTTTAACAGATTTATTATTAGTATAGATAAATCTTTATACTATATGCATTCGCAGAATATACATATATATTATACTGTTTGAATATCGGAACTTCCAGCCCCGCTCTCCTCTATTGTTTTTTTTTTTAAATATTATATTCAAATATTTGATTACTAATCTTAGTAAAAATGTACATTTAAACAATTTTATGATGACATATTTTTGATTAAGTTAAAAGACTATTGTTTGCTATTCATCTGTGCTTTGAATTTATAATGAAAATTTTAACATTATTAAAAAACCTAATCACCGCTAAATGATTCGTTCATTCGCCAATATTTGTTCACTTAATTGAGCTAAACTCGACGTATTATTTGCTTCAATTCAAATCGATTAATTCGGGTCGGTCGGACAAGTCGAGCAATATTAGTAATTGCTGTAACACTGCAGCTGATACAGTATTCGCAAATCACATATTTGTGACGCAATTCTTATATATGTTTAAAAAAATATTAAATTTTAACAAAACAGTATTAAATATTAAAAACCTATTTAAATCAGTGCACATTAGCGTTGAAATATATGGTGTTATAAATATGCTCAAAATTTACAAACGCATTGGTAATTCTATAAGTACTCATTGGACTTTCGTATTCAGAACGGATCGCCTTTGATCTGGCGGTGCGTCCTCAGTCCTCGCTGTTCAATCACAATTAACTAAACGATGAACGAAACAAATCGCAGTGCATAGTATATTAAACTAGACTCTATGTTTTATGTAATAAGTGTTATTTTTACACAGTATAAATTTTGAATTTTAACTCTTTTATGAATATTGTACGTACGTAATTTGATATGTCGCTCGCCAATAGTCCTCGTTCACACCATTACATATATTATTATGTGAGAGGCAATTGATTCTTATTTGTATTGCACAGTTAGGATTTTGGCCAAATTATTTACGAATTTAAAAGTTTGGCGTCCTTATTTCTCGAAAGTTTTAATGTTTTGGACTTTCAACTATTGGACGTATGATTAAAATTATATCTCCACTTTTGAGTTTTATTTATTAACATGAAAAGAATAACCTATATAATAATGCAAATGATTTTTTTTTAATTTAATTAAATTTTAAGTAAAAATTAGTCTGCGACTTGACTGCGATTCATTTACGCATTGTTGAAGTCAATATGGATTAGTTGATGGATCTTTATTTATGTGTGAAATTAGGATATACAAAATTTTCATCACACTTAGAATTTAATGAACATGGTATTAATACTTCTGCAACATTCTTTAAAGAAATCTCAGAATTTTAAAGACTTGACTTAGTCGCGGACTTATGAGTTGTTACTGACTTTATCAAAAAATGTTCTGGTACCTATATATATCAACTCACTCAAATATTATTTATTTGTATTATTCCCAAAAAAACTTCACGTATAATAAGACAGTATGTAACTGTTATTGATAAGAACGAATGAATTACTCACTGTTTATATTTGGATAAAGATAAGAATTCATTATATTACTTTACTGTCAAAATACCTATAGCATAATATAACCTTATAATAATAAAAAATTTAAAAATAGAATCGTTTTTGTAGCTATCTTTGATAAATTTGGGTTTTCATTACATTTTTTTTTAATTTACTTCTTTCGCCTACAATCATCATTTACAAAATAGATCTGACTTAAATAACGTTTAATAAATCAGGTATAGAACAAATAATTTATTTTATACTAAAATTTTTATGTAAGAACAGAATAGATAGGCACTTATAAAATAAATTCATGAGCTTCGGGCTGAGAGACAGTGCGAGTTTTGTCCGGACCTTGTAGGCGTTAAATGCAAATCGCTAACGTTTCACCGTAGGACAATGCAGCCGGAGTGTTGCACGTCTTGTAAACAGCACGGACGTGGATTGTTGTTCTACTTTTTTGGTTAAGTGGTCGTCCATAAACGGAGGTGCATAGGCCGCCGAAGAAATACCGCTGCCGGTACAATGCCTCGTTCAGCGAGACCGTACAAGGGAAACGTGGTGTTAAGGCACCGATTCTCAGTTGTACGATATTTCCGAAGCACGTACCGACCCTTTTTAGTTTGCAGTTAAATTTGCAAATCTGGCGTCGTATAAACTTGGTTACTGCGAAATATAATCGAGTAGGCGGATTCTTAATTTCTTATTCAAATGTGACCTATTTTTCGTATAACATTACATGAACTCATGCAATTCGTGGTAAGCTTGAATATAGATCGTGCGGAAACATTAACTTCGGAACATCAAGAGAATGTCGAGATGAAATTATATTTTATGGAAATGGACATTGAATCGGAGCCAACGCTCACTGCATTCTCATAGCGCAACAGTTATGCGGGCGTGTGTGCGGGCACGGACACTGCGGTATGTCTCTCGACAACAATAAGACCGCGCCTTGTGCCATAAACATTCTTTGCCACAATCGTTACGAATATAACCTATAAATTAGCACAGAGCCGATTGCGAACAAGCCACTCAATGTCGAGGTAATTCGAAATAAGGGCTCGGCCCGTATCGTACTGTCAACCTCAATGGAATAGCGGTTTGGCGTCACTGTTGACGATTTTCTGACACTTTGTCTCGTTGCGGACTTTGCCAAGTCGACTTTGTTCTCACCTCGAATGCGGGGATTTCGAGATATCGTTAATGGTATTTCATTCAACGAGCGGCGTGAAACGGCAATGTGTGCGGTATGAGTTGTCGAATTTTATTTGAAATTATTGTTTACTCAGAATAGAATAATTAATAAATAAAAACGACCAAATCGATTTCGAAAAATTTTCATTAGATTCTTCTTGGTGACACGAGTATCGATTGTTACATTAATAATTAAAAAAAAATCAAATAAAAAAAGCTATACATAAAAAATATTACATATTACTTTTCTACTATTAAATATTACTTTTCTGTAAAAAAAAAATTGAATTAAACGTTATATACTTCACTAAAATATTTAGACGAAGCGATAAGTAATTAAAAATTTGATAACTAGTGACGAACTAGCCGTTATCATATAAAATCTATAAAATGGGCTTGGCATAAAAATATTTATACAAATGGGCTTAAATCATTGATCTATAAAAAATGTAAAAAAATATTGTTTTATATTTTAATATTCCACTAACACAATGTAAACGAATATTGTAACTGACGCATGTGCTTCATATTATAATTTAATTTAATACAGCTTTAGAACGTAATCAAAGAAAAGTAGTTTATAGTTTGTAACGCTATTTTGAATTGTCGATTACATTACAACACACACATGTAATTTTGGTACTGATTATGTATAGTTCAGTTTACGTGATGACAATTTCACGAAAAAATAGAGTAACTTATAAAATTAACTCTTACACATATTAATGTAAAATATTTTATATTAAATCCAGATAAGAAAACTGTAAAGAGAATATACAATATCAATCTTATCTCGAGTTTATTTGAACTGCATGTAGGTTAACAGATAATTAGGTCGAGTACTTAATGTATTGATAGGGTTCAATTGATTGTTTTATGTAAGTGAATAAAAATCTTATTGAGATAACTTATTATTTGACGTGACATCTATTTATAAGGCCACATACATTCTCACATCTCTCTATATATAGAATTGTAGATCGCATATATCGTGTATAAAATAATAATGTACGTAACAAATAAAACCGGCCAAGTGCGAGTCGGATTAGCGTACGAAGGATTCCATACGATTATCTATAAAAACGGAAAAAAAATTATGTCTGTTGTATGGGAGCCCCCCTTACATATTAATTTTATTTTAATTTAATTATTTATTTTTAAAGTTAATATATAACTAAATATTCTGTGAATATTTCAACCCACTACTGATTGCCGTTATCAATATCGAATAAAAACGAGCAAAAAAATCACGTTTGTTGAATGGGAGCCTCCTTAAATATTTTTTCATCCTGTTTTTTAGTATTTGTTGTTATATACGGCAATAGAAAAACACAATCTGTGAAAATTTCAACTGTCTATCACAGTTCATAAGATACAGCCTGGTGACAGACGGACGGACGGACAGCGGAGTCTTAGTAATAAAAACAGGACCCCCGTTATACCCTTTGGGTACGGAACCCTAATAAAGAAATTAAAATTTCATATTAAAAACTGCTTTCAATACACATAACGGTGGAATTAAAAATGATTTTTAAACCCATAAATATTTTATATTTTTGAACTAAATTTAAATGAATCAGCGCACAAAATATAAACTTCCCACTACTATGCAAACGTCTCTTCTTCATATAGGGGTTGGAGCTTAATTCACCATGTTACTCCATTGCGAATCGGTGGATAATTTCTCTACCATGAGTAACGATCCCTATCAGATGTCTGTATCTAATAACAACCTGGACCAACGGCTTTACATGCTCTCCGAGGCACGGTGTGGAGACCCAAGAAACTAGACCAGAAACAAATATTTTTACTAATACAAATATCTACCACGAGCGGGAATCGAATCCATGTCCGCCGGTACTGAGGTGACTACTCGCACCATTACACAAGATGGGTTTTCATATTTTTATTTTCTTAAAACTATATATCTTCAATAATTTCTAAATAAATCATCAATAATTATCGAAATGATTATCAAACTTGGTTCAGTATTTGCTAAAATATCACGTTAAATAGGAAACCAATAGGAAACAAAAGAAAAAAAAAACAGTAAAGAAATACCTACATTTAAATTATACTTAAACAACAAGTAAACTATTAAAGAAATTTTCAAAAGAAAATCTTTTGCTGTCTACAAGAAATTTGAAGAAATTGATTCTAGAAAAATGTTGTTTAAAAATTTTGTTCCATCTTGTATGATCATTTTTGAAGTGTATAGTATGTATAATATACGTTGGCGTAAACTTGTATAAAATTATACAAACTTTAAGTTCTTAACTGAGTACGTTTTTTTATCGTCAAATAAATGATAATGTTTTTTTTTATAAATTACAATTTTCAAATTTTCTGTTTTAGAATTTACCTTGTGATGTGTGATGATTGTGATTGCTTTACTTACTTTTCTTAATTTTTTACGTAGATGGATAAAATTTGGTTATCGTTGAAAGGAAATGGCTATACGGAACAAATATAAATATATAATCGATGTAGGATAAGTTTCTCACGTTTTTGTATACCTGAGGCATGGTTATCATTCCTGTTTAATTCTCAAGTCTGCGCAGATAATAAATGCAGGCAGAAGTTTAACTTATTTTCAACAAAAAGCTTAAAAATTACAATCTTAAATTGTATCGTTAGGTAAAAAACTGACATATTATATGTAATTTAAAATTAATAAATATTTGTAGGTAAGCTACAACTGTCTTGGTTGAAGCTTTTAAAGATTAAAATAATTAAACTTTAATGAGGCGTTAAAATATATCTGTTTTATTTACACTAAGAAGTAGTGTATGCAGTGTGTCCATTTATTCATCTATCATCACAACGGTGTATACATTCGGGCTATCTGTAGAATATTGTGTTACTATGTTTATAGTATAGATAATAAAATTAGTACAAATTTAAAATTAATCAATAAAAAAATATTAAATTAAATCTCTAAATAAGTTTTGTCAAAGCACTAGACAGTGTACTAACAGGCGAGTCACTAGTTTTAAATCATTGAAAATAAAATTAATTAATTTCATTACCAATTAAAACAATTAATTTAATTTTTCAAATTAATTAATTTAATTAGTAATTGTTGTCGCGCCTGAATATTCGGAGATTCAGAGGTGTACAAAAGCTCTGCTGACTTAAATGGATGAACATGTGGTAGGAAGAAAGTAAGGATAAGGAAAGGAGAGATCATGTTGGTTTTCGTCTCTCTCATTTACTGTGCGAAACGTAGCTACATAACCCTCGTCACGACAATTTCCTATGAGAGTATGGTACCAGACTACCTTGGTCGTATCAACTATTTAAAAACTGTAGTTCTAAAAGGCTTCAATTAAATTTTACTACGATAAAACTTCTGACAACCGTGCTGCTGGTATAGTTGTGAAATTAGTCATCGTTAACACCGCCCTATCATTAAGGCGACGTTAACGCTTGTGGTTGCGGGTTCGATTCCTTTAATACATATATTTTACATAATTACATACATTTTAGTGAAATTTTTAAAAATAATACGATGAAAATTTGGCATAGTCGCAGCTTGGTTTCAGTGCTTCAATCAAGAAGACATGAGAAGCGGTCACGGCGTGTTGTAAGTCTCGCTTTTACGTCACGATACATCGTCATTTGTTCAGAATAGTATCGTTACTGAAATATTACATCACGGTGATTGAGTCGAGGTCAAGGTGCTGCATTATGAATACATTTAGTATAATTACATAAGACCTTGCTGTTGTTTTTTATTTTACAATTAAGTGTAATGTTTTCGAGTTAAATCCATTTCCGGATTGCAATAAAAATATGCCAAGGAAATGTTATTTTTAGTATTCCATACCCAAAAGATTTATTAAGACTCTACCGTCCGTCTGTTCGGCAGTCTATAAAGAATTATATTTTTGGAAGCTGTAATAGACTGCTAGCTGTAAACATAAAAATTAAATCTATAGTAGGTCTTCATACGTATAGCTCGATCTTAAAAATATCTAGTGTTTAATAATATACCTACGATTATATGCAAAATAGTTTTGAAAAGATAATATAAATTACTTTTAGCTATTGCATCTGCTTAATTAAGAATATCTAGAAAATGAATATTATCAAGTACAAGTCTCAAGCCGCGAAAAAGCCGGATTTTAAATGGAATAATGTATGAATATTATCGTTTAAATGATTCCTAACTTTAAAAGCTTATGGAGCTATAAAGTATTAACACGTTTTTATATTAATGTACTATGTATTTGACATACGTTTGTTATGTTTGGCCATATCGTCCGTAAGTCTCACTGTTTAAAAAATCTGCACAAGTGCCAGTAAACAATGTTCATTTGTTTTTTTGGTAGTTCGTGTGCAGTATTATGATTTACTGAAAAGCAGTTGCTTGTTAAGATGTTTAAAATTCATGTGCAAAACGAAATGTAAACAGAATTTAAATACTTTTATAGTACATCATCAGAGAGTAATGTTACTTTACTCTACAAACAATGATGAAAACTGATCGGTAAGAGATTGAGTTGAAATAGGAAGAACAATTCTGGATGACGATAGAGAATGTTGTCAGTTTTTGTTGTCTTTTTGGTATGAATTATTGATAGTCTTAAGTGTCGTGTACGCAAGTCTATTCATGGTACCAATCGTGTACGTCGTCGTCAGAGCGGCGCCTGGTTACATCACGCGATTGGAAAACTCGCCGCGTCGGATTGGCCTAAAGATATTAGACCGCGGTTGGACTCGGAATTAACTCACCTTTGATTAGAAGTCAAGTCACGTCAGGCACTTTCAAAGTTTAAATTGACTGTAGAATGACGTTAATGAGTGAAGTAATTCTACAAAGAACCTCGATTTTAGCAGATTTTCTCCATTTAATGCGTGTGTGAACGTTTATAAATATTCATTGCGAACATAGAAGCTTAATGTTTTCGGCGCCAAACAGCAGTCAAAGTTACACAGTATCGTCTACATTTATCCCCAATATAAAAAAAAGATATAAAAAAGAGAAATATTTTGGTATAATTTCTAGTTTTCACAATTTTGTATTAAGTAATAAAATAAACGTCCTGAACAAAAATTTTTGCATTAACTAAAAAAAACATTAATCAAAACTTTGACATTTATTTAATACGCATATTTTGAGGGTTGTTTGAATATTAAAAATGATTTCAATCGTATCAATTTATAGTAAGCCAATGACTTGTGAGTGATCGCGTCTACGCAAATCGATTCTAGCTGTTTCTTGCATTTGCATGTACTATAGACTTAAACGTCACAGTGTCGGCGCCACCCGGCTATAAATTTAGGACTGTCTCGAGCATTAAATGAATTCTTAGATTGAATTATGAATACTGGCGCCGAGTTGTACTAGATCATAATCTACCTGTGGGTATATCAGAGCGTAAACAGGTCTAGCTCATCATAATGTTTACTAAGGTTACTCTGATATTGCTTGTATAACGCATTCTACATAATGAGAAAGATATGATAAGACGATTTATTAAGCATATAATTCATAGTGTTATAAGTAACCTATTTTACTTTCATAGGTAGGTACGTCATGTTGATTGTGTTGTAACTTTTGTGCTTTTATAACATTTTAAAAGTTAGCCGGTTACAAAAGCAACTACCGATTGATGTACTTAAATGATTTAGAGTAGAAAATTACTTGTCCTTGTATCTTATAATATGATAGTTTTTAAGCTTTAAATGGTATATAATTTATATACACTTATTATTTTCTTTTGTGAAGATTAAAGGTATTAAAAGAAAAGGTCTTTAGAAAGTTTACATCCTCCTACTTTTTTTTTTGTTTTTGTTTTCTCGTCAATCGTATTAAGCTATCTCGTACAGATTCTCTGCGCTACTATTACGAAAAACTCCTTTTCATTTTAAGCATTTTTTGTAAATATATGTATGTATTTTGTGTTGGTATATTGCAATGAATTTTTATAACTTATTCACTCTAATTTTTAAAAATTAGAGTGAATCGTATACAATAACTTTTAAACACCTAGTATGAATCGTTATAATCGAGAAATTTCTTTAAGATATCCAGAAAAGATAACGTTAAAACATACTAGATACTAAACTATAGTAGATATTGCTACTGGGAATATTCATGTAAATGAAATGAATGAATAATGAATACATCGGCGGTGGGCTCATTTATCAAACTCGTCATCAAAGATGTTACGTGACAACTCCAAACGCATTTCACTAGTTTCAAGTGGAACAGAATATGATGATAAATAAAAAAGGAAATTCCACCGTCGCCGTCTGGACGCCGATTCTGTTACGATTGAATAACATTTGATCCAATCAACCCGAATGAATGGGTTGGTAAGGTCTTGCGAACCGACTCTTATTCCTTGGTCCCCATTTGCGATCAATTGATTGCACGACATATTCTTATGAGATTGTTAATACCATAGTAAAAGTTTTGTTGTTACAGTGAACATTTTGTCAAATTGCTTTCTCAATTAAAAACCTTATATTACTTAACTTTAAATTTAAGTTTTTGATTTTCTATTGTTACAGCCCCTGATATTGTCCAAGATGATAGTCCAACTGTCGTCATAACGGCTAATGAAGACGAGGAACTAAGTACGAGACGTAAGTGTCTTTAATACTTTTTTAAAGAACAGATCTATTTAAACAAAATAACGATCCGATTATTTTTTTCAGATTTCGGAGCTTTACTCACCGGTCGTTCACCACTGTGCATTCGGCGTGATGATATGACAGGAGTTCCGGTAGCGCCAGGCGTTGCTACCGCTCGCTTCACTTTTCGACGTCGCCATCTATTTTGGTCTGTTATTCTCGGGTCTTCTATGGGTGTACAACCACGAGCATTGGCTTTTCTTGATAAAGGTGGACGCATGCTTCTAGAACATCCTTTAAAAAGAGCTCCTGGAATTCACGCTACTTATGAGGAAAAAACCGATAAGGTACAATTATATCACAAAATGTTTGTCATTATTTAATTATCGCAATCAATCACTCTTCTTAGATCACTCAATGAATTGCCTTGTTTACAGTTGTGTGGCGTCTGGCGTCGAGTGCCACGGGAGTATAAGCGCTTATTGAGAGAAGGTTCTCTGTATGTAGCGTTGATTTGGGGTGACGAGCATAATAATACTATGGAAAGCGCTCTTAGCGGTCGAATAAATAGGTAAAAAATAAATTTATAATAATAATAATCTATTTATTGCACACCAAGACAAAAAATAAAGATACAAGCTAATATCATTTTAGCTATACAATCAGGCGGTCTTATTGCTAAATAGCAATTTCTGCCAGACAACCTGAGGGTGACAGAAATATTACATTTGTAGATGGGCAGGTGGTATAACAATATTAATAATAATAATAATATAATAATAACTAAGCAAATAGATACTTGTAACAATATATAAAATACATATAATTAAATAAAAATACAATACATATAAATTCATAAAATAAGGCAAATTGAACGGTTATTATTTGAATGTGGAATAATTTATTGACTAAATTTTAAATAAAAAAACTAAAGCCTTTTCTTTAAAATAGTACATACTATCTTGTTTTATTTTTATTTGCAGTATATAATATTATATGTTTATTTTATTGAAATATTTATAACGTTAAATCTACTAGGTACATTACGCATAAAGTGCGTGTATATGTAAAGACGTTCTAAAAGGTCCGTTAATATCTATGCATGTCAGGCGTGCTTGCAACAAACCGAGAAAATAATCGTAAAATACACTATATATGACCGATTTCATAAAGCATAATGTAACTTTATACGCACTTACATTTCCAATGCATTATCGCACCCATTATGCATAAACCGTTTGTGTGTTAGGTATCCTACTCTTGGTTTGTCGATTATCTTAATTTATGTTTATACTTTATAGGACTTTTCCATAAATGGATAAGAAAATTATTGTTTATCTTAGATCTTAGTTTAAATAAATTATTTTAAAAAAAGTTAAAAAATAAGTTCTTGTTAGCATTATCGAATTAAGTTAAAAAAATTATAGGTCTGTTGGGGTACGCCCCAGGGTCATTTCTATTTGGGCCGATTAGGCTAAGGTTGGCTTGCATGGCATGCTTCAGGAAAACTTAGAGTGCCAAATTAAAGCCGCCGCAACGCCGAATTAGTGTTTTTTTCCGCCACCGCGTCGCTAGTTTTACTCTTTTATATAAAAAAAAAATCCGAGTTACTATTTGTTAAAAATGCATTACTTAAATCTTATTACGTACGATTTTGGAGCTTTTTAAGTAATTTAAGCAACGGCTGATATAGTGGTGGATTTTTTCTTTCTACCCTCAAAGGATTAAACACGTTTACATCAGCAGACTTAATCATGTAATAATTACTAAGTCATTATTATACAAAATTATAAAGATAAACACTGATCCGTTAGTTGATCAGTTAATTACTATTTGAGCATCGTCCAACTGTATTGTTGAACGCTGTGTTCAGCCACTCGACTAATCGTTACTTAGTGTTTCATTGAAAGGCGTCGTTTAAATATGAAAGGGCTAGCTATCCAATCGAACATCAATTTCAACCAGTTGGCGATGGCATATTGATATATATCCTACGCAACTTACAACGAAGTTTATCCTTGAACCAATGTTCCAAAGATGTTACGAGTACCCTCATTGTTCGTATTAAATTAACCGTATGATTAATAACGGAAACTCACTCGACTACGTTACTATATAATAAGAATAGGTATCTAACTAGACATATCTAACGTGTGTCTGGAGTGGAAACTTACAAGAATCCTTTATTTATAAATTGTGTAATGTTTAAGCGTTTTTTTTTGTAAGAAAAATCACAGAACCTTTTCCGTGTATCTGCTTTTTAACAACATTCATTTTATTCAATTTTCAAATTATAGATACCCAGCTCTTTCTACGGAAATGTTTACGTCACTCCTTGAACCGGAACATATACCAAAGACGATTGTCAACGGACCGTGTGACGATTACCGCACCCCAGGGCAAGAGGAAGGATGGTGGGGAGGTACAGCTGTAGTTACTGGAGCGGCTGGTGCTGCTCCCAGCTTACACTTGGCGATTATATACAATGGTGTGTTTTTACCTGCGTCTAAAGATCAGTCAGTGAGAGTTCTGTTGACACTTCCAGAAAGAAATCAGACAATCATTGATGAGGTTAGTTTTCTTTGGAAAAGAATCTAAATATGATCATCAAAATATTTTTTATTAATAACGTACTACACTTAGTTATACTCATTTTAGGTTCAGAAAGTAAGCAAACCAGGCTATGAACTGAACATTCTAGAAGTTTCTACTCCTGTTTCTGCAGCTGAGCTGCGGTCTTTATCAAGAGGGCGATTGATGTTATCAGTCGAAGCGTTAGGAAGTTTAGAAAGACGTATTTCTGGCAGTGTCAGACAACGAGTAGCCTGTGAAGTATTCCATGCACCATTAATGGCAGAAAGACCACCAGCCGCTCCCACTCCTGAGGGTCTGGCTTTGTTATATATAGACAAAGAAGGATCACTTGTGTATGACATACAGGTATGCTTAACTTGATGTTTAGTATATGTTTTGTATTTTTATTTTTTATGGTTTTTATTATGTTGTGTAAAATTTTGTATTTGCCGTAATCTGCTTTCATTGCAAAAGTCATAACCAATAGCAACTATTGTCCAATGTTTATAATTCAATAAAAAAATCATAAAAATAGAAAATATATAAATTTTCTATTTTTATATATTTACTGGAGGTTACTAAACAATTTTTTTACTGAAGAAAATAATCGTAACCTTTTTTTAAATTTATCTAATACCTTTAAACGAGCAATTCTTGTATAAATATATATGTATATAATATGCATCTCGGAAACGGTTCCAACGATTTTCATGAAATTTAGTACGCAGGGGGTTTCGGGGGTGATAAATCGATCTAGCTAGGATTCATTTTTATCTGTGTTTTTAGACAATTAAAAATGTCATTAGAATACGAAGGTAAATTTCACCTCTATCTACAAGTTTATAATAGCCCAGGTGGGAATAAGGTGGCCCCGAAATCAGAAGACCCGGGTTCGAGTCCAGATATCTCCAGTCCGATCATATTTTTTCCTTTTTATTTTTCAAGTTCCTTTTTTTGTGCAAAAAACTATTATTGGGAGCCCTTTACACCTGGATGACCAAACTGATGAAACACGAATAATATTTTTCGATCTTATCGACATAATAATAAAAAAATATAAACTGTTGATTAAAAAAAAAAAAAATCAAGAGTGCATTAGTTTATTTTATCAGTATGTAATTCGTATCTAAATACAATTTCCATAAAACACGTTTTTCCAAAAAAAAAAAAAAAAACAAAAAAAAAAATACCGAGCTAAGCTCGGTCATCCAGGTACTGGTCTTACACTCCGTATCGCTTAACTACATATAAAATAATATTTCTTGATCGACACGGTGATTGTAAACTACTTAAAATAAATTCATTTGCTAATTATAAGAAATTAGACAACATTAATTTTCATACAGACGGCATTATAAAAGTGACATTGACAAAAAATGTTTCAGTCGCACTTGAATGATTAAATTAAAAATTTAGTGCTGAATTATACACATATAATTTTAAATACCTTTTTTTAAATTTAATGTCGAAAAAATCAGATATACAGAATTTAGTTTGAAATGAGACAGTTATATCATATTTCGTACCTAGTTCTTCTTATGAATATGACAAAGGGATATATAATATATACATTCTTTACAAGAACTAAAATATTATGAAATTAACTTTAAAGACATATTTTTTTTTCAGATAGAGAATTTCAATAACTCATTCCCAAAAATTACTCTAGTGGAAGAACAAGGCAAACGTCATTCACAAGTGGAAATATTAGATACTCGAACGGGAGTTCTTGCAAGACCAAGCGCTCGTATCTTCCCTCCACTTTACGAAGATCAACTAGCTGTTCACATTGGTTCAGACACAGGTACAATCATATTTAAAAACATTATTTTAATGTGCTATTAGATTAAGTAATCTAAGAATATCTTTGAAGTTTCGTTTTAAACTAAAAGCAAGAAAATAAAAGAAGAGTATTTGAGATTTTGGCTGCTAATCTAAAAACCTTGCAAATTTCAGGTCTTTCCGTATTACGAGGCAGGTTGTTATCACGACCGTTACCAGACGCTGCCAATTCGGGACCAGCACTGTTAAGACGCACTGATGTTCGTTTGTCTCCTCCGATGACCCCGGTTGCTGGTCTTGCTTGGGTGTCTGTCGATGCTCTATGTGGATTGAATTATGAGGTAATTATATACTTGTTACTGTATAGTTTAATTTTTTTTCCTAGTTGATTCAATTATCGAAAGTAGTGAAAAATCGCTTTGTTATGAAATATGTAATATACAGCATAAGAAATTATAAAGTAAACTTATATCGTACTTACTTCAATGTATCCAAACTTTTAGGAATTTCATATTATTTAATATAATATTTTTCAGGTGATAATAAATGGCTATCCCAATCAGTGGTTTGCCTGGCTGGATAGTCACACTATTGGTGGTTCAAGGGCATTAACTGGAGCCGAGGGCTCTATTCTAGAACCTTCAACTGCAGAACTATCGGCGTTAAATGCTGGAAATACATATCTTAACGTTCGAGCTTCTGATAATGATACAGCGTTTCTGCGCACGCGTTTACCAAAGGTAAAATAATTTCATTAATATATTTTACGTATATATTTATGTTTGTTTGATGCAGTGTTGGTTAACACTATACTCTCACTAATTTAATACATCGTCGATTTATTATATTAATTATATATCAAAATAAGACTGTTTTGATATTTTAAATGATAAAATAGAATCCAAATAAAATTAAATATATATATATATATATATATACAGGCTGACTGGTAAGTTACTATCAATATTTAAGGACACTACTCGGTACATGATTATCATTCGAATTATGTAAAGAAAACAGGTAAATATTAATAAACTTTTAAGTAAAGTTATTCAACAATTATCCAATTATGTACGCGTCGTCTGGACACCCTAGCAGCTAGCTGCACTTTCGACACAAAACAGGTAGTTTACCTACGTCCAAACGCCGCCACGTGTTAATAGGGTAGCAGGATAAACAAGCATGATCCAGTCCCCTTTAATACTTTAATCCTGGCTTAGGATAGGCAAAAATACTAAGATATTTTACTCGTTTAAGCAACAAATTTGTTGACTAGGTAAATGATGTGAACTTTTGCAATTTTTAGATGTGAACAAGCGGCACATTACAACACCTGTGCACGTGCCGCCGGCATGACTGTAGGGTGTCAACGCTTCATTCACTTGAATTGAAATTTATGAAAATTTGGTCAAAAATTAAGTACCTATTTTTTTACATAATTTGAATGAGAATCATGTACCGAGTATTCTCCTTAAATATTGATAGTAATTTACCAGTCATCCTGTATATATATATATATATATATACAGGATGACTGGTGAATTACCATCGACATTCGGGGAGAGCGCTCGGCGCACGGTTCCCACTCGAATCATGTAAAAAAAATAGGTAAATATTAATAAACTTTTAAGTAAAGTTACTCAACAATTATCCAATTATTTACGCATCGTCTGGACACCCTAGCAGCTAGCTGCACTTTCGACACAAAACAGGTAGTTTATCTACGTCCAAACGCCGCCACGTGTAAACAGGGTAGCAGGATAAACAAGCATGATCCAGTCCCCCTTAATACTTTAATCCTGGCTTAGGAAAGGCAAAAATACTAAGATATTTTACTCGTTTAAGCAACAAATTTGTTGACTAGTTAATTATGTGACTTTGGCAATTTTTAGGTGTGAACAAGCGACACATTACAACACCTGTGCATGTGCCGCCGGCATGACTGGAAAAGTGTCATCGCTTCATTTATTTGAATTGAAATTTATGAAAATTTGGTCAAAAATTAAGTACCTATTTTTATTGCATGACCCGAATGGGAACCGCGCGCCGAGCGTTCTCCCCAAATATCGATGGTAATTCACCAGTCACCCTGCACCTACTTACTTTTTAATAAATAATTAACGGTAAATTATTTTATTATAAATAATAATAAATGTTGAAATACTAATAAAATTCATATTTTACATGCCGCTAAAGTTATGGCACGGGGGTAAGTCAGTTTTTAACAACATTCGTCACTATCACTTCGAACGTATAAATTCGTAGTTTTTATTATTAGCCAAGACAAATTATAACAATTTTTTTTCTCTATTAAGTTTTGTTGATTAATATTAATAGGTTTTACATACACAGACAATACTTGAAGTCAATTTAAAACGTTACGTACATGTTTAAGTACATGTTTTGAAGAATCTTCTATAATTTCGTGTTATATTTTGCTTTGTGAAATTAATGTCTATAATTAGACTGATAAGGATAATTATTACTAAAGTGGAACTTTTGAAGTTAGTAAAAAATTTATAATGCTATTCAGATAAGCGTGCCACTCTCGTGTCTGCCAGCGGTGCCTGACTCTGATAACGAGTTGAGCGTAAACTATGCGCCAACGCCCGTCAATTCTACTCCACCTGACAATTCACTGTCTAACTCAGCATCATGCTTTTATGCTGGAAAAACGTATGAAGATGGAGCGCAATGGATGTCTTCTGAGGTATTTTTGCCATTAAATTATTTAATTTATTTTGTTTTAATTCTTGTTATTTATTCCTTCATGGGTTCCTTACCCAAAGGGTAGAATGGGACCCTATCACTAAGACTCCGCTGTCCATCCGTCTATCAGTTTGTCACCAGGCTGTACCTATCTCATGAACCGTGACGGTCAAACAGTTGATATTTTCACAGATAATGTATTTCTGTTGCCGCAAAAAACAGAATAAAAAAATATTTAATGGGGCCCTTACAAAAGACGTGATTTTTTGCTCGGTTTTGCTCGATATTGATATCGGCAACAGGTTGAATTATTCAAAGAATATTGAGTTATATTATTTACTTTAAAAATAAATAATTAAATTAAAATAAAATTAATATTTAAGTGAGGCTCCCATACAACAGACATGTTTTTTTTTGCCGTTTTTATAAATAATAGTACGAAACCATTTGTCCGATTTACACTTACAATTAGCCAGTTTTTTTTTTTTTTTTTTTTAAATATTAAATAGATTATCCATATTTTTTCAGACTTGTCATATGTGCGGCTGCGTCCATGGTGTTTTGCGTTGTGATAAAGTGCATTGCCCACCCGTCAACTGCGCGGTGCCTACTATAAAACCACCCGGACAGTGTTGTCCTATTTGTACAAGTAAGTATAAAATAATTAAACAAGTATTTTTTACACAAAATATAAAAATCAAAGTAAAAAAGCTATCCAACTTTTTTAATTTTTTAAATCTATATGCAACGGATGCCGCAATATTATGTATCAACAAGCTTATACGTTTTTTTATCCGACTGCCCAAAATATGTTTTGTGATAGAATTTAATATCACAAGATAAAAATAAAATGCCGATGAACAGAGAAACAAGTCTCATGCTTCATACATGCATGTCCTATACACCTATAGCGTTACATGTTGAAATGTCTTATTGAGATAAGAAATTATCTTTATTTGCCATCCTGCTCTGTCGCAGATTTGCGGAATCTATCGATTCTAATTATCTTTCAAAACGTGCACTTTTTTTTGCCGAGGTGTCGTAAAAGTCGTCTAAGGTCATAGTGGTGCGAACAACTGTACACAAACCAGGATGGTGATGGCAGCAGCGTCACCATATCGATCATGTGGCCAGTATTTTAACCCCCCCAGCGATAATGGGGGAAGCCTACGTGCAGCAGTGGTCATTAAACGACTAATATGATGTATGCATGTATGATGCTTCCCTGAATGTCTTATGAATATTGCTGACCACGAAAGTATTTTTTGAACTAATTCGTCACTTCAAAATTCTGTGGTGCTCACATTGGAAACCGCAACCCTTTTTAAGGCCTACGTGTTCTATCCACTGGGCCATTTCGATACTTTTTGTATGTGTATTGTTTACTTCAATCTGTTGTATTGTCTTGTTCAAGTCTACAAATACGTACTTTATTACTCAAAATTTTATCATCCGTTTTTACAAATAACACGCAAGTGTAAGCTGTTGTAGTGAAATAGAATTGTAATTATTAGTAGAATAAAGAGTAATCTTACACATAATGATATCACAGTGCAAATATACCTTATATTATTATTTTTTTAATTTTATCCTATCGATATCTTTCAGATTCAACCACGGCTGTTTGGAATGAATCCCATGGATGTCATCTAGCCGGACAATATCATGCACCTGGTTCCTCTTGGCATCCGTATCTCGTGCCAGGAGGTTATGATACATGTGCTATATGTACATGCGAGTTTCCAACACGGCAAGTGCGATGCCCACGAGTACGATGTCCACCATTAAGATGCGCAGAGAAAGATGCTTATAGACCAGACAAAAAAGCTTGCTGTAGAGTTTGTCCTGAGGTAAAGGATCTTTTGATTATTGATATTGTCTTTTTCATAACCCATAACAAAAAAACAAAATTAATAATTAAATAATCATCAATCAAAGTAGATAATTATCGCCTAACCTAATCTATTGAAGTTAGATATATAAATTAGCCAGTAGGTATGGCTCTTTAAAAATGTATGCAAGCAATAAATATTGATATTTACGAAATTATACCTCTAAAGTAACATGGGGAATGAAAGTTTGGTATGAAAGTCCATTACTTTAGAAGGAAGAAATATGACGTTTTAATTTTGAGCTTTTTACCCGACTGCGACAGAAGGAGGGTTATGTTTTTCGAGTGTATGTATGTATGTATGTATGTGTGTGTGCGTGTGTGTGTGTGTGCGTGCGTGCGTGCGCGTGCGCGCGCGCGCGCGAGTGCGCGTGTGCGCGTGTGTGTATGTATGTATGTATGTATGTCCATTTCTTTGGCACGCCCTACAGCCCAAACGGCTGGACGGTTTTTGACATATGAGATGTCGTTGGATTTGTCTAAATTGTAGTAGTGACATAGGCTATATAAATTTTCAAAATGGCGCCCGCAAATGCCGGAATGAGAGGGGGGGAGTTGAATTTTTTTTTCTTACTGTAGCAATATGGGTATCAAATGAAAGCTAGTAAATTGTTTTATTCTTTTTAGTTTATAATAAGAGTATTTTACGCAGTCGGTTTTTTTTTTTTTTTTAATTAAGCATACTTGTTATTTGAAAAAAATAAAATAAAAAAATAAAAATATCATTCAGTGCTTTCACAAATGCTAGCCATAAGAAAGTTAATGATGTATAAAGTATTAAAAAAAATAACCTTTGGTTATTTTATAAAAAATAAATAAAAAAGGTTTTCCTGATAATTAGCTTGAAAGTTTGTATGAGATATTTCTTATTTTTTTAAAGAAAATTAAAGTTTAAAAAGTATAATAAATATTGATATCGGAGCTTTCGCTTAAAACAATATGTGTGCATTTCCGCTTGTTTCTTAATTTAAAATAGAAATAAAATGAAATATAATTTTTCTAACTTGATTCTTTACTACTACGGTACGGTATTTTCAAAAATTGTTAAATAAAATAATAGTTGATTATATGTGCTTTGTTTGATAGGTTAAAGCAAAGAAAACGGAAGAAGAGACGCTTAAAGATCAGGGTGCGCCGCGGACTGCTGAAGAAATTCTTGCAGAGGGCGGTTGTAAGTTTCCAGACGGACCTCTACCCAACGGCAAAGAAGTTCATCCGTCAATACACTCTCACGGCGAACAAAGATGTGTCACGTGTCGATGCAAGGTAGGCGACAGAAAAGTTTTGCATTATATTTTCTCTAATACTACATACATTTATTCTATACACTTATTAATAATTCAAGTTTTTTTTTAAAGAATAACTACAAAATTATGCATATATCTTTTCTTATAAAGTATTTGTAAAACCTTGTTAATAATTTTGATGATTGATTATGATATTTTAAATATTATTTGTAAATGTTTCATAAAATTGCAGGACGGTGAAGTGACCTGTGTCCGCAAGCGGTGCGGGCGGGCGGCGTGCGCGCGGCGGCGGCGCGGCGACGCGTGCTGCGCGTGCACGCGCCACCGCCGCCAGCGCGCGCCGCCTCCGCCCAGCTGAGCGCTGCGCGACGCACGCGCTCCGCGCTCCTATGATGCACCGCGCGCTGTTGTCCCGCGCGGACCCCCGTCTATACCCCAGACTGCTCCTAGGCTATAAGTGAGTGAACGCTTCGCTCTATAGACTGATATATTTTTATGTTCTCTTGCGATTCGAATGAGTCCGTCTAGTTTAGTTGGCGTGCGGCAGTCGGCCGAGCGACTCGGAGCAGCCGGAGCGCCCGGCGTTGAATATTCGCTTCCCACCGGTATTTTAATTGGTATTATTCGGAATTTTGTTGGCGCACGGAGTGCTTCGCCGACCGCGTCGGTCGTCATGATCGCACGGAGAGTCAGGAATGTGAGCGCGGTCGATGTTAAAGATGTGCCATATTTTCTTAATGTAAATAATAAATTATTAAACTTTATTAGACCTATATGCATATTTATTTACGACTCTTAATGTATATTTCATGGTGTAGCGACCTTATCTCGTTATTTCGACGCCATCACAGATTGTATATCGTCGTTGATTCGATCATCTCTATTTGTGCATTTGCTTGTAGTTTGTATATCTTTAAGTAATGCCATACATGTACATGTTACATATTTAATCGGTAATTCTTACCGTATTTAATCAGCCTGTGTTAACTTTTATATGTAAGTAAACATAAGTATGCGTAATTTAAGTTCAATATATCATGCGAGTATCGGCCACAACACACTTTGTAAATACTATTACACATCGTTTTACTTATATTTTTTACTATAATATAATATGTTATACCTAAAGACATTGTTCATTTAGTGTACGCTGTTAAAAACCGGTAGAATGGCTACACACGGTTATAAAACAACTAGATTTAAAGTTAAAATATTGACTAGTTTTGTTTAATTACTAGGTACAGTTTATAGTTACGTATTTAAGGAAGCTAGTCCAAATGTGTTTATGTGATGGATAAAATGCCATGTAGCTAGAAAGACTTATGTCTGCTTTGATTGATATTGATAAATATATTTTATTTTATGATAAAATACATCTAACGTATTTAGCTTATACGGCAAATGATCGGGGCTTACTTTTGTGAGACTTTGCCAAAAATTTTGAATAGAAATGCGTTTGTTGTGGGATCTAGTCCATCAAAATTGTGAATGTATTATATTGTTATACTCACGTTATTGGCTATCTAATTTTATGTTTTATGTAACTAGGATATGATCCAATAATGCCACGATTTATTCTTGTTTTAGTACTATAATCTAACAGTAATGTGTAATCACACCTATGGCTTGCGAATAACATAACTAATAGCCATAAAAGGTACTATAAACTTGCTTGCGTTGCATTGTTTTTTTTTGATAATTATTTCTAGTATCCGACTCGATTATTTCCCTCGTTATACAAAGGGATAAATATTTATTTGATTTGATAAATTTATCTACCTATTTCCTATATTTAGTTTTGGCATATAAGAATTTAATTTAGCTGGACTGGTTGAACTGGTCGAAATTTCTGTAAAACGTCATACAGTTTTAGTATGCAATAAATTACCTGTGAATTCAAATATGACTTTATTTTTCCATGTGTTTTAATTTTTTTTAGTAAACATATTTTTTGGATATAATTTTTTTTACTAAACCTACTTTATCATTTCCCATTATTAATATCTCATTTGTAGTACTCAAACTCAATATGTGCAAAATTTTTAAAAATAGCAACAATAAAGTAAGATAAACATATTTTATTTTAAAAGATAAAAACAAATACATACCACTTTGGTGGTGTGAAGAACATGGTGTAAAGTTCCTCATCCATCATTGAAAAGGGAGGATCCTCCGACCAGACGTTTGTTGATTCTGGTGGGCTACTGCGCCTCTGGTTGTTGTCGGGTTCTTGTATATTATATATTAAATCTCTATAGTAAATAAAGTAAGTAATCGATATAGTTTTTTTGGCGAGACGTGATCTTGTCGTGAGTAGGGACCGATTACGGTCTAAAATATCGTGGTATGTACTCGTTTTTATCTTTAAAATTAAACTATCTTTTAAAACCGTGTTTAAGCCTAAAAAGGTTAATAAATTTAATTGTTTTACTTATTTATCTCTATTCATTCATTAATTTTACTTACAAAAATCAAAGGTTGGTCACTCATCTCGAAAAATTTAACCGAGCCTTATTTTGTTTGAAAGAATACATATAAATATCTATACGACACTGTAAAACGTCGTAAATTAAATGAACTGAACTGGAGACAGTATATCTGAAGTTTTTCCTTGGAGACATAGCAATAGTTCAGTTCTAACACCACCGGGTACTTTTGTTACTCCCTTACATGTTTTTTTTTTTATGAATTTGGTGGTGCAGAATTGGAGCAGCATTGTAACGAAGCTACGAAGGAGAGGATGGATACCTACGTTTTGTTACTCTATGATAAAAAGCAGCCTCTTCCAGCAGCACCGTTGTTATTAAGTTTCATTAACAAAAGAATTACATTTATATATACTTATTTATTTAGTAATTTTTTTTATTGGATTTGGATGGGCATTAGAAAACATACAGCATATAATTACTACATATAACTAAACGCTTCTAAACATAATTTCTAAGCCAATAAAGTTTCCACTAAAACATAAAGAAAGTGAAATCAAAATTAGTACTCAAAAAAAAAAAAAAAAAAACAAAGAAACAATACCAAATGTTAGTAATTGATGGTTTCTCAACAGGCGAGCGAATTCCTTGAAACCATTGCTGAACAAGTTAATGTCATGGAACCGCTTATTATATATTTCACATGTTCTTACAATAAATCAGTTTTCACAATTCCTCGTTCTGGAGACAGGGGTTGAGAAAGTAGCCTGAGATCGAGTGGAATGGCTAGGGCATTTAAACAATATTCGACTTAGTAGGTATGGATAGTCAACTAAATTATTAATTATTTTGTAGAGAAAAAGCAAATCTCTAAGCTCTCTGCAAATTTCTAGCAAAGCACCACTGTCAAAGGAAGTTGAGCCAAATTTTTTTAAATAAACGTCTTTAGTAATTCATAGGAAGTACCATATTCATAGGCTCAGAAATCATTTATCATTATTAAAATCCCGAAATTTACAAACATATATTGGTTTACATCCCTACAATAGCTAGTCTTCTTTAACCTAAACCTTAACCACGCGAAGGTTAAAGACTATAAAGATTTATCTCTGTAAAATGCTACAATGACATCTAAAGTACTTATATATAATTTAACTAGCATATATGTATATTTAATCCCTTTTTTTAACCACCAGCTTAATTTAATAAAATGCATATTTTATCGAAAAAGAAACAAAATAGTTTCTATAGAAAAAAAAAAAGAATTAAGATCCAGATGATTAAGTTTTGTTTCCTAAAAATATAAATTAAAAAAAACTTTTATTTTTTTTATATTATATATATAGAAAGATCTATTGAGGTCGGTAAACTGGTGATACCGGCGCAAGTAGACACTATTATTTTCACAGAATGGATATTATTCGCATCGCATCAGGCCTCCCCAGCCTCGCGCTAAATATCCCGGTTTTCCGCAATCCTCATCCAGCCTCCGCCGGCAACCTTGCGTACTCGTAAGTCATCGGTTCAGCGGGCCGGAGGACTCCCCACACTGCGTTTGACGACACGCGGTCTCCACTCCAGGACACTTCTGTTCCAGCGGCCTTCGGTCCTGCGACATACGTGACCAGCTCACTGCCACTTGAACTTGATTCTATATTATTATGATAGTATAAACGAAAAAAAAAAAAAAAAAAAAAAATAAACATTTTTAAACATGTATAACTATTTGATGTTTTTAGCACAATTGCACGCCACAAAGTGAAGCGTTGAGGTGTGTTTTACTTTCGCTTCGCGCAAAACGAGTAATTTTTCGAACTTAAAATGTCTGTATTTATCGTATATTGCATTTGTATAATAATTTAAAAACACAAGTATAAAGAAAAAACACTATTTTTAACACTCATGATACTTTTAATGCCATTTTTGTTATTTAAACTAATTAAAAAACTGTTTTAAAAAGTTCTGTCTTGGACGTTCGTCTATATGTGCGGATCCTGTATGTGGTCACGATAACGACCGAAAGACTTCACTAATCGAGTTCTTTTTTTTTCTTAAATTATATAATTATTTAATTTTTACTTAATTGTTTAATTTCACGGTCTAGTTCGATGTGGTTAACTGTTACAAGCTTTTTTAATTTCACCTGTCCCGATGTTTGTTATCAAACCTTGCAAATTAAACTAGACCCACTTCCCTGTTACCGATTGAGCTGAAGTTTTGCATACATATGTAAATCACGTGACAATGCAACATTATGATGACATGGCGCTGATCTGATGATGGAGCTGGAAAATAGTCATAAGATTTCAGTAAATAAACGATGTAATCCCATCGAGTTTCGGCTCGTTTGAATCGCTTTGACGAGTAGGTTATCTGTCAATGGTAACCAGGGTCTGATGATGGAGCTGGAAAGGTGGCCATACGAACTCAGTAATTAAGCGACACAACTGCGTCGAGTTTGATTCGTCTTAATCGGTGGACCATTTATGATGGGTGGTGAGTGGTGGTGGTTTGGTGGACGTGAATATAAAATTAAAAGAAAAAAAAAAACTGTTTAAAAACAAGCTTTTATTGTGTTATTGTTAGTAAAAAGAACTAAAAATTTTAAAATAATAAATTAAACCTGATAAGATAAATATCATTAACTAGCTGTGCCCCGCGTTTTCACTCACGTTAATTTGAGGAAAAAACATACATAAATATTTTTAAACAATTACTCTAAGAGTAGGTACCCGCCTCGTTGGTCGAGTGGTCGCAAGCGTTAATGCCGAGCAAGGGGTCTTAGGTTTGATTCCTGGGTCGTTTAACGTATTATTGAGTTTTTATTTTTATTTTTCGAAAATTCACAGTAAAAGAGTGAACATCACTCAACACACATCATATTTACTTTAACAGTGGAACTATAATTAAAAAATGTCTCGAGAAGAGAAATAATAAAGGACGCAACGAAAGCTCTCAAAAAAGATTATTTTCTCCCGTTTTTGTAACATTATTGCTCAGTCCCTATTAGTCGTAGCGTAATGTTATATAGCCTATAGCCTTCGTCGGTAAATGGGCTATCCAATACAAAAAAAAATCAATTCAAACCAATTGTTCCTGAGATTAGCGCGTTCAAACAAACAAACAAACAAACAAACTTTTCAGCTTTATAATATTAGTATAGATAATAGTCCAAGACAGCTTTTATCTCCACCTTCATAGTTTTAGTGTAAGATAAAGTTAAATGGGTACATGATTTATAATGTTTTCTGATCTTGTTCCAACATTAGTCCGTGGTGCCAATCTGTATTCACTAATTGGGGTGTTAATGCCGTATAATTCAAAAATGTTTCCAAGTTCACTTCGATGTCTTCTATATCTGTATCAATGTGAACTACAGATGTCTTGCTGATGAGTCATTTAGTTTAAAACCCTTGACTTAAAACAACACCAACATTGAAGTAAGAAATATTATATAAAACACTATTTTACAATAAAGCGATCACACGGTATATTTACAACTATGGTTTGGGAATTCCCGACAATTTCAAAGTCCCGGGACACGAGACAGCCTACAATCAAAGTCCCGGGAATTCCCGTGACTTCGAGACTTTTAAGAAAAAAATATCCCTTTTTTAGAGGATAAGCCTTTTTTGAAGAATTTTAATTCAGTTAATTTCTGGTGAAACGTATTAAAAAAGCAAATTTTTTGTAAAAATCAAAATTTTTAAACAGAAAATCTTAATCAAATCGCCAAATGATTATTAGTTGTTGTTGATTGAACATATTTGAGCAACACGTCAATTGTTGCTTCGGCTGTAATGAAACGTTTTGTCAGCTTCTAAAGCTTCTACAACTATCTTGACTGGCTACAACAAATCAACAATTGACTGCAAAAGAAGAAGATTGTCTTCATTCCACTTGTTTGACATGTTTAAATCAATCAACGCTTTTTTCATGCAATTTTTGAGATTCAGAAACCTTTCCGTCATCAAAATGATGGAATTCCATCTTTTCTTAACATTCAGTAGTAAACTGAGTTCTTTCCCAAATTCCGATTTCAAATAACTCTGTAATTGGCTATTTTTCAGTGGACATTTTCGAAATAATTTCACTAAAAACCTTGTTTCATCAAGCACTCTTTTAATTTCATCTATTGGTTGGTAGTTTGTTTCGTTGTCCGTTTCGTCATCAGTAGAGTTCTCCATGAATTCATCCTCACTATCTTCGCAGCTAGAGACTGTGTATGTGGTAGGAGCCTCTTTCTTTTTATAAAATGTATCTACCATTCCTACATGAATTGCGTGGTTCATGCATAAAATCATCTCGCTGGGGTTTTCATTACGTTTGGGCAACGCATTTATTGTGTAGTGTAGTCAGTAGTTACATAGTAAACCAAGTAATTATTCATTAAACTAACAGATGGCGCTAGGCTCCTTCAATTATTTGAAAATAAAAATGATTAAATAATAATTTCGACAATCTTGCCTCGTCTCGAGTCTCGACCCGAAAGTCCCGGGACTCGAGACAACTAAAATTACGAAAATTTCCGGGACTTCGAGACACGAGACGTCCTGAGACCCAAACCCTATTTACAACTCAATTTTGTTACCTTTAATATAAAGTCTTGCCTGTTCCACTAGGAGCACCCAAAAAAAGATATCACCTACACCTGCATCAATACTGAAAAATATTTTATAATACGAGTAGATGGATTGAGTTGTCAAACATACTCGTATGTCAAAATAAAATGTAATTTAAATCAAAAGCACTAAGGAGTATTGATATCAAAATAACTTTCTACCCCCTTTTAACCCCGTTAGGGGATGAATTTCGATAAAATACGAAAAACGTCTTCAATTGATTCTGTTAAGGAATATTTATGCAAAATTTAAAGTAGATTTGACCAAGGAATCACGTTGTCCCATACAAACTTTGCCTCGCCATTTCATCCCCTTAGAGGTAGAATTTCGTAAAATCCGTTCTTAGCTGACCTCTACTCGGCAAAAACCATATTCGTCTATGTTACGATAAACCTACATCGTAAGTAGGTACGTATTAGACATTTTTATTAAACTCTAAAACTTTACATCTTGTATTAAATCCTTGCGTTTTTATCACATACTCAATGTTTTATAAATAAAAGCGTGTTACATTGTGATTGCAAAAGAAAAATAACGAAGGTGTAATTATGCTACATGTTCTTTAATGTTCCATAAAAAAATAAATTTAAAAGTATATATATATTATTTTTTTAATAATTGGCACACAAATAATTAATTTTATTGTGAAAAATGAAATTATGAAGCGTGCACTTTTGGATTTTACAAACTATTTTAAAATTATTATAGCGTCACAAACAATTATTTTATTTATATCATAATAGTAACATTCGCCTGTTTTGTTTTTGGATCATATAAATAACCACATAAAATTCTTAAAATCAGTGATTACAAAAGTGTATCAGAGTACATTAAATTTATTTTTGTAATAACCCAGTGGAGCTCGCGGAGTCCTCCTACGTAAGTTTTACTTTAATATGTAGTTGTGTAAGTTATTGCAGGTGCATACTACCTTTACTACTACCATCTACTACACTTTAACCTACATTTCGTACTTTTTTTTTGTTGACATACGTGTTCAAACAGACAGACATGTCTAAAATGATAGAAATGTATATAATTAGTGATTATAGAACCCTACAAAAATTGTTGTCACAAATTTCTGAAGAAAACGTTTACGTTATAAAATTGTAAAATTAATACATGCACATAAACTAACTAAATTTAATACATTCTGTGTTCATTAGCCATTTGTAATTAATATATTCATAACGATGATTTAGTAAGGGATTTTAAGGTGTCCGCCAAGGCTCGTGCCACCCTGTCAGCAACTTCTTTAGTGGAATTAACTCCCATTATTCCAACTCGTACAGCTTTTCCTACTGTAGGACCCAGACCACCTAATATCATAATATTATGCCTGAAAGGTGAAATAAAAATTAGTTTCTGATAAAGCTAAACTTTTATTACACAATAGTTTCGTACTGTTTCAAATATTGTTATATTTTCTCGGTATATATTTGATAGATGAAGAAGCAGTTTTTTTTAAATATTTACTTACTTTTCTCTAAGATATTTGACGAATTTCGCATAATCGTAACCAGGTGGCAAAGTTACAGTGGTGACAGTCGGTAGCCGATCCTCTGGCTTAGGTACCAAGAACTTAAACCCATACTCTTGCAAACGTTTGTGAAAGTACGCTGTGACTTCAGCGTGTTGTTGCCAAAATTTTGGAAGGGTTATTTTGGAAATCTCCATCAAGCAACATCTAAGTGCCCAAATGAGAGGTGGACTCATTGTGTGATGATACCTGTTATCACAAAAAGTAGTTTTATTTTACAATTATATTAAATTGGAATTAAAGTCGGTAAATACTTTGTGAACAAATTGATATATAATAAAATGATAAATTTATAAAAGGCACATTTATTAAGTGTTAAAATTGCATAATACTAAGAGTAATTAAAAAGTGATGATCGGATGAATTGGTTTTTCTAACTATTAAGAAAAAAATATTGAGAGCTTAGATTCTGATAATCAATTGATAGTTAGAATTGTTTGAATAAAAGCGATGAAAGTAATAAATAGCACAAAAACGGACACAAACGGCTCACTAAGAAATTCTGTTAATTTTTTTTTATTGTTTAATATAAATTATTTGTTAATATAATAAAGTACTTTAATACCGTCTTTCTTGAGAGCATAACGCAGGAAGCCTAAAATAGATAAGTATGGTTCTGGGAGGCACGAGATTAGTATGGCTTAAAAACAACAAGGCACCAGGCGAAGACAGTATTACAGAAGCTCTGCCTTTGAAAGTGGGCGGAACACCAGTACTTAAAGCCTTTCAGAATCTCTTTAATGCTGTTTTGCTTGAGCACGTAACGCCAGAAGCCTGGAGCAGAAGCATAGTGATGCTCTTCTTCAAAAAGGGTGATAACATCTTGTTGAAGAACAACGGGCCCATTTCGCTTCTGAGCCACGTTTATAAGCTGTTCTCTGGGGTCATTACGAATCGTCTAACGGGCAATATTGATGACTTTCTACCTCCAGAATAAATCAACTTCAAAAAGGCTCTAGTACTTCATACATACGTTGCGACAGATTATACAAAAAACCGAAGAGTATAATCGGCCGATGTGCTTGGGTTTGTGGACTACAAGAAAGTCTTTGATTCAATCTAAATTTGGACATGCTACAGTGTCTTCAGTGGTGCCACATTGACTATTGGTATATCGAAGTGTTGCAGTGTTTGTACAATAACGCTCGTACGTCGGTTCGAGTACAGGAGCATAGTACGAGAGAGATTACAATGTGAGATAGGGAGAAGTTTACCTCTCCGAAACTGTTTACCACTGTATTGGAAAATGCTTTCAAGTTCCTGAAATAGAAGGGATTCGGAATCAATAGAAAGCTTTATTATTCATCGGTGGTAGTATAAACAGTGAGTACATCACACACTTTCGATTTGCCGACGATATCGTACTCATGGCAGAATCCCTAGAAGACCCCAGCATGCGCAGTGACCTCAATGGAGTTTCCCAACAGGTAGGCCTTAGATTGAACATGGACAAGATGAAAATCATGTCAAATGTCCATGACGTGCCGACCCCGATATCACTTGGGAAGTCCACTCTTGAAGATATTGACGATTATATCTACCTAGGACCTACTTGATAAATCCAACTTGGAGAGAGAGGTTGATAGTCGAATTCAGTCAGGATGGGTAGCGTTCGGGAAGCTAAAAAATTGTCTTTTCATCCGTCATAACTCAATGCCTGAAGTCGAAAGTTTTCGACCAATGTGTGTTACCAGTGATGACATACGAATCTGATACGTGGTCTCTGACTATGGGATTTTCAAACAAGTTGAAGTGGAAGTAGCCAGTACACATCGCTCGTAGATGATGCAGAAAGGTTCTCGAGTGGAGATCAATTACTGGCAAGCGTAGCGTTGTACAGCCATTCGCGAGATGGTCAGACGACTTGAGAAGAGTCGCTGGAAGCCTTGGATGGAGGCTGCTTCGAATCGGTCGCTCTAGAGTTCGATGGGAGAGACATAAGTTTAGCAGTGGACATCCAATTGCTGATATGATGCACTAAAAAAATTACATGAAGAAATCACGTATCAACTTCCATAAGCATACATCGTCCTTGTCGGTCTCCGTCTCGAAATTTTTTGGGATTCCCTTTTTATCGAAATGCGTTAGAACTCACAAATGTTACGTTTTGTTTTTTAAAGTTTATATGAGGTAGTTTACATCAGTTCGCCACTCTCAGCATCCCTTTTCCGGGGATATCGTTACCATCTAGACATTGAAATCACAGAAATTTTAAATAAAATTATGCAAGATGAAGGACAAGGAATAATGAGGCATTTAAGAGCGTTGTTGATCTGTTTGTTGTCTAAGCTTTTTGAAGAGAGGAAAAATTAATGTTTTTTTTCGGTTTTCGTATTTTTTTCGGTAATTCGGTATTTTGAAAACGAAGCTGCTATTTTCTACGTTATCTAAATAAGAAGACTGCATAAAACCATTGATAAGAAAGAAAGATGCGATGGTTGCTTTCCACGGGGGTTCAAACTGACTGAATACCGAGCTTAACCTGTAGGTTAACAGTTATTTTTATTTTTTTCTACCTATTTTAGTAACATATTTTACTGTGGTCCCAACTAAACCTGATGGAACATTAGGTTTATCCACCACAGTAGGAGCTCTCAAAGGAGCAAGATAAAATCCGTTGGTATGTTTAGTTTTAAATTTAATATAACCCATTAAGATATTATTTTAAAAATAAATTGAATTTATTTCATCACTTTTTATTCTCATTATTATGTATTTTTTTTATATTCTTATGTATAAAAAATGTTACTAACGCTCGAGTTATTCCGTAGCAGTTCCATTGTGCTGCTAGTAACTTGATATCGAAATAAAATGGTGGATTGTGTGTTCTGCTATTTATTTTCTTTCTGGAAAAATAAACGAAATTTATCTAAAAGTCAAACATTTTAAACAAATTATACATATTACTAGAGAGTATTAGAATAATTTATAATAATAATAATATAAAAAAAAACATTGCAAACAGAACAAGTAAGAGAACTTACTCAGCTCTTTCACTAAATGCGACTGGAGTGATGCCAGCCGGTCCACTGAGAGCCTTCTGAGTTGATGTGTACACGGCGTCCACACCCCATTCGTCCATTAAAAAAGGTACTCCGCCTATTGATACTACAGTATCGACTATCAAAAGAGTTCCGTATCTATAAAAATACATTGTTATATTTATAAAGTGTAATTTATTTATTATGAATGCAACAGTGTACGATTTTTTTTAAACAGATAATTATATTTAGAAGGAAAAAAAAAATTAATTAATAAAGTTGTTTGAATAGCAATATTACTTGAAGCTAATGTGAAGATGGACTATTTGCGATGAGACTTGATTTACAGATTGATGAACTTTAATATTTTAATAATTTAATTCATTATTCTTTATTTGATTATTAATTAGCACAAATATTGACCCGAAATTCTTACGTAGATATAAAGTATATCTAATTTATTTTTAAGTAAATTATATCAATATTTTGAATTTGATGAAATATGTGTTTACAAACATATTATCCAGGCAGACGGTTAATCAAAGATTTTTTTTTATAATTATTTAATAATAAAGTATTAAAGAAAAATGTATTAGTAAAAATTTCAAAGAATATTAGAATGAATTTCATTTAAAACGTTTTTTATTTCAAAAATAGGCAAGAATTTTAAGTACATTTTAAATTTCTGCTCATTTTGTACATTTTCTATTTTGAAAGTAAATATTTATTTTAAATTTCCGCTGCGCTTGCCGCTTGCCTCCACTGCATGTTAATTGCGGACTCCTTGAGGAGATGTAATTAAAAGAGTTTTCAACTTAGAAGTGTTCTGTGACCTAAGATGCGAGGAAAAATATCAAGTCTCGGGGAAAAGAGATAAAAGATGTAATTAGATTGTTCAGTTTCCGTGTTTCCATTCGGATTCAAGGAATGAAATAGTTTTTCTGCTCAGCTTTGCAGCTTTTTCAGCTGTCGTAAAAAGTGCACTTGTGAAAATTTTTCGACGTAATTTACCTTAAGAGGCTAATATGTTTTTTTTACGTATGCTCTATTAAATGTATCGTAGTTAAAATTTTCGTTATATTAAGATTTATTTTAAAATGTTTAAGTTCAGTTCAATCTATTTTATTACCCAACTGCGCGAAGCAAAGGAGGGTAATGTTTTTATCAATCTATGTATGTATGTTTATTCCTATGTGGCGTTGAGGAGACCAAACGCGTGGACCGATGTTCATGATTCATACATAAATCAATTCGTCTTGACCTTGGAAGTGTCATTAAAGACATGACAATAATCAAAATTCACCACAGCGACAACCAGACAAATTCAATGTCAAAGTTGAAAAAAATATATCGGCGAACTAAATCAAGTGGGGGGTATTGTTGTATAGGTATTTTAAAACGATTTTTAGGTTTCTTTCATCATTTTTGATTTTATGTAACAGTTTAGGATAAATAACGATTTAAAGTTGCTTAAACAATCAGTCTCGCTAATTTTCATACATAACTTTACTGTATCAGCCTGGAACTCATTGATGAGCCCTCCATATAGAAGGGTTAGAGCTTAATCAAAACCGGGACCGACAGCTTTACGTGCTTTCCGAGTAACGGGAGGAAGACCCACAAGCATGCACACCAATACCGGATAATAACCGGAAACCAATATTTATACAAATACAAATATTTGTTTCGAGCGGGAATCGAACCCGCGACCGCCGACGCGCGGCTTTGAGAATGCTTTGAAGCACCACTACACATCGTCAATACATAAAACAGGTACTTATATACTTTAGTATATCATTAGTTTACCCTTATTAGACAGGGATAGTAGCAGTGATAGCCTAGTGCTAGTGGTATGACCATTGACTGCGAAAGCAGAGGTCGGGTTCAAATCCAAAGCACACGGGGAGACGGGGCTGTGATTGCGAAATTACTAACTTATAATTCTAATAACGAAATCAATGAATCCTAACTAAAAAGTGTAAAATAAAAAAAATAATTATTAGAAAAAAAACCGACTGTAAAAAAACAAAAACAATAGATGAAATAAAAACAAAGAAAAACAAAAAAAAAAAAAAACAATCCGCTGCACCAAAGGATTAGCAGGTGCGTTGTCAGCCTTTCAAAATCAAATAAGAGTATGCTCTTTTCTTGACGGTCCCTAAGTCGAATCGGTTCGGAAATACCGTAGGTCGCAGTTGGTTCCATATAGTGGTCGTGCAAGGCAGGAAATACCGTAAAAATCGAGTTGTTGTAGATTTCCGGGCATCGAGGTGATGTGGGTGAAATTTGGAATTTTGACGCGATGTCCGGTGGTAGAATTCTGTTGCAGGTATTAGTACGAACAATTCCGCTGAACAGTCCCCTTGATAGATGCGGTAGAAGATGCAGAGTGATCCGGCATCTCTACGTAGCGCCAAAGAATCAAACCGATTGGAGAGAACCTTGTCATTGACGATTCGAGCATTGAACGTGGTCAAAGGGAAGGAGCTGATATTGGGGCGCTCCAGCACACAGTTGAGAGCAGTACCGCAGATATGGGGCCGGATCTGCGCTTTGTATAATTGTAGGCGGTGGGAAGGCATGAAATACTGCTTCGTCCTACCGAGCACACCAAGTTTCTTAGAGGTTAGTTTAGCCTGGGCCTCCAAATGACCACGAAATTGCACATTGCTCGATATGTCGACGCCAAGTATTACGATACTGGCCGAGGCAGTTAGGAGAGTGGCTTCAAATTGGAGAGGACCAGAGGAGGGAGAAGGAGAGGAGAAGAGGATTTTTTAGTGGTAAACGCGCAAACCTGTGTCTTTTTGGGGCTGTGTGTTTATTGCAAGACTTTGGCAGTTGGAACTGTTAGTTGAATATGAATTTCATAATCTTTGAGAACAAAGAAGTTATAGCTATTGATCTATAATTGGACGGGTGTGAGCAGTCCCCTTTCTTAGGGATCGGGTGCACTAAAGATGTCTTCCACGGGCGTGGTATACTCCTTTTTTAATGCGCTGGTCTTTACATCCTGAGATATCGATGCCTTGGCCCAAACTCGGTAGCCTTCCCGCTTATGGCGTGCAGCTATTTTGCAGGGTCGACCAAACCAGGGCTGGGATTAGTCGCCTATAGGCATCGCAGAGCATGGAATGAATTGTTTGATGGCTTGCAGCACAACTTTGGAAACAGAATCAGCAACGATATCTGGATTATCCAACGAGAAGCAAATTCGCTCCCATGGGTAGGATGCAAAGAAGGGCCGCATCCCATCCCTTGGTGAGAACCCCACGTTGGACAAGATCCTACGGGTGCTTCGGATTGGGCACGAAACGCTAATGCGGAGGTGGGGGGAGGACCTGGCGGAGCAGCCGTATGGCACACGCGTAACGGCTGCCCTACGCCCGGTCCTTGAGCGGTGGATGCGTTGAAAACGGAAGCCCCTCACCTTCCGTCTGACGCAGGTTCTCACCGGGCACGGTTGGTTTGGTGACTGCCCGTGTCGGACGGCCCACAGGGAGCCGACGACTGAATGTCACGATTGTGGCGCGGCGGTGGACTCTGCTCAGTACACCCTCGAGGTGTGCCCGACATGGACGGCGCTGCGTCAAGGTCTGACTTCCGTCCTCGGAGGGGATTTGTCGCTCCCGAGCGTCATCACCGTAATGCTTGGTGACGACAAGTCCTGGAAGGCGATGGTCTCCTTCTGCGAGACGGTAATGTCCCAGAAGGAGACCGACGAGCGGTTAAGAGAGGAGGCCGCCGACGTGGCCTCCATCCGCGGGCGACAAATGGGGGTGCGTAGGAGGTGCTACTTAATGCGCCTCCAGTAACACCCCTGTGCCCGTGTCGGACCGGGATGGGAACCCGGTCCTGTTAGACACGGCGTCGTCGGGACTGGTCAGAGGTTAGCCGGAAGGCCAGCCTATCGCTGGAGGGATCCTGTTGCCTGCAGATCCGTTACCCTCCAATTAAAGCGGCTGAAGGCCCGCAGGGGTTTAGTACGGTATTGCACTCCTGTAACAGATCTTCCTGCATGATTGGTTGTACGCGGCCGAGCCACTCGGTGTGATGGGCTTTGAAATCACCAAGTATCACGACCTCTGTGGATAGGATCTGTTGTAGCACGGAATCCGTAGCCATTTGGATGTGCTCTATGAGTTGGTCGGTTTCGTCATTAGTGCTGTGGGACCTATATAGGCATGCATAGACCTGGGGATGGTCAAAATTTAAAATAATAAAATATGAAATAACTTATATAAAATACCTATAACATATATGAAATAACTAGTTACACGGAAAAGACTGATCAGCTGGGCTATTCGCTATCTTGATAGCCACCAGTGACCATCGAGGTTTAGTTGTCAACCGGACTTTGATGTCAACTAAGATTATCATAACATTGGTATTGCGTATCGTATTGAGTGGATTTGAGCTTACGGTGCTTTACGGTGCCTTTCAGCACGCCACTTGAACGACACTATTTTTTATCGATATTATGCGGCTAAGTAAAATAGGACCTTATAAGCATGGTTTGTGGCTTATTTTACGAAATTTTATTTTATGCGACTTATACACTTGACAGTTCGGTGTTTAGCGAAACCCGGCGCCAAATTCATTTGTTATTTAAAACAAAACTCCGTCCTAAATAGACGTTTACAATAAATTTTAGTTAATAATTAATATCGTATACGTGTAAGTTTAAGAACATTAGTGTTTTTTTCCCAAAGTAAGTATGATACGATTATTTAATCATTTATTTTATTCTAATTATTTAATTTATTTATCAATTTTTTTAAATATTTTCTATTCACTAAATTTTGGAGTTATCAATCAATTTAAATATCTATTTATTGTACCGTAATTCCAATATTTTATAAGAATGTAATTTTGAATGTACCTATATTTTAAAAATTATTTTTTAAAAATTCTAAACATTTTATTGCTAATATGATTTTAATTTAAATTAATAGAGATTATTTTATAGTGAATTTGCTTAAATGAAATATAATGAAATAAATTATACGATAATATATTTTGTCAACGAAATGTATGCTAAATGAAATGAGAAATAAAAGGCTCATTTATTTATTTATTTTATTTAAGTATGATACGCCACAGAGGCGAAGAATTAATACAGTGATCTATTTATTCACTGTGCGTTGTTATCATAATAAATACAATTTGATCTAACAATAAAATATTTCAATATCTATTTAGTTCAACTTTTTCTTGTAAGTAGGTCCTTGAGTTTGATTGCAGTTACTTTTTGAATAAACAAGGTATAACAACTTTATCATTTTTAGATGCCTGCGAGAAGAAAAATATCCCCGAGGCAAATGGATATACTTCTAGAGTTTGCAGAGTCAAATCGCGACATAGCCTTAGGTCGCTTAACAGGCGGACCACTAGCCCATCAAGCTACTCGACAAGCTTGATTTTCAGTAGCCAACAAACTTAATGCAGTAGCGGAAGGCTCCACAAAAACGCCTGACCAGTGGCGTCGCGTAAGTTTTTAATTACTATTTTATACTAAAAAATACTAATGCATAATTTGTAGTCAAAAAATATAATCTTTTGTAAAGTAGGTGTTCATTCTTTCAAATATTTAACTTGCATCATTATAAAAAAAAGCTCGAGAATAAAGACCCCAAAATCTCAGCATCAGAAAAAACTAAGCATCTTGACAACACTTCAAATGTTTTTACAAAATACACAAATCCTTACACTTATAAGGGTTGGTTGTTTTTTTTCTACCCAACTAGGTAAAGGTACTTAAGCACCTTTTTTTAAGTTGTTTCTATTTTTGTCATGCATTCAAATGTCTTATTTTTTACAATCCAGTATTGGATAGAGTTCAAGGCGAAAACGAAATCCAAAGCTGCAGACTCTAGAAGGAATGCCTCAGCAACCGGTGGAGGGCCCAACAAACTCGTTCCTCTTTCTCATACAGAGGAACGAGTGCTGGCAATAATTGGAACGGTAGCGGTGGAGGGTTTGCCTGGTGTGCGCCTGCCTCTTGATGTTAGTTATTAAAGTTATATAAATGACATAAATTATTAATATAATTATATATTATAATTAATTTTAATAATTTATGTATTAACTAATTTTATATTAAGTGCTTAGCATTGTTTTAATGTTAAATTATTATAATATTAAGTATGTATCAAATAAAATTTGAAATATCTTACAGATACCTACAGCAGAAGGGCCTCCAGTTACCTTAGAGACTGTACCAGTCAGCCCCAGTACAGCGTCACCTATGCCACATTCCTCAGCTCCTTATCCTGATACAGAACCTCCAATGGATGTGGAATGGCTTGAAGAAGAAGTTCCATCTCCATTAGGAGTTCAATTCCTGAGCCTACATCCTCAAACCCACTTCTCCCAGACACAGTGTCCCCTGAGCCTTCATCCTCAAACCCACTTCTCCCAGACACAAATCCCCCTGCCCCTGCCACGCATCAGTCAGTCAATGAACCTGAAGTTGCATTACCAAGAGAAGAAAGTAAGTATGAATAAACCAATGGCATAAACATTGGCTTTCACTACCTTCTGCCTGTATTACATTTTATATGAAATTATTATTATTTCAGGGCCTCCCGTGCGCTTGACACTGCCTACTCAAAGTTCGACATCACGAAGGCAAAGATGTAAGTACCTACTCATTTTTAAATATCAACTTATGCAAGTCTTATTAATGTCAAATGTTACTTTTCAGTACGTCGAGATGAGCGAGTGCCACACTGGGCCTATGAGTTGGAGGAGAAGCGCATCGCTGCTGAGGAACGCCTCGCATCCGCAATGGAGGCCATGGTGAACTTAATTAGGGAAATAAGAGACGATATTCGTAGCCATATCTCAGGTATAAGCATATATTTTTTGAAATAGTTATAATATTATATAAATCGAATTTAACTTCAATAATATACTTAGTGCTTTATTCTGTTTCAACTTTTTATATATATAAAAAAAATCTTTTACAGGGTCATCAAGACAGCAATAATTAAGCTAGTTTTAATGTAAATAACTAATTAGGGAAACAAGAGATGATTTTCATAGCCATATCTCAGGTATAAACATATATTTTTTGAAATAGTTATAATATTATATAAATCTAATTTAAGACTAAATATACATGCTAATTATAACTTCAATAATATACTTAGTGCTTTATTCTGTTTCAACTTTTTATATATATAAAAAAATCTTTTACAGGGTCATCAAAACAGCAATAATTAAGCTAGTTTTAATGTAAATAACTAATTAGGGAAACAAGAGATGATTTTCATAGCCATATCTCAGGTATAAACATATATTTTTTGAAATAGTTATAATATTATATAAATCTAATTTAAGACTAAATATACATGCTAATTATAACTTCAATAATATACTTAGTGCTTTATTCTGTTTCAACTTTTTATATATATAAAAAAAATCTTTTCTGAACAAAGAACAAAAAAAGATACCGCACAGTTAATCTGCATTAGTTAAATAAAAATGTTTAAGGTGATTTTTAAAAATTTGAAGTGTCTGAGATTCTCTTATGCGTAAAGGTAATGAATTCCATAATAAGATGGAGTGAACCGTGAAAGATTTTTTATAAAATTTAGATGTGTGTGTTGGTATCTTGAGAAGAAGTCGACGACATGATCTTACATTAGTTCTATTTTCCTCCAAAAAAACAATTTTTTCTTTTAAATACGAAGAACTATTTGGATTGAATAGGATGCAATACAAAAGTGAGAGTATGTGTAGATTCCGGCGAAGACGGATAGGTAGCCACTTGAGTTGAGTGCGATATTGAGACACATGGTCATATTTGCGTAAACCAAATATGAACTAAAATACTTAGTGCTTTATTCTGTTTCAACTTTTTATATATATAAAAAAAATCTTTTACAGGGTCATCAAGACAGCAATAATTAAGCTAGTTTTAATGTAAATAACTAATTAGGGAAACAAGAGATGATTTTCATAGCCATATCTCAGGTATAAACATATATTTTTTGAAATAGTTATAATATTATATAAATCTAATTTAAGACTAAATATACATGCTAATTATAACTTCAATAATATACTTAGTGCTTTATTCTGTTTCAACTTTTTATATATATAAAAAAATCTTTTACAGGGTCATCAAGACAGCAATAATTAAGCTAGTTTTAATGTAAATAACTAATTAGGGAAACAAGAGATGATTTTCATAACCATATCTCAGGTATAAGCATATATTTTTTGAAATAGTTATAATATTATATAAATCGAATTTAAGACTAAATATACATGGTAATTATAACTTTAATAATATACACACGCCGAGTTGCACGAAACAAATTTTAAAATTTAAGTGTTTATTAAACTAATTTAATCACAAGAATCGTGATTATCTGTTGCACGAAACCTACATCTGATTAAGTTAACAAAAAAAATTGGTTTATTTAAAGACCTATCTAACGGATGATTAATTCCAACAGCTTTAAATTAATCATGAGATCAACTAATTTTAAGATTAATTTCAACTTAACTAACGGAAAATTAGCGATGGTTTCGTGCAACTCGCCGTTAGTGCTTTATTCTAAGTCTGTTTCAACTTTTTATATATAAAAAACAAAATTCTTACAGGGTCATCAAGACTAAAGACAAAAGATTAATCCAGTTTTAATGTAAATAACTAATCAAACAAGAGATGATTTTCATAGCCATATCTCAGGTATAAACATATATTTTTTGAGATAGTTATAATATTATATAAATCTAATTTAAGACTAAATATACATGCTAATTATAACTTTAATAATATACTTAGTGCTTTATTCTAAGTCTGTTTCAACTTTATATATATAAAAAACAAAATTCTTACAGGGTCATCAAGACTAAAGACAAAAGATTAATCCAGTTTTAATGTAAATAACTAATCAAACAAGAGATGATTTTCATAGCCATATCTCAGGTATAAACATATATTTTTTGAGATAGTTATAATATTATATAAATCTAATTTAAGACTAAATATACATGCTAATTATAACTTTAATAATATACTTAGTGCTTTATTCTAAGTCTGTTTCAACTTTTTATATATAAAAAACAAAATTCTTACAGGGTCATCAAGACTAAAGACAAAAGATTAATCCAGTTTTAATGTAAATAACTAATCAAACAAGAGATGATTTTCATAGCCATATCTCAGGTATAAACATATATTTTTTGAGATAGTTATAATATTATATAAATCTAATTTAAGACTAAATATACATGCTAATTATAACTTTAATAATATACTTAGTGCTTTATTCTAAGTCTGTTTCAACTTTATATATATATATAAAAAATATTCTTTTACAGGGTCATCAAGACAGCAATAATTAATCCAGTTTTAATGTAAATAACTAATTAAACAAGAGATGATTTTCATAGCCATATCTCAGGTATAAACATATATTTTTTGAAATATTTATATTATATAAATCTATTTTAAGACTAAATATACATGCTAATTATAACTTTAATAATATACTTAGTGCTTTATTCTAAGTCTGTTTCAACTTTTTTATATATATTAAAAAAAATCTTTTACAGGGTCAAGACAGCAATAATTAATCCAGTTTTAATGTAAATAACTAATTAAACAAGAGATGATTTTCATAGCCATATCTCAGGTATAAACATATATTTTTTGAAATAGTTATATTATATAAATCTAATTTAAGACTAAATATACATGCTAATTATAACTTTGATAATATACTTAGTGCTTTATTCTAAGTCTGTTTCAACTTTTTTATATATATTAAAAAAAATCTTTTACAGGGTCAAGACAGCAATAATTAATCCAGTTTTAATGTAAATAACTAATCAAACAAGAGATGATTTTCATATCCATATCTCAGGTATAAACATATATTTTTTGAAATATTTATATTATATAAATCTAATTTAAAACTAAATATACATGCTAATTATAACTTTAATAATATACTTAGTGCTTTATTCTAAGTCTGTTTCAACTTTTTTATATATAAAAAACAATATTCTTACAGGGTCATCAAGACTAAAGACAAAAAATTAATCCAGTTTTAATATAAATAACTAATTAAACAAGAGATGATTTTCATAGCCATATCTCAGGTAGGTAGCATATATTTTTTGAGATAGTTATAATATTATATAAATCTAATTTAAGACTAAACATACATGCTAATTATAACTTTAATAATATACTTAGTGCTTTATTCTAAGTCTGTTTCAACTTATATATATATATATATATATATATAAAAAATCTTTTACAGGGTCAAGACAGCAATAATTAATCTAGTTTTAATGTAAATAACTAATTAGGGAAACAAGAGATGATTTTCATAGCCATATCTCAGGTATTAACATATATTTTTTGAAATTGTTATAATATTACATAAATCTAATTTAAGACTAAATATACATGCTAATTATAACTTTAATATTATACTTAGTGCTTTATTCTAAGTCTGTTTCAACTTTTTATATAAAAAAATATTCCTTTACAGGGTCATCAAGACAGCAGACTTAGTTACCATATAAAAACTACATAATATATTGTATAATGTAAATAATAAATAATCTATAATAAAAAGTATTTTTATTAGTAATAAAGGCTATTTTATTTATTTGTATTTGAATAAAAACTGTATTAAAAAAATTATAATCATAAAATATTTCTAGCATTCCAAATCCTACATATTAATTAATGTAAGTCTACTTTCGTCTGGAGGAGCATCAATCCTTGCCTGTATGCAAACTTGGTGTTGTTGGTCATTGTCAAGATCAGCATCCTGTGGGTCAAGTATTGGAATATTTTGTGCATTGGCTATATTGTGCAGGACGACACATGCATTCACTATCTTGCCAGTGGTAACTGGGTCGTAATGAAGTACCCTGTGTGCTAGCAAACACCGCCAACGTGATTTAAGTACTCCAATACACCGCTCTACAGTATTTCTGACCCGACAATGAAGTTCTGTATAATACTCTTCTGGTGATCCCGGAGCTGCACCTATGATTGGAGTCATCATCCAGGGTCGTTGAGCATATCCAGAATCACCTATTATAGAAATATAAATTAATTTTGACATAGTACTGTCAGATTTACTGTCTGTGCATAATATATTATTTTCTATCAAAATGATTTTCTGTATTTAAGCTGTATCCTATTATACAAGTTGAATATGCAATATGCATACCTAACAGCCAACAACGATCTCCATTTCTTTCTAGTCCTTCTAAAAATGCTTTTATTGGACACTGCTTCCAAACATATGAATCATGAGATGCACCACCAAATGATGCATCAACATGGAGGATGGTCAGTTTAGCATCACAAATCTGAAATCAAAACAAAGTTATGGTTAAGGTACAAACTCACTACTGGAACAATATTTCATTATAATGCTATGTATTGCTTATACTTTACCCTAATAATTATAATACACTTACTACTAAAACATTCAAAGAATGGTAATTCTTTCTATTAAAAAAAGCCTCCTCATGCTCCTTGGGACGGATTAAGGCCACATGTGTACCATCAATGCAACCTATAACACCCGGAAATCCAAATTTCTCCATAAAACTGAAAAAAGCAATTCAAATGTTTTAAACTAATTGTACTAAGTAGGTATATAATAATTTTAACACTATTTAAATTTAAACTTACTCTTTCATAATTATTTCCCTTTCATGCTGTGTCATAGGAAATTTTATGTACTTCTTGAGGATTTCGCAGGTATTGAGTGCATCAGTTACCTCGTGTAAACATTTACTGAATGTTGGTTGTGACATATTCAGTAGAAATGATGCACCCACATTCCGTTGATATGATCCATTTGCATAAAAATTTAATGCTGCTAAAATCTACAACCGAGGGACAAACAAAGTCATCATCAGTCAGTTTTTATAGTAAAAGTTTGAATGAAAATATAAATTTACAAGTGGATATCAAATACCTAATGTTAAAAAGCAAAAGACAGGTCAAAGTAAAGGAACAGTGTTACTTACTTTGAGTTCATTGCGAACACCTGTATTTCGTTTAACTATTGGTAGACGAGGACTAAGTTCCACCAAAACCTGTTGGAATCCAAGTTTTGTTAAACGAAAATGTTCAATGAACTCTCTCTCTGGCAACTGCAATGGATCACTAGCGTCGCGCAGACGGCGTCTTTCAATTCGTAGAATACTACGTCTACGTTCTTCCTCCGCATAACCCAATAAGAAAGCGCGCGCCATAATTAACACAAATTTACTTAAAAACAAAAAAATAAAAGAAAGAAAAACACTTATAAACACAAAAAAACAATTCCAAACACAGTGCAAATATGTATATCCTAACTTTCAGTGTTAGCAAGTACCCAAAGTGTATGTACTAAAATCATAAAATTATAGTGATCAACACCCTAGAATCCGTAAAACACTGCTCTTGAGCAGTGTCTTTCATAAAACTTTGGATAGTGTCTAGTGACTATCAATATGATGTCCACTACGCTTACACAATCGCAATTTAAACTTTATCGATACAGAAATACTTGTCAAAATATGTTACGGTGACTATCGACGAGGCTCGGTGCTTATGACGTCATCCCAGTTGGTCACTGACGTTAGCCAATACGAAACTAGCAGTTTGACAGTTCATCGTTGAGCATTATGTCCAGTGATCTTCACTATGAAGTGTCAATTGAGATACACAATAGGCCCGCTGACGTATTAATAAAACATCTTGAATGTTATGTTTAATAAAACTACCTAGAATTGATTCAAATTGACATTGGCAAAATAATCTTTTGCCGGTTTAGCATATCTAAAGCCGAAATATAAAAATTAATTAATTACTACATCTGCCTTTATGGCACGAATTTAGCAGTAGATTATGTGGTCACGGTATCAAAGATAAGTATTTCTTTTCTTTTACTAGCAATAGATAGCATTTACGCTCATCACTTACTACTTACTTTTTTGAACGAGTAAACAATCATAATTATCTCTTACTATTTGCGTCAATGTTATATAATGTTTATATAACATTGACGCAAATCGTAAAAGATAATTACCTATGGTCAATTATACTTAAATTTTAAGGTATTGCAACTTATAAGTATGATTAAAAACCTTACAGGTATTTTACCTGAAAAAGAAGTCAAATTATCAATTTATATTCAAGGAAAGGTACGTTATATATTTGATTGCCCCTATTCATGTAACAAAGAAAGAAAAGTCACCTAACAAACAATACTGAAGCTTGTCATGAAGGCCGTTCCTTTCGTGACTTCACTAGCCTTAAATCATATAGCAGTGTGACACTTTTTACTAACAAGAACTCTTGTCACCCGTTCCTTGGAGGAGGAAACTTTAGCGCGGATAAAAATATAAGCCTTTTATTATTCTTGTATCAAGCTTTATATTACAAACTTCAAACAATTAAAGAGACGGGTGAGCCTGTGTTTGCTTAACTAATGGACGTTCTAGATTAAAAATAAACACTTTAGAGGTATGTTGATATTGCGAAAAGCTCGCGTGCTATATAATATTTGAGTTTACCTTTGAGTGTCAGCGTCACAGCACCCTCTTATTGTAATATGAGACTTACATGCGGTGCAAATTTATAAATTAAATATGCACGATAAAAACGAGGTCGAGTCGCAAGCTAGGCGCGTGGTTTCTGTGCTACAAGGGTGTTTAGGAGTATGCAAATTTTTAATCGTTATGGCTTTACATACCTTTGTTGTGGACGTCGTATGAATACCGTTATCACGTACCTTGTTCTCTGTTACTGATAAACTCTATATTTATTGAAATAAAAATAATTCATATTTACTTATGGCATAGCTCTCCCAGGCCTATCAGACTCTGAACGGTGCCGGTGGAAGAATCCCCATGAATGATAAAAAGAGCTGTCGGCCTTAATTTTTTCAATTCTCTCTCAATCTCATCTAGGCTAAATGTTGTGTTGAAAGGGATTCGAAACTGGACTGCATTTATTCCTGTAATTAATAATAGCTCGTAAGCTGATCGTCTTTTATTTGCTAAAATATCCGGGTGACCGAGCTTAGCTCGGTTTTTTTTTTAAATCGTGTTTTTTGGAAATTATGTTTAGATACGAATTACATACGATATGATGAAATATGAATAATATTTTTCGATCTTACCGACATAATAATAAAAAAATATGAAGTGGTTATTTAAATAAAAATAAAAAGGGCTCCCAATAATAGTTTTTCTCGCAAGAGAAGAAATTAAAAAAAAAAGGAAAAAATAATCGGACTAGAGGTGTCTGGACTAGACCGGTTTTTTTTTTGTTTTCGAGACCGCCTAACTTCACGCCTGAGCTATTACAACCTTGTAAATGGTGGCGAAATTTACCTTCGTATTCTAATGATATTGTAGCAGTTTTTCATTGCCTGAAAATACAGATAAAACGACATTTTCTAAAAATGAATCCTAGCTATATGGATTTATCGCCCCCGAAACCCTATGCCTACTAAATTGCATGAAAATCGTTGGAGCCATTTCCGAGATTCAGATTATATATATGTATATATTGCTCGTTTAAAGGTATAAGATAGATTGCTAAATTAGTTTTTAATGATAATTATGTAGTAAACTTGAATAATTTAGTTTTCGTAATGCTTAAGGCTAAGGACACATCTGCGTCTCATTGATAATATAATTTACTCTGGTAAACAATGAAAAATATTAGAGTATTTGTAATAAAAAATAACGCCAAAGCTAACGCCGTACAGGTGTAAATGATGTTTCTTTGTCTTTTTAACTAAAATATAAAATAATGATTTTTTTAATCAATCAAAGTAATATTTCGTCAACCGCTCTCGTATATCATCCAACGTGATTACAATACCGCCACATTCTTTTAAATATTTTTCCTTGAATATTCCATTAAATAGGCTTAATTTCTGTGAAACAATGGAATTATTTCATACTTTTTTTCTTAAAAATTAGCTATACCTACTCCCGAATTATTTTTCGATTACACATTTTGACTTTTATTCGTTTTTCCAAAGGAATCGTAGTGAATTTGAGTATCCTGGCTTGTAGTATGAACTCAAATTTTACCTATTTTAATCCAAATTCATTAGGTAGTTTCAGTGTGATGTGCGGCCAATATACATACACAGAGACACACAAAAAAAAATACAGTTTTGCCTTCATTGTCGATTACAGAATGACCTCCAATGAATTTTTTTTAAATATCTTCATTTTACAGATTTTTACCTGTACACTTTCATTAAAACATCACACAATAAAAAATTGAATGTAAAATATTAATCTATGTTGATGATTTAAAAAATAAAATGTATTATTTAAACATTATAAATAAGAAATAAAAATAAACAATAGCTTATTATGGTTTGGTAGTTCTAAGCCAAATTAGATATATTTTTGTTGAATATACATTATTTTTTTTGAATTAAAATAAAACAAATCTGGCTACCGTATCTTTTAGCAGAATCAAAGGCTCGATCTCCCCAATATCCTCTTGTCGCGATCAACAAGGTCTCACTCGGCGCTAGGAGGTTGGAGATGATAGTCTCCGCACCGGACCAGCCAGACCCGCTGATGGCCAACACAAGATTGCTCTTAGTTTGGAACAAGTACTTCAATCCCTTTTGAATGTCCGCCAATACCTTGACACAATACATATTTCATTTATCATAAGAATAAAAGAATTATATTTTATAATAGAGCCACGACGACCTAGTGGATAACAACACATGGAATGGAACACGGGAATCTTAATCTAAAGATCGTGACTTTAAATCCGGGTTAGCATTACTGAATTATGGTTCTTGGGGGTGAAGGAAGAAATTATGAACAAAAAAAACATGTGCAAAATTCTGAAACACGTCTAACAAATTTCACCAATCAGTAGAAAAATATTGTGACTCAACCTTCTCCTTTTTTTTCATTTTAATTAAAATACTAAAACGGATTTTATCGCGTTTATTAAAAACTTTACAGTTTAAAGATTTTTTTATTTTTTTATTTTACTTCTGACGTTTCGGACCCTTTACAGCGTCCATGTTCTCGGGGGACCGAGGTGGTGGGTGTCCGAATAATAAATTAATTATTACATGGGGTATGTATGCTTTTATACAATGTTAATTATTACTTTAACCGTTCTTATTCACACAGAATGAACTTATTATGTCTGGAAGTCGTGCTGTGTTCTTATTTTCCATGGGTTTAATTAATTTCAGAACTGGCTTCCAAGCTGGTGGTACGTTCCAACCATTCTCTCTATTGAATTTGGATGTTTTTTTTTATTTCAAAAGCCTCGCAAATCATCCTTGGTAGGAATCGGTATTCTTTAGCGAGAATTTGTGGCTTATCAAATCTGATGTAGTGGTTGGTACCTTGTTGAGTATGTTGAGTATGTATACTTTTGTATTTGAACCTTCTCTTTTGTAGGAAATGAGACTTTCGTCCAGCAGCGTTGTGTATGGCTTGTACTTGTAATATTGTATCTGCCTGTAAGCCACCCACTGCTGAGCGAAGGCCTCTTCTCCATGTAACTCCATGTAACCCACTGTATGACCACTGATGAGAAGAAGGGTTGGAGCTTAATCCACCACGCTGCTCTGTTGGGGGTTGGGGGATAATATCTACCATGAGTAATGATCGTTATCAGGTGTCTATGATAACAACCGGGACCGACGGTTTTACATGGTCTTCGAGGCACGGTGAGGAGACCCACACAGACATACACCCAGACTGGAAACAAATATTTGTACGAATACAAATATCTATCCCGAGCGGGATCGAACCCGCGACCGCCGCGGCGCGCGATGTTGAGGCAACTACTCGCACCACTACACCAGAACGGTCGTCACGTCGTCACGGTCGTCACTTGTAATACAATATTGAAATTTCATTTTAAGGATTACTGACTTACGTTTTTTTTTTTTACATTAGCGTCCTTAGATTCGTCATAGTTGCCTGAGTTGCATGTTGTATGAAATATTTAAATACGATTTACGGAGAAAATAAAGAGGGAAAGAACGAAAGAAGGGAAAAAAGCAAATTATTTATTTTTTGTTATTTTAGCAAAATGTATGAGATTAGGAGACAAATAGATTATTATAACTAGGATTGAGATAATACTTCGTTAACGTTAACTTAAAATACGATATTGTGGAAACATTATTTAAATATAATTTTTTTTATAAAATTTAGTACGTAGACGTACTATAAACAATATAATATAAACTTTATAATTTTTCATGTCAATAAAAATTTACATATTTATAAGAAATATATTAATAAGTTCTTTGTGTTCTTTGTGTGTACTTAAACTATACCCAGTGCCGGATTAAGGTTACTTGATGCCCTAAGCAATCTTCCCCTGTGGGCCCCCCTATCCTTAAGTGAACTACAAAGAATTAATTGAAAAAAAAAATGTGAATACGTATCGTAGGTAGAATATGTATGTGTTGTTCCTTTTGCCCTTATCCCATGCTAGGTGGGGTCGACACAACATGATTTCACATGTTGTCCTAAAATTAGGCTATATTTCTAGACCGGCCGCCGACTTGACGTCAACTCACCTCAGGAAAATTTTACACAGCCAACATATGTTTTCGTCACATTTGACCGTTGATGGGAATCGAATACACGACCCCCGGCAGGGTCACTACAAACTACGCCAACGGGCTCCCCATAATATGTATATAATAGTATATATATTATATATGAAGGACGAAAAATATATGTATAGGTAGAGTAGGAATAGAGTAATTCATCATCATCATCATCATCAATATCGGCCATTGGATGTCCACTGCTGAACGTAGGCCTCACCTTCGCTGTCACTTCCAGCGACTTTCCTCAAGTCGTCTGTCCATCTCGCGGACGGCCGTCCGACGCTGCGTTTGCCTGTACGTGGTCTCCACTTGAGAACCTTTCTGGTCCATCGGCCGTCAGTTCTATGAGCTATGTGCCCTGCCCACTGCCACTTCAGCTTGCAAATCCGTTGGTCTATGTCGGCAACCTTCGTTCGGCTGCGGATCTCATCAGTTCTGGTTCAATCTCGCAAAGAAATACCAAGCATAGCCCTCTCCATTGCACGCTGTGCGACTTGGAGCTTGTTTAAAATGACCAAAGTCAGTGATGACCACGTCTCAGATCTGTATGTCATCACTGGTAACACACATTGGTCGAAGACTTTAGACTTCAGGCACTGAGGTACGTTTTTTTAACTTCCTGAACACTGCCCATCCGAGCTGGATTTGACGATTGACCTCTCTCTCGAAGTTGGACATTTTGTCCTAGGTAGATGTACTTGTCAACAACTTCGAGAGTAGAATCTCCAACCGATATTAGAGTGGGCACGACATGGACATTCGACATGATTTTTGTCAATTGGACAAGATTTCCATATTCATTTTAAGGCCCACCCGTCAGGATCACTAAGTATAATGTCGAGGTTTCCCAGGGATTCCACCATAAGCACGTTATCGTCAGCAAATCGAAGGTGAGTGATCCACAAACGCCAAGCACAATGGCCGATTATACTTATCGGTTTTCTCTATAATTTGCCACAGCGTATGTATGTAGTCTATGGTACTATAGCTTTTTCGGAAACCGGCTTGTTCGGAAGGTCCAGCCTTCCGAAGTCATCAAACTTGCCTGTCAGACGATTCGTAATCACCCTAGAGAACAGCTTATAAACATGGCTCAGAATCGAAATGGACCTGTAATTCTTCAACAAGGTGTTATCACCCTTCTTGAAGAAGAGCATTACCACGCTTCCGTTCGAGGCCTGCGGGGTTACGCGTTCGAGCAAGATGGCATTAAAGAGCCTCTAAAACTAAGCACCGGTGTTCCACCCGCTTTCAGAAGCTCAGACGTAATACCGTCCTCACCCGGTGCCTTATTGTTTTTAAGCTTTCCCAGAGCCATACTAATCTCATGCATACTGATGTCCGGGACATCTTCGGAATAATGTCGGGTAATCTCTGCTCTTGGATCTTCAGCCGAACTGCAAACAGGTTGGTTGACCAAGGTATACAACTGTCCGAAAAACTTCTCGACCTCCCTCAATAACTCAGCTCTGGTCAACGCTGTACCTCCATCCTCAGTTTTCAGCTCGACAACCAACTTTTACCAACAGATGAATCCTTTGAGAACACTTTGGAGCCCCGATTCCGCTCTATCGTATTTTTAATACGTTTTATATTAAAACACATGCATATCATGCCTCAGAGATTTCCAAATCTGTCTGTTGATCCGCTTATATGCTATAGAGTAATTAATTAATTATTATTTGAAACAAAAACATTTTTATTGATTTATTAAATGCGAATTGCGATTTTTTCGGACATTAAATTCGTGGTTAATATTTTTCAGTCTAACGTTTTAAGCATATTGGATTCGATATATGTATAATAAAGACAATGCATCTAATCTTTTTTGACCCATGGTCGTTCTTTTTTCATTTTTTATAATGTTTAGTATTGAAAAAGATCTTTCTGAGAATTTTGAAATTGCTTTATCTTTAGTGTGCTCGTCTTTTTTTTCTCAGTCGTCTCTGGTGCCCTCCAAGACGGGATGCCCTAAGCAATTGCTTAAATAGCTTATAGGCTAATCCGGCACTGACTATACCAGACCTTTTATCAAAGTAAATTAGTGGGATAGGAATTGAATTATCTTTACCCGACTGCGACTGAAGGAGGGTTATGTTTTTCGAGTGTATGTATGTATGTATGTATGTATGTATGTATGTATGTATGTATGTATGTATGTATGTATGTATGTATGTATGTATGTATGTATGTATGTATGTATGTCCATTTCTTTGGCACGCCCTACAGCCCAAACGGCTGGACGGTTTTTGACATATGATGTGTCGTTGGATTTGTCTAAATTGTAGTAGTGACATAGGCTATATAAATTTTCAAAATGGCGCCCGGAAATGGCGGAATGAGGGGGGGAGTTGAATTTTTTTTTTCTTACAGTAGCAATATGGGCATCAAATGAAAGCTAGTAAATTGTTTTATTCTTTTTAGTTTATAATAAGAGTATTTTCCGCAGTCGGGTTTTTTGATTTTTTAAATTACACACTCGATAAACATAACCCTCCTTCTGTCGCAGTCGGGTAAAAATGTAATACTAGTCTGGGAACGGAAATCGATATCAATTGCGGTTTCCTATTAATATTTTGATCAGTATGTTGTGGTATACTTATCAACTAACTGTTTTTTACTTTTATAACTTTATTCATAAAACATTTTATTATTCTTGTCATTTTATGTGGGAAAATAGTTATTACAAAAAAAAAACCCACGCTTTAAATCAGTATAAAAAGTTCTGTAAAAATTTAATATATTCTCCAATACAAATTCAGTTGTAGTTTCGTCAAGTACCTAACGACAATTTTGTCCTTTAAAATGTCTACTTTTAATTGTTCTAAACGTGAGTTAATAGTGAGTTTAGAATTAAACGATTATACATAATTCTGCAAGTTTTGTCTTCTAGTGTAATGATAGATAGGAAAAAATTTGGTAATAAAAAATTTGAAACTGAGATTATTTGTGAACAAATATAACTGGTATTACATGTAATAATCTGTTCACAAAATTTTAATTCACGGAGAGAGTGTTATAAACAATTTCGCAGTGTTACCAATTGGACAACTTTCAGAAGATGCGCAGGAGTCTTGAAATAAGGATTATAAAAAGTTTCGCCTGCATCATACCCGGAAATATTCTCGAACAGCTACAAACGAAGATGTGTTCCATACATTACTTTACACATCTGATCCTTATATAACGAGCATAAGAAAACTATATGCAAAAATTGTTAAGGAGCTAGACGAAGAAACTCTAAATGTTAATGAACTCATTTCAGATCATAAAGGTCCTTAGAAGTAAATAATGTAAGCATAAGCTGCAATCAGAAATTGCATTATATAAAATTTTAACTAAATATTTAAAATGATATTGATATTTTTATAATATTTAACGTAATATACCATATATACTGTGTATACCATATATACTGTACCATTCATAATTTATTATTATTCAATATTAGTAAACTTATTATATAACGTTTGGTTTTTTAGTTTTAAGAAATATTAGGTATACGAAATTTATCGAAATAAATACATATATACCATTTTAACAGATTGTGACTTTTATTTATTAAAAAAAAAAAAAAAGAACGCGTGAACTAAATATTAATATAATATAGAATATTAAAATAAAATTACAAATATTTAGCTTTTTAGAAATAGTAGATATATAATAGAAATAGTTATAATAACAAGTAGATAAACTATTTCACCTAAATCCGTACTAATAAAATAAATACCTACACCAATATAACAAAACAACTAACACATTAGTACTTCGTAAGTCGTAATATTGATGAAAATAGTATAAAATTTTATTATATGGTTAAACATAAATCTCCAACAATCACACTTCCAGTTGCACCTATATTAGAAATATTTTAATTCTACCCTCCATATTGTTGCTTGTCTTACTTATCTATGAATTGTTTGTTTTGTTTTGCGATGTACCTAACATATACCTATTTGTTTAGTTTTAGTGAATGTAATTCTCATGTAAGTGAATTGTATTTTTTTGAGAAATACATGATCTTTAACCTAACATTTGGACCGTAAATCAGTGTTGAATAAATGCAGTTACTGATTCAATTTATTTTAACTGGGCGTTTACTCAATTAATAAAACAACTTTTGAATTGTAATCTATCACGATAGTTGTATTTTTCATTCTAGTTGAATTAAAAAAAAAACGAATGCAAATAATTCCTATACAAAAAACACATTTTTATTAGTAGATATATAGGACTTAATTTTAACAAAAAAATCGCTGATAAAAAAAGAAACTAAATTCTTTAGTTACTATATTAAATGAATTTATTAAAAAATTAAATAAATAAACAAACAATAAAACAATCTTTGTAATAAAGAATAAACATTAGCCAAATGTGAGTGGGTATATTTTGGTGTTAATTGTGGCTTAAAACTTTAGAACAAATAATTTTTATGTGGAAATATTGTAGAGGAATTTGGTCTGTTTTACAATATATGTTATACAGTATTATCAGAGTATATATATTCTACAATAAAGGCACTAACAATCAAATAATATCATTAATTAGTGATTCACCGACGTAATCTGGCCTCGATTCGACATTTAATTAGCACTAGCCTGTATGATTTCAGCATATATGCTAAAAAAAGTGTAACTTACATCAAAAAATTCATCACACACTGGCGATAAGACGGGTTTAATGAGAGCTTCAGCGACTGAAGGCCACACGTCACAGGGTCCTGGCCCGCATAGCAATGGCTTTATAAAGTCACGATCTTCTATCTTAGGTACAGGTACAATGAATTTCGAAGTAGACATTTTGTATCTGAAAATATAGAAAAGTTAAATAAGTTTTTTTAACATAAGAGCAACGACCGACGATTTGTTTTCACGTATTGTGACGTATATTTTGTGGTTTAATTATAATTTTGAGTCAGATATTGTCGTACGATCTCACCATTACACACTAACTCTATTTTTACGATTCGGCGGTTTATTTAAAGCTACCTTTTTGTTTTTAATATTTTAAAGCAAAAAATATGATTAATTCATAACTATGTCAAAAACATTTCTAATGTTTAAATCATAATTTATTTTAAAAATATACACAAAGCAGTATTATATATTTTACTAAATTATTATGAGGTTATATGATGACACATTTCTGTAATTATATTTTAAATAACATTATTATCTCATTTAAGACGAAATCCAAGAGTATTTACGAGTATGTATAATAAGGTTCAACTGTACTGAACTGAATCAGCCTGTAAACGTCCCACTGCTGGGAAAATACCTCTTTTGCATATGGAATGGTTATAGCTTAATCCACCACGCTTCTCCACTGCGGGTTGGCGGATAATTTCTCTATCCTGAATAACGATCGCTATCAGGTTTTTCTACTCGTATGATAACAACCGGTGGCTCTATTACGTAACTTGCGCTATCGCGAGAAATCGCTTTGGTGTCGAATTTCAATACTAGCTGAGCCTCGATTACTATTGAAATTCAACATCGCAGCGATTTCTCGAGATCACGCAAGCTCCGTAATAGATACATGGGACCGACGGCTTTACGTGCTCTCCGAGGGTTGGTGGGGACCTACAAGGACTAGACCGGAAACAAATATTTGTACAATTACCATAGCTTTATATACTCGTATATATATAAATATAAATGATAAAGATAAATTATTTCTTCTTTTTTACCCGACTGCGACAGAAGGAGGGTTATGTTTTTCGAGTGTATGTATGTATGTCCATTTCTTTGGCACGCCCTACAGCCCAAACGACTGGACGGTTTTTGACATATGAGGTGTCGTTGGATTTGTCTAAATTGTAGTAGTGACATAGGCTATATAAATTTTCAAAATGGCGCCCGCAAATGGTGGAATGAGGGGGGGGGGGGAGTTGAAATTTTTTTTCTTACTGTAGCAATATGGGTATCAAATGAAAGCTAGTAAATTGTTTTATTCTTTTTAGTTTATAATATGAGTATTTTACGCAGTCGGGTTTTTTGATTTTTTTAATTAAGCATACTTGTTTATTAATCTATTGGCCAGTAGGGGAGCGGCGGGTCATTCCGTACAGCGGACGATACCGTACATAGTGTTTGACAGAGACCGAATGGTGGGAAAAAAGGGGTATTCTTGTCTAATGGTCGCAACACGGCACTGTTGCTTCCTGCCTCCTACCCGCGCCTGTGACTCGTCAGATTTCATGAGTAGAGCATGTCTTACATTTACGTGCCATTTCTTATAAGAAGTATCGTGAAGATGTTAAACTGTAAGTATTATATTTATTGTTTAATTGTATTATTTTTATAACCACGTCGTACGTTATTGATCTATGGTTCGATGTACAGTCAATTTTCAATGAAATCGCTGATCGTTTTCGCTTGTTTGAACATTTCTCATAAAATGGCGGCTTCGGTTTGGTTCGTACATTTTTGTACGATATCACTTGCATGTCTTGATTTGATATATATTTTTTATTTGTTATCTTTATTTTCAGATGCCGCGAGGAAAGAAACTTATCTGGTCATATTATATTTTATATAGAAGGAGAAACAGAGATTATAAATGAGCTTTATCTAATTTGTGGAGAATTCGGTAAAGATCAGGAGCTCTGGTATCGCTGTATTATGTGTGGGCAATGGGTCCATTCACTGTGCAGTGATAAAGATGTACCCGATGATTATATGTGTGGATTTTGCCTGGCAAAATAAATAAAAATAAATTTGATAAGTGAAACATTCATTAAGACACTGTTACTTAGACATTGTACGCAATCATCCGAAGGTGTCGGTTGATACCGTACTTTTGTTTTTGTATAAAACTTAATAAATCTGATACTTTTATTTATCTGGTTTTATTTTTTGTTCGAATATTAAACAGTTAAATATTTTCTCTTTAGATAATGCTTAAGATTAACCACATAAGCTTTTTAGTTATTGAGTAACAAGCGTTTTACCTTAAGTGTACGGTAACCCCCGCTCCTCCCCTATTTCATTAATTAGATGACCATGTAATTAATTTATAGTTAATTATCTTAAAAATAATATGATGCAATAAAATTAACTTCAAAAACTTAAAAGTGTTTCTTTATCCACTTTGGATTTTTATTACATAGATTTGGCCAAGAGCAAAAAAAAGTGTCCCGCGTTGTGATACATTCAGCTCGTTCTGACCGATATTTCGGACGAGTAATCGTGAAGTTTGGTTACCGGAATCGGGTTAATGTTTAGATTTAGTGCTAATAGGGTGGTTGTAAATTTGCTGCAATGTTCTGGCGCTATCGGATGGCACATTTGGCAACTACGCCTCGCCCGGGGCGCGCGACGCTTGCCAGCCTCATATTTGTTTCGCCCGCTATCGTCCTTTGGTTACCGCGGTTTAACAATTGTTTTTATACCTCATTTAACAAAAATTCGATGTAATTACTTTGGTCGGTATAACGATAGAGCGAGACGTAGAAAGAACGATAGGAAAGGTTAGGATTGGGCAGAGGTCGGGTCGCATACAATGTTTAGCGATAAGAGCTATGTTATAAGATTGAAGGAGGATAAAACAAGTTCAATGTTGCTCCGACAAATTGATTTCATTCCCATCGCAACTGTGGATGTTGTCCCGAAGGATGAACGGAAAAGAAAATAGACAGGCGATCCGCAGAGACGCTCGTCCGTAAATAAGAAAACGTACTCGATTGCCGTCTTCTTAAGAAACGATATTCTAAAAGGGATATAGATAAAAAATCTAATGCTGACTATTATCTCTAAAATTTTTTAATGCACAACTTATTAAGGGATTTGAATATCAATTTAAAAATTAAGTTAATCATATTCTTATAATCAAACTGTAACGTTATTTTAAAATGAAAATATTAAACAAAAATATATCAATTATAATAATAAATTAATAATTATTATTTAATTAATCACTAATCTTTAGATGTATTCAAACAATATCTCATGCATCTTATTTATCAGTCTTAGAAAGTACAAAAATTAGATGTACTTACTGTGAACTAAATTGCTTACAAAACACAACAATATTTTTAATTTAACTTAAAATTACGCGATTCTGGTGGAACAGTTGCTTACAGTTTCGTTATATAAAGACAAATGATGTCTATCTAGCTCATTGAACAGTTGCTGATAAGTAAGCTCAATGCTCAATAATATACTTTGCCCAACCGTTTATTATTTTTTTGAAAGCTTAGATACGTCCATAAATTAGAGTTTTTGGGAATAATTTACTACAGCACTGTCGTACTTAATAGACAGGTAATGAAGTAGTGAAGTGCCTTGTGCACAACAAATAACCATAGACTATAAAACGGTTCTTGAAATATATCGATCGATAAATCGATCATATGATAAAAATAATTTGACTTCATGTAAGTATTGTTTCTGTAAAATTAATAAAAAAAGGAAAAATAAATAAAAACTACGACTCCAAGATTGATTATTTGCAAGGAATTAAGTCGAAATCTTGGCATTTAAGTTCAAACCAAGACTAAAGAACAATAACTATGTTCATTCGTTTATTTATTGTTTGACGGCTGCCTTTAAATGTAACTATTAACGCGTTAAAAAAAAAAAAAAAAAAAAAAAAACTAAGAAACGTATAATTAATATTTAAACTAAAAATATTTCATTAAATCGATTGAAAGTTTTTCTTACATAAAATCGATTATTATTTAAAATCGAATCGGTAACGATGTCGAACTTTCTTGAACTGTCAAAAAGATAATAAGCGTTTGGACTAGGTTATGGAATATAGAAACTAAAGGTATAATGTATCTATCATATCTGTCATATAATATGTATCTATTAACTAGGCATTTGATGCAGTTTCATACGGGCTAAGATTTGCTCAAGTATCAGTTTACTTCACATTTATGATTCTCCTGTGAGTGATGTCTCACAGTCAATAAAAATTATAACAAACAGGCTGTCTGATACAAAAAAATTATTCAAACAGTTTTAGTATAATAGAGATTAGAGTATATATATATATATATATATATATATATATATATATATATATATATATATATATATATATATATATATATTTTTTTTTTTTTTTTTTTTTTTTTTGGAGTTTACTCCTTAAGAATCGATTTCATTTCGAGAAAAATATGAGAGGTCAAATCTACTGAAGAATGACCTCGTTACTTTTTCGGTGCGCGCGCACCTATGGTGCGGTGCGAAAGTAATGTTGCTCTAATTAATATTGAAAAATAATATTTAAAAAATAAATGATAATTGTCAGATAATAATAATTACATAATTTATCAACATTCCTAATGAAATATTTGTGCACATCTGAAATTGACTATTGTGAAAAGTTTAATGTAAAATATTTCGCCGATTAGTTATAATAAATGTATATAAAATGAATAAATATATATTTATATATGTATATTATTTTCATTAATTTGTTAATTTACCCTTTCATATGGTATTAATCTTATTTTCAGTTGGATAAACTCTTTTTGCGTATGTTTAGACAATCGTACTTAAGGAGTAAACTCCAGTCGTGCGTCGGAGCTGACACACACAATTTTTTTTCTGCTTGATACCGTAAATTTGTTTTTTTTTTTAAAGTGTTATTCTAGATAAGTTTTAAGTCAAATAGGTGAAGATTACTTCCCGATATAGTATTTGTCGACCTCGTTGACCGATATATAGATAGGAGTCGAATTACTCTGTACAACAAAAAAAGAGATATTTGTCCAAAAAACAATAGCGGGAATTTCTGTTGAAAATTTCTAAACCATATAAAATATAATAATTAGTAATAAAATAATTACTTTTTTATTTTTCACATCTACAAGACGTAAGCATAAATTATTGAAAATTTAAGTGTGGAATGAAACAATTTTTATAAACAATGAAATACGTATATAATTATCTGATTTTAACATATCTACAAAGGACTTCATTTTGTTATTAATTGTTCGATATGAATACAAAGAAATAAAGAAAATGTTTACTGAGACAACACAAACATTGCAGACACCAAATTTATAACTTAAGTTTAAGAATTTAATACTAACCAAATAAATAAAAATTCAGTTTGAATAAAAAGACAAGAAAATCATAGTTAACGAAAAAAATAAAATAAATAAATAAACAAATAAGGAGAAATTAAACATAATCTACATAAAAAAAAAAAATCGCAACTACAAATATAAGTGACAGACTTTAGTACCTACCGATTGAAGAACAAAAAACACTATTATTTACTATGTTCACGAGTATCTTACTATTCACTCACTATGTACGCATCGTATGCAAGTTTTATCAAACTATTTTTTAGAATAACTCCTGGGAATTTTTGTTTATTTAAATTAAATTATGCGGAGATACACTTGTCATGCCAAGCGTCACGCCAAATAAAAAAGTACTCGCCGAATACACGCTGAATCTAAACGTGCGCATAGTATATTAGGGTAATCAAAACTCAAAACATTTGATGTGATTTTTTTTTCTCATTTTTTTTTTATGACCGCACTCCTTTTTTATATGTCCTTACTAGAATTTATTTCCATCTGACTAGTTATATCCTAGTCAACTTTAATTTTTCGTCAACTTAAAAGAAAACTTGTATATATTACGTAATTTTTCAACATGTTACAACATATTTTGTAATATGCTGAAAAATTATGTAATCTACATACCGACACTGACGGTTGCGGGTTCGACTCCTGCTCGGTTTGGATATTTGTTTTTGTACAAATATATGTGGTCGCGATGTTTGTCCTTATGAGTATCCTTAGCGTGCTTCCACCTAAATTGTCGGTCCTAGTTGTTATCATATATACGTAGCGATCATTATATCGTATTCTCTTGGTAGGAATATTATTCGGCAACCTGCAAATGAACGGCATGGTTGATTAATATCTAACCATTTTTCCTACACAAGATAAAATATTTTTGCCCAGTAATACAATAAACAATAAAAATAAATAATAAGAATAAGAAATAGGAATGAATCCTACTTTTCAAGGATTTATTTGTAATAGGTATGTACTTCATATAAAATTTTTCTTTTGCGGGTATTAATTAATCGTTTAAGAATAATAAGAATACGTTAAGTTTTTTTATTATTACCTCGTTAAAATTAAAAATATTTATGTTTAATTATGAGATGATTTCGTTCAAATTAAAAATATTTATATGAATGATTCAGTCACTTGATAAGATATTGCAACTCGATGAAAACTATAATTGATGGGAAGATTAGGATAAAGAGAAGACGTGGCAGACCGAGAAGATCGTATATACATAAACCAAACACAAGAGAAGGCAAATATCGTGCCTTATATGGAGGTTATGGAGGGTAATCTTTTTGCAGAGGGAAAAAAATAGGGCTCAGCTCCACCAAGAAGAGCATAAAAAAATCTTAAAATAAAATGATAAGTTCACACCTTATTTCTATATGGAGAAGAGGCCTTTTCCCAGCAGCGGGTTGTTTGCAGGCTGGTTCATTTAAGTTCAGTTCAATCTCGTTGTAACAATTCATTTAAGTAAATCTAGATAACATACTCGAACACTAACGCCGAGTTGCACGAAACAAATTTTAAATTTAAGTGTTTATTAAACTAATTTAATCACAAGAATCGTGATTATCTGATGCACGAAACCTACATCTGATTAAGTTAACAAAAATATTTAGTTTAATTAAAGACCTATCTAACGGATGATTAATTCCAACAGCTTTAAATTAATCATTAGATCAACTAATTTTAAGATTAATTGCAACTTAACTAACGGAAAGTTAGCGACGGTTTCGTGCAACTCGCCGTAACTCTATTATATTCGGATATTAAGCGAGTGCAACTGCGGTTTCTATAGGCGTTGCGAGGTACGGGAAGGGGGGGGGACAGCTGCCCCGCTCTAGAAGAGCGGTCGGTCATTGATAAAAAAGGATTTTTCCATCTTTTCTTAATTTAATCAATGTCACAAATACACGATATGTGAAACGAAAGAAGAACACCACTACTAATGTGAGATACTCATATAATATGTTAAAAACAACGATTAAAACAATAAAGTCTAGGATTTGCTTTATCTGCCCCCCTATAGAGAATACTGGCTACGCCCTTGTAAGTTTCCCCGGTTAAAACAAAAGGATTATTTACGCAAAATAAAATGAAGTAAGAAATAAAATAGTAGGTTACCTACCTATACTTTCAATTTATTCAATTAAAACCAATTTTATGCTTCTAAACTAAAATCACCACAATAGTAAATTAAATTAATATAATATGTGATAAGTTCACATAAGAAGGAAACAGTAAGCACAAAGATAACACACAACTTTACTTGTAACTTTATGATATTGTAACATTAGAGTCCAACTACCCTCATTTAATTTATATTTATTTAACAAATTTATCGAGTATACATAACTATATTGTAGTTACCTGATACATCATTTTGCATAATCATATGCTTACAATAATATATATTGATATATAATGAATACTATTAATTATATTAATATTTAACAATTATTTATTTAAAATAATAATTACAATATGTATTCCAAGCTTCCAAGTATTTTAATATCTAAACAACAAACCCGTATAGATATATTAAGTGAAAATTATTCAATAATTGATATAGTGTAAAACATAGTCTATTGTAATTACCCGATACAAAACCATTAACCGTAGTTGTATACTTAATCACAAGATAATAATACAAATTGATGTATACTATAGTCGGATCGCGGAGCAGTAGGAATTTCGTACATTGACCTTTTGTAATTTGACAAAGGTCAATGTACGAAATTCCTTCTGCTCCGCGATCCGACTATAGTATAATACTTGTATCAATATTTAAAAAAAAACAGATTGATGTATACTACTAGTATTAATATAAAAAATAAAAAACAGATTGATGTATACTACTAGTATCAGTATTAAAAAAAACATCGTGATGTATACTACTAGTATACTACTAGTATCAATATAAAAAACAGGGTGATGTATACTACTAGTATACTACTAGTATCGATATAAAAAAAAAACAGGATGATGTATACTACTAGTATATTACTATATCAATATAAAAAAACAGGGTGATATATACTACTAGTATACTACTGGTATCAATATCAAAACAACAACCTGTGCAGATTTAATTAGCAAAAATTATTAAATAAAGCATTTTATGTTACTTATTCCTATCCACTACACTAGGGTTCCCTGTATCGTGCTGGATAGGGAGCTACAAAAGTTTAAATAATAATAATATCACATAGTTGCTAAGAGTATCAGACGGTAAAAGTGCATAGACATTATACACAATAAATATAACAGGGAACTCCACTCGAATACTAGTTAGTTTTGACAGATTTCAATATAATTAATATATTGCAATACAAAACACAAAACATTAGAAGCCAATTGATCATTTTTTTAAGGAAAATTTAAATAACACATAACTTAGTTGATTATCAATTTATATTATTCTATACTTCTAGAATTCGTTTTATACTTTACTTTCTATAATTCTAGAAATTGTTTCATTACTTTTTTTTTAAAGAAAATAATATTAGATATTTTTAGTAGATTTTTAGTTTTATTATAATCTTAATTTAGAAGCCAATTACTTACTATATTTTTACATACTGATTGATAGTAATGCATAATATTAATAATATTTATATTTTTTACGATAAAAAATACATTAAATAATAATAATATTTTATTTATTCAGTAGAGTGTAAAGAGAATACTGTATTTAAAAAAATCATTTATAGTCCCTTATCAGATAAAAATGAAAAAATAAATTCTGCACGCCTTACAAACGTCAGTAAGTTCGAAGTAATTTTAATTTAGTTTAAGGATTTTTTTAAGCTTTATTGTTAATTTTATTTTGTCGAATAAAATCTTAATTAGTTAAAGAAAGAAAACGATCTGTAATAATTTCTTGAATTAATTATTAAAATAGTATTTTTTAGTGAACTTTTAGATAAAATGTACAAAGTGTATACTAAATAGGGTTTATTAAAATTTAAATACTATAAGCGTATTGCAACCACAAAGCTTTTAAATTAGTAAACTTAGTGGGTTTTCGTTCCGGAAAATGTCTTCCCAAAGATCTTTTCGTAAACAAAATGTAAGGCTGAAAACAAATTTTAAATTAAATCCCCTTTTCTCAGCGAGTTAATGTCCCGTAGGACTCTTTCACTGGTTTTAATTTCCGGAGAGTTTTCATTGAGGAAATAGTTTGATGGGCGGTTGTTTTTATTGAGATTATAGTGTGGAGATTATGCCCACTTTAAATTTATGTTAAAAAAAATATATATTTATGAGGTAAATAAAATAATCACCAGAACGGTTGTCTTTTTATTATTTACTTACGTTATATTCAGCTAGCCTAATGAAGTGTTGCAGAATTATTTGAAGTAATTAATACTCACAAAGAACATATAGGTTACCTAATTGTGTATACACAGTTTTGGTAATTGACTCTTAACAAGGAATCTTCTTTTTTTAATATTATTATTTTATATTTATACTAGCGGCCCGCCCCGGCTTCGCACGGGTCTTTAACTAAAATTTAAAAAATTATATATTTATATTTTTTATCACCTACACCTGCGTCGATATTGGAAAATATTTTATAATAGACGGATTGAGTGACAGATTTATTATATCTATATACATACATACATACATACATACATACATATATATGTATATAGATAGTACGGATGAAACATTTGAACTGTTTTTTTTATTAATTATTTTCTCATTGATGAATACCATATTTTAATAAGTATTATTCCCGACGAAGACAAATCCAAAAACACAAAAATCATAAAAATCGTTCCACTCGTTCTCGAGTTATAAACGGTGTAACTAACACGACTTTATATATATATATATATATATATATATATATATATATATATATATATATATATATATATATATATATATATAGATTACAACTTAAATAGCTATAACCATACGGAGTAGGTACCTATTTCTATTTTCTTAAATATTTATTTTTAAATTTAATTACAATGAAACAAAAATTAAATTATACTGTGAGTTATTTCTAATTTTTATGTATTAAAGTTATTAACATTGGTTTTGTACTTTTTACGTGATACGTGATCAGAGAAAAACACGATAAGAGATGGCGCTGATACAAAAAAATACGCGCTATTGAAATTTATTCTTGATGATATATAGTGTATTAATAAAACTGAGGTTTTAACAGATTTATTATTTGTATAGATGATATATAGTGTATTAATAAAACGGAGGTTTTACCAGATTTATTATTTGTATAGATAAATAAATAAATAATCTAAAAGTAATCAATTTATCAAAATTGTTGGAATTAAAAAACATACGTGGAATTTAATGCTGCCACAAAATCCAGTCATTTACAATTCCTCTTAAAACATTGGATAGATTATGTAAAAATTTAGTAATTGCGCGCCGTTAGCATTAGTCGATGTAAGTCACATTATTTTCTGGAGGCCATTATTTTTACAGTTCGTTTCATCCGTGGCCCACCGCAATTTTCATTTAGTCGACTTCACTAAGTCCTTCTTGCATAGCTTGAGCGAACCAGCTTGTTGTTTTTTTTTTGTTATAAATAAAAAAGCGTAACTTAGTGAACGATACCATAAAGTATTGTTATTTTATGATCATTAAAATAAAATTTATGAATGAATAGAAAAATAAACTTTTATATAATAAAACATGTAGTTAGTTATAGAATTTATTTATTGATGAAAATATTTAGTTTTTCTTCTTAAATCAATTTATTAAAGCTACCCATAAATTGTTCGGCTCCGGTATCCGGCAACAATTTGTCTAACAGTAAATTTTTGACTGTGTCAGCCTGTAAACAGCTCACTACTGGCGAAAGGCCTCTTCTACATATAGTAGTAGGGTTGGACTTAATCCACCACTGGAGCAGACTGCGGGTTGGCGATTATTTCTTTACCATTTTTTTTTGTCGCAGGGGAATCCATTTATGGATGATATCCAGGATGCCTGGGTCGGCAGTCCTAGACCTATGTCGGACTCGGCACTTTGGGAGTGCAATACCGTACTAAACCCCTGCGGGAGCCTTCAGCCGCTTTAATTGGAGGGTCCCGGATCTGCAGGCAACAGGATCCCTCCAGCGACAGGCTGGCCTCGGCGAAAAGGCCAGACTTCTCCTCCATGGGGACTGTCCGGCTCACCTCTGAACAGTCTCGACGACGCCGTATCTAGCAAGACCGGGTTCCCATCCCGGCCCGATACGGGCACAGGGGCGTTACTGAAGGCGCGTTAAGTAGCGCCTCCTACGCACCCCCATTCGTCGCCCGCGGATGGAGGCCACGTCAGCGGCCTCGTCTCTCACTCGCTCGTTGGCCTCCTTCTGGGACATTACTGCCTCGCAGAAGGAGACCATCACCTTCCAGGACTCGTCGTCGCCGAGCATCGCGATGATAATGCTCGGGAGCGACAAGTCCCCTCCGAGGACTGACGTCAGAGTTTGACGCAGCGCCGCCCATATCGGGCACACCTCGAGGGTGTGCTGGGCGGAGTCCGCCGCCACACTACAATCGTGACTTTCAGTCGTCGGCTCCCTCTGGGCCGTCCGGCACAGGTAGTCATCAAAGCAACCGTGTCCGGTGAGAACCTGCGTCAGACGGAAGGTGAGGGGCTTGCGTTTTCGACGTATCCACCGCTCAAGGACCGGACGAATGGCAGCCGTTACGCGTGTGCCGTACGGCTGCCCCGCCAGGTCCTCCCCCCACCTCCACATAAGCGCTTCTTGCCCTATCCGACGCACCCGTAGAATACCGTCCAACGTAGGGTTCTCACCAAGAGCCCTCCTACCCGAGACGTATGAGTAGGTCTCGAAAAGAACTTCCGCCACGAGCTCCCACGGGGGATCGCCGGCTAGAGCAGTAGCTGCAGCCCACGATACCGTACGGTACCCCCGAATCACCCTCACCGCGATTGTTCGCTGCGCAGCACGAAACGCCGCCTTATTTTTCGCGGTGAGGCGATCCGCCCAAACCGGGGCACCGTACGTCACCATACTCCGGCAGACTCCGGAGTACAGCTGCCTGCAGGCGGCGCTGGGTTCTCGGAGGTTCGGGAGGAGTCTACCCAGCGCACTCGCCGCCTAATTATTTCTTTACCACGAGTAATAATCATTATCAGTGTCTGTGATAACAACCCATATTAGAAATACTTATTCGCATAAATATAAATATCTGCCCCCGGAGTACGTGGAGAAGACCTCGCGCACCACAATACTAGAACGGTTGTTAACATCTTACTTATAATAAAAATGTTACAAGTCCAATTCTATGCATTAAAGGCTTAGTGTCCTCCAAAAAATTTTTTGGAGGACACGATTGAATTTATAGTATGAGCTAGGACATGGACCATAGGATAGGTATAGGTAGGTTTTCTTGGGAGAAGGGATGAAGGTCAAAATGTGTATTCAGTTATAATTCATCAATGCGTCGTCCTATTTCACTTATTCTTTATTTACTAAAAAGGCGATATATTAAGTATTATACGGTAAAGATTACAAAGATCATTCGTTTGTCAATTCACACATTACAGACATCGTAACTTTTATTATTAAGTACAAATAACTTGAACTCGGAATGTATAGAAATATTTGAACGTATGGTTCTTAAGCTAGTTTACGTACTTTATCGTACAGGCTCATGAAAGGGAAGGTAATCGCGAATAAAGTCGCGGGTACAGCAAATGTAAAACATAAACGTAAAGTGCTCTCTGGTTATAATCAAATTTTTTAAAGAAAACGTCTGATATTGTGTGGCTCGTCTTAAAGATATAACTTTGATGGGCATTTGAAATAAGTTCAAAGTATTCATATTCGTCGAGTCGAGTTTAAAACAAAAGCACTTACCAATATTTATCCTGTAAGAAGAACATTATTTTGTCTAAAACTCCAAATGGTTGAAGTTTCTGTAACTCTAATTTTGAGTTATATCTTTCGGAATATTTTTGGGTTAAAATTTGCATAAATGATACTGAGACTTCATGGAACTTATTAAATACTTTCGGAAAATATATTGTTCGGTATAAAATAATCAAATTTTATTCCTAAAAACAAGGTCACTTAAAAAGTTCTTTCAATAATGTCTAGTAAAGACGATAAGAATTTTTTATAAAACAACTATTATCTTTTTCAGTTAAAATTAGACATCTCCCGCAAAAACTCTGCAGATGTATGTAAAAAGTACACTTGTTTTTATTTGTGACATTATTTTTTTTTATAAATTGACATTCGTGTTGATCGAATTCGCTTAGAGTAAACATTAATTAAGCTAAATTGACAGTATACTAAGTGTCTATGTCGTCTTTATTTTAATAATATTCATTGACTAAACCTTGGATGGAGGCTGCTTCGAACCGGTCGCTCTGGAGATCGATAGGGGAGGCCTACGTTCAGCAGTGGACATCCAATGGCTGATATTACGATGATGATGAAACCTATAATTAGGTTAGTAATAATAATATGTAAACTTTTAAATGTATAAAAAAAGCTGCATTAACTTAAAAAAAATCGTATTTTAATATCATTTTGCTTCGAAATTGTGACAAAGACGACCGTACATATATGAGCATTGTATTATACTTATTAGCCATAATTTCTTAGTTATTCTAGATATATGTTACAGTGAATATAACATTCGTTTAATAATTATGTAAATAGAGTCATAGCGAGGGTATTAATTGCGCAGCTGCGCTGTAGCAAGGCTTCGCAATTTCGGCAGAATGCGATAAATAAACAAAGATAATTCTTAAGCTTTCAAATAAAACCGTCAGCTGAGTTATTTTTGAACCGATTACTGCTTTTTTCTGAAGTTATATTGAATTTTTAAAGGCAGACAAAAAAAAAAGAAAAAAATTAAAAATTATTTTAATTTATTTTATCATCTCTTTTTGTTTAATTTACCACAAAGTAGATGGAGTGGTATACAAATAAAAGCACTTAAAAGCTTTCAAATGTATGTAATGATAAAATCTAATTAGTAACAATAACTCATTTGAATAACTATAAACTATAAATTTAATTAAAAGTCTAAAAACGGATTTTATCGCGTTTATTTCAAATTACAGTTTAACAATATTTTATTTTAAGTTATTTCCCGACGTTTCGAATATATTCGGACACCCACCACCTCTGTTCCCCGAGATCATGGACGCTGTAAAGGGTCCGAAACGTCGGGAAATAATTTAAAATAAAATATTGTTAAACTGTAATTTGAAATAAACGCGATAAAGACAACTTACATTGTCAGAAACTTCGACGAGGACAATGAAGTCGTAATCACGACAACAGTCGAGGCGGCCAAAGATCTAAAACAAAAGCTGACGCACCACTATGGCAATAAGGCCAAATCTAGGGTGCGCACTATGGCCTCCGTATTGGTAAATGGTTTTCATGAGGGTACTAAAATAAGCCGTTTAACGGTGGATGAAGCCCTCATGAACCACTTTGGAGCCATAGTGATGGCCGCCCGACTGTCGGAGGCAAAAGAGGTGGTTCTCGTCGGAGACATAAATCAGCTGCCGTACATCGACAGGGAAAACCTGTTTGAAGTGCGGTATAGCAGACCAAATATGACAGTAAGTACAACATGTGAGTTGTCCTGTACGCACCGGAATCCTAAGGATGTCGCTTTCGCCATCAGTGAGGTCTATGACAGGATCTATAGCTCAAGCCCCATCGTCCACTCACTGCGAGCAGAAAGGTTCACTGGCGCTCAAATACCCGGGAAACAGGACCGAACCCTATACCTGGTCTTCACACAAGAGGAGAAGAAGGTGTTGATAGGCCAGGGATATGGTACCGGAGAAGGGTCGAGCGTCATGACCATTCACGAGGCGCAGGGTCAGACGAGCGAAGAGGTCATCGTCATCCAGACAAGGGCAAAGAGACTAAAAATACACGACAGCGTCTCGCATGCGGTGGTCGCGGTAAGTAGGCACACCAAGACCTGCGTCTACTACGCCGACGACAGGGACGACGCAATCGGCCGATTCGTGGGGAGAGCGTCGGAAGCCTCAACCAAAGAGATCCTCGAGCACACCCTCAAGATGGCGATTCACCATAGAGATACCGCCATCATTGAGGATGTGCTCGCACAGCTAGGAGCCGGTGTCGAAAAGATCATACCATGAGTATGCAAGAAGAGAAGAGCATTGTGGTTGGTGAAGAATTAGAAATAGTAAATACTTATATTGCATGTAAAGAGAATTGAAAAAAAAAAAAAAAAAAAAAAAAAAAAAAAAAAAAAAAAGTAATTAAAGTAAGTAATTAGTATTAAGTAAGAATTAAGTTGTACAATTAAATTGTAGAATTAAATTGTAAAATCAAGTTGTAGAATTAAGTGGTAGAAATAAGTGTTAGCATTAAGTGGTCAATGTGGACTCATGTTTCCAGAACTAGAGATCCTAAGTATAGTTCATAGGTATTCAAATAATGATAAAATATAGTCTGCTGATGTAATAATGCCTGTGTAACAATTTATAAAATCAGTAAAAAATGGTACGGGCGTCTGTAAGCTCGTAGAGGAAAATTAATAATAAAAAAAAAAAAAAAATAAAGGCGATAAAATCCGTTTTTAGACTTTTAATTAAATGAGTAAAATTCGCGTAAATATAAGAGAACAGTATATAAACTTAATACATTTTAAATTAAATTTAAGAGTAAGGGCCTGTTGCACCGGTTACTGATAGAGTTTATCTCGTACATAAGTTACTGATATACTTTATCAGCAGGCTGTAAAACACCTTAGACCCTGTTTTACCTCAGGTAATAAACAAAAAAATTTGGATTCACAGGTTGCGAATATAAATACCTGACACATAAAGTTGAGTTTAATATTGAAAAAGAAATATATATCATAAACTTTTGTCGTTCGGTTACTGTTATGCATCAGATAAGTTTATCATCAATGAGGTTTTATTAGCTATAGTTAGGCTATATTTTATAGCGTAAAATAGATCGCAACCCCAAATTTAATGCGGATTATAAAGGCAATTTTGTAAAATGAATCAAATTATTCAACATTTTACTGAAAAACAATCCCAATTTCTAATTACAAACCATTGGTTTTGCACCAGTAAGTTTTGAGCTTAATTAATTTAAATTAGAAGTTTTGTTATTAAATTCACGTATAAGATTTGTGATTCCCATGTGAATGTGCTTGGCTTTGAATAAAATCTTCAGGTTTATAACTGTATGTCTCAAGAGACATTCTAATTTCCGCCAATCTACCGTGAAGCTGCGTGGTAGATTAAACTCTACTTCCTCTCCCTAACAGAAAAGGCCTCAATTTTGATAAATTATTTATTTGGGAATTTAAGTGGGAAATAAACATTGTTTTATTATTACATTTTCTAAAAATTATGTAACTTTTTGTTTATTATTCTGTTTCTGTTTTGCCTCTGTTTTAAGTTTGTTTACTTTCAAATACACCTTTATTGTTCTCTAATAATCAGTATAGCTTTTGTAATCAAGAAAACCTTTCACAGACTCGCTTAAAGAACATCTATCTGCACTACAAAAGGTTACATGTGCAATGAGCAAATAAATCAATTACGCACTGCCAGCCGGGGCCATGGAAAATAATTGGATTTGTACAAGAGCGCACTGCGGGGAGCTCAATCGTTGTCTAACATTTCTTGCTATCACGAAAAAGTAACTTTTGTATTTGGAGCGGATTCTTGTGTTTTATATTTTTGATAAAGTTTTAAGTTTTTTGTTAATACATTATCTCTTATATATAAACCGAAACAATTGCTTATTATTTAGCTCCTCGCGTAGTAATAGGATGCGGCTTCTTTATATAGTTAAAGATAAATAAAAAGAAATATTTATAATGCTCTTAAAGTACTAATTTTGTAGACCTAAAATATAAATATCATAGATAAACACAAATAACTACCTAAAATATTATTTATTTTTATTTAGACTTGTTGTGTTATAATCAAAAAGGGATTTTTTTTTGACTAAAGAACAAAAACAAAATCTAATTTTTTAAATCAAGTAGACTTTAAAAGCATCTTTGAATCGTCATTTAACAATTTTTTTTTAATTTTTAAATAATTAATAATAGTTAATGTAAAGTTACCACAGATTCAGTAAGAAACTCTACACGTTAACGTGAACGTTACTCTCTTAAAAATAGTTATAATAATATACATATAACTGTTACAAATCCAGTCATATGTCCTGTAGTCTGAAAGTCAATATCACTAAGCCCACATATCTTAATCATTTGTACAATATTGTACAGAGTAATATCATTTGAATATTAATGAATTTTTAATATAATAAGACAAATAAGAATTCCACTGAAGTTTTGAGTCCAAATTTATCTCTAAGAATACTGTAGTATCATCGACAATAAGCCTCTCGTTATTTATTTCTAAATTATAATTTGGATGTTTAACATTAGGCAACGAAAATACAACGCACTTAATTTTTTTGGCGTTCAAGACGAGGTTGTTTGTTTTAAACCAATCCTGAATTCGAGACAAAGAGCTGTTCACGTCATCATAATTTACTTTTTTCCTATCAACTTATATCACAAATATCTTTAACGTAAAATGGCAGATCATTTATGTATATTAAAAAAAGAAAAGGACCTATAATCGAATCTTGTAGGACGCCCATTTTTAGCACAGATCCAGAAGACTTCGTTCCGTTTATTGATACATGTTGAATTCTATTAGATAGATACTCGTATGAAGCAATGAGATCAAGAGCTTTACATTGACACCGTAATATTCTAGTTTACTTAATAAAATCTCGTGGTCCACGCAATCAAATTCCTTTGATAAGTCACAAAATACACCAATAGCATTTTGTGACCTCTCCCAAGCATCATATATATATATATATATATATATATATATATATATATATATATATATATATATATATATATATATGTTTGAGAAGTGCAACACCAGCATCTGTCGTAGAGCGACCTCTAGTGAAACCATATTGTTCACTGTGAAAAATTCCATTAACTTTAAAATGGAAAAGTAGTTGATTTAGTATAATTTTTTCAAAAATTTTACTTATAAAAAATAAATTACTTATAAAAAAAGGTAAATTGTCTCTCCAAACCAGCGTTAGCATTTGTCACATAATTATCATACAAATCACATTATTTAGCACTTGGTACGATCGAACATAGAGCTGGTATCGAAATTGTACGATAATCCAACGTGCACAACATAATTTTGCGAATTTTTTTTTTCGTTCAAATGTCATCGAAATGGAAATTGTAACTACTGAACTGCCCTCTCGTATTTAGTTTCTGAGTTTCTAAACATCTACTTTAGATTTTTACTTTTTAGATTAAATATAGTGGACATGTACAGGCGATTGTATGATACATTGGAACGAAAAAGGATAATTTTACGGCCGAAAATACATAATACTGTCAGCAAATAATGCTAACACTGCTCCAAACTAAAACCAACTAAATTGTAGTTACCTATAATTTTATTTTATTTAGAAGTAAAGAAAAACCTTTGTTTATATTAAGTTAAAGGACATTAAGTTTTCACTACACCATTTATTAATAGTATCCATGTCGATCAAACGGGACGGGATCGAAACCGAAATCGACGGGACATGACGATCGATAATAGGGGGATACACATTTTCTGCAGTTACTGCCTTTTGTTGGCAACCACTTTTATGGTCATCTCGGAGGTTTGTTTTACTCCTTTTAAATTCACTAAACCATCTAAAAACTGTTGCTCGAGATGGGGTAGACTCCCTTAGCACTAACTGTAATCGTTGAACGCTGAGTTTTTAGTTAAACCAAATTTAAAACATAAAATATTATAGCGCGCAAATGATCGTGGTTAAGCTACATCGTTGTAAAGAAAAATGCGCGAACCGTCGGATTGAAATGACTAAAACATCATAAACTTTTTTCAATCCAGCAACCTGGCTAATTGCGTTCCATTTTTAAATAAATTTGATTTTTTAATACAGATTTTTGATTTTTTAATACAGATTTTTGATTTTTTATACAGATTTTTGCATACAGATGTTTTCCATTTTTAAATTACGAGCATTTCAAAACTTATCGAGTGACCTACGTAAAACCGAATATTTTGAATTAGAATCGATTCTTAATTTTAATTAATTCGATACTCGTGAGCATCGAGAAATTGCCTGCCTATTACAAATACAAGTTTAGATTTCTACTTGTTTACTACTTAATCCGTTCAATTTGTGTTAAGCCACTCCATTACGAGTGTTGTACCGTTGTCAATTTGTTACGATTTAGCTGCACTGTCTTCTCGGGATCATTATTTTGATATATTTTCTGATTGTTTATTTTTGTTCTTGTAGTATATTTCCACCCAAAAAATAAAAAATAAAAAAATAAAGCTCATATTGTAAGTTTTATTGACGTACTCTATTATATTTAATTGTAGTTCACACGTAGCAAAATTGATAAATAAGAAGTTTCGAAACAGTGTTTTAATGAGCCTATTGATCATTTAACACAACTAATATAATTGTAGCATCATACGCAGTTTGACCGTGACTTTGTATGCATGGAAATAAAAATCTGTTATTTTATATATATAATATGGTATTTTTATAATTTTGTACTGTAAATTTTGCAGGATGCGGAAACAAGCGTTGAATTAAATATGCAAAATTGTTTTATTTCAGCTAAAATATAACAAATATTTGTACGTATCATGTTATATTGCTAAATAAATTAGGCAGATGAAAACAGCATTGCCAAATACCGTCACCACTATTCTGCGTTTCATGCCAACTACGAGTATAACCACAAACGCTCATAAATTACACTCGATACTAATAAACAAAATTGCACCTTTAGCATATTTAAAATAAAATCCAAGTCATAATAATTTTTAAGTGTAATAAAAAAATTGCAACGAAACATTTTAGTTTTAGAAATGTATGAAATTGTAATTGTAAAAATGTTTTAGTAAACTTTGACCATGAATTTTCTATTTGAAAATAAACATACATGTGTACTGTAGGCTTTGGGACAGCGTTTACTTACTCGTGTCACTTTGACATGTATAACAGGATTAAGCTTATATATTCGACTGTGAGACGCCTAGCTTTGCTTAGCGCCACTCAACGCTAGAACTATTCTAGCCCAGAGGTAGCTCTGATCATTTATTCAACTAGAGCAATAAATCACCAACTCACTACAGTCTTGCTAACCATACTCTAGATTAGTTATGCAATGCAAACTGTGCAACCATATGTACTACGTTCAATGTTGCAATATATAACAAGCATATCTGAGTTGCGGTTGAATGCTATATAACATTAGTTTTATATTAAAAATATAATCGTATTGCGATTTAATACAGGAGTCTGCATTATTTTTATATAAATAAATTTTCAAAAGTATATATTATGAAATATGTTAACATAAGATTTAATTATTTATCGAGAAGTCAAGAGCACGATTTCAAAAAATAATTTTTAGTGCTATAAGTAGTATAAATATCTATGATATAAGAGTTATTTAGTTTCATTAGTTTCCGAATATGCTTCCTGATTTATTAATCTCTCTGTATGGTTTTGGGTACGCTGTTATATATTCTATTCTTCTCTTTAATCGGCTGTCACGTCAGCTGACTTTTTATTCTTACAAATACTATTTTTCAGACATAAATAATTTTGTCCCATTTTAAATATAGAATGAACTTATTACAAATGTACAGAAAGTCGTAGTCTTATATGACGATAATTTAAATAGTCTAATGATGACGTGAAATTACTTTTAATGTTCTATCAATTAAAATTCTTCTACATTTATATATCTAATTATTTCAAATAAGAAATATCATTATTTAGTTTTTCTTTGTAGAACAAGATATAAGCCATTTGAGTAGTAATATTAGGAGTAGTCGTTATTTTATAAAAATAAACCATAAACCAAAAACTTAAGATAACAAGCATAGAATAAAGAACAGAGAAAACATTACACAAGAAATGCTTGAGTAAAAAGATTACAACTTCCTTGTTGCTAGTGACCTCTTCGTTTTAGTTCAGATGCTAATAATGTCTTAGTTCAGAGATAATTTATAAAATAAATGGAATAAGTCTCTATTATTTAAAATTTGCTAGGGTCTTTTGGTGGTAAAAGGTTCCTTACTACTTTTGTAATAAGTCGTGTCTTCATTTGTCTTCGTTTTCTTGTTTTTTTTTTTTTTGTTTTGTCTTCGTTTGTTCAGGTAAAGGTATTTGATTATGTATATACAAATATTCTTTACAATGAAAAAATTGGTCCTCCTGGGTATTATTTATCATACATATGTGCATATATCGTACAATACTAAAATAATATTTACTAAAATTTGTAAACTCACTTTGCTTAACACTTCGTGCCTCCATAAATAAATTATAATAAAAAATATATCTCAATATTGAAAGTGAAAATGTACACAATATATTAAATTACATATTGAAAATGTATACAATATTTTAAATGCGTTACCATAAACTTTGTTTGGTATATATTTTTTTTCATATTATAAATTATCGTCACACCGTGGTTGAGATTATATATACTAAAGTATATATTATGGTAAAGTATAGTTTTTCCTTTAATGTAAAGTCAATAAAAAAAAAGAAATTGATATTCATTCATTTTTGTTATTATATCAATATTTCTTAATTTTATCGCATCAGAGGTCTTTAAAAAAGCTCTATTAACATTATAATTTGCATCTTAGCAGCGAGATATTTTTAATCTATTGCATTTTTTTTTAATATGTTTAACATACACACACGGTCGTCTGTTCCTAAGGTAGGCAACTTAATGCCTGTGTTTTAGGTAACAGTTGACTGATATACATTTTTTTAAAATAAATATACATATAAATAATACATATATAAATAAATACATATTACACCCAGACTCGGGGCGGGAATCGAAACCACAACCCTGGAGCAGAAAACAGGGCCACTACCAACTGCGCCACGGGTCAGTCAAATACTCATTAAGTCATTACTCAGATACTAATTATTATTATTTGTGATTATGATATCTTATTAGTTCCTTATATATTATAATTTTTTTCTTTTGCCGCATTGGAAAAATGTGGAATTTTTACCTTGTTTTTACATGCTGTTGTCTTATTTTCTAAAAGGAAAAAATATTGAAGTGGAAAATACAATGTCATCAAGTAAAGTTGATAATTAAATATTATTATAAGTATATCTTGTGAAACATGAAAATCTATTAATTGAGTTAAAAAATCATAAGCACAAAAATTTAAAGTATGTTTTACATTTTACAATAATTGTTAATTTTATTTGCAGGTTATGCCATAATTAACTTTCTTCTACATACAAACTTGTTCTGTTCGTTGCCATCTATACAAATAATAAATCTGTTAAAACCTCCGTTTTATTAATACACTATATATCATCAAGAATAAATTTCAATAGCGCGTTTTTTTTGTATCAGCGCCATCTCTTATCGTGTTTTTCTCTGTTCACGTATCACGTAAAAAGTACAAAACCAATGTCAATAACTTTAATACATAGAAATTAAACATAACTCGCAGTATAATTTAGTTTTTGTTTCATTGTAATTAAATTTAAAAATAAATATTTAAGAAAATAGAAATAGGTACCTACGCCACCAACGCCATCTGGTCTAAGGAATCTTAAAAACTCACAAAACTTATTTTTGAGTTATTATTTTGCTAAACTTAAAAGTTTACTAAATATGTCGGATAGGAATAGAAATCGTTTTAATATTTTAGATAAACATCATTTTCAATTAATATAGGTACTATTATGTTAAATGTCACTAAATATAAAAACTATATTCTACTATTTCACGATAGATGGCGCATGTAGGTGATAAAAAATATAAATTTATAATTTTTAAAATTTTAGTTAAATACCCGTGCGAAGCCGGGGCGGGCCGCTAGTAAGTAATATTTAGTGGACTTGTATTAGCTCTGTTATGAAACCATGTCTTTGTTTAGCACCTATAAACTTGATTGTAATACAAAGAGGCGTAATTAAGCGCAAGATATTTGAAATCAAAGCGAAGTTTAATAGTGTGGCTACGTGCTTTTAGGCGAATTGAACTGCGACCTCAGAACCGTATAATTTCGAAACGTTAAATTTCGACTATAAATCAAGATAAAGTAACGTCAAAACAACTTGGGTTCAAATTCTAAAGACAATTCAAATTACTTGTAAGTTTTTATGAATCACATACCTTTGAATCAAATCCTTAAAAAAATCAATTTCATTTAAGAAAATAAATTTTGAAATTAACAACATTTTGGTAAGAAATTAATTATTTTGCTTATTCGAAATATCTTATTAAATTATTTTTACGTTTTTGTTTGGGTTGGTTGGTTGTAAAAAGAAATTAAAAACTTAAACTTAGAGAACCTTAATTGTATTATTACTGTATCAGCCTGTAAACAACCCACTACTGAGCGAAGGCCTCTTTTCCATATAGAAGAAGGGTTGGAGCATAATCCATCACGCTGCTCCACTGCGGTGTTATTAAGTAAATTTAAATACCTTAAATATGTTCTGTTCCGGTGTGTATTAGTTCGAATATTAGTTTGGGAAATACTTGTTGCTGGGCCAAGAAAATTATATAATAAAGCACACGTGCAGTATTAAATGCGATAGCTTGTTGCAATATAATATTTATTCTTTTGTTGTTTATCCCTACTAATATATAAATGCGAAAGTAACTCTATCTGTCTGTTACGCTTTCACGCCTAAACCACTGAACCGATTTTGATGAAATTCGGTATGAAGATAGAACTAAACTTGGGAAAGGATATAGGATACTTTTTATCGCGAAAATAAGCGTAGAAGGGGTTGAAATAGGGGACGAAAGTTTGTATGGATGTGCCTTATTGTCAAACATAAAATCATGTAAGATTGTTATATCAGGCGGGGCGCGGAGCGGCGGCAACGGCGGCGGCGGCGCGCTTACCATGTCGCACGATATAACCGAATTCCACGCCGGCGAAGCCGCGGGCGGAAAGCTAGTATTCAATAAATCAAGCTATTTTTTTTGTTGTTGTAGGTACTGCATTTAATTTTTCTATTATAATTTTTATGTTGTGTGGCGACCGGCTGAGAATAATAGCCCTGACCTCCTTCTTGCCGAGGTGTCATAAAAGTCGACTAAGGCCATAACGGTGCGAATAACTGAGCACCAACAAAGATGTTGATAAGCAGCAGCATTACCATTTATGACCAAATTAAATGACCACTACAGAGCCCAGTCCTCAAACTTAAAATCTCATGGCAGAACGACGCTCATGAAACCTACAGACCTGTGATGATGCTGAAACATATAGGCGGATCAATAAACGGATATGGAAATATTTGAGATAGTATCTGTGTCTAATACAAACCGTATTAAAGATACGATAGAGCGGAATCAAGGCTCCGAAGTGTTTTCAAGGGTTAGGCTGTTGGTAAAAGACGATTGTCTAAGTTGAAAATAAAGGATACTAGTTCAGCGTTTTCCAGAGCTGAAATATTGACGAAGATCTAGATATTTTATGGACAGTTGTATACCTCGGTTACCCAACCTATTTGTAGCCCGACTGAATATCCCAGAGCTGAGTTTACCCGAAACTATTCCAAAGATAACCCGGAAATGAAAAAGCCTTTCATTCGATCAATAATTGGGCAGTGCTACAATCTTTCCAACTGTGCCACATTGACTACCTTGAAGTATTGCCGAGTAGTCAAAACAAATCATCAAATTATTTTAGTAAGTAGGGAAGTTTGCATTTGATAATGAAATAAAATATGTTTAAATGTGTTTGTGAGCATATTCTGTGTGGCTTATCATCCATTTTTATTTAACTATTTGTGAATGTGTGAAGTATACGTGAAACCTGTATCCAAACTTAATCTTATAAAATTTATTTTATTTTTAACATAAAAACTATCTTTTTGGCTGAGATATTAAATATATATGGCTAAAGATAATATGGTCTTAAGGACTTTTTTATAAAGCTTAAAGTAATGAATATTTTTGCTCTAGGTTTTATTCCGTTATTTCAAACCGTTCAGGCAGCGCACACTATATTATAGAATTTTTGCCGACTTCAATAATATTTATTGTGGTTAATTATTGAAAATATTTAGTAACATAAAAAGTAGTTTATAATACTCATGAATTTCTTCCAATGAAAGAATTTTCAAAATCGGATCTGTAGTACCGTAGAATACCCCGAACATCCAAACTTACAAACTTTACCTCTTTATAATATTATTTATTTAAATAATACTAGTTGCTGCCCGCAACGTCGTCTGCGTGAACGCTATTAGATTACACGTTGTTACAGAATGCGTTGAAGAAATAAAAGTTCATTGCTCGTTCCCCGTAGGTGATAGGGTGATAATATGTAGCCTATATGTTGACCCAACTTCTTAATAATATTCGTGCCAAATTTGAAGTAAATCCATGCAGTACTTTTTGAATTTATCCCGGATATACCTACAGACAAACAGACAAAAATTCTAAAAACTATATTTTTGGCTTCGGTATCAATTGTAGATCAAAACCCAAGTATTCTTTTAAAAAAATATTCAATGTACAGTTTTGACTTTCCTACCATTTTATTATATGTAAGAATATACATTACTTTTTAAAATTTTTGTTTTATTGTAAGACAAAAAAAAATAGTATTATAATTAGAGTGATATTTTTTCCTAAATATAATTTTGAGCCCAGAAGAAGTGAATGCATTAGTACAAATAAAAAATATTTCGTAATAAAGTTGAAGACTGTTCCACTGCTTAAATGCAGTGACATTAGCATCTACTAGTTTGATTTAAAGATAAAAATATTATTAATATTAGCTTATTCATTGAGGAATAATATAAGATAAATATTATAATACTTCTTGAAAACTTTCAGATTAATAAAAAAATATATATGTCTGTTACTAACCGATATAAGAATTTGATTTATTTAAAATGTATAAAAATCAATTTATTACTGGGTTACCGCTGTCTATCCGTCCGTCCGCTCGAGTGACGGTCATTTGTCAACGTCCAGCGGAAAGCTCTTTAATACGTTCTTCAATACATTGTTTGCGACTACATTCACTATATTCTATTAATAGAACTACGCTATAAAAGGAGTTTCTGTTTTTATCAGGATGGTTTCAATATAAATAAATATAGGACATTAAGAAAAAAAAGAACACTTTTTCGTCATTTTTCAATTGTTTTACTGTCTGTCAAAATGAGTGATCTAATGAAGAAATTCGATATATTCTGAAGTTTTATTACAAAAAATAGAAAAATGCAACACAAACCGCAAAAAAAATGTGACTTTTATGGCATGCCGTGCCTAATATCGTGTCATTACGAGTAGCACAAAATTGGTTCTAGCGTTTTCACTCTGGGAATTTTGACATTAAACATTCAGCTCGCTCTGATCGTCTTAATTAGGATACAGATGATGCCATTTTTGAAAAAGTGGAGCAAGATCGGCATATTAGTAGTTACGATATAACTGAGGAACTGAGGATTGACCACCAAACAGTTTTAATCCATTTGAAAAAAATCTGGCTTTACAAAAAATTCGATATTTGGGTGCCACATTAGCTCACTGAAAGAAACCTAATGAATCGTGTATTCATTTGCGATTCTCTATTGAAACGAAATAAAACTGAACCATTTTTGAAAAGATTGATCACTGGTGAAAAAAAGTGGATCACTTATGATAATAATATGGAAAGAAGATCATGGTCGAAGAGTAGTCAAGCTCCACAGACTATAGTGAAACCCGGATTAACACGCAATAAGGTGATGCTGTGTGTATGGATTAGAAGGGTGTTGTTCATTACGAGTTTTTACCATCGAGCGAAACAGGATCTCTACTGCAAATAACTAATGAGACTTAATCAAGAAATTAAGAAAAAACGGCTGGAATTGATTAACAGAAAAGGAGTGGTCTTTCATTATGATAACGTCATAACACATCATTGGCCACAAATCAAAAATTGAGAAAGCTTTGTTGGAAAGTGTTAGTGCATCCACCATATAGTCCTGATCTTGCACCCTTACATTTATACATATTTTAAATATATATTATAATTAAATGTAATTAATCTTTAAAAAAAATGTCTTGAATTTGTATATAAAATACGAGGAGAATTTTTTTCCTTGGCCTAATAATATAATGTCCTTTATATAAATTTCATTTTATTTACAAATTGACAACAAAAAACTCGTTTTTCTAACTTAAACTAACTTATTCTTTTTTCTAATTTATACAATTTTTATGATAATATATAATAGCTTAGCTGCATAGCTTATCTCAAATTATATCTTACTATCTATTTTCATTTAGTATAATTGCATAAGTATTTTTATAAGTTTTAATTTATATTTTCAGACATATCATAAGGAAAATTTCAGGGTATAAATAAATCAATCGACGCAAAAAATGTGGTATAATTTATTTTCTTAATTTAAAGTATGTTATTGTGGTAAGTTGAACCAAGCCACGTTAAGAAATAAGGTTTGGGTGTTTGTGTTTGAGTACTGTGTGTATAAAATATAAATATTAATATAGAATATGGACATTCTAAATATAATATTGGCAATTAACACTGCCCATTTTAATAGAAGCGCAACGTTGTTTTGGTGTGAGAATGGATTAAATTTTTAACTCCCATTTTCATTGCCTCATCCGATTTGAATTTTCTACTTCTTTTTAATGAAAGTGAGCTTAGCAATTTTTATGATACTCAGCAAAACTTTGCAGTAATTGTTCTATTTGCCAGATCTAAGGAAGCTGCAATAGAGATTGCTGACTCGGGTTCACCCTAAATTCAGAGTTCCTCTGTAACCATCAAGTGCGATGGATAATTTTAATTATCTGATGAGATCTACGTTTCATTGTAGGGTATAATCCAATTCACCACAAATTTGCTTAAGAAATATTAATCTTCATTCAAACTACTTTTACGGATTGGTAATAAAACAGCTACAGTGACAGATCCGAAAGTTGACATTCTTGTCTTATAACCTCTTTTATTGTTACTCTAAATTTTCTGTTTTAATGAAGGACACTCTTTCCTCTGGTATTGCAAATACTTATGGGCGGTGTTTTTTGTTTAACATCAGGTGACTTTTCATAAGTTGGTTGCAAAGGCACCTTGCAAGAATTGTTTTATTTTGATTTTCCGAGAAGGACACCCTTATTAATTTTCTTACAATTTAAAAGTGTAACTCTTTCCTATTTAATAAGTTTTAATGGAAGATATTGCAATATTTTTGTATTATGCGTATCACTGAATTATTTTAGAAATTAAAAAGTTATTATCTCCGCATAAATGTGCGGAGATTTGCTTTGCTTAGTGAGTTAATTTAAATTTGTTATATAGACTTTTATAATTTAGTGTTTAACTTATAATGATATACATATATTAAAATTTAATTTAAAATGCCATTTAACTTTCAACAATAATTTCGTTATCACAAGAGTTATTTAATTAAAACAAGAACAAGTAACTCATAAAACTGAAACTGAAATCTTTGTCGGTAGCGCGTTCATCTGAAATTATTCGGTAACTTGCCACCAACTTGTACTACACTCGTTAACAAACTAGCGTGAAAGTTTTAACTACACTTACGCGATTATACGTGCGACATTTCATATGAAACTTTGTATACTGAAACGCGCCTTACATACTATTTCAATAACACTTCGGCAAACCATCTTATTGTATCTCCTTAACAATATTGTGGGTTTTGATGTATGCAATCTCTAACAAAGATAAGAACAATGAACTTTTTGAATGGTAAAGGATATGTTATTTGATATACATTTGTATGTATTGATATGTATATATATATATATATGTAATTCGTATTTTAAATGAGATATAATTAAGTAATGTGACCATATATCTGACAAGATATTACTGGCAGAAGAAACCCAAAAAGTTGTCGTAATAAATCTAGCGTCAACCGGTATGAATTTTATAACGATAATATTTATAGCACTTTTCATGACTTCATTGCACTGCAATATTCTTTATATTGTTTCATTCCGTAAAACAAGAATGTGTATATTTGTATATTACCATTTTGTGAAACAAGAAATGCAACTACCCATCGTATTCGCCCAAAGGTCTATAGGGAGTTAGTTGAAATGATTTATTGTAAGGTTTTATTGCCTAGCACAAGTTGTTGCAATGTATCAATTAAAATATTCCAATAATATTAGTGTTTTCTCAATTAAAATTCAATAATTAAATTATCTAAGGTACTGTTTGGATAATTTAATTATTCTCGTATTTCTATATATACACTCATTTGCAAAAAAAACGGGCGGTTTCGATTTTCTTCCTGGCTGAAAAAAAATAAAATACCAAAAAGGTTTTAATCATTTGAACATGTTACTGGCCAGTTATAAAAGTGCCATAATGTTTATAAGAGTACATTCCAAATTCAAATTTTTGACTGAGCCTGGTTTTCAAAGAAAATAACTTTTAACTACATTTTGTGGCGCGAATTCCCTATAGTTAATATCGACTCTAATTAACTTTTTGTCAATTTTTATTAAATTATCTGGTGTCCTTGACATTTAAAAGTATTGTTATTGCTGTTTAGCAATCTTGAAAATGGTAGATAAAGTGATAAAAGCGAGCAAAATTATTGCGCTGCTTGAAGAAGGTTGCAGTCAATGCTTCGTGGCTCAGAGGCTAAATGTGAGTCGGTCGACAGTTCAAAGGACCTGGCAGCGCTATCAAGAGACCGGTTCCGTCAAGAGAAGGCCTGGTTCTGGCAGAAAGACATGTACCGAACCACGGGATGATCGTTTTCTAGTTAGTCAAGCGTTGAGAAATCGCAAATCTTCTTATGTGGACCTCAAGAACACCCTCGAAGAAGTAAGAAATGTGTAAATTAGTCTATGGACGGTCAGGAGGAGGCTTCTCGCTGCTAATATACACAGTCATCGCCCGGCACGCGGCCCTAAATTACTCCGTGGACATCGAGTTGCCAGGCTTAGCTTCGCTCGAAATTGTGTGTCATGGACTCATGAAGACTGGGATAGGGTATTGTTCTCCGATGAAGCCAGGATATCTCTGCATGGTGAAGACCGACGTCGGCGAGTGCTACGTAGACGAGGAGAACGCTTTGCAGAGGCATGTTTTGAAGAAATCACACCTTATGGAGGAGGCTCTGTTATGTTTTGGGCAGGAATAAATTCTATGGATCGTATGGAGTTAGTCTTCATCGAAAACGGTACACTGACTGGACACCGATACATAACGGAAGTTCTAATTCCTTATGCACAACCCGCTTTAACCGCTCTTGGCGAAAACTCAATTTTTATGGACGACAACGCTCGCGCCCACCGGTCTGGCGGTGTGGATGCGTATATGCTAGAAGTCGGAATTCGTCGTTTGGACTGGCCAGCTAGAAGTCCGGACCTCAATCCCATAGAGCATATCTGGGACGTTCTGAAGCGACGAGTGAGATCAGTGCAGCCGGCTCCGCAGACCATCAGAGAGCTAAAGAATGTGATTACCACGGAGTGGGAACGTATTCCCCAAGAAACCATAAAAGATATACTGACTAGCATGCCCAGACGAATGCAAGCTGTGATTTCAGCAAGAGGGGGTCACACTCAATACTAAACTTTTATCTGCTTTTAATGTATTCAAGAAAAACAAAGAAATTAACGCGTTTCATTTTTATTTAGCGAGCAGGTACAATCATAGTGTTTTGAGTTTAAACATTATTTCTTAATAATTTAATTAAAATGTGACGTGATAAAAACTATTCCTTCCTAATTAATTTATAAAATTCTGAGGATAACAATACCTAAAATTGACAAACAAACTAATAGTAACTATAAAATAGTTCTTTGCAAAAAAACGGGCACTTAAGCCCGTTTTTTTGCAAAAGAGTTTATATTAAATCTTAATCCGTTATGAAATTTACTATTTATTGAAATAGATTTACCGTCTAGTAAAATTGTTTAAAATTAAAAAAAAAAATGTTTTCAAGAAACAAGTTTACTAGTATATGCAAACTTCATATTCAGACGTGTGTTACTAAGAATAATTTCATTGATTTATCTTTATGATTTCTCAATATATTTCTCTTTCGGTTGAAATAGATAAAATAATACATTTCTTGAGGGTGCACGTCTAACTTGCGGATTGTTATCAGACCATCTGAAGCGGCGCATAACGAGGAAGCAGAGACATTGTTCCTCCCCGAGTTTCCCTCTACGTGAAATAACAAGGGCTCTATTTTCAATTCCTCCGCGTTCGTTGGTTGCATAAGTATAGGGAGCGATATTTTTAAAATGTATAAGGATTCCTCTATTTTATTTCCAAGATAAATCATATTTATATCTATTGACATTGGGATTCAATATGCGAATGTTAAGCATTAATAGCATAGAACTTGTTTGTTTACTACGTGGACTATATTGTACAAGAATATTGAAAACATATACCAAAAAAGGTGCAATAATTGTGTTATTATTTTGAATAGGTACTATTTTGCTACACTATACTACATAATAACAAGATATCTTGTTATTATGTAGTATACATATAGATTGTTTTCATTTTAAATGCAGGTGGAAGCTTGTAAACTAACCTCGAGATATATGTATTAAAAATACAAGAAAAATATTTATAAACTAACTTTCTTGGTGTCAACGTTATCTTTCTTTCTTTCTTTAAATAAAGCTAACCTTAATAATAATTAATAAAGAACCATAAGTATGAAATAGCGATATTATTTGCTAAAAAGTTCACAATTTAAAGTACATAGTTCAAAGGAGTTTCATTTTGTAATGTCTAAAGTCACGCATAGCCCTTAAGATATCTTTAAAGTAATTCAAAACATGAAACGCGGGAAATCTCCTGATCATGACGGTTTGAGTATAGAGGTAGAATAATATAATTTTATGAAAAACAGAACTTTCGCAGTAAATTTAACACATTATTCAATTTTTGTATTAAGTATTCTTATTTAATTACAACACTAAAGGTTCTGTAGGTAAAACGATAATTGCTTTAAAATATTTGGATTGATGATAGACAATCGGGTTTATGTTCCTTTATTATGTATTTTTGAAATATATTGTTTTAGCTAGGGAACTAGGCAGTAATTTTTATATGATTCCATCGTCTGGTGGAGGTTGATAATATTACGGCGAGTTGCACGAAACCGTCGCTAACTTTCCGTTAGTTAAGTTGCAATTAATCTTAAAATTAGTTGATCTCATGATTAATTTAAAGCTGTTGGAATTAATCATCCATTAGATAGGTCTTTAATTAAACAAAATTTTTTTGTTAACTTAATCAGATGTAGGTTTCGTGCAACAGATAATCACGATTCTTGTGATTAAATTAGTTTAATAAACACTTAAATTTAAAATTTGTTTCGTGCAACTCGGCGTTAGAGTACTAAGTAAAATAATCATTTTAAACAATTTCTGCTATTCATTAATTGCTGCAATATCAAATAGGAGCTGGCAAAAAATGTTTGTAAAAATAAGTGTCTTAAACGATATTATCGCTTTTGTCTATGGTCTTAATAACTTGTATTTAATATAGTATATTAAAAAAAAAAAAAACGGTCGTTCTGGACGACCGTTCTGGTGTAGTGGTTCTGGTCAAAGCCGCGCGCAGGCGGTCGCGGGTTCGATTCCCGCTCGGGACAGATATTTGTATTTGTGCAAATATTTGTTTCCGGTCTGGGTGTATATCCTTGTGGGTCTCCCCATCGTGCCTCGGAGAGCACGTAAAGCCGTCGGTCCCGGTTGTTATCATAGACACCTGATAACGATCATACCCATGGTAGGGAAATTATTCGCCAACCCGCAGTGGAGCAGCGTGGTGGATTAAGCTCCAACCCTTCTTCTATATGGAGAAGAGGACTTCGTTCAGCAGTGGGTGGTTTACAGGCTGATACAGTACAGATAAAAAATATTAATGCTGGTGGCAGAAGTTTTTCCTGTTGTGTTTTAGAGTAATTATATTTTTCTTCTAATTATTATGATATATATATAAAAAAAAAACCTTCATCGGCAGGCACATTAGAATAATTATGGAAATTATATAAGAGATTTAAAAAAAAATTACTTCCGCCACTATGATGATGTTGCATTAATAATCTGTATATTGTTGGAAAAATATATAACATTGTTTCTGCCTTTAAGTATAGGTACCTAATATTTCTATTAGTCAGAAGAAGCATAAAAAAGGCAGAAAAAATCGATACTGTATTTTCGAAGGCAGAACTATTTTACTACCTGAGGATAGCTCTAAAGGAGTACAAATACACACTCACTAATATTATTTGTGTATATTAAATTATTGGTTTGCATGATAAAGAAAGTTAAAAAGAATACGTGGCTTAAAATCGTGAATGAAGGACACAGAGAGAAAGAGAAAAATAATAATCTACTATTATAAATAATAAATATACTATTATCCGCTTGAGTGTCCGGGCAATGACCTTTTAGTTTACCAACTGCACAAAACTGCCCAAGGCCTCTCACGTTTTATTTCGTAATTTTCCACAGGTGATAATGTAATATACGTTAATCAACCTGTAGTTGACAGGTGCACTTCGCGTACTAATGCCGGTGTCGAAAAAAAGTTGACATGGGCAATATAGCCATAGCGACCATTACTTGACACGGGTGCTTGCGGTTATTGCGGTTAGTTTGTAAACTCATGTCAACTAGTAGTTGACGAAACGAAGTAATTGAGTTGTCAGAGATGAGTTCGACAAGTATTAACAATGAAGTAAATACGTCTAATACAAGCTTTACAACAACAACAACAACAACAACAACAACAACAACAAAACAACAACAACAACAAAACAACAACAACAACAACATGCTATTATACCAAAAATTACACATTATCATAAGAAACCTAAAATAGTGTAAAATAATACATTAAAAAATAAAAGTAAAAGAAATAAAATAAATGTCATATTTGTTTTTTATATTACATCTAAAATCAAAGTTGTAGATGTCTGTCCCCTTTTTTATATTTACAAATATAAAACTTTACAAAACATAAAAATAATTCTTGAAAAGACGATGGATATACCTAGCAGTAATTATTTTTTTTACAGTTTAATAATTATTTTTATAAAAACTCCCACTATCCTGACTTCTGCCAGCTTTAATTTCACTATCTACTTATAAAATATATTTAATAAGATATAATTGATGACAGAAATGATAATATAATTTTTTACAGTTTTTTTCACAATTTCGAAATTATTGATACAAAAAAAAAACCTTTTCTTCCGAAGCTCTCCGCATATGTTTCTTACCCTGGTTGTTTACAGATAAATCAATACTGGTAGAAGATGTTACTCGTACATTAAAAGTTTACGAGTATTACCTCTCTTTGTTATTTTTGTGATTTAAAATAGCAGGAGTCTGATTAATAGTATTAAGTTGTAAGTTTGAGCGCAGCCGTTTATGTACTGGAGGAGATTGAGGTAAGGACAACGTTGAATGGCTCGTACCAGATCCGATAGTCTTTGGGCAGTCACAGTGACTGTTGGTTCAAGCGCTTGAAATAGAGACAATGTCGTTGAAGGTCATGCAGTGAGATTAATTCCTCTACCTGTTGCCTCATAGTACACTCATTCAATTTTTTAAGACTACTATATCTCATGCAGCGCACAGTACCACTGCGGTGAAATTCCGATGCCGGTTGTGCACCGGCAGCACAATTTCTTGCAGGAGTGCATTGGCCCTGAAGTTCCAAACTAGCTGGTGTGTGTATGACTCGCCAAAGTTTAGACCTTCTTGCAGGCGAGTCAGTATTCGTCATCTGACGTAGACAATTGTGTATCGGAGTTTGATGAAACCTTATATCTTGGATGTGCAGGTTTTCCTCTGGCTGGTACCTGGTCCTCTAGCTATTTGAAATTTTTGTGACGTTTTCTTTTTTTATATGTATTATTATTATGATCAAAAATGCTTTTGAAGCATAAAATTAATAAAAAATTAAGGTACAAAAAAGAACTTTATCGATTATAGTAGGTAAAACTTAAAAATATCATAAATTTTAAATAATTATTTATTAATCACTAATTTTACAGTAATTGATACTGTCATTATCAGAGATTGGGTAATCTACAATTTTTGATATCAGTTCTTTGAAGAAAAGGATTAGAAGGATAACGTCTTAAAATCACTAAAATATTTAAGCAATATAACGTAACGCTTTTTCTACCTGTGAAAGTTACATTTAAGTATTTGAAATTAAAATAATGGATTAACGTTTTGTTTAATCTTTTGACGAATGTTTCAAGTCGCAGTCGTAAAACTGAATTGAGATAAATCGTCTGCTCTAACTTCAATCGTATATTTAATGCGAGATATAATACTAAATCCACTCAAACCTTTCAACAGTCAAATCTTACTAATATTAAAAAATTGAAAGTTCGTATTAAAATTTTTTGAAAGTATTTAAATTTTTTTATCCTTTTCCTCCTCCCTCTCTCCTTCCTGCCTCTTTAGTCTCTGATGTCTATTAACTATTTATTAATACATTTATAATTCAGTTTGCCAAAGATGTTTCACTTCTGACATGTATACTCCGTAAACACGCTCTTTTTTATCCGGTAGTTCCTAAGACACAAGGACTAAAGCGGCTGAAACTGCAGGGCACAGATAGTTTATTCTACACTCAAGTGGAGTAGCAATGCTAAAACGCCTGGAAGTAGGACTGAAAGTTGAACAAAGAGTGGCACTCTTGTGTTTTCATTTGTGAGGTCAAAGCGTTACGTCAAGCTTGCTTCGGTAAAGCACTGATATTATTATACTTTACCTAGAATACTAAGCTTTGTTCGTTTATAATGACTCTTACGTATGACATAAAACAACATTCAGTTCCTACCTGTAACTACCTGTTTAATTTTTTATGCATATTAATTTCATAATATACATTTAAACTATGTTTTTTAACTTATTCTAGTTGTGTTGTGGCCAAAAGACATCGTCTCTTTTTAAGAAATAAAAATTGATGATTAGTCCGTTTTTCTTTTCTATTATGTATATGCAAGTAGTTTATCATATACATATATATCGCTCATTTGGAGAGACAGTGACACAAATGCAAATTAGTTAACTTTACACCAGATCAGAATAAAGATTATTTCATAGTTGAAAAGAAGATTCTGAAGCATTATTACGGCTAATTATTATTTTAAAATTGTTTTAATATAGCTAGGTATTGTGGCATTTTCACTGCCAACGCAGATGTTTATGCATAGTATTTTTTCATTAATAAGTCATTTTCGCGTATTTTTGCAAATGTGTCACTGTCGCTCCAAATGAGCGATATATTATATATAATGGTAATGCTATTATCGTATTCTCTTCTCGATTTTCTTAGAGTGGAGCAGCGTGGTAGATTAAGTTTCAACCCTTCTCCTATATGGAGAAGAGGTCTGTAGCGACATCTATTTCGCCATATACGAACTAGAAGAAACAGACGTATCCTACATCGCGCTATCGAAGTTTTCAAAGCGATTTAATATATATACAAGAACTCGACAACAAAACGTCAAGTGGCGCGTAGCCCACCAGACGCAACACCGTCTGGTCGAAGGATCCTTTCTTTTCAATGGCCTCTCTTAACCTCAAAAACTGGTGACCCCGAGCATGAACATCAGCGCAGCCTTCGCAAATCTACGTTTTCATGACATTTTCTCAGCAGTGGGACATTTACAGGCTAAATAAGTTCAAAAATGCATTAAACTGCTTAAATATATGAACTTCATCGTAACTTCATAAAAGAAAAAATATACACCGATAGCTCACGCTTTCAAGAATGCAGAATAAATATTGATTAATCACTAATTAAACTTATTACAATATACGATTATTATACGATTCGGCTTAGCCAAATTTTGCTTTGAATGAGAATATTTAAGTTATATACTCTTATATAATTCAACTAGCAAACTACCCAGATATTTATTTACCAAACCCACTTTACACTTCTGTCATTCTGTTCTTATTATTTATTCAAGTAATTGGCAAATAAACCAAGAAGTAACTGGATTAATCGTTCTTTTATAAAAATGAAATAAAAATGAAAATGTTTTCTCAAATAATATTTTAGTACCTGGATGACCGAGCTTTGCTCGGTTAAATTATATTTAGATACATTATATAATGATGAAACATAAATAATATTTTCGATCTTACCGACATAATAGTAAAATATTAGGAACTGGTTATTTAAATAAAAAATAAAAAGAGCTCTCAGTAATAGTTTTTCTCACAAAAAAAGAAACTTGAAAAAAAAAAAGGAAAAAGAAATGGTCTGTAGACACCTGGATTCGAACCCGGGTTTTCTGATTTCGAATCCGCCCGGTTCCTTTCCGAGCTATTATAAGATTGTCAATGACAGCGAAATTTACCTTCGTATTCTAATGATATTTTTTAATTGCGTAAAAAAAGGGATAAAACGACATTTTCTAAAAATAAATCCTAGCTAGATCGATATATCGCCCCCGAAACCTTCTGTATACTAAATTTCATGAAAATCGTTGGAGCCGTTTCCGAGATTCAGATTATATATATACAAGAATTGCTCGTTTAAAGATATAAGATATTAAGCGAAGATATTTTTATGAAAATAATGTTATATTAAAGTTATAAGCGTTATTATTATAAAGTTAAATGTTAAGCAAAAATGTAAATTTTAATCAAAGTTTAAGTTTTACTAAGCGGGCTACAAATTTCAACGTTTTTGTTTGCTTTGCTAAACCGTATATATATACTTAGCTCTGAATGAAATTTCAACATTTAAAGATTTTTTGCTACTCATTTTTAAAATTAACTAGCGGCCCGCCCTGGCTACGCCCGGGTTATTAAAATGTACCTTCCTCAAGAATCACTCTATCTAATGGTGGCAACCGCATGAAAATCCGTACAGTAGTTTTTGAGTTTATCGCGAACAGACTTTGTTTTATAATATGTAGGTAGTGATTAAATTTATAAATTGCCTCAGTCGACCAGCTTAAAATAATATAACTGACGTATTTTGGAAATAGTTCCTAACACAATGCCATAAATCACGCATATCCATGACTTTACAAAACCCCATTGACTATGCTCTCTGCAGAGAATTAAACATGAAAATTGTGTGACAGGACTATGGTGTGAAGTAAACGGTTTCTTGTATTAACATCTCTAAAGTCTAAAGGAATACGTTTATTGTTTTTTATCGATTTTTATTTATTTTACTATACCTCACTTATAAAGTATATAGAGGAAAGAAATATATATAGAAGACTTTGACATACTTGTCTTTTTTTTAATTATAGAATGGTATATTTTAAATTATTCTATTATGTAAATTGAGAAAGAAATTGCAGCACAAATGAGACCAGTACAGTATACTAAATATATTTTTTTTCTTTATCTTCTTGTTATCTTGATTTGTAGGCACTTTGGGTTCATAAAAACAACTACTGCGATTTATGTGTTCTTTATGAAAAAATGTAACACTAAGTACACTTTATAGCAACGATAGTTACGACTTAGTTATATATATATATGCGTGTTGTATGTTTGTGTGTTAAAATATACATTTTATTCTGTTTAATCATAAAATTTGTAGCTTATTGATCATCAAAGTGAGCTTTGATCTGTCGTCAATATTAGTCTCTAGATTTTGCATTGTAAATAAAAATAGTAATTATATCTTAAACATGTCGTTGCGTGATGTTATGGTTATTATATGTTGTATAGTGTCGCGTTGTTTCTTATCGCTTTTCGTTGCAATGACAAACCTGGACAAATCTGAACATAATGAACAAGATAGCAATAATGGCGTGATGACTAGCTATCACTAGAAATATTGGTAATGTGCAATTCGCGTAATCCGTACAGTAGAAATACACAATCTTTCATTTAAACTTGTATTATGTTTTAAGTCTGTAAACATATAGGTATAGTACACCTTTTATCTCGAACGAACAACAGAAAACTTTCTGTTGTTCGCGCAATTACCTACATATGTCTATTGTCCATATTGCGAGTTTTATTAAACAGTATAGAGAAACGTGCAGCCTCTGGCAGATTTTTTTTAAAATGTCTTTTTAGTTAGTTTCAATTACAGGATAAAGTTTTATTTTACGTTAAAATTCCTCTATTGCTTGGAGTAAGTATCAATGTGCAATCACTATGATATCATTTGCTATTTTTTTTTTTTGATAAAATTGTTATCAACAATATTTAGCTTTTAGTATTATTATGTTTTAAATCTTGTATTTAATTTTTACATATTATATTTAAAGTAAACATTCATCAAATTATCTGGTGGTTTAACTAATAATAAGTGATCGTTCGGTATATTGTTTTTATATATTTCTTGTAGAATCAGAGAAGATTAAATTACGATGCGATGATTAAAGAAAAGAAGAGGAGTAGAAGGGAGCTATTAATGGGAAAGATATTATGTTCCAGTTATCTCTTTCTTGTCAAAATGTAGCTATAAAAATACTTCAAATCGATTTCCTGTAAGAGTGGGGTACAACCCTGGTCGAGGTGACCACATGCACCTTAGTCTATTGCCTACAACTTAACCACAATAAATACACAAATGAAAGGTATAAAATAATGCAATACTGTACATATAACGCTATAATAAACCTGTTCAATAGTGGTATAATCAGTTAGGTAAGAGAGGTTAAAGCTTATATAAGATTAAACTGCAATTGGACTTATTAGTTTTATGGTTTATATTACTGGGCATCCCTTGCGACTTCATACGAGTTAATATTAATGGCTACTTTTCCTCTAATATAAGGCGAGAAGTGATGCTCTGCACTTATATTACTCGGAAATTATGTAGCTTTATAATAGTGAAATAATTAATGATATAATCAGTGGCGGATTTACACATTTGACGCCAGTAGGCTATTCAATTTTGCCGCCCTTCCTTACTTTGGCAATTCAATACCCTAGTTTACAATCATATTAATTACTTTGTTTTTTTATCAATGAAATTGCAATTTTATGATTTGTACTCTATCGTCATAATTACATCAGCTTTTTCCCGTTATCAGTATGGTTGTGAACTAAAGGATCGTTGTATCAGTTCCTAAGGCAGGGTCGGATTTAGAGGAGGGCAAACGGGGCAACTGCCCCGGGCCTCCACATAAGAGGGGCCTCCTCAACAGAGACTTAGGGGAAAAAATTGAAATTGTATAGAATTAAAGTTGTTTTATTTTTTTTAAGAATAGGAATAGGTGATGACCTTTGTTTAGGAATACATATAGCCTGACGGAGTAAAGGAATACATATAGCCAGACGGAGTAAACAACAGCGGTTCGGAGTTGAGATGACCTTTTTTTGAGGAATACATACAGCCCGACGGAGGAAACAACAGCGGTTCGGAGTTGGAATGAAATTTTTTTTAGGAATACATATAGCCAGACCTAGTAAACAACAGGGGTTCGGAGTTGGGATGATCTTTTTTTTAGGAATACATATAGGCCGACGGAGTAAACAACAGCGGTTCGGAGTTGAGATGACCTTTTTTTAGGAATACATATAGCCCGCCGGAGTAAACAACAGCGGTTCGGAGTTTGGACGACCTTTTTTTGTCGTCGTCGTCGGTCTGCAAACAAACATATTGAAAACAAACTATGAGATCAAGGGGCCTCCACTCCTCTTTTGCCCCGGGCCTCCACACCTCTAAATCCGGCCCTGTCCTAGGGTATTCTTACTACTAACAATTTAGTGAAATTTACTCAAGAAATAGTCTCTGGGTATATTTCGGAGCTAACAAAAGCTCAATCACCTAATACATACTTATATATAAGCCGTGGTAAGGTGTGCCTAAAACTACTAACAAAAAATAATGTTAATTCTATAAACGTTGTTATATACTTTTTATTGCACTTACAGTCTAAAAACAATATGAATAATATCCCAATTAAATTATCTGTAAATAATCCGTTTTATGATGGCAATGAAATCAATTAAGTTCTGAGTCTTACATTACCTTTGTGCGGGATTTTAAGTCCACAAAATCATCAATTATATCATCGTATGAAATCTTGTTCATTAGTTCTAACTTTTCCATAAAGGAGCTAAAGCATTTAGATTTACTTATCTTTAAGTCGACTGTAGATAGTTTTTCAATCACTTTAAGCAAGAAAAGCTTCTTTCACCTGAACAATTTGTTGCTGGTAGAGCCATTCGAAGTGCTTTATCCAAGTTTAAATTTTCTCCAAATTCTATTTTTACAGGAACAAAGACAGACATTTTAATGATTTTTTTATTAAAATTCTGTCTGGCATTGAAAGTGTACTAATTCCTTAACACTTTCTAAATGATAAGGATACACTTTTTCCAAGAAAATGGCTTTTTTCATCAAGGTCGGTGGTAACAACTCACTCATTTTGGTTACAAATAGAAACTTCTCGTTAAATCTTTGTAGGCTTTCTGCCGTTCTTCTAACTTGGACACGAGTCTATTTATTAGGACGAGAAACGTATTAACACTGAAAGAATTTTATGATAACGGCGTAAAGTGACAGCTATGCTGTCACGCTTCGTGCGGTGTGTGAGTATCCGATGGCCTATTGGGGGGTATGAGGAAAAAGAGGGCAACGCATCTGTATCTTGTACGGATATTCATGGGCGTCGGTAGTCGCCAAAAGGCTCCGACTGCTCGTTTGCCTCTCTATTCTATAAAAATAAAAAATAATATAAGTTTCACTCGCAGTCATTCTAATCTCTTCATCGGGTGTTTCATCGAATCTTATAATATTATATATCTTTTATATCGTATATTGCTTGGAAATGCTTAATTCCATCGCCTTTTCCTCGGAATACTTGAAATTCATTCGTTCAGCTACGAAATCTTACGGGAGTGATTTCGTAAAAATTGGCAACGGTGATTAAATCTATTGTGGTATCTACTCTGAATTTGGACATTCACGTTGTTTATTCTTTCCAAAAAAAAAACATTTCATACAACAACCATTACCACCATTTCCAGTTTTTCAAAAAACGAAAGTAATGCTGCGACTTCTTATCGCGTTACAGTCTTAAGTAAAGTCATCGTTGATTAATTCCAAATTTTTTAAAAACTTTGCCACGAATCGTGAACGTGCCAAGAATCCTTTTCCTTGCATCCTCTCTTGCTGACCAAAGTTGCAGATTCACAGTCTTCAGAGTTTTGAACTTCCCGATTTCACTCATTACTTTTTGCCAGTGTTGTGTCGAGCTTCATGAAAAAGCTACAAGCTTCTTCATGATGCTACAGGAAAGGATATACACGATTCAACATCCGCAGTTGCCACTAAATTCAAAGAATAGGCGGAACAAGGCACGTAAAAAGCTTAAATCATTTTGAATTTTTGTCTGCAAGTCATTGTAGACGCCACCTAGCTAGTCTATGTTCGGGGTATTATCATAATATGACTGTCCATGATAATCTTCAATATCTATGCCCAGTGTTTTGAGTTCCAAATTAGTAGCAGAAAGCATTTTTTCAGCTTTGTCTCACTGATGGCAAAAACTTGAGAAATATTTCACTCGGTTCATCTGATTCGAAAACGTATCTAATGGGTAAGTAGTAACAAGGGTAACAAGGGTAAGTTGATCCACATGAATCGATGATTAAGGAAAAATATTCCGCCTTTATTATCTCGTCTCCAATCTGTTTCAAGACTTTATAAAAATATATATATATATATATATATATATGACATAAGACATGTAAAATTAAAAAAAAAAAGTTCATTACCAAAATTTATGTCTGTTAAAAAATCCACATTATATAAAGCTGTACGAATTACGTTTTTTTATTTAAAAAAGCTTGATCGATTGAAAAAAAAATTGGTAAGTCCAGTGATCACTTTTCTTTCTAATAAGATGCTTTTTGGATTTATCTTTTAATTACGATATAATGTAACGAAACACCTAGATCTTGATTTTTAGCTTGCGCTGATAGAGCATACCTTCGCGTTTATAGGCTAATCAACAAGTTCAAAAACGTGTTAATTTTTGATAAAACTCCTAAAAATATGAGTGATGGCTCATTCGATTCGGAATGACTCCTAGAAAAATGTATCGAAAGTATGTATACATTTAATTTTATGTTCATTTAAAAAAATATAACAAACAAACATAAAACTTCAATAAACTTTTATCACGTGATCTTGTTAAGTATGTATATAAGAAGGGCACTTATAAGGCGATATGTATGAATTTTTGTAAAACTTACTAAATTTTAATTGTAATATTTAATTACACTATTGGAATATTTTAAAAATTCATATTCACAAAAGTATATTACTCTACAAAGCGTTAAGTAATTTTTCTTATACTCGTACAGATGTCGGTGTTGTTTGGATTCGGTATATTGTATAGAGTAGCAAAATATTGTAATTTCGTAATATTTTCGGGACTTCTTTTGTATATATATATATAAGGAATTTTTTTTCTGTAAGGAAAAAAAAACATTTTGAACCTGAAATTTACCGCCCCCTAAAATTTGCCGCCCTAGGCTCCAGCCTACTCAGCCTACTGGTAAATCCGCCACTGGATATAATTCATATAATTTAATATATTTATTATATAATAAATTAATGATATAATATTAATAATGTTAATTGTTATTGGATTTATTAAATTTAAAGTCATGTCATTACTTTATGTAGCAAAATTAATTTAATGTACGGAAAATTATTTTCTTTTTTTTTCTTTTTGTGAAAATATTTTATCTTATTCCAACTAAAATAATAAAATAAAAAAGGATTTTATAATGAAATTGTCCATCAACTCACAGTGAATTTGCATGTCAGATTGAGTTTCAATCCTTCTTAATAGGAAAATATCTACTTCTAGGTTTAAGATATTGTTTGAGAACCTGTTGTTGATATTATGTTCTTTATATAGAATGTTATGTTAGAAGTGTTTTATCGAAAATAAAATTATTATTACGAGTATCATTATTATAGGAAAAGGTCATATCGCAGGCTAGGCAGTTTTATAGATTACTAGCTTCTAGCTTCTGCCTTCGGCGTCGCCCGCGTGGATGTCAGTTATCGCGATAGAAAAAAAGTATCCTGTTAAAAGTAGTATGTGCCTTCTAACACCTCCAAGAATATGTATAAAAAGTTGCATGATGATCGGTTAAGTAGTTTTCGCGTGAAAGCGTAACAAACCAACTACCTTTCGCATTTATAATATTATAAGTATGATTATACTCGTAGTACAGCACAGTACAAGATTCTGTTTGAAGTTAACAATTCTACATAACAGTTATTGATAACAATATTAGTGCAGTGGTGCCGAAAGTACCATAAACGCCGACCGTCAGAGGTTTGTATGTATATTTGTTACTGTTCTGGGTGTTTAATATTTTGACTGACCCGTTGGCGCAGTTTGCAGTGACCCTGTTTTCTGCTCCAAGGGTTGTCGGTTCGATTCCCGCCCCGAGTCTGGGTGTAATATATGTTTATTTATATATTTTATATGTATATTTATTTTATGTTACCTATAACACAGGCATTAAGTTGCCTACCTTAGGAGCAGACGACCGTGTGTGTGTGTGTTAAACATATTATATTATCTTGTAACGGATCGTTTTCTCGACTTGCGTCGGATTTATATTGGTACCCCGTCTCGAGACCCTCGAGAAGGAGGGTATCAATATCCCAGGTTGCTAAAAAAGGTAACTATTTATAAGTAAATAAGTGTGGTAAAAATATATTTAACGTTTTATTCGGTTTCTCCTTCCCCTTCCTCTCATCCTGTGTTCTTGATGAATTGTAGATGTTTGAATTGTGTCTGAAAGATGTGTGATGTTGGTTGGTGCCACCTGTGTGCTCGATAACTGATGTATGCTTGATGATAATTGCTGTGTGATTGTTGACGATTGTGTGCTTACGGATTGTTGTATGCTTAATGAGTGCTGTGTGTTTGAAGAATGTGCTGCATTATCAATGAGACTATCTTGTGTGTTATGAATGAAAACATTATCTCCTAGTACTTTGCTGAGTATGGTGGAAGTATGAATGGCTGCTTGCTTTTGCAAAATAGTTAGGTCAATTTTTGTACTTAATTTATCTATGTGTTTTTTAATGCTTTTAGCTACGATTCCAGTGGCGCCTATCACAATCGGTATAATAGTCGTTTGAGTATTCCACAACCGAGTCACTTCTGTTTTTAAAAGGTGGTATTTGCTTAGTTTTTCTATTTCTTTAGCTCCTATGTTATAGTCAGATGGTACGGTTATGTTTATTAAAAATGTTTTGTTGTTGATTTTATCTACATAAATTAGGTCTGGTCTATTGTGCGTAACAGTAACGTCGGTGTGAACAGGCATTTCCCATAGGATTTTAGTGGAATCGTTTTCTTTTACTTGTGGTTGTATTAAGGTTTCCTTCCACCATAGGTCAGAAACTTCTATTTTGTGTTTTTTCGCCAGGCACCAGTAGACGTACTGAATGAGGTTATTATGCCGTTTGACATAACAGGTCCCCGCCAACTTGTCGCATCCAGATATGATGTGCTGCGTGGTCTCGTCTTTGCTCGCACAAAGTCGGCATTTTCCATCTACTGGTTCTTTTAAAATATCACGTTGGTGCTGTCTGGTCATGATTGCTTGATCCTGTATCGCAAATATGGACGATTCTATGCTAGGGGGTATCTGCTGTTTTTTCAGCCACTTAAATGAAAGCTCTATATCTATGTTGGCCTGGTCTAGAACTTTTTTCGGGAACTGTCTATGTAGCTGTTTATCTCGCCATGCTTTATTTTGCTTCTTCTTAATTGCTTCTTTAATTTTGTTATCTGTGTAAATATTTCCTTGTGGTAACCTAAATTCTCTTTCAATTTCTTGTGCCTCCTATATGATTGAATATTTATCCTTTTGTGTATCGTGCTGTACTATTGCTTGTATAAGATGGTCGTTCTCTTGCTTTAGATATTGCTTATATTTAAGTATATGTGTTTTATATATGTTTTCTATATTTATAAGACCCCTGCCTCCTTCTGTAATCGGTAAGTACAATCTTTCTACTTCTGCTTTCTGCCGGTGTGCTTTTTTAATCGCGAGTAATTTTCTGGTTTTAATATCTAAGTATTTGAGGTCGTTACTTTTGTAATTGATGATTCCAAATGAGTAGAGTAATACTGGAATGGCATAAGTGTTGATACCCTTGATGATGTACCGGGAGTTGAGGTGTGTATTGAGAAGCTTCTTAATTCTTTTGAAATATTCTTTGCTTATTTGCTGTCTTATTACGCTGTGTTCTATTTTGCCTGATTCGTGTATACCTAAATATTTATATCTTTCGCCTATTGCTAGCTGTTTAAATTCGTTACCATTTAATAAAATGTGATCTTCCCCGGTTGTACTGCTCCTGTGTCCTGCTGTTATATGTAAAATATTGCATTTATCTAAACCAAAACTCATTCCTATATCGTTAGTGAAGATTTCGATGCTATTTAGTAATACTTTAAGATTATATTTATTGTTAGCGTAAATTTTTAAATCATCCATGTAAAGCAGATAATTGATCCAGAAACTATCCTTAAGTTTGTACCCTTTCATTTCATATCTGTTCAATATAAACGATAGGGGGTTGACAGCTAAACAAAATAATAACGGAGATAACGAGTCTCCCTGAAATATTCCGCGTCTCACGTGGATCGGTTCCGTAGTGATTGAGTGTTGAGAGCCTCGGGCTGTCATGCTCACTCGCCATGAGGGCATCACCATTAGAAGAAATCTCTTAATTATAGATGGACATTTATAGACATCGAGTACCTTGATTAGCCAGTCGTGTGATACGCTGTCGAAGGCTTTTTGATAGTCTATCCATGCCATACTAAGATTCCTCTGATTTTGGTGTGCGTCTTCCAATATGGCTTTGTTGACCATAAGGTGATCTTTGCAGCCTCTGGCACCTCTACGACATCCTCGCTGTTCAACTGCAATTATGTTATTTTCGTGGCAATGGCTGTAAAGTACGTTAGCTAAAACTGAGGTGAGTAGTTTGTACATACTAGGTAGTCAAACTTTAACTTCAAGTGAAAGGGTTTTTTTTAAAAAAAACTTATTTAAAATTAAAAAGAATATAAGAATAGAAATAAAACGAGAAACGTCTGGCCGATTTGGAGGCCGATATATGTCTCTTTTTAAATGTGTACATTAATACTACAACATTAATAATACAATGGGTCTCTTACACCGAATCCAAGAACTAATATTAATATTTATATTAAATCTATACTTACTTCTACGAACTGCGCGGTGGTGTTTGGTAACGCTACACCAGCGGGCATACGATACATGCATAACTCCTCCCTCCCCAAGAGCGAAATTATCGGATTGTTCGTTTTTAATAATCTTCCGATGATTTCGCTTGCATGTAAAAATCTATTTCGTAACACATTATAAAAATAAAATAATAAAAGTTAGAACTAGAAATAATGTAATATAAACTATAACTACACTGATGTTAGAGTCCCTTTCGTTAAAACGTTCACTCACAAATTCACTATGCCTTAGAACACTATCCGTATATTTCACTTTGTCTAAGTTAATTCTCTGCACATTAAGTACACGTGCACCGGATAGTGTCACATCTGTAGTACGTACGGGCAACTGCGATAGATTTATAATAGGAATTGATTCTGTAGATCTTCATTCTCCATTACGATAGAGGGACGATTAATTTTAATCCCTTGAATCTCAACATCACACGGCTCATTGATGTTTATGATGTAGGTCCCGAAGATGGGATGCTTACTTATTTCATCGTTGCAGGTCGTTGTAAGGGTAGTTTTCAGCCTTGAGAATAATATCTAGCTTGTGGTGCTATTTGTTGAACTCTCACATCTTCAATGTTAATTTGATGCTGCTTGCAATATGTGATATTGTCTCGGAATGCTATCAGCTGTTCGAGGCATGTCGGTTCGGGGTATGGCGCCAGATTATGGTCAGCGCACAGGAACTGGTCTGCGTCAGCAAGTGGTTGACACGGTTTCACGATCGGTAAGTGTTTCATTCCCTTTGCCAATAGGAGGGGATATTTGGGTAAAATGGAAATCGTTATATTTTGTTGTACACGATAAATTTGTAATGAGTAGATTTTATCTCAGTATAAACGTGAATCTCTAGTATAAACGTGATCTGGTTGTACTTAAAATAAGACTTAACATTAATAGTTTCCTCTATTTTTATTAGGTTTTGCTCGACCGCTGCGTACACTAAATTCTCAGTTATAGATATCGATTTTAAATGGTGCAACAATTCGGTAGAATTAATAATACTTTAGTGTAATATAGATATTCTACTAAATGTAAGAGCGGTCTCGATTTCACCAAATTTAATAAAAATAGTACGGAAATTACTGGCAAATATGTTAAACATAGTTATAATATATGTATTATACATCCAATCATTGTCTTGGGAAGCTAGTTGTTTCAATGCGGACTCAACTATTTTCAATCGTTTCTCTAAAATAGCGGAGTTTCCATTCAAAACTTCAGTGGTATTAATGAAGCTATCAATTACTTGAGAAACCAGAGTTAATTTATTTTTAATGATAATCTGATTGTGAGGAAGTTTTGATGTGATTTAATCGTACCTTAATGCATCACTATAGTTAAGATTTCCGGTAACAACTTTAATCAAAGAACACAATGGATTAAGAATATCCCTTTTGAATCGTTGTTGTGGGATTAATTGTTTGTATTTCTATTTAAGTCGTCACATAGTCTATCTAAATTTAAAACTTCGATAATAGTTCAGTAGTCTTTTTGCAGCAAGCGATTGTAGACGAAGGGCCAGCGCCGGCATCACTACGATCGCTGCGATCCACCTGCGGAGGACGTTTTACATTTTTAAGGGTGACCTTGGTCTGTCTTTGCCCTACTTGTATTGGCACTACATTCCTAAGAAAAATGTTAAGGTGTCTTTTATCACCACCGAAATACGGGATAAGCCGTAACATTTCATTCGGAATTGGAATAACTACTATTGGCTCTGGTAAAGGAACATCGCTCGGTCCCGGTTCCATTTTTATAAAAAAAGTAATCTATATATATCCCATATATAAGTAATCTATATCCCAGCAGTGGACTGCTATAGGCTGATGAGATGAGAGATGAGAATCTATATATGAGATTTAAACTAATCACTGAAGTTTCCAATGAATGACAACACAATAATGACACGACAAATAAAATCACAATATAAAGCACACAATAAAATAACACAAAATTAAGAGTACCTATAAAAGTAACAAAAAAATAAATGTGTAAAATACAATGTAAAATAATAAAGCAGTACAAAAAAAAAAATATAATTTCTACGTACGACAAATGAATAAAATTGATCGATTCTAAGATCAATTATACTATATAATAATTAAATAATAAAAATTATCAAACAAAATCTTAAAATAAAAATGTTTAATGCAACACAATTTTAATTTGAAATAATTTTTAATTTTCAATTCTTAATTATAATTAAATATAACTTATAACTTCTTATAATAATATTTCAATTTATAAATTCTCTCACAATTACTATATTAAATTATTTTTAATTTATAAATTCTTAATAACTAATCCGGTACTCAATAGAGATTTATATTAAGTACCAGTCACGTTATACTGAGAAATGTTCGATCCCACGAATAACAATATTAATTTACACACGTAAAAAACCCTTTAATGAAAAATACGGAAGTGGTATATGGTAAGGATGGCAAAGAGTTTTACTTACCAACCGACCGCTACTCCCATACTCGATGTCCTTGGTAGAGCTCGACAAATTTTGTTGGTTCGTGGATCGCCTCACAGCTATTCGCGCCGCACTCACGTAATCCAGGCGAATTTGGACACCCGGAATTATACGAAAGACGGCACAGCTTTATCGAAGCGATCCTACCGGCTGCGCCAGTCAAACTTTAACTTCAAGTGAAAGGGTTTTTTTAAAAAAAACTTATTTAAAATTAAAAAGAATATAAGAATAGAAATAAAACGAGAAACGTCTGGCCGATTTGGAGGCCGATATATTTCTCTTTTTAAATGTGTACATTAATACTACAACATTAATAATACAATGGGTCTCTTACACCGAATCCAAGAACTAATATTAATATTTATATTAAATCTATACTTACTTCTACGAACTGCGCGGTGGTGTTTGGTAACGCTACACCAGCGGGCATACGATACATGCATAACTAGGTAGGCATGCGATTGGTCTCCAATTTTTCGGGTCCTCGGTGTTTTCATTTTTGGGTACCAGTATAACTTTACCTGTCGTGAACCACTCTTCTAATGGTTCTTTTCCTGAGACTATATTTGTAAACAATGAGGCCAAGTATTTGTGTTCGCTGGTCAGATATTTTATGTAGTAATTGTGAATTTTATCTAGTCCCGGTGATTTCCAATTGAGCATTCTACGTGAGGCAAATTTTACTTGGTCTTCTGTAATCTCTTCTGACTCTATTGTGTTTACTTCGTTTGACATTGTTGCTATTTCCTTAATCCAGTTAGCTTCCTTGATGTTTGATAAAATTGATTTCCAGAATTCTTCTACATTTTGTTTACTCGGTATTTTTATGTCCTTGGTGGCATTGCAACCTAGGCTTTTGTACAATCTGTGTTCGTGTGTTGTTTATTGTTGTTTATTTCGCGTAGACTATTGTTAGTTACTAGTATATTAGGTAGGTATTTATTGAGTGTATTTAAATTTTTAATGAAACTTTTGTTTATTTTAGCTTTAGGTAAGAGTAACCGCTCTTCAATAGAAATGTCTTATTATATTATATTATATTATATTATATTATATTATATTATATTATATTATATTATATTATATTATATTATATTATATTATATTATATTATATTATATTATATTATATTATATTATATTATATTATATTATATTATATTATATTATATTATATTATATTATATTATATTATGCTTGTGGGCCTCCCCAGCGTGGCTGGGAGAGAACGTAAAGCCACCTGTAACGGTTCTTATTATTTACACCTGATGTAGATCATAGCTCTTGGTAGGGAAATCTACTAACCCACGGAAGGAGCAGAGTGGCAAATTAACATCCGACCTCTCTGCTGTAGATGTAGGATGGGATGCATTTGCCTAACTATTCGGCGTTTTTAATTCCGTTCAGTAAAGATTGAACTTTTATATGCTTTGAATAACATGTTTAAGCAATGTTATAAGTATTTTATATACCTAACTTAATGATAGGAAAGGCATTTTATTTATCGATGATGCTTTTCTCGCTTGATACAGCTATGTAACAATTATTTGTTACATAATAGGTACACAAAACATAATCAGTTGATTCATTTCGGTTTAATGGCATCCTTTTATATCGCAACACATTCTTTCCAGCTCTATTCTACTGTGTTGTATCAAATGCATCAGTAAGGCATCGTCTAAAGCATCTAATTACTACTAATGATACACGAGTTTGAAAAAGACAGAATATAGATATACCATAGTCTGTAGAGAATAGAGGCCAAATTATCATGCACGTTGTATCTGTTTAAAACAGACGTAGTAAGCCTTGTGTTCGGAGGTGGTTTAACAGTGAATTGCACATTTGCAGTTCATACAAATGTTTTTTGGATTTGCAGTAACTAAAAGTGGCCTCAAGAGCAATGTTACTTTTTACGACTTTTCTAAACCACAAGAGAAAAGGCATAAAGATAAGCACTTCATTTCTATTAGTTACCTTTGACTCTTTGAATCTTTGTAGTTTTGTTTTTAAGAAGACTATTTCGAAAGATAAAAGAATATACGAAGAGCCATTCACATTTCTTCCATTTATTCGACTTCAATGTGTGAGTTGATACACAATTACGTTCATTTGTTCTTGATTTCAGTCTGTATATTTACGTTCGTTCACGAATGAACATAACTCATCGATGATACGGTCAAAATTATGGATTCTGTGATTTAGCAATACTATGTACGATGACCAAAGTATACCAAAACTAGCGGTTTACGCATTTGGGACTAATTATATTAATACAATATATTAATCGGATACAAACGACTTAAGCCATCCGATACGATACTCGATCCAACAAATTAATACTTTGTATAATACTTTCAGTGACCCGTATCAAGTAAACGAGTGCTTAAGAGATTAGGCCTGCATCGGAACAAAAGGCGACCATTACGACCCAAATGGTCGATAAAAGAAACCATTAAAGTTTTTGCGGTCACTGACGACAGTTACAATGTAGTAACGCTTTTACGGCACCGCCCGACATTCTGTCCATACCAATATTAGATTTTAACGGTGAGCCGCAGCAAACAATGTTCGACTTATGAGCGATTTGATTTAAAAGTACAGTCATAATACGCGTAGTAAACCTATGTAATTCGAATTATTAGGAATCTTATGGAAAGTAGTTGATTCATCGAAAATTATGTAGGAACTTCTAATGATTTCATTTTATAATTTTGTTTTAATAAATTTATTTATTTTATTTATTTATACTTTTTTGTACACCACAAATATACAAACAAGATAGATTGATAAATACAAAATGTGAAGTACAAAGGGCGGTCTTATGGCTAGTTAGCCATTTCTTCCAGACAACCCGAGATATGTTGGAGTCATTTAATAACAGAAAACGAGTAGGTGGTGCAGTCATATTATTATAAACTTAAATACAAATATCTACACAATTATATATTTAATAATTTAATAATTTAATTTAATTTAATAATATATAATATTATAAATAATTTAATTTAATAAGGAAATGGTGTAGGGTTAATGTTGCACCCGAAAAAAATAAATTGTATATGTGTGTATAATATATAGGAATAAACATTATGTATATTTAATTCGTTTTTCTTATGAATTGTTATAAAATATTTACGAACGTCATGTTGAAATGCTTTAATCTATTCCGGTGAAGTTGATGTAAGTTCGGTGAAGTTGGTGTAATTTTGCTTTGTGCTGAAGAAATGATAACTAACTATAATTTACTGTTGTAAAGTAAATAATTATTAATTAAATCTTCAGTTTTTATAGTTTTTTTACTTGCATTAAAGCATAGGGTTATAAAAACAATGCGTCAACTCGCAGAGGAGCAGAGTAATGGGTTAAGCTCCAACTCTTATTATATATGGAAAGAGAAGCTTTTGCCCAGTAGTGGAAAGCTTACAGGGTGATTCAGTTCAGTCTAGTTCTTTTATTGTATCGAATTAGTGATAATTGACGTATATAGTTTTTATTCAATGTATTTATAGAGTTTTACTAGATGTAATGACAGTGGCGGATATGTTAAACTTTTTTGTAGAGATGGATTTAACTATCTAACGATAGATTTATTAAGAACCTAATTGTTATTACGTCATTTACAATCGTTCGAGAGTGGCGCCAAGTACAATTGTCTGCGGTTAGACAGTAGACAATGTCTCAGACATCCAAGTACACAGTAGATATGAACCCCTTCTCTAATTCCATTATTATGTCTGGTTTACTCTTAAATATTATAATTTGAGATAATCTCGATAAGAATATTCTATGTAAAAATTAAGTATGAAAATTATTTTCTGGTAACAACCTTCGTTTCCTTTTTACAAAAACATTAAATAGAGTTCATTAAAAAATTACTCGTTTTCAATAGAATATGTAAATTGACTAGTCCGATAAAAAAGCAATTTAAAAAGCAGTTTAGTTGTATTTATTGGTGGGCATGGCGATTAATATATGTTCAGATGAATAAGTTTTCAATTAATTTTTAATATATCTTAAAACTCTCTAACACAACATTTATTTACTTTTGCTATAGTAAAATAAGCAAGCGAATCGGTATGTGATTACGGAAAAACTATACAACTGCTTTAAGGCGCAAAACAATTACTCTGTAGGCTAGATTTGGATATTACCAATGCCATTAAGCCACAAAAAAATATATATATACTAACAAAAAATATTTCGAATACACAGTTTAATATTTTAATAGCGCCTTTCACCCACACATACAGTTCATTCATATTCAGATATTTTCTTTGAAATATTACATAGAAAATCGAGAAATTACCTTTTTTTTTATAAAATATCGTATTAAATGTAGAATTAATCATGTTTTATTACGACGCAAAAGTAAAATAATTTTAAAATAAATGAAATGAGAGTGCGCAGTTATTTCATAACAGTCGTAAGAGCAAAAACATTTTTAAAATGATATTGTTCGCAGATTTACACTCTCGGCAAGTTTAGCCTCTAGGGACTATGATCAAGTTTTCGAGGGAAGGAAAATGCATTTGATATAGTAATACACAATGTTGTCACTGTTATTAATGTAAATGAAAGCACAGGGGCATAAGCCATATTAAAAAAATAAATAAATAGGATTAAGATCGTGACTAAGCTAAAAAATAAACTTATTCTTTAATAAGCATTGTGTTATACGTCTATTAGACGGAAGGTAATATAGTTAAAGAAGTTTTGTTTTAAGTTGTTAGGGCGCTATCGCAAAATCATTTTAAAGAGTTTCCAGCGAGGCAGAAGCGCTCTATTTAATTAAAAAGTATTCCAGCGAGAGTGTATCAGATTTCTACGCCTTATTCACACTTGTTTCACAGAAGAGAATATATTGTTAACCTTTATGTAGTATCATTTTTATAAATTTAAGAATACGATTTAAAAAAAATTGTTTTGTGAATGTTGATATGTGATTACTCAAAATTGACGATTTGATTTGATTCAGATTAGAACATTAAGGCAGATCGTGGTTCAAAATGGTAAAATACTAAGTACATGGGTATATGTTATATCTTAACTGTTTTAATATGTAAAGATTGTACGAGACAACCGAGAAAGACAGCAACAGACGGTCTCCTTCGCACATGTGTAAGCGAGATAGCATAACGTTATCGTCCATATCGCGCGTATTTATATTAATCACTCGTATAGTTAGGACCTTAAAGAGGTATTTCGCATCATTTCATAGAATTATTTCGCTAGAATATGTGTAATAGACAATCGAAAGGGATAGAGATAGACGGTCTCCCTCGCACGTGTGTGAGCAAGACAACATAATGATGTCGAAAAATATCGATCATATTTATAGTAATCATTCGCGTAGTTAGGTACTTAGAGAGGTACTTATATCATTTCGTAACAATATTTTATTAACTTGTAGATTTATTAAAGTTTAAATAATTTCGTATAAAGAGAGATAGATATAGGATTTTGTATAGAAAAATAGAGAAAGCAATAGGATTAAGGATATCTTCATTGTTTAATGTTTACAGATAGGAATTCATAGATTAAGAATATTTCGTCGTTTAATATTAATATATTAATGTTATTGTAGATATTTTATAGGTTTTTATAGTCTAAAAGTGATAATTCATATGTAAAAATAGGATTATAGGATTAAGGACATTTCATTGTGTTAATATTAGCTTAAGAATATTTTCAGATATAGTTTGCATAGATTTAAGGTTATTTTGTCAATTTATAGTTAATTTATAAGATATTTTATATGTAAAAAATAGTAATTTACATGTAAAAATAGATTTTAACAACATAGCATTCGAGAATTCATAGATGGATTAGCGACGCGCGCACGTGGCAGACTAACGCGGATTAAGGATCCGCGGGGGGCTTTTATATCAAGCGGTGGGGGACGAGGTAGATTTAAATACCGTGGCGAGGGCCCGACCCCGTTTATTGATAATTAGCGCACGCGCCGCATTAATTGTATGTTAAAATAATAGAGAATGAATAATTAAAATAGAGTAAGTATAGAGATAAGCTCGAATATTGTAAAAAGTATGTTTTTTAAATAAAGTAAATTCCCGGGGGTGAGGTAAGGGATCGCTGGCCAGCCAATCAGGGAAGTATAAATTGCGGTGCCATTTCGGGCACTACATGCCAGTCTTCGATTGACAAGCGAATAGAAAAGATAGTACATAGAAGAGTAGTGAATAGTATATGCCAGTCCTCGATCGACCAGCGAATAGTAAAGATAAAGAATAGCAAGAGACCATAGTATAGAAGAGATCGCTTATAGAAGCTAGCCAGTCATTTTGATCCTCACAAGCGGGAAAATCTTCAACAATTAATTGGCGTTTCACTGACGTACACCCTCACTGAACGCACGGCGAACTAGAACCAGCTCACCCTTCGCATTCGTTTGATACCGGCCCTAGAAACAGACGTCTCATCGTCACATCGCATATTATACAGTCCACTTCGTATTTCTTTCGACTAGGGTCCGGTACAATTTGGTCCTTCGAGCCGGATCTGCCTTTCGTCGTGTCTCATCGTGGTCATCGTGTACGTCGTGTTCGTCATATAGATATAGCGAAGTTGAAGACATCGTTTATAATGCCGCTTACAAGATCGCAAGCCGAGAAGATGGAACAGGAATTAGAAGCGATCCAAGAAAGGTCTCCAGAGGACACCTCGAACATCGCAGAACAATCGAAGCCTTCAAACGTACCTGTTCGACACGAAGAACCGCCTAGATCTCCGTCGGCGGATCCAGGTCAAAGAAAGCATTCGAAACCGTCCTCGAAGAAGGCATCAAAAGAAAAGAAGCTTCTCAAGCTAAGAGAAGAGATAGCTCAACGCAAGCTGGAACTCGCCATTGCAAGAGCTGAAGCCGCCGCGCTCGAATCCGATGACGACGATAGCGAGGATTCATCACACGACGGCGACAACCGAGTTACAGAGTGGTTGGACACACACCCGGAGGTCACCACGAAACCTATAGCTCAAGACCCCGAGATACCTATAGCGAAGCCCACCACACATACAGAAAAGAACAACTCGGTCATTATAGAAAAAGAAGCCCCAGAGATAGCGACTGTGACATCGAACAGTATAGACCTGACGCAACTAGCGGCAGCCATCACCACAGCGGCAAGATCTGCGGGCACATCGCGGTATATAGGAGAATTACCGTACTTCAACGGGTCACACACAGAGCGGCTCGCCTTCCGCGCCGCTTATTATGAATCGTCGACTCAACTCAGCGCGGCGGAGAACTCAGCGAGAATACGAAGAGCCCTGAAAGGAAAAGCGAAGGAAGCGGTCGCCAGCCTTCTCATCGCGAACGCGCCGGCAATAGACATAATGAAAACTCTCGAAACTCGCTTCGGAAGACCGGACGCCATCGCCATCACCGAGCTAGAGAAGCTGCGCAACCTGCCTCGCCTTACCGACTCTCCTAGGGACATATGTGCCTACGCTAACAAGATAAAGAACTGTGTCGCCACTCTACGACTGCTAGCTAAAGACCAGTACCTGTATAGCCCGGAAATAATAAAACAGCTGGTCGAGAAGCTAACACCGACAACGAGATTCAGATGGTTCGACTACGCAACAAACAACGATATAGAAAAACCGAAGACTGAACCGGAGTTAGTACTGTTCTGCGAATTTATAGAACGAGAAGCAGACAGGTGTGCGAAGTATGCACCTCCGGAACAGATCAACAACGAAGAAACCGCAACACCTGTACGAAGACACCACGCGCTCGTAACGAACGATAAGAAATTCCCTTGTCCTATAACACACTTGTCCAGAACACGAGCCGTCGGACTGTTCGAAAATAAAGACAGCGGAGCAACATAGGCGTTGGGAAATAGCTAAGGACGCGAACCTCTGCTATAGATGTCTTCGCTACAGAAGTCAAACACACAAGTGTAAGACACGTGTCTGCGGTAAGAACGGTTGCGAACGAACACATCATCCGCTGCTTCACTTCACGCCGACCAACAAAGAAGATAGAAGAGAAGAAACAGAGAAGGTCACCACTACACATAGCCACAAGGAGTTGCACGCCTACCTGAAATACATTCCGGTCAGGATCAGCGGCCCTAAGAAAACCATAGACACGTACGCGCTGCTGGACGACGGCTCCACCGTGACCTTAATAGAAGAAAGCATCGCTTCGAAGATCGGCGCGAAGGGACCTAAGGATCCGTTGAACATCGAAACAATCGACACGTTCACGTGTCACGTTCAATATAAAGGGGCAAGAAAAAGAGTTCAAACTACAGGCGAGAACTATAAAGAAAATGAAAATATCGCCGCAATCGATAAACAAAGAACAAGTACGGGCCTGCGAACACCTTAAAGACATCGCTAACGACATTTCGTATAAGGACGCTCGCCCTACTATACTCATCGGTCAGGACAACTGGCACCTGCTAATAGCATCTGAAACAAAGAAGGGTAATAGAAGTCAACTAGTCGCATCGAAAACGCCCTTAGGATGGGTCCTCCACGGGTCTGGCTCTCGCACCGTCGGTCAGCGGGTTCACTTCGTATACAATCTCGCCGACATAGATATAGAAAGCGACGAAAGCCGCATGGACGAGATGCTACGACACCACTTCGCTCTGGACTCCATCGACATAGCAGAGAAAAAGCCGCGTTCCGATCCGGAACAAAAAGTACTCGACATACTGGAAGCGAACACCGTACAGACAGAAAGCGGACAGTATGAAACGGCTTTACCGTGGAAAAAAAGCGATTCGAAAATGCCGTATAACTACGAAAACGCACTCAAACGGCTCTATACAACGGAAAAGAAAATAGATAAAGATCCGTTATTAAAAGAAAAATATACGGAACAAATGAACGCATTAATAGAAAAGGGCTACGCGGAACGAGCACCGATAGAAAAGACATCGCATAGAACGTGGTACCTACCTCACTTCCCCGTCGTCAACGTCATGAAGCCGGGTAAAGTCCGTATAGTACACGACGCGGCGGCGAGAACAGCTGGAACATCACTCAACGATCACCTGCTCACCGGACCGGACTTACTACGCTCGCTAACCGGCGTGTTAATGAGATTCCGGCAACATCGATATGCAGTGACCGCAGATATAGCTGAGATGTTCATGAAGATAGGAGTAAGGAGTGAGGACAGAGACGCACTACGATACCTATGGCGCGGGGACAGACGGGACGGACCTCCCGACGAATATAGAATGAAGTCGCTCATATTCGGAGCGACGTGTTCACCGGCCATAGCGATATACGTAAAGAACGCGAACGCCCGCAAGTACGAAAAGGAATATCCAGAAGCCGCCGCCGCCATCGTGCAAGCTCACTATATGGACGACTATCTCGACAGCTTCACGACAGAACAACGAACTATAGAAATAGCTACGCAAGTTCGAGATATACACGCGGCGGGCAACTTCAATCTGCGAAGCTGGACATCGAACTCGCTATACGTACAGAAAACATTAAACGACGAGTCGGAGTCATCTCAACGTGTCAAACAGCTGGACGACGGAACGAAGACAGAACGCGTGCTAGGCCTCATGTGGAACCCACAGAACGATAGCCTAGGTTTCAACTTAAACCTAGCCCGCGTACCGCCAGCGCTCCTAGACAACACGGCTCCAACAAAGCGAGAAATACTAAAGATTATTATGTCGATCTACGATCCGCTCGGCCTCGCTTCGCCTGTGATAGTGCGTGGTAAACAAATCATGCAAGAAGTGTGGCGGCGCGGAATAGGATGGGATAATAAGATCGACGCCGACCTCGCAGAACAATGGACCACGTGGCTACAACACATAAAGAAACTACGTGACGTCACCGTGCCACGTGCTTACATAGAATATAGTGAAGCGACGTCATTACAATTACACGTGTTCGTTGACGCCAGTACGACCGCATACGCCGTAGCTCTATACTGGAGAACGGAAAATAAAGACGGAGAAGTAAATCTCACCCTCATCACCGCCAAAGCCCGCGTCGCGCCGCTCAAGCTAGTCTCCATACCACGTCTCGAGCTACAAGCCGCGGTACTAGGAGCTAGGATGGCAGCGACAGTCCTGAGCGAGCACAGTAGAAAACCGGATTCGAAGACCTTCTGGACCGACAGCAAGACGGTGTTGACATGGTTGAAGACAGGGTCGAGATCGTACAAACCGTTCGTCGCTCATCGCATCGCCGCGATAGAGGAAACCACCAGCAACAGCGAGTGGAGATGGGTGCCTACGAAACTTAACAACGCCGACGACGCCACCAGGGACGTGCCTTGTGAGTTCGACAAGGCACATAGATGGTTCACGGGGCCACCATTTCTACGAAAGCATCCATCGGAGTGGCCATCCGAAGTCCCGTCGAAAGTCGAAAACACCGGAGAAGAACGTACGCATCACATCACTACGAAAACATCGATATCCGTCAGCCAGTCCGTACCCGATAGCGCACGATTCTCTAAGTGGGAACGGCTAGTACGAGCTACCGCGCGGGTACTACAATTTATACAGCTGTGTAGAGGTCAACGAACCGAGCGCGTTAACTATAGAAAGAAAAAACAGTACGCGGACCCCGACTGGAATAACAAGAATATAGCGAAAGATAATAAGAAACACACAGGTACGAAATCGAAACAGTCGAGGCATAATAAAGAAGAAAATAAATACCTGCCTATAGAAGCCGCACTACTAAGACAGGCGGAATCCTTAATAGTGAAATCGATACAACAGGATTCCTTCTCTGACGAAGTATACGCCCTAAGGAGCGGCAAATCGCTATCGAATAATAGCAGGTTACGATTATTATCGACAACGTTCGTAGACGGAATTATTCGTGTCAAGAGCCGGGTCAACGCAGCGGCGGGAGTCACGGAGTCACAAAAGTCACCAGCCGTGATAGATGGTGACCATCGAGCAACACGACTGTATATAGAATACACACATAGGAGCCTGCAGCACGCCGGCGTAGAGACAGTCGTGAACGAGTGCAGACAGCACTATTGGGTGCTCCGACTCCGCCCTGTGACCAGAGTCATCGTTCGCAGCTGCCTACCATGTCGGTTTCGAAGAGCAGCACCACCGTCGCCACCAACGGGCGACTTACCACCGACTCGACTCGCTCATCATCAAAGGCCGTTTACGTATACCGGTATAGATTACTTCGGACCGTTCACGGTCACCATAGGAAGACGCCATGAAAAGCGCTACGTGGCCCTCTTCACGTGTCTCACCACTCGAGCTGTGCATCTAGAAGTCGCCGCATCGCTATCGACCGACTCGGCTATACTGGCACTTCGTCGAATGATAGCGCGCCGTGGTTGTCCCACCGAAATCTGGTCGGACAACGGAACGAACTTCCACGGCGCGGACGCCGAGCTGAAGAAGGCGGCGCTGCAGGCCACGAGTGAGGAGGCCAACATCAGATCGATCACGTGGAGGTACATACCACCGGGCGCACCGTTCATGGGCGGAGCATGGGAGCGGCTAGTGAGGTCTGTGAAGACCGCTCTCACAGCTGTACTGCAAGAACGAAGTCCACAGGAAGAGGTCCTCGCTACACTACTCGCAGAGGCCGAATACACAGTTAATAGTCGGCCCCTTACACACGTCTCAGTCGATATAGAAGATCCCGAAGCGCTGACTCCGAATCACATACTGCTCGGAGGGTCAGCCCGAGTACCGTTGCCCGGCAAGTTCGAAGATAGGGATCTGATAGGACGCCCGTACTGGAGAGCAGCACAGCGCCTAGCAGATCAGTTCTGGGCCCGATGGGTTCGTGAGTACCTTCCCGAGCTTCAACACCGGCGGGAGCCCCGAGGGTCCGGACCAGCAATAGCAGTCGGCGACGTGGTACTCATAGTCGACGGGAATCTACCTCGCAACACCTGGCCACGAGGCGTCGTGATAGCTACGTATCCCGGTCAAGACGGAACGGTACGAGTAGTGGACGTGAGAACATCCGGAGGCATCCTGAGAAGACCTACGAAGCGGTTGGTGCAGCTGACATCGGCATCGGTCGTCTCTCCCAGCACGGAAGAATGCAGCATCGTGTCGAGCCCCGAGACTGCACGGCGGGAGAATGTACGAGACAACCGAGAAAGACAGCAACAGACGGTCTCCTTCGCACATGTGTAAGCGAGATAGCATAACGTTATCGTCCATATCGCGCGTATTTATAGTAATCACTCGTATAGTTAGGACCTTAAAGAGGTATTTCGCATCATTTCATAGAATTATTTCGCTAGAATATGTGTAATAGACAATCGAAAGGGATAGAGATAGACGGTCTCCCTCGCACGTGTGTGAGCAAGACAACATAATGATGTCGAAAAATATCGATCATATTTATAGTAATCATTCGCGTAGTTAGGTACTTAGAGAGGTACTTATATCATTTCGTAACAATATTTTATTAACTTGTAGATTTATTAAAGTTTAAATAATTTCGTATAAAGAGAGATAGATATAGGATTTTGTATAGAAAAATAGAGAAAGCAATAGGATTAAGGATATCTTCATTGTTTAATGTTTACAGATAGGAATTCATAGATTAAGAATATTTCGTCGTTTAATATTAATATATTAATGTTATTGTAGATATTTTATAGGTTTTTATAGTCTAAAAGTGATAATTCATATGTAAAAATAGGATTATAGGATTAAGGACATTTCATTGTGTTAATATTAGCTTAAGAATATTTTCAGATATAGTTTGCATAGATTTAAGGTTATTTTGTCAATTTATAGTTAATTTATAAGATATTTTATATGTAAAAAATAGTAATTTACATGTAAAAATAGATTTTAACAACATAGCATTCGAGAATTCATAGATGGATTAGCGACGCGCGCACGTGGCAGACTAACGCGGATTAAGGATCCGCGGGGGGCTTTTATATCAAGCGGTGGGGGACGAGGTAGATTTAAATACCGTGGCGAGGGCCCGACCCCGTTTATTGATAATTAGCGCACGCGCCGCATTAATTGTATGTTAAAATAATAGAGAATGAATAATTAAAATAGAGTAAGTATAGAGATAAGCTCGAATATTGTAAAAAGTATGTTTTTTAAATAAAGTAAATTCCCGGGGGTGAGGTAAGGGATCGCTGGCCAGCCAATCAGGGAAGTATAAATTGCTACTGCTCTAGCCGGCGACCCCCCGTGGGAGCTCGTGGCGGAGGTTCTTGCCGAGACCTACTCATACGTCTCGGGTAGGAGGGCTCTTGGTGAGAACCCTACGTTGGACGGGATCCTGCGGGTGCGTCGGATGGGGCAGGAAGCGCTTATGCGGAGGTGGGGGGAGGACCTGGCGGGGCAGCCGTACGGCACACGCGTAACGGCTGCCATTCGCCCGGTCCTTGAGCGATGGATGCGTCGAAAACGCAAGCCCCTCACCTTCCGTCTGACGCAGGTTCTCACCGGGCACGGTTGCTTTGGTGACTACCTGTGCCGGACGGCCCAGAGGGAGCCGACGACTGAATGTCACGATTGTGGCGCGGCGGTGGACTCTGCCCAGCACACCCTCGAGGTGTGCCCGAGATGGGCGGCGCTGCGTCAGAGTCTGACGTCGGTCCTCGGAGGAGACTTGTCGCTCCCGAGCATTATCATCGCGATGCTCGGCGACGACGAGTCTTGGAAGGCGATGGTCTCCTTCTGCGAGACAGTAATGTCCCAGAAGGAGGCCGACGAGCGGGTGAGAGAGGAGGCCGCCGACGTGGCCTCCATCCGCGGGCGACGAATGGGGGTGCGTAGGAGGCGCTACATAATGCGCCTCCAGTAACGCTCCCTGTGCCCGTATCGGGCCGGGATGGGAACCCGGTCCTGCTAGATACGGCGTCGTCGGGACTGTTCAGAGGTGAGCCGGACAGTCCCCATGGAGGAGAAGTCTGGCCTTTTCGCCGAGGCCAGCCTGTCGCTGGAGGGATCCTGTTGCCTGCAGATCCGGGACCCTCCAATTAAAGCGGCTGAAGGCTCCCGCAGGGGTTTAGTACGGTATTGCGCTCCCAAAGTGCCGAGTCCGACATAGGTCTAGGACTGCCGACCCGGGCATCCTGGATATCATCCGTAAATGGATTCCCCTGCGACAAAAAAAAAAAAAAAAAAAAAAAAAAAAAAAAAAAAAAAAAAAGGGAAGTATAAATTGCGGTGCCATTTCGGGCACTACATGCCAGTCTTCGATTGACAAGCGAATAGAAAAGATAGCGAATAGTACATGCCAGTCTTCGATTGACAAGCGAATAGAAAAGATAGCGAATAGTACATGCCAGTCTTCGATTGACAAGCGAATAGAAAAGATAGTACATAGAAGAGTAGTGAATAGTATATGCCAGTCCTCGATCGACCAGCGAATAGTAAAGATAAAGAATAGCAAGAGACCATAGTATAGAAGAGATCGCTTATAGAAGCTAGCCAGTCATTCTGATCCTCACAAGCGGGAAAATCTTCAACAATTAATTGGCGTTTCACTGACGTACACCCTCACTGAACGCACGGCGAACTAGAACCAGCTCACCCTTCGCATTCGTTTGATACCGGCCCTAGAAACAGACGTCTCATCGTCACATCGCATATTATACAGTCCACTTCGTATTTCTTTCGACTAGGGTCCGGTACAAAGATTATACATTATTTTTAATTTTGGTTTTAAAATAGTAGGTACAAATTCACCGATACAAAATAATTTTATTTGCCCCTCAAAAATAAAAAGATTTATTTTATAAATCGTCACAAGTTTTTTTAAAATGCATTGTACGTAATTTGTCAAAAAAAACATTGTTTCTCAATATATAAATATTTCCTATAAAGTAACATAAGGATAATAAACACGCAATGTTTTGATACTTTGTACGTTATTTATACATTCTTGGAAAAAGTTGAAACCAAAAGGTAAACTCGTGGGCGGAAGCTATCAAATATATAAATGATAAAGATAATAATAAAACATATATTATAAGAAGGAATACATAATATACACAAAATTATGTACATACGATTGTAATATTCGAGGTGATAGCTACTCTTCTCTTTCAATTGATCTCTTGAGTCACGTGAGATACGTGTACTATTAGTATAACAACATTGTTGTGGGTCTAATATAGAATTTATTTTTATTATGTTATTTTTAGAAAATAATAAATTTCTATGACCGAATACTTGTTATACATTTGGTATCTTGGTATCTGATTTTTTACACTTTTATTTTCTCTTTTGTACTGCTAATACACCTACTTACTATATTATTGTCGAATTTGTTGTTGTTGAGTTTGACGTTTTTATATATATTCTCATATCTTTGTTGTGTTTCAGCTAATAATTTTAAAACTTTTTACCGTAATAAATAAGTTGTTTACAAAAAATAATTTGTAATTAACATTAAAATCTAATAAATAATAATAACATTAAAACCTAAATTATAACTTTAGATTTCAATTTTATTCATCATTACCACAAACTTAAAATACTTGACTTAAAAGTTCAGGGTCAGAATTCTGCTGAGAAGAACCGACCCGAAACATACTTTGTGTTGTTTTGAAAATTTTTAGTATAATGTGATTGAATACAAGAATGATCACTAATTTATTTTGCGAGAAACGCAACTTTATATTTTTATATAATCTTGAACCATATAATATTTCTATTATAAATTTTTTTTGAAATAGTTTTAAAATTTATGACGAAGCAAATCTAGTATTGTTTTTGTGGAATTTTACCTAGTCTTATAAGCAACAAATTAATTTTAAGAAGCCCGAAACTAGTTGTTGTTTATTTATAAATATTTTGTGTATTTATAAATCTTGTCTCTGTGCTTTTGTACTTACTATGCTTCGTTACGGTAACTATATATTTTTATAAAGATATTGTGACGTAAATATCACTAAACTTACTTGCATACAAATATTCCTAAGGGAGTTTATAGCTGCAAGGTTGTAAATAGTTTGAATGGTTATTATTTGGATTATGAAAATAGTTTCTATGTTAGCAGCATTATCCCCAAAGTTATATATCATAAGACATGATGCCGTGAAGATAGCTAAATAGACTAGACTCTATTTTTACTCATATAAATATCTACAGTAGCTAATCAGGCAATGCCTCTATTCTTACAGTTGCCATTTAAGTAAAATACAATTCTATCGCCACTATCCTCTCTTTGTTTTATATAAAATAGTATGAAATAAATGTTTCGTATTTTTACGTAGTTTTTTATTTTTTTTATTTTGACGTAGAGATTTTCTTATAGTATTTTTATACCTATATAGTTTCAGAAAACTTCTTTAGCAATGCATGCTTACCTATAATATTTAGTTGAGTAAAGATTTTCCTATATCATGATATCTTCGGTCTACCGACAACATAGTCATATCGGCGGATATTCTGGGTGACCTGATTATAATGCTCAATGATCTCAACGGATATAAACAGGTGGGTTTAAATGATAATACGAACAGATAATTACTGAGAATTTAACACTTAAAATTGTCGATAATCTTAATATACATGAAATAACCATTAATGCGTGTTAGCGGAGATAATATATGATTCCGGGACATGGTTATGTAAGTATAATGATAAAAAATAACTCAGGGTTATTCAGTGCGGAATGTAAAGAGCAAGAATTACGCTGAAAGTCACAATGAACGTTAATCAATACTCAATCTAGTTAAAAATGTTAAAAATGAAAAAAAAAATTCTTAAAATAACTATTACATTTTATTAGAATAACGAAAAATAAAGACGTCTAAAATAGTTTAAATAAACAAAAAATAAATAAAACATTTAATTAACAAATTTAATATTAATATATAAAATAAACATATCAGAATATAACATATAACATAAATGAAAACTTACTTAACTTACTTTTGATAAAATAATACAGAGATTCTTTAACAAAATAGGCATTCTTGAACATTTCCTCATAACAATTCCAAGAGTTTTTACACACGCAATCTGTCAATTTTTACTCAATAGAATAACTATTTGTGGGAAACGCGGGCACCTGACAACATGAGAGAATGTATGCGCCGCCGGAAATCAATCAGAAATCGCGTTTCAACAACGTATTCGGGGTAAATTGAATATGTTTGCGTCGATATTCCTAACGTCTTCCACCGTAATTTGTTTGAAAGAGGTTTACATGTGGTATGGACATTTTCTATAGTATGAAACAAATGGTACCTATGTATCCCTATATGTTTTCTACGAATAACCTATATCATATGTTTTTTTTTTTTTGCAAATAGTGTTTTGAAATACGAAAAAATGGCTTTAAGGAGATTCTGATATCAAACCGCGCGTGTCGCTTACGTTCATTTATAGTTATTCATATGAATATTAAACCGTTCATATGAATTCTAATGTGAGATAATTATAGACTATAGCTCTTTAAATTTCCTTAATTAAAAAAGTAAAATGGTTTTTGAAATCAGAACAGTAAATTAGTTAGTGAGCCCGTTCAAACTACTCGTAATAAGCTCTTCAATATCATAAATTTTTATGTAGGTATAGGAAAGGAAATCATTAAAGTTCTTTTGTTATAATATGCACATTGAGTGTGTATTCAAAGATTACTGGTAAGCCTGGAATTTATTTTAGCAGTTATAGAAAGAAGATCAATTTTATTGATAGGTCAGAGTGGAATAATAAAATGTACCAAATCTCGTAATGGGTTTTTACGAGTTGAAGGGATCAAAGTTGAATAGAATACATTTTTATTTTATAAAATAAATCAAGCTAAAATGTTATGACATCTTTTATGATTTAAGTATGGATCATTAAAATAAAACTATACGAGCGCGTAACGGAGTCTCCTTTTCTCCGGTCTTCTTCTGCGGAGTGGGTCAGCGTTAACATCTGCTTCACGCTCCTGCTCCGCGGCCTCCTTCAAAGCCACAACCTCCTCGCAAAAGGAGGTTACGAGATAATGATAACAACCGGGACCGGAGGCTTTACGTGCTCTCCGAGGCACGGTTTTGAGACCCACAAGGACATAGACCCAGACCGGAAATAAATATTTGTACAAATACAAATATCTGTCCCGAGCGGGAATCAAACCCGTGACCGTCGGCGCGCGGTAATGAGGCAACTACTCGCACTATTACACCAGAACGATCGTCGATGAAATCTATCAAAGTAAAATTATATCCCGAAATCCGATTGGACATTAACTACATTATTAATTCAGTTAATCAATATTAATCTGTGACGACATACATTACATTGGCTCTCGAACCGCAAAGCCATTAGGATCAAATGCAAAGTCTATGTTGGTCTCGATTGCATTTATTAATAAATTAACACATGTCAAACATTCAATTAATAGGTGTATTTTTGACTTAACATCAATTTCAAATGAAATTTAATTTGCATTAGTCTAATAATATGCGACTATAATATTTGATATATTACTCTCAAACAATATATGTATTACAAAGGCGACTGACATGCAGCTCATAAAACTTGTAAAGGTTTGTCGTGGGCCATAAAATATCATTAAACGCCTTGCGGTCTTCACTTTACGACTAACGACATTGTTGTTGTGACTGCAATTGCAACTTTCTACTAAAGCGTAAGTTAAATTCAGGACGTATTATAAGAAGTTCCGTAAGACATTGTTGTTTCAGAAGGGAAAAATTAAAATAGCGTGTGATAGCACCACGATTAGGCTCATGTAGTGTTGTGTTTACTCATTCGTTTAGGGAGATAGCTATTGTTTCAGTGGGCTAATCATAGCTGAGATTACGGCTCGGTATGGTTTATTTTGGTATTATTATCATACAAATGAGTGAAAACCTCGGTATGGTTTTCACTCATTTGTATGATAATAATCCTTGTCGCCGCTCAGTGAATTCCAAGTCGGACTAAAAATTTGTATTTTTATTCGTTACAAAATAACAAAAAAAAAAAAAACAAGTTGTTGATATGAATGGTCATATCGTGACCTCCCCGATATCGGTTAGAAATTCTACTCTGGAAGTTGTTGATGAGTGCATCTACCTAGGACAAATGATTCAACTTGGTAGATCCAACTTCGAGAGAGAGGTCAATCATCAAATCCAGCTAGGATGGGCATCGTTCGGGAAGTTAAAAAACTTCTTCAAAGATTATTTTGCCCGTTTTTGTAACATTTCTTATTATTGCTCAGACCCTATTGGTTATAGCGTGATGTTATGTAACCTATAGCCTTCCTTGGTATATGGGCTATCCAACACATAAACATTTTTTCAATTCGAACCAGTAGTTCCTAAGGTTAGCGCGTTCAAACAAAAAAAAAAAAAAAAAAAAAAACAAACAAACGCTTCAGCTTTATAATAATAAGTATAGATGTGGTCCAAAAACGAAATGAACTGAATCAGTCTGTAAACGTCCTACTGCTGGAAAAAGTCCTCATCCCCATAAAGAAGAAGAGAAAATGTATAATTACGATTAAAGTAATTACTTTATGAATTAATATTCAAAATTTATATATATTTATTATTTAATTGTGCCATATATTATGTTAGTAGTACATAGTATGACAGCTATTTCACTTATAGACGTGTCAGTTGTATTTTTAAGCTAAAGTAGGAGTTTTATGCTTGAGTAAATTATTATTTCATATTATAAGAATAATATAGTTCTATATTATTATCATTCTTTTTTTTTGTATATATCCTTCTGGACTCTACTCGATTACAAAAAAAAAAAGTTCTTCGATTTAATAATATAATTAATAAATATTATTTGTGTAAGATGTAACGAACTTTGTTCTAACGTGGCTTGTTTCTAGAAATATAGATGGTGATTCTCCCGAGCATCACGTCGGTACGATAAATTGATTTGGTACCAGATGTGCTTCGACTACACCAGAAATACCGATACCAATCTTGACATTATTATTCTCAGGGCTTTGTATAGGTAGCAATGGCCGCAAAATGATTAATGTGAATAAATATACGAGTATATTAGTACATTACATTATTTACGCATATGTGGTTCTATAAAAAAAAAATTTATAGCTATGTGATATACCAAACACAATAAAATATAAATACAAAACGAAATATTACCAAACAAATTAAAATATAAAACACAAAAATTCTGTCGCCTTTATCTAATTTCGTTGTATTAAGGTAAATGTAATATTATAATAACCGATATACTAAGTAAATAACTTCTAAGGCATCGTGTAAAGGTTTTATTTTCGAGACTGTAAAAGTTTTTAAAGTAGGTAATCGAAACGAGTTAGTATAATACGTAATCTATAATATAAAAATAAGTCGGGTTTTCCTTCCTGACGCTATAATTCCAGAACGCACGAACCGATTTCCACGGTTTTGCATTCGTTGGAAAGGTCTCGGCACTCGGGCTCCGTGAGCTTTATAGCAAACAAATTTACGGAAAAATTTCAACAGAAAAAAAAATGTTACAAAAAACGAAGCATTCTGGTGGCGAAACGGAGTTCGCCGGGTTTGCTAGTATATTTATAAATATATAAATATATTCCAAGAAATATATCGTTAAAACGCTCAATACACAATATATACGATAAGATAGAAGTCTCTACCCAACAGTACACAAAACCGCAGTTTTAATCTATTGTCATGTAACAATTGCATGGTAAAATATACTGAAAGTTTTATGTACAAAGGTGTTATAAATATCATGGTCTCGGGTCGGGTCGTGGTTTCAGTGATAGATGATGGTACGTCTCCGCAGGCCGGCTTAGATCTCATTGAGAGGCGGGGATTAAAGATGGACATTGACGAATTGCCGCTCATAGATGTTGGATCAGTTTAAAACTTTGCTGACTTGTATAGTTTCAGCCATTTTAAAAAAATAATTTTATTTGTAGAAATGGTCTTTTAGAATTTGTTTATTGCAAAATTTGGTAACGCACTGTTAGGTTTAATATATTTTTAAATTGATTGAATAAAATAAAATAAAACAATTTATATAAACTAATATTAATTAATGTTTCTTCTTTAGTTTTTATAGACTAGAACGCTTCGAAATTTTCTTAAAAGTTACACGACATTAGTTTCAGTAGACATAAAGATGAAATGAAATAAAGACGTTTCCCGCAATATATTCATTAAATTATATGTTTTTATTACGCGTATCATAGATACTATGTCATCTTCAAGCAGTTAATCAGAGGAAATTCTTTAGTTTTTGAAAATGATAAGAAGAGCTTAAGAAGTAGAAGATATTAAGTAGATTAAAATTAAGTTTTCAACCAAAATGCACCAGAGCACTGGGTGGATTAAGATTTAACCCTTTATATAGAAAAACACACATAACAGTGGGACATCTATGTTACTAGGCTCCTTTATTTCAGTTTACTAACAAAACAGAAGTATTTCTATCAATATAATTTTAATATCATAATAAAAATATACACAAACTAATAATGAAAATCTAAACATACTCCTAAGTATACACATATTATATGAATATATGTTTTCTAAATGCTTTCAATTGTATTTATAATTCCCGAAGAAAAACATGGTGAGGTAAACGGTATATGTTGGAATAAGTTTTGGGACATGTTTATGTACCCAACCGATATAAGAGTAGCGTAGCAAATTATGTTTTCAAACATTCTCAAAAAGGTCTTTTCCAGTCTCAAAGTAAAAACAAGTCAATACTTTGCTGTATATACAATATATGTATAAATAAAAATACTATTTCTTTATGGAAATAAAAACAACATTTTATCGATACATAGTAAACGTTCAAGTATTGCATAAAATCAATTTAATCTACAATGCTTGATATAAGGGCGTCGTTAAGTTGTTAAAATTTTCAACCAATTCAGAGCGATAATGAAAGGATCACGATTCAAGTGGTCTGGTTTTAAGGGTGGCGTGAATTCTCCATTTCCAGTTTTTGTTGACTGTATACCGGGAAAAGTTTATTTTAACCTTTGTCTGGTAAATGTTAAAAGTTTTCACTTTGACCTACAAATACGAAGTTCGGAAACAAAATTAGGTACAATACAAGCAGTTTATTGCCGCCGGTCCCGCGGGAGGTTCCTACGCGGCGCCATGAAATAGAAACGGGATTTTCACTTTGAACTGGAAAGTTGGTGAAATTACTGCTATTATTATTATTGATGCGAAACTATCTCTGATTTAATTTTTTTTATCATTGTATGTTTTGTATTATTGCAAGAAGTTAATTTTTAGATAACATATTATGGTTATATTTAAGTTCAGGGCGCTATATGTGTATAATTATAGTATATTATATTATATCAAATTACTACATATAAAAAAATAAAAAAATTACATTTCGCTATATTACAATGATATTTTGAATGTAGGTATGAATAAATATTTCAAAATTTCGTATCGGCGATGAAATTCAGTTACAAAAATTCAAGCCTTATATTAATATTACAACCATTACCATTACTTAATGCTGTTTTTAAAAATAGTTCTTTGAAAACTCATTTAAGTAAGCTTCATTCTAGTATTTATAATAATAAAGATTTTTACTATGTATATTTTAATTTTTTTTTTGTAAAGCGTTGTTGAAGGTCTGTTAAGATGCCAGATACGCATCATTTTAGGGGGAAAATATAGAAATATTTGTCATAACAGACTACTTTATCAAATTTAATTTTTAACCATACAACGGGAATCGTTTAATACTTCGAGATGCAAATAACTGTCATATTGTATTATCATTATTGTATTGGCCTGTACAAACGTACAAACGTACTTAGTTCCAATCAATGCTCTGTGGTTCAAGGTGATGTGCGCATATCGGGACAGACGTACAAATATTATTTTAAGCAGTGGATTTGGTCTCTATATTTATTTTAAAGAAAACGGCAGTCGATTTAAAAAAAATGTGATAGACATGCAGAAAGAAAGCTGACAATGTATTCTAAAAATAATGGATTTTCTAAATATCTCTCGTGTACATACTGTCGGATAAAATTTAATTTTACGTATAGGTAAAAAAAAAACATACTCAGTGAATGCGTTAAGAATTTTATGCCGTTAAAATATTGGTATTATAAGTTTATCTTTTCTCCTTATACAAAATATATCAGATATGTTTTTAGTTATAAAGATTGACATAGTTTTAAGGCCAACTTTGACAATGAAAAAAAATAATAATTAAAAAACACCTTTTCATCCGTCATGTCTTTGTGCATGAAGTCGAAAGTCTTCGATTAATTTGTGTTATCTGTGATGACGGATCTGAGACGTCGTCTCTAACTATGGGCCTTTTAAACAAGCTCCAAGTCACACAGCGTGCAATGAAGAGATATATTATGATTTTTAATTATCTGCGAGATCGAATCAGAAATGATGAGATCCGCAGACAAACAAAGGGTACCGACATAGCCCAATGGATTTTCAAGCTGAATTGGCAGTGGGCAGGGCACATGGCTAATAGAACTGACGGTGGATGGAGCAGAAAGTTTCTCGAGTGGAGACCACGTACCGGCAAGCACAGCGTCGGACAGTCGTTCACAAAATAGACGACTTGAGGATAATCGCCGGAAGCCGTTGGATGAACGATGCTTTGAATCGGTTGCTCTGGGGGTCAATGGGGGATTCCAACGTTCAGCAGTGGACATCCAATGGCTGATATAATGAAAATTTGACAATGTAAAGGTGGTGTCTAAACGTTGTCAAGTTCATCTTAGACAGATAAATAAATATTTTATGGTTAAATTTTACAATATTTTTATAAAACTTTATTTTGAACCTAAAGATGCAACGTAAAAACTAGATTACATCGAATGAGGTACGTGAGAAAATCATACAAGGTTATAATACGAACTACAGTCTGTGACAAAATAAAAAAATGCACAGAACCTTACAACGCACCTTTAAATTATCAAAGTGGGCCTTGAGACGCTATAATGTTCGGTATTACGAATATTCAAGATAGAAATGAAAAATTTTTCAAGGCATGCCATATTTTTATCTATCGCTGCATCTATTTTTTCGTTTTAGTTATTTGTCTTCAGCATTTGTTTTTTTTTTTATAAAATATATTTAAAAAAAATGCTGATAATGTTATATTTTTTGTCTATAACCTGCAGTATCCTATACGACCTACTTACGGTTGATGACATTTTAAATCAGTTACCCACGAGCGGTTAAATTCAGACTGGCGTGTAACACATCCTCGTAGCGATTTAAAAAAGAGCATAAAATACCTATCGCAGAGGGAACAGGTATATTCTATTTTTCCTTTTATTTTTCACTGCGAGCTATAACGCCTTATTGGTGACAGTTTACGATACAAAACGTAGCGCTGTAATATTTTGCTTGTAATTGAATCGCAGCAAAACGTTTTTTAACGTAAAAAATATTCTATTTTTTTTTTATAATCAAACATTGTTGTTATATAACAATGTTCGGTAATCTTAATTTATTTAGTTTACTTTCGATGGTTATGTTTAAAACACAACCTGCGAAACATTTATATTGATGTTAATGACTGGTGACATTTCATCTTATTGTATTTTCTAAAGTTTATACGACTACAACTAACTGAATAGCACATGAAAATAAATCAAAAGTTACCATATTGTTTTAAATGCAATAAATATGTACTTATAGCAAACTAGCTGTGCCCCGCGGTTTTACCCGCGTTAATTTGAGGGAAAACTTACTTAAATATTTTTAAGTAACTGCTCTAAGAGAAGGTACCTGCCTCGTTGGTCGAGTGGTCGCAAGCGTTACTGCCGAGCAAGGGGTCTCAGGTTTGATTCCTGGGTCGTTCAACGTATTATTGGGTTTTTTATTTTTCGAAAATTCTCAGTAAAAAAGTGATGTTATATTTAATTTAAAATTGGAATTATTATAGTTAAAAAATGTCTCGAGAAGAGAAATAAAGGACACAACGGAACCTCTCAAAAAAGATAATTTTTTCCGTTTTTGTAACATTTCTTATTATTGCTCAGCTCCTATTGGTCGTAGCGTGATGTTATAGCCTTCCTCGGTAAATGGGCTACCCAACACAAAAATAATTTTTCAATTCGAACCAGTAGTTCCTGAGATTAGCGCGTCCAAACAAACAAACAAACTCTTCAGCTTTATAATATTAGTATAAATTATATTATATTATATATTATATAAAAGTATAGATAACGTATAACACAAAAGAAGGATTTTATTAAAGAGGTACAAAAATAAATTAGATATTTCATACAGACCCATCTTTCCCACTGGGCACTCTGGGCATTTGCCCAGGGCCCCGTCATCAATAGGGGCCCCATTAGTTCTTGCCAGATCACTGAACTATAACCGATATTTATTACCGAATTTTTTTTTAATTCGAATATTCCGCCGATGAAAAAAAACCCGGAATCTGACTACAAGGACGTATCTCAAATAACAAAACGCAGAAGCTTTTGTGATGTCTCTGCAACGTCAATTGAATCAAATGGAAGAGAGAAATTCAAAATTCAGAAACCTTTCTTTCCATAATTGATACTCTGAGCTTTCATCTAAAACAGCGATTAAGTTCGTATAAGAACATTAATAAACGTTTTGATTATTTTTTTCGCTTGAAAGCTCTGAATTCCGAAGAGTTGAAAAAAATTTACTCAGAATTTGCAGAATTTGATTATGAAGACGTTAATGAGAAAGAGTTATAAATGGAATGTCTGCATATAATAATAGGTTACCTACTTAAAAATTGTTCACAGTGAAATCGAAGGAACCCATATTATATTGGAAATATATCAAATTATGAAAGAAAACAAAATTGAAGACATAATATTTTCAAATGTAGAAATCGTATTAAATTCGTTTTAAGCATTGATGGTAATTATCTGCAGTGGGGAACGCTCCTTCTCCAAATTGAAAATAATAAAAATTTATAGAAGCATGTTTATTTACCTTCTTTGTCTATTCTAAGAAAATTGTGTTCTGTTAAAATCATAGGGACCCCATTACCCTAATATGCCCAAGGCCTTCAATAGGATAAAGACGGCCCTGATTTCATAGTATTCCTAGTAAATTGCTTTGTTTATTCAAGGGCACTTATTCGCATGACCAACAAGCAGTACTAGCTACGAGTATATGATGAAACACTTGCGGCATCGATATCACAAATGATGAAATGCATGCAGTTAAAAGTTGTTGAAACATTGACCAGTCTGTGACTAATAGCAGTGATAAAACAAAACGTACAAGTAATTAATGTTTGTTCAAAATTTAGCAGCAGTCACTGTAATTTAATCAATATATTTAAAAAGCAGTTAAGCTTGAAAGTTGATGAATGATGTGTATTCCCGTCCTGTAAATATTAATGCTCGTGTTTAGTCCTTTTTGCTATTTTTATGTAAATAAACTAAACAGAACAAAATTAAATTGTAAATATATATTTATACATGTTTGTGATTGCTCTAACATAATGTAATTGTTAATAGACTACTAGCAATATTTGGGTATCTAAATTGTATTTTAAGGGTTTCTGTTGTTCTAGGTTAAGTGTTAAACTAAAATGCGGATCGTAATGTCCCAGAAGGAGGCCGACGAGCGAATGAGAGAGGAGGCCGCCAACACGGCCTCCCTCCGCGGGCGATGAACGGGGCTGCGTAGGAGGCGCTACTTAATGCGCCTCCAGTAACGCCCGTGTGCCTGTGTCGGGCCGGGTTGAGAACCCGGTCCTGCTAGACACGGCGTTGTCGGGACTGTTCATAGGTGAGCCGGACGGTCCCCATGGAGGAGAAGTCTGGCCTTTTCGCTGAGGCCAGCCTATCGCTGGAGGGATCCTGTTGCTTGTAGAACTGGGACCCTCCAATTGTATTGCTTAAACAACTAGTATGTCTTCTAAAGTAGGTAATAAAAATAACAATAACACCGGTCTGAGAAATTATTTTGTAAAAAGTTTTTTTCTTAAATTTTTAATGATTGTTGTTATTGTCTTAAAACGAATATACAACGGTATTTATTTATAAATAAATATAAACTTTTTATATTTATTAAAATAGGTCGGGGGAAAAGGTTTTTTGTATTTTTTATGTATAAAATTGAAGAAAAACTCTTTGGCTTATAATCATACTAAATAAATCACAAAATAATGTTTTCTAAACAGTATACCTATCCTCTCTTATCTAGAATCCAATTTATGGATACTATATCTATGGTACTAGATTTCAATCCAAAAGTATTGTATAACGTAAACACACAAACTTCAACGAAATGTTCAAGCCAAATGTAACCGCACTTTCATGGAGAAACTTTTCTGTATGTTACTCAATTCTAATTTAATAAAATGGTATTAAGCAAAGACCACGGCGAGAACAACACATTTAACCAATTAATGTCCAATAACATCAAAATCATGCATTATGACCCCTAATGTAATGTGTGATTTAAATGAGAGATCTTGTTTGCTCCAAAGTTCGTTTATTAATCAATCCTCTTTTATTAGAGTAACTCTATTTATATATATATAACCGGGAGGCTTACATACACACACTACACTAAGGAATTATAGCTAGAGAAGAAATGTAACTGGTTTGATCCAATAGAAAACGTCAAAAATTGGATGCGAAGCCATTTAAACTAATATAATAAAGGCTATCGATATTAATAAGAAAAAAAAATCACCTTTTTTTAGTAGAGAACTTTTATTACGAAAATTCAATTAATTTTTATGATTGTATGAAATTATTCCGGCTTGAAAAGTGTCAAGATAGTTTGAAAATGATAAAGGTGGACGTGGAAACCGCTCTGCTGCATAAATTTACTTTCACCAATAGTCACTAGACTACTTAAGATATAGTCAACATCAAAATAAATAAATTTAACAATAATTGTCATGTGTTATGAAAAAAAAAAACAATAAAAATGTTTAAATTTATATGATTACTAGTGGCCCGTCCCGGCTTCGCACGGGTATTTAACTAAAATTTCAAAAATTAAAAATTAATATTTTTTTATTACTTACACCTGCGTCGATACTGGAAAATATTTTATAATAGATGGATTGAGTTGTCAAACACTAAGGAGTATTGATATCAACTTCGAAGCAAATAACTTCCAATCCCCTTTTAACCCCGTTTTTTTTTTTTTTTTTTTTTTTTTTTTATGTCTTAGTTGAATAGGCAAACTGGCAGACGTGCCACCTGATGTAAGATGTAAGTAAGTGGTCGACGTCGCCCATGAACATAAACTAGTTTACCTGGAACTAGCCCAGCCAACTCATTTATGCGTTGCCTATCCTGAGACATATGATGTTAAGTCTCGGTGCCAGTAATTACACTGCCTGTCTTGCCCTTCTTTCCGAAACACAGCAAAGCTGTTTAACGGAAGAAATAAGCAAGATGGTGGTACCCATGCAGCCGGGAGCGCGGCACAGCGCATCCCTCCCACCGGTAGGTGGTAGGTTAGGGGATGAATTTTGATAAAATACGAAACACGTCTTCAATCAATTCTGTTAAAGAATATTTATGCAAAATTTGAAGTAGATTGGACCAAAGAATCACGTTGTCCCATACAAACTTTTCCCCCCCTTTTCACCCCCTTAGCCAAATTTTTAGAAAGTAATACAACAAATACCCCCTTTTGCACACCTATAACATTCCTTATTCTTGTACTTTTTTAAATTGGTTGATAGAGAACGCTATTAATTAACCTGCCTTTTGTGCAATATATATAATGTATTGTACAATAAAGAATTAAACAAATACTATATGTTATTTTTTTAATAAAAAATTTATTAATAGCTATAATTAACGTAGCGTAAAATTTTAATAACCCAAGGCACCCAAGCGTTTTACTATGTTTATTATTGAAAATAAATAGAATATTCAAAATGTGTTCCGACAAATTTTATTGGAAGTAAATTTACTCTTTAGATTATTTCTAATCAGAACATTGCAAAATAACTGTAACTAACATAGATAATAACCATAGTATTAACTTCGCAGCGTTATTTTAATATTCGCATAAATTATAGAAATACGTCAGCAGTATAATTTTAAGATTCCTCTTAGAATATTTTTTTTTTGTAAATGTCAATATTTTAAGTACAAAACTGTATATAAATGCTTGCACTTTCCACTAAGCAAATCAAATAAAATTTCTATATAAATAAATCTAACTCCACAAACAACCGTCCTATTACACTTTTCAAAATATTCAAAAATCTATTTAATAATCCACATTTGTATTTCACAAAATAAAGATCATAATCACGTAAGTTTTTTACTCACCTGTCATGTTTAAGGTAAGTGACATACTTGAGTGCGCAAATGGAAAGAGAATTTGAGAGTGACGATATATAACAACATATAGCATGTAGTTAGGCCCTACGAACAAAGCATATCGGAAAATCCGCGTTCCTACGCCTCCACTTTTAATCTAGGGACGTCAAACGAGGGAGCATCAGAGTAGCATAAAACATCCAATAGTGTTGCTTGACGCTTATAGAAGGAGCTAATTTTACTTAAGTGGGCTACTCTACGTGCGATGCACGGAATGAGCTCTAGGGGACCCGTGTTATGTTTGACTAGATGGGTGCCTAAAACTGTTTTTATTTGTATAAAAAATATATAACTTTTTTAGATCAAATACTAACAAAATTTTATCTTTTTGGTGAAATAATTTGCTTACTGCGTCCTCGCTAGAAAAAGAAAAGAAAAAAAAAACTAATATGCTTTTTGCTTTTTGCAAATTAGGTTTTTTTAATGTTATTACTACGGTTGTATTATTTTTAATTATATTTAAATATTTGTGTGTTTGTTTATACTGATTCTATTTTATTATTATACCCAAAGTACTAAAACGATATTATTAATTGGTTGCGTACATGCAATAATTACTGTCTAATTAATATTATAACAATATTTTTTAAGTATAACATGTAACAAATAATAAATTACAATAAATATAATATAATATATTATACGTTAAAATTACATTAATGAAGTTTTTTTGTAAAAATTTTAATAGGGACCATAAAAGCGTCATATTAGTGTCTACTAAATACTTGAGATAGTAGCAATGCGCGCATTGTTTAATAAGTGTACATATAATCTTTGTTTGTGTATGTTATACTTTGAAACTTTAATTTAGAATATTTTATGAAATGTAAATATTTTACATTTTCAAGTCGCATTCAACTGCATTTCATCCAAGTGTAGTGGAGCTAATTTAAAGCATACTTCGTATCTCTCAATTTAGAAGAGTAGTTTCTTTTAGGAAAACCTCGGCTCTCTTATTTTAGACTTAACTAAATCAGCTGTATGAAAGAAGGAAAGGTGTTTGCTAATATTTTTGGATTAAGTAAAGAACGTTTATATTACACAGGATAGTAGTACTATTTGAAATTTATCGCTCCGTTATGGCGGTGAGTGCATGCTAGCCACCTTCCAAAGCCACCTCCAGATAAAGCAATGAGATTTGATGAATATCAATAATGTGTATTTTAAAAATAAATAAAAGTGATATTTCGTATTGGAATTTTTGTTCCTTTTTGAAGATAATTTTGAAACTAGTGCAATATCAATACTTTAAAAGCGCTATAAACTCAACGTGAGTTTTTAAATCTTACTGTTATTTACTTAAACAGTGTAGTAACTTAATATACATAAAAATATACATACATACATAGTACATATACATAAAATTGAGTAATTTACAGAAAGCTTAAATTTAATAAAACATATTACACCTAATTTTTAAAAGTTCGTTATCTAATTACTATGAAATAATTCTAAAATTGTTTCGTTATTTCAATACTAAGCACTAAAATTTCCAAATAACTAAAAATTTAATGAAATAGTATTGAATGTGAAGTCAATACCGAGCTATGATTATACTGTCGAGCAGGGAATCGGGCTGACGCGAAATTGATTCAGTGCGAGACGTGAGCCGACTTTAAAATGGCGGGATTCAAACGTAAGTCCGCGACCGACCAGACGAAACGAAACTTTATGCTGACACGGTAAATTTAATTAAACCGACTTTTAAATATTCAATATTCGAATATAAATCTGAAAATGTAAGCAAAAGATATTTTCGTCTACCAACATGAAACAAAATAAAAAGGTAAGTGTGCAACCTAGGAAGAATTTAGTACGTAATTGAGATCAAAATGATTGAATAGTTTTTTGTTTCAAAATTGAATAAGTTTATTTTAATTGAAAAGAAATAAAAGTTAACTTAATTATTTCAAATAAAAGTTAAATAAATTTAAAATAGTATTTGTAGTATAATAATTATTTACATTTAATAAACATATAAAATATGTATTTAATTGAACGTATATTAGTTTATTAAAAAAAAGCTAACGATTTTTGCCTTTAATAAATAATAGTTTCAGCCTAGTTAAGTTGTTTTAGTAAGGATCTTCCCAATGACTCTTGCTCAGGAGTGTTTTATTGTTAGATTTTGTATCAATTTCTTGTTTTAAAAAAATACCCGCTATAAAAATTGCAATCGAGTCGTATCAAATATTATAAAATATGGTCGAGATCGGAATTGAGTATGCATTTTCTAGAAGCGACGATGTGTTGACACAAAAGTCACTGTAACTACCTCCAGGAAGGTAAAAGTGCAAAGTCGGCAGAAACAATCAGTTCAGTTAACGAAAAGCTATTTAAAAAATTCGAAATCATTTTAATTGCATCAAAAAATGGGTCGGAATTTGTTGTTGGAAAATTTTGCCCAAAAAAGGAATTAAAAGAAAAATAGAAAACGAAAACTACGACTGGTTATTAGAAACCAGGGTCTATGGCAAGTTCACACATCGTGTGCAAAGACAAGATACATTGATCGATTTTGTTGCTTTTCAGAAATGACATTAGACTGATTCAAAAAGCCAGCAACAAAATGAAAACCAAAGCCGAGACGATTTTTTAACATGTTACTGGAAACCAAGGTCCATGCTACCTTCACACATCGTTTGCAAGATGTAGTGACTGATTTCGATTTTTTTATTAGCTAGTCGTTTTTTTTTTTTTTCGAAAATTGACTAAGCAACAAAAAGGCTGGCCCGCTGGCGCAGTTATCAGTGATTCTGCTTTCGGCTCCAGGGTTGTGGGTTCGATTCGTGCTCCGAGTCTGGGTGTAATGTATATTTATTTATATATGTATTATTTATATCTATTATTATTATTATATATGTATTATTTATAACTTAAAAAATGTATATCATTCGGCTGTTACCTAAAACACAGGCATTAAGTTGTCTACCTTAGGAACAGACGACCGCGTTTGTATGTATTATATTATTTGTATAACATAATTAGTTTTTTAGGAACTATTTAGCTACAAATTCTAATGCAAAGATTGATTGTTTTTGCCGATTTTGCTCTGCTAGCTTCATGGACCTACTACAAATTGGCTGTCACATTAATGATCGCAAGTTCGATATCCATCCATGAAAAATGCTTATAGGCTATACACTAGTGTACCCATATTGGTACAAAAATTCATCGCAGGAGGATTCATCGGTTGAGTGTGAATCTCTATTTTATACTTATATAAAAAAGGCATAACATGCAGAGTAATATTTAATATATAAATATATGTAAGCGCATTATGCAAAAACCGAAATGCATTTTAATAAATCTGACAAACAGCTTAATACTGAACTTGCAATTAGGAAACTTTGACCCGGTGAATCAAAACTTTCAAAAGAAAAAATGAAGATGTGTATCGAAAAAAAACTAATATTTCTCTTTAATTTTATCATTTATTTTATTATTTTAATTTTAAAATATTGTTAGTCATTCAAAAGACCTATAGTACACGTGCTTTTTTACAATATTTTTAAAATAAATATACAACTCAATGTAACTATTCGTCAGCCCTCAATGGAGAAGCGTGGTGGATGAAGCTATAACCCTGTTCCAGACTCTTACAGACTAATTCGTAATAATACTGTACAAAATAACATGTATATCTATTTGAAAAATTTTCTTAAAATGAAATTTTATGTTTATAAAAACACGCTATAAATGGCTATCGGGCTATTATTGTAAGATACGAGGAAAAACCATAGTCAGCTTGACATTGTTTTCTGAAACGGAAATACTAGTGACGCCGTTTCCGGTGATTCAGTAAGCAAGCGAGAAAATACAGATACTTTTTCCTTTTCTTTAATTTGTTATTGTTATTTTACTCTTCGCCAAGACGCAATTTTTTTTACATGTTTTTACAGTCAATATTAGTAACCATTCATAGAGTGACGTAGTATACATTGATTTATAAAATATTATTGATTCCTTAATTATTTCATTTGGATATTCTAAAATCTATTTATTTGACGATAGGTATTTTTTGAATAGCACTATTCTCTAACAGCCAGTCAATATATATATATATATATATATATATATATATATGTATATATATATACTGACAGTTGATTCACCTGGTGGTAAGCAAAAACGACATCCATAGACACCCAACAATATTCCACTGATTGGTAAAGACTTCTTCTCTTATGAATTAGAAGAGTTAGGCTTTATTTCTTCGCCCTTATTTTGTGTCTAAGAATTTTTTTAAACTAATTATTGGAACATTTTCATTATATTAATATCAAACATGTACCTATGCTTACATTATAAAAATATTTATATACCCATAAACATGTACAACATACTTAAACTCTCACATTAAATATTGTTATAAAATTAAATAACCCATAAACACTATAATATAAGGAGGGTGAAACGAAAAATACTTCAACTTGTAACGATAAATATATAAACCATTTTTTTGCACTTACAGAGATTTTTAACGTTAAAAATGACTCTCGAATACTTAATCTTGATGATTTGTCAATACAAAAATCGATTAACCGAGTCTCGATAGCACTGTAATGTTATTTTGAAGCAGACATGGGGTCGTTGATTGCTACGTCTAGGGCTGGTGCCCCACTTGGGGGAAATTACACTAGAGCGTACCTTCATCGAATGTTTTGTGTGCCCGACCTGCATCACTTGTTACCTGAGTGCTCAAGTCGCGTTTGAAGCGAAATAAACCAAAGCCTTGCTACATCGACTTCAAATTACTCGCCTCTTTTATTCGCTGATAATAGCAGTTTACTCTGTGCTACTACTTGCAGCGAGTTTTTCAAGTGCGTGTTCAGGTAAAAAGAACGTATTCATTTTTTTAGCCTCAGCTTCTTGTTTGTGAATAAAGATTCAATTTATTTGGGTGAGTATGAGTCCTTCTGGAAAGTTTTTATGATTTTAGCATTACAGAAGTATTAATCTGTTCCATTCTGTTTGGAATAATATTCGTAAAATCGTATCGTAATCGTTGTTTTTTATTTAATTTCATAATACTTTGATATCACCTGTGAGACAAATATGTATGTAGGTAGATTTTCGATATAGAGAGTATTCTCTTTCTACTTTCTAAAATATATAAAGATTCGATCTTTTATCGCAAATAAGAAATAAGGTGACCTTATACTCAATCAGGTTGGAAAACGAAATAAAAATTTAAAATGCCAAGGGCGGGAAAAGCGCAGAAAATCGTATGAACCGTGTTGCTTCACACCCATAGGCGGTACAGAAATATTTTCCGTTTAACTAACGTCGCTCGAGTCATGCGAACTAAGTGCATGTTTTCATTATACCAAAATTATGAGTAAAAATATAATTGTAATTTATAAATAAATAACCTTCAATAATCAGTTTCGTAGCGATACGCGAACGACGAAGCTAGTTATGAAGTAGTTATGAAGCGAACTGTTATCACGGTATTTTGTTTGATTGGTCGTTGCCATTATTTTTTGCGTGTCGATTCAACAACCTAGGTCCAACCCCCTTTTTTAGTTTTTTTAACGATGGGAAATGAGAAAAGTCTATGGAATGTTGTTTTACTTATGGTATTACAAAGTATTCACCACATCAGCCGTTAGATGTCCACTGCTGTACGTAGACCTCTCACGTCATCTCTGAGGGGGTTTGCCAATACTCAACTCACTTGGCAGACGGGTTGGAGAGCGCAGCATGTTGTGGAAGGATATGGTGACACTGCTGGCCATCACCATCCTGGTTGGTGTACAGATGTTCACACCACTATGGCCTTAATCATCTTTTACGTATACTCGTACGTACGTCAAAATAATTTTTATTTCAAAATTTATTAATACAGAAGAAAATTCATACACATGTTATTGTAAGTGAATGTTAGTTTGTTCCTGAAAATATACTCAAAATTAAGGGCTTTAAGTTGTAAGGAGGTGTTGCGATTTTCACTCACAGGTTCATTTAATATGAAATGTGTGTATAGTCAGGGTAATCCGGGGATAGAACAGGAACACATGAATCTTTTTAACAGTGATAAAATTGATAACGTAATTTCTTTAGGTATATTTTCGTTCTTCTGTTAATACTTGCCAATTTGACTGGGACAATCTATTTAATATTTCTGAATGGAAAAGAAAACCCGATTAACCAGGTGATTTAAGTGGTCACCATGCAACATGGTCAGTCAAATCTGATCAAAGAAGCGGTAAAATAGTTGATACAGCACTGGAAAGTAATTTTGAAAACCTTATTATCTTGGAACCTACCCGAATAAAACTAGTTAATGGAGCTTTACAGTCAGTTTCTCCGAACGTATCTTTTGTTTCTGCAGCTATTGTATTAAATTTTAATTGGAATGTTTTACGAGATTTCGGGCAGCATTTATCGATTTATTAAATTTTCCACTATTATCAGAGCAACCTTTAATAACATTAAATGTAGAATTTATACAAAATGTGGACTAGCAAGCATACGGAAATATGTTAGAAAACTTTTTTCAAATTATATGATCAGTGATAATTTACAACAAAATTATAACACTTTTATTAAGTTAATACTAATCGTAGTACTAGTTTCACTATGAGAAATTATGGGGATATGACACTTTCAATATCTGTGGTATTATTTTATTTTATTGTATTTTATATATTATTAAGCTTTGTGTTTATGTGTTCGAATATTTGTATGTATGTATGTATGTTTGTGTATGAGTGTATGTATGTATGTATTTTGTATTTAAGTTCGTATGCATGTATGTATGTGTGTGTATATGTGTATATATGTGTCCGTAGTGTATTTACATACATGTTTACCACTTTATTGTTACCGCTTACAATATTTTCTGTTTGGCCTAAAGGTTGACTGGGAGAGAATGCCACTAGGCATTAAGTCCGCCTTTTGTTACAACTACATTTGTATTGTTGGACAATAAAGTATATAAATAAATAAATATTCTGCCACTAGTCTAGATCTCTTAAAATTTCACAGAAATTCAACCCCAGAAAATGTAACAATTCCAAGCAAAAGATTACATGCGCTCAGAGATTGATGCGTCGATTTCTTAATAAATCTTGGAACTCTTTTTGCTCTTCTTTAGATTATACGTCTACTCAAGATGAAGTTTATAATAAAATATCATGATTTAAAGAAATATTAAATGATAAAGATTTATTAGCAATGATTTTGCAACTAATTTACTAAATTCTTTAATTCCTAACTATTTGTATTCACAAGATTCTACTTTTAATTCAAAAAATACTATATTAGAATTGGACATAGTAATCTATGCAATAATTAGAAAATAGTATAAAACGTAAGAACATTTCAATTAAAAAAAAAAAAAAAAAATAGCAAATTGTTCTACTGGTTTTAGAAGAAATCAATCAACATTGCTAAATCTGTCTGTTGTTAGCACAGTTCAATGGGGATTTAGAAAAAAAGCATTATTTTAGGTTATTTTTACGTTTATGACGTAATACCTCGTTTTGGATTGTATATCGGTGAACCGTTAATAAGCCGTTGAACAATGGAACTATACTCTAACGCGATTTGAAACTTATTTCTCGACGTGCTACAGTCACTATAACTTCCCTCACCGCTATTATCAAATCGATTTGGCTACCACTCTTTAAATTATATTATTTAGAAACTTTAAAAGCTGACAATCGCCTGGCAAAGTGTCAATAAAATAGTAAACGTTAGTTTGTTTTCCACTCTGGAAAAATTTGCCAAAAATATAAATCTATAAAATGTGTTTTCTATTTACTGTCTTCATGTATGTAATTATTAGTGATAATTAAAATATCACGAGTTTTATTTTATAAAAGAGAGCATAGAGGCATCTATAGACTTTTTGGGTAACTCTTATGGTTACTGTTTTACTTGTGTGAAATATAGCAAAATATTATATACGCCAAAATCTTCTTCCGTTATCTATCAGGCGGTCCAAAAAATATATATTAATAATTTTCTGTTTTATAACTGACTTGACTGATCCGTTGGCGCAAGTTGCAGTGACCCTGTTTTCTGCTCCAAGGGTTGTGGGTTCGATTCCCGCCCCGAGTCTGGGTGTAATATATGTTTATTTATATATGTATCATTTATATGTATATTTAATATGTATATTTATTTAAAAAAAAAAGTGTATATCAGTCGGCTGTTACTTAAAACACACCTTAGGGACAGACGACCGTGTGACCGTGTGTATGTTAAACATATTTATTTTATTTTATTTATTTATAATAGTCCAGATTAATCTTGAAATTCGTGTTAATACTATTTACTTAGATATTTTATTATCGCCTCACATATCTCAGTTGTAAATATTTTTTGTAGGAAACATACTGAAAATATTAAATTTAAACAATTATACAAATTAAAAAAAAATAGTTTTAAGCAGATATTCATTCAGTAATTTAAAAAAAAAAACTTTAAAAATTGTTATTTAGACATCATGGTTTAACTTTGGTTAAATTTCGATACTTTCCAAATTGATCAACTTTTATGTTCACTACATCGCGTCTGAGAATGAAACTCAATGTTTCACATTTAATAATTTTCCGTAACATGTGACGCAAAAGAAATTAAAAATTGGCCTCAAAAATTTTAAAAAGAATATGTCCAAAGAAACAAATAAATAAACTCTTTGAAGCATAGATGACAATCATGACCCTGAATTGTTGACATTAATTAAATAAGACATAATTGATAGTTCTCCAGTTGTCCTATAAACAATTTGGAATCACAATTGAATTGAAAAGCATCACTTGCAAGTTCATCTAACGCGAGTTTAATGTGAATTATTTACAACGACTTTGATAATTGCTCGAGATCTACATCTCTACTGACAGATAAATACAAATTATTGTCTGTAATTATCAGATAACATGATTTTGCAGCTGGTGTCGTAATATATTGCAACAATTACAAAGTTATTTATAACACCTGTTTACCTTTGTATGTAATCAGTAAATATTATTATATACATATTTTATTGTAGACTATTTTATTTGGTAAAAAAAAGATAAGTTTTAAGTAGATAGATAGTGCTATTAACATTGCTACAAAGTAATTTTTTTTTATTATAAAAATGTTTTATGTATTAATTCTAAGTAATCCTAAGTAACTAGATCATTAGGGATCAACATTTTAATTTACTTCATAAGAATGTATTTTATACATTGAGAGTGTTCTGTTAACGCATTATTAATTTATTACATATGAAGAGCAAAAAATAATTAACTTCGAATTTAATTATACAGACAATAAGCTAATGTTCAAGTATTTATCTAAATGCCTTCAGGCGGACGAAAATTAAATATTCATTATCCTTATAAATTCTCGTTTACAAATTAATTTTTATAATATCTTCGTAAATTGGATAATTCTTTTTTTAAAACATGCTAAGAATTCGAATTATTAACGAAAAATATTCTTTTGTTCAATTAATCATTGGTTTATTATTTTTAATAATTTTTATTTAATTTTGAAATATTTTCTTCAAAACTTGTAGTTAAATAATGAATACTTAGTTTAAAATTAGCTTGACTTTAGTTTTGATACGTTATCATTTCTCAATCACCTTTGGATATGTTCTTACTATTATATTCGTTTAACAAAGATAATGATGGCATCATAACATTTTTGTTTGTCAGCTGTATATAAGTTCTATCGATTACCGCTGATATTGATAGCACAAAAAGTGTTGAAGGTTCAGGTCAGCGTATTCTTTGTGTAGTTGTGAAATCTTATGTATTTCAGTCGTTATGCTAAATATAACTAAACACGTGCAAATGAAAATATTAATTAATTATTATAAATACCTCCAGTAATCAAATCAGCTGCGCGAGTGGATTTATGAATGCGTGGGTTTTCAGAACTCAAATTGGGTTTGGTAAGTCCGAAACATCTTTATCACTTAGCATGTTGTAATAAGTAATAAACTTAACTTAAAACCATTTTAACATAAGTTTAAAATTGTAACTGTATATATGCAATGAACAATTGATATAAAATAAAAACAGTATTTCGTTTTAATAGGGTAATATTTTACTTACATAACATAAGCAGAAATGCCCAGTCGGTTACAAACATCTTTATTACATAATATACAAAAGCTGGTCGTGATCGGGGATCGCACCACCAACCGCTAGCACAACAGCTACTGTTAAGCCAGGACTCCACCAAAGCGAAGATGTGTGGAGATGTTTGAAGCGGCGACGAGCGGATATGTTTTTCAGCTAGAGTGTATCCACCGAAACTGTGCGGAGATGTAGGCTCGGGCGGAGATATGCGCTGTCTATAGCAGAACTGTTCGATTTTTTTATAACCACTGAACAAACCGACACCGACACCGAACCAACTGACACAAATACTGAGACTGATACACATAATAACAGATAACAAAACAATATAGGTACAATAGGACTACTAATTGCGCAAACGGGCCATTGAAAAAATATGTAGATATAATTTTTTTAAAGAAATGAAACACTATCTTAATTTGTATTATTACATATTTATTTTTATCGAATAATTATTATTTTTAAGCGCGGTAATTTCCCTACTCGGTTCATTTCCTTTGTTCTAAGCGTGCACAAAACGTATCCATTATTTTCGGGAATCCCTGAAAATGCGTTTCGTAAACTTTGATGACACTGCATCTGAGACATGTACGACGTAGGGCGCGGGGAGAACTAGCGGCGCCGCTCACTGCACGCCGCTCACATCTCCGCTTAGTTCCGCCACGCCCCGCTTCCATCGCGCCATACAAATACGATACATCTCCGCTCAGTGGTATCCACTGAAGCTGAGCGGAGACGAGATGTCTGAATAACGAAATTCTATTAGTTGTTTAAAACACTTCTCCGCTCCGTTCGTCTCGTCTCCGCTTTGATTGAGTTCGGGCCTTAATTGCGCTGCGCCGCACCGCGCAGCTCAATTTAAGCGAGCCAAAGTGCACATCTCCGCTTCCATCGCGCCATACAAACATGATACATCTCCGCTCAGTGGTATTTACTGAAGCTGAGCGGAGACGAGATCTGTGAACAACGAAATTCTATTGGTTGTTTACAACACATCTCCGCTTCGCTCGTCTCGTTTCCGCTTTGGTCGATTCTCGGCCTTAGGGTGCCTGTCCAGCAGAACCGAAACCGTGAAGTGGATCGGAGCGGAGAAAAGGAGTAATATTAACCAATAGCTGTTGTCCACTGGAGCGGGCGGGAGATTTTTTGCAATCCTATTGGTTAATATTTCTTCGTTTCTCCGCTCCACAGCCTAGCTTAGATTCCATGGACAGGCACCCTTACCCTTATTAGATGTTGCACTAGCGGTCTATACTATTACGTTAACTCGTCGCGGTCCTCATTTTAAAGCAACTGATTTAATATAAATACAAAAATATATTTATTTTCTTCAGTAGGTATTTCTATCCAAACTAGTAATGGTAAGTTATAAGCTTAGTAGAATACCAAAATTATCAAAAGCAATCATTAAACATTTCTGGCACGAATGTAATAATAGATCACGGAGCCCGTTTGATATTATAATATTGTTTATAGTAATTAGAGAATAATTATGTTAAGCAGAACTAGGCCAATGGTTTTACAGCTAAAGTTTACTTATAATCTTAGTAAAACCGTCCCCAACCGTGCGTTAGCCGTGATTAATGTTCTCTTAGTTAAACAAAACAAAGTCTAGAAGCTGTCACTATTTCAACATTGCTTTCGTTAAAAAAGCCTCCTAAATAAAGAATCGTTAGCTCATTTTTATTACAGGTACTCCTCAGAACAGAGGAAAAACTAGTTAAGAAAGTACAAAACAAAGAGCTTAAATATATAAAAAGCTTTTATTACACTTTGTCTTCTGAACTTTGAAATTTCTAGCTCACTTGTGCAAGTCACTTTAGTAATACTCGACTGTGAGAAGCCTCGTCGAGAGAGGTGCCTAGTGTTTGCATACATTATTATTAGGGTTCCCTTTTTTTTTGACGCAGGGGAATCCATATACGGATAATATCCAGAACGCCCGATTTGGCAGTCCTAGACCTATATCAGACTCGGCACTTTGGGAGTGCAATACCGTACTAAACTCCTGCGGGAGCCTTCAGCCGCTTTAATTGGAGGGTCCCGGATCTGTAGGCAACATGATCCCTCCAGCGACAGGCTTGCCTCGGCGAAAAGGCCAGACTTCTCCCCCATGGGGACTGTCTGGCTCACCTCTGAACAGTCCCGATGACGCCGTGTCTAGCGGGACCGAGTTCCCATCCCGGGCCTTATTAGGGTTCCTTAGTCAAAGCGTGGCTATGGAACCTTATTAATCCTTAATCTTAAGAATCCGCTGTCTAACCATCTATCTCTCTTAGGGTTGTATCTGTACTTAAGTTTTAACTTAAGTAAGTAGACACTTGTTATTTATATGGAATATGTGTTACTATTACCGCTTTAAAGAAAGAACTAAAATAAAGTGAAATTAAACATCAAAGAGGATCCTCGAATAAGAAATGTTTTGAGAATGCTCTAAAAAATTATCGCTGTACGGTGTTACGAAAGCCATCACCTTTTTCTCTATTCAACTTTATCATTTTCAACTAACACGAAGCTGATTTCTTCTTTATATTATTTTAATTATACAGGGAATTTTCTTATTATACAAATAGATAAAGAAATATGTGAATAGTGAAGAATGTAATTGAGTTTCATTCAAGCGATCTAAGCTCTTTGGTTTAGTTAAGCAATTGTTATTGTGTGTTTGTCTCGATGGCGCGCTTGGTAGTGACTCTACTTTTCGCTCCAGGGTTGTGGGTTCGATTCCCGCCCCGAGTCTGGGTGTAATATTTGTATATGTATTATATATTTAAAAAAAATAAGTTTTGTATTATAAAAATGTATAACGTTGTAAAATGTATTATATAATTTACGAAATAAATATGTAATAATAAATATATATATATATATATATATATATATATATATATATATATATATATATATATATATATATATATATATATTTGTATAAACATTTTAAAATAACGTTATAATTCCAAATTTCAACACAATCCAACGTATGAGCTTCATTGACATGCACATTAATCCAAATATTCAACATCGAAAGCACATGCATCATGTTGGTTATTTTAGTTCTGAATTGATAGACTCAATTTAAATAGTTAAATTATTGGCGGAGCTTTAGTGCATTACCATGTTCGCACACGAAGTAAACTTCAAAAGCAAATTGCACAAGTACGTCACATTTATCTCTGGCTGAACGATGAAAGCTTCCATTACGGGTCTTCGCGAAATGGATATATGCACTTAAGGTGGCCGTCCGCTCGTCACGTGGCTAAGAACTTGTCGTGTTTTACATCGATACCACTAAATAACGCTAAATTTGCGGCAAGTTATAAGACGCTTTCATATTTTGGGAACGATCTCACAATTTGTACATTATCTTCAATATGCAGAATATGTTTTTGCATCCTTTTTTCTGCAATTTATTATACCACTTATAATACATTACATTTAATGTGACATCATGAATTATTCTTTTAAATTTTGTAGCTTATTTTTTAGTTTTTTGTACCTTCTATATAAAGGGGTTGATTTAAAATTTTGTGTTTAAAATATTGTATGTTGAACATCTCATTCTGTCATAAAACTATAACAATCACTGATAAATTTTAATGAATAATACGAATGAAACGAATACAAAAATCCAACTAAAAATATAAATATAAAAAGGCGAGCAAAATCAAATAAAGATTCGCGGTTGTCGACTCTAAAAAATAATTAGAATCTAAATGGGTGCCAAGTTCTGTAAATAAATCCTTAATCATAACTACGAAAATATGCAAGCGTTATAAAACTTATTCTTATTATTTTACTTAATAATATAAATTTCTAAATTAAAATTTTTAAATATGATAACACAAATTTTCGAAAACAGACAATCTTGTGGACGACGACTGCCCAACGCTGCGTTTGCACTCACGCGGTGCGTGATCTCCACTCGAGAACCTTGCTCAGTTCTATCGGCCGTCAGTTCTACTAGCTATATGCCCTACCCACTATAACTTCAGATTGCATTTTTTATGGTAGGCTATGTTAGCAACCTTCGTTCGTCTGCGGATCTCATCATTTCTGATTCGATCACGTAGATAAATACCAAGCCCATAGTTTTTGTCTCAGATCCGTATGTCATCACTGGTTATTACCAGTGTAATAAATAATGAATATTTACCAGCCCAAGATTACCACGCTTTGGAACCGTAAGTGATCATACTGAAGGGTTTTGCACTAGACGACACCGCTCTGCTTCTCCGAATTCTGCAGCCGAACTAATATTGGCGGTTTAGTTATTGTTATTTAATTTTGAGTTGAAATCGTACTGAGTATTTACTAGCTCATGTACTCGCCGTTGATCTTAATGTCTAGTTAAACTGTACTTTTAATTTTTGAGCGTCATAGTCTCTGGATATACTAATTTTATAAAAAAAAAATCTGGTAGAAAATTTGTTTATCGAAGAATAATGAAGGCTAAAAAGTAAAATTTTTGAAATATTTAAAAGTAAATGAAATAATAATTATAACATATATAATATTATGTTAGAACTCAATATTTAATTTTATATTTCAACTTTATTTTGGTTTTAAAATATTAAGTGTAACTATTGATATTTATGTTATTTTGCTTAGAATAATATCTTAAATATTAATTACTCTATTGATTTACCTTTTTTATGACAATAAAACTTTCTAAGACAATTTTTCTGATGATTATTCAAACTGGAACACAACCTTATTTCAAAATAAATTTTCGAACACAAATTTTACTTCATACTTTACAAGAAAAATGTTTGCTATTCTTTACGATCCCGAAAAACGAAATTCTTACCTGCAGGAGAAACGATTGATGTTTGTGAATGAAGCGAAAGAATGCATTGGGAACTCCATTCTCTCTACTTTGTTCTGTCGTAGACGAACTGTGAAAGGAATTTTAGACAGATTTCGTTTCAATCCAGACCATGTTTTCCACGTTGTACTTAAGGATTTTCTTACCTTTTCTGTATGTAACAAGCGCGCTTTTTATTTGAAAAGGACACATGCAGGAACCGGGATCAAATTTTATATTGTTCTATAGTCTAAACAGTTACCTTTTTTAAATGCAAATATTAAGTTGATTATAAAAATACTGTTAGTTAGTATCTGTTTTATTAACCGAAGAACTTTTGAATTTGCTGATGAATTTTTGCTGACAACGCACAGTTTTTCTTATCATTTTTGACTCTTTGTTTGGCCAAAATTATACAAAATTGGTAGTGCTGATACTTATACATGTAGTCAGAGTAGTGTATTGTAAAAATCTATTCTTAACATAATACACAAAATTTTAAAAAATGATCATTAAATAAACAATTAGTTTTCACTTGATGGTAAGAATAACAAAAAAAAAATTGTAATAATAAATAAACAAATAAATAAATAAATAAAAATAATGGAAATATACTATATTGTATTGGCAATCGTTCTGGTGTAGTGGTGCTAGTAGTTTTACCCTGGCTGTCTCGAATTCGATTCCCGTTCGGGACAGATATGTGGCTATTTGTACAAATGTTTGTTTCTGGTATGGATATATGTATTGTCCTTTTGGGTCTCCTCATCGTGCCTGAGAGAGTACGACGAGCTGTGGGTCCCGGTTGTTATCGTAGGCAACTGATAGCGATCATTTCTCAGGGTAGGAAAGCTATATACCAACCCGCAGTGGAGAAACGTTGTAGATCAAGCTCCAATCCTGCTTCTATATGGAGACGAGGCCTTTGCGCTTTTTGAGCAGTTGGATGCTTACAGACTGATTCAGTTCAGTTTAGTTCATATATTATTGACAGAAAATTTACTAAACAACAGTTATTTCAAAAACGTTTTCCGATAATGAAATCGTAATAAAAATATTTAATTTTATAAATCTTATGTTCTTTAACAGTCTTAAATTTTTAAACTTCTAAGAAATTTTTGATATATGATTGATATTAACTTTAATTTTAAAGACCTTAAAGTAAGTATTTAACTTTAGTCTTAAGATTAAGATTAGAAACGACAGATGCGATTCGATTTAGATGCTAGTCGAGTCGCTAAAAAGTGATTTGGGTACGTAGCCTAAATTTGCTTTAAGACAATCATTGCATGAAAACCCAAAACCTTGATGATCGGAGGGTGATTCGGTAAAAGTTATCGTATAGGTAACAGACTTGATGGTTTAATTTCCTGAAAAGCTACTGAAAAAGAAAAAATAATCAATCGCAACCATTGCGTTGTTGAATTAATAATAGTGAGATATTAATCAACTATACATTTGATATTTAAGTGTTTTATTTTATCTGTTATTGCTGTGTTATTTACTGAAATATGGAAAATACTAAAGAATATGGTTATACGTAAATATTTTATTGACTGTGACGGAATTTAAGCCAAGTGTGTGTTATTTATGTAGTTAGTTGTTTATGATTGTTTTTTAAAACTATTATGAAGTTTACGCAGCTTTCGAGACGTGTTTAAGTCAGACAATATTATCACCGAGCGTTTAACAAATTACCATAAACGGAGTTTGATATTTATTTAAAAGTTACCTATGAAGCAAATCGCGTTTGTTTTATATTTAGTAAAACAAGGGACGAGATTACATTCCATACAAATTAAAACGGCATGTAAATATTATATAACTAAACATATACAAAACTGGCTACTAACAGCGACCTCGTCCACGTGGTATATTGTAAAACTGATGATTGATACGGATTTTGTTGATAATTTCATGTAATGTCAATTCATCTCTTCAAAATTTAACCTAACAAATTTGTAAAGAGACTAGAGAGAGAGAGAGAGAGAGAGAGAGAGATAAGACTAAAAATCATACTTTTAATATTATAAATGCTAAATTAAGTTTGTTTGTTCCACTTTCACGCGAAAAGTACTTAACCGATCATCATGAAACTTTGTACACATATTCTTAAAGGTATTAGAAGTAACATGGGTAGTATACTATTGTCATCTGTCATTTCTACAGTTAACATTGTTTTGAATAAGCTCTGATAATTGAATTAAAATAAGTGGTAAAAACTTGCTTAATACCTTGTATATTGTGTGTGCAAAGAAAAACACAACCTCAAGCCACATTTTGGAGAACAAAAATATCAAAACCACGGTCTACTGGGGTATATTTTTCACATTCATATTTTTTTACAATCAAGGTAGAAATTCGTTATAATATTGAAAAATCATCCTAACAACACATATTTAAGGAACAATTTGGCCAATAGCAGTAAAATTAAGTATCGATTTTTACTGATAAATAGAGATTCTTCTTCTTCTTCTTTTGGTTTGATGGCTTTCACTGGTGCCAAAATAAATAGAGATTGGTCGAACAGCTGTCCCTGACATCTGACAAGTGATAACTGACAAGACGTTTCGCATTATTGCCAGTAACGCAAATAGACCATAGACCATAAACAAGAAATTTGTTGTGATTCCTCGCCACCACCTAACAGTTTGAAGTTAGAATATTATAGAGGATCAAAATGTCCTCCAAGTCCCACGTCTGTGCTGGTTGTCATATTAAATTATACAGCCTGAATATATAAACTGCTGTAAATGTGCTAATATTTATGATTTGGAATGTGCAAATATTGCGCTGAGACAATTCCGTACCAAAATGACTAAAGATCTTAAAAGTACGTGGACCTGTCACGAATGCACTAATAAAGTACCAAAATCTGGGAATATACATACTCCAGTTCGCAATATTAAAGACAACACCTCCCCTAGTAAGTCTGATAGTGATGTGCTGCTTGATACGGACTCCACTAATGTTACAAAACGCAATAGGGGCCATCGACAGGACGATCATAATAAAACTACAGACTCAGCTAAGGACTTCCCAAATGGTGCCGAGTTAATTTCTGCTATAAGAGATGAAGTACTTACGGCTATTAGGCAGGAACTACCTTCAATGCTAACTCAAATCCTTAAAACTGAGCTAACGGCATTAAGGAATGAATTACAAGACCTCCATAATTCAATGGATTTTCTTGGTGCAAAATATGATGAAATTAAAAATACAACTGACAGGCTAATCAATGAAAACGCTAACCTTAAATGCGAAAATGCCACGCTTAAGAATTCAGTTCATGAATTATCAGATCGTTTAAATAACATGGAACAACACCTACGTGAAAACAATTTAGAGCTGCACGGTGTACCAGAATATCGCAATGAGAGTCTGTCTAATCTAATACAACAATGTTCGAATGTCGTTGGACATAAATTAAATGAAGGGGACGTAGTTCATTGCACCAGGGTTGCTAAAGTTAACAAAGAGAGTAAGCAGCCTCGTACGATTGTTGTGAAATTTAAAAGCATAAGATGTCGTGATGAATTCATCTCAGCTATCCATAGATACAATAAAGCTAAATCAAATGAAAAACTCAATACATCTTTACTGGGAATAGCAGGTGACAAGAAACCTGTTTACGTTTCTGAGCACCTTTCTCCTGTGAACAAATCTCTTCATGCTGCCGCAAGACTAAAAGCTAAAGAATTCTCTTATAAGTTTGTATGGGTTCGAAATGGTCGTATTTATGTAAGAAAAAACCCCGACTCACCATTTATAATAATCAGAAATAAGGACAGCTTGAATCTAATTCGATAATTTCTTCCACAATTTGTTTGCTTGGTTTAGATGTGACTTTTAACAATTTTTGGTTTTTGGTATTGTAAAACTAAAATAATGGCTATTTCAATTTATTATCAGAACATAAGAGGTATGAAAAGCAAGGTGGTTGATATATATAATGCAATTTTATCTAATAATTATGATGTTATCTGCCTATGTGAAACATGGCTAGATGATACGATCTTGTCCTCTGAGCTATTTGATAGCAGGTATTCAGTTATACGTAGAGATAGGAGTACTCCATTTCTGAAACGTTTCAACAAACACCACGGGGGAGGAGTATTAATAGCAGTCTCTAAAAATCTTGAAATGTTGGTGCGTAGTGACTGGCAGACAGAGTTTTTGGAGGACTTATGGGTGCAGATAAAAATATCTAAAAATACTCATATTAATCTATGTACCGTATATATACCGGATTACATCACATACGACATTTTCTCAAATTATATCAGGACCTGTAAATTCATTATAAATTGTAAACCCCAGGATAGGACGTGCATAATCGGTGATTTCAATCTGGGCGACATAACATGGTCTGTAGACTCCGGTTGTCCTTTAAACTATTTTTGTGACAAATCTATGATTTTGTATGATTTCATTCACACTACATCCATGCGTCAAATTAACAATACCTGTAATGTTAACAAAAGAATATTGGATTTAATTATCACAGACTGCCCCGAACAAGTTAAGTTATTGCAACCAACACCTATCAGCAGGATGGATGCACATCATCCTCCAATAGAAGCTAATCTCATGGGACACCTAACGGCCTCTTTAACTATTAATGCTTTTATTGATAGATTAAATTTTCGCAAGACTGATTATGTAGGATGTAAAAATGATCTTTCACAAATTGAATGGGAATATTATGCTCAAAAGTTTGACTGTGATGAATTTGTTCAATTTTTCTACAACCAACTTTATGTTATTATTGAGAAATACACACCTAAAATGAAAATTAGATCTAACAAATATCCTGTTTGGTTCTCACGGGGTCTTATAAAATTGCTCAAAGAAAAGGAAAAATATCATTCCCGCTACAAAATCAATGCTAACCCTCGTGATTATGACACGTTCTCTATGCTAAGATCACGAGTAAAATCTATGATGGATGTTTGTTTCAAAAATTATATAGCTCGTATTGAGGGTGATTTGAAAACAAATATAAAATCCTTCTGGCGTTATACAAAAAACAAGAGGATCACTAACGATGTACCCAATAAAATGCATTACCATGGTAAATTTGTTGACACGGGTGAATCTATTGTAAATCTTTTTGCCGATTATTTCTCGTCTGTCTATGACACTGGCACAACAGTTAATTATAGTCCTCAATTTGCACCATCCAACTTCGCCCTATGTAATTTTTATATAGAAACTGAAAGTGTATTAATGAAGCTTAAGCACATTGACCTATCCAAAGGTGCTGGGCCTGATGGTATACCGCCAATTTTCATTCGACTCTGTGCGACTACTCTAGCATTTCCACTATCAATCATATACAACAAATCTATCCATGAGGGTAGGTTCCCGTCGTTGTGGAAGATTGCTAAAATTACACCTATATACAAGTCGGGGGATAGGAGTGACGTCTCAAATTACCGGCCTATCAGTATACTAAACTGGTTCGCTAGAGTTTTCGAGGGTTTTGTTTACGATCAAATATTTAGTCATTTTAAACATCTTTTGAGCCCAAAACAACATGGTTTTGTATCCGGAAGATCAACAAACTCAAACTTACTCACTTACACGGCATTCATATGTAACTCTTTTAATAACAGAATACAAACTGATTCAATTTATACAGATTTTTCTAAAGCATTTGACCGTGTCAATCACTCCATATTGTTACTAAAAGCGTACCACCAGGGGATACATGGGAGCCTTCATCGATGGCTCACCACATACCTTAATAATCGATCACAGTTGGTTGCTTTGAGTGGTTATGACTCAGTCCCGTTTTTAGCAACGTCAGGTGTTCCCCAAGGTTCCAATTTAGGTCCTCTGTTATTCATTATGTTTATCAACGACCTCCTGATAAGCATTGATAGTGAATGTCTAGCTTATGCAGATGACATAAAAATTTTCCGCCGAATACACCATATTGAAGACTGCAGAGCTCTTCAGAATGACATAAATAAAATTGTATACTGGTGTTCAGAAAATCGCATGGCTCTTAATAGTGGAAAATGTCAAGTAATATCCTTTACCAAAAATAAAAATAAATTAGTGTACAGGTATACTGTGGCCAATACTCCTATAATGCGCGTAGAAACAATTCGAGATTTGGGCGTTATTTTTGATTCGACACTGTCTTTCAATACCCATTATGACCAGATTTGCAGCAAGGCTAACAAGATGTTGTCTTTTGTAATCCGGACTGCCAAGCCATTTAAGGATACAGCAACTTGGATCACATTGTATATGACTCTAGTTAGGAGTGTAATTGAATATTGCTCATCCGTTTGGTCTCCTATATACAATAACCACATAGACAGAATAGAGGCAATCCAGCGACGATTTTTAAGGTCGCTATGCTCTAGATTCGGCTTGAGAAGAAAAATACATGATTATAACGAGCGTTTGTGTAAGTTCAACATGATTAGTCTAGAAATTCGCAGAGTAATATTGGACTTGTGTACACTTTACAAAATTGTAAATGGTACTATGAATGCCTCAATAGTGGAGCAGCTATCGATCAAGGTTCCTAGTAGGTCTGTACGTTTTCAAAAACTGTTTGACATACCGCATGCCTTAAACAACGTTTCGAAAAATAATCCATTACATAGAATGTGTCGACTATATAATATGATATGCTCCGATTTTGATATGTTTAACTGTACCCATCAGTCCTTCAAGGTGGCTCTTATTAAACATAACTTATCGCGTGCTCTGGATGTTACCATTAGTGACTTACGGAACAGTGATGATTGAATAATTAATTATTATTGGTTAATTATTATTATCGATTAATTATTATTATTATGATGTATGAAACAATGATTTGTTATCTTCAATATGAAAAGTCTTCTTTTTTTTTTGTTTTTTTTGTCAAATCTAATGAAAACTTCAATGATATTTTAGTCAGTGCTTAATGTATTTATTTTTATATTCTATTCAGTTTCATGTTTAATATTTGTTATTGTTATTGTTATTATGATTCCTGTTTAATTTTCAATTCCTGTTTAATTTTATCAAATCAATTTCATTTTATCTAATTATTATATTCATTCATATAATTCTATTTAATTTTTTATATCAATTCAATTGTTGACTGTAAAAAACACCATAATGAGTTGTATTTGTAAGTAATGTTGTGTTTAGTTATAATAGGGCTTCAGTGTTAAATAAGATTCTACCATTTATATTGTATTATACATGCTTATCTATCTGTGGCCTGTAACTATTCCTATTGAATAAAAATAAAAATAAAATAAAATACTTTTTTTTTTTTTGGTCGCGATAGCCGACATTCACGCGGGCGAAGCCGCGGGCAGAAGCTAATAATTTATATTTTCATATATTTACGTGCAAACATTCATTTGCATGTAGAAAAAAGTTGTAATTTTAACGTTATAAACAGACGTTTTAGTTTTATTTATTAGTAAATATCGTACAGAAAAGAATATTTCGATCTATTGTATGTTAATTTTTAGATAAATTATTATCATTTACAAAATGCCTAGGATAACTAAAACTCCGTAATTCCACCCGTCCTTCACAGGATGTCTTTGGAGCTGTAAGAGGTAGAACATTGAAAATTTCACGGAACCCAAAAATCCCGGAACGGGCATATTTCTTAGTAAATAATTAAGGTTTATTCATACCCTAACTTAAACCTGCTCGATTGAATTTATGTAAATTTAACTTCGTCAATATGGACTACAATGTTTCTTATTTCTAGTAAATATTGATGACGTGTCAAATAGCATATGGAATATTAATTTATTAGTTAAATAATAATTTAATAGGTACTTATATATTATTATTATATTATAATACACATATATTATCCCTTTACATTATTATTGACTAGGTGTACTTTTTGTCGAATAAATCAAAGTGTTATTTATACCATACCTGGCATACCAACGAAAAGTTTTCTCATAAATTTCGTTTTGCTGAGAATATAATGCGTTTAACTTGAATAGAATTCATTCACGATATTTTCGTTTTTTGAACCGGTATTTTATTATAAAACTAAAGCGTACGAATTTTAAACACAGAAGTTTTTTTTTTTTTTTGGTTTTGAACTTAATTATGTTTCATCTGAAAATTTAATAAGTCAAAGTTATGATAGAAAGTTTTATTTGTTCAAAGGTTAAAATACAAATATTATTCGACTTAAAAGTGGCATACCTATTGTAATTTATATTTTTTACTTGGTAATAAAGTTTATATTTAAAATGATACAGTTAATTATGCTAACTTATTCGGAACTGTAACAGCAGTCTTACAATTTCCTTGGCGACAGATATTATTATGTTATTTCTCGTTCAAAAGGAGTTTACTTTAAGCTTGCTGTTGCCCAACAAATCTTAAATGATAAGTAAGTTCGGTATCCATAGAAATTAACAAATAACATCCAATAAACTAGTGTTTTAAGACGTTTGATATGTTCTAGGATAAAAATATAATCTTTGAGTTTTTTTTATTATAACTAATCAAAGAACTTCTTTCACACAGTTATCCATCGTACTCGTATACGTCGGATGACAGTATAGAGCAGACCTGGGCAAATAGCGGCCCGCGGTAGCATTTTGTCTGGCCCCTGAAGCATTGCATATATTATTATTAAAAACACAAATATTAGTTTTTGTCTAACATACGAGTAAATTGGTGCATAAAAAATTTTAGATAAAATATTAAGCAATCAAGCAATTACGATAATTATACAATTACACTATGTATAATTAAAAAAAAATTAGAAAAAAAACTGTTTGGCCCGGGGTCAAATTTTCATCCGCAATGTGGCCCGACTATCAAAATATTTGCCTACCCCTGGTATAGAGAGTGCCCAAACGGCCATACACTCACTTCGGAGACGTCAATTAAGTTTGGTATATTTTATACTTTAAAGTATTAAAAATATGTATATTTATTTTTCACACCTTTTTGGACTTCGCACGGATTTGACGATTGACCTCTCTTCGTCGTTCGTCTTAAAGTTGGACCTCGTCAACAAATTCGAGCGTGGAATTCCTAACTGATCGGGATCGGGGCGGGCGCGACATGGATATTCGACATGTTTTGCGTCTTGTCCATGTTTCTTTTAAGGCCACTTCTTTGTTATGGTGTGCTGCGTGTGTGTGTGTGTGTTCCTTTAAAAGGTTTCTGTATATTCTTGGTTCCAAGTTGTTTTGGCGTATTTTTGGCTTCAACATCGATTATAGAGTGCCATACATTTTTTTATATAAAAAAAAGAACAACAAAACTGGACCTGTTACAGTTTTGTTATCGGTGTATTTTAGTTAATGAAACAAGTGAGCTTTTTATAACGTTCATGAAATAACATTTTAAAGGTAAACAATGTTCCAAATATAAATTCATTTTCACGTAGGTGTTGAAATATTTCCACTTTTAATCAATAATATCACAATAGAAACATCTCAGATATTTTATTGTACCACATTTTATTATATAGAACACAGCACTTATGTACCTATAGTCTTTCAAATTATTCTATCTTCATTTGAAACAAATCAAATATTATTAGATAGAATAACATAATAAACATTTAAAATAATTATTAAATCATCAATTTGCCAACGAGTAGCTGTTTGAAGATTGATTTTATTTATTTTACATAATATCGAATTATTAACTTCATTTGAATATCTTTATTTTATTTCAATTGCTTTATAAAGTAGTATGATACCTAGTATCATTATATTGTCTGCTTTCAAAGCAATGGCGTAGTATGTTGTAACCATAAAAAGTTGTGTCCCGGAAACAATGACAGAGTTGTCGCCGTCGCGGACGATTTCATTCCAAAACGTAAAGGATGACGCATACCTAAAAAGGCTTTTGTATTTATTGTTTTTATTAGCACCATAATATATTTTACTATAATTTTAGCTTATTTTATTAGTAGCAATTTAGAAATAGTTTCGTATATATATTGCTGAAAAGCATTTTACGATTTATAGCAGCCGTCATAGTTTATATCGTATATAAGATCTTGAGTAGTATTTAGTGGGGTTGGAGGGTAAACGTTCGCGTTTACGATGCAGGATCAAACGCCGCGGAAATGATACTACGAAAGATCGTTTTCCTCTCCCCTATCATATGGATGCCTATAATATTTTGAACACTGAAAATTTTAATGATATATAAATGTATACTTTTTTTGCAATATCTGTCATGTTATTTTTTGTTCAGGTGTCTGAAGACACTAAATATATATACCTACTTTTATCTTTTTTAGAAATGTTTGTCGGACTATTTGTTCAAACACGCATCACAGCTAAAGTACTAATTGTTGGTAAAAAAGCATATCCTGAGGTAGCATTTTTGTCTTCATTTTATCAAAATCGCTGTAATTCTATGAAATGAATAATTCTAAGAAAAATATTGTAATTTTGATTTTTATTTTAAATAACGTCGTTAGAGAACATTAGATGAGTAGATATAATTAAAATTATCTAAGAATGGTAATAACGATAAAGTAATGACTTTTTGTAAAGGAATGTTGCATAGCTTTTTTTTATTCATATTAAAAACTCGGTAAACGAAAAAATACTAAGAAAAACGACAAAATGGCAACAGTTTGAGGTACGACACTATCATAATAGATGCCGATAATGGCGCTTTCTGGATCACGGTTAGTTAGTATTTTCCGTCACTTACGGCGAATTGCACGAAACCGTCGCTAACTTTCCGTTAGTTAAGTTGCAATTAATCTTAAAATTAGTTGATCTCATGATTAATTTAAAGCTGTTGGAATTAATCATCCGTTAGATAGGTCTTTAATTAAACTAAATTTTTTCGTTAACTTAATCAAATGTAGATTTTGTGCAACAGATAATTACGATTCTTGTGATTAAATTAGTTTAATAAACACTTAAATTTAAAATTTGTTTCGTGCAACTCGGCGTTAAACAATTAGGGGAGAGTTGGATAATACCGCGCGTTTGATAATTCCGCGCCCTAGCATATTTCAAAAACTAAACGCTAATTGCGCTATCCAGTCCTTAAAGATCACAGCCCGAGTCGTCTACCCCTCCCCGTGCACGACGCTAATTTACTCGGAGCAGTGATTAAGACACATCGTGTCTTACAAGTTTTTACCCTCGTTCCTTATAATTTCGCGGGCATTTTTGACAAGAGGTAAGCTATTCTATATTTGTATTGTAACACATTGATTACTTTTATTTTAATCCTAACATATTATAGAATTAATGACTAGATTGATTTGAATACACAATTAACTTGACTGTATTATTTTGAGGTTAAAAGAGGAAATAACAGAGTTTGTCAATTCCGCGCCCAGGGCGTGTACGAGTGAAGACCACGTACCGGCAAGCACAGTGTCAGACGGCCATCCACGAGATGAACAGACGACTTGAAGAGAGTCGCCGGAAGTCGTTGGATGGAGGCTGCTTTGAACCGGAGTCGATGGGGGAAGGCCTACGTTCAGCAGTGGACATCCAATGGCCGATATGGTTATGATAATTAATCTAGCCGTAAAATAATAATTATATCTAGGTATAGAAAGGAGTCTATGCTTCTTTTTCTACGAACGAGTTTATTCAACGTTGCATTTTTTTTTAAATTCTAAGTTTACTGATAGAAATTCACGAAATTATTATGGGCACGATATTATCAGACCAGTCTGATAATACCACGCTTTCCCGTTTTTTTATTATTTTGCAATAATTAATTTTTGTTTATTTTTTGAAATATTTTGCCGTGATGTATGCGTAGCTAAATAAATTCTGTACTATTTACTGCATTTTTGAAATATATATATCGAACCTTCTCCGAATTATAGGTCCATGTTCTGAGAGGCTCGGTAATATCCAACTCTCCCCTACATACCTACTAAAGTAAAACTTGTGCGGGCGACGCTGCGGGCACAGTTAGCATCAAAAAAATTAAAATAATAGATTTGTTTTTTGAAATGCATTAACCTTTAAAAAAAAGTTCATTTATAATAGCATGTAATAATAAAATAGAATAAAATTTACTAATTTAATTACTGAAATTGAATAATACATGATATATTTTCATAATTTTTCTCTTTTTATCTTGCGTCTTTCATCTTTGCAGATTGTAGTGAATTGCGGTTTCTAAGATAAATTAATTGGAAGCTAGCTCGATTGGTTTTTCTGGTTGTGCTAGCATTTATCACTCACTCTTAGATTAAAAAGTTCGTCTAGACAAATTTACAGTTGGAAGATAAGACTTAAAGTGGTTTTATTCGACTGTTTCTGTTCTTATTGTAATTAAAAGTTATTATATTAATTAACTTTACTGTTAACGTCATTTGAAGGCCTTTAACGAGTTAATTGATCTCATGTTTTATAGATAATTGTATAAACGAAAATATATTATTTTTATATTAAATACGCGTAATTAGACAAAAAAAAAAAAGATTTTATTTCTTTTGTTATATTAAATAATTGTTTGCTTGATCTTATATACTGTATTTAAAACCGAATTCTGAAGAAGAAGAAAAGAAAAGACATTTGAGAAAATAATTCGCCTGACGGGAACATTTTCTGTCTGCCGCAATTTATTCTTCTCACAAACACGAGCCGCGCTGATTCAATATTGACACTGGACGGAGCCGTACCTAGGCCATTCCCTTGTGTTCTATATAAAACTCTAACTCTAAAGATACGAATTTGTAGCTGTTTTAACTAAATTTAAACTTAAGTTAGCCTTATTTAGAAAGAGCTTTTTTGTTGTTTAATTATTAAAAATAAAGGTTAAGTAATCCAATTACATTTGTATGTTTATTTGAGACTCCTGTATCTATGATAATTATATAAATATAAAAGAAAGTTTGTTAATTTGTTGCACAAAAATAGGTATTTTTTTCTTATAAAAAATTATTTTCGCTAAATTTAAAAAGGTGAAGATTTTTTTAGTCTCGCAATAAATCATTACCGACTCTGTTCCATCCCTTAGGAGGTGAATTTTGAAAAACCACTTCTTACACATAAATAGTTTTATCAAAAAGAAGCTATAAAAGACTCGACATCACACTTTTGAGCACGTAATAAAAACCTTTCGTAACATCTTGAGTAATGTGCGTGATTGATTATGGGTATGTATAAGTATATTTATAGTGTATCTCTAAGATTGTGTATTTTCGACTTGTAACAATTCTTAAGAGTCGTCATGTATACGTGTGAGCAGATAATTCGTATTATTTGTACGTGCCTTTTTTAAGTGGGTAAATAAAAATATCTACATTTTACTATTTCCATATTTTTGTTTTAATGTTTTCATTGCAATTTTAAAAAAAAAAACAGAATTTATTTTTGCTGTTCCTTTTTTAATGAAGTTTTAAATTTTATAAAGCATGTATTGTGTTTAATTATTTTGTTTTAATTGACTTGACTGGCCCGTGGCGCAATTGGCAGTGGTCCTGTTTTCTACTCCAGGGTTGTGGGTTCGATTCCCGCCCCCGAATCTGGGTGTAATATGTATTTATTTATATATGTATTATTTATATGTATATTTATTTAAAAAAAATGTATATCAATCAACTGTTACCTAAAACACAGGCATTAAATTGCCTACCTTAGGAACAGATGACCGTGTGTGTGTTAAACATATTTATTTATTATTTATTTAATGCTTTAGATCAGAGGTTAAAATATTACGATGCTGCAACACAATACGTTTTACCCATAATTGGCAACCATTGAAAACTTTCCTCGTGTAAGGAAATAAAAAAATAAATAAGGAGAAAGTCCAATAAATTTCAGAATAGCAGGTTAAGTTAATTCTAAAGTTTTTATAATCGTTAGCTAAAAAACCTCTCCATTATGTAATACAAAATAAGATAATAGACTGGCTATGCCCTAGATATGACAATTAGAATAACAACTTAGTGTTGAAGTTCTTTTTAATTTTCAATAATTCACACAAAACAAAATTATGTGAAACTAATCCTTTCACGTAACTTTTGCTATCCCGACGACCACTGACGACTGACTGCCCACTGAGGCCTGACTTATTTTACCAACGTAAGAAACATATATTATAGACGGCCGGCTGGTCGAGTGGTCAGGCAACTAGACACTTTACGGAGCGGTCGTGGGTTCGAATCCCGCCAGGTGCAGATAATTTGTATGACGAATATAGATGTCTGCACCGGGTCATGGATGTGTATTTATGTATATACTCGTACGTATTTATATAAATTTCTTAAATTTATTTCCGTTCCTAGTAGGCATGAGACCGATATATCAAAACGTAACTAATATCGGTTACGCGTCCCCATATCGTATCATATCGATATACCAAAACACATAGCCGTTTTCACACAACCAACGAAACGAAAACTTGAGCGCGAACACAAAACTGTCGTAGATCCGTCCGATTTAGCGGTTTTAATGCAACTGTAAATACAACATAGCAAAATATAACTACAAGTTTAAGCAATAAAGTCGAGTCTTTTATGGTTAATATAAAGTAAAATAGCTTGTGTATTTACGAAATTTTTTGTCAAACGAATCATTTTTAGTTTTATTGAAGTATGCCTTATATTATTATATTATAATTTTTATGATATTTATAACCACAAGGCGTAGTTTTTCAAAACATTTTGTTTTGGGAGGTTTTCTGTTTGTCCTAAGCCTAGTTAAGAATGAAGGAAAATCGTCATTCTAACTACTTACCTACTCAAAATAAACAGCTAACCTAGAATAACATTAGCGACTTGTTATCCTTTATATTTAAACTGTTTTAACCTTTATATTCAACAGTTTGCATTGTTTCGGTTCGTGTTTACGTTACGCAACTGACAGCAAAACATTACTACTGATATCGATATCTGAAAACGGTTTTCAATATCGATATGAAAACTCAATATCGGCTACATAGCCGTTTGTTCTAAAAACCGAAAACGCCCATGTCTTCGTTTTCCAAGTTTTCGTTTCCCAAGTTTTCGTTTCGTTGGTTCTGTGAAAACGGCTATGTGTTTTGGTATATCGATATGATACGATATGGGGACGCGTAACCGATATTAGTTACGTTTTGATATATCGGTCTCACTTTACTCTGAGTCAAAACAATATCCATATTCTTAAATATTTAATTCTCAAAGGAAGTCGAATTAATTAAGTTACAAAAATAATTAGAATGTCGTTTTGTATACTGTTTTCTTATATTTACGCGAATTTTACTCATTTTAATTAAAAGACTAAAACGGATTTTATCGCGTTTATTGAAAACTTTACAGTTTAACGATTTTTTATTTTGTTTCCACCGAGACCATGGACGCTGTAAAGGGTCCGAAACGTCGGGAATGAAAAAATCAATTGAGATTTTAAAATATTATGGAATATACATTCATTATTTTATTATTTATTATAATAAATAAATAATAAAACAATGAATTAATATTTCATATTTCCGTTCTATTTAAATAAATAAATATTAAAAGTCTGTAACATTAGTATCTCGTACATTTCTAAAAACTTTTGTGACTGATTGTTTTTAATATAGGTATATCTCGTGACAATGTACATATACATACATAAAATACATAACAGATTTTAAAATAATAATATAAGAATAAGTGAGGGCAAGTGGGGGAAAACTTTATTTATTAAAAAAAATCTATATTTTTAAAGCTACGTATATACAAGTTGAATCCTCGTTAAAAATAAAATCAAAAACATTTCAGTAAACTAACAAAAGCATGGACTAAGTAAGTATACCACTAATATTGGTTTAAATTTTTGTGCATTGATGTCAGTCAAAAAGTTTAGCCTTCAAAAGGTCTAGTTGGATTTATCGATCGCCAGCACTTCCGAACTTATTGAAAGGAATGATAGTGCTATTGTTATATGAAATGCCATTTCTTTGGTGAGATTGAGAAAAACACCTGGATCTTTCATGCCCTGATAACGAATATAAGAAAATATCAGCTAATTTACTACAGCGAACGCATTGGCGGTCGCGGGTGAGAGATTCCTGGTCAGAACATATATATTTTGTAAACGCTAAATTGTATGTGTAGGCATTTTTGTTGGTTTTGTGTTTCGGGACACTCAGACACAGAAATCAATTCTACTAGCGGTCTTTAAGAGTGAGGTTATCTAATGAAATCGATTAATCGATTACTAATAGTAAGTTCTAATATTTCAGAAAAAAAAAATGGTAGGAGAGAAATATTTGAATGTAATTTGTTATTTTGTAAGCAACTCATGAAAATGTTTTTATTTTTCCTGGAGTAAATTTAAGAAAAAAAAAACAACTTAATTTTAATCATCCAGTATCCGGCCAGATATCGAAACAAAGCTGAAGGAGCCGGATTTACATCTTATTAAAAATTACTTTGCTTTAGAGGATTAAGGCCGTGTTCCAATATATACTGAGAGCAATGCTCAGTGCTGTAAGTGATAAAAAATTCGTTTCGTTATACATAGTCTTCCAGTACACTGCCGCAATACTATAGATAAATATATGACGTCATAAATCGCGACCATTTTTATGCTGTGAGCACTGGCGCTTTCGCGGTAAGGTACTCTCAGTACTGTGATACAGGTAATGAAAAATATAACAGCGCGAATGAATGTTATTATTATTAATTAATATTGTTATTAAAAAATGTCAACAATATTCATATAATAATTTTTCTTGTTGAATAGGAAAAGTGTTCATGATAAATATTTTCGTTCGAAAAAAAAAGTTGAAAAATGAGGATGATCACTGCGTTCCGTTATAAACAGAAACCAGTATAACATAGTATAGCAAACTAAAAAGGAACAGCTTCGCAGTATGTTGAATTGACGTCACACCTTACAGTGCTCCAGTGTATTTCGGAACACGACCTTAATCTGTAACACAATTTTAAAATAAGTTATTTTAGTAATAATATTGAATAAATATCATATTTACTGTTTTAGACTGGATTAAGCCTATTTATACACGATTGTACACGCCGAAAATGTTTAAATGTCTCACTTCCAATGTCCAGGGTTAATCTGAGATTTATAGAAGTATTTTATTTTAATCCTATTGGTTTCTAACGAATTCAAATACTTTACTTACTTTACTAGTGTGTTTAAAAGAGTACCTACTATTATTATAAATTTAGACTAACACCCGTATTCACTTTCAGTTTTAGTTGATTCTTAGTGTGATGTATAAACTTATCATCTTATAACCTTTATCAATAAGCAAGTTATTTTATTACTAGGTTCTGGCCGCGGCTTCGCCCGCGTGAATTTCGGTTATCGCGACCAAAGAAAAAAAGTATCCTAAGTTACTTCTAATACCTCCAAGAATATATGTACAAAGTTTCATGATGATCAGTTAAGTAGTTTTTTAGAAAGCGTAACAAACTTACTTTCGCATTTACATATAATATTATTATGATTAGTTGTATCTAACACGACAAGGACAACTAACGCATAAGGATAACTATCCTGTAATGATAGATGTAAGATGATGGAATAAATAAATAAATAAATAAGTTTTAATGAAATATTTTTTTGGTGATCAAACTTGGCTGATAGTGTTTGTCGTGGTCTGGGCGTTTGTAATTTTTTATTACATAGTCATAAATTGACAATACGACTGTGAACCAAAACGTTTACGAGTAAATAGCATGAAAGAGTTACACACGTATTCAGTTTCAAGACTAGTTTAAAAGTTTTTCATATGAACCTTAGTAATGAAAATTTTCACCACAAAAAACAAAAGCGTATAATGAAATAAATTAAAAATGATTTTAAGAATTCATGTCATTTAATATAAGTCTTGAATATATGAAACGTTCTATAGGTATATCATTTGAATAGACCATATGATTGTATTTCCTTTATAAAATTATTTATAGTATATAATTTATCACAAATAATAACCTCTATACATTTCTAAAAACGTATAGAGCTTAGCTTATTCTTTTCATTTCTAATTTCTCTGAGCGCCTATCATTTTTTTATTGTTTTATAAATCTAGGTATATGAAATGCTATACAAAATTGACAGGCGCTAAATAAACAAAATTATACAATGAAATGTATATAAAATTTATACTGTTGAATTTACACCATTTCGTCATTATAAAAAACAATTATATGTTCAAGCTATTAAATATACATAAATTGTTTATATCATTGTAGAAAGTGTGATTTATATAGTTTATTACTTCGATAAAAGCCAGTCAAAATAAAATAAAACAAAAGCAGTAATAAGTGAAATTAGTATTGTATAATGTGTGACTTTTAACGAAATTCTTATTGGTACTAATAGTTTGGAATTCGCTACATCATTTGCCTAAAAATCTCACTTGGTTTTTACTTTTAAAAGACTTTTCTTTACGAAAGGAACCAACATGGAATTCATATACCTGATGATGAATGATACTAGTATTCACCACTATACTTAAATATTCATCACCAGATAGATAAGCGCAGATTGGGCTAAATAAGTGAAGGAGAATAAGAGGAATTCATTGATATTTGAAAATATGATGATATCTTTTAATCACTCTTCGAAAGATAACTGCAGTGGCTATTTCATTACGATTTTCTGTAAATTTTTAAAAGTGTGCTCTAACGCAATAAAATGTAAAGACTGTTAAGTATAGTGTACAATTTTATTATTTAATATAGAATACTTTGTCTGTGACATAGACTTTACTTACTCTGTGGTTTTTCTCTCTGTAGTGTATCGTGTGAAAATGTAATTGTTTTGTAGCGAATTAAATAAAAATAAAAGTATGGAAATATTATAGAAGCGTTTGTTATTATGTCTCACAAAGATCACGGATCTCATATATTAAAATTATAATCAAAATATAAGAAAGACATTATACAAATGAATACAAAGACAATAATTTATATTAACAATTTTGTCCTAGAATCAACGACACAAACTTTCATTTTAAATTGATTGACAAAACTTCTACATTATCAACAGATATTATAACTTTTTACAAGTTTACATTGAGATTACAGAAGCTTGTTAAGCTAATCCCGAAGCTGCTAGAAAACACAGAGTGCATAGATCTTTTAAAGTAACAGCTTTTAACTTATCCGATCAAATACTGCACACAACGTATGTACGAAGCATTGTCACAGTTGGCTGCGACTCGTTCGCTTGCCAAATACGTAGCTGATACCGATACAAGGACACAAAAGCCAAAATTCATGGAAAGGAAATGTCAAGTACTTTGGAAGTAAATGTATTCACACTCTTGTTGTAAAGTGCGGCGGCTTTTAAGCAAATACAAAAAGGTATGTTTTATTGAATTTACATATTAACAACAAAATACAAAACATATAAACGATGAGTTCAGTTTGTAAGGCCTCGCTATCGTCAGTAACAGATATTTCAATGTAGAGATAGCATTACTATACTCATAGAATTGCATTATTAATCTTCGATGGACACATATTTAGTGAAGTTAAATAAAGTGATTTTTTGCTCAAATATTCTACACAAAATGGCACGCCTTTCTTTATAAATGGAAGCGCATTGAAAAACCTTACGTGCCGAGGCGTCCACTTGGAACAAAAAGTAAGGTTAAACTTCCGTTGTCGACAAAAGGAAATTCAATAAGAACGAATTTCCCGTGATTTACGACTACTATTTCCTCGTTAAGACTTTAGAGCTCAGTCGTGTCGTACAAGAGATTTGATGGCAAGCAAAACATTACTTATAAGTGTAGATGCAGTTTTAAAGTAACCAAAACAAAGACAAACTTAAAATTTTCTGTTTGTATTTGTTTTGGTTATTCCTAAATATTTAGATTCAAGGTGTGACCTATTTATTTTAAGATTAAGGAAATATTCTTATAGATCATTTTATGGTATTTCATCTTGATTTAATTTAAAAAAAATGTTATTTAGTTTGGTTTAAGCCGATTTCGAAATTGTGAAATAACGTAATTTGTTTTTGAATAGAGGATGTTTTGTTGTCAGAAAGTCACAAGAATTTGAAACAAGTTTTAGATACTTACTGTACTGTATCAGCCTGTAAACAACCCACTGTTGGCTGGGTTGTTTACAGTTGGGTTCGAGCTTTTGTGGTTTGGTAGCCACCACCACGCTGCTCCACTGCGGGTTGGCGGATAATATTCTTACCATGAGTAACGATCATTATCAGGTGTCTTTGATAAATATTAGGACTGACGGCGTTACGTGCTCTCCGAGTCACGGTGGGAAGACCCACAAGGATATACACCCAGACCGGAAACAAATATTTGTACAAATACAAATATCTGTCCCAAGCGGGAATCAAACCCACGACCGCCGGCGCGCGGTTTGAGGTGACTACTCGCACCACTAACACTAGAATGGTCGTTTTATAGACTAATATTAACTTAGATATTTAAAAATACAAAATTCATTTTGTGGGTCTAAAATTAATATTAATGAGATATAATTACTTTATTTACATTTCAATCTGTTTTTTAAATTAATGTAACGACGCTTAAAAATATGCAAATATATGTAGGACGATTTTATTTAAACATAACGCGAAAAGCCTTTTAAAGCGACCTGTTTCATATGAAAAACTTTAATTACAAGAGCCCACCTTGCTCAACGAACGTTTGAATCCAGCAATTCAAAAGTATTACTTTCTCGTTTTAATAACATTTATTTATGGAAGTGGATACGAAGCAAAATAATGAGGCAACGTCGAGCGCCGCGCGAAGTCGGTTTGTCCGGCCTAAAACAGTTGAAGCCGGGCACTTTTAAAAGTCGCCCGACCGTGCTAGAAGAGCTGCGAAATATATTGCGATAGTGTTTCAGGCAAGACTTTACTGAAGAAAAGAGTAACGAGCAAACAATTTGTACATAATTGCACGTATATTAAAGACTGGACTCACGCAGAAGACATAAAGCGCCGTCCTATAGGAAGATAGATAATACGGATAATATTAAACTACCAAGAAATTAACAATATATATTTAATCGACTTAGCAGATGTTAACTTTAAGCATTACAGCATTTAAAAAGTACAATTATTATTATACAGTTTATTCAGAAGAAGAAATTAAGTATAGGATAATCATGGATATGTTTACAAGGATAATGTAAGCCATGGGAAGTATTAATTATACAGGTTATTGGTTCTAATAAATCCTTTAAGCCTTAAAGTTTAAGGTTTTTTTTTTGTATAGATGTAGGTATATGGATGGATATATACTTTGTCAATCCCATTCTTGTAACGAAATTACAATCGAGCATATACTTGTGTATACATTTATACATAGTATGTCTGTATAGAGTATGATAAAAAATATATGAAATAATTTAAAATCAGGAAAGTTAACTATTAGTTAACTATTTTATAGTTACCTAACAGTTTTATAGTTACATAAGTTTTTGATTGAAATGATAAAGAAAATAATATCACTGTTTAACGCGATTACGTTTACAAAATGAACGAATGACCATTTTTAATGAAATATACATATTTAAACTAGACTAAGGCTATTAATAATTTAATTACAAAAATAATTTAATAATAAATAAATAATGATAAAAAAGACTAAATTGAGTGAAATAGCGAATGACGAATATTGACTATCGTAATTTCTAGTTATTTGTACAATATCTCTATACCACTTTTTTAATTTAATAAAAAAATATTTTTGTTTAATTATTTATCGACTGGCCCGTGGCGCAGTTGGCAGTGGCCCTGTTTTCTATTCCAGGGTTGTGGGTTCGTTTCCCACCCCGAGTCTGGGTGTAATATGTATTTGTTTATATATGTATTATTCATATGTATATTTATTTTAAAAAATATGTATATCAGTCGGCTGTTACCTAAAACACAGGTTTTAACTTGCCTACCTTAGGGACAGACGACCGTGTGTGTATGTTAGACATATTTATTTATTTATATTTACTTATTTATATTTATTCATTTATATTAACTATTTACTATGCAACCTAAGAAGACTCTGATGAAAATAGTTTCAGAATGTTATTTTTACCTGACCACAAATTAAATATTGACGCAAGTCAGACTGTCCACTGTCCAGGTTCTTCCCTAGAGTAAAACCTTACTTCAACTTGTTGATGTTTCATTAGTACAAAAACTAGATAAAATTAACAAGGTTTTCTTGGAAATTTACTCAAAGACTGAATGTAGCTAAATTAATATTTAGTTAATCTATCTTTAATGTAACGGTTATATAATTAATATATGCTTAGATTATCTAATGATATTATGTACATAATGTGACACAAACTGTATTATTTATTGTAAACTCTGTCTTAATATTATGATCTATTTAGTACTCTAATAAGTATGACTAAACACTTTATTGACCAACAGTGTAAAAAGAGACGGTTGGAACAAAAGGTGGACTGCCTAAGGACATTCTTTCCCAGTCAACCTTTAGCCTAAACAAAAAAAAAATTGTAGGCGGTAATAACAAAGTAATAAATACACGTGTATATATACATCAAAGACAAAATACTCGTATATATGGGGCGTTCCATGCCAACTCGTCCTAACAATGGATTTTGCATCTCTGATTTCGCTGAAATTGGGACATTTTTTTGTATCCCTAGAAAAAGGTTTTTATGATTTTTTTTTCAAATTTGTTCATCCAGTCAATCGGGATATGAATTTTTTAAGATTTCGGGGATTTTTTTTATTGCCATAACTTAGTGGAAAATTTTTCGATTCGTGTTTTTTGATAAACTTTCTAAAAAATTTATGCAAAAAATTATTCGTTATGATTTTGTTTTTTTTTTTTAACTTAGAGAAGCGGATTTTAAAATTGTTAGTAATCCTTCGATATTTTTTTTAAATTTTTAAAATCAGAACTCCTCAAAACACGAATTTTGAGCTTATTCTCGTAATGGGATCATGATGGGTTATAATTTTTTTTTTAATTTTGAAATTAATATTTTTTTGTTAATTTGTTATTTTAACAAAAAGTTTACTGTATAAGCCACTCCAGTTGCCACACGAGCTTTAAAAGACATATTATATGATTATATCAAAGACGCTTTGATAATTGCGATTATTACGAAAAAAAAAAAAAAAAAAGTGTACGAATCGGACAAATTGATTGCTTTCGTCGTCCTATCTGATCGTATCTCCCAAATAGCTTCGATCAGTCAAAGTCAACGTTAATCCCTTCATAATGAGTTCAACATTGTATAAGGCTTATACTTCAATAAAAGGACATTTGTCACAAAACGAATTCGATGTATGCAACGTATACTATATTTGAAGTTAATATTGTTGTATAAAAATATTTCCGTAATAAAGTTCCTCAAATTTAGTTGTAGAGTCCAAACATGTAATAATTTTACCCAGTTTATGGAAGGAATAGGATTGGGGCTTGAAAAAAAATTTTTTTTTTGTCTTTTATAGTATTTTATTTGTTGCGTATTTTTAGCTCAAAACCAGGCGTAAATTGTTTTTTTTTTGTCGAAATATTGTTATTTACTTTAAAAATTTCTTTCTTTTTAAAATTAAAATAAATAAATGAAGAAATTTCTTCCCTCAGGATGGCCTACATCAGTAATTCGGTCACACACTAAGGAGCTACATAACATATACTGGTCGCAGGTGAGTGGATGCAGACAAGCGAAGGAGGCTCTACCGCGCATAGACCGGATACTATCCCGTAAGCTGATAAAACTCACACGCCCAACATTACGTAGAATAACTCATATTATTACGGGCCTGCCTGGAGGCAGAGGAGACGGTCGCCCACATTGTTCTGGAGTGCACGGGCGTGACCACCTACCGGGCCAAACATCTGGGGTCACCGAAGACTCTCCCCGAAATCATTGGTGACACCAAAGGTTTGATAAATTTCTTACAGGAGTTAAGGTGGCAAGACTAGCTGCCCACTCCCACACGCAAAATAGGCGCACAGTGACGTCGAGTTGCGGAAACAAGCCCGTCATTACTTATCACTTATCACTTACACGCAAACTACGAAAGGCTTTACTCTTTACAATATGAGTGAACTGAATTGAACGGAATTAGCCTGTAAACGTCCCATCGCTGGACAAAGGCTTCTCCTACTTATAGGAGAAGGCTTGAAGCTTAATCCACCACGCTGCTCCACTTCAGGTTGCCAAATAATTTTGATTCAAAATAACATACAACAAGACCGGAACTAATATTTATACAAATAAAAATATATGTTCCGAGCAGAAATCGAGTCGAGAAAACGGTCGTCTGTATATATACATATAATAACTTGAGCACCAAAAATAAAAATCTAATTATATATTTCTGTATTAAATAAGGCTTCAATTCTAAGGTGCTTGTACAAAAATTCTTACAAAATTATTTTGCAACAAATCAGGTTTAAGCTAACATTTCAGAGAAGCCTCTAAGAAACGTTGTAATAAAAGGCGTAGCTTAAATACTCATGTCGGAAAACGTGCAAGGGGGATCTTTTTACAAGATAATTTAGCACAAAAATTACACCATACTCCATGTAGGTACGGCTGTTGTTAAAAGTTTGTTATTTACGTTGTTCGATGGAATTATGATATTCTTTTATGTACTTAATCATAATTTATTACTTATTACGTAAATAATTGTTAATTACGTTTTTGATGTTAATCTATACTTGTAATAAAATTATAATAGGTCCATGAATTTAGTAAATTGAAGGTATTATTTTTCGATACACTAGGTAAATTTTTTTTTCATTTTTGTCGGTCTGTCTGTCTTTGGGTATGCATCATGCCGAAACTACTTAATGAATTAAAATGAAATTTGGGATGATTTAAGTCCATATAACGAGCTAAGACACTAGGTACGTTTTATCCGAAATTCAGTAAAGCTCCTTTGGGAGAGGGGATGTAAGCGAAAATATCTGATCACGAACGAAGTCGCGGATAGAGCTTGTAAATTTTGACACCAGAGAAACCCAGCAAACCAAAAGAAGTTGAAGTTTAGCTTGTAAATTATAAACATGATCATTGAAAAAAAAGCCTTAATAGGGATACCGTTCCTATTATCCGCTGTCTGTACGTCCGTCCGGCTTTTAATCAAATCAAATCAAAAATTATTCAAGTAGACTTCAAAAAACACTTTAAGTCGTCATTTTACAAAGTATATGTTTTTGACGTGATAACGTCTAGTAAATTGATGAAAGCTATTTTTTCAAAAATAACGCCATTTTGTCACGTGTCGCGAGCGAGCGAGAGCGCAGAACAAGCGATAGAGAGGCACGATCAGTTCGACTTATGACGCATCTCTCTTTCACTCCATCGGACCGCGTTCGAGTACATCAATTCTACATCTATGTTTCTCTATGACGTTATCACGTAAAAATTATCGTCCGTAAACCGACTTTACAGACAACTATTTTCTTTTTAATTAATTAATTATAGTTAATGTGAAGCTACCACCGATGCGGAAAGTAAATCAGGTAGATTCTACTGAGAAAAATCGGCAAGAAACTTAACACTCAAATTTAAAAAAAAAAAAAAAAAAACTTTGTAATATGTATGCAAATCTCGATTATTATATATGAGAAAAATTAATTAAAATTCTATTTACTTAAGTTCGAGTTCCATACCCAATGGAACTCTATAGCTAGACACCACAGTTTGTCTTTAAGTCCGTATATCATAGGCTTATATCCCTTGAACTATAATACGTACACATTGTAATTTTTAATCGAGTGTATCGTAATCGTGTTGTATTACTACAGTAGCTATAGAAACAAATATAAACTAAATTAAAAAAAAAAATTCGAACTAACCCTCATACTTAATATAAAAGATATGGTTTTTTTCCCACTATTTAAGTTCAGGTGATACGGAATCTTTTATAAGCAAGTCTGACTTACTCTTGGCTGTTTTTAGTTTCAATAAATTTAAAAAATGTAATAATTTCAAATTGTCAAATATGCTACATACTACAACAAAAAATTATGAAGTAAAATAAAATAAATCTAAAGGTTATTTGTAATAACAGTATCTTTGTTTTATAACCGTACTATTGTGAAAATTATTGGTAATAATTTTGTACAGTTGATAGCAGATTTATGTGTAGGATTTTTATTATAAATAGAGGCGTAAAATATTTTTAATTGCCCAAACTAGCTTTTGCCTCCGACTTCGCAGGAATCTATACTACATTAACAGTTCACACATCAGATTTTAATGTAGAGCATAGCTTTGTAAGTTTGCGTGATGCGGGATCAAACATATAGTCTATATAAAAAACATTGCTTGACTTCTTTTATATTCTCTTATATTCTTATAACGAATCCATATTATTCACTTCGTTTATTACGTATGTATTATATATAAAAACTAGCGGACCCGACAGACGTTGTCCTCTACACACGTCTTAAATCCGGAAATTTCAAACATTTTTGAATAAGTTGTAACACCATGGACCGTTTTGGTGAAATTTTTTGTATAAAAAGTTATTACAATACCTGACATCATAACGTTGTACACGTTACCAGTTCGACCTATCGATTACGTGTATGTGTACCTATAGGTACAATGAGTTAAGTTGAATAAAGAAAATGTGTAATTTTGAATTTTCAACACCGTGATCGCAGCGCTGTCTGCCAGGTCCAATGTAAAATATTCTAAGATCAACAACAAATTATGAATAAAATTTAATTAAAAAACATTTTGTAGTAGACCGAATTGTGAATAACCTTTCTAGAATCCACTTAAACACACAAATAATTCATCAAAATCGGTCCAACCGTTTAGAAGCAGTACAGACACACACAGTATAATTCTTCTGTACGTGTACAGAAGAATTATACATATATACATATAAAGATATACAGAATACATTATATAACTATATGAATAAAAATTTTAATAACAATTTTAGTCACTATATTTCTTTTTAAAATAAAATGAAAGGTTTTTGCTAGGCATTGTCAAAATTATGTGATAACAAACACGGGTACAAAGGTATACATAAGGTATAATACCATGTGGGTGTTGCGAGTGTATTTTCTATATATGTTTAGATTTTTCTTTATTTTGCTTAGCGACTATCAAATGAATTACACGGTATTGAAATATTTGAATATAGTCAAATTAATCCAACAATTTTAAAATTAGAACTATCGTTGAAAACCAAATTAAATTGACGTATATATCGTTTATAGTAATAATACTAAATAAAAAATACGTTATGTTCATATACTAAAATAAATTATTGACATTTTTTTTTTGTTTCCATCACAACTCTGTATGTCGCAGTCTTATAACTTAGAGAAACCGTATAGGGTGTACCGTGCGAAGGAATTCTAAGTAGATATGATCACTTGAGACACGATTATTAAAGGCTGTAAAAATGTGTATTGTAGCTATTTTGTCATTCATAAAACTACAATGTCCTGTCTATCGGCGTGGAAAATGTTACAATATTATTTTTTCGGTCGTTTTGAAATACTGAACACCAGTACGACGATTAGTTGTAAAGATTTATTTAATTTGTAGTATTAAAAACAATATATTAACTGCATAAATATTAGTTTTCAATATATTTTTAGTTATCAAACAGAAAATTTAGCATAGGGTAGATAAATAAAATTTAATGTGACAACCCTGCGGCTATAACAAAAAAAGTCATTTTCGCGGGACTTTAAAGGCATTGGATCACTGTACGTTTTCACTTTGTGTGTATAATATAGTAATATAAGCTCCCAGCTACTGTCGATGTATTAGTATGTGTAGCATGATTATTTTTAGTAATCTATTACTTCCATTAGATATCATGCCCTAATGTATGACTTATTATCTAACCAAAAACATAAATATGAGTTATCATATCAAATTATAGATTCTTTATATATATTCTTCATATTTAACCCTATTTGACCTACTTCGAATTTAAAGTACTCGAATTTTATATTTTATATAAATAATAATTCACCAATGTTTGAAAATAATCATTATAAGCTATTTATTTAAAATAACTTAATTCTAAAATACAAAACTATTAGTCTCTGAGTTCGGCGTGCCTACTAGCAAAGGCTTCCTTCAGTGATCTCTACTGTTGCCTGTCTTGAATATTTAAGATTGGGCTAAAGTTAGAAAATAGGAAAGTTATGAATTAGTCTAAATTATTAGCTAAACTACATAGGATTCGAATTATTGTATTAATTCTTTAAAATTTGTTTATTGTACATAAAAATATGTTGTTATAAAGTAGAGTCCCCGTATAAAAATCTGGATATCCATATATTATAGTTCTGCAATTGACACTTTTTAACATAATGTTAAAAATGATACGGTAGCCTTACTTTAACCTATCTTTCATTAAATACTATATATTATATCAAGGTCTATTGAGAATAATGTGTCATAAAATATGTATTAGCACCTTCTAGGTACAACTAAGTTGGTAGAGAAAGGTGTCAACATTCTTAAAATACCCGAATACTATAAAAATAAATAATCTAACGAATTATCTTCATATTTTATCTAGGAAATTTTATTAGCTATTAATAGGTATACAATTACATATACTATTTTATACTATTTGTCTTCTTATTTTTATACTATTTGTCTGTAAAAGTGATAAAAAATTATTAACTGACGAACAAATTTTAGCGACCAATGACTTCACCTAAATAGTATATCTGCACTCATATTGTTGTGGACTATTTTGTTTGACCACTAAAATAAAGCTGTATTCTAAAATCCAGCTTTATGCTATTTTTTTTCTAAGCTGTTTTGATATCACTATACATATTATACAAACTATTATTGCGACGAAAAAATCCTACTAACATTTTTAGCTACCATTTTACGCGGATATGTATTTGTTCAATAATTATCTGAAAGAACAAAAGTTCGCATTATATTATTCTATATGTATTCACAGTTTTGGTCTAGTATTAGTTTGTTCCGAAGAGAATGTGAAAATATTTCAATATTTCAATATTTCAACATGAACACGTAAAAATGTAGGAATATATTACATTATATCATATTATGATCTCAATTTAAATTGTTTCCATTTTTACATAAATTGTTAAGAAATTTAATTTCTTGTTTATTTCCACAAAGACAAGTACAGTAATAAATAATTTAGAGCTGAAAGTCAAGGGGACCATAGCTATAAAATAGCGATAACGAGTAATTTATGTACATAATAATCAAATAGATGATTATGAATACTCTCCAGGCATACATTTAGCGAACACAAACAAGGCTGTTCCTAAAACTTTTCTAAGTAATAGCTATTATATGGTTCTCGTCTGTATAAATACTTGGTTTTTCCTCGACAGCGAGGATTCTTTAAAATCCTGTAAAATTTTCCGAGATATAAAAACTGAATTATATATTTTTAAGAAGAACTACTGCGTACATTTTTTAAGATTTTATTTAAACTTTAAGTTGGCGTCTAGCGGCGAAAACTTGGAGAATGTCTTTAGAGCATCCTTCCATTCAAACTATCATCGTGTCAAGTAGAAAATATGTTTAAAAATCTTGTAAAAATCATCTTCCGCTGTGAAAAATATTTATTTCATACGAGTATTCTTCATATTTAAAGTAGTCAGATTTTCTTTACAGTTATATATATTTTATCTTTAACGTCATTGAAGGTCTAGATGATAAGTACAATGTTAGATTTTAAATTTACATGGTTATTTTTATTACTTAAATTATTTAAAACGGGATATTTACCATGTTTTTTTATTTTTATCTGGTGGAGCTCGATATTTCGACATTATCTACGAATGTCTTATTCACGAGACTGAAATTTGCGGGTAGATGTTGACGGCATTAGAAGTGTCCATACCGGACTACCTCCTTTCTGGTACGTTTGCTGCGTCAACGCTGCGTTAGTCCGGTATGGACAGTAGACGGCAGTAACGCTTGCAACCACTTGACCAACGAGGTGGGTAACTACTTTTAGAGTAATTGTTTAAAAATATTTTAGTACGTTTTCCCTCAAATTAACGTGGGTGAAACCGCGGGCCACAGCTAGTTTTTTCATAATCGTCTAAACTCGTCTGCAGTTCCTTGATTATTATATTATATTTATTATTATTAGTTAGTGGTCTAATAACTTAACAAGGAATTGTACCGTGATGTTTTATAGCCTATGTGTATATTTCAAAAAGTGAAAATTAAACGTATAAATATATGTAAATTAACAGTTTATTGATTACAAACACAAACAAGTTAGATATCATACATTAAATATTCCAATAAGATTGCAATATTAAAAATATTTATATTTGACTAATTTCTAATAAGTAATAACTTAACTTTACGTTTGAAACAACAAATATTGAAGGTATGTGATTGCGCTCATGAATTGAAAAGTGGTTCGTTTGCTTTCGCAGCGGTATAAATTTTAAGAGTTTCAAAAGATATTTGAAGAGGGTGGTGAGAATATTGAAATGCGGGAAAGTAATAGAGGTAAAAATCGTCAATTCGTCGAGTGATTCGTGAACTTTATTGACGAACCTAATGGGACAAGATGTAGTAGGTAAAATAACCAAATATAAGTTTATTTTGAAGCATCATTTGCGGCAATAATTTTCTTTAATCAATCGTAATCAACGATTACGAGTATACAAGATACAATTATAAAGACTATTTTGCTCTTGTAGAAAATGTAATAAAGTATAGCCGAAATTATCAAAAGTATTATTTTGTTATAATTTTGTTTTTAGCTTTTAAAGAATATTGTTCTCCTTATTGGGTAAAGAGGTTTAGCTAATTTACAGTATCAGGCTTAAAGTGCACAAAGTAGTTACTCTGTAACAAATTGAACCTGGATGGTTCATGGTACATTAGGCTGGATGCTACATCCAATGCTCCCAGCAACAAGATTTTTGTCCAATGTAATGATTATTCTTTTATCTTAATGACTACGCAACTTCTAATTTAGCTAACGTAAAAGGACCTTGCGATTGCTTTCTTTTCGAAATAATACGTTTAGTGTTTAAAAAAAAAAAGTTTACAAAACCTTTCAATCCAACTTTCAAACTGAAGAAGAAGACTTGGGTTAACAGATCTACGTTTCGTGTAGAACAACATTAAAATAAATCACAACCAGCCTGAAAGCAATGAACTACTATTACTACTAAAATGTAAAGAACTCGCTTCTTATTTTGATATTCAACTTTTCTTTTTCATACCACGGGTGGAGACCATTCTCATACTAATATCGTTAGGATTCTTTAAAAGGTACCATATGATAATTCCGTCGTCTCACTTATATATCTGCTTATCATGTTTAATACAAGACTTGAGTTTTTTTAAAGTTATCTTCGGAGGACAGGAGTTATGGTTTTTATATGTTCGTTTTTAGGGTTCCAAATGGCAAAAACGGAACCCTTATGGATTCGTCATGTCTGTCTATCTGTCCGTCCGTAAGTCACAGCCACTTTTTTCCGAAACGATAAGAACTTTACTGTTGAAACTTGGTAAGTAGATGTATTCTGTGAACCTGTGTTCTGAACCTTCTGTGATTTTGGGGCTTCCCCATACTTAGAACTGAAACTCAAACTTTTTTTTCATCAAAGCCATACATGTCTATGGACCTATCTATGGATAGGTCTTCAAAAATGATATTGAGGTTTCTAAAATCATTTTTTTCTAAACTGAATATTTTGCGCGAGAGACACTTCCAAAGTGGTAAAATGTCCCCCCCCCTGTGACTTCTAAAATAAGAGAATGAAAAAAGTAAAAAATATATATGATGTACATTACTATACAAACTTCCACCGAAAATTGGTTTGAACGAGATCTAGTAAGCAGAATTTTTATAAAAAAAAAAAATGGATGTCTGTAAAGTCGGTTTACGGACGATAATTTTTACGTGATAACGTCATAAGAAAACATGAATGGAATTGAATTATTATCACTGAATTATCATAATTTTTTATAATATATATATATATATATATATATATATATATATATATATATATATATATATATATATATATATATATATATATATATATATATATCTATGTATATAAGCTACAGGTAATTAATTGTATTTAATATAAACGTGACTTTTTTTTTCATTTTACCCGTCGACCTAGAGAAACAGCGTTTTTTTTTACAAAATGTGGTAAATATCATCATGGCACAAAATTTCTCAAAGCGAAACTAAAGTCCATACTATGGTGGGCATTCTCCTTTACATAAACATTAAGTATTATTATTATTTTAACTGGTTCACTCCACCCGATCAATAATATATATAAATATACATAATATAAAACAATACTTATATATCAATTACATATAATAAATAAATATTATTATTTTTATGAGCAATTGTTTTTTAGAAATATACTTTCATCAAATTATTGTTAATGAAGTTTTAATTTAAAACAATGAAATTGAAACCATAAATCAAATTCATGAAAATGATGCTTTTGAAAAGCCTCCCAAAATCTGCTTGATATAATAATATATTCCCTTACAGTGCGTTAACTTGTCATCAAAACATAAATATTTTTAAAACTATGGTTATAAATCATTAATTTTTGATTTTCAAATATTATTTAGTTTTTGCAAAGGATGGGTGTCAGTCAATAAGATAGGTGTTTTTTTCCCCTGAATAATTTTGAGTTTTTATAGATATTTATATAAGCTACAGGTAATTATATTTAATATAAAAGCTAAATAAAGTTAAATACTTTGATATGTAATACAATAAATAATCAAGTTTAATAAAGAGTTAAGTTTAATAACTTAATTAAAGTTAGCAAAACAAATTAGATTATCATTAATCACTTATGAAAATAATAAAAATATATTAAATAAAAGCAGCTAAATTTTTATACGATCGTAATTATATGAGTTTTAATAAGTTTTTAATCAAAATTGTAATATAACCTTATATTACCTACTGCACTCGCCGACCGATGTTACTTTTTTAATAATCAAATAACAAATATATGAAATTATATCGCTAATCAAATTCTTAAAATGCAAGAATTAATTACCTTTTTTGCTGCAATTGTTGTCACTATTATAACTTTAAAAAATTAACTTTAAAAAAGTGAATTGACGTTACTTCGTATTGATATAACAGTTTATTATATATTGACAAAACAGTTGCCGCCATTTGCCGCTGTCATTTCTACTCGGACGTGAGCCGAACGCTTAGGTCGAGCCGATCGTACCTCTCTACCGCTTGTTCCGCGCTCTCGCTCACTAATTGTGACAATGATGACGTCATCTTCTTCGAACTGGCACCCAGTAGCTTTCATCAATTTACTAGACGTGATCACGTCAAAAATACACTATTATTTTTCATCGATTAAAGTTACAACGAACTACAAGAACTTTTATATAATGTTACTTGCTGCTACGGAACTCTTTATGGGCGAGTCCGACTCGCACTTGGTATAATTTTAATATTGGATGTTCTGGCCAGCTTGAGATATACGAAACAGAATATATAGACATATTCAAATTCGTGAACTTACGAATTTGACAATGACTAAAAATTTTTTCTATCTTCTGCTTCGACACAATTGAACTTAATTTTGGACCCATGGACATAAGATTTCGTACAGATTCCTGGGATATCTTCTCATTGGTAGTTGGTATTTGATCACTGATTCCCGTGTGTTATCAAAAGCACCATCTATGTCCAGGGAAGCAGTACGTATAGTTTTTTTCATATGCGATCAACCATTTGGCCAAGCACATAAAGCACTCAGGGGAATCTTTATGGTGTCCTATCGAGAGTTGGTATAATATTCAAATGAAATTGGTCTACCATCAATTTCTCTATGGCTTTCCAAAAACTGATTGAATGCCAATTGGCCTATACGATGTAGGCAGTTTTCCATTGCTTTAGAAAATACTTACTAGTTAAAAGCGACATAATGTTTTTGTTTAGTAATTAATATTTTGTTATGTAAATAAATATTTTCCTATTTGACTTTTTCCTTTCTCTGGAGCTTGATTTCTATTCTTCGTTCTTAGAATGGTAGTTCCTGTAGTCGCAGTATACCTTATAACTAATTTTTTTCCTGGTAGGGTTTAATATTAATTTAAAATATATTTTAAAAATGAATTTTCTATAAATAAAAATAGTTTGGAAAATCCAAAAGTGCACGACACATAATCTCATTTTTCACAAAAAAAAAGTAAAAGTGTATATAAGTATGTAGACGCACTCGTTCTCATGTGCCAATTATTTAAAAATAAAATTAAAAGAAAAAAGAAAAAAAAAATTTTTTTTTTGATGGAACACTATAAAACTTTTAGCATTTTTACACCTTCATTATTTTTCTTTTGCAATCACAATGTAAAACGCTTTTATTTATACAAAATTGGGTATGTGATAAAAACACAGAGATGATTTTACGCATTAATACAAGATGTAAAGTGTCATAAATTGTATATATCATTTATATTATTATAGATTATATATTAATTATTTTAATTATTTTTTGGTCATCCATCTAATCAAAGATAGATCAATGCAAGATCAAGATCAAAGCAATGGGTCTGATGATGGAGCCCTCCAGCTCCATCATCAGACCCTGGTTATCATCTAGCACCAAAGTACACATCAAGATGAATCAAACGAGCCGAGACTTGAAGGGGTTGCGTCGTTTCTCTACTGACTTCTCATGACCACCTTCCAGCTCCATCATCAGATCAACACCATATCATATTATTTCATTGTCACGCGATTTACACATGTATGCAAAATATATTTTTATAAATTTCAGCTCAATCAGTACCCGGAATGTGGATCAAATTTTATTTACATGATTTGATAACAAACATCGGGACAGGTGAAACTAAAAAAGCTTGTAACATTTAAACCACATCGAATTAGACCGTAAAATTAAATAGAGTTCTATTCCTAACTATATTGAAGTGTAATAAAAAAAAAGAACTCGATGAGTGAAGTGTTTCGGTAGATATCGTGACCACAACATACAGGATCCGCACATACAGACTCACGGACGCCCAAGACAAAACTTTTTAAAACAGTTTTTTTTATTAGTTTTAATAACAAAAATTGCATTAAAAGTATCATGAGTGTTAAAAGAGAGTTTTTTCTTAATATGTGTGTGTATAAATTATTATAGAAGTGCAATATACGATAAATACGGACATTTTAAGTTCGAAAAATCACTCGTTTGGCGCGAAGTGAGAGTAGAACACACCACGACGCTTCGCTTTGTGGCGTGCAATATCTTAAATACGATATTAATTGATATAAGCCAGATTTTTACTCTGAATAACTTCGGTAATGTAGTGTTTTAAACATTGAAAACAAGAGTTTAGGCTAGGCATCAAGTACGTGTGTCGTTTATGTTACTTTGAAAAAAAAAAACTTAAACTTTCTTTTTTTTTCTCCGCAAAAACGAATACATGTCTTAAATGATCTGAAGGTGCAGTAACATATAAAAACAAAGTAAATCTTTATATAATCCAAGGCTATTATGATCCAGCGACAACACGGGAGGGCTTCGAACAACTCGAGCCAGAAAACGACCGACAGGCAAAGTTTTTACCAGAAAATTTAGCACATAAATTACGTCACATACGTTCCCATCCGCCATTATTTGGTCGCACTGAAGTTTCCGCTGCGTATACTTTTTACATTGTTTGCATGAGCCGTATAATTTTTCTTTTGCCTATCTTGATACAGTGACGTTGTTCTAACTTATTTTAGTTTGTGTGTCAGCTAAATTTGGTCTTTCATAACTTTGTTTATGTAAGTAATTCTTGTTGAAATTTTATTTATATTATTACATTTTTTTTCTAACTTTAAGTTATACTTAAACATTGTGATTGTGATTCTCAACATTGATCATCAACATCGTGATTTGTATCTGAATTCATTCTTCCTATATACATTAAAAAAAAATTTATACAATTGCACGATTTGAAATAAATAAGAAAATTTAGTTAAAAATCAAGCTCTAATTTGGTGCGCAACCAATTTAGCGTATTAAGTAAGAGCAGCTTTGTTTATTTTTTTTAATCGATTATTGTGGTTTCGATTATTTTACAACCTTGACACTGGCAGAATTGTCAACCTATTGACAGAACCCATTAAATTGGATTGGTTTCGATTGTCACTCGAGACAAAATATGTTTATTATGGTTTATTAATACAAATAATTCTTACTTACATAGGTACATTGAGCCGAGACGGTCTAGACTCTAGAAAATCAATCACGTGGATAGTTTTTGGATACTTTACAGATTTAAATACGGACTTATAATACTGAATTTTAAGTACGAAGTTTATAAAAATCTTCCCAATATTTATTTTAAATTTAGGTACCTACATATTTATGTCAATATATGAAATAACAATATCGTATATACCAGACGCTCCCGTATATTATGTACGAAATAAATGTAAACACAACATTTAAATAAGTTGTTTTATCTTCATTCATATTACTAATCTTATTACGTTTATGAAAAAAAAAACATATAAGTAGGCACAAGCAAATAGTAACCGTATTAAATATTTTATATATACCAATGTATCCATGATCGTCATATGTACATATGACGAAAGAAAAATATCTAAGTTGATAAATGATGCAAGTTTATCCCAGAAAGTCTTGGCGCAGATCACCGGTATCAGTGTTGCTGAGACATATTTGGCAAGAGGCGCTCGCAGCCAACTGCGACAGCGTTCGGCAAAGATCCGCGTATGTTGTGTTCACTTGTTCGATATGATAACTTTAAACCAGCTTAAGATGATTTATCCTTAGCATCGAATTTCACTATTTTTATTATTCAGTTGACGTGAATTTATTTCTTTAAAAACTATGTTTGTTGGAATCGAAATTATATATGAGGGTATAACGTAAATGTTGAAACAAGATTACGATTTATAACGTATGATTATTTGACTATCCGAATCTTAAAATATGTTAAAATAATTATTTTATGTATGTTTTACAGACAGGCCAAATTATGAACTAAATCACCTTATTTTTAAGCATATCGTTACGTTTTATAATAATATGGTCTGATAAATTCTATTCATTCGTCCAAATTAGTATTTAGATACTTATTTTACTGTCTATTAATGAAACTTGTTTACTTTAACATTTGAGATTTATGTTTATATGTTTGTTTAGTTAATAATTTTTTAAAATATTACTATATATTTTGAATAATTATTTGTTTTTGAACAAAAGTCGTACTCGTACATAGTAGGTACAATATTGTTTGATAAAATTATGAAAGTAATAACGTAATGGGGGAGGCATAATCGCTTCGTGGATTCGGTGCTCGGTTGGAACGAAGTTTCTATGGTAGTATATTATTATTGATAAACGTATTATATTATTAATTAACGAAAAGAAATAAATGAATTACAAGCGTCTGAGAACATTTAAATGAAACTCAGAAGTAACGGATGAATTGAAGGAATGGTAGAAAATTTCGTAAAATAAATATATATTTTTTCAAGTTGTGAAAATAATTATTTTATCATTCAATTAATTCATTAGCTCGATATAAATATATATTATATTATTCATAAAGCTTTTATTACTTTAATAATAGATGATAACATCATAAACTTTTTATAAACTATAATAAAATTTTGAAATACAAAGAAATAATTATATTTCAGTGAATCGAAAAAAATCGAATAATTAAAAAAATTGTATTTAAATATATTCTTTTATTTTATTTCTGTGAATTGAAAATGTGTATTTTTATTGATTCAAAAGTATAGTAAATTGCTTAAGTTGGAAAATATGCTAAGATGTGATGTCTTTTAGATGTCTTACACTTATCTACATACGAAAATATAAATATAATTAAGAGAAAACTAAAAATTAAGTATGTAAATTCAAAACCTACTTTCAATAAATATATTTATTCTATATAGATATAAATATTAATATTTCTTCTAGTATCTCAGATATTATTTATTATAAGCTTTTAAGCAATAAAATAATTAATAATAAATTGTTTAAGAAAACTAAAACAAATACTTACATGACTAATGTGTAATTAAATATAGTAGTTCTCTATAACAGTTTTATTTTAGTGGTATTTTTAATAATTATAATTTTATGTATTAAATATTAATATTCTTTAAGATTAAATAAAACAAAATTAATTCAGAAATGTTATTAAAATATATTGCTTTATCAAAAGATGAAGCAATATATTTTAATAAAATTTCTGAATTTTTTGAATTTATGAATTTCTGAATTTATGAATATTAATTTTATCTAGAATTCTCTGAATCATCTGATTTCTTGGACATAAGTATTGATATTTCTTCTCTGTGTCAAATACAGCACGATAATTAATGTTATGCTAATTACGTGAATTGCCTGAAAAATGTATTAAAATAACAACAAAGTTTATAATTCTTTTTAACGTTATAGTTATTGTGATATAATTTAAATATTTACGGACTACTATTATCATACTTTATCAAATATTTAATTAAAATGACTTTATTCTAGAATTAGAAATAAAATAAAAGGTTTTAAACAAATATAATATACTCAAACGTAAAAAAATATATTAAAATAATATGAGCTAGTAAATTGATGCCTATAGGCCTTACGAAACAAACAATATTGTTAACGTTACATTATATTTTTAATTTTTTTTTTCTATCTAATGCATAATTTAAAAACATACATACCTCTTATTAAACTAAAAGTTCAACTTTTATTTTAATCTCTATTTAATTCTTATTAAATCTTTTTAATTAGAGTATTTTGTGTTGGTGATTAATCAAAATTTTTAATAACATTTTACTACAAAGTTTATAGATAAAAAACTATAAGCAATTAACAAAAACCTTATGTCAACATACGACCGTTCTGATACCGTTCTGATGATACATGACGACCGTTCTGGTGTACTGGTGCGAGTAGTTGCCTTAACGCCGCGCGCCACGGCGGTCGCGGGTTCGATTCCCGCTCGGGACAGATCTTTGTATTTATACCAATATTTGTTTCCGGTCTGGGTGTATGTCTTTGTGGGTTTCCCCACCGTGCCTCGTAGAGCACGTAAAGCCGTCGGTCCCGGTTGCTATCATAGAGACCTGATAACGATCGTTACCCATTATAAGGAAATTATCTGCCAACCCGCAGTGGAGCAGCATGGTGGATTAAGCTTCTACATGGAGAAGAGGCCTTCGCTCAGCAGTGGGTGGTTTACAGGCTGATACAGTTGTCATGTCAACATGTCAAATATCTTTAAAATAGCGACCTGGCGAGATGTTTCTACCTTTTTTCTCATATGTAAGAGAGATGAAAGTTATTAATATTATTAATCGCACACCTATTATAACTAGGCACAGTCAATAATTTTACTGTTTTAAATATGCGCACAACTATGACTGGGCACAGCCAATAGAAAGAGCCGTGACGGAAAATTCTTTCATTTTTTTTCGTCTAGTTTCATTCCGTACCGTCCGATAAGGAATTTCGTTCGAAAATGTCCTCTATTACATTGCTATCAGTAATTTTAGATTTCTTATTTCATTTGTTTAAGCCAGTTCAATGTAATGAATCCATTAATTACGCGAGACGTATAGGAGCGGGGGGAGGTGGTCGAGCGCAACCTCACTCAATCTCACGTGGGTGGTCTCGCCAAATATCCTTTTTTTACACAAGAAACAGTGTATAATTGCGAGAATACTGGGTTTAATTAAATAAAAAATGTGCGACCCTCACGTATTGTCACACGTCAAGCTACGGAGCTTCTGTGCGCAAGCGATAACGGGTAAAAATGACTGAATCAGAGCGAGGTTGAAGGAGCAAATAATTTTACTGAAAGTTACATGGACATGTTGCTTCCAGTAGTCACTCTTGATATCATACATGAGTGTCCGTGGATTGAATTAGAGTGAATATTCTTTTATGAATTTTAGTAGTTCCTATTTAAGTATTGTATGTTCTACATAAATTTTTTATTCTAAATTCTACCACAATCTTTTAACTATTAATGGTTCCAAAACTTGTTACATTGTATTTAAAACTTAAAATAAAAATTTTCATAATTAATTCACTGTTTTTTTAACTTTCCAATCGAGCAGAAAACGTGTGAAAAGTATTCAGGTTTATGAATCGACAATCATTTTACTTTTAAATATTAAATTCTTCTTTAATTTGGTCACTAATAAATATTTCAAAACGCATACCTGAGAAAATTAAATATAACATCAACAGATCTTTAGTAAAATCGTATTTATTGTATTTAATAGAAATATAGGGTAACACTGGCAAAACAAAACTACAAGAACTTCAAAGATAACAAAATAAAATAAATAAAATACTTTTTCGATATCCACCTTTGACACCAATAACTAAACTTTAAAAAGAAACAAATATTATGAACCTACGACAACTTTATGTATATAATTATTGTATTTTTTTATAAGAAAAAATATTAGTAAATCTATACACTCTAATTTGACGTTTATAAAACGTAGCACCCGAAGAGCAAGCTTTTTAGTTCTCCAAAAAAAAAAAAAAAATAGAACTAAAGCAAAAAATATATTATTACTTTTGACGGAGCACAACTTTATAACAAGTTATTATCTTATATAACAAATATAAACTCAGTTAATGGATTTAAGTCTCAGCTCTCAAAATATATTTTAAAGAATACCTTCCTACTTTTATAACGATTAAAATATATACAACGTATATATTCTACTCCGTTAACTAAGTACCTACTTATAAGGCGACTATTCGTATTGTTACATGTTTTATGTTGTTCTCATGTCAGTGAATCTGTCTTATTGAGAATAAATTATTTAAGCATAACCTATTTTATTATTTGATTTTCTCATTTTGATTTTATGCTGTCATTAAAAATCTTAAATACTAACTAGTCTTTAAAAAAATTAAAAAAATATCTAAGAAAATTGTTTTTTTTTTTAAATAACTCTAATGTAATCGAGGACAGATTAACTCTTTTTATTACATTACAAATACGCAAAATAAAAAAAATCCCACGTTAAATTAGGGGAAGGGGAGGGAGTCGAACAAAATCTCACGACATCTTACCAAGGGGAGAGGGTAGGTCGAAAAATCACCAAATTTGTCTCACGTAATTAATGAATACCTAGGGCATCTATCTAGAACATTTAATGGTTCTACATAACAAACATACATATTTTCGATATATTAATCAATAGTGAACTACATATCCTTTCAAAAAATGTTTCACGTACAGATATAACCCATTACATTTTATTACATACACATTTGTGCCTGAAATATAAAACGCGTCCATATTGTCAATTATGTTAAATCGACAACGTATTTTGGCAAGGATTTATTTTCGCTTACAATGGAATACTTTTTATTGTTAGCGTTACATATTATTAAGAAAAAAATACGTATATGTCGGCAGCAAGTGCAAGACGCATTAATCATTTAATCCGACACAAAAGAGTTTTCTACAGAGTACGAGCACCATTTCTTAACTGAATCAAACACATTACTGTTTTTCACATTTGTTCCCTTTTGTTGCCTTGTTTCTTCGTGAAAGCGCTTGTTTTATTCTAAACTCAATATAAATGCTCACGGATTTATTTCCACCGAGTCTTTTCAAGAGCCTAATTACATATATAGAATACAAAAAGAAAGATAAATTTAACGTGTAAAGTACTTCCTTTAGTTAGAAATGCTTTTAATATAATTTTGCAATGGTATATGAAGTAATTTTTATAAGTATTTTTTTTTTTAATAATTAAAATAAAGTTGCGAATATTACTTTTAAGAATATTTCTTAAAAAATAAAAATAAATTAATGTTTAGTTATCACAAAAACAATGTACGATATAATATAATTGTTGTTATATATACGTTAGTGTGTTAAACTATATTGTTATAAAACAGCTGGATATACCTATATAAAAAGGCCTTTTACTAATAAGCTTAACCCAGAGATGCTGCCGTGTTATACACTTGGTTAAATTGAATTTAAAAGTAAGTAAATAATTTGGTACAAAGGTTAAAATGTTGATTTGGATATCTATGTATAATCTATAACAGTCAATATTATTCACCCATGTATGGAATAGTTTTTAAAAATCGTAAGTTATGTTTTTTTTTTGATTCCGTAATTTTTCAATAAAATTCCCGATTGATATTTTAGGCAAGTAGTGAGAATATTGAAATCCAGAAAATAATATCGGATGTGAAGTTGCCAATTCGTCACAAAGTCTGCCAAATCCTCGACGTGACGAAATTATTTTGGAGAATTTAAAAACATATTTTTAAATCTAATTAAAATATGAAATATTGTGTTCAATATAAAATAATTAATAAAACCAAGTAAATTCTCAGCAAGTGTCAAACTCGCAAATAACATCCAATTAAAGGGTTAATTAAAAATCTGCCGATTCAAGGTTTATTTCGTTATCAAAAGAACAAAAAGATTGTCGCACATTTTCAAAAAGTTGTATTAAATAATAATAATAATTTTCATTTATTTATTTATTTTTGTCGTTAAATAACTTGCTCAAAAATAAATGTTTTTATGGAAGTTACGTTGTTAAACTTTCGACCGTTAATCTGAAAACTTAAAATTCTTCAAAACTCACATTCCTCATAAAAGTTTCTTTTATAAATGGAATGTTGTCTAAACGACAAATGACATTAAACATTTATTATTTCAGTCTTTACTGTATTGTACTAGACTGTAAATATCACACAGACACCAGGGCAAAATTCTCTTGATGGAACTCTATCCGTTATGATCCAATTATAATACATAGGAGTATGTTTACAAATTTTGTACAAATTTAGTGAAGAGTTTTTGATTTAATTATTTTTATTTTTATTATTTGATTTAATGATTTAAATAGGCATTTTTAAAAGAGAAGTTCAATTCAGTAGTAAAAGAAAATGTTGGTGAATCTAAATAATTTCCATTACATCAATGAGACAGCTCAGTGGATAGACCACGTAAATCGGTACGCGAATTTAAATTTGAGTAAGAAGTGAGTTTTAAGAGTTTTTAAAATGTATCTTGTCAAAAATATATATTTTACTTATTGTTATTCTTATATCTATTATAAATTAAAGTTATTCTTGCAAGTTTCGGGAAAAAAATCCTGATAATTGCCACATGAACTTGTACATACTTCTACACGAACTAAATACATATATATGTGTCGGATTCTTTCAGAGCCTTTGATCTACTATGGGTTTTTAAGTATAAAGTGGTAAAAAAATTCACTCTCACTCTAACTTTTTCTACTCAATACGTTTATTTGCCATCTTTAGGTTACAACTTTGTGGGTCATTAATAATCTTGTAGATTACTATAGGCCCTGCTAGGCTCTGACAAGTACAAAAAGCCAGACATGAGATTGCCTGGTGCCCGAGATGAACTTTTTGTAGAACTTGTGCGTTTACCGTATGAAATTCGGTATTTTATTTACGTCAAAGAAATAGTCGGTTACCGATTGTCTGACGTGGATTGTTTTAATAGAAAAAGTTGTCACGTTTCACGTTTTTGTGACATCAAGTAAATTCAATATACCACATCTTAATAAATTTCAATCGAAAAATTACACTCAGGCAGAGATGAGTGGGTTTAAATATACGGGACCCTTTTTCGCGCGGGGCCTGTAGCAATTAATATAAATATAAATATTAACCAACAATCACACCACGTTAACCTAGCCCCGTGGTAAGTTCGTAAGAACTTGTGTTACAGGTACTAGGAACGGAAATAAATTTAAGATATAAATACATATATACATAAATACACATCCATGACCCGGTGCAGACATCTATATTCGTCATACAAATTATCTGCACTTGGCGGGATTCGAACCCGCGACCGCTGCGTAAAGTGTCCAGTTGCCTGACCACTCGACCAGCCGGCCGTCAAAATTGCTACTCTTGCTCGTGGTTAATCCGGCACTGATTTATATATGTAGTACGCCGTAGTTACATATCTACGCCACGTACACAATTATTAAATTTTTAATTGGTTCATTAGGTAATTTTTATAGGTAGTTGTTAAGTATGGGACAACTACATTCAAGACAAATAAAATTAATCCTTACACCTAAGAATTTGTCCATCTGCGAACTTTTAAATATATCATACCCATTTCTGTAGCCTAAAGTTAATGATATATATTTAAAAAATATGTGTAGTTTACATTAACGACACAATATATTTGTTCGAAGATTTAATTCCATTAAACATTTCCTCCGATGCCTTAAAAGTAAAAACGCTATATTGCGATTATTGTTTTATAGTGTATTTTTGCGATTGATTCGACGAAAACTAGACATTTCGCTTAAGCCCTTGTCAGCGAAGCCGCGTTGCCCATGTAGCGGTACAGTAAATGTAAAAAATAATGACATGTTTTATTTACTAATAAAACTACAATATTTTTACACTTTTCCACTTTTTTATTTTAATTATAATTTACACGACCGGTTTCGACAAAGTCATCGTCAGGTGACCTGAGTTTAGAAAGTAGTTTTATTAGTAAACATAAATTTCCATCAAGAACCATCAGTACAATCAATCAGTTATATTTTTTATTTACATAATCATAACGACATCAAACAATTTTTTTTTTCAAATTTAAATTAAATATTTGAGCATAATTATAAAAAAAGCATAAACATATAATTAAAAAAGAAAGGAATACTAATTTACAATAATATTTCAAATCCGACATTTGTTAAATATGTGTAATTACTGTTCCTCTCTAAAGAGTTTTAAGATGTTTTAAAAGCAAATAACCTCTTTTTTATGGACAGTGATTAGTACGTTGAAACAGAAAACAAAAACTTTTCTGCCTTATAAGTAAAGATAAGGAATAATTTGTTATATAGTTTAACAGGATGATATAATTAATATTTGTTTTTACTTTATTCACGTCGTTTTCTGACGGAAGCTTAAGGTTTTTCACTCAAGAGCTGTAATGTAATATGAAAGTAGCTTATCGTCGCATGCAGCGACAGTGTTAGCTTTTACTTACAGGAGTATCTTAGCTGAACTATATATGTATGTACATTGAACATTAATGTGTGAACATGAGCTTAAATATTTTATTTTTATTTTATTTATTTGAAAAGCATACTTACAACATACATATAAAAAATTCAAAAAATCAAAAAATATATAATAATAATGTATCTAATATGCATGTCACTTACAAGTGTACATAACACTTTGGAATACGTGGATTAAAACACAAAAAATCACAAATAATAAAAATATTTGAACTTTAAATAAGCATTAATTCAATTCAGTATTTGTAACATTAAAAAAAAAAAAGAAATAAGTGACTCTTTATCTTCATCATAATCAAAACGATCGAAATCAAAACTAATAAAGAACAATTGTCATGATCAAAATAAATAAAAATTAGGAACAAATTATCATAATCAAATATACATTAATTATTACAATTCGTATAAACATTAATAAAATTTAACAATTGCATAATTTAAATTAAAAATAAAAAAATTACTTTCTATTATCACAAAGAAAATAGCAAAAACAGAAATTGAGAACCACTATCATAATCAAAATAAATAAAAATTAAAAACAAATTATCATTAATTAAATAATTAAAAATATGGAAACAATAAATGTCAAATCAAGATTCACAGAAATTCCATATAATAAAAAATTAAAATGATTGTAAAACATAAGAAATAATTAAAATTATTGTAAAATAAATTTTTTAAACTAATCATGCATTTTATAATAACTAAGCAACTTACGTCTAAAGACAGAGAGAGAGTCGTGAAAAATGTCAATGCCTGGAATCGATTTGCTAATACTATTGTATTTATTACACAAGCGCACTAGGGGAGCTTGTTTCCCAATGTGAGACTTTACGCAAGGAATGTAAAATATCTTGTGCGCGTGGATACTTCTGTGTGTCCTGGAGGGAACCGATATGAGTATCCTCTCTGTTATTTCAGAGTTGGTAACCTTATTATTTAGTATATTGTGCAGGAAAGTTAGATCTGAAACCTCACGCCTACTCCGAAGAGAAATCATGTGAAACCTTGCCAAACGCTCTCCGTACACTTGTCTGTGCGAAAAATTGTTTTCGTAAAAAGCAAGATGCCTCGTAAAAGCACGCTGAATGCTCTCAATACGCTGAGAGTGTATACTGTACTGAGGATTCCAGATAACACTGGCGTACTCAAGACAGCTGCGCACTAGGGAATTATATAAAATAGTTTTTGTTCGTCTTGAAAAACCCTGCGTGTTCCGCTTGATAAAACCAAGATTTTGTGCAGCTTTAACCACTATGTTATCAACATGTGCCACAAAAGTTAAACGGCCGTCTATAGTGACTCCTAGGTCTTTAATTTGTGATTTCTCTTGCAACAGAACATTTCCAATTGAGTAACTAGAGACAAGCGGTTTTTTCTTCCGGGTAAATTTTATATGGGAACATTTTTCTACGTTAAGAGTCATTTTATTGTGATGACACCATTCTATTATATTATTGAGATCCTGTTGCAACAAATCTATGTCTGACTTGGTTTTAACTGTTTTATATATTTTCAGGTCGTCTGCAAAAAGTGAACATCTACAATTTTTAATATTTTGGGTTATGTCATTTATAAAGACAAGGAACAGAAGGGGGCCTAAATGGGAGCCCTGTGGAACCCCACTCTCAGCAAAGTACGTGTCAGACTCAAAGCCATTAACGGCAACTAATATTGCCGTTAATGGCTAAATGGCTCTAATATTGTACAATACCGTTGGTATACTTTATTTCATAAATATTTTTAACGTATAAGTATAATATTAAATAATACCATGAAAATATTCTTGAATTGAAATACTATTTAAAACAAAGTATAGATAGTAAAATTATAAAATTAATTGTATCTATAATTTTTTTTTTTGTTATATTATGGGCTTACTCTTGACCTAAGTATAGCTCTAGAGCGGAGACGAGGTCGAAGATGGAGCGAGTTCGCCCAGAAGAAGCCTATTCACTCGCGCTTTAAACATATTCGGATTATATGTACTCGAAAATACGGACGACCGGCAGGGAATTCCACTCCTTGGCCGTGGTGGGTATTAAAAAAGATTTTTATGTAGACAAATTAATAAACGAATAATATTTATAATAATAACACATAAATTAATAAAGTTACTATCTATACTGATAATAAAACTGTAAAAGATCTAATTCTGAACTTTGAAGATATTTTTAAAGTTTAGTTTGGAGGACTCTCTATAATCGATACTGTATACAAAAGTGTATTTTTTATTTATTTATCTGTCTGTCTGTTTGTCTGTAGCTGCACATCACGCCAAAATTATTAAATAGATTTGAATAAAACTTTTGAATAGAGTACCTACATACTACGATCCAGTCATAGCACCACAACAGCCATTGGATGTTCACTGCTGAACGTAAGCCTCCCCCATTATCTCTAGGGGGTTTACAAATACTCGCCAAGCTTAGCAGATGGGTTGGCGAGCGCAGTGTTTTGTGACAGGTATGATGACGCTGCTAACATCACCATCCTGGTTTTTGTATAGTTGTTCACACCACTATGGCCTTAGTCACCTTTTGCGACACCTCGACAAGAAAGATTTAGGGACTATTTTTCTCTGCCGGTCAGCGTACGTCAACATTTGCAATTTGTATAAAAATAAAAAATTAATTGTTCTAAATGCGCTGGAAAGCTTATTTATAGCCCTTTACACCCGAAAAAAAAAAGTCGCAAATATTTAAAAAAAATGTTAATTAAGAAATATCTAGGACTCCAACGAAGTTTAGAAAAATGCGTAAAAAAATCCTGAATTTTCAGTTTTCCTGAAAAGATGCCCTCACGATCGTGATACTTAGATACAATCTACAAGTCTCACGATAGTGAGTGTTATTTTTTTATATTTAATTTTCATAAAAATAAACAAAGAATTAGCTAATTATCATTAATTATTTGTTTAAATAACATCTTCATTAATTAGTCTTCATCATTAAACAAATAAAAATTACGTCCTTTAACTAATTTTGTAACAAAAATAAATAAATTTGTAAAATAAACAAAGTAAGCCTCTGAAAAAATTCAAATCACAGAATAACAATTATATTAAATGTTAGGAACAAAAAAGAGATTACAATTAGTTTTCTTAAATATAGTAGTGAATAGTGGAATAGTAGTAAATAGTGAATAGTGGAATATAACATAACTAGATGCTTTGAGGTGATAAAATTGAAAAAAGTTTTCGTTTCGAGAAAGATATAGGTAAACATCACACTTGGAACAATGGAAATTTAATCTTGGATCGGCTATGGCATCCCTCTATCATGCAAGACCTTGGTGCCTTTGTGTCATCATACACAGCCAGATGATCATATCCTTATCTTTTACCCTGTGACTGAACATTGTTTTACCACATTTGTAAATCTTGAAATCGAGTATTAGACCTTCGCTATTAGCAAGAACAACATTTTTCAAACCTTCTAGTTGTGGTTTACTTTTGACGAACTGACGCAAGAAACATCGGCCTCTCAAAGTTATCATCTGCTCATCTATGGAATAATAAAATAGAACTCTTTCCAATTTGTTGCAGGTATCCTGAACCAGTTTGATTACCGGTTGCACCTTCCAAAGAGGATTTTTATTCTCAGTTTAGGTTGGCTGATGGTGATCAACTACATGAAGAGCATTTTGTAAAGTAATAAATCGATCACGAAGTATTTTAGCGGCTACAAGTCCAATCCTCATATTAGCTCCCCAGTACATCGACATTCGTAGGTATGGTAGGAATCCCATGCAAATATGCACATCAAACACTTTTGCTATTTGTGCTTTTGTAGTTTTGAGTTCTTGGTCAGTCTTATGCATGTAAAATAAATTATTACATCGAGCAACCTCCTCGTAGAAACCTTCATCAAAATAATCATAAAGATATTCGGATGGTATACGAACTAGGTTTTTTTGGTAAGGTTGCAGTATAGTTATGTGGCTTATCGGTAAAAGGAATATTCTTCCAGGGGTCTTCATGACCATTTTGCTGCAGATTTTGCCGAATCACGAGAACTTTCCCTGCGTGATTGCATTCGCTACGAGGTAATGCTACGAGAACGCCATCTTCTTCTAATTTGCCGCGAAGTAGTAATACGAGAGCATGCCGTATTTGGTATCATTATCTGACTACGAGGTTGAGGTTTCATTTCATCGCCTGAAGCTTCAGGATTGTTGTCCTCGCCTACAAGGTTAGCGAGATCGCGTGGTTCTGGTTCAAGATCTTCTTCTTCATGGAACTCTTCAATTTCTGACTCTGTTCCATCGCCAAGAAGTTTCAAAATATGGTCATCAGATATAGGAAGTACTTAAATAAAAATAAAAATAACTGCTTAGACACAGTACCAACTTTTAATCAATAAACAAAAAAACTACGTTGAAATACATCTTACGAATCACAACCGAGGAGCCACGATAGTGCTACTTGAAGTTTAGTCGCAATTTGTTTCTAACTTATAAAACGAAATAGCAAAAATAGTTTGTGTTTTGTTTGATTAATGTTTAAATAATAAAATAAAACAAAAACAATTCTTAAAATATAACAATAAACAATAAAACAGGATACTTACACGTACCGCTGATCGGATCAAAAGACAAAGCCATCTTGTATTTCCGATTAAGACAAACTAACAACCCATTCCACGAATCGGGTGCCACTATGCGCGAATGCACTTCTCTCACCATGGATCGTCGTCGGTTACGTTCTCAAAAATAAATCCGCGCGGTCTTGAGATTTTTTTAAAGTTTCCCGCACTATCGTGTACCGTCGGGTGTAAAGGGATAGGATAAAATTATGGCCGTGTCGTTTTGTTCTATTAGTTCTTTTTGTTTAAACGTACGAATCTCAGGAACTATGAGATCGATTTGAAAAGATATTTTTGTGTTACATACAAGCAGAGCAGTTACCATTAATGTTAACATGGGTGATACCACTACGTTTACTATGGGACTATTCTTCTCTGCTGGTCACCTTACGGCAAAGTTAGTCACACACTGATTATTTTTATCCCAAAATTTAGTACGGTTCCTATGGGAGAGGGGCCTATAGGTTCCTATGTGGTGGGATTTTGGCTAATAAAGCCAAAATCTGTAATAGCAAATGAAGTCGCGGGTACAGTCAATTGTAAATAGTTTCGTTGAGCATATGTATAACACATAAATACTTGAAAACAACTAGACCGATTCAGTTGATATTTTTTGGTTACATAATTTAAAGAAAATTTGGAAAAACTATACATACAAAAAAAAGTTAAAATTTTTGATTGGATTTAAAACGTGACTCTCAGTTTTTCTTTTGCTTAACGCACTTCTAATTTTTTGTAATAGTTTTTGTACTAAGACGCAAACGACATTGCTAGTCTAAGAATTAAAAAAAAATATTTGTCTTATGAAATCTATAACCAATAGTGATATATAAAGTTTCGAAGAAGTATCACTTCACTTATGATGGAAGATATATCATGAGCAAAGTTTTTTTTTTCGTAGGTTATATCAGAGTTATTAAAAAGAGTTTTAATAATATTAAGCGCATAATATGTTATATTTTTGTAACAAGATCACACTTGTAAAAAATGTAGAAAATCCAAAAGTGCACGTCTCATAACTCATATTTAATTTTTAAAAGAAGTACAAGTCGTATTGACATTGACTTGTTTGTAGCATTTAGACAATTTAAAGAATCGAGACGAGAACGTTTTCTTATTTAAAAAAAAAATTTGAACTATTTTTTTTTTATATATAAAAACCCGTTTTATTAATAAACTACTAGTACCTACAAGGCTATTTATATGAAATAGGTGACTAGTTGGTGTTATTCTGACGATAATAAACACAACCCGGTCTTGATACTTCCATTTTTTCGGGAGCTCGTGACCACCTCGTAAAAAAACATCCGGACGTTCATGTAAACATTTTTCAATAGCTTTTTTTTAAATAGCAAAAAAAATGGTTTTTACGGAATATGAGATATATTATTAAAATATATAATATTAATTATTGAAATAAATCTACCCATCGTATAATCTATAATATAAAAATAAGTCGGGTTTTCCTTCCTGACGCTATAATTCCAGAACGCATGAACCGATTTCCACGGTTTTGCATTCGTTGGAAAGGTCTCGGGCTCCGTGAGCTTTATAGAAAACTAAATTCAGGAAAATTTTCAACAGAAAAGCAGGAAAACAGGGAAAATCATTTTTCACATACAGCGCCATCTCTGATGCATGTACTACAAACCAATATGGTTTTACAAAAAACGTAGCCATCTGGTGGCGAAACGGAGTTCGCCGGGTTTGCTAGTTAGAATTAGAATTTTGAAAAGAATTAAACAAATTAAATAGAATTTTGAAGTAAAATTTATTAATAGCGCATCCGGACAGAAATGCCAATATAAATATTGAGTTTATAAGAATTTTTTTTTAACAATGACAATCACAATCACGTACTGAGCTAAGTTACTTAATGGAGGATTCATTATTTCGTTCCAATTATCGAACTTGAAGAATAGAGATCAAAAAAATTAAGCGATTATACGGCGTAGCCATTAAAACGTAACTGGAAGACAGGATTGCGTTCGTATAAATTGGAGAGAATTCTGCAGTTATATTTAAACTTTTCTTTTGAATACTTTATATATCAAAGGGTTTTTATTTTATAATTGCTTTCTTTTATGTCTAATAAAATATTTAAAAGAAACATGGAAGGCTACAAATGCAACGCTAACCGCAATTACGCGTTTCCATCTTGCTCAGCGAAACGTTACGTTTAAACATTTTAAAATATTACTCTTGTATTTTTATAATATTTATTTGAGGGAAACCAGTAGTAAAATAACGAAGTGGTAGCTGGTAGACTGGTAGGCGTCTTTTGAAATCGCTCGACTGTGCCGGCTCCGGAGCAAAATGTTGATAACTCCTTCGCCACAGCTTTCTAATACCTGAAGTGGTCTGAGTAACGATCAAGCTATATACATGTATAATTCTAGTATTTTATTTAAGAAATAAGACATTAATATTATTGTCATTTAAACATAATTTAAAGTTTGTGTTTCTTCTTTTTTTTTCGAAAATGAATTAATAAAATCATTAAATTTAAAATGCTAAATTCGCCGATACCTTCGTCAACCATAAATCAAGTTTAATAATATTTGTTTTATGTTGTAACTTATCAAACGTTGTTAAATCAAAAGCGATTTAAGATTGCTGTTGCTGATAGTAATTACTTTATAAATTACCACGATCAAAAAAATATTCAAGAAAAATATTTCTAGAAACTGTCATTTTAAAAAACAGTGTATTTATCTTGTTTAAAGTGAGTAATTACTCAATTTATATTAATATTTTTAATTAAGATAAAAAACACACCTCACCATTAAGCGTATAATCTTGGCGATAATTAATTTTAAGAATATATACATATATAATATGTGTCGAAAATGTCTGTGAGGGTCTAAAACTCACTACTTATATATATTTCTATAAAACAAAATTTTAACAAAAAACATTAACCGACTTCAAAGCAAAAAAAAGAACGGTAAAACAAAAATGCACTAAAAAGTAAAAAAATAATTACGTATTCTTTTGTCTGTAATCAAATTATTACGATAATATAATGTACAATTATTGTTGTTATTGGAGTCGGTGTCAGCCAACGTAGTTTAACATTACAATAGGTGTACCGGCCTACACTATTACGCACTCTTTTCCTTATTTCCTTGGCTGACACCGACTCCAATAACAACAATAATTATACATTATATTATCGTAATAATTTGATTACAGACAAAAGAATACGTAATTATTTTTTTACTTTTTAGTGCATTTTTGTTTTACCGTTCTTTTTTTTGCTTTGAAGTCGGTTAATGTTTTTTGTTAAAATTTTGTTTTATTTCTTGATTTTTAGTGAATCTGTAGTTCGATAACTGATTTATTTATATAAAGCTGGGCGGTTACAGTTCACAAGCTACAGGTACCACCCTCGAAAAATTGACAATGCCCAATTTGTTAACGATAAAGGAATGCCACTCGGACGCAAGTAATAACGATATTAATTTAAGTTGTATAACATAATATAATATACTGTATTTTATAAAAGAGGATATTAAAAATACATCCTAAAAATATTTTGCATTATGTTTAGCATATTTTATAATATGTTATACAACTTAAATTAATATCGTTATTACCTGCGTCCGAGTGGCATCCCTTTATGAATAAAAAATTGGGCATTGTCACATTCCTTTGGCGTAAAAAAAAAAGAACTAGTGAACTATAGAACAAAAAACCCGAAAAAAATCTGCTCAACATGTGCGTCAGTGCGGTGCGCGCGGGGTGAGGCGGCCGAGTATGAGAGGCATAGAATGCGACATAATTACGCCGTATATTGTTTATATTCTGCCTATTGAATTACATTAAGCAAACGTAATGAGACCAACGGCATAACTCATAACGTGCCTTCCTTTCTGCCTTTCATTAGGTATTTGATATTATACATTATGTTATAAACATTTAAGTTAAATTATTTATTTAATTTAAGTTGTTTATTTATTTCATTTCAATGCCACCCAAGATTCTGTCATTACTTTCCTGAGATTACATCATAAAAGATTCCGCTGCTAATAGGTAAACTTGCTGCACACACAATATCACATTTAAGATTTTAGTCTATGAAAAATGACGCAAAATGGTGTCCGTTAAATATTTTGACAAATTAAATTTTTTTAAAACAATTAGTAACAGTTAGTAAACAGTTAGTCTAGTTATTCACCGATGAAAAGTTATTCCTTTACATTTTGCCGTATAACTATTTTTGAGATATGATCTTTTAAATACAGGACGCGCTTTGAAACGTGCTATCAGGCTATCTCAAAGTTCAGCGCAACATAACTCTACACCTGAGTCGTAATCTGAGAAACAAAATATAATATTGTATAGTTTAACTCGTAGTAAACATAAAAAACATAATACGTGATAATCTTCCGAAACAAATTAAGCCTCAAGGAACGATAGTGTGCAACGCGACCCGCGCAGCGACGCGCGGTATCAGGAACAAATATACGCATTATTAAGGATTACTCAAAAACTACTAGTCACATCTCGCTCAAATTAAAATGGGACCACATGACGAGCACTAGCTTTTGAATATAAAAAGAATCATTAAAATCGGTACACCCAGTAACAAGTTATGAGGTAACACACATAAAAAAAAAAAAAAAAAAAAAAAAAAATACAGACGAATTGAGAACCTCCTCCTTTTTTTGAAGTCGGTTAAAAATTTAAGAAATATATGTCTGTTTGTTAGAACACGCATCACCGCTAAACTACTAAGTGTAGGATAAATAATCGGCATGAATGTTAACAATCATCAAAACTTATCCTGAGATAACATTTAGTCTTTATTTCAACAAAATCGTCTTACTCTATCAAAAGTAATTATAATAATAATTTTCATTTGGTATTTTGAATGACGGCATATAGGATAGTAGGTGAGCTAATTACATTAAAATGCGATTTAAAAAAAAGTGTGTTCTGTAAAATAATGTTTTATAGCATTTTTTTTTTATGTTAGTTGGATAGGCAAACTGGCAGACTTGCCACCTGATGGTAAGTTATCGACGTCGCCCATGAACATAAACTAGTTTACCTGGAACTAACCCAGCTAACCCGTTTATGTGTTGCCCATCCTGAGACATATGATGTTAAGTCTCGGTGCCAGTAATTACACTGCCTGTCTTGCCCTTCTTTCCGAAACACAGCAAAGCCGTTTCACGGAAGAAACAAGCAAGACAACAATTTAATTAATAATAGTTAGTATTCATAATTGACAACAAGAATTTGTTTGCCAGACCAGTAATTTTTTTTCACATTCATATTCAAAATTCAATAAACGGAAAAAACGTGTAAATTTCAAATTAGGATTTATTTTTACGCAAGGCAGAACTGTTTGAAGTATAACACTACTGTAATAGATAGCGCTGATTGCGTGTTCTAAAATACCTTCTCTAGTCACCTTGAAGGTTTGAACCTCCGTGATTTGAACCTTCAATCACTAAGGTACTTAACTTTATACTAAAGTAAAACATGAGTGCGTGCGTTGCCACGGGCACAGCTAGTGCATAAATAAAATTAATACATTTTAAAAGTCAGGTCTCTACCTATAGAATATAGCTTAAAAATATATGTATATAACGCACGTGTATAATTAATACTCGGTCCAACTTCAAAATTGTACCTGACAAATAAAATATATAGTAGGAATCATCATATCAGACGTTGGATGTCAACTGTTGAACGTAGGCCTCCCCCATCGACCTCCAGCGCGAAAGGTTCAAAGCAGCCTCCATCCAACGGCTTCCGGCGACTTTCCTCAAGTCGTCTGTCCATCTTGTGGACGGCTGTCCGATGATACGCTTGCCGGTACGTCATACGTGGTCTCCACTCGAGAACCTTTATGCTAGATCGGCCGTCAGTTCTTCGAGCTATGTGCCCTGCCCACTGCCACTTCGATTTCCTGACTTCCCTTCCTTATACTCAAAGTATCTGGGGGGACTATATGGGGGGGGGGGTGGCCAATACTAGCCACGCTTGGCATGTGTTATGCTAGGGCGAAGTGACGCTGCTGCCCATCACCACCCTGATCGGTGCAGTGTTGTTCGCACCGCTATGGCCTTAGTCGCCTTTTACGACACCTCGGCAAGAAAGAGGTCGGGACTATTCTTCTCACCACCGCACAGCCATGTAGTAGAAGGTATGTACATAGTAATTTGTAGATGACTATTTTTTAAGTCTGTTTTTATAAATATGTATTATTTGTAACAGTCAAAAATGGATTTGTATTAGAAATATATATGTAATTTGAGTAAAATAATTTCAATATTATACTTGTACAACGCTACTTCTAAATCTACTAATTCATAAAATTTTATTGATATAACAAATAGGATATTTAAACACGTAAGTTCTCAGTAATTTTTCCATTTTATAACTAGTATGGTTTCCTGTGAGCAATAAGTGGTAATAGCGACTGTTTGTTTCACAATCTGGCGTAGTTTTTTTCCCAACTACAAATCGCTCGAGCGCCACACGCAAACTGGCAATCATAGCTATTCACGGTTCTGTTGAATGCAACAAATCGAAACGTTTGCCGGTAAAATATCGCCTAATGTTAAAACATCACCACCGATAGGCCATCTATTCATTACTCTTTCGGGTTTTCCCTTCACCGTTGACGGAATTAAATGGATTTCCAGATGTAATTCAGAGCGAAATCAGATTAAATATTTTCGTTTATAAAATTATTTCCCGTGATTTAATAGCAACGCTAAATTCGAAAAGTTCGCGGTCAAAACGAAATGCGAGCGAAACTTTAGCTATTTCTTTGTTTTGTTTATTAAAGCTGTGAAGAAAAACAGTGAAGTTTCGTCGAGTTTGCCGTTTTCGTTTATTTGCAATTTTATTTAGTGGTTGGTTTACAGCTTGTTTACGTTTTCTTGTTTTATAAAGTCAGTCAAATTTTAATGGTGTACTTAGTATTTTTTATGGAAGAGTACTAAGAATTTTATTGATTCGTTATGTCATTTAAATCTCTTTAAAAATATAAATGTGACTAGGTTAATGCGCGAAACCGTATTCGCCAATGTCGCTATGTATATTATCACTATTAAATGATATGATAGTGATAAATAACGTCGTATTTATACGAAAATGAAAACTTTCGTTATTGTAAACAATATTTGCTAACGAAATGTAAAATCATTAGGAAATAACAATATTTTTTTAATTGCTTGCACTAATTTTGTTATATATTGCAATAGATATAATATTAAATTATTAATTAGAAAAAATTACTTTCTAATATTTATACAAACTAAACAAGTATTTTTAATGCTTGGAAAGTAAATGTTGAAGATTTTAGTAAATTTATTACTTATTTATAAATAAATTATTTGCATTCTTCATTATACACAAAATCTCATCACACCATATAAAAAAATATTGAAGGCAATAAAATATACGTATACACAATCTTATTTCTGTTATCTTAATAAATTTTCACTTCTAAATATATTAATTAAAACAAACAATAATAAATTATATAATATATATCTTACATTAATATTGTAAACAAGTATTTCAGCTTAACTTTGAGACAACTTGTCTGAATTAAGATAACCTTATATGTTATTTTAGGCCTATGAATCCTACTAGTATTATATGCGAAAGTTTGTGAGTATGGATCGATGGATGTTTGTCACTCTTTCACGCAAAAACGGATTGGTTTTGGATGGATTTAGATGAAACTTTATAGTAATATAGCTTATACATCAGAATAATATATAGGCTACAATTTATAAAGATTTTGTGTAACTGGCCGTAATATAACATTGTTTAAAAATTATCACGTAGTTTACAGGAGTACGAGTATATTGCAGTAGCTAAATAAAACCGCCAAAATTGAAAACATATCCATAAATTATCTATGTACGTTATATTAAGTAATCTTCTTCAATATATTCAATAATATGCATACAAATCCTGACATTATAGAAACGTAAGTAACTTCTGTCTCTCTGTCCGTTTGTTTATGTATGTAAATGTATGTTTCAGGGCTAATCTGCTGAGCTGTTTGTTATTAAATTTGATATGGATAGTCTGAAGCCTAGGGAAGGACATAAGACTACTTTTTATCAATACACCACACGGGCGAATAGCCGCGGACGGAAGCTAGTAATTATTAGAATTTACCGGTGGGAGAGATGCGCTGTGCTGCGCTCCCGGCTGCATGGGTACCACCATCATGCTTGTTTCTCCCGTGAAACAGATTTGCTGTGTTTCGGAGAGAAGGGTAAGACAGGCAGTGTAATTACTGGCACCGAGAATTTAACACCTTACGTCTCTGGATACCCATAAATGACTTGCCTGGGCTAGTTCCAGGTAAACTAGTTTATGTTCCTGGGCGACGTCAACTACCAGGGACGTAGCTACCGCCGTATCACCCGTATCAATGATACGGGGCGCCCGGTCTACAGGGACCCCGAACAATGGAGTTCGGGACAGAAATTGTTCCGGAGTTGCGACGACCTTTTTTTTAGGAAAACATATAGCCCGACGGAGTAGGTAAATACTAGCGGTCCAAAGTTGCGACGACCTTTTTTTTTAGGAATACATGTAGCCCGACGGAGTAGATAGTAGCTTTCCGGAGTTGCGACGACCTTTTTTTTTTCTTTAGGAATACATATAGCCCGACGGAGTTAATACTAGCGGTCCGGAATTGCGACAACTTTTTTTACGATAACATATAGGCCAACGACATACAGAGAAATTTCGAAAAAAAAACCTTTATTTTTTTCTTTATTTCTGGGCCCCTTTACAGATTTTGATACAGGGCCCATCTAAGTCACGCTACGCCACTGTCAACCACTTACTATCAGGTGGAACCTCTGCTAGTTTGCCTATCCAACTAACATAAAAAAAGTAATGAATGAACTAATTTGAATAAGCCCATTGTTTTATGATCTATTCACTCAAATTGTTTATGCCTTATTACAGAATTCTTTCTTATATTTTTGTTATAGTAAAAATTTATGATTCGTCTAAAAATGAGTGAGCTTCTTAAGTAGCTTTTTATGAGGAAATTCGACGTAGCGAGTTTGACGTAATGTCTGATTTAGCTTAGCTGACCTTCTTTGTCAAAAGTATATCGTATTGTATATTTAACAGCCTCTAAGAATAGATAGAAATATGAGGCAAAATACTCCTGTACAATCGATAAGAAGTATTGGAAAGTAATCCATCACACTGCTCCACTGCGAATTGACGATATTTCCCTGATGAAGGAAAGAAAGAATAAACTTTATTTGACACATAAAACACAAAAAATATATGACAGAATAGAATACACGAAAAGGTCAAAAAGGTAGCCAGCTCCGCATGTGCGACTGCACTAATGCCTGACGCGCTGATTTTCAGCTGACACCCGAGAGATGACACGCTAAATACATGTATAAACAAACTTAGGTTACTAAATTATATTTAGGTTTGTTACATTTATTTTAGGTTTCTAATTAGCTTTTTAAATAAACAAACACTTATATTAACAAGAGTACATTTAAATAATTATTACTACCTATTTAAGTTTAAAACACACACTTAGTGACAGCATACCAAGCAAGCATCAAAGCACCACAAAATTTTAACAATGCAATGATGCAAGTAGTTTTCCCTAATAATGTTAGTATTCTCATAATTTAATTTACATGTACAAGCTACTAGGTGATCTCAATTAGTATTTTTTTTTTACTTATACTAGAGTTTCCCTTTCTGCAACTTGATAACTTCAAAATGTATAAATTACATAAGTAGATGATAGAATGATACGATCTGCGATATTTATAAGACTTTAGAAGAGACTGATCCTAAATTAGTCTCAATCACCACAATAAAACCATTTTAAGCTCCTTTCAAAAGTCTCTCGCTTTTAGCCTCAAACGTGAGCTGCACGATAACAAGCGTGTCTTCATTTAGTCTGAGACTTCAGCTTTGACTGGCTTTGTAGAGAGACCTTGGAAGGGTTTTTATGGCCATTAGAGACATTATTTAACAGTCAGCTTGTTTGTGCTGACAAAACTAAATAGTATTTAGTGCTCGACTTAAGCTACACTCATCCAGCACGTATATTCAGTCGATAAAAATATATAATAAGCTACCTAAATAGTGGGTTAAAGAAGAATGTGATTATAAATTTATAAATAAAATAAAGAAGCTATTAATTAATAAATAGTACTAATTTATTAATTAATAGCTTCTTTACTTTATACGTAAATGTAAAGTAAAAATATTATTTAAAAAAATGTATATGTCCTGGCCATGTCGCAGGATTGCCATATCATGAAATGCCATGTCATGAAGTGGTCACATTTCATGATGTGGGCAACTAAATTTGACCAGATCATTTAAGGAGAAGGATATGGAGCTTAATCCTCTAAGATATCCTACTCCGGATTGGCAAATATGCACATGTAAAACTGTACATGTCTCAAAATATTTCCCGAAACAAACATTTAAAGAAAAGGCTTTCATGCTTAATTTTACTCCGACTTATATATATATATATATGTATAGCTTATAACATTACTTAAATGTTTGTTTCAAAATCTGAAAGCCTTAGAAGATACGTACCTATATCTGTATCTTAATCTTTCCTTAATTTTGAAAATGAAATAAAAATCAATCCTATCAGTAAAGAATAAGATTTAAATTGTAAAAAATAATGGCTATGTCAAAGCCGCACTCATTACGATTTCACTCAAACACGTATGGCATTCAAAGTGGCCCGTCGAAGTTTGGCGTCATAAGGCCCTTGACGCCTAGTATATATTCATGACGGTTCAAAGTTTCAATAGAGCTTACGACAACTAAATTGGTCTATAGTCATCTATAAATAAAGTATTGATCATATCTCTTCAAACCGACAACAAACACTGTCGGTATAATATTTCAATAAAAAAAAAGCTAAGCTAATAATTTTGTTACACGATAATCAGATTAATACCATAACATAACCATATAATTAAAACTCCGCTCTTCATTCATTATCTATATATTACACGACTACACCTTTGGAACATTAAGAGGTAGATACAACTTTCACAAAACATTTTGTACTATAACCGCTATGGGACAGAAAAAAATTAAATAAGAAAAGATAAGTATAGGTTTCATTAATTAATTCTGGTAGACAATGCTTTTAGCATTAAGCCCGCCTTTTTTACAATTCAATTTTGTGTTGTGCAATAAAGTATTAATAAATAAATATTTCGCGAATTTCGAAATTCGAAATTCTTATTTGACGAAATATTTGTTTAAAAAAATAACATTAATTGTAAATATAAAAATAAATTTACTTTTCTATTTTAGATTAAGTATATACACATACACATTTAAAACCGACGTTGCGTCCAGGATTGGCTGATTCCCATAAAATCTGAAGTCCACTTTCAGCGTTCAATGCATGAACATCAAATCGGAAATAGCGCTAAGTGCGTCACATTTTACAGTGAATAAGCAAATTTCAAAGTATAAAATTTGAAATGGAAGTCGTTTTAACACCTTTTAATATGTCCCTAGTTCCGATTGATTTATTTAATAGGTAATTTTATATTTAAAATATATATTTGTGAGAGAGTGAGTGAGTCTTTGGATCAGTAATTAATTTATTACATTAGTGGATGGATGAGTTCAAGAGTCAGTAAATGAATTACGTCAGGCAGTGAGTCAGTGAGTGAGCGTTTTAGTAACTCATATTAAATGAATTACGTTAGGATGAAGCTTTTTTAAATATACTAGTGATCGCCCAGTGGTCGAAATTTTACCATCGCCATCTATACTAACAAGTCAGATAGGTCAGTCCTGAAAAGTTTCTCTAAATTTTTCTATGCGTTGAAGTATGAGAAGGGAATTATGGTATAAGTCAGCAGTAAATCGAATGATTAGTACGCTTAAATAAATAGATTTTTCCGCTTAATATCATTAGTTCAGATATGTAGAAGTATCTATAAATAAGAAAGATCAATAATTATACTAATAATAAATATTAATTGACGTTTATTTGTTTAAAGCTTGTGGTTTGCTTGCTTAACTGATTTAACATATATACCTAGTCCAAATATACGATATTTCAGTCAGTTTTACAAAAATTTTACTTCCGCAGTTATGAAAAACCAGTACTATATATATACTGATAGAATTAAGTTACATGATTTATGATTAAATAAAGTAGTCAGCTTCTAATAATCAATTTACGTATTCTTTTGAGCCAATAGGTTTTCGTGTTCCTCGTTGTATGGACCGATTTAGATTGCGATGCTACCTCAGGTTTCAACATGCAACCGTCGATGTTGATCCACGTATTCTATAAACTGTAACGTCTCGGTTACATTTCGGTTGATCGTCTAAGTACATGAACAAGTATGGTTCAAAAACTAATATTTGTTGGTATTAATAGACATACTCGTAGTTTACCCAGCGGGACTCGAGCTAACAACTGGTAACTCTGGTAACTGGTAACTAAATGACTCATCGTCATAAGTATGTATGTCAAGACGGTATTCTAAATACGTATGAGAAATCATACTCATATTACAGACGGTGATTATTAATATAATTTGTTTGTAATAAGAAAATAATTGAATTTTGTACCGGGAGTTTGATAAAAGGAATAAGAAATAAAACCGCCTAATTGGATTTGTAATCTTTAGTCAAAGGAAATATTACGAAATGCCTATATAATTTTCTTTATCATTCAATTTTATTTAATGACGAGAATGAAAAACAAAAAAACTTTACATTTTAAAGATTTTTTCAATTAAATTATTTCCCGACGTTTCGGACCCTTTACAGCGTCCATGGACTTCCGTGACCATGGACGCTGTAAAGGGTCACGCACACAAACAAATAAACGCGATAAAATCTGATCTAGACTTTTAAATATATTTGTGTTGTCAGTCAGTTATTAGTTTTAGTTATTTTATAGAGACAAACTAGATCTTCGGTGATCATAAGTTTACTTGATTATAAATAGAATTATAAATTAAAAAAAAAAAAAAAAACAAATTTGTTTTCTCAAGTTTGGTAGCTTTTATTATAACTGAAAATATATTTCATAATGAGATACTGATCTCGTTTCCTTTACAACTTGCTTTTCCCCATTTTTTAATAAATTATTTAGCTAATTTAAAAGTGGGAAAGGGGTAAGTAGCCCTGCCGCGTTACTTTAGGTTCCATTCAATTTTCGATGAACCATCCTCGAAAGACGTTGGCCATTTAAAGTATATATGTCTGTTTTTTTTTTTCATTTATATAGTTGTAGAACCGTAGTTCAATAAACAAGTGAAATAGTTGTAATACCTAAATCTGTAATAATAAGTATTATTCATATAAGTCAATGGCTTATCAGTTTAATAGTCTGTTTCGAGGTTACTGATAAATTTTATCTGGCACAAAAGTTACCGATAGGCTCTCAGGGTTTAATTCACCTCAACTACAATTTTTGTACCTACAGGTTTCGAATGTAAATATCTGACAGATAAAGTAAAATTTTATGGTAAAAAAGAGAAATATATCATAAACTTTTATCTGATGAAGGATGATCTGGTGAAACAGGCCCTAAGAATATGTAGAATAGTCATAGGCCATAGCTATTATCTTTGTTACGGTAAAAACAAAAAATCATTTTAATATAACACCGTTGTCCAAGATTCAATTGCAATAATAAAAGTTAAGGCAGAAATTAAAGGTAAAAGTCTAGGAAATTAATAAACAAGCTGTACCGTGATAAAGTGTCCAGCGTACTAGATTGTAGTACGGACTCAGTTCATGGCCAGTTTCATTCAAAACTATTCAGTAATTTCAGCATGATCGCGGCCAGGGTACAGACACAAAGACACACAAAACTGAAAAAAAATACAGTTTTATCTTCAGTTTTATGGAAAGCTCTTTAATAAAAATTTCAAAAATTTTTAATTTACAGAATTGGACCTGTTATAGTTTAATTATAAGTATAGATTAGTAGGGTCATAAACAAAAATGAGAATTAAAACTTGGAAATAAAAAAAAGTAACTTTTTATCTAAAAAATCAACGTTTATTATAAAAAGAAACAAAAGGATCATTTTATGATTAAATTCAGAGATCAATACCTTATTTTCTACAAAATTGGCCACATTTTAATTTTTTTGTATCCACCGAAAAGACGACAAAATCAACAGAAAAGATAAAACTGAGCTTTCAATCAATAACAGTGCTTTCAAAACTCTGTAAACTTATACAAATTAATAATTACACAGTACTTAAGTTTTTAACATAAAAAACAAAACGAGTTATACAATATTTGTTAAATTTAAAAAATATAATAAAATTGTCCAAGGAAGTGATTTCTCTTCTGTTGACATTAGAAATATCAAGAAAAGTAATAAAAAAATAAATCAAAATAAATAAATAACAATAATAATAAGGGCAATTATAATATTTTAATCAAAATATTATAATTGCCATTAGAATTTTCATGTTCAACGTCTGTGAAAATGATTGTTCTCTTTAGTTAACGACATAGGAAAAATTATATCATACTCATCGGTATCGCAAATTATTTCCAATATTTTCTTAGCACGAACAGGCAAACTATGTGAAATTTCTTCTTCTGCCATTATAAAATCAGACCTAAAAGTTTCTGTCTACTTCAGACGTGGCTTGTCTTCTTAGAGACAATGCACCTACGTGAGACACAGAACTTGGAGTAGAATGTGATAAAGCTCTCTCTTGCTGAACTGTTATCTACCCGATTTCAAATGTGTATCAATTGTGCTGGACAGGACAGACAACTTAATCTTCTAACGTGTAAAACGTTTGGCACGTTTCGACTCCAAGAAACTAACTTGGTGTTAACTTGGTGTAACTAAAGAAAGAAACTTGGTGTATTTAAGAAAGTGTCATTCAGTAAGCTTATGTGGCATTTGCTTTTGCTTTTTGGTAATAGTTTCGTTTTTGCCAGTGGTCAGTCTACTATAATCATCTTATACTAAAAAATCATGCACAGCTTTTCTTACATCTCTCTTTAATATTCTTCTTGTTCTTCTAGTGCTTCCAATCTTCTTATATTCTGTATTTATTAATTTATTTTTTTATTTTTAAAGCCTCATTTTCTGCCTTTCTTTCCTCCTTCGAGTTGTGATTTATATGTTCGCAGTATTGTTACCAGAAATACAGCAAAATCCTATACATACACTGCTTCAACCATTATATTTAACGAAACAAGCAGGGCACGAGAATGAGATTTTTCCTGCTGAGCATGCACATAGAAAACTGTAGTAAACGAGATGTGTTTAATAAAATAAAAAATAAGCATTCACACAGTTAATAAAGCGCCAAGAAACACATGCTTTTATATTATCATTTATTATACTATTTGTATAATACAAGTTAAGAAACCTTCGATGGACATAGTGTCCACTGAGAAGTTTGTCCACGGAAGGGCAAACTAGTTATAAAATACTATGCAAAATACACAATTTTGAGGGTAGTAAACAACTTATAGAGTTTTTACCAATGGCCGCCGATATCTCACTAGGCAAATTACAACAAGTATTTTTCATGATAATACTTACCGAAATATCAACGTAACAGAAAAGTTGCAACGATCTTTGACATAAATTACAAACAATCACTTATTTAAACACAGATTTATTTTATGTTTACTTATAGTAAACGAACCATTTTAAACTATGAGGTTTAACTGCCAGCTAAACAGTGTTGCCAACAAAAAAAAAATAAGTCATGTTGGGTTTCGTTTAATACAGTTTCGAATCTATATTTTAGTTAGACCACCGAAGGGGTCGCATGAACTGATAACAATATGTTTATGTTTAATAATTCGTATACTTAAGCTGATTATTTTTCACAATATTATTTATTAATAACTGCAGGATATTAGTAACAAAAGTAATAATAAATAAATTAAAATTGATCGTTTAAAGTATTTTTAATATAGTGTATAACTTATGAGCATCGACTTGTAACGGTCCACGGAAAGGGATTTAATTGACAAATTCCTTTTAATTTTCCTTCGACACTTAACAAAAATAAAGAAATTTTAAAGTAAATTAGTAAAATGTTCGTTTAATGATATTTTTTCCCAAAAATAATAATGTTTGAAATATTTTTTCGCACAGTTTTATAAAGAGTACAGTTTTTTTGATTGTTCTGTTTATGACCCAGTAATAAAAGTAATAAAATTAGAGACTCGATCTCAGATTTCAAATTATTTCGAACGAGTTCAGTCGGATTTGTAGTTCAGTCTGCTAAGTCTATACAAACATTTTTCTACTCAGTTCTATAAAAATTAAAAATGTATTAAAAGATTTTTTTTAAATAATTTCTTGTTCTAGGTAGCACTGAGGTAGACTTATATATAGGTTACGATTTAATCACTATTTTACGTTTAATAAACTTCATTTTATTATATTTTTAAGTTATAAGTAATAAAAGTTCAAAAAAGTTTTTTGAAGAGAATTTCAAGTGAAATTAATAAAAATAAACTTTCTAAACATTATTTGAGTGCACGATTCATTCAGTGGCGATTATAATTTAATACTTATTTTGATTTGAAATGAAGCAGCAGAACTAGGACATTGTTGTCATCTATGCAAATAAAGTGCCAATTGAAATTTGGTGTATAATATATGAAACTTTGTAGTATAATATTCACGCGCCAGCACATTACTTAAGAATCCACGACGAAATAACCAAATAAGCTTAGGTAGCTTGTTTATATTTTAAGGTTAGAGTAAAAAATATATATCAAATAATAAATATAAAGATGAAATGTTTCTCATGTAAGTGAATTATATTCTTGTGAGAAATAAAGATTCTTAAACCTCAAATTTTGTATTAATTCGTTCGCAAATCGCGACAATTATTAATCAGCTTAAAAATATTTTAAGAGTATTATAGTCTCATTAGCTGTACTACGTAAGTTATGGGAGATCTTATACAGCTATTAGCTGTTAATCAGCTGCATAATGGAATATTCTTATTAGTAAGACTATATATCGTTCTCCATACATGATCATGACTGCTTGGTTCGTAGTTTATTATATTCAAATATTCCTTTTCAATTCTCCTCCTGATAGCACCAGATCTTTTTCTTTTGTTCCACATGTCGACAATAAAATAACAACCTCGATGTTATAAAGTAACCGTAAACTCTAGCTGTCAGTAATGCATACTAGGTTTGTACTGTAGCTGTAATTTATTAATTTAGTCTTACAACAACCTCATAGACAGAAGTTATACAGTTATTGTATTTACAAGAGTGTTACAAAACACCATAATAATTACTTTGAGAGTGGTATTGCCAGATACCATTGTTCAGAAATAAATATCAAATGATCTTATAATAACACTTAAAGCTGTAGTAAGTGATCGCGTACAAAATACAGCCTAAATACAGCTTTAACGACAAAACTAGCTTTAAGTGTCACAAAAAACTTTATCTAAGTATTACACTAGAGTTATAATATTCTGTTAACACTCTACGCTTCCGCGGATCTCTTGATAATGATTTTATGCAGACTGAGCTGTATATAAACTGATAAATCATTATTATAAGAATAAAAACTTTTTTAAGACTATTTAAAGTCTTTTGACCTTTTAAAGAATTTTAATTCATAAATGGGCTGGTTTATAGATGTTGACAACGTTTACATGCTGCTTGAGTCAACGTGTAATTATTTTCAAGCGAATGTTTAAACAATAATTAAACAAGAACATTAGATAAAAGGCAAGCAATGTAAAGGCAAAGCAGGCGCCACTATGGAGTACCAGTACTTGAATCACACAGATAACTAGCCTTACTAAGCAATGACAGGCTAGAGTGTCATTTTGTAGAATCCCTAGTCTCGTTTAAGGTTTCCTTAAAGGAAGAGTCATTTACAACAGATGCACTTTACGCATAAACGATCTATGCCCTAACACTATGGACAGAATCCACAGCAAAGATCTAACACTGCTGGATCGTATAACTTCAAACACCGTAATACGAGTGTAAGTAAGTAGCTTCCACGACACTCAGTAACAATAACCTATTTAAACATACTAGCTGATTCACACGGTTTCACTAGCGTTGACGCTTATATAAACTTTGAGAATGAATTTTGGAAAAATTATATGCCACCCCGTCGAACCCTTCAGAAGTTAAATTTCGAAAAATTTCTTTATTAAAAAAACCCTTTCCAAAAATGACGTTCCAATTTTATGATTCTACTACCTGTTGTTTCGGTTGGATGAGGATAAACAAACACGGGGCAATATCTATTCATCAAATGAGAAGTGTTTAGGCCTAAGTGCGCGCTAAGTGACGCACATAAATATACTCCTGCACGTCTTGGTGTCTTTGTGGATGACGTCATTTTTTATGTACCTCTGAGCTCCCACTATCAAACGCCGGCATCGATTCTGCTGGATCTGCATCCTCCGAGCCTGGCGCGCTGAGCAAATGGATATGATATGGATAGATTAATGGTCAACTTACATTTAACGCAGTTTTATCTTATCTATAGCTTATGTGAAGCTTGAACAGTAATTTTTTATTATAAAAATAATCAGTTACTAAGAGCCCTCTCATTTCCTGTAAGTCGACAAAATGCTGACCCGGGATATGAGCTTATGGTATCGTGTTACATTATTTCGATTGAATAATTGAAGTTTTTTTAGGTCTGTATTTATTTATTTATTTCGTTATTATATATCACACATATATAATGAAATATATAAAAGAAAAACATAAAGTATTTAATAAATTGTACGTAACTAGCTAATTATCAAATGGAAACCTTAATTACTTCTATATACCTACGTTTAATCCTAAACTATAACTATTATACTATTTAACGACATTCAATAATACAGTACCAAGAACAATTTATCCACCTAAAAGCAGTCGAATAACGAATGTGACATGCTGGGCATGTTCATATTTCACTGTGTGTTTTACTTTTAGCTTCGTTATCAAGTCGACACACGCAATCCAACAATCACGGCCGCTAACGTTGAATGCACATCAAACTGTTTTAACACTTCAAAACATAACATCCTTGCTTTTTAGTTATACCTTATATCTATTCATTCGAACGTAAAAATAATATATTGTTTTCATTTACGACTTTATGTTGTTTTATTTTATTTTAAACGAATATAGTTATATTAATTTCAATTTTATTTTATTTATTTATTATTATATTATAGTTAGTTATATTCCTTTAGTGACGACCGTCTGGTGTAGTGGTGCGAGTAGTCGCCTGAAGGCCGACGATCGCGGTTTCGATGTCTGCTCGGTAGGTCTATAACATAACTTTCACGACAAATCGCTGCGACACCACAGCGATTTAATTTCAATACTAGTTGAGTCTCAATTAATCTCAGTTATATTTGTACAAATATTGGTTTCCGGTTTGGTTGTTCTTGTGGGTCTCCCCACCGTGCCTCAGAAAGTACGTAATGCCATCGGTCCCAGTTGTTATCATCATAGACACCTGATAACGATCTTTAATCATGGTATGGAAAGTATCCGCTAACCCGCAATAGAGCAGCGTGTTGGATTGAGCTCCAACCCTTCTTTTATATGAAGACAAGGCCTTTTCATAGCCGTGGAACGTTTATAGTATGACTCAGTTCAGTTCAGTTAAATTAAATCGAAATGAAATATCATATCAATTTTTGTATGATGACAATGGACTTTTTGTAAGGTGTGTTATAATCTCTTTTTTTTATAAATACCAATTCATAACCGGTAAATGACCTGCTGGGCCACATTGCTGTTTTTTACTACTGACGTGACACAAAGGCACATCACTGACTTCATAAAAACAACTTGAGGTTGTTTTATTGATATTAACGTTATTATGTTAAAACGTCAGGTCAGTGTCTTATTCGTGTAGTCTTATAGTACTAACGTGTATAACTAAAATTGAAGTTTGAGTTTTTAGGTTAAAGCTATAACAAAAGTTTCATATAATAAAAATTGCTTAACAATGAAATTTCTTACTATTTTTAACTATTTTTAAAAATTGTTAAAAATAGTCGCAAGATTCAATCTTGCGATTTCAACCACATCGAGTAATTTCTATCGTGCCATCTTCATTCTACGTAATATTGATGAAATAATATGTGCTATTTCGGCACTTCTAAAAGCCACACAATTTAGATTAGATTTGATCAAATTAATAATTTTTCTTTTTTCTTTTTTTTTTCTTTTATCTATTCCTTTGTTAAAGTTGTAACTTACCTTGATTTTTTTTTTGTTTGCCGATCTATTATTCTACAATAAGCTCTAAGTGATACATAATTTTTGAAGAGATGTACTTTTAAATGTAACAATTACTGGTGAACCTATTAAATAAATAAATTAATATGCGTTAAATAATAATAATAATAAAATAATAATAAAATCTTTATTCGTTATCTTAAACATTTTACAATAGTTGATATGTGATCGGGACTTACTTTAAGCGCAAAATTAATTAAATTAATTAAATAATTATGTTTGTGTGTCATTGTTCAGAAAATAGTACTGAATAAACTAAACGTATGTCTAATTAATCTAAACTTGATATACTCGTAGTCTATAATTTCTAACAATAAGAGAAATACAATAAAATAATTTAAGAACAGATAAATATACATATTTTGAAAAATATTAATTCTTTTAAATATAGATAATATTATTTGTAGTACAAGTATGATTAATTAAAAAAATCAAAAAACCCTACTGCGTAAAATACTCTTATTATAAACTAAAAAGAATAAAACAATTTAGGGTCGATTTCAAACCAGCCGTAAAAACGAAGTTTGTGTTATAACTTCTTTATATTTGTCAATATTTTAATAATTATTAATCGATGCGATGTTTATGTTGTACTTCTAAATAGTTCAGTTAAAAATTTTATACAATTTTTATTTATTCACGAGTTATTAAAGAAAACCAAGGTACTTTTTCATTCGTGTCACCCGTGATTTTACTGATTTAAAAACCAAACTTTAACTTAAAAAATAAAATACTCGGGGAAACTGATATTATTTAAATTCCCGTTACAGATTATTAACACTAAAATCAAAATAACCTTATCAATCTACAGTGAAACAATATTTAATGAGATTTCTCAGTGTTTTACAGTGCGACCATTTTAATCTATCATTAGTGTAAACAAAATAAACATAGTTCTAGAAAAATATTCTGTGCGTTCCCGCCCCCTCCGCTATAACTTAATGCAAAGGGACCCCCAGTGTCAAATGATTGTCCAGTGACAGCGGACGTGCGTTTCGTTTTTCTGGTAAGAAATACCCATTTTATTAAATTTCTGTGTTAATTCCAAATTAGAATCATTCGTGTTTAAGTTAATATCTTAATAAGTATTTGATAAACTGATTATGTATAATGCACGTAAATAAGCAACTAATAGTCGGAATATTTTATGCTATTCGTATAGTTTCTAGAATATTCTAACGCGTAATAAATATTAATATTTGTCAAAAATTGATTTGTGTCACTTTCATTCGTGTCGATTTTTGCGTAACACAAATGAAATTCTATGTTACACAAATGAAGTGGCTTATTGTTAGACTAGGTACTCTGGGATTTCTTTTACTTTGGATTTTTGAGAACGTGGGTATCGTCTTGTATAATATAACAATAATTGATTAACAAAATACTCTGACTACAAATGCTAGTTTTTTCCTCAGTTTTACTTATTTAAGAGTTTAATAAAGATACATATTTGCAATGTCTTAAAATGCATAGTAAAATTATGCTGTTAATTGTTTAAGGTATTAAAATGACTAAAGAAAAAAGTAAGAAAAGTGAGGCTGAGCTAAAGAGGAGAAGATAGCAAGAAGGGAAAAGTATCAGCGAATAAAAAACGATCCCGAAAAATATGCTGCTGAAAAGGCTAAAAAAAAGAGGCTTATCTGAGAAGAAAAATTCAGCAAAAAATAAAGAGTATCAAACAAATGTCTCCACGGGAACAAAGGGCCCAACGAAAGCTTTGGAGAGAAAATTCAAAACGTTACCTGGAAAAGAAAGCAAAAGAACGAAAGACGCAAGAAGTGACTGTTACAATGCAAGAAGTACCCGAAATTGGTTTAGAAGTAACTGATCCTGAAAATTATCTGGACCCTTTGAACGTTAAAAATGAAGAGAAAGAAAAAGATAAACAAAGCAATAGAAAAATATTACAACAAAAAATTAAAGCTTTAAAAGTAAAACATGCTACTGAAAAAAAAGAAATGATCCTATTAATAAAGAAATACCAAAACCGTTGCAAATTTTTAACAAATAAATTAAACAAATTCAAACAAAATCAGAAAAAAAACCGATTGTGCTTTGACACTGTCTACTCCAGCTACTTTAGAACATGAAAGTGAAAAAAATAAGTCCACTGAAAATAATAAACCCAAGAATAAAGTAGGTCTTCGTAAAAAGTGTCTTAAAGACAGATTTCAGCAGAAGATAAATCAACGCCACAGTATTCAAGAGTCGATTAAAAGATTTTTTGAAGATGATATTAATAGCCGTGTTGGTGCAGGAAAGAAGCAATATGTAAAAAAATATGGAATACAAAAACAAAAACGTTACTTACTGGATTCTGTCAAAAATCTACATAAAAAGTTTATTTATGAAAATCCCAAAACAAAAATTAGCTACGTAACATTTTCAAGATTGCGCCCATTTTGGGTATATTTGCCACGAGATGATAGAGAAACTTGCGCATGTACGGCTCATACGAATATGGACCTAATGATTTTGGCTTTAAAAAAAAAAACAAAATCGTTGACATAAAGAATTCCCAGGACATGTTGCATACTCTTTGTTGCGACAGGTACAACATTAATTGCGTTTCAAGAGAGTGTGCAAATTGCAAAAACAATGAAATAAAGTATAAAGAATTTATAAATCACGAAATTGAATTTTACGAATGGTGCAGGGATAAAAAGAAAGTGGGTTGTAAAGAAATAAATATAGTAAGAAAAGTAACTAGAAAAATTAAGCCCAAAGATCTGATATATAAATTAGAGCGTTCCATGCCGAAATTTTTTATTCATACAAAAAACATTTTAAATCAATACCATACTATAACTCAATTGAAACAAACCCTAAATCATGACGAAACATTAATTCACATGGACTTTTCCGAAAATTATAGTTACAAGTTTTCGGAAGAGGTGCAGAGTTTACATTTTGGCGGCAGCCGAGGACAAGTATCTCTGCATACTGTAGTAGCTTACCTCAAGGAAGGGAGAGACACTGCTCACTATAGTTTGTGTACAGTAAGTGAATGCACACGACATGATTCCTCGGCAGTATGGGCACATCTACAAAAAGCTTTAGAATTTGTATTCAAAAAATGTCCTCAAATAACAACTGTACACATTTTAACATATAACCCTACAAGTCAATATAGAAACAAACACATTTTTTATATAATTACTCAACTCCGCAATTCCTTTCCTTCCTTGAGGTTTGTGACCTGGAACTACCAAGAAAGTGGCCATGGGAAAGGTGCCCCGGATGGTATTGGTGCTGTAATTAAGCGCACTGCTGATCGTCATGTTAAATTTGGACACGACATTGGGGATTTTTCTTCATTTCTTACAGTTATTCGTGAAAATGTGAAAAAAGTTGAGATAATAGTTGTAGAGGAACACGAAATTTTAGAAAAAGAAATTCTTCTTCCTAAAGACATTTCGCATTTTAAAGGGACTATGTTAGTCCACCAAGTCATCTGGAATTCGGAATCAGAATTTCTTGAGTTCCGAAGACTAAGCTGTTTCTTATGTATCAAAAAAATCTGCGAACATGAGAAAAATCATATGCAATTACATAAAATATATAAAAGTGCCTCCTTATCGTCTGTTGAAAACATTCACGTTATTCCACCCGGCAAACGAATAACTGTGTTGAGCGACATATCAATACAATACCTCAATCAAAATACTGCATCAAACTCTGGGACACCCTAAAACCCAACAAACTAAAATAAAAAGGATTGCAGATATAAAGTCCCATTGGACAAATAACACCTTTATTAATAACCATCCAAAGATATCTGGTCATGAAGAGGCTTTTCTTCGTTTCATTAATGGACAGCCTTCACAGAGTAAATGATCATAGAAAAAAGAACGATGATTGTGATTTTATATATAACAAAAAATTAAAATGCGAAATCAAAAGCAAACGATCATAAAATCAGTACCAAAGAGAAGGCAGTGAATATTATAAGTTAGAAATAACTAATACTAACCAGAAATGATGTAGAAATGACAGTGACTGCTTTATATCTATGTGCCCTTTTCTCTTTCTTATTCTTAATCGCTTAGTATTGTAATACATTAATTATGTAATTTTGTTTTAAATTTATTAAGTGTGATTGCTGTAATTTCTGTATCTCGTCTCGTTGACTTTAACATTTGTGAACTTTTTTTTGTTATTTTAGATATTTTTCTTTTTTTATTTCATAAAATTTATATTGTTTGTTTTAAATAAAGAAACGAATCAAATAGTTCTTTTTTGTTTTACTATTAAAATATTCAACATGTGTCACATAGTTAATCATTAGTGTCACATGGTGTCACATATACTTCATTTGTATTTGGAGGATTTTCATTCGACTAATTTATTCCCTCATTAGTGTTACCTCAATCTTGAATATCTGCTACTTCCAGGCAAACACCACGCATAATTTTACATATTCCGTACATAAATCGCTAATTGTAAACATTATAGGCTGTCCAATACTGACGAAACGAGGATTTTTGCAAAGCGAAAAAAAAGTGGCAATTTAATTCGATTCATGAAATCGACCCTTTACTAGCTTTGATTTGATACCCATATTGCTACAGTAAGAAAAAAAAATTCAACTCCCTTCCCTCATTCCGCCATTTGCGGGCGCCATTTTGAAAATTTATATAGCCTATGTCACATATGTCACAATTTAGAGTTTAGACAAATCCAACGAAACCTCATATGTCAAACACCGTCCAGCCGTTTGGGCTGTAGGGCGTGCAAAAGAAATGGACATACATACATACATACATACATACACTCGAAAAACATAACCCTGCTTCTGTCGCAGTCGGGTAAAAATATTATTTTAAAATGTACTGGTATCATTTATGAAAGAAAAAAAAATTATATAGAACAAGTTTGTTTTGTAAACTTTTATTCGAACGAGTGAAGTATATAATAATTATAGGGCTATATGAGAAAGACTTTGACAGGTCACTTGAAAAAAGGTCATGAATTTCAATAGTTACCGATTAATTAAAAATAATATCAAATCTGCCAAAAAAGAAATCGAGCAAATGACTACGTAAGCCTTAAAATATTTTCATTACACAAAATAATGTTAATAAAAACATGTACATACACATATACCTCATCAAAATCAACACGAGATTCCGAATTGGTCGAAAAACATAAAGACAACTTTTTAATGATACGTAGGTACATAAAAGCGAATATTTTGTATTTTACTACATTCATAATTGTTTTATATTTAGGTTAATTATTGATGCAACAAAGACACAACTCATAGATTTAAAAAAAGAATATCAGCAAATTGGAATGGTGAGTTCAGCTTCATAGGATTGACAGCTAACATGGGAACCAGGTAAATGCAAATTGAGAGATACTTACTGCTAATTGGACAACATTGAGACAAAATAGATTAAAGAAGATTAAATTTTACTTATTCATAATTATAGGTTTTAATTATATTTATTTTTATTTACTCTGTAAGACTTAATTAATATTCTTTACGACTAAAAGTATTATAAGTGGAGCGAAGTCCTTGATTTACAATGTAAAGTATATTTTTTAAATATTTATTTTGGCAAAATGTTACGTTTCTTTACAATTACAAATCGATGAAATATTAAATACGTAAATAGATTAACACTTTCGGTCTGGAAGATAAAAAAAAATGAATATCAAATCTTCGAACGATCTTATTAAATCATAAAAAAAATATTCCACAAATCGTTTTACTAATTTATTTTCATTATTAAGTTTGGAATATTTACAAATAAGGTAATAATAGTGAAAGTTTCAATGTAGCGAGTAACCATATATTGAGATTAATGGAACATATCCCGTTTTAGGTAGATTAAAGTATTTATAACCCTGATTAATATTCTAACTTGCTTTGTATGAACGCGGAGGAAGCTATGCACGGAACCGACATGGAAAGGGTATTAAACAGTGGCTCCAATAAACGGCCCAATAAGTTATGTAAAGTGCGAGTGCATCGCGTTACTACAACCCCTACATGGTTTGTTGGGGTTGGGGCGCATGCGCGTGCACCGTCGGCCGCGCACGGCATATGCGGAATATTAAAGTAGGAAAGAGAAAAAAATTAACTTGTGAAGCCATTTTCGTCTATCGGTACCCCCTCGCCCGCCACTGGCTTCTCCGATGCAGGCAGAGCGCCTTGCGCGGCTGTGGACGATAAACGTCGTTCTGTGACGGTCCGCGCTCTCATTCACTCGTACGAACCGGTCTCCTTGGTACATGTGATTACGCTATCCCGTTAATAATATTATTGTGCAGTGTTTTATACTAACTTTTTAAGGATTTTAATGTAAAGAGAGTGCTCTGATCGATACTTAAACTTTTTTTCAGTGCTTGCGTTTAGTTTCATACTTTCGGGTGAAGTGTAAGTTTTAAGTTTTTTTAGTGTTCGCATCTGCTTAAGTGACGTAAATAGTTTTATCAAAGGGAATTTACCATTATTTGTGTGCCGCGTTGAACCGATTGGATTTCATATCACGACCATACATAAGCTTAGCAAAAAAAGTTAACTATAAAAGTTTTTGCCTGTTTGCGCAAGAGAATTGTGGCAAAGCATTAATAGTCGGAGGTCAAAGTTAAAAAGGTATGTAAAAGTAATAAAAGTACAGTTAAGTTATGTATAATTGCTTTTTTCCTGGACCTGAAATCTAAACTAGCCGTCGTTTCTTCGAATCCCTTTATTTGGAGCTTTCGTTACCTTATAAATAAGATTTGTTTATAGCTTCTTGTTCTTTTTATTACTGTTTATTATCACATGCATCTTCCTCCAACTTGTTTTACTATCTGTTTATGTGTCTGTTTTAACTATTATTGTTGTTGAAATACAATATAGGTATGTATATATTTAATTTTTGCAATTCTTAATATTAAATTTTACTTTCACAGTTATAATTTGTGGTTATAAAAATTCTGCTTTAGAATTTCTTTAAGCGATAAGTATTTGTAATATTATTTGTTTCCAGTTTGGTTGGTACATATTCGATTTATTATTTTATTATCTGCTTTTAATGTAATAAAAATTTGGTTTAATAATTTATTATATTTAAGGATTAATTAAAAAACTCTTAGGAAAATAAGGAAAAAATAAATTAGTTGCATAATAATAGGTTACATTTTTAGGCCTCTCATAAATAATTTTAGTTATTTATGATTTAGTAACGGCGGCGGTGAGCACTCTAAAATAGACAGACGTAATAAAATTCCATACTGCTTCTAATAAATTATCGGAAGACGTTCTTTTTATTGGAGTAACGAATGGTGAGATGAGTAATGGCACAAGTTTTACCAATAAATCATGCTTTCCCCGTTCGAGTGCAGCTTCCGCCTTGGGGTTGGTAACTATTTGGCAAGAGATCTCCTTACTTGTTAGTTTTGTCGGACACTTTTATCTAATGTCTACAATCAATGACGGAAAAAAATATGGTCTTACGGAAACTTAACTACTTTTAGTCTAGGTGTGAAGTAACTTTTTCGTTAACGTTCGTTTTGGTAAATATAATATATATATATATATATATATATATATATATATATATATATACGTTTTGTTAAAAAGCAATAATTTATATTAAACGGCTTAATATGTTTTATAGACAACAAATAACAAAAAAAAAAAAGAAACGTTGATCTAAAATCGAACATCGCTTTCTAAGTTTCTAGTACGTTGGCATTCCGTCAAGAAAATTGAAGTGCTAAATAGACCAGAAGCCGATGGGCCGTGAAATGACGTGTCGGACCCGAGGTAGTTGATGAACTATTGTTTAGAAATGTGGAGATGTAGCGGTGTTCTCCCGAGTCTTATTGATATTGGATCTATCGGATTTGGGAAATCTATTCGGCTATACAAGGGTTTGATTAAATATGTTCTGTTTGAACGTTCATGATACGTTTCCTGGTCACTGCTATTTAAATTCGATCAAACGAAAAAGTTAGGGAGAATTACGTTTGTTTCAGTTCAAAACCAAATAAAGTTCATACCTTTACAATGATTATATAAAACAGTAGATTCGGTTCGTCAATAATAAACGTATTTAGTTTGAAATTTTTCAAATCTGAAGTTAGTGTTGTACAATATAATTGAAAAAGTTCTTAATTAACTATTTTTTAGGGTCCAATAAGTGGCGAGGGTGCTAAGATATCATGGAAAATATTATCGGTAATAAAAAGGCGTTCCCACGTTAAAGGAAGCAGGCGCTGGATCGCCACGCTTCGATTCTCCGCTCTTTCACTATTGTCCCTTTGTTCCTACTTAGCTTCGTCAGGCTCTCAAAAGAGCGGCGCTTTATTCAATGGATCTAGTTTGCCGCACTTAATTCGTATTGCATCATTCGTTCTACACCATTTTCTTTTTTCAATTTATCGATGGTGTATACTCCAATTTTCGTAAACATTTGGACAAGAAAAACTAATGTAATGATATTAACCGTAAATACAGCGTAAATACACCGTAAACTCAAAAAATACAATGTGTGTATCAAATTCTAAAATAGGTTTTTATGTGAATAAAACGTGATAACGACTCCTAAAATCAATGAACAACAAGATCACATCTGACTATCTTTTTCTGAATTAAAAGGCCTTTAGAACTCAATTAACGTCTACTTTCGCATTACAAAGCAAATAAATATCAAAAATCACCCGAAGACTATGTAATTTTTTTTGTCAGAATTAATTAACGATTCTTGTAGCATACTTCGCTTTAGAAAACAAGTAAAATTTGCATTCTTGTTCTTGTTTTACTTCAACAGTTAGCTCGTCTTAGACCACCCGCGAAGCCTGATACCTACAATTTAATATGAACTTTATTTTAAGGACATAGAATTTCGTATAGTTTTTCAAGTAAAGCGCCTATTTGCTTGCAATTCTTTATAATCATCTCACTGGCACAAATCATTTTAAAAAGTGTGTTTATCTGAATTATATATTGTGAAATATTCTTTTGATTTTATTTTAAAAAGACAAAGAGGAGCACGAAGTTAAATAACAAAGCTCCCAATAATGTTTCGATAAGATTTTTAATCTTTTTCCAACATCTCGAATAACAGTTGCAGCATTCGAATCTCATTAGTGAAGGAAACAAAGAACAAAAACTTGAAGTAATAAATTTAGCGAGGCTCAAGTCCAAACGCTTACGTTTCTTTTAATTTGGTTGCCATTGTTGAGACATCCCGCTGGGCGCCGCCCGTTGAATTTCTTGCTGGATCTCCAGCTGATTCAAACATTAGTTACTTCTTATTAATCTATTATGAATAGAAAATAATTTTATGTCCCAATGTTTTCAACATGTTTAGAGAAATAAATGACAACAACGTTTATTTTACGTCTAAATATATTGAGTTGATCGCAGGTATCTATTAATCAAAATAGTTCGTTCGGTCGGGGCAAAGAAAAAACAATCTGCTACCGCAAAAAGGATTTCCAAGAAACTATATTTATTTAAACGATCAAAGTTGCTGAGGGCCTAGCCGCCGGGGCCACATGAGCAGATTCAATGACTTCGCATTATTATATTGACGCGGCGAGCCTACGCTCTCTGATAAAATTAATAGTTGTCCGGCTATCGATGGCAGCGATAAATTTGTCCGTATGTGAAAAGCACTAGATACATCAATCATATAGGTAGACGTAATTGAAAACATGCAGCTGTATTTTAACGATATAATAACTTATGATTAACAGGCTCTATGAAAGCGTATTTTCTTAAGAGACAACAACGTTTTTTTACATATGTATGTCTGTTAACAATAATCATATTTGAACGTATATACTCGTATACTTTAAAATAAATAAATATATACATTATTTTTAATGGTTTTAGGACTAACTAAAGGTACTTAAAAACAGTATTCTTAAAAACACATTGATCCCCAAAAAGCGTTACCAATTCTCTAACTAAACAACACGTGTCTTGCAAATCGGCACCAAATGTGGCACATCTGTGGATAAAAGAACGTGCCGTTTTGGGTTCATATTAAAATTCCCACACGTAAAATTGAATATAAAAAAATGGTTTCCTTCGGCCCCTTCTCGACGTACAACAAACAAACAGGTAAGCGAACCTACGATCCTCGGGGAATGAAATATGTATTTAACGCTCGAGAATTTTACATCTTATTACAATGAGATACGCCATAAACTCCATATGACATCTTGAGGCTTACGAAACAGTTTTAAAATAAAAAGGCATCTGTATTCTTTTTTTGTATATATTTGAGTATATTTTACGAATTAATTGGTACTAGACTAAGCGAACTCTTCTAATATCTCCTTAAATATGGACAAGAGGCCTTCGCTCAACAGTGGGTTGTTTACAGGCTAATATAGTATAGTACAGTACAGAGTAGTAGTTAATAGTACACGTCTCATTCGTTACATTTAATATTTACATAATTTATTAGAGGTTATTTGGTTGTTTAAAACATATCAGGCAAAACATTCGTATTTACATATTACTGATGTTTATTATTACGATTCGAGGTTTCGACAGAATTGGATCCGTCGTGATCACGAATGCGTCTGCGTGTTCTTTTCGTTAAAAAAATAAAAGTTATGGAAATTATTATCATTTATACAAATTCTTAAAATATTAATCATTTTAACAATCGCTTGTTAAAAAATGACTAATTTACTTTATATTTTTAAAATCTGGTATAAATATGTATAGATATAGTTTTTTTAAATGTTAGTTGGATAGGCAAACTGGCAGACGTTCCACCTGATGGTAAGTGGTTGACGTCGCCTATGAACATAAATTAGTTTACCTGGAACTAGCCCAGGCAACTCATCTATGTGAAGGCGATGGTCTCCTTCTGCGAGACAGTAATGTCCCAGAAGGAGGCCAACGAGCGGGTGAGAGAGGAGGCCGCCGACGTGGCCTCCATCCGTGGGCGACGAACGGGGGTGCGTAGGAGGCGCTATTTAATGCGCCTCCAGTAACGCCCCTGTGCCCGTGTTGGACCGGGATGGGAACCCGGTCCTGCTAGACACGGCGTCGTCGAGACTGTTCAGAGGTGAGCCGGACAGTCCCCATGGAGGAGAAGTCTGGCCTTTTCGCCGAGGCCAGCCTGTCGCTGGAGGGATCCTGTTGCCTGCAGATCCGGGACCCTCCAATTAAAGCGGCTGAAGACTTCCGTAGGGGTTTAGTACGGTATTGCACTCCCAAAGTGCCGAGTCCGACATAGGTCTAGGACTGCCAGGGCGTCCTGGATATCATCCGTAAATGGATTCCCCTGCGACAAAAAAAATAAAAAATAAAAAAAGGTAACTCATCTATGTGTTGCCTATCCTGAGACATGAGGTGTTAAAGTCTCGGTGCCAGTAATTACACTGCCTGTCTTGCTCTTCTTTCCGAAACACAACAAAGCTGTTTCACGGGAGAAACAAGCAAGATGGTGGTACCCATGCAGCCGAGAGCGCGGCACAGCGCATCTCTCCCACCGGTAGATTTGTCTTATTTCTAATGTAAATAGGACTTTCTAATATATAATACAAAATTAGTTTTGGGTTAGACGATTATAAGAAGAATATATATAAGAATAGGTACATATGGAAGTAATATACTTAAAATTTAAAATGTAAATTTATGTAGAATTGTCACCGACAGTGCAACGTATACGCTACGTGTAAATAGTTTACCGACAGAGTCTAACACTTCATAAATATCGATGTAAATATTTGATCTCATCTCATTGTAACCTTCGAGTGAAACCGACTGGGTAACATTCCAGTCATCGGTCAATAAAGGACCAGTATCAATGAGCTTGGGAAAGTGTCACGGTGTGGAGTGCCTAAATTGTGTGATATTTAGTGAGTAAATTATATTTTTATTATAAATACCATTTTAGAATCCGGCTAAAGTTTGTTTTAAAAATTATTATGACATTACTAAAATTAAATTGAATGTGATGTAAGTAAGAATAGTAATAGCTATATAAGAATGCTACGTGATGTTAAAATATAACTATAATACGATGAATTTTGGATGTTAGATTCCCCTTGAGTGATATTACAAACCTTCAACACAAAATGTATTTTTAATTTTATTTTGATATAGGAAAGTATAAATAGCGCCGTCAAATGATGTGTACATTAGTAAAGTTTACGTAAGCTTACTTCCCTAGGCGTATAATTACTCTTTGTTATGGAATCCTGTTCAGGCTAGCGTACGTTAAAGTTTACATAATAACCCAGCTATCGTCCAGAGTGGTCACAGTCAAAACAATAATGTTTTGATAGGAGTCCGTCCCACAGCCGTTTAGAATAAATATTCCGAGTATGACAACCCGATGAGGGCAGGTGTGATATTGGTAGGTACTCAAAAATATCATAACTAAATAATCGACAGGTTACGTTCAACATTTACACGCTTATTAAATCTAAATAATGTTGAATATTGATCTTGTATGATATTCAAAAACTCTTTTTGAATGCTATGAAATTATATATCTCATGGATATGTTGAAACCTTCAAAAGTTATGCATTTAAAATATTTTTTTTTGTATAATATGTAATCTTTGTTATGAACATATCGTCATAGTCGTAGAATAGTGATGGATCTTACAAATTTAAAACTTTACAGGAGAGCCATTTCAAATAATTATGTTGTTGTTACTGTATATTTGAAATGGTTGCCCTGTAATGTTTTAAATTTGTAAGATCCGTCACTATTCTACGACTATGACAAATATTTAGTTAAAATCAATAAATGTATGCTTAGGAGACACATACTCGTTTGTTTTAAGCAAGAGTCGACTTACATACATATTTTTTTGTAATTTCATTATATCTAAATATGTATCCTATACAATACAAAACATACATAGATATAGTCAATACGTTCACTTATTTTCAATCTACCCTATACGTATAAAATATTTTTATACCAATGTTTTTTAGTGCAATAAAGTATATAATATTTTAGACATAAAATGATTTTATTAATTTCTTCTTCTTCTTTCTTCTATTTTTCCTGATAGATAATTAAAATAGATAATTACACTACACTTAATACCTATGTACATACTAGTAGACAAAAAGAAATATATATGGGAACCAATATGGTTGCGATACATACATACATTGTATATCTAGCATTATATATATATATATATATATATGTATCTAACTTTTGACGTTATGGATCAAAGTTAAGATAAACGAATCCTTTTCTATGTACTACGAATGCCTCTAGCTGTATGCCTCACTTTATTGCTTTTGTTTAACGACCCTGTCCTAACCAAACTATTTATATAAACATACATAAACAAATCTTTAACATATTTGATTATACTTCAGAGTAGAATCTCTTTATTAATTTATTTACAATATTCCGACAAAAAATATTCGTATAATTAAAAAAAAAATCTTTATTTTATTTTTAATACAAGTATATATTTTTACTTTTACGGATTTGAATTGTCAATTGACTTATACAGGTATTTCGATATAATAAATTAATAGACGCTTAAAATTATTCAGACCCGTAATTCAACATTCCAAACAATACATTCTTTTTACTAATAAAATCTAAAATATCAATATATTAATAGAAAATATGGTTTTCATTAGTCGACAAATTAAAAAGGCTTTCATCTATAAAATACTATTTGTTATAGCGATACCAATAAATTTATTCAAATAATATGCTAATAGGACTGATCACAGTGAAGCACCGACTTTTGAATAATTCCCAGATTTCTGTAACCTATCCATTCGATCTAATAAAATTATTATTCTCAACTGTTTAAAACACTTGCTTGAATGGTGACGTAAAATATTCATATCTATTATGTATTCAAAAAGACATTTGATATGACTTCAGTCTTTATATCAACTAAAACGACTGCAAATTATAATATACATATCTAAAGTGTATGGAATGAAATAAGAACAAAACTCATTTAATTAAAAGTCTATGTTATGGTCAGTATCAGTTATGATATATGATACTATCAGTTATGGTCAGGTTCCCCGAGACCATGGACGCTGTAAACGATCCGAAACGTCGGGAAATAATTTCAAAAATCGTAAAACTGTAAAGTTTTTTTTTAAATAAACTCGATAAAATCCGGTCTAGACTTTTAATTAAATGAGTTACATTCGCATAAATATAAGAGAACAGTAAGAACAAAACTATCGGATACTCTATATTATACGAGTACAATATATTGGATATCAGATGTATTATGCGGGGACATATAGAAGTTTAAGCTGTATGTATATTGTATGTTTATATATTGAAATGCTTATGCATTTTACTAAAATTGTTTAACGGAATATGTTACGAAGTATCTAAATGGTAATTTATAATCTATTTATTTTAGACTTAAAATGTTCTTTAATTTATAAATAGGTATATATGTATATATATATATATATATATATTATATTTTTTTATTTATTTTTTTTTTCTAGAAATAGGTAGCTGGTGATTCACCAAATGTGAAATGATAACCACCGCCCATAAACACTAGTAGAGTAGGACAGAGTTACTACTCCATATTTTTATCGTGTTATACTGTATATTATATTTTAATCAGCTGCGATATAAATTTTAATGTGTGTACATGCTTTTAATAACACTGTTACATATCAAATTCTGTACATTGAAGATATTTTTTTTTTTTCATTTTTTGTCTGTCTATCTGTATCTATGCGCGATTCCGCAGCCAACGCATGACGCTGAAACTACTGAATTGATTTGAATGAAACTTGGTATAATATGAGTTCATACTAATCTTATTTGTCCTGACATTTATTCGGGTTCTCTTGGGGAAGGGAATGCAAATAAAAATGCGCAATTGAAAACAAAGTCACGGGTACAGCTTGTATAAAATAATTATAGTAAAAGGGTATCTAAATGTGTATGCGTATCGTAATAACAATCTGATTTGCATATATTATTATGTTATAGCACGAAAATGCATTTTCTTGCGTATATAAGAGCCGAACTGCTCTCGACGCACACTAAACATAACGGTAAGCGGCAGTTAATATTCGCTTTATGTCTTTATTATCTGTTACCTGGGATAATAAAGCCTTATAATTAATTTTATATCTGTAATACTGTGACATAAAGACGTAAAGACGTTCAAAATGTACGCCTTTAATTGTTTTTATTGTTTTTATTAGGGAAAATTACGAATACGTTTTAAGTTACATTAACATGTTAGTTATTTCGTAAAGGGCTATGGGCAAAAATGTATGGGCTCCATCCCCACCTACCAACACACATGGAACTGATACCAAGGTGTTCCTAAAGTGCCGCCTATCTGATTAAAATCCTTTGTTTCAGATAAATCGGTGGGAATATATTTTAAAAAAAAAAATGTACTTATTAATTAACGTTTATTTTTTATTTTACTCTCGTAAGTTATTTTAATAATAATATTTTTATTTTGTACACCAATAAAAGATAGAAAGATAGAATCATTTTTAGAAATGTCTGTCTGTTTGAACACGCATGCATCTCTACAAAAAAAAAGTATGAAATGTAGGTTAAAATGTATATTATTATTATATAATATTCTTTATTGTACACCAATAAAAGATAGAAATAACAAAAGTAGTACAATTAGAGAAGATGTACAAAGGCGGTCTTATCGCTGAAAGAGCGATTTCTTCCAGACATAGAAAAAATTTAAATTGGAAACTGAATATTTAATCAAATTAAAACAAATTAATATTAGGTAATTGATTACATAATTATCGATAGATTTTAAATACGAAAATAGCTGCTTTTTAATTACACTACAGTTTTATGTACTTACCTATATTTTCTTAAAAATCTTTATAAAACGATTGACGGCGAAGTAATTCTCAAAGGTGTGCAGTTGACTCCTGGACGACGTGCCGCAAGATCGAAGTTTACTGCCTATAAAGCTTTTATTGCCCATTGTCAACCATTATTACTTAACCCTCATGACTTATGAAGTAATAAATTTGAACCATACCTAGCGTGATACGATTCCATCTGTTTTAATTTCGATCGGCATTTCGATAAACATGTAGCGTAAAATATTTTTAAATGTACGTAAAACTTGCAATTAATAATAAAAACCGGCTAAGTTCAAGTTAGTTTTCCACATGAAGAGAATCGAAGAAAGGAATTGTGCGAAAAAATATCGATAAGAAAAAACAGGTTTTATGTATTACTGCAATCGATAAAATCGACAACTTTTATACAACCTATTATTTTTACTTTATTTTATTATCATTATTTATCGCTTTAGTCGCTATAAAAATACATGGATTATTTTCTTTAATTATTTTATTATATGTGTTATTAGTTGTTAAATCGGACACAAAAATAACTATCATGCAAAAAATTTCAAGAGTATACCTATTACGGCAGTAAAGTGTGACATACAATGATCTTAGAAGAAAAAGTCTTCTCAGATCATTGGTGACATATAATAGGCAGACAGACGGACAGACAATTTCTTACTAATAGCGTTCTCTTGGAACCATTTCGAAAAAAAAAACCTTAAAACATTTTTTTTTCGAGACAATAAATAAATAATATTCTGTAAACTGTAAATGTCCCACTGCTAGGAAAAAGCCTCTTCTCCATATAGAATATGGTTTGGTGCTTATTACACCACACTGCTTCACTGCGGGTTCACGCGGTTCACGGCGGTGGATAATTAGCCTACCCTGAGTTGCGATCGCTATCGGGTGTCTATGATAACCACCAGAATTAATGGCTTTCCGTGCTCTCCGAGAACAGTGAGGAGACCCACATGGACATATGGACATGACGAGATACAAATATTTGTACAAATACAAATATCTGACCCAAACGGGAACGAACCCATGACCGCCGGCATTATGACGACTACTCGCACCAGTACACCGGAACGGATGATTCAAAAAAATTATAAAAAATAGCGGTCTAAAACCATCATCCTAAGATGATAAAGATAACTAACAAACTACGAGCTGTGTTTTATAAGGCAGTGTAGTTTCATTTGTACTTTTGTGCCATATTTGTACAACGTAAGAACAATAAGCAGTTACAAATCGCTTATTTGTAGAATCAACCTTATAGAAACGAATATCGGACACTACGGTTTCTTTGTATAATGCATAAGGAGCTTTACATCTTAAAAAACAACAATTCGATTTAGCAATTTATTGCATCATTATTTACTACAAAACTTTCTTTCAAAACTCACTTATCTGTAATAAAAATGCAGTTAAATATAACATCGATGGTTGTACGAAAGAATATTGGAAATTTTTTCAAGGAACCTAAAATATTTCTGAATGTTTTATTTATTAAAGCTTGGTTCATCGAGTAACGAGTTTAGGTAATCAGAATAATAATATTCATTACAATAATTTCGAGTATTTACGATTTAAATTTAAAATAAAATATTATTTATTATATAATAATACATTACTTGAGAACGGAAAGCCGATTTGATTTTGTGATTTTTTTTTTTAAGTTTACTAATATATTTTAAAAATTAGGATTTTTTTTTTTTCGAAAGAATCATTAAATTTGCTTGAAATAACGTCAGATCATATCAGATCATATATATATAATATATATGATCTGATGTTATGTTTAATAAAAGGAAAATTGATTAATCATTATCAAAACAAAAAAAAATATAGTAACAACAATTATAATTGGCGTAATAACCATCTAAAACAAGGAATCTGTCTTTTATAAATATATTTATTGTTTTATTTAATTGGTTAATAAATAACATCTCTTCAATTCTTCTTAATTTTATTATTATTTTTAATAGTATGATGGAATCATAATATTATTGAATTATTTTAAATATTGTAAAACTTTCACATATTATCATAATCTGCAGAGTAACAAAATAGCTTTTCATTAACTTGTAATACACAGAATTATCTTTTTCAAATCAGTTTAATTGCCCGCTCTTTCGTAAATAAATTGCGTGTTAAATTGTAAATATATACGAGTATAAATAAATATTTTATGTATCGAAATTTACAGTACAAAGTCTCTTTATTTATTATTTTTGGATCGAAACTTGTAATTAATTTAATTTAAGTCAACAGTGTTCCTCAGAATTTACTATAATATTATAATATATTGTAATATAAGTTTTAAATATTGTGCAAACTTATTATCATAAAAATTGGTTATTAGTGATTTGGTATTGTTAATTAAATCCTTTGTGATGTGAAATTAATGCGTTATACCAAGCTAGTGCAAGTCAGGGTATTATTTTATACGGTATAAATTATTAAGCCATCCACATGATCACGAGTCTAAAATCGCTGAATACTCTCTATTTCAATTTAATTGGAAATTCCTCATTCGGTCGTGTTCAGAATTAAATATATTAAATCAAATAATTATATAATTAATTTTAACAATTATTATAGATATAAATATAAAATCAGGTTCGTAAGTTTAAATTCGGTAGAATTCATTATCAATTATTATTTACAGAAATAAGTTTTATTGTTTATAACATTAATTGTTATTTACGTGTTACATAATTATTACACATTATGTTACATTTTTGAGTATAAAAAAATAAAATATTTTAAATTTTTTATTGACAAAATAGTAGAAACAAACACTGTAATACAACCAGCTGAGCCCTAAAATATACATAAATTTAAAAACCAAAACGGCTTGACCTGTTAGTGAAGTTCAATGACGATTATACGAACGGCTTCATTCGATGCAATTTATTATTGAAGTTTATTAATTATTACGTCGTTTCTATGCGCTAGCAGAAGTACTCGTAGCTAAGTAATTTTTCTTCAATTCCTTGTAACTCAATCCGTCTAGAACTTGGTAATTCTTTATAGATTCGTTTGCTTCAAAGCGACTTATTTCATATTTTATACTTATTGGGGTCAATATGGGGGTAATAAGTTATTATAATAAATTGCGTTAAAAGAAGCTGTTCGTAAATTTATCATAGTACTTAAATTAGAGGTATAAGTCCTTTTGATATTTTGTTTTACAATTTCATTCTTAGATACCGATTTAATATTTTACTTACTTATTTTTAACACATAGTACTACGGTATTGGTTTTATATTAATATATAAGGGTAAATTTGTATATCGTGTCATTCAGGTAAATGTCCGCCAGGTTTTATGCTACAGAGGTATTACATGTATAGGTTAACACACGTAATACCTCTGTAGCACTAAAAACTGACATGTACAAAATCATAAACCTTTTTGGCTTACATTTAAATGCTCAATTACGACTCAAACGGTAAAACAAAAATTATGTTTCTACTAGATTTAGAAAGCCCTGAGAAAACTCTGGACAAAAGTTAAACATTTATAATCTTAGCTTATTTAGTGATTAAATGTCTAGCATTTAATTTTGCTGTCGGATAAATTACGAAAGATTATATATCTGCTAGTTAATAAAAACTTGCCGAAATTTTATATTTTCGTTTATCTTTTGAACCACGAATTTTTTTGGCACTGAATTAGTTCTGAACAAGCACTAAATTTTTAAACAAAAAATTGTGTTTGTTGTAGGAATTTTTCTAGATTTACATACGAGTACATTAGATACAGTAATGTTGATGATGTAATATGATATGATATGATATACCTAATATAGACGATATACTCATTTAATTAAAATGACAGTAATGGTACCTAACTAGTTAATTTATTTGAGCATGCCAATTTAGTTTGCAATACTTATTAAACACATTAAATACAGCAGCAGCAGTCTACCCACTAAGGATCGTAGCGCTTGACATACAGGCGCATTTAAAAAACAAATAACTGTCACAAAAAGTAACTTCATAAATATGTTTATTTTGTCGAATTGTATATGTATTGTGACAGAGTCAAACCAGTTTTGGTAGATCATATCACTTAACAAAAATCAATCAATCATCAAATCCAGAACCATGACAGAGCACCTTATATAATATAAATAAACTGGACCGCAAAGAAAAAGGGTCGGTTAGAAAATCTTCAATATCTTCAAAAGTACCTGATCCATATGAAATAAAACTAAATTAAAAAATATTTAATGTCACATAAAATCATAGGTAATCAGGGTACTAATATTATAAATGCAAAAGTAAGTTTGTTTGTTACGCTTTCAGGCGAAAGCTATTTAACCGATCGTCATGAAACTTTGTACACATATTAGAAGTAACATAGGATACTTTTTTTGATTACGATAACCGAAATCCACGCGGGCGAAATCGCGGGCAGAAGCTAGTAATATATAAAACCTTTTTTATTTATTTTCGATAATTGTATAAAAAATTGAAAATGTAAAATAATGGTCGTCTTTTATTTTAGTACCAAAAAATTCAAATCAATTGTTTCGCGTTTGTTTTAGTTTTGGAATAAAATGTGATAAGTATGGTGACTCTTCCTTATAAATTTTATTATTCTGAAGTCATCATGTCGGTAAGCCTATAAGAATTGAGCAGGGTCCTGACAATGCTTGAAGATGGGCACAATCAGTAAAATACAGCGAGAACTGTTGGTGTGACTCTTTCTACAATTCAGCTTTTTCTTTGCGGTCCAGTTTAGTTATAGTGACTAAAATCAAAGACCATGACAGTAACACTTAGCAATCAGGTAATATATTGAAATTCGGGTGTAATCAACCTGCAGGTTTCTGCATGCCAGTTTCAGTCTGTAGTAACTTGTATATATCATAAGATATTACAGTGATATTTCTGACGAATAATAAATATGCGGCGATTTATCTATTTTGTATTTCCTCTTCATTAACTTACATATTTTATATAATCTTTTTTATTTATTATATACTAAATACTTCTTGCTGATAATGAAAATCGTATGAAGACTAATAATAATTAAATAGGTAAATCCATATTCCATTTCCGACGTTAGTATGATACATATTATTGTTTGATAGGTAGCTAAAAAAATATCTAACTTATTTCTAAAATTAGCGGAAGGCTAGTTCCGAGATTACAATAACTAAGCTAAGAGTCGCTAAGAAAAGAGCTGTAAAACGTAATTATGAGACATTTTTTGTAATGATCCAATTGGATTCTTTATATAAGTATTGTAATCGTTCTTCTTATGTGAAATACAATAGACTTTACAACAATAGAAAGCAAACAGAATATTCTACTCCAAAACTTATAGAATTGCATTATTCGACAAAGGATATGAATGACAAAAGTATAAAATCCGTAAGGGCCAATGGCTTATTGAATCCCATGTACCATGGTCTCGGCATAAAGTTATTTTCACAACAAAGCAAGCGGGCCTCTGAGCTCCTTATATTGGACCTCTCTTGAACCGAGCTATTGTAATCTTAATGTCGTATTATATTAATGCGATAAACATCTCTTAGGTGGGATCATAGCTTTTTTGTGAATTATCCGAGACCAATATTGGCGTAGAGATAGTTTAAGATACTCGACAGAATTACTGATAAGTAAATTCATTCATAAGTTCTCACGATGTCGAAATTGAAATTAAATAATTTTATAGTCACGAAAATTAATGTAATGAGTTAGTCGTTATTTTGTATGTAGTTTTGTCTGGTTTTCTTAGTGATATAACAAATCTTAACTAATTTTGTATAAAAATCCACCACCACCACCACCACATCAGCCGTTGGATGTCCACTGTGTGGAGGTATTAACCAATACTCACCACGCTTGGCAGGCGGGTTGGCGAGCGCAGTGTATTGCGGTAGGTTATCTTGACGCAGCTGCTCATCACCTTACTCGTTGGTGTACAGTTGTTCGCACCACTATGGCCTTGTCGCCTTTTACGACAGCTCGGCAAGAAAGAGGTCGGGACTATTTTTCTCTGCCGGTCACCTCACGGCAACAATTGCAAATTGTATAACAATAAATAAATTTAATTTGTTCGAAACGCGCTGGAAAGCTTATTTATAGGATAAAATTACGGCCGTGTCGTCTTGTTCTAATAGTTGTTTTTTTTTTTAAAACGTACTTACTTCAGGAACTATGAGACCAATTTGAAAAGATCTTTTTGTGTTAGGAAGCCTGTTTATTGAGGAAGATTCAGTTTTTAAGTCATCACATTACGACTCATACAAGCAGAGCAGTTACCACAAATGTTGACAAGGGTGACACCGCTACGCTTATTCCTCAGTATCTTTTTTTTTTCTTGTCTAATATATTCTCATTAATAGATGTAATTTATTTATTATTATTTTTTAATTATAATTTAATACTCGTATACACTTAATTTAATTATAGGTACGGTAGATATATAAACAGCGCGATTTAACCGGCGTTAACCTTTAATTCTGATGTTAACTTTGGACAATGTGGATTCTGAAAAAATATTTAAACCGGTTTAGTAGTTTTAGAAATTGATTACCAATAAAAGATATTTTTCCTTTAGGATAATACAGATTACAACGCTGTTCTGCTATTTAAATATTTTTAAATAATAAAATCAGGGTTCGAGGATATATATCAATGGATATATATCATGATATATATCGTGATATATATCCGATATATATCAAATGATTTTTTATGATATATATCAATAAAAAATTGGTTTAAATTTTTTATATTATTAAGTAATATTTGGCGTTTGTTACTGTATTTCTAATTTTCTACTTCCCAAACGTAGGAAGGCGTTGGAGTAGAGTTAAAACAAACTCCCTAATACGGAATTATTTCATTATTTTATACTGAAAATTAACAGTGTATTACGAATGACTGATAACTGATTTGATAACTAAAAGACTTATTTGATTATATTCTAGAGTTATTATTAGTAATGTTTATTGTTTTATAATAATAACCTTTAATTCAGGACTAGCCCATATAGTGTTAGTTACAAAGTTTTCTTATAACTGTTAATAATAACAAATTTAAATCGAAATTAAATCAACGATAAAATTCAATCAACTAAAAATTAAATCATAAAATCATCATGCTCAAAATGAATACCAAAATTCATTGAAAATTACAAATTAAAATTAAGAATTCAAAATCAATACTAAAATTCAGTCAAAAACTAGAATTACTAAAATTTAATTAGTCACAATTAAAATCTAAATCCAATCAATACCTACTAAGTTTAAATTACAATTCAATCAAAATTAAAATTCAAAATTAAAACCAAAACCAAAATTAAAATCAAAATCAAGACCAAAATCAAAATCGAAATCAAAATTAAAATTAAAAACCTGTTTTGTTACCTAAGTGTAGGTATTGACTGATTAGAATTTGTAAAAAGGCTGTTTTAAGTTGATTTTTTTATATATTAGATTTTTTTTTTTTTTTTAGTTGATTTTGCCTGATCTAGAAAAAGTTTTTATGTTTTGGTTTCATTTGTCAGATTTTAAGTACCTAAATAAATAAAACATTAAAAGCATTTTAGTTTTTGACGTGATAACGTCTAGTAAATTGATGAAAGCTATCGGGTATTTTTTTCAAAGATGACGCCATTTTGTCACGTTCCGCGAGCGAGCGAGAGCGCAGAACAAGCGATAGAGAGGCACGATTAGCCTAAGCGTTCTGTCTTACACTCCATCGGACCGCGTTCGAGTAAAAGAGACATTGGCGCCACGCAATCTACACGCGAACTGTTTTGATGATTATCGAATCGTTTTATCGATAGTTATCGATAATTATCGAATGAATAGTTATCGATAATTATCGGAGGAAAAGTTATCGATAGTTGGCGACAGTTATCGATAATTATCGGATAAAAATTATCGATAGTTGACGAAAGTAATCGATAATTATCGGTCGATAGTTATCGATATTTATCGAATGAAAAGTTATCGATAATTATCGGATCAAAATTATCGAATAACACTTATCGATAATTATCGATAATTATCGAATGGAAAATTATCGAGTATTTACGAATTATCGATAATTATCGCACACCCCTACTGTTTTGTAATTTGTCAATTGTTTGGTAGAGAGTACCACTTGAAACACTCCCCTTGATTTCCTACTTTTCCTATCATCTTCCTATCCTTAACAAAATAACTCAGATTGGAAAATCTTGAATATCACACTATCATTGTTTATGTGATAATAATACAATTCGATTCATAAAAGTATACAATTCTACATCTATGTATTCTTATGACGTTATCACGTAAAAATTATCGTCTGTAAACCGACTTTACAGACAACCTTTTTTTTAAATAATTAATTATGTTTTTGTAACACGTATGCAAATAGTATACATAAATAATATCTAATAATAACAATAAATTAATAATATGGCTTTCATACAAATATATAAATATCCGATATATATCAAAAATTTTGATATATATCGGATATATATCATAAATATCCGATATTTTGATATTTATAATAAATATCGGATATTTTCGAACCCTGAATAAAATAATACAGGTTACTCATTACACATTATTAACGTTAAGGTTTGTTCAATTTATATAAAAAACAGATATAACGTAAAGCACAGACAAATAAGTGTTTATCGGTAAGTACAAAGTTCTAGAACAAACTAATAAAATCATGTTAAAAGTGCGCGGTTTATCTCAGGCAATTCTGAAAAGTATTCGTTCGCCTTTATGAGACTCGGTAATGTCTCTGGTTACGGAGTTTTTATCTCGTCAACCGATCAAAGGAACTATCCAATTCTGTTGAGAAATCTTTTCAAATTACATCGCATAATATTATAATGGGGCGACTGTGGTTTCATATTGATTTTCATCAATTATGACCGAAGATACCGTATTGAGTTTATTATATAACGTTAAAAAGGTTTTTGCAAATACAATAATTTTAATGTCTTTGTAGCTTTTTTTTCATGTTATCTATGATTGACATGGTTGATTTGTTTTATAAATTATTTAATTATTATTAAACAGTAGTGCGATTTAAACTTTTAAATACGTTAAATAATGTTGTGAACGACTTAGTATTACAGACCAACCGTTGGGTCAGACATACCGGCTTGCTCTTGACCAATTTTTTTTAATATTTTTATGCGATAGTCATGGTGAATGCAAAAGTTGTATTTGCATATATATATATATACCTGCAAGGTAAGTTTCAGTGCTGAAAACAAAGTATTATAAAATCCAACGAAGAATGAACCGACCGTCTCTATTGTTTGTTGTGGCTTAAAAACATATATTTTTTTTTAAATATAAAACTAGAACAACAAATTTTATTATATAATATAAATAAGGTAAGGCTTCATGTCATACCTTTTCCAAGGTATTACCCCAAGACGTCAATTAATGCCCAGCTAAGATGATGGTGTAAGTATTAAAATATTTGGGTTGGATGACATGGCATGAATCTTCATATTTACTAAGCGTTTGTAGAGCGGCCATACTGCCGGGCACGTACAATGTAACTTGTGCCTTCCCTGAATAATTGCCGTATTTAACTTTGAAGATTTACTGTCCCCGACATACAATAGAGTATTTCAAATGAAAAATTCAAAGTTAAAAATATTTCAAAACACTAAATTGTTGTATTTGATTTATGCTTGAATCAAATAGAATATTATTGCTGTTGTTGCAAATTTTGTTTTGTTTATTTCCTTAAAACAATGTTATGTATTTAATAGAACAGCTATACTGTAATATTACGTAAGTTTATAAACATTCGAAACTTGAATACCGCTGTTTTTAATGAGTGTCATAAATTTGAATTGTATGAAAAATTAATATAACGTACAGCGATATAAGTCGAATGACATTGTCCACATCTTTACGCCGTACTGAGTAATCGACGCTCGAGTTATTTTCTTTTATTTATGTACATATTTTAACCTAAGCTACAATGGGATATTTAGGGGGGAATAAAATTTCGACTTACTGCTTCATATATTATTTCCACGTGACACGTGAATGGCTTACTCAGGACATCGTAGCTTCGAATAGTTGGTTCATTTTAAGAACTTCAACGTCTCCAACCACTGTTCGGACTTAAAACTTGGAAACTGGAATAAAACGAAAGTTTCAAAATTCCTTTATTTTTGACTGGAAACATTGAGGTCAAACTTATATACCAGGAAAATAAAAAGAGCGGAACATTGTTATATACTCGTTTGTGTGTAAAATAAAAACACTTATGTATTGAGAGTACCTACATAGGGACCGATGAGATTCTATTTTAATTATCCTCCGTAATTTTTTTTTCCTGCAGCTGAGTTCAATAAATTTGTATATTTTTTTAAATATTAAAGTTACATTTTAAAAAAATCATTACAAAAAGGAAAAAGGAACGTACTGTTCTGTAGTGTAATGATTATAATATATTAGAAATGGTTATAATAAATAAAAAATCTCGTTATGGGGCTCCATTTAAATTTAAATTTATTTCATTGTTTGTCTATATAGCGGCAATTAAATACATAGTAAAAAATTCACAGATAAGCAGAATCTAATAATAAAACTAAAAATATTAGTAGGTATCAATACTCGTTTCCACCTTTTCAAAATTTAAGTCTAGGTGCGCCTCTTTAAATTAGGCCTTTAAACATTTTTAAATCGTCAATGTACATTAATATATTAATTAATTAATGGAAAGCTTTAAATTTTGTTATATAAACTGTATGTGTATAGCAACTGTAAGTACTCACGTTTCATTAAAAACATTCTGAAGGGAGTCTCGATTTCCGAAATTATAAATAGTAACAGCTCTTTTTTTTTAAAGAACAAACAGTATCAGTAGCGTTACTCTATTGCAATAAAGATACGATGCAAATTGTGAAATATTGTGAAAATAACTAACATACTCAAGTTAAATCTGTACCAATTAATTGACTGATTGAATATTCTTCGATAAGATTAAGTCGAAAAATACTACTAATATCAAGGTTCTCGTTATTTTTTGGTAGAACAAAAGTTTGCTGTTTAACGTTTGACAAAGATAACCACACGTTTTGTTTTCTTGGCATTTAATACTTAATAATTGTCAAATAGCTTCTGCCCGCGGCTTCGCCGGCGTGGATGTCGGTTATCGCGACAAAAAAAAGTATCCTAGATGTTACTTCTAATACCTCCAATAATGTACAAATCCTCCAATAATCTAAAAAGTTTCATGATGATCGGTTAAGTAGTTTTCGTGTGAAAGCGTAACAAACTTTTTCGCATTTATAATATTAGTATGATATATAAATGTATTATTAAGTTTTACCAATTTTTAAAAATGGACATCGTAGTGATCCCAGTAATTATAGACCCATTTCAATCTTACCGTCCTTAAGTAACTTTTTTGAAAAAATTATACTAAATCAACTTTTTATTCCATTTTTATGTTAATGGAATTTTTCACAGTGAACAATATGGTTTCACTAGAGTTCGCTCTACGACAGATGCCGGTGTGACACTTCTCAAACATATACAATAGAATCCCGATTATCCGAACCTCGATTATCCGGATATCAGATTATCCGGACTCATTGATCTCGGGTCTAATTCTCAATTTAAAAATGTTTTGACAGTGCAACGAGACATGTTATGACAAGTGTATTAAGTTTAATTCCGCCTCCGACAGTGTACTCCCGCTGTTTGCAAGAAAGTGTTAGTTATTGTTTCATTTTCTTTGATAGCGTGCATGCACCCCAGTCCTCCGTCTTAAGTTAGTATGTGACTTTTCCGCTGACGTAGCATTGCCACCGGACAGTTCATAGAATTAAGTGAAAAGACAAAACATAGATATAAATATCAATTGTTGGATTGGTTTTAAGAAGATATGAATGTATTAATGCACACGTTTTATAAGGACCAAAAATATAACTGCCTCCAAATCGGCTACTTCCATCAATTATTTCCAAACAAAATTTTAAATTACATAGGTATTATGTAATTCATTATCTATCGTTATTGCTCTTTTTTTCATATATTGTATTATCTAAACGACGCATGTAAAACCCATTACATAATTTAAAAAAAATATTAAAATTTAGTCATTGGTGGATTTGCTTTGAAATCGATTATCCGGATTTTCGATTATACGGAATACCCCTGGTTTTATTTGATCCGGATAATCGGGATTCTACTGTATATGATGCTTGGGAGAGGTTACAAAATGCTATTGGTGTATTTTGTGTCTTGTCAAAGGCATTTGATTGCGTTGAGCATGGGATTTTATTAAGTAAACTAGAATATTACGGTGTTAAAGCTCTTGATCTCATTGCTTCATATCTATCTAATAGAATTCAACACATATCAATAAACGGAACGAAGTCTTCTGGATCTGTGCTAAAAATGGGCGTTCCACAAGGATCGATTCTAGGTCCTTTTCTTTTTTTTAATATATACAAATGATCTGCCATTTTATGTTAAGGATATTTGTGATATAGTGCTATTTGCAGATGACACATCGCTTATATTTATAGTTGATAGGAAAAAAGTAAATTATGATGACGTGAACAGTTCGTTGTCTCGAATTCAGGATTGGTTTAAAACAAACAACCTCGTTTTGAACGCCAAAAAAACCAAGTGCGTTGTATTTTCGTTGCCTAATGTTAAAAATCAAAATTATAATTTAGAAATAAATAACGAGAGGCTTATTGTTAATGATACTACAGTATTCTTAGGGATAAATTTGGACTCAAAACTTCAGTGGAATTCCCATTTGTCATCCTTGAATGGTAGACCGACGTTGCTACTGCGCGTTTAATATATTTTAGCTATTTCCATAGTATTATGTCTTACGGTCTGATTCTGTGGGGTAATGCTACAGATATTGAAACTGTATTTATTTTGCAAAAAAGGGCTATTCGTGGCATTTACGATCTTGGAGCTAGAGTCTCCCTACGGGATGTTTTTCCAAAGATAGACATATTAACAATTGCGTCGCAGTATATTTATAACAACATTATATATATTCACCAGAATATTCATTGTTTTGAAATAAATAGTATTAATCGCAGTGTAAACACTAGAAGGAATAACAAAATTGTAACTCCAAGCTTCCGACTGCGCAAAGTAAACGCCTCCTTTCTGGGTTATGGTATTCGCATGTATAAAAAAATCCCACAAACAATTTTGGAATTGTCTCAACATAAATTAAAAGACTTCATTTAAAAAAAAATAATAGATAAAGCGTATTATACGGTGCAGGATTATTTAGCTGATAAAGATGTGTAGACTTACTGGCGCTGTATTTCATGCAAGGTATTACTAATTTTGTACTAAAACACAGTTCATATATTATTTTCAAAAGAGTAGGTGCGGAGTTTCTTGCCGATTCTTCTCTGCAGAAACTACATTCCGAATCGGTGGTAGCTTTACTATAGATTATCAGAATTGTTTTTTAAATAGGAGATTGTGGGTAGGTAAAAATTAAAATTAAAAAGATGTTAGATCTCTGTGAAACGCTCATTTTCGGACTTTATTATTCATTCTATTTTTTTTTATTAACTTAAAAAGTTTGAATAATAGGCACATGTATCATGTTTCGTTGAATCAAATGCCTTTGATAAATCACAAAATATAAGAATTACATTGTGTTACAGTGATTTCACGCAAGAGTCATCATAATACTCGTACATGTTTTAACGACTTTTAGTGAAACCGTATTGTTCACTATTAAAAATGTCTTAAATATTAAAATGAAGAAAAAATAAAAATCCTCTTGTATTAAATAAATAAGTATGCTTAATTTAAAAAAAAAAAAAACAAAAAACCCGACTGCGTAAAATACTCTTATAATAAACTAAAAAGAATAAAACAATTTACTAGCTTTCATTTGATACCCATATTGCTACAGTAAGAAAAAAAATCAAGTCCCCCCCCTCATTCCGCCATTTACGGGCGCCATTTTGAAAATTTATATAGCCTATGTCACTACTACAATTTAGACAAATCCAACGACACCTCATATGTCAAAAACCGTCCAGTCGTTTGGGCTGTAGGGCGTGCCAAAGAAATGGACATACATACATACATACACTCGAAAAACATAACCCTCCTTCTGTCGCAGTCGGGTAAACATACACTTCTTTACTTTCTTACATTTGCTTCTTTATGTGCATCACATGAAAACCATTAAAATGAAGAATGAGCAACAGTTACTATCTATGGTACTAGTATATTTATAAGTCTATTTTATAACTATTAAACCTATTAAATAACTTAACTAAATACTAATAAATGGATTCCTTATATCACATGGATATTGCCAATATAATAATATGTAATACTTGTAATTTAACATATACATAGTAGTCTTTGCTATATGTAGTTACATATATTATTATGTAGTATTATACTACATAATAAAATAACAATAATAAAATATAATAATATATACATAATAACTATAATAGTTCCACTCTTCGTACACATGAGATTATTAGTAATTCTCAATTAGACTGCGTCGATCGACCGAGGCCCGTCTGTGAATAATAACGAAGGTGAAGTAGGGCGTTAAGTTCATCGATTGTTGTCTATACAACCTGCATATTGCGTTACTAGAAAACGACGTGATTTTACCTGTGTTCATGACTCGAAAGTCTTGTATCGAAACAGAAATATTTCAAGCTCATATCTTTCCCCGATAAACAGGCTTTATAACGTAAAAGTAATTTTAAATCGATTCAATAAATCCCGAGATTATTTAGCTCAGGAAACAGAGCATCGTCAAGCAACGGAGCAAACAAAAATAAATGCGAGCGAAGCCGCGAGGAATTTATTGATATTAAATATTTTAAATTATGTGTCGACAATTTAAAATAAAATATATACCTAACTTGATATTGGGACTTATTTTGTATTAAAATTAAATCTTCATTCTCATCCTTAGCTTTGGTTACCACATAATATTTTAATATTATAATTGTGCAATATACTTCAGTATATTTATGTAAGAGATACACAAAAAAATGGACCAATAAAAAAAATTAACTAAAAATATTCTTACACAACAATATGTTTAAAAATGCCTTTGCTTTTAGAATAGCCTGTAAATTGAATAAATAAAATGCATTTAAAGCTGGCTGTGCACTTATGGCTTATCTCTGCAACAACACGCCAACATTCAGTGTTGCCAATTAAATTCATCGTTTGCCTTCTATTTTTCAATATATTTTTAAAATAGCCAATAATTAAAGAAATAATAATAATTTTATTGATTGAAACTTAACTAACTACCTTACTTACTTTATATTACTTTATATTATATTTAAAATAAAAATTAAAAGCCATGTATTTTACGATCTCTCATCAACTTGATCACGCATTCGAATTTGTTGTTCTTATGTTTTACATGCAAGACACGCAGCTGTCAATTAACGATGCGTTTCCTCCAAGTAACAGACCACTCTTAACACAAACATTCACTTTTTTAATCCTTTCAAGCTTTATTAGTATGCAATTGACCTGTAAGCCGTTTCAAACCTAACTCATGAATCGCTTATATTAAGATTTATTTAGAGATGAAAAATTAAAACGAAATTTGACTCTTAGAATACTGTAATATGAACTATAATTCTTTACCGAGTATTTAGACTGGTAGCCTACCGTATATCGCGTGTTTATCTACACACGCTATGCATTGCCAATTAACTGAGCTTACCTCGCACAAAAATAACATTTTGCCAATTGATATAAATACTTTCGTACGTTATGTCCCTTATTATATGTATTTATATATTTTCATTTATCATGAAATTGGAAAAATGGGTGTATTTGAAGTATTAAATATATCCATATAAAATAATCGAAAATTTATTTGACTATAATATAATTATATTAACGTTTAAACATAAAAAAATAAAATAAATGTTATAAAATTGAATTTTTTGTTTAGTTTAATCGAGGCAGGTGGTTGATGAATAATGTTGATTATATAGAGATACTCGTAAATCACTCGCTTAGTCAATTTGAATCAACAATCAACCAACAAAATAAAAAAAAGGGCATTAATTAAAAAAAAAAAAGTTCAGTGCCAAGGTAATACCTTTATATATTTTAAAGTAGTAAATTATTACCTTCGGTATAGTTTTGATAATGTGATTAATGTTGTAATAATCCATTGAATCCGTATAAATATTACGAAAGTTTGTGAGGGTGGAAGATGGATGGTTTGTTATGCTACGACTACACTAAGGTTAATGTCTAATGCGCAATAAGTAAAGTGTAAAGTACGACATTAAATCTATATTTATAAACTCTTTTGCAAAAAAAAAACGGGCACTTAAGCAAAGAACTATTTTATAGTTACTATTAGTTTGTTTGACAATTTTAGGTATTGTTATCCTCAGAATTTTATAAATTAATTAGGAAGGAATAGTTTTCATCAGTTTTATCATAACATTTTAATTAAATTATTAAGAAATAATGTTTAAGCTCAAAACACTATGATTGTACCTGCTCGCTAAATAAAAATGAAACGCGTTAATTTCTTTGTTTTTCTTGAATACATTAAAAGCAGATAAAAGTTTAGTATTAAGTGTGACCCCCTCTTGCTGAAATCACAGCTTGCATTCGTCTTGGCATGCTAGTGAGTATATCTTTTATGGTTCCTTGGGGAATACTTTCCTACTCCGCGGTAATCACTTTCTTTAGCTCTCTGATGGTCTGCGGAGCCGGCTGCACTGATCTCACTCGTCGCTTAAGAACGTCCCAGACATGCTCTATGGGATTGAGGTCCGGACTTCTAGCTGGCCAGTCCAAACGACGAATTCCGACTTCTAGCATATACGCATCCACACCGCCAGACCGGTGGGCGCGAGCGTTGTCGTCCATAAAAATTGAGTTTTCGCCAAGAGCGGTTAAAGCGGGTTGTGCATAAGGAATTAGAACTTCCGTTATGTATCGGTGTCCAGTCAGTGTACCGTTTTCGATGAAGACTAACTCCGTACGATCCATAGAATTTATTCCTGCCCAAAACATAACAGAGCTCCCTCCATAAGGTGTGATTTCTTCAAAACATGCCTCTGCAAAGCGTTCTCCTCGTCTAAGTAGCACTCGCCGACGTCGGTCTTGACCATACAGAGATATCCTGGCTTAATCGGAGAACAATACCCTATCCCAGTCTTCATGAGTCCATGACACACAATTTCGAGCGAAGCTAAGCCTGGCAACTCGATGTCCACGGAGTAATTTAGGGCCGCGTGCCGGGCGATGACTATGTATATCAGCAGCGAGAAGCCTCCTCCTGACCGTCCATAGACTAATTTGCACATTTCTTACTTCTTCGAGGGTGTTCTTGAGGTCCACATAAGAAGATTTGCGATTTCTCAACGCTTGACTAACTAGAAAACGATCATCCCGTGGTTCGGTACATGTCTTTCTGCCAGAACCAGGCCTTCTCTTGACGGAACCGGTCTCTTGATAGCGCTGCCAGGTCCTTTGAACTGTCGACCGACTCACATTTAGCCTCTGAGCCACGAAGCATTGACTGCAACCTTCTTCAAGCAGCGCAATAATTTTGCTCGCTTTTATCACTTTATCTACCATTTTCGAGATTGCTAAACAGCAATAACAATACTTTTAAATGTCAAGGACACCAGATAATTTAATAAAAATTGACAAAAAGTTAATTAGAGTCGATATTAACTATAGGGAATTCGCGCCACAAAATGTAGTTAAAAGTTATTTTCTTTGAAAACCAGGCTCAGTCAAAAATTTGAATTTGGAATGTACTCTTATAAACATTATGGCACTTTTATAACTGGCCAGTAACATGTTCAAATGATTAAAACCTTTTTGGTATTTTATTTTTTTCAGCCAGGAAGAAAATCGAAACCGCCCGTTTTTTTTGCAAATGAGTGTATATGTGAAATTTGATGTTTACGCTAGAATGTCTATTGATAAAAAATATCTGATATCATAGTGTTGTAAAATTATCGCAATATGTTGCAGCTGATTATTGTCATAAGTTATTTCGATTAACGCTGCACGCACGAGGTCTCGAATTCATGCGATAATTAATGCCATTAAGAGTTAGTGTAACCGAAGCATTACTCGTTCACACCGGTTAGGTGTACTGGAAAGTTTGTGACAAAATTTGTTACGTATGTAGTAGAATTTTATATCGAGAAAATTTCCTCGGAGTATGGTCTACGCGGTTAAAATCGTCGAATGCAGCTTTTAATATTTTTCTTCAATGTTTTCTTTATATTGTACTTTTTTTGTGAATATTTGTTAGGTTTATTATATTCTGCCGAACGAGGGCCTGTAAGTTGATGCCGTCTGGGTACTTTTCCATAGTCGAAGTCCTTTTGTGCGAATAACAAGCAATTTGTGAATATGTTCGAAAGTCTTATACTTGAAACTTATGTTTGTTGGGAAATTTTTAATTGTCTTTTATTCTTTACTCATTCTTTTCTACTGTTTTGATCAACAAAAGATCTTACCAAAAATCGGCAATATAACAAGTTTTTTTTTTTGTACTAAATTAGCTAAAATCTATTTTTTAATTTAATAATTCAGTATTAAGGACAAATTAAAATGTATACCCTGTTATAATATAAATTGAAGGATGAGTATAAGCCTTTCTCTCTAACAATGTGGCTCTAAACATCTATAAAGCTTTCAATAGGTCGAAACAGTTCACGATGCGGTTGGTTAAACTCTGACACCGGTTAGATCAGGTAGTCGATAGTGTCTGAACGTTAGACTGGGACGAATTATTCTGGAAACTTCCGCACTAGTAACGAACTTTGTAAATGCTCCGATTAGATTTATGAGAACCAACATTTTCAGTGATATGGATGAAGGCAGTGTCTTTGAATGAGGTCTAATATTTTGACAGAGTGAATCAAATATACTTATAAATTTAAATGTTTTGTTAATAACTAGTATGTTACTATTATTATGATAAAAGCTTTATGCGTGTTTTGAAAACATAGTTGAAGATTCTAAATTAATTTCTTAGGCATTTTTGTATCAAGTTACCGACGTAACATCTCAAAGTGATGTATTTTTGCTTATTATAGATCACATATTTTCTATCTCTGCAGATTTCTGTGTAAGCGGAAACTTTAACGTTCAGGTGTAGTGGTGCGAGTAGTTGCCTCTATGCCGGCGGTCGCGGGTTCGATTCCCGCTCAGGCCCGATATTTGTATTTGTACATAATTTTTTTTTTTACGGTCTGGGTGTTTGTCCTTGTCGGTCTCTCCACCGTGCTTCGGAGAGCACGTAAAGCCGTCGGTCCCGGTTGCTGTCATAAACACCTAAAAGCGATCGTTACTTATGATAGGGGAAAATTATCTACCAACCCGCAGTGAAGCAGCGTGGCGGATTAAGCTCCAACCATTCTCCTTTATAGAGAAGAGGTCTTTGCCCAGCGGTGGAACGCTTACAGGTTGATTCAGTTCAGTTCAGAACACTAAATAAAACTAAATAAAAAAATACTCGTTTATTTTTAATGAATCTTCAACTTATACAACTAATTCAGTCGACCATGAATTCTAAAGAAGTTCTTTGAGTCTTCAAAGGCGAGACAAAACATGAGAAGAAAGCACAAACGAGATCTGTAATAACTGTAAATACGTTGTTATTTAATAGACTGTTAAATTAAACAGATTCGTCTAGAACTTAGACGCTTAGTGAATACTATTTAGAATATTTAATTACACAAAGAAAAAATATGTTTGTAAGCTTTATTTACCTTTAAACGGTATGTCTCGTTGCGTGCAAGGCGAAGATACATTAATGTAGTCAGTCCTGTGCTGCCGCTAACAAACAAATTACTGATGCAAACACATCGCAACACGCGAGCCAGCCTTGAAAGCCTTTTGCTTGCTTTGTCAATTTCGCTTCACCACCGACATAAAGCACTGAGCCGCTTTACCGAGTAATTTGATAAATGTTTATTATTATTACCAATGCTAACAAAGTAAGTGACTCACGCTACGCTTTAATTTTGTTAAGTTTAGCTTGCCTTTGAAATGATAAATGCAGGTCAGGCGGTCGGGTCGAAACCGATAAGGGCCCTGCGTCACGAATGGTGTACCTACAAAAACACGCACATATGAGCACATGTGTGGTAAGTTTGTTTATGTGTGTTGACTGTCACTTTTATTATGACAAATTGAATTTAACAATTTATGAAGATATTATATACATCATATGCAGTGTCCATATTACGATTGCGTCATATATGTTTTATTAAAACATTTCGATCTGAAAATAGCGTTTGGACGTTATATATACCGCCGTAAAACCGATTATAAATTCAGATGGAAACAAACTAAAAGCAAATATGAGTCGCATGTATTTTATACGCGCATTTAAATAAATGAATGCTTAGCGTTCTCTTATAAATATTTAATTCGGTGTGAAATGCAGGTTCGTTGTTGCAGATTGTTTAACCACCTTGAATGTAAACGAAGGAATTGGGTGTGAGGAGGCAAAGAGAGGAGGGAGTGAATCTGCAGTCTGCACTAATTTATTATACGCTTTAATTTGAAATTCTTTATTTATTTGTAAGAATAAATAATGTGTATATATACAAAACACACGAGTATGTATACGGTTTTAACTAATTAATTATTTACTTAGCCCATACAAGCAACCGATCTGTATTTTAATGTATGTCGAATCCAAATTTAATTAAATCCTTACAAATTTAAAAGGTAATTCATCGATGTCGGAATGAAGAACCTTTTCAATATTCATTGATAGCGAATCGAATCTTATCAAATTTTCAAATCCATGTTGACATAGATATCCTTTTCAAGGGGCCTTTCGAATTTCCCTACGAAAAAATATAACCAAACCGTAAAGAAGGTTTTTGTCGCAACAAATACAAAATAATAATTTCGGCATGTTCTGCTTTACTTATTTCTTTAAAACCAAAGTATACAACGACTACGTTTTTGTATAATTAGGATGGATGTGATTCAATTGTTTTGGGTTTCGTTCGATTACATTTTAATCTAGTTTATTGACCTGACTTTGGCTGTATAAAACAACAATTGAATATGCATATAAAAAATATTATACAACATTTAAACATGTAAGGACATATTCCGTTTAAAGTACTACGTTCCTTATTATTTGACAAAGACAGGACCGTAGTTTAACGAATAGCGAGGAATGTATCGTATAGCTGTCTATTAGTAAGGGATGTCTCCTGCGAACGATAAGTACAAGCTGCACACTCCGTTTCTGTCATAACCACGCCTAAAATAGCTCTGACTACTAGATACATAGCATCATTAGTAAGACCTACTAGGAATAATTACCTATTAGCTTTTTTATTAATTAAAAAGAAATGATAATATTTGTAAGCATATTTATCTGTGATGTACTACTGGAATAATTGAAAGTTCCTTTCACGATAAAAAATATGAGTGATTTTCTTTGTATCGAGTTAAACCGTATTTAATTTTTTTATATTGCTATCTGTGCTTTATTATTGCTTTATAATTTATGTAATTGTAGTTATGTAATTTATTACTTGACACTAGGTATGAAAGGTTACGCTTAACCCGATAAAAATAAATTTATTTTTTGAATTCTAAAATCCAGTTATCTTTCGTCGCGTGTAGTCTTTTGTGAAAATGTTCAAATATATTGCATTTAACATGCACCTGTCAATTAGCGGCGGGGTGGCTGTACAGACAGCAAATATCGCTACAAATACGTGTACACTACGCTATATCAACACAAACGACAAAGCAATTTTTATTGTACAAAATATCATACATGTCGATTTGTTTACCGATTTGATTGATCTACTTTTCTTTCATACATTCATTTTTAGCTTTAATATTACTATTATTATAAAAAAGTCTAACTTTTACACAAATAAAGTACAAAATCATTATACGGTAAAAGTTATACTATATTACAGGCGATTATAATCACTCACTATCGTTTTTTCTAGGAAATAGTAAAAGATATGTATTTAAAGTGTAAAGGTGAAAAATAATATTTTATGTAATAATAATATACATAAACTACAGTTAAATAACACGATACAGTGACGAGATAAACCAAGAACTATCTAGGCAAGTGTGTATTCTATTCTATAGGTGTTCAGGAGGCTAATTTAACCTTGCGTAGCCAACTTGCAAATCTTGGAGTAATTCTATAAACTAATGTAGAGCATAATAAAGGCAGGATTAAGTTTCATATCCTTAACTTAATAGAATAGAAGATGTGAGACATTTATTGGTTTTTATTTAACAATAATATCAATAACCTTGGAGACGATAAATAACAATTATTTTGTCAGATTTATAGAGAAAATGTTTAATGTTATTACTCTTTTATTTATTAAGGCTTGTGCTGTCCATGATCATGTTCGTTTGTTGACATTAAAAGAGCCAAGATAGGCATCTTCATGCTTCATCTTTGGCGACGCGTTGGCCAGAGCAACTGGCTTATGCGCTAGCGGTCGCGTGTTCGATCCCCGCACATGACAAATATCTGTATAGGCCATACGGATATTTGTCGTGGTCTGGGCGTTTGTGCTTGTGTGTTGTGTGTATTTCCGGACCCCCGACACAGGATTCTCATCCTACTGGGGGCCGTTGTGTGAGTGTGAGACGTTTACTTATTTATTCATCTTCATCATTTAGTGGATAGAACACGTGAATCGATAACAGACAGTCGTGAGTTTAAATCTGTGCTGCCTTTGCTTAGTGTTCAAAATAATTCTCAAAACTTCACCTCAAAAATTCGTGAAAAACCATGTTTAACCAATGAACGTCAACCCTATAGTGGAGCAGCCTGGTGAATTAAATTCAAACCGAGAAGGGTTTTTAGTCAGCAAAGCTTACACTGTTATAGTGGATATTACATAATTATGATTTATATTTTCTAATTGTTTCCCTGTAAATGAATTTATATATCTAGGGTGTACCTAAACTTTGTTACTATTGTGTTCATAAAGAGATTAATTTAAAGCTTGCTTGAAATTCCAATTATTTAGAAATAAAAGAAAAATAAAAGTAATATATTTATTCATACACTAAGCATTAGTAACTACAACGTATTACGTTATTAAAACATAAATTATATGTGTGTTATTATGTTTGCAACTTTCGCTACCATTCATATTCGCGGGATATTGTGTCACTAAATTTATTTGCATCGATAATAATTATAGTGTAGGGCGATGAAACAAAAATTAATTGATATAGCCTATTAAGCTTATGTCATTACCATAAATTTAATATTGATGATAATAATAATATAGTAAATATTTTATTTAAAAGCAGTGAAATAAAAACGTATATTATGCGCAATGGTGTTTTTTTTAATGTTTGGTAACACAATAAATAATAATTAATACATTTTAAAGACTGTTTTAACAAGCAGATTGTTATTCTGATGTATGTATCTCAACCATGTACACATAGTAACGAGTATTTTACCATCAAAAAGTAATAAAATCACTACTAATATTTTTTTCTACTTTTTTGCTTTCTATGTTTTTTTTTTTTTTTTAATTTACCGGCAATTTGTATTTATACATAAATATATAATTATGTTATATATTTGTACATGTGTTATCATTACAAACGTTTAACTTTTTTTTGTACATTAGATACACATCAGAAGATAATATTTTACCAACATGTGATAGACAAGACCTGTCTGACTTGAGAAATTTAAGATGATTCATCACAAGATTGCTCTATTTCCTTAATATTCTCGTTGTCTGCTCAGCGAGCCGAGCCACCTGTTGCCCGCTGCCTAAATACGTCGTAACGTTACTCCCCGCTGGTTTTATCCTATGTATTACATTACCTAATTATGCACGAAAAGCTTGCACTAATTTACGTGCTGTGACAGTAAAACCGTTTCATTACGGCTTAAAACTACACCGTAAGCCGAAATTGTCATGAAAGCGTACAATATAAATTGTGAACTTTTTTTTTTATCACCTAGATTACGACACTTACATTAGTTGAGAGGCTTTAATATAAACGTGATTTATGTCGTAGGCTGTAGTACTCTTACACTTTGAACTGTTCCAACATCTCTTATTGCGCTCTCTTACACTTATAACGCTCTCGTAAAAATATACACTTTTAATACGGAGGTAAAAAATAGTGACTGGGAGGGATAAAACTGCATAAAAATACTACGGTCATAAGTTAGAACTAATGTTATACGGTCTCCGCAATAAAGCCAGGAAAATTGCATGTTTGCTGTAAAATATTTGGCAGCTACGCCGCCTGATAAAACTAAGGTGTTGAAGTAGGTAATGTCTCAAGACAGCAAATTTTAGCAAATTTATTCCACCTTTATTTTCCTTTTATATATTTTCAACGTAAAGTATGTTACTAAGAATTTTGTTATCGTTGAATCTTTTAAAATAACGTTGGCTAAAAGCCACGGCAGGTAAGTTCACAAAACCGCAAACATTACGAAATCAATGACTAACCATTACTTGGCATGCCGATTGTAAAGCACGAGTTCACATACTCGTACATCGTATAGAGCAGCGCCAATCCACTCACGTAACGCGGACACAAACGAACAGACAGACTGATGTGTCACGTTCTGATGTACTCTTTGCCCGGCAACTTCAATTTAGTTAAAAGTAGAGCTTAGTGCAACGTACATGCTGATCTAACTTTTCTCTGCAATTCGGGTTCGCTTTTTGGAAAACCCGAGAAACTTTATACCGCAGAAATGCGGCTGGAAGTGCAGTAGCGATGAGTAATTCGTATTTTATAAAATAAAATCGTATCAAAAAATTCTTTTTCAGTGGAAAAATAAGTCGATGTGGCTTTGAAATAAATTCTCGTAGTGATTTAAAATAACATTCGACTTGCAGAGAGTTTTGATAATATAGCGTTTAATACATTTACTTAAATTAATAATAATAATTTTAGGATGTCGTGTAAAAGTGTAATACTGATAACCCTATAGGTATAATACTTATATGTATTTTTATAAGTTAAAAAAAATCATTTCCTCAATTTTGGGTAATGATATTTTCTTAACAGATATACGATAGTAATTTAATATGCATAAGTTATATTGCTTATCAACTGCATTCCAAGTCAATTAAAGTAAAAGTATCTTAAAAAAAAAAAAAAAAAAAACGTGATGAAGTCAGTAAAATTAACGCCACTTTATACTCAACAAGACAATAATTAATTCGCTTATCACTCAATTCTGATAAGGTGTAGGGAATATGTAGGTATTTTATTAACAATAATATTTGTTTGATTTTAATTAAATTTATTTTAATCACTTAAAACTATTTAATTTTTTAACTTAATATTAACAAAATAAGTTTATATTGAATTATAAAATTATTATTTTATAACCATATTATGTAAAGTCTGTAAAATACATAATATATAAGATTTAATGCAATGAGAATGGACTACGCGAAGTAATATTTGAAATTTCGCACTAAAGTAAAAGCGGTCAAAAGCTGTAAAGAAACAATATATATAATAAGAGAACAGAGCTACATTAAACATTGCTCTATAAATTAATTTTTTTATTACAGTTAATATTTAATTTAATATCTTCTCGGCATTTCCTTCCAATCGTTTCTAATCTTTTAATTTATAGGTATTACTAGTTTCAGAGTTAGATATAAAAATACGATTTTCAACATTTATCTTAATTAATGAACCCAAGATATACATATTTATTAGTAATTACCTACGTGATATGTATTCAATCCCTTATTTCGGATGTAGCAAAATACAGTTATGTATTTCTAACAATATTCTAGCATTTAATTTTAATCATATAAGTATAATTATATATAAATTTATGGTTAATGCATTAAAAAAAAAAACAGTTAATCATATATGGCTTAATGCATTCAAAACACAACTAGTTAATCAATTCAATATGTCAGTTTTGTATAATATCAACATATTTTTTTAACAATGGCTGCACCGACAACATGTGTTTTGTCGGCTATACTTTGTTTTAACACGTTGTTTCGAAACTTTTTACATTTTGGAATTATAACGTTGCGTATACATTAATAACAATGACTAGTAAAACGGGGATTGATGTACGTTTAAATATATACTATCAAGTCGTGTTTATATTCTATAATACCAGAAATAATATTTTTATAAAATGCTGTGAAATTTCATTGGGTCAAGTTTGTATAAATAAAAACTTATTTTATTCCTTTCGTTTACCTATAACATAAAACAAAAAGCTAAGACTAAAAAAAGAAAGCCGGCTTAAGGTGAGCTGTACATTAAATTATTTCTGTATATTTTTAGTTTCAAGTAAATTGAAATGAAAAAAGATTACGATATCTGTAATTTCTGAACTCAAAATAGAAAACTTGTAATATTTATGGGATAATATTTAAAAAAGTTCCAAAAATTTTCAAAAATATATTCAAAAAAGAGTAAACGAAATCACACTATGCGTTGATTAATTATAACTAATTACACATTTTGGGCTTTCATCCCTTCTCTCAATCGAACCGTTCCGAATTTAATAAAATAATGAATATGAATAAACTTAAATCGTACCAAATTTAATTTAAATTTATTAAGTAGTTTTTGACGTAGTAAGTTTTGGATTCAGTATTGATTATAGAACGGTCTACAAAAAATAATGGATCTAAATATCTTATATTAATGTACAGAATTCGCCCTGTTACAGTTTTATTATAATTATAGATATTAAGCTATATTTAATAAATTAATGTACATCACTTTTTTTAATAACAAAAAAAAAGTATATTTCTACGTGCGAGGTAATAAATAACATTTATTGTAGGTGTATAATGAATTCCATGATGATGAAATCATCTTTGATGTTAATCAGAGCGTTCTTGTTATTTTATTGCACTTTGTTTTAATATTATTGTTAAAATCTGAAAGATTTTGTAATCTTGTTGTTGTCAACTTTATAAGGTAGAACAATTGCCATCAGTTGATGGGTTCAATGAGAAATTTTTGACGTATTACGAAATGATCTAGGATTGATAAATGTTAACCTAAGAAGTTTTTTGTGTGTATAAGTTATATATTTCCATAATGAATACCTAATATCCAACTATGGAGGGAAGAGATATGGAGCACTATCTCATATATATATTTGACACAAAAAAGTGTCCACAAAATAGCATAAAAAAGGCCGTTGGTGTAGTGGAGGGTATGATATAAACTTAATTGTTTTATATGACTTGAAGTTTGCTGAGTGGAAGTAAGTTTAATTTCAAGTATTCTCATAGACCAGAGTAGTAAGTAAATGTGTTGTAATTGAAAGTTAAACGGATAGCAAGTTAAATAAAATATCTAAACTAAAAACGGTCCTCTGGCACAGCAAAGCCAGCTTTATTTGAGGTTATTTCAGGGACACTTTTCGTAACACAAGATAGTGCTCTTTACCTCTAACCTCCATATATCCAACGTAACGTACGTCACCTGTGACTAATCGATAAGCATCTCATTTGTCAAAATACGGAGAGTAATTTTGAGGCTTCGTGGAACTACTCATTCAAATATAGGCATAAAAAAACCAGTTGAGTACAGCTATTTCATGTTAAACAAAATTATATACCGAATACAAGCTTTTCCTGCCTAATTGTTTACTTTTAAAAAAATATGAAAATAACGTTTATTATTTCACTGCTAGACGGTGTATCTTAGAAATAAATTCGTTTCTACTAAAAATATAAAGTACTGTGAATAGGCACTTTTTTTCATTTTAGACCTTATCTTTGCTTTCCATCAAGCAACATTCTGGTCAAGTTTATTATGTTTAAAATATAAAAAAAAAAACAAGATATATTTTTTCTTGAATAACTCGTAACGTACGGGAAACTGCTTGTAACAATTTTATTATTATGTGTGTAAGACATAAAGACAAGTTTTAATAAATATTTTTCTTTTATTTAAGTAAGTAGAAATAAATTTTAAAAGCTTGAACCATATTTTTATGTAATAACAAGTATTCCATATATTTGACTAAAATTAACTAACAAAAAAAATCTATTTCTAGCGGTCGACATTCGGAGTAAGATTAATGACGGGAGAAAGCAAAGCTTTTTGTATTTATCCGAGTAAATTAATTATCTTTTCAAGTGTCAAACGCCTACGTACAAACCGACAAACTATTTACGGAGTGGCATGAGGCATGCAAGATATAATTTATTTAATATGCAGCAAGCCTATTAAAAAGCATTCAGTCTCGACACGGCTACGCTGGAGTGCATTAACTACGGCAAAGAGAACGCCAAGTCAATGTTAACAGCTATAGTGCCATTGTCAATCCACGGGACCATTTTCACCCAACATCATAAAGATGCTTTTATCCTGTATTTGTTGTAAAAACCATTTTGTATCATGGAAATTTAATTATAATACCGGTGGGAGGGATGCGCTGTGCCGCGCTCCCGGCTGCATGGGTACCACCATCTTGCTTATTTCTTCCGTGAAACAGCTTTGCTGTGTTTCGGAAAGAAGGGCAAGACAGGCAGTGTAATTACTGGCACCGAGACTTAACATCATATGTCTCAGGATAGGCAACACATAAATGGGTTGCCAGGTAAACTAGTTTATGTTCATGGGCGACGTTGACCACTTACCATCAGGTGGCACGTCTGCCAGTTTGCCTATTCAACTAACATATAAAAAAAAAAAAAAAAAAAATAATGATAGCTTTTAACTGTGAAGCCTTTAAATGTTCACTTTTAAATAATGCTTTTGCTATACATTAACTGAAAGCTTTTAATTTGTTTATATATTATGTTATATGATATTATATAACAATCTTGATAAAAGTAATATTATGTAATTTATATATTCGAATGCAATAACTTTCAAAATTAATTGTATATAGTTTGAAAAATCATAAATTATCGTAACATTACACTGTGAACAAAACTAGTTTTCTTTAAAATCCTTACCGCTAGTTAAAGAGCTCTAAATGTCATATTTGAATTGCAGTAGTTATATCATAAATTTATTTTAATTTAAAATCACAGATTTTTTTTAATGAATTGTAGGAAATATAACTCTTAATTCATTACGCCTGAAGTAGATATTTATGTTCGATATCGTCATAACATTATAATAGGTAATATCAATTTCAACGCATCTAATTTGATATCTTAAGAACCCGTTTAGGGAGCTTTCCTACAAGACAATATTACGCTCAATAGAAGAATGTAGTGTAAAGTCGTTTTTATCAACTTTTTTTTTTTTTATTATTATTGAAGATATTTCTTGTCTTAATGTAGTTTATTATAAAGACCTACCGCAGATATCGAGATGATTGGATTTTAATTTTATTACGAAATTATAAAGTAATGAAGTATTTTTACTTACTTTTTTACTTTGACTAAACATTATTATTAAAGTGATCAGTTGCAATTTTATTTACCTTTATAAAACCATGTGCACGATGCCTTAGTTAAGCGGCTGTCATCATTACCTACAAATATAATAAACAGCCAGCAATATCTGAACATAATAACAGTGTCCGTCGGTTCACTGCACTAGGAAATTAATTTAAAGTGCATGGGTGTGGTATTACAAGGCAAGTAGCGATTATAGCAACAAACAGATGAATCATCCGGAGATTTGCATTTTTATCTTGAGATGTTTATCTCTATAAGTTTTATATATTATCTAAAAAAAAAATTACGCACTTCATCGGAAGAGTGATGAAATTGATTTGTATTCGAGCCACTAATCTAGTATGTAATATCGGAACGCGTAAAGGGACATGAAAGACCGGAATGTTTCGTCAAAGGCTTGCTCAAACAAAAGGGAATTTACTGCTTAAAATTGAATGCGTTAATTATTTTTCGTTCCATCGCAAATTGTATGGGGTTTTGTTTCTGCTTATAGTAAGAGAAGTGGCTCCGCCCAACACTAGCTGCTGATTCTGATTGGTCCGACGTTCTCTTTGTTTTTACCGCACAAGCATTATTTAAACAACCATTGAAATTAGCGTTTACGAGTTTTTTAGTTGGTTAAAAAAACGTTAACCGTAAAATGATCAGAATAATAACGTTTAAGCTAATGCGGGTTATCACGTTACGAAATACGAGACAGGTTTTGCAATGATTTTAGTATAGAAAATTTCATTTTAATACTTTTTGACTTTTTGTATATTTTTTTAAACTCGGCGAAAAGATGTAAAGTTTTATAACTGTTTAATAGTGTTTCTTTTTTATAAATAATTATTACTATTGATTAATATAAAAGGTAATCAAACCATTAATTAGTTAAAAATATTTCTTAGAAACATCGTATCATTACAATTAAAATAATCGTCTAAAATTTTATTATTAAAAAAATATAACATATAATTTTAGTGAATATCAAACAAATAATCTAATGTGAGGAAACCTAATTAGATGCTAAAAATATTTTTATCTACCAATAAAGAAACTAAAATAAGTACAAGTTACAAAAGAAATACTTTACAATCTGGGATCAAAAGTCGATTCAGAATCGAAAACTACATGCAGTGCAACAAGACAGTAATCCGATTGTAATGGCCACACTTTGTTTGTTTTAAGCTCTCGAACGTTCCAATCAGAAAAGTATTGGGAAGCTTAATATACGAGAGGTAATCCAGATATTAATAATAATTATCATTATTACATAGTATATGTAACGATGACCGTTCTGTCGTAATGGTGCGAATAGTCGTCTCAACGCCGCGCGCCGTTGATCGCGGGTTCGATTTCCGCTCGGGACAGGTAGTTGTACAAATATTTATTTTCGGTCTGGGTGTATGTCCTTATGGGTCTCCCCGCCGTGCCTCGGAGAGCACATAAAGCCGTCGCGTCGGTCCCGGTTGTTATCATAGATACCTGATAACGATCGTTACTCATGGGAAATTATCCACCAACCTGCAGTGGAGCAGCGTGGTGGATTAAGTTCCAACATTTCTTCAATATGGAGAAGAGGCCTTCGCTCAGTAGTGGGTTGTTTACAGGCTGATACAATACAGTATATGTAACGAGCTTAAAAACAATGATTTCAAAAAATTTATATAATCTCTCCATACAAGGAGTATCAATCAATCTTATTTAGACTTATTTAGTTCTACTTGTCAAATCATGAAATGAGTAAGCCTTAAATATTTTTACAAACAAATTTTATTTCGACCCTCCTAAAATCCCTCTACCTACCGCGACTCTAGCCTCAATCTTAGTTTTAAATTTCTTACTTGACGACGTTGTTTCTTGAGCAGTTAAAATATTGATTATTGATTATTAGATACAGATCAATGGAACTTTGCCAAACAGTATTGAAGTATGACTTTCGCGCGTGTATTTACTACAATAAACAATATTTTCGTTCGCAATTTCACTTGTTTTTTTTTTTTATTTATAACTTGAAACAGTGTTCATATTTAACCAACATGAAAAAACCCCGTAGAAGTGACTCTTTTCAAAATATTTAACCATTGAAATTCTATTGTTAGTAACAGATGCTATTACCTTCAAGACAAATTTAATAAAATCCCTATATTTTCACCAATTTATCTCTTAGTATTTTATATGTGCCAATACCGTGTCTTGGACTTGTTAAAAATTGTCCTCAGGGATGAACGTTATCACGTAGTTTTTACGTGTTCATCTGTAGTGGATGCTCTGCTCTGCTTTAGTTTCTTACACTAATTGGTGAATATAAAATGTAATAGTGGTATTTTATTTTCAACGAGTAAAAATATGAATTATTTTTTCAGACAGGAGTATGGACAGGAGTATGTATACATTACGGCTTTCACGGTCTCTTCGGTCCCTATCATAGCAATCAATATAGCCTCCAGAATAACTTATTTTTATTAAATTTTTTTCGTGGCTATTAGGAGTATCATCATCATAGCAGCTATTGGATGTCCACTGCTGAACGTAGGCGTAATCTAGTATGTAGTATGTTGATGTAGTAGGAGTATGTTGATGCTAATTTTTTGGATCTTTAGCTACGTTAGTAATATGTGATTATTATTAACTTTGAATTTTCATAGATAACAAAAGTTAGTTATTTTTAATCGACATATGATAACGATGACTTACATGTATATATCTATACAAATAATAAATCTGTTAAAACCTCCGTTTTATTAATACACTATATATCATCAAGAATAAATTTCAATAGCACGTTTTTTTTTTGTATCAGCGCCATCTCTTATCGTGTTTTTCTGTGTTCACGTATCACGTAAAAAGTGCAAAACCAATGTAAATAACTTTAATACATAAAAATTAAACATAACTCACAGTATAATTTAGTTTTTGTTTCATTGGAATTAAATTTAAAAATAAATATTTAAGAAAATAGAAATAGGTACCTACGCCGCCAACGCCATCTGGTCTAAGGAATCTTAAAAACTCACAAAACTTATTTTTGAGTTATTATTTTGCTAAACTTAAAAGTTTACTAAACATATTATTACTATATAAGGTGTACCACTGTATATGTGTAGTTTTATTACATTTGTCTTAATTGTGACGGCAAAAAAAAACTTTTTTTTTTTTTAAATTAACTTGCTTAATATCTGAAATTATAGTATAAGTAATATGTTTTGAAAACGAGTTTTGCTAAATATTTGTTTAAAAATTGTCAAATGTAATATAGACATGAAAAATACACATGGATCAAACAAAAAAAAACTAGCAGACATTTACCGCTCAAGGTTAAGGGTCTTTTACTTTCAAGTGTTTAAACTTAGAGTTGTTATTTATCTCGAGCTATGTTGAGAAAGAAAACATTTCTATGGATATTTTTAGACATTTATAAAACAGCTCGGAACAGAATGGATACATATTTGTTGTTGTATGTCTAAAATTATATCTTATCCGGCATTTTAATAGCAAACATATCACGTATTTTTGTAAAATAAAAAATATTAAAAAGAAAATGTAATATAAAATATCTACTAGTCATGCCATGTTCCTGGATATACTCCAAAATGTCTCCGGTTTCACACCGTGATGTGAATTTTTACTACTCATGTCGTCTTGATGAGCCATCTTTATCTTAGTTTTTATTTATTTTTTATACAATAAAATTACTTATTTTAAAACTTTATCCTGCTAATGAATGTTAATTAAGTTAAACATTCTTATTTAAAAAAAAAAAAAAAATACTCACATTATTTTAAAATTAAAAAAGCGTATTGTTTTTTTTTTAAATATATTTAAGGGTTTTATCACAATTATTGTGTGCCTTGTTTTTGAACAGTAAATTTTAATTTCTTTTGTAACTATCTATAATTATACCTTTTTAAATACCTTAACAACTATACCTAACTGTGAAATAAAGACTCAAACTTATAATGAAACTATTCTCAATTAGTGTAATTGTTACCATTTAAGTTTATTTTCAACATCGAAATGTTTATATAAATTATAACGGTGCCGTAATTTAGTGTATTGTTGCTCTCACGATCTGAAATCGTTCGGTAATGGAGCGTAATGAGTGTCGCCACGCATCGTCATTTACAAAGCTTAGGTGTGTCTTTGTGATGTTTCTTACTTGCATACGTACAATAATTTACGACGGAGACATCGTTAGCTTTGATCTTATTTTGTTAATGATACTGAAAATTCATTTTATGCTAAAAATCTGAGTTATTTTGATCCTTCTACATAATATTTGATTATAATGTAATGTAACTCCGAATTTAAGCAAATGTGTGTGGTATTAGATTAGGTATTATAATAAGTTTTTAAGCTTTCACGGTCCACTATTAATACTTTAATTTAAACGGGACTTACCACGATTATTGTTTTGATATTCTCGATATTTCGGCGACGTTGGAGACGCCATGGTAACGGGGCGAATAGGTATTAAAATAAATAACAGAAGCTAGTTATTGAGACATAAAATATTATTTTAAACAATGCTTATAATGTTGCATGCTTCGCTTTAAAATAAAAGTATTGAAATTATTCTGCCAGCTATTAAGACAGATGGTTCACAAATACTACCTAATTTATTTTACAGTTACAATAAATCTAACAAGTTCATACTTTAAGAAATGTTTAATATGGCTGGTATATACGCTATAAAAATTCGATATGAAAGGAATAATCAATGGTACTATTTAAATAATTCATACGTTGCCATCGTCTATTCACGGCGACACAGCCCGGCGCCTAATACATATTTAATAAACCTTTACCGCCCGGTAATAAAGACAATCACTGGTCTCGAGATGGAATAAAATCAATTCAACTTTAAATGATTGCGATTATCCGATTGTACGTGAATCGAAATATTCTGATTTTAAACGTCTTCGATTATTTGGTAGAACTCGTTCTTTATACCCCTTAAAAACATGGTCAGAGTTATAAAAACCTCGTTGGATAATGGATCCGGCCGTCACAATAATAATAGCTAATTTGTTACAAATAAAAAAACTTGCAAATGGGCCTTGGAGCTATAATAAAAAGAGATTTGGCCCCGGTGGGTCGGATCGAGAAATGAATTTAGATTACAGGTTAACGCCGGCTAAGTGTGGGTTGCCTCTTCACCTGTGCTCGAAAAAAAAAAAAAAAACACTGAGTAAAAACAGTGGAGCAGTTGCCCCTTCAAACTGTCACGTTACGATCAGTCGCTTGAGGATGGCACACCATGGCCTTATTATAAAACTATATGTATCACAAAAACAGGAGTGCTTTGTAAGGAAAGTCAGTGATATTTTAGTAACGATACGCGTTCAAATATATACCTATAATATAGGAATAAAAGTAACTTTAAGTTTATAAAAACTATAAATAATAAAAAATATTAAAATTTAATCAATCATTAAAAGTTTTATGAGACAATAATTGTCCAAATTATAGTATATACAATAATTTTATTTTAATACTTATTTTATGATACTATAATTAAGTATTAAATAAAATTTTCTCATTAACAACTTGTTAGTTGGCTTTAAACAGCGGGGTGTTTTAACTCAGAGCAATTACTGTAAGAATATAGATAAAAAAAATAATAAATTTTAATTGCGTTAACGTTGAACATTATTAAAGAGATGCCTACGATACTACCATTCACACGATGTGAGAACAAATAACAAGGGAAATACGAAACAAGGGATAAATAAAGTAAAGATAAACAGACTGTAAAAAATATTCCATGAAATTGCCGATGTCGAACTGGAAACTCGATTTTAACGAATAAATTGTCCTACATATAAAGATACGTATTTTTAGTGGCTTGGCCATAAAACGATCGTTACGATAATGAGATCTGTTAAGTAAATTGCTATTTATGTAGACATTCCACGACCTACGACTTATTTCTATGTCTGTGAAAAATTAACATTAGGTTATATTTTTACTAGTAGATCGAAACGGTATTTCTTCGAAGTGAAACAAACAAAAACTAAAAAGAGTTTTTATTGACTTAAAATAAAGGCTAAATTTCAACAAGGTATGTCTCATTACGGCACCCCAAACTAAAAACCGGTTTCACAAGAGGAATAATTTGGTCCACTAGAGCCTATAGTAATAGGAAGGGCCAGATTTTTGACTAAGCATGCCCACGCGCATTACACGAATGACGCTTTGAATAATTTCATACTAAATCGTTATACACTGACCTCTTGACGGAAGCATGTATTGTAATTTAATTTGATACTAGTATCGATTGATGCTATTCAATTATTATTGACTTTACTGTTCATGATCGTTCAAATAAAAACAAAATAAAAGAGAAGCGGTTCTATGAAATACGTCCTTAAGAGATGTTAACACAATTCATTGGATACGAAAGAAAAAACAAAATAATGTTTATGTAACAGCGTAGGTATATTTTCCTTTTTATCTCACTTCTGGTAGATCAAGGATCTCATAAATATTAAGTAGACTACAAACTTTCAAATTATCGGACTTCATTTTTGTCACAATCTTGTGTATTCAGGTGACCAATATTTATAACATAATTAAGGTTTAAATATTATATTACCAGCTACGTACCTATCGCATATTCACCGTATCTTCGATTTTCGTAAGAATGTCGCGATAAAAATTAGCTATGCATTTTTTGGATATCCAAAAATATTATCAATGTATAATCTTGTTAAAATTATTCGCAATCCGACCTTGAATAAAAATTTTGTAGTGCTTTAGGTACTTTTTAAACGAAGTGAGGCGTATTTGATTGTTACACGCTCATCATTTCTTATGCATTGAATCATTTAATTCTGATCTATTTACATAATGAATCAGTGAATTTAGTAAACTGAAACAACCTGTCGAAATCAGAAGCTCTGTGATATATACTTTGACTTCAAAAGGTTAAAAGAGATTTGTTTTCCGAGGTTAAGACGTTGAGCGCCATTTTGTTAATTAATTTAAGACTTGTATTTACTGTTAATACTTTGATTCGAAACATAACACTGTTCTATGATTCTTGGATGCTTCGATATATAGATTTTGGAATTTAAAGTCTGCAAAGCCTGATAAATAAAATTTCATTACATTTAATTGATTTTACATAACTTTATGTGAGCACCGGTATTAAATGAATGTTAAAAATAAATTCTAGTAAAATCTGTTATTTGTAACAGGTTTCCTATTTCGTTGCGACAATATTCCATTTATACCGTTCCATGCATCGGATAGCCGGTTTTATCGTTTCGGTTTAACGAATGTTGCGGGCCTTTGTAATCCTTCACCGTTTTTGTAATGGACCCAGCAAAAACTAATAGTGTGACGAGCGAACAATGGCCGTTTTAATGAAGTTTGTATGTGAGAAACTACATCCGTCGTCGTGTCATCGTCTTGAACAATTTACATTACACTACCATGCTATCCAAAAATTTATATACCCGTAAATGTAATTTAGATAAAGTCGTGATATAGTGATATCTAACATTCCAATTTTAACTTTCAAATTTGAAGCTATTGGAAGTATTTAAAGAGAATTATTAATTCCTTGTTGTAGTAACAGATATGTTTATCGAAATATTTAAATTTATTCGATAGCGTCATTTAGTTGTAACGGTGCTTAATACAAAGTGAACCTAAATTATGCAATTTCATGTTTCAAATTTTATGAGAAAACTCAGTAATACCTAGGCATCTTGAAACGTTTTTTTTTTAAACAATTAGAAATTAATGTTAGGGTATTAGATAGTAAAAATACATAATTCAGTCAAGTATTGTTGAATACAGGATGTGTTGTGGCCTAAATGATTTTAAATAGGGTTCCGTAGTGTGAAACTTGTTTCACCACAGCTGCATGCAAGAACTCACGAGTTTTACCTTTCACGTTTTTTACTTGCTTTATGGTATGTTCACTAATATCTAGTTTATGCTAGTATTACATAATTATATTAAACTAGAGCTGTGTGTATTTATAAAATTTAACATGGTCACATGGATAAAAAAGTTCGCATTGTTTGTACTTATTACGAAAAATAAATCTTCCTCAGTAATATGCAACATATATGAATAAGGCATATTGATATGATATCAGTATATTAAAGACATTGCATAGAAAATATACTAACAAACTTGTACCTTGTTATCTTTAATATAGAAAACCAATCACATGGTACAAGGCAGCAAGAACTTTTGTTCCTTTTAAAATATATCTTGGTATCTTGCATACATCACACGAACTCATACATCACACGAACTCATTGAATTAGCATTTTTATGTTAAACGGAGTAAGGGTCATAATCGTATACGTTTACAAGTTCATTGTACCACAATTCTGATTTGTAGTCTCGATAGGCATGAGATGGGAGTTCTCGGAGGCAAAGACACGAGTAAAATATAAAAAGTAAAATAAAAAAAACAATATAATTTGTTACGATAAGCGAACAATACTTGTTATTGCTGTTATTTCGTCGGTTTCATTTTAGTTTATTTTATCTAAGATGTCTACACTTGTAGGTATAATAAATGTCTCACTTGACTATTCGACATAATATTCGCGATTTTTATTTAAGTTTTTAATATTTTTTAGTCACCGTTCTGCTGTATTGGTGCGAGTAGTCACCTCAACGCCAGCGGTCGCGGTTTCGATTAAGATATTTGTATGTGCAAATATTTGTTTTCGGTCTGGGTGTATGTCCTTGTGGGTTTCCCCACCGTGCCTCGGAGAGCACGTTAAGCCGTCGATTCCGGTTGTTATCATAGATACCTCCAATCCTTCTCCTACATGGAGAAAAGGCCTTTACCCAGCAGTGGGTTGCTTAAAAGTTGATTCAGTTCAGTTCAATAGTCAAAAGAAATAATACATATGATACATATTAGAATATTTATAGTTTATTTATACAAGATATTAAAATTACTATACCTTAAATAAACATCTACATATATATGGATACTTAACATTGTAAAGCTGAAAAATCTTTTTGAATGCGCTAATCTTGGATCGATCCAAAAAAAAATGTTTTTGCGTTGATCGTACTATTGTTTATTTGAATTTGCTTATCTTTGGACCTGCTAGGCCGAATTAAATCTTCTTTTTGAAAGCTTTTTCTTTGAGTAAGGTTAGATATTATAAAACATTGTGATACCGGTGAGGAGCAGTAAGAAATCTTAAGCGAGGGTGAACGCATTTGTTTTGATATTTTATTTTTAAACGGATATATGTATATAGTTGTTTAATAACGTTATACATATAAGTTTATAGTTATAGTAACTTTTCTAGAAATAATATAATCTTTGAATAATTTTCTATATACAAGTAAATTAAGTAGGTATACGTTTTTAAACATAAATAAATAACATTATTATTGCGCATAAATTATAAAAGTCTTTTTTGACTAATCACCTGCCTCGGCTTCGTACGGATGCAATATTTGTTTGTGTAACTTTTGAAATTACTACTGTAATGTATACTCTAAGTTTGAACTGTTAAACACATTTTATATAATTGCTCCTGCGCCCCTCGCGTCCGCGCCTACTAGTCTCGCACCGTCAGCGTCAGCGCAACTTTAGTAGTTTTACCGTTATTGTTTTTATTTCGAAAATTCTTCTAACTCCACTAATTACCATGCTGTAAAAAGTAAACATTATCTCCTTGATTCCTCATTTTCCATTTTAATTTAACTATTTGTTTTCATAAGAAACTAGCAAACCCGGCGAACTCCGTTTCGCCACCAACTTATTTTCGTGAGGGATACTCACACCACGTACTGCCGCCATGCAAAACCATATTGGTTTGTAGTACATGCTATGTATCAGAAATGGCGTTTTATTTGAAAAATGATTTTCCCTGTTTTCCTGCTTTTCTGTTGAAAATTTTCCTGAATTTAGTTTGCTATAAAGCTCACGGAGCCCGAGACCTTTTCAACGAATGCAAAACCGTGGAAATCGGTTCGTGCGTTCTGGAATTATAGCGTCAGGAAGGAAAACCCGACTTATTTTTATATTATAGATTGTCAAGTGTAGGTAGGTACGCGAAACCTGTATCCAATTTAAACTTTGTAAATATTATTTTACTTTTAACATAAAAACCATCTCTTTGGCTGAGATATTAAACTTAGATATATGGTGTGATGATATTTTTTTTTTTTTTTTTTGTGAAGCTAAAGGTAATGAATATTTTTGCTTTAGGTTTTATTCCTTTATTTCAAAACGTTCAAGCAGTGCACGCGATATTATAGAATTTTTACCGACTTGAATTACATTTATTGTGATGTAAAATAGATAGAATAAGCTTCTGACGTAGGTACCTACATCGCTTTAAGAATCTTTAAATCCAACTTTAGGAATTAAAACACCCACATGGAATTTTAATATATATATTTAATTTTTAACTTTTACGATTACTGCACTGCTCTTTTAAGTTACAATGTGTTGTTTTATAATATTTCTCAATTAATAAATTTTCATTGCGAAGAGATTTTTTTTTAAAAATAAATAGTAGATCCTGAAGAAAAAAAAAAAACAAAAACAAATTGTAGGTTTATAATATTGATTTTAGTATACATCATTGGATAGCAACAGTCGGGAGATAACGGATAATCGTGTCACGTACTGCCATATTCGACAAGCTTAAAATGAATTTTAATGTGGACATCTAAGATCAACAACACTCGTAAAGTCTAGTGAATGGAAATGATTGATCGTATTTGCCATTGCAGCCTTATTTGTAGATGTTTGTGACACATACCTGTCTAACGAATGGAAACCAAAGAAAAAAAATGTTATTATTTTATAAATGTATTATATAATTACTTATTTAAGGCGATTGTATGAAAAATGAACAAAATATAATATTAAAGTAAAATTGTTTATAATTTAGATACGATTAGACGTTGAGTGGCGTCTTATATTTCAGAATAATAGAAACATTTCATTTTATTTTATATATTTTATATATCTGTACATCCTATTTTATAACAAAAATAATTTATATCGTCCTCACTGTTTCAGAACAGACTCAATATCCAAACATTTCAAATCAAATGAGGATACAATGTATGATCAATAATATTTTAGCAACATTACACTCAACAGACACGTGTCAAATTGTCGTTATTTATAAATAAAAGAAAACGTTCTTTTTTTAAAGGAATGAAGAGGTTCTTCAAAAAAGTAAACATTTTACACGAATCAGTTAATATTCGTGTATTTGACGCTCCATGTTAAATTTTTGTATACGATATACATATACAAATTATATGCAAACTATGTAAAAATCTATTTATTCACAAGTAAAATTTTTTATAATAATTAGGTACATAACGAGTATGTATAATTGTATATCAATCAAATGACACGATGCTGTTTATCTTTATACCGTTCGTGTACGTGTGCAGTTACATACCGCCGACGGAATATTACGAGTATATTGCTATTACTTTGTATATACCTATCTATCACTAAATCTATCTGTCATAATTGTTTTTATAATTAAACCTTGTTTTGTAAAGTTTATCCTTGTTTTATATACTTAATTGATTGTACGAGTATAATTTGTTTATAGAGATACAAATATTTTAAGATTCCGCTGATTTTTTTTTTGTTTTTTAACAAAATTACGTAACCCATTTCAATTTACGATACGATAATTACGACATGTACACTATATTACTTGTAACAGAAATACTATATTTATTTGGAAATTATACAATATTAGACATTTTTACAATGCAAAAATTAAACTAATTACTTACAGACAATTTTGGCATAAATAATATTCGGGTAGAATGGTGCCAAGAATACTGGCAGCAGTTCCACGTTGAATCGCAATTCAGATTCCTAGGAAAAAATACGCCGGCCTTCCTGTCACCAGTGACGGCCATGAGACGTAGGGTCGGTTGTTTTCGAATTAAAAAAAAAACAATTTTTGGCATGTAAAAATTGCTATTAAATCACTCGTACTATCTAAAACGAGTCGTTTAAAAAAAGTTTAAAGCACATAAAACATATTCAAAGGGGAATTGTATTAAAAGAGCAGTGTCTGTAAAATAGTTAAACAATATTTAACCACTTATGTGAGTCAAGCCTTTATCACAAAACAGAGAAATGTCTCAACCAAGCTCGTTTGTTTTTAGTGACATATTGTTCTGAACGGACCATTGTTGTAATGTGTAAACAAAAGCTTGAATAGTTGGGTTGAGTTTAGCTTAATCCATTTTATAACTTTTGACGCAAATTCTGAACTGACTTTATAGACTACTTTTGATTATAAGCTATGACAAAAAGATGGCGGGACTCCGCTGTTAGTTTAAGGAATTTATTTTGTAAAGATTATCCCACAATTTATGTCCGGAATTGGGAAGTTTATGATACTTTTTTTTTTAATTAATAAGACAAATACTAACATAGAATTGAAGCATAAATACAATAAATTATATTGGGTTATTATATATTAAATTATTATACACATTTTATACGTAATTAGTTCTTGGTTTATTCGTATTCGTCACTAACTTTTGAGTTTTATGATAGTTTTTTTTTTTCTTTTTTTTTCTTTTTTTTAGTTTTTTTTTAATGAATCTGCATTCCTGGCTGGTAATAATTTTGGCAACTTACATTATTTTATTTTGAAATAATGATATAAAAATGCTTCTGAAACATCATTTTAAGGAACTTCCTACTAGCCTACTTGATTAAAATATAATTATTTTTTATTTCATTTGCAGTTGATTAAAAGGTTTTAATTTTCTGCCATCTGTTACACTTCAAAATAAATAAATCAAGTTCGTAAAAAAGAAAAAAAAAATCTCAAAAACCTTATCCTAGTCGCGTGCGAAACCAAATACGTGTGCGTGATACCATCCACGGAGACTAATTTCGCTTTCGGCGACGTCAGCGTTTAACATTTCGGACGGACCGCGAGTTTTAACTTTTAATTTGTGATCAATTATGCGTGAGCACTGTTATTTATAGTTGTTTTATTTTATTTGCCTTCTCGGAGCGCCGGTGGGTGGTCTGCTCACGATTTACGGACGGTGTTCACCAATACGTTCCACTGATTGTACCATAGAGCTAACGAACCGACGGATCGATTACTTCAAATATTATTGGTGTTACGATGTTTAATATAATTTGATTGTTATTTCAAAACCCGTATCTATTTTGACATGGTGTTTTCTATCATTGTCTTTTAACTATAACTTTAGTGTTGTTTGAAATATAGTTTTTTCTTATTTTAACTTTATACGGGTATTTGATTATTATGTTATGAAAGTCTAGTTGTTAATAAATACTTAAAATATTAATTTCTTTTTAAATTCATAGTAATAAAAAGGTCAAAATATTTAGGAAAAAAAAGTCGTGTCATCTCTATATGTTAATAATATTATTCCAAGTTGTTTGGCCATTTTGTAATTCCGGACGCATCGGACGCCCTCGAATGGTTAGCGGTAAATTGTTCCACGTAATGTGATTCTAATTGAGCAGCTAATTCCTACCGAGCATACTTCGTTAATTAACCATACCACAGTTTACCGAGCACATCTTTTTAACCAATGATATAAGTCTATTATAACACTAGAAGAAATTAGTTGCAAATTAATATATTACAATGAGGCTGGATTATATTTAAAAAAATGTGTTTTTTTGGTGATGATTATAGAAAATATAATCATCACCAAAAAACACATAATATCTTCCGAATTATTAAATGAAACATGTATTCATATGTATAGAAGTCTAAAGTAAAATTTAAAATGCTGTAGGTATTTAAACGTTCCACGATTTTAGAAATATTTCGATATGATACAAAGCATACATATGTACAGTAACACGTTTTCTATATATTGTGTAAATCAAAGATCGCATAATCCGTCCATAACAATATATATTTGATTATAAATCATTTAAGAAATTAAAAATAAATTTTGTTTCCAAGAATTCGAATTAAACAACATAGTGGTTTAATATATAAAATAGTCTTCTTTAGAGAATACAAGTGCATAAATAAAATTAAACGCTCTTTTAAATGCGAGACCGACGATGAAATAATAAACAGTAAACTTAGTCAAGACATTTTCAAGACGTAGCTAGAGGCTGTGAAAACTTATGCGGCTTAATAAGTTTATATTGCTTCGTTGTTTATGCTGTATCTTAAGAAGTTATACAAGCGGTACAATTAAAATCTTTATTAATTTTTCAACAAATTTTGTTAAGAGAATTTCTTTATGATTTTTCACATTTTTAGCGACAAAGCAAATATTTACAAGAATTGTCTTTTGTAAAAACGAAGCTGTTTTAAACGAGACAGAAAAATTCTTAATAAATTTGCTCTTAAATTATTTAAATAAATATGAAAGTAAGTAAAAACAGATTGTATAAGTAATATTAATTTGTTATAGTTTTTGAAAATAAGTCATATACCTACATATTGTTAAAAATTATGTTTATATATTAAGTTCATATTTTGTACATGCGAGTAATATAAGCCGATGAATCCGTATGATTTGTTAGTGCTTCTGATGTTCGTTACATAATATAGATTCCAGTAGATGTAGATTTCGAGAAACTTCTGGCAATATAACTTTACCTTTTATATATGCTGTGTATATCTATAGTGAATTATTGTCTACATTTAGTTAGTAAGAAATATATTTGAATTAATCGAATAAATTACAATATAAGTATGTATATAGGGAACAAAATTATGAAGGAGCTAATAAATAGGAGGTCAGAGTCTATAGAATACTCAAAGACTCTTGACCTCAAGACAGGCTCTTGGGCACGACCAATTAAGCAAGGGAGAGGGTAACATTGAGTTTCAGTCTATACTCGAAAAATTGATTTATAGATAAATGTTACGATAAATATAGACGTACTTTTTATCAGTATTACTTGAATTACATTATTCATTGCATAGATTTAAGCTTAATATTACCAATATCAATTTTATTGGTACAGCTTTAAAAAAAATAATCTATGTTAATTGACAAAGAGAAAAATTTCTAAAAGCGTACTCGTATAAATAAAGTCTACCTACAAAAAAGTTCGCGCAAAATATAATATTAGTAAAATCACAAAATAAAATATTAAGGTAAGAAATTAGAACCGTCGTCCAAATGAAAGTTTATTCAGTCTGCTCGGTCATCCTTACCTGTCACAGCTTTTATTTGATATTAAATTTATTTTGATACAATGAACATGATTAAGCATGATGGGTCATGTACCTAAACAGTAAAAGAAAACATACCCTTATCTACCATAATATGACAAGGGGCAAATCCTAACAGAATCACCTACGATTTTTAAATAGATTGAAAAGTACGTACTATATCATATTGACTTATATCTATCAATTAATTGCTTTTTAGGACTTATTATTATATTTACAATTATATATATATTAAAAAATAAGTGTAATATTAACTATTTCTTTAAGATGTTCTGTTTGTTTTAGAATTGTATATGAACAATATATTTATTTATAAACTTCTTATTCTTCTTTTATATCTATTTTAATTTCTAAAATAATTTTAAAATAATAATCAGAAGAATATTTTTTCAACTACGTAGGTACATGAGAAGAACATAATTCCAATGATTATTTAACAGTATAGATACTTATTTTGAAGTGGTAAACTCACGAAGCAATTACAAAGAGGAGGTGTTGTAATCAATGTAGTCTAGCGTCCACCAATGTAGTCCACACATCAAACCGTAGTAGATCTACTTACCACCAGTTGTCGCTTTCGTCAGTACAGCTGTCGTTGCCGGACAATTAAGTTGCTCTCGTGACGAACTCCTTTTTATATATTTAAAAAATATTCTCGACCCGCGCACGTTGTGAACATGAAGTGCTGTGTTGTATCGTGTAGAAGTTACACGAACAAATCAAAATCAAATGGAATAAACATATCTTTCTTCTCGTAAGTAATATTTAAATTAAATATATTATTTATTTTGTCTAGAAAGTTCGGTGATTACCATGCCTCTATCGGCAAGTAGCAAAATTATTGGTCTAGCCAGGGCCGTACTTAGAATTGAAATTTATCTATACAATACGATCCCAGATACTGTTCAAAAGCTTTCAATTAACAAAGTTTAAAAAAATTGTCAATGAGCGTATGTGATGAAGGTTATTACAAAATAATTATTGAAGATAGCTCACTCACTCAGCGAATAACCGCTCAACTGCCCGTCTCGACTACTAGTTGACAAGAGTTTACAAGCTAACCACAATAACTGCAAGCGCCCGTGTCATGTAATGGTCGCCATGGCTATATTGCCCATGTCAACATTTTTTCGACACGGGCATTAGTAAGCAAAGTGCATCTGTCAACTACAGGTTGATTAACGTATACTACATTATCACCGGTGGGAAATAACGTAACAAAACGTGAGAGGCCTTGGGCAGTTTTGTGCAGTTGGTAAACTAAAAGATCATTGTCCGGACACTCAAGCGGATAAGGTGTTCTTCCGAGGCAATTTCAGTCGAATTGTTGTAGTGAAAATTCTAATTATGTAATTTTATATTCTGGGCTAAGGTTCGAACCTATAGTAGTAGGTTTTGACGTTCAATATTTGAATTTGAATAATCTGATCTAATAAAAAATATTCTTTCTTGCTATAATAAGAAATCTATCAGTATCTACAATTTATAAGTGTTGTTTATGAAAATAAAAGCATGTTATGTATCATATTATGCAGCATTATTCCTTTTTATTTACACTACCTCTGGCTTGGTAAAAGGTTTACCAATTTTGGTGTCCTTTTCGTTTTTTTTTTTTAATCACTCCGATGATAAAAACTTTATTGCATATGCAAAAGCAAACTGACTTTTAGTACGCAATTATCGACCAAAAGGTCGAAAATTGCGTATTGAGACAAATCTCAAATCGATATTTACACATGGCTACATAATATCAAGCTTTAATTTTCCAGCACAGGATGACGACCTTTCATTGTACTAAAATCCTACAAAGCGAAATCAGCTTATCAATACAATAGTAAATAATATTATATAGCAGTGTGTGCCATCCAACTTCAAATTACATATATGCTTAACTAAAAAATTCTGAGTATGGCCCTGGCAGACACCTAGTGACATATAGTAGAACAATTATAACGTCTGTCAATTTAGTCAATTACTTGTTTTAGCTACTAGTCGCTAGATGGCTTGCCGCTATTTGAAGCCCCTCGCACCCCCGCGCAGTTGCGACACTACATTATATGAATAAAGTTTCTTATGGCACCTCCTCTTTGTAATTGCTTCGTGGGTAAACTAAACCAATTTAGGATAAAATTTTGTTTAATTCTGTCAAACGCTGTTTCTTATTCTCGTGAATGATAGAATGATTTATAGAACGATGGCGTTAAAATGAGAAACATCAAATAATAATATCTTCCTTAATTACAAACTGAAACACGACGTGATTACTCGTAAAACTAAGTTTTTTTTTTGTGTGAATCATTCATCTTTTCCTTCAATACTTTTATAACTATAAAGTTAAAACTATAAGTACAGATCATTTTCATTTTTAATATAGACCACCTAAACAGGCATTTTTGATTATATTTAATATACATTTTTCATTAGCGAATTATATTTTGCCTCATGGAACACGAAGCTTCTCAATAAATCTGGGGCGAGGCTGTTTTGCAATTATTGCCTGAGATAATTGTCTAGGTTGTACACCATAACCTTAATAGCTGTCTAATAAGCTCAGTTATTTTAATAGAGAGCATGCAAACAAAGTAAATCAAATGATCCTTTAAAATTTAATCCCCTGTTAAATGTTTGTTTAGTGTTATTAGTTTAGTATCCGTGTTTCCAATAGCTCGAAATGTTTTGTAAAATTAATTTTAAAAATACACTCTGATAGTTTTTATATGTAGGTATGTGTATTATTGATTGAACATCGAAAGATTCATATCTCATACTTTTATTGCATTTTTTTTTGTCTGGAGTTTGATATTAGTATCTATTTAAACCTTTAGTTTTTGAGTCTTTAGTTTAAAAACTATGATAAGTTTTATTCATTAAATTGAATTTGGTCTTAAGAATTTTTTAAACATCTCAATTACTCTTTTTGTTTTCTTCCGTAAAAATAATACTAAGGTAGATATCCAGTAAAATATTTCGTATTAATTAGTAACCGGTTATTTAAGTTTAAATTGAATTAAATAATGGACACGAAAATATTTCTCAATTTTAACTTCGGTAATAACCAAATAGGATGTGAGTAAGAAGAATTTGAATAGCTAGTCACAATTCACCTTCTGGAAATAAGATATCTATTCATGGAATCACTGGTTTAGTTTTTAATATTTTTGTTTGCGTTAGCATGCCTGTTAATCGAAGTACGTTATAGGCTATAACACAAATCACTACGAACCACCTTTAATTGGAAATATGAAATTTACTTTTTGAGGTGTAAATGCTTCAACAAACACTATACCGATATTCCACTGATTAGTAGTTAGTGTTCAAAATTAGTACATTAGTACAAAAGAACTTATTGAATGGAGATTGAGTACAAATTTTTAATAGATAAGAATTAAAGAAATCCTACGTACATCATCGTTTGTTTAAACACCACACCTGATGTGAAATTTTAAAAGTAGATATTTATTTGTTCTAAACGGACACCATCGCGGTCAGAAGTTATTCTATAGTAAAAATATTTATTTTACAAACGAAGCGTGGAAATACATTGTTTGAATTTTTATTTCAGTTTAACCTTCAAGCGGGCGCGCGGTCGTTTGTAACGGCAGCGGTCGCGCGTAGTCGAAAAGACCTATGGGATATATGAGAGAAATAAAACATTAATTATCCAATAATCATTTATTGTTTTGTAGACAGATATATTATCATTTTATTTAAAGTATAATTGGTATAAACAAGTTATTTTAATTAAGAAAAAGAAACAATTATTAAAATCAACTAACATAGCTCAAGTATTCTTTGGATCAAACAATAATTTAGGAATACAAAACCTTTTTACATACCTCAGACTAGTTTATATACATAGTAAAGACTATAAAAATGGCAAAATAATAATAAAACATAATAAAACTATTATTTAGTATTCATCAGGCTCGGTTTCTTCGTCAAAATAACATTTATTGCAAATGAATGTAGTGTGACTGCTGCAAATATTTCTTCGACACGATGTGCATTGTGTCTTCGATTGCCTCCTTTTTTGTTGGACATATTTTACGGCTTCCGATTCCGAGCTGTTTCCTCTTCTCCTCATTCCTCAGAAAATTGAGAACCCTCTGAAGCGATGTGGTCGGAAGTTTCTGAGCCTGAGCGCTGAGCTCTAATTCGCTCTCTTCTCCATCTTCTCGTAGTAATTCCTCAAGTATTACACTTGGTGCTAGCGGTCTACGACTCATTTTATAAATAATAGCAGTATTATAAGCTTAATTCGATAATATTAGGTGATAGTCGAACAAATATTATATCGCATTGAGCGTCGCGCGTAACCTTTTCGACGACAGGCGCATGGTGTGCTTTCGACGCCTGTGCCGCGACTAAAACAATAGGGATTTATGGGGTGTGAGGAGAGTAATTTGCGGGGGTAAACTTTCTATTTTGCTCATAACGCTTTTGCTCATAATAATAACAAAACGACAGGCTACTAGAAATGAGAAACACACGTGGCAAGTAATAATAATATTATGAGCGAAAATGTATTGAGCACGGTCGAATCGACGCCGCGCGACCGCTTGAGGGATAGCGCTTTTTCTTTTATTCTGAAAATATTATGTTTTGTATTTTTATAAAAACATGCAGTTGTTTACGCTGTATTTTATTTAATATTAAAACTTAGACAATAACTAAATACGTCTCAATATACTGATGAAAAATATACAAAACTTTAATAAATTTCCGCTCATTCCATTCCGATCATTCCTTTCTATTTACATTCGGTTATTTATTTAAAGTAACTTCTAGACCATAATTATGTGTAAAATTACTATTGCAATAAATAATAATACTGTTCTCATAGTAATAATAATAATATAAATCTAATAATAATAAGTAATAATTTAAAATTGTATAAAAAGCGGGGTATGTAACAATTAATTCATTATTCGGACACCCACCACCTCAGTCCCCCGAGATCATGGACGCTGTAAAGGGTCCGAAACGTCGGGAAATAATTTAAAATATTGTAAAAATATAAAGTTTTAAATAAACGCGATAAAATCCGGTATAGACTTTTAATCAAATGAATAAATAATAATTCCATATCGCTTTGAATATATTTATAAACGACTAGTTTCTGCCCGCTACTTCGCCCGCGTGGATGTCGGTTATCGCGACCAAAAAAAAAAAGATATCCTATGTTAGGTACTTCTAATACCTCCAAGAATATGTGTACAAAGTTTCATTATGATCGGTCAAGTAGTTTTCGCATATAAGCGTAACAAACAACAACTTACATTTCACATTTATAACATTAGGGATATAATCTGTGTTAAAAAAAAAGTGTCTCTTGAATATTAAAATACCGGTCTTATTAATAAAACGCTTATTTTGATTGAGTTGTTCTTCTTTTAGAATATTTATAGATTTTTGCAAGAAGTTGCGTTAAATGAAAGGATTAATTGAGGAATGATCTGGAGTAAGCAACCAATTTACACCTACTACTAGAAGTTCACCTTCACAAAGTTTCAAAACATGCCAGATTGGTTTGAACTGAATCGGCCTGTAGTAGTAGCTTATAATCCACTACTCTGCTTCACTGCGGGTTGGTAATATATAATATCCCTACCATGAGTAACGACCGGTATCAGGTCTCTTTAGTAACAACCACACAACAGAACGGTTGTTAGATTGGCTGCGAGGATGAAATACGAAGACGTTGCGCCGTGACTAGATCCTCAGTGGAAAAACTCACAAAGATTTGGAAAAACCGTAGAATAACCAAAAACACGAAGATACACACTGATACACAAGAGACACACTGATGCGGTGTCTGCTGAAACGTGGACGCTGAGGATGCAAGACCGTCGCAAGATTGACGTTCTGGAAATGTGGTGTTGGAGACGCATGTTCCGAATCTAATGGACCGCGCACCGAACCAACGTTTCCATCCTGAAAGAACATCCAAGAAAGATTATCATCCTCCGTGCAATCGAGAATCCTCAAGTTCTTTGGTCATATCACGCGTAACTAGGACTCAATGGAACGATTTGTGGTGCACGGGAAAGTGGAGGAAAAAAGATCACGTGGGCGCTCTCCAACACGTTGGACGGACCTAATTAAATCTGTAACGCACTCCTCCATCAACGACTGCTCTCACTCTGCCAAACATATAGCTCTATGGCGGGGCATTACAAATACGGCGACGCGTGCGGCGCAGATATGACCACAACCACTCTGCCAAGAGGGAACGATTAAGAAGAAGAACTCTTGAAACAGGTTGTCTAAAGTAAAATTAATTTTTGAAAAACGATTAGCTCTCTAGCCAACATGTCCTCAGTTTTTATTTTTTATAAATAAGTCAACAAAATTAAAGTAAAACTTTATGAAAATTAGCTACCAATATGTAGCCATTTTTTTTGGCATTAATAATAATAAAATAGGTTAAAGATACATAAAATAATATAAAAGTAAGCATAAAATTAAATCTAAACTAGATAACTTATTTGGTTGTATTACCTAATATTATATGAATATAAATTACATATAAATAGAGACTAATATAATTCATATAAGTGATTTTTAATTACATTATGATCAAATAAAGCAATACAAAATAGCATACTAAAAACAGTTCGTTGTTGCAGGTTGACTTTCTATTACTCCAATATATTCTAGACAATCCTATTAAGGGGAAACGCTCATTAGATTTACCACTATCTTAGAACTCACAGACGTCTGTCGTTTCAAGCTTTTAAAGGCAATGTATGAGGATGAAGCAGAAAAGCCGTCACGCAACCTTTTAATTGCTTTTGAAATTCACACTCTGCATCTTTAATATTACAGCTTAATATGAATCTGCAATAATATTAATGTTAATCAAATATCATTTTAGTTTTATTCGATTTCTAAGTTTAATAATATTATAGTTTTTCATTTAATAAATGCTTATAATGCTACAACTAACAAACTCTTCAGCTTTATAATTATATAAGTAATAGATTATTATATTATAATTTGTTTTTGTTTCAGGTAAATTATTACAATTCATGGTTGAAAATGTCACGAAATGGAAGTTTCTTGTCTTTAGAAGTAAGTTGCAAATATTTTTCCCAGTTTTTATTTTTTTTTTATATATTTTTAATCTTATCAACTTCCCGATTTTTTAATTTGTTAATATTTATTAGAAATCTAAATTACCAAGAAGCAAATTAATTAAATATAAAGTATTATTTTTATGTAAAATGTACCTATACGCTTTACACAAAAAAAAAAAAAAACACGTAAAAGTTTCATTTGTCAGTTAGCGAAAGCAAATATTTATTCTGTAAGAGGATATCTATAAAAATATATTAACATTTAAACATAATGCTCTACTCATCATTATTTTACAATTACGGTTATTAATCATGTATGCTTATAATATGTATATCTTATTACTTTTATACGTGTAAGTACCAATTTTTAAGCGTATAGAAAATAAAACAAAACTGACTTTGTTGACATGAACATAAAAAATTAAAAAAAAATCAAACATTTTAAAGCAAATAAATAAAATGCAATTAACTTCTAATTTCAACAAATGTCGCTTTTTTATTACTGGCACCAATGATTTGAGAAAAAAAATCGCTTTTTTTTCTAAGATCATCGACTGTCACAGACAAATTACTAATATGCCTAAGTCAAATATTTACCAAATGATTTTATGTAAGAAAAAACTTCCAGTGAATATGTTGGTTGTCACTGAACGCCCACACTCGCCTCTAATTAGTACAAAAATAACGCGTGATATTTGTCAACTGCCGGGCTTTATAGCATTCTTTGAAAAACGTCGATGATGTCTCAGTTTAACGATCGTTTCACACGTCCGACAAGACTGTCGTGGCATTAATTATGAAGTATTCGAAAAATACTCTGACCAGTTTGTAAGTTTTGCGGGAACATAGGCGACTTACTATAATTAATTTCTGAATTTATGACTCTTATGACACACGATAATTTTAATCCGAAAAAAATGTTTATAGTATGGGATCTCTTTTTTGCTTTTAATTTATTTTTAATTTTTTCCTTTAAAGGAGTAAGGCAGAAAATAGTAGTTTGAAAATTTAATATACTATAACATGTTAAATTTTTAAACTACTCACAGACGAAAATGTAAAAAAGGCAATAAGTAGAATTTATTAAATAAAATTAATTAATGGTTGTCATATTAGTACTCGTAATTGTTGTTTTATTTTGATATTTTCATGGTAATATATTCTCCAGTTAATTTCAAATTATGTGTGTAGGTGTTCTTAAGTCCTTTAAAAGCTTTTGACGATGATAGCGTCCTCTATAAATACGTCGTTGAGGAACTGAAATATGTTGTGAATCAGGGTGGTCTTTGTCAATATAATTTAGAATATTCAATTAGGTATATTAATTACATATCAAATTTTCAAATTGAGATGTAATCCCGAATTCCATAGGAATTAAGTGTATTTTATTCCTGTCTGTGTTATAGTTTCTATTAAATTAATTTGATATCCGACCTTAACATTTAATATTAAAATGAGTAATGACTTGTATTCGTAAATCAAGTTTTTAAATTGCGTCTAAAATAGCGACTTTAATAAATTATGGTTTCCTTGGAATTTATTGTATTCAAGAGCGAATATCTTCATCTTTCTTTGAATGAGTTGAATTTCTGAGAATTCGAGTCGAGATTTGGGTATACTCGAATATTTTGACCTGATATTATCGAGGGAAATTAATTTGAAGTTAAAAGAGGCGATCCTCGAAACTTATCTACAACCGAAACGGGCACGACCTCACAATCAAATGTCAAACAAAGTTTTATCAGAGGAAAGTTGACAAATAAATTCCTCGTCCCGCGGTAACTTTTCTTTAGTCTACGCGTGACATGTTCAGCCTACAATAGCTGTTTAATATTGTGTTTGTTGAATAACTAGAAGTTACGCGTAAGGAAATTCAAATTATATACTTAGTCCCAAGATACGGATAGTTGGATATTATAAATGAAAGAAGAAATAAAAACATTTATATATCACTTTTTATATTATTTTACAAGAATTTTATATAACTAATAAGAAATCTGACACATTTTTTATCATTATAAAAAAATACTAGGTATTTAATAAGACAACTATTTTTTTTTAAGGAACAAGAACCGATTTCGACCGAGTGCCTCACAAATAGTTATATCCAGAACATTTTTTATATATACTCGTAAAAAGCTTTCCAGGAAAACAGCTGAATAACGATTACTGCCAAATCATAAAAGTAACAAATATATTTAGATGTACAAGACAAAAGAAAAACGGGCTTTTTTAATCCCGTTAAAGTAACATAACTAATAGTAAAATTAATTTTATTAAATAATCTATACAAATAATAAATCTGTTAAAACCTCCGTTTTATTAATACACTATATATCATCAAGAAAAAATTTTAATAGCGCGTTTATTTTTGTATCAGCGCCATCTCTTATCATTTTTTTGTGTGCACGTATCACGTAAAAAGTACACAACCAATGTAAATAACTTTAATACATAAAAATTTAACATAATTCACAGTATAATTTAGTTTTTGTTTCATTGTAATTAAATTTAAAAATAAATATTTAAGAAAATAGAAATAGGTACCTACGCCGCCAACGCCATCTGGTCTAAGGTAAGGTACTATTATGTTAAATGTCACTAAATATAAAAACGATATTCTACTATTATACGATAGATGGCGCATGTAGGTGATAAAAAATATAAATTTATAATTTTTAAAATTTTAGTTAAATACCCGTGCGAAGCCGGGGCGGGCCGCTAGTTTTAAAATATATTTTTAGTGACTGATAAAACTATCCGCAAGCTGAATAGTATATTACATGCACGCATTTTATTGCAGACGTCCTGGGGATCGTCCATTAATCACGTGAGTTTCGAAATGGGGGGGTCGGTCGGAAAAAAACATGAAATATAACAAGGAGGGAGGGGTGTAATGAGATATCACGTGTATTTTTTTTTTCAATCAATTGTTTTTATAATAGAATCTGCAAGCTGGAGTGGTAGTGGGCTGGTCCCGTATGTCGCAGGATCGATGGTTGCTAGAACAGACGTGTCCTGTAGTGGAGACCGAGTGTCGGCAAACGCAGTGTGGGGCGTCCTTCGGCCCGCTGGATCGATGACTTACGCGAGGTCGCTGGCGGAGTCTGGATGAGAATTGCGGTAAACCGGGATATTTGGCGCGAACTTGGGGAAGCCTATGTCTAGCAGTGGACTGCGATAGGCTGAAGCGAAGCGATATGTGTATATATATATACTTACATATACATATATTTACACCTCCCTTTATTATTTTGATGCCTTATGCCAGTCAAAAACAACCAATCTTATTGTCTGTCTGGACATTATTATCACAATGCTTAATTTTCCAAAATTTTATCAGGTTATACATGTATTTAAAGATAATATTCTAATAATTTCGATATACTTCGTACCAAAAAATAAACGTGATTTTGGTTATTGTTTGATTAATGATTAGTATATGGGGAGTATTCTAAAACCTCATCACATCTCACCAGGGGGGAGGGGAGTGAGGTGGTTAAAAATTTGCTAAAAACATAACGTGATTCATGGACGACTTCCTACAAGGTCGGAGTTACACTGTATGTATACAAGCAAAGCGTACGAGTAAAACGCTGGAGGTAATCCGTGCGAATGAAGAATGACAGGAACGCCGCGAAATTATCTCTCCTAACCGTCGATTTAAGATTAGGCTTTTCACAAGTTCCGTTTATATCTTTATATTAAACCGCTACCTTAGATTAACTTCTTCATTCCAACTTTTATATTCATGTCAAATTTTAAGGTTTTAAATGATAACTTTGGCACGTGATTAAATTTATATCATGCATTATTATGCATATTTAGGTAATTAGGTGGATAATTATTTATGTTGGTATAACATATGGAAAGCTAATGCTTTATAACTTGTATGTTTTTTTTTTTAAATAAATAAATACAAACCTTAACACTAGAAATAGTAGTCGTCCTTATTCGTACTAATATTTTACTAGCCACCAATAACTAATTGGTCTTTGTAGATAGGACAATAAGAAGCAAAAGGATAACGGCAAAGTGTTATCCTGGGACTATAGCGATAAATCGTAACGTCACATGAATTGTTCGTGCGAATACTGTTGCGAAATCAACAATACCTACGTTTATTATTTTTTATTTTTTTTTTTTACATAAAAAAGAGAATCTTGCGATAAATATTATAAACCTTACAGATTAGGTGTACCTTGATTAGAATACTAGCCGTGCCCAATGGTTTTACTCGCGTAAGTCTCGATCTCATGGTAAATTTCGGGGTGAAATGTAGTCTATATATTAATTTTAAGCAAATTCTTTAAATATCAGTTTATTATATATTTTTGTCACTGAAACTGTAATACCGAATCAGCAATTAAGTTTTACAATTGGTAAACATTTTAATAAAAATTGTCAAAATAACTTCTTTTTTTTTTTAAATTAATATTTATATCTTATTAAAGACATATCATATACTATTAACGTCTATAAGAAAATATTTTATTTAAAATACAATAAAAACAAATGCTGATACATAAATCTTTATTCTTAATTTTCTTGTATTCAGTGTGAAATATTGTGAAAACTTACACTTGAACTTCTGACAAGGGTGACGGGTTTATTAACTCTAATTTAGAGATTTGAACAGAAATAACACTTAACATTTTGTCCGTAGAGATCTGTATCTCAACATACGAATCATTAAGGATGTTATTTCCAAATCACGCTACAAAATTGATGGATAGCTAGCATTTCCGTTTAAGTTTAAAAACTCGAGACTCGGTAACGGGTCGGTATTGTTATTTCAGTCGTCGGAAACGTAACGAATGGGGAAGGTTCAAAGTGACGGCGCACATATATTTTATAAGCGGCCATTTGTCTCAAGCGCATGTGTGTCCGCTCCCGCTGAAATATTTACGAGCTATTAGCGCAACAAGAACAAATATTAGGCACAGCTTGCATTTCTCTTTCCCCTAAAATCGGATCAGAGAAATCTCTTAGTGGATGACTGATTTACGAAATCCCGTCTGCCCTGATTAACTGCACTTAATATATCAACTCGATCGTTTGATGTATGAGTGTGACAGTCGCGTTTCGTGCATACTATTAATTTTATACGTGCTTTAAATTAACAAAACATTTTATCCTTTTTACTAATTGATAGAATGCTGTAATATAATAGGTAAATTAATTAATGAGATTTTTATAAATGAGGGTTTAGAGGCGACCCTACCGTTCCCTCGTGTCAATATGGGTGTAGTGCAGAGTTGACAAATTGTTTAATTTTATTAAGTGGCCATACACATGAGCTGCCCGACATGTTTGTGTTGCGTGAAAGTGTTTCATGACATCAGTAGCCAGTCCCCTCCGCGGGTTGTAATACGTAAACTCACTAGAGTGTTATATTAGCTAGTCGCGACAAAGAACGTTAATGGCCACTCATATATATGCAAATATACTTTCAAAATGCATTTAAAATTAAAATAATCCCGAATTTATATGTAAATTTGTGACCGCACTTTGTCCTTCGCGGCTTCTCGTTTCTAAATCGATTACGTTACACGAATTCGGGCTTAGATCCGACTCCGATAAGTTTAATGAAGGGTTTTAAATGGAGATCCTTCAGTAGACTCAACTTGATTGGTGATTCTATTACACCGCACCTTCATTCTAATACCCACGCGAGTATTAAATATGATTATATCAATTGTTTAAGTTTATTAAGATTTGAGTGTGAACTTGAAACGTGATGTATGTAAATAATCCTTCTTATATTAAAATAGGCATACACTTTATTCGGGTTTTAAAAATAATCTTTAAATAGTTTGAAGTTTTTAATCTTAGCAATGTTTCAAAATGAATATTTATCTAAAATTGTTAAGATGCGCTTTAATGGATACGATAAAAATGTTAAAATTACGTACCTACGTTTCTATTTGGGTGATTTCAACCTATCTTAATTCTCTTGTAAGTTACTGTCCTCTGAATATTATCAAACTAAAAGCCACAAACTGTGGACCACCCGTACATTTTAAAACTAAAACTGATATATGCGTTCCCTGTATGCCACTTCAATTAGTCATGATTAAGTTAAATTTATAGGTTCGTTTAATGGCCCATTAACTAGCTCCCCTTTGTATAATGACTTCTTATTTTGAAACCCTTTGTCTCATAAAACACTTCCAGTCAATAAACAATACATTGAAATTTGATCTCAGAGATCGAAGTTATCAGAGTTCGAAGTTATTTTGTAAAGTTTTGTAAAAACGACACTGAATCCAACGACGCATCCATTGAACTAAATCACTCCGGAAGTACAAGAAGTATATTGCTCTTTAACTTTTCTAACTTCCCTTTAGCTATAATTTTCAATTTTTTATTGTAATTTTTTTTTAAATGATTGAGATAAAATATTCTTAAAATATGTTTTTCTAAAATGTTTCAGAAGTAAAAGATCCAAGAAGTATCTAGATACATACTTTATTAATCACGATCTGTTTGGATGCTGGTAGTCCAAAGTAAGTAATTTCATTTTACGAATCGCCATCGTGCCTCGGAGAGCACGTAAAGCATTCGGTCCCAGTTGTTATCATAGACACCACATAGCGATCGTTATTTATGGTAGTGACTAGTGAAGTTATCTGCCAACCCACAGCGAAGCAACGTGGTGGATAACGCTCTGACCCTTCACCTATATAGAGAAGAGGCTTTTGCTTTTGTTAGACTGATTTAGCTCAGTTACATTTAAATTGTTTACCTACATAAAATATTCGAATTTTATTTGGTGTATTTTATTAAAATGAACTATGTCAGTCTATGACATTACTTTTATAGCATACTGGGATTTCTTGATGATGATATCTTCGATTGGAATGCGGTCGACTACTGTTCCTGCATAAAGCAATAAACTAACAATAAATACTCACGGGCTTTTAATAACAATTCCGTTTTAATGCTCTTATGTGGGGCGTCCTCCGCCCTGCTGGACCGACGATTTACGCAAGGTCCCCGGCGAAGGCTAGATGAGGATTGCGGAAAACCTGGATATTTGGCGCGAGCTTGGTGAGGCCTATTTCCAGCAGTGGACTGCGATAGGTTAAAGCGAATAAAGGAACCGTTTTGATTTAAAAGTATGTTCTCGAAGTTATTTTTATGATTTTCGTAAATTCTTAATTTTATTGTTTTTTCTGTTTTGTATTTGTTTGAAATATTTTAAAGCATATCTGAAAACTTCATAAACTATTGTACTTGAAAATATATGTAAACTATATAGATAAAAAATAGATTTAGATAAAAAAAATATACAACTGCTTAGCGATCTTATATGATCGTGATATAGTTATTATAAGACTGGTATTTTTATTGTCGTTTCTTCCAAATTCATGTTAAATGAAGTAGAGATTAAGATAGTTTAATTAGTAAAGACAATTAATTTCACTGAGTTATGTAATGTCCCAGTGTGTCAAAAATAGGGGATTCTACTGGCTCACTTTCACACCAACCTCGGGTACAGTTTCGTCCTTCAGAATGTCACTGTCACGAGTGACCCCTACATTTAAGCGAAATCGTTATTTATAGGCTTTAACCTTAACCCGAGCTTGTACATACTAGTGGTCGCCCAGTGGTCGAAATTCGACCTAATCGATAATTAACAGCATTTTCAACATCATATTAATATGATTGCGCATAAAATGGTGAGCATATGCAGCAGTCATTGGACCTGCCTGTGATAAAAAATTTGGATAAAAAATTCGTTGCAAGACCTGTATTTAAGACCGTTTTGACAATAAACTGACAATATAAAAAATTTGTGTATATATGTACATTACATGTGTGTGTGTCGTAGTGTGTGTAGTGTTTTTTAAATTTAATTTAATGTATTTTGAGCATTATTATTAAAAATATTAGCATTCTGCACTTCTTTTACATATAAACTTTAACTGTGTTAAATTTCATAATTCTCTGTCCGGGTAATTTTCGTAAAAAGGGGTACAAAGTTTTTGCTTCACGTATTAATATATAGATTTAATACACATACACAAGGCGTGTAAGTTAAATACCCTGAGAAAGAACATCAGTTTATTTTACTCAGTAGATATATGGCGTAATTATTCGAAACAACACGATCTTCAAGATTAAAATTACCACAAATGCAAAAAGAATGATATTGGATGGGCGTAATAAAACGGACGTCGGCTCGGTATTAAGACTAGTGCATTCAAATCGATAAACAAATTCTATAGCTTTAGTATTGTACAATGATTGTTAGTATAAAACAGGAATTCTTAAGAATAATTATTTTATACAACTTTCAATAACAGTCATAAAAATATTTTCCTTTCATTCGGAATCTCTGCAGAGTTTATAGTATATAATTCGCGATAGTTAAGTTGATTTCAATGCCAGTGCTTAAATAAAAAAAAAAACAATAACTTTTAGAAAAACGCAAATCACTACTAAAGAGCTGCTTACCTATTGTTCTAGGTGAACGACAAATGCGACATGATGCTGAGTGAAAATATTTAGTAGTCTTTGTAGCAAGAAGATGTTCTAAGACGTTAGTTCATGTGACGTGTATATTGTTCGAATTTTGTCTCATTTCGCCTCTCCTGTCGATATTGGTCTTTTACCTAGAAGAACTAATTAATTGTAGATCTATATTGGAAATTAAAATTTACATTAATCGCAAGGCATCTGCTACTGTCTGTCGATGAGTTTCTTTTATCTTAGTTGGTTTCCTTAATAATTTAATTAAGCTCATACAAAACAAAGCTAAAGGTACAAGTTATTTTATACAAGATCAACATCATATACAATATCTGTAAGATGTTTTTCAAAACCGTCGCCACCAAAACTAAATGCGTGCTTGACACATTTGACGTCGCATTTGATTGTTTTCGATAAGAACGAAAAAGTTTAACTAACAAGTTTGTCAAACAAATTTGACAATTTACAGAGATTTTAACAATTTTCCTTCTGTTCACAATAATTGAAAAGGTTTACGTATACCGCAATGACTGTAATAAATATATACAGATAATTTTGAGCCTTCTATTGTTTTAAAGTCTGTTAAATAAACGTTTAAATGTTTTAAGTAACGTAAACATTTGTCTTTTATTTCTAAAACAGTATTGACAACAATTTATACTTTTTAAAATACGATCATTTGATTAAAGTTCACCTACAAACTGCAAATAAACAAAAGATATTTCATAGTCGTTTATATTCCATATCGTATTGTATAGCGTAGTATAAATGTAGGTATTTATGTAGTAAAATTTCCATAGTGCTTGTGTATGTTTCACGAAAATATCACTCTGTTCAACTCTTTTATGTATTGCATGATAAATTGTATTCAATTTGCAAGCCGACAGCCACCGAGTAAAAGCGTTTGGGTAACAAATGCTTACGAGTATGCTTAGAATGCATGTGATACCATTTTTTTACAACGCTATTAATAATATGGATATCAATATTAATCATTTTTATTATTATACTTATTTTTATTATTTTACTTAGATTATTAATGTACTTGTTTTACCTGTAAGTAATAAATATTCACGTATATGTCCTGAAATATGTTGATCTAATGTGATTAATGATGTTATAAAAAATACTAAACTATGATAATATTAGCTAAGGATTTTTTTTAATGCCCTAATCTCGGATTGTGTATTAGAAAGCTTGTTAATTGTATTAGAAAAGCAATAACTTATCACGCTTTATTACCTATATCATACAAGCAAAGCAGTAACCATAAATAATGATAAAACCGTGCAGGTCATCTACTAACTACTATATACTGTACTAGGTACTACTCTAAAATATGTCTACGTATTGAATACTATTATGTAGTAAAACTTTCTTTCACTTCAGATAAATATGAGTATACTTTATATACTTTTTTATCTAATCCTTCATGTAAAATGTACATAAATACAAAGATATTGATCATGATATTTTGAGATTTCATTTTGAGATGCGACGCTATTATATTTTATTTACAACTATTACAGTTAGACATAGTTCGTAGTTAATAACTTAGTCAGAAAGAAACTTTCCAGTTTACTGATAACGAACACTTACATAAGTATTATATTAAAAATTATTATATTATAATATACAGATTACGATAAGATATAATAACTATATTTGTCTTTTGTGAATTTGAAAATTAATTTTTATTTTTTAATAATAATTATGAATACATAATGATAAATTATGACAAATAGCTCTTTACAGTTGACTTAATTTCATACACAGCTAGATTAGACTGGATTTGTGCCATGTTTTCACAAAAAAAAAAATCGTCGAGATGTAGATCATCTAGTTAACTTGGTACGATGAATGAAAGAGATGTTAGCCAAAGTATCCTTTCCCTTAGCCATTCTTTACTGTTTTGTCCATTGACGTCAGGCAAAACGCATACTCTAAAAAAAGTTAGTTATTGTCGGTATTAAGCGCAAAACTTATTATTGTGCAATCGTAAAATTATTTTTTGATTTATATGTACATTTACATATTTTATGGCTGGTTCGTCGGCTCAGTTGGCAGTGACCCTGCTTTCGCACCAGGGTTGTGGATTCCATTCCCGCCCCGAGTTATTTATTCCAAAAAAATTGAATATCAGTCAGCTATTACCTAAAACACCTGCTTTAAGTTGCTTACTTTAGAGATAGTCGACCGTGGTTGTGTTTTAAAAATATTTATATTTTTTTATTTTTTTATTATTTCTGTTCGTATAAATATGCAATAATATTACACAAGTATATCGTTATATACGTATAGTTATTATACAAAACGTCTGATGAAATGCATATTACTATTTATATAACTATATTATTATACAATTCAAATGAATCAGAAATATACTGACTCAGAAATAGAACGTGACAGGTCTTCTTCAATAACGATTTATAACCATTGCAATAAGGTCGAAATTGTTAACCACCCGCTGAAGTTGTTGAAAACTTTTGCAAGAATAAAAAAAAAATCTGTAGCTATCACATATTCTCTTTTAATAAAATTTTATCAGTAAATATTTAGATTTTATTACTTATATTTAGACTTTTATTTTTTAATTAATCCTTTAAAAATTCAAGAATTATTTTATTTTGTCAAAAATTCTTTAAATTTTTTCCAAGGCCCGGGAAAAAACAAACAATCCAAGAAATAAATAATTGTTATCATTAAACCAAAACGTTCACTATTCATGACTTAAATAAATACAAAAAAAAAATAATAACAATATAATAATTTTTTATACCAATAATATATAGATAATAATGATAAAAATAACACCACCCGTCACTATTACTGCACCACAGGATCAGGGCAAAACATGGTTGCCATAAAAGGAAATCCACAAACTTGCCTTGATATCAGAATAAGACCGGTTCTACTTGGAAGCATCATTATAAGATTTTTAAAAGAATTTCTCCACACAAAACTTTATAAAACATTTGAAAAATTCTTACGAATTTTATTTTACATATAAATAAAATGCATAGTTTTCACATTATATGGGATACTCAGAAAAGAACCAAAATAATAAGACAATTTTCCTATTTAAATTAAATTTGTTGTGTCTACACGAAAGCCTATGCACCTATCGTACAGAGAATAGAGATACATTGAGTTTAAATTTAAGATTACATGTTGTTAAGTATTTAATACGGTAACATTGTTATAGTAACTTTGTAGATTTGTAGGGAAGACTTTAGTCTTGTAATTCAATTTTCGCCTTATTCCAATGTCGTTGTGGTTAAAAAATTTATGTACATTCTACAAAATTTCCAATGTTATATATATTTCGCAAAGAATATGGCCAATATGGCATTGATCTTCAATCATTCGAAAAATGTCTAAGGCAAGCTTAAGTTAGCTTAAGCTTAAGTTCAGTTTAGTTGTTCTTGAACTGATGTCCTATTTTACTTTATTAAACATAATAATAAACATAGTAATACTACTGTACCACATCACCATCTTAATGAATATATATATATTAGGGTGCTTCATTTTAGAACATTTTTTTTTCTCAGTCCCACCTGAAATAATCAATATAGCTCAAAAAAAATTTTGAGCTATAATAAAACTCTTAATTGTGATTTTAAGCCGTTGCTCAACAAACAGTAATTTTTCCATATACACGAAAAAACATTTTTATTCATTTCTTCTTCCGCTTGCACAGTATTTTTTTTTTTTTTTTTTTGTATTTTCTACTCAATTCTTTAAACAATATTCAATGACCTTCAAAAAAGTCTAGTGAGACTAATCTATAAGTTGAATTCTTTATATCACCACCAAATTAATCCATGAATTATAAATAACTCTCTTACTTTTAATTTGAAAGATTATTACAATCAGATAACACGTTCTCAAAAATGTTATCGCTACCTACAATAATTTATTCAGAGATAAGAAAAACAATAAAAAATGTAAAATCAGGCAATATTTTACAATGTCGACTTTACCTTCATTACAAATAATCCAGTTATAATTTTAAATCTTGTTTATTTATGCACAAATAAGGGGTAGACGGTGTTAGACATCCACGGACTGGTTCATTAATCATGGCCTATAAAGCTTGGGGCGAGTATGTTTAAGTGAAAAGATGGTTGAGAAGCTAACTTTTTTACATTAACGTAATCTTACAGAAAAAAAAATTCACTCTTATATCAGTAGAAAGCAAAAAAAAGTGTATAGTTATAGATATTATTATTTTACCTTATAAACAAATACTATGGATACACATCTAAAAATTCATCTTTGTTTTTCTGTAGGACCAGAAAATATCGCAAAGAAACCAACCACATACAAAGTAGTAGTGTTCCCAGGAAAACAATTGTGACACTATATTTTTAGAAAAGAAAATACTCGAACTAAATACGCATTTTATATACATGTATATTTTTTACATCTTTCGTTTCATTTGCAACAAGAATTACCTAAACGAGTCGGTGCTGATTGTGATAAAATTATGTCTATACGAAATTGTTCTCGTTTATGTTAAAACAATTAGACAGAATGTTGTTTGTAAATGTATGTTTCGAAAATGATAAACAAAGTTGAGAATTTTAACAAATATCATTTTCTCAAGCTACTAATGTTTTGAGTCTTTGATGTCTTTTCAAAGGAGATTAATGTCAAAAAGATCGTATTTTATTTGAACGTTTATTTTAATAATGGTTTATCGCTTCCATCTCTTTGCGGTAGATCATAATTTTCGTGGGCAGCTAGTACCGGCCAGGAAGTGTTTTGTTCATATCGCGTTATTCATCGCTCGTAACCGCCTAGTGTAGCGGCACCCTACATTATAATGTAAAGTACAAACCACAATTGTTCACAACATACTATTAATAATATGAATAATTTGCTAGGTTTTGAGAAAGAGATAGTACAGTTAAAAATAATAAGAAGGAAAGGGACGACACGTAGATTATTGGCATATTAGTTAATCCACGTTTATGCAAAAGGCAGTTATTGTTTCCGTTTCGCAAGAGCTTTGACCGTTTGTATTTTAGCAATCCTAAGCTACGGAATACAAATTATATTTAATGTCAAGGACACGCCGCGGAAAATGTTAATGTCCTCAACGATTTAATATAACCAGCCATGGTTCTGACGGGATAAAGAACTCTTAATCTTTGTTATAATAATATCAAGGAAAATGAGGTTTTTTATTAGTAGACAGCAGGCAGTAAATATTCCAGATAACAGTAAGAGATCACTTCGTTTAAAATAGAATTTTTGATATTCTATTTTTGTTATCGCTTTTTCTCTAATAATCATAGTTTCTAAATTTGTTGTTAAGCACTCATTTATTTTAAGTTAAAATAATATATTACATTTGAGTCATTGAGAAACTCTCCTACCCTCCCATCGGAATCTTAAAAAATGAAAAACGTTTAATTTACATATTTACTATAAAAATACTAATTTTATATACTCATATTCAATTTCCGTCTATAATAAAACTGACAAGGAACAAAATATAACAATAATAAACAAATTATCCGAGCATGTTTCGTATTCCAATTTGCGGTTTAACATTGCGTGCCGATCTTGAAAGCCCAATAATTAACCTCGATATACCTATGTATAAAATAAAGCTGGTTTAACGTGGAACAAAGAGAATCGAGGGGCTTCTTTGAACGCAAGGTTACCGTAGTGTGAAATAAGAATAATTCGCTTTTTCGTCATCACAGGAGCAGTTGAAAGGTTGAAGGACCATCGCGGTGGAGTGGCTCAGACTTTATTATTGTCCTCATATCGCCCGAGTATTGGAAATTAGGTCATAATACTTAAACGCAGAAATCAAGTTCGTTTTTCTTATCGTTGATTTGACTTTGAGAGCTAATTCGAAAATCTATTCAATGAAAATAAATACAAAAGCCCCATATAAAATGTATGAATTGCATATTATTTTTATAATGATTGAGCTACAATATTATTAATAAATTATGATCCATCTCAGTTTTATTATTCGTAAATATAGCACACGTTATTGAACTTCAGATATTCCTATGAATACATTATATAAAATAAAATAAAATAGTTTATAATTTCATCTTTCTACATGTCTCGACCAATCACCCTAAGGGAATTAAACGTGATTTGGAACTTATATATATGTAACAGAATTTACAAGCTGATACAATTTTCATTCATGCTTAAATGTATTTAACTCATCGTCAACCACAATTTGACCACGTTCAGTTTAATGTTATCGAACTTAATACCTTGTCAACCAACAAAATTAATACATTGTTTAAAATGTTAGCTTTTTAAATTTTGTATTATAATCCTTTAAGTTCAAATACAATGTAGGTTACGATAATAAGGACGAAATGGAAAAGAAAATAACAAACAAATACAATTTTAATTTTTTTTTTTCTTTGCCACCGTGCTCAAATAATTGAAACAGAACGAGTGACATTTGCTTTCACGTCACGCTACGCGGATTAAAACCGCTTTATATTACGTTTTATTTACTTGTATTTCGTGTTATTTTTAAATATAAGAATAGATACTGTTTTGAGCAGTTGTTGAAATGTTAAACGGTGCGAATAGAGTTTTCTTCATATTCGTGTCGGTCTTTCAAAGTATTTTTCGTTTTGATACGTTTTTGTTGGCATTTTATTTAAAAAATTATATTATATGTATATTTCGTATCATCATTTATGAAAAACTTAATTCTTCAATAAGCACTATCTTTCCTTATCGTATCGTCTTAAGCTATTCCGGTATGTATTCGCGGAATTTTAAAATTTACTCCTATTTTAGACAAATTAAATAAATTATATAATTTTATTATTCATACAGGAGTCCCTGCAATAAATGTTAAAATAATTTACTTTTAAATGAGGCGTACCTTTCAAAGCTGTTATTACCTTGGTTTTTACAGAAATAAGAAACTAAATGCCCAACTGACTAAATACGAAATAAAACGAGTCTCGACTCCTCGTAAGGGATATTCCTATGACGTCTATGACTAATAGATTTTTTAATACAACTTTTATGATAGACACGTTCAATAATTAAAAAAAAAACGAATAACCTCTTTAGTATGTAAATTAGCACAAATTTATATTCTTAATATATTATTTACGACTAAGAAGACCATATAAACTTATGATAAAATTTTAATTTTAGTTATATTTATATATGCGTAAATAGAGTAACATAAAGCTTATTTAAATTAAAATAGCTTTCGGGAAAGTATCACGAAAAAATAAATCACATTTTAATTTTCTCGATTCGAAGTTTTTAATTTTAATGTCTCACCTAAATTGTGTCCTGTTATACATATATAAACATTTTAAAATCGTTTTAAAAACGTTTTAAAATCTCTGTTTAAATATAACAGTTAGTAACAAAAATAAGCATGAGTGAAAGTGAAAATGATCTTCGATCTCATTCTCCAACTCGATGAGTTTTACTAATACTATTGATATTTATTTCTGGAGATATATTTTATTTATTTGATTCTTAACAAGTGTTATAGATAGATAGATATTAGGGACTGTATTGTAAAATTAATTTAAAAAAAAAACACTGGAATAATTATGTGTTACGCATATAACTTAGTTAACTTAAAAATATGCTTAATATTTCTATATATATTTTAAGAACAAAGCAAAGTTATATTGCACCTAATTAAATTACATATATATGTATATTATATAAAATTAACTTTAACAGACTATTAACATTATTATTATCATATATAACTAAAAATATTAAAACAAAAAAAAAGCCTTAAAAATATAATATACCTAAAGACTAAAATATATTATTAAAAGGAGTCCCTTTAGGCAAGGTTCCGAAGATACTGGCAGCGTTCCCCCTTTGAATAGCTAGACTAATTCTTTGTCCGAGGTAGCTGCCAGCTCTTCGGTCTCCTGTAATGTCGACTAACCTTTTTGCTATTTCCTTAAAAAGCATTATAGCACTAGGACCCCACGGACCAAGGGTCTCGACACCGAATGGGACAAAAACGTATTCGGAGCCTAGACCCCTGTATTTGCAAATTTTAGCTTTTTCAGCCGCTTCACAAGCCGCACCAGCTCTGTTGCTGGTTTCATGTAGATGGGAAGGTGCCAATGTGTCTGAACATGTTGCATCCCATACCAGCACCCTGCCCATCTTCCATGGAATCAAACTCATACCGTCCGGTCTCTTGCCATCGTCTCTTGCAATACCAATCGGCTCGAGTAGGCTTGGCACGTTGACGGTGGCAAGGGATCGGCGAATGATATCGTTAAGTGCGGCATGTCTCGAGAAGCGGCCTGCACTTTTTTGGCATGATAGTCCGTGATGCCCTAGTTTGTCGACATCACTGCCACAGGGACATTTATGAGGAGTGCAGACCGGAACCCCAAGCCGTAGACAGGTTACGATTCGGAGCGTGTTAGGCTCGAGAAATGTTCCTGTATTTGAAGAAGGGTACGCGTGAAGCCAGTAGCCGGCCTCATGTGTACCCACGGCCAAAAGCCTAGCTCGTGCCGAACCTGTACTAAGGCTCAAAAGATTGTTATAAGTCAATTTAGAGTTTATGTCGTCCCAGCTCCCCTGTGAATTTGGATCAAATGGAAAATTTTGACCTGGGCATGCAATTAAGAAAGCGTTTCTAGCTTCTTCCAAGCCAGCAATCTCAAAGTTTGAAGGGGATGCCCTTAAAATTTTACTTATGAGATTTGCTGAACTATGGACAGAAGATAGGAAGGCTGGCAAAGCGACACTGGAAATTTTGCGAATCCCTAAACCACCATAACGGATGGGTAGGGATGCTTGGGTCCAAGATTGCTCGTTGAGCTGCATATTAAGTATTGATTCTAAAGTTATTTTGATCAAGTCGTCTACTTTTGTCAAAAGATCTGGGTGATTCCAAAAGGAGCAGCAACGGAGCACATATAAAGATTTTGGGACGAATTAAGATGCTAAGTGCATAATGTGGACTAATTTCAAAGAGACGGTCAGAATATATTTGAAATTTAGTAATTGAATTATTAATATATTCAGAAATAGATTCATCAAAAATTGGAGAACCTAAAAGGTAAAGGGAATTACTGTTAACGATTTTAATATTTGGAGCCAAAATATTAAATTTTTGTTTTACGTCATTTAAATTTAAATAATTGTTATTTATAAAAAGTTCGCATTTGCTAAAATTAAGCTCCAAACCAATGGCTTCAAATTTATTTTTGATTAAAAAAAGGTCTGAAAACACAGTATCCACATCACCTCCTAGGGTTCCGTCGTCCAAATACCAAACGTTGAATTTAGAATTTAAATTTTCGATTATCGGATTTATGGCCAAACTAAAAATTGCAGGCCCAAGGGGATCACCCTGTTGACAACCTACTTCCGAGGATAGTTCATTAGAGCGATATATCAATTTTGTTGGTTCAGCGTAACTGAGAAGAAGATAGTTGTATATTTCCGGTATATGTTGTTTTATTTCCGTCAGCAGGGTATCCCTATTTACCGAATTGAATGCATTTTTGATATCAAATAACTTAAAAAAATAACTTAAATAACTTAGTTAACTTATAATTTTTTATTGAAAAAGAAATTGTAACAGAAAAGAAAATTAATTTTTTTCCGAAGAACGAATGAGTTTTCTCGATGAAAAGTTTCTATAGAGTCGTTAATTTTAAAGACTTTCTTTAATTAATTAAGTTTTCTAAGACAGACTGTTAAATCAATTATTTGTCCAGCTTGATCCTGTACTGATTTCCCCTAGTTCTATATTTTGCCTTAATTTTTTCTATAAATATTTAATAAGTAAAATGAAAACTTCCATTGCCTATATTTAATTTATTAGATTTATACGTCTAAAAAACCGTATACATAAATTAAAACCGGCTTGGTAATAATTATGTAAAATACTCCTTAACTCGAAATGAATATATTTAAACAGGGATCACAAAAGCAATATATTTGTTACATATTTAACACGAAAACATTACAGTCAGTACAATTATTTCAGTCCATAAAATGTCTTTCTGCTGGAAATATTATTATTTTTCTATAAAGAAGAAGAATTCGAGATTTACTCAACACGCTAATCTACTGCATATTGGTGGATATACGTAGTCGGAATTTTTCCAAGCCAACTGCAGATTTCTGTACAATTTTTTTTTTACCACCCAGTTAAACTGTTCTATTTTACTATGAAGCTTTGTCAGTCTAAATAAATCTAAAAAAGCTTAACACAATTCTAAAGACAAAAGTTTCTTGTTATATATATGTGCCATTATTTTTTTTTATTATTTTTTTTTTTATTAAGATCTATTTATACATTATGATGGTGGGTTTAAATAAAAAATGAAAACAAAAAAATACGGAGGCATTGAGTATTCGTACCTTGGGAAATAATTGAAATAAAACAGGTGACGCTATAGTGTGAGTCACGCACGTCAGATATGTTGGTACTGGAAAGAAATTGCAAAATATGCAAATATACAATTAATTTATTATTAATAATTCATATGAGTTTATAAATAAAGTAAGCTCTGGTTACTTGGATTCCATAAACGATTCATGTGTGAGGTTTGAAACGGATTACAGGTCAATTGCATACTAATGAAGCTTGAATGCATTAAAAAGGTGAATGTTTGTGTTAAAGGCGGTCTTTTACTTGCAGGAAAAGGCATCATTAATTGACAGTATTATGTCTTGCATGCAGGATAAGAACAACAAAGAATACTGATGATTACTGTCTGATGAGAATTCTCAATAATAATATAGCTGAGAACGTATTCGGAGGTCTCATCTTATATTTAAATGGTTTCTTTTCTGTAACCTACGTTTAGTTATTTATTTGGAAATCAACAGTATTACTTCTGTAGAATATTCAAAATTTTAATGAAACAGTGTTTGTGTGTGTTTGTGTGTGTGTGTGTGTGTGTTTACCAGCTCTTTATAGTATAAGCCCAAAGTTATATGCTATTATTATCAATTTCAAACTTTTACCAAAAGTTTCTCAAAATACTTGTCTCAGGTTTTACCTCATAGTTCAAAGTTTCGATAGCACCAGCTACTTTTTGTTACATGCTTAGAGTGCTTTTTTAAAATATAAATTAGGAGCAGTTTTGCGTTAATATACGAAGAACTCAAAAAATACAAACTTGAAAGGGCCGCTAAAATCTTTTGAAACATGCACTCAGGCCTTAGTTTTTATAATAAGAGTCCAACAATCACAGAGCTTGTTTAATAATAAAAACATTTTTCACATATCAATCGTTATAAACTACAAAGTAGACTTGTTTTTAAAGCGATAAGAAATTATCAAAAAGCTGCCATTCATTTTACTGGCGATATATATAATAGTGTCCTTTAATTTTTTGTTCCCTAATCTACTTAAGTCCGGTGCGATAAGGCTCGATAAGAAGTGGTCAAATTGTCGGAAGTTTTTTTTTTTTTTCAGAAATTGGGCGATGTCGACGTTAATGATATATTTGGTGATTGAGATATAGATCTTAATTGTTCAATAAATTATTTATTAACTTGTAATTGTAAATATGTTTATTTTATTAGAAAATCCTGTGTTATACTACATGTATACTTCCGCTTAAACGTGCTATTCAGCTATTTTAGTAAAGCATGATTGAGTTTTGGTATGATTTCATTAAAATGCACAATTTTTAACAGTTTCAATCTGTACTATTTTCTTTATTTATCAATAGTTACTTTATAAAGCAAAAGATTACTTTCTTTTCGCAAATTCGAGAATTTTCTGGAATTCTGTAGGCTATAGAACAGCACGTTACGATGCATAGAAGAAGAAAAGTGAACATGAACGTGGTGGAAATCGATTACAATCACCTAGTCATTACTGTACTGTATCAGCCTGTAAACAACCCACTGCTCAACGAACGCCTATAGAAGGTACTAATACAATTTAAAAGATTCTTTTTGCGTCACAAAACCTGTTTATTTGGCACATTACGACTCACAGGAATAGAGTAATCATAAAAATGAGAAAACCGCACTGGTTGTGTAGTATCAAATAAGTTTTTATAATTATAATTTATCCTTAACATGAATATATATTTAAATCAACGTTTTGACTCGTGTCAGTAAGAATATGGACATAATAATTTTACTTGAAATTGTAATTCATTTTTAACTTTAATTTGTATATGAAGTTTTCGTTTAAAATGAAACGACGCTTATTAACAACTTACGAGTATATTGAGGGTTGGTGCATAAAATATTATGTAAGTTCTGGGCCGTCTGGGCGGAGCGTAAAATATTATATAAATTGGCCTGACATGAATGAAATATTTGACAATGAACTGACTCAAAGAGTAATAGACCAGCCATTACTATAGTAAAAAAGCCAAATTTTCGAAGACATTGTTAGAATCTATTGTGTGCGCCCTCGAGCTACATTCACATGTAGCCCTTTGTACTCGCTTGCCTCTGACGTTTGCCCTGTTTAAGATAAATGGGAGCGTACAATTACATTCAATCTAAAATGAGCTTACTTACTCGTGTCCGTATACATACCGATATTTAGTTATAAATAACCATGACTTAATGTAATCAATAAGCTCGTTAATATTCAAAAAGTTCGTTTAATTTTCTATTGTCTTTAATAATAATGTTCACATTAAGTTTTTTGACGGGAGTCGGAAGCTTTACTATTGTAGGTGTAAAGTGCGGTCATACGTATTCACAAGATCGAATTAAATAATTAAAGTCGTCAACATTTTTTATTCTTAATTTTATCTTCGATCTACTTATAATTGAAATATAACGATAAAATCAAGCTCTCACGGTAATTGACTAATCGATTTCGACTTAGCTCTGGAATAACAAGTTGACACCTGACAGTCGCTTAGTAAAGCTACATGGTACATGGCTAATCTCAACGTATAATACCATTTAGAAATAATGCTGCGATAACACTGTGCGTATTCGTCTACATAATCGTAATCGAAATGAGCGATTAACGTCCATCTAGCGTGGGTGTGGTTTAATGTTTCAAAAAGTTCGTTCTACTCTGTACTCGTTTTGACTATAATCTGTTTAATATTTTAATTCATTTAATCGGTTAGTAATGTGTATTTATAATTTCTCGTTTTTTATTGAAAATAAAAAAGATACATAAGCATGCATTAATGAGTTAAATAAAGTAATAATAATTATCAGGCGTGGGAAATAAATAATACAGTCTTTTTCTATATATAAATACGTGAAGCAAAAACTTTCTACCCCTTTTTACGAAAATTACGCGGACGGTGAATTATGAAATTTGTTACAGTTAAAGTTTATATGGAGAAGAAGTGCAGAATGCTAATATTTTTTTATAATAATGCTTAAAAATACATTAAATTAATTGAAAAAACACCACACATACCACGACACATACACATAATATGTACAATGACATGTATACACAAATTTTGTTTATTGTCAAAGACTGTTATCAACACGGTCTTAAATACAGGTCTTGCAACGAACTTTTTTAAATACAGGTTTTGCAACAAATTTTTTAGCGAAATTTTTATGACTTCTGCCTATGCCTTACCATTTCATATTTTTATGATGTTGACAATGCTGTCAATTATAGATTAGGTCGAATTTCGACCACTGGGCGACCACTAGTATATATGTATATGTATATGTATATATATATATATATATATATATATATATATATATATATATATATATATATATATATATATATATATACAATTTCTAAAATATTTAACATCAATAGATATTCACAGAGAAAAACGTATATTGTTATGTCAACTAAAGCTTGATAACTATAACAGAACGGTAAACAATTTTAACTGTTAAATTTATAGAAATATCAATCAATTTTTATCAATTTTCAATTATTTTATTTTCAGAAATTAATGTATATATCAGATGAGTATCTCTTATTTTCGGTCTTTAAAGTAAAGCTTTGTGAAACATTAAATACCATTATAATGAGAATCGCACGCAACTACTCAGAAATAGAGGTAAACTGTTCGAATCTTAACAATAATTTGTAGAAATATAGAACTTTTACAGAAAATCGGCCGGAAGTAACTAGCAAAACTCCGTTTCGTATAAAATGAGAGAACCAGAACCCAACATCTTTCATACTCTTCTTATTATTCTTATATCCCTTCTTCTTCCTCTAGCCCTTTAGATACTAGTCCTGATTGGTATATAGATGGTTATCCATCATAAAATAAGAGATTTATTTAATATATTACTTATATCATAGTAGTGTAAAAAATAGCACTATAAATATAACTAAATATAAACAAATCACAAATATTGTTCGCATAAATGGCCTTTGTAAAACCTCAAACCCATTTCTACTAATAGATCCAGTAGACATTATCATATTTATGTTGGATTCTGTAAGCTATATTATATGCAGGAATATCAAAGTTTTTGTCTGTTATTGCGTAGTATTTAAAATTACATAAAAATGTTCTGGATACCACACATTCAAAAGCTTTAGATATGTCGCAAAATATTTTAAAAGCATACTGTAATTTTTCTCACGCATCCGTGTTGTTCTGTGGATTTAATACAAATTTCAAAATATTTTACTTATAATAAATTTATTTAAACACTTTATTGACCAATAAGTAAAAAGTTTAAAAAAAAGGCGTACTTAATGCCTAGTAATATTCTTTCGTTTATTTTGAAGTTCAAGCGTAATACGTAGCCAAGATACAGCCAGACAGACAAAATTAAAAAAGGCAAATTACCATAAACATAAAACATAATAGGCTAAAACAATGGTTAACATTTTAGTGTAAAATTTCGGCTCCTTAAAATTATTTTCGGGTAATTAAATTTACTACGAACCCGCCGTGAAGTAGCGTGGTGGATTAAGCATCAACAGTTCTTCTATATGAAGAATAGGCTTTTGCCAAGCTATGGGACGTTTACAGACTGATTCAATTCAGTTCAGTTAATTCTAGTTGCAACAGAAGCACTTGCATAAACTAGTTTCTAATAGATAGCACACGTTATCACTATATACGGGTTTTGACGGTAATATATATTTATATATTAATCATCATAACCAACTTAATAATTCTACGTAATATTATACCTTTTTTAATAGAAAAAAATTGGATAAAAAGATGAGTAAGGAATAAACCTTTTTAAATGTAAAAGGGTCTATTATCAATGTCTTAAATGAAAAAAAAAGCTTAATCTAATGCCGACGCTATTGTAATGCCATCAACCTGATAACGTATATCGTGAGCTGGGGGTTTTAAAATGGCCACTAGGAACGATTATGTTAATCTCCAAGTTTATTTTTAATCTGTAGTTAACCTTTGAAGGGAATATTTTGGCTTTAAGTGTTTTAAGATTTTCTAGGGACTATTAAAATTTATTAGAAATGAATGACTGATTGAAATTAATTTATTAATATGCATGTTTTCCATCATTCTTTTATGTTATTGCGTATCCATATATAATACAATCACAAACAATATATATTTTGTAAGATTATCTTAATTATAACAGTCTGTTAACCTCACATTGCTATATAGACAATATGGATCATGGACTAATCTTTTATAAAGAAGGGCCTAAAATTAATCTTGACTAATTGAAAGAACAATTCGTCAAGTATTTAATAATAATTGTTTTATCTTTTTCTTTTGTGTTGAGTAATGAGTTTGCATGTCCTATGTGTTACTAACTACGAAACTAAATAACGAATTTGTAACAATAAGATTTATTTAGGTATATTACTTTTAAATGAAAGAGTTATCTTTTACTAATATTAAATTCAAACCTTAAAAACAATTAATTTTCATTTTAATTAAATATTTAAAGTATAATAATATCTCGAACTATTTCAATATCAGAATTTCAAAACCGAATTCAAAACTTTTAGAATTTTAGTAGTTAAATAGCACGAATGGAGGCTTAAAATCTATTTAACATCTTAAATCGATATGAGATACCTGATTCGTATCAGATGCTTCATTATTCATCTACTTCCTACTTGCGAGACGACAGGTCATTAGCATTTTAAATTGCTTAATGAATTTACTACAACTTACTAAGTTCAAACTTGAACATGCAATGAACTTTGAGGAATACTATGAGAACGAATGTGTTTCGAAAAATTAAATTATCTAACGTACAAAAATACTCGAGTATTTTATATAAATTTTTGACAGATTTAAATAAAGTGCCTTTTACGTAATAGCATATTATGCTGGAATAACTTTGATAAAATATACATATACGAGTATTATTTTTAATATTAAATATTTTAAGTAAACAAATATTAAACCATAACAAAAACAGTTTTGTATTTGTTTTACTAGTTTATTTATTTAATTTTGGAACAATCAACGCGGGTAAAATGTTGTAAATTTTTAATTAATAATAATTTTTTAAGCTCCTGGAATATAAGGGATTCGGCATCAATATAAACGGTAAATATTTACGTCTAACTCACCTTCGATTTGCCAACGATATCATGCTAAAGTCAGAATTATTGGAAGACCTCAGCATTATGCTCAGTGACCTCAATAGAGTTTTCCAACAAGTGGCCCTCCCCGATATCGGTTGTAATTTTACTGTCAAAAATGTTGGCGGTAGCGTTTAGAAATTTTAAAAAAACATTTGTCATCCGTCAGACCTCAGTGCCCGAAATCGAAAGTCTTCGACCAATGTGTATTACCAGTAAACATACGGATCTGATACGTTGTCTCTGACCTCCGGCCTTTTAAAATTATAAGCTCAAACTCGCACAGCGAGCAATACAGAGGACTATTTCTCTGCGAGGTCGAATCAGAAATGATGAGATCCGTAGACGAACAAAGGTTGCCGACATAGCCCAACGGATTTGCAAACTGCAGTGGCAGTGGGCAGAGCATATAGCTCATAGAACTGACGGCCGATGGGACAGACAGATTCTCGAGTAGGTACGTACCAGCAAGCGTAGCGTCGGACGGCCGTTAGCGAAATGCAGGAAAGTCGCCGGAATCTGTTGGATGGAGGCTGCTTCGAACCGGTCGCTCCGGTGGTCAATGAGAGGGTCTACATTCTGCAGTGGACATCTAATGGCTGATATGATGACGATGATAATACAGAAAAATTGGACACACCATCATAGGTGTTTATAATTATAAACACGAAACATTTGCATATGCAAAGTCAGATAAAATATCTAGTTCATCAGAAAAATCTCGTGAAACTACCATACAAAATGCATAGATTTTAGGTGACAATCAGAGTTCCCTAAAATCTATGCATTTTGTAGAGACCCTCTTTTATAATAAATAGAGGGTGTCTACAAAATGCAAGCTTTTGTAAAAATGAAATCATGACATATTTTATAACGCCAACATGACAGTTTTCTGTAGCCTTTGATCTAACTCAAACTTGTTTGTAAACACGTTAACACGTTCACTGGCCAGTACCCGGCTCCTGAGTTCATCAATTTTCCTGCTTGTCTATGACCGCTTACCTACGCGTATTTTTAGTTGACTTAAGTTCATGGCCAGCACCTGTCTGTACCTTGTAATATAAGAGCTAGTAACATTTTATTTTTTTTGATTCGTCATCGAATACATAAAATTTATAGTATACATACATAAACATAATGTTTGACATTCATTATTAATTAGTAGTTAATGCATCGCTTCAAGACGATGTTATCATATTTTAACAAACAAATAAAAATGAAATAATAAAAAAAACACAAATTGTTTCTGAGATAAGTTTTCAAACAATCAAAGTTTAATTTTAATAATTTAAGTTTAAATAAAAATATAATATTAATAATATTAGTATTTATTTATTTAATTATTCTTTTACAAATACATTACGAACCAGTTAAAAGTTAGTTAAGTTAGATTGTGTAGTACAACAGTAGTCTTTTAGCTAATTAGCTGTTTCTTCCAGACAACCTCAAATGAAAAAGGAGAGTTCAACTACGAAACCTAATGAATAACACAGTCATAATAAATGATACTAGTATGAAATAAATATTAAGTAAATACTTAGTAAATAATAACAATTAATACTTACAAATACTTAGTATCATAAGCTGATTATTATATATTTTTATAGAATTTTTTTCGACTTTATTGAAGAATGTTTATAATACTTGGAAGAATTTTGGGAACAACGTATATATTGTATATATATATATTACTCCGCCACTTAGGCTACGCTATTTTAATTAAACGATTTAATTTATTTTTTATTTAAATTAATATATTATAATATATTTTGATAATCAATGATCGTAGCAGTAAAATTAATGGAATCGCACTACATACCAGCACAAAACCGTCATTCAATTCGTCAAGTCAATCGGTCATTCAGTTTTGTCGTCAGTTTTTTTTTTTAAATTTACGCGCCATCTTCAGCCATTCTCCTAGACAAAAATACACAAATATTTTAATAATATATTCAGAATTGTAGTCTCGAATTAATAGATAGGCATTTTATTCCTAAATTGGAACGAGATTGGTATAAGTAAAATCGTTAAAGCCACGGGGCAAAGTAAATCTACAGATTTCGAGGAAATTTCATAAGAGGATGTAATATTGTACAGTATTATAAAAATAACTTTAAATTTTACGATATATGAAGTACCAGCGAATTTAAAATGAAAAAGCATTATTTTTAATCTGGAAAACATCACCCACACAGTTATCACATCTATATCGCTACACAAGAAAACCTTTTTAACAAACAAACCAGTATAATTATAATGTCTTGACATTTCAAATGAAGAATGGATGGGCCGTTATTATTGTAAACTTCATTATAAGTTATGATAGATGTTTTTTCCAATAATGAAATGGGTTTTCTCTATAAATGTACATAGTACGTCGTTCTAGGAGAACCTTTTGTCGGAGTGTACTGAATATAAAAAATAAATGTTATTTGTCAAGTTGATATGAAGAATTATTTATAGATAAACTCTATATCAAAGTAATTATTTATCTATTAAAGTTTTATTTCTATCATTACTAAGCACAAATAACTTATATAGTATTGTTTGTAATAAAATTATTTCTAATAAAAGTTAAAATAATGTCATAAGTAAAAAACTTTAATTTAGATAGGTAAGTTCTTTTGGTTATCTATTAGTATTTTATGTTATGTCTCTGATCAATAAACAACATAGTCTTTATAACACGATGGCTATTACAAGCATCGCTGCAGGAAATTACTAATAAAGACCCCAACAATTGACTGTTCGCAGCAGGTGTTGACCACTTCGTTTCGTTTGACACAAACCTGTCTTAACGGTCACTTCAATTGATACGATTTCACTCGTCTATTAAGAAATATGTGACATTTATTGTGAGTCAATATGGGCATGTGGGTGCGTTCTATTATCCGTCAATTGCTTTGACCGCTGGTCAAGTCACGATTAACGTTTTGTTCCTTGTTTCAGTTGACACCACTCGACGGATTAAACATGTCATAAGGTAAGTTGAATTTACTTTCTAACAACGTTGGTGTTTTATACCTACGTAGATTATAGATAGGATTATGTATAGTTCGGATTTTTAGAACTGTTTGTTTATTTCAATACATAATTGATATGGTTATTTCTATTATGTTATTTACGTATCCTTTTTGAAATTCTTGTTAGTTTTACGTGTATTTATAATTATGCTAAACGACTCTTGCGATTTTAACCACAATGAATTTGAGATATTTTAATATTATTGTTACTTGTTTTATAATCTTGAACTAGTCGGCCTTTTTATTTAACAAGTTACTCTATAAGTGGTTGTAGGTTAACAAAATAAAATTCATTAGAAAAAAAAAATATTGTCACCTCTATTAATAAAGGTAATATATTTATTGAAATATCTAATTACAACATTAATTATCACTAAATATAATTAACATTCAGCCACTACTCTTGCGACAATAAATAAAATTAGCTAGCTATAAGTTAATATTGTTTTCTGCGTTATCCGCAACGCCATATAAATTCAGTTCAAGAAACAAGTACCTATTTGAAGCTATAGTACGAAGAGGTTAGTCTAGTCTAGGATGTCAGATCTTGTCCGATTTATATGTTTACTGGAAAACAGGGAGGCATTTCGCCTGAGGCGTATGTCAACCGCTCCGTTGCAGATTATGCTCTAATCCGCTTTCACTGCTAAGCCGCTTTCATAGCTTTGTGTTGAGACTGTGCTCGATGCCCGTCAAGTGTGCCCCAAATCTGTTATCCAGTTAAATATTGGAGACAGCAAATATATTTTAACTACATTAGATGCATGGGATGTGTTCATATATTTGTTCAAAAAGATTGCAGTATATTTATGTGTTTAAAAAAAAAGTTTCACCGTGTTTTTCACTTAGGCAAGATGATAAAAGTTGTATTAAAGTAATTAAAATTAATAGTTAAAAAAAAATGATGATGAAATATATGATCGCTTTTGTTAAGCCAAGTAAAAAAAAAAGAAAAATAAACAACAAAATATGACCCCATACACTAGTATTATTCTTGAAGAAACTTAACTACAACTAAAGTGCATATATATATATATATATATATATATATATATATATATATATGTATATATATAGAAATGAAAAAAGTCATATTCTTTATAAAATGCGGTGACAAATCAGGAAGATGACTTAGATAAGAATGTCGCAAATAGCGATCGATGGAGAGCTAATGTGGCTTTAATGTGGCCTCCGAGTCACGGACGCGTGTCTCAACTTCACCGAGCAAGATTACTGAATAATCCTCTTTCTTTATACCTAAATCACTCCGTTCTTCGACATTAGGGTAAGCACAGACATTAGGCAAGCTATTTTCTCCTGTGCAGATGTTTGATTTGATTACGTCAAAAAAAAAAAAAAACTGGACGCCCGCGTCTTAATGATATAACAATGTTGTTTATATATATTAAAAAATTTAATATCAATACGTATTCTTTGGTTTAATTCGTTAAATTTTTTAACTTGTCGAATTCGCTAAATAGAATTCTTTCAATTAATATAATATCTTATTTAAAACAATTAAAGTGACGGTCTTTTTGTGCGTACCTGAACAGATAATATATTGATATCATGAGTTTATCATAGTCGTTATATCAACGTCGCTTGTTGATAGTTTGTTTTTAATAGAAAGTACCTGGATGACCGAGCTTTGCTCGGTTAAATTATATTTAGATATTATTTCATTTCATACTGATGAAACATAAATAATATTTTCGATCTGACTGACATAATAGTAAAATAATAGGAACTGGTTATTTAAATAAAAAAAGGGCTCTCAATAATAGTTTTTCTCACAAAAAAAGAAACATGAAAAAAAAAGGAAAAAAACTGGTCTGTGGACCTGGATTCGAACCCGGGTTTTCTAGTTTTAAATCCGCTCGATACCCATCCGAGCTATTATAAGCTTGTCAATTACAGCGAAATTTACCTTGGTATTCTAATAATATTTTTTAATTGCGTAAAAAAGGGATAAAACGACATTTTCTAAAAATAAATCCTAGCTAGATCGATTTATCGCCCCCGAAACCCCCTGCATACTAAATTTCATGAAAATCGTTGGAGCCGTTTCCGAGATTCAGATATATATATATATATATATATATATATATATATATATATATATACAAGAATTGCTCGTTTAAAGATATAAGATTTTACTAAGATGAGTAACGAATAATAGTAATAGGACACTTGTATACGAGAACGAGATTTTTTTTTTGCACATAAAACAGTTTGGAGAATGAACTAATAACATTTAAAGTTCGTTTGTAATCTTCCTTCAGTTAACAACGCAATTTGCTGAATCTATTGTGATTTAAAATGCTTTGACTCGATACAGCTGACTTTTTGCCCTATAACTAACTCAATTTACTTAGAACATGTCGAATTGCTCTAAAATCGATTGTTCCGACAATTATTTATCAAGTAAAAAATTGCCAGCTCACTGTTATACTGAATTCTATTATAACAATAAAATAAATTTTATCGAATGTGTTTTTATTAAAAGTCCACCCAAAAAACATATTTTTGTATATTATGTAAGTGCTTATGTAAAGTGTATTGACTATAAACTAATGTATTATGTAAGTTAAAATTTTAACCTAATTGTGAAAAATTAATTACAGTCAATAGTTTATTACGCTATTCTAACCCAATACATAGGACATTACAGCGGTTTAGTGTTGCGGGAAGTCTCAGGAAGCCCGTCAACTCCGGCCTAAATCTGTTTTGACAAACCAAGCGTGAACTCGACTCAGGAAATGTTAACTAGCGTTTGCTTTTGACTCCACTTGAATAATTTTTGCTCGATAAATGCTTCAACGTAGGTTTTAGTTTTAAGATTTTATTTTCAAGATTTAAACTTACCAAAATATATGTTCTTTTCATAAAATCTCAACGACGATTCTTTTACACTGCCGTCGTTTTTGAACATTAAAATATTTATATATTTTTAATGCTATGCGTAACTAATAAAAAATAAAATAACACTTTTTTATGTTAATTAAGTAATATAGTACAAATTTATTTTACATATTTATATAAAATAATCATATCTTCATTCGATAATTTTCGACACATTCATTATACACGTGTTGCTTCTACATACACAAACTTTGGTTCGCCATTAAATGGAATAACACCATGTGTCGTAACTTCTCGAAAATTATTTATTCTAACCCAAATCAACAATCAACATTCGCCCTTAAAGGGTTGTATATAATCAGTATGTTTAGGGTTCCGTACTAAAAAATCCACCAATCTTGGGGATAAAATACCAATTTACTCGAAAATTTTCACCAATTTGTTTTAAAAGTTACAGACATAAAATGGATTGATCAAAAATCAGATATATATTGGTAAATAGTAGATTAAAAAAGAACCTTAAGTTTTTAAAATTATCAGCGCTGTGAGATGAACAGCTTATTTACCTTGACGTAATAATCGACGAAAGCTGTTTCTCCTTTATGCCTTCAAGCTTGCATAAAACACTCTAGGGATATGACCGACAAGTATAAGGAGTCGGATTCCTAAGACATTAATAATGTTACATTTCAATGAAGATTTATTAAGTTGTCGTGGTGATCGTAAGTAGACTACCAAATGCGCGACCTTCTTTAGTATTGAGATCAGATATTTTTTTTATTTAAACTAACAAAACACCACATGTTGTATTTAAAACTATATTCATTTAACGTCAGTTCATTCAGTGACAGCATAAATTTTGAATAAAGTTATGATTTAAAGGGGCTGATTTCCATTTGACAATATACCCTTAGTTACACTATCTCTAATATTATAAGAAATAGCAGAAAGGTATATTTTTCATATATGCAACTAGGGCAAAACATCCGTCACTTTTCGTGCCTACCGCGCGATGTACTTAAACCCTTAAAGCTTGACGCTCCGTTAAGTGGGAAATCGGACAGAGACGCCCGCACGCTTACCAAGCGCACGTATAACGTACCTACATGCAATCTATTTAAATAAAATATGTTTTGCATCAATTAAACTATTAAAAACAATAAATATTCAACTGATTGCAAATATAATTTTCATAATTATATCATTACTTTCGTTTTTTTTTTCCCGTGGTAAGATTTATATACACTTAGAAGATATTTCAGACTTTCTTAATTTCATTTTCATTCCTTAGGTCATGAAAAAAGAATTATTTATAAGATAAATTAAAGCACATCAACTTGTTTCTGTAACAGTCCGTTAATGTTATAAAGTTGTGCAAATACTCCTTTGCCTATCAAAGTGGAGGATTGAAGCATTGAGGATAGCTGTGATATACATGTGTTGTTTCACTAGGAAATAGAGAAAGATAGATAACTTAGTTACAATCCTTATTTTTATTACGTTTTTGAAATTTTTTAAGCAAAGGTGGCCTATCGAACCTATAGTTCTATCTGTCCGTTGGTCCGCATGTGTACTAATATTACTATAGTTGCTATTGTAATAATAAATAGTAAAAAATACGTGAAGTTAATAATTCTAGAAATTCCTTGTATAAGAAATGTACTTATTCTGCGTTATAATTATGGTCAATTAAATATATATATATACCTATATAATATTACAGAACCCTTCCCGAGTTCAACTAACATTTGACCAGTTTTCGAATCAAAATGTTTATTTTGTGTTGAACCTGATTAATATACGTTTTTCATTTAAACGGCCTCGGTAGCCGCGTTTATATAAATAAATAAACGTGCGGACACAAACCCAGCTGTGATAGGAGCGTAATTCTAACGTATACACGATTACGTGGAATAACGCCATTAATAAGTCTTCGAAGAATCCTTATCTAATTTACGTCCTCCTTTATCTTTATATAAAAACTGAACAATTTATTCTACATACGTCATTGGTTATATATATAAGAAATAGTGACATTGACATAGATATTTGTTACCTATATTACATATTTATAGGTTATACTAGCGGCCCGCCCCGGCTGCGCCCGGGGTATATATATATGTACCTAAACTTCCCCATCAATCACTCTATCTATTGGTGAAAACCGCATGAAAATCCGTGCAGTAGTTTTTGAGATTATCGCGAACACACAGACAGACAGACACGGTGGAGGAAAATATAGCTTTCTAATATTGAAAGAATTTTTAAAATCAGTTAAGTAGTTTTTGAGTTAAATCGTAACAAACAAAAAAATCTTATATATTTTAAACATAAATCTTATTTATATATTTTAAACATAAAACAATTAAAAATATTTCATTATATATGAAATTAATAACTTCTGCCTGATAACGTGTAAAAACGAATAAATTTTGTTTCGAAGTTACGCGTGATAGGCAACATACAATTTATTGCCTGTGCGAAAAGCATTGTGTGCTCAAGTCTACTCACGCAACTTTCAATGTTTGACCCTGCTCTTAATTAATTGTCATTCCAAAAGCAATTTTTACGGGAAATTATAGCCGTTTGAATTAGAAAGGCAATTCTGAGAGTATCATGGAAATTCTTGGTATATAAACAGTTTCACCAGTTCCGTTGCCAGTTAATATGATACTTCCGATCAAAAAAAAAAAAAAAATTGACTACTTTGAGTCTTGTACCGTTGAATAGTTTTGGTGGACTCAAATTTCTTACTAATATAATGGATGTACCTACTTTTAATATTAATTGGTGCGGCCGAATTCCAGGAGGCGTCAAATAATTCGAAAATTCTGTTGGATAAGGTACTGCTTCTTCTCTATTCACAATTGTATCAACTGAGATCAAGGTTTGTGATGGTGCTTCTTTGGGAAGAATAAATTTATTTATTTTATCAACTTGCTCATTAGTGGGTGATAGTATACCCCTTTCTTGAAACTATGAAACCATCTTCGCATTTTTAAAATGATTCACGATGTGGATAAAAACTGAAACAAATGACCAAAATTTAATAAAATAAAAGTACTTCTGTTCTGAAGTATTAAATAGTAGTACCTATGTATCTATTTACGTAAAGACAACAAACAAAACCCAAAATACGTAATTTCACTTAAATACTTAAGTATTAATGATGTTCTTAAATCAATCATTTGTACAAAATAACAACACGAAAAAAAAAGCGACTCTAATATTAATTTTAAAATGAATCACGAAATGACAGTAAAATGACAACAAACAAACACAAAATTGAAATTGCAAAACCTTAACATTTAAAACGAAATAGGTTTACCTACAATGTGAAAACAAACCGAAACAAATTACTAAAATTAAATGAAATTAATTTTTAATAAAAAAAATATTACCCAAATTAATTTTATTTAATGATTTTTTCTAAGAAAGACACTTATTAAACCTGCAGTCCTCTGATGATGCTGAAGCATATAAGTGAATCAACAGATGGATATGGAAATCTCTGAGACAGTATATACGTGTCTTTAATACAAAACGTATTTAAGATAGGTACGATCGAGCGAAATCGGGGCTCCAAAGTGTTTTCAAGGGATTCGTCTGTTAGTCAAAGCCGGTTGTCGAGGCTAAAACCAGAGGATGGAGGTACAGCGTCGACCAGAGTTATTGAGGAGGAGGTCGAGAAGTTTTACGGACAGCTCGCTCGCTCGCTCAACCAACCTGTTTGTAGTTCGGCTGAAGTTCGGTCTACGATCCGAGCTAACCCAACATTATTCCGAAGAAATCCCGGACATCAGATTGCACTAGATTAGTACGGCTCTGGGACAGCTTAAAAACAATAAGGCACCGGGCGAGGACGGTATCACGTCAGAGCTTCTGAAAGCGGGTGGAACACCGGTACTTAAAGAGGCACCTTAATGCCTCTGAAGGCAGAGGCTCTTTAATGCCGTTTTGCTCGAGGGCGTAATGCCGGTAGCCTGAAACAGAAGCGTGGTGGTCTTCTTCTTCAAAAAGGGCGATAACACCTTGTTGAAGAATTACCGAACCATTTCGTTTCTGAGCCACGTTTACAAACTGTTTTCTAGGGTCAATACGAATCGTCTGACGGGCAAGTTTGATGACTTCCAGCCTCCCGAACAAGTCGGTTTCCGAGAAGGTTACATAGTACCATAGACCACGTACATATGCTGCGGCAGATTATACAAAAGACCGAGGATAATAATCGGCCATTGTGCTTTTCTTTTGTGGATTATGAGAAAGCCTTCGTTTCGGTCGAAACTCGAACGGTGCTGCAGTCTCTCCAGGGGTGTCACATTGACTATCGCCATACCAAAGTTTTGAAGTGCTTGCACAATAACTCTACTATGTCGGTTCGAGTACAGGAGCATGGCACGAGAGCGATTCCAATGCAGCGAGGTGTGAGGGAGATGTCATCTCTCCGATACTATTTACCGCAGCATTGGAAGACGCTTTCAAGCTTCTGGAATGGAAAGAATTCGGCATCGGCAAAATAAATATGGACAAGACATCAAAAAATGTCCGTGTCGTGCCCACCCCGATATCGGTTGGAGATTCTTCTCTCGAAGTTGTTGACGAGTAGATCTACCTAGGATTAAATATGCAACTTGGTAGGTCCAACTTCGAGACCTCCCAATCGTCGAATCCAACTAGGATGGCCAGCGTCCGGGATGTTAAAAAACATCTTTTCATCCGTCATACCTCAGTGCATGAAGTTGAAAGTCTTCGATCAATGTGTGTTACCAGCGATGACATACGGATCTGAGACATGGTCTTTGACTATGGGCCTTTTAAACAAGCTCTAAGTCGCACAGCGTGTAACGGAGAGGGCTATACTTGGTATTTCTCTGTGAGATCGAATCATAAATGATGAGATTCGCAGACGAACGAAGGTTACCGACAGCCCAACGGATTTGCAAGGTTAAGTGGCAGTGGGCAGGGCACATAGCTCGTAGAACTGACGGCCTATGGAACAGAAAGGTTCTCGAGTGGAGACCACGTACCGGCAAGCGCAGCGTCGGACGGCCGTCCGCGAGATTGTCGGACGACTTAAGGAAAGTCGCCGGAAGCTGTTGGACGAAAGCTGCTTTGAACCGGTCACTCTGTATGGAGCTAGACGCCAAAAGCTCGGTGAGGCATATGGCCAAACCTTTTACCCGGAGGACTCCGAAGGGGACGACTCCGAGGAGCACCGAAGGGTGAGGGTACAAGCCGAGCTCTTTGACGTTGAAACTTCTTCGGATTCGACGGACCCGCCTTTCACTCCCTTGGAGCTGAAGTTGGCCTGCCGGTCCTTCAATCCGAAGAAGGCTCCAGGCGCGGACGGTTTTACCGCCGATATATGTTTGCACGCGATAGAGTTTGACCCCGAACTCTCACTGGCTCTTTTCAACAGGTGCCTCGAACTCCGGCATTTTCCCGAGCCCTGGAAGGAGGCCACGGTAATCTTCCTCCGCAAGCCGGGGAAGATTACTTACACGACACCACGGTCGTATCGGCCGATTGGTCTCCTTCCGGTGCTGGGGAAGGTGCTGGAGAAAATGCTTGTCGCCAGATTAAAATATCACATAGCGCCCAGGCTCAGTACCCGCCAGTTTGGCTTTATGCCCCAGCGGAGCACCGAGGACGCCCTCTATACACTAGTTGAGCACATCAGATTAGGTTTAAAAAACAAAAAGTTGATGACGCTTGTGTCACTGGATATAGAGGGCGCCTTCGACAACGCTTGGTGGCCACGTATCAAAGTCAGACTGGCGGAGGAACGAGTGCCGTTTAACATCCGGAGGCTCCTGGGCAGCTACCTGAGCGGCAGGCATGTTCGCGCACGGTACTGCGGGGAAGAGCACGTGAGGGAAACCGGGAAGGGTTGCGTGCAAGGGTCTATCGGTGGGCCGATTCTGTGGAACCTCTTGTTGGATCCACTGCTTCGCGAGTTGGAGGCTAGACATCACTATGTGCAGGCATTCGCTGACGATGTGGTGCTGGTCTTTGAAGGTGAGACGGCTCATGAGGTCGAAAGCCGTGCTAATGCCAGCATGTGAGGGAGTGGGGAGTCCAGAACAAACTGAGGTTTGCGCCGCACAAGACCAGTGCCATGGTCATCACGCGCAAACTGAAGTATGACACCCCACGCCTCCACATGGGCGGGGTCGACATTGGCATGGTCGGAGAACTCAGGTTACTGGGAGTCGTCCTAGACCAGCGCCTGACCTTCAACACGCACGTCGCGAATGTGTGTAAGAAGGCCGTCGCCTTCTACGCCCAGCTTTCGAGAGCCGCGAAGGCGAGCTGGGGCCTCCACCCCGAAGTTATCCGCGCTATCTATAGAGCGGTGGTTGAGCCCGTGATACTGTATGCGGCTGCCGTTTGGGCGCCGGCTGTTGATAAGCTCGGTGTTCGAAAGCAGCTGAACGTGGTCCAGCGGGGCTTTGCGCAGAAGCTGTGTAGGGCATACCGCACCACCTCCCTGAACTCAGCACTGTTGCTCGCTGGGATACTCCCCCTTGACCTGCGCGTCCGCGAAGCCGCGGCGTTGTATGGCGCGAGGAGGGGTATGCCCCAGGACGCGATAGGAGATCGGGAGGTGGAACGGATGTCCTCGGCTCTGCGGTCTCCGCATCCCGCTCAGCATATCGACCTGGAGTTCAAGTGCCTGGCGGACGAGGAACAACTCGCGGTAAATATTGACCACGAACTTAATATCTACACGGACGGCAGTAAGATTGAGGGCAAGGTGGGTGCGGCGTTATCCATATGGAGAGGCGCCGCCGAAACCAAAACCCTCAAGCTTACTTTGCCGTCCTTTTGCACCGTCTACCAGGCGGAACTCCTGGCGATATGCAGGGCGGCGCGGACGGCTGCAGATAACTCGGCCAGATCAATCGGAATTTACTCTGACTCTCTGTCGGCACTGCAGACAACAATAAATCCAGTTGCCCTCCACCCCTTGGCCGTCGAGGCGCGGGGCCACCTGCGCAGGGCTTTGATACAGGACAAACTTGTCAATTTGTTCTGGATCAAAGCCCACGCGGGACTAGAGGGGAACGAGCGTGCCGACCATCTGGCCAAGGAAGCTGCGCTAAAGTCCAAGCGCGCCTTTGACTACGACAGCTGCCCGGTTTCATTCATCAAGCGAAGCATTCGTATGCGATCGCTGGATGAGTGGAACCAGCGATACCGGGCCGGTGAAACTGCCGGTGTCACCCGGGTCTTTTTCCCGGACGCGATAGCCGCATACCGTATCATCGGTAAAATAAAGGTGGATAGATTTGTCACCCAGGTATTGACGGGGCATGGTGGATTTTCCGAGTACTTGCATCGCTTCAAGTGCAAGGAGAGTCCATCGTGCGTCTGCGATCCTGCGTGTTCCGAATCTGTCCTCCACGTCCTGGACTGCCGGGCCCATGATCGAGAGAGGCGGGAGATCGAAATTCTTTTAAATTGTAAATTAGAATGTAATGCTTTAGCGGATGTTGTGATGAGCAAAAACAGAGACTTGTTCCTGGACTATTGTAAAAAATTATGTAAAATAGTTAATTATAGAAATAGAGTTTAGTTAAATCATGTTAGGTAGTTATAGTTTAGTTATAAGTAGGCTAACATGAGCAATAAATGTTATATAGAATAGGAACGTAGTTGTAAGTTAGCTCTAAGTTTGTAAATTGTGTAAAAAAATTTTATTTTGACAATTAAATTTTGTTACAACCAAATAGTTTAGATTTCGCTTTGTAACCTGCCTCTTAAAAAATTAGACTTAAGTAAAAAGATGTAAAAAAATAGCTAAGTAAGTTTAGATGATAAGAAAGATTGTTTAAATTGAATAAACAGATAATTACTGTCTCCCCTTTACCATCCCCGTCCCCCTCTTGTGTTTTTATTAGATTTAAGTACACCTTGGCCTTCAGCCCATGATTGAAAGACGACGAATGCTAGATGAAAATGGGATGCGGCATGGATGACGAACAGAGCACTAGAGTGATAGTATGAAAGAGTTTGATGAAAAATTATACACATATATAAGAATATAAATGTTAAAAACAGTCTCCCAAATTCTCAGGGAGGTCTAGGAAAAAAAAAAAAAAAAAAAAAAAAAAAAAAAAAAAAAAAAAAAAAAAAAAAAAAAAAAAAAAAAAAAAAACCGGTCACTCTGGAGGTCGATGGGGGAGGCCTACGTGCTAAAACAGTGGACATCCAATGGCTGATATGATGATGATGATAAAGTTATATTTTTCTACAAGTATGTTTTATAAAGTTTACAAATCATTAGGAAACAGAATAAAAAATACTAGTTATATGTATATAAGAAGAACGTGATCTCCACGCGGCTTAAGATTCGTCTCTAAAAATTTCGGACAAATCGGCGGCGGCGCGCTCCTTTCAGTTATTAGTTTGGCTACGCTTTCAAATTAAATGTAATTTTTTTCCATTTTTTCTCTTTAAAACATTAAATGAAAAGTAAAGACAAAACTTTCATCCTTGAACTTTAAAGACGTTTCTCGATAAATCCAAAAAATATAGAAGATAAAAATATAGAAAAAAAAAGATATTATTTAGGATATATCTTTTATCATTTTCTTTTAAATCAAACAACATTTGAGAGTTTTCGTATAACAACTTGCTGTAAAAATCATTAGCTACCATTTAATAAAACATAATTTTAATACAATCAACCACTTTTCCATCAACCCATTAATCTAACACACGAACGTAAGGACCGCAAAAAAATGTAATTAATAAAAATATAACGATTTCGAGTGAAACAAAATTACTTCATTTATGTAACGACCCAGTTCAGTAGGTATTTGAGTCTCTGTAATTTAATGTTTGATGTTTCAAATCCGTTTATTGCTAACGCTTTTTCCGATGCGATCTAATATACTTAACCTTCTTTAAGCTCGCAAACGTATTGTGTAGTTCACTTCGTTTAACGTTTAACTTTATTACATTTTAAAGTTTTTTGTTGAAGATGTGAAATGGCAAAGTGAACGGATCGAGTAAATTTTAAACGATGGTCCGCAGGTCACCTGAAGTTTTAAAGTGCTATATTAAAATTTTAATTTGTATAAGACAATAAAGGAAAACGTTTGAATATTTCAGGTGGATTCTTAACTAATTGTCTATTAAAAGTACTCTTTGATTTCAAATGCAATTTTTGAACCCTGTCACATTTTTCAAATTTTATAGTTACAGATCCGCTGTTCTATAAGTTGTAGCGTGATCATTAGTGGAACTGTTAAGAGCACTCTACGTTTTTGTTTTATCCAATTATTAATAATAATTATTAGTGAATATAAGCCACTTTTAAAAATAATTTAAGAAAGTATCGAAAAGATTTTAAAAAAATATATTAATTTCTATAATGTGTAAAATATGTCTTTAAATTTAAAACAAAAAAAAATTAACTGTAATGAGAAAAGTCGATATACAATAGGTACAGCTTTTCAGTTCATCTCTTCCTTACCACATAGCAACAAGTTGGAATTTAATATAGTTACAAAGCTGAAGATAAATTTTTAACAAAATAACTTTAAATTATACTTATTAATATTTTTGGAGTTTACTCCTTAAGAATCGATTTTCATATATAAGGCGCCCGGTATGAGAAAAATATGAGAGGTAAAATGTACTGATGAATGACCTCGTTACTTTTTCGGTGCACGCGCACCTATGGTGCGGTGCGAAAGTAATTTTGCTCTAATTAATATTGAAAAATAATATTTAAAAAATAAATGATAATTGTCAGATAATAATAATTACATAATTTATCAACATTCCTAATGAAATATTTGTGCACATCTGAAATTGACTATTGTGAAAAGTTTAATGTAAAATATTTCGCCGATTAGTTATAATAAATGTATATAAAATGAATAAATATATATTTATATATGTATATTATTTTCATTAATTTGTTAATTTACCCTTTCATATGGTATTAATCTTATTTTCAGTTGGATAAACTCTTTTTGCGTATGTTTAGACAATCGTACTTAAGGAGTAAACTCCAGTCGTGCGTCGGAGCTGACACACACAATTTTTTTCTATAAGTAGCTGTATCCGCGACTTTATTCGCAATTGCAATCCCTTTCATCAAGCTTATAATATAAAGTCACCATTTTGAGATGCATGAGCAGTGCGTCCTACCCTGTTGACATAAATGACGCCGAGACGTGGGCACTGACGATGAGATTAATACACAAATTTAAAGTCATTAAACGTGCTGTGAAACGAGCTATGCTTGGAGTCTAACTCAAGCATAAAATCAGAAATGAGATTATTCGCGAGAGAATGAAAGTAACTGACATAGCCCGTAGAATCAGCAAGCTAAAGACAAAGTGGGCTTGTCACGTATGTCGCAGGACCGATGGCCGCTGGAGGTCTGCTCCAGCGGCCATGGGTCCTCCTCCTGGAGTGTAGGCCGCGTATCGGCAAACGTGGCGTCTTTCGGCCCATTGGACCGACAAATTACGTAAGGTCCCCGGGAGAGACTGAATAAGGATTGAAGGAAAACCGGGATATTTGGTGCGAACTTGGGAAGGCCTTTGTCCATCAGTGGACTGCGATAGGCTGAAGCGAGCAAGCGAGCGAACCGTACCGAACCAAACGTTCAAAGGTTTCTCTTCATTATGTAGTTTCATAATGCACAGCCATATTTCAAATAAAGAGACTGACAGACACAAAAATAAATAAAAAATTTCATTTCTGGTTCCATTATCCATAACAGTGTTCTAAAAAATTTTCGTTATAAGTATATATCTAGATAGTAACTTCGTATCATAAAAAAAAATAACACAGGTCAGTTTCACTATATATATTTATTCAGTACTTTTTACAAAAACAAAAAAAAACTACTAAAATTTCAAAACCTACATTTTAATGATTTTTTTTTTATAAAATTTATAAATTTGAAATACATAGATTAGTGACCTAACACATAATTGCTATAATTGCAACGTTAGAACTTTAGAAGTGACGTTAATGGGGGCGCATCCGGTCTGCGCCCGCGCCCCGAGCATCGGAACTTCAATTTCCGTCGAAATCTGATTTTCTTTCATAACAGCATTACGATATCTATTCTGTCATAAGTACCTGATTCATATTTAATTGTTTTCAGTATTGCTCAAGTTATTTAATCAAATTTCAAATGAACATAATACTGATTTCTGACGTCAGAAGTTTATCATTAATTTTAAAAGGAATCAAGATTGGGAATAAAATTATTTACTGATCTCGTAAACTAAAATTTATAACAAAATATTTTATTTAAATATCTTTACGGCGACTTTAAAGAAGCTTAATTATTTCATAATAAAATTTAGTACATATTGTTATTTTCAATACAAATTATTTAACTTTAATAAAAATAATCAGAAAACGTTAGTTCCATTTTTCTTTATTAAATATATTATGCAACGTGTTACCATAAAAAGTCCAAAGTACATACAAACAAAACAACAAAATACAATTGAAATCTTCATAATTATATCAACCGTGAGTTGATTATTTGTTGTCCACACCGTGGGAAACGGAAGAAACGTTCGCTTTGTGTGACATATTGTCAATACAGACGAATGCATATTCGAAAATGTACCCGTCGGTGCTCTCCTTTGAAGCTGAAATCAAAACAAAAAGAATTGGGATCTTGGAAAGAGACGATAATTTGCCACTTTTAAACGACTGTTATGTAACCGCGACAATGTTTTCCGTTTCAATAAAAATGTACATTTGTGATTACTTTATATGTATACGTATATACTACTACTGTATACGTATATACTAATTGTAGTTAATATTTTTATCTGACGACGATCTAACACACGTCGTAGAAATATTCTGACTGTCATTTTTAATGAAACAACGGAACTTTACATAAAAACAAAAATACTTAAAATAATTTAAGTGAAACGGTTTTATTGTAAAACATTGCCTGCATGTAAAATTTTAAACTAATTAGAGCACAATCTTGGGCTTTCTTGAAAATCTTACGCCTGGTTAAATATTTTGGTCACATTTTTTCACAAAAATAAAAACTGCATTTATTATTTTCTCTATTAAAATCTCCATCTGTACCATTTATTTTGGTACCTATTCCAACATATACAACACAGCTTTTAAAAAAAATATTAAAATCAATAATCTATCTGTTGTATATAGTGTATCTGTGTATAATTGATTTATTGAATATGATGTGAAATAAAATTAAATATAATAACATAACTTTATTAGTCAGACAAACTATACTTCAAAAGTTTTAAGTGCAGTACCTACAATTGTTAGTAACACACGTAATTTATTTAGTAATAGATCATTACAGGGGCCAAATTTTTTTCGTTTTATAAGTTTATAATTCAGCCTGCAGATGTAGAATAATTTAAGCTTTTGAGGGGGGGGGGGTATTCTATACTCGCTGCGCTTGGCAGTGAGCAGTGTGTTGTAGCAGGATATGGTGACGCTGATGCCCATCACAATCCTGGATTATATACAGTTGTTCTTTTGTGCCGGTCACCGCACGGCGATTGTAATTTAGTAACTATTACTAAAACCGAATTACAAGTTATAAAGATAATCTTGATTAGGTTGTTAATTTTGACTTTTTACTGACTGGGCCCTTCATTCCCGTCATCGAACCATTTAGTCTAGTTAACAAGTACCATTTTAGTCAACTTTTTCAGCAGTATCAGTCAGATGTCTTTCGATTCAGAATTGCATCTAGATGATTTTTGAAAAAAAAAAAGAAGTTCCGTTTGCAAAAATTGCAAAAGTTATAAACAATTAACTAAAAAAGGGGGTTTTTAATTTATTGCAAATATCTCAAAAACTTATTAAGATTTTAAAATTTAAAAAAAGACTCAAACAGAGGAGGAAATTTCCTTAAAAAATTTTCGATTCCTGGAACTGTAGGAACGATATTTATAATTTTCTGAGAGGGATGAAAATACGGCCTAAAACGGGTGCTCTGGCTTGCGTAACCTACGCCTACCTACTACCTACTTTATTGATAAAACTTTTTTTAACATATTAAATATCAAATTAAAGAAATGAAAAAATCCAGGGGCTTACTGGATAGATAAATGAACAATAACCCACCTGAATAAAAATTTAATCATAAATTTTTCAATTAGTTATGCAATAGTTTTTTTTTTTCTGCTTGAACATGAACATTGCAAGTGTGATAATTGTTAAACTATAAATTTGAGATTTTTTCCCTTTCTTGAAGCTATTCTTAAAAGGCTTTAGAATAAATTTCCGTAGGAAAATTAAATAAATTTTTTTTTTTTTTTGTCGGTGATTAACTTAAATGTTTAATTTTGCAACAACGAAAATTAGACTAATTTACCCTACTGGCACAACTCGCCTTGCCCGGTGATGCTCCTTTGTACTGTAGTCAAGCCTTCGTCTTGGCAGTCCCTTCATCACTTCAATGGCTAATCTACTCTCTGGAGTTCCTTCTGTCAGACGGACTCTCTTCGCCTATGCAGTGCCCCATTTACTCCAGGGTCATACCTATTTGTATCTATACCATGGTCGCGCTACTTTGTGTTAGTGGTGCTCTTTAGTAAATTACGAGTATTAAGCATATGATTATGAACATATAGGTACATTATGATCAATAGAAAATTGTCATATCTACTATATTTAACATGGTTTTCTTAAATTATAAAAGTTATGGTCTTGAAATATCTAGTTTAATATATTAGGATTCCATTTTAATTTAAGTAGTTTGCGTATATCATGGCGCCCTCGTGTTATTCAACCCTTACATCCCTCGTCGCGATGGCCATATCCAGGCTAATATTATAAAGTTGAATAGTCTGTTTTAAAGGTCTGTCGGTTGGATTTAAAAAAAAAATGTCACGCTTGATTATAAAATGTCACGCATTAAGTTATGGAAGCAGAATAGTTGCCATTAAAGAAAAATGATTAAAAATTTTATCTAAAAAGGAATTTACAAGGGACTTCTATCTTTATATAAATCTTTTTCAATTTAGGTTTTAATCGAAAAATGATGTCATATTTTCATGAAAGGTTTCAATAAAGCCCTACGCGCTTACAAGACCGAAATTAAGTTATTTCATTATTAATTTTGATTTTAGCTAGTAACACTACCTGTGAAAAATATACTTAGTGAACAGTATAAAAAATATATACTAATTAAATTATATCACTATATTTGTCTAAACTTAAATGAATCTTACAATTATAATCTTATATCTAGCATAATCTTACTTTTTAACTTTAAAACTACCTCTTTTAATTTTATTTAAAAAGCCGTGATATTCGCCGCGAACTTAGAGATGCCTATGTCCAGCAGTTAACTGCGATAGGCTGAAGCAAATCGAAACAGGCAACCAGCTAATAATTATAGTTAAGTCCCTAGGAATAAAGTAACTTCTTATAGCATACTAGTTGTTGCTCACGGCTTACTTCAGCACAAGTATATAGATGTATCATACAACTTTTAAAATAACAAATGCATACAACATTTGTTTGTTTGTTAAAACGCGCATTTACTTTGTCCTAATCAAAAGTCTAAATAATATAACGTTTTGACTCCGTACAGATTTAAAATATAAATAGGTACTCGTATTATTTATAATTTTTTTTTATTTATTTTTTTGTTTAAAACCAAATAAATAAACTTTTATACTTCCAGCTTCAAAAGCAAAAATTCAGTACGAAAATTTATCCTTTCTTATTACTACATACTTTGTTTAAGAGATCTACTTGCAAGTTTTACGTATTCAGTTTTGATAACAATTTAAGCTCAACAAAAATGATCAAATCAGTCAGACATACTGTCAGTCAGTCAAGACATTTTATTTTATAAACATAGACGAATATTTAGTAAGTTGCAAAATGTAATACGACTCGAACGCGTGGGAAGCAAAAAGGTCGACTCTGTCTTACGTTATGGTAAGGTAAATAATAATAAACGTCTCACACTCAACGGTCCCCAGTAGGATGTGAATCCTGTGTCGGGGCTCCGGAAACACACACAATACTCAAGCACAAACGCCCAGACCACGACAAATATCTGTATGGCCTATACAAATATTTGTCATGTGCGGGGATCGAACCCGCGACCGCTAGCGCATCAGCCAGTTGCTGTGACCACTGCGCCAACGCGTCGTCAAAAGGTAAACGCGTCGTCGAAAGGTACGGAGCAAAAGCTCAGCCTAAAACTTGAAATTTTCATGCAGTTACACCTAGGCACGCTCTGCGTTCGAAACGACTTGTGAGTATCAACAAAACGAAAATCATTCACAAACAATGGATCCAAACACTGCGTATTGCCTCGAAGAAACATAAATCTGTCCTGAGATCGTGTATTAATCGTCGTATTTGGTGAATAAATTTACTTTTGTTTGAGTTTGCTTTCGCTGTGGCGTTATTTATTCAGTAGGACGACCCGGGGCCAGGAGCTCAGATACTCCTGATGTTTACACAACATTTTCGTCCCACTGTTTACCATTGACTTGGCGATATCTCTAGAAGTTGAATTTATGAAGCGAATATTTATATTGAATATGAAATCGTGGCCATCTATCACGCAATGAACAGCGTTTTGTAACATACTCGTAAGACAATAATATATAAAATTATATATAGATAATACTCTACTGAAATTATTAAGTTTATTAAAATAAACAATTCAACGGTATTTCATTGTTTATATTGGTAGTTGAAAATATGTTAGGGGCAGTCGCAAGCGCATCCCTAGCGTAGGCGAATGATTTATGCCGATTACGCAAACTTGCCTACGCAGAAGGCTAGAACTGTCTCTGCCTACACTAAGTTCTATTGTTACTATGTACAGAATTATCGGCTTATTGCACTACTGTATATCATGATTGAAACGCGAATAAACTTGTTAGCTTTAGAGATATTGTGAGTTACTGTTACGACATCGTATTTAATAAGTTATTGACATTCATAACATTAAAAAGAAAATACAATTTAAATACTCCGTCTACTTAGTCGTTGAAAGAATATTAAAATACGAGTAAACCGGTAAGGCTCTTAAATTTTCGCATTCCGAATTTTTCCCTGCAAATATCCCTGAGTCATGCCTCATACTTCATTTTAATGGCAGCGTACGACAGTAGATTGGAATACTGAGTTAGCATACAAAATTAAGAAACACTTTTACTGTAATGAACGAAGGAGTACGCCATTAAAATAGTGCCACATAAATAATTCAGGCGTGGTTTTGGCGTCGTTTCAAGTTATTTTCACATTAAATTTCATGAGAGGTTCATTTTTCCGGAAAGGCGCGACTCCCGTGGTCTGCGTCAGTCGTGCAAGTTGGCATACGTCTAATTGACCGGTTTGCAACATTTACTAGACACGAACTACGAATTCGCAGACTGGGAGAATATCTTGACTTTCTTTCTTTAATTCTATTTAACTTTAATTTATTTCACTGAACGGCTACCACTAGAATGTGAATCCTGTGTCAGGGGTCCGGAAACACACAAAATACTACAATAATATTTATGTATGGCCTATAAAAATATTTGTCATATGAGGGAATCAAACCCGCAACCGCTTGCGCATCAGTCAGTTGCTGTGACCACAACGCCAAGGCATCGTAAAGTGTTAATGTTGTCTTATTCACTGCTATTGAAAAAACAGACAGAATAGGAGTAAACTAACTATTCACTAGTCAGTGCATGAGCACTGACTAAAAATAATTATTTGTATCAAAGTTAAATTTATTTATAAAAATATACATTATGTGAAGATAACCGTAGATAACTAAATAAAAAGTAAAAATGTAATCAAAGCGTTTTTGAGCCATACTTGTACTCCGTTAAAATTCATGGAAAAGTTTCAACAATTATTTATACAAACTGCTAACAATGTGCAATTCTTAAACCGTTCTGTCTTAAGTATTTCTACTCGTGAAGGAAATCTTATTTCTTCGTTTTGCGTCGTCGCCTTAGCCGCCGGGAATGTTGACGGTAGACCTCCGTTCATTTTTATTTTTACACCGTAAAGCAAAGTCTACGACTTACGAACATTGATTTATATGATAATAATGTACAGAAGATTTCCTAATGAAATTGTCGTTCTTCGGATTAGGTTTATCGTATAATAACTTTTCACATGTTCTACGTAAAATGGCAATCAATCACGCTGTATCAAAATTTGATGGTGACACAAAGTGGATGAGAATATGATTGATGCACCTATTTCTAAACCACATTAGGAATAAGTGCAACTAAAGCAGTAATTTAATAAAATTCTCGTACAAGGCATTCAACCGGCGTTTTATTCAACTATTGCGTGTTATGTAAAATGTTTATCTTTCACTTTGAATCACTAACATACTTTAATATTATGCTAACAATGTTGTTGAAACTTTATTATATAGCGCTCTATATACGTTAAAGTTATATATTACGTCCTAATAATATACGTAAATATTTGTGAGTAACTTAGTAAATATTTTACGTTTAACAAATAAAGACTTAGGTAAATAGAATAAAAAATATTTTGATATGAAAATAATATGTAATATTTATTTCGTAATAATACAACAGCGTTTTAGTTCGATATTTTTAATGGTTGATATTTATGGCTATTACTCCGCTGATATGAGTCGGAAATTAATGATTTATAGACAATAAAATCTATTTAATAATAAGTTTGTTAATATGTGAATGAACACATCTGAAAACATTTTTTAATATCTGATTGGTCTAAGATTTCCATATTCAAACAATCAAACCAACATATTTCATCTCCATTATGTAAATATATATTTATATTTGTCAAATTGAAACTTTAAATAACAACAGATCTCTTCATTAACATTATTATTGACTAGCTGTGCCCCGCGGCTTCACCCGCGTTAATTTGAGGGAAAAGCGTACCTACTTAAATATTTTTAAACAATTATTCTAAGAGTAGGTCCCCGTCTCGTTGGTCGAGTGGTTGCAAGCGTTACTGCCAAGCAAGGAGTCTCAGGTATGATTACTGGGTCGTTCAACTTATTATTTTTTTATTTGTCGAAAATTATCAGTAAAAGAGTGATGTCATATTTACTTTAAAAGTGGAACTATAGTTAAAAAATGTCTCGAGAAGGAAATAATAAAGGACGCAACGGAAGCTCTGAAAAAAAATAATTTTTTCCCGTTTTTGTAACATTTCTTAATATTACTCAACCCCTATTGGTCGTAGCGTGATGTTATATAGCCTTAGCCTTCCTCGGTAAATGGGCTATCCAACACAAAATATTTTTTCAATTCGAACCAGTAGTTCCTGAGATTAGCGCGCTCAATCAAACAAACAAACTCTTCAGCTTTATAATAATTTTAGTATAGATGTAAGTATTTTAGCTATTATTAGTTGTGGGAAAAAAAGCTATTTTCATATAAATTCATTATACAACACCTAAAAACATCGTAGTAAGCTACTTATGATAATAATTTAGTATTTTAATAGTTCTACTAATTCATTAGCGAAAGGTAAATTTATCTTTATAATATTACGACTACGAGTAAGTCCTTTTTATGCAACTGCACGTACGCGACAGTTTGGAAAGCCTAACTTCGGTACAGCACGGTCAAAAAGTTTGTTTTGTAGTTATTTCTGATTTATTATAAAAATAAATTTTGAATTTTGTTCTATTAATATTCGTTAAATTAAATCATTTAAGTTTTTTGGAATATGATTATCACCGTCATGTAATGGTTAAATAAATTCAGATATTCCCAAGAAAATAATCTGCAAATTCATTTTAGTTATTTGCTTAATGAGGGGAAGCGAATTCACCAAGTACCTACCTATTTCGAGAAAAACTAACCAGGATCATTAGTTTGGTGACTTGCTCGGTTGTGGCATGTTACGTTAATGGATCGGTCGAGGTTTAAATTTCAACCTAACGTTTATATTTACTTTATTACGCTTTTACTTAACAGAGTCGATCTGGTTTTATGTTATACCTATTATTTTGTCGTATTATTAGTCACTAAATAATGAATCATATTAATAAGTCACTAAATAATATTAATAATAAAATTATTATAACGTGTTAAGAAGATATTTAAGGGCATAATGTAAGATAAAAATAAACACTTTAATAAACATAATAGTAAGTATTACTTTCAATAATTATACAATATTATACATATTTACAATGCAAAACTTCAACTAATTATTTACAAACAGTTTTGGTATAAATCATGTCCGCGTGGAATGATGCCAAGAATACTGGGAACATTTTCCTGTTGAATCGCAATTCCGATTCTCTGGGGAAAAAATGCACCAGCCCTTCTATCACCAGTGGAGGCTATGAGATGTGTGGTGGTCACTTTTAGAATATTTTTTTTGCACTGCTACTCCAAGGTCCAAGTGTTTCGACTGCAAACGGCACAAAAACATAACTTGAATAATATTTGTGCCGTTTAGTCATTTTAGCTTTTTCCGCAGCGGCTCCCGCTCTTAAACGGTCTCCCTGACATGAGACGGAGCTAATATATCGACGCAGCCTGAGTCCCACAAAAGCGCCCGTTCCCTTTCCCAGGGAATCAGTAAATAAAAATTATAATATATATAGACAATAATATCGTAATCCTGTGGCTTTGTCTATGTGGTGTTGTTTAAAAAAAATTTTTTTTTCATAAACAACATATAAACCATTTTATCGTCACCATAGCTCATAAAATGTAAACCTAACACGTCATGTTAGATGTTCGACTAGTGTATAGATCATTGAATTCATCTTAAGCGTAGGTATATGTCGCGTGTATTCGTGAGTTCATAGTTTTGATTTATGTGTCAGTGACGCGGCAGTTGTTATCATACATACATCTACCTATACAAACAGTACAGTCAATAAAAATGAAATTAAGACTTTGATATTGATTTAAAGTAATAAATTAAAATATTCAAAGTGTCTTTCTCAATTTTTAATATAGAATTTATTTCACTTAACACGCGATCAATTGACGTTATAAAAAAAAATTGGTTCGGTATGTTGTGGGGTATCCGAATCACCCCCATGTATGTTTTTATATTTTAAGAGTTTTTCGATTTTTTGAGAAATTTCGAGTTGACCGAAAAAAATTCAAAAAAAAAGCAAAGGACTTTTTAAAGTTTTATTTTTTGCAACTAAATTAGTATGAGTTGTACTTTTATGCATAAAATAATCAGCTTCGTAGCTTTGATAAAAGTTATGAAAATGTTGGTCTAAAGTCAAAAATTTACGTTCTGTAAATTATGACTTAAATTTTCAACTTTAAATTTAAAATCTAAACAGGTGCCTTTATGATTTCTTAGTTAGTATTAAAATGTGCCAGACTCTCAGCTTTTATAATAAAAAAAGAAAAACCGTACTCAATATGGGAAATTTGGCTAAAATCGGTCTTCAAAGACAGCAAGGTAGAGAATTCTTAAAATTATCCAACTGATTAAAAATTTTTTTATCATTCCTAAGGCAAATTGATGATTATAGAATGCCGGAAACCTATCGTTTTGGTTGGATAAGAAAAGTTTTAAGTAAGAACGAAAAAATAATGACGTAAAAATCATTTAATATTTTTAAAATTTGGATTGCTGGAGGTGACCATGTTGAAAACTCATTATAAATTCATTTAATTTCGATAAAAGTTGCAGTTGCAGTTTTTTTTTTAATGAAAAAAATAGAAGCAATGATTATTAAAAGTAACAAACTACTGTGACAAAAAAAATATTTTCTATCAATGTAGTAGCAAAAATTCCATCAAAGCAAGAACAAAGACTCAAACACATTTATACATTCATCAAAATCGGAACGTGACAAAAGCAATTTGAATTTAAATTTTGAATTAACAAATTTCGTAATTAGTCGATCACAGAAATATTCAAACAATTTTACTAGAGACCATTACAAAAACTTTTCTTCAAGTTTAAATTAAGTTTCTCTATTCAGCTTGTAAGTAAGGCATAATTATAACTGTCAATGAAATTCAGGGACGAGTAGAATTTATAACTAATTTGAACTTATTGTATGACTATACCGACTCCAGTTAATCTATATCTATAATATTATACAGTTCTAGACTTTGTTTATTGTAAAGCACTAATCTTGGGATATGATCTGAACTAAAACAGCCTAGTTAGCCAGCCTAGGAGTGAACGTCCCACTGCTGAGTAAAAGTCTTCACTCCTACCAAGAGCTACAATAGCTATCAGGAGTTAATAATGACAACCGGAATCGACACCTTTACTTGCTCTCCGAGGCACGGTTGGGTGACCCATATGGACAAACATTCACAACTGAAACAAAAGTTTGTGTAAATACAATTTTTTTTATATTCGGTTTATATTTCGATTTAGAAATAAGACCGTATTTCTGACTTTTGTAAATAGCTTGGGTGGCTCCAAATCCGCGAATCCGCAGGAAAAGTCACATTCTTTCACTCCTCGACTATAAACTCTTCAATCTAAATATGCCTCATTATCTCAAAGAACGATTTGAATTTCTAAGATACTCACATGAACACACTTTATGATGCGACTAAAATTTACTTCTCAAAACTCCCTCTCCTTTTTCCTCTTTCTGTACTAAACCTTTTTTAGTCGAAGCAGTTCGATTTAAGAATTCTCTGCCTGTAAATATAAAGCATACTAAAACTACATAAGCGTTTAAAACATTAAAAAAAAAATTAAAGCGTTTAAGTACATGCCGAATACTTTATTAAGTAGTAGGTAAGATGTTGTTGATATTTCTTACTTTTTAATATTACTTATCGGTTATTTTGCTTTTGAATTAACGTTTACGACAGCTGGAGGACTACAAAGAAACCGAAAACTTCTTTATAAATTCTTCCAACGTAATCCTCAGACCAGCGCGTCACATGCCCATAGCACCTTATGTCACATAAACCAAGACTGCCTCGGATAAAGATGTTACGCATGTGGTCAATCCGCGTTATGTCGCACATCTACCTCACCTCATCTTCATCTACGTGACGTGAAGCTCATGAGTGTGCCGAGATAATGCTGGCCAGCACTTGTGTCTGTATAAAAGGACCGGTCTGATAATGCTCTGGTATACCTGTCCCTTGAGCTTGAGTGGTATTTTGCAGCCACAGACCACACCTGTGGTCTCCCACCATTTGGCCCAAACAGCACTTATATAAGCTTAGACATTGTGACCGATGCTCCCGATTTCGTGCAAAACTACTCCGACTTAACGACTAGCTTAGGCCCTATTTGAATCGTGCTTCACCAAACTTAGCTAGAGACAACGGTATTCAAGATTACGTTTCAACCGGTTCACCCTATGCTTCAGTCTCAATCGTTCCTTAACCGGTCCGTCAACGAGCTCTATGCTATCAGCATACATCATCAGCTAAGATATCTGATACATTAAATAAGAACGGGCTAAGAGTTGAGCCCTGGTGTATCCCAATAGCTATTAGGAAGGTATCGGTTTCGACAAGAGCTGTTCTAAACACGGAAACGGAATTGCGGTACTTGTCTGTGATAACGTCAATATAGACTTCAGGCACACATTTGTATCGCAAAGCTCACCACGCATTACATTGATGTGGAACACCGTCAAAGGCCTTCTGCAGGTCCAAGTAAGTCAAACAAAGAGTCTTCCTTTTGTCGCTGTAAGCTTCCATCAAAGTTTTGCGGGAAAAAATGGTGTTGATGGTGCCCGATTTCAGCTGGAACTCATACTGACACTCAAAGACAACACACTTTCGGCGGAGTCTGAAGTGAAGAGTTTCGTGGTGTGACACATGGAAACTGGACACTGCCACTTTCTTTGTATTGTGGTAGGGGTGGGTGTGGTATAGGGGTGATGATGCTACAGCGTCACTTGCTTGGCATCGTTTCAGTGTTCAAGATACAGTTGAAAAGATCAGGAAGCATACGCACACCAAAAAACATAACGATTGTCACGCCTCCATTGATATCTCGTCAGAAACTATCAATTTCCGATCCTTCATTTATTTCACAATTTGGTTAAAACAATCTCGAGTTTCACCAGGTATTACTAGGACAAAAAGTAGGTTCGGGTGGAGGACTATACGGTGCTTCTTGTTCAGCAGGCCCCGGAAGTAGCTTCTCCATATCTCTTTCGAGAGTCATTGCGGTACAAAGCAACGTGACCTGGGAGTCCTGGCGTAAAGACATTTTAGACATCTTGCGTTGCTTTTTCCAGGGTACGCGCTAGCTTATAAATAAGATATTACCCTCCACAGTCTTCAATTTATCATATAATTGTAATAAACAAAAAACATACTTATTGACTATTAAATAGACATTTAACCTCGGTTAAAGGTTAAAAATAATTAACTTAAGCGTAATAACTACTCTTTATTTTAATAAATACTCTTTATTTTTCGCTTTGATATTATATGCTCAGTCTTCCACCTTCAAAAACAAACCTGTTAAATGCATCTCCAATGTTACGTGCTATTAAATTACCGAATAAACTATCAGATAACGATATAAACATCTTAGCCCATAACCTGCCGAAACTAATGGAATTAGTCCAGAGGGTTCTTGAAAAGGAGAAATAAATAAATAAATGTTAAATTTGAACGTATTACGTCGTTATTTAACGTCGTATTGGATTTGTACTGTTAGGATGTTATAATTGTGTCACAAATAAATAAATAATAAAATAAAAATTACTGTTCCACTAATAACATTCGTTGTGTAATTTTTTATAGATGTATTACACATTTGAAAATATGACTTTCTAAAAAGTAATCAAAGGTTTTGAATACCTTTAAAGTATATCGATTATAAAAAACTCATATGACACACACACACGCGCGGGCGCATAATCTTTCTTCTTAAAACTCGCCATGGCTTTGCAGATGCAGTGTACCGTGGTATTACTCTGGGTTATCCATAGACGATAAAAACGCGTCAACGCAAATCTTTTTGTAGATCTTTTTGAGACATACAATTGTGTTTATACACAAGTATATTATAAAGCATAGCCAGTACGTAAGTGTTAAAGATGTAAACAGTCAAAAACGTAGTTTGACTAGAAAATTACAAAACAAATATATTTCTATATAGGTTTAAACAATTTATTCTCTAAAAGAAATATTTACTTAGATGAGAACAACATAATAAATGTAACAATAGAAATAGAGACTTGTTTTTTTTTTTTTTTTGTTATAAGTTATGTTTTTGATAGCATCTCATTTATTTTTGTAGATAGTCCTACTTTTTTAACTACTGGTTCAAATTGAATGAAATTTGAAATTTACCAAAAATGGTCGAAAATGGCCTGAACTGCTTCGAGAAGAGGATGGTACGGCTGTGCTGCTTTTTTATTCGACTTGGCGGCAGATTACATATCTGTAATTTCCGGACGATTTATTTTCTAGAACTTTCTAGTCATTCACCTGAAAAGAAAACTTTAAATACTCTAAATCAGGGATGGCGAACCAATGGCACACGTGCCATTATTGGCACGCGACACAATGTTTTGGGCACGTCACCGATCACGAAATTCATAATGCACTAAGAAAAAAAAGGAGCATACAATTGGGACATAATTTCATCGGATAATTATCGGGTAATATCAATACGTAAAAGCGATAACCTTTTTTTTAGGAAAACGCATAGCCCATCGGTGTAAACCGATGTTTATACCCGTATCGATGTACGGGAGTCGCGATCACCTTTTTTTTGTATGCCCTTCCGACACAGAATAAAGACTTTTGAGCTGATAGACACAATCTATTGTTTTTATTATTTCCCAATAATTATAAAGTTAAAATTATTTGATGGCATGCCTATGATCTCAGTAAATATCTGTTTAGGAAAAATGATACGATTATGTATAAAGGTTCGCCATCCCTGCTCTAAGTTTACAAATTAACTTAAATGTACATAGGTCATTATATATTAACCTATAATATATATATTAGTCTATAATATAAAAGGATTGCTTGTATAATCTCTGAGAAGGGTAGGTGTATGTTACGAATTCCTTTTTGCCATAAGTAACTTGTACCTTTACAACAAATGACAAAAGAGACACGATTTTCCCTTAACTTCATAACCTCTTGGGAAGGCGAGTCCTTTGGGAACGATAATTTCATATATCCTACCTCCGTTGTTAGAACTGGTTTTATTGGAAACACGGCAGATTGAAAACGCTTGCAATGTAATATTTTTATAACACATCGTTTGAAATTATTTATTTATTAATTTTTTTATAGAAGAGGGGGCAAACGAACGAAGTCGAACCAATCTCTCGCTAATTCTGTTCACGTACTCCGCTTTTGCCTCAGTAATAACTCTTTTGAAGGACCTGGAGGCAAAGTTGTATTTCTTTTTTAATGCACAGGTCTTTACATCCTGGGATATCGACGCATTGGCCGAAGCTCGGTAGCTTTCCCGCTTATGGCATGCAGCCATTTTGTAGGTTCAACCAAACCAGGGCTGGGATTTGCCGCCTATAGGCACTGCAAAGCATGGAATCAAAAGTTTTATGGATTGCAGCACTCCTTCGGCAATAGAATCAGCAACGATGTCTGGATCATCCACTATAACTAACATTTATAATATAGTACGAGTATATTATATTTAGTGGCACATTTTGATAAAAAAGTTTTATCAATATATTCATTAAAAATTCCTTGAGCTTGAAATAACACTTAGAACTGTGAAATGAAATGAAATTTTCTATACATAAAAGCCTATTCAGCTGAGTGGATTCATTAACACAGGTGACTTGTAAAACCCATGTAATGTGAAATCGTATGTCACCGGGCACTCCCGTTTCCGCATAACGACCGACCCCACTTAGCAGATTCTAAGCCAGGAAGTATACTTCCGATTGTTTGATTCGATTATCAGATCAGATTTACCCCTTATAACATTAAGATTTTACTTAAGCTATATGATAAATTATATTAAAATATTCCATGTTCATGGACCATAATTAATACTCGTATTACATTACATTCACATTTAATTCAGTATTTATATAAAAATTATGCTTACTTTTTGATATACTAAACTGAACAGAATCAGTCTTTAAACGTCCCACTTCTAGGACTTATACGAGAAGTGTTGAAGTTAATCCACCACGTTGCTGCACTGTGGGTTGGCGGATAATTCCCCTACTATGAGTAATGACTAGTATCAGATGTCTTTGATAACAACCGGCACCGACGGCTTTACGTACTCTCCGAGGGATAGTGGGAAGACCCACAAGAACATACAACTAGACCAGAAACAAATATTTGTACAAGTACAAATATCTACCCCGAGCCAAAATCGAAACCGCGACCGCTGGCATTAAGACGACTACTCGCACCACTACACCAGAACGGCTGTCTTGCTTTTGATATATGTATTTTTCTCAATTTAATTTTATATTTTTAAGATTTCACCTATATATTTTTTTGGGTTTACCGGATAGGTTTTCAATTTACCTTAGAGATAATATCTTACCATTATCGGAACCGATGTAAAGATATCGTTAGTATACCCCTAACATAAACCACAAGATTCACGGATGCATTAGCTGATTATATTGGAAAGAAAAGCTTGCTTTCATTATCCCATTAAGTGAAAGAAGATTATATTTAATTTTGTAACATAATGTTTCATACTCGAGTTTAAAAGGAAGCAAAACGGAAAAAGAAATATTTTTGTTCATAAATTCTTTTGAGAAAATATTTTGAAATGAAGTAGGTATATTGTTAAAGGATATTATGACTAATTTTAATATATACATATATATATAATAAAATATGATATTTTTAAAATCTCTAACAAATGCGTACAAAAATTCATAAGAATTACACATGATTTATGGAAATCTAAACAACTATTGTAGTTAAACGACTTTATTATGCACCCTACCACATGCAAGAAATACATAAATTACGTAAATATTTTAACCTTACGTATAAGTATATACTATTATCATTATACTGATCAAATTTCGATGAATACAACGCGAACTGTTTAGGGAAAGTCCTCGAAAGATAAAATCAAATCACTTTTGGTTAATATAATCATATTAAAATGTACGTAAATGTATATAGTGGACGACAGGCAACAAAGCGCTTCATTTGTAAATGATTGATTTTTCTTTGACGCTTATGCTTATTGCTCTGCCCCTATAGATAATTGGAAAAGCAAAAAAAAAGTTTATTTTAATTATTGATGTTTGGTAGCTTATAACATTATCCAACAATGAGCTTAAATCGTAAGTTATTATTAAAATCGGAAAATTATGTATTGAAATTAACTAAAAAAACGATTAAAATTGTCTATTTATTGAGAAAGGATATATATAGTCTAATAATTATAAGATCATGCTACGACTAGATAGAAGTGGAGTATAGTTTTTGACGTGATAACGTCTTATAAATCGATAAACGTCAGCTGCACGCACGAAAAAGTATGACTCATTGTTACGTTCCGCGAGCAAGAGCGAGAAACAAGCGATAGAAAGGCACGATCGGCCTAAGCGTTCGGTTTGTGACGCATCTATCTCTCTTCCACTCCATCGGCAGATGCGTCCGAGTAGAAGAGAAAAAAAAATTGAATTAATGAATGTAAATAAATGTTAATTTATCGAAAAAATTGAAACTGTCAATTAACTCCTTCTTTGTATTATACAAAATAATGATAATTCAGTGATAATAATTCAATTCAATTCATAAAAGTATGCAATTTTTCATCAATGTTTTCTTATGACGTTATCACGTAAAATTATCGTCCGCATACCGACTTTACAGACAACCATTTTTTGACGATTATGTCATTAGGAGATCCTAAAAAGGAAAAAAAGCCTAAAAAAGTTAGTTAGCCAATCTGTTAAACATATTTAGCAAGAAATAAACGGATAGTTAATTTTATTAAACAATATCTTCTATTAATTATTTATTGGTTACATTTATTTATTTTTAAGCTTTACACTTGTTACATTCATTTGTCTTTAACCATTTATATAAACGGGACCGAAAAGAAAAAGGGTCGGTTAAAAAATCTTCAATATCTTCAAAAGTATTTTAGCTTAGTAGCTTTATGAAAGAAAGAATATTTTAATGAACTTAAATGAAATTAAAAAAAAAATTCAAGCTTTTTATTTTTAATAAATAAAAATGCATAGTTTTTCCAGTATTTTCGTAAATGTAGGTTGGTTACAGATTTGCCGTTTTCACGCATTTTAGTACTTTGTGTTGCCTCGCAATACTGCTTTTATACGTTTTGGCTTACTTTCTACTAGGTTTTTGAGGCTACGCTGCGGATTATTCTGCCGTTCCTCTATTAAAGCTTCTTTCATTTCACGTAGTGTGTGTGGCGGCGGATCCCGCTGACTTACACGTCGTCCCAGTTCGTCCCATGCGTGCTCAATGGGATTTAAGTCGGGACTGCGTGCTGGCTACTCCATGTGTGTGATACCGATTTCTTGAAAATGCAAACACTATCTGAGCTGTATGCGGGCAGGTGTTGTCTTGCATAAAAACTACATTCTCGCCCGTGTCCACTAAAAATGGACCAACGTAGTCATTCAGAATTTCAGTGATATATCTTTCTGTACCTACTTAAAGTTTCATTTTCTGTCACCGCTAGCTCAGTGCGGCTTTCGGTAGTAATTCCAGCCCACACTTGAACACAGATGTAAGAGAAAAAAACTGTTACGAAATATTATGTATATTTATAAATTTAAATTTTTTTATATAAAATAATGTAGTATTCAATAAAATTAATTTTTCGCAGTTAATACTCTTTCTAAATATGTCATCTGTTTAATAGGCACAGAGCTTTATCACATAATGGATTTATTACTGCTAAAGGTTGACTGAGTACGGTTGATATCCATATTTATCTTGTGATGCTTGTGAGCAGTACTGTATTTCTGATATAAACATACGTTGTTATCAAGTGCATCCATTTCATATTTGATTTTAATCATTTTTTAAATTATGCTTATATGAATATCCATATGAGTATTTTTCTTTAGTATGAACTCGTAGTAGTGTTGCCGTGCAGCGACTAGCAGAAAAAAATAGTCCCGACCTCTTTCTTGCTCAGGTGTTGTAAAACGTGACTAAGGCCATTTTGGTGCGAACAACAGTGCAACGACCAGAGTGGTGATGGGCACCGTCACCATATCCTTTTTTTATTTGGCGGGAAAAACCGCACACCCCGTCGCCCGGGGAGACAACGGGATATCCTATAATAACCCGCCGTGCGCCCTCACCCGCCCTTAGAAGGCGGACCACGGGTACCGCGTACGTTGCTCCGTGGCCCGCAGGCGGCAGCCCCATCGGGCATCGAACTTTCGCGGCTGGCTGTTTCGGCGGACGGTGGGCAATCCCCACCTACCCCAATCCCCACCCTACCGTCCTCATCATCGTCGGCATTAGCCGCATGTGACTGCGCCTGAGCCGCCCCGCGCACCGGCAGCGAATTGGATCCTAAAGGAGTGAGTCCTCCCGGGCCCTCTCTGCCGCTTCCCTCTGCGAGATGACGTCCTCGCAGAAGGTGGTGACCGCGGTCCAGGCCCTATCACCGCCAACCATCGCTCGCGCTACGGCCGGCAGCGACAGGTCCTCTGCAATGACTGCAGCGTGATCCCGGCTCTGCTCAGCCCAGGCTGGTCACGACTCGAGCGTATGTTGCGCCAAGTCCTCACTGCAGTCACAGTGGTGGCAGCCCGGTGTCGTCTCTCTTCTTGCGACGACGTGCAATCGTCACCATATCCTGCCACAACACATTGCGCTTGCCAACGCGCTTGCAAACTATGACGAATATTGGCAAGCTCTTCAAAGATGATGGGAGTGACTTACGTTCGGTAGTGGACATTCAACGGCTGATGTGGTGGTAGTAATGTAACTGATCGAAAGTATTAATGCAATTCAGGAAGCGTCAACAGCGGCATCTATTATGATAGTGTCGTACTTTTACAAAAATAAATCGCAATCTATTAAATTAATTTTAATTCATTATTAATTAATTTAATTATAAAACATTATTTTACACAACGCTAATACCATTTTTCGGATCACATTTAAATGTATTAACTTACCTTCTAAGAAATTACAATAACTTTTGATTGAGTGAAGCGATTTTGATTAAAGTACCTGGATGACCGAGCTTTGCTCGGTTAAATTATATTTAGATATTATTATAATTATACTGATGAAACATAAATAATATTTTCGATCTGACTGACATAATAGTAAAATAATAGGAACTGGTTATTTAAATAAAAATAAAAAGAGCTCTCAATAATAGTTTTTCTCACAAAAAAAGAAACTTGAAAAAAAAAAATTTAAAAAAATCGGTCTGTAGACCTGGATTCGAACCCGGGTTTTCTGGTTTCAAATCCGCCCGATACCCATCCGAGCTATTATAAGCTTATAAATGACAGCGAAATTTACCTTCGTATTCTAATGATATTTTTTAATTGCATTAAAAAAGGGATAAAACGACATTTTCTAAAAATAAATCCTAGCTAGATCGATTTATCACCCCCGAAACCCCCTTCATATTAAATTTCATGAAAATCGTTGGAGCCGTTTCCGAGATTCAGATTATATATATACAAGAATTGCTCGTTTAAAGATATAAGATAAAAACTAAACGTTACCTCAGAATGTGCTTTATAATTTTCGTGCTGACATTTTAACCTGTCTACTTTTTAGCCGTGATGCGTACTTACAACTGACAGACAGGTAAACATTTCTCGAAATAATAGAAATATATTATAATTAGTATTTTTAGACCCGCACAAAAATGTTTTCTCCAAAAAAATAATAAGAAAAACAGACACGTGAAATTTATAATTTTATTATGTCTATATAGTAGATAGATAATCTGCGTCTCGTAAAATGTATCCTTAAGGCAGGACGTAATTTTATTTCGGTAAAAATGTAATATAAATTACTCTAATTAAAATATTCATTTGATAACATTTCGTTTCAATATTGAAGTTATCAGAGCGTATATTATATAAAAATTACTTTGAATTTATTAAAAAAAATGTAATATTTTGTTAATAGGTTTTTGATTGAAAAGATATTTGATCTTGACAAACGAAATGCGTACTCCGAGTAATCTAAGCCCGTGATGGCTTCAGTCTCTTGTTATTTCGCTGTTTAATTTAAATATGTAAATTTTATTAGGCATAATACAGGCTGAGGACTCTTGAATTGCAAATGAATGTGACATTACATTTTATAGGCTGGTAGCCAATTCGCCGGGCCGTTTCCTTGGCAAATTTTCACTTAGAAATATCCTCAATTTCGGCAGCGTTTTATTGGATACATTTAGGTGAAATAACAAGATGTTTACGTCCGTATCGACTGCTATTTAAATTGTTTAAACGATTTCTTTTTTTTTTAATAACATCGTAACAATTTTAATAATTTATACAGTTACATATATACTTTTACATTACAGTTTTATTGTAAGAGATAGAGAGAAGTATAGATTTTGCTGTTTTATTTCGAATAAAGATATGTGTTACAGTATTTTTTCCTACAGTTAAACCGAGTAATAATTGTCGTTGCTTAAATAAGTATAATTCAACAACCCTCAGTGGAGCAGCGAAGCAGATTAAGCTCCGACCTGAAATAGCGAAGGAGATGTCTTTCGTAGGAGACGAGATCTCCGCCTAGTAGTGGCATGCTTATAGACTGTTAAGCCCCAGTACAATAGTGTGCTGCAAAAAACGATTATAAGATAACGATTATAGAAATGAAACATACGAATAGAAATAGTAGTATTTAGACGTCGAGGAAACCGAAACTTCATCTCTCTCGAGGCGTGTGATAAATGATATTTTCTATTTGTGCTTAAGCTGGGTTTAGTGCGGACGTGGAATCTAGACGAGAAAGATCTAAGCCGTAAACCGAATGAATGTTCTTATAATACCCATTATCTGTCTGGCCATTTACCGTTTTATGCCATCATTTAAAGAATAAAATAGCTTTTAAGTAATATTTAATGTCAAAAAACAATGACAACAACTCTGTATAAACAGTATAATATAGTTTACTTCAAACTAACTTCAAATCTAAGAACGGTATGATATTTAAAAAAAAAAACTATTTTATTTCACAGAAATACGTAGTTTCTAAGTTCAGTCATCTACAGGCGTAAATGATGCTGTGTATCTAAGTTATCTATTACTAGCGGCCCGCCCCGGCTTCGCACGGGTATTTAACTAAAATTTCAAAAAATACAAATTAATATTTTTTATCACCTACACCTGCGTCGATACTCGAAAATATTTCATAATAGACGGAGTGAGTTGTCAAACGTAATATTCTAGCTCGCGACTTCACGGAGAAGTCGAAAATGGTTATAATATTTATTATTAATTTTGTTATAACATATAAATTATTATGTTAAAATATTTGAATACTTATAAAATATAACGGTATTATAGAGTAGGGATTTAATGTTTAAATAAACATTAAAATAAAAAGAAAAATTGTTACATTTTATGAACATGAAGCTCGGCCTTTGATCTGAAGAAAGTTACATGGGAGTATTATCTTTTTACAACGAAATCGAAATACTACACCTTCCGTACTATTTCTTTATAAATAATATTCTTGTTTTTCCTTCGAGGTGCTAGAATCACCAGGTTACTCTGGAACATGCCACATACAACTGGCTGTGAGAGAGAGAAGCAGCTTTCGCTCAACTATACTCCCGCTACATTAGGAGTTTGACCTTAAGCTTTGTTTATGGTAAATACATACTCATATACACTCATACATTATATTATTATCCAGTTTCCGGAAATCACCATTTCCTATTTTAAGCAACAGGTCTGAGAATAGTCCGGCAGTAACATCTCCCCTCCATCTAGATTCTAATATTTATGGTAAGGCTCAGTTTTGTCACTGAAGGCTACAAATGCTTCTGTACTGTACTGTATTGTATCAACCTGTAAACAGCTCACTACTGAGTAAAAGTCTTTTTCCATATAGAAGGGTTGAAACTTAATCCACCACGATGCTTCACTGCGATTTGGCGGATAATATCCTACCATAAGTAAGGATTATTATAAGGTATCCATGATAACAAACGGGACCGACGGCTTTACGTGCTCTCCGGGGCATGGTGGGGAAACCCACAAGGACATACACCCAGACCTGAAACAAATATTGGCACAAATACAAATATCTGCCCCGAGCGGGAATCGAACCCGCGACCACCGGGATTGAGCAGAGGCGTTAAAGAGACTACTCGCACCACTACACCAGAACAGTCATCAATGGTTCGTTCATTGTATCGTTGGTATAATTACACCACAAATCAATACGATTTCATCTCTTAGATTTGAATAAACCTGCAAGTAATAATTTTTTCAATTTTGATTGACTCGGCACAGTTGGTAGTGACATTGCTTTATGCTCCAGGATCATTGGTTCGATTCCCGCCTCGAGTCTGGGTGTAATATGTATTTATTTCCATATTATTATATGTATATTTATAAAAAAAAATATGTATATCAGTCACCTAAAATACAGGAATTAAGTTGCCTACCTTAGGAACAGACGATCGTGTGTGTATGTCACACATATATTTATATTTAATAATAGTCTATAACTAAGAAGGAGGAGATAAAAGCTGTCATGACAGCTTTTATCTCCTCCTTCTTAGTTTTAGTGTAAGATAAAGTTAAATGGGTACATGATTTATAATTTTTTCTGATCTTGTTCCGACATTAGTCCATGGTGCCAATCTGTACTAATTGGGGTGTTAATGCCGTATAATTCAAAAATGTTTCCAAATTCACTTCGGTGTCTTCTATATCTGTATCATTGTGAGTACAGATGCCTTGCTGATGAGTCATTTAGTTTAAAACATTTGACTTAAAACAACATCAAAATTGAAATAAAAAATATGATATAGGTAAAACACTATTTTACTATAAAGCGACCACACGGTATATTTACAACTCAATTTTGTTACGTTTAATATAAAGTCTTGGCTGTTCCACCAGGAGCACCCAAAAAAAAATATCACCTACACCTGCGTCAATACTGGAAAATATTATAACATAATAGACGGATTGAATTGTCAAACATGTGTCAAAATAAAATGTAATTTAAAAAAAATCACTAAAGAGTATTGATATCAAAATAACTTTCTACCCCCTTTTAACCCGGTTAGGGGATGAATTTCGATAAAATACGAAACACGTCTTCAATCAATTCTGTTAAATAATATTTATGCAAAATTTGAAGTAGATTGGACCAGGGAATCATGTTGTCCCATACAAAGTTTGCCTCCCTGTTTCATCCCCTTAGAGGTAGAATTTCTTAAAATCCGTTCTTAGCTGACCTCTACTCAGCAAAAGGAATATTCCTACCAAATTTCAAGTTTTTAAGTCTCATAGTTCCAGAGATATCGTGATGAGTGACTATATCTATAGAAAGTCTCCTATATATATATAGATTGAATAGATGTAGATATACTACGTAATTTTTTATTATGGCAAGTATAATAAGCTTCCAAGGAACTTTATGTTATTAGATAACTTAATGTAAATATTGTTTCTACCTTTGCAGCATATTAATCGCACAAATATTATTATTTCGCTAACGTTTCTACATACACGAATGTGTGTATTCAAACTCACGGTTTGATAAAGTTTTGTAGTGAATTTCCTTCTTAAGCACTACACTCCAAAGTTCTCGGGAGCTCTTATTCGATCTGTAGTATTCCTAAGCCGTACAAAATAGTTCGTTACTTGAACACTCATATTTCTATCGTACCTGCTTTGCCTTATAACATTTATGTATAACTAAATCCTTAAGAAAGTTGAGCGATGTCTAATAATCGATAATTTCTTTAGTAGAGCGTAAATTTTGATTGCGTCGTTTTATTATTTATCTCTAGTATACAGAAATCACTATTTTCTTTGATCTGTTCTTTTAAAGAACTCAGCGGTACTGTACTTTATTTTAATAGAATTTTTACTAATAGATAGAGTGATAAACAAGAAAAGTATCTATTTATTTATATTAAGTATTTAGGTAGAAAAATCGCTGAACCGTTAAGATATACGAGTACAAAAAATATGCTAGAAAGTTGTACAAAAGAGTTGGCGATGGTGCTTTTATTTATCTGATTACGAACATTCATGATAATTATTTGTACCTAACTCAAATTAATGTAAACGGTATTGGGTATTGGTGAAGTTATTGTCATCAAATCATTGTTAGACCTTGTTCAAATGAATGTTAATTATCTTAGGTATTTCATTAATTTTATATATATTTTCAGAGCTCCAAATTATGCACAATAAAAAAAATTCCGAGTTTCAAGGTTCAAGGTTTACTAGCACGTCGCTGCAGCGCTAACTAGAGTTTTCATACATACGAAATCGGTGCAGGTCGCTAGTATTTCATTCATTAATTGTTATCGTTAAAATTTGTTTTACTAAAACACTTTTGCCCACCTTGTATTTCTTTTCTGCTTTTAGTAACTATTTTAATATAATATTAAGGCGTTGTCTTCTGACTTTGTCATATTAGCATGACTTTCTCATCTTAGTATAACTTTCACGTAGTTTTAATATCAACAACTTAAACTTAACAACTATAAAAAGTCATGACATTTATATAGAAAACTACAAACTTTAAGTAATATTCTAACTACATCTAATTAATGTTATTGAACTAAATCGAATTGAGAACCAGTCAGCAAGTGTCCAGGATAGTCGGAATAGTAATTATTTTAATTGCAAGTTATGTTTACATCGAAGCTGATGCGTCGATATTTTTGCACATTTTATTAACAATTTACTAAGCAGTAAAACGCGGGCAACTCCACAAAGACCTATTAATGGTTTTCTGGTGTAGCCCTAAAATAGCTTTTAGTGTTAAATTAACTGCTTCTTCGTAACATTTTCCGATGATAATTAATAGTAAAGTAAATGAACTAGTAAATGAACTACAAGTAGTTTATTTCGATTGTTAATTCATTCAAATTACACAAAATTCCAAATTATTTCAACGCAACGGTGTAATTAATTATATTTATACATTTAAAGTGTTTCTCGCTAAATCAGTAAAGTTTCTATGTATTTTAATAAAATTAAATTTAAAATTCTCTCATAAAAAACTGAGCAACTTATAATAATAAAATTATGCGCTCTATCTCGCATTCTCGAACACTTTTATTAAATTCCGTAAAAATATTTGTCGAGCACATGTGTCTACCACAAAAAACTATTATTTTTAAGGAACGCAAACGTGGGGTGCATAGAAAAAACACTTATTATCTTATCGCTATGATGGATGATTATATAATTATAATAGCGGGAATTCGAAGCACTCATGGCGTTAAAACATAAGTAACAAATTAAAATAAGTAACAAATTTATTATTTATATAATATTATATATTTATATTTTTTTTTTCAATCGAGAAGGATACGTACTTCAATTAAATGCGTTCTTTTCATTTTTAGTTTATTGTAAAAATAAATAAACTTGATATTAGTCATATTTTTCTCCTTATTCTTCTTACGTTTGTATTTCTATTTTAAATAAAAGTATGATAAATGATAGAAAATAATATAGACGTAACAAAATCTACAGCAGTGTGTATAAATAAAATAATGAAGTCCTCTATCAGAATGTTTTAAATATATGTCGAGAATTTTTAACAAACGTTAAATAACACGGAATTGATTGCAATTATGCCGCCAAAGGCAATGTTGCATGATTTTTTACCCTCCCGCCTGACACGTAAGGCGAGGGTGCCGAGGGGAGTAAATGTGCTGATATCACGATTCGAATAATGTTTAAGATAAATTTTGCTAAGCTTTTGCTAAGGTATATTTGCATATTAAATTTATAAATAGTGAAATCTTGAAAACGTCACCGATAAGTTCATAAAAATTAGAATATTAATGTTTGTTAAAAATTATAACATTATTGAAAATGAAATTCTCTATTTATTCGTATAATTTCAAATATTTTGTGAAATCAGTGATATTTATATAAATATATTTCGATTCATTTAAATAAAAAATATTATTGACTCATGTAACTTTATAATCTATTTACAAAAAAGTTTTTACACAAGATTCACATTTATTTCTAATACTGAAACGATTCGTTGCGATCCATAAAAAAACCTATAAAAATAATTAGTCGAAATTTCTGCGGCCTACATGGCAGGGACGAAAAAAATATATAGAAGATATTAAGTCAACGTTACCATTAACGATTTCCCCCAAACTTATAAAGAACAAGAACTGTTGAAGGGACGTCTTAATACACAATCGGGGACGGCAATCTTGGGGCGACGGAATAGTATAACAAATTATTGTTGCCGGACGGTCAACGGGCCCTTTACGAGGCGCTTCCCAACGTTGATGATGATTTAGATGCAAAGACTATCGGAGGATGTTAGCTGATATCGCGGCAAATACCCTGTAACCATAGAAACGATATAGGGCAGACCCCAACTCCCCCGACACTGTCTAGTTCACGGACACTTGTTATCCTTATCATAATAAATTGGTCTGGAATGCGTGCAATAACTTGAAGCAAAATCGCAATAAAATTCTAATGTGGAATTTCGTTATGATAAAAATGGATTTATTACTTTTTTGTCTCGTTCGAATAAGAGTTTAACTTATATGCAAAAAATATATATTGACATTTACAATTTAAAAAATTACCTGTATTTAATATATATAATGTTTGTTGGAACACATGAATAATTTAATTTAGATTACTATGATGCTATCTATATATAATAATACGTGAAGCTTATGCTTACTTTGTAACCCTTTTTACGAAAATTACGCGGACGGAAAAGTATGTTTGACACAGTTAAAGTTTATATGGAGAAGTGCAGATTGCTAATATTTTTTATAATAATGTTTAAAAAAATACATTAAATTAATTTAAAAAAACACTACACACACTACGGCACACACACATATGTACAATGTACATATATACACAAATTTTATTTATTGTCAAAGTCTGTTGTCAACACGGTCTTAAATACAGGTCTTGCAACGAATTTTTTATCACAGATCAGGTTCAATGATTGCTGCATATGCTTACCATGTTATGCGCAATCATATTTTTATTATGTTGAAAATGCTGTTAATTATAGATTAGATCGAATTTCGACCACTGGGCGACCACTAGTTTTAATAATTATGCAAGATTAGATGTTGACTTTGTAAAAGAATAAATCTATTTATTTCTATTTCTATTATGTATATGTAAGATGACGATCTCTGTAATTTATTTAAATATGTATTACAGACCTACCCATATGCAACAATAAAAACGGTGAGGCCCGGTAATATTACGCGGCGACTGATGATGATACATCGACGTCGGTGTCTGTGTTGATCGTCACTTACCCTACCCTTATCATATAGCATGTAATTTTGAATTCATTGCCCTCCGGCACCCGTCAACCGAATTGAGAAATTTTATTAAAATACAATATTCGATCTATATTTTTGTTGTTTGTTCATATATTACAATATTATTTTTTATTACAGGTACTATATGGTGACTAGAGGATGAGCCATGGAATCTCGCAGTGCGCCGCCGAGCCCCGACGAATCTGGGGAGGCGGTGTTCGACTCACGCTGTGGACGGTACACGCACCAGCCATCTTTACAGAGAGCTTTTGCAAGTTGTCGCGAAAGTGGTCGACCACGACCCCATCATCGTCATGCAGCATCCGAGCCAGCCCGACCAGACGATCGTGTTCTTACAACAGCCGAAGTACACGACTATCCCTCATCAGAATCCGGCATCGCAGCCGATTGTCCTCATCCCCATTCAAGCAATGCGGACGATAGTCCCTGTTACGATCGATCAGATTACGAAGGGAATTCTAGTTACAGTTTAAAACACAATTTTCATCACACGGTAGATTGCAGTAAACATAGACCTGAATTTAATCGAAGTCATACACCAGAGTATAATCACGAGGACTCAGATTGTGATAGAGGTCACCCTCGTTCACAAACATCTCGCCGACCACATAGAAAACATAGAAAAGAAGACGGGGACGAAGCTCAATCGCTTGATGAACGATGCGCCCGTGATCTCGATGAAATATTACCGGCAAGACTTGCTGCAGTAAATTTATCGAGAGACCCGCCGCCACAATCTTGGAATCGAAGTAATATTGCTGCTACCATGGAACGCTTTGAGCCCGTCGATTATTCATATGCGTATTACGACCATCACTTATCTATGCCTTCGTCATCAAGGAAAGCAAATCGGCAACGTGGACGTGGTGGTGTCCCGCGAGATCGAACCGCACGACACAATTTTGTAACAAGATATGGCACTGAAGAAAATATATACGAAGAAATAACAGATGGTTCTAGAACATGTCCAAAACACCGATATATGCCACGACAATCTCTAGTTTCACTTGATAGAAGCGTTGTGGAAGAAGAAGTCCGTCGAGTAGAGTCAAGGCATAAAAGAATTTTGGGAGAGTTAAATCTTAGTGTAGAAGCAATGTTAATGCCGGAATGTGAATCGCCTGATTCAGAACGTGCCGAAGACCGTGATAATATAGAAGAACTATTAAGAGTGGGCCCTACGGACGAGTTATTGTCACCAGCTAGTTGTAATCCCCCAGACTTGGATAGTGGTTTTAGTGGAAGTAGTAGTGGAGCAAGCTATGTTGGTAGTTTAAGAAGAAAACCAACAGGTTCAGTACCGCATCTACCTGCAGTAGCTTATGGCACACGAGGTGCAGGTGTTCGAATTTTAGGAGCAGACGAATGTAATTTACGTTGTCCTCGAGATGGCCCGTCACCAAGAAGTTCGAGTTGTGGAGATGCTAAATCCAGTGGTTTTTGGAATAAAAAGGCTTGGAGGAAAATTTCTGGATTTTCAAGCTCTAATAGTATAAATAAAGCTGGTTTAACAGGTGAGTTATTTTTTTGTCTTATCTTTTCAATTTCATCTCATTTTATACATCCTTTTATTTGGAAGTTTAAATTAGTCAGTCTTTTTGTTTTTTGTTTATATTTTAATTTAATTTTTTTCATTTTGGTATACTGTTTTTTTTTTTTTTTTTTGATAATATAAATATAACCACGGTATCATTGAAAAATTACATTCTGAATTTAGCTCAAACTCACATAGCTGCAGTTTTTATTTAAGAAACACAAAATAAAATAACACATAAACGATTTCATAAGCATACCTAAATAAACGAAAAGCAAACGGTGATCAAAGAGTTTAGAGTTTAGTTTTTCATCATTTCGTCCGCCATAGGAACTGTTTCGATGGGCGCGCTAGATGTTTGTTGTTATCGTTTGATTATTTTGTTAACGGTGCGGCATTTCATTGCAGGTCTGCTCGTTAGGTACACTTTCCGGCGTAAGTCCGGCTCGCAAGGTACTCAGGGCAAGCGGCGTGCCGAGCCCGTCAAATGCGATGCGTGCCTCTCACAACGATGTTAGCCGCTATTATGGTAAGGGCCAACAGTAACGATAGATTCGTTATTTAAACATTTTTAAAACCTGGACTTATCATAAGCAGTGTAGGTGCAACATAAACAATCGGGACCAGTCTTTGTTTATTTGTTATTTTATTTTGTTGTAATAAACAATTGGCAAAGCGCGTCCCTTCAAATTTAAGCTTTTTTCTAATTATAATTATTTTCTTACTAGTTCATTTACTTGTTATTTTATTTATTATAATTTTTTTTTTTATTTTTTTTTATCACCCTCATTAATTATAGCACTACGACATATAATTACATTTAACATTTAAACTTTCTTGTTTATTATATTTATAAAAATATAATCTAAATCTAAAACTCTAAGTGAGTCAGTAACGAGCAGCGATGCGGCTGGGTCAGAAACGATTAACAAAGACGATACAAAGTTCTCTCATTAAGGTATCGCCGATATTACTTTTGCTAACTTCGACTTAAGTATTGTTCCGCAAGAACCAAGACAATAGCATGCACTTCTACTTAATTAAGTTTTGTCGATATTACGAGCAAACGAAACTTTATTCGATTAGCTCTTCAAGACTATATGACGTTGTCTATAAACGATTGATCAAAAAAATAAAATACACAATAAATATTAATTAGTTTAAATGGAATTATCTTGGTTACAGATGAAGCGTGTAGGCCAAGCAGAGCTAAATCCAGAACGACTACTATCCCATACAGGTTAATTTTTATCAATAAAAAATGCTGACGATCCTTAAAATATAATGCATGCTTAAGAGTCCTACCCATTCGGTGAATAAGCTAATAAATTATTTCGATTTTTTATTTAATTTCGATATTTTTTTTGTTTCAGCTACTCCAACGGAAAACTGGTGGTGCCGTTGGATTCCCTAGCACAAAGTTGAGGGGTCCAACCTCCTTGTAATTCCCGTCTCGAATTCCTGCGAAAAACTTCTAAGTACTAATGGACAACGATAAAAGTCAAATACCATGTTACTTGAAGCATGCAAGTGTCTCGTGTTAACTGTACATTAACTGTAGAGATGTGAAGGTTCACGATTCTATTCCTCCGATGTTTGTGGCTATCACGAAATACTTGTACGGCTCTCATCGACATATATGGCATCTGTTGTCGTCATGTTTAAATAATTGTATCGTTCGTTAAGTCTTTCGAATTTTGAATATGAAAAAAGCATTCCTTAATAAAAGAATGCATATTTCTAGATGGAAAAGTAATTATAAAAACAGAATTTAATTAAATACCAACATTCCATACAATTTAGCGTCGAATTGTAATAAAGATACGATTACAATTTTCAGTGCGTCTATAAGACTCGCCGTTTAAGCTTGATTTTACTTTTTGTATAGTAAACTCATTGTAAATAAAACAATCAATGAATAATAGAAAAGAGGCGTATACGTTGAAGTGATAGAAGAGCCTAATTGATATTTTATATTGTTAACATAACAGTTTCATAGAAACATAATTAATAACTACGTTGTTGTTACTTATCACTATAACTATATTTCTATTTTTAGTAGACATTAGGTACAAAAAGGCTGACATGATTCAATCCGATTTTATATGTGTATCATATTTCCGTAACAAATATCTTTTCTTTATAATTTATTAAATTTACCTTATTATCAGTGTCAGTTTTTTTTATTGTCTTCATTCTAATTAAGAATCACAAAAACATTATTACTGCAGTTGTATGTAAATCAAGGTCCAATATTTTATTTACACAAATTAGTTTTTGTTATTACCTATTTCCTTTTATTATTACTCAAAGCCGTTATTTTTTGTAATAATTGTTAATAATTGTTAGTGAATAAATGTAAATTTTGTAAATAATGATAAACATGGTGCACTCATTTTACATCATATTTAAGTAAATACAAGTGTAAATAAAACAAAAAATACGATGTGGCGCAATTATGTTAGATATTTATATGCGTTTTATATAGGTTACAGATGCGGATAAAAAATCCATTAAACTGCCGGCCTTTTAATAGAGTTTTATGTATATAACTGACTGTATTTAAAAAAATACAACCAAACTTGTGGGAAAAAACTTTATTATGGATATATTTTATGGATCGTTAATAAGGTGACGAATTTCTGTAAGCCTTTTAAAAGCATAGATATTTTGTATTTTATACCGTCTCAAAGAAGCGCATTGTTTGAAATTTAATCTTGTTTATTCATTTTCAAAACTTTCTCAACTATTTATTCGCTTCAAAAATAAGTACACTAAACCCTAATACTGTTTTTGATTATAATAGGCAATTACTATGTAAAATATTACAAAAATTTCGAGGCAGAATTTTGAATAGAAATCAAAGTATATTATAATTTTCCCGTTTGTATTTAACGTCTACGTTGATAAAGTAAGCCTTTTTACTATGAATTTGCTTTTAATTTACAAATAAAATAACGGATGAAACCGAGGGCATTATACATTTCTATAAAGTTAAAGAAAATAATTTTTCGAGAGACGAACACTTTAGATACTATATAGATACTATGTATCCCAATAATATGAATATCTTTGTCAACTAGTTATTTATTTCTATACTACTTATATAATATTGTGATTTTCTATATTGACAGACAAATTAAAATACTTGTATCCAATCAAACTATAAACATATTTTTGCGAATGTTGACGAAATAAAATCTTAAGATAAATAATATTTTTCATTGGATTAATGTAACAAAAATAAAGTAATAAAAATTCATTAATAATAAACCAGTCCAAATATATAAATGTTTGTGTTTTGTCATGGACTTTTTAAATCACTGTAAATATTACTACGTATTAAAACACTGTTCTTATAATCAGCGAGATATTATTTTATAAGTTTGTTGTAATTTACTCGACTGATTGAAACTTAAATAATCAATGTTACACAATTCCTTTAACTGTCTGTAATTTAGTGATCGTGTTCAAGTCAAAAGAGATTTTTATTAAATAAATTTTAAAACGTCATTGATTTTAATTATTCTATCCTCATAAAAGAAACTAGCAGCAGCGCTTAACGGAGTTCAGCTTCTATAAAATTAATAAACCATTACACAGGCGATTTAGCTTCTCATAAATGTTAACTACATATAAGAACTGCTTAAATTACTTAATTTTTAATCGACTTCGATAAAGTCAAAAGTAAATCTATGCTAAGTTGTCTATGTATGAATGGTTATTTTTCCACGCCATTTTATGTGATGCACGTGCCTTAACGTCTGCTCAAGAAAAAGAGTATTAGTAGTAGTTAGTAATATTATTTTTTTTTTGTTATAGTGACATCATTATCATAACAACCTATTTGGGTTTTTGATAAACATTTAAACTTTAATTACTAACAAGCTTTAATTTTATAGAACAGGTACGATGAATAAAAATACACGAGTTTCAAATGTATTTTATGGCGACATTTTTTATTTTATTTAGTAAAATTGGTGACGTATTTTGTTAGTAAAGAAAATTTGATTAAAAGTAAAGAAAAAAAAAAAATACGAGCGGTTGAGCCAGCGATCTCTGCTCGTGACAAAAATATGTATTAGTCATACAGATACAGATATTTGTCGTGGTCATAAGATTTGTCTTTGGGTATATTTCCGAAATCCCGCCACAGGACTTCATTCTACCAGGCGCCATTGAATTTTAGGCGTTTATTTCATTACTTATTATCATTACTGTCTACAATGCACACACACAAAAAAAATAAACATATGATAAAATTAAACATTTTTAGATACCTATATGTGTGCGTTGGTCATCAATTTGTAACAACTTTCGTATTCAAAAGGTTAAAAAAAATTAATGATTAGAAATAGCGTTTTCAGTAAGTAGGTTAAAGGGCTAAAGTTGAATATTAATTTATCAAATAAAACGGAAGCCGAGTGTTCGTGACGGACAATCTAAAGAAGCCGGTTCGAACTATCAAAGGCTCATTGGAATGATGATCCGTAATCCCTTTTAGAATTGTAAGTATTATCTGTCATGCTTCACAAAAACTATTATTAAATTACCTTACGAAGATCAACCGTAAAAAGTGTGAAGGCTTTGGTTTATTTTGGAATAAGATAATGATGTTAAAAAGAAGTACGTAACTACCGATAAATATCAGTCTACAGGGGCTAGATAAAGTTATAGTCCGCGCGCGACCTCTGAGGAATTATAAGAAATGTTGACGTAATGAGCTAGAGTTGTTATTCCGTCGATATTGCGTTATCGATACTAACGCATATTAAGCCTCCGCGCGAGTGTAAATTATGAAATAATTCTATGATGGTATTATGAACTTAAAAAAACAAACAATTGTATCATGTATGTATTGAATTGATAGCTGTTGCTATTCATACGATTGTCGTAAAAACAACGACTATAAAAAAAAATTAATACGATGAACGTATTAATAAAAAAATATTATTAAATAAAGTCAAAAATAAATACATGAATTAATATTTCTTAATTAAAAAAGACTCGATAAGCATGCTCTAAGGTCAAGGTCGTCACTAGCAGTGGAAGAGTGCGGGGTATGGACACATGTGTAAATAAACCGTACAGAGGTAAAGCTTCATACAAGCGCGCCACGATAGGTACACTACTACAAGCATGAGACGCGTGTGTGCGTCAACACACGCGCCTCGTCACATACGAGAGAAACCGGCCTATACTATGCTTAAACTCAAGGGCTGCAGCAGCAACGTCGCGCGTCGAGTTTTCATTTAATAATAATTTATTAATTGAAAAAGTGTTTTAATGTTATTTTAATAGTTTTTTAATATAAAAGTGTAAAAGTTTCCTAAAAATATTTAGGAAAGAATCAATTTTTTCTTTTTTAAATCGCAATATCATTAAAAAAGATCAAATTTGATAGAAGATTTTTTTAATACCTTGAAAAATGTTAAAGTTACTTTTGAAAATATTAAAAAAAAATACAACAAAAATAAACTTTGTCATCTTGTTGAACATCTAATTGTTTATTAAATTTTATCCTCCTATGACACCCCTACCAAAATAGGTATAAATTTTGCTCGCTCCTTAGAAGCTTTCACTCTGTACGGTTTCTTAACTCATGTGGTATGGAGCGACGGTCGTGCGAGGCGTATACCCGCCCGCTTCCTTAGCCCCGAGTCATCGGAGCTCGCGCGCGGTCTAACGACTTCGTTTACACAAAAATCGAACTGTATGAAAATTTCAAAATACTGTCTCGATAATGTTGATATATATAAATACGTGGATCTTAACCACATCATCACACATTCCAATACCTGAAGGCACGGTAATAGAGAAGATCGTAAGGAAACTGCAGTACTTTACATATATCCATCAAACCACAATCAAGCAGTGTGGAGAACCAAGTTTCATTTACCTTAATGGTCGAGCAGGCCAAAGGCCCAAGATTGGGTCAGTAACAGATCGTTACAGTTAAAGTCTCTTAAAGCCACAAAATATTTTTTCTACAGTAATTACTATTGTCTCAAAAAATTTTAGAAGTCACTTCAGCACTCTATAGTGTTCAAAGAATTCTATTAGGTTTTTTTTTTTCTAACACTTAAGTGCGAGTTTTTCCTTACACCGTTTCGTTCACCGTAATTTCCTTGATCGACATACATTAATAACGTCATAAATCTTGGTAATACACAACTATGTAATAATAAATATTAAAAAACGGTAATATTCACACTATGTATTTGGTATTTAAAAAATTTATATTATTGTAAATATTATATTATTTTTCAAAACATTTTTCAAGACTGCATACGTCTTAGAGCCTTTAGCCGTTAATGCTATTAAATACGTTAAGCTAAGTTAAATGTAGAAGCTATTTTGAATACAAACTTAAACTTGTTTTAATTAAAATTAAAGGGTAAAAAAGACAACATTAAATTTTAATAACAAGTATTTTTTATTTTAATGTACAAAAAATAAATTTATCATAATGCCACTGGATGTACAATATTTATGGCTAATCCAGCCAAGTTAAGGCGGACACACAAACAAATTTGATGACTTGCCAACACTCGAACACGTAAAATAGTAGTAAAATTTGCCGTGTTGAATAGGATGGGTGATTCTAAATGAAATCATTGGGATTTATGATAGAAGTACAACTTCACCTTGAAATTTGCCATTTAAAATAGTGGCCTCAAGAATATTGTCCATGATTTTTTATGACCAATCCCGGGCCATTAAAAATTTTGGCGCATTCAAATTTCGAGGAAAAATAATAGGTGAGCCAATCTTTAATCGCAAGTTATGTGGTGGCATTCCAAGTAAATCCAGTGAACTTAAGAACTCTACAGTAGACTTACAATTTCATCAGGATCAACAACAGTGTCAATTAATACAGTTATGTCGTAATCTGGAAAGGTACTTTTTTAAATCATTTTTGGTAGCCACCATGTTACATAATTTTCTGAGAGTCGGATATATTATGTACTAGCTGCTGCCCGCGACGTCGTCTGCGTGACCGCTGTACAACACCAAAAATACATACGATTATACCTTTTAAAATAACATTCATTTACCCGTTTCTTCTTTACATTTCATATCTACAGAAAGTGCAGTAACAGAGAGAGACTGTCTTTTGTAAAATTTATCTTCAAAAAGTGCTTATTTTCAGCCTGCTTTGGTGATTCTGCTGAATTAAGTCATAAGTTATGACTGAAGCAGATGGAGAATATAATAAATAAGGAATACAGAATAGGGTAAAAATACATACTTATAGGACTTCTCGATAAATAACATTAGTGGTTTGGCTTTCCGCAGCCAAAATGTAAAGAGAGTCAGGACTGGTGACGCGGGAGCAAACGACGTACAGCTGCCCGTGTGAGAAGCAGCTCGTCCTGAGGTCGACACCAGCTACCTCAGTGTCTGCCCCTGCGACTTATTGATGGTCATCGCGAAGCAAACACTCACGGGGAACTGTACGCGCTTGAACTGGAACGGGAAATTATGAGGTATGAGGGGAATGCGTGGTATAAATACTGCCTCGCCGACGCCACAACCCGTAAGAATTTCCGCCTCAATGGTGTGTCTGTGGAGCGAGATGACTTTAAGGCGGGTCCTGTTACACAACTTCGGAGGAGATAGGTTCTCAAGAAGCATAAGTATTTCTTATCTTGATGATAAATATGGCATGCTTAATTTTCCTCTTTTTTCGTTATTTAGCTGAAATTGCTTACAGCAATAGCGTGGCGTTTTGGAGTTTAAATGTTGTTATAAATCTATGCAGTTATTTTTGAGTTCTGTTTGTTATTACATATAGACAAACTCAATGAATTAAATAAGACATAGACGAAGCAGTTTAAAAGTTATATAAACACATTTTTTAAATAGAAAAGAATTAAATTTTGTTTTATAATATGCACTCTCTTTATTTTTAAATAAGTGCTTTTCTCTGTGAAAACAAAAGTTTTATTTACATTTATTATTATGTGTTATTATGATATAAATTATTTACAAACAAAATAACTAAATAAATCACTCGTCTGTGAAAATAAAAGAAACAATATTTTAAGCCTTATTTCAGGTTTTATAAAATTAAATTTTTATAACAATAAAAATTAAATCCTTGAATGAAAACCCTATGTCACAAACGTCAGCCGTAACATATAAAGAAAGAAAAAAATATGTAAGAAAAGAAGCGACACTAGGTATCATGATATTCAAATAATTTAAAAAAATATTTTAAAATATTTTGTAGTGAATCGAAATGTGAATCTAAGCCATTCTCGAATCCGCTTGAACACACACAAATAAATTTCATCAAAATCAGCCAACCGTTTAGGAGAGTTCAGTCACATACACAAGCACAAAAGAATTATATTTATAAAGATTAGAAACAAATATTAGCGAGGAATGTACGGTATGTTTTACAAGTATCGTTTGTACAGAAAGAATCTATATACATACTAATAAAGGAGACTTGTAATGCCTGCGGCTTTTAGAGCAAAAGAATCTTCTTCTTACCTTATTTCCCGTAAATCAAAATTACCTTAGACCTTCTGAAGAGCCGAATCTGCCGCGAATCGTTTTGAGCGTATTAAAAATACATTGCGTCTATAAACATCACACGTATTTATTTTACGCACGTAAGTTGAGTGTTTAACGCCGGATTTTAAATCGCAGTTATAGAAAACGAGGTATTAGAAACTTCTTAGTTGCGTCCAGTTTATGCGCAAATTTCAGAGCGAGTAAACTTTTATATTAATTTGTAATTTAATAAGTTATCGTTTAAAGATAAACTAAAGGAAATATGTGACATAGAATCTTTTGATTAAGAGAAAAGAATATGAAAGCACAAGTTGAGCTTTTCTTTTTAATAGGTGGCTGCGAATATAAAAAAAAGAACACCTGTATTTTTTAGGAATGAAAAGTTTTACTGATTAAATATATCCCCTTTGCGCTCGTGTACACGTCATATTACATAATATCATGGACAAAACGATTTGCTTCGACGAATGAGTGACATTCTGTGCAAGCTCTTATTTATATTCTTATATTTAAAATTTCCATATAGTAAACTGTTCTAATGGATAAATACTATTATACATATTATTATATTTAAAAAAAAATCACAGAATTGGTTAAAAACGTAAATCTATAATAGCACAATAAAGATGAAAAGTTTATATTATACGTCCAAAAAATATATCTATTATAAAAAAAATATATATTTTGCTTTGAATAGCTTTTTTATTGAGGACGGCGGCTATAGAATACAAAACATTAACACTACTACAGGAAGGAGTGAAGCAGTAACAATAAAGATGGGTAAAACTGCGCAAAACGTCTAGTATATTTATAAAGATCAAGTATACCTTATATTATGTAAATACAATAATACAGTTAATCAGTGTCACAAAATATAACAAATTTATTTTTATGTTTTGGATTTTACTGACTTTCTTGAAGGTACTGCACCAATATTATACCAAAAAATGTCATCTTGAATTATTATTGGTGTATATTTAGTAAATATTATTCTATCATCCTGCTCGACGTCTTCATAGCTGTATAAATATCCCAAAAATTACCACAATCTCTTGAATGGGTATAAAATTTCTCCCTTGCGAGGGGAGGCTCAGAAAGGCCTTTGTACATCTAAATGGGTTAATTGTTTAATTGCCAATAAAAATAAAAATGAAAAACAACTTATTCAGTCCCGACTTCGATTGATGAACAGCTGTTTATGTACTAAGGAAAAACAAAAGAATATTTACACACTATATATATCGTATATAGCATTATTTAACCTAGCTTTTTTATTTACAATTAAGTGCACTTAAGCCCTTATCGATATTAAGTCAATATCAAAACTTATACAATAAAAGACCCTATTTGTTGGTTGGTTTAAGCGCGCTAATCTCAGTACGTAATGTTGTTTTAAAAATTGTTTTAGCATTATAAAACATGTTTATTGGGCAAGGTTATTAATCAGTATTGAATAAAATATCACGCTACGTTTATATTCTTGGCTATAATTGGAGTACGTAATACTAATGTAATAAAGCTAAAGGAATATTTTATCTTTTTTTTTTTTTAAATTTAAACTCGATAATTCAAAAGTTACACATCCGATACGTAACCATCCTTCTGCCTTAGAAAGATTATTTTTTGAAGTAAGAAAGGCTATAAATATAAAAACCTTGCACATAAAATATAAATCCATGTTAACCAATATGAACAACATGGAAACTCAAAGCGGATGAACAGTGAGACAGTATACAGTAGAGTTTTACTTTTAATAGGAATAAAATATTGGAGATTTTTAAGGGAATGTAATGAAAAATGAACTTTTTTAACAGATTTAATTAAAATTTTTGGACCAGGACAAGTCACTGCTAAAATGAAGACTCAGATTTTTAGCTGTGTCGTCGTGATTAATGTATGTAAGTATGTCTAGTTTTACTAAATACTATATCAAACAGATGCTGAACTTTTTTATTATACGATTACGTACAAAAATTACGTAAAAAATTATTGGTTACAAAGGTATAACATAGCTTTTTTTTTACTTAAGTTTATTTGTCATTTGGGTTCACAAAGGAAATTCTTACAGAAGTTTCGCTTTAATCTGGTATACTTTCCCAGACGGGCTATTTCTATGTTCACCCAATTAATATCAATATACCGAGCATGGATTGTTTTGTAACATTCCTTTTAATAAGAGATGCTTATACAGTTAATGAATGACATGACATATTGTATTGATTTGTTTTTTTGTTTTTTTTTTGGCTATTTGAATGGGTACATTTAAGCTACTTTCAAATACTTTTTGTAAGTCGATTATATCATGGACGGTTTACTAGGCCAAAACAGTACCTAACTACTCGTATTAACGTTGAGGTCCAAGAATAACCAAACTTACTCGAAGATGAAACTAAACTAAAGGAATTTAATAATATAATTCACTAAAAATACTTTCACATATTATTATGTCACATTAAATCTATTTTCATTACTAACCCAACAAGTCAAGACAAGTAGGTAATGTTTTTGAGCGTTTGTACGAGTATATACATTATATATTTTAGACATATGTATTACATTACTGCCTACAGTCTAAACGCCTTATTAAATTTGGAGGTATCAGGTGTCGTTGACTTAGTCTTTTTCCCGAGAGTGTCACTGGATGGAAATGAAAAAAAATTATAATGAATATGGAATGTACATGTGTATCCATCCACCGACAAAACATGCCACTGCTGGCAGATCTTTTAACCTTTTAACTATGTATCATATCAAGATGCTACATAAAAAAGTCATAGATAAGTACTTACCATTGCAATGGTTTAACAAAAGTCATAATCTATTTATATTTAGAGTGAGGCAATTAAAGCATTCCAAGTCAACAGGTTATTATATCCACTAAGCCACTTGTATCTGATAATGGAAAACTCGTTTTATTAAAATAAATATATTCAAATTCGCTGAAATTAGAAAATTATTTTAATAAAACATACTAGCATACATACATACATAGCCATATTTTCCACGGTAATACAAGCAGTTTATAAACTACACACGAACTGAGACTATTATTATAATTTTTTTCAAAGAAGTGTAATTTAAGTAACAATACACTAACTCAAAATATTTAACGAAAATCCCTAAACGATTGCCGTCATTAATTTAACACACAACGATACGGTAGACATTAACGTAAGCCGCTTCAAGCTTGTCCAAGAACGGAACAAAATTAATATTACGAAGATAACTGTATAATGAATGGTCTTGTAACAATAAACGCCTCGAGCGATTGTTTTTGTTAAGAAACTCCCTTCTATTCAAGGTTCACTCCTATGCGATCTCGTAACGAATCCATCTACATAATCAAGCCAAAACAAGCTCTTTCTAATTATAAATGCTATCATGTAATGGATTTTCATAAAGAAAATATTATCTTTTTCTATATATTATAACGAGTTATCTCGAGCTTTACTTATAAGACACGAGACTTAATATTGGTTAAATTAAAATGAGATGAACGCTATTTCTTTTACTGATGTAAATTTTTTAAATACATTTTTCAATATTTCTTTGAGATATAAATGAGAATAATTTTTATTTATATTTTCTCGAATTGGTAAGCAAATTTATTTTTATACTTTTAAAGTTTAAATATGAATAATACATTTCAAAATGTTAATTACTTGTTTATTTTATTTTATTTGACATTAAAATCAATAGATGATTGAGCTACATTGCCTAATCATATTATTATTTTGTAATAAAATTATTATTTAGTGAAAATATTTGCTAATGTTTAGAATTACATTTTTATTTAAAAATAATTTTGCATTGCGACTTATGATGTTATCGATCACCACTCTTCAATTATGAGAAGGGTTGAAGCTAGTATATTTAACTATGTCATCCAATAGACTAAAAAATGAGTCATTTGAACCTAATAAGAAACAAAAAACACTGTCTTTGGAGTGTAAACTAAATATTATCAAAGACTTGACTATTATAAAAAAGTTACTGGCTTGCTACGAGGAAATTTTACGTGAGAAGAAGAAAAACTTAACTCGTCAGATGACGTTAGAATATATGAAGCCTTCGACATCAAATTAACTTCGGTTTACCTTGTTTTATTCATAATAATGTAAATTATTTTTATTATCTAACATTTTATTAAACATGTTTCCTCTAAATTATTGTTTTCTTTAGACTGGGGTCCCGATTAAACAAATTTTATACGTATTTATATGCAAAGTTGAACCCCGACTTACGCGAATTCGACTTACGCGGCTATCGCTTGGTCCCACCAATCGCGTAAGTCCGGGGTATTACTGTAAAAACATAAATATCTGCCCCGAACGGTAATCGATCGCGTCACCATCGACGTTAAGGCAACTTCTCGTACAACGAAACCAGAACAGATTTTACATAAAAAAATGTATTTACCATTACTAGAACGTTTTAGAATTTTATCCATTATTACCAATGCTATTTATGTTAACAAGATCACCTCGACAAAATACACCATGAAAAAACTTTCGTGAGAATCTTCATATTCATAGTTAGGTAGTTCCAAGAGTTAAACATAAAATTACACAGATCTCAATGATAATAATAATCAATATTCATCTCGTTAGTTTACAAAACAGTTTCACCAATTCATATCATTGTTAGACTTGTCTTGAATAACTATGTATATTCAGGATAAGAATGTATAATGATGTAATTAATTTTACCCAAATTGCCGTTTGATTTTCCCTGGATAGTACTGGTTTTAAGGGCGTCGTGAACCGTCTGGGACGGGTTCCTCAAAACTATCCGAAAGAAATCACAACATTTTTATGTCGACGGGCCAAAAAATATATGAATAGATGAGCAAAAAAAAAAAAAAAACAACTCATAGTGCGAGAAGAAGCTTGTTTTTATTGTTATGTAAGTGCAAGTTAATACTTATAAAAATGTTTATATTAATCTACTTTTAGTTTATATTTTAATAAAAAAAAAAAAGAATATTTTTAGAACATACTCGTACATTTGATTCGTTCTAAGGAATTAATTTTGAAAAAAAAACTGAATAAATAAGTCATATATACTTAATTCTACACCAATGCTTAAAACAAAATATTAAGAATAAGAAAGAAATGCAACAATTAGTATATAATTTGCAACCTCATCGAAAATAGCGACATGTTCCAGCTGTTGTAAGTAAAAAAAAAAAAACAATTACGTCAGGTAACATAAATAAATATATTAATAAAACATATAATTTTAGAAGCACTTATAAAACGTAATTTTACCATAATGCATTATTTTTAATGAGAGATCGTCCATTCATCACATGAGGCTCGAAAGGAGAACTGAATCTGCCTGAAAACAACCAATTGCTGAGCGAAGGCATTTTCTCCATATAAAAGAAGGGTTAAAGCTTAATCCACTACTCTGTTCCACTGCGGGTTGGTGGATAATTTTTCTATCATTAGTAACGGTCGCTATCAGATGTTTATGATAACAACCGAAACCGACGGCGTTACACCCTCTCCGAGGCACGGTGGGGAGGACCGCAAGGATATACACCCAGAACAGACACAAATACATATTTGTACAAATAAAAATATCTGCTCCGAACGGGAATCGAACCCACGACCGTTGGTGTTACGGCACACTGCTACTGAAAGCGCACACACCAGAACGATTGTCTGTTTCTATTTATATTTTCAGTCATTAAAATACGAAACGAATAGAACAGCTTCATGTAGCTATAGCAAATATCTTAATATGAAAGAAAGTAAAAAAAAAGAAACGTAAAAAGTATTTTAAAATGTGTAAGAAACTGTAGTAGTAAAACAACTTGACCTCTTACCAATGTCGAAGAATTTGGAACACGAAAATGACAAAAGCCGGCATACAAAATCTTATTTCCAATAGCACAGTTTGAAAGGCAAGTGCATTTATACGCAATCTTGTAGAACATAATGGAAAAGTTTTGCACCCGAAATACGGTTGGCTTTTAGGCCCACCTAGCAGTGACTACAAAGCGCTATGTAATAAATTCAACAAATCTAAAGTATTTTTCTTATTACTTTTATTGACGGTACTTATTTTTAATTCGATTGTTCTGTGTAAATATTAATAATTTTAATTACTCTTTGATGGTGCTTTTTTCAAAAAAATAATAAAATCTTTTACATTATAATAACAACTTCATTGTAAAAAAGTATATCGCTTCAATTATTTATTACCAATATAAAAATTTAAGTATTTTAAAATTATCGATAATATATAAATTACAATGTATTACATTTTTTATAAGAAAAAGAAAAAAAGCAGTTGCCTAACAACAAATCAGATTATCAACAACCAAATTATTACGTTCAATTACTGAAAGATGTAAACTTAATCGAGCTATATTATTTTGATATTTTACTGGACAGTAATCATTACTCGCCCACTTATTAGCGCAGTCACGTAATGTGCGTTAATGAAAATTGTTTCGTGACGTCTAGATTCATAGAAATTAAAATTGTTACTAAGTACGTGTAAACATTTTGAGCTGATATTTTCCTTGTCATCCCTAAAAATACAATAACGTTTAGAAAAAAATTAAATCAAATAATGAACACAATTGCTGGATGAAATAGAAGCATACTGCTCGTTACATAATAATTAATCTCTCTCTCACGGACTCATCCAGCTGATGTTTTATGGACTGGGTTAATTTTTGACGTATAGCATTCTTGTGGTAAAATAAAAATTAAATATAAAAAATAAGTCGGTGTTTTGCTTAGCCAGAGATAGTCACTGAATCGTAAAACCGCATGTTTTTGGTAGTCAATAATTTGACTTTTCCCGTCATTATATCTTATTATTTTGCAACTGTCCGTTTTGTAGTACCGAAAAATTATTAATTGGATACAAAACGCACAGGCTTACAATAATGCCTTATCAAACGTATAGTGACGTCAATGGAAAGAATTATTACTTTTCAAAGAACACACCTTTTACAATCAAATAAAATTTATAATAATCATATTTAGAACCATATAGTACTACTTTATGGTTAACATTATTTAGATATATCAACTTGAACCAGTAGGGTAAATCATATTATGACATTTTTATAATTTTGAGTTAATATTTAATGATTTCATAATTACATTTATATATTAACATTATTTATATTATTAAATTACAACGACAATTTTTTTTTTAAATCACAGTAATATTACATTAATATTTGTTCATACTGAACCACTTTTTCCAAACGAGCAAAGCTAACATTTTTAATTAACTTACGTATGAAGAAAAGTAAAAAACGTCGTCGTAGGAGGGTAAAAATATTGAATTTGGCAAAAATTTTCATGACGTTTCGAATACAAATTAAAAAAACAACTACCTAATGAATCTTTACTTTTTATAATCTCAATAATATTACCAATACATATTTAGAAAATAAGTGTATAAATCGATGGATGAATATTTGTTGCTATCCGATTATAATGAAACTTTGTATATAACCAGCTAGTGTCGAGAACCTCACAGGCAACTTACAGACTATTTCCAAATATCCACGAAATCGAAAATTACATGGGTAAAATCAAAAGGCCCAGTTATTGTGAGTGTAAACCAAAGGAACCCTTCTTTGGTTTATTACTCATTATGCAACTTTAAATAAATTATTTGTTTTTATAGTTTGTAATTAAGCGACATAAAAAATAAATTATATATTTGAGACATTACAAACATTGCAGATACTTAAGAATTTTATATAAAACAAAACAAAATAAAAACTTAGTTCAATAATAAAATATACATAATTATATGTGTTCATTATTAATTCATCAAACATTACTTCATTGTAAATGAATAATATTTAACAATATCACAACCGTGGAATTGTGAAATAATATAAACGTAAGCTAATATTAATTCGTAGTCAATTCGTTTCACATTACTAATTACAGCTTATGGGTAATTTGAAATTATAATTGCGGTGTGACTCCGCATCAATTGCTTTCATGAAAACTATTGCAGTGTTGTTGAAAGTCCTTCTAAATGGTGCGGCGCCTTAATTATTCAATGTATATACAATTATGGTCTTTATTGTTATCACCTTAAGTGCCATAAATGTGTATTTCTACGTGTTGACGTGGGTACATGTGAAATTTAATTGTACCGCAGAACAAAGTTGTACGTCAACCCACAATTCTCGTTTAGTTATTCGGTAAATAAAGTATCTTGTCTCTTTTGTTACTAGAGCTATTTCATTTTAGTGCAGTTACAATTATTTTAGTGTCATTCGTGGCAAAATTATAGCTGCTTGAAATTGGGCAAGCAATTATTATTAAACTATGTATTTGTTTAAGATATTCACTTACGTATAGTAACGAGTAACGTACCCTTATCACATTGTGGTTAACGCATAGTCAGTATTGCACGAGATACATGTTTTTATATTCAACATTAATTCTTAATTAACAATTCGTTTTTTCTATTCAGTTAGATACTGGAAGCTTTTTACTGAAAGAATTTTGTTTAAAAAAAGAGAAACGGGATCTGCTTCCTGTCAATACATTGGTACTACGTACCTATATTGCAAATGTTATTGTGTATGTCTTATTGTTATTGAATTTTTACTGAACAATACAAGATTACACAAAAAAAAAATTGGTAAAACATTTATAGATGAATATTAAAAATCTACTGCCCCTGAAGTAAGAAACCTGTACTTCAAGAGACAGTTGGCACCTAAAATAAATGGCTTCTTTTATCAAATTCTATCCGTAACAAAGATATTTGTGTGTATAAATTATTTTACATTTTAGCTTCAAATTAAATATCTTTTCATAAGATTCTCTCTCTGTCTCTCTGTGTGTGTGTGTGTGTGTGTTTGTGTGTATTCGTGCGTGCATGCTTGCGTAGCGCGTATAGCTTATGTACGTTAACTTTAATAAGTAATTATTCCTGCATTAGATAATTAAATCATTTATTTATTACTGTTTACTGGGATGAGTAAATAGTAGAGTATGTGCTATAAAAATAATAAAATGACTCCTAAGATCGAATTTGTATCGATATATTATGTCAAATGTGAAGTGTTATAACAAACATTAAACCTTAAAACGGGTAAAACAAGAACGTTTATTAAATAAAAGTATTCGTAGCTTTGTTAATTTGCGTTTGTTCATTCACCACATCCTGCCACAAAAGACTGCGCTTCCCAACGCGCCTGCCAAGCGTGGTAAATATTGGCCCCCTCTTCGCCGACAGCTATATATGTTATATATTAATTAAAAGAAAATAATAAATATGTACATATATCAGACGGATATTACCTACCTGTTACCACAAGCATAGGATAACCTACTTTTGAAGTGGGAGATCATGTACATGTTAAGCATATTTATTTATTTATTGACTTACTAAAGTGAACAAATTTAGCATAAAAACGTCCCACTGGTGGACAAAGGCCTCTTCGTTATATAGGAGAAGAGTTACTGCTTAATCCATCACCCTGCTCCATTGCGGGTTGATGGGTTATTTATGCCATGAGTAATGGACGCTATCAGGTGTCAATGACAACAATTGGAACTGATGGTTTTACGTGCTTTAAAAGACTCAGTGGGGAGACCCAGGATATACACCCAGATGAGGAATAAATATTTGTAAAAAGTAAAAGTGACAACAAAAGTTATAATTCTGTAATATACATATCGATATATACATGTACATGGAAAAATCCGACGCAACTAACTTTCTACGATACTAAAAAAACTGTGTGGAGTTAATGAATGAATTCAATTTTTATCAGTATCTCTCGCGTGTCTAGCGCGTATTAAAAAAAGACATTCACACAAACACAGACACTTCTTTTCGCAGATAAACTCGTCTATATAACGTTTACTGATATTGAATTTATTACAATAAAAACCTAAAAAAAATTAAAAAGCCTCCTTACAAGTTTTAACACTTCAGCGTCATAAATGTTTAGTTAAAAAAAATGCTGATACACATGTATATCTATTTCTAATTAAACGCCTAAGTAAAGTTTTAAACTTAGTTTCAAAATTGGCAAGCTCCCATGCCAACTTTCATTCGCCGTTTCAATTCCTTAAGGCTGCGTATAAACGACGCCGTAACCTCGGATTCCAGATCGGATGGGCACCGACGCAAATCCGCATGAACCCCGCAAGCCGTGTAAGGTTTATAAGCGACGCTAGGGTTTCGTCATTTGACAATAAAACCGCTATAAATATTATTTCTTATATTTTTAAGCTATTACATAGTATTTCAAGATTTTGAAAATAAAAAGTGTCATATAATTATTATAATGTACTGACTGACGACCGTTCTGGTGTAGTGGTGCGAGTAGTTGGCTCAACACCTTCGGTCGCGAGTTTGATTCCTGCTATACTACGGGCATAGTGGTACATAGTCATAGAGATATTTGTTACTGGTCTGGTTGTGTCCTTCTGGTTCTCCCCACCGTGCCTCGGAGAGCACGTAAAGCGGTCGGTCCCGGTTGTTATCATAAACATCTGATTGCGATCACAGTCATGCTAGGGAAATTATTCGCCAACCCGAAGTGGAGCAGCGTTTTGGACTAAGCTCCAACTTTTTCCTATATGGAAAAGAAGCCTTTGCCCAACAGGACTGACGTCTTTACGTGCTCTGCGAGGCACATTGAGGAGACCCACAATGATATACACCCAGACTGGAAACAAACATATGTACAAAGACAAATATCTGTCCCGAGCGGGAATCGAACGCGCGACCGCCGGCGCGCCGCGCGCCGGTTTGAGGCGAGTATTCACACCACTACACCGACCATTCTGGTCGTCAATTTATTATCACAAACATGTAAATTTTTGATTTTTGCTTTTTTTTAAATATGGATAGAATCAATTAACGTGGACTTGCTTCTAAAAAAATACTTATAAGCACTTTCAAAAAGTATTATTATAATTAATAAATAAATTTGTACAGAAAAGTCCTTTGTTTATATTAACCAGTATCATACCAAGCTTGTGACTTACTCAACAACTTTATAGAGTTAAATATTTAAAGGTTAACTTTAAAGTTAATTCTTAACTTTTGACAGCGACGACGATGTCAATTTGCTTTAGTTAGTAATTTACTCTGAAATAAGCCATGTTGCAATTTATATTTAAAGTAACACTTATAATATAATGAAGTATTCTTATTAAATATATTTAATAAGAATACTTCGATGTATTTAATTAAATAAAACTCATTATTATGTACATTATATATAATATCTCATATTAAAATGTGTACTTGACTATTATTATTATTATTATTTTCGCAATAGCTACACTCCACCCGTTCAATATATACATATACACATATAAATATATATAATATAATATAATACGATATATAAGGAATATAATATATTTATATATTTAATAAAAAGATAATATATAAGAAAATATAAGATAATATATAAAGATAATATATATTATATATAATATATAAGGAATATAATATATTTATATATTTTTTTTTTCATATTTTTTTTATTATTATTATTATTATTATTACTATATGAGTTAGCGTTGTGGTCAAAGCAACTGGCTGTTGCACTAGCGATTGCTGGTTTGTACCTCACTAATGATAAATGTTTGTATAGACCATACATTTATATGTTTATTGTTTGTTGTGGTCGGTGATCGGGGAGGGGGGGAGGGTTGTGTTGTGTATTTCGTGAACCCCGACACAAGATTTTCGTCCCAACGGGGGCTGTTAAGTGAACATTTTATTAATTTATATCTACTTTAAATATAAATTATTGTAGCTTTAACGAAACTATTTTTAAAAGTCTACTGAAATGTACTGTATTTATTGTATGTATGTACTAAATCCAATAAGCTAATTTGATTACAATTTCATTATATATATATATATATATATATATATATATATATATATATATATATAAATTTTAACTTTTATTACTATTTATACGTATTTATAAAAATAAGATTCCAATTAGAGTTTGCCTTAATCATTCGCCATATTCCAAATTGATACTCTTGACAGTGAGATATTTATAGTATTTTTTATTTATTTTTTATAAACGGAAACATAGTTGATTTGTATTGTATAGTTTTATTATGATGCATTTAATAAAAAAAATAATCCTAAAATATAAATTTAAAAAAAGATAGCTGTCTTATCAGATATTAAAAGAATTGCTCGGCGTCTTGCATACAAAACAGAGGAAAATGCAGATAAAGATCCTTTTTCTTAACATTATTTAAAAAAATATAGTAATAAAATTCAATAGGGGATCGGACAAATTTTCAAAAAGTGTTCTAAATTAATCTTTATGGATACTTATTCCCATAAAAAATAAAACTTTATTTTTTTATAGCAGTTTAGGTACTTAAAATCATGTTTTAATATTGTCTGTTTAAAAATCCCGCCAAAACGCCACGCTATATCATCTGAGAGCGCGTGACGTCATCTGCGGTTATAACAAAACAGCTGCATGAGCATAAGTTCACGAGAAGTTTTGTTTCGTGGAGTAGATTTTTTATTTGTTCTTATGGAACGCAAAAAATATCGTTGGTGTGCAGTACCTTAACGTACGAACACATCAAAAAGTACTCCAAAAAAAATATTCATTTCATATGCCAAGAAAAACAGATAAACGAAAAAAAAATTTTTAGACTTAGCGAGTAGAAAATGCAACGAAATGAATTTCACCAATTTACTTTTGTGAAGATCATTTTGACGTAAATATACATTAATCACTACAAATAAATATAATGAAATTTGCTTAAATTAATTTTAAGTAAATATATTATATTATTTTCTCTCTACGGTCAACTACTATTATAGATTTTTTCTTTTTGTATTTTTTTTGTAACACTAAAGAATGTGATATAGTGTTGACAGTATTCTACTTGCAACGACCGTTCTGGTGTAATGGTGCGAGTAGTCGCCTCAAAATCCCGCGTCGGCGGTCGCGGTTTCGATTCCCGCTCGGGACAGATAATTGTATTTGTACAAATATTTGTTTCCGGTCTGGGTGTATGTCCTTGTGGTTCTCCCCACCGTGTCTCGGAGAGCACGTAAAGCCGTTGGTCCCGGTTGTTATCATATACACCTGATAGCGATCATTACTCATAGTAGTATATTATTCGCCAACCTACAATGGAGCGGCGTGGTGGATTAAGCTCCAACCCTTTGTCTATATGGAGAAGAGGCCTTCGCTCAGCAGTGGGTGGTTTACAGGCTAGTACAGTACAATAGGTACAATACATATATTGTGTAATATTAGAGGTTATTTTTCAAGGAGGTATTTTTTCAAGTACCTAGGTATTTATGGCAAATAATATATTATTATATATTTATAATAGTAATACAGAAGTTTTCACATTTTAAAACACAAGTTTTGTCAAAAAAGTCTGAATTACTTGCAAAGAAATTGCAAATCAGAAACGTATTCACTCTGGGAAGATTTCGATTGTCGGCTTTCGTAAATCCTGTTTTCATTATAAGAAACTGGTTAAACACCAGGTGACAGCTTTTAAATCGATTACCGTATCCTTATTTATCAATAATCTTTTAGCAACCTTTATAATTTCAACAAAATTATGGAAATAACTGAGTAAACTAAGTAGATAGTACCCACGCAGTCAATGATTGTCCACAGATGACGTCACGCACTGTGATTGGTATTTCAATACAGTTTGAAAATATTGAAAATAACAACATTTTATTTCTTCATTTAAAAATATTTACATGAATTATATTAAATTATTATTAGGTAAATAATCGTAAAACAGTATATTTATTTTATTTAAGCACATTTTAGATTTTAATCTGATTACTGTCCGATCCCCTATTATAGTACTGTATTCTTTTAAGTATTTAATATTTTCATTAAATGTTCGTTCTCTTTCTTAGACTTTCATACATTTGTTATTTGTTTATCTGCATATTTAACTTTATTTTATTCATATCTGTCTCTACATACAAATGAAAAATTCTTTTGTAAGAGATGTTATAAAGAGTACAACAACTTCAACCGTTTGGTTATTTACAACGAACAAAATAAAAAATTTACTTTTTAATTTTATTCTATTTACAATTTTCAAAAACTCATTTTTGATATGGAGTGGAATATAATTACTTTCAATTTTGTGTTGATTAATATTTTATAAATTCACTTTTTTGTTTAAATAACTGCCAACTAGCTCAATTAGGCTTTCAATTAACAGCTTAGGCTGCTTTCACTGGACGGGGCCTTTCAATTAATGGCCCGAATTTTGGTGTGAGTAGGCAACTACGAGTATAACGGTGCGCTTGCCCCACTCGCTTGACTCGCGAATCTTAATAAGGCTGACTGTAGCTATATGTTTCAGTTGTCTATTTAAGTTTATAGAATAATAAAAATGTCCTTATTCGGATACTCACAGACTGATTCAGTACTTATTCCTCTTAGTCGTACACTCCAGTCGGAGTGGTAGTAGCTTTTGGATCTAGTAAAATGTGGTTGTAAAAACTCCCACGAGTTAGGATTCATTCGGTTTATTTTGATGAGTCAAGGTAGGTAAAAGTGAGTTGATTTTTAGTCGAAGTTGCACTTGTTTAGTAAATTATATGCTCATTAAACAAGTTTATCACTCCCGATTTTTACTTTTTATAATTAATTTCAAAAACTTCCAAAATATGTCCTAATTATATACTAGTTTTTAGTACAATACATAATTTAAAATATTTTTTCTTTACTTAAAAAATATATCTATTTTTATCTAGTTTTTTTTTTAATTGTAATTTTACACCACTTTATATTTAATGACCAAAAGCAAAACACAAGAATTATTCTTTGAATATTGATAATACAAAATTTTTGTAACTACTAATTTTGTTAGATGTCCCTCTGTTTAAAACAAATGAAAATCACTCTCGAACTATTTTACTAATTAAACGCCTTTGCATTGTTAATACACTCGTAGTAAAATTAGTTTGAAGGTAAAATAATTGAATCACAAAACAAATGAATTTGTTAAATCGTAGTAACGTTTATTTTATGTCCAAAGCTGAACCGCATTAGTTATTCTAATTAGGTATACGTAATGAGATAGCAGCAAAGAGAATGTTTGCTATGATAACAGTGAGTGCTACATTCAATCATATGGATGTTTTAATTATGAATGTCTGCTTATATAAAATGTTTGAACATACGATTGAAGTTTTTGTGATTGTGTAACTATTGGATTTTTAAATTTAAAAAAAAATTCATCCTCCATATAACGGGGTATATCGCGATATATTATGTATAATCGAAAGTTATATACCCAAAAATAATATTTATACGACTATCACAATTAAAGAGTGTATACTATGTCTGTTTCAATGTGCTAATCTTTTTTAATTGTATAGGGTTGGAAAGCTTGTCGTCGAATTACACAGGTTAAGTAAAGTTAATGATTCGGCCGCTCTCATTGGTCATATACACAAGGGTGCACCATTTAAGACGGCGTTATTGACATTGCATTGGTTGATAAGCGCGGAAAGTAAAAAATTGTTGAATATTAAACGTTGATAACGGTACAATATGTGTTATCCTTTTTTACCGTTAATATAAGAACTATATTTCTCACAAATTCTATTATAATAAAATGTGTTATGAAGTATTTTGTGTATTGTTTAAAAAAATATCACAGGATCTTCACTTCTATTACGATACAGCGTAGTACTTACAATTTTACACGTGACGCGACAGAGGAGAATCGTAACTTAAGCGTCAAATAGCAATGTTAGCAATTCTTAACCTTTAGCAAAATTTAAAGTGTAGGTACATCAAATTAAGGGCGTGGTACTATATACTCGTAATATGTACAATTAGCGACTGGCTCTGATCGATGACATAGTTCATGTCTCTAGTCAGTGTTAAATTGAATTCTACTGTACCGTACTTTGAAAAAAAATACCATTTAAGGCAAGAGGACATTAATAAAATATTTTGTACTGAGATTTATTTTTGACAAACGTTCTGGTGTAATAGTGCGAGTAGTCGCCTCAACTCTGACTGTCGCAGTTTGGATTCCCGCTTGGAGCAGATATTTGTATTGTACTTATATTTGTTTCTGGTCGGGGTGTTTGTTCTTGTGTGTCTTCCCATCGCGTCTCGGAGAGCACGTAAAGCCGTCGGTTCCGGTTATTATCACATACACCTGATAACGAGCGTTACTCATTTTAGAAAAATTATCCGCCAACCCGCAATGGAGTAGCGTGGTGGATAAACTCCTACGTATGAAGTTGGTTATCTTAATGAATAATAAATTAATATATAACTATAACATTTTAGAAACGGATTTTTTTTAATAAATGGCGTAATTTTTTTTTAAAGCGAAAGTATTTTATAAGGTGGCAATTTACGCTTTTTATAACATGTCACATTAATTTGCCAAAACTTAATAAAACTAAAATACTGAATTTAGTTTTATATAAATTGAATTATATATAAAGGAATACTGATTTCAACTTTGTGTTTAAAAATATAAAAAAAAAAACAACAACACAGATTATTTTTAGTGAATATAGGCTAATTTTTTAGCCATTGAACTGTCTTTTGTCAGGTCAATGGCCCCTGATAGGTCATCGTCGAGAGAAGAGAAGAATAACTTAAATTTACCTACTGTATTAATGTGTCACCATAGTGTTTTATATTCTAAGCATCTTTACCATTTCAGATCGATGAGATATTTTGCTACAAATAAATAAACCTTTTATAAACTTTCAAACCAAAAACTGTAGAAAATATTAAAAAAGGCAAGACAACTTATATTGTCCGAGTTTTACCTATCCCAATTCGTATTTTCAGCTGAAACATAAATAATCATTTTTATTTTTAAACATCGAAACAAGTATTTTATTAATATAAAAATAATTTATCTTAGTGATGTTCATCTGAACGTTCCAAATAGAGATATAACTCTTACTTTCACATTACTTATAGACTTCTCTTACTACTGGAGCTTGACCGAGTACCAGGATTCTTTACGCCATTAAAATAGGCACAGATAAATAATATAAGCATTTTTACTTTTTGTTTCTGTGTTATTAATTAGTTGCACCCAGAAACATTTTTATAAAAAGTCTTGGCTTTTGTTTTTTAATTAAGTATTGTATACTAAAAGATCGATGTTGTTTCGCTCTTTGCCTATTTTCCTAATTTTCTATTCCGCATTTAGGGATGACAGAGTTAGATCCTTATATTTTTGCGTAATAAAGTGGTTGTCAAAAACGAAAAAAAAAAGAAATTAGTCTCGAAGTTAAAGTACAAACAAACAGTTAAAATAATAAGCTTCATTTTATATAAGAAATAATTATTATTTTATTAGCTACTGTCGAAATGAACTGAATATCAAAGTAAATAAGTGTATTAAAACAATGAACTTGATTCATGACTATTTCGATTATAACCGCAATGAAATTTGAATTACACATAATACTGTAGTTATTATTTACGTATTTGAGAATTATTCGCGTCGATATGAAATTATCTCAATATTATATACTTAAATTTAATTAAATACAAATAGTATACAATTTGTAATTGTTCATCTACTATTTGTCCCACTGTTGGAAGAATATATGTATGAGTATATATGCATTTTATATACTATTAAAATTTTCTTTACCCGCAAATAATCAATATATAAAATAATGTATAAAATAATCAATAAATAAAATAATAGTCTATTTCCAAACTTTATACACCTTATTGAAAGTCCTATGCTTTTTCTTATAAGTTTTTCCAATAATTCTTTAATAGTTTGTTGTTTTTCGTTCCGAATAAAGGGGTAGATTTTAGTATAAAAATATAATTACTTAGTTTCCAATAAATAAAAATAGAGTCTGTTAAATAGATTTATTGAAGAGATTTACTAATTATATTATAGAGAAAGATTTTAAAATATAAAACATCACGTTACAACTCTAGGAGTAGAAATAAAAAACAACTCAAAAACAATATATATATATATATATATTATATATATAAAAATAAGTCGGGTTTTCCTTCCTGACGCTATAATTCCAGAACGCACGAACCGATTTCCACAGTTTTGCATTCGTTGGAAAGGTCTCGGGCTCCGTGAGCTTTATAGCAAACTAAATTCAGGAAAATTTGCAACAGAAAAGGAGGAAAAAAGGGAAAATCATAATAATATAATCTTATACTCTCATAATGAACTGAAGTGCATTGAATCAACTTCTAAACAACACATTGCTTGGCAAAGGCCTCTTCTCCATATAGAAGAAGGGTCATCATTTACTCTCATCAAATTTAAAAATTATAAATTTTGTAATCTATAATATAAAAATAAGTCGGGTTTTCCTTCCTGACGCTATAATTTCAGAACGCACGAACAGATTTCCACGGTTTTGCATTCGTTGGAAAGGTCTCGGGCTCCGTGAGCTTTATAGCAAACTAAATTCAGGAAAATTTTGTGAACTGAAGTGCATTGAATCAACTTCTAAATAACACATTGCTTGGTAAAGGCCTCTTCTCCATATAGAAGAAGGGTCATCATTGACTCTCATCAAATGATTTAAAAATTATAAATTTTGTAATATTATTTATCTGTAATATAAAAATAAGTCGCGTTTTCCTTCCTGACGCTATAATTCCAGAACGCACGAACCGATTTCCACAGTTTTGCATTCGTTGGAAAGGTCTCGGGCTCCGTGAGCTTTATAGCAAACTAAATTCAGGAAAATTTTCAACAGAAAAGCAGGAAAACAGGGAAAATCATTTTTCACATACAGCGCCATCTCTAATACATAGCATGTACTACAAACCAATATGGTTTTGCATGGCGGCAGTACGTGGTGTGAGTATCCCTCACGAAAATAAGTTGGTGGCGAAACGGAGTTCGCCGGGTTTGCTAGTATATATATATATATATATATACATATATATAATGTTCTATGTACCTACTATATATCAAAAAAATTACTTTAGCTACAGATAGCATTCACTGTACACAGCTAGTTGCTCAGTCAGTAGTCTGACAGCATGTTAATACTAAGTTAATATAATCTAAGCCTATATGAATTAGTATGAAAAATTTGTTAGTAAGTGAAAGTTATCTATATAAATATTCACAAGCAATTGAGCTCGAAACCCATCGTATGAAAAAATAATATAAAATATGTACATATTCGAAAAATATCTAGACTGTAAAAGTTCGATGCCTAGTTCGTCCGCTTGGAGATATTGCTGGCTTCGGGCCAAGTCAAATATCAACCCGATGTAGAACCGATGGGGAACGACACTTAAATTTTACATTTCTCTACGAATACGTGATGAGAGCAAGCCTTTTTAAAGTACCGTTGATAAGATTTGATAACAACTGCTGTGCCAATTTACGGCAGTTTGTAACGTTTAGTAATAAAATATTTAAACTCTGTTCTGTATTCGCTTGTTCATACCTGTAGGATAAAGTCTACTTTTAACAAGTAAGAAGGCTGACAAGTTATCTGTCACATTACACTATTTTGCTTATTAATAATAATAATAATAATAATAATAATAATAATAAGTGCTTTATTTACGATAACACACTGCCAATACTATACAATGAACATAACATTAGAGAAATATTAATACATTAAAATAAAAACCGAAATAAATGTACAAGTTCTAACGGTAAATGAAAAGAAAATAAGTAAAAAATGAAATGAAAACAGTTGAATTCAGAGTTGAAAACAAAGATACATTTAAAATAATACTCACTAGTGAAGATAGCAGCGTGTCTCGCAAAAAGGTAAGTCCTCGGCTTCAGTTAGGTATGAACCCTAACACCGATTTTCAGGACCACCTATTGGTTCTTTTATTCTATCTTGGCGGCAGTGACACAGCCAGTGAATAAGTATAATACCATAAAATAAAATATACTTACACATGTACATATACGAATACTAAAAAACTACTTGATGCTTAAACAACTATATATGAATGAAATCAATATGTATATTGAGTTCATTCATATACAGTCACAGTATAAACATACACACATATATACATACACATACACAAACAATATATATATATATATATATATATATATATATATATACATATAAATACACACACATATCCATATATATATATATACACATACACACATACATACACGCATACACACACATATATACACATATACATATACAACTATCACTGAGTACATGACATATGATATATCAACACCTTAAGTACGATTTTTTTTTTTGTCTCAGAATACCACAACCATAGATCCAGAACAGGACCCTCCCACGCACACCACACACCCATCGACTCACACCCACACACACACATCGAATACCAGAGACACATAAAATAATATACAACATAATATAATAAGCGCAACTATAAATATAAGCTATAATAATTGCTTTTGCTCCATCAACAGATAATGCCTATAAAGGCGCTTAAAATTCATCTGCGTACCGATACTTCGAAGCGGAGGCGGGAGGTTGTTCCAGCACTTCGTAGCAGCATATTTAAAGCTGCCACGAAATGCCGCCGTGCGGTGAATGGGTATGCTCAGTGCATAGCTTTGGGATCTAGTACTGTGTGAAGTGTTAACGTCTCTTGCCCAGTTCAGCCTGTCAAACAGATATGCAGGCATCCTGTACTTAACAATACCGAAGAGCATTGTAGCTAGATGCAACCTCCTACGATTTTCCATTTTCAACATAGACGCTTGATTTATGTACGGAGTGACGTGATCTCGCCGCGGTATATTAAAGCAATAACGAGCACATGCATTTTGCACACGTTGAATCGATTTTTTGGTCCTCTCCAACAGCCTCGGTCCTATTACAGAGTCGACGTAGTTGAACTTCGAGAGCACCAAGGTTTCGCATAGTCTAATACGAGTTTTTTCATCGATAGAATTCCTGATACGATATAAAACTTTTAGACGATAGAAGCAACCACGAATAGTTTCAGACACGTGTTTTTCGAATCTCATGTGCTCATCTAATATGAGACCAAGGTTTCGCACTTCCGACACACATTCTAACCTAGTACCGTTTATGAAAATAGCCGGGTCTCTCATCCTAACAAGCTGTACCTGCTTACGAGTTCCAAGAACAATATACTTTGTTTTAGTCGCATTCAGGACCAACGCGTTCGATTGTGACCAGCTAAAGATACGGTCAAGATCGTCGTTAATTTTACTCAGCGACTGATTAATATCATGCGGCTTAAAAGACAGATATATTTGTATGTCGTCTGCGTATATATGAAACTTACAATTTTGTACGCATTTGGTTACATCAGCCGAATAAATACTAAACAGTATTGGCCCCAGTATAGAGCCTTGCGGGACACCTCGTTTAATTGGACTACACCGCGACGAAATCACGCCTTCCAGACCATTTTTTATTTCTACGATTTGCGTTCTATTTTGCAGATAGCTCGCAAACCACCGGACAGATGCCTCTTCCAAGCCGTAAAAACGCAGTTTGGCTAGGAGCAATTCAATATTAATAGCGTCAAACGCTCGAGAAAAATCGAGGAGCACCATAATAGTTACATTACCATCATCCTGTGCAAGAAGAACATCGTCCATTACGTTAATAAGAGCAGTAGTGGTGCTGTGGTGTTTTCTAAAACCTGACTGCAACACAGGGAGTATATTGCAACCCTCTATATATTCCGTCAATTGCCTGCATATAATTTTCTCCATGATTTTGGAAATACAGGGTAGAATGCTTATTGGACGTAAATCCTTAAATGATAGAGGTTGAGCTATTTTAGGAATCGGTCGCACCAGAGCACCACGCCACATGTCAGGAAAAACAGAAGATGTAATGCTTTTGTTTACTAAAGTAGTAATAATACTCACCGTATATGAAAATGACATAAGCAGCATGTCCAGTGAGATACCATCTAGGCCAATGGCATTAGAGTGCAGTTCCCGGACGGCGCTGACCACATCACGCTCAGACACAGTCTTTAATTTTAGTCTTTTTGTGCTATATTCATTATTATTATAGTAGTCTATGACCGACGATGGTACGATGTTATCTCCAGGAACATTGAGAAAGTGAGAGTTCAATTTCTCAGGATCACAAAGATTGCTGGGGAGTGACACATTGCTATTTTTAAAACTAACAATTTCTTTTATATGGTTCCACATGGATTTAGGATTCTTAACATTCGTGGTTACGTACTTTTTAAAATAGGCGTCTTTTTCGGCTTTGATAGCCTGCGCTACGAGCTGCTTGAGCTCTTTGTAATATGCTATCTTAGGCGGCGTGTTACATATACGAGCTTTGTAAAAGGCTTCATCTCGACGTTTCATCAACAAACGAATGTTATAAGTTACCCAGGGATAGCTTTTATCTTTAATGGTAATTAATTTTAGTGGAGCGAGTCTATCGAAAATTCTAATCAAGTTAAAAGTAAGACATTTGGTTAGTTCATTGACGTCCCCTATCTCGCTCATAGCATTCCAGTCGACCATTGTCATTTGCGTGTTTAAAAGAGCTGGTTCGATATCTTTAAGAGGTCTAAAATATACTGTTTTTGGACGGGGTTTCAGCTTCGGTATGTCCAGCTCACACACGACAAAGGCATGGTCACTCAAACAAGGTCTATGATCAACCCACACCTGGGTCACATTTGCATCAGTACATACGAGATCGAGCAGGGTGTCACTCTGAGAAGTAAAATGTGTAGGTTCTGTCACGTACTGTCGAAGACCGAAATTGGACAAGAGATCGTTAAGCAATAAGGTGTTGCCTTCACTAGAATTCAAAACATTTATATTGAAGTCACCTAATATCGTGATGTGATCATGATATGACAGAGAACAGATAGACTCACTGAGAGCGTTTAAAAATGTCTGCACGCTGAGCCAGGGCGGCCGGTAGGCGGTACCGATAGCAATATTTTTATTATTTATATGTAACTCTATCCACATTTGTTCTACGCCAGCATTAATAGGATGTGGGAGCGTGCGAGCAGACAATTCGCATTTGATATAGAAACCTACTCCGCCACCGCGGGATCGTATATCTGAACTGCGAGGAACATGGCGTAGACGGTAGCCGGGAATAGTGGGCGCAATTGCTTCCTCTCTCTCTTTGAGCCACGTCTCGTTGACAGCTAATATGTCCATTTCGTGTTCCTGAAGCGCAACAACAAGCTCCTCATGGCCGGTCCCTAATGAACGGGGGTTAATTAAACCAATTTTAATCTTTTTAGGCAACATTATACTGCATAAAATAAAATAAAATACAATAATTATCACATCCATATAAACAATAACAGTTAAATACAAAACTATAATAATAAAGTAGGTATATGGTTATAATTTTGGCCGCTTCAAATACTTCGAATTCATAATATATAACAAATAACATATACACGAAAAAAATATTAAATAATAATAAAACATAATATGCACAACACAATAATAATATAACAATTTTGCATAGCATAACGTTTTTGTGAGACACGAAGCCCTCCACAAGATTTACTACTACTGATATTTGTAATAAAAAGAAAACAAACAATTTAAAAAGTTCCTTACGAAAATAAACTAAATCATAAATTGATAATGACAAGATGACACCACTCACAATACACGTAAGTAAAGTTAAATCTAGCATACATAATAGCATATCCATGGACAAACAAATTAAGATTGAAAAACCTTGTCGACATCATTAGCGCACTTAATACGATGTTTTATTTTATCACCTGCAGCACGACGCGCAAAAATTCGTCCATCTACCGTCCACACATATCGCCATCCCGCTTCTTTAGCTTTGGCCCGAGCGGTGTAAAATAATGATCGGTTAACGCGAGTGAGTCGCTCGTTTACATAAAATCGACGCGGCTGTGCATCAATATTAAAGCCGGTGGTATCAGCGCCCCGTCGCACGCGCGCCGCTTGTAGGAACTCGTCTCTTAGAGCGCGTCGAGCCAGCCGCACACAGATGGCGCGCGCTCGAGGCCGCTCCGACGAGGCGGGGGCACGACGGAGACCTGCACGCTGTACGCTCACAACATCGCGATCCTCAATATTTACCCCCAATTTGCTCGCAACAAGGCCTACTATTTGCATTAGGTTCTCTCCGTTAAGTTCCGTAATGCCCGCAATCTCGATATCGTTTTGTAACAGCTCCTGATCCCGTTCATTTAAATCTTCCCTGAGCTGCGATATAATGTCTCCGTTAGACGCGTCATTTTTTTTTTCATTCTCTATTTTAGTTAATCGTTCATCGAAATTATCCAAGCGTTTATTAAAGTCTGCAATGGACGACTTAATCGTACACATTTCTTGCCTGAACGACGCAATCTCCTTCGTGCATGCTGAGAGTTCAGTACGCAGCAAGTCGATGGCCTTCATCATAGCCTCAACGCCGCCCAAGCTGTTGGTATCCTCAAAAACGTCATTCGTATTATTCCTGCACGATTTACATACCAATTTAGGGGCAGATGTATTGGTGGGGCTGAGGTTAATCAAGCAGCCACGGTGAAAAATTTGAGAACATTTTCTGCATTTTACGCCATCTGTAGCAGACGTAAATTTTCCGCAACTGTTGCATTTACTCGCCATCCTAATTATCAATTGATGCGATCGATCAACACTAGATGTCGCAGTTTTTTAGGAAATTTAATTGATTACAAAACTATTAAAAAAAAAAAAAAAAAAAAAAAAACTTTATAATGATATTGTAATAGCAAAGAGGTGCCAATTATAGTCTAGTAGTACTCACAAATAGTCTCACACACTAAAAGATCCAGCACATTCACAAAAGGTCAAAGTAACACAAACAGCTGATTGTCAACTACCGATTTTTAATATTGAGATTTCACATGCGACACTAAAACTTAACATCTGCAAACGTTCGTACTAGCAAGTTGAGGTCCTATTATTACAACAAAACTATATTTATAAGCAACACTGGGTTTTTTCTATTTTATTTGCTTCTCTGACAATAAATTACGTGCACTCTGTACTACCGCCAAAACAAAAAAAAAAAAAAAAAAAAAAAAAAAAAAAAAGAGACACTTTATAAGAATTATCTCAGAAACTTACAGGCAACTTGAACAGTAACTTATGGTTTCTTTATTTTTACCCCACTGCGACAGAAGGAAGGTTATGTTTTTCGAGTGTATGTATGTATGTATGTATGTATGTCCATTTCTTTGGCACGCCTTACAACCCAAACGGCTGGACGGTTTTTGACATATGAGGTGTCGTTGAATTTGTCTAAATTGTAGTAGTGACATAGGCTATATAAATTTTCAAAATGGCGACCGCAAATGGCGGAATGAAGGGGGGGGAGTTGAATTTTTTTTTCTTACTGTAGCAATATGGGTATCAAATGAAAGCTAGTAAATTGTTTTATTCTTTTTAGTTTATAATAAGAGTATTTTACGCAGTCGGGTTTTTTGATTTTTTTAATTAATTTTTATATGCCTAAAAATGCCTAAAAACCCAAATATCATGATTGAAGTATTATTAAAAATAAAATCAAACAAAAGTTCCTTAACCAACATAATCAAAACAACAAGTATTAAAATATTTCTATATTATTTGTATACGTTTTATAAATTTCAATTAATTCTTTACTATTATTATTTTTTTATACACGCAAAAACGACTTACTACCAACACAGTACTTGGTTTTCGTATTAGACTATATGAATACAGGATATGTATGTGTGTATGTGTGTGTGCGTGTATGTGTGGGCGCGTGGATGTGTGTGTGCGTGTATATGTGTGTGTGTGTGTGTGTGTGTGTGTGTGTGTGTGTGTGTGTGTGTGCGCGTGTATATATGTGTGTGTGTGTTGTGTGTTTGTGTGTGTACGTGCGTGTCCGTGTATGTGTGTGCGTGTATATGTGTGTGTGTGTGTGTGTGTGTATGTTTGTGTGTGTGTGTGTGTGTGTGTGTATGTGTGTGTGTTCTATACGCTATTTTTAATTCAAAATGAAATTAATAAATTAACATAATTTCTATTTATTATTTTCAATATTTATTTTTTTCCCTAGGTGTCCGTAATTACCCACTCTCCCCCAACATGAAATTAGTTTTTATGACGTTGTTTCTTATTTAGAAGTAAGTACCTGGATGACCGAGCTTTGCTCGGTTAAATTATACTGATAAAACATAGATTAGATCTTACCGACATAATACTCGTAGTAAAATAATAGGAACTGGTTATTTAAATAAAAAATAAAAAAAGAGCTCTCAATAATAGTTTTTCTCACAAAAGAAGAAACTTGAATAAAAAGGAAAAAATTGTCTGTAGACACCAGGCTTCGAACCAAGGTCTTTTGATTTAGAATTCGCCCGATTCCTATCCAAGCTATTATAAACTTGTCAATCAGAGCGAAATTTACCTTCGTATTCTAACGATATTTTTTAATTGAATATAAAAAATGGATAAAATTACATTTTCTAAAAATATATCCTAGCTAGATCGATTTGTCGCCCCCGAAACCCCCTGCATACTAAATTTCATGAAAATCGTTGGAGCCGTTTCCGAGATTCAGATTATATATATAATTATATATTTATACAAGAATTGCTAGTTTAAAGATATAAGATTTCCTTTCTTAATACTAATAATTTGTTTACTCAGTTCGTGAACTTGATTGACAAGATTATAGGAAAACATCAAAAATAATCTTTAATAAGCTTGTAAGTCAACATAAAAAGTTCTATACTTAATTAATTAAAGCATATTGAAGCAAGTGCCGAAACTCATACCATACGCCGTACGCGTGTTAAATAAGGGGCGAAATTTTGGTCTTCATTCGTAAATTACAAAAGTGGTAAGATAGACTGAACGGGTCGGTAGTAATTTACATTTGATTTGTCCCGTTACATTTATGATGTCCTGAAAGTATTACATTACAAGTATATAGAATAGGAAGAATTAAGTTGATAATACCTATAGTCTTAATTTGTAAATATATAATTGCAATCTCCTGAGAGAGCACCATTTTGTAATTGGTTGAATATTATCACGCCATTTACAAGGGCGAACTTTGATAACCTACTCGAAAACCCTCGGAAGCAAACAAGATAGGGTAAATGTGAGAATTGCGAAGTAATCTAACATTGGTCCCGCGAGAGACACACAATTATGTCAATGTTAGTAAAACAGGAGCTATAATTAATTCAGTAACTAAGATATTTGAACAGTAATAAGTGAAAATACGAAACCTAAAGAATAATAATTATCTATTTATTCAGTAGATATAACAGGTTGATCGACCAGCTATGGTAGGCTTAAATCCAGATTGGTAACACTGAGCTTTCAGTTCAGTCTATAATATTTGTTACGATAAATCTAAAGCGCACAAATAATATTACAGTCGGCACGAATTATGATGATTACTTAAGGAGTTCTCATGAGCATGAACTTAGATCTGGGAGTAGATCGTGAAATCATGATCGTCATTTAGGTCTATCGTACTTGACAAATCCTACGAGCCTATAACTTTACAACTGATTTTGTGAAATCTTGATGAATTCCTTATTGACAACCTCCATAAAATACTATTTTAATTATACAATTTTAACAAGTGCAAGTAAATTGAAGGCTTGAAATTTAAAATAAAATATATAATTATAAAAATTAATAGAAAAAGTATAACAAATTTTAAATAAATTCAACTAAAAATAACTATAATAACATCTATATCGGTACATAAAACATATTTAATTCTAATATTACATGTAAATATTTGGATAATTATCCACTGTTAAAGTCAAATAAAATATTATTCTTATTTTTCATTTACTTTATTTTCATTTAATTTCTATGCTTATAATTAATATTTACATACTTATAATTATTATTTTTTCTTAATATTTTATTCGTAAAAGGGTTAACTTTTATTATATTTAACTTCAATGGTAAACGTTACATAATGTAATTTTTAAAATTTATATTAATTCATCCAATATTGAAAGAGAAGTATTTCAGTCAATGGTTCATTTATATAGTATCTCCAATAGAATTTATTTTCAATCATTTGCTGAATAATATTTAATCATACAAAATTTATTATATAATATTATATACAATACTATAAACATGTCTTAATAAGTATACCATATAAAACAAGTAAATGGTCTGTTTATAACGTTTGCTAAAATATTAATTCATGAAACAATAAATAACTATAACGTCTTAACACCTGCGGTCGCGGTTTCAATTCCCGCTCGGGGCAGAAATTTTTTTTAATTAATTCTTATTTTTATAAGCCATACAATCATATGATTAAGCCGGCTAGGGGCAGATATTTGTATTTGTACAAATATTTGTGTTATATTGTGTTATGTGGGTCTCCCTACCGTGTCTCGGAGAGCACGTTAAGCCGTCGGTCTGGGGTCTTATCATGGACACCTGATAGCGATCGTTACTCAAGGTAGGGAAATTATGCGCCTACCGGCAGTAGAGCAGCGTAGTGGATTAAACTCCAAATTTTTTTCTGTATGGAAAAAGAGGCCTTTACCCAACAATAGGAAGTTAGCAGGCAGATTTAGTTCAGTTCAGTTCGATTCAGCTACTGTTAATATGTACTAACTTTTTAAATATAGTTTCTTAAACCAGACTAAAGAAATAATCGATATAGGTCTGTAGTTTTCAATCGTATTAGGGCTATCACTTTTACAAATGGGGACGATTCTTCCCTTTTTCCACTTTTTAGGGAAAATACCTGCATTAAGGCAAGTGTTAAATGTGATGCCCAGCATACCCTCGAGGTGTGCCCGAGATGGGCGGCTCTTCGTCAGGGTCTGACGTCGGTCCTCGGAGGGGACTTGTCGCTCCCGAGCATCATCACCGCAATGCACGGCGATGACGAGTCCTGGAAGGCGATGGTCTCTTTCTGCGAGACAGTAATGTCCCAGAAGGAGGCCAACGAGCGGGTGAGAGAGGAGGCCGCCTATGTGGCCTCCATCCGCAGGCGACGAATGGGGTGCGTAGGACGCGCTACTTAATGCGCCTCCAGTAACGCCCCTGTGCCCGTGTCGGGCCGGGATAGGAACCCGGTCCTGCTAAACACGGTGCGGCGTCGTCGGGACTGTTCAGAGGTGAGCTGGATAGTCCCAATGGAGGAAAAGTCTGGCCTTTTCGCCGAGGTCAGCCTGTTGCTGGAGGGATCCTGTTGCCTGCAGATCCAGAACCCTCCAATTATAGCGGCTGAAGGCTCCCGCAGGGTTTTAGTACGGTATTACACTTCCAAAGTGCCGAGTTCGACATAGGTGTAGGACTACCTGGGTAGGCAGGTTGGTGGGTAGGCGTCCTGGATTTCATCCGTAAATGGATTCCCCTGTGACACAAAAAAAGTGTTAAATGTTGTTAAGTGAAAGACTGAAACGAAGTGATATTATCAGGATCATCTTAGACTTATCAATTATTTTTATTTTGTTTTTCGATGTCATCAGTGGATATGTATTAGCGACATAATTTTTTAATTGAGTGCTTGCTAGTACCCTGCCTAGTATTTACTTTAGGGTCATTAGGAGATATGTTGGTTAGATAGTTTGAACTTTTTTATGTACTATGTGTACTGTGTTATAAGCTTCTCACAATATCGTCTTAAATAAGTAATTTCAATAATATCTTTATTTTAATTTTTTACGACCTTTTAAATTAATTTGCTTTTTACTTTGCTTTACTCAAAAAAAGGCTTATAGCATTTAACTATCCTCATTTATAATATAATATTGTCGATCACAAAATTGTTAGCGATACGTTTTTCACAACGATACGTTATAGGCTTAAAATCGATAATCATAAAAAGTATTTATAGTTCATCCTTGTGAGTAAAAACCTGTGCTAAGCATATCCTGTTTGTACCTATTTTTTTTTACTATTATTAGTTACTTATCGATGATCGGGATATCCTTCGAACCTAATTCGATTCCGTAAATTCTTTCACAGTATCATCCCTGATTTTCACGGATTAATTTGTATTAGGAAATATCATTTAGGATCGTATAGTAAAATATAATAGACTATTTTGTACAATCTTATCATAGAATACAATCTTATCATGAAAAACAATAATTTATTATTGTTTTCCAGTCGAAATATTTATTAATTTGTGGGTAGTTGTTGTACAATATATAATTATATTGTATTTTTTTAATACCAAAATGAATTAAACTAAAACAAAAATATCTTCTTAGTTGTTTTTTTTTTTCAAATTTTGCGATCCGATGATAATGCTCCAGATCTTCATCCAAAATTATGTTGTTTACAGATTCCAAAACTAACTAATCTTCTCCTACGGAGGAATGATTCGCGGTCCCATATTCTCTCACTGTTGCCCGAACTAAGGCACCAATACCGCGTTCATTGGCGTTATTCAATACGCTTTTGGAGAACAATGCCCAATGGGATCCATTCAAAGAAAAGTGGGCAACCTTGATTCTTGAATTACTAAAATACTCTGAGAATGTTGAATAATCTGTTACCAAATATTCTCAGAACCTTAATAATATTTATTCATTTATATATTATTATTATTTATATATTATTATTTATTTATTTATATATTTATTTATTTATATATTTATTATTTATATTTTTTTATTATTTAATACAATTAGAATATTGTTGATAGTTTTATATTTCTTCATTGCCTTTTATATTTATATTATATTTCATAATGTATTCATAATAATCTGGTTAGTGGTAAGTGGTAATGCTAATTAGATCTAAATAAATAAAAAATAATTAGATATTAAAACATAAAAGTAACTCCAGAATTAATTTATAACGAAACAAACATGAAAAATTTTTTCGTTCGTACTTTCTTTCTTTAAATAAAACATGTGTTTTTTAATACCTGTAAGGTACAACATGATATGAATTATAAAAACATTGAAGACATGGCAAAGGTATAAAAATTCGAAATCATAACTTGTAAAGTTTAAAACGGAGCTGCATGAATACGCAATCTTGTGGGATAATGCAAAAGTTTCGTCCTCGAAGGGAACGAGGGATGTCATTCGCCTTTTTAATAATGCAGTCACGTAATGTACCCTAATGAAAATTGTTTCGTGACGACTGAATTGGGAGGAATTTCACTTCGTGTTAGGTACATCAAGCCATTATAAATGAAACTTTCGGTAATAATCAGCTTGCAAAAGCGTGATGATATTCTTATAAATTTTCCTTTAGCACATATTTGAAATGCTCTATAATATATATTTTAAATAATAAGAACGGTTTGATTACAATAAATTATATCTAAAGAACAGATGGAAAATTATATTCGTATTATTATTTAAAAACAACAACAATACCGTTTCAAAAACTTGATCCATTTCTCAGCGCTCTCTTCACATCTAAAAGTAAGTGCAAGAGATCTCAATATCTGATGTCTGCACTCTGCTAACGGAACGAATAACATCAGGAAAGCATGTGTATTTGCTTCACACCTCTCCCGATATTGGATCTCGGAGCATTTTCAAGGAACTACGTATACTATAGTCGTTGAAAATTTGCAAAGAAGGTTGGTTCTTTTTAAGTTTCAAGACAGATAAAATAATCATTAGAAAATAATAGCATTCTCTATGTTTATAATTCCTCAATGGTGTTTAAAAAACAAGATTCGTTTTATAGACTTTTATACTACTTTTTTATTCCTCCTAAAATTAAGTAATATAATTATTATAATGTTTCGGTGGTTAAATTTAATTGCTTTACTTTAACTTTTACTTAAGATTACAGTAATCGTAAGCTTTGTTCTTATTACGAGTAAAAATGCAGACAAGACACTCACTCATTATCATTTTATCAAATTTAAAAATATTCTATGCTAGAATATAACTTCATGAATTTTGTAAAACGAAATTAGGCTAAGTATTTCTCTATTATGGGCACGGTTATTTTTTGTGGTGACTACAGTAAAATTAGGTTCTTTAGTATTAAAGTGGCCGAGTGGGCGAAATTTAGGTCAAGCGTTGGCCTGTATCGTCAGACACTCGTCCCAAATGTCGCACCTCATTTTCCAACACTTAGCCTAACTTTGACTACGTTATTATGTATATAATATAACAATTTAATTAAAATCAGCTTTAAAAGTGCTACTTTTATTATTTTTTTTCCTAAATTAATGATCAAAATACCAATAAAAAAAAAGAAAAACAACTTTTCTTTGGAATGTCAGTTTTGATCAGAAGTATCAAAATCCCATTTCATATGAGGTACTTCTAATACATACGTATGGAAAAGTTGCCAAGATTTTCAATATTCAGGCCATGTAACACACTTTGATATTTGTTGAGTGTCGTGCTCTCAAAGCCGAATCCAAAGGACGCCCGAAAGGCATTCCACTCAAGATGCCTCTTTTATCCAATTGTTACGAAGGACTCAAGGCCAAATAATAATGAAACGATGAAGTACGCTTGTAAATGAAAAAAAGTTATTTTAAAAGTATTATTAGAATGCTTCTCTGTAGATAAACTAATATCGTGATATTTAAATTTATGTAACGAAATAAAGACGCAATTTATATTATTTGATTGGCCTCTTTCGTGTCGCTTCTATGAAAAAGCTGAAAATTCGTTATTTATTGGTCTTAGTGTATTCAGTCATGTAAAATAAATTTATTGAGCCTTTTCGTAATGTGACAATGATCAAAGCAATGAAACATCGACCTAGATAATTATTAGGGCTTAATTAATTGATGTTTGTCTGTCGCTAAAGCAATTCTTTTCTTATTTGTAAATAATAATTTGTAGATTATTATTTATATTAAATTTGATTGATTATTGAACATGGTGTTGTTAATGGGATTAACTTTTTTCATTTCATGGTGTTGTTAATGGGATAACCTTTTTCACAAAAATATGGCTCAATCACTCCTTCATAGCTAACACCCCACCAAACCGTCACTGAAGTCGGATTATGCCCACGATGTACTCTGTTGACTAATTGGGAAGCTTCCTTAGAGCTTTGAGCAGAAATATGGTCATTGTGTTTGTTAAAATATTGCTCAATTGTAAAAAAAATCTCATCCATTCTTTTTTAAATTATCAGTTAAGAAATGACCAGTGCGTCATAGGCTGTAAGTACTAAGTCATCTTTTAAAATACGCGAAATGGTTCGGACAGAATTTCTTTGAATTCTTTCTCTTACTGCTTTGATCGCCTTTGTCGTACGAACACTACGTGGACGGCCAGATCTTTTTCTCTCACAAACAGAGGACGTTTCATTGTACCTATCAATACACAAACATTTGACTGATACCAAAAGTATGGAGAGTTTTAAAAATTGTATTTGACTCCATACCTCCTACCAACTTTGTGTAACGCAATCACAGCAATTCGGTTCTCTTTATGACCCCACTCCATTTTAATATCACAAAATATTTTACAAGACAATACAAGATTATAAGACAATACAATGGTTCAATAAATAAGTAAATAAAAGTATTCAGGCTTGTTTTAATTACGTATAATAAAATAAAGTCGGTTTACGGACGATAATTTTACGTGATAATGTTATAAGAAAACATTTTAAAAAAATTGCATACTTTTTTGAATTGAATTGAATTATTATCACTGAGTTATCATTATTTTGTATAATACAAAGAATGAGTAAATTCAGTTAATTACAATTTTTTTCGATAAATTAACATTTATTTACACTCGTTAATTCAAATATGTTATTATTTAAATTATACACATTAATAACAAGTAACTATGTGCTATTAATAATTTATTTACAACTTATATACATGTGTGATATTTAAGATCCTCCAATCTGCGTTATTGTCTTTCATTTACAAGCCGAACGATCAGGCCGATCGTGCCTCTCTATCGCTTGTTCCTCGCTCTCGCTCGCGACACGTGACACTTCTTCGTACGTGTAGCCGGCATTAATCGATTTACAAGACGTAAAACACAGGCGAATTAAATAAACATCTCACACTTAAACGATCCTTAGTAGGATGCAGTCCTGGGTCGGGAGACAGGAAACGCGCACAAGACAGCCCACACACTAGAAAGGCTATTCGACCTATATAAATATATGTCAAGAGCGGGGATCGAACAGAGTGAGGAGCAAACGCAACAGCCAGTTCTGTGACTATACTGCCCCAAACTGTACTTACGAACCGGACTGCTACATGAAAAGTTGATTATAAATTTAACAATATAAAGTTTTTTTTTTTTTTTTTTAATTTTAAGTGAATAGGCAAACTGACAGACGTTCCACCTGATGGTAAGTGGTTAACGTCGCCCATGAACATAAACTAGTTTACCTGGAACTAGCCCAGGCAACTCACCTATGTGTTGCCTATCCAGAGACTTAAGGTGTTAGTCTCGGTGCCAGTAATTACACTGCCTGTCTTGCCCTTCTCTCCGAAACACAGCAAAGCTGTTTCACGGGAGAAATAAGCAAGATGGTGGTACCCATGCAGCCGGGAGCGCGGCACAGCGCATCCCTCCCACCGGTAAAAGTTAACACAAATATAAAATATAAAGGTAACACTATAATTATTTTTAACAATACATATTTATTAATATCAGCTAAAAATAAAGTTGTATGATATGTTTTTGTCAATTTTTTAACTTTATTTGTTTTAATTATTTATCTTTCGTTTTAATAGCCATACTACATATATAATGTATACCATGTAAATTTCAATATCTACGAATTTCGATTCTAAGGTGTGAGTATTTAAACGCCGTTCGAGTACTGAGCCCTAATAACTGAAAATTTGATTTACCTTACATATATATATATATTTGATTATTATTTATTTATATATTTTATTTATAAAGCTCGGTTATTCATATAATAAGAATCTGTAGCTTAATTAAAATTAATAAACTTACAGATAAACAGACTGATTACTTTTTTAATATTAATTTTTATTGCACCAAGCTATAATCGTGTAGTAATATATGAGTAATTATATTCTATTACGGCACCAGGAACAGCGCAGTATCAGGAAAAAATCTTCGTAGCTTTCATGATCTTTTGTGCGGTGACTGAGGAGAGCCGGAATCTAACAACCCTCCTCCTATTATACTATCCTTATCACCTCTCTACTCTATTTATTTCAGTCAACTACTCATTTATGATTATGTGTGAATAACATGGTGATCATCTATAATATAAAAATAAGTCGGGTTTTCCTTTCTGACGCTATAATTCCAGAACGCACGAACCGATTTCCACGGTTTTGCATTCTTTCGATAGGTCTCGGACTTCGTGAGGTTTATAGCAAACAAAATTTAAGAAAAAGTTCAACAGAAAAGCAGGAAAACAGGGAAAATCATTTTTCACATACAGCGCCATCTCTGATACATAGCATGTACTACAAACCAATATGGTTTTGCATGGTGGTGGAGCAGATGGCGCCAGTACGTAGTGTGAGTGTCCCTCACGAAAATAAGTACGTTTCATTTTAAGTAGTTTAAGTTTCCTTTTCAAATATAAAACAAAAAATATAATTTTTCTTGATCTTTTAATCCCCAAACGAAATGTTACAAAAAACGAAGCCATCTGGTGGCGAAACGGAGTTCGCCGGGTTTGCTAGTTAACTATAAGATCAACGTTTGAGCAAATTCAGATGGATTGATAATTTTAGTAATTAGGTCCAATTGACTACGGAACTCTAAAATATCTATAATGTAATTCTACCTAATATAAATCAAGATAAATGATTTTTGCAAACGCTGTTATAATTATCAAAATAACAGTTTGCAAACGAACTTTGTACGAGTAAATTAAATTTCGACTCAATTACGAACTGACTGTTAAAATGTGTTACGCAACTCTCAAATATAGGTAAAACGTATATATTTTGTTAAATAAATCCCCTATATTTAATTTTACCATTTCCAAAGGCTTTATTAAATAAATAAGAATGTTAAGGCTTATAAATATGTGGATAATTTTCAGCAATTGTTGTCAGAATTTTATAATTCATTCGAAATTTGATTATTTACCTAATTGAGTTTTGGCACATGTGTACATAATATAAAACTTACGTGTCTGGAATAATGTAAGTTACACTATTCTGGAACTAGTTAGATTATATATTTACTGGTGACCAATAAATTTAAAAGAGATAGTGGTTTCGGTAATTATCTTCATTAAACATCTTTTTTTTTAATGGTCACTGAGTATTACATTATTTTTAACAAAAATATTTTAATTGATATCATGATCGAAACTTTATTGTTAGATAAAAAAATACAACTAAAAAATTAATTTACTCCATATTCAGTTTCACAAACAAAAACAGAATCAGTGATAGCTATAATTATTAGATTAAAGAAAACAAAAGAAATAATACAATAGCTATAATGATGATATTATTCCTAAGCGAATACCCTCGGGTTACGTGTCTAGGCTACAATCACTATTTCATTTATCTTGAATGATATGGTATTATTAAAATCGTAATACATCGTACCTAATTAAGACAAACTAATTTAGTAAGTTTTAAATTTCATTAAGAATTTAATTTTGGTAATTATCATTTTCCTTCATAACATCATACAAATATAGAGATGAGTAATAATTAGTGCATTATGTATTAAATAAGCAGATACAAATATATACAAAGTTGCAATTATATTATTTAACTATTTTTATTATAAATAAATTGACTTAATTTAAGTATATGTACAAAAAATCAATGTATGCACACACAATTAAATACTATTATGAAAAATATGTGAAATTTTAAGTTCAAATCAAAACATTCTCTTCTGATTAATCAGTTTTTTTAAATAAAGCAACAAGTGTCGGTGCTGTAAATTTAACGTGACAGACAAACGTGACAAATGTGTGATGTTGCGTCCTCATTTCTCTCTTCTCCGTTAGTGTCATGACATTAACATGCATGGCGTATTGGTTGTGCGATCACGCTTTATTGTTGGTTAAATCAAGTTGTATAGGTATTTTTCATACAACAATTTAAAAAACTAAATGTAATATTATATTATCAAAAACGTTATATACTTATACGTATATATAAAGTTATAGGTATATAATGCATATTTATTTTTCATTAAGTACACTTTCAAGCAGCTCTAATCTTCATAAAAAATATACAAATCCGTAAAGTTTATATTGTAGTATTCTAATTATAAAGTAAAAACATAATTTTTTTTTTCTTTTTTTTCATTAAAAATATCGATAATGATTAAAAGGATTTAAAATTATTGATAAAACTATGTTATTTTTATTTTTACTGTAAGCCTTTACATAATAAGATTACAAAACATCACATTGCTCAGATACGTAGAACCAACACCGTAGAAATGTCGCAAATCGTCTAATCTGTAGTTAATGTTTTAATCAAACACTGTTCATTTTTCATATTCTTCAAATCACTACTAAAAATTAAATTTTAAAAAATCTAATATTCGATCTTATTCACTATTTTATAAATAAAAAAAAAAAAACAAAAAAGCAACGTCACTAAAAAGATTCCCGACAAGTTTGTCACGAAATCAAACTGGACTTTACGACGTCGCAAAAATGACCAGATGTCAAACGTCAAAATTTTCCAAACAATTTCATACCTTAACTCATAAGGAATAAGGTATTAAAAATACAAAGGAATAAAAAGCGGAATGATATCATAACAGCTAAGAGGTCAATAGCTGTATCCGATCGATGCCGGAAGCTACCAGTCGGCAGCCACAGGAAGCGTCGCCTGAATGAAGTGAAATTTATTTCATGGTTGTTGCTCAGTTGAATGCTTTTTTTTAGAACTCTGTCGAAATTCATAATTGACATTTAAGATTATTTATTCTTTAAAAATACTTATTTAAATAATTATGTGTTACTATAGGTACTATACTATAGCAAAAATGCCCTATTTTTTCATTAATTTATATTGTGTGAATGTAATAATAATGGCTCGTCTATTTGTTTAAAAGCATCAATCGAGAATAACGCATTTTTTCTTATTTTAATTTCTGAGAAAAAAAGTCTGATCCGATATAAAAAAAAATCTTAATATTCTTATTTTAAATTATATATGTAACGCTACCATTCATGGGTTCGGAAAAAATAAAATAATTAAAATTTAACGTGGTGAAATCACGTAGATCTTTTAGTATTGTATAAATTGGAAAGTTCACATGGTTATTATGGTTCTTATTTGTTTCCAATATATATACGATTTTTCCGTGGTTAACTTTATTAACATTCTAAAATTCAATATTAACTTGGAAAAAAAAGTTTAAACAAAACACCATCTGTTAAGGCAAAAACAAATATAGAGAGGTGAATACCCGTATCAAACATTTTAGTCCATTTTCAAAGTAGCAATTTCTCGTGCTAATAAGCCGTGAAGCGAACCACACACGATCGCCGGATATTCGGAGCGATATATTTAATCTGTCATGTTAGATGTTTTTGTCTAATTAGGAAATGATCTAGACATTTGGTCACATTTATACATTTTTCATATAAATATTTAAAAGAACGACTTTTTTATCATTACTTACAGGCAACTTCATGCCTGTGTTTTAGGTAACACCCGACTGATATACGTATATATATATATATATATATATATATATATATATAGACTAGACCTAGACTTGAGGCGGGAATCGAACCCACAACTCTAGAGTGTAAAGCCGAGGACTGCCAACTGCGCCAACGGGTCAGTCGATATGCCTATCTCAAAATTCCTAATTAAAACCTTATCGATTATTAATTTAGTTTTATTTACTGAGAATGTCAAAAGATATTATTTTACCCTTACTAAGAGAATTTATATAAGGTTTATCAAAGTATTTGTATATAGGTTGATAGAGTTTGTATTTATACGTATTTACGAGGTAGTATTTGTATTTATATTACAGTTATGTTATCGTTACTTTAATTAGTTTTTTTTCTTTAATATCTGTATGGTGTAACATAAATGAATTAACATAATTCTATACATAAAACTGTGATGGACTGATATTGTATAAAATATCCTTTATAATTTTAATTCAAATATATCAATAAAACAAACAACTACTATACATATAGTAGTCCTCTGATTTATTTATTGAACACATATATACGCGACGTGATCAGTGTGTGGCCGAGGATCAAAGCGACACCGGGACGACCGCCCAGCGACCTCACTTCGACAGTATCTATGTTGTACCAACTATTATTTTTGAAACATAAAACAAAATATATATTAACTTTATTTAAATATAAATATTTAAAACATAAGACAAAATATACCTACATTTTTTTATATAAATATTTGTTTATATTTGACTTTAATTTTATTAACATTATTATGAATATTTGGCAAGTTAATTAACACCTTGGTGAAAGTAATTCTGCATATACCTTTCCTGAAACTTAACGAATATTTTGAACGATAACAGAACGAAAAATAACACTCAATATTTTGTAACTGGAATATCATATAAGAAAACCAATGATATTTTTATTTATATTTATAATGATATTTATATTTTTAAGTTCGCATTTTATAATCTTATAAATGAGAAGCTTTTTAATCCTATTACAGAACTTTCGCTTTTGGGCTTATTTTATAACATTTTGATCTTTATTAATAGCAATCCGGTCCACCGGTCGATGGAGTAAGAAGCAGAACTAATCTGGCATGCATTGAATTATCGTCGTCATCCGTTGACGGTCGTCCACTACTTTATTTTATACATACTACGAAAAGTTTCTAATACGAACTGCTAAGATACGGAACACCATGTCTTTCTCTTTTTTTTACTACTGGTATTATCAAGAGAGAAGAAGGAGAAGAAGTCTTGTTTAGGCGCTTTATAGGAAAATGTAGTCTAGTTTACTAGACCTCATCTTTACTTTCCATCAAACAATAGTGTCGTCAAGAGTAATCCTGCTTATGACAAATGATTGTCTGTACGTGTTTATTAATTTATAGATTCAGTTATACTGAACCTACCTACGTTTTACGTTCTTAAAACTGTTTAGATTTTTTTTTGTTTTTTGTTTTTGTTACCCTAATTAAATTAGATATTATTTATTCTTCACGCTTTAACAAAGGTCGTGATAGTTGGTATTAGATATTTCAAGTAGGTAAATAAAGTTTCTTTGTCCTTACATTAATACCATTAGTATATAACTGTAAGATAAATTGTAAAAGCTACGCGACAAATAAAAGTCTAATTTTTTTTTTTAATATTATTAAGATGCAAAATTTTACATTAATACCATTAGTATATAACTATAAGTTGTAAAAGCTACGCGACAAATAAAAGTCTAATTTTTTTTTAAATATTATTAAGATGCAAAATTTTACATTTTAATACCATTAGTATATAACTATAAGTTGTAAAAGCTACGCGACAAATAAAAGTCTAATTTATTATTATTTTTTTTTAATATTATTAAGATGCAAATTTTTTTTGAAGTTGAAAAATATTTAGAGCCACATGGTCGGGTGAAGCAAGCTCAAATCTGATTTAGCGTTACTGAGTAAGTGCTATTACAGGTTGTCTCAGTAGTGGGACATTCTCTGAAAATATTTTTTTACCTTTTTTATTAGTGCTTTAGCATATTTAAATAATTGAATTTTATACAAATTCACCCCATTTTTCAGTAAGATAAATAGGTATTAAGACAGTAGTAACTAAGGTACCTTACAAGATAATTGATAGAGCTAGCATTAGTGTATAAAATTAGGACATACACATAAACTTAAATTCTATAATTTGTTTTGTTTCTTTACAATATCTACTTATTTTAACAGAATTATAAAGTTAATAAGCAAACCAACATTTTATAAAACATCAATAAATAATAAGAGATTATAACAAACATTAATTATTAAGCTCAATGACAACTTTGGGTATTATATCAACCTAAATTCACAATAACCGTTACTTAAAACCAAAGAGTAATATCTCACGAACAAATACATTATTATGAATTTTATTATGTGAACATAAGAAACATATATCATAATTTAATTATAGAATTTATCAAAGCGTTCTTTGTGTCGCATATGCGTGTCTCCCTTTATTCTGAACCCAACAAATATGACACCACAGTAATTAATAACGACCATATGATTCTCGGACCACCCAACAGCATAAAATGTTATTTAGAATTGCTCATAAATTTTAAAGCTACAATTATCGTTTCTAATTAAACAATTACGAAAATAAGAGTTTAATTTTGTATACAGTTATTATTCGATTCAATTTATACAATTTCACTCATATATAATATAATAGTAAGCAAATAGGTTGTGAGAGCATGATACTTTCATACTAATATTCAGAAATAGAACGTTCTTGCTAAGCCCACTCCTACTTAACCTCATTTTAAAATTAGAAATATCTATATAATTATATCTAAACCAAAATAAAAAAACTATATAAAATAATGAATAGTGTCATAAACATTTTCATTTAAAAACTGATATTTTGATTTGATTAGATAAAAGTTATAATTTTTACGCAAATAACCTTTTAGTAAACTTGCTTCCTATATTTAAAGGTCTAAATATATCGTTCAGGTATAAAATATTCCTTGAAATTTTCATGAAAGCTGAATGATGTGCTATGATAATAATCGTTATGAAATGCTTCAACTTGTGCGCCCACAATACGTTCGCTGAAAAATTTAAAGAATTTTTTCTCTTTTGCCTATTTTAGTTAGTCCCACAACTCTCATTTAAGTTATTTAAATAAAAATCACATGAAAACAACTTAAATTAATTTTGTATATTAATAGTTTACACCTATATAATCATAGGAAAATTTTCACGGAGCTTATAAATTAATATTTTATAAATTATTTTTTATCTTAAAACATATATGGTTATAAAAGTATAACAATAGAGGTATAATTTAATATAAATCAGGATATAATAGTAGACTCTCAGTGCCTTAATAGGCACTGAGATGAAATTAAATGAGAAAAAACGCGACATGTATTTTATGTTTTTTTGTAGATTTCTTCAAGGCTTTCTGAGGCTGACTTGAAATTAATAGTGATTCAAGATTGTTCCTGCTAGTAGTTATTTATCCAAAAAAAAATCTGTTTCTGTCAAGCGTTATATTCAATAAGAGACAATTAAAAACACACAATTTATTATTACAATTATACACAAATCTTATTTTATGTGTCAACAACTTACTTTGACTATATAGTATATATCGGAAGAGTTTTTAGAACCAGATAATTAGATTTGATCATTAGACATCAAAATAAACGGCGATTACATCACTCACCTTCGATTTGCCGACGATATCGTGTTTATGGCAGAATTCCTGGACGACCTCAGCATTATGATCAGTGCCCTCAATGAAGTTTTTCGAAAAGTGGGCCTTAAAAAGAATATGGACAAGACAAAAATCATATCGAATGTCCAAATCGTGCCCACCCCGATATCGGTTGGAGATTCTACTCTCGAAGTTGTTGACGAGTACATCTCCTAGGATAAAAGGTCCAACTTGGTAGGTCCAACTTCAAGACAGAGCTCAATTGTCGAATCCAGCCAGGATGAGCAACGTTCTAGAAGTTAAAAAACGTCTTTTCATCCATCATACCTCAGATCCTGAAATATAAAGTTTTCGATCAATGTGTGTTACCAGTGATGACAAACTAATCTGAGACGTGGTCTCTGACTATGGGCCTTTTAAATAAACTCCAAGTAGCATAGCCTGCAATGGAGAGGGCTATGCTTGGTATTTCTCTGCGAGATCGAATCAGAAATGATGAGATCCGCAGATGAGCGAAAGTTACCGACATAGCCCAACGGATTTGCAAGCTGAAATGGCAGTGAGCAGGGCACATAGCTCGTAGAACTGATGGCCGGTGGAGCAGAAAAGGCAAGCGCAGCGCTCCAATGGCTGAGATGAGAATGATGATGAACCTCCAAACCTCAAACTTATCAACCATTTACCGTTTTATAATATTAGTTTAGATTTTGGCATAAGGCATGGCACAGTGCCAGGCAGTATATAAAAAAAGAGATATTCTAATCTTAGTAACGCTATGCTTATTTGAAACGGTGCATTTTTATTTAAAAAAAAAAAAATGCAACATACATTGTGGTGCTATCAGATGGAAACACATCATACTAAAACAAAAATTTATTATATGAGAAGAGGAAGATCTGTCCACGAAATTTGATGGTTAAGTGTTTTTTGTAATTATATTTCCCTAGGAACTATAAATGTGGATTCAATTTCGCATTTATTAATACGTCAAACAAACAAAACCAATGTATTGAGAATTAGAATGATAACAATACACAGAAAGCCTACTGCAAACAATATTAATCGAACGCATTAGATAATTTTGGTACACCTGAACAAACACGATGTCCGAAACACAAAGAGCCATGTCATTCAGTAGCTGCGAATTTTGACACCACAATTCAGAAAATGAACGCATACTTTCAGGCTATTTGTTGATATTAGCGGTTGAGCTTTAGTTTCAGTTCTCCCGTAGGACAATGCAATCTATCATGATAAATTTGTACTTTACTTGTATTATCTGCAGTTACGAAATATCTGTATTCTTACTATCAGTTTAATAACATTTAACTGCTTTTACTTTCCTACTCTTTAATAAAAACCAAAAAAAAAGTTTATGTCATTTTAAGCGGTATTTATTCATCTATTCCAGCACAGCACTGCGTACATAAATTTTCGTTTTAAATCTAAACATTAAAAATCTTACGAATCTAAGAAGATGAGAAGTCACTGTTATAGTAACGGAACTGTTGTATAATCTTAGTACGAAGCAATTTTTCCAATTTTAGTTTCATTCCACAGGCGAATTGGATGCATCCATCGAATCGAAAAGGCTTGTTGAAAATGTACATATCTACCAAAACGGATAGGCAATCACCCTACGGCAAACATCATGTATCAAACTTATATGTATGTTCTAGTCTAGTAACTAGTAAGTATTACCTACATATAAATAAAAGGACAAATTAAACTTTCTCTTTCATCTTACAATATCGTATATCATTATATATTAACGATTCTTGTAATACGAGCCATTACACAATTAATAATGAGAGCAAGAGTTCGAGTCGAGAACGTAACAAAAAGGCAATTGGTTGTGCCCATATATTAAAGTAATGGGTTCTGGCACTAAGCACGCCCTTGACTTTAACGATGTAGCAAAGGCACGAAATAAATTTAAATTGGTCGCTCGTTGGCGGTCTAACTCAATCGACGGTCATTGTGACTGCATTTTAACTAAAGGACACTGCATTTTGTTTTTGTGCTTCCGATTGAATTGTGGCAAATTGAAATATCTGCACATCACATCATTTCTAAATAGATTTTTTTAATCAGTTCATCAATAAGATAAGAATCAACGTGACCATTTAAATCAATAAGACCTACATCTTATAGGTCTTAAATCAATAATAATAATATAATATGTATTAATTAGAATTCAATTTTTTTTTTAAGTTTATTAGTGAATAATATATAATATAATAGTCAAGTTTATCTCAAGTAAAAATTTCAAAATACTGAGAATCTTACGAATAGTTAGGAAGTATTTTATCTTCAGCGTCATAAGTTTTTTGCAGAATCGCCGTCGAAAAATCTGCTCTATAACCAGAAGAGTTATCGCGGTGCTAGGAAAATATATATCTTAAAAACATGTAAAGCAATGCAGAACATAATTTTTTTCAAAAATTATCTAGATGCCATTCCGAATCGAATGACATCTCAATCATAATTTTCTGAGTTTGCTGAAAAAAGTTAACCAAAATGGCACTTGTTAACTAGACTACAAGGAAAGAAATATAATATCTTCTTGAATATCGGTCTCTTAATTTCTTCTTTTCACTTAAGATTAGATGACAAATACATCAGTGCGTTTGAAACATAGTGCTTGTAAATAATTGTTTGACGGCCGGCTGGTCAAGTGGTCAGACAACTGGACACTCTACGCAGCGTTCGCGGGTTCGAATCCCGCCAGGTGCAGATAATCTGTATGACGAATATAGATATCTGCACCGGGTCATGGATGTGTATTTATGTATATATGTATTTATATCTTAAATTTATTTCCGTTCCTAGTACCTGTAACACAAGTTCTTACGAACTTACCACGGCGCTAGGTTAACGTGGTGTGATTGTTGGTTAATATTTATTTATTTATTTATTATTTATTATTTATTTAATCACTAAAATAAATATTTACAGATACCGATAGTGACAATAGAATCTAGACTAGAAAGAAAATTCATCAACTTTCATTAATATCTTTTAGACTATTACGAGTTCGATAACCACCTGCAATATGGATCGTCATAAGGGTGAATGGAAACTTATCGAGAAAGATTTATTTCATTTCATTGCGTATATTTTTCTGAAACGCGAAGACAAATAAGTGCAGAGACTAACTGTCATCCGAACTAATAATTTTTTTACTACATTTTTTGTAAATAAAATTAAAGAAATTAATATAAAAATACGCTGACTTTATAACTTAATATATTTTACTACTAGGTAGTTTACAAAGCATCTCTTTCTTCATTAATTTAGTGTCTAATTTGAGAAATTGAGTAAAAACGTCGCATCCCTACACACTAGTGCGTTTTATATGTGCAATATAATTATATTATTGTTGTTAAAAAATATATAAATTTATCTTTGAAATCTTAACTACACACACATTACAAAGATTATAAAGTTAGGCTGAATCATGTCAAAGTATAAAGTAAAAAATTATCTTTGAATTTAGAAAGACTGAATTGACACGAGAAAAAATAGACTTACAACGGCGACAGAGAGAAGAGAGGAAGCCATTTACGAGTAGACAACCTTTCGGGGGCTTTCTTAAGAATAGGATACATTTTGCCATGGAAAGCAAAAGTTTCCAGAGACAAAAAATGTTTCATAAGACCACCAGCAGCATCAAGACTTACTTCAATAAAGTGGTGAAAATCTGCCCTATAAAAATTCTCGTAAATAGGTTTTCAGTTTTATTATTTACCCAACAGACAGTATAAAAATGAATAAAATTTTGGAAAAATTAAATAAATAATAAATATGCGTAGATTTAATTTGGAAAATACAACTTTAGTTTTTAAATTGTTCTATGAACATTATATAATTATAGTATATACAGTGCGACTTAGAGCTTGTTTAAATTAAACAAGGGCGAGTCGGACTCGCCCGTGGGTTCCGTAGCAGCAAGTAACATCATATAAAAGTTCTTGTAGTTCTTTGTAACTTTGATCGATGTTTTAATAATAGTGTATTTATTTATACAAAAAAAAAAAAAAACTACTTACTAGATTTCGTTCACACCAATTTTCGGTGGAAGTTTGTATAAATGTACATCATATATATTTTTTTAGTTTTATCATTCTCTTATTTTAGAATTTATAGGAGGTTTAAGGGAGGACACATTTTATACATCTACTTACCAAGTTTCAACAGTATAGTTCTTATAGTTTCGGAAAAAAGTGGCTGTGACATACGGACGGACAGACAGACATGACAAATCCATAAGGGTTCCGTTTTTGCCATTTGGCTACGGAACCATTTGGAAAAAGGTCCATAGTCAGAGACCACGACTCGGATCTATGTATCATCACTGATAACACACACTGGTCGAAGACTTTCAACTTCAATAATAAAAATAAATTAATTTAAAAGAAACGTTTCTACACAAAAACATAAACTTTGCAAAACATACGACTTTTTTTATAGTTTGATATTAACAAATATGTACCTATTTTTAAAAATTATAGTGTCAACTATTCATGTGGCAGTCCGATTCGTAAGTACAGTCTGGCGCAATAGTCACAGAACTGGCTACTGCGTTTGCTCCTACTCAGTTCGATCCCCGCTCTTGCCATACTCTTTGTGTGAGTCAAATAGTCTTTCTAGCTGACTGCATCCTACTAAGGACCGTTTAAGTGTGAGACATTTATTTAATTCGCCGGTTTTTTATACGTAATTAAAACAGGCCTGAATACTTTTATTTACTTATTTAATGAAGTCTTTTATTGTCTTATATATATGTTCCGTTTTTATATTTACCTAACATAACCTGTGTAGGTTACATAAATTTCTAAATTTATACGTATCAAATTTAAAAAAGCTGGCTGAATGAAAGTAGTTATGTATATGGTAGTGCCATGCTATTTTTCAGCCGTATTGGGCTGGCACGACCGGGGTGGTACCTCTCGCTTACACGATACCGGCGTAAAGTGACAGCTATGGTGTCGCGTTTCGTGCGGTTTGTTGTGCTGTGAGTATCCAGTGCCTATTTTGGTTTGGAGAAAACGAGGTCAACGCATCTGCATCCTCTTATACGAATGTTCATGGGTGTCGGTAGTCACCAAAAGGCTCCGACTGCCCGTTTGCCCCCTATATCTTTAAAAAAAATGGAATGGGTAGAAAAACAGACAAGTGATTTAAAGAGTTCCTTTTTACCATTTTTGTACAGAACACTAATGTTCAATCTTATATTAACGAAAGTAATAAAAAAATGCTATTACATCTTATAATATCAAATATGTGTACGTATGCTACATTAATTTAATAACTTTATCCTACCGCGTTGATATTGACTATGATGCATCGCCTGCTTTCAGTAATATTCGATCATTGCACCATCGCTCACGCTTGACATCTATTATACTTTTCAATTCACACTCTATACGAAACTCCAATACATATTTTTAAAGAGTAATCGAAGCAAGCTGATTTTGTAATAAGAAAATAGCTGGAGGAAAAAAAAATATTAACCAACAATCACACCACGTTAACCTAGACCCGTGCTAAGTTCGTAAGAACTTGTGTTACAGGTACCAGGACCGGAAATAAATTTAAGATATAAATACATATGTACATAAATACACATCCATGACCCGGTGCAGACATCTATATTCGTCATACAGATTATCTGCACCTGGCGGGATTCGAACCCGCGACCGCTGCGTAAAGTGTCCAGTTGCCTTACCACTCGACCAGCCGGCCGTCAAATCACGAAAATTCTTTGTTTATGTTATCACTCTTTAGACAGATTATAATTGTTTTCGCTTTCTTTTTTTCTTTATGATTCGAGCAGATAGTCTAATTATATAACTGTTACTGTAAGTAACAGGGTTTTTTTTTATAATTAGGGAACACGTGCTCTTAATTTAAAATTGTTTAAAACTTTTATTTATATTAAATTATATATGATACTATAATAAAGTGGAAATGTATATTCGTTTGATTGAATGCTCTTATCTCAGTGTCAATTTTTTTTTGTCAGAAATCTTGTTTAGTGAAATAGGTTTATAGGCTTAAAAAACATGAAGATTCAATTCAGAGTAATGTGTGTCGTTACTTTTCTAATTAAATATTGTTATTTTTATATTAATATAAAATAAAAATATAGATCATTGACCTATATTTTATCATTTTCAAAAATTTTAATATAATAATTCAAAAAAACGTTATACAGCAGTTGGTACTCAATTATAAAATTATAAAATGCTTTATTACACAAACGGTCCTACAATAAAGATTTTAACTAACGAGTACATAGTTCCGAACTAATGGGAAAGCTTTGTTAACGCTTAAGTCATTAAAAACCAAATTCAGAGCGCCGATACTGTAACGGTTAATGAACGCAATTTCTTTTCAAATCTCCATTATGCAGAGCCCGGCTTATCTCAGAGTCGCTGATTTGCTCTATCTACTGACACCAGGTATATTCCGCTGTAATTAACTACAGTACCTTCAATTTATTGCGAAGGCATTATCTTTGTTGACCCACGGCCTTTACTAGGCGCTTAAATTCGTCTCTATGTAGGTACAAGCCTGTAGCGTTAAAAAAAATTTTTTTTTTTTCATATTTATTGCCACTGACTTTTTTTTTAGCTAAAGGCGATAAATATCGTATAATATATGTTTCATTCATTTTTAGTTTAACTACTCTTATCTGTCGCGGTGTAACTGGCAGAGAAGAATAGTCCCGAACTCCTCCTTACCGCGGTGTCGTAAAAGGCGTCTATGGTCATGGGGCGTCACGGTTGCATGCGAAAGCGATCCCGTGGCGCACCAATACGACGATGGGCGCACCGGCACACGCGCACCGCGCGGGATGTGTAAATGCATTTTCCAGCGAAAAAAAAAAGGCGTCTAAGATCATAATGGTGAGAACAACTGCGCACCGAGCAAGACATGGTAATGGACAGCTACGTCACCAAACCTTGCCGCAAGATATTGTACTTGACATCCAATGGCTGACATGATGATGATTCATTTTTAGTAATGAAAAAAAAATATTTTTTGGGCATTTTTTTTTCATAAGAGAACTTTTTCGATAAAATATTGTATTCGGTAAAAATCAAAATAAGAAAATAATCTAAATATGTAGGTAACTAGTGTGCGAAAAAAAAGTTATTCTAATAAAGTTGAGGGAAAAGTTTTGACTGTTTATTTACTTTTATGTTTATAGATTCCAAGAAAAACTACTAATACGATTAAAATAAAACTTTATGACGCTTATATGATTTACGGCTTACGGTTCGAGATAGTTATACACTACAGCACAACAATAACTGGCAATGAATTCAGTTTTTTTTTTTGTTCATATATTTTTTTTTTCGTGTCTTCCCCCTTCTTCGGTCTTCAGATAAACCCAATATATCCCATTGTAACATGCTCAATTCTTCTTCCAGCTCAACAATTTTTTCATCAGATCTTAAAGTGCGAATTTTATGTGTTACCAGGGAAAGTTGTTGTCGTGGGTGGTGGCGGCATCACTCTCGAAGATTCTTAGCTTTTTTGGTTATTGATATATGTTATAAATTATAATACATCAATAACCAAAAAAGCTAAGAACATATAATATTATTATTAACATTTTTAAATAGTTATACTACTTTAATGAGAAATAGTTTAGTATAGGTATACATATGTAGTACACGGTAGACCTATTGGAAACGAGACTTATAATCCCCACATTTTCCTCCCCCCAAGTTCCCCACTTTCTGACTTATTTATGCCACTCTAAGAACATCAGCTGAACTTTTCAGAATGTCAGAAAAGTTCCTGTGAGACGTTTCAAAGCGAACCACCAGCGAGATTCCAGACAAGTTTATCAAGAGCTAAAGAATGTATACTAACTTTTAAATATGTTAGTTTAATGTATCACATGACACATAGCTTAAACGTAATTAGTGGCATAATCTTAACATGATTTTCTTTTATTTGAATAATTTAATTTTTGTAAAAGATAGTATGGCACTATTATTTTTATAACTCACCATGCTAAATATCTTTTAGAATAAATTATTAAAATAACTACTGGCAACTAATAATTTAGTAATTACTAGCTGCTGCCCGCGACGTCGTCTGCGTGAACGCTATACAGCAACAAAAATACCTACGATTATACCTTTTAAAATAACATTCATTTACCCGTTTCTTCTTTACATTTCATATCTACAGAAAGTACAGTAACAGAGGGAGACTGTCTTTTGTAAAATTGACTTTAAAAAAGTGCTTATTTTTGGCCTGCTTTGAATAAATGACTTTATGGTGATTCTGCTGAATTAAGTCATAAGTTGTGACTGAAACGGATGGAGAAACTAATAAATAAGGAATACAGAATAGGGTAAAAATACATATTTATAGGACTTCTCGATAAACAACATTAGTAGTTTGGCTTTCCCCAGCCAAAATGTAAAGAGAGTCAGGACTGGTGACGCGGGAGCAAGCGACGTACAGCTGCCCGTGTGAAGCAGCTCGTCCTGAGGTCGACACCAGCTACCCTCAGTGTCTGCCCCTGCGAATTATTGATGGTCATCGCGAAGCAAACACTCACGGGGAACTGTACGCGCTTGAACTGGAACGGGAAGTTATGAGGTATGAGGGGAATGCGTGGTATAAATACTGCTTCGCCGACGCCACAACCCGTAAGAATTTCTGCCTCAATGGTGTGTCTGTGGAGCGAGATGACTTTAAGGCGGGTCCCGTTACACAACTTTGGAGGAAATAGGTTCCGGAGAAGCATAAGCATTTCTTATTTTTATGATATATACGGCATGCTTAATTTTCCTCTTTCTTCGTTATTTAGCTCAAATTGCTTACAGCAATAGCGTGCCGTTTTCGAGTTTAAATTTTGTTGTACATCTATGCAGTTCTTTTTGAGTTCTGTTTGTTATTACATAGAGAAAAACTCGATGAATTTTATAAGACATAGATGAAGCAGCTTAAAACTTATATAAACACATTTTTTTAAATTGTCTTGCTCATCTCTGAAACGAATCAACGATACAATTTTTATTAAAATGCACAACTCCATCTATGACTTTTATAAACAACTATTAACCTCGCCAACATGATCAAATTTAAATTATTTATATCCAAAAAGGGTTTACACATGTAATTCGACTTGATGTTTTTGAAATCTCATAGATGGCGCTGCTCTAAAATTGTCTTGATACTACTTATATTCATTTCTTATATTACATTCATTCTTACATTCATTATGTTTATCAGCCTAAGTTACTTATATTTCGTGATTTTTATAGTGTGAAGATAGCTTATAGCATGGTTATTAACATAATAACAACATTCAAATATGCGTCGTTAGATTACACGCTGTTACAGAATGCGTTGAAGAAATAAAGGTTCACTGCTCATTTCCCGTAGGTGGTAGCGTGATAATATGTAGCCTATATTATGACCCGACTTCTTAATAATATTCATGCCAAATTTGAAGTAAATCCATGCAGTACTTTTTGAGTTTATCCCGGACATACATACAGACAAACAGACAAACAGACAAAAATTCTAAAAACTATATTTTTGGCTTCGGTATCGATTGTAGATCACACCCCAAGTATTCTTTTAAAAAAATATTCAATGTACAGTTTTGACTTTTCTACCATTTTATTATATGTAGGTATAGATGGTACAAAATATCGATCCTATATTTAATACTAACCAAGAATAAAACAATAATAGCTATACATAAAATAAAATTGTAACCGGACGCTATCTTTATATGAGAGATATTTCAGAAAAACGAAATGTAAGGGTCTTTATGGAGTTTAATTTGTTGCGGATGAACGTATGTACTTGACTCAAAAGTTCTTCCGAAACATACAAGTTTCTTCACGACGTTTTCTTTTACCACTTAGCAAAAGATCCATTTTAAAAATAAATCTTCCTATGCACATGCTGTATTCAAATCTAGGATGTGTGCTATGCTAGTGAAGGCACTAAAATAAAAAAGTAAACAAAGTAAAACCAAAGTAATAAAGGTATTACATATCTTGGCATTAATATGTTTGTCTATTGTCGCTAAAACTACATCGAAAATTTGGCTCTTAGTGTTCTTCTGAGGTACCAAGTCTTCCTGCTATACATCCATATAGGTATTATCTAAGAAAATCAGACATGTTAATGTGACCAATATAATTGTTAGACACGATATTTTTCTTTTCATAAGAGCTTCTTTTTACACGAAAATAAATAAAAATAATCATACAAATTATAAATTCTAAATCCCACGCGAACGAAGTTTTAGGTAAAAGCTAGTATATAATATTATTTAATATATACACTTCTTCTGTATGCAAAAAAAGGGATTTGCCCAATAGTGGGACTTTTACAGGCTGATTCAGTTCAGTTTAGTTCCGTTAATATATAAAATAATGGTCTGCTTGTAACAGATTAAAAATTTTAAGACACGTCTGAATATTATTTATCTCAACTATAAAATCTAAGATATTACTCATAAGATTTTAGTTTACCGTATACTTGAAAAAACGTAAGACGCTTTTTTTTAAATTAGCGGCTCGCTTAAAATAACAGGCTGGTTACGTAATAATGAAAATATTACACAGTGAATTATATTTCTATTACATAGTACGCGCTTCGTTGATTTGAAAGGTTTTAAATAAACCACTACACAGCGAATGAGGTGGCTCGCATCTGCGCCGTGGATGGGAAGCCATTGGAGTCCTAATGCATGTTGCATTTTTAATTCATGTCAAGAATCCCAAAGCAACCGCGATTGTAAGTGCGGGGAAATATTCGTATGCTTACTTCCTATTTGCTGACGTATCGTAAAAACAATCCCAAATATCAAAGTCCTGGCAAATTTATTAAATTTAAAATACAATACAAATAAAAATTATTTATTCTACACGAAAAAATACATAAATAGAATTTAAAAAAAAATCTAAAAAAAGACGGTATTATCTCTAAAAGAGCGATCATTTATACACAACCTTTGGGTAAAGAACATGAGAATAAAAGACGAAAGAAGGTGTACCAATAATAATAAATAAATAAATAAATAAATAAATAAATAAATAAATAAATAAATAAATAAATAAATAAATAAATTGTTAAAATATATTAGTTTATTCTTCTGTCGCTGAATATATTATATTTTATATTATATTTTTTATTAATAAGCAATAAGTTATATTGTGTATTTTTGCAGCTCAAGACTCGAATTCACTCGTATTAACTTTAAAAATTGTACATGATGATATTATGTAATACAGTCTTGTTATTGTTTTATTATTTAGTCATTATATTTATGAGACAAGATGTGCCAGTAGATAATACGCGGAAAAAAATCATCCAGGCAAACACTGAGCGTTTAAATGATATTTCAATAATGTATTCTATCAAAGTTTCAACATGTCACAAAGTTTGCGACTTATCATTAGATTCAGCTATAAAGAGGTGGAAGAGCCTGAAAATGCTTCATCCCTTGGTAAAGAAGTCTTCTGTATAGAAGAAGGGTTGAAACTTAACCCAGTTTTCGTATAAGCCGTGGTTAGCTTAAATGAACTGTTTTTGTAATTTTAAAGGTTGACAAGTAAAACGAACAGAGCAGATTTATTTATAGCTACATCGATTGTAATCGTCGGAGCGTGATATCAAAAGCTGGCAATGTTTATATTTTTTTAAAGATCTATTTTTACCAATAAAAACTACACGTGGATAAACTCAATTGCATGTATCGAGTCGGTAATCATTCATAGAGTAACATATAACTATTATATGTAATAATAAACACTATGAAAACAACTGTCTATGCTGTGAAAACTCAACTGTCTTGTACTTAGTAGTCGAATTAAATATAATAAAAAAAATAAACTTATATGTATATAACAATGCTACAATTTATTTCACGAATAAATCATGAAAATCTTTTAAAATGAAATGAGCAAAAAGCTACGTAACGCTTAAACAAAACCAAAAAAATTAATATCCAATCATATTTTAATCCTCGGAAAGTTATATCTAAAGGATTTTATTTTGATCGTATTTTATTGTACAGACTTAATTTACCTACGTCTTATGTTACGTTTTGTAAGTATCTCGCTTAAAATATATTTCGATAAAACTTTTTTCGTTATAAACTAGCTGTGTCTGCAGCCTCTTTTGCGTAAGTTATGACTTGAATTGTAAAAAAATATTACCAGCGTTCATGTTACAGTTCTGCCTCTGTAAAAATTTCAACTGTGATAGCGAATGGTCATTCTATTAATCAAAACCGTTTCGATTATTAAAGATTATGAGAAACTCAAAGAAATTTTAAAAGTATTTTCAAAATATATGATCTTGGATTGCTACTTCAACTGTAACTATGGGTAGCATTTGCTTAAAAAGTGATGCGCCCGTATATTATAGACCGTATAAATTATCATTCAAAGAAAAGCTAAAATTTCGTGAAATTGTTCAAAATCTGTTAACAAAAGGTACAATTCGAGAATCTGAACCTGCTTACGCAAGTCCAAATATTTTAATAAAGAAAAAAAAGGGTCGCATCGAATGTGTGTTGATTTCCACGCATAAACAGATTGACGATTAAGGATAGATATCCACCATTAATTAACGATCACAAAGATCGTTTAGGAAAAGGTCGTTATTTTACAACATTAGATATGGTGTTAGATTTCCGACAGATTCGCTTAAGGAATGCGTCAATTCCATTAACCGGCTTTGTGACACCTGAGGGGCATTATGCATACTTGAAAATGCCCTTCGGACTTGCTAACGCACCGGTAGTTTTCCAGCGCCTTATAAATAATACGCTTCGTCCCTTTATAAATTACAATAAGATGATAGTGTATATTGACAATATTTTATAAGCTAGTGATATCATTGAGAAAAGGCATTTGTACGACGGCTTTTCTTTTAATATGATTTTTTAAGCAAATAGAATGTAATAAATAGTTCGGTTTATTTCAAATGGAGAAGAACGTCCCTCAATGGTTAAAATAATCGCATTAGTTAATCTGCTGATTTCATAAAATGTTCGACAGGTTTGACAAACTTCAGGAATAAGTAAGTATATTCGAAAATACATTGAAAAACATGCTCTTAAAACATCGTGAATAGCTCGCTTAACGAAAGAAATATGTTAAATTAAAATGGAGTAAAGATGAGAAACGAATACCACAAGATTTTCTGTTTGACAAGTGAACAAGTTCTTACTATCTTCGACCCAGAATGAGTGAACAAAGTTTACACGAATGCTAGCAGCCTTGGATGGTACCGACTCGCATCAGATCCGTGCGGATGGTAGTAGATCAGTCGTTGCCTATTATAGTCAACTCAAAGATGGGGTTGAGAAACGTTATCATTCCAATAAAACCTTGACAGAGGTCAAAACTCTGTCTCACTTACACCATTGAACTGAATCAGTCTGTAAGCAACCCACTGCTGGGCAAAGCCCTCTTCTCCATATCCCTATATGGGAAGGGTTAGAAGTTAATCCACCAAGCTACATAACTGTGGGTTGGAAGATAATTTCCCTACCATGAGTAACGATCGTTATCAGATGTCTCTGACCGGGACCGACATTACCTCATAAGCATTGAATTTAAAGTGACCACTGGTTGTAATAGTATGAAAACCACACAAAAGAAAACGGGACTTGCTACCTCGTCTTGCAAGATGGTGGATTACGGGAGTCGCACTCCTATTTATGTAGTAATCGGCATCGATAAGCCGAATAACTTGTTATCATAAAAAGAATGAGATCCTCTATTACAAATATGCTTCTGTAGGTAAACAAATGCGTTCTTTGTGCTGCATATCTAAAGGCTACTGACGAAATGTGTTCATGATTTTCACGATGAAAATTATCAGGTACATGTTGAAAAAAATATTGGTCTAATTTTAAAACACTTTTGATTTCCTGTCATTTTCGAATTTTCGAAGAAGTTTATTCAAGTTATTGCTTAACATCATATAAAAGATTACCGAAGGAACTATTCCTGTGATACAAGCATTTCTTAAAGATGTAGCAACATATCGGTTGGGATCAAGTTAATCCTTACGATAGCTAGTTAGGCAAAGGACGCCCGAAAGTCTTAAAGAAAATAAAAATAAAAACACAAAATGAATGTTAATAAGGGAATGTAATGAAGGAATGAAGTTGTAGAGAATTATGAAAAAAAAAAAACGTTTAAAAAATGTTAAACGTTATGAATTACGACTCGCAAGACTGTGACAATCTGACTTATGCTGCCGCTCAGTACATGGTGCCTTTGAAGGAGGAATGGACACCTGACGAGTGTACTGCTTTCTTTGCTTGTAAATTATCCTTTCGACTTTTATACTAGACCTGGTTCTGTTATGTCTAATCTTATGTAAATACTTGCTACACCTTGGTCTGTTATGTCTTATCTTACGTGAATATATACTAGACCTTGTTTATTTATGTCTAGTCTTATATGAGTATGTATTAAACCTTGGTTTATTATCTTACATAAACCCCTACTAGACCTTTTAGTTGCTATTTCTAGTATTGTGCGAACGTCTGTTTAACCTGTTGATGTGTCCGATCAATTCACTTCATGTTCCCGAATCAAAGCATTTATATAATGTTTGAATTTGACAATTGACTTTTCAGCTAAAGATCATATAGATTATATGAATACCTACTCAAATATAAAAGGCGATGCACAATTCACCAGTTAAGTCCGCTCTTGACGAAGATGGTGGAAGTGCTGGATCTTCTATGCCTGACGAGGACGCCAGGATGTCAGGAGAGGCCGTATAAAGAGAATTAGTCTAAGTGTCCGAATGCCATCAAGTGAAACCGTCAGATTGATTGACAAATAAACGCCTTTTTACTCGAGGAAGGACGAGTTACGGTCAGGCGTCTCACTCATATTTTATTTTGTTATAATATTCACAGACCAGAAATTAATATAAGTCTTTTGTTATTGATTCTCATACTTTTTCTAATAAAATTATTAAAATCTGTTTAGTTTTGTTTATACAATGTATTTGTTTTATGTGAATTATTTCAGATAGATATAAATTCTGTTATTTGCACCTTATATCATTGTACCTATCAAATAAAGGATATCACTATTCCAATGTGTAGAAACGGTCAGTCCATATATACACGAGTATAGTGATCGTGGGACCCGGCACAAACGATGAAATATTGAGTGTCATCAATTATCGAGACAACGTCAAAGACACCGCCGTAGAGATTTGACTAGAATAGATAAACAATTTATTAAAAGATTAAAATTATAATTATTTACACATGATGATTAAAACTTTACACACAACGTGTAAAGGAGTTATTTGTTCTCTATTTCATTCAAGTTTTACTTGATTCGTAAATATTTGGTTTAATGAAGTTACCTATATTTTATATGCACTAGAAGAAAGAAGCGACCACTTACCGGTTAATCAAGTATTGACAGACCCACCAACAGGTGTACAAACGAGCTTGAAGGTCGCAAGTGAGCTGACTGGAGACAACCATCCACAACTGCCGACTATTACAAGAAAAAAATTGCCTTAAAAGTCGTGATTTATTCTAAGGAAGAAGGTTTCTTTTTAATTCTTTGTAATTGACTCTAACCGGTATTACTACTACTAGTAAGCATGGGTGAAACCGCAATGAATGTGTAATTTATTATATTATTTTATAAATATTTTTTCGTTTGTTTGAGTATATAATCAGAATTCATTTAGGTGCTTGAGCTGGTATTCTTATTATAGTTTAGCAGTAAGTAGAGTAAGTAGTATTCATAACGAGCTATTTTTAAATGTTTTTGTAGGTAAGCCTTATCTCTTCCAGTAAGTAGTATGCATTACATTCGTACTGTAAGGCGGTGTTTACATCGTCCTGCTTTCACTGAATTGCTCAGTGTGCTGCTAACAATGCTTGTTGTTCGTCTATTACATGCATGGTGTTGACGTGATTAATAAGACGTACGAACCACAGCTGTATTGTGCAAGATATATTTATATATATAATAATATTAATTTGGGTTGATAAAATAATAATTCTTTAAAAAGGTATATAAATCACAGTTTATTTAAAAAAAAATAGAGAACGTTAGAAGTAAAATCTTATGTTTATAGGATAACTCTATAAACTCAAATTGTGCCCAATTTAAACTCATTCAGTAGCTTTGGCGTGATGCGCAGCCATACAGAGTAAAAAGAAAAAATGTATCTTTATTTTTAGCTTCAGTATCGATTATAGTGTCCTTCAAAAAATTATTCAATATATCATCTACGTACAAAATTGGACCTGTTTTAGTTTTATTATAAGTATAGATGTTTAAGTTAAATAAATATATCCAAAAAAAAATCGTTATATTATTCAATCCAATACTTCTATTGACCTAAAATTTCAAAAAATCGTTTACATGCTATAAAACGTTTCACTACGAGTAACAGTAAACACAGAAGTCATCCAATGTGAAAATAAAAACACAGGAGCTAGTGCGAACCGGGTATTCTTCGATCCAATCTCAATAAGTCTTAGTTGGTCTGCTATAAATATCTGAATTGCATATTTATATTTATATACTCGTAATAATGATGGTAGCATAAAGCATTCTCGAGGTACGATATTTTTAGAGACCTCCGGTAAAATATTCCGTGAATTGTATCGCTATAATAACTTATTTCTTTGAAATGCGACCGGTCGACGTTTTCGCGACAATAACCGCCTTTCCGAGGACGTTAAATCGGATACCTAATGATAAATTTCCAGTCTAGTGAGTTCATCTCCATTTTAGTAGCTCTGACCAATTTCATCGGCCTAACTGCCAAAGTAATAATAGACATTTTACATTTATATATGTACTACCAATAAAACTCTTATTGCGTTTTAATTTAAACATGAATAATTTACAATTTGAATTATGAAAGGCTATTTGTTTTATGCGATATTTTATAAACTTTACCGTAGACTTAATAAAATTTTCAGGCTACTAATCTATCTACTCGTAACATCCAGTCGGGAGTAGTGGTGCGTGTAGTCGCCTTAACGCCTACGGTTGCGTATTATTAATATTATTTATATCAATAATGTCACATATATATTATAACTAGCGGCCCGCCCCGGCTTCGCACGGCTAACTAAAATTTCAAAAATTATAAATTTATATTTTTTATCACCTACACTTGCGTCGATACAGGAAAATATTTTATAATAGACGGATTGAGTTGTCAAATCAACTTCGAAGCAAATAACTTTCAACCCCCTTTTAACCCCGATAGGGGATGAATTTTGATAAAATACGAAACACGTCTTCAATCAATTCTGTTACAGAATATGTGTGCAAAATTTGAAGTAGAGTGGACCAAGGAATCACGTTGTTCCATACAAAGTTTGCCTCCTCTTTTCATCCCCTTAGAGGTAGAATTTCGTAAAATCCGTTCTTAGCTGACCTCTACTCGGCGAAAGGAATATTCCTACCAAATTTCAAGTCTCTAGGTCTTATAGTTCCAGAGATATCGTGATGAGTGAGTGACCTTTCACTTTTATATATTAAGATTTAATTTTACTGACTTAAAATAAAAGAAATATTTATATAATTAAAAAAATCAAAAAAACCCGACTGCGTAAAATACTTTTATTATAAACTAAAAAGAATAAAACAATTTATTAGCTTTCCTTTGATACCCATATTGCTACAGTAAGAAATAAAATTCAATTCCCCCCCCTCACTCCGCCATTTGCGGGCGCCATTTTGAAAATTTATATAGCCTATGTCACTACTACAATTTAGACAAACCCAACGACACCTCATATGTCAAAAACCGTCCAGCCGTTTGGGCTGTAGGGCGTGCCAAAGAAATGGACATACATACATACATACATACATACATACATACATACATACATACATACATACATACACTCGAAAAACATAACCCTCCTTCTGTCGCAGTCGGGTAATAAGGTCACAGAATTACCTAGATAACTAACTACGACGATCACAATTTATAACAAATTCTAGTGAACTCATCCAGTATACAACTAAACAGATCTACATGGTATGCCACCGCGTTGAGCACTCGCAGCGTCCGCGTGAGCGTCGCGTCTCGCAGTAGATTGGTGCGCGCGGGTGGCAGTGCTAGCAACGGTGGCCGCCATCGACGCTCGACACTGTAATGCGGTGTATAGAGCTTTAACTCTTCCAGAAATGCAGGACTGCTTAACTCACCACGCAATACTTTTATCAGGTATTTGGCCAGAGCGACTTCTCGCCGTGTTTCCAGCGTACTGTATCCCACCATGTCTATAACGAACAAGGTGGGATAAAGCAAGGGATATTCCGGATACATTCTATAAATTTTAAGGTAGAGGAACCTGGTGAACTTATTTAGGATGTCTTCCATCATAAGTTTATACTTGACCCCACTCGGAGATCATATAACCGAGTTACACTACAAATGACTCCTCACCAAGGCTCCATATAAGGTACGCAATGCAGCAAAGTTGGTAAAGCTTCCCACTTGCCTCAGTATGAAGCCGAGGTTTCGGCACGCTTTTTTGCATACCTCAGTTATACGCTCTCGAAAGTTGAAATCAGACGTTAATCGAACACCCAGATCCCTCACTTCTGTAACACACTACGGAGGCTCATCCCCCACGTGATAGGCAAAGTGCCGAGGAGCGCGCGCGCGGCTGAAAAAAAGCAAGGAACACTTTTCAGCGTTGAAGTGTAGTCTATTCTTATAAAGCTGTCAATGTCCCTCTGCAGTCCACAGTGGTCGCCATGTCACCCACTTCGTGTACTAGCTTCAAGTCATCAGCATATAGGAAGCATTAATCATTATGATGAATTGGAGGGATTCTAAGTTGTTGCCTTGACTGACGCGTGATCTTGTCTAGTACTGCTCCAAAAGGCACCCGTCACAGTCAACATACTGACGCCTGTCTCGCAAGTAGCTAGCGAAGAAAGAAACGTTTATCACAAAAAAAGCCGACGACAAGAATGTGCAAAAAAAGATTATTCTCAAAGGGTTTTCAAGCTCCACAGACTGTAGCACAACCCGTATTAACACGCAATACGTTGATGCTGTGTGTAAGGTGGGATTGTAGAACATCGTTCATTATGAGCTTTTATCGCCGAGCAAAACATCGATTTGTATTGCCAACAACTAATGAGACCCAAGCAAGAAATTGAGAAAAAACGGTTGAAATTAATCAACAGAAAAGGAGTGATTTCATCATGCCAGACCACGCATATCTTTTGCCACAAAAAAAAAAAAAATTAGAGAGCTTGTTTGGGAAGTGTTAATAAATCCACCATATAATCCTGACATTGCACCTTCAGATTTTTACCTGTTTCGGTCTCTTCAGAATTCTTTGGGTAGTGTTAGGTTAACATCAAAAGAGGTCTGGCAAAACTACTTGTCGCATATATTTATTTATTAATTTATAAATTTTTTGTTTTTATTTTTTTATTTATCGAAATCCCAAAAATTTTACAGGAATGGAATTTGTCATTACTCACAAAATAACAACGAGCTATCGAACAAAGTGGCACATATACATTACAGTTAAAGTTTGAAAAAGTCTTGAATTTGTATATAAAATACGAAGAAACTTTTTCTCCGACCTAATACATAAAATATCACAAACTCCTTTTGTCGAAAAAAGTGATAATATCAAATTGAGCGCCTAAGTGACATCGTGCTGAATACCAGCTTAGTCAAACCCGCCGATATCATAAAATTTTGTAGGATAAGCCATAAGATTGCATTTACATTACTTGTAATATTCAGTCTTGCCTCATTTTTATTTTATAGCTCTTATTATACCAGAACTTTGCCATTTCTATATACAAATATACCAAACGTAAAAGTTCATTAAAAGAAAAGCCTGAACCAAAATGTTAGTAAATTCAAATTCGAGATAACATCTGAAGAGTTGCTAAAAGGGTGGTTTAAATATATATCATTTTCAGAAGTCAATTTACAGTTGAGCAGCGTAATGGTGGCTTAAGCTCTGTATACTTTTTCTTAAAATAACAAACGTTTGCCTAATAACGGGACGAGAGCTGGCCTAGTAGGAGTAGGCTTAGTAAAGTAAACATTTTGTAACACCATCTTATATATAGATATTTAAAAAACAATTTATTTTTTTTAAATAAGTAAAATAAACACGTCTTGTAAAATTCCTGATATACATACATACTTTTATCCGCTGTAAAGCAGCTTGGTGATTTACACATGTATCTTTCTTTAGATGTACAGTAGGATTTGAATATTTTGTCGAATAGAGTTTCATTTTAGTGCAGTATTTTATGGGTCATCGCCTGGTCAATAAAACATGTATGTAGATCGTGACCGATAGCTGCAACTAAAAATTCGACGTGTCAATTAATTTAATAGATCTTAACTTCTTTAAAAACTATACATGGTGATGAATGAAAATATTATCCGTACGATATTTTCTACCATGTGCTGCCCGCACTAATTTTGAAAATTTTGAAACATGAACATCAACCAGGCCAAAATGATGCAGCGTGGACAAATATGCTCTAGTATTCCACCTTACCAGTAGAAAAGTCTTTTTATCACAGAATTCACAGAGTCGGACTTTAGCAGAACTTTTTCTGCAAAGCTTTTGGACATCATCTCGTAAGGTTTCCAATTTTTCATAACAATAAAATACTCCAAAGGAACTTTCTGCGACTATTATAGCGATTATTATCTAACATATGTACCTAATTATGCATAATATATTGGATAGGATTACTGTAATATCTTATTTGTTGTGACTTAGAAAAAAAAGAAGTAGACGTACATAGACATAGATCGATCTACATAAGTTGATGATACACCATAACAACTTAGTAAATCTTCATTTATAGTATCATACATACAGTACTAATAAAGACTTTGGAACAATCTACCAACCTGGTACTTGTCAGTCATACCCCTAGAGTGTTTTTAAAAGCTCGTGAGCGCGGAGGGAAGCGGCTTCTGCCACTCGTAACTTTTGTTACGCTAAGGAAAAGAAGCTATTAATCCCCGAGAGCCGAAGATGTACTTGTATTTTAACATTTAGCTAAGCATGTATGATTGATATAATGACTTTAAACCGCCTGATATTATATATATTCATCATTAATAAGTTAAAAAAAGTATTTTCATCCGTCATACCTCTGTGCCTGAAGTCGAAAGTCTTCGACCAATGTGTGTTACCAGTGATGACATACGGATCTGAAACGTGATCTCTGACTATGTAACAAGATCCAAGTCGCACAGCGTGCAATGGACCTCTCCATATGCTTGCGCTATGCTTGGTGTTTCTCTGCGATATCGAATCAGAAATGATGAGATTCGCAGACGAACGAAGGTTGTCGACATAGCCCAATGGATCACATAGCTCGTAGAACTGACGGCCGATGGAGCAGAAAGGTTTTCGAGTGGAGACCACGTACCGGCAAGAGCAGCGTCGAACGGCCGCCGTCGAGATGAACAGACGAATTGAGGAAGGTTGAAGCCGTTGGATTAAGGTTGCCTCGAACCGGTCGCTATGGAGTTCGATAGGGGAGGCTTACGTTCAGCAGTAGACATCCAATGGCTGATGTGATGATCATCAGGTGCATTCACACAAAGATATTTGATAGTGGACACCAAATAATAGACGCAATCGGGTAAATCTGACAAAAACATGCTACGAATGGCTTTACTTCAGCTATATTATTTTTTACAAGAAACAATTTTGTATTATTATATCTAACGAACTAAAACTATTACCTACAAACAAAAATTCAAAGCTCACGCAGTTTAGAAAAGTATTTAAATAAGAGAACTAGATAATAATCTATACCTTTGATTTGATACACCTACCGCGTTTGCTAATAAATACTATTCAATATATTTTTTTAAATATACTATATTTTATATGATAATAACTAACCATAAATTAACCGCAGTTGATACACGGCTATAAAAATAAATAAACCTACTATTACGTTAATTTAAGTGCAAATTCAACGCAATGAAACTTTTATGACGCACACCGGTTCAGCGAGGCTGCAATAAACGATCAATTGAAAATTATTAAATAAAATGGTCCCCGCTTATATCATAAACTTATATCACTTGCTTATCCATCAATAAAGTATATGAGGTCATAGACCTAATAAAGAAACCAGATGTTTGGTTGAAAAACGGATGGACAACTTAACCTCTGTGAAGATATTACAAACATATGGATACAATATTATTTAAGTATATTTTAAGGCATTTTTATTAAATATAAATACGCTCAAACATACTTTTCTTTACTCTCTTTTACCTATTCCATTTTAATATAAGACACCAAACTACATTAAGAGGTCTCCCTACACTTTAATAATAAAAGTACTGAATCATTTCATTGCATTTTAAAGTATTTAATTACAATGTTAACGAATTTAATTTAAAAATATTTATATCCATAAAACGTTAAAAAAAATATTATTCTATAAAGCTTAATGAAGCTTTATATTTAAAGTAATGACTTTTAAAATGAAAATATTTTACGTTCACACAATTGCTTATTGAATATTATTCTTATAAGTAAGCTGACATGCCACTGTTGTTTAATACATTCATGAAGATAAAAATACGATAGTTAAATTCCTAACAATAAGGTATATTTTTATTATAATAAATCGTAAAATATTCGTGGTTACTATCTTAAAAGCAGTAAACGCAAACTATTAAGTATTGATTGATAATATTGTCTGATCTGGAATGATAATATTAAATATTATTGCCTAAGTAAAGACCTGTACGCACATAAAAGCCGAGTTCCCTGAATCTGAGAAATAATCAAAGTATTATTGAGCTATAAATCTTTATCACCACTTACAACGACGCCACAACGACCGAATATGTGAATATTTAGACTAACTTTTCTGTTGGCTTATATAGAGGAGCCAAATAATCAAGATCATGATATTTTATCTCACCCTTTTACGAACGTGTACTGTAACAATGTATGGAAAATATTGCAAAATAATATTGACATACGTTATCATTATGTTAAGTCGAGAAAAAGTTTCATCGTATTTTATTTACACAAATTCAAGACTTTTTTTTTCCAAAGTTTAATTACATTTAATTATGATATGTATGTGGCATTTTATTCGATAACTTGTTGCCAATTGCCATCTTGTATGTACTGACATAATGCCGTTCCTGTAGAAGTTAAGGTCACCCATACATATTACGTGCTAATAATTAGGAACCAGGCTGTCTAGAATATCTTATAGATTTGTAAAATAATTTACTTTGTCATTTTGACTTTAAAGAACTCCCATAGGAATTATTATATGATTTATGACAGTTTATAAAAATAAGATATTTAAGAGTGACTAATAAAAGTGAGGATGAGGAACAAACTACAGTGGCAGGGATACTACTGCGGAGAAAAATACCTACACCACCTTCGATATTGTACTGTTGAGTAACCGTGTAGTGGCTACGATTCAGGGCCCTCTTTGGGGAAACCGTAGGTTTTGTCTGTACAATTCAGGATTAGGATCAGGTGGTTAAGACGAACAACTACATCCCGGCGAGTCACTCAGACATGTGCTTTCGGGGTGTTCAGCGCTTGCTAACACTGAGTACTTGCACAGACATAACCAAGCGGCCAAAATCCTCCATAAAGAGCTTTCTCTAATGTACCTTACATTACTACTGGAACAGAGGATTGTCAATATACACCGTTACCAATACTCGAACGCGACGGAGTCCGGTTCTGCTAGGACCTGCCACGGATATGACGATACTGGAGAACAAGCCTGATATTGTGGAGATAGATAAGGCACGGTCGAGGGTGCTTTTAGTGGACATTAACATTCCGCTTGATGAGAACCTCGTGAATGCCGAAACAGAGAAAAACTATCGATAAAATAACTATAAAACAATACTTATTTTAGAAAAAATTATAATACAATACTTATTTTAGAAAATTTTAAAAAAAATTTACAAAATATTTCTAGAGAATAGGAAAAAAATAATTTATAATGGGTATATTAATTATTAATTACAAATACATAAGTTTTATTTCTTCTTCCAAAAGTTAAAATTTTTGTCTTTAAGCATCCAGGAATCGAAATATGTTAAGTCCTACAATAAATAATAATAATAATATATAATATTTCAGTGGCGATGGAAGAACGGCATCCCAGGTCCACGTTGGTGAGTAACAATGATGTATTGTGAATACGTCGTATACACGATATAATAGTATAATTACCAAGGAAACGTTAAAGCTATTTGTAATTTACACACATTCATAAGATATATACCCAAAAAAACGGTCACTATAATACGCACTCGTAGTCGAAGTCTACACAAGTCCATGTTATTTACCTATTTAATATTTATACAAAATGTTGACATAGGTAATGAACAGTTTCTAAAAGGCTCGTCAAAAAAAAAATTAAAAGAATATTTTTTATTTGTATGCACATAATTTATGTATACTTACTTTAATACAACCCTTCAAGGTTTATTTAGATAAAGGTACCTTTTTAATACTGTAGTCGGTGGCATTGCTTACGTAATGAAATTTGGTAATTAGTCCAAAACATCTTAATTTCGTCCTCAAACTCAGCGGTCCTTTTGTCCTTAAGATTAATATTAAATTAGATTAAAGTTCAGAAAATCTGTAACAGATATCTACCCGTATGGCTTTTGATATGATATCTGATATATTCGAATAATAGTCTGATAGGTTTGCTTTTCACAGACTTTATGAAGCCAATGTAACTCGAACTTTTGATAGTCCATATCAGAACTGCATAACCGAACTAAAAAAAAAATGCTTAAAACAATATCCTGTTCCAGTTAAAAAGTTGAACGTAGTGCTTTATTTGCGCTGTTTCTAAAATACACATACAATAATATTCCTATTTGTAATATTTAAAAAAAAAAGTATATTTACATAAATATGAGAAAGCTTTAATATTTTATTTTAGATAAAGTAACTGGATTTTCTCAATAAATTAATATACGATTTCATTTTTAGAAATGCCTAAACTTTCGAAATTTCAAAGAAGAATTTTGACTATATTTTGTTACTTAGATTACAAATGCACAAAAAACTGTAACCTTAAATACTTTAAATACGTTAAATACCTTGTGTTTCTAATTATTATATTAGCTGATACACCTTTATACCGGAACACAGTAACATATATCTTTGAAGAAAGTCACCGTCTACTGACAAGGTTAAATAAGGTTATTGCTTTTATCTAGACACTAACATCTGCTTAATACATACTAGTATTGTAAACATGGAAGATTTGTTTATTTCGTTGTAATCTGTAAATACGATTTTTTTGATTTTACTCATATTTTAATTATAATAAAGCTGCATTGTTCGGAAATAACATAGGCCATAAACAACGAGCTACGATTCATCGTACATACTATATTTGAACTGATCCGCAAATTTGTCAGCGCTGTATTATAAAACATTTTATACTCTAGAACAGTGATTCTCAACCACTGTGCCGCGGCACTTTTGTGTGCCTCCAAATTTCAAAAGTGTGCCGCCAAATTTTGCAAATATATAATAATGTTAATATTATTAAATTACTAGCTGCTGCCCGCGACGTCGTCTGCGTGAACTCTATACAGCACCAAAAATACCTACGATTATACCTTTTAAAATAACATTCATTTACCCGTTTCTTCTTTACATTTCATATCTACAGAAAGTGCAGTAACAAAGGGAGACTGTCTTTTGTAAAATTGACCTGCAAAAAGTGCTTATTTTTAGCCTGCTTTGAATAAATGACTTTATGGTGATTCTGCTGAATTAATTCATAAGTTGTGACTGAAGTAGATGGAGAAAATAACGAATAAGGAATACAGAATAGGGTAAAAGTACATATTTATAGGACTTCTCGATAAACAACATTAGTACAGTAAACAACATTGGCTCTCCGCAGTCAAAATGTAAAGAGAGTCAGGACTGGTGACGCGGGAGCAAGCGAGCGTCCTGAGGTCGACACTAGCTACCCTCAGTGTTTGCCCCTGTGACTTATTGATGGTCATCGCGAAGCAAACACTCACGGGGAACTGTACGCGCTTGAACTGGAACGGGAAGTTATGAGGTATGAGGGGAATGCGTGATATAAATACTGCCTCGCCGACGCCACAACCCGTAAGAATTTCCGCCTCAATAGTGTGTCTGTGAAGCGAGATGACTTTAAGGCAGGTCCCGTTACACAAATTCGGAGGAAACAAATTCCGAAGAAGCATAAACATTTCTTATCTTTATGATATATATGGCATGCTTAATTTTTCTCTTTCTTCGTTATTTAGCTCAAATTGCTTACAGCAATAGCGTGCCGTTTTCGAGTTTAAATTTTGTTATACATCTATGCAGTTCTTTTTGAGTTCTGTTTGTTATTACATACAGAAAAACTCGATAAATTTTATAAGACATAGATGAAGCAGCTTAAAACTTATATAAACACATTTTTTTAAATTGTCTTGCTCATCTTTGAAAAGAATTAACGATACAATTTTTATTAAAATGCACAACTCCATCTATGACTTTTAAAAACAACTATTAACCTCGCCAACATGATCAAATTTAAATTACTTATATCCAAAAAGGGTTTACACATGTAATTCGACTTGATGTTTTTGAAATCTCATAGATGGCGCTGCTCTAAAATTGTCTTGATACTACTTATATTAATTTCTTATATTACATTAATTCTTACATTCATTATGTTTATCAGCCTAAGTTACTTATATTTCGTGATTTTTATAGTGTGAAGATAGCTTATAGCATGGTTATTAACATAATAACATTCAAATATGCGTCGTTAGATTACACGTTGTTACAGAATGCGTTGAAGAAATAAAGATTCACTGCTCTTTCCCCGTAGGTGATAGCGTGATAATATATAGCCTATGTTGACCCGACTTCTTAATAATATTCGTGCCAAATTTGAAGTAAATCCATGCAGTACTTTTTGAGTTTATCCCGGACATACATACAGACAAACAGACAAAAATTCTAAAAACTATATTTTTGGCTTCGGTATCGATTGTAGATCACACCCCAAGTATTCTTTTAAAAAAATATTCAATGTACAGTTTTGACTTTCCTACCATTTTATTATATGTATAGATATCATTTAAAAAGAAAAATATTTCCTTAATAAACGTTTAGTTATGATTGTAGTATATATTAGTTTATTTCGTATATTTAAAATTTTTGTCATAAACTATTTATGCAGTGTGTTGTAGTAATAAGTAAGTAAATAATTTTTATCTTTTTCTTTGTGTGCCGCCAAATTTTGAAATCGGTAAATATGTGCCGCAACAAAAAAAAAGGTTGAGAATCACTGCTCTAGAAAATAATAATACTCCAGAAAATCCAATAAATACACTCTGAGTTCATAAATTAAACACAAGATTAATTTTAAGAGGACTGTAATAAATATAGGTACGTTATTAACATCGAAGACCTATCATAATTATATCGTTAAATACAACGATGTGAAGAGGATATTGTGAACGATGCTCGACGGTAGCTAAGTAAATAAAATATATAGCGTATAATCTATTAAAGGACACATTTTATTATATCATAAAATGAGTGTACGTAACTCAGACCTTTTTCTTGATAGCTATATATATAGTATAGATCTCTATGGCAACATAAATCAAATTATTAAAATACCAAGTTACAGAAACTCTACTAAAACAAATGTTGAAATCCTTTTCATAATATCTCAAGAAATGTTTCTAAAGGTAAATGGGATTTTCCGAGATTGCTACGTAGGTACGAAGAATTGCCGTGTCGCCCGTCGGCAACACATTTGTTATGCTATTATTACCCTTATTTAATACCGCTGTGATAAATAGGACCGCTTTCCGAGTGCCGGATTAAATAATATGAAAGAGTTGGGCATTTTTGGCTCTACTATTACTCAACGGTACACAACATTCAACACAAATGTCACACAAAAATAGCTATTATATAAATAATCGTGAAAAACTATATAAGACTATAAAAACTGAAAACATTATTTAGAAACGAAATAAAATATTATTCGAAAATTTAATACAAACAATATTGATCTAATCATAATGTGTGAATAGACCCACATACCTTTCTAAATACTCATTCAATCAACTAATTGAAAAAAAAAAACCTAACCATATAATAGTAAATTAAATAGATCCGAATAGATATATACTTTTAAACAAAAATTATAGCGTAGGGATCACTCAGAGAAATGAAGTTCATTTTATTGCGGCGACTGAGGCTCCATTCAGATACGATTTGGCTAATGTAATTGCTGAGAGGTGGTGATTCCGTTTCGTGCCCTGCTGAAATGATCTCTAAGCGTTTTGTTATAGCATTGGGGCACGGCATTTTACACTCATACAACTACGTAGTAAATGATTTTATACCATTATAGGGGATATTTTGAGTGAAATGTTAGCTACGTATACTTACTTGTTCACCTGTTTGTTCGGTATATGACTAATTGAATAACGAAAATTCTTTTAAATTCTAAAGGAAATTTTGAAATCTATATTTTCTTAAAAAGTGTATTATAACGATGGTTTGAAGTTGAATGAAGTAAAGAAATACGATACGAGTACATGAATATTACCTCCTTTCTTTGAAATCATTCTTGAAATTAATTTCATTAATTGAATCACGATAATGTTTAATTAATTTATATTTTATTTATTGATATTTCAATATACTAATACTATTCTAAGACATTATCAAATTCTGTAGCTTAAAAAATGTGTTAACCCATACTTGCGCGCAACCTTCATAATTATGACTTTGTAATTTTTTTGAGATTTATGGGACAGGCAACTTTCTTTTCAATCTTGAAACAAGCGTTCTACCAGTAGCAGTGGACATTCATCGTACGATTTATAGGAAGGTCATTAGTCCATATATGTTATTAAGGTCATTTTTTTAATTCAAGGTCCCTCAGCGAACAATGGAGTGCGCAATACATGAGATTGCTCTGGCATGTGGATTTCCTCTACAACTTACGTGCTAGAAGTTGACGACGATAAGCCGAATTGATATGTGTAAACTGAAGTATATATTTTACAAAACAATTCAAATTTTAATTAAAAAAAATTTTTTTTATAAAAATGGTAAAAAAAACTCGTACAAAAAAATTAAATAAAAATTCCAATATTTATTTATTTATTTAATTAATTATTTATTTAATCATAGGTTTAGCACTAACATTACAGGTAATCCTAATTCGTTAGTGTACCTTATTTATTTAAATTATTTTATATTTATATAAATTTAAATACTTAAGTCAATTACAATCAATTTTCAATCTTAAGTTAATTTAAACATTCAGAAATGTTCAATAATAATAGGTAATAATAATAACAATAATAAGTATTAATTAACAATAATAACTTATAAATAATGTGTTATAAATTTTTACAATTCATGTCATAATAATTTCCAAAAATAAAATAATAATATGTCATTTACATTTCACTTTTCTATACATTTTAGAGATACTTTGTACACAAGTTACGCTTCTTTCATATCTGGGTAAGCAATAACATAAGGACGGCTAAAATTTCTATGTAAAGGGAACAACCCTCATCTGCTTCACCCCTTTAGGTACGGCGTGATGAGGAGGGTTACTGCCTCACCTTTGACTTTAAAGTTTACATATTTGACTGCAGTGTATGCTTACAAGACTAGTGCGTTGCTTGAGCTGTATCTTATATCTTTAAACGAGCAATTCTTGTATATATATATATATATATATATATATATATATAGATATAGATATATATATATATAATCTGAATCTCGGAAACGGCTCCAACGATTTTCATGAAATTTAGTATGCAGGCGGTTTCGGGGCGATAAATCGATTCTTTCACGCAATTAAAAAATATCATTAGAATATGAAGGTAAATTTCGCTGTCAATGATAAGCTTATAATAGCTTGGATGGAAATCGGGTGGATTCGAAATCAGAAAACCCGGGTTCGAATTCAAGTGTCTACAGACCTTTTTTTTTCAAGTTTCTTATTTTGTGAGAAAAACTATTATTGAGAGCTCTTTTTATTTTTGATTTAAATAACCAGTTCCTATTATTTTACTATAATGTCGGTAGGATCGAAAATATTATTTGTTTCATCAGTATGTAATGTATCCAAATATAATTTAACCGAGCAAAGCTCGGTCATCCAGGTACTGATACCTACAGAATGACAGAATGTTAGAGAACAAATATATAATTTATCTATCAGTAATCTGTACTATTATGAAATAATATTTTATGATTTAAACACACTTGTTCTTCTAATTTGTCCTAAAGATTGAGATGAATTTTATGTCGATACGATAGCGGAAACTTGAAATAAAATAAAAAGCCTTAATACGTATAATCTAAGCATCTGTTGTATAGAATTCATATAGAAAAGTAGTTCTACTACTAGTATGTAGTATAAGCTATTTAAAACTATTTCCAAATTCGTTTCTAGATTAATTTAATAGTTTTGCTATTTAAATAAAAATATGTACTTTGCACTACAAATATGAATAAGTGAACAGTTTTAAATCCATGATTAATATTTCGTTTTTAATTTTTATTACACGTACTTCTGGGAAAAACGAAATAAATTTAACGTTCAAGCTGAGTTATGAGATACAAACTACTAAAAAAATACTACGAAATGCGTGTTAAGCCACAATTGAAAATTGTAAATATAATATATGAAATAAAATTAAATTTAAATGACCTTTTAATTGAATTTTATTATGAAAACACCGGATGAATTAAATTTTCCGTATAATAGTAGGTAATATCTCGGTTCATTAATATTTTTTTCGTTTGAAAATAAAACGGAAACGGAATCATGAAGCGGGGTTTCCAGGTAATAATCAAGTTACAAACGGTAAAGTGCGAGAAAGAAGTAGAGTACTGTATTTATATGTACCTATGTATAAATTAACTGATTCCTTATATAATTACAAAAAACAAAACTTCCTTTATTAACTGTTTACATTTTTTTTTTTACAGTAAAAAGAACACCTATGATTTTTTAGTCGTGTACTATAATTTAATCGCCTGCAAATGTCCCACAACTGGGAAATATCTTACTTACCTACCCTAACACAACACCCTAACCTAGCCATATTATTTATTAACCTTGCAACAAAATGTCTCTTTAGCAATAGTAGCCATGAATGACATTCAAGTCTAGTCTAACTGGTCGAGCCAAGTCCTATCCCGGACTAAATAATATACTACTCGTCGAATATTGAGCTAACTAAATCGATAGATAACCTCACAGAACGAGACAATTAACTTAGTTTACTAAGTTTGGCCAAGACTCGCCTGAGTGCTAGGCAACATTGTGTTCGCATGTTATACGCTAATTAGTTTAATTTATACCGTAAAATGTAAATTTAAGACAGTTGAGACTTTGAATGGTTTATTGTGGATGAATATAAATACACTATCTTATACATAATTCTAATATGATTTTACAAGAAAAAGTTGTTTTCTAAAGTCAAATTGCAAATGGCTGATGTTTTAACAGTCTCAGTTCGATTCCTTTTGATGTTAATCATTTGCTTAGGCTAAGCATGTGTTTGTCGTATTCTGTTGGTATTATTCTCATCATATGAGAAAATTATTAATAAAAGATATTGTTTAAGCTCGTTATATCATTTTGTTACCTTAATCCTTTTTATTATTTTAATAATAGCTACGGGTGATATCCAGGACGCCCGGGTAGGCAGACCGTATGTCGGACTCAGTACTTGGGGGTACAATACCGTACTAAACACCTGCGGGAGCCTTCAGCCGCTTTAATTGGAGGGTCCCAGATCTGCAGGCACCAGGATCCCTCTAGCAACATGCTGGCCTCGGCGAAAACTCGACTCGGCGACTTCTCCTCCATGGGGACTGTCCGGCTCAGATCAGTCAGAACAGTCCCGACGACGCTGTGTCTAGCAGGACCGGATTCCCATCCCGACCCACGCAGTGGGACCATAGGTGAATGTATAGTGTCTTACGTTTTCTTTTAATAAGGCCTAAAAATTTATTAGTAACAAGTAACAATTATTGTCTGATTTGCCCGCGTAGAAACTTTCGTTTATTATCAGTTATGTAGTCAATTAGGATAGTCACGATCTCTGGATATTACTTGGAGAAAAGTAGTTTTTTTTTATATATGTAATATATATTACAGTGTTCGGAAGAACTAGTGTAGATCATTTTTTTTTTATGTAACTAAATAAGAAAACCCTTTAAAACAGAAATTTATTTCTTAATGCCGCAGTTTCTATAATACAGCAAATATCAATCACCAAGCAAGTTTCCTATCGTCTGTCGCCCAAATTTTAGGTTAAGGTTTTTATATATCCTATAGGTTACTTACAAGCTAAATTTCATATATGTAACTTCAATAGTTTAAGTTCGGTGATGTCAGTCAGACAAGTTCTTTTAATATATTTACATATAATTAATTTATTATTGTTAACGTTTACGTGCACTTTGCGTTTTTTTTTTTCTTCAAAAATACCTACAACTTTTTTTCATTTTAAAAATAAACGACAAATATTATATTTCCGCAACCAATGCTTTCAAAACCAGTCGCTATTCGAGTTAGGAATAAATCACATCGTTTCAAAACTATACCACGCGAAACCTAATAAAATCGAACTAGTCCGGATTAAACCCGTAGTTAATTCGTTGATTCGGAGAACCGTCTAAATGAATTCAGCTATTATTTGTTTTCAGTTAATCCAATACACATCGTATACACTGCCTAGAATCAAAACAAAACCTATTTATTAAACCAATGTTCACATTCGCTTAATATGACAAATTTTATTTATAACATAAAGCTTGTAACCAAATAACTTAATTTCATTTGACTCTGTACCGGTTTAATTAGAAATTGGAGATATTATAATCGATATTGTTACTAATTCTATACTCAATTTTTTTTCCATTAAGCAAATAGGTATATTGAATATATAAAAAGGGATTAACAAAATAGTTTAAATAATTTTGACTCATGTTTTGTCTCATTGATTAGCACTTTTTAAACGTTCTATTTGTTTTAACGCTTATTATTTGAAGGTCTCAAAAAGAAAAAATAAAATACATAGTCTGGCCATAAATACTGTTACAATTAAAAATAAACAAAATATTACATTTGAATTTGGAATCTGTCATTTTTATATGATTATGTTCATTATGTTTTCTCATTTTCGCGCCAATACATTGTATAATATTTTGTGATATTAAAATGGAGTGGGGTGATAAAGAGAACCGAATCGATGTGATTGTATTACACAAAGTAGGTATGGAACCAAATACAATTTTTGAAGCTCTCCATAGGCTTGGTATTAATCAAATGTTTGTGTACTGGACTATTGATAGGTACAATGAAACCTCTGTTTGTGACAGAAAAAGATATGGAATTAAAATAAAACCCAATTGAAACTTTATGGTTATCTTTAAATAGCTTTAAATAAAACGAAGCGAAAGCTTCATGTACCATACATTTTTATTACTTTTTGAGAATCAAAAAAGTTGTGGTATATAAAATTACATATATATAATATATAATTACTTAGAAAAAATGTAAGTATATAATTTATAATATAAGTAGTTTAATAAAAAAATGTAAATTAAAAATTCAAATAATGCTTAAAAATTGTGAAACTAGATAATCTCATTAAAACATTATTCGTCTCCAATAGCAACTTGAAGAGTAGCAATAAATTTATTGAATTGATAAAATATAACTGGTCTATCTATGTTTGCATACTTTTTTTTTTGTTTTTTTTCTTAACATTTGTGTTTTTCACACCGATAACAATCATTAACATAGCTTCGATATCTTCGTATCCTTCGCTTCTCGACCACTCTTAAAAACAGTTTTTGAAATTTTATATATCTATACATATAATAAAATGGTAGGAAAGTCAAAACTGTACATTGAATATTTTTTTAAAAGAAAACTTGGGGTGTGATCTACAATCGATACCGAAGCCAAAAATATAGTTTTTAGAATTTTTGTCTGTTTGTCTGTTTGTCTGTTTGTCTGTATGTATGTCCGGGATAAACTCAAAAAGTACTGCATGGATTTACTTCAAATTTGGCACGAATATTATTAAGAAGTCGGGTCATGATATAGGCTACATATTATCACGCTATCACCTACGGGGAACGAGCAGTGAACCTTTATTTCTTCAAAGCATTCTGCAACACCGTGTAATCTAACGACGCATATTTGAATGTTGTTATTATGTTAATAACCATGCTATAAGCTATTTTCACACTATAAAAATCACGAAATATAAGTAACTTAGGCTGATAAACATAATGAAAGTAAGAATGAATGTAATATAAGAAATGAATATAAGTAGTATCAAGACAATTTTAGAGCAGCGCCATCTATAAGATTTCAAAAACATCAAGTCGAATTACATGTGTAAGCCCTTTATGGATATAAATAATTTAAATTTGATCATGTTGGCGAGGTTAATAGTTGTTTTTAAAAGTCATAGATGGAGTTGTGCATTTTAATAAAAATTGTATCGTTAATTCGTTTCAGAGATGACCAAGACAATTAAAAAAAATGTGTTTATATAAGTTTTAAGCTGCTTCATCTACTTCTTATAAAATTCATCGAGTTTTTCTGTATGTAATAACAAACAGAACTCAAAAAGAACTGCATAGATGTATAACAAAATTTAAACTCAAAAACGGCAGGCTATTGCTGTAAGCAATTTGAGCTAAATAACGAAGAAAGAGGAAAATTAAGCATGCCATATATATTATCATAAAGATAAGGAATGCTTATGCTTCTTCGGAACCTATTTCCTCCGAAGTTGTGTAACGGGACCCGCCTTAAAGTCATCTCGCTCCACAGACACACCATTGAGGCGGAAATTCTTACGGGTTGTGGCGACGGCGAGGCAGTATTTATACCACGCATTCCCTTCATACCTCATAACTTCCCGTTCCAGTTCGAGCGCGTACAGTTCCCCGTGAGTGTTTGCTTCGCGATGACCATCAATAAGTCGCAGGGGCAGACACTGAGGGTAGCTGGTGTCGATCTCAGGACGAGCTGCTTCTCACACGGGCAGCTGTACGTCGCTTGCTCCCGCGCCACCAGTCCTGACTCTCTTTACATTTTGGCTGCGGAGAGCCAAACTACTAATGTTATTTATCGAGAAGTTCTATAAATATGTATTTTTACCCTATTCTGTATTCCTTATTCATTATTTTCTCTATCTGTTTCAGTCACAACTTATGACTTAATTCAGCAGAATCACCATAAAGTCATTTATTCAAAGCAGGCTAAAAATAAGCACTTTTTGAAGGTCAATTTTACAAAAGATAGTCTCCCTGTGTTGCTGCACTTTCTGTAGATATGAAATGTAACGAAGAAACGGGTAAATGAATGTTATTTTAAAAAGTATAATCGTAGGTATTTTTGGTGCCGTATAGCGTTCACGCAGACGACATCGCGGGCAGCAGCTAGTAATTATATACAATGCAATTTTATTGGTAATATTTTATATATTTTAATTACATTGTAAAATGTAAATGTATGTTCTTACATCACATTCTGGTGAGGCCCTCACCAAAGTACTAAATTTGAAAAACTGGTCTTCGTCAATCAACAACAAAAAAACTATGTGTCAACAACCATACTATATAAATAATGTACCTTTTTCTTCTGCTTAGAGTCTAATCTCTACCATCTGACATTTAGCTGTAAGAAATTAATAGTTCAAATCATTCAGTCATTCACCATTCAAATCGAGTGTTTATACAATGCCTGCTTGGTTACTGAAAATTCAGGCTTCTAGTTTTATCCATAACGAATTTATAGGGGGTCGAAAAGGGCCTGAATTGCTTCGAGAAAAGGATGGTACTGCCGTGCCAATTTTTTGCTCGACTTGACGGGGGCACGGCAGTGCTCCCAGATATGGGTGACAGATCACTTAATATTAGATAAACTGCATATTTCTCTCTGTTTCCAAAAACAAAAAAAAAATATCTAGAATTACACAGACCCAGTAAGAAATACTTGTTAAAAAATAAAAACGTCCTCTCGAAATATTGATTACATAATCATCAGAAGAATTTTTTTTTTCGTAATATTACGTTAAAAAAAACTAATATATTTATGAAAAGAAAAACAACGTACATTAAAAATGTCGGACCGATAATAGAGCTAATAAACAAGCAAAAGTAATGTGTAATGGGACTATAAGGACCAATTTTATATGATTAGAAATGTCGTTAAAAGTTACCTAATTCAAATATAGAAGTAGATGATATCATGTGTAACACGAAAGGTCCATTTAACACCTAAGAAATGTTGAAAATGGCACTGTGAACTCGAATGGTAGTCACGGAATGGTGTCATTAGCCGAATTACACACGTGACCACATAATTGAAAGGGACTTGAGCTTACGAATGGTTTAGTGTGGTTGGATTACTATCGATAACTTATATATCCTTCAGTTATATTATATCCTAGTATTCGAATTTATTTATTTTACTTGTAAACTTATCACTCCGTATATTAAAGTCTTTAATCTACCGACCTGCGAGACGCAAAACTGAAAAAATAATTGGTTGTCAGTAAAGTCGGTTTACGGACAATAATTTTAAGTGATAACGTCATAAAAAAACATCAAAAAAAATTGCATACTTTTATGAATTGAATTGAATTATTATCGCTGAGTTATCATTATTTTGTATAATACATATAATGAGTTAATTCAATTAATTACAATTTTTTTCGATAAATTAACGTTTATTTGCACTCGTTAATTCAAATATTTGATTACTTAAATTATACAGATTAATTACAAGTTACAATGTGCTATTGACAATTTATTTACAACTTATATACATGTGTGATATTTAAGATCCTCCAATCTACGTTATTGTTTTTCGTTTACAAGCCGAACGTGTAGGCCGATCGTGCCTCTCTATCGCTTGTTCCGCGCTCTCGCTCGCGACAGGTGACACTTTTTCGTGCGTGCAGCTGGCATTAATCAATTTACAAGACGTTATCACGTCAAAAAATATCATTATACCGATATATGAACAAACCATAAAAACAGAATAAAGTTAAAAACTAAACATAAAAAATTAAATTCTATGTTATTCTATCCCCACTGGTGTAGAAATAGTTTTAAAATTTATCCCCCATAGGAAAAGCCAAAGGACTATAGTCATACAGCCTGTAAAAATAGTTGTTGTAGTTGCGAGTGAAGTAGATCTCATAATTTCAGTTGCGTCACAGATAATAAATGTATCAACTAAATCGATCTTGATTCAAATGTCAGTTGAAATGTTGTTATGTTTAACCGAACGCGATGACTGAGGAATCGTCAACGAGAGGAAATTATGTCTGTAATCAGCTTATTCCGAACGAGTGACAACTGACGCAGTCCCCGGTGTGGTCGGACTGGCAATACAATTTCTATTACTAATTTTGTATAGCCAAATATTGCTCTTATGTTTTTCTCTTTAAAGGTTATTATTGAAGGTAATTTTTTAACAATCACAAATATAAAAAAAAATTATACATAGAAAGTTGGAAGGTTTTTAAATTTAATTCTACCCATGTATATTGTTTTGTAGTAATATATTTAGATATTTATTGAACACTTCTTTACTTAGTTTTTCTTATTACGTTTTTTTTTTATATTCATAGCGTTTTTACTATCTGTTGAATTTATAATTTATAAAAGCATAAATGGAACATTGATCCGATATTTATACTAATACGAGTTTAAGTTTTGAATTTTAATCTTATATTATATATAATTTAAAAAAAAATGCTTCTACTAGTCTAGTAGTACCTGAAGGGCTACAGAAGTGAAAAAAAAATCCTCAGTCGAGACAGACATACACCACGTAATGCGGCAAAGATAAAAAAGAACTTTGTAAAGCAAGAAACCACAAACGTAAATTTCAACCAAACATTTTATAAATATAAAATTCCTAGCTGTAAATACCATGAGCTCTAATTAAGTAGCAATGTTTTGAAAAGCGAGCACTTACTTTGAGTCCCGCCAAGCCTCCACTAGGATCTTAATTAGTGTTTATCTTAAGATATTAAGCCACGTGTTTTTACTAATTGATATAAATTGAAAAAGTTCGTAAAGAAATAAATATTTGGAATTACACGGAGAATATTTCAAAGCAACCACAATCCTTTCAGAGTAACGAGATTTTAATTGTTTTTCAAGTCAAAAATAAAATTATTTAAATAAAAATGATAAAAATTACGACTTAATCAAACTTTTGTTTGAAAACTGAATAAATATAAAAAACGTATTTTTTTTTTTTTCATTATTTCACAAAACAATATTTTTAGTGTCAGTTTTTAGGATGAGTGAAATGAGTCTTCCATTAGATCATTGATTTTTATGATTGCTTTCATTTATAAAAATTCTTTTCAATATTGAAATTGTTCATATTATTTTTATGTGGTCATAGTATTACATAACTCAAATTTATTTAATAATTTACGATCAAGACGTATGTTAATGGAAATGTCATACATAAATCGGCTTATCATAAAGGTAAATTTCTGTTTCTTTCCAGTATTTATTTCTGTGATTTCCTTAAAACCAAACATCGCTATTAGAAAAAAAATTTGGCTGCTATTTTATATATGACAGAAATAATGTACCCAACAATTAAATTATTTCTTCCAAAAAAAAAACTATGTACATGATAATTATACATTTAAATTTTAAGCTTCAAAGATTTTTAAACTATATACAAAATGCTAGTAAATAATTAGTCAATAAATAACTTCTGGCGATTTGTAAAACAATGCTATTAAAGAGGCGGTGTGAAAACTGCTTTCAGAGTCAGAAACAAAGCGTTACAGCCGAAGTTGATGTAGCGGAAACTGATAGAATGAGCCTTTGCTAGGGAATAATGCCGCCCCTCAAGACAACGAAATGCGCAATTTGTTGACACACTTATCGTGATCATTCGAGCGATATTCGGGTGAATATGTTCGTCAATTATATGGATATATCCTCCAATCCGATAAAGGACACAATAGTCTTATACCAAATTAGTTTTATATACTATCGTAGTAACAGTGTAGTTGTAAAATTTTCTACTAAAATAAATGCAAAGGTATACTTATATGTCTGGACTTTTACATAAGAACTGTCTCTCAAAGAAAATTAGAGGTTACATGGCATATTAACTTATCATAATAATAACTCTTTATTGTACACAGAAAAAGCAACATTAGAAACAAAAAAATAGGAAATAAGTCGAGAAGGCGGCCTTATAGCTACTGAGCGATCTCTTCCAGGCAACATTAGGGCAGACCCTAAGGTTGTCTGGAAGAGAATACTAATTTCCTCTGGAAAATGGCATGCTGATGGTATAGGTGTATAGTTTTATTGTATACACATACAATACATATAGATAGATAGAAAAAATAAAAGATTTAATAAATATATATACGTACATATATAGATAGGATGTATGTATGCAAAAAAATTATTATAGACAAACATTTTATAGATAACGAATTTTTATTACATGATCTAAAGTGACGACGGGAAATAATAAAAGACTGGATACGTAAAAGTAAAGGATTAAAATTAAAGAAAATGGTATTTAACAAATACAATTAAATTGAATACTTCTATTCCATTATTTTCCAGACATTCTCGGAGCTAGATTCAGGCGGAGAATACTCTGTTGTGTGTAAGTTAATGTGTGTTAAGTTAATGAACTGTGATAAAATACTAACAACATTTTTAAAAATATCGCTTCGCTTCAACCTATCGCAGTCCAGTGCTAGACATATAGGTCTTTCAAAGTTCGCTCCAAATATTCCGATTTTCCGCATCTGCATCCTCATCCAGCCTCCGCCTAAAAAAGTAAATATATATCTATATATAGTAAAAAATTAAAAATAAACTAAAGAATAATCGATTAAATAAATATATAAATAAAGTTAAAAGCATTTAAATGCTAGGCCAATATGCACACGTCCGCGGCCACAAACGGCCGCGAAACAAACGTCAAAAACAAAACAATTTAGAAGTTGTACTACTTATATCGTCTATCAGCAAGGCAGCAACGTGAACAAATGGTGATACGTAATAAAGTGATGAGGTGTTATACCGTGACGTGGCAGCCGGCCCGCCAAGAACGTAATAAGGATCTGTTTAGGAGCGCAGCCCACTCCCGTTAGCTGTACAGAAGACGCACCAGTAAGTAAATCGTGTTTATCATAAGGTATGTTAGGGGTTTTTTTTTCTTGTTTAATGTGCTTCTTGTTTTCAGCGTACGTATTGGTGGCGGAAGATCATTCCAGCACCGGGAGGACGCAAACCTAAACGACCCACGGAAAGCCACTGTTCGGTGCACCGGAGTCACGAAAGTATAAGTGCATATACGCTGAGAGTATTTTTTATGATCTTTAGTCGATGTTAACTTGCTGAACAGGTAATTCGGTATGTCAGTGCTCAAGATGTCGAACATAAATCTGACTAAATGAATTTCACAACGATATTCCATCCATATTATGTTTTCTATCATTTAAGACTGGCGTAACGTGCGTTCTAGGCGGAATACCAAAATAGTAACGTGCATAAGCATTTTGTACTCGGTGTATCAGCTTAGATGTACTTGCAAACATACACGGCCCATACACAGTGTCAGAGTAATTTAATTTTGAGAGTACAAGTAACTCACACAGGGCAATTTTTAATTCTTCGTTAATATAGGGTCTAACATTCTATTATAAAAGAGTTTTAATCTATAGAAGCAGTTCTGAACACACTCTCTAACGTAGCCCTCAAAATGAAAACTCCCATCGAGGGTCAGACACAAACTTTTGACATTTTTTACGCGTTCGATTCTTTCACCGTCAATAATTACATTCAGAGATACATGATTATATAAATAATTTTTATTTGAGCCAATTACGAGAAGCTTGGACTTTATGAGACCAGACAATTGGACTTACATCAACTTGTAATCCTCTACAAGTCACTGTTAACTCTGCCAATCGCTGCATTGCAATCAGATGGCAGAAAGGAACAGTATAATTTCGGGTCATCTGCGTACAAATGATACTTGAAAGAGGGGATAGTTGACAATCGGCCCTATACAAGGCATACAGGGTCGACAAAAAATTCTCTCCAACAGCTTAGATGTGCATGGCAGCAAACTAATATGTACTGTATGGATGTAGTGTCATTCACTTGGGGAATAAGTTTAACAATAGCAGTTTTCCAGCTAGCTGGAAAAGTAAATTCCGCTATGGAACAATTAACAATTAGTAATTCAATGTCTGTCTGTCTCTTCCGGTTCCGGTTCCGGTGCTTAAGTGGAAACACGTACGTCAAAGACCTCCTGAAGAAATAATTTAGAAACAGTGTAAAATAGTGAAATCTTCTTACTGTTAGGTACAAGTTCAACGAAACTAAGTGTATTAAAAGTACAGAAAGAGTGATCACAGTGCGGGTGAAGGTGCCAACGAGCTATGGAGAGAAGTATGCTGGGATTTAAACTAAAGGATAAAATTAGAAATTCAGCTATACGTAGCAGATCCAAAGTAGTCGACATCCTAGAACGAATCGATCATCTGAAATGGGGATGGACAGGACACATGCTGCGCAGCCCAATAGAAAAATGGAGCAAGCGAATTACCCTGTGGTATCCAAGGGACTGTGCAAGAAAACAAGGCCGCCCAATTAGAAGATGGGAGGACGAGTTTCGTCAGACCCTGGGACCTTACTGGATGAGGGTTGCTGCAGATAGAGGCTACTTGAAGCAGCTGGAGGAGGCCTATGCCCGAAGGCACATTGAAACGAGGGACATAATATGAAATTTTATCCTTTTTCAAAATATTTTTATTTTAATTTACAAATCTTATGAATGTACCTTGTTTCAATAATAAAAGGCTATATTATTATTATAATTCAATGTCTGTGGCAGTGTAAGTTGTAGCATATCCAGCGAGATACCATCATGTCCCTGAGCGTTAGACTTTAACCTCATAATTGTTTTCAGAACCACGTCCTCACTAACTAGCCTAAGTGAGAAGCTAGATGAGGCGAAACGATGAAACGAAATATATTTATATAATAAGAAATTGGGACAAATAAAACAGAATTATAAATAAAAACATTAATTAAAATAAGCAATAAGAGTTGAAATATAAAAAATAAAGCAATTATAATGAAAAATCTTTTTTTTTTTCTCTAATAAATCTAGAAGCTCTTCAGCTTTAAATAGTACACAGCGTATTATGTAATAAATTATTTTTTCTTTGAACTGATTTTTTAAAACCTTTCAAATGATCCATATATATTATACAACCAATTTAGAAATCTTACACTTCAGCTAACAAAGTGAAACGATTTGTGTATTTCTTAGATATTCAAATAAATAACTTTTAGTCTAATGAGATACCGTCCCGACGTCTGCGACGGAAACCCAGTGAAGACACCGACCCTATTGAATGGAGGCTTCTCTATGTTGATAGGCAAAATCAATAAAATGAGCAATTTTACAAACCGAAACATAGAAAATAATTATAATTCAAACGTTAAAATAGATAACATCGATTTAAGTTATTTACTCGTCGTAGAGTCGTCCAATTATGTTTGAAAATAATAATAATATTACAACATCTTTAATAATACTATTGTGTCGCTATTGCAATTAATTTAAATTTAATATAAAGTTTTTTATTTTATTTATAAAAGATACGTTTCGAATTCATCGAAACCTTATTGTATTCGAAACAAATGAACACAGTTTTCCAAACGGAATATAGGGAAAATAAATGGTTTTAAGGATCAAAAATGTTCGAACACATGTTACGAAGCGCCAAAATTTCCAGAGCCGTTGTTCCAATATAACGATCCGTATGTCGGTGCATTTTCAATCAGATTTATATCAAGAGGATTAAACTTTTAACGAGTTGTCGTGACGGGCTTCACTCTCGTGTATGAGTTGTCTTTATAGTCATTACGGTGAGATACGAGATTTTTTAAGGATAAATTAAGATTTTTTTGGTAAAGAAAATTTTATTCATTTAATAAATATATTGAAGTGATTAAATAAAGTAGCTCTTATATAAATTTACTACATGTTTCCATTCTATAATCAGATTTACGGTTTCTGCGCTGTCTTTTCATTCGTTTTTTTTTTTCTTTTCTTTTCTTCTTTCTCTTCAACTTTATTAAAAAGTAGAAATAAAATATATTATAACTAATATTCTAATATTTATCATGTGTTCCAATTACCTGAAAAAATCATGTTATGTTGCTCAACATAAATATAATGTATTCACATAAAATCTTTTTTTTCTCTTTCTTTACTTTAAAAAATCTGTAAAGTTTAATTAAAAAATGCAATTTGAGAAAGCTTGCAATGAGATTTTCTAATTTATAGTAATAGCAAAAAGCAACACTAGTCGTTATTGAACAGGGTAATCTTATTGTCGCTTTCACAAAGCCCTTTTATTCGAAAAGCTTTAGCTTAATTATAATGAGTAAAGTTAATTAGTAGTCACACTCTTTCTATCTAATTACATTTTATTTAATCGTCGTGCATATTACTGTATATTATGTATTTTTTTAAAACAATAATTGTTAGATATTGCTGCTGGGGTTAAAATAATATTTTTCATAGATTTTTTGTCCCTTTATATGAAAACAAATACTAGGAATTAATACTAGTTTATTTTATGTAATACATTATAAATATAATCGTATAATTAGGTAATTATAATTAATAATTTATACACAGTGATATAATAATTGATTTATTCTATACTGATAAATCTTGTCATATCGTAACATCGACTAAAACCCTAGTGAAAAAATTGAAATCGGACATGTACCGAACACACAATTCCCTACTATAGTCAAATGATGCTATGTAACAGTGCAAATATTTACTGAAAATATCCAGCTCAGTTCCAAATTGTTTGTCTCAGTAGTATGAAAATTGCGAGCGTAGAATAGTTGGTTAAAATAAGTTGCTCTGACATCGTGCCACCAACTTCGCTGCACTTGTGTAGCCAACTTTCCACGGCTTAAATGTAGTTAAAACAGTGTTCCTCGAATCTATGATATAATCTGAAACAAATAAATTTTATATAAATATAATAATATTAATAAATAATAATAATAATCGTGGCATCATCAATTTCAAGATGACCTCATCTCGGGTTCATTACTAGCTTTTATGATAACTGGTACTATATTACTGTTATACAAATCTGGATGTACCGCGAATCCAAAAAACTACCGCTTATGATTCGGTGCTTCGCACATGGCTTATGAAGGTTATGGAGTTGTATAAAATCGATGTAGGTCTATGTTCTTTTCTAGTTACATGTGTGGGGCGGTGGAACACATTTCTAAGTCATTAGGTGCAGTTGATATTTCCGGATCGACCAAGCCGATAAGGATAGTGCGAGGTATTTTTCAAGGTGATAGTTTGAGCCTATTGTGGGTTTGTCTAGCCCTGAACCCTTTAAGTACTTTATTAAAAGATTCAGGGTTAGAATTTTATTTTCGTAAAAGGAGCAAAGCATCCAAACGACAAGACCTATTCAAGTTGTTAAAAATTACGGAAACTTTTACCCTTTGTATATGAATGGAATTTTGTGTGGATAAATATGATGTCATTAATGTAGAAAGGGGTAGAACTCTTTCATCAGAAAATATGCAACTTACCAACTCTTTGTCTCTCAGATCTCACAACAAGGGTGAAACCTACAAATATCTCGGAGTATTGTAGACGTTGGGCATTGATGATCGAGCCATTAAACAACTGGTATAGCAACGATTCTCTGGCCGGCTGAAGAAAGTTCTCAACAGGTATCTATCGGGTGGTAACAAGGTGCTTGCCTTTAATATTTGGGTTATGCCCTTAATCGTCAATACCTTCGGTATTCTGAGATGGTCTCAAACTAAATTCGATTCCCTTGATCGCCGAGTCCGTAAACTGCTAACAGCATGCCGAATGCATAATCGTCAATCTTCTCTAATGAGATTATATATCCCACAAAAATGTGGTGGCTTTTTAAACGCAAAAGACTTCCATAATAGTGTTGTGTGTGATCTCATACAGTATTTTTTGAACATCAATATTGATATGCACAAGAATGTCTCCGCTATCCTTAAAGAACAATGGTGTAAACCTATAGTATTGAGTACTGTTGACCGCGTAGCCGTATGGAAAAGCAAATACTTACATGGTCGTTTTTATAAAGCTTTAAAAGACCCCGATGTTGACCAGTCCAGCTCCATATCCTGATTAAGTGATAACAATATGGTAATCTCTTTGGAGAGACCGAAGGTATGGCTGTGCCGGAAACATATAATGAAAGACGGATCTCCCGACATATGCCGAGGGTGTCATCGCCCAGGAGAATCCATAAGACGTGTTGTTTCTGGGTGTAGTCGTCCTGCTAATGGTGAGAATTTGCACAGACATAACCTAGTAGCCAGGATTATCCAGGAGGAGAACTATTTTTTTATATTTTTAAATATTTTTATTTTTGTTATATGAATATATTTAAACATTTATAAAGTAAGTTAAATATAGAAATAATAGATTATAATAATAAAAAAGCGATCCGCCTATATACTAGTTCATTAAATATTGCGTAATTTTAACTGTTTGTTTTTAAATATCATTATCATTCAATAATTTAATATATTTAATGTAATTAACCTTTAATTATATTTTACCATACTGTTTTGTACATATTCACAATGTACTTTTAATCATCTTAGTGCAGGATGCTACATTTGTCTCTATCTAGTACAGATATTATGAATTTATACTCCTATGTTGAACACACTGTTACTAAACTATTAAAGATGTTTTTATTTTAACTTTATTGGGGGTGAGAGGAACAGGGTGTAAGGTTCCTCATCCGCCATTGAAAAGGGAGGATCCTCCGACCAGACGGGTGTTGTGTCTGGTGGGCTACTGCCCCCCGACTCTTGTTGTCGGGTTCTTCTACATATTATAGATAAGGAGGCTGCCGTTGAAAAGGAAGGATCCTTCGACCAGACGGTGTTGCGTCTGGTGGGCTACGCGCCACTTAACGTTTGTTGTCGGGTTCTTGTATATATACTGAATCGCTTTGAAAACTTCGATAGCGCGATGTAGAATGCGTCAGTTCGTATGTGGCGAGATAGTTGTCGCTACATCACTCCCCCTCCGAGACCGGAGGTCGATAGCAGGTTGAGTCGTCCATACATCTTGTGATAAGCCGGGCCAGTGGATTGTTCCAGTGAGTCGGAACCAGATGCCGCATAGTTCACGGTGAGTCGGAACTGTGTGCGGTGATGCCCCAGTGAGTCGGGGTGGTGCAGTGCTGCGTAGTTGCTGGCTGCTGCGTCGACCAGGAGAGAAGTGCGTCTCTGCTTTGCTGACCGGCCGAAGTGCAGTGTGCTGTGCCAAGGTCGCTGCGAAGGCTGTGGGCGATGACCAGGAATGCGCGTCCGCTGCATGCTGGTGGTCAGGATACCCGTAGTAGCCGTGGATACTGGGCTGGCCGTATGACTCGCTGCTCGAAAGCTTGAGGAAGTGATGATGACGTTACGATGACGTAGATTTGCGAAGGCTGCGCTGACGTTCAAGCTCGGGGTCACCAGTTTATAGGTAAGGAGGCTGCCGTTGAAAAGGAAGGATCCTTCGACCAGACGGTGTTGCGTCTGGTGGGCTACGCGCCACTTAACGTTTGTTGTCGGGTTCTTGTATATATACTGAATCGCTTTGAAAACTTCGATAGCGCGATGTAGAATGCGTCAGTTCGTATGTGGCGAGATAGTTGTCGCTACAATATTATGTTCGATCGCTCGGATAACTTTCATAGCGCGATGTAGAATACGTCAGTTTGTATGTGGCGAGATAGATGTCGCTACACTTTTATATTACAAATGTATATCAAATACGTTTATTTCCGAATTTTAAAAATATATAATAAAAACATTGTATTTCAAATAAAACATCAAGTTTAATTGAATGCACTCGCACAGTAAAACGATCGTAAGACACTTTTCTCGGATAAAAACTGATCGTTGTCATAGAAAACAAAGCTGCATACTACATAAATACGTGCGTTAAACTGCACGCCAAAATGATTACCATTATTATAAATAAAAAACTGTTTAACGAAATCCTGTATAAATAACTATAGATCTATTCAAAACATAGGCTCAAAAATTAAAAAATAAATAGTTTTGACCATTTATTGGACAATGATTTCTACATTTATATGATTCTTATACCTTTTAATAAACAAAAAAATAAAAACATAGATTTCATTTGGTTAAAAAACCTTTAAACATATGGCTTTCCTTTTGACTATTAAGTAATTCTAAGGAGTGATTAATCGTAATGCAAACTAACACGCGACACTACGTCTTATCGTATAAATTTAAGTTTTATTCTGAATTAACATAAACCATAAAAGTAGTTTTCTTGGGAATAACTCGTAAAAAAAAAATAGATTCATAGGAACCAACTTTCCGCTATAGTAGCAAGTATTAAAACATTTTTTTAACGTGTGGAAATGCGTTACGCATACCCGGCCATTGGGGAACGGCCGGGTTATGTGGGACTCCTGCCGTATACTTGCAGTATACCCACTAAAACCACATGGTGTCCACTTTCATCGCCTGTGCCAGGGTCGCAGGGATCCAGATTCTTCTAGTAAGTATTAAAAGTGAGTTAACTACATGAAATAATTTCTTTATAAAATATAATTTATATACGAGCTAACGAAACTAATAAAACAACTTATATAATTTATTGTTTTTTTTTTTTTTTTACAATATTCAGTACACGCAAAGTTGAAGACGGATTAGTTTTTCGATTTCTGTAGATTTTATATACAAATGAGTCCCGCCTGCTTTCGACTTTTTTAGACCTGTCGGCTTGTTTTTTTCTCTTTATGTAATACTAGCGGACCCGACATACTTTGTCCTGTACAAATATCTTAAATCCAACAATTTCAAACTTTTTTGAATAAGTTGTAACAATCTGGACCGTTTTGATGAACATTTGATGAAAATTGTATACATAAATTAACTAAACAAATAAATTTATAAGTTAGCATGATTGTTAATCAACGTATTTTTAGATTTGACAGAAAATCATGTAAAATACTTACTTCAATACCGCACCCAATTTTCACAATGTATAGATTTTTATCTACACTTCAAAACCCTTAAAACAACACACTAATTAATTTGGACAAAATACGCAATTTATATTAGCAAAAAAATAAATAAAAGTTACAAAATTCTCCTGAATCTGATCACAGTGCCAACTATCGGGAAAAAGTAGAAGTAAAATAAAATATTTTTGAATATTGGACACCGCGATCGCAGCGCTGTCTACCGGATCATTTCAAGATCAACAATTTAAAAATAAAAATAATTAAAAACATTTTTAGTGGACCGAATTGTGAATCTAAACCATTCTCGAATCCACTTGAATACACACAAATTTTTTTATTAAAATCGGTCCAACCGTTTAAGAGAAGTTCAGTCACATACACATAAGAATTATATAAAATTATTTGTCTTTATATATATATAGTATCTCTTTATTTTTATTAGGAATAATGAAATAAATACGCAAGTGCTTTAATCTGTGATAATAAAAGTTTTATTACAATATTTATCATAGTATAATCACTCACCTGTGAAAATAAAAGAAACAACATTTAAAGCCCTTATTGCAGGTTTTATAAAATAAAGTGTCTTATAATAATAAACATTTAAATTCTCGAATGAAAATATAATGTGTGTAACTCGCACAATTACGACGAATCTTATGACATCATATCTGTCCACCCGTTCAGACGACAGACTTCCTGACAAAGCATTCCAGGGTTTTTTAGGACCGTACATACTCAGAAACACAAACACATACATACTTTCAAAAAATATAACTTTCTTTCGGCAGTCCGGTTAAAATAACTAAAATGTAATAATCGATCTGTATCAGTGCTGTTTAGTGCACAAACGTTCCTAATCACATACTGCACAATCTTCCAGTAAGGGGTGACAAATGGGAATCTGACTAGAAGTTTTAATATACGGTACAGATAAAGCTAGACTACCTAAAATCTTTTGTCACGAACAACAATGTATGTAATATTATATGTATGTAAGTATATAATATAACAAATGTATTACTCATTCAAAAATTGCTATTTGATTCGATTTTCGATCGAGTTCGATTCCCGCTCGGGGCAGATGTTTGTATTTGTACAAATATTTGTCCCTGGTTTGAGTTATACAGAGTAAAATACATACTCCTTGTGGATTTTGGTGCCGATTGTTATCATAGATGTCTGAAAGCAACCGTTCTTCATGACCGATCTTTAGACTGGCCCGTGGCGCAGTTGACAGTGCCCCTGTTTTCTGCTCCAGGGTTGTGGGTTGGATTCCCGCCCCGAGTCTGGTTGTAATATATATTTATTTACATATGTAGTATTTATATGTATATTTATTTTTTTTTATTTAAAAAAAAATGTATATCAGTCAACTGTTACCTAAAACACAGGCATTAAGTTGCCTACCTTAGGGACGGACCGTGAGTGTATGTTAAACATATTTATTTATTTAAAGAAAATTATCCGCTAATCCCCACTGAAGTAGCGTACTGAATTAAGTAACCATTTTCCTATACGGAGAAAAGGCCTTGCCCATCAGAGGATCGTTTGTTTACAGGCTGATCTAATTAAGATCATCTAATCTCAGTTCAAGTTGTTATTAAGTCATAGTTCATATTAAAATATGGTATATCACAAAATAAAAATGCATAGAAATATATTATATCATGAAATAAAAAAGCATATAAAATATACAATTTTCGATAGTAAACGATACATACACTTAGCGTTCAAGCTGTTTCGATGTAGAATAAAGCGAATACTAAAACGGGAAATTCCATTAGTGTTATTTGCGTGTGACCTAAAACCACTGTAGACTCGCCTTCTACCTTGTTGGCACCTGTTTGCGAATAAACACACGATAAACGACTTAATTCTACTCATTCCTCGCGAGAATTTTAAAACAAACTCATTGAATAGTTACAGTTTAAGAAAATACAATTTAAATGAAAATTTGTTTTAAAAAATGTAAATTTTTAAGGCAAAATTTGACTTGAGTTTTTTTTTCAGTTCTTAAAGGTATTTATTGATTAATAATTATAATCTATATTTGAAAGTAATATATTTGACGATGGATTGGCGCAGTGGTTACAGGAACAGGCTGCTGCTCTATCTATTTTAGATTCGATTACTGTTCATGACAACATTTGTGTTGTGTGTATTTTCGGACCACCGAAACAGGAATGTATCCTACTGGGGGACGTTAAGTACAATACGTTTATTTATTATTTTAATAATATAAAGAGGTTGTATTCGCTTGTTTGTAATCGATAAATTTAGTCATTAAACTGGTTGTAATGACTGGTTGTATTTACAATTGAGTCATATAGTATCAAAAACAGCAGTCTCCACATTTTCCTTAAAAAAAGTTATCTATGCAAAAATTTCCTCTTTAATCAGCTCTTCCACCTTAGTTAATAAAAAATGGAGTTAAAAAAAATTGAGACTGCCTTCAATTAGAAAACTACAAGGCAGAAGTAATATAATGTTGTCATCATAGCCCGTATAATAATTTAACTAACTTTTTTTTTACTGTAGGTTTTTGTACACTTTATACTAAAATAGTTATTTATTGTGAAATTATTTTAATCCTAGTAACACTAACACAGTGTTGTAAAATTACTCATGCATTAAGCAAATTACTGATTTTATGTTATACAAAATGCAGTCAACTCGATGCTAGCATAAAACAGCGATAAATAACATCGAATTATGTAATATTTTTGTAATTTATGTTCAAGTCTGACACTCCCCGACTATACAATATTCATTCCAGTAGCAAAATAATAAAATAAACGTATTTAAAAATTCAGCTCGCGAATAACAACTCTTGACGTAGGTACTTTCATAAAATCTCAGCTTCACATTCGTAAAGATACATGACTGGCAAAAACTCAACGCGATATGGCATGTAGGCTTTTTCCTTATCTTAAATGACTCGCCTCGCCTCTGGATATGTATTTGCTACAACGAAAACGAGATCTTAAACACAAATATTACAAGTTAACGATTTCTTTACAACTGATAAATGTAACATTTCGAAATTTGCAGCTATAGCAAAATTCGTATTTTATAAAAGATGATACGAAATGATCAAGTATTTTAGTATGTTGTACATTGTCGTAAAATAATGATTCCAATTTAAAGAAGGGTCACGTACAAATGAAACACATAAAACAAATACCTAAGGAGAATAGCTGAAATTTTCTTATATTGCAGAATTTTAAAAGCAAATCAAGTATTATCCTCTTTGGACACCATGAATAATGGATCGCCATCCGTGGCCGAGCTTAGTGTCAATGAGATCACGCGCAGCCGCCTCAATATTGGATTATTGCGAATAAATGACAAAAATGGTTACCGATATTCCAGTATACGGCAAACACGGGTTGAAATACAAACATTTTCTTTTAAAACAAATCGGATTTTCTCGTTCGGATTCATTAATTTCGCTTTTCGCCTCTCCAAATTCTTTTAAAGTAAATTCGTATAGGTAATTATGAAAAAAGATTCGGTCGAACGGCCCGCAGCTACACAGGTAAACATCGCCTCGCATTTTCGCTCCCTTGTAATTGAATAACGACCCCCGCCGCTCCGGCGGATGCTCGGAAAAAATAATTCTATTATCTTACGATCTCTCTCGCTCACTCCTGTAACACTCTTTTATAAATTGATGAATTTTAAAAGTTTGCGTTTTAAGTCGACCGAAGGTGTATCCAACTACAGTAAAGTTTCCAAGCGTCTGCGAACAACTCTAAATGAGGTTTTTATAAACAATTTTCTCGAAACATTGCTACTAGGTTTAATTTATTTTCTATTTCATTTTAAAACTAATATATATACTATTTTAATTATATTACTACATGAAATGAAGAAATTCTCATTGGTAAATGATTTTGTGCATGTTTAAAAAATGGCATATGTGTTAACTTAACGTGTTCAAACAATATGACAAAGTTAAGAGCTATTACTATTGCTTATATCTGCAACTGTTCTTTCATATACTTTATATTGGAATATACAAACAATAAACATTAACAACAAACTAATACAAATAGTATGATTAGCACCACGACTGCCCTTACCGCTCTTGCCGTTACCCTTAGAAAATTTCAACGAATATTTAAACAACAAACAATTACCGCATAAAATATAAAACATAAATATAAAATATCCTAATTACAATAATCTAAGCAATATTTCATAATTTTTATTATGAAATCACAACCATGAAAAAAATTACACGTTAAATTATGAACAAAACGTAGGTATAATAAAATTTACCGACAAAGGAAATCATTACTACGACGACCTTTGCGTTTTAATTGATTATAACAAAAGCACAACCCAAAAAACTCTCTTTATAAATATTTGACTAATTACAAAAAGCCTAACATTGCGTTTAATTTTTTATTCTTAACGTCGTTTTATTATGAAAGCAGAGGCTTGGGTTTCGCTAGCTGAAATAAAATTGCTACCAATTAGGGAAAACAAGGTAGCCGTGCCTTCGGATTAATAACCTTAATTAACGGTTAAGGAGCTAAGGGGATCATTAAAAGCGTCGTCAGCATCTTCAGAGACATAAACTGGAGTCGTTTCAGTACTAAGATGCTCAGCTACGGGCATAGTAAAGTTGCTAATATAAATTTTATAACAATGATGACTGTAACGTAAGTGGATTTTTACATGCAATATTTTAAAGTATAATGAAATGAAGATCGTAACAAGATAATTTTTACATTTCAATAATTAAATAGTGATTTGAATACGTAACGATGGTATATTTAAACACTTCTAAAAATAAAGTCTAATGCATATTCACTGACAGATGAACGGAGTCTTTAAAGTTGATTTGTTATTTTTTATTCATATAACTATTCTCACGTTATTGTAGGCTTATTAAAACTTGTTTACATTTTAAGGCATTTAAAAATTTAATTGATTTTGAAAAGTTTTATTAATTTACTTTGATTCTCTTTAAATTTTTAAATTTTAAAACCTCAAATAACTACTTAAAAGGTAACTGAGCTACGGTTATTATTGGAATTATATATTATTGGAAAATTTATCATAAAATTTAATTTTATTATATTTGTATAGGTTAAATTTTTATTCGGTATTTTATATAAGAACAGATTCAAAATTGAAAGTTTTTCCAGTAAAAATACAATTTTTTCTTTTAATAAATATATTTTGCTATAATTACTTGTCAGTATGAAAAAATCGTTTATTTGTTTATGTCTTATTTAAGCCTGCTCATGAAAAATGTTTATATAAGCTATACATTCGTTTTTCTTGAAGGTTGTTGGTGTTTGTGCTATTTATGTTATCGGAACCCTGAAACAGATTCTTAATAGGGCCGTTGAATACTAAGCCTTTAAGTTTGGTTTGACAAAAACCCATGATAAGTAATTAAATCATAAGTATTTCAAATAATTTTCAGTGGAAATTCAAGCAAGCTTCAAAGTATTTTCAAAGTACTTTTATGTACAAGTCTTATTTACCAGGAGCTAGTAGTAGTGTGAAGATAACAAGTAAATAGTACAGGATGACATTGTCAGAGAAATTGTGTCAACTTTAATTATTCCTATAACAAGAGTATCAGCCAATTCACTATAACTGATCTGAACTGAACCAGCCTGTAAGCGTCCCACTGCTGGTAAAATACATCTTCTCCATATAGGAGAAAGGTAGAGCATAATTCGCTACTCTGCTCCACTGATGGTTAATGGATAATTTCCCTGTCATGAATAATGACCGCAATCAGGTGTCTATGATAACAACCGGACCAACGGCTTTACGTATTCTCCAAGGCATGGTGGGGAAACCCACAAGAATATACACCCAGACTAGAAACATTTTTTTGAACAAATACAGATATCTGCTCCTAGCGAGAATCGAACCCCCGACAGCTGGATTGATGCGACTACTTAAACAACTACACCAGGACGGTTATCCACTGTAAATGAATATGATAAATTAAGTATCCTATTCTTCTACTTTTCCACTATAACAGTTTTATTTTCAGAAATGCAAAATTTGTCTCCAGTGAAAATATCATTATCGATGGACATTACGCATATCGCAGTCATAAAAAATATTCGCATACATATATCGATCAGTGCAACAAAATGTAAGGAAGGGGGATGGGAAATCCTAATGAAAAATAACATTCGTAGTTCATAACATTAATTTTTTTCTCTTGAACGGAGGGTAGCTGTCGAGCTACCGCAACTTAATTATTTACATTCTGCGTGACGTATTAAACTACAGGCCTCTTAATGCATTCCACACAAAAAGAACCGTCTTTTCCATCAATAATATTCTTAAAATTACGTTTTTATCCCGATATTATATCATGTTTTATATCCTGATATGATGATATATAGTTTCCGCAGATTACATAAATATAACAGACGTTATTGTTTTAATGTTTACCAAGAATAAGCAATATTACAAAACAAAAAATAGGAAATAAGTACAAAAGGCGGCCTTATCGTTAAACAGCGATCTCTTCCAGACAACCTCAGGCCACGGTAGGATAAGGTAGAGCACAGTTTCATTTAAACAAATATATAAAAATAGGTATAAGTAAAGAAAAATAAATGTAATAATCTATTAAACAGATACACATAATAATACAGATAGATTAGCACTTATGAATAAAATATTATAGACATACATAAACGTATAAATAGATAAGTAATTAATATCATATGATTCAATGTGACGAGAGGAAATAATTACATAACTAGATTTATTAAGATAGGGATTACAATTGAAGGAAATTGTGTTTTACAGACTTCTTAAAAATTGAAAGGGATTGAGCACGTCTAATGGTAAGGGTAAGGAGTTTCAAACTCGGGCAACTTGAACAGTAAAAGGTTTAGTATAGAAAGTAGAGGAATAAGAAGGAATTTCAAGGAGTAAATTGTCATTAGAACATAGGTTTCCGTTCATGAGAATCGTTCAAATACTTAAACCGTTCTCTTAGGTGAGAAAGAGTAGCAGGATTGAAGAAAATGCAGTGCAACAGAGTAAGAATGTGAGTATTCCTGCGAAGGTGAATTGGGAGCCACTTGAGTTTTATTGGGATAATAATTATCAACATAATTAACATTGAAGAGCCCAAATATTAATCGACGCATACTTCAACTACAAATTTAAATATATTGAAACATTATCCCTTTCTGTCTCTTACTTTTTAGAATTTTATATTTTCCAGTGACCTATTAAGTATTCCAAACATACTATTCCGCTGCTAAAATGAACCAGTAAATATAATTTTTCAAAATCAACCCATAAATAAAGTCCTGATAAAACTAACAAAATATTTAGCTATTCAGGAGAATTAATGGCGTCGCAATTATTAAACTAGGGATCGATGTCGTAAAAATAAATGACCGCTTTTATGGCATCGAAGAGCCAATTTTATGATGTGGGAATTTCAGTAGCAACATTGATGCATAACATTATACTTATCTATAACGCTTTGAAGAAACCTCAGAACAAGAAATGAATAAGAAATGGTAACGATTGCATCTATTTTGAATGATTACCATGATATACGGAGTAAATATAAACACGCATTTTAATGCACATTACAAAATCTGCTAATAGAACATAAAGCCGTGGTGTTGTTTAGTACCGAAAAATAACTCGTAAATTATTTCTTTTTAACCACCATTCATTTGATCGAATCTCTGGGTGTATTATCTATAACATTAAAGAACGTTGTGACTTACAGTAACAATCGAACAAACTTTATAAATTTTTTTACTCTTAGTAAATTGTTTAAAAAAAATCAGTTAAATAATTGTACAATAATAATAATAATAATATATTATTTATTGCACATGATACAAATAAACACAGTAATCGTACAGAAAAAAAATTAATCATGCGATCGAATGACAATCTTTGGGCATATGACACGATAGAGTAGCAGTGGTTAGGAAGTATACAAACCTTAAAATAATAGAATTATAGTAATGCTTAACAAATTCAGTAATATTTAACAATGAATAAAACCAGGATACAAATACTCATACATAAATACTAATATGTGTATATACAGACTCGTCGGTGACCTGGTGAGATTTCAATACATCTCCTCTCGGGAAAAAAATAAAATAACATTTACGAATTATTTACTGACCGTGTCCTCGGTGACCGCGGGAATTTGCGGATTGAGGGTATATGTTGAAGAATCAAATTTCTCTCATCACGTCTCAGACCAACACCGTGTATAAAACATTTATATACTATTAAGTACTTATGATGATGTACATGAGTGGCTTAGGACTTATTTCGTGGTCTTTGAAACTACATCTTAATTTTTTTTTTAAACTAAGTGTGTACATACCACGATATAAGTCACGAGTCTTAACGGTAAATTAAGCTTAATGGTCCTTGCGCTTGATCGAAATATCGACTGATAAATAATTAACAACTTATGTACTCGGTTTTTCTAAATTAAACATACATTACATATAAAACTATAATATAGTGCTAGTATAAATAATAAATAATAGGATTCGTCAATATAATCAAACTTATCCTACATCGACGCAATCATTTACATAAGGCTCTTTACGTACTAAGCATTCTTCAGTATACGCCTCGTTGAGGCTCCCAAACTTTTAATTATGAACGTACAAAAATTTTGTATTAACTAGCACCGAAAATTTAAGTCCAGCTAATTGTTGGAATGAAAAGCAAACTCGGCGATCACGTATAAAAGTTATTCGGAAAATAGGGATTAATTTTGGGGTTTTATATAAAAGTTATTGTTTAAAACGAGACGAATTCAATGCTTTTACAGTTCCATACGTTCGTTTATTTTAATAAGACCATGAAGTGTTAGGTAATTGAGTTCTTTTTTACAAATAGTTTAAATAAGCAAAAGCCCACGTCTACGTCAAGTCTAACTATTATTACTACTGCTACTATGACTACTGCTACTACCATTATTGTAATCCTTTAAACAAAGAGCATACGCCCATTTGAAAGGCCGGCAACGCACCTGCTAATCCTCCGATTTGGCGGGTGTCTATGGATGTCGCGTGTACTTATCACCAGATGTACCGACTGTCCGTTTGACCCCTCTTACATAAAAAAAAACATGTAATCCCTGTAAATTGTAATCCATTAACAAAAATTTCACTGTCATCAAATTCCGATACTTGTCGAGTCAGTCGATCTTTATGATTAGTGGGCCATAACTCCTTTATAATAACCGTGTCACAATGTCTTATCGGTGGTCAATAAATGACTTCATCCTCTTTGTTTTGGGGTCATAATTATTTTCTACTCGCTTATCAGAAAAACTAAAAATTATTAACCATAAATTCGCTTTAAAAACGTCTTGGACCTAGAGTAGACTAGAGCCCGTAAAGTAGAGTCTTAAATCTGGTTTTTCTCTTCATTAAAAAAAAAAAGGGTTTACATCATATTTTCGTCACATAAATTTAATTTACTAATATGTTAAAAATATACCACGTCACATCGGCTTACGCGCCAAAAGAGCATCCGATCTACCGTGACTTCGTAAACAGAAATAAATAACATTTTCCAAATATTATATTCTCTTCCCTCCGAATCTTCAAAGGGATAGGACACGTTACAAATTAAGCATCCAAAACACGGGTTGCGTACGCGAAAACATTATAATGACAAGTTGTTCATTGCGCAATATCATTTTTCATTCCACAAACGTATTTCGTAAACGTTATATCTGGTTTGAGTGGTTTTTCTGTGGATTGTTTTTTTTTTCAGCCGTAATTCATTGTTTGATCGTTATATTCTAGTAAGAGAAAATACATTTCAATTGACTTACATATCTAATTAATTATGACAAAGCCAGAATTCATAGTTTTTTTGTGTTATTAGAGTTAGTAACTGAACTAAACTTAATCAGCCTGTAAGCAACCCACTGCTGGGCAAAGGCCTTTTCTCCACACAGCAGAAAGCTTGGAGCTTAATCCTCAATGCTGCTATACTCCTAGTTGTCGGATAATTTCTCTACCATAAGTAATGATCCCTATCAGGTGTCTAAAATAACCGGCACCAACGGCTTTACGCGCTCGGTGAAACACTCATACCAAAAACAAATATTTGTATAAATATAAATATCTCCCCCAGCGGGAATCGAGCCCGCGACCGCTGGCGTTAAGGCTACTACACGCATCGCTATACCAGAACACTTTTGGTCTATTAACTGAAATATAAAAGAATAAGATACATAATTAAAAACTAGCTAGAGACACTACTCCATTCCACTTATGAAAATAAAATAAAAAAATAAAAGCTAATCAATTATCTTTTTTCACTAAATATTGATAGATATATATTCCTCGTGTAAATTTCTCTACAGAGATTTAGGTGCAACGTTTCCTTCAAAACCGAAGATAAGATGATTAAAGATGATAAAATTCTTAATCATAATCAGCAGTGTGATCCCAAGATTGAATCTCCAACTACATGTTCTCAACTATGCCATATCACCCAAAAACAAACATTGTGAATAATGAAAATGTTTTTTGCAGCAATACTCATTCTATATATAGTAATAGCTACTAAGTAATGCTCTTTGAATCACAAGTGTGATGCAAATATAATTGCTTGCTTTTGCATTACTTGCTTCAGATTTTAGTTCTTTCGAATACTTCGTCAATCAATAGCAAAAAAAAGTAGATTGAAGTTTTGAAAATAGCTGCACGTATAGGTAACTATTGTGATCTGATACACGATCTGATATAAATAATTTACATCCCTCACTTCAATAAAGAATACTATTTAAAGGAGTATTAGCTTCGTTTTAAATTGGAATGTCTTATATCATACATTTAGAATTTTATCAAACTTTCATGATGGATTTATTTCATTTATGTTAATGTATAATCATAATCGTTGATGGTAAGATTTCGCCTATTCAAATATTTTTTGAATGTTGGATATTGGTTATGGTTATTGTTGGATACATAATAGTATAGTTAGAAAAAAAAAACAAGATTATATTTTCTTGATACTTGATAAGTTAGCTGTTTGAAACAATAATAATTTTTGAATTGCTCCAGTAGATAGGTAAATAACTCTCTACCTACATTTTTAATTCGAAACCAAACATAAATATCAATTACAATAAGAACTCTGTAATATAATGGTAATAAACATTAAAATTATTTATATAATTTAAAATTATTTATTTAAAAATCATGTTGAATGTCCATGTCGTGCCCACTCCGATATCGGTTGGAAATTCTACTCTCGAAGTTGTTGACGAATACATCTTTTTTTTAACGCTGGTAAATACGTTAACGCATCCCGCCGAACACTCGTGTGTGGGACTAGCTGACACGTGCCAGAATACCCACTAAAACCCAGCAGTGCCCTCATCGTCGAAGTGGGGCGTCGCAGGATCGCTTTCGCATGCAAGCTTGATGCTCTGACGACGAATACATCTACCTAGGACAAAAGATACACCTTGGTAAATCCAACTTCGAGAGTGAGAGGTGAATCTTCGAATCCAGGTAGAATGGGTAGCATTCGGGAATTTAAAAAAAAACTATTTTTTATCCATCGTACCTCAGTGCCTGAAGTCGAAAGTGTTCAACCAATGTATGTTACCAGTGATGACATACGGATCTGAGACGTGGTTTTTGACTATGGGACTTCTAAACAAGATCGAAGCCGCACAGTGTGCAATAGAAAGGGCTATGTTGAAGTCACAGTGACCAGGGCACATAGCTCGTAGAACTGATGACCAATGGAGCAGAAAGATTCTCGAGTGGAGACCACGTCCCGCCAAGCGCAGCGTCGGACGGCCGTCCACGAGATGGACAGATGACTTGAGGAAAGTCGCCGGAAGCCGTTGGTTAGAAGCTACCTCGAACCGGTCGCTCTGGAGCTCAATGGAGGAGGCCTACATTCAGTAGTGAATATCCAATAGCTGATGTGATGATGATGATGAAAGATATAATTTAAGAGAAAATTAATGCAATATTTTAAAAATAGCTTTGTTTTACTACTAAATAAACAAATTTTATAAATTACTATAATTAAAATTGTATTTTAACTTTTAACATATTTATGTAACGTAAGTGAACTTCGTTCTTTTAAGAAAATGAACTTAAACCACAAAAATATCAAAATATTTATTCTAGAATTTATTAATATATTTTTGGAGAACGAGAATAATAGAAAGTATCGTAACACAGTTATTATAACAAAAGCAATGAAAATTTTACGAGATAAACATTTACTCTGGAAACTTTCCGTTTACGATTATTCGAAGATAAAAAGTAACAGTCTTTACAGGTTCTTCGAATCTCGAACTTTCCTGTAATCTTTGTTTATTATTTCAGTTATAATAAACACATTAACATTTCCGCATTTCATTTTCTGACATAAACGAATATAACAAGAAAAAAAATCTCGATTGAGCCCTTCTTAAGTAATGTGATGAATTTTTAAATACGCGGCAAATACATTTATTTATAAAGTAAATATTGATAGTAGATCAATAGTGGATAATTAAATAAATAATTCGTAAGTCGCTAAAGTTTCTCATAATAGTAAAATAAAATAAAAAACTGAAAACACCTAATATTATTTATGTAGCTTTTTTTTAATTTTTATTTAATCAACAAAATTAATAAAAGAACGCGTTTGATATTTACGAGCTATAAAAACATTTCCCAATTTTTTTTACCCCGACAGCCGTTCTGGTTTAGTGGTCTGAGTAGTCACCTCAACGCCGGCGGTCGCGAGTTCAATTCCCAAAACATATACCGCGAATGTAGCCACTAAACTTATTTTAAGCATTTATGAATGCGAACAGTTCATTAAGTAATAACACTCAATTTGCACTTCATACAAAAACATGTTCTACAAATTCGAACAAATAGTCTATTGATAACGTATTACTTCACATAGCAATAAATTCCAGCTATCTGGCGAAAGTTAGGAGAGTGAGTTGTAAAACACTGTCAGTCGAAAAGAGAACACTCAATATATAGGAACAACGAGTATATAATTACTACTATGTATAAAGGAACTTGAAGCGACAATGAACAATGTCTTATAAATAAAACGTAAGATAATTGAGACTTCCTTCCTTTGACATAGCTTCTTAATATGAGCTCCGTGATCCATTGTTATCCGTTAAATGATAAACCGCTTGAATAATATTTCTCATCAAGATTTTTTTTTGTACCCAAAAATTTATGTTCATTATTGTCCATACGGACAATTCAAAGCAAGCATTTTTTTTTTCAAATTTCACAAGCCTGTCAATTCAATCATCCGTCTTTCTGTATTTTTTGTAGCGGTCTTAAAACCCTAATTACAAACATTTCTATCATTTTTAAAAATGTCTGTCTGTTTGTTTATTTAATCACGCACCACTGTTAAATTACTAGATATTGGTTGTATGAAAATCATAAAGCATATCCTGATGTATCATAATAACTTCACTCTATTGAAAGTTATTATAATTTGAATTTTATATTTCGAATGAGAAAGAAGGAAGAGAAGATAAGTTAAATATGTTTTACAGCATTCAATTTTTAATAATTAATAAATAATATTAATATTCAAAACTTCAAACAATAAACAACCTAAACGTCAAACAATAGTTTGAAGTACGACAGTACCATAATAAACAGCGCTGATGGCGCTTTCTGTCTCGCTATTAGTAAGTAATTTCAAACATTTACGCAATTACATACTCAAGTAAAACTTATGGCGAGCAACCCTGGCTCGATTTTGTAACTCGCACTGAATGTGCGTGACGTGGTTGAGCATCTGCAATCGTTTATGGAATGTTCTGGGGCTTGATAAAGTAAACAACTCATCACTATTTAGGGTTATAGTTTATAGGATACGAATTGTATGATCCCCTCAGCACTTAACGAACCTACGATGTGAGTAGCAGTTACAATCAGAATACCCGTACAGCTGACAGCGATGAAAAGCTTGATTGCACGGGTTGATAGATCAACACTATCTCCTATTGTTTACAACGGTATTAATTTGCCATGTTGTGCCACCGCTAAAAACCTTGGTAAATATCTTGACCCGACTTTATCGTCTTCAGCGCAATTAAAAGAAGTCAGCAGAAAAACCTTCGCTGCGCTGAGCTCCCTACGGCGCCCAAAGTCTTTTCTACCAATTCCGATAAAAATTATTTTATCAAGTTCTCTCCTACTGTCATTCTTAACTATGCAGATGCAAGCTATCTTAATCTAACAGGGGACCAACTTGCTTGAGCTTGAACGACTTCAAAACCTTAAGATTTATAGTCAGCCTTCGCAAATATGACGATGTTTCTGAATTATATTCTAAAACCTAAAGTTGCTTTTAAGTGGCTCTAAGTGACTTCCAATACGTTCTCGCCGAAACCTGCATATTTTTTCTCTTCTGTACTGTGCATTATTTGACCCAAAGGCACCGTCATATTTGAAAAAAAAAATGAATTTCTTGGGGACCATTACTCTTTGAGATCTTTGAGGCAGCTAATGCTAAAATTGCCTGTTGATAAAACTAGATTTTTTTGTCAGTCTTTCACTGTTCAGGCAATAAATCTATCGAATAATTTACCTTTAAATGCAAAAGAAGCAAAATCACTGCCAATATTTAAAAACTCCTTTAAGAGGTGTCCACCTTAATAATGGGGACGATACAAATTAAGTTTGTTTTTTTGTTTACTTTTGTTGTTATTGACAATAAATTCTATGAGATACTTTTGGTTTATTTATTAATTTATTATGCTATGTATTTATATATATGTGTAGTTTTTAAGAGTAAATGTTTAGATTTTTATATATAAGTCTATTATAATATAACTGCACCACCAACCTGTTCTCTCTTAAATAAGTTACTCCAACTTATTTCGGGTTGTCTGGAAGAAATGGCTAACTAGCCATGAGATCCCTAGTACTTCACATTTACTAATTGTGATAAACTTCTCTTGTTTCTATATTTGTGGTATACAAAAACATGTAAATAAATAAATAAATATTGTCTTGGGAAGCCACGGTCATACGACGCTTTTATTTCGATTTCGAGACACGTACATTCGAGTATAACCACTTAGAGGTGAAACATGATGGATTAAGTGCCAACACTTCTCCTTTACAATAGTGGAGGCCTTTTGTGCAAGTGCGGGACATACAGTACAGTCTATGACCAATATATTTATGCACATAGTGGAAACAACATGATTCAGGTTTGGCTCGACTCCAAGACGCCTTCATCATGATGATTCATTCTAACGTCACACGATTTAAGACAACAGTCAATTGTTCATGTGAATGGAATATTATTTATTCTTTATATCATAAATTTTATACATGTCGGAGCGTAAAACGCTCCTATTAAGGCACTTTAGTTAATATGGCAGGTTACATGCAAACGAAAAAAGTGGAATTGTGTTGTATCCACCATGACACCGATGATAATTCGTTTTATCAAATTATTAGAACTTAATAAAACGTTGTGATTAGTTACGAGAAGTACGCACTTGAGGATTATAAATGACGTTTTATTTCGAAATTCGCGCCAAGACAGAGCCCACTTATAACAAATCTCCTTAAATAGGTATATATAAATGAGAACTCACCTATATTTGTTATCCATCACGCCTTAACGCCTGAAGAAAAGTTCCTATAAGTTCTAACATCGAAATTTTTTTATCACGCTTTTGATCCCACGGGGTGATCATTATTTATTAATTCCTGATTAATTTATGAAGTCTACGTAACAGGTCGCAGTGAGAAGTATTAAAGTCGATTCATAGTTTCAAAGCTTATCGATTATAAACAAGAAAACTTTACTGCTAAACTATTGTATTAGTTAAGACTAGTCACTAACTGCGATTTTATCATTTTCTAATAAAAGTAGTTTTAATCATTTCTTAAAACATCACTTAACTGCTATTTAAGTCACAATGAACCATAATTTCGGTATAGTTTTTCAGGAGATAGAGAGAGAGAGAGAGAAAGATAAAGTAAGTATGTTATTTTAGCCAGTAATTTATATTTTACAAAAATAAAAAATCTTTACACAATAAAGTCATAATAATGCGGAAAGCATCGAGAATTTACTCGTCGATCCATTTATACCGCCTTCCGAGCACAAATCACGTCGCACTGGGATTTTTCTCCTCTGTTGTGTACCATCGAATCAGAAAATAACGATGTCATGCTACACATCGATTTTACGTTAAATTTTTTATTTTTTATTTTAATGGACGTTTAGAACTGGATTTTGTCATTAATTTAAATAACTCTTAAGAAAAAGATAGGTGTGTCTTAATCAAAAGGTAACGAGTATAAAACCGAGCTGGCATAGTTAAGCCTTCAAGTATTTTTTTTTTTTTGTGAATTCTGAAATATGTATATTCGCTGAAATGTGAGTAGCAGCGTACCCGATTCAGTCTTTAAGCCTGTCTTTGATAAGAAGAGAGTCGTTACCTAACAGAGGGAAACAGACTGTTCCATCACAAAATTGCGTAAATATTTGACTCATTATAATTTGCACCTCAAGTATAATATACAACAAGATAACTTTTCAGTTGTAACAGAATTAGTGTACTTTCCATTATCTAAAGCGATCGTTCCATTAAAACTTATACTACGAAAAAACTTTCAGTATAATTTATAATTTCACGTAAAATGCAGTATTTTTATGCAATAAAATAAAGTTAAAAATTGTAACATCTTAGCACCTACTTGTTTTCTATTAAATACGCTTAAAGCAACAAATGATACATGATAAATCATTATAGATTATTATTTATTATAGTAATTTTTTTTAAAGTTAAATTTCATCTTTTATCTTTAAACAACAGTTTAAATTAAACATTATTTAACAACAAAACCTTTTGAGTCCTTGTACAAACACTAATATTAGCCGTAGTTTGAACCATTTAAGCAAAATGTAGAAATTGTAAGTCATTTACTGCGGGTCCGGATTGAAAGCAAATGTCTCGAATAGTCCATTGCTACGCCTAAGAGCGTTTATTTAGTATTCAAACTTAGTTTAGACACCATTGAAATTGAGAAACACAACTTTGAAACGGCTTTATACCGTAAAATTGTAAGCGCTGCCCGATATTCGGCTTAAGAAAGATTTTCCTAAGCAGATTTATTTCTTTCACTCACTTTATATACAACCATATAAACGTATACTGCGGTAGATGTCTTACAGGAACATTGTCCTTGAAGTTGTGCCGTTCTCAAAGTATATTCGTTATATTATTTTTAGAAACCCGCCACCTATTTCTGCAGTAGCCGACTTAAAAATATATTTTTGGAATTTAACGATTGATTATTCACTTAATCTTGTAGTTTAATTTTGCTAATTAATAATTCATACAGATTTTTGTTTACAATACAGAACTGAAATCGATAAAAAAATAAAATTCATTAAAAATTACATATAAAATTAATTAACAATATACAATACTCCTCGCAGTATTACTTTAAAAAATCTATTATATCAAAAAAAATTTAGCTTAGGAACAGATATTTTTTTTATTATTATTAATAGACTATAATACTGCAAGCATTCAATTACATGGATATAATAAGCGTATTGATATCTTAATGGTTTTTCCATACAGCTACAAATACATAAGTTTTAACTTTCTCGTAGTCATTCAATTTGTCTTTTACTACAGCTACATCGAAGTTTGATGAAAAGTTATTCCTGGTTTAAACTTTTGCTCCTTTTTGCGTAATGTTTAATATTCCACGTTACTCTTAGAAGAAATATTTAAAGCATTAATATACAACAGTAATTTGTTCATACAGAGTGTATTTTACAAGTCAATATTACTTCTTTTTTTTATGAAAACAAATGTACGTATTATACTTTTTTTTTCAATAGTCGCAAAATATTTTATTTTATTTTATCTACATTCACTCTTTTAATGTTTTCTTTACATGCAATAAAATGATCCTTTTTTTTTTTTTTTTTTTTTTTTTTTTTTTTTTTTTTTTTTCGCAGGGGAATCCATTTACGGATGATATCCAGAATGCCCGGGTCGGCAGTCCTAGACCTATGTCGGACTCGGCACTTTGGGAGTGCAATACCGTACTAAACCCCTGCGGGAGCCTTCAGCCGCTTTAATTGGAGGGTCCCGGATCTGCAGGCAACAGGATCCCTCCAGCGACAGGCTGGCCTCGGCGAAAAGGCCAGACTTCTCCTCCATGGGGACTGTCCGGCTCACCTCTGAACAGTCCCGACGACGCCGTATCTAGTAGGACCGGGTTCCCATCCCGGCCCGATACGGGCACAGGGGCGTTACTGGAGGCGCATTAAGTAGCGCCTCCTACGCACCCCCATTCGTCGCCCGCGGATGGAGGCCACGTCGGCGGCCTCCTCTCTCACCCGCTCGTCGGCCTCCTTCTGGGACATTACTGTCTCGCAGAAGGAGACCATCGCCTTCCAGGACTCGTCGTCACCGAGCATCGCGGTGATGATGCTCGGGAGCGACAAGTCCCCTCCGAGGACCGACGTCAGACCTTGACGCAGCACCGCCCATCTCGGGCACACCTCGAGGGTGTGCTGGGCAGAGTCCACCGCCGCGCCACAATCGTGACATTCAGTCGTCGGCTCCCTCTGGGCCGTCCGACACAGGTAGTCACCAAAGCAACCATGCCCGGTGAGAACCTGCGTCAGACGGAAGGTGAGGGGCTTGCGTTTTCGACGCATCCACCGCTCGAGGACCGGGCGAATGGCAGCCGTTACGCGTGTGCCGTACGGCTGCCCCGCCAGGTCCTCCCCCCACCTCCGCATAAGCGCTTCCTGCCCTATCCGACGCACCCGTAGGATCCCGTCCAACGTAGGGTTCTCACCAAGAGCCCTCCTACCCGAGACGTATGAGTAGGTCTCGGCAAGAACCTCCGCCACGAGCTCCCACGGGGGGTCGCCGGCTAGAGCAGTAGCTGCAGCCCACGATACCGTACGGTACCCCCGAATCACCCTCACCGCGATTGTTCGCTGCGCAGTGCGCAGCGCCGCCTTATTTTTCGCGGTGAGGCGATCCGCCCAAACCGGGGCACCGTACGTCGCCATACTCCGGCAGACTCCGGAATACAGCTGCCTGCAGGCGGCGCTGGGTCCTCCGAGGTTCGGGAGAAGTCTGCCCAGTGCACTCGCCACCTTCACAACCTTCGGTCCCACCATCGCAAAATGTGGACCGAAGGTCCACCCTCCGTCAAGGATGAGCCCGAGATATTTTATTTGAGGGCTCATCCTGACCCTCCCCTCTCCAATCTGAAGGGTAGCCCCCGGTGGAGGTCCCTTACGGCCGGTCCCGCGGAAGAGCAGGGCTTCGGTCTTGTCAATCCTGACACGAAGCCCTAAACTCTTTATACGGCTGATCACGAGGTCGAGTCCGACCTCGGCCAGCCGAAAATGATCCTTACATTAAACTGAGTTAGTTTGCGTTTTAATAAGAATAACAATATACTGTTAGTTAGCAGGGAAGAGGACATCACCTGATGTCCTCTTCCCTACTAACTAACAGTATATATAAAAAATGGACGCAATAACAAATAATATAAGAATAACAATGTTTGTTAATCTTCAAGGACAACTCATATTTGACAAAAAAATTAACTATGTGAAAACTGTTTTCATAAGAAGATTTTAACTACAACTTACTTATATCACCCCTAGTTTTGGATTTTTTATTGTCTCAATCAAAAAAAAAAAAATATATATATATATATATGTATATATATATATATATATATATATTTATGTATATATTTATATATATATATATATATATTTGTCACACGTTTGAAAAAGTATCACTTATTACACAACTGATGCGGTTGAGTATTGTTTTTTGTGTTCACAAGTGTGCGGAACAGGGTTTGTATGAAAACAAATTTTTAAACAATTCCCAGATAAGTAAAAAATAGAAATAGTATTAAATTTTTTTTATGTTTATTTGGCCATTCTTCTATCACAACAACAAAAAAATCAAAACGACTCAAAAGCTCATTCATCAAGGTTAGTTTTAAGCTCACTAAATTGTCTTTAGAGTCAATATTCTTTAATGTGTATTTATTACAACATTCGTTTAAATTATTATACGAAACAAGGTTGTTTAGTGACATTAATGTTAATAATTAAACGTTTCACGTTTCACACTCAACGGCCCCCAGTAGAATGTGAATCCTGTGTCGGGGGGCCGGAAACACACAATACACAGGCTCCATCTAGTTAGCACCCCAAATAGTAAAATTTTTTTTTTTTAAAATTGTCCAAATTGGTCACGAAATGGTCATTATAGGTCAGTTATTTTTAGTAATTGGTCAATACTTTGACAATAGTTACAGAGGGGTAAAAATTTCAAGGACATCGAAAAATTTTTGGCACCCCAAATTAATCCTACAAATTGGTTCTAAAATTATTTCAATTCATCTCAAAATAGTCATAATTGGTCGATTGATTTTAATAATTGGTCAACGTTTTTTTATATAAAAATTAAAAAAATAATAAAAAATTAAATTAGCTTCATCTATTTAGCGGCCCAAATGATGAAATTTGACCTCTTAATAAGTAGTCCAAATTGGTCACGAAATGGTCACAATTGGTCAGTGATTTTTAGTGATTGGTCAATACTTTGAAAATAGTTACAGAGGGGTAAAAATTTCAAGGACATTGAAAAATTTTTGGCACCCCAAATTATTCCTACAATTTGGTTCTAAAATTATTTCAATACATCTCAAAATAGTCATAATTGGTCAATAAATTTTAATAATTGGTCAACGTTATTTAACTAATTATTAATAAATAATAAAAAATAATACAACTTTCATAAATCGCGGGGTGAATAGGAATAAAACTGGAAGTTTCACTATTTTATGTCTATTTTATCTATTATTTTTAGGTTTAACCGAATGGCAATTAAAATCGACGTAAATGCAAATTTTTAAGCGTTTATTAGATTTTCAGAAACGTTTTGGTTAAGGAGATACGATTATTTAAAGTTGGAGTGACATTGATACTATTTATTTATTTATTGTGAGAAAAAGAGGGCAAACTCAAAATCTAGATAGAATTAAAGGGCAGATTAATGTTTATAGTTAGGTATTTTTAATTAACAAATTATTAATAAATAATACAAAATAACAAAACTTGCATAAATAGCGGGGTGAATAGGAACTAAACTTAAAGAAACTACTAGCTTCATCTATTTAGCGGCCCAAATGATGAAATTTCACCACTTAATAAGTGGTCCAAATTGGTCACGAAATGGTCACAATTGGTCAGTGATTTTTAGTAATTGGTCAATACTTTGACAATAATTACAGAGGGGTAAAAATTTCAAGGACATTGAAAAAAATTTGCCACCCCAAATTAATCCTACAATTTGGTTCTAAAATTATTATAATACATCTCAAAATAGTCATAATTGGTCAATTAATTTTAATAATTGGTCAACGTTTTTTAACTAATTATTAATAAATAATAAAAAATAATGCAACTTTCATAAATCGCGGGGTGATTAGGAACAAAACTGGAAGTTTCACTATTTTATGTCTATATTATCTCTTATTTTTAGGTTTAACCGAAGGGCAATTAAAATCGACGTAAATGCAAATTTTTAGGCGTTTATTAGATTTTCAGAAACGTTTTGGCTAAAGAGATACGGCTATTTAAAGTTGGAATGACATTTAAATTATTTATTTATTGCGAGAAAAAGAGGGCAAACTCAAAATCGTAGGTAGAATTAAAGGGCAGATCAATGTCTATAGCTTAGTATTTTTAATTAACAAATTATTAATAAATAATACAAAATAACAAAACTTTCATAAATAACGGGGTGAATAGGAACAAAACTGGAAGAAACTACTATCTTCATCTATTTATCGGCCCAAATTACGGATCTTTCGATTTTTTTCTACAAATTACAAATTATAATTTCATGAAATATAATAGGGTTTTTCTATATTTTACTTTATTGACAATTGTAATTCAGAAACAGCTCTGTAGGTATAATTTAACATTTAATTTAAAAAAAAAAAACTAAAAGTATGTAATCATCGCAATGATATTTGTAAAATAAGTGCATACAATATAAATTAAATAAAATTTCACATAACCTTCTAATAAAAAAACTTGAATATATCGGCATACATGGTAATCTGCATCGCTGGCTAACATCCTATCTACGCGATCGATCTCAAGCAGTTGCAATTAAAGGTTTTACATCATCATTTGTCCCAATTACATCAGGAGTTCCTCAGGGCTCTCACCTGGGACCTTTACTTTTTAACATATTTATTAATGATATTAATAGATGCTTTCTGAATTCAAATATACTTCTGTACGCGGATGATACCAAAATATTTAAAATTATAAAGACTAAACAAGACTGCTCCGACTTACAAGATGATCTAAATAGACTTGAACAATATTGTAGACTTAACAGCTTATATTTGAATTTAGAAAAATGCTATGAAATTACTTTTTCTAGAAAAAAAAATCAAATTTTGTATAATTATTCAATCTCGAACGTTAATTTAAAGAGAGTGACAGAGGTGAGAGACCTTGGAGTCCAGCTGGATAGTAAGCTCATGTTTGACCGTCATATAAATAATATAACAACTAAATCGTATCAGATGCTAGGTTTTATATTTAGGCAAGGAGCAGTTTTTAAAGACGCTTATACATATAAATTGCTATACAATGCATATGTTAGGTCCAATCTTGAATACGCATCTTCGGCTTGGAATCCTCAATATAAAAAATATATTGACTTAATTGAAAATATACAAAATAAATTTTTTAAAAGATTAAAAAATAAATTTGGCTCTGCTTCCTTTAACAGTGATGCTTCACTAGAACATCGCAGAGAACTCAGAGACCAGCTTTTTCTCTACAAAATAATTAATAATTTGGTTGACTCTCCATACTTACTAAGTCAAATATCTTTTAAATGCCCGAGCCATTCCACTCGATCTCAAGCTACTTTCTCGACCGCTGTCTCCAGAACAAAGTATTGTGGCAATTCATTTATTATAAGAACATGCAAAGTCTATAATAACCGATATAATGACATTGACTTGTTCAGCAATGGGTTCAAGGAATTCACTCGCCTGTTGAGAAACCATTAGGTAATTACTAACTTTTGGTATACTTCCTGTTTTGATTTTTAATTTACTATTGTACTAATTTTGATTTCACTTAGTCTTTTAGTGGAAACTTTATTGGCTTGAAAATTTGTTTAGAATCGTTTATTTATATGTAGTGATTGTATGCTGTATGTTTCCCAAAGATAAATAAATAAATAAATAAATACTTAGAAAAAATATAATTACATTATTGATAAATGTTCCTTCTATATAGTACTTAAATATTTTGGATTTTATAATTATTTATTTCTCAAGATATTAAAATTGATTTTTATTTTTATTTTATAAGGGAAATCCACAAATTAATGACTCTGCATCTATGATAATTAGATGTCGCGCTCTTTGTATAACTCCGCGCGTTTCTTTTTGGTGCGCAATGGCAGAAACTTGTAATTCATGTAAAAAAGTATCGATATTTTTATCGATATAATATATCGTATCGTTATATCGACACTTTGCGATATTATAATGTATGAAAATATATATCGATAATTTTTGCAATCCGATATATCGGATTAATGTATCGATAATTATCCAATGAATATATCGATACTTTTCGATAATTCAGATGAATATATTAATATTTTTGATGTCTCGGAAGTGAACAGGAAAAAAGTCATCCCGACCCCATATCGATATTTAGATCTCTCGGCTATGTGTATTCCTAAAAAAAAGTCATTACCTCTACGTATCAAATTTATATCGATTCTAAATTCCGCGTACTTCTAAAAAAAAACAAGGTCGTCGCATCTACGTATATCAATATAAATCGGATATAATACTATACTACTCGATTTATATCGACTAAAATACTATACTACTCGATATATATCGATACGAATACTAGATAACTATCGGATGAATACTACTCGATGTTTATATCGAATGAATATGTATAACTGACCCACTGAAAATTTACAAATATATCGATATTTATATCGATAATTATCGAATGCATATATGAAGTATTTACGAATTTTCGATATATATCGCACGCACCTAACTATGAGTGACACGTGAGGGCAGACGTCCTTGATGATTGTGTTAGAGATCTTCATCGGATTTTTTTAACCAAAATAATATTTATTATGAGTTACGAAATTTAAAAATTAAAATAAAGCAACTAAAAAACTACTAACCACTAAAAAGTAGTCCAAGAAAATAGAAATCCAGAAAAAAATAGTCCCACTAACAAAATATGAAAACTACTAAGTTGGTAACACTGCTATAATAATAAGGGGAGTCCCCTCCTCTTATTATTATAGCAGTGTTACCAGCCATGGCTGTGTCCGCCAGCCATGGCGCGTCATTACTGGGATTGCCAAACATACTTTATAATAACGTATCCTACTTTATTTTTGGTAATTATACTTTATACTTTTGGAAACAAATAAAGTATGAGAAAATACTTATTTCCAATCTTTACCGTGATGCATAAAACAAAACACTCATTATGGTTACTTAGTATTTAACTGTTCATCATCAAACACATCAATCACATGAATCAAAAATACGATTAAAAAAAATTGACAAATCATCACCCGAAATACTTAATACAGTTATGTTACCAGTAATTTTTCACTTTTTATTGGTATGAGCTTAAATTATATGACAAAATGGTTTGATTTTAGCGAAGATAACTTCTTCAAAATGGCACTTCGTTACATATTTCGCTAAGGCCAAATTAAATATTAATATGGACGAAAAAATAAATTAAATAAATTAAGATTAAATAATAATTATTTAAAACAAGTATGCTTAATTAAAAAAAAAATCAAAACAACCCGACTGCGTAAAATACTCTTATTATAAACTAAAAAGAATAAAACAATTTACTAGCTTTCATTTGATACCTATATTGCTACAGTAAGAAAAAAAATTCAACTCCCCCCCTCATTCCGCCATTTGCGGGCGCCATTTTGAAAATTTATATAGCCTATATCACTGCTACAATTTAGACAAATCCAACGACACCTCATATGTCAAAAACCGTCCAGCCGTTTGGGCTGTAGGGCGTGCCAAAGAAATGGACATACATACATACATAAATACATACATACATACATACATACATACATACATACATACATACATACATACATACATACATACATACATTCATACATACATATATACACTCGAAAAACATAATCCTCCTTCTGTCGCAGTCGGGTAAAAAAATAATTTTGATTATTAAAAAAGATTAAATTTTGATTGTTAAAAAAGCTTTGAAACATTTAAAAATAGCAAAAAATTATTAGCATGTGCTAAAAGCACACAAAAATACGTTTTTATGGTAATAAAAATATAAAATAAGAAAAATACTTTTTTTTCTTCGAAATACTTCTTTTTTATTATTGAAACAATTTTGTACGTTTTTATTTTGTCAAAAAAAGTTGGCAACCCTACAGTTGGACCGCCCCTCTACTACGCCTTGCTCGTCGCACTGACTAATAGTTAGGAATGTGCGATATACCAATATATCTTCATTTCATAATTATCGATAGTATAGATCGTATCGTAGTATCGATATAGTTCATTCGATATTTATCGAGTAGTATAGTATTCATTCCGATATGTATATCGATAAGTTGAAGCGATGACCATTTTCTTTCGTGTGTACTTCCGACACATCAAAACTATCGATATACTTCGGTTAAACCTAAAAATAATAAATAAAATAGACATAAAATAGTGAAACTTTCAGTTTTATTCCTATTCACCCCGCGATTTATGAAAGTTGTATTATTTTTTATTATTTATTAATAATTAGTTAAATAACGTTGACCAATTATTAAAATTTATTGACCAATTATGACTATTTTGAGATGTATTGAAATAATTTTAGAACCAAATTGTAGGAATAATTTGGGGTGCCAAAAATTTTTCAATGTCCTTGAAATTTTTACCCCTCCGTAACTATTTTCAAAGTATTAATCGAACAACGGTTTTCGAGTGAGTGACAGAGCAAAAGAATGAAACTTTATTTCATATAACATATCTTTCATACAATCATACAATAGTTTTAAAATGAAATTATAGATGGCACTAGTTATTTTGATATAATACTAACACCCCCACTTATCAAAATAACAAAGATGCCCACGACATTTTATTTATCTAAATTAAACAACAAAAAAAAAATTATATCATTTTTACATCCTGTATTCCCAATAACTGCAAAAAATAATAATGCTTGATGTTACCCAAACCTTTAGTGAACAGGTCTGCTGGCATTTCAGCTGTTTCCAAATACCTTAATTCAATAATTTTATCAGCAATACATTCTTTACAAAAATGGTAACGAATATCAATATGCTTAGTTCTCTTATTAAAACCATTACCTGAAGACAGCCTAAGTGCACCCTGGTTATCATTAAATATAGTTATACAATAGGACTTATTAATAATTTCCTTTGACAAGTTATGCAAATAAATTGCTTCCCTACAAGCATCTGCTATGCCCATGTATTCAGATTCTGTGCTTGAGAGAGCAACTGTTTTCTGCTTTCTAGCCTCCCATGACACTAAACTACCAGCTAATTTGAAACACATACCTGTGTAAGACCGCCTATCAATAATATTATTTCCCCAATCTGCATCAACATACCCTTCTAATTTATCATTACCACATTTAGTATATTTTAACCCATAATATTTAGTCTTTTTTAAATATTTTAAAATTCTTTTTGCATAAGCCCAGGTAACATTATCATAGCAATTGTTAAATTGACTGAGAAAACTTACAGAATAAGCTATATCTGGCCTAGTTAGTACTGCTAAATACATAAGCCCACCTATTAGTTTCTGATAAGGTATTCCACTATCACAATTTTTATTTCCTAAATTGATATTCAATTTTGATTCTAAAGGTGTATCAGCTAGCTTACAATCTGTCATGTTAAATCTATTTAATAACTGATTAATATAATTCTCTTGGCTTAATGTAACAGTGCCACTAATTTTATCAATATTAACAGTCATTCCTAAACAGTTTTTAATCTGTCCTAAATCCTTTAGTTTAAACTTTGAAGACAAAATCTGTTTTAAGTTACTACATTCAATATCATCATTTGTAAACACAAAAAAGTCATCAACATACAATGTTATTATCGTTCTCTTTTTATCCTTAATTTTAGTGTACAGGCATGGCTCTAGTTTAGAGCGTTTATAATTATTGCTAACAAGACATTCATCAACTTTCCTATACCAGGCCCTTGAGGATTGCTTTAGACCATAAATAGCCTTTCTTAGCTTAAGCACTTTATTATTATTGTAAGTTTGAGAATTTAGTAAGCATTCTGGTATTTCCATATAAATTGTCTCCTCAAGATCCCCGTTCAAGAATGCTGTAGTGACATCAAGGTGTGTAACATCTAAACCAAGTTTTACAGATAATGCAAACAGTAATCTCATAGTTGAATGCCTAACTACAGGCGAAAAAATCTCAGAATAGTCCACATTTTGCTTCTGCATAAAGCCCTTGGCTACTAAACGGGCACGGTAACGAATACTATTATCACTGTTTAACTTTTTACGCAACACCCACTTACACTTCACTACAGTTTCATTATTCTTAGGCATGTCTACTAACTCCCATGCATGATTGTCCTCAAAACATTTAAGTTCATCTTTCACTGCCTGTAACCACTGTTCCTTTTCTACTCCTTGAAGCGCTTCTTCCAGACATAATCCATTAGCGTCATCAAACACGTCCTGCGGAATACACATATTTGACATTCCATACCTTTCTGGTTTCTTTCTGATTCTGCTGGGTATGACACGCTGCTGAGGTGAGTTAGAAGCATCCTCATACTCACTAGGAACATAAGTATCATCTGAGTTATCTGATGTTTCAAGAAGCGTATCCTCATCCATGGTTGTTTCATTTGAATTTTTTCTAATCTTGACAACTGTGTCCCCCACTGAACATGAGTTTTCAATAATAGGTATACTGACAAGATTCTTCTCATCTTCCATTACTACAACATCTCTGCTTGTTGTAACGTTCTTTGTTCTAGGGTTATATATTCGGTAACCTTTAATATCATCTGAATAACCCACTAGTATCAGCTCCTCTGATTTTCTATCCCATTTCTGACGCTTCTCCTTAGCCACATGAACCATGACCTTGCTTCCAAATATTCGCAAGTGACTTATGTCAGGTTTGCGTCCAGTCCAGACTTCATAAGGAGTCTTTTCATTCAATGCAGGTAGAGCAGTACGATTTTGTAAATATACAGCCGTGTTGGTAGCCTCTGCCCAAAACTGTTTTCCCATATTCGCATCAAATAATAAGCATCTGGCTTTTTCTACAATTGTTCGATTATTCCGTTCTGACAAGCCGTTTTGTTCCGGGGTATATGGATTACTCCTTTGATGAATGATACCTTCTTTCTTGAGAAATGAGTTGAATTCTTTGTTGCAATATTCACACCCATTATCACTTCTCAATATCTTTATTTTTTTATTTGTCTGTTTCTCAACCTTTGCTTTGAACTCTGAAAAACATCTTAGTGCTTCATTTTTGTGTTTAATAAAATATACATGTATCATTCGACTAAAGTCGTCTATGAATAATATAAAATACCTAGAGCCTGCAAGTGATTCATGCTCCATAGGTTCACATATGTCGGTATGAACTAAATGCAGCAATTCTTTGCTTCTTGAGCCTTTATTTGTAAATGGTAAACGACACTGTTTACCCTCACAGCAAATAGTGCATGACATCTTATTAATATCAATGTTTCCTTGGAGTTTCATACCTTCTACAGCACTTGTCATTTTATTTAGGTACTTACTATTAAGATGACCCAATCGCCGATGCCAAGTGGTCCCTGAAGCAGTTAAATTAGCCACCACACTATCAGGTACTATCAACTTGTACACTCCATTATTTAACACAGCTGTGGCCACCAATTCACTGTTTCTATTGTATACTTCACAGCCATTTGTTGTGAACTGAACTGTATTACCGGATTTTATTAACTGGCTCACTGACAATAGGTTAGTAGTCAATCCTGGAGCGCATAATACATCCTTGACTGGTATTTCAAATTCACATTCATCAGTTTTAGTTACAATGGTCACATCTCCGGAACATAATACTTGCAACCTCTCGCTGTTAGCAACACATATATCCTTCATTTTGTGATATATAGGATTCTCAATCCAATCTTCATTAGCTGTCAGATGCATGCTCGCGCCTGAATCAATGTACCAGTCACATTTGTTGAATTTACCATTTACGAAAACTGCACTAAACGCATTACTTTGTTTACGTTGTGTTTCTTTCGCATTCATATTGCTATTATCATTATTTGGACACTGATTCTTATAATGACCGGGCTGTTTGCATCGGTAGCATTTGACATGACTTTTGACGCCAGCGCCGCCATTGACGTTTGTTTTCGTTGCGTTCCGTTCGTTCGATTGGTATCTCTGCGCTTTAGTCATAGACGACTTATTATTTTTCTTATGTTGCCATTTCTGCGTACTGCTTGCGAATGCACCATTAACATTATCTGTTTGACCGCTCACTTCCGTTTCCGCCATATCTAAGAGTTTCGTTCTAATGGCGTCCGTTGTGATTTGTATGCCGGAATGTTCAATCGCCATTATCATAGGACTGTATTTTTCAGTAAGGCCCGCTAACAATAAACTGCCGATCCACTCATCACTGATGTTGAATCCTGTCCCACTTAACTTTTGTCCTGTTTCGACTATTTGCGTTACGTACGACTGCATGGAAACACAATTTTCTAGACGAATCGATATCAAATTACGTAAAAGAAATATTCTTCGTGTAAATCCTGAATCGTCGAATAATGCCTTTAATTTGTTCCATAGCTCCAACGAAGTCTTCACGTCTTTAATGTGAACATATAACGCACTATCTATAGTCATAATTAATTTTGCCTTGGTCCTCGCGTCATCTGCGGCTTCTATAAATTTCCCGGTTTCTAGCTTGATGCAGTGCAACTTATCCTCCAGGATTAGAAAATTCTCCGCTGCGAAGGTCCACTCGTTGTAGTTTTCCCTTCCTTTTAGCTTAGGAACATTTACTAAATAGTTCGTTGCCATTCTTGCAAATTTTTATTGCAAATACTAAATAACACTTTGCTAACTATTTTTTACTACTTTGACTTGAGAATAAACTACTAAATTTAATAAAACTGAATACTTTTAAGCGGCCTGGGCCCATAACCTATTAATCGAACAACGGTTTTCGAGTGAGTGACAGAGCAAAAGAATGAAACTTTATTTCATATAACATATCTTTCATACAATCATACAATAGTTTTAAAATGAAATTATAGATGGCACTAGTTATTTTGATATAATACTAACACAAAGTATTGACCAATCACTAAAAATCACTGACCAATTGTGACCATTTCGTGACCAATTTGGACTACTTATTAAGAGGTCAAATTTCATCATTTGGGCCGCTAAATAGATGAAGCTAATTTAATTTTTTATTATTTTTTTAATTTTTATATAAAAAAACGTTGACCAATTATTAAAATCAATCGACCAATTATGACTATTTTGAGATGAATTGAAATAATTTTAGAACCAATTTGTAGGATTAATTTGGGGTGCCAAAAATTTTTCGATGTCCTTGAAATTTTTACCCCTCTGTAACTATTGTCAAAGTATTGACCAATTACTAAAAATAACTGACCTATAATGACCATTTCGTGACCAATTTGGACAATTTTTAAGAGGTCAAATTTCACTATTTGGGGTGCTAACTAGATGGAGCCCAATACACACGCACAAACGCCCAGACCACGACAAACATCTGTATGGCCTATACAAATATTTGTCATGTGCGGGGATCGAACCCGCGACCGCTAGCGCATCAGCCAGTTGCTGTGACTACTGAGCCAACTCGTCGTCAATTAACAACAAATACTTCATTAATAATGGTGTTAATTTAATGTATTTCTGCATCGTTATTGCTTACATCTGCGTGACCTCTTAATTATTGCTTTGATTATCACAGAACAGAGGTGTAAAGGAAAAAGAGAAAGCACTCTATTGCAAATGGTTAAGTTCCGTTCTAATTTCACTCCAATCCAGATAAAAAAATAATAATAATAATGACAGATTATCTATGAATACACATAAAGATCGTGATCAGAGTGACAGCGGATCATAATAGTATTCGTGTAATAATGGACCAGTAGTACTGAGTGTTCACTCAATGTAACTACTTTAAAATATTAAAAATACCTTCTTTACATTCTAAATGAAAACTTTATCTTCTATAAGACACTCCAAAAAATATATAACATTTCATTCAGAAATCTGAATTTTGTCTTATATATAAAATAATAAACGCTATAGACGTATCTTTAAAGTAATATAAAATATATATATTTTTTCAATAAATGAATTACAACCTATTGAGAATTAATATTTATTTTACAATTGGTATTTTAGGATTCAGTACGAACACACTGAATAGAAGCGATGTTACTAAGAGTGGCTATTTCGTATTCAAATCTAGTTTAGCCGTCACTTAAATTGAAATGCACGGATTTAAAAACTTTTGAAGCGTTAATCTTGCAACGTCCAATAATAACTTACATTTATATACTGAAATAAAATGATAACTGGTTTACTTTAAAAAAAAAATACTAAAATAAAAATAGTACTTTAGTTAAAGTTTGAGATCGACTCTGTATGATATAATTATGTAAAGCAATGACATAGCGTGGTCTTGTTAAATATATAATATACTTACGTATCATGTGAAGTACAATACCGCTACTGTAGACCTCAGCATAATGCTCGGTGACCTCAATGAAGTTTCTCAAGAGGTGGGCCTTAAAATCAACATGGACAAGACGAAAATCATCTCGAATGTCCATGTCGTGCCCATACCTGTATCAGTTAGGAATTCTACTCTCGAAGTTGTTGACGAGTACATCTACCAGAACAAAAGGCCTAAATTGATAGATCCAACTTTGAGATACAGGTCAATCGTCAAATCCAATAAGGATGGGCAGCGTTAGGCAAGTTAAAAAACGTTCTTTCATCCCTAATACCTCAGTGTCTCAAGTCGAAAGTCTTCGACCTATGCGTAATACCACTAATGACATACGGATCTAAGACGTAGTCTCTGACTATGAGTCTTTTAAGCAAGCTCCAAATCACACAAGTCACACAATGAGCAATGGAGAGGGCTATGCTTGGTATTTCTCCGCAGACGAACAAAAAATTGCACGAACATAGCCCAACGGATTTGTAAGCTGAAGTAGCAGTAGGCAGGGCACATAGTTTGTAGAATTGATGGCCTATAAAGCCGAAAGGTCCGAAGGGTCTCGATTGGAGAACACGTACCAGCAAGTGCAGCATTAGACGGCTGTCCACAATATGGACATACGACTTGAGGAGCGTCGCTAGAAGCCGTTGGAGAGAGGCTGCTTCAAACCGGTCGCTCTGGAGATTGATGGGGGAGACCTACGTTTAGCAGTGGACATCCATTGACTGATATGATAATAATATTTTAGCTGGATATCAATTTCATTATATTGAATCAAATAAATTAACTAATGTTTTTGCTTCACACACCCTATTTTAGTTTTACAGTTAGTAACTTTTGTAAACTAGTTATTTATTCTTACTGTACACCACAAATACAATAAAGAAATACATATATAGTTAAAAGCAATTTTAAGATTAGTAGTGTAGTAGGTACAACAGGCAGTCTTGTCAAAAAGGAAAGTTCAATAAAGAAATCGGGTATGTGTAGTTTATAATTCTTGTATACTAATACATACTTATATATGAAATACATATAAAAATTAAAATATAACAAATACTCCTGTTATAAATTAATAAATATAAACATAACGTTTTAAAAGATAAAACATTTAATACTGTAAAAACCTTAATCAAATCGTCTTCAGCTTAAGAAAGTGATCCTTAACCTAGTTTTTAAATGTTGATAGTGATGTATCTTTTCTTATGTTTAATAACAAACTATACTACAATTTTATCGTTAGTGACAAGGCGGGATTTTTTTTTCAACAGGCTGAATACAGGAAAATATGCTACCGTAACTTCGTCGCAAAAACTGGATTCGGAAATATAAATCTTACTTTTTAAGTTCCATTAAAAAAATACACATACACAGACACTGTATTAAATTTATTACCTGTTTTTATTTTTTTGTTCGAATTCTTTTTTTTTTTTTTAAATAAACTTGTACAAATTATATAAAATTAAAAATAAAATGAGCACTTAAGGTACACATCAACTGACGCCTGTAACAGTATATATTAGTACAGCTGTAAAACCTTTTATTTATAAAGTACCAGGTAATTTGTATTTGTAAGAAGCGATTTATGTCTATATCGGATTATGTATATATATTATTGACTTTTATTATATAACATTTTGTAATTTTTTCTTTTCCATTGGTATTAATGTGATCCATAATTTGTTATATTACTTAAGAGAGCTCCGTCGCCCCTTGCATAGGCTTACTCTTGGTATAGGAACCAGCGGTTTATTTAGCATATATATATATATAATATAGAATATATATTTTATATATATTTTAGCATATATATATATAGAATGTGTCGACTATATAATATGATATGCTCCGATTTTGATATGTTTAACTGTACCCATCAGTCCTTCAAGGTGGCTCTTATTAAACATAACTTGTCGCGTGCTCTGGATGTTACCATTAGTGACTTACGGAACAGTGATGATTGAATAATTAATTATTATTGGTTAATTATTATTATCGATTAATTATTATTATTATGATGTATGAAACAATGATTTGTTATCTTCAATATGAAAAGTCTTCTTTTTTTTTTTTTTTTTTGTTTTTTTGTCAAATCTAATGAAAACTTCAATGATATTTTAGTCAGTGCTTAATGTATTTATTTTTATATTCTATTCAGTTTCATGTTTAATATTTGTTATTGTTATTGTTATTATGATTCCTGTTTAATTTTCAATTCCTGTTTAATTTTATCAAATCAATTTCATTTTATCTAATTATTATATTCATTCATATAATTCTATTTAATTTTTTATATCAATTCAATTGTTGACTGTAAAAAACACCATAATGAGTTGTATTTGTAAGTAATGTTGTGTTTAGTTATAATAGGGCTTCAGTGTTAAATAAGATTCTACCATTTATATTGTATTATGCATGCTTATCTATCTGTGGCCTGTAACTATTCCTATTGAATAAAAATAAAAATAAATAAATATATATATATATATATATATATATATATATATATATATATATATATATATATATATATATATATATATATATATATATATATATAATATTATTACACATATACTCCGCCTCCTACGCACCCCCATTCGTCGCTCGCGGATGTAGGCCACGTCGGCGGCCTCCTCTCTCACCCGCTCGTCGGCCTCCTTCTGGGACATTACTGTCTCGCAGGATACCATCGCGTTCCAGGACTCGTCGTCGCCGAGCATCGCGATGATGACGCTCGGGGACGACAAGTCCCCTCCGAGGACCGACGTCAGACCTTGACGCAGCCACCCATCAAAGTAATCAACCTGATGTAATAATATATAATATTAAATGCACTTTTCACTACCCTAAAAAATTCCATTGTACACTTGTAAAACAACATAGTCTATGTTGTTCTACAAACGCTAGGAGTATACTATTATACTGTATAACTATGTGTCCTTAAAATAAAGATCGCGACCCGTTCTAATCAGTCGACGATGCCAGATACGTAAATGATATTACTGGAATCAGCTCCGTCTATCGAATATTAGATTAAATCTTATATTGAAATGCAAGTAAGAACGATTTGGACGAGAGTTCTCGAGTAGATTATCCTCCGTATAGATACTCGTAGATATAAATTGTGCTATTTGAAAATATATTTTATATTACAGTAGACAGATGTAGAGGATACATTTGACTGAAACTGTGAAGAGATAGGACATTGAAAACAATCTTAAAACTCTTTAATTTTTTCATAAAAAAGTAATGTATTACAAGAACATCCATTTTAATGAAACAAAACTATTTTTGAATATATATTTTTCAATATTTAAACTAAAAATCACTATTCTTCGAACAAAACTAATTCAATATGAAACTCCATATGTCCCTTATATTGAATCGTAAAATCTTTTCACGTCTCGTCGTAAAGTGACGAAAGGGCATTAACATTCATCATTCATTTAGACCTTTGACCGAACGAACATGAAACCTACAAATGAATACGAACAGGCTGTTTTATGTACAACCTGAATATTATACAATTTTAAAATTTATATAGAGCTTAGATAGCTCAGTGAATAGAAAATGTCAATCTGAACCGAAAGTTTGCAGATTTGGGGTAACACCGCTAAATTACAGGTGCTAAATTAGTTTAAAAACTCATGTTATACGCGTTGGTGTAGGAAAAAATTATAATAAAACTTGCATGCCTCGAGTGATATGAAATATAAATTCCTATTTCTTTGAAATATAATAACTCTTATTTTGTCAAATTAAATTTCAATTATATATTTTTCGTATGAATTTCATATACATATAGAAAAGTTTTTAAATATATCCTAACACTCTCATTAAATTACTCTATAAGTAGAAGTTGAAAGTAGGTCAGATTCATTTGCACTATTTTCTATAAATTTTATTTGCATATGAACCATTTAATACACTACCCATTATAACTTTTTAAATTTATAATTTATTAAATAATACTCGTGTTACAAAGAATGACGAATCTATACATCTACATCCGTCTTCACTCAACGTACGTAGACTAGGGCGAACAAACACATGCATCAAAGATAATTATTCTTATCCTCATCCACACCAAGCTTTTTTTTTTTTTAATATGACTTTTTAGATTCAGAATTTTGAATAATTTATGAGTTGGTACTATTTATACACCCGTAAATCCGCTAATCCGCAGTAGAGCGAAATGTAATCATTCGTCTTATGTAACCTTTGCCTAGAAGAGAGGCACTTACATGCTCTTAATTTAATTAATTTTTAAAATTACATTTATTTTTCACTACTAAAAAGTTTTATATATATACATATAATAGATTATAATATTCCTGCACGCGATTATTGTCTATTTGGAAAACCTAAAAAGATTTTTATAAACGAATGTTTTTACACAAAAAATTATCGCCAGACATGAGGTTTGGATAATATATTTTTTATTCGACTACCCGTGTAGTGTCGTACGAACGATGCGGTCGCGTAGAATTGAATCGCTTAGCGACAATGTCGCTTCGGTTCGCCTCAAATTACACCGATGGATTTTCGATATACCGCCCATTTGTGAGTCCTCTCAGTTAGGTGAAATCGACTGCCTAAATTATATCTTCTGCTTCTAACATCGCACGTTACCTAAAACGAACCTATCTTTATCCGAATAGTTTACATAAATCTTCAATTGAATCATTATTTCACTGTATTAAAGTATTAATTATGGGCACGTATCTATTTTATTAATATGTGTTTTCATGGTATTTATTTATTCAATTTAGTTGGCTTTCAGTATAATCAAAGTTATTCATAAAATACTATAAAAATACTTATTTAATTTTTATTTTAAAATACTATCTTAAAAAATGACGAATGATCTGGTGTTATGGTGGCGGATATTAAACTTTAACGATGATATTCGTGGATTCAATTCCCACTCGTGGCAAATATTTCTATCTGTAAAAAAAATTTGGTCCTTTCTTTTGTCATGTATCTTTCTCCTATCGTACCTAAGGGAGCACATAAATCTGTTGATTACAGATGGGATGAAGATTTCAACTCTTGGATCGAAAATTATAGACCAACACGTAGTGGAGAAGCGTGACAGATTAAGCTCCAACCCTTGTTCTACAAAAATATACTTTTACAAAAATTGTTTATATAAATTAGTTCGCAAACATTTAAGATAATCATATTCAAAGCTATATCTAATTTATATAAAACCCTTAGTATAAGAAAGCTAGCTACTGAATTACGCTAAGATAAGATCATTTAACATTGAGCTATCTTGACCCATACAACGAGCAATCTATGTATGTATAAACTAAATACAGAAATTTACTGAACAGCCTAGCCTTCAAATGATACGGCTATTTTTACACTTTACTACACAATATACGTACACGTACTTAAAATACAATCAAGCTATATCTAGAAATATTATATTTTAAAAAACTATACAAGGAAGATTTTTAACGATATAATTTAAAAAAAATTAAAAGCTATTTTTAAAAAGTAAACAGCGAGTACATAATCAAACTTGGTTCAGTGATAATTAATATTCTGGTTTCAGTACAGGGTAGAGCGGAGCTAGTTGAGAATTTTTTTATTTTAACAGTCATAGCGCCTGAACCAAAATCCAAATAATTTCTTGTTATTCATACCGATTGTTAAGTGATTTATTCCTTTTCAAAAGTATTTATAGTAAATATTTCTAGTAATTCACATTTAAGAGCTACAGGTGGTTAAAAAAAGAAAGACATGATCAACGTACCCCATAGTAGTTGAGTAGATAGAAAATATAGCCGAACTATGCCTTAGAATCCTTAGACGTTTACCTGACATAAAAATTTGATTATCGTCGCCACTGATGCAATTAATGCAAACAAAAGTAACATCAGCACTTTGTGCGCATTTTATATATAGGTACATGGCACTAGATCCTTTTTTTTTTTAGGTAAACTTTCGGTGTAGGCTTCGCAGCTAATTAAAGGGCCCTACCACTTGTAACCTAAAAATTTTTCACGAATCTTGTCAGTCACTCATTTTATACCAAATTCCTTGGCGGCGGCATTGATACTTTTTCCTTCACTATCACATCACTATCCTATATGCCTTTGCAGTATCGTTGAATGGTTGTGTAGAGTTTTAACCTCTTAAAATATTCCGTGTATACGTACTCAAAAAAAAATTAAAAATATACATTACTGTCATTTTAAACTTTGAGGTTAGTTGAGCAATTATTGCTCAACTAGTACTAGTTATACATTTATTAAAAAAGTGAAGTCACGAAAAAAAAACGTTTCAATTATAGTCCAATCCTTTCTAGATTTTAAATATATACTTTTATACTTACCTGATATATAATAGGTAATAACTGACTCGTACAGAAAAAATATTCACAAGCAATTTTTTTTTTAACGTAAAATAGACAAGGTTTTCTTGTACATTATTCGATCGACAGGTCCCAACTGGCTGTCATGTTATGAGTTCCGCTCCTCAGTCCGCTTCTTTTCACCTTATAATATATACTAAATGTATTAGCGTGAGACGTACAGTTTTTGAAATATTTCGATTGCCTAACTTCCCCGATGCTCAACTAACTCCGATTTACCCTACTGGATATTTTTAACCAAACAAGCGCCCTTTTATATAGTTTTAATTTTTTTTTACCGAATATATTTTTATTAAAGAAACAGGTGTGTAAAGATAAAAAGATGAGAGTCTTTTTTTGGCAAATTATTGTGTACCGAAAATTGATGTCTTCGTGTGATGTACATATAGTAATCCTATATACTTCCCTCTCAACGCGGCAATGCAGTCTGATAATTATTATGAACAAAATATCATCATCATCATCATAATATTATCAGCCATTGGATGTCTACTGCTGAGTGTAGGCCTCTTACATCGACCTCCAGAGCGACCTCATTAATAATAAAATTACTTGTAAATAAATATTTATAAATAATGTAATTACATATAAATAAATATTTATAAGTAATTATGAGATTGCATTTGCTACACTAGTCACAGAGAGATGATACTTATCTCCATATTATTTTAGTTAACACATAATTTTTTTAGATATTGTATTTTGTACGTTAATTTGTTACTTCTACTACTGCTAGCCTTTTATTCAGCACATTGAACTTTGACATACGATTCTTAAAATTATGTACTACGCGTTTTTAAATGACTTATTATTGATTTACCTACGTGTGAATTCTTCTCAGTAAAATCAATTTTCCGAACTAGTTCACTAGTGTACTAGTACTTCCTAACGTCCTTGTAAGATGATAATCAAAATATACTTTTAAACTACTTGAATTAACGCTAATAGCTGGTATAAAAAGGGAAAATATTGTTTACTTACAACTATATATTTGACAAATCATTACAATTTACAAATATAAAATTCATCAATTGATTAGGTAACAATTAATAATTCAATTAATAAATAACGTAATCATAGGTAATCATTACAATTTTTATAATTCTTTTACCAGTATATTTTAATTTTACATTATTTTTATCTAATGGTACCATAATTCCATTATTCTATGGTGCTCCAATAGCGTTTATTTTTAAAAGTGTGAAAACAGATGTGAAAAACGGAGCTATTATTTCTTTTATAATATTTGCCACAAGAATATAATAATATGTAACAATTTGAGGAGAACGTAAAAGAAACTAAAAAACCTGACTTCTGTTACAGTTATTTTTTTATCAACTACAAAGCAAAAAATAAGCACAAAAACCTGAGAAAGTTTTACTCTTTTTTATGACTTTTTTGTTTCTATCATTTATCATTCTAAGTTAATATTTATTAAGGAGCTGCTTTAAAAAAAATCCATTTTCAGACATCTTCCTAATCAGTTTTTCCATTGGGTAACTAAGAGGAAGAATAAACCTACTTAAATCAATACCAAGCTAACATTACTTACTAACACCCTTACGGATACCCTTATATTTGTAGTTGGATAAAATAAAAAAGATTACTTGCCTACTTATTCTAACATGTTTCTCCAAAATAACATTCAAATTTTCTTAAAATCACTCTAAAAGATGAGCACGAGCGGTCGCCTAATAAATTTCGCTTGACCGCTCTTCATTAATTTAGATCCTTCAAGCTTGTATCTTAAATTGTATATGTTTTGCTCATGTATAATTTATTGGGCCAATCATTCGTACATACCCTACGATTCTCGCCTTTCCGTTCATTCGGTACCTATGTAGCAACAAATTAAATACCATTTCAATTTTACTTGTTTTATTTAAATGTGTAAAAAATATAGTTTTATTTTAATGAATAAAAAAATATAAATTGCTTTAGTATTCATAAAAAAGAAGTAATATTAAATCATTATTTTTTAAATAGACGTTTTACGCAGTTTTACCAGCGTTAACGCTTATATTTAAAGTTCCTCTGTAAGAAGTCGTAGCAGAATGCCTTATAGCCTTCGTTAGCTAATATATAGGCTTCTAGATAATGTAAAGGGATTGTTTCATCTTGAGGCAGATGTTTGTACGGTATTCCAAAAAATAGTATAAAATCATAGAAATTAAAATAAAATATGCTTTTTAACAGTTTTACAGTGATTAAGAGGTAGTAATAAAATTGATAATTGGGTACATTTGTAGAATAGCAACTCTCGAAGTACATCCACCTACTTTTGTTGTCTATGTTTGATGACATTAGGTTATTTTAGGGAATGTTCGGATAAACAGTGTGACTTCTTAAGGTGTGACGTCAATTCAGTATATACTGGTTACAGTTTAAAATGGAACGCAGTCCAGTACACTGTCATCCCCATTTTTCGACACTCTTTTCAAATGAAAATATTTATCATGTACACGTTTTCTTTTCAACAAGAAAAATTATTATTTGAATGTTGTCGCTTTTAAAACTTTATTTTCTATATCAACTAATTCCATAATAAACATAAGTATAGATTTTATTTAAAGGAATTATTGGTTTTTCAGCTACTTAACGCGTATTATATTTTTGAACAACAATATTAATTAATAAAACAATAATGAAACTGTTAAATCTCTAGGTGCTGTTAAATTTTTTAATCACTTGATCAAAGTACTGAGAGCACCTTACTTCGAAAGCACCAGTTCTCAAAATATAAAAATGACGCCGATTTATAACGTCATATATTTCAGTATGGTCCTGCGGCAGTGTACTGGCACTCCATAAAGGAACGAATTTTTCACCAGTAAGAGCACTGAGCAGTACTCGCAATGTATATCGGAACAAAGCCTTAATGTCATTTCACTTGTTTGTAGTGATTTATATGTAAGATCCAAGAAATTTATATCATAACTGGAACGCTCACTTAATAAAATTGTATATTCAAATATGCACCTTGAAATAACTGATAAGGTTGACATTTGTTTCTAACATGTAAAATGAAAAAATCGTTCCGAGCATTTCGTTGACTACTGGTATTTTGTCTTTTTGTTACGAGTTGCCTTGAATCCATGGTAGAAAGAGATGCAATCCATCCTTTAGGAACGTTTTTTGAGTGCACGTGCGAGTTCCAGTTTGTATATAAATTCCTTGATAAAATCTTATCATGACGTTTGTGTATATGTCATTGTCAAAAGGGATGCCAAGTTGTTGCGATTTTATTACGCAAATTAAAAACTACCTCGTAAAAAGGGCCTTTTCATGAGAAATAAAGAAAAAATATTTACTATTTCATGACCCTGAACATTTTAAATACTGTATAAATACCTGGCCCAGATTCTATATAAATTTGAAACAACCCCTTTCTAATAATATACAAATTAATAAAAGAGTACAGTTCTTTTAGAATTTATCGATTACAAAGACAAAAATTCAGGATCAGTCCTAATCGTGCGACCCTCTCAGACTCTCCTGGGACCTAGCGCCTGAAGCGGTCTCACCTGAGTGATAAATAAAATTAAGTATACGCTTTTCGATACATTGATTACCTTAATATCTCCAGTATGTAAATTTGACTAATTCATAACTAACTTAACACGATACTTCATTACAGCCGATATCAAATTGTAGATTAAACACGTGACTTGATACCAAATAACTATTCGAAGCCTGTTTCAACCTTACTTATCAAGAATAACACAAATACTTATTGCACTTTATTGTAACAAACTATAAATGTAAAGACCCTCTACTCCTATTAAAGAGAAGGATTGGAGTATAATTCACCGCGCTGTCCTTGCAGGATGCAGGTTCTCTGAGTGCCAAGTAAAATAAATTTTAAACAAATTTAGCTCTAAATACTCAGGAACATTAGCCAGGATATGAAACCGCGATCTTTATCCTTAGATTCACTTTTTCTATCACTATGCCATGTCGTCGATCTCAGACCGAAACCCGAACAACAGGCTAGAAATAAAGAAGTTATCATAAAAACATTCAATGTTATAACAACTATATTAAACAAAAAATAATATTTTTCCAAATTTTCCCGCAGCTGCTTCCTGAACAAGTTTTCTTAACTTCCCCGCGATCATTCAATTTGTTTGCCGTCCACTCTCTACAGCGATATAAGTTAGATAGAACTTATGCTTTGCGGCTACACTTTGCTTCTTTTTATTGGACTATATAAAATATTTCGCGAACTCACTTGAATTTACTGCAGCGTGTACCAAACTGCGCACGAGTAAAATGGGCTAGAAACCCCTATACATTTTTGTATGTAAAATAGTCCACAAGCTATTTTAAGCTTATAATTTGTGATTCATGTTATATCTTAATTTTTTTACTCACATCTTATTTCAATAATATCATATCAAAGTAGATACTGATTAACAGGTGAGGAGCTTTTTCTTTCTTTTTCTGAAAAAAAAAAAATCTTAAACATTTTGTACGTCCGCCAATCCGCAGTGAAGCAAACATAATGATCTAAACTCAATTTTCTTTCTAATTCTTTAATATCAATAGAAGTTTTCGTCCAATAGAAAATTTATAGACTGTATAGTATAATGATAATAGTTTCTGCAATATGTTTACAAAACGAAAACAAATAAAGTTAGTAATTAATTTATCTATTCGTATATGTAATTTAAGCACTTAAAATATAATTCTTTTAGTGCAGATATTACCTCAAAGACAAGATAATAAACTAATTCATTGATCTCTGCACGTTGTCTCGAAGTTACATTATTTATTATTATCATATTAAGTTTTATGCTCATCGGACCCGAATATCGAATCGTAAGTCTAGACAGATCACATTGAAATAACTTTCGTAGAATTACATAAATATACGTTTGTTGAAATTAAATAAATTCACAACAAATAAATTATTGTTAATACACTAAGGGACGACTTACTTGAACTCGTTACAATAATCGCTATCGAAATGAACTAAAATGAAACGGCTTGTAAACGTCCCACTGCGGAGTGAAGACCTCCTTTTTATAAAGGAAAAGTGTTGGTGCTCTAGTGCTCAATCCGCGATGCTGTGTGAATTTTTATACCACGAATAACGATCTTTATCAAATGTTTACGATCATAATTGTAACAGAAGGCTATAAATGCTCTCCAAGGTACTATGAGACGTTCACACAAAGAAATACACCTAGACCAGAAACATCGTTATATATATATATATATTGTTTGTTTGTTTGAACGCGCTAATTTCATTTACCGACGGCTATAGGCTATATAACATCACACTACGACCAATAGGGGCTGAGCAATAATAAGAAATGTTACAAAAACGGAAAAAAAATATTCTTTTTTTAGAGATTCCGTTGCCTTCTTTATTATTTCTCTTCTCGACACATTTTTAAACTATAGTTCCACTTTTAAAGTAAATATAACATCATTCTTTTACTGAGAATTTTCGAAAATAAAAAAACCTGAGACCCCTTGCTCGACAGTAACGCTTGCGACCACTCGACCAACGAGGCGGGTACTTATTCTTAGAGTAATTGTTTAAAAATATTTAAGTACATTTTTCCCTCAAATTAACGCGGTTGAAACCGCAGGGCACAACTAGTACTTTTATATACTTGAGCAAGGTCTGAGTTTGTAGCGTAGAAAATTGTTTTAATAAATATTTCAACGATCATGAGGTGTACTGTAGAAGATGAAGTTTTTTCTGGACAAAATGCGAATTAAAGTTATTTATTCGTTGCTATTCTATCTACAATCTATTTACATTAGACTCGCTACAGCGAGGCTTTGATTATTTATTGAAATCTTTATTTACTTAATAAACCTACTTCTTATACTTTAACTTTACTTAAATAACTTGCACCCGATTAAAAATACATGAGTATACTCTAGTTGATATATTTTTCTCTTTATACAAATATATAAGGTATATAACCTTTGCCTGTCAGTGAGATATTTATATATTGCTACAGTGCATATAAATATATATTACTAATAAATGAACTTTACATTTATGAGTATGTACAAGAATCAATAAATCATAATGACCGAGCTTTGCTCGGTTAAATTATATTTAGATACATTACATACTGATGAAACATAAATAATATTTTCGATCTTACCGACATAATAGTAAATTCAAATAAAAAATACAAAATAAAAAGAGCTCTCAATTTGAATATTAGATAAATATTATTCTTAAATAAATAGTTTTTCTCAAAAGAGGAGAAACTTGAAAAAAAAAAGGAAAAAAAAATTGGTCTATAAACACCTGGATTCGAACCCGGGTTTTCTGATTTTAAATCCGCCCGATTCCCATCCGAGCTATTATAAGATTATTAACGGTAGCGAAATTTACCTTCGTATTCTAATGATATTTTTTAATTGCGTAAAAAAATGGATAAAACGACATTTTCTAAAAATAAATCCTAGCTAGATCGATTTATCGCCCCCGAAACCCCCTGCATACTAAATTTCATGAAAATCGTTGGAGCCGTTTTCGAGATTCAGATTATATATATACAAGAATTGCTCGTTTAAAGATATCAATATACATATATATATTAATAATGTCTCAACTCTGAAGCTTATGGTTACAAAAAAAAACTGTAAAATATATATTCAGTTAATATTAATTATTAATCAAATATAAACAGTAAATTAATTAATAACAGATATGACTGTTGACCTTGTTGCCTACGTCATAAAAATTTCAAATATAAAAATTTCTATTATAACCTAAAATGGATATTAAAGAATGTTTAAGTTTTGTACCAATAAATTGGTTTTGTGATGTCACAAACTTTCTAAAATTTTGTTTAATAAAATAGATAAAATATAATTCCTTACAAAAATATAATTATAAACATATTTTTAATAGAAAATCCATACGAATTGATACAATATAAATTATGGTATATTTGACTATTATTATTAATATTATGCAAACGAAACGAGAAGCGATAGGAGAATTAAATCCTTAAGCGTAATGTCGTTCTATTCTCTTCAAAATATAATCGAGGTATCACCCAATAGTGGACTCAAAGTAATGAGAAGTCGATCGATCGAATTCTATTCAGCCTTCTAACAGTACTTTACACATTATATCTTTTTAGGTACAAATTTTTATCTTTAAATAAGTATATATCGCTATTTCACTTACGATGTCTTTTTTTTTTTCTGGAAAAAAATATCTAAAAGATAATGGATACGATGAATAGTTAAACAAAAATTAAACTTGGAATAATTCTTTGATCATAAACAAACAAATATATAAGTAAATATGGAATAACATAAATATATAAAGTAGTAGCTACATTAAGCCTTCATAACTGTCCGCCCATCTCTACTTGTCTAGTAAAATTTAAATATATACGAGTACAAGCAGCTTTCTTTATTCAAACATTATTCAAATCTCGTAAAAATTATTCACTTAGTACGGACGTGGAGTTCTCCGTTATGTAACTTAGGTTTGCAATAATACTAAGATACCGAGTAAATCGCCCGAATAGAACTCCTGCTACGACTGAAGGCGTTTATTTAGTATTCAAACTTAGTCTAGACGCCATTCAAATGGAGATACGCAGCTCGAAACAGTTTTACACTAATTAAGTGTTACAAAGTGCCATTCTATAAAAATTACATGAAATAATTTAAACCTTAAATTTAAAAAATGACATGAAAATTTCTAAAAAGAAAAATAATATTTTTTGACTCGTCCGAGGACATGAAAATACTATGCTGCTGTAGAAAGGATAGCTGCAAATTTTTAATTTTCCCTTTAAATTTGTTAACTAAATGAACTCCTATGGAATTAGTATGACTATTATTGAAGTTATATATACAAAAGTTCGTTTTCAAATTAATTACAACAAATATTGTACACATACCTGTTCTAAGTTTAGTAATTCATATTTTTAAAATGTATCTAGAGTTTCTTTTATTTTGCTCGAAGCATCAAACGTCCGTCGATAGATTTACCTCTCGAGCACAAATCACGCCGCGCGGGAATTTTCATCTAACCATTGTCGCACTATGAATCAGAAAATGATATTCCATTGATAGTCTTCACAAGGGAATTGAATAACTCGTTTTTATTTTTTATTTTTTTAATCTTAATATTGACACCGTTGTCGAAAAATGTTTCCGAAGTAGAACAAAAATGAGTTTTCGTGACTTCCACGATCATTCAATTTGTTGGCCACTTCAACGTCCACTCGCATGGCTCGGTTATAGAAGTTTCGAGAATATTTATATTTTTTGTGCCACTTACTGCTGTGACTTCGAATATTTTGAAAACACTCTAAAGTTTTTGATGTCAATAGCAAGAAAATACCATAACTACATTTTAAGCTTTTAGTCTTGCGAAAAATATTTTTAAAGCGTGAAAATTTAGTCTGTTTTCATCCCACCTTTTTGTTCATTGTTAATAAAGATTTAGTAACTATCGCTTACATTACTTATGTTACCTTTGAACCAGATATCTGGGTAGGTCTATGAATCGACTCGTAAAAGCTTTCGACGGACCGCCGTAAAAATGACAAAAGGACTCTCTCTACACAAAGATTCGTCTTTTATTTAGGTCGGCAGTCCGCTCGTAAAATGTGAACCCCACTAGGAAAGCGTGTGGAGTGTGGATTTCCAAGTAGTTGTTTTTTTAATGACAATTTCATTTGGATGCAATGAAACGTTACAATATGTGCTATTTTTATACAAATATAACAAATTCAATAATTCTATGAAAGCATGCTAAAATCTTCAAATTAAAACTTGTCCTTATTTTTATTTATTTAAAGATAACTTTTCATTCATTAATGTTTACTTAAATGTAACATAATATATTTGTGTACATATTTAAAACTAGATAACTTTTTAACAATAAATCATATTATACAGTAATTTTATTACACACGAAAAATGTATTCAAATTTTTTGTAACGAGAACTATTTAGTTAAGTAATACACTAAACATACAACAACTTTTACAAAGATATACTAAAGTAAAGAAATTAATAAAATACATTTGTTCTCATTTTGTTAATTTCCTACGCTCACTTTCCTTCTTTATTTTTCATCCAAAACTAACTTCAATCATATTCATAAACACCGATAATGTAATAATAAGCCACGTATTCACGTGGTGCATTGTAATTGGAAACAAATCGTCAAGACTTCATTGATAGAAATTGGTAGCATTGGTTGCTCATAAACATATACAGACCAGTGAAGCCCGCAGTTGTCCAGGATGCTTTACTTTAGCCTACAACGCTTAGGGTTTTATAATTAGTTATTCTGGTCAAGACAACTGAGTAGGGCTTGTCCGTTCGCTGCGACAAAATGAATATATATTCTTTATTAATAAAATAAAGTGATAACGTCTTATAAATCGATGAACGCCGGCTGCACGCACGAAAAATCATGACTGTCACGTTCCGCGAGGGAGAGCGCGGAACAAGCGATAGAGAGACACGATCGGCCTAAGCGTTCGGCTTGTAACGCATCTATTTCTCTTCCACTCCTTCACCAGATTCAAGTAGAAGATTAAAAATATTTCAATTAACGAGTGCAAATAAATGTTAAATGTTAATAAATTATTGTTGTTTATCGAAAAAATTGTAATTTTCAATTAAATTCTTCTTTGTATTACACAAAATAATGATATATGATATATATTCAAAATAATGGTATATTTTCAGTGACAATAATTCAATTAAATTCATAAAAGTATTCAATTTTTCATCAATGTTTTCTTATGACATTATCACGTAAAATTATCGTCCGTAAACCGACTTCACAGACAACCAATTTTTTTGTTTGTTCGAAATGACTATAGCTGTTGGCACTAGCGGCCTTTACAGCGTCACCGATGGAAAATGACAATTTGCTGTCATGAGTTATACACAGGTATTCGGCTTCCTTTTGCCATTAGATCGATGCCACAAAGAGTTTTATAGTATCAGGTCGACCTTGCCGCCAGAAGATGTGTTTAAGGTTTTAGACAAAGTGGCTACTACTACGGCACTTTTTTAGCATCAACCTCGATTCTTCAGTTCATGAACTAGTTGCCTAACGCGGTGGCTGCGGGTTGGAGACTGTATTGGTTATCGTTTCCACGGAAATGGATCTGGTGCTCCGTGTATTTGCTTTGTATATAGCGAATCCCGACATAATATGCTCATATATTTATCTACAAGTATTTTTTTTTCCCTTCCTATTATTTGTTTACGATTTCGCAACTTATAAATTTTGATGAATTGCGACGACTTATCTTATCTATATAATGTATATTCACTATATGTTATGGGTGTGTATATGTACATAAACATGTATGTAGGTATGTGTGTATATGTATGTGAATGTATATATGTATGTGTATGCATATTTATGTGTGTATGTGTGTGTAGGTATATATTTTTATTTATGTATTAAATATATAAATATATTTTATGGATATACCATGAAGATAACAGTAGTAGGTACACCACCTACGTTTTCCATGCATATTCTGTATAGTCCGGGTTGTCTGGAAGAAATCGCTACTTAACGATAAGACCGCCTTTATACCTACATGTTTTAATACTCTTTATATTTAAGTTATGCGAGTATAAAGTGATTTACAATAAAGTTTATATAAATAAATAGATACATTAGAATAATTTTCTCTTACACTTTTCTAAGTGTATTGAGAAGACTTATTGGTCTGTATATATTATGAAGATTGTCAGACTTCCCGGGTTTGCGAATAAACCTATTACGATTACTTCCTGCCGTTGAAGGAGTAACTAGGTGATTTTCTGCAAGACATTCGACCTTATCCAGATCGTCTGGCGTGAGAGGGAGGTTCGGACGCAATAAGTGGGGCAAAAAGAAGACGGTGTCTTTATTATGTGAGAGTGATCTCTATATTAGTGTATCAGTTATTTAATCGTTAACAAGTGCGAATCCATAATTAATAAAGTATTATATCAATTATATTAACTTAAAATGTACAAATTTAGTTAATTCCATTTAAGGGACGTACAAAGTTATAAATTATTGCTAAATATATATGTATGTTAACATATGTCCCAATAGTTGTGGATTTTTTGTCAAATTTAATTCATTTTTAACCATTACCTTTCATAGACGTTTTTAGCGAATAAAATGTAATAATACATATTTCAACTATTATGTTTTTGGGCGCTATACCTATTGTTGTTGCAGTCGACACTTGTACTTGTCTCTGAAAATTTAGATATCCGAACAAACACTATTATTGTTCTGTAATAAAAATAAAAAAATAAAACAATTAGGTACACTCAATCTTGATTATAAATACACTATACCGCCTTGATAATAAATAAAATTTGTAGACAAAACTCGTGCATACATTCATGATCATTTAATGAAACTTAAACTACTATTAAACTAAATAAAAAAGACATTCTTATGACCCGTACTTTATTAATAATAGCTTAATATGATTAGAAAATATATATATATAATCGGAAACAATTTAGCTTCAAATTATGTACAAATGAAATTTATCTATACACTGCTAGATGAATTCTTTTAATAAGGCATTAAATAATAACTAAAATTATAATACTCTCATATTTATTATGTCTAATTTAACCAAGATATAACAAACTTAACTAATTAATCTATCCAAATGCTTAAATAGACTCCACAGCTCTCGCTTACAAGTTGTAACACATTTTGCTGAAATATCAGATTTCACCCCGAGGGATGACCGCTACAAATTCAGAATCAAAGTAACATCATCAAATTGAGTAACTCGCTCAAATAATTTAAATGGACCTAACCTTACACGTTATTAGTTTATTTAGATCCAGTTGTATATGTACTACAAACGATAAATTGCAGTAACGTTCGAATTAATCCTAGATCTAAGTGTCGATGAGATGAAACATTAAATCCCCGAGAAGTGCAAAATGTTACAAACAAAAAATAAATATTTTTACGTATTCTTAGAATAATTAACTATTACTAAACTGTTTTTATTTTTCACATCGAGATAAAAGTTTTAATTTCGTTTAGTTGAATGATATAATTCGTTTTGATTCAAGTATAACAAATACGAGTAATAGAAATTAAGTAGCCGTTTTAAGATACTTGTTTATATGTACCTACTGTAATTTACAGTCACAGAACAGCTAGTAAACGTCTTACAGTTAGATAGAAAGTTTTCCTTCGAAGAGAAGGATTTGTTTCCGGTCTGGCTGTATGTCATTGTGGGTTTTTTCACCGTGCCTCGGAGAGCACGTGACACCGTCGGTCCTGGTTGTTATCATAGACACTTGATAACGATTGTTACTCGTGGTAGGGAAATTATCCACCAACCCGCAGTAGAGCAGCGTGGTGAATTAAGTTCCAACCTTTCTTCTATATGGAGAAGAGGCCCTCGTTCAGCAGTGGGTTGTTTATAGGCTGATACAGTAGATACAGTACAGTAGCTTATTTTTGTAGTGTCAACATGAATTTTTTTTTTCATAGTTTTTGCATAAAAGCTACCGCTTTTGCTTGCTTACTCAACTAAATATCCTCCTTTTATTACAGCTTACATTCATACAATAAAAAATGGAGATATATATATAATAAAATGAAGAGTAATTTCAAGGGGCTTCAATTCCCGATTTCAAATATGCTTCAGAAACTCGAGTTCCTAATACAATCTGTATAATATATACTATCAAAATTTGCAAATAATATTTACCATAACTATATGCTATGAATTTAATAGCGATAATAATTTTAAAGGATTTGTCAGTGTTTACTTCACATGATAAGCAGCGTTTGGCGTAGCGGTAATAACCCGGGCTAAATTAGTCGATGGTCGTGAGTTCGATCCCTAGGCTTATTTTTGTCACGATTGCATGCGAAAGCGATCCCGAGGCGCCCAACTATGGCGATGAAGGCACCGCTGGATTTTAGTTCGGTTATTCTGGCACGCTCTGCAGCCAGCGAGTCCCACATATCCGCTGCTTTTGCGGCGGGATGCGTAAATGCATTTCCCAGCGACAAAAAAAAGAAAAAGGTACGTCACATGACTGTTGTGACACGAGTGGGACGTGCTTCTGAGAAATCTGAGCAAAGCGCATTTAGATCTTGTCGCTAGTAATCGGATACGTTGACATTTCTTAAGGACTTATTGCACAATTATTGTTTTATTATATTAACAGTTTTTACTTTATTTATTTGATAATGAAATAAAGTTGTGATTTTTAATTTTTTTCTTGAAACTTCGGCTCGTCTCTTCACGATTGTAAGATAAGTAGTTTAGATTAGTAAGACTTCACGATATATATATATATATATATATATATATATATATATATATATATATATATAATATGTAAAAAATACACTATTATTAAAACTTCGATCAAAGTTCCAACGAACTACAAGAACTTTTATATGATGTTACTTGCTGCTACGGAACCCTTCATGGGCGATTCCAACTCGCACTTGTTTGACAGGTAATTGTAGGGGTTATCTGTCAAAATAAGTGCCAGTTGGGTTATCCGGAACTTAATAGCAAGTGGTGAAACTGGCCCTTAGCTTTACGAAAAACTCCGTGATACTATATATCTAAGTTTAATATCTTAGTCCAAAAGATGGATTTTATGTTAAAATTAAAATAAATTTTACAAGATTATGTTTGGATACAGGTTCCACGTATACTTTACAAATTCTTATAAAAACAAATAGTTATATCAAAATGGAAAATTTATGGAGATAAAGTTTACTTTTTAAACTATAATAATTGATGGAGTTGGTCAGAAGATAAGAATTATTTTATTTTTATTTATTTATAGAAGATAATGCGAAATAAAAACAATTTGTTGTCGCTGCCGCTGGCCGTCCGAGAAAAGTAGGCGGGGCACGGAGGGTGAGAGGCACTAAAACAACGGCCAACATTGTGTACCGAGAAGTTTTAAATTAAGGCATAACACAGGCATAGTCATTATTAATTAAATACAAATTAACATCAAATTGCTAAATAGTCCGTTAATTTTAAAATTTTAGAACATATGATTGCAGTACTTTCACACACATCAAAGTATCAGCCTTACTAAATATGTTGAACAGTTTAAAAGTTACACTAACAAATATTGCACCCGTGCGAAGCCGGCGTGGGTGGCTAGTTATATTATAAGTACAGTTACTACTCGTTACTCCTCCACTGCTTTGTTCTTTAATAATGACAGAAAGTTTATTCCACTAAAACTAAAAACTAAACTAAAATAACCCTACAGCCCTATGTATAAAGTGAGCTATTGTTGACACACTGTTGTAAAAAAATAAGCGATTTATGTTTTCTTCATAGAAAACACGCAGCACGGATTTATTATCCATGTTCGCGCCAAATAACCCCGATTGTCCGCATTCCTCATCCGCCGACGATCTTGTGCAGATCGTCTTAAATATAGTAGGTATGTTTTTTACGCGCTATAGTGTATAATAATTTTGACTAGGAAGAAATAAATTTAGATACTGAAAAATTTATAGTGTCTAAATTTATTTCTATTAATAAAAAATCACATATGTACTTATGTAATTCTTAACTTATAATATTTAATTAGTTCAGACTAACACAAACTTTGTCCAACGATACACAAGCACAGATCTATATTGTATAGTGTATATACTCTAGACGCGCAGAATAAGCTGAGTTTCGCTTAGAACTAAGTTTAGCATGTAATATATACAAAAAGAGACTAGTTACAATTTACTGCTTTGCGATATCCGTTCAAAGTAACACCGATGAAGATTTACGTTAACCGATTTCAAATATCCGACTCCAAATTGAGGTAAATTTAGATAAGAATCTCTATTAAATACTTGTATAGTCTTTTTATAACTAGAATAATTATATTGTCGTTACAAATTGATGAAAATCTTTTTTTACACTAAAGTCTGACAGCCTGTAAATATTCCGTGTAAATGCTTTTTTACCGCTATGAAACAAAAATAATTTTAACATAATTCCATATGTCGCTTCACTGCCATTGGCTGAGGTACATTTTCCATTTTTTTCTCAAACATTTAATTTTTTATTGTTATTATTTTTTTTTATTGCCGAGAATATTTTAGTATTATTCGTATAGGGTTATCGTTTAAATAATAGTACGTAGTAATCATACAACGTACTATTATGTAAACAAATGGTTCTATGCGCGAAATAAATGTACGGAGGGTCAGTTAAGCCTAAGGTTAGGTATAGGTAAAATAAAACATTTTGAGACAAAAATCAATCGTGTAGAACTATAGATGTTAGTTGGCACTAATAACTTTGGAAAATCCAAATTTACCTGGTAGACGAAGACCTTTATCATGCCGTAACTTTTATTATTTTTATGTTTCTTATTTTAAGGCTCAATAATCAATTTTTTTAAAAATACTTTTGTGTATATCTATAAGATGAAAATATTTATTTCGTATAATCATTGATTGTTGTCTTAATCTCTAAACGTTTTTAAAAGTATAGCAGCGTGGAAATCTTATACCTTTAAACGAGCAATTCTTGTATATATATATATATATATATATATATATATATATATATATATATATATATATATATATATATATATAATCGGAATCTCGGAAACGGCTCCCACGATTTTCATGAAATTTAGTATGCAGGGGGTTTCGGGGGTGATAAATCGATCTAGCTAGGATTTATTTTCAGAAAATGTTGTTTTATCCCTTTTTTACGCAATTAAAAATACCATTAGAATACGAAGGTAAATTTCGCTGTCATTGGCATGCTTCTATTAGCTCATATAGGAATCGGGCGGATTCGAAACCAGAAAACCTGAGTTCGAATCCAGGATTCTACAGACCAATCATTTTTTCATTTTTTTCTTTTTTTTTTTTTTGAATTAAGAGCTCTTTTTATTTTTTATTTTAATAACCAGTTCCTATTATTTTACTTTTATGTCGGTAAGATCGAAAATATTATTTATGTTTCATCAATATGTAATGTATCTAAATATAATTTAACCGAGCAAAGCTCGGTCATCCGGGTACTCGCTACTTAAAAATACAATCGAAAATAATGTTTCGGTCGGATAAACAAACAGCTTGAATGGTAAAACACTTGATATATCGGTAGAGAATATTCAGTGCTCGATACTATTCAAGCGTCAATTTATGTATCTATTATTTCTAGATGCTTTAAATTTAATTAAAATTGACTCTTAAAAATAATTAAACCCATGATGTCACCGATGCTCACTATAGTCGTCAAAATATAATAGGCCCGTTTTGACATTTGACACATTAATTACTGAGATTCATTCGATTTAAATTGTAATTAAATATTGTGTAATGATCTTTACTGAAAAGAATGAGCTTGGCGCTCAAAGCCGTAAATAAAATTTTGGATTGGCGACAATGATTTCTATAGAATGTATTAGTTCGCCATCTTGTGATTTTCAATGTGCGCTCGTTTATGTTTGATATTTTTTTCTCGACTCGGCTTTTATTTTGGACTATTTTTTTTTACTATCACGTTGACCTTGGCTCTTGTATTTTGAACATTGATTTGAACATAGTGAGTTGGACTCGATTTTGGTATTTGTTGTTATATCGTACGAACTCTGTTTTAACATGTCGAAAAGAGGACGTACAATCAACAGCCAGACACGCGAATTAGTTGTGAAGTTAACCGAATAATTCGAACGCGAATCAGTTAATGGTGGACCTTTGTTGCCCATAACGCAAGTACAGGATCGCATCGCAGAAGCACTAGGAACCGGCAAGAAAACTATTAGAACCATCTTGAAAGAAAAGTATGGGCCTTCTGGTACTGAAGAAAATGGCGTACGTAACAACGTACGCCTAAAAAAAAAGGAATAAAAGGAAGCCTGTAACAGGTATTGATACATTTGACGCAGACGCTATTCGAAACCACATGTATGCTTATTATATAAGAAATGAATACCCAACTGTAAGTAAATTGTGGATATCACTACGAGAGGCTGGCATGCTTAGTGGAAGTTCCACGTCTTTAATAACGATTATGAAGTAAATTGGATTCAAATACAAGAAAACTGAGGAAAATTATGATGGAACGATATGATTTAATTTACACAGAGTATCATTCTTGAGAGAGATGAACAAAATCACAATGTCATATTTATCGAAGAGACTCGGCTGAACTCGAATCATACCGTGCTGCAGTCGTGGATGAACGATACCAAAGCCTCTTGGTCAAAAGTGTCAATGCTATTGAGATGATCTGGGCTCAAGTCAAAGGATACGCAGCACGCCACAATACAAAGCCGGCATTCTCCACTAATAAAATGATGACATTGCTAAAAGAAGCTTGTGCCAAAATAACTAAAGAAGACTGGGCAAAAGTTGTAAAAAAAAAACTCGAAAAATAATAAAAGGTGATTATGACAGAAACGTCAATATTGATAATAAAATAACTATGATACAACTGACGATTTTAGCTAATTATCAGAAGAAATTGATTAAATGAAAATTCACTAAAAATATTAAATTAAAGACAAATTGACCTTTCGTACCATTGTATCATTTCAAAATACCTACAATATTAAAGTTTAAGTTAAACTTTCTAATCAGAACTTTAATCCAATTCAGTTTATAATACATAATCAAATCGATCAAATACTAATACAAACTTAAATCGATTTATCGTGAGTATCGAGTACAGAGTCGTATGGTACATTACTAGTTGCGACGCGATGACAACTGTCAAAACGGGCCTATTATATTTTAATGACTAGTACCTGGATGACCGAGCTTTGCTCGGTTAAATTATATTTAGATACATTACATACTGATGAAACATAAATAATATTTTCGATCTTACCGACATAATAGTAAAACAATAAGAAATGGTTATTTAAATAAAAAATAAAAGGAGCTCTCAATAATAGTTTTTCTCACAAAAAAGAAACAAAAAAAAAAGAAAAAAATTTGGTCTGTAGAAACAGGAATTTGAACTCGGATTTTCTGATATTGAATCCGCCCGATTCCCATCGGAGCTATTTTAAGCTTATTAATGACAGCGAAATTTACCTTCGTATTCTAATGATATTTTTTAATTGCGTAAAAAAGGGATAAAACGACATTTTCTAAAAATAAATCCTAGCTAGATCGATTTATCACCCCCGAAAGCCCCTTCATACTAAATTTCATGAAAATCGTTGGAGCCGTTTCCGAGATTCAGATTATATATATACAAGAATTGCTCGTTTAAAGATATAAAAGATAGTACCATAATTAAAAAAACGTCCACGGGTTTCTGCATCCATCTTGTGCATGTGTTGTCTTCACATCACACTTCCTTCCACACTTTCTAAGTTTTTCCTCATTAATCTGATTAAGGTTTTCTTACTAGATATAGACTTTTTATATATTTTTCATAACAAATATTCTGCTAAAAATATTATGTTAAAAATTTGGGGAGTAAGGAACAAGGTGTATAGTTCCTCATCAACCATTGAAAAGAGATGATCCTCTGGCCAGACGGGTGTTGTGTCTGGTGGGCTAGTGCCCCCCGACAGTTGTTATCGGGTTTTTGTATACATGTTCAATCACTCGGATAAATTTGACTACGCGATGTAGGCTACATCAATTTTTAGTTTGTATGTGGCGAGATAGATGTCGCTACAAAAATACTAATAAGACTTTTGTAAATTCAACCTATACCTGAGCTCAACTCTAGCGTTGACACGTCGTTCACGATACTCAGTTGTGGGAAAATAGTATTATATTATTTTCTTACGAACCGATAAGGGTTTTATTTTGGCATAGAACCCTAAAGGAATAAAAAACCGTATAAAGATTATTATAATTTTGTATATTTCAATCTCATTTATTTTTTGTTTTAAAAATAGATTATTTAGAAAAATTAAAAATAAAAATGTTAAAAATACGTAAACAGTAATTAAGTGATGAAGTAAATTAACTAGATTTCCCGTCTCGTTTCAAATATGTCAGCTTCATATTCTTAAGGGAAATTAAACCAAAGTTACAATAACTTAAAATACTGCAAAAAAAGTGCCATCAATTAATTTCTAGATTTAATGAAATTGCTTAATTAATTTGGTATGCACAGCACAAATGTAAGAGCCCCTTCACAATTATATTAACTATTCGAATAAACTAAAATTAGAGCAATATAGAGCGTTTATTGTACTGTAATAATTATTTTGACCGCAGTATATTTTACAATGAAATGCTTGACTGTAGTATCATCATATTTTAACCGTAATTTACGGCTTATTATGAAAATTTTGGTAAACGGTCATAACTTTCAATTGCGTGAATTATTTTTAATACATATAATGAAAATTAATACAAAACTTAAAAGTAAAATATAATAATACTGAGAGGTTTAAATTATTTAATCAATCTTAAATTATAATTATTATTTTGTCTTTTACTTCACTAAAAAAAATATAAACTTAATTTGGTTATTATCATCTTGATTGTATAGTTATAAATTATATATACTCTTTTTTGTATATTTAAAATTGTTTTCCGATCTATCCGTACTTTATCTATTTTTCTATGACATTTCGATTCCTAAGTCCAAGCTTGAAATATTTTGGTAATCTATCCTAGATACTTCGAGGAGCAAAAATGCTTTTGTACCAAAACTACAAGTATAGCATAACCGCTCCTATGTCCGGGCCTCTCAAGCCTTGTTGGCTAAAGTGTCCCGCCGTTTTTTGACTTATTTCTCGTCTCTCCTTTTGCACATGATACGTGACTATGAATATATATATATATAGCAAATTTTACGAAGAAGCGAAATAAATAACACAAATCGGCCTTAGCGCGACAAAGGTGGTTATTATATAACTTTGTTCGAGAACATCCGGACCGCTCCGATCTTGTCAACTAGTAGTCGCCGGGCCATTTTAGGGGTAAAATCTTGTCGACTAGTAGGCGACAGGAGCAGCCCAGCGGATATTCTTGTGTGATCTTAATCGATAATTATTCTTCGTGCTATGTAACTTATCTATCATATAAAACCTTCGTCCTACTCGAGTTCATTGGGTATGTGGCGTTTATTATTATTATCATTATTCTTTAAAAACACTATTCATGTATTCCATTTCATTTTTTATTAAAAACGTTGTAGAAGGTCCAGTATTATAAAATGGCTTTAACGACACAGGTAATCAAGATATTCATTTAGTCGGATCGATTTCCATCCAATAAATTACAGACTATGAATTAATTACGAACTCAATTCCACCCTCGGAGGACACGCGGATCAGTCGTGATGTTTGGATACTAAATTACGTTCATTAGTTGCGCCCCGAATATGCTTTGCCCGGTTAATATCAAATTCCGTTCCTATGATGTAAACATTATGTTATGAAATACTGAAAATATTTTATACCAAAATTTACACATTTTTATAGCCGTACATTTATTTTTAATAAATAAAATATATTGAAATATAGTAACATAAAATTGAAGTCAAAATGTTGCCTAAATTTAGTTAATGAGAATCTAATTTAAAACTCAATGTCAACTACAGACTGATGATAGTTTGACAGATGTGTATAATAGATATGATAGATATAATAGATGTGTACATATTAATGTACACATCTATTATATCTATCATATACATATTATATCATATATGTATATGATAGATCATATTATATACATATTATATTATCATGTACATATTAACGTATGTTAAGAAAATCACACTATTTCGTTCTAGACTATTGTCCAAAGAAAGTATTATACATTCCGGTTTCTTGAATTTCATCCCATGTATATCTTTATTCAACCGCTATTTCTAACCAACTTACTGCTAGATATATAATAAAGTTAGAATCCTTACAGTATTCCGGTAGTCAAAGGCTAACGGCGAGTTGCACGAAACCGTCGCTAACTTTCCGTTAGTTAAGTTGCAATTAATCTTAAAATTAGTTGATCTCATGATTCATTTAAAGATGTTGGAATTAATCATCCGTTAGATAGGTCTTTAATTAAACTAATTTTTTTTTTTAACTTAATCAGATGTAGGTTTCGTGCAACAGATAATCACGATTCTTGTGATTAAATTAGTTTAATAAACACTTAAATTTAAAATTTGTTTCGTGCAACTCGGCGTAAGTGAAATACTCAAAAGTATTTCATAATTTATAATATGTAATATATAAATGGAATTATCTTTGTATAGATAAACATACGAATTTCCTTAAAAACATTATTATATAGAATAAATTATTTAATTACTTAAGTTAATTACGACTTTAATTAAAATCAGACTATGTTTGTATAAATAATATCTCAGTCTCTGTTGTATTAATTAAGTCTTCAATTAAATATTTTATAGAAACCTATAATTTTTTTCGTTAAAATAAAGGTAAATTAACGGAAAAAAAAATTTATAAGCATAAAAGTAAACTGAGCGCTTTTATAATTGGATAATACAAAGTCTTCAACAGGCTTGCTCATAGAATTGATACGATTAGCTACTTAGGAATTTGATACCTACTTATAAATACCGCGACGGTGCAGTGCTAACGTGAGGGAAGAATAAGGACAAAAAAGTTTTAAATAACAAAGTTAAAAAATGTGAATAATGTATTTTTTTTTTTTATTAAAGCGATTATGATATTTACAATCTCAAGAATGTACTCGTATATTGATTTTATTTACATCTGCTGACACTACAATACAGGATGACTGGTAAATTACTATCAATATTTAAGGAGAATAATTGGTACATGATTCTTATTCGAATTATGTAAAAAAAAAAATAGGTACTTAATTTTTGACCAAATTTTCATAAATTTCAATTCAAATAAATGAAGCGTTGACACTTTTCCAGTCATGCCGGCAGCACGTACACAGGTGTTGTACTGTGCCGCTTGTTCACATCTAAAAATTGCCAAAGTTCACATCATTTACCTAGTCAACAAATTTTTTGCTTAAACGAGTAAAATATCTTAGTATTTTTGCCTATACCAAGCCAGGATTAAAGTATTAACGGGGACTGGATCATGTTTGTTTATCCTGCTACCCTGTTAACACGTGGCGGCGTTTAGACGTAGGTAAACTATCTGTTTGGTGTCGAAAGTGTAGCTAGCTGCTAGGGTGTCCAGACGACGCGTAAATAATTAGATAATTGTTGAGTAACTTTACTTAAAAGTTTATTAATATTTACCTAGTTTTTTTTTTTACATAATTCGAATGAGAATCATGTACCGAGTATTCTCCTTAAATATTGATAGTAATTTACCAGTCCTCCTGTATACTTAATGGAATTGAAAAACCTAATTTATTTATAAAGTAATTAATAAAAAAATCATCATGCATCATGGGTACATTGTTTTTATTTTTTGTGTGTATTTCTCGGAATTTATGCTCATTTATTTAACATCGATGAAATTTAAAAAAAAAATACTTTTTGTGATAATTATGTATTCTTTATTTTTCTCCAAATATCTTTAATAATAATTATCGTACATTTTAAAGTCTAAAAGTCTTTCAATTCTTTTACTTCATTTACTATACCAAGTCTAAATTTAAAACTAAGATTCTCATCGAACTTTTATTATCACAAATAATTTAACATTTCGTTCGAAGCCACAGCCCCTATTTAGATTGATATCAACTTATTTGCCGTACCTCGTCTCCCTAACAATTCCCCGAGGAGCATCGCTGACGTAGGGGGATGAATAACGGAATAAAAAATTGCCTCACGACTGCCGAGAACAGCTGAGCCATGCGGCATGTGCATTCCTTGCTGCAATTTGATAAATTATTCCGACTCGAAACTGATGAAATCGCATCTAAAAGAAAATTACAGAGCAACGCATATTGCACAAAATTGCAGATGAGATGTTTACTTTATTGGAGGCTTTTAAATAATTCTAAATTTAAAAAAAAGAATGTTATTCTTAAAGATGTTTTTTATAATAAGTGTTTTTATATCGATTTTAATAGCACATTTATTTTAAGTGTCCAGTTAATTTGACTGGCATTTTTTGAAGTGCCTAAATCGAGTTTTCTCTTTATAACTGTGTTCCGTTCTTCGTCTCTTTAGCACTTTGTGTAACGTTTAATATGATCATATCATTATTTCCGATCCATATTATAATGAATAATGAGGACTAAACTGAACAGAGTTTCAATAAAATTGTTTTAAGTGAAAATTATTAAATTATTGAAATCAAAGTAATCATTTATCTGAGCTGGAAACGAGATAGTTTTATTTTTATTTTTTAATACAGTCTATGGTGACTTTTATTAGAATCTCAATTAAAAAATAAATTATAAAATGTTATAATATTCTATTTGGATATGAAAGAGTCGTCTCATAGAGACAAAAATATTTTTACCAGTAGCTCGCTCGTATACTATTACCGTTTAGTTCAATATTATTTTATAATTTATCATTTTAAAATATATATATAACCTTAAAAGATAATTGAACATTTTACGTTGTAAGTCTATGCAAACGAAATATTTTAATATAATATTTACTTTGTTATTAAAATAGACGCGTTTAATATCTTGTACATATTATAATATTCCTTCCGTAAATTTCGCCTAACACTGATAAATTGCTACTGCTTTATAGCGTTATTGCATTCACCATAAAAATACATTTATTTATACAACGGATATATTTTATTAATTTATTTACAAGCTTAGGTGACTTTAGCTGTAATCTCGCGTGTTGATAGTTTTTTTTTTTTTTTTTTTTTTTTGTTAGTGCCAATAAAATCGATTGTGACATTTTTATACAATCTCTTCTATCGATAATATACATAAATCTGCAGTTTTTATAAGCTTGCTTATTAGTTTTTTTGAACGAATCTCAATAATTTCAAAATCGACCGATTATGCGTTCAAAAGGCTGTTTATTGAAAAATACTATAAAACATTTGTATGGAGTTAACCCTTAATGCTCTTCTCCATTATAAAAGAATATACAAATATAAAATTCTTAACAATGTTAAAACAACTTAACAAAATTAAAATTCTTAAAAATAAAATTAAGTATATCAATAAATAATAAATGTAATAACACAAATCAACACCATATATTAATTTTGCGACAAACTTAGATCTATTATATTTAAGATCATGAGTACAAATATGATTATAAGAACTGATTATTTTTTTTACAACTTAATAACCCTCATATTATGTTCAATGACATTATGGGATATACATTAAACATTTCAATGCTAAATTTTTTATAACACTATTCTCACAGTGATGAAAAACGGAATCACATTTGGAAAGAAAACATCAAAAGTTCTAGAAACTTCTTCATAGTCTCAGAATCTATTGTTGTGTTCGCTTTGCCGTAGGGATTGGAGAGCGAAAAGTAAAAGTAGTGAAAAATTCAAAAGGCAAAAGTGTTGTCGTGAAAGGTTGAACTCGAAAAGAACGTAATAATACACACGGATTCATTTTTAAAGGAAAAGAATTTCTTCACAGCAATAATACCTTTAAGTTTGCAAGAAAACGAAGAAGACGTCGAGACTGGAGAAGTATGCCTGCGAGCTTTACGAGGCGAGCGATACTAAGAAAATTAGACTAAATAGAAATGTCATCAAATTATTACTAAACTAGTTTATAAAAGTGGGATAAATAACAATACATACTTGTAAAAGTGTTGATTCTTTTACTTTATTCATATGTATGTGTCGTGCTACAATGTTTGCTATACAATATTTGTGACATTTTTATTTATTTTATATTCTAAGGTGCTATCAATTGATTTTCATCGCGTACAAATCACAGCGGGAACTCGACTAGGCATCCTGCGCTATTCCACAGTATAGTAATATATACAGTACTCCAACTTCATACAAACGGCCTCGATCTCGGGATGCACTCGGAACGCAAACAGTCGCGACTGTCCCGCAGTGACAAACGGACCGTGTGTTATTTTTTTTTAACAATAACCACACGATTTTTTTCACTGAAAATAATTCCAATTCGAATTTAATATGACGTGTAGGATTTATTTGTGCTGTTTTGGTTGCATGAATTCGCCAATAACGCATCCAGAGATAACTTTTTTTAGATTACCTAAAAACTCTGAAATGTAAGACTATAAAATAATTGTACGTACTAATAGGTAGGTACATAATGTGTGTCTTTTTACCCGACTGCGACAGAAGGAGGGTTATGTTTTTCGAGTGTATGTATGTATGTATGTATGTATGTACGTACGTACGTACGTATGTATGTATTGTATATAATATGTATGTATGTATGTATGTATGTATGTATGTAAGTATGTATGTATATATGTATGTATGTATGTATGTATGTATGTATGTATGTATGTATGTATGTCCATTTCTTTGGCACGCCCTACAGCCCAAACGGCTGGACGGTTTTTGACATATGAGATGTCGTTAGATTTGTCTAAATTGTAGTAGTGACATAGGCTATATAAATATTCAAAATGGCGCCCGCAAATGGCGGAATGAGGGGGGGAGTTGATTTTTTTTTATTGTAGCAATATGGGTATCAAATGAAAGCTAGTAAATTGTTTTATTTCTTTTAGTTTATAATAAGAGTTTTTTACGCAGTCGGGTTTTTTGATTTTATTTAATTAAGCATATTTGTTAATGGATAAGTATTTTTAATTAAACATTATATTAGAATACGCATTTTTTATACTTTAAACTTTAATAATAAAGCATTTGGTACGTCTCAGTTGAGGAGCAAATATTTTTCGGGTGCAAATTAATAAGACCGATTCGTTATTCAAACATAAACATGGTTTTTTAATTAAATCTAACAATCAAAAAACACGCATTTTTTTTTGAACACTTCCTATTCAATTCACAAAGTATTTTATTTGTTTATATAAAAAGAGTATATTTACAATAACAAAACTAAATGGAAACACAAAGTAGGCAAATGTAATTAAAATGCTGGAGGCGGGCAGCCCTATCGCACGTTTACGTAGTGCGCGGCTGTCACTGTTGGCATTTATTTCAAATATACGGCCAAGTTACAATACTGTATATATTACTATACTGTGGCTATTCACTCTGCAACTACGTCGAAGAATTAGAAGTCAAGTGGATGAAGTCTCATTTAAACAGATTTTTTTTTAATCGAAGTAGCGTTTAGCTAAAATTATAGTTTCAATTTAAATAATTTAATAAAAACATTTCCTTTAAATATTTAATAAAAATAAATAATTTTTTACAAATATGTAGTTTTCTAGTTGAATACTTAAACTACCTAAGCTACGTTATAACAACCACATAAAACTAAAGCGAGTGTCAGCAATAAAATAATATGCCATCAAAAACATAACTTGTAAAAAGAAACCAAGTCTCGCAACTCACTTCTTCTTCCGTAAAAAGTTGTAAGATCCATGTAATACCAAGTCGGCTAATTTATTCAAACCCTACTTAAGGGTTCTTCTGTTTTAAGTTATTACGTTAGTAGCTAACCTAACAACATCGTATAGTGATCATATCAATATTAAAAATCTTTGATGTTTTAAATAAATAGACTGACTTGGCAATCGCATTAAACAATCTAATTTAATATAATATTCCTATGTGTTACTTCTTAGATACATTGTTTTCATGCGATTGCCAAGTCAATCTATTTATTTAAAACATCAAAGATTTTTAATATTGATATGATCACTATACGATGTTGTTAGGTTAGCTACTAACGTAATAACTTAAAACAGAAGAACCCTTAAGTAGGGTTTGAATAAATTAGCCGACTTGGTATTACATGGATCTTACAACTTTTTACGGAAGAAGAAGTGAGTTGCGAGACTTGGTTTCTTTTTACAAGTTATGTTTTTGATGGCATCTCATTTCTTTTTGTAGACAGTCCTACTTATTTTCCTTTCCGGTGTCTTCTACTTCTTTAATATCAACAACGTATTTTCTTAAAGCCTTCGCTAGGTCTAATGAGCTTTTCTTATTTTTGTAGATATTCTTCCTCTTTTTCTTTTCCGATACGATACAGATATATAATTTGATTGTCATGTCATACGTATTGTGATCTCAAGTTGACAACTTGAAATACTTGACAAGAGAGATGAATGAAGTATGTTTAGCCGGAAACAGTGTTGTCAGAGTGCTGTCGATTTTTTACACCTAAACTTCCATAAAAATAAACTTTTAAAAAATATTTAAAAAAGTGAATACGTACGTAAAAATTTATACTTATAATAAGACGATGCGCCGAGTTAATGGTTGGTGCGCGCCATCTATAAACAGACCCTGAAAACCCACTAAAACAAAGTACTCGTCAAGACGAATCAAAGGAGCCGAAACTCGATTGGGGTGCGTCGTTTTATTACAGAGTTCCTATGACCACCTTCTAGCTACATCATCAAACCCTGGTTACCATTGAAAGACAAACTACTCGTCTAGAGGATTCAAACGAGCCCGAAATCGATGAGGCTGTGTCGTTTCATTGCGAAGTTCTTATGACTGCGTTCCAACTCCATTATCAGATTAGACCCTGGTAACTATCTAAAAATAAAGTACACGTCAAGACAATTCAATCGAGCCCGAACTCGATGGGGTTGCGTCGTTTCATTACAGAGTTCCTATGAGCACCTTTCAGCTCCATCACCATACCCTGGTTACCATGAAAGACAAACTACTCGTCAAGATGATCCAAACGAGCCCGAACTCGATGATGTTTTGTCGTTTCATTGCGAAGTACCTTTGCCTGCCTTCTAGCTCCATCAACAGATCAGACCCCGGTAGCCATCTAAAAATTAAGTACTCAACAAGACGAATCAACGAGCCTAAATTCGTTGTGGTTGCGTCGTTTCATTATAGAGTTCCTATGACCACATTCCAGCTCCATCATCAGACCCTGGTTAGCATTGGAAGATAAATTACTCGTCAAGACGATTCAAACGAGCCCGAACTCGATGAGGTTGTGTCGTTTTATTGCAAAGTTCCTATTGCCACCTCTCAGCTCCATCATCAGATCAGACCCCGGTAACCGTCTTGAAACAAAATACTTGTCAAGCCGAATTAAACGAGCTGAAACTCGATGGGGTTGCATCGTTTCATTACTGACTTCCTTTGACCACCTTTTAGCTACATCATCAGACCCTGGTTACCATTGAAAGATAAACTACTGGTCAAGAGGATTGAAACGAGCCCGAACTCGATGAGGTTGTTTAGTTTCATTGCGAAGTTCCTATGGCCACCTTACAGCTCCATCATCCGATCAAATCCTGGTAACCATCTAAAAACAAAGTACTCGTCAAGGCGAATAAAACGAGCTGAAACTCGATGGGGTTGCGTAGTTTTCATTAGGGTGTTCCCATTACCACATTCCAGCTCCATCACCAGACCCTGGTTACCATTGAAAGACAAAGTACTCATCAAGACGATCCAAACGAGCCCGAACTCGATGAGTTTGTGTCGTTTCGTTGCGAAGTTCCTATAGCCACCTTCCAGCTCTATTATCAGATCAGACCCTGGTAACCATTTCAAAACAAATTATTCGTTAAGACGAACCAAACGAGCCAAAACTCGATGGGGTTGCGCCGTTTCATTACTGAGTTCCTATGACCACATTCCAACTTCATCACCACAAGTGAGTTGACACATCCAGCGCAATGAAGTAAGTTAGCGCAATTGCGCGGCGCCTACTACTTAGCTTTATGTTGTCGGTTTTTTGTCACAGAGTACACGCGCATCGTATAAAAATTTACTTATAACAATATAAAATACAAAATATAAATACAAAAGTTATTTTGAGTCCTTATTTTCTATATTTATTTTTATTTATTTAATGTTAATATAGATTAATTAACAGTTATTGCTGTTATGACTCACTTAATCAATCAGGTGCATTCTAATAATGACATAATTATATGAACTCAAAAATGATGATCACGCTGGCGAAATTGTGCGCGCTGTTGTATATTAAGCGGGAGATCCCGGGTTCAATCCCCGGCAGAGTAAATTTTCTTTCTCTGATCTGCTTTGGTGGGAGTCTTTGGTAGTGGCTAGTTACCACCCTATCGGCAAAGACGTGCCGCCAAGCGGTTGAGCGTTTTGCTACAATGCAGTGTAGAAACCGATTAGAGGGATAGGTTTAATATAGCTGCCAACTGAATAAAATAAAATAACTTACGTACTGGAAGCGTGGAAGCCGTGGAGCGGGCAAATCACCTCAGCCAGTCGCGGTTATGATTTATTAGTGTTCTTTAATACTTTGCGTGATTTTGGTACAGCTACATAAGACATGTCCCATTCTTGCTTTTTCATTCCGTTGACCATTTTACAGGTTACCTCTGAAGATAATTATATCTAGGTACCTATCTACACCTATTATTTCACTATGTTATACTTGTACGGGTACATTGATTCATTCACTGCAAATGTAACTTTGTAATCCTATATATTTATATGGGATTACAAAGTTATTTATGCAGTTGGTGTATCTAGAAAACTGGACCGAAATTGGAAAATATTTGAATTTTTCCTTGGTGTATATACTAAACACTAATGGTATTCTAAATTTGAAGCTTTTATGTCTGCTAGAAGTGCCTTAGAGTTTTGATGATCGGTCAGTCAGTGAGTGACAAAATTCGAAACTTTGACTAATTATAATTCTTAAACTACTGGTTCAAATTGAATGAAATTTGAAATATACCGTGTTTATACAATGCCTGCTTGGGTATTGAAAATTCAGACTTCTAGTTTTATCCACAACGAAGTTATAGGGGGTCGAAAATGGCCTGAGTTGCTTCGAGAAAAGATAGTACGGCCGTGCCACTTTTTTTTTTGCTCGACTTGGCGGAGGCACTGCCGTGCCTCCAGATTACTTTACCAGCTGTCACTAAAATACACTAAAAATGCATCTTTTCATCCAATATTCCTTATCTATGCAAGATCCCAATATATTTCTTCGGTTAAAAAAAGATATAAATAGCTTCGCTATTTTTAATTAAAAGTGAGGTGTAAAGTAAGTAAAATACGAAAATATCTAATTGAATTTTTCACCGCCTTAGAACTTCGGGCTTTATTAAAGTCTTGAATAGGAGCAGCGAGAGGCAATCGTCCCCCCCATTTGCATTGCCGGGATAGGCACCACAAAGCGCTTCTTGGAATCCACGAGGAAGGAATTCAATGCGAGAAAGCCCTGAAAGGACTCACAGACATACTTAGCTCCTTAGAATTTTGATATCAAGGGTAAAATAATGTTATCGGACCTCGTATTCTACGAAGCCGTAAACTACCAACGTTTTATTAAAATACCTAAGCTAAGTTTAAGGTTCTGTTAGGATCCTATTTATGTCATCGTTTCGTATGGCGATAGTCGGAAGTAATAATTTGAAGCTGACATTTAACGACATGAGTCGTATTTTAATGGAATTTCAAACATCTAATATGATGTGTAAAGCTGTATACTTATGCATATCATATCGATGTACTCCATATAATGTAATTATTTTCTTGACCCGTATAATTAAAAACAAAAAAAAAACATATAAAAAATATAATAATATATCGGAAATGCCCTAAGCATACCTTGTAATATTTAATATGCTGTAGTAGAAAAACGTAAAAAAATTGATAAAAATTAGAACCTACAGCAAACCTTTTTGTAACGCGGCTTACGCCGTAGGTTCGGTTGTAGCGTGGTGCGTGGGTGATGCACAGCACCGCGCTATATATAAATAAATTGTTTTATTTGTTATTTAAATAACTATATGAAATTAATATGAATAGAAAAAGTATATACTTGACAGGATGTTTCTGAATAATCCCACTGAACCGCTTACTGTATCGTGGTTAAACTTATAACGCGGGTGTTATTTCCTGCAAAATATGCGCCAGGGTCTATTGTATAAGAACTTATTTACATCACTACGGCAAGGTGCCGTTACCGTGGTACAGTAAAACGTTATACCGCAGTAAAATACGTCATATTGAAAACATTCGTTACGGCGATATTAACAATGGATGCCGGAGACGTGTCGTTTTTAAGTTAGTAAATCAATCTCAAATTACTATGGTTCGTGCATTTGGTAGATACTTATTAATTTGACACTACTTATTCTTCACAGATTCGAAAGTCCAATATTCTTTACAATTTTAACAAATACAATTCAGCATCGCGCACTATGAAACGTTACTACGAGCCGCATCGCTTCCATAAACCTAGGAATTAATTATGTGTTGCAATAATTTCACTATTTATATAATTAAATATAAAAAAAAATATATATAATTCTTTTATTATATGTATCATTCTTTATTATATATATCAACTTTATATCGACGGTATGCTATCGAGTCGATAACATAAAATCATCCAAAGTCGTTATTACATACAATACCGCTCAAAGCAAATTGCTTACCATACTTTAACTAGATTTATATCAGATTTATACATTTTATTGACAATGATAAAGGTCTACAATGGATCTGACATTTCGTTATGTGAAAGTGAAAAATGGCATGTCAATACATACCGTTCTCATGTTGGATTAGTCTTCTTTTGTCAGCAAAATTCGTAACTTTCGTATTTCGATTTTCAACCTTTCAAACTTGCCTACGATTTAGAAAATAATATTTAATTCTTTTTTGTTATACTTGATATCTTACAAAATAATACTTTCGCTTCTTAGACGAAAATTACAAGACATTGAAAATTCTTTTAGACGTAAGTAGTTAAAAAAATATATAAAAATTATTTTATATCTGTACTTTATACTTTATTTTATATTTATACTTTTGACAAAGCGTTGGCGCAGTGTTCACAGCAACTGGCTGACGCGCAAGCGGTCGCGGGTTCAATCTCCGCACATGACAAAATAATATTCGTATAGGTCATACAGATAATTGTCGTGGTCTGGGCGTTTCTGCTTGTGTATTATGTGCATTTCCGGACCCCCGATACAGTATTCTCATCGTACTGGGGGCCGTTGAGTGTGAGGCGTTTATTTATAAAAAATAAAACGAATACTTATATTAAAAGTATAACAGGTCCAATTCTGTAAATTAAAAATATTTTGAATAAAAATTTTAGGGAGAGCACTCTACAATCGATACTGAAGCCGAAAATTAAACTTTATTGTTATTTTTTATCTATCTTTCTGTCTGTATGCTATCACGCCACAACTATTGGATGAATTTAAATGAAATTTGGTATGATTTAAGTTTATGCCACGCGTTAGGACATATTTTAAAGATTGTACCGTCATAATTTCAGAATAATAATAGAATAACCCTCAGTAATAAGTCAAAATTTTTCGGGTTCTAAGTAAATAGCTTACACAGTACAGAAACCTTTGGATGGCTCATCTTCAGCATATACTTTATTTTGCAGGCTAAATGTACATACTTTATATTATAGACTTTATGAAAAGAATGACAATCACGAACGAAGTTGCGGGTTTCTATGAGTATTGTGTCTTTAATATTTTTATAGATTTTATTTGCAATCGCTTGCAATCCCTGGATTTATCTCCCAATATAATGCTGTTCAATTAGTATATAATTTTTATATACGTCGTCGGATCGTTCTGGTGACGAGTGCACGTAAAGCCATCGGCCTGATAGCAATACTTAGTATATGGAGAAACGTGGTGGATTAAGTTCCAACTCTTCCACTATATGAAAAAAAAAGCCTTTGCCCAGCAGTGGGGCGTTAACAAGCTGATTTAGTTCAGTTCACTTAGATCATTTATATTATATTTTTAAACCCTTTTTTCCTTCGTCTCCTTTTAAACTTTCACCTTTTTTTATTATTTACAAATTAATTATCTGATTAATTCGAGTTTACTTTTCAATTATTGTTTAAACCTTTTCAATAACAGAAAAATATATTTCAGTTTATTGTGAACTATCATTCCAAATTTCTAATAAACATAAATTATTATAAATAGTTTTCTTATTGTCTTTTAAAAATCCTTTTCTTTATCGAGAAAGTATCGAAAGTTTGGGATATAAATCTCAATCGATGGAACTGAAAAAGCCATATAATATGCCACTAGTATTTCAAGGAAAATTACGAAGGGTAGTTTTGGGAGTAGCATCATTAGCTGCTTACAATGGGGTGATTGTGATAACTCTTACTCAACCTTAAAAAAAATAAAAAAAATTAAAACCTTAAAAAAAATTAGGAAAAAATCAAAAACCGCCTTCAAGATTATACGAGTATCTACATGTACAAACTTGAACTAAAAAGTAAAAACTAATATTTTAATTACTTCAAAACAAAGAGCAGGTGCAGGTCATATGTCACCCATAGTTGAAATTTAGTTAAGGTATCCAGAAAAAGCGTAGACAAAGGAAATTTAAACTCATTCGCTCGCGATTGTGACAAGAACCTTTAAAATTTAAGTTTAAAAAAGTAGTTAAAGTCTCGACACTTTGTGTCATATATCAGTATATTCCCATTATTTTGTGATTATAAATTATTTTAAACTTACTAACTACTTGCACTTTTATTCGACTTGAGTTTCGACGCCTTTCAGAGTAGATGATAATTATGATTACTCTCTATTCCTATGTTCCTTAGCATGATGTTTTGTAGCCTATAACTTTCTTCAATAAACATGAAAATGCGACTTAAGCAAAAAAAAATAGTTTTCACAGTAAAAAAGTAAATTCTAATCATTCAAACAAACTCGCCAGATTTATTAGTGGATACTTGTCATATTTTGGATAATTATAGTATACATTAATATTTACTCGTAAAAATATTAGATAAATCTTTTGAAAAAACTAGCTGTTTTATATAAAAATAGTTTATTTGATATATATCAATACATTTTAAAGGAAAGAGGTTTATTTTTTACTCGTGACTATGTTTTATAACTAATTATTTTTAAAAAAAATTAGTTACGTGTTTACCTACTTACTGTACAAATTAATAAAAACGTATTCGACGATATTTTATTTCACGTATAAAATAAGAAAAGTAAAATAATATTGTAGTATAACTGAAACAAAATACAATACTATTATAACAGTAAAAATAAAGTTTCTAATTGAATACCAATCAAGTTATTTAATAAAAGTTGAAATTTCGATGAATTGTTACTGCGTAACCTATTTATTGAAATTGGGTATTGCTGGGGAGCAGAGGTCGCTTTATTATACTACAGGTCGCATGTTGTTCCAACGTTAAGAATAAGTTTGTTTAGATAAGTAAGGTGTATTGTACACTTGTATCACTATTATTGCATCAATAGTAAAGTAATGTAAAAACAAAAATAAAATAGTTTATTCTTTATTTTAATATATTTAGGGGAACCTGTTCTACCTTGGTCAGTTTTTTTTTTATTTTTATTTTTTATAAAATAATGTCACTTTCTACGTTTGTCAATTGTATATGTATGTAAAGAGCATTTAATTAACTAGAAAATTCAATCATAAAACTGTGTATATTTCTAAAGACTTGAGACCACTACCCACTTGAAAAAAAAAGGGAAAACTGACCAAGGTACAACAAACCAGATGTACCTTGGGCGGTGTCCGTTGTACCTTGGACAGAGAAGGTTCAAATCAATATAAAAACTTTTATTAGCTGTAATTTATATATTTTCTGTTGAAATAATATAAGTTATAATTATTTAATCATATAAATATTTGCAAATAGAAAATAAAAACAGTTATTGACAACATTATCTAAATAAAACTATTATTATTTTAAATAAGCCCTATCTATCTATTTTCTACTCATTATTGTCGACAATACTTTGGATTCGAATTACGTAATTATAATTTACAACCTAATATTTTTTTTAGTTTCACATTATATAATATAAATTCCAACAAAACATCTATTAAAATTGTTGTATTAAACAAAAATAAATCATAAAAAATATTAAGAAATTAAAACAAAAATAAACAAAAAAGAACTTACGAAACACAGTCTTTTAGTTAATATTTTGGGATGAATTCTTACTTATATTTAATTAAATAGTATTAACAAAAATCCAAGTATTTTTCAATTTCTGGAACACGATAAACTTCTTTTTGAGTTGACTCTCTTTGGTGGGTTTCTTTTTCTTGATATCTTTATAAGGGTACAAATTTAAATCCTCCTTTTCATGCCATTTCCAGTTTTTCAAAGACTTTTGCATGGAATTTATCAAAACTCCCTCTTCACTAAGGGATTTTATTTTACACACATGAAGAAGAACACTTCGTAAGTTCGGTGGCTATGGTACAACATCGCGACAACTTCACTTAACAAGCTTTATAAACCGACTTGCGATTGAGGTTAGGAGCAGACGCTTATGCTGTATAGTAGCTAGATATACTAAGATCAGATTTTATATAAGACAATTTTCACAAACATACATCATTTTAAATAAATTGGAATTAAGTAAAACCCAAAATACTTACTTTTTGAGTATAAAACAATACATTACCTTTTTTAACTATGCTCACACGGCGCCGGCGAAACGCGACTAACGTCACATTAATGTGAACAAATGACGTATCAAATACCATAGACAACAGTTCTAAATGGCGCAAAATTTTTGAAAAAAATGAGATTGTTCTAGGTACAACTCTGTCCAAGGTACAACAGGTTCCCCTACATTTTTCTTTTCTTTTTCGTATATTTATTTAAAAAACTAGCTCTACAACGATGCACCGTAGATTACATTTTATTGCATCAAGCACGTTTTAATGATTTTATTTTATTTAAAAAGTCAATACATTTATTTCAATACATTTAACTTCGTAAAACGTTCGTTTATTAAACCAAAATTTTCATAAAGTTTATTTTGTATTAAATTACAAATTACATTAGCTTTACGTAAGAGAATACAGTTTCAGCGACATTAATGCGTTACGTGTTCTGATAGAGGTTGTTTGTACGTATGGTGCTACTTAACGAAAATAATACGAATTTCATAGGTTTGCGGCACTAATTTGTTCTTCATTGTTTGAGCCAGCTTTGCAAAATAATCTGCTTTCGGTACAACGGCATAATATGTTATAATATGTTCCTTTAAAGTTAAATTGCCACGTAGGTTGCCATAAATGTTCCGTCTCTCTTTAACGCTTGAGGGGCACTGAATGAATTTAAATACGATATTATATGTAAAGGAAAAAAATTACAAAAAGTTGTTTAGTGTGTTAGAAATACAATGCCTTTTGTAATGTTTCCTTAATTTAATAATATATAACATAATTTTATTATCGCTAAATATTCTGCAACAGGAAACGAAAAGGGAGATCGCTATGCATGGTGTTGTAATATGTGACAAAGGTCTATCTTTAGCCAAAGAGGACTGGTGGTTAGACTTAACACATCTGACCGGGAAACTGTATGGATAGAGAAGGAGATTCATGGACGGTTTAACAAGGTGCTCCACACGCCTCACGTGGATAGTAAGGCCTCCGTGCAGTTGCTGCGATTCGGGTACCTCTTTGGTGAAACCAAAAAAGGAAAACAAAACAAGATTTTGTTTATGAAATACAGGATCAGATCGTTAAGACGAATAACTACCGAAAGCATAAAAATATAAGTATCGAATTGTGTACGGTGCAATGACCGTACATTGCGCCCGCGACGAGTGCCGCGTCAGCGTTTCCCTGGCCGTGTGCAAAATAATTAATTTTAATATAATAAATAATTCAATAAGTCAGTTCACGTCGGTCTCTCTACCAAACGAGTCGCGTGCTCCCTAATACAGCCTAAACACTGTACAAATTGTATTAGTAACTTTCGATAATAGTACGATCAAAAAAAAATTTTCATAGTCCGTTACACAACCCTGCTTCTCCAACTACATATTTTAAAAAAAGTTACGTTACGTAACTTTTATTTTTAAATCATAATCAAGCCCGTATAACGGACTGTTAATCGAGTAACAACAGTTACCTTCAAATTAAGTTAATTGGAGTTGTAATTGGCGGCGTCGGGCGACAATAAAAAGAAAATATTGTCCCGCCCAAAGATTGTCCAGCTCTCTTATTAGAACCCTTTTTCGTCATTACGACTGCTCGTGACTTATGTTTGGAATTAGTAATAAAAATACCAAAAGTTTTTATATATAAAACAAGACGAGTCGTACGGTTTCACCTGTGTTAACCATAATCTATACATATAATAAAATGGTAGGAAAGTCAAAACTGTACATTGAATATTTTTTTAAAAGAATACTTGGGGTGTGATCTACAATCGATACCGAAGCCAAAAATATAGTTTTTAGAATTTTTGTCTGTTTGTCTGTTTGTCTGTTTGTCTGTTTGTCTGTTTGTCTGTTTGTCTGTTTGTCTGTTTGTCTGTTTGTCTGTTTGTCTGTTTGTCTGTTTGTCTGTTTGTCTGTTTGTCTGTTTGTCTGTTTGTCTGTTTGTCTGTTTGTCTGTTTGTCTGTTTGTCTGTTTGTCTGTTTGTCTGTTTGTCTGTTTGTCTGTTTGTCTGTTTGTCTGTTTGTCTGTTTGTCTGTTTGTCTGTTTGTCTGTTTGTCTGTTTGTCTGTTTGTCTGTTTGTCTGTATGTATGTCCGGGATAAACTCAAAAAGTACTGCATGGATTTACTTCAACTTTGGCACGAATATTATTAAAAAGTCGGGTCATGATATAGGCTACATATTATCACGCTATCACTTACGGGGAACGAGCAGTGAACCTTTATTTCTTCAAAACATTCTGCAACAACGTATAATCTAACGACGCATATTTGAATGTTGTTATTATGTTAATAACCATGCTATAAGCTATCGTCACACAATAAAAATCACGAAATATAAGTAACTTAGGCTGATAAACATAATGAATGTAAGAATGAATGTAATATAAGAAATTAAGTGTTAGCATTAAGTGGTCAATGTGGACTCATGTTTCCAGAACTAGAGATCCTAAGTATAGTTCATAGGTATTTAAATAATGATAAAATATAGTCTGCTGATGTAATAATGCCTGTGTAACAATTTATAAAATCAGTAAAAAATGGTACGGGCGTCTGTAAGCTCGTAGAGGAAAATTAATAAAAAAAATAAAAAAAATATATAAGAAATTAATATAAGTAGTATTAAGACAATTTTAGAGCAGCGCCATCTATGAGATTTCAAAAACATCAAGTCGAATTACATGTGTAAACTCTTTTTGGATATAAATAATTTAAATTTGATCATGTTGGCGAGGTTAATAGTTGTTTTTAAAAGTCATAGATAGAGTTGTGCATTTTAATAAAAAAAATTGTATCGTTAATTATTTTCAAAGATGAGCAAGACAATTTAAAAAAATGTGTTTATATAAGTTTTAAGCTGCTTCATCTATGTCTTATAAAATTCTTCGAGTTTTTCTGTATGCAATAACAAACAGAACTCAAAAAGAACTGCATAGATGTATAACAACATTTAAACTCGAAAACGGCACGCTATTGCTGTAAGCAATTCGAGCTAAATAACGAAGAAAGAGAAAAATTAAGCATGCCATATATGTATATCATAAAGATAAGAAATGCTTATGCTTCTTCGGAACCTATTTCCTCCGAAGTTGTGTAACGGGACCCGCCTTAAAGTCATCTCGCTCCATAGACACACCATTGAGGCGGAAATTCTTATGGGTTGTGGCGTCAGCGAGGCAGTATTTATACCACGCATTCCCCTCATACCTCATAACTTCCCGTTCCAGTTCAAGAGCGTACACTTCCCCGTGAGTGTTTGCTTCGCGATGACCATCAATAAGTCGCAGAGGCAGACACTGAGGGTAGCTGGTGTCGACCTCAGGACGAGTTGCTTATCACACGGGCAGCTGTACGTCGCTTGCTCCCGCGTCACCAGTCCTGACTCTCTTTACATTTTGGCTGCGGAGAGCCAAACTACTAATGTTGTTTATCGAGAAGTCCTATAAATATGTATTTTTACCCTATTCTGTATTCCTTATTCATTATTTTCTACATCTGCTTCAGTCACAACTTATGACTTAATTCAGCAGAATCACCATAAAGTCATTTATTCAAAGCAGGCTAAAAATAAGCACTTTTTGAAGGTCAATTTTACAAAAGACAGTCTCCCTTTGTTACTGCACTTTCTGTAGATATGAAATGTAAAGAAGAAACGGGTAAATGAATGTTATTTTAAAAGGTATAATCGAGGTATTTTTGGTGCTCTATAGCGTTCACGCAGACGACGTCGCGGGCAGCAGCTAGTAGTAAGTATTTAATTAAAAGTCTATATCGGATTTTATCGCGTTTATTAAAACTTTACAGTTTAATAATATTATAAATTATTTCCCGACGTTTCGGACCTTTTACAGCGTCCATGATCTCGGGGGACTGAGGTGGTGAGTGTCCGAATAATTATTCGGACAAACTTTTCGGGTCCGAAACGTCGAGAAATAATTTAAAATATTTTTAAATTGTAAAGTTTTAATAAACGCGATAAAATCCGATATAGACTTTTAATTAAATGAGTAAAATTCGCGTAAATATAAGAGAACAGTATCATAGTAAGTAATCCATCCCTATTGAGTTGAAGCGCTTCTTCAAAATTTTACATATTTGACACACATAAATAAAAAATAATATTATTATTCATTTTTTTTTTTTATTTTATGTTTTTATCTTTGCTTAAACAAAAATTATGCAATGTGTATTGTTTTGTGTGTGTATTAACACTATCACCAACAATCTTAAATTGTATTTAATTTACATTAATGAGCTCTTCAGATCATATCAGAGTACATCATCACTATAATCCTTCGTTTCGGATATGTGCGCTAGATGCGTCGGAATGCAGATCTCATCAAGCGGGACTTTCAATATGTCTCTAACTAATAGCTGATCATTCCGAGTTTTCACCCTATGAATCACGGTCACGATATTGAATATTTGTCCCCTGATGATTGTAATGAATTCTATCTTATTTTTAGCGAAACCGTCAGAACTCATCCACGTTCATTTTCTGTGAGGTGGCTTCTAGAAGAAAGAGTTCATCCGTCTCCTTCTCCAGGAAATCAGCCAGTCACTGCCCGCTGGGATTCTGCTGCATATATCCAAATTGTCTCACCCTCAGCTCATTGTCTCGTCTTTTCCCTATTTTTGCATTAAAATCCCCTATAACAACATTAAAGTAGATATTATTCGTACAGATGACCTGATTTATGTCCTCATACATAACGTTTACTACTTCATCGACGATGTGCCGAGGTCGGTTTGTATTCCTGTATGACTTTAAAAGAGTATCTCTCAAACACTCTCAGAATAAGGTAAGCAACCCTGCTCGACAAACTTCCGATGGTTAGAACATTGGTAATGAGAGACCTGCAGAACATAAGACTGACACCTCCTTGGCCTTGTTGGGTACCCTCCTGTTAGTAACAGATTACCGGATTTTAAGATCATCATGTCCTCCCCTCTCTTCGGACTGTAGATAAGCCCAGTATATCCTATAGTAGCGTACTCATTTCTTCCAGTTCAACAATCCTTTCATCAGACCTCACGAGATGAATATTGTGTGTTATTGGCCAGGTATCGCCCAGGTATGGGTGATTAAAATGATGGCGTTCTCTTGTCTAAGCACTTAACAAGAACTTAAGAGATTAGCGTTATCTAATCCTTTTTTGTGTCGCAGGGGAATCCATTCACGGATGATAACCAGGACGCCCGGGTAGGTAGTCCTAGACGTATGTCGGACTCCGCACTTTGGGAGTGCAATACCATACTAAACTATTGCGGGAGCCTTCAGCCGCTTTAATTGGAAGATCCCGGATCTGCAGGTAACAGGATCCCTCCAGCGACAGTCTGGCCTCGGCGAAAAGGTCAGACTTCTCCTCCGTGGGGACTGTCCGGCTTACCTCTGAACAGTCCCAATGACGCCGTGTCTAGCAGGACTGGGTTCCCATCCCGGCCCGACGCAGGCATAGGGGCGTTACTGGAGGCGTATGAAGTAGCGCCTCCTACGCACCCCTATTGGTCACCCGCGAGCGTTATCTAAGCCGCTACAGTCAGGAATATTAAGGCAAAAGGGAAATCGATGCCTAGGCTATTGTATAGGGGTTATGTTTGGTGGGGTTTGCTAATACTTGCCCCGCTTGGCAGGTAAAATGGCAAACGCAGTGGTTATAGTAGGATATGGTGACGTTGCTACCCATTATCATCTTGGTTGTACAGTTTTTTGCACCACTATGCCATAAGTCTCCTTTTACGACACCTCCGCAAGAAAGAAGTCGGGAATATTCTTCTCTGCCGGTCACCGCACGGCACGGCAATCACCCTTAGAAATTTTGCAGCAAATGTATATAATAAATAATTGTACAACCGAAACTACTACTACTGGAGGGAAACAACTATACTACATGATGGAAAAACATAAAATTTGGACAGTTTTTTAAGAAAGCATTATTGAGAAGCGATTTTCGATTTTTCAATACTTGAATTTTAAAGTAATCCTCAAAAGCGGTAAAAATTTTATTAGTTGTTTGAAAACCTTTACCTATTGATTTAGAATTTAGCACAAAAGAAAATTCTCTAGAAATAGATATACCGATTTCAGCTTTTACTAAAATTCATCCTCTTCTCAGAAGATGAATTTCAGTAAAACAACGTGTACGACAATGCAGCTAAAAACACGTTAGTCGAGTAATGTTAGTTATATTGGACAAATAAGCGTCTGTTTATCTCATCTATTACAGTTTAATTTCGTAGTTTAATTTATTACAAATTAAGTATTAAGCAGGGTATAAAATATAATATTTATTTGACACAAAAGTAAATAATAATGGAAAAGGACTTTAATAAAATCGTATTCCATTCAAACTGAATAGAGCTACCACTTCCGCAGCTCTCTGTTCATACATTTTTCATAAGGCAACTTAAAAAATAATAACCGTCTGCACAATTGAGTGGCATAATCTAATTAGTGAGAAGAGTAGACCGTTGGAAATAAAAGAAAAATATTATCATTCAGACGGGGAAACCGTACAAGATTGTCACCCTGTTGAAAGGACCTGAGCCTTTTCCACAGTTTATTCAAAAGGTGGAAACCCACTTTCGTTTCATTAACAAGATAATGTAAACTTACCATTTAAGTTGTATCTTATTATTCTTCTTCATCAATAAGCTTAATAATACGACAGGGCAACATTACTATGTCATGTATGGACTGGTAAAGGAGACAAATAATATAATTTTCTCCAATGCTATTATTCCTTTTGTTTTATTTTCTTTATCTATTTTATACTATTTTATCTTTGTTTAAATATAATTAATATAACTACCCACAGCTGGAAAAAAGCCTCTTCTATAATATATGAGAAGGTTTGGATTAAGCTAATCAACCCCGCTGTTTTGCTACGGATTGGCGAATCATATTATCCCAAACAAGAATAACAGTCAAACGATTACATTACTAAAATATATTTATGTTAATAAATTTAGTCATATAAATCCATCAGAAATCCAAATATATATATCACAGCAACTGGCTTACTAACTATCAACTAATATGACACATATCTAGAGGTTTGTGGCTTCATAAATCAACAAAACGAGGTCTCTGTGGATGCGACGTCAAATATCGTTATCAGTCATTCTTCACCTTCATATTATACTCTCAAAATTCATTTTTATTAGCTTTTTATGAAACAAATGACGCTTGAAGCGAACACGTTATTAACTGCCATGTTTGTTTGAAAATTTTAAATTATTGACATGTAATAAAATCATTGAGCTACAATATTTTTAACAAGATGTCTCCTACGCTTTCACTGCATTTTTAATGGTAATAAATTACTTTAAAAAAATTTAAACCAACAAGAAATACACTGGTAATAAATAATCCGATCTTTAATTTGTATCCATCCTGTTAGTCTATGAAATGGCATAGTGCAGATCAACTTTTCCGTCACTAATATTTTTACAATTTCACCTTGTTATCAAAGAAAAGGTTAGATATTTAAGTTATGGTTGAAAACGCGTAAATATAAAATTAACACTGAAATAATACTTTTTGTATTCCTGTTATAAATAGAGATATTTTTACGCATATGAATATCTATCTATGTACTTATAAGTATGGAATATATACATAAGTGTAAATCTTACAACAATTCAGTTGTGAAATATTCATATTTTTTCACTAATCTTAAATTTGCAACATAATTTTCGAATTACCGATTCCGCGACATCTAAATATAACCGCATTATATGTTAATGGTACGTATATTACATAAACGATATACTCTATGTACGAATGTTAATATCCGGAGCCACATCTCAATATCCGCTCCATCTGTCAATGTTACAGATATATGTACAATTGTACATATATAATATATTATGTAATTCACGTTACACGTGACGATCTGACGATTCGAGGTTTATGGTTGGAACGAAGTTGACTTGAAATTAATAAAGACTTTATTCATAAAAGATGTACATACATACATACATACATATTCTAGTTTTAATATTTTATTGATTAAACAGGCAATGTCATTTCTGATAATGTAAAGGTGTATTGGGTAACCCCATTCTTCTTAATATTTGAATTGGTTATAAAAGTTAATAAAGCTAATAAAGTAATTCATCGACATACCTATACATATGAGCAAACGTATTCGCCATAACAAAATAAAAAGCATAACGATAAATAAACGGAATCAGTGATATACGAATCGATCTCGCGCACCGAGGTTTCCGAGGAATATTATAATAAAATACAATAATTTGTGTTTTATTTACGAAACAAATTTTCATCAGTAACTAACATATACCATACACTCCAACTACAAATGAAAATTTAAGCGCACTTTACTCTACCACGTTTGTTTAAGATCTATAATATATGTTTAAGATACTATTTCAATTTATTAATTTTCAGTTAAGCGTAAAAAAGTATTTTCTGTACACTAAGAGACGGTCGAATTTTAATATGTTTTCTTTACCGAGTGAACTGAACTGAATCAGCCTGTTAACGTCCCACTAGTGGGCAAAGGCTTCTCCATATACCAGAAAAGTTGGGGCTTAATCCACTACGCAGCCCCACTGCAGATTGGCGGAATTTTTTCCTACCATGAATAACGATCGTTATCATTGTATTTGATAACAATGGTTTCATGTGCCCTCCGAGGCAAAGTGGGGAGACCCACAAGGGCATACCCAGACCGGAAACAAATATTTGTACAAATACACAATCTGGCCCGGGCGGAAATCGAACCTGCTGTATATGTTCTTTTATAAATATTTTTCTCTATTTATTTTAAAAATTGAAAACAATATATATTTATAACCAATAGAACAAGGTATTTCATAGCGCATTATTACACCGAGTATTTAAATAAAAAATTTGTCATACATGTTTTTAAGATTACAAAAATTCTGATTTACACATAAGGAAACTAATTCGAGGTTTGAGATATCTTTATTCCCATAAGAATTCACATTCACTTACATGAGAATACTATTCACTAATTGTTACAAATAAATTCGATTCATACGTTGAGTACATTGCACAGAAAATTAGTATTGATAACACATAAAAATTAAAAGGACTGAGGGTAGTGAATAAAAATGTTAATAAAAATGTTAGCTCCATACTCGTGCTCAACAAATCATTTTCATAGATCTATGACTACGCATGCCTGGAAGTGGCTCATTGTAGTGTGGTGTATGGAGTATTCATAATGTAGTTTTTCAGTCGTTTTTTAAATGTAAACATAGATTTTGACTGTTTTATATCTTGCGGTAAATTATTATATATGTTAGATCCGGTCTATAATTCGGTCTCAAGAAATTATAATTATATATAATAATTCGGTCTCAACTCTCAAGAAATTAAAGAAAATTTACCGTTACAGACAAATCAACAGACATACAATGGATCTTACAAGAATTCCGTTATTTCCATTTTATCAATAATCACATACCTAGAATAATATTTTTACTCGCTCGCTGATCAGTGATCACTTAATACTACCTAATACGTAACCTTCACCCGCTTTTCGTTTTTTTTCTAATTTTGCGTTCCTTCAAACGTCCCAATAACAAACTTTGATATCCAACAATTTTTTTTTCTTTTTTTTGTGTGTGTAAAAAGATATATGTATTTTAAAAGCATAATTATTTTTAAAAAGATAAAATGTTTACTTTTAATTAGCATTAATACTAGGAACAAACATAAACTTGCAATGCCTGTAACTCGCTTACGCCGAGTCAGTAATTCTTTTTATGGACAATGTATACGCTTATACAACAGGCTCCCAGAAAACGTTCAAAAAGTTTCTATTGCCAAATTTAAAAAAATTGTGAAAGAACGTTTGTGTACCAAAGGATATTATTCTATTAACGATTTTCTAGAAGACAGTACGCCTTGGGAATGATGTGATCGCCTCCAGGCTATTTCAACTTAAAGAGAATTATTGTTAATTTCAATATACTCTGAAAAAAAAAAAAACATTAAGTAAAAAAAAAATATTAGTCCCGCTGAGTTTCTTTCGCCAGTTCTTCTCAGGTCAGAGGCTTCTTCTTTCCGAACTGGTGGTAGACTCATGACGTTCAGTAAATAATTGTAATAATTTTATGCTGAATAAAATATTTTGACTTTGACTTTGACTTTGACTAATATTTTTTAATAGAGAATGCGTTTAACCTTTTAAATACACTGTTTGTATGCATTTTTGCTTTTAAAAATCATTGAGAAACATAAAGTCTTGATGTCTATATTACAGTTCTTTCTGTATTATTTTATAATCTGTAGCGTTTAGATTAATAGATTTTTTCGTTGTTTAAAATTATGCTTATAAATATTATGCCGTTTTTTATTACCCGACTGCGACAGAAGGAGGGTTATGTTTTTCGAGTGTATGTATGTATGTACCTATGTATGTATGTATGTATGTATGTATGTGCATTTCTTTGGCACGCCCTACAGCCCAAGCGGCTGGACGGTTTTTGACATATGAGGTGTCGTTGGATTTGTCTAAATTGTAGTAGTGACATAGGCTATATAAATTTTCAAAATGGCGCCCGCAAATGATGGAATGAGGAGGGGGAGTTGATTTTTTTTTCTTACTGTAGCAATATGGGTATCAAATGAAAGCTAGTAAATTGTTTTATTGTTTTTAGTTTATAATAAGAGTATTACATTTAATAAAGCTAGTTGTTATATAGTTATTTTCGTTTTTTTAAAGAAAACATGCATAATATAATATTCGTATTTCACATTAAAACAATATTATTGTAAGTTTGTAACAGATGATAATTGACTTCAGTTCTTTTGAAGCTACCTCGATCATATTGTGTCAAACTAACACAGAAAATTATCGCGAAATACATATTTATAGCTGTTTCTCGTATGCTGAATAAGCGAGTTGGATACCAACACCGTCCCTTTTAGAACCCTTGTGCAGCCTCCTACTTCTCTTAATCCTTTGATAGGTTATTCATCGGCGATGACTGTCACTTAATGATCAAATATATAAGGACCAAGGAATTTATATACAAACTGGAATGCTCACGTGCACTCAAAAAACGTTCCTACGGCCGGGATTGCATCTCTTCCTACCATGGATTCAAGGAAACTCTCGTAAGAAAGAGACAAAATACCGGTTGTCAACGAAATGCTCGGAACGATTTTTCACTTTACATGTTATAAGCCAATGTCAACCTTATGTCAAATACTTCGAGGTGCATATTTGAATATATAATTTTATTAAGTGAGCGTTCCAGTATGATATAAATTCGTTGGTAAGGACTCAATGCTTATTTCTATAAAAAAATAATTATAGTCTATTCCATTATTTGTTTAGCATAAACTTTAAATTTGTGCCTACATAGCTTAATCACATTCATACCCTTTTCTACCACAACGAATTAATTATAAGTAAGTTTAATTTATTTATTTGAATCGAAGTAAGTTTAACCTTAATATAATTAATTATTATTTGTAATTGATATAAATATATGATGAGTTTAATAGTGGTTAATACGTTTTTAAGGATTCGATTAAAACACGATATTCCAGGGAGGTCATTAAGTGTTTATCGATTAACGGCGAGTTGCACGAAACCGTCGCTAACTTTCCGTTAGTTAAGTTGCAATTAATCTTAAAATTAGTTGATCTCATGATTAATTTAAAGCTGTTGGAATTAATCATCCGTTAGATAGGTCTTTAATTAAACTAAATTTTTTTGTTAACTTAATCAGATGTAGGTTTCGTGCAACAGATAATCACGATTCTTGTGATTAAATTAGTTTAATAAACACTTAAATTTAAAATTTGTTTCGTGCAACTCGGCGTAAGTCTAAAGTTTAAATGTGTAATATAATTATGTAATTCTTGTAAATTATAAACTATTCGAATATTTTATGAGGTGTAATAACTCCAATACACGGGGTCACTAAAGGACTAGTCACTAGAGCGTAATTTTTTTTACAATTGAGGCTTTATTATTTCTAAGTTAAAATTTAAAAGCTTTTAGTATCTGAAAAAATTTACTGACGTCATATAAATTAATATCAATATTTTATTATAAAAATAATATCGTTTACACGTGTTTTTATCTACATGATTTGCATGTGAAATTTCACGCACCGCCCCGACCAATAATAACCAGTGATATAAGAAAGTTGAATAAATCCTCATGAAAGACAGGGAAAATGAGAAATGTGAACGAAGTACGAATAAAAAATAGAAAATACCAAGGAAAACCATGTACATTAGAAGTCTCATCGTACGTGACGCTACTTCCAAACCGTAGAAAGTACACCGAGGACACGTCTCACAAAAACTTGTACAAATAGACAAAAGGATTTAGGTTAACAATCAGGATAAGATATTTTAGTTGTCAATCTGAGGCTTTACCTATACCTAGATTAGATTTTTTAAATATTCTAAATATTTTATGTTTTAATATCTATCTGTCAATGACGTATTTAAGTGAACAGCCTGACGATGAGGATATACAAACAATTTTCATGACTGAGAGTCGAACCCGCGATCGTTTGAACAATAGCTAGTGTGAACTCTACTGTTTGATCATGTGAAATAGCCTGTGTTTAGATGTTTATATCATCAAACAATTTCTATTCATAAATTATTTCAGCCATATTACAATCATCATCATCATCATCATCATCATCATCATCATATCATACGTTGGATGTCTACTGTTGAACGTAAGCATCCCCCATCGACCTCCAGAGCGACCGGTTCAAAGCAGCCTCCATCCAACGACTTCCGGCGACTTTCCTCAAGTCGTCTGTCTATCTCGTGGATGGCCGTCCGACATTGCGCTTGCCGGTATGTGGTCTTCACTCGAGAACCTTTCTGCTCCATCCTGCCCACTGCCACTTCAGCTTGCAAGTCCGTTGAGCTATGTCGGCAACCTCCGTTATATATTCGGTATTTCTCTGCGGATCTCATCATGTCTGATTCGATCTCGTAGAGAAATACCAAGCATAGCCCTCTCCATTGCACGCTGTGCGACTTGAAGCTTGTTTAAAAGGCCCATAGTCAGAGAACACGTCTCAGATTCATATGTCAGCTCACTGGTAGCACACATTGGTCGAAGACTTTCGACTTCAGGCACTGAGGAAGTTTTGTCCTAGGTAGATGTACTCGTCAACAACTTCGAGAGTAGAATCTTCAACCGAATCTCCTTATTACAATACGGTCAACAAACAGCGCAATGTTTCATGAAATGTGACCATTTCACAAAAATATTGAAATTTAAAATAATTTTGTAGTAGTAACGTCAGGGGCGTGCGCTCCTTGTAGGCAGAAATGCAGTGCTTTACTTGCCATTTACAGATATTTTAATAAAACGTTCGTATGTTTTAGATGACTTTAATTAATAATAAATAAATGAATAAACAAAATATAATAACTTAAAAACGCCTAATATTTTATAAATAGCAAGCATACAAACATTATGTTTGCTATGCGTTTGGAAACAAGCAAGCGGCGCTGTAAAATAATGTACCTAATCAACCAAGTCATGCCGTCGCGTCCCGCAGGAGATTTGTTCGCATGTGTGTAGTAATTTTGGTGTCCGTGCACAGTTCGCCAACGCACACACCCATGAAAATTGAAAGATTCGAAAGCCGCGACTCCTGCGGCAGGCTACGGAAGTTCGGCAGTTTTCGTGCGTAATCGGAAATGTTCATTGCCTATAATCCGAGTAATGTAATGTTTTGTATTTCGCGGGGGCCATTTGCTTTTTTCATGTCATAACCATTGCTTACAATTTTTTTTTGCGCCAGTATATTTATAGTTTTCTTAGAAGATTTTTCATTTTAACATTTGAAAGTGTGTACATTTAAAATTTTATTACTGAGTTTCTGTAATAATTGCAGTGATTTGCTTTTACTAGTGCGTTTGTTGATTTTTTTTAATGTTATTTGATTGTGAGGTTTGTGTTGATAATGTGTGTTTTTTAAATTATTTTAAATAATTTAAATTTATTTAAATTTAGAAAAAATTTAAATTTAGAAATATAATTATACTATAGATTTGACACTTTTGCCTTCAATTTCATGATAAACCCAGTGAACACAATTATGTCAGACTGATGTCTGAATGACGTCATGTTACGTCATGATTTACGTAAGATGTGAGTCATATATGAATCATATATGACTCATAATTTCCCACTTCCTGACGTAAGATTCTTACGTAAGATAGATGACGTAAATATGATATAAATTTTTACTAATCAGTTTTTTACTACACAACATTTTGAAAATATTACAATACTGGTAGAAAAAATAATTTGATACGTTTGAAACGTTTATCGTTATGTCTAAAATCACACCTGCACTACGGGACCTACAATACAAATACCCCGTTTCAAGGTGAAATGACTTTAATTTAATAAAAAACCCTTAGTCAATTAATTTTGTATGGAGACCTATATGTAGATTCTGTAGAACCAAACGTTAGCGCGATTTAGCGACTTGAAGCCGTCACATGCTTACGTAAAAAATTGTTTTTTACGTAAGCATGTGACGGTATTATGATATCACTTTGACTTCAGACTATGACTTGTAATTTATGTAAATTTATGATTTATTTCTTACGTAAATACTATATAAATTATAATCACAATTATGACGTCATATAACAGTCAAATATTAGGTCAGTACTATGTCATAATGATGTCATATTATATGACATCACATCAAAGTCATTTATAAAGTCATTTCTATATCATATCTATGTAAATATTCTATGACCTCTATGTGATTTATCTATGACGTCATATGGAGGTCATGTGTTCACTGGGAAATTATTTAACTTAAATAAACCGTCAAGCTTCTGATCGCAAATTTGATATAAAGAATGACAAAATACATTGAATCACAAAATCAAAAAAGATCTGAAAGAAAATATCAAAACAACTCTATACCTATATTCGAATTTTCGAAATAGCGTAACAGTCTATCTAAAAGGTCACGCCATTTAGTTGTCGCCATCGTTATAAAATGATTATTTAGCAGGGAATAATATAATTTGTATATGAATTTCTCTAAACTGAATGAAGTCTTTTATATTTGTACTCAGACGGGCCGGAAAAAACGTTTGACATGTTCTCGGGTTTGTAAGTTACAACTTGCTTCCTCGGCCATTTTTAAATAATAATTTAATCCTTAATTGATATTATAACGTTTACATTTGTCGTATTATTAAAGTTTTATTCTATAACTAGACTTTAAAGATTGTCCGTTCGGAAACGTTATTTCTTATGGAAATATAATTGAAGGAAATAAACAATGACCTAAAAAAGATCTAACTGATAATAGTAAACGCTATACTTTATACGTGTAAGTTTTTTAGTGTAAAATTACAAGAAGTACTAACAAAGAATGATGTACGTACTTTTCTTCTTTTTTTTTTATGACTTAATAGCTACTCATAAAAAACTGAATATCAACCAAATATCCACGTTTTTAGAAACTTAAAGGATGGCAATCTTATAATAAATGATATGGTATGGTAACATTGGTTAAAACGTGTGGCTAGCGCACATAGGGAGGCTAAGTTAAAATTATTATTATTGACTTATTTTTTAATGGTACTAAATTTTAAAAAAAAATTGAGGGATGAGTGTATATCACTATAGTGTAATTATTAATTTTTTCTTTTTAAGTTAAAAAAGTCAAAGTCTATTATAATTTTTAGAACTAACATAGTTTTAAGATTATTATTGTAACTAATAATAAATCTATGTAGTCTTGGAAAAAAATTATTATTATGAAAACAAAATATTTGATGTTAAGTTAAATTTACATAAATCTTATGATGTGTACTATAATACTAAAAGAAAAGAAAAAATCTCCAAAATGAATTATAGGTACCACAGTATTGTAACGATGTTATACATATAAACATTTATACTTTTATCAAACTTTACTTATATATGGTGTATTCATAAACCATTATTTAAAGAGTATGATTTGGTACAAAAAAAATAAATCTTCTCCTACGTCTTCAATAAATCGTATAATTTTTGTATCTGCTACTAAGCAAAATAAAAGGAAATCCAGTTGAAGCAATTCCATCGACAAACGACACAGTCAGGGCCGAAATTAGGGGTCTGAAGGCCTTGAGGCAACAAAGGAGTGGAGGCCCCATGACCCCAAATTAGTTCCCAAAATAGTGATTCCCAAAAAAAGTATGTGCACACGAAAAAAAAAGGTCATCGCCTCTTCCTATTCCTAAAAAAAAGGTTCTCTTCTCTCCCTACTCGACAATACCGTATAAAAAAGGTCGTCGCTTCTACCTATCGATATTACTCGATTATTATCGGATGAAAACCTTTAAGGTGATAGCGCGTACACTGGTACGCGTAGTCAGTTTACGCGTGTCCGGAACGCTATGTCCATACCTTTTTTTTTTTTAACGATGGGAAATGCATTTACGCAACCCGCCGCCCGCAAGCGACGGATATGTGGGATTCGCTGGCTGCAAAGCCAGAATACCCACTAAAACCCATCGACCGTCTGCGCCGTAGTGGGGCGCCACGGAATCGCTCGCGCATACAACCGTGACACCCCGACGCTTGGCCCGGTGGCCCCTCCGATTGTGATTGGGGCCGCTCGACTGGTCCACTCTGCTAATTCAGAGAAGTACCAGGAGCGGCCCCACCATCGAAATCTCCGCGCCCTCTCGGCGCCACTCCCTCACCGACCGCACCTCCTGTGCCAACACTCTAACTGCGCTTTCGCGCCCCGCCCACCACTGGACCCCAGCTACCCCAGACGGCGAAACCCCTGAGCTGGGCCTGCACATCAGCTGGTCCAGGGGCCCAGTGGCTTGTGCACCTCCGCGCCCAACCACTGCGCTTTCGCGCCCGCCTGTCCGGGACGGACGACCGAAACCGCCCGCTCCTGCCACCGAATGGAGGGAAAAACTTCCCTTCATTTCTACGCACCCTCTCCATCCCATCCAATGTACGCGTGGACAGTGTTTCCCAACTACGCGTAACACGGGAACGCGCTATCCGTACGCGGCATAATGTTTACTAGTCTGAATTTAATTTTTTTTCCAAAGTCTCTATTGTAGGGGCCTCACATGGAGGCCCAGGGCGGTTGCCCCGGTTGCACTCCCCTAAATCCGGCCCTGGACTAAGTATAATATAACGTAGCAGTAGTAAGTAGCACTATAATAACGTATACAATTCAAAGAATACAAAATGCAAAAGCGTTTCCAATAAAAACCCTTATACCATCTTCCATTCCCATACATTCGGATTTAATAGTATAATATCTTACGTATATCAACGTCCCAGAAACTAAGAGGGTACGACGGCCGGACCTTCATAACCGAGATGCCGAATATTACGGAAGGGGGTGTAAATTAGGATCCCGAAATACCTCTTTATAGAGATTGCCTGCCTGTCCGTTTAGGAGGAGAGTCACGTAATAATATTGTGGTCGACCTAATCGCTTAAAATCGCTGTATCGGTATAGTATTTACTTAATGCTTTGAAACTCAATATTCTGTCGCTCATTTTAATAATGGGTCAACTTTGGGCGTAATGTTTGGAATATTTATAGGTTTTACTGTCTTATTACTAATTTGCACTGAATTATTAAACAGAAAATTATAATTTAATGAAATTAAAACAATGGGTAAAATTACCGTACACATTATTTTTATCTAAAAAACGACTAATAAAATACTATTTTAATTTTATTTATTTACGTATCTATGTACCTCACTAGAAAAATATTTCATAACTACGTATACCTACAAATAGTTCCAAGTTTATTATTGTAAATAAAAAAATGTTTTGTATTACGTATGAAGGATAGAATGTAGTAATAAAGAAATCCTTTCAATCAGATAGTTTGACGAAATGAAAATAGTTTACAACAAAGATTCGCAGGATTAATAGTCAAGCAGACAAAAAACATCTGTTTCGTTTCACACATTCATTAGATCCACTAACAACTCGGAAAAATACGTACAATAAGAATAATACGTAGCGCTATAATAAACATTAAAGTAGAATAGAATATTTTGGTTCTCCTTTGTACCTAATCATTTTTCTTGTATAAAATTACCTGAATCATAAATCTAATTGAAATTAAAATTAGATTATACACGTCTTATAACCTATTGAAGTTAAATTTTAATTGTCCTTTGAATATCAAAAATTAATTATGATTACCTTAAAATAGTAAAACCTCCTTTAAAAAATATAAATACTTTATCTATTTTTGTTTTTGTTTTTTTTTTTCGTATTTAACTTACCAGATAAACTTAGCAATTCCGATTAAACGTAATATTGCTTTTATTTCTCATCAGACACAACATTATTTTAGTTATAATTATTAACTAGATCTTAAGATCACATGATAGTAACACGATTAAAAAAAAAACGATAAAAAAATATTTTATTTTTAATAAAAATGTTACATAGTTAAGTTAAGCTACGGTGTGATAATAATAATTCCAGTCGCGTGTCGGTTGACGGATGGTCTAAGCAATGTGAATGTAGGATTAATGGTGGCGTGGACGCGTGCTGAGTCCGGAGCGGGATTTCTGTCAAAGCTGTCAACAACACGTGTGTAGATCCTTGCTCGTCGCTACTAATGTTATCTGTTACCACCGTGTGGGCCCTATAAGAAAACACATTAGTGCCTATATAAAATAATATATAACAATTTATAGATGTTCAGATCAAAGACGGAATCAATTGAATTTCGAATCAGTTGAAGAAAATATTAACATTAATAATGTATCCGTTTATTTTCTTTATAACTTCTTTTTTTTACTGATTCTTTCTTTTTACCATACACTCACGGTAGTCCTAAGGTAGGCAACTTAATGCCTGTGTTTTAGGTTCGTTTTTGTAATTTGTTTTATATAACATCTCTAGAACTAATTTGTTGAAATATACGTAATTTCTTTATTAGGAACCTACCCTACAAACTTTTCACGAAAGCGTTTTAAATTATCTTAACATATTTTATTCATACAGCAGATTGTAAGGCTCAGTTTTCAAGCTCCATTTTATCTTATTTTCAGCTCGACTGGTGGTTAGACGGTCGTTTATATCCCGGCTATTTAGAGCGGAGATCAATCTATCCAGTCATCCATCTATCCGTCAACCACGAGTTCTAGATCTGACTAGGAATTTGATGGTACCAAAGTGATTTATGAAGCTTAAACCCTGAAAGGTAATTTACCACCAGTAATACCGTCGCTTAATTAAATTACGTTATATTATATAAATAGTATTTCTATTTGTTCGTATGGCTAAAGTAAATAATAAATACTTAGTAGTCGAAAGTTAAAACTAATTCAGTAAAGTAAATTATTCAATAATTAAGTAAATATTTATAGAAAAGCAAATAACTGTTTACTAATACTGAAACAAATAACAATAATAGTAATACTAACGTTCTACAGAACCGGATATTTTAATAATAAAATTAGGAGGAAAATTTTAAATGCTAACATAGAGGTACCCAAATACCCGTAGACAATGCGCATTTGCTACATTCTTGTGGCGTTGTTAAATTTTAATCCCTAATAAAATTACTATAAGCTATTAGAATATTACATAAACTATTATTATTAACTTTAGTAAAAGGAGTAGAAGAAAGAGTAAATAGAAGTAGAAATATTCACATAAAAATAGTTATAATATTCGTTTTCATTATCATCAACAATAATTTAAAAACGTTTGGGAAATAAAAAGTATAAATGTAGTAATGAGCGTAGTGGATTATTCAGCTCCAACTCTTCTATATGGAGAAAAAGTCTTTCTCCATCAGTAGGACTTTACAGGCTGATTCAGTTCAATTAAATTCAAATTAAATGTTTTTGTTCCATAGAAACTTAAGTCCTATATACTTACGGCGAGTTGCACGAAACCGTCGCTAACTTTCCGTTAGTTAAGTTGCAATTAATCTTAAAATTAGTTGATCTCATGATTAATTTAAAGCTGTTGGAATTAATCATCCGTTAGATAGGTCTTTAATTAAACTAAATTTTTTTGTTAACTTAATCAGATATAGGTTTCGTGCAACAGATAATCACGATTCTTGTGATTAAATTTGTTTAATAAACACTTAAATTTAAAATTTCTTTCGTGCAACTCGGCGTTAGTCTATAAAAAAATCTATATAGTGTCATGTGTCTAGTACAATGTACATGAGGGACATATTGAAGTAAATAAATGTGTTTCTAAGGCAAGATAATTATTTTATTGGCTTGGGTTAACCAACGATATTCAAAGTTACCACGTTTAACAAAGATAGTTTTTAGTGCTTAGCGCCATCTAGCCTATCATTCTAAAATTAAAAAGTTAAATATACTTCTCTTAGGGCCACTTTGCTGCAAGTTTATTAGTTTAATGTATAGATGGCGCTATAAGTAAAAATAAAATAATGTATCTTACCTAGTTACCTTGCAGTTATTATAGCTGTACCTTTGTATTTATAACTATTGAATGTAAAAATGTAAATTTTCGAATGAAATGACAAACATTACGAAGTCATTTATTGTCCAATTATCTCCAATTGTGAAACTATTATACGAAAAGAAAAAAAAAGAAGAAGAAAAATGCCTCTGCCTCTTGGGTTCCACTGTCCATATCCAAATTGCCCCACCCTCAGCTCATCATCTCGTCTTTTGCCTATCTTAAATCTCTCTTTGGACTTCAGATAGACCCAGTATATCCCAATGTAACCTGTTCATTTCCTCTTCCATCTCAACAATCTTTTCATCAGACCTCAAAGTGTGAATGTTGTGCGTCACCAGGGCCAGGTGTCGTCGTGGATGGCAGCGGAATCTCACCTGTAGAACCGCACCCCCTGCCATGCTGTTACCCAGGCCGCTGCCGTAGCCGGGTATAGTAGGGGCACCGGAGACTGGGGGCTTGAACCCTTTTTTACTTGTCATATGGGGAGATTTGCCAATACTCGCCGCGGTTGGCATGCGTGTTAGCGAGCGCAGTATGTTATGATAGGGTATGATGACGCTGCTGCCCGTCACCCGGAACGTGCACAGTTGTTCACAACACTGTGGCCTTAGTCGCCTTTCACGACACCTCGGCAAGGAAGAGGTCGGGACTATTCTTCTCTGCCGATCACCGCACGGCTGATAATCCACAAAATAGCATTAAATAATCCTCTGGTACAGCAACGCCTTCTTTATTTAAGGTTATTTCGGGGATGCTTTCCGTAACACAAGATACTCTTCCTTTAACTCTATACTCCATGCTACCTACATAACATGCCCAAACTGATTAAATACCTGATTGACATGGTCGAAGCTAATAATTCGTAATTTAAAGACATTGAATTCGACTAGTAAAACTGTTTTATAATGTGTACAACATTGTATTGTAAAAAAGAGAGATTTTTAAAAATTCGTCAGAATTTTAAAAAATTCTGTCCCTAAAAAAAATAGAGGTGATAGTTTGCACGAAAGTCCGTCATTTTTTAAGTAAAAGTATGAATCATTGTTTTTTAAATTGATTTGATTTAAATAAATACCTTTTTTAGTAATATACGGAAACTCTTTCCTTAAGAGGGTGAAGTTGTAGGTGAAATTTTTTATGTGATTTCTGCCATTTTAAAGCAACAATTATTTAAGTTTATATTTGATCTTCTGATAAGAAATAAACAATACCTTATATCAGCGTTACTAGAAATTTCATTCTTAAGAAAATATTAAAAAGGATTTACAATAAAATATATAATTTCTTTTACATGTCAAGATATATAAATGGTTGTAATATACAATGCACATTATTAATATAATATTATAAATCGAAATAATTTGACTCATATTCAACGGTCCAATTTTATAAAATCATTTCCAAATGAAAAGCATGTAAAGGGTTATAAGAGCGTCAAGTCTTATAAGCGTACCTATGTTCTACCTGTAAAAATAAAATTCAATATTCTTTGTTAAATTCAAAGAATAAAATAAAAATTGAGATAGATATCTACACATAAAATAGTTTATTTAAATAAGTAAATAATAACATTAAATACAAATAAGAAATAAAAGCGTTTCACAATTTATTAAAAAAAGACAGAACATTGAGCGCTTTGTTTTATAATCGTTCATAAAGAAATGTAGATACGATAATCTAATTACATAGGCTACAGAATAATAGTTAACATACACCTAAGGTAAGATTTCGATAAGTGAGAAAACATAAAAATAAATAAATATGCATGATATGCTTTTATTTTAAATGTCAGGGTTAGCTAATAAAAATATACATGGTCAGCGTGATAATAAATTCGAAATATTTTTCAAAATGAAATTGCTATTAAAATCCCACCACTTAAATAATAAGACCTACGGTGTACGTAACTATTATAAAAATAGAGGACGAGTTGACGCAGTGGTCACACTAAGTGGTCGCAGGTTCAATCCTAGTCATGACAAATATTTCTATAGGCCATACAGTGATGTGGTGTGTTTCCGGATCACACACAGAATACTAATCATACTAGGGGTCGCTCAGTATAAGACGTTTATTTTTTATTTTTTTATGAAAATGATATCTGCTTTTTATTACATATAAACAAACATTAACGAGCCTTTAATTAAACGATAGGCAAGTCAAACATCTTTATTAAGATATTGCGTACACGACCATTAGTAATAAAATTTACATACACACAGCTTTACCTTTCTACCAACTAAAGTACTCTCACTGAATCGCCAGTAGCAGAACGTAATTGAAATAGAAAGTGCACCCAATTTCATTAAAAACTTATTACATGCTCACAGAGTCGTTATATCATTAAGTTGATACGAAAACTTCGCCTCGAGGCATCGTTGATAGCAAGTTGGGACAGCACTGAATGACATATGGGAGAAAACATGGAAGGTGGAACACTGACACCAATCGTGCGAACCTCAGATTTGACCTGTGTGTCAGTGTGCTCTTATGAATTTGTTTTTCTACTGCGATTGTTATACATTAGTATTAATGTGAAATTATGTAGATAGCTTTATAAGTAAATCACTACATAGTATAAAATAAAGTCACTCTCTCTGTCCCTATGTCCCTTTGTATGCTTAAATCTTTAAAACTACAAAACGGATTTTAATGCGGTTTTTTTTAATAGATAGTGATTCAAGAGGAAGGTTTATATGTATAATAACATCCATTAAATAGTGGAGAAATACTGTTATTTTTGAGGTTTCTAATGTGATGTCGTTAATTATCAATTTTTTTCCGCTTACATTGCAAACGCAGGCTGAACCCTACGATATTTATCAAAATAACGTACTAATTATTTATACACATTGAAAATGTCTACAGAAAACTCCGCGATGGTATATGTCTATCTCTTATGGATATCCCACAATAACATTGTTTGAATTTTGCAGCGATCGGACGCGTTTATTATCGGAGCTCTCTAGCGAGGAAAATAACATACTCGTACTTAATAAAAACGTGCTTTTCAGCGCGACATCGTATCAGTAATTATAAATAAGTTACGACAAATAATTGTATGATAGTTTTAAAATATAAATGATATTCTATTCTAATGTTAATTTTTAAATCGCGCTTATAGTAATTATACCTAAGTACATAAAGTTAGATAAGATTAGATTAAATAAAAATCAATTTAATATTAGAGAAATTGTTTTCAAAAATCGTAATTTAAGGTGAGGTATTTAAGTTCAGAAAAAGAACTTACTAGAACAGGTATCTTTTGTTGTTGATGATTGTTGATTATCTTTTGTTTTTAGTCGAACGAATAGCAAATTATTTTTAAGTATTTTTAATTTAATTCAAATCGTTATTTAAGTTGAGGTATTTCGGTTAAAAAAAGGAACTGAATAGAATAGGTATCTTTTGTTTTTTTTTTATAAATGTCAATTATCTTTTGTTTCTAAATGGTAAGTATTTAGATATTTTTTACTGCGGCACATACTAATAATATGGCAATTTGTGCATAGGTAATCATACATATAGAACTGAGTAAATTTTGTACAGAAATTATAAAGTCATGTCTGGAAGACGTCGTCGTTCGAACATAGGTCGTAGTACAGTGAATGCCAGAAGAGTACGTTCAGCAAGAGATGAAGAATCGTCAACGGAACGTGAGGCTCGCCTCACTCAGGCTCGGGATAGATATAGAGCTGAGAGAGAGAGAATCTTCAGTAGAACGTGAGGTTCGCCGCAGCCGGGATCGAGATAGGCATACGGTTCAGAGGGACAAAGAATCGTCAGTAGAGCGAAATGCACGACCGGGCTCCCACAATTGTCCACCTTGCAGTTCATTTAGAAAATGGACAAAGAGTATATTTCACTGAGAACAATATACAAGAAGTTGTTAATAACCCGCGGGATACAATATTGACAGCATTCTTCAAGTTATGTGCTCAAGATGATTTCGCGGAAACACTGACATATGACATATGACAGAGTACCAAGTTACTATACGTGGAACCAGAGTTCTAAAATTTTTCAACGGCGAAAACAAGGTACTGCAGTTAATGGTTTCCCCGAAGTAAAAAAACGGATGCTCTTGGCAGAGTCTACGTCATTCATCCCAACAACAGCGAATGCTTTTACCTGAGAATGTTACTGCATATTGTAAAAGGCCCGACATCCTTTGCACACCTAAGAACTGTACAAGCTGTTGTTTACAATACTTATCAAGCAGCATGCAAAGCTATGGGGCTCTTGGAAGACGATTCTCCCTGGGAAAACACATTATTAGAAACAGCTGTTTGTAGTTCAGCTACATCATTAAGATATTGATTCGCCATCATAGTAGCGTTTTGTCAAGTAACTGATTCTGTTAATCTATGGAATAAATTTCAAGAAAATATGGCCACTGATATTCTGATTCGGCGACGGCGAGAATTAAACTCAGATGATGTACAATATGATCAAAACACATTGGACGAAGCATTATTTGAATTGAACAAAGTAGTGCAATTACTTTCGGGTAAATCGATCAAGGATTTTGGGCTGCCGATGTCAGCTAATACTACTAACTCAGATTTAACTAATAGTGCCGAATACACAAGAGAAACATCATACGATCAAACGAGACTTTTACAAAATATATCTCAAGATGAGCCACGATTAAACATCGATCAGAAAAAAGTATTCACTGCATTACTATCAACAATTGATAACAATGAAGGGAAATTGTTTTTCCTTGATGCCCCAGGAGGTACAGGAAAAATATTTTTAACCAATCTGCTTTAAAAAAAAGTGAGATCTACCGGAAAAATTGCGTTAGCTGTTGCGTCATCCGGCATTGCCGCTACGCTTTTGGAAGGAGGTCGAACCGTACACTCTACATTCAAGCTCCCGTTGAAAATTGCCACCGATAGTAATAACAGCGTCTGTAGTGTTTATAAACAGAGCAATACAGGAAAATTAATGCGTGACTGCTCATTCGTGAAGCTTCCATGTCAAACAAGACGTCTGTGGAAGCACTGGATAAGACAATGCGCAATTTGCGCAATAAAAATTCACCTATGGGTGGATGTACAATTCAGGAGATTTCCGTCAAATCCTACCAGTTGTGACTCGAGGAACACGTGCTGACGAAATAAATGCTTCCCTAAAAAGATCTAACCTTTGGCTACATGTCAATAAATTAGAGCTTAAAACGAATATGAGGGTTTCGTCATCTTCTCGTGAGAACAGGCTATTTCCAGAGATGCTGCTAAAAGTTGGCAATGGAGAGTTAACACAAAGTGAGGGATAGACAACATCCAAGAGTTAGTCAACAATGTCTATCCTGACATTGATAACATAAGTTGTAAGACAATATCTTGGTTTAAAGAAAGAGCGATTCTGTCACCAACTAACGAACAAGTAGATAAGGTAAATAACTTGATTCTTTCAAAGATTGATTCGCCGACGAAAATATACTACTCGGTCGATACTGTTCTCGATTTGGAAGAAGCTGTTCATTTTCCTACAGAATTTCTAAACTCTTTGAACCCGTCTGGACTCCCCCTCCTCACAAAATGGTGTTGAAAGTAGGTTGTCCTGTTTTTTTATTAAGAAACCTGAATCCACCTAAACTTTGCAATGGTACGCGTTTGCTGGTAAAAACACTGAAAACTTTCATAATAGAGTGCACAATACTCACATAATTCCCCGAATCCCTATGATACCATCGGATTTACCCTTCCAATTTAAACTTTACAGTTTCCGGTAAAGACATCTTTTGCAATGACCATTAAAAAATCGCAGGGTCAAACCTTCAACGTTGCAGGCGTAGATTTGAGCGTTGACTGTTTTTCACATCGCCAACTGTATGTCGCTCTTTCAAGAGTAACCTCTAGAGAAAACATGTTTGTATTGTCTAATGACAAGAAAGCTGTGAACGTTGTATATAAAGACATTCTGTAATGTAATAATTGTTGTAAAAATAAAATAAATAGACAAAAATGTAAAAAGTAAATAAGTAATGTATTTATGAATTTAGATATTACAAAGATAGCAGGAAATCTTCATGGTATAGGGAAAGGGGAATTGTTTTACTCAAAATTTAACGCGTGCGGGCCACGGGCAGTAATGAATAAATCAAAACTACTGGATCGGTTTTAATCATTTTTCAGTGACTGACATAGGCTATATATGTTATACCCATGCGAAGCCAGAGCGGGCCGCTATGTTTTTATATACAACGTTCACAGTTTTTCTGTAATGTATTTAGTATCAGCATTGCACCCGTGCGAAGCCGGGGCGGGTCGCTAGTAAAATATAACAAAGTTCGTATTCTACTACAAATTAGTAGTATAATTCAAAACCGACCATTTCCATACTAACTTTATCCCATATTTTACAGAGACGTATTAGACATATTTTACACTTTAAAGAGCTAATTTTTACGAGTAGGTCCGTGCCCAAAACTCCAGTTTACGTCCGTCCGTTTGTGACAGACTCAGGGTATATCTACCTTTTTTCTTACAGTATGAAGCGCTAATTTTGAAATAGAATATAATTTTTATAATTTCAATGTTATATTTTTAATGTTATGTACAATACAACAAGTATGTTATAAGACTGAAATTAATAAGCAACTCTTATTATTTAAACAGATAAAATATATCAACCCAGCTTATGGGTATTTATAAGTAAGCGGAGTTTCCAAAGATATCATCAGACTAGTCAGATATCCAATACATCTAGACTACTAGGCGTTTATGTAATGCTGCGAGCGCCTTCTACTTTTTTAAAATTTCTAGGGAACGAGTAATGATCGTGACTCATCAATTCTATGTCAATTAACTGTATAACAGTTTTTATAGTGCTTGTTCCAACGCACTGCACGTTACATTATCACTTGACTAAGTTGAATAAAAATTATATTAAAGCACTGTCGTAGACAAATTTACTTCCATAAATTTATACGAAAATGAACATACAAATAATAAAATAAAAATAAAATTCTTCATTAGTCTTAATAAGACACCGTAACCGTAGCGTCAATGTTTATATTTATAATAATCACGTGTTTCATGTTTGCCATTACATCTTTACCTACTTTAAAAATATTACTTTTATCAAATTAATGATTACCGGTAATTGTATTTTTTTGTTTTGTTAAGTGATGGAAATAATATGTTTCCGATGAACCGGAGTTTTCTGTTCAAGGTTATGATTTTAATTCCCGGTCCGAGTAATGGTATTATTATTTAAAAAATGTATATCAGTCGGCTGTTACCTAAAACACAGGCATTAAGTTGACTTACTTATTACCTTAAGAACAGACGAACGTGTGTGAATGTTAAACACATTTATTATTATTTATTTGTTTATAGTTATAGTATAGTAAAATAGTGTCTTGTAAAAGCTAAAATCTCCGAGCATAATTTTTATAGAATAATAAAACTAAAACTATAAATTGCGAACGCTTAAATAATTTTGATATACACAGACGCAACTCATCGAGAAAAATTGTGACGAAAAAAAATTGTGAACAAGATTTAAGACAACATTACAGTTTATTGCGACATCGTGTTATTGATCACAATCACTCGGAATGCTTTGCAATTTATCAGCCGGCGCCGACAAACTCGGACAAGAGCAAAACGCAACATTGCCGCGAATCGTTACTGTTGCTTACATAAATTCTAAGTAAACAGATCATTTGACTTCAACTCAATATGTTACAGTTGTAAATTTGTTTAAGTGATAACGTGTTTTAAATCGATGAATGCCGGATGCACGCACGAAGAAGCGTCACGTGTCGCGAGCGAGAGCGCGGAACAAGCGATAGAGTCACGATCGGCCTAAGCATTCGGCTTGTGAATGAAAAACAATAACGCAGATTGGAGGATCTTAAATATCACACATTTATATAAGCTGTAAATAAATTGCTAATAGCACATTGTTACTTGTAATTAATCTGTATAATTTAAGTAATAAAATATTTGAATAAACGAGTGCAAATAAAAATAAACGTTAATTTATCGAAAAAATATGTAGTTAATTGAATTAACTCATTCTTTGTATTATACAAAATAATGATAACTCGGTGATAATAATTCAATTCAATTCATAAAAGTATGCAATTTTTTTCAATGTTTTCTTATGACGTTATCACGTAAAATTATCGTCCATAAACCGACTTTACAGACAACCAATTTTTATAAATATGACAAATATAATAATAAAGATTCTATACCTACATAATATTGGAAATAAATTCATTTCATAAAAAATATAATTATCTAAATATTTAAATTTTTTTTAAATTCTGGATCCGTGTGGGGTAATGATATATAAAAGAATTCGGAAGACCTCAGCTTTGCCAGGATCCTCTGGTCACAAGACATTAATTACGTCAATTGTATTTTAAAAGGATCTCTCCAGGGTCTCTAATAGCCCTTTGTTTCGAAATCTGGAACTGATATCAATACGGATGGTATTGTTTGGGTTTGAATGAAAAATAATAAATCGTTAGCACTCACTCTTATCGCAAACGTTGGAAAACAACTTTTAAGTTTCTTCCTTTGTGCCCTTTTTTTATCTCTAAATATTGCTATCGGTATACACATGCTATCGATTTCGTTAACTACTATCTGTTAAAACTTAAAAATAGGTGTCACCAGCCCGCTAGTGATTAGCCTCAAAAACAACAATAGATCGGTAAATGTTTTCATTGCTTACTTTTATTTTCATCAGACTTTTCTTATTACTTTATTTTTGTTATTGTCCCATTATTAATTTAAAAAATCATTGTTGTCGTTTTTAGATAATAGTTCTTCAGAATGAGCTTAACGTAAGCTGAATTTAATAAATATAAAGGGCTCGTTCATTAATTTCATAAGATATAATATTTTATATGATTATTTTGTATAACCAACGTGTGGCCTTTGCCTACAAAAATGTAGGCGATTGCTACATGAAAGTCTAAAACAAAATTAAGAAACCATAAAACCAGGACCATTAACAGGACTTTTTATTTTGATAATATAAGGATTTTTTTTATTCTTATTTTACAATATTCGCTGTAAATTATTTAAAACAAATAAAATAACATATTATAAAGATATAAGCGGAGCATATCCTAAGTGTGTTATCTATATGGATGGCTAATGGGCGGCTCGTATCACATGGCGAATCTGTTAGACAACGTTGATGGTTTGCTTTACTAGTAATAGATGAATCGTTTCACAATGACGGACACTTACACCAGAACGAGTTTCAATTATTTTATTGATGTTGGCTGATTTACATTACTCATTACATAGTAAATGGAAATTTAAAACAAATACAAAATAGTTGTTTTTAGTTGTACAAAGAGTTGTAGTTGTATTAGTTTCAATACATTCGTTTAAGTACATACTTATATATTATATAAAACACGGTATAAATATTATACTCTAATGATGTGTTAGAAAGTTGAGATGGCCCAGTGGATATAAGACGTGAATAAATAAATAACCTATAAAATCAGAAGTACTCATCTCCGCCTGAGACATGTACATATGTACATATATTCACCAACACCAGTGGCTGCTCCACATGGCGAATAAATCTCCTAACTCTTATTCTTCACATAATAACAAATAGACCTTCACACAGCAGTAAGGCCTTTGAATATTGTTACAGAATAATAAAGTAATAAAATATTATAATATAATACAGTTTTCATAGATGAAACAATGGGTACAATTAATTTCAATTTAATTCATATTCTCCGTTGAAATATAATTATTTCTAATTTTGTTAAAATTACTTCATGAGAAGCGATTTACTGATAAACGATTTTGAGACTATTTGAAACTAGCAATAAAAAAAATATTAAAATATTTTTAATATTTCTTTTATTGTGATAGTTTCAAATACCTTTTTTTTTTCGCAGGGGAATCCATTTACGGATGATATCCAGGATGCCCGGGTCGGCAGTCCTAGACCTATGTCGGACTCGGCACTTTGGGAGTGCAATACCGTACTAAACCCCTGCGGGAGCCTTCAGCCGCTTTAAATGGAGGGTCCCGGATCTGCAGGCAACAGGATCCCTCCAGCGACAGGCTGGCCTCGGCGAAAAGGCCAGACTTCTCCTCCATGGGGACTGTCCGGCTCACCTCTGAACAGTCCCGACGACGCCGTATCTAGCAGGACCGGGTTCCCATCCCGGCCCGATACGGGCACAGGGGCGTTACTGGAGGCGCATTAAGTAGCGCCTCCTACGCACCCCCATTCGTCGCCCGCGGATGGAGGCCACGTCGGCGGCCTCCTCTCTCACCCGCTCGTCGGCTTCCTTCTGGGACATTACTGTCTCGCAGAAGGAGACCATCGCCTTCCAGGACTCGTCGCCGAGCATCGCGGTGATGATGCTCGGGAGCGACAAGTCCCCTCCGAGGACCGACGTCAGACCTCGACGCAGCACCGCCCATCTCGGGCACACCTCGAGGGTGTGCTGGGCAGAGTCCACCGCCGCGCCACAATCGTGACACTCAGTCGTCGGCTCCCTCTGGGCCGTCCGACACAGGTAGTCACCAAAGCAACCGTGCCCGGTGAGAACCTGCGTCAGACGGAAGGTGAGGGGATAGTTTCAAATACCTACTTAGTATCAAACTTTAGAGATATCGTATACATATAAAATATAATATAGGTACAGTCGAATTTAGGCCTTCTTTGTTTGATTACAGATAAATTTTTATCGTCATATAATTAATTTTTTTTAAGTTTAAATTCTATTAAACATATAAATAGCATAAAAATTTATTTCGTTCCTAAATTCAGATTCATTTCGGATTATTGGATGTGAGGAACAGACGATTTGTTTATGTCATGATATTCCGGGCCAATGAACAGATGGACATGAAACCACATTGCAGATGTGCCAATACGATTTCGTTTTAAATATATCAATCATTTTATATTTTTATATTACATATGTATATCGTTTTATATTAGAATCGGCAAACTTGTGATCGATAAATATTTTAATATTTTTATTAAAGATGCTGAATACATTCAGGGTCTAAAATCCAATTAGAATAATTAATAATATTCTTATAATTTCACCTGCAAAACAACAACATGATAATGGTTTGGAAGGATCACCAAACACAATATTATCAAATATCATCATTGGACCGTCACATATAAGAATGAAATATTAAAAAATTTAATTTAAATTAACCTGTTTCAATCGTCTTATGATAGTATCGGCTATGATGCGCTTGGTTTGCTCAGTGTAAGAACTGCCACAGCTGCAGCTGATCTTATAAGCATTAAAAAAACTACTAATGTATACCATTATAACAAAAATTTAGACACTGTAAATATTTTGAGGGCGAGCGAAGAAAAAGGACGACATTCAGCCGATACCTCGGGCGAAAATAAAAGGTATGTACGTACTTAATTTTACCACGATAACACCCACAACACATAAATATTACGAAGAAGTTGTAATAACGATGCTACATCTCATAGGATAATACACCTAAATATTGACTGACCAAGCACCTTTTAAAGCTTAAAACACCTTTATTAAAATGGCATGTACTCGTACTTTCCTCTTATTTTGATCAACGTACATAATAGGTAATTATTTTTAATCAGAAATATCCTGGTATCCACGTAGTCATTTATAGCCAAACGCCATACAATTAAAGAAATGAATAGTTAGTATATTAAATAGGTAGGTAAGTTAAGTCAATACTAATATTATAATCTTGCAAAATTTGCTTGTTTTTTTGTTTAAAGCATTAAGAGTCTATAATGCGGTTGTCATTTGAAAAAAAAATATTGTTTTATTATTTTTGAAATAGTGCGCATCGACGTTTGTAATCATACTTTTATAGAAATAATAAAAAACTTCATAATTATATGCGTATGACTTAGCGTAATTACAAAGAAAATAATTATCCGCAAAATATTTGAAAATATATAATACTTTTTCTTTAGTAGGTGTTAGGTTTTCTCCATTGAATTTTTTCTTTCTTATATATTCTATATTCTTTATTATATACAAAATTTATCTAAATTCATATTTTAATAATGTATTTTAATATTAGTCCAGTATGCGTGCAGGCTACTTTATCATATTTTGTATATGTAGCTAGTAGAAAGCTCAAGTAAATCCCTTCATTAGACGCACAAAAAGGAGGATCCATTCACGTCTCAAGAGTCATTCTGATATTTCTATTATATGAAGTCATTTAGACGTCAAAATTGTACTCGGTCCGAGAAATTACCGACATCCCACGTGTAACCTTAAGCATGGCGTGTGGTCTCATAACGCTGACAAAATTATAGACCACATATAAAACTTTTTCAAACGAGTGAACGGCTTCCGATGACCAAGACTATTGTAACCTTCGCACCCACTTCACTGTGACTCATGTCGCCCACGATTCTATTACCCAGTTATTAGCATTATAATTTTTGCATAAAATTATTCCATGACCTCTAATATTAGGTTTCATTTCAATTGTCGGGTGTCATAGATGCAATTAGCGATTACCCATGACATAATTTTGTCCTAGGTGCTTGATATTTATTTATGCGTAATATTTTATGACGTCCGGTTATCAAGTCAACGCACGCGACTGCCTATAAAATTAGCGAGTGCGAATGCCAGCCACGCTCCTGGCACCGGCGCGACCGCTGATGCCGTTGAGATAATAATTATGTATTTGGCTACATATTCGCGTATAAGTTACCGCCTGTGATGCGTACGCCGCGAGGCGTAAACAGAAGGTTTGATTACATATCCTCGGTTTATTTAACTTTTAATACCATATTATTATACAACAAGCACCTATACAGTGTTCTACAGGAACTGTAGGATTAACAATAAGATTATAATAAGATAAGTCGTGTGTTGTTTTATCTAAGCCTGTACACGTATTTTCCGGTTAGTTAATTCTATTAAAACAACTGAAGAACAACTACTTTAACCTATTTTCAACTTAATACTTAAAAAGCACATACACGCGTTACATTCATGGCATAATTATTATACAATTTTGATGCAATAAAATAAAATAAATTAAAAACAAATTTGGGATTCGATCTCGCTTTTAAATTCCTTAATATCTCCTTAAAACATGCAGTGGGAAATAAAAGCAAAAAAAAAAATTGAGAACACTAAAACCTGCCAACGGGTTATATGAATTCGCGCTTCGACCGGTCTCATTAATCGAAGCTTAGAATTGAGACTTTGTAGAAAGTGGTATCTACTATTCACTGATTCATGACGTATAATGTACAGGACTAAATAGGGTTGGCATTGTTTTAAACAATTGTTTAAAACAAGTGTTTTAAACAGTGTTTAAAACACATAGAAAAAAGTATATGTGTTTAAAACGTGTTTTAAAACAATTTGTTTTAAACGTGTTTTAAACACGCATAAAAAAACACTAATGTTTTTTTTTCTTTTTTTACGTGTATTGATTAATTTAATGCATCCTAATTTTTTGGTTGATATTATCTATGAAACTGGCAGCTCTGATTTCTATTACTGGCCTTACTTTTCCGAAACATAAAACGAAGGGGCGGCTCGTGGGTTCGGATGGACGAAACTTGAGAGTGTGTGTTACGTGCATGTGCGTGTGGGTTAGCAAGTAGATGCGATTGTTTGTTGGACATTTCTTATTAGGGATAGAAACTTTTCACAAATAATCGATTCTTGATTCAGACTCCAATTTTTTTTTTTCGATCCCCAAAATCGATTAATCGAAGTATGTCAGAATTTTTTATCGATTCTTGCGTTTCCAATTATATACTAAATATGGATGTTCGTGAAAAAAATTAGTATTTATATTTCTGTTGATATAATTTTAATAAGATTTTAAATAAGCTCCAAGTCGCATAGCGTGCAAAGGAGATAGGGCTATGGCTTCGTACTTCTCTGCAAGATCGAATCAGAAATGATTAGATCCGCAGACGAACGACGGTTGCCAACATAGACCAACGGATTTGCAAGCTGAAGTTGCAGTGGGCAGAGCACATAGCTCGTAGAACTGGCGGCCGATAGGGCAGAAAGGTTCTCTAGGGGAGACCATGTACCGGCAAGCGCAGCGTTGGACGGCCGTCCGCAAGATGGTTAGGCAACTTGAAGAAAGTCGCCGGAAGCCGTTGGATGGAGGCTGGCTTGAACCGGTCGCTCTGGAGGTCAATGGGGGAGGCCTACGTTCAGCAGAAGACATCCAATAGATATGATGAATATATCGTAGCATCGGATTGATAGTTTACGATATTTTTATTCTCTATACTTGCATTGGTAATCTACTTAAATGCCTAAAAAAGGACATTTCTTCTACGTAGATATGGTAATCTACGCACACTCTTAAAAAAGCTCAATTGGTATCAAATATTACCTACTCGATCGAGAATCGATTCTAAATAATCGATTATTTCAAGACAAAAGTTGATTCTCGAGTAGAATCGGAATCGATTTTGCCATCCCGATTTTTTGTTCGAATTACGTTAGAAATTGTTTTTTAACTAGGATATTGTATATAGTTTACTAATATTGTGTGTTAATCAATTAGAAATGATGACAGGACGTAAAAAGAATCCGCTTTGGCGACATTTTAGTAATTTGCTGGAGATGGTGAAAAACTGGCACATTAGCTATCGAACTTTGTATGGGAGATCGAAAACGAAACTTCATTTGCGAGGGTATGTTTCTTGGGGAAAGTTTTTCAGTATGACAAGCAGATCAGGAGGTTAAAATATCATCGATTGCCCCAGATTCACTCAGTATAATAGAGTAGATTTGATATGGTTGTTTTACTAATAAGATATACATACTATACTTAATAATTAATTTAAAATAATGTTTTAAACATGTTTTAAACAGCTGCATAAAAAACATCTTAAATTTTTGTTTAAAACAATGTTTTTTTTAATATTCTGTTTTAAACAGGATGTTTTGTTCTTTTAAAAAAAAAACTGTTTTTTTTTCAACCCTGGGACTAAAGTTAAATACCTATTAAAATATAGTAAAATCAAATATGCTTTCATATTTGATTGTTACATATGAAACAATATAATTTAAATACGTGTCATATATGTCAATATCGTGTTTGTATTAGGATATATACGTCTCGCAATAGTTTGTCCAAATGTCATTTTGAGACCGATATCATTTCTGTTGCAGATTTAAATCAGAGACCTAAATGGAGGGGATAGTGACTCATCCCATACCATGTCAATGTAGCGTTGAACTTGCTATTACACTTCGCTTCTTAATTACCGATACAGTTTCGATGACCGACAAAATACGCTCGTAATTACGCTTGAAGACGAACATTTCGTAGAAAGAATTGCTATTTAAGATCGATCCGTATAATTAATTGTTAACTTCCTTTGATATTGACATTTTATATATTTGTTTTAGTTTTGATAGACATAAAGGAAAACAAAAAAAAAAGAACGCGAGGCGAACATGCAATGTTGAACAAGACAAAAATTTAAATCACATTGCTTGTCTCTTGTCTCTTTATTGTACACTATGAATAGAAAAAAAGTCATAACAAATAAAGAAAGATGTACAAAGGCTGTCTTATCGCTAATAGAGCAATCTCTTCCAGAAAACCTTTGGGTATGGGACACAGTAAAGTAAAGGCTTGTATTTAGAGGACATTTTTATTATTTACATTTTTTTTCTCATACCTCAGTGCCTGAAAGACGACTTGAAGAGAGTCGCCGGAAGTCGTTGGATGGAGGCTGCTTCAAGCCGGTAGGTAGCTCTAGTGGTCGATACGGGAGGCCTACGACGTTCAACAGTAGACATCTAATGGCTGATATGATTATGATGACCATTTATTTTTATAGCGGCCGTAGTATGTTCTATGAAAATTAAAATATATTATAGTTCCAAAGATATAGTCCTATAACAGACGAACGGACGGAAAGACAGCGAATTAGTAAGTAACACGGAAAAAAATCTGTTTATAACCTTTATTTACTCTGTTCTTAGAAAACTGATAAATTTGTTTGAAAATTAAAAAAAAAACATGTTTTTGAAATTAATTGTGAAAAATTATTGTTTAGGTATACACCTATACATCAATCCTATAAGTTATCATAAACGTCAACAATTGTGAGACATTGTTACCGCGTGACACAACTAGTTGTACCATAAAATGAACGTAAGTCTTGAAGGACGATGTAGGAATCAAGAAATTATGCATAATTCATAAGTTAAATGTTCCTTATGTCAAAGCCGTCAATCGCTCACGACAGCCGATCAGGTAAATGAATATTTTAAAGTACATTATACAATTATTTATAAGCTATGCTACGTTTATGACAGCCATTCTGTAGTGGTGCGAATAGCCGACGTAACATCGACGCGGGTTCGATTCCCGCTCGAAGCAGAATTTTGTATTTATATTATTTATTTTTATATTTGTTTCTGGTCTTGGTGTATGTCCATACGAATCTCCCCACAATGCCTCGGCGAGCACGTAAAGCCGTCAGTGCCGGTTGTTATCATGACACCTGTGACCTGATATAAATTCTTACTCATGGTAGAGAAGTTATCCGACAACCAGCAATGAAGCAGCGTCGTCGATTTAACTCTAACCCATCTATATGGAGAAGAGGCCTTCGTTCAGCAGTGGGACGCGGACGTTTGCAGACTGATTCGGTTACGTTATGAAAACCATTTTCCATAATATATAAAAAATATATAATATTTTTACTGCACTGAAACGACATAAATATGACTCTACTTTGCATAGGGCTTAGGGACTTGCTCTCATGCTCTGCTTGGACTCTTCAAGTCTTCACTCTGCATTAAAATTATCCGCCTACCAATAATGAAGTTGGCGGGTAATTTAGTTACCAAGAGAAACGATTATAATCATATTTTTATGAGAACAATTGGGCTTTTCATGCTCTGAGACACTGTACTAACCTCAAGGATAAACATCTAGACCAAAAATAATTTATACAAATACAAATATCCGCTCCGAGCGAGATTCGAACGTCAATGTTAATAGAACTGTCGTCACTACAGAAGGGTCATCCCAAAAAAAAAGGTTTAAAAAAATAAACCTTATCGATGTTTTTAATCCTTTTGGGCAACACAAATATGCTATTTGGTCATATTGCACTTATAATTTCTTAATTCTTTATGATTATCTAATATTTTAGCATAACGCTGTTAGATTATCTTATAAAATAAATATATCGTACCTTTTAGTCATCCAGAACTAATAAGAAAGGCTATCATGCGTCACATTATAATATTACGTAACGGAACACTACATTAAAAAACTATTTGTTTGTTTATAGACATTTTTTGCTTAATAATAAAAAAAGGCCAAATAGTAAAACATAAAAGAATATATACTATATTTTGCTTTTTCTCTGGCGCTTTATTAGATACAATATAGAAAGTTAGCCTTCACTAATTAAAATAATATTATAAAAAATATGCCTCTCGTTTGAAGCATCAAAATTCGCACGCCAAAATTATTCCGCTGTTAAATAATACTAACAAAGTTTTTTAAACCGTAACAATTACTTATTGATTTTATGTTTTCTTTATTCATTATAAAAACTTTCTATTAATTCTCTTTTATATTAAGTGTGGAATTGTACATAACAAAACAGCCAATGAAAGCAAAAAACGTTTCTTAGTATTTATGTTTTATTCTGCTATTAAATCGAAACACAGTGTATTGATATACATAATTGAATCTTCGTCTATTGAATAATTCAAACGGTAATTACTTTCATGCAGTTACAAAATACTTTCACGCTTGTAATGAAAATAAGGGTGTCATTATTTCATTCATTTATCTGTGGCGCGCATTAGATACTAAACTTGAAGTTGAAAATAACACTACAGAATAGAATATAACACAGCATATAATACGAATGTACTTATCTAAACTTTCTCTCTACCTTTGTTACCTATCACATATTATGATCTTTTACAAGCAGTCGTAATGTAAATAACGGATATAGACAGATAATGAAATAAGTATATATACTTATATTTTATAGTATAGGTATGAAGTATATCTATGAACTTAACTGAACTGAACCAGACTGTAAAGAACACGGGGATTTGTCGCTCCCGAGCGTCATCACCGCGATGCTCGGCGACGACGAGTCCTGGAAGGCGATGGTCTCCTTCTGCGAGACAGTAATGTCCAAGAAGGAGGCCGACGACCGGGGGAGAGAGGAGGACACCGACGTGTCCTCCATCCGCGGGCGATGAATTGGGGTGCGTAGGAGACGCTACTTAATGCGCCTCCAGTAACGCCTCTGTGCCCGTGTCGGGCCGAGATGGGAACCCGGTCCTGTTAAACACGGCGTCGTCGGGACTATTCAGAGGTGAGCCGGACAGTTCCCATAGAGGAGAAAATTAATGACTGTTAAAAAAATTACTGTAGCCGAAGTTTTATCATTCGTTCTATTGTTTACTCTTATTTGAAACGCTAAATGCTGTAAATAAAAAAATTCATAATGCTTGCAAATTAATCTAATAACGTGTATTATACGTCACCCATGCCATATAGAATAAAGTCCTTGCAAAAAGCTGTAGTAATTACATTTATTAGGTACGCTTATAATTCCATATATACGCCATACGCCAGAATATTATAAATATTAATATATTACATACGCGATATATGAACGCACATTATGACCTCACTTTGACAAGACAATAGACATAGTTGACAAACATGGAATTTAAAACAGCTATACTAATTTTAAAAAAATATATATTAGTTGTAATCATGATATTACGGCAATGATGATATAGATACAGTAGTCGGACAATTACATTAGTAATCAATACTTATTGTGAAATTATATTTGAAATGTGTATATGAAACAGTACCTACACAAACCGGCATATTTAGCGGAACATAAAAAAAGGTTTGATATCAGTATCATATAAGGTTGCTGGCTGGTTTATACGTCATTTAATTTAAAAACAAATAAATTCAAATTGAGAAAACAACTCAACATCACATTTTATGCAATTGTTTTAATTTTATTCAAATACACCTTATATGGAACGAACTTCGAGTTAGTTAACATTTCATTGAAATACTGTTTTTTTTGTTAGTTTTTTTTTTTAACGCGTATCTTTTTGGAGTTGAGGACTGAATTATGCCTGACTTAGCCCCAACGGAGATTGCCAGGGCACTCGAAATGCGAAGAAATGTACAAACCATACCAAGTAATATCCAGAAATCTTCGTCGACCAGTTTCAACGATTCATCGCAGTATCCAACGGTTCAGGGAGACCGGTACTTATGTGAGAAGAGCAGGACAAGGCAGAAAAAGACGCACTTCGAGTAGGGATGATCGTTTCATTCGGCTTCGTCTACGTAGGAACCCCCGTTTGACGGCCGTCCAAGCCCGACATGAGTTAGAAGCAGTGCGGATTGTAACCGTAAGTGAGCGTACGGTACGAAGAAGGTTCGAAGAAGCTGGTTTGGGTTCATTTGTGCCCGCCAAGGCTCCAAGGCTCGAGGTAAATCATCGTAGAAACAGGTTAACTTTTGCTCAGGAACATCGACTTTGGAATGCGGACCAATGGAGTAAGGTATTGTTTAGTGATGAGTGCAGAATTCTCTTAAATCAAATTGACGGCAGCCGGCAGGCAAAAAATATACAGACGCAAAGGAGAACGATACATTCAGACAAATTTTGAAACTACAGTTGCATACGGTGGTGGATCAATAATGGTTTGGGCGGGCATTTGTTTGGGAGCTCGGACAGACTTGGTAGTAATTGACAGAGGGAGTCTGACTGCAGACCGCTATATCAGAGAAGTTTTAGCAGAAAATGTCGTACCGTTTGCCCCATATATCGGTGACGATTTTATTTTTATGCAGGATAATGCTCGGCCGCATACCGCTCTAGTAACTCAAGCTTATCTTAATTATATGAATATCACTGTTATAGAGAGGCCAGCGAGATCACCGGATATGAACCCAATAGAGCACGTTTGGGATTTGCTGAAAAGAAAAGTTAAGTCCAGAATTCCAGCTCCTGCCAACGTGGGTGAACTGCGAATCGCCGTAGTTGAGGAATGGCGGAGACTATCCCAGGAGACCATCGATAACATCATTCTCAGTATGCCTAGACGGGTAGAAACTTTAATAAGAGCACGTGGAGGAAATATTCGATATTAATCACCATTTTTCTAACTTAATTAATTTTTATTTTAATATTAATTTTCACTTTTCCCGGTTACATGAAAAGTTCAAAAATGTACCATTTTTACCAAATAGCCTTTACTCGCAAAATCTGTTCTTAATGTGATTTCATTTTAAGTAAAACAAATGAAACTTTAAATAACAAAAGAAGTGTAGTAAGTAGATTTTAAAATAAAACCATATTTTTTTTAATTATGTACCTTTTTTTGTGTTCCGCTAAATATGCCAGTATGAATATTTAAAACATTTTTGTGGAAACATTATAAAATGATATTAAAAAGAAGAAAAAAAAGTTTAACAGTGTATTTCTATCTATAAACGCATTCGATACGCTTTGATATAGTTCGTGATTATAATAGTCATAGGTAAAGATGTACATAAAATACTGTATATATTAATACGTGAAGCAAAAACTTTTTACCCCTTTTTACGAAAATTACGCGGACAGAGAAGTATGAAATTTGGCACAGTTAAAGTTTATATGGAGAAGAAATGCAGAATGCTAATATTTTTTATAATAATGCTCAAAAAATACATTAAATTCATACAATGACGTATATATACCCAAATTTTGTTTATTGTCAAAGTCTGTTGTGAACACAGTCTTAAATACAGGTCTTGCAATGAATTTTATTATCACAGATCAGGTCCAATAACTGCTGCATATGTTCACTATGTTATGCGTAATCATATTTTTATGATGTTGACAATGCTGTTAATTATAGATTAGGTCGAATTTCGACCACTGGGCGACCACTAGTTATAAAAAACGACTTTTTATTATGAAACTAGCAAACCCGGCGAACTCCGTTTCGCCACCAACTTATTTTCGTGAGGGATACTCACACCACGTACTGGCGCCATGCAAAACCATATTGGTTTGTAGTACATGCTATGTATCAGAAATGGCGCTGTATGTGAAAAATGATTTTCCCTGTTTTCCTGCTTTTCTGTTGAAAATTTTCCTGAATTTAGTTTGCTATAAAGCTCACGGAGCCCGAGACCTTTCCAACGAATGCAAAACCGTGGAAATCGGTTCGTGCGTTCTGGAATTATAGCGTCAGGAAGGAAAACCCGACTTATTTTTATATTATAGATGAAAACTTCCCAGACTTTCCAAGCGAACAAAAAAACAAAAACAAGTGAAGGATATTCATTATTATATCATCATGTGTCCATGACTATTATTAAAATTAAGAAATCGAAACAAACAATACAATTGAAGTTCTGTAATTCAATTACCAAGAATCGGCATATCGAATTATTTGCGGGGTTAAAACAATAACGCAGCGACTTCACGATTTAGTAACGCGAAATGTACTCCTTGATGCGGAACGTTGAGCTAGTTCATTCGATCTGTGACTTTATTACGAAGAGTTAATGTACTCATTGTTCCATGTGAAATATATAATGCAACACAATACCCATAAGTAGATCGCTTTCAAAGCAAAATAGGCTCGATAACTAAAACTCCTCTGATCTAGAAATGTCACTATTTGATAGGTGTTATTACGAGGCTGGCCCATAAAATTTCTGTTGTTGCATATCTAAAGTAAAAGATTTACACTGAACTTAATTTAATAACGTAACCTTGAAAGATGTATCAAATTCTCATGTTCGGTATATTTATTTAGTTTAGGCTGTTTATAATATTATGTTATAAATAGTAAGTAAGTAAATTTAATAATTTTTTTGTTTCATTATCTGATCAATAAAATTATTGCTTCACACGAAAGCTATTTTTAAAACAATAAAAAAATAAATGCTTGTCGTCCGTAATGGCATCACTTGAAATGGCAAATTTTCGCTCTAAAAATTTTAGAATCATGAACTAAATTAGGTTTTTAAAAAAATGTTGCCTATATTACTAAAAGATTTGGTCTAAATTCAGTTAATTAACAATACGTAAGTTTAATTACGTAAACATTGATCAAAATGATGCGATAATACAAACTACAAAATTAATTAGAAAAAAAAGCCTTAAAACTATACCTAGAAAATCGCAATTTAATGTTACGTAGATACCTGAACCTTTAGTTCCGAAATCAAACAAGATTAATTTAAAGCAGGATGGTGACTAACAGTAAAAAGAAAAACAAACACTGTGTGATTCTTAAAACTATCACGGATGTAGAGCTAAGGGATCGTTTAGGAGGCGGCAGAACGCCAACAAATTGTTTGATAATAACTTATGAAGATGTTTACGTTCAGAAAACTAATAGGTACGCGCATCTTAGCCTATATCTATTAATTTTACTACAGATAAAAATAAAATTTTAACAAAAAAAAAAAAAAAAAAACAACTTCAACAGGCGCGATGTTTGTTATATTGTGTGATTGTGTAAACAATATATGCGATTGCAGCAACCACAACAGATTTGCTGCCATTTATTGAAGAGTTCCGCATGTCTCTGAAGATCTTCATCAGAACATTACCAGACTAGAAAGGGACCACCTACACTACGAAATACTACGATTCTCTTCCAAACCATCTTATAAGGTTTTTTTTTTATTATTCATTTTACATCAACAAGTAATAAAATGAGAACATCATCAACGTAGCCAAAGTCGCAAATACGCATTATTAGTGACAACTCAAAAACTACTAGTTACATCTCGCTCAAATTTAAAGGGGACCACATGACTCGCACCAGCTTTCGACTATAAAAATAATTATAAAAAACGTTACACCCAGTAAAGAGTTATGAGATAACACACATAAAAAATACAGTTGAATTGAGAACCTCCTCTTTTTTGAAGTTAGTTAATAAATTGTGCACTTTACTATTACAAGTCGTAAACTAGGAGCTACGACGTCGTTATATGTATAATTAAATTCAATAATAAAAAGCAATTTCCACCATTATTAATATCGTGTGTTGAGGTGTGTTTTAAAGACTACCGTTACCTATTTAACAACTCCAGACCTTTTTTTCAGCCATAAAAATCATTTAATCGACTGTTTATTAGAGTTAATATTTATGTACTATTTGACTATTATTATCTTTTGCCTACTTTGATCTCAGACCCTCAATCATAACTCACTCTAAGTTCCACCTTTATGTTATTTTTATTTATAAATCAAAGCACGTATAACTTAGTCATATTGGGCTATTATACAATACAGGATGACTGGTAAATTACTATCAATATTTAAGGAGAATACTCGGTACATGATTCTCATTCGAATTACGTTAAAAAAATAGGTACTTAATTTTTGACCAAATTTTCCTAAATTTCAATTCAAATAAATGAAGCGTTGACACTTTTCCAGTCATGCCAGCGGCACGGGCACAGGTGTTGCACTGTGCCGCTCACACTCATTTTTTTGTTAACAAAACAATAAAAATATCGAATAATAATGACGGGGATTCGAATAAACTTTTTTTTTACGGCGAAACGGTTTTTCCAATGAAACGCGCGTGAATGACAATGTTCTTTTTTCGAAATTCATACAGATGTTCTTTTTTGAAATTCATACAGATACTACGCATAGAACAGTAAGAATGTGGCTGCCTGTTGAGTAGACCCTTTGCACAGAAGGGATAAAAAAACAAAAGAGTTATTATGAAATTCAGTACAACATAATAGCATCTGTTCGGATGATATAAAGGTTATTAATTACTTATTATGACATTGGGTGTTTTAATGTTGGTTTCTGTTTCAGAATCTTTTATAGAGGATTTAAAGCATGGAAGTAGATAAATTACATTACTTTAGAAGTTTTGATCCAGGAGATTATTAATAATATGACGTGGTGGTGTCCCACAGGCGATATCTGACAACCAGATCCTGATCGTGATCGGCGAGACGGGGTCGGGCAAGAGGACGTAGATCACGCAGTACGTGTGCGAGTGCGGGCTGGCGGCGCGCGGCCGCGTGGCGTGCACGCAGCCGCGCCGCGTGGCCGCCATGTCCGTGGCCAAGCGCGTGGCCGAGGAGTTCGGCTGCCGGCTGGGCGAGGAGGTCGGCTACACCATCCGCTTCGAGGACTGCACGGGGCCCGACACCGTCATCAAGTGAGTCACCTAAGTACTTAGGAGTCGTCCATTATCACGTCATGTTTGGTTTTTTAGCATATTTCAACCCCCCCTCTAGTGATATGTGGTAATGTTTGAGAATAACACTGCCACCCCCCCCATACCCAATATCACCTTTATTTTTTATTTTTTTTTTGGAACAACCCATATTTAAATTTTCAGAAAAATGCCTTTAAATACAGGTATAATCTGATTTTTTTTGGAAAATTAAGCATCATGATAAAAATGTTCAGATAAACATTAAGGTTGCTGATTGTTTTTGACAGGCATAAGGCATAAAAAAAAATATAAAAAACATATATTTTCGAAAAATAAATACACGTGATATCTCATTCCCTTCCCCTCCTCATGATTTTTCGTGATATTTTTAACCCCTCCCTCCTTTTCGACTCTCACGTGATTATTGAACGATTCCTTATTTAAATTATTTTTATTTTATTCAGATTTTTTTTTTACTCGTTTATTAGACTATTATTAATGAATGTTTCTTCTTTGCACAGTTTTTTCTTTTCACAGTGTGCCGTTCACATCATTTACCTAGTCAACAAATTTGTTGCTTGAACGAGTAAAATATCTTAGTATTTTTGCCTATCCTAAGCCAGGATTAAAGTATTAAGGGGCCTGGGTCATGCTTGTTTATCCTGCTACCCTGTTAACACGTGGCGGCGTTTGGATGTAGGTAAACTACCTGTTTTGTGTCGAAAGTGCAGCTAGGTGCTAGGGTGTCCAGATGACGCGTACATAATTAGATAATTGTTGAGTAACTTTACTTAAAAGTTTATTAATATTTACCTATTGTTTTTTACATAATTCGAATGAGAATCATGTACCGAGTATTCTCCTTAAATATTGATAGTAATTTACCAGTCACTCTGTATATCAAAAAAGTAAAAAAATACTGTAATTATAATTTTTATAGACTAAATATATCTCTTTTTTATAGAATTATTTTTTCTGTTCTCTTTGAAGACAAAACATAGATATCCCATTTTTATGAATGGAAAACGAAATATGTATGTACTTAGAGCAAGCATAAATAAAAACGTAATTTTAAAACAAACTTAATGATTTTTGAAAAAACCTGTGTTATTGGAGCCAGTATTAATTAGAGTTCCGTACCATAAGGGTGGCATGGAACCCCCTTATTAAGACAATGTTTTCCATCCGCCCATTTGCCACAGGACTTAAAGTTTTCATAATAAAAATAGGTACTTAATTTTTGACCAAATTTTCATAAATTTCAATTCAAATAAATGAAGCGATGACATTTTTTCAGTCATGCCGGCGGCACATGCACAGGTGTTGTAATGTGTCGCTTGTTCACACCTAAAAATTGCCAAAGTCACATAATTTACCTAGTCAACAAATTTGTTGCTTAAAAGAGTAAAATATCTTAGTATTTTTGCCTATCCTAAGCCAGGATTAAAGTATTAAGGGGCCTGGGTCATGCTTGTTTATCCTGCTACCCTGTTAACACGTGGCGGCGTTTGGATGTAGGTAAACTACCTGTTTTGTGTCGAAAGTGCAGCTAGGTGCTAGGGTGTCCAGATGACGCGTACATAATTAGATAATTGTTGAGTAACTTTACTTAAAAGTTTATTAATATTTACCTATTGTTTTTTACATAATTCGAATGAGAATCATGTACCGAGTATTCTCCTTAAATATTGATAGTAATTTACCAGTCACTCTGTATATCAAAAAAGTAAAAAAATACTGTAATTATAATTTTTATAGACTAAATATATCTCTTTTTTATAGAATTATTTTTTCTGTTCTCTTTGAAGACAAAACATAGATATCCCATTTTTATGAATGGAAAACGAAATATGTATGTACTTAGAGCAAGCATAAATAAAAACGTAATTTTAAAACAAACTTAATGATTTTTGAAAAAACCTGAGTTATTGGAGCCAGTATTAATTAGAGTTCCGTACCATAAGGGTGGCATGGAACCCCCTTATTAAGACAATGTTTTCCATCCGCCCATTTGCCACAGGACTTAAAGTTTTCATAATAAAAATAGGTACTTAATTTTTGACCAAATTTTCATAAATTTCAATTCAAATAAATGAAGCGATGACACTTTTCCAGTCATGCCGGCGGCACATGCACAGGTGTTGTAATGTGTCGCTTGTTCACACCTAAAAATTGCAAAGTCACATAATTTACCTAGTCAACAAATTTGTTGCTTAAAAGAGTAAAATATCTTAGTATTTTTGCCTATCCTAAGCCAGGATTAAAGTATTAAGGGGCCTGGGTCATGCTTGTTTATCCTGCTACCCTGTTAACACGTGGCGGCGTTTGGATGTAGGTAAACTACCTGTTTTGTGTCGAAAGTGCAGCTAGGTGCTAGGGTGTCCAGATGACGCGTACATAATTAGATAATTGTTGAGTAACTTTACTTAAAAGTTTATTAATATTTACCTATTGTTTTTTACATAATTCGAATGAGAATCATGTACCGAGTATTCTCCTTAAATATTGATAGTAATTTACCAGTCACTCTGTATATCAAAAAAGTAAAAAAATACTGTAATTATAATTTTTATAGACTAAATATATCTCTTTTTTATAGAATTATTTTTTCTGTTCTCTTTGAAGACAAAAAATAGATATCCCATTTTTATGAATGGAAAACGAAATATGTATGTACTTAGAGCAAGCATAAATAAAAACGTAATTTTAAAACAAACTTAATGATTTTTGAAAAAATCTGTGTTATTGGAGCCAGTATTAATTAGAGTTCCGTACCATAAGGGTGGCATGGAACCCCCTTATTAAGACAATGTTTTCCATCCGCCCATTTGCCACAGGACTTAAAGTTTTCATAATAAAAATAGGTACTTAATTTTTGACCAAATTTTCATAAATTTCAATTCAAATAAATGAAGCGATGACATTTTTTCAGTCATGCCGGCGACACATGCACAGGTGTTGTAATGTGTCGCTTGTTCACACCTAAAAATTGCCAAAGTCACATAATTTACCTAGTCAACAAATTTGTTGCTTAAAAGAGTAAAATATCTTAGTATTTTTGCCTTTCCTAAGCCAGGATTAAAGTATTAAGGGGGACTGGATCATGCTTGTTTATCCTGCTACCCTGTTTACACGTGGCGGCGTTTGGACGTAGATAAACTACCTGTTTTGTGTCGAAAGTGCAGCTAGCTGCTAGGGTGTCCAGACGATGCGTAAATAATTGGATAATTGTTGAGTAACTTTACTTAAAAGTTTATTAATATTTACCTATTTTTTTTACATGATTCGAGTGGGAACCGTGCGCCGAGCGCTCTCCCCGAATGTCGATGGTAATTCACCAGTCACCCTGTATATTACCACGTTACATCGACAAAAAATAAAAAAAAAATAAAATTTTTAAATTAAGTAGAACTTAGGGTTCCCATACTAAAAACATACTTTTAATCGATCTTACCAAATATGTATAATCATTACAGTGACATGGAACGATACATGTGGAAGTCCGAATCGCACTTGGCCGGTTTTTTAAGAATTATTTTAGATAGTAAATAGCTAGCCTTATCTCAGAAGACTACACACACGTCAACAGAAGCCGTCGATTCGCAGAAGCGCGATATGTAAATATTATTGCGCCGCTCGGTCGAACCGATCTTAGCGAAATGCTGACTCTAAACATTCCGACTTGCACCGCTACACCATAATATTGGTAAATCTTAAGCCACCGCAATGAATAGAAGTGTTCATTGTATTTACAAATAGAATGTAGAGTTGTAAACCTAGTCTATATTCTATTGCGCGAAAGCTTCGCCATGTTTGTTCACATGGCAAAACTGTAATGGTGTATTTATTTTAATTGTAAAAAATATTTTTTTATGTATAAACAATACTAATATAAAGCAACAATCTTGAATCTTTTTTAATTTACTAACAACATTTAAGGAATTTAGAACTATTTTAATCGGTTCAGCTGTTTTTATATAATGTATAGTTTGAAGATTTTCCTTTTTCACGACAATACGTAGACAGTGTTTTCAAGATTAATTGAAACCAACTTTCGTAATTTTTTTGAAAAACTTGTAAACAAATCTAGCAAAGTATCTTTTAGATCCCGTTTTTTTTTTAAATCCAGCTGTTTTCGAGTAATCAGTGAAGTTAGATAAAAAAAAAAACATATATACCTAATTTATATAGGCAATGAATTATGACTCTACTCATTTTTTCGTAATCGGTTTTCTAGAACCACGTAATAAATGCTTATAACTTACATGTAAGCTGTTAGAGCACAGTAGAAAAATGTCAAAAGTGATTACATAAACATAGCTTCAAACTTAAACATATAGGCATTCTAAAAGCCTTTAGTCCACTGTCGATGTCTCCTCCTTGTGTTCCTGTTTTGGGTTAGCTATTTGTATAATCCAAATAAATCCTGACATTCTTTCTCTTATTTTTATTAAAGAAATACCTGACTAAAATTTAGGTACTTTACTAAGTTAAATGCATCTTAAAAATTAACGTAATCGTACTCGAACAGCATTACAGCTACGACATGAATTTGGCTATAATATACTATAATAGTTTGCTACAGCGACGTCAATGGCGTTTTTAAAAGACCCATAATACGAATTTCGCGATGTGAAATTTTTTGAGAAATGACAATGTGGTTTTTCCGCTTAGTAACCGTTTTCATTTTTTAAACATAAAATATAATGTTAGATCTTTGAGATTCAAATGGTAAATTCTAAGTCACTTCTAAGCAATTGTTCGACATACGCGCTGTCGGAAAGTACGCAACTATTAGGCAACTCGTCTCATTTGTCTAGATGTCCACACATCAGTTCGTAGATCTAAAAAAAATATTTTGGAAGTGGTACAAAATTGAGGTAACTTAGTCAAGACATAATTATATAATTTAATGATGATCGCATACACAATTCTATTCATTACATATTACGTATTAAGTATGCTGTTTCACTTTCGCCCTCGTCCAATTTAAAAAACCATGTGAGAAATAAATCAATGCCTGTAAATTTTTTCCTATACCTACTTAACGGCAAAATTTGTTCCAAACAGTGATACTTGAGTAATTTTACTTCAACTTTTGAATACGTTGCTATAACAATTTCTTACCTTTTTTTGTCGCATCCATTTACGGATGATATCCAGGACGCCCGGGTCGGCAGTACTAGACCTATGTCGGACTCGGCACTTTGGGAGTGCAATACCGTACTAAACCCCTGTCTTCAGCCGCTTTAATTAGAGGGTCCCGGATCTGCAGGCAACAGGATACCTCCAGCGATAGGCTGGCCTCGACGAAAAGGCCAGACTTCTCTTCTATGGGGACTGTCCGACTAACCCCTGAACAGTCCCGACGACGCCGTATCTAGGAGAACCGTGTTCCCATCCCGGCCCGACACACGCACAGGGGCGTTACTGGAGGTGCATTAAGTAGCGTCTACTACGCACCCCCATTCGTCGCCCGCGGATGGAGGCCACGTCGGCTGCCTCCTCTCTCATTTGCTCGTCGGCCTCCTTCTGGGACATTACTGTCTCGCAGATCATCACCTTCCAGGACTCGTCGTCGCCGAGCATCGCGGTGATGACAAGTCCCCTCCGAAATACATGTTCTTACCTACCTTCTACCAACCGTATAGGTACTTAACCTTGAATTTATTCGCCGATGCTAGTAAACCCGTGAGATAATAGCAACAATAACTTAGTATGTTAATTTCGAACTCAAATATGACAAAAAATCAAGACTATTATTTTAATTGTATAAAATGTTACCACAACTAGTTGCAACTATTACGTATTACATGTTTAAAAAGCTTGATGCCTTTTCCAGTTCTCTCATATCTGTACGGCAAACAATAATGAAGTGACATAACAAAAAGAACCAGCGGTATAAACGAGATTTTAAGCAAACTGGACTAAAGTAAATGAATCTTTAAGAAAGTAGTATTTCAATCTTAAAGAGACACGGTTTGTCGCTTTTACTGTTGTTTGTTCCTGCATCGCATTGCTTGTAATGTACTTTAATAATTACATTCGATTATTTTCATTTTCTTACTTTAATAATTATAAATTTATTCTCTTAAAAATTTTATGTTTGTATCTTAAAGGAATTTCATTTATTAATGTAATATGATTTATTTAAATAATACAATTAAGAAAAATTAATTATATAAAACTTGTTACGTCCGTCGAATAAAATTAAGAAGTATTTTAATATTGAATTCGTAGGACTATATGAAAAACCATACCACTGAAGGCAAAGTTAAAATGGATTTATTATATAAATTCCAGTTTTGATATATTGTATGACTGCGTAAAAACTTCGGCCCAGCCTTTGTTTACTCGAAGTCGTAATGAACCAGCTATGTAATATATGAGTTAAACGAAACACAAGTAGGCATATAAGTGAGTTTATTAGCATTTAAAGTGAAAAGCGAATTGAAAGCAGTGACCGGTGTCCCCGGAACACGACACTGGGCCACAAAGGGTAATGTGTCGACACGTCGACCGACAAAGACCGCTCGAGGGACCACGATTAGTCAGTCATACACTACAGATGTACTACACCAGAATACTGATGAGACCACAGTAATGTAGCTGTCTTTCCAGCTCCGTTAAGCGATGCAGCGCTTGTTAATTATAACCTTATTTGCAGTAACCGGACTCATTGTAAGCGCTGAAATGTTTCAACTTGTGAGGGATCATTAAACTCGATTAATAGGAAGTGCTATTCTTAACAACTGACTGTATATTTGAAGCGTAGTTGTCAAAAAAACCTAATACTATTTCTGGGCTATTTGTTTAAAATATACAGGGTGACTGGTGAATTACCATCGATATTTGGGGAGAACGCTCGGCGCGCGGTTCCCATTCGGGTCATTTAATAAAAATAGATACTTAATTTTTGACCAAATTTTCATAAATTTCAATTCAAATAAATGAAGCGATGACACTTTTCCAGTCATGCCGGCGGCACATGCACAGGTGTTGTAATGTGTCGCTTGTTCACACCTAAAAATTGCCAAAGTCACATAATTTACCTAGTCAACAAATTTGTTGCTTAAACGAGTAAAATATCTTAGTATTTTTGCCTTTCCTAAGCCAGGATTAAAGTATTAAGGGGGACTGGATCATGCTTGTTTATCCTGCTACCCTGTTTACACGTGGCGGCGTTTGGACGTAGATAAACTACCTGTTTTGTGTCGAAAGTGCAGCTAGCTGCTAGGGTGTCCAGACGATGCGTAAATAATTGGATAATTGTTGAGTAACTTTACTTAAAAGTTTATTAATATTTACCTATTTTTTTTACATGATTCGAGTGGGAACCGTGCGCCGAGCGCTCTCCCCGAATGTCGATGGTAATTCACCAGTCACCCTGTATATAAATGACTAATAGAAACTTTTCAATTTATCTAACGAATTAATAAAGAGAAAATAAATTACCTTTGTCCTCTTGTAAGCTTACTATTAATAATAGCATATGAGATACCTAAATATATGAGAATATTAATATATGAGAATTGTAGGAGTTATCAGTTGTAATAAATCTGTCGAGGATAGGTTATTGTGCGTTTACCTTTTGTGAAGACCTCAAATTTTAGTGAAAGCGAAATTTATAACCAACACTATAGTATATCTTGTCTCCTAATACATTAGAACGTGTGTATTTAGAGAGCAATAAATATATAAAAGGGCTTATAAATCAAACACCTTCGATATAACTTTCTTTTAGAACACTTTTATGGTCAGTTTTAATTCATTTTCACAGTCAGTAATCAAGCGTGTATAATGAAAGTTTAATTGGAAAATAATTTCATAATAAATTATAGCTGTATAATACAACGGTACTAGTATTTTAAATTATTTTTTTAGTCTGAGAATAACACTGTAAATAGTGAAATCTTACAAAAATACTTGAACCGACTATGAATACTACAAGCTTTTTGAATACTCGTAAGTTAACCTACCTTGTAGATTACGTAGTACGGTGCAACTGGTTAAGTAAAACATTTTTTACATAATAAAAGAGAATTATTTAATATTTTATTTACGTAGAACTGGTATTCCTGTGACTTCGTTCATTGAGACGTTGCATACTTTAACTTTATTTATTTCAATCGAAGCTCTTTTTTCCTAAATTATTTTATTTAATAATACTCGAACTTTAATGAATCGTTTTGTAACGAATATACGAACGAGTATTCATTCTCTTTTCGCCATAAATATTAATCTTTAGATAGGTTGATATTGATGATACTCTTTTCAGTATCTGTAGGGAAAATAAACTCGCATAAATATGTGTTCTATTCAAGTAACACAGACTTATAGGCAATTATTACATTTTCATGTTATCTTTTTATTAAGCTGTTTATTTTATAACTATTTTATAACTAATGTGTTCAAGGTGTCGCCCGCGCAATTTTACTTTAATATTTTATCATGTAGATTGTAGATGATAAGAGGTACAACTAGGAATATAGGTCAGTTCCGCAGTTATCAAAAATTTCAGCAATGCAAACAACAAACGACAAGAAATTAACAACAATACATAACAAACCCAAAACTCATTGAACGTATCAGCTAATTTTAAACACGTCGCTAAATAAATTATGTTTAGATCTATCTATCTATTGATATTAAAATTTAATTTTCAGCCCTCTCGTAACAAAACACTGTCTATTACAACATTATCGAACTTCACTTGGGTTACTTTTAATAAATTTGTTTGATAATAATATGCATTTACTAGTATTATTAATATTTATTTATTTATTTTGTTTAGACAGTATTTTCAATGTTAATATTAATTATATTGATTATACCCAAGTAATTAAGTAAATACGCTAATACCATTTTATGACATCAAATATGAGCAATAATTCACTTAGCCAACTCACAAAATCATATAAATTACAATAAAATAAACTGAATTTTTATAAAATAAATGTTACTTAAGAGAGACATTTCTAAAATGATGACGAGAGACCAAAAATCTGTAATATATTACGTATGTTACAGATTTTTTAGTTCCTCATACAAATGTTTTTCACAAAACTCTGAAATGTATATACGTGAAATTTAATTAAAATATTAAAGATAAAAATGGGTAGACACCACGATATATTTTTTTGACGATTTTACAGTTAATTCATGTATTTTTTTAAGTGACGTTGTTAATGTAGTTTGCCGGGAGTCGGTGTCGAAAATATGTGGTGAGGTGGGCTTAAAAAGAACTAGTAGAGAGAGAGATACTGCCCGTGATGGCTGACTGTTGACACATCACTCCACAGCAGACTCGAAAATCATCAAAAAAACTATATCGTGGAATGAACCCATTTTATCTTTAAAAATAAACTATGTTTGAAAACTGCGCGTGTCTAAGCCTAAAAGGGTTTTAAAAAAAATTCATTATACGTATAGGTGATAACATATTAATTTGATTCATATAGCTCTGAAATATTACGAATTCTGCAGACTATTCCCACATAATTATCATGAACGAGCACGTCACGCTATGACTCACATCGGCTCGGGGTCAAGAGCACGCAGCGCCAGCCTACCTGATGAGCTTTTGCGCATGCCACAAGGCTTCAACGGATTTCTGTTACTATTAAATTACTTAAAAATATTTATTTGTTTATATAGGAAATGGACAGTATATAAGAGCTTATGCAAGTAGGAAAAAACACCAGGTAAATTCCTCTTATAGGTGACACATACGAGTTGAGTTATAGTATTTATGGCTTAGAATCAAAAAATAAATAATTATAGCAAATTGCTAATTTCGCTTTTGGAAAGCATAATATGTTATACCTACTACATACGGCTACATATAGGCTTTATATACAAAACGTTTATAATATTTTATATTACCTATTTTTTCGATAATAATAAAATATTACGGGTGAAACGAAAAAGGATCAAGCAGTGCTATTTATTATTCATTCAGTTTTAAAATAACCGATTTTTATAAAAACACACTTCTTAGGGGTTAAAAAACATTGTAAAAAGAGACCCATTCATCAAAATCGTGTGTCCTGAATCAATGGCTTAGACTCGGTGGTGATAAATTGGCCAGTCAGTTAGTCGGGACGTGTTATTTTATAAATAAAGACAGATTTACTTCATAAATATTACTCCCATAAGGTTGTATTTTGGGTCACGAATATGACACTCTCCATCTCGCGGTGGACACATTATGAGACAAGAATGGCAATATCAATGCGCCAACGTGATCTTATTCTGTAATGTCAAAGTTGCACGTAGCGCATTAGACGGCCACCCAGACCTTTGCTTTGAAATATATGTAAAGTGAAATACATTTTAATAGCAATCCTAAGCATATTTATTAAAGCAATGGAAAGATAGAATTTATGTTTAAGATTGAATATGAAGAACAAGTAATATAAATTCGTCGATTTTTGTGTCCTTGTTATATTTATATTCATTTAGAAATTAGTTTGCTCAAATTACCTTACGTAACAATGGCGTCAATATCGAAATTTAATCATATCAATATGTCATCATTCGCTAGATATCTTGGTATATACACATGTATATGCAATAAAAAAGTCATTACGTTCGTTAAGATATTTTCGAATATATTGCTATCTTAGAAACATTACACAACGAAGAAAAATAAAATGACAAAAATCTAATGTTACTAAGCAAGCGGATGCATTTCTTTTGAAACGAAACATTTCTCACGAACATCTAACAGTCTTTATCAATGGACGCCCACGCTACCACTTTCATCTCGGGCCCACAACCACACGTGACCAACGGACAGGAACGCCATTCTTTACTTATTATTGTACGACCACTCAGAACAGAGATCGAGTACTGCCCGTCCGCGACCAAAGGAATGTTTGAAGAGCATCAAGGAGATTTGCATTACTGTCACTCCCATCCATCTTACGTGTAGGCTCAATGGTGTACAATTATTGCGAACAGTATTAATAGCTGAATACCGTATATGTCAATGAGTATTTCAACACGAGTGAGTTCATTGTAAAGACATTCGAAACATTTCTGCAAAGGAACGCCACTTCTCCAAGGATATTTAAATTTTACCTACCTTACAAAATATCCTAAGCCGAAAAATTAAACTAAAATAGTACACAGCTGGGTTTAGTTGAATATATTCCTATAAAAACACCGAACAGCTGCGTCGTCAGTGCGTTGTCGCACAGGAAATTGATATCGTGAGGAAATATCCATAAAAGACATTTCATTTTAGTTCTTTATTTAAGCTTGGACATCTTTATTTCACCTTTTAATTAAACAATTATTTCATAGGAACGGAAACGAAACTATTATCAATATAAAAAGGAGTTAAGTATAAAACTGATTTATCATTTTAAAGCCGTTCCTACCGGAAGCGAGAACATTTAATTTTGTCAGCTGTTTTTTTTTGTGGTTTAGTAGTTTCGAATGGAGTGGCAAATACGACATTGCTGGGATTTTTTTATCTACTTACTTGAAAATTAGAACAAAACTTTTAATTTATTAAATAAAATTAAAATATAATGTACTTTATTGAAATAATTTTAAATTGACAAATAAGCCTTTGCAAAAGTGTATTCCCTAAGGATGCAAAAAATATATATTATAAATATTTATAATATATAAACACATTGATTGTGTCTATTTTAATTTTAACTCAAATAAATTTTCAGTAAGTTAACATATCGCGTGTATTAGTCGCTCGTTTAGTTGTATACTGAGTAGGTATATTTTATTTATTTAGATCACAGATAAATTGAGAGAATGTTCAACATGCACTAGTATATCACGAACATATTTACAAAGCTTGGCAAAACGCGAGAGACCGTTACGACCATTGACTCTACATTCGTTTATAGTGGTCGCAACGAAATAATATGTCCCAGCAGATTTATGTTGCGATATCGCTTGCGACACATAGCGTAACTTGCGCTGACGATTGTATCACTATGTCACTATGCTATGGAAAGTGAGATTTCTATGAAACGATATGAAGTAGCTATGACTGGCGATGCGGCTCGTTAATACTCACCGTTAAAATTTGAATGTTTTTTTATGAAGACAGGGACAATGTGGTCGCAGTGAACAAACCTGTTTGCAAGACGGCCACACACCTTGCTCGCTACTCATGCCATATAAAATAATAATAAACCATGACTAGTTTGAAGGATATCGTAACATGGGATCCCGAGTAGCGTTGTATCGCATAACCTGATTTTTATAGAGAGAGAATAATTACTATGACCACTTGCAATAAGCGGTAATAACTAATTAAATTTGAATTATGCATTTACAAGCCCTTGTTAAATTATTATTGACAAACTAAAGTGACTTCCGGTCGAAACTTTAAACACTGATAATAATTAACTGCTTAAAATAAGTTATCGCTTATTTACAAACTAATATTATTAAATATACCAAAGTATTTGACGACGGATATATATGAGTGGAAGGATGATTTTTGTAACTCTTACGCAAATACTAAAGAGCCGGTAGCGATGAAATTCAGTATGTTGGATAGTTGGAAATTCAAAGTAACACAAAGGTACCTTTATCTCAATATTTCTACAGAACGGACTATTACGCAGATAAAACACAGAGATACTAGTTTTGAGATAAAATGATTAATAATACTTAAGTAAATTCCAAAGAAAAATTTCTCGTAACAACTCATTTTAACTTGCCGCTTCGAAAGAGTATAAACTATAAATTAATTCAGATCAATAAATAAAATTTTGATATTTTTAAATATGTATATTAAAACGACCACATGCCGCTTGATTGCTAAACTGGTATATCGTGATGGGCATCTGAAAGTTATGCAAAGAACTAACAAACAACAAACATTCGCACACTTTCGCCGAGACAGTTTGGAGTCATATGTGAACATTACCCAACCTATGTAGATCTCTTTTAAGCGAACTACAATTTCCTTTATAGTTCTCATTTAGTACGCTTATGAAGACTGCGTGAGATCGTATAATACTGGTTACATATTATATTGCCGACCACCCAGGAAGGTTTGCGCTCCGCCCGTTCGTTTATTTCCTACAATCTTATCTCTGTTCTAATCAGTACGGGTCACTGCGACACAAAAGGGCGTACCATTGTTGTGTTATTGGTCATTAACAAACACTACACTTTAATGCCTATTGAGCAAATTTTAACTAACGCTATAAGTTAGTACTATATTATCTATTATATTTCTGTACGCTTAAAATTAAATTAAAAACAACGTAAATAAAATCTATAGGTACACTACATATCGCCATTTAAAAATCATACCTGCTTGTATCCGTTATATTATTTACTTTACTTTATAGGGACTACTAGAAGTCGTAGTATAACGCTATATATATTGCCATTTTTATTCTGAATAGTATAGATAACCAAGAGACGAATAAATTATAAAAATTATTTCAATAATTTCACAGTTTATCTATTACAAACAAACAAACAAATCTTTGCTTTTTATAACGTAAGTGTATATTAATATGTGTATATACTACAAGTTAAATTTGTCTTTAAAATATGACTTAATGCAAAGTGGCAAGAGCAAACATCCTTGAGGAAACCGGCATGTTTCGAAAATGCCTGATACACGTGTATTCGCCTAGCCTAGTAGGGCAGCGTGGCGATTTAAGCTCGAATTCTTTCAGAAGAAGCCTATGCCCAGCACTAAGCTGTTTACAGTCTATAAGACAGAACAGTTGAGTCTAATACCTATTATTCAGTACAGTATAATAGAGACAGTGAGACAACATGTGTATTGTACTACTATAAGATAATTATACAGAAAAAGGGAATAACTCGCTCAATATATGATTATCTATCAACTGTCACTAAATATCGCTATGGGTCAAATGTAGCGAAGTCAGAAAAAATGGCACAGGGCAATGAAGGCCCCCTTTTCGACGTAATCCTAAGCCGAGGTGCGATCTCGCTAGGAGACACCCTTAGGACGTACACTCATAAAGCGCCTCCTTAACCACCAGCCGCCTCCGCCGGTCTCGGAGGCGGATATTCCGCGCTTCGACGGCCCGCACACGCCTAGGCGCGTGAGGCCGTCACTCGATCGACTCCGCGCTCCGGATAGCGCCTTTCCCCCTTGCACGACGTTGTCCTAAGCCGAGGTGCGATCTCATTAGGAGACACCCTTAGGACGCACGATCACTCTGAGCCCCACTCTGGGAGCTCCAATTTGTTTTCTCGGCTGGGTCTATGTAGACGGCCCCCCTAGGCCCTACCCGGTGACGCTGTAAAGCAGCAGCAATAATCATTTCGAAAAAAAAAAGGCAATGAAGGTGTAACGAAATATTCACATTGCACTTGAATTACTGCGTCGAGTAACGAACATTGAGTTCTCTCAAGACATCTCAAATTCAAGATCACGATTTGTTCTGACAGGCAAGTGTTTGTGTCTGGAGGAAAAATATTTATACAACACTTCGCGATCTCACTGTACCGTGCAATTCTCACCTCATTATTGCTATTATGAATACATAAAAGTGTACAGTGGAAATGATAATGACCTCTGAATAATTGGCGTCAAATTATTTTCGAATATTTAACGACGCTGTATTTATTTTACGACGAGGCACTTTAGTTTTGATTCAGTGCAATTTATTCGAGGTCAATCGATTAAATGGAGATGATCATTTGTCATTCATTTAAAAATGTCAAGGTACACAAATATTGTTCAATTCCCATTGCCACTTAAGCTTCGCGATGCGTTGAGCTATGTCGGTTACTGTTTTTCTTTTCATTTCTGATTCAATCGCTTTACGTTGAAAATAGCTCTCATTGTGCCTTTTTGTGAAACACATCGTCACGGTAAACACGCGCTGTTTGAACTTTCGAAGACGTTCGTTTTGTGCTAGAGCATGGATCTTGAGCTTCATTCAATGGTTTACCATATTCTCGAAATCAAACTTACTCAGTTTAACCGAGGGCACTAGTTACATATATTCGTCGACAATTTCAAAGTATACTTATAAATCGGGTGGAGCCGCACATGAGTGTAATCTTTGGCTCATGTTCATTTCTAGGCCTACTGATCTCTTTTAAAGTTACTAAACATTGCGTCGAGAGTGAATGGTATACTCGCCTTTGATGTTGATGCTTAATTTATTCCGATCTAGAATCTGAAAGACATTTTCCAAGAAGGTAGTAGTAAACAGTTTCAGGGAGATAACATCTTCTTGTTCTGACAAGATGATGATACTCGCTGCAGTTATTAAAAAATGATTTCATTAACACAGGTATTATTCAAAGTGATACGTCTATAAAATATTTATAAGGTTATATATTTATATTTATATATATAGCCTTCAAAATGTTAATTGATAATGATCCCGCTGCCACCCACGATGACCCCTGGCCCTGGTTATACACAACATAACAACATTCGCACCCTGAGGTTCGATGAAAGGATTGTTGAGCTGGAAGAGGAAATTAACAGTTTACAATTGGGTTTATCTGAAGTCCGAAGAGAAGGAGAGGGCACGATTACCCTGAAATCCTGTTCTATCCTGTTTGCTATCGGGAAGGCGACCAACAGTCCAAAGGAGGTGTCGGGTTTATGGTCTGCAGGTCCCTCATTGGCAACATTGTGACCATCGACCATCTTTTTCTTTGGAAGAGCGGGACATCCTGACATAGGTAAATCACTTACTCAAAAGGATGTCCCAACAACGGTATTAGTACATGTAAGCGTTTTTTCTAAATATATATGTAATATACATATGTATGTATATCATGTCGAATGTCCATGTCGTGCCAACCCTGATATCGGTTGAAGATTCTACTCTCGAAGTTGTTGACGTACTCGTCTTATATATAATAATATATAATAACTTATCAACCTAGGGCAAAATGTCCAACTTACTATTTCCAACTTCGAAAGATAGGTCAATCATCGAATCCAGCTAGGATTTCACATTTTTCAAAAAAAAAATGTTGAAGAAATATATTCAAGATTTGATCGCACAAGAAAATCACACAAGAAGATTTTTTTTTTTCTTTTTTTTTCAAAATCTGTCGACATGAATTTTGAAAAAAAAGGTTGAAGAAATATATTCAAGATTTGATCGCACAAGAAAATAGTATGTGCCAAGAAATGTAGGCATATTTTTAAAGTTTTTGCATGTTAAACAAATCCTAATATTTTCCATGCTTTCTATATTATAGAGTATATTATAGAGATGCTTGTTCAAGTCCAAATTACTAGATAATATAGCTAGAAAGTTAAGTTTATTACTTCTTACAAAAATATAAACTATAATATACCGTGAGAATACATTGAATGATTGGTGGTAAAAATTTTCTCACGCGAATATCAAAAGAAATACTTTTTGAAGAGTATCAAATATTAACCTCTTTAACTCGCTTATTTTAACTGATTAAATCGATACCTGTTATGACACTATCTATACATCACATTTAAATTCAAGAGGAGCCACTGTTCGCATTAAATATTATGAATTTTAAAATACCTACCTTATTATACTGATGGAAATTATTTTAGTACCTATTTCTTGATTAACACTGTTTTTAAATCTTGTTTTAATCGTTTGAATATTTATTACCAATTTTATTATCTGACACAAATTTTAAAGTAGTTCAATTATTTTCGTGTCGACAAGCGGGCACAAGGTCCCCGCTAACATTGATCGATTTTCTCGATGTCTTAATTTCCGCGTTTTCATCAGCCCGTTTTAAACAAAGACTATTGTTTATAAAGATATTGTAAAAATCTTAAATTAAGTATCAATAGTCTGTCTTTTATGGCTACGGAATGCAGTAGCAATCAAGTTTTGTTCCATATATTGCAGGTGATTATTGCGTCAGACGCCGTAAGAAGTTGGCGTTTATGCAGTAACTGGGTTCGTTGCACGCACCTCTCACTTCATTAAGGTTACTGCTAAACGTTTTGGACATAAGGATAACGTTGTGAATGAGTTATCACTTATCATGCTCACTATTATGTGAGCATGATAAGTGATAATAATATATCATTTTGCTTACAAGTTTTTCTAAATAATTAAATATTTGGTTATAAGATATTTTTGCCTTTTTATTAAATTTTTCTCGAGTAAATTTTAGTGAATCTTTGGCGTTTATAGTGGACGACGTCGGATAATAATAGGTTGTCGCTACAATTATTTTTACTACTTTTTAATACTTTATCAGTTGAACATCGCTGAAATTTTTTAAATTGTAGGCTATCATCGTTATACATTTATTTGCACAATAAAAAAGTAATCAATGTGAATACACTATATTCTGTAATAATCGTAGTAGACGTAATGTCGTAATCTTACTTTTTGGAGACTTCGAAGCTCATCGATTTATTTCACAATTTAATTATAGAGCACCAAATATAATTTATACACAACAATATAATTTAAAAGGTAATAAAATTATTAATTACAGATAATTAAATTAAATATTTGAGATAAATTTCGATTTCTATTTTTAATTTCATACTCATAAATGTAAAAAAACTACAGCCCTTGCGGACGTTTATTACAAAACTTTTAAATGTATTCTTCATTTCATAGCAAGTAACTTGTAAAATTTGTAACGCATGTAGAATAAATTGATTCTTCATTTTTATAGGTATCTATAACTTTTAATATCATATATAAAAGAGAGAAAGAGAGTATATGAGAACTTATGGGGCACCACATCACTATTTGCTACTGTGCCGATTACGCTATGCGCGGACTTGATTCGATATTTAAATTAGTCATTACGAAAAAATATCGTCCAACGGAAATATGTAAAAATTTAAAGTATACATACCTACATAATATAATTTTTACACTTTTAGTGTATTTATATAACTGAAAAAGTTTGTCAAACAATAACATTAAGTTCTTCCAACGTATATTTCTTAACAAAGAAACTTAAAAATCATTCCAAATAATCCTTGAACTAATAAAATAAATATTACACTCGCAAAACACATATTAACATTCGCCAGCAAATGTTTAACACTCGTTTTTTCAACATAGATGTCTTAAGATTACAGTTTGTTTGGTTTATTATTTTATGTTTACATTTATAAAAAGTTACATTACTAGCCACCTACAACTAAACATTCAATCGAATTTTGAAATTTTGAAAGCTTTTTCTAAAAAAATATGTACTAATAAATTTAATAAATAAATTTAAAGCGGCAATACCGAGTAATAATTTTGTTAAACAAATTCATCACAAAACATGGAATTTTCTCTATTATACAAATACCTTATTAGAATGTTTTGTATGTATAAACCTTCGGGAATAAATTTTCTAAATAACAGTGAAAACTGCATCAAAATCTGTTGTGTGGTTTAATGGAGAAAGATCACGAACAGACAGACAGAGGCGGAGAGCGACTTTGTTTTATCTTATGTATAGTTTTCTAATTATATAATATTTCTAATTCTACCCCTAAGGGGGTCAAAAAGGGGGGCAAAGTTTTTTATGGGAGAACATGATTCCTTGGTCCAATCTACTTCAAATTTTGCATAAATATTCTTCTACAGAATTGATTGAAGACGTGTCGTATTTTATCGAAATTCATCCGCTAACGGGGTTAAAAGGGGATTAAAAGTTATTTGCTTCGAAGTTGATATCAATACTCCTTAGTGCTTTTGATTTAAATTACATTTTATTTTGACATGTTTGACAACTCAATCCGTCTGTTATAAAATATTTTCGAGTATCGACGCAGGTGTAGGTGATAAAAAATATAAATTTATAATTTTTGAAATTTTAGTTAAATACCCGTGCGAAGCCGGGGCGGGCCGCTAGGATTATATATCAATTCATTACTATCTGCGACTTAAAAAATTTATCAACTGAAAAAAATATCGGTCAAGAAATTTCCTGAACGATATACCGCAAATATTACGGCGACGACGTTATCATTTAGACTTTGTACACTCTTTTAACTACTAACCTCATAAACTACATTACCTTTAATTAGGAATAGCCACAATTACAGGTATAAATTACGTATATCGGTCATTCTCCGATTCGGCGTTCTTTGCCTAATTACCGTGCCGTTTTTTATTTTTCACAGATTTGACTTAAACGCATTAAAATATGCAACAAATCAAAGATACGAATTCAATAATTAATGAGGCATGTAACAATTAATTGTGGTTTTCTAGATAATGAGACTTAAAAATTTTATGAGTATGGTAATTAGAAAAAATTTATATTTAATGTAACGGTAATTAGAAAATATCATCAAGTCTATGTAAAATATGATATATATGATAATAACACACATTAATAATTTGTACACATATAATTATAATTAAAGCGATAGAATTAACGATGTCCCTCATAACCATAACCTACCAATAGTGAAAAAGACATTTTATCGTTGCTATAATTTAATAATTTGAAGTTTTCTCTTTCCCATCTTTAGCGTAAGTTATCTGTTTTATTATCCAATGAAAGTAAAAAATCTGATTTGCATTATCAAATTTTTTATAATGCATATTCCTATTTGCGCAATCTATGCAACTTCTTGAAAGACACTCTATACTTTCTGAAACACAGCATAATGATGACAGAACTTTGTGAGTGGAGCTTTGGTCGATTAGGTCAAATTGTTTAAGTGATGCTGTAATCTAGTCCATATAAGTGTGGGTCTGACACATGCAAGTCTCTCTTGCTCGTGAATCGGGAATCACAACCCAAAATGGTCGAGTATATGATTTTATAAGTGTATAACTGAAGAAATTTGGTGTGAAGACTTAACGAATTGTCTGTCAAGAAACGTTTTTGCTTTTTTATTGTTTTTCTTGAAATATATTCTCTCTTCCCAGGACAAATGCGACTGTTCTCATCTTGTTCTAAAAAATTTGGACGTCTTGTTTGATTTTCTCTAAATTAGTCTCTTTATTATTATTATGTAAATACTTTGGTTCGTTTTCCTTATCGTGACTTTGTTTTGGTTTTGCATGTAGCGTGTTTTTATATTTCAGTCTTAATGCTTGCTTCCTGTACTTTTCTTTTGCTCTTTTTAATTCTTTTATTTTTTTTCTCATATATGACATTTCTTTATTTGTTTTATATACATGCCTTCTTAATAACAATAAGGGTGAGATATTTTTACGTATCGGTTTCTCGACTGTTCTCTTTGAAGATAGTGAAGTTGGTATTGAACACAAGGAAGGCGCTCGTTCCGTAATATTCACACTTGTATCTTTATTTTCTGTCAAATGCTTATTATTACTTAATAATAACATACTTTCGGTAGAAGATGATGACAGAGCACTAGATGGACGCGGCGTTAATATGGTTAAAGTTGGTTTAAAATTTGGTGTCTTCTTCAAGGGAACTAATTATTTTTCAAAAGAAGTCGACTGGAGAAAAATCTCGTCTTGCATTTTGTAGTCTTTTAGTGTACTTTTTTGAGCGCAGCGAGTATGATAAGTCATTGAGATCTGGTGTTGACAGAGTTTCATGAGGATCTGTTATATTGTTATCAAGCACCTCTATATCTACGGTTACTTCTTCCTCGATTGTTTCTAATTTTCCCTTTTCCTTTTGTCTTTTATAGTAAGATCTGTTTTCCCTATTTCTTTTTCGAGTCTTCTTCCGGATTTTTGGTGACATTTCGCAGATAGGTAGTATTTTTTATCTCTTTTTCTTTTATTGTACCTTTCTTTCTCCTTTTCTTTTGATTGCTGATACAAAAAAGGGTAATTTTTAATTCGTTCTCGTCGTTTTCGAGCGGCAAGCCTACTCTTTTCTTTAACTTCCTCTTTGTTTTTGTTTTTTTGTTTTTTTTTGGTTTTCCTATTCTATAAATTAAATAATTTGATGAATGATCAGCATATAATATAGACATATTTACGGACAATGATAATAATAACCTACGAAAAACGCGGGAAAACTTTCCATTGGTACGCTATCGCGGTTCCAGTTAGTAAACAAGTATTATTTTTTCATACAACGGTAATTATAAACATATGGTAATTAGTATACGGTAATTAGAAAACGATAGATTTTCTTAAAAATGTCGAAAACCGACACAGTATGCAAATACTAGCTTATTACAACGTACGGAGGCCAAAGTACTGTCTCCATTTACATGATCAACTTGGGTCTATCTTAAAAATTAAGTTTTAAAATAAGAACAACGGTAATTTGAAAAGTTTTTAACCAAGGCTATGGTAATTATATACTCACGTGCTTCATTGGCGGTATACTAACGTTGGAGACGTGCAACTGTTGATGGGCCTCGGCACACACCGAGGAGACGCGACGCGTACGGTAGTAATGTGCCAAATACTTTTATTTAGTGATGTGCACCCGAGAACAGCAAATGTTACGGCAATTATAACTTTCCATTGGACATGCGAATACTTAATGATAATTATTTATAGACTGGTTCTATTGAGTCGATATTTTGTTATGCGATACACGTTGCTTAATATGGTTTAAAACGTTGAATGGATCAAAGTAAATTTGTACGTTATAAAAATTACAAGCAAGTTTTAACATTAAGTCGGTGTGCGGACACGCCACGGTAATTAGAGAACAGAGGTTTTTTCAACATAAGTTAAATTAATTTAGTCTTAATTACTTAAAACAGCAGCCAATATTTTTTTTACAGCTAGATACGAATGCTACCTAATATATAAAAAATATGCATGATTGAATATGATAATATTACAGATTAGAACAAGCCCGGACACGTAAATTTTGCTGATCGGAGAATGGCCGATATAAAATATGTACAAACTGGATTTTTAATTTCTTTATTTTATTAGATATAACAATTATTATTTTTAATTTTAATATACAGGATTTTTTTTTATTGCGGCTTACTCCAACAAAAACTTGGTGTCATCTGTCAATTGAAATGCAAATGTTTCTTCCGTAGACACTAGCCAAACCGAAACAGTATGTTACTGTCACACTGTTTCTAATTGGCTAGTGTCTGCGATTCTGTGATGTGTTTTGCGATTATTGTTTCCCAATAAAAAAATATAATTAAAAAAAGCATTATAATTTCATAAATTATTTTTCGAATGTTGAAGCAGTAAGTAGCATCCTATTGCGCAATTATTTACGATACATGCGAGTGGACAGCTCCGACCAGTGTTACCAGATGCACGGTAATTACCGTAGATGCACGGTAGTTTTGAGCAAAACACGGTCTACGGTAATGAGCTATTACCGTGTTCTTTTCTACGGTAATTTTAAATTTTAATTACCGTGTAAATCATATTCGAGTTCGGAGTCAAAAACGTATGTTTTTATAATAATAATAAATAAACTAGCAACAGTACTTAATTAGCAACAATGGCTGTCACTGTTGGGGAAATCCCTAACGATTTCATTACTTTGGCAGATAATATAATCCAGCAAAAAAAAATATTTTTTATAGTTTTTTTTTCACGAGTTATTAGTCATTGCATTACTTGAAAAAGTTTGTTGCAGTGTAACTGTTGGGTGTTTGAAATATTGCAATACTTTACGAAATCGTACAGTTACGAGAATATAATGATATGCGACGACAGCGATGATTGACAGTGATGGTTATGATACTGATGTTAGAACTGGACCGATATCCTCCGAAATAGCGAGAACTAGACAAAAACGTAAGCATTGATATCAAAACTGCAGGGAGTGAGGAACAAGGGTTAGAGTCCCTCATCCACCATTGAAAATCCTCCGACCAGACAGGTGTTGAGTCTGATAGGCTATTGCCCCCTATGGTTGGTCTCGGGTTCTTGTATATATATTCAATCGCTCGGATAACTTTGATAGCGTGATGTAGGATACGTCAGTTTTTCGTATGCGGTAAGATAGATGCCACTACAAAACTAAAAAAATAAATAGACTGATAACGAAGACCATAAAGGGAAATATTTTGGCTCAACAATCCATTAGCCGAAATGGAAACGGGTGCCTTGTTTTTATATCATCAATAGATATGGGTTACTAAAATATCTTCGTCGATTTATGAGCAAGAAGTAGAACTTTTGGAAGAATAGTTTTTGATTAAAGACATTTTAAATAGTTTTATTATAAAAAAGTGTTCCTTTTTTATCGACACCATAATATACACGGTAATTTTAAAATAGATTTAAGGTAATTTTACTTAGAACCCGGTAATTTTAGTCTGCTGACAAGGTAATTTTAAATTTTCATCTGGTAACACTGGCTCCGACAGAAATAATTATTTATCGTCGACCTCGACCTTGCTTGCACGTGCTCCCACGGATTACTGAACTGCTGCAAACAACGAAAAATAAACCTCCTCGACTCTCGAGGCACCCACAACTGCCATTTTGCGAATTGACAAACAGGGACACGTACGATGTTAATTCTGATGACCTTTCAATGTTTATAGCCCCAGGTTTCAGTTTAAGGTCAATTCGATTTTATTTGTATATTTTTATAACTAAAACTACTACTTTTGACGATTAATATGTGTAAAGTCCGTTATCGCCTTAACGGTACTCGATGATCACCAAATCGGCAAGCATTGGCCAACTCAATTCACATAAATGGTCGTAGACAAGGTCTAGGAATTATAATCAAACTTGAATCTATACGTACGACCGTGACGGTATGTGACAGGCTGTTTCGGCGGAATGTAGGCTCTACTTTGTCGGCGTCTCGCATTATATATTATTAAAGTAAACATACAATTAATTTTGACAACGATATTACTTATCGACATCATGATAAAGACTAGTGATCTATCAAGATACGATCACAGTACGACTCCTACTATGTGTCTGAATTACCTAATTGCTGCGCCAGAATTAAATGTTATTGTGTCAAGGTTGAACGTAAATTTATTCTCTCTGATCTCCTATATCAATTGCTGTGTCGTGCCAAATATAAAACTGTAACAAATTAACATTTGCCTCTAACGGCCTTCTATTGTGATTCCGAATTGTACGAAAAATTGTTCCCAATCTAACACAGACTTTTTACGCTATGTATTTTAAGAATGTTTAGCAAAAAAAAAGTTTCTAAAATGAATTAAAAAGATAAATAAGAACACTTAAATTAGACCACTATTATTTGGTTCCAATACTTTATTAATACATTAGCGTAAACTAAACTGTTTCCTCTTCTAGCGTTCGTTTCGTTTCGGTTCCCAAACATTAAAGTTCCAAATATTTACTCAAACTTCGCCAAAAACACTAATGTATGTTTCAAAACTAGTACAATCGCGTCATTTCTAGGTCATTTATCTTTTGGTTTATTAATTATGAATATTCTTATGGTCTCACGTTCTAATACCCAACTTTCCAAAGGAGATTAAACATTAATATTAAACTACGTTATTATTAATAACATTTGACATATAATTTCTTTCTCATGAATTGTTTGGATTAAAATAAATAAAGATACCATTCATACAAGCTTAATATTCTCTAATGAGTACAATTATCCTGCGTAATGTTTACCAAGGTACTTAGTTGTTAGCTAATTAACCGCAATTTATTAATAACGCAAAATACATTATGGACTTCTGACTGTATAATTATATTCTAATTAAGGATAAATAATATTTTTCTGTATTGAAAAATAACTGATTGAAATATATAGAGATAATTTTACATTTATATTGCTAATTTGCTACCTACATAAAGAATAATATGTTATTTTTTATGATATTAAAGAAGTTTAGCAAATAAATACTAAAATAAATCATTTCATTTCATTTTTCAATCATTCAATCAGTTTTTTTCTTATTTAAACAAGCACTCTATCAAACTATAGTGACTTAGTGATAGGCATCTGTACGATGAATCGCTAGAATAATAAATAAAGAATCACCAAATTGTAATTGGTAGATATCATTGTCATAACAATAAGTGTCGAAATGGACAACAACCTACGCCTTAATTATCGAACCTTTCTTTTGTATATTATCACACGATTCGGTATCGAATGGACAACAATGATTACCGAAAGCTTATGTAACTGTGGAAAGTGGACCTGAACGGTTTTGTACGATTGATGTTTATCAAGATTCCGATTGGGAAAGGACAAAAAGTGGTTCGTATACACAGAAAGTTGTCTCCAAAATGGGAAGTATCGGACTCACTTTCGACCGAACGATCATGAAAGTACAGTATTGTAAAGCTATCCGGTTCTCTGACCTTGGTAAACAAACAAAATAAATTATAGCCAGGCGTGACTAAAACATATACCTAGAGCACAAAGGAACCAATTTGCAAACTTTTTGACTCCTTATCGTGTGAAGTGAAAGTCGCTCGCTAGTGCGGAGTATATGCTTACGCATAGCTTATCAAAGCTGTGATAAATATGATAAAAAATATTCGCTTTATTTTGTTTAATAAATAAAGACTTGATATATACAAAAATTCTAAACTTACATAAAATCACATAATTGTACTGATAAAAGATGAAAGTCGAATTTAATTCCGAAAAATTATATTTTTAAATAAGTATAATATTTTATATTATACATAAAATCAGAAATATACATAAAACTGTTATTTTTATTTACTAATGAGATTGATGTTTTTAATAATCTTGGTACTTGTTCAAACGATAATAATTTATGGTTTATAAATCGATATATTTTTAAAATACCTTACCAAACATGTTCGAAAGTAGCTACCAATTCATAATTAAATATTAATTTTAAAATTTATAGTATGTAGTCATAATAACATAAACATTAAAATTAAAAAACATTTACAAAATACCTACTTATATTAACAAACAGCTTTGCTTAATTATTAGAACTAATCTTTTAGACTCGACATATCAATAAATTGTTTTTATTGACCATAAAATAAATCTTGATTTACTCAAATTTTCTAAACAAGGCTAATCGAAACAAAAAGCGATTGTTGTCCGTTCCGGTGGACTATAACCCTAACATCCTTGAAACATTCGCGTGATATCGGGAGCAATCATAATTTAAATGCGTGATATAAATTTCACAACAGTCTAATAATTCAGCTTGTCTTAAACAAGCTTGCAATGCAAACAATTCAGATATTTCTCACACGAGTGAACTGCAAACCTCGATTTAGAATGTCTGATAACGTAGTACCTACGCGTGTTTTAATTCAGCAAACTCGTATTTGAACACCTTTCTCATCTTTTTTGTAGAAGATTCCCATTTGGGAAGTAGTAAAACGACCAATTAATCAAACCTAATAGCTTCACACTGCTAGTATAAGCTCAGCTCATACGAGCTGTGTAATTACGATGATTCCACTTATTTTACCAACTCAAACTCGTTGAACGGTTTCACATGGAAACCATGACGATTAATATCGATTTATTCAATTACTTCGATCGAAAAGTGTTAGAGGTTGTCGACCTAAGACTAGATATAACTCGTTACTCGTAATAGAAGAAAGAAAAATGCCTAAAGCCACTTACCGCCCGAGGAAAGACGGTCAAAAAAGATTTCTCTGTGACTTCATAGTTGCATAACGCAGTTTTTCAATTAAGTTTGTAATAAACATAGTTGTGATAAAATATCAACTTGGCACAAGGCGTGGCCTTTGTTAGGGCAGAAAGAGTTCAGCTCAGCAAGAGTCTCATCATCATACTCGTATAATATCTTTTAACGAGATAATTCTATTACCGGCGTCGTGTCAGCATTCAAATTAGCGAAGCGTGACCGTCGTCGTACAACAATCAACAATACTCGGTGTAGGTCCTAGTTCATACACTTTCACCGGAGCCCGTTATAGAAGTTTATCATCCATTTATCCTATTATTCATTTAATAGTGAAACTGACACTTTTGAACATGACGAACGAAAGATTATGTATATTGATATAAACGTTTGCGGCAAATGAGAAACCTATGCCATTATAATAATCTCACTGCACACAGATAAAGTGTAAAAATCTCTTGACAGTTACAAATTATATTATTTATCTATACAATATAATCTTAAATTCCCAAGCAGACACTTGAACATAATATAGCATCGATCTTAATACTCCAATGATGTGATAATCCGATGATTAATAAAGTACTCTTATGTTAGGTATATCTTACTGTTTAACTTTTTATAATTAGAGAAAGGATAGGTCGACTGATTTAAAAAAAAAAGATATTTCTGCGTGTTTTTCTGTAACAAAAATATGATTTAGCATAAACAGTTCTCAAATCCATACTAATAAGTATTATAAAGCTGAAGAGTTTGTTTGAACGCGCTAATCTCAGGAACTACTGGTTCGAGTTGAAAAAATATTTATGTGTTAGATAGTCAATTTACCGAGCTAGGCTATAGGCTATATAACATCACGCTACGACCAATAGGGATTAATAAGAAACGTTACAAATCTGGGCAAAAAGAAAAAAAAACAGTTAAACGGTTACGAGTATCTAAATCAATATTGTGGTATTATTATTTTTTATTTATAGCACTTCTGATAGTTTTGATTGACTTAAGTATGACTAGTGAAATATATTCAAGCTTGGCAAGAAGCTTTAGGAGACCTTGGTCTTTTATATTATAAGGTGTTTAAGCTAGGAAAAAAAATCACTGACGATAAATATATTAAAAATAAAGGTCCTTCTTTAAGGATAATAATAAAAAATCTGAGTCCAATATAGATGAACTGACCCACAATTTGCAGGTATTTAGTATAGAACACAAGAATTTTAATTTGCAGTATTCATGGGATCTACACTAAGAAACTGATAATAAAAATATATACGGCTTAAACGGTTGTAGTAAATTTTTTTACAAAAGATGAGGATAATTGTTATAACGAAAGCAATTCTTTGAAACTTCCCAGATGAACTTTCCAGAGATTTTTGTTCTCTTAATTTAGACCAGGGATTCCTAAAAGGGTCAATATTGACCCATTGGGGCCGAAATCTGCTTCCCAGGGGTCGACATAAACGAAAACTGATTTCTTTTTAAACTGGTAAGTATTTAAATATGTTTTTATTATCAATAGAAATAAAATTAGAGTTAGAATTTTTTAAATAATTTGGCTATGGGGGTCTAAGGTATCAGTTCATTTTGGAAAAGGAATCTCTTGCCCAAAATAGCTTGGGAATCTCTGATTTAAACTAAACATGGGTCTATAGTTCGAAATGCAATATCAAAATCGTACCAAACTTTATAAAACATCTTGAATAAGGCGGTAATGACTGAAGCTAAAGAAATTTAAGTTTCAAGTTCAACTGGAAGGCTTCGTTGTCTGTGTCATCTTTTTTATATAACGATGACAAGATTTTAATAGGAGATATTTCCTAAACAAATTTAGAATATTTTAATTAGAAAATTTGCCTATAATTAGTGATTAAACGAACTTGTAAGTGAAGTTCAATCATAATAATATGAGACCTTAGTCCGGAAAGAGTAGTAGATAGATATAGGAGAGGAAAGGAAGGAAGTTGAATAATTATCAATTAAAGAAACGCTTCAATATTTAATAGCACCTGTAACACACAACACAAATAAACTTAAACTCTTTGTAATTCCAGTAAAAATTTCTGTCATAGTAGCGGTTAAGCCCCTTAATTAATCTTTAGGGCAGAAATCAATTCCGGAGATTTGGTTTACCATAAAAGACAAACACATATCAATCCTCAAAGTACAAACGGCTTAAATGATTTATTAAGATCTTCAATTACGGTAACACGAAATAGAAATTAAATTAATTAAACCTTTACTTGCATCACCGTAACGGTAAAACCCTTTCATATTAAATATAAATTGGGTGAACATCGTACAAATATATAATTCCATTTTACTAGTTACGTGAACAAAATAAACTATGTAACACCAACGTAACTTAACATTCTTTCGTGTTTATCGCCTCTGTAAACGCATTCGTATGCCTAGGGGGCGCTCCGTTAACCTTGTTATCTTCATTGCATGTCGGTAAAGGCACCGTTACATGTGACTTATATGCAATCAGAGTTACCATCTAATCTTGAACAGCGATGACAGCCGGTTTTGGGATGTTGCCTAATGTACCTACTGTATAATACTGCATATAGTGTTTGGGAAAACTTTACCGTTATTAGTTAATATTTATGTTCGTAAATATAGGTTTATACGTAAAATTATTTATACCTACATACTGATTGAGGAGTGGAAAGTTATTATTTTATAATTAAATTTACGACGAGCTCTTTTAAGTACAAAATTATTGACTAAAATACAAGTTTATAATATCACTCATTAACTCCACGATAACTTTTATAATTTAAACAAAGTCGATTAGTCCATGGTGTCATAAACCATTAATTAATAGTTTATACAAACGTAGTATGAAATAGAAATGCACTCGAAGTTCTTTGTTTAGTCCAAATCGATAAATTCCATACGTTTTATACTTATCGATTGGTAATCGATGTTCATGAACTCTAAATAATTCTTTTGTTCTTATAGTCTAGTATGCTAAGTTTTCTCAAAGTTTAAGTTACAATAAAAACGAGGACGGCGACAATTCTGAGGACTTAACTGTTGGTCTAAATATTTTAAGGAAACAATGAAGACGTTAAACAGTAGCTCGTCTAAGTAGTACACGTATTTTCTTAGTTTAACATAGGTACAAGTTAAGTGACCGAGATTTCTAAAAATGTACCTACATCTAATCTTAACAAAAAAAGTCGGTTCCATTTGAATTAGTAATAATAACATATTGTAGTCAATGGCGTAGCTAGGTAACCAAAGTCTCTGGTGCAAAAAGAAACTAGAGCCGCAACTAAACTGTTAAGTTTAATCAATACAAGCCAAAATACAAATAGTTATATTTAAATATTTTAAAGGTACTTTAAAAAGCTACTTTATGATTTGCTTATCATGCACAGCAGGGCCCGTCCAGGTTCTACATGCAAGCAAATTTCAAAAGTTCAATTTAGTTTGTTGGTCAGGTTCTGAGGGTCCCCTGACCTAGGGGGCCCCAGTGCAAGGCACCGTCTAGCCCTCCGGTAGTTACGCCACTGATTCGCTCGCTTAATAATATCGCTGTCAAAGTTTTGAACCTCTACCTTTTTGGAAGCATTATGTCGCCTTTGTGATCCATTAAATCGGTAATTTTGCTCTGTTTCGCGTGGCAACCAGATTGTACCTATTCTTTGAGCTGAGTTAGTTAATTTTATTAGAAAAAGTAGAAATCAACAAATTTTGACTCATTTCAGTTTATTATTAAGCGCGCGGATTGTAGATTACAAATAGTTAAACATTAAATTTTTATACGAACACAAAAATAATTAGCTACTTAAGCTAATTTCGTACCTGATCTTCTCACGGATTAACAAGCAAATAACACATTTACGTAATCTTCCAAATAAAATAAAAACCAAATTGTTGTTTTTTGTTTGTTCACGTAATTTTTTTTTTTTTTTTTTTTGTTTAAAAACGTTTTATCTTTTCAGGTTTATCTTAATAGAATATACTAGATTAATTACATATTTATTCAATATTACTAATAATATACGAGGTCTCCGTTAATTAATTGCAACCTGATCTATCATAAGATCTAACATCGTAATGGAAATCATGTGTCACAAGTTATACCAGTATAAAAAGCTGATCTTACGTCGATTACGGCACCTGCAACCAGCTCCATTCATCGTTAAAAAACCAAAGAATAAAATTTGAATAACAGTCATAATCAAGGCATTGAACTTGCGTCTATGAACGATCGTGTGATTATCGAAACCAGAATACTTTCACTTCGGTGCGGCAATCAGGCGCGGATGAGTTTGACTAGAAAAATTATAATGATAAATAAATAAATAAATAATAATAAATATTAACCAACAATCACACCACGTTAACCTAGCCCCGTGGTAAGTTCGTAAGAACTTGTGTTACAGGTACTAGGAACGGAAATAAATTTAAGATATAAATACATATATACATAAATACACATCCATGACCCGGTGCAGACATCTATATTCGTCATACAAATTATCTGCACCTGGCGGGATTCGAACCCGCGACCGCTGCGTAAAGTGTCCAGTTGCCTGACCACTCGACCAGCCGGCCGTCATGATAAAGAATATTGTATTAAAGATGAGTCAGCTAGATTGCCGATAATATTCCGCCGGTGTCATCACGCTTGTTCGACCATTGTCGTTAGTGGACTTTTAATAGTTTCGTATCAAAAGAAAGCTTGGCTTAGCTTTTTATTGTTTATTAATGAATTGACATGGATGATACGAAATATTTATAAATTTGTTATCAGTTTTATAATCTTTTAGACATAACTACATAATATTTAATCTTAATATAAACACTATCAATAGATGCACAATTACTGAATACATAACATTGTTCAGGTCATTATTTATAGTTTGTTGATATGAAAGAAATATTATTATCTAAACCTATAAAAAGATGGTAACAAAGTCGTGTCTGTACGTCATGACGATGCATCCACGAACACATTTATTGTACATTAATTATTTATTATACTCAAATTATATTATTTGCAGTTTTATTATATTTTTTCAATATTTATTACTATGCTCTGAAATTACTTGACGTCATGCTGAAGGTAATTTTATAATGAAGATTATTGTTTATCCAAGTCGTTCTGAGGAGTTGGTATGAAAACTGTATCTTTAAATCCGACATATAAAAACAAACTTTAATGGGCAGTAACACTATTATTAATACCCCTTATTATTAATAATGCAAGTGCGACGTTTTCGACAACCCGTGACCACAGCGGGTAGGAGGACAATGTCGAAATATCTAGAAAGTCTGAAAATTAACGACAAACGTGGTAAACATTGAAAAAAGCCGCTTGTACAAGTAATTGTGACCCGTTATGTAACCAGCCGCCTACGACAACATAAGAGACCTTTGCCTCCCATAAATAATAGTTAATAGCTAACCAATTATGAATAATATTATGTTTTGACGAGGTAACGGAGAAAATAAAATTTCATATGGAATCAGTAACAGCGGACTTACGTAATCTAAAGCCCATAGGCTATTTCTAATTTTGTGAGAAAATTTAAGTGATGAAACGAATAATTACTTGTTTGGAACTAGATTTAAGAGATAGTGAAGGAAAGGTGAAAGGTGTTGCTTTTTTTAAAATAAAACGAATTTATTACATTTTTAATTTGTTGTTATTCGTTATTATCATTTTGATAAAAATTAAGAAGATCTTAACACTTTGATTTTAAATAAATTATAGGGTTAATTTTTTGTGTAATGGACTCTAAATAAAAAAAACCACGGTTGTCACAGTAATTCATCATTCAGCATTTTATATTTATAACATCTATCAATTATCAAGTATCTATTTATAGAGTAACGTTTCAACTATTTACATGTACCTACGTCGACTAGAAGAAACAAACGACTTTAAGGAACAGCAATAAGTCCTGTTTATTCTAATATTTTCACCCACTTCAAGCAAGTTATGAAGGAATATACCTATTATACATAACCTCTGGAATAGATTATTATGAATATGCATAGATATAACTTGAGATAAATGCCACCCAGAGTACATATTTCGGTAAGACAACATATGAAATATTTACATTTTTATATAAAAGCTATATTTCATAACCAAATTAATGATTATTTTCAAAATATAAAAAAATTAAGAGACTATTAGCATGATAACATTTATAGCTTGATAGAAAAGACCGAGACAAAATTTTGTAATTGTTATCAGATAATTATCACAACCTGGAAGTGAAAATGATCAGGTTACATTGGGATATACTGGGTCTATCTTCGGAGGAGGTTCGCCGATTGAGGGCCGACAACAGTCGGCTCGCGCGGGAACTGGAGCTGGTAAGGAACGAGGTGCGGGCCTACAGAAGGGAGTTCGAGAACAGTCGCAAAAAGGCGGCTGAATCCGCGAACACGGTGGGAACTGCCGACCTAATGCAAGAAATTGCAAATATGGTCGCCAACACCGTGGATGATCGCCTGGCGGCTTTCCAGCTCCCGGCAGCCCCTCCTTCCCGCCCCCCACTGGCTGGGGACAACAGGCCGCTGGCAAGAGCCACCAGGGCTGCCATTGCGGCGAAGGACCAGGCGGCGGCGACTCTCAGCGCGAGCACAGTGGACCCGGTGGAGTTCCCCGCCCTTCCATCGGGCAAAGGAAAGGGGAAGGGCAAGGGGAAGGGCAAGGGGAAGGGCAAGGAGGTGGAGTGGACTGCGTTCGGTCCCTCCACCTCAAAAGAATCGGCTCCTCAGGGAAAGGAGAGAGAGGAGGCCAAATCCCAGGAGGAGACAGCGACAAGCTGGACAGAAGTCGTCCGCCGAAAAACGGCGGCCAAAAAGCGGACGGCTTCAGTGCCGCCGGTGAAGAACCCGGTGACCGAAAAACCGGCGGCTTCAGCGCCGCCGGCAAAGAAGGAGGCTACAAAGCCTAAGCTGGCACTCCCCCGCTCATCGGCCGTAATAATTAAGTTACGGCCGGAGGCAGCGGCCAAGGGGGCCACGTACGGGTCGACACTGCTCAAGGCCGAGAGCAGTATCGACCTAAAGGAGCTGGGAATCGGCCCGCTCCGGATTCGCCAATCGGCCACCGGGGCGCGCCTCATCGAGGTGCCTGGCTCCACGAGCGGCGAGAAGGCCGATGCCCTCGCCGCTCGTTTGAAGGAGGTCCTAGCGGAGGAGGTGGAGGTGCTCAGGCCTGAGAAGAAGGTGGAGATGAGAATCTCAGGCCTGAGCGACGCGGTCACCGCGGAGCGTCTGGCTATCGCGGTGGCGAAGGAAGGGGGCTGTTCCCCCGGGCAGGTCCTCGTGCGGAACATCCGGACGGGGCTAAGGGGCCCGGGGTCAGCCCACATTGAACTCCCGGCGGCGGCAGGTAAAAAGCTGCTGCAGGCCGGGAGCATAGCGGTGGGGTGGACCAAAGCGACGGTCCACTTCCTGCAAGCGCGTCCTAGACATTGTTTCCGATGCCTGGGACTGGGGCACGTCGCCGGCGCGTGCCCAGGTGGCACTGACCGCAGCACTCTGTGCTATCGCTGCGGTCAGGCAGGCCACAAAGCCGCCGGGTGTTCGGCCGCCGCCCATTGCGCGATGTGCGCGGACGCCGGCAGGCCGGCGAGCCACGTGATGGGAGGCATGGCATGTAAGCCCCCATCAACCCGCGGGAAATTCCCCCCGCAAACGTCACAAGGGGGGAACCGAGTGGAGGCAGCAGACGCTGATATGGCCGAGTGATGCCCGGTCATCTCAGCGTTCTCCAGGCGAACGCCAACCACTCCGCCGGGGCCCAGGACCTTCTCCTGCAGTCCATGGCGGAGTGGAGTATTGACGTCGCGATCGTCGCCGAGCCTTACGCCGTGCCCCCTAGCCCACACTGGGCGGGGGACACCGAGGACTCGGTGGCGATCGTGGTGAGGCCTGGAGCCGGTCCCCCCCTCGTCGTCAAGGCGAGGGGCCGCGGGTACGTGGCGGCGGTTCGGGGAGAGGTGGCTTTCGTCGGAGTCTACTTCTCCCCGAACCGTGACCTGGCGGCCCTGGAACGGTTTCTCGACGTTCTGGGGCCGCTGGTGGGGCAGCTAGCTCCCCTCCAGGTAATCGTGGCCGGTGATCTCAACGCCAAGTCCACGGCTTGGGGTAACCCGGTTACGAACCCAAAAGGGAGGGAGGTGGAGGAGTGGGCGCTAGCTGCCGGACTGTGCCTGCTCAATGTGGGGGCAGTCCAGACGTGCGTGCGATGGTCGGGAGGTTCCGTGGTGGACGTCACGTTTGCCACGCCGGCCATCGCACGCAGAGTGGAGGGGTGGAGGGTGGAGACAGAGGTGGAGACTCTCTCGGACCATCGATACATAAGGTTCGAGGTGTCTCCAGCTCCTGTCCGTCCGGCGTCATCATCGTCGTCAATGTCGTCCAGGGGGCGTAGCCAGTTTCCGCGTTGGGCACTCTCCAAGCTCGATCGGGAACTGGCAGAGGAGGCCGCAATCGTCGGCCGCTGGAGCCTCCCGCTGCTGTCGGAGTTTGGGGTGGATGAGGCGGCCAGCCGGCTCTGCGACGCATTCACTGCTGTCTGCAGAGCGGCCATGCCGCCCGCGAAGCGTCCATCCTCGCGGCGGGCACTCTACTGGTGGTCGGCTGAGATAGCCGGTCTCCGGTCCGCCTGCAACGGGGCTAGGAGACAATATACCCGGAGCAGGCGGCGACGCCCCCAGGACGTGGACAGGGACGACAGGCTGCGCAGGATCTACGTGGAGAAAACGAAGATCCTGCGGCAGGCCATATGCCGAGCCAAGGAGGAGGCCTGGTTGGAGTTAATTGGGGGTCTGGAGAGAGACCCCTGGGGCCGACCGTATAATTGGGCGCGGAACAAGCTCCGCGCCCAGTCGGCCCCCATCAGCGAAACGCTCCAGCCGGACCAACTGGGGAGGATCGTCGGGGAACTCTTTCCCGACGAACCCGAGGGCTTCGTGCCCCCCAGAATGGCTCGGCAGACGCCGGACGAGGAGGATGGTGTTCCGCCACCCGTCACAGAGGCTGAAATGGAGGTGGTGATTACCCGCCTCCAGGGTAAGAAGAGGGCGCCGGGTCCAGACGGGGTGCACGGGAAAGTCCTCGCGATTGCTCTCGGGCACCTCGGCGACAGCCTCCGGGAGCTGTTTGATCGCTGCATGCGGTCTGGCCAGTTCCCGGGGGCCTGGAAAGAGGGTCGGCTCTGCCTACTTCCTAAGGCAGGGCGGACCCCGGACTCAGCTTCGGCAGTGCGACCGGTGGTGCTGCTGAACGAAGCTGGGAAGGCCTTAGAGAAGATAGTGGCCTCCCGGCTAGTTCAGCACCTGGAGGAGGGCTCGGGACCCGGACTGTCGGAATCCCAGTTCGGGTTTCGAGCACGCCGGTCGACTGTCGACGCCCTCAAACGCCTACGGGCGGTGACGGGTGAGGCGGAACATGGGAGGGAGGTGGTGGTCGCGGTGTCGTTAGACATCGCGAACGCCTTCAACAGTCTTCCGCACGTGGTGATACGGGAGGCACTAAAATACTTCGGAGTGCCCCCGTATCTAAGGAGGCTGTTGGAGGCGTACCTCTCTGATCGGAGGGTAGGCCTCGAGAACCGGTCGGGGTCCGTGGAGTGGCGGCGAGTCGGCTGCGGTGTCCCGCAGGGATCGGTTCTGGGTCCGATCCTGTGGGACATCGGGTACGACTGGGTCCTGCGAGGCCGTCTTCTCCCCGGGATGGGTGTCATCTGCTATGCGGATGACACCCTCGTTTATTCCCGGGGACGAAATTTCAAGGAGGCGGCGCGGCTAGCCGAGGTCGGACTCGACCTCGTGATCAGCCGCATAGAGAGTTTAGGGCTTCGTGTCAGGATTGACAAGACCGAAGCCCTGCTCTTCCGCGGGACCGGCCGCAAGGGACCTCCACCGGGGGCTTCCCTTCAGATCGGAGAGGGGAGAGTCAGGATGAGCCCGCAAATGAAATATCTCGGGCTCATCCTGGACGGAGGGTGGACCTTTGGCCCACATTTCGCGATGGTGGGACCGAAGGTCGTGAAGGCGGCGAGTGCGCTGGGCAGACTCCTCCCGAACCTCGGAGGACCCAGCGCCGCCTGCAGGCAGCTGTACTCCGGAGTCTGCCGGAGTATGGCGACGTACGGTGCCCCGGTTTGGGCGGATCGCCTCACCGCGAAAAATAAGGCGGCGCTTCGTGCTGCGCAGCGAACAATCGCGGTGAGGGTGATTCGGGGGTACCGTACGGTATCGTGGGCTGCAGCTACTGCTCTAGCCGGCGACCCCCCGTGGGAGCTCGTGGCGGAGGTTCTTGCCGAGACCTACTCATACGTCTCGGGTAGGAGGGCTCTTGGTGAGAACCCTACGTTGGACGGGATCCTGCGGGTGCGTCGGATAGGGCAGGAAGCGCTTATGCGGAGGTGGGGGGAGGACCTGGCGGGGCAGCCGTACGGCACACGCGTAACGGCTGCCATTCGCCCGGTCCTTGAGCGGTGGATGCGTCGAAAACGCAAGCCCCTCACCTTCCGTCTGACGCAGGTACTCACCGGGCACGGTTGCTTTGGTGACTACCTGTGCCGGACGGCCCAGAGGGAGCCGACGACTGAATGTCACGATTGTGGCGCGGCGGTGGACTCCGCCCAGCACACCCTCGAGGTGTGCCCGAGATGGGCGGCGCTGCGTCAAAGTCTGACGTCGGTCCTCGGAGGGGACTTGTCGCTTCCGAGCATTATCATCGCGATGCTCGGTGACGACGAGTCCTGGAAGGCGATGGTCTCCTTTTGCGAGACAGTAATGTCCCAGAAGGAGGCCGACGAGCGGGTGAGAGAGGAGGCCGCCGACGTGGCCTCCATCCGCGGGCGACGAATGGGGGTGCGTAGGAGGCGCTACTTAATGCGCCTCCAGTAACGCCCCTGTGCCCGTATCGGGCCGGGATGGGAACCCGGTCCTGCTAGATACGGCGTCGTCGGGACTGTTCAGAGGTGAGCCGGACAGTCCCCATGGAGGAGAAGTCTGGCCTTTTCGCCGAGGCCAGCCTGTCGCTGGAGGGATCCTGTTGCCTGCAGATCCGGGACCCTCCAATTAAAGCGGCTGAAGGCTCCCGCAGGGGTTTAGTACGGTATTGCACCCCCAAAGTGCCGAGTCCGACATAGGTCTAGGACCGCCGACCTGGGCATCCTGGATATCATCCGTAAATGGATTCCCCTGCGACAAAAAAAAAAAAAAAAAAAAAAAAAAAAAAAAAAAAAAAAAAAAAAAAAAAAAAAAAAAAAAATACTGGGTCTATCTGAAGTTCGAAGAGAGAGGGAGGACACGATAACCCTGGAGTCCGCTAACCAGTTCTAATACGGAGAGGGCGACCATCAGTCCCAAGTAGATGTCGGGTTTATTGTCCGCATGCCCCTGATTGGCAACAATGTGACCATCGGAAGTATGTCGAACAGGGTTGCTACCTTATACTTAGAGTATCTAACAATAAGAGATACTCACTGAAGATCCTACAGGTTTACGCATCGACCTCGGCACACCCAGATGAAGAAGTAGAGGCTATATATGAGGACATCAGTAGGGCCATACATACGAACAAAACCTACTTAAATGTTGTCATGGGGGATTTTAACGCGAAGATAGGCAAAAGACGAGACGATGAGCTGAGAGTGGGGCAATTTGGATATGGACAGCGGAACCTCAGGGGTCAGAGGCTGGCTGATTTCCTGGAGATGGAGGGACTCTTTATGATGAACCCTTTCTTCCAGAAGCCGCCCCATACAAAATGGACCTGGACGAGCCCTGACAGTTTCACTAGGAATGAATTAATAGACTTCATCATGACCACCAGACGATAGATATTCAATTATGTCTCCATGATCCATAAGATAAAAACCGTGAGTCATCACCTATTGGTGAGAGGCACATTGAATATGAACTGCAGGTTGGTGAATACTATCCATACACTCGGGAGCCGATTTTACAGACCCGGCCGTAAAAGCGGCCCCCGAAAGCTCTCTGACTAAACTCAAAGTCTCATGGAAGAATGACGCTTGTTAAATCTGCAGTCCTCTGGTGAAGCTGAAGCATATAGGCGGATCTACAGACGGATATGGAGGTCTCTGAGATGCAATATACGTATACGTATATCTTTAACACAAAACGTATTAAGGATACGATAGAGCGAAATCGGGGCTCCAAAGTGTTCTCGAGGGATTCGTCTGTTGGTCAAAGCCGGTTGTTGAGGCTGAAAACAGAGGATGGAGGTATAGCGTCGACCAGAGCGGAGACATCGAGGGAGGTCGAGAAGTTTTACGGACAGCTGTATACCTCGGTCAACCAACCTGTTTGTAGTTCGGCTGAAGATCCACGAGCCGACCTAACCTGATATCATTCCGATGATGAAGATGACTATGGGCCTTTTGAACAAGCTACAAGTCGCACAGCGTGCAATGGAGAAGGCTATGCCTGGTATTTCTCTGCGAGATCGAATCACAAATTATGAGATCCGTAGACGAACGAAGGTTGCGGACATAGCCCAACGGATTTGCAAGCTGAAGTGGCAGTGGGCGTGGCATTTAGCTCGTAGAACTGATTGCTGATGGAGCAGAAAGGTTCTCGAGTGAAGACCACGTACCGGCAAACGCAGCGTCGGTCGGCCATCCGCGAGATGGACAGACAACTTGAGGAAAGTCGCTGGAAGCCGTTGAAGAGGCTGCTTTAACCGGTCGCTCTGGAAGTCGATGGGGGAGGCCTACGTTCAGCAGTGGACATCCAATAGCTGATATCATGATGATGATGAATTATTACAAAATATAATCGTGATTTATTACCACGTACCAATTGTATTGATATTAAGTGAATTAGTTTCCGCAAAAAGTACACGAAACGCATTTACAATGTACGTATTCGAATAAAACATTAAAATGTTGATAAGAATTAAGGGAGACATGTACCTAAGCTCAAATAATAGTCTAAGATCCGAACCTAAATCGACGATCCGAACCTAAGGTCGATTTAGGTTCGGATTTTCTACTATAATTTCTTGAGTAAAGATAAGAGAGACGTTATTAGGTTGTTACTGTGTTATTTAATGAAACAATTAACATAACCAATTATATGAACTAATGATACGTCAACGTTGGAAAAGCTTAAATTCGTACACCAGTTTCCGTGACATATTTATTTCATTTTATACCCAACACGCGCGGTTTCATCCGAGTTGATGTTTCTGTACAACTTTGTGAATAATTTTAAACTCCGAAATAATTTGAATTTTTTTTGAACAACTAGCGGCCCGCCCCGGCTTCGCACGGGTATTTAACTAAAATTTTAAAAATTATAAATTTATATTTTTTTATCACCTACATACGCCATCTATCGTATAATGGTAGAATACCGTTTTTATATTTAGTGACATTTAACATAATAGTACCTATATTAATTGAAAATGATGTTTATCTAAAATATTAAAACGATTTCTATTCCTATCCGACATATTTAGTAAACTTTTAATTTTAACAAAATAATAACTCAAAAATAAGTTTTGTGAGTTTTTAAGATTCCTTAGACAAGATGGCGTTGGTGGCGTAGGTACCTATTTCTATTTTCTTAAATATTTATTTTTAAATTTAATTACAATGAAACAAAAACTAAATTATACTGTCAGTTGTGTTTAATTTTTATGTATTAAAGTTATTTACATTGGTTTTGTAATTTTTACGTGATACGTGAACACAGAAAAAAACGATAAGAGATGGCGATGATACAAAAAAAAAACGCGCTATTAAAATTTATTTTTGATGATATATAGTGTATTAATAAAACGGAGGTTTTAACAGATTTATTATTTGTATAGATAGTGCTGTATTTCAAGTTGTGAAATACAAGGGGTAAATAATAAATACTTATGGCTAGTTAGCCATTTCTTCCAGACGACCCGAAATTATATTTAATAAAAGTATTTTTTACATATGTAATTTATTAGGTAATTTGGAGACTACTTTAGAAAATTTTAAATACTTTTATTATCTTTAGCTATCTAGCATTAAATTAAGAGAGTAAACTATATTATAATTTTTTTTTTTTTTAAAACAACTCCAAACTACTTAGGCCAAACGTGTTTATTCACTTCGAAAGCCAAGTGTACTCGGTCATTATCAGATCATGACCATTTTTCTATACGAACGTCTTGGTATACTTTCAAAATAAAAAAATAAAATAAATTACGCATATCGATTCAGAAAGTTCGAAGTAATCGATGTATGTAAGTATCTATGAGAAACGCAATATACGGTTTTCTTTTTTACAGAGTTTCCTTTAAATTCGATGATCATATGATGCTTAGGTTGATATGGGTGTTTTCAAACAAAAAAGTTTTTTAAAATCGGTTCATAACTGACGAAGATATCGGCGAATACATAAAATAATTTCATAAAGAAGAACCGTTTTTTTAAGTTAGTTAAAAGTAAAACTTTATTTTATAAATTAAAATATGTTTCTTTTATTTCGGAGAACTGATATCAATAAAATTTAATTACCTAAATGATTGAAGTTACGAGTACGAGTTGCACTGTGGCACCAGTGCTGAAGAAACGGCTCGAAGAATTAATAATGTGTATGGCCACGGTGTCGCAGAAGAAAACGCAGTGCGTTTTTTGGTTCCAACGTTTTCGTTCTGGAAATTTCGACCTGCAGAACAAGCCCCGTGGACGGCCGGAGACCAAAGTTGATAATAAAGAATTAAAGGCTATTGTGGAAGCGGATTCATCACAAATCACGTCCGAGCTAGCTGTAGGCTGCGGTGTTAGTGATAAAACTGTTTTGATCCACTTGAAGCAAATTGGAAAGGTAAAAGAACTTGAAAGGTGGGTACCTCATGAATTGAGTGAAGCAAACTGATAAACGCGCTTAGACTGCTGCGCTACATTACTCAACTAGTACAATAATGAAGGAATTTTAAATCGAATCATTACATGTGATGAAAAGTGGATCATGTATGATAATCGGAAGCGCTTATTGCAATGGCTGAAGCCTGGCGAGCCAGCCAAATCCTGCCCCAAACGAAAATTGAATCAAAAAAGTTACTTTTGTACGTTTGGTAGACTAGTGCCGGTGTCGTTCACTACAGCTTTATTAAATCTGGCCAGACGATTACGGCAGATGTCTATTGTCAGCAACTGCAAACCATGATGGAAAAGCTAGCTGCTAAACAATCGAGGCTAGTCAATCGCTCTAGGCCACTGCTGTTTCAGGACAACGCTAAACCACACACTGCACAACAGACGGTTACCAAATTAGAGGAGCTTCAATTGGAATGTCTACCTCCACCGTACTCCCCGGACCTTGCTCCAACAGATTAACATTTTTTTTTTTTTGAAATTTGGATAACTTCTTGCAAGGGAAAAAAATCAGTCAGGCAGTCCAAACCGCCTTCAAACATTTTATTTATTCCCATCCGAATGATTTTTTTAGTAAATATATCAATGAAATACCTATAAAATGGCAAAAGGGCATAGATAGCAAGGATACATGGTTATATTAATTAAATATATTATATACTAGCGGCCCGCCCCGGCTTCGCACTGGTATTTAACTAAAATTTTAAAAATTATAAATTTATATTTTTTATCACCTACATACGCCATCTATCGTATAATTGTAGAATATCGTTTTTATATTTAGTGACATTTAAATTAATAGTACCTATATTAATTGAAAATGATGTTTATCTAAAATATTAAAACGATTTCTATTCCTATCCGACATATTTAGTAAACTTTTAAGTTTAACAAAATAATAACTCAAAAATAAGTTTTGTGAGTTTTTAAGCTTCCTTAGACCAGATGGCGTTGGCGGCGTAGGTATCTATTTCTATTTTCTTAAATATTTATTTTTAAATTTAATTACAATGAAACAAAAACTAAATTATACTGTGAGTTATGTTTAATTTTTATGTATTAAAGTTATTTACGTTGGTTTTGTACTTTTTACGTGATACGTGAACACAGAAAGAAACGATAAGAGATGGCGCTGATACAAAAAAAACGCGCTATTGAAATTTATTGTTGATGATATATAGTGTATTAATAAAACGGAGGTTTTAACAGATTTATTATTTGTATAGATAGATAGATAAAAAAATCGACTTTATGTTCCGACCATAAAATGGCCAGTTTCATATGTAAGGACCTAATATAATACCTACTTCAAACATGACTTTTTTTGTCTTTTTTCATTTACTTACTTTTGATTATATTAAATACAATAAATAATTACAATAAATAATAATTAAATTCTAGAAAATTTTATTTTACTTAGTCATTATCTATATTTTATTGACTTCGGGTATAAATATTAATATTTAATAATTAAATCTTATAAAATATTATTTTATACAATGTTATAAAAATTTATTGATCAAAGTTTAAATGTATTAACTTATCTACTATTCTCTCTCTCACGTCACTTAAAATAAAAAAATCAAATTACAATAACTTTGGATAAAGAGAAGCGATTTTGATGTATTAAAGACTAAATGTTACTTCGTCATGTTTTATCATTTTTTAACCAATGTTTCGTACCTACTTTAGTAGAGATACATGTTCAAACAGAGATATAGACAGATAGACATTTCTAAAAATGATAGAAATGTACTTATTTGTTACTTATATTAGTGTTTTTAGACCCCTACAAAAACTTTCCTCCAAAATAATTCTGAAATAAACAGACACGTGAAATTTACAATTTTATTATATTTATAGAAAATAATACACAAGCTTCACGCGTAAACACGGCGGCTTTAATAAAAAAGCGCCAGATAACGTGTATTATATCTATATACCAAAATAGAGTGAAGGTGCGTTGACCTCAAGCCACACTGATACCGCGGGTCAAATGGTCCGTGGCCTAATGATCAATAACAATGCCTTTTGATGCACACCATTCAATTCGCTAATGCCACTTTAATTGGTTGAGTGATTCGAAAAGTATCCGGCACAAATTGTTTGAATGCAGATTCAATTGAATTTAAATATCATACATGGCGTATACCTGCGGACTTTTACATTAAAATGTAACAACACAAAATAAGAGAATGAAAGTATATAAAAGAGGATATCAAACGCAGGCTCGAATATAAGAACAATATCTTAAAACTAGCTATTTTGTCTGTACTACGAATGTCTCTCAAAACTCTACATGACTCGATTATATAGATTGCTATTTAATATTCAATGATAAAAGTACTTACACCAGTGGCGGATTTATACATTTGACGCCAGTAGGCTATTCAATTTTGCCGCCCTTCCTTACTTTGGCAATTCAATACCCTAGTTTACAATCATATTAATTACTTTGTTTTTTTATCAATGAAATTGCAATTTTATGATTTGTACTCTATCATCATAATTACATCAACTTTTTCCCGTTATCAGTATGGTTGTGAACTAAAGGATCGTTGTATCAGTTCCTAGGGCAGGGCCGGATTTAGAGGAGGGCAAACGGGGCAACTGCCCCGGGCCTCCACATAAGAGGGGCCTCCACAACAGAAACTTAGGGGAAAAAATTGAAATTGTATAGAATTAAAGTTGTTTTACTTTTTTTAAGAAAAGGAATAGGTGATGACCTTTTTTTAGGAATACATATAGCCCGACGGAGTAAAGGAATACATATAGCCAGACGGAGTAAACAACAGCGGTTCGGAGTTGAGATGAACTTTTTTTTAGAAATACATACAGCCCGACGGAGGAAATAACAGCGGTTCGGAGTTGGAATGAAATTTTTTTTTAGGAATACATATAGCCAGACGGAGTAAACAACAAGGGTTCGAAGTTGGGATGACCTTTTTTTTAGGAATACATATAGGCCGACGGAGTAAACAACAGCGGTTCGGAGTTGAGATGACCTTTTTTTAGGAATACATATAGCCCGCCGGAGTAAACAACAGCGGTTCGGAGTTGGGACGACCTTTTTTTTGTCGTCGTCGTCGGTCTGCAAACAAATATTTATATTGAAAACAAACTATGAGATCAAGGGGCCTCTACTCCTCTTTTGCCCCGGGCCTCCACACCTCTAAATCCGGCCCTGTCCTAGGGTATTCTTACTACTAACAATTTAGTGAAATTTACTCAAGAAATAGTCTCTGGGTATATTTCGGAGCTAACAAAAGCTCAATCACCTAATACATACTTATATATAAGCCGTGGTAAGGTGTGCCTAAAACTACTCACAAAAAATAATGTTAATTCTATAAACGTTGTTATATACTTTTATTGCACTTACAGTCTAATTCTATGAATAATATTCCAATTAAATTATCTGTAAACAATCTGTTTTATGATGGCAATGAAATCAATTAAGTTCTGAGTCTTACATTACCTTTGTGCGGGATTTTAAGTCCACAAAATCATCAATTATATCATCGTATGAAATCTTGTTCATTAGTTCTAACTTTTCCATAAAGGAGCTAAAGCATTTAGATTTACTTATCTTTAAGTCGACTCTAGATAGTTTTTCAATCACTTTAAGCAAGAAAAGCTTCTTTCACCTGAACAATTTGTTGCTAGTAGAGCCATTCGAAGTGCTTTATCCAAGTTTAAATTTTCTCCAAATTCTATTTTTACAGGAACAAAGACAGACATTTTAATGATTTTTTGTCTGTCTGGCATTGAAAGTGTACTAATTCCTTAACACTTTCTAAATGATAAGGATACACTTTTTCCAAGAAAATGGCTTTTTTCATCAAGGTCGGTGGTAACAACTCACTCATTTTGGTTAGAAATAGAAGCTTCTCGTTAAATCTTTGTAGGCTTTCTGCAGTTCTTCTAACTTGGACACGAGTCTATTTATTAGGACGAGAAACGTGTTAACACTGAAAGAATTTTATGATAACGGCGTAAAGTGACAGCTATGCTATCACGCTTCGTGCGGTGTGTGAGTATCCGATGGCCTATTGGGGGGTATGAGGAAAAAGAGGGCAACGCATCTGCATCTTGTACGGATATTCATGGTATCTACTCTGAATTTGGACATTCATGTTGTTTATTCTTTCCAAAAAAAAAAACATTTCATACAACAACCATTACCACCATTTCCAGTTTTTCAAAAAACGAAAGTAATGCTGCGACTTCTTATCGCGTTACAGTCTTAAGTAAAGTCATCGTTGATTAATTCCAAATTTTTTAAAAACTTTGCCACGAATCGTGAACGTACCAAGAATCCTTTTCCTTGCATCCTCTCTTGCTGACCAAAGTTTCAGATTCACAGTCTTCAGAGTTTTGAACTTCCCGATTCCACTCATTAATTTTTGCCAGTGTTGTGTCGAGATTCATGAAAAAGCGACAAGCTTCTTCATGATGCTACAGGAAAGGATATACACGATTCAACATCCGCAGTTGCCACTAAATTCAAAGAATGGGCAGAACAAGGCACGTAAAAAGCTTAAATCATTTTGAATTTTTGTCTGCAAGTCATTGTAGACGCCACCTAGCTAGTCTATGTTCGGGGTATTATCATAATATGACTGTCCATGATAATCTTCAATATCTATGCCCAGTGTTTTGAGTTCCAAATTAGTAGCAGAAAGCATTTTTTCAGCTTTGTCTCACTGATGGCAAAAACTTGAGAAATATTTCACTCGGTTCATCTGATTCGAAAACGTATCTAATAGGTAAGTTGTAACAAGGGTAACAAGGGTAAGTTGATCCACATGAATCGATGATTAAGGAAAAATATTCCGCCCTTATTATCTCGTCTCCAATCTGTTTCAAGACTTTATAAAAAAAAAAAAATATATATATATATATATATATATATATATATATATATATATATATATATATATATATATATGACATAAGACATGTAAAATTAAAAAAAAAGTTCATTACCAAAATTTATGTCTGTTAAAAATCCACATTATATAAAGCTGTACGAATTACGTTTTTTTATTTAAAAAAGCTTGATCGATTGAAAAAAAAATTGGTAAGTCCAGTGATCACTTTTCTTTCTAATAAAATGCTTTTTGGATTTATCTTTTAATTACGATATAATGTAACGAAACACCTAGATCTTGATTTTTAGCTTGCGCTGATAGAGCATACCTTCGCGTTTATAGGCTAGTCAACAAGTTCAAAAACGTGTTAATTTTTGATAAAACTCCTAAAAATATGAGTAATGGCTCATTCGATTCGGAATGACGTCTAGAAAAATGTATCGAAAGTATGTATACATTTATTTTTTTGTTCATTTAAAAAAATATAACAAACAAAACATAAAACTTCAATAAACTTTTATCACGTGATCTTGTTAAGTATGTATATAAGAAGGGCACTTATAAGGCGATATGTATGAATTTTTGTAATAATCAATAAAACAAAACGGGTCAAACTTACAAAATTTTAATTGTAATATTTAATTACGCTATTGGAATATTTTAAAAATTCATATTCACAAAAGTATATTATTCTACAAAGCGTTTAGTAATTTTTCTTATACTCGTACAGATATCGGTGTTGTTTGGATTCGGTATATTGTATAGAGTAGCAAAATATTGTAATTTCCTAATATTTTCGGGACTTCTTTTGTATATATATATAAGGAAATTTTTTTCTGTAAGGAAAAAAAAACATTTTGAACCTGAAATTTGCCGCCACCTAAAATTTGCCGCCCTAGGCTCCAGCCTACTTAGCCTACTGGTAAATCCGCCACTGACTTACACTATTATATTATACTTTTTTCAATCAATACTAAATTTTCAAGGTTACTAGAATATAGAAACTGAACACTCAATAATATCCGAAACTCAACGCAACTAGAATTTTGATAGTTTAATCTATCATTCGTTGTCTAAAAACACGGGACAATGATCACATAAAAACTTTACAAAAATAATCTGCTTGTGTCCATTACACTACTTTAAGTTCGGTTAATATGAAAAGCTACTTTCTACAACGAAGTCCGCGTACAATGTGACATAGAGCTGTAGCTACTGAATTTATCCCCGATATAATTAAAACCATAATGTTTAAAAAAAAGACCCTTAATGCTAACTCATAAATTTTAAATACAATATAATTTAGGTTTATTTGTGTAAAAATACATTGATATAAGTAACTTTTATAATAAAATTAACAAACGAATTTAATTAAAAAGCAAAAAACACTATATCTAGCCCATAATTTAAAATACCAAGCTGAGCTCTTTAAAAACTTATGAGAGGGTAAAAAAAACACAATAAGAGAGAAAGAAGAACAAGAGGGTAAAAAAAGAAAAGAAGGATTAATGATTAATAATTAAATGTACCCTTGTTACTAGAGTTATTCAAAATAAAAATAAAAAATACACATATGAATCAGTACGATTGATACACTTTTTACGAAAAAAAAAAACTGCCGAAATTATGAAAATTTTGCACTAGGCTGGTAAAAGGTATGTTTTAGATATTATACAAAGTTTTAGTTAGATATTAAATACCACAATTTAACATTTTTTTTTAAATTATATTAACACGTTTATATGCCATTAATTATGCTTAAGCTTAAAAACAACTTTAAAATGACGTTTATCGTACAAATATGGTTAAGCACAAAACAAGGGCAATAGTAGTGAATAGACGGAAGTGGCCGGGACGACGCGATATTTTGAGCAAGGCGCGCTAGGCATGTGACTTACACAGTAGCCACCTATAAATAAAATTACTTACATAATACTTATTTAATATACCTAAATAAAAAACGTAAACGCTTTTTATTACTTTTAAAAAAAAGTATAAGTAATTTTGTATGTATAACGAACATAAGTTATTTAATATTAATTTATTTTTTTTAAACGAAAAAAACCATAATTAAGTCATTTAAAATGTTCGTGTATATTTTCGAATGAGACAAAAAAACGTAAACCTTTTACCAGTTTGGGGGAATTAGGAATATTGGTGTAAGGTTCCTCATCCACTATTGAAAAGGGAGGATCCTCCGACCAGACGGGTGTTGTCTCTGGTGGGTTACTACCCACACCGTCGTTGTCGGGTTCTTCTATATATGTTTAATCGCTTTGATAACTTTGATAGCATGATGTAGGATACGTCAGTTCGTATGTGGCGAGATAGATGTCGCTACAATGAGTGAAACCTGAAAATTTAAATTAATATGGTTTATATTTTTTGTAATGATAGTTAATTTTATTACTACAAAATTTTGCTCTATGAATATCTATCATGCCATAATTTAGTCGTCTTTAGTCTTTAGTCGCAATTTATAGCCACAAATACGATGACAATATGACGAAATTTTACGAGTCAGAACTATGTAGAGTGCTTAATTTGCATTAGCCTTGGACATAAATAGAAAGGATATCCGTTTATATTTAAATTTCTATTATAAGCAGTTATAATTTTTTTTGCCAAAGGATAACACTTCAATTCTTCGTATGTTGTAGGTAAAATATATTTAAACTTAAGTTTGTATAAGACTCAAGAATCAAGATATTCCAATATCCATACATATATGTACCTATACCTATAATTCCGAACAGGATACTTTCCAATTGACAGTTTGCCTTAGTCACAAGTTCACAAACTTTTAGGTATAATTGATAAAAATAAACTAAAAACATTCATTCAATACTTCAATAGATATTTTCGGTTCGATTCGCTCTCTCAAGGACGCACCCAGCCGCACCCCATTTCCGTTCGGTAGGTAACATCGAGGAGAGTTAAAGGTAGTCTGTTGTGAAAAAAAAACACAAGCAGATGTCGTTGGTTTCCTAATTCTAAGGATAGACATGAATTTAATTTGCACCAAAGATAAAAAACTAACAACTAAATGTGTAATTAGGTACTGTTCAATACTCAATTATAAGCTTAAAAAATGTTGGGTACAAAGTTCACAATTCTTCCCGGTTCGTAATTCTATAAAACGGATACACTATGATCAAGTTGTCGCATTAACACTTCACTTTCCTTGCAACCAAGAATTTCAAGCATTTACTCATCTGCCGGCAAAGTGCGCGTAATTACAGGGGTTGTCCGAACTCCCTCGGCAAGATGCGGAGAAACCTTACAAACTCCTTGATAGATCGTCAATGATGGATTACTTTCTCGAAAATTGAACGAAAGTGTGTCGTGTGAAAATACCTTTTTTATTATGGAATGTGTAAAGTATACACTGTATAATATACAGTTTCAGACACAAATTAAATAGTGTACAAGCATATATACATACAAGTCCTTCGCCACGCAAATTATTTGGAACAAAAATTTTGCATATATCAGTCTTTAGAATATGTAATATAACAATATTTACAATTAAATACAATATATTTAACATATGAACTATTATTAATTAAAATCATGGTATATTCGATAGTAACATCTTTGAGGTTTATGTTTACCTTTTTTGTGCAAATGAGCATCCGTTTAATAATAAACTTGGAATTCGTTTAATTCAAAAGTAGGTACGATACAATTATATTAAAGAAACATACTAAAATATAATACTTTTTTGTACGTAACATTGGATATTAAAAAAAGTCAAAGTATAATAAATTATTAAAAAAAATATTAAAGTTTTGTGTTATATTTATCCTATTGTAACTATTTTCACAGCCACCTAAATAGCGCATCAGTTTTTAAAGGTTGGTGCAGCAGAATAGCGAACGCATGTATCAGCATGTATTGTTTTGTAGCTTTTGAAGTTTTGAGCCTTTTGAAATAAAATGAAATTAAAAATGAACCATGAACGTAACGTAATAATGAAAATGACTTGCGAGGCGAAGCAGGAAGGTTGGGGGGTAGGAGCGCGCCCCTCCACCCTCCCGTTACCCGCAACACACCCGTGGACCGCGACCGAGCGAGAGGCGACGGCTAGCCAGCTGCGCGTCTGTCTTGCTTGCTTGTGTTTTTCGGTTGTCGTAGTGAGATTGACGCTTCATACTTATTTTCTTTCGTTCAACAAGCATCAAAAACAAGTTTCTGTGCATGCGCGTGTGAAAAAAAATGTTCATAGATGCGATTGTGTAATAAACTGTCTGAAAACATACCGAATAGAACGTTACAAACCAGTGTCGCTATTCGGAGTTGTTACTTGGATACCAGTGCCTTTTGTTTGTAATAAAAGTGAATAAAACAAGAGTGGTGCTATTTTTGTACGTTCCTGTCAGGTTACACGCCTGTGAACCCAGCAGTGTGATCAGTGATTGTTGTCGTGGCCGGTTTCCGTAAAGGAAACTTTCCAAACGTGCATAAAACAGTGGGTAATGCTTTCCTAGCGAATGCGGGCCCTGCCTGCACGCATTCCATAGGGAAGCAAGTGCCGGCAATAAGCATTTTACGGTAAGTAAAGCGTCTCAAGTAAGTCTCAAGTTCATCGTACTTTGACCTAAAAATTGTGTAAACGATGTTGACCGACGTCCAAGCTTTACCGGTGTCAAATGTCAAATCAACCAATGGCCAAGTAACCGATGCATTTCATGAATATAAAAATTACTCCTTAATGTATACCTTCAGATTATAAAAAGATAGTCTTTCAACAATTTCATAAAATAAAAGTGATTAACTTGAAGTTGATCCATTATTATTTCAAAAATGATATTAAAGTTTCTATTTTAAAGTATGTGGATTTGATATGATAGTTAAATTTTAAAAGCATAATAACAAATTATAGCATATGAAGTAAAATTTTATAACTACAATATGTACATCATTCATAGTAAACTGTTGTTTGTTAACAAAGATTTATTTATAATTAAGTATGTTAGTATTTCATTCTAGTCTTTCTTAATTTTCTTACCAGAATGACAGAAGGTATAATTAACTATATAACTAATATATTAAACTAAGAAACAAATAATTTTGCTTTTTTAATTAATACAAAACTATAAAGACTGAAAATATTCAAGCAACTAATTTATTTGGATACTAATTTATATATTTAAAAACAGATTTAAAACATGTAACAATAGGCAAATAATAATAATTAAACAACATATTACTCAAGTGATTCCCATGGATTATGGTATTAGTAGTAGTATTATATATTAGTAGTAAAACAAACATTTTACCCTGACCCATTAACCACATATGTTGCTCTTGTTCTATTTTGGAGTAAACATTTCAGCTTTGGTGAACAATAGAATTGATGTAGTAATAATAAATAGTATAATTTTGTTACATAATTTGATATTTACACATTTAATTCTTTACAGACTAAGTCACAAAGGTCTTTTTTTTAAATATTTTTTAATTATCGCAAGTTTTTTATTAACTCATACTCTCGTTTTATAAAATACACAAATTATATAGATATACAATATATTTACTTTATTATATATACTTTGTAATTTTTTTTTTTTTTTTTTTTTTTTGTATATTTCAGTTAAAACTTGCATATGCCAATGTGACTGACAATTAGATAACTAGCAATTGTAAAATTAAAGTTTTACAATCAACCTTTTTAAATAAATTAATGGATAATGCAAAATTGGAATAATTTTTACTTAATTATACTTATCGCAAATAACTATTGGAAAAATAAACATACCTGTACTAATTTTGTATGATAAATGATAGTCATCAAATTCAGATAGTTTTATTAAAGTGTATTATGTTTTTAATTTATTCTATAAAATATGCTTGGCACAATAGGGAAGATGCAATATTTTTATTTTTGTTTTCATTTTAAAGAATACCATCTAGAATAGACCACAAATATATAAAAAATTTAAAACATTGTAATTTATCGGAAAAAATGCGGTTTTAAATTGACATTTTAAATTTTCGCGCGAAAACGGACCTTTAGTTCCGATGACGTCACTCCTGCTGTCACTTGCCGTACTTGTTCGTCGCTGGATTTCATACTTTTGCATATTTTTTCGACTATTGAGATTTTTGTAAAAATTTAAAATGGTGTAAAAAGAATTCGATGGCTTGCAATTTTCTTTGACCTTTCGTCAAAGAAAATTGCAAGCCATCGAATTCATATTGAAAGAGTGATTAGAAGACTGCGTGAATTTGCTTTTCTAAAGCCACATGCCTGTATGCCTGATCATTTTCTAATTCCTCATTTAGACTATAGCATAATCATTTGTTGTGCACTTGTCAATTTACAAGCACCTTTAATTAAAATTGAATAAAAAATAGTATTTACAAAGCATAATATTTTATTTTATAAATTTACAAAAAGGTTTTAGAAAAAAATATTTAAATATTATATATATCTTTTAATTTTGGAAATACAGCATCTATCCAGAATTTCTTTGCAGCATTCATAACTGTTACAATGCTGTTGGCACATTATAAATATCAACTTCTTTTGATTTTTCAAAATCTGGGTGTGCTATACAGAAAAGTGCCATTTTTCTTTTACTAAAAACCATTTGAAGTTGTACTTGTGTCCAACATTTTGGTGTTATTTTATTGTCTTTCATATAGGAAAGTTTTCTAGCTTCTGTTGAAGGACATTTCACCTCTACTGTGTAATTTTCAGTAAGCCCGTCAGGTGTTGCACCAAAAATAGGATACTCCGCATTAAGAAGAAGTCCAGCTTTTTCAATTTTAATCTAAAATGCAGAAACAATGATATCAATTACTACAAAAGCCTTGAACCAAACATTATAAATTCTTTTATTCAAAATATTTAAACAACAGAAAAATTAATGAAGTTACCTTTTCTTTTTTTCTCACTACTTTGAGAACTTCTTGTTCTAGTTTTTTACCTCTATCCATCGCAATGGAAGTAAATTTTGAATGTTCTTCCATAATTTTATTCAGAAGGGAACCAATTTTAGTTCTACAGTGAGCGGCTTCATAAAGGGTTGAGCCAGTAATTATTCCGTATCTGTAAAAATAGAAAAAAATAAAAATGTATTGTGTACAGTATATATGCCAATCAAGTTTATGCTATATAGGTATGATAGTGAGTTTGTTTGTCCAAATTTCATTCCTTTTTTTTTAAATAATTCTACAAATACTTCTGGAAATTCATGTCTTTTTTTATGATAAATACAATAAAACTAAGCTAGAAGCCTTACTACTTACCTCAACTCAAACCACAATGGTGAATCACTTTGATGTTTAGTGGTAGAAAAAATCATATGAATATTATCAGTGGTCATTTGCTTTGACAACACTTCAAGAAATGATTGTGGAGAGTCCAACTTTCTAATCAAGCTTGAACACAACTTATGAATACTTATACTTTGTTCGTCTTCTTGAGAGTAGCGAAGAATACTTGCTCGACAGTCTTTTTTTTTTGACAACATCTAGATATTCACTTAAAATATCCACCTAAAAATATACAGTTATTATTGTAACACGTATTCAATAATTTCTTTGAATAAATAAAAAAAAAAAAAAAAAAAAAACTACTTCAGAGAAACTGTTAGTGACTGAAATATGACTCATTTCTTTGGCTTTTATAAAAGATTTTCCAGAAGCACATGTAGACAATTTAGACTTCTTCCAATAACAAGTGGCGGATGTAGTCGAAGGCTCCTCAGATCTTCTGTGCAACCATAGCAATAGTGCAGCAGCATGCTTACATCCACCTGGAAATAAATTTTAGTCATAATAATCCTTGCCAGATATAGTTTAACTACTATATAAAAATAACCTTAATTTTTACCTTCAGAAGCTGCACAATCTTCACAATGGCAGGACTGAACCAAGCTTTGCATTTCTTACGTTTCTACTTTACTTCTTTCCGTACTTTATGCTCCGGAGTAACCCGACTTTTTACTGTACATAATTCTCCATCTCTTTTAATTTGGACATAGCCGATTGCGTTGTCGCCATAAGATTCTCTTGTTGAACTGAAATAATTGCTATTTGTAGAAGCAGCTGAATAAAATACTAAGTTTAACAACTGATTTATACATACCGTAGCAATTTAGTCCCTTTCATTTCTACACTTGAAAACTCTGCACTTTCGATAAAAAAAGATACAACCATGTCAACATTAACTCTTGGTAAATTCCTGGAGTCTGCTTTGATAAACCCAACTTCCATTTTTATTAAGAAAACGTAATTAATATTTACATAAAATAATATTCACTTTTACAACCGTAACCTCAAATAAGTTGTCATAACAAGTGTGACGTCACTAAACGCTGATTGGTGTTTTAAAATACGTTTTGTTTCAAGTAATTTTTATTTCGTAATTATTGTTAAAAATCAACATTATGTAAAATAAAAACAATGCAGAGGCCCTTATTTTATATATTTTTAACATTTTAATCATAAAATTTTCATAAATATTATATTTGCATCTTCCCTTTTATGAAAATCTGACAGCTATTAATGTATTTCACGTAAAAATAAAACTAAAACATACTGGTTGCATGTGATATATAACTAAGTATAGATTTTACAGGGAAAACATCAATCAATAAACAAACATCTTTTTGTAGTTATATTTATTATTTTAATCGTATATCCTTTGTGTTGAAACTAAATAGTGTAAAAACAATGGTTGACGACATGTCAACAAGAAACAAATATAACTCTTTTATTTAGGTATGTTTGATTTTTAAACATATTTGAGGGTCTGTTTAATAGGAAAAAAATAAAAAAATTAGTGCCATTTGCTTTAGATTTTGCTCATACAGAAAAATTTTATCTTAAAAAATGGTTTTTTTTTTCTTATTACTCTGTTTATCAGTATAATTAATTAATTATTAATTCTTAAAAATTTAAATATCTGTTACTCTTGTAGACTTATCAAATAATGATAAAAAGTTGTAACCAACACATAAATTATTCTTTGTCTAGTTTTGTTTTTTTCTATAAATTTTTAGTCGGTTTGAATTGATTTTTATAATAAGTGAATGATTTTTAAACTAGGTTAATTAAAATCTTGAATCAACAGAGTTTTTAGTGATAGCAATGGTCAAAAAAAAATCGCAGCTTAAAAATTTACTGTATTTTCTGCACTGTATATACAGTACAAAAAATACAGTAAATTATAAAATAAATAAATAATTATATATATTATATTATAAGCAATTATTTAGATATTGGATAGAAATCATGTGATAAATTACTGAATTTTATAAAATTATTTGAATCATTAGTCATGTATGAGCATTAAACTGACATCATTTTATATTATGTATTTTTATATATTATTTCTTCTAAGAAGTTACACCTAAAAAAATAAAAATTATTGAATCTGATTAAGCAACGAGTATCTGATTTATAGCTTCAATAATATTAGTTTTTACCCGACTGCGACAGAAGGAGGGTTATGTTTTTCGAGTGTATGTATGTATGTATGTATGTATGTATGTATGTCCATTTCTTTGGCACGCCCTACAGCCCAAACGGCTGGACGGTTTTTGACATATGAGGTGTCGTTGGATTTGTCTAAATTGTAGTAGTGACATAGGCTATATAAATTTTCAAAATGGCGCCCGCAAATGGCGAAATGAGGGGGAGGAGTTGAATTTTTTTTCTTACTGTAGCAATATGGGTATCAAATGAAAGCTAGTAAAAAGACCAGTTCAAAAATATATATATCACATTATGTTTATACTGCTGTTTTATTTAACACAAATATAAAGCGTGACTTTTACAGCCCGGGTGCCCGAATTATCGTTTTCTAGCAATACGAATAATGTATCGCGTCAGGAATGTCAAATGTTTGAGTGAGCGAAATGTTGTTTGCCAGAAAAAAATATACCTTAAATAAAAACATAAATTAAAAAAATCAAAAAACCCGACTGCGTAAAATACTCTTATTTTAATCTAAAAAGAATAAAACAAGTCTGGTTGATCTGAACTGAAGGAAAAATGCGTAGAAAGTAATCGACCTAAACTATAACAAATAGTATATTCAAATACGGGATATAGCGACTTTGACAGTCGGGACCCATTAAATAACCTAGACTTATTCTTATCCAATATGGGTCCCGACTGTAAAGTCGCTATATCCCGTATTTAAATATACTATTTGTTTATAGTTTAGGTCAATTACTTTCTACGCATTTTTCCTTCAGTTAAGATCAACCAGACTTGTTTTATTCTTTTTAGTTTACAATAAGAGTATTTTACGCAGTCGGGTTTTTTGATTATTTTAATTTATGTTTTTATTAATTTATGCATATTTATTAGTAGAAAACATTTTTTTAAGCTTGTCGTTACATAAAATCCTGGTTAAATCACATACATTATTAAAAAAATATTCTTTGTGTGTATATTAATGCTTATATTTGTAAATGAATCTCATACTATGATTAAAAAATTTGACTTTGAGAATCTGTATATTAATTTAATTATAAAGGGCATAGCCGGATAAATATGGGAATTCTGCCCCCATGGCTTTTTTGGCTCAAAGTTAGTTGGTCGATTTGGTGTCGAATGAAAATAATTCACCTCAATTTTCAGCTCTTTAACTCAAACGGTTTTCAAGAATTTCAAAAAAACCGGCTTTTTCGAAATTATTTTTATAGTAAAATTCGGAATGAATCAATGATGATTTTTTCCCTAATTATTACGAGTTCAAAACATGAAAAAATCATATGATCATAATTCTCAAATAGAAAGCCGATTTTTAACAGAGAAAAGAAAATTATAATCGTTTTTTTTTAGCCTTTTTGAAATATGTCACTCACCAAAATTCGTCAAAAAACGTCTTTTATACTCTTCTATACTCAAGAATTTTTTTGAATTTTTTGATGTAGTGGAACAAGTTAGTTAAAAAAAAGTTTTGTTAAAAAAAAATTAAAAACTCATTTTTTCTTAAAACCCGTTTTACACGCATTTTTTTAGTACAAATAAATACGTAGATTTTTTTTTTAACCATAAATATATCTTTGCAAAAGATAAATATAAACAATCAGTAGCCTAAAGTAATTAGAAGGGCTATTAATGATTCAAAAGACACTGAATTGACACTAAATCGACCCCCTAATTTTGAGCCAAAAAGGCATGGGGGCAGAATTCTCATATTTATCCGGCTATGCCCATTTTTCAGTGTTTGTATAAAGATTTGTTTATTACCAGGATGTCCTATATAGACAAGTAAGGGTTGTCTGGAAGAAATCACTATCAGTGATAAGACCACCTTTGCACTCTATTTTGTATATTTCGCTTTGTTACTTTTTTAAGTAATACTTAAGTGTACAATAAACTATACAAATAAATAAAAAAAGATTCTTATCTTTCATTGTATTTTGATCATTTGAATCTTTCATCTTAATTTAAAAAAAATCAATTCTAAATTCCAATTTTATTATTTGCCTGTGTTAGACTTACAAAAGATTCACAATTGAAATAGTATTCTGTTCCTTGTCTTCCCCTATGGGAGTGTAAATCAATAGTTCTGCTATTATAATTACAGAATTTTATTTAAATTATACAATTTCATTTTACTTACTGTCATAAAAGAAAAATTCATATTTATATATGATTTTTTAATTAATTTATACTAAATATAACTGTTTTGATAATTTCAAAGTCACTATTCACAAAATTATAATAAAATATTAATACATAATTGAAAATAATTACTTGTTTAAGTTAATTGCACATAATATATTTATATTTAAATAGGTGCTCTTCTTTTTCACGTTTATCAAAAAAAAGTTATTTTCTTAAAAATATTGCTGTTAAAGTAAAAAAATTTAATTTCCTAAGAAAATTTATATACAACTTTTAGTGCTTTTCAAATAACAGATTGCATAGATACTTTTTTTTGTGCAATAAAAACATTGAATTTCTCCAATCAAAAAATCTGGAATTTTTAAAACAATACACATATTATATTTTTACAATAATGTAAATTGGCAATATTGAAACAAAAGTTATTAGATAGTAACTTTTTCATTTCCGTTAATTTATTGACACTAGTTTATTTTACCATTTCATATTAAATTTAAGTCCCTAGATGATAAAACGCTATTGTTACTCAGTGTTACATTGAAACATACTTGCATACTAAACTTTTCATTTCAAAATCTTTTCACAGATAATTACAAGTAAAGTAATTATTTAATTAAAAGTTACACTTTATTATACAAACAAAAATGCAGTAATTTTGAAATATTAACATAAAATTGTACAACATTGAGTATTCAGTAAAAAAAATTAAATAGATATTTTCCATTATATCATCAATATTATAAATAAAATGATAATTTTTATGTATAGAGAGACAAGCGGAGCGGGTGGCGGGGTCGGCAGCGGCGGGCTGCTGGCCATGAACGCCACCCAGGTGCAGTGTGAGCCCCACGACTCGGTCGTCCTCATTAAATGTAAGTCAGTAATAAGTAATAATTAACACTCGACTGTTTCGAATTCAATGCCCTAATTCGTTGATGTTTCCCCAACACTACAATTCGAGTTATAAATAATAAAAATGAAAATTAAAATAGGCGTTTTTACTTTTTAAATACTACCTTAATACTACCTACTTTAATAATGGTTTTATTTGCGTAGTATTCGCTCACACAATTGAAAATCATTTTAAAATGTATATATGTATATATATATATATATATATATATATATATATATATATATATATATATAAATGAATAAAGAATCTAAATAAATCAATATGGAATTAATTGAGATTAATACATATTTCTATATCAAAGAAAAGTGCGAAAATGCGTCACAATACCAATACTCTATCTATCATCCAGGATACACAAATTCAGATGTTAATTTTATTCTTGGATATGGCTGGTCATTTAGATTAGAGACAAAATCAACTTGTTGCATTTGTTTATTTTATTTTTATTTATTTATCAAATAAATAATAATGTAACTTATTTATTATAAACAGGATTTAAAAAAACACGCAGCTTTATGACAATTTATTATATTATTTCATTTATTTAAGTAAATGGATCTTAAGACTAGTCATTTAGCTATAATATAATTTAAACAAAATTCATTAATATCTTTTAAAATTATAATCATAAAATTCACCGTGAAGTATAAAATCGAATACCGAAGATCCACACACGTTAATATCCCTGAGCTTCTTGAGTCCTGTGTATTTTTAGAATATTCTTCATTACTGCGTCCACAGCGATCTATTTGCTGGCACAAACATTACTATTCATTCCTACGAATTTCACTTGTTATGTTTATAGAGGCAAAAATAATACGTGTTTATAAACATTAATTTCAAATCATTATCATTTGTGTTTTATTATTATACAATATATATTTATATTATAATTATAATAATATACACGTTTCTAACGCTTTCATTGTCTTAATATTTATTTTTTTAAACATATTAGTAGGAAACACTAATAAGAAAATATAACTGATAGACAATTAAGTTTTCGAAATATAAATACATACATAAGAAAATATCCCAGGGGTTATCATAAATATTATTAAATGAATGTGATCAGAGATCAATTACTTAATTATTTTTTTGTTTGTATGTTTACATTTTATTCTCAACTATAACAAAATAGGGCACTATGAGAGAGCTGTGAAATATGTTCATGCTGCAAGAAATGACATAATATAAATAAAGTAGATATCGGACTTGTAGATTTCATGATCAGAATTCGAATCTACGTTGTAATTTCCAGGAATAGCAAAAGCTAAAGTATTGTGTTTATATTCGTCCTCGAAAGTTCCCCCGTTGCGCCGACCGTGTACGCTCTCAATTGATGCGGGAGGCGCACATTCACAATTAACTTGCTGAACTTAATAATAATTGTACGGATGAGCGTCACTGTTTATATTTTTTTTCCTCACCAGTTTGTTGGTAGGCTTAGCAATTGACACACTTACCACCAATTAGGCAAATCCGGCTTAGTTCTAAACGGACTGTGCAGTGTGCTGCACGTTGCAAACGATGTATTTCGCAAGCTTCAGTAATGTGATAGAATTGAAGTTTATGTGTTTGTGCAAGTGCCGATGTTTGCGACAATGCAGTTCACTTTGGTGATCGTCGTCAACAAAGTTAAACTATGCTCCGATTCCGAGGAACCGATAAAACGGATAGGTACGTTAAATGTTATTGAAATTCATTCAATCCGTCCCGTTAATTAATTAATATGGAAGCACTAAAATTATGAATCACCTAGTCATTATTTATTAATGAATTATTCATTGAGTATTTTCCTAGACGATACCTACTTGACATTTAGTCGAACCTATATTAATTTGTTTGTTTAACTTACCTGCTCGTTCGAATTTTAATTATTTACGATATTCATTAACATAATACGCAATTTATAACAGTTATATTAACACCAATATAAAAATATAGTTAATAATAATAGATTTTTTTTCGTGAGTCGTTTAGTCTGGACTTACCTAGACTTGAATATACGTAGATTTTTTAGGTAATAAATCTCTCTCGCGAGTCCATTTGATTTTCGATAATCGTCAGATTATTTCTACAAATAAGGAGAAGGATCCGAATCTACTCTGCTCCACAGTGGTTATGGCAAAACGGTTCTGGTTCATAGCAAATATATACAAAAGAATTTCTTTCGAAACACGAAGATTAAATACAGAATTTGATGAATTAAAAAATAGATTTGGCACTTGAAAACTTAGTGTTAGCGTGAATATGAACTCGTGATCGTCGTCGTTAATTCAAAAAACGATTTTGTATATTAGCACCTTCACATAATCAAACAACCGAAATCTTTAGCTAGCGTGACAAACTAATAAACTATATATTACTGGATTTTTGTCAAGGTAATGTAATAAAATAAGAATTAGAGGCTATGTATGAGGACATCAGTAGGGCTATACATATGAATAAAACCTACTTCAATGTTGTCATGGGGGACTTTAACGCGAAGATAGGAAAAAGACGAGACGATGAGCTGAGAGTGGGGCAATTTGGATATGGACAGCGGAATTCCAGAGGACAGAGGCTGGCCGATTTCCTGGAGAAGGAGGGACTCTTTATGATGAACTCTTTCTTCCAGAAGCCGCCTCATAGGAAATGGATTGGATGAGTCCTGATGGTTCCTCTAAGAAAGAAATAGACTTCATCATTCACCACCAGACGACAAATATTCAATGACGCTAGTATGTCGGTTCGAGTACAGGAGCATAACACGAGAGCGATTTCAATGCAGCGAGGTGTGAGAGAGGGAGATGTCATCTCTCCGAAACTGTTTACAGCAGCATTGGAAGACACTTTCAAATTTTTAGAATGGAAAGGATTCGGCATTAATTTAAACTGTCACTCACCTTCGATTTGCCGATGATATCGTGCTCATGGCAGAATCCCTGGAAAACCTCAGCAATGTGCTCAGTGACCTCTATGGAGTTTCCCAACGGGTGGGCCTTAAAATGATCATGGACAAGACGACAATCATGTCGAATGTCAATGTCATACCTAACCCGATTTTAGTTAGAAATTCTTCTCTCGAAGTTGTTGATGAGTACATATACCTAAGACAAAAGGTCTAACTTGGTAGGTCAAAACGAGAGAGTGGTTAATCGTTGAGTCCAGTTAGGGTAGGTGGGCCATTTCATTCCTGTGTCAGTTTTCGTAAATATAAAAGCAGACTCAAGATCATAAAAACATCACGTACCTATAATATGCAACAGAGTAGTTATTGGAAAAAATAAATATGCAGTAGCAACGAAGATTCATAAAATGTGTTAATTAAAATAATTAAAGATAATTGTTGTCATAAGAAATAATACAAAGCGAACAACAACAAAAAAGGCGTCTACCTCTACAAAGTACCAAAATAATATTCTTTTGTGTTCATACACCTATTATTATTTTGAAGTTAGACTTTTTTATATTTGTGCTATTTACTATTAAATTTAAATATTTATGAGGAGACACTCGATAAGCGTGGATGTCGAGACGCGAGCCGGAACCAGAGAAGGCGCTTTTCCCTCTATGTCCACAGACCCGAAAGACGCCGTTGATCTAAATGGAGTAATTCATAAACAATAGATATATAGAGCAATCTTTAAAATATTTGCAAGGTAATACGATCAGCAGTAACATTCTTAAATAACTTTTGATTTATTAGCAACCTTGAGGAAATATATTGCATATCTTCTATCTCAGATCATCATTATATTTCTATGATATTTATAACGCAAATCGCAAATCGGCCAAGAAGCCTCAGAGAAATCGATTTACATGCCCACAAATATGCACTGTGTTATTTTTTTTATTTCCCTCAATTTTCCTCAAATTTACCTACAAATCCTAAGAATTCTCAAAAAGTAAAAATTAAATCTTTTACAATGAACGAACATGTTGGCAGACACAAAAAATACATACAGACAAACATCATCCTTTTTTTGTTTTTATTCGTTTAAAATGTACAACGGTGCACTAAAATTGTTCTTGGAAAGCGTAATTAAACTTAGTCATTGTGGTTAGATTCACATTATGGTTATTCAGCGTAGTTTACCAAATACCAACTAAAACTATGACAATGCCGATTTTTTGACGTCAACTTAGGAAACAATAAACTTATTATTCTATAGGAACTGTTCTTGTAAGAAGCTAGGGACTGATATAAAAATGTATTATAGTTAATATGTAACTTTATCAACCAAAATATAACATCGGCAATCTTGTTTTATTATCTGCTCGTATCTTAGAGACCGGGTTTCGCAATGGAAATTATGTCAAAGACATAACTCTTCAAACACGATTGTTTGCTTGCAACGCCCTATTTGCTGCATTCTTATCTGAAATTTGCAATATGGCGGTATGAATCATAAAATCTAGACTCAAACAATGAGTGTATGAGTGACGGAGCGTGCAGGGCGGCGGCTATGATCTCGAACCAATGCGGTACAGTGATCTTTAGATAGGCAAGCTGTACTGACCATCCATAAATCGATTCGTGTTGGACCTGCAATTTTACTGTTTGTACTTTATAGCGGAGCATTCTATCTAATCAGGTTATCGCACTAAACGATTTGTGTTTTTTTTTTTTTTTTATAAAAAGTACCTACTCGCAATGATCTGCAGCTTAGATTTTTTAAATTTTTGTTGTCGCGTATCCTGTTAAACATGTAAAGTTGTTTGTAAACTACATAAGGAATATAGGTAATTTACTGTAGCATATTTTCATTTCTGATAACCGATTCGATGTGTATTGAAATTGTTTATTTTAAATGCAATTTGCTTGCAAATATTATTTTAAAAAAAATGTGACATTGAAATGATTGAAGGTTTTTAAAGGAGTAATGCGGCTGATATTTAGAATTGTATGTTTACTTATAAAATTCGAACCGACTTGTTCTGTACTGTAACCACTTATAAACGTCCCACCGCTGGGCAGACTTATTTTTCTATGAAAGAGAAAGCTTAATCTGCCGCGCTAGTCAGCGGTTGTACATGTAATAAAATTTATTTTATTAAAGGAAAACATGCAGTTTTACTCACCAAGTTTCCTTTTACCGCTGAGCACGAGATAAATTTTAAAAGCAAATTCAGGTCTTAAAATACTCAAAGGTGTCAACTCAGATTTGAAATTCTACCGTCTGGTGCAGATTCACGTGTTCCATCCACTGAACCTTTTTGAAACTACAGGGTCATCTTAGACTCTTCATACAAATTATCAAAATATTGTTTAATCCGAGAAACAACGCTGAACCAATATTGTCATGATTTACGGTATACTCGTTCGACCTATTGACAGTAGCGGATGGCAGTTAACAATTGACATTAATCAGAATACCGACGACTTAATTCAGTAGTTACGATAGTATATATTCTCCGTCGTGATTGTAATACTCGTATACTAAGTATCGTCGCAAGTTACCGCTTTCTCATAATATTATGATAGAAAGGGCCACCACTAAAACCATCTTGTTTGTGAAAACTAACTAGGTATATAAAAACGTCTTTTAAAAAGCTCTTGTCTCATATAATGATGAATTTTCATAGGTTGTAACGACAAGCTGCATTTTACATCTTTATATGTACTTATAACAATATGAACATAATATACAATATATCCAATAAATTTTTTTGAGTTAAAATACCTACTGCACATAATATATATTATGTGTATCTAAAGCTATTACATAGTAACTTGATAAGTTATACGGAGAATAGAGTTAATTAGTTCGCATTAGTTTAGACACGATTGAGATAAAGGTGATGCGTTATCTAATTGAAATTGATAATAACGTTCGATGTTGGCGCAGACAACTCAATATGCCTTTGCTATTATTAACGATTATTTTACTTAACCAATTACTTGAACGTACCTACTGCTTATTGTTAATAACTTAATATACATATTTAATACACGATCTATTATATTAATAATTTAAAATTTAATTAACGTACGTATAAAATTATTAACTGTATAAAATTTTTAATTGTGTCATATTGTCAATGGTGATAGCACAATTGAATTAACGTAACAGAAATTAATTATTTTATACTCAATATTGTCAACTTCACAATCACAACTCAAACCTGATTGCGTTTGATGTTGGTTAAAATGCCAGAAGTATTTTTCCGATAAATCGCATTCTGATTCTCTACGAAGACAATGACTTAAAAGTTTCTACTAGACTTCTTTGTTTAGTCTATCAAAAAAAAAAAAACCTAAAAATGTTGAACGTACCTAGTATTTATGCTTCAATAAGTTAAGGAATACTATCATGGCAAACATTCCTGATGATGACGTAGCATCAATATTTATACATGGTGTAAATAGTGTATCGCTAAGAGCACACTATTTAAATATTTATAAACGTTATATAAATATTTAAGTAAACTTTTGTGTAGCTTCTCGTATGAGAATTATCGTAATTACCTAACTGAGTGGCTACTGATAGAAAATATTGCTTTTTAAACTTGCTTCGGTGTAACCAGTCACCTGTAAAAAAAAGTTTGTTTTTTTTTTTTTTTTTTACGTACGATCCGTCGTTTTACTTTTATAGTGTTATTAATAGTGTTACTTAAATTGCAATAGTTTAAAATCACATAGAATTAGTCCATTAAGCGCGGAAGGTAATTGAAGGTTACAATTTTCTATTTAAATGTACATAATTTGTGTGTGTGTACATTTTTAAAGTATATTAAATATCAAGTCTTACAAAGGCTTCACTGGTAATATTTGTATGACAATTATTACATTACTTTTTTGATTTTTATCCCGATCCGTTAATCTTAAATAGTGATAGTTTATGTTTTATTTATAAAAATAAACTAAACTTACTATTCAATTATATTTTACGTACCTATACGTTAGATAGTGTGCGTTATAATAAAAACGTCACCATATATACTCAATATATAATTAGTTATGTATGTGTGGGATACGTCACTTTTGTGTTTAGTTATACTTACTGCTTTACAGTGTTAACATGTGTTTAGTGCTAAAGTCCCATATAACCTTGATATAAATTATTGTTATATAATAATTGATTCAGTTAGCGTTTGTCGCGATGTAGTTCGGTCAGTGTTAAACTAAAGTATGAAACGTTCAAGAAAATGTGATAACAGATTGACTAAAATTAAACACAAACTGATAAAGAAATGTAAAAGTACGTATAAATATATATATTTAACGTTTTAAAAATTGTCTGTGGTATTCCCTAAATATATATATATTAAATTAACATGAGTTTCAAAATTGATCAAAGTAAGTTAGCAACATGGCAAAAACGTGGTCGTCTTGTCGCCCACGCTTTGTATTCAAGGTTCTAAGGCCCATAATTTTGATTCGAAATTCGAGTTGTAGTCGATTTCTAAAAGAAGCTCTTATCTGTCTCAAATATGTTATAAAAATATATACTTAAATAAATAAACTTAAATTTGTGAAATTTTAAATTATTGGTAATTAACACATTCTTTTTTTTGTGTGCTTCATTACGGAATTGTAGTGGATTAAGCGTAAGTTAAAATGTATAAAAACTTTTTGAAATGGATAGGCCCCTCGCGGAGATAAGTTGAAAATGACATATTTTTTTTGTCTTAAAATTGTAAAATAGCAGAACTGAGTTGAAAACTATAGGGAATGTGTCAAGAAAAAAGTTATTTTGCGGGAAAATTCTTTGTTACTTTGAACACATCAATTTTAGAACTTACTGAATCGATTTTAGAAATTCGTTACTATACATGGAAACCAAGCAGTAAACATGAGATACTGCGCCGGTCCTCTGGTATTTAAAATTAATGTCTTAAAGTTCAGCATAAAATTATTACATTGTAACGAACAAGTTAAAGAGTGGCAATGTCTTTCAATCCTCAGATGAGCACCGGTCGGCGGGAGGCAGCTGGGAGGAGCCAGTGAACGCGGTGCGAAACACACCGCTGCGGCGCTCCCAGCGGCTAAACTCAACACTGGACTCCAGGTACAAATATAACCATTACTTTATTATATTATAGAATTATGAAAATAAACTATTGGCATTGAGATGTTTTATATTTTCAATTCGAAAATGTAGCATTCTTCGAATCATATAGGTTGGTTGGTAATTTATTTCGAGTCATACACGAGTAGTACACAGGTAAAACTGCTAAATTCCACTATTTAGGAACAATTTATAAAAATAAATATTAATATAATGGGAGTCGATCGTCTCCTCGTCTCATAAATTTCAAAATTCAGCACCAAAATGTACAAAAAAATACATATGTAACTTTTAACACCTTAACCCAAATTTAAATTAGATATTTTGTAGCAATTAAACTATATAATATCTTCCTACACGTATAAACATTTCGTCAATAAATTAACATGTGTTTTTGTGCTTAAGTCGGTCAAAGTTGTGTCAAGTCCAAAACAATTATTGTAATGTGCGTTTCGGATTTATCACACAACGATTCCATGATATTCTTATCTCGTTAGATGTCGCTGACCCTGATTTGTAAGACTTCGATATGAATAGCATTAAAACCTTCTGGAAGAACATATATTTTTAATAAAATAACAAACGATAAATTAGTCTACACTTTGGATTCAGGGCTGTTTTGTTTTAAATATCTCGACGAAACGAAGATTTATTTTAACATTATTTTGATTTTAATTTTAACACTGCGAATTTTAAAAAATATTGCTTACTTTCATAAACTCCGCTGCCTCGATATTGTTTTTATTGCAGCAGATAATTTTTATGGAATCGTTGTTTTAGTGTATTAATTGCCCAGATCCAAGATGACTGCTTCAATCGGACACATAAAACAAGTCAAATAAATGTAATTTATAAAACAAATAACCATAAGAACTAAAAATCACTCAATTCTCGTATTCGAATCACTTTAAACGAAGGAAATAGGCTCGGGCTGTCTTTACTAAGTATGATTGATGGTTATTCCGAAATTAGAAACAATTTAGTCGAAGGGGGAGCTTCTAAGTGATTCGTACATTTACTAGCAGCTTTAACGTCGACTCGATAACAGCGTGCAGTCATTCTAAGATTTTATAAGCTATAAAATATGTATATAAACTTGTCGGCCACCGACTGCTTACATATAAAATTGATGATAAATAATTTCAATTGCTTAATAATTGTGTTTACTGATCGAACTTTCAAATTTTATTAAATGGTAAATGTAAAAATGAAAGCTTCGATTAATCTAAAACGTTCTAAAAATCTCTTTTTCATTTATCTAAACAAATTTTGTAATGTATGTTACATGTTTTTCTCGTATAATGATTAGTACCTGGATGACCGAGCTTTGCTCGGTTAAATTATATTTAGATACATTACATATTGATGAAACATAAATAATATTTTCGATCTTACCGACATAAAAGTAAAATAATAGGAACTGGTTATTAAAATAAAAAATAAAAAGAGCTCTTAATTCAAAAAAAAAAAATGAAAAAAAGATTGGTCTGTAGAATCCTGGATTCGAACTCAGGTTTTCTGGTTTCGAATCCGCCCGATTCCTATCCGAGCTAATAGAAGCTTGTCAATGACAGCGAAATTTACCTTCGTATTCTAATGGTATTTTTTAATTGCGTAAAAAAAGGGATAAAACAACATTTTCTGAAAATAAATCCTAGCTAGATCGATTTATCGCCCCCGAAACCCCCTGCATACAAAATTTCAGCTGGGAGGAGCCAGTGAACGCGGTGCGAAACACACCGCTGCGGCGCTCCCAGCGGCTAAACTCAACACTGGACTCCAGGTACAAATATAACCATTACTTTATTATATTATAGAATTATGAAAATAAACTATTGGCATTGAGATGTTTTATATTTTCAATTCGAAAATGTAGCATTCTTCGAATCATATAGGTTGGTTGGTAATTTATTTCGAGTCATACACGAGTAGTACACAGGTAAAACTGCTAAATTCCACTATTTAGGAACAATTTATAAAAATAAATATTAATATAATGGGAGTCGATCGTCTCCTCGTCTCATAAATTTCAAAATTCAGCACCAAAATGTACAAAAAAATACATATGTAACTTTTAACACCTTAACCCAAATTTAAATTAGATATTTTGTAGCAATTAAACTATATAATATCTTCCTACACGTATAAACATTTCGTCAATAAATTAACATGTGTTTTTGTGCTTAAGTCGGTCAAAGTTGTGTCAAGTCCAAAACAATTATTGTAATGTGCGTTTCGGATTTATCACACAACGATTCCATGATATTCTTATCTCGTTAGATGTCGCTGACCCTGATTTGTAAGACTTCGATATGAATAGCATTAAAACCTTCTGGAAGAACATATATTTTTAATAAAATAACAAACGATAAATTAGTCTACACTTTGGATTCAGGGCTGTTTTGTTTTAAATATCTCGACGAAACGAAGATTTATTTTAACATTATTTTGATTTTAATTTTAACACTGCGAATTTTAAAAAATATTGCTTACTTTCATAAACTCCGCTGCCTCGATATTGTTTTTATTGCAGCAGATAATTTTTATGGAATCGTTGTTTTAGTGTATTAATTGCCCAGATCCAAGATGACTGCTTCAATCGGACACATAAAACAAGTCAAATAAATGTAATTTATAAAACAAATAACCATAAGAACTAAAAATCACTCAATTCTCGTATTCGAATCACTTTAAACGAAGGAAATAGGCTCGGGCTGTCTTTACTAAGTATGATTGATGGTTATTCCGAAATTAGAAACAATTTAGTCGAAGGGGGAGCTTCTAAGTGATTCGTACATTTACTAGCAGCTTTAACGTCGACTCGATAACAGCGTGCAGTCATTCTAAGATTTTATAAGCTATAAAATATGTATATAAACTTGTCGGCCACCGACTGCTTACATATAAAATTGATGATAAATAATTTCAATTGCTTAATAATTGTGTTTACTGATCGAACTTTCAAATTTTATTAAATGGTAAATGTAAAAATGAAAGCTTCGATTAATCTAAAACGTTCTAAAAATCTCTTTTTCATTTATCTAAACAAATTTTGTAATGTATGTTACATGTTTTTCTCGTATAATGATTAGTACCTGGATGACCGAGCTTTGCTCGGTTAAATTATATTTAGATACATTACATATTGATGAAACATAAATAATATTTTCGATCTTACCGACATAAAAGTAAAATAATAGGAACTGGTTATTAAAATAAAAAATAAAAAGAGCTCTTAATTCAAAAAAAAAAAATGAAAAAAAGATTGGTCTGTAGAATCCTGGATTCGAACTCAGGTTTTCTGGTTTCGAATCCGCCCGATTCCTATCCGAGCTAATAGAAGCTTGTCAATGACAGCGAAATTTACCTTCGTATTCTAATGGTATTTTTTAATTGCGTAAAAAAAGGGATAAAACAACATTTTCTGAAAATAAATCCTAGCTAGATCGATTTATCGCCCCCGAAACCCCCTGCATACTAAATTTCATGAAAATCGTTGGAGCCGTTTCCGAGATTCCGATTATATATATATATACAAGAATTGCTCGTTTAAAGATATAAGATTACACTTACACTTCCGATTCTCCCTTTTTACAAAAATAAAACATTTACTTATTTACACTGTAATTTATGCTCGACTTTATTATGACAGGCTTTGTATATGTTTTATAATAGCAGCAATTAAAATGTACCTAACTGAACACGTGCCAACTTTGTGTAGCTGACAGTTGGCGAGTTGGCTCATACACTTCCTATCCTATACTCGTGTGGTCTCGCATTCGACAATTAACTTCGCCGCCCGCTCAATTAACACAAATTTCCTGTGTTCAAACTGTAGGGGCCATCAGAGGGCACTGCCTTGCTGAGTGGCCATTTAACTCTATTATCTGAGATATCAGTTTAGAACTCCGTAATAAAAGTGCATTTTTCGACTCCTAAAAAGCCGACCATTGAGTACATCCTGTAATCGATTAGCTTTTCTTCTTTCTGTATTTGTGTTACGCGATCTTTGCTGATTTTTTCTTTTTTCAATGATTACCTAATTTCCCATTTCATATATACATCGGAGTTGATATCCCTAATAAAATATAATGATCTTGACCCTATGGAAAAAATCATAGCAAGAAAATGGAACTCCTCAAAATTCAACGGTAAATCGCTTGCGATAAATACAAATATAGTAATATACGTAGGAAGGACATACTTTTTATTTATTTATTTATTACTATTTTATTGCACAATACATTAAAGTATTGTACAAAAGGCGGGCTTAATGCTAAAAGCATTTTATGTGTTTTTTTATAAATGACTATTTTTTTGGAAAACAATGACAACTAACAATATTTTAAAAAGAAAAAAACTTTACATTATTATACATTACATAATATATGTTTAGATAAATTATTTATCGCCGCATTTGATTATTGTATTTAATCATAATAATAGTCGACTCGTGTTATATCCATCCTTACCGTCACATCAATTAATGTGATCCTTGACATGGTTATTACAAAGAAGACACGTAAAGAAGGCTAGTTTCTAGTTAGCACAACAATTTTGTCTCATACATACGTGACACTAAGATTTACATATAATTTGACCGAGCAACTATCATTAGGAAAAAATACAAAAACTGTATATTCATCTACGACTTCGCGCGCGTGAGAGTTGTTCTACTTATGTTTTAATAAAAGTCAGCATGTAGCGCATACTAGACATTATAAGGGTCGCAATTTATTGTAAGAGTCGTTATAAATTTTAATAGACCTGAGCTTGTTATACTAATTAATTAACCCCCCTCACAATTAACGCTCCCAAGTATACACTTCACGAGGGGTGCCAAAACAATACAAACACGCTTTAGTTACAGTGACTTTTATCATACTCATTTATACATCTTTATATATTTAATTTGTTTGTGCGTGTGTATGTGACTGAACCCCTTCTAAACGGTTGGACCGATTTCATGAAATTTTTTGTGTGTTCAAGTGGATTCGGAAATTCGGAATCGGATTCACAATTCGGTGCACTACAAAATGTTTTTTAATTATTATTTTTTTATTTATTAGTTGTTAATCTTGGAATAATTTACATTGGATCTGGCAGACAGCGCTGCGATCGCGGTGTCGAATACTCAAAAATACATAGCTTCAATATTCGAATTGGTCGGTCGAATTGTGGTAACTAGTTACACGTTATGACAACAGGTACCTATTGTAATAACTTTTTTTACAAAAAAAAAAAAAGTCAAAACGGTCCAGATTGTTACAACTTATTTAAAAAGTTTGAAATTTTTGGATTTAAGACGTATGTACAGGACATCTTTCGGGTCCGCTAGTCTATAATAAAATTTTATATAAGTATAGTAGTAGTTTATATATAGTATAGACATCTGTACATGAGACATATTTAGGAAAAACTAATTATTTTGGAATTTGTGTCTATCAATCAATCATTATCTGCTGCACGAAATTGGCGGTTTTCACAGTTCTTTTCCTGGAGGCTTAACCTAAAATATGGTGTAAGTATCTCGAACACCGTCTCAAAATGAAGATATTACAATATAAACATTTGTAGTTAAATCGTAACGATGTCGTTTTGTACACATCCACCGCGGGGCACAGCTAATAGTAAATTTACCTAAAAGATATCTAATTCCTAATTCCACGCCTAGAAAGTCCCAGGAAAAGCTAGTCTGCTATGAATGAATTTAGTCAATGTTTATGACATCAAGATTTAAGAAATACTGGCAAAATGGTTACAAAAATATATTAAAACCGAAACTTACTTATACAAAGTTAAAAATATCAAACTTTTACGCATCAAAAACTGTTTAACGTTGTGGATTTTCAAAGTAAATACGTGCATATCCGCTTTCTAAATTGACTCATAAAACGTTTTACGGGTATATATAGGCTCAAGTCGAAATTCTGTACCACTGACTGTGCATTGACACACATTTCTAGAGAGCTTAAACTCTTATTTTAAAAAAGAAATTATTAGATTTTTTTTTAAGTCACATCATGATTCATTTTTCAAAATTTAGTAAAACTTAAAAATCTCGACTGCCTAAATTACAATCAAAACTTTGTCCTTCTTCACTTCATAGACAACGCATCTGTCCCCTTTTCATAATAATAAAAAAAAAAAAACTTCTAAAAATATCCATACGTGTACGTTAAAAAAAATTACACCCCTTTTGTCAGTCGGGTAATAAACGTGTTGTTCAATTATACATAATACATACAATTTCAAGTAAGCATTAAAAATAATGTCAAGGTTGGCGTTAAAGTTGATTTGCATATTCGTTAGTGATAATGACAATATACCTGAACTACGGGATAATTATTCTAGCCCGTATTGTCAGCGTTACCTCATGCTTGTTCATACGTGTATAAATTACCTACGTTCATATAAATAATACCTAGTCGTAGCTTTAATTTATCTTAAACAATTATTGTATATTCTATTAATTTATTACGAAACTAGCTGCTGCCCGCGACGTCGTCTGCGTGAACGCTATACAGCACCAAAAGTACCTACTATTATACCTTTTAAAATAACATTCATTTACCCGTTTCTTCTTTACATTTCATATCTACAGAAAGTACAGTAACAGAGGGAGACTGTCTTTTGTAAAATTGACTTTCAAAAAGTGCTTATTTTAAGCCTGCTTTGAATAAATGACTTTATGGTGATTCTGCTGAATTAAGTCATAAGTTGTGACTGAAACGGATGGAGAAAAAAATAAATAAGGAATACAGAATATGGTAAAAATACATATTTATAGGACTTCTCGATAAACAACATTAGTAGTTTGGCTCTCCGCAGCCAAAATGTAAAGAGAGTCAGGACTGGTGACGCGGGAGCAAGCGACGTACAGCTGCCCGTGTGAAGCAGCTCGTCCTGAGGTCGACACCAACTACCCTCAGTGTCTGCCCCTGCGACTTATTGATGGTCATCGCGAAGCAAACACTCACGGGGAACTGTACGCGCTTGAACTGGAACGGGAAGTTATGAGGTATGAGCGGAATGCGTATAAATACTGCTTCGCCGACGCCACAACCCGTAAGAATTTCCGCCTCAATGGTGTGTCTGTGGAGCGAGATGACTTTAAGGCGGAAGCATAAGCATTTCTTATTTTTATGATATATATGGCATGCTTAATTTTCCTCTTTCTTCGTTATTTAACTCAAATTGTTTACAGCAATTTAGCGTGCCGTTTTCGAGTTTAAATTTTGTTATACATCTATGCAGTTCTTTTTGAGTTCTGTTTGTTATTACATACAGAAAAACTCGATGAATTTTATAAGACATAGATGAAGCAGCTTAAAACTTATATAAACACATTTTTTTAAAATTCTCTTGCTCATCTCTGAAACGAATCAACGATACAATTTTTATTAAAATGCACAACTCCATCTATGACTTCTCACCGGCACGGAATCTTGGCCAAACTCATAACATGCGATAAAATTTTTTTAAGTGTGTCTAACTTTGTTTTTATTGTATAAGTGGGTAGAAATAATGTTTACGTTAATCCTAAGAGGGTAATTAACTAAGTTGAAGTGCATTATGGTTTGGGTTCTGAAGTTTAGTTGAATTGTGTCATTTATCCGACGAACTCTACATTTTGAATTGTGTTGTGGAATTTGTAAGTGTTAAGTTGCCGAAGTTCTTTGGTTTTATTGTGATAAATAAACATCTAAAGGCGCCTAAGGATCCATAAAAATGCCTTTGTCACCAAGTCAGATAGCACAAGCAGTGTCATTAGTGGAACAAGGGATGACCCATCGTGAAGTGGCTACTATCCTTAACGTACCACGTTCTTCAATGCAATATGCATTAAAACGGTACCAACAGACTGGCCTCTGTACACGCAGACCAGGTAGTGGTGGTGTACGTTGCACGTCAGCTCGTGACGACCGCTTTATCGTGTTAGAGACTTTAAGAAATCGCTTCCTTACTGCGGTCGAGATCCAGCAGCGGCTTCAAATCTCTAGGAATGTAAATGTTAGTGAGCGTACGGTGAGAAGACGTATGGAGGAAGTTAATTTAAGAGCGAGAAGACCAGCCCGTGGCCCACAGCTCCTCCCACAGCATAGAGCAGCTCGACTTCAATTTGCCCGCGAACATGCTAACTGGTCTCATGAACAATGGGCAAGAGTTTTGTTTACGGACGAGTGCAGGATCGCTTTAAATGCACCTGATGGTCGACAACGTGTGTGGAGAAGGAAAGGTGAACGATATCTGGCGATTACTACCACTCCAACAGTGAGTTTTGGTGGAGGCTCTATAATGATATGGGGTGGCGTTAGTTCTGATGCACGTACAGAATTGGTCATCGTCAATAACGCTCTAACTGCAACACGATATATCGAGGATATCCTTCAAGAACATGTTGTACCCTTTGGAGGGTTTATTGGATATGATCAATTCATTTTAATGCATGATAATGCACGTCCACACGTCGCTCATATCGTAAATGAGTACCTTCAAGAGGTTGGTATTCAAAAATTGCAGTGGCCAGCTCGCAGCCCCGACTTAAATCCAATAGAGCATATTTGGGATAAGCTAAAAAGGACAATTAAAACAGCATCGAACCCACCACAAACTCTTAGCCAGCTTCGAGATGCCGCACTGACTGCATGGCGCGACTTATCGCAATTGGACATCAAAAATGTCATCCAAAGCATGCCAGATCGAATGCAGGCGGTCATAAGGGCTAGAGGAGGAAACACGCGATATTAAAAAGTTAAAAAGTTTACCAAAGATCAAACAGTTTTTAATTACTAGTGCTCAAAACTGCAGTGTTTAATTTTGTGTAAATGTGATTTTGTGCTTAAACTTCATTATAAACTTAAAAAGAACATTATTTATGCTTAAAAATGATTAAAGACGTTAATTGGATGAACAACGATCAAAATTGGCCTAAATTTGTAGTGTAAACTGAAAAAAACTGAAGTTATCACAAATTTTATACTTGGCCAAGTTTCCGTGCCGGTGAGTGTATTAACCTCGCCAACATGATCAAATTTAAATTATTTATATCCAAAAAGGGTTTACACATGTAATTCGACTTGATGTTTGAAAATCTCATAGATGGCGCTGCTCTAAAATTGTCTTGATACTACTTATATTCATTTCTTATATTACATTTATTCTGTTTGACATTGTTGACTGTGTTGACATTCATTATGTTTATCAGCCTAAGTTACTTATATTTCGTGATTTTTTTAGTGTGAAGATAGCTTATAGCATGGTTATTAACATAATAACAACATTCAAATATGCGTCGCTAGATTACACGCTGTTACAGAATGCGTTGAAGAAATAAAGGTTCACTGCTCGTTCCCCGTAGGTGATAGCGTGATAATTTGTAGCCTATGTTATGACCCGACTTCTTAATAATATTCGTACCAAATTTGAAGTAAATCCATGCAGTACTTTTTGAGTTTATCCCGGACATACATACAGACAAACAGACAAACAGACAAAAATTCTAAAAACTATATTTTTGGCTTCGGTATCGATTGTAGATCACACCCCAAGTATTCTTTTAAAAAAATATTCAATGTACAGTTTTGACTTTTTTACCATTTTATTATATGTAATATAGATATTAATAACTAGCTCTGCCCCGCGGTTTCACCCGCGTTAATTTGAGGGAAAAACGTACTTAAATATTTTTAATGGTCGAGTGGTCGCAAGCGTTAGGTACTGCCGAGCAAGGGGTCTCAGGCTTGAATCCTGGGTCGTTCAACGTATTATTGTTTTTTTTTTTTTTTTTGAAAATTCTCAGTAAAAGAGTGATGTTATATTTACTTTAAAAGTGGAGCTATAGTTAAAAAATGTCTCGAGAAGAGAAATAAAGAACGCAACGAAAGCTCTCATAAAAAAATATTTTTTTCCGTTTTTGTAACATTTCTTATTATTGCTCAGCTCCTATTGGTCGTAGCGTGATGCTATAGGCTACTATAGCCTTCCTCGGTCAATGGGCTATCCAACAGAAAAAGAATTTTTCAATTCGAATCAGTAGTTCCTGAGATTAGCGCGTTCAAACAAACACTTCAGCTTTATAATATTAGTATAAATTTAATATTAAATGAGAAGTATTAAGTTAAGAATTAAGAAAGTATTAAGTTAAGAATACTTCGACTATTACCTTTGTTTGTCTAAATTTCTTGAACATATCTTGTTAGACATAAAATCATATACGGAATTCTATGTACAAAGGAACATATTTCATCCATGTTATTGTATTGTGTTATGACACAAGCTATAGGTCAAACAGATAAGCTGACGAGACTACAGACAGTTCGTCGTCTGTCTTGTATATTATTGATTATTTAATACACGTTTTGCATTATAAATTTGCCTTTTACCTAGCGAACGTATTAATTTTTGTTACACTATAAAATTTAGGACTCGTTTAAACATGATTGTGATGAAGGATTTTGATTCTCTTTGTCATTATAATATGAAATAGATTCGAATGCGAGTGCTATGTTTGAATTTTTAGCGTATAATCAGAGATGGGCAAACTACGGCCCGCGGGCCGGATCCGGCCCGTTAGAGGTTTTAATCCGGCCCGCCGAGCGTTTTTTAGAAAAATTTTAACATCAAAAATTCAAATTGTATTATATTTTATGTAATTAAAATATTTTATCTACACTTAAAACATAAAAATCTCGTACTTTTTATAACAATACTGTTAAGGCGACAATTTTTTTATGTGAAAAAGTATAAAAATAAAAAATATATATATAAGTTTCTATAAAACAATGTTTTAAAACCTTTAGTTCAGTAGCCTTGCCCTGAATGTTATTAATTGACCGGCCCGCGGCATTATTTTTTCTAATTTTCTAGCCCGCGTCAAGAATTTTTTTAATTTACCGGCCCGCGATCAAAAAAGTTTGCCCACCCTGGTATAACTAATCGTACAATTCATGCGACAGCCCAATAGTACGTGGGCGATTCACACCACTTAAATGTATTCTCAAGGCTCGACGAATCTTGCGACATAATATTATTTATTAACTTAACTGCAATTCACAATACGACTGTCTTTTATCGCTACCGTAAAATTATCAACTCAATACGGTACGCAATACAGTAACACATCTATAAAACAAGCCGAAGTCTAATTGTAAGTTAACAATAAAATCATTATTATAAAACTAGTTTTAATATAATGATGACCAATTAGTTATAAATTGCGTAATAATAAGTGCGCTTTATTATGAATTCTACAGATTTTACAATCTAATGTTATTCTCCGTTAATTAAACAGTTACGTTTAATTCTCATTACGAAGTAAATTATGCGTCTGATTAGCATTTATCGCGTTTGTGTCTGTGTAAGCGATCTGACTTGACTTGTAATTTTTTTCCGGGAAGACTAAAGGGATTTAAAAAAAAATAACTATAAAAACTAGAAAATATAGATAAAATAAATAGAAATATATAGAAAACTAGAATTTTGTGTCACAAGGGACGAAAGTACTACTTTCTGTCTTACATGTGAAACTTTCGTCCCATGTTGCATATATACTTTTTTTTTTCCTACCTAGGCCGAAAGATCGGGTTTTGTCCCTGTGAAGCGGGGACGAAAATCGAATTTTCGGCGGAGATAGGAAAAAAATAAAATATTGTCGGAATACAACATCAAAAACCCAATTGCATAGTGAATTGATACAACGCATAAAATAAGATATCTAAATCCTTCATCGATATGTCATTAAACTATGAAATATTATGTCAAACGTCCAAACGACTATTATAATAAAGCCACGTTCAATATGACCGATTACGTAATGTTTATCACGGTATGGCATAAAATTATCTTTAAAGTGTGTGTGATGAATAAATATGATGAGCAGCTTAGGTTGCCTGTCCATTGAAGCGGAGCGAGACTGCGGAGCGGAGAAATATTAACAAATAGCTCTTGTCCACTGGAGAGAAGGGGAGATTTTTTGCAATCCTATTGGTTAATATGTCTCCGTTTCTCCGCTCCGCAGCGTCGCTCTGCTTCAATGGACAGGCATCCTAATCGTTACCTGTCCTTTTGTATTCGCACCTTACAAGGTGAAATAGAATGAGATGTTTATATGATGTTGCGTAGATTACATATTGAGAAAGATTAACACATTTTAAGTAATGGTTTTAATAGGTTCCATATGGTAATTGTGACATATGAATAACTTAAAAATTTCTACAGATTAACCAATATTAAAAATATTTTGAAAATAAGATCTCCATTTTTGATCGTTTTTCAAATAAAATAATATAATCAAAAATATTGATTTAATATATAATTATTAATTGCAAGGCATGCTCATATTGTTGCCTCGGTTGCCTTTAGATCAACGTCTATTACTCGGTTAAATAAATTGTTCTATTGTCTTTTAAATAGTATTCTATTAGTCAATAAGACGTTTAGTAATATTTGCGAACATCGACTTCAATTACTCGGGAGATGACGATATCGTTTATTGGTCTGACATTTAATCTAATGTAGTCAAACGGCTGTTTGTACACAATGCTCCTATTATAATCGAACCTTTGCACTGAGGTACTTGCAACACAAGACTGTGCTAAGTTCAGACAACGATCACTTCAATCAGTAACTATTACGAGAGAATGCCGCTTGCTCTACTGCTTGCATGTATTTTACAAAATATCTCTTGTTTAATATAAGTTGTTTAATTAACATTTTGTTCCGGGGTTGGAGCGTATAAGGCACAGGCTATAAAAAATATAATTCCTAATCGGTGAAGAGGACGTTGCCTATTAAATAATTTTCAGAAAGTTATCCAACGGGTGTAGTTTCTACATATTAGGTTTTACTAACACATAAGTTTAGTTCTGTGATATTTTTCACTCAATTGAAGCTCTTCCGTATCGAGTAATTGCCAACATCTTTTCAATCGTACTGTCAATGAAGCCTAAATGAGTCAATGATGAGAATGCAAGGGAACAATATGATTATGTTTATTTATGAAGTTAACAAGTCAACAAAATATTGATCATTTTTGTCATTCGCAATAACGCTAATACTATGTACTTCGCAATAGTTAATGCATATGTGGCAGACAGAAAATTAAATTCTAATACAAATTTCCATCCAAACAGGAGTAGTGGTCAATTACGGAATACACTGAGCCGGGCGCGCGAATTGTGCGAGCGATGGCGAAGCGGCGGCAACACGCCGTCTCCCCCCGCGCCGCCGCCCGAGGACGAGGGCGGGGGGCGGCTTGCACGCTGGTTCAGCGTTCGCCGCGGCTCCACGCACCAGTACGACATGCACACACACGAGACTGACAAAATGCCCAAACTTCCTGAGGTTAGTCTATCTTCATACCAAAATTCAGCATCCCAACAGAACTTTGACTTCAAACAACACATAATATACAACGCAGTTTAGAATGTTAATATACATAGTCCAACGCTAAGTCTCACAAAAGGTGACTTTTTCATCTTCGCAGGGTTGTCACATTAATTTTATCACCGTATTCAAAATTAAAAATAGTTCTTTAAATTGTGTTAATAACAATTATTTAAAAAAAAAATTAAACAAGTGCGAGTCGGACTCGCCCATGAAGGGTTCCACAGCAGCAATTAACATCATATAAAAGGTCTTGTAGTTCGTTGTAAGTTTGATCGATGTTTTAATAATAGTGTATTTTATATATTAAAAAAAAAACTACTTACTAGATCTCGTTCAAACCAATTTTCGGTGGAAGTTTGCATGGTAATGTACATCATATATTTTTTTCAATTTTATCATTCTCTAATTTTAGGAGTTACAGGGGGGGGGGGTGACCCGTGACACATTTTACCACTTTGGAAGTGTCTCTCGCGCAAACTATTCAGTTTAGAAAAAAATGATATTAGAAACCTTAATTAAAACAAAAATTTTGAGTTTCAGTTCTAAGTATGGGGAACCCCCAAAATTTATTGTTTTTTTTTTCTATTTTTGTGTGAAAATCATAATGCGGTTCACAGAATACATCTACTTACCAAGTTTTAACAGTATAGTTGTTATAGTTTCGGAAAAAAGTGGCTGTGACATACGGACAGACAGACAGACATGACGAATCCATAAGGGTTCCGTTTTTTTGCCATTTGGCTACGGAACCCTAAAAAAAGAATAATAAACTTTGTAGCTACATTCAACACTACTCTTAAAATTCTACGTTAAGAAAACATTAAGGGTTTTAATGTAAACAAGCAGTTAATATGACGGCCGGCTGGTCGAGTGGTCAGACAACTGGACACTTTACGCAGCGGTCGCGGGTTCGAATCCCGCCAGGTGCAGATAATTTGTATGATAGATATAGATGTCTGCACCGGGTCATGGATGTGTATTTATGTATATATGTATTTATATCTTAAATTTATTTCCCTTCCTAGTACCTGTAACACAAGTTCTTACGAACTTACCACGGGGCTAGGTTAACGTGGTGTGATTGTTGGTTAATATTTATTTATTTATTATTTATTTATAATATTTTGACAGTACCTAATAATTGATAATAGATGAAAATTAATATCCTCGAATTGACATGGGAATGTTTTATTTTCGTAATAACGGTTATTGAACCTCAAACGATGATAGTTTCGTATTAAACAATAATGGATAGGTAAATAGGTACGTGTATGGTAATTCTCCAACTAAGTATTCCATAAATTTTCAAAATGAAATCTTTAACATTTCAGTTTCCCCATGCTTGTTCATACTCATATGGCACCGGCTATTGCATTTTGTATGCAAATCCGGTTTAGGTCCGGTATTCCGGCAGCGGTACGAGATCGAAACAGGATACTGAACTAGCTGTCGTATGCAAGCAACATTCTTAACATAGATTGACTTGAAAATTCCTTTCGAACCATTTTATAATATTAATTACCTAATTCAAATTGAGAACTATTTGTAATCTAGAAACGAGAAACCTAAGTTCTTGTTAACGATTATTATCTAATTTAAAAATACATAATATAATCGCTAAAGTTCATTTTTCTCTTTGGTCAATTATTAGTAACTAACCGTTAAATATTATAACGATATTAAGTTTTCTGTTAGTAATGAGTTAACAAACAATGAATTTTAACGGATCTCAATGAACAACACTTCTCTTCTGAATTATCCATTGATCGTTTGTGCGTTGACAATAATTTCTGGAATTTATATACGTCACTCGTCGGTCCGCACGCCATGTTTAACTCCAGCGGCTGTTAAAGGAATTGTATAATTAAATATGTACATGATTCACATTTATATAGTGATGAATCATGTTTGGACGCGCGATTGTCTCGTCGATCGACAACAAACCGCAGTAACGATGTGGAATCCTCGTCAACACGTACATACTAGTCTGTTAAATAAATAATCTATTTAAACATGTGATATAATGTTGTGCGATCGCTGTCCAGTGAGCTACAGTAGTGGATACATGTATACGATTGTAATTTTTTACTTCAGTATATTTTTAGTGAAGCGGCATGAGTAACGTGTTATTCGTAAATGTCAAAAGTGAATTCATATTTTTCTTACCGGTCATCTGAAGATTAGTTTTGGCAAATGCTTTAAAATGTTCTGCGTTAAACTTCTACGTGATAAAGCTCTGTACTCAATGACAACTTTCGATGTATACGTAAGTCACGTGATCGCTTGACGGGTGCGGTGCTTTTGACGTTTACGTGTATCATATTTATATTATATCATTGCAAAGAGAACGTTATCCAAATGAACCGGTTTCGTTCATGTCGTGCCTATATATAAATAGAGTAGCGTGTTCGACCGGCAATTTTACGAATTTATACGCGCATGATAGATGCTGGACGCACGATTCGTCGCGCGCCAACAGAATTTCATCACATGTTCACGCTCAAGTTTCTAAGTCGATCACAAATGCACGAGTGAAATCGCATCATCTGGATACTGTTATGGAAACTAAACGTACTTACCACATTCACATTTAAAACATAACTTAGCTATATAGTGTTTCTTTTAAATATTCACATGAGTTTTTATGTATTGAACGGAATGATGACATGTGTAGCCCATTTGAAATGTTTACAAGGTTAAATAAATTCGTTTTTATATTCAATTTTGCAGTTTTTCTTTTGGTTTTTATTAAAATAAATTCTGGAACCATTTTACACTAAAGGCATGTTCGTAATAAAAATAGATTGTTTTTTGTAATTTTTGTTATTCTGTAAATTCTGAAAGCCCAGAAAGGAAAAATTACTGACATTATCTATTAACTTTTTCGTGAATCACTATGTTTTTAAAATGTTTTCCTATTTAATTTATACATAAATACGTCTTAATATTCATATAAATAATAATAATAATTTTAATACCAATTTGTGTGATTACAATTCGTCATCACCTCTTATGTTAAATTTCTAATAAAACTCTCTCGTTATAAACGTAAACGACCTTTTATTTCAATTTACTGTCTTTAATTTGGTCGATAAGGGCCACATCACTTTAATTCTCCACCCGTCACTAATTCAATGTAGGTCCAGATGAACGTAGAGTCATTGGGTATTGTTGCTTTTCTTTACACAATTCATTTATAAAGTTCTCAGATTAAATACATAGGTTAATCTTAACCTACCAAAGATAAGGTTATGGATAGAGAGATAAGGATATGGGATTTATGACATTTTGCCCGGTATATTGCCAGCTTATTAATAATAAGTAATGGTAAGTAGACTTATAAAATTAATTAATATTATTCTTAGGTAATAAAACCTCACTAATTTTTTGTCAACATCAGGATTATATAGTACCGTACTGTAACTATCTATAAAATTTCCACTGCGGGACAAAAACCTCTTTTAATAGAGAAGGGTTGGTGCTTGGTGCTTGATCTTCCACATTGATTGCGGGTTGACGGATTCACCTGTGGTGCCTGTCATAGAATGTGAAGAAAGTAAAATTTAATATGTAAATCTCAACTTTCGTTTCCAGTTGGAGGAGGACATGTTTTCTTGCGGCGGTGAAGTACGAGGCGGTAGGGTCCCTCCGCCGTCTCTAGGCCCTCCGCCGGATACCCTCACACCCGTCCAACTTCGTCGCCGACACGTGGTTGCCGCTATCATACACAGCGAAAACTCCTACGTCTCGACGCTCCAAAGACTTATCAATGTAAGTAATTAATCAATAACTCTGTTCACCGTCAGCTCCTATATTATTTCAAACAAATTACCAACACGAAAGTACATCCGACTCGCATTTCCTTATCGCACAAATTACATAAGGCGTGTAATAGAAAGAGAGAGAGAGAGTAATAACGTTCATTTATGTTGATTAAATTATTTTTTCTCACGTCGATTGTAAATTTTTTCTCCATCGAAAACCGATCATTTAACTGCGATTATTATACCTACGCTATAACAAGTTTTACTCCTTTCTATCGATTGTCAACTAGTCTCTTGTCAACTGTGACAGTTAAGTGGTAATAGGTAAATAAAGTTAATTATAATACTTCACAATCGTGGGAAAACTTGCAAGCTATAGCTGGAATTACTAGATTCCTTTATAACGACATAACTATTCGAAACGTATAAATTACAATAACTGCAGGAAAACAGTTTCTCATTCATTGACGCATGTATTATTACTGTTAGTATTTATTGAATCTAGTAAACAAATATTTTTATTGAATAGATCAAGAGTTATTAAATAAAAGTTTAATTATTGAATTAAAACATACTTCAGCACTATCTGTAGTAGTTGAGTACATTGGTGGTGTGAATATTAAGCTTTATTTGCATTTTATTATTTTTTTAAATGCATAGAAATAGTTGATGGTATGATAAATAAATAATTAGAGTAGGTAGAGTCAGTTGTTTATACATAAAATCAAATATTATAAATTTATTCAAATTTGACATTGCCATTGGGCATTATGCTAAAATATATTAGCTACTCAAGTTCATCTTTGTGACCTCGAAAATTATTTTTCGTTGTAATGTCATATTTTCCCGGCGAATATTACTATTAAAAATATATCGATTTTTATGTAGTTTATGCTTTATTTCGTCTATATAATAACTTCCTATTTTGTTTTGTTTTTTTACTTTTTTAGTTACATAACACAATATAAGATTACGTAACATTTTTATTATTTAGTCAGTAAACTAATTTTAAAACTAAGATAATTTAAAAATTTTAATTCAAACAATATAATGAATAATTTTGCCTTATTTTAACTTGCTATATTTATATATTTGTAGGTTCAGTACTTTTACATAAGCTTATGTTTATTTAAATAATATTTTTTATTTTTATTTTTTTACTGGTCTACACTTTGTTTTACACCACACCATACAAATAATAATAGTAATACAGATATTTAAGACATTCACAAATTGTATAGTACAAGGGGACGGTCACATGGATATAAATATAATTTTTCTAAACAGCTAGTATTTATTTGAGAGATCTGGTAGGTAGTGCAATTATATTATAATAAACTTACATACAAATATCTCCACTACAATATTTACAAACAATACATACATACTAGTATAATATAATAAAATAATCTAATATATAATACCTTCTTATAATAATATAATGAGTCTATATTATTAATTTCTTGATTTTTATATTTATAACTGACAACTTATATAAGCTGATTCAGTCCTTGTTATTATATAATAAGAATACTGTAAAGTAAAGGATAACTGACAAATATTTGGCTGATTATGAAAAAAAATCGAAAATGGCTTTATCAATATTTAAATGTATAGTACGGGTGCTTACCGTACCGTACCGTACCGTAAAGGAAGCGATTGAAATTAAAAAACATCCGAATTTCAATAGGGAAGACGGTTTCAAAATACCGAGTATGTGGAATCCGGTGATTAGTTTGTGTGAAAGTGCGTCACGGTATCAGTGCTCAGAGTCCAAAAAAGACACTGTCAGTATAGTGTGCCGTAGTGAACAAGTGCGTCCGTGTGCCGAAACTAGTCGACCGAAACGAACAAGAAAGAGGGTAGACAGATTTTTCTGATCTGCCACCATCCACCATCTCCGTACGTCAGTCTCCCCGTGATCATGGCGATTGAAACATTGCCGAAATATAGGGAACTAAACAAAGTTATAAACGCGGTAAGCACCCGTACAAATATAAATTTAAATATGAATAGTGATCGCGTTAGTTTAAAACAAAACAATATATGGCTTTATCAAGTTGATCAGTTTTTTTTAACTCGTAATCGAATTTTTTTTTGCTCAAGTCGTTGTATATGCCTCGTTTGAGGAAAATATTGAAGTGGTCCCCAACTGTTTTGAGTTTGAATCGAATTTAAAAAAAATTTAAAAATTTTAAAATGAGGGAATGACAGATTCGTGAGCGAATGATTTTTAATATGATTCTACAATAATTAAAAACTTTATAATGCACCAATCATTTGTTTTATTGCAAAACTATAATAATTAAATAATTTTATTGCAAAAATATAATAATTAAATCCATACTGTAACAATTTAATTGTTACAAACAAAACACGTTGACTCATAAAAGTAATATTAAATATTAACTTAGTTAAAATTTTGATTTTCTACTTTTCGACATTATAGATGTTCAGGGTACTGAAACCAATCAAACAAACATAAGTTTTCTAAATTTATTAGAAAATAAATCATTCTCTCACCGAGATATCATTCCCTCATTAAAAATTTTTATGAGGGAATGACGGTGAGGGAATGACAAAACGAAACAAAATTGCTACAAACTGAGGAACATGACCTTACTTTCTTACGAATTTTAAACAATACTTTATTACTACCGAAAACATGTAAAAATATGTTATGATTATTAAATAAAAAAATGCTTATCTTTTGATAACATGACATGAGGAAATGACATTAAAAAATGTAATATTCGAAAAACTTATTGTCAAATTGATTTTAAGAAAACATCCTTTCTTCAATGGTCCACTCTAGTGTATGTTCTCAAAGGCAATGTTGCCAACTACAAAAAAAGTTAAAGTGGGACTTGGTAGGCCTTGGAGTATTGCTCCAATCACACTGTTACAAAACGGTGAGGGAATGATACTTTTTTTAAGGACAAATTTTGAATTATATTTAAAAATATTTCCATTCGCATTTGGGAAACTATGAACTCATATAGGTATAGTCAATACTATCCTATATAAGTGAAAAATATGATAATAAACAATTTCCTAGGAATTTTACGTTTTAAGTTAATGATTATCTTCAAATTTTGCGCTTGGGACATAGTGAGGGAATGATTTTCAGGGTACTTTCTTGGACATATCTTTGCTGTTTATCATATAAAAAATAAATTTGTTTCATACATTCGTAGATCTAGCACAGTCCTATTATTAAAAAAAAAAAAAAACTTTTCATAATTGACGATCCTAGTTTATAAAAATGATCAAGGACATCAATTTCGATTTTTTTTAGAATCAGCCATTTATTGTCCTTATGAGTAATTTCATTTTGTTTTTATGTTTAACTATTACATCGTTTCGAGTAAATTATTATTTTAAATAATAGCTACTTCGTGTGGGCTGTCTCTAAGAAAACATTTGATTCGACTTATTAAAATGTAACACAAACATTTATCTTATCAATTGTGTAAGGTAGGGGCTTTTGGACCCGTTTCCGGGTTAATTAAAAAGATGATTAAAAAAACGGTTGTAAAAAATTCATTCAAGATTAAACTACGAGAATCTTTCTTACAAGGAGTGAAATTACTTTTGCACTTTTTTTAAATTTAATTATTAGTATTTGTCAAATTGGTCGATATTTTTGGCTACTTTCCTATGAGTATAGATGCTTGAAGTTTTCAAGTGCTATGACATTAATTTAATCTTATAATGTTAACTTAACGTCCTTCTTAGATAACCAAGCTATCAAACAAAAAGGAAGCAGCTTTCAAAAAATTAATAGAGATTATGTGACGTAACTCCTTTTTTTATAAAAAATATTAGTTTTCCTTCTTTACTATTTTATAATACTAGTAGATGGTACGATAATAGTAATGTAAATAAATATAACTATCTCGAATACACAAACTTTCACTTTTTGCGTATTTATATTTTTTTATTAAAAAAATATAAAAAAAGGTGAGTTTTAAATTAGAAAAATTATATTAAATATTAAATTAATTATAATATATTAAATAATAACAATGGACAATAATATATTTTGTTTTGTACTTATTATTGAATATTTTCCTGACGTACTACATTAACCATACCACTTAATACCTACTCATTGAAACCACTATACCTTTTAATGATAACTAAGTTATAATAATACTAGCTTATGCCCATGACTTCGCCCGCGTGGATGTTGGCTATCGCGACCAAAAAAAAATCTTATGTTACTTCTAATACCTACCTCCAGAAATATGTGTACAAAGTTTCATGATGATCGGTTAAGTAGTATTCGCGTGAAAGCGTAACAAACAAACTTACGTTTCACATTTATAATATAAGGGATTTTCTAATACTCTCCATGTATTTTTATGTGAAATTCATGTAAAAACAATTATTTATAAAAATAAATAAAAACTACATTCTATTATAATATATTTAATTACTTAAAAAAGTTTTGCGTTTAATATTTATGTACTTTTACCAGAACGAAAGTCTGTCTTAATAATATAAATGAGAAATCTACGCATTTTTATCTTATTACTTTACATAATATTGTAATATAACGTGATCATTTTATATTTTCTATTAAATCTTTTAATATGATATGATTGTGATAAAGTGTCGCTCTGACTGTTTAGTTGTAACCAAAGTAGGTGAAACCCTTTAGGTGTAGAAAATCGATTAGATATTTGTTAATATTAATTGAGGAACTGATATAATTAAACAATCATTATTTCATCGGTACGTAATCGATTTCTATCGAATTATATTAGCTACGATGTAAATAAAATATATTAGGACGTAATTAGACTTTACAATTAACTCTCAAAAATTTAAATTATATATGTATTATATTAAACTCTTAGTAATAACAACAACAAAACGTAACCTAAACCATACCATTTAAGTTATGCTTGGATGGAATTCGCAGGTGTTTTTAGCACTAAGAAAGGTATTAATTTTTAGAAATATTATAGTGTCTAGTAGAAATTTTATAATACGACTGATTTCTAATTAGCGACGACGCTATCAGAAATCCTGTTATCTCACGAGAGCGCAGTTTTTGACATTTACTAAAGGAAATTTCTATCTTCGCGTCGTATAGTAAAATTCTGATGCGCATACGCACTCCTACAGATTTCTTACATTTCTTGAACAGGATCTAGAGCAACGTGTATTTACAGAGCTCCTTCCGTTTAGTGATTTGTCTAATATATTTTTTTTGATGTTCCGTTATATAAATAAGATAAAGGTGTTAAAGGGAAGTCGACAATTACATCTTACGACATATCTAATAAGTATCAAAATGTTCTGAATAAAACTAAAACAGACAGCGCCTATCGGGAACGAGTGAAATACGAAAGTATACCGCGTCTACGTGTTCAGAACTTTGACCTGACATTTCAAACGGAAGGTCAGGAATGTCAGTAGTTTAATTATTGTTAGTGGAATACCTAAACTGCCAATAACAACCATTATGAAGCCAATCATCTAACTTTGTGACACAAATTTAGTAGTAAAATCTTCCCTCCTTATATACAGAATCGTAACCGTTTATTAATTTGTTGTCGTAATATTGTTTATACACAGATTGACATCTGAGATAATATTTAATATAAATATTGAACAAGAAATAATTATTCGTTCGCAATGTTTGTCATGTAAATACAAATATTCAGCAATCACAAGGCCAGCACCGATATTTGTTTTACGCAATCAATGTCAATATAAATGATTGCTGTCGATGGCTACAACACACCCGCAATTTGGTTAATAGTTACACGAACCTGTTCTCCTTTATTTATGTAAAATCATCTAATTACATGAGAAACTAACACGGCCTAAACAGTTTGTTTCGACGCTGTTCGTTAATTGGTTTTAATAATTTCACTTCTATTATAAATCGATTTGATTAAAGTATTTATTTATGTTCTGTATGTAACTACAAATTAAGATTTTGTTTCTCTATAGCATTTTTATGAAATAAGAAAGATTGTAAATTACTCCAAGTCTACAGTGACGTTATAAAAATATTTAACAAAACGGTTATAATATAATGTAGATACTTATGATTGTATGTCCTAACAATATAAAATACATTGGAAGGAGGTATATTACGTAATACAATACTTGTTCATTGTCAATTGGATGCTAAATAAAAAAGTTGAAAATAAAACTTTCAATTGATACGCAAATTAAATTATGTGTACTTAGGTTCCAAACATTCACAATACAAGAGAAAGTGCATGGACATTGATGGATTTAACTAACATGTTGACATTTCTCATGCTCCGAGGCATTCGCGATGAGAGAGTAAGCATTGAATTTGATAGCAATTATAATTGATGCCTGCAAACTCCGGTACATATTACGCAACCTCAGCGAATTGATTGATACAAATTGTTTGATGCTCTTTCTATCACCGTATAAAGAAACGATAGAGAACTTGATAAAGCAGCCCGATGATAGTTACAAAATACATTAATACCGCTTATTCAGTGTTAATTAGCGAGTTTAATAGTATGAAATGTGTCCGAGGCCTATTACGATCGGCTTCTGATTTTATGTTATGTAATTGAAACCATCGGTTATAGGGTGAAAGGTGTACGTGTTAGATGAGAAATATTTAACGGTTTTTTTATAGCTCGTTTCATGTCAGCGGCCCAGAACTATTTACAGAGTGAATGTTAATTACATCGTAATGTTTATCGGCTATAAATTTGTCTTCAAATTATATTTTAGAAAAAAAATGTCTATAATTATTTTTCTTAATTATTTTGACGTAAAATTAACATTCAAATGAGATAAGACGATTAAGATTTATGTATATTAATTTATCATTCACTTTTTAGACAGCAAAAAATAGCCATATTCCTTCTAAAATATACTCAGAATTGTGTTTCTAATATTTCTCTTCTATTCTTATTTTAAAGATGTTACAATTAAAAAAAAAAAAAAGAACAGTCGCAATAACTGTTTTATATTGATGATGTTTAATTTGAATATTACTAGCCGGATCCGAAAATCCTTTTAAAAAAAAAGATGCAGGCCATTGCTTTCGCCTGTCAGTCGTTTATACACCCAAAAACAATTAGAACAAAACAGGTAGAACATGTCAAAAATGCAAATGAAATACGAGTAAATAAAGCTTTGAACCTGGCTGTCCCACTTGCATTGTTTGTTAACAATTTACATGTTACGAATTTGCATATTAGGAAGTGGGACAGTTTTAATAGGCTCTGTTAGCAAGTTGACTGTCCGAGGTCACAGAGGTATTAAATGACGCGTGTCGAGCTCCATAACCGGCAATCGTATTGTTTTAAGTATATTGCTGGCCGTTTGTCCCAATGGCCGAAATATTAAAATTATTCTACACTTCCTACTACCTAATTTAAAACATCAGTTTTATTAACACATAATTGTTTTTTTTCTTTTTTTTTTTTGTGAACCTAGTGTAGATATATTTAGTTACTATTCGTTTAAATGTATAAAATTAGACTTATATCTTAAAAACATGCTTAATTAAATTATTATTCTACGCATAATGTTAAAGTAACACATTTCATGGTTTTCGTAAAAAAGTAATCGAAGATTATTTATATTTATTACTATTCGTGTAACATGGCTTATTATTTTTTATTTAAAGCCAGAATGAAATTTTTCATCAAGCTTTTTTTTATAATAAAGAGCGATTAACATGTAACAAAAAGGTGTAAAAATGACTTAGCATTACATATTAAACAAAAAATATAATTTAAGATTTATGTAAAATGTTTATTTCAAAGACGTAATTTATTTAACGTTATAAATGGCGAGTTCAAAGTCCTAAATGTACACACGTTGCACGTTAATTATTAAGAGATTCATACAACAAAATAGGGTTTCTCGTCGTTCTTTTATTAACGGATCAGATATTTAAGATTATCTTTTTAATAAAGATCAAAATCCTCTTAGTAGTATGTAGTAGCAGTTATAAAAAGAAAGATATGTAAATATAGGATATTTTATATTTAAAATTCGGACTTTTGAAGCCAGATAATATCATACAGTAGAACTAAAAATACAAAACGTTTTAGCTACTAAAATTCTACATACAAAATTATTGATTGTTTTTGACAAATTAATGTTTTTATACGACCTTTTTTATAACTTAAAACCTGTCAAAAACTGTTGTATTAACAAACTCGTAGTCATGTAAAAATATTTATTATAATAATATTAAGTAAAATTAAAATGGCCAATTATGGAAACCCTAAGCAAGAGTCAAGAACTAATATTTTTACAGTCAATAAACACGCTAAGTATTCTGAGAGATGACGCACTCCGACGAACTAAAAATATATTTTATTTCCGTATTCTCGCGACAAGGTAACTTAGCAAAATCTTACCTTATATATTACTAGCTTCTGCCCGTGGCTTCGCCCGTGTGGATGTCGGTAATCGCGACAAAAAAAGGAGTATCCTATGTTACTTGTAATATGTGTACAAAGTTTCATGATGATTGTTTAAGTAGTTTTCGCGTGAAAGCGTAACAAACTTACATTTCACATTTAGAATATGAGGAATATATGCCAATTTATATAATTATACATATATTCACCAATTAGACATTGACGAATGTATAATATAGTTAAATAAATATTATATATCTTTATCGAAAATGTATTTATATTAGTAATTTTTTTACTGTTGTTTTGTGTAGGTGCAGCTATACTGAAGGCAAACGTGTGAACATTCAGCACATATACTCACATCCTGTTTAATCATTTAAAGATTATTTACGTTGAAATGTAATGAAAATACATTTAAATAAAATTTTCTATGTCTATATTATACCAATATATTAATTTTATGACATCAACATTTACTTAACAAAATTACTTTTCTATCCAGGATTACAAGAAACCTCTCGAAGAAAGTAGTCCAGCTATCCTAAACGCGAGCAAGATACAAACATTATTCCACCGACTACCCGACATACTGCAATGTCACCTGCATTTCCGCACTGCGCTCGGAGACTGCGCGCGAACGTGGGACCGCGACGAAAAGATTGGTATGATCAGGCTTTTTTGTCACTTCTTTTTTGGGGACACGCTTCGAAAGTTGTAAGTAAATAATTTTTACCCCCTCCCACCTTGCCACGTTTTTATAGCAATTTTTCGATATTTTCGAAATTTCCTTAAGGGGCACTGTGTGCCCCCACGTACCTCTACAAAAAAGCCCTGGGTATGATACATTAAGATATACGTAAAAATAAACAATATATTCAAAGGACTCATCTGACTCCGGCTTTATTATTAATTGTTTGAGTTCTATCATATTCAGAGATATAGAAGTATCATATAGTAAGATTTTAGAATATGTTTACTACATTTTAGAATTGGTTCAGATATAAAATGTGTAGAAATAATTTATTAGATTTTATTCAAAACTTATTATAACATTGACAATGTATAAAAATCGTTGATATATTGTTTCAAATAATAAATTTATTAAAAAATCTAGAGCTATTTCAAACAGTTTATCGTAAAAATTTAATTACAGGTATACGTTTGAATAGTCATTCCCTAATAATAATTAAAAATTACTTAAACCTATGTTCCAGGCGAGGTCTTCCTAAGCGCATTCTCAAAGGCTGTGGTGTTGGACGTGTACTCGGACTTCATAAACAATTTCTCAGTCGCAATGGAGCTAGCCAAGATGGAGTCGAAGAGGAAATCGGCGCTGGCTGACTTCTTCAAGGTTAAACAGATCAGCGCACACGACAGGCTCTCTTTCTTTGGGCTCATGGTGAAACCGGTGCAGCGGTTTCCGCAGTTTATAATGTTCTTACAGGTAATATATATTATTATTAATAAAAACTATTGCAACCTATGCTATACATATCTATTTATGCTCGAAAAACAACAACTCCTCTCCAGCAGTCGGGCAAAAAACTGTTTATTACGGAAATATTCCACTATACATAACTCTAAAAATCAACATTTTATATTTATCATCTTAAAATTTGTGTTATTTTATATGTTTTTCATCAAATTAATTAAAAAATCAAGAATTTGGCAATCGAAAATATAAATTCCTTGCAATATGAATGGCTCACATTGGGATAGTAAAATCCTCACACAAGTATATCACTAAAATCCAAATACACCTAATTCTTTATTCACAATGAAGCAATTACGAGTTTAAAATCAATTGTTCTCAATTTCTTTCAAAGGATCTCTTAAAACATACGCCCCACGGTCACTCGGATCGCGTGGCATTACAACGTGCGCTTACCAGGTTGGAAGCGTTAGCAGAAGCCTTGAATGAGAGGAAACGGGACGCTGAACGGACTCAGGTACATGTTATTTTTAATATTTTCTTTTAATAATCTCTTTAAGATTTTTAAGTGCTTAACATTTTTTTCTAGTTTTTTTTTTTTTTAAGTGAATGCTTTTTTAGAATCGTGATTTGAAATTCGATTTAACGAAAATTGCGTCAAATAAAGAAAAAAATGTATAGGAAGGAATGAGATAGTAAATATAGATTTGATATTCTCGGTAGGGTTCGAGGATATATATCAATGGATATATATCATGATATATATCGTGATATATATCCGATATATATCAAATGGTTTTTTATGATATATATCAATACAAAATTGGTTTAAATTTTTTATATTATTAAGTAATATTTGGCGTTTGTTACTGTATTTCTAATTTTCTACTTCCTAAATGTAGAAGGCGTTGGAGTAGAGTTAAAACAAACTCCCTAATACGGAATTATTTTATTATTTTATATTGAAAATTAACAGTGTATTACGAATGACTGATAACTGATTTGATAAAAAAGACTTATTTGATTATATTCTAGAGTTATTATTTGTAATGTTTATTGTTTTATAATAATAACCTTTAATTCAGGACTAGACACTATATGGATAGTGTTAGTTACAAAGTTTTCTTATAACCGTTAATAATAACAAATTTAAATCGAAATGAAATCAACGACAAAATTCAATCACTAAAAATTAAAAATCATCATACTCAAAATTAATACCAAAATTCATTGAAAATTACAAATTAAAATTAAGAATTCAAAATCAATACTAAAATTCTGTCAAAAACTAAAATTATTAAAATTTAATTAAAGTCACAATTAAAATCTAAATCCAATCAATACCTACTAAGTTTAAATTACAATTCAATCAAAATTAAAATTCAAAATTAAAACCAAAACCAAAATTAAAATCAAAATCAAGACCAAAATCAAAATCAAAATTAAAATTAAAAACCTGTTTTGTTACCTATATAAGTGTAGGTATTGACTGATTAGAATTTGTAAAAAGGCTGTTTTTAAGTTGATTTTTTAATATATTAGATTTTATGTTTTTTAGTTGATTTTGCCTGATCTAGAAAAAGTTTTTATGTTTTGGTTTCATTTGTCAGATTTTAAGTACCTAAATAAATAAAACATTAAAAGCATTTTAGTTTTTGACGTGATAACGTCTAGTAAATTGATGAAAGCTATCGGGTATTTTTTTCAAAGATGACGCAATTTTGTCACGTTCCGCGAGTGAGCGAGAGCGCAGAACAAGCGATAGAGAGGCACGATTAGCCTAAGCGTTCTGTCTTACACTCCATCGGACCGCGTTCGAGTAAAAGAGACAGTGGCGCCACGCAATCTACACGCGAACTGTTTTGTAGGGATGTTTATCGGAAAAAATATCGATAATTTTACTATCGATAATTATCGAATCGTTTTATCGATAGTTATCGATAATTATCGAAGGAATAGTTATCGATAATTATCGTATCAAAATTATCGAATAACACTTATCGATAATTATCGGATCAAAATTATCGAATAACACTTATCGATAATTATCGAATGGAAAATTATCGAGTAGTTACGGATTATCGATAATTATCGCACACCCCTACTGTTTTGTGATTTGTCAATTGTTTGGTAGAAGTAGGGATGTTCATCGATAATTTTACTATCGATGATTATCGAATCGTTTTATCGATAGTTATCGATATTTATCGAATGAAAAATTATCGATAATTATCGGATCATATTATCGAATAACACATCGATAATTATCGATAATTATTTTATTATTAAGTTATGATAGTTATGATTATTATTAAGTTTATGTGACACGTATGCAAATAGTATACATAAATAATAATAATAACAATAAATTAATAATATGGCTTTCATACAAATATATAAATATCCGATATATATCAAAATTTTTGATATATATCGGATATATATCATAAATATCCGATATTTTGATATTTATAATAAATATCGGATATTTTCGAACCCTGATTCTCGGTGATGTCGCGTATCCTAGCAACGCGTAACTATGCAATAGAATGATTAACTATTAATAATTTTGAAATTGATTTTGCGGTAGATGTTTCACTTCTGACATGTGTACTCCGAACACACGGGGTTTTTTTTTTGTCGTACATGGGGTACGTTCGCGCGCCCTCTTCTAATTGATAATTCATCACTTTTATAGGATTTTTTAATCTATGCATTCACTGCACTAAAGTTTGACAGTTAAATTCAGTTTTTAATTAAACAAGTATCATTTCCGCGCATGTGGTCTGTGGAATGCATAGATTAAAAAATCCTATAAAAGTGATAAATTATCAATTAGAAGAGGGCCCGCGAACGTACCCATGATAGAAAATAAATTTCTTATCGAAGTAAATAATAAGTAATAATAAAGGCGTAAGTTTAAAAACTACCTATTTGTACGAATTTAGTTTATTATTTTTATTGTATTATACACACACTGGCATATTTAGCGGAACTTAAAAAAAGGTTTGATATCAGTATCATATAAGGTTGGACTGGCTGGTTTATACGTTATTTAATTTAAAAACAAATAATTTAAAATTAAGAAAACAACTCAACATCACATTTTATGCAATTGTTTTAATTTTATTCAAATACACCTTATCTGGAGCTAACTTCGAGTATTTCTTACTTCTGAGTTTGATTTAACATTTCATTGAAATACTGTTTTTTTGTTAGTTTTTATTTTTTATTTTTTATCGCGTATTTTTTTGGAGTTGAGGACTGAATTATGCCTGACTTAGCCCCAATGAAGATTGCCAGGGCACTCGAAATGCGAAGAAATGGTCAAACCTACAGAGTAATATTCAGAGATTTTCGTTGACCAGTTTCAACGATCCATCGCAGTATCCAATGGTTCAGGGAGACCGGTACTTATGTGAGAAGAGCAGGACAAGGCAGAAAAAGACGCACTTCGAGTAAGGATGATCATTTCATTCGGCTTCGTGTACGTAGGAACCCCCGTTTGACGGCCGTCCAAGCCCGACATGAGTTAGAAGCAGTGCGGGGTGTAACCGTAAGTGAGCGTACGGTACGAAGAAGGTTCGAAGAAGCTGGTTTGGGTTCATTTGTGCCCGCCAAGGCTCCAAAACTTTTGCTCAGGACTCATTGACTTTGTTCGGCCGCATACCGCTCGGGTAACTCAAGCTTATCTTAATGATATGAATATCACTGTTATAGAGTGGCCGGCGAGATCACCGGATATGAACCCAATAGAGCACGTTTGGGATTTGCTGAAAAGAAAAGTTAAGTCTAGAATTCCAGCTCCTGCCAACGTGGGTGAACTGCGAATCGCCGTAGTTGAGGAACGGCGGAGACTATCCCAGGAGACCATCGATAACATCATTCTCAGTATGCCTAGAGACGGGTAGAAACTTTAATAAGAGCATGTGGAGGAAATACGCAATATTAATCACCATTTTTGTAACTTAATTAATTGTTATTTTAATACTAATTTTCACTTTTCCCGGTTACATGAAAAGTTAAAAAAATGTACCATTTTTTAAAAATGGCCTTTACTCGCAAAATCTGTTCTTAATGTGATCTCATTTTAAGTAAAACAAATGAAACTTAAAATAACAAAAGAAGTGTAGTAAGCAGATTTTAAAATAAAACCATATTTTTTTAATTATGGACCTTTTTTTTGTGTTCCGCTAAATATGCCGGTGTGTTTATTTAGTGTATTTGTGGTTGTAGAAAACTTTGAAACATAATATATATTGTTATTTTTTATAACAACAAATAAAGCGACTACCCCTAGTTTTAAAACGTCAAGTTCTGTTCATCTTTACTATTACAGATATCTCACTCATAGTCCCAGTGTTTAAATTTGTAATCGGACAGACTTGTGTGTGAGCATTAATTTATTAACACTAAACCTAATTCTAGATTTACAATTTCTTGAAGTTACTGCACGACTTTTTCTTATAATATATAGTTACTTAAGAAACCTGTAAACCTAAAAAAGAAAAATGTTAACCTAGAATTTAACAATTTTAATTAGTCTCAAAAGGGGTCATTTGACCGGTACATTAAGTTTTAATGACTATATGAAACACGTAATTTCGTCCCTGTTCATTAAATACAAAAAATACTGACTCGAGATTGGCGTATTTATTCAGATTTACGTTTTTAGTTTAGAGTGGTATTAAAACGTAGCACGTTCCCAGGCGTTCCGCGCGGCGCTGCGGCGGCTGACGCGTGGCGGCGTGGCGGGCGCGGGTGGAGCGGGCGGCGCGGCGCGCTTCGGGGCCGCGCGCCTGCTCGCCTCGCGCGCCGACAAGCGCCATCTGCTGCGCCAGGACGACCTGCTGCAGCTCGTGAGTACCGCTCGTCACCTGAGCTCAGTGGCGTCGCGTCGCACTGACGCGGGCGGCGCGGCGCGCTTCGGGGCCGCGCGCCTGCTCGCCTCGCGCGCCGACAAGCGCCATCTGCTGCGCCAGGACGACCTGCTGCAGCTCGTGAGTACCGCTCGTCACCTGAGCTCAGTGGCGTCGCGTCGCACTGACGCGGGCGGCGCGGCGCGCTTCGGGGCCGCGCGCCTGCTCGCCTCGCGCGCCGACAAGCGCCATCTGCTGCGCCAGGACGACCTGCTGCAGCTCGTGAGTACCGCTCGTCACCTGAGCTCAGTGGCGTCGCGTCGCACTGACGCGGGCGGCGCGGCGCGCTTCGGGGCCGCGCGCCTGCTCGCCTCGCGCGCCGACAAGCGCCATCTGCTGCGCCAGGACGACCTGCTGCAGCTCGTGAGTACCGCTCGTCACCTGAGCTCAGTGGCGTCGCGTCGCACTGACGCGGGCGGCGCGGCGCGCTTCGGGGCCGCGCGCCTGCTCGCCTCGCGCGCCGACAAGCGCCATCTGCTGCGCCAGGACGACCTGCTGCAGCTCGTGAGTACCGCTCGTCACCTGAGCTCAGTGGCGTCGCGTCGCACTGACGCGGGCGGCGCGGCGCGCTTCGGGGCCGCGCGCCTGCTCGCCTCGCGCGCCGACAAGCGCCATCTGCTGCGCCAGGACGACCTGCTGCAGCTCGTGAGTACCGCTCGTCACCTGAGCTCAGTGGCGTCGCGTCGCACTGACGCGGGCGGCGCGGCGCGCTTCGGGGCCGCGCGCCTGCTCGCCTCGCGCGCCGACAAGCGCCATCTGCTGCGCCAGGACGACCTGCTGCAGCTCGTGAGTACCGCTCGTCACCTGAGCTCAGTGGCGTCGCGTCGCACTGACGCGGGCGGCGCGGCGCGCTTCGGGGCCGCGCGCCTGCTCGCCTCGCGCGCCGACAAGCGCCATCTGCTGCGCCAGGACGACCTGCTGCAGCTCGTGAGTACCGCTCGTCACCTGAGCTCAGTGGCGTCGCGTCGCACTGACGCGGGCGGCGCGGCGCGCTTCGGGGCCGCGCGCCTGCTCGCCTCGCGCGCCGACAAGCGCCATCTGCTGCGCCAGGACGACCTGCTGCAGCTCGTGAGTACCGCTCGTCACCTGAGCTCAGTGGCGTCGCGTCGCACTGACGCGGGCGGCGCGGCGCGCTTCGGGGCCGCGCGCCTGCTCGCCTCGCGCGCCGACAAGCGCCATCTGCTGCGCCAGGACGACCTGCTGCAGCTCGTTAGTACCGCTCGTCACCTGAGCTCAGTGGCGTCGCGTCGCACAGACGCGGGCGGCGCGGCGCGCTTCGGGGCCGCGCGCCTGCTCGCCTCGCGCGCCGACAAGCGCCATCTGCTGCGCCAGGACGACCTGCTGCAGCTCGTGAGTACCGCTCGTCACCTGAGCTCAGTGGCGTCGAGTCGCACTGACGTGCGGCGGCGTGATGTCATCAAGGAATTGAGAATTTTGATATCCCTATTAGCTTGTTTCGAAATTCCACTCGATAGACGGCGGCTGAGCGTGACAATACCTCAAATAGACATCCTTAGAACTACTAACTATGGTCTGGTACTGAACATGAAATGTGCCACTATACTAGCTTACAATTACGCTCCTATAAAGGAGTCCATTTCTTCTTCAAAGAAGAAGCCTCCACGTTATTCCACTGCGAGTGTAATAGGATGCTTAACGATATTTTGTGGCGTTTTATTTATTTTTACTTTGGTTGAAAAGTCGGCGATGCTTCGACAGATTCACTTTTTTAATGTAATTCTGTAATTAATTAATCTTTCTTGACAACCCTCCATAACTGCCTAAAAAGTAAACAATAACATTTTAAAAAGTTTTTAGATATGTTTGTATGCAGTCGATCTTTATTATTGTACAGTACGTAATACTTACCTAAAATAGATAAATAGATTTCTCTTATTACATACTTCTTCATTACCTTTGTCTTCACGTTATCAGTATATTTAACAATTTACAGGAATTTAATCAATCGGGAACGTTGACGAAGTGCAAGCCGCGTCGGCTTCTCCTATTAAATGATCTCGTGGTGTGCGTATCAGTCGGTACGGGCGGCGACGACACTGAGCGACTGGGATTGAAATGGGCATATCCAGTTCAAGACGTCGACGTTCTGGACACGGGGACTTCCCCTACGCTCAGTAGAGTGCTCGCTCAAGGTAAAGAACCCTTTTTTTAATGTTATTCAAATTTTAAATGTTTTCTCAAAAATTTTGTCTCCAATTGTTAAATATATTTTTGTATATAACTGAAAGTAAAATTATATAAGTCTATTCATTCATTTTAAAAACAACAAAACAATATTTATTACCAAAACAAAAAAATTCTATATAAATTGTCAACCCTTATTTCAATCAAGTTTATTTTCTCTAAAAATCTAGCCTTATATCTTTACAAGGACTTATTTATATCTATATCATAATTCTTCTAAATTATATTTCTATATAAAAATTGGTTCAGCGGTGATGTGAAATAACTACATTAAAAATAAAGCTACTTTCACATATTCATATAGATTCTCATTCCTTCATTTCTCAGTTAAAATATCTCTGTGTATCATCATCATCATCATAATATCATCCTCATCAACCTCCAGAACGACCAGTTCAAAGCAGCTTCCATCGAACGGCTTCCACCGACTACCCTCAAGTCGTCCCACCATTCGCGGACGGCAGTCCGACGCTGCGCTATATGTGTATCATCAGATAAGACTAATGTATATGTAATCTTCTTCTGTAACTCCAGGTATGAACCGCAGCGGAAGCCTGCGGTCCAGCTCGAGCGCCGGCAGCACGTCGACGGGCGACTCGCTGTGCACGGAGATGTCGGCGCTGATGCACGACTACGAGACGGTGTCGCGAATGGCGGACCTCGCGGCCTCCCTCAAGGCGCCCTACCCGGAGCTGGCGCCCGACACCTTCCGCGCGCTGCTGCAGACCATACAGCAGAGTATACAGGTATTTATTTATTTTATATATTTTATGTTAGTTGGATAGACAAACTGGCAGACATTCCACCTAATAGTAAGTGGTTGACGTCGCCCATGAACATAAACTAGTTTACCTGGAACTAGCCCAGGCAACTCATTTATGTGTTGTCTATCCAGAGACAAAGTGTTAAAGTCTCGGTGCCAGTAATTACACTGCCTGCCTTGCCCTTCCCTCCGAAACAGCGAAGCTGTTTCATGAGAGAAACAAGCGAGATGGTGGTATCCATGCAGCCAGGAGCGCGGCACAGCGCATCCCTCCCATCGGTAAAACCGATACGTCTAATACCGGTACGGTGTATGCGTGTGACTCCTTGTTGGAGCTACTGGGTGTACTGTTTGTTCTTAAAAACTTTGTTTGTTCTTTAAATTAAACCACGGTTAAGGTCTTTGGTGTTCTTTATTTTTAGATATTTCAAGTACAACAATCGTTCCTTTAATATTTAATATTAAACTTATTATATGGAAACGACTGATCACCGCTGTGGCACCAATGAGAGAGAGGGGCCCAACCAAAAATGTATCCCCATCACGTGGAGTATAGAGTTGAGGAGAACCGCCTTGTATGGGGGATTAGTTGAAAAAGTGTCCACTTTTTTTAGCAAATTATTGTTCAAACACTCACCGAAATAGCGCTAGTGTAGGAAATGGAAATTATATGAAATTAGCAGTTATAAACAGAATGAAGTGAGCTGGGTTGAAAAATTTAGCATTTATCTTGACTTCTGTAGCTAAGAAATAGTTGACTAAATTATACTTGTGATTTTTTTTTAATTTGTAATAAATAATTTATTATTGATAATGTTTATATTACATTATGTCTTTTATTGTTGTTAATTTATATTGTTTATTTCGTCTTCAGTCTGTGACAAAAAAAAAGGTCACATAAAGGTAGATTATTATTGTATATATTTTACATCAAACTAATGTAAGGTTATGTCATCGGAGATATGAAACGACTTGATCCATTCAAATCTGATTTATTACTGCTCTCTCAATAGAATACATTACACATTTTATATCGTTACTTACTCCAACATACTTACACTACTACTTATAATATAACATCTACTTACACACTACACTAATAAAGAATAGTGTCGGTCGAATTATAAATTTAATATAAAGTGTAATTATAAATAGTAAATAAAAAAACGCTATTGGTATTACGTACATTATATATTTTTATGTATTTATACCGGGTGTATATGGAACGCTTGAAAAGATTTAAACCTAATAATATACTATTTATATACTATATAATGCATATAACCATTTATCTCAGAAACGGTTTTTTACGAACATTTTAGGACTTATCTATTTTGCGCACCCGCCATGTATACATACACGCTGTGAACTCTCGTTCACCGCGAGACGGGCGACTGCCGACTAGCAGGCGGCGCCGCGGGCGGAGGTAAAGTACAGAACCACTTACCTGTTTACATCCTTCGGGTGAAATGAGGTGAGGTTCAAATTGTGCTCCATTCCTATGGATGTAAATCTGGGTCGGGGCATTAAAGAGGGATCCACTACACAATCTTCTCGCAACTTCGCAAAAACACTGCAAATCCGATCACGCATTTTGATAAAGGTATCACACTCCCGATCGAACATCCTTTCCTTTACACACACACACACACAAAAAAAATCTAATGGGGTTAGATCAAGTGAACGAGGCGGCCAGGCGTGAGACCCTAGTCTGCCAATCCAGCAATCGCCTAACAACTCCGTTAGACGCTGTCTTACTGATCTAACGACGTGTGGCGGTGCACCATCATGCTGGAACCACGTTATCCGATACTCTGACAGTGGAATGTTGTCTAAAATTGTTTCAATATGGTCATTTATAAACTCGAGATAACGTGGTCCATTTAATCGTTCCGGCAAGATACTGGTGCCAGTACCTGGTTATTAAATATTCCAGCCCACACGTTCACAGACCATCTGGTTTGATGCCCTATAACCTGGTAGGCGTGTGAATTTTCATCTGACCACAAATGAAGGTTCCGCCTATTCACATAAATAAACACAAAATGTCCTTCACACCTTCAAAAGTGCAAATAAAATAATAATAACAAATACGAAACAATAATACGTGAATTAAATTTTTGTTTAAACCACATCCAACACTCACGAAACCTCGTACCGACTGCCACCGAGGCACTGAGTCACCGACTGCGAGTGCGACTGGCGACACGTGATTTGCGAATATGCTTCGTTTAAAACACTTGCTGGAGCATTCAGTGCTATTTAGCATGCAAGCAAGCAAGTCGAAAATTAAATTAAATTTATTATTTTCAATGTTTGCATATGCATTATCTCTAAGGATTTTGTTTTTATAAGTTTCACTGTAGTAATCCTACAAGCACGCATGTTTTTTTTCGTATTCTTTTAGTAATTTAATTGTCAAATCCTGTGTCCACTTAACTTGCGATGCCATTTTTATTAGATACTTTTTTAAAAGCATAGATAAAAGTCAGATTTTTAGCGTGGTAATAAGCATAGCACATTCACATTTACTAAATTGGTGCTTTGTTTAGTATGCTTGAAAGAGCATAATTACGTTTACTGCAGCCGATGGATCGAAAAAAAACCAAATTTACTTAAAAACTACTTTAATTAATTAATAAAAAAAATTACAACTAAATATGTGAAACCTATTCGAAGTTGGAATTAGGAATGACAATATTTTATTTAAAATTAATTATGAAAATTAATTTAGGCTAATGATGAAATCGCTGTGTCGGCGACTCGTAGCTGACGCTCGTAGCGGACGTTGCGACATGGGCTGCATCGGCTTTCCTTCGTTTTGAAACAAACATCCTAAATGCTTGCTTGCCAATTCTTGTAGGGTACCGTAAGATTCATAGTATGGTTCCATACGTAACACCTCCACCCCCAGAGCAGCAACTATTTGAGGACTTTTAACGAAAATGTTGCTGGCACAGACTCCTGGTTACTGGATCCGACCGATGACTGGTCCTTTCTTGATTCTTCCTCTGGCATAGTGACTTTAGTTCTTGTTCCCAGGTGACGTCGAATGACAAAGATTAAGATGAATGAGACAGTGCATATTATAATCCCATACCGCTGTAGCGGTATCGTTGTATGATATATTGTTGTATCTACATGATCCAACTTGATTGGATTTTGAACAATTATTTTATCTTCTAGATGTTGCAAGTTTTTAAGATTTACTGTGTTGAGGGTTATGTGAGGTATCTTGTCGTTTTCTATCGATGAATAATTGTTACAGATTTTAGTGATCCTTTGATTTCATCATTGATATTAATAATGGTGATAGTCTTCATCCGTAAAGAACACTGCATGCAATCAGGCTATTTTCGTGGCTGGTGATTGATAGTTTCCCCGCAGAGAAGGTAGTTATCAGACTTCGGGCATTCAGCCTCCATGTACATGAACAATTTTCTATCGGTTGCCATAAGAGGATAAGGAGGTATAAGGATCTGTTGTAATTTGTTAGGGACAACGGAAAGGCGTTGCAATTTGAAAGTATCGATAGATATAATAGGGATTTTTTTTAAATTACTATAATACGTTTTTATTGAAATAATTACCAGGTTTAATTACATTATAATAATTTCTTAGATCAGCATCTAATATTTAATTATTACTATAAATGTTACTAAGTCTATAAATCATATTTTCTAAGCTATCTATGCTTATGATGAGTGCTCGATGCACAAATAAATGCTAAGATATTCTCTATTCTATTTATTTCTAAGTATATAGTATATATAATATAAATTTAGCGAATTTAATTATATTATTTACTTATAATTACTATTATATTACTTATAATTTAAATGTTTTGAGCCGCCCATGCATTATTAAGGCTAATATGATCGTTGAGCTCAGATAACATTTTTATTTTATTTTAATAGCTTTGTTATATTTTTCAGCATCAGAATAGTCTAAGTTACCAGTTATACCTTTAATAAAAGATCCTAGTCCGTCGAATAAACCTCTTTTAACGCGGTTGGGTTCTAAGCTTTTTAATTGAGAAGTTACTTTAATAATTTTAGAATTTAAGTAGTCTATTTGGAGTTCGAATATAGGTAATGTATTATTGTCTAGTTTTGTTTTAAAATAGTGTAATTGGTTTTTAATAGAGTCGATTTGATATTCTAGGTCGGAGAGTTCTATATATTGTATAAAAGAGTGATAATGAGTAATAAGTTTCGTTTGTCCAAGTTTAAAGGGTAGAAGTCCGGGTCCATTATCGAGTGACTCGAGTCGTATGTCAAACGCTATTGTCAGATGAACGAGCAGTGCCAGTCGAAACCTGAAACAACGTCTAGGTCTTAGGTACACGCTTAAGTCGGGACTTGGCTATGGGTCCTTTCTTTTTGGATGTATATATGTGAATGGGGAGGTCTGCGAGAACTGTGTCCTGTGTATAGCGTGGTGCTAATTTCTGTCGGCTAGCTATAGGATTTTTTATAAATACTTGTTGGTCAGGCTGGTACTCTACTTCGGGTTCTCGATTTTTATTCCTATTTGTCATTAAGTTTGTACGGTCTACAGTAGTGGATTCGTTAATTAACTCATATACAGTTTTCATCTGCTCACGGTGAGTAAGAATATATTGTTGCATTAAATGCTCAGTTAGGTCTATGTCTAAGGGGTCTCTAGGGTCGAAATGTCCTCTTATTATGTCGTGGGGTCTACACTTGGTAAAGCTATGTATAGAATTGTTGTAAGCTAGTATCGCGTAAGGCATTTGGTTGACAGTGGGTTCATCTTTTTGTTTCAATCGGAGTATGCGTAAATGTTCTAATAAGGTTGAATGAAATCTTTCTACGATGCCATTGTCATTTGGGGAATTAGCTAAAGTTCTGTGGTGGTTAATTTTGTGTAGTCTTATAAATTCGGTGAAAAGTTGGTTTGTAAACTCGGTTCCATTATCAGTCACTATAGTCAGGGGTAGTCCGTGGTGCGTACAGTAAATCAATAGTCCCTGTAAAATACTAATTGCTGTACCGTCACGTAAGTGATAAGCTTGTCCGTATTTTGAAAAGGAGTCTACGAAAGTCAAATACTTTTCATTCTGAGCAGTAAATATATCCATATGTACTATCTCTAAAGGTTTGGTTGCAGGCGGTACGATATTAAATTTTGGTCTAATAGGATTTCTGTCGTATTTCGTCTGTCCACATACAGTGCATTCGTTAACGTATTTAGTGATTTCCTCTTTCATTTTAGGCCAATAATAGCGTCGAGACAAAGCTAAGTAACATTCATTAATGCCTCTATGGTTTGTCTTTCCTTCGTGATAATGCTTAATTATCTCTTGTTGTCTTAAATATTCCTTTACGTCTTCTAGCTCAGTTTTTGCTAAAACTAGGTTCATAGAGGAATTTTTAAAATTTCTTTGCAGTATTGGTAAAATTGAATACATGCCTAAGGGTGGTGTGATCTTAAGGGCAGTTTTTACTTTAGGATTAACATACTCTTTAATTGCATTAACCACGTCTTGTTCTAAAGAAGATTTTGAAAGTTGTATGTGAGTCCGTGTGTGAGTGTCGAACGGTTTTGTTACAGTCGGACGTCGTTTAATGTCACCTACTATAGTCAAACAGATTTGTCTATGGAATTTGTTGAGGGGTTCGTCAGTAATGGGTATCTCAAGGATGGGGTTTTCACTAGATGTATGTACGGTAGCAGTTGTGGAACTTGATGGTTCGGGTATAATTGATAGATCGATTCCACATTCTTTCAAAAGAGATTCAGTCTCTTCGTTATTTACTTGAACTCGCGACAAAGCGTCTGCATTAGTATTACATTTTCTTTTTTTATAGATAATGATATAGTCGTATTCGCTAAGTTTTAGTCGCCATCGAGTAAGTCTTGAGTTAGGTTCCTTTAAGTTCATGATCCATTGAAGGGGTTTGTGATCGGTAAGAATTTTGAATTTACGGCCAAATAAATAGGGTCTAAAATACTTAGTAGCCCACACTATGGCTAAGAGTTCTTTTTCAATCGTGCTATAATTTAACTCACTGTCATTTAAGGTTCTCGAAGCGTAACAGATAGGCTTGTCGGAACCTATTGGACCTTGAGAAAGAACGGCACCTATAGCTACATTTGAGGCGTCGGTTGTCAAAATGAAGTCCTTTGTAAAGTCTGGATATTGCAGTATGGGGTCGTTTGTCAATAGGGTCTTACATTTTTCGAAACAGTTAATGTATTCGGAATCTAATGTAATTTTATTCGATTTCTTAAGGCATTTAGTCATGGGTTTAGTTACGCGGGCAAAGTCAGGAATGAATTTTCTATAGTATCCTAAAAGTCCTAAAAATTGTTTTATTTCCTTCGTAGTTTTCGGTAAAAGATAATTTTCAATGGCTTTAATCTTATCGGGATTCGGTTTAATACCATCTCTACTAATTAAATGACCAAGATATGCAGTTTCTAACTTTAAAAACTCGGATTTATCCATTTGTATTTTAAAGTTAGACTCTCGTAATCTACTGAAAACTTTTTCGAGATTTATCATGTGTTCTTGGAGCGATGTACTGAACACTATGATGTCATCAAGATAAACTAAGCATATCTCATTTTGAAGTCCTCGGAGTACGTTATCCATTACTCGTTGGAACGTTGATGGGGAGTTCTTTAAGCCCATGGGCATGCGTAAAAATTCAAAATGCCCATGTTCAACATTGAACGCTGTTTTTGAAATGTCATCAGGGTTCATCTCTACTTGATAAAAGCCTGAAGCCAAGTCTAAGGTGGTAAAATATTGGCATCTACCTAGCTTATCTAGTACGTCTGTTATATTGGGAATAGGATACTTGTCATCAATAGTTTTGTCATTTAATTTTCTAAAATCTACTACGAGTCTCCACTTTTGCTTACCGGATGCGTCTGCCTTCTTAGGGACAACCCATATCGGTGAACTCCATGCTGAGTCCGAGGGTCGTATAATACCCTGTTCTAGCATTTTGGTTATTTGGTCTCTTACTTCTTGTCTGTGTATAAAGGGATATCGGTAACTTTTAGTATACACGGGAATTTCGTCCTGGGTTCTAATGTGGTGTTTAATTTTATTCGTAAATGTAAGGGGTTCGCCTTCTATATAAAATACGTCGGCGTACTGTGCGCATAGCTTATGTAAGTTGACTCGTTCCTCGGCATTTAAATGGTCAGTACGAAGTCTCGCTAGTACTTCCTTAACGCGCTGCGGATCTTGTTTAGTACGCGTGCACTCGATATTACACATATCTAACTGAATTGGCTGGTCGAACGAAAATGTTATGTCATTGTTTGTCGGGTTTTTTATTTCCACTATACTCGTCCTGTCGGTCACTGTCGTAATACAGTCATGTATAATGCAGTTATATAAAATTTGTGAAGGTATATATACTTCACCATCGGGATGACAGATAGGGATATTAACTAAGCGAGTAGAATTGGCGGGAATAGTTATTTTAGCGCTGGATTTTCTACATTGATAACGTAATAGTGGTATGCTAGCACTCTCAGTAAACAGTATATTATGTTTAAGGTCTATCTTACAATTTTCTAATAAATCTAAACCTATTAATCCATCAAAATAATTATGAAATTTATAGATAAATAGCTTCATGTTACTTTGCATATTCAATTCTGGAAAACTAGGTATGGTTATTGAATAGTCATGAACACTAGTTACACGTGAATTAGTTACTTCAAACGGATCAAAATCTTTAATTATATGTGAATAAAAGTTTTCTACTGCCTCGGGGCTTATAAACGATTGATTTGCGCCGGTATCTATGAGAAATCTAAGAGGTGGATTACGAATCTGTATAAAAGGTAATTCTTTTTTTGAGTGTAAATTTAATTCTATTTTGGTTTTAAATCGCGAGGGTCCTTTATAAAATCCTGCTCTTTTTGACTAGTGCAAGGTTGTGTGGGTTCTACGTTATTACTAGGAGATGGAATGTAGTCTTGAGAGTCAGTGTCATAAGGGTAATCGTAGGGCGTGTGAGTAATATCCTGATAGTCATAATAATTATAATCATTGTATGAGTCAGTATAGTCGGTATAGTATTGGTCGTAGTAGTAGTCTGGGTAATAATTATAGTCTTCATAAGTCTCGTTAAAGTTAACTTCTTTTGCTTTAAAGTAATTAGATGGAGGAGGGTTTCCAAATCTCTGCCAGTCATGTCCAGGGATTCTAGGTGGTAATGGCCTAGGAACAAAATGACTTACTCCACTCATAGGCTTAGGGCCAGAATTATGAGGTGGTGCATTTCTATGCGGAATTTTAAAACCACTATTTATATGATTAGGGGGAGGCGCTCTAAACATTTGCTGTGTACGTGTAGGCTGATTTAAATTACGTTGTGGGGCCTGGTTAAATGAAACGTTAGGACGCCACGGCTGAAAACTATGAACGGGTGCTGGTATAGGTCTTTGCCGGGTCCAGCTGGGTCCAGGTAAAGGTAAATTATAATCTTTATACATGTTTAAATTACTATAGCCTAGGTACGGTACCTTTGGTGTTGGCTGCGTTAGACTCGATGAACGGCGATCTGTAGCTGATTCATTCCTGTGCTGTAGGTACATGACATTTAATTCATCCTGAACAAATTCCAGAGCCTTCTCTATAGTTTCAGGCCTCATACACCGGATACGAGACCCGAGAGGTTCCTTTAAACCTCTGACATACGCCTGCATTGTTAATTTACGATAAAGATCTCGCTTGGCTTCAACGGTTGTAGCCACAGACTCATGCAAAGAAACGTACGTCATAATGGTACTAAAAAGGTTCTGACATTTGTCGTAAAATTCCTGTGGGGTATCATTGCCTTGCGTTATTAATGAGAGATCATTATAGAGGGCGGTCTCATCCCTCTGGTCTGCAAAATTATTTATTAACGCGTTTCTAATGCCTAGCCAACTATCGGGAATACCGTTGGAGTTTATCGTCCTAGCTGCAGCACCAGTAATTTTATTTAATATTCCGTTAATCAAACATAAGTTAGTCAATTCATTTTCGGGTTCACTTTTAATGTAACTTAAGACTATCTGATCACAAATTCGAATAAATCTAGTAAGAATATTAGGGTTCCCGTCAAACTCAGGAACTGGGCGGAGGGCCTTATAAATGGTATCTGGGTCCATCGTCAATTCACTTAAATTATTTTTTATACTTAAATTAGAATTATTAAAGTTGCTATTCAAATTTAATAAATTAAAATTATTTGAATCGAAGTTTGACTCGTGTAAATTTCTAAAATTATCTATAACACTATTTCTATAAATCTGTCGATGAGTGACAGATCCTTTCCCTACTTTTCGTTGGTGGAAAATGGTGGAAAAAGGATTGGCAACACTAAGAAAATATTCAAAGTACTTACATGTGTCCTTTTTGGCTTTTCTTTGCACTGATTGCTAAGTGCTTCCTCGGCAGCGTACGTAGATTCGGATAATCGATAAAACACTTGATAGTGTAAGCAGCTGGAGATGATGCGCCTGGAGCCGATTTTTGGATCTTTACGTATCGCAACTGCTTCGAATTATCCTACCGACTGCGCCAATTACGTTTACTGCAGCCGATGGATCGAAAAAAAACCAAATTTACTTAAAAACTACTTTAATTAATTAATAAAAAAAATTACAACTAAATATGTGAAACCTATTCGAAGTTGGAATTAGGAATGACAATATTTTATTTAAAATTAATTATGAAAATTAATTTAGGCTAATGATGAAATCGCTGTGTCGGCGACTCGTAGCTGACGCTCGTAGCGGACGTTGCGACATGGGCTGCATCGGCTTTCCTTCGTTTTGAAACAAACATCCTAAATGCTTGCTTGCCAATTCTTGTAGGGTACCGTAAGATTCATAGTATGGTTCCATACGTAACAGCATGCTAAAAACGTATAAAAATATTACAAACGTAAACGAACCTTCAGAGCGGCGCGGGCGCGCGGGAACTGGAATTCGTGGAAGTCGACGGCATTATGTCTTTTTACAAATGGCCGCCGCGGCCGCGCGAATAGGTATTTAGGTAAACTTGTTGTTACTACCAATATTGTACCAGTATGTAGTTTCATTATAATGAGTGAAATTCCCGTAAATATTAGAAAACAATGTTTGTATTCATTTATTATTTTTGAGGTACTACGTAAAGATATTTTTTATTAATGTTTAATAAAGTTCGTATGATATGAAATGTATAAGTACCAGTGTTTATTGTTCAGCGTGCAGTTTGTATGTTACGCTCAAACACCAAAAAGACTTATTGAGCGAAAAAAACAAACCACCATACAGAAAGTCCACAACGCGTTGTGGTTGTTTGCATAATTTGTATGTTCTGTGTTTCGTGTATTTTATAGTGTCCACAACGCGTTGGGGCTTTATTTTTCGCTCAATGAGCGTTTTCGGGTTTTTGGGCGTAACATGTACACTCATAAAAAATAAGAATAATTACAAAAAATGGGAAGGTTGTTATTGAATTTATTTGTAAAAACTAAAACGATGAACGACTAAAGCGATAAATCGCACCGGAGACGCAAGCGGATACGGGAGCGCGCGAGTGGTGCGGGAGTACGTTAACCTCGCGCCGCCGCGTTGAACTTTGTCAGCACTGAGCCGTTGGCGCGCTTGAACGTAATCGTACCGTACGTAACGATGTAGTATTCAATTAAATACACTGCAGATTTTCTTAAAACACGATTATTTTAAAGCATTATCTTAAAATTTCTGTTTCATTACTTTTCCCAAACCGGATTACGCAGAAAAAAGTTATAAAAAGAGGCAAAAAAATAATAATTCCTTTCGCGTTTTTTTCACTTGCATCATGTCAGGTCATGCCAACACTATCATACCTCTTCGTTTTTTCAAGCGTTCCAAATACACCCGGTATTTAGTGAATGAATGAAACGAAGCTGTAAAATAATAGTTTAATGGTTCCAAACAACGAAAACAAATAAGTAACAATAAAAAACAAGTAAAACCTAACAAAACAACAATTAATTCATTCGGAGCTGAACCAAAAAATTACACGTACGTATCGGGTGCGTTGCTAGCGGTACCGATCAGACTAGCGAGGGACGCGGTCATCTCTAGGGGGAGGGGTAGTCATCGGCAAACCTTCCGCGCACGAGTTATACATATTTATGAAAATATTTAGAAATCATTCAGTGGGAAATTAGTTATACCCACGTAAATTTTACCTCTGTTAGTGGTAACTATAGATAATATATAAACATATCTAATTTCCCGACTTATTTATTTCAAGTTTTGTGTAGCTTGTACTACTGTGTATAGATATTAAAAAATAAAATTATTATAATTATTTTCCAATAGGTTATTATCATCTGACTTTGGTTGGTTGCTAAGCAACGGTTTGTTGGTAAACATTTCACATCGAGTATCGGTATCTATATATATATATATATATATATTTATATATTATTAGTTTGCTATACTTTATGAAATTGAGCGATACGCTGTGTTATAAGCTCCGCGTCGCGTTATCTACATGAAGTTTAAGCCTGACTGACGGTCGTCACGTTTTTGTCGATCGCAGAAGAAGGACGACGAGATGGCGTGGGTGGACTCGTGCTGCCTGCAGCTGACGATCCGCGGGCGCGAGGAGGCGGTCACGTTCCGCGCCACGGAGCCGGGCGCGCGGCGCGCCTGGGCCACGGAGCTGCGCCTGGCGCAGCTGGCGCAGGCGCGCGCCAACTGCCCCGCCTGGCGCGCGCCGCAGCCCCACGCGCCGCACAAGATGCCGCTCTTCGTGGCCGCCTCGCCCGTCTACTGCTCGCCGCAGCTCACCGAGGTACGCTTCGGCACGACCGCCTGACGTCCCGTCCCTGACGGCACGTCGACCTGACATGAAATTTTAAAGTCCTCACGTTTAGGCATCATTTAATTTTTTTTTTAAAGTCTTTAGAGGGCGTGCGAGTATTACGTAATGCAATTTTTGGAGATTTTCGGCGGGGAGGCAGAGACGAGCAATGATTTAACTTGTCGCGGTCTCTCATCTCCGTCTGTCCTGCCGCGGGCGCACACCGCCCCCATAACACCACCCGATCGCCGCGATGAGACGAGCTTGTCCCGCAGGTGCGGTGCGGCTGCTTCTACACGTCGGCGGGCAGCGCGCGCGGCGCGTCGGCGCGGCGCGCGCGCTCGCTGCTGTGGCTGTGCGCGGCGGGCGGCGCGGGCAGCCACGTGGCCGTGCTCACGCACCGCGCCGCCAACCTCAAGACGCTCGTCACGCTCGACCTGCCCGACATCAAGGTACGAATCTACTATCTAAATCTACAACGACTCGATTTTTACGACATTTCCCGCCTCGCACGACCGCTATATGGAACCAGCAGCTACCACATACGATATTTCCGAACCGATACGAATTAGGGACCTTCAAGAAAAGAGCATACGCTTATTTGAAAAGCCGGCAACACACCTGCTAATCCTCTGATGTAGCGTGTGTCTATGAATGTCGCATTCACTTACTACCAGATGAACTGACTGTCCGTTTGCCCCCTCTACTATAAAAAAAAATAACTAAAAAACAAAACGATACCATCCAATCGACACATGATCGATTATTTAATTTTTTTAACTGTAGCGTTTTAACATTTAGCTTTGACAACCGTTCTGGTGTAGTGGTGCAAGTAGTCGCCTTAGCGCCGACGGTCGCGGGTTCGATTCCCGCTCAGGGTGGATATTTGTATTTGTACAAATATTTGTTTCCGGTCTGGGTGTATGCCCTTGTGGGTTTCCCCACCGTGCCTCGGAGAGCACGTAGAGCCGTCGGTCCAATTTGTTACCTGGTAACACCTGGTAACGAACTCATGGTAGAGAAATTATTCAACAACCCGCAGTCGAGGAGTATAGTAGATTCAGTTCCAACCCTTCTCCTACATGGAGAAGAGGCCTTTGCCCAGCAGTGGGACATTTACAGGCTGATTCAGTTCAGTAAAGTTTTATTAAAGTCAAACCCATCATAACAATATGTCCCTTTTATTGTATACAGACGTAGTGTAAACGAATTTAAGAACCGTTTCGTATAATTAGGATACCGATAATTGTTTCAGAATTCTAATTTACTTCAATTTTAGACCATGTGTTGTTACCACGGTCTTATAATACAGGTCTTGCAACGACAGTAGTGGGGGTACGTCGACTTAATGTGGCTGTTCTTTTCAATTTGCGACCGCCAGGGGCATGACGATAGATGGGTATTCTGTGCAACGAAGTCAAATCATGTTTTGAACATTGTCAATCCAAAAAAAACAGTTAAATAACAAATTAAAAATAACAACAAAATCGCAAAACAATTATTAAATAACACAATATTTGGGAGAGAAAAATATACGCCGTATGATTGTTAATGAGAAATGAGAGTGAGCCGCTTACAGTTAGTCACTTGTCACTCAAGGGCACCGCACCCATCGATAGCAACGACGTACAGCGGCGTTGACGCGAAAGAAAAGTTATAACACGGTCGTACTAATCTCTCAGTACTGAAATTAGGCTTCGTTGCAAGACCCATATAAGACCGTGGTTGTTACAGTGATCTGAACGACTAACGTCACGTGTTCAATCTTTACTTTGACAAGTGACATTTGCATAACAGATAATACTTAAATAGAAAAAAAAAACGATTCTGTGTCAATAGTTGCAATGATAAACCTGTAAGGTTTTTTTTTATGTTAACATGCACATTAACGTGTAATTGTATATTACAGGTAACGTCGATGGAATATGCAAAAGGAGTTCGACAAGTGAACACGCTGTGCGGCGACACAGTGTGGCTCGGCACTGAGGACAAAAAGATCATCATTTTCTCTGGTGTAGAACCAGAGAAGCAAGAAAAATTGACGGAAGTGACTACAGTTGCGGCCGTCACTCAAATTCGTTATCACTGTGATTCTATGTTTGTGGGACTTTCGAACGGAAGAGTTTCGGTGTTTAGAAGAAATCATGACGATTCGTGGGCTATTCAAGAGCCGCTTGCGATTGAACTCGGTGACAAACCAGTACACTGTATATTAGCAGTGGACGGTATCATTTATGCGACATGTGCGCGCAGAGTGTTCGCTATTAACGCACTAACTGCGGAGATAATGCGTATTCTTGAATTGAAAGGTGAGAGCGACCGCTCTGTTAAATATCTAGCTCATTCTGGAGTTGGGCTTTGGTCGGCGTTTTCGGATTCTACGTACGTGAGCTTATACCATGCCGAGACATTCGAACATTTACAGAATATTGACATCGCCGCAGACGTGGCGAAAACTATTGGTGCTAGAGAAGGCAGTAAACCGGCGTATGTATCGGCGTTACTTGCTGGACAAGGTCTTCTGTGGGTCGGAACAACTGCCGGTGTGAGTGTCACAGTTCCTTTGCCGAAATTAGAAGGTCTCCCACTTGTCGGTGGACACACTGCCGTTTCCTATCACGCTCACGCGGGTCCGGTTACATTCCTATTATCGCTCACTCCAGAAACACGCGAGGTGGATGTCAATGTAGTTCGACGAAACCTGTCGAACGCTCGCGCTCTCGCTGAAACTGTACAAGAATTTAAAGAAGAAGAATGTAAAGAAGAAAACGAAAAACACAAGCTGGAAAGACGTATATCGGAAGAACTAAGTCCGTACCGTCCGCAGCGCGTGCAATCCGCTGTGATCCGAAGGAAGAAGCCAGGCGACGTTCGCTTGAGCAAGACGTTACCGAAATGTGCGAACTTAAACGCTTGTGACGTTTATGGACTATTCGGAGATCTCATGTTCGTGAAAGACTGCGTAGGCGAAGCTGACGTCAGCGGCTCGGGCGGTGAATCTCTTAGACGAAGCGACCCCGAGCTAGCCGCGATTCCTTTCCGTGTCAGTACACTGGACCGGCGGTTACGGATGAGAGCTGGCCGTCCGCGGAGCCTGGACCTATCGAGCTGGTCCGTCGACTCGCGAGCCTCGAGCCTCTGCACGTCTTCCGGCAGCGAGGAGTCCATGGCGCTGCGCGGGGTCTCGCGCACGAGTTCCGGAGCGTCCGGTGCCGCCAACCTGGCGCCAGTCGCTGCCTCAACACCTGACTCCTCTTCAGGGAAATCCAGTGCATCCGATCGATCCATATCCCGCAGCGACTCCGCGAACGCTGCGCCAGAGTTACGTTCCAATAAAAGCGCAGCAAGGAGTCTTCGTGGTGCTGATTACGTAGTAGGTGATGGTTTAGCTCGAAGGTCGGTGGTGACGGTAATGGGGGGGCGCGGGTACGTAGACTGGCGGCAGACGGCGGACGCGTCGGAGCGCCCCGCGCCCGCCGCAGACCCCAACCCCAAAGACGCGCATCTCATTCTTTGGGAAATGCGCTTGTAGTATTAATGGTTCATTTCATGTTGGCGCGTAGCGCTATGTGTGCGTCTTATAGTGCCGGTTAGCGCCCGCGAGGAAAGACAGAGACAAGAGACCGCGACAAGTTATATCATTGGTTGTCGCGGTTTTGTTGTCTCTGTCTCTCCTGTAGCGGTCGCGTGTCGCGGGCGTGATCCACCATTATATATTTGTAACTAATTTATATATGACCGACGCTGCGATGAGATCCGAGCGACACGTGTTCTTATCGCTTTGTTGTTTAAAAAAATATATGAAGTTTTAATGCAGATATGTATTATTATTAATTTAGAAAAACAAGAAATTGACTTATTCAATTAGTATATTTTTGTATATATATGTACCCCATGACACACACAGCAACACGCTAAGACGAATTGAAGCGTCCATATTGAAACCTCCAAGATGTACAAGAAATAATGTAAATAACCAGAGCACCTATAATGTAAATGTCTCTTAAAACAGCTAATAAATACGATTTATTACATATAAATTAGCTTATTTAAAGTTGTTAATTCCTTCTTAGCTTTATTTATTCATCGATCCGTTCCTGAATTGGTGTAATTTGCAAAATGAAGAATAATATGCGATAAATAAAATTTAATGGTGTGTAAATTATGTGATAAGCTTTAAATTATTTTTCGAAATTGGGTCCTGACTTAAACCTTTGTGCCTGATATTTACAATAGTTTTTATAGCCTATATTATGTGCAGGTGCATTGTTTTGTGATTGTTTATTGTCATGTTATAAATTCAATGGGATGAAACCCAAGAAAGCATTTTTGCTAGTTATAACAATTTGGCTATAAGCTTGTATTATACCAGTCTTTCATATATACATATACTTTTAATTATTAACTTATACAGCATTATAAAATTCTGTTTATTTTATAAATCATATCGAAGTATGATAAAAAAGGAAACATGTTTTCCATTTCAAGCTTTGTAATTTTATTAAATAATGAACCGCCATATTAACATAGATTATATTTGGTTAAATGTAATTAATAAGAAAAATTGTAAAAATTAATTTTGCTATTGTATTTTTATTTTTTCGACTGGTTAATCGAATAGTTTAATCTATATTAATGAAAATGTTGTGGCCTTATTTTTTAATATAAATTTCCAGTGTTTAATAACGGCATTCGTTTAAGCTTTATTGTTAGACATAGTTATGTCGCTTTAAGAATTAGACTGATTTAGCTTAAGCGTTAAAATGTATTATTAGTTGAATGTAAACGTTAAGCCGATTGTACGATACTACGAACGAAAATTATCTATAATTTAAGAATCTAACCAAATTTTTACTTGTTGTTTAATAATAAATTCTCCGAAATCAAAGAAAAAAAAAGAAATTTCCTTAATGTTTCTTGTTGCACAATAAAATAAAAATGGTTGCTCATTCACAAAGTAATTTTTTGTTAAGATGTTTAGCTTACGTAAAATGATGTCCTCCAATACGAGTTTTCAAGATTTAAAAGTTGAAAGTATCAATTTTATTACTGTTAATCGTTATTTGCAATGTTTTGTTTTTGGTCAGTAAAACAAAAATTATGATGAATTAATCCAAAGAATTTCCATTCAATTAGTTGATGCTTTTGTAAGAACAGAAATCAGTGTCTGAACGTTTATAGATAGACTTGTATAAAACATAAAACAGTGTGCCAAATTGTAAATTACCGAAAATTATGTACAGACAATTAGTACGTCATAAGTGTTCATTCAAGATAATCAGAAATTAATTTTTATTTATGTCTTCGAAGTAATTTGATGTATTAAATTTCAAAAAATGATCTTGATGTGGAAAAATATCTCGAATATTCTGTAACGCTTGAAACCTCATTTTTTTAGTTTTAAAAGTGTTCTTTACACTGAAACGTCACAACATGTATGTAATAAATAAGGTGTAAATAAATTTTAAGTTTATATGTATACACCTGTATTTTCGTGTTTTTTTTTTCTCTCCATACCTAAAGTATTGCAAACAAAAATATTTTATTGGTTAATTAGAGTTATATATCAAAACAATATTTTAATAGACTTATTTCCGATTAATGTCATTCGAATCTTCTATCCTCGACCAAAGTCGTAGCATGATCGATCAATCACGCTGATTAACCGACTTAAAAAAAATGTAGTTTGTTTTGTATGATATCTTTGTTATAAATAGAACATGATAATGAAACATGATGATCTGCGAGACGACTGATGATGATGCATACTCTCAAATTTACCAATTTAGAATATAATGGTGGCAAAGTTTCTAAGAAATTGAGCGAATTTCTTAAACATGTATTTTCCTAAATTTTATACATCGACTTCTCCTAGGCCGTCTGGCCTGCTTATAACTTCGGATTTTAAAAAGTATTATTTTATTTTACATCTTAGCAGATTTACACGTCTCAAATGCCTGAGGATATAATTAGGTATGATTCCTTCACTACTAAACATAAAAGCATTAGCATCCTATTAATTATTCGAGAACGATTTTAAAAATTGTCATGTAAACCACGGAATTAAACACGTATCTTTCAATCTGACCCGTATAACAATATCGGCTAACTGAAAAACCCAGTATAAAAAATAATAATGTGTTTATTCAATTAAAACAAAGAATATTTTACATACATATTTGTCTTTAATGAACCGTCTTGAAAAACTTATGTAGTTTTATTTTCTGTTTTATTGTAAACCTGAAACAATAATAATGAAATCATGTTAAAAATTACTTCAGTATGTATAGCTGAAGTTTGTTTGCAGAAAATTGCAATCCAATTTAAAAATTAATATTTTTGTGTTACGTAGTCTAGTAGTATTATAAATTTATAATAGGTTCATAAACGATATAGTTCATATTTGCTTAAAATTTAGAACTAATAAGAAAGTTATCGATAACTAAGACAAAAATACAAGGCTCGCGTCTAATTCAATAAAATCGAACGTTAAAAAAAATAACATACGATTTCGACGTTTGCATTCTCTGAGAGCCTCATTGAAAGCCTCACACTCTTGCAGATTATCTCTGCTTGTAGCGCATTGCAAGAATTGAGCAATCTCATAAGCACATGGTCCGCTAGGTTCTGTACCTAGATGATAATTTCTTGGTAGTGCTTCTTCCACCACTTCACGTCGTCGACCAGTAAACATGCTAGATATGGCTTCTCCTGCTAAATGTCCCTGTAACCATAAATTGATAAAAATAAATAATTAATAAATATTAACCAACAATCACACCACGTTAACCTAGCCCCGTGCTAAGTTCGTAAGAACTTGTGTTATGGGTACTAGGAACGGAAATAAATTTAAGATATAAATACATATATACATAAATACACATCCATGACCCGGTGCAGACATCTATATTCGTCATACAAATTAGCTGCACCTGGCGGGATTCGAACCCGCGACCGCTGCGTAAAGTGTCCAGTTGCCTGACCACTCGACCAGCCGGCCGTCAAAACTGATGTCAAGATTGATGTATGGTAAGATGGGTAATTTTATTAATTAATAAACAAATAATAAAACAAAATCAAATAAAATCTCAAGTCGGTCTCCACATGGAGTAGGTACCTACTGTTGTCACCTCTTTCTTCAAAACATGTATATGTAAGTTTTTAAAAGGTCGGCAACGTGCATGTGATGCTCCTGATGTTGTAGGCGTCCATAAGCTACGTTAACCGCATACCATCAGACGGATCGTACGCCTGTTTACTACCATAGTGGTAGATAAAAACTCAGTTGTGTGAAAATATGAGGACACTAACCATAGTAGTACCGACAGTGACGCCGCCTGCCACGGCCGCAGCATCTCTAAACACCGACCTCCGTGGCATGGGCGATACAACTATCGTAGGGGGGTGCGCTGGTGCATGTTGATCTGCTCGAGAGTAGCGTGAGCGACTGGAGCCGCGACTTGGACTAAACATTAAAGACATTTAAGAAACTTACCAAAGAAATGTATTTGTCATCGTAAATTATGTTGAGCAAACACTTTTAGTGGTGTTACGTCATTACATTATGGTATTCGTTTTATCTCGTTATATGTGTGTAGGTGTTTGTATATATTTATTTATGCATACTGATATGTATCTATGTATGTTTGTGTCTCTCTTTTGCACCCTTCCCATGTTTTACATAGTCCTCTGCCCAAAGGTTTCCTCGAAGAAATCGCTGTGTTAGCGATAAGGCCGCCTATTGCAACTAATGCAACTTAGATAATTATTATATAATCCATTTTTTTACTTTTGTATTAGAGTGCAGAAAGTATAAATAAATAAACGGAAATAAATCTAAACATTCAACGAATGTGGCTTGTTTGTAATTGTATTCATCAGTGAAGGAGAAACTGTAACAACTATTCTAATATCAGACTACTATGAACTAAATGATTATACCTCTTGTAATAAACTAATACTTAAATGCCTTACTCAACGGCTCACAGTAGGATGTTAATTCTGTATGGAGGTTTCAGAAACAATATACTAGGACAAACGCCAAACAAATATCTGTATGACCTATAGAAATATTTATCACGTGCATAGATCGATCGAATTTCCCTGAGATAGATATTCATATCCAGATTTGGGGACTATTTCTAGATTAATTTCCTTTTTAAAAAAAAAAGACTTCAAAATCGGTTCTCATTTGATGAAGGTATCGGCGAACATACACAAAAAATAAATACATACAGTACAACCTTGATATAACGAGCCTCAATATAACGAATTCCTCGATTAAACGAATTTTTCGAAATCCCCTAGAACTGCCCGTAAGAGATAATACAAAATATACCTCTACATTACGAATAACATTTATCAAAAACCTCTTTATAACGATTTTTCAATCATTGCAGAATATAGGTAGAAGGTATTTTTACATCTATTTAACGAATTTTTTCAACTTAAAACCTTGATATAACGTATCCTATTAATTATTTCCACTTAATTCCAAGTTCTTACCTCGTTAAAACGAATCGCAGTCCAGTCTAACCTCTATATAACAAACCTCATTATAGCGAATTACTTGGTATAACGAATATTTCCTAATTCCCTTCAGTTTCGTTATATTGAGGTTGCACTGTATCAACAAACGAACATAAAATCTACTTTCTTTTTGAAGTAGTTTAAAAAAGGTGCATCATGTGATCCTGCTAATTACCAAGCGCAGTCTAAAAGAAGTGATAAAAATAAAATAAAACCATGTTTTGATGCCTATTTTATTTATAATTTAAAATTATCTAATAGTTTAAAAATAATACACGGGATATTTATTCATCTACAATATCAATTTATTAAAATATAAGGACTAAAATTTACTATAAATAACAAAAAATATTACTCTAACAAAATTACATATTATAATTACTGGGTAGATGCTTCATATCTCCATTGCAATGGAACATCTTGAATTTGACGTAAACTCTGACATAAGTAAATGATTGAATACAACTTTTGCAAAATAATGCAAGGGATTTTTGAAAAACAAAAATCATATTTCACAGTATGTTACTAATGAAGCATCTCAATTATTTAATTAAATACGATTATTGACTTTGCATTGGCGAAGAGCTTCGTTGAAGCCTTCACATAGGGAAAGATCGTGTTGCTGTTGGGCACATTCAAGGAACTGTTTGATTTCCCAAGCGCAGGGGCCTTGCGGTGCCTGTCCTTGGTACTCGCTGTAGGTAGCCTGGGCAGGTTGCGCTGGTTGCTGCTGAGCAGGTTCGCTGCCGCTTCCGCCACTGAATAAACCAGTCATAGCACTACCAGCCATATGACCCTGAAAATAAATTATTAACTTATTTACTATATAATTACAATTTATCATACTTCATACTAATATTATAAATGCGAAAGTTTGTTTGTTACGATTTCACGCGAAAACTACACTTAACCGGTCCTCATTAAACTTTGTACACATATTCTTGGAGGTATTAGAAGTAACATAGGATACTTTTTTTGTGGTCGCGATAACCGACATCCACGCGGACAACGCCGCGTGCAAAAGCTAGTAACCTATAAATGTTTGTGTGATATAAAAATCATATAAACAAATAGAAATTTAGAAGATTTATTTATTTTATTAACTTAAAACAAGGTTACTTGCGAAACTGGCCTATAGTCCTTAGATATCAATGGGGACAGGTAATGGAAAATCGAGATGAATGGCAGCCTTACAAAGGGGTAGTTTGCTTGGCAAAATTTTATTGTATTTTTATCTAAAATAAGTAAAATAAAATGGAAAAAAATTTCGTTACAAATAAGTTATTATGTATTTCCAATTGTTATGCTAAACAACTTATCATTTTTGACAGACAACATTTTGACAGATTTGTATCCATCATAATCAAGAGCTGTTCTCAGCCCGGCTGTGTAACAAGTTAAGGTCCCCAATACATATCATAGTGTATAAATCACGGTTTAAAATATATCATCATCATCAACATATCAGCTATTGGATGTCCACTGTTGAATGTAGGCATCCCCATCGACCTCCAGAACAACCGCTTCAAAGCAGTTTCCATCTAACGGTTCTCGGCGACTGTTCAAGTGTTTCAAGTCGTCTGTCCATCTCGTGGACGGCCGTACGATGCTGCGCTTGCCGGTGCCGGTGCCACTTGCCGGTGGTCTCCACTCGAGAACTTTTTTGCTTCATCAGTCGTGAGTTTTACGAGCTGTGTGACCACTACAACCACTTCAGCTTGCAAATCCGTTGGGCTATGTCAGCAACCTTCGTTCGCCTGCGCGGATCACACCATTTCTGATTCGATCTTCGAGTCTTACAGAGATTCTGCCATGACCATGATATCGTCGCCAAATCAAAGCTGGGTGATATACTCGCCGTTTTATAGTGATGCTGAATCATTTTCATTCCAGGAACTTGAAACTGTCATCCAATGCAACGGTATACCGTTTCATGGAAACAATATCTCCCTGTCTTGCACCTCGCTGCATAAGATTCGCTGTCGTGGTATGCTCCTGTACTCGAGAGACATACTGACATTATTGTATAAACATTGCAACACTTTCTTTTTTTGCAAAAGATATTTCGGAAGGATTACCTATGGATTACACATGGATGTGTGGCACTGCTGGAGAGACTGTAGCTTTGCCAAGTTTCAATCGAATCGATCGGCTTTCTCATAGTCTACAAACGCCAAGCACAATGATTGATTATACTCCTCGATCCCTAGTATAATCTGTCGCAGCATATGCGGTCTATAGTGGTATATACTTTTCGGAAACTGGCTTATTTGGGAGGCTTGGAAGACATCAAACTTGTCTGTCAAACAAATCGTAATCCTATTCTACCTGACTCTAAAGAATAGCTTCTTTTTATCCATTACTTTTTCTTTTACAACTAAACAAAAATTTTACTATAATAAATAAACTTTCTGATTCTATTTGTATATCTGAATTGATTCTTGTAAGTAGATAGATTTCTTCTATTTATTTAATTCATTTCGTACTTTTTATAAATTTAGTTTTGTAACACAACCCTGATTGTAAATAACAAATACTGTTTTTAACAAACCAAAGTAAATCCCATTAGATTTAAAAAAAAAAATGGTTATTTGTAAACCTTATTATTTCAATAGAAGAAAAATCTCAGCTTTACAAGTAAACCAAATATAGGTTAAATCAAATTAAAATCTTATTTTTTGAGCTCATGAAATTTATTTTTTATTTTAAATTATTTTTATTTTAACAATCAAAAATCTGTATTATATTAAGAATGTAAATTGAATGAAAGAAATGTCTTATATACAAAACAATAACTCATTTTGTTGACATTCTGCATGCATCTCGAAATAACGGTGAGTGGAATTTTCTCTGTTTGAAGTTAAGCAATACAATTATTATTCTTGAAGAATTCTTACTCAGGGTGCTTGAGACATTAAAAATGATCACATCAACTATGCAATAATATTAATATAATAAACTTAAAAAAAAAGAAGACTTTTTAAATTATGTAACTTTAAAATGGAATCTAATAAGAAGTATTACAAAAATTATCACATCAACTATATATTTTATGATTTGGACAAAATAATAAAAATAGATTAGAGAGATTCAAATTACACATATAATTAATAATCTATTTCTCTGACAACCATGATGGTGTAGTGTGGTACGAATAGCCTTAATCTTAGGATTCAATTCTCGTTCACAACCAATATTTGTTTCTAGTATGGGTGCATCATTTTGGGTCTCCCCAATGTTATTCAGAGAACATATAAAGCTATTGGTCCTGGTTGTCACCATAGACTCCTGATAGTGATTATTACTCATGGTTAGAAAATTATCTACCAAACCGCAGTGGAGCACAGAGGTGGATTAAGCTCCAACCTTTATCTTATATAGAGACGAGGCCTTTGCCCAGCAATGGGACATTTACAGGCTGATTCAGTTCAATTCAATCTATTAATAGTAAGTTTTACTAAATTCATAGCTTTCTAAAGACACTTACGGTCTTACTCATAAACGTTTCTTAATATTTAATCCATTGCTTAACAACTGATCAGCAAAAACCTCACTCATAAACACTATTTAGCGTTAAGAAATCGTTAAATAATGCGTAAATAGCTGTCAAAATTAAACCTTGCCGAGACATAGTTTAACCCTCGTTAAGCGGCAAGATGGCGGATTTCACATAAATCAGCTGTTCTATTGCGACGTCTGATCTACTTACTTGCGTTTGTTTGTTAGTAAGAAGAGATTTAGAATGAAATTCCCTCTATATAAAAATTAATATATACTAAATGAGCGTTATCTGTCTGTTTAATACTGATCTTTAGGTACCTAATTTTAATTATAATAACATAATTTAAATGAGGTTAAATCTTAAGTAAATTTATTAATTTATTATTTAATAAGCTTTGTTGAATTTTATAATTGAGGATCCGACTACTACCCATCAAAATAAAATTGATTAGAAATTAGAATATTAATCCAAGTTCCTAACTGTCAATAGAGGTCACTAGTAGTGACTCACTACAATATCGAGCTAGAGTTTTATCTATAATTGTAATAGATGTCGCTTGGTTGTAATTTTTAACAATTTCGTTCATTCAATTTCTCTATTTAATCCATTATTTTGGGTATAATCTGTGCCAACCATCTATGTATCGTTCTTTGTTCTTTTCTTAACTAAGTAACAGCTAGTCAATGTTTATAAGTAAACAAAAGTTAATCCTTGATTTATAGCTTATGAGTGGATTAACTAAACGGTGGCTAAGTATTACTTAACGAGATTTTTATGAGTAAGACGGTTAGTGGTTGCTGCACATGATAAATGGTTAGAATCCAAATTAAAAAAAAAAAATAATTTTGAGTAATTATATGTATTTTCAATAGGCTTGATCAAAATATTTCTTTTTATCTTTGCAGTTTTCAAAAAACAATCTACCAATCGAATCAATCACAATGCCCACATCAACTATGATCATATTCAAATTTCAAAATATTTATAAATTTATTATAATTTCTAGTGTTATAATGCCTTGATTGGTCAGTAGTCAAATTTGGGGATAACGTATTAATTTATGTAATGAAGTACATACTGCAAATAATTTTAGATTTATCACAAGCGTACCTGGACTCTAAGCAGGAAAAAAAATTATATTATAATTGAATATACTACTAAACTAAATTGTCTTGAGAAAAGTATCTTGTAAAAAAGGCGTTTATTGTCTGACTTAACATCATACATAACTTACTTCTTTATGTGACATACTTGGTGAAAAGTCATTTTTTACAAATCGACACCCAAGGGGATGAACAGAACAGTTAAAGAATGTAAGACTAAAAAATTTTCAATATTTCAGTTGAAATTAAGTTTATATATTTTTTTATAGAATCAAAAATGGATTTTAACATTTGCATGAACATTCATCTCTCCAGTATGTAAAGAGATTAGTTTAGTTATTTTTGTTTTTAGATATATATTATTTTTGTATATATATGGGTGGTTCTCCAAAATTTGGTTAACTTGGTGTTAGCAACAATTTTTACATATTCATATCAATTTTATCCAATATTTGAAACTGCTGAGCTGTAATATAAAGTCCATTTAATTTAGTCACTCATTTTGATATATATCATAATATTCTTTATTTCCAAAAATCGACACTTCTTACTCGAAATATCAGGCCCTAGCCATGTAAGATCTCCCAAAATTACTAATCATTTCAATGTAATTATAATTCTATAAGAATAATTTGATTTAACTCTATTTAATCTCGTTTACTATTACATTACTAACCTTGTCATTACTATTTAATTTATAATAACAATATGTTTAGTCACATTATTTCAAGTCAAATAGTGTAAGCGATAAAAAACATCAGGCCCTAGTCATGTACGAAACTCAAAAATACGCGGCATCCAACCATAAGACCTTTTTCATAACTCACTCAATACGATTGCATCCATATTAAATTAATTGTAAACAATCCAAACCAGGGCAACCATTTTATTAGTGTGGTTGCCGAATTCACTGCGGAAACACTTGCTGTGCCAGTCAAACTCTCAGGCCCTAGGTAAGTCGTTTCAAAGGTAGTTAATTAATAATTGATCTCATTACTTATTGTAAATTCGAGTTTGATTTGCTTTGTTATTTTGACCACCTATTGATTTTAATGTTTATTCTAAATAATGTGTTATATTTGATTTTGTTTCGTTTCGTCAGTCCCTAGACCATCAGGCCCTAGTCGTAAAAGTGTACTACATACTGTGTGATGCATGGTTTCAAACATAATACCAGTATATTTGTTGTAAAATATGGCGCCTAGGAAGAAAACAATATTGTTTAAAGAGGAAATTGCAAAAAAAGTGTAAACAAACAATAATGCGATTGGAATAAAAATAAAAATAACCCTGTGTTCCTGGCCTGATATATAAGAAAAAGGACAACAGAAATGTGTAAAAGACATAACTCCGCGTGACCACAGAGAAGCAAGAAAAGAAAATTGGTTAGCCTTTTCATCTGATTATGGAAAATTTTTTTGAAAATTCTGATTAATTATAAAAAAATCAAAATTTCTCTTAAAATATGAAGTAAAGTGACTGGCCCTTTTAGATGCAGCAAAGTAGATGTTATACCCACAACATAGAATTAAAACTTTACTGATTATTAGCTAAAAAAATCACTTTCAAAATGAGGTCAGAAGTTAACCAAATTTCAGAGAACCACCCATATATACTTTATTATTTTTTAAAACTTATTTAGTATGATAAGATATCCATTCTTTATCATCATAAAAATATTTATAAAATGATTCAAAAATAAGCAATTTTTAAGAACTATTTTGTAACCACCACAAAAATCTTCTCATTATCAAATATTAATGAAATTATTTTATTATTTTCTGTACCAACTAATTGATTAATTTAAGTTAAATGTGTCTAAAAGATAATTTTCTATATATAAATAGGGTGATTTCTTACACTCATCTAATAAGTATTTATGTATATAAATCAAAACAAAAGAAAATTATTACGCAAATCATGTTTACATGCAATAATGCCAATGTCAAGACGACATCAAAACACGTGCCTACTATTGGATTATCGCCAAACAATGGAAAGAAATTATAAAATAGGCACTTCTGGAGATCATTAACTTGCATTGCGTAATAATCCTTTGCTAAAAAAAAAAGAACTTAAATGAACAATAGAATTTTGAACCAAAGTTCAAGCATTACATAACAATTTCACATACCACTGCAGATCCTACAGCGACACCTCCTGCTGTAGCTGCCATTTGACCGAAGAGAGAAGGCTGCTGAGGTTGAGCAGCAGCAGCCGAAGCCGGCGTTGAGGGAGGAGCATGAGCTGGGACATTGCTTCGAGGTGGCGCAGCTCTGAAAAGTATCAACTAGGAGGTTATATCACGCAATAGATTACAATATAACCCCACAATAAACACTTATATACACTTACCGTCGCTGAGGTGCTGGTGGTGGGCTTGCGGATCGTCCTCGTCGAGGCATTTTGAATTAATAGCACTTAAAATAATCGCTTACAAGTTTTTTGCAAATAACGTCGATATCACGAACTTCAAAGTTCAACTGAATCGTTTTATGACAGTGACACTTTATTAATGAGTTTCGGTACAACATTCTAGAAACTATGGAAAGTTTAAATTTAGAATAATCTATCTTTGTTATTTCTATGAAATTTGTAAGGCTACCAACATTAAACATGAATGAATAATACTCGGGTACAAAATAGAATGTGGATATTTATCATTACAACAATCTAAAAAATATAGCTTGTATTATACTTATATAAAATTGTAGTAGAAAAACCTTTAGTATATTTACCTATACGATTTGCTGCGGCCGGGCATTTTTATTTATTTTTAAATTAAGCTCATATTGGACTTTGAGTAATTTTTTAAAAATGTCAAAAGCAAATGCGTTTATTTTATTATGCCAGCCAGTAACATTTTATTTTTCAAATGCTAAGATTTAATGTAATTATTATGATTTTATACTCTTTGTTTATTAATTATAAATTATCTATCCATAGTGAAATTTTTTTAAGTTTTTAAGGCTGGACTCAGACATTCGGAATGCCTCTCTGAATTCATAATCTGAATTCATAATCTTAAATTCCGTCACCTCGCCTCACACATATCTTAAAAAATTCAGATTATTAATATTTTGTTCAAAAATTTCATTAACTTACTTTTTGGCTATAGTTTTTAGAAGTTTCTTTAAAATACTAATAATATTTATTAATTTAAAAGAATATAATTCACGTGGAATAATTTACGCATTATTGTTACTCATTTAAAAAGACAATAGACTGGTCATAAAATTTTTTGTACAATATTGCATTTTGACACAACTCCATATTTTTTAACAATAATGTCCCTTAACTCATAGCGATAAAGGTGAGAATTACATCGAAAATCTTTTTTGATGCCATAAATAATACTGAATTCTCAAAATTGATAGAAAAAATCCAACCGTGGGAATGTTTTTGAAAAGTTTATGTAAATGTTGCGTTTTAAAATTTAATTTATCTACTTTTTGGCGATCGTTAATAGAATTGTCTTAAAAATACTAATAATATTTATTAATTTAAAATAATATAATTCACGTGGAGTTAATATGATGTAAAAATAAAAATTAATATAATAATAAATAATATTCCGTTATGTTTTTTAATATTCTTTATATATTTAAAAATTATAATATACTTTATTATAATAATAATGTACTTTAAAGCTAACACTATTTAAGCTGTCTGTGTGTCCGTGGCGGTCTTATTACTAAATAACAATTTCTGCCAGACAACCTGAGGGTGACAGAAATATTGCATTTGCAGATGGGCAGGTATTATAACAATATTAATAATGATAATATAATAAAAACTAAGAAAATAGATACCTTTAATAGTATATAAAATACATATAATTAAATAATATATACAACACACGTACAATTACATATAAATGCAAATAAATAATAAATAATATACTAATCAATAATAATAATTAATAAATAATAGTTTTTAATACTCGTTATGTATTAATAAAGAGCATTTTCTGATCTGGCCTACGCCGTTTTCAAAATCCGAGTTGGCAACACTGAAATAATTCATAATCTGATTTAATTAATATTTAATTGATAATATTCAGAACCGGAATTCAGAACGCTCTTACAGATCGATCTGAGATATTCATAATCTGAAAACATTAGAATGTGTGTGAAGAATAGTGAAATTATATGGAATTCCGGGCTTTCTGAATGAATAATTCAGAAAACCCGGAATTCAGATTATGAATTCAGAGAGGCATTCCGGATGTGTGAGTCCGGCCTAAAGGACAATGCAGATTATACCGTGTCGGGTCGAGCCGTAACTCGTTCGGGTCACGGGAAAATATTTTTAATATAATTAGTTAAAACTTGAGCTATACAAACTTAGCACCCCATCGAAGGATTTTTGAAATCAAAATGACCTTAATCGATAGGTCTAGGTTAGGTCTGTATAGGTCCACATTATTTTTCCACATTAACATCGCAATGAACGTAGATGTAGCTACGACGCCCACGACTCATCGCGATAATTTGACAGCATTCACATTGGCGTTGGGCGTTAGGTGATAGTTTAAGTGGCGGTATAGTTTAAGTGCCAATTTATCGCCAAGAATGGCCATTCACGTTGAACGTTCAAGTGTAGCCACTCACTTTATTTACAATTTATCGCGATGATAATAGGCATTGACGTTTCCCGTTAATGGGGCCCCAGTATAAAAGGCGTTCTAAATTAAAAGCGGAACATTAAAAAAATATGTGGTCTAATTTTTGACTTCACGCTAATAAAATGATTGATTTTATATTATTATCGTGTAAGCAATAAGTTCCATTCTCATGAGAAATACTTAATTAGAGAGCTTCATGCGAGCAGTTTGTATTTTTATTAATTTTTTTATTGACGCGATGAAAACGGAACAGGGAAACTTTGAATTTCGCGCCATTCTATGTGCGTTAGCGCATGCGCGAGTGATATATTATTTATAATTGTTAATAAAAATAAAAAAAAGAATAATATAAAAGCAAAAACTATAGACCAATACTGACCTAACGATAAAGAATGCTGAAATATAAAGATCAATCAGTTTCCTTTTAAATGATGCTAAGATGCATAATTTTTGCAAAAAAAAAAAATTATTAAAAAATTGTAAGCGACCTAACAAAAATTTTGGTGGACCTATACAGACCTAACGTAGACCTATCGATTAAGGTCATTTTGATTTCAAAAATCCTTCGATGGGCACCCCATCGAAGGATTTTTGAAATCTTGTTGAAGTTTGTGTATTTTTTTTACAAAATTAAAAAAATATATTTAAAAAAAAACTATAGGCGACCTCCTTCCTAAAGTCCTTCGTCAAAAGTCCTTCGATGGGGTGCTAAATTTGTGTAATTTTTTTGCAAAATTAAAAAAAATATTTATTAAAAAACTGTAGGAGACCTAACAAAAATTTTGATGGACCTATACAGACCTAACGTAGACCTATCGATTAAGGTCATTTTGATTTCAAAAATCCTTCCATGGGGTGCTAATTTTGTGTAGCTATATAAATCGAGTGTTTCGACGGAGGCTTAAGAATCATTAAGACAGAACAATAACAATAGATGCAATTGAAATATTAAAATTAAAATTATTATATTACCTATATACCATATTCGAGCTCGTATCCGCGTATACATATATGAATATCAAAATGACTAATTACGGCGTATGATAGTAAAATTATATTTATTTTTTTATTTATTTATTTACACACCTAATACAGTCCCACCAAAACACATTCGCAGTAAACCGTCGTTGGAGCAATCGGAGCTGGGAAAAAAGATACTTCTAATCCAGGCCTAAGCATGCGTCGGTATGGGCACGGACACCGGACACGGTACGGTATAATTTGAAGTTTATATAGTACGAGATCTGCTTGCAAATTTACTACATTTATCGCGTATTTAACCAAAATTTAATATGCGTGTAATAACGGTTTTTAATAAAATATAATATAATTAAATTTTAATAAAAACAAACTACATTCGGTGGTGTGGACGGTATGGGTGTGACGCCGAGAAGGCGCGAGAAATGAGGGGGAGATTTTTCATCCCATTCGGTGGCAGGAGCGGGCAGGTTTGCTCGTAAGTTCTGTGCAGGGGGCGCGTAGTGCGCGGGCCACCTGGGTCGACCCTGGCTACCTGCAGTTCTTGCGTGGCTGTTTGGGTGCGATCCGGCGGTGGGGGTTGGGTCGCTCAATGCTGGCAATCTTCTGCTCTGCGGAAGAGAGCCGGTGGCGAGTGGCCCAGCTTTGATAGTTGGGCCGCTCCTGGTACTCCTCTGTCTCGTGCAGAGGGGACCGGTCGAGTGGCTACAATAACAAGTAGGGACCAACGGGCCTACGCCGGGACGTCATGGTTGAATGCGAAAGCGACCCCATGGTATCCCACTACGGCGCGCGACGGTATCGATGGGTATTAGTGTGGTATTCGGCCTGCTAGAATTGACGTGGAGCCCTGGCATTTGGCCATGAGTCCCACATACCCACAGTTTTTGCAGCGGGATGCGTAAATGCATTTCCCATCACAAAAAAAGGTTGTGGGTTTTTTTTTGCATGTTTAAGTTAGGTTGTTAGGTCTTTTTTTGTCGCTAAAAATACATTTACGCATTCAAGGATAGGTTAGCTTAGGATTTTTCTCTTTTTTTTGTCGCTGCTACGTTGTGATGACTCCTCCCTAACGTAGGCTCTCCTGAGGAGGCTCCAGAGGGTCATAGCGGTGAGGATTATACGGGAATACTGTACGGTGTTCTGGATGGTGTTCTCGTGGGCGATCCGCCCCGGGAACTCCAGGCGGAGGTTCTCACGGAGGTGTTCAGGTGTCAGTTCAGGTCCGGTCTGAGATCAAGTGACTAACCTCCAAGTGTGGACCAAGTCAGCAGGATCAAGACTCTAGGTCAGAGAACCCTAATCCAGAGGTGGATGGAGGACCTTGGATCCCCAGTGGCGGGCTCAGTGACGGTGGATACTGTCAGCGGCGTGCACAGGATTATGACACTGGGTATACGGCGGAGTACTCGGTCACTAAAACTTTTTCTTTTATAGATTTTTAGCATAGCCACAGCCACGCGACGGATCTCTATTGGATCAGATGTTTTTCTGTTTGATCATGCTTCTTTACCGCGGAATAGAAATTATTTAAATCTGAATCAATCTACACTATACTAGAATTACTAAACAATATTGTAAACAATATTGTAAAAACAATATAATTTAATCGTGTGTACACAACCACACAGCCAGTTATACGTTTCATAACTTTTATTTTATTAACATTAACTAGGTATAACACGAAACTTTCGAGTTACATTACCTTTTTTGCTGGTTTAATTATTGTACCTACCTTTAGCACAATTTAAATCTTTTCACTGAATGACAATTTGTGAGAACTTGTTATTTTTAATTTTTAATAAACACACATTTTCAACACAAACCTCATAATCAAATAACATTTAAAAACAAACAAAAAATGCACTAGTAAAAGCAAATCTCTACAATTATTATAGAAACTCAGTAATAAACTGTTAAATGTACACACTTTCAAATGTTAAAATGAAAAATCTTCTAAGAAAACTATAAATATACTGGCGGAAATAAAATAGTAAACAATGCTTATAAATTATATAATTAATTAATGCTTATCACATAAAAAAGTAAAATGGCCCCCACGAAACACAATTAAACATTACATTACTCGGATTATAGGTAACTAACATTTCCGATTATTCCCGACAACTGCCGAACTTTCGTAGCCTGCCGCAGGAGTCGCGACTGGTCCGGCTTTCGATATTCATGGGTGTGTGCGTTTGCGAACTGTGCACGGACACCAACATTACTACACACATGCGAACAAATCTCCTGCGGGACGCGACGGCATGACTTGGTTGATTAGGTACATTATTTTGCAGCGCCGCTTGCTTGTCGCCAAACGCTTGGCAAACATAATGTTTGTGTGCTTGCAAATAGGTGCTATTTATAAAATATTAGGCGTTTTTAAGTTATTATATTTTGTTTATTCATTTATTTACTATCAATTAAAGTAATCTAAAACGTACGAACGTTTTATTAAAATATCTGTGAATATCAAGTAAAGCAGTGTATTTCTGCCTACAAGGAGCGCACGCCCCTGGATACTATACGTCGGCACCTTTGTCACTGGGTCGGCACGGTGTGCTCACGTTTTGGCTGTCGGGGGTGCTTACCGGGCATGGTTGCTTCGGTAAGTACCTGCACCAAATCGCTCGGATAGAAGCTACCCCTGCTTGCCACGAGTGTGGCGCGCCAGTCGACTCGGCGCACCACACTCTAGAGGAAAAGCTGAGGCTATAAAACAGTCAGCATACCACGCTTGGTTAGAAGCCAGAAATCGCAAAGCTCCAGATACGCGAAATAAGAAGAAAGCTTTTAACTCAGCAGCTAAGTCCTACAAAAAAGTGCTCAAAAAAGCGCGCTTCAACCACATAGGCCGAGTGGGAACCAAACTCGCTTCGTATCCATCGGGCAGTAAAGCTTTTTGGTCCCTGGCGAAGTGTGTTGAAGCAAACTTCTGTCGCTCCTCACTTCCTCCCCTGCAGAAACCTGACGGAACACTGGCACACACGGCTTTGGATAAGGCTAATTTATTTGCCTCTCTATTTGCCGAAAATTCTCGTCTAGATGCTGGTAATAAAACTCCACCTCAGTTACCTCCTTGTGGATGCAAAATGCCTGAAATTCACATTTACCAAAAAGAGGTTCTCAAAACACTACGCAATCTGGACGTGAACAAAGCCAGTGGTCCTGATGGTATTCCTGCTATTGTGTTGAGAAATTGCGCAGCCGAACTGTCTCCAGTCCTGACACGTCTGTATCGCCTTTCTTTTCGATCTGGGACTGTTCCGAAAGCATGGAAGCTCACGAACGTACAACCCGTACCCAAGAAGGGTAGTCGTGCTGATCCTGTAAACTACCGCCCAATCGCGATCACCTCCACCCTCTGCAAGGTAATGGAGCGTGTTGTCAACAATCGCCTTCTGGCTTACCTGGAAGATAATGATCTCCTCAGTGATCGGCAATACGGATTTCGCCAACGCCGCTCTACTGGGGATCTTCTCGTGTACGCTACACATCTCTGGGGGGAAGCCCTCGATAAATATGGTGAGGCCCTAGCTGTCTCACTTGACATTTCGAAGGCATTCGACGGGGTCTGGCACGATGGTCTTATTGCGAAGCTTCCTGCTTACGGTATTCCCACCAGTCTATGTACTTGGATCTCCGATTTCTTGAGGGAACGGTCAATTCGTGTAGTTGTTGATGGCTACACGTCTGACCTATTGACTATCAATGCCGGGGTACCCCAAGGATCTGTTCTCTCCGCAACGCTATTCCTGCTTCACATAAACGATCTGCTTAAGCCCGGTATCTTTGGGTACGCAGATGACAGCACCATCGCGGAGAGATACTTCTCCAGTGCAAGAACAAGACAAACTGAAGTGGACGATCTTAGAGAAGCAATGGTCTACCGTGCCAATCTTACTCTTCAGGCTGTCTCCGACTGGGGTGATGCCAATCTAGTAAGATTCAATGCTTCAAAAACCCAGGCGTGTCTCTTCTCCGCTAAAAAGAGCCCGTTTAACTTGGCTCCCACTTTCCGAAATGTGCCTGTTCCAGTCACGAACCACCTTGAACTACTCGGTATAGACTTATCGTCCAAACTCAATTTTGGAAGCTATATCGAATCCAGGGCTAAGACTGCTTCAAAAAAACTGGGCATCCTCTCCAAGGTCCGTCACTATTTCACACCGGACCAGCTGCTAAGACTTTATACAGCTCAAGTCCGCTCCTGCATGGAGTACTGTTGCCATCTGTGGGACGGTTCCGCCCGGTATCAGCTCGAAGCCCTGGAAGCTATCGACAGGCGTGCCAGAAAACTCATTGGTGATGAGATGCTTACTTCAAGACAGCTCCAGAGCCTCGAACATCGCCGACTGGTTGCTAGTCTGTGTGTCTTCTACAGGTTACATTTCGGTGAGTGTGCACAGGAATTGCATCAATTAATTCCCCCAGCACCATTCCACCATCGGACAACTCGACGAGGGCAGGGGTTCCATCCATACGTGGTCGACATTCCTCCGGTTCGTACCTCGCGGTTCGCATCATCTTTCATTATTAGAACTGCAAAGGAATGGAATTCTCTTCCTGCGTCACTGTTTCCCGATGCGTACAACCTAGGGATTTTTAAGGCAAGAGTGAACAGGCATTATTTGAGTTTGCGTGCTTCACCTTAGACCTCATCATTGTTTACCATCAGACAAGATTGAGGTCAAACGCACTCAAATTTCCAATAAAAAAAAAAAAAAAAAAAAAAGGAATGCGCCGCTCGGGAGCCTCAGCGCAGGGCCCTAGTAGCAGTGATAGAGGGAGACCTCTCGTTGTTGAGCGTGGTCCGCTGCATGCTCGGCAGCGAGAGATGCTGGTCGGCCGTGGCATCATATTGTGAGGAGGTCGTGGAAGAGGAGGAACAAGGCGGCCCGCAGAGGTGGGCCAACCGTCGGGGTGTCACGGTTGCGTGTGAAAGCGATCCCGTGATCCGTGACGTTGAGGTACTACTGGGTTTTAGTGGGTATTGTGGCTTCGCAGTCCGTGAGTCCCACACACGTCGCCTTTACAGCGGTGGGATGCATAAGCGCATTTCCCAGCGTTAAAAAAAGTTTTTTTTTGCGAGATGCCAAAAATCCTTTTAATGGGACCCTTAGATAGTCAAATGGAATGTCCATGCCAAATTTCATGATGAAATTTGGTATATACTTTTCCCTTTCTTATACAAAGCGTGCTAAGCAGCGTAGGTACATAGAAAATTCAATACTTCGAAAAATATTGCGAGTCGTCAAAATCCTTTAAAGGGGACTCTTAGATAGTCAAATGAAATGTCCGTGACAAGTTTCATGACGAAATTCGGTATCCACTTTTCGGAAGTTTTATCTTTATTGTTTAAAACAATCTCACCAAAAATACAAAAATATTATATATCGAGCGAGTAGTAAAAATATAATATATATAAGCATTAAAAAAATAGTATAATACTTTCAATAAGGACATATCTTGTTGTCTGCCCATATTAAAAAAAATAATCAAGAAATATTTTTCTTATTGTCTTGGTGATTTGCTACACAATAAAATAAATAAACAACTTACTATTTATAATTTAAACAATTTATTGTCACGTTGAAAGTAACTTAAACAGATGGCTTGCTAATCTTTCTAATGATAAACCATAAGAGATTTGACCTGACGTACAGAATCTATCTTTTTCAATTCTTACTATTAGTTCACACTCTCCTTATATTTAAAAATTTTTAATCGTTAATAAAAGTAAAATACTTTTATTTATTCAAGTTTAAATTAAAAAAAATTAAAACTTGTAGTGGCTGACACTTTATTTTAATACAGTTTTTTCAAATATTTATTCATTTATTAAATTTAAATTATTACTTTACTTATATATGGAAGCAAAAAAGGACTTTTTTCTTTGTCGATTTAAGTAGGAACTGATTTTTTTTTATGTCGTAAGTATAGGTATCAGTCTCCAGTACTATTAATACTTAAGACTGCTCAAGTTAATGTATGGATAACGAAAAATAAATATTATTCTTATTAAATTTTGATACGTATTAAATTATATACAAAACATAAGATTTAGGTTAAGTACTCGATGAACGTAATAATCTTGCAGCCAAATCTAAAACTAATACAAAAGTCTAAACTCTAACATATCGACCCCGGTCATGGTCCAATGTAATAGAAAACGTCCATAACAGTGCATTTACTATTATATAATTAGAAAATTATTGCCTTGACATAATGTATGATTTAATTATTAAATGAATACAAATACAAGTAAAATACATTTTTACTGGTATTAGGAAAAGTAGTCCATATTTCGGTAAATGTTAGGTTTTTTTAATGTTTATTATTATAACCAGAGAATAATATTAGATTTCGTTTAAATTTAAATTGCTGTATGCGTAAAACGAGTCGTACACAACTTCACGCGAGTTTGTCAGTCTGACAGATAAGAAAAGAAGCATGAGTGTTTTTCATTCAATCGAATCAATTCAGTCATAAAGTTCACTTCATTTCATTCTACTCTTCAGTGAGTCAAGTCAGTTCAGCCAGTGACTATTGTTGTCTGTATTTGAACATTTACAGTAATCGGCATACCAAATTATATATAATTATATATTTCTCAGTGAAAATGGGGATAACTGAACTCAGTCAAAATATGAATGCATTTATTTTGGCAGCAATAACTGTTGTCTTGTGTGTAATATTACACTTTATTTACAATACCATCTTCGGCAATAAGAAAAGTGAAGTACCAAATCATGAAGCGGAGAACGTAACAGGTAGAATGAAAATATTCTTTGATCTTTAATTATTGAATTATTAGTGATTAAAAAAAAACCTCTTTTTCATTGTACCGATATAATAGTAACTGCGAAGTTTTACCTCAAAAAGCTACGTTTTCGCGTGGTAGCGGTTAGTTTACGCGTGACAGGTACTGTTAAAATAATTCCGCTACCGATAAAAGTTATGACTGTATTTTTATGTAAAACAAGCGATATTTGCAATATATATAAAAATTAAATATGTTAGTACTGCAACCATAATTATTCAGCAATTGTTTTTTGTACTCTAGTATCTAAACTTCTCTTCTATCTTTCTTAAAAAAAATTAAATCAATGTTTAGGTATATTTTATAAATTGAAACCATTAAAGAAATTACAGAGTTAAAGATATTTACATAAATTTCTAAACAGCAAATATATTTTATGTTTATAAAATAATTTACAATTAATAGTTAAGTATAGTTACCTATATAAATGTTTACAAAGTTGCATTGATGACAAAAACCAACTGCATAAATAGAACTTCATGGACATTGTTACAATTTCAAACCAATGACCATCTCAGGTTATAATAATGCCATGTGAGAAACACATGGCATGCATCTTGGTTAAAAAATGATTATGTTATAGTTATTGTACTTTAACATTCTTTCTTCTATCAGTCTGGGGATTTTATTATACTTAATTACAAAAATAAGAATATTAATATTTATAATAATCAATTTTACACTTAGTATGTTGTAGTTCATTGAAAAATTCAATGGTTTTTTTTTTATTAGTCATGTATTTTGTCAAATAATATTATTTAAATAAGGATAATGCCAACTAGGGATTACCCTAGTCAGTATTATATTTACAAAAGCTACTCATAATAAAAAAAAAAATCTACTTTTAATGTTTTTTTTTTTCAGTACAGTTCAGTATATTTTTAATTTACTACAGATCCTTACATTGTAGTATTAGTACATTTTAATAACTTTTTATATAAATTAAGTACTACTTTCAGTAATGTTACAATAACATATAAAATATATATATATCCTCTATGGGAGAATTATAATATTTTTAAATTTATGTTTGAATTTTCTAAAATCAAAATTATTTGAATTTTTAAGAAACTTAAAAAAATCCCACAATCTCTGACTCATAAAACTTTTAGTATAACCAAAAAATTAAGCTGAGTTTGTTGATTTACCTATGATGATACATTATGAATCATATAGTATATGAATTATGAATTTAAGATAACCCAACTTATGGTTACAAAAAATTTAATTTTTAATTTTTATTTCACACACACACACACACACACACACACACACACACACACACACACACATATATATATATATATATATATATATATATATATATATATATATATATATATATATATATATATATATTATTTTTGTATGATGTAAAACAATCAATAGAGCTTATCATTTAATGCGACGCCAATAACGCCTAGCCTTAACATAGGCTTTAATAAAACAGGTTAAGGGCCAAGGCACTTAAGTATAACAGGCCAATTTATCCCTTAAAAATTAATATGTTTTTGTTATTTTAAACAAAGTATTTTAATCTGTAATAGTTTTAATGCACAAAAAATGCGGGAAAACGGCATTTTTTATGTAGCGTTATTATAACGTAATTAATAATAAGATCTACTACCCACATAACAGAAATCGTAATTTTTTTAACGTAAATCGCGAAAGAACGTATTATCTTATTAAAAACAATTATAATGACGGTAGCTAAAATTTTAAATTATTTACTAGAAGTATAATAACGGAAAACTCAAGTAGGATTTTCTCTAGAGATTTCTCTTTGATTTAAATTATATCTGGCATAAATCGTAGAACCGAGTCGGCTGTTCAGTTAACGGTAGTGTAGTGAAAGTAATTTGAAACAGTGTACAGAGAGTACAGACTCCAGTGCCACTAAACCACAAACGTTGTTAGTGAAATGGAGAGGCATTTTTCTTATTTAACACTTTATAAAATGTCTATTACCGAATTTAACAGTATTGTATTAACAGAATACCGAGTTCGTATATAAATGCGTAAAATTGCAAAATATATACGGATAAATCATTTTTAATAGCCAATATTGGATAACCTTTAAAGTTTATAAATATCGAGTAACTACATAATAAAAATAAAATTTTGTCGACCACTATAAATTTTTGAAATTATTAAAATCTAATTTATTTTAATTTGTTTAAGGAGTTGATGTTTGTGGTAGATCTATTTCATATAATTTTTAACTAATCTGGCTTATAAATAACAGTTAAAACATGTGTTCATAACAGGTTAAACATGATTTAGTATTTACTAAAATATTTTATTACTAAAGATCGTCGAATTTAATTATAGCTCTATTTTATATTGTAATAATTTATGTATATTTTGATCGTCTAAAATAAACTAGCTTCACGAAGCATTGCCCGCCAGCCGTTTTGTCTTCTAAGGAACTAAAAAAAGAAGGCTGTAGTACAATTACCTACTTAGTAATTCTCGAACATAATTTGAACGGAACGGTAATTGTAATAACTGTAATGAAAAAAAAAAACCTGAGAAAAAAAGATAAATCACGCAATAAATGTTCGTTAAGATATAAGCATTATGTATAACAATTGTAATATAAACGTAATAATCACGTAATTTTTTGTTATTACGTAAGTTTAATTATCAATTTGACGTTAACTGATTGTTCTTGTATATACTATATAATATATAAACATTTGTCTATTCTATTATAGAAATATTTTTAGTAATATAATTAAAAAAAACTGCCAAGTTGTATTATTGTTCTTCAGTCTTGATTATGAACGTTTATATTATCGTCAGATGAACAATATATATATATATATATATATATATATATATATATATATATATATATATATATAATAAACAATATACACGAATAACTTCAAGTGATTGTCAATACTAATTTACAATTTTATAGTAAGTATATTTGTAAGACGTTCCCAATTTAACTGCTCTTCAGATTGTTCCAAATTTTTTACTAGTAGGTATTAGTTAATCAATTGTCTGTGGTTTTTAAATTAAATTGAAGATTTATATCATTGAATAGTCTATTGTTTTCCAGAAGCTTCAACTGAGAGTACATCTAAGCCTACCGTAGCCGAAACTCGTGCTGGGGGAAAGAGTAAGAAACGTGCTCCATGGAAAGGGAAGACGGATTTCAACCATCCTTGGTTGTTGAAAAATCTCAAAGGGCATCCCGGCACCGTCCTTCTAATGGATTTCTCTGCAAATGGGAAATTCATGGCCGCAACATGTGATGGTAAGTTGCTACATTTTTAAAACAATCATACAAAACACGGTGGTGGTCTATTTATGTCTAAACCATGCTTTTAATAAAGTATAACAATGGCCCTTCAAACAAGAACACAAAGACATTCATTGATTTTATTTTCAGTTATTTTATCATAGGCTCTATATTAATTATAAATGATAAGGGGTCATCCATAAATTACGTGAGGCGTTTTGGGGGGAGGGGGTCCAGCGACATCTCACATAATTTCACGTGGGGGGCGGGTGGTCTCGGCAAATATCACGTAATTTTTTTGCCGTCATTAAAAATCTTAAATAGTTGTCATTCTTTTTTTCGTGTACATTTAATAAAATTCGATAATATTTTCCATGAACATCACTAATATAACTCTTTTCAAAAATTTCACGTGAAATTAGAAAGGGGAGGGGGGTGAGGGGAGCAAAATCTCATGAAATCTCAACAAGGAAGGAAGGGGCGTCAAAAAATCGCCAAAATTGTCTCACGTAATTAATGCATGCCCCCTAAGTTACAAAAAAGAAAATCATACCAGATTTATTTCAGTATATGCATTTTGTTTAACGGGCCAAAGTATGTATAATGTAGGAAAAGATAATTTTGTCTTTCATAAGGATTTTTCCTTCCATGAGACACAATTATTGGAAAAAAAATTGACTAACACGATAACACGATAGGAAGTTGCTAAGGTAATCGTTGTTGCGGTAATAAATTGAGATATCATTAGATATAGTCCAAGAGCTAGTGGACCGTCCGAGTAACGGTATGTCTGTAAGGCTAGAAATTCTTATGGTGATGAGTCATAGCTTGCTTAGTACGGTAACCATCGCCTGGCACGCCTCAGCCCTGCACGTCATCAACCCCTATATTTTTGAAAGTGTAGGAAACATTTGAAAAAAAAACTTGTTGCTGTAAGCTTGAAAATTTTATACGATTTTACTTATTTATTGTAAAGTCTAAAAAAAAATTGACAGGCGTTTTCGATAAGCACAAGTACTTGACAGGTGAACCTAAAGGTGTGTTATATATAAATAAAAATAAACTTTATTCTGTAAAGTTGAAATTTATATACGTGTTTCTCTAAGCGATTCAGAGTAAGTTGGTACAATGACAGGCGGTTCTGGATAGCATAAGTCCTTGATAGGCGAGGGGAAAGATGCTATGGGAGTGCGAGTAAGAGGCGTAGCATGAAAACTCATATCGTTGATGCAAATTACATTAGGTAATTTGCTTAGAGAAACACGTATATAAATTTCAACTTTACAGAATAAAGTTTATTTTTATTTATATATAACACACCTTTAGGTTCACCTGTCAAGTACTTGTGCTTATCGAAAACGCCTGTCAATTTTTTTTTAGACTTTACAATAAATAAGTAAAATCGTATAAAATTTTCAAGCTTACAGCAACAAGTTTTTTTTTCAAATGTTTCCTACACTTTCAAAAATATAGGGGTTGATGACGTGCAGGGCTGAGGCGTGCCAGGCGATGGTTACCGTACTAAGCAAGCTATGACTCATCACCATAAGAATTTCTAGCCTTACAGACATACCGTTACTCGAACGGTCCACTAGCTCTCCAACTAATAATAGAACGGTTGATCGAACGCTTTCCGATAGCGAGCGATACGCTTGACTTGTATTCCTCTGGTGTGTATTACGTTAACTACGAGCAGCTTCCTGTCGCTGTACGGAATCGAGTATCATATTTGATAAAGAAGCGATATGAAAATAAGAAAATAATTTCTCTAAACATTTATAATTATTGCGAGTAGATTTTGTAGTTTTTCGTGTTAACCGTTTACTGCTCTAATAAAATGCAATGATGTAACAAAATTTAAGGGAAAGTTTAAGAAGACCTTTATCGAGCAGTAAGCGCTTAACGATCACTTTCTCGTGTTGTAGTCGAATTAAACTTATTTTTATTAATATTATTTCTTTCGAGAAATATTATTTTTATTGCGAGATAAGTATTAAAACCGTTTTGTGGATATATATTTTGCGATTTCATCATGAGAGAGTGATTATTATCAATCTAACAGATATATAATCTAACAGAAAGCTTGATAATGCTCTTTTGTCTTACTGTTATGTGTAATTTAGAGGTCCCTCGGTCGTCATTCGTAGACGAATAAGTTAAAATTTTTATGTTTATAAAAATATTATCGTAATAAAAACGACACTAAACTTACAAAGAACTTAATTATTTCGAGTAACAATAACAAAGTTACGAGAGAGTTTAAATCATTAAACCCTATATAATGTAGGATATAAAATAACTTCAAACATATCAACATAATAAAATATCTAGATACCTACATTTCTATCCTAAAATGTTATCTTTTTCTTTAATATAATATAAATAAAAAACTATCAAACCCCATTATCTGCATGTAGTATTGTGTAAAAACATGGGTGGGTTCATCATAATTATTTTATTATTTAGGTATTTTGTTATATTTAAGGAAAATATAAAAAAGGAAATAACGTATTGATAATATTAAATAAGAAACGAGTTCGTAGACTGCATTTATAGTATGAAACATATTTAAGTGAGTTTAAAAAACAAAAATTCTCAGAGTTTATTCACCTCGGAGCTGAGTGCAAATGTTTTTATTTTTATTTTTATATATCATATGATAACATTCCATTTGAGGTGCTAAAATGTTAATAAGATCATTTATCGATTAAAATCTGTATATTTAATGCAATATTTTTATATCATGCATTTACAAATTACAATTTTAGAACAGTTATAATTATGTTCTATTCATTGATCTATATTTTTATAAATCAATGGTTCTATTACTCATACAAATAACTAGACGACCCTAGCAGTTATTCCTGCGCTTAATGCTACTCTCCTATGCGTCGTAACGTGTTGGTATTAAAACCTGTAACAAAAAAAAAGCTTTTAATATAAAAATATATTTTAAAATCGATCCAGTTGATTAAAAAACCAGCGTTTAGATATACAAACAAATAAAAATTAAAAGGGGTATACAATAATTATCATTTATTTGCTATTCACCCCAGAATAAAGATAAAAAAAACCTTAAAATGTCTCGAAATTTTTATTTTATTTATTTCTAAAAACAGCTTATAGTTTCATTGTTATTTTGTTTTCACGCAACGTGGAAAATCTTTCTTCAAAATGAAAACAATAAGAAAAAATTACATTGTTTCATTATAATGTAATTTTATAACAATAGGAATTTATATTTTATCAAAGTATTGTAATAAAACGTTAATTTAACTATGAAATACGTATGTACGTAAGTTTTTCTAGTAAGACACTAATTGTAAGAGTGATGAGTTCACACGGCTAACGGTAAAATGTTTCATTCAATGCATCTTTAAAGAGAACAACAACGTAACGTTTTGATATAATACACAGATTTATAAAAAAAAATTGTATTGAGTATATGATGTGTCTGACGGTACCCGTGTTGTAATGAACGATTTAATTTTGGACTATTTAATAGATGTAAGGTCGTGAAATATCAGGTTCCCGCTCTAGTTGCGCTGCAGCACAGTGACGTATGTACTTATATTGATAATCCTCTAACCGGAATGATCATCGTGATACCGGGGTCATTCACCTCAGCAAAACGTCTGCGACCCTGTTCCAACGCTGGCCGCTTTAATAATAAACTAGGTCGAAATTGAGCACATGATTAATATTTAATTGTTTAAATATTTTGCGGCAACATGTATAACTGATTATATATATAAAATTTTACATCTAAACAAATAATATACTCGGAGGACTTAGGTTAAAGACCGAATAAATGCCCAAAAAAGCTTACTACCGTTATATCGATTACGACTATCGACATTTAAGGAATGTCGGAGCGATTTTATTTCGTCGCTGTATTTGCAATGCAAATATGTGTTTTGGAGTTTTAAGATGACAAAGTCGAATATTTTTATCTTGAATTTTATCAATAAATAAAAATTTTATTTAAAGAAAAGGTCGGTAAAGGTATAAAGTATCGATATGGTCGGCCGGAATCGAGGACGCTTGCCCTAGGTCCCGTCACGGTCACGATGCGTCACGCCTCATCGCGTCGTGGTTTATGCTCACTGCTCGTGGTGATGCCACTCGTGATTTGCAGATTGCTGCAATTTAACGATCAGCGTCGAAGTCGACTACTGAATGTCGTAATTTTTAATATCGAAAAAAATATTTAAACTTTGTGAAAGGATCTCTCAATGTTTAACGACACGTATAAAAACAAAACAAAAAAAATAATAATAATAACCATTTTATTGCCAAAGATATTTTTTACACGGCCGGCAACGGACCTGCTAATCCTCTGAGGTACCTAGTCTATGGGGTGTCTATGGATGTCGCTTTGATTTACCACCAGGCGAACAGAATGTCCGTTTGCCCCTCTTGCATTAAAAAAAAAATCTTAGGAAATATAAAAAGCGTCTGATGTATAAAGAGCTATCTCTGCTATTTGTTTACTCGGGACCGAGGTCCCGGTTTTCAGCCAGTCTCTTCTAAAGATATTGTGTGAGAGGTTAAACGATCTGTATCTCAACCACCAGCTATAATTAGCATGTACAATTATTTGACATTGGAAGTTGTTCGTGAATTTAATACAAAATAAAAGAAGAAATTAATATAAATAAACAAAAATAAATATAGTCTAGAATTCTAGATAAAATCATTTGTCTTGTATAAAATATCTTAAACAATATTGTCTCCATTTGATTATACCACACAGACACACATTTATGTAAATAAAAAAATCGCTATTCCTTTCCGCATATACCGGACGTCGTTAAATCTTCGAATCATGATCAGACTGTCAATGAATACAACGGACGTCTGTTACCATTATTGTAACATTACACATACACATTGAGTATCATCTGATAAATATTATATCTTAACTAGCGGTCCGCCCCGGCTGCGCCCCGGTGTATGTATATGTACCTAAAACTTTCTCATGAATCACTCTATCTATTGGTGAATACCGCATGATAATCCGTGCAGTAGATTTTGAGTTTATCGCGAACAGATAGATAGACAGACAGACGCGGCGGAGACTTTGTTTTATAATATGTTAGCTTAAATAGACATTATCTATAAGGTGTTGTATATATTTGTACTAATATCGCTAACGATACTCGCGGAAATCTTAAAACATTTAAAATACGCGTGATTATAAAAATAATAATCTGTATCACCGGAAAAAAAAAATTATGGGTTTTCGCTTGATTTTTTTTTTATAAACCTAATTCGGATATATTTATTTGAAGACGTTTTTTTATACTTGATATTATTTTATAGCTTGATTCATGATTCATTCTATGAGTAAGAATCTCTGTTGCATGTTCTTATAATTTGATTTGAAATTTCAATTGGAATTTTAATCCTGTATGAGTATGACGTGTGGATAAAAACCAAAGACATCTGATAGACTTCTAGGAAACGTGTGTAATGAACTTTTTATCGATCAGAAAATGTTTTCAAATAAAGTTTACGTAATTAATTAAGCTAAGGATTCTTACTTATTTAAGTATTTCCTGTTTACGTTTTAAAGTTATAAAAAAAGACAATTTTTCAATTTTGATTGAAATTTCAATATAAGTCTAAATAACCAATAAGTAAAATATTAGTTAAGACACAAACGTAGTATGATGTTCAAACCTTTTATCCGTTGTAGTTTTTACGAATAAATTTCAACATTTACGCATTGTTATTTTTTTTTTTGAAAGTTGTTGAAAACGTAACAAGTAGTTACATAATTTTGTTTGCTATTAATTTAATTGTACACTTGTAACTTAATAATACGTAAGAATGTTTAATTGGTCTTCGCTATCACGTGTTCTTTGTTTACTTATTTTTTGTACGTTTGAAAATGCGAACATTTAAAAGAAATTTACGACAAACTTTTTGTTTAACTCTATTCAATAATTTCAAAATATTTAAAAAATGTAATTGAATAGTTATAAATCGTTTTCGTGTTCACCATGTACATCGAAAGCCTGTCAACAAAGAAATACAATAGCTCATTAACTGATCTAGTCTTCAGGTGACCCTGTTATCGAGACACGCAAAAGTAGTATCGCTGAATATAATAAAATTATTAAGTAATATCTATTCTTATTTCTTTGTATTATATTGTTTTTGGATTAGACGTCTCTCGTGGTTTCACTCGCATCGATATTTATTATACTACTGCTCTATTATTATGAGAAATAGCGTAATATTCCTAGTTACCACATAAGCCGTTGAATCTTCACTGGTGAACGTAGGGCTCCCCCATTATCTATTGCCAATACTCGTCACGCTTGGCAGGCGGTTTAGTGAGTGTGTTGTGGCAAAATATGGTGACGCTGCTGCCCATCACCATTCTGGTTGGTGTATAGTTGTTCGCACCAGTATGAGCTTAGTCGCCTTTTATGACACCTCGGCAAGAAAGAGTTTTTTTTTTTTTAATGACAGATAGACAGGCATTTGACCGCTATCTCACCTGATGTTAAGTGCCGATGCGGTCGAAGGTGGAGCATGCCTGCCTAATAACAGCCCATTCACTCTGGCCTTGAAGGCACCCAGGTTGTATCGTTCGGGAAACACAGACGCGGGCAACGAGTTCCATTCCTTAGCCGTGCGCATCAAGAAAGTAGTGTCAAAGCGTTTTGTGCGCGTAGGTGGCATATCAATGACATAAGGATGGAACGATCGACCGCGCCTAGTGTCCCGATGGCGGAAGGTTGTTGGGGGAATTAGATCGTGCAATTCCTTCGCACACTCACCAAAATATATTCTGTAGAACACCGACAGACGAGCTACCCTACGCCGATGATCGAGACTCTGCAACTTGGTGTCTGTCAGAGTAGGGTCACCTATGAGTCTCTTAGCTCGTTTTTCCACCGAGTCCAAAGTTGCCAGTTGGTATTTGGCGGATCCATCCCAAAGATGGCAGCAATACTCCATACAAGACCGAACTTGTGCTTTATACAGTTGAAGCAGCTGTTCTGGAGTGAAGTATCGCCTGACCTTAGAGAGGATACCTAGTTTTTTTGCTGCAGTTTTTGCTTTGGACTCGATGTGCTGCCCAAAGTTCAAATTGGACGATAGCTCTACACCGAGGAGCTGGAGGGAGTCGGTAATTTCTACAGAAACATTTCGGAAAGTCGGAGCCAGGTGTAAAGGGCTCCGTATAGAGAGATAAGAGTAAAATATTCTAGTTAATACTAATTACTGCTAAACTTATGTAGCTTTCTAAGTTAAAGATTGTGTTAAAATCAATTTAGTAGAATCTTACATTATCCTTTACATAAAACGAAACGAAGAAATAAATGACGGCTGGCTGGTCGAGTGGTCAGGCAACTGGACACTCTACGCAGCTGTCGCGGGTTCGAATCCCGCCAGGTGTAGATAATCTGTATGACGAATATAGATGTCTGCACCGGGTCATGGATGTGTATTTATGTATATATGTATTTATATCTTAAATTTATTTCCGTTCCTAGTACCTGTAACACAAGTTCTTACGAACTTACCACGGGGCTAGGTTAACGTGGTGTGATTGTTGGTTGGTTAATATATATTAATATTAAAATCTTATCTATTTATAGGATTTTTACTCGCGATTTCGTACGCATGAAATTTAGCAAGATTAATCAGTAAATCCCACAAAATCAGTAGTTGAAGATAAGCGGGAAAAAAAAACCGATAAAAAGAGGACAAATTTTTATTTTTTATTTTTAGTAATACCGCGTATAAAACCATGTGTATATAGTAAAATGCTTTTGTTTTGAACTACAAACGGACACTTTTAATTTTATTTTTTAAATAGACGTAGATATGATATGGAATTTGAATTTATTTTTTAGGGACACATAATGTGACTCTATTTAATGTAAAGTGTATCTACCGTTTGAATTAATATCGAAAATACATACGTATGCCATATTTACTGTAATTCCTATACGATCCATTACAATATCTTTATTTCAGGCAAGCCAAAATAAAATACTTAACACTATTAACAAATACATTATAATAATACTGCAGAAACTCGTCACGTTTTTAACACTTAATGAACTCAATTGTCCGTAGTTATAGCCTATTTAATTAATATATCATTACAAATCTTGGATTCTTTTTTTAATAAGTAAATTGTACTTTTTTCTCCTCTAGCTCTAAGTCTGCATATGGTTGCACTCGTGAAATATTTAATAAATTATCCTTTTGTAACTACTCTAAGATACATTAATATAAATAATTAACTTAAAAATATTTGGAGTCGTATAATATCACATTTCGAGTTTGTCATTGAACGAGGTTTCCGTCGAACCTTCGTTCGTTCGCATGTAAACATAAAATACGTAATTTATAAGATTCTTACAACAGGAAGTTGAGATATAAATTAAATTTATATTATCTAAACTTCTCTCAGATTGTTATCGATGAAGTAATATTGTTAGAACTGATAACAAAATAATTGATAACAGCACGCGCGAAGGTGTGACAAAATTATGTGCGGTAATGATTACAAATTAATTACATATAACTTATTTGATTCTTATTTTATGACTGACTTATTTTATAACGACTTATTATTGGTTTCATATTATTATATAAATTTTATATATATTATATAAAATTTATAATAATATATGTTAGAACTATTTCGGTAGGTATATCCTAATGATAAACACTACACGGTGAACTTGAACTTGAATATCTTCTTCTTAATATATATAAATCTCGTGTCACAATGTTTGTCCTCAATGGACTCCTAAACCACTTAACCGATTATAATAAAATTCGCACACCATGTGCAGTTCGATCCAACTTGAGAGATAGGATAGTTTAAATCTCAAATTATAGTCGCAATTCTATAATATAAAAATAAGTCGGGTTTTCCTTCCTGACGCTATAATTCCAGAACGCACGAACCGATTTCCACGGTTTTGCATTCGTTGGAAAGGTCTCGGGCTCCGTGAGGTTCAGAAAAAAATTCAGGAAAAATTTCAACAGAAAAGCAGGAAAACAGGGAAAATCATTTTTCACATACAGCGCCATCTCTGATACATAGCATGTACTACAAACCAATATGGTTTTGCATGGTGGTGGAGCAGATGGCGCCAGTATATGGTGTGAGTATCCCTCACGAAAATGATATATCATTTGCAATACCCCGGGCGGAGCCGGGGCGGGCCGCTAGTATATTATAAAAAATGCCAAAAAACTAAAATAGTTTTAGCATTAAATGTTAAGTATATTATATATATAATATAACATTTTCCTAGTTACACGCTAATTACTAGCCTATATATTATGTTTACGTAATCTCGCATTCAAGTCTGTACATTATTTAAGCAGATAACTCTTAAATAATACTAACAAGGACGCACTTTTGTATTTAACTAAATTAAGAAAAAAAAAACATTGATATCAAAAAATAAATAATAAAAATTGTTTTTATAAGAATGGAATAAAACTGCGAGCATTAATAGTTCGAATCTATTTAATATTTTTAATACTGTGATGGAATATTTGAAATATTTTCAGGAGTTCTTATCGCAAACTGAACTTTTTTTTTTGACTATTTGTAATAAACGCGGTAACTAAAGAACTCAAAAGGACGAATATTTAAGATCATAACATTTAATATGAGATTTCTCACAAAAATATATGCATAATAAACCAATAATGTATCAATAGAGACTACAAATTTGTAATTATGTACATATTTTAAGAACACGGTGATCTTATTGATTATTCTTAATACATTTATAGATAAGTACAAACCTTCGAGTCTTCTGCTATGTTATTGTTAACTTAATATAAATGTATTTACACATATAATATTTAATCATTATAAATTTAAAAGATTCACTTGTCATTTTTATTTTAATATGATTAATATTTGATGTTTTAATCTAATGAAACTGACGGCCGGCTGGTCGAGTGGTCAGGCAACTGGCACTTTACGCAGCGGTAGCGGGTTCGAATCCCGCCAGGTGCAGATAATTTGTATGACGAATATAGATGCCTGCACCGGGTCATGGATGTGTATTTATGTATATATGTATTTATATAAATGTATTAAATTTATTTCCGTTCCTAGTACCCGTAACACAAGTTCTTACGAACTTAGCACGGGGCTAGGTTAACGTGGTGTGATTGTTAAAAAAAAAAAAAAAAAAAAAAAATGTGAAAAATCTATAAATAATAATAAACAAATAAAGTAAAGTAAGTATTGAAACTACTAATGTATCTTACGTATCTTCAACGTTATCTAACGTTATCTCACGCTGCGTTTCAAAGTAGCGAAACATTATATATAAATGAAGAAAAACCACGACATACGTCTAGTTAATTAAATAAATTTCCAACATTATTCTATCAGTGTTTGTACATTGGTCTCTTACAGTAATATTTAAAGATTTAAGTTATAAGCTCTACGATGATGCGTGATTATCCAGTTTCGTAATCTGAAAACGAATCGATTATCGAATGATGATTTTGTAAGTGAGCTTAAAAAAGTAGTTTGCCTTCGTTTTCTATATAGTTTCTGCCTTATATTTGTTTAAATAGTTTCGAATTTGTCTACCTTCTACCACTTGAAAAAAAATTAACCTGTATAGTTTACAATTTCAACGGGTTCATTATTCAAGATCATTTCTGAGTCGTAATACGCATATGACAATAGCAAACCTTGTACCAGGTAAACATAAAGGTTATGTATGTTTTTGGAAAACCTACATCATACGGCCGTGAGCTTTAACTATTTATATTTAACGATACATATAAATAAAATATAAATAAGATAAAAAGCTAAAATGCATATTAATTGTCATTATTGTATTTTGTGTATATTTTCCTATTCGAATATTATATTCGTGATCATTATAAATTATTAAATGGAGATGGACAAAGTCTATAATTATAATTAATATAAATAATATTCTCTTAAATTCTACAACGTGTATAAAAATAGAATATGAAATAAGAACAATTGTAACTTTATCTGTATTAGATCTTGCGTGTTCATTATGAGATCAGCTATGACGCCGACATTTTTAAGGTCATCGTCATCGTATTATATTGTTTCTTGTAATACCTTGTTTTTTACTTATAAACAAAAAAAGAAACAAAACTGCTATTTGATTATATAATAAACGCCACTAGATGTTTCCAAATTTTTAAGTAGTGTGTAAAGCAACTTGAACATTTGAGTGTAAAAAAAATCGTAATAAATTCGTATAAATATTTGTCCTCTATCGAGACGTAACCCAAAAATTTGTTTAATGGAAAATAAGTATTCATTATACGTAATATTAAGGTAAAATTCTCAAATGATGCTAAATTTTACTAACCCTTAATTTAAGACTCGTGAAAAGTAACCTTTGGCGCCGCGAGAGATTTGTTAGCCCAAATTGTTAGGTAGCTTTCAGTACTTTTTCGTTTCATTACTTTGTATAACGTATATAATTAATAAAATATTTTCATACGAGGTTTATCGCACGTCTGGTATCAGATTGTTAAGCAACAAGAGTGTTACGTATATCAGTGCAAACGTTAATGATATCAGCAATGACGGCGCCAACTCGCTTCTCTAAGGTCATCATCGTCTATGGTTTGGGAATTCCCGACAATTTCAAAGTCCCGGGACACGAGACAGCCTACAATCAAAGTCCCGGAAATTCCCGGGACTTCGAGACTTTTAAGAAAAAAATAAAATCCCTTTTTTTTTAGAGGGTAAGCCTTTTTTTGAAGAATTTTAATTCAATTAATTTCTGCTGAAGCGTATTAAAAAAGCTAATTTTTTGTAAAAATCAAAATTTTTAAACAGAAAATCTTAATAAAATCACCAAATAATTATTAGTTGTTGTTGATTGAATATTTTTGAGCAACACGTCAATTGTTGCTTCGGCTGTAATGAAGCGTTTTGTCAGCTTCTAAAGCTTCTACAACTATCTTGACTGGATACAACAAATCAACAATTGACTGCAAAAGAAGAAGATTGTCTTCATTCCACTTGTCTGACATGTTTAAATCAATCAACGCTTTTTTCATGCAATTTTTGAGATTCAGAAACATTTCCGTCATCAAAATGATGGAATTCCATCTTTTCTTAACATCCAGTAGTAAACTGATTTCTTTCCCAAATTATGATTTCAAATAATTCTGTAATTGGCTGTTTTTCAGTGGACATTTTCGAAATAATTTCACTAAAAAGCTTGTTTCATCAAGCACTCTTTTAATTTCATCTATTGGTTGGTAGTTTGTTTCGTTGTCCGTTTCGTCATCAGTAGAGTTCTCCATGAATTCATCCTCACTATCTTCGCAGCTAGAGACTGTGTATGTGGTAGGAGCCTCTTTTTTGTATAAAATGTATCTACCATTCCTAGATGAATTGCGTGTTTCATACATAAAATCATCTTGCTAGGGTTTTCATTACGTTTGGGCAACGCATTTATTGTGTTGTGTAGTCAGTAGTTACATAGTAAACCAAGTAATTATTCATTAAACTAACAGATGGCGCTAGGCTCCTTCAATTATTTGAAAATAAAAATGATTACATAACAATTTCGACAATCTTGTCTCGTCTCAAGTCTCGAACCGAAAGTCCCGGGACTCGAGACAACTAAAATTACGAAAATTCCCGGGACTTCGAGACACGAGACGTCCCGGGACCCAAACCCTATCATCGTCCCGGCTAGAATTTCTCGTGCTTAACATAGTACTAAATAATAAATATAATAATATATTATTTTATGTATTATTTTTAAACTCGCTCTAGCTTATGGCACCTAGGTTACATTAAACGTTGAACTATTATTCGAATAAAGAGTAATTTTAACATTACATACCGTTCAATGTTAAAATAAAGGAGCAACTAATTATATTTGTATAATATTTAAATATAGACAGTTATATTTACGCGTGTTGTTTAAAAAAATCATATCTTTTATCTTAAGGATATGTCTAGACAGAATATACACAAAGGAGGATAAAAACCTAATCATTTTTTCAAAAGAGATAGTTATCATAGTAAGATAATATTTAGTCTTCTTGTTCCCTTAAGTCTCGTGTCACTTATACCTTTTATATTGATTATTATAGTATATACTTGAGTGGCAATTGGATTGAAATAGGAATGTGTAATTAGGATTCTTTATCACATTTTTCGAAGTTTGTAGCTCTCTATATAATCTATATAGTGTCAAGTATTTCAGGGCAATACGAAACCTTAGGGTTTCAAAGTCTACTAACACTTAACCTTTTTAAGAGGCACAAGACTAATTAAGCAAATAAGAAATCTCGAATTTTTAAAATGTACTCTGTGGGCCCTAAGCGATTACATCGTACAATATTTTTGACTGTTTCGGAAAAGTATTAAAGCTTAATCGATAATAATTGAACAAGAGCAACGAGCCAGCGAGTTTTTTTGCGAGTTTCGTTTTGAATGTATTGTATTTTTTCAATATACTGGATAAAGTTTTATTGTAAAGTTTTTTCAATTTATGTTTAGCTTTTACAGGCACTACATGCTAGTGAATGACGCGGACACTAATAAAGCCTAAAAAAGTTAGTTCATTGTTGATTGTAATTCTTTATTGTGTAGCGACATCTCTCTCGTCACATACGAACGGACGTATCCTACATCGCGCTATCAAAAGTTATCCGAGCGATTGAACAATAAAAACCCGACAGCAACTGGTGAGGGGGGGGGGCAGTAGCTCACTAGACTCAACACCCGTCTGGTCGGAGGATCCTCCCTTTTCACCCCCACAATTGACACATCGCGGTAATACATAGTATGCTGCTTACAATAAATATTGTCGTATAAATACAAAGAGATTTTTCAAGAAGCATCTCAAGATTATGTTCAGAAAAAATTAAAACTTGTCATTATGCAGATAGAGCACGATGAAATATAAAAGCTTCGAGAATATTTCCTGTCGCTGGATACCAAAATATTATAAATTACTAGCAAACCCGGCGAACTCCGTTTCGCCACCAACTTATTTTCGTGAGGGATACTCACACCACGTACTGCCGCCATGCAAAACCATATTGGTTTGTAGTACATGCTATGTATCAGAGATGGCGCTGTATGTGAAAAATGATTTTCCCTGTTTTCCTGCTTTTCTGTTGAAATTTTTCCTGAATTTTGTTTGCTATAAATCTCACGGAGCCCGAGACCTTTCCAACGAATGCAAAACCGTGGAAATCGGTTCGTGCGTTCTGGAATTATAGCGTCAGGAAGGAAAACCCGACTTATTTTTATATTATAGATTACAAAATTTATAATTTTTAAATCATTTGATGAGAGTCAATGATGACCCTTCTTCTATATGGAGAAGAGGTCTTTGCCAAGCAATGTGTTGTTTAGAAGTTGATTCAATGCACTTCAGTTCATTATGAGAGTATAAGATTATATTATTATGATTTTCCCTGTTTTCCTGCTTTTCTGTTGAAATTTTTCCTGAATTTTGTTTGCTATAAAGCTCACGGAGCCCGAGACCTTTCCAACGAATGCAAAACCGTGGAAATCGGTTCGTGCGTTCTGGCATTATAGCGTCAGGAAGGAAAACCCGACTTATTTTTATATTATAGATAATAATATTACAAAATTTATAATTTTTAAATCATTTGATGAGAGTCAATGATGACCCTTCTTCTATATGGAGAAGAGGCCTTTGCCAAGCAATGTGTTGTTTAGAAGTTGATTCAATGCACTTCAGTTCATTATGAGAGTATAAGATTATATTATTATGATTTTCCCTTTTTTCCTCCTTTTCTGTTGCAAATTTTCCTGAATTTAGTTTGCTATAAAGCTCACGGAGCCCGAGACCTTTCCAACGAATGCAAAACCTTGAAAATCGGTTCGTGCGTTCTGGAATTATAGCGTCAGGAAGTAAAACACGACTTCTTTTTATATTATAGATAATATTACAAAATTTATAATTTTTAAATCATTTGATGAGAGTCAATGATGATCCTTCTTCTATATGGAAAAGAGGCCTTTGCCAAGCAATGTGTTGTTTAGAAGTTGATTCAATGCACTTCAGTTCATTATGAGAGTATAAGATTATATTATTATGATTTTCCCTTTTTTCCTGCTTTTCTGTTGAAAATTTTCGTGAATTTAGTTTGCTATAAAGCTCACGGAGCTCGAGACCTTTCCAACGAATGCAAAACCTTGAAAATCGGTTCGTGCGTTCTGTAATTATAGCGTCAGGAATTAAAACCCGACTTATTTTTATATTATAGACTAGCAAACCCGGCGAACTCCGTTTCGCCACCAACTTATTTTCGTGAGGGATACTCACACCACGTACTTCCGCCATGCAAAACCATATTGGTTTGTAGTACATGCTATGTATCAGAGATGGCGCTGTATGTGAAAAATTATTTTCCCTGTTTTCCTGCTTTTCTGTTGAAAATTTTCCTGAATTTATTTTGCTATAAAGCTCACGGAGCCCGAGACCTTTCCAACGAATGCAAAACCGTGGAAATCGGTTCGTGCGTTCTGGAATTATAGCGTCAGGAAGGAAAACCCGACTTATTTTTATATTATAGATTACAACATTTATAATTTTTAAATCATTTGATGAGAGTAAATGATGACCCTTCTTCTATATGGAGAAGAGGCCTTTGCCAACCAATGTGTTGTTTAGAAGTTGATTCAATGCACTTCAGTTCATTATGGGAGTATAAGATTATATTATATATTATTATGATTTTCCCTGTTTTCCTGCTTTTCTGTTGAAAATTTTCCTGAATTTAGTTTGCTATAAAGCTCACGGAGCGCGAGACCTTTCCAACGAATGCAAAACCGTGGAAATCGGTTCGTGCGTTCTGGAATTATAGCGTCAGGAAGGAAAACCCGACTTATTTTTATATTATAGATATATAGATTATAATTATAATTTATAATTATACTTATATTCTTTTTTATGATATAATTGATAACTATTAAAAATTCGTTTTGTTAAACGCGTTAGTTCCAGTAAAATCTTGCTCGGACATTTTGGTCTCTAGAGTCTAGTTCTTCTAGACTCTAGACAAAATTATTGTAGGTTAGGTCTAGGGGCAAAAGACAACGACTCAAGTACTTGTCAATCTCGTATGTCTGTCTAATCATAATCAAATTATAAGGAAATAGTCCCCTCGTCGGAATCTTCATTTGTATGTATCGGCAGGCAGATTGTGACCTTCCATTGTTCAATCTGTAAATAGGTGTGTTAAATTGTTAACACATGGATACGCTAATTTGGCGCGCACGGACGCCATTTCCGCGTCTACGTTAAATATTGAAAGGGAAAGGAGATATTTTAAATGTAATAATTTAACTAAATATGAAAAGTTCGTAATATTTTTCATTATTATTATTAAAACGACTTATTTGGTATTGTTTATGCATAAATGGCTTTGTTTACCTTGTGATATAATCCAAAGTCGCCGGATAAAGTGATATAATGTATTCGCCGGGCGCCTCGCGGACTACTTTCTCTCGAATTTGGCCGCGAAAGTTGTCTCGTTACACACTTTCTACAGTTCAGTGCATTCACGAGTCTCAGATGTTCGCTTATTGTTGTCTTTTCGTTTATAGGTTTATCATTTTCAGACTTCATATTAAAACGAATGGTGTTTCGCTTGGTAGGTCTGCTGCATGTAGCATCTGTGTCATGTAGCATCTTTAGTGGGAAACAACTATAGGTATACAAAAACGGAAAAGTTTCAAATTTGTATTATTGTATTTTATATTTAATAAAATATCACAAACGTCTAAAATTTAAATTATTCATTTTACGACAATGAAAATATACACTTACCTATGATCATCATCACCACCACCATCATCATCATTATATCAGCCATTGAATGTCCACTGCTAAACGTAGTCCTCCTCCATCGACCTAAAGAGCGACCGGCTCGAAGCTGCCTCCATCCAACGGCTTCCGGCGACTCTCCTCAAGTCCTCGCGGACGTCCGCCTGACGCTGTGCTTGTCTTCACTCGAGAACCTTTTTTCTCCATCGGCCGTTAGTTCTACGAGTTATATGCCCTTCCCACTGCCACTTCAGTTTGCAAATCGTTTGGGCTATGTCGGCAACCTTCGTTCGTCTGCGGATCTCATTATTCGTGATTCGATCTCGCAGAGAAATACAAGCATAGCCCTCTCCGTTGCACGCTGTGCGACTTGGAGCTTGCTTAAAAGGCCCACAGTCAGAGACTACGTCTCGGATTCGTATGTCATCACTGATATAAAACATTGGTCGAAGACTTTCGACTTCAGAAACTGAGGTATGACGGATGAAAAGACGTTTTTAACTTCCCGAACGCTGCCCATTCTAGCTGGATTCGAAGATTGACCACTCTTTCGAAGTTGGATCTACCAAGTGAAATCTTTTGTCCTAGGTAGATGTACTCGTCAACAATTTCGAGAGCAGAATCTCTTAACTGATATCGGGGTAGGTACGACATGGACATTCGTCATGATTTTCGTTTTCTCATAATCTAATACATAAAATACTATATTATAACTTTGAAAAAGATTTTTTTTCTTATCATATCTAACTTTAATTATGTAGTCACTTGTATCTATACATATTTTTTGTAATATTGGAATTTTTTCAGTCGATAATATCTATAATTAGAATATAGGGAATACTCCAATAAACGATTGGTTAATTAGTCGAAGTTTACTGATATTTATTAGGTACTATACGTACTTTTATGGGCATGTATTAAGCCAGAAAATATGTATGTTATCGTTCTGCCTTTATCTTATATATCAAAATTTTTGCATATTTACAATCAATTATCATATTACTGTTTCAACATGTGGTTGTAAACAACGTGATTTTTATATTTATAAGCGATAATGATTATTGAATAACTTTAAAATTATTATGACTAATAAATTTAATATTTACTGTAATTATCAAGATATAAAACTAGGCCATTTCATAGCATGGTGTAATTAAAAGAAATAAAAAATTACCATTAAACAAATATACATAAAACATATTTAAAATATACCTAAGTATATATTTAAATAAAATTAAGTAGGTTTGATTTGTGTTAGCTATTCAAATTGATTACGATTGGTAGTCATTACGTAATTTTTAAATAAATTTGCAAGTCTATGTTGTATGCCATTGCATGCCGTTTTGAGTTTTATAACTTGTATACATAATATATATCAGACTGTTTTATTGATATTTGTGGCAATTTGATATGTTAGTTCCAGGAATACGTTTCAAAGTTATTGTAAAAATTAGTAAAATGTACATTATATATTTTTCATAGACGAATTGGCTTTATTTAAGGTCTAGCTGTTGATACATGTGCTTAAAAGTGCAGTGCAGTGCTGGTATACATCGACATTAAGATTTAATAAATAGTACTTAATTAATTTTGATAAAAGTTATTATACAGGATGACTGGTGAATTACCATCAATATTCAAGGAGAATAACCGGCACATGATCCTCATTCGAATCATGTGAAAAAAATAGGCACTTAATTTTTGACCAAATTCTCATATATTTCAATTCAAAACAAATGAGGCGACGTAGGTATATTTCCAGTCATGCCGGCGGCGCGTGCGATGTGGTGTTTCACTGTGCCGCTAGCACCCGCACTCCCGCCCCGCGGCTAAAGCCACCCGCAGGCGTCTAATATTGCGTTCAAAAATTTCATGTACTTACTTTTTGGCTATCGTTTTTAAAAGTTTCTTAAAAATACTAATTTATTAATTTAAAATAATGTAATTCACGTGGAATAAATATTATGTAAAAATAATAAATAATATACGAATAAATAATAATAATTAATAAATAATAAGCTGTAATCTTTTCATAATATTAATAAAAATCATAATGTATGTGGAGAATACTGATATTGTATGGAATTCCGGGCTTTCTGAATTAATAATATGAATTCAGAGAGACATTCGGATGTTTGAATCCGGCCTAATTCCCAGTAATTCGCTCGACGAATTCCGCTAGTAGGTCACTAGGTCAGTAAGGCATAAGCCTTGGCATGGCGCGCACGCGCGTGTCGTCCCGGCTCCTGCGCGTCTAGTGATCGATCATACGCGTATACCTAATCTGTCGTGTGTGAGTGTAATCTGTCCCTAGTAATTAGGTATGGCTTATCAATACACAAATGCAGAATCACCATTGCTTTCGAAACTGTTAAAAGTGACTGTGTGTGTGTTAGTGTAGTTATGTAGGTAAATAGGTAGTTTAATGATTGACAATCGTTGTAAATAAGTATGATTCCATTTTAAATACGCCGGAAATACCAAGATAGGTAAACAGTTCATATTTATTTTTGTTCAAAGTTTACATTATTTACCTAGTCAACGAATTTGTTGCTCATCACATCAAAATCAAATGGAATAAACATATCTTTCCACTCGTAAGTAATATTTAAAGTAAATTATTTATTTTGTCTAGAAAGTTCGGTGATTACCATGCCTCTATCGGCAAGTAGCAAAACTACTGGTCTCCCAGAGTCGTACTTAGAATTTTTTTTTAAGTCGGACACTGACTACGAGTTTATTGGAAGTTTATTATTGAAGATAGCTTACTCACTCAGCGAATAAGGTGTTCTTCCGAGGCAATTTCAGTCGAATTATTGTAGTGAAAATTCTAATTATGTAATTTAATATTCTGGGCTAAGGTTCGAACCGGTAGAAGTTGGTTTTGACGTTCAATATTTAAATTATGTAATGTGATGTAGTAAAAAATATCTTCTTTCTTGCTATAATAAGAATAGTAATTCATGATAATATTATGTAGCCGTGTGTGCCATCCAACTTCAAATCACACCTATGATTAACAAAAAATTCTGAGTACAGTCCTCTTATTGCGACACCAAGTGAAATGTAGCAGAACTATTACGTCTGCCAATATTATAATCAATTAATTGTTTTGGCTACTGGTCGCTAGATGGCTTGATTCTATTATTGCTTGCTTTTATTTAATAAACAACAGTTAGCTGTTCAACAAATGACAAAGTTTATTTTTATTGTATTTTGTTGTTTTTTTTTTTTTTGTTTAAATATTTTCAAAAGTAACTATCATTTTTCAACGTATAAAAAAATCTTCTATAAAATCTGATCTTATTCTATGATCTTGCGATTTGAAAAAGAAAAAAATTGATCTTTCCTAAAAAATTTTAGGAAACTTTTACACAAAACACTATTAAAAATTACATTTAAAAACTATTTAAATTATTTAATTATTATTAAATGAAAACACGACGCGCGACGTTCTGGTGTAGTGGTGCGAGTAGTTGCCTCAACTGCAACGCCACGCGCTGGTGGTCACGGGTTCGATTCCCGCTCGGGACCGATATTTGTATTTGTACAAATATTTTTTTTCCGGTCTGGGTGTATGTTCTTGTGGGTCTCCCTACCGTGCCTCGGAGAGCACGTACAGCCGTCGATCCCTGTTGTTATCATAGACAAGATAACGATCGTTACTTATGGTAGGGAACTATCCGCTAACCCTGTTAACACTTGGCGGTGTTTGGACGTAAGTAAACTATCGCGTGGAAACTAGGGTGTCCAGACGACGCGTAAATAATTAGATAACTGTTGGTCAACTTTACTTAGAAGCTTATTAATATTTATGTTATATTTTTACATAATTTGAATGAGAATCATGTACCGATTATTCTCCTTAAGTACTGATAGTATCTAACCAGTCACCCTGTAAAATCTGTAATCACATTCATTACGACGATATCGATCAGAAGATTTCTAAATTACTCAACTTGTATTGAATAATCCTGCTATTATCCTTTCAACGCTAAGTTGTTTGGAAAGCTCGGTGAAATGCGTAATCCACACGTAAGCTAAACAGGTCGGACCACTTTCACTCTCTTGAAATGTTGACTTTTAGCCAACAAATTTAATTATTTATCAACCGATCCTTGCGTTTCTATTTGTAAACAAGGCAGGGGAAGAAGTTAAACGATCAAAACGAAATCGCGAGTTATTTAAATAAATAAACGAATAATTGTATTTAAATGTATCTTCAAAATGAGGTGTTTTATATATGCACTAAATAGCAGTCAAACAAGCAAGGTAATTCATATGATAAAAAATTGTCATTGTCATTCATAGACCCTTTTAGCACCAGAGGAGTGTGCGTTGCTAATGCTTTGCTGATTTGCTGACTGATGAAAGATAACCGTTTATTTTAATTGTCAGAACGGGAAAATTCGGGCGGAAAAACATTTATTTTACCCACTACTGTTGTAGAAAGAAGAGTTAATATTAACTTAAAAATAATTGTTTCAGGATTAAAATGATGGATCCAAGTCTCGTCTATGGTTACAAAACGCGACAAAAAAAAACATGATCGGCTTGGAACTTCTTGAGATTCGCTCTGAAAATATAGACTCGTTTCTTTTTTTTTTGTTCGTCGGTTAACATTCTTGGTACCCAACGTGCAGACCTTTTTCATATACAATTCGTTTGTAAGGGTTCTTTGAACGCTGCCATATGAGATCCCTGTCTTTTAAGCTATATGCCTGATAGTCACTCTTCGGTCTGCCGTAACAACCTCTTTGACTTTTTTCACGTTATCTTCAGTGAGAGACGTGGATGTGTGGAATATGGAACAGAAGAATACCCAATGTTTCCACAAAGCCATTGTGTGTCTGGTAAACATTTTTTACCAAAAAAGGTTTAACTTGACTTAATCAGAGCTCTAATTTGATTTTTTTTTCCATTTTAATGTTGTCTCTTCGACGGTTTGAATTCAAATGAATGTAGTTACCAGAAATCGTGGTCTATTTATATATATATTTTTTATGTTGACAAAGTGGGTATACAAGTTAGCAAAAAAAAAAAAGAAATAATTATATTTTTATGCGTACTGGAAATAGCCGATTATCATTACTTTTGGATCACTCTTTGTATATATGAATGTCTCTTTCCCTTGGAAACCATAAAATCCAAAAATCAAAGAAAATAGGAAAATTTTAGAAAACTTTACGCGTTTGACAGTTCGTGCGACTCGCGTTTGACAGTATGCACGCAGCAAAAATAATTGTCGTTTAACAGCTACATCGGTGCATATTCATAGCTAAAACAAGACAACGTCTACTGTCTTGTCAACAACAAGCTAGTTAATTATGAATTCAGTGGGTGGCTCTTTTTAGGGTTTTGTACCCACAGGATGCAAACCTAATCTTATTACTAAGACTCCGCTGTCTGTCCGTCTATCTTTTTGTTCCATCTTAGATTTTCACATAATTTGTATTATTATGATTGCTATATGTGAAATAATAATAATAATAAAGTTTAACGGGGATTCCTACATAAGAATCGTGTTTTTTCGACATTTTAGCTCGTTTTATGTTAAACGTTATAGTAGTTTGAGATTTTGATACTCTCGTACTGCGGATTTTGATGAATTATTATGAAAAGCAGTGATGAATCTCAGAGAGAAGTTGTAAGTGGAATAGTATGTAAATTAAGAATTTAAAATTGGTCATTCCACTTAATTCTATTGTATTTCAGTTAAAATGAAAGCGTTTAAAATACTTATGAAATTAACGGCGAGTTGCACGAAACCGTCGCTAATTTTCCGTTAGTTAAGTTGAAATTAATCTTAAAATTAGTTGATCTCATGATTAATTTAAAGCTGTTGGAATTAATCATCTATTAGATAGGTCTTTAATTAAACTAAATTTTTTTGTTAACTTAATCAGATGTAGGTTTTGTGCAACAGATAATCACGATTCTTGTGATTAAATTAGTTTAATAAACACTTAAATTTTAAAATTTGTTTCGTGCAACTCGGCGTAAGACCTATAAAAGAAACGAAATAAACATCTACTCTTTAAAACTGTAAATATGCATAGTCAAAGTATTTAACTTAGCGCGTGGTTACGCGCTCTCTTTAAACGAAATTCCTTTTCGCATATGTCAATATGCGAAATTATAATATAAAAAAGGAATGCAAGATATTTCTTTGCAAAGATTTTTTCATAAAGCATTTTATGTAATTTTGAATGATGCGCTTGCGCAATTTAAATTAATTCATGTTGAAACTTACCAAAATCGCAGCAAAAGCCAAAATACGTTTCCTATTTAATTAGGAGATCATTCTACCATTTTTAAAGGTTTTAAATATGAATGGTTTTAAGAATTAAACACAACTAGATATGTTTTTTTTTTAACTTAAAAAATAGGGCTCATCTTGGAGCAACGAAATCTAAAAGAAAAGTGACGTTCGATTCATAACTAAAAGCACGACTAAAGGAAACGAAAATTATTTTACGTGACATTGGCGAAGTCATCTGTGCTATCTTGGCACTAGTGAAAGTCATTAATCCTATTATTGTGAATGAAACGAAAATTGCCAGTTCTAAATACATAAAGGTATATATATATATATATATATATATATATATATATATATATATACAGTAAACAAAACCAACATCAATTGTTTATCTATGGTGGTGTCACTTTCCGTCAAAACAGGCAATTGACAAGCTAAAATTAAAAACAAACTATTTAAGTCAAATTCAATGTAGAATTTTAAAGTTGTCACACTTTTATTAATGAAAAATTGTAATTTATCATCTATTTTCCTAGTTACCCGAGTCGAAATTTTAGAGCCGATTTAGCGCCGCCTTATGTCGGACCTCTGGGATCAAAGTCTGTCCTAACCTATGTTAAATTAGGTACGACTTAGCACCCAAGAATGGCACTTTAGTTTTTTCTATTTTACGACAAATCGGACCTAAATGGAATAAAAATTAGCGGTTATAGGCGAATCAGACTACTGGGCTCTAAATCGCTTGTATGTCGGACTTCAGGGAGTTATGTCGGCTTTAAATTTCGACTCGGGTATACATTAAAAAATTTACTTTAACATTAATTCCTAGAACTTAACCGCCAAATAAGTAATAAGCAAAAAAATGCCTTATAACATTAAATAACAAATTTTTAATTATTATTTATACATCTAAGAACTCTAAATTTTAGTACTGGCATTTTTTTTGGTCAGTTGTTATATTGTTGAAGTTAAATTGTAATCGATTTTATGCACAAATTTAAATATTATGATAATTATGTTTATTCCATATAAAGTAAAATAAATAATAAAAGAAAATGAGTATCTGAACATAGATTTTTAATCATAATAAATCCATTTTAAAACAAATGTTGTTTTATTTTGAATGTTATGCATGGATAGTGTAGCTATTTTCTTATAGGAATATACATATTTATTAAAATATTTAGAAATCAATCAGTAGGAAATTAGTTATACCCAGGTTAACAAGTATATTTTACATCTATGACAGATAATTATAGATAATACATAAATATATCTAACTCCCTGACTTATTTATTTCAAGTTGTATGTAGCTTGTACTACTGTGTATAAATATTAAACTATATAATTATTATAATTATTTTCCAATAGGTTGTTAACATCTGCCTATGGTTGGTTGCTAAGCAACAGTTTGTTAGTAAACATTCCATATCGAATTTGGCTTAAGTATAAGTTATTTGCTTGAATTTAACTATAGTTCAAGGCCTATAGTTGTTAGAATCACAATTGTTACCTTTTTTAAATTTGTAAAATTTTACTATAGTAAATCTACCAATGAACCCATTTCTAAAAATTAATTAAAATTATAAACTATACGTGTCTTTTTAGTACATAGAATAAATACTATAACAGAAACAACATAGAATATTTGTATATTTATATTAATATTTTTGTAATTTGCTTAAATAATAATACAGAAACTCATCTGAGAACATACTTTTAAGTAATTCAACTGATTCTGTAGAAGATGATTTAAACTGTCCTGTTCATATCAGTGGATACAGTAAATCCTGAGATTAACGCGGTCAAACAAACAAACTACAGCGTTATAATAATACTAATCCACTGTCCGTAATGTTTTATATCAAAGACTATAAAACGATGATAAGGGTTTTTATGAAGTTCTATTTTTTAAGTTCTATTTTTATCATATTGCGTCTTTACAATATCTTAGTTTTACGAGTTATTATTATAATATATTATAATTTTATTTTTAATTTATTAGAAAACATGCATATATGCAAACATGCAAACATGCATATATTTTGTTTTTAATTTACGTAAATGATATTGCAACTTTAAATCTCAATGGCCATCTAACTCTGTATGCAGATGACACTTGTTTATTTTATTTTGGTAACAACATAAATGACATAATTGCTCAAGCTCAACAAGATCTAAATGTTCTACATAAATGGTTCTATCACAATCTTCTAACTATTAACGCTTCCAAAACTTGTTACATTATATTTAAAACTAAAAATAAAATTATTGCACCGCATGATCCACTAACTATTGACAACTTTCCAATCGAGCAGAAAACGTATGAAAAATACCTAGGTTTACGAATAGACAATTACTTAACTTTTAAATATCAAATAGACTACGTAAATAAAAAACTTTCTTCTTTGATTGGGTCTTTAATGAGTATTTCAAAATGTATACCTGAGAAAATAAAATATAACATCTACAATTCTTTAGTAAAATCGCATTTATTGTATTTAATAGAAATATGGGGTAACACTGGCAAAACAAAACTACGAGAACTTCAAAGAAAACAAAATAAAGTAATTAAAATACTTTTTCGATATCCACCTTTGACATCAACGACTAAACTTTATAAAGAAACAAATATTATGAACCTACGACAACTTTATATATATAATTCTTGCATTTTTATAAGAAAAATTATTAGTAAATCCATACATTCTAATTTGACGTTCATAAAACAAAGCAGTAAACGTAGCACCCGTAGACCAAGCTTACTAGTTCTCCCAAAAATTAGAACCAAATTTGCAAAAAAAAGTATTACTTTCGATGGAGCACAACTTTATAACAAATTACCATCTTATATAAAAAATGTAAACTCAGTTAATGGATTTAAGTCTCAACTCTCGAAATATATTTTATAGAATACCCACTTTTATAACGATTTAAATATATAAAGCGACAACTAACATATATTCTATTCCGTTAACTAAGTACCTACTTATAAGGCGACTATTTGTATTGTTACATTTATTATGTTGTTCTCATGTAAGTGAATATTTCTTTTTGAGAATAAATTCTTTGAACCTTATATATCTACTATAAAAATAAGTTTTAATTGTTACTGGCAAAAACGTACATTAGTTCTATTTACAGACGGAATTCACACTTATTGCATTATTTTTTTACAATATTTTGATACATATGAATTTTTTGAACAATAAAATGATATTATTATATTTGATAGTGAATTACTTTAAATTCTACTTACAGATGAATATAGAGATTATTCACCGACACGTGTTGTTGCTGAAGAGCATTCTAATTGCCGCCCGACCACGTGGTTACCATAGTATTTTGATTCTTATCAGCGTTTTTAGCGCGGGTTTATCAATACGGGCAAACTGTGTCGGGACTGCCTGTCATCTATCATATTAAGTCTTATTAGGATGTAACTTGAATTGATTATTTTAGTTTTTATATTTAATTAAATGTCAATGACCGAATAGAACATTGATAGGAGCAAATATCTACATATAATAAAAATTTCTACTTTTTATTTCATAATAAATAAATACGTATATTTTACTAAATTATTTTAAGTTTAAGCTTCAAAAGCATTTTTGAATTGTCATTCTACTAAAATATTATAATGTTAATTATAATTAACGACAAACTACCACCGATTTGGAATGCAGATTCTGAAGAGAAGAATCGGGAAGAAACTCATCACTAACTATTTTAAAAACCGTCGGTCGATACATTACTCAATCATTAAAAATTCAATCATAATATGTCCAACATAAAAGTCTATAAATATTTCGTTATTAATGTAAAATTAGAAATTCAAATATATTTTTGATTAATATTATTCGTTTAATTACTTTTAGTTATGTTAACATTAAATTTTCGATAAGACACGTGGAAATGAGAAGAAACGAGACATTATATGGTACATTTCAAATTAGAATTTGTTTTATTTATTTATTTAATTTTGAGGAGGAACAACAGCTAAAATACTTTACAAATACACAATTTACATAGAAACATAAAGCTAATAATAGTTCTCCACATATAGATTTTTAGAAACAACAAAAACAACGAATAACAACAAAAAATTATTATATAATAATATATTAGTTCGACATTATATACTGATTCGATTTGAAATAATAATGATTTTATTAAAGAAGAACTTTCAATCGATTTAATGAAATAATTTTAGTTTAAATATTAATTATTCGTTTCTTAGTTTTTTTTAACGCGTGCATATTTAAATTTTAAGGTAGCCATCAAAAAATTAATAAACGAATGAACAGAGTTATTGTTCTTTACTCTTGGTTTGAATTTAAATTCCAAGATTTCAACTTTATTCCTTGCAAATAATCAATCTTGGAATCATAGATACTATATTTTATTTCCTTTTTTAAATTAATTTTACAGAAACATTACATACTTACATGATGTCAAATTATTTTTATCATATGATCGATTTATCGATCGATATATTTTAAGAATTGTTTTATAGTCTGTGGTTATTTGTTATGCACAGGGCGCTTCACTACCCGTCTATAAAGTACGACATTACTGTAGTACCATATTTAAAAAAAAAGGTAATTTATAGACGTAAGCTGTCAAAAAGAAAATAAACGGACAATAATTGTACAGGTTGTAACGCCATCTAGTGAGATTTAAGTGAACGCAATAGCTGTAACATAGCTCGTCTGATCAATGCATAATGATTAAGATGGCGCTGGCAGCTCATTTTCGTCTCAATGTTTTCATTACTTTATTCGATTTATTTAATAAATAACTTTTAATATAGTTTAGTTAATCAACAATAAATTTTAACGATATAAAGAAGTTACCTACTCATAATAAAATTTAAAAAATATAATATATTTATTACTGGGGTTTTTTTTTGTTAATTTTTGTTTTTTTTTGTGTTTTTTTTTATATCGAATATATTTCTAAATTGTTATTTGTATTTCTAAATAATAAATAATTTCTAAATAATACTAATGTATTAAAAATAAAATAATCCGTTTTTTTGAAAAAAAAAAAAGCGATGATTATAATCAAGGGCGCTTAAGAATCAGGAAGAGTTAACGTCCGAGGTCTTTCTGTCCAAACAGACGCAGCGTCACCATGCACGGAAGATGTGATTGTAATAACCTCGTTTTTCGTCTAGAATTTATATTTTAATATCGAAACGTTGTGTCGTGGTGTTAAACTACTATGTTATCTTACGTTACGTTAGGTTTAATGAATTCTTACTGAAAACTTTACTGTATAAAAATAGCAAATACATCCATCGTAATTACTAATTAATTTGATATTAATCTTTAAAAAAAAAGACTATTTCGGAAACTTTTCAAATTATCGTCTTTATTAAAATTACCCTAGTACCTAATCTCTAGACATTTTTGATTCAGAAGTTGGTATTTTTTAACGTTTTTGTTTCTCTTATTTATTATTATTTATAAGTAAAACGAGTAAAAAAATTGGCAACGTAGGCTTATGATTCAAACAGTACAAGAAAATATTATATGAATATTATATAAAATATTATAGAATGCATTTGTTTATAAACATTAACCTAGAGATAAACAAAAATAAACAGTCGTCGATTTACTTTCTACGCCGCCGTCTACGCCCGCGTCGAAGTCGTGCTGTAATGTTACTTTCACATTGCGAAATATTCCATAACAAGAAGCGATTTAAATAATATAAAGAAGATTCGCGCCATATTTTTATAAATACATTAGGTTACGTAACCAAGAGCACTATTTTCAAAACATCCTCAACTTTTTTTATAAGATTTAATTTTGTCAACATTTTTTTTTAAACGTTTTCTTACAATGTATGACGTATGGTTGACGTGTGGTATCTATCCTACGACTGCTTGGACCGTCAAAAATACACATGACAGAGAACACTCTATATTATTATTGAAACACGCTTATTAACAATGGTGGTGGTTGTTTGTAAATAATACTGTATTTGTATTGAAATTTATGTTATAATATTTCTTTTTTATATGTGAATTTTGATAAGGCTTGTGTATTCATAGAGCGAGACAACACTGAGTTTGTTAACAGTTCCATTATTTTAAAAAGTTGGTGCGTAGATATCATGACAAATGACTTAAAGCGTTTAAAATACCCCTTCACGGTGTCTTTTAGAAAAAAAATCATTTAAAATCTATTTTATTTCAATGCCATTGCCGAACTAAAAAATAGGCTTTTTGCGGTGTCTACTCGTGACCTTACTTAACTAAATAAAATACGTTCACCGTTTGTTTCATAAAATAATTACTTAAACATTGACAAAATAAAGAAATTGTTTTATTTAACTTTTCTTATATTCCCAATAAAAATAAAATTAATACGATTTATTTGAGATTATAAACTATAAAATAAGAAATTTTAATATTTTTTTTTTGTAGCAAATCCTTACATATTCGTGATCTTATAAAAAAACTGTTACATAAACTCGATTATTTGTACAAAATGCGTAATATAATTTCTTATTCCCTATCAATGACTCAAAATCTAGAATCACTCTGTAATTTCTATATATATAATAAAGATATAATTGATAAAAATGTTAAAATATAGTCATATAAATGTTACAATTAAAACAGTTTTGTGTGACACTAATGCAAATAATGACTTGACGCTCATTGTCACGCCAATTTAATTAAGTATTTAAACAAAGACACACCGTTACATCCGCGTTATAATATAGCGTCAGTAATTGTTAATCTACCGGAAGCCTAAAACAGTGAAAATCATAACTTTCGACGGTTTGACCTACATTCAAAAAATTACATTAATTCATAATCATAATAAAAAGATTAAGTTATATATACGTATATATAACATAGATCATGAGAGGTTTTGCTACTCAAAGTCTCAAATACGTGTATTCGCAGAGTATCAGTATATAGTACTGTGAAAGTAATTCTAAGTTTCTGCGTAATGTTTTTAAGGAAACAAAAAAAAATCTTTTCATGGATTGTTTAAAAGTAGTCAAAATATAATACCGGAGGCAGAAAACGGTAAAATCTGACAAATCGCGGTGCTACCGTACTAAATTAATTTCGATGTTCTCATTATGAACTTGTTTCAATATAAATTGTATCGAATTTATTTAACTTCTGTAACAAAAATATCGTCCGCAATTTTCTATAGTCGGTTAAACCTTGAAGTCTCTAGTACTTAACGGTCACTTACTCTTCTTTCGTCTCTCTTCCATGACTGCGACCGGTACGAATCTTTTGCAACCATTTTGTTCATTTTATCAGTTGCAATAACGGTCATGTCTTAGGACATGTCTCATTTAAGAATTTTTTTTTCAACGGTTTGCCAAAGTTCACTCTGATAATCTATTCGCTGCATACATGATACTTAAAAGATTAATAATGTAAATTGACACATATCATAATGCTTTAAAACAATTTTAATTGGGACACTTAGGTACTTCATAATGTCTAAAATTAATGAAAATTGAGAGTATGGTTTTGTATTATTTGACTTTATTTCCTTTTGTTTCACTTTTTAACTGCTTTTAAAAAGGAGGAAATTCTGTTTCCTACTTCATGTATATTTATTTTTTGATTTGTTTATATTTACTATTTACATTAATAATTCTAATACCGATTTTGAAAATATTTAAGTAAGTAATAATAAGTAACGGGCTTACCTTAGAACTCCAATATTTATACCACCAAATCGGGATATGATGATAGAAAATCAGAAAGTCGATGTTACTCCACAAAAAAAAACACATAAATATTATTATTATTTATTATTTCTTTTTTGAAAGTGTATAACTACAAGTACGTGTATTCATAGAAATATGTTGACGATGATGAACTCTGGAGATGTTCGATCAAAAGTATTGTTAGTAAATCAAAAGTAATTCAATATTGTTGCTTTTGGTAAATTTATTACATTGCAAAATAATGGTTACATTAAAAATGTATTGCTGAAAAACCGACTTCAAAAAGCTTTTAAAATATAAATTAACATTTCGAAGTTGGGGCAGAAATAATATATTATATAATATATATTTTTATATGTTATACTTACAGGACCTAGTTTACCCACCCTTCGGCTTTGGGAAGTCGATTTTTTTAACGATAATAGTTGGACATATCACAATAGATTTAAATGTTATTGAAATAATAAGGAAGAACAAAATTCAACAATAAACTTTTAGAAATGTCTTATTTAAATTATTGAGTATTGTAATATTTTGTATGTTATCTATGTAACTCTTACTTCAAAAGTCACAATAGATTTAAATATTGTTGTAATATAAGCAAATACCCTTTTTCTTAGAATTAAACAAATACCTCTGTAGGATCTCAATATTTCAATAAAAAATTTAACTCATTTTAGTTTTAAGTAATAAATGTTTATTATTCTTTTATTTCGCATAACAATGCTATCTAAACTATCCCAATTACAAAAATCACAAATATAAATATTTTTGCAATACAAAGGAAGTCTTTTATGTTCTTAGAATGAAACAAAAATTGCATTTGGGTCTTAACATTGACAATGAATCCATTGACATGGAAATAATTGTATTTTTAAGAATGAGATATTTAGTAGGTATTTGCTTGTGAGTGTTGTGAGTTGTCTCACGTGCAGATACTGCGATCAAATTTTGTCTGTAGATAGCTAAAAGTCCAGAACCCTTGAGAATTTCAGTTGCTACACGTCTTTTTCGAAATTATCTCGCAGCCGGTAAAACGGAGTGCTGAAGCTAGTACATAATAAAGGCGTAACAATATTTGATACACTCCTAAAAATTACTACATTAAAATATTTTTTATGTTTATATTTAGGCGACCGAGTGATAAACGTAATAACTTACACGTTTGCAGTACGTTTATATAAAGCTTGTTACTTAAGGTCGATGCATACATAACGTGTTTTTTCCCGTACGGAACGGAACGTGGAGTTTTGGAAATATCGTTTCATACAAAATGTAAGCGAGTATGTATACGCAGTGGGATCACGTACGGGACTTGCTAAACATCGTACGTTATATAAATTTAAATGTGTAATTTTTCTATTTATTTATATATTACCTATATAGGGTAAGCTATAGTAATCTTGGCCCCCCCGCAATCATTGGCCTTCCGACATTAAAATCAATATATTAAACGTTTTCATTAAGTAAAAGGTATAAAAAAAATATGTATATTTTTCTATGTTAACAATGCTCTTAAATAAAATTGGCAGTTTTTTAAATATCGTTAGCAATACTTGAAAAAAAAAATAGTTTAGCAGCGTGCATGTAAACGGTGTAGATTATTACGAAAATCATAAGAAATTAGTACTTTTTAAATGTAAATTTCCTGTTTTCTTTCATTTTATTTCATTCCTATAGGTTATTTATCATTGATTTTAGGTTTATTTACCTTAATTTGGTAGAAAAAGAGTCTAACTAGTGATTGGCACTAACACTTTATAAAGATTGACAGTGCAAATATATACAAAAGTATAATGATTGACATGCCGATTATTAACTTTTGGTATGCCATTCACTGTACTCTTAGGCCAATGATTGTACTTTTGGCTTAATTTTTAAGTTTCTTTCAATAAAGTATATAAAGAAATGTAATATTATCACAATTGTGGTTTATTCGAGTTCTCAGATTCTTACTCAATACCTTGGCAGCAAATGGTATTTGTTTTTGACCCTTAATTCGACGGAATAAAATTTTAAAGTCAATGTTCTGCTTAAAGGGCCAATCATTATACTGCTTACCCTATTATTATTTTTTATGAATTTTATTTAAATAACAACTTGAATATTAAACAAATTTCACGTGAGTTATATATATATTATTTTAAATCAGTATACATTATTAGTGTTTTCATGAAACTTCTTAAAACGATAGCCAAAAAGTAAGTAAATGAAATTTTAAAACGCAATATTTGCATAAACTATCCAAAAAAATTCCCTAGGTTGAACAAAGGATTTTTTTATCATTTTTGAGAATTTCATGTAATTTATGGCCTCAAAAAAGATTTTTTGATGTAATTCTCACCTCTATCGCTGTACAATAAGTGACATTATTGTTTAAAAATATGGAGTACTGTCAAAATGCAATATTGTATAAAAAAAATAATGACCGGTGCGTCTATTTTCTTCTTTGAGTGAGTAGGTAACAATAATGCATAAATAGCCTTTATTGCCAGTTTTTAAGGAACATTACGATATAGCAAATACGATATAGTAAATATTTTTATAATAAAAGAGTATGATAATACATAATTGTAGTTTTTACTTTGTTAAAGCGGGATTTTACTGTAGATTTACTAGAATCTAATGAGGGTGCAACTTAAAAAATATATTTTGGTTTAACCATGACCATATTGATTTAAAGTAAAAACTTCCTCGTGTCGTTATCACTACGGGTTATACTCCTAATGAAATAATATTTTTTATCGTAAACCTCACATGACCATAAATGTTAAATATATAATAAAAATACGTGTACGTACTTCATACGCGTGTAGGTACATTAATACACACACACTTTTTTATTCATTTATTGCATTCATAACTTTGCAGTTATATTTTAATATGTAATAGTAATTGCAGTTGAGTTTTATGCTCAAATCAATAGACAGGTACCTAGGTAAATAAAGTGGTATCTCATGTTTTATAAAGTCTATATAGTCATTTATTAAAGCGTTCATAAACTTCTTTGCTAAAGCATTGTTACAGAAGATAATTATGATGATACCTATGTGATATGATACAGATATTATAACAATAGCGTAGCTAGGAAACCAAAGGCCCTGGTGCAATAAAGAAATTAGGGCCCCAACTAAACTGTTTAAGTTTTATCAAAACAAGCCAAAATATAAATAGTTATATTTAAATATTTTAAGGGTGCAAAGCTACTTTATCATCTGCTCTTTATTATGCACAACAGGGCCAGTCCAGATTCTACATGCAAGCAAATTTCAATAGTTAATTTTATAGTTTGTTGGTCAGGCTTTGAGGGCCCCCTGAACTTGGGGACCCCGGTGCAAGGCACCGCCTAGCCCTCCGGTAGTTACGCCACTGTATTATAATACAATAAAATTAAACAAAATAATCAGATACTTCAAAACGCATTAACCTAATCCTAATAAGCATTTAATACACTAGGTATATTACAAATTTCTACAGAATAATTGAAAAATACTTTGAATTTACAAATCCCCGTCAGTGTTTACTAATCACGTCCCGTCCCCGTCCCGTCCACGTTACGTATGCATCGGCCTTTAGTTTTTGTTACAAACGAATCTGGATTAACAAACGCGTGATCAAACAGACACAAAATACACTTTTCTAAATAGATATCGTTCTGGAATTTCGCATTTCGCTCATCGGATATACATTGCAACAATCTGCATTTAGTGTTAATAGTATAAAACTGCATAGACGAGAATGTGATTGCTAACCGCATAAAAAGAGAATTTATGAAGTTGAACTGTAGGTTTTCCTGCAAGACCTTCAGCCTTTTACATGAATGACTGTTGTCTAACTTACATACAAACAAACACCGCAAACCAATGTTTCCGATTAGAAACCAGCGACTTCAACGGTTAAGCAACAGCGGCGTTTGATGTCGCCTTCTATTCATATGCAAACTATTCTTACAGACGCGTAACTCTTCACGTAAATATTGTTAAGCGACAAAACAGTTCAAGGCTTGCAGAATATGCAAATTAACAACCAAATCATAAATAAACGTTAATGCTTCTTAAAATAAATTCATCGCGTGAAGAATCGTCTTAGATACTCGTATTAGCTGCGTGAATCGAACTGAATCTCTGTTATAGAGTTATATTTTTTTTTACAGTTTAATAATTATTATATTTATAAAAACTCCTACCATCCCGACTTCTGCCAATTTTAATTTCACTATCTATAAAATGTGTTTACTAAGATATAATTGATGACAGAAACGATAATATAATTTTGGACAGTTTTTTTTTTACAATTTCGAAATTATTAAAAAAAAAAAATCAGAGCTACCTGAGCTTGCCACTTATTTTTTCTAGTTAACATAGGTCCAGAGTCCATACTACATTAAGTCTTGGTATCAACAACGATGTTTGTCGAAATCTCTACTTTCTTATTGTGTAAGAAAAAATACAATTACGATGGTAAATTTTCTCAGAAAATGCTACGAAATAACAGGTAGTAAGGCCCAGACCCTCCTAGCCCCTTCCCCATTTCTCTATGAAATACCTTCTAATGGGTTAAAATTTTTCGTAGGTCACTCAAGTATACAAGTTATCTTAAAATAGCAATAAATAAGCATCTACGCATATAATTTAAAGAATTTTCTACAACTTTCTCAAAATAGTGTAGATAACTTATTAAATATTAACTTTAAACTTATTGGTTGTTAATTTTACGATATGTAATTTTTTTGTTTATCAATGTAACATAGAATCTTACGTTTTTCGAGTAATTAAAGTGTAAATTTTAATAAATAGCTCAAAATTGTATATAATATTTAAGGAAAAAATAGGATTCGAGTCTTTTTTAAGTTTATTTGTATTTTACATCTGCTTGGCAAAGGCCTCTTCTCCATATAGGAGAAGGTTTGGAGCTTAACACCGCGCTACTCTACTACGGGATGGCGGATATTTTTCCTTACCATGAGTAACGATCGCTGTCAGGAGTTTGTGATAACAACCGTAACCGACGGCTTTATGTGCTCTCCGGGCTCGGTAGGGAGGCCTACAAGAACATACGGCCATACCATAAACAAATATATCGTCTGTCCCTACGTACAGTATCGAAACTGAAAATTTGCGTTTTTTTTTATTGGACTAAGAAACTCCTTTTTATATATGTTTTCATACAAAAAAAGAGAATAAGCTAAAAAATACATATTAAACTACATTTTTCATGAGTATAATATCAATACTTAACAAATAAATGACAATTTTGTACATAAAATTAACTTAAAAGTGCTCTCCTGTAAAGTACCTTTTTTCAGTTTCGATAGTATACGTAGGGACAGTCGATATGTACAGATAGATACAAATATCTGCTTCGAGCAGATATTTCTAAATAGACGATTAGTCGCTCCACTACATCAGAACGATGTTGATTAGCTGCATATTGTATGCCAATCAGTGGATTAATTTTCTGAACATTAAGGTGGACATGCATAGGTCGACTTTCATACATTTTTATTTTTGATTATTCTTGAAATGTATACATTTTTTTAAACATTTAATTTGTTTTATCATTTCTTTAAAGCTTTTTATATGGGCAATGTTCATGTCAGGCAAATATTTACATTGTTTATAGTATAAAATCGGCATTCAAAAAGTGACAGATTTACGTATGTGTGAGTTCTGAAGTTTACATTAGCATTGATAGATGTCGCCCGTGTCGCCCAAATAATCATAGACGTATTATACCTCTATGCAAATAATGCGTCGAAAATAATTTTTTTGCGCCACCTATCGTTAAAGTGTAAAAGTACTTCGCTATTACATGATATAAATTTTATAGGAAAAGGTAAGGTTCATAGGTATCTTATAAGAGGATTGTGAAATCACATTCAAATTTCAAAATTATCAAATGGTTTGATAAGGTTTAAATTAATTTAAACTTTTTAATGGTAGGTATTATTTAAATGTGACCTTACTCTGCAAATATGACTCAATTCAAAAATTAAGTTTTATATTTAGTACCCGGATGACCGAGCTTTGCTCGGTTAAATTATATTTAGATACATTACATATTGATGAAACATAAATAATATTTTCGATCTTACCGACATAAAAGTAAAATAATAGGAACTGGTTATTAAAATAAAAAATAAAAAGAGCTCTTAAAAAAAAAAAAAAATATGAAAAAAAGATTGGTCTGTAGAATCCTGGATTCGAACTCAGGTTTTCTGGTTTCAAATCCGCCCGATTCCTATCCGAGCTAATAGAAGCTTGTCAATGACAGCGAAATTTACCTTCGTATTCTAATGGTATTTTTTAATTGCGTAAAAAAAGGGATAAAACAACATTTTCTGAAAATAAATCCTAGCTAGGTCGATTTATCGCCCCCGAAACCCCCTACATACTAAATTTCATGAAAATCGTTGGAGCCGTTTCCGAGATTCCGATTATATATATATATACAAGAATTGCTCGTTTAAAGATATAAGATTTTATCGTTATTTATTATATATCGTTATTTTTTATTATAGGTATATACATATTTAATATCTGTATGACGAAGCTTTGTTCGGTATTTTTTTTTTGCAATTTACTTATCAAATATAATTATTTAGATACGATTAAATAGTGATGAAATATGAGTAACTACCTAATATTTTTCGATCTTACCGATATAATAATATATATATATATATATATATATATATATACATATATATGAACTGGTTATTGAAATAAAAAATAAAAAGATCTCCGAATAATAGTTTTTCTCACAAAAGAAGCAACTTGATAAAAAGGGGGAAAAAACTGAACTGGAGACAGGTGAATTCGAACCAGGGTCGCCCGAGTCGCCTTGAGTCGAGACCATCCCGCCTGAGCTATCGTTACCTAATAATTAATGGCGAATATTACATTCCTATTCTAATTATAGGAGTTTTTAATTGCATGAAAACAAATAAGACGACATTTTCTAAAAATGGATCCAAGCTAAATCGATTCACCCCGGAAACGCTCTGCACACTAAACGGGTTGGCGGATAATTTCCCTACCATGACCATGAGTAACGATCGTTATCAAGTATCTATGATAACAACTGGAACTGACGGCTTTACGTGCTTTCCGAGGCACGGTGGGAGACCCACAAGGACATACACCTAGACCGGAAAATATTTGTACAAATACAAATATCTGTCCCGAACAGGAATCGAACCCGCGACCGCCGCCTGCGCGCAGCGTTTAGGCGACTAATCGCACCACTACATTAGAACAGTAGTCAATTACTTTTTTTTATACTTCTCTTTTAGGAATTCTTTACATCCCATTTTATAAATCTATATCTGTAAAAACTACACATCATAAATAAAAAAGAAACAAACGCCTGTACGTTAATCGCTCCCGTCACAGTATAATATGGTAATGTGGTGGGTACTACGACAGATTTCGTTTTATTGCATAATGGTGTTTAGAGTATTAATTACCATCTTGTATATATTTTTTTATTTTTTCTACTTATATTTATAACAATACACTAATTTCAATGGTACCGTAATGAACATACAATATTATTCTCATAAAATATAAATACAATTTTTGCACGAATAATACAATATTATTGAATTGTAACTTATAACTCTGCAAATAAGACTCAATTTCAAAATGAAGTTTTATATTTATTTTATTGTTATTTATTATAAGTATATTTAATATCTGAATGACCAATCTTTTTTTTTGGTAAATCGTGTTTTGAGATATTATAAATAGATACGATTTACATACTTACTGATGAAATATGATTAATATTTTTCGATCTTACCGACATAATAATAAAAAAATATGAACTAGTTATTGAAATAAAAAATAAAAAGAAGGCACTTTAGGATAAAAAAGGAAAAAACTGAACTGGAGACACCAGGATTCGAACCCGGGTCGCCGAGTATCTCGACTCAAGGCGCGAGTCGCCTTGAGTCGAGATCATCCCACCTGAGCTATATACTATAATACGGCATTTTCTAAAAATGAATCCAATCCATATGCTAGATATATACGTGTGTAATATTATTGAAACTGTAAAATAATCAAATAAATGACAATCTATTAGAGCTTTCAAACATAATATGTATATGTATTTTTGTCCTTACATTTCTCCGAAAATATGCGACCGCTCATTTTACTGGCTTACATTTATTTCAACATAGGGAACAAGTTTCATTAAAATAGTTTTAATAGTTTTTAAGATTTGGACAAGTGTTCCTTGTGTTGGATAGTCCATTTACAGAGGAAGGCTATAGGCTATATAACATCACGCTACGACCAATAGTAGCTGAGCATTCATAAGAAACATTACAAAAACGGGAAAAACATTATTTTTTGAGAGATTCCGTTACGTAAGCTGCGCAAACAGTTAAGGCCAGTATATTCGAGCGTTGTAGGTATTTAGCGCTACCTCCCTCCCCGCGCGACTAGTTACGCGAAGTCTCCGATCAAATGAACTCTCGATGACCCCGCGCGCGGCGACGGCGCACGGAAATAATTAAATATATAATTTTACAGTAACTTACTAGGTTTTTTTTTTTTTACTTTAGGTTATTTCATAATTCAGTTTTGTTTTCGATCCTGAAGGCACAGTATAAAATGCAACATAAACATTTAATACCTAAGAGAAGTAGATAAAAACCATTATTTAATTTTTTATGGGTTTATAGCTAAAAAAAAATTTACTATTAATATTTTAATTTATATTAATTATCAGTAATTTTTTTTTTGTTAATTAAATACACTTTACAACATTTAATACCTAAGAGAAGTAGATTTAAACTTTATTTCTTCTCTTAGGTATTAAATGTTTATGTTCCACCTATTACTGCCACCAGGGCCCTGCGCTGGGGCTCCCAAGCGGCGCATTCCTCCAGGGTGTGACGCGCCGAGTCGATTGGCGCGCTACACTCGTGGCAAAATCAGGGGTGGCTTCTCGCCTAGCGATTTGGTGCAGGTACTTACCGAAGCAACCGTGCCCGGTAAGCACCGGCGACAGCCGAAACGTAAGGACCCTATGCCGCCTGTTGACCCAGCGACGAAGGTGAGGACGTCGCTCTGTCCATTGCCTGTCTCAATTCGTTGTCGGCACCTCGCAGGTTAGTCCCATTGTCGGACCAGATTTGAGCAGGTTGTCCTCGTCGAGCTTTCATTCTTCTTAAATTCATTATCACTGAGTCTGTGCTCAGTGACGTCGCTATCTCTAGGTGGATCGTTCTTACAGTGAGGCACGTGAATACTGCCACGTAACGTTTCTGTTGGCTGCGTCCCACGGTGACTGTTAATGGTCTGATGTAGTCCACCCCTGTGTATGTGAAGGGTCGCTGATGGTGAGCTAGGCGACACGCAGGTAGGTCTCCTGTTCTCGGGTGTGGCGGGATCGCTGCCCTAATCCGGCAGTGTAGACACTGTGGAAAGAGCGTTCTTGTGATGAGCCGCAGGCGTAGTATCCAGTAGTGCTGTCGACATTCGTTCACAGTCGCCTCGACTCCCGTGTGATGCCTCGTTCTATGCATCGCTATGATCCACAACTTCACTGTGTGATGATTTCTATCTAGTATCATCGGGTTTTTAGATGGCGTTGATAGTTGCTCCGCGGCGTTAATACGACTACGGACTCGGAGGGCTCTCTCTGCACACTCGATGCTCAGCTGCTTGAGGCGACTGTTTCGGGTAAACGACTTCCCGTCTTTAATGCTTTCTACTTCATTTGGGAAAGATTCTTCTTGGACTGTTCTCATGAATAGGTCTTCAGCTTTCCTGATAAGTTCCGCGGAGACCGGACGAACCTCCAAAGTTTCTTCGAGCTCTACTCTTATTTTCTGGCGTGTTTTCAGCTTCTTGTTCGTCCTTTTCCAGTCTGGGTCTTTTAACGCGCTTTTCTTAGTCCTTTTATAGTTGACTCGTTGTGTATTGGCTCGACAGAGTTCTATAAACTGTAGCACTCGAGCCGTCGTGTAGCGGAGTCTGTTCCAGCTGGAGTACCGTGTGCAGTCTGGTAACCCTTCTTTGAGTCGCGGCTGTTTACGATCGGTGACGTGATGAGTTTTTTCTTCGCCTGTAGGTTCGGTTGACGACGACAAGGCGGACGTTTCCGTGGGCCAGGTGGACTCCGGATGATAAGGAAATTCAGGACCTGTGTCCTATCTGTGACCACTGCTGAATCCCGCTGGTACGTCCCGCGCCGCGTCGTCGGCTACGTTTAGCCTGGTTGGGACCCATCGCCATTCGCTGACCGTCGAAGAATCTTCAATTGCCGCTAGCTGCTAGCTAGCCGCTGTTAGGTGAAAATACTAATATAACTTATTGAAATTTTGGATATACTAATATATCGGTCTAAGATATCGATGACAATCATTATATTCTAGCTAAAAATAGATTGAGTGTTCATTAAACTTACGAGTACTTATCTGATCGCTTTTCTAAGCTTACGTAGTTCACGTCTAGATATTTTCTTTTTATTTCTAGTTTTATTCCCCATTTTATATCTACACTACACTGCTATACAGTAAAAACACTTCCAACGTTGTTAGAGTACTAACTAAACTAATCTAATAAAATAATCAATAATAATCTATACTAATAGATAAAACTGAAGAGTTTGTTTGTTTGAACGCGCTAATCTCATGAACCACTGGTTCAAATTTAAAAATTCTTTTTGCGTTGGATAGTCCGTTTACTGAGGAAGAATTTAAGCTATATAACATCACGCTACGACTAATAGGGACTGAGTAATAATAAGAAATGTTACAAAAACGGGAAAAAATAATCTTTTTTGAGAGCTTCCGTTGCGTCCTTTATTATTTCTCTTCTTAAGACATTTTTTAATTATAGTTCCACTTTTAAAGTAAATATAACATCACTCTTTTACTGTAAATTTTCGAAAAAAAAAACTCAGTAATATGTTGAACGACCCAAGAATCAAACCTGAGACCCCTTGCTCGGCAGTAACGCTTGGTACCACTGGACCAACGAGGCGAAAATATTTAAGTACGTTTTTCCCTCAAATTAACGCGGGTGAAACCGCGGGGCACAGTTAGTACTAAATAAAATTATCCAATCTATTTCTCAAACCACACTATTCATTCTCTGAGGATAGAGAGGTTCACTGGCGCTCGAATTCCTAAGAGACAAGACCGGACCCTATACATCGGTTTTCACACAAGAGGAAAAGAAGACGTTGATAGACAAGGGATACGGCACCGGACAGGGATCGAGCGTCATGACTATCCACGAGGCACAGGGACAGACACGCGAGGCAGTCATCATCGTCCAGACAAAGACTAGGAGGCTGCGGATTCATGACAGTGTTCCGCATGCTGTGGTTGCGGTGACCAGGCACACAAAGACCTGTGTCTACTACACCGACGACGGTGGTGATGCAATCGGTCGTTTTGTCGGCCTCGGTGGAGGCCACAACAAAGGAAATACTCGAGCACACCCTCAAGATGGCTATACATAAAAGAGACACCGCCGTCATTGAGGATGTGCTCGAACAGCTTCCCTCGGGGGATGGCTGCGGCAGAGTCTCCAATAAATAATACAAAAATAAAGAGCCCAAATGTAAATGTAGACAAGCCGTAAAAATGTGGTGGCTGGTATGTATGTACTAACAAGCAATGAAATATTAGATTATATTAGATCAAGGAATAAACGCATGTACATAGAAAATAAGAAACATGATGTAAATAGATGTAAGAAAAAAAAGACAAAATAAAATTATATATATATTATATAATATACCGCCATAGTATATGTGTGTGTGTGTATATATGTATATGTATATATATGTATGTGTGTATATTTGTATATGTAAATTATATTTGTAAATAAAGATTATGTTTATTAAAAATGATTATATGTATGTAAATATGATTATATGTATTAAAAAAAATTATAATAATAATAAATAAATAATGGTCAGTATACGGACTCGCGTCATAGAGATCCTGACAATAAGTCTAGCTAATGTAAGTCTAAAATAGTACGCATGAAACTATATTAACAATCTTATACATTTAATTAAAAAAAGGCACGGGCAAATATAAGCCCGTGGATATTTTTGTTATAAAAAAAAAATCCAATCTTTAGAGGGGGGGGGGGACGCCGCCAGACAGCAGAGATACAGGTCCTACTTCGATGACGCCTCGCAGGCAACTAAAGCGAGGCGCGCGGGCCATTTTCTTATATAATTTAAATATTTAATATTTAAAAAAAATAGAAACATTTATTTAAAAAAGTAACCGTTAAATGTTCTACTAAAAGTTATTACCTATTTTTACATGTGAATATTGTAACTTAAAGTCTGATATTCTTCGAATACAACTCGAAAAATAATCAAAAACATCCTTTCTTTATGTTTTTTTTTTATCGAGTCAAGTTACAATTATCGTGTTTTGAACCGTTGAATAATCAAGAACGTTTGTTAAACTATAACATATATTTTTAACGGATCAAAAAAATGAATATTACTATGTTTAAAACTCTATCAAAAACAGGTGATTTGGGATATACTGGCCTTAAAGTTATGCAAAAATTATGTACAACGGAATTGATTAACATTAAAAGTTCAAAAAAAAAAGTCCGCGACAGCATATATCTATCTCTTGAGGTTGACTCAATATAACCATTTTTATAGTAATCAAGTATGTTCTAAAATAATGTGTTATTTGTGAAGGTGGTTTTATAGACATGATATAAATCCTTATCCAAATAAATCTTCATCACAAATATGCCTTTTTGAACGAAATTGTCCTTAACATCATTTGATTTCAATGAATTATCTTAGAAGATATCATAGTTTTAAAATAACTCCGCAACGAAATAATGATAATAAAAAATTAAAAGGTGATTTTATTGCATTTGTATTAGCCAGGCATAATCCTTAGGAATACAAAAATACTTCATCAACGAGGCAACTATATGAAAATAAACTTTGTCTTTTATAGCATTTAATTTGAACGCATAATTTAGAAGATAATGTAAAATCATATGAAACTATGTAGTCACGCCGCGCGCAGACACAAGTCGCCTGAGTTATCGTTTTCTGTAACAATTAATGAAGCACATGGGCAAACATTTAAACATATACCTAGAAATCGATTTATGTCAAGACTTCTTTTCACGCGGAGAACTATAATATGTTGCCTAATCGAGATCAGGTTGCGGAGAAAACCAGTATTTTCTTCTCCTTGGTTGGTTAATATTGGTTTTAAAATATTTAAGTACGTTTTTCCTTCAAATTAACGCGGGTGAAACCGCGGGGCACAGCTATATTAGTAAATAAAAAACGCTGTTGTTATTGTGTAGATTATTACTGTACTGTATTGTATCTGCCTGTAAACAATCCACTGCTGAGCGAAGGCCTCTTCTCCATAAAGAAGAAGGGTTGGAGCTTAATCCACCACGCTGCTCCACTGCGGGTTGGCGGATAATTTCCCTACCATGAGTAACGATCGTTATCAAGTGTCTATGATAACAACCGGAACTGACGGTTTTACGTGCTATCCGAGGCACGGTGGGAGACCCACAAGGACATACACCCAGACCGGAAACAAATATTAGTACAAATACAAATTTCTGTCCCAAACGGGAATCGGACCCACGACCGCCAGCGGCGCGCGGCTTTGAGGCGACTACTCGCACCACTAGACCAGAACGGTCGTCAAATTGTTTTTTTTTTTTTTTAACCAATATAACCTATTGTAAACATTGTAAACATTTGGTAAATATAGTTTTTCTTTGTTAGAATAAATAATTAAACGTTGACCAGTCAGAAAATGCAGCTGCAATTGTCAGAACTTGTATATTAAAAATAATATTTCTTTATATTACATAATTACCTACTTCAAATCACTCAATAATATGGTATCACCTCAATTATAAGCAATTTCATAAATTTTAAGATTTCTTTTTCAATCCCGGGATTCCCGACCGATGTTTCCCGGGATCGAGAATGGATATTTTCCGAAACCCTAATCAGAAATCACAGACGTTCCGTAGGTATTAAAATACGTAAACTTTAATAATCTATTTCAAAGTAATTTATTGGTGGATTAAAAAAAAATGCAGTGATTGATTAGTTTTGATCTATATTTTAATACCATTACGTTGAATATAATATTAACAACATCATAAAACTTCTCCAAGACCGTTATCATATCTATGATAACAACCGGGACTGACGGCTTTACGTGCTCGCCGAGGCACGGTGGGGAGACCCACAAGGACATACACCCAGACCGGAAACAAATATTTGTACCAATACAAATATCTGTCACGAGCGGGAATCAAACCCGCGACCGTCGGCGCGCGACGCAGCGACTACTCGCACCACTACACCAGAATGGTCTATATAAATTATTATATGATTTATATGTAAATAAATTAATATATAATAAATGAATTAAATGAAGACGTATAATAATAGTTTAAAATTAAAATCCATTAATCAGACATAACTGAATACACATTCAGTAAGTAAAACTTGTAAAAACAACAAAGAATTAATTCGGAGCGAAACTGCGAAAGTAAAACATTACACGTGCGTATCGGCTGCGTTGCTACCTATCGATACCGAATAGACGAGCGCGGGACGCGGTATGAAGCGGGAGGAGTATTATTATATCCGAACTAAATTTAAAAAAATACGAAGCAAAACGAGACAGTTTTTGTATCAGTGCCATCTAGTTCAATTTTATAGTAAACAATTCGTGATTTATGTAAGAACCACAGAATTTGGATAAGAAACCTGGTGTCAGTGTGTGCGTGAGTGTTGCGTATATACAGTAATCGATATGACAGATATTATTTAAAGACTATTTGACTAAATGGCTCCGTTTTAAAGTAAACTAATAATGTGATAAAATAATATGCATTGATATAGTGGCGCAATTTTTATTATTTTTAAAATCTGTGCATAGCAACATTGCGAAAATATCAAAAACCTGTCGAAAGCCCGAACAGCGCCATCTAGCGGGAATATGTCCATGAGGAGACGTTGTAATGACCCTTAACTATCAAAATTTAAAATATGTGGTAGAAACGTAAAACAATTCGTGATATATAATAGTATTTGATTATTAGTTAATACAGAAACAAAATATATTAATTTGATCAATGACAATAATGATAACGTTTATTTACGAACGTTATGTCTGATGCAATTCCTCGTATTTTCTATACGTCGCTGGTGTCAGTTTTATTTTGTTGTAGTGGTTATTTAGCTACAAGTCATCCTCATGTCGTTTCAATTAATTTTAAAATGCCTATCAATTATTTACTGTGTTAACTTGACTTCCGAAGGTGCCTTATTATGTTTTTTTTTTAAACCGTATGTTTGTTTTGTATGTTTCCATATTAATCTTGGCATGCTCTGTAGGTTTACCGGTTTCATATTTGCATAAGGCGTGAAGGCCATGAAAGTTTTTTTTTTTTTTTTTTTTTGTTTTATCTGCATTTTAATTTTCACAACAAATTAGTCTTTATTTAATTGAGAAAATATACTAATAGATATCTCATTCGTGGTATTGACCTCTTCACCAAATTAGTACAAACCAATTTACATACATGCTACGTATGTATGACGACAATATTGTCAGGGCCAATGACCGACATGCTAGCGTTAAATGGTTACTTCAGTAGTAGTCTGTTTAAATGAGTGTTTGTAATCGTATATCACAGCTATACACTCTATGAGTTCCGTTATTTCAAGAGAGCGATACTGCGATAGTAACGCATGATAGTATTACACGTAATATACATGCACTGACGATCGTGTCATACGCTGTTTAGTGAAATTCGCAGAAAAGTAGAGGAAGTTGTTTTGAATGTTAAATATTCACGGAAAATATCGATAAGATCATCTAGACACGGCGACTATGATGTATTCATGAGATGCTGAGATATTGTACTGTAATTTATTATTCGGTGATATACATAGATATCGTATATAGATAATAAAAATCAGTGAAAAGTATAAATATACACCATTTTTTTTTGTTTAAGATTAAAAATTCTTTCAAATAAACATCGCGGCCAGATGGTATTTTATATGCGTTTGTTTTGTGTATTTGAAGTGACTTAATAAACAACTACGTCTAAAGATGCCATGACGCTTTCGCGATTTGGCAAGCTGCCGGGATCAGGGAATCCGCTTCGATTCGGACAATCCAACTTCGGTGTATTATGTTATGCGCACGATTTTTCTTTTTGCTAATCATTTCTATATATAAAGTCTTGAACGAAGTGTCATCTGTTTTGGCTGATTCACCAACTTTCTTGCAAACTGGTGCCAGTTAAATGACATTCCATTGAAAAATAAGTCATTACCTTAATTATAATAGAAGTGATTACATTTCAGTATGAACTATTACTTCGTAATCAATGTAGGTAATCTTGAAATCAAATAAAAATAACAAATAAAAGTAATTCAGCTTAACCGTATTATGTTGATAGTTGCGCGCGCGTAACTACCGGTTGCAGATAATAAAAATCAACTCGTTGAACTCTCGTAATCTTAACGATGAGAGTATATAAGAGTATAGTATATAAACAGTAAAAGCAAATTTTTCATCGGTCAAAGTTACGTAGATATGTAGATATAATTTCTTACTGCGTAGTATTTAACTGATAAGCGGTCAATGTAGGCAAACGATATCGTCGCATATGGGCCGCCCGCCGTCTGCCGCTGACTACCTACTCTTCTATCCACCGATATTTCATTGACAATGTGACGTGTGTCTCGATCGATGTGTTAAATTACCGTCTATAAACAATCAATGCTAGTGACTCATACAATCAGTATAGCAAATCGATAGAAGTAATAAAATTACAATATACATATTCAACATTAAAATGTTGTTCATAAATATTTTACTTAAATAATAAAATATTTATACTGTTTTTATTTAAGTAATAATGTTTATTTCTTTGTAAGAAAAAAATACTAATATTTTTTGAAATTTTATCAAATTTTTGAATAGTTGATTTAATATTTGTGCAGTAATAAAAATATGTCTAACATAACGATTATTTTAAACACGTACATAGTACATACATATGTAAAAAAAAAAATTATATCCGTATCTATTTTAAAATGTTTAACAAATTCTAGTGTATGGTATTAGGTATACGTACAACCTTAGCTAAGACATGACCGACTTTGATTTGATAAGGAAGTCGATCTAACGTCACGATAGAGTGTGTCGTATTCAGTAAATCGTAGTCTATTGTGTTTCCTTATCTGAACAATGTTAATACATAATGTATGTTACATATATACTTAAATAGAAAACTATAAACTTCTTCAAGAGTTCTTCAGGCTGAAATAGATCGTGTTTACTGTGTATTCGGTATTGTATCTCGTAGGCGTCTTAGAGTTTTACCCACATGGTCGTGTGAGCCTGTTGCAAAAAATTGTTTCTCGGTTTAACGGTTGTTTTTTTTTTTTACCTAAATAGATAAAAAGTTCAGTTTTAAGATTATTACACGATCGAAAATGAAAAATACCAATTGCTATCGCGTTTGCAAACATTAATCACGATTTTTTTAATTTAATGTCGTTTATTCGGAGGCCAAATTGTGTTAATGATATTGCAAAACACAGTATTCAATGTCTTTTTATATACAATACATCAATTTCTTTAATTCTACATGTTTTAAGCAACAAAGCGTCAATCAATAACAAGACTGTGGGCTTGTCCATCTGTTACTGTAACTAAATCAATTCCTTTAATTAAATTTCAGTTAAATAATTATACATAATATTGTCTATTTTCAAAGTTTGAAGGTTTTTCTTGCCTATGAAGTTGTACCCCAATATGGTCATGGTGTCATTTTTGTTTACATAATCTTTGATTTCAAATAATCAGATCCGAAATATTGGTTTGCAACGCCTTTGTTAGTGATTTCACTACTTCGAAATAATGTGGGAGGTTTAATCGCCGTAGCCACGAGTGTGCCTTGACCTACTTGAATTCGCGAAACATGATGCTGGTCAATTTCGCGACTGGGCCGATGATGTCCATGCAACTTTCACCAAAAATTACCGTAATTGTAAATAGTACACCAATTACTACTAAACAGTGATTAAATACAAAGTAATACGCGTTAGTATGACAAAATTTCATATTAAATTTTATTTAAATGTTAATTTGTCTATTAAATTGTAATAATTTTCAATAATATATAATATACATATGTTTATATTTCCGATTTGCTTTTAATATTGTTCATTTCCAATGTTCCGGTATTACTGTTTGCTAGCCGTGGCCTACTAACCGCAATTGTGGTGAACATCTGTTGTATTTTTTCATTTAAATAGGGTTAATATTTTGTTATCCATCGTGTAGTAGTGTAGTCGAATACTTATCGTGGTATATTGTGGGTGATCCGTTTCTACAGAGTAAGCCAGTTTATTGCGGGGTTGGCCTAAGCCCTCGCAAGTAGAATACTGTCAACACATAATTATCACATTCTTATCGCAAAAATACTTATCGTAGTCGTTAAATTAATAACTATTATTTGCTAATTTAGCTTAATATTAATGATTCATTAACAAATTGTTACGAGGGGAACAATTGTTAATGACGTAATTATAATTAGGGTTCATTAGATATTGCAATAGTAATATGTTGATACATAAATTATTTATTAATTAGCCACGCATTAATGTCTTATTTGGCTCTACCGATGACTAAGACTCAAATATTATTTTTTTTATTACGAGAATAGGAAAGTATTTAAAACGTACATATCTATGTATATGATATTTGTATGAATATTTTAGTGACACAAATAGCTATAAAATACATATTTAACTGAACTGAACTGAATCAGCCTGTAAACGTCCCACTGCTGGACAAAGGCCTAATCTCCATATAGGAGAAGGGTTGAAGCATAATCCAATACGCTGCTTCACTGTCGGTTGATAGATAAATAAAGATTATATATAATTATATACTAGTAGTTGAAAAAAATATGGCCGTTATTGTGCGATTGAAAAACCGACTTCAAAAATCCTTATAAAATATAAAATAAAAGTTTTTTTTAGTATTCCTACAGGCAAGTACATGCGTACTATTTCAAAATTAGGCCGAAAGTAATATATGTATATATTATATAGGGGGCCTAGTATACTCACCTTACTGCTTGGGAATTCGGTTTTTTTTAAATTCCGTTTGTTATTAAATTACAATATTATCTATACGATAATAATTGGACACATAACAATAGAGTTAAATGTTTTTGAAACAATAAGGCAGAACAAAACTCGACAATAAACTCTCCGAAATAACTAATTTAAGTTATCGAGTATTGTAATAATATATCGTAATACTGTGTTATCTACGTAAGTAGGTAACCCTTACTTCTAAAGTCACAATAAGACTTTTTCTTAGAATTAAACAAATACCTCCGTAGGATTTCAATATTGCAATAAATTTTAACTCGTTTTAGTTTTAAGTAATAAAGGTTTATTATTCTATTGTTGCGCATTACAATGTTATCTAAACTATCCCTGTTTCAAAAAACAACAATAAATATTTTAAATATATTATTAAATATATTAAATATATTATTATTATCAACATACAAAGGAAGTCCTTTTATGTTCTTAGAATATAAAAAAAAGCGCATTACGGTCTTAATATTGACAACGAATCCATTAGTCTAATAGTAATGAGTCATTTACAAATTGTTACGAAGGGAAATTTGCCATTGCAATACGCATTATGTTTATAAATTATTTATTAATTAGCCACGCATTAATACCTTATTTGGCTCTATCGATGACTAAGACTCAAATATTAATTTTTATTATGAGAATAGGAAAGTATTAAAACGTACATATCTATGTAGATAATCTATCAATTTCGTTCAAAATTTAAATTAAAAATTTTACGTATCCACAAATTTGGTTTTATACCCAGTTTTAAGTTAAGTAGCGTTTTTCCATAAGAAAGTATAAATCAAATTTAATTTCTACTTTATTGACAATCACTTGAATTTTTGTATCTTATTTGCATAATATTTTATTTTAAAATAATTGTTGATGACAAGTACAGATTATAAACAAATATCTCCGTGAAACAAAACGAAGAGTTTGATCGTTGTTTACCATTGTATGAATTGTTTTAGTAACACATATAGCTATAAAATATATACTATAACCGAATATAAAGATATGGCCGTTATTATGCAATAAAACTAATTGAAATTCTAAAAGAATCTTAGTATATAGTTTGCATTTTTAAATAAATGAAGAAGATTCTTCGAAGATTTATGTCGTCTAGCTAGGAGATTGGCCCCGCTATAGTCGTCGTCTAGGATACCGTTCGGCGTCTCGGTGCGTGCTCTGACATCGATTCGAAGGTTATCGTCGGAGTCACCGACCAGCGCCGCGCCTACACACGCTTCTGTATACAAACAATCACCTCACACATGCACGCGCCGTTGATGAAGCGAATTGGACGCTACGTGCCGACACGGGCCAACTCTCATTGACTGTATCTCGGCGAATACACGTTGTAATCAGATTTAGCGTTAAAAATACGGTTCATTGAACACTTGTCTTGCGCATAATCGAATGAAATCCTTGGCCGGCGATCGATGAACTCGAAAAAAGGACTCACTGGAACGAGATCGTTAGCTGTCCTATAGCTTCCTTAGTATATTGATAGACGTAATGAATGCTATAGAATTAAATTCATTGGTTTTTGTTATTTTGTGATTATAAAAATTATATTAAAAGAAAACGTGACAACTATTTTCCTTATATAAATTATTACCTCTTGAAACCATAATGAGTACAGTACGTGTCATACTTATTTATTAAATAATAGTAATGAAAATCAAAATTGACCAAATAGGTTTATGTGGTTGAGATTCAGTCAACGAATTTTACGTTTTTCCCGATTCCTTGTTAACTATTTGTATTTCCTGTAACGCAAATTTGAATATTTGACGCGGATTTTAGATTACGCTACGCTTATAAGTAGTACGTGTCTTCATCTCGTGTACGTGCCCTTAACCGCGTCATGATATTCGATGAATTCTTTTTTGTTTATGTAATTAATTGCGCAGTTTCAATGTAATTCCATACTTTGACATATCCAAATTGCGTAAATTCTTTTTTCTCCTCTCTCAATTGAGTAGTCAGTAAATTGTTGAAAGATTCTTCGTATCGTTCAGTATGATTTTATGCCTCAGTATAATGTCAGTTCTTTGGTCTTAAGTCGTTTCACGTACAGGAAAGAAATAAGTATTTATTTAATAGATATATACTTTATATTTATTCTCAGCGCATTTGTAAAAATTTTCTCAGAAGAGACTGCTATTAGGATAGTTAGGTTTTCACTTGAAAATATTTAATATTTATAACGAGGAATAAAATATCATTATATTCACATTACCGAACATTTCATTTACTAATTGCAGTTAGTATTATAACTACTTAATGAACATTTTTTATTAGGCAATTAATAATTAGTTTATCGATTTTACTGTTTTCCAAAATTATATGAGTAAGAAAATAAGAAAAATATTATAGGTAATTTCATTGACGAGATTGTTAGCTTATTTATCTTATGATATATCGTCATATACAAGGCTCTAGGCCAAGGTAAATACGACCTACAAATAATTATTCAATATTTATAACAAATAAACAGTATCTTCCACGTTAAAATACATACGAGTATGTTATCGCAATGGGTTGTCAAGCCATCAGCTGATACATGTAAACAATGATATAGACCCAAGTTATGTTTATTATTTTATTTTCTATGAATAATGAGGAAACGATACGGTCTTAAAGTTATTGCAACCCGGCTTATTGTTACATTTTACTTATATTTGTATCGAAAATATTTATTATTGTTTACAAAAATGAGAATAGGCCGGTCGATTGGCATGTCCCGTTAACGAACCCGCGCGCTACCTGCGTGACGTATAAAACGTTGCTTACCCCACCAGCGCGCCATTAGTACAGCGACCGCGCGCGCGATTGCACGTACACACCGATTCTCTCGCTCGACTCTATGTGTATACAAGCCGCTCAAGAGACATGGAATACTATAATTATTGGAACGATATGTTATATATTCATAAAGAGACGAGCCCGACGGTGGATCCTGCCAGCGCTTCAGCACGCCGGAGCAGTCCACGTGATCGACGCCACTCTCCATTACCGACGACGCCGCCGACGCCGCAAAGGATTTCTACAGAAGAACTAGCAAAAGTTCTTCGCCCGCACCTACTTACAACGGAGCGGATGTGGGCCTTGGGCTATCCTCTGGAAATAGACCCTGACTCTTGTAAAGCCGTTGTATACATCAATCCACCGCCTCGACCTAAGCCTATACAGTTTACTTCTTTCGATGTTAATGCGCCGGAGTTCATACCCGGTGGCTCCCAGAGTGATAGTGGACGTGGATCGTGGGGATCGACCCCTCGATCTGATAGTGATGAAGAAGCGGATGCAGTGGAACATTTGTGTGTAAGATGTGACAAAAGATTTCGTGTAACGCGAGAAGGTGAATATTTATTCGAAGAATCTTGTGTTCATCATTGGGGTCGCATCAACGTTAACTCTAGACATACATGTTGCAACATGCCAGTGGGATATAAAGGTTGCAGCACGACTCGCTTTCACGTATGGACTGGTACTAAAACTGGTATGAACGGACCCTTGGAAGGATACGTGCGTGCTCGGTCACCTCGCGGTGGTGTTTACGCTATCGATACAGAGATGTGTTATACAGCTGCAGGACTCGAATTGGCTAGTATAGCTGTAACAAGGGCTGATGGACATCTTGTATACAGATCGCTAGTGAAACCTAGTTCGACTGTTGTCGATCACAACACTCGCTTCTCAGGCATCAGGCCGCGCGACTTGGCGCGCGCGACTAAGACGCTTAGAGATATACAGAACGATCTTTTAGGATTCATCGGAAGTGATACGATTTTAGTTGGACATGCATTAGAGAATGACTTAAGGGCCTTGAAGTTATTACACAGTGCGGTGGTGGACACTTGTGTAATGTATCCCCATCCGCGTGGTTACCCTTTCAGACGATCCTTACGTGCTCTGTGTGAAGAATTGCTTGGACGCAGCGTTCAGCAAAGCACCTCTGGCCATTCGCCGGTGGAAGATGCTCGCGCGGCAATGGATCTGGTTCTACTCAAAATTAACGAAGAACTCGCACATCAAACTTGGAGATTAAATCCAAATTTGCAACCGTACGATCCCTTAATTGGTTCCGCCTAAATTCGAGTGATAAGTGTTATACGATATGCTATATGAAAAACTGTCGGACTATTTGTAAGTAAGTTTAACTTATTACGTTGACGGAGTGCGCATACTGTGTATGTGCTTTCGAATTGCGAAAAAGCAATAAACGTGATATTTTTTTTACATTTTTGTATTTTTTTTATCCCCGTATAATACCCGATAACTTAATAAAATTTATTTAAGTCTAGTTTTGAAATTGAATTAGCAAGAAATCTATGAATTAGTATTTTTTATTTGCAACGGTAAAATAATAAAGAAAGTATGTCATTATTAATGCAAACCTCATACGAGCTTATGTCTCCGTCATATGATAGAACACTTTCACTGCGCTGGATTTCACTGCTACATAACTAACGCTTATTAATGTTGATAGAGCATAGGATTAGGTTAACAAAAACTTTTTACCAGTAAATGTTTTGTGATAATTGTAATCAATTAGTAGGAAAAATAGACCTTTAAGAAATAGAATACTATATAATTATAATAATAAATTAATACTGTATGAAAATACCAAAAAATATTGTTTATGTGGTTTAATAAGCTTGATGATTAATTAAGTCTGTGTCAAACCTTTGTATTGAGGAAAATTATGTCATGTAATACTATTTAAGATTACGCGTAAACAAACATCGTTATCAGTATCTCAACACGTTTACTAGGACTAATCATATGTTCGATGTTTACCTAGCCAAGTGACTAAGCGCTTATTTCATTGAACAGCGTTTTTTTTTTTTAATTTTTTTCATCTGAGTCAGTTAAATGATTTGCGGCTTCTAAGTAGGACGCATCAGTCAACCGTTCATCCTCGTATAAAATTACAAGTAATTTCGTCACATCACTCGGTTACACTTTAAATAACCGAGCACAAAACGTATAATACAATGTTAGGTTTTGAAGCATAGCTTGTGTAATTATACAGTATAAAAGAACGGCCGTGTGTACAGAGCGAGCTTATATAATCCGCTTACATAAACTAATGTTGAAAAGTAAGTAAAAGAGCAAGCCTAATTATTAATTATATCTTGAATTTATTGTCGCATTTAGCTTAGTTTAATTTTTTTTAAAGATTTCATGTCCAATTACGAAATTTAACATATTAACATGTAAAACCTAATATAATTAAATAATGGATTGAAATTACACATTGTTAAGAGTAATGCCCCTGTGACGGGCAACTTGGAAACGTGTTGTTTACGTTTGATGTAACTAAAATTGTTTGTTTTATTACCTACGTTTTCAATTTTTTTAATGTCATAAGATATAGCACATGATATGATGACTTAAAAATATTATCATAGAAGTCATTAGCAATAAAATCATTGAGGGCGATTTATTCGTACATTTCCTTGATAGATAGCGCCGGCATGGCTCTGCTTAACTAATATTATAGCTATCTTTTTCATGTTATCTAATCGTGAACTAAATTTAGAATTAAATAGTATAATATCGTAAACTTATAAGAATTCCACGATCTACTCTATATTATATATAAACAAAAGCGATGACTTCAATATCAAATATCGTAATTGTTAGTCATTCATATTTCAACGAAAGAGAATGCTGCTACGGTACACAGCCGCCGACACGTCACCGCTCGCAGCTCGCCGAATGTTTCCTACAAGCAGATTACAGTAAGTATCAAGTGCCTAGGTTACAACGACTAGCATCGATGCATAATATTATTACAATAACCGATATATAACATTATCACCTGTAAAGATAAATTATCATTAAAATACACCTTATCATTTTATCTTATGGTCAGTGTTCGACATAGTATTTTTCATTAAAACGTTCTAGTTAATACAGGTAAACTTAACAATATTGTCTAAATATTTATATCATAAATACAGATTTTTCCAAGGTCTTCTTGTATTGTATATAATAACAAAAAATAAATTCTTAAGTAAATGTTAATTAAGGCTGAAATAATGTGTAAGTTTATTTATATTAGTCGTACTTCAGCTTTATATGGTTTGTCTGTTTAATGTTTAACAATACGATACGAGGCAATTTGACCATGGCGCTTGCAGAGCTCGCCTCCGCGTCGATACTCTTTCACAATAACTTGCACAAAGTAAGGTTCCGTTTCGTCATCGCACTTCGACACGCCTTTGATCCCCACCAAGACACCGTGACACGGCATCACATAAAGTTTACCCACATAAGTAGAGAGATGTCGAAAATCGAGATCACAATACTACCATATACCTTCGAAATCTTTTGCTGTTTTACTTACAATATTTAACTTAAAATTTATAATTTCAGTAATATATCTAATATAAAAAAAATTTACTACTTATATGTATATATTTAAATAAATCAAATAACTAAATCAATCAACTTAGGTTTAGGTAAGAATCATCTTAATACAAAGAGACCTTGAATTCTGTACAGACGTTACTGAGACGGACAAGTTTTTTTGTGCCGTGTTTAAAAAATTGTAAAGCTTGTTATATGTGAATCGACTTTGGCAATGATTAAATCATTCAAATTATATAGCCGCGTAACGAGCAAGCGATGGTCGCGGAAGGTTTGTTGCTTTATATTGGAGTGACCCTACTTCCTAGTTCCCTTGAAAAGGTCAATGAACCGAGAGAGACGTAGAGATTAAACGCACGACTTTGTTTACCCTTTTAAAATATAAAACTATGATAATCAAGTAAAATACGAAAACAGGAAATCGAAGTGTCTAAACTAACTGTCCGTTTTTGTTATTCAGATTGGAAGTTCGAACGCTTGTTGAAACTAGGTCAAACTCTCCAATAGTGTCGCATTCTGAATATCAAGACTTTAATACATGCTTATATCTTTACTGACCTATAAACTGATACAGACATATTATTTAATAATAAAAAAAAAATTATTAATGTAATGTCATAGTTGGACAGAGGTTCTATCGATCATTGTTAAATAATTTTTGAGAACATTATTTTTAACTTTAAATGCAAATTACAGAATTTATAATTGAACTTTTAATTCATACCGGTATCTCGTCTGGACCGTGACCGTGAATTTTTTATTAGTTTTTCACAATACGAACTGTTTGTATATATTTAAATATATGAACAAGGCAGTAATGTCAGTGTGGTTTCGAATAAACTCTTTGTAAATTTGTGCTTATTTCATTACTAGCTGCTGCCCGCGACGTCGTCTGCGTGAACGCTATACAGCACCAAAAATACCTACGATTATACCTTTTAAAATAACATTCATTTACCCGTTTCTTCTTTACATTCCATATCTACAGAAAGTACAGTAACAGAGGGAGACTGTCTTTTGTAAAATTGACTTTCAAAAAGTGCTTATTTTTAGCCTGCTTTGAATAAATGATTTTATGGTGATTCTGCTGAATGAAGTCATAAGTTGTGACTGAAACGGATGGAGAAAATAATAAATAAGGAATACATAATAGGGTAAAAATACATATTTATAGGACTTCTCGATAAACAACATTAGTAGTTTGGCTCTCCGCAGCCAAAATGTAAAGAGAGTCAGGACTGGTGACGCGGGAGCAAGCGACGTACAGCTGCCCGTGTGAGAAGCAGCTCGTCCTGAGGTCGACACCAGCTACCCTCAGTGTCTGCCCCTGCGACTTATTGATGGTCATTGCGAAGCAAACATTCACGGGGAACTCTACGCGCTTGAACTGGAACGGGAAGTTATGAGGTATGAGGGGAATGCGTGGTATAAATACTGCCTCGCCGACGCCACAACCCGTAAGAATTTCCGCCTCAATGGTGTGTTTGTGGAGCGAGATGACTTTAAGGCGGGTCTCGTTACACAACTTTGGAGAAAATAGGTTCCGGAGAAGCATTTCTTATTTTTATGATATATATGGCATGCTTAAATTTCCTCTTTCTTCGTTATTTAGCTCAAATTGCTTACAGCAATAGCCTGCCGTTTTTGAGTTTAAATTTTGTTATACATCTATGCAGTTCTTTTTGAGTTCTGTTTGTTATTACATACAGAAAAACTCGATGAATTTTATAAGACGTAGATGAAGCAGCTTAAAACTTATATAAACACGTTTTTTTAAATTGTCTTGCTCATCTCTGAAACGAATCAACGATACATTTTTTATTAAAATGCACAACTCCATCTATGACTTTTATAAACAACTATTAACCTCGCCAACATGATCAAATTTAAATTATTTATATCCAAAAAGAGTTTACACACGTAATTCGACTTGATGTTTTTGGACTCTCATAGATGGCGCTGCTCTAAAATTGTCTTGATACTACTTATATTAATTTCTTATATTATTTTCATTCTTACATTAATAATGTTTATCAGCCTAAGTTACTTATATTTCGTGATTTTTATAGTGTGAAGATAGCTTATAGCATGGTTATTAACATAATAACAACATTCAAATATGCGTCGTTAGATTACACGCTGTTACAGAATGCGTTGAAGAAATAAAGGTTCACTGCTCGTTCCCCGTAGGCGTATAGCGTGATAATATGTAGCCTATGTTATGACCCGACTTCTTAATAATATTCGTGCTAAATTTGAAGTAAATCCATGCAGTACTTTTTGAGTTTATCCCGGACATACATACAGACAAACAGACAAACAGACAAACAGACAAAAATTCTAAAAACTATATTTTTGGCTTCGGTATCGATTGTAGATCACACCCCAAGTATTCTTTTAAAAAAATATTCCATGTACAGTTTTGACTTTTCTACCATTTTATTATATGTATAGATTGTGGGGCTAATTTGTAACCACTTTCTAAGTACACAAAATTGGACTGAAGAATGGAGGAAATAATTTTCGTAGCAATTTCAAAAAAAAAAATTACATTATTCTACCATCCGATATTGCTGCTTAGGTAGGTATCTATACTATATTATTATATAATTTATATTAATATTATAAAGCTGAAGAGTTTGTTTATTTGTTTAATCTCAGGAACTACTGGTTCGAATTTAAAAATTATTTTTGTGGTAAATGGGCATTTACCGAGGAAGGCTTATAGGCTATATAACATCACGCTACGTGTTGTTACAAAAACGGGAAAAAATAATCTTTTTTGAAAGCAACTATAGTTCCACTTTTAACGTAAATATAACATCACTCTTTTACTGAGAATTTTCGAAAAATAAAAAGAAACTCAATAATAAGTTGAACGACCCAGGAATCAAACCTGAGACCCCCTGCCTGGCAGTAACGCTCGCAACCACTCGACTAACGAGGCGGGTACCTACTCTTACAGTAATTGTTTAACCATATTTAAATACGTTTTTCCCTCAAATTAACGCGGGTGAAACCGCGGGGCACAGCTAGTAAGTAAAGAAATTGGAAAATAATATATCCTGTATTAATGAGTTATTAAAAAAATATTATGCTTTACCTACTCAGTATACTAAGGATGTAAATATAGGCTATATAATGAAGTGATCACTGAGATGGCCAGGACATACTAAGAGTTTAGGCTCGGCGGTGATGAATCAATCAGAGAGTCAGGATATAACTTTACCTTCTATCTCTATCTGTCTCATACTTTTTCTGCACAACGTAGGTCGAAGGCGATGGTCACAGGCTTAAATTTTAATTTTTCTTTTATTAAATATATCAAAACTGTAAAGCATTTGAATCGCACAAGGTAACTATAGTTGTTTAGCAACAAATAATAATAAGAAATGATTTCTAAAAAAGCGACTTCGATATAATGAAGTCTGGAGAGTGTTTAATGTACCTATAAACACGTAAATATATATATTATATATTAATGCCCTGACTATCTTGAGTATATGTGTATGGACACTTTTAAACATTTTATTTTGTACCTTATAGAGATATTTTTTTAATCAGTTAAAAAATCTGATTTTAAGTGTAAATAAAGTCAGTAATTTTTCAAAGTAATAATTTCAAGCAGAAACAATTTTGTACCATGAGTTATTGACAACGATTGAGAATTTTTATTGTTATATTTCCAGAGTTAATCGTCAGACTATCACCATATATATGATAATATGACCACCTAGATATAACATACTTTATAACGAAAAAAAGAATTAAATTGGTATAGAAACCTTAGAGAAACATCATACATATATACAAACAAAAACGCTAAAAACCTGTAGGTACTTACATAATTGTGTTAGGAGTTTTCTTCAAATTCCTTGCGATTCGCTTTTGGAATCTCCCCTTTAAAACAAAAAATAAAGTCTGTTTACAATTACAATACATCAAAGATACAAAAAAATTACAGAGACGACCTAGAATATTCTTAAAACTATAAAGATTTTAATATGATTAAAACTAAAGAATTTAAAAACTTAAGCGTGTATATATGCATACAAAAATATGTTTTTCGGCATTATAAAACATGTAGTTTGATTTTTGTTCAATTAAATATAAACTTAACTTTTTAATATACATATATTTATACGGAACCCTTCTTATGTCAGTTAAACTCGAATTTGACCACATATTTTTCTTTTATTGTACATTGTTAGTGTGTCGTAATCAATAATTACGAAATAGATAATAGGTATTTTGAAATAACTTGCGCCACTTTGGTTTTCTGTCGCTATCTTGCAAATTACTTTCTTCGTGTCCGGCCTTCCGTTTATCAATGATGATTTCGTAGTTATGTATCGATTCTGCCATTCTAATACGTCGTATATCACATTCGGGAAAATTTTCTGGAAACGATAAAAACGTTTTGCGGTCGCAAATAATAAAAAAAAAAAACTAGTAATACTTATTTTGTCTGACGTTTGTTTTAATGCATATTAAGTAGTAAATATTTTTTTTTGATAATTTTTTTAATTATTATTATGTGGGTTACGATTACGACATATTAACTGCTGCTACCTTCTGTGTGAGTACGATGCGCGAAAGTCTGCTTGTGGAATACGACCTATTAGAATATTTATTTTAAAATACTAAATAAACAATTTGACCTCTGAAAATTACGCATCAGCTACACATTGTTAAAATAAATATTTTTTTTCAAAAAAGTGTAAATATCAAATTCCGTAGGATACGACGTATTAAAATGCCAGTATCGATATTTAAAATGTATAAGCTCATAAGTATTTTTAACTCTTACATGAAAGAGAAACTATATTATGTCGATTTTATAGTTTACTTTAATTTCATTAAAATTAAATAAAAAATAGCTATAGTATACAACGAATCTAATACAAAAAAAAAAATCATGTTATATCAAACTTATAAATAAAATGTAAATTTTGTGATGAACCAAATTTATCAAAACATAAAATTCCCTTGACTCTGGTACAAACGATAAGCTTATCACAGACACACACGACGTACTATATTAATAATATAGCTGGATTACGATTTCCAACAGCTGTTATTACACGCTCTATTGGCCAGTTCCCGTCGCTGTTCCTCGACTTCACGTTTAAACGCGTTTAATATTGCACTCGTAACTGCCTGAAATCTAGAGGCCTTGGTACAGTGACTCAGTTTCGATATCTCAGTGCTCTGATGACCTTTTACCGGTTCCCGCATTGCTGCACGCTTAACTAGATTAGGTATTTACTTTAGCTACGAGTTTGTATTCCTACATTTCCTAAACAAGAAGTTCATTTCTTACTTAGACTTTTAAGCGATATGAATAATTATCGTTTCTGCTTAAAGTACAATATTTTACGCAAAAAAGACCAGACTAACTGGTAGAGCCGAATATCTGGCTGTATTTGTCCAGATAAAGCAACGAAGAGTCTGCTAGCTACTTTATAAATATTTTTATGCCTTAAGATAATTGAAATGAAACCGCAAACTTCATTTATACTTATTGTTAGTAAAAAAAATCGTGATTGACTTACTGACTACCAAACTCATCATCCCCGAGCCTAAACCATGGAAGCTAATTAAATTTAATTGAAGGCTCTTTTAGAATGTGTGATGAGGAAATATAATTAAGGATTTTTTTTGGAAATTTTTCTAAGCCAAGGAGATGCAAGCTCTTCATTTTTGTATAAAAAACATTGCTTATATGTGTTTAGGCGTTTTAAGAAATTCGACTTACATATGTAAAATGGTGTGTGAAACGTTGTATGGGAGCTCTGTCACTTTGTAAGTTCAATGAGAAATATAACAATTATTGTGTGGGTTTTATCGTATTTTGAAATTACTTCTAAAGATGTAAAATATATTTTTTTAAACTTAGTTATTTGAAATGTAAACATGTATGTTTTACTTTATACAAATTGGGTTATTTTGCGCAGAAGCCATGAACAAGTAAGTAATAATGAATAAAAACATATTATGGTAGAGTCAATATACAATTTGATATTTAATTTAATGCCTCTTCTTTTTGTAATAATTCCACTTAAAATACTCAAATTAAGTTATTATTGACTGGCCCGTGGCGCAGTTGGCAGTGGCCCTGTTTTCTGCTCCAGGGTTGTGGGTTCGATTCCCGCCTCGAGTCTGGGTGTATTATGTATTAATTTATATATGTATTATTTATATGTATATTTATTTAAAAAAAATGTATATCAGTCAACTGTTACCTAAAACACAGGCATTAAGTTGCCTACCTTAGGAACAGACGACCGTGTGTGTGTGTGTTAAGCATATTTATTTATTTATATTAACCCGAATTTTATTTTATTATTTTAAATGAAATAAATAATTATATTAAACGAATCAGCCTTTTTCAACCTTTTTCAACAATCAAAATCAAAAATAAAAAAAACAAAGCAAAAATCAATTCACAGTTATAACAATAATTATGATACCAATTTTAAGTACAAAAAAGAAACAAAACGGATGGTCGTCCCATTGCCGTCTGACTAGTCCATCGGCCTATCTGTACTCTGTAGTAATTTTTCTTTTCTGCATAAAAGAATTAAAAGGTTTTTGAAACTTTTATGGCTCTATCGGAAAGGGAATTTTAGAAACAATAGATTTGTAGTATTCAAAAATTTCTGTTATAAAAGTAAAATCGAAACAAAAGACAAACAGCTGAGTCACGGTTGTAGGAATTGTAGGGTACTGTTAACTCCTATAAAGAAAGTGTTTAAGTTTTGTAAATGTTATTTTGTTAAATGTACATTTTTCAACCGACTTCAACAAAAGGAGGAGAAGGGAGGTTCTTAATTCGTCTGTTTTTTTTTGCATGTTTGTTAAGCGATTACTCCGTCAATTATGAATCGATTTTAATGATTCTTTTTGTTAATTGGTAGGTCATACTACAGAGGTGGTCCTATAGACATTTTATTGAAATCAATTTAGCGTTTTTAAGGAAAATCAATAAAACAATTAATAAGAAAAAATCAACAGAAATAAAATAATAAACTTTAATTAAATTTAAATAATATAATATTAGCTACTACTGCTAAAAACCAAAGCAAACAAAAATCGAAGGAAAGCTGATAATCGTAAAGAAGTGCATCAACATTTTTATGCATTCAGACACAACCGTCAGCGTCAACGTCGTCTGCCCTCACCTAGGCACCGACTTCAAAAAATAACTGATCATAAATTGTGAATAGGCTCAGATTAATAAACAAAAGAATCTTTTGTTTAATCTGAGTGAATAGGTATATAAATATCGATAATTTCGTTGCTTGTCCTTTAATGCTCTTTGTTTTGAAGTAATGAAAATATTATTTTGTATTTTTAGTTCAATTTTATACATGTATGTAGGTATAATCAAGAAGTCGCTTTTTGTTTTTTTTTTTCTAAACAAAAAATATATTTAAATCGCTGCGTATTGAAAAAGGTTTTTTCTTTATTCAATGCCATATATTATGGGTAACGACTAACGCGTCTCAACCTACGTTCTCGCATAATTTAAATTGAGGAGACAATTAAATGGTTTGCTATCACGGTCTTACTCTGGCACTGAACACCAAGATGTAAATATTGTGGATAAGATTGACATTTCACCACTATAGCCAGCAGCGTTATAAGAAATATCATATTGTTTAAAGCGATTGGAAAGATACTGAACGCCATATGAATACATAATTAAATTAACTTGCATTGTTTAAATCTCTTTCTATATTTTTACCGATTAAATGTCTTCGTGATGTTACCATATAACTTATGAGCCTTGTTATAATTTCACATTATGGTGATGAATATAATTTTTTTTTGTCAATTAACAAAAAAGGAATGATATTCATCCTTGAACGTTGTAATATAAATTATCCATATTTAACAATATCAATCACTGGAAATGGTTACGTTTTATAACAATATTTTTTATTACCAGATGGCTCTGTGATCATATGGGACATCCGCGATTTGAACGTCAAGGAACACAAGACATTGAGGGTTAACATTGAGTTTGATCACGCGTCTCATGTGGCCTGGAGTCCAGACTCAAAAGCTTTCGTCTTACACACGGTGCGGGAAAATAATATCGTTGTGTATAAGATCGAAAAGAAAAAAGATGGAGCCATAGGATCTGCGACGCCAGTTATTACTTTCGATAAGGTAAATACTATTTTGTCTATATTTTCTTTCAAAAATCGAGCAGTGTGGCGGATTAAACTGTTATCATTCTCTTTTATAAAAAAAAGGGTTGTTACCACTGCCAGATTAAGTAAGCGCGGGCCTGTAGCAAATTCTAGATGACAATACCGATAATTTTCCTGTACCTGGTCTGTGGAGCAAGTGCATAAGAAAAAAAAAAGTTCGTCGCGATCCCACACTGATGTTAACCCCTGCCGGCTATACGTATTCCAAAAAAAAAAGGCCGTCGCAACCCCTCCAACACCAAGTTTACTCCAACAGGCTATGTATACTCATAAAAACAAAAGATCATCGCCTCTCCATAATCACATCGGTATTTTATTAACGCCAAAGAAATTGTCAGATCTTAATAAGTCTCCACTCAAAAAATTACGCTCAGGCAATAGAGTGGATTTAATATGCGGGGCCCTTTTTCGCGCGGGGCCCGTAACAATTGCTACTCTGGCTTTGTGGTTAATCCGGCACTGGTTGCTACTAGTGGAATATTTACAGGCATGAATAGTTCAATGGCATTGAGCTATTCATGCCTGTATTTGTGATTAAATTGTTTTTCAGAACAAAATCAATATTTTACAGCGAAAACCTGTTCCAAGTTCTTATTTAAAATTTCAAATAATTTTAAATTCTTGAAACTATATACGAGTATATACAAAGATAGCTCAGACTGAGCAATTTATTAAAATTGAACGGTTAATAAAAATAACCCTACTTCCTTTGTTAAGTACTAAATTTATCCAGCATCATAATGTATTTATATCTTAGATAAAATTTTAAATATAAATTAAGCTCTGTTATAAACTAGAAACTTTGGTAGGACTTTTCTAGAAAATAAATTCATGAAATTGTGAAAAACGCATCGGACGACTTTAATGTTCAAAGTAGAATATCGTGTTCTTTGTATGTATGCCGTCTTATAATGAATATATTGTAATTAAAAATTCAACATATTTATATTTTATATATTACGATAATACCACGAATAGCAAGGTTTATTTCAATTAACATCATACTGCTACAAGAGAAAAAAATATATAATTCAGTCTATGATTCTAAACGACTTTATATTTTAAATATATAATTAAGTACAGTTAGAACGTACACAAACAAAACATATACATATATAACGTAGGTAACAAAGTTTTCATTTACTTAATATCCTGCAAGAAGAAAAGAAAATGTAAACGTTTACAAAAATCAGCCTTCCTGCGGACAATCGGATAATTAATTAATTAAATAAATTAGTAAACTATTTTTCGCCAAATATTGCTTATTTTACGGTAATCAGTCGTATAACTACTTAATATTTATTATATGCAACATTTTCTTGGCATACTTTTACTTTCAGTTTCACTGTATATACCTAGTAGCGTATTTTAAAGGCGTTTGTCATCGACGCGACACGCAATTCTTAACCAAATAATATTTTGTATAAAAAATTGCTTAATATATATATATATATGTATTATATATATATATATATATATATATATATATATATATATATATATATATATATATATATATATATATATATATATATATATATATATTATGTATCTGTATTGTGATTCGCAATTTTCGCATCTTTGAATATTTTATTTTATAATCAATGATTTTCAAACTTCCTTATGTTTACATCAGACCATTATATTTAATGGCCATTTGAATCTCAATATGTTATCCATTCTTCATTTTTAAATATTTACGCGGAAATAATTTTTAAAACAATAAAATCACCTAACAATGTCGTAAAAACGGTCTAAAATTATCTTATGCATTTACTTATGAACAATAATATAAATAGATCGTAATGAAGCTATGACGTAAGAGAACGGAAGTATAGTTAAGTTGTAAGATGTTCCGTTGATGTGATGACGTATGAAGTTGACTCTTGTTTTGATAATAATAGAGCGAGACATGATAACAGTAAATAGGTTTTGTTATTGTTACGCACTTACATTAAATATAACTCGATTCATATGAGTATAGTACGGCTTATTGGATAATTTCTGATATGGTCTATTACATTCGTTTACGAGTGGGTTAAACGTTTCGTGTTACGGTTCATGAGGCAATTCATTTATTACAAATCATTCATTTATTCATTATAATTTTATTACAATATTTATATTTATATCAATTAATAGAACCGAACCAACTGCTCTACAAATCTGTAAACGTAAAAATATTTTAAATTATTTGAAATGATGAAAGTTATATATAATGATGAAAATTTTATTTAATAGCTGTGGTTTCACCTGTGGCTTAACATTCAATCGCGTGGCTTATGATGGTAAAAGCTTTTAGTTTGTGTGTTCATCTATATAAGCTATCTTCATCCGATATTCGCTGAAATGCGTTGTAGTTTATAATGTAGAGATATACTATAACCGCATATATATGATAGAACAGTAACAAACATACACAATACAATCACTAACAACCTTTCACATTCATAATATTAATTCAACGTAATTGCTTAAGTACTTATCCCTCTCATGTTCGACGACATTCACCGTCTTCCATATTATGGGTCACAGATTTCACATTATATTCGTTAAAGATTAACTCGGTCGCAGTATTCGCGTGATATTTGAACGCCTGTATAATTAAGAGAATACGTAAAATGTGAACCCGTTTCCGTTACTCAAACAACTAATCGTAGGTTAAATATAAATTACACGACGAACGAGGCGTTAAAACTAAACTAACTGATTTAATTACGTACAAATGTTAGTAAAGATAAACGAATTAGATCAATACCAGATGAATAACTGTGATTTTTTAAACTATGTTATGTAATTTGAAATTATAATATATATACTTATTATAATTTGTCAGAGCAAGTAGTATCTATTTATTTAGCTAAATCTTGAATATATGTATAAAAAAGTTAATAATTTGGCTAATTTTTAATTTTAAACGTCCTTAATAGTTTGAAAAAGGTCTTTTTTGAAAAATATTTCTTTAGTGAAAAATTAACACGATTTTTAATAAAATCAGATCAAAGCAGTTTTATAGAGATTGTATATTTATATTGTTGATTGTATGTTTAGAAATAAATACATATGCGTGCTTATGTCGAACATTATAGGATATGGGATTATATTACGAACGTTAATTTAATTTAAAAAACTTCATACAGAACGCCTGTCACGTCAGCAGGTTTTAAATGTATGTCATCGAAACAAATAAGCGATGTCTTACATTCGTCATAATTGTCAATTTTAATTTATTTTTAATGTGACTCGTTTGTCTAGAATAACGATCGTTTGACCATGAATCGCAAATTCGGCAGGTTTTGATCGTAGTATCTTGAAATACGCATTAAATATAGAGCGACCGAAAATAGGTGGGCGTCATATTGAAAACCCACGTTCAGAGCGTTGGCCTCAGCTGAAAAATTAAGTTGCACGAATCTCAGTCAGTTGAGGAAGTTTATTTAACACTTCCATATGTATTTATGTCCGTAATAAACGTAAGAACTGTTTTAATAAAATTTTCACGAATATAGTGATGAAGAAATGTAAAATTATGATAAATAAGAATAAAACTGTTAAAGCTTGAAGATACAGAAATAATTTGAGAAAATTATTGTGTAAATTAATGCGTAAATCTAGTTTATAAAGTTCGATCGTATGTAAAATTCTAAAGTACCCATACTATGTGATCCGTTCAGGGTAGGAGGGTGTCTTAAAGTATACCACGCTTGGTCGGGGTGATGATGTTAGGTTTTCGAGAAATCTCGTGCTTTTTCGAGCTATATTCAAATAAGGCGCGCAGCTTTCAGTGCTTTTTAAACTCTCAGGTGACAGGTGACACTACGCTACACTACCACTACTACTCCTGACTACAGCTTTTTAACTTTCTGTTTGCAAAAAATATATTTAAAAACATATTTATGAATAACTACGTGAAAATTTTGAGGAGGTGGGGGGGGGGTCTTTATATTAGCAAATAATAATAATACGAGTGGCCACCGATGTATGGGGTATGGGGTTAGAAAATTGCAAAAAAAATTGTCACTTAATATGGTTAGGCAATTTTCCCTTATTTGCAATTATAATAATTAACGCCATTAAAGTACCATTCGTTAACCTTTAAATAATAAACAATTTTGTTGAAATAGGCATTTTCTAAGAATTGTGTTCAATTTTATAGCATGGACTTATTTAATTTGTCTTCTGAAATAGACCATAAAGTACCAGTAAAAAACAAAAGTAGACAAAGTTTGCCAATGACACTAGTTATTCGCAAACGTATTTTACGAGACAGGTAGTAGGTACAGTAATTGTTTTCAATGTTACATGTATACATATTTTTACCGAGTCAATATTTTAAGAAATTCGTACGATTTACTTTCTTCTTCTTACTTATTCTAAATGTAAGATTATATTGTTTCAACAATCAACCGAATCCAAACCCCTAGGAGTGATCTTAAAATTTACATGTTACCTTAAAGATTATTATTACCTTTATTAGATACCCTTTTCATTAAGAATTATCGGTTCACAATTGGCGAAAATATCGTACATACCCACATATCAAAAAAACAAATATACATACACAGTCCAGTCAAAACTTGACTTCTTATTATTCGGTTATTTTTACAGGCCTGCCTTATCAATTTAGCGATACAGTTTTAAGAGTTCATTCAATGACGACGTAGGCAAAACATCTCAACTGCTTTAGATGTTTACACACGTTTTAGTATAAATAATAAAGTTATATAAGGCAAATAAAAAATATCCATATGCTATATGAATAAAAAGTACACTAGTTAATTCTTTTTATTTCCTAGTTTATTTTGGTTTGGATGTTTTTTTTTTCACGGCATAAATGAACTTGAAACGAATTTTAATCAGAAAATATACGCAAGCAGTTTGTTAATAGTCGTAAATATAATAAATGAATAATTTATACCATTCATAATATTTAACATATTAATAAAATAAAATGTAAATATAACAAATATATTAATTTAATAAACATAAAATTTATACAATTTTTTCTATACTGTTTATGAATAACTCTTTTTCACCGTCCTTACGGCTATATTTTTACGTGATGTACCAAACTCAAGTTAATTTGTGTTCATTGATATACTCAGTTATAATACTAATCGATCAGCACTGTACAATGAAATTGATTAAAGTACATATAACCTTAAAGTTTGTTTACAAAAAAATATTGTTGTAACGACGTCAATGATCACACACATACCTAGTCGAATAATTAATTTTTCCAACCACGATCACGATGGAATTAAAAAAATAAATATTACACCTAATTAACGAAATGATGGTTTCTTTGTTTAATGTTTAATTGGTCGTCGTTTGTATCGCTACGTGTTCGGAGCAGCCTTGGTTAGTCTGTCGTAAGCCTAATCGCTTGTCTTTCAAGTATTAGGAAAGATCTACCAATCGCAATACAATTGACAGATAATGTTATCGTACCTAAAAGTGATTAAGTGAAATCTGGAAACGATAGCCCGGAAGGTGTGGTTTAATGTTTGTAAAATAGTTTGATTACAATTATTGTTTCGTGATCGAGCCTAGTTCTCAAGAAGTCGTTGGATGAACTTGAATGCGGCTGGTGAACTTACAGGTATAATTAGTAATGTTCACGCTTCATTTATCGTCAACGCAATCTTCCTGTTGTGAATTCAATAGGTTACGGTGATAATGTCCATGATACAATTTATTATACGAAATTACGTTTAAGCATCATATTACATAGTCATATATATAGAAAAAAATACATATATAAAAATTCTATATTAGTATTTATGAATAAAACAAAAGGTTTGTAATCGTAAGAAAAAAAAACCTAAATTATATATATGCGTTTATATGAAGGTTACAAGTATAAGTATTTTTTGGAGCTTCGATGAAACAAAATCTGTCAGTAAAAATCTTACAGTACGTGGTGCATTATAAAGATTAAGCACATGAATATGAAAATTTAAAGTTGTCGGTCGATTATTGCACGAAATTTCATTTAATTATATTTACAGCCAGATGAGAAAGCCTCGAATAGCTATAAATGTCACGTAATGTTTACTAAAAGTAATAAAATCTGTAATTTCCTCAATGGAAATGTAATATAATATATATTCATAAACTATCTCTGCCCTCTGTACCCCTTAATAAATTATTGTACTAGCAAAAATAGTTTTACCGGCAAATAAGTAAAGAAATAATTATTTATACATGTTGCTTGTTGCTGAGTAATAAATGGATGGTAGTAAACACGTAAATGGCACTGTTGTAGATAATCGGTCGCAGATTGTACGGATCTGCTTATTCAAGCCGCGGCTGTTACTATTTTCGTGACTGTTTATATGTATTGACATAATTATACACTCATTTGCAAAAAAAACGGGCGGTTTCGATTTTCTTCCTGGCTGAAAAAAATAAAATACCAAAAAGGTTTTAATCATTTGAACATGTTACTGGCCAGTTATAAAAGTGCCATAATGTTTATAAGAGTACATTACAAATTCAAATTTTTGACTGAGCCTGGTTTTCAAAGAAAATAACTTTTAACTACATTTTGTGGCGCGAATTCCCTATAGTTAATATCGACTCTAATTAACTTTTTGTCAATTTTTATTAAATTATCTGGTGTCCTTGACATTTAAAAGTATTGTTATTGCTGTTTAGCAATCTCGAAAATGGTAGATAAAGTGATAAAAGCGAGCAAAATTATTGCGCTGCTCGAAGAAGGTTGCAGTCAATGCTTCGTGGCTCAGAGGCTAAATGTGAGTCGGTCGACAGTTCAAAGGACCTGGCAGCGCTATCAAGAGACCGGTTCCGTCAAGAGAAGGCCTGGTTCTGGCAGAAAGACATGTACCGAACCACGGGATGATCGTTTTCTAGTTATTCAAGCGTTGAGAAATCGCAAATCTTCTTATGTGGACCTCAAGAACACCCTCGAAGAAGTAAGAAATGTGCAAATTAGTCTATGGACGGTCAGGAGGAGGCTTCTCGCTGCTAATATACACAGTCATCGCCCGGCACGCGGCCCTAAATTACTCCGTGGACATCGAGTTGCCAGGCTTAGCTTCGCTCGAAATTGTGTGTCATGGACTCATGAAGACTGGGATAGGGTATTGTTCTCCGATGAAGCCAGGATATCTCTGCATGGTGAAGACCGACGTCGGCGAGTGCTACGTAGACGAGGAGAACGCTTTGCAGAGGCATGTTTTGAAGAAATCACACCTTATGGAGGGGGCTCTGTTATGTTTTGGGCAGGAATAAATTTTATGGATCGTAAGGAGTTAGTCTTCATCGAAAACGGTACACTGACTGGACACCGATACATAACGGAAGTTCTAATTCCTTATGCACAACCCGCTTTAACCGCTCTTGGCGAAAACTCAATTTTTATGGACGACAACGCTCGCGCCTACCGGTCTGGCGGTGTGGATGCGTATATGCTAGAAGTCGGAATTCGTCGTTTGGACTGGCCAGCTAGAAGTCCGGACCTCAATCCCATAGAGCATGTCTGGGACGTTCTGAAGCGACGAGTGAGATCAGTGCAGCCGGCTCCGCAGACCATCAGAGAGCTAAAGAATGTGATTACCGCGGAGTGGGAACGTATTCCCCAAGAAACCATAAAAGATATACTCACTAGCATGCCCAGACCAATGCAAGCTGTGATTTCAGCAAGAGGGGGTCACACTCAATACTAAACTTTTATCTGCTTTTAATGTATTCAAGAAAAACAAAGAAATTAACGCGTTTCATTTTTATTTAGCGAGCAGGTACAATCATAGTGTTTTGAGCTTAAACATTATTTCTTAATAATTTAATTAAAATGTTATGATAAAACTGATGAAAACTATTCCTTCCTAATTAATTTATAAAATTCTGAGGATAACAATACCTAAAATTGTCAAACAAACTAATAGTAACTATAAAATAGTTCTTTGCTTAAGTGCCCGTTTTTTTTGCAAAAGAGTTTAATAGTCACAAAAAAAGTATAACACAAGATTATTGTTGTAATCGATGGGGGAGAGGTCGATGGGGGAGGCCTACGTTCAACAGTGGACATCCAACGGCTGATATGATGAGATTGTTGTAATTGTTGGTCAAATTAATTACTAATTATTGTGACCTTTAATTACATAAATATAAAAATGATCTATACGGGATAGAAATTTGCCACATGTTCGAATTAATCTAAAAAAAAAACATTATTGATCTAATTTTGGGATATAGTAAACAATTTTATATGTTTTGTTGTAAGTACAATTATTTTTGTAATTTAAAGAAACAAATTATTTAATTTAGTAATTATAATAGATGGTTTTTGGAAATGATTTATCTAAAGGAACTTTTTAAGAATTATTAAATTATTACGCGTTTGGCAATATTTTTTAAATAACAACGATACATACGAACAGCAACAGTAGGTATACAAATTATCTAAAAGACAAATCACCGTTTTAATAAGTTCAATTTATATCGTGCTCACCTTCTTATAGCTGATATTATATCGTGGCCTTAATGCAGTAGAACAATATAAAAGGACAATAAAACTACACTACAATTGAAATCCTCTGTTGTAGAAGCCTTTACACTAAGTTTTGCTTTTAAGATTAAAATATAACTTGTTTGCAATTTGTTTAATTGTTGTAGTAAACCGTCTAGTCGAGTTAGTAAACGTTTGGCATTTAAGGTGCAAAAATGTTGAAATAAGTAATTAAATTATTAAGTTTTTGTGGATTTTAGTTGTGAGGACGTAATTAATTGTATCTCTAAATAAATATGTAAATGATATTGTTGTCATGTGTACTGTTAGTTGTATATTTAGTTACAAGTGTTTCAAAATAAATAATTTAAATTAATAACTACTTACGTTTATTAATATTATTGTTATCACCAGAAATACTATCAGATTATTTTTTAAAACATATTAGATTTAAATCAAAACTTACTGGCATACACTTAATGATGTTTAATTGCATTGTGTTGGTACGTATAGTGATAAGAGGCATTGTATTTGCAATTCGCACATAATCATTTGTATACCAACGACTTTTCGTATTTCGCAACGAGTTCCTTGACTTTTTATATAGCATTGTGTGTTTTTACCAACTGACTACAATTTTAATTGGTCTCAGTCTTTTTTACCTTATCTGTTAGTGAACCTAAATCTATGATTCAAAACTTAATCTTTAGTTCATATTTAGTAAAAGCTTAGTTTAGTTCATGGTGCAAAAGCGTTTCATTAAAATCAAATAATATTACTTTTATTGAGTTTTTTTTTAAAATAATTTGTATTTTAAATTACAGACAACAAATACATAATTATATTAAAATACCTACTCGGAAAACTAAAAATATATTAAATTTAAAACGGTACTTTGAATTTACTGGAAATTTTAATTTTAATTTTTTCAAGTTAGTGTAGTAATTTTAGCAGTTAAATTGTAAACATGGTAGCATAAAAGAAACAAGAAAAGTATGTGTCGTATTTGCGTAATCAGTGCGTATCATCAACGATATGAAAAAGACTCCTAAATAAAAACCGGCCAAATGCGAGTCAGACTCGCGCACGAAGTGTTCCCCGTACCATTATCTTTAAAACGGCAAAAAATCATGTCTGTTGTATGGGAGGCCCCCTTAAATATTAATTTTATTTTAATTGAATCATTTATTTGTAAAGTGAATAATAATATAACTCAATATTTTGTGAATATTTCAAGCCGCTAGGTACCTGTTGCCGTTATCAATATCGAGCAAAAACGAGCCAAAAATCACGTTTGTTGTATGGGAGCCGCCCTTTAATATTTTTTTGATTCTGTTTTGTAGTATTTAATACATCATCTGTGAAAACTTCAATTGTCTAACTGTCACGGTTCATGAGATACCGCCTGGTGACAGACGGACAGCGGAGTCTTAAAAATAGGCTCCCGTTTTACTCTTTGGGTACGGAGCCCTAATTATAGAATATATTTGGATAATAGATTCTGTTAAGACAACAAATACCTTTTATTATGTGCTAAAAATAAGCAAAATAAATCTAAAATCATCATAGCTCTAACTTAAAAGTTAGTATGAGGTTTAAAAATCTCAGCTGAATAAAGACTTTATAAAATGTAAATATTTTATTTCTCTTTTTGCTACATTGAGAGAGTGAATTTTGTGAGATGATGCATAAGTTTGTAGACAGATGGATACAGGCTATGAAAAAGTAACTTTCTCCGTAACATAAGACGTTTTTGAAAGTGGGAAAGAGGGTTACTTGATTACAAAATTTTAGTATTACAAAAGAATTATTAGATTAATAGATCGCAGACAACCATTCTGGTTTGGTGGTACGAGTAGTCGCCTCAACGCCGGCGGTCGTGGATTCTATTGCCGCTTAAGATATTTGTATAATTATACAAATATTTGTTTCTGATATGGGTGTATGTCCTTGTGGATCTCCTCACCGTGCCTCGAAGAGTATGTAAAGCCATCGGTTCCGGTTGTTATCATAAACTGCTAGCAATCGTTACTCATGTTAGGAATAATATCCGCCAACCCGCAATGGAGCAGCGTGGTGAATTACGCTTTAACCCTTTTGTATGGAGAAGATGGCCATTGCTCAGCAGTGGGACCTTTACAGGCTAATTCAGTTTAGTTCATTAAATTAATATCTATTTTAAAAGGTTTCATTTAATCATTAAAACCAAATATTTTTATTTTATGACTGATATTATATGAAAGGATTGCATAGTATACAGTTCTGAAACCGTCTGTCGTTACGCTATAAAGCACTTGAAAGAGAATTATAATAAAATAAAAAAGCTATTACGTAAAGCGAAAATATACATTTAAAACATATTCAGTGATATCATATTAATATAGTGAGTAGTTTAGACAACTGTTGCTTTAAAGTTTAAAATATTTTAATGAGTATAGTCATATGAGTAGTTAATATATAATTTTGCTTTCAAGATTGAAAAAAATAAAAATAGAAAAATTTAATTCTATTTTAATACCTATATACTATACTACTACTTTAATTAGTTAATTCTGTCATTTTCTAAAAATGATGTTTATTATTAGCACAAGCATTATAAAAGTACGGTAATTAAGATTAAAAAGCAATTTATTAATTTATTTCTTTATAAATATTCACAAAATATCATTTTTTGTAATAATTGTCATTGCTCTTTATTGAGTGAATCCTCATTAATAACTTCACAAAGTTCTTAATGATGTAATTATAAAATTTCAATACTAATTATTATTATAACTATAGTGGTAATAATTATCTAAAATACGTCTAAATTTATACAGGTTTTTAATATGTAACATTTGTATTAATAAATTGCCTAATAATCCTTGTCTTGTCTGAATAGCATAAGAATTTCACGTGTAAATAAATATAAATAAATATATTTAACACACACACACACACGGTCGTCTGTTCGAAAGGTAGGCACTTAATGCCTGTGTTTTAGGTAACAGCCGACTGATATATCATTTTTTTACATAAATATACATATAAATAATACATATAAATAATACATATAAATAAACATATATTACACCCAGACTCGGGGCGGGAATCGAACCCACCCAGGGTCACTGCAAACGGCGCCAACGGGTCAGTCATAACGAAATAAAAAATTACGTGTCTTCACTATTTTTACCCGACTGCGACAGAAGGAGGGTTATGTTTTTCGAGTGTATGTATGTATGTATGTATGTATGTATGTATGTATGTATGTATGTATGTATGTATGTATGTATGTATGTATGTATGTATGTATGTATGTATGTATGTATGTATGTATGTATGTATGTATGTATGTATGTATGTATGTATGTATGTATGTATGTCCATTTCTTTGGCACGCCCTACAGCCCAAACGGCTGGACGGTTTTTGACATATGAGGTGTCGTTGGATTTGTCTAAATTGTAGTAGTGACATAGGCTGTATAAATTTTCAAAATGGCGCCCGCAAATGGCGGAATGAGGGGGGGGAGTTGAATTTTTTTTCTTACTGTAGCAATATGGGTATCAAATGAAAGCTAGTAAATTGTTTTATTCTTTTTAGTTTATAATAAGAGTATTTTACGCAGTCGCGTTTTTTGATTTTTTTAATTAAGCATACTTGTTTTAGATTTTTTTCGTTCAATAAACGTTTTCGTTCTTTCAGCTTTATAAAGATAATACATGTATATTACACTTGTTGAATGTAGAGAAAAGTGTTGCAAAATTATATTTTATTTATTACTGTGATGGCTAATTTGAAGTAATAATTACAAAGTATTGAGACTTAGAAGTGAAGGCCAAAAACTTTCTTTAATCTTTATTAATTTTATAAATTTACCATTGTTTTTATCAGCGTTAAAAACTGTAGTCATGAGTATACGTTTAATTTTTTATTTCGTTGATATTCTTTACTAATATTTTCCGGTACATAAATTAGTAAATATGTTACAGCATTTAAATAAAATCTTAATAAAGGTTTATTTTATAGAATAAGGATTGATATTGTAAAAAAAATGAACTATTATTGATATTTATGTGTGTATTTCTCTAATATGGTATTTTTATATGTACATATATATATATATATAATTTACAATTGAATTTATTTTGTATATGTTTACCTTGTACAATTAGCATGTTTGCCTAGTGTTTGAAAAATGCACATTCTTACGCAGTACGATAGACTACACATATATTTGTATATATTTTTCCAGTTACTCCCAAAATCCCAGAAGCAAAATGTTATATCAATTATCCGTGCGTATAAAATATTGTTGTATCTATTTTTATTAAAATCAATGAAACAGCTTTCTTAATATGTCATGTGTCTAATAATTAATTCATACATTTTTTATATAGTATCCAACACTTGTCCATACAAAAAAAAAAGCGAACATATGCGTATTAACTACGTCTTACTTTATGTTGAAATATATTGTGTAATTTCGCCAGTTTTTTACAAAATTAATTCAGTACTTTCATTTTTTTTATTAACATCATTATTAATAATTTAATTTTATTATTTTAATAAGTTTGTTAAAAAATTAGTTTGTACCGTTACTTAGCATAAAATTAAAAACAAAATGATATTGCGTATGACATTTGTAAAACAACATAAATATTATATTAAACACGATCACAAGATTTCGCTAACAGTAGTAACGTAGAGTCGCGCCACTTTCAAGATTGTGCCGGTGCAGTTCTCATTATTGTTCATACGGCAGTGCCATCTTTTTTTTTAATACAAACAATGCTTATTAAAGTATAATGGCAAATAAATTATGTTATTAGTGTTTATCTTTAAATTTTCTAATTATTTTTCAAGTTTTTGATTTTTATATTTACGGCTACTAAGCACACACAAGACGTATATTTGAGATTTTTGTACTCCATTCAATGTCTTTAGTAAAAATCTAAGACGTCTTATTTCATTTTATCTTATAACATGCCTTTTCGTACTTATTGAAATAACCGCAACATTTAGTAGTCGAAAAAATAAATTTTAAAAATTTGAATCTCGATATCGAGTCTATTTTCAATACATAAACATTACCATTTCCGATCTATATCTTCACTAGAGTCTATTTGCGTCATCCAGGTCACGACTTAGAACATTTACGTTGTGATAAACGCTCTACAATATCCATCGCAGCCTAAATATATAATAACAATGGGGGCTGATGTGCTGACAGACATTAATATTAGTGACAACTATTATATAACTCCTTGTAAGTTTACATGTAATTAGATTATAAAGTTATGCGGCTATATTTTTCGTATTACGATGATATATGATTATAATTAAAAATATTCCAAGTCATATAATTATTATATCCGTTAATTTAGTTATCAAAGACGAATTATGAATGTGTAATGTTTAGATATTTTTTTTTAAATAATAATAAAATATACTTAGCTTAAAAATAAGTAAAGTATTTTATGTACCGATTTTTAAACACTAAATGACAAAGAGTTTATAACTTGTCGTTATTATGAATCATTGCTATGTTTAAGGGAAGGGTTTTAAAGCCATTTTTTTGTCTAAGCGAAGAAAAGAATTGCAAAAACAAAGAAAAGTAAGAAGACAAAAAAGGTATCTAAATGCCTATTGAATAAGGTCTATTGAATATATTTAAAAATATGTATAGTAAGTATATTATACATATAAGATAGAGTTACTTCCTCATTTGTTTCGTAATGTTTTCTTTCTTTTTACTTTAGCTATTGCTTAAAGATATTCAACTTTTTATCCAATACAGATTTTATGTTAACTATTAAAAAAAATTAACGAAAATTGTAACGGGTCGTTTTGGTCGCTCGCCGGGACCCGCGCGAAGAGTGAAGAGTGCCGACAAGCCGTCAGACAGTCATTACGCTCGTTATCACTGTTGCGACCTTCCTCTGGAACAATGGCGGTATTGTATCTACCTACCGACTACCGTACCTTGTATTGTGTAGATATACGCTCGGATCGTCGCACGCGCAGCCTCGAGTACATATTTTTAGCTACAGGAAGGTTCGATGGTTATATTTCCTCGAGACCGTACCTACATAAAACATGATACTTTTTTATATGTAGCGGTCATTCTGTATTTTAATGTAATCAGCAAAATATATTTTTATTGTTCAGTTTAATTAAATGAACGTGATTTAAATTTTCTTATAATATGTGAAATATGTCTGTGGCATATAAAATAAGATACGATACGATATAAAAGATCGGCCACATTGTAGTAATACAAACAAAGTTTTTAGTTACATATTTTGAATGTGCGGGAGCATTATAAGTAGGTACTATGTTTAACACTTACTTAAACTTAAAAGTGATTTTGTTAAAAAGAAAGAATAAAAGAAAAAAAAAGAGAACAATAATATTAAGTTAATACAAGTTAATTTTTTTTTTGTAAAGTTTTAAACTAAAATATTTTTTTGTTCACGAATGAACAAAAAATATTTTAGTAATAATAAAATGATTAAATTATAATAACTTTTACAAAATGAAATAAAAGTTGTTTATTGTTTCTTTAGAGTTACAAAAGTTATGCGCACATTAAACATAGATATTATTTGCAGAAATATATTAAGTGAACAATACCTTTTGTTAAGAATATTATTAAAAAAAAATCTTTGTCTCTGTATTCTCTACGTTTCTTAAGTACACTCTCAACTATCTAATATTTTCTAATATTGAGGATTTCAATGACTCATACTCAAGGACATTACATGCGACGTGTCGGTGATTTCGGTTGGAATAGCTACTCTCTCAGCAACATTCTAGTATTTATTCTAGAATCCTACATCGAATTTTAGCGCCACCAGAGTGACATAGCCGAGAGCTCATATTACCTGCCCAGTTGTGGAGTATACTCGTACACGTTACACTCCTGCCGAGACTACTAAGAGCTAATAGGTCGGAGCAAGGCGAGCTTTGCATCCCGAACATCCTTCGTGTACCTAGGTTTTTCTCTGAGAATACTCTATAAGGGAATCTCTAGGACTATAAGGGATTACTACGTCAGTAGGGCAGCTCTGGTGTGGAGGGACATCGTACACAAAGAACTCAAGCATACCCCTTCGCGAGAATACGAATGTTAAGCATGCATGTGCATGCAGGGGATGAGGAGTTGCTATTGTATACCGCCTGCAAACTACCCGCTGGTTGACATTCAGCAGAACGGATGTCCGCTTTTATGTTATATGAGTTACTGAACTAATCTGCGAATGCAGTAGAGCCTACGACCAAAATGTCCCTACGCTTTTGCGTTTACTTCCAACCACAGATCTCTTAAAATATAACGAATTTATATGCCGATATTTTTTTATCTATCCAAATTTTTAAAAGAATCTACGTACCTTGAAGTTACTATTTTTATATATTATTATTATTTTATTGTTTTGAAAAATCATCACGTGATTGTGATTTTGTTATTATTTTTATGTTAACCTCACTTTTGATTGTAAATATTAGTAAATAATGAAAAAATAAAATTAAAATATAGAAAGAAAACAAATTTACAAAATTAAAAAAAAAATATTCGTGTATTTCTCTACATTATTAATTTTTAATTAGTTATTCAGTCATTTATAATTGTTTTTAAAATAATTTATATCATATGGATTAGCAGTCATTTAATATTTGTACTAATTTATATAGATAATTTCAATTATTTGCTCAAAACTTGTTCTGTTGAATGGATTACTCTAATTAACTTTTTAAGTTAAAAACAATTATTATTACTTAAATACGGGCTTTGAATTGATTATATCGCAGTCGCTTAAGAAGCCGAATCGATTGGAATGCAATACCTTCCATCATGTACTGTGGCACACCAATCCCTTATTGTGACAAAGTCAGGAATTTGGGCTTGCTTATAGACAATAATTTATCTTGGACAGCTCATGTCAATGAGGTCAGCAGAAAAATGCACTACACCTTCCACTCTCTTAAGCGTCTTCAATATTTTCTCCCTTTCAAAACCAAAATTTTGCTTGCGCAATCCCTTCTTTTACCCATCCTTGACTATGCAGATGTGTGCTATTTGGATGTGACACAGGAACTACTTAATAAATTAGAACGACTACAAAATCTAGCAATACGCTTTATCTTTGGCTTACGTAAATATGATCGCATATCCTATTTTCGAAATCAACTTAAGTGGCTTCCAATCCGCCTTCGCCGTGACATGCACATCCTTTCTTTTCTTTACAAAATACTCCATGATCAACATTCACCTCCTTACCTTAGATCCCGTTTTAAATTACTTCCTATCCCAACACGCTCTAGGCGGCCTTGCATCACAACAATGCTTGAAGTCCCTAAGCATAACACCAACTTCCTCCTTAACTCATTTACTACGCGTGCTGCAAATCTTTGGAATAAGCTTCCGAAAGTTATCCAAGAAAGCACTTCATTGAGCGCTTTCAGGGACAGGTTGAGGAATCATCTTCTCTCCAAAGTGGCTGCCGATGTATGAGGTGTGGAATTCTACACCTTATTCATTGGGAGTTGCTTCTGTAATGTATGTATGTATAAATGTTTGCTGGTATGTATTTATGTTTGTATGTATGTATGTATGTATGTATGTATGTATGTGTGTATATATGTGTGTATGTATGTATGTATATGTATGTATGTATATATTTATGTATGTATGTATGTTCAATATATGTATATATTATACTATATATTTTGGTTTTTTTTTTTTTTTCTCTCGTCTTTTGCACTATTGTGCCCCGCGTTAACTACATCTCTCACCATCATGGGTAGACTGGAAGAGATCTCTTTTAGAGATAAGTTCGCCCTTGCCAACTTACTTTGTCAACTTCAATTGTAAAAATATTTTTACTAAAAGTGCAATAAAGAATATATATATATATATATATATATATATATATATATATATATATATCTATCTATATATATATATATATACTGCATACGTGTGTACATTAATAAACACACACACACACACACACTTTTTTATATACATATTTTGTATTCCTCCAAAATATGAAGTGAAGTCTCCTTAATAAGTAAGGGGGTTTCATTTGAAAATTAATATTAAACAATAAGAATAAACATCGTCGAATTATAAAACGCTCTCTGAATATAATTATCTGTTTTGTCGCATATCTAGGTATCATTAATGCAGCTCTTTGCAAAAATAAATTATTTGATCTAAGATCGACAACTTAAGTATTTTGTTTGTCGAAGAGTCATTACCCTCTGATCTCGTAGCTAATCTGAACCGAGGCAATGTCGTCACGACCGCGTGTTTGCATAAAAATGTTTCTCGACAAACGTGATTTTTACTTATTTCTGCTGCGTAATATGTTTTTACACATATGCGATATGATATGGTCTAATATTATTGTCTCTAGACAGTTTTAGAGATTCATTTACTTACGTAAGCGTTGCGTGATTAAATTAATGACATTAATTCATTGTCCATAACATAGTTTTTCGTCATGTAGGTACCTACATATTAAGAGTGAATCAATTGTATATAATGAAATAGCAAAATAATTATATCGGTTGAAAGCATTTTCATATAGATATATATTTCACTAACAGTAACCTAAACTGCTTGTAAATATTTTACTGCTAGGTAAAGGTCTCCTTTTATTAATTATAAGTAACGGTGATATTAATTATCCACCATATATATATGTATTGGCGAATATTATATAGATATTATACCTACCTATGTTACAAATCCTACCGAGATACGTAGTTTTCTTATGATAAAATTTTATTAATCTAATCTATCTAAAAATATCTATATATTCACTAAAACTTTTTATCGATTAAGTAACGTAAAAAGGTCAAAGAACTTTTAGATGATTAATATCATATTATAAAGAAATTAAGCTACCGTTAATGTAGCCCTGTTTAAAACCTTAATAACAGTTACTTTGATTTATGTATAACAGCATGTTAAATGTTTACTGACATAAAAATTTATAATTAATTTGATATAACCAATTACTTAGCAAGTAAAGTATTGTACGGGTTGTATACATTATCCAGGACGACAAAATAAAAACCGTCGTGGTTAGCGATTTTCTCTCGGAACTACATTCAATAAAATACACTTACACACTAAATTTAATACAATGCAATAATATATTGATAGAAAAAAATGTGAATTTCGTTTTATTCTTATAATTTTAACAACATTTTATTTTTACAATTTCCAGGCCCACGAAGATAATGTAATCGGTTTCGGTATGTCCAGTAACGGAAAATTTTTGATGTCCTGTTCCTCAAAAACCGATATGATAATTTGGGATCTGAAAGGAGAACAGTTGCATCGACTCGACACGTATCTTATGAACACGCATACAGCTAAAATATCGCCGTGTGGTCGTTTCGTAGTAGCTACAGGATTTTCGCCAGACGTCAAAGTGATGGAGGTCTCTTTCACACGGACCGGGGAGTTCAAACAGGTGTCGAAAGCGTACGAGCTGACGGGACACACATCCGGTGTGTATGACGTCGCCTTCGCCGTGGACACTTCATACATTGCGACCATATCGAAGGATGGCACGTGGAAGCTCTATCATACGAGAAGTGAGTACCTTGTGATTAATATACCGTGTTATCATATCAACTCTGCAGCACCATAATAAACCAACTTTTCAAGCCACCTTTTATAAAATGAATCCAGTGTATTTACATAGTTTTGTTCTTGATTACCATTGCTACTATTTATTTATATTCAAAAGCGCCATAACTAATAATCATCATTAAACACGTGAGTCAGCACCGTAACACACGTCTTTGTTTTAAAACGCATTAATTATAAACATATGTTTTTTAGTAATAACAAAACATAATAATAGATGTTAATCTATTATATTTATTGTTTTTTAATTCCATTATCAAATCATCGAAATCGAGTCGGTCGGGACCGTACTTCATATCAGTCTGCATCGAGATCGATTTGTCATATTAAAAATCTCTGGATTATATTATTATAAGTTGTCATTGATTTACGTAGTTTTCATGAAAACTTCAAAGGCTCATAGGCAAATAAAAATACATAAATAATATTGTTCGTTATAGAGAATACACGGTAGACTGCGTATTTTTTATTTCACTTCATAAATCAAATACCAGACATATTATAAACATAAATATATATACACTGTATAATTTACATATTTCATTGGAAACAAAACCGAGCACGTCAAAATCAATTCATAGTTTTTGTATAATGTATGTTATGTTTATGTTTGTATAATTTATGTTTGTGATAATGTTTTTGCTGCCTCTTTTTTACTATATTAGTGTACAAATAAGGTCAATAGTTCAGAGTTATATATTATATGAGTTTACATAATATTTATTTTAAAACTAATTCAAGTATCTGTAAAGTTACAGCTGTTCATAATACATATGTAACGTACGTTAACCCGATCGTTTCCAGAAGAAAAAATAAAGACCGACTTGAACGGGTTATATCTAGAGGTGTAAAAGTAACGAAATAAAGCGTACCCGTATGTATTCGTTACTATAACAATAAGTACTCGTTACTTTCGTATCGTTACGTTACTCGTTACTTCTGATACCTCATAACATGCTGTTTGTGTTAAGCATCGAATCAAGTCGTATTCTCGTATTACGTATGCGTGTAGTATGATGTCGCGGCTTCGTAATTTATATAAAACATTATACACCAAGCTGGGTAAGGTGTATTTTTTTTAACTTTTTCGATTTTGAACCATACCTACATGTGTTTAAATTATTCTAAATTTAGTTTGATTTAATAGGTAAAGTGTAGAACTACAAGTGAACTGTTAACGGAATCTACTAAAATTGACTATTATGAAATTTTTAACTGTGAGCTTATGGTTAGGTATATCACAATAACATCGCAATCAATTTTGCATCGATTATAATGAAAAGTTAACAAATAGGTTTCGAAAATTATTTATTGACAATAAAATTTAAATTAAATAAAATTCTAACAATAAATCAACATAAAAATAGTTTTGCTCAAAATGAAATTAAATATAAAAATTAGTTGTCTGTAAAGTCAGTTTGCGGACGATAATTTTACGTGATAAAGTCATAAGAAAAACATTGAAGAAAAAAGTGTGTAATAAAATTATAAATTATGTACGTACGTAAGAAATTATAATAAAATGATGCGGAGAATTAGTGGTGCGCGCCATCTATAATTGTAACTTACAAGCATGTAATGTAACGGAATTGTTAGCAAAGCTAGCGACAGATGGCGGCTATGAAAATCAATATTAATACAATTTTATCTTATATGTTTAACTTTATCAAAAACTGATACGAACTACAAAGTAATTTAATAAAACTAAATTTTGAAGTTATCTATGTCTCGTAACTATTATGATTCATATTTCATAATAAAATGACAAACAAAAATATCAATAAAATAAAATAATGTATATAATAAAATAAAAATAATATATAAATAATATATAAATAAAATAAAATAAAAAAATATCAATAAAAATCATACAATGCATCATAATAATTTTCTAATAATTAATAGGTAATAGATGAAATAATAAAAACGGACAAAATAAAATGCAATACAAATATTATATATATTAGTAATCTTTTATTATTTATGCTCCAATGTAAAACTTTGTCTGCACACACAATACCTTTAATAAACAGTAAAAAACTTGGACGAATTTCCAAATTATACTTTACATAATAAACAAACATCGCTTTTGTAACACATACGATATTTTTAACACATACGATATTTGTAAAACATACGATATTTGTAATTATATCGTATAGGATTCGTCTCAACACACGCATCAACGGTACTTGCGCGAACTGAAACAGTGTAGGTACCCGTACTACGAAAGATGCGAGTAACGAAATGAATTCGTAAGTAACGTTTCGTTACTCGGTACTAGATGACATACCCGTTACTCAGTACCGAATACATACGGTTTGCTACAGCTCTAGTTATATCTCCTCTTAACTGCGTACAACCGTATAATACGCATGAGATTCTTTCGCATTGATGCCAATAATACGCATTGTTGCATCAGGCAAATCGTGTTTGCTATAAAATATAAAAATTGCGTATATTAATTAACCTTAAACACTGCTATGACAACATCTTTGATACACCGTTTTTAATATATCAAATGTACCCTAAGAGTATTTTTGTCTATCATTCACATCATCATTGGCAACGAAAAACGAATATATATTTTTTTTCTTATGTTTATTTTTAAATTTACAAGTTAATGATTATACCAAATGTATTTCATAACAATATACATTACCTATAATAGTGACTGATAAAGTTAATCACGTGTTTTTTAAGCAAGTAGCCTAGCGGCGTGACAGTCAGATTTCATCCAAACGACTCTAGTTCGAATTTCATCAATGCTAGAAATTAAGGTGCTCCCAGTTTCTAGGCTGGATCACAGTGTTCCCACCCGCTGTAAAGGCCAACAGCAAAGGTCAATTCGAAAAAAAAAGTTACGTTTCACGAATTATTTGTTAAAAGGGGCATTATCGTATTTATGACCCGTAACTGATTGACGAACATATAAGAATTTTATTTTTCATTCATGTTTATTTGAGACGCAACGTTTTTCGAATAACAAATATAGCATGTTTGGTAGGAAAAATTTGTATATTAAACTTGAATTATATTTCCAAATCGCACTGATTCATACTAAAAATTGCTCCATGGCAAACAGGATAATTGACGAATATTATTGAGATCAATTCCATTAAATGGAAAATACTTTATAAAGCCTGACGTACTATTACGTCAGTAACGGGCCTGTCCCAATGCTAATATACGACCTACATATGTAAATCTAATTACTAGAATTAAACAAATTTAATTATTTAAACTGAAACTGTATTATTTTGTGTTTTTTTTTTACATTCGAATAATTTAAAAGAATGTTTGTTTTATGAATTATTTTAAAAAATTATAATACTGGCTAAAGCTTTCTTACTATAAGATAAATTTATAGTCAATCTATCAGAGTTTTAGCTAAGCTAATATTAATTCGGTAATATGCGGAGTGCCATATTTACACAGATAATACAGTGCTTCTGCTCTGATTCGACTTTTCTATATAAAAAATAAAAAAATAATAATTATTAAAAAACCGGGTTTTTCGCGGTAGGCGGAGAGCGGAAATTGATTAAAAATGTAAGTAAATGGACGAACAAGTCAGTCAACAGTCGATACTATAACTTTTTTCCATACGTTATTACATATAAATAATATATTCAGAATTATATTGATCAAGTGACATTATTAGTGTATTAATATTGAATATTACGCTCATATAATAAGTTCAAGTTCAAAGTTAAAATTGACATTATTTAAAAATCCATCGTAAATATTTGAATAATTTGTATTATTAACTAATAATAATTAGTACTTTGCTAACGGCTATAGTCGGAGTGAAGATTTTCCCGAAAGAGACGGCAACAAAGGTAACTTTGTCTTTGAAAGTCGGCTATGAATTTTTAGAATTACATAATTATTTAGTCTGATGTCCATGTAAGCCAACTTTACTACACCAACTACGATGTTATCATATTTTATATAAACTTATATTTAACTGAATAATAAAGATGAGATAAAATAACCTTTTCAATATAAATATATATATATAATATCAATATAAATTTTAAATTTACTTATATGTAAAATAATCAATTAAAAAAGTTGTCATCCACCGTAATAATAAGTAAACATTGATAAACTGTTAAATCAATATGAAATTTCTTAGTTATTGTTTAGCTATACTATATGAAGGATATTGCTGTAAAGGATGTTAAATTAATAGGATGTAGGTACAATGTACATATAGAAATCGTTTCCCAGTAATATTGTTTTAAAATAATTCTGTAACGTAAAAATAATAAAATATTAATTTTAATTGATATCACGTAACAATATCGAATTGATTTCACTTAAAAATACATATCGAAATGAGCGTTAAAGTCGTTAGGGTTTTAACACTAATGCGTTTTATAAACTGGATACATTTTATGTAATAATCACTATCGACTCTCAATTAGCAAGTGGTAAGTGGTTTTGGTACATTTTAAACTATTGAAAATTAAAAAAGAATAAAATTTATATATTTTTATTTATTTTAATGTGATATATAAAAAAATTAACACGGAGCAATAAAGTCCCTAAAAACATTACATAGTAGGTATATTGTGTTACAAGGGACGAAAGTACTACTTTCTGTCCCGTATGTGAAATTGCCGCTCGAGCCGAAGGTGAAGGCGCAAACATGCGGGAAAGGATAGTACTTTCGTCCCGTGTTACACATACTTTTTTTCCTACCTAGGCCGAAAGTTCGGGTGGTGAAGCGGGGGAAAAAGTGTCACTTTTTTCCAACCTGGGCCGAAAATTCGCTTTTTATCCCTGTGAAGCGGGGACAGAAAGTGTCCCTTTTATCCCGCTTCACGGGGACAAAAATCGAACTTTCTGCGGAGGTAAGAAAAAAAAATTATTATTAAATATGTATATTTGAGTCCGTAACAATTATGTAATTATATATTTTTGCTTTAGAAAGCCTGTTTCTAGAGAAAGGTATGGGCTATATTAGCACGATTGATTTGACGAATATCAAAACTACGCGCGGGTAAATCCACGTTGCTCTAGTATATATTATATATGCTCTAATATATATATACTTTGATTTCTCTGAAAGCCGGTTTTGATGTAAAAGTATATTGAAAAGGTCTTAAGGGGATAACTGCACGAACACGCTGAATGCTCCTTCCTACATTTATACTTTTTACGTATGTATGTAATAGACGATAAAGGTGCGTTTCTAGATAAACTAGATTTTTTCGCGACTTCAGCTATAGTAAATTCCGTGAATGTAAATATTGACTTTTTACGATCCTATAAGTTATAAGTTTGTGTTTTATACCATATTCTCCCTTCATATTATATTGGGTACGTTCGCGGGCCCTCTTCTAATTGATAATTCATCACTTTTATACGTTTTTTTAATCTATGCATTCCACAGACCACATGCGCGGAATGATACTTCTTTAATCAAAAACTGAATTTAACTGTCAAACTTTATTAAATAATCGTTTGCTATTGTTCATAAAAGATAAACAAAATTATCTTCTTACATTTATTCACTAATTATTATTTTAATTAAAAACTGATAAATAAAAAACTATTGCGCATGTCCCATTTCCGTTTCCGCGCATGTGGTCTGTGGAATGCATAGATTAAAAAATCGTATAAAAGTGATGAATTATCAATTAGAAGAGGGCGCGCGAACGTACCCATTACCGAAAATAATGTTTCCAATTAATATAATTCTCAATTACTTTTGATATAAAATAAACTCTTCAGTTTTCTAACATAAGTATAAAATGTAAATGCCGTTAGAATGGCAATTATATTAATATATATTAAAATACTTGAATTAAGAATAAAAACAAACCGCTATGTCCAACATAGACCGGTTTTAACTGGTTTAAAGATTAGATTTAGCGTTTTAATAAACCGATATAGATGAGTATACACTAATTAGTAGCGCACTCAAATGTTGAATGGAAACTTTGGAAAAATGAAGTTTTTCGAATCTAATTTTATAATTATTAAGGTAACTAAAAAGGCTACATTTAATAAAATGACACATCCATATTATTAATAATCGTAATGCCAACACATCAGAACTTTATAGCTATTTCTTTTAAGCTTTAAAAAAAAAATTGCGTAATATATATTACATAAAATTGATATAAATTAGTATTGTTGCTAATAATACTCCAGACAGGATTGTTTTAGTTACAGCGACCTGTAATATTTTTGCCTAATCAAAAATTTATTATTGACCAATTTGAATGTAATATCCAAAATATATGTTTAATACGCAAAAATACAAGCACATTAGTTTTAAAATGTTTAACGTAAGACATTTTTTTAAATGATTTTCTTCTTATTGTAGTTATTGTTGTGTATATTTATTTAGTTAATAATTATTTATTTCAGTCGATTACGTACGCGGCGAGTCCCCGCACGTCTTAGAAACGGGTACATACACTCAGACCGCTAATCCGCCGAAGATAGCACTTTCACCTAACGCAGAAGTGCTAGCCGTGTCCTCGGACTCGAACGTCGAGTTTTACGACACATACGACGGGCAGCTGTTTGACACCGTCGAGAATATTTACACAGGTTAGTTTTGAAATTTATTATTTGTTTTATCAAGTTTTGAATGTAATGTTACGTCGCAGCCTATTTCAAAAAACGATTAAAATTTTTACTTCAAAAGATCTTCTTAAATGAGATTGGCAGGAGTAAAATATGCATTCAGATGATTAAAAAAAATTTTTTTTCCTACCTCCGCTGAAAGTTCGTTTTTCGACCTTGTGAAGATACTTTTCCCCCGCTTCACAGGGATAAAACCCAACTAACCCAACTTTCGGCCTGGGTAGGAAAAAAAAGTATGTGTAACACGGGACGAAAGTACTACATCCTTTCCCGCAATTTCAAACGCGGGACAGAAGGTAGTACTTTCGTCCCTTGTGACACAATAATTATACTATTCTGCTTTATAATTTGAATTTATATACAGTAATTTCGATTCGTATACATATTTAAGAAATCTTTAAAACTATCGATTTTATACTTGACGCTTGTACCTACCATAACGTTGCATATATGAAGTCAATTAAGTTTTTTAACCGCTTCCAAGGCTAAAGTACCAATAATATAAAACCAACATTTTCTAATTATTTTTTTTTTGTATCAAATCTGCTGCTGCAACGCAGCTGTATAAAAGTATACTTATGATTTATAGAGTGATGTAACGAGAATAGTTTGCGTCGGGCCTAATAAATCATCATTAAAACAAACAGGACACGGAATTAGATAGATCCTGGATCTTAGTCGTGACCTGCGCACTTGTCGCCATACGTACGTGGCATTGTTAGCATTAAAAACTGTAACACGAAGGTGGATCATAAATATTTTATAGAAAACTCTATGAGAGCGAGTTGCATGCTAATAATATAAATGATTAAAATGTTTACTTATAATATTACTTGATTGACTTATTGACTGACTGATTAATTATCGCCAAGCTTAGGTTTGTACTGTACTGTATCAGCCTGTAAAAAACCTACTGCTGAACCAAGGCCTCTTCTCCATATAGAAGAAGGGTTGGAACGTAATCCACCACGCTGCTCCACTGCGGGTTGGCGGATATTTTCTCTAAGAAAGCCGAAACGTTTTTGGAAGTTTTAAAATATATATCCGATATGTAATTATAATAAAAAAATAAAATAAGTGACTTTTTTTACCTCTTGGGTAATGAAATAAAACAAAAAATATATTTTTATAACTTGGTTTATTTTTAATCTATATATCGTATGATTTACTGCACGTAAGCAAAGCAACAGCTATTAATAATATTAATTTATCTAATAGAATACAATATGTAAAAGAATAATACATACCTATATATTTGCATTAAATGTTTTTTTTTCTGCTTGAAACTTTAAACTTTCAAACAATAAAACTTTCTGTTGTATTGTTGTCACTTTTAAAATTATTTCTTTATGTTTAACATAGGTACCTACTTTTTTGTTTTGTTTTGTTTGTAATTCACTGATTTTTTTTTAAAAGTAACTTTCTTAATTTATGAAGTAACTTTGTAGTACAAAGGATTCTCTAAATGCTATTTATGATGACATAACCTATGATGACATAACTTTCATACTTTCGGCTTACATAAAGCTCGATATTTTCACTTCTGTAAAAGTTTGAAAAGTATTTTTCTTCGAAAACATTTTATATTATATTGTAGGTACATCTTTGCAGTAATTTCATAAGGCACAAAAAATTTTACACTTCTAAAATTTTCATACTCTAATACTATTTATCTTAAGAGCCAATCTACAAAAACAAAACTTATATAATAAAGATTTACAAAATTATAAAGTATTTTTTCAACAGATACCTACTTTTCCAGTGATGTTATTTGCTTTGGCTTTATCCATATTATCATAAATATAATATGACATCCCAATTATATAATAAATATATTGAGGGAAAACAAAAATATCTCATTATCGTGAATAGTTGAGTTGGGCTACCAGTGCATCTATCCAAGATTATGGTATATTTTTAACTCGCCTCGAGGCTATTGGAAACTAAATTATTGAACAACGCCGTTCTTATTGATAGTCTGAATATAGAGCGGTTATTTCAGTACATGTGCCGTTAATATTAGGTAGAATTCAGGAGAAATAATATTAAACTCCTGTGTCGTAAAGACTGTCTTGCAAAATGAAGTTCCTCCAAAAGTTTTTCATAATATCACTGAAAAGAACACAGTCTGCCGGGTTCAAGTTTACTAATAATTTCGTGTTTGATTTTTGAAATAAAACTACTTTAGAATCGTTGTGATTTGAAATGGGATGAGACGGAAAAAGCGACAGGTAAGAGACACAAATACAAAAATGTGTAGGAGAGAATGAGATAGTATGATGTCGCGTAATAAGCGTAAATAAGTAATATAAAAAATAACGCGTAAATAAGTAATAGAATGTTTAACTATTAATATTAAAATAAGTAATAGAATGTTTAACGATTAATATTAATAAATTTTAAATTGAGTTTGCCAAGGATGTTTCACTTCTGACAAGAGTACTCCGTACACACCATATTTTTTTCAATATAAATACTCATATTGTGAAAAATTATGTATGAATACTTTTAAAGATTACATTATACGTTACGACTAAATTGTAGAATTTTGTTTATTGTAACAGTTAATTGTTGAAAATAACATTATGACGATAATAAAAATACACTTATTGTAAAAACATCATTAACCTGATGGGATTACACTTTATATTTTTCTTTACATACTTGCATAATACCTGACACTGGATTATGTTCATCGGGAACTAGTTTTATCTCACTCGTTCACTCGCATGAGTTTGGTTATTGGTAACACATTAGATCATTCATTTAAAAGTCGTAACATTCGATTATTAATTCTTATGAGTGACACAAAGGTTCTATTACCTTATATGCATCTTATTGTTAGATAAAATCAGCTTTTTAATGATTGCACAACACACAAATCCAGCTTAACGCTATGCTAATTACATTCAAGTGCTGTTAAATTTAATCTCCCCATTGTTCTAAAATGTTAAGTTTCTTACTCTTGTTTCTAAAAGGAAATGATCTTACTCTGCTTGTTGCTTGCACATTTACAAATTACTATTAATGTATAAAATAATTTAAATTTCTTCGCAGCAGTTAATTAATGATGAATTCTTTTGAACTATGGGGAATTAGAGTCATTCTGTTCTCTTATATTTAATTGTCCGAATAACTATTATTCCGATTAACTAATCATTCGGACACCCACCACCTCAGTCCCCCGTGATCATGGACGCTGTAAAGGGTCCGAAACGTCGGGAAATAATTTAATTTAATTAAAAATCGTTAAACTGTAAAGTTTTAAAACAAATAAACGCGATAAAATCCGATTTAGACTTTTAATTAAATTAGAGTCATTGTAAAATAATCGTATTAATCTCTAAGCAGCGTTAAAACGTGGTCGAGAAAGTGTCGAAGATGACCCAGTAGTAGCGGCCGGTCATCGACGTCTACCACCAACGAAAATATTGAAAAAAAAAATGTGATTTGATGTGATATTGATCTGACCGGATATTTATTGTTAAAGAGATAGCTGACACCATGGCCATCTCATATGAACAAACGCACCACATGATTACCACTGAGCTGCATTTTTCAAAGGTGTCTGCGCGGTGGGTGCCTCGACTGCTTTCAGTTGAACAAAAACGCGTTCGACTAACGATTTCTCGAGACTGAAGTTGAAGAACAAATTCAGTTGTTGGGAGATTTGTGACTATGGATGAAACCTGGGTGCACCACCATACTCCAGAGACAAAAGAAAAAAAAATAACAATCTAAACAACGAAAAAGATCAGGATCTCCAGCTCTGAAAAAAGCTGAAGTGGTTTTGTCGGCCGGTAAAGTGATCAGTTTTTTGTCATGCGAAGGGTGTAATTACGGTGGACTACTTAAAAAAGTGTAAAACAATAAACTCGGCCTATTATTTTAACCTCCTGCGACGTTTAGGTAAATTAATTAAAGAAAAACGTCTTGGATAGTTACGAAGAAAAGTTTTGTTTCACCAGGATAATGCGTGAGTTCACATCAATCAGCGCTGCTTCGAATTGTTACCCCATGCCCTGTATTTTCCTGATCTCGCTCCATCTAACTCTTGTCTATTGCCAAAGCTAAAACATCATTTGCGAGGTCAAAAATTTTCTACAAAATATGAGATTAAGTCTGCTGTCGACGCATATTTTGAAGGTATGGACGAAGATTTCATTAAAGCTTGTACAGAAGCCCTGCCTGACTGATAGAAGAAGTGTGTAGAACTTGAGGGAGAATATGTCGAAAAATAAATAATAAATTAATTCCTATCTTTCAATTTTTCGGGTTAGGGTACGTACGAACTTTTCAAATGCCCCTCGTAATTTCATTGTGTTATAAAAACACTACATGATTATTTTATCACTGCCAGCATTAGGTATATTACAAAATATATATAAGTATATTACATAGTACAAATAAATGCACATTATGAAGCTAAAAATACTTATACGCTAATCTCAGGGTTCATGGAAACTTTCTTTTTTTTTTATAAGTCTGGACAGGTACACGATAGGGGCGAGTCGGCCCTATCTTATGGCAATTAAAAAAAGTTTTTATTGTAATTGCTATATTGAAGTTAATACTGTTTAACAATAGCAGCTATCAGTTTTAAGTATTGTAACAAAAGAACATGACTTTCAATTTTATTTTTTGTACAAAGTCGTGTTTTTTTCATGTCTTAAAAATTTCTCAAAATTATTTATTTATTCACTCTTTTTGAATACCACAAAAGACACACAAAAGTAACAACAAATAGACTTTAAAAACAATTAACAAAAAAATTAACAGGAATTTTGTCTATCAATTGTAATATTTATCTGCCGTAGAGGAAACAAATAGAACGCTAGGGGGGTACGCAACACACATAAATAATTTATATATATATATATATATATATATATATATATATATATATATATATATATATATATAAAATAATAATATACACATATATATAATACATACATAGGTACACATATCCACGCAGATAAATATAGACTAAGACTAAGTTAATATTCCTTTATTATATTTTTAAATGACGCGAGTTTGTGCACGTCTCGCTTCGAGAGGTAATAACTAATAAAGAAGTCCATACACGTATGGATTGGACAGTAAAAGATTTTGTATAAAATGGTGTCGAATGGAGAGGAATTTTTAATACTAAATTTTCTTCTGATTGATTAGTGTGATTATGAGAAAAACCGTTCATATATTTACTAAGATTTCTCTCAATAGTTTGAGTAAGTAACAATAAAAGTGACAATTGTAATATCTTTTTGGCTAATGTTATTTAACAAAAATATTAATCGCAACTACCTATAACAAGGGAAAATTATTAATCAGCAGAAATTATAATTATTATCTATTTTTCTCACGAATAATTTGTATAATCATTCAATAAAAGCTATGTTCTTATAACATTTCCAACCGTTCATTTTAAAATTATTATGATGATTTTTATATTAATAAGTCTTAACGAAATTTAAAACAAAGTTATCCGTGTTATCAATAGGTGGATATGTAGATAAAGATTACAGAGATACGTTTTGATTATTTCTCCTGTGTCTGTACTATTAGGGTAATATATTGGTACTTAACGTTTTACTTAGCATTTTTTTTAAATAACAAATCGCATTATAATAATAAATGCATGTTTATGATAAGTTCGCAACCTTAACTGACCTTGACATTTATTCAAGTACCTATATCTATATATCAAACCTAAATAAAAACCTAAATAAATAATAAAGTACCTATAATATATCAAGTAATATATTATAATCTTATTCCTTATTTATTTCTTTATGTAATAAAATCAACATGTTTGAACTACTTCTAGGTTTGATAAACTACATGTGCTTCGACCCGGCGGGTAAATATCTGTACGTGTGCGGTGACCGAGCAATCAGGATTCTACATAACGTATGCGGGTACTACACAACCATCAACAGTTGTACGAGGCTCCTCGGCTCCAAACAAACTTCCGCAACCGTGGAACGGCTCAATAACACGATAAAAGACTGCAAGGCTACACTAGCAAAGTTCGGTAAGTAAGGTTTAATTTGAATTGTAAATATCATCACTAACGTCTATGAGTGTTATGATAGTCTCAAAATACAGTGTTTCGAAGGAATTTCAAATGAGTTTTCGAAATTTATTGAAAATCTTTAAATGTGTAAGCGTAATGAAACAATTGTAGCGATTTTGCTAGTAATTATAAGATTGTCTATTGCATTTATTAGTATTGTTTCGTTCGGTTTTAAGTGTGTTTAAAAATCTGTGTATTTTAAGATACTTTTATGATAAAAATCATCAGTTTTGTTATTAAGTATAGTAAGTGTGTCACTTCCATTATGATGGTCCAAATTTTCAATGTGATAATATAATCATTTATTATTAATAATGCACAATTCTTAATAATTATATTTTAATTATTAAAACTATTAAAATCTCAGTGAATTATAAATAAACATTAAATGCAATTTGCTTAAAGACTTATTGCGAAATTGTGAAAGAAATAGTAATTTAAATTGCGATTTTAATTATTAGGTAATTAAAAGTCATTACAAATGATTGTAGTTATGAAACGTAATTGTCTTTGCTATTCAATCACATAAAAAGCCATTAACGATCACTATCTTTGTTTTTGTTGGTGATATTTTACCTCTTTTCAGTTATTTTGTAACATATAAACTGTTTAATAAACTATTCAATATTAAAATATCTTCGCATGTATGTCTGTGTAGTTTTCACATTGTAAATATATAATATTTTTATTGTATTTGAATGTAAGAACTTGTTAGCTTATTCATACGCATGTGTTTTGTTTGAATTAAATATAGCATAAAAATATTTCTTGCTATAAATATTTAAGTACAAAAATAATTTTGTCACGTTCCTCAGATACAACCTCTTTTCCTTCTATACAGTTTTATTGTCATCAGCTGTAATAAAAAAATCAAGACTTAAATATATGATTTCGTTGTAATTTAGTAGGTATATATAATATTATTTGAAGTGATTATAAATTATCTACATAACAATTATTAAATATATATAATTAATAAATAATTATAAAATATCTTTATTTGTAATTAAATTGTTCCTAAATATTATTATTATACTATTGAAGTTAAAAATAAAGAAAAAATATGAGTTTTAATTTATTATCATCAATTTCACAGAGCTTTTAATTTTGTAACAAAATTGATATCTGTTTGTACCGAAACCTTTAATAAACATTAATTTCTTATATTTGTATAAAATTGTTTCATTATAACGAATTTCTTAATATTTCAATTTATCAATAATACCTCCCACGTATATAATTATAATGACAATAATCTAAAATGATTTAATAAAAACTTATTTAAAGGTAAATAGGTAAAATAAAACATATTTACAAGATTTAAATTTTATTTGCATTAAGTGACATTATCGATATTACACTGAGATACTCTGTGATTATAATTTAAGTACAGATTCACAGCTTTTTATAAATATAATTTAGCTTCATGGAGTTGTATGTAATAATTATGAATCAATTCAATTACAATTTGTCTGAAAAAATAGTTTTTGATGTTAAAATAGATCTTTATAATATCCAAAATGAATAATGATGTGTCACTCTAGTTTGTCTCGCATAAAATAACATTTCATCCTTAATATATTTATTTGATCACAAATTACGTTTGTACCAATGGATGATGTCGACGTATTAAATAGTTTAAGGTCTTACGCTGTTTCGTGTTTCATATAAATGCTAACAACATTAGAGGCAGTGATTTGTGAACGATTTGTGACATGTTACAATATGTAGTTTTCTAGAGACAAAAATATAATATAATGAAAAAACACTAACAATCTTCAAATTGACAAGGAACAAACTCACAAAGTAAACCGTTTGCTTAAAGATAAGATAACAATCGTCTGCTAATGGATATGGACCTGGTAACCACAACTGTTCCAGATATTATTGTACTTAAGTGAAAATATGAATAAATTTCACAATATTAAGGAGTAGTCAACAAATTATATTTCCAACGAAATGTATAATCTTTAAAAAAAAAAATCACATTTTCGATAAATATTGTAAAAAACAAATAAAACTCATTTCTATTCACAAATACTACTCCACACATCGTACGCTACTTGTAATGAACCAATATTTACAATTATTTACTTTCTTTGCATGTCACTTTTGACTTACACAGTTTATGGTGAACTCTATATAATGTATCACTCGTATTATCAGAAACTTTACAACAAATAATAATACGTAAACATAATAGAGCCTCACACAACACAAATTAGGACAGTAGACACCAAAAATACAACTATGTAGCAATTTTTCTATGAAAATATTATTATAATCAATCAGAACAATAAGAGATCGTTTTATCCAATAAAAATTATAGAAGTATATTCTAAGTTTTTTGTTGTTGAAGTCTATACCAATCATAAACTGCTGAAATCAAGGTACTGTATAATTAACACAAAGATAACATACCTATATAGAAAAATAAAGAGTTTATTATATTATTTGCAGTGTAATCAACCAGTGTGCTACACAAAATATTGAACAAATATTTAATTGAAAATTAAAAGAAACGTAACTTTTATTTTATATGTTCGTTCTTCAAAATATAAATATAATCTGTGTTAATTCTTCTTTTTCTGTATTTTTTATAGTGACAACTTTCAAACTATTTTTATTTTGAATAAGCATTATTATGACAATATGAATAATAAAATTAACGATTTAAAATTTCTAATATTATTATATTAAATGCAGATTAATTCGTAAGTCGTAAATGTCTAATATCTAGCAAAATGGAAGCTTCTTATGTGATATGGTGTTGTTGTCCACATTGAGCAAATATATTTTGATAAGTGATATATTCGAGAACGTTAGCAACATGCTTAGTGATAAATAATTACTCAAATTGTGTGTTGTTTTGTACTGGAGCCATAACACACACAAAAACACACATGTTTATGAAGTAATTTATAATTTAATTAAGTCTCTAGCAATAATTATATATGGTGTGCAATGGCCTTGTGGCTGAAGCAAAGTTAGATGATGCAATCATTTATATTGATTTTAAGCCTAAATAAACTTAATAAATGGTAAATTACCAAAAACAAGTATGACGTAAAAACGTGATTCATAAAGAAAGTTTGTCGGATGTTATACATGCATATTATAATGAATATTTCACCAAAACAAGATTTTTATTTTAACTGGTCTAAATATCGTTATGAATGCCTTGTCTAGTTTCAGCTATTAAAGTTTTCAATAAATTACGATGTTTGTAAAGATGATTCTACAATAACAAAACTCAGTAAATTCTGAATTACGTTACATAAAGATAAGAAATTAAAATTAAAGCGTATAATTCGAAAGCTCCAGAGTTCAAATACTAAATTTAGACATTTTAAATTAACGTCCTTACGGCGAGTTGCACGAAACCGTCACTAACTTTCCGTTAGTTAAGTTGCAATTAATCTTAAAATTAGTTGATCTCATGATTAATTTAAAGCTGTTGGAATTAATCATCCGTTAGATAGGTCTTTAATTAAACTAAATATTTTTGTTAACTTAATCAGATGTAGGTTTCGTGCAACAGATAATCACGATTCTTGTGATTAAATTAGTTTAATAAACACTTAAATTTAAAATTTGTTTCGTGCAACTCGGCGTTAGTCGCCTAATAAAACGTCATTTGGCGATATCAGTGCAAGTAACAATGAATATTTTTCAACATTAAAATATATTAGAAGTAATTTTTGAATGGTTTCATTTATTTTTCTCTATTTGTTAGTGTCATTTGCAGCCGATTTGTATCTTTATGCTAAACATGTTATACAACATACAATAACATAATTCAGAATTCTATCTACTTAATAATATTATCTCAAACATCTTTACTCTACTCTTGAATCACGATATAATAGGCACAACTTTTCACGTGTAACGGCTACGTATTCTCGTTTTACTTAATATTGTCATAAGTTGATTAACAGCGATATATGACAGATAGTGATTCCTTAACTTTTATTGCTTGCCTTATTCTTAATGTAGTTTGATATATCTCAATGTAAAGGACTGTCTAAACCGATTAAGGCCGATCTGTAATCCATATTTTCATATACTTAATACGAAATTTATTGCGCGGTCTCCATATTTTAATTTAACAATTTGCATGTTAAATAAAATTTCACATCTCGGTTATAAAAATAAGATTATACGCAAATAAAAATTCAAAACATGAACAAATAAAAGTAATGTCCACATAAACCATACTACTAATACGTTCGCCGAATAGCGCCAAGTATACAAACAAGAGCGCCGCAATATAAATCAGTCGCAAATAATCATGATATCGAATACCGAAATCACTAAAAAAAAAATACTAAAAATAATATAACTAAGGATATACTTAACTGAAATAAATACTGTAAGTACTACGAATATCGTAATAGCGCCGGCGCGCGGCTCTAATGACTTTGGTACGAGTACCCCCCTCGCAGTCTGAGATTATGGCCAAGTTCGATTCTCAGTTACAATATTGGACTAGCATGAAATTCGTTTACGATTCGTCTCCAGGCGGCTTACGTCTCTTCTCCATTTCTTTATTCACCTGTAACAATCAGATTGATTGGAATATTATTTATATTACTACAAAATTGAAAAGCTCTTCTTCTACTGTTAATCGATTTATAAGACGTTATAACGTCTAAAATAAAAAAAAATTGATTGTTCTAATTTAAATCTATGATTATATATATATATATATATATATATATATTTTTTTTTTTTTGGAAAAATATAATGGTTTTGCATTCGTTATTTAAAATATAACTTATTTTATATTATTATTTACATTATGTTTAACAAGTACTCTTGAAACTCTCAAGTTGAAGACTACTACTACTCTTGTTGAAAGTTGAATTCCGTTAGCCGCTATAAATTACATTTAAACAATATTTTCATCGAACAACTATTAGAGAAATACTTCGATAATTGAGATTAAATAAGAAAACTTGCGTTATTTATCTTATCATGGAACGTTTAACTTGAAATTTAAGACTGTTATTGAATTAAAAATCAGTTAAAAAAAATGGATCTCAATCTTCGAAAACAAGAAATCTCAAATGTATAGAGTAAACTATTATTGATAAATTGTTTTAAGTACTACGTCCATCTTTGTTAGTCCGGTCAAATTAGACCAAAAAATGTGTGAATAAAAAAAGCGAGGTTACAAAAATTCGCACCCAGCTGAAAGTTAGATTGTTCAAAACCACATCATACATGAAATCTAAAAAGTCCTCAGTCATCGATCCGATAACTGGAAAAAAATTTACTCTCGATCAAAGGTCACAAAAATGAGTTTTTCGCGATTTTCAGCAAAACGGTAAGTTTTATCATAAAATTTGTTTAGACAAAAATTGTAGATCAGATAATTATCTATAAAAAATATGTCTAAATAGTTTTTTTTCTAAGAGCCACCGTTTCTGGGATATAACGATTCAAAAAGTTGGAAGAGTTATAATCGTTATAATATGCACACGTTTCCACGCCACCTTAGTGTACTTAGGGAGTTTTTTTTAACGTGGTTTCCCGGTAGGCCTAATCCATGAATCTGTTGTGATTCTGTTTAATTTGAAACTTGAATAATAAATTGATAAATAACAAAAAAAAAAAAAAATATAGAAAAATTTATTGGTCTAATTCATAATTATCTAATACTTCTGCTACCTCTTCTTGTTCTTCTTCTTCAACCTGGGTGTAAGTAAATTGCCTCAATAGTGATACATCGTATGTCTCCTCGTTGGTATCAAACGAATCCTCAACTGTTGGTGATTCAACTTTGGACCACGACCGGCCCTGACAATTTGTACATACTATAGAACAAAACAGTCCAACTTTTTTGTAACCATATTTAGCACTACATCCCTTTTTATAGTTGCAAAAAATTGTGTTTAGTAGTTTTTCCAGTGCAGGTAGGAGTAAAGTCTAAACTGGTTATATGTATTGTCGATCAACTTCCAACTCGTCTTTTGTTTTTGTCTTTTGTGTTGGGTATTTACCTAAGATAAAGCAGGTATACCTAGCCTACGAGCCTAGCCACGCAGACAATTGAATAGAAGACAAATGTTTTTCAAGGTTACACTGGGGTATAAAAAATGAGAGACTGGGTTTATTTTTTTACCTGAGATTCTCATGTTTATAATATTTTATATGTGTAAGTTACACTGACCGATAGAATAATAATATTTAATAATATTTTTACGTGTATTACAGCGTCAGTGAGGTATATACGTGGTGTACTTATACATATTATGACGATTACAACTCTTCCAACTTTTTAAATCGTTATATCCCAGATACGGTGGCTCTTAAGAAAAAAATTTTGAGACATTTTGTATAGATAATTAGCTGATCTACCATTTTTGTCTTAACAAATTTTGTGATAAAACTTACCGTTTGGCTGAAAATCGCTAAAAACTCATTTTTGTTAACCTTGACCCCGAGTAAATTTTTTCCAGCTATTGGATCGATGATGACTTTTTAGGTTTCATTTATGATGGTGTCTTCAACTATCCTACAAACTTTCAGCTGGGTGGGAATTTTTGTACCCCCTTGGATGTCTAAAATGACCGGACTATATTATAAAGCAAAAAAATATTGGTTAACAGTCTTTAGAAGTCTAATAAGTATTTTGTAAAATATTTGGGGGACATTTTTTTAAGAACATAATATTTTTGCCAAATCATTCAGAAAAATGGCTAAATTGAGAATGAATTTTTAGAGGTTGAGAGGCTGCCATTGAAAAGGAAGGATTCTTCGACCAGCCGATGTGCGTCTGGTGGGCTACTGCGTCACTTAACGTTTGTTGTCGGGTTCTTGTATATACATATATTCAATCGCTTTTGAAAACTTCGATAGTGCGATGTAGGATACGTCAGTTTCTTCTAGTTCGTATATGGCGAGAAAGATGTCGCTACAAATTCAACTTTGACCTCGAATCTTTTGACAGAGTTGATTCACCGAAAAATGACATCAAACCTTTTTTGTAGAGCGTTTAATTCTCTACAAAAATATTCGATCGACAATGCAGTGTAATTTATCGTTCATTAGTTATTTTAAAAAAAACGTCGTGTGTACGGAGTACACATGTCAGAAGTGAAACATCTTTGGCAAACTCAATTTAAAATTTATTAATATTAATCGTTAAACATTCTATTACTTATTTACGCGTTGCTAGAATATGCGCCATCATACTATCTCATTCTCTCCTACACATTTTTGTATTTGTGTCTCTTAGCTGTCGCTTTTTCCGTCGCATCTCGTTTCAAATCTCGATTCTAAAGAAGTTTCACTTCAAAAATATTTTTCCTGTGTTATTTTTATGGGGAATCGAAAAGTGTGATGCGGACAACGTTAATATTAATGGCTCATATTTTCAGATGCCTATATATTATATATATTGAACTGAATTGAATCAGTCTGTAAACAATCCACTGCTGGGCAAAGGCCTCTCATTCATGTAGAAGGGTTAGAGCTTAATCCACCGCGCTGCTCCACTGCGGGTTGGCAGATAATTTTCCTACCACGAGTAACGATCTTTATCAGGTGTCTATGATAACGCCCGGAACCGACGGCATTACGTGCTCTCCGAGACACCGTGGAGAGACCCACAAGTAGACCTCACACATATAGATACACTCAGACCGGAAACAAATATTGTTTTTTGACGAATTTTGGTGAGTGGCATGTTTCAAAAAGGCTAAAAAAAAAATTATAATTTTCTTTTCTCTGTTAAAAATCGGCTTTTTATTTGAGAATTATGATCATATGATTTTTTCATGCTTTGAACTCGTAATAATTAAGGAAAAATTCATCATTGATTAATTCCGAATTTTACTATAAAAATAAAAATAATTTGGAAATAACCTTTTTTTTTTTAAATTTTCGAAAACCGTTTGAGTTAAAGAGCTGAAAATTGAGGTGAATTATTTTCATTCGACACCAAATCAACCCCCTAAGTTTGAGCCAAAAAAGCCATGTGGGCAGAATTGCCATATTTATCCGGCTATGCCCTTTCAATTCAAATAAATGAAGCGTTGACACTTCTCTAGTCATGCCGGCGGCGCGTGCACAGGTGTTGTACTGTGCCGCTTGTTCTCAAAGCTCAGAGTCGCATAGCGTGCAATGGAGAGGGCTATGCTTGGTATTTCTCTGCGAGATCTAATCAGATATAATGAGATCCGCAGACGAAAGATGGTTGCCGACAAAGCACAACAGATTTGCAAGCTGAAGTGGCAGTGGGCAGGGCACATAGCTCGAAGAACTGACGGCCGATGGAGCAGAAATGTTCTCGAGTGGAGACCATGTAACGGCAAGCGCAGCGTCGGACGGCCGTCCATGAGATGGACGGACGACTTGAAGAAGGTCATCGGAAGCCGTTGGATGGAGGCTGCTTTGAACCGGTCGCTCTGGAGGTCGATGGGGGATGATGATAATGACTTTTTGGTGTGCGGGCGCGGATAATACCCTCGAGGCGGTAGCCGGCTCACCAATAGGTATGCGGACGCGGATGATGCCCTGGGGGCGGCAGTCGGCTCACCAGTAGGTGTGCACGCGCAGACAGTCGCCGGCGAGGTCGGCGAGCAGCGCGCGGCGGCCGGGCAGCAGCGCGAGGCCGGCCACGCGGCGCGGGCGGCGGTCGGCGAGGTCGCAGGCGGCCAGCAGCGCGCCGCCCGCCGGCTCCAGCACGGCGAGCGCGGGCCGGCCGCGCACGGAGCGCGCGCACACGATGCGCGGCCCGCTGTCCGTGTGCTCCACCGCTATTCCGCCGTAGCCTCCGCGACCTGCCCCGATGTGGGAAAAATTACTTTTTGTTGTATGTGAAAAAAAAAACATGCAGTATTTTTTATTTTTGCAATGGAAAAGAAACTGCAGTGTAATTACTGGCACCGAGACTTTAACACCTTATGTCTCTGGATAGGCAACACATAAATGAGTTGCCTGGGCTAGTTCTAGGTAAACTAGTTTATGTTCATGGGCGACGTCAACCACTTACCATCAGGTGGAACGTCTGCCAGTTTGCCTATTCACTTAACATAAAAAAAAAAAAAAAACTTTCTTCCAAGTTTAGATTATAAAGTAAGGTTTAATTTTTCTATCCAATTAAACTAAATAAATATTCAAATATCGAACTACTTTACCGATATTCATACTTGATAGCAAATGTTTCAATTTTTATTTATATAATCAATAAATAATTAAAACTGACACGCACAACATTCACATATTGCGCTTGAGTAGTCTGACAGTTGAAGGTTTTTGAAATGAAACTTTTATATCGGTATAGGAGAAATCTTATAGGTAGATGCTAAAATTAAAAATCGTCCCACTCCGACCGTCACATTTTCGGAACATATATGGTATTGTTAATTGTACTATATTTCGGGACTTCGTACATACTCGTATGTAATGAAACACAACCCCATCGAGTTTCGGCTGGTTTGATTTTTCTTGACGAGTTCTTTCTTTTTAGATGGTTACCAGGGTCTGATCTGATAATGGAGCTGCAAGGTGGCCACAGGAACTTCGCAATGAAACTAGACAACCTCATCCAGTTCGAGCTCGATTGAATGTCTTGACGAAAAGTTTGTATTCCAATGATAACCAGGGTCTGATGATGGAGCTAGAAGGTGGTCATAGGAACTCTGTAATGAAACGACGCAACCCCATCGAGTTCGAGCTCAATTGAATCGCCTTAAAGAGTAGTTTGTCTTTCAATGCTAACCAAGGTCTGCTGATGCAGCTGGAAGGTAGTCATAGGAACTGTGTAATGAAACGACGCAATCCCATCGAGTCCGAGCTCGATTGAATCGTCTTGACGAGTAGTTTGTCTTACAATGGCAACCAGGGTCTGATGATGGAGCTGGAAGATACTCATAAGAACTCGGTAATGAAACGACCCAACCCCATCGAGTTCGGGCTCGATTGAATCGTCTTGACGAGTAGTTTGTCTTTCAATGGTAACCAGGGTCTGATGATGGAGCTGGAAGTTAGTCATAGGAACTCTATAATGAAACAACGCAACCCCATTGAGTGTCGGCTCGTTTGATTCGTCTTACCGAGTACTTTGTTTTTAGACTTTATTTTTCGTAACCTTACTTGACCATACTGTTTCTTACTTGACCAATTAATGTTAAATATAAAAAGTTTCACTTCATACGTGTGTACATTAATACACACACATAATAATATTTTTTTTACTTTTCCGTTGTTTAATGTTTTCTTTTGTAAACTGATTATAATAAAATTAATTGAAGCGTTTACCGAATATCAACTTGAACCAACAATACCTAAAAACTGACCTTATAATACGGACCGACTGAAATTAATATAATAATATTTCTTTACCTTTTGGTATAGGGGCTAAAATAGTCTGCAGGTTTCCTTCCAAGTCATACACTCGCACCGCTACGTCCGCCACTACGAGCATATCTTCAGTCAGAGCTAGTCCGCCCACAAGTCCCAAGTCACCATTACCAACCTGGAATTTTACTGCATACATAAAATAAAATAAAAAGTTTTAGGGGCATACAAACTTAAGATATCTAATGTCAGTTGCTTATGCACTAAATAAATATTTGTTGCATATGGAGTATGTAAAAACCATGTGGATAGAAAACTTGATCGTATACCGAAAACAAATACACTATAATGTAACAAATACAATAATGTTGTAACCTGCCGCCTGCCTGCCTGAAAGCTTATGGAGGAGGGAGTACAGAAAAACGTTACGACGCGTTAAAGGGGAGGGGGGGGGGAGGCAGTATCAAAAATCTTCAAAACTTGCGTTACGTAATACTCGCACTGTACTTTAACAGTACTGTATCAGTCTGTAAACTACCCACTGCTGGGCGAAGGCCTCTTCTCCATCTAGAAGAAGGGTTGGAGCTTAATCCACCACGCTGCTCCACTGCGGGTTGGTGGTTATTTCAATTCATGAGTAATGATAGATATCAGGTGCTATGATAACAACCGGGACCGAAGGCTGATCTCCGAGGCACGGTGGGGAGACCGACAAGGACATACAGCCAGACCGGAAACAAATATTTGTACAAATACAAATATCTGTCCCGAGTGGGAATCGAACCCGCGACCGCCGGCTCGCGGTTTGAAGCGACCACTCGGATCACTATACCAGAACGGTCGTCGGTCGTCACGTGATACTTGAACGCGGCCACATTATAGCAATAAAATCCAAAATTAATTCTTTTGAAAATTTCGAACAATAAATCGGAATCGCTTCGGGCGCTAGTGCCAGCGGACGCACCTCGCGCTCGATGTGGCCGCGCGCGTCGAACACGAAGACGGCGCGCGCGCCGTTGTCGGCGACGGCGAGGCGGCGCGACGGCGCGTGCGCGGCCACGCACACCGGCTCCACGAGCCGCTCCGAGCGGATCGTGCGCACCGTGCCGCCCTCGCCGTTGATCTGCGGGCCCACCGCTACACATATACGAGTCCATACCGGGACTGCACACGGTGTTTATTTGCTCTTTATCATACACACACAAAAAGAAAAGAAAACAGTACAAACAACAAACTACCTATTCATAAACAATTAATCAATACAAATCACTATAATATGAAATAGAGTATTACATAAATATTGTACATACGCTACATAATATATAAATACGGTGTAGGATTTTTCACGTTATTTATGTACAAAATAATAAACCCAGTTCATAGTTCTCTTTTTTACCACTGGCTGCGTGAGTATTCAGGACGTACCGATACTATTATTATTATTATTACACGTATATACGGACTGGCTAACTTGGCTCGTTAATCATACTAATACTATAAATGCGAAAGTAAGTTTGTTTGTTCACCGATCCGAACCGATCATCATAAAACGTTGTACACACTCTTAGAGGTATTAGAAGTAACATGGGATACTTTTTTTTTTTTGGTCGCGGTAACCGAAATCCACGAGGGCGAAGCCGAGAGCAAAAGATAGTGTAAAAATAAATAAAATAAAAAATAATTTTTTTTTATATGTTGTTGGTTAGCAGGAAAGAGGACATCAGGTACCAATCAAAAACACCAATTGCAAATTCATGCGACGTTTCGATCTTTTATTAGATCTTCTTCAGGCATCTACAAATTTATTGTTATACATAAGTGAAAGGCCATATATATAATTTACATAATCTAGGTTATAAGTGAGGTGAACAAACTTTTTCTTTTCTATTTACCTTTACATAGAGTGTCTAATTAGTATCCTTATATTTCCAACTTCATTAAGTACAGCTTTAATTTTTAAAAACAATTTCTAAAGAAAAAGTTTGTTCACCTCACTTATAACCTAGATTATGTAAATTATATATATGGCCTTTCACTTATGTATAACAATAAATTTGTAGATGCCTGAAGAAGATCTAATAAAAGATCGAAACGTCGCATGAATTTGCAATTGGTGTTTTTGATTGGTACCTGATGTCCTCTTTCCTGCTAACCAACAACATATATAATAGTATGGACGCAATAACAAATAATATAATTTTTTTTTTCAAATTATGGTTGCCTTAGTGTTAGTAAGAATTTAGGAAAAGTGGCTTGACTTCCGCGAAAGTATTTAAACGAGTACTAATCAAAACGTATCGCGCCCTACCGGCATAATATCTGTCCCCTTGATAATTGATGACGTTCTTTCAATATTAAATTCACACTCCTGGTATCTATACTCCGCGTACGGACCGGTCGGGAACAGTGTTACTAGAGGTTGTAGAGATTGTAGTCAAAATGTCTCCTACAATCCTTTTTGCCTTCATTCCCTTTTTTTATTCATCCCCTAATATTTTCATTTTTGCCAGCGACAGATCTGCAGCTTCTCTGCTACTATAGGTGTCTATGTTATTGTAAAAAAAATTTGTTGTCTGTAAAGTCGGTTTACAGACGATAATTTTTACGTGATAACGTCATAAGAAAACATAGATGTAGAATTGTATACTTTTATGAATCGAATTGAATTATTATCACATATATGATATGATAGTGTGTATTACTTTACATATATATGATAGTGTAGTACTTTATATATATGTATATATGATAGTGTGATATTCAAGATTTTCCAATCTGAGTTATTTTGTTAAGGATAGGAAGATGATAGGAAAAGTAGGAAATCAAGGGAAGTGTTTCAAGTGGTACTCTCTACCAAACAATTGACAAATCACAAAACAGTAGGGGTGTGCGATAATTATCGATAATTCGTAAATACTCGATAATTTTCCATTCGATAATTATCGATAAGTGTTATTCGATAATTTTGATCCGATAATTATCGATAATTTTTCATTCGATAAATATCGATAACTATCGACCGATAATTATCGATAACTTTCGTCAACTATCGATAATTTTTATCCGATAATTATCGATAACTGTCGCCAACTATCGATAACTTTTCCTTCGATAATTATCGATAACTGTTCATACGATAATTATCGATAACTATCGATAAAACGATTCGATAATCATCGATAGTAAAATTATCGATATTTTTTATCGATGAACATCCCTACTTCTACCAAACAATTGACAAATCACAAAACAGTTGGGGTGTGCGATAGTTATCGATAATTCGTAAATACTCGATAATTTTCCATTTGATAATTATCGATAAGTGTTATTCGATAATTTTGATCCGATAATTATCGATAATTTTTCATTCGATAAATATCGATAACTATTCATACGATAATTATCGATAACTATCGATAAAACGATTCGATAATCATCGATAGTAAAATTATCGATATTTTCTATCGATGAACATCCCTACTTCTACCAAACAATTGACAAATCACAAAACAGTAGGGGTGTGCGATAATTATCGATAATTCGTAACTACTCGATAATTTTCCATTCGATAATTATCGATAACTATCGACCGATAATTATCGATAACTGTCGCCAACTATCGATAACTTTTCCTTCGATAATTATCGATAACTGTTCATGCGATAATTATCGATAACTATCGATAAAACGATTCGATAATCATCGATAGTAAAATTATCGATATTTTTTTATCGATGAACATCCCTACTTCTACCAAACAATTGACAAATCACAAAACAGTAGGGGTGTGCGATAGTTATCGATAATTCGTAAATACTCGATAATTTTCCATTTGATAATTATCGATAAGTGTTATTCGATAAATTTGATCCGATAATTATCGATAGTTTTTCATTCGATAAATATCGATAACTATTGACCGATAATTATCGATAACTTTTCCTTCGATAATTATCGATAACTGTTCACACGATAATTATCGATAACTATCGATAAAACGATTCGATAATCATCGATAGTAAATTATCGATATTTTTTATCGATGAACATCCCTACTTCTACCAAACAATTGACAAATCACAAAACAGTAGGGGTGTGCGATAATTATCGATAATTCGTAACTACTCGATAATTTTCCATTCGATAATTATCGATAAGTGTTATTCGATAATTTTGATCCGATAATTTTTAATTCGATAATTATCGATAACTATCGACCGATAATTATCGATAACTTTCCTCAACTATCGACAATTTTTATCCGATAATTATCGATAACTGTCGCCAACTATCGATAACTTTTCCTCCGATAATTATCGATAACTATTCATTCCATAATTATCGATAACTAAAACATAAATATTGATAAAACGATTCGATAATTATCGATAGTAAAATTATCGATATTTTTTTCCGATGAACATCCCTACAAAACAGTTCGCGTGTAGATTGCGTGGCGCCACTGTCTCTTTTACCGAACGCGGTCCGATGGAGTGCAAGACAGAACGCTTAGGCTAATCGTGCCTCTCTATCGCTTGTTCTGCGCTCTCGCTCACTAATTGTGACGTCATCTTCTTCGAACGGGCACCCCTTCATCAATTTACTAGACGTTATCACGTCAAAAAATCTGCCGCTATTGTGAGTTGTCAATTATTCGAGATAACAAAGAGTGTGGTACACGCTCTAAATTAATTCGGCTACGCCAGGTGTATGTACAATATAATTAATGCCGCGCAATAACTAAGCAATAGCAAGTATTGTAAAAGTTGATAGTCAAGCGAGAAATAACCAGTTGTGAGCAATCGGTGTTTATACTAGATACTACTAATAGTACTAATTATTGAAACAGAAGTCTTTTTGGCACTAGTTTCACTGAATAAAATATATTCAACGGTCAGCTTACATTATAAAATATAAGCAGCATAAAGCAATCGATCGCGCGATGACTGCACGCTTATCGCAAATTTCTTACTTTTAGTTGATAGGCTCGCTTTACTAAGTTTTATCGTCCTATCTTCGACCCGAACCTACGGTAAGTTTATAGATACAAAGTTATACAACTTTGTAGCTATAGTTTTTTTTTTTTTTTAATGTTGATTATATATTAACATTCATCAATATAAAAAATCTATTGAAACACAACACACGTAACAATATAAGGGACATCATGTTTCTTAAATATAATAGTAATGTTTATTATTTTTCCTCCGTGTACCGTCTGTGTATTACGTAAATAAATTAGACTAATAGAGAAAATTAGAATAATTAGACAATATAATTATAAGAATGAAAATATGAGTGTTAAACAATTAGTTACCTCTGTAAGTGTCCTCGTTCTCCAGTTAACTACAACCACCCCTTCAGCTGTTACTGCTATCCCTGTACAGCTTCTTCCTGCTAATCCTATAATATAATTATAATATATTTTAAAATTATATATTGTATCATGGGGGTGGCTGGCTGATCATCCTTAACACAGATTATACTAATAAATCCATATAGGATGTTCAGTCTGAACTCATATTATTTTTTTTTTTAATTTATAATTTTTTTATTTTTTATTTTTTTGTAATTAAACCCTTTGCATAAGTAAATTCTGTAATTGATATTACTTGTTAAAAAAATTTATTTATTGAAATAAAGCTTATTATTATTATAATTGGGAATATTTTTTTTTTACAGATTCTGCCTTGCCATTTGGAGTTAAACATAATTATAATTGAACATTTATAAGTACCTCGAATAACTTTTACTACAGAATATTTACTAACAGCCACAGCACGGTAATGTTTATAAATTATTTAAAAAAAAAGAACAAAAATATTACCATCATTTACTATATGAGTTTTGAAGGCAAATGTCTCGTCATCCAGCACTTTTACTCTTGAGTTACCGGCATCGAGAACATAAATTTCACGACGTTTGGGACATCTGAAATTGAAAGCAATCACATTCATAATCATTGATTAGGTTTAATATTAATTAATTACAGAATTTTGATATAAGAAAGTTTGATATATTATATTGACTAGTTAGCATATCTTCAAAAAGTTTGTATTGCGTCAATTCTCGATACGCGAAGACTAGTATTCGGTAAGAATCAGGATTGGCGTCCCCACTGCCGCAACAAATTTGAAAAAATATATGGGCGACATTGTGTCAGCGTACACGGCCTTTATATTAAAGTGAAATGTATATGTTATGTCAAGATATCCACTAAACATTTTGTTAAACAAATCACTTTAAGCATTAAACACGTCGCCTTGTCAGACCTCAAATAATGGATCTTCTTGACTAACATCCGTTTAGTTAAATTACGCGTAATCTGACTGAACGACTAATATAGAGCGATCTAGTTCTCAAGCAGCATGGTGCGAGCTGCGCTCCGGGACCGTTACCACATGAGTAAAGAAACGGAACAGAGACAAAGCTTGTAAGGAACGAGCAAAATTTATACCTATTTTGGTAGGGTTGGCACAGAATGATAAAATTATTGTTCATACACACTGTACAGTAAACCATATTTACACTTTATATTAAAACACTATTAAAATTACATTAAAAACACAATTTAAATTATTACTAAATGAAAACACGACTGTGAGCACTCTCCGAGCCAGTACAGGCCGGTCTCTCTGCGTACGTGACGGAGCGCGAGCACTCACGCACACTCGCGCCTCACGCTTGTAGTAGTGCACGTATCGTGGCGTGCTCGTATAAAGTTTTAGGCGTTTGTGCACTACAAGGAATTTTACTGTCCAGCAATTTGATTTTTTGCGGTCCGATGTGGAACGAAAAAAAAATAATCAAAATGAGATAAAAATAAACGGGGAAACGTAAAATGTTGGACGGTAAAATTACGTATAGTGCACTCAGGACCGGATTTAGTAAGAGGGGCAACTGCCCCGGGCCTCTACAATAGAGTCGACCGAGTTGGAGCGGTCTGGAGTTGGGACGAACTTTTTTTACGAATACTTATAACCCGACGGAGTAAACAGCAGCGGATCGGACTTTCGACGAACTTTTTTTTTTAAGGAATAGAAATAGGTGATGACTTGTTTCTTTTTTAGGAATATGTACAGCTGGCAACGGTAATATATTGCTGTGAGATCGCGACGACCTTTTTTTTCTCGTCGTCGTCGTTTTCGTCTTAACAAATATATTGGGAAACAAAATTTGAGATCAAGAGGCCTTCACCCCTCTGTTGCTCCTGGCCTCCACACCTATAAATGAGGTCCTGAGTCCACAAACTAGTATATACATTTATCTGGCGTGCCCATATCGGACCATAAAAAATTGGACTGCCGGACAGTAAAATTCCTTGTAGTGCACAAACGCCCTTTGTCCCTGTTCCATTTGTTTCCTAATGCGCCGTTACCTGGCGACGGCGACGGGCTGGCTGAGCTGCTCCTTGCCCGAGCCGCGCGTGCCCCAGACGCGCAGCGGCGCGGCGGCCGGCAGCACGGTGGCGCGCAGCGGCGAGTCGCGCACGCCGCGCGCGAACACCAGCACGCGCACGCACACGCCGCCCGCGCTCCACGGACGCATCGAGATACTGCACCGAAACAACGTTTTATTATCGACCACGAAACTCTTACGTGGCGATATTAAAACTGTCACAGAAGTCATTGAACTTGTGTCAGTAAGTTCATTGAAGTTTAACATTTACGTTACCTTAACGTTGCGATGCGTAACAAGGGCGGGACGGAGGTTCACACAACGAATTATGTAACATTGTTTTTTGTTTTTTATTCAAATAAAAACTAGGAAATTAAAGTCTCCCAAGTTGGCAACCCTTTTCGTTTATGTTTTACAGCGAGTTTCTCGATTGTATTGTATGTCAATTTTATTTTGTTCTCTATGTATTACGAGTTCGAAATCTCTTGTTTTATCAATTTTGATCGAAAACGCGATTAAAACGATACCAAAAAGGTAAAAATGGTAACTTAGGTGTCACGTAACGTTTAGGGAGGGGGGTACAGTAAAACGTTACGGCGCGTTACATGGGGGGGAGGGAGGCTAAAAAACTCTCAAAAATTGCGTTACGTAATACTTGAACGCCCTACTTAGATTTACCAAATATCTCATTTAGATTGAGATTGAGATTCAGATAATTTGATTACTTATCTCACACTTATCCATGACGAATATTATATACTCCTCAAAGTCAGTTAAGTGACTAATGAGAATTACTTTCTTTAAGATAATGATTGTCAAATCTACCATACACTCGTACAATTACGTAGTGAATACCTACTAAATGGAATCTAAATACAGAGACTTATCGCTTTTTTACTCAACTGATATGACGTTACACCGAATTGAAAAATAAAAAACTACAATAAAATAGCGAAAGTAAACAAACTTTGAGATTGAGTTCTCCTAAGCAACGAAACAATTTAAATAAAATCACTTGCACGTGACAAGGTCCGAGTTACCGGCGGACCAAGCTATGCTATAATTATTGCATTTCCTTATAAATGTATACATACTTTTTTTAAATTAATTCTTCTGTACGTTATCTAGATACTAGATGGTAGGGAGAATAAAGGGTTACAAGTGTTTGATTTGTCGGGTGACTTTTTATAGGTGTTGATCATAATATTGGTGTTTAAACATGTAAAAACTTCCATTTGAGATAATTCAGTTTTTTCATAGTCATAGTAGTTGTTTTCACTAGTACAGTAATCGAAAAAGTTCTGTATTTTAGCATTTCAAGAGGTAAATTATAAAAAGAAACCAATTTTTGAGGAAAAAAAAATCGGTTTTTAATTTTTTTCAATATGGCGTACCGTTTTAAAAAATTCCCCAAGCTCATAATTTCATCGGAAATTCAATGACGAATTTAAAAAAAAATTGTTTCATATTTTTACAATTATCGTAACATGGTTAAAAATTAAAATTAAGAAATTAACCTCGTTTTTTTTTTAAAGTGGTTATGAACAGATATTGCTCATATTTTTTTTCTTAGAATCTACCATCATGCCCCAAAACATATCCGGTATTTAGATCAATCGATTCACAAGATGCCGAGAATAACAATTTTTACTCTTTTTAATTTTTTTTTCGATTTATTCAGAAACGGTAATAGATAAAGATCTGAAACTTGCAGCATCGAAGTATCTGATGATGACCAACATGTCCTGAAATTATGAGCCCGATATCTTTCTGGAGCCGATTCGGTATTCTTATCGTCCCATGGCTTTTCGACTATCATCGAATGACTGAAATCGACTAAACTACTATCCTTTGAACTTCACTAAAAATCAATTCGCTTAAATGAACAAATAGCCAGCCATTGTATTTAACTATTAAAGCCTTGTATATGACTCGCTCAACTGAGGTAAAATAAAGAGATTAAAAAAAAAAACTTACAGAAAATCACCATGAAGTTACACTATTGCTAATACAACTATTTGTATTTGGAAGATTGAATTGTTCATCTGCTAGTGATCACTTAACATAGGGCAGACATAATAAACACGTCTTTCCCGTCGAGAACATTTTCTCTGTTTAGTAAGATAAACAGTGCATACCGATATAATCCTGAATCCAGGTCAGTGACAGTACAAGGTAGAGGTGCATCATCCAGTGTGGCAGCAGCGGTGACGGGATCCCCACCGGTGCTTCTTGCTTCTCCATGGTAGTCCACTGTCCGTAACACTACCACTAACTCGAGACCACATACGCAAGCTGATTCTGAAATTATAAACAACTCTGTATTAGTCCTATTTACTTTTTTATTTACAAGCGTGTAATGTTCCTCTTCAAAGATGTGGTATATGTAGCAAGTTAAAAAAAATATATTTTGGTGTATTGAACATAATTGAATGACAAATCTTTACTAAATAATAATCAGTGCTTTTTCTCACAGTATAGTTATTACTCGTAGCTTATAATGAACTAGCCTTACAATAAACAGATAATAAAGCAAAAATAAATAAATTGTAAAATTGAACTCATTTTTCCTGTGATCAGAGTACTCACATAAATTAATTCTTTAGCTTCATAACATGGAATATACATATATAAATACCGATTTTAACTTAAATTATCTAGAAGCTTACTCTTAGCTAATTATAAAAAATACAGTTTTTATACTTGCCTAATTGTAGAGTACATAAACCGGGGAAAGTAGTACTGGTCCGAACTCTACCCAATTCTGCCAATGCCTCGACAAATCTTTGTTGGGCGTCGTTGTGCGCAAAGTCTACCGCTAAGAAGGCATTCTCTCTTGGTTCAGCGAGTGCTGCTGCATCACCCAGTCTAGCCCCTAAAGCCGCAGCTCGACTGCTCACTTCCCTAACTTCAACCTGCTGCTGGAGACCAGAGCACTCAGCCTCAACCTGTAAATTAAGCCACGTTTAATAAATTTTTCAAACTAACAAAACAAACAAATTTACCAGTGAACCTTGGCGGTTGTAACACGTTTGGCCTCTTACCCTTCGTGTTCCGTAGCCAAAATTCCCATTACAAGAAACCTGTATTTTTGACGTTATCAAAAACTGCCTCGGAGAGTACGTAAAGCCGTCGGTCCCGGTTGTTATCATGGACACCTGATAATGATCGTTACCAATGGAAGAGATATAATCCGCCAATCCGCAATGAAGCAGCGTGATGGATTAAGCTCCAACCCTACTTCTATATAGAGAAGAGGCCTTCGCTCAGCAGCGTTTATAGGCTGATACAGTATCAAAAACTTACTTTTGCTTTTTCAGCATCAATCAATTTCAACTGTTCTTCAAGCAGCTTTCTCTTATGCGTAGCAGCAGCTGCTGCAGCCGATTTGAGTTCACTGTGCCGTTTATCTAATGCGGCTCGTAGTTCTGTGAAATGTCTATCTATCGCTTCATCGGCCGCCGTTGCCGCCGCCTCTAATCTCCTCAACTCACTCGCCACGGCATCCCTCGCGGAACCGAGTTTACTCAGGCACTCATTGGCTCTATATAACAATATCTCCGACATTCTCTTTAACGCTATAGAAAACGGCACCACGGTATGATCACAAGGAGTATCACTATGGGGACCGTCTGCACAGTGTCTGCAAAAAACACAGTCGCAAGTTTCGCAGAAGAGTAGTTCTCTACCGGGATGTGAACTGCATTGGGGTATTACTTCTCTTCTCTGTCTAGCCATTAAATCTAATAACTGGTTCACAAGGAACGATGGAGGTAAAGCTGGAACCCCACCACGTGGTATGGTTATTAATTCTCGGCATATCGGACATCTGAAGCTTCCTGCGTCTCTTGTTTGCGAGGCGGCTATTCGAGTGAGACAATGTAGACAGACGGTATGAGAACACGGCAAAAGCTTTGGAGTATGCTCGCCTCCATCATAAGTGCCTGTTAATAATCAATCAAGTATTAGAGCAAAAGATACATGTTAATGAAAACAAAATATTAAGATATACATATAGTACAGTTTCATTATATTCGTTTAGTGATTGCAAGTGATGAGTGCAAAGATAAAATGTTAAAACAGATACAGTACAGACACGGTCTCATTACATTTTCAAATACGTACATACATGTGTAGATCTGTCAGTAAATAACTAATTCAGATATTATATTGCTAGTATGTATGTGATATCAACGACTTATCAAATAATGATGTGCTTAAAATAAAGGTGTACTAACATAAACAAGTGCCACAGGTGAGGAAGCTCTCATTAAAATCCTCATAGTTGATGGACACCGTCTCGACGAGCGTGGAGCTCATGCTCGCCATCCCGACGCCCAGCCGTGAACTGTACCGTAATATTAAAATAAAATGGAATGAAAAGCCAGTTTTATAGTCAAACAGCTATTGTAAGCTAACATATACCAAATATTTTACTGCTTAAAATGTTGTGGTAAAAATAACAATGAAAATATATATGTACATTTTAACACATAAATAAATTAGTAGACATAGTAAAGATACATAACACACATAATGGATGATCAATATAAATGTAGGTAGGTATTGACAGCCATTACTGCAAATTATGTGTATAACAAGCTTAACTTGAAACGGAAATATGATAATATAAGGAAAACATTTTGCAATTGTGAGCATAAAATAATTTTATTTATTTGATATTAACTGTAAAATAGAATACAGTTATGTACATATAAAATTAATTAGCACATAGAATGGCAGTGTAAATTGATTATTTTAATGCAAATGTGTATGTATTCCAAATTGTTTTGTGAGCAAACAGTATTTTTCTTTTCTTTTTGTTTTAGAGTGTTAGTCTCTGCAATGTGTGATTAGGTTTATTGTTGATAAAATTATCTATTTTAATAACATTCTGATGTAGTATATATTTTCCAATATATTATAATATATTGGAAAATATATATCTAATTGTAATGAAAAAATTTAACATTAGGTATACACTGATTAGTATTCTATTTATATTATTGCAAAATTGCTAATAGTGCATTTAGGGCCTGTTTCGCCATTGCTGAACCTATCTGAAGTGTAATGGTAACAAATGGATAAAAGTTTATGAGATATATGTAAAGGAATAAGATTCCTTTGAGTTTTTATATAAACTATAATGTACCTTTTTTATAACAGTAGTGACACATTATTTATGGCAATATTTTGACACTTGAAGTCAATTATAAAAGAAATATTTTATTTTAATTTATTATAAAGGAATCGGTTAAATAACTTTGAATGTTGTTTCTTTGTTTTTTCAGGTAGGTTTTTACATTTTATTTTTTGTATGAAGAAAAAATGTACAATAAAAACTTTGTTTTTTCAGAGCAACACATAGTTTAAAATTAATTTGCCGGTTCCAATTCTGAGTAGAGATAATCGACATTGTATAAATATATATTTTTTATCACTTTATCTGTCAGATACTTTTATGAGCAACCTATGAATACAAAAGATGTAGTTTATTAGTTGAGCTTAAACAGGCCCTAAGGGTATATTTTACTCCCCTGATTAAGCATATTAGTAACTTATGTGCGAGATAAACGTTATCAGCAACTGGAGAAACAGATCCTTAATAAAAATGTTTAGGAACAGACACTTGTAATAAGTGAACATTTTAAGTCATAATTAGAGTAACCCGTTCACTCTAAATATGAAATAATATGCACAGAGCATTGTAATTCATGATTCACCAATCATGGCAAATTGCTCTTGATTTATTTCATTGACTTCAATTGAATGATATTTATCACAAATATCATTTGTACATGAAATTGTCCAAATAATATCATATCAACCCACTTCCTTCATGTTGAAATTGAAGGACATAATGTCACTATATTTATCATGTTATCAATAAACAATAATATTTTTTAAAACTTCTAATTTTTGTTTTAAATCTTATGTGCTAATGGTTATTTAATGTTGTTTATAACAATAAACAACATTAAATAATTTTGGTAATTAATATCAGAACAAATGAATCTCACTCAACTATGGTAATAGTATTAATAATAAATAATTTATATCCTAATTATAAAACAACAATTAATATATTATATAATTATGTAAGAGATAAATTAATAATTGTATTTTAAATACACATATAAAATAAACATTTTTATCATAACTACTAAATGCAATTATTATAACAAAAAAAAAGTGGTTTAATAGAAACAATAAATATTTATTAGACATAAGTAAACAAAACAATTTGAAAATTTTAATGGAAATAAGAATGGTAGTAAAGATAAAAGAAAAATACTCACAGGAAAGAACAACAATACATGGACGTAAATTCCAGGCACACTTCAGTAAAATTATCTCATCATTTAATAGACGAAAGCTCACCTTAAACAGCGATCTTTTACATTTAATAGAATCGTACGTTTATTATGAAGCGGGATCTTAAATACATATTCTTATATTTATATAGTTATATAATTAACTTCATAAATATCACTAGCGTAAGCTATTATATTTAAGATCTTGTCAAATTAAAAACGGATGCTGTATACAAAATAACATACATATATTCGAATAGTCTTTCGTAATCGATCGATAATATAGAAAAACTATTTTCATGACAAAGAAAGATACACCACTATAAATTTCTATAATTGTACAACATATTTAAGTGTAACGTATATCACCATAAAGAAATAAGTTAACTATCACGTTTCAATCATTTTAAGATTTTCATTAGTTTTGTTTCCAAATGTTTATCAAAACTATTTTGTGTCAACCATTATTCTACTGTTAACGTCAACTGTCATCACAGATAATAAAATATAATATTGATAAATATATTTTCTCACGGTCTTATAAATAAGGTCTTCTAATGAAGCTTATTTCAGTTATGACTATGGGTACGTTCGCGGGCCCTCTTCTAATTGATAATTCATCACTTTTATAGGAGCGCATACGTACTTTATACTTTTTTATCTATGCATTCCACAGCACGCCGCTTGAGTAACAAGTGACTGTAAGCGACTCTGTCTCATTTCTTATTATCAATCATACGGCGTCGATTTTTCTCTCCCAAGTAATGTGTTATTTAATAATTGTTTTGCGATTTTGTTGTTTTTTATTTTTATTTAACTGTTTTGTTTGGATTTGACAATGTCCAAAACATAATTTGACTTCTTTGCATAGAATACCCACCTATCGTCATGCTCTAGCAGCCGTAAATTGAAAAGAACAGCCACATTAAGGTAGTTCCAGCATGAAACCACTTTTCGACAGACTCGGCTAAAAAAATTTTCACGGGTTCAGAATAGCTTTATTTATAAATTCCTAAGATTTCATAATTTTTGACGGTTTAGATCGCGAGATATTAAAGACAAAGTTCGCGATTTTCAGAGTAATGTCCCATTTATGTATGTAAATTTCTGATTTTTTATTATATTAAAAAATTCTCTAGAAAAAAAAACTAGGAGAGTGTTGAAAAATGTTTTTAGAATAAGCTAAAAAAATAAAAGTAGCACTTCACGGTTTTGTTATCGAAATATTCAAATTATAAATTTTAATTTTAATGTTAAATTTATAGTGATCTGACAACACTGTGCACAACGCTCTCATCTTCTTAATTTAATAAAACTCTTATTAGAAAGCGCAATACTATTTGTATATACTAAGACCATATAACCAAAAATATATAAAACACAGAGCAACGTTGCCAGATTATTATAACTAACAAAATAAGGCAGAAGGTATTAAGGTAGGACTACACTTCACCACGCTGGAACTACCTTAAGTCCCCACGGGAGTTGCTGGTCTCCTACTGGGCGCGTCCCCAGGTGGCGGATAGGGGGTACCACTCGTCGCTTACCACGAGTGGTTGGGGTCTTCGGACCCCCACGGACCAAAACCAGCAGCGGTGGGCGCGAAAGCGCAGGAGGGAGGATGGAGGGAGATCGAGGGTACTCTCTCCCTCCACTTCGGTGATTGGGCCGCTCCCGGTACTTCTCTGAATTAGCAGAGTGGACCGGTGAGTGGTTCCAATTACATACTGCGGGGCGCGGAGGCGCGGTGGAGTGTGTTGGGCACGGAAGGTTCGGTCGGTGAGGGTGTGGCGCTGGGAGGGCGCGGAGAGGAGGAGGGGCTCCTTGTCTTCTCTGCCTCGTGCAGAGTGGACTCGTAGAGCGGTGGAGGGAGGATGGAGGGAGTTTGAGGGTACTCTCTCCCTCCACTTCGGTGGTTGGGCCGCTCGCGGTACTTCTTTGAACTAGTAGAGTGGACCGGTCGAGCGGCTCCAATCACATACGGAGGGGGCGCCGGGCCCAGCGTTGGGGCGTCACGGTTGTGTGCGTTTGCGATCCCGTGGCGCCCCACTACGGCGCAGACGGCCGATGGGTTTTAGTGGGTATTCTGGCTTTAGCGGTGAGAGTCAGTGAGTCCCACATACACGTCGACTTTGGGCGGCGGCATGAGTAAATGCATTTCCCGTCGTTAAAAAAAAACAACTACCTTAAGTCGACGTACCCCCACTACTGTCGTTGTAAGACTTGTGTTATAAGACCGTGCATTTCCTAAATTTTTATTTTTTATTTTTAATAATAAATAAATAATATACATAATTATGTTAATGTTATACTATCATCATAAATTTAAATGGTACGTATTTACCAAAAACTTAAATAAACTTGCATTTTAATAAATAAATAAAAAATATGTACCAAAATATATATTATATTCGTTTTATTATATATGTATGTATATATGTGGACGTATTATATATATACATATAAATATATAATGATTATATTTTATATACTATATCCACGGTCTTTAAAAGACCGTACGTGATCGCATCACTAGGTCAAGTTCATAGTTCATGGACGAAATTATAATATAATATTATTTTCTTTGATTTGGTAGTGGATGGTTTTTGCTCTAAATTGTTTTAATTTCATAGATAATATTAAAATTATGAGAATAATAAGTGAAACTATGCTTAAACATGTCTATATTCCACGGTTTAAACGTAATTTGTGTATTATAAGAAGATTTAATGGTTATCGGTATGTCCTTTTTTATCAGATAATACGAAAAATACAATGTATCACAAGGTCAAATTCATAGACGAAAATATACTACTTTCGTGGTTTTGATAGTGGGTTCAGGGTTGTTTTGTTCTCGATGTTTTGATTACGTACATAGGTAAAATTAAAATTATGAGATTTATACCAAAGTGAAATTATGTTTGGGGCAGCAACGATCAGTCAAATTAACGGAGGTCTTCGAATAAAAACGTAGACTATTTCGAATTACGTTTAATATCGTTTTTACAATATTTCTTAAAATTTATACAAAAGGTGGTTCAGAGCGTTACGTTTTAAATATGCGAATGAAATCGAATTTTTAACTTGTCACAGTTTTAACGTCTTTTAATTGTCTATGAGTTTACACAAAAGACACCGGCTCGATCGCCGCAGCGCCACACAACGGCAACTATTTTAAAGTTTCATAGGCAGCTGCCTCATGTGAATACCAGATGGGGTTGATTGGCCGCGACATACCCCCCGCCTTGGAAACACCGGCTTCCAACATCAAGCTTCATCGTTGGATGGCTGCAGCGGCAAAGGGCAAATTTCGAAAACACCCTCCTCGTCTTTCCGGTTGCGGTACGGATGTTAGCGACACGAGTGACACCATCAGTCCCCGGGTATATGCGAGTTATGCGTCCCAAACGCCATTTAAGTGGTGGTAAATTTTCATCTTTGATGAGGACGAGACGATCAATGGCTATATCGTCATGATGAGTTTTCCACTTGGTTCTGTGTTGAAGTTCTCCAATGTATTCTCTGGACCACCTCCGCCAGAACTACTGCCGCAACTGCTCCACACGGCGGTACCGGTTCATCGTCAGACCTGTAGCGTCAGAAATGGTCTCGCATGGCAGCGAAGTTAACGGTCGGCCTGTGAGGAAGTGACCAGGAGTGAGGGGAGTGAAGTCGGTAGGATCGGTGGATAAGGGTGACAGTGGACGAGAGTTTAAAACGGCTTCGATTTGAATTAAAACCGTATTCATTTCTTCGTATGTTAATTTGGCGTTACCAACAATACGTTTAAGGTGATGTTTACAGGACCTTACACCACTCTCCCACAGACCTCCAAAATGCGGCGCATACGGTGGAGTAAAATTAAAACCAATACCCTCACATGAGGTGTAATCGTTTATTTTTTGTGAATTATCATAAATTAAATTTCGAATTTCTTTTTCAGCACCAACAAAATTTCTACCATTGTCGGAATAAATAGCTACTGGTTTTCCGCGTCTACCGATGAAACGTTTTAAAGCTAAAATATAGTCCGTCGAAAGGCTCGTGACTAGTTCGATATGTACAGCCTTAGTTATGAAACATACAAATAAGCAAATATACGATTTAATTTGCCTAGTACCTCTTCCTTTACGATTCATAATCATAATAGGTCCAGCATAATCAACAACAAACGGAAATCCCGCATCCAGACGTTCAGATGGTAAATTTCCCATTATAGGTTTAGGTATCCTATTGTTAAATCGAGAACATGTAACACACTGACGCACAATTTTTCTCACAAGACCTCTTGCACTTAATATCCACCATGTCTCGCGCAGGGTGTATAAAATAAGTTGAGGTCCTGTATGAAGTAGTCTCTTGTGTTCATGATTGACTAACAAATTAGACATCCAATGTCGACAGCACATTAAAAACGGATGTTTTTTATTAAAATCGAAATTAGACGCGTTTCGAAGTCGACCACCAACTCGAATTAATTTTTTATCGTCTAAAAACACGTTTAATCCAGTTACACGATTAAATTCTTTGTTATTACCGGTGTAACTTCTTTTATTCAGCAAATTATTATAAATCCTCGGAAAGGATTGCATTTGTGCAAAACGAATCAACTTATATTGCGCTTCGTCTAGTTCGGACACTGATAACAAACCGGTTTGCTTTGTTTTGTACCTATTAGCCTCGCCTCCTCGTACGTTGTTTATGAATCGAAGTACGTAGGCCCATACGCGCTTAAGTTTTGTGAAAGACGAGTATTTATTAAATTGAATAAAATCTAAGTTGTCGAAACTACCAAAATTATGTACTATATTAGATTTTAATTCCGGCAAATTTTCTAAATTAATTATGTTATTATTTAGCGAATCAAAATTATTATGACATTGTAAGTAAGACGTACCGTTCCACCAAAGCTCACAGTTAATCAACGAATCAAAGGCTAATCCTCTAGACAATATATCAGCTGGGTTGTTGTCGCTCGACACATGTAACCACTCGGAGTTACCTGTCAGCTCGTTTAACTTAGTTACGCGATTTTGTACGAACGGCTTTAACAGATGTGGCGAAATCTTAACCCAACCGATGACGATGGTCGAGTCAGTCCAAAAGATGACCCTTGAGAATTTTAAACGAATAACGTCGATTATCTTTTTATAAAGTCTTGCGCCTATTAACCCGGCGCAAATGACGTGAAAATAATTACTAGGACGATGACGACGGGTCATATTGACCCGAATTTTATCGATATTTTTTCAAGAAATTTAGTAATTTACCTTAATTTTAATGACTTTTTATTAAAAAAGGTTCTTTGATTAAGTATTAAAATAAAAATAATAACAATTAGTTCTAGTAATTAAACTTTTATTAACTTTTTCAATAACACATGCAAAAACAACTTAGAAACCGTAACATATTTATATTTTGAATTTTTGGTAACGTACTCTTAGCAATAATAGGAATCAATAATCTTATGTACTAATAGAGAAATCAAATAAGCTTTATAATATAAAAATAAAAACGAATCAGTCTTCTACGTCATCATTCAGGGCCACGGAACTGCTTCAATTATTGCAGTATGGAATCAAAAGGTCTCTGAAGCGAGTCTAAAAATTTCCACTCCAACGCCATATGTTTGCCATAAGTCATTTAAATTTTGTCTATTAGACCGATAAAATCCAGATAAAAGCAAAAGCACTATAGTATGTAAGCTTTTAATTGATATATTTCAATATCATTCATATATTTATGTTTACTAAAATCTACACATGAATCTCTTTTGTCACATATATTTAAATTTGTGTATGTTTGAATTTTACACAACATATCATGGGTAATGAATAAGTCCCAACATTATAACTCAGTCTTGGCACCTTGAGTTACAGGTTTTACACCAGAACTTACAGATAATATATTTTCAAATCTGGTACGTACATTCGGAGATGCAGTTGCCTTTTGCCACATTGTTCCATCTTATCCTTTGTAAAATCGGTGTCGTAATTGGTGTTTTACTGACCTTAGATCAAATTATCTGAATCTGACCACGTGTCACTATAGCTTCTTGTCCACTTTCACTGTCATTGCTACGTTTCGATAAATGGTCGTCAATATCCACGTCTGAAATAGCTTGGGAGTCTTCATTGTCAGAATCACTCTTCTAACAATGCCACAATTCTAGCGGGGTCATTTGTTTATGACATTTTCACAAAAAATATATAAAAAGTAAGGTTAATTAACATTTAACACCATTATTAGCAAATAAACGTAAGTCACGAAATTACTACGCCAGCGATGACGCTGGGTCATAATTACCCGTTTTCACTTGACGCACGTATATCTCCTAACGCGCGCGATGTCGCATTGTGTGTACCGATGGAGCGGGTAGAGGATGACCGTATCTCCAGCTATACAAACGTTCAAACCATACGACTGACGCAAAAATAAAATATGTCAGTTTAAAATTGCCTCGGGTCAATATGACCCAGCGTCATTGTCGCCGGGTTAAAGCACCACAAAGTTCTAACCTCGGAATACTTATAGACTTTAAGGGGGCAACTTTAGTTTTTGCGCATAAAAATTTTACGACGATTTCGGAATCACGGTTATAGGTACCTATATCAAAGGTTATCACGGTTATATCAAAGGCTGAGAGACACAAAAAGTATAAATTTACATGGGCAGGGTAACATATTCGCACTACCATCATATTAAAAAAAGTAATATTCTTGCGCAATTTTTTTATTGTGTATTTTATTCTTTTTTTTTTCCTTTTTTTTATAACCTGATTAAGATAGGATATATTTTTAATATAAACCTAAACATACAAGGCATATTGATAATTACCAAACACGGAACGACAAGATTACAATTATTTTGAAGAGTCGGATGTCTAATTTATTTTTACCCGACTGCTGAAAGCGGGGTGTTTTTTTATAGGTACGATAGGTTGTAGTAGGTATATTATGTATTCCATACATAGCGATATCTATAGCGAATGTTATAGAGTATGAATTATATAAATAAAGCATCTAATGAAAAATTAAAAACTTAGTAAATGATAGATTGTTTCTGTCAATACAGCACATTTTATAATCACTTTTAATGCGAGTCATAAGAACATCCTTTTTAGTTACCTACGTTAACGTACATTACGTACGTGGCGTTCAAGGTTCGTAGCATTATTGATTGATTTTTTAAACAAGGGGGAGGCAATTTACCTTAACTTTTTAAATAGCTATCAGGTACATTGTTTATTCGATATTATTTTAGGCCATATTCCACGTCTACAAAGAATAATATACAACCTTTTGAATCTATACCAGGATTATCATCTCTGCCTATTTTAGGTTCAATACATCATTTCATTCCAGGAATCGGTAGGTATATATTATTATTTATATAAATATAAATTGTAAATATTATTATTAACATTACATCATTCAAATTTTAGGATCAGTCGGTTTACGTGCCAATTTCTGTGACTTATCAAAAGTTTTGTATGAGAAATATGGTTCTATAGTAAAGTTAGATGGCGTTTTTTCAAGAGCAAGCATGGTTATACTGTATGAACCTGAGCACTTTGATCAGGTTAGAAAATTCATTAGAAAAATTATTTTATAAGTTTCAAAATGTTACACTTTAATTGAATGCCGCAGAAAGAGGTAAAATGAAAGTTTTTTTTGGAAGTAGGTATATATCCTGCGTATGCACATTTAAATTTGTTATTATGTCTAGGGCTTTCGAGAAAATTATATACAGAAACTAAAAAAAAAACTTTTTTAGGTATATCGGTCTGAAGATACACTGCCATCAAGACCAGGATTCGAAACACTTCTTTATTACACAACAAAGTTAAGAAAATCTGCCAATAATGGTATTTACGGTTTAACGGTAGCGTAAGTGAAATTTAAAAATTAATTATCAAATTCTAGAATAAACAACCTTTCTAGTTATTACCTCTTGATGAAATTTAATTATTAGGTTAATGTTTTGAAGTATTTAAAAGTACAATAAATGTACCAGATATATAAAGGTAAACGTAATTCTTAATTTTAGAGAAGGTACCCAATGGCGGGACTTTCGAACTAAAGTCAATCAAGCTCTGCTAAAACTAAAGTTGGTCAAATTGTATGCACCAGCTTTAGAAGAAATTGCTGGAGATATGGTGGCGAGGTAAGTTTAGTGGCTTTACCAGATTGTTTCGCAAAGCAGTTTTGGTACCTACTGGTGTTCTGTTAATACATCTTTTTCACAGACATCAGAAAATTTATTCCTTGCTCAAAGATACCTCGATACTTTGTCGATGGTAAAATAATAAAATATATTTAAAATCACATTTCCATATTTGAAATGGTACTTACCATAACTATTACGAAGAATATGCTTTAAAATTAGGTATATCATGATGATGCGGCTTATGTGTGTAGTTAACTTTGAAAAAACACAATAAAGTTACCTATTTTGAAAAACTAAATTATTTTCCGAACTATCTTATAAAATAACTATACATTTAAATACCAATTTTTTTCGATTTATTGAATTAAAATGTTGTGCTTAAGTTTTTCGACATTCTTCTTTTATTTTCTTTAAATTATTATTTCATTACATTGTATTTGCATTATAATTAATCATTAAAATGACGTATGCAGGTTGAAAAGACTTCAAGAAAATGATAACTATCTTGACCAACATTTTGATTTAGAAATTACGAAATGGTCGCTAGAATCCGTAGCCGTTGTTGGTTTAGGAACAAGACTTGGATGCCTTGATGACGGCTTGACCGAAGATCATCCTGCACGAATACTTATCAAATGTTCTCAAGATATATTAGAACTTTCGTGGAAACTGGAATTTTTTCCGAGCCTTTGGAAATATTATCCTACACGAAATTTTAAGAAAATGATGAATACATTAGATTTACAATGGGAGTAAGTAGATATCTATTATTATTACATTCGTATTCTACTATGTCTAAAATTTCTTGGAGTTTAAAACTCTCACCAAGTTTTAAGTGGTAAATACTTTCTACTATTTCATACTATCACTTAAAAATACCATAATATTTCAAACTCACTTACAATTTCAGTGCTAGTGTAAAATTTATTAAAGAAGCTAAAATAAAAATAAATGAAAGAGGCCATGATATTCTCGAAGAGGATAAAAGCGTAATAGAAAGGTTACTGGCTATAGACGATAATGTTGCTATTATGATGGCAAATGAAATGTTGTTTGCTGGAATAGATACGGTAAATGTTTCTTTCGTTAACTCGTTATTATTTAGACCCCTATAAAAATTTTATAGGAGATATGTAACGATTTTATATGCAGTGAACAATAATTTAAAGGTTTTATTTTTTTCAAATCCGACAAATTTGTAATAAACTATTTCTATTTTTAGGTGGGATATGCAACAACTTGTCTTTTATACAATTTAGCCATGAATCAAAACGTTCAAGATAAATTAAGGGATGATATATATTTATCTGAACAAAACAATAGATATCTCAGAGCTTGCCTCAAAGAATCGTTGAGATTATTTGCTGTCTTGCCAGCGAACTTACGACGTACTACTAAAGACCATGTTGTCGGTGGATATCATATTCCCAAAGGAGTATGAATCTATTACTTTAAAAAATTATAATTTATATACATTATGGATTTTTTTTATATAACGTTTTTCGTTTTAATTTACAGATTGACGTAATAGCGCCAAACGAATTTCTTTCTAAGATGGAAAAGCATTATTATCGAGCAAATGAATTTTTACCAGAAAGATGGCTAGTGGAGAAATCTGATCCCTTATATTATGGAAATTGTCATCCAATGGTAACACTTCCGTTCGGTTTCGGTATAAGATCATGCGTTGGAAGAAGAATTGCAGAGTTGGAAATTGAAATATTCATAAAAAAGTTATTACGAGATGTCAAAGTGACTTGGCAAGGTCCACCAGTCAAAGTAGTTACGAAAGTCTTCAATTCGTTTAAAAAACCTTACTGCTTTAAATTTAAACCAGTTTCTTAAAAAAAAAAGTAAACAAGTAAAATAATTTTATTTCCTATACCTTTTTAATTTCATCAATTATGTTATTATTTTTATTTTATTTTTTGTAAAATAACTGTACCATTATTTTAAGACTCTACTTAAATACATATTATAAAGGTTTCCGATATTTTGCTTGTATCCAGACTCTGTACATGGTCAACATCTTTCCTCTATTTACTTGAAGTCTTCTATCTATTAGGTTTTGTTCTTCAATAAATCCTGCATTAATGAAAAGCTTCGAAATTTCTTCTTGTGTAAAAAAATAAACCATAGTTTTATCTCCTCTTGCATAAAAGTTGTCTGAAATACAACGTCCTTTCTTGAATCTTAACTGTGCTAAGTCATATCGTCCATAGTCTCGAAAAACAACTAAACCTCCGGGCCGTAGATATTTGTGAATATGCTGAATAACATTTATCATCCTGAAATATTTGATATAAATTATTATTATTATTATTTTAACTTTGAATATTTAATAAAATTTTACAATTTGTTTAAGTTAGTCTAGTGAAGAGTCAGAAAGGCAGAATTATTTACTGTTTGGATGAAATATTAAAAACCATAATATTTTATATACAGGCTTGTTTGAGACAATGAAGTCTGAGTAAGGATCTTTAGAAAACAAAACATAGCGACACTTAGACATTTAACAAAATTAATGTTCAATTTCTTATTATCAACATAGCGGAGGCAATACACAGAGTCTATATAAATATATAATATATTTATGATTCCTACGATTTTTTTATTATTTTGCTACACACCCACTTGAAAGGTGAATTTTCTTTAATATTATAATTTCTATTTCCTAAAAAAAAACAACAATTTGTTATCTACTTACTTAGAAGGTTCTATTGCAGACAAAACAAAAATTAAAACAATAATATCTAGAGAGTTCTCTGAGAATGGAACTTGCCAATCATTGGAAGTGGCGTCCAATACAAATACTTCACATCTTTTTGTATCATACAATTCATTCTGTTTCATAATTTCTATTGCCTTTGATGAAAAATCACAACCATAAATAAATAAACTTGGGTCTTGGCTATACTGTAGTATTGGAAATATAGTATTGCCTACTCCACAGCCAATCTCAAAAATGAACCGTTTAGAATTTTTTACATGTTGATTCTCTTTTTCCTCATTTTTAACATTTATCGTGGATAGTTGACTACTTTCACTGTTGGGAAATACTCTGACTGGAGCTGCAGTGTAGTCGGGGGCTAGCTCAGGAAATTCAGTAAATAGCCAGTGTCGATCTTTAAAAAACCTGTAAAATTATTCATTACATAATCATAATAAAGAATATTTTGATATATTTTTATTTTTATATAAAAGTATTTATTCTTATCTTTTAGGTTTTGAATAAAGTATGCTATTATTATCTACATTATTTTTTTATAATTTGTTTTTAAAGATAAAAAAAAAATTATACTTTGTCCATTTTATTAATGGTTTTTCGACAGCTCGTTTTGTTGTCTTTCTGTTTTTAATAACATATTACACCTTACATATTAGCATTTATTTCTACCGATTATTTGTAATGTGTGGCACAATCGGAGTAATCGTTATGTCTGGCACATTAGTGAGGGGCACATTAGTTAGGGAGGTATCCGTCCATGAAATACAACACTATTTGTATGAAGCGTGAGCTGTCAAAAAATCATTAATAAAATGGACAAAGTATAAAGAAAAATTTACTTTAAATACTTTATTTACTATAAATTACCTATTTTGATGTATATTGTAGAATGCATCCCAATGTTTATCGGCATTTTCTTCTAAGTCTTTTAAGTGGTCTTCAGAAAATGTCACTTCAGAGTTCCGTTCAACCTTTTCTGCAGCTGCTTTTTCTTGGTTGGCATCCCACTGAACATTATCCCTGTAATATTTTTACATGTTAAAGATATCAACAATTACAAAAAACCATAATAATTATTTATAATACTTTGAAAATTCTTTAAGCTGAACTGAATCAGCTTGTAAAGTCCACTGCTGGGCAAAGTCCTCCTCTTCATATAAGAGAAGGGTGGAACTTAACACCACCTATGCTGGTATATAATTTCCCTGAGGTAATTACATGGGAATAGTGAGGTATGGGCAGGGAGGGGCAGCTGCTCCCCTCTAGAAGAGCGGTTCAGTCACTAATAAAAAAGATTTTTTCATGTTTTCTTATTCTAAGCAATGACACTAATAATGATAAGTGAAACAAATAAAAGAATACCTCTACTACTAATGTAAGATACTCATATAATATGTTAAAAATCATGATTAAAACAATACAGTCTAGGACTTTCATTATCTGCTATCTCTATAGAGAATCCTGGCTAAGCCCTTGGGTAATTATGACAACTTACAGGATCGATGGCTTTACATACTCTCTGAGGCACATTTGGGAGACCCAAAAGAGATACACTTAGAGCAGAAACAAATATTTGTACAAATATAAATATCTTTCCAAGTGGGATAGAGAACAATAGAACAGCGACTATTAGAATTTAGGCGACACCTTGCACCACTACCACTAGAATGGTCATCATATAAAATTTTGAATTTGTTGAAAGTGGCATTGCAACTTATTCAAATTGATTTTTTAATGCATCTTAGACTTTACGAGGCACGAGACAAGAAAATTTATATTGTACCAAGCATTGAAGAGATAAAGCAGTTTTCTATCAGTTAGGTATCGATTTCCACCTGGCGGTTTTTTCCTGTGCCTGGTTTTTTCTAAATCCATAGCATTTTTATCATGACACTTGTTATTTTTACAATATCTAACAGAAATATTGAACACGGTACCAAGCATTGTGTTTGAAGACCTCGTCCACATTTTCTAGTAATCTATTACCAAATTGTGGTCTCTTAATAGTATCTTCCATTAAAGCTATTTATAGTTTGTATTAAAAGGTTAATATTAAAATTAAAAACGAAAAATAAAATAAATTTTTAATCTTAACAAGAGCAAAAACACAATTTATTATACTGTCACTGTCAAATGTCAATAGTTTGACAAAATGTCAAATGATTGATGACCAATGCCCAAAATACAGGCCGTGTTCCGATATATACTGAGAGCACTGCCCCAGTGCTGTCAGTACTGAAAATTCGTTCCGTCATAGACTCCAAGCGCGTTTTCCAGTTACAGCACTAGAGCGCATTATGCGGCATAATGCTCAACATTAAATGTTCCAACTACAGCAACGCTTCGCACAATCGAGCACTTTCAAAAGTAGTGCTTTCGCGTGATGCGTGCAGTTGATGCCAACTCAGTAGCAAAAAATTAACAAGTGTTTATTCTTTAAGGTAGCTTAGATCAAAATTTTATTTATATTATCGTTAGTAACATTGTTTATTGTTAAAAAAAAATTTAAACTCTCCTTTCGTCGTAGTTTTTTGGAAATATTAAAAAGTTAATTCAAAACGTGTTAACAATAAATATAAGTATGGATGAAGGTATACTCGTAAACATGGACCTTTTTTATATTTCCACATATAAAATATGAATACATTATTTGACGTTCCAATTAAGCATTAGCACACTTCGGCATTGTGCGTCACTGAGTCGCATTATGCTCTGTAATTGGAAAACGCGCCAAGTACACTGCCGCAGTATATGACGTCATATATGATGTCTTGAATCGCCACCATTTTTGCACTGAGACCACTGGCGCTTTCGAGGTAAGGTGCTCTCAGTACTGAGGTCACGTGATCGAAAATATGACAGCGCGAATGATTGTTATTATTATTAATTAATATTGTTATTCAAAAATGTCCATGATATTCAAATAATATTTTTTCTTGTTGAATGAAAAACGTATATGTACATGATAAAAATTTTAATTTGAAAAAAAAGTCGTAAATAGAGGATGATTCCAGTATACTGGACTTCGTTCCGTTATAAACAGTAACCAGTATAGCACAGTATAGCAAATTATAGGAACGGCTTCGCAGTATACTGAAATGACGTCGCAACTTGCAGTGCTCCAGTATAAATCGGAACACGGCCATAGACACTTACGTCCGTTGTATGGCTACAAGGCATTTAGCACTTTTATTTTGCCAATTATATAAATTAAATATTAAAATATAAATACAATGATATAACTCCTGCAAGTTGCTAAGGGGTTGGAACTTTATTCCATTAACGCTCTGTGACTTCATCTAAAACACAAAATTCAGGTATCAATAAAATATAAAATAAACTAAAATACTAATGTAAGTCAATACATTTTAAAATTGTTATATTATTGATAGAATTATAAAGAAAAATCAAAAATATTTGTAAAAGTTTCATTTTAATTAGCTACTAGTTCATTTTAGGTACAATACATAAAAGTAAAAAAAAAAATATACATATATATAGGATGACTGGTGAGTCACTATTCTCTATTTAAGGAGAATACTCGGTACATGATTCTCATTCGAATTATGTAAAAAAAAAGGTAAATATTAATAAACTTTTAAGTAAAGTTACTCAACAATTATCTAATTATTTACGCGTCGTCTGGACACCATAGCAGCTAGCTGCACTTTCGACACAAAACAGGTAGTTTAACAGGTAGTAGACTCACCATTCATTCTGTATATAAATAAGAACCTCACAAATAAAAATAAATATGTAATTGAATAATTATTATACATAAAAAAAAAAAACAATCAAATAAAACATGAAGTATTAAAAAATCAATACCGGTCGGGTAATAATGCTAAAAGTAATTATTATTTTTTTAGCATTAAGAATTTTAAAGCATTCTTTTCTAGCTAATGTCATCAAAATGGCGGCTGCACGCATGTGAAAAAATGTTTAAAGTCTAAAGCCTAGGAATAAATCATTACGGTAAAATTGTTATGAATTAGGTATCACGTTCTTAATACACTAATTAGTTTTATCAATGTCGATAAAATATGTTGTTAATGTAAACCAGGGGTCTCCAAATTACGGCCCGCTGACCAAATCTATCTTATCTATCAGTCTTATAAATTCGTTGTACTGTCTACTGAGATGACAGTTGATTAAAAAAATGTCCGATTAGTAAAGAAAACATATTATTTAAAATACAAATGAGACTACAGTAATATATAAATAAAATAAAATAATTGTTTAAAATATTGGAATAAATCAAGCCGCCTGGAGCTTTCATCAAAAATGCTGCCTAATCCCATTGAGATATAACAAAATAATGTACAATGGGATATTTATCTTTTATAAGTCTACAAAAATACCGCGAACTATTTATCTTAGGTGATATTGCAAAATAAAAAAGAACGTGTGCGAAAATAAATTCAAACACGAGTCTCACGCCGATGACGGGACTCGCTTGATGCGAAAATATTTATTTTTTCACCTTATTTTGACTTAATATCGAAAAAGCACCCTAATTTTCAATCGAACATTCTCAAGTCAAAATGTATGCTTTTTAAAAAAAGTTTTAGTAGTCGTAGCATTTTCTGAGCAAATTATATCATAGTAAAGTATATTTTTTACACTATCAAAAACTAGAGATTTCAATGAACAAAAAATCCACCAACTTTTTTAAAAAAGCGTATATTTTAACGTGAGAATTTTCGATTGAAAATTAGGGTGCTTTTTCGATATTAAGTCAAGATAAGGTGAAAATATAAATATTTTAAATTAAAAAAAAAATACAGTGTGTTTGGGATATAAAAAGGTAAGCTTTCACCAAAAGCTTAGTTATTTGGATTTTTTCACATAAATTTTGAAGTTATGTGAAAAAAGTGTAAATTTAAAAGTTGTAGATCTTTTTAGTACCTAAAACTTTGCGATTCAACTTTTTTCCATAGGACTTGTAGTTTTGCCGGAAATCGCAATAAGCCGTTTTTTACCCTTAAACCCTCCCTCCCTTCCATTTCCCAACCTCAGATCGCCCGTAATTTATTTTTCCCTGCATCTTTTGTTATATTCTCTTCATTTTCCAATGGGTTTCATCCTACTATATTTTTTTTTTCACTTTTACCATTTTCAAAGGCTTTTCGGCACTAGTCTAGAATTAATACACAAAAAATTTAAAACATAAAGCTAGTAAAGTTATAATTGTTAGATAGGTATCGAAAAGAAGAGAATACTTATTAATTATATACTACTTGTGCAAAGCCGGGGCGGGTCCCTATAAATATAGATATAATAATAGATATCTCTATATAATAATGGATATTAATAAAATTTTACTGTTATTGTTTTTGATTTTAATGTTTGTCATAGTCATACCCACCTATAGGTAAACTTCCATCCATTTATCTCTTTTAATACTGTTATATATTTTTAATAAGTACACTTTAGTTTTCAAAATAAAAAATTTAATTTCTGTCCTTCAAATAATTTATAGAGAAAGAATAATTATATTAATCTAAGGGTGACAAAGTACAAAACAACATAGAGTTATTATTGTTTGTACAGACAATAAAATATCAGTGAAGTGGTTAATTGCGATGATTAAGTACAAAGAATTCTGAAGTTAATAGATATTGAAACTTGTTTTAACAATATCTACGGTAGACGGTAGTTATTTTTATCAATAGCGAAAATAAATAGTGTAGATTGTATAACTTGGAAGTTGTAAGTAATATTGTTGTGAAACTTTTTGTATACCATTAACAGTAAAATATAGGATTCGTTTTGTATTATTTATAGCATATCTTATAAATTGTTTATTAATTTGATATTTACTTACTGAAATACTTAAAAATAAGTTAAAAAAATATTTTTGCATGAGATTGAGCATTCTCCAATCCATCCAAATATTTCATAATAAAATTATAAATGCAGAAGTAGCTGTCTTTCTATTAACGTATTAACACCAAAACCGTTGCTAAACTAATTTTGATGAATCTTAATATAGAGGTAGATTGGACTTTGGAGTAGCAAATAAGCTATTATGTGTAGCTAAAATCTTGAAGATGTGAAACAGGGGTTAAAAGTTATTATGTTATCTTTCAAATTACTGTATTTTTGAAAATTGATGACTTCAGTTTGGAATGATTTTAGAAGAAAGAAATGAGACTATATAAATAATAATTATATTTTTACGCAGGTAGAGATACGTCTTTAAAGACAGTATTATTCACTATTATAGTAGTATATATTAGTATAGCTTACTATCGACATAACTCGCGTTAATGATGTGAAAGATTCAGATTAATGATGTGAAAGTTTCAGATATTTTAATCTACTTTAAAACAAGCGCTGTTTCGAATTTGTTATCGAATTCAATATTACAGCGTCATAAACGACGTTTGATGCTGTTTTCTGATCAAAGCAAACATCATAAAAACGATTCTCCGGGTCATTAACGACTTCCCGCAAACGAAATAGCTGTTCGTTGAAATTTATATTATTATCTCTAAAATAATTGAAACCTTAGCGTAATAAAATAAAATATTTACGCACCGGTAGACAGAACGTACGAGTACCTACATTTTTTTTTATAACAAATACAATGCGTTTTTTTTAATCAGTTGAGTTTGTTTTATTAGGAACTAGTTTTTACCAGCGACTTTATATGCGTGGAATTTTGAATTATCTGAAGATATTTTGACATAAATTAATTTGCCAATTTTAATTTTTTGACTATTTGTCGGGAATCATTCAATCCCTTGAGAAGTAAGTAAAGTAAAAGTAAGTAAGTAGTTTTGTCAATGTTGTAGCGGCCTGAAATCTACAAATATACTACGTTTCGTCGATCACCATGTAGTGTGATGTACGTACGTAGAATAGAAACAGACAGACAAACATTTTTTTTAACTGTGGATTTGACTCTATATTCATAGTAAATACAACGGCAGCAGATAAAAAAATAATAATAAAATGACTTCTCTACATTTGTTTATACAGTAATAACTACACAAGACGCTGACTAGTGGTGTGTATTATTTAGATAAAATCTGCACTTTTACTACTGTGATTTTTAGTAAGAACTCCAGAATCAAAGTTGTTAAAAATTCCAATTTCATGCAGCAGATTTTGCGTGATGCCGGATCAAACGTTCAGACAGAGAGACAAAAATTTAAAAAAAAAAATTGTTTTAGCTTCCATTGCATAAATACCTCGATAATTCGATTTTCCTAAATATCTCATATACAAAAGAGTACATGGACCAGTTAAAATTTTATTATATGTACAGATAAAGCTGCTTTATGCTTTAATTAATAAACCATAATTGTTAGGGTATTATTTAAAATTAAATGACATTACATCAGTCTATCGCAGTCCACTGCTGGACATTGGCCTTTTCAAGTTCGCACTAAGTATAATGGTCTTCCGAAATCCTCATCTAGTCTCTTTCGGCGACCTTGCACAAATAGTCGGTCCGGCCCTACATTGAGTTTGCCAAGACGCAGTCTCCACTCCAGGACACGCTTACTCCTGCAACAGCATGTGACCAGCCCACTGCCAACAATTGATGTGTTATGTCGGTCGCTTCTTATTGTATCCTTGAGAGAGACTCCAATGCAGGTAGGCGGATAATTTCCGACTACAGACCGACGGGACCGACGGCTTTACGTGTTCTCCGAGGCACGGTGGGGAGACCCACAAATACATACACCCAGACCGGAAACAAATATTTGTACAAATACAAATATCTGTCCCGAGCAGGAATCGAACCTGCGACCGAACTGCGTTGAGGTAACTACTCGCACCACTACACCAGAACGGTCGTCAAGTCTTAGAAACATCGATTGATAAATACATTCAAAAAGGAACATCACTCTTCTTTATTGTATTCGATAAGTATTTCTAGGAATTAGGTTTGACATCAAGCTAACTAGTAGTGAAAATCCTAATTCGGTTTCAATACAAATAATAGAATCGTATTATCGAGTTGCCAGCCGAGTTCAAATTCAGCTTTGATATAAACAGGGTTGCAACCATTTGAATTTATCATCTTAGCTGGTGGTGTAGCGAGCAGGTATCATGTGACAGTTCTGAAATCGACTGCATAACTTTCTCGTAGCTCTAGAGTTAAAGTTAGAACGTTTGCATGCAACTTAGAGAGGTATGTACCCTGCTCACAAGTTATGTCATTATGTGCCTAAATCGATTGCTAGACTGCTATTGTGCTGTATTAAAAACTAATTTCATCGTCTTTGTCTATAAGTTTATTTGATTAATTTTGATGAAATATATGTTATGACTTTATTCCGATGATTTAAATATTATTTTAAAGACGATGACCGTTCTGGTGTAGTGGTGCCAGTAGTCGCCTCAAAACCTGCGTTCGCGGGTTCGATTCCCGCTGGGGGTAGATATTTGTATTAGTGCAAATATTTGTTTTCGGTCTGGGTGTATGTCGTTGTGGACTTCCTCAACGTACCTCGGAAAGCACGTAAAGCCGTCGGTCCAGTTTGTTATCATGAACACCTGGTAATGATCGTTACTCATGATAGGGATATTATCCGCCAACCAACAGTGGAGCGGTGGTGAATTAAGCTCCAACCCCTCTTCTTTATGGAGAAGAGGTCTTCGCTCAGCAGTGAGTTTTTAACAGGCTGATACAGTACAGTACAGTTTATATAAAGCATTAGTAAAATAGTAAATTCCACGTATTTAGTTTTTATTAGACATTTGTAAGACTATCAATTTTAGAAATACTATGTGTCTGTCTGTTTTGTTTGAACAATCGAATTTCGAATCACAGCTAAAGTACAAAGTGTAAGTTAAAAAATCAGTATGAAAACCATAAAGCATATTCTGAGGTAACATTTGGTCTTTATTTTATGAAAATCGCTTCACTCTAACATAAATTAATGTGATTTAGAATTTGTATTTTGAATGTCGGCTTTAGAGAAGAGTACTACGTTAACACATATAAATGTGATCCAAAAATGCTTATAACGTTGTGTAAATTAATTTTCTATAGAATTTAATTAATAATAATACTGAGTGAATCTTACTATTCAAACCTCACTAGATAAAAAGATTGCAACTTACGAATAACAATAATGTAATTAATTAATTGTATAATGTTTATGCACATCAAAAACTTTTAAGAAAACTGAATAGTAAATTAATAAAAAAGATTTTTGTTATAAATCAAGACTAGTTCGAATCGAATTCTCTTATTTATTAAAACAATATATTGTTTAGCCTTTTTTTTTTTTTTTTTTATTTTTTTACGCAGGGGAATCCATTTACGGATGATATCCAGGGCGCCCGGGTCGGCAGTCCTAGACCTATGTCGGACTCGGCACTTTGGGAGTGCAATACCGTACTAAACCCCTGCGGGAGCCTTCAGCCGCTTTAATTGGAGGGTCCCGGATCTGCAGGCAACAGGATCCCTCCAGCGACAGGCTGGCCTCGGCGAAAAGGCCAGACTTCTCCTCCATGGGGACTGTCCGGCTAACCTCTGAACAGTCCCGACGACGCCGTGTCTAGCAGGACCGGGTTCCCATCCCGGCCCGACACGGGCACAAGGGCGTTACAGGAGGCGCATTAAGTAGCGCCTCCTACGCACCCCCATTCGTCGCCCGCGGATGGAGGCCACGTCGGCGGCCTCCTCTCTCCTCCGCTCGTCGGCCTCCTTCTGGGACATTACTGTCTCGCAGAAGGAGACCATCGCCTTCCAGGACTCGTCGTCGCCGAGCATCGCGGTGATGACGCTCGGGAGCGACAAGTCCCCTCCGACAACCGACGTCAGACCTTGACGCAGCACCGCCCATCTCGGGCACACCTCGAGGGTGTGCTGGGCAGAGTCCACCGCTGCACCACAATCGTGACACTCAGTTGTCGGCTCCCTTTGGGCCGTCCGACACAGGTAGTCACCAAAGCAACCGTGCCCGGTGAGAATCTGTGTCAGACGGAAGGTGAGGGGCTTGCGTTTTCGACGCATCCACCGCTCAAGGACCGGGCGAATGGCAGCCGTTACGCGTGTGCCATATGGCTGCACCGCCAGGTCCTCCCCCCACCTCCGCATTAGCGCTTCCTGCCCTATCCGACGCACACGTAGGATCCCGTCCAACGTGGGGTTCTCACCAAGAGCCCTCCTACCCGAGACGTATGAGTAGGTCTCGGCAAGAACCTCCGCCACGAGCTCCCACGGGGGGTCGCCGGCTAGAGCAGTAGCTGCAGCCCACGATACCGTACGGTACCCCCGAATCACCCTCACCGCGATTGTTCGCTGCGCAGCGCGCAGCGCCGCCTTATTTTTCGCGGTGAGGCGATCCGCCCAAACCGGGGCACCGTACGTCGCCATACTCCGGCAGACTCCGGAGTACAGCTGCCTGCAGGCGGCGCTGGGTCCTCCGAGGTTCGGGAGGAGTCTGCCCAGCGCACTCGCCGCCTTCACGACCTTCGGTCCCACCATCGCGAAGTATATTGTTTAGCCTAAAGCAATATATTATTTGTCGATATTTGAATACAACGATTCTATTTATCTGTATTTAAAAAAGAAAACTTGATTAACTGCAGACTTAGTAAGCTTATATCACGAGTAGACTATTTCTAAACTAGACAATCAGCTAGGCTCCATTAGAGGACGGTGCGGGTAGAGGCGTCAGGGGTAGGGGATCTACAAACAATCCTCACGGATATTGAACGGCGATGCGTTCGGAAATGCTTGCACCGCCACCGGCTGCGTGCAACGGAACTTTCACGTCCCATCGCGGTAAGCAATGTGTAAAGATATGTCCTCATTTTCATCTCGTTTGTATTCAGTTATGCCGAAAGGACAATGAAATACCTTTGTCATTTATAATCGACTACCGTCACTTATAACTTCAGAAGAGATGATAAATCTTATAAGAAAACCATAATAACAATAAGTCTTTATAAAGTGTATGTAAAATTTATTTAGTACCACTTTTAGAAATAAACGATGAGCGATTATTCTATGTACTTAGAGCAGTTAAGTTTTAAATATCATTTTTAAATTTCCTTACACTTTATTTTTTGTTTCATATTTCTATATAATTATAGGTATATGCATGATGATGGAACTATGAAACAATTTTTTGTAAAATGAGTCTTTCTCGCAAGGGTTTATTCAATTTTCCCTGGCTCTTAACCGCTGTATCATTCAAACGCAATTAGTTTTTATGCCTATTTCATTAAAATAAATTGTATACTGATTTATATTTGTTGATATTGTCTAAGATTTATTGAATTTTCGAATGATTAAACAGCACGTATTATAGTAACACATTAAATATTTCTTTTTATTTGCTGTCATAGCAACAAAGTTGCGAAAAATTTACGGGCTTTTTTAAAATTTAGGAACCGATCAATTGGCGACTGTTCTGGTGTGACGACCGTTTTGGTGTAGTGGAGCGAGTTGTTGCCTCAAACCGCGCGTCGGCGGTCTTGGGTTCGATTTCCGCTCGGGAGAGATATTTGTATTTGTACAAATCTTTGTATCCGGTCTGGGTGTATGTCTTTGTCAGTCTCCCCACTGTGCCTCGGATAGCACGTAAAGCCGTCGGTCTCGGTTGTTATCATAGACAACTGATAACGATCGTTACTCATAGTAGGGAAATTAACCGCCAACCCGCAGTGGAGCAGCGTGGTGGATTAAGCTTTCGTTCCCTTCTATACATGATGGCTGATACAGTATAGTGAAAGTGTGAGTCGAACTTTTACATGGACGTTTCTCTATTACCGTAATTATTAACAATACATATTACTTGTTACAGACGAACTAAAAACAAATAAGTTTATTAGTAAGCAATTTGAATTTTATCTAAATAATATTTTATTTGAATAATATGTAGGATCTTTCTAACCTAACTTTCATTTAGACGGAAACCTTTTGTACCGGATATCTTGTTTCTTTTATGATTTAAATCTTAGTACAGATTATAAAATGCATGCTGGAACTTCATGGAGCGTGTAATGAAGTTGTAGCTATGTGCTCTAGTGGCTCTATTACTTACGACATAGATATTAGGTTAGGTGGGGAGCCATCTGTTGCGGTCAAGTGTGCTTCTGAAGTGGGATGAGCTTCCATCCTTCATGGACCTAATAAAACGATATGTAAAGTATAATACTTGAGCTTTTACAAAGTAGGAGTAGAAAAGATTTTATGCTGCACTTTAGATGATAATAAATCTGTAAGAAAAATGGAAAGCTACACTTTGATTTTATTATACGAACTTTACATTGATAAACAAAACAAAATATTTGCTTTTAAGGAAAGTTAAATAAAATATTAATTCATATATTCTACCTACTCACTATAAATAAAGAAATGATTCAAATTTAAATATTTGTCTTTTGAATAGCCCTAGTGTAATTTGCACGAAAATATTTATTGCATGCCATTAAGACGTTTCTTAATGTTATTTGTAAGCTCAAAAGCGGTGCTGGGTTGATTTCCAAAGATTAGTGGGTCCCTTGTGCAAATGTAACTGCGTCCAGACATTGTATTTTGGCTAAAGTCCAACTTTATAGCTTAGTTATATGCTACAGGCCTACAGCTTCATATTAAGCTCAACCTATATTGCTTGAAACCTAGTCTGAGAAACGGTAATATATAACTTCCGCGTAATACATTAGTTATTTATATTTAGCCTGCTAACAGTAATATCATGATTCCGATGATGATAATGTATACGGAACGCGTAAAATAGAATATTTAATTCCGAAATTTGTAAATGAGTTGCCTGAGGAGCTAGTGCAGATGTATATTAAAAAGGAAAAATATAAAACAAAACTAAAACATTACTTCATCAACTCTAAAATTATTAATTAATGTAAAAACCTAATTATTCTTGTGTGGTGTGTTTGCGTGTTTCTTATCTGTAAAATATTACTTGTACGACTCACCTTGCCCAGATAAACCCTGTGAGGTTTTCGTGGCTGGGTTTTTGTAAAAATATCATATGTACTTTTGTGTTTTGAACAAATAAACAAAAAAAAAAATATAGCGAATGCTTGAAACCTAGTATGAAAAACGGTAATATATAACTTCATGGTAATACATAAGTCATTTATATTCAGTCTGCTAACAATAATATCTGTGATCAAAGATTGTTGATTAATTTCTTTTGGATCTGTTTAATACTTCTAGTCGAGCAAACCCAAATAAATTATAACTATGTGTCAAAAATTTTATTTTTATTTAACTACGGCTTATTTTTGTTTCCTTATCAGAAAAAAAAATTAATACAAAGAAATTAAATATTTTTATCTTTTTGCAAATAAAAAGTACACACTTTACATTATATACCGAATTTTATAATAAACCAAATCGAATGATAATTTGGTATGATCATTTATAAATACCCACAATTAGAATCTGACCAAAATGTAATCCTCCCTTGTCATTATATTTTCTTATATAAAGCACACATTACAATTGTTTCATTAGTCATAATTAAAAATTTGTATAATTAAGATGATTACACAAGAGTTGGTAGCAATTAGCGTCGGAGGGTGCTCCTCACAAGAGCCATCTGGCGGGCCTCCAGCGGCTCTCTTTAACACGAGGAAATTCACTCGTTCACCGATTTTACAATGACGATTTCACTTCAAAGAAATAAAATTGGGAGGTCGTTCTCACGATGCTTGGTGGCGCACCTTTTGTTATTTTCTGAATGATAAAATTTAAGTATATTTCTACGAGGTACATTTTGTTCGCGTTTAAGCTAAATTTTATTTGAGTGACTTGTCGTTGGAAAAACTTATGTATTCAAATTTTTAGCAGTTTAGTAGAGGTATGTATTTGCTAAGATTGTTCGTATTTTTATAAGCAATGTAAAGTTAATTTGTCTTTTAGCATAAAATTTATTTTGACGTGGTATCTATAAAGTTATAAAAGCTTTCAGAGCGTATTTCTTATGTGTACATTTTGAGGAATGAATTCAAGTAAGTATTATTAAGGGTTGAGTGATATTATGATGATGACCTGTTTTTTGTAATTAGCTTTTCTTATTGAATACTTATTTTTTTTCATACCACGTTCCAAACAAATATATCCATCTTTTCATGGACTTAATCGGAACTTTGTCAATTAATTATAAGTTTGCATCAAATATACAAAAGTTGCGATATATTGACAAATAATTTGGATATGCCTAATCATGTTATTGAATCTGGCGTAGCTCCAGCGTAGCGGGTCGTAGCGAACATTGCCAGTGCCTCAATGGTACGCAATATTCCCTTTATTAACAGTTTTTCTTTAGCACTTGCTTTGATGTTTATTAAATGATATTTAATAATAATATTAGAATATATTTTTGAGATATCGTTAATATTTATATTTTTCTCTCGTAAGTAAAGGTTTACTTGGATATATTTTAGGTAGTAAAACAATACATCAAATAACTATTATATAAATGTCCGCTACAAATGTTTGGCTTATGAACATCAAGTACAATTATTATTAAGTATTGCGTTTATTTTGTACATATCTCCAGGCTGTATATTTTTAAATAAACGAAAAAATTTAATTCGTATGTGAGACGATAGCTTTAAACTACTGAACCTCTGTTAACAGATCTCTAACCTTATCATAATCATGAATCTAAATATTATGTTAGGAAATAGAATAATATAGAAAAATTATACGAGATATGGGTGGCTAAATATAATGAACCTTGTAACTTCGGCCATTAACATTGTATCCGGAAAACGCTTATTCATACCACGTTAATTTAAGTAGAAATATTTTCTGCTGGTTTGTTTTATGTTATTTAAAAATAAGGTAATTATAGAAAAACATACAATTTATTATAAGTGATATTTGAATAACATTACTTAAGTATTATGGTAAACTTTTAAAACTTTCTAATTATGCAGATGATTTATTAAGTCAAGTTATATAAGAACAGTTTTGCCTCTCTTTTTTTTTTCTTATTTACATAAATAAAACATCTATCAAGTCTTATTTAATATAAGAACTTTGAACACAACTTTGTAGATGTGTTTCAAAGAAATCCCTCGATTAGTTACATGTTTTAAACGCATTACGCAAATATAATCAGCAACATGTGGCTATTTGCTGCGGCCAGTCTTCAGGCGAGTGCGTACGGAGTGAACCGCAGTAGTGAAGTGGGCAAGCGTGCAGAGATCGAGTATCTGGCGTATTTCCAAACTGTTCTGTCGCCCTCTATACAGCCGCTGTGTATCGATTTGACTCACTGAAACTATAATTTTTTGGTAACAACGTGTGGAGATGGCGCAAACAACGCAAACTATTCTAGCTGTTATTCGTCGTGTGAGGTTTTAGTTTAACGACTGTTATTGCCGTTGAGATTTCAAGTACAGTTTTGAGTTCTCAAAAGTAGTTATTGTGTCGAAATTCTTTAAAGCCTTTTGTAATAGTTAACTATTTTTATATCTATTCTATAAGTCCCAATTTATTTTATTATATAAACTGCTACCATGGTGAGTATTTTAAAAGAGTGGAACGTATTCTTAATCATAATTTCAATAATGACTGAATTTTGTTTAAAAGCCAACGTAGGTACTACTTATTTATTCACTGACGATCGCTTAGTCTAAGCTATTTATACATGGGGTAAGTAAGGTTAGCTTTCTTTGAAAACTTCCTGCTGGCTAAGGATATTAACTATTGTAATTTACCAAATTATAATGCTTGTTATGAAATAACGATTATCTTTGAGATTGAAGCAAAACGTGATGAATATCATCAGCAATGTTTCAGTCCGGACAATTCGGTAAATCTGTTTAAAGTATTAAAGCCCGGTTCCTGTCCAGTATATTCGAGTATATTCAGAAAAAGATTCGTTTTGCTTATGAGCCGTTCAATTTGAAACGAGTTGCGACGAAAAATATTCGCAATAAAAATCTATGATTTTCCTATTGTATCAACACTCAGTACCTACGTATGATATCATAGTATTGATATATTTAATATTATTATCTATAGACCTCGATTTAAGCCAGAATTTATCCGTCAAATATCGTCTCCGAATGTACAGTGGTTGTAAACATAACTCACTCTCTGTGACGTGGATTGGCGTACTTTTTATAAAGCCCCCTATCACCCTCATACACAAATTTCGTATTCTGTCCAGTTTTTGTAATTGACTGTTTGCATAATTGTCGTACGAAAAATAATAATGATCCAATCAACTAAGCAACATTGAAATGAACTACTGTCGTAAATATTTTGAATGGGCATCCCATTTTGAACCAGGATTTAAAATATTGAACATTTTTCTAGCACTTTATTTACGCATTTCTTTCATTTGAAAGATTCGTCTAACCACATACTTAAATATTTTACACTACTGACCTGCCAAATAGAATCGATATTTATGATAAAGTAACATCTATTTCTACCTTAAATAAACAAATTTAGTTTTATTTAAAGATAGAACCTAGTGTATCGCTAAATCTTGTATTAAGATTTGAAAAATATTTAGTGACTTTTGCGATTCTGTGACCGAATCAGAAAATTTTTCATTACTTAGATTTAAAACAAAATCGTTAGTGTATTGTGACATGATTACATTGGTCAAGCTTTGGCAAAGCTTAGAAGTAGCCGTTAAATAGAAGAGGGGATAGAGGATCGCCCGGTGCAATTCCGATCATAGTAGTTACACTGTTATACCTAATACTCATTATACTTTTATAAATACTAAGCTGGACAGAAATATGTCTATCATGTAAATATTTTACAAGTACCTGCTCAGAGGTGCTCCCACCCCATAAGCATCAAGAATATTTAATAGTCCAACAACATTAATCACTACATAATAAAAAAAAAAGTCCTTCGCAGCGTCTGTCTGCCTGTTCGCGATAAACTGAAAAAGTATTGCACGGATTTTTATACGGTTTTCACCAATAGATAGAGTGATTCATGGGGAAGGTTTAGGTACATATACATACCCCGGGCGTAGCCGGGGCGGGCCGCTAGTATTATTATATCCACAAAACATCCTAATGTATTGATTCCTTTCGAAACAGCTATTGCGATGATGCGAGCAACTAGTCTAGTTAGATTGTCAGCACAGGATCGAGAGTGTCTGAACCCAGTTTTTAAAACAACATGTGAGAGACAATTATTTTTTTTATAAGCCTTTCAAGTCGGCTATTGATTATTGTATGAAAATTTACAAGAACACATTAAAGCTTATGCTCGATACAATGTTAACGTTTTGGAATAAGAATTATATTAAAATTCATTTCAATTCAAATAAATATAATATAAACCTGATATTACCTGAGTGTGGAAGATGTTTGATTATTGAATAGATATATTGTCTCCACCAGGAGCAGTGTCAGTTTGCTTGATGCAATTTTCCAGTTCTCGGATCGGTAATAGGGTGGCGAATGATTGTTTTCAGAAGTTAATATCGCTAGAGGTGGTGTTACATAGTCTGATGTTACACTTCGTAGCAAAACTTCAGCCAAATATTGATTAACTGCGATCCTTGTCGTCGAGGTACCCTTAAGTCACTTCATCCATCTATACACATCAGCTGTAGATGTTGCGCCAGCTACGCTGTTATAAAAGAGCATATATGAGTTATGCCTAACATTGCATGTCATTCTTTGAGCTACCTTATTTTTATCTTGCACTATATCTCAATTATGGTGGTATCGTATTTTTCCTAAATTTGGCAAAAAACAAAGCGTCCTTCAGCAACCAAGTGAGTTAAATCTTGTTTCCAGTATGGTTTAGGCTTGAACTTTTGCAGTCGCATGAAATCATCATATGCCGAAAGATGATCTGTAGAGAGTACGAAATTATTTAGTGTGTCTTAAATATTTTATGTATATTTTGACCAATGTGCTTTTTCAGAATTTCTTTTTAATCGACCGATATTTTTCATATTTATTTCTGTAGAATTTTTAACATTAGATGATCAGTCCTTAATTTTCATTCATGACTTGCTATTGGAACTTTAGTATCAGATCCAGAGAAGCAAGAACTAAATCTGGAGATGTCCTTTTAATCTCACCAGTAACAAGCTTAATAACCCTCGTTAATAATTGTTTTCGAATATGGAATAAAATACTCGTAGTGGGTTTTCCAGTTTAAATGATGACCGTTGAAGTCTTCTGCTATTAGAATTTATATATTTTAGACTAAAAATTTGATCCGTCTCTTTTTTTAGTGGTTACTGAGGATAAGCAATAGATAGATATAACATTTTCTATTTCATGTTCAGTTTAATAATTTGATCTGTATTAATTGATTACACCTAAATATCCGTCATGACCATCCTGTTTGTGGATATTATTTCCGCTTATGCAAAAATTGGTTTCAGGGTTGAACCACGTTTCATTAATTATTCTGATGTATTTTGTCTTGTTTTAGTAGTCCATCTAACTCTGTAGTCTTAGAATTTTCGCTTCTCAATCTTTCCATATATTCTTCTTCTGTTAGGTAAACCTAAATTATTATATTCTTCATAAGATTAAACTGTTTCTAAAGTTCTTTTACATTTATATACCTCCTTTTTTGAAATATTGTGAGTTGATCATTTTGTCGCAACTATTCTGGTCGCCAAAAATAATAAATACTTTGTAAGGATTCACAAATTTTGTTTGTGTAATATTACAGATATTATATTCGGATTTTAAAATTTTACAACATTTAAATTGTTTCGGCAATCTGTAGAAGTGACACTTATCTCGATCTGATCCTCAGGTATTCTGAGTGTATCATTAATCTTGCTTCGTCTTGCTAATCTCTTAATCCTTCTATTGAGTGTCGTCCAAATCTTATCCTGATTCTGTTCCCTATTTCGCTTTCTAATGGATATATCTGTTACCGAACGTACAGGTAGATGTGATATATTAATAATGCCTGTATCTTCCTCTGCATAGTAATTTCTGCCTTGGCTCAATACTGGAAGTATTAGTAGTTACTAGTCATCTCACTTTTCTCCCTCGTTATACTAGTTACACTACGAGTATCTCGTAATTCATCGCTATCCAATTATAAATAACATTGTGAGGTTGATACAAATATTAACAATCGATTCGGATCGATTCGAAATCGTTTAAGCGTTGAAACGTAATTGCGTCTAACAAAATAAAGTGATGAGTGAGATATATACTAGTATATGTACATAATATCCACAAGCTTGCAAATGAACAAACCGGGTTACTTTATTAAGCAAATATAAATAAATAATAAATAGATAAATAAACGTCTCACATTCAACGGTCCCCAGTAGGATGTTTATCCTGTGTCGGAGGTCCGGACACACACAACACACAAGCACAAACGCTCAGAGCACGACAAATATCCGTATGGCCTATACAAATACCCGCGACCGCTAGCGCATAAGTCAGTTGCTGTGACCACTGCGCCAACAAGTCGTCAATATAAAAGAAGTGTCAAATATAAAGGAATTGTCTATTTATATATTTTTATATGTATATCTGTTTTAAATTAGTAAAATAATATTAATTAATTTATTTTATATTTATTTTTATTCATATGATTACATATCGTATAAATATAAATAATGATTTTTTTTAATTTTTTTTTAAATAGTCAAATCAAATCAAATCAAATCAAAATATTTTATTCATTACAAGGTGATTACACACACTCAACGAACGTCAAAGTCGTACGATTACGATTGTTGTATGAATATCAACAGCCTAAACTAAAACTTAACTGTAATAATAATAATAATTAGAAATGCAATTAATAGTGATTTGGCCGAATACCGAATATTCGGCTACGTTCTTGGCCGAAGTGCCGAATATTCGTCGACCGAATGTTCGGCAACAGATGTGTGCATTTCGTGCGTGACATGTTACGACTTGTCTTATTGCGATGCGTGCGTCCATTTACTTATTACATCATATTGTGTTACTTATAGTTCTTACAAAAAATATGAGGATGTAGATAAAAGTTCTGTGGCAAATGAGATTAATTTTTATTTGAAATCTGCTTGCTTAAATCGGACTGCTAACTCTTACAAAATAGTGGTCAGCAAACGCAACACCGTATCCAATCCTTACAAAATTCGCTAAGATTTATCTATTGTCTCCTTAGGACTGTCATGTACATATGTATAAAAAGTCCCTAAATAAAGATATTAAAAAAAAATCTATTGTCTCCGCAGTGTATAATATAGTGAGAGGCTATTTTCAGAATTCTATTTTTTTTTATTTATTAAGAAAAATGCAGTCGCTTGCTATCAACAAATACTGAAAAAAAATTTTTCATTCATAGATTTTAAGTATTAAAATATTTTTTTTGATTAACATAGTTATTTTTTTGAATAAAATTTGCGTTTTTATTTTTTTAATATTCGGTATTCGGCCGAATAGCATACAGTATTATTAAAAAAAGAATATTAAAAAAAGTGGCCGAATAGGCCGAATACCGAATAGTGGCCGAATATTTGCGGCATCTCTAATAATAATATTAACGTATTCGAATGCGAATAACGCTTTAAGACAAAGTTAACACTAAAAGACAAGAAACATTCGACTGGGATATAATAAGATTCTGTTCTTAGACAATAGAACAGAAAAAAAAATGGAGAACGTGATTATCCCAAGTTTTACCTACCTGGCAAGTGTTACCTAGTTGGCAAAGTATTTCTTAAGGGTAAGTCCACATTGACCAAATGAAAGTGTTAAAATAGTATTTGGACGTGATAAAAGATAAACAATTTTAAAAGGTTTTATTATAACTATTAAATTTTAAAATATTAAGAGATTGAGATGAGATTGTAAAATATAAAACAAACAAAGTTGAAATATCCTTAATTCACACCTTTAGATGTAAAATTTAAAATATGCTGAAACGCGGTCTTACTGTTTTCTAATAAAAATATCATATGTTCATGTTTTTTATTTTATTCTGAGCTTAAAAAATTACAAAGTCTCCTTAAAATGATTTATGCTTCATGTCACATTTATGAGAGTAGAGTTTTCAAACACTCTGAAACACGTATTTATTTATTTCCAATCTTGAAAAGAGCCTTAAAATTAATTATTGATAAATTGCATACTTTTAAGGAAATGTCATATGTCATAGGATAATTAATTTTATAACCGTTGATGAGGATTGCGGTTTCATTTCAATTATCTTGAGGTATAAGACAATAAGGCAAGGCAAGGCTTATGAATAATGTAACGGGTTGACCAGTCATCACATTTTGCCGAATAATTTTCGACTAGTCGTTGACTACAAATATTCAAGATAATCAGCTATCATGTTGCCAATGTTTTCCTTTTTTCGTTTAAAGACGTTTCGTTTTTGTTTAGCAAGGATAACTAATTCAGCATCTTGTGATAATTAGCTTAACTTCATTTTTATTTTATTTTTTCAAAATAAAATTTACAGTGTGAACCAAGCGTAACGATAAACCAGAGATGCGGTTAAAAGCGACGATATATTTTTACAAAGGAATAACGCTTTGTGTCTTTTATTATCCTCTATAGTATTGATGTATTAAAATTTTGTCGTGTCTCATATTTGGATTTATTTTAAAACTAAACGTTTCTCGAGGTATCGCCCGCGTTGCCATTTATGGCTACCCTAATTAATCATATGTTTTCAAAAACTATGTTATACGAGTATAGGTACCACGATATTCATAGCTCAAGTGCGCTTTGAGGTAGTTATTATCATGTCCGTTATGTAGTATAATATAAAAAAAATTATGCTATTATACCGGTTTGCTTAGTCTCCCTATCAATTTTTTCTTTCATGATCTAATTAAACCACGTGGTTTCAACCGTATTATTACTATTATTTTATATTTTGCTCAATAAATAGATTTCCTTTTACAAAAATAATTTCAAAAATCAACCATAATCAGATTAATGCGCTTAAACGAATGAGCTCTGATTTTATTGCTTTGGTACGAGTACAGTTGAACAAATTTTCTAATTGTTTTTAGACGTTTTTATGGTAAAATATCATATGACAATGACAACTTGAGTTTAATAACAAGGGTTGGCCTATTAGCAATATTCCGGTCTTGGAATTAGCAAAAAAATTCTTAGACACTCTATATGTTGATCAACTAATTAGCAACTAATTTTCTGATTGATTTTAGACATTTTAATGGCAAAATATCATATAACAATGCTAACTTTCGAAAACAATTGGCCTTGTCAGCATTCGGTCTTGAAATTACCAACAAATTCCTGATTAGAGAAACTATCTAGCTCATAAAAAGAGGGTACTAAATACACACCTATTTTTTAGTCAGTTGGGCTGGGTCGTTGAGGCTTGCTTCACGGACGTCTGATGTGGTTGGCTAGTTGGTTGGTTGCTAGTGTTTGACTACAGCAATTGGAATAAAATTAGCTCAAAAACGACGCAATTATTACAAATGGTTAACTAAAATTAAACTAATACGATTTCACTAGATAAGCATAGTGGTATAATGTACTGTTTCAAAATATTACAAAAAAAAATTGTATATTCTTAAGCCTCAATGAATAAGCACATTTTCTTTAAAACAATTTTTTTGCAAAGATTCATTTTTTAAGGAAGTATTTCAAAGTGTTACCTAAACTTCCACAGCTTTGGAAGTTTGTGAACAATACTTTTGTATAAAACATTACAACTAATTCGTGCTTTGTGACGACTGTTGACGACAGTTCTGGTGTAATGGTGCGAGTAGTCGCCTCAACGCCGGCGGTCGCGGGTCAACCTTCAAGATCAAACTTCTCCTGTGTACTGAACTATGTAGCTAGTACTGTCTACTTAATAAATTAAAAAAATTGAATGATATTAATTATTATTAAGTATATTTTGTTCTTAATCAATCATTATGCTTAATAGATTAATTACATTTTTTTTAAATTGAAAATCGTCCTAGTCATACGGTGTACATACCAAGTTTAAGTCTATTAGGGTAAAAGTTTGTTAATTAGAAAGGTAATAAGTTCGAGTGGCAACGTCATGTTATCGTGATTGTCGCCTGTAACCCTTGGCGAGGGATTTTAATTGACTTTGAACTGCTGTTAGAAAATACAATCTTTTTGATAGAACATTTTGTACGTTTTATATGAATGTATATTTTAGATGTGATTTTCAATTTCATATAATTTCAAACGACACAAATATTCGTCACTTATCCTAAATTAAGTCTTTGTACCGTTTGTAGTCGAAACACTTCGATCTTGGAGAAGCAGTAAAAAAAAACATTCTAAAAGAATTGACCCAACGTCTCATAGTATCCATTGATGACAGGAGTGATGATGCAGTTTTTGTCCAGGGAATCGGAAAAGTGATTCAATGGGGAAATGCTACCAGTATTCTTGGCAACATTCCACGTGGACTTGATTTATACTAATAGAAAATCAGCATGTAAGCGTCCCTCTACTGGGCAAAAGCCGCTTCTCCATATAGGCGAAGGGTTGGAGCATAATCTTATGATAACAACCGGGACCGACGGCTTTACGTGCTCTCCGAGGCATGGTGGGGAGACCCACAAGGACAAACACCTAGACCGGAAACCAATATTTATACAAATACAAATATCTGCCACGAGTTGGAATCGAACCCGCGACCGCCGGCTTTAAGGCGACTACGCACCACTACACCAGAATCGTACTCCAATTTACCTATACCAAAATTGTCTGTAAATATTTTGCATTGTAAATATGTATAATATTGTAAAATTTTGTAATAAATATCTTTATTATAAAAAAAATCTTATATGTATAATCGCTTCTTTGGTTTATATAAAGAAAATAATATTATACTTTAAAAAAAAAGTATATATTGCAAAATAGACTTTTGAAATAAGATAATTTTATTTGAAAATTTTAATAAAGGTAGGCAAAATCATGTTTATTAATAAGTTTTATAAATTTTTCTAAAACATTAATATAAAAAAATATTTTTTAAATAATTTCATAAATATCGTTTTGATGCTTAGTGCCTTATATTACACCGTACAAAGATTTTGAGCCTCTTTGAAATTTTATCCATCTTTTTAATAAATTTTAATACCTCCTATGGACATTAAAGACGGGAGGATACGCGCCTACATGTATTTAGTACATGATAATAGTAGATCTGTAGATCATATGGCTAAGCACACAAGAGGACTGGAGTATGTGTGCAAGGCTATCCACCGACTATAACTTGAGTAGCCAACTTTGTCGGCCAGCGGTAAAACTTAGTTTTTCATTTAATTTGCCCGAAACGAGTGCAGCTTACAATATTTTCTACGCTCGCAACTTTCAACTTGGGATTTCGTTATAAATTTCATAGTTAGTGGTGAAGTATAGAGCCTTACCTGGGCCGCCTCGAAACTACCCTGTTTTAAATATTATTAGCGAATTTAGAGCATAAATTTACAGCAGTAGTTTTAAATGTTTTACTTTTAAAGACGTGTTTTACATAGTCTTTTAAGGAATTTAAAATTTATGTCGCTTCATTTGAGTTGGAAGTAGAAGTCGAGATAGCGAACGGTTTTCTATAAACAAGCTTAACGCTGTGAAGCGTGAGCGCACGCTTCAATACTGATGTCTGCATTCGGCGTGCGTATGCAGTTCCTATGTGGAATGTCTCGCAAAGCCTTTTTAGTACTCTACTCTAGCTGAGGCTCGTTCCGGCAGACGATAAGGACTGATCTGCGGAAGACAGCGGTGCAACGTGCAGCAGACGCGATCGATACTGCAACGGGCCCCACCTCTCGGCCTCCCCGTACCTCCTCCCAACCCGGCGGCTGAAACTTTCGCGATAAGTACGGAACTAGCGCGTGGCGTACGCAATGCAATATTGTTAGCCGGTTACGAGTCTGAAACAGCGGATATTAAGGCTACAGCGACTCTGTCGTCCTGTTTTTACATTGTGCCTGAGTTTGAAATGAATACAGAGTTATGTTATATCGCACTAATTAACTTAGCTCGAGTATTCATTACTCTAATTATATGCAAATACTAAACATGCAAAGAGCTCTAAAGACATTAGTAGCGAATTCAAACAGAACAATAATCCGGTTTATGTTTTTGCATTTGTCATTTTAACTACTTAGTTTTAATCACAATAATGTCATATTGCCTTTTACTTGAATGACATCTTATTAATTACCAAATTAAAAATGTGTTAGAGTCGTCAAAATTAAAAACATCTTAACTGTCAATTAGTAATTATGTTGAAGTAATTACGAATAGCAAATGTTTTATAATATGAAGAAATTAAAAATGTTTTGCTTTACTATAGAGTAAATTAGTTCTCACTGCTGAGGTAAATTTTAGGAAAATTGATCATACGTGGTAAGTTTTAACGAACTCAACGAATGTTGCCAAACTACTCTTAATGTTATGTGGTGACATTCTGAAGTCACGTGGAGAAATATTTATAAGAAATTTTGTAATAGGAATAACTCAATAATATTTTAAGTATTATAGCATGGAAAAAATATTTAAAAAAATGTAATTTACTCTTTGTGAGTCGATCATGTGATAATATGGTCCAATAATTTTTGTACACTTATTAATATTTCTCTCTGCGGTTATATTACATATGAATAAATTCGGACTAACATATTTATTAAAAAGCGAATATAACAAGTGATATGTATACGGTGCACCAAGAAGTTTGTAAGAAAGTTACTAGCGGTTGACGGCTAAGTTTGCAAAGTTACGGCTCCGCCTTACATACACAACTGTTTGCAGCTTACCATCTGGGACAGGGTTTTTTATTTGACACTTCACTATTTTGTTAAATTCTACAAATGTAGCTTGTTTATATACTAGCTCACTTGTAGCCTACGTGCAGTTTCATTTTAGCAAGATATGTATTTCAATTTGTGAGTGTTTTTTTTTTCTTTCATCTTTGTACTTATAATTCCTATAACTTCCTAAATATATTCTATGTACAATATTTCATATTTATTATGAAACTATAACAAATAAAAATATATAATATTTATATATTTTCTTTCATAAGAGTATAATGGAAGCTGTATTAAGTTTATTTGAAATCTTAGTTATGAAATTACTTTAAATTTATTTACTTTTCTTTTATAGTTTGACGAATTGCATTTTTATAAAGTATTTAATTGGATTTCAGTTTTATTAACTAGGTTTTTAATTTATTTTATTATTATGTCACTGTAGATTATTGAATTTATGTAATTATTATTGATTTTATTAATATTGATTATTTAATTTTATTATTTATTGTAAACTATGTTGCTCTTATATCGGATTTAACTTATTCTTCTTCTTAGAAAACTTGTTTGTTAAATAACTCACTGGAATTGAATTTGATGTCAATTATTGCGCCTTTGTATTTGATATGGGATGTATCTAACACGATAGCGAACTAACGCATTAGGATACCTATCTTTTAATGTTAGATGATGATTAGAAGATGATGAAATAAATAAATAAAAATTACGTAAAAAATGAAATAATTATTACATACCTACTATGCTTTTAATTTAAGTAAATAAAGAATACCAATGTTTGTGTCTATTATGTTTTACAAACGTAAAAGATTTTTTTATTTATGATCTTAATGTACCTAGATTTTTTTTTCTCTTTTATTACATTGGATTATAATTACAAAATAACCTAAAATAAATATAAAATAAAAAAAAAATTAAAAATAGACTATTATATCAGAAAATGTCGTTATTTAATCGACAATTACTCTTATGAAAACGGTATTCAAGTAAAGTAATATTTGTTGTAACATCAGATGGGCGCAATTACACCGCTCACTACACGTTTATGCTGCACTTAAAAACGTTTTAGTGTACCTCAGTTTGCGGTTGTTTCAGCTTTTTTCCCGTAAACAAACAAAAAAGCAAATAAATAAAGTAAAGTATTGACAAAGAGTCTCGTTCTCTGTAACATAAACTTAAACTAGCTTGAAGAGTGTATTAACAACGTGAGTAGTAGAATTGATATAATATGACGTTAGATAAATGTTTTCATTTTATGACATATACCATGGCACCCAACTTAAAATAGCATACATATAACTTGAAATAATATATTTTGAACTTGTTTTTTTTTTTTAAATCATCGCATTATACATTTTTAGTCGCATTATATAATTTTAAATATACGCAATTACGTTTACATTGATTAAACATACGCATATACGAACGTTTTGGTGTAGTGGTTCGAGTAGTTGCCTCAACAGCACGCGCGGTCGTGGGTTCGATTTCCGCTCGGGAGAGATTGTATATTTGTACAAATATTTGTTTCCAGTCAGGGTGTATGTCTTTGTGGGTCTTCCCAACGTACCTCGGAGAGCACGTAAAGTCGTCGGTGCCGGTTGTTATCATAGACACCTGATAACGATCGTTACTCATGGTAGGGAAATTATCCGTCAACCCGCAGTGGAGCAGCGTGGTGGGTTAAGCTTTTGGTGGTGGATTAACCCTTCTTCTATATTGGAAAGAGACCTTCGCTCAGCAGTGGGTGGTTTGCATTCTAATACAGTACAGTACATCGCATTATGTTTCGTTACCCATCAAATTGGTTGATATTCATGTTTACTACGGCAGTCCGATGAATCATAGCGCGAAATAATTTTTAACTATAAATATATTAATGTAAGAATACTCAATTTCATATTGTGCTATTAGTTTTCAAAATAAGAACGCTTTCGTCCTCGTTTTTAAGATTTAAAATTTTCAAAAACCCGTTTTTGTTTATTTTTAAGTTAATAATATTATAATAAAATATCCAAACAACCGAGTTAATACAGTAATTTTGCAAACTAATAAATATATGCAGCAACAGTATTTAACTATTTTTGATTTATTACTCATCATTAGAATGATCTAATACTATAAGTAAATGGTGATGACACCATTTTTATATGGAACCACCTTGGCAATTCATACATTCAACAATAATATAATTATTATACTTTCAAACTAAAGAATAATTACGCAAATCAGCCGAGAAACCTCGAAGAAATCTATGTGTGTACAATCATACATTCAAAAATGCACTATTTGCATTGTTTTTTGACAAAACTATTTCAATGTCACGGTCATCAGTGTACCAGTGACCATAGGTCTTACAACAATATCGAAATATTAAGAACTCAGAACCACTAATGATAGACAGGGTAAATAATCTGTTTGACATCTAACAATAAGTAGTCATTTGGTTCCTCTAAGTATCCTCATATAGTGGAATGTCATTCCTGGAAAGTATTTGGTCTTAGACTTCTGACAATTTCTAGAGTATTTCGAAATGAAATAAAAAATGAAAATCGATTTGCAATTAACAAACAACAAAATATAAACAAAGACGAAAACGGAACCTTTTATGAAATTAATTAAAAATAAAACCAATTTAGGGACAACTTAGTGTATCAACTAGTAAATTATTTTATTCTATCCAATCGTCTTTGATTTATCTTTCACACTCCTTCCTTTTTTAAAATGATTTACAAATATGATTTTGTTTTTTACTTCAAATCCGGAATAATTTTTTCATGATTATAAATCAGTCAGTCATAACAAGTTGCAATTTTTACTATATACTCGTATTATTATATTGAAGTCAGGTGAAGTGAAAATAGTAGGATTTTATTATATAAATGTCATTCAATAGCATATGAATACAAAGGATCAAAAATTATAAATTTTATTATTGACATTAATATTGATTGAATAGTTTCAGAGTTTATATATTATATACACACAATTCTTGTTGAGTAATTTTAGTTGTGCTATTATTATCTGTTGTTACTGGAGTGTATTTTTTGTAACTAGGTAAAAAATAAAGTAAAAAAAAACAGGATAATAATGATAGATAAGTGATCGTAGTTTTTTGACGAGAAGTGAATAAATGGAGCGCTTACGTTTTATAATTAGGAAAAACTGTCGCGTCGCTTCTCAGTTACAGATGGGAATAAATCTTTATGTAGAGGAGATAGCCGGGTAGCGTTGTCAGTTACTTATTCCGATCACGCGCCCACTCTGTCCTCTGAATATAAGGAATATAAGGCAGCGTCGCTCATTTATTGCACGTCGCCTTGCGCTAAAGGATGCTCTAACTAAATAATTAATGGTGGACGTCATTGCTTGCAAATTTTAATTGTCTCATGGGCATACGAATATAGAATGTGACACCGATGCGCATCATATTAGTATAACGTTTGCGTAAGTCTGACGAGGATATGAGGTAAAATATAATAAATAATACATTTGAATAGGGTTTCTGATTACATACTTTAAAAACACCAAACAAACATGTTCGAGATTCAGCTCCATAACCTTACTATTGCATACTTCATTTGTTTAAGATGATTTTTTTTATAGAATCTGTTTTTGTATTACTATTGTCATTTCAAATAATAAATCACAACTTTTGTTATAAGATTTTAGTACCTATAGCGACAACGAGAAACTTGTCGGTGCGGAAACTCCGATTGCAATACTTTTATGGCATCTACTGGTGTTGCAGGCTTACCACGTTAGCTTAAACTACCAGTTGATGCAGTTGCAGATTTTTATGTACACCAAGATTCAATATATTGAAAGTATTATAGGATAAGTATGATTTCAATCTAACGGTCTTGATTAAAGAAATTTCATTAATTAATTAATAATAATTAATTGGTGTGACTAAGAATATCTCAATATGAGAATTACTTTCGTAAACTTGACACAACATATCACACTTTACAAGTATATTTTTATGGTTGTGCGTAATACTTTTTTTTCTTTTGCAAATCAATTTATTGAATATTATTGATTATAAAATATAAACCAATTTTAACTCGATAGTAATCTAAAAGGGTGCTATTTCTTTTTTTCTATTCATTCTTTACTAAAATTTATAGTTGATGAGATTTTAATTATTGTAAATTGTTTTTAATCTAGAAGTTTTTCATTTTTCTGGAGTAGTTTAAAATAAGACGTTTTGAAAATTTCTTATTCATTTGTATTTTATAATGATATTTAAATGTGATTAGGTAAGGGTAATAATGTGTATTAGTATTTAATTAAATATCCGAGCGTCAGTAATGTGAATATTCTGCCCATCTGTATTTACGGGTAAGCGACCTATTTAACAAATATATGTATGTACTTTAGATAAGTTTGCTGTGTATCATGCATTCATGACTTTTGAATAAATAAATAAATAAATTAGTTTGACACTACTTATTAAGAAAAAATTTGGTTAGTAAGAAAATAGATTGATAGTTTTACCGAACTGAACAAAAATAGCCTGTAAATGCCCCACGACGGGGCAAAGGCTTTTTCTCTTATATAGGAGAATTGTGAGAGTTAAATCCGTCCCACTGTGGGTTGGCAGATAATTTTTTTACAAGGAGTAACGATCGTTGTCAAGTGTTTATGACACCGTGGGCTTTAAGCGCTCTCCGAGGCACGGTGGGTAGTGGAGTGACACGAGGACAAACGCCAGACCTGTAATAAATATTTGTACTAAACCCGCAAACTACGAAAATTTTGTATCGAACGTCGATCGCGGTCGTTACCGTTGATAGAACTTTCACATAAGGTATACTAGAACTGTCGTCATATTCACACGATCGAAAGTAACAATATGTGCGTAATAAAGCGTTACATTATCCTTAACTTCAGTTTTTAGATGAATAAGGAAAAAAATTTCGGGAAGCACGTACAGTAAATCTATTTAATTTACCGTTAATGAATCCTTTCTTTATCATTACTAAACGGAACGTGACAGAGTTTTTTTCATTGTAATTAAAGGTAAAACTGATTGAAGAGGGATGGCATTAAACGAGTCATTAAAATCGAATTTCAATACTTTCTTGTACTACGGTTATTCCTTTGCAATTTTACCGAAATAAGTTTTCTAATATTAATTGGTATTGACCTGATATTATCGTAATAAATTTAATTCAAGAAAAAAAAAACGTTGATTGAAAAAAGTATTTGGTTTATAAATGAAGGTTCGAATAAAATTTTTACCTCATCGCATAACTTAATTAAATTGTATCTATATAAGACCTACGCTCGGTATGTCAATTTAATCTGAATATCAAGGCGAAATCGTGGCCTATAACGAGGTCCCTCAAGCATTTATTGCTTCGTCTACTTTCATCCGAGAATGTGGCAATTACGTCGTTCCAAACCAAACAAATCACTTTAAATGCACTACGTTTACTGCAATGCGTATAATATGATAAATATAGAATAAATTTAACCTTTCAAAATTTGCCAGATTGCTTGTAGTAGGTATTTTAAAATGTAGCTGGTAAATTATCTTGGACAGTTAGAATTTTATTTACAAATTTACTTATTTTTGAAATAATGTAAAGAAACTATTGGAATTTGACATACATTGTAAATAAGTCAAAAGGAAAAAGATGCATTACATAAGCACTTATACGATGTGTACCCGCGGCGTCTCACATAAGTATTACTTTAGTTAGTATGTAGTTGTGTAAGTGATTGAAGGTACTAATGCGATTTAGAAAGCACCATTAGCACTATACGAGTATATTAGAAATATAAATCAAAATCCACCATTTTGACGTTTTCTTTTTCGTCTTTTTTTTTTTTGTTACCTGACTTTTGAATATAATTCCAATTGAATCAACCTGTAAACGTCCCAATACTCGGCATAGGCCTCTACATACATTGGAGAAGGGTTAAAGCTTAAACCACCACGCTGTACCGCTGCTGGTTGGGAGATATTTTCCCTATGATGAGTAAGGATTGCTATCAGATGTCATGTTTTAAATTAATTAATATTGAAATTATATAAAACATTATTTTACAATACAGTATTTATGTTTTTCATATCACAATTAAATGTATTAACTCTATTCTATCCTTTCTAACATCCTAATTCAAAATAAAAAATTCAAGTGTCAATAACTTTTGATACAGTGAATTTTGATGAAATAAAGATTAAATGCTGGTAACATTTAACAACAAGATATGCTTTTTACAAGCTTTTATTTAACGTTAATGTTGGTCCGGGTGGAACTTTGCAACTGAATTTTAAAACAGTTATCTTTAACAGATTGAGCTGAAATTTGGTATTCATGCTTATTTTGGATGAGAACGCATGCTTAGCTATGTGACTTCATTTTAATTCTAATATGACGGATTATCCAAGATTGTGGACTAATTATTTTTTCTGCACTACCACAGTATGTGTATTAAATGAAAGGGCTTGCTGAGGAAAACACGAAAACTAATACGTCACATTAAATTCAAAATATGGAGGACCATCCAAGATGGCGGACAAGTTATATTATTCATTACTACGATATGGGTATTAAATGAAAGGGGTACGTTAAGAAAAACACGAATAAGACTGAGAAAATATGAAAATAGCTCCACGTTACATAATGTATTTTTTTTCAGAAATTGTATATGCCGGTGTTTTTTGAAGTCAATAACCGCTGAATATTAACAAGAGTATGCTTTGGTCGATTTTATACTTTGATTTGTGTAATTTGGCGAGATAGGCGTCAATAGCATTGGTTTGCAATCTATCTAGGAGAAGGATACTCCAAAATCACACTCGGAATTGTGTTTCGCTCGGCACAAGTAAGCTTTAAGCTGAAATATGTGGCGGTACTACTAAATTCCCAAGTCCAGGTGAGGCCGTGCCCGAGGACTGAGTGGCATTAGGGTGTAAGATGATGTCATGAACGTACCACCTCAGGGTACCGGGGCAAGCTCTTACCCTTCTAAACGAAGCTCTGTGAGGGTCGAAGAATATTTCTTCGGTACTCATGGCAACAAGATGGGAAAAACAGAAACAATAACACAAAGGAAGAGAAGGCTAGAGAAAAAAGTTAAAACGTATATAGTTGAAATGTATATAGTTAGTGATTTTAGATCCCTACAGATTTTTTTTTAGTTAACTAGGCTCTATGTGGGTATCAGAAAATATGTATAACTATTAGTATGGAATTCATAATTTACCTAAGAGGAATCGTGGATATCCTAAACATACTTGACTTATGACTTATGACTGACATGATGACTTAATCTATCTCTCCTATAATTTACGTCCCCCTAAAGCCAAAGTAAAAACACTTCTGCGGCGTAGTTTTGGTGGAATGGATATAAATCGCTTGCTTCAAGATGCTAGTGCAATTGATTGGTCTGAAGTTACTGCAACAACAACTGTCGATGGTAAAGTTAATGTGTTCAACTCTTTACTTACTAAATTGTACGATGTTCATGCCCCGCTACGTTTAGTTAAAATAAAACATTTACCCGCTCCATGGCTTACAGATGATATAAAAGCTGCTATAAATAAGAAAAATTCAGCAAAAGCAAAATTAAAAGCAAGCGATTCGGGAGCGAATCGTGTCAAATATAATAAAGCTAGAAATCGCTGCAATACTATGTGTAGGGATGCACAACGACGCCATATCCACCAACAAGTCGAAAACGGCGACACTTCCCGAGTGTGGAAATTTTTACGTACACTAGGAGTTGGAAAACAGACCCATATTAATTCAACAGCAGTTGATCTTGAGCTGTTAAACCAGCATTTTTCCTGTTCTTCACGCAACTTTAACAATTTTGAAAAAACGCGTACATTAAATTATCTTTCATCATTACCAACTCCCAACTTTCCTCCGTTTAATTTTAGTCGATTTTCTGAATGCAATGTTAAGAAGAGCATCTTGTCTATATCATCGAATGCCATCGGTAATGATGGTATTAGCCGTAGTATGATAATTCCACTCCTTGATATTGTTACTCCTGTCATTACACATATTCTTAATGAATCTGTTACTACCAGTAAATTTCCTGAAGCATGGAAAGATGCCCACATTATTCCTCTCCCAAAAAAAGCTAATCCAACAATCAATTCTGATTTCCGTCCTATTTCGATACTTCCTTTTTTATCCAAAGTCCTAGAAAAATTAATATATCAACAATTAGACCTTTTCTTAAATAAGAATAATCTTCTTAACCCCTTGCAATCCGGCTTTCGTAGTGGTTATAGTACGGCTACTGCTTTGATAAAAGTTACCGATGATATTCGCTTAGGTATGGACAACAGACAACTCACCATTCTGGCATTATTAGATTTTAGCAATGCCTTTAACATGGTTGATTTTGACATCATATTGAGTTTGTTCCGTTCTCTTAACATTTCTCCATCAGCAATCGACTGGTTTCATAATTACCTTCGGGGCCGCCGGCAGCGCATTCGATTTGAAGAGTCCTTCTCATCGTGGTGCGATGTCCATGCCGGTGTTCCTCAAGGAGGCGTGTTGTCACCTTTGCTCTTTTCTATCTTCATTAATACAATAACTCATTGCATTTCTTCTCCCTATCACATGTATGCAGATGATGTTCAAATTTACGCACAATCGTCCCTTGAAAGTATCTCTAATGCTGTTTCTTGTATCAATAAAGACTTAGAGACAATTTTACAGTGGAGTAACTCCTACGGTTTGAAGGTAAATCCTAACAAATCACAATCCATCATCATAGGTAGTCAAAATATTATTTCAAGAGTTGTTTGGGCAGACTTACCGCCAATTCTATTTGATGGTGTCATAATACCGTATAGCAAAACTGTAAAAGATCTTGGGATATACCTTGATAGCACTTTATCTTGGACAGAACAGCTAAGAGTATTGAGTAAGAAGACATTTGCAACCATGAATTCCTTGCGACGATTGCGTTCTTTTCTTCCAACTGCCACCAAGATTACGCTAGCAAATACACTCCTTCTTCCTATTCTTGACTATGCTGACGCAAGCTATATTAATATTACTGAAGAACAGCTAAATAAACTTGAGCGTCTTCAAAACATGTCAATCCGGTTCATATTTGGCTTACGCAAATATGACCATGTGTCTCAATATCGCACTCAACTCAAGTGGCTACCTATCCGTCTTCGCCGGAATCTACACATACTCTCACTTTTGTATTGCATCCTATTTAATCCAAATAGTCCTTCGTATTTAAAAGAGAAATTTGTTTTTTTGGAAGAAAATAGAACTAATGTAAGATCATGTCGTCGACTTCTTCTCAAGATACCAACACACACATCTAAATTTTACAAAAAATCTTTCACGGTTCACTCCATCTTATTATGGAATTCATTACCTTTACGCATAAGAGAATCTCAGACACTTCAAATTTTTAAAAATCACCTTAAACATTTTTATTTAACTAATGCAGATTAACTGTGCGGTATCTTTTTTTATATATATATACCCATATTGAGTATTTTATTGTTTATTAATAACTATATTTTAGTTCAAAGTAAAACTGAATTACAGTATATATTTCTATTATATCGTATATTCTTATTTTTATTATTATTTCTAATTATATTTATTTTGTGTTATTTGATATATTTATGCACCACCCTCCATTTTACTCCGGCTATGTTTCAATTCCTCGCAACGTAACGTTTTTTCGGGTAGGTGCACAAAAGAACAACAAGTAAATTTTAAGCTCAAGTTATATTTTATTTAATTTAAATTATACATACTATAGTTTTTGCAGTAGAATGTTTTAAGTGTGACTTCTGCCTACCAGCACTAACTGCTCCTACAATAATTTGCCACCAACTTTCCCTTATTTTACATATTGTACAACTGAAGTGATTTTATACACTCAAACTCAACTATGGATGCAATTAAAAATTCCATAACCGAATTATCAGAGCAGCTTCACTCAAGAATGACCGAATTTCAGAGAAGTCTGCAAAATTCATCTACATCCATATCAAGTCCAACTTCAGTCATCGCAGCTCAATTCAATGTATTTAGGGATTTTGCATTGAGTGCACTCGAGGGGCTTCAGAGACAAGTAGAACTTCTTGCTAAACAACAAGATCATTTTGAGATGAGAAGCCGAAGAAAAATGTTACTTGTTCATGGCATCCCTGAAAATAAAAAGGAGGACACAGTGTCAATTGTAAATCAAACATTCCACGATCATCTTAAAATTGATAAAGTATCCAATGATTCTCTTAGTCGTTGTCATCGCATTGGTATAAAGAAAAACGACCAACCAAGACCTATCCTGTTAAAATTTAGAGACTTAGCCTTAAGAAATCAAATTTGGTTTGGCAAGACCGGCTTTAAGAATACCGGCATAACAGTTTCCGAATTCTTGACAAAAGACCGACATGAAGCCTTCTTACTGGCTAGGCAACGCTTCGGAATTACAAAGTGCTGGACTCAGAATGGTATCATTATCATCGTTGGGCCGGACGGCAAGCGTCATCGAGTTACTTCAGTCAACGAGGTCAATATGATACAGAATAAACCCGATGAATCTCCAACACCTGCCTCTGTTACTGCTTCGGGTACTTCCAACACCACAAATATTGCCAAAACGTCTTCCAATATAAGAAGTAAGAGAATCAATAAGAAATAATTGTTTCATTGCTTTTAGTTCTATTAACTGTTAAATTATATATGCAAGTACTTTTTATATTAACATTAACCCTCCTGTAAATTTATATTTATATTTTATCTTGATGTAGTGTGGTCTTATCATTTAATTTAGTTTCATATTATTTATATTTTATAATACTCTTTTACCGTCAAGTTATCACAACATACAAATGTTTTGATTTTCATGGTAATTTCATATTTGTATAATATCTTCATATAGTTTGGCCTTGTCATTTAATTTAGTTTCATATTATTTATACTTTATAACACTCTTTTACCGTCAAGTTATCACAATATACAAATGTTTTAGGGATGGGCAAAAATAATCGATATATCGAAATATCGATATTTTTTTAGAAAATAATCGATAAATATCGGCGATATTTTTAATTTTGAAATATCGATAATTGATATTTATCTCCGAATATCGGATTCGATATTTTTTTGATAAAAATAAATATTATTTTTAAGTTTTCAAAATTATTTTCGTATCGAAATACTTTTGTCGAAGGATAATGTTGATACTGGACGCTGGATGACATTTTTTTTTTTTTTTAGATATTCGGATAGGGTACGAAGGATAATGTTGTTACTGGACGCCGGATGACCTTTTTTTTTTTTAGGTATTCGGATAGGGTACGAAGGATAATGTTGTTACTGGACGCCGGATGACCTTTTTTTTTTTTTAGGTATTCGGATAGGGTACGAAGGATAATGTTGTTACTGGACGCCGGATGACCTTTTTTTTTTTTAGGTATTCGGATAGGGTACGAAGAATAATGTTGTTACTGGACGCCGGATGACCTTTTTTTTTTTTAGGTAATCGCATTTTGAGATAAAAATATCGATTTATCGAAATATCGATATTTTTTGCTCAGTATGTATCGATATTTCTGAAAATATCGATACGATATATATCGATATATTTTATACATTTTCCCATCCCTAAAATGTTTTGATTTTTATGTTAATGTCAATTGTCAAACTTTAAATGAACTTTATTACTTGAAGTCGTAGAGAGAGTTTGGATTCTCTGTCTACGCTTGACGTACTGCTGATTGTTGCATGCCTTGGATACTAGGCTTTTTAGTTTACCCACATAATTTCATTTATCTTTGTAAAATTGTAATTAGGGAATGGATTGTATTTTAGCGTGGACTTTGTAAGTTAAATATAGCTGCGTTTAATTTATTTCATTTTTTATGTCTGTTAATTGTACAATTTTATTATATATAATTCTTGTTTGATTAAATCGTTAAATATTTTATTGTTGTGCTGGTGGGTACAAGTTATCCAAAGTAATTTTATTAGTTTACTTCTGGTTTTAGGTATCATATTAATATTATTATTACTATAATTATATATTAGTATTTGCTTTATATTATTATTTCTTTATTTATCTAGATATAGTTATTTATATTCATTAACACAATAATTATAATTAGTTAGTATATTATTATATTATTTATTTACGTATACTACAATATATTGTGAACATATTATTATTGTTTATTAAATTTTTTAATATGACTAACTCGATATTGGGGAGCGATAATTTAGCTGAAGTATCGGACGATGCTTATACCACGGATTCTATTTCGTCTAACGACAGTTTTCATAGTACGTGTCTGCCGCTTAACCAAGCTCTTGACTCGACTTTCTCAGCTTGTACTAAAAATTTTAATGTCGTACATATAAACGCTCAAAGCATCCCTGCCCATCTCTCTGACATGCTGACCTCTTTTGAAAGTAAAAACATCCACGCTATACTTATTTCGGAGACATTCCTTAAACCAAATTTACCTTCCACCTCCTTCTGCTTACCCGGTTTTTACTTAATTCGCAATGACCGTGTTGGAAAGGGTGGAGGTGGAGTGGCCATATATCTGCGTAGTAATATTCCATTTACAATTATACATAAATCACCTGCACAATACTCAGAAACTGCTGAACATATTTTTATTGAAGTTATATTTGGTCAGTTGAAACTTTTACTTGGAGTTTTTTACAGTCCATCCATGCACATAGATTATTTTGAAAGCTTTGAAACTCTTCTCGAGCAGTATGTCCCTTGTTTTGATCATACCATCATAATGGGTGATTTTAATACGTGCGTTATTAAAAATGATATACGTTCAAGACAACTTAAAAATATTGTAAGTGGTGCTAACCTTAACTTACTTCCAACTAATGCTACACATTTTTTTCCTAATTGCACTCCTTCTTTGTTGGATTTAATGTTGGTTTCCTCCGTGAGCCATGTTGAGATTCATGGTCAATTACCGGCTGAAGGTTTTTCCTACCATGATCTTTTATTTTTGTCATATAAAATTCGTCCACCTAAAGAGAAACCCACAATAGTTATGCGTCGCAATTTCAGCAATTTCAATAACACAGATTTCTTGCAAGATCTAAATGAGTTGGACTGGGATGCTATTTACACCGCTGAGACAATAGAAGAAAAATTAAGAATATTTAATAATCATCTTTTACAGCTATTTGATACACATGCTCCTTTAAGACCCGTCAAACTCAAGCATCTTCCGGCTCCTTGGCTTACTCAAGACATTAAAACATTAATGACTAGACGTAACGCTGCTAAGTCTAAATATAAGGTCAAACCTACTGAAAAAAACCTTCTTAAATACAAAAAGATACGTAACCACTGCAGTAGAGTTTGTCGTGACGCACAGCGTGAATACATACAATCTTCCCTTGAAAACAATAATCCTCGTCAAATGTGGAAGTTTCTAAAATCACTCGGCTTTGGTCGACAGAAGGGTTATACTAGTAAACATATTGATATAGACGCTCTTAATAAAAGTTTCTCATCTACTACTAAGATTGATACACAGGCTAAAATTTCAACTCTTGACTACCTTAGCTCTTTGCCAGTCCCGGGACATGCTGCCTTTAAATTTGACCACATCTCTCCGGTGGAGGTTAAGAAACATATCAACGCAATTAAATCGGAAGCCGCTGGCAGTGATGGTATCAGCAAAAAAATGATTCTTTTATCTCTCGACTTTATCTTACCTGTGGTTTGCCATATTTTTAACTTCTCTCTTTCCTCTTGTACTTTTCCTAGTGTCTGGCGTAACGCATTGATTATCCCTATTCCGAAATCTTCTCCTTCGTCTTCTGGCACCAACTTTCGGCCAATTTCCATACTACCTTTTCTTCCTAAAGTTTTTGAACGTATTGTTTATTCTCAGCTTAATCTATACCTATGTACTCATAATTTGCTTAGTCCTTTTCAATCTGGCTTTCGAACTGGACACAGCACAGTTACGGCTCTCATAAAAATTCTTGATGACGTCCGATTTGCAATGGACAATAAGCATGTGGCAATTGTTGCACTCCTTGACTTTAGTAATGCTTTTAACTGCGTTGACCATGATTTGCTTATTGCTATTCTGCGGACTCTAAATATCGCTCCTTGTGCTGCCCAATGGTTTCAGGCCTACTTATATAATCGACAACAGTGCGTTAGCTTTGATAATAAAACTTCAGCCTATTGTTCTCTTTCCTGTGGAGTCCCTCAAGGGGGAGTTTTGTCTCCCATGCTCTTTTCTATATTTATAAATTCCTTATCTTTAATTCTCACATCAAAACATCACCTTTACGCTGACGATTTACAACTTTATGTAACAACACCTATTGATGACATCGGTAATGCTATCACTACTCTAAATACTGAATTAAATAAAATCGTTACATGGTGTCATTCGTATGGTCTATTGATTAATTCAAGTAAGTCTCAAGTGACTATTATTGGCAACTCGTATCAGCTATCTAAAATTAAATCACTGAATTTACCTCCCATCTTATTCAATTCTATCGCCCTCTCACCTCTTCCTGTCGTTAAAGATCTGGGGTTATTAATTGACAATTCTCTTACCTGGGTGCCTCAAGTTGCGGAGGTGAGTCGAAAGGTTTTTGCAACTATAAGCTCGCTAAAACGTTGGAAGAACTTTCTCCCCTTTAAAACCAAACTTACCTTAGCTAATTCATTACTGCTACCCTTACTGGATTATGCCGACATTGTTTATTTTGATTTGTCTGAACAATTGTTAAATAAGCTGGAACGATTACAAAATATTTGTATTCGCTTTATATTCGGGTTGCGTAAATTTGACCATGTATCTCAACATCGCAAACAGTTGGGTTGGTTACCAATTAGACAGCGTCGGAATATGCACGCTCTATCTTTGCTGTATAGTATTCTTTACCACCCTCACACACCCCCTTATCTTAAAGAGAGGTTTACTTTTTTAGGACATGACACTGAATGCAATCTGCGTTCTCGTAGCAATAACTTACTTGTCACACCTCTTTGTCGTTCAAAAGCGTACAGTAATTCCTTCACAACTAAAGTTATCAAACTTTGGAACTCTCTGCCTAGTGATATCCGTCAAGCAGAGTCATTGAGTACTTTTAAGAATCGGTTGCACAAAAATTATCACTCCCTTACTATGTCTTAAATATCTGATCTATTGTTTCTATATGTATGTATTATGTATGTATGTATGTATTATGTATGCATTATGTATGTATGTATATGTGTATGTATGTATGTATGTATGTATATATGTATGTGTATGTAGATACGTATTTATTTGTGTATATATGTATATATATAAAGTATTTAATTAATTAATATTTTTTTTCTTTTCTCTGTTATTATTATATAATAACATTGCCCTGTCATTTGCGCACTCTTCCCGGCACTTTCTTTTAGCTAGACTACTATCATTAAAGGTTGCCTGGAAGAGATCGCTATAAGCGATAAGGCCGCCTTTGCATACATATTTTTTGTTTGTACCTAATGTTTCTAAATTGTATCTTTTGTTTTTTATTTGTGTGCAATAAAGTTTTAATAAATAAATAAAAAAAATAAACGTAAGGTTGTCTGGAAGAGATTGCTTATTAGCAATAAGACCGCCTTATTGTGCAATAATATTTAAGCATATATCTCTGTAATTTTGTTTCAACAGTGGTGTACAATAAAGAATTATAAATAAATAAAATACTTGGCAACTTTCAGTGATATTTCATTTGTAGAGGAACCAAATCTTGGGTCAAGGCTATTTAGATATCTCAGAACAAAATATAATAAATATATGCGATACAATATAGATGATATCTGGGCTATTCTGAAACTTGGATGGTTAAGCAATCATCATGTTTAGCCCCCTTTACGTCTAGTTTGGACTAAGTTTAGTTTATGCTTTTTGTCATAATAACTAACTTTGTATGGAAAGGACGGATTGAATAATATAAATATCACACAAATACCTAATACATATTGCACGAAAGGAGGGCTAAATGATAAAAATCTTTTGTTATAACAAGCCTTAGGATATACTATATTTTAGATGTAAGTTTAAGCATATACTAATATTGTGTAAAAAATACAAATAATATGTGTGAAAAAGTTTCTATATAAATTAAACCAAATCACCACACAATTGTAATTGATATCAAGTAAAAATATTCTTAAGAAGAAAGAGAGTTAAATTTCAACAGGAAAGTCTAATGGATTGTAATAAATCGACAGAACGTTATCATATATCTAAAAGAAGGAGTAGCATTTCGTATTCCAAGCACATATGGCATACTTCGCGAAAATGAGATGAAGCTCACTTGCATAGCTATGAACGAAAATAAATAAAATGGCAATATATTTTATGAATCTTATAAGAGACAACTATATTTTTAATAAAATATATTATTACTTCTTACAAGATAAATGCGAAGAGCTGAAATTATTATTTTACACTCGTATTACTGAAAGTAAGACTATACTTATTTATTAAAAAAAATATATATTGTTTTGGAAATCCTGCTTCCGTAAATAAAGCCGGGTCATCTATTGACAGCAATAACATTATAATTCAAGACTTATTCTTAAAGATAAAAACGGTTCCATACTACCTTATAGTATTTTAATGACTTTTGATAGTTTTCAACAGTTATATATAGTCAGTGGTCATAACGAGACTACTGTGGAGCGATGTGTCTCAACTGTCAGGTGTCAAAGGGCAGTATCTTTCTACCCTCCATCTAGTTCTTCTTAAGCCCACTTAACCTTTTATTTTTCGCAGTTTTATGCATTTTTTTAATTCGTGTGGCTATAGACCGCTTGGTTTGACCAATATAAAAACTTCCATAGCTAGAATATATCCTATATAACCATGGGTTGAAAGGGGATAAAATGCATGGAAGAACATAGTACGTTACCTATTTTCTTCCAAGTTGTGTACACAGTTTTGATGTTATACTGCTTTTTGAGTAAACTTTCTATCTTATCGGTCACTTCTTTTACAAAAGGTTGGAAAGCTGTCTGTCTATCTTTGAACTTCTAGTAGTCGAACCCGTTGCCTCGAGAAAAGCTGTATTGATGGCGCATGTACCCATTATTATCTTTGAAAATAAAGTATTTTCGAAAACCGGGAGTGTCTAACAATAAAAAGGTTGAATGCGAGGTTTTTACTACTCTTTTTATTTGATTTTTAAATATCAGTTGAAAACTTCTCAGTTAGAGTTATAGTCCTAACTTTATGAAGTTGTTTTTGTCAATTAATCGTTAGATATATATAATGTTATAAAATCAATTAGAAAGTATTTTTAAGCATTGGTCTTTTTATACAATCTATTCTAAATTTCTAAATATAATAAAAGACCGCACAAATTAGCAAAAAAAAAATTCATATATTATTATAAAAAATATTAATCATTGCATAAACTTACAAGAAGTTGAAAATTTACAGGCAGGTAAGAAATACCATTCTAATAAAATCTTGAAAAGTCCTCACTGATCCCGTGTATGCAAAAAGATAATTCTAATCTAATAATCTACCAAAATTGTCCTTATACTTTTTTCTCTAAAATTTACCATTTCTGAGAAAAAGCCAATTGGGGTGACTGGTGGTAAGGTTATCATAGACAGCTATTTTTATCGTAAAACTAAATGTTTGACCAAAAAATCCGAAAAACCCATTTTTGCGACCTTAGAATAATTTTTGAATATTTTTTTTTTTTTTGCAAACACGGAATCAATAGAAACTTTTCAGGATTTTCTTAAAGTCATGTACCTTACGTGCCTGTAAATTTTTACCTTATTGTGAGTTTATGCAAGGGTCAATGTCTCTTTTGACCGGGCTATAAATTCTTTGTTTTAAAGTTACTGCCACTTCAGTATGGACAGTCAATGGATAATATTTTTTTTTAAATCTGTATAGTCAGTTAAGTTATTCTTATTTTATGCAACGAATTGTTTATTACTTTCAAAATCTCAACCATCAATCGAAGTTTTTCTATCAAAACACTAGTATGATATAATAATGAATAAGATGCTAACAATTACGAGTAAAAACTGTGAATTTTTTTTTAGTCCTCTATATTCTCTTCCAGTTTTTTTTTAATTATGTTGAACTTTATAATGACAGACAAAAATCATCTGTGTTTTTTTTTTCGTATATAATAACTCGATTAACAATATAAATTTCTCCGTAGTACAAAATGTCACGTACAGTTGAAACACTTAACATTAAAAAAAATTCAGGAAACACAATATTAGCTAAAGTGAACTAAAAGAAGTATTGCTTCGTTGATTATTAAATTATTATTCAAAAGCATATGTAGCCTTAATTCAAAATATTGATAATGTTGCTTCAGCATGTTTAAAAAATGAAGAAAAAAAAAGTATTAATATAACAGACAATTACATAAAATTTATATCACAGCTAAAATCAAAACTACGTCGAACTTAATTATTGTTTTTGTTCATAAAAAAGTTTATTACATCTCGTAAAAGGTTATTTTATCTTTTAATATTTATACGACTCTGTCGCAAAATAAAGTAATTTAGTAAAAAGTTTTCAAACGAATACAGCTGTGATAAAATATATAAGTAGGTACATAATTAATTTATAAAAAAAATTCAATGAAGAAGAAAAATCATGAAAATATTCTAACTACATCTACTACTCCTGCAACTTCAGTATAATGTAACGTATTTTATTTTTAGCATGTCGAGCTGTTTGTCTCTGCTTGCTATGCATAGTTTTAGATAAGTTTGCATGAAAATGTAGTGCCTTATTTCAACGTGTGTTCGTCTTCAGCGGTTTCATATTTATAGCACGCAGAATAAAATGTAGCTGCTTGTCGTCGATGGTTGATAAAAATGCAAACCGTAGCCGCAGGCCCCGTCGATCCTACGCTCGCTGAATATGTGTATCATGTGGACGGAAACAAGATTACACTAACAACGCAGTATACCAATAAACAATTTACTTAAGCTTGTAGGCAACTTAAAAATATATATTTTATGTAATATTTGCAAACGCCTGTTTTAGGAGGTCAATCACCGAGTCTATACGTAGTATGCGAGAAGAGTAGCGGCAGATCTCACCTGACCGTTAAGCGCTCGCAGGTAAACATTGTAACGTGATCTGACCACGTGCAAAACATGTGGCACACTGCTACTCCCTGTACGCCTTAATTTTATTTAGTTTTTTAAAACGACAATAAATAAATCAAGCATGATGCGTTTTCTAACACCGATATTCCATTTTAATGATTTTTACCCAGTTTTATTTTATCGAATTTACCGAGTGGAAGCGCAGTTGCCGAGTTGAACCGGTGGGCGGGCTCCAGACAGTATTGATTTTGTTCATTCGTTTCTGTCTATCGGGTATTTGAATCGCACGAGCGAGCAGGAGGGTAATAGCGGTAGGAGGTCGGTTTCTAGTGTAGAGTTTCCGCGTAAAACAGCTTTCAATTTACAGAACGGCCTAACTGAGGGATGAATGAAATCGTGGTGCGATCCTGAAACGACCGTCGCTGTCGTCGCGTCCGTTTCCGGTAAATCCGCTCTACAACTTCGTGCACTTAGTTTTATTTAAAACTACACTTACTGCCTTTTACCTTTACAACTCGCTGGTACGGCTTTACGCGGACAATAAATAGAACAACACGACTACTACACTTCAGTTTGATACTAGTACTTTTCGTAGTAAAAAGATACATACATATATATGTATATAAAAAAAAAATACACGTTTCACTAATTTTTCTTTAACACTCTAATAACAATAAATGAGAATAATATTTTGCAATAAAACACTATTGTGACTTTTCTATTAATGAGAAAGATCCAGGCCCATATTATATACCTCTAAATATGAGTAATAAGTACCACAAAGCTTAAGATATACAGGAATTACAGGGCTTTTAATTATAAAGATAATACTAATATAAATGCATTGCGTTGAGTCAAATTAAAATACCATAATAGGGAACCTATTATTATTTATTATTATACTTCAATATATTGCGAGTTGCCGAAGTTTCTGTACTCTTTAAAAGTTTGTGAGATATTTTCACAAATATTGGTGTGAAGGGAAGGCGGGTCGCGCCCCGGGGAGGCTGCAAACTTCACATCCAATGCGTCTGTATTCACAGCTTGTAAAAATATTCCTTATATCGTTTTTATCTTTGAACGATAATGTTTTTATCGGTAAATCATGTTTGTTATACACGAATATTCACCTAACAATTGTTTAATTTTAATGAGATATATGATATAAAATATATTGAAAATATTACTATTATGTTTATGTACTGGCTATTGTGCATGTTTTTTGTTTGTTTAGAAGGAAATTATATATAATATATTAAGTAAATAATATAGTAATGCTAACCTACCGTGAAATAATTGGTTTATTAAGATCTAACACCTTTTTTCAAAGGAAAAGCGACATTTGTCTTGTTGTTTATCTCTCGTGATTCATCCCCATAGGGTTTATTTCCAAAGAATCCAATTCAATTGTGAGAAGGTTATAAAAATAACTTATTTGACTAATTTCATATCTTCTTTCTATAGTCTACGCTTAATGATGGTGAATCATTTAATTGGTTACTCAATCACGACATGTTATTTTATGAGTAACATGATTTATGACAAGTCGCAAGTCATTAAAAGATACTACAATTTTAATAAAGGTATTTTTAAGTTATTCGATGTGAAAAATCAGTATGTAAAAATACTATAAAAGTAATCCAATAGATGATAATAGCTCGTCGGTGGATAACAAAGTGCTCATTCAGATAAATTCAATCGTTCCATGGCTTTTACCTCGCCATTGCTTTGCGAGTAATTAGCGGTAACAAAAACCTTTATTTAATTTTGATTACCGAGTTAGCGACCGAAGTCTAAAGGAACTATTATTTATCGGATCTTATATAAAATGGTTTATTATATTCGCCACAAATATAAATTCTCTTTCATTAAATAAAATTTTCAAATACATAGAGAATAAAAAAAAGTGTGCCTTGGAAAAATTCTTTGTTAAAATTAAATACACATAAATATTTCATTCAATAATAGTAATGATTTAGTTTACCTTAAATTATTTATACGTATATTTATAAAAAAAAAATTGTATATCAGTCAACTGTTACCTAAAACACAGGCATTAAGTTGCCTACCTTAGGAATAGACGACTCTGTATGTATGTTAAGCATATTTATTTATTTATTTATTTGTTTATTTACCTTGTTTTCAGCAAGTGAATTTAATTTTACAATTGTCAGCATCACGTCACATCTAAAAACCGTAAATGTCAAAGTCAAGTTAGTTCTTCTTATTTTTATGGTAATTTTTTTTTTGCCAATTAATCGAATAATAATATTTATTTTATGGTAATAATCAGTAAATGGGCAATGAGCAGGGAAGTTACCTGATGTTATAACTAGGCCTTACACAATCATTGTCTGCAGTATAGAAGCCACAAATATTGGCACAAATTGCTGGTTTTAAGAAGGGATGAAGGAAAGTGTCTCATTTGTTTTTTTTGGAGTTAGTCAAAACAAGCTACCCCGAAAAGTGTCGCAAGTCAAGTTAAAGAAGATTGGAGCGTAGTTTTCATCAAACGAGCTCTTTCTAAATTTACATTTTAAGATTCAAAATAATGCGGTGACCACTAGCGGATTCTATCTTATTAATCACACATACTCTCTTTAACCCATTGAGTAAATTTCAAAAACTGCTTTCTTACTGGTTTATTAAAGAAGAAATTCATCATAAAATAACATTGTTTCTTTCCGATCTGAAGGGTAGCCCCCGGTGGAGGTCCCTTGCTTAGTTTAGGGCTTCGGTCTTGTCAATCCTGACACGAAGCCCTAAACTCTCTATGCGGCTGATCACGAGGTCGAGTCCGACCTCGGCCAGCCGCGCTGCCTCCGCCCAGTACAAGTCCCTGGCTCGCCACCCCTAAGACCACCACGACATTAATTCAAGTATTATTTGTAATTTATTAGTTTATTTTACTCTGATAGATTTAGTGTATTCAATTTTCATTTTGATATATTCATATTAATCAATTTTCAAATACATATTTTCAATTTGTCAGAGAGTTGTCTTTCATGATATTAACACATAACGATACTCGTAAAGCTAAAAACCAGCAAACTACAAGTATTATCAATACAATATGGTGTTTAAATATAGTACCTATAAGTGTTTATAAGGGAAATGGGAATTGAAATCGGCGACGATAAGCATTGGTGAGTTTGTAAACATTACAGGCGGCGCTGCCGTCGGTACGTGTTTTATGTAAACATGTATCTATTCAGCAAAGTAACGTCTGTTAAATTTGCTCAACTGGGTTCAACGACCTGTCTACGTGAATTTATCTAAAAGCACCCCTTCGGAATGTTGAAAACTTTGTTCACAATTACACTCCGATTTTTCACCATACTTCTAAATATGTATAAAAAGTATTTTATTGCCTTGCTATAGATTTAAAAGAAAATTTTCACCGAAACAACTTAATATTTTTATATAATAAAATTGTAAGTGTCTCTCTATAATAAGGAAATTAATATGGGAGAATTTTTAGACTAAGACTAATAGGAGCCAAAAAATATTTTACATAATTTTTGTCTGTCTTTATTATTTTTTTCGTATCAAGTAAAATCATGAAAAGTACAAAAGTCGAAAAACGAAAGAATGCGTTTTTCATAGTTGTGTTCCTAAAACCCTTACTTGAACTCGTGTTTGTTTTTTTTAACACACAGTCTAAAAGTGAAGTTATAAGTTACTGTAATGTAATAAAAATATTTTACACCAAAAGTAATCAGTACAAAGTTTCGTCGTAATACATAGTTAGTACCAAAGATTAAAATTATAGGAATTATTTAAAAAGGCACTAGACATAGATGCTTAAAAGTGAATAAAAAGAAATATGGACTTTTTTCTACATTTTCATTTAATTGCGAGAAATGATGAATTTCCATTATAAATTTATTGTAATTGCGAACATTTACGTTTAATTTGTGCGCAGACAAAAGAAGGTGGTCGCAATTAGTGAAATGGCCAGTAGGAACAAACGCGGTTTCAACAAAAGGTTGTTCTTCTACTGTGACGAGGGTTCGCTTTCTTTTCTTCCAAATGAGCAAACTACAGTCGCTAGTGGGGAAGATTTGTTGTTTAAGAATGAAGGGCGACGAGTGTGTGCATTGTTCTTTCCACGGCGTTTGGAAAGCACTTATATGCCGTTGTTCTAATCATGATAACGTAAGGGGAGGACGCTTAATTTTCAACGTAGTTATTGCTGTTATAACAGGGTGGTGTCGGAAGAGAATGAAAAAAAAAAAAAAACAATTGACATCAAGGGAGGACACTTGTTGACGTCAATGACAGCTGTGTTTTATTGTATTTCAAAATAAAACTGCTCAAGTACGAATTATACCTAGAAACAGTATTTTGTATCATTAGCTATTATTTAGAAACTTACTTTATATTAGGTCGGTCTTCGTATTTTATATACAAATTCAAGACTTTGTTTTTCAAAGTTGAATTACATTTAATTATAATGTATATGTGTCATTTTTTTCGATAATTTGTTACCATTTTGTAGGTAATGACATAATCCCGTTCCTGTAGAAATCTTGTAATTTTATATAAAAAAAATGCGACAAGTAGTTTTGACAGTCCTCTCTTGATGTTAACCTAACACTACCACAAGAATTCTGAAGAGACAGAAATAGGTGAAATCTGAATCTAAGGTTGTAAGTTCTATATGGTTCTATGTGGTTCTATATGTATCTATATATAATGTATCCAGATTAACATTTTCTAACCAAGCTTGCTCAATTTTTAATTTGTGGCCAAAGGCGAGTGTGGTCTAGCGTTATTATAATCTTCCACCACTATTTTTTTTGTTAATTAATAGCAGCCATTTTATCTCAATTTCTTGCTTTGGTCTCATTAGTTGTTGGCAGTACAGATCAAAATTGATGATTTTAAAAGGGTATCCCCTTCCAATCCCACCAAACACAACGCATCACCTTATTACGTGTTAATCCGGGTTTCTTTATAGTCTTGTGAAGCTTGACTACCCTTTGACCATGATCTTTTTTACACGTTCTTGTTGTAGGTGATATACTTTTCGTCATCAGTGATCAATCTTTTCAAAAATGGTTCAGTTTTATTACGCATTAATAGAGAATCGCAAATGAGTACACGATTCATTTTTTTTTCAGTGTGTTCGTGCGGTATCCAAATATCGAACTTTTTTTATTTTATAGCCAGACTTTTTCAAATGGATCAAAACTATTTTTCAGTCGATTCGCAGTTCCTTGGCTATACTATATATAACTAACTATAACTACTAATTATGTCTATCTTGTTCCACGTTTTCAAAAATGGAATCAACTTTATCCATATGAGGGCGACCAGAACGAGCTGCATCTTTGACATCTAAATTCGAAAACTAAAAACTCTTGAACCAACTTTGTAGCACAAGCTTGTAGCAAAAAGACTTTCCTTGACCTATAACATTTATTTATTTGTAAAATTTGTATTATTTGTAGGATTACAATCTTATAGCATTTAGTTTGTTGTTTATTTTGTATAACAAATACTTATAAAAAAAATTGTCATCTTACGCGATGGTTTACAGAAGCAAGTCTATAACTGTAATGGATATCGTATTTTTGAAAATTTGTTCAACGCTATTTCACAATTTTTAATACCTAATAATAATTAATTTAATTAAAAGTCTAAAACGGATTTTATCGTGTTTATTTAAAAATACAGTACAGACGCTGTAAAGGGTCCGAAACGTCGTGAAAAAATTTAAAATAAAATATTGTTAAACTGTAATTTTAAATTAACGCGATAAAATCCGTTTAAGACTTTTAATTAAATGAGTAAAATTCACGTAAATATAAGAGAACAATAATAATTAATAAAAAAACAAAAATAAAATCTTTTATCTAAATAATTTCAATATTAACTCATTAATATATTTAAATACTTATTTGATTAGGAAACCGGTGCAGAAATTCTGAAACTAACTTTTTTCAACCAATAGTAATTTTTTCAGTCAATTAGTTATATGATACAAGCTAATAATATTTTAATATAAGCTTTTGATATTTTTATGTAGAGGCGGAATACTTGAAATACCAGTTATTATAGAAGTTCTGCTTAAATGGCAATTAAAGCTTAAATGTCTAGACTCCCGACAGACTGATGAATTATCTTTAGCGTTCAAAGAACTTAAGTACGCCGTTTGAACTAATGTAAAAATATGAATATAAAATATATCCTATTTTGAGTGGCCAATTTATATTGCTGTGGTTATTGATTACGCAATAAACCTGATGTATTATAATGTTTTAGTACAAAACATAATTATAATGATTAAAGTTTTAGATTTGATAACTAGCTATAGAACTAAGACAGATTTTAAACACATGTGATACGATCATGAAACATTTTAAAATACGTGTCATGATAATAATGCATAGAAATGAATAAAATGAAAAGAAATTATTTTATACAATTGACTGTTTATTGCATTTAAGCAAATATACTCGTAGACAATTCAAAATGAAAATTATATTATTGGTTGAAATACTGCTGCAACCCAATATATTACTAGCAATAGTATGTAACTTACAGAATAATGCAAGTTATTTTTACTTAAAAAACTAATAATATAAAGCAATATTTTAAGTGTCATTATCAGTTGCTTCATCATATATCTTTAGAATATTCTAGTCAAAACTTTTACTGAATATGACTTGAACGTTAGATATAACGCACTATACGCTTTTAACAAACAACCATATGACAGTGTACACATAAAAATTAGGCACTTTACCATATTATGTACAAGAACTGATTGCGCGTGGTTTTTGAAATCATGAACTTTATCATTTGGAAAACTTCAAGTCAAACGTTTAAGTTGTTACATGATACGTAAATTTGGATTTTAATAATGACCATGACTTTTAAAATATAATCAATACAGGTACGTAGTGGATTACCATTCAAAGGTTGTGAACCTTTTGACACCGATTCAGAATTTATGTATGGCTTATCAAATCCATTGCTCCATCATGGCTTTGATTGTCATTATATGATAACAATAATCTACAATATTTAAAATTAATATAAAAATCTTAATTTCCATTTTTTTTTAAATTATTTTTCGTACAAAATATGGTATTATTTTGCCAACTGTGCTTTAAGCAATAAAAATACGGTAGTAATGTAAAAAGATTTTCAATATAGGTTTCAATATACCTGTGGTTAGCTCGGGAATACCTTGGGTCTTGTCTTACATGACAGTGACGGAAAACACCTCAAGGAAACCTGTATGAGTTAAAAGAAATTTTGAATCTAACTAAATGTCTAGAACCGCTTAGAAATTTAAAGATGAGAAGAAAAATTATAAAACACTTCTAAGATCCGTCGTATAGCGTGCATAGTGTTGTACAACCAATTGCACGGTTATAATAGGATGATAGATGATACATAGGTGATAAAGATGTTGAGGTTGATATGCTGAGAAATAAACATAATCAAGTTGCGTAAATAATAAAATGCGGTGACTGTTGTTTAAATAAGTACTTATATGATATGTATTGTCTTCATGTTAGTGGATTTATTTTAATATTATTATGAGATTAAATTCTTTTAACCTAAACCTAAACCTATTAGTGTTCGATATGTTCGAGTATCGACTTTAAAGATAATGATTGGATAATAGAGTGCAAGAAAAAGGAAGAAAAAGGATAATTTTATAGTACTAAAATTTTAACACATATTAATAAAATTATTCGCTCCAACAGTGATTTTTGAGACTTCTCCTGTCGACATTGTTGACGTATGTACATATATGACAATGAAGTGGTAATATAGTTTGAAAAATCGATGGTTATTGTGGTTTCAAAGTGGTAGTAGTAGTAGATGCTCTACTAGGTGGATAGACAATGTGTCACAGAGATTCACTGGTTTTTTGAGGCATAAGGCTGCGAATATGAATTCCTTGCAATAGGCCCGTCTATAGCAGTACACGACCATCTTCTGATGATGATGACAACGAGGACCCTTACATCCAACTGTAGAACTATGTTATTAAGTTCTTTTTTCACCGAAATTACGGTTTTCACGTAAAAATTGCATTAAAATTAATTTTATAACGGACAGCTGCTTATATTTAGCTTATCATTACGAGGATGTGTGCTAGTTTACATAACCACGAGCTTGTTCTGTGTGAAAACCGAAAATATCCGTACACGTACCATACACTGCTGCCCTGCTGAGTTTGGCAGGAATAACTTGAATTAGTGACTTTGAGAAACAACAAGCAAAAAAAGGCGAAAAGGCCAAAGTGAAACAAGTATTGTTTACGTCTTACGAGAAGTTAAAAAGGATGGAGCTAGAAGGGTAAAGAAAAAACACTTAAAATTGCAGCGAAAGCAGTCGATGAAATAGTGAATAAACTGATTTAGACGATGCAATCACCAGTTTCATCTGGTTCGTGACACATGGCATCAGCAGCAGCAGCAGAACACAAAGATGGCCATTAAAAACAAAAACTAAAATGTAACCGAGGCGTTTGTGTTGATGGAGGCTGATATGAGTTGGTTGGGCCATAATCAAGCCGCTGAAGTGGATAATACAAGTAAGATATACTCGTATAAATATTAATTCACAGCTTAGATAGTATACATTTTACTATTATTATTAACTTTGGTGGGTTACTTAATTCATGCAATGTACCTTTAAATTTATTTAGTTTACGATAGTTGCCGATATGCTTACAATTTTTTTTATACAGTGCAAATATGTAGGTTAAAATATTAATCAAAAAACACGGGCATATATTGTTTGGTGGACACTTTTTTAATAAAAAAATTAATTAATAATATTATATATAAAACTTTTAATTTTTTTTTCTTTACTAGGAAGATGGAACGGAAAGTTCTTGATAGAGTATTGTTAAAAGCTTAGCTTTATTTATATTATAAATGAAAAATGAACACCCATAAAAATTCTGTGTTTTGTTTAAGTATTTTTAAAATGGATTCATGTTGGATACATAAAAAAAAAAAACTTTTAACAAAAAGTAGATTAAACAAAATTGAAAACGAGTTTGAGCAAATTTATTTTCAGTTGTGTATAATCTGTATTCGAAACGAATTGGTTTTATTAGACTTAAAATTTTTATTTTTTTAAACATGTTATAATGGTATTATAGTTTTATTAAATTTCTTTCTTCATTTACAGATTAAGTACGATTAAATAATTTTATCCATGATCTTATGAAATAGTTAAAACCATTTAAAAATTAATATGATTAGAATTCAGTTTGAACTAAACTGAACTGAATCAGCTTATAAAGTCCCACTGCTGGGCAAAGGCATCTTATATGCATAGGAGAAAGGTTGAAGCTTAATCCACTACGCTGATAATTTCTCTACCGTAAGTAACGATCGCAATCGGGTGTTTATGATAAAAACCGGGATCGACGGCTTTACGTGCCCTCCTACGCATTTTGGAGAGACCCATAAGGACACCTAGACCACTTAGACCAAAAACAAATAATAATATATATAAATAAAAATATCTGCCACGATCGGAAATCGAACCAGCGACCGCCGGCGTTGAGGCGATTACTCGCACTACTACACTATAACGGTTGTCGAAATCACTCTACATGAAAAGAATGCTAAGTTCGATTTCTGTAACTTAATCTTACATAAAAAGTAGCATGCTATCTATCATTTTAAATTCGAAATACTAAAGCTTTAAGAGCGTGCGAGCTAACGCCGAGACTGACTTCTGTTTGTAGTTTGAGTACATAAGAAGGAAATAGTGTCCCTATCGCACAGTGCACAGTCTAAAGTGCTCAGAGAACATTGCTGTTACCAAGCTTTACTTTCAAATGATTGTTTGCAGAGATGTTTGTATAGTAAGACTTCAAAGGATGCTAAGATATACATATTGTACGTTTGTGAATATTTAACACGCACCGATTTATATGTTATGCGTAAAAAATAAAGCTTATAGTTTACTTAATGTTCATTTATATTAAAACGTATTTGACCAAATCAATTTTCTTTTTCAATTTTAAAAATTTTACATTCTATTTAATGTATGAATTTAAAAAATTTCATGACATATAAATCGTCATATTAATATTATATATAAAACTTTTAATCATTTTTTTCTTTACTAGGAAGATAGAACGGAAAGTTCTTGATAGAGTATTGTTAAAAGCTTAGCTTATAGAGCTTAAAACTTTTAAACTGTTTTCTTTTCTTTTGTTTTGTTTAGCTGTTGTCGATGTTTCAGTGAAAAGGAATTATTAAAATTCATAGAAAAAACTTATACATAGATAGTATGCATTCGTCGTATAATTTCTTTTATGTGTAGGTATTCTAATGAAATATTATATTATTTCGTCGTTTTCGTTTTAGAGCTCTAAAGTGTTACTCGACATTCAAATTTGTTTCATGTAGCGTTTTTCGCGAATAAGCTAACAGGGAAATGTAATGAATTTATGTACAATTAATATTATATAAAATATATGTTTAAAAATTCTTCTATATGGAGAGGAGACCTTTGCAAAGAAGAGGGACATTTACAGGCTGATTCAGTTCAGTTGAGTTCAGTGTTTAAAAAATTAATTACGGTTATACACACATATATTTATATTTTTATTACTTTTTAAACACAAAATGAAGTCAGGTTTTTATGTTAAATGTATATCTAAATAGAATGATAAAACAAAATACAATTTTTTTTCACATGGAGAGCATGTAATTTTTCTGAATATCTTGTAATGTAGTAAAAATCAATAAATTTTTAGTTTATCTATAACGGTAATTAAAAGTTTCACTATAAAATAAATTGTGGTGAAAAATTAATAAATCTAGCAAACGTTCGCTTCCCGATGTAGAACTGTGCTCCGGTGCCGGCTGCCGGCTGCCGGCTGTCGGCTGTCGGCTGTCGGTTATTCTCGCGCAGTCGTAACGATTGTCGATACTAGCGCCACGCGGTGGACGCTTGAACATTTTGACAGACGGCTAAAATGGCCGTGTGAACACGCGATCTGCCACGCTGAATTCACAACGCACGGCTTACGCGATTTTATTACTTATTGTAGTCGCACTAAACTATGTTATAGTGGTTCTTCGCTTTCGAGTTCGGACTATACTTGAAACGTATAAAAAATGGCTCTTCACCTCGAGACTGTATTACAGCGAAAGTTAAACTTCAAGATGACCACGGTAAGTGCATTCCGCCCGCCTAGTCGCGTATCGATCGCCGCCCGCGTGGTCTAAACATATGTTTGCCGCTACGAGAGCGTAGCGCTGTATAACCTACGGCCTCTTTTACGCACTACTTCTGGAATATATTTCTGTACCGCGCCAGCTGATACTATCATTACGATATGATGTAAGATTCTAATTATTGGCGCCTTGTTTGTTCCTCGGAATGTGTTTATGCTTAGGTAAATAAACACTTGTAGCGGTACGCTACAACGTGGTTTTACTACTTAATAAATATCAGGGCTTTGATTTTAATAAAACAATTTTATTGTTATTAGGGGCTATATAATTATATTTTGTGTTATATTTTAGAAGCGTAGGCGTTTTAAGGATCGTTAAGCGGTATATTGCAAAGGTTGAAACGCCTTCGCATATTCAAAAGGTCATAGGTTATTACTTGCAACTAAATGTAGTTTATCCGTAGTTTATAGATGAAACACATATTTTATTTTCGAATTATGTATTTATACATATTCAAGTAATAGCTGATAAAATTTTGAACGATATTGTGAAACGGTGCATAACTAACATTGTTTGGTTTGCGTGGTCATATCTCACGACGGCCGGCAACCGTGCCAGTTCGGCGTAATGTCCCTTTATTTACTGTGTATGTCGTGGTCTGCGGAGCATGACATGCTGGGCCTTTCTGTTAAAGCACTACTGAATTATCAACGAGACGTGCATTAACATTTCTTTTATAAATATAATAATATACCTACTTTATTTATTATTTAAATAAAGCAATTACTATTACTTTTGTGTTTTTTGATATCAAAAATATTTTAGTTTAGGTCGAATTAGTTTGGCCTAAAAATTTAGTATAAACACACAAACGACACAATTGAAAAGCCGATTGGGACTAAAATAAACCAGTTAGGCCAATTTCTTCTTAAGCAACTTTCGAGAACATCAAGACTAAAAAAAGATGGTCTTCTACATTAAAAAAAAACATAGGTATATATCATAATAATTTAATTTTTTTTTAAACAAAATAAAATGAAATTATTGGAAATATTTCACTTTTTCTTTTTTACTTAATTTTAACTTATTTTTTAATTTTCAACAAGAACGTAGTGGTATCTAAAATGAAATAGTCATGTTAAGCTTACCACGTTCTGAAGACGCAATTATCAAAGCCGAGAGAAGCTGGAAGTCGTCGAAAGTGTTGGACTATTAACGTTCAAGTGAGCGCTTTCAGCATGAAGTGTGAAGTTGGTGGATTAACATGCATTACTTCGCTGCACGCAACCACTTCGATGGTAATATGAGGCGCGTTAGACGAAGTGTACGCACTTAACCTCTCGTTTGTTCATTTTTATTATTTTTACATCAATATAGAATATAAAAATATTTAGTATCCTTTATAAGGTACAATATTTATGGACTTATGATATATACCCTTTTTCTAGATGGAGAAGAGGCCTTTTAGTTAGCATACAAAAATAATATTTTTTTTGGTTTAATATTTATTTTTATAAAAACTCCTACTATCCTGGCTTCTGCCAGCTTTAATTTCACTATGAAATGTATTTAAAAAGATATAGTTGATGGCAGAAACAATAATATAATTTTTGACAGATTTTTTTCTTTTAAAATTTCGAACTTATTTAAAAAAAAATCAGAGCTACTTGAACTCGTCACTTATTTTTTCTACTTAACATAGGTCCACACAATATTGCATCTTGGTATCAACAACGATGAAATCATATACCAAAATTGACACCAGCTCCCTAGCTATTTGTCCAGCATTGGGACGTTTAGAGGCTGATTCAGTTTAGTTCAGTTCAGTCAGATATATACAAGTATTAAACTATACTACTTCATAGAATTTCTGTTTGATAATATCTCAGGAAGACAGAAAGAAGAATGTATGATACATGACAAATCTCTGGAACATCTTTATCTTTCTTATAGTATAAAGTTTCCAGAAACTTCTTTATTACTTTTAAGTTAATAAATAAGTAGGAAAATATTATTTTTATTTTTTTGTTACATTGCTGTAGTTTGTTGAGTATATATTTAAAAATAAAGCTAAAAAGATTTTAAAATCATATTTTATTGTAAATTAAAGCTTCCATTCTAACTTTACGTTGGGAGTAAGCTTGTCACTCTGATGAGACAAATAACGTTCGAGACCTTCAGAGTAATTAGGTTTTACTTAGTGTTACGGGTACACGTGACTACGATTAAATGAAATGATCTCAGCGTTATTTATACAAAGAAAGTATAGAAAAGTTTTTTGTAATCAGCTAGATTAAGATTATTTGATTAGCTTTGTGTAACGCTCTTATTGATAAAGAGTCTTTTGATAATACGAAATATATTCACATCGATTATTGGAATATATGTATATTATACGATCTATATTTGATTAAATGTTATTTATTTTCAAATATATTTATTTTATAAGAGACCCGCACAATGTAGGTACAATGTCTTTCGTAAAAAAAAAAAAAATTAAATAATATGAATATCATACATCACGATTATAGGTTAACTCACCGTGATAACGTATTTATGTATGATTGTAAAATAAAACATGACATACATTAAATGAATATCTATAATCTATAGAAATAAAACAAAGGAAGTTATTTAAAGAAATACTAAATTATGGGCAAAAAATGTGCTATATGTCATAACTTTTTTCTTATAAGCTCGGCCTAAATAAATACAACAGCAATGATATGGCAGGATTTAAAGTATATTTTAGTTAATTTCATAATTATTTTTGTTGCTATTGAGTAACGCAGATATTGACATTGTTCAATTAGTACTAATTATTATTGCAGAACGACGCAATCGCGGTATATCTTCCAGATCGAAACGGGATGTTTATAAAGTAAACGATTTTAATTTAAAGCTCCGTGTTTCTTTATTTTTTATATAATCTTGAATATGCTTTATTTATTAATGAGTTTAATGTTATATTTAATTTTCTGTAGCAGCAAATCATATACTTCACGTATTTTACAAGTAAAATACGTATAATTTACTAACAAGTAAACGATATATGTATTAATTTTGTGAAGATGAAAACTAGGTGTTTTTCTCTTCGCGTGTGTGTAAGTGAAAATGTAATATTTTCACTTTGCGTAGATATTTATGTAAAGTTTTTAATAATCACAATTCCTTAGAACTGTGATATTTTAATGATGTAAAATATATTATTGTAAGTAAATTATGAGGCAACCGTAGATACACCTATTAGTTTAAAACAAGAGGAGAGTTTGGGCAAACATATTTCGTCTAATGCCCACTTTGAAAATCAGGTAATTTGTAGCGCCCCATTTTTTTCACCCTAAAAACCTCAATTACATATTACTCTCACATGGAGTTTATTTAAACTTATATTCTAAATGAGACTTTTCTTACCAGAGAGAGTAATAATAATTCAACTTTACAATATTAAGAATGTATTTTATTCAAAATTAACTAAAACCAACATTGAGCAATTATAATAATACAACTTTGCAATATGAAGAGTGTCTTTTACCTATTCAAAAATAACCAATAATTAACATTTGTTTTTAAAACTAATCTAATGTGAAGGATGAAACTTATGATTTTTAACAAGTTTGTTAATATCAGCATCAAGCATTAAAAATAACAAATATTTAATATATTTTTAGTTTATATTTATAAAATAAAATAGGATATAAATATGAACTAATAAATGGGTGTTGTGTAGAAGGAGGATTTTAATTTCAGTGAAATTTAAAATTATTAAGTAGATGAAGTTACAAATCACCCATCGCCCCCTTAAATCACATCAGTGTCCCCCAATTTTTTACTGGTACACTTACCGCCCCCCTCTAGGCTTCCAGCGCCCACAAGGCGGCGTTATTGCCCACTTTGGGAAAGACTGGTTTAAAACATTATGTGGGATAGTATTATTATAGGAATTAGATAATAAATAGCAAGTTTATAAAATGTAGTTATTGACAAAATATATATTTTTTTAAATATCGTGTAGATAGTTAATAGTTACATAAAAAGAAAAGAAAAGTCACGAAAATAACTAAAAATATACATATTTATGTACATCAAGGAACAATTTTCAATCCCACATCAGTAACCAGAGAAAATAACCATAAATCAACTCTGACTTTTCCTTATGAATCTTAGTTGAAAAGATTTTTTTCATCACAGTTGTATGTTCGCCCACGCGATTTCCACTACTTGTTTAATTCAAAAGCTTTTTTATTTCGCTGGTTCTTATCTCAAAATATTTGAGGCTCATCTTCAGTGGTTCGAAAGGGGAAAAATGTTCTTTTTGGTAACGTTAGTACTTGCTCAAAGTTTACGTCATGGTCTTTGAAATGAATTCTATTGTATTTCGAATTGTTTCTGTATTTTAATCTTTTCATTTCTAAAACTTCAGTGATATATCCCAATATTAATGACAAAAATAAGCTACGTGGATTTCACTTAGTATCGGTGTTTTTTTTTTTCGTTTTGTTTAGATCTTCCACAAACCATAAAATAATATAAAGAGATATTTTCATCTATGGAACAATAAAGCGTTATATGTGAGTTAATAACATTGTTATTTTTAATGGTAGCGTCATCCGTTTAAAATTAAATGTATAGGTATAAGGCAAAATGTTCATTGTTTTTTGCGTGATTTACCTAAGTCATTAAATTGATGGAATACATTTATTATGCATTATATTACATTTGAAAATTCTTAAAATGTTTGATGTATATTATTATATATAATACTAGCGGCCCGCCCCGGCTTCGCACGGGTATTTAACTAAAATTTCAAAAATATAAATTTATATTTTTTATCACCTACACCTGCGTCGATACTCGAAAATATTTCATAATAGACGGATTGAGTTTTATTAATTATTTTGTTATAACATATACATTATTATGTTAAAATATTTATACATTATATTATATTATTATCCAGTTCCCGGAAATCACCATTTCCTATTTTAAGCAACAGGACTGAGAATAACGGCAGTAACATCTACTCTTAGATGAACTCTAATATTTATGGTAAGGCTCAGTTTCGTCACTGCAGGCTACAAATGCTTCTGTACTGTACTGTCTTGTATTAGCCTGTAAACAGCTCACTGCTGAACAAAAGCCTTTTTTCCATATAGAAGAAGGGTTGAAGCTTAATCCACCACGCTGCTCCACTGCAATTTGGCGGATAATATCCCACCATAAGTAACGATTATTATAAGATATCCATCATAACAAACGGGACCGACGGCTTTGCGTGCTCTCCGGGGCACGGTGGGGAAACCCACAAGGACATACACCCAGACCTGAAACAAATATTGGCACAAATACAAATATCTGCCCCGAGCGGGAATCGAACCCGCGACCACCGGGATTGAGCCGAGGCGTTAAAGCGACTACTCGCACCACTACACCAGAACGGTCATCAATGGTTCATACATTGTATCGTTGGTATAATTACACCACAAGTCAATACGATTTCGTCTCTTAGATTTGAATAAACCTTCAAGTAATATTTTTTCAATTTTGATTGACTCGGCACACTTGGTAGTGACATTGCTTTATGCTCCTGGTTCGTGGGTACGATTCCCGCCTCGAGTCTAGGTGTAATATGTATTTATTTCCATATGTACTAATTATATGTATATTTATAAAAAAAATTATATCAGTCGGCTGTCACCTAAAACACAGGCATTAAGCTGCCTACCTTAGGAACAGACGATCGTGTGCGTATGTCAAACATATATTTATGTTTAATAATAGTCCAAGACAGCTTTTATCTCCTCCTTCTTAGTTTTAGTGTAAGATAAAGTTAAATGGGTACATGATTTATATTTTTTTCTCATCTTGTTCCAACATTAGTCCATGGTACCAATCTGTACTAATTGGGGTGTTAATGCCGTATAATTCAAAAATGTTTCCAAATTCACTTCGGTGTCTTCTATATCTGTATTATTGTTAGTACAGATGCCTTGCTGATGAGTCATTTAGTTTAAAACCCATGTCTTAAAACAACACCAACATTGAAGTAAAAAATATTATATAAAACACTATTTTACTATAAAGCGACCACACGGTATATTTACAACTCAATTTTGTTACGTTTCGTATAAAGTCTTGCCTATTCCACCAGCAGCACCCAAAAAAAGATATCACCTACACCCACGTCAATACTGGAAAATATTATAATATAATAGACGGATTGAATTGTCAAACATGTGTCAAAATAAAATGTAATTTAAAAAAAAGCACTAAGGAGTATTGATATCAAAATAACTTTCCACCCCCTTTTTAACCCGCTTAGGGGATGAATTTCGATAAAATACGAAACATGTCTTCAATCAATTCTGTTAAATAATATTTATGCAAAATTTGAATTAGATTGGACCAAGGAATCACGTTGTTCCATACAAAGTTTGCCTCCCTGTTTCATCCCCTTAGAGGTAGAATTTCTTAAAATCCGTTCTTAGCTGACCTCTACTCGGCAAAGGGAATATTCCTACCAAATTTCAAGTTTTTAGATCTCATAGTTCCAGAGATATCGTGATGAGTGACTATATCTATAGAAAGTCTCCTATATATATATAGATTAATATTACAAAACTGTCGACTTAAAATATTTTTTGGGAAATAAATAAAAATTACTTACAGTAGAGGGACACAAAATATATTTTTTTTAGAAGTTACACACTACACAAGTTTAGACCTACTGCTGGGCAAAGGCTTCTTCTCCATGTATAAGAAGGGTCTACCACGCTACTCCATTGCGGGTTGGTGAATATTTTTCCTACAATGAGTAGGTAACGATTGCTATCGAGTGTTTGTGATAACGACCGGGACTGATAGCTTTACATGCTCTCCGAGGCACGATGGGAAAACCCACAAAGACATACACCCAGACCAGAAACAAATATTTGTGCAAATCTGCTCCGAGTGGGAATGAAACCCGCCACCGCTGGTGAAGGCGATTGGTCGCTCCACTTCACTAGAACGGTTATCAGTTTTAAACTTTTAACTTTAAAGTAATCTATATCTAAAGTAAATATACTAATATACTCGTATAACATTGCTTCCCAGAATTTGTTCGTTACTAATGATTATATTCGAAATTTCAATAATATTTGGTATTTTGTTTCAAAGTCTTAAAATAACTTTTTTTTTACCTAAAAAAGTTAAAAAACTTCGTGTTTATAAATATATGTCTAGTTTCAGATGTGTCCATAATATAAGATAAGCCAACTCAAAATATTAACTTTGTACATTATATTTTACTAGCTTCATTTTACCTTTAAATAAGGCAGAACAAAACTTAAAGAGAACATTTAATGAATAAGCATAACATGAATGTCATTTTCAGGTGAATCAGTGTTTTAACAGTGAGTTTCGGCCTGCGGAAGCCGATTACTTCCTTCGGGACTGCCTCCAGTACTTAGCCACTTGTTTGTTGTTCTTAATGAGCACTGCCAGCCAACTTTGGCCTGTTCCCGCCTCAATTAAGACTGAGAACATGACTGGAGTGTTGTCCCACTGGAACGCTACACTTGACAATCGCTTTACAATGTTCGAGCCTAAAGTCTCACTAAGTAGTCGACTCGTATTAACTGCGAGTACCGTTTCAAGTTTTAGTATATTAAAATAATTACTTCATTCCAAACTGAAGGCAACATAAAGTATGAGGGCGATTAAGCGAGGCTTGTCATATTTAAGTGAACGCAAATATTGCCACAATTACATCGCGAATGTTCATTTACATAATCTGCGAAAAGTACTTTCTTAATTTTAATTGAACGTTATTTCATTTATGATATTATTACTATATCAGCCTGTAAACAACCCACTGCTGAGCGAAGGGCTCTTCTCCATATAAGAGAAGAGTGATATAATGATATTATTAATACTTATTCAATTACAAAAATAGATACAAAAAAATTCTTTTGAAATATTATTTAATAGAATTATAAGTCTAAATTATTTTAAAATATAGGTACATATGTTTTTAAAATAAACAATATAAAGTTTTCTTAAGTGTTTATACTGTCTAACGTTAGACCTCGTAAAGTATAAATAAGAAACAAAAAAGACATTATAACTTTTTAAACTACTTAAACATAATAAACTTACTCTAATTTATAATAATATTTTATTTGCTAATAAAATAATATCGTCCAAAATCTTCAGCCCTCTGAAAAAAAAAAGACACAATGACGTATAAACTTTTTCTTGTTTTTCTGAAACTATAAAGATGAAAAAGATAATAAATATTTTGAATTGTTTAATGTTCAATTTAAGTATTTCTTCCATCTTTAAATAATTTTTAAATTCTAATAATTATAACAGATGTTTTTTACTTGATAAATGGTTTTGTTTGTCTAGACTAACTACCGTGACGACCGTTCTAGTGTAGGTAGTGGTGTGAGTAGTCGCCTCAACGCTGACGGTTGCGGGTTCGATTCCCACTCGGAGCTGATATTTATATATGTATAAATATTTGATTTCGGTCTGAGTGTATGTCCTTGTGGGTCTCCCCACCGTGCATCGTAGAGTACGTAAAGCCGGCGGTCCCGGTTGTATTATAGATGTCGGATAACGATCGTTACTCATGGTGGGGAAATTATCTGCCAACCCGCAGTGGAGCAGCGTTGTGGATTAAGCTCTAACCATTCCATATAGAAAAGCCTTTGCCCAGCAGTGGGACGCTTACAGGTTGTTCAGTTCAGTTCAGACTAACCTCGTCAAACAGATCAAATCAGACAAGTTTTATGTAAATTTTTTGCAAGAAAGTTAAACATTTAAGAATGTTCTTGTTTGCCGCTTACACCGAAAGTCGGAACGGGTTTTCAAAATATGAAGCTCGGCGTCAAGTTGTATTTTAAATTCGAGGTATCATCTATGTTGAAATGAGTTTATATACTTTTGAATCGCTGAATCCGGTGTGGGTACAATTTCTAATCTAAAGACTTAAACTTGTTGTTACGATGGACTTATATATTATACGTAAAGAGGAGAATTTACTCGTAATATTTTTCTGTCTGCGTAGCGGATAAAGTGTCAGAGTTCACAGGAGGATTAGACTTGACTTTACAAGAGATTTTAAATCATTTTAAGAATAAAAGAATCGCGAGACTGCCACATTTTCACTTGAAATGTTATTAACATAGTTGTGTAGTTCGTAATAAAGTTCGTAATAGTACGTAATAAGTGATTAAAACAATACGATCATAAATTATTATTAATATATAATAAATGTCTGATTTGAACTTAATATTCTCGTAATTTATAATTTTGCCGCAGAAAATTACAATATATACTTTTAATGTTTTTAAATTAATTATTTATTTATGTAATTTTTGTTGCCAAATGATCACTTGTTATTTCCTTATATGATACATAGGATTTAATTGTAAATGATTTATATCGTTTTGCGGAATAGTTTATAATGATTAATATACAAAAAAAAAATATGCTAGACACGATAACTTTCTCCAGCCTTCACGCTAATCAGTGCAATTTATGGTAGACTTGTGTGGCCTATTCTACGGGGTCTTTGCCCCCGTCCACGTGCGAATAGCCGCCGCACCCGTTAACGGTATTCAACTCTCATAATTTCATATTTCGACTTTTACGATTTCATACAAGTTTCTTAGATTTGTTTTTGAGAATGTCAATTACCACATTTTTTAAAAATAATTTTCGAACGTAATATTTTAAATATGATGCATTGATTTTTATAGATCAATGATATTATGATGGTATTTATATAAAAACATAATGTATGCTGTTATAAATTTGATATTAGTTACTTTGAATTCTTTATATTTTTATTATTTTTATTAGTAATTTTTTTTTAAACTTCTCTCATCGTTCTGTAAGATCAAACAATTCGTCTGAGAGTTAGTCAAGCTAAATTAGGACGTGGAAAAAACCTATTTTTTTTTTGATTATTCAAGAAATCGAATATATTTTTATATTATTGAAAGTACTTTTTTTTATTAAAAACGTCATAAAATATATTATGAGGATTATGTCTTAATTTAGATATTAAATTAAACTACTATAATTTAAATATACCTATGTAGTTACAAGCATTGGACTAAAACTATTTAGGTATATATATCGAATACTATGAAGATGTACAATGTTATCTAATGGTCGGTAAATCATGGTCAGATGTGAGGTTAAACCTTTGCATGTTGCAAAAGCAATCGGTGCTTTGGTGGTCAGTTTGAAACATATACGTTTCTGTAGTAATAGATATTTTATCCTTTTGAATGCGGCCGAGAGAACTATCTGATATGGAAGAATACTTCGACATTCAAAGCAATTTCAAATGCGGGCTTTTGCCTGCATACTTCACGAGACGTTTATAAAAGGAACCACTTTCCCTTGTCTATACTTAGTGCTTTCATTTTAACATCATTTATTGCCATTTTATTTCTGTAATAGTTTTCGCCATTTTGTTTTGTTACTATGAGCAATATACCTTTCGGAGATTATATACATGAAAATAAAAATAATAATATAATGTTGAGTTAATTTAATGTATATTTCTGTTTTTTGTTGCCGGTTAAGACTATTAGAATATATTAATATTATTACTCTGTATTTATAATTTTAATATTATTACGTAATTTTTAAATACATATAGTATTATTACGTTAAAATGGTTACAAAAATTCTAACAGTCCCTATAAATATTTGCTAGTAAAATATATCGACTGAAAAATCTTTAAGCACTAAGGAAATGTATATTTTTGAATTATCGGTCTCGTTATGTTAGAATTTATGTTAATGTTTGAATAAAGATATATATAAATATCTTCTATCTCTAATGTTAGTAAATAGTACAACACAATATATGAAACTGTAAGGTACTTAAATAAAATGGACAGAAAACCTGACGTCAAAGTCACGATGTCTAGCAGTAGAGTAGGCCTTTTATGAGATTATATTGTGAAAATCGTGCCCAATAATATCAGCTTAGTCTGTACCTACATTTAATTGAGCGATGGAAGATTTCTTTTATAAACTAACGATGGATGTCTAGTGCGTTCGAATAAGCATATTTCAATCTGGATTCACTACGTATAATGACGTGAAATAAAAAGTAACTGCGCTGTTCGTACGATGTGCCAACAATATGTGCCTATTTGAATTCGCCTATAAATAGCGATATTAAAAACCGATCGGTCGGCTGTTGAACTGCGAGGCGCCACGAGGAGCAACGCGTATATCGATTAAAGCGATCAATAAAAGATTTACTCTGTGGTTTACTTGATAACAACCGTTTAACTAATCATCCGGACTATTTATCACTGCTTTAACTGAATAATACCTTTCTAACTCGATGTAACAAATTTACTTACTACAAAAGACATTTGTAGCGTTAAAAAAATTCCTTATAAACCGAAGTTTATCCGTAAAAGTAAGTCTATTGGAAAAGCTTGTAATTCGATGCCGTCGTTGTTGACGGACGTGTCGTTTTTCACCCTGTCTTCCATTACAGTAAGATCTTAAACAGAATTTTCCTTTATAGCAAATAAATATTTTCTTTTAGTTTAATTAGTTTCAGTTTAGAAGTATTGTTTTGAAGTACGTGACAACTACTATTACTTATATTTCTACTAGGCATAAAGATTTTAATTTTAGAGCTTCGCATATATTATACGGTAAACCGATAAATAAATTGTATAATTCTATTACTATAAAAAAGCAACGTTATTCTGAAGTATTTAGTAGGCTATAAAACATGACGCTACGAACCAAACAACAGAACAGTAGCCACAAATGTCAAGCGAGTGAAACCGTGAGAGACGCATGACTTAACGAGACTTAATGAGATGTAACACACTTGGTACGAGTATAAAAATCGGCATAATATTTTTTCATATTTCAGAACGACTCGTATTTAAAATAATTTTTTTATTTGTTTATACTAGCCTTATGGAGGAGGCCTACGTTCAACAGTGGACATCCAATGGCTGATATGATGATGATGATGATGATGATGATGATTTACTAGGTGACATATGTGGTTTTATCGCCATGGACTTTAATGGTTATTAGTCTGCTTGTATATGTATATGTAGCACGATATTCAAACATAGACAGGCAATCATTTTTTTAAAATTCCTTGTTTAATTTTATTTTCTATAACATAGTAAAGACATCGGAAAGATACAAAAAAAAAACGTGTCTACAAAAAGAATTCGTTACGATTTCACTAAAATTGTTTATAGAGTAATAATTTCACTTCTAGACGGCGTATCTATAGAGATAAACAAATAGGAATTTATGTATTGCGTGTACACCATATTTTAAATTAGACCTTCTAGATCACAACTGTGAAAACCGCAATCAATTTCAGCAGATTTTGCGCGATGGGGACTAAACATATAGACAGACATACGAACAATATACTAAAAACAATTCCTTGGTTTCTATTGCAAATAACTAAAATTCGTATTAATTAAATAGCATAACATACATATAAGACAAACGAAACACTTCACATCACTCAAGGGTACATTCTGTTAAATATGTATAATATATAGTTTGTTTCTATAATATTTTGTATCAAACTTTAATATTATATGGTTGATAATTTAATAATGCACAATTTAATTGAAAACCTTTCAACGTAGTACACTCGCTTTAATCACCGGCTATTCCCTCATGACTTGCGAGGTCTAAAACAATCTATAAGACGTAGACACAATAAATATAAAAAATAATCAAATTTTATTAAAATTCTAATAATGTATAATATTTTTTTCGTAACAATGTTCTTTCAGTCTTTGAAGTAAATATATAAATAATACAAAAATGAAATTGTTTTTGCAATTGAAAATAATTTTATTTGAGTTAGGATTTTTTTTGTCTTTCTTCGAAATAAATTATTTAAAAGATTAAAGTTCTATGTTTAGTATCTCAGAGTATCATTCGAGAGTTATATTACTCAACAATAACATGGTTGAGACAACAAAGGCCATATAGTTTATTACATAAATTAATATGTGCCTTAAGCCTTGTAATTTTTTAAAATTCATTCTTACTATATCATTATTAATATATAATTCAGTAATAATATTGATTACTTTTCGTTCGATATTCTTACATTTTTTTCTCTAGAACACAGCGTACTTACACTATAAAAGAAACTATAAACACACTATAAAAGAAATAATTGAGCAATTGAGGCTTAATTTTTTTTTAATATAAAAAACTGAAAACAAACGAAACGAGAAAGTTAAAATATTTTTTAATCAGACGAAAATATTGAATTTCGTGATCGTTTTTTATTAATTACCACAGTCGAAAGCATTTTCAATATCGACAATGTCAGTTTTATTAAAACAGATGAACTCGATTCCAGTTCTATGGGATGTAAATGCAGTTTGTCCTTAACCTTTACAATGCGTAGGCGACGAGACGGGATGCCACCGGGGGTGGGGTGAGGGGGATGCCCACGGCGATGTTACTAACGAGATCTCAGTAAATACAGTATTGTGTCTTGCATTCAGTTCGCGCAATAGTTTACGTTGAAATAGTAAAGTTGAAAATTTAATCTTAGGCGGCTCGCTCGTAGTAGCGTTGAAAACTAGACTGTCGGTCTAGTAATCTCTTTAGTGTAGAAATGGTTAATTCCAGCTAAAACAATTTCATAATTCCTTGGTCTGTTATAGAAAACGATAATGAAAAGGTTTATAGCAGGGGTGGGCAAATATTTTGATAGTCGGGCCACATAGCAGATGAAAATTTGACCCCGGGCCAAACAGTTTTTTTTTCAAAATTTTTTTAATTATAAATACTGTAATTGTATAATTATCATAATTATATTTTCGAATAGGAAGCGCTGAAAAGAGCGGTTGTCCCAGAGAAAATTTTGACTCCCACCGGCCCTGATAATGTGTATAAGTATTGCTTAATATTTTATCTAAATTTTTTTATGCACCAATTTATGTTAGACAAAAACTAATATTTGTGTTTGTAATAATAATATAATTAATCAATCGGTCAATGGCCTATTAGTGAAGAGTTTCGACCAACACCTTAAGAAACTCTCGCTCGACTGTTGGATCAAGGGTCGGATTCAAAAGGCTGTGTTACTTGAAACGGCCCGCATTGTGAGGAGGTTCCTCAGCCTGGAGCCTTAAACACCGATGGCCTGGGACTCAACCTGCCACCGGAGGAATACCTTTTTTATATTTTTAAATATTTTTATTTGTATTTTTTATAAATATATTTAAAAATGTAATTATAGGGAAAAAATGTTGAATAAAAGAAATATAATTATACAATGCTTCAGGGGCCAGACAAAATTCTACCGCGGGCCGGATTCGGCCCACGGGCCACCATTTGCCCAGGTCTGGTTTATAGTATATTAAAATGCTACTTACTGACTACTTGACTGGCCCGTGGCGCAGTTAGCAGTGACCCTGTTTTCTGCTCGCGGGTTGTGGGTTTGATTCCCGCCCCGAGTCTGGGTGTAATATGTATTTATTTATATATGTATTATTTATATGTATATTTATTTAAAAATATGTATATCAGTCAACTGTTACCTAAAACACAGGCATTAAGTTGCCTACTTAGGGACAGACGACCTGTTAAACATATTTATTTTTATTTATTATTTATTACTTAATTTTCTTTCATTTGTTACATTATGTGGTAGGTAGGAACTTTTTTTATTCAGTCTTACTTTTATTGCTTAAAATACAGTAGAAGAATAACATATTGTAAGTAAAATTTTATCTTATTAGTTCTCGCAAATTTCCTTTTAATGCCGCAATAATTATATAAAGTAATTACACAATTAATTTAAATAAGTAGAACAATTAAAACATTTATTATGAATTGATTATAAAATTGAGCTTTATTTATGAATAAGAAAATGTTTTATTAATATTAAGTCCTTATAAAAATTAAGATAAAAAACGCATACGGCTTGTTTTGCATTTAATTTTGCGGTGAATTATAAATGGCTGAACAACACGCTACCAAGTTACGCGTTTTAAAAAAAAAAAATTATCTAAAGAGTTAAGCCAATAACCATATTTTTAATAACAAAGTTTGCAAACAAGCGAGAACGATTATAATAATTTGCTTAAAATAATAACCCGCAAACCAGGTGGTTATCTGCCACTGAAATCCACCGCGGACCGCAATTTCAGGACAACGAGGTACCGGTTATTCGACAGACAACTTTAATAAAAATAACAATAATCATAATTATTGTGCATGACGTCGTTTAAGTAAATAATTAGAATAAGTAAATAAGTAAATAAATATATTTATATTAATATGAGTTTTGAAATTTTTATAGTTTTATTTGTATCGACTATGACAATGTCTATAATATTTTTGTTTTTGTACAATTTTTAATAAGCGACTTCTTCTAGAGAGTCAACATGATCAAAATATATTATTATAGTATTTCCTAAATTTAGCTAAATATATAAAAAATGATGACAGACGTTTCTAATGTATAGTGACGAAAGTTCAATTAACTCCGACGATCCTAGGTTCGATTTCCACTGATGGGCGGCGCTGCGTCAAAGTCTGACGTCGGTCCTCGGAGGGGACTTGTCGCTCCCGAGCATTATCATCGCGATGCTCGGCGACGACGAGTCCTGGAAGGCGATGGTTTCCTTCTGCGAGACAGTAATGTCCCAGAAGGAGGCCGACGAGCGGGTGAGAGAGGAGGCCGCCGACGTGGACTCCATCCGCGGGCGACGAATGGGGGTGCGTAGGAGGCGCTACTTAATGCGCCTCCAGTAACGCCCCTGTGCCCGTATCGGGCCGGGATGGGAACCCGGTCCTGCTAGATACGGCGTCGTCGGGACTATTCAGAGGTGAGCCGGACAGTCCCCATGGAGAAGAAGTCTGGCCTTGAGGGTCTGGAGGGATCCTGTTGCCTGTAGATCCGAGACCCTCCAATTAAAGCGGTTGAAGGCTCCCGCAGGGGTTTAGTACGGTATTGCACTCCCAAAGTGCCGAGTCCGACATAGGTCTAGGACTGCCGACCCGGGCATCCTGGATATCATCCGTAAATGGATTCCCCTGCGACAAAAAAAAAGGTTCGATTTCCACTAGAAGTGTATACTGTGTGTATTAGTCTGCGTACAAATATTTGTTTTTTAATCGACTTCAAAAAAGGAAGAATTTCTACGTTCGTCTCTATGTATTTCTTGAACTGGGTATTTGTCATTTTCAGTCTCCCCATGTTGCCTCGGACAGCACGTAAAGTCTTATCAGTACTGGTTGTTGTCATAAACATCTAATTATGATCGTTAATTTAAATAGAGAAATTATCAACCGAATCGCATAGAAGCAGAGTGGCGAATCAACTTCTAAACATTTACCTCTATAGGGGAAAAGCATATGCCGAGGTACGATAGGTAATTTTACAAATGACAATATTTTAAGTATCATTCGGAAAATAACAATGGTAATTGACATGTCGATTATCACCATTTCGATACTCGTTTAATCCTCGTGTAACAGTTATGCCACTAACACGGCCGGTAACGGCATTTCGCTGAAATCAACCACGAACACGAGTTCCCCTATCTCTTCTCTCGTCATGTTAATATAAATAGGAAAAAATTATTTGTTTGAATTCAATAAAAAAAACTTTGCCATCAGTAAACCGTTAGTGACCTACTGGTCATGAGTATTGCGGTGAGTCTACGTTAAATCTACGGTAGTTACGGTAAATCTACGGCGAGTATATGAGTTAGTACTAATATAAAAAAATAAATTTGAAATGTAAGTAATAACGCTAATTGACATAATATAAAATCAGACACGGCAAATAATTAGACTTAGACCAAGTTTCACCACTTGCTATTAAGTTCCGGGTAACTTAACTAGCACTTTTTTGACAGGTAACTGTATGGGTAATCTTTCAAAATAACTGCCAGTTAGGATATCCGGAACTTAATAGCAAGTGGTGAAACTGGCCCTTATGGTTTTATAAACATTTTACTAGGAATAATAAATAAAAAGTATTTTAAAAAAATTCTATGTTTACATTAATCTATATATTTTTTTTTGTACTAACAAGTTGTTTACGTTTTTATAATCCTTAAATCTTGATACTTATACGGAATGAATGGTGAGTTATCAATATTCAAGGAGAATATTCGTTACATGATTCTCATTCGAATTATTTAAAAATGTTGTTATAAAATTGTTACAAAAATGAAGTTATGTAAAAACAAGTCATTCTGTATATAATTTTTTATATTGAAACTAAATTTTTACTAATTTTTTTTATGTACTCGTATTATTAATTCTATTTTTTTTTATTACACTGTACAAATTATTTAAAATTAAAATGAAATAAATCTTACGGAGCACAGAAACTGACAGTGTAACACAGTATATACTACGAGTCGTATTTTAAAAGTATCATCGTATTTGAATTTGTAAAGAGTGATTTGTAATAATAATATTTCAACAAATTATTATAATTATAATATTGACTTTAAAAAATCTAATTTTACTTTAGCAGAGAAAATTTTTATTTTTTAAAATTATATATTAAGTTTAACGAAGAATAAAAAATAACAGTTTGTTATCATATGTTATGCTGTTAACAAAATTTTAATTAAACAACACGGACGCGTATTTCCACTCTATTTCCATTACAAAGCAAAATAATTATTATTAATTAAATATGAAATCATAATTTAAATTAATTATTATATTGACGGTGTGAGGCATTTTATACAGCGATGATTTAATTTTAAGCGGTGGAATTTGCATATTAAATACAATTTTCTGTTAGCTTCGGAACAATTATGTTTTCCATTTAAGGTGTTATATATGATATATAGTAATTACTAATTACAGTTATTTTATAAATAGCATCTTGAGGATTTCATTAAAATATTAATTACTCACTTCTATAGAATTTTACTCAATTTTTAATAAATATAAAATAAGTCGGGAAATAATTCTTTTTATATTTTGTATGTATGCAATTAAAGAAAAATATCTTTAGTTTTGCTTTTCGTATCTGGCTGGATTTAATATCAATAAATATAGGATATTAAGAAAAAGTAAAATAAATAGTAATAAAAACACTCCCGCAATTTTTCAATTGTTTTTCTGCCCGCCAAAATGATTGAATCTAACGAAGAAATTCGATGCATTCTGAAGTTTTAATACAAAGAAAGAAATATACAACTCACGCCACGAAACAATTTTCTGACGTTTATGGACCTAATGCAGTGTCAGTAAGAGTAACACACAGTAATTGGTTCAAGCGTTTTCAGTCTGGGAATTTTGATGTCGAGACGTAGCTCGCTCTGGTCCCTCATATGGATAAAGTTTAAACCGTTTTTGAAAAAGTGCAGCAAGATCGGCATTTTAGTAGTTACGACATAGCCGAGGAACTGAGGATTGAGCACAAAATAGTTTTGAGTCATTTGAAAAAGTCTGGCTATACAAAAAGGCTCGATATTGGAATGCTACACTAGCTCACTAAAAGAAACCTAATGAATCGTGTACATATTTACGATTCTCTATTGAAACGTAATGTAACTATTTTTATAAAGATTCATCACTGGTGATAAAAAGTGAATTATCTACGACAGGAACGTGTAAAAAGATCATGGTCAAAGAATAGTCAAGCTCCATAGACTGTAGAGAAACCCTGATTAACACGCAATCAGTTGATGCTGTATGTATGGTGGGATTGGAAGAACATTGGTTAATATGAGCTTTTACTGCCGATCAAAACCATCGATTCAGATCTCTACTGCCAATAACTTATGGGACATAAGCAACAAATTGAGAAAAAACGGCTGGAATTGATCAACAGAAAAGTAGTGGTCTTTTATCATGATAACATCAGACTACACACATCTTTCAGCTTGGTTGGGAATATGACCTTGCACCCTCAGATTTTCACCTGTTTCGGTCTTTTCAGAATTCTCCGCGTAGCGTACATCAAAGCAAGACTGTCAAAACTACTTGTCTCATTTTTTTTTTAATATAAAATCGCAAGGTTTCTAGAATAACGGGATTATGTCACTATCTACAAGATGGCAACAAGTTATCGAACAAATGGCACACATATATGTGTGCCATTTGTTCGATAACTTGTACACATATAACTGTACACATATATTGTACACATATAATTAAATGTAATTAAACTTTGAAAACAAAGTCTTGAATTTGTATGTAAAATACGAGGAAACTTTTTCCCCGACCCAATATTATAAGAAATGTAAAACTTATTAAAATAAAATCGTGTATTATTATTTTTTATTAATGTAGCCTCGTGCTATAAATTCTACTACCCAATAGAGTTATATAATTGATACTAACGATTCTAAGAAGATTATTAAAATAACTTTATTTTAATAATACTATATATATTTTGAAATGACAAACCTACAGTTATATATGAAAATATAGTTTTTAACTAAATCTACCTTTATAGAAAATTACACTGCAGTCCACATGAGAGTCAAGAATGCTCCAACAATAATACTTTATAGAACCAATTTCACCAGTCAATTTTAAATTCATCTCTCCTCGGTCAATAGAGACATTTTAATTTACATTCAACATCACAGGCGATGGCATTTAAAAACTCGTCGTCTATAACACGAGCTGGAAATAAAGTGAATTCTTAGGCTCGATTCTCTTTCTGTGGAGCTTTGATTGCGCCCCCTACCAATCTTACCATGGCTTTGTAGTTGAATAAAAAGTTGCTTGGTAAAATGCCAGCGATGAAAAGAATAGCCGGATCGCTATAGTGAAATATTATGAAAGCTATAGGGTTCACGCACACTGCTGAACATGTAAAACACGGCCACACGGTCGGTAAGCCCCGATAAATTATGGTGCGGAGTTCTACATCGATTTGGAATCGTATAACAAAATTCGAAGCATCGTGTTATATTTTATGTAATCGATGTCGGAAGGTTTTGTTTTCTTAATTTAATAAACTCGTAAACTTAATTTAATAATTTCGTAATTTAATAAACGAATAAATATTAAAAAGAAATTTAACTTCTTTAACAGTGACATTTTTTATTTCATGTTCTGGCCCATTTTCGTTTATAATATTTGAAAAACTTAAATAACACACATCTAGTTATACATACACTAAAACTATAAATAATTTAAATATTTGAATAACTTTAACTAATGATATTTTATAACTGTATTGACATGAATTTGATTAGTATAAAGTCTAATAATGAATTTTATAATATATGTGCATATAAAGCTGTATTTTATTAAGATATAAGCTAATTACTACTCATTAACATAATAAAAAAATATCTTTCTCTTTTTGCCATAATACGAGTAGGCTATTAAAATGAAGCAATACTTTAATTGTAAAATTAATTAGCGTAATTTTTTTTCATGATTTTCTTCATTTGAATGTATAAAAACTTTTATTGTTCAGAGGCCCAATTGTTCGTCGTCAAGATATTATAGTACGAGGCAGCGGGAGGTAGGTTTACACCAGTGTATCTTACTTTACAGTTACATATATACCTACATATAATAAAGTTGTGAATTAGACTGTTTGCTTATTTGGAGTTGTTCGACAAAAAGAGAGAAGTTTGTAGAGGCCTAAAAACACTAATAATATACATTTTTATCATTTTTTTAAATATCTGTTTTCTGTTTGTTTGATCACGCATCACTGATAAAGTACTCGTACTAAATGTAAGTTAAAAAATAAACATGAAAATCATTAAAATGTTTTTCATTCAGTCTTTATTTTATCAAAATCACTTCAATCTATATAATAGTTATTGTAATTTGTATTTTGTATTGGAATGATAGCGAAGAGAAGAGTGGGTAAGGTAATAAATTTAAAGATCAAAACATGGTAAAAACGTTGTGTAAAATAATGTTTTATAGCATTTAATTAATAACAAATAATAAAAACGTCAAAATGTCGAAGTGTGCCAAGTAGAACAGATTGAAATACGACACTGTTATAAAAGATAGCGCTGATGGGGCTTTTTAAATCGCCGCTAGTTAGTACCTTCAATCACTTACACAAGTTCTACACACTAAAGTAAAAAGTATGTGCAAAGGATGCCGCGGGCACAGCTAGAGTATATATAAATTCTTTACAATTGATTCAGTTTTTGATTTCACTTTATAAAATAAGAAAAAGAAACTAAAAAAACTTACTTTGGGCCCCAGCGTACATTAGACAATGTACTGCAGTTTGGCGAAATAGAACGTTAGTGAACGATTGCCTGATCAGCGGTCTACGTGCGACAAGTATCAAAATTACAATCCGTGTAACGACTGTCTAAATGTTATACGATTTAAAATATTTCCACACTACTTCATTGCAAACATTACTTATTATGTCAAATAAGAACATAAGTATTATAAAAAAGCTATTATAAAATATCCCCAAGTATACCTCAAAACTTTTTTTTAATAAAATATCCCTCACATGTTTATATCATTTAAATCTCTTTCATTACTCTGTGATAAACTTGACAATATTATGTAACGTTCTTAAATTGAAATATTTATAAATATATTTAAAAAATGTAAACGTATTCGGTAGTTTATGTCGTGGTAACAGTAGCATGACAAGTGAATTATCATACATATCTTTAGTAGTTTTAGTACATTATCATAATATTTAGCGCGAGAAACCAGTGATCAGCGTACATAATCATAGCAGGGCGCCAGCACTCAGTGGCTGCTGTCTGGTCGGCGGCCTACTCACCAGGGTCAAGGATCCGAGCGTCGACTCATGTAACTTCACTTCGTTGTAATACCGTGAACATATTTTTAATAATTTAAATATACATTTTTATTATTTAGTAAAAAATAGCTCTTATAAAATATACTCGTATAAAAGCACGTTACATTACACAGTCATTAAATAAGATAATGATTTTGATTATTTTTAAGTTTTATAAGAAGTTAATAAAAGATAATATGATATTTATTATTTTTTAAACGTTTCGGTGAGATATTATGGAATTAATAAAATACATAGTTATTTGTTCAATATTAATTTAGGAAATCTTATTTGACGCTGAGTATCATAAAGGGAATATATTAAAAGTTTAATTATTTGTTACATTTCAAGATAACTATTCCGTTTTTTTTTTGTACTGTTGTTAATATATTAATTAATAATTAATATATTAAATCAGCCACTACTTCTCGAGAATGGAAAGAGCTTCTGGTAATTGGGTTGATGATCTTGATGAATCAATAACATAATATTATGATTTATTAATTCTAGTCAAATAATTCAAAAAAAATTTATTTTTTTATTTTTATAAAATTGCCTGATTACGAATATTTTCATTAAAATAAGAACACAGAATACTGCGGTAGGATATGTTACATGAAACACCAATAAGAGCGTCTGACGTAACGTCTATTTAAATACATCTTAGCTCAATAAGTCTGCTTGTGTTTTCGTTGTTTACCTCTGTTAATACACGATGTTTGGATATTTTTTTTTGCGATCAGTTGTTTATTTTAAGTAAATGTAAAGTATTTCCTTACGATGGAACAAGGATTCATCAAGGCAGATAGTTCGAATTTGTCTAGAATTTATTCATTAATGTTGGGCGAATTTCTTGCATCAAAAGAAATGTGAAGATTTCTTTGTACACATCAGTACACATAATTTATTTCACAATTTATCAAAAAAAAAATAGGATAATTTAGTGCATATCCGTTTACAAAATCTACACTTAATGTAATAAGTTTCTATTACCAAGTGTACCTGACTTTAATTTAATTTATTTTTATTTATTTATTCATTTATTTCACAACCGTAATTAACATGTAATTTACATTGTATTTATAAAATATAAAAGATAATTAATATCAATAAATATAAAGATAATAAATTAAATTATTTAATAATAGTTTATTGAAAATTAATTTTTATTTAGGTTAAAGTCATTTTTTTCTAGATCAATGGTTAAAGTAGACCCATCCGAGTATTGTAATACAGTTTTTTAAAATTAGTCGTCAATCCTATTACGACATGAAAATATTTTTTTAAACTAGAAGAAGGTACGAACGAACACATAACAATTAAGTTTATAAATTTTTCCCCGTCGTTGGATATAAAGTGACACTTATTTACATATTTGAAGTGAAGTGAAAATAACGAGATCAACATACGTGTTTACGCTCATATTGATATTCAGAGCCGATGTGCGCAAGTATTACGTAGGTGGATTGTTTTTTTACATGTTTCGATATTCTTAAAATAGAATGTATTATGCATTTCACCTTTTGATCAAATAATATCGACGAAATTCTATTAGGAAACATATTATACTGAAAGAATTAAAAGTAGTAATAGTAGTTGTCCAAAGCATTTGACTGATACAACATGATACTTAAATCAGGAAACTTAGTCACTATGGCATTAAAAATACCGCGCAAAAACTTCTGAGTTTTATCTTAGTCATAGAACTCAGAGTGTTGAAGTAAATGGTATTACGTCGTCTGGGTCTCTTGTTCAGATGAGGCTCCCACAAGGTTCAATTATAGGCCCGTTCTTATTTTAAATATATATTAACGACCTACCATATTTGGTGGAGAATAATCTGTGTCTGTACTGTCAGTCTGTAAATAACCCACTGCTGAGCGTCGGCTTCTTCTTCATATATCAGCGTGGTGCATTAGAGGTTAATCCACCACGCTGCTCCACTGCGGGTTGGCAGATATTTCCTTCCCATGAGTAACGGTCGCTTTCTGATGTCTATGATAACAATCGGGACTGACGGCTTTACGTACTTTCCGAGGCACGGCGGGGAAACACCCAGACCGGAAACACATATTTGCACAAATACAAATATCTACCCCGAGCGGTAATCGAACCCGCGACCGCCGGCGTTGAGGCGACTACTCGCACCATTACACCAGAATGGTCGTCTAGAGTCAGAATAATAAGAAAGACCAGAGACAAGAAACAAACTATAACGACGTAAACAATGCTCTCTCTCTAAAGTAGTACAATGGTTTAGCGTGAAAATTTTATTTCTTAATAGTAAAAAAAATGTATCAAATTTTCAGCATACAATGTAAGATAAATTGATATGCAGCTCTGGTTGACTTCTGACTTAATGGTAATTAACTGAACTTAGTTAATTAAACGGTTTTTCTTGGATCACCATTGATTCAAAATTGCAGTGGGGACCCCATATCTGTCGAATTGACCTGAGTTCTGCAGCATACGCGGTTAAAATAATACGTTTACTAATGGATATCGATACAGCTAGATTAGTGTATTTCAGCTATTTCCATAGTATAATGTCCTATGCCATTATGCAGAAAAGGGTTGTCCGTTATAGAGAAGTTTAAGGAGATCAATATCCTGACCTTTGTAAAGCAGTATATGTATGAAAATATAATGTATATACGTAAAAATAGGCATTTGTTTGTTAGCTGCAGTGATCGACATGCTTTACAGTCTTACACAATATAAAACTCAGGAACAGCCACAAACTAGCATTTTCTAAATACCAGCTTAGTAAAAAAAATGCCATTCCTTTATTGGAATGTCTGTTTTAATGTACTGGCTTTACAGAAGTTTAAACAAACTATAAGGCGAACTTTGTGTAGGAAAGTTTATTATGACATCAATGAATTTCTTAATAATGGAAATTCTTTCTTAATATGCATGGGATTGAATTAACTCGGCCTAGGGTATTACTGTGTCCCTCCTTGTCATTAGATTTAGTTACACAATATTGTGAGGAGGTGGCATGCAGTGATCTCGCCATATACGATTGACTATCTCGTGTTTGTCTTTGTCATTTCTTGGTCATACTGTGCATTTTTTTTTTGTATAATGACTTCAAATTTTTAAAAGAGTACCGAGAGTTTTTTTCTCTGGCTTTTTTTCTCTCTCGGCCAACACTAGGGACATTAGATTAAGCTATTTATAATAATATTTAATAAAGGTGATGATATAATAGTAAGGTTATGTCTACTGAGACACTAGAAATTAGCTTGTAATATTTTTAGAGGTTAACTAGTAGTAATTAACTTAACGTAACTTGATAATATTGGGTATATTACTTAAGTTTGTAATATAATGTTAAAATTTTGCCATTTCTGTGCTGTAAATGATTTTGCTACCGTGACGTATTTATTTCAAATGTAGTTTTTTTTTTACATTCGTTAAGTGTGTGTAATAATCTTATGGCGAAATAAATATTTTTATTTATGTATTTTTCACTCGCCGGCCGAAGTGCCTGCTTACAAGACGCGACGGTAAGAAATGTTCGGGGTTTAATTTAAATGGATTTACTGATATTTTTTTTATTAATATCAAATTATCATTTGGTTTCAAGTGTAATATATAATTAATAGTTTAAATAATTATATAAGACACATTACAGACAATGTTTTTCTCATTAGATTGGTTGTACTCAAAAGATGCAAAACAGGCGGAAAATGTAAGTGATAGTAAAACCTCGTTTCTAGTTAGGATTAAGCCCCGTCTATGGTTGGAAATAAACATTATAACTTTGCATGTAATTTTACTACAGTGACGTATTGTGTTCCATAAGGCAATTAATTTCTGTACATATAATAAAATACATTATTGACTCACAAACATTATTCATGATTTAAAAAACTGTAGTTAAGTTATATAGTTAACCTATGGTAACGTTATATTAATAACAATTTTTTTTTTGTATTGGTGAAGTTTGGAATATTTGGTTTGGTTATGGTATCGCTCATCAAAGTTAAAGTTAAATGTCATAAAATAAATAAAAAAGTTGTTTTGTAATACCTTAATGCAGCGATTTTATGGCCACTCATTAATCGTAAACTGAACTTTTTTTAGTTATAACCTTCCTATAATCCTGATAATAGCTCCTTTAGACAAAGAACGCTTAATCATATGTAATGACATATACCTATATATATATATATATATATATATATATATATATATATATATATATATATATATATATATATATATAATTACGTAACATTTTTCACATATCGCACAATTATGTGTTTTGTATGTTTTTTTTATTTAATAACTAACATGCAATTGTTACATTATCTTCTTAAAAATAATAAAGGCAGTAAGGTTTCTATAAAAAGGTATATACGAAAGAAGTCACAGAAAAGAACTGATAAAATAAGTAAGATAAAAATCCACCATAAAAATAAAAGAATAAAACTACTGACACAAGAATAGACAGCCATAGTGGAATAAATTATAAATGTTTCTAGTAGCGAGAGGATCGTAAGAATAAAATACCGAAACTGAGTACACTGTAAGTAGAACAAGATTTTTTTTTACGATTTAGCGTTCACCGTATGAAAAATATTCAGATAGTACCTAAATTACAACATGGGAGTTGGAGTAGGCCGTTCTTTGATACCGACCGAAAAGTGTATTTTTAGTTCATATCAGTCAAATGCTTTTTTCAGTATTATAAAAAAAAAATTGTGTGTGTTGTTACATTTATTTTAATAAAGCTACTTTTACTTAAATAATTCTTGAAAGGAAAAATGTACGCAGTGACATAATATGTGTTATTTACCCAAGAAGTGTAAAATTTGAACAACATATCTTACTTTCTACTTAAAGTAAGGAGAAATTAAAATAAACAGAAGATAAATTTATTTAATAATTGTTAAGTGTACTAGTGTATTAATACAAATCAAACTAAACACACCGAAAATAATCCTTTCTTTACAACTACGTGTAAGTAAATGCATAAGAAATTCAATATCTAATACTAGGAAAAACTTTACCAAAAATAAAAAGCAGTGCGATTTTGTAGTTTTTCGTCAGAGAGCGCTATCAAATTACAATTTGCTTTTCGAAGGACGGGACATCGCGGGTGGTTTATCTCCGATCGAAGCCGTTGATGGATTCCTGTTGTCAACGTACCTACGACTATTTAATTCGAGTTAGTAGAGTTTTTTTGCAATTCCTCCCTCCGCGTTTGATCCGATCTACATTTTCACAGAGTTTTATAGATGCGTTCTATTTCAGGAATTTACGTTTCGGTTTTTGAGGATATGAAACTTTAGTAATTTACTTTTGTCGTTCAGTGGATTGAAATTCGATGCTATCTTTGCTTATACAAATGTTTATATGTACACGTATATAGTTAGATTTATATAATTGCTAAGTAATCAATCAAAATAACTGTCATTAAATGATTATTAAACAAAAAAGGAAACGAACAAAACAAATGATTACGAGTACTATCTTTTAATCTACCTTATTCAATGTTTTGTTTTGTTTATAATTATTAAATAAAGCACACCGAGAACATAGCTTTTCGATCCTTTATTGAATTCCTCAATTCTTTAGTAAAGAAGATTTGTGGCACCACTAACAAAATTCCTTGCAACCTTCGTCAGATACTTAGTAACATTTGCGGAATTGAAATACGAGTATTTATACTTCTTTAGTAATAGATTTTCCGAATTGCGTGGTCAAAAGTAACAAATACAGTTTATATTTCAGAACGATCCTAAAAGTATATACTTTTCATTTATTTATTTATTTTATTCCTTATTGCACACCACAAATTCATTATAAAGCATACTACAGCTTAAAGTTAGTTATGATAAAATTGTTTAGTAACAACATGCGGTCTTGTAGCTAATTAACCGTTTCTTTCAGACAACCCAAATGAAAAGAGTTCAAAAACGAAACCGAGTAGGTTGTGCAGTTATATAATAAACTTATATACTAATATCTACTTACTAATACTTATACAAGATACATAATTATGTAAATGAAAATATAACAAATATCCCTATTATAAAGTAATAAATACATCAAATATAAATGATATAAAAAAAAACTAAACGAAAATCGGTTCATCCGTTTGGGAGCTACGATACCACAAACAAAAAAGTTTAACGTGTCTGTGTATGTATGTACCTACACACATACACAGACACGTTAAACTTATAACACCCCTCTTTTTGCGTCGGGGGTCAATGAAATAAAATAACTCAAAATCTCGAAAACGGCTCCAACGATTTTCATGAAATTTAGTATGCATGGGGTTTCGGGGATGATAAATCGATCTAGCTAGGATTTATTTTTAGAAAATGTCGTTTTATCTCTTTTTTACGTAATTAAAAAATATCATTAGAATACGAAGGTAAATTTCACTGTCATTGACAAGTTTGTAATGGCTCGGATGGGAATCGGGCAGAATTGAAATCAGAAAACCCGGGTACGAATCCAGGTGTCTACAGACCAATTTTTTTCCCTTTTTTTTTCAAGTTTATTCTTTTGTGAGAATAAACTAATATTGAAAGCTCTTTTTATTTTTTATTTTTATTTAAATAACCAGTTCCTATTATTTTACTACTATGTCGGTAAGATAGAAAATATTATTTATGTTTCATCAGTACGTAATGTATCTAAATATAATTTATTGTTAACCGATCAAAGCTCGGTCATCCAGGTACTTATCATTTATCTGCGTTGGTTTGATTCCTATTGTCAAGATCGCTCAAAGTGCGCCATATTACGTCAGTAATCTTTTGCGAATTTCAACTTTACACAGATGTTCAACAATTGTATCGCTACTTTAGTTATGCCGGTGTTGCGGTAACTTTCGCCTATATCAGTGAAGACGAGTACATTACTAAATAATAGTTGACCCTACGAAATTACAGGCGCTAATGATCGTATTAATTAAATAGTAATTATGATTGTATGCATATATATTAATTAATCCAATAATTGCCACTCTGATACGAATAAAAATCTATATGTTTAATATATATATATATATATATATATATATATATATATATATATATATATTTATATATATATATATATATATATATATATATATATATATATATATATATATATATATATATATATATATATATATATATATATATATATACAGACATCATAAAATCAGACATCATAAATTTTTATGATTATATATGATATCATCATCATATTTTTATGATGTCGACAATGGTGTCAATTATAGATTAGGTCGAATTTCGACCACTGGGCAACCACTAGTTACCTTAAAATAAAATAAAACAATACTCAAACAACAAACACAGACACGATATTTACTTACTGTTAAAAATAAAACAAGTCTTCCTCAATCTTTTATAACTTTCTTTTCTACTCTAACTAATCAACAAAAATCGATTTGTGATAATAAAGAATATTTAAGTAAGCTTGAGCGGCTACAAAACTATGGTATTCGTTTTATTTTCGGACATCGCAAGTTCAATTATGCTTCTAAATTTAGAGCTGAACTTAAGTGGCTTCCTTTATGACTTCACAGTGATACCCACATTCTTTGTCTACCTCAGCGGACGGTCATCAACTGCTGGAAATAGGCCATCGCATGTATTAAGGCTAAAAAAAAAACTTTCATGGCTGGTTCCCTACCTGCTTTTAGGAATCTTGTACAGTAGCGATGTCCTCGACTAACGCTTTATTGTTTTAAAATTATACTAATCTCATATAGACGGACGTCCGAGATATCTTCTGTAGTGTAGGATTAGTTATTTTTGGCTTAGATGTTAATCCTATTAATCATAAAGACATCATTGAATGAATTAATTGAAGTCACACTCTTAACTCTGTCCCAATTTGTTCGCCACGATTCAAATGAGTACATACCTATAAAGTTCTGATGAATGATCTGAATATTATAAGTGCGAAATTTTTGATGAATACTTGTCACTTTTTCACGCAAAACTACGGAACCGATTGCAATGAAACTTACGTAGACAGCGGGAGATCTAGAATAACACAGGCTGTTTTTTATTCCGACATTCCCACGGGATCGAAACTTAAGCGGGTAAAACCGAGAAAAAAATGAGGTGCAGCTAGTACAATATAAATTCGTAAAAATTGTTGTCAACAAGTATATTTAGTGTTGGTAACACTTATCGAGAGTTACTTTTTCGAGAGGAGGAAAGGAAAGAAGAGGAGAGGAGGAGTGGAGGAGAGGAAGAGAGTATGAGAAGAAGAGAGGAGAGGTGCGGAGGAGAAGACAAGAGGAGAGGAAGAGAGGAAGGGAGAAAAGAGGAGGAGATTAGAAAAGGGCAGGAGAGGAGGAGAGAAGAGGGAGACGGAGAGAATGAGGGAGATTGAGATGGAGAGGAAGATGGAGAGGTAAAGTGAGAGAAAGGGGGTAGGGAGAAGGTGAGGGAGAGGGAGAGGAAGAGGGGCATTGAGAGAGGAAGAAGTGACAGTGCAATTTTATTTATTAAATTATATAATTTAGGTATTTTTATATCTCCTTAGTGCTTTTGATTTAAATTACATTTTATTTTTTTCCAGTATCGACGTAGATGTAGGTGATATCTTTTTTTTTCTTTCTTTACTGTTGGCCAAAATGAAAAGCAATAGTGATATCGCCTTAACGGTCCCATTGTCCCGGATTGCTGCCACGCTGCTGGAAGGAGTTAAAACTGCACACCGCTTTTAAATTTCCTTTTACTTTGATACAAACGAAACCCTTTTCTGCAATATACCCAAACAAACGCAAAATGAATTGAGTGAGAGTACTATGGCTCATAAAGAGGGTTTCGAAGCCCTAAATAGATCTTTACAAAATATTAGGAATAATAATTGTCAAATGGGAGGAGTTATTGTATTTTTAGCAGGCGATTTGCGCCGGACTTTACCAGTAGTGCCCAGAGGAACGCGAGCGGACGAAGTTAAAGCGTATAGTGAAGCATTGACGACCGTTCCGGTGTAGTTGTGCGAGTAGTCGCCTCAACGCCGCTTCAATGCCGGTGGTCGCGGGTTCGCTTCCCGCTCGAATATATTTGTGCAAATATTTGTTTATGGTCGGGTTGTTTGTCCTTGTGGGTTTTCCCACCGTGCCTCGGAGAGCACGTAAAGTCGTCGGTCCCGGTTGTTATTATGGATATCTGGTAATGATCGTTACTCATGGTAGGGATATTATCCGCCAACCCGCAGTGGAGCAGCGTGGTGGATTCAGCTCCAACTTTTCTTCTATACGGAGAAGAAGCCTTCGCTCAGTGGGTTGTTTATAGATTGATACAGAAGCATTTGTGTCCTTCAGTGACAAAACTGAGCCTTATCATAAATATGAGAGCGCATCTGAGGGGAGATGTTACAGCCGGACAGATCTCAGACCTGTTGCTTAAAATAGGAAATGGTGATTTCCCGGAACTGTATAATAATATGTTGTGTTGTGTTCCTGCGGTGAGTAAGGTATCCAGAGCTCCCGAGGATTCGTTGTGTTGGTAGCGGAAGGCCGGTAATGCAAACGATACAGTCATCGGCAGGTGTAGGCGCGGAGTGTGGGCGCAGCGGTCAGTGAGACCCAGTGAAACGGTTTGTCGCTGGCCGCCCGCGGGTCAGTAGAGTTCCCGAACCCAGGGATCACTTAATCTCCGCCCTGGGAGGCTGAACTGCCAACCCGCGAAAAATCCCTGCTGTAGCAGTCGTGCCGGAGAAGGAGACCGGGGTGGACCCGGCTGTTGCAGTGGGGGGGGACTGGGGGCCCTCTCGTTCGCTGCGCCGACAATTCGCACTACCTATGCTAACCCGTGGCTGGTCTGCATTGCAAATTTGCCTCTTTAGCTATCAACACAACAAATCTTCACAAAAACCTATAACCCTCCCCCACAAAATGAAAAACAAAAAGAAAAGTGAGGTATACACAGCGGCTCCCCTCTCCACACAAGTGGACTTCTGCAATATCAGGGGGCTCCATGCTAACCTTAGCGCAGTCCATCAACATCTGGAGACTGCGCAGCCGACCTTACTATTTCTAACGGAGACGCAGATATCTTGCCCGGCCGACACTTCATACCTACACTATCCCGGCTACAAACTCGAACATAAATTCCTGAGACGTGCCGGTGTATGTATGTTCGTTCGGGAGGATATCTGCTGTCGCCGTCTCCTTCATTTAGAGGACAGGGACCTGTCGATATTGTGGGTGCGCGTGGACTACGGTGGCCACACCCGTGTTTACGCATGCCTATACAGGTCTCATAGCGGTGACAGGGAAACAAAGCGGCTCTTCGAGCACCTGCAATTGACGACGGACAAAGTTCTTGAGCTATACCCCTCTACGGAGTTGGTGATTTTAGGAGACTTCAATGCCCACCACACTGAATGGCTTAGTTCTCGGTCCACTGACTACGCGGGGAGGTGTGCTCACGAATTTGCTCTGGCCTATGGTTACTCACAACTGGTACATTCTCCTACAAGAATACCAGATATTGAGGACCATACGAGCTCTATACTGGACCTTCTGCTGACTCAACGTCCGGATGGATATTCTATCTCAGTGGATGCAACACTCGGCTCGTCCGACCACTGCCTCATCCGGACTCTTGCACCATGCACGCGCACAGATCCACCTCGGCCAACTAGTTTGCGGCGCATATGGCAGTACAAGTCAGCAGATTGGGATGGATTGCGAGAATACTATGCATCGTACCCGTGGAGGCAGCTTTGCTTCACATCAGAAGATCCCGACACCTGCGCAGCTGCTGTCTCTGAGACGATACTGGCGGGTATGGAATATTTCATTCCGAACTCGCTAGTTGCTGCCGGGACAAGGAAACGACCGTGGTTTAATCGGCCTTGTAAGGAAGCGAAACGCATTAAGCAAGCCACGTTCAGGGCTTGGACCACGGCTCGGAGTAACAGTGATCCAAACGTATCTGACGTGAAACGCAAGCTAAATGCTGTCTCAAGGTCCTGTAAAAGAGCAATTGCCAGAGCTAAATTCGAGTTCATCGGGAGAATTGGCGAAAGGCTTGCCAACTACCCTTCCGGGAGTCGAGCCTTCTGGTCGCTCGCCAAAGCTGCCGAGGGAAACTTTTGTCTGTCGTCCTTACCACCATTGCAAAATGCCGACGGCAACCTGGCCCATAGCGCCAAGGAGAAAGCCGATCTTCTAGGTACACTCTTTGCCTCAAACTCGACTTTGAATGTCGATGAGAGCGCCGTACCGCCAACCATCCCGCGGTGTGGATACTCCATGCCGGAAATAAACTTCTCACAAAGAGATGTCCGGGGGGAGCTGCTTACTCTCGATGTTCATAAGTCGAGTGGGCCCGACAGCATTCCAGCGATGGTGCTGAAACAGTGTGCTCCAGAGTTGTGCCCTGTATTAACGCGACTTTTCGCACTTTCCTACCACACTAGGCAAGTACCGTCTTCATGGAAGACCGCCCATGTGCACCCGGTACCCAAAAAGGGCGATAGATCAGATCCATCGAATTACAGGCCTATCGCTATTACCTCCCTTCTCTCCAAGGTTATGGAGCGTGTTATTAACACCAAGCTCCTCAGGTACCTAGAGGAACACGATTTGATCAGCGACCGGCAATACGGCTTTCGCCACGGTCGCTCGACTGGTGACCTTCTAGTGTATCTGACACATCGATGGGCTTCAGCCATCGAGAGTCAAGGTGAGGCATTAGCAGTTAGCCTAGATATGGCGAAGGCGTTCGATCGGGTCTGGCACCGGGGTCTTCTCTCGAAGTTGCCATCGTACGGACTATCCGAGGGTTTGTGCAAATGGGTTGCCAGTTTTTTGTCTGGTCGATGCATACGAGCCGTTGTAGATGGCTGCTGCTCCGCAAAACTAGACTTAAACGCTGGCGTCCCGCAAGGTTCTGTGCTGTCTCCAACGCTGTTTCTCCTGCATATCAATGACTTACTGTCTATTGATGGCATTCATTGCTATGCGGACGATAGCACTGGAGACGCGTTCTACACAGGCCGTGCAAACATCCCTCTTTCCGCTGTGGTAGAAAGTCGCGAACAACTTGTGTCTCAAATCAAGAGTAGTCTTTCCAAAGTCTCCGATTGGGGTCGAGACAATTTAGTCCAATTCAACCCCTCCAAGACACAAGTTTGTGCGTTCACCGCTAAGAAAACCCCTCAATTCCAGGACACAACCCTTACCATCTCTAACAGTATTGGTATCCTTGGTGTCGACATATCCAGCGACGTCCAGTTCCGATGTCACCTGGAGGACAAGGTCAAGATGGCATCTAAAAAACTCGGTGTGCTTAACAGAGCGAAGCGGTACTTCACGCCGGGGCAAAGACTGCTTCTATATAAATCGCAAGTCCGCCCCCATATGGAGTACTGCTCTCATCTCTGGGCGGGAGCACCGGCATACCTTGGCCCTCTTGACTCGGTTCAAAGGAGAGCTGTGAGAATTGTCGACGATCCAATACTGACGAGCGATATCGAGCCCTTAAGTCTTAGAAGAGATGTTGCATCCCTATGCGTGCTCTATCGTTTGTATAATGGGTTGTGTTCCGAAGAATTGTTCGAAATGGTGCCAACGGCCACTTTTTATCGTCGCACCGCTCGCCATCGACAGGGAATTCATGCTCACACATTGCAGCCCAAATGGTCCCGTACAGTTCGGTATCAGAGGAATTTCCTCCCACGGACCATTCGGCTGTGGAATGAACTCCCTGCCGAGGTTTTCCCACAGGACTACAGTATGGGGTCCTTCAAGAGGGGAGTAAATAGGTTTTTAAAGGGTCGGCAACGCGCATGTGATGCCCCTGGTGTTGCAGGCGTCCATAGGCTACGGTAACCGCTTACCATCAGGCGGGCCGTATGCTTGATTGCCACCGTCGTGGTATAAAAAAAAAATATAATGTATGAGTATAATATATGAGTGTGTATTTACTATAAACAAAGCTTAAGGTCAAACTATTAAGGTAGCGGGAATATACTTTAGGGAAATCAGCTTCTCTCACAGCCAGTTGTATGTGGCACGTTCCAGAGTAACCAGGTGATTCTAGCACCTGAAGGAAAAACAAAAAATATTGTTTATAAAGAAATACTGCTGAAGGTGTAGTAGTATGTATTACGATTTCGTTGTAAAAAGATAATACCCCCGTGTGACTTTCTCCAGATCAAAGGCCGAGCTTCATGTTGATAAAGTACAAACATTTTATTTTATTTTAATGTTTATTTAAACTTTAAATCCCTACTCTATAATAAATGTTCTTATGTTTCATTAGTATTCAAATATTTTAACATAATAATTTATATGCTATAAGTTATAAAAAAATGAATAACGTAAAAAACCAATAAAAAATCCTATTAGAACCATTTTCGACTTTTACCCGGACGAAGTCGCGGGCTAAAAGCTAGTAAATTTATATAATAGAGTACCAAATTTTGGTTATTGTAGGTATTGAATTTATTTTATCAGTTTTTACTTAAAAAATCTTTAAGACTTATATGAGATTAGAAGACGAAGATTAAAAACAAACAATAAGAATCTTAGAATATTTTAAAAGTGAAAATTATATAAAATTTACCGAATTTATACAATAAGTTCGGTATAGGGAAGATATAAAGAGTACGTGTCTAAGCTTAAACAGCATTAACTTTATGTGCATTTGCATTATTTGTATCAAAGTCCTTGCTAGTGGCATTGCGGTCGACGCATTATTCGCGCGGTCTGGACACGACAAGCGACAACCGATAAGCGGTGTTTGTCTATTGTGATATCAATACCGAAAGTAATTTATATAAATCTGTAAAAAAATACATAACTAGACTCAAATTGCATAACATGTGGTGGCTCATTTGATCGTTTGTAGGATATTAATGTAAATACGAAAAAAAGTAATCTTAATATTCATCATGATTTATAAAAAATCAAGTAAGACCAAAATATATTAGTTTGAAACAGAGCAGTTATTGTGAATGTTACGGCAGGATCATTGATCTCCTAGTCAGGCGCTCGGCATGTGACGACCGATAAGCTATATTTATGCATATTATCATGTATTTAATCAATATATCATGACGTCAACGTTCAGGTACTTTGATAATTTTGTCCAAATATTTTTCATGGACAAAGTGGAAAAATATGACCTCTAAAAATGAGTTTCGATAACCCTGATGACACCCGTTAAATGTCGTCTCTGTGACTCCTATAAGTTATTTTAATGTGTTATTAACCTATTTTAATGATATCTAGTGGTAAATAGGTCTTTGTTATATACATTTAGCCGGCATGTAATTTAAAGACCATTGACTCACGTTTTCTTAACGGACTGAAGGATTCTATGTGCATTACCGTAATTGGTTTAAATTAATCCAGCTAGTTGTTGGATTGTTTTTTCTTTCGTGCACATGTGATAATCGTTAATTAACGAAGCGTTTCTTTGCGGAATTGTACGAGTACTTATTTATAGAAGAGACTATGTTCTTGTTAAATACTGATACGGAACTCATTTCCGAGATTTAATAGACGATTGAAAATAATATGTATCATAGTAATAGTTTACATTTATGATATAGATATATTACTAGCTATTCTGCGTTGTTGTACCTGCATAATTCTTAATCTTGTAGTATTTCCGGGAAAAAAGTTCAGTCGTTTATACGTGAAAGGGTGACAAGTATTCAACCATACATCCATTAAGCCATCGATCCCGGTTGTTATCTCAGACACCTGATCGTTATCGTTACTCATAGTAGGAAAATTGTCTGCCAATCCGCAGTGGAACAGCGTGGTACATTAAGTTCAAGCCCTTCTCCTATCTGGAAGAAGAGACCTCTACTCAGCAGTGAGACGTTTACATTCGGATTCAGTTCGATTCAGTGTTATAATAGGTCGGGGAAAAAGTTTTTTTCGGATTTTATATACAAATTTAAGACTTTTTTCAAAGTTTAATTACATTTAATTATAATAGATATGTGCCATTTTGTTCGATAACTTGTTGCCATCTTGTAGATAGTGACATAATCCAGTTTCTGTACAAATCTTGGGATTATGATTTTAAAAAAAAGCGACTAGTAGTTTTTAATTGTCGTCTCTTGATATTAACCTAACAGAAATCGATATAGATGAAAATCTGAGGGTAAAGTTATACTCGTATAACTTTATATATCATAAATATATAAATTTAGGTGCTATTTATGTTGAATAATTATATTTTAACTATCATAAGATAGTTATATTACTAAATTAATTTAAACAATAAATCAATAATTTCTAATTTTAATACTAATATAATTAATATTTTGGGTATATAAACATATTATTTATATTTAATAAGGTGACATACATATATTTGTATAAATTAATTATTTCTACATAGAAAGCATACAAATCTATTTGAAAAAAAAAAACTAGAAGAATTATATTAAAAATGTTTTATCCAATCTAAAGTAAACAGGAAAACTAAATTACTTCCGTGGAAAGAAAATGATTCATATTGGCAGCCCCATACAGCGAACGGTTAGCTAATAGCTATATTGTACGTCGGCAATGACGAAGAACGTTGAACAATTTGAGTCTTTTGTTTTAAGCCGACTGCGCTGCAGAAATATTAAATATCTTTAATAAATCTATACATGAACCAACGTTCGTCTCATATATTTTTTGTAACTTAATATTAGGATAAATAAGAATTTATTGAGTCCCATGTATGATTCGTGGTTGCAAATAGGATGCAGTAGACTCAAAGGATCATAATTTGACACATTATTGGGTGATTTTGTTACTTATCACTGCTTTGGCTTGCTAAAACAGGCGATATTTAATTAGTAACCTTATCTATAACGCTTGTGTGATGTTTGTGAGTGTTTTACAATGTGATCACATAAAAAGAACAAAATTACATGACGTTCAAATCTAATAATATTAACTTAAAGGACGCTTTATACTGTCTTATTTTTACCCGACTGCGACAGAAGGAGGGTTATGTTTTTCAAGTGTATGTAATGTACATATGTATGTATGTATGTCCATTTCTTTGGAACGCCCTAAAGCCCAAACGGCTGGACGGTTTTTGACATATGAGGTGTCGTTGGATTTGTCTAAATTGTAGTAGTGACATAGGCTATATAAATTTTGAAAATGGCGCCCGCAAATGGCGGAATGAGGGGGGGGGGGGAGTTGATTTTTTTTTTACTGCAGCAATATGGGTATCAAATGAAAGCTAGTAAATTGTTTTATTCTTTTTAGTTCATAATAAGAGTATTTTACGCAGTCGGGTTTTTAATTATTTTTAATTACTTGTTTTAAAATTTCACGAGTGCTTTTGAAGTATTTTTCCATTTTCCTGCAAATTAAAGGCTAATAGAAGATTTTAACTTTTAAGTGAATTACATTGAGACAGATAGTTAACATTTACTAGTTAAAGCAATCTGCGTTTATAAAAAACAAAATAATGAATATTATTTAATTATTATATGATTTGAGATTTAAAATCTCAAATTATATAATAATTAGATTTGAAAATTTACTCAAAGTTTCGTAGTTATGTTTCATTATTATTAATGTTAGTATTTATTACAATTATTCTAATCAGATATGAGGTGGTGAAGCTCTGTTCAACGTGAAGAATATAAAATACAATGTACTCGATCATAAATTATGTTCCTGCCATTTACGTTTAAGCCTTGTCCTTTTCAGATAAATGTCTTAAAATGAGACAGACGTATTCGTTAAGGAACGTAAATGACACGATTACGCTTTATTGACGACATTATGTGCATACGAATTAAATTGCTTAGTAAATTTAATACAAAATTACAAGTTTTACTTATAGATTTTTTTATTCGTATGATATTGAGATTCAACTTATTTTTGTATTTTGATTTGATTGATTCATTTAAAATCAAACGCACTATGATATCGATATATATACATTAACATTATCTTACCAAACACATTTTAAATATTGTAAAAGATTTAGATGTTGATTCGCTAGACGTCTGACGTTTCACCCGTCTTGATTTTGACTGCTCTTGTCGGTTTTTTAAGCTTGTATCGTTCGCTACTTATAGGTAACAAAGTTTTCTAATATATTAAAATTGGTTTAGTAGTTTCAATGTTCATATTACAAATACACATAAATATTTCCTCTCTGTGATACTGGAATAGATTAGCTGCTTTCGGCGTTTTCGTTTTCCAGAATTCGGTAAAACTTTTTATGCAGTACGCTAATCAATTTTTTTTTAAATAAACGTAGCCTCATTTGTTTCATATAATGTGCCCTATTTTAATTCTTATCAGTTATCTGCAAGTGAAAGTCGAGTCGAAAGCGATCCAGGCGTTTCGAAGATTTGTCGGAGCATACAGATAGATAAATGGAAATAGATAAAAATATTTTTGTTGTAATAACATGTTTAATAATATAGATTTAGTTATAAGTTGTTATTTTTAGGTAGCAATCAACTCAATTTTCTTAAAAAATTAAACTCTAATAACTATTCAGTATTTATAGAGTTTCTACGAGTTATTTAATATTAAAACTTATTGTAGCTTAGTGTAAGAAAAATGTCATAGGCAGTTAGGGTGATATAAATATCGGTGCGGGATAAAATTCCATTCATCATCCATCACGAAGGCCAAAGTGCCAAGTGCACTCCCCTGTCGACTATGACTCATTAGACAATCGATTTGGCCGCAGAAAATATTATTATATTCATTTACTTTTTTTATATTTATTTAACCTTTACTACGTATATTTAATGACAGATCATTAAAGTTTTGATTGCAGTTTTTTTAATACATACAGATTTATTTAAATAAAAATTTGTATTTTTTAAGAGTACTTGAACATTTGTACATTAGGTAAATTAGGAAGTATTTTGCACTTATAGTAGCGATTTCTGCTTAAACTTAGCGGGCTTTTATTTTTTCTTTTTCCTCTTTTAATATCAAGACGAGTCCGTCCTTCACTTTCATTTACTAGCTCAAAGCAATATATTATATCGAGACTTAAATTTTTCGCTTTTATGCGATAGGAGTAGATTAACTAAATTAAAATCTTAATAACTTAGACATTTTATAAATATTATTTTTTACTTTTAATTGAATTTAAAGATCTTTAAGAACTTTGATGAAAACCTATGTGTAGATTTTGCATTAATCCATCATCTTTTTATCGGAAGTGAAAAATGTTTAAGGCATTGATATTTAGTATAATTTTCTCATAGAATATATTTTATATAAAAAGCGAGCAAACGAGTAGAAAGTACCAGGTGGTAGGTGGATTTGAAGTGGTAACTGTAGCCCAAGGACATTAGCAACATTAAAAGAGTTGCGGCTGTATTGCCGACCTGTAGGGAAAACGTGTACACTAGACGCTTGAAAATCCTCAAATATAGCGCTCTGTGTAGTGACGCGAGTAGTCGCCTCAACGCTGACGGCAACAACTTTGTATTTATAGAAATATTTGTTTCCTTTCTGGCAGGCACGAGACTAACCACAATAACCCTAACCTAACCTAATTTATTCGAATTAAAAAACAAAAGATCTTTAAGATTTTCCCTTAGGTCTATTATTATTTGTAACTTTTAAAATAAGTAATAGCTTACGCTATAAATTAAAACAACAATTAATAATATTAAGCTAAAATTTGTATACTGGTACACAAAGGATGTAATTGATACTTATATGTGTAAAAATCATAATATTATCCGATTCACACATATGACCCATTATTGTTTAATAGACTAAAATAGGTTTAACAAAGTGTAGATGGAAATTTAAAGTTTTGTCCCTGAAAATTGACCGAGAGTGATTATTATGTGAGGCACGTATTGACGTTTTTGATGCAATTATTTGAAATTTTGTTACATGTTAAACAATTGAAACGATATCACAAATTTCAGTTATTTTTTGGAGTCAATGTGCTCTAAGTGGCCTTTTCAAAGCGGCATCCCTTACTTCTTTCCACTAGTAAACTGATCCTCTAAATAAAGTCTTGTACATACTTGCACGTGCTATTAAAAATAAGATATTGTCATGTATAATAACATTAATTATAATAATATAAAAAAATAAAAATGTTAAAGTTGCAATTATTTGAATTTGTTTTAAATACTATTTTGCTAATATATCTAATTAAATAATTGTCTAACTCTAAACTCAATATTTTTGCCTTAGTAATGTAAAAAACGAAAAAGTAATATTAATATTACTACCTACTTATTATTACTACTTATTATTATTACTTGTTATAAAAAAATAGATTTCACTATTTTAAAAAACATGAAAAATTTTAGTCATTCCAGCAGTTCTTACAGTGAAACAAATTTATTTCAGCTTAAAATATGATATATACTTATTTATCAACTATTTATTTTAGTTAATAGTATAAAATTACCCTAAAACATGGTTCTATGGTTCAATGGCATTGAATGGATTCGAACTTACGACCCTCTATACTGGACCCTCCAATACTGGTATTAATATTTTATGTAAAAAATGCGTTTTTAATAATTAATTATTATCCCGAATCCGTTTTTTAAATTGAAAAGAAAGTTTTATAATTTTATTTAATATAAAACTAGACGACAAAATAATGCGGTTTTACTCACTTTAACTTCTATTGTTTATTTATTTATTTATTTAACTCTTTATTTTCGTACAGAAAATTACAAAAAAGATACAAGTCCTTGAAATGAATGTATAAAGGGTTTGCTTATCCCTATAAGAGATTTCTTCCATCACACCCGAAAAGGAATCATCTTAGAAATAAATCAGATAAGGTAGACGTACAATTACACACACACAAAAAAAGCAAAGTAAACTAAATGAAAATAGAACTACATTATCAAACAAAATTATTATATTGTTCTTTAAATATTAAGCTTAGAAGTTAAACCATAAAGGCTCTTTGATGTTAAAGTTGCAATTATTTGAATTTGTTTTAAAAATTATTTTGCTAATATATCTAATGAAATAATTGTCTAACTCTAAACGCATTATTTATGCCTTAGTAATGTAATAAGCCAAAAAAATAATATTAATTAATGTGGTGTTCTATTCAGATTCAAACACATAACCTCACAAGATAATATTACAAAAACTTTTATCTACTCCCATGCTTTAAATCCTTTATAAAAGATTCTGAAACAGCTTAATACCAACATTAAAACACCCAATGTCATAATAACCATTATATCATCCAAACGGATGATATAATGTTGCACTGGATTTCATTATAACACTCCTTTGTTTTTGTTTTTTTCGATCCCATCTGCGCAAACGGTTAACAACAGACAGCCACATTCTTATTGCTCTATCTGTGAATGAATTTAAAAAAAGGACATTGCGCGCTGTAAAAACAGAAAAAAAAGGAAATTTAGACTAGGCTGTATGAACTATGAAGGAGGGTCGGCTCTGCCTACTTCCTAAGGCAGGGTGGACTCCGGGGTCCGAGTCCGGACTCGGCTTCGGCAGTGCGACCGGTGGTATTGCTGAGAAGCTGGGAAGGCCTTGGAGAAGATAGTGGCCTCCCGGCTCCGAATCCGGCGCCGGCCCGGTGTCGTTAGACATCGCGAACGCCTTCAACAGTCTCCCGCACGCGGTAATACGGGAGGCGCTAAAATACTTCGTGGTGCCCCTGTATCTAGGGAAGCTGTTGGAGTCGTACCTCTCCGATCGGAGAGTAGGTCTCGAGAATCGTTCGGGGCCGTAGAGTGGCGGCGAGTCGGCTGCAGTGTCCAGCAGGGATCAGTTTTGGGTCCGATCCTATGCGACATCGGGTAAGACTGGGTCCTGCGAGGCCTTCTCCTCTCGTTTATTCCCAGGGACGAAACTATAAGGAGGCGGCGCGGCTGGCCGAGGTCGGACTCGATCTCGTGATCAGCCGCATAGAGAGTTTAGGGCTTCGTGTCAGGATTAACAACACCGAAGCCCTGCTCTTCTGCGGGATCGGCCGTAAGGGACCTCCACCGGGGACTACCCTTCAGATTGGAGAAGGGAGAGTCAGGATGAGCCCGCAAATGAAATATCTCGGGCTCATTCTAGACGGAGGGTGGACCTTCGCTAATTTAATGTATTTTTTGAGCATTATTATAAAAAACTAGCAAACCTGGCGAACTCCGTTTCGCCACCAGATGGCTACGTTTTTTGTAAAACCATATTGGTTTGTAGTACATGCATCAGAGACGGCGCTGTATGTGAAAAATGATTTTCCCTGTTTTCCTGCTTTTCTGTTGAAATTTTTCCTAATTTTGTTTGCTATAAAGCTCACGGAGCCCGAGACCTTTCCAACGAATGCAAAACCGTGGAAATCGGTTCGTGCGTTCTGGAATTATAGCGTCAGGAAGGAAAACCCGACTTATTTTTATATATAAGATATTAGCATTCTGCACTTCTTCTCCATATAAACTTTAACTGTGCCAAATTTCATACTTCTCCGTCCGCGTAATTTTCGAAAAAGGGGTACAAAGTTCTTGCTTCACGTATTAATATATAGATGTATTTATGAAACGGAAAAAATTCACAATTTAAAAGTTCATGAATAATATCAGAAGTTTTTGCTGATAAAAAATTTAACTATTATTGAATGCAACATAGGTACTATTAAGTAATTTGTTTTGTAGTCATGGATGTGTAAATTCATTATTTGCGTATGTATGTGTGTGCATGCATGTTGATTGATTCGGAGGTAACATGTTATTGTTTTCGAAAAAGAGCTTCAACTGGTTAGAGGCAATTTTCTACAAGATCTTTGAGATAGTAGGGAAATTTTTTATCGGTTTTAGATCTTTAAAATTAGATCGGTTATCTTTCTTTGAATAGGCCTGACTAAGGAATGCTGCCATACAATTGGAAAAGTATTTGTGTAAAATGTAGTATTTAGAATTCTGGTTGTAGCCTCTAAAGTGCCTGGGAGTGTCATTAATAACATTTCCAGGGTAATCCAATCGATTTCTACTACGTTTGTGTATAATGATCTTATAACCCTCAAACATCTGACTCCGCGACTCTCCCAAAGTCAAACGTGTCTGTACTGTCTGTATCTATGAAAACGGAAAAAGGTCAAATTCGATAAAGGAATGTTTTTTTTTCCCAGAAAGGTTTAAAAAGTGGTCATTTATCTGATCAGTGTCACATAAAACTGGAGAAAGAGACAAATAATTTTGAGGTTTTATCCTCACATGGTCTTTAAGTTGTATCTACACACATTACTTTAGATTTGGTCAGATTACAAATTGATATACTGCATAAAATATGCTTTCTTTTCTGCATAGATGGCGGTTTTAGCTGTATATTTAAGGTAAAAATCTTTAATAATCTCTATATAAATCTTTGTGCATATCTAGACCGGATTTACGAGCTCGTGATTGTGCATTGTTCCTAGTTTTTATCATTTCTCGGATATTGTAGGTTATCTATAGTTGTTGGCCATCTTTGACATATGATATTTTTAATGGAGCATGCTGCATGAGCATATGTATCATATAATTGCTATATTTCATTCGTAAGCTGAGTTACTATCAGGTTCATATTAGATAGTAGGTGTATCCTACTCCAATCTACTCAAAATAGGTCATTCTGGAAGAGATTGGACGATGTTTTTTTTAAATCTGTACGTTATTAGTCGAGAGCGCAAACGGTGTTTAATAGTATTGAGTTTTAAAGATATGAAAGAGTGACTACTTATGTCCTCTGTGTGTTCTACCCTTATGTCTGTGATAGGCTTGTCTGTACAGACCAAATTTTTAAGCGTCCCACCATGAGATGTAAAATGGGTAGGTTCGCGTAGGTGCATTGTTAATTTCTTTTTTAAATTCAGGAACTCGTCAAGGATTTTCGCGTTAATATGACAGGTATTTAGTAGGTCAACGTTGAAATATCATAGTAACATGGTGTGATTATTGGAAAATTTAAGTAGTAAAGGGAATTAGTGAGAGTATCTATAAATACCTGTAATGACAGCTACGGGGTCGGTAGGCGGTCTCTACAAGAAGCATTTTTTCTGTTGAAGCTTGAGCAAATGTGGTTGACGCTAGTCAACCACATTTGCTCAGCGGTTTGTTAGGATGAGGGAGTATGTTGATACGAATACTCTCGCGTACGTAGAATCTAACGCCGCCACTCCTGCTTATCAGCTCGGTTGGTCGGGGTATGTGTACGAGCTCGTAATACCCGGATACTACTTGCAATACTTACATTGTTTCGATGGTTAGAAAGGTGATAATTGTTTATATTTATATATTAATACGTGAAGCAAAACTTTTTATTCTTTTTTTGCGAAAATTACTCGGACGGAGAAGTATGTTTGGCACAGTTAAAGTTTATATAGAGAAGAAGTACAGAATGCTAATATTTTTTATAATAATGCTCAAAAAATACATTAAAATCATTAAAAAAAAGAAAAAAAAACACTACACACACTACGGCACACACACATATGTACAATGTACATGTATACACAAATTTTGTTTTTTGTCAAAGTCTGTCAACACGGTCTTAAAATACAGGTGTTGCAACGAGTTTTTTATCGAAGTTTATTATCACAGATCAGGTCCAATGACTGCTGCATATGCTCCCTATGGTTTGCGTACCTAATCATATTTTTATGATGTTGGAAATGCTGTCAATTATAGACTAGGTCGAATTTCGACCACTGGGCGACCACTAGTGTATATAAATCTACATCATTTATTAGTTTACGCCAATCATGTATATTGATAAAAAATCTCTAGATTTTATAATAAGCCAATTAATCAGTGTGTTATTATGCTAAAATCTATATAAAAACATTATAAATAATGTCTTTCGACTGTCCGACTGTATACTATCGAAACTGAAAAAAGGTACTTTACAGGAGTTAGCGTGCCGTAATACATGCATCATAATGCATTCTGCTGACTCCAGACGAATTCAAACAATAGGATAATATGAAACCGCATTTTTAACACAATTAATTTCTTTTAATATCAGATCAGTCTTCGTCTAGCCTCGATTTAATAAAGTTATGTTTTAAATATTTTATATTTGAATAATTGTAATTAATTAATTAAATAAATATTTTTTAAAAAGACTTCTGTTGGTCGCCTTATCATAACTGGCGCAGTCGGTAGTTGTCGCGGCAATTGAGTGAATAAAATCTTTATTCAATTGAACAATTGTGAGTGTTTAAACCGTGACTTTTCCTACAACGAATCTACGACGGCGGCATCGGAGGAGTCTTCCTGAGGCTACGAGGACCCGGAAAGGAGATGCAGGGGATACTGTGGTGAGTACTCTCTCAATTCCAAGTTCCTGTGCTCTATTTCCTTCCGTATTTAGTATTATAAAATATATATAAAAGTGTTTCTGTCTGTAAGCTGAAATCGCTATAGACGTTTACTTCGCTAAATAAGAAGTAGTAATAATAAGTAAACAAAATAATTAATATATAAATAAAATTTTATTTTAAAAGAAAAGAAAAACGAATTTAATAAAATATTATAGTTATATACTTTGAAAGAAATATAAACTTAACTTTGTTATTTTGCTTATATAATTAAATTAATTAATTAAAGAAAATGTCTTTTGAAAATTGCGATTCTTCTAGTTTTAAGTTAATTTCTGAATTTATGCCAAGATATGATGGCAATCCTAGATTACTGAATTATTATATAAGAGAAGTAGAAAATATTTTAAACTTATTAGATAATTCGGTTAGAGGACATCCGGCAATATTATGTTTAATTAAGAGTAGGTTAAGCGGTGTTGCTATAGACGCAATAGCGTACGAAGACTCCCTACCTTCATGGGAAGCTATTAGAGCTGCTCTTATTCAAAGATTACGTGAACCGAGGAATGAAATCCAGGTTATGCAGGAGTTAAGTAGGATGCGACGCAATAGAAACGAAGACGCCGAGAGTTTTGGTAGGCGCCTTCGCGACATATTGGATACATTGTTTTCAGTAGGCACGCATTCAAATAAAGCATATTATGAAAGTATGGTCATAGAACAGTACACTAATAATTTAGATTTTCAAGTATCAATTGGGGTACGAATAGCGCAGCCCATTACATTAGAGTCAGCTATAGTAATAGCTAGACAGGAGGAGGCTAAGCTTGCATATAGTAGAACAAATAATTATAACAATTTTAGTGCACCTTCAACTTCTCAAGCAAAGGTTAAAGAACCAATTAAAAGCTTTAACCAGTTCCCGAACCCTACACCTTTTAAGTTTAATAACCAGGTTCCCAGACATAATAACCCAGGTAATGTATTAAATACTAATTTTGTCCCTCAAAAAAATAACTTGACTCCGGGACAGCGGCAGCAATGGGTACAATCCATGTTACCATGGAAGAATCGTCCATCAGCAGGTAACTACAGACCTTCTTCAGGTAATTTTAGAAATAACTTACCCCACCAGCAGGTCAGTTACCCTCAAAAGGTTTCCGATGTGAGCATGAGATCTATCTCTAAACCGGCGAAACCACAGTTCGCAGTCGAGGAACTATTCTATGCAGATGAACCCTCTTCATATGAACAATTCTGTGATGATGGAGCTGAACAAGGTCAGTATGAACATTTTGATAATTTTGAACCCAGCCAACATGAATATCAGTCTCCGAGTGAGGAAATCTATACCCAGCAGGATTTTTCCCCGCATCCAAACCAAAACGACTCGAGTTAGTGAAGCTCAATAACCAAGATAAAGACCACCTTCCATACATTGAACTACAGGAGTTTCAAGGTAAGTTTCTCATAGACACAGGAGCATCACGCTCTATGATATCACCTAGTGTAATTCAAAATAGTGTTTTTCAAAATTTCGTAGAATATGAACCTTTTGAAGTAAAGACGGCTCATGCTACTACGCGTCACGAACAAGTAGTTTATTTACCCTTACCCCCAGTATTCAATAGTGATATTATACATAAATTTTTAATTTTTGATTTTGACCCGAAATATAAAGGACTTATAGGTCTAGATCTCTTAAAGACATTAGACTGTAACATAGATATAAAGAACAAGCTATTATACACTTCTACTGCCGAGATACCTATTTATTTTGACTATCCTAGTAAAAAATTAACAATCGAACCCAGATGTGAAAGAGTTATAACAGTAAAAACTAATTATTCGGACGGTCAATATATTCATGATGAGTACATTTGGTCTAACGGTTTAAAATCACCCGCGGCAATAGTGGAGGTTAGCAAAGGAAAATTTAAAACTTCCATTATTAACTTTAATACTGTTAACAAAGTAATACGTAACACGGAGAATATTCCACTAGAACCTTACAGTAGTAACGCGAATATAACTAAATGTAGCTTAAACTCTAGCACAGTAAACCCGGACATAGATAAAGAATTATGCGATAATTTACGAAAAATACGTACAGACCACATGAACGACGAAGAGCGTCGAGAAATCACTAAGATTTGTTATAGGTACAGAGACATCTTTTACTCTGAAAATATTCCGCTCTCTTTCACGCACGCTGTTAAACATAAACTAAGACTGACTGACCAAACCCCAATATTTGTTAGAAGTTACCGACAGGCCCCTCAACAACGTAATGAAATACAAAAACAAGTAGACAACTTACTGAAACAGGGAATTATACGTGAAAGTATATCTCCATGGTCTTGCCCCGTCCACATTGTCCCAAAAAAGGCAGACGCATCGGGAAAGGTAAAGTGGAGGTTAGTAATTGACTATCGAAGACTTAATGACCGACTTATAGAAGATAAATACCCCTTCCCTAACATTAACGACATCTTAGACAGACTAGGACGTGCACAATATTTCACTACGTTAGATCTTGCTAGTGGTTATCATCAAGTAGAAATGCACCCCGATGATATCGAAAAGACAGCTTTCTCTACCGAGAGAGGACACTACGAGTTTCTTAGGATGCCATTTGGTTTGAAAAATGCACCTAGCACTTTTCAAAGGCTAATGGATCATATTCTTAGAGGTATTGAAAATGTTTTCACTTATTTAGACGATGTAATAATAATATCAACCTCATTACAAGAACATATTGAAAAAATTAAACAAGTTTTTGATAGGTTTAAGATTCATAATTTAAAAATCCAATTAGATAAATCCGAATTTTTGAAAAAGCACGTTAAATTTCTAGGACATGAACTGACAGAACAAGGACTCGTACCAAACCAAGACAAAATTAAAGCTGTTTTGAACTTTCCATTACCTAAAACTCATAAAGATATTAAAAGCTTTTTAGGACTAGTCGGCTACTACAGAAAATTTATTAAAGATTTTGCTAAACTGACTAAGCCCATGACTCTATGTCTCAAAAAGCATAAGAAAGTTGTACATTCCCCAGAATTTTTAGAATCCTTTAATAAATGCAAACAGATTTTAACTAATGCACCTATTTTACAATATCCAAATTTTGACCAGACCTTTATACTGACAACAGACGCGTCAGACATAGCCCTTGGTGCAGTATTATCACAAGGACCCGTAGGCGCGGATAAACCAGTAGCATATGCATCTAGGACCCTTTCTGATACCGAGACTCGCTACTCAACAATAGAAAAAGAACTATTGGCTATAGTATGGGCAGTTAAATACTTCAGACCCTATCTTTATGGTAGAAAATTTATTATATATACCGATCATAGGCCCCTTACTTGGTTAATGTCGTTAAAAGACCCGAACTCTAAGTTGACCCGATGGAAATTAAAACTAGCCGAATATGACTACGAGGTTATTTACAAAAAAGGACAACAAAATACAAACGCAGATGCTCTCTCTCGAGTAAAAATTTTTCATAAAAGCATCGATTCTCTTGCAGTAAATCTAGATGACAAAGACGATGACGAAATAATAAATAGAATATTTGACAATGTTCGCCGAGAAGTAGAGACCGAAACAGTACAAGAAACCCCCACTGTAGATAATAATAGCAATAACGATGACGATAATGACATAACACTTAGAGCAGACGTACAACCTCCTAGCATAGAATCCGAATCTGACAGTATGAGTGTCATTGACCCTGACAATCTTGTTTCTACTAATCATACCCAACCTGACAACGAAAACCAAGGTATACCAATCTTAGAAGACGCTATAGATAGGCAACTTAAGCAATTTCATATTAGATCAACCCCCGGTTCAACTTATAGAGTAGACAATAGATCAACGACTTCTCGTAAAATTATTAAAGACGTGTTCATCCCAGTGAATAACACTGAAAAAGAAATTATACAATTTTTAAAAGAACATACTATCGCCGATCGAGTATTCCATTGCTATTTCTATAATGAAGATCTTTATCGCGCATTCTCTAGAGTTTATACGACAATATTCAATGATAGAGGCCCTAAGCTATTTAGATGTACTACACGCGTTACTTTAGTCGAAAATAAGACAGAACAACAAGAAATAATTAAAAAGTATCATGAAGGCAAAACGATTCATCGTGGTATTCAAGAAACGTATAAGAAAATCCATAGAAATTACCATTGGCCTAACATGTTACTCTCTATTCAAGCATTTGTCAATCAGTGTAATACATGCTTGCAAGCTAAGTACGAAAGAAACCCCCTAAGACCCCCATTAGCCCTAACAGAAACCCCTACTAAACCTATGCAGCATCTATTCATGGATTTATATTCCACAGAAGGAGCTACTTTTCTCACTATAATTGATAACTTCTCTAAATATGCTCAAGCAGTCCCTTTAAGTGCAACTAGTAGCGTACACATAGCTGAAGCCTTATTTGACGTTTTCTCAGTGTTAGGAACCCCTTTTAAAATTACAACTGACTCTGACACTAAGTTTGACAATGACGTTATAAAAGAGATGTGTGCTTTACACGACATCAATATTCATTTCACGACTCCGTATAATCCAAATTCAAATTCACCTATAGAGCGCTTCCACTCAACAATAGGAGAACTTATTAGGATCCAAAGGATGACTAATAAAGAAGACCCCATTCAATTAATTATGAAATTCTCAGTTATTGCGTACAATAATTCTATTCATTCAGTAACAGAATACACCCCACATGAATTACTTTTTGGACATACTGATTCTAGAAATCCCTTAGAGCTTCATTATACAAAGCAATTTTATCAGGATTACGTGCTTAAACATCGAAGAAATGCTGAAGCCGTACAAGAGTGTGTTGCCGCACACATGTCTAAGCACAAGGAACAGGTCATAGCAAAACGTAACCAGACAGCAGAAGAGATAACGTTCAAGGTAGGTGAAACAGTTTTCAAACAGGTTGCCAAAACTGCGAGGAACAACAAAACGAAGCCGGTATTTAAAGGTCCGTATAAGATCATTCATTTACACCCTAATAATATAGCAGAAATTATAGGTAATCATCCTAACTCTAAGTCTATAAGAGTTCACTTCAAACTTCTACGACGACCTCATCTTGTTCCAGGATCATCTTCTTCGGATCCCTCTGGTTCCAATCAAAATCCGACATAACATTGAAACCTATCGAGAATAATAATGGAATCCTTTTACTTAGACAAGGCCGTATCCTTAAACAAATTGATTCATTTAACCTCGCTTGTACTTATAATATTACTCAGATAAATTTAATTTTCAATAAACTAATGTCTCTATACGCAAGCGCGAAATCAGCCGAAATCAATAAAGGATCGGAACATTTGCATAAAACATATAGAGATCAAATAGTACACAAATTAGATTTGATCGATAAAAAGTTATCGTTCATAGCACCTAAAAATAGAGTAAAACGTGGAATTATAAATGGATTAGGCTCAGTTGTTAAATTAATTACAGGTAATCTAGACAATGAAGACGCAATCCGTTTTGAAAATGAAATTACCAAAATACGTAACTCAGTTTCTAAAATTCAAACATCTCAAAAGCAATCTCTTTCATTGGCAGAAAACACTATAAATGAATTTTCTATTCAATTAAATAAAATTAATGAAAATCAAAACAGATTAGCGTCTATATTACAAAACATGACCGTAAGCGCGAACGCGGTTACAAATCAGTTAAACTTTTTAGAAATATATGTACAAATAAGTTTTAGTTTACAGCTCTTATTAGATAAGTTAATGTTACTAGAAGATGCTATGTCATTTTCGCAATTAGGTATAATGCACCCTAGTATTATAAGTCCACGTAATTTAGTACTAGAAATTAGAAATTTGCAGACATTTTCTTTATTAAATCCAGTTTCAGAGATTAATATGGAAAATATTCATAAAATAGAAAAGTCTATAAGCGTAAAAGCGTATAGTACAGGACACTCTTTAACATTTATTCTAGAAATCCCGTCCATTGAATATAATATTTATGATTATATACATATTTACTCCATCCCAAATAAACAGAACCTTACAATTATTCCAAAATCCAAATTCCTTGCACTTGGAAGCGAAGAGTACGCATACATAGAAGAACCATGCAAGAAGATCTCTGACGATACTCTACTATGTAATTCACTAGATTCAAGATCAATAGAAAAAACCGAAGACTGTACCATCTCCCTCATAAAACAACAAAAAGGAAATTGTACCCTTGCACGTATGAACCTAAAACAGGGAAAGCTTCAAAAAATTCGTGAGAATATGTGGCTAATATTACTAACAAAACCAGAAATAGCGAAGACTCAATGTGGAAGTAAGACAGAATACAGAAGAATAGATAACATATGTCTCGTAACTATTACAGAAGACTGTCAGATAAACATAATGAATAGAACACTTAGAACACACAGCAGTACCATTACCGTCAACGAAGTAATCCCGTTACCTGACCAAAACCATATACAGCAAGAAGAAGTCCAGTACGAACTTCATCTAGAAGATATCTCATTAGACAACATTCACGAACTTATGAACAAAATTAAAGATGTTCAAGAAATAGATGACTCCTATTGGCTTGACATCATGGCAATCCCTAGCTTGCCTACGTTGCTTCTGTATATAATAATTGGAACGCTGGCTGTATGGAAGTTATACAAGTGCAGAAAACAACCGAAGGACATAAGTCGCGAGGACGCTCCTGGAAGCTGCAAGACTAGCTTCCATCTTAAGGAGGGAGGAGTTAGCGTGCCGTAATACATGCATCATAATGCATTCTGCTGACTCCAGACGAATTCAAACAATAGGATAATATGAAACCGCATTTTTAACACAATTAATTTCTTTTAATATCAGATCAGTCTTCGTCTAGCCTCGATTTAATAAAGTTATGTTTTAAATATTTTATATTTGAATAATTGTAATTAATTAATTAAATAAATATTTTTTAAAAAGACTTCTGTTGGTCGCCTTATCATAACTCAGGAGAGCACTTTTAAGTTAATTTTGTGCACAAAATTGTCATTTATTTGTTAAATACCGATATTATACTCATGAAAAATGTGGTTTAATATGTGTTTTTTTAGCTTATTCTCTTTTTTGTATGAAAACATATATAAAAAGGAGTTTCTTAGTGCAATAAAAAAAATTCGCATATTTTCAGTTTCGATACTGTACGTAGGGACAGTCGATTTATTGTTACGTTTTAACAAAAAATATATTTTTAAGCTGACTTGTCTGGTTTTTCTAGATTGGAAATCAGAAAATTATGTATCATATAACTTAATCTAACTCTATAATATCATCATCTGAATTTTAACCATAATCAAATAAAAAATAAAAAATGTGGGTATCAAAAAGTTTTATACTATCTATTTGATATTCTAGATTTATTCTGTTCGATATGCAAAAATGTTCTACACAACAATAGTACTCATCGAGCGATATCTAACTATTAAAAATGTTTAAAGGTTCAATAGAAGAATGCGAGCGTAATTCTATTGAAGATTCAACTTCAGTTTGAAGTTCTTAGTTCTTGGATCCTTCTCATAGTATCATGGCGGCATTGTCCCGTAAACAATAGGACTTGTATGTGTAAAACTGAATAAAATACTAGAATGGCCGCCTATTGCATCTAGGATATTTGTCATGTCGCCTAGTGCATGCCTCTTATAACGCAGACCTGGCCTAGTGTAAGTAAAAAGGGATCTCTGAAAACATTCGCTGAGCATTCTTTCTTTTGAATTGGTACAACTTAAATTAGTTGCATTTTCTTCTCGTCGGGGCATGTTATAAACTTTTGTTCGCGGTTCAGGGAAGCAGCCTTATATTAAAATTACCTTTCTACTTGTTACTCGGAACTTTTATTTTAATTACATTATTTTATTAGATTACTTATCGTGATGTTCGTTTATCTTCTTTTATTGTTTATTTTATGGCATCTCCGAATTGTTTATTTGTTCATATTAAAAAAATATATGCGTAATTAATTAAAACGTACCTAATTGCGTATATTGAAAGAACTTGGTAGGTACATAACTATTCTTCATAATAAATTATTTATTTGCTGACGTTTTAGTAAAAAAACCTTATTAATAATCATTATATCAAAAAAAAAAACAGGTAGTTAACTAAGGTATTTTAAAAATGTTTTTCAGTAGATACACGGTACCTCCTAAGATAAACCACGCTGATAAATTTACTCTATACAGGCTCTCGAACGAGTAAGATAAGGCCCGAAGGAATGCAACTAGCTCAATAAATAGCTTATAAATCAGGGAACGGAACATTTACGAGTTGTGTTAATTAATTAATATTGGTTAGACGTTATTGCTGCTAACGCGAAACAATTTAATTTCGATAGTAATACTACGGATCATTGATTTAAGTTGTTGAGTTTCATCAGCTAATATTGCGGAGGTTTCTTTCGACTTCCATATAAAGAATGAAACACTTTTATTTTATTTTTTTATGTTAGAAATTTAATTAATGTTTTCTAGTCGAATCTCAGCTCAGTCTAGAGATAATTCAGATGAGCGTAGAGATAGTACCTAGGTGGTGTGAGGAGCCTAGTAAGAACCCTTCAGTGTAGCGCCCTGCACCAGAGAGCCATACTTCACAGCTTTGTAATCGCTTTCTAAAAATACTTTAGAAAAAATCCATTGTTTTTAAATCTCCATAAATATATATCTATTCAAGGACTTTTACGTGACCCAAAGTCAGAAAATTGGCTTGTTCTTCTTGTTTTTAAATTTGGAGGTTTATATTATTACTTGTTTAATTACACATGAGTAAAGTGACCAAATTCTAAAGATATAAGAAAACAATAATTGTTGTCTCATTAGTTAAGTGAGTGAACGGGAACAACGTTAAGTAGTTGTATAATTTATCTTATCGATACCAGTTAGTTTACTGAAGATAATGGTTGAAAACATACGTAGTAGGTGTCTTCTAATTTTATTCATGTAAATGTTTTTAAAAATATGTAAAAACCGTACCAACATAATTACTATAATATATCATATATATATATCTATCTCAATATTAAATCTACATGATTTGTAAATTACTTTTATTTTATTCTTTCCGACAATGAGGACATCTCAACCTCTCAAAATTACGTAAAATTTTCCTACGCAAAAATATGGCAAAATATGCAATACGATTTACGAAAGGTCAATTTATATTGACTATACAAATATTTGACATACAGCAATGCTTTTAAAAAAGAAATGAAATTTCACAAATTGTTAACATTTATTGTTATGCATTATCGAATTTAAATTTGTTTAGTAATGGTAGTTACCAAAAAAAGCATATAAAGTGATTTTTTGAAAAACGATAAGAATAAAAATATATTACCATACAATTTTAGTTTTGAAATAATATTCATCTGGCCCTTTAGCGCAGACGGCATTGACCCTACTTTCTGTACCAGGGTTTTGGGTTCGATTCCATAACACACACTAAAAACAGGCACTAAGCTGCCTACCTTAGAAACAGACGACCGTGTATGTATGTTAAACATATTGATTGATTTCTTTATTTAAAAGTTCAAAAGTTATGTTGTCAATAAAATAATTATCTCTTAATTGTTATTGTAACTAGTTCCTATCCAAGAATGAGGTAAATATTTCAAATACTCCGCTTTGAGGATATGAGAAAATAATTAAATAAGATGGTGTTTGTATGTGAATGTAATTTTAACGAGCAAAATTTAAAATGCAATTTAAAGTTTCCCTTCAAACAAGTTGCTTGCATTCCCTTGAAGGCGGATTCTTTTGCTGTACTTCTGCGGTTAGTCTGTTCAGACTTTTCTTCTTTGTTAGCTTTCGTAAAACTCTCAGAGCTAATTGGCTTCGAATGTTTAAGAATACGTAAATAAGGGTGAAAAATAAAATTTCTTTAGGAAATTCCCTTTATCAGTAACTTGTAAAAGTGAATTGCTAAGTGTTTGTTAATAATGTATTTTAAGTAAAGTGGTCCTTTTACATTTGATAATTTAAATATTTAAGCATCTTAGATGAAAAAAAAAACACATGCAGTATTTTGCGTATAAATTATAATGATATTATTTACAATTTTACTTTTGTATTACACAATTAAAATATTTAGAAGTATAGTATTATTATTAAAAGTAATTATATTTTTCAAGCTATAAATTTATTTCCATTTGATAAACTCGATTGACTTACATTCCAGTAATTCACAAATCGTAAGCGCAAAGGCGCTTGGAATGTAGTTGAAGCCGAAGCAAAAAGGTAGTTTTAACGGTACTAAATCATATCTTGGATTGAAGTCTAGCCAAGGCAATGCAAGTCTCGCATGTGTTCTAATTGTGGCATGCGGTCACTGACGTAACGGGTTAAGAGACGGTTGAGTGACCGCAAAGTACGTACTAATCGCGATCCCGGAAAGTAATCAAAGTTGTGTATAATCTAGGAATTTCCTTAATCATTTAAAATTCATTGCCATAAATTTCTAGTCTATGCTAACTTTTAATTTTGATACTTTAAAACTTTGGCTATTGAAACGCTGTCAAAACGCTATCAAAACATTTATACTGAATAACATTATATGATTATTTTCAAAGTTCTCATTCAATCTCAGTAATTAACATTTTTACGTTACATTTGTTATAAGTTTAACTTTTAATAATTAACATTTTAACTTCTTTATTTAGAAAGTTTAGTCTACTAGCTGCCAAATGTCACTGAACTAAACTGATCTGAAACGGCCTGTAAGCGTCCCACTGTTGGGAAAAGGTCTTTATTCAATGTAGGAAAAGGGTTGGCTAAAGCTTAGCCGCTACATTATCCGCGATATTAAATCTAGATAATTTCCTTACTAAGAGTAACGATCGTTATAAGGCGCCGAGGCGTTAGAGCCAACCCACAAACCCACAAAGACAAACACAGTACAGAAATAAATATTTGTATAAGGATCTTTTTTACAGGGACTCGAATCTGCGACCATCAGCGTCACCATAGATCAGTGTTATCTAAATATTTATTTATTTTATTTTACACTTTGTTATACGTACAGTATTATAGAAAGATACATGTAATTGAAACACAAGTATAAATGGTACGACTTACTAAAGTGATCACGTGGGTGAATCAGTTATGGACATCTGTTTAAAGTATTAAAGCTTTTTCTGTTACATGATTCCACATTTCTTTACTGTAAAATAAAAATAGAAACTAAAAATTTAAATACACTAATACAGTATACAGCAGTATTAATTCAAGTTTTATAACATTTGCAAAAAAAAACGGGCGATTTCGATTTTCTTCCTGGCTGAAAAAAATAAAATACCAAAAAGGTTTTAATCATTTGAACATATTACTGGCCAGTTATAAAAGTGCTATAATGTTTATAAGAGTACATTCCAAATTCAAATTTTTGACTGAGCCTGGTTTTCAAAGATAAAACGAAATTTTAACAAAAAACAATAACCGACTTCAAAGCAAAAAAAAAAGAACGGTAAAACAAAAATGCACTAAAAAGTAAAAAAATAATTACGTATTCTTTTGTCTGTAATCAAATTATTACGATAATATAATGTATAATTATTGTTGTTTTCGGAGTCGGTGTCAGCCAACGTAGTTTAACATTACAATAGATGTACCTACACTATTACGCACTCTTTTCCTTATTTCCTTGGCTGAAACCGACTCCAATAACAACAATAATTATACATTATATTATCGTAATAATTTGATTACAGACAAAAGAATACGTAATTATTTTTTTACTTTTTAGTGCATTTTTGTTTTACCGTTCTTTTTTTTTGCTTTGAAGTCGGTTATTGTTTTTTGTTAAAATTTTGTTTTATTTCTTGATTTTTAGTGAATCTATAGTTCGATAACTGATTTATTTATATAAAGCTGGGCGGTTACAGTTCACAAGCTACAGGTACCACCCTCGAAAAATTGACAATGCCCAATTTGTTAACGATAAAGGGATGCCACTCGGACGCAGGTAATAACGATATTAATTTAAGTTGTATAACATAATATAATATATTGTATGTTATAAAAGAGGATATTAAAAATACATCCTTAAAATATTTTGCATTATGTTTAGCATATTTTATAATATGTTATACAACTTAAATTAATATCGTTATTACCTGCGTCCGAGTGGCATCCCTTTATGAATAAAAAATTGGGCATTGTCACATTCCTTTGACGTAAAAAAAAAGAACTAGTGAACTATAGAACAAAACACAAAACCCGAACAAAATCTGTTAAACATGTGCGTCTCATCAGGTTAGGTTAGGTCAGGCATAGAATGCGACATAATTACGCCGTATATTGTTTATATTCTGCCTATTGAATTACATTAAGCAAACGTAATGAGACCAACGGCATAAGTCATAACGTGCCTTCCTTTCTGCCTTTCATTAGGTATTAGATATTATATATTATGTTATAAACATTGAAGTTAAATTATTTATTTAATTTAAGTTGTTTATTTATTTCATTCCAATGCCACCCAAGATTCTAACTGTCATTACTTTCCTTTTACATCATAAAAGATTCCGCTGCTAAAAGACTAATACTTAGGTACACTTGTTACACACACAATGTCACATTTAAGATTTTAGTCTATGACAAATGACGCAAAATGGTGTCCGTTAAATATTTTGACAAATTAAAAATTTTAAAACAATTAGTAACAGTTAGTAAACAGTTAGTCTAGTTAATCACCGATGAAAAGTTATTCCTTTACACTTTGCCGTATAACTATTTTTGAGATACGATCTTTTAAATACAGGACGCGCTTTGAAACGTGCTATCTCAAAGTTCAGCGCAACATAACTCTACACCTGAGTCGTAATCTGAGAAACAAAATATAATATTGTATAGTTTAACTCGTAGTAAACATAAAAAACATAACACGTGATAATCTTCCGAAACAAATTAAGCCTCAAGGAACGATAGTGTGCAACGCGAACCGCGCAGCGACGCGCGGTATCAGGAACAAATATACGCATTATTAAGGATTACTCAAAAACTACTAGTCACATCTCGCTCAAATTAAAATGGGACCACATGACGAGCACTAGCTTTTGAATATAAAAAGAATCATTAAAATCGGTACACCCAGTAACAAGTTATGAGGTAACACACATAAAAAAAAAAAAAAAAAAAATACAGACGAATTGAGAACCTCCTCCTTTTTTTGAAGTCGGTTAAAAATAACTTTTAACTACATTTTGTGGCGCGAATTCCCTATAGTTATTATCGACTCTAATTAACTTTTTGTCAATTTTTATTAATTTATCTGGTGTCCTTGACATTTAAAAGTATTGTTATTGCTGTTTAGCAATCTCGAAAATGGTAGATAAAGTGATAAAAGCGAGCAAAATTGTTGCGCTGCTTGAAGAAGGTTGCAGTCAATACTTCGTGGCTCAGAGGCTAAGTGTGAGTCGGTCGACAGTTCAAAGGACCTGGCAGCGCTATCAAGAGACCGGTTCCGTCAAGAGAAGGCCTGGTTCTGGCAGAAAGACATGTACCGAACCACGGGATGATCGTTTTCTAGTTAGTCAAGCGTTGAGAAATCGCAAATCTTCTTATGTGGACCTCAAGAACACCCTCGAAGAAGTAAGAAATGTGCAAATTAGTCTATGGACGGTCAGGAGGAGGCTTCTCGCTGCTAATATACACAGTCATCGCCCGGCACGCGGCCCTAAATTACTCCGTGGACATCGAGTTGCCAGGCTTAGCTTCGCTCGAAATTGTGTGTCATGGACTCATGAAGACTGGGATAGGGTATTGTTCTCCGATGAAGCCAGGATATCTCTGCATGGTGAAGACCGACGTCGGCGAGTGCTACGTAGACGAGGAGAACGCTTTGCAGAGGCATGTTTTGAAGAAATCACACCTTATGGAGGGGGCTCTGTTATGTTTTGGGCAGGAATAAATTCTATGGATCGTACGGAGTTAGTCTTCATCGAAAACGGTACACTGACTGGACACCGATACATAACGGAAGTTCTAATTCCTTATGCACAACCCGCTTTAACCGCTCTTGGCGAAAACTCAATTTTTATGGACGACAACGCTCGCGCCCACCGGTCTGGCGGTGTGGATGCGTATATGCTAGAAGTCGGAATTCGTCGTTTGGACTGGCCAGCTAGAAGTCCGGACCTCAATCCCATAGAGCATGTCTGGGACGTTCTGAAGCGACGAGTGAGATCAGTGCAGCCGGCTCCGCAGACCATCAGAGAGCTAAAGAATGTGATTACCGCGGAGTGGGAACGTATTCCCCAAGAAACCATAAAAGATATACTCACTAGCATGCCCAGACGAATGCAAGCTGTGATTTCAGCAAGAGGGGGTCACACTCAATACTAAACTTTTATCTGCTTTTAATGTATTCAAGAAAAACAAAGAAATTAACGCGTTTCATTTTTATTTAGCGAGCAGGTACAATCATAGTGTTTTGAGCTTAAACATTATTTCTTAATAATTTAATTAAAATGTTATGATAAAACTGATGAAAACTATTCCTTCCTAATTAATTTATAAAATTCTGAGGATAACAATACCTAAAATTGTCAAACAAACTAATAGTAACTATAAAATAGTTCTTTGCTTAAGTGCCCGTTTTTTTTGCAAAAGAGTTTATCTATACATATAATAAAATGGTAGAAAAGTCAAAACTGTACATTGAATATTTTTTAAAAAGAATACTTGGGGTGTGATCTACAATCGATACCGAAGCCAAAAATATAGTTTTTAGAATTTTTGTCTGTTTGTCTGTTTGTCTGTTTGTCTGTATGTATGTCCGGGATAAACTCAAAAAGTACTGCATGGATTTACTTCAAATTTGGCACGAATATTATTAAGAAGTCGGGTCATAACATAGGCTACATATTATCACGCTATCACCTACGGGGAACGAGCAGTGAACCTTTATTTCTTCAACGCATTCTGTAACAGCGTGTAATCTAACGACGCATATTTGAATGTTGTTATTATGTTAATAACCATGCTATAAGCTATCTTCACACTATAAAAATCACGAAATATAAGTAACTTAGGCTGATAAACATAATAAATGTAAGAATGAATGTAATATAAGAAATGAATATAAGTAGTATCAAGACAAGCAGCGCCATCTATGAGATTTTAAAAACATCAAGTCGAATTACATGTGTAAACCCTTTTTGGATATAAATAATTTAAATTTGATCATGTTGGCGAGGTTAATAGTTGTTTACAAAAGTCATAGATGGAGTTGTGCATTTTAATAAAAATTAAAATGCACAACTCCATGATGAGCAAGACAATTTAAAAAATGTGTTTATATAAGTTTTAAGCTGCTTCATCTATGTCTTATAAAATTCATCGAGTTTTTCTGTATGTAATAACAAACAGAACTCAAAAAGAACTGAATAGATGTATAACAAAATTTAAACTCGAAAACGGCACGCTATTGCTGTAAGCAATTTGAGCTAAATAACGAAGAAAGAGGAAAATGAAGCATGCCATATATGTTATAAAGATAAGAAATGCTTATGCTTCTCCGGAACCTATTTCCTCAAAAGTTGTGGAACGGGACCCGCCTTAAAGTCATCTCGCTCCACAGACACACCATTGAGGTGGAAATTCTTACGGGTTGTGGCGTCGGCGAAGCAGTATTTATACCACGCATTCCCCTCATTCCTCATAACTTCCCGTTCCAGTTCAAGCGCGTACAGTTCCTCGTGAGTGTTTGCTTTGCGATGACCATCAATAAGTCGCAGGGGCAGACACTGAGGGTAGCTGGTTTCGACCTCAGGACGAGCTGCTTCACACGGGCAGCTGTACGTCGCGTCGCTTGCTCCCGCGTCACCAGTCCTGACTCTCTTTACATTTTGGCTGCGGAGAGCCAAACTACTAATGTTGTTTATCGAGAAGTCCTATAAATATGTATTTTTACCATATTCTGTATTCCTTATTTATTATTTTCTCCATCCGTTTCAGTCACAACTTATGACTTAATTCAGCAGAATCACCATAAAGTCATTTATTCAAAGCAGGCTAAAAATAAGCACTTTTTGAAAGTCAATTTTACAAAAGACAGTCTCCCTCTGTTACTGTACTTTCTGTAGATATGAAATGTAAAGAAGAAACGGGTAAATGAATGTTATTTTAAAAGGTATAATCGTAGGTATTTTTGTTGCTGTATAGCGTTCACGCAGACGACGTCGCGGGCAGCAGCTAGTCGTCCGATAAAAGTAGACAAACACATATAGAACCAAAAATTGATTCAGGGAGAATCAAAATTAATGTTACCGCTGAAATCTGAAAACGATTTTTTTTTTCTGATTTTTATTACCGAGAGAAAATTTCGTTAACCTGTAAAACGGTAATAAGTGATATAGAACTGAAATAGACGATAATTTTAAAAATCATGTAATAAAAATAATCTACATTAGCTTCGTTGCAAAGATTTACTAACATTCGAATAACGTAAAAAAAAAGAGTCGTTAAAAATTCGTGTAGGTGGATTCGTTAAGCAAATCTCGGCTCGCAATCGGTTTTTCATCATGAATATGGTGTAAGGCTGATTAAATTTCGTTTTCGTCCTTCTCTGTGCACAGTTAATCTTAATGAGCTTACGACGTATGCACTCTGTGTGATATGATTTAGCCTCTGTGGACTTAGATATGCAAGTGATTTTATTGCTAAAAATGTTAATTAATTTCGGATTATATTATTCTACTTTAAGAGTATTACGTGTCAATTACGTGTAATGGTTTTTCGTATATTTTTATTAATCCTGTTGTCATTCCTAAAAATAAAGTAGTTCATTAAAAGAGTAGACAGAGAGTGACTGAAAACTTAAAGCTCAATATCATTTAACTTATTTTAAGAGTAGAAAAGATTCTGGCAATTATATGTTTTATTATTATATTTCGCATAATGTCTAAGTTAGTCATTAAATTAAGAATCTGTAATGTATGAAGACCAGACCTTACATTATTAATAAACTCAATAAAAATATTATAAAATAATTATAACCGATCGCCATCCATTCATTAAGCCTGTCATATAAAGTATGAATGCCTGCTTAAGATTGGTCGTATGTTCCAAGGTTTCTATACAATCCGTATTTCAATTTATTTTTACAAATGCTACACGTTAAAATATCTGTAAATTCTGAAACGAAAGCGAAGACTTTATTATGTTTAAAATTTACTATCACGATTTATTATTAGTACAGATTACGTATAAAAATAATTACTAGTATATATACTGTATATTTAAAATTCTAATTAATTCACTTCTCCCGATTAATCTCTATGATGTCATACAAGGATTATCTATTTATTTAGATATCTAATTATTATATTATTAGAATTATGTAAAGGAAATTCTTTATTAAGTCACTCATTACTAGTCAAGTTATCCCTTTTGTAGACAATAAATAAATAAATATGTTTAGCATACTGTTACTGACCTACTGTTGCGAAGGTAGGCAACTTAGTGCCTGTGTTTTACGTAACAGTCGACTGACATATCTACATATATCTAATTTTTATGTATTACACCCAGACTCGGGCGGGAATCGAATTCAAAACGCTAGAACAGAAAGCAGGGTCGCTGCCAACTGCACCAACGGCCTTTTTTTTGTGTCGCAGCGGAATCCATTTACGGTTGATATCCAGGACGCCCGGTTAGGCAGTCCTAGACCTATGTCGGACTCGGCACTTTGGAAGTGCAGTACTGTACTAAACGCCTGCGGGAGCCTTTAGCTGCTTTAATTGGAGGGTCCCGGATCTGCAGGCAACAGGATCCCTCCAGCGACAGGCTGGCCTCGGCGAAAAAGCCAGACTTCTCCTCTATGGGGACTGTCCGGCTCACCTCTGAACAGTCCCGACGACGCCATGTCTAGCGGGACCGGATTCGCATCCCGGCCCGACACGGACACACACTGTTACTGGAGGCGCATTAAGTAGCGCCTCCTACGCACCGCCATTCGTCGCCCGCGGAAACTGGACCAACAGCCTACTCATAATATATTTACTTCGTTGTTGACATAATACGTATTTTCAGTTTCAGAAATATTTGCTTATACGCTATGTATGTTAGAATTAATTTCACTCATAATCAATACATGAGCAGTATTGCAGCATAACTTTTAGATGAATTTAAAAAATTACATGTTTAAAAAGGAACATTTTTTTATTTAATATAACAGACTATCCGTAAGGATAGATACGTGTTTCTATTTCAAGTGATACATTGTAGTACACGAGTTACATTATGCTAAACTTTTTTTTATAGAGAGACACTCGTAAACTAGTCTGGCATTTTATTCAGACCGCCACAGAGTAGATAATCATTTATTAAAAATTAAATTTTACAGCAATAAAATTCTAATAATATATATATATATAATAATATATATATATATATATATATATATATATATATATATATATATATATAACATTTATATATATATATATATATATATATATATATATATATATATATATATATATATATATATATAAGAGCACAAATTATAAAACAATGTTAATCCTACTACTAAAGACCCATCTACTTTAACTACTTAACTTTATTTTAAATTTCATTTATCTACTCAAAAAGTAATAAACAATGAATAGGCAATACGTAACACAGATGCATCAGAAGTGGCATTCCGTTCCGGTACCGCTACAGCGACCGCGTACAACTTATACAAGTAGGCTTCCGAGAAATCCTACTTCATTTACGTCGCCTCTTTTCACCTCGGTATGCGACTTGAAATTACAGTTTGATTGTTGTACACAGCTTAGTACCTCGTGATAATAGCACGTTATTACCTACTGAACAAAAACAAGCCGTTTCGTGTAATCATACTGAATCGGTTTTTATAACTACTCGTAGCATGGATATTACGTACTACAATAATAGGACAGCATTTTTAAATGACACCTATATTTGTTTACAATCTAGCGTACATCAAATTATTTATATTAACTGTTTAAATATTGTTCACGTTCAAAATTAACAAAAAATATATAAAGTACATTGTATTCTAATAAAGACAGTGACATTCTTTGGTAATAATGGACATCTTTGGATACGGAACACAGTCCAAAGGTTGTCTTTATGACTTAAAATACTGCTTCATTTATGGCATTTTTTTTAAACTTGAATTTAAAACCGACAGTCACGAGCTACTTTGGTCTGTTACACGGACCGTAATGTTGTTACGCAAAAAAATTCTAATCTCAACATTTAGACAGCATGTTTTAAGAGACATTTCGAGATATGTTCCCGTGACAGCTGATCAATTAGTATCTTATTAAGCTTCAATCTCCTTAATAGGACAAGAGGACTTTTCCAAACAGTGGGAGTTTTACAGGCTGTAACAGACAAAGCTCTCTCTAAATAAGAAATCAAATCCTCGACAATATATTTCTCAAGAAATCTCTGATGTATAAGCCGATAGATCATTATTATTATATCAACTAAACTATAATTGAGAAGGGAAGGAATTATATACATATGAGAAACAAAATTATGGCGATATAATTATATCATCACTTGAAAAATAATTATTTTATAACAAGTGAATCATCCTGTAAATAACCATCCATCTAGAAGAAAGGTTGGAGCTTAATCACCCACGCTGCTCCACTATGAGTTGGTGGATAATTTCCCTACCATGAGTATCGGTCGCTATGAGATGTCTATGATAACAACCAGGACCGACGGCGTAGAGCACGTCTTTACGAGGCACGATGTGAAGATCCACAAGGAAATACACCCAGACCAGAAACAATATTTGTACAAATATCTGCCCCGAGCAGGAATCGAACCCGAGACCGCTGGCGTTATGGCGACTACACGCACCACTACACCAGAACGGTTGTGACCGGTTGGTATTGTTTATTATAAGATATATTTAATTGAAGCAGGTTGTGCGTCCTTTAAACGTGCGTTCTCTACCCGTGCGGAATCTTCAACCGATTTGCCACTCGTCTGTGCGTCGAGCTATTGAGTGTTAAGTACTTAGCACGGTAGGTGCGAGAAGTGCCAGATTCCAGACCTATTTGTTTATTTTAAAAAAAAAAACAACGCTTATGATGTTTACTATCGTTTTATTGTAAAATTACTGTTTACTTCAATTTTTAAATTAAAAAATAAAAAAGCATTTATAAATCATATTTAAAAGAATAGACCTCTAATATAATAAATACAAATTTATAATAAATACAAATATATATATATATATATATATATATATATATATATATATATATATATATATATATATATATATATATATATATATATTAAATAAATATTAACCAACAATCACACCACGTTAACCTAGCCCCGTGCTAAGTTCGTAAGAACTTGTGTTACAGGTACTAGGAACGGAAATGAATTTAAGAAATTTATATAAATACATATATACACGTCCATGACCCGGTGCAGACATCTATATTCGTCATACAAATTATCTGCACTTGGCGGGATTCGAACCCGCGACCGCTGCGTAAAGTGTCCAGACTCCTAAGAGTTGCCTGATCACTCGACCAGCCGGCCGGTTGTTTATAAATTCAAAAGTATAAAATAAAATTTTTGTCTGTCATCGTTCATACATGCGCTACTTTACATTCGGACCGGGTTTTAATACAATACATAATATAAATATACTTACTATATTTATATTATGTATTATAAGTTTTTGTTTATACTTCATTCATTTAAGAGTATTTTACATACACAAATATTGATTTAAGAAATATGCAACTACCTGGTAATTTTCGGTCAGACCCTTGTTTTCTGTAAGCTCGGTTGTGTGGACGCACGTCTATTGTCACTTCAAGACAAAAAAACTCTTCATTATAAAGACCTTAATCTTTCAGATTCATTGAATAATTTTTTATTAACATTTACCTGCGTCTGGTTTAGTTTCAATCTTCCTACTTAAAAATATATATTTTAAGTTATAACAATGCGGAGTTTGAAAAGGACACACACAAACACCTATATAAAATTGTACCCAAAAACAAATTGTGGTCAAATATGTATTAAAAATTCGAACAGTTTTTGGACAAATAAAATTTATCCCAAGAACAACAGAAGGAAGAACGTTGCAGTTAAACGAACTGCAAGTATACGTTCGTAAGACGAAGCAAGATTAACCATGTTTTATTTTACATTTTATGAGGTTGTTGTAATTTTTATGTTTTATTCAATAACTTTGACTGTTTGTTCTAAAAATCTAAAAATATGTAATATATCTTTCATACCCTCAAAACAAGTCCAACCATTTGATATGACTCGATAAATTTTATGATTATTTTTTTTAACTCACATACACACTCAGTTGACTCGTTCAGTAGATTCCACATAAATCGGCTGTAACAGAAACACAGAGAGTGATTCTAATTTTTTTTTTTAAATTGTGTTTCTGCAAAAAACCTCAAGAAGACTTAAAGATGTATCTACACAACTCAACAAAATCATAATTTTGTGTAGGATTATGTTGTTTACAACGACAATTATTGTGAAATATAAGCAAAATTTACAACATACTACAATTATATTTACAATATTATATATACATCTATGAAGGTCAGGCTAATGCAAAGAGCGATGTTTTATGAGAAGGAATCCAGTGTCTCTCATTGTCAGTAAGACGTATTAAGACATTTAATAGCTCATAATACCATACCTTTAAATTAAAATCAGAATTTCCTGAATGATTCTATAAAATATACAGTTTATTGTTAAACATATCGTAACATTTTATTAAAATTATCCTTCATACGTAGTAAATACCCTAGTAGGTAGTAGTTATAAAACTTATACGTATCATAATGATCGCCTAAGTTCATTTATACAATTTAATCTTCTTAGTTGTATCAACAGCAAAGTCTATAAACTATTTCTTGAGATTATTGTTACGGAGACGACGTACTGAGTAGACACGAACGTTTATTTAGATGTTAGTCGGCTAAGTTAGTTTAACTTTAATCCAATAACAATTATAGGATGTGGAAATATCCTTTCTATGATTAAATTGTATTTAAGACAGAATTTATTCGACATATCAAATTAAGTTGATATTTTATTTATTAAAGAATTATATACATTTAATTACGACCGTTCTGGTGTATTGGTGCGAGTAGTCGCCTCAACGCCGGCGGTCCCATACTCCCATCGTGCTTATATTCTATATTAATGTATGATTATATAGATAAGAACGATGGGAGTGTCATAGTCATTCTAGTTTACTAAAATCTCTAAATTAAATACAGATTTAAAAAAAAACTCCAGCAGTCGCAGGTTCGATCCAGCTCGGGTCCTTGTTGTTATCATGGACACTTGATAACAATCGTTACTTATAGTCATACTACATTACTCATAGTAGCGAAATTATCTGCTAACCCGCAGTGGAACAGCGTCGTGGATTAAGCTCCAACCGTTTTCCTATATGGAGAAGAAGCCTTTTCCAAACAGTGTGACAATTACAGCCTGATACAGTGACATATATATATATATATATATATATATATATATATATATATATATATATATGTATATATTTATATATTTATATATGTATATATTATTAATAAAACGGAGGTTTTAACAGATTTATTATTTGTAACAAATGTCTTGTCGTCAGTATCACATATTTCTGCTATTTAAGTCCAAAATAAAGCTTTTAGAGTGTTACAAAGTTTGATAGCGAGAGTGTTCGACAATTATTCTCAAGGTTATGGCAGTAAAAGTGCTGTAAAATAGATAAGCAATATATAGTCGCACCTTTGTTACATAATCGTATAGGCTATCTTTATTGCACCGCCTACTACGTTTTTATATAACTAGGTATATACTTTATAGTTATTATATACTCTATAGTTATTACTTTTATTTCAGTTATCTACTCGTACCTACTTACCATAAAGTAAAATAAACGCCGCTAAACATATTTATTAAAATACATCTAACCCTCCTACGCCTGTTTATTATATGTTACATATATCTATACTACGTGTAGATATATCACGTATTTTAATGAACAGTTTGGCATTGTTATTAGGCTTTTATGACAGCAAGTCGATACTTTTATAAAGGGTTAATATTATACTGTTTCATTTTGTTGTGTGCCATAGATTGTTACTTTAGTACCGTGTAATCGTGATAATACGTTGTATCGAAAAGTCATAGAACTTGTCGATTAACGATAAAATTGAATCATAATTATCTATTTTAATAATCTAAATTACTGTTATTACAAAGGCTTCTTAGAACAAAAGCTTACACGGTACACGCTTCGTTTTTTAATTCGTATTGTATAGTCAACGGTTATGAGTTATTACGAGATTTTGATACAAAAAAAATTAAAACAGTTACTACTTTTTGAGTCATGAAATTAATTTCAATTACGTTTTTATAATATCTTCCTTATTACTACTTTGATCTTTTTTACTTTACGAGTACATACAAATTGTTGGATCATAACTTGCATCAACATCATAATCATACATCTTTCATATTTAAAAGTCACATAGTAAAATATTATAATTCATTCAAAAAAGTACTTAAAATAATTCATATTTAATTATTATCGAACACAAAACACATAAAATCACACAAACAATACTTAAAAGCATGCCTTAACAACAGATTTACATTTTGTAGCTTTAGTATAGTTTTGTTCAATTTAAACATTTTTCATTTACATGCTCTGTAGAGAAATAACATCAAAAATATAATATAATATAAATATAAATCATTTTTAATACAAAACCTTACCTAATAATTTTATTCATGTCCAAATACATAATCATGGTTTTTTACTATGACATCTGACAAATGGTTTCAGATTTGGCGAAACGATTTGAATGATTCAAAACGTCATACGAACGACCGAACCTCCTCAGTTTTATAAAGATTTACGAGAATTCTGAAAAGCACATTTTTAGAGAAGCACTTCGTTTAGTGGATATGTGTGTTCGTGAAATAGGTCGGTAAATAATCTGTTGATTTAACGTGGCCAGGGAACGTTACGCAGATCGGAAGATAGGAGTCAAGTAAAAGTATCAATAACATCGTAAATTAATTTCCCGGTAACGATAAATTAGTTTAGTTAGATTTTGACTTAACATACTATCTCTCTTACTATTTCCAGAAGGAAACGAGGAACATTTTTATTTTTCGGCTAAAACCGTTTGGTAAATATTGACTAAAGACGCAATTTATTTATGTCATTCCTTTTAGTCTAATCAAAAATAATTCTTTTTTATAACAAGCCGAAAAAATCTACGCCCAACCTAATCTTTGTTTTCGATCAAATATATGTTATTATACGTATGATATATTTGGTTTATGTAAAAACATCAATTTATTTTGTTACAGAATAATGAAAAAATATTATTATAATGCTTCGATTAAACTGCATATCCGCCTTGATTTAAAAATAGTTTTTTCGAATATTTTTTTTTTAATTATGAGTATAACGAAAACTCAAATCAAGACAAAGACGCAGCATACATGCTCATAAAATATTAATAGAATTCATACTATCTATATTTGTTGAAAAGGGTCAATATTCCTTTAAATAGACGCTTAAATGTTATTTTTCGGGTATTGGGTGTGACATGCGGTGGTTGTATGGGAATGAAGGCAAAAACCACGGAGATCTAAACCGGACCGCCTGTCACTACCAACTGCAGATAATATCGCAGAATCCAATTTCGTGGTTTTGTTATCACCCTTAGCGAAAATTTAAATCTTTTTTCTTTTAAAAATCTTCCATTATAGGTACTTAAATTCTCAAATTAGTTATAAATTTTGTAACTACGAGTAACAAACTCTATTTATAATTTATTGTTTTATATTATTTATAAGTGTAAGATACATATTTAGATACTAATAATTACATAGTTACCATATTTTAATAAATGTAACTTTTTTTTTTGTATTTTCATTGTCATTTATTTATATAAGCTTTTATTTATCTATATAAGAAGGCTTAATTATAATCCATATGCGATTTTACGGGCATATACTCGCTACCGCTGCCAAGTAGTGTTATCATTTGATAATACTGTAACTTGGTAATAAGATTTGAGAAATGAGCGGCGTGTCAGCGACACGCTACGGGGCTTGATGAATGATTCCGTAATGCAACAGATCCTTATCTTATAATGAAAAACGCTTAACGTACCGCATTTAAACAATATAATCTCAATTATTCACATATTGTTTCAACCCAATTATAGAGCTCAATTTACGTTTTCTTATTTCACAACTTACGAGTGTACTACTTAATGTACTATCGCGATTTTCATTAACTACTTTTTATATATATTTATAATAAAGGCCCTTTTTAATATTGTATTCGGGACGTCTTTAGTTACTTTGACTAATACTAATAAATATAAACAGTTCAGACTTGAAATTTAGAATAAGTGATATGTGTAATGTTGGCAACGGTAAAAATAGTTCAATAAAATATATTATATTATACTCATTATGATGGTAATCATGATTCAGAACGAGAGCTTAATTAACTAGAGTCTGTGCAACTATCACGGAACACAGCGGTCATCTTAATGAATTTCATTATGATTATAATCTACTGACTTACATACTTACTGTAAAATGCGAGTAGAATATAATTTCAGTTTTATGCGTTTCAACAGTTAGCGAAACCAATTTCATTTATATCTATTACTAAGTATAAAAAATATATTTATAATATACTTACATATAAGTAAATTTTAATTAATTTATAGTAACGTCATTTATCTATACTAATATGAAATTGTAACAGATCCAAATTCTCTACATTTAATAATTTTTAGTACACTATAGTCGATAATGAAACCAAAAATGTATTTTTTTTTCATTTTTATGCCTCTGTATTTCAGCCTATATCTTGGCTATGCATGACGCTAAAACTACTGAATAAAATTAAATAAAAATACGCATGATTTGAGTTCATTCTACAAGATAGAACTTTGAAACTTTTTTCTTTGGGAGAGCGGATGAAATTCAAAATGTGTACTTAAATGTAATTCATTAATAGGTTGTCCAATTTCAATTATTCTTTTTTGTTTAAAAGTAGATACTTTAATGTTATAATATTTCGAGGTCTGTTTTTGTATGTTCAGAAATTACAGATATACAATTCACAGTAAGAGGGAGGAATTAACATGAAACCCAGAATATATTCTGTACATTCAGAATTCATCATTCATCATCATTCATCTTTAAACATACGGCTCATTTTAAGGTGGGGAACATACTTTATCTTATAAATTAAAGAATAATTAAAGAAATGAAAGGCGAAGTCATGAATGAAGTCTCGAGTAAATTTAGTTTTAAATAAAACTACAGTACCATACATACTGTAATACAAAATAAAAATAAATAATTACTTACTGATAGAAATATTGTAAAAAAAAAAATAACGTCAGCGTGGAAGTGTACACAAAATGTAGGCCCTTCCCTATGTAATCAAAGAACAGAATCTTTGTGATAAATATGAACAGGTTTCTCTCTCTCTAAATAAATTATTTAGAAATTTAAAATTAAAAAAATCAAAGTTTTAATTATTTCCATTGCGATAGAGAGGATGGAATACGTGCCGTTAAGCTGATTTTGCAGTTTTCGTAGACACTTGCCTTTGAAGCTGTCTCTCTGACATGCAGGCTGAATCGCAAATAGCCCTAGCTTCAGGAAACAGCTCTAGCTTCAGGATTAAGGCTCTAATCCACCAGGTCTCTTGTCATGAATACGACTAATTCCAGCGGTCTCGATAAGAGTAGAATGTATAATCAAATTATCGAAACTAGATTGATTATCTATACAAATAATAAATCTGTTAAAACCTCCGTTTTATTAATACACTATATATCATCAAGAATAAATTTTAATAGCGCGTTTTTTTTTCAATCAGCGCCATCTCTTATCGTTTTTTGTTCGTGCACGTATCACGTAAAAAGTACAAAACCAATGTAAATAACTTTAATACATAAAAATTATACATAACTCACAGTATAATTTAGTTTTTGTTTCATTGCAATTAAATTTAAAAATAAGTATTTAAGAAAATAGAAATAGGTACCTACGCCGCCAACGCCATCTGGTCTAAGGAATCTTAAAAACTCACAAAACTTATTTTTGAGTTATTATTTTGTTAAACTTATAAGTTTACTAAATATGTCGGATAGGAATAGAAATCGTTTTAATATTTTAGATAAACATCATTTTCAATTAATATAATTATATAATTATGTTAAATGTCACTAAATATAAAAACGATATGCTACCATTATACGATAGATGGCGCATGTAGGTGATAAAAAATATAAATTTATAATTTTTAAAATTTTAGTTAAATACCCGTGCGAAGCCGGGGCGGGCCGCTAGTTGTAAATAATATATAAAAAAAGGTTTTACAATTTAATTAATACGTATAGTGTTCCAAAATTAATTCGTGTAGACTGCAATTTCATTTAGCAATTTAGGGCTAAATTTACCATGCAATATCGCACAAAACCGCGGCTCATGAAACTTATGTGTGCATACAAAGGCATTAGATATTTAACCTCGCCGTGCTGGGCTACAAAGCGCCATTCTTGTCCGGATTATAATGAGTTACATTGTCGCTACCCGCTACCCGCTACCTGCATACTACGGCAATTGATGTCCTTTGTAACAAGCACTGACTTTTTTAGGTAGCGTATTCAGTCTTTAAACTGTTATTCTTAATTATTTTATATTTATCTTTTATAATGAATTATTTAGTTACTTGATTATAAATATTAATTAAATAAAATTTAACTGGTTTAATAAGTAGGTACAATTGAAATAATTTGTAACATGACTTGTATAAGTTACACTAAAAAAATTTTTTTTTTATTCATAATATTTGAATTGTTAAATAATAACTACTTAGTTCTAGTAACTAGAAATTTCATTTAAATAAGATAAAAATTTCATAAAATGGTGGCTTAATGATAAAAACGTTTAGCGTTGGCTTCGTTAGGGCTTCGGCCTTAGACGTCATATACGTATGTAAAAAAAAAATAACGAAAATAACTATTACATAAAAAGGAATTTTATCAGACACATTAGAAATTTCCTAATATTATTATAGTTTAATGTTTCGTCGAGCTTACGAGACGAGGTACCAATCCATTAGATTGGCACCTATCAAAAATATACTTTAGGTAGAATACTATACTATAACCGATTAAAATTATCGTCAAAATCCCACTACACTGTAAAATGTTCTGCTGTAGTGATATTAAAAAAATCTTGGAATTGTTAATCTTCTTCTTTTAGCGTCTGTTAAGACTGAATTATTTTTTACCAGGTCAAATTATATACAAGACCTTACAGAAATTAAAGTGTGAAATGTCTTCGTCGAGAAACGACGTCATCTGGAGGCACGGCAGTGCCTCCGCCAAGTCGAGCAAAAAAAAAAAAAAAGTGGCACGGCCGTACTATCCTTTTCTCGAAGCAATTCAGGCCATTTTCGACCCCCTATAACTTCGTTGCGGATAAAACTAGAAGTCTGAATTTTCAATACCCAAGCAGGCATTGTATAAACACGGTATATTTCAAATTTCATTCAATTTGAACCAGTAGTTTAAGAATTATAATTAGTCAAAGTTAACGATTTTGTCACTCACTGACTGACCGATCATCAAAACTCTAAGGCACTTCTAGCAGACATAGAAGCTTCAAATTTAGAATACCATTAGTGTTTAGTATATAAACCGAGGAAAAATTCAAATATTGTGCAATTTCGGTCCAGTTTTCTAGATACACCAACTGCATAAATAACTTTGTAATCTCATATAAATATATAGGATTACAAAGTTACATATGCAGTGGATAAATCAATGTAAATAAAAGTAAATAACTTTTAAAATGGTCAACGGAATGAAAAAGCAAGAATGGAACATGTCTTATGAAATTGTACCAAAATCTCGAAAAGAATTAAAGTAGACAAAATTGAAAAAAAAAAAAAGAAATAATAAGTACTAATAATAAGTACTACCTACTCAAAATAACTTTTGTATTTTGAAGTTATACTTCTTGATGAGACTAATTTTTACGATACGTGCGCACACTGTGACAAAAATAATAAAACCGACAACATGAAGTTAACTAGTAGGCGCCGCGCAATTACACTAACTTACTTCATTGCGCTGATGTGTCAGCTCAACAAGATTTTATTTAGTTTCACCTGTCCCGATGTTTGTCATCAAATCTTGCAAATTAAATTTGATTCAAAATAATAATAATAATAAACGTGTGATAATGCAATATTATGATGACATGTTGCTAATCTGATGGAGGAGCTAAAAGGTGGCCATAAGAACTTCGCAATGCAACGACACAAACTCATCGAGTGGGCTCGTCTGAATCTTCTTGAAGAGTAGTTTGTCTTTCAATGGTAACCAAGGTCTGATGATGGAGCTGGAAGGTGGTCATAGGAACTTTGTAATAAAACAACGCAACCTCAACGAGTTTCGGCTCGTTTGATTCGTCTTGACGAGTAGTTTGTCTTTCAATGTTAACTAGGGTCTGGTGATGGAGCTGGAATGTGGTCTTAGGAGCTCTGTAATGAAACGACGCAACCCCATCTAGTTTCGGCTCGTTTGATTTGTCTTGACGAGTACTTTGTTCTTAAATGGTTACCAGGGTCTGATCTGATAATGGAGCTGAAAAGTGACCATAAGAACTTCGCAATGAAACGACACAACCACATCGAGTTCGGGCTCGTTTGAATCGTCTTGACGAGTAGTTTGTCATTCAATGTAAACTAGGGTCTGGTGATGTAGCTGGAATATAGTCATAGGAACTCCGTAATGAAACGACGCAAACCCATCGAGTTTCAGCTCGTTTGATTTGTCTTGACGAGTAGTTTGTTTTTATATGGTTACCAGGGTCTGACCTGATAATGGAGCTGGGAGGTGGCAATAGAAACTTCGCAATGAAACGACACAACCTCATCGAGTTCGGGTTCGTTTGAATCATCTTGACGAGTAGTTTGTCTTTCAATGTTAACTAGGGTCTGGTGATGGAGCTGGAATGTGGTCATAGGAGCTCTGTAATGAAACGACGCAACCCCATCTAGTTTCAGCTCGTTTGATTCGTCTTGACGAGTACTTTGTTCTTAAATGGTTACCAGGGTCTGACCTGATAATGGAGCTGGAAAGTGACCATAAGAACTTCGCAATGAAACGACACAACCACATCGAGTTCGGGCTCGTACGAATCGTCTTGACGAGTAGTTTGTCATTCAATGTAAACTAGGGTCTGGTGATGTAGCTAGAATATGGTCATAGGAACTCCGTAATGAAACGACGCAACCCCATCGAGTTTCAGCTTGTTTGATTTGTCTTGACGAGTAGTTTGTTTTTAGATGGTTACCAGGGTCTGACCTGATAATGGAGCTGGGAGGTGGCAATAGAAACTTCGCAATGAAACGACACAACCTCATCGAGTTCGGGTTCGTTTGAATCATCTTGACGAGTAGTTTGTCTTTCAATATTAACTAGGGTCTGGCGATGGAGCTGGAATGTGGTCATAGGAGCTCTGTAATGAAACGACGCAACCCCATCTAGTTTCGGCTCGTTTGATTCGTCTTGACGAGTACTTTGTTCTTAAATGGTTACCAGGGTCTGAACTGATAATGGAGCTGGAAAGTGACCATAATAACTTCGCAATGAAACGACACAACCACATCGAGTTCGGGCTCGTTTGAATCGTCTTGACGAGCAACTTGTCTTTTTATGATAACCAGGGTCTGATGATGGAGCTGGAAGGTGGCCATAGATACTTCACAATGAAACGACAAAACCTCACCGAGTTTGGGCTCGTTTGAATCGTCTTGAAGAGTAGTTTGCCTTTCAATGGAAACCAGGGTCCGATGATAGAGCTGGAAGATGGCCATAGGAACTCAGTAACTAAACGACATAATCACATCGAATATAGGCTCGTTTGATTCGTCTTGACGAGTGCTTTGGTGCTATATGGTAACCAGGGTGTGATGATGGAGCTGGAAGATGGCCATAGAAACTCATTAATTAAATGACATAAACCCATCCAGTATGGGCTCGTTTGATTCGTCTTGACGAGTACTTCAATGCAAGATGGTAACCAGGGTCTGATGATGGAGCTGGAAGGTGGCCATAGGAACTTCGCAATGAAACGACACAACCACATCGAGTTCAGGCTCTTTTGAATCGTCTTGACGAGGAGTTTATCTTTCAATGTTAACCAGGGTTTAGTGATGGAGCTGGAATGTGGTCATAGGGACTTTGTAATGAAACGACACAACCACATCGAGTTCGGGCTCGTTTGAATCGTCTTGACGAGAAATTTATTTTTAGATGGTTACCAGGGTCTGATCTGATGATGGAGCTGCAAGATGGCCATAAGAACTTCGCAATGAAATGAAACAACTTCATCGAAATCGGGCTCGTTTGAATCGCCTTGACGAGTAGTTTGTCTTTCTATGGTAACTAGGATCTGATGATGGAGCTGGAAGGTGGTCATAGGAACTCTGTAATGAAACGACGCAACCCCATCGAGCTTCAGCTCGTTTGCTTCGTCTTGACGATTACTTTATTTTTAGTGGGTTATCGGGGTCTTATTATACATGGCGCGCACTAACCGTTAACTCGGAGCATCAATTTATTGTAAGTATAACTTCTTACGTGCGTATATAAGTACACATACACTTTTTTAAATATTTTTTAAAGTTTATATTCGTGGAGAATTCGGTGTAAAAAATCGACAGAAACCTGACAATATTGTTTCCGGCTAAACATACTTAATTTATCTTTATATTATGTCAAGTATCTTAAGTTGTCAACTTGACATCACAATATGTATGACATGACGAACAAATAAAAGATTTTTTATTTTTAAATTTTACTAATCGTATTTATATCTGTTAATCGTATGCCTGTAAGAAACAAAAAACTCTTGCGTACCAGTACTATCTATACCAGTAATAGCTGAAACTCAAGAATTAGTACCGGAAAAGAAAAAGAGGAAGATTATATACAAAAAAAAAGATCATAAGACAGAGCGTAGGTTTTAAGAAAATGCATTGTTGGTATTTAAGAAGTAGAAGACACTGGAAAGGAAAACAAGTAGGAATATCTACAAAAAGAAATGAGATGCCATCAAAAACATAACTTGTAAAAAATCCAAGTCTCGCAACTCAGTTCTTCTACTCTACCGTAAAAAGTTGTGAGATCCATGTATTACCAAGTCGGCTAATTTATTCAATTCCTACTTAAGTGTCCTTCTGTCTTAAGCTATTACGTAATTAGCTAACCTAACAACATATTATAGTGACCATATCAATATTAAAAATCTTTAATGTTTAAAATAGATGGATTGACTTGGCATTCGCATGAAAACATAATGTATCTCACAAGTAATGCATACGAGTATTGTATTAAATTAGATTGTTTAGTGCGATTGCCAAGTCAATCTATCTATTTAAAACATTAAAGATTTTTAATATTGATATGGTCACTATAATATGTTGTTAGGTTAGCTAATTACGTAATAGCTTAAGACAGAAGGACACTTAAGTAGGGATTGAATAAATTAGCCGACTTGGTAATACATGGATCTCACAACTTTTTACGGTAGAGTAGAAGAACTGAGTTGCGAGACTTGGATTTTTTACAAGTTATGTTTTTGATGGCATATAGTTTTTATGGATGGCTCTTTATGTTACAATGTTGACGCTGGAATGACATTTAACATTAATGAATGTTTCAAAGAAATTCGCATACCTACATACACGTCTTTCAAAAGAAAACGTTGTTTTAATATATCGATACTATTCGTTTCATAAAGTTTATCAATAGAAAGTTGCCATTTACTGAATCATATTTTAATAAAATTAAAATTTATATAATATTTAAATACAATTAATTAAAAATGTGATTGTATAAAATAAGTTAGCTTATTATATTATTATACAAAAGTTTTATTTTAATAAATTACGAATAACTAGTAAATAAAGTTTTTTTTATATACATATATCAAAGTATGCTCACTTTATATTTAACAACGGCTAAATGATTTACCTGACATTCGTAATTATTGTGTTACGTCGCTGTACAGTGTATTTTCAATAGGATTTTTTTTTTGCGGTAAATCGTTTCACTATTAAAGCGATGGAGAGGGCGTTTTGCAAAAGAATAAAAAGGGAAATAAAGTAACTTGTATGGCGGGTCGGTTGCAAGATGCAGAAATCTGTGCGAGGCATGGGCGTGGGTGAACCGGTCTAGACAAGATGAACTTTAAGGATCGGACAAAATAAAATAAACCTCGATGCTTCGCGACAGCGACCCGGGACGCTGTTCTTAATATCCAATTCTTCGCAAAGGTTTGCGTGAAAAACCATAAATCTTCGAGCATTATATGTTAGCCTATTATTAAGGAAGATAAGTCGTATAATCATCAATTGTTATAATGCAATTATTTATGAAATCATCACAGCACGACAAAAACGATGTAAATGATTGCTTAAATTTCGAAAAACTAATTTGTTATTTCATTACCATGGCACGGTATTATATTACATTCATAATAAATTTTATTCTGTTTTTTTTTTTTTTAAAGATCTGTTATAATTACACTCGAATTAATTGCATTTTAAATATCAAATACTCATTATATGTTAATTTTACGTACTTCTAGACATTGTTTATTGAAAACTAATTTATAATCTGTAATAGCGCTACAAATTCTCAGTCTTCTTTGAACTCCCGAGAGAAAACCTTTAATTTACCTTGAGTGGACACAATTGGAAGAAAACACAAGAGAGGGCGTCGCGCCGGATTAGATTAGCGCAGATAAGATTAGTGGCGTCGCAAGCACGCCGCAGCAGCCGCCGCGAGCCGTCTGCCATGTGAACCTGCTAATTGCGACTCTACCCAAGCAGTCGGAATTACCCGCATAGCGGCCAACTGCGACATTTCTCTATGTACTCTAGATCGCAATCGCTACGAAATGTGTACCGCGGGTCTGCAAACGTGCGACGACGTAGAGCATTAGAGTACCATACCTTGGCCTTCCGTGAATATTTACGATGGCGATGTGCGAGTCGAGTTTTGCGGGCTGGACTCGGGCGGGGCTGCACCCTAATGCAATGATTCATATTATTCGGTTTGCGGGCGAGTTGAACGTCTTCCATTATTGTCATTCATCGGAGGAAGTGGGCGGCGAGGGGCGGCGCGGGTGTCGGCGGCGGCCCCCGCGCGCTACGCCGGCTCTCAGTCGCTCGTCGACACTCTCGCTACTAGTACGCGAGAGCCGCGATGCACGTAGTCTACGCTTAACGCATTCGGTCCGTGTGTGTGTGCCTTCCCGTGATCCAAGGTCGGAGCCCGATCGAGCCACGTGCAGTGCACCCGGATCCGCATCCAGTGCTACTCGGCAACTTGCGAGTTGTAGGAGAAGCTGTAAACGTACACGGTGCGGTGCAAGTGAACTAGGCAACTCGTACGCCGCAGCCGACGGCTCAGCTGACCGGCGCGCCTACTGCCTACGAACGCACGGTGAGTGCGATCGATCACTGCATGCACGCACCCAAAACCACTTTTCATGTCTATTTTGAGTCGCTCGAGATATTTTGCCAACCTACCTATAAAACTCTACCAATTTTATGGATTGCCTTTATCACCTCGCTTTATTCAAAAAATTAATAAGTCGCTTCGATTATTTTAGCCCTCAAGTATTTTTCGCGATATCCGTGTATACGTGTCATGTTTACAATGGAAACTAAATCGTCGTTAGCCAGTGGAAAAACATATTTTTACGAGTCGAAATAATGAATCCATTAACTGCTGAAAGCAAAACATTCTTATGATATGCAGTGAAGTGGTTACTTGACGTCAATTTACTTCTCCCCTCCCGTACGATTTTCATTCGTAGTAGGTGTCAGCTGACTTCCTGTGGATTGCCGGCTCGAACTCTTGCGCAAAAAGTATGCTCGGTGCGCTACTGCCGACGGCTATATCTCCGGTTCTATTGTAACCTATTACAAACGGTGCACAAATATACTTTCAAGTGATTAAAATTTTGGATTAGTACAAATTTTTAGGATAAGTAAAAAAAAATCTTTAAAAACAAAACCTGACAGAAACCAAAAGTATATTTTTCGTGATCTCGATAAGTGGCGATCAGATTCTGTTGTTATCTCTTATCATTATGCTCTTGTGAAGGTCGCGCTGATAAAAGGCACTATTAGCCAAGGATTGGAATGAAAACTTTCGAAATAACGAAAATGAAACATCAGACCCGAAATAAATTAATAGAAATGATTGAGGCATTATAATAATAATAATTTCTTCCTTTCACTCTAATACATTATTATACACAAAATAGAAAAGAAAAAGGTAAACTTTGAATATCTGTAAACAGTAAATATTAATTTTAGACGTTGATATTTAACATAAATTACTAACATAATTATATTACTGTCATTAACATTCAAATTAACTACAATTAGATTCTATTGAGTGAAAATAATACTCATAATTACAATAATTGGGAACAATTATTTATAATTTCTAAATATATGAATATATAACTCCTATCCGGAACCGGAAGTATTCTCTTACTCTGTTCCGGTACATTCACGTCATTGACGCTTAATACGTGGTGTGTAAGAATCTTTTTCGCATTGTAATATAATTTTCATGAAAAAGTAGCAAATGTCATGAATCGACGTATTATTGATATTGGTGAATCATAGTAAAAAAAAAAAAATTGTTAACATTTCAGGCATCTTTTTTTTACGATTTATTATACTTATATCATATACATATTTTGTAATTGCGTCATACAAACAAACATAAATGACAGAGGTCATGAGTCATATTTAAATTTTATTACAATTAGAATATTACAGTAATTAATAACTATTTGCTTATTACAATTACGCTGATGTTATCTTTAAAGCGTCTTTATGTAATGAATATATTAATATGTGTTTTAAATATTTAAATAATCTTAAACATGACATAAAAAAGTTACTCGGGAAATACATCATATTATCACTCATTTTAAAACTATTTAAAGCATTTAAGGCATCATTTGAATTGTATTACACAGATATATGTTTTTTTAATAAATTAAACACAAAAGAAAAAAGTACTTATTTCTTTTATAGTCTGAGATACAATTCCACGTCCTGATATAAGTAGCTAATGGGTCAAGCCATTGTTAGAGGTTATTCAGCGCCGAAGAATGCGTCCGGCGCATTAGAGCAAATAGACTACCATATCTTGGATACAAAAGAGTATTGACACTGGCAGATAAGCATATCTCAGTGTACACTGTACACTAATGTTGTAGGTATCGGGCTGGTTTACACTCATTGTTCCGTTATCGTATACGGTTAGCGCATTTATGGGTCCGATAAGCAAATAAATGCGCTCTTGCTGGCCATGTCTCGCCGGCAGACAGCATTGCTATTTACATTTTTATTTATGTATACCGTTTACATTAATTAGCGAAAACATGCGATATTTCGTTAATAGAATTTTATTCTGCAATAGAGTACGTCAATGTTCAATATACAGTATTTGAAAATCGTGTGAAATAAAGGACTGTAACATACCTTATTCGCAAATAATTATCACGACTAACTAGTGAAATACGAAATAATATTATTTAATTTTTTTAGACTTTAAACAATCTTCTGGCGTTCGAATTTTTGCGACTTATTCCAGATAAAAAGTCGACACTTGGCAGAGTATTTCTTTGTGTCTATAAATATTTGAAAGCTCATTTACACCGTCTGTAAAGCGCATTGTCAAAGTGCATGCGATTTTATACGTCGTTCGGCGGTCAGTTCGTTCACTCAGGCGTCCAGTCTATATTTAGTGGGCGTCGGAGCCGCGGGCCGGCGGAATGCAGGCGCGCGCCCGAACGCTGACCTACCGCAACTTGCTCTGATACAGTTTCGGCGCACGCACAGCCTTCAATACAGGATCAACCTGCTCCAAATTGTTTTTACGTACGTGAATGCCAATGATCTGACGTTACTTTACATGTTATCGACGTGCAAGCTTTATTATACATATTTCGGAATACGAAATACGGAAAGTGAACGAAAAATACCATCAGCTTAATTTTTTATGACGATTACGAATTTCACAATTAATTAACAAGAGATATTTATATAAAAAAAACCATTTTATAGTATCAAAAAATATAACCATAACTCTACACACTGGCAAAAACTACGAGTATAATTTTCTGTTACGTTACATAACTTTTTTTTTTACAAATTTACTAGCTTCTTATAAAAAGTAAATTTTTTGGTTATGCATTGAATCAATGTACGCTGTATCCACGTTCTTCAGAGTATAATTAAATAATAAATATAGCATAAATTTATACATTTGCAATTTATAATAATTATAATGAATAATATGTAAGTATTGGTTAATCATTTTTCCTGTTATATGTTATAATAAAATATTATTTTATTAAGTCAGCTGAGTATAAATTACAACTAAGTATAATTTACAACTTTACACATTATATATATATATATATATATATATATATATATATATATATATATATATATATATATAATGTGTATCAGTCGGCTATATAAACACAGGCATTAATTTGCCCCTCTTGAGAACAGACACCGTCTGTGTATGTTAACCACGTAATAAAAAACGTTAAAAAATTTCTTTTCACAGAATTAGGCTTTCGAACCTTAAAAGGCTAAATATTACGTTAATGTATTTTTGTCTAAAGACAGTCACAAAATAAGTAAAAAATTCGGTAAATAGATAAAATTGAAAGTATTAATATTTGGTTTTACTATTTTGTATGATAAAGAGAATATTACTAATAGCACGAAAATAGTTAAAAATTGTCGCTAAAGCAAAAAAATGTGTCGCTACCATAGGAAACAGTGTATGTAACCAATACTTTCACTTTTATTTTCTTACGATTTTTGTCTGAAGAAATTTTAAGTTAAGTTTTGTCTTTGTTATTAGACTTACTCGTATATAACCTTAATGAGTGATACTAACAATAAATAAGACTTTTCTGTTAATAATCTTATAAAAGTTCGTAAGAAATTTACTAAACGACATTCGTAGTCGTGCCGTTGCGATTCTGTCGAGACGTGTTAATACCAATGGCAGCAGTCTGATACTGTGATATGTGTTCCCCATTACTAATACGTTATGGCGGCGCCATCAATAACTATCGTTATTACCTTTAAGCGTTTTCCTATCCCCTTTGAGTTATCATTTTCTTACTTCACTTCATTTTATTCTACCAAACCAATAGCTCATACTAAAAGCTAAAATATTTATCAGATCATTTATGATCTTAATGCTCATTATTATGCACGCATATGATGTAATATAGTTTATTGATTCAATATCATATATTTTTTATTATTATTTTAATTCCCTAACTTCACTTCTCTGACTTTCACCTCACGATCTACCATTCTGACGGTGTCTTCCTCAATGAACAAGCTTTCTTACGCAAAAATAATTTTTAAAATTGAATCAGTAGACCAGAAGAGACTAGTCCGTTTAACCAAGCGAACAAATTCTTCCCCGTCGAAATATTAGTTTAGACCTTTACTTACCGTTTGTAATTTTCCTAATTAAGTTATTTGAATAGAATAATCAAAAAAAAAATGCAAAAAATATGTAAAAAGGAGAAATAATATAATATAAAAAATAATAAATAAATTGTTTAAATTAATTTTAAATTGTTTTAATAACGAATGTCTCTATGTAGGTACCTACATAAAAACAGCTAAAATTAGTAATTTTCAATTCTTAACAGTAAAAAGGTTTCAGTAATGTGATTAATAACCAAGCGGATATTAAAAATAATATTAAGAAGATTTAATTTCAATTTGAAGGCCAGACCTAAATAAAAGACTAGTATATCTGTAGCTGAAACGAGGTGCGTTGGTCGCAGTGGCGCCAGCTCGGTCAGACATTGCTATTAGATCTCGGATTGATCGATGCTTCGTCGCCTGCCGTATCGAATAGACGTCTCATTTTATCGGCACTAACTGCGTATAGTGACGTAACGGCCACGTTTTATGTACTAAGGTTTTTATATACAAGGTTTCTCGTCTGCTAGGCATAATTAAAGCCGTGTCCCTGTCTTATTTGATATGGACGCTTAGCAACCTTGGCCTACATGCTGAAGAGTCTGCTCGCGAAATAAAGGTTCTCGAATGACTAAAAATTTTAATGAATTTTCATTGCCAAATATTATTTTTTAGAAATTTAATATTGTACTAAAATGTTACAGTTTCAATAATTATACTTGAATATTGTATCCTGTTCACTTTCACATATTAAAGAACCTACTTTGACGTCATGATTTGAATACGTAATTCTTTATCAGTCGTTATCGGAGTTATTTGTTTTTTCGCAATAAAATAAGAGGTACTCCACGAGCCGAACTGATAACACTTTTGTATTGGTTACCAAGGTGTTTTAAATAACTCTACGTGATAGGAGACACATTCGTGATACGAACGTTACTTATTATTTTCAATATTTAGTCAACACTTAAAGTCAGTTTTCACACAAATTTTTTTTTTAATTTAATATAAAAATTAATAATAAGCAAGTGATTTATTAATAATAATTTACAAAAACCAGATACGTTAATGATTCATCAAACCAAATTAATGGTCGACGATAACGCTACTATCAGTACTTTAAACGTGTTTAAATTATTTACCTTGTTTGAGGGCAGTCTGATAAGAATGTGTATTGTCACAATAAAATTAAGAATCCATAAACAAGAATAAAAAAAAATAATAACTATGCAGTAAACGAGTAGGTACCTACGTTTAAAACTTATTGTAAAATTTACAAACAATTTAATTTGTTTTCAGATTTGACCTACATTTTAATTAATCTTCTAATTCTCAATTGAAACTGTAAAGTGAAATATCCAAATATATAATAATAATAAATTATATAGAACCTACGTGATTTGTCATTACTTGAAATTGCTGAATCTCTTTCCCTCGTTTCATTTTATTTGGTCTCGTGCTTTGATGTTGATTCGCATTGCTAGTGACTTTATAGGTGAAGCGCGGTCGTGTGCACGCCACTTTACGACCAGTAAAATGCACTTTAATGTTCTTAGCGAGAATCGACTCTCGGTTCCTTTGCATTCAAATCTAGTACAATAGCACTAAACAGTTATATAACTAATGTAGACGTATATTATGTAGTAACTGTATTTAAATGTATAACGCCTTTAGAATTTTTTTAAATGTTGAATATCTTGCTTTTGAAGCGCATTTTCTTCACTGCAGTTTCTTTTCTTTTTTTTTGTAGAGAATAGCGGGATAGATCTTTATCTGAAGTACTTTTATTTCTTTCTTTAATAAAAGCTTTGAATCTTTATCACGAACCTCAAAGATATATTTAATGTTTACAAGAGAATCTCCTTTAAGTTTCCTGCAGGATTTAATTTTTTATTTTATTATGAAAATTTAATACTTAGGTCATGTCGGACGAGTAGATATATTACATTTAAAAGGTTAAAAAATATATTATAATCAAGGGATTGTTTTTTGGTTATTTTATGTGATTAATAAATTTGACAGTATTCACCTGCTTTTGACTTTAACTTGATTGTTATAGCTTAGCGCATAAATAACTCATTCGATCAAACAAAAAAACCTTCTCACATTTATTTTATTAGTAGTACTTACATATAAAGAACATACAAAGGGGATAAAAATATCTTTAAAATAATATAGTATCTATGAATAAAGAAAATTAACACTATGTCGACCTAAGTAATTAAAAGTCGTTTAGATATTTGTTTAATCTTTTACTGCAACAACATGTGTGTTTGATATCAAATATTTATACATTACTAACACTGAACATACATACTATGATTTAATTTTTATTTGTACATCTTATTACACTGTTCAATTATTTTTGTAACGTCTGACACGATATTAAAGAATTTTTGTGGAGAAAAATAATAATGCAGTTTAAAGTGTATTACTTGTAGGTTAAACAATTTTTTTATATTTTAATATAGGTTTAATAAGTTAGGTTAGGTTTGAGAGAAAAAAATTTTTGGTTTGCTTGTAATGAATAAACTCCGAAGCTGCTAAATAAATTTTAATAATTATTTCACCATTAAAAATCTGAAGAATAATTATAGGCTGTAACGTACATCGCGAGCGACTCATTATTTCGAAAAAGCAATCATAAATGTAATGCTGGTAACACCATCAGGTACCTACATATATAATAAAATAAAGGAAAACATTAAATATTATAAATAATTAATTTTAAAACTATAAAGTGCTATTACCGTCGAATGTATTTAGAAAACAGAAGCGAATGTATGAATATTCATTATGAATATTCATTATTTACCTACGTAAACACGTTTAAGTTCAAATATGTGACGTTCAAAATAAGTTGATAAGACAATATATATGTAATGTTATGTATTATATATATAATTTACATTATATATAATACATTACTTAAAAATTATTATATTTTGACATGATAACGTCTTGTAAATCGATGAACGCCGGCTGCACGCACGAAAAAGCATGACTCATTGTCACGTTCCGCGAGCGAGAGCGTGGAACAAGCAATAGAGAGGCACGAGTGGCCTAAGCGTTCGGCTTGTGACGCATCTATCTCTCTCCCACTCCATCGGCAGATGCGTCCGTGTAGAAGATATTTTTTTTTAAATAACGAGTGCAAATAAATGTTAATTTATCGAAAAAAAAAACATTTTCAGTTAATTCCTTCTTTGTAATATTATACAAAATAAGATGATTCAGTGATAATAATTCAATTCATAAAAGTATGCAATTTTTCATCAATATTTTCTTATGACGTTATCACGTAAAATTATGGTCAGTAAACCGACTTTACAGACAACCAATTTTTTTATTGAATACAATTATATATATAAATAAATATATATTACAACCCTGGAGCAGAAAGCAGGGACACTGCCAACTGCGCCAGAGGGCCAGTCAAAAAATAAATTACTTTTTCTTGCTATACCAATACAGGATATAGCAGTAACATAATGTTTTTTCAGAGCTAGATAAAACATTAAAAACAAAAAATCTTAACCACATAGATGATGTCTAAGTATTTGTGTATATGTCAAATATATTAAACCATTTTATCAGATGTTCATCTGTACTAGTTGTTGCTCAGTGGTCGAAATTGGACCTAATCTATAATTAACAGTATTGTAAACCTGATCTGTGATAAAAAAATCGATAAATATTTCGTTGCAAGACCTGTATTTAAAACCGTGTTCGATAAAAAATTAGTTGCAAGATCTGTATTTGAAACCGTGTTGACAACAGACTGACAATGAACAAAATTTGTGTATATATGTACATAGTAGATATCTGTGTGTGCCGTGGTATGTGTAGTGTATTTTTTTAAATAATTTAATTTATTTTTTGAGCATTATTACAAAAAATATTAGCATTCTGCACTTTTTCTCCATATAAACATTAACTGTGCCAAATTTCATACTTCTCCATCGGCGTTATTTTCGTAAAAAGGGATAGGGGAGGTAGGGGAGCATTGGGCAGTCGGGAGGTTTGAGCACCCGCTTATTTCTCAAAATCTATTCTAGATATTTTTTGTTTTCTACCACAGCACTATAGTTTAATAACTGGCAACACCGCATATCAAAAGTGTCAGCTGTCATTTCACTTGGTTATCAAATGACATGCGCATAACGGTTTGTCGCGTACAGAAGTAAATATTTTGTTTGTGATTTGAAAAAACATAACAAAGAAATCTGCAAGAAAGTGTAAGTATCTGTGTTAACTTCTTCTTTTGTGTTTAATGAAGATTATATTTAGCTGTCAATTAGGATTCAACATTTGATAAAAATAAACTTATTCAAATCTATTTAAAAAGTGAGGTTACGGGGAGCATTGGGCATGCAGCTAAAAATATAGGACAGAAAACGATTCCGAAGCTTGCTGATGAATTTACTTCCAAACCAAAGAAAAACAGAAAGATTAGCAGCGATGATGAAATCGAAAATGTTTCCGTATAAGATATATAGAGATAATATAAGTTTAATTAAGTCCTACATCGTGCAGTATTGATTCTACGTCACATTGTTTAATTTTTCTAAACTCTATAATAAAAAAAATGATTGTATTAATATTTTTATAGCAATGTTATATAATACTTAAACATAGTAGTATAGTAAAGCAATATCTTGCATTTTAAATACAGTGCCCAATCCTCCCGACCACCGGGAGGTTTGGGCACTTTGGACATGTGTTCGAAGATCTTGTATAACTTTGAGACTAATTATAATACCAAAACTTTTCTTAGCAATAATGACTGCCAAATATGTGTTCGATATAATTGGAATAAAATTTTGATTAAAATAAAAAATAACAGTTTTATTAACATTTATGTACAAAAGTGCCCAATGCTCCCCTACCTCCCATACAAAGTTTTTGCTTCACGTATTAATATAGGTATAGATAAAACTGACGTTCTAAGAATTATCGAATATTGCTATATCATATATATATTTCAAAATATAATATTATTTCAAAAGAGAATAAAGAAGAAGAGAATAAAGAAGAAGAATATAAACATAATATTATTTCAAAAGATAGCTAAAGCCAAACATGTGATTTCGCAGCTAAAGTATAGCTCTATGACTTTTCATATATGTTATAATTTTATATTTCAATATATTATATTATATAAAGATATATTATTTAAGAATACATACTCGTACATCTGTTTATTTAAATATCTATGTGTGTATTAATTAAATATGATATCCGGTACATCATTAGCTTTATTTAATAATAGTGGTAAAAGTAAATACACTTACTGTCGGTTGTGAAATTAATTATTTGCACTTTTCACTCGAAAAGATCGTTGACACCAAATCAGTAAGTGATCGGAGATAAATATTGTCATATTTGCTCAAATCTTATACCCACATACATACGTGGTTAATTACACATTTATTTATCCGGGATTAAAGCGTTTTATTTATTATTTATATAACCCCAATGAAAAATGAGCTAACTCGTATAATAACTGCGTATTATCTATACTTATACATATAATAAAATGGTAGGAAAGTCAAAACTATACATTGGATATTTCTTTAAAAAGAATACTTGGGGTGTGATCTACAATCGATACCGAAGCCAAAAATTTAGTTTTTAGAATTTTTTTCTGTTTGTCTGTATGTATGTCCGGGATAAACTCAAAAAATACTGCATGGATTTACTTCGAATATTATTAAGAAATCAGGTCAACACATAGGCTACATATTATCACGCTATCACCTACGGGGAACGAGCAGTGAACCTTTATTTCTTCAACGCATTCTGTAACAACGTGTAATCCAATAGCGTTCACGCAGACGACGTCGCGGGCAGCAGCTAGTATGTCATAAAACTATCAAATAAAGTTCGATTCAGAGTCGAAACTTGTCTTTTGTTTAACATCTGAGATCTTAGATTAGAATGAGTAAAATTATTTGTACAATTATAGTATATTAGACTTAGTTGCAGGTTGTATTATATTTTACATAATAACTTACTTACTTAATTAACTTATAATTGCATTTGCAATATTTAAATAGAATCGCAAATATTTTTGTTAGAATACAAGTGAAATAAAGAATACATTTGTATCATACACCTACTTTTGACAAGCTATTTAGTATTAACATTATGTAATGATTTATTATCTATAGAGTGTAGGCACCCGTCACGCAGCGCGTGTATGAACTGATAACGACCTCCGTTCGGTGTCATTGTTTTGTTAGCAAACTTAAAACCTTTTTCATACAAGATTTTAATGATTTTTCTGCATAAAATGTAACAAAAAAAATTTTCGTCCATGTTTTATTATAAACTATACACTTGGAGGCACGTTTGAAACTAATTTTCAAAGATTGGTTGGCTTAATAATCTATCTGTCTTTGATCAATATCTGTGTTTACTGGAGATAGAATTTTGATATTAACTCCATACGAATCGGATCAACAATCTCGCTACTGAGCAAAATCAGAGATAATGAAATTATAGTAACCGGCCGGAGACAAGTTTAACTTATAAAATATAATTCAACACTTTACACAAATAAATATCAGGTGTCAGGTGTGTGAAAAATAAATAAATAAAAATTATCGCCTCACACTCAACAGCCCACACTAGGATGTTAATCCTGTGTCAAGGTCCGTAAACACACGTGACACACCGCATAAGCAAAAACGCCCAGACCACGACAAATATCTGTATGACTTATACAAATATTTGTCATATGCGTGGATCGAACCCGCGACAGGTAGCGCATCAGTCAGTTGCTGTGACCACTGCGCCAACGCGTCGTTGAATAATAATAAGTAAATAATAAATATGTTTAACATACACGCAAGGTCGTCTGTTCTAGAGTAACTTAACGCCTGTATTTTATATAAATTAATATATACAACACCCTGACTTAGGGCGGGAATCGAACCCATAACCCTGGATCAGAAAAGAGGATCATTGCAAACTGCATAAACGGGTAAAAGTCAATTAGATACTTTTAAATTTTCTGTAGCTAATTATTATTTATTACCTCAAAGTAATAGTTCAAGACTTATCTTTTATAATCCTTAAAGCGTCAAGCGAATCTGAAATGACTCACGAAACGTGCAATAACTTTTGCCGCAGACTTGATGACCTTCTAGTTCTACGTTGTCTTTTTTTTCAGTTTCGCTATAATTTATTATATTTCGGTTTAGAAGATTCATTGGTATTTATGATTTTAAAATTCTTAAACCATGTTTTTGCAGGTCCTGTAAGGAAGCGGTTATTAAACCCGAGTCTATTTTATTATTTGCTAACAAATAACCATACTTTTTGCAACCCAAACTAGAATAATACGTTTCCCAATAATAATAGATTTAAAATACAATGCATTCGTATTGTCTTGATCATCAGGTACATGGCTAGCCTTAAACAAACTAAACTATTTGCATCCACAACGAAGGCCTTACAGAAAGAAACATTTGTTCACAATATGCATGAAACCTTGCGAGTTAAGAATAAAACAATTGATAAACGTGACTTCAACAAGTTTCCAGTTAACACTATCGTATAAGCGCACCATCAATTATTGTTTTCTTTGTTGCAAATGTCAAAGACGAAAAATAAAAATAAATATACAATATTATACATATTTACAACATAAAATTTAAGAAATAATTATTTACAATTAATAGGAAAAGTGATTTATTGAGTGATTTAAATTTACCTATCTACTTGTTTTTTCTTTTATTTTTTTCCTCTACTTTACGGTCCTGGCATTACACCAAAACTATTATTATTCCGTTTGTTGCGTAAAAATTAATCAAAAATTGTAAAATAATAATGTAACGAAATTGAAATTTGCATAACAAGCTATTATTGGTCGAAGAAAATATACACAAACTGCACAGTACATCGTGAGAGTGTTTGAGTATTTTTTTTTTTTAATTTCTGTTTCCGTTAATGTTTTTCATTAACTAGTGTCATTTTATTATATTAGGAATTATGGAAAGTGGTTTTGTTAAGGCACAATTGGATAATCTACCGAAAATAGATGCTTTTATGACGACCGCCGATATTGCATCAAACCAAGATTTTACGTCCACTGAGGTCCAAGCAGCTGAGTTACAGCTGCAAAGTTAATTATTGTCCTACATGATATTTTTTAAGCTACTGGTATAGGTTTTGATGCATACGTGCATTCAGTAATATTTACCTAAACATCACCTAAAATTTGGTTACATGCAACTAACTTTATTATATTATTCTAACAGATTGGAGTGAATTTTATGTGTATGAATTGTTAAAGTCAGGGCTGGCCTAAGGGATGTGCGAAGTATGCAGCCGCACACTCGTGCTTTTTGGGAGAGCATAAAAAGGGGCATAATTTTAACCTGGGGGCAACCATGAACATTCTTAATATAAGTCTTGCACACTCGCCATTTTCGCCTTAGGCCGACCCTGGTTAAAGTGATCTGAAATAAATCCAACAGTTAGTAAAACCTCGGAGGATGGCCAGAAATAATACGTAGCTATAATTATTTAAATGAAAGTTCTGTTTCATGTAAATTAGGTTCGAAAGATATAAACAACAGTTACTTTCCGCCATTTATGCCCAATAAAATTAATTTTTAATAATTCACACCATTTAATCTTTGAAATTTATAATATGCTTGAAGTGATTTTCACAAAAATATAAACTCGATATGAGGGATACGTCATTATCTGTCCTCATAATCTTACACGATAGTTTACGTAGGTATATGTGCATTTTTTGTAATAAAAAAAAAAAAAAAAATTAGAATATTGGTACAATGGTACTAGGCAATACCTATAAAATGTTTTTTTACTTACTTCCATGATCTAAATATCGATTAAAAATGAAAAACCTTAAATAATAAATATTTGTATCCACATAGTAAACAACGTAATTATACAGTGGCCTGTATCGTCATACGAAGCGAACAAACAATGGCAACGTTAAAACATGACTAATTAAATCGATATTTTACTTTTTTTTTATTAATTCAAGCACTTCCAATAATATTTATATTTATGAACAAAAAAACTATGCATGTTCCCTTTTATGGTATTAGGAGTAATAGTTATTTTTTTGCCCAGACAATCGGGATTGTCATTTAACGAGAATTGCAAGTTTTCGTTGGCAAGAATGCTGACTGCATTCTTGCCAACGTTTCACACTAACATAATTTTCACCATAATTATTTTTTAAAAAAATTTATTAAACTTAGCATTTTAAAAATATTTAATATACGCATTTGATTTTTCATGTATAGTCGAATATCACAATAGCAGATGATATTTAGCGATGTGTATTGATCGCTCCATTATAACCGTAGATAACAACTATATCTTTTATTGATGATTAAATAGGTATGTTAATTCTCGTGTTGCTAACTAAATAATGACCTTTGTCTTAAGCTTAATATCATATATGTAATGTATGTAGGTACAACGATAATATAATACAAATGCTATTTTATTACAGTAAAAAAAAAAAAACTTAAAATGTGTTTTGATCAATTGCTTGTAAGTCTATATTAAATACATATATATACCTCTGAATGCTACATATTCATAGACAGGTAGAAATTGCTTTTTACATTCACCTGTTATACTGTCAACAATATTTACATAATATCCTAATAAGACGGTATTATAACAATGATATCACTTAGATAACTTTGCTTCTTATCAGCGTTATAAATCAAGGCGTCACAACAGTCATATCGCATCATAAATGGTTATAAAGAAAATTGATATGGAGAATTTCGATCAGTTTTTATACGATACTAAACCTCCCTGCAGTTTCACCCATGTTTGGTTTTGATTAGATATGCCACGAATGCAGAATAGTCGTGATATCTCTATTTGTGTACCTGTCAGAATGGGTTACATTAATAATTACTAATGACGATTTTAGCCTTAGAGCTCATAAAAGTTGCATTAACTCGTTCGTCTATTTATTTTATGAATTTGACGTCTTTATATATTATACCTGTCGATGGAATTGTAGTTACCCAAAGGAGAAACAAATTTTCATTTATTTTTTATTTTATTTGAAAGGAGAGTTAGCGACAGTGTTTTAATTATATTTCAAAAAATTTATGTCTATTTTAAATTATTTAACAGCCTGGCATGAAAGTAAATCGTACAGGTTTGATCAATTTAAAATTTGGTGTTCTGTTTTATCAATGTTAATATGATATTATTATAATGATAAATAAATAAATAAATAAATGTTATTGTAATAACCTCGTATCCTTGACCTGATGACCTGAAATACAATGAAAGAGTTAATAGAAACTGAAAATTAATTATTAAGTTTAAGTTGTACGTTAAACATTTAGCGATCAGGGTCTTGTGCATGTGAGAAATGTTTCGGTATTCGATTTAAATGTGTAATATATAATTAATCACACAATCACTGTTATTCTCATTAGACAGGTTGACTCACGAGATGCAAACTACGCAGGAAATGGAGTTTCAACAACTTTGTAAAATAATTTTACTACAGCGATATATAATTATACATATGTGTAGATATCAATCACACTTGATTTAAACAACTATTGAAAACTATCAACTTAATAAATTTCTAGTGACAAAATAAAAATAGTAATCAGCTGCTTAGAAAATACTCTTAAACCAGAAGAGGGAATTGATTGAACGGCAGCTGTCTTTTCTTTCACTTATATAAATACAATAAGCAGGTAGTTACTTTCACGCAAGATTAGCTAAAGTCTGACGGGCCTTTTTGGGAGTAAGCCAGGATCGTAATTTTTTATAAGAGAATAAAACAAAAGTTAAAGAATTTTTATTTGTAATTGTTAGATTTTGGTATTTAAGAATTCATTTTAACTAAAGACTCCTCGTGTAGTAGCCAATTTCAAAAGGCTTTGTGAGTCTTTAGAAAGGTGACGTGCACCTCGAGAGAAGACGGGGAGTTAATGGTCCAATCCGCGTCGTCGATAATTGAGTCCATTAGACATCGCCTGCAGGTGCCTCCAGTGTCAACTTATTTACCATCGCGCTCTTCGTGAAAATAATACCCACATAGTTATAATACATACTGCCTAATATCCTCACGTCTATCATGGTACAGCCTTCGTGATAAGACACATACAGCTATAATATATATAAAAATATAATATAATATATATAGCTAATAATAATATAAGCTATAAATAATATAATATAAAACAACTAGCGGGCCGCCCCGGCTTCGCACGGGTATTTAACTAAAATTTTAAAAATTATAAAAATAAATTTAATTTATACTTTAGCCTCAACACGTGGTAATTATGCTGTTAAAATGTAGCTTATATGACACGTTCGTAGAGTTACCATAGCAGCGCCATCTATTGATTACTTACTCAACCCAGTCGAAAGGTATCGACATCTGTTAGAATCATTTGGAGTTAACAGATAATTGTGACTGTCAAATAATAACAGACAAATAATTACCAATAAATTAAAATTGCGACTATAATTTGAGATTTAAACTATGCTATCTCTCAAGTTGGATCGAACTGCACATGGTGTGCGAATTTTATTATAATCGGTTAAGTGGTTTAGGAGTCCATTGAGGACAAACATTGTGACACGAGATTTATATATATAAGACTAGCGGCCCGCCCCGGCTTCGCACGGGTATTTAACTAAAATTTTAAAAATTATAAAAATAAATTTAATTTATACTTTAGCCTCAACAACACGTGGTAATTATGCTGTTAAAATGTAGCTTATATGACACGTTCGTAGATTTACCATAGCAGCGCCATCTATTGATTACTTACTCAACCCAGTCGAAAGGTATCGACATCTGTTAGAATGTTTTGGAGTTAACAGATAATTGTGACTGTCAAATAATAACAGACAAATAATTAGCAATAAATTAAAATTGCGACTATAATTTGAGATTTAAACTATCCTATCTCTCAAGTTGGATCGAACTGCACATGGTGTGCGAATTTTATTATAATCGGTTAAGTGGTTTAGGAGTCCATTGAGGACAAACATTGTGACACGAGATTTATATATATTAGATTATTTGGTAGTACAGTAATACAATTAGTATTAGTAACAGCCTTTTCCTAATACTTGGCAAAGTCCTTTTTCTCTCATTAATGTGTCTCATTGGAGCATAATCCACCACGCTGTTCTACATCAATAAAATATAGAATCATAAAAGGATATTACTTGTGTATAAAATAACTAAAATATAGCTAGATATTTTGTTGTTTATAGGTTTTAACTGAAATATTATTTGGTAGGATCCCGAGTACTGTAGCCACGATATCTAAAATAATATTTACTGTATTTTCTGCTTGAGTATTATCTATATTTTGTTCATTTTAAAATAATTATATATATAAAATCTTTGTCAAATTACACAAACATGTTGCCAACGACTACTAAATTAATTAAAAGACTGTGCTTAAAATTCACCTCATGCTTGGTAAAAGAGAACAACGTGAAATAACCTACATGTGTCGTAGAGACTCAAGCTTTCTCTTTAAAAAAATAATCATAAAATAATAGTTTAATTGATATTTATAAAATTTTAATTTTTAGTATATTTCTTTTTTTTTTTTTTTTTGGTGAACTCGATGTACTATAGGACATCGTCGATACAGCAAGATATGATGTATCGACGATGTCTGATGGTACATCGAGTTCACCAAGCTAATTTTAATACGTAATGTAGATACATTACGTATTAAAATTAAGCGACAGCATTACAGATCTACGTATGTGAAAATGTTTTACTGTACTTAACCGTAATTTTGTTATGTTTTCAGGTATGTACTTCACTACTCCATCCTCTCGAGCTACGTAGTACTTTATTTGTAAGTAATAATTATTTAAAATACATACGAAAAATTGTTGCCTAAAATATTTGGAAAAAGTAACTTTGTTTCGAAAAATGTATGAAAAAAAAAATGTTTTTGTCTTTGAGTTCGATATATGACTTTATTTATAATAGGATGTATTTTATTGTGAAAAACGATACTTTAATATTATTGTTACAAGATTTAACTAAGCCTAATAAGTATTAATCGATCGAGTGTTCCTAAAGAAAGCCAGACAATGCAATGCGATGGTGTCAGGATATAGTAGATGTCGATAGTGGAATCTTCAATTAAATCAGAGGGTTCATAACGTTGTCGGCTCCCGCCCGCATTATCATGATACGAGAGCCAATCACGGACCAGCTTAGGACGCCCGATGTACTAATATAAACGGTTTCAGGTGCTCACACACACGTAAGAAGCAATTTGATGAACTCATAGTTGGGTACTAAATACGAGTGTGCAATAATGAATTAATACTCTACAATTTATAGAGTATTAATTCATTATTGCCAATGAAACACCGATAACCGATTTAATAACATCGCAATTATATCGACTTTGTACTTTTCGAACTTAATAGGTAATGAAAGGATCAAATTTTAGATTTTTTTAAAAACAGGCAAATCACATTTCAGTCAGCATTTGGATCTTTAAGCTCTCTTTTTTGTCAGAGTCATCAATCCATTGTATCAATTCAGCTATTTCGCAGGTTGGTGCTCCTAGATTTCAAATAATTAGGTCGTACATATTACGGATATATATTACACGAACAGCCTGCATAGTTTTCTTTAAGCATTGAATAATTTTATAAATAATATGAATCACAAAACGATAAAAACAACATTATGTTATGGATTATATTTGCTATTTAAATAATGGTGATGTCATACCACTATTTCTCAGTAATAGAAATTCTCATCGCAATAAACATAAAGTTTTGTTGATTTTCTTCTAATATATATGTGTAATACAGAAGATATGTTGGACTCATCAATACGGTGTATATATTGACCGTAACTCATTTAATCTCCACTTGGCTATTATGGTCTAGAATCTTGATATTGCCAAGCAACTGACAGCTACATTATGCCTTAAAATACAACACATGATACATACACATTAAGGTTAATGTACAATGGTTCAACAAAAACCGATGGTCGAATATAAGCCAATAATCACGTTCCGTCACGTTTTGTGAAAAATAACATAACCTTATTATGTTACACACGTTTTATGAATGATACCGATTAAATTATGTGAATGTTAAGAACGTGTCGTACTTTTATACGTCATGGTTTTTTTTATAAAAAAGTTGTTGCGATTTTTTTTTTAAATTAAAAGTACGTAGTATACATATTATTATTACATAACGTAATTGTAACGACCAAATTACATTTTATGTTAATCTAAAATCAAAGATTTATATGTAGTGTAAAGCATGTATCCTTTATTAAAAAACATCGAATACGATTTTTACACAGCCCGTAATAGTACAATTGAAAAGAGCATTGTTTTTATAAAAGTGCAGTGTCACCAGTCGCGTGTGGTCTTCGTCCGAACCGCACGTAGCGCACCCCTACAAAACTCTACACTAATTAAGAACTTTGCCGCCGACGTAAATTAAAATGTCAGCGGATAAATTCTTGTCGTGAAATTGCAAGAGCCATTTGTAATGATAATTTTCGAGCACGATTGTACTTATTTATTTCCTTATAAATCCTCATGTAGACGATAGTCGATTCTGTTTTATGTTTTTAGTTTAACTATTTAAAATTTTACATCGGACCTACTGTTATTTTAAGATTTATGTAATTAATTGCAAAACAACTATTGAATAATAAAATATGCTTGAATAATTCATTCGATTAATATTAATCGACAAAGATTGATTTCTAAGATTAATTTGAAATAATTGAAATCGAGATAATAATTGTTTTCTTAAGCTAATATTTGTTAATGTACAAAAGTGTTTAGTGAATCGGCGTGAGGATCGGTAATAAAACGGTTCATGATAGGTTTCAATACCGAATTTCGTCCGCAGGATTAATTAGGCAGAATATGTAGATTGTTTAAACTTTTGCTGTTTTGGGATTTGGTGTGTATTACTTATTTCTCTCTCGACGCAATGCACAGCTATAGCGCTGTATAGTTTTAATAGTGATAGAGTCACAGACTGAGAATATTATATATTCGAAAGTTGTGAAAGCGTTCTGATTGATGAAATAACAGAATACCTCTTACCTTAATTTCGTTCCATTCTTTGGGTGTTTAATGAATAATAAGTTTTATTTATTGTCAAAACTAAATTAACTTAAGTGTAACATTAAAACTTTGCGAAGTTGTACATTAAGCTTAGTATACTTTTACATATACATATATATTTTTAGTATTACCTGCTACCCGTGACTTAGGGCTTTTTATAACATTTACGGGTACCGATTTCCACAGGAATTTTCTTGTCGAAATTCATCAAACCGTTTCGATGATTACATGAACAAAAAGATTTAAAGTTAGACAGACAAAAACTTTAAAAATTGTTATTTTCGTACCATTTAAACATTAATATTTTTTATTAAAATTTTATTAATTTTCCAAACAGACGATTTTATTTATTTACAGTGATGAGATGTTCATTAATATACATAAATTATTTACGTAAAAAAGTTAAATCGAAATTGTTAAAATAAAGTAAAAATAGGTTGTATCACCTTCTGTAGTTCTGTTGCAATATTCATAACTTTGCTAACACTATTGGGGAAATCGAGGTCATCTTTGCGGGGCTACAACAAAAAACTTAAAACCCATGTAGCAATTATGCGTAAATTACGCGGTCATAGAATATTGCAGGATCAATTATTAGCATAGCATTTGTAAATTTATGGCGATGTGGCATTTCCTATTACCTATGCGGTTGGGAGGAATGCTCGGCGCCGGTGAATCATTGCGGGCGGCTGAGGTCACGTCGTTCCAAGATGCCGTCATTTCGATCGGGCATGAAAATGTACTTTCGGTTTTAGTGCTTAATCATTACATTGCACCGTCCAAGGTTCAAGTAACTCATTATTTACCTATATCTAGATAAATTACACGATGACTGCTTATCAGTAGTAAGGTAAGCACCACTCCAAAAAAATGTCATATATTATTTTCATTTTTTATTTTTAATAATACCAAAAAAGCAGTTTTCTTACAAACCATCTTCATTGGGATATCTGATATTATTTAGTCTAAATGTAATCTAAATTTCGAGTGGTGTCGGGAAAAAATGTCAACATAAGATAAAATTGCTTCTTTATTTCATGCGAAATGTTATGTTGAAACACTAGTGAAATGCCTTTTGTTTTAAAAATTAAAAAAGTAAATCCTCAGTACAAGGACTACTAGTACTAAGTACCTAACTATTTACACCGACCTAATAACAAAACTTTCCGCAAGTTAAAACAGCATTTCAGTCTCAGAAGATAATACTTGTGTGTTATAATTTTGGTTAACATCGTCATAGATGATATTTTTATGTATTAAAATTACTGTGAAAATATAAGTTCATTTAAGTGTTTACTAGTAATAAAAAAGTTATTATACCTTACTCCGAAATGATATAACAAGTCGTAATTTGCAAAATATTTAACGCAAACAATTTTGTTCTTTACGAATTTAATCATAAAAGTGTTAATAGCACAGTCCTATAAAGTCGATATGTCGGGGGCGTTTATTGGCTAGAATTAGGCGCATCCCGGCTGTTGAACGAAATAACTATCCGTCCTACGCGATCGAGACACAAAAATATGGCTTCAAAATAGTTTCTACTGATCAAGGCGACTCTTAGTATCAGTTAATTTTATGAAAATTGGACATACTGTAAAATCCGATTCATCAAAGAGATAACTATAATTATCTTGTACTATAAATGCTCGTCGGATCTAATATATAACTACACCAATAATAAGGATTTCCTTATTATGGACGCAATTTTTTATAGCTAATATACTTTATTACATGAGGAATTTGCAACCCTATATTGCGCGTAATAATTATAAATCGGCGTGATTCTTTATTAAATTTTATACTTTCGATATAATATTTAAAAAAAAATGTTTTGTGAGCGTCGTTTATAATAAAAACAAGTTTCCAAACAACTTTAATAAAATTAATGTTTTCAAACTGCATCTTGATAAAGCTTATCCCATTATTTTTGTGAGTACCCAACAGTGGTCTGTTAACGACTCATTCATCGCTGGCCATCTGGTCATGTGAACACACTTGTTCCTCAGTCGCCTTAAACGCGTAGAAAGAACCGTCTGCGACTGCAGTGGAGGAATAAATAAGAATTTAAATTACAATGTCCGTATATCTTTTCTCAGAGATTGACTCTGATTTATGTATGTAGTTTGTACCATGTGTTGTACTTTAGAGATGAAATGTCAATATTACCCCCATATATTTAAGGCGCTAAGTAAAACACTAACGGATATTGAAATATACAAAAAAAAAATTACTGACTTATTCAAACAGATATTTCTTGTTTTTTTTTTTTTTTAATTATTATTATTTACAGTCTTATGTAATACAATGATCAATGTTGGATGCTGTGCTGATGCCCAGTGTTATGTATTACGTATTATTTACGTCTGCGTGGATCGAGTGCACGTCAGCATTGCCTGTTATTTGCCGGCCTCAATTGGTACTTTGTGCTGCCGCCGTATGTCATCTCGCCACTTCCTTGCTCATTGAATCATCTATAAATAGCATCACTATAAATCTAAATGGTTCGTTTCTTTTATACAGAACTGCTGTCTTAAATTTAACATGACATTTTCCTTGTTTGAAACTAAGTTTAGTCCAAAACAACGGTATTTCAAAACTTGAATTCAACTTTTCGCGTTCCGGTAGCGTACTGTAACTTTGCCTACCTGAATATTTATATTATACGCCGTATAATAATACTAACAGATAAGAGTTTAAACTTATAAGATTTATTACTTTTATTTTTATTTTTTAAATCACATTATAAAATCGTATTTGTTATAGGTACAATTTATACATATTTAGGTATGTAAACTAGGGAGGGTTTACTATAACATACAATTTATGTTAAAAATATTCGACATACATATATATTGCATATACATGTACTTGCATATACATATACTGACGGCCGGCTGGTCGAGTGGTCAGGCAACTGGACACTCTACGCAGCGGTTGCGGGTTCGAATCCCGCCAGGTGCAGATAATCTGTATGACGAATATAGATGTCTGCACCGGGTCATGGATGTGTATTTATGTATATATGTATTTATATCTTAAATTTATTTCCGTTCCTAGTACCTGTAACACAAGTTCTTACGAACTTAGCAAGGGGCTAGGTTAACGTGGTGTGATTGTTGGTTAATATTTATTTATTATTTACTTATTTACATGTTACACACAAAGTCGTGTTAGTTTTAAAGCATACATTTTTCATGTCCATCGTCGTTCAAATTCCACGGCGAAATCCTTTCTTCGAAGCGATAGAGTAAATCGGATCAGCAGAATCGATACCTGCTAGTGCTCGCTGATACACAATATGTAAATGTTTATCTCGTGTACCGACCGCTTCCCAGATTAATTCAATCGGATATGCTCGGCGGATATATCGACCCCAGCTCGGACCTTTTGGGAAATGGTGTGATCATTGGTTCCCGTTCGGATAGCGATTGCTAACTACCTGATTTATGAGATTTGTTTTTTTTTGTTCTTTTCACGAGGGAGGCATACGGGAAATAAAAAATGTGGGTAATTTCAATTTAACACGTTTTTGTTATATATAAAGAAAATTTGGTTCAATTTGTAGTTGTAAATATATCGTATATTAAATTTAGTATATTGTTTAATTTTGAACATAAATTGATAATAATCATTACTATTCTAAAAATGTCTAGTACGGACCATAAAAAAATCGGTCATGACAAACTAAAACATTAATCTTTAATTACGTTTTTCTTTTGATTTAAAATCAGTATTAAAAACGTAAAGGAAATTAATTTTCTCTAAAAGATCGTTCTGTAAGCATACCCGCAAATAAACTGATTTCATTTTGCAAATTCAATGGAGAGATTTGCGTCAACAAATTTCTTGTAATACACTTATATAGATAAATCAGAGCCATCATTTTTAAAGTCCCTCAGAGCGAGAAGATTTACTCGGCGTTATGATTCGGAGGAACAATTTCCCGGCGGGACAGAGAGCCTCATTTCCTGAGTTCACGAGCCGGGCCACTGCGATGCTCCAAAATATTATTTTAAGCTTCCGCGAACATCTCTCAACGCACGACACCCGTTTGAGCTTTGTACGTATTCAAATTTTCATCTCGCTTTGTGTTCTTCAATAAAATACTTACCTACTGTTAAGTTTGCTGTGAACTATATAGACTTGATAGCTTTATTTTGTGTTGTTTCTTCTTTCGTACAATAGTACCTACGAACGTTACGTTTAACGATGTTTCTTTGTTTCATGTCTACTTCTAAATGTTTAATGTCTAAATATAAATCACTTACATTAATAATATATCACATGTTTTAAAACAACATCGCATGAGAACAGCTGAACAGATTTGTCTAATTGTTGCTTCATTCATAATAATTGTTGAAATATACACCGGAAAATTCGAAAGAGGTGCCGTTCTGTGACAGTTCAGCTGTAAACGTGTACCATGTTTGTTGTTGCAAAACAACTCACAGCCTTTATACATAAAACACTTCACCTTAACTGCTTAAAATATATTTAATAATATGTTTGCGAATTCTTAATTTCTTTATAGAATTAAGAAAATTTTGTGTATAATAATAAATATATAAATATATCTATAAGTATGCCTAATTACGGCCGGCTGGTCGAGTGGTCAGGCAACTGGACACTTTACGCAGCGGTCGCGGGTTCGAATCCTGCCAGGTGCAGATAATTTGTATGACGAATATAGATGTCTGCACCGGGTCATGGGTGTGTATTTATTTATATATGTATTTATATAAATTTCTTAATTTCCGTCTTTATTTCCGTTCCTAGTACTACAGGTACTTACGAACTTAGCACGGGGCTAGGTTAACGTGATGTGATTGTTGAAAATATAAAAATAAAAAAATAAAAAATATTGAAAAAACGTAAATGCTCAATTTATTGATACGGTGCTCATTACTTCTATTGCTCTTCTATCTCACTAGGTATTTAAGAATCTCGCACTTATTTATTTCTATTGCAAGATTTTTAAATCAAGCAATTAAATTATATTTATTAATCATACATCAGGAATTCGATAAATTAAAATCAAGTATAAAAATATAAGACGACACGGCAAATGTACAAAGAAAAAATACTAAGAAACAATAAATAATGTGATTAATTACAGTTGAAGAACTTTTTGCGGTTAGACAAAAAGAAATGTTATGTGTGTATCTAGAACTTACATTTACGGTACATAAAAATAATACTCGTAGAAATTCATCTCTAAGTAATACAATGTTTGATCGAATATGCTGATGCAGAGCAGGGTTTAGGGTGCCTGTCCTTTGAAACGGAGCGAGGCTGTGGAGCGGAGAAACGGAGAAAGATTAACCAATAGGATTGCAAAAAATCTCCCCTCCTCTCCAGTGGACAAGGGCTATTGGTTAATGTTTCTCCGTTTCTCCGCTCCGCAGCCTCGCTCCGATTCAATGGACAGGCACCCTTATGGATCCCAATCAATAAGTCCTATTTCTTCTATTCTGTTTGCATTACTCGTATATTGTCAATTTGTTCTTTTAATGCGGATAAAACCACTGACTACTTTTTAGTTAAGTTAAATAATAATTATTATTAATATGTTGTCATCATTCTAAGGTTGTCTGGAAGAAATCGCTAATAAACGATAAGACCGCTCTGTTGTCATCATTCTCTTTTTATAGTTTATTAGTAGTATTAGTATATGTTACGTCGTTATTATTTATTATTTTATGTGTGGTGTTCGGACCCAGCGCCGCCTGCAGGCAGCTGTACTCTGTGTGTCTGTCGGAGTATGGCGACGTACGGCGCCCCGGTTTGGGCGGATCGCCTCACTACGAGGAATAAGGCTGCGCTGCGCTCTGCGCAGAGGATCATCGCGGTGAGGGTGATCCGGGGGTACCGTACGGTATCGTGGGCTGCAGCTACTGCTCTAGCCGGCGACCCCCCGTGGGAACTCGTGGCGGAGGTTCTTGCCGAGACCTACTCTTACGTCTCGGGTAGGAGGGCTCTTGGTGAGAACTCTACGTTGGACGGAATCCTACGGGTGCGTCGGATAGGGCAGGAAGCGCTTATGCGGAGGTGGGGGGAGGACCTGGCGGGGCAGCTGTACGGCACACGCGTAACGGCTGCCATTCGCCCGGTCCTTGAGCGGTGGATGCGTCGAAAACGCAAGCCCCTCACCTTCCGTCTGACGCAGGTTCTCACCGGGCACGGTTGCTTTGGTGACTACCTGTGCCGGACGGCCCAGAGGGAGCCGACGACTGAATGTCACGATTGTGGCGCGGCGGTGGACTCTGCCCAGCACACCCTCGAGGTGTGCCCGAGATGGGCGGCACTGCGTCAAGGTCTGACGTCGGTCCTCGAAGGGGACTTGTCGCTCCCGAGCATCATCACCGCGATGCTCGGCGACGACGAGTCCTGGAAGGCGATGGTCTCCTTCTGCGAGACAGTAATGTCCCAGAAGGAGGCCGACGAGCGGAGGAGAGAGGAGGCCGCCGACGTGGCCTCCATCCGCGGGCGACGAATGGGGGTGCGTAGGAGGCGCTACTTAATGCGCCTCCAGTAACGCCCTTGTGCCCGTGTCGGGCCGGGATGGGAACCCGGTCTTGCTAGACACGACGTCGTCGGGACTGTTCAGAGGTAAGCCAGACAGTCCCCATGTAGGAGAAGTCTGGCCTTTTCGCCGAGGCCAGCCTGTCGCTGGAGGGATCCTGTTGCCTGCAGATCCGGGACCCTCCAATTAAAGCGGCTGAAGGCTCCCGCAGGGGTTTAGTACGGTATTGCACTCCCAAAGTGTCGAGTCCGACATAGGTCTAGGACTGCCGACCCGGGCGTCCTGGATATCATCCGTAAATGGATTCCCCTGCGTCACAAAAAAAAAAAAAAAAAAAAAAAAAAAGAATAGTGTGGTGTTCAATAAAGTGTATATAAATAAATTAATACTCTTAAAAAATTTTTTTTTTTTTGACTAGAGACTAAATAAATAGCTTGACAAAAACTTTAGAGTTAATAACAATTAAAGACTAAAAGTAATCACGAAACCTTTTTTTTAATACTAGACAATAGGACATATTCTTTTCATTAAAAGACACGCTACTGTTATTGAACAATGTACCTTACGTTCAAACCTTTTTTTTTTTTTTCAAGTAATAGACACATCTACTTGAACCGACTGTTAACATAATTTTATGCAAGCAAAAAATACAATTGTAGAAACTCGAGAATGAGAGAGTAAATATTCTAAATTAATGTAATTAAATATTTTCTGGAAATCAAAAATATTCTAAAAAGTCCTTTATACTGTTCTCGTAAATGTGTGAAATTAAACTTTTATGGTTTAGCCGGTGTAAAAAGGATACCTCTTTTGGGAACGCTTCCACATAAAGAGTATTTATGTAGCTACGAGGTACGGAAGCGGTTCAATTAAGGTTGGTATTTAAGGTTGCCATCGGCGAGCTCTGATTGCACTGCTCTACCCCCACCGAGCCACCTCTCTGGAGACTGCCTCCTTTTAATTTTCAAATACAACAAATACTTTCGCTTCCCAAAGACGCCTTTACTTTCATTACGAAATGTAAAGGTGTGCCGTGGACTACGTTTTTATTTATGACGCTAATTTCTTAGTTAGTGTTCCGTTTGATAATTAATGTTGCCGTCTTTGTTTTTTTTTTTCAATTCCATTGTGACTTGTGAAACAAAACTGAAATACTACTACTACTAAGACTACTACTACTACTACTACTGCATCTGTATAAAATTTTACCATTATGGATATTAAGCGAGCTTATTTTTACTTATTCTATTTTAAGGATATAGTAGAGGAAAATAAACTTTTATTATTTACATATATTTTCCTACATGATACATTTTTCTTCGATCGATTTTATTGAAAAACAGAACAAGTTGGTCTTGAAACAAATCTCTTGTTACTTTAGAACAATCCAGACTTAAGTATCCATATATCCATACCTATAAAGTATATACCACGTTAGCGTGTACATTTATACACGTGTATCGTTTCATTTAACACACGAATCCTAAACGAATGTATTTTAATAGCCGCTTATATTGGCTACCATCACAATATCCTATTGTTATTAGCCATAAAAGTTTGCTTAGCTGTAAATCGTACATTACATTAGCTGGATCCTATTTAATGATATAAATATAAATTCGATTTTTAATTCTTTTTTTCATTTGGTTTTTAAAATCTCCTTTACAAAACAAATTAATGTAATACTATAAAAATAATAATGTTAAGATAGCAATGAACATTTTAAATAAATAAATATAAACGTATTTCATTAAAGCCGTTGAAAATATTTGCATTTGCAACTGATATTTATTTTTTTACCAGAAGAGTTTTTATGCAAAATAATGACAATGGTTACACTCGCATTATCACGATCATTATTTTCGCGGGAATAGTTGTCAGTAATGACGAAATGGCGGGCGCTATGGGGGAATATCATAAAACACAAAACTCATAATGTTAAGAATAATTGAGAATGTAAATCTAACTTATCTGAAATTTAAGTTTTTTTTTGTATTTGTAACTCTAAGTAAGGTACGTCCCATTGTTTGAAAAAGGAATAAGTTTGGAATTAGTCAAAATTCCTTCCGAAACATACAGGCTAATTTCCTTAAGATGTTTTCTTTTACCGCGTAGCTAGCCTGAGATGAGCTTTAAAGACACTTGAAATTTCAGTGTTGCCACGTCGGGCTTAAAGCGATTAATGTTCTTGCTCTATCCACAGAGCCATCTCGGCTCGTAATGAGGATAATACAATCGAATTATATGTAAATAATAATTTTCAACACTCTTATCATTTATACCGACATATATTGAAACACATTTATGATATCATATCGAAATGATTTATGATTTAAAGTTGTATTAGTATTGAAACGGAGTTATAAATTTTATGCAGATATTTATATTACATAAGCAACACGAAAACGGTGACTGTTATTGTAGCATGTTTCTATAGAAAACTGAGAAGATTCAGACCGGATTATATAAAAATACACATAACTTTTATAAATAAAAATAAATAAATAAACGTCTCACACTCAACGGCCCCTAGTAGGATGTGAATCCTGTGTCGGTGGCCCGGAAACACACAATACACAAGAACAAACGCCCAGACCACGAAAAAAACATCTGTATTGCCTATACAAATATTTGTCATGTGCGGGGATCGAACCTGCGACCGTCAGCGCATCAGCCAGTTGCTGTGACCACTGTGCCAACGCGCCGTCGTCGTTATCAAAATGATTAATGTATAGTTAATTTTGTCATTTATATTTCGAAAGAAAAAAAAATCATACAGTAAACGGGATGTCAGGAAAGATTAAAAACAAATGGAAATCACAGGTGCATTCCGATAGTCTCTTTAGAATCCGATAGACGGAAGAAAAATCGGACGTATATGTATTCTACCATAAAACGGTGCCTGTGCACAAGTTTCATCTCCGGTTGTTTTACTTGGCGATATTCAACGGACACACTTCAATACTCCTCCGAGCTCCCACAAGGAAGCCGGTAACTGGAAACGGCATTTGTATTTGCGTCTGCCGAGGACATCGACGCTGATTAAATTACTTCCAGCTCTAAAATAAAATACGAATACAAAATTAATGTTAAGTCAAAGTACGTTTACTTTGATGGAAAAATTGTTTTACTTACTTAGCTGTTCTCTAAATTTATAAGTTAGGTTCCGAGATTCATAAATACCTTATAGTACCTGTTATTTTTAAATTTAAAATTTCATTCAATTATAAAATTATCTTAAAATCGTTTAAATTTTAATAGTAAAATATAACAATTTAATCATTGATATGTAAAAATAGTCTTTCTTTTTTTTTAATTCTTTTTAATTTTTCATTGAAATGACCAACATAAAACAACATAACCATACATGAGCGAGATATACTTTGAAATAAATAACATAGACTTATTCTGAACAATATTACCTACTACAAAGTTTTAATGTTTATTCCGAATTCCTCTTCGAGTCGGTACATAGCATCATACGCATGTTTTTACTCAATCATTTCAAACTACGCGTATAACATACGTCTGCGGTTAAGTTTATACCATTTCAATAAATCTCAGCAGTTTTATCTTCAAATCTTGATACCACAAAATAAAATAATACTAAAAACTTCGAAAGATTACGAAATTACAATGTTAAACAAATAGTTACCATATCTTAAGAAGGTAATTCTTTTTCAATCTATGTAATGTATGTAATCTTTTTTATTTATATTTTTTACTGATTATTATATTCTTGTAACGATTTCTGCAACGTATAATTATCAAGTTAATATTAATAGGACTAGCTGTCCCCGTGACATCGTTCGCAATTAAACATTTTAACTTTCATCCCCTCCGCAAGGGAACGGTGCTGAATATCCGTATAAAAAGTATTCAGTGTCTTAGCTCGGTTTCTAGTCATGCCAAATTTCATTTAAATCCATGGAGTGGTTTCGCCGTGATGCGCGGACAAGATACAGACAGACAAACAGACAAATTTAAAATAATACAGTTCAGGCTTCAATATCGATAATTAAAATGTCTTCGATTTTTTTTTTTCGAAACAGAACAAAAATACTTACAGAATCAAAACTGTTAAAGTTTTATTATAAACAATATATAGACAAGACGTCTTTCGCGGTTTTCGGTCTTCGGGTGAAAATTTATACAATTGGCTTAGCAGTTTAAAAGATTATCGGTTTAATAAAAATAAATCTTTTCTCCTTATAACACAGTCCAAATTGTAATGGTACTTTCACAAAACGTAGCAATATTTGCCGTATCGAAATATTTATCACCAAAGATGTACACATATAACATTAAGCCCGTTGTCAAAGCCTTCGCGGGACGAGGTCGCGCTATTCCACACGATTCTCTCCTTCAGTAATGCGCTGGTATGTTATTACATGCTCGACAGTTCATTTACGCTGTTAGGAGATAAGGCTCCTGTTTCTTGAAATTTATTGCATTGTAAATCCGCTCGACGCGACGGCACCGATGACTTGCATTTCGTCCCTGGCTTTCAAACATTTCCAGTGCTTTCAGAGGGGGGACATTAATTAATTTTGCCGTGTTCGTACGTTCAATTTGAGTGACTTTGTTCTTTGGTCCTTTTTGTTCGGTCCTTGTGGCATGATGCTAGCGGTCTTTTTGTAAATCATTTACTCTTTCGGAAAAATTGAATTCGGAATATTTATCCTTATTTTTCATATCTGGATGATTTTTTTACAATTAATAAATATATGAATTCAAGATTATCTGTCGTGTAAAGGGTTTTCTGGCGATATTTCATCCCAAAATATATTATTTTCATTTGAAATTCATATTTCAATGAAATTTATAGATAATATTAAGTATTACATGTTTTCTATACCTGATTTCCATATAATGCTTACTCATATGATGGTGCTTATTCGTCTAATGTAGGTACCCTTCTCTTGTCTTTTGTACTGAAATCCGAGCGGTGTGATTAACCATGACTTGCACTTCACTTTAGTAAGTTAATTGTGTCCGTCCACAACCCACGAACATAAATACTCGTTCTACAAAACTTAAATTAAGCATCCAAACCAGTTTATGTTCTGGTAAGAAATTACATATAATTTATCTCTCTGATTTATGTTATTACTAATAATTTGATCATTCCAAATCTTAAACTATCTACTTACAGAATTTTGATGTTTCAAAGCCCGTTATCGTTAACCAGCTCGCAATCTAGGACGCATTAACACACTGAGCAGCGAAACATAAGTAGTTACGCAGAAATAAAGCTTTTTTTTAACTAACTGAACGAAAACCTGGAATCATACTAGTATTTAACGATAGTAAAAAAAACAAATTAGCACATTTACAAGGTATGTTTTATTAATTCTTCGTACACATAGTGGCGGCGGAATGAAGCCGACCGCCATTTTTCTGCGGACGAGATTTAAATATGGAATTCCGGTGTGCGAGCAAGAGAGACGCGTGCCATTGACCTTGCGCCAGGGCCGCGCACGCGCCGCCCGCCTGCGCCCGCGCCCTGCGCTTCTACGCTGCACTAAGCACAACGACGTATTGTCTTGATTTTAATAATCTCTTATCTTGTATTTCATAATTACGTGACATATACATATAAATATTATAAAAAATAGAGCATGTTCATTAAAATATTAATGCAGCTGTAATTGCAAACAATCTAAGCGACAGACACCATATCAACACGTAAAAAATGGCGAACACGCGTCTCACATCAGTAAAAGGCCCGTGAGCAGAGAGACCGCTAAGATACGTTTACATTACACTCATCTGAAGGACACTACACATTTCACCGTTGCAAGGTACGTGGCGCGTGACGTTAGCGGTTCGCGGCGAAAGCTCGCTCATTAGACTTGTTCACATCACAAGCAACCGAACGGCATGCAGCGCAACACTGGCTGGATGCTTAATTAGGGAAATTGTTGGCTGTTTACATATAGTACCTGGATGACCGAGCTTTGCTCGGTTAAATTATATTTAGATACATTACATACTGATGAAACATAAATAATATTTTCGATTTTACCGACATAATAGTAAAATAATAGGAATTGGTTGTTTATATAAAAAATAAAAAGTAAAAAAAGCTCATAATTCAAAAGAAAAAAAAAGGAAAAAAAAATGGTGTGTAATCACCTGGATTCGAACCCAGATTTTCTGATTTCGAATCCGTCCGATTCCCATCCGAGCTATTAGAAGCTTGTCAATGACAGCGAAATTTACCTTCGTATTGTAATGATATTTTTTAATTGCGTAAAAAAAGGGATAAAACGTCATTTTCTAAAAATAAATCCTAGCTAGATCGATTTATCGCCCCCGAAACCCCCTGCATACTAAATTTCATGAAAATCGTTGGAGCCGTTTCCGAGATTCCGATTATATATATATATACAAGAATTTCTCGTTTAAAGATATAAGATACGCTCGAAACCTGCCTAAACAACCGCGTTTTAATAAAGTACAATAATTGGAACAATTAATACACGCACTGGTATTACGAAATGTCCTCGAAATATTTAAATATATTATATAGTAGATATACTTTTCCCAGTAACTGAATAACAAAGAAGCGAAGAACGTATTTAATTGCAGCGCACGTGATTTAAAATAAAAAGGACGTTTAAAAACTTCTGAGTTCACTTTGCAGTTACGTTATACCTAATATTTCACCTATCACGTCTAGACGGTATAAATTGTGCTTTCAAAGAGGGAACTAACAATCCGACTAACCGCTTGTAAGTCTACTCGTAAAACGCTTTTAGAAAATAAATCATTGGTAGCGTTATTTGAGTCTATTATATTCCCCTTGTTGCGCTTCTGATTAGATAGAACGATCAATAGATAATATTTATTTATTTTTTATCCGACTGCGCCAGTAGGAGGGTTGTGTTTTTCGTGATGTATGTATGTATGTATGTATGTACTTATGTATAATTGTTTGTGTCGCTCTGCAGCCTGAACGGATCGATGCATTTTAGCTTGAGAGGTGTCATTAGATTCGTATTTACACTGAGAGTGACACTGGGTATATCAAAATTAAATTTATCAAAAAAAAAATCCAAATTACACAGAAACGCAGTCGGGTTTTTTAGTTTTTTTAATTATTTTTATTTTTTAAACTTATTAAACAGTATTTTCATCTTGAGTGATTTATTCAATCGCAATTTACATAAAGTTTTTTTTTAATCAATTGAATGTACTTATAATAATATATGCGAACAAGCAACATTATATCAATAAAGCAATCGAAATTGATTTCATTTGAATCATAATCACATCTAAAACACTAACGAGCGCTCAATTAGCGTATAACTATAATTAATATAATGAATATTACTATTAATTGCCTAATTGGTAAATAATCACTGACGATTGTTTATCATTCAAACATAAGCCGTCGAACGCGAATGATAAATAAGTTAACAAAGGGTTTACAATTCATATTGCTTTTCTAAATAATAAATTTCTAAGAAGCGGACCACCATTAAGAGAGCCAGCCACATTCGTCTGTCTCATCCTTATATCATATTGTTATTTGAGACGGCGTCTAATCTGCGTCTTATTGTTAATACTTATCAATATAAACCCGAGCTTTTTTTATTAAATTGGTATCCTATTTTTCATGGATTTATAATTACCTAGAAAGAATACATAGACGTACGACCCACGTAGCCTCACCCACATTTCTAATTACTCCTCCAATTACAATAACCTCCCTCAAATATTTTGAAAACTGGATTAGTAGATCCTAGAATTTGCACACTCAAACATAAATATAGATTCCTAAAAATAAACGAAAATAATAAACAACACTTAGCAGTCCACCATATAGGTATATTTAAGTTCCTAAAATATGTCACACAACCAAAATAAAAATATAAATTTATGTTACATTACAATATATATTACAAACATGAATCAAAAAATTGAATACCATCCATTAAAGTTCCCAAATGTTTATGAATAGCAGAGTGTGTGTTTCCAATCGACATACCATGTATTATTACCACCAATTATGGCCACTTACGATTAATCAAGACTCGTTCAATAATCGTCAATGGACAATGATTTTCGTGAAGGGAACTGAAGCTCCTTATATAAATACATTGCCAAGAATAACTACTATGTTATATGTTTTTAGTAACGTTTTTTTATATATAGACCGCCTTCTCCTGTATACGAGGGAGGACCATTATGCAGGAAATGTAACAATTATTAACACTGATTGAACACTCCATTGTCGGTTTATTCCGTCAATTACTGATACAAACGTAAAAAATGTTAAATTTGATTATGGTATTAAGTGGCCGTTTTGTTATGAATAACAATAGAACATTTTGTCTGTTTTGTTATCAACTTCCTAACATCTCGGTTTTCAGAAAAGTCATTATTATTCTAAATAAAGTGTGTTAAATTATTGTTTTTGTTATTATATTATTGTCGATATCGTTATCATTTTGTTCTTGGTTCTTTTTATTTATCTTCAAATTTCGTTTCATGTTAAAAACAATTACAATATGTTTAATGTTTTAAATATCTTATATCGTACTTTATACACATATACGTATCGTACTTCAAAGGAACATACAGTTCAAACAAACAGACAAACAGAAAATTTCTAAAAATGATAGAAATGTATGTTTTTAGATCAATATGTCGAGTCGAGTCGTGTGGTCGAGTGGTCAGGCAACTGGACACTTTACGCAGCGGTCGCGGGTTCGAATCCCGCCAGGTGCAGATAATATGTATGACGAATGTAGATGTCTGCACCGGGTCATGGATGTGTATTTATGTATATATGTATTTATATCTTAAATTTATTTCCGTTCCTAGTACCTGTAACACAAGTTCTTACGAACTTAGCACGGGGCTAGGTTAACGTTGTGTGATTGTTGGTTAATATTTATTTATTTTATTTATAAAAATTTTTTTGTCAAAAAGTTGTAAAAAAAACAGACGCATGAAATTTACAAAATTAAATTAGTAAAAAAAAATTAAAAATTATTAATTAAATCATTCATTTAATTTAAAAACGTCTTTACATTCGTCACACTCATACCTCAATGCCTGAAGTCGAAAGTCTTCGACCAATGTGTGTTACCAGTGATGACATACGGATCTGAGACGTGGTCTCTGACTAAAGGCCTTTTAAACAAGCTCTAAGTCACACAGCGTGCAATGGACAGGGCCGTTCTTGGTATTTCTCTGCGAGATCGAATCAGAAATGATGAGATCCGAAGACGAACGAAGGTTGCTGACATAGCCCAACGCATTTAAAAGATGAAATGGTTGTGGGCAGGACACATAGCTCGTAGAACTGACGGCCGATGGAGCAGAAAAGTTCTCGAGTGGAGACCACGTACCGGCAAGCGCAGCACCGGATGGCCGTCCGAGAGACAGACAGACGACTTGAGAAGAATCGCCGGAAGCCGTTGGATGGACGTTGCTTCGAACCGGTCGCTCCGGAGGTCAATGGGGGAGGCCTACGTTCAGAAGTAGATATCCAATAGCTGTTATGATGATGAAATTTCCTTTTTTTAAACATACATAATATAACTCCTTATTACATTTTATTAAATATACGATATACATTTATATTAGATGGTGTAAAGGATTGTCATAATGTGCAAGAAATGCGTAAGATTACTACCATATTAAAGTTGATAAGGATTACTGGTATAATAATGTGTATGCATAAACAGCTTTCACGTTACCGCATTATACCTTATACGTGAACATTTTTTTTTTTAATTGAAATGAATACAGTAAGCTACCCTTAAAAGATAGATATATGCCATCAGGGACTTTTCCTGGACCTATAAAAAGAATATCCCACCATACATTGTTTTGTTATATCTCAAAGAGATTAGGCAACGATTTCGATGAAAGTTCTCAAGCAGCTTATATTAATAAAAAGAGCAAAATGACATTAGAAATGTCAAACTAAATTATAAAGAAATACCGTCACTATTAGATACGTATAAATCATTATTTATGCAGAATCAATAAATAGATTTTTGTTAACTATTAAAATAAATACATTACACGAAATAAATAAAATATCCGACTCTAACAATAAGTACTACTAGTGCAACTTTTAATGCTGCTATAAGGAAAAAATATTATAAAAATGGTAATAATTTTCTTAATCAAGTATTGCAATTTAAAAAAAAAGATAAACAAGTAAGGTAATTAAGAAACAAAAAAACCCGACTGCGTTTCTGTATAATTTGGAAATGAAATTAATTTATCACCAAAACTTTGCCATTTTTTTATATATATTTTTTTATATACATAGTGTCACTCTCACACTAAATACAAATCTAATGACACCTCTCAAGCTAAAATCCATCGAGCCGTTCAGGCCGCAGAGCGTGCCAAACAATTATACATACATACATACATACATACATACATACATACATACTCTCGAAAAACATAACCCTCCTTCTGGCGCAGTCGGGCAAAACAGTAACAGTTATTTGTATTTTATAAGAAAAGAACTATGATTCTTTCACAATCATTTCATTTCGCAATATATGGATGAGATTCGTCTCCCTAACACCGAACACCTAATATTTATAAAATAATTATAAATAATTATACTAAACTTGTATGTAACTTATTTTCACTTCCGCTATAAGACTTAGATAAAGCATCGTACATTAAAAGTCAACCATTACGATGTAATTATATCCGACCGGATAATACAGGCTAGGATCGAAGCGACTTCAAAACAGCAATATTACGTTACCATATTGGGGTAAAGGCGCCTAATGTGGCCTGGCTCGAGTTACGCGACACGCGCGACGACGTGCGGACATGTGCCTTATACGACAGTTCCGGTGTATCGCCTCGGGCCAACCCGTTCCAAGACTGATGACCGCAAGATAACGGAACATAGTACCACGAACCTGCCCTGCACGTAATTCAGGAACCACCATTCATATCAGCAATCTCACGCATTAACTTAGTAGCCGGAGAACCGTTGAATATACGGAATCGCTACTCATGGCGACTGTAAATCTTAAAATGGCAATTTTCATATAAGCGCACGGAACCCTACAGATTTATTTATATATTAAAATTTTTGTGTAAGTTAAAAAATGGTTGTTGGCTAAACTTGTTTCGTTGTTTACGCCCCATGGGTTTTCTTTGTATTCGTCGCTGGTACCTGTTTACGTCAAGGCCACGTCTGATTCCGAAAATCATGAGATCACTGAATTCGCATATTATTATCGGTTTTTATACTCGGAGAGGATGTTGTGAAAAAGTGCAAAACAAACAACGGATTCGAGGTACGGTGGAAGACTATATTAAAAAAAAAAATTAACTGTCGGTTCGAACCTCGTACGACAAGACACCTGCGCGCCAGACGGATAAAAAAAATTCAAACAATCTGGCAGCACTAGCGAATTGCATATCAAACAGAAAAAAATACAAACCTTCATTACAGCAACTGTGACTCGAGTGTTATACTATAACAATCAAGTTTTACGACGTGCGACTTGAAGGTTAACTCAGTAATGACATGATATCGTCAATTTTTTTCATCGTCTGCAAACAAGCTAAAATAACTTAATAAAATATATAAAAATAATAAATAATTAAATATAATAAAATTAATAAGGGTAATAGCTCCGACTGCTCTCGATATAGTGAGATCACATCGTATCAGTCGACTATTATAATAACATTTAAAAAATCGTTTCTACTTTAAAAAAAATTGTTTACTGGAAATATTTCAGCATTATTTTGCTACAGTTTTTATTATAAAAAATGTGTAATCCAAATGGTTACGGCTCATACGGGTAGAGCTCGCGGCGTATGCGAGGTACGTCGGTACGCTCGACATTCATGCACCAAAGTGTAAGACTATTCACGAGTAAATTGAAAACGCCCGGTAGAATTCGAATTTTGTTTCTTTTGTACGACAGAAAGGGTGATGAATTAAACATTATCATTTCAGAGACCATGCTCAATGCAACTGCGATGCAACTCCGTATATAACTTTCATTTGTAAAAAAAAATTGGTTGTTTGTAAAGTCGGTTTACGGACGATAATTTTACATGATAACATCATAATTGTAAACATTGATAAAAAATTGCATACTTTAGTGAATTGAATTGAATTATTATCACTGAATTATCATTATTTTGTATAATACAAAGGAGTAGTTAATTGAAAATTACAATTCTTTCGATAAAACATTTATTTGCACTCGATAATTAAAATTTTGGGTGTACTTTACTGGTGGGAGGGATGCGCTGTGCCGCGCTCCCGTCTGCATGGGTACCACCATCTTGCTTCTTTCTTCCGTGAAACAGCTTTGCTGTGTTTCGGAAAGAAGGGCAAGACAGGCAGTGTAATTACTGGCACCGAGACTTAACATCATATGTCTCAGGATAGGCAACATATAAATGCGTTGGCTGTGCTAGTTTCAGGTTAACTAGTTTATGTTCATGGGCGACGTCGACCACTTACCATCAGGTGGCACGTCTGCCAGTTTGCCTATCCAACTAACATTAAAAAAAAAAAAACTTCCGAAAAGTGGATACCGAATTTTCTCATGAAATTTGGCACGGATATTCCATTTGACAATCTTAGAGTCCCCTTAAAAGGATTTTCGGCGGTTTGCAATATTTTTCGAAATATTCAATTTTTTGAGTACGCTGCTTAGTACACTCTATATAAGAAAGCGAAAAGTGGATACCGAATTTCATCATGAAATTTGGCACAGACATTCCATTTGACTACCTAAGAGTCCCCTTAAAAGGATTTTTGGCGACTCGCCAAAAATCCCTTTAAGGTGATCGCTCGATCGATCGATCGATCGATCCGCTTTTCGGAAGGTTATCCCAAAAAATTTTCTCTTCTACTCGGATGCATCTGCCGATGGAGTGAATGAATTGCGTCACAAGCCGACCACTTAGGTCGATCGTGCCTCTCTATCGCTTGTCGCATCGCTGTCGCTCGCGGAACATGACAATGAGTCATGCTTATTCGTGCGAGAGCCGGCAATCATCGATTTATAATACTGCGGCCACACACTCGACGAGTGACAAGGGAAATAGCGAGGGAAGTGGGCAGGGAAGTAGTGTGGCCGCGTTACTCGTTATGCTGCTCGTCATGCCGCTCGTCCTGCCCGGCGATCCATTTTTTGTCGGTTTTTGTGGCGCGAGTCAAAGGAGCGGCAATACGAGCGCGAGTGACTAGCCACACATTCGCGCACTTACTTCGTCCTGCTACGATGAATCGATGTCACTCACCATCTCCTTTGACAAGGACGACGTCGTTTCAATACATTGTTTTGTAAAACCTTTAAATACTTCGATAAACTATAAATTGCATAAAGCGCATGCTGCCGTAATGTTGTCATCCATTTCAAGGCGAGTACTGAAATGCGGAGCAACGCGATGAATATCGCGAGTAGAGCGACGAGCAGCGCGAGCAGCAGCGCGAGGAGCATAGTGTGGCTGCGGGGTAAGACGTAAAGTATAAACGTAAAGTATTATAATTTTAATATGTAAAATTCTTTAAAATAATATCGTTATGACTAAACATAGTTGATTATTTTAATAAGTAGAATTGTTTACCGTGCACGAGTCGTTCTATCAGTAATATTAATGAACTATCTATCATGACATGTTTTGACGAAGTTATATACGAAACAAACAAGTTAGGTTAGCACTCTCGAGTTCGATATCCGAAGATAAATGACGTAGGAGCAATTTAATGATACGAATTATATTTTTAAATTTTTATATGCGCTTTGGTATAATTATAGAGTGTGTAAACGTACAAGAAGTATTCATGGAGCGAAATGATAATTTTTCGCAGCCGGATACCGTGTTACTTTCAACTAGCAGGAATGCGGCCACTGACCAGCTTCTCATGCGCTCGCGCCGCACCCGTCTGCCTCGTGTCTGTTCCCCCACCAGTCACAGATTAAACAATACATTAGCCGAGTAAATATACAACAACGGTATATAATTTCTAGTTGAACACAAGTAGGCGATTTGATGTGTTCCCATATAAATTTCATTTTATTTTTTATAAGTTATATTGGATTTTTAAGCCTATTATTAAGGGCTCGTTTATAGTCAAATCAACTTTTTTATCATTGTTAGAATATATAGGTAAACTATTAAAATTCAATAAACAGACATTACAATAGCTTGAAACATGTGCGTAGCTAAGTATACAATTATAATGTGGTGACACGTACATCTTTATTACAATAAACGATGCAAATATATCGCAGAACCAGAAATATTTGCATATTGTAGGTACTTTAGTATTCGACAATCGTGTCTAGCGGCGATTACTTGACGAGATTCGCAAGTCTAATTATACAATAGCTAGACGTACCTCGTTCTTGCATACTATTTGCTAAGCTTCAAAATAAAACGCCTACCTTTATCTCCTTCATACGGAACTGAATTTAATTTGACGTATAGAACACTCCATCAAACAAAATATGATTGAGCAAGCCTCTTTAATTCGCAGAGACAGCGTATAAGAAAATGACTTTATGTAGACGTGCTATGAAGCTACACTAACGTGTCGGATCACGTTCTATGTAGGCAACGTCGTCGTACGGATAACTTTCGACAGTCATTGAATGAAGAGTTCGACGACCGGCGAACGAAACGTTCGAATTTGCATGTGTCAATGACACAATGCAGTAACGTTGTACCACTCTCCGCGGCGTATACTTTTCCTTTCAGCCGACGTTCCTGAGAAACACTTTTCGCGGCGACCTCGTGACACAGCCTGGACGACTACGCTGTTTTTTGTGCTCGAGAAATCGTGTAGCCTTCTACTAGTAGTTATGAAATAACGTTTTGTTATATTAATATTTCTGATAATTCAGTTTACCTTAAACTCAATATTCTTTTAGTACAATGGCTTAAAAAATAATAAATCTATTTTTTTAATCACTTGCAAAATCGTTATGTAATAAGTATTTATTTAATGGGCGGTACAGATAAAAGCTGAATTTGAAATCGATTAGATATTCCAAGAATCGTCTAAAAGTTCGACCGGTAAAGAATTAATAGCAAGCAAAGAGTTCGGCAAGAATCTTCCGGCCATCAGACACGTCGCCTCGGAACGTGCGAAATTCGATAAGTAAAGAACTTGCAGCACCTGTAAGTTATTACATTCTTCTGGCGGTGCCCGCCGTGTCCCTTTAAATTTCAATCTTAAATTTCTATATCAAAGATTTTTAAATTTTAATTTGAAAGCTCCTTTAATTACTATCGAGAAACGGAAGTTTTGCAAGGAAATATTTTTACAATAACAATATTGTATTTAAGAAATGGTAAATCCAATTGAATACTGAATTATTTTCATAAACAAATGACACGCTAAATTTATTTCACCTTTCATTTTATTTTTTTACTATAACAATTATATATACGCGTAAGATTGAAATTAAAAGATTTTTGTTTTGTTTTTTTTTTATAACATCTTAAAAAAGTTATATTTTTATGGAACATCCAACAAAAGTTGAATATGTTTAGTCCGCGTACATAAATGGCCGTAACACAAACATTCCTTATACGTAACACATGTTCGACAAGAATTAATTTACATAAGCGTACCATCAAGTAACATCAAACTGCCTGATTGCAATTTGCAGCAAATTTTTGACCATAATTACAAATTTTCTGTAAAAAATCAACGATATAGTCTTGTGACGGACACACGGACGAACATTGTTGTTGCACCTATCTGTCAAACAAGATATAGGTATATTAGTATAGTTTGAGGTTAGTATAGATTTCATCAGTTTAAAAAAAATTGTTTTACAGAAAACAAGGAAGTGAATTTAAGTCTACTTGGTACAACTAATATTTGCATAAAAACAACAAAAAAATTAGATACCAAGTATATTATATAGATATCAACGTAAAAAAACAGTAAATCTACTATTAAAATGTTCTCGGTCCGTTATCTTTAAATATAGTCGAATAGTATAGCTCAAACACAAATGTGCAAATTTAGATTGGAATCTTGAGATCTCTTCTTCTATTTATAGATAAGCAGAATCCAGTATTATGAGAAAAATTTAAGTTCACAGTAACAATAGTGGTTAGCAATGTTTGTTAAGAAAAAGCTTACAAACGTCAAAAAGAATAGAACTCTAAAAGATTTTTCTGTAGGAAACCTCTCACTTTTAATTTCATTTTTATTATTTTTCGTTAAAACTACTATAGTATTTCATATTCTGTGAAAATTTTGTGTTTCTCTACTCTACCTATTACTGTGCTGTACTGTATCAGTCTGTAAACAACCCCCTACTGAGCGAAGGCCTCTTTTCCATGTAGAAGAAGGGTTGGAGCTTAATCCACCACGCTGCTCCACTGTGGGTTGGCAGATAATTTCTCTAACATGAGTAACGATCTTCATCTGGTGTCTATGATAAAAACCGGGTCCGATGGCTTTACGTGTTCTCCGAAGCACGGTGGGGAGACCCACAAGGATACACACCCAGACCGCAACCAAATACTTGTATTACAAATACAAATATCTGTCCCGAGCGGGAATCGAACCCGCGACCGTCGGCGCGCGGCGTTGAGGCGACTACTCGCACCACTACACCTTTTTTTGTTTTATTTCTTAAATTTATATTATTTTATTCTTTTTAAAATCAGTCCAGAATAAATTAATTTAAAAATATCTGTATTGTCCGGCTCGAAGAACCGAAAACTATGTATATGCGGATCGATGGATCAGCACAAACAGGTGGGCGATCGGATGTAAAGGCTGCGGAAGGTCAAGGATGGAAGATAAGTCGTACCTTTGTTGTTCGGGGTAGGTGATCTCTCTCTGCTGCTGATCTCGTTATGCGTTGTCCTTTTCTTCCTTCAGGCAAAGGTACCGGAGAGAGGAGGAAAGGAGAGGAGGATATGGGAAGTTTATGCGTTTCAAGTAACAGATTAAAACAAAATAAATAGTCTATGCGATGTGGCGCCAACAATATCATTATAAAAATTTGTAAAAAAAAAAGACAGAAATAAAAATTACAATTACAATTGGAAAGCTGTAAGCGTATTAAATCAACAGTTACGTACATCACGAGGCTTGCACGAATGAGACAATAGCGTCCCTGGTAGGCGTTTGATTTTAATTGCAAATGCTGGATTAACATATTATATGCTTAATGTGTTCAGAGATGCGAGACTCAAGCGGAGATATGTCCTTACTACGATCACGATAAAATTATTAAATATTAGTAATAATTTTCATAACTTTATTGTCCAACGCCAAAAACATTAAAATCGTAAAGCAATGAATGAATGCTCTAACATTCAACATCATAGTGTTGATAACCATATAAAAATTTTGCTTTTGTTATTAGATATATTTTTATATTGAATATATAAATTACACTATGTATTTAATATAAATACATATATTTGTTGTGATATATAAAAAATGAAGAACATACTATACTACTTTTATATATATATATATAGGTTTTTATTGTGGATTATTTTATTGTTTTAAAAAGAATTATTATAACAACTATTATATGCAAAATAAGACGTGTCATCATTCTATAAAAGAGGTTACTTATGAGCAAATAACGACTAAAGATCATGACTGGATAAAACACTTATCGCAGTACATATACTTTTATATTTGTTAATATCCTTTATTTAACTTTTTTCTGTTATTTCTCTTAAGCTATGCAACCTTCTTAACATATAATAAAACCGTAGCAAGACTAATTTTGTACATTGAATATTTTCTCAAATCAATATAATTGTTACGTTTAATATACCTATGCTATTATTAATTTTATTTTTTTTTTTTTTCTAAAGAAAATTGTTTGAAAATCAGATAAGTAGGTACAATGAATTTTACGACGGTTTTAGGATATGAACTACTTGCTTACAAAATATTCTAAACGAGACGGACTTTACTTTGTACGCCCATTGTACGCCATTATAAAGCATGTGTAGACCCTTACATTGTACAATGGACTTGCGACACCTCAGATACCACGATGGACTTTGAATGGCAAATGGACATAGGGAATGCTATCCGACTCTATACAATGTGTACCTACAGAGGCAAAAGTGACTATTTCCTTTCAAGTATTACTTTTTAGCCAATCAATAAATCTTTGAAAAGTAGTGTTTTAGAACTAAAATTAATTTTCTGACTTCTATATCAATTTTGATGAATTATTATTTATTTATATATTTCTAGTATTAAATTTTTGGTTCTGTTGCTGAATTTATGTTGTTCCTTTTATATTTTTGTTTCGGTAAATTTAATTACGTGTACATAATTGTAAAGAAAATATAGTGTTTGCTATTTTAATATGTATTTAGGTTGTGAGGCGGTTTTTCAAAAGCAAATACGATAACCGTTACATGCGTGGGTAAAATACAAATTGAGTAAATTTGAAAGTGTCAATCGCAGGTTTCATTTTAATGATCATACAAATGTTTATTCTGTTAACAAAAATACTTTTTGCTCACAGCTTCACCCGTGATATATTAAAAAATTATGTTTAGCACGACACCTTAAAAATTTATTAAAATAAATTTATTTTATAATTCTTATAGTATTTTTACAAAAAGTAAAACGCCGGTCGTTCGTTTTATTAGTTTTATAAAGTTAATAATTATTTTTATTTAGATAGTTATAAAGATGATATATGTTTATAGCGCGAATATAAATATTAGTCAATTTTATGTTTTAATTTATTAAATTTGTAATAACTAACTTTATATTAAGATGTTTCATTAATTAAATATTCATTTAATATTAATCAAACCCTTTTTCTTATATATTTTTAGTATTATGGTTGTATGTATTTTATAAAGAGGGTATAAAAGCAACGTAACAATTATATCTCTTTTTGAAACGAACACTCAAGCGATACGAATCTCTCCTGTGAAAATAAAATACAATTCATCGTGATCTGGCTTTCATTATGAATCCCGATGACCCCATTAATTTGTAGTCACCAATACTTCCGACATACACTTACAATAGCACTTTCCATTCTCTTTATGATGATTCACAGTTTTTAGTTTTTTATACAAATTAATTAAGATAGTTTAAATTCAAGTTATAGTATTTCAAGTAAAAATTAATAAAGAAGAATATATAGCCGACTATATACGAATAGAATCATTACAGATAATTATGACGAACAGTGAATGTTTTCATACATTGTGTATACCTATATTAAAAATATAGCGATGAATAGTTTTAAATATTTAATTATAAAGTGAATAATTTAAAAAAATCAAAAAACCCGACTGCGTAAAATACTCTTATTATAAACTAAAAAGAATAAAACAATTTACTAGCTTTCATTTGATACCCATATTGCTACAGTAAGAAAAAAATTCAACTCCCCCCCCCCCCCTCATTCCGCCATTTGCGGGCGCCATTTTGAAAATTTATATAGCCTATGTCACTACTACAATTTTGACAAATCCAACGACACCTCATATGTCAAAAACCGTCCAGCCGTTCGGGCTGTAGGGCGTGCCAAAGAAATGGACATACATACATACATACATACATACATACATACATACATACATACATACATACACACGAAAAACATAACCCTCCTTCTGTCGCAGTCGGGTAACTAATAATAAATATATAATTTATAGCAAGAGATGAAACTTCAATCAGTATTATTTTAAAATATAATTTAAAACCAAATTCAATTTTGCAATTAAATGATAAGATAAACTTTTTTTCATTAACCTCTTACGGTATGAATTACCAGCTGACCGTATCATAACGGGTTTTATCAAGTGCCGAGTTTTTCAACAACTAATTACAACAAGATTCACTTAAATGTCTGATCTTTTATCGAAATCCAATTAGTATACATTTAATTCATAACTTAGAACATTTCAATACATTTTTTAAGTTTTATCATAACGGCCGAATAAGAGATAAGAAGTTTGCCAATATCGGACAACAGTCATAATAAATAAATTACTCACACTTTAACAATTACATAATTAATAATGGCTTAGTCATAATATTTTAAACCATTATATAAACTAAAACATGCTTGAATGAGTAATATTACTGACATCAGTCAGCGCGCTGGCTGAACTGAGACTCATGTGATTTTTATATTAACATTGTAAAAAAAATATTGTTTGTTTTTCAATTCATAAGTATTTCAAAATATCATGAAACTGCTTAATGAATTTCGAAAACTATATTACAATAAGAAAGCTACATAATGGAGAAGTAACATATAAAATTCCAAATTATGACTGTTAGTAGCTGAACAGTTTTATTAAATTAACATTTTAAAAGACTTTAATTTTAAAAAGTAAAACTTGACGATGACCCCAACTCGACGCAACCTAATTACAAAAAGTCGTGATATTAAAAATATTTTCCGAGCAACGAAGACTTTGACTCTTTGATTATTCGCCGTAGTTACTGCGCGAGGATTACCTGAGGCTCTCGGGTTTTCATAAGAGTTCTTTATATACCAGCCAAGAATTTTTAATAAATTTTAAACTATTTTACTCCACCGCCATTAAAATTTTATCAATAAATACTAATGTAATTTTATGAATACATTTCCCTTGTAGAGTGATTCTTTAGCAGTATTTAGCAAATGTAAAATAATTCTAAATGTTCGAATTTAGTTGAATATTACGACTGTCCCTACGTACAGTATCGAAACTGATTTTTTTTTTATTGCACTAAGAAACTCCTTTTTATGTATGTTTTCATACAAAAAAGAGAATAAGCTAAAAAATACATATTAAACCACATTTTTCATGAGTATAATATCGATACATAACAAATAAATGACAATTTTGTACACAAAATTAACTTAAAAGTGCTCTCCTGTAAAGTATCTTTTTTCAGTTTCGATAGTATACGTAGGGACAGTCGATTAATTCGCCATTTTATGAGTAACATTGATAAATCAGAAGTCTAAATCGTCACAGAAATCAAATTAAAAATTTATATTATTCATATATAATATAAGTTTTTTATTAATTTAATAATTTGAAACCAATTAAGTTGAAATTTGGTATATAGGATTAATATAATATATGTAGGTATATCGAAACTCTGGTAAAAACTCATAAATGTTTGAAACAGTGCATTCTATATTTAAAAAAATAAAAATATGTATCTTCAGCCACGCCGACGTAAAGTTTTAATTAATTGTTCCGGTTGTTGTTTTAATGTATAAACAGACTATTTGCCATTTGAGTATATGCCAAGCGAAGTGTTAAAATACGTGTTGAATTTTGTCTATTATAATTTACATTTATTTATTACCATACTCACTTAATTTGTAGCAATAGCTTTAAACTTAAAATACAATTCTTTTTGTTTATAAACACGTCAGGATTCTATTCATAAAAGCTTGAACTTATAAATAATATGAAGTTATAATATTAAGTTAATAGAATGCTTAAGTAAAAAATACTTTAAAATTGCACCTCAGATGAATCAAGATTCAAAAACGTTTAGTTGAACGAGTTCTGAAAATGTCACGAAGATGAAAATAGTTGTGTTCCGAAACTTAGCACCGACAAAGAAAATCCATTAAATGGTTTAAACTTTCTTGCTTTGAAAAGTTCTATTTCAAACTAGAGTTTACTGTTTTAGAATAAAGATTTTATACAAAAGAAAAAAACATGTTTCAACAGTATAATACTTGCAACCGAAAATGATAAATTTGCCTATAACTAGAGATTTTTATGTACGACATAGTATATTAGTATTTTATTGATTAATATTATTTAAATGTTTTTATATTTATAATAAGGTTACTTTGCACTATAGATCAATTTTATTATTTACCGGTGGGAGGGATGCGCTGTGCCGAGCTCCCGGCTGCATGGGTACCACCATCTTGCTTGTTTCTTCCGTGTAACAGCTTTGCTGTGTTTCGGAAAGAAGAGCAAGACAGGCAGTGTAATTACTGGCACCGAGACTTAACATCATATGTCTCAGGATAGGCAACACATAAATGAGTTGGCTGGGCTAGTTCCAGGTAAACTAGTTTATGTTCATGGGCGACGTCGACCACTTACCATCAGGTGGCACGTCTGCCAGTTTGCCTATCCAACTAAAAAAAAAAATCATTATGTTTGAAACCGTCTTTGTATTTACTATTCAATCGGTTTAATTTTTTCATCTTTTGTTTCAGGTAAGCTTTACACAATAATTACTAAATACTTCGTGGGATAAAGAGTAATTTCAGACAAAAACAGGTAATTGACTAAACACTATATTCATAAAATTTAAAACAATCTTTTATAAAATACTAGCCAGCTCGAATGTCTTTAGTCTGCTCGAGATTAATTTTGGCAAACGCTGAAATAGGTGTTAATTTACCTGTTTATAATGTTATGCTAAGTTTCAAATCACTGGATGACGATTTTTAATCTTATTCATTAACGATAATCCTTTTTCCAGAAGTGAGATATTTATGTACTTTTACAGTATAATAGTAGTAATAAAAGGCGAGAAATATTTGGCTCGCTGTGAAAAATTTTACAGTAGTTTCTATATTTAATAGACGCTATTTTTGTCGATCGGCGATCATTGGAACAAGCACGTTTATTCATCGCTTTCCAAGTATTGTTTTATTTTCTTTTCTTCTTTTTAAAGTTATCCCCTTTCTAAAAAAAAATAAAATCACTTGTGGGCTTCGAAAAATTTCTCGTCTTAACTCCGTTTTTAAACAGTTTCTTTTGTTGTGTATGAGCATAGGCTCATAGGCTAGTACATAGGTACTATAGTAATTTAAAAAATTGAGTCTTCGCGAACATAATATAACCATTTGCAATTACACTTAGTACACCTCAGCAGGTTTACATCATCAGTTGCGAATTTATCACTATTGTTTTCTCATTTTTTTTATTATTATTTATTAAATTCAATGATGTTCTGCTAATTCCGACGTATATAATTTAAGTGATAGATGTATTTGCTTCCATTATAAGTTTTACGCATTAACGACTTTTATCTCCAGCCAGTGAGCCAAGGGGCTCACGATTGTTACATAAATTTCCACAGCAATCATACTAAATCACAAAAAATATAACACCGTGATATTCCTCTATTTGAAAATAATTCATTATTTCAATTTTGCCATACCTACTGGAACAAAAATACCAAATAGACGTATAATAATGATAGTTATAAGTGAATTATTATTTCAAAGAATCGTAGGAGCTATGTTATCTAATTCAATTATATTTGTAATATTTTAAGAAGAAATTTTGTAACAGTCAATACTAAAATCAGCTAATTTATGAATAAGGACCTGATTAAAGCAAAAGTTTTCGGAAAAAAAAGTTTAGTTTGTGTAGAATGTCGCTTTCCTAATTAGTAGATGATTTCTTTGTTCGGCAATTTTATATTCACAACACACTTCTTGGCCAGGGTAATTTATAGAACAGGGTGACCAATCACCTTGTTCAGCAGCAGTTTGAACTTCTTTTTCGCGAATAGGAGCCTTCATAACTTCAGTTTTGTATGCAAGCGCATTGTCTTGAAGAAACAATACTTTTGTCCTCAGTTTAACTCGTCTATTTTCTTAATGACTCCGTCTACTTATTTCAATAACGTAAAATGAGCCTATAATAATAGTCTTTAAAAAAAGTCTATCATTATATATGCGAGTATACCTATATCATATAGCCTGGCGAGTTTCGAATTCTTTGACGTCAGTCATGGCATTTTTTTTAAATTAATATTTCAAAGTTTGGTGCAAGTTAAGTATTGGATTCAAAATGTTAGATTTAAGTTTCATCTAAATCGAGACGAAAAAGCCCTGATCAGTCTGCATGATACAAAATTTCTTCTCAAAATTCTTTCTTTATGTCATCTCGTCTTTTATTCCTCGTTTGACGCTATCGATACTCACATGTGTCTTTCGCTGTAATATTACCTTTTATATTTGCTCAATGTTTCGACAGAGTTGAATCCCTCGCGGTCACTAGCTGACTGGAGTTCTGTTTGCCCTCCGACGACGAGTCTTGGAGTTTTCTTCGCTTACTCTCACAATATTTATATTGCCTTCATTGTCATGACACGCAGCATTATAACAACTTTTTACAAAGTGTCAATAAGTGTTAAAAACTTTTCGTGTTTCGTTTGTACAACGTTAACCAAACACTTGAAGTGAAGCTATAGCTCCGCTAATACTCGTAAGATTTAAAACCCAAAACTAATTACATAGATAAAGTAGAAACTCAAATGCGACCGACCGATCTGAAAACATTTCAATTTTAAATTGTACTCACCAATCGTGAGAGCAGCGTTGCGTTCCTTATTCGGGAAAATAGCAGTTCTATTCGTAATTATTCTTGTGAGCATAAATGGTCAAAGATAATTACCGCTAAGAGAATTTGTAAGAGAGTGGAAAATAATTACTAAAGTAATTTAGAGTACCGTCAACGTTAAGTGAATATTCAAAATAAAATATGATTTTAGAAATGTTCAACGTTACTCATTGTGCCTTTTAACATTTTACAGCGTAATATGATCTATAAAATAAATTTAACTACTGGTTTAAATGACTTCTGTATTAGTAAGCTGCTAACGTAAATTTTTCTTACATGATATAAATTAAAACCTTACGATGTAAATAATTAATGTTTTAAAATTTATTGCTTTCAAGCCACTATTACAAAAGTAATAATTTCTGCGTTCCTGGTATGTTATACCTACGAGATCGCGTTGCGTTTCTTCCGCGATTTTCTTAGATTTATGATCTTGTAGTCAAGAGGCTTAATTAAAAGCACCAGTGCGTGCTCTCTTTATTTATACTCATCAAAATTATTGTTATTTCAATGAAAGATAAACTGAGTGCACATAAAGAAATGCCTGACTGCATTTTTCATAATGATTTATTAAATAAAATAAAGAAAGAGTTTTTTAAATAATAAAATTATTTATAATGAAACCGGTAAAGATAAATCTTCGAGTAAATATTTCGTTACTGAAAAGGGGTTCTCGACGAATCCGGATATATTAATTGCGTTAGATGATGATTGTACACGCATCCGCGCGGAAATTAGAATCATTCGACTATAATACTCGCAACGCTCCATTCCGTTCCAACCGTCTACCTCCGGACATTTTCAGCATACATTTAAGGTACGAAAAATTATATTCAAAACCAGAAAACAAGTCAGATCGCGTCTGCTTTCAAATATTACTTTTAAATTCTAAAGAAACACAACAGGATTTTGAATCAGTGTAAAATTTTATAGCACCATTGTTCACAGACAAAATTTAGAAACTTTAACGTCATGCCCCGCAATAAACGGTTCGTCCGCTGTGCGATGCTTTAATATTTTTCTCTCGACGGCATTTTGAATTTGGCAGTACCCGCGGACGCATCATTTCGCAATTAGGACTAGACGCGGTGTCGTCGGCGGGAGCGGGCAACGTGCGCTCCATCAAATATTAAACTCGGTCTGTAACAGAACGCGAACAAATCCAACGGCACATTTAATATTTTACCTAAAACGGGCAGCGGTTTCAGAAGACGGAGTTTTCTCGGGTTGAAGGCATTTAAGTTTTGTTTTACTGCTATTAAGAAAACCTTCGATTTAAACTGATTCACGAGATAAGGATTTGATGTTTATTTTCTTACTGAGATTATACCTATGATACATTTAAAGCACAATTTTTATTGACTTTTTTCATATTTAATTCTAATGAAATAATTGAATAACTTGTCAATACAAACTACGAGTATATCGTTTATTAATGCATACATATATATATTATTGTCACAAGAAGAAATAAGTTACTTATTCCACGTTCTAAATTATGTAGATGGCGCTCCTTAAATTTAATTTAAGCGTTCTCACAAAGGAACCATTCTAAACAACAACGAAATGCAAAATGTGACGCGAAGCTTTCGCTAATGTGTGCGACTGAAATGAATTGCGAAACCGTGCGCCTGTGTTCGGCAGAGTGCTTACCATAATTTATTATTTCATATGATTAAAACTGAATTAAAATTTTTCAAGAGCAATAAACTTGATTTCTCTGTCTGATATTAATTAGACATGTCTGTAAGTGTAAAGGATAATCTTAGCCTAAAAATTGTTAAAGAGTTTTAATGTATAGCTAAACTAAGACTTATAAAGTAAAACATTAACCTGAAAAATATAAGCACGTCGAAATATTTGTGAATTATTCGTTATTATATTAACTCTGTTAATACAAGTTTTTATAAATATACAAACATACTATTATTCTTAATTATAGTGTGAAATACGGATTTAAGGAAACGATATGTTCTACATGTGTATGCGCGTGAAAAGCAACGAACGCATATTAATAAATATTTTTTATCATCATTTTTAATTAATTTTATTTTGAGCATTTACATAGAAAACTATTATAATATTATTGTCATAAATTATGTCAGACAGTATAGTATGCAGTTGCAATTATATTCCACCGCATAATTTATATATTTATAGATAATATTTATACGACAAATATTTATTACATTTATGAAAAAGATTTATGATCCAGAATAAATGCAGCTTTAATCAACGTTAAATAATTATTAATATATTACCATGTGCATGAATGAATGAATGAGAGAATAGAGAACTCTATATTATCTGAAATGTGAAGGATTTTTTTTTTGAATGACGTTCGTAATAGTGATAGATATAGAGATGTAAAGAGTTGATAGATATAAAGATAATTTTTCAATTTCCAAATAAAATTTCATATATTTTTTAGTTATCTGTTTATCAATTTTATATTTCGAATTAGCGACTCACCTCTGCTTCGGGTTAGGGGTATGTATATGTACCTAAACCTTCCTCACAAATCACCCTATCTATTGGTGAAAACCGCATGAAAATCCGTGCAGTAGTTTTAGAGTTTATCGCAAACAGAGAGACAGACAGACGCGGCGAAGGACTTTGTTTTATAATATGTAGTGATTTTCATTTATCACGAAAAGTAATATCTATAATCTCGCATTGGTTAACTTATTCTATATTCTTAAGGTTCATTCAAATTTATAATATAAGTATATCTTACTTTTGTATCCTTAGCTATAGTTGATTCTTGATCTTTTTGTAAAATAAAAAAAATATCTTTGTATTTTTGCCTATCCTAAGCCAGGATTAAAGTATTAAGGGGGACTGGATCATGCTTGTTTATCCTGCTACCCTGTTAACACGTGGCGGCGTTTGGACGTAGGTAAACTCCCTGTTTTGTGTTAAAAGTGCAGCTAGCTGCTAGGGTGTCCAGACGACGCGTAAATAATTAGATAATTCGTCATAGTCGTAGAATAGTGACGGATCTTGCGGATTTGAAACTTTGCCGGTCAGACGTTTCAAACAGTTATTTTGTTGTTGTTGTATATTTGAAATGTCTGCCCTGTGTGGTTTTGAATTTTTGGGATCCGTCGCTATTCTACGACTATCAAGAAACACCAACAAAACATATAACAACAACAATAGTCGTAGAATACTACGACTATGACGAATTATTGAGTAACTTTAGTTAAAAGTTTATTAATATTTACCTTTTTTTTACATAATTCGAGAATCATGTACCGAGTATTCTCCTTAAATATTGATAGTAATTTACCGGTCACCTGTATATGTATTTCTGGTATATTGAGGCGTTATGTATCAATTGTGTATCAAACTGTCAAACGTTAAAGTATATTTTTGACTTCCTTATTTCAATGCTCTTATTAAATATACCGGCGAGACACGTGCATCACATGCGGTAAAAGCTTATACTATAATCACGAAGAACACGGAAAAATGATAGTGCCAAATATATAGTCACAATTCTTATTTCTTCATTTTAATTTTACTCAAAGCGCCAAATAGTTCTTGATACAAAGTAAAGCGTTTTCACAAACACACTTAAATGCTTAAAAATGCACTCACACAATTCAATTATATATATCGCTCATTTGGAGCGACAGTGACACAAATGCAAATTAGTTAACTTTACACCAGATCAGAATAAAGATTATTTCATAGTTCAAAATAAGATTCTGAAGCATTATTACGGCTAATTATTATCTTATAACTGTTTTATTATTGCTGGATATTGTGGCATTTTCACTTCCAACATGTTTATGCATAGTATTTTGGCATTAATAAGTCATTTTCGCGTATTTTTACAAATGTATCACTGTCGTTCCAAATGAGCGATATGTATAATTTTTTTAATTAGAAGTTTTACAAACTTATTCACGAGACCGAGTTACAAGGTACTTAATTATAGGTCTTCTGCAATAATAACGTAACATGCATTTAAACAGTGTAACGTTCTCGTGTTGATGATCTCTATAATTAATACGTCGTAGCTACCGTTTTGTACCATCTTTCCCCTTTGTTATTTACGAAGTATGAAATGTTGACGAAATAAAGGCACGCATTAACATCGTGAAGATAGTTCCATTTAAATGAAATATGTTACGTTTATGTTTTATTAGAATCTGGTTTTTATTCATTCTGACCATAGACAAGTATGTTTTTCCAATTTTCTTTAAATTTCTAATTTTTTTTAAGTCAAATTTAAAAAAAAAAACTTCTTGAAAACCAAGGGGCTGATATTAACAATAAAACGTAATTATAATTATCATTTAAACAGCAATATCGTTGCCAAACCTCATTTTTATATTTCTAAATTCTAATACCTACATAGGTACTCTTTTGACGTCAAAAAATGTACACGTACACGCCTGCAAGGCTCCATATCGTTTAGCAATTTATACTGAAATTGAATTTTCGCATAATTCTCGTCAAAGACTGAAATTTCATAGCATTCAAACGACGCGAGTTGTTTTCCTTTACGCCGGCAATGTTTTGAATTCCTGTGTCAATTAAACGGCTGCTTGTAAACACAGATGACAACGATCGATTTCACAGAACCCGCCTTCCTCGACCTCTGACTGTGAGCTTCTTTGAAATTGACTCTTTTCAATGTTCGTTTAAGCTTTCAACCTACATATATGGACATTCGCTTACACTACGAGTTTTATAATACCGAGTGTTATGTGTCTTGCAACATAAATGTAATGGTTTTTTGTTTAGTAATACAAATAGTGTACATTCCTTTACAAACAAAATAAATTGTAAATAGTCTAGTGTATATCGCTGCTTTTTACTAACATCATTTAATCTTATTTTTAATCATTTCAATTAATTCCTTAAAGTTTTTTTTTTTTTTTTGCTTGTTTCACTAATATGTGGTCGCGTTAGTAGTTGCGTTTCTATTTTACTTCCTAAAACTTCGAAAAGGAAAAAAATATATTATTTTAGTGATTAAATCTTAAATTTTAAAATTATAGTAAATTATTAAAGTTAAATATTTAGTTTTAGTATAGGAGATAACATAAAAAGTCTTGTATAAACATCCTTTAATATAAAAAAAAGTGAAAGATGTATCATAGGTATCAGATCTAATCTTATGACTATTATTTTACGTGATAACGTCTTGTAAATCGATGAATGCCGGCTACACGCACGAAGAAGTGTCACGTGTCGCGAGCGAGAGCGCGGAACAAGCGATAGAGAGGCACGATCGGCATAAGCGTTCGGATTGTAAATGAAAAACAATAACGCAGATTGGAGGATCTTAAATACCACACATGTATATATAATGTTGTAAATAAATTGTTAATAGCACATTGTTACTTGTAATTAATCTGTATAATTTAAATAATAAAATATTTGAATTAACGAGTGCAAATAAATGTTAATTTATCGAAAAAAATTGTAATTATTTGAATTAACTCATTCTTTGAATTATACAAAATAATAACTCAGTGATAATAATTCAATTCAATTCATAAAAGTATGCAATTTTTTTTCAATGTTTCCTTTTGACGTTATCACGTAAAATTATCGTCCGTAAACCGACTTTACAAACAAGTAATTTTTCTAGTATATCATTTTCATGTTTAATGATAATATTAGATTACTTAATCATAGTGCGCCGATAATAGAAACAACTATATAACACATATAGCTGAATTCATTTACATGTATTGAATGTTTTATTAAAAATTATAAATACAGATTTTATTGGTCTATTACTTTTGAAGAATAAGTAAACAGCACCTAAACATTCTTTGGTATTTTTATAATGCTATATAATATATATATTGGTGTGTAATATAAACACTTAATATATGATGGTAAAAACCAAAGTATGCATTTACGGATACTCGCCGTTGTAGTACTTGTGGTAACATATAAGATCACGCTAGTCTGATTGAATTTATTTCCGTGTTTATATTTCGCAAACAAATTATATATTATATATCGTTTTATTTCTTCTACGCATTCCACTTGAACCATACACATTACGCTGTTACGATAAGATTACGTTACAAGAAGAAACCTGTATTCGTAAAAAGTTTCTGCCAGATAATTCTTTTTTTATTATTATTTCGTTCACTAAGTTCCCGATTATTGTTTTGTATTAACCATTTTTCCAGTCATTGTTGGCGGGCAAAGGGCGGCGGATGTCTACGTCAACTCGTCTATCTATCAGCTACGCGGCGATCAGGGAAAACCGGCATCCGCCAACAGAACCCATAGCACTGATTAACCACAGATGCCCGAGTAATTTGTGCCCGTCTCTCGTTAATTGCGGGAAATAGGCAGATTAATTGTTTTCCTTTTGACTGCTGACTTTTCCCGTTATAAGTTGATTTAGCACAATCTTATCTCGTTATAATGGGCACATCCTATAACGCATAAGTGTACTAAACTAGTCTAAACAAAGATACAGATAGACGATAGTGCTTCAAATTTTAAAACACGATTTCTAATACGTTATATTTAGACGCAGAAATCATGTTCTCATTTGCAAATATCAATGTTATTCATGAGTTGAATATATTCGCAGTCATCGATTGCGACGTGGAGGGAATAAGATCGTATTGTCTATAAATACTTAATTGACGTCCACGCATTAATTAACGCAGTACCTGGATGACCGAGCTTAGCTCGGTTAAATTATATTTAGATACATTACATACTGATGAAACATAAATAATATTTTCGATCTTACCGACATAATAGTAAAATAATAGGAACTGGTTATTTAAATAAAAAAAGCTCTCAATAATAGTTTTTCTCACAAAAGAAGAAACTTGAAAAAAAAAAGGAAAAAAAAATGGGTTTGTAGACATCTGGGTTCGAAACCGGGGTTTTCTGATGTCGAATCCGACCGATTGCGATCCGAGCTATCGTAATTTTAATAATGACAGCGAAATTTAGCTTCATATTTTAATGATATTTTTTAATTGCGTAAAAAAAGGGATAAAACGACATTTTCTAAAAATAAATCCTAGCTAGATCGATTTATCGCCCCCGAAACCCCCTGCATACTAAATTTCATGAAAATCGTTGGAGCCGTTTCCGAGATTCAGATTATATATATATATATATATATACAAGAATTGCTCGTTTAAAGATATAAGATATGCGTCCTTAATATTTTTATTTCAATTACTAAACGCAGGAGGCGCATCTATAATTATTATGGTTGACATGAAAACTTTTCACATACTCGCAATGTAAAGACAATGTAGGCTGTAGGTACTTATTTCCATAAAACGATTGTATGTTATTATTCTTTTTATATTAAAAGTCGTTACAGCTTGCAAATAAGTTTACAAAACTTACGTATTGTGCTATAGGGGAGGTTGGTACAGTGATAAATATAACGTGCAAGTCATAGCTTTAAAAATATATCTTGCAGAGTGCATTTGTCTTGTCGATTTATTTATAGGGGCGAGGGCCGAGGGCGCGGGCGACGACCGGCGCCGGCGCAAGGCCGCGTGCCCGCCTGACGATGCCCGCCCAAACTTTATGTACTTTTTTTGCATTGTAACAGCTTTAATGTACGCCTATCTAGAATAGATATAAAAACTAAAATTTACCCTAAAAAAGGCTAAACATACAACTTCTTTTTTCTTACGGTTAATAAGCTTAATATAAATTGATTGTAGTGTGCTTTAAAAAATATTTCAAAAAGACTCTGAAAAAGCATAATTCTTCTCGTTTTAATATATCTGATATAATTAATATTATTATTTTTAATATTCAGAGATAAGAACAATTTTAATCTTGAGAATTGGATTAATCCAATAGTAATATTATAATAGGTCGGAGAAAAATTCTTTTCGTATTTTGTATGTATAAAATTGAAGAAAAGTCTCATTGCTTGTAGGCACTGTTTGTATCTAGCTGGTTTTAATATTAACAAATATAGAACATTAAGAAAAGGAAAAACAAAAAATACTTTCCCGCCATTTTCCAATTGTTTTTCTGTCCGTCAAAATGAGTGAATCTAAGAAAGAAATTCAATACATTCTGAAGTTTTATTACAAAAAAGGGAAAAATACGACTCAAGCCGTGAAACAAATTTCTGACGTTTATGGACCTAATGCAGTGTCAGTAGAGTAACACATAGTTGGTTCAAATTGTGTCGGTCTCTTCAGAATTCTTTGGGTAGTATTAGGTTAACAACGAGAGTGGACTGTCAAAACTACTTGTCGCGTTATTTTGATAAAAAATCCCAGTATTTATATGAACGGGATTATGTCACAAACTGGTACATATATATTATAATTAAGTGTAATTAAACCTTGAAAAAGAAGTCTTGACTTTGTATATAAAATACGAAGAAACTTTTTCACCGACCTAATACATAATAAAAGCAAGTATTTTAATTATCTCTCAAAACCGCTTTGCAACTACTTTAAAACATTGAAGAAAAAAAAAACATCGCATTAATGTCCTCCTTATCACGTACTAAATCAAGTTCACAATTAATAAAGCTATTCAAGCTAAGCAAGCGTAATGTATTTTATATGGCTTTAAAATTTAATCACCTTCTATTTATATATGATTAATAAACCTTAATGATTTATTTTTATTGATTTTTTTCAACCGAGTTGAGTTTTGCAACTACTGTTCCGTTGTTGTAAGTCGTAGCATCGTATATTCTAGTTCGTTTTTATTATGCATAATATAGATTTCTAATGGTGAATATGCATAATTTATCTATAACAGACAAATCTTTCGTCATTTTTATATTAGTTTACATAGAGATAGACAATAAAATTTTTTCATTAACAGATATAGAAATATGATTTCAATTTTAAATTGCTATGCAATATAGTTAATCTTAATACAGTTGCCTTGATATACATCCTTGATAAATATATTACAGTATATCTATATCATAAAATATACCCTTCTATATGGAGAAGAGGCCTTCGCTCAGCATTGGGTTGTTTACAGGCTGATACAGTACAGTTCGGTACATAAAATTTATTCTTGAATGTAAATACGTATTATCAAGAAGGTAATATATCAAATATTGTGTGTGTGTGTTTGTTTTTTTTTTTATTTATCTGATTGATGCCTCTTAATATCGGACATTTTCGAACTTGGCCTTAATATTATATTCTCTATATATGCTTTCGTATTTATACCATACACATACGAAACATGTGTTCTGTTTAACCAAAGAGATTAGTGTGCACACCTCGAAACCAACGAGGGATGTAACAGGATTACTTGTTATACAGTATCGCTCACATGTGTATGTGTAGATATTGCTATTATTTTAATTTATATTATGATATTTAAATCATTATTTAACTAAACTAATATATATACCTCACCTTATATATATACCTCTAATGTATTCATATTATCTAGTAGTTTAGTATGTTATTGTTTTGTTATGAAAGTACTTCGGTGACTTAACTTCACTAATGCCTGAACGTTAAAATTCCAACTATGATCTCGACAGATCAATTTTTAGACTCGTGAAATTTTTATATAATCTTTTTCTAATTTAACTGTTAATAGATCAACAGATTTTCTATGTGTTGCTTGAATTTATTCAGGATCTCTTATCAAAACTTGAATCTCAAATGAAAACTCTATTTATAAAATTTTGCTGAATAATAAATAATGAGAGACGGATAATTTATTTGCTGCTAGCGTTTGTGTTATTACAATATCTAATTGTACGCGTCAGATATAGAAATAACTATATATAAGCCGTAGCTCAGTCTGTTAACTTTATTGAATTACTACAACAGTTGAGACAAACGGTCTGATCAAATCTTAAATACGAAAAGCGACGCGTCGAAATGACGTGATTTAAACGTGATTCGTAACTCTAAGTATTGCTGTTTTCGTTTGAACAAATGGTCAAATTAAATTATGAAATTAATAAAAATTATGCTTATAAAAAAATTTTACGTAGCTATTTATAATGTGCTTATTATTTTTGTATTAATCCTTTACAAAATAATGTCGCTCAATATTGCATCCAAATGCTTTAAAGGAATTTCACATGGATGAAAATTACCTAAATACACAGCTTGATATCTACAGCACGTTATGTACTAAGCTATATTAAATATCACCCTGTTGTATTAAAGATTTCAAAGTTAATAACATTTTTGGTACGAAACGTACGGAAAACATAAGGATAAAAAAAAGAAAAATAATAAGAATAGTATAGCCATTTTTATTTGCGAGAATTCATGTTTCTAATTAGTAATATTTTCCCCTATAATAATATCTCGAAAAGTCTTGTCAATCAAATCAACACTTAAAACAAATTTAAACAGAGTAAGAGTTGGTTGAAAATAAATTGAAAATGTCCTTTCAATATAAAGTATTAACAACATCACATGCTCTGAATATCGAGAATGCAAGAGATCCGCTTAATTTTGATTTAAAACTCGTCTGGAGGTTAAACGTACCGCGTAAAACGATTAAGAGACTTCCATTCCGTACTCGATTTTTACTTTATTTAACTTCGGTTGGATTTTCTCCGTAGTCGGATGGTAAACGAACTCCAAAATTCTGAATCAGTCTTGATTGAATCGCAGCCGTGCCCGCGGGATCCGAGTTATTTTCCAACCTATTTCATGCCACGTCTACAAGCGACACATCGTAGTCCTCGTGTTTGTACCCTCCCGAGAAATTCTTTCCACTTCATTTATTTGTTTGGATACCCGCTACTTTTCCTCTTCGAGTCATTATTACATTTGTTTTGTTTTCTATAGCTCTTGCTTGTTTTGAAATAGTCTATTTATTACAATAAAATGTTTCTTTCTTAAATACATACTTATATAAAGATAAATAAAGGTAACGCTGTCACATAAGACTCAGTTAAATTGAATCAAACCAGCATTATGTATTTTGAATAGAAAATAATACTGGTAATGTAACTTCAGATCTGACTTCAAGTAAATCTAATCAATGACCAATCTAGGAAATGTTGATTTAGAAATCCCTTGCGAGATAATCATCATAATAAAAGCGTCCGTTCTACTCGTGCAGTTGTTTCGTTGCTCGGACAATGGCGAGCGGCGAGCGTACGCTCAATGCGCCCCCTCGTCATCAATCAAACTGTCTGCCCACCCCCACGCACCCTTACCTCGAGCCCTAAAGGTATAAACTAGTGTTAGAACACGCATTCAATATTTGCATTGTAAAAATACGACTGCAGACAGTAGATATTGCAAAAATTTAGATTTTTTTAATATTTAAGGATTTGTTATATTGCGATTGACACAAAGTCTGATTGAATCGTTTTACGATTGATATTTTTACATTAACATGCTTATTTTTTGTAATATATATACACTACCAAACATTATGATTAGCCTGAGAGAAGTACCTACGAATTATAAACAGCGAGAAGCCGCATAAGTCGTCTAGTAGGTAAACGTTTAATAATAAAAAATTAAAAATAAAAATAAACTAAAAGCCTATAGAGAAAATAAAAAAAGGTATTTAACAAGCCATTATTTCATTCAGCGACATTACCCACTGAATTGTAATATGTAGGTGGTGCTCCATTCTGAGACTATAAGATTGTTCTCAAGATAATAAATATTTTAATCTCTAAAAGTTTATCTTCGTTTAGAATTCGTCTCTTGGTCGACGTGACGGCACAAATTCGGAACATACAAATATTGACAATAGAACAACGTTGCGGATTTACAATGTAACAAATCCCATTGATTTAAACCGATATTTATTCACTTACATCCGTCGTCCCAGTTTTACTCGTTGTGTGCTTTAGTACCTATTAGATAGATTGAGATTTATTATTACTGCTGCGCTTCGTGAGAGGTAAAGTAACTTTCTAATAGTGAAAGAATTATTAAAATTGCGTATATTGATTAAGAAATATGTATTATTGTATTGTAAACAAACAATTTAAAATATATCTTTTCTTAATTAACAATATTATGGATTACTTTAAATTCAATTGCATTTTTTTCTTCATATTTTTTTTATCATAGTCATTTCCAAGATATAATAAATAATTCCAATTGCTCGCCTCGTACAAATCGCTTCCGAGAACAATCTAAGACCTAATACTAGGTATATAAATCATTTAAAACTTTTAATAAAGGAATCTAATGAGATTCAACCTGCGTTAGTCACATCAAATCCATGTTTCTATGAATGTATGTATTTGATATTTTTTTTAATTTTTTTATTCTCATTTCAAATAGACCCATAACTGATTATAATACAATAACATAACGTACGTATATACATATGTAATTGAATACTTTTACTTAAAAATTTAAAAAGATGCATATAAATATTTATAAGTTATTAAAACATAAAAGTATTTTCAAATAAATGTTCTGGAGTAAGTTGCTCAAATGAAAACAAAATATTTTTTACTAACTTTGATAGATATAAAAATAAATAAATTAAATAAGAAAAACTTCACAAAAATCTCCACAATTTACGTAACACGTTCTCACAGGCTTGTAATAGAACCTTCGTTATTTAGATAAACCCTTTATATAACCATTCACCAAAACTCATCAAATGAATTCATCATCCTTTAATAAAAATAACAAGCTAAATGGCAGACGAATAAAAATATTAAAGTATGAGTTTTATAAACATTTTCTCATGTAAAACTAAAGAACTTTCCGATATTTTTTTTTTTTGTATAAACTATTAGTCCGATATGTAAATAATTTTTGTCTTAAATATCCTTTTTATTCTACAAAACTATAGGCTACTAAACAACTTGCTATTACTCCCTATGAGTTAATCGGATGACCAATCAAAATGTCAACTAATCTAACAAGCATTAAAACTAAAAGTGGTTTAAACCATAGGGAATGTCTACATTTTAGTCGTAGACGAAAACTTTTGTTTCCAAACAGAGCTCAGCGTCGCGTGACACGTCGAATCGGACAGGACGTCACCCCCATATAATCTGACTCAAACAATACACACTACTATAATAATATATTAAATGTATTCCTTTGACTCTTATAAATATTTATTTTCACTCAGCTGATTCTTATTTAAGATAAGTATGAACTAGCAAGACTTGATTTCGTGGAACAATATCGTATTTAATAATAAATCGTTCAAAAATAAAACCTACGAGAGTTAACATTTATTTAATGCTTATTTAATTCGTCAATTAAATCATCATTATCTTGCGGTCACGAACATTCAGAGATGTCATCGTAAATGAAGACAAAGAGTAGAAGTTTTAAAGTAAAAGAAGACAAGAAGCTTTAAAGTAAAAACAAAAAAAAATTCATGAAAATCTACTAATGATTGTAAAAATGTTTGTGTTTTATTCTAAACTGAAAATCTAGTGGGTTATTTGTCCTTATACAAATTGCTCAATTCAACATCAATACAATAAAATGCTAGTTCAACAAAAATCGTCATAGTAAAATACTGAAAAAAGACTTATCCGTCCTCAAACATTTATAAGCCGGAAACAATAAAAATAGACAGTTCAGAACTTGTTTCTATTATCAAATAGTTTCATTTAAAATAAGTTGAGTCGTGGGGATTCTTCTATCTATTCGAAATGGCGGGTCGAACTAATCGACAGTTGACAGCGACGACTGATTGTTGATGGGGGCGGAACCAGCCAACTGATATGACCAGACGCAGTCATAGTAATAGTTTCATAAAATTTTAAATTTATATTAGATTTGGTTTTTGAAATATATACATTTGAACATGAACAAAATGAGTTTTAATGTTACTGAAGTGTTAAATAAAAATAAAAAAAACATTATGTTCCGATTATACTTTCAACTAAATACATGTATATTGATTATTTATGAATACATAATAATATGGATCTAAAACATATAGAAGTGCTTTATATTTCAATATTTAATAAATAACATGCTAACATTTTTTTACTTTGATTTAAATTGACACGATACATCCGTAAAATACGATTGAAAAACCGGTCTTTGTTTTTAAAGAAAACGTTCGAAGGCAGCTTAAACAGTTGGCATAGACATATTGGCGTAGACGATATTTTATAACAATAAATAACTGAGATTTATGTACGGTCCATTAATAATATAACATAAAAGAAGTTCCGTAGTTAGTAACTGTATGAAAAGTAATTTTACTGAAGCTATCCATTTCCTACATGCAATAAAGACGTCGACTGCAACCGCAGCCAAAAATGTTTTCGCTCGGCAAATGTCTGCAGTGTACTTAGCCGGATAAATGGCATATTATCATTCTTTATTGCCTTCACTAAATTAAAATAGATAACTTTATATGGCCGTCAAAATATTTGCGTAATAATCAAAGTTGCCTTGAAATTAAGCTTTACAATGCTATAGTATGTACATGTACCTACACAATTTTAAGTAATAAATTGTATTTCTTCAACTTTCACTGACTTTAACGAATTGACTTCAACTGTACTACGAATTTTATATGAAATGAAAAATACCATGGAAAATTATATGGGACGTGTGGACGTTTGTAATTGATATAAAATATGACACCACAATAGTCGGACGAGCTCGATGCGGGGGCGTACGATTAGAAATCGATAAAGTATGCGTCATTACACTATGTTATTGTTACTCCATCCATTGTGATATAACCCTAGTTATCTTTTGTAACCTTAAGTTTGTCGGTAATCCCAAACGAAGGGGATTACGATGTTTCCTCGCAGATTTTTTCAACAGATGTTAAAACAACAATAGCTCGTATTATAAATAAATATATCTTTTGAAATAACTGCGTGCTTGCAAAATATCTAAAACTGAAATTATTCAGTCTTTGTGAATATTTCGAATAGTTGAAGCAATTTCATAAAGTGTGACTAAAACTAACATAGGTATTGTGAAAAACAGTAGGTACGTAGGTACTGAAACAATAAAATAATTAAAAAAATCATTTAAAGTTTCATTAAAAACTAAAGTAGCACGAACAAATTTTAAATACAAACGTATTCATACAGTAAAAAAAATAAGTAAATAATGGATATATCACGGTAATTAGTAGATACATAAAAAAATTAAAATATTTGTCAATATAAAAGACTAAAATATTGGTAATTATAAAAAGAAACGTTTTACTATTGCAACCAAAAATTTTGAACAGATTAACAAAAACAATAAAATTATTAAAACCATACTTTCAAAAACTAAAGCTTGATATGAGAACTAGCTGTTACCCGCCCGCTTCGCGTGGCATAAAATACATGTCAAACGAATGAAATATTAAATTTTGTTATCTAGCTGCCTAATTATTTATCATGAATAAATTTAACACACACCCAGATAAATACTTATTAATCACCAGTCTTATTAATTTACACGGGTTTAAAAAATAAACAATATCGATGCGTTCCAATTATTTTACACGGCGGGATCCCCAGTAGGCTTACACTATGCATAGACGTAAGTATTGATGCCTGGGTTAAAGTTATAGTATTATGCTAGCATTTCCTATTTTGACAAAATTCTTATTTTTATAAGAATAATACGAGAAATGTTAATATCAATTGTTTACATTCATGTTTCATTGAAGTATTATTACCCGGCAATCTTTTCTATTTTCACGTTCACAATAAGGAAAGAATACCGAATTTGACTACAAAGGGTCCCGCCGTCCTCCAATAATCTGACGTCTAGACTTTAGGCTCCACTCGACGCTACCGTTTGCAATATTCATCGATTTAAAACTCGTTTTAAAACAGACTACGTTATTGTTGGAACTTTAAAAAATTAAAAATATATTTATTCTCAGTATATTCACTTGTATAATAATAGAAGTACAGTATTTTTTAATTGAACTGATATTATCGTTTATGAATACATAATATTAAAGAAAGTCTCATGAGAACATCTTCATAATTGTCTGAGAATACTAATCTCAAGATTACTAAACGACTATAATGGTGCTCTCATCATTAGTATAACTTTCAAGTAAAATAAAGACATATTATTAGAAATTAATTTGTGATAAATGCAAATTGTAACAGATGATAAAGACACGATTATTATTTACTCATATTATATTACAATGTTTTATTACATTTGTCTCACAAAAACGATTAACTTAATATACCTAACGTGGATTATCACCACACTCGGCTTTAACTGCGGCCTTGTATTATCATCCATATTTCTTCGAAATCAGTACCGTAATAACCTACGAGTACGTCTTTGTCCTCGGTGTATTCACCTGTAGAGTTAACAGCCTCAACAGACTTTTATCGATCATAAAGAATTTCAGAAACAAACTGACTAATGTATGATTCACGATGCACGGCTCTATATTTATATATAACATGTAATTATAATTGTTATCTCATGTTTCTTATTATTGAATGATTAAAATTATAAAGCTAAGTTCATACACGCGAAAAAACACCTTAACAATAAATTATTTATTTATATAAATGAACTTGCATATACTAATTTTATAACTAATTATATAATTATATAGCTAATAATGATTTTAACGAAGTTTTGTCGTCTTATTTCAGTAAAATGTCGTCTGCAGCACGTCTGTTGTGTCACACTTAACCGCATTACCGACGTCCCAATAGTTTGTATGATGCGGTAATGACCCCAATAGCGAGGCAGAACATGAAATATGCAACACAGTCATACAATGCACTAAACAGTACATAATGCTTGCTATATTGTTCATGTAATGTATCATCCGTCGCCAGCCTGCCGTCAGTTATAAAAAAAGTTATTGGCGCACAATGTGCCCATTGTCTTGCAAAAACGGGAGTGATGCCAGAAAAACAGTCAAAAATTAAGAATCACCAAAACACCGAAATGGATATGTCGTATACAATCACGGAATGAAATATTAAATAAACGATATAAATCATTATTTTTATTTCATAACTTTAAAAATTATCGACGTAGATTTTTTACCATTGTATGGGTTGCTTAACTATTATTATATGCCATTTTGATTTCTTCCTTTTATAAAAGCGTATATAATAGGCGAGTCATGCATATTATATTGCGACTTATTATGACCAGTTTATGTACATAACTTAAGAATAAAGCTCTGACGAAGTATTTTTATTATCCTTTGTATAAGGCATTTTTCTTTAGTTTACACAGACATTGCAGCATTTCTCATACAAGCGACAAATAAATTTGTAACTAAACCCGCAATGTATTTAGTATGCAAAGTCAATTCGTTTGTATCTCCGGAAAATCGCGACTACGTACTACCATTTCTTTGTCCATGTCTGTTTGATACTACAAAGTTTGCTGACCTTTACTTTACATCTAATAAAATATTGGATTTCCATTTTTTCAAACTTATAAGTACATTGAAAAAAAGTTTGTATATTTGTATGTACATCTTTAATACTGTTTCAACGTCATTTTAGAAAATACAAAGACAAATGATCATGTTTCAAAAGTAAAAGTAATAATATCAAAGCTTCTGAAGTGCCCCTTTGTTTACAAAACATAGCGTAAAAGCAATACTGCCAACGGGATATGTACGATCATAGAGTAACTGATCAGACCAACCAAAGCTATAAAATCAAATGTTTATATCTAAATGATAAATTGGGAAGCTATAAAACGTCTGTCTGCGTCTGGTCGGATAGGAATCGTACGCTTGTGTGCAAATGAACCGGCGCGGCGTATGCCGAAGGACGCGGCCGCATTCCGCACCCACCACTACACCCGAGATGACACACATACCGACACGCGTTACTTTAAATGTGTGAGTGTGCACTCTACGGCGACGCATTCACGCTAAAGTACATAAGGCATTTTTGCATTATGCCTAACTTAGGACGTTAGCGTACCACTATTATGAAATTCCTTATTACCGAGCAACACATACTAGCTACTTTAGACCAGTTATGTGGTCAGAGGCATGCTACGACTTTACCGTTAGCGGTCTCTGTGTGTGTTTCAATTTAAAATTTAATCTAGCTAAAATGAAGCCTAAAATGTACGTCGAACGCATATTTTAACAGACGAATAGGGTATGCCATAACTCAAAAGCAGCAATTGTTTAATTACGCAGCGGGTAGGTACTGGCAGGCGCTAATCTCGCGGGCAGCCACCGACGAAGCGAATCGCATACAAATGTGCCGCCCGCTCGAGCAAAAACTGCTGAATAATAACCCCTCCCTGTTCTAGCACTCATACGAGCTTTATACCGCACAAATGATACAGTCATGGTATGCAGTTATGCACATTTCGCAAGCGAATCGAGCGACAGCGCCGCTTTGGTTTAATTTTATTTCATATTTTTATAGCAAAATTTAGCATACGCGTTCCATGTCCATTTACGTTGTGTGCAAAAGCAATAGACCACTCATGTGCCAACTGCGTCACCGCTGCTGTCGGTTGACATCATGCTATAGCACTATATTCAAAGAATAGCATTCAGTAATTTTAATTTTATATCAGACAAAATATGCCATAAACATATTAAATTTGAACATATAGAGTAAAACAAAATTACTAATTATAATTATTAAAATTATAATTATTAAAGGTATACTTGAGAAAAGCACCGTTATTCAAGTTATACGAATTTCTTTAAAGTTGTTCTAGCGTGAAGAAAATATCTATTAAACAGCGCGCACTTGAATGCAATAATTGCCTCACGTATTCGCATAGTATGAAAGTCGCGAGCCTCGGTTCATACCCAATCACTTAATTGTGCACGCATGTTGCTATTCATTACGAAAACAGATACTAACATGTAAAAAAACATTCTTATACAATTTTATATTATTCATTTATTTTAAGTTTTGTTTCGTATCAATTAAAAATTATAATATATTATTATTCGTCGATTACATTTAATTAAAAATCAAACATAATTGCGTTGGCGCAGTAGTCACAGCAACTGGCTTATGCGCTAGCGGTCGCGGGTTCGATCCCCGCTCATTACAAATATTTCTATAGGCCATACGGATATTTGTCGTGGTCTGGGCGTTTGTGCTTGTGTATTGTGTGTTTCCGGACCCCCGACACAGGATAAAAATCTTAGGCAGGGTCCTTGAGTGTGAGACGTTTTTATATTTATTAAGTATTATATCACCCATAAAAAGTCATCACGTACAAATTTTAAAATGGAACTTGTTTTTGATATTTGACAAGAATAAAACATATAAACTGTTGCATTATATTTCTTAGTATAAATCATAAAAAATAAATGAAACACTAAAGTTGAATAAGTTAATACATATAAGATGACGCATATTTACTTGATCGCCACATAGGTTCCGGCTAAGACAACCGTTACATAGCAAATTTAATAACGATACCTGTTCAACGTCAGAGACTAAAACGTTACAAATTACTTACATTGTTGACAGACTAACAATTTGTGGGCGGTATTTGGAATTCGAGGAAGATAACTGAGCTCGTCATCACGGCTTTGTTTGCAGCTATGAACTGGCAATCAGGGGAGTCGGGGAGAAGGGGTGGACGACAGAGTGGTTCAAATGTCTAAGGCGCCTTCTAATTTGCTGAGCGGCACCAATCGACCTCATCTGCGATTATAGCCACGCCAACTTCGTTTCCATAGCTTAACTTGTTAACATCTATACTAATATTATAAATTAGGAAATTTCGTTTGTTTGAAGGTTCTAGTCTCACATTCTTTAATAAGACCATTTGTCTTAGAAGTTTATAGGCTATAAAAAATTAAGCTACGTATTATCTTTTGTGTTTGCAGAAAAGTGAAACAATAGTTCGGAAACCTACTTTTAGGATAATTATAAAAAAAAGTTTTTATCATTATTTTATAATATCAACCTTGAAACTAAAATACTGCTAAAAATGTAATTGTACTAAATTAGAATCAAAGGTAAAATGAATTTTAAAAGCTGCTTATCAATTTTAAATACGTTTATGAATTTAAAATTATTTAGAAGTTACTAGGATTTTTTAAATACTAATACATTTATTCATTTAAATATGATTTCTGCGATGTTCTAATAGTGATGTAAACGAATAATGTGATTCATTTAAATTTTTATCACGATTACAAAAGCATGTATTAAAAGAAACAAAGTACGACTGTGTTGTGCAGTCACACATCTTTTACAATTTATTGAACCAAGATCAGCGAATACTTACTATGTAGTTTTTTTTTAATGTATTGAATTATTATAAAAATTACACTGTCAAATCTCACGTTAACAAAAAGGTTGTTACCGTTTAACCAATATTCAAAGTTCTTCTTCTTTCATCCCTACAATCGAACTTGATATTTTAAAAAGATCTCTCCTACCTCGTTGTTTAATGGGTCAACATCTTACAATATAAAATCGTATAATTTAAAATAGGTTGAACCTTAACAAATTAAAAATTAAACTAGCATTTCCAAGTTTAACGCGATAACACTTTCATTGCACATTAATATCTGTATATAAAATTAGCAAATACCGTAATCAAAACATAATAAAATATAATCAAGTGTGCTGACCGCGATAGAGAAAAATATGTTAAATATACCAGACATGGGCGGTAACAAAATAAATAATAATTAAAACAAATTAGTGTAGTTAACAAAATTGTCTGTTTTGTGGCCTAATGGATACAATATATCGACTGTCCCTACGTACAGTATCGAAACTGAAAATATGCGAATTTTTTTTTATTGCACTAAGAAACTCCTTCTTATAAATGTTTTCATACAAAAAAGAGAATAAGCTAAAAAATACATATCAAACCACATTTTTCATGAGTATAATATCGATACTTAACAAATAAATGACAATTTTGTACACAAAATTAACTTAAACGTGCTCTCCTGTAAAGTACCTTTTTTCAGTTTCGATAGTAGATATACGTAGGGACAGTCGATATTTTACGTATACAAAACTGACAATTTGATAATCATCTCTAATTGAGACTGTCTCAAAAATAAGTTTAAAGGTTTAGACAGATTTTCTTGAACAAGACATTTACAGTATACATATTTGCTACATATAAAAAATATCCCAAAGTATGGAACCATTAAATAGAGGTTTTAATTTAAAGTTATGTACTTTTATAAAAGATAAATGAAAACTGTATTAAAAATGATTTTGTTTAGATATGTTTTAATCATAAGAAAGACCCAAATTCATTACACTATTATTTTGTTTCCACTTTAAATAAAGCAGCTCACCGAGATGTATAATTAAAGCTAGAAGTATATAGAAAGCGATATGCTGCTTTTAAACTAAATTCACTTGCAAACACTTGTAAATATGTCCCTTTTAAAATGTTAAAAATCTGGTCCATAAATTTTTTCCCATAATCTGTTGTGAAAAGAAAATTATTTGATGATTTGTATGTATGTGAATAATGTCCAAGTAACTTTTTGCCATCTTCAAAAGAAAAAGTGTCTTGACTATCATGCTCATTGAAAGAACAGTTTCTGAACTCTGAACTTCCTAGAGGGGAGAACCCTGTTATTCTGAGATACAGTTATCTAACTAGTTCAGATAACAGGTGCACTTTAGTATCAAATACATTTCTATGTACCTACAAAATTGTATAGTGTAAATTGTACCTTTTATTTGTAACAAATAAAATACTTTTTTTTTTCGAGCTTTCGAGATGTATATAGAAAGCTTAAAGAATAAATAGACGACACAGATAAACAACTTTTATCAGACGTTTAAGAAAAAAGACCGGGACACACTTAATTATGATTTTTTGACATAGTACTATAACGATTAATAAAAATATCGAAAAGCATTTTGCTTAGCAGCAGTATTTTTTAATCATTAACCCTAAAAAATTTTAATAGTAATTAGATAAACCTTTAATAATTATAGAGACTGCGTTGCTTGATGACACGCATCATCTTTACGAGCCCGGAGCCATCAATTTGACGTATCAGTTTGTAGCTTTGTGTGCGTATAATATATGTTGTATTTTCACGACAGCTAAGTTAGTGTGTGTACCTTGTCAGGATTCTCGTTATAATGGGAAAATTTTAGCACGTAGATTAAATTATGTTAATGGTTTATAAAATAATATCATTATAATTACTTAGATATATTTTAATTATTATCAGATAATTTTTATGCCTACTTAACTAAAACATTATTACATATAAATGATAACTTTACATCGATACAAGACTTTTCAATGATCACATGGTTGATCAAATGTAAAAAATCTTAACCTAAATCAGCCAGACCGTGTACTATCTAATTTTTACAGACTCGCATCAAAAAAAGTCTAACTATATTCGAGGTAATGCAGACGCCTGGCAACTCCATATGTAATATACATTTATCTACTGGTTCAGTTCAGCCTTGAGATGCATCGTTTTTTTTTGGGAAATTTTTATTGCCTCTTATTAACGCTAAACGTTTAATTCTCGACGATAAGCCGTGTTCCGTGTCCGTCTCTATAAAAATGTTTACTCGTACATTATAGAAAAAAATTACTTTAAATTTCTTCTTCTTTTTTGAAGTATTATTTAATCTGTTAATAACAAAATATATCACATTATAGTCAATATGTATAACTGCACCAAAAACATTAATTAAATATGAATAATTTTCGCTGTAGCTAGTTGACAGCAGAGCTATTCTCTATTCTCTAAGGTAACTATATAGGTACGGTCTTGCACGCTACGCTGCTGCAACGGCGAAACTTCAATTTGTTATTCACTAAATTTCGGAATGTTAAAAATTTTATGTAGCTTTATATCTTGAAAACCTTTAGAAGAAATAACGTGGAGGTCACTTAAGTCCTATTCCGTATAAATTCACGTTCATTATTTTGATGTATAAAAAGAACTGCATATTTTAATATACATAGGTAATATATATTTCATTATTGTAGATACAATAATAAACAAAAATTCAATGATGCACATTTGTGCTTTGTATAGGTGTTTGTCATAGAAATAATATGTTATTGTAACAGGTATATAGTTATAGTTAACTCAAAAAAAAACTTAATAATTATGATAAAATCACTAAAAAGATTTTTTAAGTATTTTAAAATCTCTACACTACTCGACACAGTTCAATATACTCGTATAAACTTTTCGCATTCAATAATATGTAACCCTTATTTTTATTACGCTGCAATGATTTATCCATGAAATATAATTATCCGTATTTGGTGCTGAGTCCACCAGATGTTCTCCTACTTTTACAAAATTGTAAAGAAGTTCGAGGTTATACTGATCTTTAAACGGTAGGTGAGTGTCAAAATTCGACCTAATCTATAATTGACAGCATTGTCAACATCATAAAAATATGATTTCGCATAACTCGGTGAGCATATGCAGCAGTCATAAAAAATTCGAAAAAAAATTCGTTGCAACGCACGATCGTGTTGACAACAGACTTTGGCAATAAACAAAATTTGTGTATATAATATGTAAGAATTTAATGTATTTTTAAGCATTATTATAAAAAATATAGCATTCTGCACTTCTTCTCCATATAAACTTTAACTGTGTCAAATTTCATACTTTTCTGTCTGCGTAATTATCGTAAAAAGGGGTAGAAAGTTTTTGCTTCACGTATTAATATATAGATTCCTTCACGATATAACATCTGTACATAAAACGTCATCGAACTCAAAGTATTAATGTGTCAAATAAGCGAAGCATTTCGTGACTTAGATGGTTATATAGAATAGCTGATATGAATCATCCCAATTTAAATGACACTGGCCTATTTTATACATCCCAAGCCAGTGCTAAGGCCGCGCCGCTCGTCGCATGTTAAGTTGCATAAAGGCTTGTAAGGTCACGTACACTATAATAAAAAATATATAATAGTAATATATTTTTATCGACTTTCATTTATTAGTAAATAAAATTACTAAACGTCTTCCTTAGGAAAAATAGCTTACATATATATACAAAATTCCTACTAAGCATAACTACGACCGAATACTGTGTTAAGGTAGAAATCATGAATTGTAAAATGACATAAATATTAAAGTATATTCACATTGACGACGGTTCTTGTATAATGGTGCAAATAGTTGCCTCAAAAACGCGCGCCGGAGGTCGCGGATTTGATTCCCGCTCGGGACACATATTTGTATTTGTATAAATATTTGTTTCCGGTCTGGGTGTATGTCCTTGTGGCTCTCCCTACGGTGCCTCGGAGTGCACGTAAAGCCATCGGTCCCTGTTGTTATCATAGACACCTGATAAAGATCGTTACTCATAGTAGGGATTGGTGGATAACCAACCCGTAGTGGAGCAGCGTGGTGGATTAAGCTCCAACGCTTCTTCTATGTGAAGAAGAGGACTTCGCTCAGCAGTGGGTGGCTTACAGGCTAGTACTGTACTGTACTGTACTGTTCACATTAATATAAACATCAAAGGTTTAAAGCAACAGTACTACGCAATCCTTCATAATATGATTCTGTTTACTATACAGAGACTATGTTAGATATACAGAGAACCAAAGCATAACTCCTTTCCACACTCATTTTTCGTTTATCTAGAAATTCTCTATTCGGCATACAACATGCTGAAATAGGAAAATGTGAAAAAAAAACAGTGTTCACATGCGGTTATACCTATAACCTAATATAACCAACTTTTTTGGCATTACACCGTACAAAAATGACCTAATTAGTTTTATCACTTATCGAAAGTTGCTTGTAAGAAAAATTACCGATGAACATTATACATGTAATTTCTAATTCTTATATCTAAATCTATCTAGCTCAAACTATAGTCCTTGAAATACAAAACGAAATGTCTTAAGGCGCGTCGTCGAGACTTTGTCGCGACCTACCGTCGCCACTCTTCCCACTCCACATAAAACTAAATCTTCTACGAGAAAATTCTTTATTCCTTACCACTAGATGACGAGCTTCTTCTCGATCTGCGTTCCTGGTTTATTTTATATGTTTAACCTAAATTATGTTACGCAAAAGATATTCTTGTTTTTATAAAATACTACGATAAATGATAAGAATATCATTACGATTTCAAATTATTCGTAAAATATTTACAATGTTTTACTTTTTATTTATTTCTATTGACTCTTGAAAACGTTGATTTTATTTTTATAAATTAAATATAGGTACCTACATATATGTATAAACAAACACATTTTAAATTACTATTATAATGTAAGGATTAATACAAAATACAATATTACAAGCCAAGAAAATGTTAAAACGTTGATGTTATAAGTACAATTAGATATAATTGGCTTAATCGTCGCGGCCTCTTTAACGCACTTGGAGCGAACATTCACTTTTAGGAAAGTTCTAAAAGAAAAATTTAAGAAAAAGATACTGACTTACTAAGCTTAACATGAGCAATCTTATAAGCAATCTTATATTAATAATTTCGAGTTATTACTTCATTTTATTATTAGAATGAGAGAACCAACAAATGATTACGTTTAATTAATATGGACTGGAAGCCTCAAGGAAACTTCATTGCTGCAATCATTAGGAATCTATATTTTACCCTAAGACCCCGTTCAGATGACAAGCGCTTAACGCGCGTTATGATAACGCGCGCTTACAACTACACATGCCGTACGTACGGCCGTACACATGCTAACGCGCGTTAAACGCGCGTTAGCATGTGTACGGCCTGAATAAAATGTATGTAGTTGTAAGCGCGCGTTATCATAACGCGCGTTAAGCGCTTGTCATCTGAACGGGGTCTAATTCCTTGGACCGCACGCCCACGCCCGCTAAGCGGATTGTCGACTTATCGTTCAACAGTCTTACTCACCTATTTTTTACGGTAGCAAAAAAAAAAGAACGTATATTTATGTGGAAAAAATAAAAACCCCGGCGTTGATCCCTCAGGTTTCCCGGACGGTTTTTGGAATTCCGTGACTCAAATAATTAAGTTCGAAGCTGGGGGTCGTCGGGTGAAATTATACATTGTTATTGCCACTATAAATCTCATTTTCGGTGGACGCACTCGCCTGGAATAAGAAATATTAAATATACTAAACGTAATTCATATTGCTCAAACGTTAAGTGACTTGAAAGATTTAAAAATTATGTACAGAAAGATTCGTCATATTTACACATGTATGTAATACACACATTACACATAATTACACATTACACATGTAATTACACACACAATTACATTTGTAATTTTGGCTTAAATGTTTATACATCTTTTTAATTTATAATACTATTAAAAAATATTTCTATGTCATGGATTATTAAATAGTAGTCTTATAAGATACTTTCATGAAAGTTATGACCTTATAATGCGGTGTTTGCATTTAATAGGAAATTACTGCACTAAAAATGAAGCAAAGCCTGCCTGCCTGTAAAGCAAGCATTGATGATGACAAGATAGGCCAGACGATTGCGAAAGTTTTCATGACGCGCTTCGTTATGGCTGTCGGAGTTCTAGATGCCTAGATACCAATCTCTCATAGTCATATGTCTACGTCAGAATGAACATGACGCAACATATATTATATACAAGATATTTTTAAGGCCTCTTTCTCTTTGCTAGAAACTATTATAAAAGAAGGATTATATCTAGTTAAGAACTGCAACTATTTCAATGTTCTTTGTAAATAAAACCGATGTCGATGTCTAAAAAAAGAGTGATTTTTTGTTTCCTCAAGTGTGTAAATCTTAAAGCTGATTATACTGATGGAATGAGCCACACAATCAGTCCATGTATTGAATTTTGTAGTGCTTTTCTTAGTATCACGGCATCTTAAGACGCATTTTAAACAAAGTACAAGTTAAAGCTTTACTGTACTCTATTTTTTTACCTTTTATAGACTCGCGATTGTATACCAGGTTTTAATCTTTTATAAGCTATTCAAGCATGTTCGACTAAAGTACGTTAGAAGATAAATATTTAAATTATGGTTTATCTCTGAAATAATTTAACTCCATACAATTTTAAATTGTTTCAGTATTAGTATTTTTATTTTCACGCATTTGATTGCATATAAAAATGGATTTTAACGAATGTAGGTATTCACTTTGATCACATATCTAAGTCCGTTTTGATTAATTTCGACTTGACGTATGTATGACGCACGTCTGGATCTCTCACTAGACGTCCCTTGTGGTTTTACCTGCGTTAAATTTTAATACCAACCAGGTTGCTTGAAAATTATTCACAGTTACCTCTACTTACCTACGAGCCGCTATGAACACACTTAAGTAAGATTCTGATTTTGACAAATTCACAAAATAAACAAACTAGTAAGTAGTAAAGTAAATCACAAAATAAACAAACTTTTCAACCTTATTATTGGTATATAATTGTACGAGGACAGTAGCAATTCATATCCTTTGTATATTTTAAAGAAAAGTGGTTTTTTTATGTGGAAATGCAAATTAAGGCATAAGACAAAATACATAATATGACACTATTTTCTAGAATTTAAATTGTTTTGACCAAATGACCAATGACTTTCCACCTTGTAGCAGAGGAGATGGATATTTTTACTTGTACACTGAGTGAATTCACAAGGATAGCGTTATAATATGTTATTTGTTATAATAGTTAAAATATGTGTGCTTCACTATCGAATTGAGTCTGTAATGGTAGTTATAAGTTTTGATTGAAATAAATAAATTATTATATTTTGAAACCGTTTTTTTACCTCAAAACTTTTTATATCCCTTTTTATAATTTAGCATAAACGGTTACTATAATAATTGCGACTTACATATAAACTTACCTATCTGTTGTTTCTGATGTAATGTTGTTCTTGAATAATGTAGATATACTTAGAATACCCCTCAAATATTCGGGTATAAGGTGTGTAGTTTCTATCGGGATTTTACCCAATTGCGATTCAAGAGAAGGTTGTTTTCTTTAATGCAATTTGCAGTGAGATTCCGAGAGATTTATAACAATGACTTAATATAAAACTTGTGATTACAATAAATTGTATATAAATAATATATTATAGTATTATCAAAACATAATTAATTTAAGACATCCCTTGATACTTAAAAAATCCTTGAAAAAGACTATTAATTTTATAAATACTACTTATATTTATAAGTCTGGCACAAATCTATAACTTGCGCTTAACCACAATCTTGTCAAATGAAAAGCAGAGATGTCTAGTTTGGAGTGCACTTGCCGAAAAAATTACTATTCGATCATTTATCATTCACATCTAAATCTGTAATTAAATAAAAAATGCATAATTTGAATGTAATCACAAAAATATTACGTTAATATTTATTTATTCATGTGTAATATTTACGTAGTCAGGTAAATAAAAAATATACGCGTTCCATCGCGTGTGTGAAAATTATACTATTTTATATTATTATTAATTATACTATTTGACTAGATGGCACTGTATACTGAACTCTAGGATTGTATTATATATATGTTATACTATTTTATTACGAGCATATTTAAAAAGGGCTTAGATTTCCTAAAAGTACCGCTTAGGACACAAAATAAATCATCAGACGCCTCATTTTAAATTGATTGGTCACGAATATACATTTTAATTCATTTTATATATGCACATACGTATAGACTGCTAAATTCCATTCCTTTGTTGCACTTTAAGCAAGTAATAAAATACATTGTCATTTTATTTATCGCAATACCAGAAACTTTCCAGATATTATAGCGTAAAAGTTTTCGAAGCAACAAGTTTTCTGAATTTTTTGCTGACAAAAAAAATCTGAAAAAAAATGGTTCCACTTAACAAAAATTTCCCAGATAAATCTGTTGAACTATATTTTTATGTGTTATTTATGGTGTACAATATAGTATGTACAATTGAAAAATGATAATACTTAATATATAAGTATATGTACTAAAGTTAAATTTGAGCAACAGCTAGATAAAATTGTAATTGGAAAATATATTTTATATTTCAGAGTAGCGTCGGTTGTCGTTCGGCGAGCGGCGCAGGCGGCGCGGTGACGGTCGCGAGCGCGAGCGCGGGCGCAGGCGCGGGCGCGTGCGCGGCGCGCATGGCGAGCGCGGGCGCGCAGTTCCGCGGCGGCACGCAGCAGTGGTCAGCGGCATACACGCCGCAGCCCTGCCGCTACCCGCCGCCTCAACCGCAGCCGTACGCGGCGGCGCCGAGCCCCTACGCGCAACACCAGGTATTCATCATTTTCAAAAGTATAAAAAATTTGCGTAAAATTAAAATAGAGATTAGAACAAAGATACTTTAAATAATTTCACTCACATGCTTTTGATACAATTTAGTTGTGCTTTAAGTTGGTATAATGTATAAATTTATATTTCATAAATAGTTAGTACCTAGTCGTTTTAGAATGCATTTTTCGCAAAATGCTTTATATTAATACGGAATTAGCAAAGCCTCACGTTAGAGGAATGTTATTGAAAATAACTATTTACCCTTTCCAAAACTTTAAATGACTCAAATGACCACGGTCTATACATTTAATGTGAGCCTTAATCCAATAATTACTGACAATGAGACATTTCAAGCAGCATTACAGTTTCGATTTGGATTAAAAGCTTAATAAATATGTAAAGGTATAAAAAAGGTTATAAAGGTAAATAAATATGAGTAGGCAGTCAAACTCATTCTTCTTTTAGTATAGAAATATTAGAAATTCGGATTCCAACTATTTCTATACTTAAAAAGATTTCTCTCACATCTAAATTTTAAATGATCTAAAGTATTTAATACAATGAGTCGCATTTTATACATACTCGCATTCAATCACAGAGTATTTGCATTCTACACGAACATCTTTTTAGTCACTCGCGTTACTCATTAAATTGTAATGTAAGCTTGACAGAAGCACTTCTCTGTGGTTTCGTTTAGCGTCCTATCAATCTCTATATTCCCATGATACATAGTCGAAAACGGGGAGTTTAGCTAATAAACTATGCGAATATAAGATAATTTATAGCCAACCACAATGAATGTCCAACTTGGCGTGAACTCCATTGTCCGGCATTATTATGCAATATATCAAAAACAATCTATGTGCTAAGTTAATTAGAAATGAAAACGTTAATATTATTTAGAATAATGCATTTAGTCTGGACTAGGACTTGACTATTTATTTATTAAAATGATCATAGAGACTACCTCTATCAATGAACTAATTTATTTTATTATGAAAGATTTTAATAAGTTGTTGATATTGAATAATAATAAAGTAAAGTACAGTATGCTGTAGTTCATGTACATCTCTTTTTTTTTTTTTAAATAAAATTATTATTTACTTTAAAACTCAATCATTTACACGCGCTTTATCGTTTACTGTTACTGCTGCACCTCTATTACTTGTTGCACTATGTCCCATAGCATTCTGTGGCAAAAAATAATATTACCTAAATACGGAATGGTAGGTAGATCTTATCCTATCCTCAGGCTAATGCATTTAAAAAAAAGCAAAGAAGCTCTATAAAATTTTAATATTTTAGTAGAGTAAATCCAGTAGGTTTGAGCAGGATGTCTACTAAGACGGGCTAAATGATTGAATTATTTATACTTATAAACAATTTACTGCAAGATACAACAGTATCTTGAACTGAAATTCGAAACTACTTTAATTTAGTCAGACTTGGCGTAAGTAATTAAGAGGGAAGTTTTCTCCATCAATTCGGCTAACCGCGTCTGCTGAACCCTCATACAAAACATAAACATTAACAATATAACGTGATTAATGTTCGTCGGAGCACTTAATGTCTGTATCATGATTTGCATAAAACTAGTTAATGCACAAGTTAGACTTAATAATAAAGTCCATACAGCAACACTAAGTGTCACCGGAACTCATTCGATGAAAGGCTAGGGTTGGAGACGTGAGACTCAAATGTTAAAAGTAAAAAATCGTTGTTTATATTTATGAATATTCTTTAAAAACAAAATAACTTAATAAAAAAATTGTTAATAATATAACTTAATTTAAAAATAAAAATAATATCGTCAAATTTTCCTAAAAGATCTGTTTAAAAAATTCGAAAACGGATAAGTTTTCGATTTTATTTAAATCATCTTTCGTCCCAATGTGTTTACGAGATCTTAAAGAACGGATGTTTATATCTACTACTGTAGTTTTATTACTGTATCAGCCTGTAAACCACCTACTGCTGAGCGAAGGCCTCTTCTCCATATAGAAGAAGGTTTGGAACTTAATCCACCACGCTGGTCCAGTGCGGGTTGGCGGATAATTTCTCTATTATGAGTAACGATCGTTATCAGGTGTCTATGATAACAACGCGGACCGACGGCTATAGGTACGTGCTTTCCGAGGCACGGAGGGGAAACCCGCAAGGACATACACCCAGACCCGAAATAAACATTTGTACAAATACAAATATCTGTCCCGAGCGGGAATCGAACCCGCTATCGTCGGCGAGCGGTGTTGAGGCGACTACACAAGAACGGTCGTCAGTTTTATTAAAATTCTTAATAACGAAATGAATATCCAATACTGGTAAAGCAGATTTAGAGTTAAATATGTAAGTTAAAATCGATTTTGATATTTATTAAATTAAAGTGATAAGAAAACTGTTTTCAGTTAAAAAAAATATATGTAGAAATATTTGATTTTTCTAAAATATGAACAAAAGCAATCATTTATTTCCTCAAAATGTTTCTGTAATTGCGTCTCTTGTTAGAAATTAAAAGATAATTATATTATTTGGTTAGATAAGGGAAAAATTAAAATTTTCAATCATCATACATACATCGTACACACGGTACATATCCCGCATGGATTTAACACTAACATTCGCAGTCGTGTCACGGCTATTTCCACTTCAGCTTCACGACGCCTTAACATAACATTTCGTTATTAACTACGGTGTTACTAAGAATCTCATCATTTCTTTTAGAATCTTTATACGTTTATACGGTTTATAAATTGTAAAAATATTAGTTAATTTCTACCTAACTTAGCACATGTAATACCAAACAAAGGAGCTCGCACCAATTACTTAACATTCAACTGATTCAATTATTGTTATACATAGAATTTTCTTTTGCAATATGAAAATTTTTTGTTCATTTATACTAAAAATTACTAAAACAGTTAAATAATTAAGACGCAATAGTTAAACGTATTTCGGAACTTAAACCTTTTCGTAGGCATTTAAAAAAATACATAACTTTTACTTTAAATATTATGACTATTTAACTTAAATAAAAAAAATGAAATTTCATATTTTATAAGAGTAACACGCTGAAACTCCTTATTTACACACAACCCAATTCGGGTTAAGTGGAAACGAGAAGGCAACAAGCGTTATTACTGGCTACTTCAGTACACGGTTCTGATGGGCAATCCCCTATAAATGGTAATGCTAGGCTACGGACCGTAAATGCTTTTAGAGAGTATGTTTCTATGCCCTGAATCAAATGTACCATTTTCGCAAAGAAAATTTAAACGATAAAATACGAAAGAATCAGTTTTATATTGATACAGAAAGCTAATTTAAAATTCGTCGTTTCTACCATATTTTTTAATGTGAAATATAATATGGCTTAGTAATCTTTTTTTTAATTCTAGAAACTAAAATTCTCCCATCGAAAGGAAAGGTCTCCTGGGAATGATAATATGATGTATGTCAAGAACGAAGACAGGCAACAAATTGACTTTTGCATGTCACTTTGTGTGTGTACTTGTTTTTACACAACTCATATATAGCTGTACAAAATATTAAAAGTAAAACAAAAATCCTTGACACGTGTTCATCTTTCATCTGGAGACTAATAAATAAAATATAAACAGATAAATAACGAAATGTAGAGGTCGAACAGAAGGGGAACCGTACATCACTAGTGATTAAAATACTCGGGTTCCGAGCTTTCGTTAACATATATCTGTGGTGAGTAATTACAGTACATTGATCATTGTCACAGTGCATCGAACGATTTGAGCGACGAGACAGACCCGACAGGCGCTCCGCCCTCGCCGAGTTTACGAACCAACGCCGACATAAACCAGATGTCGCACACGAACAGTATTCACATTGCACCCCTTCCTCCCCTCCGCAAGAATCTCGTAAAAGGAATTTCTCGCGTCCTTATCGCTTTCTGAAATAAAATGTAGCGCCCCGCATCGTACGTGTTTTATTACGAGCCGTCTCCTTCAGGATTTATCTCTTGGCCGAGCGCCGCTGAACTCTTTTTAGCGTTCCGTGCTATAGTGCTTAATCCGGAAGTAGTACTGCGTTTTATTGTAATGTCCGTAAAACTTCTATGACTTTTATTCGAACTTATTCAACGATTAGTTTGTATATTTTATCTTTTTTATAAAACAAAAATAAACTTAATTTAAACTATGAAAAAAGATTAAAATTACATTAACTTAAAAACTCTTAATAATTAAGTACTCAAGTAAAATAAAATTTTGTCTTTAAAAATGTTTTTGGAACTGCAACCCATAGAATACATAATAAATCGTTATAATTAATTAAATGTAAAATTAAAAACGAAATTTGATGCGAAAGAGGACCATCTCTTCTAACTCTCACTCAGATTATAAGTCTTGGCTTTTATATAAATCACTTTCTGCGGCTACATAGACAGTCATTGAATATGATTTTACAATTTTCCTTTACGAATACGAATTATACTTAAATAAGTTTAATCATGTAATCATAAATATAATTTCTTTTGGTAATTATGTCATCTCTACGATTCTTCATTAACAATGTTATCACGACGTAATACAAAGACTCAAGAAACATCTTTCAAAGTTTTTTATCATTTTCCGTATCTCACGTCTCAGCCGTAGCGAACTTATTCAATACTCTTCATTTATTGCCGTAGTTTTGATGAAAACGTTATATATGGGTAACAAATAAACGATAACTTATAACAGTTATCTATTAAACCGAAACACTAACAATAAGATTTTTATAGTTAGTTATGAAATTTGTTCCAATGATAGCATGACTGTTATAGCAATAAAATTAGAGCTACAATAATCTTAAATGATCTTTAATATTTGTTGAATAGTTCCCTCGTAAGGTGAGGAGCTTTCAATTTAAGATGTTTATTTTTTTTTAGCTTTTGTGTTGGTCTGTTCGTCGGCTCTTCAATATCCAGTAAACACACGCTTAAGAGTTTATTTATAGTATACAGATTTAGAGCCGAGTTTATTTTACAATTATGATGATTTCCAAACAACTTTTAATATAATATTTTTGTAAAACGTATTATAAAAATTAAAATCTCAAAAAAATAATAATTCAAAAAGTGTACGATTCGTCATCGAATAGTTAGGTACTTGTAAAAACTAAGAAAAAAAACTTTAATCCTTAGATTTCGAGCCTTAGTAGTTAGGAGCGCTTTGTCTAGAAGAAAAAACAAGTAAAGCATGTAGGTATAAATTTTGTATATTACAATAGAAAAAATAATAATAAAAGTGTATTAATTAGAATATCAACAATTTAAGTATACAAATAAAAAGATTACTCGCTTACTAAATAAAAGAATTGAACTATTTTCAAGTAATTAACCAACTAGGAATTTGATTGGACCGGATAGTTTTTAATAGTGGTTAAGTGTGTGTGTACACCTGAATAATGACTTCTATATGTCAGCCGTCACAACTGTCACAACGTTCAGCTTGTTATTCATCGTGCCCTCTCCCGAACGTGACTACCTCAAATAGAGAATAAGTTTTGGTAAAAGGGATCGAAGTTTTTTTTTTTTTTTTTATTTATAAAATTGACGAGGCATATTCGAAATGACGTAATCCGTATTAAAGGAAACAAAAAATATCTTTAGCAGATAACGTTCTGGCGTCGTTTTAAAGATCGACAGTGAAATAATGTAATTGCTGTTCAGATCACATTCATCCAATAATTTATTTTTCCGCTTTTCTTGGACTTATCTTTCACCTCCACACTCAACGCTCCGCAGGGCCTATTTTCACACACACATCGTATATGCACATACTGCGCATGTACGAAAATTATGCCAAAATTTAAAAAATTGTTAAATCTCTTAGTTATATACGAATGAAATTATTAAAATACGAGTATATCGAGAGTTTTTATAATAAATTGTTAAATTTTTATCATTGCATAAATTTATTTTTACGTAGTATAATTTAAATCTATTTTGATATTGTATATAAGTGAACCCGTAACAAGCTCTTACGAGTTTGTTGACTCGGTAAAAATAATTTATTTTAGTACAATAAGGTGGGGTTATGTCCCATATGTGCAACCCTCCGAACTTTGAGTGAAAATATAAATAGACAAGGCTTGCTGATATCTGTCATACAAAGAATTAGATTTATTTCTGCCATAACAAAAGGTAAAGGACCCTGGTCCCTCAAATGCGGGAAACATTCCTCGTCTGTTGTTTTTCAAGACAAAATTAAGTTTAAAGTGACAATTTGAAATTTTGTTTTATTTGACAATGTGTTTAAACGATAATTTAATTTATGTATGTATGTTCGTTGAAAATAATAATTCTACATTTTGAAAAGGCAATAGGTACTAATCATCAGAATATTTATTTCATTTCTTTATTGATTGATATGATTAAAATTAGTAATATAAATAAAAAAAAGCCTTAGGTCTTATTGATATTAGCAATCTCTGAAGACAACCTTAGGTGCGAAGAATTTATTGATAAAGTTCTGGATATTGCAAAAATAAAGAATAATACATACCACACGATAATGTTCGAAATATATTTAAAACCATAAATAGTAATTATATAAACGACTCTTAAAAATTGACCATGAGTCAGAGTGACTAACTTTATCAACAATTCTTAGTTCAATATTCTGGATTTGGGTTGGATCCGATCTCACTTTTTTTTTTTTTGGATAAAGAGTTGCTTCTCTTAAATTATCATAATGGCCGGAAGATCGTTGCCAGCTATCAAAATGTATATTTGTTGGGTCACTGATGAATGTTTCACGTGCAATATTTTGTTATTTACTTTTTGTGTACTATATTTTGTTTAATTCTAGATATTCTGTTATATTTTGATAATTTGGCGTCAGAAAGTCATAATTGAAACGTAATATCTTTTCAGTTTTTTTCAACAACAGTAGATTAAAAAGGATGTATAGTAGAGAAAGTAATCGGCTCAACTAAATGAAACAAACCAAAATAGTTAATCAATAAACGACTGATGATTGCAAATACTTATAATGAGAAATACAATATATTGTATACACAGACAAACAGCTTCGTATAAAGCTCGTAATAGTCAACAGAATAGATTTACCGATACTCCGATTGAATCGACGATAAAACAAATGGAGCGCTCAATTTAAATAGATTGAATGGGATTTATGTTTCACTTCGGCAAGCTTCCTGTGAATAGCGAGCCGTTCCTATCGTGTTTATTCAACAAAATTTCATGGAACTCGTTAAAAACGGCTGTTTCGCACTGATTCCGTTCTCCTAATTAAATTGGAACGAAATGGTCAATTTTGAACACAGATACGGATGGATTTAATGCACCGTGGTTGCGTGACGGCCATGTGACGTTGCGCACCGCACGCACGCGCTGCGCTATCGAGCCGGGACCAACTGTTGAGTCCCGTTCACTCCCCATCCTCCCCGACTCGTGTGACGTCATCGTCTCCGCTGTCAGTGTGTTCACTATAACTGTTGTAAATTTCATAATTGGAACCCTGATAAAATTTATCATGTTGAAGCTATCATTGAATATTCAGTTCATTATGGAAATAAAATATACATATAGGTACATGCCAGAATAGTATCATCGTATCTCGCTGTTTGAGTTTACCGCCGTCTAATCGAGGCTTGCATTACATCAGTCAATTAGACATGGACAGTGATGTATTATACGGCCTAACGAACTGTCATTGAGCTTGAATAAATCGTAACAAAAAATATTCGCGAAACAGTGTTCATGAATTTCAACTCAATTTCGAAGTAAGATCTAATCTTAGCAATGGACGTTACAGTTAAAAGCAAACATCCAATTCGTTTGTTAACGAGTTAAAATATCCATAAACATCCGATATTCTATTATATCACAGCCTATAAATGTCTAACTAATGGGTAAAAGCCCCTCGTGAACCAGAAAGCTTGAAGCCTAATTCGCCACGCTGCTCCTCTGCTGATAAGCGAATACACATAATTCTTTTATATATGTTCTTTGCTTATAGCAAGGAGTGAATTTTTAAGGCAATTTAAGCACTTGAAAACTCGACAGTCGAGACTGTCTGTCTGACCTATTCACGTGTTCTTTCCACTGCACTACCCCGTCTCATTCGATATTTCACGTCATATTTTTTATCACCATTACCATAAATCTTGAATTTTCAACAAACTAATTTGTGAATCACTAACGGCCTATTTCTTAAAACGAGAACTGTGATTTTACTTACATAATAGATTTTTAAAGATATAAAAAGTCCATAGTTTATGTCAAATTCCATTCGTATATTCGTCCATTCGTGCTGATGAATTGTTTATAGAAAATGGTCGTAATCCATTTTGTCCAACCCTTCTAATTCTATGAGTAGTAAGCGCAAAAGTTATTATGTTTAATTGAATAATGACCTGATTATACTACACACACGTGTACTTTTGGTATAGTTTAAAAACACCCATTATTTCACACAGAATCATAATTCCATACGTAAACTCACTTAAACTTGTGAATTAGTCTTCATTTCCCAACATTCTCCCTAAGTAAACGGTGATAAAACCCTTCAAGAGAGCCGAGAGCTCTTATACAAGCCCTTGCCTTGTTGCAAGCCCTAGCTATATCCTGGCACCCTACACTTAACAATACACTACAGACTCATGACGACAATGACTCTCAAATTTTAACTCCTTTTTTGAATAACGTGTAAACAAGTTGGTAAAGATTAGAATAAAAATAAAAAGTTATGAGCTCACAAACACAAAAAAATACAGACGAATTGAGAACCTCCTCCTTTTTTGAAGTCGGTTAATGAGTTAAAATGATAACATATAGCAAACTGCAGACACAGCTGGTACAAATCTACAGAAAACATCTCGATATACTATTGTACTTTTAATCTTCGACCCAATCAGTGACAATCAAGAACGAAACTATCATAATTACTTTTGAAGAGAGTGAAATTTAAATATAAAATTTCTATTCGTGTCTTTAAGGTATACGGGCAAAGAATTCTTATCCATCCAACTATATTGTGCTCTGGACATGCATTTGAATTTATTAATGAAAATAAAACATTCAAAATCTCTTTCATATTTTCCTTCATGCTATTAAAATAATGTTTTGCTTTTACTATAAATATTTACTTACTTGTTTTCAAATTCTCTTATTTTATCACATGTATACGTTAACATAAAAATAAGATAAGGATATTGCTTACAAATAAATTAATATAAGTTATGCAAGTTTATACAGCAAGACCACGGAGCGAGAGAATTCTCGTTAAATATTTTTCAAAGATTTATCCCTATAAGCCCAGCCGTAATAAATTAAGGATTTCTGAGAAGACGCGCTTACCAATATTTTTTGTATGTGTCCCGTCAAAACTTTTCAAAGAATGATTGGTTGTCGTCATAACATCACTCCCTTCTTAGGGTGTCCGCACATTAATTGTAGTATGAAATGCAAGTGTTTTTATGCCATTTATAGAAATATAACTAAAAAAATATATAGGTACTAATAATGTTGAAATTTCAATATGATCAAGTAGTTACAAAGTTAATCCGAAGATTCCCGCCTTATGGCTTGGCTGGCATCTTTCGGTAGCCTTACCTACCTTTCGGTTGTCGAAATAAGAGACGTATTTGCACTTCTCGTTGTGACTTACTGGTGTGCGGTAACTAGCAAAGGAGAATAATCCCGACCTCATTGTGTCCACGGGTTGCAAACAACTGTACTCTAACCAGGATGATGATGGGCAGCAGCGTCACCACATTCTTTTTTTTATGGCTGGGAAATGCATTTACGCATCCCGCCGCAGAAAGGCAGCGAGTATGTGGAACTCGCTGGCACGCAGAACGTGCCCGAATACCCGCTAAAACCCTCATCATCGTAATGGGGTGCCATGGGATCGCTCGCGCATACAATCGTGACGCCCCGACGGTTGATCCACCTATGCGGGCCGCCTTCGTCTATAGAGCGCGCTCGCGGGCACGTGGGAGGATTGTAGGTGGCCCTCCCACTCTAGTGCGGAGAGTGAAGGAGCGCGTAGCGGCGTCTCCTTCTCGCTCCGCGGCCTCCTTCAAAGCCATAACCTCCTTGCAAAAGGAGGCCACGGCTGACCAGCACCTCTCGCTGCCAAGCATGCAGCGGACCTCGCTCGACATCGAGAGATTTCCACCTATCACAGCCACCGGGGCATGGCGCTGATCCCCAGCGTCACCACATCCTGCCATAACACACCAAAATTGTCAACCCACCTGCCAAACGTGGCGAGTATTAGCAAACCCTCACAGAGATGATGGGAGAGGCCAACATTCAGCAGTGGACATCCAACGGCTGATGTTGTAGTGGTGGTTGTTACTTTACCTTATCATTTATTGAATCACTCTATAATTATCATCTATCCTCAACCCCGATCTACCATTTTAAATCTCACTCATATAGTATTAACATGCAACCATACAACTTAAGGAGATATTATGTCAGCACGCTGTAATCTGCCTGAGAATGTTGTGGCATTCCTAACCCTGCCCTAGCATAGGTATAAGTGCCGATGGATCCAGTGCCGTACCAAATAGCACCAATGAGCCAATGAGCACAGGCTTTTACTTGTCATCAAAAAATATTAAAAAAATACTAAATATAGAACTCATTGATATATATTTTTTCGCGTTCGATTCATTTAAATATCTGTCATAGTTTCTGAGAAAAAAAAATACAACCGTTAGGGGCTGTTACCTCCATATCTCCCTTATGAGTGAAAGCAGAGATCTAAAATCACGAGTACAAGTACTTTAGGTGAAGAAGTAATATTTAAAAGGATAATAAACTATGTCTAAAGACGCCGGTGCAATTTCTCTATAGTAAGTCGGCTAGACCCTTTATTTTGTATAAGTAATTTCGAAATGATGTATGCAAATAAACGAAGTTATTATTTTTTACATTGCAGATGGATTTCTTTTATTCGTGTCGGTTTTTAAATATTACCTAACTAAAATTTTAGAACTACTGAATTAAAATTTTAAATTGTGTTTACCATTACTAGGTTGATTAACACATTCGCTGCCAGCCACTCGGATCCGAGTAGGGCTAGGTGCATTAGCTAGGTGCCGTCCACTCAGATCAGAGTATCTCGCACGTTCATTTTCCTTTTCTCTTTTCTCTTTTCAAAATCTCAAATCAAAATTCTTATTTCTATGGCACTCAATGTGCACATTGAAATGAGAATTTTTTTATCCACGGACGCCAATTTTTAACTGGCCTAAGAAAAATGAACGTGCGAGATACTCGGATCCGAGTAGACGATACCTAGCGCCCTACTCGGGTCCGAGTGGCTGGCAGCGAATGTGTTAATAATTTATGTATGAAATTTTTATAAAATAATATATATATAAGTTATGTCATAAATATCAGATATGTTTATACAGAGATATTATTATAAATGTTATACATATATTTTGAACCCCGGTTTTTAACTTATTTCGGCGAATTTATTTAATTTATAAAAAATAAGAACTCCTAGTAATAGCAAAACTCTCATTTACATGAAAAGTTTGTGAGCTAGTAAAGTGCACAACTAGTTCCAAGAGTTCCATGATCTAGCAATCACCATTAGGTCATATCAATCGTAAAAAAACTCAATTGCAAGAAGGTATGCCTCGACTTAGCTAAAATTGTCCAGTGCCACAATAATCGTCATAAAGTTACTAATAAATGAACTCCGAGATAGAGGCGACCAAGTCGTGGGTGGCTGGAATGATTCATTTAAAACACAAAATATTTTAAGCACTTAATAAAGATAAATTGACACAATTACAGGTTAGAGAATAACATGATTATGAGAATTATCTGACATAAATTATATGCATTTGAAAAAAAAAACTTTATTATAACCGTTTATTAACGAATGAAATTGATTGAAAATAAGTATAATATAAATACGGAAATCTGCTTCTTCTAAATTATTCTTGCTTGATACCGTCAACATGGACATCACGAAGAATTTATCATGTATCCACTATAAATTCGCTTACATGGGTTATCGCACCGTGTCTCTTCGTATAAACGACACCACATTTTATGGGTTTAATATGTTAACTTAATGCAAATATCTACAACATGTAGAATTGAGCTACATAGATACAAATGGTGTGAATAAATTTCCTGCTACAATGTACGTTTCACAGTTATCCCATTTAGCTGCAATCGATCGTGACTTCTGAAGGAAATTCATATGAGATATTTAAATTATATTGCATGTTTTTTTTTTGCATTTATTTTCTAGTATAAAATAAAAAGCTTTGATCGAAATTTACTTTGCCTAATCTTTTACATTTTTATTATTTTTTATTTTTATTTTAAATTGCATTAATTAATTGCAATAAAAATATGTATATTTTATATAGAATAATAATAATTACTTTATTGTACACCAAGAATAAGCAACAGTACAAAAAAAAAGAATAGCATGTTTTATTTATTTAAATATTTTAGTTAAACAAGGAGATGAACAGTTACTTTGTGTACCACAGTAAGTATTTCCTACACTGTGGTTAGAATGCCGACTAGTTAACCTCATGTAACTGTTTCCCCGTAAATGAGTGTGGCTCGACCACGTGCAATCCATACCGTAATCCGTTGACTTCTCCTGACTTGGACCGTCCGACGTTCGGGTCGATTAAGGACGCGTGCTTGGAATCAACATGCGTTCATTATTCGTTCCTATTCATTACCAGCCAACTAAATAACTAACGATTTGATCCTATACACGTTTCTACCGAAGCAAAATTTTCGATGAAATTGAATAACATTTTTGTATTCTTTATTTTAAACAGTAGGTACTATTGGCAAAAGGAATCATTAGGTTTAAAAATCATACGTCCTATTAATAATTTTAAAAATAAGTCACTAAATATCACATTATGGGACACACGACGTAAAACGTAATATAGACCTTATTTTTGCAGTTCACGAGTACAACCATGACTGGCGGTTGCGGAGCGACAGGCACGCGGGTGCCTACAGCGGCGTCACCAGCTAACACGGCGTCGAGTTCGTCGTCCAATTCCGCAGGCGGCACCCGCTCTACCAGCCTTAGCACTGCGCCCCCACCCCCCGCCTCGTCTGCATCCACGACTGGCGCTTCCGGAGAGCAACTCAGTCGCACCAACCTGTACATTCGCGGTCTCAGCCAGAACACCACCGATAAGGACCTTGTTCAAATGTGCCAAATGTAAGACTAAACACAAACATATTGTACTTGCTGCGAGTAATCTTAAATAGCTTTTAATAGATACAATCATATTTAAATTAACAAACCGTTAAATTTCAGGTATGGCAACATTATTTCAACAAAAGCAATATTGGATAAAAATACGAATAAATGTAAAGGTAATCAGCATTCATACGCATTCCTTCTTCTTACACTATCATAGATATCCTTCTATACCCACAACATTACTTCTAATATTTAACTGTGCATAGCCTTCACATATGTATTTTGTTTTAGAATTATGTATTTATCTATTGAGATATTCGTATATATTCCATAGAGGGTAATTATTTTGTAACTGAATTTATATTAATATTTTCTAGAATACCATATACCTTCATTAAACTAATTCATCTATGGTGAGATTTTTTCCAATATATGCACGAACACTAGTTTCCGTCTAAGCATTACTTATATGACATTCACGATTAAGATTACTTATTTATCATGTATTGATGTACTTAGTTTATCATTATTAAACAACATCACCATATTGCACATCGGCACGGACAGATTTTTATTCGGATATTTTTTTTATTTTTAAGATAAATGCACGTATCTAATATATTTCACAATGTTATTATTCTCTCACCTTTCATTGCTCAAATTCGAAGCAAGCCAAAATCATTAGAAGAACATTTAATTTTTATTTTCTCTAATTTGTTGTTGTATATTGCAATATTTTAAATTAGACATCCTTTTATACGGAGCATGAATCATCAGTTTCATATGCGTATTTCATTTCACCCATTTCCACCTATACTATACACGCATATTATTTTTGTTTTCGCAGGTTACGGTTTTGTAGATTTTGAAACAATCGCGTCAGCGGAGGCTGCTGTTAAAGGATTACAAGCCAAAGGTGTTCAGGCCCAGATGGCTAAAGTGGGTATCTGGTTCCTGCGTAGACTGAACCGTGTACGTTGTGCATGCAAGTAATACTATTATGACTAACCGCCTGCTCCCTATCCGCTCAACCAATATAACGACACATGTCGAAAATTTTCGATTCAACCATGAAAAGTATTTGAAATTAGCAACAAAAGAACCACAATAATTTTTATTCGGCATATCATTTAATTAATATGAATATTTATATTTAATTACGACTTTACAAATAATAAAATGAAATAAATACAAAACGTATTTAATGTCTATTTGAACAAAAATTTGACTTAGAAGATAAAACTCATAAAATAACAAAATAATAATAAAGTTTTTATGATTTCAATTTTAATGTTAACCGTCGTCGGTAATAGATTATCGTGTCCTAAAGAACCCCTCAAATCCAGTCCTATATATTCCGCCTACCCTTACTTATAGCTTTAGTATTTACCCCATTTACTATTATACAAATGCTATAATATCTAAATAAGCATTATAAAGCCGTGTTTTATAAATATACTGTAAATGTTTTGCTAGATTTGAATTACCTATGCATATAGTAGCATCAGTATCCTGTTCCGTATTTGGAAGTCAATATATTTAGATACCGTGTAAATCACATATTGACTATAGATGTTTGGATCTTGTTTAGCTTGACGTAGGACCAGAATTTAGATCACTGACATTAAACGGGCGTTATTAATATCAAAGGAGTTGGTTTAAAAAATATGTAATCATTCATTTATCAGTTTAATTTGGGGATCATCACGAGATATTTTGGTATCGACATATTCTCAAACAGAAACGTGTGACATTAACGTGTTGTAAGTATTTACAAAACTCTTTAAATGGTACGCAAATATAACGCTTACTTACTTCGAACATTGTTTCATCCTGTTAATTCTATACTGTTATCGTTTGCTTCAGCGTTATAACAATGTATTTCGCTACTGGGCTCTGGGTATTTCTATGCTTTCAATATTAAATTAGTGTGTATGCGACTTTAACAAGCTTCATAAAATCTATGCTGATATATATGCCCATGTCGTTGATAACACATACATAATAATAATAATATAGCATATTAGATCCAATCCGCTGATTTACGTCACAGCTGGCTTAAGTGTCTAGATAATCTACGCTAGCTTCAAGCTAATATCAATTTACTCTGAAATAACCTTGAATTTCTGAGGAATGCTAACTGAACATGAAAGAATATTAGATTCATAGTATTTTTCAAATATTATTACAATGCAAATTTTTAATTTTATTTTCCGTTAAAATACCATTCAACGTCATTCAATGACTTTGCTATAAATTAAAAATTCTGAATTAATTAAAAGTAACAGCTGTATTATAAACTTGTAATTGTAATAAAGAACAATTCTTATTCCGAGGATAGGTTATTACATTGCCAATCATTTGAAACACTAGTTTGAACAAGTTCCGTTGGGTTTTACAGCAACAGGAACAAGATCCCACCAACCTCTACATGGCCAACTTGCCACCTCACTTCAAGGAGAACGATGTGGACCAACTGTTGGCTAAATTTGGTCAAGTGGTGTCTACGAGGATTCTTAGAGACACCCATGGGCATAGCAAAGGAGTTGGCTTTGCAAGAATGGAGTCTAGAGAAAAATGCGAGCAGATTATCCAAGTGAGAACTATGTAGATGTTTTATTTAAAAAAAAAAACTTTACAAAACAAATACTTTTAATTTTTCCGGGATATTTTTATATAGCTGTATGTATATAAATATATTTCAGATGTTTAATGGAAACCCAATACCAGGCGCTAAGGAGCCTTTGCTAGTAAAGTTTGCCGATGGAGGCAATAAGAAAAAGGCTTTATACAATAAGCAAAACGATAATGGTGGTCGAGCATGGCGGGACAATAACGAATCTATCACTCAGGTATAAAAAAATTAATTTTTATTTACGCTATTTCTGTAAAATGTATTAATAGAAGTCGCACCAGAGATCATTAAACTGGCAAGTCATACGGAACAAATTTTCAAAAGATGTACATGTATAAGTTGTTTCATATTGGTTAATTTTATATGCTACTATTAAAAGCAGCTTTATTAAAAAGTAAACTATTTTAGTATAATATGTTTTAAATTTATAACCACGTTTTACCAAGAATAAATATATATCGTATTAATATGCAACAAATAGCACTCGGTTTTTTTCGAAATGGATACTCTTTACCACGATTGCAAATATTATTAATAATTTAGTGTCGTCCGTCCACGAAGTAATTGCTTCGGGCGTCCGTCGTATTGTTTGTCACCTTAGATAGCTTCAAACAAAATGTTATTGTTTTATATAGGATCTTTCTGAAACTGAAGAAAAGAACTACATTGCGAATCAATGAATCAGTCACTCTTTAAATCCTAACGGTTGTTTGTAAAGTCGGTTTACGGACGATACTTTTACGTGATAATGTCATAAGAAAACATTGATGAAAGAAGTGTATGTATAATTATGTACGCACGTAAGAAATTATACTTACAATAAAATGATTCGCCGAGTTAGTGCCGTGCGCCATCTGTAATTTTCACTCACAAGCTTGTAGCGTTACGTAATTGAAATTATCAACAACTAGCAACAGATTGCAGTTATTGAAATCAATTTTAATATCTTACAATTTTATCTTTAATTTTTAAATTTATTTTTTCAAGATATCGTTCAATAGGTACGAACTACAAAGTAATTTAATAAAACTAATCATTTTAAATATTTATACAAAAATGTTTGTAACCACTGTCAGTAGTTAAAGAGGTCATTGTACAAAATTCTTTTTGATCCGTGATCGGACTTTATTGGACCGTCGCTCTTGAAATCTTATGACGTTGCTCGTGTCACAGGCGATGAGCGTGACCGGCGTGTACGCTAGCGGCGTCGGGGGCGCGGGCGCCGCGGGCGAGTGCGCGGGCGTGTACCGCAGCAGCGGCGTGTACGGCGTGGCCGCGTTCCACCCGCAGCTGCACCACCACCACCACGCCGCGCACCCGGCCGCCTGGCTGGCGCCGTACGCCGCGCTGCTGCCGCCCGCGCACCCCGCGCACCCCGCACACCCCGCGCACCACGCGCCGCACCCCGCGCACATTCCCATCGACGCCGTGCCTAGCCAATACGTTAGTTACTCTATTTACATTTTATTACTAGCGGCTAGCCGTAACATCGTTGACGTGAAATTAACAAACTTCTATATGGTCTATATAAAATATTATTGGTAAAATTTTACTTGAAGTGTTACGGGCAGGTTTTCAAATTGGACCAATACATTAAAACAATCTGCCCGTAAAATTTCAAGTATAAATTTTGTTGCGATTCGTTTTGCCACTTGTCCGTTAAAGTTTCTCTTCTACTAAGTATGTGTACACACAAATCGTTTTTTTTTTTGCGTGTATAACTCTTGTTTTAAAGTAAAAAATGATACTTCTTATAAAATTAGCTATGTACAAGTGAATGCACCGGCAAAATCGATTTAAACGTTTCTGAAATAGACAAAAAAAAATTGATTAACAAGATATTAAAAAAATTGTTTTTATTATAAATACTGTAAAAAACGTGCTGGAAAATTATGCTAAAAATTGACAATTCAATTTCAATTAATAACATTCCGGCCATAAATTACACGAGTGAAAGAAAATCAGTCAGCACAAACAAAAAAATATGACTGAAAGTTTTCTCTGTTTTCCAGGTAAACTGGGAAAGCTTAAGGCCGGAAAATGAGTTATACGTGAGTGTTGTTAACACGCAAATACAATCGCACAAATCGCTTAATCTAATCTATCCACTAGCTTGTTTTCTATTTCAAATATAAATAAATATATTTCAATATGTATAACACATACACACACCTAAGGTAGGAAACTTAATGCCTGTGTTTTAGGTAACAGCCGACTAATATACTTTTTTTTTTAAATAAATATACATATAAATAATACATATAAAAATAAATATACATTTTATATTGCACCCATACTCAGGGCGGGAATCGAACCCACAACCCTGGAGCAGAAAGCAGGATCACTGCCAACTGTGCCAACGGTCTATAAGTCTTTTTTATAGATTGAAGTAAAAAGCGCCTCGTTTTATTTTTCAGTACTTCACATCGCACCCGTACCAGTACTTCACGGGACCGACTCCGCCCATCATCCAGATGCCGATGGAGAGCGAGCACGCGTCGACAGCGGCTTCGCCCGACGAGGCCTACCAGCCTTACCCCCCCAAGTAGACCATAAGCCATGCTACAACAATTCATGCTGTACACGAGCCAAAAATCAAAGCAACTGTGACTTTTACAATGTTAATTTGTTTTAGTTTTAATTTGCGACCGTTATAGACTTCATCGAAAGCTACGCTAATTTATGACGCGACGTCTCGCGTCAGAAGCGCTCGTAGTTGTTAAGCCTAATTTTTCATGGCACTATTGCCTTGATTATTTATGTTTTTCGATAGGCTTCTTTACGAAACTTTTCGCTTTACGCGTTGGACGTGCGATTCGCTGTGATGTTTTGATGAGGTCTTTTGACGGTTCGAGGAGAGGAATTTGATATATAGATATAGCTGCAATTTTAAATGTGTTTTTACATTATAATTTTATTATTGTTTTATGAAAATTTTAATGTAAGATTTTAGGGGCAGGTTTTCAACATGTTGACACGATTATTTAAGATAGTTAGGTATTTATTTTAGCATAGTTTAATTTGATTAAATTTTTAAATTAATTCTCGAAAAGTAATTTTTTTAAACACAAAAGTAGTATATAAACTTGAAGATTAATTTAAAATGATATTGAACAAACTATGTGCAATCCGGATTATTAATGATACCTATAAAAAGGAGTAGAGTTTATAATTTCTTTGTAACGAAATCATAATTTTCTGGTTTATATTGATAAGAGGAGGGAAGCAATATCTGCGTGGGTTAGGGTAGGAAAGTGAACGAAAAAGGTCATATCATATGGAAACAAATTTATATACTACCAAATTGTAAAGTATATGGGAACGGCTTATATCTTATGATAAAAAAAGGTTTATCGTTTAGACGTCGTGCAAATGATTATTCCGAAGATTAAAAATCTTTCGAGAAATTTGTATTTTTAAAATACAAAAGAGATATCGATATAACAAGAAAACGGCCGTAACAGCTATTAGAATATTTTAACTTCTTGCTAAGACATTAAATAGATGGCGTAGGTATTTTTGACCACCACGTGGGACGATGGTCGTGATTATAATAAATATATATGTATTTGTTTAAAATGTGTTTGGCATGGTGCTTTAGTCGTTTTATTTGGAAAATGATACTATACATGTAAACTATACAGTATTATCTACATTATTCATTCATACTGGTGCAGTCTTCCAAGAATCGCAAGTACCTATTTTTAAAGCATATTTTAAAATCTATCGGTTCATAATTTCTTTTAAATGCTGTAACAGATTCGAGCGCCGTTAAATCTGTGAAACACATGGCGCTCATACGGTTATAGCATAACATAAAATATAACTCATCTCATCTCACTTATCATGAGAAAACCACTTCTCGCTGCTCACCATTGTTGTACGCGTTTCGTTGCAAGTATCTTTCGTTTACAAAAGGAGCTTAAAAATGTATTTTCGTAATATTTTTTTTTTCTAACGCAATACATAATAAATAAAAACGTCGTTGCCAAACCCAACTACAGACTGAATTTATGTATACCGTAACCTAACCAGATAGTTATTTCTTGATCCATGTTTTGATTAATACCCAAATAGTGTCCTGAGGAACGAACGCAATGATGGTGTAACGGTACGTGCGCGATAGCCGCAGCATCGATGATATGGAAACATTAGCAATAAGCAGTTGTATGTAAAGTCTATTTATACATTTTACGAGTCTATACAAATTTTTGTACATTAAAACTCATGTTTGAAATACGTGAATAATGAAGTGATCCTTTTTTGAGAATCATGTACTGAATCAACTGTAGTTGTTATTTTTAGGCGGTCGGCACATTCCACTAGAAAACATCAAATAAAAATTCCACGATTGATTTCCACATTATAAATTGTAACGGATTCGAAAATCCAACGTATGAACGCCGTTTTGGCGTAGAAGAGCACATTTTGTACCATCACGTAGGTTTTGGGTACACTTTATGACTTTATATAAAATTTGATATTTTTATATTGAATATATATAAATTATACATGGATATGTATACATGTATATACATTGTTGATGGGTACGAGTAAAACCTACTATATCGCAACTGTTTAATTCTATTTTGGCACGTCAAGAGTTTCATCAGAACCAAAGTATACAAATCATTAAAATCGAGTAAGAAGTAGGGAAATATTTATACAACCCAGGGACTGAAGACTAGTTAAATGTTTGATATATTAACTGTATTTTAACTGACGATTAAGCGATAACTTCTTTATTCAAAACCTGTGAACAGACTTATAGTAAAACAATACAGGAACTGAATTAGATGACGAGACAGGTTTTGAATGAACGACGTAGACTTTGAACGAATTAGTAGACTTCTCACTTGTTTCAATAATTTTCAAGAATAGACTGAGAACGAAAATTTGACTAACAAATGATAAAGTAGATTTTGAAAATTAGGAGCAACGCAATAGATTTTTTTAATTCTTACCAGTAATATGACTACGCCGTACCTACGTGTCTAATTTTTCATACCCTCGCGGCCTCGACTTCACGATTAAAACACTGTGTACATGGAAACACTGTGTAAACCACGTAGGTTCCACAATTTTTCTACCGTGTGTTTGTTTTATTTAAACACCGTTTACATTCGAGCTCCATAGATGGCGTTGTAAATCGCGCTATGGTTGCATTAATAGACAACAATGTATGATAAGTAAGGCGGCTGAGTTAGTTAATTTCGAGGCCCTGCCGCCGTCAAAACGCCTGGTTCAATCCCCGACAGTCCGAAAGCCGCTCTCCATCCTCTTGAGTGTAGTCCTATAATAATCACACTGTGTGAACACTGTGTACCAATGGAACAAATACACATTGAGAATACAGTGAAATCAATCATGGTTACACAGACTCTCCACTGTGGTTTCACCATGAAGTCAAGACCGCGAGGGTAGAAAACAATTCGATAAAATCGACCTTGTCATGGAAAAAATATAAACTACAAAGTAATAATTACTAATACAATTAGCGGACATTTTGTCCTTTCAATAAGTAGATTAAAACAGCAAAAACAAAAACAGAATAACATTTCATTTTGAAAGATAACTGAAATTAAAGTAACTTAATAATGCAATGAGCATCTAGGAACTCCATAGATCAGTTTTATACTCGTATAATTTCTGGTCAAGCCAAATATTTTGAACTGACTAATACCGCCTTTAAAACTCGAGAAATGTAACAACATATTTGCGATGTAAATGTTACAAATGTCGCGTGGTACTTAGATAAGTAATTCGATCGTTTAGTGTTCGAAGTACACTGTGGCTTCCTGTAAAAGCAGTCTTCCGATAGATATTTCCGCTTTGCATTTATAAACATATTCAATGTATAAATTATTTTACTATTTTCGAACCCGATTCTTACATTGTCTCGTTTGGTTTGTTTAGTCGTAAACGACTGTAAAATGTTCCCATCCACTTAAGTATCTTTTTATAAAGACTATGATTTCATTCCAGAAAACAGATTGATATTTCCCAGATATAATAATGATAAGATAATACAAATCACAGAGTATAGGTGACTAGTAGAGTGTATAGTGTATAGTTTAACACCGTCAAAAGCAAAAATTCGTATGAATTATTTTTCTAATGCTTCCTTCAATATAAGCAATAATAAACTTCATTTGATGGTAGTGCCTTCAGCTTCGTTTAAAGAAATGAACAGAAAACGATACAATATGCCATTTGCATGTGCTTTACACGATATTTTTACAGGTAATAAGAGGACTTACCGTATTCATAAACGTAGTAATAATGTTAAACTGGTTAAAATATTTTGTATTAACGACTAAAAGGAAATAATGTGGCTGTCTAATCGTTGCATTTTTCACACATGACGTAATGGTTGAATTGTGAAGATAAAATCGTAGATGTTCCTAGTTAGATTAACTTCAACATTCTTGACATGTGTGATCAACAAATACGTTACAATGAGATTATCGATGAGGATTCGTTATATTATATAGTGAGAGCTACTCAAACTAAAAGCACAAATTGCATATTGAGGAACCAATTCCTAAATAAATAAAAAACTGCGATAAAACTGAAAAAAATCATGTCGATGAATAGAAGTGTTAAGTAAATGTTTAAAAAATAAGTCATTTAGTTCTAAGCGAATGTTGACTCGTTTTGCAACGGTGAATAGACAAGCTAACGGAGCGAAGGTGATTTGACGGCTAGCTTTAGGATTTAGGTTTAAATATAGATAGGTTAGAATAGCAAAAAAATGTTTTGACGCTAAGATAAATAGAATAGAGACCTAGCATACTTCAGGGGAGCGCGGCGCACTGGCGCCCCTAGCCGACTCTAGGGTAGTTTCCTTTGTTAGTTTATTAAATAATTTAATTTGAATGGACTGAGGTCGGATGGGACGCGGGCGCGTCCCGCTCCCGTAGCTTAAGGAAACTAAGAAAATTAGTGAACACATTTTCGAGATAAGTTTCAGTTGAACAAGTTTGCTTTCACCTCTTTTGTTATGTAGTTGACTAAGTGTAAAGAAAGAAAATTAAAAAAAATCTGTGGAAAGTGTCGATACGAATGTATTTGTCCAATGTGTATTAATATAGTGTGGTGTTCTACCCAGCAGACTAGTCTAGATAGTAGAATAGTTTAGATAAAAATTTAGTTAGGTAGCCTAGAATTACGAAATGCAAAAATAAAACTTCATAAAATGTAAAAAAAAGATGAAATTGTTGGTAAGAAAGAATATTTTTAAGGGACATGTTGCTTCGTTGTGTTATGATGTGAGATTTGGCATAACTATGATAATAGTGCAAAAGCATTTCTCGCAGAGAAAAGACATAGAGGAAAGTTATGTATCTATTTTGTTACAAAGTGTTTGCAAGTTTCTATATTATGCTATGAGCATTTTATGTGACCCGCATTATTTATAGTTATGCTGAATGGAGACTAAAATAATATATAAATAATAAAAAAACAAAACAAAATGGTACTAAGAAGCGTGTTTTATTGTGACGAGTCATGTTCCTTTGCATTGAACATATTTTGTAAGAGCAAATGATTGAAATAAAACAAGCAAAACCAAATTTCGTTCATCATTTTAGCCGTATATCCTTTTGTGTAACTAGCCCTAGAATCACCAAGTTCTACTTTTATTTATTGCCAAGCCTGGTAGTAAATTATAAACAAAACACACTTGTGAAATCTCTTTAGAGAAAAGTGAATCTACAACCTTGTTTAAATCTTTTATATTCTGTTCATTTACGTAAACGTCTATCTTGCATCAGTTGATAATTACTCGTCTCAAATAGCTCGAAACAGTCTCGAGAAATCGTTATTTGAATGCGTTTTGTTCAACTGAAAGCAGCCGAAACACCCACTGCGCAGACACCTTTGAAAAGTGCAGCTCAGTAGTAATTATGTGTTGCGTTCGTTCAGATGATATGCCAGTAGTGTCAGCTATCTCCTTAACAGTCAAACATCTCCGGTCAGACAAAATCAAAAATAACAATTGTTTTTCAATATTTTCATCGGTGTTAGACGTCGATGGCCAACCGCTACGTGGGTCATTTTCGACACTTTCTCGACCACGTTTGAACTCTGCTACCCACTTTTTTACAGTAGCATATAAAGGTCTAGATTCCCCTAAAGTACTTAACGTCTTCATTTTGTTTTGGTATTAAACCTTTCCTATTCAATATATCAATAATTCTAATCACAGCATGATGTTCGATTTTATCAATTCTTTAAAATTATTGCTACTTGTTCGAAGTTAATGTGAGAAACCGTAACGCATGTAAATAAGGGAGTGAAATTTTAGGCAATTGCTCTAGAATAATGTAGCTACAAGAGTAGGTAGTTTATTAGGCTACGAACTTTTCAAATGACCCTCGTAACAAAACTTACCTATACCATTATTATTACCATATTACCATAAAAATCCTTAAGGATCATATCTGGTCAATTTTAAGCTTGTTGCGTCACCAAATAGCTGATAATGCTGAGATCAAAGATTTGCTGAGATGAAGCACCAAAGAAAGTCATTATTATTAATCGGTTTGCCTGAGGAACTTAATGCGGATCTTATTAATATTATTCGTTATTTATAAGATCCGCACTACTATCCTTACTACTGTACTGTACTGTAGTCTGTGTCTGTGTCTTCTCCATATAGAAGAAGGGTTGGAGCTTAATCCACCACCCTGCTCCACTGCGGGTTGGCGGATAATTTCCCTACCACAAGTAACGACCGTAATCAGATGCCTATGATAACAACCGGGACCGACAGCTTTACGTGCTCTCCGAGGCACGATGGGAAGACCCACAAGAACATACACCCAGACCGGAAACAAATATTTGTACAAATACAAATATCTGTCCCGAGCGGAAATCAAACTCGCGACCGCCGGTGCCCGGTTTGAGGCACCACTACATCAGAACGGTTATTTGTACTAAGGCACTTGGTATAAACGGTGCAACAAAGAAAAAATAATTGCATGTCACCGTCTCGGCAAAGGCTCTGAAGGCAAATCCGGAACGTTCTTATAAAATTTGCAGAAAATTGGCTAAAAACTTGAATTTCAAATTATTTTTATTTTAAAAATATAGATTTTTTTTATAATTAGTCATTTGTTTAATGGTTAGCGTTCTTCTTACATCGCATTTGTACGTTTTTCGTCATCATAGATATGTTAAAAATTCGAGTGATTATGGAGTACGAGTTCCGTCGTGGTAGCAAAGCGGCAGAAGCGGCACGCAACATCAACGACGTTTGCGGTGCGGACACTACTAACGATCGTACCACCCGTTATTGGTTTGCTCGCTTTCGTTCCGGAAATTTTAACCTAAGAAATGAACCACGTGGTCGGCCGAAAATGTTGGTCGATAATGACAAATTAAAGGCGATTATAGAAGCTAATGATTCTCAAACTACAGCTGAATTAGCAGCAGCTTTCGAAGTTAGCACTAAAACAATATTGGTCCATTTGCGTCAAATTGACAAGGTAAAGAAGCTCGACAAATGAGTGCCTCACGAATTAAATGAACGCCAGCGCAAAATACGCGTCAAGACGTGTCTTGCACTGCTCAACAGACACACAAACGAAGGCATATTTAATAACATTGTTATTTGTGACGAAAAATGGATTATATTCGACAATCGCAAGCGCTCAGCTAGTTGGTTAGATCCTGATTCAGTACCTAAAAAATACCCTAAACGAAAAATGACCCTTAAGAAAGTGATGGTAATTGGTTTGGTGGTCTAGCACCGATGTAATTCATCACAGCTTCTTACCAAACGGCATGAGCATTACTGCACATGTGTACTGTGAAGAACTAAACACAATGATGGGGAAGCTCGCACGTCTCCAACCAGCTTTGGTCAATCAAATAAATTTAGACAACGTGCGACCTCATACTGCACAGCAGACGGTCTCCAAGTTACAAGAGCTGGGGTTGGAAGTTCTCCGTCATCCACCGTACTCACCAAATCTTGCCCCTACAAACTTCCACTTTTTTCAGAATTTTGATAACTTTTTGGCGGGAAAAAATTCAATACCCGAGAGGCAGTACAAAATGCCTTTGAAGAATTTGTTGCCTCCCGTCCAGCAGATTTTTTTAATAAAGGCATCAATAAGATAACACTACGTTGGCAAAAATGCATTGATTCCATGGGTAATTACTTTGAATAATAAAAACAAAAATATAGAAAATAAAGTGCGTTAACTTATTTCATCAAAAACGGCAATTTCATAGGTAAAGAGCTATTATAAATAGACAAGGGCGTCGCCAAGGGGAGGGAGGGGGGGCAGACCCTCCCCCACGAGATCAAATAATAAGCGACCAAAGTGCGAGCAATTGACTTCCTTACGGTAGTTCTTATTACAATCGTCATCGAGGATCGAGGCAAAGACTTCCATAGTGTAACGCTTCATGCTCTCGGCGTTCACATTTTTTATCCTCCATAATATTGCCTCATTGCCCGCCCCCCTTAGTCATAAGCTGCCCTGGCGACGCCCTTGTTAACAGATGCAGCATAATAATGATATGTAGTAATAATGGTGAGAAGTAGTTCAATAAAATTTTCTAAAAGCGAGAATACAGCCATTAAGCTGAGCAGAGGGGCAGTTACTAATAATGGCTTTATGGGGCTGCTTATACCCTTTGCCTAAAGAAGCACGGAGACGAGGAGTTCGTACTGGTTTTCGATAGGACCTATTAGTTAAGGGATTGGAATTGTTAGATATGTTGGCCTGGACCTTAGGGGATTTTAGGGGGAGTATATGACAGGAAAAAAACATTTCCTTGACTATTTCTGCATAGGATCTAATACTATATTAAATAATCTGCTGTCAAGACCGCGAGGCTAATTACGAACTATTTTCACTATAAAAATAATAAATTAAAACTAAAAGACAGAACCTAAAACACCAAAATCTCTCTAACACGTGTATTAACCACAGCTAACGCAAGCGAAATATCCAATTTAAAATTTATTATCAGGCAAAAAAAAAATTATAAAATCAATCAATAAGGTACTGTATAATTATTCATCTAATAAGTTATAATTTCGGAGTTATAACCTTTGTCTACAGGTGGTCAAAGCGAGTTGATATCGAAGAAGGAAATAGACCTACAACTAGGTAAATAAACATAAAAACTAGGTATTGAACAGGTAGAGTATAAATGTTGTAAAAATATGTAATTTAAATGAAAACTCTTCTTTTTTGTTATTAATTGGCATAAGTAATTAAAATATTTTTTTAATCATAATAATAATAATAATTGTTAATAATTGTTAATTAATAATAATTAATAATAATTAATTAATAATAATTGTTAATTGGTTTGATCCCGGTTAGCCTCGCTCACCATCTGAGGCAGCTGGGTATCCGTGACGGTTCGCTCGCAGCCAGGATGCAGAAGGCGGTATTACTCGACTCGGCTAGGATTGTCCGCCGATTTCTCAGCCTACAGCCCTAACCCCCGGCCGTTTGATCTCCCTGCCGGGGCGTAATCCTCCACCCGCTTATATTTATCTAAGTAAGTTTATGTAAATTTATTATATTCCTTATATAAGTATTGTATTATATTTATTTATATGTGTATATGTATATCTTGAACGGGTGGAGTGTAGCAATTTAAAATAATAATAATTTTAACTATTATTAGTTTTATTATTTTTCACATAGTAAATAAGTACGAATACCTACCGCTATAACTATAACCTACCGCTCAATCAGCTCTTGTTTTACCTTTTTGCGAATGTCCATGCCACTTTAACCACCTTTTTAATTGTTAACAGTTATGTAATTTTACAGAGTTGTGAACCAGTAAACCATCATCAATGATTTTTTATAATAATTCATTTGGTTGTAGAGATAATGTTGCTTTGCCAGCCGTTGTTTATCAAAACAGAACGAAAATTTTAATTACCGCTGTTTCAATATGGCAGCTGCGCATGCGCATGACATTAGTTTATAAGGCTTGTATTGCTTCAACTTCCTATTTAGCGATTGTATAAAAATAAACCGTTTTAACATTTAATTATGTCACAGGCTATTATTTTCTCGTCTACGTGTAATCCTTTATGTGATTGTTGTTATATACTTTGATTCAGTGTAAGTTGTTAATCAATTTAAAACTATAAAAGTATTTTGGTTAGATATTATGTTATTTTTATTTTAAAAACTTTCTCTTATTTCTGATCCATAAGAATATATGTACATCATATCGATGTGTGTACGAATATTAGTATGTATTGTATGTATATAACACCAAGGACAAACTATGGCAAGAAAAATATTCTATTTGAGGGTGCACAACTATACAATAAGCTGCCAAAAGATATCAAGGAAGTAAAATCACTTAACCTGTTTAAAAAAATATTGAAAGAATATATTCTTAATGATTAACTTTACACAAATAACACTTAGAATTAAAAATATATCTCTAAATTTTTGTATATAGGTATATAGACTTGGCCAAAAAAACGACTATTTTTTAACGATATAGAATTTTGAAACTTCAACGTCGAATAACTTTGAATTAAGTAAATTTATTTGTAGAGTATTAAATTTCCTTTGAAAATAAGTATTTTGAACCATAACAATATTGATATTTCTGGTAGTTACAAAAATCCAAAATCTGAAAAAATAAATCAATGTTTAAGGCACGATTACAAGGAAACGACTTTTAGCTTTAAAAATACATTATTTGTCAATTTATTTATTGCATTTTAGACGAACATACATTTGAATCGAATGTGTAAAACTGTATAAGTTAATAATGTCACATCATGCATTTCCAGTAGCATGTTTGGATTTGAATATTCTTAGAGTATTGTCACAGGAGCCGGTCACAAGGAAAGTTGGATTCGACCAATCACAACACAGAACTTTATCTTCGTGTCCGCTTAAGTCGTATAGAGGTGTTTTTGGACTGAAAAAGAAAAAAATAAAATTGGAAGTTTGTTCATTAGCCTAGTCACTTAAAATTTATTTCAAAACGGTGATTAGATTTTATTTATTATTAATTGTAACAATATTAGGCATTACGTTTATTTTTAATTAACTATACCCGGGAAAACATTATTGGATCTCATTATACAGGATGACTGGTAAATTAATATCAATATTTAAGGAGAATACTCGGTACATGATTCTCATTCAAATTATGTAAAAAAAAAAAGGTACTTAATTTTTGACCAAATTTTCATAAATTTCAATTCAAGTAAATGAAGCGTTGACACCCTACAGTCATGCCGGCGGCACGTGCACAGGTGTTGTACTGTGCCGCTTGTTAACATCTAAAACTTGCCAAAGTTCACATCATTTACCTATTCAACAAATTTGTTGCTTTAACGAGTAAAATATCTTAGTATTTTTGCCTATCCTAAGCCAGGATTAAAGTATTAAAGGGGACTGGATCATGCTTGTTTATCCTGCTACCCTATTAACACGTGGCGGCGTTTGGACGTAGGTAAACTACCTGTTTTGTGTCGAAAGTGCAGCTAGCTGCTAGGGTATCCAGACGACGCGTACATAATTGGATAATTGTTGAATAACTTTACTTAAAAGTTTATTAATATTTACCTGTTTTTTTTACATAATTCGAATGATAATCATGTACCGAGTAGTCTCCTTAAATATTGATAGTAATTTACCAGTCACCTGTATATGAGTGGATGTAAAATATATATAAAAGTGTCTAATCATATATAAATTAGTATAATTATATCATATAAGGCGTCATTAAGATCGCGCTATTATTTGTGTCACATTTGTACATTAGTATATGAGACTGAAAAATAAATCACCAAAAAAATCCACACTGGTACATTTTATTTATTAAGACATCAGAAGGAACTAGTTCCCAGGGAATAACGGATTGTTCATATTGGTCCTTCGGGTCTGGATGGTATCAGCAGAGGGCGCTCGCAGGAAAGAAGAATCTATAACTATATATCTATATCTTATCATATCCTGCCAATATTTGGATCTGTCAGTTAGATCCAATTATATACGATTAGACCTAATAATTTTTTCTCGGGTATTTTTTATGTATCAAAATAATATGTTGTTTGTTAACGGCACACCACTTCATCATAGAACGGCTAGGCCAATTTGGTCATTATCTGTCTGTTCAAATGAGGCATATTTTTAAAAGAGTATAGAGGGAAAAAAATATAGCCAAAATTTTTTTTATTTTAAGTATGAGTAAAAATGAGACTGAGTTCTTCAAGAAGACGTGTTTTGAGCCCGCTATTATCTATATTAATATAATTTGGGTAAAAACATACCTTCGTGTCTCCCATAGCTTGACCAATCCATCATAACCAGCTGAAAGGAACAGGGTGTCTCGAGTCTTAGACCACCTCACTGATTGAACCCATCCCGTATGAGAAGTAAACGTCGTTTTTACAATACTATCTGAAAAAAAAAACATCCTTCATGATTTAAGTCATTTACTTCACTTATAAATATAATAAGCACCACAGTTTGATAAGACGATTGAATTAAGACTGAACTGAACTGAATCAGCCTGTAAACGTCCCAATGCTGGGCGAAGGCCTCTTCTCCGTATAGAAGGGTTTGAGCTTAATCCAGTACGCTGCTTCATTGCGGTTGGAGGATAATTTCCCTATCATGAGTAACGATTTGAATAAGATGTATATAATAACAACCAGAACGGACGACTATGTGCGTGCTGAGACACGGTGGGAAGACCCACAAGAACACAGGCCAGAAATAAATAAAAAATACAATAACTAAACAACTGAACTATTTGTAATAATTCTGCTTATCCACCTCCCTTTCATTTGCCATAAGTATAACCTACCTCTAAATTTCTCCCAACAGCATTCCTATTTTCCAGGTTTCTATGCGATTACTTTCACTGCTAAGCACGAGACGTTTAAATAAATTTAATACTCGAAAATCCTGATAAATTCTTCCTGATTTAAAGAATTTAATTTCGAGACTGGTTAAATTGGTTAACATCTATGATTATACATTTTCTGATCTGAATCAATTCAAAGAACATTTTGAGAGAAATAGGCTTCCTAATGCAAAAATAATTTTTCTGCTTGGCACACACCAGAAATTTAATGTTACCATATTCATATGTGTATGTTTAGTAAAATAAAACAATAAAAGCAATGAATAAATTACCTGTTGATCTAGGGTCGTAAAGACGAATATGTCTATCTGCTGATGCTGTTATGAGGCTACTGGTCAAAGGGGACCAGTCTACATCGAAGAATGCTTTGTTTCCTATATAAGAATATATTTAAATTGTGAATAGGTAATATTTATGATTATATTATATTATAATTTTATAATTAAATGACATAAAACATTATTTAAGGCGTATTGTTAAAAATAATGATGATAAATGAAAGTTGCAGACTATGAATGAATATCCTCAATTGCTGAAGTGTAAAATAATTGTTAGAAACCTTTAAATTGATCTGCTTTATTAATATTTCTTTTCTTGTGATTCAGTTACACACCATTATCATCATTAGTTTTTGTCAGTTCGCCTAAAGTGAAGTTAAAAGAAACATGCTATGATGGTGTTCGTCGTAAGATTATCATTCCGATTATTGAATCATGATATGTTAAAATGTGTTAGCACTTATATCTTGAATTTATCTATTAAATCTGGCGTAGTCACCTTGGATGGAAAACCAGCCAATATAATCTCTAATTCCCTATAGTCTTTAAATGAAAATTAAGACTAAGACAGTCAAAGTTCTGACTTGACATATCGCGCGTTTAATAATAAAGTGAAATAATTCAAAATTTGTTGATTTCTACTTTTTCTAATAAAATTAACTAACTCAGCTCAAATAATAGGTACAATCCACGCGAAACAGAGTAAAATTACCGATTTATTGGATCACAGAGACGACAGAATGCATCCAACAAGGTAGAGGTTCAAAACTTTGAAAGCGATTTCCCACAAAAGTGTTTTTTTGACTTATTTCGGTTTATTATTAAGCGAGCGATTATGTATACCAATTTTCATTTTTCTGTACGAAGTCTTAGAATACCAAACAGATAAACATATAAACAGTAACCTTTGCATATTTTAATTTTTGGCAATATTGTATCCTTCTCTGTCTTTAAAACATTTATTATAGTGCCACTGTTTAAACGCAGTATTCTTCGCTCGGATCGCCTTCTTCACCTGGTCATCCCACCACCACGTATCTTAGTCGATACACGTTTTCCCTTAGAAACGCTAAGAACTTGTTTTCCCGCCACGACAATTGCCGATCGAGCTCGATCCCAAACCTCCTGGGCAGTTTGCGTGTGAGTTAATAGATTTTGACTCTCAACCTCTGCCAGGAAGTTCAACCGCATCGGTCAACTCAGCGACCATCACCTGATTCTCAATTCGCATTTCTAGGTTACTTTAGTTTTCGGGGTGGTTATATAGTCCATTTCAAGTAGACGATGTTGGGCCATCAAGGCCGTACATCTCAGATGCCCTACCTTAAGTCGCCTCCAACAAGTATTCCTTTAATAGTCAGTATAGCGTATAATAAATCTTCAATCTACTCCCAGAAAGATTCCTTTGTGGCCGCACTACAGCCAGCCTGGGGAGCACAGACACTGATTAAGTTGGTGGTAAAACCCTCAATCAGTACCTTTTTCCGTATCAGCCGATCGCAGCGACGGTCAACTTCAAGGAGACCATTCTGAAGCTCTTCAGAAAGTAATACCGCTACACCATTTCTATCCAAAGTTGTATACAAGCTGGTATACCTCTCCGATATTACGTGGCTTGTTAACCTTCATGCGAGTTTCCTAAAGGAAAGCACACTGGACCTCACGCCTCACGAATATATCTGCGAGTTACCTGTATCGTCCGTATAGATAACCAATATTCCAAGTTCCAAAGCGGAATGATGTAGAAACCGTACTTGAAACGGTAGCCCTTGCTACTGTACTGTACCTACGCTTCGTTTAGCGGCAATGCCCTAGCCGTACCTAACATTTCTTTTTGTCGTTCTTATAAATAGCAGAGAATAGTTTTACATGAACAGATTGCCATCTAACATACAAAACCCACATTTTGCGAGGAAAACTAAGATGAATTTAGTTTTTGTACATTCTCTAGTGTTGGAAATGTTAATGACTGGTAGTAATTATGTAATATTAGGTAATCAACCAGCTCTTTTACTGGTTATTGCCATAAAAATGCAAAAACCTACCTGCTATTTCTTGTTTAATCCCACCAAGTTCACAATCCCATATTTTAAGTAAGTGGTCCCAGCCACTAGAGACAACAGTATTGAAATCCATCCATTGTACTCCTGATACTGCCTCTCTGTGACCTTTCAAAACTGATGTGGGTTCCTAAAATAGAAAAACCATATATTATTTAATTGTTATTGCTTGTTTATATAATGTTTATTATTAGCTGCTATCATTATCTGCTTAGAAGGATTATTATTTTGAAAATTCTTAACCAAACTTTATTACTTATCACAAGCCCGTCAAGCTTCGAGCGAATCCCGTCATCGGTTGAGACCCGCGCTAGAAATTATTTTCGCGCGCGTTAGTTTTTATTTTGCGATAAATCCAAGATATTAATTTTAATTATATGATACAAAGGATTATAATGTGCATGAAATGCTTAAGGTAAGTTGCACATTTAAGTTGATAAGAATTAACACTGTATTCCTCTAAATACCTTTTCAATTACCGCACATACAATGTGACCATGTTTTAGAAGTTAGAATGGGTATAGTAAGCTATCCTTGAAATATTATTATGATATGCAATGGCATGTTTGCATGCATTATTATGATATGCAAGTGCAATGGCACTTTTCTGTAGACCTAGAGGAATAAGTCCACTATACATTGTTTTGTTACATCTCAAAGGGCTTGACTTATTCTAATATTTTCAACAATTAATCTAATTTTTCAATCAATATACATAAAACCTTATAAATTATACACCTAAGCCTTCCTCATCACTAGAATCACTGTCTATTGATGAAAACTGCATGAAAATGCATTCAGCAGTTTTTGATTTTATTGAGATCAGGCAGACAAATGTAGCAGGGGACTTTGTTTTATAATATGTAGTGATTATGTTTTCCTAACTTTATTATCACATAATAAGAACTTACTCTTGTATTTCCTTGTTCTGGTTTTTGCTTCTTTTTCACTGGTACATTATCTTCATCAGAGAGACCTAAAAAATAATCTATTTTACAAACAGAAATATCTTTTTATGAAAATTATAATATAATCTATGTTTAGAGTGCAAATCATTAATGAAAAAAAGAAATGTTTCTGATATTTTCTAAAAGAAAATTTAGATGATAAATTGAATTCGAAACTAAATTCTAAATTGAAAATTATATTTAATTGTCTTAGATAGTGTACTTTAGCTCCCTTAGTTAAATTATTTAATAATTTTAACACACTGTACTACAATATTGATAAAACTGTTACAATATATCATAAGTAACATAATAAAAATTTAAATATAAATATAATAACATACTAGTACTCCAAAGGCAAATATTGTTGTCCCAACTGCCTGTAGCAAAACATTTAGAATCGGCAGATACTGCCAAACATTCAACACCCTTGTCATGACCACGGCAAGTTACCACACATTCCACTGAGTTTCTGGATACATTCCACACCCACAACATTGCAGATTGGTCATGAGAACCACTACAAGAATTAAATTACATGTATTTTTTTTTATTATAATTAAAATCTAATATTAATTTTAACACCTCCAACTACTTAATGGTCTGATCAGCATTATTTATTTATTTATCAACACCAACAATTAATACGACAATAAAAAATAGTGAACATCAGTTTTAGATAATTGGGTTGGTGACAAATAAAAAAAATCCCCGGTCCCGGTTCTTATTATAAACACCTGAAAACGATTGTTACTCATGGTAGGGAAATTATACGCCAACCCACAGTGGAGCAGCATAATGGTTTAAATTTCAATCCTTCTTCTATATGGAGAAGAGGCCTTCGCTCAGCAGTTGTTTACAAGTTGATACAATATATTAAGCCATATTATAATATATGTTACAATTGAATACAATATAGAGCTTAATTAGTAATTTTTTTTTATTTCACAGTTAAGTATTATTAGCATATAATTAGAACTTATCAATGTTTATAAAATATACCTTACGAATACAGCCTGATCTCCATTAAAAGACACCCAAGAAATTGCTTTAACTGGTGATGTATGACCTGGAATAGCAAGTTTGTGTTGCCCCTTAGTGTTCCAAATGTGAATGCTGTTATCATAACTCCCAGATAAGATCCTAAAAAAATGTTAATATTATTTCTTTACATAAGAACACAAATGATTATGTTAATGGTATATAAAGAGACTAAGCACATATGTACATATTTATTTCAAAGATTACACTTACCAGTTGCCATGTGTATGAACTGCTGACACCCAATCATCATGCATTAAGCAATCCTGGGGACTAGGTGCTGGAAATCTTTCTAGATATTCTATTTCTAAAGTGTCTTCTGTTGAAAGGCCTTTGTCTTGCAGACACTCGGAGATTGACGTAACCAATAACTCGCCGCATATTAGAAAATCGAATTCTACACTCTTTTCTATAGACGGTTTGGTCTCTTTTAACAGTCCATTAAGAAGCTTATTCAATTCTAAAGGTTGTACATTACTTTGTATGGCATAAGGAGTGTCAGAAACAGCATATCTGTAATGAATAGTATAGAATGTATGAATTGATAACAGTAATAATACCGGGAATTCATTTCAATTCATAAATAAAAGTACATACTGTTCTTGTTTAGTTATAAATCGTACTTGTAGCTGTGCTTCACCTGTTTCATCTGCCATGGTATTAGTGTATACACTAATATATTAGTAGTGTTTTAATTAAAATAACTGTTTCAATATTAAAATTATCAAAAAAATTCGAAAAACGTGTTCACCACACAACCACAATAAAAACGAAAATGACAGTTATTTGACAAATAAAAGTAACATAAGATCAGTGCTGCCAATCCTGTGAAATAAATAACGGCCGTGTTCCGATATATACTGAGAGCACTGTCCCAGTGCTCTCGGTACTGAAAATTCGTTCCGTTATAGACTGCCAGTACACTGCCGCAGTATATAACGTCATAAATCGCCGCCATTTTTGCACTGAGAACACTGGAGCTTTCGAGGTAAAGTGTTCTCAGTACTGCTCAGTGCTGTGATCACGTGATCAAAAATATGACAGTAACACATAATATTGATATTCAAAAATGTCCACAATATTCAAATAATAATTTTGCTTGTTGAATACAAAACGTGTACATGATAAATATTTTAATTTGAAAAAAAGTCGTAAAATGAGGATGATAATTGTAGTCCAGTATACTGGACTGCGTTCCGTTATAAACAGTAACCAGTATAGCGCAGTATAGGAAACTAAAAAGGAACGGCTTCGCAGTATACTGAAATGACGTCACACCTTGCAGTACTCCAGTATATATCGGAACACGGCCAACAATCGGGTTGTTGTAGATTTCCGGACATCGAGGTGATATTAGTGAAATTTGGAATTTTGACGCGATATCCGGTGATGGAATTCTGCTGCAGGTATTAATCCAAACAATTCCTCAGAACACTTCCCGTGATAGATTCGGTAGAAGATGCAGAGTGATCCGACATCTCTACGCATTGCCAAAGAATCAAGCCGGTTGGAGATAACCTTGTCGTCGACGATTCGAACCACCCGGCGTTGAACGCGGTCAAATGGAAGGAGCTGATATTGGGGCGCTCCAGCCCACAGGTGAGAGCAGTATTCCATATGAGGCCGGATCTGCGCTTTGTTGTTGTAGGCGATGGCAAGGCATGAAATATTGCTTCGCCCTACCGAGCACACCAAGTTTCTTGGAGGCCAGTTTAGCCTTTCCCTCCAAATGACTACGAAATTGCACATTGCTAGAAATGTCGACGCCAAGTACTCCAATACTGGCTGAGGTGGTTAGGGGAGTGCCTTCGAAATGGAGAGGAACGATGAAGGGAGATTTTTTAGCGGTAAACGGGCGAACTTGTGTCTTGTTGGGGTTAAATTGGAATAGATTAAGTCGCCCCCATTGCGAGACTTTGGCTAAAAGAGACTCGATTTCAGACACAAGTTTGTTGCGACACTCATCGACTTGTTCCCGAGAAATATTAGAATGGCCTGGGTATAAGGCATCGTTCTGCGGTCGTCTGTCGTCTGCTTAGCAATGAATGCCGCTAGTTTGCAACATGTCATTGATATGCAGAAGAAACAAGGTAGGAGATAGTTCCCCAACACCAGCATTAACAGACTTGAGGTCCGAAAATGCACCGTCGACAACGACCTTGATGTTCCTGTCTGCCAAAAAACTGGTGAACTATATATTATATTACTTATGATCTATATATTTACTAACAATAATATATTATGAAAACCAGTGTTAGGGCTTTTAGTCCTGACTATAGCTGAGGTCCCACCTTTTTGCGAAACGCACTGTTACCAACACTTCTATACTAATAGTTATCTTCTTTTATTGTTCTTTTTTTTTAAATCAAACACCGTGTTTTAAGATTCAAATGTTACTTTAGATGTTAAATAATATGTGTTAGGAACAGTGTGTTTACCAAATAAAGTTCTTTAATTTATTTATTTGTTAGGTGTACCCACACTTTGTAAAATATTAGATGTACGTGTACCTTACGACACGACGACGAAGCGGTCTGTTACATATACCCACATTTTGTAAAATCACTATGCAGGGTAGAACTATAAAAGCATACACTTAGCGATGCACTCTCACTTCTTTGCCAGCCAGCGCTCGGGGCCTATGCATTTGGACTGCCCGGTATACGTGAGTCATTCGTGTTATTATTGATACCTAATGATTTAACATTGTATTTGGGGTTTCTTATTTAAAAGAGTAACTGCTGAGTTTCTTGCCGGTCCTTCTTGGCAGAGTCTCCATTCCGAACCGGTGGTAGCTTCGCAGTAGTTGTGATCAATTGTAACAGGCAACATTGTGTGACGTTGGGCGGAGAGCAGTGAGAGGGAGCAGAAGCGGTGAGGTGTGTAGAGAAGGGTTGAGGTGTGGAGAGGAGGGGTGAAGTGTGGTGAGGAGAGGATAGTCGAGCAGCTGAGCATTCCTTTTGGCGAGAGCGAAGCGATCGGACAAGAAATTATTTTCTACTTCAATTAAATTTGTAAATTAAATCAAGAAATAAATCAAGTTTATTGTCAGTACGTTTTTTATTTTTCAGTACTCAAATATCGGCGTTACCCAATTGTTGTACGAAACAAGTAGTATTTTGTGAAGTGAAGAGATTATAAGATCGATTTTGGACTTTTAATTTGTTCTTCACCTAAACGCCCACGTGAATAATCATGTCTGATCCTGATAATGGCTACGCCCTCGCCTTTATATTTATTATTATCGTTAGTAATATTGTTTATTGTTGAAAAAAATGTCAAAGGTTTTGTCCACGATCTAGCTATTTTGTCTCTCTGTTGTCGCACTATGAAAATTAATTTATGTCACAATTAAGCATTAGCACACTTTAGCATTGTGCGCCACTGAGTCGCATTAGGCTCTGTAATTGGAAAACTACCCATCTACCGTCATGCCTCTGGCAGCAAATATTATATTCTCTTTGCCATAAACTCTATGCGTAAACTGCAAGACCATACACAGGTCTTACGTCTATACCGTGGTGTCTTACTGTCTCTTCTTAGTACTGTCACAGTCTATCTAACTAACAGTCGTCTGACGAAGCGGTCTAGACAGGGCAATCGTGCGGGGTGTGAGGAGTGAGACGCAGGTAGGTGAGCCCGAACTGCATACACTGCTGCCGCCCGAATTAGTTAGTAGCTCGGGACACGACTTTAAAGGGCTAACGCGTGTTTGTTTTAATTTGCAAGCAATTAAAATGTTTCGTACATGTGAGAGATTGCACATTGTCATCCCGTATAATAAATATTTGTCCGTTGCCCATTTATATTTGGTGATTTAGAAAATTATTTATTATTCATTTATTACATTATATTAGGTCTTTACCTATGAAATTGCCGTTTCATCGTAGTGGCTATTGCTAAACTAAAAAAAAAATCGCTAAGAACTCGAATTTCAAATTATTTTTATTTTAAAAATATAGAATTCTTTTTTTTATAATTAGTAATTTGTTAATTGGTTAGCTTATTTCATCAAAAACGGAAATTTCATAGGTAAAGTTGTTATTAAACACATTATATAAAAATTGTTAAAATCTATTTGAATTTGTCTCTGCGAAATGCCTTTTTGTATTCGTTTCTATGAAGAACTTCAATAAATGACTAAATAATAATATTATATTTTAATTAAATTATTTAAAAAATGTGACAACCCTACGGGCTGCGGAGCACGACACGCGGTGTCGACTTTTCCTCAAACATCAAAGGCGTTGGACCACTGTATATTTCTGTCATGGAATTATTATGTACTAGTACATAATAATTCCATGATTTCTGTACACTGTGCCTCACTGTGGTACTGTCTTCTTTGTGATGTCAACACTCAACTGTCACAATAATAAGTTTGCACTTTGCGTATTTGAGGTTATGTCATGCGTGAAGTATGTATGATATTGTAAATATTAACACATTTATGCTTTTTAAATGACAATATAGCATCGAAAATGGTTGTTAAAACGAATGGCGAACAATTTTCAAATAAATATGTATTTAATAGAAAAGCTGGACGGAGTATAATTGAAAAACGACCTGTGTTTTCACCAGATGGAGAGTATGTATACCATAAAATATTTAGAGATGAAATTAAATCATACATTTTGTTGTATTTTATATCAATGAATATTTTAAAAATCAATAAATATATGTGCGTATGTATTTTTCAGATCTGTTGTAATAATAGTAGAAAACTTAGTTCGAGTGTATAATATTCAAACAGGTGATTGTGTTCGCACACTCGAAACTGACGTTTCTATTAATGAAATAGTAGCTGTAGAGTTTCCAGAGGATGAGGACTACAATTTGTATGGATGCTCTGATAATGGGTATGTCACTACATGGACATGGGAACAAGGTGCAGTTCTTCGGGAGACAGTGAGTTACATATTTTACATGGTTTAATAATTGATAATATTACCTACTGAGATTGAATTATTTATTATTTATATCTTATTTATTTCTGAATTGTCAACCATTTGTTTCATTGCAGAAACTTCAAATACCTGAAAATACACAAATAATTACATTCAATTTGGTAGATAGTAATGAGTGTTTTGTGGTAGCCATTGATGCGCGTCGAAATTTACATCTTGGAACATACTCCATAAAACATGGAGGGTTACTTTATGAATACACTGAACTAAAGATTAAATATTATGGTATTATAAGGGTATCTCTTGGCTGGTGTAACGGTGATAAATTTGCTGCTATTACTAATGGGACTATGATGCTTTTTGTTCAAAACTTAAATCAGCCTCATTTGAAATTAGAGTAAGAGTTATTTTTTTACTGTTTGTTATATTATTTAGATTAACGCCGAGTTGCACAAACAAATTTTAAATTTAAGTGTTTATTAAACTAATTTAATCACAAGAATCGTGATTATCTGTTGCACGAAACCTACATCTGATTAAGTTAACAAAAAAATTTAGTTTAATTAAAGACCTATCTAATGGATGATTAATTCCAACAGCTTTAAATTAATCATAAGATCAATTAATTTTAAGATTAATTGCAACTTAACTAACGGAAAGTTAGCGACGGTTTCATGCAACTCGCCGTAAAACACTTTTTAATAATAATATTATAGTTTTTATACTTCTTAAATATTAATTGTATCCAGCCTTTTATTATCATATTCAATAACTATACTTTTTTCTGTTATGTTTAAAGCAACATTTATCATTAAGAATAATACACATGATTTTAATATTTTAAAATAAATTTATTACATTTTATAGACTGATGAACAATAACAGATTTCGAATATTATCTGTTGCTGCGCACCATAAAGAGAATGCAGTAGCTATAACAGACACAATCGGCCGAGTAACCATTATCAGAGGCAATTTGTATGATTACAAAAGCATAGCCAGGGAAGTCTTACATTGGCACTTTTTACCACCTATGGCCGTGTGCTTTTCTGTTCAAGGTATGTAATAACATTGTTATTTATTCATTTAGATTATTCGAGTCAATAATCAGAAACCACAATGTTCTAAAACCCATTAAAGGTCACATTTTAAAAATTCTTTTCTTACTGTTTATTTATAGTTAAAAGGATAAAATTTTGAATTAATGAATAGATTATTTTATATTTTATAGATATTATAATATTACATTATAGATAGATTTATTCTTATTTTAAAATTAATCTTCATATTTATTACTTAATTATAAATTTTGTATTATTTTTAGGAAGTTACCTTATCACTGGAGGCATGGAGAAAGTATTAGTAAAATGGACATTAGGTCAGTTAGCAAATAAAACTAATGAAAAAACATTTATCCCTCGACTGCCCGGCATAATAAAATTTATTACTGCAAATAGTTCTCATATCGCCATTACACTTTCAAATAATTGTAAGTATACTAAAAGTATAACAATTTTTTCACACAATACATTGAAGGTATAGTTTAATTTATATTGCTTTTATATTAATTAAAAATATTTTAAAGGAAATCGATTGAATTAAAAATTGATGAAAAATTTTTTAAGTAGAATCTTTGACTGGACTGATATTGTGAATTTTTTTTAAATTCTATATTCTGTTATGAATATTAAAAAAATCTACTTTATTATTATTTAATTTTATCTACTAAGCTATTAATTAAATATTTTAGCTGTGGTGATCGCCACTGCGCAAATGCGTGTAATATCAACAATACTAGAGTGTGGTGGCTTATCACCAATAACAAAAGCACTTGGTGGAGCCCTCGTGTACCACAGACCTCTATCAGCTCTATTAATGCCTGGTAGAACAGGACATTTACAACTTTATTCTACTTCAACTGATAAAGTACTTTATAATGTAAGTATATTTATCAATATGAATTTTATTAAATTTTAGCTAAAGAGTTTATTTACTCTACTTTAGCTAATCTCAAGAGGTAGCAGGCCAGTATATATATATTTTTTTTCTTCGTTTGACAACCTGTTGTAAAAAATTAAGCAATGGATTACAACAGCAACCAGGAAACATAAATTAACAAATATCACAATATATCACAAATGAAATGGCAATGTTCATCAAGAACCTAAATTTAGACTAATTTTTACTAATACACAAAGTGTTGAAATAAGTTACTTAAAAATTCAAGTTTAGTTTTCAAATTTAAATTATCTTACAGATTGATATAACAGAAATGAACAATATACCACCAGAAAGACAGAACTTATTGCCATTAGAAACAGAAGTTACTTGTGCAGCGATAAGCGCAGATGGTTCATGGCTTGTGACGTCAGAGTATAGAAACGATGGCACAAACTATCCTGAAGAAAAATTAAAGTTTTGGGCTGCACAAACCAATGACATATCACCTTTCAAACTTAACACATGCGTTAATCTCTCACATGGTGGTTGCAATGTTGTAGCATTAGCACTAAACAATAAAGGCGAATTTTGCGTATCTTCTGGTACTGATCAGAAATTCAGGATATGGAAACGCGACAGCACGTCACAAATACATCGAAAAAAAGTAGTTTGGGGCTGTCTCACTGCCTGCTACTACTCATCGGGAGTAGCTCACTTCCTTTCTGATCCTGTACTCAATAATTTCAAGATTAGTGAAATATTGATGCCTGGAAAAGTTGAAGATTTGCCATATATGAAAGATCCTAGCAGTAAAAATGATATTATAAATAAAATTGTTAATAACAAACAAAAAAAACACATAAATTCAAATGCGATAGATAGATATATAAATATTATTAGGGATGAAGAGTTTGCTATGGGTGATGTTGCGATATCTCAAGATGGTTCATTAATAGCTGCTTGGTTCGGCAGTAAACTTACTTTGTGGGATACACATTTGTGTAACTTACGAACAACACTATCACATCCTGCTTTACGTCCAAAGGGAATTCATGTTCAGTTCGGAAATAATGATGCTGCACACTATGTAAGTTGATTTAGATCTAGTATATAAGAGTAAAAAATAAAAATAAAATATTAATTATTGAAATTATTTCTGTAGACAAACAAATCGACTCTAGTCCACCAATTTATCATTCCCTTTAACAATGACAAACCCTTCAGATCCTTTTGAATTTGAAATCTACTTTTATTAAGTTGATTAGAATACTTTTTTTTTTCAGTTGGTCTGTACAACTGCTAACTGTGTAGCTGTATGGAGTCTTCTATCCTTAACTATAAAATGGATGGTACAAATTAAAACGACTTGTTTAGTGTCAGATCCGTTCACAAATAAAATGGCGATGGTCACTAAAAACAACGATGGTATGCACCTGATAATGTTTTTTTAGTACTAGAATTGCTTTTCCAAATCAAAAATGTTATAGTAATAAGTACAAAAATTAAGTAAAACAAATCGAGCAGTTTTAGACTGTTTGTCAGATGCAAAACTCCTCTAGTCATCATCCATATAATAAAAAAAAAATTGTGCGTGTACTAGCGTACACTCGTAAGAAGTAAAACTTATAATAAAAACAGTTTACTTTTTATACGATCGTAATTATACGCACATACGCACATACGCACATACACACATACACACACATACATACACTCGAAAAACATAACCCTTCTTCTGTCGCAGTCGAGTAAATACAGTTTTACAAGATGGCGCGTAACGAAAAAATGTGACGCGTAACGCGTAAATTTTTTCCAACCCCGATAAAGAAGTTTCACTTCAATAAAAAAGTTAGGGGTATTTTTTTATTTGTTTGAACACCGTGGCGACGTGTTGGCGCAGTTAGTTGTTACAGTCCCGGCACGATTCCCGCTCGTGACCGTGTGCGCTTATGAAAATATTCCCTTTTTTACTGAAAGTTCCGAAATTTCCGAAAAATACTGTCTGTATTTTGACTTTATCAGAATTTCTCAGCATTTTTCAGTTTTTTTATTTTTTATTTTTATTAATGACTAGCGGCCCGCCCCGGCTTCGCACGGGTATTTAACTAAAATTTTAAAAATTATAAATTTATATTTTTTATCACCTACATGCGCCATCTATCGTATATATGATAGTAGAATATCGTTTTTATATTTAGTGACATTTAACATAATAGTACCTTACTTTAGACCAGATGGCGTTGGCGGCGTAGGTACCTATTTCTATTTTCTTAAATATTTATTTTTAAATTTAATTACAATGAAACAAAAACTAAATTATACTGTGAATTATGTTAAATTTTTATGTATTAAAGTTATTTACATTGGTTTTGTACTTTTTACGTGATACGTGCACACAAAAAAATGATAAGAGATGGCGCTGATACAAAATTAAACGCGCTATTAAAATTTTTTCTTGATGATATATAGTGTATTAATAAAACGGAGGTTTTAACAGATTTATTATTTGTATAGATAATACTTTCACAGTCTTTTAGAGTTTTTTTCTGAAAATACTGAAAGTCTTATTATTAAACAAAAAAAAAACTGAAAATGCTGAGAAATTATAGAAAAATCTAATATTCTCTGAAACGGAATTATCAGTAATAAAGGTAATAAGTCCATAAGAGTGTACAGATCATGCTCTATATATCTCTTGTTTATTATTGTCTCAATTTAGTATCTTATTATCTGCGCTAAAACACAGTGTATTTCGAGTCTATGGCACAGACAAAAAGCGCCCTCCCTGGTTCCGGCCTGCGACCACAGTAACGTAACAGCATATCGAGTGTCACCCCATAAATATTTTCGAAACAACAATATAGTACAGACCATACAGATGTTTGCCGTGGTCTGGTTTAGACGAAACTATGGACGTGTATTATAAATATTTAAAAGCTTATTTTATTACAGTATATGTTTTTACGCCTCACTCTTCGACGCCACTGTTAATTCGGAAGAGCTTAATAAATCCTAAAACAGGAGTATTCAAGCAGTGTGCGTTCGGTTCATCGACTGGAGACGACGTTAGAATTTATGTGATGAGAAATGATTCCGTAAGTTGTATTGAAATGTGTATAAATTGTAAAATTTTGTATTTATTATATTGCATATACAAAGTGAAATACTATATTTCTTGAAACCTACATGCAGTTCTGTATCAGTAAAAGCTTGACACAAACGAAGCACCGTGTCCCAAGATGACTTGAACATCTTTAAAAATCGAATAAAGCTTTTGACGTGATAACGTCTTGTAAATCGATGAACGCCGGCTGCTAACGATTGTAATTAATTTCAAAATTACAAAGTCAAATAACACATCAGTGTCTTACCAGAGCCTTTTCACACAACACACAAATTACAAAATGTTTTCAGACCACATAATATAACAAACACTATTTAATGACTAGTTTTGGTCTTGAAAGAGTTATTGTCACTCATTCAACCTGAACATTTTTAGAGAAACTTTCTTCAACATTAGCTTGCATAAACATATTGGGAATATCACTGCCGAAATATATCTTATTGTTTAATGCAAGTGCTTCATATTTCTTCAGTTCCAAATACTCTTTAGTTAAAAGCAATTTATTTGCCTCTGCTTGCTTCTTAAGGTGATAGTAATCAGCCTCTGCTTTTGTTTGTTGTTTAGCTTTGTGGATACTGTCTTCTATTAGTTTAATTTTCTGTAGAGATTCTTTTTTCATTGTCTTCTGTTCGTATTGTATTTTAGGAACATGAGCTTCCTTTTCTGCCTCAATTACTGCCTTTCTTCGCGCTGTCTCTGCCTCTTTTTCAACAACCTATAGAATTTATTTTTTTTCGCTTTTAAAAACTTTTGTCTATTTATGTTTTCGTATATATATAATTATATTTAAATTATTATTACTTTTCATATATATAGGTTTAAAGTTAAAAATGAATTACAAGTAATTATTAAATTTTAAAACAAAGTGCACGAAAAAGCATGACTCATTGTCACGTTCCGCGAGCGAGATCGAGGAACAAGCGATAGAGAGGCACGATCGGCCTAAGTGATCAGCTTGTGACACACCTATCCCTCTCCTACTTCATCGGTAGATGCGTCCGAGTAGAAGAGAAAAAATGTTTATCGAAAAAACTGTAATTTTCAATTAACTCCTTCCTTGTATTTTACAAAATAATGATAATTCAGTGATAATAATTCAATTAAATTCATAAAAGTATGCAGTTTTTCATCAATGTTTTCTTATGACGTTATCACGTAAAATTTTTGTCCGTAAACCGACTTTACAGATAACCAATTTTTTTTTGTAAATTCCTGTCATATTTGAGCATCATATTTCGCTCGCTACGGTATAATTTACTACCGATGAGCAGGAAATCTACTGTCTGGAGCCGGAGCGGCCGGACGAGGTCGGGCTCGAGGCGGTCTCACGGCGGATCGCCCCCGCCTCCAAGTTCGGCGCGCTGCTGGCCGAGCGGCGCGCGGCCGACGTGCGCACGCGCCGCGCCGCCGCCAGCGCCGCGCCCGCGCTCGACCGCGACGCGAAGGGGAACTACGCCATCGCTCAGGTACATTCTTCTAATATCGACTGAACACTAAACCAACCATAGTGACCATTTTTTTTTTTTTTTTTTCTACTTTTAATTAGGGGTTTTATTCCGTAGAATATGCCAACCCCATTGTACCCCTAACTTTTACTCTCAAAGAGAGAGAGAATCACTGCGGGGAATCATTGATCATCCGGCATAAGTGTATAGCTGCCTCTGTTGTTGGTTGAGCTAATATACTGTGGACGATTCCTACATCATATGTGTTTAGTTTTAATTTCCTCACAAGTGTTTCCCTCTCTCCTCGGGTGCGGGCACATTCCATCAGAACATGTTGTGCATCTTCCACTGTACCACATAGTGTACAATTAGGGGTGTCAGATTTTTTCATCATGTATGCGAACTTGTTTGATGGAATGTGTCCGGACCTAAGCCTTAATAATATTTTAACATATTCTCTACTAATTTTAGTTTTTATGAACCATGGTATATGTAGAGGCTCAGATTGTAGGATTTTATACCAGATGCCTTTCTCTTTGGATATTTCATTAAAATAAATTTTCCAATTATTATAATTTATAGTTTTAAATATGGATAACGTTTCCGAGTGGTCAGGTAAAATGTCAATTTCTTTTCCTAGATTACAGCCTAATTTTGCCAATCTGTCTGCCTCTTCGTTACCGTGTATACCAGTGTGCGACGGAATCCACTGCAACCTCAGGGCCAAGCTTCGTTTCTGTAAATATAAAATTTTTTCAAGAATATCATAGGCTATCGATACACCTCTGTAAGCAGAGGTGCATCGAGCCAAGTGTTGCAAAGCACTCTTGCTGTCTGATAATATAACAGTGTTATCAAAATTATTTTTTATCGCGAAAGACAAGGCCTCTGAAATCGCATATAGTTCCGCTGACATAATAGAAACATTAGATTTAATATTAAAACTTACTCTATGGCTTACAGACATGGCATAAAAAGCAGCGCCCAAAGTATGGTTTTGTTTAGATCCATCCGTAAAAATCTTGTGCCAATCGGCATATTTCTTACTTAGTTCTTCTAAAATATTATATTTCAGCGTGTGTCTTTCGTATTGAGCTTTACTTTTTGTAACATTTGGCCAGTCTAATTTTATAATGTCATTAATATCTATATATGTCATCCATATGTTGAGTTTAAACATGTACAAAGGAGCAGTAGAATCTACTTTACAATTTTTTGTTTCATTGTATACAATCGCAAGCAATGGTTTCTTTTTTCTTTCCCAGTATCTTAAGTTACATAAACTGCATAGTTTTTTTAATAAATATATAGTTGTGTTGTCAGACCAAGATTGACTTTTTAAGCAAAATTTATACGCCAGGTATTGTCTTCTTAGATGAAGAGGTGGCAGACCAAGTTCACTCTCCATGGCGTGGATTGGGGTGCTTTTAATAAATCCGCCGATTATTCGAAGGGCTTGATTTTGTATCTTGTCTAATTTAGAAATTTGTGTCTTGGGACTATTATCATACAGAAAACTAGCAAAATCAATTCGGCTTCTGATTAGTGAAATATAGAGGGTTCGAATATGTATCTGATGTAGACCCCATGTAGATCCTACTAGAACTTTTAAAACATTTAGTAATTTGGACGACTTAACAACGGTTTCTTTGATATGTTTGTTCCACGAGAGACATTGGTCTAACCACACACCTAAATATTTAACACATGGTGATACCGACAAGGCATTGCCGTTAACAAATATATTCGGTATAATTCTTCTATGGCCACGACTAAATACACAATATTTTGATTTAGTAGCTGATAATTTTAATCCTATCTCTTCTAGTATTTTTGCCAATGTTAAAAGCGCATCTTCTAAATGTAATTTACAGTAATTTAAATCTTTATTACTTATATAAAGTACAAAATCATCTGCATACTGAGATATCATAACATTCCTAATTTCGTGGCATATTTTAAGCGTTACTATGTTAAATAATAAGGGTGCTATAGGATCTCCTTGAGCCAGGCCTTTACACGCCCATCTGGACATTATCAATTGGCCATCATCGTCTTGAATAATTAGGTGTCTTTCACTTAAGAAGTTCCAAAAATATGTACATATTTTGGCCCCTACATTAATACTATCCAAGGTACGAACTACAGCATAAATGGAAACATTATTGTAGGCATTCTCAATGTCTAGAAAGCAGGCAACTGTGGGAATATTTTCTGAATATCCTACCTGTATTTGGGAAACTAAACGTGCTAAGCTGTCTATACATGATTGTGACTTTCTAAACCCTACTGAATATTTAGATATAATTTCTTTTTTTTCTACGTACCACTCTAGTCGCTTTCCTATCATTGTATGAAATATTTTGCATATACATGACATGAGAGCCAAAGGGCGTAATTTTGGATCAGTGTCAGGGACATTACCATTCAATTTCTGTATACATAGAACCTTAATATCTCTCCATTGTGAAGGTATGCAACCAGAGTTATAAATTAAGTTGTATATTTTAAGTAAGTATACTTTAGCTTCTTTAGGTAAATGATAGATCATAGAATATGTAATACAATCGTCGCCGGGGGAAGTATCTTTAGATTTTATGCAACAATTTAATTCTTGTAAAGTAAAGTCGGTTTCTAGTAAAAGGTTTGATGAAGTTATAGTCGGAGCTTGATTTATGGCGGAATCCGGAGTTAAATTGTGTAACAATTTAATTTGCTGTTCGACTGGTAAATAACTTTTAGATTTTCTATAACCCTTAACCCATCTCATCTTATTCCATAGCGATGAAGCCGAAGTGTCTTTATCAATCGAATTACAAAAACTTTGCCAACTAGCAGTTCGAGCTGCTGCAATAGCTTTCGCACATTCTTTAACTTGTCTTTGATATAAAATTAAATTATCTGGAGTAGGATTTCTTCTAAAATGTTTTAATGCAGTTCTACGTCGTGCCACAGCGAGAGATAGTTCAGGGTTCCAGTATGGTTTTGGTTTGAATTTACAGGAAGGGTTTGTGTTTATTTTAGTTGTAGGTATACTTAGATTTGCTGCTGTGTTAATTTCTTTCATGAAAAAGTCATACTTTTCTTGTATGTTGTGTGGACTAAAATTCGTAAATAATATTTTATTTGTAAATGTTACCTTAAGATTATTATAATATTTATTCCAATCTGCTAATTTTATATTTCTTCTTTTAACAGAGCATGTAATGCTGTAGTGATTTATGGAAAGCTTGATTATTAGGTGATCGCTGCCCAGATTTTCTTGAAGAGTACTCCAAGAAAAGTGGGTACTAACATTCGAAGAAGCAAATGAAATATCTGGAGAAGTTTGTCTTAAACAATTATCTACCAACTTAACCCGGGTGGGAGCTCCATTATTTAATGAAATCAAGTTATTTTCCAAAGCGGCATCAAAAAGCTGTGTACCTCTCGTATCTGTCTTATATGACCAATTTGTATGGTGACCATTAAAGTCACCAGAAACTAAAGATTTACTTTTGAATTTTTCGAATATTTCATCCCATTCCGCAAATTGAGTTTGTATAGATGAAGGACAATATATCGAAACAATGTTTTCCAAATTGCTGCAGTTCTGTACCTTTACATGTAAAATTTCTATACCGGTATTACTTATGTTCAAAGGGCACATATAGGCTCGAATAGATTTATGTACTATGATAGCGACCCCACCATAGCCGTCCGCTCTATCACGTCTAAAAACATTATATGAACTGATAGCAATTGTCTGTTCACTATTCAACCAAGTCTCGCTTACGACTGCGATATGGATTTTTTCAATATTTAAGATTTCTTTAAAACTTGATAACTTAGGCTTAAGGCTTTGTGAATTCCATTGCAAGATGTTAACAGCATGAACCTGGTGGGGCCTATTATCCATTAAATAATGTTAAAACATTTTGTAACATATTTCCATTTGTGAAAAAGCTATACATAATTATTTTAATCTCCTCATATATTTTAATTAAACATTGAATTATTTTTTCTTCTATAGATCGATTGGACAGCATAATACTCTTTAATTTGAAAAATAATTTTCTAAATTCAAACTTATACTTATCTTCTTTTCCTGTACTTCCTGTTTCTTTTTGAACGTCACTTTCTGACTCCTCATTCGATGTCATCGATTGGTCTTCGGGATGAGATATATTTTTCTTTCTTTTCCTGTACTTCTTCTTTGGCGAAGCATTGTTATTTTCAACAATATGCTCTTGACTCTTATCATGAGGGAATCTTGTCATAGGTTGTTTTTGTGGATTGTTTGTCACCGCATCACTGTAAGTTTTGTTGTTTCTTTCTGATCGTGGAAACACTATTCGGTTCGTTGTATGTGCGTGTACAGTACTGTTGTTATCTTGTAATTTGTTTACCTGTCTTTTTGACAAATATATTTGTAGAGCTTTCCGATATGTGATATTTTCTTTTGACATGATCTGCCGAATATTTTTCTCTCTCAGATATATTGGGCATTGTTTATCTAAGACAAAGTGTAGGCCATTGCAATTTAAACAACGGAAGCTTTTTATATCACAATTATCATGCAAATCACCACATTTTGGACATACTTTTTTTTTTGTAGGGCAGTACTTAAGAAAATGTCCAAATTTCCAGCATCCTATACACTGTGTTACCGGGAACACAAAGGCCTCCACTTTGAACCGGCAACCGTAAGCAAATACGTGTTGTGGTAATGTCGTACCTTCGAAACATATTCTGACTGTCTCACTTTCAACCCATTTTTCACCTAAACTCATTTTTTTCAATCTTTTCACAGATATTATATTTGTGCTCGCTTCTAAGACCGACGCGATATCAGCTTCCGATAGATCTAAATCAACACCTCTTATAATTCCAAATGACATTGTTGATTCATATGTTGTCGAACACTTGAAACCTAGATCATTAAATTTCTTGCATTTTAGTAGCAGCTCGGCGTCTTCCTTAGATATAAACCGAATAAGTACTTTGTATGGACTTTTATATTTTATTCCTATGATGTTTTTGATCTTTTCATCTCTCATTAATCTCGCAAATGCCATTTGCTTAGGTAGTTCCTCCGTACTCGACACACATACTTCATTGAATTTCTCATTATTTTGTAATTCTTCTACCCTCATATTTTCCTCATCTTCCACGTTCTTCGAGTTACTTCTAATAAGACGTTTAGGTCCTCTCCTTACCACTGTTATAAATCCCTCATCATTTATTTCCTCTTCTCTTTTCTTCCTCTTATCAGGCTTTCCTCTAGAATCACCTCCAATAGGCCCCCCTAACATCGTATTCGACGTTTGTTCATACTGCATTACAGTATCTGTATTACTTTTATTGTTACTACATTCAGAATTATCGTCATCATCACTTTCACCCATTTTATAAAATAATATTTTTTACTTAGTGTAGGGTACTTTTAAAAAATGCGACGGTCAACAAAGCGAATAATATTAAGCGTCCGCACTCGACCATCGCCCGCGCAAGGTGACCATTTTAGACTAGGCTGTATGGACTATAGTCCTTTGCCTTTCCCTAATAATTTTAAAACAACAACAACCTACCATAGAGATCAGCTGACCGCTTTTTAGATTTTAATTAACAACCTACCATAGTGAACAGTTGACCACCTTTAAGACTTTAATTACTGTACTGTACTGTCTCAACCGCTAAATAACCCACTGCTGACCGAAGGACTCTTCTCCATATAGAAGAAGGGTTAAAGCTTAATCCACCATGCTACTGCAGTGCGGTTTTGCGGATAATTTCCATACCATGAGTAATGATCGTTATCAGGTGTATGATAACAACCTTTACGTGCTCTCCGAGGCACGGTGGGGAGACCCACAAGGACATACACCCAGACTGGAAACAAATATTTGTACAAAAAAAAACAAATATCTGTCTCGTGCGGGAATCGAACCCGCAACCGCCAGCGCGCTTTTTGAGGTGACAAAAATTCTACGAATCTCAGCAATCTGTGGAATCCAGGAAAAAGAGCTGTCAAGTTATTTAGAAATTCCTATAGTAAAACAGCTGTGACTTGCTAGCATTGACAAATAAAGCAAAATATTGATTTCAGTTGGTAATAGTGTTCAGGTTAGTATTTAACGTATCTACGGCTTCTGCAATATTCTCAACAAGCGTCGTCAAATAGATGTGTTAGTCATTAGCGTAAAGGTGAAAGGAAAGGGTAAAAAGTTCAGTGACATGTTGATAAAGATGGAGAACAAAAACGGAGAGAGTGCATTACCCTGGGAAACCCCAGCACTAAGAAGGCAATACGAATAACGATATCCAATATGAATACGCTATTGCCGACCAAACAGATAAGAATGAAACCAATCTATAATAACATTAACGGATACATGTATTTATTCTAAAACAACTAAAAGGATGTCGTTATTAACTGTATTAAATGCGTTACTGAAGTCGAGAAGTGATAAGAAGAAGTGATAACGCAAATATGGTAACATGCTTATTATCCGTCCCAACTCGAATGTCGTCAAAAACCTTTGCAAGCGCCGTCACAGTTCTATCGGAAACCTGATTTAAATGGACTCCGTATATTATGCATAATGAGAAACAAGTTAAGCTGTAAATGAATAATATGTTCAAGGACTTTAGGTAAGAAGAGAAGAATATATATAGGCCCATAGTGTCAAGGTAATAAAGGATTGGAGAGCTTAGGAATTGGTATGACATTAATAGGACGATAAATATTAGGAAAGATCTTTTTGAAGTAAGCAAGCAGCTAAAGATATGACATATGATGGGCATAATCTCACCCAATAATAATGTAACCATTTTTTACTATATATCAATAAAGCGTATAGTAGCGTAGAGCATATTATGCGTAATTTTTACCGCGATGCTCGGCGACGACGAGTCCTGGAAGGCGATGGTCTCCTTCTGCGAGACAGTAATGTCCCAGAAGGAGGCCGACGAGCGGATGAGAGTCGTGGCCTCCATCCGCGGGCGACGAATGGGGGTGCGTAGGAGGCGCTACTTAATGCGCCTCCTGTAACGCCCTTGTGCCCGTGTCGGGCCGGGATGGGAACCCGGTCCTGCTAGACACGGCGTCGTCGGGACTGTTCAGAGGTTAGCCGGACAGTCCCCATGGAGGAGAAGTCTGGCCTTTTCGCCGAGGCCAGCCTGTCGCTGGAGGGATCCTGTTGCCTGCAGATCCGGGACCCTCCAATTAAAGCGGCTGAAGGCTCCCGCAGGGGTTTAGTACGGTATTGCACTCCCAAAGTGCCGAGTCCGACATAGGTCTAGGACTGCCGACCCGGGCGGCCTGGATATCATCCGTAAATGGATTCCCCTGCGATAAAAAAAAAAAAAAAAAAATGCGTAATTTTTAATGTCATGAGTAGTTATTTGATCGAACGTAAATGATAGATACGTAGTATAGGGTTTGATTCGTGCTTTAATAAATGAAATAGTTTGCCTTTTATTAGGTATTCGGAATATATGAAATGGGAAAGTGATCGTTGAGTGCGTTTATATCTATTCCAAAGGGTATTCTAAAGGAAAACTACATATTTAAAATGTCTGTCTTATAACGCTCGATCCTAAGAGACTCTTGTAATGTAATTTACCAAATTATACTTCCAAAAAAAATATGCTCAGATGATTCCGAATATTCGGAAGGATATTTGTTTAGAATTGAGAAAGGCGTGTGACTTCGTAGTTAAATAGCCAGGCCACTACCACCTTTGCCAGTTCGATCGTAACAAATGAGGTGAATTCCTAGAAATACAAAAGAAGTACGAAAGAAGTCGAAAGTAAAAATGGCTTCAAGAAAGTCTCTGATACTAGTAGGTATAGCATGAACATTCCTAAGCTCGAAAGAGGCTAAAAGGTCGGGATAATGGATGCGCGGATGCTTTGGGGAACATTGTAATTCCTATGCAAAGAGAAAAATGTGGTGTTAAGTATAACTACTAAATTTACTCAAAGACAAAGAAGCACTACGAAAACTTTTTATCTAAAGATGAACTCATGAAACAATAACTGTCTTCATCAGAAATAATTGTACCGCTATATATATAAACAAAGTTAGAATAAATATTGATAATAATAGTTAAAAAATAAAGAACCCAATAAAATCCAATCTTTACACCCGCCACTGTTAAAAAGCAAAGCTTACTACACCCAATGATTATTTTGAGTATACAGAGTGACGCAAAACTAATTAAAAAAAGTAAACATATATTTGAGGAGTGACTTTTCAAAAGGGCTTATTTCTCATTTTTAAAAATATAATTTTTTAATGCAATTCAATTCGAATATGGTATTTGAATTGAATTGCATTAAAATTTTTTTTTTTTCAAAATGAGAAATAAGCCCTTTTGAAAAGTCACTCCTCATTTGTTTTCTTATCTATGTAAAAAAGCAGTACATATTAAATTTGACAAGAACATTTAAAATATAACCAAACAAACCCTAAATATTTATCCTTAATCTATGCTACAAGTATCGGAACTTATATACTTGCATATAAACTAAAAGAAATATTTCATAAATGACTTTAAAAGAATACTGATTGAATCAAAACTACTTTAAATCGGACAACATAGGTAGTACTCGATCAAATATCATAAATAAGGAAATCAAGACAAGCATTCATTGGAATCACGTGCTACCGTTATGACAACATCTGTATCTTATATCGCAGACAAAACAGCCGTGTTACATAATGACCTCATTAAATTTGTATGAACGAGGTTTTGCTCGTACCTATCATCTAAATATTTATTTTAGAAGTATATATATCTCTTTTACGTCTTTCTGGTAACCGTTGAGTGTGAAGCGTAATGAATAAAAAGTAAATATACTTTTTAACTAATAAAAAATAAATATAAGAGAACAGTATAAATAGATCAAACATAAATATAAGCCCATCCTGCATCGCGGTAATGTTAATGTTTTAGAAAATGCAAATTTCAATAACCGATACTTTTGTTACAGTTCTTATCAGCCGCTCCACACATGATCCCGCCAGTGAGTATTCTATGTCCTTTGTTCCTTCAACATATTTCCGGCTACGAAGAAATTGAGGAAATCGAGGAAGACGACAATGTAATGGAGATTGATCCTCAGAGCAGCGACGAAGAAGACGTCGAAGTCAAATTAAATCAAACACCTAAATCAGTACAACTCTGGGCGCCGAATTACGATGAAATTAAAGAGAAACGTTTGAAAAAAATTCTTAAGGAACCTTTACTAGATTTAAATTCAGCGTCAGCGGTGTTTGGTGTTTAATTTTGTAAATATAATATTAAAGTTAAACTAATAAACGTTTTAGTTAATACTTAAAACAAAACAAAGCACAAAAATCTAGTCTTCATGTGTTTTTATGCTTTGAAATGATATTAATGTCTTTGTTGATATACCTATTTGTATTTGATAAATAATAAAGCTATCATTTATAATTAATAAAACTGTAGATGTTTTGATAATGGCACCACAAATTACATTTACACAAACATATTTACACAGAAATGTTTTAAAACATCATAATAAGTATTATTAATTCGTCACCCGTAACAGTTAGCAAGTGCGAGTCGAACATGAAGGATTATCTATCCCTGTCAAGTTTAATATTATATATTCAGATCGAGCTAAACACGTAGAAAACATGCGTTTCTTGTGTGGAGACCCTTTAATTTTTAACTTTATTTTTATTTTTTTCGTTATTAAGGTCATAGTTATTATACTTCAAAAAATTTTGTTATTCAACGACTGGTTCCAAATATATGACTCTATGACATACGGACGGACGGGCAGAGGAGATTTAGTAATAAGGCAATGTTATCTATTGGAAAATACGTATTAAAAATCTGTGCAGAACAGAGTACCAAAAAATATTAGGGTAATTCCGGGGCAGTTGGCCATAGTTTTTCTTAGATGCTGATTTTAAAAAAAAACCTTGCATAATAATTATACTTTAAACAATCAACTTTGGAATTATAGAAACAAAAATAACAATTTCTAATGAGATCGCATTAAAAAAAATATAGGTATATATATGTGTGTAAATATTTTAATTTAATTTCACTATTTCCGTTCTTTCCTGAGGTGTCCGGGTGTGATGACCATGTCGTATGAGGTAAGATGGCCATATCTTTAATTCTAATTATAACAGGTTTTGGTCTTATTTCCTCCTTTTTAACAGCCTTTTTTTCTGCACCACATTTAGAGCACATGTCTTTAAATTCAGTGCAATTTTCGTGTACCCAAAACTGGCACAACGTGCATTGAAGCCAGTCCTCGAAGAAAAGAGTTTCATAATAATTTTCATAATATTTTTTTCATAAATTTTCCTATGAGGCGGCTTCTGGAAGAAAGAGTTCATCATAAAGAGTCCTATATCTGTCGTCTGGTCATGATGAAGTATATTTCATTCTTAGTGGAACCGTCAGGGCTCATCCAGGTCCATTTCCTATGGGGCAGCTTCTGGAAGAAAGAGTTCATCATAAAGAGTTCCTGCTCCAGAAAATCAGCCACCCTCAGACCACTGGAGTTCCACTGTCCATATCCAAATTGCCTCACCCTCAGCTCATCGTTTCGTCTTTTGCCTATCTTCGCGTTAAAGTCCCCCATGACAACATTGAAGTAGATTTTGTTTGTATGTATGGCCCTACTGATGTCCTCATACATAGCCCCTACTTCTTCATCTGAGTGTGCCGAGGTCGGTGTGTATACTTGTATGACCTTCAGCGAGTATCTCTTAGACACTCTGAGTATAAGGTACACAACCTTGATCGACACACTTCCGATGGTCACAATGTTGCCAATGAGGAACCTGTGGACCATAAACCCGACAGCTCCTCGGACTGATAGCCGCCCTCCCGATAGTAGAACATTATCCATTTATATATTACAGGAATTCCAGGGTTATCATGTCCTCCCCTTCTCTTCGGTCCTCAGACAAACCTAGTATATCCCAATGTAACCTATTCATATGCTCCTTTCAGCTCAACAATCCTTTCATCAGGCGTCAAAGTGCGAATGTTGTGTGTCACCAGGGCCAGGTGTCGTCGTGGGTGGCAGTGGAATATCACCCGAAGATTTTCGTACCCCCTGCCCTACCGTTACCCAGGCCGCTGTCGTAGCCGGAAATAATAGGGCCACAAGGAGACTGGGGGCGCTGTGTGTTATTTAGAATATCATGACACTGCTGGCCATTACCACCCTGGTCGGTGAACAGTTGTTAGCAACACTATGGTCTTAGTCGCCTTTTACGACACCTCGGCAAGAAAGAGGTCGGGACTATTCGTCCGGTCACCGCACGGCGCATTGATTATACCTACGCTTTATAATATTAGTAGGTACTGTATTTTATAAATTGTAAGAGTTATTTTTTTCAATCCGCTGATATCTATATCTAATGGAACAATTTTAAAAATTATTCTTGTGTTAGAAAGCGTGCTTACTGAGAAATTTTACATGTCGCTCCCTTCACCGAATAATATGTTAATCGATTAATCTAAATTTTACAGGAAAAATAAAAAACTATTTTATGCGTATATCTCAGCACTAGTACCTAGATCGTATAAGATAGACATTTATACGTCAAAACAAAGCTAATTTTTAATAATATATTTAGTATTGATTACATATTTGTAAAAGTTTAACAAAATTGAGTTAATGACAAATATAATGTAACTAAAATTAAAGTGCTAAAGTATAGTACCTATACCCTGTACAAGATAGCTTGATCTTTTTGACAGATGTAAATTTTCTGATAGACATAACTTTGAAATGACGAACATATTATTTTCTTAATTTAAATGATTTTAAAAATTGTAAAAATATTAAAAAAATACATATAACACAAAAGTCCCTAAAGATTCAAGCGTTGTCCCAAAATTTTAAGACTTTTTATTGCTTCAAAGTAAAATTTAAATAGGAACACTGAAAATAATAGACGCTTGTACAATGTTACATCGGTGGGTCGGATTTTTGTTTCGACCGTTGTAACATTGTACAAGCGTCTATTATTTACAGTGTTCCTGTTTAAATTTTACTTTGAAGCAATGAAAAGTCTTAAAACTTTCGGACGACGCTTAAATCTTTAGGGACTTTTGTGTTATATATATATTTTAAATATTTTTACAATTTTTAAAATCATTTAAATTAAGAAAATAATATGTTCGTCATTGCAAAGTTATGTCGATCAGAAAAATTTACATCTGTCAAAAAGATCGTGCTAACTTGTACAGGGTATACCTCTGCAACGTATCATTACCATATTGTTCGTATGTAAACACAACGACATTGTTGACAATAATAATTCATTATACTATTATTCGTTGAAATACGGTGTTAAAAAACCTAACGGCAATATGATATACATCTCTCATCTCAAATGTCAAAACGGGCCTATTATATTTTGATGACTATAATAGGAATATTTTTCGTAGAGACACCTTCTCACGATATTATTATTTGGTGTTAGGTTAGGTTAATTTTTTTAATGGGGTTTCATGCCGTCCCTCACCATAATATTACATGGGGCACCAACTGTTAGTCATAAAAACTTTCGAGCTTCTTTAAACCAATTTCGAGCTGCAGCCCTGGTTCCGCATAATTACCCAAATAATTACAGTCGAAGTCAATCTACTCCAAACGTTCTCCTCGCTAGTGCAGTTAAATAATCACATCCCGGCGATGTCAAAGGTAAATCTTTAACCGTTTGAATTTTATATTAATTAGTAAGTAGTAAGTAACGTTAGTAATCTTGATGTACCTATTTCAATGATCAGTATTTGGTTACCTATTTTATATCCTCAAATTCAAAAATTACAAACACAACGCAAGCTGAATCGTCGTATCCTACGAATAAAGCCTTCATGGCCGTTGTGCCTTTCTATTACATAATTAATATTGGCTACACCTCACCTCACCTCACACATCACCTTCATAAAAATTACAGAAAATAACATTTTATCCACCAGAAAATATAGGTTTAAAAATAGCCACTATTGTTATCCTATCGAATAGGGTACTTTCGGTAGTAAAAAATAAATTATGTGAATTGATAAAAATTAAAATTTATGTAGAAATATACTTAAATATTCTGATTTTGAGTCATAAAAGCACATTATTGTTTTATTATATTGAAATTAAAAGTCGTAATTTTTAATCTGTATATCACGTGATCTAAAATTCTAAAACATGAGCCGCCATGATGTGACGTCGTAAAGACAATGTTTCCGATGTACACTGCGAGCACTCCTCAGTGCTCTCACTAGTGAAAAATTCGTTCCTTTATTGAGTGCCAGTACACTGCCGCAATACCATATAGAAATATATGACGTCATAAATAGCATAATTTTTGTACTGTGAGCACTGGCGCTTTCGAGGTAAGGTGCTTTCAGTACTTTGATCACCCGATTAAAAAATATAACAGCACGAATGATTTGTTATTCAAAAATGTCAACAATATTCAAAAAAATATTTTTGAATATTATTGAAATTAGGATGATAGTATACTGGACTGCGTTCCGTTTTATCAGTAACCAGTATAGCACAGTATAGCAAACTAAAAAGTAACGGCTTCGCAGTATACTGAATTGACGTCACACCTCAGAGTGCTCCAGTGTATAGCGGAACACAACTTTACGCATATTACGTTACCAAAATAGGTGACCGCGTTTTCGCGGGAATTAAAAAGGTTTAAAATTTAATTTAATTTTATGGCAAGAAAGCGTGTTTATTTTGCCGAAATAATTTTTTTTGTGGCCTTTTTTACGAAAATAATGTTTGAAGTACTTTTTCAAACATAGTAGAATACCCTATTATCCGACGAAAATAGCCACAACATTCGCAGAGTCTTTTCTCATCCCGGGAGCATCGGGCACGCGCGGGGGTGAGGCGGGTCAGGTGCCACTTATATATTACAAGCATTTATAATGAATAGGTCACTGTCACAAGCAAAAATGTTTGAAACAAAATTGTTCTTTTCCTAATATAAACAGGCAAATTGTAAGGATTCTTTAAATTACAACGATAAATAGCCCTTAATGCTCTTACGACCCGGCATCTGCCGGTAAAAAAAGACGTAACGTCTATTGTTTCCAAGTTTTCACATTTTATTCCGAAGAATAAAGACGTAAGGGACAATTTTGACAAAAATATTGGCAAAAAAGTCATATTTACGATTTTATTTTACAATTCAGTTCAGTTCAACAATCCCCGAACAGTTTATCGACACTTCAAATGTTAACAACTCAAAAATGTCTCGTAATGTTTAAATAAAACACAAACAACCTCCTCCTGTAAAGTTGTCAGTTTGCAGTTACGCCTTTATTAATAGGATACGACGTGATAAACACGCTATAACACATACATATAAAAGTAAGTTTTATTGTTAGGAATCAAAGTTCAGAAACCTTTATTATTATTATTCTTTAAAAGATAATGAGAGAATACAATATGGTATTATATAGATACAACACAAGTATAAATTCAACTCAGATAGTAGAAGTAAAGTGTTGATTATTCTCGTATACATATACTGATAGCGAACTAGTCTTGACATACAATGGAATTTTTCAATGAAAATGATATTACATTAATACTAAATCAATGTGGAATTTCAACATTTAATCATTTGAATTGGACGGTCAAGGACTACTCTGATGAACTAGTTGGCTATCTCGGAGAACATTTAAGTTTGTCGGTTTATTTTGAAACCGAAAATGATACGAGAGCAATGAATTTTTTCATCAAATGTATCCCAAGATTCGACGAGTGGAAAGCAAATTATTTAAGAGAAATGATGTTTTTTAATAAGGAATATGTCATGTTAAGCAGTTTGTTTAAAAAATTTCAAGATCCTGATGGTAAGTATTTTTTTCTTTGGTGTACAATAAAGTATACTTATTTTCACGCTTAAGATAGGTTTTCAAAAAATGTATTTTTTATGTGTACGTTATTACACAATTCTTCCGAAATTGTTTTTCCTTGACGCACTGAATAAAAGTTATCAAGACTATTTTTTTTCTTTAGCAGTAAGTCTTACACGAGACTACTAATTAATAAAGTTCTCAACTATCAGTTTGAACCATTAAAATTAAATTTGCATTTGCTACTAATAATCTTAGGTTAGAAATGCAATTAAAGATTACAACTATTTCTACTTTTTAGGCAATAGGAAATGGCGTCCTAAGCTTTTATATATTAAAAAAGAACTTTTTGTATTTGAAGATGTAACGCAAATTGGTTACACTATGCCAAATAATCTCATCACTTTAAATTACGATGATATTTTGGCAACTGTGACATCATTAGCTCGATTTCATGCTCAATCGTTTATTTATGAAGAAAGAAAAACCAAAGAATTAAAAAGACCATACAGAATTTGGGAAGACTATAAGGAATACTTATGTGAACCAAAGAAAACTCAGTCATGGCGCGATACAGGAATGAAAGCTGTCGTAGACTTCCTGAGAGTTTTCTCCCAATTTAAATTACTACCAAATTTTATGAATATAATCGAAGAAATAATACCTAAACTTTTTATCGCTGCAGAAGAACAAATGAAACCCCACTCAAAGGTTCGAAACGTTGTTATTCATCGAGATATATGGTCAAATAACATTTTTTTAAAAAAACAAGAGAATGGCAAGATTCACGCACTTCTAATTGATTACCAAACCGTTCTGTACAGTACACCCATGCTTGATTTGTCGTCGCTGCTTTATTTTAACACCACAATGTCGTTTAGAAATCAAAACACTAAAAAAATTATAGAATATTACTATAATGTTCTTAGTAAAGAATTAGCATTGGAAAATATAGATATACAGTATATTATGGACAAAAATGATATAATGAAAACTTATGAAAAAAGTCTCGTTTTTGCTTTAACACAGGCGTCATTAATAGTGCCCATAACAGCTATGACAAATGAAAAAAGAAAAGAATATTTTGATAATCCTGAAACATCTTTTAAAATAAATTGTATATCTCGAAGTGAGGAATTTATAGAAGTAGCTCGAGAAAACTCTGAATACAAAAACAGAGTAATCGAACTCTTGGACGAGATTGTAGAAAGGTTTAAAGCATTTTCAACAAAATAATTTACAGAATTATCTTATCACCTATATTCTACTGACTTTATTTAATATTAGCATTTTGATAAAAACGAGACCTACTACTAAACTACACATTAAGTGAATATGACAGTGGTTCTCAACAGGCTGTAGACGAAAAAAATAATTTGTGTGTAAATATAAAATGTATATTGCATTATTATCAATCGTCTGTCCATATTGTGGACTTCACTTGCCGATCGTTGTCTCTACTCGAGAATCTTCCTGCTCCATTGGGCGCCAGTTCTACGAGCTATGTGCCGTGCCCATTGCCACTTCATGTTACAAATCTGCAAGGCTATGTATACAAACTTCGTTCGTCTGCGGATCTCATCATTTCTGATTCGATCTCGCAGAGAAATACGAAGCATAGCCTTCTCCGTTGCTCGCTGTGTGACTTGGAGTTTTTTTCTCTTAACTACTTTAGTAGATAAAAAATTTATATAAATTAAGCATATCTAAAAAGTTGAAACTTCTGATCTAATCCTAAAACAAATTCATACAGAAGAGCTGTATAACAAAAGTAATTACCGCTATCTACATGTCATATATTAAACAATGTAATAAAGTTATTTATTCAATTTACTTCATGATTGTCTTTATTAATGTGAACACACTAAAGAGTATCACAGGAGAAACTATTTAATAGACAATATTAAAATAATGGATAATAGAAGTAAAAGTGATGTATGCTCGTGTAATTTTATTACACAAGATGTGATAATAAAACTTGTTGAATGTAGTGTAAAAAAGAATGCGACTATAAAAAACTACGTAATACTGAATGCGAGTGATAAGATGCTAGGGTTTTTATCGGATTATTTTAAACTTCAAGTTCAAGTTAATACAAGTGACAATAAAAATATGTTGCTCCACTTTTTCGTAAAAGCCATATCCAAATCAAATGCGGCAAAAGCAGCAATGGTAAATGATATGAAGTTGTTTGAAAAAGAAGTCACTTTTTACACCGTTATTAAGAACAAATTACAAGCACCTGGTAAGATTTTTACTCATTTCTTTTAACACACTTTTCATTTCACTACCAGTTTACAAATTTAAATTTACAGGTATCAATCCTTGGAGTCCAAATCTCGTTTTGTCACTTAAAGAAGCAATGATATTCGAAGACTTGTGTTCTCTTCATTATAAAACGCGAAATAAATTTAAAACTTTTGACAAAGAACATACCTTGCTCGCTTTGGAATCCTTAGCGAGGTTTCATGCGGCTTCAATTAATTACGAAGAGAAGAGAAGTCGTAGTCTAGGTAAGAGCTATTACATAAACGATGAGCATAAGGACAATCTTAATGAAGGTGGATATCGAGAAACAGACCCTTGGTTTACACAATGTATGACCGGTGCGCTAGAAGCTCTCAAATTGTTTTCGAAATATGGCGCTGATAAAAAATATCTTAGTTTAATTGAAAAGCATTGGGAGCATATTTGGAAAAAAGCACTCTATCTTGCTGATTTTTCGTTAACTTATAGAAACGTAATATGTCATCGAGATTTATGGAATAATAACATTTTATTTAGATATAGAAAAGATGGTACTAAATTGATACCCGACGACTGTTTACTTGTTGATTTTCAAGCAGTTCGATGTCAACCCCCAGCTGGCGACGTCATGTTACTCCTTTACTGTAATTTAAAACCTGAATTCCGTGAAGAAAATATGTCAACTTTTATAAATCATTATTACAATGAAATGAAAAAGATTCTATGCAATAATGGCTTATTAATCGAAAACATTTTAACAATTGAAGATTTTTTTAAATCTTGTGCTGAACAAAGACTGTGGGGCCTTGTAGTGAGTGCATGTCTCGTACCACAGTTTTGGATTGACGATGAACTAAATACAAAAATTTTCACTATTACATCCAACTTTCAAGAAATAATGACAAAGGATAAGGCATCATTTATTAGAAAAATGATGGAAGAAAATACTGATTACAAAAATAAAGTTTTACCTATATTAGAAGAAATAGTAGAAAAGTATTGTCTTTAACGTTTTATTTATAGCTAAATCACTATTTTAAAGATATATTAACATTAGTTTTTGTAAATTTCATTAACTCACTTTGAATTGATATTGTAATTTATAAAAAGTATTATTATTTGTCTGGGTTCATATAATCTTATTAATAAATTATTTTATGTGTACTTGAATATTTTATTTTTTAATTTATTTGTCAGCAATTTACATATAGTTAGCAAGCGAATAGTGATAAAACAAGACCATCTAAACTAGTATCAATTACTAGTAGCGCAATGTACATTCTAAATGTAATCCATCCGCCTATTTATTTTAAGCTGTGATTTACCTGCTTCTTTATGTAATTCATAGCGAAATAAGAGTTTAATTTAAATTTATTGTCTTCGATGCGTCGTTTTCCATATTTTCTATACCACGGATCCTCATTTCGTTGACTGTAGATATCGCAGAAAGGTCTCAAAAGTAAAATATAAATCAACTCTACAAAACTTAAAATGCTTGCGCCAAGAAATAGACCGCCAGTTCCTCCTGTTGACACTATAGATTAGAAAATTAAAGGTACGTTAAAAACTAATGAATTAGTTTACTTTTAAAAGTCCGAACAAATGTTATGATTGCATTTTTAAAATTAATAGCTAATTTATACTATTAAAATATAGGTAGGTATAGGAAGTTCACTTTTAAAATACTTATATTGTCGATGATATTGATAACTCCTTATAATGATAAAAATAAGTTTTTCCTATTTAATTTTTAATTCTGTCGAATTCAACTTGCTAATTATTTCAATTAGAATTGTATTTTAAGACGAGTATAAATCGTACCAACTAAATCAAGCACGCCTCGCACCACGTTTCGTCTATATCTCTCAGTAGGCAAAGATGACAATTCGACCTGAATTGTAGAACGATTTCGACTATTTACTGTATTAAAATCCTTTACAATTGATATCTCAGCTTCAGTACAAGATGGTAAACAATCACAATGTAACCCTGGTCGCGAAGACCAACTTGCTTTGAGGACCTGCAAAATTATCAATTCTTCATTTGTCTTATACTACAGGCGTAGCTAGGAAGCAAGGGGGAAGTACATCAACAATAATTACGGACTATCAAACAATGTGCTACGCGGACCATATATTTAGAATACTGCTCTGCTCTTATAAAAAATCTTTAGCTTATAAAATATATTTAAAAAGAAAATATCAGAAAACTTACTGATAGTTGTTGAACATATTCATTCAAACATAAAATTCCACTGATGTTACATTTTTCTGATTCTGGAGTGTTAGGCATGAAAAAATTTGTACAATTGCAAAGACTCATTTGAGCATCCTTTCTACACTGTACTGTGCACGCTGTGTATGAATAGTAGGGATACACATTTAGAATATTTTCGTCGATATATCTGCATTTTCTTTTCTCGGGAACAATCTTCCGTGCATCGATGTCGTTCTCAATATTCTTGATCGTTATTTGACGTCTATGAGATTATGAAATATATGAAAGATTATTAAAAATATTTTCTTAGACTTTAATTATTAAAATAAAATTAAAGTTTTGAATTATAACAGGGATTGTTGTACGGTTTCAATAAAATATTTTTAACTTTTTTTTAAATAAAAACCAATTACAAGCGTTGAAAGAATGTTTGACAAGATTTTAAGTAGTAGACGTAGACAAAAAAATATACAGAAGAAAAGCTATTATAATTAGTTAACAACATTTTTGAGGAGATAGAAATAGAATTAAACTTTTAAGAAAACTTTCGAATTTATAATATTAGCATCAAACCTGTAATTGAACTCTAAAGTAACAGATATAAAATCTGAACCAAGGGAGGTCAGCGACGGCACTTCTTCCTCGTTCAGTACATACACCTTCACCGGTAAACTAACATCAAATTTTATCATCCCTGGTCCTGTAGTTCTATTGCTGATCATTTCTAGTTTTGGCGATTTACTTTTACTGAAATTAGTTTACTAATTACAAACATAATACATTCATAGTCTACAGTATACAAAATATTTATTTTTTTAATAAAAGTATCCATACAAATAATTTACATCAAATATCATAGATTAAAATTATACCTTCCTTGTATAGAATTTATAACGTAGCATGTGCCAAATTCAGTTTCCATAGGTACAAAGTATGTGCAGCAATCAAATATCTTCTCATTCCATGAACAATTTGACAATATTTCATTGCATGTACTACGGACCTTCAGAATTATTAAAATTTGTTTTATAATATTTTGTTTTATAATATTATTGATTATGATTTCAATAACTTTAATGAATAAAACGTACCAAATTAGCAAAATGATATAGATTAGATTTGAAACATTGTGCTAATGCATTTTCATTTCCACAAAAATCGGATACGTAATATGTTACACCTTTAAAATAAGCTATTTCTTTTAAAATTTCTTCTATTTCATATTCATGATCTGGTCCCCACAAACTAAAATCAAAATATAATTTCAGATTCGATTAGTTATAATCAATATTTTCACATGCAATTAAAAATTTAATTATATAATATTAATAATTCTTAGATAAGCTAGAAATGAAATAGTAACCGACCCGACTTCGATGTCCCTATATTCTCACACAACTTCTAAACGGATGTACCGATTTCGATTATGTTATACCTTATTAAGTTCGTCAAACGGCCGCCCGAGTCGAAATTTAGAGCCGATTTAGCGCCGCCTACGGTAGGACTTATATATATACCTCTTGGCTCAAAGTCGGTCCTAACCAGCGTTGCCAGATTTTCTTTTACCAAGTCGGGATTTTGGAACTTTTTGAGTGAAATAGCGGGATTCTTTCGTCGAAAGCGGGACATAGTAAAAAAACGTATATAATCAGAAGTTTTTAAATATTTATCTTTTTTATTTGAATTCAAATTACGTTTATATAATAGATAGCAAAAATAGCCATGGGAAATGTATTTTAAAAAATATAATATTTGAAGTCACATTGCCCTATCGTTAAATAATTGAGTCTTATCCGTCTTCTCTCAAATAAAAGGGCGGGCGGCCAGTTGACTCGTCTGTGTCACCCGGCCACGCTTCCTCAGCACGCTGCACGCACAGTCGAGTTATCCCCGAAAAGCGGAACAGAGCATGCCCCGCGCGGGACATTTAATTTTGAATTAAAAATCGGGACGTCCCGCCAAAATCGGGACTTCTGGCAACGCTGGTCCTAACCTATGTTAAATTATGTCCGACTTAGCGTCCCTTTACGACTAAAATCGGACCTAAATGGAATAAAAATTAGCACCTGTAGGCGCTAAGTCGGACTACTGGGCTCTAAATCGGTTCTATTCCGGACTAATGGGCTCTAAATCAGTTCTATGTCGGACTTGAGGGAGCTATGTCAACTTTAAATTTCGACTCGGGCGATATCTATAATAATTAATATATCTGTTTTTGATTTTACTTATTCGTGGTATATTTCTATACAATACCAATAAGACCGGCCGTATGTAGATTGTGATATTATTTTTTAACTCATCGAGAGAAGCCATAAAAATGGAAGACAAAAAGAGAATTGAAAGTTTATAAATGACTTTAATTCATAATCGTCTAATCAAATTAGCGCATTTTGACTATGATACCGCTGTTAGGTTTGAATGTAGTATCAAAATCTCCATAAAGAGATGATTGAAAAAAATTTATAAACTTCAACGCTTAAAAGTAATTTGGATGGCTAAATCGCAGTAACAATTCTTACTTATTAAAATATATATAATATCTAATAATAAGTCATCTAAGCTAATTTAGGTGTTTGTTGACAAATTAAAAATTAAACTCAAATGAAGTGGGCAATTATGAATATTTTAATATTAAAAACTTTATTTAAAAAAGTGCGCCTTACTTTAAAACAAAAAATGTATAAAAAATGTATTATTAAATGAAAAGAAGATAAAACAAGTGGGACCCAATTGCATATAAAAATTATAGAAAAAGATAAAGATAGATTTTGTGAATAAAACAATAGGAAAAAAATAACTTACCTATCTGAAATATTTTCGATTCGTCCAGAATTTTCATTTTCACATACAGCAATCGACGGAAACTGAGTATTCCAATCCTTATATGTCGTTTCAACCACGAAAGATATGGGCTTATTTTGAAAAGCGTCGTACTGGGCAGCAATTAAAAGTATCGAACAGTACCAGGAAAGAATTACGAATATCAACCAAAATAATCTAAATAAATACATTTATTTATATATTTCGTTTATATCCAAAATACTATCTAATTTAAATTAAAATGTATAGATAGCTAGTGAGAAGCATTACATCACCACCTGATTGCAAAATTTTTAACTTTACTAAATTTTACTATCTAAAAAGTATTCTATAAGCAATTGTAAAATTTCAATATTTCCTCTGATTTTCTTCTCAAATATTATTATATATATATGGCAAGTAAATTCTTGTTCAATTTTCACATTGACCAAGTCTTCGTGCGTGTGCAGTGCGTTCACCTGTTTTACCCGATTTTGTATTCTTTGCTCACTTTGAAAACTGATTCACGTTATTCAAATTCAAAAGCTAGCAATAATTTGAAGTAACTTCTAAGTCAAACAAAAAAGCAACACAAATCCAAAAAGTATTGTACCTATATTACACTAGCCGACTCATGGGAGTTTCCCGTTTTGATTTTTATGGTCGGGCTGTAAGCTATATATATATATATATATATATATATATATATATATATATACATATAAGCTAAGCAAGCTAAGCTAAGTAAGCTATATATATATATATATATATATATATATATATATATATATATACAGACAAGTATTTTTTTAATTGTGGATTTTGTATTTATATTTATAGTAAAAAAACAGCAGCAGCGGCGTTTGATATTTAAAAAAAAATAACGTGTACAAAACGACTTCGTTACGATTTCACTACAATATTTATAGAGTAAAAACTCCGATAAAATTAAAATAAAAATAGATAAAAAAAAGATTTTGAGTGACGCGGGAACAAACATACAGACAGACAGATTAAAATTATTCCTACAATTCGATTCCTAAATATATGTCATGTACAGACATCGACCGGTTACAATTTTATTATATGTGTAGATGATATCATATACTTAACCTTTCAATCCAGTGTCTTTTAAAGTCTCCAATATATCGAAAACCATGTATTGATGTAGTTTGCGGTAAACTTTTAATACCTTCCCACCAAATTTGAAAATATCTTTTGATACGTTCTTCGTTCATTATTTATAAATAAAATTGTCTACATAAAGTTCTTAAATGTACAATATTTTTGAATGTTTAATTATTTTATATGGATAGAATTAAAAAAATGTAGTTAATTAAAGAAATGTACTCACGAACGAATAGGATAGGACGCTGTTATATCTAACTTAATAATAAGCTTTAACAGACAATATTATGAATTATAAATATCCAACAAAACTCTGTACTTATACGCACCTATTATAAAGGAACGATTACAATCACAACTCATTATCGTAATTTTAGGAGACCGTATCAACAACAATGTGACTCATATAACTGTGGTTATATAATTACTTGTTTTTATCAATTTAAAATTTAGAAATAGTAGACTCGACTGTAATATAATTCCTTTTTTAAGAACTATTTTTTACTTTTTATACCATCGACGTATTATTAACTGACGTGACTCAACTGTTTTACTATCATTACCTATACGTTATAATGGACGCGCTAATTATAAATCTAATAATATATTGCTAAATTTATTTTGGTAATATTAATTTATTCATATACTTTATTTTGAATATTGCCATGTGAGTACATAATATGAACATGCCTATAAACATAACATATTTATTTAATGTTTTGAGACAGCTCGTAAACTGTAAAATATTTCACACTTCTAGACTTTAATTTAACCACTTATATATATAATAAACAATTCATATATCTTTTATTAAATAAATATTGTTATCGTCAAAACAAAATGAAACAAGATTATACGAAATACTTTTGTCCTTACGTAGGTACTAGGTACTGTAAGCATTTAGTAATTTATAAGCAGTGAAATATAAAAATATTATGAAGCGACCTCAAATTGTGTAAGAAAATATGAGACTTACTCATTTTCGATTCTGTATAGGAAAATACTTGGTTAAAGAATAAAATATCTATAACAATTGAGATATCACATCGATATGTATTATTCATATTCTTACTGAACCCTCGACGAACAAAATCAATTATGTATCTGGTAAGCTTATTTTATAAACATAATATAGTTTTGATATCAAACAGCCTATCGAAAAATTACCTATACACAAATATCTTTTTGTGCTACTAATTTGTCGATCCTATCGCGATTTGTATTAAAAATTTATAAAGTAATTATGCGATTTATTATTTAAATGACTGTTTGCGTTCTTTTTAATACTCTTTTATTAGCTTGACCTGTATGTATGTATATCGTTATATAGAATATAGAATCTCTGAACATAATTTTTACCTCCTTCAAAACGTCGGATTTATTTGAAACTTTGCATATATATAGGTATCAAGGATCGATGACAATACAATAATTTGAATAGTTTGTCCCATTATCCTTGACAGGAAACTCATGATTAGTAATTTTTCAAATCTGATACCCGGTAGTGTTTTTTGTGCCAAGCACCAGGGCGCCTGCTGACATGTATATGGCTTAATATTTTTTTTGGAACGAAGTTCCTTTTTTTATTACAGCGAAGATAAATAAAAGTTCAAAAAAATACGCTTTTGTAGTTAGTAGAACTAAAAAATTGAAACTAAATAATAGTTTAAAAAAACTAAAAAACACGCTTGATGCTTGATGTCAGTTTTTATAATATTTTATTAATAGATAGTGGTAAAAGTAGAGTCATTTTGGACATATCTTAAAAAGCATCCCACGCTTTTTTACAATAAAATAAATATTTTTGTTAATAACACCATTCTTAATTTAAATTTATTGAAAATTATTTTCTAATTTAGTTTGGTTTTCAATTAAAGCATGTATTTTTTTTAACCTATTATTTATTTTATGTTTTTTAGTTCTGCTAATTAAACATATGCAAGTGCTTTTAGTTTTTAATTTCAACAAAAACTAACATGGCGAACTGTATATAATAAAATGTAATTTTCGTGAAACCTGAATAGAGACACAAAATTGTAAGTATTGAATTTTCCGTATATGTTACGGAAGCCGTTCTAGAATATATAACTACACCTGACACTCGGTAGATGGCAAAAGAAGCCCGCTTTTGGATTTGAGTCAATTTGTTGAGATGGCTTAAAACCACAGAAGGATTGATTTTAATAAGTAGTTTCATGTCTCAACTGAGTAGAGTAACCAATTTCATTCCAGTAAATTGGTCGATATCGACTAATAGGCTTAAAATTGGTTTTGGTAGGTTCAAAATGAGTTGTAGTGGACGTTTCACTGGCTATGCGTTTCCCTTGACGACGTCGATTGTCGATCTCACGAAATAATTTAATCGTATAGAAGTAAATAAACTCTATCACCGATACGAAACTAAATCCTGTTACAAATCCGCACGTTGACCCTATGTTGCCTGAAAATAGAAAATTATTATACTTAAAATAAGTATATGTACAGCTAAATTTTATTTTTTAAGTAGGTATGTGTTACACACACATACGGTAGAGTCAGTGAGGAAAAATCGAAACAGCATCGAGATATGTATAGTGTGTATATATAATTACATAGCAAGCAACATTTTATTAACAATATACACAATACACAACATTCTAAATAAATAAAAAAAAAACAAATACTGCAACAAACAATAAGTAACTTTCATTAGAGATAGTAGAGATTATTTTTAAATTTCAGTCAAAAATAAATAGTAAAAATTTAAATATTATTTCTTAACTTTTAAAAAACAATTAATTAAATCAGAAATATTTATAATACAGTATAGACACTCACTAATCAAGTCGAACCATTTCATAATAACATTCTGTCCGTAACAGTCAGCTATTTCCCTCGCATACTTTACATGAACAATAGATGTTCCGGTGAAATTTGCACCTCGTCTGGAAACAACAACATACAGTTTCATAAGTTCGTTATTGTAGTATCTAAATACAAACATAAATACAACTTCGTGTGTAGTAATTCTCTTCTACATTTCATTGATTTTCAGACAACAGGCACATAAAATAACTTTTTTATTGAAGACGAATGCGTTTCCAAAACGACAGATATAAACAACTTTATAGAAGTGTCAAAATGTCGGCGTAAGATGTGTTAAATTTACTAATTAACAATTTTAATACAATAATTTACTGACTTTTTATTCAAACGAAATGGCATTAAATAAGAAAGCTGGCTTAACAACGGCTGATTTTGAAATATTTGGAAAAGTGCAAGGAGTCTATTTCCGCAAACATACCCAGAGAAAAGCCATCGATCTAGGCTTAAAGGGGTGGGTAATGAATACTGCTCAAGGCACTGTGATTGGTCAATTGCAAGGCCCACAAGGCGCAATAGAGGACATGAAGCTATGGCTTCAGAAAGTTGGTAGTCCTAAATCAAAAATAGAGAAAACCGACTTCAGGAATGAGGGCCCCATTAACAGTTGTGCCTTCAGAACTTTTGAAATCAGGCGATAAAATTAACCAAATGTTATAATATATCTTGCATGTTATTATTTAATAAATATGTAAATTACACAACTCTTTTATTTCATATCTTCATTTTGTCAATAAGTAAAATTTGTGGATGTTATTTAAATTAATATCGATACAAGTAAGTTATAAAAAAAAATTCATCTTATTTGTCATTAAAGACTTACTTGTTTCATATACAAGAATATTTAAATAAATACTTACAACCAATCATCTCGATCACTATCTGGAACAGTATTCAAATAGTCCGGCCAAATTTTTGTATTCATGAATTCGTAATTATAAGCAGTTTTGGAGCAACTAGGATAACACATGGGGCAATTGATTCCACCTCCGACCATATCCAGCTCCAATTCCGGGGGGACGACATCTACATCAGGTCTCACTGTTGTTGATTGAGCTTTAATATACACAATATTTTACATTAATTTCTTTTAATAATATTCTCATAATAATGAGTTTTTTATTTTCATATTTCTATATTTCCAAAGTATGTAGGTCTATAGAACCCTTAAATAAAAACTTTTTGTCAATATTTTATTTAGTTACAAAGATTTTTTTTTTATCTTACCATTAAACATTTTTAAACACGGCACATCCCTCATATCACATGTTCTTTTGTTGACCATTTTTGGCATATTAAATGGTGTACATTTACATTTAGCAAATAAAAACAGCATTCTGCATTTTAGCAAGCAATCGCTGTGTGTATAAAATGGCAAATACGATGACTCATCGTAGAATAAACATCGCCGCAGCTTAACCGGCACGTGTTGAATGTCTCGAGACGCCTCCGTGAAACTTGCTTTTACTGAAACTACCATCTAAAGAAAAAATATATGTATATGTAATTTAATATGACAATAATAGACAATATAATATAATTATAATTCATTCCAAACTTCAGAGAGATTGCAAAACAATTATATAAATAATTTAATTAGTCGAAATCGCTTAACGGTCGTTATTAGTTAACTCTTACCTGTACATTTGGATTTATAAGTTGCATAGCAAAGCTGCCACTCGGTGCGTCAGGAAAATCATAAGCATCTGAGAACTGCAACTAAAATAACTCCTATCTTAAATAAATAAATTAAAAAGAATAAACTTCTCAATTATTAACCCATATTTAGTCCATTATACGTTTTCTACAACTTCTTTATTTTCTAATTGGACTAAGATCCGGACTATTTTTCGATGAGTTCCGCGTCTATTAGAATTTATTTTTTGACTGATGATTAGTAAGATTATGACAAAAAAATAAATTGATTTTTATTTATTAATACATATTTTCACGTGTGCTATTTTTCTTATTTCTTTACATGTAATAATTATTGTTTTATACAAGCTTAAAGTCATGGAATGAAACAGAAAACTCCAAGGAAAAAACGGACCTTGGTATAGTAACTCCTGACTACCCTGTAAAATGAATAATATGCCTTGTATCTTTAGATTCATATTATGATATATCATACGAGTATATTAATCAGGCTATTAAAAAAAAAGAACAAAATAAGAAAAAAATACACAATAAAGAAATTAAGCAAGTTAATTTTTTTTAATATGATGGTAGTAGGTACGATCTTACCCCGCCTGCGTAAATTTAAGTTTTTGTAAGGCTCCCAACCTTTATGATACTGTCTAGAATCTAGATTATTTTATTTTATTTTTTATTTTTGATGACACAGTACCTACTATTTAGACGTCATATTTACTAAATATAGGACATTTTGTTTAAATCTATAGGTATACACTTGAGATATTATAGGCCATATTGTATGTCAATTCATTGTTTCTTACTTTTTCGATTATTATTTCCATATTTTGTACGGTGTAGGATGTAGCATTGGGACTTCTTTTGATATTTCTTAGTCATGAGAATTCAGTGAGTAAATAAATCTACAATAATAATATTAATTTCTATTATGTATAATTGAAAAGGCATGCCCAAAAAAGTAATTCCCATTAAAGCATTTGATTCATTAGACTTTCTTTTTACAAATTTTGTGTAGATTACGTTACGAAAAAAAATATGTTAGTTCTTTAGGTTGTAGTTGTCTTGGGTAAACAGTACCTAAGTATCCTTAGGTTGATACAAAGAGAGAATTAGAGAATCTTTTTAATTGTTTACGAAAAAAGATCGGCAATTTTCATATCCGATCTTTATAAAATTAGTGCAAGATGGAATCTCAGCATATAACTATCGATAAAACGATAAAACGTTAGACAAAATGATTATCTGTTTAAAAAATAATTTATTTAAATATAAACCAAGGCGAAGTCTGGATCAATGCGAAAATGCGCAAAATTGAAATTTGATTTTTTCGTTTAATGTCATGTAGCACACGTATTATCACTCTGAGCGTCAAAAGCAAATTTAAGAGCGGGGCGTAGTAAAATAGCCTTAACTTCTATGTGGACAAAATTAAGAAAAGTCCCATATCTCGCAGTATTTACAGGTTATACTAATCTTACACCATATCCGATCTGAGCCGAACTTACCCTGGCCTATACTAAATGCTACCCGCATCTTTTAAATAAAAGTAGTACAAATACTCTTTCAGATATGTGTGCGTAAAATTCAGCTCAAAATCATTTCAGTCGTTACAAAATTTAAAGAACAGACAAAAAATGATAAAAATTCACTTTTGGTATAAATTTCGCTTAAGTCTTAGCATTCAATATAAACTTATTTCGAGATTACAAACAATCATTCCAATTCGATCTATTCTATTATATAGATAATAGCAGAGTAACTTTGAGTTTGTAAATTACAATTTGTTATTATTTAATTACAATCCTCCTTAAAAACAATCCGTAGGTAATATGCAGAAAATTGTGTAAATATTGAATAATTACCTGTGCACCTTGTAGTGGCAAATTATAGTAAAAATCGTCGCTTGTATTAAGTTTCATTAAAATTTTCAATCCTTGCTCATAATCAAAATTGGACTTATTTCCATACTTATACATATCAATACTACGTGTTCCGCTATCCTTACTGAAATAGAAAATTTTATTTAAATTTTAATGCTTTTTGAACAGTTAATATTATAAATATAAACATCGGTAATCAAGCCTTTCTAAACTTACTCTTCAAACGTAATGTCTGATTGTCGCAAGTAATTAAAAGTGCAACAATAGCCGTTCATAGTTAAACGAAAGTCAAAAAGATCAGAACAATTCATAGATATTTCATTCCAGACACATCTTATCAGCAGATCCTCACATCTAGGTGTCAACTAATTAATGACAAAAAATAAAATTAAATATACCAATTATGCACATTATACAAAACATATATAATAATACCTATGTCTTTGGTTTGTATTGTAAATATGTATAGTTATTAATAAATTTAGAACTAATTTTCTTAGTTAAAGTTATTATTAATTTTATGCTATTAACTTGCATAAACACATAAAGTAAAAAAGAAAGTGTAAGATGCACAGAGCTATAATTATATTTATCGAAGTTAAATAAAAGCTGGTTACATGGTAGTCTGACGCTGTTTACATAATAGATACATTCGGTTCCCTGAATGAGACCATTAAAAGGGCTCTTGCCACCATCGACGTTTCTGCGCTTATTGAGCCTACTGGAATTAGTCGCGATGATGGCAAGAGGCCTGATGGTTTAACGCTGATTCCCTGGGAAAGGGGACGGGCGCTTTTGTGGGACGCAACCTGCGTCGATACATTGGCTCCGTCTCATGTCAGGAAAACGCCTGTAAGAATGGGAGCCGCTGCGGAGAAGGCTGCAATGACTAAACGGCACAAATATTCGTCACTTATCCAAAATTATGTTTTTGTGCCGTTTGCAGTCGAAACACTTGGACCTTGGAGTAGCACTGCAAAAAATTTTCTAAAAGAATTAACCCCACGACTCATAGCCTCCACTGGTGACAGGAGGGCTGGTGCATTTTTTGCCCAAAGAATCGGAATTGCGATTCAACGGGGAAATGTTGCTAGTACTCTTGGCACCATTCCTCGCGGACATGATTCATAACAAAATTGTAAATAATTATTTTAAGTTTTGAATTGTAAATATGTATAATATTGTAAAAATTTTGTAATAAATATATGTATATTATATAGATACATTCAATTAACTATTATATTTATTTAACAATATTCGTAAAATCAAAACGTCTTTATTCCATAAGTTTGTTCCATAAGTGATTATGATGTGTAGCAGTTTAAAAAGATGTTATTCAAAAAAAAGCATTATATTTCACACGTAAACGTACAACATAAACAATATTTGTATATTTTTCTCTCTTTTATACTTGTCTATAGTAAAAGCCTACACAGGTAAAAGGGTACTTAAAACGAATGGTAAATATATTTAACTGGAAAAATATTGATCATAAATACGACTTTTAAAGGTTTACGGGTTAAAAGAATGAGGAACATCTTCACCTTAGCAATTCAGTCTCATTTTATTTGTCGCTATCGGCGAATAGACTCTAATGCTTTGTCAAATACCATTTTTATCGGGTAATAAATGACAATAATTAGACAATTTTATGAAACTAAAGGCGAGGGCTATAAATTTCAAACTCATACCATAGAATGTTAGACTTTATACTCAAACATCATTGATAAATATCTATACTTTTTATAAAACTATAACGGGTCCAATACTGTACATGGAAAATATTTTGAAAAATTTTTGAAGGACACTTTGTAATCGATACTAAAGACAAAAAATAATTACATACTCATTTGTCAGTCAGTATGTCTGTGTCTTGACAGCGCATCAACTAATGAAACTACTGAATGAATTTAAAGGAAAATACATAATATTTTAGTTCATACTACGAGCTAGGAGACTGGGTACTTTTTATCTCCTGTTGAAAATCGCTACGGGTTCTTTTGGGAAAAGAAATAAAATTCTAAATGTATAGTTTTTCATGAACCCGTTGTCCGATTTCATTTACTCCTGTATTTAGGAAAGGAGATACTTTGAATATGGTTTCCTAAATATTTAAAGGCCTTTTGTTTATTAGTTCGAAAAGTAAAGTTTTTATAACCGTCAGTAATGTATCCAAATAACTTGAAACCAAGACTGTACAGAAAGCTTTGAACCCACGTCTCATCTTCAGCTGGTGAACATACTTAATCCTTTTCTCCGCTACCCAGGGTACAGCTAGTATCACACAGTACAACATATAAGAAAAATACATTATTTTAAATTAGACGTAATATGCGAGGTAACTACTCCTCTTGAGAATAAAAATATTTGGAGCGATTTCGATCCAGTTGTGGATTTTTTATCTAAGTTATAGCATCTAGTAAATGTCATAAAAATAGAAAACTATACGACAGCGCATCTCATTTAATAGCAATATAACAACACAACGATATATTCTAATGTTTAATTTGAAGTAAAATATATTAATTTGTTAACATAAAATTAACTATGTCTATAGTATTAATAGACGAATATATTTGTCGGATTTTATGTGATATGTTTTATTTTTTGGAACATATTTATTTTGTTGTTTATATTATTGTTGTGGAAAGAAAATAACATCTTTTATATAATATATTTCATTTTCCTCTATGACGTAACAAATGTAGTGATGTCTCTGGATGAATATAGAAATAATAAGGTGTTCAATAAAGTGTTTAATTCTGATTTAAAAAAATAATAAGGCGATTAAGGATTTCTGTGATCACAAAATTAAACATAATTATTCATGAGAAGGAAATCCCAGAGAGAACACGTCATCTGATATTAATTACTTAAACAAATTGAATGCTCACATTACGCATCAGTTCGTTGACATCATAGTCACCTAAAGCGCGATGGAGTTTCATCGGCTGCACCAGCTTATCATTCATTGGTTGATTATTATATAATAACCCGAGTCCAAGAAGTAAGGAAAGCATTTGTTTCTCTGTGTAGTTCTTATTTCGTTCCTCTTGCAGTCTGTACAATATGCACAATTTTAGTTCAGTGCACACAAACTTTTAAATATAATTCAAATAAATCAAATAGATTGCACAGAAAATTAAATTTATCGTTCAAAGTGAATATTATATAGCGAACAATAAATCTGGGTGACCGCTTAGGTGTAGTGGTGCGAGTAGTTGCCTCAACGCCGTGCGCCAGGGTTCGATTACCGCTTGGGACAGATATTTATATTAGTAAAAATATTTGTTTCCGATCTGGGTGTATGTCCTTGTGGGTCTTCCCACTGTGCCTCGAAGAGCACGTAAAGCCGTCGGTCCCAGTTGTTATCATAGACACCTTATAACGATTGTTACCCGTAGCGTGGTGGATTAAGCTCCAACTCTTCTTCTACATGGAGAAATGCCTTCGCTCAGCAGTGGGTGGTTTATAGGCTGATACAGGAACAATAAATAAACCATTAAATAGCTTACAGTTTCCGAGCTAATTCCTTAATAGCGCTCTTGCTAATTCTGTTGTTGGTGCAAATGCCAACAGCAGGAAATATAATTTTACTGACAGATACACCTTCTGGCATCTGTGTGGTCACCAGGGGTGCACGATAGTAACGCATAAACGTGATCCATACCAAAGACACGGAACAAATTAAACCGCTAATCATTGTTAATTTCCAAATGACTCTGTCAATAAATTGATATATTTTAACAGTAAACACATTACAACATAAAAATAACCAGATCGCGATGAATATAAAATACATAACATGTAGTACACTAGTATTAATCAAAACAAGAATCTCTTACTTTAGTGACGTAACATTGGCCAGTCTTATATAATCTATCTTTAAGCCTACTCTGAAATTACCAGTAATTGCTCCGAACAAGACTACCTAAACAAGTTCAAAAATACTTTCACAAACATACCGTTCAAAGCGCGAAGCATTATCGTCAACTATGTGCTTAAGACCAGAAATAGATGACTCAGCACAATATTCTTTGCTAATTTTCTTAATACTCTGTTTCAATGTCGCAGTTTTTGTTGGTTTCGGGATAATTCTTGGTAAATGATGTCGGTATCTTAAAATGTAGGGCGAATTATACAAACTTGATTCCATTTCTTTATCGAGCAACAAAAAAGTGTTTCCACGATGATATATTAACCAAGAGTGTAATTTTCACGTTGACTTTTTAAATAAACAGATATCGGACACATACATGTCATTGTTAAATATTCTATTAAATGATAATATCTAACCTTGACGTCAGGTTAAATACTGTGATTGATCGATTCTTCGTAGCTATTGATTTAAAAAATGAACAAGCCTTATTTGTTTTTTTTAATAAAGGCTTACAATTCTAAATATAGAGCAGAGCTAAAAAGATTGTAAAGATAGATAGGTAAATACAACAGTAAAAATGAAGGTTCAAGTCGGTCAAATCATATCATAAAAAAACGAGGACATTAAACGAGTTTAGCAATTATGTAAATTATGTTAAAGGCGCAATGTTGCAGCGTTATACAAAATCTACCAAAAGAATCATTAAAACAAATCACATGATCGAAAAGCCAACAAAACAGTTACGAAATATATTGCGAAATAAACTCAGTCTTAGGTGCCTTCTAAACTTCTAATAACTTAATGTGTTTTGGATACGTAACAAAACAAAAGGCTTATTGCATTTAGTTCGGTTAACTCTACCCTATTTTTAGTGCATCTCAACTGCCTACTGTGGTCAAGGCCATTTGTACGATTATATTTAAATAATTAATTTAAAAAATTAACTAATTTATTTTTTAGTTATTTTACCATTTGACCAAAAGCACATTTAAAAGATCGATATGTTTTAATAGTAGTACTAATTTAATAAATTCACATAATTTAGTTCCGCAAACCGTAAGAACTTTTACTATCGAGTTATATTAGCTTAAATGGTCAGATAATCTCGTCCACGTCCTTTCTCCGGTCTACAGGCGCCTGTTACAACTTTTGACGCAATATAATCTCTTCTCTGCATCTTAATCGAATATTATATTATTTTAAATAAATATGACGAGGATGAAAATGTTGTAACGGAAAAATATTTCCGTTACAACATTTTCATTAATATTAACCTCTTGCTAAATTATAAACAAACAACACAATACAAACAATATAGATATTAAGTAATATAATTAAAGGGTATTTATAATAAAATAACATTATAAAGTTTTGTTTTCAATACGTTTTACAATTAAAGTTGTAAGGTTTTAAAGTTTAAACATCACTTTTTAATTAATTTTAAACTATTCATTGATTAGAAAGAAAGCCAAGGTTTTGTTAACAATTTTGTTTCGTTATAAATGAAACATGAAACCAATGCATTATTTTTGATTTAATTATGAACAATGATGTAACTTTTGTATCATTAATTTATTCAATTGAGTCATTGTTAATCTTAGAATTTAGTTACTGTTGTTAACCCTAGTTATGCCTGCGGAACACAAATACTCCGCTGTCCCTCTATTCGTCTACCCGTCTGTTATGGGGTTATATAATATTTTATAATAGGTAAATACTTCAAATTTTAAATACATATTACAAATGAAATATGTGTTACAAACAAAAGTTAAAAGAGATTCTTATGCAAGAAATGTGTCTTTTCAATGTTTTTAAGCTTATTATTTACTATCAACTACATACCTAAGTATTAAAAAAAAGTAAAATGATAAAAATCATGCGTTGGAAGTTAAGAAACACACACAACATAAACACAAACAACCAGACTACGATAAACATCTTTAGGGCACATACAAACATTTGTCATTTGCGGGGATCGAGCCAGCAACCATTAGTGCAACAGCCTTTTGCTATGACCACTGGGCCAAACTGTCATTATAGTACATATATTTGTGACACTGACCGCGACAATTAATCAAAGTATAATTTATATATATCTGTGAATACATCTGCCATATCTTGACACCCTAAAATAATTATCGCGACTACAAATATTTGAGGGTTGTTTGTTCGAAGGTTCTTAGCTTCTTACCCCTACAATATGATGATGCAACAAGAGACGTATTCAAAAAAATTGATATTCTAGAAAATATTGAGTGTAATTTTAAATTTAAATTTGTAATAAAATGTAATAAGAATAAGATTTTATATAGTTCTCAATAATATATAGAAGAAAAATACTTCTAAATGGTACAGCTGTAACTAATATATTGTTATTTATGGTTTTATTTGCAACGAATTTATTGTGCAGGTCAAGAATACTCTTAACCGTATCGTAACTTGTGGAATATCGCAATATTACCGTGGTTTTGTGGTGGGTATACCGTTCACTCGACATCACTTGTTCTACTGTGGGCATTTGCGTGTCAGGTTTCGATCGGACTGTTTTGTTAAATTTGTTTCATAAATATAATCTTATACATTTAAAATTATAACTTTATACATGTTAAATGTGATAAGTGTTTTACCGGATTATACCAGTGTACCAGTTTGTTGAGTACGTAACATTTTTTTTTTCGTTTGATGTTGGATAGGAGCACTAATACAATGTTTACGTTAATTTCAATATTTTATTTATTCAATGTAAAACAAAAATAGTAACAATAATGTTTATATTTAATGTAAACTACCATTTTCATACAATATAGCATTAAATATACAATAATTCTTATGAATAAAACATTGACACAATATTTCAACAAAAATAAATATCATATATTACGTAAATTATTTTATATTTTGAATATGTTTTAATAATTTAAAAAGATACAACAATACACAGTGCACTAATGATATCTTTACTCGTTATCGAAATTGTTTACTTGTTTGTAACATGTTATAATTGTTTTATATTTGAAATATTTGAATTTTAAGATGATTCTCGAATATGTAAGCATTTGAAAGTAAAGTTGATTAGGCCATCTCAACCTTGGCGCATTGTTCGTCTTTCATATACGTTCACACAAAAATATTATCATACCTTAACGCATCTTTTATGGTATCCCATAGAGTTAACCAATTTGAGCCGAATAAACAATGTTTCTTATATATATCAAAATAATCATTAACTTTCAATTCAATTTAATTGCAATCTACAAGTATATGCCATATTCATTGGATTAAAAAAAGCTCTTTTTTGGAACGACGTTCAAACACACGCAAAGTTTTACACTAATCTCTAGGGCGTTTAAAAAATTCAACACACAGCTAAGTTTAATGCTGCTAAATTTCATACACATATTATATTCTAGTAGAAAATAAAAACTTTGATGAAGTATTTACTATTTAACATTAAAAAATCCGTTAAAGTCTGTTCTTTTTCAAAAAACTCAATATATTTACTCATATTGACTTTTTTTTAAACTCTATACAACCCTGATGATTTTCGAGATATTTATAAATTAATAATTAAAGATATTTGAAAATTTATTTATTTTGCAGAATTTAAAAATAAAGATATTGATATGATTGACACACATATTGATATTAACTGTTTTCTTGTCTCGTAATAAATAATCTAGTAAATGACATTCGTTAAACGAAATAAACAATAATAATGTCAGATTCGTTCGAAATAATTTTTCAAAAATTATCTTTATTAAGGAGTAGCAGGAAAATAATTCGTCACAATTAAGATTAAAATTTATTATTTTATAGCTTGTTAATATTGCTTAGAAAATAAACAAAAAACTATTATTTAATACTATATTTTAATTTTCTTGTTATTTGACTAGGTACATACTTTTTAGACTGTTGTTCAATTATTTGAAATCACTAATATAACATAACATAAACATACATAAATATAACATGTATATAATTGAACTTGACAAAATTCAAAATAAATTGAAACATTTATCGTCATTTTTGTCATACTAATTATATGTATAATCAATTTTACATTCGCTAAAAAATCTTTAAATGAGGACAGATGTAACATTATTGCTTAAAAATTTGAATAACTTTGTTTTTCCTATTAAGTAATAGTAGGTAACTTCAGATGTCAAAATTAGAAATTCGTAAGGAAATTGATATCTTTAAAATTTCATTAAAACAATAATTAAAACAATATTACAGAGAAAATGGAGGCCAGAATATCAGTCCTAATTCTAGCTACCACAACGATAGTGAACTGCATTCCACCTCCTCATCCTGCAGTGGTGGCCGTCCGTCAAGCAGAAGCACACCTACCGCCTCACTTAAAAAGTCCAGCACTCCGTAACCCACACCTCCTACACACCTTAGAATTAACTAGTCTTCTTCACAATGGTGAACAGCCGGTATGTTTTAAATTGTTATGTGCTGAATTTTAATAGCCTGTAAGTGGCTTAGATCGTAGTGGCCTACGCTTAGGCAATGGCCTATAACCTTCTTATGGAGATGAAAGGCACAAAATTTAACTCTTGGAAATTTTGCGGTACCTGTTGAAATTTAAATCCGCAACCTTTCAATTACAATCCATATCTTCCATTCACTAGGCAATCTCGAATTGTTTAATAAAACAATATAATCGTCGTATAAGCTTTTTTAATGACAATTGTGTCGCTTTTTTTAATACTTAATATGCCTGTTAAATGCATAATCTATAATATAAAAATAAGTCGGGTTTTCCTTCCTGACGCTATAATTCCAGAACGCACGAACCGATTTCCACGGTTTTGCATTCGTAGGAAAGGTCTCGGGCTCCGTGAGGTTCAGAAAAAAAGTCAGGAAAAATTTCAACAGAAAAGCAGGAAATCAGGGACATAGCATGTACTGCAAACCATTATGGTTTTGCATAAATGTTACAAAAAACGAAGCCATCTGGTGGCGAAACGGAGTTCGCCGGGTTTGTTAGTAATTAATAATTTATTCAAGGATTTCATTTTACAATAAATAACAAATGGGCTGCCTAAAAATATTTATTATTTGATTTTTATTATATTTAGTTAATAATATAAAAATACAAAGACATTTTGGCCCTCTAATATTCCACTGACTTGTTTATTAAGTTAATTATATGTATTAATCGAAATGATTAAGTCTAAAGAATATTTTTATCGTAAATCTATGCTAGTATTATGCGGTAATCTCAATATTTATTTGATCCTATTGAACAAAAATTCTTTTTTATTAGGTGGGTTATTTATCGGAATAGGTTCTAAGCTATGAAAAATCAACAAAATACGAAAAGAAGCAATAAACGTAATCACAGGTAAAACTGAATTGCGACTATAATTAAAGATCTAAGCTATCCTATATCTCAAGTTGGACCAAACTGCTCACGGTGTGCCAATTTAATTTAAAATCGGTTATGTAGTTTAGGAATCCATCGCGGACAAACATCGTGACAGGAGATTTATATATATTAGATATCTATATCTAGTCTATTACTATTCCTACTTGAACTAAAATTACGAAAATATTACTGTATTGTTTTTGAGTAATATAAATATTTACATCTAGGTATACGACCGGGAAGCTGATCGCGTCCCTCGAAGAGAGATCTACAACATTTTGACACATGCCGGCTTCATCGGACGCAAGAAGCATATCAACCAATCGCCATCGAAATATTTAAATCACGCTGAGGCATACCCTCAAAGCCACGACTCGCCTTTTACGTTTAACTCGGATATATTACAATATTTATAATATGAAATTATATTACTATAATTAGTAATAATAATATACTTAATACTTATTGTAAATATTGCTTGTAGGTGTAATATACAGGCAAACAACATTTATACAATAACACAATGTGAAGCTACTACAAAAGTTAAAATATAAAAGTGTTTGTCTGAATTTGTTATTATAGATTTTTAAACTTATAGTGGTGTTAAATAAAAACATTTTATAGCCTGTTACGACTTATTTTCCCATAAAAAAACCATTTAATAATTAAAATTTTTATTTTGAATTATAAATTATTAAACTCAAATCGTCCTTCGACATGAAACGTTAATTGTTTCAGTTCATAACGATAGTGTTCCAAGCCCGTAATTATCACATCAAATATTAACTCTAGTTGCACAATGTACAAGGATATAAATGCACAGTACAAAATACATACAATTCAGTCTAACGTAACAAGTAAATAAATGTATAACAATGTCTTTAGTATCTTGTAAATCACATATTAAAGATTATTGTTCACAATGTTCGTTTGCAGGTGTTCGCTTCATTGCTGACGATACAAAACATTGGATAGAAAGGTGTCGCTTATTTTCATTATTTTTTGTATGAAAAATATATTTAAATTTACAATTAAAATTTAAAATTAAAATTAACTAGGAATTTTTGTGCTATTCTAAGATTTTAGTTTGTGTAATTTACTTTTTATCAGATTATTCTAATGCAGTAGGTAATAGATAAGCAAAATTTTAAGATTTTAATTAGTGTAATTTATTTTTTATTAGATTATTCTAATGCAGTAATAGATAAAAAAAACCATGACAATGATAACAAAGATACGAACACAAAGAAATAATAACAAAAGATTCAAAAATTGCAAGGGAGCTAAAACAACTTTTCCTTAATCTTTTCTTTCTATAAAATGAATAATCCTATTTGTTACTATAATTCCAAAATTATATAATTTTGTTTAATTTTTAATTTTTATATGTCAAGATGGCTGTGGGTAGTACTTGTAGCTCTTTCGTGGTATGGTTCAGCCCTTCTCATAATCGCGGCTTGGAATGCTTTCATAACGAACCCTATTAGTTTCGTCGTGGAAACCACATATACAGATTGGGATACAAAATTACCAACAGTTGCAATTTGTGAATTATCAAATGATGCAAAAATTTACAACGTGTCAGATACGTGAGTAAAACAAATTACAAATATATCCGTTACTTCTACTAGTTCTATACCTCTATTTCATTTTTTTTTTTCGATGATGTGTATTATGCATTTTCTGACTTTTATGCTTAAGATATTGTTACAGAATATGGACACCTAATCATCTTTTGGATCTCGATGATGTCCTTAAAGATGTTGCATATTTTCGCGGTGTCGCCTATAGTCTGATGAACGTGTGTTACATGAACAAAAAGCGTGATCCACATTGCCCGATCTCTAATTACAGTCACTATGCTCAATTGATAAGAAGTTCTTGCCCTGAAATTTTGAAAAATTGTTTCTACAATGATGAAATTTTTAACTGCTGTGAATATTTTCAGCCAATAGAAACGGACGTTGGAATTTGCTACATTATTAACTCTATACAAACTAAGTAAAATATAACATACATTTTTTTTTTAATTTATACATTTCTTTTCAAATTTTACAATATTATACATATTTACAATACAAAACTTAAACTAATTATTTACAAACATTTTTGGTATACACCATGTCCGCGTGGAATGGTGCCAATAATACTAGCAGCATTTCCCCGTTAAATCGCAATTCCGATTCTCAAAAAATGCACCAGCCCTCCTGTCACCAGTGGAGGCTATGAGACGTGAGGTTAATTCTTTTAGAATTTTTTATGCACTGCTACTCCAAGGTCTAAGTGTTTCGACTGCAAAGGAGACAAAAACATAACTTTGGATAAATGACGAATATTTGTGCCGCTTAGTAATTTCAGCCTTCTGACTTCTCTGTAGCGGCCCCCACTCTTAAAGCTGTCTCCCTGACATGAGACGGAGCCAATGTATCGACGCAGGTTGCGTCCCATAAAAGCGCCCGGCGTCCCCTTTCCCAGGGAATCAGTGTTAAACCATCAGGCCTCTTGCCATCATCGCAACTAATTCCAGTAGGCTCAGTAAGAGCAGGAACGTCGACGATGGCAAGAGCTCTTTTAATGGTTTCATTCAGGGAACCGTGGCGGGAAAACCTACCTGAATTCTTGTTGCAAGAAAGGCCGTGTAGTCTGAAAGAATCAACCTCCTTTCCGCACGGACATCTGTATTCAAAACACAGTAGTGCTCCCAACCGGAGACCTACACAAATTCGAAAACTTTCATTATCTAAAAGTGTCGTAAGGTTTTTTTCGCGTGTAACCAGTGACCTGACACTTTACTTATATGATAAAGCTAGAAGCCTTGCACGGTTTTTGTCACTTGTAAGATTTTGCGTCAAATTTTCACGAGTATTGTGAACCAATGGCGTATCCCAAAGTTTTTGTTTTGTGACTTCCTTGGGGATATCGTCAGTAGGACACCTCAACCTGCAGTTTTCTATTGCGTCTGTAGCATCTGTAATTTCGACTGAAATTGATTTTAAAATTTCATTCACTAAATCAATATAAAATAAATAATATCGTAATATCATCATCATCATCATATCAGCCGTTGGATGTCCACTGTTGAACGTAGGCCTCCCCCATCGGCTTCCAAGCAGCATCCATCCAATGGCTTCCGACGACTTCAAGTCGTCTGTCCATCTCGTGGACGGCCGTCCGACGCTGCTCTTGCCGGTACGTGGTCTCCACTCGAGAACCTTTCTGCTACATCGGCCATCAGTTCTTCGAGCTGTGTCCTGCCCACTGCCACTTCAGTTTGCAAATCCGTTGGGTTATGTCGGCAGTAATTAATTAAAATTATCTGGATATTTCCTAAACACACACACACACGCATATATATATATATATATATATATATATATATATATATAACAATAACAAAAAACAAGAAAGACATTTATGGATAGCTAAATAAATTTTATTGTAGATAGACATTTGCTGTAATACACGAAAAGTACATTACTTTAAATAAAATATTTCAGAAACCCGAAACCGTATCCGATGATAAGTAACATGAAACAAAAGAGTGGTGTTCTTAAATTTCAAGTCTTATTGCCTTCGATGGTAAGTGAGATGGCAATTATTGTAATTAAGAAACCATTACAAATAAAAACTAAACAATTTTTCTTCCATTGCAAGATGTATACTTTGGGAGAAGACGAAATTCCAAGTGTAACAACATTATACTCGTCGACTTTAAAACTAACACTTGGAAATAAATATCGGTAGGATAATTTTGTAAGCATTTATGTAACAAAATATTTGATTAAATGCATTATATTGTTAAAAAAAATTATAAATTAATTCCAGACGACAAGTAACAGTAAGAAATATTGAAAACGATCCGTTGGTAGTAGAAACTTCATCGCAACAACGAGCATGTCGCTTTCATGATGAAAATGAGGATGGACTTTACCCGCACTATTCGTATAGCGCTTGTAATGTTCTTTGCCGCAAGCGAGCACAGATGGAGCTCTGTCACTGCATCGACCATTTCATGCTGGGCACAAGTAACCTTACAAACCTTGCCTTTTTTTTATCGCAGGAGAATCCATTTACGGATGATATCCAGGACGCCCGGGTCGGCAGTCCTAGACCTATGTCTGACTCGGCACTTTGGGAGTGCAATACCGTACTAAACTCCTGCGGGAGCCTTCAGCCGCTTTAATTGGAGGGTCCCGGATCTGCAGGCAACAGTATCCCTCCAGCGACAGGCTGGCCTCGGCGAAAAGGCCAGACTTCTCCTCCATGGGGATTACAAACCTTGCCTATGATACTTAGACCTAATAAGCAAATAAATCATTTAATAATAAGCAACTTCCATCTTTTTCTAAAACAATTATCATAAAAGAAAATTTTTTAGTGAGGACGGATGGTTTTGCTTCTCATTCACTAAAACTTGGTATCTGAATAATTTAAGACTCGGATTGATAAATAGACATTATACTTTTGTCCCCTAGATTCCTACCGAAATCTAATATTGTGACATAGCAAGACTTCTTCTCGAGGTCTTCTTTTTCTAATTGTCAAAGAATTACTAAAACCAGTTCAGTGTACCTACCTTCTAAAACGAACGATGGTAAACATTTTATTCCTCATTATGTACAACTTATAGATTAGTATCAATTTATACTCTACAGCGGAGTCCGAACGTTGTAATATATCCGGCATGTGGTGTCTTCATTCACACTCGAAAGACCTGACAACGCTCAAACCTCGTTGGGCTAAACGTCCCGGCCTCAGCTGCGACTGCCTTCCCTCTTGCGATGAAACTGAAATCACTATTATAAAGGACGTTATAACGACGTAAGTCTTGTCATCTCCGCAAATTATTATTAACTGAAAATTAAAAATAAAATTAATATTGAGGAAAAAAATACCTCCTAAGAAATATAGGTTTGTTAAGAGAAATGTAGATTTTTATTTACTAATTTTTTTTAAATAAAATAAAATAATCCTATAACATCGTTTTTTAGGCTTAAGCCAAAAAGATATATCACGTATGTAGAGATGGTTCTAGCGTATATTCCGACGGAAAGATTCAAAAGAAATGTTGTAAGAAGTCGTTTAGATTTAGTTGGTAAGTACAATATTATCGAATGACTTTATTTTAATAATTAACTTAAAATTAAGAAGTATATACAAATATAAAAAAAAAATCATAGTACTCATTTATTTAGTGGTGGTAAACCTAAATAAAATTAAAAACATAACAATTACTGTTGCTGAAATAACTTTGCAAATAAAATGGTTTTTTTTTTCCAGTATCTTTGGGTGGCACTGCTGGCTTGTTTGTTGGCGCTAGTTTGCTAAGCTTTGTGGAATTAATTTTCTTTTTTACCGTTCGCTTTATCAGCAACATTTTGATGAAGAAACGTAAACACACTAAAAACTCTATGATAATAAGGAAATAAAAATTACACAGACGAAATATATATTTAATAATGCTTTCTTAAATGCATGCTATAATGAATATAATATGCTTACGAGTAACACACTTAATATTAAAGTAATATGAAAAAATTGTGCATTTAGTGTATGTATTATATAAAAGTGTATGTAATATGAAAAGGGAATGATCCATTTAGTAAAATAAGTGAACCTCATAATACAATCATCTAGAACTAGATTAACAATTATAAACTCCATTCAAAGAGTTAATGAAGCAAGCTCGTCAAACTCCGATCCTGTTTATCACAGGATGTTCATAGTTAGGCTGATGCAAGAGCCAAACCAATGTTTTATATCTTAACGACAGCTAATGCTAAGGACACACATACAAAGGGTCCGGAGAATTGACGGAATTGGTGCACCGAAATATATCTACGGTGGCTTATAAAATGTACTTCACTTCGGGGCTGGTGACCAGAAGTTTCTTTCAATACGAGCATTTACTTTCATATATAATTTAGATATAATTTATAGTATTATAAACAAACATTTTAATAATAAATATTGCACATGAAATAAAATTATTGTAATACGCTTTCTGGGTTCTTACTTCCTTATTTATATTAACACAGGTCAAAACAATTAGCCTGAACACATCGTCGCAAATTAGTGGTTTCCTGTTTTGACACGCGGATAAGTTGTTGTTCTTAATAGTCTACTATAACTATTCCAAATATTTCATCTTAAGCTAATGATCCATACCGACTACGCATTTTCAGTGTTTCTTAAGATAATGCCGACATAGGACAAAACTTTTATATTCTTTTTAAATGTTTATATTAGGCTTAAAATGCTGAATCTAAATAAATAACAAAATATACTAGTGGTGTTATGGATTTGAAATTTCAGATGTGGATATGGATACGAATATATGAATCATATTAAATCGGTTTCAGTTACGGGTACGGATTTAATATTATTACGGATTATCCGTTATTGCGGATAGTTTTGGTAACGGATATTAGAGTTTTAGGGTCTGTTCCACCGGTTGCTAATAAAGCTATCTCACATATCCCATAAAGACTAGTGACGATTAAGTAATAGAAATAATAAAAATGACGAAAAGACGCGTGCGGCTAGTGTGTCGGCTCGACCGGGCAAACAAAACACATACATTACATGTCATGACATTATTATTTAGACTCCATCCCTATCCTAAATTATTCGAAAAATTTATATCGGCTTAGTTTGTGGTTACGGATATTTTTTTATTTCGGATATCCCATAGTTTTGGTTACGATTACAGACCTCCATAACATCCTTAATAACAGCTCATCGATCGGTAAGATAGGTAAGTAATAGTATCGAGATAAAACAAAAGCATACTCACTAATTCTACTTCTTCCTTCAAATCAAGACTAAAATATTTATTTTGGAATCATCTACTTTTAGAGTACCTACTTCGATCAATTTGCACTTTTGCAGTGAAGCAAAGTGGCGGATTAAAAGAGCTTCGTCATTAAAAGGCTACAATAGTAAATTTAAGTACGTTGTTACCAAGAGGCAGTTTTTTGTTTATCTATACGAGTTAAAAATTGTGAACCCTTTGCGATGTTGATTTTTATAAAAAACTTTGTAAAAAAAATCCTTAAGAAGCTAACAAAAAATGTTTTTCTGTAATAAATTAAAATTTTAATTTGGATGTACACTTTATTTATTCAAAATTAAATAAATTTAATGCAATATTAATACTGCTTTTTTAAACTTTTGGTAAGTACTTTTTTCCTTTATATTTACTTAAAATTAACATAAGATCAATTTCTTCTTTTTAATAAGAAAAGAGCTTTATCCAGTAGAGAGACTATAGGCCGTTACAGTAAAGATATCTACAAAAAAATAGGTGTTTAGTTTTTCGCTGTCGCTAGTGATACAGATAATTATAAAGTGTAATGTACTCGTTCTTATCGTAGTATATAAAGACGGATATCACGCATAATTTATGTAATGTTATGTTTATGTAAATAGAAAATAACAAATAAATTTAATCACAGAAATACATTAATGTCAGAATATTTAATAATTAATTGGTTACATGTATTAAATGATAGCAATCCTTCATTATTTATTATCTACATTCTCTATTTTTTTTACTACTTGGTCTTTTTCGGACGTGCTGAAAAAACACCTATTTTGGAGATAAGTTCACCTTTTAAACTTATATTTTGAAGACATGTATCTATTTATATCTGTACGCACGGTTAAAATTTATATCTATTACCTCTTTAAAAAAAATCATATTTATATATTACGGGTCTTATATTAATATTGGTACATACGTGCCTTTTATTTTTGCTCGATGTTTTGACGGAAATGCATCCATCATGTGTTACTAGAAGTCAACTCAAGTAATAAAACCGTAATACGACCCGTAATACAAAAATATGAGTAATCGCAAAAGTTTAAATTTACAATTTAAAATATTCTACTGATTCTTAATTACAATTCTAAATGATAATAAGATTTTATTTTGTACATTAATTTTTTTAAACATGTGCTACCAAGTAACAAGTGCGTAATATACATAAATTATACACTTTTTAATTTCAAGTATAATTATCATATAATTTTTCCGAGATTCTAACCAAACCACTTATTATTAAAGTAAATTATTCTTCAGATCTTAATATTCATCGTTACTGTCTTCGCATCAACCACCACCGGTTGCAAGGACTGTGTAGAGGGAATCGTCGATATCTCAAGCAATGCCATTGCGGTATCTGCTTCATACGACGTAAAGCCTCCAACTGTTTATAATTTAAAATATATTAAAACTTAAGTAAGCTTATGGTGTTATATCTGGTGACCCAACTTTAATCAAACAAAGCTAATACAAAACTTTTATCTATAACTTATTTTAATATTAAAAAAGGAAGACCTACATATTACATCGTTGTCTCTCAATTAACCTTAAACTTGTTAAAAGTTGTAATTTTTACACTAAGTTTCAAGACTAGTTAAATAAGATGTTGAGTTGTAAAAGTATAATATTTGTATAACAAATTCTATTTTATATAAATATCACTAAAAAATAAAAATCTAACTGTAATAAAATGATAAAAATAATTTAAAAAAAAACTTTTAAGAACTTTTAATTGTCAAACTTATACGAACTTTTAATAAAAACAACGTAATTATTCAAAGAAAAATAAAATTTTAGTGTTAAGTATACTCACGTAATCTATGTTACCATTTCTAAATGGGTAAGCCTCTACAATTATGAAAATACACAAAATAACCAACATAATACACATGAAACTTTTCATTATTAATTAAACTTTTCAAACAAATAGTTTTCCTATAAATCCTTCACACGTTAGTTTAGCGCGAAGTTTTTATGAGCAGTGCCTGGTCAGTGTTATTCCCACTATTTATAAGGGAACGCGCCCACACACTTTCTTCCCGGTGTAGTACTAAGAGCACAGAGCTAAAACGAAGCGTAAGCTATTTTCTATAAATTAATGTAGGACTTTATGTTATTAATGTTAACAATAAGGTATATTATACTTTATTTTAATAATAACACATATTTTCTTTTTATATAAGTACCTACGTCGAGCGAAAATTGATGAAATTTGGGGAAATTATGAAAGAAGATTATGACTAAATAATAAAAATTAATATATGTAATCAAATTAAAAAGTTCACTGTACTTAACATCAACAGAAATATCTATTGTTAAAACTATTTATATTTTAATCCAGATGACACATATGTAACAATTATTTTTACAGCAATTATAACAATAATTAATTATTTATCACATTCTACAGGTACAGCCAGAAAAGCCACGAATGCATTGCTGGGTGTGACTATTTCATTAATAGTTTATGAGAGGGCTAAGAATGGAAAAGGGAGTGCAGACATTAGCTTCCAGCTCTTTCAGTTACCCTGAAAAATATCCGTTACAGTAGCTAATGAATCAAACATAAAGCAAAAGAATTGGAGCTTAATCAACTACACTGCTTCACTGCGTGTTGGCATCTGCCAATAAATAATAATTAAATACTTTACTATGAGTAAAGATCGCTATCTATCTATCGCTAGTGTCTATGATAACAATTGGGACCGGCTGCTTTACGTGCTCTCCGAGGAACCGTGGGGAGATCCACGTGAACCTAGATCAGAAATAAATATTCGTATAAATACTAATATCGCCCCGAGCGGGAATGAAACCCGCTACCGCTGGCGTAAAGGCGACTACTCGCACCACTACACCAGAACGGTTGTCACAATAACTAGTTCAGGCCGATTTACTGAGAACGTTCAGAACTACCCCAGTCGAGTCATAAAAAATGACAAACTTCCACACAGCATTCTTCCTTGTCTCAAACTGTTTAAGTGGAGAATTTTCAAAAGTTGTAGCTATCTAAGCACTTAATACGACTCTCCTGTGTGATCACAATTCTACGAGTAGATACACTTGTTTAAGTGTATATTTTCTATAAATTAATAACAAAATTTTATTAAGACGCCTATCTTTGTATATATCTAGAAGATATTAATAACAAAATTAATGTTACACATAATATATAGCTAACAGCTCATAATTTTTTTTTTTGAAAGTTTTACCTAAATATTGAATATGATTTGTACTGAAAAAGTTTATTCAGACTATTAGTTATTTGTTGTTTGAACTTCCTATTTATATAGGTATTTTATATTTGCTTTCCAGCGGCGATTCAAATTTTTTATTATGTGAAAGTATTTTTATAAAATAATATTGTATCAATAAAGTTGACTCCAAAAATCCAATTTTTTACATGTTCTCAGTATTATCTAACTACCCCCTAATAGTTTAGACTAAACAACTTGAGTTCAAAAAATGTTGCAAGGAAAATTGCAATATAGTGCATTAAAAATAATAGAAAATCTATTACTTTAGATGACAATTTTCTTTGCTTACTTTTGTTGATGTTTGTACTCCAATTTTTTTACCAAAATATAAGAATATAATATAATATATGTTTCAAAAGGTTGATCTCCAATCCAACAAGCTGGATTAGAGATCAACCTATATTATACATATTTACATACGATATAATTATAGCCATATTGTTTTTTATGTGATTCAGGAGGTTTTTTTTTTTTTTGATAACGTTTAATAATATAATTATAAGTATGAAAATTGTAACTAGTTTTCTGAGAACTCCAGAGTTTTTCCGCGGAAGATTCTTGAAGTCAATCGTTGAGTCAAAGGATAATTAGATTAGCGTTGTGTGAAGTCACAATTACGTATTCATACAATCATTTAGACTGCCTACTAATATTTGGATTCTTGAATTGTTTTGTTTACTCTGACAAAGACAATTTGTAAATTAACAATGTTAAATATATTTTAAAGTTTGTTTTAGTTTACTACTATAGAAAGACTGTTCTCGAGCTGCTATATTCAATTAAAAGTCGACAAAATAGAGCGTACGTTAAACACACAAGCTATAAATCTAAGGATAAATAATTTAAAAATAGTAAAAGTTGTATTTTGTCGTTATATGATGGATATTGCCAAGTATGTTGGATACAAAAATAATAAGCTGAAAATGCGTTGAAATGTTATGCAATATTAATACACATATTATATCATGATTTCGAATTTTTATCGAAAATCTTGTAACTTTTTTAGGTAACATTTATTTAAATAAATATTACCTAAAAAAGCAACAAGCACTTTTTATGTAGTTTAGAAAATTTACATCCCCAGGCTCGCAATTGCACCAATTAAGTCCCTGAACTGTTTGCTACGGGAAATCATTGTAACCCTAGTCAAATCCAGTTATGACCGCGCGCAATATACTCAGTTAACCAAAGTCCTTGTAACAACGAGCATTTACTGTTATCGGTACAAGATCTAGGTCTCCGAAATAAGTAGCGGATTTTACCTATTTAACCTAAAACCTAGAGAAGGACAATAAGTATTAATTGGGTAAACTTTGCCAAATATGAAATTGTCAGATCAGATTCTTAGCAAAACTAGTAAACTAAATCTTAAGTAAATAGCATTATTATTAAAAATGAGAAAAAAAATTTAGATATTGAAAATACAATACCTTCTATTTAAAATGGTCACCCCAGCGCTTTCGGTATCGATTTGTGACCAAACAAAAGAGATGTCGATATAACTTTGCTCTCTTCGTGTTTGTCGCATAAAAATGGAAAATAGACTAAATACACCGTAGGTCGCTATTTTACGAATTTCTCTACTTATCTAGTCTCTATAAAAATATCTGGTGTTAATGCAAAATGTAGAGTAGAGACGCAAGTTGTGAATTATTGTAATTGTGAAGAAAATAGCTGTTATTTATCATGGTGAGTAAAAATATATTTTATAACAGCGATAATAATATAAAGTACTAGCTAAACGTTTTAATTTAGGAATAGTCGTAAATAGAGTAAATATCACAGATTTTGGTAAAGAATATAAAAATTGTAATAATTTAATTAATTTTTATTACACAAATATTGTGGTGTATAATAATTAAAATAAATTTATTTGAGAAAATTGACCAAAGGACATAATAATTCTTAACTAACTACTTATTTATAAGTCTATTAAATGGAAACAAATCGAAGGTCAGCCCGATCAATTTATGGAAGCCGTATATAGGTATTGATGATATACTGCAATTAATAGTAAAGATTTTGCCCAAACAAAATTCAGTATAAACATGTGTTTTATCCATAAAAGTAATTTTTAAATTAAAAAGTTTTTTTTTTCTATTTTATAGTATAGGTGATATAAGTTTTACTTTTCTGTCAATATTTTTATTTTGTTTAAAAATTGGTCGTAATATAAGAACCCAACCTAATAATTCTTAACTAAACTACCGTTGGACAAAATAAAAAACGAATCTAAATAAAATAAATGTTTATTATAGATGATTAAAAAATGAAAAGTAAATAAGATAAAAGAGTGAAAATGAGCAAGCTAAGCGTGTTGGGAGGTGGCGAAGCATGTGGTGCAAGATGGACTCTAGGGGCACTACTCCTGGCCCCTCTTGCCGCTGCAAACTCAAGCTACTGTGCCGTACCTGCAGTCCTTCTTTTAGGCAGTTTTACCATTCTAGCAAGTAAGTGATTTTTATTAAGAAATAAAAATAAAAAACTTTGCGCAAAGGACATGATATTTATGTATATATTTTTAGCATTTACCTGTCGAGATCTAAAGAAGTTAGCAGAATTTCTACCACCTTCAAAAACAGCTAGAGGTCGAAGGGAAAGAAATCTACGTTCCTTTGGTGATTTTATGGCGATGTGGATGTGTTTTCTCTCTCATCTGGTAGCAGTTGCTGTCTGCGCTAGGATACTTAGTGCCACAGCTGACCATGTTACTGGTGGGAGGACAAGAAGATGGTTATTTGGATATGAAACTAGGTCCCTGGGAGAACCATGGCCTGATGTATTGGGAGTAACTGTTGTTATGGTTGTATGTGCTATGTTTATGTGTGGGCTAGAGGTAATTAATATTCAGTTACATATTTTAATTATATTATTGGTTCTACTGTTAATTCTTCCATTAAACATTTTTTTCTTTTTCAGGAAAGTATGATGTTTACTTTTATGCTATTAATTATCCTCTATATATTTAGTCAATGCTTTGCTATATTTGGATTAATAAATCTAGATATAACGAATATAAAAATACCAATTCCTATCACTATTTATGAGGTAAACTCTTAAATTAAATGATTTAATTTAAATTTATATCAAGATAAATAAAAATATATAACTTTTATTTTAGCTATTCGCTGCAGGTGCCCCGATATCGTATGCTTTTTGCGTTGTATCACCACCGAAAGAAAATGAGACAATGAAAAAAAAATTGATCGTTATGGTTATTTTACCAACAGTCGTACTCAGCAGTTTATGTTTTCTTTACACAAATATGCTAAAAGGGTATCGTATTTTTATTAAATTAAATAAATTTACTATAGAAACACTCCTGATATTACATTTAACATCTTTTTAGGACTAGTATTGACGCCGCATTACCCGTAACTACATTGTTGGAAGCAAGAGCAGCAAGTTGGGTATGTCCTGTATTGGCTGCTATTACTGTGGCGGGTGTTTGTTTAGCATTGACTGAACTGTGTCCAATACTTTTCGCCGTGCTAGTTGCCTTAGCATCACCAGAATGGAAGGTATTAACAAGGTCAATGACCTATGAAAGCACCACTACCGGCAGCCCAGTATTAGCTGTTTTTACTGCAGGTACGGGCTTTTTACAGCAAATAAAAAATAAATAATAACATTTGTTTTGGCATAATAATAATAACTGAAAATATGTACTCTTTTCAGGGAGTCTTTCAGCAATTCTTGCTTTTGCGTGTCCTTTATCGCATATGATAACACTTATGAATGCTAGTCATTTATTAAGCGTTTCTATACAGGCATTCCATTTTATCATCATGCAGTGTGTACCAACAACTGAACAAATGGAGGCTGGAGGTAGATCATAAATAATATAGATAATATGTTTATATCATTAATAAAATGTATTACATGGTTATTTCCAGATGTAGAATACAAAAGACTTGGTAACGAAAATCCGTCACGAGCAGCAAAATCATCTGAAAAAAAAGCCAAGCGTGGCTTATGGTTTATACCATCTGCTATTCGCCATACAAAAACATTGGAAAGCATTAAATCAAAAGTAGGAAAAGGTATATTTTATTTTTTACCTTTATCATAAACATTATTACTCTAAACATTATCATGTACAATGAAAATTTTCTGATTTCAGACACCGAAGATCGCGAATGTTTACTTTTAGATGAATATTCAGGCTGTCCGACGGATGATATTGACCAAGGTATAAGCGGAAGTAGCGGAACAAGAGGTCTAACATTGGCTGAGGAAGAAGATATTCCATCGGATTTAGAAGCGACTGATGGAGAAATGTCTTCGGGTGATGATTCTACTGATATTGATGCAGTGGTTAAGGAATATAGAGATAGAATACAGGTACATTAATAATAAATAAAAACTAGTATTTGTAATAGTTAACCAATATAGTATTTGGATTCGTTTATATAGGTGGTAGCAGCGATACCTGAAGCTAACCTGCCCGTTCCGCCGTGCATGCGAGGAGCACGCTGGTCGGCAGTTGGCGCCGTCATACAAGTTCTAGCAGATGCATTCATTGCTGTGGCTTTCTGTGACGAAGCCATACGAGTACCAATGTTTACTACGGGCTTATTATGTCAGTATATTATTATACTTTAAATTATGAAAAATATGGATAATAGCATTGGATATAATAATACTTTTCAAGACATAAGTAATTTCTCTCAAAATTATATTACTTTCTAATCTCTGTCACTATTTTACTTTTTTAAGCCACGGGACGAATTTTGATACGTATTTCACTAAAACGACCGTTTTGTACATTTTCAGTTTATACAAAATTCATCTGTTGCAAAATTCGTGAAACTGTTAACCTTTTGAGGCTTATTAAGGTGCAAGCCGGCCGCTGTAGCAGCTCGTTCGCTTTGCTTGCTCAGCACGCGCCACATGAAAATAATATATCAAAGAAACCAATAATGTTTACAATAATAGGGCTATATATGTATGATTGGTAAATATTTATAGAAAAGGGCATAATTGAGTAGTTTTTCCATTATTTCTTTTATACGCATCACTTTCGAAAATACTCGCAATTAAAAGATTATCTACAATATGATTGCCTATACGTCACACCAATGGTGCACCATACCTGTGACCATACCTAGAATGTAAATTGAATCCGTGTGAAGCAAGGCGAATCGCTAAAAAATCCTAATATATACCTATAAAAAATGATAAAATATTTTTTTCTCTTAGTGTGGCTAAGCGGTACTCTTGTAAGTACGTGGCAACCTTGTCATAACATTGGTGTCAAGCGACTTCAAAAACTAGAAGGACCTGTAACAATGATGCTATCACTACTGTTTCTCACTCCACTACTCATCAGTTCTTGGCCCGCTATAATTCTCTTTGCTGGTGCTGGTAAGTGTGATATACCTATTATAAAAATAAATATTCCTAACCTACTTACTACTCGCATTATATCATCGCTTATTTAGCTAATTCTATATTGTTCATGCGTATTTTTACTAATTAATAATAATTTAAATTATAGGTATACAATACATTTCAAATAAAATATATTTTACAAAAGAATTTATGCTTTCAAATATTTTTAATTTTTTGTTTCAAATTCGATTTGTTTACACTGGCAAACCGGGTGATATTTTGAAAGTCAACAAAATTGACATTCACAAAATTCAGCTTTATCTATTTTATACATAATAGTCCTAAAGTTCTAAACAGCTTCTAAGCAAAGTAAAAAAATTATTAGAAAATAAATCATAATTTGTATTTTTTTTTATAATTTTCACTATAATAAATACCTACATTAATTACATATCTACATTGATTCTCCTGTATTTCTGCCACTCAGAAATTGCCATCACTCTTTCTTCGCAGTGTTGATATAATAAAAATAATAACAAATGCCTCACCATTTGTGTTACCTCTAGTACAATGAAATCTCATATCGGGGGTCCAGAAACACACAAAACAAACATGAAACGCCCAGACAAATATCATGTGATCTAATGATCTATAATTCTATACAAACGTTTGTCACGAGCGGAGATCGAACTCGCGACGACTACCGCAACAGCCTGTTGCTATGACTGTGACCATAACGTCAAGTCGTCGTCAAATCGTACCTATATCCTATATACATACATGTATGATAAATATATTCCTTAAAAAATACGTTTATAATATTTTCTAGGAGTTGTAATTTACGCTCGCTGCGAACGGTGGTGTGGAGACCTCGCAGTGCAACAGGCCAGAAATACTCTTGAAAGACGCAAAATACGACGTGTCCCATCCGCCGTACCTCTTACTGGCACCCGTGTTACCCATATCGATACCGTGTATATTGCTAGGTATGTATTTTTATAACTTACAACCGATTTATTCTACCGGAAAAGAAATGATAACAGGCTAAAAGTGAATTAAAAAAAAAGTAAAAGTATAGTTACAAACAAAACAATACACGAAGCCATTTAATCTGAATACATGTAATATAAATATTACGTAAACATTAACTTACTCGTATAATACAAATGTACTCGTACTTATATCGACACAATAAAAATTATGACTGGGCTAAAGATAATTTAGCTTTTATTTAAAAACAAAATAGACTTAACAGTGTGAATCAATGAAATCTTGATGACTTAACGCAGGTGAATGCTCAAAAGAGTTATAGTAATAGAAATTATACCTATAGAAATTTAAATATCGCCCTAATAATATAAACACTATTTTATAGATGACAAGAAGATGACTCGGACACGAGTCTGGATAATCTGATAGATGAAGAAGTGGACCCGGATGCTGACGCCGAATGACATGCAGCGAAAACGATAATAATCGTTACCGAATAGAAAAAAAATATGTAGAAGAAATAATATTCTACTGTTAACCAATCCTAATGTAAACTGCGAGGGGTATTTGAAAATTTCGTAGCCTAACAAGGAAAATGAAAAGATAGGAATTTATTTAGGTATTATTAATTTTTCAACATATTCTTCCCCAAGAACTCTATACACTTCTTCTAACGACCGGGCAGGGCTTTTATACCAGCTTCAAAAAATATTCGCCTATACCTTCAAAATATGCGTCGACAGCAGCCGAAAGTACTTAATCAAAATCAAAATTAAAAACAAAACTTTATTCAAATAGGCCCCACGAGCACAGACTCGAATCGTCATTTTACAAATTAAAACTTTAAAGTGATATTATTTTTGTAAAAGTAAAGCTACCACCGATTCGGAATGTAGATTCTGCAGAGAAGAATCGGCAAGAAACTCCGCAGTTACTCTTTTGAAAATAATATATAAACTGTGTTTTAATACAAAATTAGTAATATCTTGCATGAAATATAGCGTCACTAAGTCCACACGTCTTTATCAACTAAGTAATTCTGCACCGAATAATACGCTTTATCTATTAGTTTTTTTAAATAAGAACTTTAAATTTATGTTGAGACAATTCCAAAATTATTTGTGGGATTTTATTATACATGCGAATACCATAACCCAGAAAGGAGACGTTTACTTTGCGCAGTCGGAAACTTGGAGTTACAATTTTATTCCTTCTAGTATTTACACAGCGATTAATACTATTTATTTCAAAACAATAATTATTATGGTGAATATATATAATATTGTTATAAATATATTGCGACGCAATTACGTCGACGTCGACCGACGTCGACGTCTACCTTTGGAAAAACATCCCGTAGGAAGACTCGAGCTCCAAGATCATAAATGCCGCGAATAGCCCTTTTTGAAAAATAAATAAAGTCTCAATATCTGTAGCATTACCCCATGGTAACAGACCGTAAGACATAATACTATGGAAATAGCTAAAATATATTAAACGCGCAGTAGCAATATCGGTCAGTTGTCGCCCTTTTCTAACTGCGAATGCTGCGGAGCTGAGTCTACCATTCAAGGATGACAAATGGGAATTCTACTGAAGTTTTAAGTCCAAATTTATCTCTAAGAATACTGTAGTATCATTGACAATAAGCCTCTCGTAATTTGTTTCTAAATTATAATTTGGATGTTTAACATTAGGCAACGAAAAAACAACGCACTTGGTTTTTTTGGCGTTCAAAACGAGGCTTTGTTTTAAACCAATCTTGAATACGAGACAAAGAACTGTTAACGTCATCATAATATCACAAGACTATTCAATTTTATCTTTTTTTTTTTAATTATCACTACTTTTTCGATGTTATAGTGTAAAAACTGTGATATTATAGTGTAAAAAAGTGAAACTGTAACGAATACAAATGAGGAAATGAAATCTTACACAATTTCTCAAGAATAATGTAGCTTCAAAATGAGGATTGAGGATGCTCTCCTAACTATATTAGTCTACGATTTTCAAATGAACCTCGTATAATTGAATCACCGATTGAAAAAAGTTTAATAGTGTCGATAAATAATGTTTATAAAACATTGTCAATTCAAATAGTAGGTATATATAATTTAGGAAAAACCGATTATTAACATTTTAGCTAAGATTCTAAATAGGCCAAAGCAGAAGTACCTATAAATAATTATATTTATATTCATCTTATTTTGATCAAATAATGACTGTCAAAGCAACTATAATAGGTAAATTCGTGCAATATCTCAAACAGATAAATGTTTATATAAATAACGCAAACGCTTTTACGAGTATATACATACATATTTAATTCATCCGTCCATAAAGCTTCATATATTATTAATACATATTAACAATTATGCTTCCGCGTAATGTTGGTAAGAAATAAATAGCTTTTAGCGAGCAATAATTTTACATAAACATTAATAGTAATAACACCAATTTGTTACTGTTAATATTAAACGTCGATTTAAATTCTAGACAGTCTTCAAAAAAAATTATAACTTTTTTAAAACCATTTCTAAAAATAGAAAACCAGGGACAATAAATATGAAATCCCGATACTTCTTTTAGTGACATGATAGTACTTTTTATTAATCAACAAATAACTTGTATATAAAAGCTGCTCTTTTTAAAATGTATTTGCACTTTAGTATCGACATAAAAATTATATTAGAAGTGTAAATTGCATGAAAACCCAAACAACAAAATGGTTTTACAAAAAGTTAATATTGTATAAAGAATAAATATTATATTATATTACATTATTATATAAATAAAAAGTATACAATTGTTTCTGTGTTAGCAAATATTAATGGTTAAATATATAAAATTCATCAACTTCTTTAAAGTAGTAAAAACGCTTGTGAGCTGTATATGTGCTACATTTTACTAAATATTACCTAATACAAAGGTTTTAGGTAATTTTGTACATAAGAAGTTATTTTTTCAAAAAAGGAAGTGTGCCTTTGGTAAAAAATTACCTACATAACATTTTTGTAGGTAAATCTTACAAAAATAAGGTGATAAAATTCTTTATTTTCCCTAGACGATTACATTTAATCTGAATTATAAACAGTGGATACCTGGAACGTTTCTAGGGTGTAAGTGGTCTTATCTTTCGAAAAAAAAAGTACTATATCAAATAGAAACATGTTTCTTATTCCAAAACATACTCATTTCGTTCATTCACTGGAGGGTGCAGTTCATTCTATGGACGGTTTATCCGTGGGCGTACCTATTCTGGTTCTTTGCCGTATATATACATACTCTCGAGCTATAAAGACCCTCAAATTAACGGTTCGCTCCCCATATGTCGAAACGAATTCTTGTAGTGTTATTTAGAACTAGTTTATATTTATTTACATTCGTTTTACGTTAAAGATTTTCGATTCCTTTGTACAATACATAACCCTCAAGAGACGCCACTGAGTTTACTTTATATCATCTCATATAATTATGTATAATTTATATATTTCTATGAAAATTTCTTTTTTTACATACATACATACATACATACATATAATCACGCCTCTTTCCCGTAGGGGTAGGCAGAGACCACTTCTTTCCACTTGGTACGATCCTTACATACTTGTTGCGCTTCGTCCACTTTCATTATTCCCTTCATACATGCTCTTCGGTTTAGGGCACTCTTGACCTGGCCTTTTTTATCAAGTTATAATTTTTGAAATTTTTGTAGAAGTTTTTTTTTAATATAAAAAATGTTTTTGTTTAAAAATAAAATTTTAGATTAAGCATTGCCAATTTATTCTATTTTTAGATGATTCAATTACTACTCTATTTTTAGAATTTTCAGCTGTCGGCCTAATTAGATATAACTTCGTAAGTGTGTTACGATGACATGCCATTTATCAGTTTTGTTTGCAATAAAAGAAATGTGCTAAATAAATATTACAAGTTTTATTTGTGTTTAACAATTTTTCTTAATATTAATTCATATTTCATTTTTCTAATAAATACATTCTGTACATATTTTCAGATTCCTTGTCATCAAAACATAGATTGAATTTTACTTGAATAATTTCTTGAAACCCTTCACCAAGCGATGGCTCAACAAATTTACTTCTGAAAATTAAAAAAAAAAACACAATTGAAAGTATACACGTTATGTCTCAAGGAATAGGTAGTCCTTGAAATGAAAATATGTCACGGGTAGAATTCAGAGCATATTCAACAATCTGTAGTGCTTAAATTCTTCTTAATAGAAGTAATGCTCAGTATTGAATAAGACATACCAAAATAAAAGTATTAGTTATGATATATATCCCAAGCTGTTTGGCTCGATATATACGTTTATTTATTTATTTTTTTAATTTTGGAGCTTAAAGGCTGTTTGGTATTAAGAGTTTACTTAGTAAATTAAATTCACTTTGTAGACAGTTTGTTTCAAAAGAAAGAAAAGTTGAATAAATGAACAATTTTAAAAGTTGCACTATTCATCTTTTTCTATGAAATTTAAACATGACCAATTCTTCAGTTTATCGAGTAAGAGATATAGTTATAAAATATATAATAATACTAACTTGTAAGTATTAAATATTATTTCATTAACTTGTACGTGCTTCATTTTCATAATTTCACGGAATTTGTTGTTATGTAGCGCGTGAGCCTTAGTGGTCATCATCCTGGCGCAACGACATTGCACGTTCATGTTCTTAGCGAGCGACGTCCAACGAGCCCGAGATTCTTTGTCAGGGTTGGTACTGTCTACGATCACACTTTTACCTTGCTGAAAATTTTTGAAAATCTATACATATAATAAAATCGTAACCGGTAAATCGGTATATTTGCACAGGAGACATATTAAGAAACGATAGGGGTCTGATATGAGAGAGACGCCAAAACAATTATCTTTACAATTTTTATCTGTCATTCTGTCTTTATGTTTATTTGTTACGGCGTCACGAAAAATCTGCTTCACGAAATTGTATGCGGTTTTCACATTTGTGATCCTGGAGGTTTAACTTAAATCTGGTGTAGATTTTTCAAAAAAATAAACAATTGTAGTAAAATCGAAAAACGAAGTTGTTTTGTATAGGCACATAATGAGCACCGGACACAAAGTCGCGAGTGTAAGCTAATTCAAAATATAATAAGAAAAAAGGTCTTTTATGCTAAAATTACCAAAAAAAAAAAAAAACAGTACAGTTTTGCTAACAGTGATCGAACGCCTTGTCACGCGAAATAGCTCTTCAAGTCACGACCGTAGACATTGATTTGCTTTACGATCACCACGTCTAACAATAAGTAGTAAAACATCCAACTATTTAAAAGATCTATTGCGCATATGCATAATATAAACCAATTTTTACTGTCGAATTATTATTACGTTTAATATTTTTTACTGTAAAAATATTGTATTTAATAATTTTTTCTCTATTTGATCCCTTTGAAATTGAACCTATAAGTTACTTTTAAGTTTTAACTATACCTGGCACAGTGGCGGCGTAGGGTAGATGGGCACCCGGGGCGGTTTTATATTGAGCATCACAAATAAAAAACCTAATACTAAACATGCTTACGAGACTTTATTTTAGTAAAATTCTTCTCTGTCTCTTTCAATTGAAAAAATTGAAAGATTGGTAAGTCGCACTTGGCTCATTGTGGACCTTAAGTAAGATTTCATTAATTTCAGCTTTAAAAATCTTCTGTTACATGAAGCCACCGAAACACAAATTGTTGAAAAACTCGAAGACATCGCTAAATTTGAAACATACTCAGAATAGCCCCATTTTACAATGGATCTGAAAAGCACCAATGTAGTCCACATTTTCTCAGATTCAACTACTTATTAGGCAGAAATATTGGCGGCTTCCAAACGGCGAAAATTCAAGGTAATGTTCAAAGGAAGTTATTTTTTTATGTCTTTAAGGAGAGATTTTGTGCGCCTTCTTTGAGCTCCTCAAGTAGATATATATATATATATACTTGAGGAGGATATATATATATAATATATATATATATAACTTTATAAGTAGCGACATTACATGTATCTTGCAGTGAAGGACGTTAATCATCATACTATGTTTAACAATACATAATATATGAAAATATGATTTATATAGTGAGCACCATTAGGTGCAGCTACACAACACATCTTCGTTACATGTGAATGCCAAAGCCAAAGTAACCAGCTTTACATTAAAATGTTTTAGTACATGTTTTTAAGTTTTATAAAATCACTTACATCAGGCATATTGGACTATTGGCCAATGTGCTCATAGGATGTTCTACTACTTAAACGTTGGACGTACGGACCTTGTGTTACAAAGACTTGTTATACAGACATATTGCAAAAAAAATATTAGAGTAGATGGATATTCTTGTTTAAATGCACTAATTGTAAAAAAAATTATAAAGTACATAAATCAGCACGATTAAGCCTATGCTTACTAGTTCAAAATTATCAAAAGAACAAATGTAACACTTTTTCATTCCTAATAGGAGTGTAATAGAAGATTTAATAATTTTATATTATTGCATTAAATCTGTAAAATATGATTAGAAAATAGTCATAATACATACTCGCAACTATATGTGAAAAACTACAAGGTGTTTTTATTCCGACCATGAATAATAAAATGTATCAACACTAATTTAAGTGTCCGGAATGTGATTCTGTAAACATGTGGCGGTAATTATTTAAAATTATTAATTTTTTTTTTTTGGTTGTTAGGTTTTTTTGTCATATTCCTTGCCTACGAATTTGTCAGGCGTCAAAAATATTTGTTGTTTATGGGGTTTTCGTGGTGTTTTATGGGTTCCCCCTCGTTAATTTTATATGGAATACCATTTTTTAGCAACAATATTTCTGAGAAAAAAAATTTGAGCCATTTTTCGCAAAAGCCGCGATTGTAAATTACCCATGTGGCTTTTCAATGAACAACACACCCAACACTATATTCCATCTATATAAACCCTGTCACACATATTTATTGTAACAATTGTGATTTGTACTCTATCTATATTATGCGAAATTGTGAAGTACTGGGGCATTTCACGTCTAGCGGACGACCAAAAAAAAAATGATGTCGTGAATTTTGTTTATACTCTGGTCAGTTATCGACTGACCCGTTGGCGCAGTTTGCAGTGACCCTGTTTTCTGCTCCAAGGGTTGTGGGTTCGATTCCCGCCCCGAGTCTAGGTGTAATATAATATGTTTATTTATATATGTATTATTTATATATGTATTATTTATATATGTATTATATATATATGTAGTATGTATTTATTTTTAAAAAAAAGTATATCAGTCGGCTGTTACCTAAAACACAGGCATTAAGTTGCCTACCTTAGGAACAGACGACCTTGTGTGTGTGTTAAACATATTTATATAAAAAAAAATAGTTATACTTCTAGTAGACGTGGATGTGTACACACAATGTTTTTTTCGTATGATGCTTTATTGCTGAGTTATGAGCTTTTAAAAATTTACTTAGAATGAAGTCCGTTATTTTTAGATGCTTATTATCTGTATCAATTCATTTGTAAAAAAAAAAAAAAAAAAACAGAAAGTATTGCTTCTTATAGTTAAAAAGTGGAAGTTTTTAATTTTTGTATCAAATTCTAAATTTGAATTTTTTTACATATATTAAACCGGAAGTGAAAATTTCAAACCAATGTTTGAGTAACGTCGACCCTTTTTATTTTTAATATTTTAAACTTGAATTAAAGCTTTAAATGTACTAATTTTTAAATTTTTAATTTCGGATTTAAAAATTTAAAAATTAGTACATTTAAAGCTTTAATTCAAGATTTAAAATTTCAGACTTGATTTACAAGATTATATGCAAAAAGTAAAATTTCTCACCATTGCTATCTGACATACCCAATTTAGAATAATTTTCATGAATAATAAAATTATTTTAGTTAGAGAGTACATATTATACTTCATTAAATATTACAAAACAAAGTCCTCCGCCACATATGTCTGTCTGATCGCGATAAACTGAAAAAGTACTGCATGGATTTTCTTTTGGTTTTCATCAATAGATACAAGTGATTAATGAGGAAGGTTTAGGTACATATACATACCCCGGGTGCAGATGGGACAGACCACTAGTAAACAATTTTTTTTTGTGTGTACAATAAAGAGTAAATAAATAAATAAATAAGATAATACTTCTAACCTGCAGTAGTTTAGATGCTTCTGATGCACACTTTTGCCAGGTGCCCATTTCATCTCGGCACACAATACTATATTTGTTCCCAGATCTTTTCACTATTTCTTTAGCCAAGAAAGATTTGCCACTACCAGGAAATCCTACTAAAACAAGCAACTGAAAAAAAGCATGATACATAAAACAATGAGAAAGATACAATAGATTTAAACTAAAACCATTTTTAAAACACACAGCCATTATTTATATTTAATAATCTTTTAATTTTTTTTTTTTTAAACAATAATATATTACCTCTTTTTCTTTACTGATTAAAGCTTCATTAAACGGCTCTGGTTTTAGTTCTTTAGGATTAAATTCCGGTTTACTCGTTGGTATGTTAGCTATAGAGTGTCCAAGGAAAAACTGTTCTGGTGTATAAAATTTGAGTCCAAGATTCTTAGCCAATAAAATGTCAGCCATAGAATGATCTTTCTTCCTCCCAGGAGCCCAATTAGCTATTCTACCTGCAGCATCTCCACAGTAAAAACTGGTATCCATGTTGATAGACAGATTATCATTTTTCTACAAGGAATTTAATATTTTCAGATGTATATATATATACTTATATTACAAAGAAGAAAGATCTTAAGCTACTTTTATAGTATTTAATTTCATTAGAATCCAAACAAGGTAAGATCAATGTCCTCAAAGCACTACACTTAAACTCTTAACACTTTATCCATTCTAAGGAGCAGCGCAGCATCCATAAATATTAAACAAATCTGAGGGATATTAAAACTATACATCGGTGAAACTGTTTAAGACATCTAGTAAATTATAAAATAAAACATAATTAATTATTAAGCAAGTAATTTTGCTTTTTAAATTATGTTTTTACTTTAATTTTAATTATTAATTATATAATTGATGATAAAATTTTTTGCTCTTTTAAATAGAATACCATGTCCTTTAAAAATCTAACCTGTTCTGCAAGTACTTTCCACATACCAGGAGCAGGCTTCCTGTAAAAACCTTTACCGGTTGCCAGAAAAACTTGTATTGGAATATTTAATTTTGCAACTATACCCTCAATTTTCTTCTTAAACTCTTCAATTTTAACCCTTCCATTTCCGATTGGAGATTGATTACTCAATATTACAATTTTGTAACCATCATTGAATTTTTCCAATAACTTTTGTGAAGTTTGAGGATAAGCTATTTGCCAATCATTAGTTTCTACAGGATGCACTTTGCCAGACTTTGTCTTAATAAGAGTACCATCCATATCAAAAGCAGCAATTTTATGACTCGACTTGACACCTTTAGCAGTAAATATATAAACTTCTCCTTTGTCCACATCTTCCCATACATTATTCATGGCTTCCTTTGTATTTATGGTTTGATCAAGTTCAGACTGAATTTTTGACTTTTTCCTTGGTGATATTTCAATTTTTTCCTCCTCTAACTTTCTCTTATTGTTATTTTGGTTTGACTCTTTGTCAGGAGGTGGGTCAAATTCGATAATGTGTATGTAACTGTTCAAAAGAATTTCAATTCTACTACCATGTTTTACTTTATACTTCCCATTTCTTTTCAAAGCAAATCCGTCCAAGCCAGACGGATTAATACCTAACGGTTTAATTTCAACTTCGCATTCTTCACAATCAGCTTTTAAGCTAACTAACAATATATTATGAAAGTTTAAGCAATGACAATTTATTTAAAAAATTTGTTTTTTTAAATAATACTTACTTTGCTGTCGTGAGCACGACTGATCTTTAATTTTGGTGACTTTGCTACGACCTACGAAAACTTCTACATTATGAGGTAATTTTACAGGCGCATGCGAATCTAATAAGCAACGTAAAAAACATTGACGAATCATAATGAAAATTTAAATTTACTTGAAAAGTACAATTTTAGGGTCAAAAAAAGTCCATCAACTGTTGTAATAATTATGAAATACGACAATATTTATTACTTTATGGAGATAATTTATCAAAATTTACAAATGATCAATTTTTTTTTTGACAAGTCTAACAACAAAGACCAAAAAGTAAAGACCAAACAAAGACCAAAGAGTATATAAATAAATATATAATTAACAAAAACTATTAAAAATGATGATACTTATTTATCTGGTTTTAAAAAGTAAACATTTCTATTTTAGACATAAAATATATTTTTTTTATCGTATATTCTTCTTACCGTCTTATATAATATATTAATTGGGATGAAAATACATAGAATATAGAAAATGCTTAATATTATAAATGTGAAATGTAAGTTTGTTTCTTACGCTTTCACGCAAAAACTACTTATCCGATCATCATGAAACTTTGTACACATATTCTTGGAGGTATTAGAAGTAACACAGGATACTTTTTTTTGGCTGCGATAACCGACGTCTACGCGGGCGAAGCTGCGGGCAGAAGCTAGTAGAGAATACTATAGATCTATATATGTCATATGTCATCACCGTCATATCAGCCATTGGGCATCTAATTTACATAGGCCTCCCCCATTAACCTCCAGAGCGACCGAGTTAAAACAGCCTCCATCCGACGGCTTCCAGTGACTTTCCCCAAGTCGTCTCTCCATCTTGTGGACGGTCTGCCGACGCTGCGTTTGCCGGTACGTGATCTCCGTTCGAGAACTTTTCTACTCCATCGGCCGTTTAAGCTGTCCCAGAGCCATACTAATCTCATGCAAGGTGATGTACGGGATATCTTCGGAATTATATCGGGTACGCTCGGCTCTTGGATCTTCAACCGAACTACAAACAGGTTGGTTGACCGAGGTATATAACTTTCCGTAAAACTTCTCGACCTCCTTCAATATTTCAGCTCTGGTCGACGCTGTACCTCCATCCTCTGTTTTCAACTTCGACAACCGACTTTGACCAACAAACGAATCCTTTGAGAACATATCGTGTCTCAGAGATTTCCATATCCATCTGTTGATCCGCCTATATACTTCAACGTCACCAGAGGACTGCAGTCTTAATAAGCGTCGTTTTTCCATGAGACTTTGAGTTTAATCAGAGAGTTTTCGGGGGCTGCTTTTACGGCCGGGTCTGTAAAATCGGCTCCCGACTGCATGGACAGTGTTCACCAACCTGTTGTTTATATCGTCCACAGAAATGCAATCGTCAAGACAATCGAAACGATTAGATAATTCAAGCTGAAAGCTCTCGGGGTTTTGGATATGTGCGTTAAATGGTTTCAGTTTAGACTTCATCAGGCTTGACAGTTCCAGTTTAACATTGATATTCAATGTGTCTTTAACCAATAGGTAATTATTTTCGGTTTTCAGCCTATAGATCACGGTGTCGTCATTGAACATCTGTCTTCTGGTGGTCATGATGAAGTCTATTTCAGTCCTAGTGGAACCATCAGGACTAATCCATTTCCATTTTCTGTGAGACATCTTCTGGAAGGAGGAATTCATCAAAAAAAGTCCCTCCTTCTTCACAAAATCGGCCAGCCTCTGTCTTCTTTGGTTCCGCTGTCCATATCCAAATTGTCCCACTCTCAGCTCATAGTCTCGTTTTTTGCCTATCTTCCCGTTAAAGTCCTCAATGACAATATTGAAATATTCGTGTATATGGCTCTACAGATGTTTTCATACTTAGCCTCTACTTCTTTATCTGGATGTGCCGAGATCGGTGCGTATACCTGTATGACATTATACTCAGAGTATCTCTTAGATACTCTGAGTATAAGGTACGCGCAATCTTGTTCGACATACTTCCGATGGTCACAATGTTGCCAATGAGAGACCTGCGGACCATATACCCGATACCTTCTTGGAACTGTCGGGGGCCCACCTGGTAGTAGAACAGGTTACCGGATTTCAGGCTCTCTTCGGACATCAGAAAAACCCATAATGGGTTAGCCGGAAATAGTCAGGGACTGGTAGCCTGGGCTCGTTTTTGTAGGTCATATGGGTTGCCAATTATTCGCCACGCTTGGCAGGCGTGTTGGCGAGCGCAATGTGTTATGTCAAGATATGGTGACGCCGCTGCCCATCACAACCCTGGTTGGTGCATAGTTGTTAGTATCCGACCGAAGCTTCGGCTTCGGCTTCGGCATCGGCCACCTTCGGCCAAAAAAACCATCTTCGGCGAAACCTTCGGCTTCGGCCGGGTTTTGGGCCGACGAAAGTTTTGCCGAAGGTCCGAGCAACCATCGAGATTGAACGAACTGTTACGAAAGACTGAGTGAGAGAGCGACGAACGGGGAGTCACTGTCAAATATCATTATATCACATCCCTGATTAAACAAAATGATTTGAAATGATTAAAAATGATTAAAAATGATTAATTTTTTAATCATTTTTAATCATATTTAATCATTTCTAATCATAAAATAGCTTTGTGAATTTCTGTCACCTCTTATGATTTAAAATGATTCAGTTAGGATTAAAAATTTTTAATCATATTGAATCATTTCTAATCATAAAATACTTTGTGAATTTCTGTCACCTCTTATGATTTGAGAAAAATGATTTGAGATGATTAAAAAATTTTTAATCATTTTAAATAATATCCGATCATATTTTAATAATCAAAAATGAAGCTACGCAAAGTTAGCACCCCACTGAAGGATTTTTGAAATCAAAATGACTTTAATCGATAGGTCTACGTTAGGTCTGTATAGGTCCACCAAAATTTTTGTTAGGTCGCCTATTTTTTTTAATAAATATTTTTAATGAATAGGTCTATTTTTTCAACAAAAAAAAAAAAAAAACCTAACAACCTAAAAAAAGACCTAATAACCTATTATTGATAGGTTGTTAGGTCTTTTTTTTTTTGTTGAAAAAATAGACCTATTTATTAAAAAATTTTTTTAAAAAAAATAGGCGACCTAACAAAAATTTTGGTGGACCTATACAGACCTAACGTAGACCTATCGATTAAAGTCATTTTGATTTCAAAAATCCTTCCATGGGGTGCTAACTTTGTGTAGCTCAAAAATGATTGAAATGATTAAAAATTTTTAATCATTTTTAATCATTTTCAATCATATTTTAATGATTTAAAATGATTTAAAATGATTAAAATTTTTAATCATTTTAAATCATTTTGTTTAATCAGTGATTGCAATGCAAACTCAAAGTCTCGACGCGCATGCAATGAATTACTTAATAAAGAAATGATTATTTTTTACAAATAAATCACAAAATCACACACTTTTATTACCATCTCTAAATCAACTTCTATATGAGACAGTCAATATAAACCTTGAATATTGAAATTTTAAAATAATTTTAATATTATTTGTAGCTTGTAGACAATATTGAACAAAATTAATTACTGAGAGATTATAAACCTTCGGCTTCGGCTTCTGCCGAAGGTTGTGGCGATTGCCGATTAATCGGCTTCGTCTTCGGCTTCAGCCAAAATAGACCTTCGGTCGGACACTAATAGTTATTCAATGTTCGCACGCTATGGCCTTAGTCGCCTTTTATGACACCTCGGCAAGAAAGAGGTCGGGACTTTTTTTCTCTAGCGGTCAACATTTCTATTAAATAGTCATAATTAGTTTTAAAAGTTATATTTATAAAGTTATTAATACTGAACGAACTACTTGTTACCTAGTGGCAGCTGTCAAATGTCATCATCAAATCATTATTGAACATAGATGATAGAAGTCATAGAAGTGTGCACAGAGTACTTTGTATATAACGGGAAGTGTGTGTGTTGTAGAATTTCGAAGTTTACGTGGTGTTATGTGTGTGGCTTATGGAATTTTAAGTACTAAATCTGTAAAAATAAACGAAATAATACCTGAAGAACGTTATTTACCACAATCTCTTAAGTTCTAGTGTCATTCTTTAATTTTGAAGTTTATTTGAACAGTGAAAATTAAGGTACATAGATTTATCAATTATAATAACAGTAACTTATTTTATATATTTTTTAATTGGGATCAATTTTTAATTCTAGACAATATACTCTATCATAATGTCCCTGACAAAAAGAAAACGTTCAAATGAAAATGAGCAATTACTCGAGAATGGTGATATCAATTCAATTAACAACCGGAGTAACATCAAAGGCGACGAAATAAATATTGCTGTGCTGTTATTTCTATATACACTTCAAGGTATTCCCTTAGGACTCGCAGGAGCAGTTCCCATGTTATTACAAAATAAGGGAATCACATACACACAACAGGTTAAATATACTTTTTTTAAATAAATAATAAATGTCCATTATTTCAAAAATATACAATTAAGGCATTATAAGTCTGATTTATGTATTAGATTAGTGTTAAAAAATAATTATTCATAGTCTATAAGAAAAGAGGTAATAAAACAAAACTATACTAGCTATTGAAACTAAAAAAGTAATAATATAATGTATTTAATATAATTTCATATTTTCATGTTTGCAGGCTGAATTTAGTTTTGTGAACTGGCCCTTTAGTATAAAACTGTTGTGGGCACCAGTAGTAGATGCTATCTTTTGGCCTGAATTTGGGAGAAGAAAAACGTGGCTTGTACCTGTTCAGTATTTAATTGGAATTGTTATGATCATTATGTCATATAGTATGACTGACTGGCTTGGACGGGATGAACAAGCTCCACATATGACAATTCTTACAATATCATTTTTATTCCTAAACTTCTTAGCAGCCACTCAAGATATTGCTGTTGATGGTTGGGCTTTGACAATGCTACAACGGTACTTTTTTTATTATAACTTGAGGAAAAAATGTTAACACTTTAGTTATTTTTTCTTATTTTATAATTATTTTAAACAATTTCATTATATTTTCAGACGCAATGTGGGACATGCCTCCACGTGCAATACTGTTGGTCAAACGGCAGGATTCTTTCTTGGATATGTCTTATTTCTGGCATTAGAATCCCCTTACTTCTGTAATAAATATATTAGGACTATACCTGAAGAGACTGGTCTTGTTACTCTATCTGGTTTCCTTTTATTTTGGGGTTGGGTATTTATTGTTACAACAACTGTAGTTGCCATTTTCAAACATGAAGACAATGACCAAATAAGTTTAAAGGAGAGTGAACCAAAGGGCATAAATGACATTGTAAATGCATATAAACAGCTTTTAACAATTGTAAAGCTACCATCTGTGAGAACTTTAGCTCTTGTTCTATTTACTGCAAAGGTAAACTTAAATAATGTAATATAATAACTAGCATCATAAGTACTGTTTACTTGAATGTTGAAATTTATTTTTCAGATTGGTTTCTGTGCTAGTGATGCAGTCTCGGGCTTAAAGCTAGTTGAAGCGGGAGTACCACGTGAAGATATGGCACTTTTAGCTGTACCTTTAGTTCCAGTTCAAATTATCATGCCTGTGGTATGTAGTAATTTCTATAATTAAAGAACTGCTTAAAACCCATCTAAATTAAGCAATGTCTTTTTTTTCACATTACTATTGGTTACTGGTTGCATCCTATAAGTAGTAAGTTAGTATTATGTTTTTATCATTTCTTAATTCACAATATATCTAACGTTAAAAATTAATTTTGAGCAAAAATGCACTTAGGTGCATTAAAATAAATTACATTATGAAGTATTCATTTGTAACATTTTTGTAATATTAAAATAACACCTTTTTTACCACTAGCCAAAACATTGCTATATTTACATGGAACTAGAACTAAAACAAAATTCAATTTTAATTTGTCTGTGTACTTACTAGCAGATATCTGATTTCATAAAAAGTTACTAAGCTTAGTATTTTTATTGTAGTAAAGGGTTAGGAACACATAGGTTAAATATTATACTTTTTTCCAAAACAAAATGATTGAAATATATATAAATAAAATCAAAATCCATCTCAATGGTCAGTATAAATGATTCCTTGTAAGTAATTTTCTTATTGATTTATTCACTATTCTCTTACAGATTCTTGCAAAATACACAACAGGGCCAATGCCCCTATCACTCTGGTTGCGTGCTTTTCCCCTACGATTACTAGTGGGCCCACTAGCAGCTGCACTGGTAGCTCTTACACCGAGTTTACTTGGCGACTCTGGTCCTTCATATTTCTACCTCTTCATTTTAATGATGCTATATGTTTTTCATCAGGTTAGTTAATTAAATGTTATATAAATATTTGTTGATATAATAGATATTGATAGAAGACATACTATATATATATAAAATTATATTTTAAATTTGACCTAATTTCTCTATAATGGCTTAAATATTATAATTAATGTGGACACTCACAGCCCCGTGCCATTGATAAGCAATCTGCTAATGCCACGGCAGATACAGATATTTCGAAGTACGCCGTGCGCCGAAACCTTTATCAGCCTCTTTAGCTGCTGAGCCGTCATAAATAATAAATAAATAAATATGTTTAACATACACACGGTTGTCAGTACCTAAGGTTTTCCTAAGGAAACTTAATGCCTGTGTTTTAGGTAACAGCCGACTAATATTCAATTTTTTTTAATTAAACATACATACAAATAATACATATATAAATATATTTTACACCCAGACTCGGGCGAGAATCGAACCCACAACTGCGCCATCGCCAACATCGCCACACTGCCAACTGCGCCAACGGGCCAGTCATAGAGAACTCTCGCTACTAACGCTCTTTACCCATGGAGTATAGAGGTAAAGGAGCACTATCTTGTGTTACGAAAAGTGTCCCCGATATAACCTTAAATAAAGATGTTGATAATAAGTTATCTAAAACAGTTAAGTTCAGATCATATTCTTCGCAACACCAGCGACCCCTTTATTTAATGCTATTTTGTGGACACTTTTTGTGTCAAAAAAAAAATGAGATGGTGCTCCTTTATCTCTACACTCCATTTCTTTACCATTCTCGTCTTAGTTTCCGCGTTTGTCTCGCTCACAAGTGCGCAAGGATTTCAACATTACCTGAGACTTTATAGACTAATTTGATTAGAATTTTCATAGTAGTTAAATTTTTATTTTATTTTTATGTTACATTTATATATTAATTGTCATGTACTTGAGTTTCTCGAAGTTTTAATAAATCAATAATCCTGTATAATACCACTATACATAATGACTGGTAAATTACTATCAATATTTAAGGAGACTACTCGGTACGTGATTCTCATTCGAATTATGTAAAAAAAACAGGTAAATATTAATAAACTTTTAAGTAAAGTTTCTCAACAATTATCCAATTATGTACGCGTCGTCTGGACACCCTAGCAGCTAGCTGCACTGTCGACACAAAACAGGTAGTTTACCTACGTCCAAACGCCGCCACGTGTTAACAGGGTAGCAGGATAAACAAGCATGATCCAATCCCCCTTAATACTTTAATCCTGGCTTAGGATAGGCAAAAATACTAAGATATTTTACTCGTTTAAGCAACAAATTTGTTGACTAGGTAAATGATGTGAACTTTGGCAATTTTTAGATGTTAACAAGCCTATTTTTTTACATAATTCGAATGAGAATCATGTGCCGAGTAGTCTCCTTAAATATTGATAGTAATTTACCAGTCACCTGTATTTTTTTTTTTTTTTTTTTTTTTTTTTTTTTTTTTTTTTTTTTTTTTTTTTTTTTTTTTTTTTTTTTTTTTTTTACGCAGGGGAATCCATTTACGGATGATATCCAGGACGCCCGGGTCGGCAGTCCTAGACCTATGTCGGACTCGGCACTTTGGGAGTGCACTACCGTACTAAACCCCTGCGGGAGCCTTCAGCCGCTTTAATTGGAGGGTCCCGGATCTGCAGGCAACAGGATCCCTCCAGCGACAGGCTGGCCTCGGCGAAAAGGCCAGACTTCTCCTCCATGGGGACTGTCCGGCTAACCTCTGCAACAGTCCCGACGACGCCGTGTCTAGCAGGACCGGGTTCCCATCCCGGCCCGACACGGGCACAAGGGCGTTACAGGAGGCGCATTAAGTAGCGCCTCCTACGCACCCCCATTCGTCGCCCACGGATGGAGGCCACGTCGGCGGCCTCCTCTCTCATCCGCTCGTCGGCCTCCTTCTGGGACATTACTGTCTCGCAGAAGGAGACCATCGCCTTCCAGGACTCGTCGTCGCCGAGCATCGCGGTGATGACGCTCGGGAGCGACAAGTCCCCTCCGACGACCGACATCAGACCTTGACGCAGCACCGCCCATCTCGGTCTCGGCAAGAACCTCCGCCACGAGCTCCCACGGGGGGTCGCCGGCTAGAGCAGTAGCTGCGGCCCACGATACCGTACGGTACCCCCGAATCACCCTCACCGCGATTGTTCGCTGCGCAGCGCGCAGCGCCGCCTTATTTTTCGCGGTGAGGCGATCCGCCCAAACCGGGGCACCGTACGTCGCCATACTCCGGCAGACTCCGGAGTACAGCTGCCTGCAGGCGGCGCTGGGTCCTCCGAGGTTCGGGAGGAGTCTGCCCAGCGCACTCGCCGCCTTCACGACCTTCGGTCCCACCATCGCGAAATGTGGGCCGAAGGTCCACCCTCCGTCCAGGATGAGCCCGAGATACTTCATTTGCGGGCTCATCCTGACTCTCCCCTCTCCGACCTGAAGGGTAGCCCCCGGTGGAGGTCCCTTGCGGCCGGTCCCGCGGAAGAGCAGGGCTTCGGTCTTGTCAATCCTGACACGAAGCCCTAAACTCTCTATGCGGCTGATCACGAGGTCGAGTCCGACCTCGGCCAGCCGCGCCGCCTCCTTGTAGTTTCGTCCTCGGGAATAAACGAGGGTGTCATCCGCGTAGCAGATGACACCCATCCCGGGGAGGAGGCGGCCTCGCAGGACCCAGTCGTACCCGATGTCCCACAGGATCGGACCCAGAACGGATCCCTGCGGGACACCGCAGCCGACTCGCCACCACTCCACGGACCCCGACCGGTTCTCGAGGCCTACCCTTCGATCGGAGAGGTACGCCTCCAACAGCCTCCTTAGATACGGGGGCACTCCGAAGTATTTTAGTGCCTCCCGTATCACCGCGTGCGGCAGACTGTTGAAGGCGTTCGCGATGTCCAATGACACCGCGACCACCACTTCCCTTCCGTGTTCCGCCTCACCCGTCACCGCCCGCAGGCGTTTGAGGGCGTCGACGGTCGACCGTCGTGCTCGAAACCCGAACTGGGATTCTGAAAGTCCGGGTCCCGAGCCCTCCTCCAGGTGCTGAACGAGCCGGGAGGCCACTATCTTCTCCAAGGCTTTCCCGGCTTCGTTCAGCAGCACCACCGGTCGCACCGCCGAAACCGAGTCCGGGGTCCGCCCTGCCTTAGGTAGTAGGCAGAGCCGACCTTCCTTCCAGGCCTCCGGGAACTGGCCAGACCGTAGGCAGCGGTCAAACAGCTCCCGGAGGCTGTCGCCGAGGTGCCCGAGAGCGATTGCAAGAACTCTCCCGTGCACCCCGTCTGGACCCGGCGCCCTCTTCTTACTTTGGAGGCGGGTAATAACCGCCTCCATTTCAGCCTCCGTGACGGGTGACGGAACACCCTCCTCCGTGTCCGGCGTCTGCCGAGCCATTCTGGGGGGAACGAAGTCCTCAGGTTCGTCGGGGAAGAGTTCCCCGACGATCCTCCCTAGTTGGTCCGGCTGGAGCGTATCGCTGATTGGGGCCGACTGGGCGCGAAGCTTGTTCCGCGCCCACATATACGGTCGGCCCCAGGGGTCCCTTTCTAGGCCCCCCACTAGCTCCAGCCAGGCCTCCTCCTTGGCTCGGCATATGGCCTGCTGCAGGATCTTCGTCTTCTCCACGTAGATCCTGCGCAGCGTATCGTCCCTGTCAACGTCCTGCGGGCGTCTCCGCCTGCTCCGGGTATATTCCCTCCTGGCCCCGTTGCAGGCGGCCCGGAGACCGGCTATCTCAGCCGACCACCAGTATAGTGCCCGCCGCGGGGGTGGACGCTTCGCGGGCGGCATGGCCGCTCTGCAGACAGCAGAAAATGCGTCGCAGAGCCGACTAGCCGCCTCATCCAACCCAAACTCCGATAGCGGCGGGAGGCTCCAGCGGCCGACGATAGCGGCCTCCTCTGCCAGTTCCCGGTCGAGCTTGGACAGTGCCCAACGCGGAAACTGGCTTCGCCCCCTAGACGACGTTGACGACGACGCCGGACGGACGGGAGCTGGAGACACCTCGAACCTTATGTACCGATGGTCCGAGAGAGTCTCCACTCCCGTCTCCACCCTCCACCCCTCCACTCTGCGCGCGATGGCCGGCGTGGCGAAGGTGACGTCCACCACGGAACCTCCCGACCAACGCACGCACGTCTGGACTGCCCCCACATTGAGTAGGGACAGTCCGGCAGCTAGCGCCCACTCCTCCACCTCCCTCCCTTTTGGGTTCGTAGCGGGATTACCCCAAGCCGTGGACTTGGCGTTGAGGTCGCCGGCCACGAACACCTGGAGGGGGGCTAGCTGCCCCACCAGCGGCCCCAGAACGTCGAGAAACCGTTCCAGGGCCGCCAGGTCACGGTTCGGGGAGAAGTAGACTCCGACGAAAGCCACCTCTCCCCGAACCGCCGCCACGTACCCGCGGCCCCTCGCCTTGACGACGAGGGGGGGGCCGGCTCCAGGCCTCACCACGATCGCCACCGAGTCCTCGGTGTCCCCCGCCCAGTATGGGCTAGAAGGCACGGCGTATGGCTCGGCGACGATCGCGACGTCACTACTCCACTCCGCCATGGACTGCAGGAGAAGGTCCTGGGCCCCGGCGCAGTGGTTGACGTTCGCCTGGAGGACGCTGAGATGCCCAGACATCACTCGGCCATCTCAGCGTCTGCTGCCTCCACTCGGTTCCCCCCTTGGGACAATGGCGGGGGGAACTTCCCGCGGGTTGATGGGGGCTTGCATGCCATGCCCCCCATCACGTGGCCTGCCGGCCTACCGGCGTCCGCGCACACCGCGCAATGAGCGGCGGCCGAACATCCGGCTGCTTTGTGGCCTGCCTGACCGCAGCGATAACACAGAGTGCTGCGGTCAGTACCATCTGGGCACGCGCCGGCGACGTGCCCTAGTCCCAGGCATCGGAAGCAATGCCTGGGACGCGCCTGCAGGAGGTGGACCGTCGCTTTGGTCCACCCCACTTCTATGCTCCCGGCCTGCAGCAGCTTTTTCGCAGCCGCCGCCGGGAGCTCAATGTGGGCCGACCCTGGCCCCATTTGCCCCGTGCGGATGTTCCGCACGAGGACCTGCCCTGCGGAACATCCCCCCTCCTTTGCCACCGCTATGGTGAGCCGTTCCGCAGAGACCGCGTCGCTCAGGCCTGAGATTCTCAATTCGGCCTTCTTTTCAGGCCTGAGCACCTCCACCTCCTCCGCCAGGGTCTCCCTCAGGCGAGCGGCTAGGGCGTCCGCCTTTTCGCCACTCGTGGGGCCGGGAATCTCGATCAGGCGCGCCCCGGTCGCCGACTGGCGGATCCGGAGCGGGCCGATTCCCAGCTCCTTAAGGTCGACGCTCGTCTCGGCCTTAAGGAGCGCCGACCCGTAGGTTGCCCCCCTAGCCGCTGCCTCCGGCCGTAACTTTATTATTACGGCCGAGGAGCGGGGGAGCGCTAGTTTGGGCTTTGTGGTCCCCTTCTTCTCCGGCTGCGCTGGAGCAGCTGGTTTCTTTGGCGCCGCGGTCTTCGCCGGCGGCGCTGAGGTCGTCTTCTTCTTCTTCGCGGCTGACTTGCGGCTGACGACCTCAGTCCAGCTAGCCGCCGGCTCCGCACGTGATTCAGCCAGTTGTGGGGCCGCTTCCTTCGCGGTGGAAGGGCCAAATGCGGTCCACTCCACCTCCTTCCCCTTTCCCTTTCCCTTTCCCTTCCCTTTTCTCGATGCTTGGGGAAGGGCGGGGTACTCCTCCCGGCCCGTCTGCGTCACCACTTCCGTATTAGGGGCCACCGAACCCCTGCCCTTTTCCTCCAGCGCGGCCCTTGTGGCCCGCGCCAGCGGTGCGTTGTCTCCGGCGAGAGGAGGGCGGCAAGAAGGGGCCGCCGAGCGCTGGAGCTTCGAAAGGTGGCCGTCCACAATGTTGCCGACCATATGCGCGAGATCGCGCATAAAGTCGGCATTTTCCTTCATGTTCGAGGATTCAGCCGCCTTTTTACGGCTGTCCTCGAACTCCCTCCTGTAGGAGCGGATCTCCTGTCGGACCAACTCCAGCTCCCGCGAGAGCCGATTGTTGTCGGCCCTCAGTCGGCGGACCTCATCCGACTCGTTGCGGGCCACCAGGGACTCCAGCACCTCCCTGATGGACCCGGCGGCCCTCCTAATTTTGGCGGCGTACCCTCCCCTGAGGCTTACAGATTTGCCGGTTAGGCCGAGGATCAAATTGATATTTGCCTCCGACGCCACCATCAGCTCCTCGGCCCCCCGCCTGTCCACGTCATCTAACACGATGGGGACCTCCTCCGTCGGATCTCCCACCTCCTTCTGCTTGCAGAAGGCCCTCCTTTGAAGGGCTGCCTCGAATCCCTCCTCGCGGTCACGCTCCACGCGCTCCCGCAGAGCAGCCCTGGCGCTGGTCAGCGTATGCGCTTTGCCCCGCTTGGCCGCTGAGCGCGGTATGGACTTTGCGGCCACACCTGCCTCCGTCTCCGTGGCGGTGTCTTCCGACCCCCCGGAGTACAGACGTTTCCTCCCGAGGTCTGTTTCAGACAATGAGGTAATGGAGATGTCCTCCAGAACCTCCATTACTCCATCCGGTTGGCCCTGAGAAGGGCCTTTGGGTTGGCCCTGAGAAGGGCCTTTGGGTTGGCCCTGAGAAGGGCCGTTGGGGTGGCCCTGAGAAGGGCCTTTGGGTTGGCCCTGAGAAGGGCCGTTGGGGTGGCCCTGAGAAGGGCCTTCGGGTTGGCCCTGAGAAGGACCGTTGGGTTGGCCCTGAGAAGGGCCGTTGGGTTGGCCCTGAGAAGGGCCGTTGGGTTGGCCCTGAGAAGGGCCGTTGGGTTGGCCCTGAGAAGGGCCTTTGGCAGCTGCACTTTTACTCCGCGTAATCATTCCAACACAATTAGTCACACAGACAAAACAATCTAAAACCCAAGTCTAGCTTATAGCGTTTGGTCACCTGCCTGCCACCTGCGTTACCGGGGTCAGGACAGGGTCCAGGGGAGACGAACGAGGACGTAGCTATAAACACTTGGGGACTCCCCCACCAGTCACCTGTATAGTGGTATTATACGTGAGACAATTTTGGCGATTTTTCGACTCCCCCTCCCCTCTTGGTGAGATTTCATGAGATTTGGCTCGACCCCCTTCCCGCTTCCCATAATCTCACGTAAGATTTTTAAAATGTGTATTTGTAATGTAAATGAGTTAATCTGTGCTGTAAAATGTAATCGACATTAGATTTATTAAAAAAACAATTTTCTTATATATTTTTTTATTTAAGACTAGTGAGTTGTTTAAGATTATATTATGTTTTATATTATGAAGAAGAAGTGTAGTTTAAGATTTTTAATGACGGAAAAAAAAGTACGTGATATTGAACGAGACCACCGTCCTCCCCCCACGTGAATTTTAGTGAGATTTCGCTCGACCTAATTAATGGATGCCCACTAATAATTATTTTATTTAAGAAAACTCAATGTACAATTAATTATTATTATTATTGCATTTTCAGACTTGTCTATACTGCATGTTCGTGGCGGTAATGGCGTTTTTCGCTAAAGTGTCGGACCCGGCTGTCGGCGGTACATATATGACATTATTAAACACAGTATCGAACTTGGGTACCAATTGGCCTAATACATTAGCACTTTGGGCAATAGACCATTTGACTTACAAAACATGTAATGCGTCGGAACTAACCGATAATACATGTTCTACGCAATTAGAAACTGAGGTAAATTTTGAATTGTATATTATTTGACTTTATAAGACCCTCTGAACCTTATTATAATTATATAGGTGCTATTAAAGACATCTAAAATTATATCATATTATTTAATTAACTATGATTTTTTTAAAAAGTATTTTTTTATGTTTTTTATATTGATTGATGTTTGAAATATACATCTTATTTATATTTCTAGTGATAATCTGAATTATGCAAATATTATAATTTATTAAGTTTTATTTTTATATATTGTTTATAGGTATGCAAAAATAGTGGCGGCACGTGTGACGTAAGAATTGATGGTTTCTATATAGAAGTCGTAATATGTCTCGCAGTTGGTTTTCTATGGCTACAATGGGGCAAGAAAACCATCAACCGACTACAAAGATTACCAACTACAGCTTGGCAAATAGGCCGTAACAGATAAGACTGAATTCTATATTACTAATAGTATAATACAATTTGGCACAAACCAAAAGTAGAAATTTAATTGCCTCCAAATTATCATACAATAATTATGATACTGATCATTAAATGTGTCAAAAATTTTGTGATCCTTTCGGTTGGTCTTCAATTGTTCTATTACATTTTCTCATTCCAAGGTTAGTAATAAATCAATTCATACTTAATACATTGACTCGTATTAAATTAATAAATATACATAGGTGTATTATTTGATTTGAACATAAATATTATATTTATTACATATGTGACATAAAATTTTCTTATTATAATTAACCCTAAGTTATATATATATATATATATATATATATATATATATATATATATATATATATATATATATATATATAACATACTAGCAAGTGTGCTCAATAAAATTGGTACTTTTTTTTACTCATGCTCCCATTTTATTAGTATTGTTTTAAACAAGTTATTTATTTGTATTAGTTGCGTTTCTATGGGAACAGCTTCTCCAGAATGAGACATTTATTGTTAACGATTTAGGCGAATATTAATGTGATAGTTAAGAAAATTAATTTGTTATAGTTTCTAATTTAATTTTTATTTAAATAGTACAATATGTCCAGTTAGTTTTATAATAATGATGTAGTATTAATATAATTGTATACTTTTTAATGAATACAGGGAAACAAAAGAGCATGTTCTCTATAATTTATTTATATACACATCAACATTTCTTAAAATATACAATTCACACTTATAACAGTAAATTTGACAACATTTTTATGCGAATGATTCAAAAATCATTGTAATCACTAAAGTAAAACTATACACGACTATAATTTAAGTGTGAATACTCAGTAATTATATATAATTTACTTTTTTTAAGCGTGTTCACTAACAATACACTATAACACATAGTCGATTTGAAGTGTGTGAAAATAAATGTAAAAAAAAAAATACTTTTAAAAATGTTATGCGTGCAATCACACAGATTTGATATAAAAACACTGAAGCAATGAAATGTTATTTTAGTAAAGATAAAAAAACAGAATACATTCATATTTTCGTATTTTAAACATATAAAAATTATACTTTGTTAATTTTAACTTGACGGTAAAATAAACTCCATTTTACTTTAAATTAAATGAATTTATAAATATGAATTGTTTCTTTAACTTAGAACCTACTTCATGCATACCATAAATACACACATTCCTAGGTACATTACTTGCTACATTACCTCTTATGTCGAGTAAATACATGATATTTGTGTAATAGATTTTTCTGTCTATATGTGCTAAAAATTTGGCAACATCAATATAATATTTGTGTAATAATATATTTAATAACCAATGATTGCTATATAAAATATAAAAAATCTATTTTGAATTTGCGCGATGAGTAGGTAGTCAAAATAATATTTAGTACAGCATATTTGTGCATTCAATTAAATTATGCGAGTACGTAAAAAAAGATTCCATAAATTATTTGAAAACATTCACAAAAATAGTTTATAAAATATAATAAATTAGTTAGAGAACACGATTGTTTTCATTGGTAAATTTAATAAATAATCTATTTACATTAACGACTCGCGACTACAATTTTAGGTATAATATTATAACATATATTATACATATTAACGGTTATTATCGTAGAATAATTCAACATCCGATACGAGTTTATATAATTATGCTTTCACCATAATTTTTTGGCGAAAAAAATCTAGTCCTTCGATTTAATCATATAAATGCGTTGATATAATTATTTCACGTGCTCATTAAATGAACATCAGTGATCGAGGAAAATACACGATGACATCAGCATCTTTTGGTCGTTTTCGCGGTTATATTTTTTCTTTTTTTTTTTGCCGCCGATTAATACAATTCATTAGTTGTAATTATTACTTTCTTAAACATTTTTTAACATACACAAAAAAAATTATTTCATAATTATAATCTTAGAGCATATATACTATTGGAGGCAGCTTCCCGTAGCCCGAACGCTCGATTTTCTCCGTTCATGGCATAAACCATTTCTATTCGGTGAAGCGGTCGGGAGTCAGCTGTGCTGTGACCAATCGCGAGCGACTAGAGAGAGATAGCATGTAGTCCGATGTCTTTCTCTCTCTACAACTTCGTTTAAACTTTTGGCCTAAGGGAAGCTGCCTCCAGTAGTATATGCTCTAAGATTATAATAGATACTTATCTAATTTAAAGACCATTGCAGTTATTAACTTAAATGTATTGTGATTTTAATTTAGTTTTTCGCAGAAGTTTACAGAGAAACAAATCTCTACTTAAAAATAATAATAAATATATAAAATAGTAATATATATATATATATATATATATATATATATATTATAATGATGAATTTTCACATCAAAATATTAAAATGTATCAGTCTAAGCATACAGAATCGAATAATTTTTTATTTAAAAAGTTTTTAGTATTATTTCGTATTGAAGATTCAATTTTGTAATTAAAAACCTACTGAATCAGAATTAAAACATCAATTGCGTTCAACTAAAACCTAATAGGACCGCGGCACCTTATTTGTTATTTAAAATCACGGTTCCCGCCTAGCGAGCTCATCGTCGCATATGATCGGCTTACGATCGTCACTCTTACTGCCTTTGCCTAATCTACCGACACGTCTCGCTAGCGAACTAGTTTTGTCGACTGAACCCCAGCTGTGCGCGGTGCCACTGTTAGAGCGAGATAGCAAACCTGTAACGCCCTCGCCCAGCTTCGTGTGGTGGATGCCGTACAGGAAATACAGGAGAAGACCTGAAATATTATTATTAAATGATTTTAGGGACGTACCCATACCACGTGACCCATTTTTTAAAATTGTCTATCCTCCGTTCATCGGTGACTACCCGTGTTTGCTAAGACGTCACCTCAAATTTTGACGTAGTCATTTATAAATATGTTTTTTGCAAACAGAAAATTAAACAAGTCTATTCAGTAGTAGTACTGGTAGTGTTGTCTCCTGCGTGTTTAAAAAACACTTAACGCTGCACGCCATATTTGAATAAAGCTCGAAATATCGCGAGATTTTTCTAAAGGATACAGTAAACACCCTAAATTAATTTTAATTTAGAGTGTTTACAGACTACTGCTGCCAATAATTATAATTGCGATTTGCTAGGGTTCACAATGAAGCCGAAAGAATCAGCCCACGACTAGAGTTCAACAAGGTCCGAGCTTAATATATCAATAGCTGCATGCAACTCGGTCAACTCAAAGTGGTGATATATCTGTAAGTCATATGCATACAGATGGAAGGGAGAAGAAGTGGCTTTTTATACATTATTAATAAAAATGGAAAACGGCAAAGGAGAATGTACGCCGCCTTGAGGTACGGTCAACCAGCAGTAAGCTCTAACCAATCCGATGATACGTCATTGGTTTTCACGCACTGCTGTCGCCTGAATAGGTAAGAGTGAAATCAGTCTATAACAGTAGAAGAAATATTGACCGCACGAAGAGTTCTAATTAGGATCTCAAGCACTGCTAAAAAAATCAAGCAAGACTATCGTAGTGAGCGTTGCACCAAGAATATCCTCCGTGATATTCAGCAGTGCTCCAACCGTGCTGTGGGAGGAACAGAAACCGGATTGATAAGGGCATAGGAGATTGTTGTTAGTCAGATAGAAGTAAAGTTGGTTGTGAGCCAATGGCTTTTTGAATTTTTATACAATAGAAAGGATCGAAATAGGGCAGTATTGAGTGAAACAGGTAGAATTCGAGATTTCAGGCAATGTAATGACAACGACTTTCTTGTGAGTTGTGAGTGAGAAGTTAATAATGTATTGTCACTACCATTGGTGGTTGTGTAGATGGAGTGGAAACATTTATGGCATTACTGAAACTGATTTAAAGATGAATGGAGCTAGATCAGGTGAAGCAAGATTGGATAAAAATGTAAGTTTAGTAGTGGGTTTTGTGTGCTAAAATTATGGGTGAAGTGGTAAAATGATAGTTCAAAGCATTGAGATCCATTGAATTGACAAATTTCTGTGCCCTTGCCAACACCCAGTGACCGAAGGAATCTACATTCTGTTGCAGATGTTATGTGGTTTTTTATATGCATCAAGATTTTCGGTAGATGGATGTTTTTTGTTTCTAGATTTGGCTTTATCATTTTCGGCCATAGATCTTTTAATCACAGGTGATAGCTATGGAGCGGGAAGGTGTTTCATTCGCACCAGACTTACCGAAGCGTGCTTGTTGTACAGTCTAACCGTGCCAACCGTGCTATCGATACTATACATAATGACATTATTGCTGACCAGTCAATGTTTATAACATCCTCTCTCAAACTTTCTTTTTTTCTGTGATTTCTACTTGTTCCCGATAGCCAAGGAAAAAATAAAAGGAATTTACTGTTGTGAAGGGGCCGTGGCCGCTTACGAAGACGCAATTTCGGATCTCTCGGATCAAGACTGGCAAAAGTGTTTTAATAGTTGCTTTTCGCAAATGGAACTTTGCATAGAGAATCAAGGATAGTATTTCGAAAAAATTAAAATAAATATTGTTAATATCTTGTATATTTTTTTATCTCAAAACTTATCGAGTTACCTACGTATTAGAGCCGGTTCAATTTCTCTTGTCCAAACCTAACGATCCGAGTAAATTACTTGATATATTTCCATTAATTGCTTCCTTTAACATATCTATATTGAAATCACAACACAGTAATACATATTTAATCATCATCATCACATCAGCCATTGAATGGCCACTGAACTGTCAGCTGAATCTAAGCCTCTTCCATATATTTTCATCTGACCTCAAAGTGCTAATGTTGTGTTGACCAGGGCCAGGTGTCGTCGTGGTTGGCAGCGGGATTTCACCCGGAGATTTTTTACACCCTCTGCTCTATTGTTATCGAGGCCGCTGCCGTAGCCGGGAATAGTAGAGTCACCGGGGATTGGTGGCCTGAGCTCATTTTTTCTGGTCATTTTTATGGGAGTGGTTTGCCAATACTCGCCATGTTTGGCAGGTGGGTTGGCTAGCGCAGTGTGTTGTGTCAGTATTAGGTGACGCTGCTACCCATCACCACCGGTGATGATCGGTGCACAGTCCATCACTATGGCCTTAGTCACTTTTTAGGATACTTCGGCAAGAAAGAGGTCGGGACTACTCTATCGGTCACCGCAAGGACAATTTTTAATACTTTTAACTAACACTTAAAACATCCTTCATAATTGTCTAGAATAGGGTAGTCACACCTATAAGGGGCCGGTATACGAAAAGTATAATGTAACGCTGAAATACCACACATAACAGCTCTACAGTACGCCCAATACAGAGTGCTAAAATATATTTGCGTGATTTACATAATATAGTTATGAAGAATTCTCTCCTATGAAAGAACTTGTAAAATAAAAATTTAAAATATTAATTATGTTATTACTTTTCAGCAAATGTTCCGTTATGCAAAATACATTACTTTAATAAATATCAGAAAATAATTAGGTGTATTTCATGCTCCTTGCTACCTATGCCCTGTACATTTTGCTGAATTATATTCATGTAAGATAGGCTTTGACTCTTTAATTACTTTAAATTTGTGTTCTTTATGTCAATGATGTTATTAATATTATTTTTGTATTATGATTTACTAAATAAATTACATTATAAATGAATAAATCAGATTGATAAATAACACAATTTCTGTACAGCTGCTATTCCTGCAGTGTTTTTCCGAAGACATATTTGTATTCATTTTATTTTATATATATATATATATATATATATATATATATATATATATATATATATATATATATATATATATATATATATATATATATATATAACAAGTATGCTTAATTAAAAAAATCAAAAAACCCGACTGCGTAAAATACCCTTATTATAAACTAAAAAGAATAAAACAATTTACCAGGTTTCATTTGATACCCATATTGCTACAGTAAGAAAAAAAAATCAACCCCCCCCCCCCCTCATTCCGCCATTTGCGGGCGCCATTTTGAAAATTTATATAGCCTATGTCACTACTACGATTTAGACAAATCCAATGACACCTCATATGTCAAAAACCGTCTAGCCGTTTGGGCTGTAGGGCGTGCCAAAGAAATTGACATACATACATACCTACATACAAAAAAAAAAACATAACCCTCCTTCTGTCGCAGTCGGGTAAAAAAGAGATTTTCGATATTTGTAAATTAATCTAATAATGTGAAAAAAACATTTATTTTTTTCTGAGTTCTTTTAAAATACTCAACTAGCAAATATCTTTTTTACTATTAATGAATTTATCTGTTTTGGTAGAATAATTTAAAAATATAGATGAAAATATAATCAAGATGTTCCTTTGTATAAATATACGATACAAATTTAGTCGATTCCTTACCAAATGTCATCCAAATAGCGAAACGTGCCCAAGTAAGGGCATTGAGGTTGATCATTAATTCAACGTTCAACATGACACTAGCGGCCGGCAGTAAAGGTACCCAGGGCACTCTGAATGGTAGACGCACGGGACTTTGTTGATGGGCCCATATTATAACCAAGCCTGTAGAATAAAAATATTCAACATTAACAAATTAAATAAAAAATCTCTTCAATAATTTCAGTATTAATATCATAAAAGACAGGCGCGGCCTGGCTTCTGAAAATATTGGAAGGGTGATTTTATGATAAATAGAAGATATAAGACTACATATTTAATAATTGTTCAAATGTTAATCACTAACTCGTACTGAGTTCGTTAATACCTTTCACAGCTAAAAAAATACTTTTTTCCTGTTTCGTAAAATAAAATATGTAATGCATAGATTTATAAATACATACTTACAAGCGATAATGATAAAACTCAGCACAAAATCCGGTAATAACGCCCACAATCCAGCCGGTTCCGCAAGAAAATGGTTATGTGCGCAAAGTGCTGCAGTGGCGACTGTGAAGATATAGACGCAACTCGTTACCGCACTGCCAGGAGCACGACCGCCCACGAGTGGCTCTAGCCAAGCATACTGTGCTCGAAGTCTTCCGACCGTGAGAGCTTCAAACATCTGAGAAATGAGAAAAAATATAGCCAATATGAAAGACATTACAAAAAAGTATTGATATCAATCCAAAGTGTATTGTCAGTCGTTTAATTTTCTTTCAAATCTTAGAAATCTCAGTTACCTCAGAAGAAGAAGATCCTCCGTCGGTCCCTGGAGTACCAGTCGCAGAACTATCTTCTCTATCGATAGGCGAATCCAAATGTGGTGATCCAAAGATCTTGTCTTCCGAAGGTGGTGATGGTCGATATCGTAGAATAATAACAGCCGCACTTACAATCGTATATGCCAACAATGTACCAATTGACATAAACTCAACGAGTTTCTCTAAATCGAATAACAGTGCAATAAAAGCTGACGATAATCCTGATATAATGAGATTTGAAATAGGAATTTGTGATTTATTGTTAACATCGCTAAGAAATCCAAACAAAAGCCCATCGGCTGACATAGCATATAAACAACGGGGTAAAGAGAATAAAGATCCTAATAAAGTCGTAGTCATTCCACAAACAGCACCGACTGCAACTGCATATTTTGCCCAATCTGCATGTACAGCACCTAACGCTGCTGGTAAAGCGGCATCTGGATTAATACTTGTATAAGGGACCATCAAAGTCAAAGATATGGCAACGAGAATATAACCAAATGCTACCATTGCCATTGAAAGAATGGTTGCGATAGGAATAGATCGTGAAGGATCCTTAGCTTCTTCACTAGATGCAGAAATGCTATCAAAACCGACAAAAGCATAGAAACAAGTTGCTGCGCCAGCGAGAACGCCGCTGAAACCGAAAGGCATAAAACCTCCGTTCTTTTCGGACCAGTTAGTAAGGTCAGCATAATAAAATCCCAGAAATATTACTAACGAAATTACTATAAGATTTAGAATTGTAAGTCCATTGTTTATATAGGCTGAAGTTTTAACGCCTACTGCTAATATCAAGGATGCTACAATACATATAAGAAAAGCTAATACGTCAGGATATCTACTAAGTAATGTCTCGTGAAGATCACCAGTGACAGCTATAGTTGCATTGCTTATTGCACCATCAAGCATTGCATCTAAATATCCAGACCAAGCTCTTGCAACTGATGCAGCACCTGGAAAAAATATTTTATATAAACCCTTGTGGAAATATTTCTTTGAAAAAAAGTCTTCAGAAGTCAGGATAATACTTTTTGAATGTCTTACTTTCTCTGAAAAAAAGAAAAAAGTCTTATCATAAGTAAAAAACTCTGAAAATTCTGAAAAAGTGTATTATTCTGACTTCTGAAGACTTTTTCAAAGAAATGTTTTCACAAGCGAATATAAAAAAAAATTAAGTCAATTTAAATTATAGAATTTATCTCTTACCTATCATGTATTCGAGAACAATGTTCCAACCGATAATAAAAGCCCAAAACTCTCCAATGCTAACATAAGTATAAGCATATGCACTTCCAGCCCTCGGTATTCTAGTTCCGAATTCCGCATAACACAAGGCTGCTAGTGTAGATGTAATACCAGCTAAGAGGAAACTTAGAGCTGTTGCCGGCCCTGCCATATTGCGAGCCACTGCCCCCGTTAACACATAAATACCAGCTCCAACCATATGACCCACACCTAAAAAATAAAATAAAAAATCTGCCTAGCGACAAGTAAATATATTTGAACTAAAAAATTTAACCACTGTTGTAAAGTAATATATATATTTGTTTTAAGTAGGTATATAAATAAAAAACAAAAATCAAAACGAGGAACGAAGGAATATACAATATGCTTAGGACGTAAATATATTCTTTTTAAAATTACAATTTTTCACAGAGAAGTCATAAAACACTCCAAAGTCTTATTTAATTATTTTTAAATTTTTGCAAAATATATGCAAATTAAATATATGCAATAGCTTACCTAGTAAAGTAATATCAAAAGTGGTAAGGCAACGATTGAGTGGAGTATCCAAGGAGTCTCCATACAGAGGCTTGCGTCTATTCATTTTATGACAAAATCCTGAAAGTACATGACCCAGGATTTTATGCCTGGCTCCTGGCATGATGAAGACTGTAATGAAAGAACAACATAAAACCACTAGTACCTACTGTCTTAAATGATTACAAAAAAAAACGAACAAAAGTACATTTACATATCCCGAAAAAAATAGAAACGTAGTAAATAGAGTATTTATGCTATAGCGAAACTTTATTGACTAATATTAATATTAAAATAAATACGTACATAATTTTCTTTTGTTTTTTACAATACACAGTTATAACAACTTTCTGTCTGGCCAGCTGACAATGTTTGCAATTTTCAATGATAGGCTTGACGAAAAAATCTGCGCGCGCATTCGATCGATTTCTTTGCGATGAGCGAAATATAATTTACGTGGTATGGGAGTATCTAATGTATACTGAAAACACTCCAGGAACTCCATGTTTACTTTTATTACCATCATAATGTCTAGATATAGTATCACGAATACCTTAACAAAACAAGTACCCTGTCCATTTTATTTAAATTTGTAGGAAGACCTTTACCTTCACTTTAAAAAACCTGATATTAATTTAACATTCGTGAACTTAGGATATAGATACGCTATATCCTAAGTTCACCATTTTTATTTATTTATATATTGATATTTATACAAAAGAAATTTTTTACAAAACTAAATCCACGTTGCTGTTCAAATAAATCAGTCATCTAATAAATATACCTCTATAGCTAAAAGTAAAGATGTAAGTACTTATGTTTTTAATATATAAGATGGGTTGAAGTTTAATCCACCACACTGCTTCACTACGGGTTAGCGGATAATTTACCTACCACGAACAACGATCGGTATCAGATATCTATGATAAGGTATTGCTAAGCACGTGCTCTCCCAGACACGGTGTAGAGACCCACAAGACATACACTCAGACCAGAAACAAATATTTATACAAATACAAATATTTGCCCCGAGTGGAAATCGAATTCGCGACTGCCGGCGTTTAAGCCACTACTCGCACCACTAGACCAGAATGGTTGTCAAGTAAAACTTAGATAAATACCTACTTACTAATTGAACAAAGTTTTTCTACAAACTAAGAGTCGTGGAATTTTCTCATAGAAAGACGGCTTATAATACAATTAAATGATGGTATCTTGTACTTATCATTCTACAGGCCGTGGCTTGGCGCAAGATGATTATATTTTGCCACTACTTTTTAATTTGGTTACATTACATGTTTCTGATATATTAAAAACGTGTTTATGTCAAAATATGCAGAGGATTTTATTCTGTATGCGACCGGTATAAATGCAGAGGTATGCAGTTATAAATTACAAATAGCGTTAAAGGTTTCATCACATCGGTTACTTGCAAATCTGGGTTTAGACTTATTATAGTAGGCTATTCAATTTTTGCCGCCCTTACTAACCTAGTTTACAATCATATTTTTATTTATTTGTAATCGTATTATTCGTATTTATATTTTCGTATTATTATACTTCTTCGTTGGGTATATTTTTGAGCTAACAAAACTCAATCATGTATGTACTACTACGAGATCTTGATTCTTAGCTCGCGCTAATAGAGCATACCTACCTTCGCGCTTAAGCGAATTGTGTGATTGGACCTAATAACATTAGGTACACAGAGAAAAAATCATAGTAATAATTAATAAAAAAAAATGGATCAAAATTACTAAATTTTTATTGTAATATTTAACGATATTTTAGAAAAAAATATCGTAGTAGTATCTTTGACGGCCGGCTGGTCGAGTGGTCAGGCAACTGGACACTTTACGCTGCGGTCGCGGGTTCGAATCCCGCCAGGTGCAGATAATTTGTATGACGAATATAGATGTCTGCACCGGGTCATGGATGTGTATTTATGTATATATGTATTTATATCTTAAATTTATTTCCGTTCCTAGTACCTGTAACACAAGTTCTTACGAACTTAGCACGGGGCTAGGTTAACGTGGTGTGATTGTTGGTTAATATTTATATTTATAACTTATAATCAATATGTAATTACTTTAATTTAATGCGGGCGTCTTTGTTCCTTTTTCTTAATTTGGACCCCCTTACAGATTTTGATACAGAACCCATCTAAGGCAAGCTACGCCACTGTTCATTACCGTAATTATTATTAAGTAATTAATATTGATTATTTGTTTTTGCTACAAATGTGAAACTATATTTATCGGATCGGATTATCCACAGAGCCCTATTTTAGGTGTTACTTTTACAAAAGTATCAAATTATGAAGATATACACGCAAAAAATCTGTTGTACATTCTACCTATCATAAAACTTTATTCATGTAAGGTGAAAGAGGCTCCGAGACTTCTGCTACTAAAGACTCTAAGGAGCCTCTACATTTCTACAAACTACACAAAAAGACTCAGCGTAAAATAAGCTGACCTATTGACTCTTACAAGTAGTCCGTGGTTTCCAACGCTAATTTTTTTTTTTTTTTATCACTAATAAATATACAACAGACGTGGAAGATAGATATTGTGAAAAAATAAAAGCAGTAATTTCCTCAAACAATTTAATTCATATTCTACTTCTAGTCAGCGTTATTGTAGGTATACAAACATAAACAACTTACATGTGAAATTGTATTCAAATAAATACCTCTACGTAATTGGCTAATAATTATTTTAATTACATACGTGGTTATAAATGTTTATAATAGCATTTATATATCTTTATTCTTGCATAGTACCTAGCTCTTTATTACTTTTTGGGCTTACATCAACAAATATTTTATATACATTTTTAATAACTTAGCAAAATAGGATATTTTTTGTCCGTTGGATAACTATACATTTATAGTCCCCGTATTAGGTATATAATCTCTACTCGTAACGAGTTTAAATTTTTTCGTCCTTTATTATTTTATTCGTGTCTAATCTAAGCAATTACCAAGTCAATAAAGAGAAATGTGTATAAATCAATCAATCAAAGTTCGTAACATTCAGATAAAATGATAGTCATCATTTTCTAATTAAGTAGGTACACATTTAACTTTTTATTTGTGCGTGTACACACATCACACAGCAGACATCGTCTTAGCAACACAGTAGTCTATAAAAAAAAACCATTAATTTGTATAACTTTTTATTTTTCAGAGATGAGATGTCAAAATACTGTTCATGTATTTTTACATACTGGGTGTCCCATTTTAATCTTACACCCAACTATTCTCAAAACTTTTAGGGGTTGAAAACACGAACATGCGGTACATCCCGAATATCTCTTAAATAGTTGGAAATGCTGTTCTCACTTGAAAATTATGAACTTTATCGAAAAAATGTTGAAACAAAAGTTTTTAGATTTGAGATGACAAATTCAGCAATTAGAAAAGTTGTTCCGTTTGAAAAAAGAAACCAACAAAAATTCAAATTCAAAATGTAACCCCTAAAAGTTTTAGTTTTCGGAGTTATAAAAATAGTTTTTTTACAAATTTCAAATTACATTACGATGCTTTATCGTGACTGTTTTGCAATTAAAAAAAAAAAAAAAAAAAAAAAAACAGATTCAAAAGTTCCGATATTTCTTTTGTGTAACTTACCTTGATAGTATTATGGATAATCTTTTAATCTTATTCTAATTTGCACTATATTACTTCTGCTACAATAATCTTATTCAACAACTATGCATTGTCTTAACCATGATTCAACTATTATATATAAAATAACTTTTTTCAACGGTATAACTGAATGTTTTAACAACTGCAATATTATGTAATCTATATTGTAATATTTATTTAAAATAAAGTAGGTATTAATTCGTACTATGTACACATATATATATATTTACTTGTACACTAACAGTGTATGCATCATACCACAAAAAATTCAAATAATTTAAGTATTAACAACATATTTTTTTATTGTATTGTATTATATCAGCCTGTAACCAACCTACTATAAATAATAATTAATTATATTAATCGATAATCAATAAATAAATAAATAAATCAGGCTTAAATTGTGACTATAAATTTATAGTGCCTCTTCAATAAACATTAATATATTATATATAGGTAGAGATTGTAGTTCAATAAGAAGAAAATTTTAAGATTAAAATGTTACTAAATTTTTGACAAACGGGCGGATTAAGACTGGACGAAATTCATAAAAGGTTTATAGTAAATAGATTTATTTAGTAGCGACGAAAAAAAATAAAAATAATTATTAGCTGTAACTGCCCTCGATGCTTTAGTAAAATGCATTATCGCTTTTTTGCTAAATGATATGTTTTAGGTGTCAGTCTTTAGAAATGTATGCGATTACCAACAAAAATTAAAACTTTACATTTTATTAAGATATTGCTTGTAAACCGATATTTAGAAATTTAATTTAATTTGAACATAGCTAATGTACAAAGTAGCAATTACTGCCATAGTGAAGTTTTATATCGCGTTAACATTATTTATGCTAACTAAACATTATTATTTTTATCATTTTTTGTGCGTCTATTCTTTTTATACTAATTACAGCTAGAACCCAGGATTGTTAAAACTATATATTTTCAAATCTATATAATTGTTTCTAATTATATTTATGGTGATAAGTATAAATTAAGCTTTAGAAGATATGAAAAAAAAAACAAGTTTAAAAACAAACAATAAAAAGCTTTTCGTGATCACGCAGGAATATCTAAGAAAACTCACACACAAATATAGTCTGGCCTCCCAGAAAAGTTCGAAAGTGTTAGAAAAACACAGCTATTTGAAGAATATTTCTATGGTTAGAAACTAATGAGTGCCCATTAGGGTGCCTGTCCATTGAAGCGGAGCGAGACTGCTGAGCGGAGAAACGGAGAAGTATTAATCAATAGGATTATAAAAAATCTCCTTTTCGCTCCAGTGGTTATTGGTTAATATTTCTCCGCTTCAATGGACAGGCACCCTTAATGTACCATCGTAGTCAGGTATTAATAAAATAGTATTGTATTAATTAACTATTAGGCAAAATAAAGTTCTTAGTGCAAAAATGTATATATTTGCAATCAATATTGTGTACCGATGATCCCCTCATAAATAAAATATTAAAAATAGGTAAAATGTTTGGTTGAAATATTCTTTGAATGTTGATTATATTACTATAATTTTGACGAACGTAAATAAGTTGGTTATTCGAAAACAAAATTTATATTATGTATCTAAACATATATCTGACAAAAACTAATAATCCAGAAACTACATAAAGATGCTTATCTTGGAACTATGGAAAAATAAGAAAAGCCGAAATACATATTTTGGTTTCCTTTAGGAGTCGTCAATTAATCACGTGACGTTTTTAGGAACTTTTTAACTACCTCTCCCCCACACCCAAAATCGCATGTATTTTTTGGTACAAAGTAAATTAATTTTTTTTTAATATTATTTTTAAATACAAGTATAATCTGATAAAGTTTTGGAAAATGAAGCACCGTGATGAAAATGTGCAGACAGAAATTTGGGAGCACGCAGTGCCCCCGACAAGTCGAGTAAAAAAGCGGCACGGCCGTACCATCCTTTTCTCAAAGCAGTTCATTCCATTTTCGACCTCCCTATAACTTCGTTGTGGATAAAACCAGAAGCCTGAATTTTCAGTAACCAATCAGGCATTGTATAAGCACCGGTATATTTCAAATTTAATTCAATTTAAACCAGTAGTTTAAGAATTATAACTAGTCAAAGTTTCTTAATTTTGTCACTCACTGACTGACTGACCGATCATCAAAACTCTAAGGCTTCTAGTAGTTCAGTAGACACAGAAGCTTTAAATTAGAATACAATTAGTGTTTAATAGATGAATCAAGGAAAAACTAAAATATTTTGCAATTTTGGTCCAGTTTTCTAGATTTGGTGTATCTATCTATCCTATATATAAATATATAGGATTACAAAGTTACATTTGCAGTCAATGAATCAGTGTACCTGTATATAGTTAATTATTATTAAAATCCGTTGTTGGTATTCAATAAATACAAGGTACCGAAAGGAAAAAAAGGACTATCTACAAAAAAAATTAGATGCCATCAAAAACATAACTTGTAAAAAGACCAATTCTTGCAACTTAGTTCTTATACCGTAAAAAGTTGTGAGATCCATGTAATAGCAAGTCGGTTAGTTTATTCAGTACTTACTTAAGGGTCCTTCTGTGTTATTTTGTAATAAGCTAAACTAACGCATGAAAACACAATGTATCTCACAAGTAATACATATTATATTGAATTAGATTGTTTAGTGCGATTGCCAAGTCAATCAATTTATTTAAAACATAAAAGATTTTTAATATTTATATGATCACCATAAGATGTTGTTAGGTTAGTTAATTATGTAATAACTTAAGACAGAAGGAGCCTTAAGCACTGAGTTGCGAGACTTAGTTTTTTTTTTACAAGTTATGTTTTTGATGGCATTAAGGTTGCAGGTTGTTTTAGACTGGCATGAGGCATAAAAATAATAAAGTAAGTGTAAAAAAACATATATTTACGAAAAATAAACATATATTACTAATAATATACTTAATATCTCCTTACACCCTTCTTTTAATATTTTGTGATTTTTTCCGACCAACCTACTTTCAAGTCTCACGTGAGTAATAGACGATCCTTTAGATATTCTTATGACATTGTAATAAGTCCACGTCTTTTTAAATGACGCTGCATTTACTGCGCTATCTGAGCGACAAGTAGTACCTACCTGAAAGAATTTTTTTCCATATTTTTCCCTGACAATTACATTTGGGAACCAAAATTTACAAAGTAATTTTTAAGTACAATACTGAAGTAGATTTTTATTAATTATTTCACATTTATTTATAACATATTTTAACAATACCTATATGGAAAGTGAAATGTGCACATACATAAATAATATGTAAGTGTGTATAAATGTAATTATATTATGTTGATGTAATGTACAATAAAGATTAATAAATAGTATAAATTATCTAATTTACAAATATTTTATAATTAAAGCAAAATATTTTAAAAAATTAAATAAGTTTGAGGATCCTAATAAGGATCACATTTATAATCTTACAATTAAATATACTGTTAACATAAGTACCTCTGAATTTATACCCTCATTTAGCCGTTTTTCATGTGTATTAATTAACTAAATGAAATAATTTTATTATTTAAAATCAAAAATCAATTTATCAAACAAAAGTATACCCTGAGTAATACTAGAAGATAGTAATATAAAAATAGTGACTCTTGAGTAGGCAAAAAACATAGTAAAAAAAAGTAAAAGAAATAGTACAAAATATACAGTAACAGACAAAACAATTATTCATGTAGGAACAAGTGTTAGGTAGAAATAAATATGTAACTGTACCACTTAGAATATTTTAAATCTAAGAGATTACAGCGTTCATAAAAAATAATAAGAGAGCAATTCCTTAGCAAGAACTTAGAAAAAACATAAAACACGTATTTCAATTGTTAATTACATTTTAAATTTACATATTCTCAATAAACATCACACCAAAGAAAAATAATAAAAAATAGTTTTTTTAATTTACAATAAATAATTTTAAATATTATCTTCATCCCGAATATTAAAGATATATTTGAGAAATATTTTTAATTATGCACTAACAGATCACACAAGATTACTTTTTTATGTTAACAGTTATTTTAGTAGAAGTTAAAAAATATCTCTGGACACTTTAATTAAAATACAATTAATTTAAATATTTATATAACAATACTTATATGAAACAACATAGTTGTTACACATTGTACTTAACAGTACCTACATAATTTGCTATTGCATTTTATTTTATTCCTTTTCATTTGAACATAAACCCCTTTAAACATCCAATTAGATAACTTCCCAACATGATCCATTTTTAGCACCTTAAAATTATCTTAAACTTCAACATTATATCACATTTAAATTGCACATCCAGAAAACAGTTGCCAACATGACAAATAACATATTAAAGTCAGATTATATGTTCATAGAAAAGTTCATAACATTAAATTTTTACAAAAAACTTATATTTTCATCTAACATGAACCACTATCCTCCAGTACCATTAAAATATTGAGCATGTTTAGTATATGGGGCTGCAATGTGATAAGGAGGAGGTTGCCCCCTAATGTATGTTGTCTCTGACATACCACTTGGGCTATGTCTCTGACTTGCAACACTCGGAGGATTGGATGAAGCAGGCATGGCCTCATATAAATCATACATGTTCTGACTAGGAAGTGACGGTATATGAGTAAAGCTACCATCATCTGATATAAGAGGAGTGTTAGTCATACGATATGGATTTGTTGCATTAGTGTGACCAGTTGGCGAATACAATTCTGGAGACTGTGAGGGAACATAAGTAGGGCTTGATGAAGACATATTGTACATATTACAATTTGGTGATGTTTGGTGAATTGTAGATGTGTAGTGATTGGTATCAACATTAGAAGCAGTATACAAATTATTATAATTACACAAATTAGGCATTGTTGTTGAACTAACTATTTGGCTTACTGTGTGAACTCTTGGACTAGACAAGTCTCTACCACTATGGGGATGATAGTTTAACACATCAAATTTTCTCTGTCCATAAATCTTTTCAGGCCCACATGCGTAACTTTCTGTGGCATATGCTTTTCCATGATAAGTTCCCTCTGTGTGACATATAACTTCCTTTCTAGAATATGCAGGCTCAAAAGGTGGTAGGTTATCAGCTCTACACCTCATACTATAAGAATTTTCACTAAATTGAGGTGACAAAATAGTTTCATCATTAGAATGTCTCTCTTTAGAAGCAACACTTAGTCTACGTAGCTGATTGCAAGTATCATCCGAACAATTATGGTAACCATGATCATTAGGTATTACATAATTTTTATTTTCTATAGGATGACCTCTAAAATTGTTAATTGGCATTGATGCACAAGATCTTGCTGGATCTTGCCTTGGTGAATATCTTTCATTCTGTTTTAAATTATAGTGTTCTGTTACCAATCCACAAGTTTCCATATTATCACCTTTATAAGCATTAGATTCACTATTATTATCAACATAGAGAGCATGATCTACACTTTTATAAGTTTTGTCTTGTTCGTATGTAAGATCTAATGGTTTGTCATATGAATTTTCATGTGGCAAATTATCATAAGTAGATATTTTCATAGGATCTTGCTGAACATTATCAGGATTATCTTCAGCATTAATAAGCTCTACTTTGTTATCAGATGCAAATCGTTGCTGTAAGGTGGGAGTGATCTTAGCTGCTTTAATATGAAGGGCATTATGCATAGGTGGAGAAACATCCTGTGCTCCATCTTTGTGAATGTTTCTAGCATGTTTTGCCATTGCTCTTAATTCTTTTGGATATGGTGTTGGAGCTCTACGTAATTGTCCAGGTTTCTCTGCAGCTTTAACAACAGGTTTCATGTCTACAAAACTAATATGACGAGGTGCACTTTGTGCCTCTGTATTATCTGCTTTTATATTATCAGATTTAATCTCTATGGGAGTTAAAGGCACTTGAGGAAATAGAAAACAAGTAAGAACTTGCTCATAAGTATTAGGATCTACTTCAGAATGCATAGGCACTAAAGGTTTGCTTTGATTTTCAGATAGCCATAGGGCTACTAAATTATCACAATTTAATAAAGATTGAGGAAGGTAACTTAATGAATTCCTCACCAAATTCAAAACTCGTAAAGAAGTTAAATGACCAATTTCTGGAGGAATTTTTGTCAGTTTATTTGCACGAAGTGATAATACAGACAATTTGGTACAACTACCAATTTCTGGTGGTACTGCCCTTAACATATTTTCATCAACATTAAGATATTTTAATTTTCTTAATAAACCTATAGAAGAAGGTAACACATCAATGTAATTACACATTAACATTAGTTCCTCTAGGTTTTTTAATTGACCTACACTTTCTGGTATTGCATAAAGACTGTTGTTATCCAATTTTAGAGCTGTTAAATTACTCAACTGTCCAATACTATCAGGAAGTTGTGTCAAACTATTGATGGACAGTGTCAGGTCTTCCAAACTTGTACAGTACCCTATTTCTGGTGCCAGTTCCTCTATCATGTTGTTACTAGCTTCTAAATGTACTAAGTTTTCTAAGGGTTTTATTACAGATGTTATACTTGTAAAACTATTACTATCAATCCACAATTCTTTCAGCTTCAAAAATCTTCCAATTACTTCTGGGAACTGTTGAAATTCATTCTGTCCAATATCTAATCTTAGAAGGTCTGTGGATCGAGAAAGTGATTTTGGTAGGATCATTAGATAGTTGTCTCGTAATTCAAGAATACGTAAATTTGATAACCGACCAAAGTTCCCAGGAAGATATTCTAGATAGGTATCATTTAAAAACAAGTCTTGTAAAGCTACAAGATTTGTTATTGTGTCTGGCAGCTTTTCTAAGGGATTGACGCTAAGATCTAAGAATACCAAATTCTTTAAGGATTTCATGTTATCTGGTATGGATGCTAAAGTGTTCCTACTGATATTCAGATGCTGCAAATTTACCAATGAGGATATGGCTGTAGGAATCGCTTGAAGCTCATTGTCACTAAGATCTAAGTATTTTAAGCCATGACACATGAAAAGCTGTCGGGGCAGCTCAGTAATACGGTTACATTGGCAAAGCAGAGTTTCTAGCGTTCTTTCGTACACGAACACTTCCGACGGTACATCCGTAAGTGAATGATGCGAATAATCTAACTCCACAATATCTTCGACGCCAGGTCTAACACAACACAGGAAATCAAATGGCATTATGAAATTAACACTTTTCTTTTAGAACACTATAAAAATTGAAATGATTCGTAAAACACGCACATCAGACATCTTTCAAAATTATGAAGCTTGTCATCGTTGATATTTCTATATATCAAGTTAACTTTGTTTCATGTATTTTTTGTAAACACAGTTTTTTTAATGTTTTTTAGATCAACAAATAAAGTATGTAATGAATCACATAAATTCACAACTGATTCATCTTTCTTCCCCTCCCGAACATAGATCACAGATTACAATGTACGTAGATTAAATAAATTTTTGTATAGATTAAAAATACAAAAATATACAATACAAAAGATACTCATGGCAACATTAATTAAAATCTATTAGTATTTCGCAAAGAATTTATATCATGTATTTCGCTAGGATGAAGTAGAGCATACTTGATCCTAGGTATTTTGCTAGTATTTCGTCTTTAGTTACCTGAATACTACCAATTTGGTAGTATCAAATTACACAATACCAGAATGAACAAAATACGTTACCTACTTGGTACCGTAGACCGCCGCATAAAGAAAACCAGTATAAAACATTATAAAAGTAAAAAATATATTCATAACACTAATTTGTTGAGAATAGTCAAATACAGATTATTTTCCATTCATTCATTTGGCTCATGAAATATAGATACTACATATTTGGCTGGACCACGATCTAGCTATATTAGCTGAGATAGCTCGACCTTTTTTTTTTTTTTTTTTTTTTTTTTCGGATGGACTTATGCTGTTGGCCTTACTGGCCTTTACAGCGACACCGGGCAGGGGGGCGGACACTTTAAGGTCCAGCCTGGAAAGTAGAGCCTCCTTATGGGCGGCTCTGAAGTACTATACGCGTCGGTTGGCCGTCATGGCGGCGCTATGCGGAGCGCTAAGGTGAACGGACTACTGCTCTACGTGCCTAGGCGCGTACGAGCCGTTGAACCCTATTACGTCGTCTCCGTCGGCGGAGACGGTGTAGGTGAGTAGTGTGGTGTGTGGTGCGGTTGTGTACTGTACCTATCGGGGGGGGGTTGGCTAGCGTGATCGGGTCGTCTGGGTCGGTGAGCACGTGAAGGGGGCGTCTACAGCGGTTTTTGAAATTACCGCGTAGTGTATTGTAGACGCATGACTGGGCTATAAGGGGGTTCGGATGGTTGCGCGCTTTCTCGAAATAGTTAGCGGCGATCGATTTAATATGTTTGGCGATCGAATCGATTTCAAAATCCCTGTGGAGATCTATATTACGAATGTACCACGGGGAAGCCGTGGCCTTCCGTAAGAATCTATTTTGAATGACCTGGAGCTTCTGAAGGAGCCCGGGCTCGCACCGGGCGAAAACTGGGCAACCGTATGTTAGTATAGGCCTAACACAGGTTTTGTATAGTGTCGTCTTATTTCTAAGAGACATTTTGCTTTTGCCGTTGATCATGTAATGGAGTCGGCTCAGCACGAAGGCGGCCTTATTGCGAACACGTATGATGTGTTTTCTAAACGTGAGTCGTCTATCGAGAGTGACCCCTAGATAGGTAACTTGATCGGACCATTTGATAGGAGTACCGTAGAGAGTAATCTCATCCGGTCGGCCTCGGTAGTTCAATACCTTGGTGAAAAACACGGCGGTGCTCTTATCCGGGTTTATTTCGATTCGCCACGTCCGAAACCAGTCGCCTAGTGCGTCTGTAACGGATTGTAGTCGACTCGAGATTAAATCCGGACGGTCGGAGGATGTGAATAGTGCAGTGTCATCTGCGTAAAGGGCCATTTTGACTGATTTTCGCTCGGCGAATTTAATCGGAATGTCGTTAGTGTACAGTGAGTACAATAACGGAGAGAGGCATGAGCCTTGAGGGACCCCGGCGCGGAGGGTGCGGGGGGAGGATAGAGTACCTTCGACTCTGTACCTGAAGGTGCGGTTTGACAGATAGTCTCGAATGAGGAGTACTAGTCTGTCTGGCAGTCCGAGTTTGTGTAGTTTATAAATGAGGCCGTTATGCCAGACCTTATCGAAAGCCTTAGCGACATCGAAAAACAGGGCTCCTGTGACGCGGGCCTTTGAAAGTGAAAAACCTGCCAGTATGTGCTCCGTTATGCGGTGCACTTGATGAACACAAGAGTGTCCGGCTCGAAAGCCGAACTGCTCGTTAATGAGAATAGAGTTGGCCTCTACGATAGCTCTGAGGCGGGCGAGTATGATTCTCTCGTATATTTTACCGAGAGCGTTGAGAAGGCTGATCGGTCTATAACTAGTAGGGAGGTTGCCGGGTTTACCGACCTTTCGAATGCCTATGACTGTTGCCTCTTTCCACTGATCGGGGAAGGAGCAGCCGGCGAGTAGGGCGTTGAATATCATCACTAGTAGTAATACTAGTTGATGAGGGAGGCGTTTTATAGCCTTGTTTGAAATGAGGTCGGGGCCGGGGGCCTTTTTAGCGTGTAGGGATTTTATAATCGATTCGACCTCCTCGACCGTGGTCGGTGAGAGGGGGTCGCCGGTCGGCGGAGAGGCCGCCAACCGGTTGACCTCCGAGTCGACCTTGAGGAGGTGCTCGGGGTCCACGGGCTGTGAGCTAGGGGAGCATTGACTCTCCAAGCTGTCGGCAAGGCACTCGGCCTTATCGAGATCGTCTAGCGCGGGTGGTAAGTTCGGTCTCACTAGCGGAGGAATCGGGTCTGTAGCGCCTCTCCGGAGGGCCCTCGCCAGCGCCCAGTACGCGACGTGCGATGGCGCGAGCTCTCCGAAGCGTTTGCTGTCTCTGTCCTCCCTGAGTTCGGCAAAGCGAGCTTTAACCTCTCTCAGTAGAGCCCAGCGCAGCCTGCGGTTAGCGTCAGTCGGATATCTGTCATGGGCTCTAATCGCGGCGTTTTTACGTCTGATGAGTGCTTTGAGGTCGTCCGGTAGGTCCATTCGCTCGTAAGGGCGGATTGGAACCTCTCGGGAGCACTCGTTTATAAGTGACTTAATGTGACTAGTGAGACCGTTCGCGGCCGTCTCGGCGGCCTCGACGGTGTCGATTCTGTCAGGTATATCGCTCAGCGTGGGAGCGTCGACCGACTGTAGAAGCTCGTCGAGTCTCCTCCAGTCGGTGACGACTTTAGTAGGGAGGGCAAGCTGGGGGTCCGGTCCTAACTGAATTAAAACTGGCCTATGGTCGGAGTCTAGCTCTGGTAGCGTCTCGATAGAACGTAACACGAGTGTAACGCCTTTCAAAATCGCTATGTCGAGCACGTCAGATATGTCATTTGTCATCCTAACTTCAAACCGAGTAGGGGTCGCGGGAGCAATGACGTCAAAACCTAGAGAGGGAAGTGAGGTCATCAGATCTAATTGAATACCATGCCTATTGGAGACCCGAGAGTTCCAATGGGGGTGTTTAGCGTTAAGGTCACCGGCGAGGATGACCGAGTTACTCATAGCGAGCAGTGACCTCACGTCGCTCTCTACTAACGGTTTATCAGGAGAGAGATAGACTGAGGCGATCGTGATTGGCTGATGGCCCGTTAGACTGACCTGACACATCGACGCTTCGATGCCCTCGAGCGGAGGGGGATCGAGTGGCACGCAGTGCAGTGACCTTTTATAATAGATTACAGTGCCACCTCCGCGAGCGGTGGCCCTGTCGTTTCGAATAATTCGATAGTTTTGAATATTAGGGTTTCTGTGACTCGGCTTAAGGAGGGTCTCCTGCACCAGCATGACATCGACCGGGTGATCGCGTAAAAAGAGGCGGATCTCGTCTATTTGTTTGATAAGGCCGTTTGCGTTGAACGTAACGACGCTTAGCGAGTGAGGTTTATACCTACTGTTGCTAGCCATTGGGACTGTTTAGGAGTGGTTTGCGCCTGTATTGCGCTCGACGAGGGTCTTAAACCCAGAAATAAATTGCATCATTCCGTCAAGGAATGTTGAAAGCTCGGAAGCGGAGACAGAGCCGGGTTGGGGCTGAGGTGGAGCGGGCGCCTTAGGAGCGCTCTTTGCCGTGGGTTTTTTGACCATCGGCAGTGGCTTTGCCCAGGCGCCTAGCCGGTTGGCCTGAGGGGCCACGCTGGGGGCCTTAGGAGGCTGAGAGGGCTGAGGGGCATTGGTAGGGGCCTTGGAGGCCTCCTTAGCCGCCTGCGCGGGCTGTTGCCTGGGCCGTGAAGCGGACCGGCTTGGCTGAGCTTTTTTAGAGCTCCGTTTGGGGGCTTTAGAGCAGCCGCGATAGTTCGCGGGGTGGCCCTGCGTGTTGCAAAGCACGCAGCTCGGCGGGATCTCCGGGTCGCGTGTTTTGCGAGGGCAGTCGGAAGTGCCGTGGTCGCCGGTGCATTTAACGCATCGCGGCTTGGCATGACAATGACGGGCCGAGTGCCCGTACAGCTGGCAGCGATGGCACTGCCCCGGGGCTCCTCGGTTCTTCGGAACCTCGACTTGAATGCCAGAGAGCTGGCAGACTTTATTAATGGCGAAAATGCCCTTTCCTTCGGGCGAAAGGTCTAGTACGACTAGAACGAGGTCGTACGGAAGTTTGGTACGTGGATGGTACATCCTGTGTACCTCGCGAACCGGCAGATTTTGAAGCTTGAGGTCCTCCATTATGGAGGAGATCGGAATCTCTTTCGGGATCCCACGGAGAACAACACGTAGTTGCTTTTCGTCATCAAGGGCGTAGGTATGGAAAGAGATATTTTCCATACGAAGGAATGATGTAAGCCGGCGGTGAGTTGTAGAGTCCTGTACTAGGACCCTGATGCCCTGCGCAGTCGATCGCGCGTGGGTGAAGTGAATGCGCTTTTCGGACAGAAGCCGGGAAACGCGGTCCCAACAGGTTTTATCCTGTATAAAAACTGGCGGCGGAGCTTTTACACGCGGCTGAGAGTTAGCCGCGGGGGTCAGGGGGGTGCTCTGCTGTGCCGCGGGGGACAGGGGAGCAGCGAGAATCGGCGCGGAGGCCGCGGGGGGGTCGGGCGACGCGGGGGAATCGAGAACCGCGGGGGGTGGAGCAATGCAACTCCTTCGCGCCGTAGGCGCGAGACGCTTTTTGGTCGGGGGCGGGGACTTTGAAGGGTCCTTGGCCTTCCTTTTTTTGTGAACAACGGGTTTGAACCCGTCGTTGTCCTTGTTCGATGACGAACGAGCTGAGGTGACAGTCTCATCGCTGTCGTATTCGGAGCCTGTTACGGTCTCCCGGTCTGTCTCGGACTCGGCCTCCGATTCCGAGTGCTCGGAGGCGGACTCGACCTCCATGGTCTGGCTTGCGGATTCGCTAGGGCCTGCCGCGGGGCTAGGATGGGCGGCGCCGGCTACGGCACGCGCCGCGAAGTAGGATTCGATGCGCTTGAGCGCATCGGGCATGGTGGCTCGAAGGGCCTCGATGAGGTCCTTCACGGAGATCCCTTCTAGGGGGTCCATGTCGCTGAGCGACGAAGCAGGGGGACCTCCCTGCCTGGCAGCAGGGAGTGTGTGCCTACGTGTCGCGAGATGTGTGTGTACCTAGCGTATTACTTACAGATCGGGTGAGTATCCTTCCGGCACCGGGAAGGGGCCGGGCGCGTGATCACTAACACAAACACTACCTCAGAACACTTAGTCCGGGTGCACTGTCACTTCACTGTGCTGCACAGTTGTCCACACTAATCGTATCGAATAGAATCCGAGGAGAACGGTTTAGGAGCGACAACAGCATCAAAGTGATGCGGTCGGATCGTATCGGATTATATATTATATATAAACTCGTGTAAGACGTCCGCGCAAGTCGGACGATAGCTCGACCGTGGGCTGGATCATCCTTATATTGGGTGTTAACTGTCAAGTATCCAGTTGTCACTGTGTGACTTTAGACATTGACGTTGGCAGCTATACAAACTTAGCACCCCACGACCCCATCGAAGGATTTTTGAAATCAAAATGACCTTAATCGATAGGTCTACTTTAGGTCTGTATAGGTCCATCAAAATTTTTGTTAGGTCTCCTACAGTTTTTTAATAAATATATTTTTTTAATTTTACAAAAAATATACAAATTTAGCACCCCATCGAAGGACTTTTGAAATCAAAATGACCATGATCGATAGGTCTACGTTAGGTCTGTATAGGTCTACCAAAATTTTCGTTAGGTCGCCTATAGTTTTTTAAAAAATATATATTCTTTTAATTTTGTAAAAAAAAAAATACACAAATTTAGCACCCCATCGAAGGATTTTTGAAATCAAAATGACCTTAATCGATAGGTCTACGTTAGGTCTGTATAGGTCCACCAAAATTTTCGTTAGGTCGCCTATAGTTTTAAAAAAAATATTTTTAACGTACAAGACTAGATTTTATAGGCTATATTCCTTTGCCTTTTCCTATTGGGGACAAACTTTAATTTTTGACTTCTCGCTAATAAAATGATTGATTATTAAGAAATCGAGAAGTTGTTGGTTTTACGTTTATTTATATACGTGGGTACGTTCGCGGGCCCTCTTCTAATTGATAATTAATCACTTTTATAGGATTTTTTTATCTATGCATTCCACAGACCACATGCGCGGAAACGGAAATGGCCTATCGATCATTTTGATTTCAAAAGTCCTTCGATGGGGTATTAAATTTGTGTATTTTTTGCAAAATTAAAAAAATATATATTTATTAAAAAACTGTAGGAGACCTAACAAAAATTTTGGCGGACCTATACAGACCTAACGTAGATCTATCGATTAAGGTCATTTTGATTTCAAAAATCCTTCGATGGGTTGCTAAGTTTGTATAGCTGACGTTGGCGAAATCATCCGTGCTATTTTGGTACTATTGGAAACCATTAATGCATGGAATATAGATACTACTATATTCTATGCATTAATCCAAATGAGGCCTTGTTCCGAAGTACACTGGAGCACTGTGAGGTGTGATGTCAATTCAGTATACTGCGAAGCCGTTCCTTTTTAATTCATTCGCGCTGTTATATTTTTTGATCACGTTATCACAGTACTAAGAGCACCTTACCTAGAAAGGGGCCATTAATTTATTATGTAAGACGAATTTTGCTAGTTTTCAACCCCTTCCCCCCCTATTATAAGAAAAGATAAGAATAGACCGACCGCCTCCCCCTTGTTTAATATTTATTACATAAGAATCTAAAGGAAAAAATGAATACTATACACGTTTGGTTAGATTTAATGTTTAAGTAATAATTTTTGGAAATGTTTATTTGTACTTACAAAGGTAGGTACTACTAATTTCGAATATGTATTACCTATACTCTACATGTATTTAACTCTAATATGTATTACCTATACTCTATACGTATTCGAGTGAACCTCGGCACTCGTGCGGCGCCCGCGCCAAACTCATAATTATATTTCACTATGGTACTACGGCAGTATAGGGGCAGTATATAGCAGAACGAATTTTTCACGCCAGACTCTTGGCTAATCTAATCAACACGACGACACCGCTGGTAGTGGTGCGAATGGTAGCGTCGTTTCTAGAAGGTCGTAACTTCTACGTCTCGGTGGAAGGCGTGGACTCAAGACCGCGCCCCATCCGGGCTGGAGTACCCCAGGGCAGCTGTTTGTCGCCGCGTCTATACGCGGTGTACACAGATGACATCCCTACCCTCTGCGACCATCTGCGTGAATGGGAAGAGGACGTGCTGTTGGCCCTCTACGCGAACGATAGTGCGTTCTTTGCGTCGTCTTACCACCAGATCGTCGCCACCAACAGGATGCAGCGTCTGCTGGATCTGTTACCTGAGTGGTTCGATAAGTGGAGGATGGCCGTCATCGTTGGGAAAACAGCCGCTCTGCTTACTGGTAACCACGGGCCACTACAAAGACTCCCGATCCGAGGACAGGACGTAGAGTGGTAGACCTCAGTAAGGTATCTGGGGTGCCGCTTCGACCAGAGGCTGCGCATAATTCCGACCGTGTATAAGGCGGTCCAGAACGCAGCGGCGGCCCGGATGAAGCTTCACTCCGTTTTCACCTCCAGATTACCTATGAAGACGAAACTGATGGTCTACGGTGCCTACGTCCGCTCGCGCCTGACGTATGCGGCCCCGGCCTGGTATGCGTTCTGCTCTACATACCAGGCTAAAAGGTTACAGATCCAGCAGAACCGATGCCTGCGACTGATAGTAGGAGCTCCGAGGTACCTCAGAAACGACTTAATACACCGTGGCACCAGGACGACCACCGTGGAGGAGTATGTGCGCCACCTCGCGCTCACCATGAGGCTTAAACAATCATCGGATATGACAACTCTCGAACTGGACATCTATTTGGAATAGAAAACTTCTGAACTCGACAACCTGTAGGCCGCCGCTTCATAGCAGGCGCGACCTCGGTCCACTGGACCTGAAATAAGATTACCTGGTACTGTTACTACCGGAGAGGAAAAACCTGGGTAGGTAGGCATAGCCTAGGAACCCGTAACCAGCCAGGCCTAGACCTGACAGGAAGAGCCACCACCCGAAATTTTCACCAGTGACAGCAATGGGCAGTGCTCGCAGTGTATTTCGGAACACGGCCTGAATGAATAAATGAATGACTTTTGACATGCACATGACAGAAGACGTTGTCCTATGATTTTGAATTTGTAATTGTACACAAACAAAAACTTTTTAGACAATAATAGATATCAATTATAAAGTGACAAAGTTAATATATTAGTAGAAATGGTATCTAAGAATTTTCACAAGGGAAAGTATTTTATTTCTTTTAAAAGAGGATTCGATGAAAGTAAAAAAGATATAACAATAACTGTGGATAAAATATTCCAAAACGACAGTTTAGTAAGTAAAACATTCCTATTCCCTAAATAAAAATATATTATGTGTATAAATATATTGATGACTTATTTTCAGCGTTTGACCTTATGTGACGAAGATGATCCTACATTTTTATGTAAAATTAACTTAACGCGTTGTGACTATGAAGATTTGAAGAAACAACAGGGACTTCTTATTGATTTTGATAACTTTCCTTCACAAGTTGTTCGATTGTTACAACAGTGCTCTATAAATAATATGTAAGTGCCAGAAAAAGGTTCTTTGTATAAATATTTATTTATTTATGTTAAAAATAACATTTGATAACATCATTTATTTGCTTAGGTTTCTAATAATACATCAAAAAACACCAATTGAGTACCATTTTGAAATAGTGGAGCACAATGAATTTAGACGATTAATTCATCTCTCTCTTAAGACGGGACCCGCCAGTGATAATGAAATAAAACAGCATATGGCAGAAACTATTAAAGAATTAAAGGTATATCTACATACTATAATTTTTTTTACTTAAACTTTGCCTGTGTTACACTATAAGGCATAATTTACACCATAAGAAGAAAGATAGTTTAACTTGCTAGAGGTTTCTATTTAATCCCAATTTACACACAGAAAAAATACTATTTGTATGTGCTTGCTTTTGAAAATTTTGATTTGACTATGTGTTCTGTTTTTATTTTAATACTTTATATATTTAATTAGAAAGTTTAAACACATTCAATGCCAACTACACGGCGCAGTGGAGATGTGTATGACCGAGTACATGGCGCTGTGAAAATACTTTTTTTTTTTAAATAAATAAAGCTCCGATAAAAATATTATCAAAACTTACTAATAATACTTAATTACAAATAATTAAAACACTTAAAATTTATGGCCACAGTAGTACATACATTACCAAAAACTGTTTATAGAGATGCATCTAACAATTCATTTGGCATTGAATGTGTTAAATAACAAAATGTCTAAACATGTAAATATTTTCACAACGCTGTGGCATTGTGAAAATGTATACGTAATTTGTTAATGTGGGATGTTTTTTTTTAAATCAAATATTTACACAAAATATTTACACTTTTGACTTTTATATTTTACATAAATATGATTGAAGTTAGTCTAAATGTTAACATTGATTTATACTTATTTTTTAAATAGATGTCATTATCAGCTCTAAAAACTTTAGCATCATCTAATGAAGCAGTATGGAATGAAAAACAATTAAAAATGGAGGCAAATATTCGTGAATTGACCATTACGGTTACTAAAATGGAAGAAGATAAGTTAAGACATGAAAAGGAATTTCAAGAAGCAATGAAGCTGGAAAAAGATCGCATGGCTCAGGTAAAAATCATATTACAGTAAAAATATGATTATTTGGACTCTAAATATATTATACTTAGAAAAATATTCAAAAAAAAAATTGTCACAATTTTATTGTTCTTCATTACTTTTTTAATATATTTTTTTGGTGAGATTCAATTATATGAAAAAAAAAATATTATATTTAATACCTAAAATCTTTTAATACACATCATTTTTTGGTGATGTTAAGAAGTTTTAAATATTTTCTTATAAATTAAATAATCAGAATTTTTGACAACCTGATGGACAGACAACAACAATTAATTTAATTACAATGCAGTCTCAATTAAAAATTAATTTTGAACATTTTTACCAAAATGTATTCAATCATCTGTATATTATTGTTACAAAACAATATGTTATAGTAATAAGATGAATTTGGTTTTTTAGGAAAAGACTCAGTTACAAATAAGTAATGAAAGTCATACAAACAAACTGCTCAATACAGCTCAAGAAAATATTAACAAGAAAGATAAACAAATTGACGAACTAAACTATTTTAATAACCAGTTGCACGAAAAAATTAAGCACCTTGAAAATCAAATAAGGTAATATACTATACTTTATAGAATCTTTATGAAATATTTTTGACAATAGCCTTACATGTTTTTAATTAAGATGCATATTTTATATGTTACTATATAAACTCAATTTGAAAATTATTGGCGGTATGGTATTTACCATAATAATTTTCAAATTGAGTCTCACATAAAAATATACAATACAATGTATGTATGTAAAGATTATAAGAATTTATTTAATGATTATTTTAAAATAGTTTTTTAAATTGCAATTACTCTTAAAAAGTTCAGTTGATTTCCAGTGACAAAACCCAAAGATCAACATTATTAGAAAATGAAGTACAAAAAACTCACATTGAGGTTGCAACACTTAAAGCAAAAAATTCAGCTTTGGAGAGAGATATCATGGAAAAAGAAAAACAAATAAATCAACTCCAAACGAAATCATCATATTTAGAAAAGGTACATTTTTATAAACACAGACATAAAGGTATAGTTTTATTATATTCTTTCCGCCCACGGCTTCGCCTGTTTGGAATTCGGTTATATCGCGCGACATGGGGTACGTTCGCGGGCCCTCTTCTAATTGATAATTCATCACTTTTATAGGATTTTTTAATCTATGCATTCCACAGACCACATGCGCGGAAATGATACTTCTTTAATCAAAAATTGAATTTAACTGTCAAACTTTAGTAAATAATTGTTTGATATTGTTCATAAAAGATAAACAAAATTATCTTCTTACATTTATTCACTACTTATTATTTTAATTAAAAACTGATAAATAAAAAACTATTGCGCATGTCCCATTTCCGTTTCCGCGCATGTGGTCTGTGGAATGCATAGATTAAAAAATCCTATAAAAGTGATGAATTATCAATTAGAAGAGGGCCCGCGAACGTACCCATGGTAAGCGCGCCGCCGCCGCCGTCGCGCCGCGCCCCGCCTTCCGCCCGATACCCCCCTTTCCCCGTGCACGGTTTTTTTGTCTTTGTCTTAAACAATTGAACCATCTTACACGATTTTATGTTTGACAATAAGGAACTTCCATACAAACTTTCGTCCCCTATTTCAACCCTTTCTACCCTTATTTTCGCGATAAAAGCTATCCCATGTTCTTTCCCAAGTTCAGTTTTATCTTCATACCAAATTTCATCAAAATCGGTTCAGTGGTTTAGGCGTGAAAACGATGACAGAGTTTCTTTCGCATTTATATATTAAAGTAGGGATTTTATATAGATATGTTAAACTCATTTTAGTGTGTGGATGTATTTATACATGTACTTGTAAATTGGCAGCTTTGATATGTGTAATAGTGATGCGATAGATACCGTCTTAGCAACACGTAGTAAAGTCTATAATATAAACATTTTTATAAAATTTTAGTTATCAGAAATAATATGTTGACATACTGAACAATGTTTTTTATACATATATACATGTTCCGCTTCTATATGCCGTCCTTCAAAGGGGAGGTTCCATATATGGAGGATACCATGAATATATAAAAACAGCTTTATTTGACAATGATTAGCATTATACAAGAACAATCAATAATTCCAATACACAGATCTCTAATTTTATTTTAGCAGTTAATATTACGTTACTAGTTTACTTTTCTATCATAGTGGTGTTGAATGATCATTTCTTTTCTTATCACGTTTCAAATAACTATGAATACCTTAATTATATTTAACTCATTTGTGTATGTACACATACGTACATATGATTCCAATTCTCCATCACACTAAATTTATTGTAACAATATTTGGTCAAACAAACTAATAAAAAAAAAAGTTTCCATTGCAGTGTTGCAATAAGTTGGCGTGTATAAAAACAAAAAACGAAAACTCTCTATACCAAAATAATCCTTTGAAATAATAAGATTTCAGCTACATAATATGTATTGGATACGCCTTTTACCGATCACTGCCCTATTTTTGTTTGTTGCGAATTGAGCCATAGAATTATAGCGGCTATACCTAAGTCAGTGAAAAATTAGGCTTTTCTAATATTTTAAACAGCACTGATCCTGAAGACGCAGCGAACAAATTGGGATTAATAGTATCCTCTGCTTTACAAAATCACACATGCATTGTTGCGTCTTCAGGAAGGAAAAAAATTATAAAGCCCTGGATTTTGGATTACTCCATTGTAACCGAAATCGCGACAAACTTAATAAAAATAAACAAAAAAATCTTTCAGTTTCCATACCTCTTCTACATAAAAAAAAAATTGAAAAATTGGTGTCAAAGGCAACTTTTTAAATCTCTTTCAAAAACCAAAAGCTATCTAATCGACAGATCGCAGAGTTGTGATAAATAATAATGACAGCAATGAGACGAATCTATCGTACGGCGTACCAGTAGTGCATTGCGACTCACTCTTTTTTTAATATATGTAAACAACATTTCCAATTTTAAAATATCTAACTGGAAAATAATCTCATAAAATGTTAATTCAATAATTGTTTCTTATTTTAATAATAAAATATTCTTTCTTATTTGAACTGAACTGAAATAGGCTGTGAAAGTCCCACTGCTGGTCAAAGGACTCTTCTTCGTAGCTGAGAAGGATTGGAGCTTAATCCACCACGCCGCTCCACTGCGGGTTGGCAGATAATTTCCCTACTATGAGTAAAGATCGTTATCAGATGCCTATGATAACAGGCATGGTAGGGACACACACCCAGACCGGAAACAAAAATGTATACAAATACAAATATCTGTTCCGAGAGGGAATCGACCGATGTTGTGGCGACTACTCGCACCACTACACCAAAACGGTCGTCGATCGTCGTCGTCTTTCTTATTTACTTAGTAATTTATCAAAATTATTTGTTTATTAGCTTTATAGTATGCTAGTTGTATTATAAGCCTGCAAACATTCCACGGTTCGACATAAACCTCTTATGGAAATTAAGGATAAGTTTTAAAGATAACTTCGCTATACTACCTACCCTACCCTACTGCGGATTAGCTGTTCGTTAAACTGGTAACGTAATACTGACTGCTGAATACTAATAGAGAACTGTGTATTCGAATGTATGTATATTCCTCATAGCAGTGTAGCTCGTATATTAAGACAAAGTAAAACTTTAAACAAGGCTAGGAATTTTCGCCAGTGACTTAACATCGTCGGAACTGCAAAATCTTTTTTTTTATCGATTTCATAAAACGTTCCTAAATAACCAAGTCTAATATCAGCTAAAAAGAAAATTATTATTTTATGCATAGTTTTTAATCACTTAATTTATAAATGTCGATATTTAAAAAATATATATGTAAAAAGACGCATGCAATTTACACTTTGCATCGTTCTCCTGTAAAGTTATTTTTTTCATATCCGACATTTTTAATAGTCATAGGCGTTTTATTTTCATGCGGAATGTGACATATAAAACCCACAGAACCTTCCTTCGAAGGATGGTATATAGAAGCCAGGCTATATATAAAAGATATTTTCTTGTACCTCTTGACGCACATAAATTTTATATATTGTTTCTGTACATAGTATGGTGCACAAAGATGACTTTCATGACATATACTATAGTAATATTAATCAATAAACTTCAGGTTTCGTTTTTATTGTCTTCATTAAACATTGTATTTTATACCCACAGGTAGCTAAAGACAATTCTGACGCTATAAAAGAATTGAATGAAAATATACAGACACTGAAAATGGAAAAGGTGACAATCTACATTATTAATAAACTTTTTGAAACTATTAATATTTTTATAATAATATACTTTTATAATAAAATTTAAAAAAAGTCAACAGCATATAATATAACTTAATTTTTTTTCTGATTTCAGAGCAGCTTGGAAAGAAGATTGACAATTAGTGAATCTCTGGCTAATAAAAATAATGAAGCAGCCCAGTCCGCAACTGAACAATTATTAAAAGCCAATCAGATTATATCGAAGCAAAACAATGATATGATTGAAATGAAAGATAAGGTTAATAGTTCATATAAACTAAGTTATTATAATAGGTGTTATAAAGTTTACATTTGAATTTATTCAATATTTATAAATTATTAACTTTCTGGCTCATTTCAAAATTTCACATATTATGATAAATTGGTAGCTTTTTTTTTTAAGCAGTATAATATAATAACTATTCAATATTATTTTAAACTAATATTTATCCCTAAATTGATAAATGAATACATAAAAAAAGTTATTAATTAATTTTATTTGTTTTTTTATAAGGTTTGTATAAATTGTTTAGCTGTAAAAATTAAACTTTTTCAAGTTTCTACTTTTTTTTTGACTACCAGTTTTTTTTTTTTTAATAGCTTTTATGTAGAACTGCTATAGCACTAGAACAAGAAAAGGTCATTGAGAGCAATATGAAAGAGATACAAGGTTTAAAATCTCAAGTGGAATCAACAAAAGAGAGTGTTGACAAACTTCAAAAAGAACTTGAAACCGTTAAGGAAAAGTGTGACAGCAATGAACAAGCACTTAAAGATCGAGATGAAACAATAAAGAATAATAATATGGGTAACAAATATACATAATTGTTAGTGTTTACGAATTGAAAGTAAAATAAAATGATTTAAGTTTTTGACGCGATAACGTCTTTATGTGGAGATTGATTTGTACCGTTTGTTTGTAATGTATCATTCGAGGCGATCTTGTTACAATACGGCGACACAGACTGACTTGTAACGTGTGTTTGTAATGTATCATTCGAACTCTTGGCTCAAGTGTGCTCCATCCATTTTGTTTCATAATGTCAGACGCGCCTCGTGCACTGACTTGTAATGTAACACTCAAAGGGATTCGCAAAAAAACCGACAGTCGAGTGGACTCGCTGCGAATGATACATTAAAAACTAACGTTACAAGTCAGTCTTTGGTTTTTGTTACACGAACGCGATACATTACACTAAAATGTTACAAGTCAATCTCCAAATTTATAAATCGATGAACGCCAGCTGCACGCACAAAAAAGCATGACTCATTGTCACGTTCCGCGACCGAGAGCGCGGAACAAGCGATAGAGGCACGACCGGCCTAAGCGATCGGCTTGTGACACATCTATCTCTCTTCCACTCCATTTGCAGATGCGTCCGAGTAGAAGAGAAAAGATATTTGAATTAACGAGTGCAAATAAATGTTAATTTTCGAAAAAATTGTAATTTTCAATTAACTCCTTTTTTGTATTATACAAAATAATGATAATTCAGTGACAATAATTCAATTAAATTCTTAAAAGTATGCAATTTTTCATGTTTTCAAATGACGTTATCACATAAATTATCGTCCGTAAACGGACTTCAAAGACAACCAATTTTTAATTATGTTTTTTTTAGTGATCCAGTGGCTTCACAAAAAAATAGAAGAAAATATGGCGACAGATAATATACAAAACAAAGAAAAAACAGCTCTTCAAAGTGGCAGCTCAACACCTTACTGTCGAACAAAAAATATTAACAATAATTTATCTCAAAATACAGATGAATCGATCAATTTCTATGCAACGTCTAAATTGTAATTGTTATTTTTATCTCGTTTTTATTATTCCTATGTACTGTTTACTAGACAGGCGCTTTAAACAACTAAGCAACGGCGCCGTTGTTTTATTCCTATGTACTATTATAGTTGAAGGAAAAGAATTAACCCTTTTAATATATTTAATTACCATTTTGTAATAAATTTTAATACTTTTTAATACGAATATTATAAATGCGAAAGTAAGTTTGTTTGTTACGCTTTCACGCGAAGACTACTTAACCGATCATCATAAAACTTTTACACATATTCTTGGAGGTATTAGAAGTGTAACTTCTAATACCTCCAAAATTAATACAAACTGTGTTAATACAAACTGTATCTTACAATTAAGTTTTTTTTAAGGTCGAGTTTAGATGATACCTCTCAACCTTCCCCTCCGAGTAGGAAAGGATTGGATCCAAAATATTTAGAACCTGCAACAGATGAAAACAATGTGTTACGCAAAGGTAAATTGCAATTAGTAATAATACTACCAGATAAGATTCTCTATTTTTTAACTGCAATAAACTTTAAATATTAAGAATTTATTAATGAATATCCAAAAAAAAAAGTAAAACAAGTATTTACATAAAGTAATCAAAAATAAAAAAATTAAAAATTATCACTTATGCAAGAATGACTGAACGAAAACCTTTATAAACTTTCAACCAACGTTTTTAGAAATTTTACTAGAAATTTTTAAAAACGTCAATTTACATGATTGTTTTATTTTCACTCAAAAATAAACTTTTCGATAAAAATTATTTCAAATAATACTCTTTTTTAGTTATTTGTTTCATTTGTTAATAGAAAATGGTTTTTTTTTTTATTTATAGATATATGATTTAAATATAAATTATTTAGGAATTCAATGATTTAGATCTAATATTTTTTTCAGATATTTCAAAACATGCGTCGACAAATTCTCTATCTAAAAAGGGAAAGGAAAACAAATGCCTGGAACTGCCAAAAGTAGATTACAGGGAAAAGAAGTCTTCCAGAGCGACAACATATCGAGCTACACCAATCTCTGCATATTTTCCTTGAAAGAAATTGTGTCTATTGTAAATAATGAAATAAATGTTTATATTATGTATTAAATAAATTTAGTTTATTTTTTACCTATTCAAACACTTGATTTCATTTGCATGAATACGTTTTATTTTTTTAATAATAGTCTTACTAGTATTTAACGACTGGAATAAAAATCTATACTAATATTATAAAGCTGAAGAGTTTGTTTGTTTGTTTGTTTGAACGTGCTAATCTCAGGAACTACTGGTTCGAATTGAAAAAATATTTTTGTGTTGGATAGCCCATTTACCGAGGATGGCTATAGGCTATATTAGATCACGCTACGACCAACAGGAGCTGAGCAATAATAAGAAATATTACAAAAACGGGAAAAAAATAATCTTTTTTGAGAGCATCCGTTGCGCCCTTTATTATTTTTCTTCTCGAGACATTTTTTTAACTATAGTTCCACTTTTAAAGTATATGTTATATTTAGGGCCGGACTTATGGGAGGGCAAGCGGAGCAACTGCCACGGGCCCCCACATAAGAGGGGCCCCCACATCCGCCAAATAGGAGCATCCACAATAGAGCCGATCGAGTTGGAGCGGGCCGGAGTTGGGACGACCTTTTTTTTAGGGATAGAAATAGATGATGACCTGTTTTTGACTCGGCAACAACGGCGCACATATTGTCGCGGTGTAATATTAGTAAAAGAGAGAGAAATATTATACCGACGAACAATAAAGAGAAATAAATAAAACCAATATTAAATGAACAAAACTACAACATTTATTTTATATAGTGATAAATATGTAGGCAAGATACAAAAAGGTTAGAATTAGATCAATAACAATGTTTTTAAGATAGACTACGGGGTAATTCAATCTTTACGTATTAAATTTTAAGAGAACATGAGCACGTGGTTCGATAACTATTCCTGGTTCAGGTCTAAGGGGTAACCAGACGGGCACTTATCTATAGGCACGTGGAGCATGGATGACCCCAAGCTGGTCTCCGCCTTGTGCTAGGTGACGGGATGATGTGCGCGCCGTGACACGTGGACTGCGTTCCCCGTCCGACGCTCGACGTCTCTCGCCGTGGAACGGTTGTAGGTCACGAAAAAGAACCCGGTTATTGTTGGGGTCCGAGGTTCACCAGCAGAAGTCGCCACGTGGTAAGAGACAGTGTCGACCGCTCCGTACGCCTACCCGGACCCCAACAGTTCGCACCCGGCACCGAAGAGACGAGAAAAGGGAAAGATTCTACCGAGCCCGTCCTTTTATAAGGGCCCGAGCGGCTCCTACTCCGATCCCCGTGTTACAATGCTACCCGCAATTACATATGTTACAATACCCCCCCCGTTAGAGAAGAATTTTGCGTCTCTAGGCAAAATTCTTGGGTGCAGAGGAGAACAGAAGGATCTGAGGGTGAGTCCAAAAGAAAAAAGAAGAAAAAAAAATTATTTAATTAAAGTGATCTTTCATGCATTAATTTTGATAACTGCTACTCGATACAGACATCCTCAAACATACTTCATCAAATAAATCCTCTTACAAACATGCGTTATTTGAACTAAACAATTAACGCCCTCACACACCGAGTGACTATTGGTAACCATCCAAGACACTCTAGCAGCCACAATAAATTAATTAGTGTAGGCTTATTTACAGAGTCACAACCCGCTCTAAAGAGAAAATTAGTGTAGGCTTATTTACAGAGTCACAACCCGCTCTAAAGAGAAAATTAGTGTAGGCTTATTTAAAGAGTCACTATCCGCTCTATACGCGCAGAACGCAAAACAATAAAACAAAACAAACCCATACAAGAGGTCGCAACCCGCCATAAAAGCGGAAAACGCAACGATAAAATTAGTGTAGGCTTATTTACAGAGTCACTATCCGCTCTAAACGCGCAGAACGCAAAACCATAAACGAATTAGGCCCAAAATACTATATAACTACAAATAAATTTAACTTTTTAATCGCCCATACCAGAAGAACAACCCGTCAACTTCAAATCTTTGATATGCCAAACCCCCAGGTCTTTACCATTTAAGTCTTGTAAAACATACACTAATGGAGACTTTTTACCTACTATTTTACATTTAATAAATTTAGGTGCTAATTTCCTAGTAAAATTCTTATCTTTGTCACTTAAGAAATAAGCTTTTTTATCGTAGAGAGAGTATAAGTATAGAGGAGCTAATAGCGTATAACCCTGTGAGACAAAAGATGTCATATGCGTACATTAGTAGCTATGTATATAACAAATAGTATTGCTACAAAGAAAATTTTCCCCATTTTGTGGGTAATGTAATGCAGGTACGATATAAGGATCGTGCATAAAGAAACTCTGACATACTGCTTGGCAAAAAAGAGTATGACGCGGTGATAGGTAGAACTAAAAAAAAATTTAAATTGCGTGTACTAGCGTACACTCGTAAGAAGTGAAACTTATAATAAAAACAGTTTACTTTTTATACGATCGTAATTATATGAGTCCTGTGTTTGCGTTCGGACATATTTATATTCGAATTACCTACTCACTATAGAATACATCATACAATAACTGCAAACTTCTATATAGTGATACTTAATTTCACTCAAGAATCTTAGAGATTGCTAGCGCAGTGGCCGCCAACGCGAATTGAATTTCGTATATCGCTCGAGAGCTGCAAGTTCAAATTTCAAAACCCTGCGAGAGCCACATTTTGTAGCATTCAAAATTTGATATTTGATTTATTTAGTTTAACTATATATTTATATATATAGGATTTCATCTACTACCACTTAGAATCTTCCTTGCGCATGTGTTTATTGAAAAACGACTGAAATACGCAATAATCAAGAACAAGATGGCGCGTAACGCAAGATGGTGCGTAACGAAAAAATCTTTCCAACCCCGATAAAGAAGTTTCACTTCAAAAAAATCGTATTAGAGTGGCTTTCTATTATATTTAAATTATATATACCAAACTAACAAATAGAAAAAGCGCTCGGATGAGCTTGTTAGCAAAATAGCGCATTGTGTTAGCTCTATTGAAGTTAGTTAACATGTCCTGACTCCTGGCCGACAACAGCGTTCTTTCAGCGTTAGCAAACGTTGTCAAGAGCTTTTTCCGCCAAACACAACCATTACTTCCATATTTACTATAGTAAATATATAATAAAAAATCTAAGAGAAAATTAAACAAAATTTTATTAAGGTAGTAGTTATCTTTATTATCGTGCTTAGTTATAACAAAACATAAAAAATAACAAACAAAAAGCTACCATTTAGCACAGCACATACAAAATAAGCCCCGGCCTTATAAATAGTGAATTTGATATACTTAAATTAATTTTAATATTTTTAGGAACCAGAAGTGGGTTTTATTAAAAAGTAAAGAAATACTGATAAGAAAATAGATTTTAATTAACAATTAAAGAATAATTAATAATTAATACAAAACGTAATCGAGATTATAGCAAAATCTAGTTCGGACGTCACGTTCGAATGCCGCTGCATTCTACAAGAGTCAAATCTGCGTCTGTGTGCCCCCTTGCGGCTAACCACCGGCGCGTTGCTCGTCCGACCAATCATACGATCCTACGTCACGATGACGTAATGCTAGACCCCGTCTTCCGGGCTGACTCCTCTAACACGGCGTCTCCTGACGGTGCTCCGACCCCGGGCATCTCTGCAGCGTTTTGCACCACATTCTGACCTGGCAAAGTAGCAGCAGACGAAGGTCCAGCCATGATATCGTCATCGCTTTCATCGTGAGCATCTGTTGAAAAAAATACACAAAAGATTGCAAGAGTAAAGGGAATGTATTAATGTCTTTCAATTTCTATTTCTATCTCCATAGCAACATCGACTGGCAAACTTGTTGAGGGGCCACCAAGCTAAGAAACAAAAAAAAAAATTTTAACTTATCACTTTACTGATTGTATGTGAATATTAATTCACATAAGATATCTTAAATAATATTATGTTAGTACTTGTTATAGATGTGTATGTAATACTGAGAACATATTGTAATGGCAAAGTTATAATTTACCAATTGCTAGTAATGTAAGTCGGTTAAAAAAGGAGTAGGTACCGATAATTCCTTTGTGTCTATGCTCGTAGCATAAGATTCGCATTTAGAGGTACTCTCTTGATCAACAGTTTGGTTTAGTTGTTGTTGAATCTGTAATGAGGAAATTGTCATAAATATGGGGTGAATCGGTCTAGAATACTTGAAAAGAATTAAAACCACGGTCAAGAACTAGTCAAAACCCTTTGTTTAAGCCAACTGGGTATCACAACATATATTGATGTCTTTTATGGTACAACATGAACATATTAATATCGGTTTTAAGAAATATTGCATATTATTTTATTTTATAATTTTATTAACTGTAGGTATAAAAAATAATATTTTTCTTGTCTTACTTCTATGTGAAGAGTTGGAACAGAACATGGCTTAATGTTCATATAAGTATTATTTTTGCTCGGTTGGAAGCAATTTGACTTAAAATGTCTTGAACATATCCGAGAGTGCATAGATGGTTGCCAGTTAACACGACCTGTACACTCAATCCATTTACTTCGGTATAGTAAATTACGAGGAAATCTAAAAGAAAAAAAAAATATACATATAAATATTATATAAATTATGTTACAGTTAGGAACGTCTATGAATGACTAAAAAAATGGACTAAAATTTCCATCCACCAAATTCTTAATAAAGAAATATATATATATAACGCAAATTAAAGTACTGATGTATCAGCTAAATCAAAATAAAAGGCGTTCATTGTGTATATTTTTTTATTATTTGTGGTAAAAATCGCGAGAAGCTGTTATCCCTGAGTGTGTATAATCCAACCATATCAACATGTCTAATTGTATGACTACGCTTCTATATACATCAGTCATACGCACTTTTGTCGGATAATACCAATTATTTACTTACTATTTTATCATTTAAAAACTCTAAATTCGATGAAAATGTGAATAAAACTAATAGAAAATAGATGATAGTTTTATAATCTTATGATTTACATACAGGATCTAATGAAAAATGCAACTTACCGGTGAAAGGTTATATTTGGTTCTTTCCGCTCACTACGGCTTTTACAGCCAACTACACTACAATTCACCATAATTGCAAACTTATTGCTTCGATTATATTAATAGAAATCGCGATTTTAAAACAAATAGACAAAGCTGGACACAAATTTATTTTGACACCGAACATTGTCTGCCACCGACGCACATTGGTGGCAAACAAAAAAAAGGTATACGCAGAAAGGGACAAAAAAAAATTGTTTCGTCTTGCTCGCACCTGCATATTTCACATTCGCACTTTCTCACTCTTGTAATTATTGTTATTTTAGCAGCTCGTCTATTGGATTCTCTGTCTACGTTTTTTATAAACAAAATCTCCCACATTAAATTCCGCCGGCTTGTGACGCAAGTTATACCTTGAAGTATTCTTTAAATGAGCGGCATAAAGACGAAATTTAACCTTATCAAAAATATTGGATAAACAACCCAGGTTCTCAGCGTAATCGTCACGCGGAGCAAAAATTAAGTTGTCTACATTATCATAATCTAGATAATGTGAACCACACGTCACTAATTCTCTGCCGTAAACTAAAAAAGACGGTGTAAACCCCGTGGTTTCATTCACCGCGCTGTTAATAGCAAATTGAATTTGAGGCAAAAACAAATCCCATGATCTATGATCTTCTTCCACAAAGGAAGCAATACATGTTAAAATAGTGCGATTATATCTCTCAACCGGATTAACCTGCGGAGTAGGGGAACCTGGGGATGGTTGATCCCTAGGGGACACTTGGTAAACTTGATTTCTAGTTCTAACAAACGTGATACACTTTTTTACAAAGGCAGAACTCATTCATTTATGCCTAACTTCACTTTCTATCTTGGCGCGTTGTGACTAATATCACTAGTTTGCAAATGACGGACGGTGGAATATTTGTGTCGTGCCATACTTAATTTTGGATAAGGTTTAACTGGATTTATTTGATGAAAAGTGAAGGAAATACTATAAATAGGTGTGTTTATTGTGTTAGTCGTTTATTTAAGTGTAGATTGGCCTTGATTACATTAAAATACGTGACCACTAGTTTTGAGTATGGCATGTTTTATAACCTTACTATGTATGGGGAGACTTAGTCCTTTTATTTGAGGGTGAGATGATCCCGGGATCTTGTGTCCCAATGAGGGATCAAGTCTTACCTACGATTCATAAAGCTATCGATGATATATTATATTTCATCCAACTACGACAAAGCCAAAAGGAAATGTTATGATTTTAGCAGTCTATGTATATATCCACTACGCATGTTTGTACTCGATGTGTGTACTGTAGCGAGAAAACTATTGAACCAATTTAGACGAACAAGGTGTCGATCGATTCGTTATTAGGTATAGTCAAGTGACAAAGGATACATTTCACCAAAAATGTCAAAAAAAATTGCCGTCACATCGAGTGATATGTTATATGAAAGAATATAAAATTTTAAAAACAAAAATATAAAAATAGAAATAGTTTTCCTTAGTTGGGTTAAACTTTTTCAACTTTTTGCTCTCTCCTTAGGAAATCATGCCGCAAAAATATAAACCAAGAAAATGTTAAAAAAAAGAACACCAGTAGCCAAAGAAAAATTAAAAATTCTTCGATAACTTAAAAAGCCTCATGGATAGATACTACTTTGAGCCGCAGCAAATATACAAAATTGATGAAACGGGTTTAACAACAGTCCATAAACCAAAGAAAACTGTTGCTTGTCGTAGCCTCAAACATGTATCTAAAGTTACATCTACTGAAAGAGGAGAGTTCCTTACGATCTGTTCTGTCTGTTGTTAAATAATTTGGAAGATTATATCAGACTTAATGATTTTGGAGATTATAAAGAGTCAGCTTGTTAGTCGAATTCTAATTGTTAGAAGAAAATGATGTTTAAACTTTTTCATAGTAAAGAAACTGATCACCAGTTGTGTGTTATTATTTGGAAAATAATACAGTTAGTTATTTAAAATTATGACAGATTAGTTCTATTTCTGTGATTCAAGTCAAATAATTAATGTGGAATCAACCCTCTGAGTATGTTATTCGCGCTGAAAATCTGTTTACCATGTGTCCCAAACTATGGGAGATTTGATTCGTGCAAATAAAGTCATCTGATCGGTGGGAATCAAACTTCTATTTATGGAAGATACGGTAAATATCTATTTGCTGTACCTTTTCCTATTTCTAGACACACTGTTGACTGCAAATTAAGTTATTTATTCGATGAGAATCAAGTTTGGGAAGACACGGTAAAAATTGGCTTACAAAGTGTCCCACGTCCCTGGGAGATTTGATCCCCCTGGGATCAAGGCTCCCAATCAGGGGTAAACAAGTCTCCCTTACAAATGAGACACATGGTAAAAGTCTACAGTATGGTATTTAATTAAATAATGAGTTAAATTGTAGCACGATCTTGTTTCTATTCAAACTATCATTGAATGGATAAATTCTGAATCTTTTGACCAAAAAAGTTTTCTAATATTGTAAAAAAGAAAAAAAATATAGTCCAATATCAAAAAGGGGATCAACCATCCCCAGGTTCCCCTATAACGCGGAGTAAAATGAACATTAGGTATATTATATTTCTTAAAAAATGTTATACACTCATTACTAATGAACTGCGGACCGTTATCCAAAATTACCGTTTGAGGTATACCGTGCGACAAGAAAACGTTATCTTCTATCAATTTAGTTATTATTTTAGAAACCGCGCGCTTCATAGGGAAAATTAAACAAAATTTTGAAAAACAACATGTGACTACCAATATAAAATTATTTAATTTCCTACTTGTTGGTAATGGACCCATAATATCAATTGAAATAACCTGCCATGGACGAACACAGTTCTTAGGTCGACCCATGTCACCTAATGTTAAATGATTTTGAGCTTTATATTCTAGACACTTAGGACAACTACTAACATAATTCAAAACATCTTTATACATTTTTGGCCAGAAGTATTTTAATTTTAATTTATTGAAAGTCTTAAATACACCTAAATGACCCGCGGTTGGTACATCATGATTAGCTGATATAATTTCCGAACGGTGTTCCATAGGAATCACTTCCTTCCAATCAAACTCGGATGTTAAACAATTTTTACTCTTAGTTAACCTAAACAATTTATCGTTTTTAATTAAATAATTTTGAAAAGATGTTGGCTTATTAGTACAACCATTAAAAATATTAAGAAACCATTCATCATTACCTTTATATTTAGATATTGAAAATAAGCTACACACGGGAACCGAACGACTTAACGCATCAGGAATAACATTATCGCTGCCCTTGCGATGCTTAATCTCGAAGTTGAATTCCGATAACCTAGTACTCCATCGAGCCAGACGACCCGACGGGTTAGATAATGATAAAAACCATTTAAGTGCACTATGATCCGTGTAAACAGTGAACTTTTTACCATTGTCAAGATAACAACGCCAATGCTCAACAGCTACCAAAACCGCTAACGTTTCCCGTTCCGTAATACCATAATTCCGTTCTTGTTTAGAAAGTGACCTACTCATATACGCAACCGGGTGTTCTTTGCCTTCAAAGTTTTGAGTAAGCATAGCACCGACACCGTAACTACTCGCATCTGTGTGAACCTCAAACGGTTCTTCATAATTAGGACACCTGAGAACTGGAGCCGAGACCAAACACTCCTTAAGTTTCCTAAAGGAACTATCCGCCTCTTCCGTCCATTTAAATGGAGGTGCACCCTTACGAGAAGAAGTTAATTTATTCAATGGTGCCGCCAGAGTACTCAAATTTTTAACAAAACGACGATACCAAGATGCTGTACCTAAAAAACGTTTTAAACTTTTAACATTTGTAGGAGTAGGAAAATTAACAATAGCAGAAACCTTATCCGGATCCGTTCGCAACCCGTGCTTATCAATAACGTAACCCAAATACTTCAACTGATCTCTAAAAAAACGACATTTCTCGAAATTAATAGTAAGATTACATTCTTTTAAAATTTCCAATATTTGCAATAAAATAGAAACATGTTCATTAAAATCAGCGGTTGCAATTACTAAGTCATCAACAAAACAACAAACTTTAACACCGAAACGATTACCGAATAATTTGTCTACCAACCTCTGTTGAGTGGCGGGTGCATTCGTTAAACCAAACGCCATACGCTTGAATCTGAACGTGCCGCGCGAAGGAATATAAAAAGCGGTTTTATCTCTATCAGACTCCTGTATTTGAGTTTGAAAAAAAGCACTACAAAAATCAATAGTCGATAAATAATGCGCATCTCTCAAGTTGTCCAAAATTTCCGAAATATAAGGTAAACTATACGCATCCTTCTTAGTTACCGCATTCAGCTTACGACTGTCTAAACATAACCGATAGCTACCTGTATCTTTGCCCTTAGGTACCAATAAGACCGGAGAACTCCATTCACTCTGACAAGGTTCAATGACATCCATCTCTAACATCTTATCCACCTCTTCCGAAAGAATTCGTTGCTTTTCCGGGGACATACGATAATAACGTTGACGAATGGGTGCCGCATCCCCCGTGTCAATTCTATGCGTAACCACGGTAGTTAATCCTAAACCCTTCGACTCAAATGAAACCGAACGAAATTGATTAATGATACTATCAACTATAGATCGCTGATCGATACTCAGATGGTCATAACCCGTAATTACGTTATTAGATTCACTACTGGTAATAGGTTCTTGTTTAAAACTTACAGAGTTAATATATTTCGGACAAATCTTAAATATTTTCCAAAAGTCAATACCCAATATAATATCCGAATTAATTTCAGGAAATACATAAAATTTTACAAGGTGAAATTGATTCTCAAATGTAACGGGTAAACTTAAATAACCTAATGAAAATAACTTGTTACCGTTAGCAACGACCGCTGAGATAATATTATCTTTAAAGAGTGTATAACCACGTTTAATGAAATCCATATAAAATTTACCCCCCAATATTGATATAGACGCACCAGTGTCTAAGAGACCTGACAACTTAATATCATCTATACAAATATCAGCATAAGGCCTACTTTCGATATAATTATTATTACACAGAACCGAGTCTACTTTATACGTCTTAAAATAAATTGAAATAGTTTTAAGCCAACACTCCCACTCAATATGGGGCCCCACGTTGGGCGCCACTGTCGCGGTGTAATATTAGTAAAAGAGAGAGAAATATTATACCGACGAACAATAAAGAGAAATAAATAAAACCAATATTAAATGAACAAAACTACAACATTTATTTTATATAGTGATAAATATGTAGGCAAGATACAAAAAGGTTAGAATTAGATCAATAACAATGTTTTTAAGATAGACTACGGGGTAATTCAATCTTTACGTATTAAATTTTAAGAGAACATGAGCACGTGGTTCGATAACTATTCCTGGTTCAGGTCTAAGGGGTAACCAGACGGGCACTTATCTATAGGCACGTGGAGCATGGATGACCCCAAGCTGGTCTCCGCCTTGTGCTAGGTGACGGGATGATGTGCGCGCCGTGACACGTGGACTGCGTTCCCCGTCCGACGCTCGACGTCTCTCGCCGTGGAACGGTTGTAGGTCACGAAAAAGAACCCGGTTATTGTTGGGGTCCGAGGTTCACCAGCAGAAGTCGCCACGTGGTAAGAGACAGTGTCGACCGCTCCGTACGCCTACCCGGACCCCAACAGTTCGCACCCGGCACCGAAGAGACGAGAAAAGGGAAAGATTCTACCGAGCCCGTCCTTTTATAAGGGCCCGAGCGGCTCCTACTCCGATCCCCGTGTTACAATGCTACCCGCAATTACATATGTTACAATATATTAACATACACACATGGTAATCTGCTCCTAAAGTAGGCAACTTAATGCCTGTGTATTAGGTCAGTGTTCCGCAAAGTGTGTACCGCGGCACACTGGTGTACCGTGGTCGTTAATTGGTGTACCTCGGAAAAATAAGGTCATATCTTATAAACTTATTTCAAGTAGGTAAATAACTAAGGGTAAGAAAAATACTTAAGTGTACATATTCACGCGAGCACACGGACGAGGCGTTTTTGTTTCGTTTATCTTATTCAATTATCATCCTAGGTGTACCTACCGTGAACACAAAATATTTGCGGAACACTGTATTAGGTAACAGCCGACTAATATGCATAATTTTTATGATAAATTTATATAAATAAGTATAGAACCCAGAATCCTGAAGCGGAAAGCAGGGTCACTGCCAACTGCGCCAACGGGCCAATCATAAATAAATCTTCAAATGATGACGAAGAAGAACAATCGGTAATCGAGAAGCTTAAAGAAGCAAGAAAAGTATGTATAGAATTTCTTAAGTTAAAAAATAACGTGTCTCATAAAAGTATTATGCTTCAAAGATTGTTATTTCCAGAAATGAAAGCAAAATGAAATTAAATCTAAAAAACAAAAGGTCGAAGAAATAATAAAAACTTATAAAAAAAATATGGAAAGTTTCAAAGGAAAAGTTAGTATTGAACTCATTATAAAGGCCATTGTTAAATAATCTATATCTGCACCTGTGTTTTCTTTTGTTTTTAATTATTTTGACTAATATTTTATCAATAAACTTGCTTAGATTTCTTCTAGACGTAAAATGTATGCTCTAGATCAGTGATTCCCAAAGTGGTCTATATCGACCCCTAGGGGTCTATGACAATCTGCAAGGGGTCTACGTCAGCGAAAAAAAATTTGGGGGTCCATGAAATGAAAATAGGGGTCCACGATAGTGGATCTCAACACATACACTGATAGTACCTATTTACTTACATCATACTATCTTATAATATCAAAACATATACATTATTTATAAAAGTACCTATGAAGTAAAAACTGAATAAAAAAATAAAAAAGCATCAGGTTCATCCTTCTCACTAAAAATATTGACTTATCGCCTATGTTATTTTATTTATAGCTTATTTTATGTTTATTTAATGTTACGTATATTTTACATAACAGATACAAAATTTTATTTTGAGTAGTTTTAATTTAAATTCAATTAATAAATGTATAAATTAACATGTGTTTTTACTTTAAGTTTTTAACACTAAACTTCACTACAGTTAGAAATTTACAGGAAATCAATATCAGGTAAGTCAGGGGGTCTACCCAACACGGAAAAACATGGCAAGGGGTCTACGACACAAAAAAGTTTGGGGAACTCTGCTCTAGATAATCAAATTGAACAATTATTCACTAATGATGACCAAATGAATAAAGAAAACCTATTCAACAATGAAGACTCGTCTGATATACCTACTCTTCAATGAAACTGTAAAAATGTAAAGGATAGCAATGGAAACAATTATGTTTTTTTGACGTGATAACGTCTAGTAAATTGATGACAGGGTGCCCGTTCGAAGAAGATGACGTCATCATTGTCATAATTAGTGAGCGAGAGCGCGGAACAAGCGGTAGAGAGGTACGATCGGCTCGGCCTAAGCGTTCGGCTCACGATCGGCGGTCGGCCTAACTTACGACGCGTCCGAGTAGAAATGACAGCGGGAAATGGCGGCAAACTGTTTTGTCAATATAAGTATAATAAACTGTTATATCAATAGGAAGTAACGTCAATTTATTATTTTGACGTGATAACGTCTAGTAAATTGATGATAGGGTGCCCGTTCGAAGAAGATGACGTCATCATTGTCACAATTAGTACGCGAGAGCGCGGAACAAGCGGTAGAGAGGTACGATCGGCTCGGCCTAAGCGTTCGGCTCACGATCGGCTGTCGGCCTAACTTACGACGCGTCCGAGTAGAAATGACAGCGGGAAATGGCGGCAAACTGTTTTGTCAATATAAGTATAATAAACTGTTATATCAATACGAAGTAACGTCAATTTATTATTTTGACGTGATAACGTCTAGTAAATTGATGATAGGGTGCCCGTTCGAAGAAGATGACGTCATCATTGTCACAATTAGTACGCGAGAGCGCGGAACAAGCGGTAGAGAGGTACGATCGGCTCGGCCACCCCCCCCACCCCAGCCTGGAAATATGAGAAATAAAAATTAAAAAAAATACTAATCGACGTATTTTTAATAGCACTTTCCAAAATTGTTTATTATTAAAATAGCACCCTCCTAGTTTACGAGTAAAAAATTAATAAAGATATTACACGCTACACCATCGATATCATTTGAAATACTTCGAATTTCGTACTTTTTGCACAGTGGAAAAACTGCACCCTACTCGAAACTAATTGCACTATCATTAGAATTTCACAAAATGCAATAGTTTTTGCAGCAAACAAATAAAACGTAATCAGTCTGGGGAAGACCACTGTCAAATAGTTCCTTGTAGAGGGCGCCAACGCCATATATTAAATATTTGTTATTGTTACTGGAAGCTGTCAAACTCCATAGAAAATTAATAAACTTCGCGATTTTTTACGTTTTAATAATAAATGGGTCGGTGTGTGGTTTTCGGGTGTGAAGAAATTGGTTCACATAAATTCTCCTCCCCTAAGAAGAAAATATGAAAGAGCATTGAGAAGAGTGAATTTTAAAGCAATTGATTATTCTAGGTTATATACTATAATACTAAGCACTTCAAAGTTACAGATTTTGAAACAGTTTCTAAGGAAACTGGTATGCATATTATAATAAGATAATGAATAGGTTTAGTAAATATTGTGATAAAACAGCCACAAACCTACTACTGCTACCAACTTGTTACATTAGTACTCACATTATACTTGTATTTATTTTAGATTTCCCAATTCAGCGGAAATTTTTAAAAAATCTGCAATACCAACCCTGTTTTCTTGGAATGGTGCGTCAGGTCAATACATTTCTGCACGAGCTGAACGTTTGGAAAGAAGAAATCATGTGATATGTTCAAATTAGTGTTGAGTACTTTATCCCCTATGGCATACAGCTTAAAGTATAAGATAAGTCAAGTTATCAATATCGCAATTGAAGACCAATTAAGAAAAAAATGTGATTATGAACTATCAAAATTTTTTGGTATTGGTAAAACTTTAGTATCAAATATTTTTATTACCTGGCTTAATTTTACATATGACATGTGGTCACTCATTGATATTTGGCCTGAAAGGAAGTTAATTGACTACTAAATGCCTGTGCAGTTTAAGGCAAACTATGTAAACACTAGAATAATAATAGATGGAACTGAAATTCCAATTACAAAACCTAAAAACCCATCATCACAGCAGGCTACATTCAGTTTCTATAAAAATAAAAATACAATGAAATTCTTAGTATGTGCTACACTCGGGGCGTTGTTTACCTACTGTTCTGAGGGTTATGGTGGCTCAACTTCAGACAGGCAAATGATTGAGAGAAGTAGTTTACTTGAAAAATGTCAACCCAGAGATAGTATTATGGCAGACCGTGGATTTAATGTGCAAGATTTATTTGCAGCAAAAGGCATAGGTATAAATAGTCCCGCCTTTTAAAAAGGAAAGTCTCAAGTAAGTGGTTTATCAGTGAAACGGGATAGACAATTAGCTAGCCAATGAGTTCACACTGAACGTTTAATAGGTCTAAGTAAGACCTTTAACATATTAAAATCGGATTTAAATCCTTATTATGTACCCTAGGGGTAATTTTTTCTCAAATTTTCTTTAATTATATAATGTTATGTAATTTCAGGGAAGGTATTGGAAATAAACAAAGATTATGACACATATATGAGTTTTATTCATAATTTCTATAAATAAACAAATATATATATATATATATATATATATATATATATATATATATACTTATAAAAAATAAAATAAAAAAATCTTCTTAAAATAATTTTCATAAAAATTAATCAGGTCTTTCAATATATTATTGATAAATTATTGTTCATCTCTGTTGATAAAAAGTACTTTCATGTCCCTTAAATGTATACATAATTAAATTACAAAATTTATTTATAGTAAAAAAATAGTTAAAAATAATTGTCCTTGAATTTGGTAATAAAAGACACAAGTCTTTTTTAACTCCAATTCACTGTGTGCTATTTATACATAGATAAGGCACAGTAGATTCATTTATAAAATAATTCCTGCTTGCATAGAGACACTTCACCTCAACTATGGTATAAATAATACACATATAAATAAATACATAATACACCCAGACTCAGGGCGGGAATCGACCCCACGACCCTGGAGCAGAAAACAGTTCCACTGCCAACTGAGCCGCGGGCCAGTCAAATTATTATTAGCTCAGATTGATCGAAGGCTCAGTCATTTATTAGCTCCTAATCATTTATTAGTCAAATTTAAAAAACTAATGGAATAGAAAATATTTACTGGAGGGTATTGTGAATTATTAATATACATTATATAAGTTATTTAAATTAAAATAAATAAAATTCAGAATCAAAGATGATGTTAACTCTTTTATGCCTACCCGCATAAAAGTAATAAGAAATATATAAAAGTAATAAGTAGTAATATATATATATATATATATATATATATATATATATATATATATATATACTTATAAAAAATAAAATAAAAAAATCTTCTTAAAATAATTTTCATAAAAATTAATCAGGTCTTTCAATATATTATTGATAAATTATTGTTCATCTCTGTTGATAAAAAGTACTTTCATGTCCCTTAAATGTATACATAATTAAATTACAAAATTTATTTATAGTAAAAAAATAGTTAAAAATAATTGTCCTTGAATTTGGTAATAAAAGACACAAGTCTTTTTTAACTCCAATTCACTGTGTGCTATTTATACATAGATAAGGCACAGTAGATTCATTTATAAAATAATTCCTGCTTGCATAGAGACACTTCACCTCAACTATGGTATAAATAATACACATATAAATAAATACATAATACACCCAGACTCAGGGCGGGAATCGACCCCACGACCCTGGAGCAGAAAACAGTTCCACTGCCAACTGAGCCGCGGGCCAGTCAAATTATTATTAGCTCAGATTGATCGAAGGCTCAGTCATTTATTAGCTCCTAATCATTTATTAGTCAAATTTAAAAAACTAATGGAATAGAAAATATTTACTGGAGGGTATTGTGAATTATTAATATACATTATATAAGTTATTTAAATTAAAATAAATAAAATTCAGAATCAAAGATGATGTTAACTCTTTTATGCCTACCCGCATAAAAGTAATAAGAAATATATAAAAGTAATAAGCAATATATAAAAAAGTAATATATAGTATAAATTGTTTTGGAGAACTCCGTTAATTTAAAGACAATAATAGGTATGTAATATTTTATAATTAATATCAATAACCATATTAAAATTACAGAACCAAAAACTTTTATTTTAACAGTAGGATTAATTACACTTATTCAAATTAAATCTGCAATCAGTCTTAACCTATAACAATCGTTTTATGTGTTATTGCATTCTGCAATAGAATATCATGCTAATTTTTATATTGCATAATTGTTTAGTTGTAAGACTATTCTTATTTTTATGCAAATCATTTCGTACCTCCCATGTATTGTTTAATTTACGACAATAACAAACATAGTGGCCTATTCCTGATGGAATATAAGGAGGTATAAATTCTATTACCCCTAATAAAACAAAAACATTTCCATTTAATGTGATTGTTGTGGGAATTTCTTGTAAATTAGATTTTACATCCCTCAGGCTAGACTTTTGTGATAGAACATAGGCATCATCAGTATCTATTGCCAAGTATTGTCCTATTGATTTTTGAAGAAGAGCACTACTTTTTTTACAGTTATTGCAGTACACGTTCTTGTTATTAAAATATTCTTGAATATCCGATTGTAATGTAGAATACTGATACTTTTGTATTATGTTTATATTTGGTATAGGTATAACAAACTTTTCAACCGCATTGAATTGTTTGCAACTTGTGCAGGTTGTAATATCTTTCATACACTTATAGCTTTTCATCAATCTTATAAACATGTTCTGTATATTTCCCTCACAATCAATTATGCCACTTTTAGGTGTAAAAAACGAATTAAGTATATGTGCTCTACTAGCATACAATGCACTATTAACGCCAGATATGGCATATTCATGAATTATACTTGCATAACAAAGATTTTGGTAGGATAATCTTCTATTTTTATTATTGTCTATATAATCTCTAAATGATTGCACATTACAGTAAGCGTGGCTCAATAATTCTGTAATAGAATCAAAACAACACGTATTTGAAAATGAAATCTTTTTGCCATTTAAAGATCTTGGCAGTAAAAGGTTGCCATTTCGAATAACACTTTTTGTCTTAGCAGTTTTTAATGGCTTCTGAAGTTTTATTAATATTTCAGGGTCAGGTGATACATATGTGCCACGCTTTTGTAATTCTTTATCAACATTTTCACTATCACAAATAACTTTATCATCGTTTATCGAGGAAGTAAATCGAACATTGCTAGAGAAATCAATAAAATGATTACTTGATTGATTTTTATGATGATGATCATCGTTACTTTGTGCAGGTTCCATTGAAGTTCCCATACAAAGCTCTGGCACTGATGTTTCTATTTTTGAGTAATTATGATCATGATTATGTGGTACTGCGAATAATATTTCATTCCCATTCCCCTTAAAATTAATAAAGTTTTCATCTGTTTTATTATATGTAACAATCTCATTTTTTTCAGCGAATAAATCCTCAGTACATCCTGTACCAGTCAATTCTAAAACTTCTTCACTAATGATGGTATCAAAGGCCGTTTGTGACAATTCTGGAATTGCTTCTTCGGTGTACTTATTTTTCCACCTTTCTGTAGCATGGAGATGCTCGTTATATCATCTATTTGGTGTCTCTTAAAGTTGTACGCACATGGAAGCTTTTCTGCAAGATATATTTTACTGAACAGAATATCAGGCCATCCAGGTTTTAAAACATGACCCTTTTCACCATTTTTATACAACTTCTCAATTGGACTGATTTCCTCCCATTCATTCAAATCAAACCTTATATTAAATGTGATGATATTCTTCAGAGATTTCTTTTCTTTTTTCAGTTTAAATTCATCATAATGATCCGAAGAATCACTAGAAACATTGCCATCATGTTCTTTGTCACTAATTATATTATCGTTTGACAAATTCTTGTGCCTTCTATAGTTTGATAATAAATTGCCAATATCTTTTTTCACTTTTTTATTATATAAGTTTAGTGGTTTTATTATGAATAATGGTTGTTTGTGATTTAGGCGATTATATATTTCAAGCCAAACAACATCACTTTTCTTCTTTAAAACCCCATTGTTGTAAATATCAAAGTCTATCAGTTCTTCAAATATTTCTTTATAACTAAATGCTGCCTTTGGCCCGACCATTTTTACATTAAATTACTATAGACTTTCTTTATAAAGAACTTTCTTCTATTATATTAATTACTTATTGATTATTTCAAATATGTATAACTATAATCCGTGCGCAGAAACTTTGCCGATGGCCTTGAGACGTCACGCGTCGATAGTCAGTAGGGTTGAAAAAAAAAGGTCACATAAATGTAGATTATTATTGTATATATTTTACATCAAACTAATAAAAAATAGTCTCGGTCGAATTATAAATTTGATATAAAGTGTAATTATAAATATTAAATAAAAAAACGCTGTTGTTATTAGGTAGATTATATATTTTTATGTATTTATATTTAGTGAATGAATAAAACGTAGCCGTAAAATAAAAGTATAATGGTTCCAAACAACGAAAACAAATAACTAACAAAAGTAAAACAAGTAAAACCTAAGAAAACAACAATTAATTAATTCGTAGTGAAAGCAAAAAATTACACGCACGTATCGGCTGCGTTGCTAGCGGTACACCTCAGACGAGCGAGGGACGCAGTCAACTCCGGTGGGAGGAGTGGTCATCGGCAAAGTTTCTGCGCACGGATAGTATGTATTTTACGTTCATTGATTTATTTGTTTTTAGATTTGCTTTATACCAAAAATATACTGATGAAACACTAAAGAACCAGATTTCAGTTACGAATGGTTACGAAAATAATTAGTAATAGTAAGTAATAAATGTATCTTAGTTTTATGAACATAGATTATGAATTTAAAATTACTCTTGTCGCTTGTGCAAATTTGAAAATTATTCTGTTTTTTCTCAGAAATCGCGGGGATGTTATGAACAGGGATTTCCCTACTATTACAATGTACTCTGTGACAAAGAGTATATAATACTCTGTGATAGGGATCAGGGTTGCCAGATGAGTATAAGCACATATATGCACGGAAGCTGTTTTTACTCTTCCGTGGTATAGTATATGTATGTATGTACATTAGGTAAACTTTTTTTTTAATTTTGCATAAAAATAAAATATACTTGTATTTGTACATGAAAAATTAACAAATTTTCGTTATAATATAAAGTAAACTAAATAAAAAATAATAATAAAATTTCTAAAGTTTGATACCGTAGTCACATTAGATATTTCAAATTGTTTAGTTGAATATCATACTCAAATACAGATCCCATAAGTTAGGTATTGGGTTATGAAGTAAACTAAATTAAAAAAAGTAAGTTGTATTTAAGTTCTAGCACTGTGTACATAAAATTGTTTTCTGGATTTTGAATAATATTACATCCTTCTAACAGAAACTGATAAAAAAATTCAAAGATGAACATGTAAAAAACATGTATGTATACAAAAGGCGAGGTTAATGCTAAAACCATTTTTACAATTATGAACAACACCAATTTATATTATATTATTCTAAACGTTTGTTGGTATGTTCAAATATATATTTTATATAAAATGAGGATATTATTCTAAATAGATTTTTTTTCATGTGCTGAACTAATCGGTTATTGTGGTGACTTTGTGGTTTTCCATATAAATTTTTATATTTTAGGTACAATACAACTTATATAACTTTGAAAAAAAAATCGATTTTTGAGAAATCGATCTTGTAAGTTAATTATTCAAGAAAAAACATAATTATAGTGTCTATTATATACATAAGAACAATATATGATAGAAAAAAAACTACGTAAGTATTGATTAATATTTTTTTATCTGGGAAGTTGTTGCTCTAATTTCGGGTATCGATTACATGAACTGAAACAGTGTAGCTCATCCCTTGAATTGCATTTGTTGTACTGAAGAGTGAAAAGAGGAAAGATGTAACATTATTCAAAATCCAGAAAACAATTTTATGTACACAGTGCTAGAACTTAAATACAACTTACTTTTTTAATTTAGTTTACTTCATAACCCAATAACTTATGGGAACTGTATTTGAGTATGATATTCAACTAAACAATTTGAAATATCTAATATGACTGCGGTTATAAACCTTAGAAACTTTTTTTTTTTAATTTAGTTTACTTTCTATTATAACGAAAATTTGTTAATTTTTCATGTACAAATACAAGTATATTTTATTTTAATGCAAAATTAAAATAATAAAAAACCTTAAAAGTTTACGTAATGTACATACATACATACACTATACCACGGAAGAGTAAAAACAGCTTCCGTGCATGTATGTGTTTATACTCATCTGGCAACCCTGACCCTGATCCCTATTCATAACATCCCCGCGATTTCTGAGAAAAAACCATGGAATTATTATGTACTAGTTGTATATAGTACATAATAATTCCATGGAAAAAACAGAATAATTTTCAAATTTGCACAAACGGAAAGAGTAATTTTAAATTCATAATCTATGTTCATAAAACACATACATTTATTACTTACTAATTATTTTTGTAACTGAAATCTGGTACTTTAGTGTTTCATCAGTATATTTTTGGTATAAAGCATATCAAAGCATATCAAAGAGTATAATAATAATAATAATAATAATAATAATAAAGTTTTTATTTCAGGTGATATACCCATAGTAAATACAATATGATAATAATTATTAAGTAATAATAAAGCATATCTTACCCCTACACTCAATGTACTCTGTGCTAAAAATAAATAAATCAATGAACGTTAAATACATAGTTATACATATTTGAAATAATCAATAAGTAATTAATATAATAGAAGAAAGTTCTTTATAAAGAAAGTCTATAGTAATTTAATGTAAAAATGGTCGGGCCAAAGGCAGCATTTAGTTATAAAGAAATATTTGAAGAACTGATAGACTTTGATATTTACAACAATGGGGTTTTAAAGAAGAAAAGTGATGTTGTTTGGCTTGAAATATATAATCGCCTAAATCACAAACAACCATTATTCATAATAAAACCACTAAACTTATATAATAAAAAAGTGAAAAAAGATATTGGCAATTTATTATCAAACTATAGAAGGCACAAGAATTTGTCAAACGATAATATAATTAGTGACAAAGAACATGATGGCAATGTTTCTAGTGATTCTTCGGATCATTATGATGAATTTAAACTGAAAAAAGAAAAGAAATCTCTGAAGAATATCATCACATTTAATATAAGGTTTGATTTGAATGAATGGGAGGAAATCAGTCCAATTGAGAAGTTGTATAAAAATGGTGAAAAGGGTCATGTTTTAAAACCTGGATGGCCTGATATTCTGTTCAGTAAAATATATCTTGCAGAAAAGCTTCCATGTGCGTACAACTTTAAGAGACACCAAATAGATGATATAACGAGCATCTCCATGCTACAGAAAGGTGGAAAAATAAGTACACCGAAGAAGCAATTCCAGAATTGTCACAAACGGCCTTTGATACCATCATTAGTGAAGAAGTTTTAGAATTGACTGGTACAGGATGTACTGAGGATTTATTCGCTGAAAAAAATGAGATTGTTACATATAATAAAACAGATGAAAACTTTATTAATTTTAAGGGGAATGGGAATGAAATATTATTCGCAGTACCACATAATCATGATCATAATTACTCAAAAATAGAAACATCAGTGCCAGAGCTTTGTATGGGAACTTCAATGGAACCTGCACAAAGTAACGATGATCATCATCATAAAAATCAATCAAGTAATCATTTTATTGATTTCTCTAGCAATGTTCGATTTACTTCCTCGATAAACGATGATAAAGTTATTTGTGATAGTGAAAATGTTGATAAAGAATTACAAAAGCGTGGCACATATGTATCACCTGACCCTGAAATATTAATAAAACTTCAGAAGCCATTAAAAACTGCTAAGACAAAAAGTGTTATTCGAAATGGCAACCTTTTACTGCCAAGATCTTTAAATGGCAAAAAGATTTCATTTTCAAATACGTGTTGTTTTGATTCTATTACAGAATTATTGAGCCACGCTTACTGTAATGTGCAATCATTTAGAGATTATATAGACAATAATAAAAATAGAAGATTATCCTACCAAAATCTTTGTTATGCAAGTATAATTCATGAATATGCCATATCTGGCGTTAATAGTGCATTGTATGCTAGTAGAGCACATATACTTAATTCGTTTTTTACACCTAAAAGTGGCATAATTGATTGTGAGGGAAATATACAGAACATGTTTATAAGATTGATGAAAAGCTATAAGTGTATGAAAGATATTACAACCTGCACAAGTTGCAAACAATTCAATGCGGTTGAAAAGTTTGTTATACCTATACCAAATATAAACATAATACAAAAGTATCAGTATTCTACATTACAATCGGATATTCAAGAATATTTTAATAACAAGAATGTGTACTGCAATAACTGTAAAAAAAGTAGTGCTCTTCTTCAAAAATCAATAGGACAATACTTGGCAATAGATACTGATGATGCCTATGTTCTATCACAAAAGTCTAGCCTGAGGGATGTAAAATCTAATTTACAAGAAATTCCCACAACGATCACATTAAATGGAAATGTTTTTGTTTTATTAGGGGTAATAGAATTTATACCTCCTTATATTCCATCAGGAATAGGCCACTATGTTTGTTATTGTCGTAAATTAAACAATACATGGGAGGTACGAAATGATTTGCATAAAAATAAGAATAGTCTTACAACTAAACAATTATGCAATATAAAAATTAGCATGATATTCTATTGCAGAATGCAATAACACATAAAACGATTGTTATAGGTTAAGACTGATTGCAGATTTAATTTGAATAAGTGTAATTAATCCTACTGTTAAAATAAAAGTTTTTGGTTCTGTAATTTTAATATGGTTATTGATATTAATTATAAAATATTACATACCTATTATTGTCTTTAAATTAACGGAGTTCTCCAAAACAATTTATACTATATATTACTTTTTTATATATTGCTTATTACTTTTATATATTTCTTATTACTTTTATGCGGGTAGGCATAAAAGAGTTAACATCATCTTTGATTCTGAATTTTATTTATTTTAATTTAAATAACTTATATAATGTATATTAATAATTCACAATACCCTCCAGTAAATATTTTCTATTCCATTAGTTTTTTAAATTTGACTAATAAATGATTAGGAGCTAATAAATGACTGAGCCTTCGATCAATCTGAGCTAATAATAATTTGACTGGCCCGCGGCTCAGTTGGCAGTGGAACTGTTTTCTGCTCCAGGGTCGTGGGGTCGATTCCCGCCCTGAGTCTGGGTGTATTATGTATTTATTTATATGTGTATTATTTATACCATAGTTGAGGTGAAGTGTCTCTATGCAAGCAGGAATTATTTTATAAATGAATCTACTGTGCCTTATCTATGTATAAATAGCACACAGTGAATTGGAGTTAAAAAAGACTTGTGTCTTTTATTACCAAATTCAAGGACAATTATTTTTAACTATTTTTTTACTATAAATAAATTTTGTAATTTAATTATGTATACATTTAAGGGACATGAAAGTACTTTTTATCAACAGAGATGAACAATAATTTATCAATAATATATTGAAAGACCTGATTAATTTTTATGAAAATTATTTTAAGAAGATTTTTTTATTTTATTTTTTATAAGTATATATATATATATATATATATATATATATATATATATATATATATATATATATATATATATATATATATATTTGTTTATTTATAGAAATTATGAATAAAACTCATATATGTGTCATAATCTTTGTTTATTTCCAATACCTTCCCTGAAATTACATAACATTATATAATTAAAGAAAATTTGAGAAAAAATTACCCCTAGGGTACATAATAAGGATTTAAATCCGATTTTAATATGTTAAAGGTCTTACTTAGACCTATTAAACGTTCAGTGTGAACTCATTGGCTAGCTAATTGTCTATCCCGTTTCACTGATAAACCACTTACTTGAGACTTTCCTTTTTAAAAGGCGGGACTATTTATACCTATGCCTTTTGCTGCAAATAAATCTTGCACATTAAATCCACGGTCTGCCATAATACTATCTCTGGGTTGACATTTTTCAAGTAAACTACTTCTCTCAATCATTTGCCTGTCTGAAGTTGAGCCACCATAACCCTCAGAACAGTAGGTAAACAACGCCCCGAGTGTAGCACATACTAAGAATTTCATTGTATTTTTATTTTTATAGAAACTGAATGTAGCCTGCTGTGATGATGGGTTTTTAGGTTTTGTAATTGGAATTTCAGTTCCATCTATTATTATTCTAGTGTTTACATAGTTTGCCTTAAACTGCACAGGCATTTAGTAGTCAATTAACTTCCTTTCAGGCCAAATATCAATGAGTGACCACATGTCATATGTAAAATTAAGCCAGGTAATAAAAATATTTGATACTAAAGTTTTACCAATACCAAAAAATTTTGATAGTTCATAATCACATTTTTTTCTTAATTGGTCTTCAATTGCGATATTGATAACTTGACTTATCTTATACTTTAAGCTGTATGCCATAGGGGATAAAGTACTCAACACTAATTTGAACATATCACATGATTTCTTCTTTCCAAACGTTCAGCTCGTGCAGAAATGTATTGACCTGACGCACCATTCCAAGAAAACAGGGTTGGTATTGCAGATTTTTTAAAAATTTCCGCTGAATTGGGAAATCTAAAATAAATACAAGTATAATGTGAGTACTAATGTAACAAGTTGGTAGCAGTAGTAGGTTTGTGGCTGTTTTATCACAATATTTACTAAACCTATTCATTATCTTATTATAATATGCATACCAGTTTCCTTAGAAATTGTTTCAAAATCTGTAACTTTGAAGTGCTTAGTATATAACCTAGAATAATCAATTGCTTTAAAATTCACTCTTCTCAATGCTCTTTCATATTTTCTTCTTAGGGGAGGAGAATTTATGTGAACCAATTTCTTCACACCCGAAAACCACACACCGACCCATTTATTATTAAAACGTAAAAAATCGCGAAGTTTATTAATTTTCTATGGAGTTTGACAGCTTCCAGTAACAATAACAAATATTTAATATATGGCGTTGGCGCCCTCTACAAGGAACTATTTGACAGTGGTCTTCCCCAGACTGATTACGTTTTATTTGTTTGCTGCAAAAACTATTGCATTTTGTGAAATTCTAATGATAGTGCAATTAGTTTCGAGTAGGGTGCAGTTTTTCCACTGTGCAAAAAGTACGAAATTCGAAGTATTTCAAATGATATCGATGGTGTAGCGTGTAATATCTTTATTAATTTTTTACTCGTAAACTAGGAGGGTGCTATTTTAATAATAAACAATTTTGGAAAGTGCTATTAAAAATACGTCGATTAGTATTTTTTTTAATTTTTATTTCTCATTAGCGATGGGCGTTGAATCAACGAACGGTTAAAATAGACGGTCTACGTTCAATCGACGCTGCGACGGTCTACAGTTCATTCGTGAACTAGTCGAATTCATAGACGGCTAAACTGAGAGTCCACAGCGTTCTTATCTACTGACAACGCGACGACGACGCGTAAACGTATCCGGTTAATACAAGTTCATGCGTTTGTTGAAATAGTATCGTCGGATAAAGCAATTTTTAGTATATAGCGTAGGAGATGATATTTGATATTTTTTTAACTAGACTTGTGAGAGTGAGAAGGCAGGAGCATTCTGATATAATAAAAAAAAAAAAATGAAATAAATAAAAATGTAAATAATTAAAAATGTATATAAAATCAGTTGATCTTCTAAATACGCCTGAAATACGATATTATATCTTTCAAAACGTATTCAGCCAGTCCTAAGCCTGGAAAAGTATGAAGGGAAGATTAAATTGATTGATTGTACTTTTTTGTAACTTTGCAGTTCATTCGAATGTCAAATAATGCGTAAAACACAAGACACCGGCGTCGTAGCGTTGCTTTTGTAGACTAGACCAGATTTAGACGCCGCGCTTAGTCGATTGAATTGAACGCCTGTCACTATCGCGTCGACTAGTCGACGAATTCAACTAGTTGATCGACTAGTCGATGAACGGAAATGGACGGTCTAGTTTCGTTAACGAAAAATGCGTCGACGACCCATCTCGATTTCTCATATTTCCAGGCTGGGGTGGGGGGGGTGGCTCGGCCTAAGCGTTCGGCTCACGATCGGCGGTCGGCCTAACTTACGACGCGTCCGAGTAGAAATGACAGCGGGAAATGGCGGCAAACTGTTTTGTCAATATAAGTATAATAAACTGTTATATCAATACGAAGTAACGTCAATTTATTATTTTGACGTGATAACGTCTAGTAAATTGATGATAGGGTGCCCGTTCGAAGAAGATGACGTCATCATTGTCACAATTAGTACGCGAGAGCGCGGAACAAGCGGTAGAGAGGTACGATCGGCTCGGCCTAAGCGTTCGGCTCACGATCGGCGGTCGGCCTAACTTACGACGCGTCCGAGTAGAAATGACAGCGGCAAATGGCGGGAAACTGTTTTGTCAATACATAATAAACTGTTAGGTATATCAATACGAAGTAACGTCAATTTATTATTTTTAAAGTTATAATAGTGACAACAATTGCAGCAAAAAAGGTAATTAATTCTTGCATTTTAAGAATTTGATGAATGAAATGAGAACTTAACTTCTTTATTAAACTTGATTATTTCTTGTATTATATAATATTTTCAAAGTATTTAACTTTATTTCGCTTTTATATTAAATACAATTAATTACATGTAGCTTATATACATAGATATATACTTATATAAATATATATTATACAAAATAATGATAATTCAGTAATAATAATTCAATTCCATTCATGTTTTCTTATGACGTTATCACGTAAAAATTATCGTCCGTAAACCGACTTTACAGACAACCAATTTTTTTTTTTTCTTATAGTATGATTCAATTCGATGTTACTAAAAAAATAATATTTTTTAACTTAATTTAATAACGCGGACATGATTTATACCAAAACTCTCTGTAAATAATTAGTTTAAGTTTTGCATTGTAAATTAATATGTATAATATTGTAAAATTTTAAAATAAAGTCACATACTAATAAAACTACAATCTTTTTACACTTTTCCACGTTTTTGTTTATAAATTAAAAAAAAAAAAGTGGAAAAGTGTAAAAAGATTGTAGTTTTATTAGTAAACATGAATTTCAATCAAGAACCATCAGTAGGTATAATCAATCACTTATATTAAAGTTACATAGTTTGAATCATATAAAAAAATTGTTTTTATTAAATTTCCTGCAGTGTAGTAAAGTTGTTTTCCAAAAGTCTTTCTGTTATACTTAATTTAATGAATTAAGTAAATTTGAATAAACCTTACTAAGTCTTCATAACTCTTCTGAATGGTCCGAATTTTCAGACAATATTTGACTTTTTCAGAATTTCTCAGCATTTTTTACTTATGATAAGACTTTTTTCTTTTTTTTCAGAGACAGTAAGACTTTCATAAAATATTATTCTGGCTTCTGAAGACTTTTTCAGAGCTTTTTCAGAGAAATATTTTCACAAGAGTAATAACTAGAATCATTTGCAACAGGCGACCTTATCGCTGGGGTGCTATGACCTCCCGTGGTGCATCCTGGGAAACGTAGTCAGCAGTAACTTTGGAACCAGTTAGTGCTGGCTCCGGCTAACGACCGACCGGTCGTCGCGAAAGCACAACGGGGCGCCGAGGCCATAATAGGGTATTATACTATGTTTGAAAAAGTACTTCAAAATGTTAATTTTCGTAATAAAAAGCCACAAAAAAAATTATATCGGCAAAATAAACACACTTTCTTACCATAAAATTAAATTAAATTTTAAACCTTTTTAATTCCCGCGAAAACGCGGACACCTATTTTGGTGACGTAATATGCGTAAAGTTGTGTTCCGCTATACACTGAGAGCACTCTGAGGTGTGACGTCAATTCAGTATACTGCGAAGCCGTTACTTTTTGTTTGCTATACTGTGCTATACTGGTTACTGATAAAACGGAACGCAGTCCAGTATACTATCATCCTAATTTTTCGACATTGTTTTCAAATAAAATATTTATCAATTATATGTTTTCTGTTCAAAAATAAATTCAAAAATATTCAAAAATTATTTTTTGAATATTATTGACATTTTTGAATAACAAATCATTCGTGCTGTTATATTTTTTAATCAGGTGATCAAAGTACTGAGATCACCTTACTTCGAAAGCGCCAGTGCTCACAGTACAAAAATTATGCTATTTATGACGTCATATATTTCTATATGGTATTGCGGCAGTGTACTGGCACTCAATAAAGAAACGAATTTTTTACTATTGAGAGCACTGAGGAGTGCTCGCAGTGTATATCGGAAACATTGTCTTTACGACGTCACATCATGGCGGCTCGTGTTTTAGGTCACGTGATATACAGATTAAATATTACGACTTTTCATTTCAATATAATAAAACAATAATGTGCTTTTATGACTCAAAATCAGAATATTTAAGTATATTTCTACATAAATTTTAATTTTTATCAAATCTCATAATTTATTTTTCACTACCGAAAGTACCCTATTTTACGCTGGGGCCAACCCAGTAATGGTCAACTCTACGTTAACCATGGCTACCCCGGGCACGGCCAGCGATGGGTCTCTAGCTGTCGCTGGCAGTGGTGACCCGGATCGCATGGCAAGTGGCAACAGATCGCCTTTGTTGCCGCTGGTCTGGCATCCAACTGGAGGTGGTGTGTCGATGGTTGGAGCACTGGGTGGTGTATTGAAGATCGTACTCGCTCTCTTCCTCCATTAGGGATAGCGCAAAAATGCTTCGAGAGGCGCGAAAACGCGGTGGAGAGCGTGGCACGGATGTGTGGCCGGTGAAGGAATGGCGCCGACAGGGTGCATAGGGGAATAGAGGGAGATCGAGCTCGCTCTCTTCCTCCATTAGGTGGTAGGGTTGGGCGGGCTTACTTGCCCAAGCCTGAATGGGAAGCGCACCGATTGCGACGCGAAAGCGTGTGGGATGGTACGAAAGCGCGATGGGGTGTTCGGCACAGGGGTGCAGATGGTATTCCGTGGGTGTGGCGCCGAGAAGGCGCGGAGAAATGAGAGGGAAATTTTTCCTCCCATTCGGTGGCAGGGGCGGGCGAGTTTGCAGGGAGCGTGTAGTGCGTGGGCCGCCTGTGCCGAGCCTGACTCCATGCAGTTCTTGCTAGGTAATGGTGCGATCCGACGGCGGGGGTTGGGTCGTTAAATGCTGGCACTATTCTGCTTTATGGAGAAGAGCCGGCGGTGACTGGCCCGATCTCGAGAGTTGGGCCACTCCCGGTACCCCTCTGCCTCGCAAAAAGGAGACTGGTCAAGTGGCTCCTGGAGAGGCCGCAAGGCCAAATGTCGGGGCGTCATGGTTGTATGCAAAAGCGATCGCTTCACTACGGTGCCGACGTTATCGATGGGTTTTAGCCGGTATTTAGCCTGCTAGACTGACGTGCAGTCCTGGCGTCTGGCCGCGAGTTCGCATAACCCACCCGCCCCGCCTCATGGATGGATCGCCGAATACGTAAATGCATTTCCCATCGTTAAAAAAAGGCGACCTTATCGCTAACACAGCGATTTCTTCCAGGCAACCTTTGGGCAGAGGACTAACGTAAGAAGTGCGAAAAGGCATTCAAAATGGAGAAAAAATATACATATATAAATACAAACACACACATCAATATGCATAAATACGCATATATACAAATACCTACATACACACATAATGAGGATCAGTAAAGGTATAGCAAATTCAATAGAACTAGTATCCACGTTATTCTCTATGACATAAGAATGATATTCCTTTTTGAATTATCCAAATCGGACCATTACTTACGAAGATATTAAGTTATAAACATTATGCCTTCCTGCCGCTAAAATTTAGTGTACGCGGGTGCGTGTGACGTCATTGTGCCCGAACGAGCGCAGTTCACGAATCAACGGAGCGGCGGCGACGCGGTTGGTCGTTTTATTTGAAATTTATTTAAATATAGTGTTGTTATAAAGTGTAATTTTCTGATATTTAAATATAAAACGTATTTACTAATCGTACTAATAAAGTAGAAGCTGGTTTTGTGCAAGAAACAAAGAAGAAATATTCGAAGATTATGATGAAAACTATTGTACTGATATTTTAGAGGAGTCCACGCATTTTTGGAAAACATCAATATTTCCGAAACGAATTGAGATTTGAAATTACTCTTCTATTAATAATATGACATGTGCTTTTTATTACGCAAGATTTCGAAATAAAACTCTATAAAAGAAAGAAAAGCATTTTTATTTTTAAACTTGATTACTAAATAGACAATCCTGTAAATTAACTACAGGCTATTGTTACAATATTATCAAAAAAATTTATGTATGAAATATCGACACATGCGTCAGGTCCGATCATTTTGAAGTCTCTCAACTTCCATATGCTTCTTTCAATGTGAACTTTTATAGCACCAATTCTCTCTGTTTGCAAAACTTCCTCTGCTATAGGTTTGGAGTTGGAACTCACACACGGCGAGCCGTATGCGGAAAAGCGCCGCTCCCTGGCCGAATGGTGTACCCGCTCGAGTGCTGGTCCTGGTCCTCGACCACCTGAAGTCCCGCATCAGGGTACTGTTCAACACTAGACTGGTGTCCGGACGATTCCCTTACAGCTGGAAGGAGGGGAATCTCGTGCTACTGCCGAAGCCGGGAAGGCCTTCGACATCAGTCGTTGGCTTCAGGCCCATCGTGCTGCTGAACGAGGTACGCAAACTGTTGGAGAGGGTAGTCACTGCTCGCATCGTCCAGCACCTCACGCGGGTCGGCCCTGACCTGTCCGACGTCCGGCTCGGGTTTCGGGCTGGTCGGTCGACGCCATTCTGCATCTGAAGATCGTGGCTTCGGAGGCCGTCGCCTCGAAGGGAGTGCTGTTGGCGGTGTCTCTCGACATCGCCAACGCATTCAATAGTCTGCCATTCGGCTGCATCACGGAGGCACTCCGGTTCCATGGAGTGCCCTCTACCTAAGGCGGCTAGTTGCAGACTACCTTGACGGTCGCAATATCCTCTTCGTGAACTCTTCGTGAAGGGGACGTTGTCAGGAGGTCCATGTCGTGTGGCGTCCCACAGGGTTCTGTTCTCGGATCGCTCCTGTGGGACATCGGGTACGACTGAGTCCTCCGTGGCCGCCCCCCCCCCCCTGGGCTGGGATTGATTTGTTACGCCGATGACACTCTGGTTACAGCTCGGGGCGGGACCTTCGTGGAGGCGGCATCTCTGGCCACCTCAGGTACCGCGGAGGTGGTCAGGAGGATCGAGGCACTGGGGCTTAGGGTGGTCCTTAACAAGTTTGAGGCTCTGCTTTTCCATGGGTCTCGATGTGATCCACCCGCCAGTACTTCGATAATGGTACGGTTACGTTACGTATACGGTTGACAATACTGTGATCGGTATCCGAGCCCACATGAAATATCTGGGCCTGGTACTTGACGGAAGGTGGTGCTTCGACGAGCACTTTCGCCAACTAGCACCGAAGCTCATCGGCACGGCGTCCGCCCTCGGTCGGCTAATGTCAAATATGGGCGGAAAAAGTCTAGCGTGCCAACGACTCTACGCCTGGGTGGTCCGGTCAATGCCGCTGTACGGCGCCCCCGTGTAGGCAGAGTCCCTGACTGCCCACAATAGATCCCGTCTGTGACGTCCACAGAGGGTCGTGGTGGTCAGGGCCATACGCGGCTACCGCACGGTAGTTGCTGAGGCCTCCTGCGCATTGGCCGGAACCCCCCCTATGGGACTTGGAGATGGAAGCGCTCGCCGAAGTTTATCGGCGGGTGTCGGCGGCGTGGACGGGGGGCACTAATCCCCCGCCGATCAAATTCACCGCATGGTGGGATGACACCCGCCGCACCACATTCACACGGTGGAAGGCTCAGCTGGAGACGTCTCGGGTTGGTCTTTGGGCCATCGGGGCGCTTCAGCCGATATTGGAGGAGTGGACGGTGCGGCAGCACGGAGTTCTCACCTTCCGACTCGTGCAAGTGTTGTCGGGGCATGGCTGCTTCGGCAAATACTTGCACGTCGTCGCAAGGAGGGAGACTACTCCGGACTGCCACCATAGTGACTGCTGTGAGGACTCCGCGCAACATACGCGAGATACGAGCGTGTCGTGCCCGGCCTGGGCTGAGCAGCACCGGGATCTCGCTGCAGTCATTGGAGAGGACCTGTCGCCGCCGGCCGTTGCGCGAGCTTTGGTTGGCGGTAATAGGGCCTGGACCGCGGTCGCCATCTTCTGCGAGAACGTCATCTCGCAGAAAGAGGCGGCGGAGAGGGCCCGGAAGGACTTACTCTTTTCGGATCACGCCGGCGCCGCGGCCTTTACTCTTTGTTTTTTTACCCGAGTACATCCCTGTGTCATTGTTTTGACCTTGGAATATTATATAGAAATCGTAACGGGCGAATAGGTAAGTACTTAGGTTTATCCACAAAACACAGAAAAAGTAAGTAGGTATGTTTTTATTAATACAGCAGGCTTAAAATGAGTGAATACTTAAGTACATGACACGTTGTAGTAGGTACCAACTTATATTCATATTAACTAAATAATATAGGTATAGGTAGTTATGTAGGTACTTACATCGAAATTATCTTCACAACAATGTCTTGTAGCCCGGGAAGAAGGTGGAGTTTTATCATCTATTTTCACAACGGCATAGTATTTTTCACGTAGTTTTGGGTCTTTCGGCACGTATAAAAAGAGTTTTTCAGGCTTTTTAAAAGAAGTATTTGTACATTACGGCACTATACAATATTCATACATAGTTAGAAAGGAGAATTAGACACAAATCGGACACTTAATTTGTTTCAAAGACACAATAAACCAATGAAAACACCTACGCGCCTTATCGCTGACAACGGGTTCGGACACAGTGACGTCACAGCCTACCGTGCCGGCCGGTTAGTGAACTCCGCTAGTAATTTGATCATAACTTCGTCAATTTTTGTCGTAGAACAAAAATTTTTTCACTGTATCTTAAGGATTTCTTAGCTCTATAAATCTGCATTCTCAACTAAAAACGTTACGGATCCTCATTAACAACGTGATAAATTAAAAATGTTACGTGTAATAATATGTTGTTACGCGATGAATCACCCGCGTGTCCTATCAAATATCATCACAAACGGCGCAGCAGATTAGCCACGAAACATACATTTTCATAAATACAAACGAGTCGTACATTTCCAGACACCGCTAACTCCATACCAAAGCCATTTACAACAGGTCAAGTAATTCGTACCTTATTGTGTGATAAGTTATTTTATACACTGTTAGTTTTTCTGAAAAGATTTGTATATTATTATTTAATTAAACTTCTGATTAACCAGATTTATCTTACCCCATTTGAGAAAATTAACTTAATTTTTGGAGATAGCTGATTATGGAACTCAACAGTGGAGTTAGCGTGATTAGGAATGCATCACCCGCCTTAATTTGAAGGAAAAACGTACTTAAATATTTTTAAACAATAACTCTAATTGTAAGAGTAGGTACCCGCCTCGTTGGTCGAGTGGTCGTAAGCGTTACTGCCGAGCAAGGGGTTTCAGGTTTGATTCCTGGGTCGTTCAACGTTTTTATTTTTTATTTTTCGAAAATCCTCAGTAATAGAGTGAGAATAAAAGAGTTATATTTACTTTAAAAGTGGAACTATAGTAAAAAAATGTCTCGGGAAGAGAAATAATAAAGGACGCAACGGAAGCTCTCAAAAAAGATTTTTTTTCCGTTTTTGTAACATTTCTTATTATTGCTCAGCCCGTAGTTCCCGCATTCAAATAAACAAACAAACAAACAAACTCTTCAGCTTTATTATATTAATAAGTATAGATTATATGCGAGACTACTAAACATATTTGTCATTTTCTTGAATAGGTTCTATACATACGTAATTAAAACTACAATCCTATAATCAATAACCCTATATTTGTACTTAAAATATACCAACTAAAAATAATTATTATGCCTGCTGTACTAATCGTAAGTAAGTCACTCCGAGAATCGAATTACCTAGGTAGGATAAGAAAAAAACTCAAAATGAACACAACTGTCTATGACGTCTGCCCTCACGTGTTTGCCTGCGCTTGGGTCGCGCACTAGGCGATGACGCGTCATTACTTGGGCCGCCTCTTTACCCCCGCCCTGCGAACCGCGCTGATTGACTCTCCATTCTGGTCAATCAAATTCTCGTGAAAAGAAGGTCATAAGCGTCACGGAATAGCTGGCACTTACGCGTTTTTGCGTGATATTTTTTAAACTACGTTATATTGTGGCCAAATTACACAAAATCTATAAATTGTAGCCTATTTTTTATTCTGAATTATAAGCTATATTACTTTAAAGTTTCATCTAAATCCGTTCAGTAGTTTTTGCGTGTAAGAGTAACAAACATCTAGACAAACTTTCGCATTTATAATATTAAATAGGATTCATGTCAAAATTGCAATAACCCTGTAGTAGAAAACTTGGTGTAATTTGTAAACGTTAACAAAAAATTGTAAAGAATTTACTGTTGTTGCATCAACTGAAATTTGTTATTGTCAAAAAATTGTGAGCGTAGCGCAACAACAATCAGGTGCCGAAAATATTGCGCTAATGTGTTTTCAGTATAGAAAGCATGTTTTATTTTCTCATGTGGCGATTTTTCACTTACAATATATGTAGTCAAATATACAGTATCTGTAATCCTATAACCTAGACAGCAATCTAATTAAATAATGCGTGCATTGTGAAACTATCCCATTATGTAACAGATAATCTAGAGTAGATCGATTCTCTTCCCTGTCCCCAACCCTTCTTCCTTTTTGATTCAGTTCAGTTCAGTAAAAAAATATTCATTTCAATTAATATAGTCATTAACCAAACGAATGAACAACAGAAATATTTTTTCTGTTCAAATCAATTTTAAAGTACTTTTAAATCGATTTTACAAGTTCATGTTTTCAGTTTTGTCTTTTTAATTATTAGTTTTTTTATCACTTTACAAAAATAAATAAGTTTACCTATTATAAGGTTTCTTTTTAATGCAACTGATATTTAGGGATACCATATAAATATTTCATTTATTTCCCGCCATTTTTAAGTTAAAGTCTTGAAGATGAAATTTATTTTTAAATGATTTTAAATATGGCAATGCGTAATCATTATTATTTTCCCACTATTTTCAAAGTCAAATTCAAACGTTTTGTTTTGTCATTTTTTCGTCACAAATCAATCACAATTCACAAACGAGCTTAAAACAAGTTGGACACAAGTTTAATCTAGTATCAAGTTTTAAAGTATATAGTGTATACATACTGATAATATTATTGTCTCCTCAGTATTTCATTCTATAGTTAATAGTAATTAAAATTAATATAAAATATTTAAAATTATTAATTTTTCTTTATTGTTTTTAAAATGTGGAATGGTTAGTTGATGCAGTACTTCTCGTTAATAATATTTGATGTGATTCTTATTAACCATTTAAATTTTTAGATCAATCTGTCGCTGGCGGTGGATTTTTAAATTCACCAAATCAGTTTGGAAATGTCACCACACCAAATCAGAAAACGGTATGTGTTCATTTTCTGTACAAATATCATTAAAACTGTTATATTACGAAGTTTCTAATGTTTAAAGTATTTAATTTCCAAAAAAAATATTGCAGGGTAGAAGAGCTTCAAGAACTGCCCCAATTGTAATAAAACAAGCCTTACATTGCGGAGATGATGGTATAAAGATTTGGGGAACAGAAATACAAATTGTGTCTATTGTTGCTCGAGTAAGAACTATAAAGGTTCAAAGTACTAAAATAACATACACAATACAGGATATCACAGGAAGGATGAGAGCTGTTTTGTGGTTAGACCAGGATTCTATGGATGATGATTCTGTATGATTTTCCATTTTAAAAAGTTATTTTAAGCTTTATAACTATGATAAATAGCAATGTTTAATTTTTTCAACAATGAAAAAGATTTAAATAATTTATTTAATTTCATTAATAGGATAAATCTTCACCAAAAATCAATGTTAATGATTACATACAAGTGTTTGGAAATGTAAAGACTAATCAAGGAAAAAAAGTTGTGATGGCATTCAAAATAATGCCAGTTACTGATGTCAATGCTATTACATTTCACTACTTACAATGCATCAATAACAAGTTAAAGATGGAAGCTGATTCTAAGAAGGTATGTATAGTAAAATAAGTAGCATTATGAAATGAATGTTTCATTGTTGACTAAATCATACAAACTTACAGTTTTTCTTCATGAATATGTAATCTTATTTAAACTTGCAAATTTATTTGTTAAATATTTCTCATCTCAATACTAACTAAACTAATTAATTTATATGAAAATCAAAAATTCATTAATAGATTAATGAATTGGTTTTTTTTTTTTTTTTCAAAAGGTACTATTTATAAATCAGATTTTCATTTGTTGTAGTTAGTTGTTAGTTTAGTAGAATATTAATTCACAAAACCTTTCTTGACCAGAATGCTCGGCATACCTATTTAAAATAAAGGTGAAATTTATCCCTATAATTTTAGACATTTTTTTTTAAAAATATTAACTTCAAAAATATCAAACCAAGTCTCACAAACCAGTTTTATATAATAATAGAGACTTAATTTATATGAATCACAAATTGGAAACAATAAATTTATTTTGAAGTAATATATTATGACACATTACTCTAAAATAAATTTATTTTATTTCCAAAATAAAATTATATTGTTAAAGTACTACCCTTGTTAAGTAATTAATATTCGACGATTTTTGTGAAGGTTTCTTCAATCAACCTAGATAAAATAACATCTGTCCAAGCTTAAATTGGTTGATCAATAAACTTCAGATTTTTATACAAATTTGTCAAAATAGCAATTATGGTAATTTTAGTGCTGAGTTTATTTTTATTTTGTTAAGTTCTGATTATAAAGTAGTAACTGAAATTAGTTATAAATATTGAATTTTATGTAGTTTAGTTTGTTTATTATTTTATATATCGTTCTGTTAAATTAATAGAGTTGAATTAAAGGAAAAATATATACTTAATTGTGATTGGTGAAATATTGCAATCTGAATAAAATAATTATATAAAATATTGTAGGTATATTTTTTTTAAATATTGTTCACAGTATCATACTTTTAATGTGCATTGTAATTTTTTTCTAGGTAATTATTATTTTGTTTTTTATTGTCATAAAATTTTTATGTTCTCTATATACTATATATATACATATACTCTAACAATGTATAAAACAATGATGTCTATCTCTATCTAATACTTTACTACTTTCTTGATAATATAGAATAGGTCATATTATATTCAATTGCAATTTATGTACCAATAAAATAGCTAAAATAAACAAAACATAAAACACCTAAAAAAAAATGAATCTTCATATTTTTCAGCAAACTAAATCCAATAACAGAAAAGATTTATTTTACGTTGTAATAAAATCTTTTCAATTCTAAATAACTAGGATGACATATTTATTAATCTTATGTTACTTAAGGTATTTAGTTGCAATGATATCACATTCATTAAATAGTATTATTTAAATTAATATAAATATTACAGGAGAAAATCAATGGAAGTTCTTCATTTACTAGTGCATTACCAGCCAATTCTATGGTTAACATGACTGATAATTCATCAATAAATGGATTGAATGCAAGGCAAATGATGGTTTACAATATTATAAGAACTTCTACACTCGAACAAGGCATTAACAAACAGGACATCTATACTAGCTTGAAAGACCGCATGTCAAATGTTGAATTTGAGTATGTATATATAATATACTAAATTTATAATAAAAATAAAATTATCATGTTCTTGTAGTTATCGTCTCATTATAAAAATTAGGAAGTTTTATATTTTCTAATAATGTTATTTTACTTTTAGAAAAATCTTGCAATGGATGTGGAATGAAGGACACATATATTCAACAATTGATGAAGAACATTTCCGTGTTACTGATGCTTCCTAATTCGTACATGATCCAGGTTAACTACAATGATAAAGTAACTATTTTGAGAAATATTGTTATATTGTATAAGAAAAAAATAAAAGTTTGCTAACATTGTTTCATTTTTTTAATTCACAAAAATAGAAAGGTTCTCTCTATATACAGCATAAAATTATTATTTTAACTTATAAATTTATTTTGTATAATGCAATTATTTTCTTTAATTCTTATTCAGATCTATAGTTCATCTCTTACAGCTGTGTTTTTTACATCTGGTTTTTTTCCTGGATATGTTTGACTTTCTAACTGAACATCTTTAAGTTCATCTTGCTCCAAAAGATATTCTTTCGCAGTCCATGCTTGAGAGCCATCTTTAAACATGAATATTGCTCTATCATCATCTATCAAATACCTGTGAATAAATAATCAAAAATAAATTAAGTAATTTTTTTAATTATGTTACTAAAAGTAACTTCTTAATATTTTGTGATATTTAATTATGTTTGGAAAACACACACACACATATGTTAATTGTATTAATAACATTTAAACAATACGATATCCAAAGTTTTCTATATATTGCTTTAAAATTAAGTGCTTGTGCTAAAGCAACGACAAGTATAATTTATTAAGAACATTAAAATGAATACAAATTAAAAATATTATTCTACAAAAATAAACTTTAAGTAAACTAGATCTAAGTAAATCCGATATTAACTAGAAATCTTCTTTTTCCGTTCAGTCAAAGACTAGGTATAAAAAATATATATTAAAGTCTAATAATAACCTTTCAGCCTGTATATGATTGCTCCAAAGACCACTTTGCCAGATCTTTGTTAGTTCTTCAGTTCTCGCTCTTGAAGGTTTGTTAGCAACTGTTACAAACATCATAAGAGTTTGACCCTTTTTCGTTGCTTGTAACACAGCTTCCGGGTTGGACATATCTAAATTATTTAAGTCTATAGAAGGTGGTTTGCGCTTGTATTCTGGCTGCTCATCCTCTGGCAAGGGTTCGTCATCTTCTTCCCATTGATCATAGAGGCTAAAACAGTTTTCTTACATTTTTATTAATTCTTTAAGTTTTAAAAAGCTTTGATAATATGCTGAAAATCATTGTACCGTTCCAAGTCAGCGTCGCTAAAATCACGGATATCTTTTTTCGCCCAAGCTGGTTTTTCTTCATCTTTGTATTTTTTACAAAAGCAATTGCAAATGCACAGTAAAATAATTAAATATAATAACTTCGCCATATTTAACTGTAATAAAGAAAACAAATTATTCTCTAAACTTATAAGCATTTATCTTAAAAAGTGTTTGATCTTAAATTGAAATTCACCTTTTGATAAAATTATTTAAAACAAATATTATAAAACAAGTACCACACAACTTACACCCAAATAAGTGTGATAATTCCTTGATATTTAATCGGTTTTGCGCCTTTCGGTTGTTAAACTTGTTAAATGTGATAATATACTCTTTGGTGTGATAATTTTAAAAGATGCTTTCATTGACAGTTAACCCAAGGTAACCTTTAGAGTTGTGACTTGGTTGTGACAGTGTGACTTCAGAAATCAGAATTGTGATGAATTGTATGTCATTCGATTTTTATCAAAATCTTACTCGTGTAAAAAAAGAATCTCCCTCTTATAGTTATTGGAAATAATAATTCACTCTTATAGTTATTGGAAATAATAATTATTACTCGGTTTATAAAATGTGTGTACTTGGCGTTGATAACGTGGTACGGCACTCAGTGCCTGATTAAGGTAACTTGATGCCCTAAGCAATTTTCCACTGTGGGCCCCCCTATCCTTAAGTGAACTACAAAGAATTAATTGAAAAAAAAATTGAATACATATCGTAGGTAGAATATGTATGTGTTGTTCCTTTTGCCCTTATCCCATGCTAGGGGTGTTCATGGGAAAAAATTATCGATAGTTGACGATAGTTATCGGTTCAATTTTCGGACGACGAAAAAAAAAAAAGTCATCCGCCGTCCAATATCGACTGTATCTGAATACCTAAAAAAAAAGGTACTCTGCCGTATCATAATTATCGATACTTATCGGATCCAAAAACAATTATCGATAATTATCTAATACCAGAATATTATCGATAATTATCGCACACCCCTATCCCATGCTAGGTGGGGTTGACACTTAGACAAAGTATCTTTTGTCTAAGGGTTGACACAACACGATTTCGTCTCTGTCATGTCGTCTCTGGTGCCCCCCAAGACGGGATGCCCTAAGCAATTGCTTAAATAGCTTATAGGCTAATCCGGCACTGACGGCACTCCGCACGACCCGCTCGTCGTAAAGCCTCACTAAATATTTTAATTTTTAGGATTTCTTATATATTTTAATGTCGCTTATCTGTCTTCTTTTTCAAATAAATATTACAGTATTATTCATATTTGCAATGCAAACTTTTAAAAATAAAGAAAATCCAAGACTGTACTGTTTTAATCGTGGTTTTTAACATATTATATGAGTATTTCACGTTAGTAGTTTAGGTGTTCTTTTATTCGTTTCACTTATCGTTAATAGTGACATTGCTTAGAGTAAGAAAAGATGTAAAAATCATTTTTATCAGTGACCAACCGTTCTTCTAGGGGAGGGGCTGCTGCCCCCCCTTGCCTGTACCTCGCTACGCCCATGTTTATATATATTAAACAATCTAATGAATAATATAATATTATTTAATTAAAAGAAGCGAATAGATGACTCGAGATATAATCTGAAAAATTGTACTCAAGTGCAATATAATTATATAAATAATAACACCAAACAACTGTAGCGATGTTCAAGTATTGTGGACACTATTTATCGATTATTCGATATTTCCAATATTTTATCCAATATCCTTATTACTTATTCTTAACTTCTCCCCTAATAAAAGTTAATTAATTGTCTTTGATAAAGTAAGCCTCTGTAATTTATTACTTTAATCTGTGGATAAATGACAGCCCAAGTTTTGAAAACTTCACAGTAAACGTCACATCACGTCACCGGTTTCAATCTTTTTACATTTATCCAGTTTATCACATATACTCTTTGGTTTATCATTTTAGTTGTCATATTGGCGGGTATCTTTTCGCTAGTGTATTGTTTTATATATTTTTTTATATCTTTTAAAATATTGATATGTTTAATTTGGCAATTTTTATAGTGACTATTTAGTACATTGTAAATTATTATTGTCGTTACGGTTAAGTGATTGAACAGCAGTTACAGCACAGTCACCGTTCAGTTTAGTTTTGGATCAGGCATCATGGACCAGAGTAGTATCACTCCAAATACGTCAAATCAGCAGTTGGTGATAAATGGGGATAATGAATCTGCTACAGCTTTGCTTCACGAGAAGCAGTCGAGGAGACAAGATAATTTAAGCGATGTCACATTCATCGAATATATGACAGTCGGAGTTCTGTGTTTTGTCAACCTCATCAATTATATGGACAGGTTCACCCTGGCCGGTAAGTAAAACACTTCTTTTTGATATTTAAACTACTTATAATTTAGCAAATATGGACACTTGTAATACAAATAATTTATTACTCTCACAAGAATATCCAATAAGACATTCAAAAAGGTCTATTTAAAAAAAAAACTTAAATATACTTATATACTTACATGTAATAACTATGACACTTAGAAATAACCTTCTTCAGCATACTTGGGCCTATGTTGCAGTCAAGTAAAAAAACAAAATAATATTTTATAAATTTAACAGATTTGTTTTATATAAACATGTATAATGTAATGATGTAATCGACACATTACTTTTTGTTAGCTAGCTAAAATAACATATATAACATAACATATATAACATTCTACTTACATCAATTCTAATTAGTGCCAAAAAAATTTGTTATCTAGTTTCTGTTTTATGTACAAAACGTATTTGTAAACAAATTGTGCAAATGAATGTGTACATAATTTGATAGAATGCTCAAATATTAGGCAAAAATGTATCAATTTTATTTTGAGATTATATTAATACATTTAGGGTTTATTATATGACTTTGGGCTTAAAAATAATTTTGTCCCGACTCCAATTTTTTTTTCAACCCTCAAAAAATAATCTACTCATATTTTTATTTTTATTGCTCACTGATTTACTAAATGTGAATTATCTTTGTTTTTTGAAATTTTGTTTAGTTTTTTTGATAACATATATCTACCAAAAAAAAAAAAAAAAATGTATTAAAAGATTTTTTAAAAATGCACATGTGGTTTTTTTTTTGTATAAAAAACAAAATATCGATAAAATTTTTATTGCAGATATTTACAAGAAAAATATTTTTTTTCCTCAAATCAAAATTCCACATTTTAATCATGCTTAAATCTACACGTGGTTTTGTTGTTTTGGTTAAAAAAAAAATTTAAGAGATAAATTGATCCACATCCACATGAAGATGCCAACGAAAAAAATCCATATTTAATGGTTTCAGTAACTTTATTTTCACTCTAGATATACAGAGAAAAAAAAATTGTCAGATGACGGCCAACTTCAGGGTCATTCTATTTATTGTTTTAAGTTAAACCTTTGAGTTTGTTCTCTCGTAATTTGTTTAATGAAGTTTTGGCTTTTTATTATCAATTCTTAAAGCTGTCTGTACGTATTGTAGTTGTTATAGTTATAATGATATTGTTTTTTTTAATTCATGTGACTTTTATAATTCTGAATAACAAGTTTATTTATCATAATAGTTTACAGTTTTCAAATGGACTGTGAAAATTTCAGTTTGGACACATATGCTATCGATCAAAGTATTAAAATAATAATTATATTAAAGTTATGTCGTTGTATAAATATACAAAAATAGTTCTAAATTTTATGCAATTAATATTATTAAATGTTACATGGACGACATCCACCTGACATCCAAAGCATTTAGCATGGCTTGACTTTTAATAAGTAGCGTCAATTAACTAACTTTTTTTTCTGTTTTTTTTTTTAATACAATATTTACATTTAAATAACTTTGATAGTGTAATTGTCTGGTGTTTGTGATAATATTGAGTCTTAATAGATTTACTTGCTCTTGAAAGCATAATAATTTTTTTAGATATTTCGATTATATTATATACAACATTCATTTGATGAAATTCCATTGAGCAGTTTATGTAACATAAGCAAAATAATGAGAGGAAAAAAACTATCTCCACCTCATTGTCTGTCACTTATAGAGTACTTTTGTAAGATTCATCATACTGATTTCTCAATCGCACTGATCAATCTCCTTCGTATCTTCTCCATCCTACGTGACATTGGTGGAATCAACCATGCTTCACTAGCATGACCGAAAGCCATAAAAACAATCAATCAGTCCATCACAAAACTTACTATGCTCCAAGGTATAGAAGATCGTCTATGCAAGTTGGACTTGTAGAGAGGCTGTTTATCTCACAGCGCCAAATTTTTTTTATTAAATATAGTTACTCAGATTCACCAAAGTATTTCTACTCAAATAAAGGTCATAAGCATGTACTGGTGTGGATCAAATATCAGAGATTCTATTCTATATATATTAAAATGGTCTATGCTTTAAAATTGATGAAAGTTGAAAAAAATGCAACATAGTACCTTTCGAACATTTACAGTACTGTAAACAGACGTAATATTTCTATTAATAGAAGCTCTATTAAATCTCAGTGACATGTAATACGCTTGAAGTTACATAGAAAAAAAAAAATTTGTTTATGACATATGTAAGACAATTTTAATAGAAAATATCTATGGATCTAAATATCGCGCAAGGCGATCTTTTTGGCTTTCATTGAGCGTATGCTGAGATGCACCGCTCAATAGTGACAGGGCTGCTGACTTATATATAGATTGTGTGCGACTTTGTATCACATGTTACGACAAATGTAGCTTGTTACGTATTCTTTCTTTACATCTCAGGCGTGCTACTTAAACAAAAAAAAGTATAATTTATGTTATGCCTCAATGTTACGTACAATTTTTTAAACAGCTATGTCTGATGTCTCAGACGTAAACTAGAATAAATCAAGGAAACCAGGACGGATGGCAGTCCTACACAAAGATATTTTCGTGAACAACTAAGTTCGAACTATTGACTTTTAATTTGGGGTATTTTACTTATGAATAAATTAAATTAAAAAGAAAATTTAATGGACGACAAATCAAAGAGACACTCCACATTGCATAAGTCTGTACATACCCATATACCGTTTCCTTGTACCTATGTACTGAATGAAAAATACGACAATATTTTTTCTTTATCGGTCTTCTATACGGTCTGACATAAGTCTAACGCCGTCTATTGATATTTTAACGTTATAAATAACTTGTTTTTATATTTATCTTATACATATAATAAAATGGTAGGAAATTAAAAACTGTATATTGAATATTTTTTTAAAAGAATACTTGGGGTGTGATCTACAATCGATACCGAAGCCAAAAATATAGTTTTTAAAATTTTTGTCTGTTTGTCTGTATGTATGTCCGGGATAAACTCAAAAAGCACTGCATGGATTTACTTCAAATTTGGCACGAATATTATTAAGAAGTCGGGTCAACAGGCTTCATATTATCACCCTATCACCTACGGGGAACGAGCAGTGAACATTTATTTCTTCAACGCATTCTGTAACAACGTGTAATCTAATAGCGTTCACGCAGACGACGTCGCGGGCAGCAGCTAGTCATTAAAATAAAACAATTATAAACGTACATTGTGTACATGTTATTTTCGGTAAAAAAATATTTTTTGTAATAATATAATTGTGAAGGTTTTTATTGCAGATTGCTAATTTCCTATGATATTAATATTTTTGTTATATTCTTGGGCCTCGAGTATGTTGCTTAATAGGTCACTCTAAGAAAGTCTAATATTTACGTTACGTCATGTTAACAACGTTAAACAATGTTTTAATCTCTGATTATCAGATAACTTAATCCCTGATTAAAAGACGACTAAAAAATTATACGTTACAAAATGTTAGGTAACTATTTTGTGGACATATTAAGCTACTTTATGACTATGAGCGTGTATGATTCATACAGTACAGGAATATTATTTATCTAAAAATTAGTGTGTGCAATGTGCATTATAAACTATTAAAATAAGAAACGATCCATTTCTATAAGGTCAGGCAAATAGCTATAAGCGTTTGTTTACTCATGGACTACCAAGTAAAGATTTTTAATGTCATTAAATGTTCCATATTGTTTGTATAACAACGTACATATTTCATTCTTAAAAATAGTCATATTCCCCGGGAAAAAATTACCAGACCTGATCATGCATGAAAAAAGACCGGGCATGAACAGGCATGATCATTTCTAATTTCGGGCCTGTTCATACATCACCTCATGCATATAATTATGTACTTGAAGAGTAAAATACGTTCAGGCCTGATCATACATGATCATGCCTACTCATGCCTAATTTCAGGCCTAGTCATATATGAACACGCATGATCATGTCTAAAAAATATTTTTCCGGATACTTTAAATTACAAAAATAAGTACCTCACAATAAAAAAAAAATGACAGCCTATTTAATTTCATAATTTGTTTATTTTTCGATCAGTAGTTTTAAATAATATACATATATATTTTTTTGATAAATTTATAACTTTTACTTACTTGATGAATAGACCAAATAATCCTAAACCTATTTGTAACATTACGAACACCCATGAAGGGTCTATGTCACGTACCCTGGGAACTAATCTCTAGTGTCGAATCACGTGCGTAGGCCCGCTTCTCCCTTTCACTGAATACAATGTGTCCTTTAAATATGTAAAAGGTATTTAATAGTGAGTGATTGTACCTGGAATAATGGGGACTTGCATCATTTTTACAATTATTGAATTGTTCGTAGCTGATACGCGTTCAAAAGAAAATTTAATCGATCTAATTCTCTTTTCATTCGATTTAATTTTCATTATATCTTACTGCATATTTTATTATTATGGATGCTACCATTATGGACCCAATTATCTAAAATGAAAAAAAAAAAAGAAAAAAATATAATAATGAAATTAAATATAATGACTATTAATCACATTAATAATCGTTATTGGGGCTAATAATAATAAAAAATCTAAGCGTTCAAACGAAGACCGGCCAAACCCACAAAAATGTGAAGTTAAAATTACTTTACTGTTCGTAATTTAAATAATTATGTCATATACTACTACTGCTTTATGTAATCACGAATGGAATCGGGATAAGCGCGTTAAGTACAAAGTAAATATGTGAAGTGAGATTGTTTGATTGCACAGAGGTTCTTGCCCCCTATTTGCATAGGGCGGATGATTTCCCCGAGGAACAATCAACACTCTGTTTACTCATGGGTCGTATCTGCGGTTGAAAACTCAAATTTCTTATCTAGATTAAAATCTTTAATGTAAAGTACGAAAATGCAGCTGTGAGAGGGTGACGTAAAAGATGATACTTATGCATCCAGAAATTGTCATTGTTGGTGTAAGTTAAAACTGTAATTACATTTAAAAAAAAAAAAACAATAGTTATACGAAACGGGATAGATGCAATGGCACCTGCACATTTTTCTAATACAAAATACTTCCAATTGAATGAATACCACGACATAGTATGATGCTTTTATTGTTTATCTATTGCTATTTATATACATGTTTTATTTTATTTTATTTGTTGCTTATTATTAATATTATTGTGATGATACGCCGCATAGGTCAAAGATCATAAATCATTGTATCACGTTACAGATACAAGACAGTAGTCTTGTAAATACTTCTACTTGTGTCAAATGCTTAGACGATGACGATTTTGAACAAGATGGGCTTACACGTCACAGTATGTTATTATTATCTGTTGCTCATTATCGTGATGATATGCCGCATAGGTCAAGGATCATGAATCATTGTATTACGTCATAGATACAAGACAGTATTTGCTAGACGTTATAGCGATTGTAACTTCCGAAATCTATATGAATGATATTTACATTGTATCTGTGTCATATGACGCGACAATACGTATTTTGTTAACTTTAAGCAGTGTCAATTTTTGTGTACCTATATGCTTAAACAAATATTAAATAAAATATCGTTCTTAAAATACAATTCCGGTTTCCAAGGCTAATGAATGGGTCTCAAATCGTTCTACAACATTTTTTTTTTATTTGTTGAAAATGTATGTAAAACATGAATCTCGTACGCTATATGCGAACGGTTTCGTTATAAACGATATTTATATGTAAATATAATTAAAACTTGTTGCTAGTGAATATATGATTATTTTTAAACGTTTAGAGAAACCCATGTCACGTTTTCCTTTTGTTTTGTTCATAAAATAAATTAATGTCCGCGAGATTTTCCTGTCATACTTAGTACAATACTCGTAATACGGTTCACACAATTATAACACTATAATTTAACTTCATATAAGTCTTATTACCTTGAATTCAAGAGTAAAGATACCTTATCTTTAGTAGGTAGGTACTGCGGATTTTTTTAAATATTATTTCAAATAATGATTAAAGTGAAAAATGTGTTACCGCCTACTGTTTATCAAATTTATTTCAACGTTAATTAAATAATTGCTTAACTTAATTTATGATCTTTCTTGAGACCCATTTTAAATCGAAGAAAATTATCGTTTTCTTATAATATAATGTATGAAATAAGGGTTCGGTACCGAAAATCTATTAAAGAAAGACTAATACTAACGATAAGATGCTTACCCATCCCTATGTCACAGGACTGTAAGTGTAATAGGTAGACATTTAAAATATCTACAGAATGTGTAAAATTATGGCCGCTATAACGACAAATAATAAAAATAAGGTTCAAAATTAATGTACTACCACACCGTTAAAATATAGTAAAAAAAAAAATATAGTGTTAAACTATTGTAAATGTCGCACAGAATCCTCGTTTGAGAGTCCGATTCGCACTTGACCGGTTTTTTTGACATTTTCGTTGTTAGTTACACTAGAAAAAAAAAATCAGTTTCTCGCATTGAGATGCGATTGAATTATTCGATATTTTTTTCCTAGTAACTACTTTTCTTTTTAACACGAGAATTTCATGTCTGGTATTCTTCAACATTACTTATCGTTTTACTATTTTCACGCGAAATTATTTATTTTTGTTTTTATTGTTTTATTAATTAATTGAATTAATAATGAGTTGTGTGTTTAGCCTAACTAACACTCGGCAACAAATAAATTACATTCCTTTATCGAAAGAATATAAATAATAATAATTGTCAAATCGTTGATAACGATAAGAAGGACATTTCCTAAATAAAATATAATGTTAGTCAAGATTATCAGTAAAATTATAGTAGGTAGCTGGTATATATACTTATAAATTTTTTAAAGATAATATTTTTATTAAAACATTTATACCTGATACTTTAAAATAATTTTGCTGTCCTTGATAATTTTTTCGGATCTCGACAGCATTAAATACACACAATATAATAATAATTTAAAACGTATCCTTAATGGTAGTTTGCAACTTTATTATTTTGAGTATCGATACTAAAATAAGACCATTGCTACTTTATTTTACTTTTTAATGAAATAATTTAGATGATCACTAAAGTGTTCTTACTTAACTTCCAAGGTACCTATTGACTAAAAATACCTTTCCCTCGAAATAAGCCCAAATCACTACAAGTTTTTTATTCGAGTACCCGCAATAAAATGCTGTATCACGCCATGCATCTTTCTATAAACGTGACGTTTTATTTTCTGAAATAAAATAGTTCATTGTTAAGACGGTGCTGCCTCACAATTTCTTTCATTATGACCTGCAGTTTTATACGTTTTATATTTTAACAGTACATATGTGCTGTACTATTTTATTTCTTACGCCTATACATTTCTTGTTCATCGTGGATATATTACCGAGTCTATATTTTTCTAATTACATAACATTGTAATTAAGTTAAAACAAAATATTCTGTTTTTTGTTCCATAGTTAAAGTTGCCGTCATCCTATCACAGGGCTGCACCTTTAAACAGTAGTTATAGCTATATAGATAAATAATAAATGTAAAAAAAATTAAAATTATTAAATTTCTTTCAAATTGATTTATAAACTATCAAAATGAAAAACGTAATTGTAAAATGAAGCATATATTACTTTTATAATTTATTATTATTGGTTTAATCATAAAACATTCATTTGTTACTATATTGTGTAATAAAAGGGTTCCCGCTGTTTCTATTTTGTTAAATAATTTGGGGTGCGGGTGTGTACACGTCATTTAATAAATAAAATATGTGAAAGCTTTAGTTACGTAGGTCGGCCGCCCATCGAGGGGTTAAAAATGCAGTGTCAGGTATCGATTAAAATATTAAAAATATGTTCCACGGTTATTTCAATGAAAACTTCGTTGTTACTGTATTTTAAAACAAAATAATTACATTTGTATCAAAATTTTGTTTCATTTATCAATACAATTATCTTCATCACTTGATTTTAAATTAACAAATCGTATTCTTAATTTTAACGAAAAAAGTAAAAGTGATCTACGATTTGATTATTCTTCTACCGAAATCGTAAAACTATTGACGCAAAGCCATTTCACTAAATTGAGGGCTATACTTAGATTGTAAATGTTACGAAAGTTTATTGCAAGCATTTCTTTTAATAACGATGTAGGTGGTATGAGATGTACTAACGTATTAAGATATCTGATTTCATTGTCCCTTTCAATAGCGCCTTTTAACACGCGCTATCGTATAAATATAAAACAAAAAAGTTTGATCATAAACTTAACACGTGAAATATTAAAGATGAATATTTTGATAAAGGATTTCAACCTCGAGACGCTGCATTTTATGACCGTGTTACTTTTTTTTTGTTTGAGTTTTTATGTCATATTAGTCCAACTGGTTCGACGAGTTTTTTTTTCTCGTATTGGTTACTTGTAAATTATATAATAGCATTTTATCCGAATGTCGAAGGAAGATTGTGACATATTTATTTTATAATATCGGATGCGTTTGTTGACACATATTTTTATCTGTCACTTGGCGTCTAACAATGTTAATTGTTTGGAAGAGCATAGCTTACCTGCTTAGTGTACTTCGTCATTATTTTATCTACCTACATGACATTAAAATAGTACGGCTGAACTCTCACATTCTTATTTCATGACTTATTGCTTTATTTTTATTTTTTTTAATTTTCGTTAGCGGTTGCTGCAATTTTTTTAAAATATTAAAACATCATAAGTAGGTTGCCTTTCTGCTCAGCAACCTTATTTAAAATAAATATCCACAAACTGAAATCGAGTAGTGATTTTCGCGTTCATCACTAAAAACCAATAAATAGGGTGTCATATTGGTAAGTATATAGACAAAAGTCTTTGAGCTGTGCGTCCTATCTGTGTTGACATATGGCGCCGAGACGTGGACACTGACGACGGGATTAGTACACAAATTTAAAGTCACTCAACGTGCTATGGAACGGGCTATGCTTGCAGGTCTCAAGGTCTCTCAAGGAGAAAATCAGAAATGAGATTATCCGCGAGAGAATCAAAGTAACCGACATAGTCCGTAACTCCGTAGAATCAGCAAGTTGCAAGGCAGTGGGCTGGTCACGTATGTCGAAGGACCGATGGCAGCTGGAGCAGACGTGTCCTTGAGTGGAGACCGCGTATCGGCAAACGCAGTGTGTGCAGTGGCATCCATCGGTCCGCTGGACCGATGGCTTAGGTACGTAAGGTCGCTGACGGAGGCTTGATGAGGATTGCGGAAAACCGGGAAATTTGGCGCAAATTTGAGGAGGCCTATGTCCAGCTGTTGACTGTGATAGGCTGAAGCGAAGCAAAGCGATACTGGTATATGTATAACATAGCAAATGAAAATAAATCTTTTAAATAAAGTTGACTTACCTAATCAAGAACTTATCTCACCGTCATAGGGTACGAAAAACCGTATAATTATATACATGTCCGTGGTGAAAGCTTATTATAATTAAAAAAAATATATTTGAAAACAACATTAAATTTGACGATTATATCATTATTCGTCATTTGTGCGTAAATTTGTCCGTACTAGTTGTCTAGTTTGTACCTAGCCCTGCGCTCACACCTGACAAGACGTGGCGTGTCCGTCTCATAAAAATAATGTCACACGTTCATTTAAATAATAACTTTCCATTACTGCAAATATAGAACGCAATATTTTACTTTAGAAACATGTAATTGGTTGCATTGTAGTTACATTTATCGTATGGTAGTATTAGTAGTATTGGAAGCATGGTTCACTTTTTTTTTTTTTTTAAATATATTTTACCATTTTTACATATCAACGCTGCATTATATAAGTTCAATACTCATTTAATAAATTTACTTAATAACGCATTAATGAATAATAACAAAAGTAATTTAAAATTATAAATTCAAAAGACTTGTAATTTTTACCTTTCGAATTTTATCATAATTAACAACAATAAAATGAAAGTCACACAATATAATTATTTTCAGTTGTAGAATCTATTTTATTTGCAAATAAAAATAAAAAAAATTAAAATAATTTGCACAAAATGTATACGAGTATTAAAACTCGGTATAAAATTGTAATAAAATAATTTTATGGTAATTTAGACGACCCGTGCGGCTTCGCCCGAGTTGTTGTTTGATTCGATTCACATTACCTACTTATAATGACATTTTTGACCATAACGTTAATGTTTTATAGGTAATGGTTTATACATAACTTTTTCAATAAAGAGGCTGTTTAATACAAAAAATTAATTATACTTGAAATCAGTGAGATGATTAATGCGTTCAGACGAACAACACATTTTTCCGCTTTATTATAATAATGTGGATTTTGGTTGGCAGTTTAAAACACAAAAAACAAATTTAGAACAAAAATAGAAAGATGCTAGTTAATTCAAAGTTTTATTGCTTGTCAAACCGGTATACCTATGTATAAAAAAAAAGACTACATAAAAAAAAACATAAACAACGCTAATCAAAATGTAGAAAAGCTAGTAAGTAACCATTTGATAAAATTTTTATATTCCATATAATATTTTGATTCGTCTACAACTGGAATAACACTCATCACGATACAATTAAAGTTCACGTCTAACTTCAAAGGACAAAATGATAATATTGTATTAGTTAGTAGTGTAAAGGATCTGGCAGACTTACTATAAGGAAATTGCACTGACGTCTTTAGACATAGTTTAATCTTTTAAATATTACTTCTTCACCCAAAGTACTTGTACTTGTGATTTTCGATCTCTGCTTTCACTCATAAGGGAGATATGGCTTTATTTTTTTCTCAGAAACTATGACAGATATTTAAATGAATCCTGTCTGCTAGACCATTTATCTTTAATCAATAACTTCTAGATACAACCATGAAAACTAATATAATTATAAGTAAATTCAGAGATTTGTTATTGAAGTAGTCAAATGTCATTACTATTATTACGTTAACGAATTCATACACATGGAATGATTTCATTATAAAGTGTTCGCATAATATTCATATAATAAAATCATTAAATCTAGGAAAAAAATTTAATATTATTATATATTATAACAATGTAAAATTAATGCTGAGAACTATTTTTCTTAATTCATTATCATTATTTTATAATTATCAAATCGAGACAAGTCTTTATCGATTTGTGAATATAAACTAAAAATGTTTATGTTTTTCGGTAAATATTTTATTTAAGACATAAATAGAAATTCTGTTATTTTAGCTACGTCACTATAAAATAATCGAGGTGAATAACGGTCGTTGTTTAAAATTAAACTGCTTGCGTTTGATTGATATTACTTGAAATATCGTCACAGTAATGCCTTTGATGAGATTGAATGCAGCTGCAGCCATTCTGAACCCGCATTATGTTCATGAAACGCTGGTCAATACGAGAGCCCATCGAGACTGTACTTGCAGCCAATTAGTTCCACTGGAGATGATACAGTGCACTACATTAATATATATTATACAAACAAATAACGGTCTTAAGATTGTTGATATAAATGTGTAGTAGAAGAATCTTTGCTCTTTCTCATACTATATATATTTTCCACCAAAGAGTAAAGAAAACTATTATACAATAATTGTATAAAGTGCAATTACTTGCTTATCGTTTCCTCTTATGGGAAGTGTTATGCATTAGTTGGCTAGACAAAAAATATACTATTAATGCACAATATTCATATTTATAAAAATGATTAAATGTTTACAACATAATAAAAAAAATAATATACTTTCATGGTCAACTTGTACAAACATGGTGAATATCTCGTTTTACGTATAAATAATAAAATTAAAAAAATACTAAATTTTAAAATTAGGTTTTTTGTTTAATTTATCCCTAATATTATAAATGTGAAATGTAAGTTTGTTTGTTACGCTTTCACGCGAAAACTACTTAACCGATCATCATGAAACTATAATATGTACACATATTCTTGGAGGTATTAGTATATGATACTTTTTTTTGGTCGCGATAATCGAGTAGAGTAATAACCGAGTATATAGTAAATTTCTAATTAGTTATATCGCAAATAAGCCCCTGGTTGCGACATCGTAGAAAGGTAAACTTTTAAGTTTAAATTTAGTTATGTACATATCATGTGGTTAGCGATGGTTATAAATGCTTGCATCAGTTAAGTGATCGTAAAACTGATGATAATTGTACCTACACGCACGTGAGTAGGTACAGAGTTTTAATGACTTTTGTTATTAGTTAGTTGTAAATATTGTTATTTGCAAATATGAAGTACATTGCCTTTAAATTTAACTACAGAATTTGACTTATTAAAACTTAACACAAAATGTTTTGAATTGTGGAAAATCCCACACATAATTAATTGCATATTCAGAACTAGAAGATTTATAATTATATTAAAGAAATAAATCAAAAATTCACTGCCATTCAAGGTTAGTTTCAAGTAATAAAGCATTAGCTTTATTAAAAAAATATGAAATGTTTTTTTTAAAAACGTTTTTTGTTTTACCACAAGAGTCCATTGTGCTTAAAAAGCGAGTTTCCAAGTTTATTTTACATAGTAAGCTGTGATATTAAGTCTAGATTCACTGTTGCAATTACGGTAACACCTTAGTTATCTTAAGTTACAATAACGAATATAGAAGTTTCTCCCAGTTTCACTTGCATTGCGTTATGATTGTTACTTTTTGTTAATAATGTAGCTTTCTAATGGTAAAAAAAATATCAAAATCGGTTTTGCAAATCTCTTTTTTTTTCGTAATATTAGTATACGAGTAGATAACAGAATATTAAAGTACACGAGAAATTTATAATGAATACAGGTCTTAAATATTTCCTTATGTAAAATAAGTAAAACCCCATAAAGTTTTTCATAGTCTCTTATTATTTTTTAATTAAAAAAGAATATGCAGCTATTTATTTATTAGAAGGTCGTACGTATGCCAACACAGATTCTCGGATATCAAAATATTAAATAGCATACTGTGAAGAGTATTTCTGAGTTACGTAAGACATATAATTATACAGGTTACGTCATGTTACGTAGAATTTGGCTCTTGATCTTACTTTTATTTCGATCAATAGAATTATAGCAGACTTAGCGTCGCCTTAGTTTTTCTTGAAAATTTGCACAAACATAATTTTTATATTAAAATATTTATTTATTGTTGGTGTGAACTCATAGCTCAAGAGGTGTTTTTTTTTAAGAATATATAATTATTTCGACGTCCGGTTTACACCTTTTTGCTCTGCACCTAAGCGTACATAAATCTTCCCCGACGAATAGGTTATTAAGGTAAAAACACATCAAAATGTGAAAATGTGTTCTTTGTACCGACAAACAACTCAAATTTTCGAATTAGTTAGTTGTTGTTATAAAAATAATTAATAACATAACTATCACACTGAACATAACATATTTTTATTTTACATTAAACAATACCATTCAAATTTTCGATGTTTTCAGGTGGATCTTTTAAAATAATCTTATAAACTGTCTTTGAATTTACCAAGTCAACAAAAAAGAAATCTGCCAATAGCAGCACCATATACATAAAAGAATTACACCGTTCCGGCTTTTTATGTTTGTAATTTACTAATGAAGAAAATAAGAAATATTCGACTTTTTTTTTTCTATCAAACGTGTATACGTGTTTACACATAGGTATTTTAATTAAGATTTTTCATATGACCAATAAAGTTTCCGACAATGTTCGACTTTTCTAATGGATTTTTCCAGTCTCAAAATTGTATGACGAAAGACGAAAAAAAGACTCACCAGAAAATAAATCAGCCCATTCGGTTGATCTAATCTCAAGTGATTCTGCTTTAAACATGAGGCTTGATATCTATATTAATGTAATAAAATTGTAACCATATCTGTACTGAAGAGGTATTGAGGAAAAAATAAATATAGGGACTTTTATGAAAGCAAAAGAAGTCAAAATTGTCTTTAGAATGTCTGTCTGTATGTTCACACATCACACAAAATTGTACGTGGTTTCTCAGTTGTGATCCTAGAGGTCTAACTTAAAATCTGTTTATATTTGTATGTGTAGGTTTCGTCTTGATATACTACTTTCTAGAAGTGGAGTTATTACACTATAAGTAATTGTAGTAAAACCGTAACGAAGTCGTTTTGTACACATATTTTTTTTTATATCGAATGCCGTTGTCTTTATTATGAATATAAAAACAAAATTTAAATAAAAAAAATTGTTGTCTGTAAAGTCGGTTTACGGACGATAATTTTTACGTGATAACGTCATAAGAAAACATTGATGAAAAAGTGCATAGTTTTATGAATGGAATTGAATTATTATCACTGAATTATCATTATTTTGTATAATATATATTTATTACCTATATATTATGATTGTTATGCCATCTACCCATTTGCAAATGCAATATTACTGTCACTCTCGGGTTGTCTGGCAGAAATTGCTCTTTAGCAATAAGACCGCCTTGTTGTACAACTTATAATGATGTTATTATACTCTGCTTACAGACACACAACTAACACAAAGAGAGTACAAATACAATAAAAAATAAAAAAGTAAAAATTTAAGTAAAATTTCAAATAATTAACTTAAAAAATAAAAAGTAAAATTTTAACAAATAAAAAATAATAATAATCTTAATGATAAAAAAAAACAAAAAACGAGGTAAGTAATAATAAAAAAAAGCAACAAATACAGCATCGCTTTATAATTTTAAACTTAAAAGTAAAGAAACACATGCATTTTGCAACATGTGATAAGTGCTCGCTGGTAATTTAAGCATTATTATTATAATGAGCAATTTTTTTTAGAAATAAACTTTAATCAAATTAATGTTAATGAAGTTTTAATTTAAAACTATGAAATTGAAACCATTAATCAAATTCATGAAACTGATGCTTTTGAAAAGCCTCCCAAAATCGCGCTCTCGCTCACTAATTGTGACAATGACGTCATCTTCTTCGAACTGGCACCCAGTAACCCCCCCCCCAGCCTGTAAATTTGAGATATAAAATTAAGTTAAGGTAAGGGGGGGGGGGTCCCAGTAGCTTTCATCAATTTACTAGACGTTATCATATCAAAAATGGTTTATCTCATCATGATGACACTTATATAGTACAGCAGTAACTATCGAAGTCAACTCTAGTAAAACCGCACGGTTTGGCTAGTTAATAATGAAAATAAAATTATTATGATAATATCTTTATTTTCAGTTTACTTAATTAAATATAAAATACCTCATTTTATAAAGATGTAGCGATTAAAATCATTAACCTCAGAGGTCTTATAGTAAAACATTTAAGTATAGCTACTTCAGCGGAAGCAGCTTATTAAGTGGGCTATTAAAATAAAAATACTTGAACATCTTCAGCTCCAATAAACTATTTTGATCTTTTCTCGCAGTCGTGATGCTTTATTTGATACATCAAACAAACATAAATCGCTTGTTCATTGATTATTTTAGTTATTTTCTTATATTATGTCAAATTTAGAAGTTGAATTAAGTTTTAATAATTATAATTAATCTTTTACATTAACGAAAATATAATCTGTGCTAGTCTTGCACTAGTAAAATCCATACAAATAATAATAATAATTATTATTTTATTATCGACATGTAATAAATTGTAGGAAAAACTTGGTCAATAATGTATGTAAGTCAGTTCCAGGTTGGCAAAAGCGATACTACCTATATTTTTTTAAATTAATTGTCGCTTAAAGATACACTTGGCACTGTTCTTAATTATTATATTATGACACAGTGAGCTGTAGTTGCATCTTTATGGTGGTAACCTCTAATATGTAGAACATCTTCTGAAGCTCCCATTATCCATGTATCTTTATACTTAATAACTACTTGAATATTCCCAAGAAAATGTGACTAGGTACTTTTTAATCAAGCGCACTCTAACCTAGACATCGCCTTTGCTTTCCAGAAGGAAAAATTGTAGGCAAACGCTAGCCGCACATAAACATATTAGTTAAATATGATCACTCTATTGAAATGATAACAACCTTAAATTATAAAATTGATGACTTGAATTGTATTCTCTGAGTGTAATCATAATAAAACTCAATTATACAAACTAGAAGCTAAGGTAAGAAACAATGGATGTTAAACTTGACCTTGAACCACCTTGCACAACTTCTACGTATTGCTTGAACTGCTGCATTTCACAACAATTCTTTTTAACTAATGAAAAAATTACCTATTGTAATCATTCATTTGTATTTAGTTACGTTATTTTATTTTCATTTTATATTTCAAGTTTTTTTTAATCTGGATTATATTAGAGTGTTATTTTTTACCATTTTGAGATTTATATTTTTAATGGTGTAAACACTTATGTAAAAATTATAAAGGAATCGAAAATTCCAGTTTTAAACATGTGACTCAAAAGTCAAATCATTATAGTTCGAGATTTGTGGTTCTTCACATTACGTGTTATCTTTATTTAACATGTTGCGTGATAGTACGTTATCTAGATGGGGAACGCCGTTCCGAAAATAAAATGCAAAATAACTCGCATGCATATTTTCCAATACATACATGTACGGTAATCGGCTGATTACTACTGCCATATGTACCCAAAGACTTCTATGTATCCATAGAAGTCTGTATGTACCTATATTATACGTTATTCTTATTTTTAGTCGTAAATTCTAAAATCTGATATCGCTTGAACTTATTTCAAAATTACCTGTTTCTGTGATTTGTCTTTAAGCATTGTTTTCAAAATTTGGTACTTTTTCTACATTATTTACCATTTATATAGAAATAAGATATTTGTGTCTTGCTTGTATGCATTAATATGTTGCTTATATTCTATTGATTATTATTTATTACCAAATTATTGGGATTTTAATAGTAGATGGAATTTACTAACTCGTTTTAGTTTCTAATTATAGTGATCAACCTAATTATGGATATAACTGTTGGATATTTTCTTATTATACAAGAATTTAATTAATATAATATAATAGCGATTATGATTTAGTTATTAAAAAAAAATCAATATTCAACTGAAATTAGTTAAGAAGACAGTCCGTACCTACATACGTTTGTAGCAACTAAATTCAATGGTCTGTCTAGACGGTAATTAGAGTATTTTAGCTAGCTACTTAAAACACCTACAAAAATAAACTAAAAATTTCGACACGTTGACCGAGTGAAGATTTCATGCGTTGCCGCCATTGCCGTTACAAATCACTGAGCTGTTTCGCGCCACAAGTTCCGCGTTTGTGATTGGTCGGATTAGGTGGCGTGATGTTGGTAGTAGGGCGAATGACGGGTGTGTCGCGTACTATCTGAATTAGACGAAGGTGCTGCCCCGCTACGTTGGTGAGCACGAGCACGATGACGTCGACGGTGTTTAATGTCACGCCACTAGCGCTGACGTACATTTCGAATTGAAATGAAGGTCATGCACAAAGCACAAATATTATTAATATTTGAGACGAATCATCATAAGCTCCGATTTATTTTATAAACTGTCCCTGACCTGACTCAATGTTAATTTACGGAAATTGAAGGAAACTGTTAACGTCGATAATAAATAGTAGAAATATTATCAAACATTCAGTTTTACATAATTTTTGTGTTAGGTACAATAAAGAAAGTCTTCAGTGAAAGCTAAAAGTCTTTCATAAGACTAATCGACAGTTTAATCGTTTAACTTTCTTTCTACAGTTGTTTCGGGTAACTCTATGTAGGTTTTCACTCCGAGTTTTTCACTTTCTCCTCACATATGAAGTGGTATTTCCATTCAGCTCGTTTTTCTTGGCCAGTACGGAGTACCGCAGCTTAAATTACAAAATTAGATACTTATTCATATTGTAATTTTAAAATTGAACCTGCAATAGATAGTTTTATAATTTGTATACATCCAATATTTCAAAATGAAGAAAATTAATCAAGAATTTTTGTTGTAGAAAAATATGAAAGCTAAGAACTCTAATTATTTAATTTAAAAAATTATATAACTGGGGAACCATCTAGCTTACCTTGTAGTGACGAACCGACGTTCGCGGTTTCGATTCCGTTCGGAGCGGATATTTGAATTTGTACCTACATATTATTTTAGGTTTGAGGATATTTATTCTCATTAAGATAACATAATCACTTACATGAGGATACATTTTTAAAAACAATTCGACATAGCACTCGTAAGAAACATAATTATGACTATAAAGTAACACATTTTTTTTCTAATAAAATTGTAGCTAATTTAACGCCTTGTTTTAATTTAAATTACGTATTATCTAAAATGTGCTTAGCAAGTTCCTTTTCAAATACGTTAAATGATCTTACACTTTTTATATGAGAGGGTAGTTGGTTATATTTGTTTTAGGTTTGGATGTTTGTTATCGTGGGTCTTCCCATCGTGTCTCGGAGTGCATATAAATTCCGGTTATTTTGAGCTCCTTATAGCTATCGTTACTAATTATGGAAATTATCCGGCAACTCGAAATGGGGCAGTATCACGAAATAAGTTCTAATTGCTCTTTTGTGGTAAAATAGGCCTTTGCTTAGCAAAAGGACATTAATTACAGGCTGTTTCAGTTAACTTTTTCATACTTAATTAATTACCGGCAACTAAATTACTATTTTTTATAAGTTTATTACGAAAGTAATTTATTACTTATAATAATTAGTATATTTAGAAATCATAGTCGAGAATGAATATTGAAATAAAAATGGTTTAAAAAAAATTCTAACGTTTCAAGTTTTTGATTCGTTATAAAAAAATAAAGGAGTGACAAAAACTAATGTGTAGTATTGAACGTGTAAAAATGGGGCCTCAATGATAATGGATAAACTCTAGGGATCGAAGAATAAAAGACATGATTTATAGACATGTCCAAATAAAGCAGACGGTTAGGAGTTATGTTTACAACTTTTACAATATTCATCCATTAATCGAACAGTCTAAGTCTCACAAATACTACAAACATTTCCCTTTCAATTTATTTTATCAAAATTATGTTTTATAGGGTTCCTTACCTTTATATAAAAATATTTTTGTACTAGATTAGTTTGCGTGTATAACGTCCGCATGTCCGACCATGTGTTAAAGCCGATTACCTATATCTTAGTATTAAATTGGTAAAATTTATTTTTTAATGTTGTAAGTTAGAAAAGGTTAAAAAGTAAGACCTATTTATTATTCATTTAATATTCATTTAAATTTAACTTTACAATATGAATCTTCAAATACACGAGTGCATAAGCACTTCGACGGTTTCCTCGGTATAATATTGTTAGTTGACATGCATTTTAGTTTAAAATATATAATATGTCATAATATTAAACAACTGACAGTTTATTATAGTTTGTTTGTTTTAAAACATTCGATTTTATCAACAATTTCATAAAATCCTTTTGCGTTAAACACAGGTCAAGTAAAACTCTAAGATCTACGGCGTTAAAAAACATGTTTATTGGGTTTATAAAACATAGTGCTACGCATAGTAACAGAGTATTCATACACGTGAGTGTAACCGCGCAGGTCGTATACCTATTTATTAAATGTGGGGTACGTGTTACATAACAAATGCCTTGTTATAAATATATTTATTCAAGTCCTTGTTATCGGTCGTCAGTATTTGCGGTACAAATTGCGAGCCGCTCCCATCTGTTCCTTGTACAAATATCTGTAATGTTAGCAACATAAATCTCGACATATTTATATTAATATTGTTATTTAACGTTCAAAGCAAACAAACAGACTTGATTATGAAATGCATTTAGATAGCGAGCGTTATCTTTTATCGTCGTGTATATTGATTTCGATGTACCTACATCGAATTTTATTACATTATCGGTTAAGAGATTATTATTATCTTTCATGTCATTTTGATGCGCATCATAATTATAATGGATATATATACTTTAATCGACTGTTAAAGTGTTTTGCTTATTATATTTTATACAAATACCAGCTACTATTTCTTATTGTTGTATTTCCCAGTATTGTTAACTGGTTTTGTGTCCGTCGGAGCGGCTAACTTACGTACCTAGGTGCGGTTAAGAGATTATTATTATCTTTCATGTCATTTTGATGCGCATCATAATTATAATGGATATATATACTTTAATCGACTGTTAAAGTGTTTTGCTTATTATATTTTATACAAATACCAGCTACTATTTCTTATTGTTGTATTTCCCAGTATTGTTAACTGGTTTTGTGTCCGTCGGAGCGGCTAACTTACGTACCTAGGTGATTGCACGTTTTTTAGCAGACTTTAATATTTTTTAACATTTAAATTATAAGTCTTTTATTATAAATTTATTATATTAAGACAGTGTACTAAGAAAAATATTATTGCAAGAAAATATTACTTTGTTCTGTTATTGTTTGACTTGTAATTAATACTTTCGTTTTTGATTTAAAGTTAAATAATTTTAAATTTATCATCCTTCTGTCAATTCGAAGGTGATATTATTTTAGGTTTACTAGAGCGTGGAATGATATTAACAATAGTTTCTCGACTCTACTTAGAATTTGTATCTGAGGAGTTTTAAGATAAAATAATATGAAACATTTGAACTTGTGAAAAGATTCAAAAAAGCAAAGAAAAAATTGAAAAACGATTTGCAAAAGTTTTTTCCGGTTGCTCTCGTATATAAGTGGCCACTCACCCTAGCAAGGTCACTTTTAAGGTTGCACGTTACTTTGTTATTAATAAAGTTCCTGATGTAAGATTCAAACTATATTATTACATGCTAGACACGTGTATCTATATTGAAATAGCATATTGCGTAAGGCTTACTAAACTTTCCTCCAACAATTGACGTCTATGTACGTAATAAGAAAGGAAAACATATTATTATAAAGAGTTATTTTCTCAAACTCAACATCTATGGTTATATAGATCATTTTACTTGATCTAAGACTATAACGTACATTTTCGTTTTAAGTAGCACTTAAGCACCGAACAGATGTCTTTACTTAAGAAATTTCGAACCGGCGTTGTCGAAAAAACTTGAATGTACAAGAGGTAAACCTCTCACTGATTTTTCTTGAACGATAACGGTTTTTAATACTGTAATTTAAAAAAAAAAAAAGATTCATTTACCTGAACCTAATATAGAACATATTGTTTGGATCGAATTGAAGATTAATATGTTATAGATTTATTGTTATTATTCATTACTCTAATTAATAAAATTGTATTACTATTAATAATTTATTAAAACAAACGTTAAACTTGGATTCCGTCAATTTATTTAAATCGAATGTTTTATGTCGTTTCAGGAGTGCTAGGAGATGTGAAAAAGGAGTTTAATATCGGCGATGACAATGCTGGACTTCTGCAGACAGTGTTTGTCATCGCCTACATGATATTTGCGCCCATTTTTGGCTACCTGGGCGATCGTTACTCGAGACGATCTATAATGGCGTTTGGTGTGGCTCTCTGGTGTATAACTACTTTCGTAGGATCATTTATAACTGTAAGTATATTTTAAAGCAAACTTCAATACGTAAAACACTACTTAAAATCGATCTTTAATTCGTCGAATATATTCGTGTTGGTGTAATGAAAAATGTTTGTCGAGGATTGAAATAACTACTAGAAATTAATATTTTATCTTTGTTATACAGAATTTTTACATGTTCGCGTTCTTTCGTGGGTTGGTGGGCATCGGAGAGGCATCATATTCCACGATAGCTCCCACAATCATAAGTGACCTCTTCGTTGGCAACGTTCGATCAAAAATGCTTGCATTCTTCTATTTCGCCATACCGGTCGGAAGGTAAAAAATAAACTAGATTATTATATTCACATGCTTATTCTCTGAATATTAAAAACGTATGTGTAGGCAGTGTAGGTAGCAATCATCCGCTCTATCAAGTCATAGAATACCGTTAACTGAGGTCAATTTGAAGATCGCTGATGTAATTGCTTCTACACAGTAATTGGAAAGTTCAAAGGTTTAGATCTAGAATAATTGCTCGATACTAATATTTTCTTGCATATTGAGAATTTAGAAGTAGTAAACATAGTTGCTGTAGCGGAGAGAGTGTTAAGCAGAGTAAAAAAAAACTAGAACTGCATTACATTTCCTCTCTACACCAAGGTGCGCTTATATAAATCCAATTTATTTAGTGTGTATTTGACGATTGATGATTGATATGATGACGATTAAGTAAATAAAAAGCGGTGGACAGTTAAATAGTAAAAAGTTTTTTTTTTTTAATTTAAGTTAAAGTATAGTTGGAAATACAGTCAACATATTTATTTTTGAAAAATTAAAGATTATATTTAGTTTTTCCTATTTGAACGTTTAAATGGTCAAAAAAGGTAACTTTTTTAGTCTATATTTGTCCTATTATTCTATTCTTATTAATTTTTTTTTTTATTTTACCAATTGAGAATCAAGTCTTCATTTATTTGAAATTTTATGTGGTCTGAAATTCTGTCTAAAAATATTTTGAACTTTGAAGTAAGAATAAAATCTGGCTTTAAAGTAGTATTTCCTTGTTGTATTATAATATGTTGTATTATAATGAGTTGCCAACTGTAAAACGACTAATTAATCGGTCGTTCTATGATAAACTCATAATGGACATAAGTAACTGCTCTCGGTGGAATGTTACGGTCTCAGATTATCGTGCCGGTGATAACGACCGAGCACGATACGATTTATTTTGTCTAATTGCAGCGTAATTAGTCAAATTTACGACAAATTGATTCACGCACCGATAATTAATCAAGTCGGTGGTTGTTTGAGCTACGAGCTTGATTTTATTTTTATCTTTACCATATTTTTCGAAGAGTAGAAACGTTTTAGTCAGTTATTTTCCACGTACTTTGTACTTGCAAATGTTTTATTTATTTACGACGTGGATTACTTGATTTTTTTATCACACTCGCATGATGTACTATGACTAGTCAGTTATCACTACGGTTTTGTTTTTTCTTTTTAAATATATATTATTGTATTCGAAATTTAAATATAATAATATTTTAATATGATGATGATATGATTTAAATATAAATAAAATAAATAATGCAAGTAAAATACATTTGTGTTTTGTACGAGTACAACAAGCGGGCGCGTTGACACACAATCTCCGTTGAATATGAGACCAAAACCTATCCATCTGTGAAATTTTATTTCCTTCGATTCTTTGGTTCAACATCTTAACGTCAAATTTACTCACAGTATTAACATCGTGGAACGAAAATATTATATTCGTTATAAAATTAGCCGATATAAATAACATGTGTAAATAATAGAGTTGAATAAAATTAAAATGTCAAAGATATAAATCAGCAAGGTTACTGTATAAATCAACTAGATTATTGTAAAATAAAATAATAGATACCTGTTGTTTTTAAATATATTTAATTTATTTACTGACTTCAAAAAAGGAGATAGTTATGTATTTGGTTTGTACTTTTTACGTATATTTGGTTTGTACTTTTTACGTATATTTGGTTTGTACTTTTTACGTACACCGCTGTTTTCGATGTTTCTGGACCGGTTTTCGTAACTTTTTTGTTTTTGTTTTACTGTATAGCCAAAAGTATATCTTATAGAAATAGGGTGATGATTTGATGATGAACTTGAGAGATGAAATAGATCCTAAATAGTAAAAATTGTTGCTGATAGTTTTTATTTCTTCGCAAAATTGCTCGATATAGTATACGTAAAAATAATCAAAATATATAGTATACATTGTTATTACACCCGGTCGGGCTTAAACATTGTTCGTCTATGAATAATGAACATAAACAAATTTATGACAAAATTTGATATAAAGCTTATTGAAAATACCGTAATATAATTTTCGTTATGGTTAATGCTAGTATGTCGGTTCGAGTACAGGAGCACATAGCACGAGAGCGATTCCAATGAACCAGAGATGATGAGAGATGATGATGATGAGATAAGAGCGATTCCAGCGAGGTGTGAAACAGGAAGATGTCATCTCTCCGAAACTATTTACCGCTGCATTGGAAGACGCTTTCAAACTCCTGGAATGAAAAGGATTCGGCATCAATATAATGGCGAGTACATTACTCACCTTTGATTTGCTGACGATATCATGCTCATGGCAGAATCCCTGGAAGATCTCAGCATTATGCTCAGTGACCTCGATAGAGTTTCTTAACAGGTGGGCTTTAAAATAAACGTGAATGGTCATATCGTGCCCACCCCGATATCAGTTGGAAATTCTACTCTCGAAGTTGTTGATGAGTAGGACAAAAGGTCTATCTTGGTAGATCCAACCTTAAGAGAGAGGTCAATCTTGGAATCCAGTTAGGGTGGGCAGCGTTCGAGAAGTTAAAAAAAAGTGTTTTCATCCGTCATACCTCCGTGCCTGAAGTCGAGTCTTCGACCAATGTGTGTTACCAGTGAAGACATATGGATCTGAGACGTGGTCTCTGACTATGGGCCTTTTAAATAAGCTCCGAGTCGCACAGCGTGCAATGGAGAGGGCTATGCTTGGTATTTCGAACGAAAGTTGCCGACATAGCACAACGAATTTGCAAGCTGAAGTAGCAATGGGCAAGGTAAATAGCTCGTAGAACTGACGGCCGATGGAGCAGAAAAGTTGTCGAGTGGACGACGTACTGGCAAGCGCAGCGTCGGACGGCCGTCCGCGAGTTGGACTTGAGGAAAGTCGCTGGAAGCCGTTGGATGGAGGCTGTTTCGAAACGGGGGTTGGATTTAGAATCGTTTGGCACGAATTTGGTCGTGAAACTTTGGTAGGGGGTAGGGGGCGGTCTCCCTTACTCCCCCATACTACTCGCAATACAAGGTAATGCACCATTCTTGAAAAAAATGAAAAAGAAATCGCATGACCTAACCTCACATTTCGATAGTTTATCGGCATTATTTCGTTCTGTGACATCTCCGGTGCTGCGGAAACCCTTCGTTCTTGCATTAGAAAACACTAGACACCTGCACTTGGAACAACAAACACCATTGTTAATATTTTTCTAATTTGTGAGAAAAGTGAAAACCTGTTATTGTTATGGTATTCAACTATTCAGTTGTCATTTACTCTATAGTCTTTGGTTTATCAAATATCAGAATGCGTTCATTACGACCATAGATAATACAATATATCTTAGAGAATGATATAAATATATAAAAATTATTAGATACTGTAAATTATGTTTATAAGCAAAAAATATACATTTTGTTTTATTTGTATAATTACCCAGAAAAAGTAACCTCGCTTAACAGACATTGACTTCTGCCTCAAAATAGTCACAGAATGGTATCAGCTTATCCCGACTCCACGTAGTCTTGTTTGCCCCACCCCTAGAGTGTTCTTTAAGAGCCGGAGGCGCGGAGGGAGGGCAGCCCCCGCCCGCCGTAACAAAACGCAGACACCCGGGCGAGCCGGAGCGGCCGAGGCTGGTCGCCGAAGGCGACCAAAAAGCCGAGGCTGCGGAGGCGAGCGTGGGTGTCTGAATTTTGTTACGCAAGGGCGAAGGGGCTGCACCTTCCGAAGCGCCGGAGACGTCACGGAACAAAATTATGCCGATAAACGGTCAATTTTGAGGTTAGGTCTATAGGATTTCTTTTTTTTTCAGGAATGGTGAGTACAAATGAATAAACTTGCATTGCTGTGAAATTAGTTTTTAATTTAGCATTATATTATATTATTATTGTATTATCTATGAACGTAATGAACGCATTCTGATATTTGATACATAAACCAAAGACTATAGAGTAAATAACAACTAAATACCATAACAATAACAGGTTTTTTCACAAATTAGAAAAATATTAACAATGGTGTTTGTTGCAAGTGCAAGTGTCTAGTTGGTTTTCTAACGCAAGAACGAAGGGTTTCCGCAGCACCGGGGATGTCACAGAACGAAATTATGGCGATAAACTCTCTAAATGTGAAGTTAGGTTATGTGATTTCTTTTTCATTTTTTTCAGGAATGGTGCATTACCTTGTATTGCGAGTGGTATGGGGAAGGTTAGGGGACACCCCCCCTCCCCCCGCACCCCCTCTCGTCCTTAAATTCGTGCCAAACGATTCTAAATTTCAACCCGAAACGGTCGTTCTGGAGGTCGACGGTAGAGGCCCACGTTCAGTACTAGACATCCAATGGCTGATATAATGAATAACATATCTATTAATGACAGTTACATATGTTGTGCGTAGTGTTATAATATAAAATTACTTCAAACTCAGTGTCAAAAACTCATTAAAAAATTTACTTCGTATAATTTTATTTACCTATGCTACCATTAAGAATAATTTTATACCTACTAATTAATTATAACGCACATTTAAATCTTCACGCACACACACACACACATACACCTAGTACCATATTTCCTCTACATCCTGATACCGAACGTACTTTATAAACGGTTTTTTTAAAATAAAACATAGTCGAACAAGTAGATATCGCATTTAGTACGTTCAATAAACGAACTTTTCGCTTTATGTGGAGGTGCCTCGCTGAGCCCAGGTGACTCTGAAGTACATCCACATAGACCAATCAATATAGTACGAAGAGTAGCATATAATACTAACACCAGTTCGCCCCAGATATCAAAAAATTTAAAAATGCAATACACAACAAATAGATATATTCTTTAAGAAGCTATATTATTAGATAAACTCTTTCATAACATAAATTAAAATTATAGTAAAAACAAGGAAAACATTAAAAATTTACACTAACGTAAGTATTTAAATTGTTTTCAGCGGTTTCGGCTACATCGTTGGGTCGGTGGCGGGTGAAGCTGCGGGCAACTGGCGATGGGGTTTGCGTGTAACCCCTTTTCTAGGGGTTGTGGCCGTAGCGCTCATCGTGTGGGCTATGGAAAATCCCGAACGTGGTCAGGCTGAAGAGAGCCGAATGAAACCGACATCTTATACAGATGATTTAAAATCGCTTGTAAAGAAGTACGTTTTTATTTACATATATATATTTTTTAAAGTTTACCATACACACGTTTCTTCCTAAGGTAGGCAGTTTAATGCCTGTGTTTTAGATAACAGTCGACATATACATATATTTTTTTTTATAATAAATGTATATATATATATATATATATATATATATATATATATATATATATATATATATATATATATATATATATATATATATATATATATATATATAATATATCATACCCAGACCCCGGGGTCCACAACCATGGAGCAAAAAGTCAGGTCACAGCCAACTGTACCACCGGGCCAGTCAAAACTTTATCTGAAGATTTTTATTGTCGATTAGAATATTTTTATTGAAACTAAAATGTAACCTTAGCACACTTGTCGCTTCTGCCACGTGATTTTCACGGCATTTTTTCCTTCTATGGTTAACCTTGTTTTAAAATGAATTTTAATAACATTTATTATATTATTGTAACCGTTAATAAGAGTCAAATTTTGTTATCGAGCATTATTCGAGCGGTTTCAACCATGTTAACTTACGGCTATGTCAAATTGGTCGACAATTTTTATAATTGTTTTTCTTCCTTTATAAAAAGGCATTAGCGACATGTGTTAAGAACACTAAAAAATTATAAAATTAACCCAGTGCATCAGTGAGATTAGTGCGTTAAAACAAATGAACAAACTCTTTGGCTTTATAGTATCCTTCCTATATTATAAATGTGAAATGTAAGTTTGTTTGTTACGCTTTCACGCGAAAACTACTTAACCGATCACCATGAAACTTTGTACACATACTATGGGAGGTATTTATTAGAAGTAACAAAGGATACTTTTTACTAAAAAAAAATTACGAATGATAAAAAAAAAATGTTTGTCAAAAAATCTCAAAATCTAGCTATTTCTTTTCTATTGTAACGATCTCTGATACTTATTTAATGGCTTTAATGCGAGCGAAGCCGAGAGTAAAAGCTAGTTAGTACATATTTTGTGTCTGCCTTCCTCAGTCCATCGTTCATGTTGTCGACGCTCGCGTTCACATGCGTCGCGTTCGTGACGGGCGCGCTCGCGTGGTGGGGGCCGCAGTTCATTTACCTCGGGCTCACCGTGCAGTCCGGCGCCACTGACGTCACCATCGAGAGGTGAGGAACACGCGTAGACAAACACACACATAGCCCGTGATCCGATATACACTGCAAGCACTACTCGGTGCTGTCACTGGTGAAAAATTCGTTCCGTTATAGATTGCCAGTACACTGCCGCAATACGAAAGAGAAATGTATGACGTAAATAAATCACCGCCTTTTTTGTATTGTCAGCACTGGCGCTTTCGAGGTAAGGTGCTCTCAGTACTGTGATCACGTGATCAAAAATATAACTGCGCGAATAATTGTTATTAGTATTAATTAATATTGTTATTCAAAAATGTCAATAATATTCAAATAATAATTTTTCTTGTTGAATAGAAAAGATGTACATAATAAATATTTTCATTTGAAAAAAAAAAGTCTAAAAATGAGGATGATAGTATACCTACTGGACTGCGTTCCGTTATAAACAGTAACCAGTATAACACAGTATAGCAAACTAAAAAAGAACAGCTTCGCAGTATACTGAATTGACGTCACATCTCACAGTGCTCCAGTGTATTTCGAAACACGGCCATAATATAACGCGCGCGTGCACACATGCAATCACGCGCGCACTAACGCACACACGAATATACTCACCGATTACACGTACAGACACAAAACTAAAATTTGACTCTGTTATTTTTATGTTGTATTGTGTCTTCCAACCAAAAAATAAAATAGCTATTATAGCGATATTATTTATCTTTACTTGCATCTAAAAGTCAATATAAATTCGAAAATGCTGAAACAAAGTAATGTAGTAAAGTTATTTTCCTTTTTCATAATGACGCCAAGTATATTATTTCTTTACTCTTATTTGTAAGTGTAGGTTTTCAAACGCGATTTAATTACTATAGATTTCTCTCTTCTAATATACAGATACATTTTTTTTAATTATATAATACCTGCTATAAATTGAACACACTAAAATCGTTCAGATGTAAAATTAACATAGTATTATTATATTATTATTGCATTAAATTTCATTAATTAGATGAACATTATTTTAATTTACGAAAAATAAAAATACACACACAAATCTATTTAAAATTAACAACAAATTTGATACGTACACCAGTAAAAATCTTGCTAGATTATAAATAGTATAAATTATTCGATAGGCGACTTAATTTATGTAAGTCGTATTTTAAAACACTAAGGGCCTGTTTTATCTTTACACAAAAAGTGTCACCCTACGCCAGAATAATATTTATCCCTTTACTACTACTACATACTATAAGATATCTAAAAATATATTAATTTGCTTATAATCGCCAAGTCAAGTAAAGATCCATAACAAATTATAAACCAAGAAAACTACTTCAATAATTGATCCAATAAAAGACAAACTTAGTTTTTTAAATTTTAATAACATTATGAAACATAATAATTGATTAACCTTTTCGGAAAATGTTTATTACAACATTTTTTACAATATATTCCAAGTAATCTATATCTCTTTTGCCATATATAGTTTGGACTATATTTTTATAATATGTGTAAATAAAAAACCATTACTTAAAATTTTCATTTTCCACATGAACAATGCATTTTATTCAAATTAATGGCTTACTTGTAAGTTTAACTGCAGAATTGAATTTAAATTTGTTGTGTTATTATTTATTGTGTTGTCGTTCGTTATTATTATTTGTAATATGTTTATCCTTCAAATAATACAGGTGACTGGTAAATTACTATCCATATTTAAGGAGAATACTCGGTACATGATTCTCATTCGAATTATGTAAAAAAAATAGGTACTTAATTTTTGACCAAATTTTCATAAATTTCAATTCAAGTAAATGAAGCGTTGTCACTCTACAGTCATGCCGGCGGTACGTGCACAGGTGTTGTACTGTGCCGCTTGTTTACATCTAAAAATTGCCAAAGTTCACATCATTTACCTAGTCAACAAATTTGTTGCTTAAACGAGTAAAATATCTTAGTATTTTTGCCTATCCTAAGCCAGGATTAAAGTATTAAGGGGGACTGGATCATGCTTGTTTATCCTGCTACCCTGTTAACACGTGGCGGCGTTTGGACGTAGGTAAACTACCTGTTTTGTGTCGAAAGTGCAGCTAGCTGCTAGGGTGTCCAGACGACGTGTACATGATTGGATAATTGTTGAGTAACTTTACTTAAAGGTTTATTAATATTTACCTGTTTTTTTTTTTTTTACATAATTCGAATGAGAATCATGTACAGAGTAGTCTCCTTTAATATGGATAGTAATTTACCAGTCATCCTGTATAATCTATTTTTTACACTTTTGAAACAATCGTTTAGACAACAAACAGCAAAAATTCACCAAATCAAAAACAGCAAAAATCACAAAATTCATTAAAAAGTCATCAGATTCGGCGGATAAATACCAGCCACTTTACCTGTCTTGTCTATCTGTGGATTAGACGAAATAAGCAATCAGAGATTTTAGCCAGCCGGTGAAACAGGCTCTAAAAGCATATTTGAGACGTCATCAAATTTTTTAACAACTAAACATCATTGACGTATCATTCGTGTCGTACTCTTTTTAAAAAATAAAACATAATATAATATTATACTACTATCCTAAGCCTAGGATTTTAATATTTATAGCTCATTAATGTTACTCATAAACTTAATACACTTTCAGTTGATTTCATAAAGTCAATATTAAAATTTTGTAGATATTTGTGTCTATAAAAGAAAAGATATTTAAGAAAAGATATTTTTGTTTGGTCTCATAGAACAATTATTAACTATTTAAGCCTAGTCATCTACTAAAAAAAGTGTCAATAACTTGTTGAATTGGCGGCAAGTGTACACGAAGAAACGCAATAATGTATTTAGTTAGACACAGCTCATATTAACAACAACAAACATCCATTAAAAACTCACACGATGATACCATACCGTGCGAAATTTTCCGTACTCGGAAACGTAAGCAGTACTTCGTGCGGGCATCGTGAAGTTGTTAGAGGTAACTAATGGTACGGTTCGCGCTCGCGACATGCGACCGCGACCAGGAGACAGAGACAAGAGACCGCGATAAGTTATATCATTGGTCGTCTCGGTTCTGTTGTCTCCGTCTCTCCTGTCGCGGCCGCCTGCCGCGGCGCGAACCGCCACCATAACGGAGCGGACGGTGCGGCAGCGTGTCGTACAAGTTCGGCCTGGTGGGCATGGCGGCGGGCGCGCTGGGCGTGCCGCTGGGCTCGGCGCTGGCGCAGCGCCTGCGGCCGCGCGCGCCCGACGTCGACCCGCTCATCTGCGGGTTCGCGCTGCTCGTCTCCGCGCCGCTCGTGTACTTCGCGCTGGTGGCCGTGTCGCACGTGGCCGCGCTCTCCTACCTGCTCGTGTTCCTCGGCATGCTCACCCTCAACCTCACCTGGTCGATCGTCGCCGACGTCGTACTGGTGAGCGCCGCCTCGCGCCGGCTCGCGCGAACGGAGACTTTCCAATGAGACACCGCACGCCCCTACTCATGTCTGTCTGCGTCCCGCGACGATGTACTCTACCGTGCTTGAATCGTACTAATATCGATCACTATCCATATGCGCTATCGAGAGCATGACCATCGATTACTACCCACTGCGAGCCATTGCTTGATCTTGCATAGATACATACATATATATTTTAGACTAAGATTGAGATTCGAGTCGTTCGTCGGCATTTGCTCGGTCGACGAAGCTCACGGACGACCGTCATTCCGAAATCCGAATCGTCAAATATCTAAAAAACGAGCAATCACGAAGCGGCGGTTGTGGAATGACGGTCGTCTGAGGGTGTCGTGTCGCACGAAGGGTGTCGTTGGTGTTCGGCGCGCTGACGATGGTGTCGGGGCTGGTGGGCGTGCCGCTGGGCGCGTGGCTGGGCGCGGCGCTGGTGAAGCGCTGGGGGCGCGCGCACGCCGTCATCTGCGGCCTGGCGCTGCTGCTGTCCGCGCCCTCGCTGGCCGCCGCCATGCTGCTCGCCGATATGTCTTCCTGGGCGCCCCTCGCGCTCATGTTCGTTGGCGAGCTCGCTTTGAATCTCAACTGGGCTATCGTGGCCGATATGTCGCTGGTAAGACGAAAAAAGTGATCGCGAGCGGTGACTTTGAGATTTCTCTTTTTATATTGACGATTCGCGAAACACATGGCTGACTTTGATGATGTCGACGTGAGTTTTGGTGAGTTGTAATAAAGTATAAAAAATAAAAAATGTTGTTTCTCAAAAAATCATTAAATAATTTATATTAAGTAATGTCTAAAATTTTTTATATCGCTTTGTCCATACCCAAACATTTTATGACCTTTTGAAGATAATTCTCAAAGTCAATATAGTTTTTAAATTGCATGGAATGTTATATTTAGTATGAAATAGTATTTGATTCAATTAACTATTTTTATGGTGCTTTATTCACTGCATGAATTACCAATTTTTTTAAACGTAAACATTTACTTTTGCTAAGTAATGTGTGAAAATTGAAAATGTAAGTAAATTAAATGATAACTATTAAAATATATTTAAACTTAGCGCAAGTAAGTTATTTAGCTAGCATGTTTTTTCGCATACTTTGTTTATACACTGCTTGGTTTGCCATTGAAATCAGTCAGTCATGAGTACATACAATAAATTGAAGGGACTAGAATTATATAAAAAAGGCGTGTTAGAGTATCTCATTGGAATATTTCCGTAATTTTTGCGAGTCGTGAAGGCTGATTTCAATTTTTTTTTGCATAACAGCGACATCTATTGACTGTTTTGTAATATTCTAAGCTTATGTTGTTTTTTTACTTACGAACTATTTATTTTAGTAATTTTTGCATAGATGGCGTAACTGTACTCCCGCCAAAATTCAAAAATGTCATATTAAGTCACTTTTTTCTTCTAATTAATTTTTAAAATTAAATGTAATTTTTGTTTTATTAGTACCCTAAAATTACGCATATTTTATTTTGAACTCTATTATTTTTTGCTGTTACTATTTTAATTTATGTTTTTCTTTCATTACAGTATGTGGTTATTCCACCTAGAAGATCAACTGCAGAGGCTTTCCAAATATTAATATCACACATGTTCGGGGATGCTGGAAGTCCATATTTAGTTGGTGTGGTAAGTCCATATATATGTTTTAAAGATATTTTAACAGTCGTTTAGGTTTTACATAAGATAATAAGTTTTATTATTATTTTTAGATATCAGAAAATTTAAAGAGATCCTTGTCATCTGTACCTGTTGAAAACCCTACAAAATACGTGCAATTTAAAGCGCTACAATATGCGCTCTTTGTAACCTGTTTCGTAGAGGTCATTGGTGGAATTTTCTTCTTGTTGACTGCTATTTACATCGTCAGAGATAAATTAAAAGTCGACAGGGCTATTGCAGGTTAGTTATTGCAGTTTTATTATCAAAGTTTTTGACGAAATTATTTGCACATATTGCTTTAAGTTGTATAACCTTAAAATCCTAATTTTTTTTTAATTGCTTCCCTTTTTATATTAATACTATATATATATTTCGCTTTATAGATGTACTTTTTTTTTGTAGTTTGCTTTCATTCAACAAAATTTGTAACTTCACATTGTTTCAGTGGCTTCAAAAATTATTTAGTTTTGGTGAGTGTATAGGTTAGGTAATTAACTCTGGAAATTTAAGCGTGGAGTCTGTTTCTATTCATTATTTGAGAATCTTATAATACATTTTTTTCAATTTTTAATTCTTTTTTACAGAAGCAGAAGTTCAAAATGCTGAACCATCTCACAGCAACGCCCAAGAGGAAATAATTAATGGCGACTAAAACAAATCAGTCAAATTAGTATTGCTTGTCAGTCGTATTACTTTGAACATAGATCTATGAACTATCAAATCGATATATTTATTTCGATTACGAGTCATTTAAAGACGAATGGTCGGATGTAAATACACAATACCTCGTACTATAAAATATCTTACAATGATTCGATCGAAATTATATATAATATTATAAACAAGACTGATACTAAATGCACAGTACTTGATCAAAAAGATGGGTTATGACAGTGAGATAGTTTAGATGATAGTTAATGTTTTGAAAACTAGGCATCACATTACCTACTGGTTAGGATTAAGACATGATGTGCCTAAAATAATTTTTCAGCTCATTTCGATTCCTATAAAAAAATGTTATTTATTTCACAGAATTCGCATTACATTTAATATAATAGTATATTTAATTTAAGAAATTTAATGCGTAAAGGAAATAATTACGAAATAGGCAAGGGAGTTAGTATTTAGATTACCTCAAGCACTTGTTACACAAGAAATAGATACGAAGTTTTTATTTATTGTGATTTATTTTGTTCATTTATAAAGTAATTTAATTTATATTATTTTTAAATGCAATTTTAAATGGAAAGCTACTTAAGTATTGTATTTGGAGTAACCTGTTGTAAAGATTTATTCATACAGTTTAACACACTTGCCTTATTATAGTATTTCTACATTAGTATATAATATATACTATATAGTTTTCATCATAGTAAGAGTAATATATAAAATCATTCATTTCATTCTTCATTTTGTTAATTATATATTTATATTTTGTTTCCAAGTTAAACTGTATAGAATATCAATCAAGACTGAATTGTGTTTAAAAATTCCTAAATAATAATAATAGAGGATTGTTTGTAAATATTGTGTAAAGTATGTAATTGAAAATAAATACATAATTTATATTTCATGACTTTGTTTTATTGTACAACAATAAACTTCTCGTCTTAAAAACATCACATGGACAACATGATAAAATATGGCACATTTGGTGGGTTGGAGCGATGTAAGAATTTATCTTACATCATAATCTTACTTAATATTGACAAAATTTATAATTAACATCACATTCTCATAATGTTTTTTCTTCACATCTTTAAAAAAATATCAATGAATAATTACTATCACAAAAATTATCATTTATATTTCGCATACTTTTTCTTTAAAATAATAATGAAGTTATAATCATTTCTATAAATTTAATCGCCAAGTCAATAACAAAAATTCAACAACATACATTGTAGTATCATCACAAATTTAAAATCAATCCTAAAAAAACGCACGACATATTTTCAATGCACGACGTATTAAAAATAACCATTAAAAATAATTACTAATTAGAAAAAACAATAATACCCGTTATATTTATTTTAAGCACAAATTAAAATATATATTTCGAAAACAAAATTACCAGCTAGCATGAAAGTATAGAGATATTTCAATCATGTGAGCCGCAACTGTTAGTCGAACTAGTGTCATCAATATTTGGATGATTTTCAACTCTTAATTTCTTTGGAATTGGTTCACAGGAGTTAAAACTGTCACTCAGAGCTCGTTTACCAGTTGCCATTAATTTCAAAATAGCTATTTTGTTGTTATTATTTTCTTCATCTGAATTACTAGATGACTCTGTCAAATAATATTCTTTTCCAAGTGGCACTCCAGAAAGCAGTCGCTCAGTTCTTACTATAACATCTGGGTCCTGTAAAATTGATCAATAAAACTTAAGATAATCATGGGAGTTGGGCAAATTTCATCAGTTGCTGATAGTATATCTCACCCATACAATACTGATATACTAACAGATATTTTACCAGCAGGAGGTGGTGAAACAGGCTCTTAGTTCCTATTGCACTTTGACTAATAAATTACAACTTTTTATCAATCTGACAGATGAAGTGGTGTTTGATAGTGAAAATGTTATGTCAAATAACTATCTGAAACTTAATCAGCCTCCAGTTACAATGGGCCTTACTCAACTTGATATATTTTTATTATATTATTTAGCTTTTTAGCTAATGTCAGGTTTTACTTGGATGTATTTTAAATATTTTTTTAGTGCGTGAAAACTTGTTATAGATCATTAATGTTTTATAATATTATTATATATAGTTACTGTTATAATACAAACTTGTGAGAGCAGAGCAATAATAGTATTATTAATATAGCCACATACCTGCATCCAGGTATGATTAAGAATTTGTTCAAGTGTGATACGCCTGTCAACTCTGACTGTTAACATTTTTTTCATGAGCAGCTTAGCATCCAAACTGATTGTTCTCCAGTGGGAATGCGAGAAACGATACTTTCCACTTAGTATCTGGTCTCTTAGTGAGAGTTCCTTGTAATCTGATGAGAAAGGCAAGTATCCCACAAGACTGGAATTGAAACAAATTTTATTTGTAACTAAGAAATAACATTTTAAGTCCGTTTCATATAATTTATCTTACCATACAAATAATATAACTCCCAAGCTCCAAACGTCAACTTCTGGACCATAGCTGTTAAGCCCATTGGCTCGAAGCACTTCTGGTGCTAAATACAAAGGTGTCCCGCACATAGTTTTCATAAAGCTATCCTCACCAACAAACTTGCTCAGTCCAAAGTCAGTGATTTTCACAAGTGTTTCTTCATCTTTACTCTCCAGTAGTACATTTTCAGGCTATTGTAGATGAGATTAGAAAATATCAGTAAAATAGTTTTAGTCTTATTAGTCTTTCTATTGCTGTTTCAAACCCGAAACTAATTAATATAAATATGTTAGGAATTTGTAAAATATGAGTGAAGTGAATGTTACACATTAATGTCATGCATATAAAGTGAATATTTAGATCCCGTTTCACCGGATGCTGATAGTTTATCTCATAGATATTACTGATAGACTTGATTAGCAGGAAGTAAAACAAGTCCTCGGGACTGTTTCATGCCAACTAATAAATACGACTTTTGGATTTACAGGTTACAAATAGAAATTTCTTAGTGATAAAATTGAGTTTGATGGTGAAAAAGAAAAAATTATCATAAACTTTTATCTTTAGGATACCATTATATCTGAGATAACTTTATGGAACATACAATATAATAAAGCACACACAACATTAATTGCTTCTGACTCTCAGTATTTAAATCAACCGAGGCTCTACATGTGTACAATGCTTATAAAGTCTCACTTTATAGTTTATTTTGTTTTAATTGCAAAATTCATGCCAAAACTATGTCAATCAAATTACATAATAATATAATTGAATTGAAAGAATTAATTCAGCCCACAGTAAGGAAATATAATGTTTTGTTATATTATTTATGTCTTGTTTGTATATTTGTGGTGTACAAAAAAGTATAAATAAAATAAATAAATAATATTGATGAATAATTTGAAATACAATATAGGTGGATAGTGTTAATGCACAACCGGTCAGAGTGAGACGTGTGCGAGGCGCGTAAACAAGTATTTGTTATTGTTTACGATTGCATCGACCGATTCCACGTAATACTGCGTTGTTGTTGCTTGGTATTATATAAACAATTCGTAATGATCCTTATTGATAATGGCTAAGGATACAATATTGCATAAAGACGATTATACATTTCATTTGACAGAGAACGATGCTAACTTTATATGCACAGAAAAAACTTACGATGAACAAACACATTTGGAGCAAGATATGGAAATGATTGAGTCGAATAGAAAACGTATGTTACAAGAGGTAGACGAAAATACAGAAGAGTGGCAAGAAGTTACTAAACATGTTAAGAAAAAAGTAAGGGTTGTCAATAACAATTTTGAAGAGAATTTTATTCAAATTGGAATAACGAGTAAAGAAGTCTTACCTAAACAATTTGCTTTAGCGAAAATATTACGAGAGAACCAAATCATGAATATCAGTAAAGTTAAATATATAAATCCGTATAAAATTCGAATAACATTTGATAAAGAATCTAGTGCAGAAAAATTTCTAGCATGTCAAGTATTTAAAAATTTAGGATGGCGATGTCAAAAATCATGGGAAGTAGGTATGTCATACGGAATTATTAAAAATATGGACAAAGAACTATCAGAAGAAGAAATAATTCATAGTTTACGTTGTGATGTTGAAGTCGTAGCTGTACAACGTTTGAAACGTCGAGCAGATGATGGTTGGGTACCTAGCGAAACCATTAAACTAACGTTTAAAGGGCCGAATATACCGGAATATGTATATCTTCTAGATCTGAGAATTAAAGTAGAACAATATATATTTCCAGTCACTCAATGTTCTCGTTGCTGGAGGTTTGGACATACAGCAAAAATGTGTCCATCTAATAAAATAATTTGCCCTAAGTGTACAAAAAATCATCCAAATTGTGAGAATAATTATTTTCTGTGCATTAATTGTAAGGGTAATCATATGCCTCTGGATAAAATTTGTCCTGTTTTTAAAAAAGAGAAAAGAATTCGGGAAATAATGACAGAATTTAACTGTTCCTATTTGAAAGCTATTAGTATGTATGTTCCCCAGTCTCCTATTTTGCCAACCACAAACATAGCTTGCAGTGAATCAAAACCTACGACAAAGCATGTTTACGCTCCAACAAGTGCGGCACCAATAATTTATCCTGAAATTGAATCTGTTGATCAAGAAAGCCCTCAAACTTCTGGAACACAAAACCAGATGAAGAAGAAGAAAAAGAAGAAAAAACGTATTAAATGTGCTGAAAATGTATATGCGGACATAGAAGTAGCCTCTGATTCTGATAACAGTTTTAAAAATGATTACTGTGTTAATAATGATACTGAGGACAATCTTACAAAGGAAAACATAAGTTTGCACCGTGAATTGATTGATAAACTTAAAACTGTAATTTTTGAAAAGAATATAAGTATGTCGACTAAATTTAAAAATATTATCCAAATAATAATTGAGTGGATCACTCTGGCTGTTGTTAACATCTTTTCAGATTTTCCGTTGATTAAAACTGTTTTTAATTATGTACAAAGCAATGGATAGCACTGTTAAAAAGCTAATCAGATTAAACATTATTCAGTGGAATTGTAGAAGTCTAAAACCAAAATTAAAGCTTTTTGAAGACCTGCTAATTCAAGAAAAAGTTCATATTGCGGCAGTGAGTGAAACCTGGTTCGAACCGGATGCCTTTGTCAAAATTAATAACTACAATATTTTTAGAAAGGATAGAGATAATTCTTATGGGGGTGTTGCAATTTTAACACATAAATCTGTCCAAGCTCACATACATAACGTAGAAGTCAGTAATAGTGGAATCGAAATAATAGGTGTTAAAATATTTAATTGTGCACAAATTGAAACTATTTATTCTGTTTATTGTCCTAGTGATATTCGAACAACACAGAGAGATTGGGAATATTTGTTCTCTTTAGTTAACATGAAATCAATATTGATGGGTGATTTTAATGCACACCATTCAAGCTGGTCTGTTAAAACGGATACTAGAGGTACGCAAATTCATGACTCATTACTTGAAACTAGTCTTGTCCTTCTTAATGATGGTAGCCCTACTCGACTTCAACTAAATGAAAATATTTTACACAAGTCATCACCGGACTTAACTTTGATAACATCAGATATTTCTATGGATTTTACTTGGTTAGTTTCGAATGAATCACTAGGCAGTGATCATCTTATTATTAAATTAAATACTACGTATTGTGAGTTAAATCAGTTAAAGAAACGTAATTTTAAACGCGCTGATTGGGTTGGGTATCGAAAATATTTAGAATCTCTTTTTATTGGATTCAATTTTACTCATGATGTTCAAAAAGATTATGATTTATTTATTAGTTATGTGAACGAGGCTGCAGACAAATATATTCCCTACATTAAGGTTTGTCTTAACCCACATAATAAATTCACTCCAAAATCATACTGGACTCCAGAGTTTTCAAAAGCCGTAGCTATTCGTCGGTTAGCGTTAAGAAATTTTCGTCGTAACCCTACTCCACGTAATTTAGATATTTTAAACGATAAAATAAAACATACTTTGAAGCTTATTAGAATTGCCCAATGTGAGGCATGGCGAAAATTCTGTTCAGGTTTACACGGATTGTCAACAACTTCAGAAATGTGGAACCGTATGAAATGGTTTAAAGGCTATAAAATTCAAAGGTCCATAATCAGTGAAGAGAACGTCACTAAACTATTACATAGCTTATGTCCTGATTTTACTTGCCGAAATGCACCAAACTTTACTTCATATAATCACGATTTGGAACGTGAAATTTCGTTACATGAATTAGAAGCATGTATAAAACCTAATGATACTGCACCCGGGTACGACAATATATAGCTAAAACTGTATTACTTAATCTTTATAATAAAATTTTCGGATCAAATGTTTTGCCCTGTCAGTGGCGTAATATTACAATTGTTCCGATTCCTAAACAAGGTTCTAATTCAGATACTTTTCGACCAATATCTTTAATATCGTGTTTATGTAAAATTTTTCATTCAATTATTAATAAAAGATTAGAATGGTTCGTTGAAAGAAACGGCCTTTTCTCTCCAGACACCGTAGGATTTCGAAAATCACGGTCTACAGTTGATAGCCTTAGTGTACTTGTGTCTAGAATTCAAACAGGTTTTTGTAATAATTGCGTAACTGTTGCCTGCTTCATGGATATTGACAATGCCTATAATAATATTGATATTTATTCATTACTGCGCATTTTAGATAATTTGGGTGTAGGCACAAAGTTTTGTCGTTATTTATGGAACTTTCTCTCGGAAAGATTCCTTAAAATAAGAGCTAACAACGTAACGATTTCTCGTAAAACTAGCCAGGGTTTAGCTCAAGGAGATCCAATATCCCCATTACTTTTCAATATTGCAACAAGAAATATATGTAAAGTAATTAATAATTATGTTCATATCTCTCAATATGCCGACGATTTTGTTTTATATGTTACTAGTCAAAGTGTTAGTGAGGCTGAGAGAGAACTTCAAATGTCAGTTGATAAATTTATTTCTATGGTAGGTAATTTAGGGTTGAACATTTCGTCGTTAAAAAGTAAAATTTGTGTGTTCAAAAAGGGCTTTAATAGATATCCAGTAAAAATTATTGTCAACGGTTCTACACTGTCTGTAGTACACCATGCAAAGTATTTGGGAGTATGGTTAGATAGATCGCTACGGTGGGGTAAACATATTGATAATTTATGTAACAAAATTTCTAATTTTCTTAACATTTTTAAAGTTTTGGCTGGCTATGGATGGGGTGTTCATCCAAAACATTTAAGACGTTTGTATTTGTCAACTATAAGAAGCCGAATAGATTATGCCTGTTTTGTTTATAATGATAGTAGTGTAGCTCATTTGGTTAAATTAGATAGAATGCAAAACAGAGCTTTGCGAATAATTGGTGGATACATAAGGAGTACACCGTCTCACGTAATGGAATCAGATTTGTGTATACAACCTCTTTATATCAGAAGATTTTATTTAGCGGGTAAATTTTTATTAAAATCAATATCTATGACCAATAGCTCACTCATACAAATATTAGACAAAGTTTTATCTTCAAATTTAATTACTGCGTGGAAAAGAAAGCGTAAGCCGTTGTTAATAGAGTAATAGTGTACTATTTACTATTTAATTTGTATATTTATAAGGAGACACACGATAAGCGTGGATGTCGAGACGCGAGCCGGAACCAGAGAGAGCGCTTTGCCCTCTATGTCCACAGACCCGAAAAACGCCGTTTGAACGTAGATAATAAGATTAAGAGACTATCTAAATGGAGTAAATCATAAACAATAGATATATAGAGCACCTTCCCCTCAAAATATATAACATATAACATATCAAAATAATATATCAAAATATTTTGTACTAACATATATAAAATTTATAAGAAAAAATTTTTTTTTGGTTTGACAGTTCGCCCACTACGAGTGACATAATATTGATTATCTGTGCCGAGCCTATTACTATTGTCATTCTTTATATCAATATTTCCCTCCAAAATTTCATTCTCAAATGGTACATATTTATCTCTATAAAACTTATCAACGTTACTGTATGACTTTCTTAAATGATAGCTATTTCGTCTAAATGGCCTCGTATTAGAGCCTCTACTAATGAGATATGACCTTGGCTCCTTACATTTTTTAACAACTACACCCTTCCTCCAGACCTTGTCCTTTTCAGTACAATAAACAATTTTATCACCAGGCTTATATCGAACCTCATTCTTTTTAGCACTCTTATCATGGTAGGCCTTAGTTACTGACTGCTTTAAAGATAATAATTTATGAATGTTTGTTACAATCCTAGGCTCAAGATAGGACATACATGATGGTACATTGGACCTAACATTCCTACTATTCAAGATTTGAGAGGGAGATACTGACAGACCTGATAAAGGACTATTATTATAACACATAAGATAATCTCTATAATCCCTGCCATCTTCAAGGGCTTTTTTTATAATATTTTTACTTATGTTTACTGCTTTCTCTGCTAAACCATTGCTGCGAGGATAATAAGGGCTACTAGTTATTAAATTTATATCTTTACATTTATAATATTCCAAGCAATCGAAAGACTTAAATGGATTATTGTCAGCAATTATTTCTACAGGATATCCAAACCTAGTAAATACTTCTTGCATACTATCAATTACAGATTTAGAATTTTTATTATTTAAAGGTCTAATTTCAAGCCAATGAGATAAATAGTCTATAATTATTAAATATGATTTACCTGCATACTCCATAATATCCATACCAACCTTGTAGTATCTATATTTAGGTATTTTATGAGGAAGCATGGGTTCGTGTACATTAGCAGATCTAAACTTTTCACAGGTGCGACACTTTGAAACAAAATTTTGAATATCATCAGATAACCCGGGCCAATAAAACAACTGCCTTGCCTTTGAAACACTTTTATTAATTCCAATGTGACCGTCATGTACAAGACCAATTACATAAGACTTAAGTTTCTGTGGAACAACAATTCTATTACAATAAAATAAAAATCCATCTTGAACATACAATTGTTCTTTTAATTTAGCATAATGTTTATATATATCTTTATTTAATTTAGAAGGCCAACCATGATAAAAGTAACTACATAATTTTGATAATACAGGATCATTATATGTTTCATTTCTGAAAATAGCTTTTCTCTCATCTGACATAGGTATATGCTTTGACACTGTATGTACTACTTGTAACATCTCATGATCATGTTCTGTATAATTTAAACAATTTCTAGATAACATATCAGCAAAATGAACTAATTTACCAGGAACATAATAAACATTTAAGTTATATATTAATAATTTTAACCTTAATCTTTTCAAACGAGGAGAACCAATTTTACTTATTTGTTTACACATTATTGAAACTATGGGTTTATGATCAGTTTGAATATCAATATGAGAGCCATATATATAGTTATGAAATTTTTTTGTACCAAAATGTATTGCTAATAATTCTTTTTCTGTTTGTCCATAATTTAGTTCAAAATCATTCATAGTCCTAGACACACAAGCTATTAATTTCAAATTGCCTAAATCATCCCGTTGAAACATACAACAACCCAAGCCATTACTCGAAGCATCACACTGTAATATTATTTTCTTATTTGGATCAAAAGGACACAATGCTGGAGCACAGCTCACCTTTTCTTTCAACTTTTCAAAGGCCCTTTCATGCACAGGTAACCACATAAACTCAACATTTTTCTTTAAAAGTTTACAAAGAGGTGACATTAATTCAGCCATTTCAGGTACATATCTCCTAACATAATTGAAGGAACCAATGATACTCATTAATTGATCTCTATTAGTGGGTGATTTTAATTTTATTAAAGATTCTACTCTAGATTTATCAACAGACATGCCATGCTCATTGAAAATTTGACCAACATATTTTACTTCTTTTTGTTTATACTGAAATTTATTTTGATTAAACACAATACCTATCTCTTTAGCTTTATTAATTACTTCAATTAGTGCCCTATCATGATCCTCAGCAGAATTTCCCATAACAAGTATGTCATCAGCCCATACTACAACATTATTAAATTTACTAAAATATGATTCTAATACATCTTGAAAGAGCTCAGGCGCATTCATGAGACCATAAGGTAATACTAGATATCTATAAACACCAAATGGAGTCGCAAAACAACACTTCCAAGATGACTCTTCGTCTAACGTTAAGTGATGAAAACCCTCTGATAAATCTAAAACTGAAAAAAACTTTTTACCTTTTAATTTAATAGCAAGTTGATCTAAAGTAGGCAATATTTTAGGTTTTTTTATAATATATTTATTAAGATCTGAAGGATCCAAACATAATCTAACATTTTTATTTGATTTTTCAACAATAACTATTCTGTTTATACAAGAATTTTCACTAATTTTGTCCACTTTAACTATTGAATTTCTATTTTCTAACCTATCTAGCTCACACTTTAACGGGTCTAGAAGACAATTAGGTATCCTAGAGGGCGGATGACATATTTGCTGGTCAAATGGCTTAGTAACAATTGTATATTTACCCGGTAGTTTCCCTACCCCTTGAAAAACACTTTGATGTTTCAATATAAATTTATCTTTTTCTATGTCAACACTAGACTCAATACTATTCACTCTTTTAATTAAGTTTAATGAAATACAGCCTGGAAGACCTAACAAGGTAGTTTTACACTTCACAATTACAAAATTTTCAAAACTTTTAGTATTTTTAAATTTACACATTAAGTTAACCATACCCAAGGGTTCAACAACATTACCATTAAAAGATTCTAACTTTATATTTGTTTTTAACAATTTAACATTTAACTTACTATTAATCTTTTGAAATATTTCTAACGGCATAATACTCACATCGGCACCGGTATCAAGCTTACACTTAACAGGCAGAGTCTCTATTATAATGTTTTCATACCAATCACTTTTATTCACACTAGACACCACTTTAGCCGTATGACAATAAAGTTCTTCATCACACTTCTCGACCCGGTTTACCTTGCAGCTCACTGCAAAGTGGTTCTTAATACCACATTTGTTGCATCTCTGACCATAGGCTGGACACTTTCTGGGGCCATGGATAGTCTGACAACGCCTACACTTGAACTCCTCCTTGTTATTGGCATATCTGCTGCTTTTGTTGCTCCACCTGGTCTTGTTGTTATTGCTGCTTCGGTTGGTCATGCAGCCCTGGTTGGTCTTGCTGTTATTGCTGCCTCGGTTGTTCATGCAGCCCTGGTTGGTCTTGCTGCTCTGGCTCCGGCTGTAGTCAATATCTAGTGTGGGATTCATCTCCTTCACTTGAAGCTTGCTCTGTTCAGACGTTCTACAAAAATTTGAGGCTTTCTCCAACGTCAAGCCGTCAATACGAAGAAGACTTTCCTGTATACTTTTATCGGCGATCCCCTGTACAATTTTGTCTCTTAAAAGCTGATCTTCAATTGACTCGCCCTTACAATTCCGATAGTTACAATTTAATAATAACTGCTTGCAATCTGTGAAAAAATTATCGAAGGCCTCGCCTTGTTTCTGTTTCCTTTCATTAAATTTATATCTTTCGAAAACTTCATTAACACGTGGACTCACATATTTCTCAATCGCCGCCATTACCGATTCGTAATTACTCGCTTTGTCTTCAGTTAAAGGCAAAGTTAACAAAACTCGAGCCGAATCAATGCCGATCATATTTCGTAGTAGCGCTAATTTGATTCTGTCACTACTAACGTCTTGTTTTGTTGAAATTAAATAATCTTCAAACGATGCGCGCCATAATCGCCATTCTGACGCGGCGTTGGATGCTCGCAAGTCAAAGCTAGGCGGCAATTTCACCATTAGTTTATCCATTTTGATACTTTTGAACAATTCTAATCTTCTTTAACACTTAATATTTTACTTTTAAATTCAAATACGGCTGCGCCATGTACTATTTACTATTTAATTTGTATATTTATAAGGAGACACACGATAAGCGTGGATGTCGAGACGCGAGCCGGAACCAGAGAGAGCGCTTTGCCCTCTATGTCCACAGACCCGAAAAACGCCGTTTGAACGTAGATAATAAGATTAAGAGACTATCTAAATGGAGTAAATCATAAACAATAGATATATAGAGCAGTCTACAATATTTTAAAAAATGTTGAGGTCAATAAAAATAACTCTTTGGATTTCTTCTCACTTCACACGTGGCCGAGCAATATTCAAATAGCGAATTTAATTAAAATAGATATAGTGAATATTAATAAACCTAAAAGAAACTATAGTACATCATATTTAAACAATCACTGTAAGAAATTTATTAACGAACAATATAACGGTTTTTACAACATTTTTACTGACGGTTCCAAAGATGGCCTGCACATAGGTGCAGCATTTTTTGATGCCGAATCTTTAGCTTCAATTTACTTTAAAGTTAGTAATAATATTTCTATTATGCACGCTGAGTTATTGGCTGTTTCTGAAGCTTTATCATACGTATCCTCCATTGACTACGACAAGTTTGTTATTTTCTCAGACTCTAAGTGCGCTCTTCAACATGTAGCTCGATGTACATCTAACGCTAGAAGTACTCCCGTAGCATACACAATTTTAAAACAAATATGTAGTTTGAGAGAACAGTCTAAAACAGTTTTTTTGCAGTGGATTCCATCTCATATTGATCTATTAGGTAACGATATGGCGGATACACTAGCTAAGTATGGAGCTTGCGATGGTATAGAAATGAATATTAAGCCTATTTTTTCCGAGTGTTTACATATAATTAAAAATAAATGTATTGACTTGTGGAAAGAATATTTTGATAAAAGGTCGAAAGACAAAGGCATCTGGTATCGGACTATACAACCTCATCCACCCAATGTACCTTGGATAGACACAGTGCTATTGAACAGAAAAGACGTGGTCACTGCTTTACGGTTACGGTCTGGACATATTCCATTCAATAAATTTGGCCATTTGATGGGTATAACTCCACACCCTGAGTGTTCAGTTTGTGGAGTAGTTGAGGATGCCTATCACATTTTAATGGAATGTGTTAAGAACGAAGCCAGAAGACGCCAATTTTTTCCTAATAAACTGTTTTATATCAATGTTGGAGAATGTAATAGTATTTTGACAAAACCAGAATCTATTTCGGCAAAGAAATTGTATAAATTGGTCGATGAAGTTTTATCAATAGTGTCATAAGGTTGTTATCATGTAACTGTATTAACATATGAAGGGCACAGGGGAAGAACATGTAATGTCACATTTTTATGTTTTTTGAACTGGCAATACAGTTGTATAGTACAAACGTGGTAGAACAAAATGCCAAAACACATTTTGCAGTAACATGCAGAGTTACGAGGTAATCTTTAAGGAAAAATATTGACACAGTGCAATAACAAGCAATGTCCAAGTCGTACAGGAAAATAATAAGCAGTGTCCATAGCTTGACATTTAGAGCTGTTTGAATTTTTGAGGGTATATCGTTCTACTGTTGTTTTTTGAGGTGTCTATGATAACAACTGGAACAGACGGCTTTATGCTCTCCGAGGCAACTGTTCTGGTGTAGTGGTGCGCTAGTCGCAACTAGTAATCTTACACCGACGGTCGCGGGTTAGATTTCCGCTTGAGGCAGCTATTTGCATCTGTACAAATGTTTGTTTCCGTTCTGGGTATATGTCCTTGTGGGTTTCCCCATCGTGCCACCCCGGTTATTATAATAGACATCTGAAAGCAACATACTCATAGTAGGGAAATTATCCGCCAACGCGCAGTGAAACAGCATGGTGGATTAAGCTCTAACCCTTCTCCTAGATGGAGAAGAGCCCTTTGCCCAGCTGTGGGACGTTTACAGGCTGATTCAGTTCAGTTCAACATTACAATTCCGATCGTCAACTGTTCTTATTGGACCTAAAAAGTCTCATAATTACTCTCGTACTGTCGTTAATATCTCAGAGTTTACACTGCTAGAACAGTCGTACAATGAGACTTCCGATTTCAAAGGCAATATTTATGGATATCCAGGCCTTGACAAAGTTTTGTGGACCAAGAGCTAAGCGATACTTCTCACGGATATAATATAATGATGCATAAACAATAACTATTTCATGGACATTGCATATTTTTTTCCTGTATTTTCTGATTTTGTTCACTTTATTTCTGCTAATGCAATAAATAACAGTAAGAAGGTTTTTTTTTGTACTGCACACCCAAAACAAATATATTTTCTTTCGAAATTATACATTTTTGTTTTATTTCAAGCTTTAGTGTATCTTTTTTCAAGGATCAAAATGTTAATTTCACAATTTCTCAGTTCATTGTCTTAGTGACATTGCATGTTTTTCCCCTGTGCCCTTCATATATGTATAATAACAGAGCGACATAGTCGCAATAGCGGCAAAGCTCTTTAATAAAGAAAAAAAAAAAAAAAAAAATATAGGTGGATGATTCTGGTCAATGTATTTATAAAAAATATGAAGTATATTTACTTTAAGGTCTCTGTGTGTAATGCCTTGAGAGTGAAGATACTTGACTGCTAGAACCATTTGTCTGAATAATAATTTAGTGAGCCTCTCCGGTAGCCTTCCTAGTTTTGAAATTCTGTCAAATAATTCTCCACCTTGCATTAATTCCAATACAATGTACACTGCTTCGAGAGAATCAAATACCTCTTCTGTAGATATAATACATGGCTGAAAATATGTTTTGAAAATAAATCTATTTTATGAAAATAAAAGATGTAATCATTTATATTTATTACACAAAAGTACACGAAAACATATGGGGCATGTTTTAACCCAACCAATTAAGTTAATTGACATAAAATATTTAATAGATATATAGTAAATGAGTTTAAGCACTTCATACTAAACTGACCCAGTAAGATGTGAATCCTGTATTGGAGGTTTGGAAACACCCAAAACACAAACAAGACCACAAAAAATATCTGTAAGAGCTATACAATAATTTGGTATGTGCACAAATTAAACCTAAGACGTATCTATCATCTACTATTTTCTGTGACCACTGTGCCAAAGCAGTATTAAAAAATAATAATAACTTACATGTCTTAAAGCTGTCATTATATTAATTTCATTCATTATTTTTGCTGGATCATTTAAGTGATTTATTTGTCCATTTGTCAATCTACTCTTCTTTATGACTTTCATTGCATGTTTAGAGCATGTTGTCTAAAAAAAAAAAACATTTTTCTATAGCACATTTATGTTTTAATACACATGCATGCATAAAGAAAAAAAATAAAAATACAAACTTTGTTGTATACGAGTTTAACAATACCACAAGCTCCTTGTCCTAAAACCCTTGATATATAATACTTTTGTGATATTTCTTTTGGTACTTTATCTTGTTCATTTTTTAAGAGATCTTTAAATAAAAAAACTAAAAACAAAATATATATATGAATAAATTATAAAAATTAAATGAAAAAATTTAAATTGTTTAGTATGTGAAACATACTTTTTACGAGAGGATGTGTTACTGATATGACGTCATTGTCATCTAGAACTCTGCTGTTTCCTTTTCCAATTCTTATACCATTTATAAAGGTTCCATTGTGTGACAAGTCTGTTATTATAGCAGGATTAAGTGAGTCACTAAAATATAAACAAATAATTAAATACTAATTTTAATGCTTTGCATTTACAATACGGAAGTTAATTTATTAATAATTAAATAAATAAAAAAGTTATTTAAAAATATTAAAGAATCTTTTGAACTGAACTAAACTGAATCAGCCTGTAAACATCCACATGTTGGCAAAGGCCTCTCCTCCATATGCATGCGAAAGCGATCCCGTGGCGCCCCACTACGACGATGAGGGTTTTAGTGCGGCATTCTGGTATGTTCTGCCGTGTTAGTGAGTTCCACATACCCGTCGCCTTCGGGCGGCAGGATGCGTAAATGCATTTCCCAGGGTAAAAAAAACCTCTTCTCCATATAGGAGAAGGGTTGGAGCTTAATCTCCATGCTGCGGGTTGACAGCAATTATTATCACATGTCTATGATAACAACCGGGACTACCGGCTTTAAGTTCTCTCCAAGGCACAGTGGTGAGACCAACAAGGACACACATCCAAACCAGAAACAAATATAAATACAAATATCTGTTCCAAGCGGGAATCGAACCCGCGACCGCCGGTGATGAAACGACTACTCGCACACCTACACCAGAACAGTAGTCAAAAGAAATATTTATTATTATGTAAAATTTAAGTACATGTACTTACTCCAAATCCCTTTTGATTATAAATTGTTGCTTGCTAACGTTTTTAATTATATTTTCTTTAATAATTTCTTTAGTCATTGGAAAGGTACATGTTAAAGCTCTTCCTAGACTAAATTCAGGTTGTATAAGATCTAAAAAATGTAAGTTATATTGTTTTATATTTTTATTGTTACAAGAGTATTAATTGTATCAATGAAACGGAATGGTAAGAAAAAAAAAATCTAGTATGCACTACGAAGGACGAGGACATAAGTTATTAAACAATGCGGTAGGTAGCTTTAAAATAGATCGTCAGTTTATAATTTAAAATTAAACACTTATTTACCATAATATTCAGTTTTGTGTGATTCGATGTTTTTCCAGCAATATTTTCCTGACAAGGACACCTTAGTTGAGTAAAGTCTTCCCCAGATATTTGGTATAAAAGATGGAGTGTTCGTTTGACTCCATTCTACTTGCGAATTTTGTGTTTGTGTTTGAGTATTTTCTGTATCTTGAATTAAATCATCTCCCATTTTGTAATATATATAATTACAAAAGACCTCGCTAGTAATGGAGAACAAAAATCACAAACTCAGCTAAAAAAAGTTTTAAGTTAAGCGGTTGCTGGTAAACGAAGACATTACAGTAGTGTTTCCACTTACATTTTGTATGTTCCCGAAAAGTATTTAAAATTTGTCTCTGGAACATCGTAAAAAAAGAGTAAAATCAAAATTAAAGCTGTTTTTGATATATACTGATAGACAGTTATAATAACTTTTAACAGTTTACGTTTATACATGAAAGTGAATTTGTTGTATTTGTTCTAATCTGCCACAAGAAAAAAATACATACAATACATAAACTTCAAAAGTACTGTTTGGATTTAACTAACTCTTATCATTTAAAAGCTACATTATTCGGAAGTAATATCAAACATTGGCTATTATGTTACGAATTTCAGAAGTGGAATAATAACCATTAATATCAACCAATCCTATTTAGCCTATTACAATATTTTATGCAAGTATTTTTTTCATAGTTTATTTTAATTATACAAACGTGTCTCATATTTTTCTCTGGATGGTAAGTTTAAAAAAACCATTGTGATGCATCACTTATTCTTTATTACATTGCTCAATTTATGTCTAACATAGATGTTTATTTTTTAAATATGTATTAGATTTTTTAAAATGAAATTTGCATTTCTAGTCATGTTTTTTGAAATTTAAAATTATTCGTATTATATATTAAAAATGACTAATTGAAATTCGTTAATTTCTGATATCACAAAATCATTTTAAGCTCAATATTTCTATATATATAATAATCTCGATATTTTGTCATAAGGCATGGAATATATCTAAATATGGAAACACTGATCTAAAAGTCATAATTTTTTTTTCTTATAAAGCAAAAACCTTTGACGATACAGCTTAGTATGAAGACTAAACATGAGGATGTTGAACTTTTTTTTTTGCTTTAATTATTTCATAATAATTTTTTATCTTTGGAAAATGGGTCAAAAAATAAAACGACAGATAACATTCAAACACTAAAGTCATAGAGTATTGGTTAAAAATGGATAATATACGTATCAGAAGTCTTACGAATAAAAGTTGAGTCTGAAAACAATTTAGTATAAAAAATATTTGTACAGTATCTTACTCTTAATCACTTGTAAAATTATATTATAAACAGTGCCGGATTAGCTTATAAGCTATTTAAGCAATTGCTTAGGGCATCCCGTCTTGGGGGGCACCAGAGACGACTGAGAAAAAAAAAGCAATTTCAAAATTCTCAGGAAGATCTTTTGCAAAACTAAAATTATAAAAAAATGAAAAAAGAACGACCATGGGTCAAAAAAGATTAGATGCATTGTCTTTATTATACCTATATCGAATCCAATATGCTTAAAACGTTAGACTGAAAAAATATTTACCACGAATTTAATGTCCGAAAAAATCGCAATTCGCATTTAATAAATCAATAAAAATGTTTTTGTTTCTAATAATAATTAATTAATTACTCTATATATATATATAAGCGGATCAACAGACAGATTTGGAAATCTCTGAGGCATGATATGCGTGTGTTTTAATATAAAACGTATTAAAGATACGATAGAGCGGAATCGGGGCTCCAAAGTGTTCTCAAGGGATCCATCTGTTAGTCAAAGTTGGTTGTCGACGCTGAAAACTGAGGATGGAGGTACAGCGTTGACCAGAGCTGAGATATTGAAGGAGGTCGAGAAGTTTTTCGGACAGTTGTATACCTCGGTCAACCAACCTGAACGGCTGAAGATCTAAGAGCAGAAATTACCCCACATTATTCCGAAGATGTACCGGACATCAGCATGCATGAGATTAGTATAGCTCTGGGACAGCTTAAAAACAATAAGGCACCGGGTGAGGACGGTATTACATCTGAGCTTCTGAAAGCGGGTGGAACACCGGTACTTAAAGTTTTAGAGGCTCTTTAATGCCATCTTGTTCGAGGGCGTAACCCCGCAGGCCTGGAACGGAAGCGTGGTAATGCTCTTCTTCAAGAAGGGTGATAACACCTCGTTGAAGAATTACACGTCTATTTCGATTCTGAGCCACGTGTATAAGCTGTTCTCTAGGGTGATTACGAATCGTCTGACGGGCAAGTTTGATGACTTCGGAAGGCTGGACCTTCCGAACAAGCCGGTTTCCGAAAAGGCTATAGTAAGTACCATAGACTACATACATATGCTGTGGCAGATTATAGAGAAAACCGATGAGTATAATCGGCCATTGTGCTTGGCGTTTGTGAATCACTCACCTTCGATTTGCTGATGATAACGTGCTTATGGTGGAATCCCTGGGAAACCTCGACATTATATTACTCAGTGATACCGACGGGTGGGCCTTAAAATGAATATGAACATCTTGTCCAGTTGACAAAAATCATGTCGAATGTCCATGTCGTACCCACTCTGATATCGGCTGGAGATTCTACTCTCGAAGTTGTTGACAAGTACATCTACCTAGGACAAAGTGTCCAACTTAGTCAAATCCAGCTCGAATGGGCAGCGTTCGGGAAGTTAAAAAACGTATTTTTATCTCATCTCATCTCGTTCTCAAGTGGAGACTACGTACAGGCAAACGCAGCGTCGGACGGCCGTCTGCGAGATGGACAGACAACTTGAGGAAAGTCGCTGGATGTGACAGCGAAGGTGAGGCATACGTTCAGCAGTGGACATCCAATGGCCGATATTGATAATGAATTACTCTATTCCTACTCTACCTATATATCTTTTTCATCCTTCATATATATACTATTATATACATATTATGGGGAGCCCATTGGCGTAGTTTGTAGTGACCCTGCCGGGGGTCGTGTGTTCGATTCCCATCAACGGTCAAATGTGACGAAAACATATGTTGGCTGTGTAAAATGTTCCTGAGGTGAGTTGACGTCAAGTCGGCGGCCGGTCTAGAAATATAGCCTAATTTTAGGATAACATGTGAAATCATGTTGTGTCGACCCCACCTAGCATGGAATAAGGGCAAAAGGAACAACACATACATACATATTCTACCTACGATACGTATTCACATTTTTTTTTCAATTAATTCTTTGTAGTTCACTTAAGGATAGGGGGCCCACAGGGGAAGATTGCTTAGGGCATCAAGTTACCTTAATCCGGCACTGATTATAAATATAATTTATAATTTGAAGAACTAAAAGAAGAAGTGAATTTAATGAATTTTGTGATTTGGTCTCAAGTCTCAATATTGCCATGTAAAAGTTTTGTAATGAACTATGACCTGAAATGAAATTGAAGATCTCTAAAAATTATTGTTGAACTGTTTTGATGTTATAAGAAGAAGTTTTACCTGCAAAGCGTCCAATTTTAATGAGTGCAGAAATATGTACTCATGTTTCGTCTTTATCATTACCTAGTCTTTGCAAATGAAAATCTAAAAAGTAAATCTTAAACTCTTCTTCTATGATATGGAGAAGAGGCTTTGGCTCAACAGTGGGTTGATTACAGTCTTGTACATTAAATTAGGTTACAAATCTTAAAAAGTTGCCCAATTAGCAATATTCTCATCTTTATTTTAGTATAATTATCTCGTCAAATCCATATCCGTTAGAATGGTAAATTAAAATATTTTTATATTGTATATTCCCAATCGATGTAATGATGTACACGATAATTTTATAGGTAGGTACTATTTTATTTCCTGTGTGGTGTACAATAAGGAATGTATAATACAATATTTTATAAATATTTAATAATTTAAATAGTTGCAAGTACCTTACCGTACCTTAGAAGCTCTTCCTTTTAAGATCAAGCTACCATATTTTATTCAAGGCTTATTAACTGAGGGTCCATGATTATGTTTACAGTATAAGAGATTTATGTCATTAAGAAAAACTTTCGCCTTCACAGATCAAGTGATTTCCTTTTCGAAACTCATAATTATGAAAAAGATGTTTTAATGACATGTCTCCAATCATTTATCCATTTGTTAATCAATTAAACTTATAGAATTAAATAATATAATTAAGAAGTAAAGAATTATTATTAAGTATTTTATATTATTAAAACTTACTATTTATTTATTTATCAATAAATGATCTTGATTCTTCCCAGCCTCACTCGAAGCTAAGTTAGGGTTATTGTGAACATTATTGTCATTAGTCGAGTCTAAAATAGAAAGCATAATGTTACAGAAAATAATTACTGTAATCAGGTGTTAAAAAGAAGTATCTGATACCAGGTTCAAATTTACTCTGGGACTGAGCATACTTGATGACAAACACTAGGTCACCCTTTTAAAATATTCGAGGAGGTCTTCGGTCTTATCGTATTTAAAACGGCATCTTGTTGAGATTGATTGCTTCGCAACCATTCGGCTGTCTTTTGTTTAAGGATCTCTCGGTTCAATACTCGGTTGGATATTTTTTGATTTATTGCAACCTCTCGCACTAGCATTCGAATTGCTGATATCACGCTTTCATGGCCAATTAAAAGACAGAGAGCAGATGTTTGATTAGTTTTCTGTTTCGTCAGATTTAAAATGAGTTGTAACTGCCATAGTTCTTGGGCTCATTCGGTTTTTCAATAAAATAATTAAACAATATAATAATTGTGACGTAATACGTAATCTGCCTGATTATCGGAAATTTAAAAAAATGCCATAATCATCAAACCAAGGCGCTTTCACGAGACTTATTTTTTGTCATCTGACTTGTATGTTATCAAAGTCGACCTTAGAGACCTTAGACATATATACGGACCATAAAAAATAATAGTTTCAAAATTTCCTATTTTAATTCTCTATCCCAACTAGCATTAGTAATTCTGAGGCCCATATGTACCTAAATATGTGTGTGTATATCTGCCAATCGGCAGTGGACCAGGGCAGACCTTTGTCCATCGACGGAAAATTATAAAGCGGTGTTACATTATTTTTCTTACTTTCAATTTATAGCTGATGTTATTATTTTATTATACGTAATTGTCTAGTTAGAAATGTTTTTAAAGAAAGTAAAGAAGTAATATTTATGCTCTTGTCGTCTATCAAGCATCAAGAACGTGGTATAGATTTTCTCAATAACACTTATGAGGATGAGCGTGACGAGTTTTTTATTATATTATTATATAGATAGATAGATTATTGAAATTCCTTATGTGAAAAAACAACTCAGTGTTTAATCTTCATCTGTATTGTACTGTACTGTATCAGCCTGTAAACAACCCACTGCTGAGCGAAGGTCTCTTCTCCATATAGAAGAAGGATCTTCATCTATATACTCGTATTTAGTACAATTGTACATGGCACATAAATACTTACCGGTTTTTACCGTGGTACAAAATGTACTGGTAGTATGTAGGTACCTTTAACTTTTACTTAACTCTTACAATTAGACGAAATAATCTCCATCGTAGTTACAAGTTGCCACACATGTGCCTGTCTTTTTGAAATAGGGTTTAGAAATGTTATTACCTAATTAAAACAATGTGGTAATTTTATTATGATAAATCATAGACAAGCTTTATGATTACTTAAAGGTTATATTTGGTGTATTATATAGATGCAGATTGTTATTGACCATGGTCTCCTCAAGTCCTCACTGTGGCTCGGAGAGCACGTAAGGGAATTTATCCGCTAACTGGTAGTATGGCTGCGTTGTGGATTATGGTCCAACCCTATTTTTTATAGAAGAGGCCTTTTTCTTGCTGTGGACGTTTACTGGCTTAATTTATCATTATTTTTATTAACTGAATATTGAATGATATTTTTTTAGAGTTTGCTAAATGTAGTAAGAGTTGATGATGAGTGATATTTTAGGACACGAAAATTATGAACTACATTTATTTATCTGCTTAAACTCGTATCTGTAGCACGTCAGAGCTATATGTTATTATTATAAACGGAGGGATTTATTTTAAATTTTAACAAAAGGTATAACCGTTATTTAACAAGGAAAATACTAGTTAAAGATTTTATCAACACCGAGGATGTTCGGAATCAGCTAACTTTTAATTAACGGGATCTGTCACATGTCTAGCGCACTGGAGCCACGTGGTGTTAATAAAGCAAACGAAAAATGTGATTTAAAAAAAAAAAAAGAATATCAATTTAATCCATTTCAGTGGAGTTTGTTGTTTTCAAGTACCGTTGTATAAATTATATTCTTGTATATGTTGTTTATAACTAACAGCTTACAATTTATTTAGTTAATTTATTTAAACACTTGACCAACAATGTGATAAAAAACAGTTGGAACAAAAGGTGGACTTAATGCCTAGTGGCATTCTCTCAGGTCTATCCTTAGGCCAAACAGAAAAAAAATTGAAGACGGTAATGATAAAGTAATGAATATATGTACTTATATACTATCCGTGCGAAGAAACTTTGCTGATGACCACTCCTCCCACCGTAGGTGACTGCGTCCCTCGCTCGTCTGATATGTACCGCTAGCAACGCAGCCGATACGTACGTGTAATTTTTTGCTTTCGCTCCGAATTAATTAATTGTTGTTTTCTTAGATTTTACTTGTTTTCTTTTTCTTAGTTATTTGTTTTCGTTGTTTGGAACCATTAAACTTTTATTTTACGGCTTCGTTTCATTCATTCACTAAATATAAATACATAAAAATATATAAAGTACGTAATAACAACAGCGTTTTTTTATTTACTATTTATAATTACACTTTATATTAAATTTATAATTCGACCGAGACTATTTTTTATTAGTTTGATGTAAAATATATACAATAATATCTACCTTTATGTATGTACTACTTTTTTTCAACCCTACTGACTATCGACGCGTGACGTCACAAGGCCATCGGCAAAGGATAGGAAAAAAAAAGGCAAAGGCGCACGGATAGTAAAAACATCAAACACATGTATATATACATACATACATACATATATACATACATACATAAAATTAGGAGTAATATTCGTAACATTAACACAAATATACATATACGAGTACATAATAAAAATAAATTATATCAATTTCAAAATTTAGTAACACACATGTAGTAGAAATGTCTATGAATCCAGAGCTTTAAGCAAATGTTTCCGGAGATGCTTTTTAAAGAAAACCTTAATCTCTGCTCTTCTGATGTTGTTTGGGATCTTTTTCCATAGTCTGACAGCTTCTACAGAGAAAGAATTTGAGACGAAACCAGAATGGTGAGAAGAGAAAGAAAGAAGTAGGGAATCTTTGGAACGAAGCTGACGATCATGATTGTGAAAACATTGTTATGAATAATTACTACGTGAAAATTTGAGGCGGGTCTACGGTCTATTAATACTACAGGTGGTCAGAAATGGGGGGTTGATAATTGTAAAAAATAGGTTACGTAGTATGGGTACTTTCCCTTACATCATATTACTAAGTATAGATGTTACATGTCATTTTGCACCGCGGTACCATCAAAATTAAAATCGAAATCAAAAATTTTATCGATTCAAAATTACGATACATTTTAACAAATTCTTATTTTTATAACTATGTGATACTTTAATTAACTAGTCAATGAATTTCTAAATACAATTTGCTGCAGCTACATTTTTTATACGAATGAGGTATACGTTTACAGCTACTACTGCTTTTGCCTGAACCGCAGCTTCTTGATTTTTACCGCTCTTCTTTTCAGAATTTGAATATTAAGCTGCTGTATTTGTAGCTTTTCATTAACTTTAATATGTAGATACTTGCTTACGTTATTTTATTGTAAAATGATGATTTAAAAGCGATTGTGTGTCCGTGAGCTTTCTTGAATAAAGCATATTTTTATTAATACGTGAAGCAAGAACTTTATACCTACCCCTTTTTACGAAAATTACGCGAACGGAGAAGGATGAAATTTGGCACAGTTAAAGTTTATATAGAGAAGAAGTGCAGAATGCTAATATTTTTTATAATAATACTTTAAAAATACATTCAATTAATTAAAAAAAATACATTAAATTAATAAAATAAAAAACACTACACACACTACGACACGCACACATATGTACAATGTACATATATACACAAATTTTGTTTATTCTCAAAGTCTGTTGTCAACACGGTCTTAAATATCCGTCTTGCAACGAATTTTTTGTCCAAATTTTTATGAAATTTTTATGACTGCTGCATATGCTTACCATGTTATGCGCAATCATATTTTTATAATGTTGACAATGCTGTCAATTATAGGTCGAATTTCGACCACTGGGCGACCACTAGTTATAACAAATGTACTATGTTGGACGGACTATATCGGAAAGAAAAAAGTGAAATCTGTAGAAATTTAATTAAGTTAACGAAATTTCGTAAGAAGTAAGTTCTAAGAATAATATCTGGAGGCACGGCAGTGCCTCCGCCAAGTCGAGCAAAAAAAAAAAAGTGGCACGGCCGTACTATCTTTTCTCGAAGCAACTCAGGCCATTTTCGACCCCCTATAACTTCGTTGTGAATAAAACTAGAAGTCTGAATTTTCAATACCCAAGCAGGCATTGTATAAACACGGTATATTTCAAATTTCATTCAATTTGAACCAGTAGTTTAAGAATTATAATTAGTCAAAGTTTCGAATTTTGTCACTCACTGACTGACCGATCATCAAAACTCTAAGGCACTTCTAGCAGACATAGAAGCTTCAAATTTAGAATACCATTAGTGTTTAGTATATAAACCGAGGAAAAATTCAAATATTGTGCAATTTCGGTCCAGTTTTCTAGATACACCAACTGCATAAATAACTTTGTAATCTCATATAAATATATAGGATTACAAAGTTACATATGCAGTGGATAAATCAATGTAAATAAAAGTAAATAACTTTTAAAATGGTCAACGGAATGAAAAAGTAAGAATGGAACATGTCTTATGAAATTGTACCAAAATCTCGAAAAGAATTAAAGTAGACAAAATTGAAAAAAAAAAAGAAATAATAAGTACTAATAATAAGTACTATCTACTCAAAATAACTTTTGTATTTTGAAGTTATACTTCTTGATGAGACTAATTTTTACGATACGCGCGCACATTGTGACAAAAATAATAAAACCGACAACATGAAGTTAACTAGTAGGCGCCGCGCAATTACACTAACTTACTTCATTGCACTGATGTGTCAGCTCAACAAGATTTTATTTAGTTTCACCTGTCCCGATGCTTGTCATCAAATCTTGCAAATTAAATTTGATTCAAAATAATAATAATAATAACAGTGTGATAATGCAATATTATGATGACATGTTGTTAATCTGATGGAGGAGCTAAAAGGTGGCCATAAGAACTTCGCAATGCAACGACACAAACTCATCGAGTGGGCTCGTCTGAATCTTCTTGAAGAGTAGTTTGTCTTTCAATGGTAACCAAGGTCTGATGATGGAGCTGGAAGGTGGTCATAGGAACTTTGTAATAAAACAACGCAACCTCAACGAGTTTCGGCTCGTTTGATTCGTCTTGACGACTACTTTATTTTTAAATGGTTACCGGGGTCTGATCGGATGATGGAGCTGGAAGGTGGCCATAGGAACTTCGCAATGAAACGACACAACCTCATCGAGTTCGGGTTCGTTTGAATCATCTTGACGAGTAGTTTGTCTTTCAATGTTAACTAGGGTCTGGTGATGGAGCTGGAATGTGGTCATAGGAGCTCTGTAATGAAACGACGCAACCCCATCTAGTTTCGGCTCGTTTGATGCGTCTTGACGAGTACTTTGTTCTTAAATGGTTACCAGGGTCTGATCTGATAATGGAGCTGCAAAGTGACCATAAGAACTTCGCAATGAAACGACACAACCACATCGAGTTCGGGCTGGTTTGAATCGTCTTTACGAGCAATTTGTCTTTTAATGATAACCAGGGTCTGATGATGGAGCTGGAAGGTGGCCATAGATACTTCGCAATGAAACGACAAAACCTCACCGAGTTTGGGCTCGTTTGAATCGTCTTGAAGAGTAGTTTGCTTTTCAATGGAAACCAGGGTCCGATGATGGAGCTGGAAGATGCCCATAGGAACTCAGTAACTAAACGACATAATCACATCGAATATAGGCTCGTTTGATTCGTCTTGACGAGTACTTTGGTGCTATATGGTAACCAGGGTGTGACGATGGTGCTGGAAGATGACCATAGAAACTCATTAATTAAATGACATAAACCCATCCAGTATGGGCTCGTTTGATTCGTCTTGACGAGTACTTCAATGCAAGATGGTAATCAGGGTCTGATGATGGAGCTGGAAGGTGGCCATAGGAACTTCGCAATGAAACGACACAACCACATCGAGTTCAGGCTCTTTTGAATCGTCTTGACGAGTAGTTTGTCATTAAATGTAAACTAGGGTCTGGTGATGTAGCTGGAATATGGTCATAGGAACTCCGTAATGAAACGACGCAACCCCATCGAGTTTCAGCTCGTTTGATTTGTCTTGACGAGTAGTTTGTTTTTAGATGGTTACCAGGGTCTGACCTGATAATGGAGCTGGGAGGTGGAAATAGAAACTTCGCAATGAAATGACATAACCTCATCGAGTTCGGGTTCGTTTGAATCATCTTGACGAGTAGTTTGTCTTTCAATATTAACTAGGGTCTGGTGATGGAGCTGGAATGTGGTCATAGGAGCTCTGTAATGAAACGACGCAACCCCATCTAGTTTCGGCTCGTTTGATGCGTCTTGACGAGTACTTTGTTCTTAAATGGTTACTAGGGTCTGATCTGATAATGGAGCTGCAAAGTGACCATAAGAACTTCGCAATGAAACGACACAACCACATCGAGTTCGGGCTGGTTTGAATCGTCTTTACGAGCAATTTGTCTTTTAATGATAACCAGGGTCTGATGATGGAGCTGGAAGGTGGCCATAGATACTTCGCAATGAAACGACAAAACCTCACCGAGTTTGGGCTCGTTTGAATCCTCTTGAAGAGTAGTTTGCCTTTCAATGGAAACCAGGGTCCGATGATGGAGCTGGAAGATGCCCATAGGAACTCAGTAACTAAACGACATAATCACATCGAATATAGGCTCGTTTGATTCGTCTTGACGAGTACTTTGGTGCTATATGGTAACCAGGGTGTGACGATGGTGCTGGAAGATGACCATAGAAACTCATTAATTAAATGACATAAACCCATCCAGTATGGGCTCGTTTGATTCGTCTTGACGAGTACTTCAATGCAAGATGGTAACCAGGGTCTGATGATGGAGCTGGAAGGTGGCCATAGGAACTTCGCAATGAAACGACACAACCACATCGAGTTCAGGCTCTTTTGAATCGTCTTGACGAGGAGTTTATCTTTCAATGTTAACCAGGGTCTGGTGATGAGCTGGAATGTGGTCATAGGGACTTTGTAATGAAACGACACAACCACATCGAGTTCGGGCTCGTTTGAATCGTCTTGACGAGAAACTTATTTTTAGATGGTTACCAGGGTCTGATCTGATGATGGAGCTGCAAGATGGCCATAAGAACTTCGCAATGAAATGAAACAACTTCATCGAAATCGGGCTCGTTTGAATCGCCTTGACGAGTAGTTTGTCTTTCTATGGTAACTAGGATCTGATGATGGAGCTGGAAGGTGGTCATAGGAACTCTGTAATGAAACGACGCAACCCCATCGAGCTTCAGCTCGTTTGCTTCGTCTTGACGATTACTTTATTTTTAGTGGGTTATCAGGGTCTTATTATACATGGCGCGCACTAACCGTTAACTCGGAGCATCAATTTATTGTAAGTATAACTTCTTACGTGCGTATAAGTACACATACACTTTTTTAAATATTTTTTAAGTTTATTTTCGTGGAGAATTAGGTGTAAAAAGTCAACAGAAACCTGACAATATTATTTCCGGCTAAACATACTTAATTTATCTCTCTTGTCAAGTATCTTAAGTTGTCAACTTGACATCACAATATGTATGACATGACGATCAAATAAAAGATTTTTTATTTTTAAATTTTACTAATCGTATTTATATCTGTTAATCGTATTCCTGTAAGAAACAAAAAACTCTTGCGTACTAGTACTATCTATACCAGTAATAGCTAAAACTCAAGAAGTAGTACCGGAAAAGAAAAAGAGGAAGATTATATACAAAAATAAAAAAAGATCATAAGACAGAGCGTAGGTTTTAAGAAAATGCATTGTTGGTATTTAAGAAGTAGAAGACACTGGAAAGGAAAACAAGTAGGAATATCTACAAAAAGAAATGAGATGCCATCAAAAACATAACTTGTAAAAAATCCAAGTCTCGCAACTCAGATCTTCTACTATACCGTAAAAAGTTGTGAGATCCATGTATTACCAAGTCGGCTAATTTATTCAATCCCTACTTAAGGGTCCTTCTGTCTTAAGCTATTACGTAATTAGCTAACCAAACAACATATTATAGTGACCATATCAATATTAAATTTTTTTAATGTTTTAAATAGATAGATTGACTTGGCAATCGCACTAAACAATCTAATTTAATACATTACTCGTATGCATTACTTGTGAGATACATTATGTTTTCATGCGATTGCCAAGTCAATCTATCTATTTTAAACATTAAAGATTTTTAATATTGATATGGTCACTATAATATGTTGTTAGGTTAGCTAATTACGTAATAGCTTAAGACAGAAGGACCCTTAAGTAGAGATTGAATAAATTAGCCGACTTGGTAATACATGGATCTCACAACTTTTTACGGTATAGTAGAAGATCTGAGTTGCGAGACTTGGATTTTTTACAAGTTATGTTTTTGATGGCATTTTATTTACCTTTTACATAATTTAAACTTAATTTTAATTGTTTCAAGAAAGCGTAAAGGTATGTGACAATCTCATTGTCATAATTTTTTTTGACGTCTCATAGCCTCCTCTGGTGACAGGAGGGCTGGTGCATTTTTTACCCAGAAAATCGGAATTGGGATTCAACGGGGAAATGCTGTCATTATCCTTGCCACCATTCCACGCGGACATGATTTTAACCAAAACTGTCTGTAAATAATTAGTTTAAGTTTTGTATCATAAATTAAATCATATATAAGGTTTGGTACAAATTTATGTCCAAATCATCTTCAAATACAGATATGAAAGTTTAGTTAATATGTCCTTCATAATTTACAAGTGTTATGGCTACAATGTTATATTTGTTTCCCATGTTCTTAAAAGTGTAGATAACAAAACAGTGGAAATACTAAATTTAGTTACATAGCATTGACCATTGTACATAACACAAGAAAATCATTATAAAATATAAATATTTATCTGTGTTTTATTAAGCTTTAGTGTTCAATTACACTCGTATAACGCCATTGCTTATTCCATACAAATATTACTTATATGTATTATATCTATATCCTAGATTGTGAATGCTTTCAATAAGAAATAATAATAATTAAGGACTTCAAGCTATTACAAAAATGTAGTGTCCGACCGAAACAGGTTTTTCAGCCGAAACCGAAACCGAAACCAAACTTTCGGCCTTGCTCTCAGTTTCGGCCGAAACCGAAACCGAAACCGAAACCAGCGTGGTGAAGTGTAGTCCTACCTTAATACCTTCTGCCTTATATCGTTAGTTATAGTAATCTGGCAACGTTGCTCTGAATGTTTTATATATTTTTGTTTATATGGTCTTAGTATATACAAATAGTATTGCGCTTTCTAATAATAGTTTTATTAAATTAAAAAGATGAGAGCGTTGTGCACAGTGTTGCCAGATCACTATAAATTTAAAATTAAAATTAATATTTATAATTTTAATAGGTATCTCGATAACAAAACCGTGAAGTGCTCCTTTTATTTTTTTAGCTTATTCTAAAAACATTTTTCAACACTCTCCTAGTTTTTTTTTCCAATTCTGTATCGAGATTTTTTTAATATAATAAAAAAAAAACGGAAATTTTACATACATTAATAGGACATTACTCTCAAAATTGCGAACTTAGTCTTTAAATATTATCTCGCGATCTAAACCGTCAAAAATTATGAAATTTTAGGAATTCATAAATAAAGCTATTCTAAACCCGTGAAAATTTTTTTTGCTGAATCTGTCGAAAAATGGTTTCATGCTGGAACTGCTACCTCAAATATATTTAAAATTTTAATTGTAACTAACAACTAAAATCTAGTGTGTTTTTACCCGACTGCGCAACGCAAAGAAAAGTAATATGTTTATCATTACCTGACTGCTCGACGCAAAGAAGGGTAATGTGTTTATAATTACCCGACTGCTCGACGCAAAGAAGGATAATGCTTTTATCAGCCTATGTATCTATGTTTGTTCCTATGTGGCGTTGTAGAGATCGTAGAAACGCGTTAACCGATTTTAATGACTCTTACGTCGATCAATTCGTCTTAACTTCGCAAATGTCACTAAATATATGATAATAATAAATATTCACCACAGCCAAAACCAGATGCCATATTGTCAAAAAACTATATATTGCGTCAAGTGGGGTTTCGTTGAATAGGTATTCAAAAATGATTTTTAGGATTCTCTCATAATTTTTCATTTCAAATAATGGTTTAGTTAATATATAACGATTTAAATTAAGTTTTAAACAACCAGTTTCGCTAATTTTCATACATAAAATAGGTACTTATATACTTTATTATTTCGTTATTCTGCCTTTATTAGGCAGGGATAGTAGCAGTGATAGCCACCAGGCTATACCATACCACTAGTACCAGCTAGTGGTATGGCTGCAGACTGCGAAAGCAGAGGTCGGGTTCAAATCCAAGGCACACAAAACAAGGGAGAAGAGGCGTGGTTCTCGGCGTCTTGGGTCTCGGACTGTGATTGCGAAATTTACCATCTTATAATTCTAATAACGAAGCCAATGAATCCTAACTAAAAAGTGTATAATAAATATAAAATTAAAAAAAACCCGACGGAAAAAAAAAGACTAAAAGATACATGAAATTAAAAAATTTAAAATAAAGTAAAAAGAAAAAAACAAGCTCAGTAGTTTATAATGTTGTAAAAAGTAATACTGAACAACTACACCATTGAATTACATAGTTTTATAATCGATACACACATAATCAAATCATAAACTCTTTGCAAAATAGAAGGATTTATAGTCGGAACCTATTCTTTAACCGATCAAATCTTAAAAAGAAGCCCTGTAAAATTTAAATGAGTGCCGGCTGTTAATCCTTCTATTTTGCAAAGAAAGAAAAAAAAGACTTTTTACAAAGTTTGCAAAAAGCTTTACTACTAACAACTTTTTTCAAAAAACTACGAAATCGGATTTTTTTTTTGTTTTTGTGTAATATTTTACCTGTAACAAATGGAGTAATTATTATACGATAAATAAATAATATTGTATCGATCACATATAAAATAAAATTACTGTAATAGCTAATGAGGTAGGCACACGGCTCTCTGTCTTAATTAGGGAAAATTTATTCCGGTAAATAAATATGAATTATAAATAGAAAAAAATACACTTACTAAGTAGTTTGGATAGCAAACTGACTGGGCACCACGCGCGATCAACGGGAAAGGACGAGGCGAGATGACTGAGTAGGTAATTCGCATAAGCTATACCTACGCGTTCTCACATAGTTAAAATTAAATAAACAAAGGTCATGTAATTCAACGACAATTACCTATAAACACGTAAATTTGTCATTTAAAAATAAAACTCAACAAAATAAAGTTCAATATTCGAGTTTCGGCCCGGCTGAAACTTTCGGCCATTTTTTGGCCGAAACCGAAACTAAGGCCGAAACTAGATTTCTTTGCCGAAACTGGCCGAAACCGAAACCGAAACCGAACTTTCGGTCGGTATTTACAAAAATGTAATAATGATATTTACTGTAAAACTGCAAGTCATTACACTATATCGATCTTATGACTACTGAATCCTACTTTAATTTGGTCAACTCTAATTTATTTTGGCGCGTTAGTTAGTTTAGCGATAATTTCTAAGATATTTAAATTATATGGCGTAGATCATTATCATAATGTAAATGAAATGGTTAAGGTAATTAACATGTTTACGTTGATAATGATTAATACTGTATCCGTCCAAATGGCTTTCCAATTACCGTATAGTACAGGATCATTTTTTTAGAAGTTAGAATGGGAATAGTAAGCTGTACTTAAAAGATAGATTTATTTCATCACGTACTTTTTCATCGACATATAAAAGAGGAATATTCCACTATACATTATTTTGTTGTATCTTAAAGGGATAAAGCAACTTTTTCCAAGAAAGCTCCCAGACGGCTTGACTTATTCCGACATTTTCAATAATTATCGTCGTGTTTCAAACAATTTACACAAAATATTGAAACATTACCTAAACCTTCCTCATGAATCACACTGTCTATTGGTGAAAACCATATACAAATCTGTTCTGTGGTTTTTTAATTTATCGCTAATAGACATACAGACGCGGGGGATTTGACTAAATAAAGGTTAATATTATTGATTATTAAAATTCCTACCAGGGCTGTGAGCCTGTGACTGATAATAATTAATACGTTATTCGAAAGAAAGTTGCGAAAACGAAAACCACCACTAAACAGCTATTTCTTTATTGCCATAAAAAACACTATTCTTATTAAATTTTCTCATTATCTAGTCACATTATAAAATCAATTATTTTTGGTAAGGCCTCTTACTCTTCTTCTTATTGATTAAAGGATATTATTTTTCACCAGCTTATAATTTTTTTAATTATTTACACAACAGTAATAGTTACGCAATAGAAATCATCATTCTATTCGTTTTTGCCAGAAAAAAAACCGTAGCTAATTAGAAAACGACTTACAAAGAAATTTACATCTTCACACACAATCTTATACAGTTATTTAATTGAAAAAAAAATTAAGTTTCAAAACTATAATTCAAGTGTATATTTTGCTTTTGTATGTTTGTTTTTCAATGAATTCTAACGTGCATAGACGCAACCTTCGTAGCCTGTGAGGGATAGGGCAAAACAAGGTAATGGCATATTTATATTATTCCTAATTTAACATTTTCTTAAGCTTCCTTTAAAATCCTTCAAAAGGGTATTAAATAAAACCCGTAAACCGTAACTGGCTAAATACATCGCAACAGACGATAGCTCGCCACTTATTCCAAGCAGACTGTATTATCAGGCATTACCGCATTAACCAGTCAACCAGACACTGTACAAACAATACTCTGTCGATATTCACATATTTCATTTAAAAAAAAAGTATGTATTGTATACTTTAAAAAATTATACCTACCTGTTGTTCAGAATATTCTGAATCATACTATTGTTTGGTTTAATGTAAATAGCAATAAGACTTCTACTTTATTAAATAAATTTGTCTTGCTCTGAGGTAATAATAATGATGTACCAGTATAGTATTAAGTATCATTGGTTTGATTAGCATTTTGAACCGATATTGTACACCTGTTAAGAACAAAATTACATCTGGCATGTCTCGGTAGGTTACGGTTTAGAAACTTTTTTCTCTTCGATTTTTTTAAAAATCTAATTCTGAACTAACTTTCGTTAACGACATAAGAAAAATAAATGATTCCACAGGTGCGTAATAAAGGTTGACTTTTTTTTTTAATATGTTTATTTAGGGTCTTTTTATACATATGTATATGACAGTCAAAGGTTAACTTTAATTACATATTTATATTGGAGTTTTTTATGTATGAAAAATTCAAAATTGTACTATGTACTTAAAAACTAAATTACTGTTGTTATATTATATGACTTGTCAGTAAACTATATTTTAGGAAGTCAATAGATTGTTTTGTCATCTTAAATTTAATCATATTAAATTTAATCAATTAATTTATTTATCTATAAAGGTTAATATTAAATTTGTACACTTATGCCGACAAAAGACCATTTCCTCCACCGCTCGGTTGCCTGAAAGAGATCGCTTTTCAGCGATAAGGCCGTCCTTTGTATAATACCTTGTTATATGTATATTTTTGTTTTTCTATGTAAATTTCTCTTTTGGTGTACAATAAAGTGTATTATTATTATCTACCTGGTTCACGCCACCCGTTCAATAATATAACCATTGGATCATTATTGGATCACAAACATATTTTCAATTATATTTTCATTCGAACAAAAAACGTAAAACCCATACATTTACAGGTAATCTTATCCAAATAACTGAGCGACGCCACCCCCCGTGGCGACGAGCCGCTTATACGAAATTAAATTATTCTTAAATTAAATAATATTGTGTATGTTACCCTTTCTGACCTTTATACAAACAAACTCCACGTGTATTACATACAATATTTAGGCCCTTACGTCTTCTGAGAAGTCAATATAGATAGAATTGATATACAGTTTAAAAAAATATTTTTAAAGTTAACTTATGTGATTATATTATGTATGTGGCGTACTCTATAAACCTAAACCAAAACAAATTCATATAATATATATTAAACATAATATAATACATTACATACTTCTATACCATATACACCTACTTATTATATAATACAAATATATAAAAATCTCAAATAAACATTTGTATTATAAAATATATAAATAATACGTAGTTATATACATTTTACATTTTTGTAATCCATAGTAATATTATAAATATGAAAGTATTTTCCTTGCTAAATAATGGCTATACCTTTTTTTAAATTTAAAATAAGTAGCGGTAAATCTGTCTATTTAGGTATAATAATAGCATATAGCTCTGATGTGCTATAGATACGAGTTTAAGCAGCTAAATAACTGTAGTTCGTATTTTTCGTGTCCAAAACTATCAATCATCAGCAACTCTTACTAGATTTAGTAATCTCAAAAAAAATATCGTTCAAAATTCTATTAATACAAATAATGATAAGTTAAGCCTGCGCACGTCCACAGCAGGTAAAAGGCTTCATCTAAGGTTAGTGGATAAATTCCCTTACGTGTTCTCCGAGCACAGTGAGAAAACCCACCGGTGAGGATAAACGATCATGTTAGATTGATAACATTGCGCATCTATGCAATACACCAAACATAAACTTCAAGTATTCGTAAAGCTTGTCTATGATTTATCTTAATAAAATGACCACATAGTTTTAATTAGGTAATAACATTTCTAGACTCTATTTCAAAATGCCAGGCACATGTGTGTCAACTGTCAACTCGTACCTACGATAGAGATTATTTCGTCTAAGATTTAAGTAACAATTAAAGTTACATACTACCAGTGCACACGATCTATAATCTATTTTATTTTTATTTTTAATTTTTTTATTTAACACTTTATTATACGTACAGTATAATAGAAAGATACATGTCATTGAAACACAAGTATAAAGGCTGTGCTTATCCCTAGAAGAGATTTCTTCCAGCACACCCGAAAAGGAAATATTACAGACAGAAAATAGAAGATGGTAGACTTACAATTTACAAAAGAAAATATTAAATTTTTAAATAATATCAATAAACAATAATTTAAAACAAAACCTTAATACAAATATACATTACATATATATGATTATATATATACTAAAATACAAATATACATACATATATTATTGGCACAATAAAATCATGACAAGGACAGAAAATGCTATTTTAACTTCTTTTTAAAAATAAATATAGACGTGCTAGTGCGTACTGACGAAGGCAACGAATTCCACAACCTAGCTGCGTAAACGGTATAGGAACTAGAGTAAGATTTTGAAAAGTGAGAGGGAATTCGCAATAAGAGTTGGACGTTGGACCAGTAGGAGGAACCCGGAGGACGCAAAAATTTAAAACGCTCACGGAGATAATTAGGCAATAAAGGATTTAATAAGATGTTATAAAGGAGGCAGTATGTGTGTATACCTGCGAAGCCGAATAGGAAGCCACTTGAGTTCAGCTCGAAACCTAGAGACATGATCAAACTTACGAAGTCCGAAGATGAAGCGAATGCACAAGTTCTGTAGCCTCTCAAGTTTATCGACTTGTTCCTCAGTAGCGTCGAGGAAACAGGAGTCAGCATAATCAAGAATAGGAAGTAAAAGTGATTGAGCAAGAAGAGTTCTTCTATCTATCTATATAATAATAGTCTAGCTATACAAATAGTTCCATATTTGGGTGCCACACGAGCTCACTAAAAGAACCCAATAAATATAATAACATACTCATTTGCGATTCGCTATAAACGTAATAAAACTAACCATTTTTTGAAGATTGATCACTGGTGATGAAAAGTGGATCACCTACGACAAGAACGTGCGAAAAAGATCGCGGTCAAAGGGTAGTCAAGCTCCACAGACTGTAGCGAAACCCGAATTAACACGCAATAATGTGATGCTGTGTGTGTAGTGGGATTGCAAAGGCATCGTTCATTATGAGCTTTTAGCGCCGGATAAAACAATCGATTCGGATCTCTACTGCCAGAAATTGAAAAACAGCGTCTGGAATTGATCAATAGAAAAGGAGTGGTCTTTCATCATGATAACGCCAGACCATACACATCTATGGCAACAAATCAAAAATTGAGAGAGATTGGTTGGGAAGTGTTAGTGCATCCACCACATAGTCCTGACCTTGTATCCTCAGATTTTTACCTGTTTCGGTCTCTTCAGAATTCTTTCGGTACTGTTAGGTTAATATCAAAAGAGGACTGTCAAAACTACTTGTCGCATTTTTTTGATAAAAAATCTCAAGATTTCTAGAGGGATTATATCACTACGGACTACCTACAAGATCGCAATAAGTTATCAAACAAAATGGCACATAATTATACGAGTATATTATAATGAAATATAATGGTATGATGATGATATAATAAGGAAGAAACTTTTTCTCCGACCTAACACAAACGGTTAATGGAATATTCTTTACGACGTTTTATTGTACCAAATAAAAACTACAATTGTATCTTCACTGCTAGACTCGTACAATTAAAGAGTTTTTAAACGGCATAATATAAAAATATTCATATTTCCGAAAGTTGAAGGATTTCGTTCGGTAGCTCTATTATTTTATTATCACTTTATTTATAATGATTAACATAACAATATATACATATAATAAAATTGTGAATTCTACGTACCTATCTGTTTTTTTCAAAATTTATTGACAAAAAATGTTGTAGGGTCTAAAATCACTAATTTACTATTTACTATACATATTTCCATCATTTTTAAAAATGTCTTTCTGTTTGTATGTCTGCTTGTGTGAACACGCTAAAGTACCAAATGTACTAATGTACATTATTTTATCAAAATCGCTTCACTTTATCAAAAGTTATTATAATTTGAATTTTATATTTTGAATGACGGTGTGAAGAAAGAAGAGTTGATAAGCTAATGCATTTAAATGTGTAATATAACGTTTAATATAATTAAATTAATAATAAATATAAAATAATATTCATATTCACACTCATACACGAAAAATACGAAAAAAAAGTCTCAAATTCATCAACTTCAAACAACAGTTTGAAGTACGTAACTGTCACAATAGATGGCTCTCATGGCGCTTTCAGAATCGCGGTTAGCATCTACATACTAAAATAAAACTTATGTGAGGGTAACGCTGCGGAAACAAACAGTCCTATTTATTAAAGTTGCATAATCAGGCAAACTTGACAAAAAGTGTACACATGTGTGTATGACATGTGGGAAAATATTTTTACTCACTTATATTTATTAACAAAGAAAATTTTCAAAAATATTTAGCTGATTTCGTCCGTAATTCCGTCCGTCTGTTTATGGGTCGAATATAAGAGATGCGCTAATGCGAGATATATTTGTCGATAAAACTTACTTAACACACAATAAACTAGCAACTCAAATAATTATCTATAGGTATGTATAGCTCATTTGCTCACAGTATTTTATAACTCTTTTCTCATTAATCCTGTCGATTTTTTTAATTAGGCTAAAAAAAAATATTATTTTATTACCTAGTTTAAAATATTGTCATTTAAACATTAATATATAAATTATTTTAATGTATTTTTTTATTTCATGTTTATCCCGGTTTCAACCTCTTTCGATACTTATCAAATCATTTCAAGCTTCAAAGCTTCACTAGTGAATCCTAAAATTAATGCGTTCAAATATACAAACTCTTGAGCTTATTTAATCATATTAGATAACTGTAACAGTCTGTACCTTGTATGGATGTAAGGTTTGTTGTTTTAATAGCTTATAAGATTATCTTAAAGACAGTTTCACTATATAGAGAGGACAGATTGATTTAGTTGTCCTTTACCTAGATAAATTTAAATTAATTCTGTATTAAGTTGAATATATGTAGAAGAGACGGAACACAGCTATGTAGACAACTTGAGAGCGAGCAACAGCGACGATTGAATGTGTGAATATGACACACGTAGGAGCTTTAAAAATAATAGTAGTAATTGCTGCGTCGGGCGTCCAAATGAATTTTTTTTTTAATTTAAATTTTTAAACTTAACATAATTTGCAAACTTGAATACCACCTTAATTTTTTAAACATGATATATTTTTCAGTAGCTTTATTATAAATTTACTTTTATAGTTTTTGAAGTGAAACTTTTATATCAACGTATGGGAGAAATGTTATAGATGTTAAAATCAAAAATCGTCACACCACGATTGTTACATTTTCGGACTATATGTATATGGTATTGTACTGTATTTTGGGACTCCGTTGTAATGAAAAGAGGCAACCGAGTCTAGAGTCTCTATCCGAGTCCGAGTCTATCGAGTTTCGCCTCGTTTGATTCGTCTTAACGAGTACTTTATTTTTAGATGGTTACCAGGGTCTGATATGATGATGGAACTAAAAGGTGTCCATAGGAACTTCGCAATGAAACGAAACAACCTGGAGTTCGGGCTCGATTGAATCGTCTTGTTGAGTAGTTGATCTTTCAATGGTAACAAGGGTCTGATGGTGGAGCTGGAAGGTAGTTAGTGGAACTCTGTAATGAAACGAAGCAACCCCATCGAGTTCGGGCTCGATTGAATCGTCTTGACGAGTAATTTGTTTTTAATGGTAACCAGGGTCTGATGATGGAGCTGGAAGGTGGTTATAAGAACTCTGTAATGCAAGACGCAACCACATCGAGTTTCGGCTCGTTTGATTTGTCTTGACGAATATAGGAAATAGGAATATGGTGGATATAGCATATAGGAATATGGAATATCTGACAATAAGTCAGAACTCCTCAATGGTTGTCAGTAAATAAACGAAAAGTTATTTTTACCCATTTAAAAATAAAGTTTGATTTGTATGGGGTTAGTTTTACGGAAAAGTGACTATTCCAAGCTATCTTAGGAAACTTCATATTCCCACGGGAGTTGCTAGTCTCCTACTGGGCGCATCCCTCGATGGCGGATAGGGGAACGCCAATCAAATGCCTCGTGAGTGGTCGGGGTCCGGACCCCCTCGGACCATAACCAGCAGTGGTGGGCGCGAAAGCGCAAGAAGGGGCAGAAGCAAAAGGCAAGAAGGGAAGACTCGCTCTCTCCCTCCATTCGGTGGCGCGAAAGCGCAGTAGTTGGGTGCGGAGGCGCACACGGCACAAGCCACTGAGACCCTGGACCAGCTGATGTGCGGGTCCATCAGCGGAGTCCGCTATCTGCGGTAGCTGAGCGTCTGGCGGAATTCGGTGGTGGGGCCGCTCCTGGTACTTCTCTGAATTAGCGATCCCGTGGCGCCCCATTACGGTGCAGACGGTCGATGGGTTTTAGCAGCCAGCGAGTCCCACATTCCCATCGCCTGCGGGCGGCGGGATGCGTAAATACATTTCCCATCGTTAAAAAAAAAGGAAACTTCATACTAATATCATATGACTTTTATAGTAACTGTTTTGGATATTATTTGTTTAATCGATAGTTTTTTTGCCAACATTTAATCGAACGCAAACTTTCAGAAAAAACGTCACTCTTTTCAGTACCATTTTTAATTGGTCTAATACACCATTTTTTCTTTGTAAAATGTTCATCACTATATAGTATAAAACAAAGTCGCTTCCCGCTATGTCTGTCACTCTGTATGCTAAGATCTTTAAAACTACGCAATGGATTTTGATGCGGGTTTTTTTAATAGATAGAGTCATTTAAGATAAAGGTTTATATGTATATAACGTGCATAATTTAGTAGAGAAACACTGATAATTTCAGAGGTTTCTAATGTGATGTCGTAAATAAACACATTTTTTTGCGCTGACATTGCAAACGCTGAACCTTACGAGATAGATCAAAATAATGTACAACAGTATTGTACACCTTAAAAAGGTCTACAAAAAAGCCCACGACGGTATATGTCTATCTCTTAGAGATAACCCACAATAACCATTTTTATCCTTTACTTTTTACGAGAAATAATGGCTTATTTATGAAGCGATTTAAAGCAATACAGCATTACCTAATCCTTATCCAATTAAGTACCCTAAATACATTTTTCATTTAATATAGATCAATATTACAAGCAATTTAAATACAGCATGTAATTTAAATGATTTTTTTCGTAGATGTTACAATTTTAAAAAGCAGGGACATAGCGGTTGCGGTGGTCCTGAATAGGGGGCCGCCCGGTGGCGCGTGCCAATAAATAGCGCATCGAAAACCGCGCTTCGCCCTATAGAACTTTATGATTACATATCTATAGCACTTTATGTATCAGCATTGCACCGTTGCGGAGCCGAGGCGGGTCACTAGTTGGCAATAAAAGTTGTATTAATATAGTGAAAAAAAGTATCTTCGGAGCAATAGTGCAGCTGCCTCTAAATAAGTTGTCTTTAGGCGTCTGTATATCCTATGCAAGCAAATATTTGTTTCTGGTCTAGGTGTATGTCAAGTCAAGCTGTAGACCCCGTTTGTTATCATAAACATCTGATAGCGATCTTTACTCATCATAGAGAAATTATCCGTCAACTCGCAATAGAGCAGCTTGGTGGATTAGGCTCCAACCTAGTACAGGCCTTTCATAGCAGTGTGACGTTTTCAGGCTGACTTAGTACAGTTCAGTTCTAAAATGAAATGTAAAAGTAGCATCCATCAATAAAAGTCCTATGCAGTCCTTTGAATATTCTATTCTATTTTAAACTAACGTAATTGATACCAAGTGTAGTCTGATTTAATTCATAAAGAACTTTTCAGGACCTTTCACTATTTCATTACAACACCAAAAAACACAAGAAGCCTTACATTTAAAACAAGCATAAGTCACATTTTTCCGAAGTTCTTACAAATTATAAGTCTATAGTGACTGGAATATAAAGAAATAATAGTAGTTATAAGTATTTATAGGAGATGCTTATTTATCTTATTCTTAAAAAGAAATTAAAATGAAACATCATCATTTTTAGAGAAACATTACGTTTATTCATTGACTAGATGTGTATAGTAAACAATCTTAAATCTAACAGTTATCATATTTACGTCGACATAAGACCAGATCGTACTATAGTAAATAAAATATTATATATTTTAAATAAAGGCTGTATCCATCTTGAAGGTAATGTAACTTAACGGTTTTTATGTTTCTAAAAAAAGCAGATTAATATTAAAACTTTTACATAATTCAAAAAAATTTAAGTTTTAATTTCAATAAAATTGTTGATCTAAATATAGCATAATAATTAAATTAAAAGACAACAAAAAATCAGTGTGATATTTTTAATTAAAGCGATTTTACGAATGCATTGAAAAAAGAAGCAAACGAAATCGTCTTTAATATTAAATATAACAGGAGCACGGAAAAAGGCGTAAGACTATTCTTATACGAATAAACATGTTTAATGTATACCTATTTAAAATTGTAGTACAAAATAGAAGAATTTAAAATTGTAGATAATATTGTTTTTTTTTTTTTTCTCAACTAGACTTACAAAGAAAATGTGTAAAGATTGACATTTTGGTAAATTTGACTAGGTATACTTAACAATTAATTTTAAACATATTTAGACATAAAACAGCAAAAATAGAGTTTTCTTTAACATCGTATCAGTTATTTAAACGTGTGTCAAATATTTTATAGGGTTACGAATGACTATATAGAAGTTAGGGATCATTGACAATAATTCCACTTTACTTGCGGAAGCAAGAAATGGGGTTGAAGTAGCATTGACGAAAGCGGACCTGCCTCTTATCAGCGCGCCATTGTCTAGCGATTCTGCCGTCCATCGCCTGCAATCCCCAGCCACGCTGCTGCGGTTGGGGCCAAGAGCGGCTGACTCTGGTAGCCATTCCCAATCTATGAAAAACAATATTGAAATTTAAAAATTACAAAATGATAATTAAAATGTTAATAGTACGTTAAATTATATTAACGTAAAGAAAAAGTGTTTAAACATATTATATAGTAAAAAGACATAAATATATTTAAAAAAAACATTATATCAATATATCGTATTTCAGTTCTCTACAGGAGGCTAATCGCAGCTCCATCTATTAAGCTCCACCTAAATAGATTGAGCTGCTAATCGCCCTATTAAAGAGAGAGATAATTTTTTTATCACATATCACTCACATATTGTCATAACAGCAATATACGAGTACATTGCAATAACATTTATGAATTTAACCCTGTTAATTGATTTAGGTTATATTGGTAAATAAGAAATATTTTGATTTGTTTGATGTGTTTGTGTAGAAATCGAGTGATATTTAGAATTTAGATTCTAAGTTAATTAAAAGCGTTATTTTGAACAGAGATATTTTATTACTCCACAGTGTTGGTTCGGATATTTAAAGACAAAGTTACACATAATCTACATAGTAACAACATAAATGAAATAATTATGAAAAATGAATTTATATTTTTGTAATTGCAGCCGGCCTGGTGGATTAAGCACCAAACCTTTTCCATAATAAGAGAAAATTATTTTGATTTTAAGGAAAATAATTTGTCAGATACCTTTTGAATACCTTTAACTACAATATTAAAAGTTCAAATTTAGGTATATGTGTATGTATGAATACATTTGCTACAAAGTTGAAATATTCAATCTCTAGTAATTTAAGCTCAGATAGATCAAACTAATTTCAAAAACAAATTATTTTATTAAAAAATTTAAGCCGACAAAGTCTAAGCCGCTTTCTCTTAAAAATAGTAAACGTGTAACGTTATTTATGTTAATATGAATTATTATACCAAAAAAAATGTTATGAGTTGGAGTAAAAAATCTTCTAATTATAGCCGAAAATGTGTATGTAACAATGCTATGAGAATAATAATTATATATTTTATTGTCGATTGACACTTTTTAGGGTTCCGTAGCCAAATGCCAAAAAACGGAACCCTTATGGATTCGTCATGTCTGCCTGTCTGCCTGTCCGTCCGTATATCACAGCCACTTTTTTCCGAAACTATAAGAACTACACTGTTGAAACTTGGTAAGTAGATGTATTCTGTGAACCGCATTAAGATTTTCACAAAAAAATAGAAAAAAAACAACAAATTTTGGGGGTTCCCCATACTTGGAACTGAAACTCAAATTTTTTTTTCATCAAGCCCATACGTGTGAAGTATCTATGGATAGGTCTTCAAAAATGGTATTGAGGTTTATATTTTTTTTTTCTAAACTGAATAGTTTACGCAAGAGACACTTTCAAATTGGTAAAATGTGTGTGTCCCCCTTGTAACTTCTAAAATAAGAGAATGATAAAACTAAAACAAAATATATGATGTACATTACCATGTAAACTTCGACCGAAAATTGGTTTGAACGAGATCTAATAAGTAGTTTTTTTTAATACGTCATAAATCGTAAACTGCAATTTACTTTTCATTCAAACAACTCAAATAAAAAAAAAGCAAGAACTTTTATATGATGTTACTTGCTGCTACGGAACCCTTCCTGGGCGAGTCCGATTCGCACTTGTTAAATTTTTTTTATATCTACGTACTAAATATATCCTCGTGTCGAAAGCAAGTGTGAAAGTTTGTTAATGCATACAAATTATAGGGATAGAGAATACGCATTTTTAAATTCAACATATAAACTATGTGTCACCTTTCTTCACCATCTAGTTGCATAAGCAGTTTACGCAGAGCAGCAGTGTTTAAAGCATCCCATTGTGCAGACATGTCCACCACGTCTTCCGGCCGGGCAACTAGCACATTGTCAGATTGTTCTTCTTCTGTTTCCTAAAATATCAACCATTTGATGTTCGCTATCATATCAATAATTGAAAAATTCTATTCTATATTTAAAATAAAATTGACAATAACAGTTTGAATTCTCAACATGACATGTAAGGTTGTAGTTTAGTTAATTACTCAGCATGACAACGTATTTTTAGCAAAATTATAATAACTTCCGTGGGGAGGTGGGGGTCGTATAAAGGTTATAAATGATATTTCAATTCATATTAAAAAATTTCTATTTCTGGTTGTTGGTGGTTTAATACAATAGCACTCAAAAAGTTTTATCAAAACTATATTTTGAGAAAAATTGCTTAGTAGCACAATCACAGATATATATAATTATTAATTAAAATATATTTGTTTGTTTTATGTATATTATATATTTATATACAGAATGAATGGTGAGTTACTATCAATATTTAAGGAGAATACTCAGTACATGATTCTCATTCGAATTATGTAAAAAAAATAGGTAAATATTAATAAACTTCTAAGTAAAGTTACGCAACAAGAATCTAATTATTTACGCGTCGTCTGGACACCCTAGCAGCTAGCTGCACTTTCGACACAAAACAGGTAGTTTACCTACGTCCAAACGCCGCCACGTGTTAATAGGGTAGCAGGATAAACAAGCATGATCCAATCCCTCTTAATACTTTAATCCTGGCTTAGGATAGACAAAAATACTAAGATATTTTACTCGTTTAAGCAACAAATTTGTTGATTAGATAAATGATGTGAACTTAGCAATTTTTAGATGTGCACGCGCCGCCGGCATGACTGGAAAAGTGAACAGGCTTCATTTATTTGAATTGAAATTTATGGAAATTTGGTAAAAAATGAAGTACCTATTTTTTACATGATTAGAATCATGTACCGAGTATTCTCCTTAAATATTGATAGTAATTCACCAGTCATTCTGTATATAATATACATAAACAAAAAAAAACTTAAAATTAATATTTGTTTTATTAATTACTATACAAGCAAAATTTTAATTAACGTCGTTTCTTTAAAAATATTGTACACGTGTAGAACACATAATGAGTAATAGAAGTGTTTTAGTATGATACTTCAATTAATTTATATATATAATAAGGTATTGGTACATGTCATGTTAATGTCTGTGACAAATTTGTAAATATAGTAATGTATTACCATCGGAGCTGCGTAGACGGTCATTAACAGCATGGCCAGGACTCCGATGATGATCATATTACTGTGTGTACTCGAGTTCATAGTGGCGTCCAGTAGGCTGTTAGAAATACAATGTAAAATAAGTATAAATGGACACTCATCAAAAGAGCGGCCTGTTACACAAAAATGTGAATATCGAAATATTAATCCAAACCTCGCCTTTTAAGTAAATTTTGAATTATTCAAAAGCCTATTTTAATTTCAAATTAAAACCAAATTTAATAAAAGCTTTTATATTTTTAACATGTTTAAAAAATATGTGGATTGTTTGTTTTCATCGTGTACGTCCTTTTTTTTTGTAAATTGGGCTACTCTTTTGTAGAACGGCAAAAGTAAAATTAAAAATCAATTCTCAATTCAAACTTTTAATTTACTTCACCATTAAGATTAGTACTTGCTTCTAAGTTTTAAAAAAGGATTTATTTTAACGTTTTATCTTATTTGCAAGAGATAACTATAATCGAACTTATACTATCTTACGAGTTTATTAATGTCTGTTTTTCTTATTTATTATTTATGTAAGATTAATTTATAATATAGTAGCATATATTTAAAATTTTCAATCAAATTCATGAAATACTTCTGATACTCCAAATATTTGCAAATATTTGCTCAAATATTTGGGTTCACGAATTTGTTAAGAACACTAATTATAATTTAATACATTGATAATATCTTGTAATAATTATAACAGAAAATTTTAATTCGAATAATTAAAAAAATCAAAAAACCCGACTGCGTAAAATACTATTATTATAAACTAAAAAGAATAAAACAATTTACTAGCTTTCATTTGATACCCATATTGCTACAGTAAGAAAAAAAATTCAACTCCCCCCCCTCATTCCGCCATTTTCTGGCGCCAGTTTGAAAATTTATATAGCCTATGTCACTACTACAATTTAGACAAATACTCGTACAACGACACCTCATATGTCAAAAACCGTCCAGCCGTTTGGGCTGTAGGGCGTGCCAAAGAAATGGACATACATACATACATACATACATACATACATACATACATACACTCGAAAAACATAACCCTCCTTATGTCGCAGTCGGGTAAAAATGAAACTGATATTAATATTTAACAGTTGCTTTTGCAGTTTTACTTATATACTGTAACTATTTTTACTTAGTATTAAAGTTTTTACTTATGTATAATTAATTATATATGATTCTTTTTTTTAATTCGAAGTAATGTTAATTAAATTTTGTAATAAGTAAAACTTAAAATTTTTGTTATCTAACAAGTATTTAAACGGTGCTTCTCACCACCATCCAAGACAACTCTCTGCCGTTGGTTTGTCTCTGTTTCAGAGAGCTCACGGGATCTGTGACGAGAAACACCTGGACGCAGAGCTACAGCACATCAAGCAGGTATTGCGAGACAACAAGCTCCGAGCACCGCGTCAGCGTCACAGATCCCGGAGGAAGAGGACTGCCACAGTTGAGCGCCAGCCTGCCGTACTACCATATGTTAAAGGAGTCACTGACAAGATTGGCTACATCTTGAAGCGAGCTTCAATCAAAACTTACTACAAGCCGCCAACGAAGATAAGTCAATTATTAGCATCTGTCAAGTGCCAAATACCTTTACAAGATGCAGGGGTCTACAAATTAGACTGTGAATGTGGTCTTTCATATATAGGACAAACTAAACGGAGTATAGAGACACGCGTAAAAGAACATATAGCTGACATTAAACACCAACGGTCGACAAAGTCTGCTGTGTATCAGCATACTCAACAAGGTACCAACCACTACATTAGATTTGATAAGCCACAAATTCTCGCTAAAGAACACCGATTCCTACCAAGGATGATTCGCGAGGCTATTGAAATAAAAAAACATCCTAATTTCAATAGAGAGGATGGTTGGAACGTACCACCAGCTTGGGAACCAGTTCTAAAATTAATTGAACCCAAGGAAAATAAGAACACAGCACGACTTCCAGACACAACAAGTTCATTCTGTGTGAATAGGAACGGTCAAAAGTAATAATTTATAATTGTATAAAAAGCGGGGTATGTAACAATTGATTCATTATTCGGACACCCACCACCTCAGTCCCCCGAGATCATGGACGCTGTAAAGGGTCCGAAACGTCGGGAAATAATTTAAATTAAATATTGTTAAACAGTAAATTTTAATAAACGCGATAAAATCCGTTTTTAGACTTTTAATTAAATTTTTGTTATCTTCTTTGAAACTCTTACATCACCGATTAAAAGTCGACATTTTAATGGGATATTAATGGAATTGAAGATAAAAGATAAGCACTTAGTAATTGGTAATATAATACTATTTACAAATCAAACAGCAGCTTGTATGTAAAGAAAGACTAGCGTACCTATATTAGAGACTAGCTGCTACCCGCGACGTCGTCTGCGTGAACGCTATACAGCACCAAAAATACCTACGATTATATCTTTTAATATAACATTCATTTACCCGTTTCTTCTTTACATTTCATATCTACAGAAAGTGCAGTAGCAGAGGGAGACTGTCTTTTGTAAAATTGACCTTCAAAAAGTGCTTATTTTTAGCCTGCTTTGAATAAATGACTTTATAGTGATTCTGCTGAATTAAGTCATAAGTTGTTACTGAAGTAGATGGAGAAAATAATGAATAAGGAATACCGAATAGGGTAAAAATATATACTTATAGGACTTCTCGATAAACAACATTAGTGGTTTGGCTCTCCGCAGCCAAAATGTAAAGAGAGTCAGGACTGGTGACGCTGGAGTAAGCGACGTACAGCTGCCCGTGTGAGAAGCGGCTCGTCCTGAGGTTGAAACCAGCTACCCTCAGTGTCTGCCCCTGCGACTTATTGATGGTCTTCGCGAAGCAAACACTCACGGGGAACTGTACGCGCTTGAACTGGAACGGGAAGTTATGAGGTATGAGGGGAATGCGTGGTATAAATACTGCCTCGCCGACTGCACAACCCGTAAGAATTTCCGCCTCAATGGTATGTCTGTGGAGCGAGATGACTTTAAGGCGGGTCCCGTTACAAAACTTTTTTATCATTTCTTATCTTTATGTTATATATGGTATGCTTAATATTCCTCTTTCTTCGTTATTTAGCTCAAATTGCTTACAGCAATAGCGTGCCGTTTTCGAGTTTAAATTTTGTTATACATCTATGCAGTTCTTTTTGAGTTCTGTTAGTTATTACATACAGACAAACTCAATGAATTTTATTAGACATATGTAGATGAAGGAGCTTAAAACTTATATATACACATTTTTTTTAATTGTCTTGCTCATCTCTGAAACGAAATTTTTAAGAAGAAAATGCACAACTCCATCTATGACTTTTAAAAACAACTATTAACCTCGCCAACATGATCAAATTTAAATTATTTATATCCAAAAAGGGTTTACACATGTAATTCGACTTGATGTTTTTGAAATCTCTTAGATGGCGCTGCTCTAAAATTGTCTTGATACTACTTATATTTTTTTCTTATATTACATTCATTCTTACATTCATTATGTTTATCAGCCTAAGTTACTTATATTTCGTAATTTTTATAGTGTGAAGATAGCTTAAAGCATGGTTATTAACATAATAACAACATTCAAATATGCGTCGTTAGATTACACGTTGTTACAGAATGCGTTGAAGAAATAAAGGTTCACTGCTCGTTCCCCGTAGGTGATAGCGTGATAATATGCAGCCTATGTTTTGACCCGACTTCTTAATAATATTCGTGCAACATTTAAACTAAATCCATGCAGTACTTTTTGAGTTTATCCCGGACATACATACAGACAAACAGACAAACAGACAAAAATTCTAAAAAGTATATTTTTGGCATCGGTATCGAATGTAGACCACACCCCAAGTATACTTTAAAAAAAATATTCAATGTACAGTTTTGACTTTCCTACCATTTTATTATATGTATAGATTTTATATTTTTTAGTAAAAATAATTGCATTATTTCGAAAAATTAATTGGTGCTATATAGGTACGTAATATAAATAAAAATAAAAACGTACGTACGTATAAATAAAAATTAAGTTCTGTTAAACTTTAAATGCACCTTTTTGTTTTGTTTTTTTAATTTTATATTTTCAGTACCTATTGACAAAAAATAAGAAAAGTTGAAATTGAATGTTTTACGGAATGTTTTCATGAAATAAAATTTTCTGGCTTATCTTCATAATAAATAGAAATAGAGAGTAATTATAATAATACTAATTGGGCAGCGAAAAATAGTAGAGAATGAAACAATACTGATATATGTATAAATATAACAATAGAAACAAAAAGCTTACTTTAATTAAAAAAATTATATAAACAATAGAAAAATTGTCGAGAATGGTTTTCGAATCCCTTATATTTTGTGTAACGATTAATTTTAATGAAATGTCATAAGGTTTTGAATTTAAATTTAAAATAACTAATAGGCTATTGTATTTGATATTCAACTGATATTTAAAAAAAACATTATGATAGGTACAGTTATAATATAAAGAAAATATTTATTATTATGTATTATTTTTTAAGTCCATTTTATCTATACAGACTTATAAATTGATATGTCCCGGCCGATTTATTGATTGACTGATAGATTCATAATTGCAAAGTTTAAGGTAATGAAGTTAAAGCTCTTTTAAAATCTCTGCTCCGTCAAAAGAAAGGATTTTTTTGAAATTCTAAATAAAACATGAAGTACCAGACTATAGATTATGGATGGTAGGTGTGATTGTACGTTTTTGAAATTATAAATAAAAAAAAAACATTAGGGATTCTTCTTCTAAATAAATACATATTTTAATAGTTTAGGATATTCTATTTTTCCTTTGGGTGGAATATAATATATATTCCCCTCATCCAAAGCTTGTATAGGAATCCTGCCATTCTTAGAGCTAAAAACATGTAAGTTGGTCTTAAAGATTTTGATTGAAAATAAATAAATATGTGTTTTAACGTTCTTAGAAATTCCGCGAACGCTGGCGTTGGCTTTAGCGTTAGTTAGTTTAGTAGCGGCGTTAGGCGCCTACTCGCATCACTACACCAGAACGGTCATAAAAATTTACTTTATAAAATTTTAAAAATTGATTGCATGCATTTACAAGTACATAAATCAATTTTTAGACTACGTTTTTGAGACTTTATTTTTTAATTATTGGAAAAATCTAATTGTATAAACTGTTTTCCATTCCAACAGACTTTGATATTATCACAGTAAGTAAAAAAGGTAAATGTCGGGTAAATCATCCATAAAAACTAAAACTATATACTTTTTAAATTAGCTATTTAATGATTCATATGATGTATAGAGTTTCGCATAAATGAATGAAATTTAATTTAAAGTTCTTGAACTTATATTATTTATATAAATATTTGCCTTTCTACATCAATTATTAAAGTTTTAATTTTAATGAAATGGCACTGCATGTATTTTTACATAAAATATAATTGCAGAAAGGTAAAACCAGTATACAACTGAGGACGCGACCTCACTCGCATATAAGTTTTACTTTAGTACTGAGTACCTACTTAGTAGTATTTAGTAGTGTAACATACGATTGAAGGTACTAACTATACTAATAACGATAAAAAAGGACCATTAGTGCCATCCACTATGATAATATCTTACTTAAAATTGTTGTAAAAATAAATCACAACCAACATTTTGACGTTTTTTCGTCTTTTTTTGTTTACTGAGTTTTGAGCATAAATATCAAGTATTAAATGTTATTTAAATGGTATAAAATATTATTCGACACAACGTTATTATTATTTTATTAAATTTTCTCTAACGCCGATATCCAAAATAAAAAATTCAAATTACACAAATTTTGACACACTAAAACGATTTTGATAATAGAGTCTGTTATCTCACGATATGCTTTATGACCTTATTATCTGATGCTTATACCTCATGATGATTTTTTAATCTTCACTTAGTACTTTAGTATTGATGCGTGTTCAAACAAACAGACAGATGGACGAACATTTCTGATAATGATAAACATGTAGATATTTTTAAATATTTAGTTGTCCCACAATGTCACTGAATCTTTGTCAGAGAAAAGCTATCGTTAAATATAAAAATTCTTATTATTATAATAATTATAGTATAACTTAACGTAAACGACAATCGTATCTCTTCCCTGATATACTGGGGTAACACTAATATTACTATTGTACTTTTTAATTTACCGACATGTTGATTCCAAGGATGAGACATTCAACTCAAGTTTAAATTAATCATGAACTGTCTTTTATAAAATATGCTTCAAAGTATAAAGGACTTTCTTGATTATTATATATTTACGATTTTTTTCAATCAAATCAGAACAACTTTAGTAGGTGGACGTCTAAATTAAATTTTACATAAATCAAATAATATGCACAAAAAAAGGACTATTTTTTTATAGGTTGAGGGAAAATATAGCACGAGACATATATCATATATATCAGAGTGTGCTATAGCGACATGTCATGTCATGTCGTGTAAATATTGCATTATAGGTAACTTTTAGTTGTGCCGTGATATTGCTGAATCTGTGGCGGAAATGATTTATAATTAAATGAAAAAACGCTCTAAGTGTCAAGTGTTGCAATTAAAGGTCAAAGTCCTCATAATATATACTAAACGACAAATAGAAGGTAAAAAAGAAATGCTTCCAAAGAACTTTATTTTATATATGTATTTAATCTCGTATACCAACGCCAAATACTCTACATTCTATGAACTCTATATACGTTATTCATATTTGTATTTATATATATTCTCCAAATATACATACATATATATGTATGTAGATTCGAAATCAAATAAAACCATAAAAAATACCACATTATTCAAAAGTAAAAACAGTCGAAAAGATATAATAATTAGATAAATTAGATTAATCAATAAAATTATAGAAAAAATATCCCATAAACAACATAGAATAACTATTCAGTATACCTCTCCTCAAACGTTAGATATATTCAAAGTGCAATAATCACACCAGAAATAATATTGAAAAAAAAAAAACAAATCTGCGACATTATAAAAGGACAGCGTTTTGAGTATGGGTATGGGTTGTCCCGCTGGGGATCATATCACAAAAGATCGCAGACCCGGCGGACTATGAGTTGCCTTGAGAGATAATTGGATAGACGAGATGCTATTTATCAATAAACCTTTCAACTTCCAAGGATGTAGATTGTCATGTATATTATATTTTTATTACATTTTTGATAGTATATGTCGCATCAATGAATACGGTTCTTCATACTTAAAAATATTATACAGACAGAATTGTATTAAAAAAAAAAAAAATTAAAGCATACAATAGCAACAAGCATAATAATATATTACTTTTTGGCCTCTTCTCCATATAGAAGAAGGGTTGGAGCTTAATCCACTACGCTGCTCCACTGCGGGTTGGTGGATAATTTTCTATCATGAGTAACGATCGTTATCAGGTGTCTATGATAACAACCGGGACCGACGGCCTTACGTGCTCTTCGAGGAACGGTGAGGAGACCCACAAGGACTTATACCCAGACGGGAAATAAATATTTGTACAAATAGAAACATTTGTCCCGAGCGGGAATCGAACCCGCGACCGCCGGCGCGTGATTTGAGGCAACTACTCGCACCACGACATCAGAACGGTCGTCGTTGAAGTAATTAATCTAAATGTAGGAAATATAAAACTTATAAAATGATTATTCTTTTACATGTAATATCATTAACGACAAGAGATGATCTTTTACGTCGATAATGTAAAAATAATAAGACGTTGTGGTGTCTCTGACGTTTTATACATTTAGATTTTATTTATAAAATGCATATAAATTGTGTTTCTAACAAGGTTCTTTTATTCATTTCAATTTGATATATATTGGGGATTATGGGATATTTCATTCGCAATCATGTCGTCGCATCTGAATTTTAAATAAAGCTACTGATTGAAGATAAATTTAAAGGATTTCCATTTTATATGCGGAAGTTATGCATTACGAGCTCACTTTAAGGAAAATATGATCTTAGGGGCATTTACATAATTTTCAGGAAAAGGAAAAGTATTTTCAGAACGAATATTTTTCACAAAAACGAAAAAATTACATTTTTTTTTTATATTTAGTTTTCATCGTAAATATAGCATAGCATTATGCATTACGAGGAAATATGATCTTAAGGGCATTTATATAACTTTTAGGAAAAGGAAAAGTATTTTCAGGACAATTATTTTTCCCAAAAACGAAAAAAGGACATATTTTTTTAATATTTATTTTTCATCGTAAAAATAGCAATTAGAAAACAGCTTGCATTTTTTTTGTAAATTATTGTATACCAAATTATATTAAAATATAATATAGGTATGTAGCTTTATTCTAGTATTTCTTTAATGAAACAGATTTATTTTTTACGATTTATATAAAAGGTAAAAAAGTCTTAATAAGAAGCGAAGATACCTAATATCTTTGACCGACTACTGAAACCGTTCTTACAAATTGATGTAAGGTGATCTCAAAAGAATAACAACTTTGGAGTGACAAAAAATATCTCAAATCTATTTTAAGTATCGTGCTCAGTCCTGACAATTAAAAAAACAATTATTTAAATCATGAGTCAAAATAACTCATTTTTGTAGGTACACAAACGGTTACATTTTTATATGTATACTAAAACTTATCGAGTAGAGCATCTTTTAGTTTTACATGTCCCTTTTTTGTTCCTTAGTAAATAAAAATGGCTTTAATTTTGAGTAATGATCAATAATCTTGGTATTATTAAAAATTCTAAATATATTAACGAATACTTTGTAATGGTAGCTTAAGTCGTTTTTGTTTAATCTGGTTATAAATTTAATTTATGAGGTGTTTTTTCGCATGATAACTGTTTCTCGATTCTATTATTTTTCTCTCACGATAAACTTCTAATCTAAAAATCTTTCTAATGATTTAGCTTTGTGGATTTATACGTATCTAATAAATAATTAGACGTTTTTTACGTTTTGACGGTTTGTGTTATTAAAATAAAATTAATTTGATTTTGTGTATTAAATATCGGTTTCAAATACGAGCTAGTAGCGCTGATTTTTCAAAATAAATTATTTAAAAAAATAATTTAGTCAATTTTAAATGAATATGTCTTTAAATTTTACCTCGTTGCATTTGAAGGAAATTCTGAAACATTTATATTCGACAACAACACAATGAAGTTGCACAGTGGATTAACATGCAACCCATCTCCTCATACGAAAATAACACAGCGAAGCCGTCTTTTTTCGAGTAGACAAAAATAAAAATATTATGGACCTTAGTTTGGAAAATAATAAGTGTACGTTTTAGTACATTTTTAATAATATCATTTCATATGATATTATTAAAAATTAAATTTAATTGAGCTGCTCTAAATACCACAGGTACTTAAGATGACATGAATAGGCACAGTGTAAATGGCAGCGAACGCTTTTATTTGTAGTATCTTTTGTGTATTAAATTAATATACTGATGTATTTTAATTGTTATATTTGTTAACTACTAAATTGAATTTTATATTTAAAAAAAAAAAAAAACTGGTTAAGTAAGATCCGGACACCCCGCATGAATGGTTCTATAACACTGTAATATATATCTATGTATAATATATTTTAAGATCAAATAAAAATGTCAAAAAAATGTTTTTTATTTAGACAGACCCTTTAACTTCATTTGATTTTTATTATTTGTTGTTATAAAGGTTTTAAATACCAAACATAGTATAGATTCTCTGACAGGTACACGTTGTTTGTAACGGTTTAAAGATAAGCCTTTTGAAAGACGGACAGTCGAATGAACGAATGGACAGCATCTCAGTAATAGGGTTCTGTTGGCCTACTTTAGTACAGAAATATAAAAAACTTTCAGTTTCAGTTGTGTTTTTTTTTTTTCATTTTCAGTTATATAATTTGAGCATTTTAATGGTAATTTAAATACCCAAATTTGAATTTTATATGCCATTAAAAATTATTAAAACATTAAAAAAAATAATAATAATTGTTGGCTTAACGTCTAGAAACGTTGAAGTTACTAATAACAAAATATTATTAAATAAAATTAATTTACTCCAATAGTTGCATGCGTGATTGATAGATTTCTGTCGATCTAACGTCCGATAGACATCGTAAAACTAAGAAAGTGGTCATGGAAAGACTTAATTTATTGTTATGTTAAATTTAAAAACAGGAAGACATTACTTGGAAGTAGTTTTATTCTGAAATGTACGGACTCGGCATCCGACCGATCAGTTTTTATCGATTTAAACGAATATCTAACGTATGTGTTATGTCCGAATTTTTATAAAAAATAAAGTAAGTAAACAAGCCTCACCAAATATTAGAAAAGCATTTTTTATGGTTTCTTCTAAACCGCTGTCAGTAGTGTACTGAACACAAAAAGCGTTAATGTCCGCTTTGTAATGTCCGTTCAGAGGCTGCTTGTGTAAAAGTACCGACGAATACACATTATTTATTATCTATGACATTCAAAATATTAAGCCACTTTTTGTTAATATTTTTTATATTTTGTCTTATTTTTTTAATGAATTATTATTAGCATATTATAGTAAAAAATAATTTAAAAAGTTTGCACATCAAGATGTAATAATTATTTAAATTACGCCACTAGAGAGTGGTAGCAATTACAGCAAATAGTCCTTTAATAATAAATCCATTTCATTAACATTAATAAAGTAAAAGGTAATTATCAAGCCAGTTATTTTTTTTCATATCTGGAGGCACGGCAGTGCCTCCGCCAAGTCGAGCAAAAAAAAAAAAAAAGTGGCACGGCCGTACTATCTTTTCTCGAAGCAACTCAGGCCATTTTCGACCCCCTATAACTTCGTTGTGGATAAAACTAGAAGTCTGAATTTTCAATACCCAAGCAGGCATTGTATAAACACGGTATATTTCAAATTTCATTCAATTTGAACCAGTAGTTTAAGAATTATAATTAGTCAAAGTTTCGAATTTTGTCACTCACTGACTGACCGATCATCAAAACTCTAAGGCACTTCTAGCAGACATAAAAGCTTCAAATTTAGAATACCATTAGTGTTTAGTTTATAAACCAAGGAAAAATTCAAATATTGTGCAATTTCGGTCCAGTTTTCTAGATACACCAACTGCATAAATAACTTTGTAATCCCATATAAATATATAGGATTACAAAGTTACATTTGCAGTGAATGAATCAATGTACCCGTACAAATATAACATAGTGGAATAATAGGTGTAGATAGGTACCTAGATATAATTATCTTCAAAGGTAACCTGTAAAATGGTCAATGGAATGAAAAAGCAAGAATGGGACATGTCTTATGTAGCTGTACCAAAATCACGCAAAGTATTAAAGAACACTAATAAATCATAACCGCGACTGGCTGAGGTGATTTGCCCGTTCCAAGGCTTCCACGCTTCCCGTACGTAAGTTATTTTATTTTATTCAGTTGGCAGCTATATTAAACCTATCCCTCTAATCGGTTTCTACACTGCATTGTAGCAAAACGCTCAATCGCTTGGCGGCACGTCTTTGCCGATAGGGTGGTAACTAGCCACTACCAAAGACTCCCACCAAAGCAGATCAGAGAAAGAAAATTTACTCTGCCGGGGATTGAACCCGGGATCTCCCGCTTAATATACAACAGCGCGCACCATTTCGCCAGCGTGATCATCATTTTTTAGTTCATATAATTATGTCATTATTAGAATGCACCTGATTGATTAAGTGAGTCATAACAGCAATAACTGTTAATTAATGTATATTAACATTAAATAAATAAAAATAAATATAGAAAATAAGGACTCAAAATAACTTTTGTATTTTAAAGCTATAACTTCTTGATGAGAGTAAATTTTTATACGATGCGCGTGTACTCTGTGACAAAAAACCGACAACATAAAGCTAAGTAGTAGGCGCCGCGCAATTACGCTAACTTACTTCATTGCGCTGGATGTGTCAACTCACTTTTTACAAGCTTTTATTTTGTTTCACCTGTCTCGATATTTGTCATCAAATCTTGCAAATTAAATTTGATCCAAAATAATAGTAAATCATGTGACAATGCAATATTATGATTACATGGTGCTGATTTGATGGAGGAGCTAGAAGGTAGCCAAAGGATTATAAATAGGACTAAGGATTTTGGGCCCGTTTGAGTCCTCTAGACAAGTAAGTTTGTCTTTCAATGGTAACCAGGGTCTGGTGATAAAGTTGGAATGTGGTCATAGGAACTCAGTAATGAAACGACGCAACCCCATCGAGTTTTGGCTCGTTTGGTTCGTCTTAACGAATACTTTGTTTTGAAATGGTTACCAGGGTCTGATCTGATAATAGAGCTGGAAGGTGGCTATAGGAACTTCGCAATGAAACGACACAAACTCATCGAGTTCGGGCTCGTTTGGATCGTCTTGATGAGTAGTTTGTCTTTCAATGGTAACCAGGGTCTGGTGATGGAGCTGGAATGTGGTAATAGGAACACCCTAATGAAAACTACGCAACCCCATCGAGTTTCAGCTCGTTTTATTCGCCTTGACGAGTACTTTGTTTTTAGATGGTTACCAGGGTTTGATCGGATGATGGAGCTGTAAGGTGGCCATAGGAACTTCGCAATGAAACTAAACAACCTCATCGAGTTCAGGCTCGTTTCAATCCTCTTGACCAGTAGTTTATCTTTCAATGGTAACTAGGGTCTGATGATGTAGCTAAAAGGTGGTCAAAGGAAGTCAGTAATGAAACGATGCAACCCCATCGAGTTTCAGCTCGTTTAATTCGTCTTGATGAGTACTTAATTTTTAGATGGCTACCGGGGTCTGATCTGTTGATGGAGCTAGAAGGCAGGCAAAGGTACTTCGCAATGAAACGACAAAACATCATCGAGTTCGGGCTCGTTTGGATCATCTTGACCAGTAGTTTGTCTTTCATGGTAACCAGGGTCTGGTGATGGAGCTGAAAGGTACTCATAGGAACTCTGTAATGAAACAACGCAACCCCATCGAGTTCGGGCTCGATTGAATTGTCTTGACGAGTAGTTTGTCTTTCAAAGGTAACCAGGGTCTGATAATGGAGCTGGAAGGTGATCATAGGAACTCTGTAATAAAACGTCGCAACCCCATCGAATTTTGGCTCGTTTGATTTGTCTTGACGTGTACTTTGTTTTTAGATAGTTACCAGGGTCTTATCTGATAATGGAGTTGGAACGCAGTCGTAAGAACTTCGCAATGAAACGACACAGCCTCATCGAGTTCGGGCTCGTTTGAATCCTCTAGACGAGTAGTTTGTCTTTCAATGGTAACCAGGGTTTGATGATGTAGCTAGAAGGTGGTCATAGGAACTCTGTAATAAAACGACGCACCCCAATCGAGTTTCGGCTCCTTTGATTCGTCTTGACGAGTACTTTGTTTTAGTGGGTTTTCAGGGTCTGTTTCCAGATGGCGCGCACCAACCATTAACTCGGCGCATCGTCTTATTATAAGTATAACTTTTTACGTACGTACATAAGTATACATTCACTTTTTTAAATATTTTTTAAAAGTTTATTTTTATGGAAGTTTAGGTGTAAAAAATCGACAGCAATCTGACAACACTGTTTCCGGCTAAACATACTTCATTCATCTCTCTTGTCAAGTATTTCAAGTTGTCAACTTGAGATCACAATATGTATGACATGACAATCAAATTATATATCTGTATCGTATTGGAAAAGAAAAAGAGGAAGAATATCTACAAAAATAAGAAAACCTCATTAGACCTAGCGAAGGCTTTAAGAAAATACGTTGTTGATATTAAAGAAGCAGAAGACACCGGAAAGGAAAATAAGTAGGACTGTCTACAAAAAGAAATGAGATGCCATCAAAAACATAACTTGTAAAAAGAAACCAAGTCTCGCAACTCACTTCTTCTTCCGTAAAAAGTTGTGAGATCCATGTAATACCAAGTCGGCTAATTTATTCAATCCCTACTTAAGGGTTCTTCTGTTTTAAGTTATTACGTTAGTAGCTAACCTAACAACATCGTATAGTGATCATATCAATATTAAAAATCTTTGATGTTTTAAATAAATAGATTGACTTGGCAATCGCATGAAAACAATGTATCTAAGAAGTAACACATAGGAATATTATATTAAATTAGATTGTTTAGTGCGATTGCCAAGTCAGTCTATTTATTTAAAACATCAAAGGTTTTAATATTGATATGATCACTATACGATGTTGTTAGGTTAGCTACTAACGTAATAACTTAAAACAGAAGAACCCATAAGTAGGGTTTGAATAAATTAGCCGACTTGGTATTACATGGATCTCACAACTTTTTACGGAAGAAGAAGTGAGTTGCGAGACTTGGTTTCTTTTTACAAGTTATGTTTTTGATGGCATTTTATTATCAGTAGACATGACATTCATAGCACGTCTCAATTTTTAAGTGTAAAAATTGTTCTGAGACAATATTTAAACAAAAATATTATATATAATTTTATAAGCAGTTCGTATACACAATAAAAATAAGTGTAAACATCTTAGTAAGTTTTCCTAAAGGGAAACGTATTTTATTGTTTCAAGGTATTTGGTTACCCTGCGCTTTTCGTAATATTTTCCCATTATGCATATAATAAATGTGCTCTTTAGTTTGTACTTAGTTATATTGTTTCAATATATTTTGTAAGATAACTTCTTGTCTAACATCTAACATGTTCAATATTTCTATGCATAATTCATGATTATTTTTAACCGTCGTTTATATAGTTAGCTTATTTTTCAAATAAAAATATATTACCATAATTTTCAGAACGAAATCTGAAAGCGTCGTTTTATTATAACTAATATTAATAAAAATCAATATCACAACGCTTAGGTTTATAGGTAATCATCTTATATCTTTAAACGAGCAATTCTTGTATATATATAATCGGAATCTCGGAAACGGCTCCAACGATTTTCATGAAATTTAGTATGCAGGGGGTTTCGGGGGCGATAAATCGATCTAGCTAGGATTTATTTTTAGAAAATGTCGTTTTATCCCTTTTTTTACGCAATTAAAAAATATCATTACAATACGAAGGTAAATTTCGCTGTCATTGACAAGCTTCTAATAGCTCGGATGGGAATCGGACGGATTCGAAATCAGAAAATCTGGGTTCGAATCCAGGTGATTACACACCATTTTTTTTCCTTTTTTTTCTTTTGAATTAAGAGCTTTTTTACTTTTTATTTTTTATTTAAATAACCAATTCCTATTATTTTACTATTATGTCGGTAAAATCGAAAATATTATTTATGTTTCATCAGTATGTAATGTATCTAAATATAATTTAACCGAGCAAAGCTCGGTCATCCAGGTACTGAATATTATATAATTACACTATTGTATATAAATACTTTTATATATACTTTTTACGGACTTAACATTGTATATTTCTCATGTACCTGTATCAATCGGTAAAGCTATTATTTAAACGTCATTTTAATTAAGAAAATATTTTAAGATTGGGTTTATTTTTGTGTTAGTCGCATCAAAACATCCGTTCCCATCACGCTAGACACAGAATTTTGACAATACATTAAGGCCCGATCCACATTACAGTGCTGATCTCGGTTCGTTCTCGGTCCGATCTCAATCCGGTAAAATGTTTTGTATGACGAATCGTTGCTGGAGCGTGACTTGATCGGACCTTGACTGCCACGGATAGTACGAATACTCTCATCATTTCTTGTGTAACCATATTTTACCAGATCGAGATCGGACCGAGAACGAACCGAGTACAGCACTGTAATGTGGATAGGGCCTAAGACGTGAAGCAAAAACTTTCTACCCCTTTTTACGTAAATTATTTCTTGGGTCAAACTGAGATTAACGTTATTGGTCTATAATATTATTTGTCTATAGTGTTACTGAATATCAAAAATAATCATAATTATGATACTTTCATAGTCATACTTTGTCTAATAGATATTTGTGCTCTGAACTGAAAATATCATATAGGTAAAAAAATGTATTTGTTATTACTGGTTCAATGTTCTTTTTGTATATTTATAATAATAATATCATTGTGATGGTAACTAAAATGTTTCTTATCTCGGTTTCAGTAATTTTATAAGTTTTTTTCAACTTTGATTATGCCTCGACATAAAACGTTGACGGGTCGGAATGAGAGACAAAGAAGAAGGACTTCGCATACAAAAAATAATAGACCAGATGCAAATTTAAATAGTGTTATTATTAAACAAAATGAAGAAGTCAGTTTTGAGAGATCCATGCAAATGTGAACTAATTGAGATTCTAAGACTTTTTATCGTTCTAATTATGATTGTAGATTAATGGATTTACAATGTAGGTTTTGCAATGCGAAAAATTTTGAACCTGAAGTCGTTTTAGGTGACAGGACTGCATTCACTTCATGTTGTCACAAAGGTAAAGCAATATTACCTTAAGTTGAAACAAATATTTTAAATCATTGTATGATGAACTTTTTCAAATGAACCTTCAATAAAAAATAAGTCAACAATTTATTTTCAAAACATTCGCAAATACAATTCATTCAGCTCAGAAGATAAAGTTTCCGAGGCAGTTACAAGTGGAGTGTATCATTTCAAAATACATTATGTTTTTATCACAGATCAGGTCTAATGACTGCTACATACGTCGCTGACAATCATATTTTTATGATGTTGACACTGCTGTCAATTATAGATTAGGTCGAATTTCGACCATTGGGCGACCACTAGTTTACTTTTATAGTCGACCCGCGCGGGTTCGGTTAATGGTTTTTACACATTTGTACAGTTTCATTTTAGTAAACTCTGAAATACAATTTTTTGTGGTAGTTATATTTCAAAGCTATAGGCACAGTGTCGATACTCATTTTCCAGCTGTTCTAATTTCATATTTCTCTTTCCAACCGTTTTTGCTGTAAGATGGTGAGCTCACCAACTCATTCATGTACGTTCATATAGATTTTATTAAGAAATCTTAATCGATTGTAATTAATTGTGCAGATATGTATTTGAGATCTCCATTAAAATGTATCTTATTATTTATATAAATATCAAAATCGGTTCACGATTAGCAAAGGTAAAGATGTTAAGAACATCGCTTATACACTCAAAATAAACAAAACAAAAAAGGCTATTAAAGTAAATTACATTTTCTACTGCAACGTGAAAAAATGTGCCAGTGTTTTTTACGAAATTGTTTCGATCACCATGGGATTTGAACGTTTTTTCTAATTTACTTTTTTTCTGATTGAAGATTAATACAGATAAATATATTGATTCTATTTTTATTACCTTTTTTGTTAACTGCCAAGAGAGCATTTTTCAGATTAAAACTTTTTTGCATACCAAAAATTGTTACGACTAATAAAATAACAAAACCAGTACCAATCTATACTTGAAAAGTAACATTTCCCTAATGACTGACTACGACTAGTTCACCAATGTCATGCCTTACTTATTCAACTAATACTGTTTAATAAGTAAAGATTTTAGAAATTCCATGAAAATTTATGTAACTGTTATATTGTTTTTGAAAATTAGACCCTTAGGGGATGTCCATAAATAACGTGATACATGTGAGTGTGATGTGATTTTTTTCACACCCCACTCCCTTTGTGAGATTATGTGGGATTTTGCTCGACTCTCTCCCTTCTAACCTAATCTCACGTGAGATTTTTTTACGATCGATTTTTATAAAGTGCACACGAAAAAAAGGTTATCACGACTCCCGTACCGATGTTTCCACCTCCAGGCTATACACATTCCTAAAAAAAACCTCATTACGGGTACATGACAACTATTTCACATTTTTAGGTCGAGACCACCTTCCCCCCATGTGAGATTCTGTGAGATTTCGCTCGACTCTACATTTTTAAATGTAACCTTTTTATATCGGGTGTTATTATACAAGATTTTTATAACTTAGGTTATGCAAATATTTATTTGATCTTTTTCTAGACTAGCTAACCCGCGGGCAACTCTGAGAAATTGCTATCAGAGTCCTTGTGTATAAACTGTAGAGTGGAATAATTACCCTATTAAAACCTACCCTTTTAATTATTATGTGCGTGTAATAACAACCACGCAAATAAATTAAAGTACTCTTCTGGGGGATATATTGCACTAAGAGCCAAATTTACTCTAAATTTTTGCCCTAAGTAGAAAATAAACCCGTTTCCTTTCCACTAAAACCATCAATAAAATTCAGTTTATCCTTTGGGAACTATCCTTGTTCGCGCTTAAAGTTTTCATTAAATTTTGTTATCCCAAGAAATATCTTGTCATATAAATTATGTTCTGTTATAGCAAATTTAATATTTTTTGAATGATTACACAGACACCCAAAAAGATTTTTTTTGTATATATTTTACGCTGCAAAAGTAGGCTTTTGCGAAAGCCTATCTTCATATTGTGTACGTAAAGTAAATACGGTTTTAATTTTAATGTTATTACGGTTTAAATGAATGATATATATTATATTCTATACATATAATAAAATTGTAGAAGATTTCAATTCTGTATATTGTATAAAAACTAAAGAAAAAATACCTCTAGGGGTCTTAATACAAATAAAACAAGCCAAAAAAAAACATTTTGAAATTTTTGTGTTTATCTGTTGTCCGGCTTTAACGCAAAAAGTACGGGACGGATTTTGATCAAACTTTTTTTGTTAAATAGCTAAATTTATTTTCAAAATTGGGATACCAGATTGAAATTTTTGTCTGTCTGTCTGTTGTCCGGTTTTCACGCAAAAACTACTGGAAAGGCGCAAGCGTTATGTTTGGTCTCCTTGCCATAGAGTAACTTGAATATCGGGTAAAGAGTTTCAAGCCAGCGCTATCTATTGAGTACCTGTCAAAGTACAATCTAATATATATAAATCTCGTGTCACAATGTTTGTCCTCAATGGACTCCTAAACCACTTAACCGATTATAATAAAATTCGCACACCATGTGCAGTTCGATCCAACTTGAGAGATAGGATAGTTTAAATCTCAAATTATAGTCGCAATTTTAATTTATTGCTAATTATTTGTCTGTTATTATTTGACAGTCACAATTATCTGTTAACTCCAAATGATTCTAACAGATGTCGATACCTTTCGACTGGGTTGAGTAAGTAATCAATAGATGGCGCTGCTATGGTAAATCTACGAACGTGTCATATAAGCTACATTTTAACAGCATAATTACCACGTGTTGTTGAGGCTAAAGTATAAATTAAATTTATTTTTATAATTTTTAAAATTTTAGTTAAATACCCGTGCGAAGCCGGGGCGGGCCGCTAGTATAATATATAGCACATATCCATAAAACGTTGGAGAAAGTATAGCTTGGTAAATATAGCTTGGGTATAGCATTCATGCATTACAATTTCAAAAAATTTGAAAAATAATAATTGTTTTTTGATTCTTCGGCTTTATTGTTCCAAGATAAAAATATTTTAATTTCAAACAATTGAATAATTATTTTTTCTTATTTTACTAATACTATACATATATATAATAATCTATACATATAAAATGCTTTGTCCTGAATGACTGACTGACTGACGGATCAACGCAAAGCCTAAACAGCTAATAGAGACTTGAAACTTGGAGGGTGTGTTCTTTGTATGACGTAGGCATCCCCTAAGAACGGATTTTCCAAAATTCTACTCATAAGGGGGTGAAAAAGAGGGCAAAGTTTATATGGGTCAACGTGATTCCTTGGTCCAATCTATTTCAAATTTTGTATAAATATTTTTCAACAGAATTGATTGAAGACGTATTGAGTATTTTATCGGAATTCATCCCCCAACGGGGTTAAAAGCGAGTAAAAAGTTATTTGCTTCGAAGTTGATATCAATACTCTTTCGTGCTTTTGATTTAAATTACATTTCATTTTGACACATGTTGACAACTCAAACCATCTATTATAATTTTTTTTCACGTAGGTGTAGGTGATCTCTTTTTTTTTTGATGCTCCTGGTGGATCAGGCAAGACTTTTCTATTAAATAATAATACATTATATTTCTATAAATTTACTGTTGGCCAAAGTGAGAAGCAATCGTGATAACGCCTTAGCGGTCGCATTGTCCGAAATTGCTGCAACCGTGCTGCAAGAAGGTAAAACTTCACCCTCCGCGTTTAAACTTCCTTTTAATTTGATACAAACCGAAACCTTTCTGCCATATACCCCAACAAACGCAAAACAATATTGTTTGGGATGAGTGTACTATTGCTCATAAAGGGGGTTTTGAAGCCCTAAATAGATCTTTACAAGATAATAGGAATAATAATTGTCAAATGGAAGAAGATACTGTATTGTTAGCAGGCGATTTCCAGCTGACTTTACCAGTAGTACCCAGAGGAACGCGAGTGGACGAAGCTAAAGCGTACGTGAAGCATTGACAGCCGTTCTGGTGTAGTGGTGCGAGTAGTTACCTCAACGCCTCGCCTCAATGCCGGTGGTCGCTGGTTCGATTCCCGATCGGTGCAGATATTTGTATTTGTGCAAACATTTGTTTCCGGTCTGGTTGTATGTCCTTGTGGGTTTCCCCACCGTGCCTTGGAAAGCACGTAAAGCCGTCGGTCCCGGTTGTTATCATGGATACCTGGTAATAATCGTTACTCATGGTAAGGATATTATCCGCCAACCCGCAGTGGAGCAGCGTGGTGGATTAAGCTCCAACCCTTCTTCTATAAGGAGAGGAGGCCTTTGCTCAGCAGTGGGTTGTTTACAGGCTGATATAGTACAGAAGCATTTGTGGCCTTCAGTAACAAAACTGAGCCTTACCATAAATATGAGAGTCCATCTGAGCAGTAACATCTCCCATGTTACTGCCGGACAGTTCTCAGACCTGTTGCTTATAATACGAAATGGACGAACGAAGTCGCGGGCAAAAAGCTAGTATTTATATATATTTTTATTTGTATATATAGATCGCTTCGCATATTAAATATGTTTTACAATATTCCATCGCACGTTGTTGTTATACTCGTATTTCAATAGTACGAGTTGATCATCCTATTGTTAAACTAAACACGTAGAACTTGCAAAGAAAAATGAAGGTGAAGTTTGGCAAAGTCTATGAATACTTTTTTTTACTTTACATGAATAAATGAATATTATCTCACTATATTCCGCCGCAATGTTAACTTATTTAACTATCGATTACGTATTTCTAATTATTGTTTGTTATTTGTGCTCAAAGGTATTGTACAATGTTGATTCTGCGGCGGAAGATCCCCATAATATGTAGATACTTTATTTAAATTATATTAGTTGAGTTTACTCTTAAGTTTGCCTAAGTCATATAAACAGCCTTTGGTTCCATTCTAGGTAATTTATAAGGATATTGTTATAATATTATTATACTTTACAGTAACTTTGTAAATAAAGTAATCAATTTATGTAGGTACCTATGTATATCAAGAATTTTTATAGAATATGACGTATTACTTTGACTTTATGACGTTAAATAAAAAAAATACAGATAAGTTCAAATTTAATAGGTATTCCCATATAAGAAATGTATTTATTTGGCTTTAGGCTCGATATTAAAAACTATGTAAAGTTTAATAGAAACTCTATCATGCGGACGTCCGACTTGAACTTTTTTTGTAAGTTACTAATATAAATATACGAATGTCTAACAATCATCCGAAACGTATCTTACTCTTATTCAAACAAAAGTAAGGTAAATAACATAGCAATAATATTTTTTGTAAATTGTAATTAAAAAAAAAATAATAACATAAAATTTTAAAAAAATTATTTAATAAACATTAAATATTTTTTTTTATTATTATTTAAATGTATGTACGTAGCAAAAATAATATTTCAAATATTATAATAAAAAATTTAATACATCCCACGAAACAAATTTTCGAAAAATTCGGTTGTTAATTTTGAAAACTATAACTTTATTAATAAACTTTACATATTGATCAAATTAATCAGGTATTGATGATTTTAATTTTAAATAACCCCGTGAAAGTTTTTTTTTCTAAAGACATATAATTTTCGTAATATTAGTATCTAAATTTTTAATTTCTAAAGTATAACTAAAATAAGTGTATCTAAATTCTAACGTAAATTAAAAAAAAAATGTAATTTAAATATAACAGGTAAGCTAACAAGTTTAATTCACTTACCGTTTTAACGTCGCGTCGTAAGCTGTGGAGTAATAGAAAACGTCGTTACGACAAAGTTTATAGTATTCAGGTTGTCTCTGCAGGTTTCAGCGTGACGGTGGTTTGAAAGCAAATGGGTGTTTGAGGGTGAATCTCGCGATTATATACTCGTAGGGTACGCGCTGTCCTCGGCGCGTAGCGCGTAGGTGAGGGCCGTATATACGACAAGCCTATCTAACGGGTTAATTAATCTGTTACAGCAGATTTTATGCAAGCGAATACTGTTTTAGTGTTTATTAAAATAATGGCACGTTTGGTTTGCACTCTTTTTTATATATCAGGTTAAAACAGTTGAAATAAGCTTGATGAGATTTTAAATTGCAATAATGTACAATATACTTGGGCAACTATATATTCCAATTTTTGCGATTCATTTGATTTTTATTAAAAGACATATTATGTAACAGCCATTATTAATATTTCTTTCTAAGCAACACGCGTACGGTAGGCGGAAAATAAATAATATTTTATTCCAGGCCTTTATAAGCTTCAATATATTTTTATTAGTTTAGATAGAAGTTTATCAAGTTGGATTATAAAGCACGTGTTCAGCTTTGACTTCGACTACATGTTTGATATAAGCTTACAGCCGATGGTACAAAGATTAAATCGTGAAAAAATATGAAATTGTGAATTTTATGTTTTTAAATGGGAATAAAGACTGTTATATTTACATCACTATATTTCTGAAAAACTATAACTATTCTATGTTTAATATTCTCAAATAATAATATATTTTTTTGCATTGAAATAAAACAACATAAATTACATGAACTATATGTATATATTATTATATATTATGTATATAATTATATTATTATTGTACAGGAATGTAGTGTTTCTTCTCATGAGTTTTAAAGAATAATAAATACCGGTAACTTTATTCTAAGTTCCTTTTAGAGCGAACTATACTTTAATGGCTTGCTCTCTTGCGAAAACTATTGCTAGCCTTTGTGCTCGTAACATATCTTTTGCTCGTTTCCCTTTTTATTTTATCGCATATATATGAGATATATGCATAGTTGTATGAGAGCCAAGGTTGTACCCTAACAACATTGTAAATGCAAAGATTGTGAGGATAGATGGATGTGAAGTAAATAAAATAAAAGTGTTAAAATAATTTTGTAAACTAGTTTTTAATTTTTAGCGAAAAAAAATGTGAAGATAGATGTTTATCACTCTTTCAAGCAAAATCTACTGAAACGATTAAGGTAAGGTAACGTAATGACGTGGGAATAGTTATTGTAAAATAAACTGGCACTACAGTGCCTACTACTACGTAGTATTCAAAAATTGATATTGTATACATACAATATCAATTATTTACAATCAAATATATAAATATATCATTTTTTATTATTGTTTATAATATCTGTAGCTTACGAGATAATATCAAACCATTTATTACGTATTCTTTAAGCGTCTCTATATGAAAGTTTCTAACCACGCGACTTAAAGGTTAAGTGATGAATTATTATTATCTTTTCAGCGACAGGCTGGCCTCGGCAAGAAGGCCAAACTTCTCCTCCATGAGGACTCTCCGGTTCACCTCTGAACAGTCCCGATGACGCCGTATCTAGCAGGACCGGGTTCTATGCCAGCCCGACACAGGCACAGGCACGTTACTGGAGACGCATTAAGTAGCGCCCCCTTATACACCCCCCTTCGTCGCCTGCGGATAGAGTCCACGTCGGCGGCCTTCTCTCTCACCCGCTCGTTGGCTACCTTCTGGGACATTACTGTCATGCAGAAGGAGACCATCGCCTTCCAGGACTCGTCGTCGCTGAGCATTGCGGTGATGACGCTCGGGAGCGACAAGTCCCCTCTGAGCAACGACGTCAGATCTTGACGCAGCGCCGCCCATCTCGCGCAATACCTCGAGGGTGTGCTGGGCAGAGTCCACCACCGCGCCACAATCGTAACATTCAGTTGTCGGCTCCCACCTGATCCTCCACCCTCCGATCTGCAGAGCAACTCCCGGTGGAGGTCCCTTGCAGCTGGTCCCGCGAAAGAGTAGGGCTTCGGTCTTGTCAATACGAAACCTAACTACCACATGAAGCCCTAAATTCTTTATGCGGTTGATCACGAGATCGAGTCCGACCTCGGCTAGCCGCGCGCCGCCTCTTTGTAGTCTCGTCCCCGGGAGTAAAAGAAGGTGTCATCCGCGTAGCAGATGACACCCATCCCGGGGAGGAGACGGCCTCGCAGGACCCAGTCGTACCCGATGTCCCACGGGATCGAACCAAGAACTGATCTCTGCAAGACACCGCAGCCGAATCGCCGCCACTCCACGGACCCCGATCGGTTCTCGTTGCCTTAGCTCCGATCGGATAGGTACGCCCCCAACAGCCTCTCTAGATACGGGGGACTCCGAAGTATTTCAGTGCCTCCTGTATCACTGCGTTCGGGAGACTTTTGAAGGCGTTCGCGATTTTCAGCGACACCGCGATCACTACCTCTCTCCTGTGTTCCGCCTCATCCGTCACCACCTGCAGGCGTTTGAGGGCATCGATGGTCGACCGTCTTGCTCGGAACTCTAACTGGGATTCTGAAAATTCGGGTCCCGAGCCCTCCTCCACGTGCTGAATGAGCCGGGAGGCTACCACTCTCTCCAAGGCCTTCCAAGCTTCGTTCAGTAGCACCACCGGTCGCACCGCCGAAGCCAAGTCTGGGGTCCGCCCTGCTTTGGGAAGTAGGCAGAGCCGACCCTCCTTTCAGGCCTCCGGGTACTCTCCAGACCGCAGGCAGCGGCCAAACAGCTCCCGGAGGCTGTCACCGAGGTGACCAGAGCGATTGCGAGCACTCTCCTATACAAATATATATGATATAAATTAACATAAAATGCACAATTATAAATTTCATAATTAAGAAAAGTGTTGAAATTTATTTTCTGGTTTATTTATTATCTTAATGATTTTAATTTTATTCATAAAATACTAATTACTCCAAACAAAATTACAAGAAAGTTTAAGAACTTATTGTTTTTCTACAATAAAACACACTTTTTCTAGAGTAGGTAAAAGCTTTAACAATCACTATGCAAGTACATTCCTCGTTAGGAGATGAATATAACGAGCGAACTCTTTCATGGATTTTATAGAGCCTTTAAAGTCTTAATGGTAAAAGAATGATATCTGTACTTTAAAGTAAATTTACGTCAAATATATTGAAATGATTAACATGAATGTAAAATGTCAAAATTTAATTAAAGTTACGAAATAAAAAAATAAATAATTAAAGTAACAAGTAAACGTATTAATTACCTTTTATTCGCTTATTAGTCTATTTAAATATTTGTAAGTAGAAGCTGATAAGTATTTATTTATTTAGAATGGTGTCCCCATATTTATATGTATATTAAAAAAAAAAAAACAATTTAAAAGCTATTCACAGTAGTCTGGTGAAAATCAAATATTGTTTGTTTAATTATTTGTCATGAAATGAGTTATTAGTATTATTATGTTTTGTTTTATTTATATATTAAACTTATTTCATACATTTTTAAATATAGGTACTCATAAAACAACAAAAATATGTAAAATATAAAAAATAGTTCTCCTCCTGTGGCAGGTTGAGGCCAAGGCCGCCGGTAGTTAGGGCTCCAGGAACAGCTAAGGAACCTCCTCACAATACATGCCGTCTCAAGCAACACAGCCTTTTGTATCCGACCTTTGATCCAACTGTCTACTGAAAGTTTCTTAAGGTATTGGTCGAAACTCTTCGCTAATAACCGACATTGATTTTTCATTGACGACTGATTGATTGCGACATTGAAATTTATCACCACTGACCGACACAACAATAGGAACAATTATTGTTGAGTCGACATTCCACATGACGGTAATCTCGTGGACAAGGTCCAAATATTTACTTAATTTTTCTTCTTCCGCTTTTACGAGATTATCGTCAAGTGGAACTGTAATGTCAAAAATAATTGTTTGGCGCGCTGATAGGTCAGGTTTATTGGCTGCTTGCGTCGAAAACGCAAGCCCCTCACCTTCCGTCTGACACAGGTTCTCACCGGGCACGGTTGCTTTGGTGACTACCTGTATCGGACGGCCCAAAGGGAGCCGACGACTGAGTGTCACGATTGTGGCGCAGCGGTGGACTCTGCCCAGCACACCCTCGAGGTGTGCCCGAGATGGGCGGTGCTGCGTCAAGGTCTGACGTCGGTCGTCGGAGGGGACTTGTCGCTCCCGAGCGTCATCACCGCGATGCTCGGCGACGACGAGTCCTGGAAGGCGATGGTCTCCTTCTGCGAGACAGTAATGTCCCAGAAGGAGGCCGACGAGCGGATTAGAGAGGAGGCCGCCGACGTGGCCTCCATCCGTGGACGACGAATGGGGGTGCGTAGGAGACGCTACTTAATGCGCCTTCAGTAACGCCCTTGTGCCCGTGTCGGGCCGGGATGGGAAACCGGTCCTGCTAGACACAGCGTCGTCGGGACTGTTCAGAGGTTAGCCGGACAGTCCCCATGGAGGAGAAGTCTGGCCTTTTCAGGAGGCGCATTAAGTAGCGCCTCCTACGCACCCCCATTCGTCGCCCGCGGATGGAGGCCACGTCGGCGGCCTCCTCTCTCATCCGCTCGTCGGCCTCCTTCTGGGACATTACTGTCTCGCAGAAGGAGACCATCGCCTTCCAGGACTCGTCGTCGCCGAGCATCGCGGTGATAATGCTCGGGAGCGACAAGTCCCCTCCGACGACCGACTTCAGACCTTGTCGCAGCACCGCCCATCTCGGGCACACCTCGTGACACTCAGTCGTCGGCTCCCTTTGGGCCGTCCGACACAGGTAGTCACCAAAGCAACCGTGCCCGGTGAAAACCTGTGTCAGACGGAAGGTGAGGGGTTTGCGTTTTCGACGCATCCACCGCTCAAGGACCGGGTGAATGGCAACCGTTACGCGTGTGCCATATGGCTGCACCGCCAGGTCCTCCCCCCACCTTCGCATTAGCGCTTCCTGCCCTAGGGATCCTGTTGCCTGCAGATACGGGACCCTCCAATTAAAGCGGCTGAAGGCTCCCGCAGGGGTTTAGTACATTATTGCACTCCCAAAGTGCAGAGTCCGACATAGATCTAGGACTGCCGACCCGGGCGTCCTGGATATCATCCGTAAATGGATTCTCCTGCGACAAAAAAAAATTTATTAGCAATGCATTGTTCCCATTTCCTATATAAATTCCGTTGGTCGCTTTGAAACATGCTATTTTGATAATGTTGATTCCTGCGTTTCGCGTTTCGTATACCTTCTAATGGATTTTTCTCATGCACAGAGTTTTTGTTTCAGGAAACCAATGCGATCTGAGACTGATGTCATGTACTCACTGAATTTTATTTTGGCACCTGCACATCTTCGGAAGACTATTATTTTCGTTTTGTAGTTGTTGTTTGTTAGTATGCTAATTAAGGTTCTGGTTAAACTTATTTGTTCACATTATATTAAAACGTTTGTATCGAATGGCAAGTTTAATAAACATTAATTCACTTGATTTATTTGTGGTGTAATTATGTTTTGTATTAAAATATGTTATCATAATTGTATTGCATGAGAGTAACATGTTTTTCATTTAAATGTTATAATAATAAATAGTTTGTACTGTCCAGTTTAAGTAAAATATTAATATTTTATACATTTAAATAATCATCAATGTCGTTTAATATTATTTTAGTTCATCCTGTAAAGCCCATTTTATAACGGAAATGTATTTCAAACCTGTTGCGAATTTCGTTATTACTACTTAATACTGATTTAGATATAAAGTTAATCAGCTAGCTTTTAAGCTGTTTTTATATAAAATCAGACGTTCATTAAATGCTTGTAATTTGTTTTCTATGAATATGAAATACACCTGTTATTTCTATATTAGAAGTTCTTTATTAAAATTTCAATTGTAGTAAATAGTAAATAGACCTACCTAGAATTTAATGACATACTCGAATTATATATAGCGAAGTCCATCATTCATGATAACGTGACAACGTAAGCTTTAATAACAATTAGAGTTGTGAATGGCGAGTAACGATCATACTGCGGTAAACAATCATGATAAGAGCAAAGCACATAAGCGTTATTATTATCCGAGTAATCCTTAGCTCGGAAGAGTTTAATATTACCTGGAAAGTGGATATCTATAAAGTTTAATCCGACTTATAAAATGTTGGAATGAATATTAACATTGTTAGTTCCATGTTGGTCATTAAAATATTTTAGATTAAAAATTAATTGCAAATTAAAAACACGTATTAAATTATATTTAACTAACTTTAAAAAATAAGTAAATACATCCGTACTTTCTTCCTTAATTGAAAAAGATTAATTTTACTTTACTGTCATTTATTGGAACGAAGTTCCGTATGGGACGAACGGGGTACTCTAAGGACGTTTGTGCACTACAAGGAATTTTACTGTTCGGCAGTCCGATTTTTTACGGTTCGATATGGCACGCCATATAAATGTATATACTAGTTTGTGCACTTTTTACGGTCCGACATTATACTTTTTCTCATTAATTTTTATATAATCTTCATGCAATTTTTTTCATGCTACATCGGACCGTAAAAAATTGGACTGCCGGACAGTAAAATTCCTTGTAGTAGAAAATCAAAATATTCACTTCAATATTTATTCTTAATTGTAATTATTTAAAAACCAATTGATAATGATTTAATTTACTAGTTAATTTTTATAAAAGTTACAAATTTAGTGGTTTTATTTCTGAACTGGTATATTCTTAAAATGATTTGACACCATGTAGTAAGACCCCAAAACCTACGCAGCAAAAACCTATTGTTTATTGCTGCGCAGGACCCGCCCTCACTTGATGGCGTTTTTTATATATTTTTATGAATCATTGTAAATAAAATAAAAATGTTAAAATAATTTTATAAAGTAGTATTTGATTTTTAGCGATAAAAAATTATAATAAAAAATTTATACCCGAATAATTATATTTTATTAACCGACTTCAAAAAAAGGAAGAGGTTCTCAATTCGAGCCAAGGAAATACGATAATATACCTAGCAATTATAATAGTGTCTGTAACCGTCCAGCTTAGTATAAATAAAATTAGTTATCGAGCTACAGATTCACTCATTCACAGATCAAGAAATAACAAAAACTAAGAAAAAAATAGAACGACTTCAAAACAAAAAATTATAAGACAAAAAATGTACCAAAACGTAAACCGCCCTTCCTGTCAAACCACGCGCGCTTCGTCCTGTTGCGTCTGAGTGCGTAATAGTGTACACCTTTGTAATGTTAAACTACGTTGGCTGACACCGACTCCGAAAATAACAATAATTGTACATTATATTATCGTAATAATTTGTTTATAGACAAAAGAATACTTAAATTTTTTTTTCTTTTTAGTGCATTTTTGTTATACAATTTTTTTATTTTAAAGTCGGTTTTATTTTTTATTAAAATTTTGTTTCATGTTGTTTATGCTACTCACAGGTATCGAGAATTGAAGTTCCGGTGGAATATGTTTGTTGTTGAGTTGAAGAACGGAATTCCTCAACGGACGACAGCAAATAACTTCCGACTGGTAAAGAGTACACATTCTAATAAGGACCGATGATTAAACGGCCTGATTTTCAATCGTTTCAATTATATTTCTATAACCGAAATAGTAATGAACATTTATTATCTGAAATATTACTTATTAAATTTTGCTTTCTACATAGCTAAGCGATTTTTTTTTTAAATTGAGACCTAAACTGAACTGACTGATAAACACAAGCTATAAATGTCCCACAGCTGGGCAAAGGTCTCCTTTTCTATACGAGAGAAAGATTGGAGCGTGATCCGTCACGCTGCTTCACTGCAGGATAGCGGATAATTTTACTACGAGGAGAAACGGTCGTTATCAGTTAGTTTATGACCGACGACACCAGGTGCTCTCCAAGCCTCCAGTAGGTCTCCGCAAGAGTAAACTCCCAGATCAGAAACAAATATTTTTTGAGAAAACAGATTACAATTCGCGACTATCGTCGTTAATGGAACTATCGCTTTAGGACACCTAGCAAACGTCATTTTTACAAAATTTGCATTTTAGACCTGAAACCTAAATTCGTATTTTTATAGTACTTTTTGGGGTAGTAAACTCAGCGTTATTCTTACAATATTTAACAAAAAGTAACCGTTAAAAAAGTTTATACTTTTGATTTCGCTAGTGTTTGTTACCCCTTAATTAAAAGAGCCTATCAATCATATCAGTCATTGGATGTCTACTGTTGAACGGATATCTCCCCCATCAGCCTCCCGAGTTCAAATAGATACATAGATACATCAATGATCGAAGGGTTTGTCGACCTCATTGATTTTTTTTATATGGATAAACACTTTATTGCACTCACATTAAACTGTACAAAAAATAATGAAATACACAGTAATAAAAAAAGAAAATGGTACAAGGGCGGCCTTATCACTAAAAGTAATCTCTTACAGGCAACCTTATGGATGGATTAAATTAAAATTGGAAAGGTGGAAACGGTGCATAATGTCTATTTTCCGAGGTTTTTGATTAGTGAATTTTATACATACCTATACATACACTAATACATACATACATATATTATATATATATATATTTATATTTTTTACTTAGTAGAGTATTATTTTGTATGTTGTAGGATCTTTTCTGACTTTTTAGGTAGCAGGGCCTGCAAAACGCGCTTTTGAAAAAACTGTGTCGACCGATGGGCGTCAGTTCGTTTCCATCGGTTGTTTTACTATTTAAGATGTCAGCTAGCTATGTCAGGCATAGAATACGATAATTCTGTCTCCGAGTAGTGATTTATATGTTTAAGTTTATTTCGTAACCATTATAATGTGATTTTGTAGATAACTAGAATTCTATATCAAAGATTAAATACAACGTTATCGGTTTGGCATAAGCCAGACGCACTGGATATTATATAGAAGTTGCCGAAGACCATATATTGTTACTTTGGCGTAACTAAAGGCCAATATGGTATAGGTTTCTTAATAAAAAAGCATTTAATAACCTGCCTAGAGAAAGCCTATATATATATGTATGTAATGTATGTGTAGAGAGTTTTACTGCAATCTGTGAACGAATCTGTGTACTGAACTTGAGTATAAAAAATATTTACTAATGCAATCATTCTGTTCTCTTATATTTACGCGAATTTTATTCATTTAATTAAAAGTCTAAAAACGGATTTTATCGCGTTTATTATTTAACAATATTTAATTTAAATTATTTCCCGACGTTTCGGACCCTTTACAGCGTCCATGATCTCGGGGGACTGAGGTGGTGGGTGTCCGAATAATGAATCAATTGTTACATACCCCGCTTTTTATACAATTATAAAGTATTACTTTTGACCGTTCCTATTCACACAGAATGAACTTGTTGTGTCTGGAAGTCGTGCTGTGTTCTTATTTTCCTTGGGTTCAATTAATTTTAGAACTGGTTCCCAAGCTGGTGGTACGTTCCAACCATCCTCTCTATTGAAATTAGGATGTTTTTTTTATTTCAATAGCCTCGCGAATCATCCTTGGTAGGAATCGGTGTTCTTTAGCGAGAATTTGTGGCTTATCAAATCTAATGTAGTGGTTGGTACCTTGTTGAGTATGCTGATACACAGCAGACTTTGTCGACCGTTGGTGTTTAATGTCAGCTATATGTTCTTTTACGCGTGTCTCTATACTCCGTTTAGTTTGTCCTATATATGAAAGACCACATTCACAGTCTAATTTGTAGACCCCTGCATCTTGTAAAGGTATTTGGCACTTGAAACGTCGGGAAATAATTTAAATTAAATATTGTTAAATAATAAACGCGATAAAATCCGTTTTTAGACTTTTAATTAATGCAATCATTGTTCAAGTACATGCTACCTTTGACGCAAGTGAACTAGAATTAAAAAAAAAGATCAAATTCAAGAGTCTTAAACTTTGCAGTAAGGTAAAAGCTCCCATTACGGAGGCATTTCGCAACATTTGAAAGTAAGAAAGAAAAATAAGCATTTGTAAGTGTCTTATCAAGTGTAAAAAATTATTTTCGGCAAGAATAGAGATTAAATTTCATATCACTTCTGACACTTTATTTCTTTGTAAAGGATTTATTATATAAAACAAATGTTTAAAAAATCAAGTCGATTTTCCCTAATACGGAGGTATGAGAGCCAATTACGGTCATAGTCGGTTCCTAATACGGTGGGTAAGAAGTTTGTTTACGAACATAGTTTGTTGGTTTCGTACAGTAAATTTTATCCTTCCTAACATATGATATAAATGCGAAAGTGACTATGTTTATTTGTTTGTTTAGCTTACAGGCTTTTAATGATTGGCTGATTTTAGTGAGATTCGATATAGAAACAGCTTATGACCCGTGTTAACTAATATGTACTAACGTACTATACCTCAATGGCTAAAACTCACACGGGATGGGGAAATATGGGAATGGTTCCAATTTTATAGTATAAAAATACATTTATAGGTAACTTTACTAACTATCAATTTATTATTTTTATTAACTAATTATTAAAAAACAATTTCATGTAACAATTGCTTCAAATCTGAACCTTTCAAAAATCAACAGTTCGTAGAAAATAATTATCAAAAACTTAAAAAAGTACAGTACAGTGTTCAGTACAGTTTTCAACAAATTTAGCGACAGTGTGTAGCAACTGTTCTTTAGTCACTGGAAATCCACATTTACCAAGGTAATGGATCCAATCAATGACTTGTTGCTCTTCGTTTAGGTTAAGTACTGTCTGTTTACCACACTTTTCATTGTCATAAAGCTCATCACGTTTGCTCCGTAAAATAGTCTCGGGCACATTATATTGTTTTCAGGCTTTGTAAATTCTCATGCCTTGTCGAATTGGGAAAGTGCTTGTGCCACCTCATCATTAGTATAAGACTTGCGTTTCTTTCTGTCCATATTATCTGCAAAAACAGAAATAAAATTTATATTTATTTAAAATCAAAAATTTATCTATAATATGTATATTCTATGAAGTTCCTTTTACAGAGATATATCCACCGTATTAGGAGGTCATAGAGCCTATCACGGTGGTACTTGAAAATTCCTACCTCAGTAATAAGAGAACTTCTCGTATTTTTATAATCCTAATTCTGACCCATCAAAATTTAGATCATAAAAAAATGTAAGTAACTTAGTCGAAATACAATAAATTTTTGATTAAGATACGTAAGACTCAAGTTAACAGCTATACAAAATTACTACTTTTTAATCAATTAAAATACACCTACTTTTTTAAACCTTTCTATGAAAACGACATTTTGCTTTCAATAGTTTTCATATTTAAATAAGATTTCTAGCAGATAAAACATAACGCAGAAAAAGGTTTTTAGTTTCTGAAATTAAAAATTATTTAAACTAAACTTGGAAATCATTAAATAAGTTATTATATTGAAAGTTATAAGCAAGTAAATATAAAGCAGTAATTCCCCTAATACGGATGATACCGCCGTATAAGGATTAACCTACGAATTTCGTGTCCTATTACCGTGCTATTTTGTTTTTGGTTTTTAAGGTATATAATCAGTTAGAAATAGTAAAAGACCTGAATGAATAGTAAGTATAATAATAGAAAAAAGTTATAAATGCCATATTCACCAAGTTGAACTGTATGTTCGTATAAGAAACTTAGTTAAAAAATATGAGTACACTTACCCAAATCGTTCCGCGTTTATATGGGAAATTCTGCCGCAACTCCGCCGTGGCACAAACTGATTGATTTTCATAAGTTGCCTTTGTGTTACAGTTGCAAATGTCAGATATATAATGAAGTAAAAGATTATGAATTAATAAATTCCATTTTAGTGACTTTAAATATACTCAAACAAGAATAAAACACGAAAATAAAAATACCGCCGTAATTAGAGTCGATTTTAACTACCGCCGTAATAGGAGCTTCTACCTTAATATCCTCATAATCATGGGAAACTACAAGGCCGTGGATATTTTTGGTACTTTAAAAAAAAAATCATGGGAAACTTTAGTAGCCGTATCAGTCAAAAATTAATACGTAAAACAGAATTATCAATCAAAAATAAAATCTTTATAAAAAGAAACAATCACTTTGCACGTTTTAAGAAAAGTACTTAGAAATGAAACGTCCACTATGCCTTGCGTTTATTGATTATACAAAGGCTTTCGACTCTATATCGTCACATAACAGCATGTGGAGAGCTCAACAGGAATGTGGCATACCATCAGAAACTATAGAACTCCTACAAGAGATATATAAGAAAGGCACAAGTAGAGTAATGTTAGACATAAAAAAATCTCTCAAATAGACATATGTAGAATGTAGATGCGTTCGTAAAGGAGATCCCCTGTCCCCTGGAATTTTCATGTATACACATGTAAAATTTCTAAGTACAGTGTACTTAGATTTTTTTAAATTGAAATATATTTAATATCCATAATTGTTTAATTAATTACTCAGTAAAATAGAACCAATACACTTTTTTTTTATCAAATCGTTATATACCGATTCTCTGAAATCATATTTAATAATGCAAGAAAATCGAGTTTGAATAATTAATTTTGAAGTTAACCAAAATAACCAGAATTGAATAATGTAGCTTCATCGCGTGTTTAATTTAACTTAATAAACAAGCCAATTAATGTGCGTAACTGTATACTCTAAATAGAAGTAACAAAATATTCAAAATTCGTTTATATGTATTAACATTTATTTAAAGAACACGATTATTTATTGGAAGACTCAATGAATGTATCAATGCTTTTTACATAAAATAGCTTAAACGAATTAATAAATTAGTTATGGAAATGCCTCGTCTGTTTTTACTATGCTTCGACCGACTCGACTGGCTTGTACCACACTTTCATATTTAATCGTCGAAAAGTACAGTAACCGCATTTCCTCCTCCTCCATTCCTCTTCTCCGCATTATTAGTTTCCTCCTATTTCACTTCGTCTTTTTAGTCAGTCACGAATTTGTAGCAATGGTAATCGTACGGAAGCGACTTTATTCACTTAAAATCAGGTTATCCGCCTGATTGTCTATGGCTGTTTCGATATAAAAAAAACTACCTTTTTAAATTATAAATGATAATGCTTAAGCGAAAATAAAATAAGTAATTAATTCGATTAATTGACAAGTTTTAACAAGTAGTTTAATAAGTATGAGTTATATAAGTATTCTCGTAGTTATATAAGTATAAATATCTAAATGTTCAATTTTAAAGACTAATTGCACCGTTTGTCTGTCTTATTTCCAATGTGTCGTATGTAGACAAGGGTTGCCTGTAAGAAATCACTATCAGTGATAAGACCGCCCCGCTCTATTTTGTATGTTTTTATTTTTTTCTTCTTTTATATCTGGAGGCACGGCAGTGCCTCCGCCAAGTCGAGCAAAAAAAAAAGTGGCACGGCCGTACTATCTTTTCTCGAAGCAACTCAGGCCATTTTCGACCCCCTATAACTTCGTTGTGGATAAAACTAGAAGTCTAAATTTTCAATACCCAAGCAGGCATTGTATAAACACGGTATATTTCAAATTTCATTCAATTTGAACCAGTAGTTTACGAATTATAATTAGTCAAAGTTTCGAATTTTGTCACTCACTGACTGACCGATCATCAAAACTCTAAGGCACTTCTAGCAGACATAAAAGCTTCAAATTTAGAATACCATTAGTGTTTAGTATATAAACCAAGGAAAAATTCAAATATTTTGCAATTTCGGTCCAGTTTTCTAGATACACCAACTGCATAAATGATTAATTTGTATTCCCATATAAATATATAGGATTACAAAGTTACATTTGCAGTGAATGAATCAATGTACCCGTACAAGTATAACGTAGTGGAATAATAGGTATAGATAGGTACCTAGATATAATTATCTTCAAAGGTAACCAGTAGCGTGCATTTCATATAGGCAGAAAGGCATTGCCTAGCCTACCCTGGCATGTTACTAAAAATTATATATAAAACATGAACATTACATATTTTTGAAAAAGACATAAACCATAATTCAATTTAAATCCGCTTTAATTTGAAAAACCCGCCATCATACGAGTATATGCGATAACAGCGCTTCGACCGCGACGGGCCTTTTATAAAACTTTGCCTTAAATCGCATACAAAATGTTAGCATTGACAGAACGACATTATTATAATCCTACAATTTTATAATGTCACGCGCCATATGGAATACGAACAAAGTATTGTGTTTTTAACATTGGTCGGTTTATCAACGCCACCGGCGCGCCGTAGGCAGTGCCTAGGTAAAGGGTTGTCACACTTTTATTAGTTAAAATTATACTTTTAAAATTTTACTTTAACACTGTTTCCTAGAACTTAACCGCCAAATACGTAATACAAAAGAAAATTTGCTTGTTACAAAAATTTAAATTTTTTTATTACTAATTATACATCTAACAACCCCAAATTTTAGCACAGATGGGAAAATTTCGCAGATAAGTAACATTTGGATTTTTTTAACAGTCGTTATATTGTTTAAGGTAAATTGTAATCGATTTTTATTCACAACTTTAAATATTATAATTATGATTAGCATTATAATTATTATATTTAATCAACGCAAGTAAAGTAAAATAAATAATAAAAGAGAATGAGTGTCTGAACATAGATTTTTAATCATAATAAATCCATTTTAAAACAAATTTACATCCCACCCACTTCAGACAGATTTATTAATTAAATATTAATAATAATATATAATCTACGTAATAACAACAGCGTTTTTTATTAACTAAATATAATTATAATTACACTTTGTAATACAATTTATAATTCGTTCGAGGTGTTTTTTATTAGTTTTATGTAAAGTTATATATAATAATATAACCAAATGTGACCTTTTTGGTCAACTAATAATAAATAATCTTCATTAAATTAATAATTTTACAATATTATACATATTTACAATTTAAAACTTAAAATTATTATTTTATTTATTTTTTTTGGCCAACCCTTGTGAACATCGCGTGACGTCATGTTAATAATAGTCGCTGATTGGTCCGTGGATATCATACCACCGAACCAAATTCCGGGAATTATGACAAAATTAAATAACAATTCACTTTGAATATTTCGTTCGTGCATACTTTTTATTTGTGAAAATATTAATTATATTAGTGATGGATAAGTTTACTTGTGAAATATGTAACGGAGATGTGTGTTTGATGAAAGTAAATAGTGCATCCAAATTCAACTCGTTCGATTTTACAGATAAATTAAAAATTGTTCATTGTAGGCCCATACCTAGCTTAGATATAAAACAGAAATCTGCAAACGGAACAGTAACTAGGAAATTTTGCAATAAGTATTATGATAAATATAGCTGGTTAACTGGGAACGTTCATACTAACAAATTATATTGTTTTTTTTGCTTGTTATTCGACGCTTCTAAATCTGTTTGGAATTGTAATGGCTACGTAGATTTGCACAATCTCACTAATGCTGTAAAAAAACATGATCAGTCCGAAAAACATCTAGCATCTTCTTTAAAATTTCATACTTTTGGCAAAAACCGCATCGAAACAAGCTTAAATAGTCAATTCAAATTAGACATTGAACGCCATAATTTGAAAGTAGATCGGAATCGAAACATATTTCGACGGTTAATTGATATAGTGTGTTTTTTGGGTAAACAAGAACTACCTTTCAGAGGACATGACGAATCGAACTTTTCATTAAATAAAGGTAATTACTTAGAAATGGTAGATTTTTTATCAAAATATGATGGCGTTTTGGAAAATCATTTACAAACGTCAAGTAATGTTTTTACTGGTTTATCTAATAGGGTTCAAAACGATTTAATATATAGCGTATCGTCTCTGTTACAAGATACAATAAAAAATCAAATAAAAAATAGTGATTTTGTCTCGGTAATAATAGACGAAACGCCTGACATCAGCGGCCGGGAACAGTTGGTAATAGTTTTGCGATACTTTGTAGATTCCGAAGTAGTTGATAGGTTTATAAAATACGTGGATGTGAGTTTAGATCGTACGGCTGCCACGTTGAGCTCGGTACTTTTGCATGTTCTCGAAGAATATGGTTGTTTGTCCAAAGTAATAGCTCAGACATATGACGGGGCGGCAGTCATGTCCTCTGAACAAAATGGTGTGCAAGCGAAAATTAAGGAGCGTTGTCCATTAGCTCTTTATTTTTGGTGTTCAGCGCATGTTTTAAATTTAGTTCTCTCTAAATCATTTGAACGAATAGGAGAAACTAAACGATTTTTTTGTATAATTAAAAGTTTGTCAAATTTTTTTCATAGTAGTACGAAAAGATTAACGCATTATGGTCAATTTACGAAAATACCACGCGTCGCCGAAACGCGATGGTCATTTCATTCGCGTATAGTTAATGTAATTTCTAAAGAAATTTTAAACTTGATTGGTTTCTTTGAGGAAATGACGGAGAATGTAGATATCTGGGACGGTGATACACTCACTCAAGCTACGTCGTTTTTGTATAGTTTAAAAGAATTTGAATTTAATTTTCTTTTGCTAGTTTTTGACAATATTTTAGCAGAAACTGATATTCTTTATGATACATTACAGAAAAAAACTTCTGACATTGCTCACTGTATACGTAAAATTAAAGAATTCGAAATGTTTTTAGAACAATTTAGATCACAATTTTCAGTGATATATAACAATATTGTGAGCATTTGTGGTCAGCCCAAAAGAAAACGAAATGTAGATGATGTAAAAGCTCACTACAATCGTAAATTTATTGAAATTATAGATAATGTTCATAGCGAGTGCCGCGACCGCTACAGTAATTTAAAGAATTTAAAGATTTTTGAATTATTATCATATGAAAATTTCAGTAGATTCGTAAAAGTTTTTCCGGATGATTTGCTTAACGAATTCGTAATTGTTTATAATGCTCATAACTTTGATTTAGATCGTTTGAGAAACGAATTAAAATGTGTATATAAATCTTCTGAATTTAGTAACCTCGGGGTATACAGATTAATAGAACATTTATATGAAAATAATTTACAAACAATTTTCCCTCAAGTTGTACGACTAGCAAAGTTAATGGTCACCGTCCCAGCAACCAGTGCATCTGCTGAACGATCATTTTCTTCCTTAAAACGTTTGCACACTTATTTACGAAACACCCAAGGACAACAGCGTCTTACTGAATTATCTATGATTTCGATTGAGAAAAAGCTACTGACTGATTTAAAACGTTCTGCAAATTTTTACGAGGATGTTATAAAGTCGTATTTAAAAAAAGATAGGCGTATCGATTTAACATATAAATAAAATGACGTTATAATTTTTCATTTATTAATAAATAAACAAGTACTTTCATTAAGCATACAATTTCGTAACTAATTAGTAGTGTTATCAATGATTTCCTGTTTGACACAAACGAAATTATCAGAGTGCCGGCCTTATGAGGCCACTATATCTATACAGTAACTGATTTGTTTGATAAGTATCAGTTGGTTGCTGTATATATAAGTGGCCCATAAAAGATTCGGCACGACTTGTATCACATGCCAAGAAAAGCCGGACAGATCAATAAGCATGGTATGTATAGTTAAACTTATTTTATGTTATTTTTATTATATATATATATATATATATATATATATATATATATATATATATATATATATATATATATATATAATAAAAATAACATAAAATAAGTTTAACTATACATACCATGCTTATTGATCTGTCCGGCTTTTCTTGGCATTATATATATATAGTTAAAATTAGTATAAATGCACTTTATACTAATACGTTTTAACTCCATCTGTCCAATAATTTACTTGTCTGTTTTTGAAATTATCTAAAAGCCTCGATTCCCAACAAAATTGAAATAAATTAGGAAAAAATTGCGAGAAAGTAAGTGCAGTGTGGTTTTTAATATTTTTTTTTTTACTGCCTACCCTGTCTAAAAACTTTATGCACGCCACTGAAGGTAACCTGTAAAATGGTCAACGGAATGAAAAAGCAAGAATGGGACATGTCTTATGTAGCTGTACCAAAATCACGCAAAGTATTAAAGAACACTAATAAATCATAACTGCGCCTGGCTGAGGTGATTTGCCCGCTCCACGGCTTCCACGCTTCCCGTACGTAAGTTATTTTATTTTATTCAGTTGGCAGCTATATTAAACCTATCCCTCTAATCGGTTTCTACACTGCATTGTAGCAAAACGCTCAATCGCTTGGCGGCACGTCTTTGCCGATAGGGTGGTAACTAGCCACTACCAAAGACTCCCACCAAAGCAGATCAGAGAAAGTAAATTTACTCTGTCGGGGATTGAACCCGGGATCTCCCGCTTAATATACAACAGCGCGCACCATTTCGCCAGCGTGATCATCATTTTTGAGTTCATATAATTATGTCATTATTAGAATACACCTGATTGATTAAGTAAGTCATAACAGCAATAACTGTTAATTAATATATGTTAACATTAAATAAATAAAAATAAATATAGAAAATAAGGACTCAAAATAACTTTTGTATTTTAAAGCTATAACTTCTTGATGAGAGTAAAGGGGTTGTTTCATCTTGGGCCAGGTATTTGTACGGTATACCAAAAAATAGTAAAAAATCATAGAAATTAAAATAAAATATGCTTTTTAGTAGTTTTACAGTGATTAAGAGGTAGTTATAAAATTTATAATTGGATACATTCGTAGAATAGCAACTCTCGAAGTACATCAACCTACTTTTGTTGTCTATATTTGCTGACAATATGTTATCTTAATGTCATTTCAATTGTCAAATGTCAAGTTATTCATTGGCGTCTTGCTGCGTCGGAGTGTTTTTTCGCTGTTTCTTTTTGTTACTGAATATTTTTTTAACGAACCAGGCATTTCTTTGGACTTCTCGTCTTCGAAATCTTTCGATCGACTTAGTGTTGGATATGTAACTATTTTTTGTGGTTATTTATATTTAAAATGTCATCACAACGTTTGTGTATATGTCATTGTCAAAAGGGATGACAAGTTGTTGCGATTTTATTTTGCAAATTAAAACTACCTCGTAAATAAGGCCTTTTCATGAGAAATAAAGAAAAAATATTCATTATTTCATGACCCTGAACATTTTAAAATACTGTACAAATACCTGGCCCAGGCTCCATATAAATTTGAAACAACCCCTTTTTATACGATGCGCGTGTACTCTGTGACAAAAAACCGACAACATAAAGCTAAGTAGTAGGCGCCGCGCAATTGCGCTAACTTACTTCATTGCGCTGGATGTGTCAACTCACTTTTTACAAGCTTTTATTTTGTTTCACCTGTCTCGATATTTGTCATCAAATCTTGCAAATTAAATTTGATCCAAAATAATAGTAAATCATGTGACAATGCAATATTATGATTACATGGTGCTGATTTGATGGAGGAGCTAGAAGGTAGCCAAAGGAAGGATTTTGGGCCCGTTTGAGTCCTCTAGACGAGTAAGTTTGTCTTTCAATGGTAACCAGGATCTGGTGATGAAGTTGGAATGTGGTCATAGGAACTCAGTAATGAAACGACGCAACCCCATCGAGTTTTGGCTCGTTTGGTTCGTCTTAACGAATACTTTGTTTTGAAATGGTTACCAGGGTCTGATCTGATAATAGAGTTGGAAGGTGGCTATAGGAACTTCGCAATGAAACGACACAAACTCATCGAGTTCGGGCTCGTTTGGATCGTCTTGTTGAGTAGTTTGTCTTTCAATGGTAACCAGGGTCTGGTGATGGAGCTGGAATGTGGTAATAGGAACACCCTAATGAAAACTAAGCAACCCCATCGAGTTTCAGCTCGTTTTATTCGCCTTGACGAGTACTTTGTTTTTAGATGGTTACCAGGGTTTGATCGGATGATGGAGCTGTAAGGTGGCCAAAGGGACTTCGCAATGAAACTAAACAACCTCATCGAGTTCGGGCTCGTTTCAATCCTCTTGACCAGTAGTTTATCTTTCAATGGTAACCAGGGTCTGATGATGTAGCTAAAAGGTGGTCAAAGGAAGTCAGTAATGAAACAATGCAATCCCATCGAGTTTCAGCTCGTTTAATTCGGCTTGACAAGTATTTTGTTTCAAGACGGTTACCAGGGTCTGATCTGATGATGGAGCTGAGAGGTGGCAATAGGAACTTTGCAATAAAACGACACAAACTCATCGAGTTCGGGCTCGTTTGAATCGTCTTGACGAGTAATTTATCTTCCAATGCTAAACAGGGTCTGATGATGGAGCTGGAAGGTGGTCATAGGAACTCTATAATGAAACGACGCAACCACAACGAATTTAGGCTCATTGATTCGTCTTGATGAGTACTTAATTTTTAGATGGCTACCGGGGTCTGATCTGTTGATGGAGCTAGAAGGCAGGCAAAGGTACTTCGCAATGAAACGACAAAACATCATCGAGTTCGGGCTCGTTTGGATCATCTTGACGAGTAGTTTGTCTTTCATGGTAACCAGGGTCTGGTGATGGAGCTCATAGGTGCTCATAGGAACTCTGTAATGAAACGACGCAACCCCATCGAGTTCGGGCTCGATTGAATTGTCTTGACGAGTAGTTTGTCTTTCAAAGGTAACCAGGGTCTGATGAGGGAGCTGGAAGGTGATCATAGGAACTCTGTAATAAAACGTCGCAACCCCATCGAATTTTGGCTAGTTTGATTTGTCTTGACGTGTACTTTGTTTTTAGATAGTTACCAGGGTCTAATCTGATAATGGAGTTGGAACGCAGTCATAAGAACTTCGCAATGAAACGACACAGCCTCATCGAGTTCGGGCTCGTTTGAATCCTCTAGACGAGTAGTTTGTCTTTCAATGGTAACCAGGGTTTGATGATGTAGCTAGAAGGTGGTCCCCAATCGAGTTTCGGCTCCTTTGATTCGTCTTGACGAGTACTTTGTTTTAGTGGGTTTTCAGCGTCTGTTTACAGATGGCGCGCACCAACCATTAACTCGGCGCATCGTCTTATTATAAGTATATCTTTTTACGTACGTACATAAGTATACATTCACTTTTTTTAATATTTTTTAAAAGTTTATTTTTATGGAAGTTTAGGTGTAAAACATCGACAGCAATCTGACAACACTGTTTCCGGCTAAACATACTTCATTCATCTCTCTTGTCAAGTATTTCAAGTTGTCAACTTGAGATCACAATATGTATGACATGACAATCAAATTATATATCTGTATCGTATCGGAAAAGAAAAAGAGGAAGAATATCTACAAAAATAAGAAAAGCTCATTAGACCTAGCGAAGGCTTTAAGAAAATACGTTGTTGATATTAAAGAAGTAGAAGACACCGAAAAGGAAAATAAGTAGGACTGTCTACAAAAAGAAATGAGATGCCTGCCACTTTTTTTTTTGCTCGACTTGGCGGAGGCACTGCCGTGCCTCCAGATAAATGTAATTAAACTTTGAAAAAAAAGTCTTGAATTTATATATAAAATACGAATAACATTTTTTTCCTATGTAATTTTATACAAATTTTCAATACGATACTTAGATTAATAATTATTTAAGATAATTATAGTATAAATCATTTTCGTGAATGTATTAAAACATAATAACAGATAATACTTTTTTGTTCAAAATTTCTTAACATTTACAAAATTTTTTAAACTATAAATTTATTTATATCTTTACATTTTTAAAAAAATTAAAGGATTTTTATTGGAATCGACTTAAAATGACTTCACCAAAATGCCCTAAGTTAACAATGAAAATTATTTCAGATAATATTTCGCTTATCTTACTTTCTGATAGTTGAGGTCACAGCGAACGATAAAGGAATGTAGCGGTGATCCCGGTTCGACTAAATCTGTAACCGTGTAATGTGTTTAGTCATGCTTGATAATGAACATTTCTCTTTTCCCACGTAATTGGGTAAGCGTAAAATTTGTCTACTATTATGCCTAAAATATGACACATTTGAACAATTTCTCTTAGTAATTTACTTTGAATAATTTATTAAAGTATTCATTTACAATAGAAAATGGATTGGCTTACATGGAAAAGTGACTGTGAATTTATTTTTTTATTAAAATATTAAAATTTACCTTTTAAGTAAATTAAATCTAGCAAAAATATGGTTTATTAATAAGAAAAATCTTTTGAAAAAAAAAATATAATATATAGATCATTAATTAGGAAAACGCTTAGTTTTTTTTTTTTTATTATTTATATTTTTATAACGTATTGTTTTATTAAATACTAGCTTATGCCCGCGGCTTCACCCGCGTGGATGTCGGTTATCCTGACCAAAAAAAAGTATCCTATGTCACTTCTAATACCTCCAGGAATATGTGTACAAAGTTTCATGATGATCGGTTAAGTAGTTTTTGCGTGAAAGCGTAACAAACAAACTTACATTTCACATTTATAATATTAAGGATAGCATATAATACGCACTTTATGAACATTTCAATTACCCTATCATCGATTTATATGAGACACTTTGAGGACAGACAGCAGAATCTTAAGTCCAGGTGTCACCCCTAAAAGAGTGTTTGAATTCAGCTGCATTTGTTGAACCGAGATAGCCATGTGAATTGAAAACGTTGAATTCATGTCGTGTTCAAGAACCAAATAATACATCGCGAAGTCTTCTTCTTCTTCTTCTATTACAAAATATTGTTTTAATTAACGTTACATGTCTATATGTAGGTCTTAGAATTTTATACGTACACCAAATGTCCCAGCAAAGTGGTGCAGTAAATTGCGAAATTAAATTGGCTATGACGGACGAATAGACGGACACGTACGAGTAAATGTATTATTTTATTATTAGATGTCTCTTTTTACCATTTTTATTATGGAACCCTAAAAGAAACAAATATATTTCTCATACTAATGTCATAATATTATGAAATAAAATTTTGATTTATCTATGAAAAATTGGATAATATCGAAAAGAAAAAAACAAAAATTAAACCTACAAAGAACAGTCGTTCTGTCACACTAATAATCTTATTATCAAAGGTTTGATTGAGTCTTTTACATCTCACTTACGGTTTACGGCTTGTAAAAACGATTTCCACGCACCGTCGTTCATTTTCTGCGGGATATCAACTGGTTTCTTCTACTTTTCACCCCAGAGGATAAGCTTAATATAAATTATGTTGGTTTAAATTACAATACCTATGCAATAGAATAGACATGATATAAAAACTTAAAGCGTTTAGATAATCTAGTTTTAAAATTAAATTTAATTCGTAAAATAAAAAAAAAAACTATTAATATAATATGGCTTACAATTAGTAAAATAAAAGATTTATAAGCTTTCTATATAACTTGCTATTATAATTTACATATTTAAACAAATTTTCATTATAACAACAAATTCATTAACTTATAATAATAATACTTATAAAACACATCACCTATCATTATTCATTACATTATAACTGTAAAAAGTTTTAGTAAGCGTCACATTAAAGCGTCAAGGACAATTTACTCGGATTTTCTATTCGCTTTGTTCAATAATCAAAATAAAGGTGGAATTTCTAATTTCTGGTCAACAAGAGAATAACTCTACTTAAGTGAAAAGCTCGTGTTTGAAACGATGGTCTTGAATTATGGGCGATAAAAAATAAACGCATACGGTCGTTAAGTTATAGGGAAAATATAGGTTTATATTTAAATATATTCTAAAACTTAACGAAATGATTTAATACATATATATTTAAACGCACTTTATGTCGTATTTTCATGTTATTTCGGTACTTTTTTATTATAATATTCTAGTATTTTAAAAATATTTTCTAGAACAAATAAACTTGTCATTTCAAAAAGCTGTTTTAATAACTTATATGGAAACCCAATGCAAGCAGAACATACTAAGTACAAATTTTTAGAAAATAAAACATTTATATGGAAAATAGTTTTAAAAAAGAATTTGAAATTCTTAAAAAATATTACATTGATATTCTTAAGCGTAAATAAACAAATAAGGCACGTTTGAATACCTATTTATGAATATGCAATATTTTATAAAATTTAATTTAAAATATTCAATTACTTATATATTTTTTCAAACTCGTAATAGGCATTTCTACGCTAAGTGATTCTGACATAATGCAATAAAATAAATTTTACAGTGGTGTTTAATCTAGTGCAAGTAATAAAATAATGTTAAAGCACTTTTTGTAGCAACTATATGTTTCTTTTTTTTTTTAAATATATTATGCTGCATGCATGCTATTGCTACTTTTTAATATATTTACTCGTATTTATTTATGGTAATAATGCCACTTTCGGTATACATTTTAGCTATCAATTAAAATTTAGATTTTTTTTTTTAATTTTAATGAACATGGCTGTTAAATAAAAAGAAAGGTAAGATAACATATTTTTTTTCTCTCAACCGTTCTAATTATGACTCAGCTGCATCTACGTTGTAACGTGGTGATGATTACGATAATTAAGGCTTTACGAATATATGGAAAAAGTTTTGTGTTTGCGTTAGGTTAAGTGTATTTGTTTACATGCGCCACTATTTTTAACGAATATTTATCGTTCACATTTTTAACACATCAAGATTTATGCGAAATAATTATGAAATGAAATTGTGTTGGCTAAATGAGAGATTAGGTTTTAGCTAATATAGATTTGAAAGTTTTACATAAAAAATGCATTTTGATCTAGAACCTAGATCTATGAATATAATTATAATGAATTTTATTAAAAATTAATTCTAAAAGCTTAACAATATAAATTGGATACATTTCTATCATTTTTAGTAACCTCTGTCTGATTGTGTGTTTATATGAAGACGCAGCACTGCTAAAGTACTATGTTTAATGTTAAAAATATAGTCAGAAAATCATTAAACATATCCATATGTAACATTTAGTATTTATTTTATTATTATTGGTAAAGTAAATCAAGTGTCAACCGTTCTAGTATAGTGGTGCTAGCAGTCGCCCTAACGCCGTCGCGGTTTGCGCGTTCGTTTCCCGCTCGGAGCATATATTTGTATAAATATTTGTTTTCGATCTGAGTGTATGTCCTTGTGGGTCTCTCCCTAACGTGCTTCGGAGATAATGTAAAGCCGTCGGTTCCGGTTGTTACATAGACACCCGATAGCGATCATTACTCTAGGTAGAGAAATTACCCGGTAATCGGCAGTGGAATAGCGCGGTGGATTAAGCTCCAATCCTTTTCATATACAGACAAGAGTCCTTTTACTCAGCAATGGGACGGTTATAGGCTGATTCAGTTGAGTTCATTGTCAGATTAAAAATTATTGTAATTTGACTGATGGCCGGGCGACACCACGGGGCGACTAGTACCTACCTAATGAATGAACATATAACATTTCTTTATGTGAGCCAACTAAGTGTTTTTAACTACGAATATTGTTCACTTTAACATTTTATGTTAGATCTATGTGAAATTAAAAAATCACATCAGCGCAGTGGAATAGGGGAGTGGGTATAAAAATAAAAATTACACAAAAAAGACGTATCGACATTTAATAAAAATAATTCATGCTGTGTTAGTATTTGAATATTCCGCAGCGGTGGACTCTGCCGAGCACACCCTCGAGGTGTGCCCGAGATGGGCGGCGCTGTGTCAAAGTCTGACGTCGGTCCTCGGAGGTCGACTTGTCGCTCCCGAGCATTATCATCGCGATGCTCGGCGACGACAAGTCCTGGAAGGCGATGGTCTCCTTCTGCGAGACAGTAATATCCCAGAAGGAGGCCGACGAGCGGGTGAGAGAGGAGGCCGCCGATGTGGCCTCCATCCGCGGGAGACGAATAGGGGTGCGTAGGAGGCGCTACTTAATGCGCCTCCAGTAACGCCCCTGTGCCCGTGTCGGGCCGGGATGGGAACCCGGTCCTGTTACACACGGCGTCGTCGGGACTGTTCAGAGGTGAGCCGGACAGTCCCCATGGAGGAGAAGTCTGGCCTTTTCGCCGAGGCCAGCCTGTCGCTGGAAGGATCCTGTTGCCTGCAGATCCGGGACCCTCCAATTAAAGCGGCTGAAGGCTCCCGCAGGGGTTTAGTACGGTATTGCACTCCCAAAGTGCCGAGTCCGACATAGGTCTAGGACTGCCGACCCGGGTATCCTGGATATCATCCGTAAATGGATTCTCCTGCGACAAAAAAAAAAGTATTTGAATATTCAAAGTGAATCTTAAAATTTTGTACTTTCAAAAGTTTTTAGTTCGTAAAATTGTTATATTTATTCTTTTATTTAATTTTTAGCTCACTACGTTAATATTTACTGAGGTTAGCCGCAGGGAGTTACTCAATTCAGAAACGAAGGTCATTACACAAATATCGAACATCAATTACAAATTTAAGTGATGTAAATCCATATAAGTTTAACCAAATTAAACTCCCTAAGGTGTCCGACACTGATTGGCGTTAATATTAACAAAGTAAAACAGAGAAGAGTAGGTACGTGAATAGATTCTAAACAGATTTATATCGTTCTATATTCATTAAAATATTATATAAAAGAAACGGAATTATTTCGTTAAAGGGACAAAAAGATCTAAAGATTGTAATAAAGTAAATTTTATCATAGCGTCTTTTGAACAATAACATTAGCTTATTTTTAAGAAAGTCTAATATAACATTGATGTCAACAACATTAACTTATTTTTAGGAAAATTGAGTATAGCTTTAATGTCGTCATAAGTTCACGACTGACTTGACGACTGATCTGTTTTGGCTGTTATTACATATCTCATGAAAATTGCAGTCAAGTTTTGTAAAAAATTAAGCTTTCCTAAGTTGAAAAAATTACTAGAGTCAGTTCAGAAGTACAAAATGTTATCGATTACCACGATGTTGATGTTGACTTTTTTATAATACTACAGTAGTACAGTAGATAAAATAGATAATATAATCTAAAATGGATATAAAATCGGATGTTAGAATACCAGATTTAAAAAGTCATTAAAGTTTCTAGAGCTAGTAATAAAGCAAAGATTTAATTTTAATAAAGGGTTAATTAATTAAATTAAAAAAATATATACAAAAAATTGTAACTTGTATTAAATCAAGCTATATTATTCAAATAAATATTTTTATAATGGTTATCTATAAATGTAATAAACAGAAATGGTGAAGGTCTATAAATTCTTGCCAATTCACTTCACTTCCAAATTTCTCTCGGTAATCAAGTCATTCGAATAAGTTTATATAGTCCCTTATTCCCATATGTTTATGCCTTGTTCATCATTGAACTAATTCAAATAACCAAACTTCAACACCAAGTTAAATAAATATGATATTTTGTTAAACACGTTTCGCAAAATATGTTTTAGTAAGCAACAGGTGGATATGGATGTTAACGTACACGTGTAAGCATTGTATGAATCAAATATTTTGAAGTTAAATTATGCTTCATCTATAATGAGTAGGTATTTGTACAGTGATTAGGCTGTACAGGAACGAAACACTTAGATAGTAACTATACCGTTTAATAATTAAATAATCTAAGTGTAAAATGGTATGGTTATGGTCTATGGTATTCAGTATAATATCAGTGATCCGCACTGGTCTCCGGGTATCGACGATATAACTGATATGGTTAGAGTATGAACAAACGACTTGTCTAGTTGAAGTACTATGTGAACTACTTGGGATGGTAAGCGAGAGCACGCTTCTCGTCTGTTAGAGGAACCAAGGTGAACTGACTTGTTAAATGATTTATTATAATAAAATTAATTATTTTGCACACGGCCAGGCAAACGCTGACGCGGCACCCGGCGCGGGCGCAATGTACGGTCATTGCACGGTACAGTATAATTTTTTTTAAATATTAATATTAAAATATGAATAAAAATATTTTTAAATAAAACAGATTAAGTATTACGTAATTATAATAACCAACACATCCAAAACCAAAAGTTCATAGAAATAACTGTCGTCAGGCTGTTACTTCAAAATGTATTTATAAAAATTTTAAGCACGTTCCAGACGTTTTGTTTTAATTGAAAATTTTAGTATGAAGAGAACTAACAGCTTACAGTAATGAACCCCGTTCCCATTCTTAGGTGTCCCAAATCCCTTAAAATTCTTGCAACTATTACGTTTCTCGTAGCCTCGTAGCCTCGTTTTATTTAATAAATATTTTTGTATTGAAATATTATTTGCATTTTTTATTCAAACTGTGAAGGACTTTCTATTTATTTTATTTAATCAGGGCAGAGATCCTATCACAGTATGATTATTATATCACCGGGAGGCTATTCAATATCCTTATTTATTGAATCTGAGTTGGAATTGATATAGAAAGCTATAATACATACTATATACAGTTATTAAATATACATATAAATTAAATTATGTTTAAGACGGCGACTTGAAATTCTAAATATTAGTTAGGTTGGGTTATCACTATTATATATATATAATAGTGATAACCCAACCGACAGCAAATTCCCGATTCCCGATTCCCGATTCCCGATAACAAATTCGAAAAAATTTTTTAAATCATTATGTACAATTTTGAGGTATTTGTTAAAATTTACACTTTAATTACTCAAAAAACGTAAGATTTCATGTTTTATTGATAAACGAAAAAATTGCAAATTGAAATATACTTCTATAATTAACAAACAAATAAGTTAATAAAGTTAATATTTAATAAGACGTCTACAATATTTTGAAAAAGTTGTAGAATCTTATTTAAATAATATTTATAGATGCCTATTTATTGCTGTTTTAAGATAATTTATATACCTGAGTGACCTTCGGTAAATTTTAGCCCATTGTAAGTTATTTCATAGAGAAGTGGGGACGGACCTAGGAGGGTCTAGGCCTTACTACATACCTTTATTTGCTATTTCGTAGCTGCTGTAAAAACCGTTTTAAATTTTTTTTTTTTGAAAAAGATATAAATAAAAAACCAAAAGCTTGGTTTTTTGAATTATTCACCTAAATTTTGATGTTATGTGAAAAAATTGCAAATACAAAAGTTGTAGATCTTTTTATTACCTACAACTTTGCCATTTAACTTTTTTCCATAGGACTCGTAGTTTTGCCGGAAATCAAAATAAACCATTTTTACCCTTAAAAACTCACCCCCTCCCACTTCCCGAACTCAGATCGACCGTAATTTATTTTTCCTTTCATTTTGATCATATTCCCCTCCTTTTCTAATGGGTTTCATCCTACTGTAATTTTTTTTGGTTTCAAAAATTATCGACCCTGATCTAACAAGTGAAGATAAGCCTAAGTGGATCTTACGAATTAACGCTACAAAGTCATGATCAAGTTTACTGAAATATCGCAAAATAACCATTACATAAACAATTCCTCGAATAGGACAAAAGCAACATGGTCTTTTATAAATATAACAAAGAAAATTACCTCCCTAACACCTCCACACACGTAGTGATCCACAGGAAATTGCAAAATTATTCAATGATTATTTTATTGACGGCTACGTCATTAGCTATAAAGTCGAAAATAATAATGTAAACATGACATACATATGCTATTCTACTTTGATATTAAATAATATATCTTATGACATATTTTCTACAATCAATTCACTAAAAACTATGAAAATTAGGGCTATGACGGCAAAAAAAAAAACGAAGTAGTGAAGTCATTTCAAGGGTTATTTATGTAATTAACTTGTACATAGAAAATGAAATCTACCCAAGTTAATTAAAAATAGCCATTTTTTACTAAATATAAATACATCCACAGGCTCTACTTGCTCGTGCCTTTTTTTTATCCGACTGCATGACGTAAAAGAGGGTAATGTGTTTTTTATCAGTCTATGTATGTATGTATGTATCTTTATTCCTATGTGGCATGATAGAGACCAAACGCGTTGACCGATTTTGATGATTATTACGTCAAACGATTTGTCTTAATCTCGCGAGTATCACTAAAGACATGATAATAACCAATATTCACCACAACGGCAACCAGACGCCATATTATCAAAAATAAAACAAAATAAATTTCATGTTTATTTAACCTTTAAATTCCTACTCTATACTAAAGATTGTTATATTTTATAAGCCTTCAAACATTTAAAAATAATAATTTATATGTTGTAACGAAATTAATAACGTAAAAAACGCGAATAAACGCGATAAAATCAGTTGTAGGCTTTTAATTAAACTCTGTTGGATTTTATTAACGCATTTAACTGCGTTTACCATGATATTCCGAGTGTGTTGTGCGCCTTTAACATATCTCCTTCGGTAAGAGACTGGTTTCTGGGTTATCTTAAAGGGCGAATACAGTCATAATGGGACTTTGTCTTTATGGTGTGATGTCCAAGATGGGGTACCTTAAGGCGGCGTTCTGTCTCCATTGCTCTTCTCTATCTTCATTGATATTTATTCAAGATATAAAAATAATAAAAACTTTTTATTTATTTTATTTTATTTTATTGATTCCATTACTCAATGTATTTTTCTCTTTATCATATGTATGCAGACGATGTCTAAATTTAACGCCACACAACATTTAAAGAACTACAGAGCATAACTGAAATGATCAACAGAGATTTAGTTAATATTTCAATGTGGATGTAGTAGCCGTCGCGGGCTTAATATCAACCCTGGCAAATCTCTTATATTATAACAATACTTCTACTACTCACGATTAAATTGTAAATATCAATTAATTATCACTAATAAATATATCCATCCTCGGGCGCGGACAGCTTTTTAGCAAAAGCCCTTCGAGCTGCATAAACCAAAAATTAATATAAATTTGATAATTTTTGCGTCCTCTCAAATGCACACATTCTAAATATTTTTGCGTTATAGGTAGGTACATTGTTATAATAAAAGATATTCAATATGAACATTATTTAAGTAAATATTGAAATATCGACTTTCGAAAGATTTTCTTATTTTTGTCATCATTATTCGCCGGTGTTGGTTGAGATAAGAAGACTCTTTTCATAATCAAATCGTGACAGCTACAGCCTACAGTAGCTTCTCGTGTATACCATCCGTTATTCGCCGCATACTTTTGTTCAGCCGCATAAAGAAATCGACCGCCCGTCAGTTATCGTGACGTTAAACTCCATAATGGAAACTTGTTACTGTTTCTAAGTTGTTATGTGTGAAATAATTGCTCATGTATTCTGTGAAAGCTCAATTAAGCAATCGATAAGAATTTCCTATCCAGGTGTATCATATAATTATATAATCAAGGCGTGCTCAACTGTAAAATTCTACAGATTAACAGATTGAAAGCTTATTAAAATGATTAATTATACTTGTATATTATAACACCTTATCTAAAATATCGTCGTTACGCCTGCTAAATTCCATATCTGCATTTTCATATATTTTGTTTTTTTGTACTAAACTTAATCTCCGCTTCATTCTCAATGTGTTGATAAAGTTCTTTTTGTTGTTTCCCGAAACCTTACAAAAATCACATATGGAACTTGTCAGTCGCAGCGACAATATGTCCATATGAACATTTAGGAGCATTTATAATGGTTACAGTGTTAAAAATTCATATTTGTTTTCATTAACATTAATAAAGAGGAACATACAGTCTTATGAATATTCATACAGGGTCAAAAAGTAATTAATATTTGCTTCCAAACAGATACACGTTTCACAAATCGAATAGCCAATGGTTAAGTTAATTGATATTTATGCTAATAAATATTAAATTTATCACCGACTATATCGAATATGAACACAAATAGTTTTACAAATTATGAATTAATTACTTTCATTTGCGGTCGCTCGTATAATCTGAATCAGGTCGTACAGAATTTTGTTATGATATTAATTATATAAATCGTTAAAAAAATTATTAACTATTTGCTGAAATGTTGATAAATTACATGAAACTAAACTATTATTTAAAAAAAAAAATAAAAAAAATAATAATAAAAAAATAAAAATAAATTAAAATTTTTCAGCATCTTCGCAAATGCGAGAACACTACTTCTTTACAGATCTTCTTTGGTTTGGTTATGTAAAAAAATCTCATAGTATTCCTTAAAGAAAATATTTTAAGCTTCATAATAACATATTAAAATCTCAATATTTATGTCGAAATAACTTCCGCCCGCGGCTTCGCCCGTGTGGGTGTATTGATAAAAAGTAGCTTATGTCTGATGCATGGTATCTGTATGAATTTAAAAAGAGAACATTGTCATTCACGCGTTTCACTAACAGAAAGCCGCGCGCTTTAAAAAAAAAGTAAATTTCGACTAGGCTGTATGGACTAGATTCCTTTGCCTGTCCATATTGGGGATAAATTTTAAAACAACAACAAACAACGTAAAACCCAAGGAATTTATATCATAACTGGAAGGCTCACTTAATAAAATTGTATATTCAAATATGCACCTTGAAATATTGCACATAAGGTTGACATTGGCTTATAACATATAAAGTGAAAAATCGTTCCGAGCATTTCGTTGAGTACTGGTATTCTGTCTCTTTCTTACGAGTGTTGCCTTGAATTCATGATAGAAAGAGATGCAATCCCGGCCGTAGATACGTTTTTTGAGTGCACATGATAATTCCAGTTTGTATATAAATTCCTTGGTAAAACCAAAGTAGCTTATTCGAATCGCCGCCATTTTTCTTCGATATTTTTATTGTTTTGTTTGGATTTATAGCATGGGAGTAGATAAAGTGTTGTATGCAACTGTTGATAATTAGGTATTAAAATACTCATCTGATACTATTCCCCATTAAACCCACATTCGTGTTATAACTATTAAGAGTCCGACTATATCATCTGTGCCATCTGTAGCTAACCTCCCATGGATATATATTTTAATTAATTACCATAACGTAGTATAAAGTAAACCTATCTACGTCTGTGATCGTGCTCTCCATGTCAGCCTATTAATATGTAAAGATAAAATACGATATGTAGCAAGGGTAACAACGAAATATTATTAACGCATATATTACGCATCCTGCGTAGCAGTAGAGATTAACAGCCTCAAAGCGAAATGGGTCATATCCTAAGTAAGATTTATTTTATACGGCGCTTAACGTATAACTCACACGACTGTTTATTTTATTTCTAACATAGAAAAAAATTCAAAAAGTTGATAGATCATATCAACTATAAAATAATACCTAAATACATTAAATATCTTGTATGGTTTCAGTTACACATGTACAAAGTACAACGAATTTATAAAATAGTTATAGAATTGTGCCTATCTCTGTGAATCTAGAATGGTAATTAGTACAACTATTTAATTAAATTAAATAAGCAGTAAACTAATTATTTAGATGATAATTATCACATATTCAGCTTTTCAAAATAAATAAATCTCTAGCCAGAAACAACAAAAACACAGACGATACTGTTTAAATTATATGAATTGAGTATTCAAAAGCAATATACTCGCGTGCTTTATTATTGTTACTTTGTTTAAATTAATAACATCGTCTAAAAAAAGGTTAGTAATATAAATTTGACGACCGTTCTGGTGCTATGATACGAGTAGTTTCCTCAACGCCGGCGTCTGCTGGTTCGATTCCCGCTCGGGACAGATATTTGTATTTGTACAAATATTTGTTTCCGGTCTGGGTGTATGTCTTTTTGGGTGCCTCATGCCCCACCGTGCCACGGAGAGCACGTAAAGTCGTCGGTCCCGGTTGTTATCATAAACACCTGATAGCGATCATTAATCATGATAGGGAAAAATTATCTGCCAACCTGCAGTGGAGCAGCGTGGCGGATTTTGTCCCAACCCTTCTCCTATATGGAGAAGTAGCATTCGCCCAGCAGTGAGACGTTTACGTGTTCATTCATTCATTCAATCAATATAAATTAATACAAGTTGATTTTCTCACAACATATGATACATATGATAAGAGAAAAATGCGTATTTCTTTGTTGACGTTGACCTTTCGTCTTAAAACTATTAGTATGAATTAAGAAATAAGTTACTTTATAGTAATTAATAGATAATAAATTAATTTTATTATCATAATTATAATACAATCTTATTTGTTTCATAAAATTAGTTTGAAACATTTAATTAATGAATTTCGTTAGGTATAAAAATGAGCAATCAGTCACATCGGCATAAAGTTTTTTCATTTGGTAGAAATAAAGCACCGAATGAAATAACTTACTATATTCGCAAATATTTATTTTCTTGCGTTAAAAACATCAAAAACGACGTTAATGAACGATAAACGATTGAACTAAGAAAAATCATACGATTTATGTTTTGTTATTCTTTCATTACATTTTATTTTATTTTATTACGTACAAATTGTAAGTGCTTTTTTTTTGCAATTAAAAAATGATATAAAAATAATCTACAAAATTGTATTAATTAGGCTCGTGATATCGTGTAGTTAGTCCTAGTTAATTGTCTTGAACGTCAGTAATGATAATATTATATACATTAGTATATCTATTAAGATAGATATAGATAGATACATTAAATAAAACATTTATTTTATTCGAATACGTTTTAATGTTAAAGACTTTTTTAAGTACTAGCTTCTGCTCGCGGCTTCCCCCGCGTGGATGTCGGTTATCGCGACAAAAAAAGTATCCTATGTTATTTCTAATACCTCCAAGAATATGTGTACAAAGTTTCATGGTGAACGGTTTTAAGTAGTTTTCGCGTGAAAGCGTAACAAACAAACTTACTTTCGCATTTATAATATTAGTATGATTTTATTGAAAAAAAAAACATTTATTACGTTTTACGTCACGTTTTTTATTTTTTTTTAATATTATTTTTTTGAATTGCTTACTTAACGGTTAGGCTAATGTTGTAGAGAATATTTGTATATTTAATTAATCATAACAATATGGGTTTTGTATGAGGAGGATCGCTGGAATCATAATTGACTGGGAAAAAATAGCGTAAGCTGGGATGGTCTGTTGCAATCCTGTCACCGAAATTATCCATTTTACCAAATTGAGTGATCGTTTTAAGTCTTTTAGATGAGTCCAAAAGTGAACAGGATTATTTGACACGTTGTTTTGCGATTTATAATGAAAATTTTGTTAAAAACATCACAGTTTTCCTAACTAACCAACGTTGACACTACTCGATTTACGTTTTAATTACTTTCATGAAATATCTTTACGATACTATAGGGTAATACTGAAGACATTGAAAGCGCATTAATTCTTCATTAAAGAACTAATTGTGGTATTTATGATCTTGGAGCCAGAGTCTACCTGATGACCTTATGTAAAATATATATACAATGTGGTGCTAATTGTTAAAAATACAAGCGGGAATGCCTTTGTTATATCTAATTACAGATCAATATTTCAATCAATCTTCTGACTCGTGCAAGTGCTGACAGTGCACGGTTGCTTCGGCAAATACTTGCCAGTTGTCACAAGGAGGGAGACGACTCCGGGCTGCCACCACTGCGACTGCAGTGAGGACTCGGCGCAACACACGCTCGAGTCGTGCCCGGCCCGGGCTGAGCAGCGCCGGGATCTCGCTGCAGTCATTGGAGAGGACCTGTCACTGCCGGTCGTTGCGCGAGCGATGGTCGGCGATGATAATGCCTGGACCGCGGTCGCCACCCTTCTGCGAGAACATCATCTCGCAGATGGAGGCGGCGGAGAGGGCCCGGGAGGACTCACCCCTTTCGGATCCAATTCGCCGCAGGCACGCAGGGCGGCGCAGACGTTCTCACATGCGCCTGATGCCGCTCTAGCCGAGGCTGCGGACGGTAGGGTCGGGAATGCCCACCATCTGCCGAAACAGCCTACCGCGAATATGCGATGCCCAAGTGTGCAGGGCGTCGCACAGGAGAGAGTGCTCGATGGGGCTGCCGCCTGCGGGCTACGGAGCAACGTACCCAGTACCCGTGGCTTGTAAGGGCGGGTGAGGGCACACGGCGGGTTATTTTAGTGGGTGAGGGCTCCACACTACCCCGTTGTCTCACCGGACGACGGGGTGTGCATTCAGGTAAAATTTTTCCCCCCAAAAAAAAGGATATAGTGAAGTTGCTGCCCATCACCAACCTGGTCGGTACACAGTTGTTCAGATCACTATGCCTTTAGTCGCCTTTTATGATACCTCGCTAAAAAAGAGGTCGAGACTACTTTTCTCTACCGGTCACCGCAAGGCCTAAAAATAGTATAAGCTTGTAAATAGTGAAATTATCAACGAAATGTAAATTTTGTATAGCAGACTGCTTGAGATGATACGGGGTCATAGTCTGAGATTACACAATTGAATACATTATGTATATGTCTACATATTCGTACTTTATCTGTCTCGATACCTAGTTTATCTCATTTTGTCTTGCTAGGTTGATTTTTTAAACACTATCCTTAGGCTTAAAAAATAACCCTAGGCGCAACTGTGAAACAAAACAAAAAAATCTCGAAAGAAATTCCGCGATACACATGTCTCCGAAGTCTTAAAGTAGTGGATTAGACTGCATTCCTTCTTTGTAATAGAAAAAGAAGTTTTTTTTATTCAACAGTACGTTATTTACAAATTATTATAGAATCGTATAGCTATAGGTATATAGTATAGATTTTTTATAGCTGGTTGTACAAGAGCCTAATTGTCAGTAGTAAATCGTAGATTCAAGTGTTATTTTAAAATACATTAAATTTCGATAGAGAAATACTCTTAGGTTGTTATAGGAAGCAAGTTAGTTTTTGCTCTATGATACAATTTTTATTTAAGATTAATAATTAGTATGTTAATATTGTATATATTTAGTTCAGTTTGATTCGGCATCTTGTCAACGACTGTTTGGTGGAAAAATAAAAAATAATATTTATCATTAAAATTGTAATAATTATTTTAATTTAAAGCAAAATATTATATAATATTAGAAATGAATAATAACATCATAGAATAACATAATATTAATGATAACATTATATATAAGGTTTACATTTTGGAAGACCATGTAAACTAGTTTTATAATAATTAAACGATTGTATAAAAATGACTCAGGAAAAATTTGGACCAAAATCTAGGTAATATTAATTATAAGAATATTTTTTAAACGGCGAATAGAATTTCAAATTAGATTACAGATGAAATTTTAAAAATACATTTGTTTTGCAGCCACATATAATTGATAGTAATATAGTAATAGTAACAGTCTATTATATGATATTAAATGAATTAGGGGCAAAAAAAGCTATTTAAAATAATATGTTAAAAGCACGTGATGGCGTTAAAGTAGCATCGTAGCACACGCCCTCTGCCGGAGCCTTGCCCGCGACGTTGTAGCCCTGTCTAAAAAATTAAAAAAATTATGTTTCATTTTATATTCCATTTACCTTTATGAACTTACAAATTATATTTTTATTTTATTCGTGTCCGAAAAACATCATACATTTGATTATGGATAGTGTAAAGTTATCTGTTGAAATGAATTATTTAAAAATTAAAAAAATAAACACGACTGCTGTAAAAAATAAATATTATTATTATTTACTTTAATAAATAAATAATAATCATAAAGTTAATCGTAATTTATTTTACGATTCCTCACTTTGATTTGGGAATTCGTATAAATCTTAAAATTCTAAAATTAAAAAGTTCGTGTTTACTAAATTGTCATAACTACGAGGGGCATTTGAAAAGTTTGTAGCCTAACCAGGAAAATGAAAAGATAGGACTTTATTTATTATTAATTTTTCAACATTTTCTCCACCAAGTTCACAACACTTCTTCCATCGGCCGGGCAGGGCTTTTATATCAGCTTAAAAAAAAACTTCGTCTATACCTTCGAAATATGCGTCAATAGCCGCCTTAACCTTCTCATTTGTAGAAAATTTTTGACCTCCTAAGTGGTTTTTGAGCTTGGGAATAGATAAAAATCAGACGGAGCGAGATCAGGGCAATACGGAGCATGGGGTAACAATTCGTAACAAAACCACAATAATGGATTTCTGCCATAGTTTTGACTGACGTGTGAATTCGCGCATAATCTTGGTATAACTAAACCTTTCTTTGTAACAATCCAGAACGTTTTTCTTTAATTAATTCACGTAAAGGTCGCAGGAGCTTACAATAATAGGCCGAGTTTATTTTTGACCTATTTCTAAGTAGTATAATTACACCCTTCGCATCCCTAAAACTGACGCCTTCACTTTACCGGCCGACTAAACTTTAGCTTTTTTCGGAGTTGGAGATCCTGGTCTTTTCCATTGTTCAGAATGAGTTTTTGTCTCTGGAGTATGGTGGTGTACCTAGGTTTCATTCATAGTCATAAATCTCTCAAAAAATTCAGAAAGAGAAATCGTAAGCCGAACGCGTTTTTGTTCAACTGAAAGCAGTCGAGGCACCCACCGCGCAGACATTCTTAAACAGTGCAGCGCAGTGGTAATTATGTTGTGCGTTCATTCAGATTATATGCCAGTGGTGTCAGCTATCTCATTAACAGTCAATATCAGATCAGATAAAATCAAATCACAATTTTTTCAATATTTCGTCGATGGTAGAAGTTGATAGCAGACCGCTACGTGGGTCATCTTCGACACTTTCTCGACCACGTTTGAACTCCATTGCTACCCACTTTTTCTACCGTAAAATATGATGGTGAAACATGATGTTCGATTTTATAAAAAAAAAAATTAATTTATCATCACTTGTTCGACGTTATAGTTATAGATATATATAGTAATATATATACGTAAGAAACCGTAACAAATGCATATTAGGAAATGAATTTTCACGCAACTGCTCAAGATTAATCTAGCTTCAAAATGAGAGTTGTTTTATAAAAATGACATGCTCCTAAATATATTAGGCTACAAACTTTACAAATGATCCTAGAATTTATAACATATAAATAGAATTATACCAATATCTACTTTAGAATTTTATTGTTTTCAGATTTCCTATGGATCCCGTATAAGCAAGTCGATGAGAGTTATTCATTACACAGCAGACAATAGACAAAAGCCAGTAGAAAACTTAAGATTCAGGACCGTTATCACTGAACAACATTAAAAAAAAATAGTATTTTTTATTTATTGTTTTTATAATGTATTTGTTTTATTTAGCTTCATCTTATATTTTTAAACGAGCAATTCTTGTATATATATATATATATATATATATATATATATATATATATATATATATATATATATATAATCTGAATCTTGGAAACGGCTCCAACGATTTTCATGAAATTTAGTATGCAGGGGGTTTCAGGGGCGATAAATCGATCTAGCTAGGATTTGTTTTCAGAAAATGTCGTTTTATCCCTTTTTTTTCGCAATTAAAAAATATCATTAGAATACGAAGGTAAATTTCACTGTCATTGATAACCTTATAATAGTTATAATATTTCAGATAGGATTCGGGCGAATTCGAAATCAGCAAACCCGGGTTTGAATCCAGGTATCTACGGACCAATTTTTTTTTCCAAGTTTCTTCTTTTGAGAGAAAAACTATTATTGAGAGCTCTTTTTATTTTTTATTTTTTATTTAAATAACCAGTTTCTATTATTTTACTGTTATATCGGTAAGATCGAAAATATTATTTATGTTTCATCAGTATGTAATGTATCTACGAGTAAATATTATAATTTAACCGAGCAAAGCTCGGTCATCCAGGTGCTTCTATTAAATACTGTAAGAAAGACAATTTAGATCAGGTAACCTTTGGTACATCCAGAAGGTTGACTATTTAATAATTACATGACCGTACAAGTCCATATAAAATTATTGACAGATGACAGTTGTATCGAGTCGTTGGCTTATATTTTTACATTTAGGTAGGCATACATAATTAAAGATGAAAGGGTATAGGAAAGAGTCAGTTACTTAGGCTAAAGTTGTTCATATAACGGCCTTTTAACGTTCTACTATTAAGCAAAGGCCACTCCTTCTATTTAATCCTCTTCAGATTGGAAATTAATCTACTACGCTGATCCACAACGGATTGGCTGATGTGCAACTGTACATTTATTTAAATTTATTTTAAAAAAAGAACATATAGGCTTCAAATACACCGTTCGTTTAGGTATATGATGATAAATAGGCCTTCTTATGTGAGTAATTTAAAAGAAGTTGTTATTTTTTAAAACCAAAATCGTTTTGCAGTTAGCAACTGGTCGCTCCTTTAAATTGTTTTGTATTAGAATTACTAATAATATAAGATGAATACCATGATATACTTCATTAAAAAAATAACTTTTTAAGCTTACCATATCGTTAATGTCGTAGCTAGCGAAACGCAAAGGCGCAGTCCTAGGGCCTTCTGAAATGGAGTCCAACCGTTGATTGAGGCTCTCTTCATGAAGAGCTTTTTGTAAAGCAATCAACAATCGATCCAGCACAAGAGCTGCTCTCTTTTGAGGTATATATATTTTCTAAAATCATAATTTTAAAATATTTGTTTTAACTAGTTCTTTTTTATATTTATTTGTGGAAAGACAGAATAGCAAACATATAAAAGTAGTTCAATAACATTAAAAAAAAATTCTACAGTAATTTAAAAACTGGTGGTTGTAATCTCAGTCATCGATCATTATATTGCTTTCATTGATATTTTGTCTTTACAGAGGAGTTAGCTTGAAATAGGGCATTTAAATTAAAAATTAATTTCTCATCTTGCTACACTAGAACGGATGTCTAAAACATAAAACTAATTATTTTCATGTTTATTTTTATTACGCGTCTTGTCATAGTTGTAATCCAATAATCTCTAATAATAATACTTTTTATTTGAAAATAATAATAGTTTTTATTTGTAATTTATGAAAAAACTACAAGGTTTTTTGAAAATTATTTTTATTAACATTGATTTAAGATGTAATGGTAATCTTAGTTTAATTTCAGGTGTATATTATATGCAAACGATTATATATTTTCGTTAAGATTATTTATATATATAAGTAATATGATCTGTATTCATTAATTCATAAATTTGAAAACAACTTATGATTTAAGCCTTAAAGTAACCATACATTCTTATATGTATGTTAAGGCAAGAGTGAACAGGCATTATTTGAGTTTGCGTGCTTCACCTTAGACTTCATCGTTGTTTACCATCAGACAAGATTGAGGTCAAACGCACTCAAATTTTTAATTTAAAAAAAATGTATATAATATATAGAACGTAGCCAAAGTCATCCAGAAGTTGTTGTTTTCTTGTGGCAGCATAAATTCAATAAATATTAAAAATTAATTTTTATTTTATTTATTTCGATAAGTTGGCCCAATTAGATATCATAATCATAATAACAATTCTTTGAAGATATGAAGTAACTTAGCAACATCTCATTAACGTGTCCTGTTAATTTCTATCTCCAAAAACCCGTTACAAAATTTGTGCCATGCAAATTAGGTGCTGTCCCGTAAAACAATTAATAGAATGTTCAAATAGTTGCACGCCTACGGCACTTTAACTCAGCCGAAGGATAATTTTTGAACTATTTGGTAAAACACTTCGATGAAATAAAAGGAGACAGTAATTTTGCAATATCATTATCGTAGCAAAATTAATTCGCAAGATGTAGGCGTGACAACTTTTTATTGTTGCTATACATATAAGTACATAAATTACATAAAAATTAATTAGTATAATTTAATTCGAATATAATTGAAAAATATCTGAACTGAACTGAACTAAATCAACCAATAAACGTATTGAGTAACGATCGTTATTAGGTGTCTATGATAACAACCGGAACCGACGGCTTATGTTCTCCGAGGCATGGTGGGAAAACCCACAAGGTCATACACTCAGACCGGAAACCGATATTTTGTACAAATACAAATATCTGCACCGAGCGGGAATCGAACCCGCGACACTATAGCACCACTACACCAGAACGGTGGTCTAAAAAACGGAAAATATACAAAGAATAAAAGAAAAGTATATCATTATAATTTTTTAAAAATAATGTCATATAAGTTAATAATTTTTATACAATTTATTTTAATAATTGATATACAATTTTTTTGATGATAATAAAATGATAATGTTGATGTTTACATAGCACTTTAATTTTAGTGTAACATTAAATGATTGAAAATTTGTAATTGTTAATTACTTCTTTGTTATATTGGGACCTCCTTTAATATATAAGATTTTTTTTTGTTCTTTCAAATTCAATCGTATTGCATATCACGTGAAATTTTCATGTGTCTAATTATTAGTATTATTATTCCGTTGATTGATTCCGTACATAATTGCGTATGAATTAATAAAAAAGTAAATAACTGTTTGAAGTAAAACTTCTTTGGGACGTTTTCGCGACTAAGGGGTAACTGCTTTTCAACGGAAACGCTTTACGGCGATGACGCGTTTATATAGGATTCGATTTTTAAATATTTAAAGTATAATGATAATTAAATTAATGTATTTATTATTGTTGTCATATTATCAATATATATATACTTCTTTTTTCTTTAATTCTAAAATGACTTATTTATTTTTAACTTAGTCGTCATCTGTCACAATGTCATAGAAGTTTTACTTCAACGGCGTATAAACGTTACACACACTCATATTTTTTACGTTATCAGCTACGATTTTTTTTATATTTACCTCTGTAAGATCGTTTCTATTGTCTTTGAGATCATTTCTATTGAATCCAATATTGTAAGCATTATCTAGGAGATTTGCGGATGAAGTATCGATGGACGGAGCTGCGAGGACGGCAGACAACGCTATGACAAGCAATGGTATATGCGTCATCATTTCATAGGACTGTACCCTGTAATTGAAACAGTATGCTTATTTACTTTATTTCCTTTGTTTAAGTAATTGGAACAAAATGTTATTATATATAAAATATTAAACAGTACATGTTTATATTACTTATAAACTAATACTATAAAGGTAATGAGCTTGTTTATAAAAGCGTATCACGGCGGAAGTACTAAACGAATTTGAATGAAACTTACGAGTAGTATAATTTGAGTTCATACTACGAACAAGAACGCTGGACTCAGAAGAGCGAATAAGATTCAAAATGTGTAATGGCCAGCGAAGTCGCAAGGTACTTCTAGTTTTAAATAATATTATAGATAATATCAAAAATATAAAGGGGTAAACATAACAGTAAAAAAAAAGAAGTCTAAAATGTTATCCATGAACAGCGCGAGCGGTATCTTAGCTCTCGTATAATTATGTTAGAATTTCATTTACAGGTAAGTTCGTTTAATCATTAATTCTAACTTATTAATAAAAATCGATCCACCTACGTTGAGAGTAAATTTTTCACTGTCGTTTTAAAATCTGTATCTTAGAGAAATGAATCTTACTAATAAATTAAGTTTAAATTAACCTGAAGAGATGTGCGATTATTTAATTCCTTAAATCGAATTCAATTATGTCTATATCGAGAAATAATTGGAGCTTCAGGGACACGACTAAAGTTTTACCCTGTAAGTGGCTGTGGCAAAACATATGTCTGTACACTAATATCCGTAAGAATTATAAACGAGAAAGTTTTCAAGTTTCGGAAAATCTTTAATAACTCTATTTCACAGTAATGTTCCTATACCTTTTTTCCTTTTAATTTATATTTACCAACCAACCATTAAAAAATTTTTCCACGTTTGAATTTAAAAGCGGAAACTTTTTTGGCTAGTGAAATATCTGATTTATTACAAAATATTTATATAATATTATGCTGGATGTTTCCCAAATGAATATATAAAATAAAATAAAATAAAAGTAAATCGACGTTTTCATATATACAGTAACCGTATTAAAAGTACACACTTAACCTTAATAAGATTTTTTTTTTATTTCCTTCAAATTTTTGAAGGAAAAAAATCCAGTAAAATTTTCGTCACCAACTTTATCCCCTTAACATAATTATTTCCATGAAGCCTGAAACGTTTACGTAGTATTTCTTTTCATAATTTTAAAATATTTTCATGTAATCTTTCATTACCTATTTTAACAGTAGGTACAGTAGAGTAGAAATTCCTAAAATTATGCATTGTTAGGTGTTTAAATTGCAAAAGGACCATACTGACTACTTTTTTTATTTAACAATAAGTGTATTTACTCACGAAGGAAAGAGAATTATATAATGGGAAGTGGTCGACTTCGCAAAAATAATTTTTACAAAACATTTAAATTCGTAACGTGTAAGTTCTAAATACTTTGGTATTCGTTTATATAATAAAATTTTACAAAACATTTTACAGTTGTCAATAAATGACTTTAAAGTTAAGAATTTTTTTTTTAGATTAAGATTTAATTAATTAAAGCTTTATTTTATATTTGGTACAAAGTTATATAAATAGTGATAACGGTGCGTCGCGACACCGGACTAAATAAAATTTGTAAAAATTTTACATAGACAAGTTGTAAAAGAGTACAGTTGAGTTTCTTGTCGTATGTTCGCAGCAGACTGATTTGATGGCAGTGACCCTACCTCCAGGGTTGTGGGTTCGATTCCCGGCCCGAGTCTGAATGTAATATATATTTATTTATATATGTCTTATTTGTGTGTATATATTACAAAAATAAGTATATCAGTCGGGTGTTACCTAAAACATAGGCATTAAGTTGCCTACCTTAGGAACAGACGTATGTTATAAAATTAATCTGCATTCTAAGTCGGTGGTTCCTTCACTTTATAAAAAATAACATAATTAGTAAATAGCGACTCAAAAGTACTTTAAAAAGTCCATTTGAATTTTGTTTTTGATTTATAATTTGTAAATTGATAAGTTAGTCAGTCAGTTTGGGTATGTTATATTATATATCATTTAGAACTATTACTCTATAGACTATCGATAGAACGTAGCCCTAAAACATACAAAATTTTCAATTGTATTTGCTTAAATTTTCAATTTTCGAAGTTATACTCCTTTTGGCGCATTTGGAAAAAAAAAATATGATTGGTTTGGAAAAAATTACGATGCGCGCGCACACCGACAGCCAAAAAGCGACACGATGAAGTTAGCTGATAGCTGTCGTCTGTCTAAATTAAAAAAAACTTTTTAAGGGCATTTACAAATTTGAGGTTAATTTTCGGTATGTTATCTTTTTATTTGTTTACAATATAAATTATTATAATTACATTATTATTTGTAAAATAATTTACTCTACTTTTACAAAAAAACAAAAAAGTGAAAACAAGTACAAAGAGTTGTGGCATACGGGAGTCGGGATGTAATCTTTAGCTATTTTTGTTCTTTTACGCCAAAGAAGTAAAACTTTTTACGTGCATACATAAGTACACACACACGTTTTCTAATACGGGTAGTTCACTAGTTTAAGGTCGGAGATTAGCGAATCAGCCAGTCTGTTAGAACATTTAACTTAACTCGTATTAATTAATAAAGCCACTTCTAGATGATCCGAAGATAAAAAAAAGCAGATTTTAAGTTAAACCTCAAGGAACAAAACTGAAAAAACTGTACTCAGTTTCATGCGGTAGTTTTTGTTTAACACGTGAACAAAGAAATATGAAACTTTGACACGTACCTTCTATTATGACTTAATAAACTAATTTTCAAAATTTTTACTTTTGTCGCGGAACTAGTCCATTTACAAAATTCTAAGTGATAACTTATCAATAGATGAGAAACGAGATCAGACAATCACCATTATTATATTTATATATATTAGAGATATTTCAATAAGTATGAAAGTACCAGGGCTATGCGTAAGCTCCGTGTCATGTAACCGTCGACACTTGGATAACGAGTGAAATACTTACTTATTTCTTGAAGGATCAACTGGTTTATTATTTCAGTTATATTTGTCACACTTCGAACCGAATATTTGCTATTTTTATTCCATACTAGCGTTTACCCGCGACGTGTAGGCTTTAATTTGAAATTATTTATTGTAATTTATTGTTAGACTAGCTGGGGTTCATAACGTTACAAACCTAAGTTATAAGATTTTATGCGTTCATTCAATTAATTTAATTGTTTTATAGATACAAATAGGGAAATTACACTGGCTGCACTTTAAAAAACTACTTATGATAATTAATTAAATTTATTGACTAAATAGCATTAACCAAGCAGATAATATGAAAAAAAGATTACCATTCTATTTGTATATAATTTAAATTTAAATTATGTTTTAAAGTTTTATTAATGTGTGTTCTATTTCAAAATGTGTTACGCCAAAATCCTTATTTATACAAGAGATTATAATAGTTGTATATTTTACTTACTGTTATTATAAGATAGAGATAGGTGGGAATAGAACAAGGCGACTTTATATCCTGGAAAGTGTACAGTTTATAATCTTTGAATATTTTGGCATGAAAACATTACGAAGAATATAGCGATATTTTGAGACTAATGTTTATTTTAAATAAACGAAGAAATGAATATAGCTTCAATTCAGCGATGTAACAGGTTTTTTAATTGTATAATGACTAATCAACTAAAGTTGTATGTAAATAATTAAGTTTTGTATTGTACTGTCTAAAAATACATTATCTAAATTGTAATGTTGGTAAGAATTTATGGACGTACATACTTTTAACTTAAATTTATATAAAAATTAATAAACAATCAACTCAATTAAAATAATTAATTTATACAAAGGACAATGTTCAAATCTATGTGTTCCTATATGTACAGAAAATTGATATATTAAAGGATTCTTTATTAATTGAAACTATATTTTTAATAATAATCAAGCCGCGGCTTATAATTAAATTTTAAGAAAAATCTTATTTCCCCGATTGCGTCAATATGATCAGTATTGCCAGACAGGTGAGTTAGTAATTACCTTATTTTTTGGGGAGTTTATTTTTGTTATTTATCTACTACAAGATAGCTTTTTTTTCTTTACGTGTAGTGATTAATTGAACGTACCCTAATTTTACATTTTCGGATAGATGATATAAAAATATAAATATAAAAGGGAACAGTAGGTAACTTTGTGTAGGAGATCGAAAAAGAAACTTCATTTGCGAGTGTATGCTTCGTGGGGAAAATTGTTCAGTATGACCAGTAGATCATGTGGTTAAAATATCATCGATTGTCCTAGATTCACCTAGTATAATAGATTTAATATAAGTTTTATACTAATAATATACATACTTATTAATGAATGTTATTATGAAAAAAGTATCGATAGCACTATCGATATTATGACAGATTTTTCAAGGTAAACTATCGATAGTTCTTCAAAACAAGTGATAAGTGACGATGCAGTCTAAGTTGGAGCGGGCTAACCTGTTAGGAGTTATGATTAAACCCATCACTCTAATCGGTATCTATACGTCATTGTAGTAAAATGCTCAATCGCTTGGCAGCACGTCTTTTCCGATAGGGTGGTAACTAGCTACGACTAAAGACTCCCACTAAAGCAGACCAGAGAAAAAAAAATGACCCTGTCGTGGATTGAAACCGGGACCTCCCGCTTAATGTATAAAAGCGCTCACCACGGCACCAGGGTCATTATCGTTTTCGAGTTAATATATGGCCTGTTAATTAATTTATATTAACTGTTAATTAATTTATATTAACACTAAATAAATTTAAAAAAATTAAGAAAATAAATACTCGAATTGACTTTTCTATATTTAATATTACTACGCTATAAGGACGTTCAGAAAAGACATATGAAAAGATGTCACATTGAGCCTTCCAAATGGGAAGATCTTGCCGCAAATCATTCGGAGTGGAGACGGCTGGTGCGGGTACAGGTGTCGAGTTTCGAGAAGGAAAGGAGATTGGAATTGGACATTAGACGCGATGAGCTTAAAGTCAAAGTCCACCGAAGACATAATTACAATTATGTGAATGGTGTCCTTACCTGTGACCAATGTGGCCGTAATTTTATTAACACGATTGTCTATTGCAGTCACGTGAGGGCATGAACGAGCACATAGTGACAATTGATAATATCGACAGTGGCAGTCGCTGTTGCCGAAATCGGCTGGAAACACATCATCATCATCATCATTATCAATGACATTAACATGACAATCAATTTTTTTTTACAAATTTCATTATAAGCAGCAGCCTTGATCATTTCTAGACTATTATTAAAATCTAGTTTCAATTAACAAAGGATACTTTAAAATATTAATTTTCTGTACATGTCAAGGCACGTGCCGAGGCACAGCTTCATTGAAAAATGGTCATTGTCCTTTTTGTAAAAAAAATAAATAAATAAACAAAATCCCTAATAATCGTATAAGAATCTTATGACAAGACATGCTGATTATTATGTGTATAATTTTAGACGTGTAGATTCAAATACTTAAAGTTCTATTGTTAAATAAGTTCTAAATATGATTCTTTGATAAAAGCTCAATTATACAGAATTTTACGTATATTGTCCAGCTTCTTGCTTCCGCATCGTACGGTTACAATGTAATGAACGCACATATACTTGGTTGGTTAAGAATTAATTATTAAAAAAAAAATTGATGCAGTTTGACTTGTCTCATAAAGTATAATACGTTAAGCAAGAAATAAGATAATAAGACGTCAAATTTCATATATTAACGGTAAAGAGTAAATAAATAAATCATTTAAATAAATCATTTAAATACTAAAACAAATAGCAAGAAATTCAGTTTTAAAAGAAGTAAGTAAAAAACAATAATATCGACTTTATACGTGTTTTTTGATATTTATTAATATATGCCATTTTCATAACAATTTATAGTATATGAAATAAAAGTTATTTTATTGTGTTTTATAATTGTTTTTAAAAGTAGTCAAAATCTGAAAACATTGTGTTATACAGATTAATGTAGCACTTCGTAGCATTGCGTAGCTCATCTACATTTATGTTTATTACTTCCGTTGCAGTTCATGAATTCGTTTTGCTTATCACATTTAAAATCCGGTAATTATAGTTAATATTAGTATTTTTAAGCTAATTTTATTTCTATAATACTTTTTCAAACTTTTTACATGTTTTACATTATTTTACGTGTTTTTAAAATTAAATTATGTAACAGAAAGAACATTGAAAATTGAGATTCTTTTTCTCTTATTCGGACTTAATAAATATGCTTTGCCGCTAAGTTGAGGTTTATTTGCCTATTTCAATTTCGAAACATATCATAATGATTTAAAGTAGATGACTTGTGTGATTAAAGCAAATTAAATAAAGCAAATCTCCATCTATATTGAAAGATTTAAGTATGAAAATATTTATGAAATACGTATAAAATTGCAATGTGTTAAAACAGTAAATGTATAAAAATAGATGTATTCATTGCTTAAAAAACGAATGATTTAACTTATTATTAACTTGAAGACAAAATTCAGAACTTTTATGAACTTTTTTAAATATTATTTTAAAATATATTTGTCAATGTTATAATAATTATTTTATGCAAATAATGTAAATGACTTATTTTCAGTATAAAATAAATATACCAAAATACTCACAGATTCCACGAAAAATCACTAATATATTTTAAATTCTATTATTATATCCAAAACGAGAACAAACCACGTTTGTACTATGGTAAAAGTTTAAGAAAGTCGAACTAGTAAGGTGTTTAACGGAGAGACGACTGGTCGGTATTATGAAAACGCTCGGCGTCCTAGCCTTTATAAAGGCGGGAAGGACATGCCCATCGGCTTCGTACTTTAATGAACTAATATTTCTATACAATACCAAATTAATAGTTTCGTATTATCAGTAAGTGGCCATTAAGTTATAACGTGCAAATATAAAAATAATATGACTACAATAACCACAGATAACCCTTTTTTAATGGCTTCTATTTTAATAGCTATTCGTACCACCTTAAATAACATAAATACTCTTAGAACCGATATTAATTTTATACACGTGGACATAGGTATTTCGTATGTTTCTTTTTTTTTCCATGTACTAGTGATTATTTAGATTTTAGACTATACATTTTTTGAGAGTTAATTTGCATTTTTGTTCTTCTTATGATGAAAGGACATCGTAGTTCCTTTTTGTGGAGCAGCGATTCCAAGCAATATTAATTTATTAAAACAAAAGCTATTTACTGTTGGATAACTTTACCTTTTTTTAAATATTGCCGAAATATTTTAACCTATTCCATGAAACAGCACTTATATATCAAAATTATTTTTTATATTACCGCATGTTGTTGGTGATATGGATGTGATGAGTATCATGCAAAAAATAGCAACAAGTGATCGTAAATATTAGAAAACGTCACCCAATACTATCACTGAATAATTTTGCTCAACAAAAGATAACTGCTATGTGGATACATTAGTTGTTACGAGTTTGTGTTGAAAAATTCTAACATAAATTAACAAATTTTAACAAATAGTTACTTTTATGTTCAAAGACAATAAATATTTTAGGTATACTCAATTCCGCAAGCGACGAACTTGTATCTTCATTTAGAAAAATTAGAACATGGCAGATGGAAAAATAACTAGTCATCAGTCATCAGTCATCATCATAGTAATAGGCATGTTTTATTATAATAAATCTAGATAAAAACAAAAACGATGCTCGATTTGAATTCACGATTTACGTTTTGATGATAATGTTTACAATTTTGTGCGAGTGGTAGATTTTAATTTTTAAATACTTTTAAAGTTAATCTTATTGTATAGCGAATAAGTTTTTGTGATCGGGTGTTACGCTATAAAATTTGAAAATAATCCTATTAATCCTATTAATATTATAAATGCGAAAGTTTCTCTGTATCTTTGTTACTCTTTGACGCAAAAACTACTGAACACTATAGCTTATACATCAGAATAACACATAGGCTACAATTTATAAAGATAATGTATTATTTATAACGCGTACCGACGCGGGCGAAGCCGCAGCCGGAAGCTAGTACTACATAAAAATAAACTATATCATGTAACGACAGAACTAATTACTGAGAGTTATGTTTTTTAAAGGGATTATAACATATATATAATGTATATACATACATATTATATTATGTATTGTGTAATAAAGTAATAATAAATACGTGACAAAAAAAGTTATAATAATAATATCCATTTCCAAATTTTCAAATTTCAGGTGTATTTTTACACTTGTGGCTAGCGTAGGTATAGTAATTTAATGGAGTGCTATCTGTTGGTGACCTCCTCGTGGTGCACCCTGGAAACGTAGACAGCAGCAGCTCCACTATTGTAGAGCTGCTGCTGTCTACGGCTAACAACCGACTCGGGGAATGCCGTTTATGCGATTCTGCGCTCCGGGTACTGCTCTGCTTAAGCAGAGACCCGTTGAGCGGTCGCATGGCATAGTAGGGACAGTCGTCTCCACGGGGGATTTCTCCGGTGCCACTGTGCTCGCGCACTGTGACACCACGGAGGACGGACGGGTCTGACGTGCACTTACCCTGCTGTCAGATAGAACAAGTAGGCCTACTCTTACTTGCTCACCGTCCTCTCGGAATCCCGCTACGTGGTGTCGTGGTCATGTCTCGCGGCCACGTGCGGGACCGAGGGTCTTGCCTTAACTGGCCGGGCCGCGAGGAAGAAAACCTCTATAAAAGTTACGCTAGGCTTACCCAGGTACAGGGGGCACTTGGCCATGTATGGGGCACCCGTCTGGGTGGACGTCCTCAGTCGCGCCAATAAGACCCTGCTGCGACGTCCGCAGCGGGTCATCGCGACGAGGGCGATACGCGGTTACCGTACGGTATGACCGGCGTGCGTGCTGGCCGGTGATCCCCCCTGGCAATTACAGGCGGAGATCCTTGCCGAAATATACCACTTCGTGGCGGCGAGGAGATCCCGGGGGGAAACCCTGATGTGGGAGGAGGTCACACGCTTGCGGAAGCAAGCGCAGGATACCCTGTTGCGGCGGTGGACGGAGGACCTGGCCCCGCCGGTCCCCGGGCAGTGGACGGTGGACGCGGTCAGGCCGGTCCTTTGTAAGTGGGTGAGGCGGCGGTTCGGGCCGCTGACCTTCCGTTTGGTGCAGGTACTTTCCGGACACGGGTGCTTCGGTGAGTACCTGCACAAAATCGCCAGACGGAAGGCGACTCCAGCCTGCCACGCGTGTGGGGCGCCAGAGGATACGGCGCTCCACACGCTTGAGGTGTGTGCGGTCTTCGGGCGGGATCTCTCACTGCCGAGCGTCGTAAGAGCCATGCTCAACAGTGAGATATCGTGGCAGGCGGCCGTCTCCTTCTGCAAAGAGGTAATGACGCAGAAGGAGACTGCGGAGCGGGCTAGGGAGGATGATGGCTCTGCTGACCCACTCCGACGCAGACGCACGGGGGTAAGGAGGAGACGGTTTGCCTACCTCCTCCCCCCCTCGTATTAATGGGGTCGCTGGCCGATAGTCGGGGGACTTCGGCCAACTTAACAGCGCGACCCCACATGTCTGAGGGGTGGCCTTTGTTGTGAGCAAGGCCGCCCCACCTTGTGCCGGGGCCCCGGATGTTCATCCGGGCCTACCGCCGGGGCGAGGTGGTGAATGGTAGCGCGACCCCATCTCGCCCCACCCAGGCGGATGACTGCTCACACGTGGGGTTTTTAGCCCGCGGGAGTCGGACATAACCACTTCGGTGCCCCCGCGCCGGAGTGGTATCCATAATGGATTTTCCCCACGTAAAAAAAAGGTACAGGGGGCACTGCCTGGGCGGACCGTCTTTCCCCCATACTCGTCGGATTAGTCATGGAATTAAATAAACTTTTCAACAAAAATGACGTGGAGGAGGAGTCTACCGCACTCGATTCCGACGACTACAGCTCGGCAGCGACGGGTGGTGAGTCCAGCTGTGGTCAGACGAGGAGTGGTAGACGGTTTCAAAGAAGTTTGCGATCACCCGGTGAGGAGGTGATACTCGCTGGAGCGAAATGGCGAATAATAATACCGGAGGAGCCCTACTCTGAGACCGAGAGGGCTATTTTAGAGCAGGTACGTGCGGCCGAGGAGTCTCTGGTTAATCAGGTGGCCACAGACGTGGACCTGATCTGCAGGATGGCGACGAGGTCATCGAACTTGAAGGGCACGTTCCTGCACGCTCTGAAAGATGCGGCGGCCTCGATAAAGGCGGTGGTCGAGGCCCTCAGGGAGAGGTCGGCCTCGGAGGAAGTCCGGAAGCTTCAGGCCGAAAACTCCCGGCTAAGGCGAGAGATGGATGATCTCCGCAGACTGGTGGTGGAGCTCCAAGAGCGCCGCTCTGAGCACGCTGCTCACATCTGTCGGCCAAGACAAGAAAGGGACTCTGCCGAGGAGCTACAGGCGTCGGTCATCGCGACAGTCGGGCGTATGTTGGACGCCCACCTCGCTGGCATCGAGGAGCGGCTGCTGCCAGCGAAGACGCTCCGGCCACCGCTTGCGGCAGACAGAAGGAAGGAAAGGACGACGCAGAAGGTGCCGTCTTCGAGCGCCACCCCCGCTCCAGTTCGAAAGAGGCGAACGCACGCGAGTGAGGAGTTGGCACCCGCAGTCGAGGCTGGCGACGGTGAGTGGACTACCATCGTCAAGCGCAAGACGAAGAGGAAAGCGGCGAAAACCTATGCAGCCGCCGCCGCCACAGCTCCTTCGTCTAAGACGAAGCCGCAGCCGCAGCCGCAACCGCGGCGGCATAAGAGAGGTAAAAAGCCAAGGTTGGCCGCCCCCCGCTCTCCGGCAGTCCTTGTGACTCTGGATGAGTACGCAGAGAGTAAGGGGGTAACGTATTGCCACCTGCTAAAGCGGGCGGCAAATACGATTAATCTAGCCGATCTTGGCATTGTCGGTGGCCTCAAACTGCGGCGCGCCGCGACCGGTGCCAGACTGCTGGAGCTGCCGAAGAGGCAGACCCCAGAAACGGCGGGACGCCTGGCGGAGGCGATGCAGACGGCATTGGGCAGCATGGCGAAGGTCGTCCAACCCATGAAGCTCGCGAGTCTGCGAATTTCTGGGCTGGACGACTCCGTCACATGCGAGATGGTGGCCACTGCGGTAGCGGAGGCGGGAAAATGCGATGCCGGCTCGGTAAAGACTAGCGCAATCGCGGTCGGACGGTTTCTCCCGTTCGCCGGTCCCTGGTGTCACGGTGCCCGCAAGCGCTCTATATGCGAAGGCGGCCCGCATAGGCGAGCCAACCGTTCGGGGCGTCGCGGTGGCATGCGCCAGCGATCCCGTGGCGTCCTACTACGACGATGAGGGCACCGCTGTGTTTTAGTGGGTATTCTGACTTCGCAGTCAGCGAGTCCCACATACCCGTCGCCTGCGGGTGGCAGGATGCGTAAACGCATTTCACAGCGTCAAAAAAAAAAACGTATAGTAATTTAATAACGAAGAAAATGGGAGTTGTGCCAAACCGTTTTTATCGATATACTGATATCGATTGTTATAAAAAATACCATGAAACTTGAAGTAACGTTTGTTTTGAAGTGAAGAAAAATAAAGTTTTGTTAAAAAATTTAACCGAAGTATTTCATTTCTTGTTGTCTTGCTTTTAAGTTGCTTAAAAAAGCCATGACTTAGCGGGACCACGCTTTCCGTGGATACAAAAACGTGTGATACGGCCACAGATATTTGAAATAAGGATATTTCTATGGATACCGTTCTTAACTGGTCAGTTTATAATGCTACGAGGAATCGACGAGAAAACGCCGCTATTTCCGTAAGAATATCTGTTATTTAACTGATTTAATAAAACATTAAAATACCCAATTGACAAATTACTAACTCATATAGTCCTTACTGCTTCAGTCGGATACGGCATTGTGTGCGGGAAGGACTTGTGCTTGACTGCGTAGTCATTTGAATATCATCAATGCCCATAAAACTTTTAAACTTTAAATCCCTACTTTATAATAAAGATTGCTATAATTTATAAGTATTCAAACATTTTAACATAATAATTTAGATATTATAACAAAAATAATAACGTAAAAACTTATTAAAAATCCTATTAGAACCATTTTTGACTTCTACGCGGACGAAGTCGCGGGCTAAAAGCTAGTTTACTATAAAAAAGCTAACAGTTGTTTTTAGTTTCTCAAGAAATATACTAAGTTTCAAGGATTCACACCAAGGATCTAATATAGCTTTTTCTATAGTTTTCCGTAATAGAAAATTAAATTTCTTAATTAAATATTTATAAATGAATTCCTTTCGTTTCAGTTAATAAAATGAAAAAGTATTATAATACATACCTATTGATACTTTCTTGCTTTTATACACTTCATTAAACAGAAAAATGTGGCCGCAGATTGAATAAAAACTATTTCCGCATGTTGCATTGAAATTAATTGATTTTTATATATACTCGTAATTGGAAACGAAAGTGAATTATTTCTACTATACATACGACATTACAAAGTATACTATTAATTTTAAATGTTAACCATTTGTAAATTGTTAGAACATATTGTCATTAAAAGTAAAATATATTGAGTAAAAGTATTATAGCTAAATATAATATTTGATATAAACAACACATGGAAACAATAAACTATTTTTCACACGGATATCATTATGATGTGTTAGAATTTAGCGCTTAATCCAGTCTGATTATTATTGACGTTTATGATGGTCGGAATTTATTACTTTAATATTAGAAATTTAATAATTTTATATGCTTTTGTACATTTTTTTGGGTATCGCTGTAAAATGCATTAACGCATCCCGCCGCCGAGAGGCAGCGGGTATGTGGGACTCGCTAGCACGCAGAACGTGCCAGAATACTCGCTTAAACCCAGCGGTGCCCTCATCGTCGTAATGGGGCGCCACGGGATCGCTCGCGTATGCAACCGTGACGCCCCGACGGTTGGCCCGCCTATCCGGGCCGCCTTTGCTTATAGAGCGCTCGCGGGCACCGTGAGCGCTCCACGTTCGGTGTTAAGTGAGATTGAAGTACTTCCCCGGGCGCGGCGGCCATCCGGCTGCAAAGCAGCATGGCGCTACTTCTCTGAAGACATGAAAATTGACATTAGAGCGTATACATATTTAGTAATTATACTTTATTTATTTCTTACTTCTTACTATCATCACCGTTTGATCTTTATTTTTAAATTTCATCTGCAGTGGTTGAAGATAGTTGAAAAAACGGTCTATAAGAACGTTAAATATAAAATTGTTATTTACTATAGTATATAGATAGTAGCTTGGAATTCCATAAGCGTATATGTATAGTTGAACATATACCTACTAATTATCATACCAATGTTTCCATTCAAGTTATCTCCGAATTTATAAATAATGTAAATCAAGCAATATTGTAAATAATGTAAGTGTATTGTAAGTGTTGTAAGTAATAACTTATTATTAGAGCGAATTCAATTTTTCTGTTGAATGTTCTAATTTCACAAAAGAAGAAAAAAAAAAGAAAAAAGCTCTCATGACACTAGAGAACGTACATGATGTATGACGCACTTATCGCAAATGTCAGCAAAGAAATAAAACACACCATAAGTTATGGGGTTACGCGTAGTGTTACGATTATAAGGTTATTTAGTTTCTCGAAGGGTTGTAGCCTTCGAATAAATAAAGAGTGTCCTTCAGTGACGCTCTTGTTTCCCATAAGCCCATTTTGATAAATAAGCTGTGTAAGGCAGAAGGACAATACTCTATTTATACCAATACTATTATTACTTTACTATTTTGTAAGAAAATTTAATATAAAGATAAATAAAAAGATATCTATTTTATGACTGATCTAAAAACAAAAACGTTATTATAACTTTTTAAGCTTTCATGGTTCCTAACACACGCCAGTGTACATGTGACCATAGCGCTTGCAATAGTGACGAAATATCGGAAACTCAAAAGCTTGTTGTTTAAGCAAACCCTTAAATTATAAAAAATATAACAAAAAGTCAAAAATGATGACCAACTGCTAATAGCAAGGAAGGAATGTTTTATAATCTATACAGTAATTATATTGTGAAAGATGCATGCAAATAAAAGTACAGACTAGGTATCTACACCGACACAAATGGTGAGACATAGAGGAGGCTTTTAGAATAATACTAGCGGCCCGCCCCGGCTTCGCACGGGTATTTAACTAAACCACTATATCAGACAAGTATTTAATAAATTAAATTGTTATGTATAACGAATTAATTATAAATAACATCGTTTTAGTACCTATTATTCAATGTAAAGTTTATTATCTAATTTTATTACAAACTAGATAATAAACTTACATGTATTATGTAAGAAATAATGCAATGAATATTACAAAACCTTTTTTTATTATATTTAACTGATTTTTGAGTTAGCTTTTATGACAAATGGAAAAATTTCAAATCACAGAGTAGGTACATAAAAAAATATATAGAGTGTGAAAATAGTATAACAAACGATATATTATCTATAACGTTTTTAGTTTGGTCTCAATAATGTTTTGAGTTACTTTGCTCTTAAAAATTTATCAATTCCATAAAAAAATTATTAATGATTAAAGTAATTTTTAACTTCAATTGCAAAATTTAATCTGTATGTGCAGCTATTACATTGAAGAGGTCGCAGAGAAACTTAGGCGATGACGAACACGACGCTGCCAGCACGTTAATGTGGCGGTCATGTTACGCGGCATGGGGTTTATGGGATTTCATCGCTCAACCATTACTTGTGTTAAAAGAGCGACTACCCAACTATATACCATATGCTACAATGAATGAATTATTGTGTTTTTGTTATCTATTAAATAAATTGTTTGTACAATGCGAAACACAGTTAGCCACTTATACATATTGAAATAAATGAGGTACACAGACATAGAATTTCATTTATGAATGTACCTAAGAAATATTTTACGCTCGTATGTAGTTTATAATTAAGTAATAATCCTCCAGGCTTTTTATAATTATACTAACAACCTGTCATAATCAAAGGCCCCTTTGGAATTAAAGAAATTGTCGGAAATACTGTAACACATACAAACACCAAGCAAACAAACTCTGGTTATAAAACATGAGCAGGGATCGATCGAATCAATGGTCGTCAGTGCAACAGCCACTTGCTATAGCCACTGTACCAACACATCTTCTCGTATTATTATTATTTAATTGTTTCACTCCACCCGTTTAATAAATAATATAACATAATACTTATATAAGACATATAATAAATACACATAAACTTACATAGATAAATATAAGCGGGTGGAGGATGACGGGGACGATACTATAAGGAGGCGGCGCGGCTGGACGAGGTCGGACTCGACCTCGTAATCAGCCGCATAGACTTTAGGGCTTCGTGTCAGAATTGACAAGACCAAAGCCCTCCTCTTCCGTAGGACCGGACGCAAGGGATCCCCACCGGGGGCTACCCTGCAGATCGGAGTGGGGAGGGTCAGGATAAGCCCCCAAATCAAATATCTGGGGCTCATTCTTGACGGAGGGTGGACCTTCGGCCTACACTTCGCTATGGTGGGACCGAAGGTCGTGAAGGCGACGAGTGCACTGGGCAGACTCCTCCCGAACCTCGAAGGACCCAGCGCCGCCTGTAGGCAGCTGTAGGTACTCCGGTGTCTACCGGAGTATATAGCGATGTACGGTGCCCCGGTTTGGGCGGATTACCTAATTGCGAGGAATAGATCTGCGCTGGGATCTGCGCAGAGGACCATCGCGGTGAGGTTGATCCAGGGGTACCGTACGGTCCCCGCGGCGGGCACGATATCAGCCGAGATAGCCGGTCTCCGGGCCGCCTGCAACGGGGCCAGGAGGGAATATACCCGGAGCAGGCGGAGACGCCCGCAGGACGTTGACAGGGACGATAGGCTGCGCAGGATCTACGTGGAGAAGACGAAGATCCTGCAGCAGGCCATATGCCGAGCCAAGGAGGAGGCCTGGCTGGAGCTAGTGGGGGGCGTAGAAAGGGACCCCTGGGGCCGACCGTATATGTGGGCGCGGAACAAGCTTCGCGCCCAGTCGGCCCCAATCAGCGATACGCTCCAGCCGGACCAACTAGGGAGGATCGTCGGGGAACTCTTCCCCGACGAACCTGAGGACTTCGTTCTCCCCAGAATGGCTCGGCAGACGCCGGACACGGAGGAGGGTGTTCCGTCACCCGTCACGGAGGCTGAAATGGAGGCGGTTATTACCCGCCTCCAGAGTAAGAAGAGGGCGCCGGGTCCAGACGGGGTGCACGGGAGAGTTCTTGCAATCGCTGTCGGGCACCTCGGCGACAGCCTCCGGAAGCTGTTTGATCGCTGCCTGCGGTCTGGCCAGTTCCCGGAGGCCTGGAAGGAAGGTCGGCTCTGCCTACTACCTAAGGCAGGGCGGACCCCGGACTCGGTTTCGGCGGTGCGACCGGTGGTGCTGCTGAACGAAGCCGGGAAAGCCTTGGAGAAGATAGTGGCCTCCCGGCTCGTTCAGCACCTGGAGGAGGGCTCGGGACCCGGAGTTTCAGAATCCCAGTTCGGGTTCCGAACACGTCGGTCGACCGTCGACGCCCTCAAACGTCAGGTCTATTTCCTATGTGGTGGTTTCAGGAAGAGAGAGTTCATCATAAAGAGTCTCTCCTTGTCTACAAAATCGGCCAGCTTCTATCCTATGGGCTTCCGCTGCCCATCTCCAAATTGCCTCACTCTCAACTTATCGTCCCACCTTTTACCTTTTTTCGTGTTAAAATCCACCATGACAACATTGAAGTAGGTTTTATTCGTATGTATGATGTCCTCATACATAGCCTCTACTTCTTCATTGAGTGTGCCGAGGTCGGGTCGTATGACTGTATGACCTTCAGCGAGTATCTCTTACATTAGATTCTCTGAGTACAAGGTATGCAACCCTGTTTGACACACTTCCGATGGTCACAATGTTGCCAATGAGGGATCCGTGAACCATAAACTTGACACTTTTTTGGGATTGTTGGTTGCTCTCCCGGTAGTACCTAGAACAGGTTACCGGATTTCAGGGTTATTGTGTCCTCCCCTCTCTTTGGATTTCAGATAAGCCCAATATATCCCATTATAAGTTGGTCATTTTCTCTTCCAGCTCAACCAGCTCAATCCTTTAATCAGGCCTCAAAGTGTGAATTTTGTGCGTGACCAGGGCCAGCTGTCGTCGTGAGTGCCAGCAAAATCTCATCCGGAGAGTACCTAGTACTAGAGATCGGTTCGAGTAACAAAATCGGCATTTTAGCAACTAATTAGCTACAAATTCTCATGTATTTTATATCGATTTGCCCCTGCCAGCTTGGTAAAGCTTATGGTTGATATAGCTTATGATTGGTATATACGAATACGAATGGTTGAATGGTTTCGTTTTACTTTTGTTCTAATATGGCAACCACATGGCAACACAAGTAGCTTGACGCCACAAAATGGCGCTGATATTTTATTATCTGTTATCCTGTGATTTTGTTTAACTGAGGTGTAAGGCAAAATTACAGGAAATTTTCTGGATATTTTAATATTGGAAAATGTAAGCTTGAATTTATTTAATCCAATCAATATGTATTTATAGACCTGCAGAATTCACAATACTAATAAAATAAGTAAATGATATATTATCTTTCAGGGCTCGGAATAAATCTCCGTCGATTGTTTCTGAGAAAGATAAAAAGAAACTAAAAGAAAAAAAGAAAAAAGGAGATTCAGGATCCAGTAGCAGTGAAAGTAGTGGCAGGTATTTGTCATAAAACATTCTTTGCCACCAAAATGCAATGTTTCGAAATAAGAGGTTATGCGGTTCATAATTTGTCAACTTGTATACATTTTACTATTCTATATTAGAAAAGGTCAATGAAACGTTAACAATATTTTTTAGTTATTCAATGTATATTTCATTTATGTTCCTTATATAAAATACAATATACTTAGTGTCTAAATAATAAATAATTTAATGTCGTTATTGTAGCTCATCTGAAAGCAGTTCGTCAAGATCCTCATCTCGGTCATCATCGAGCAGTTCCGGCAGTTCATCTCGGTCATCATCTAGCTCCAGCTCCTCAAGCAGTAGTAGCAGTAACAATGACCGTTCACGACCAAAGAAGAAGTATGTTGTTAATTAGTAAAAATTGTTTTTTTTTTTTCTTATAATATATTCACTCAAGTCAAATCTGTAAAACATGGCCTCTAAAATCAATATTTTAACATACTTTTATCATGATGTAAAAAAATCAAAAATTAATGTCTGCCATTTATGTCACTTTTTCTGTTAAAGTCTATTCAAATCTTTCTCCCACTTTTAGGACCTCGCCACTCAAAAGTCCATTAAAAGACCGTCGTGACCCAGATGCAGAGAGACTTAGAGATAGATCACCACTAGGAGATAAGAAAAAGTTTGCTGCGCCTTCAACTAATGACAAAGCTAAAAGCAAAGATAAACATGAAAGGTATATAGATATGACAATTTTCATAATTAATATATAATAAAATACTTTATTGCACACCAAAAAAAATTTACAAGTACAAAGTAATATGCTTATGAGATTTTTTTTTAGAAAAGAGGTGGCCTTATTGCTTAAGCAACAATCTCTTCCAGACAACCTTAGATAAAATAAATAGAATGATGAGGGTGTATACAACACACATCTATAATATGTACATATATATAAATATAATTTGTAATATTCTAATTGGTTATGGAGTTTGTGGGTGCCTTTTGAATGAAATGCAAGCAAAAATATTACACACTTAAATATTACAATTATTATTTATGATTTTTTGATTAAGTATAAGAATATCTCTGTGGACGGAGTGTTGAGTACAAGCGTTTGCGGGTTATTGTAAATTTAATTTAATTTTCTGTTTCTAAACCTATTAGTTACTTTATATTTTTATTGTGTTGTGTTGTCTATATTGGATTTATATTGTAAGTAATTAGTTATAGTTAGTATTTATTAAAATGGATACGGATCCACCGGATCCCGGTGGGGGTTGTGATGTTTCATTGTCGTCATGTTCAAATGTGGGTAGTTCGAGAAAAAGATTAAATGTTGAACAACATGATATTAATCCCAAAAGAATTGCCAATTCTGTTCTAACTGCTCCCTCAATTCAATTAACATTTACTCATCCTGATTTTAATCAAGACAAAAAATTATATTCAAATAATGACAGTGCACCTTTCATAGTTCATGTTTCCAAACTTGAAACGGAAGTTAATACTGGAACTGTACTTCGATCCATTCAATTTGGACATTTTCTTTTTAAAAACAAAATTAAAAATATTGTGATAGACGGAATAAAGCGCATTGGCCGTAAATCGCATTTCCATAGAATTTAAGACTGCTGAGCAAGCTAACTCTTTTTTAGATCATCCAGCTCTCACTACCGCTGGATATTCAGCATCAGTTCCTTCCTACAGCGTTTCTCGCATGGGGATCATCCGCAGTGTCCCGGTTGAGTGGTCCATGGAAGAGTTGGTTGACAACTTAGAAGTTCCAACTGGCCACGGAAGAGTTGTTCGGGCCCGGAGGCTAAGCCGGAAAACTTTTAATGAGAATAATACCCTGATTTGGATCCCTACCCAGTCAGTAGTCTTAACTTTTACAGGTCAAAAACTTCCATCACGTGTTTTTCTTTTCTACAATTCTCTTCCTGTCGAGACCTACTTATTACCTACTATACAATGTAATCATTGCTGCAGATTCGGGCATGTAAAGGCGCAATGCAGATCAAAGCCAAGGTGTTTTAAGTGTTCTCAACCACATGAAGGAGAAACGTGTACAGTCTCTACCCCGACTTGTCTCTTTTGTTCAGGTCACCATGCAGCTAATGACTCATCCTGTCCTGAGCATTCTAGGCAGAAATCTATAAAATTAGTCATGTCTCAGGAAAGTATTTCTTATTTAGAAGCTTCTGCCAGATTTCCTCAGGTTAGGCGTTCATTTGCGGACTCGACTAGAAACGTTCCTTCTTCTAATTCTTTTACAATTAGTCCAACAACTTCGTCTCCATCCAATACATCTTATAGAAAAACTGTATTTACTTCGCGTCGTTCAGTTTCTACTGCCCGTCCTGGATACGATCGACAATCCCATCAGGCTATTGTCGAAACACCCGCTTCATCCAACCACAATGGGTGTGCTTTCCCTCAAGATATTAGCTCGCCAAATGACAATTTTCTTGAACAGTTAACCTCTATTCTTATTAATATTTTATCCCGGTTTAGTGATGCCGGCTTACCGAACAATGTTCTAAAAAATTTGTCTCAGCTTACTTCATTCTTACCTCAAAATGCCTTACAATCTAGTACAGTGGAACATACGTAGCGTTAAAAATAAAAAACATGATTTATTTCATTTATTAAAAAAACATAACCCACTCGTTTTTGCCGTCCAGGAGACGTGGTTGAGGCCTGGATCTTTCTTGAGGGTGCCTGGCTACTCATGTTTCCGGGACGACAGACATGATGGAAAAGCTGGATCAGCCATTTTGGTGTCCAGAAAGTGTACATATTCCTTTATCCCTATTCCTTCCCATAGTGATGCTGTTAATGTAGTTGGTGTCCGTGTATTGAATGTCTCTTTCTTATCTGTATATATTCCTAATCCGAACTCTTTTGTACTATCCGAACTGTCATTAATTCTTTCCTCAGTTCCACCTCCTATGGTTATCCTGGGAGATTTTAATTTGCATAATTTCTTATGGGGCTCCTACTATTGTGATCATTTTTCCTCGCTCTTATTGGATATGATGGACGATAATAATCTGGTTTTACTTAACGATGGTTCTCCTACACGTAGGGTTAGCCCTTTACAGAACCCTAAAAGTGCAGTTGACCTGTCATTGTGTTCAGCTAATATCTCTTCCCAATGTTCGTGGTCAATTCTTCCTAACTCCTTAGGTAGCGATCATTTTCCCATTATCATATCTGTTACTCATTCTGCTGGCCCATCTATATTAAATTACCCGTGCAGACAAAAGTATAATCTGGCTAAGGCTGATTGGGACAAATTCACTATAGTTTCAGACGCAGAAGTTTACAATATCCCGTCTGTCCATCCTAATAATGTTCATTCTTTCTATCCTGATTTTATAAACGCCCTTTTACGTAGCGCAAATAGAACAATCCCTATAAAACGCTCTGGCAATTTTAGGATTTCCTCTCCTCCATCGTGGGATGCTGAGTGTACAGATGCTTGTAACCGTCGTAAAAATGCGGAGCGCTTGTATTCTTTATCAATGTGCCTAGAAAACTACCTTAGCTATAAAAAGATTGCGGCAGAAGTTCGCAGGCTGCTCTCAAAAAAGAAAAGACAGGGTTGGTACAACTTCTGTGAAAGCTTATCTTCTTCCTCCCATCCTTCCATGATTTGGTCAAATATTAAAAAATATCGTGGGTCATTTCGCTTAGGTGATCCTCTAACCAATGATATATCTGCTTGGCTGGAAGCTTTCTCGCAAAAGTTGGCACCACCATTCGTTCCCTCTTTCGAGGAATGCAATATTTATATATCTTCCTCTTCTACTGTAAATAACTTTGATACCCCCTTTTCTCTGGAGGAGTTTCGTTTGGTGTTGAGTTCTTTAAGGGATTCTACTCCTGGTGTGGATGGAGTCCCTTATTCTTTTATCGTGAAGAGTGGCCAGGTTACACAAAGACTATGTTTATCTTTCCTTAACGCCATATTTCAATCGCAGATCCCTCCTGAGGAATGGAGAACTCAAATTATTATCCCTATTTTAAAGCCGGGAAAACTTGGTAATGACGCTTCTTCTTATCGTCCTATAGCTCTTTCGTCAACCTTAGCAAAAATTTTAGAACATCTCATTAAGAATAAACTTGAATGGATAATAGAGAACAGAGGCATCCTGTCAAGAAGTCAGTTTGGTTTTAGAAAAGGATTTAGTACTATGGATAGCCTTAGTATATTTCTTACAGATATTCGAATAGGTTTTTCAAAGAAGGATTCTGTGGTTGGAGTATTTCTTGACATAGCATCCGCATACGATAATGTACTCCTTCCGGTGCTCAGGCAGAAAATGCTTCATCTGAGCATCCCAGTGAAGATAGTAAACTTTATCTGCAATTACTTGTCAAGTCGCTCTCTCCTTATTAATTCTCAAAATTGTACTCTTCCCCCTAGACTTGTTTGGAAAGGTCTTCCACAAGGCTCAGTTCTTAGTCCCCTTCTTTATAATATTTATACGCACGACCTTGACCTCTCGGTAAATTGCTTTTGCAATGTTCTCCAATATGCGGATGATTTGCTGTTGTATATATCTTGCTCAGATGTTTTGGAGGGTTCCAACCGTCTCAACTCTGCCATTGTGTACCTAAATGAATGGTTGGACAGACATGGTCTCTCAATATCTATAGATAAAAGTAGTGTTGTCGTATTTTCTCGTTCAAGATCTATTCCTCACGTTTCTGTTGTTTCGAACAATCAAGTTTTCCCGGTAAAAGATCGAGTTAAATTTTTAGGAGTTTATCTTGACCCCAAATTGACAGGCACCCACCATGTCAACCACGTGCTAAAAAAGTCTGAGAAAAACATAAATATCCTTCGTTCCCTCTCAGGGGTATGGTGGGGCTCCCATCCTTACTCTCAAAAACTCCTGTATAATGCCCTTATTCGTAGTCATATGGACTATGGTTCCTTTCTACTTGAACCTTGTAATAAATCCAATTTAAAAATGCTGGATGGGTTACAGGCCAAATCTCTCCGTATTATTGTAGGAGCTATGAAATCTTCCCCTATCAATGCTCTCCAGGTTGAATGTGTTGACCCACCTCTTCAACTTCGTAGACAGTACCTGTCTGATAGGTTTCTTTCTAAAGCTTTTCAATCCTCTTCTCATCCTCTTATTGGTAAATTACTCTCTCTTTCTCAACTTGTAACTTCATCTAATTATTGGTCTCATAAAGATCTTCCTTGCCTTCTAAAAAGCTACCTAAAATTTACTCGTCTTCCTTGCCCGGTTGTCCAGTTTAGGTTTAATCCTCTCTTTGCCACTTCTTTCACCTCTCTTATTTTCTCCCCCAATGTCCTACTTGATTTTCCAATTGAAAAGGGATCATCTATAGCCAATGATCAATTTATTTCAATAGTAAATAGTCATTTTAAGGACTGGTTTCTTATTTATACTGATTCTTCAAAATTAACCGAGACGAGCTGTGTTGGAGCCGCTGTCTGGATACCGAGGTTCAATGTGATACTTAATTTTAAATTACCTGCTGTCTCATCTGTTTACACAGGAGAGGCATTAGCTATTCTCGAGGCTCTTTTATTTGTTGAGTCTCATCAGCTAGATAAAGCCATCATCCTTTCGGATTCCAGAAGCTCTCTCGAGGCCGTCCTTTCTAATCAGTTTCGGTCCAAATCCCTTAATCCTTTAATCTTTAAAATAAAGAGCGTTCTGTTCAGTTGCCATTCGCAGAATATTAGGGTTGCGTTGGCCTGGATTCCGGGCCATAGCGGTATCGATGGTAATGAGCGTGTTGATTACTTTGCCAAAGAGGCGTCTGTTTCTGGAGGACTAAGTCGTTTTAAAGCATATTGCCAGGACCTAATCCCACTTGCAAAGACACGCATGATTTCTGACTGGAATAAAAGTTGGTTACTGACTAGCAGGTCCAAGGGAAGACATTACGCTGATATCCAAAGATCAATTCCTGTCAAACCTTGGTTTTTCAGATATCGTAAAATAGGCAAATCTGCGTGCTCTACAATCTGTCGCCTTCGACTTGGCCACTCCTGTAATCCTGCTTTTCTCGCCAAAATAAGAGTCAAAGATAGTTCCCTTTGTGAGTGTGGACTGGATGAGGGCACTCCTGACCACATATTTTTCAATTGTCCAAAATATCAAATATCCCTGTATGATATCCTTCCTCTCCATATTCCACGTCCTATTAACCTTAAATCCGTCTTATCCTATGTAAATACTCCTATTTTAGATATTTTATGTCATTTTATAACTATCAATAATATTAAGCTGTAAATCTATGTATGTATATATTTCTGTAACCGAATTTTTAAATATCTATTTTGTCGATATTTTGTAGATCCTATATATTTAAATTGCATATATTAGTATCGTATATTTATTATATTCGTTTGCCGTTTGTTTTAGGTTTAGCAACATGTTTTTTTTTCTCTTCTGATTTATTATTATATATATTCCCTATTTACCTTGTATCTTCACAAAGCCAATATCTATAGACTATAGAGTCACGTCATCTTAAATAACATTTACCGTACAATATTTCATACACTCTGATATTGGCAAATCCTTGAGGAAGCCAACACTGAAGAAGAAGAAGAAGAAGATTAAGTATAAAGCACAGCATGTTTGCGATAACCAAGTTCCACAATCTTCCTCAACCATTTAACACCATCTTTTTTTATCCACAACAACTCCCTCTTTTGACTCAAATCAGATTCAGGCAGTACCCTTTTTCTATTGGCTGTTATTTTTTACAGTCAAATCAGAAATAACATCATTTTAAACAATAGAAAAAGTATTTACAATATCCAAATTAAAATAATAATAAAACTTAATCATATTAATTCTGATTTAAATCAAACCCAGTGTAAGATTATATTACAATGTAAGGATTCCTTAATTATATTATTTAAAGAATTTAATATTAAAGTGGTTTGGAATTATTAGATTACTTAAAAGTACTAATTAGTTACGATTTTAACATTAAATATATATATATATATATATATATATATATTTCTTTTTAATTATTATCAATTATCTATATATAATATTAATAAAAATTATCATCATACCTATATCATTGTTAATAAAAATCTTAGTTTAGTTATAAAATTAATCATGTCATGTATATGAAAAGATTCATAAGCTGATTTGAACTTGTCACTTCTATTTGGCATTTACATTTTCAATTGAGAAATAGTTAATATTATAAAAGATTATATATTTTTTGATATATTTTTTGCATAAATTGCACATATTACTTATTTTAGATCACCAGGGCGTAAAAAGCGTGAACGATCCCCGCCTCCCCGACCTACTCGGATACATATTGGCAGACTAACTTTGAATGTCACCAGAGATCATATACATGAAATTTTCTCCACATATGGCAATGTAAAGGCTGTTGAGTTTCCGATGGACAGACTGCACCCACACAATGGTCGTGGCTATGCTTATGTGGAATTTAGTAATGCAGATGAAGCAGAGAACGCTATGAAACACATGGATGGAGGTATAGTAAAAGTAGATTAATAACTAAGTTATGTTAACTATGTTGTTACAACAGTAAGAACATTCATACGAGGGCGGGATGATAAGTAACTAGCCTAATAATAAAACACTTAATAAAATTAATTTTATTTTTCGAAATAGTCTCCGTGAACCTCTACGCACTTATTCCATCTTCGTTCTAAAGCAGTAACGCCTTCCATAAAATTATTTCTTTCGAGGCCTGCAAAATACTCCTCTACAGCGGCTATGACTTCATAATTTGTGGCAAATTTCTGTCCACCCAAAAAAGTTTTGAGCTTAGGGAGTAAGTGAAAGTCTGATGGCGCTAGATCAGGCGAATAAGATGGGTGGGGCAGCAAATCATACTTCAACTCGTTGATTTTTGCCATAGCTTTAGCACATGTGTGAGCCGTAGCGTTGTCTTGGTGGAAAATGATTTTTGTTTACGCTAAACCTGGTCGTTTTTACTGAATACATTGATGAAGATTAGCGTAATATTCTCCATTAATTGTTTGACCTTTAGGAAGGTAATCTATCATCAAGATCCCAGCTGCATCCCAAAAGACGGAAGCCATCACTTTTCCAGCCGACTTTACAGCCATGGCTTTTTTTGGAGCCGGGCATCCCGATTGAGTCCACTGTTTTGATTGAATTTTTGATTCTGGCGTGTAATAATGAACCCATGTTTCATCTGTTGTTACAAATCGATGTAATAAATCGGCCTTATTACTCTGAAAACGGTGCAGACATTCTTTTGAGTTTTGCACCCGAATCCTTTTTTGATCGTGCGTAAGAAATCGCGGCACCCAACGGGTCGATAACTTTTTCATATTTAATTCCTCACTTAGGATATGATGTACCCGTTCTTTTGAGATACCTGTAGCATCAGCTATTTTAGATAACTTCAATCGTCGATCTGCTAAAATCATATCATGTACTTTCACGACCATTTCCAGAGTCGTGACGCTTTTTGGACGTTCGGGGCAGGCTTCATCTTGGACACATGTACGACCACGTTTAAACTCAGCCACCCAGTTTTTTACTGTGGCATAAGAAGGAGCACATTCACCCAAAACATTCTATGACTCGTAATAGATCTTTCCCCTTCATGCCCTTCATATGAAGAAACTTTATCACCGCTCTTTGTTCAATTTTATCCATTTTGAAAACAGTTGACGAAATATATTTTCAAATGACAAAAAATCAATAAAATTTACACGCCACCAAATTCAAATTTAGAACACAGGTGCCAGAGATACAAATAACATATATAATTTTTTAAATATAACTTTTTAAATATCAGTGGCTAGTTACTTATCATCCCACCCTCGTATTAGTGCTCTATGCCAAATATCTGTGTGAATCTTTGGGTAATTGTGAGTCAAAACATAATAGTTAAGTAATTAATATACAGAAGCTAGTATAATCTTGTTATTAACTAACTATAGAAAACTAACAGAATCTCAATTTAACCTTTTTTTTTTTCGTATATTTTAAGCATTAGTAATAATTAGTAATAAATTGGGTATATGTGCATCAGCACTGTATATAAATGATGTAAAGAACTATTCGTCATGGTTTAAAAATTAGGTTTCTCACAGTTAGATTCTTTACATAATTATTACTTTGTAAAAACTTGTAATAAATTATTTCAACTGTTAAGGACAAATCGACGGTCAGGAGATAACTGCAGCGCCCGTGCTGGTGCCATCGCGCCCACGGCGACCGTCGCCCCGCCCGCCACCTCGACACGCGCCGCCTCGACGACACTCGCCGCCGAGGTTAATTAACTAACAATAAATTATACTGTACTTGTAAGACCGTTTTGTACGACCGCTCTGGTGTAGTGGTGCGAGTAGTCGCCTCAAATCGCGCGCCGTCGGTCGCGGTTTCGATTCCCGCTCGGAGCAGATATTTGTAATTGTATACTTGTTTCCGGTATGGGTGTATGTCTGCCCGTCCCGATTGTTATCCCACAGTGGATCAGCATGGTGGATTAAGCTCCAACCCTTCTCCTATATGGAGGAGAGGTCTTTGCCCCGCAGTGGGTAGTTTACAGACTGATACAGTACAGTAATTGCAAGAAAAAGGCCTCCTAAAAAGATGGATTGAAGATTTGATTCAAAATTCTTCAAAAATTGCGTTACGTAATACTTGAACGCACCCTAAATGTGTATTACATGAACTTAAACATTAAAAATATATTTTGCTAATATAAAATGTTGCTACACTTACATAGTATAATAATCATATGATACTTTATGGCGTATAGTTTTCTCTTAGTAATCGTTGTTCGTCGACAGGTACCGGCGCCGCAGTCCGCCGCCGCGGCGCCGCTCTCCGCCGCGCCGCCGCCGCACGCGCTCGCGTTCCCCGCGCGCCGCGCCGCGCCGCCGCCGCTCCAGGTCCTCCTCCTCTTCCTCCCGGTAGACCCACCTTATTCGCCACATGCGCGCTCGCATACAGACACACATACACAGACTCGCATAGATACTCTGTTCATTCATTCATAACTTATAGTTGTTCATTGAATATTGATAACATAGTTTACCTTGTTTACTTATAGGATGATATTGTTAGAGAATATTTTTTATTATAATATCATTTAAATATTTTAATTATCATAAACAATTTTATATTTTCATACAATGTCTATGTAAATTAATTGTGTTTCTGTTATAACAGTAACAAAATAAATATTAAATAAACATCCAGATTATATAACAATTATGTCTATTAAATCTTGGAACTGGTTATATTTATTTATTTCATCCTATAAGAAAATATGGTATACTACTTTTCATTGCGTAACAACAACCAAGACAACAAAATGAAACAAGCAATCTCTCAGGCACAAAAGTATATTCATGTGCATTGAAGTCATATTACAAATGAAATAAAACTACTTTTGAAATGAAAATGCATTAACATAATACACTAAGACACATTCCAGATACTTCGAATAGGTGAGTATAAATTCAATACCCATTTTATATAAAAAATTAATATAGTAAAGGCCTGGATAATAGGTAAGTATAATTTCATGATGTAATTCTGATATAGGAACTTTTGACCATAAATTAATAAACAATTTCTGTTATAAAAGCTTGCAAAATGGAAACTGACCAGAGTGAGTGATCAGTGCAAAAAAAACTAGCAATTAATACACAGAAATAATAAACAGAAGTGCAGTGTTTGTATCTTTAGGATTTTATTCTGTAAAATTATCATTTTGTTAATAAACATAAAAAATTGACTTTATTTTTCATTTGGTTCTCAGATCCAAAGATCCTGTTTCCCATCTCAAGTGAAAGTGTTTTTATAATAGTCTTTCAACAAACCTATATGTTCATAGTATGCATTATGTTATTAAAATAAATTTATATTTTAAGGATTGTTTTATTACAAATGAAAAGAAGAAAAAAAACAATTGAAAATCTTAACAGCAACTACTATATTTATTGCTTATTTTATTCATTAACTACCTATTATTTTGGTATATGTCAAATAATCGGTAACCAATACTTTGCCTTTGTATAAATAGTTGGGTTCTAAAAGGGGTAATTCACTGAGGGATCTGTAAAAATTGAAAAAAAAAGAATTATTGATGTTATAAAAAAAATAATAAGCTAAGCATCATACATAATCACTTAAAAAATTTAACTTACGGATATTGTATCTTCATATTTTTTGGTCCTCTCACAGGATTCCATGCAGACACTGGTGATTTGTTTGCCGTCATTAAACCTGCTATAGCCATGTATAAGCCATATTCTTGACATATTTTTTCCTGGGATAATATATACATTTATTTAATGTATTAAAGCTAAACTAATGGCTTTAATTCTTTAAAAATGTTAATTTTAATATAGACCAGTCCCATTTATAAAAAAAAAAAAAACTAATTTGATCCCAGTGAACACAAGACCTCCATATGACGTCATAGATAGATCACATAGAGGTCATAGAATATTTTTTTCATTATGACATAGTACTGACCAACTTGCCTATGTACTGACCTAATATTTGACTGTTATAAGACGTCATAATTGTGATTATAATTTATATACTATTTACGTAAGAAATAAATCATAAATTTACATAAATTACAAGTCATAGTCTGAAGTCAAAGTGATATCATAATTACGTAAGCATGTGACGGCTTCAAGCCGCTAAATCGCGCTAACGTTTGGTTCTACAGAATCTACATATAGGTCTCCATGCAAAATTAATTGACCAAGGGTTTTTTAATAAATCAAAGTCATTTCACCTTGAAACGGAGTATTTACATTGTAGGTCCCGTAGTGCAGGTGTGATTTTGGACATAACGATAAACATTTCAAACGTATCAAATTATTTTTTCTATCAGTATTGTAATATTTTCAAAATGTTGTGTAGTAAAAAACTGATTAGTAAGAATTTATGTCATATTTACGTCATCTATCTTACGTAAGAATCTTACGTCAGGAAGTGGGAAATTATGAGTCATATATGACTCACATCTTACGTAAATCATGACGAAGCATGACGTCATTCAGACATCAGTCTGACATAATTGTGTTCACTGGGATATGGTTATTCAAGCATAATTATAGGCTATTAAAAATGATGCCTTCGACTCAGGAGCTCAGTAATGATAATCAATATTAAGTAATTTGGCAAGCATAGAAACTGCACAAGTAGCCCAGTACCAAATATGAGACTTACCCTCCATTCTGATATCAAACAGTCTCCTTCACTGAGAGCCATAAGTGCTTTATCAACATCATTTACACATGAAAAATGTGGCAAATAATTCTCTTCTAAAAAGTTGATAAATGAAGATGGATGGCTTAAAAACTGATCTATTATATCCTTTGGAGCATGACTCAGGATTTTATAACCATTAGATGTTGTTATTTCTGCAAAACAAATACATATACTTAAAGTATTTATTCTTTGAACCTACATTTTACCTTATTATTTTGTAATAAAAATATATTATTTACCCTTTGGGTTTAATACTCTTCCAACACCATGCAAAATGCTAACTGTTTGATCTTTTCCTAAGGACATGAATTTATTTGAAACCGACTTCTTTTTTCTACTTGTTTTATTTTTCACTTCTTTTTCTTTAATTATACTAGTTTCCAAATTAAATTGTGAACCTATAAAAATATTTTTGTTAAATTTAAATACAGTAAACATTTCATTAATATAGATTGTTACATAAGTACTAAAATTTTTATTATTAATTATAAGTTGAAAGTTAACACAGTTTAAAATTATACAATTTACCTTTTAAAGATGCAAAATGTAGATTTAAAATTGCTGATCTTATATCTCCACCAGATGAATTTACAATGGACTCGATTAAGTCTGCTGTTGGAATATTGTATGTGAAAGTATACTTTTTACTGATTATATCTACTGCTCTTTTGAGAGCTGCTTTTAAACCGGTTGCTGATACACTATTAAACCTGAAAAAATTAAGCATTTTAAATTATACAAGTAGTTTTCTTGCTATATATCTATGTAGATGAATTGTCAGTATGATAAAGTAAAAACAACCGTACTGGTGTAGTGGTGGGAGTAGTCGCCTCAACGCCGCGCGCCGACGGTCGCGGGTTCGATTCCCGCTGTGACAGATATTTGTATTTGTACAAAAAAAATTTTTGGGTCTGTGCCTCGGAGAGCACGTAAAGCCGTCGGTCCCGGTTGTTATCATAGACACCTGAACGATCGTTTTTCATGGTAGAGAAATTATCCACCAACCCGCAGTGGAGCAGCGTGGTGGATTAAGCTCCAACCCTTTTTCTATATGGAGAAGAGGCCTTCGCTCAGCAGTGGGATGTTTACAGGCTGATTCAGTATGATAAACAGGAAATATTTCTTTGTCTTGTTTGTTTATAATCTAAGAATTCTGAATCACCATTACAATCCTCATTCTTCAGAGGTAAATGTTTGGCTATACACAGTACAAGATGATTCAACAGTTGACAGTGGCCACTATATAAGTGGACCATTGTCAAACAATGAGTGTTTCTTAACATGTTACCATTCGTACGCTCCATTTTTTTTATAGAAACAAACTAAATACCTAACAACTACGAAAGTAGCGTTGTATTTTTAAGCTACATGCCGATGTGTATATTTGCGGTACTGTACCAACGTAATGACGCCGTTACACGGAATGGGCGCCCGCGACATGATGAGAAGACCAAGATCGATTATAGGCTGACTCCTGGGTGCCAAGCAATAACTACAAATTTCAATCAATAAGTTAATGAAGAATTTTAAAATTTTTAAAAACATATTAAAGCATAAGCCTAAAAAATTGTAGGTACCTACTATTAATAATAATGTTAACAATGGAAAAATGTTAAGGTTACTATTAATTTTTAAAACTTACATTATATGATGAATTTTAAACTGTTCTTTCAAACTTGCAGTGAACAAATGAAAGGCTGTATTTTTGTTGTCTGCGTGAGTCTCTGAACAAATAAAAACTATGGGAGATTTGGCCCGATGTTTATATTGTCTAAAACATTTAATTTTAAATAAATTTTATTTTCATAATATTGTCTAAAAAAATACACCATTGCCATGAAATTATAAATTATTTAATTAATTGTGCTTACTGCAACACATCTGTAAACTCTGTCGGTGACCTTATAAAAACGTTAGGAAAATCTTCTACAAGTACCAATTTACAACTATTGTTATCCAAGAGTGATGTAAAATTTGCTGAATTTATTATAAATTCTAAAAATTTTTTAGATTGGGATTCCTTTATTTCATAATCGCCTGAAATAGAAATTTTTGATTGAAACTGTTTCTTCTTCAGTGGTTTTTAGGTATTTAAGGTAGTATAATAAATAACATTATTGTATTACCTAACACTGATGGATATTCAATATCGACTGGTGTAATCCATTCTGTAACCTTTATGTTATACTTGGATGCTAATGTACGTACTGTTGCAGTTTTTCCACTGCCTACTGGGCCTGATAATAACAGCATGTCATTATTACTTTTATTACAAGCTGTTCTCATCCACTCCTCAACTTCATGTATTTTTTTGTAATGAACAGCCACATCCTCAATATTTACAGGTTCAAAGTTTTTCATCCAATTTTTATCATTAAAATTGTATGTTGTATTGCTATTATGTCTTTTTGAAGGTTTCTATCAAATAGGTAAAAATATACATCATTAATAAAAGGAATAATAATTATTTTAATAAAAAAATAATTATAATTTAATTAGTTTAATAAAAAAATTAGTGCATTAATACCTCGTAAGTGGGACTTTTATTCTTAGCATCATTTCTTTTATTCTTTTTGGGAGATGATGTCTCATTAAATTCAAAAATTGGCTTGAACCACTTTCTTTCCTGTTTAAAAAAGTATTTTTGTTGGTATAAAGTAACAAAATCTGTAATCTAAATAAAGCCTTACCTCACCTTTTGCATTTTTTAATATGTCTGTTTGTTTTAATTAAAATTACAAAAAAAAAATCTGAAATGTAATTAATGTATTTCTAATTGCGTACAATGTATATGTGCAAAAACTCTTTAAGATGAGATACTTTTTTTATGTTAATTAATTGGTTTTTGACTTTCAATTGTGCCAGTGAAGCACGCTTGATTACTTTTTTTATTTTAAACCTTTGTTTTATTTTAAACAAATAATATTTGTTGTGACAAGCTGATTTAAATTTATTTCATATTTTTTCTACTCTGTAGTCTTTGCCAATTGCCATAGATTATAGTATTATACACTAATCCAAAGAGTAATATAATACTTTCCTTGAGAAAAAGGCGAAAGTATTATATCATATAGCCAGCTGAGATACAACATTTCGTTGTAAAACAAAATCACAATTATACCTGTAATTAAAATAGTATTCTAGGGAATTGGTAACAGAACATACACATAACACAATGATGTGTTGCAGTTTCATTTTTAAATTTGTGTTTGCTTCAATTTGCATTTTTGGTCTGAGTCCCAGTGGGTCTTCCCATCGTGTTTCGGTGTACCCAATATTACGCCGTCGATTCAGGTTGTTAATAATAGTACAATAGTATAAATACTATTGTACTATTATAGTATAAATACTAGTCTACCAATCCAGCAATCGCCTAACAACTCCGTTAGACGCTGTCTTACTGATCTAATGACGTGTGGCGGTGCACCATCATGCTGGAACCACGTTATCCGATACTCCGACTGTGGAATATTGTCTAAAATTGTTTCAATATAGTCATTTATATACTCGAGATAACGTGGTCCATTTAATCACTCCGGCAAGATACTGGTCCCAGTACCTGGTTATAAAATATTCCAGTCCACACGTTCACAGACCATCTGGTTTGATGCCCTATTACCTGGGGTACGTTCGCGGGCACTCTTCTAATTGATAATTCATCACTTTTATAGGATTTTTTAATCTATGCATTCCACAGACCACATGCGCGAAAACGAGATTACCTACTTGAAAAAACTATGTTAGATTCAGAATTTACATTTTCAGAATGAGGATCCGTAACGTTTTTAGTTGAGAATGCAGATTTATAGAGCTAAGAAATCGTTAAGATACAGTGAAAAAATTTTTGTTCTACGACAAAAATTGACGAAGTTATGATCAAATTACTAGCGGAGTTCACTAACCGGCCGGCACGGTAAGCTGTGACGTCACTGTGCCGGTCCCCGTTGTCAGCGATAAGGCGCGTAGGTGTTTTCATTGGTTAATTGTTTCTTTGAAACAAATTAAGTGTCTAATTCACCTTTCTAACTATGTATAAATATTGTATAGTGCCGGCGAAATGTACAAATACTTCTTTTAAAAAGCCTGAAAAACTCTTTTTATACGTGCCGAAAGACCTAAAACTACGTAAAAATAGTATGCCGTTGTGAAAAAGAGATGATAAAACTCCACCTTCTTCCCAGGCTACAAGACATTGTTGCAAAGATAATTTCGATGTAAGTACCTACATAACTACCTATACCTATATTATTTAGTCAATATGAATATAAGTTGGTACCTACTACAACGTGTCATGTACTTAAGTATTCTCTCATTTTAAGCCTGCTGTATTAATAAAAACATTTATTAATATTATTATTTATTTAATTATTATTATTTATTTATATTATTTATTTACTTTTTCTGTGTTTTGTGGATAAACCTAAGTACTTACCTATTCGCCCGTTCCGATTTCTATATAATATTCCAAGGACAAAACAATGACACAGGGATGTACTCGGGTAAAAAAACAAAGAGTAAAGGCCGCGGCGCCGGCGCGATCCGAAAAGAATGAGTCCTTCTGGGACCTCTCCGCCGCCTCTTTCTGCGAGATGACGTCCTCGCAGAAGATGGAGACCGTGGTCCAGGCCCTATTACCTCCAAACAAAGCTCGCGCAACGGCCGGCGGCGACAGGTCCTCTCCAATGACTGCAGCGAAATCCCGGCGCGGACACGCTCGTATCTCGCGTATGTTGCGCAGAGTCACTATGTACAGCAGTCACTATGGTGGCAGCCCGGAGTAGTCTCCCTCCTTGTGACGGCATGCAAGTATTTGCCGAAGCAGCCATACCCCGACAACACTTGCACGAGTCGGAAGGTGAGGACTCTGTGCTGCCGCACCGTCCACTCCTTCAATACCAGCTGAAGCGCCCATGGCCCAAAGAACAACCTGAGACGTCTCCAGCCGAGCTTTCCACCGTGTGAAGGTGGTGCGGCGGGTGTCATCTCGCCATGCGGCTCGCGAAACTTTTGCTCGAGCAATTCAACAAATGCGATAAAAAAATAACAATAACAACCATTACATATTAATAACAAAATACCACGTTATTACATTAAAATATTCAACCTTGAAACTGGTAAAAACAACGTGGCACGTGCGTTGCGTGCGTTGCGTGCGGTGGGTGTCATCCCGCCATGCGGTGAATTCGATCGGCGGGGGATTAGTGCCCCCCGTCCACGCCGCCGACACCCGCCGATAAACTTCGGCGAGCGCTTCCATCTCCAAGTCCCACAGGGGGGTTCCAGCCAATACGCAGGCGGCCTCAACAACTACCATGTGGTAGCCGCGTATGGCCCTGACCGCCACGACCCTCTGTGAACGCCACAGACGGGATCTATTGTGGGCAGTCAGGGACTCTGCTTACACGGGGGCGCCGTACAACGCCATTGACTGGACCACCCTGGCGTAAATTCGTCGGCACGCTAGACTTTGTCCGCCCATATTCGACAATAGCCGACCGAGGGCGGACGCCCGCGCCGTGTCGACGAGTTTCGGTGCGAGTTGGCGAAGTGCTCGTCAAAGCACCACCTTCCGTCAAGTACCAGGCCCAGATATTTCATGTGGGCCCGAATACCGATCACAGTATTATCAACCATTATCGAAGCAACGGCGGGTGGATCACATCGAGGCCCATGAAAAAGCAGGGCCTCAAACTTGTTGAGGACCACCCTAACCCCCAGTACCTCGATCCTCCTGACCACCTCCGCGGTACCTGAGGTGGCCAGAGATGCCGCCTCCACGAAGGCCCCGCCCCGAGCTGTAACCAGAGTGTCATCGGCGTAACAAATTAATCCCAGCCCAGGGGGAAGCCGGCCACGGAGGACCCAGTTGTACCCGATGTCCCACAGGAGCGGTCCGAGAACAGAACCTTGTGGGACGCCACACGACATGGGCCTCCTGACAACGTCCCCTTTCCGGTTCACGAAGAGGACATTGTGACCGTCAAGGTAGTCTGCCACTAGCCGCCTTAGGTAGAAGGGCACTCCATGGAACCGGAGTGCCTCGGTGATGCAGCCGAATGGCAGACTATTGAATGCGTTGGCGATGTCGAGAGATACCGCCAACAGCACTCCCTCCGAGGCGACGGCCTCCGAAGCCACGATCTTCAGACACAGAATGGCGTCGACCGACCAGCCCGAAACCCGAGCCGGGCGTCGGACAGGTCAGGGCCGACCCGCGTGAGGTGCTGGACGATGCGAGCAGCGACTACCCTCTCCGACAGCTTGCCTACCTTGTCCAGCAGCACGATGGGCCTGAAGCCAGCGACTGATGTCGAAGGCCTTCCAGGCTTCGGCAGGAGCACGAGCTTTTCCTTCTTCCAGCAGTGAGGGAATCGTCTGGACACCAGGCTAGTGTCGAACAGTACCCTGATGCGGGACTTCAGGTGGTCGAGGACCAGGGCCAGCACTCGGGCGGGTACCCCATCCGGCCTGGGGGCAGCGCTTTTCCACATACGGCTCGCCTGTGTGAGTTCCTACTCCAAACCTATAGCAGAGGAAGTTTTGCAAACAAAGAGAATTGCTGCTATAAAAGTTCACCTTGAAAGAAACATATGGAAGTTGAGACACTTTAAAATGATCGGACCTGACGCATGTGTCGATATTTCATACATAAATTTTTTGGATAATATTGTAACAATAGCCTGTAGTTTATGTAATTTACAGGATTGTCTATTTAGTAATCAAGTTAAAAATAAAAATGCTTTTCTTTCTTTTATAGAGTTTTATTTCGAAACCTTGCATAATAAAAAGCACATATCATATTATTAATAGAAGAGTAATTTCAAATCTCAATTCGTTTCGGAAATAGTGATGTTTTCCAAAAATGCGTGGACTTCTCTAAAATATCAGTACAATAGTTTTCATCATAATCTTCTTCGAATATTTCTTTTAATAATAATAATAACTCTTTATTGTACACCAAGAATAAGCAATAGTACAAAAGAAAAAGGAAATAAGTACAAAAGACGGCCTTATCGCTAATGAGCGATCTCTTCCAGGCAACCTTAGGGTAGAGGAAATGGTATATAGATGGTATAGGTGTACAACTGTACAGTACATTAATAACAAAACTATAATATAATTTTATAAATGCAAAATAGGAACAATTCATACTATACGATATACATGCAGTATAAATACTATAAATATACATACATAGATGCAAATATCGATGAAGAATAATGTGATTAATAGTGGCAAAAGATGACAATTAAATGATTCGATAAGGGCAAGAATTACATTTGAAGAAAATGTTGTTTTATAGATTTTTTAAAAGAAAAGGGTGATTGAGAAAGTCTGATGGACAAAGGTAAAGAGTTCCAAAGTCGAGCAGCTTGAACGGTGAAAGATTTTGTGTAGAAAGTAGTGGAATGAGAAGGAATTTCGAGGAGAAGATTATCATTAGAGCGCAGTTCACGTTCGTGGGAATCATTCGGATATTTAAAACGCTCTCTTAAGTAAGAAGGAGCCATAGGATTGAATAACATGGAGTACAATAAATTAAGAATGTGAGTATTCCTGCGAAGGCGAACTGGGAGCCACTTGAGTTTATTGCGAAAATCGGAAATTTGATCATATTTTCGTAAGTCAAATATGAAACAGGATACATAAATTTTGAATGCGCTCAAGGTTATTCAATTGCTCCTCAGTAACGTCAAGATAACATGAATCAGCATAATCAAGAATGGGAAGGAGAAGACTATGAGCTAACGCAAGTTTGGTAGAAGTAGGTAGGAAATTTCGCAGTTTACGGAGCGATCCAACAGCAGAAAAAACTTTACGACTTAATTTACTCATGTGTAGAACCCAAGAGAGATTTTTTCTTTGTTTCTTGCACAAAACCAGCTTCTACTTTATTAGTACTATTATTAAATACGTTTTATATTCAAATATTACAAAATTACACTCTATAACAACACTTTATTTTAATAAATTGCAAATAAAATGACCAATCGCGTCGCCGCCGCTCCGTCGATTCGTGAACTACGCTCGGACCGTCACAGTGACGTCACACGCACCCGCTTACACTTAATTTTAGCGGCAGGAACGGCATAAAATTTTAACTTAATATCTTCGTAAGTAATAGTCCGATTTGGATAATTCAAAAAGAAATATCATTCTTATGTCATAGAGAATAACGTGGATACTAGTTCCATTGAATTTGCTATACCTTTACTGATCCTCATTGTGCGAAATTACGCTTAAGTGTTAATAGGTAGTAACAATAGTTTTTATTTTATTTACAATGCCACGTTATAATTACACAGCCTCGGAGTACGCTGACATGATTTTTGTTTACGGAGAATGCTAAATTGGCAATAAAGAAGTACCGGGAGAGATATGGGAACACCCGAATTTGTCCAACCGATGGCCGCACTATTACAAATGCTTTCCAGAGGATACGGGAAAATCAACGCTTAATCCCGCATTTAGATAGTACTTCTCCACGTGCAAGTCGAGTGCCAGATGCAGAAATTTTAGAATATTTTTCAAATAACCCAACAACCAGTTTGCGTAAGGCAGCTCGTCTCTATCGTGTGGATCATATAACGATACATAATGTTTTAAAAAGTGACAAACTGAGGCCTTTTAGATACAATGTTGTTACATGCAATGTTGTCAAGGGACAAGCCTGTCAGAGAAGCATTCTGCCGCTGGATGTTAAACAAAGTTTTTGACAACCTAAACTTCCTCTTCAATGTGATATGGACGGACGAAAGTACATTCACAAGGAATGATTTATGGCACCGTCCAAATCTTCGATATTGGAACCACGTGAATCCACATCTAGCACAGGAGACGTCCCACCAATACAGATTTTCAGTTAATGTATGGGCGGGCATACATAGAAACAACATAATTGGTCCTGTTTTTACTGACGGCAGTTTAAATGCTGAAAAGTTTCTGGAACTCCTAAACGGACCAGTTGCAGATTACATTGACGAGCCTAGTCTAGAGGCTTATAACCAGATGTGGTATCAGCTAGACGGAGCACCTGCTGATTCAGTTGTGTCTGCCAGGGAACGTTTATCGGAAATGTTCGGACAGCAGTGGATTGGCCGTCATGGACCATCAAGATGGCCAGCGAGATCACCAGATCTCACGCCGATGGATTTCTTTTTGTGGGGTTTTATAAAAAACGACGTGTACTCAACAGATGTAAATACATTTGATGAATTAAAAAAATAGAATTATTAGAGCTTTTAATAAATTAAAAAATATGGCCGCTAATGGCGACATCATATCAAAATTAATAAATAACATTATAAGAAGATATAATATGCGCATCAGTGTTCATGGCGGACATATCGAGAATATAAAAATTTTAGTAAGCTACTATCACCGACCATACAACCCAACGAGTAGTTCGTTGTATCACCGCGCGTCATAACAGGTCAGTGAACCTATAGTTTACACATGATGTAATAAAATTTTACTATATTTGTCTTATTTAGTTTGTTTGAAAAAATCTTTTTTTTAGATTTTGATGTTAGGACTTTTTTGATGGTTTTAAACTACTCCTATAAACTATTATTACCGGTGTTATCAATTATCGTTGTATTGTCATCCCCACTCTGTATACAAGAACCCGACAACAAACGTTAAGTGGCGCAGTAGCCCACCAGACGCAACTCCCGTCTGGTCGAAGGATCTTTCCTTTTCAATGGCAGCCTCACTACCTCTAAACTGGTGACCCCGAGCTGAAAAAGTGAAAGCTTGAAGAAGTGATGGTGACGTCATCGTGACGTCATCATCACTTCTTCAAGCTTTTCAAGCTCTTCTACAAGCTTCAAGCTTGAAGAAGTGTCTTTCAGAAGAGTCACTTCTTCAAGCTTTCTACCAGCGAGTCATACAGCCAGCCAGCATCCACAGCTACTACGGGTATTCTGACCACCAGCATGCAGCGGACTCCTGCGAGCGCATTCCTGGTAATTACCCACAGCCTTCTCAGCGACCATGGCACAGCACACTCCACTTCGGTCGGTCAGCAAGCAGAGACGCACTTCTCTCCTGGTCGACGCAGCAGCCAGCCACAACGCAGCACTGCACCACCCCGACTCATTGGGGCACCATGGACTATGCCGCATCTGGTTCCGACTCACTGGAACATTCCACTGGCCCGGCAAGCATCACAAGATGTATAGATGACTCAACCTGCTATTAACCTCGGTCTTGGAGGGGGAGTGATGTAGCGACATCTATCTCGCCATATACGAATTAGAAGAAACTGACGTATCCTACATCGCGCTATCGAAGTTTTCAAAGCGATTGAATATATATACAAGAACCCGACAACAAACGTTAAGTGGCGCCGTAGTCCACCAGACACACATTCGTCTGGTCGCAGGATCCTTTCTTTTCAATGGTAGATGAGGAACTTTACACCCTGTTCCTCTCACTCCCCCAAAATAATAATTATTTTGAGATTTTGTTGTTATTTTTGTTGTTTGGATTTGACAATGTTCAAAATATTATTTGATTTCGTTGCACAGAACACGCATCTATCGTCATGCCTCTAGCGGCCGTAAATTGAAAAGAATAGCCACATTGAGTCGACGTACCCCCACTACTGTCGTTGCAAGACCTGTATAATAAGACCGTGGTTATATGTCACATATGTGTTACAGTGACGTTACTATGACATTTATACTGTCTTAGACAGTTTTAGAAATGCTCATAGTTACGTAAAATATTTAATTTTCTGTAATTTTTGTAAGGAACCAACTCTTACTGTTATTAATACAGTTAATGTTCTAAGTTTGTAAGTGAACTACAGAAACTGTTAGTAAATAAGAGCAATATTGCTTTTTATTAATGTGTAATTAATGTTGTTAAATATTGTTATAGGTTGCATATAAATTGCGTATTTATTTTTTAGGCAAAATGCAAGTTGTTAAAGCTCTAGGAGCTTCAGCTCCTACCGTTTTTTCTGTAATTAAGAAAGGAGGATTTGCCCCCATGGTAGACATAATACGACAAACTCATTTGCCTGCGCCAAACCCGAAAGAAAGAAGACCGTATTCACCTTTTCAAGACACTAGTAATATGGCAGAATATGCCGTAGCTAGGCTTGATGATTTGTTAAATTGGGGGAGAAAAGGTTCTATGTGGCCCATGACATTTGGTTTAGCTTGTTGTGCTGTTGAGATGATGCACATCGCTGCACCTCGTTACGACATGGACAGGTTATTTAAAAAACCATTTTTTTTTTACAATGAAAATAACTTCTTAATACTTGAATACATCTTGATGTCAAACCTAAAATGTGAGATTGATTGTTATTATTTAAATATAAATGATAAATGGCTTATCTTATTATTTAAATCTAAGCAAACTACATTAAAATACCCATATAGTATAATGATAATTTTTTTTTTAGATATGGTGTAGTATTTAGAGCTTCACCTCGTCAATCAGATGTAATGATTGTTGCGGGCACTTTAACCAATAAAATGGCTCCGGCTTTGAGAAAAGTTTATGATCAGATGCCTGATCCCAGATGGGTTATTTCTATGGGCAGCTGTGCCAATGGGGGTGGTTATTACCACTATTCTTATTCAGTTGTAAGGTTTGTTTTCCTTATTATCTACATTTTAAATTATTATAAGCAATTCAAAATTTCTGGTATGACTATGGCAACCAGGTGACTATTTAAGTTGAAACTACATCCTGATTAACAAGAATCTCAAGAACATAAGTAATTTTAATTTTATTGTGACATTAATATAAATAAAATTTAATACTTATTTTCAGAGGGTGTGATCGAATTGTGCCCGTTGATATCTATGTCCCTGGATGTCCACCAACAGCCGAAGCTCTGCTTTATGGAGTCTTACAATTACAAAAGAAAGTTAAGAGAATGAAAACAATCCAAGTTTGGTACAGGAAATAAAACTGATTGACAATGGCCGATGAAACATGAAATATTAGTGTTATTTATTCTCATCATCGCAGTAACAAGATCATAGTAGAAATTTTTATTTTTTATTTAATTTACCCTTGATTGTTCTTTAAGAATTTAAAAAAAAAAAACTATTTGTGAATAAATTTTACTAATGCAATTCTTAAGAGAAAATCATGTACTCAAATAGATAGACTCACTCATGAGACGGTCAAAATGTTGTGTTATTTATATTTATCCTAATTAAAAATTACAAACACCACAACATTACAACATTCTTTTTCAATTTCAAATTTTTTGATCTGAAGGTATATTCTGTTCCTGTGTAATCCTTGAAACTACATAAACTTCCGCCATCAGACATCATGTCAGTTCCAAATTTCACCCACATCGCCTCTATATCCGGAAGTCTATAACAACCCGATTTTTACGGCATTTCCTGCTTCGCACGACCATTATATGGAACTAGCTGCCACCTACGGTATTTCCGAACCGATACGACAGGAACTTTCAAAAAAAGAGCATATTCCTATTTGAAAGGCCGGCAACGCACCTGCTAATCCTCTGGTGTAGCGGGTGTCTATGGATGTCGCTTTTCACTTGCCACAAGTAAACTGACTGCGTTTGCCCCCTCTTACAAAAAAAAAAAACTCATTTTAACTATAAAATTTAAATTTAATTTGTTAATAATAATAAGACAAAAAATCTGTAAATAAAAAAATATAAATAAATAAAAAATTAACCTGCGACTGCGGTATAGAAAAAACTAAAATAAAAATAAATTTACTTGGTAAAAAATGAAACAACTAGATAAGTGTACGTAAACTTGAGCGAGACCCTAGAATTAAATCTATAGATTTCGCGGGTTTACAATTTCTTGATAATTTTTAATTCTTTCAGGGACATTTTGCTTCAGATTTCAGAAACTTCCTGGCATTTTATTTTTTACTATTTTATTAGCAAACTCCAATTTATCTGACAGATATTTCTAGTCGAAAACCAAAAGTTGTACCTAGGTTATAAGTGAGAAAATGAAAACGGTTTCCTGATCTACATCCTGCTGATAAAGCTCGGATCAGCAATCTGTGAAACAGGCCCTCATTCTACGTTATTTGTTGATCTTATAGGAATATAAAATATATTTTTGTCACTATTACTTATTTTCACACTTGAATATAAATTGAAAATACCTAGATAATGCGACTGGCGTTGGGCGTAGTAGCATAAGGGTAGTCCGCACCACCGCCTAGCCGGTCAGTGTAACCACCATCTGCACCAGTTGAATTGAAAAAAATCCACATTTGGTGACTTGTAGTATGACGAATGATATGAAAATCAGCAATTAATAAGAATTTCTTACGCGTATTAGGGAACTCGAATGGTTACCCCGAAGTGGAACAAATTGGAGAGGGAGCAAGAGGCGGAGCGGAGATTCGTAACTAAGAGAGACCAAGGTTTCCCTCAGTTCTTTAACGCTGCGATACGGGTTACTATTGTAGGTATTTTCACTATACTTAACCATACTTCATGACGAGAATCATGAAAGAAGAGTGAAAAACGTAAATATTAGAATCAGACTTTCGATGTTATCGATATAAAAGGCGTGGAGCCAAAAGATTCCTATTGTAATATCCGCGAACGGTTGGATCCATGTTACTCTCGGTTTACCATATATCTGACAGTCGTGGTTCTGTAACGATTCACTTACAACCATGGTAGAAGGCGATATTGCTTGACTCGGCTAGGATTATTATCCACCAGTCTACAGCTCTAAACCCCGACGAATATCTGGCCAATTTGACAGGGCTTAATCCTCCACCTATTTATATTTACTTATGTAAACGTATGTATTAATTTCTATTAATTATATAAATAAATAAACGTCATACACTCAAGTCCCCAGTAAAATGAGAATTGTGTCAGGGGTACAGAAATGCAAAATACAAACACCCAAACCAAGAAAAATATCAATATGGCCTATGCAAACATGAGCAGGGATCGAACCCGCGATCACTTCCGTAACAGCCAGAATAATCAGTTGGTGAAATTATAGGTCTCAGATATATGTATTTTTTTATATATTTTACTACTGTATTGTCGATATTTTCTATTGGTGTATTCCTCAAGTTTACCTCATCCATCCGTTTGACCTCAAAATATAAAACCTATAACTTTTTTGTAATTTTAGTGACATTGGATCATATTGGCTTACTCTTTTTCCTATATTAATTTCATCTCCTTTTTCTAATTTGATTGGGATGTACTGTTCTGGTAGACATTCATCCGTTTACTATACATTCTAAAGCTTGACTCACTTCTATTAGAAGTGAATTAAGTTTAGAATTTTTGGTGGTGGATGTTCCTACTATTCTACAATTGTGGTTGACTTTACTTATATCGTTAGTACACAAAACTACATCCTATTGTTTTCTCTATTAATTTTTAGTAACTTTAGCATGGCCAGAATTATTTTATTCTAGGGAAGGTCAGAAGGTATAAGCAGTAAATTAGTATTAATGTAAGTAAATTTAAATAGGTATTTTTCATTAAATAGCCCAACCTCGATTATATGTATAAGAGTTAGTCTATCTTCACATATGTAAGTACATAAAACTGTCAACATAGCTTATACTAGATTTTATTCAAACAAGTGAACCCAGTATTGTACTACTTAAAAAAAAAAAACCGCATTCTACATTGATTTCCGGAAAAAATTGCGAATGTAAGCAATCTAAATCAATTAGGGACCCATTTAAAAATACATAAAAAAAAGTTTGATCAAAATAAGTCCAGCCATTTGAGAGGGGTTCGGTTACATACAATAATATGTACATTCAATATTGTGTTATAATGAATTGTTTTTTCAGGAATACTTAAAAACTTTTTAAAACTTTATTTTAGTGTTACTTTTAATTTTATTCACTGTCTACGAAATTTTGCGTTTTCAAAGGGAAATAAAATACTAATACTTTTAATGAATTATAAGAGGCGTAAATAAAGTCATGTTGGTATAAAAATCAAAAGTTTTAATGGTATTTTCTGAATCGCACCAAGCTTTCATTTACTTTTAGTATACAGAATGATTTTTGTATAAACTATAATACAATTTTTGAGTTACCCTTCATGAAATCATGAGAACACAATTATTAAATGTGCCTTAAAACAGGTTATAATAATCATAATTTTAATTTTGTCTGACTTAACGTCCATTATTATTAGATTTTAATGGCACATGTAGTTAATTATTATAAACCAAATACTTGGTCAGCTTGCTATTATCGTCAAAATTAATTTATAAAGTTTAGGAAGTAGATAACACGATAATATGAATTAATTTATTACTGTTAATATATTATCTAGCTGCAAATAGACACTACTTTAAAGTCAGACAAAATGTATTTTTCACAATATAATAATATCACATATTTTAAATGCATTAAGAAATGTCATCTTCTATAAATATGTAACGAAACTGTAAGTAATCTTATCCGAAAATAGAAAAAAAAAACTTTAATACAAATAAATAAATAAATAATAAACCACTGGTACAATTGAAAAACCATTATGAGATTTTTAACGGAAGTGTAAACTAAACTCCCGGGAGAATAATAATTTATGGGATTTTTTTCCTTTGTATGACGTTAAATAAACCAATTCTATATTTTAACACTAATTTACAAACTAGTATTTACATTTTATTTATAGGTATATATAAATATGTATAATTATATCGATAGCGATTTTGATAACCCTATCCTTCACATAATCAGCGATTTAATGTATAATTAACTAATAATGGTCACAATAACAACTCTATAGATATTTTCATGTAAATAAACAAGCAGTAGTGTACAGGCTGGCGCGTTACGCGCCCTCGTTTTCGTCCTATATTGCACATTACACTTGAGCGATCGCTCGTTCCATTTGCTCCGCTAGCAGTCGCCTCGCCGTCGACCGCTTCCGTCCGACAGGCCCTTTTTACGACTTCACTCAGCTACATTACGATTTAATATTACACTAAGAGTCGGACGCGTCGAGACAGGTAGACGGCGAGACTAGCAACCGTCATTTCGAAAGCGACGTTACAATAAATAATTTTCTATGCCGATAATGTGAAACGGTTCATTTCGAATTAGTCGTATTCTCACTTGGTGATGTCATTTAAGTTACGCTATGTACAAGGGGAGCGGCAGGTCGCGGGCGGTCGCTATCATCGCGGTTCCTCCTTCTTGAGCAGGTCGAGCGGTGCCAGCGGAGCCAGCGAGGGAGCGAGCGGCGCCAAGGGAGCCAGCGGGGCGTGCGCTCCCAACGGCGGCAGCGGCGCGCCCGGTAGCGTGCGGTGCAGGAGTGGACTCGATTTCAACTGCTGATGATGGGCATAGGCGCTTAACATCTTCGCTCGGTCCTCTTCTGCACGTATCGCCGCTTCGACTAGCGGTGCGAACCTCATGTGTTGCAACGGATCAAATGCGCGATACGGATCCCAATGGGGTGGCGGCGGATAAGCGGGCAGAGTCGGCGGAGGGCGGGGAGGTTCCTTGCGATCGTCTTTAGAAGTCTCCGGTACACCGTTTCGCAGCGGGGAACGCGTTCGCACTCGCTCGAGATCGCGCTCCCGTTGCTCGCGCGCCTTCCTCCGCTCTCGCTCGTCGCGATCTCGTCGCTCACGCTCCTCGCGCTCGCGCCGCGCGCGCTCGCGCTCCTCGTGCTCGCGGCGCGCGTCGGCGGCGGCGGAGACGGGCGGCCGCGCGGCGCGCCACGCGTCGTGCAGCGAGCCCATCGGCGGACCGTGGTGTACGCCGTGCAGCGACGACGACAGAGCGAATTCGCGCCCGTACGCCGAGAGGCTGAAGGGGGTCGGCGCTCCGGGAAAACCACCGGCGCCGTACCGCCCGAACGGTGACACCCCTGAAACGCCCAAATGCCGGTCAGTGGGCGGCGCTAGAGGGGCGGGGGTGAGAGAGGGCCGCGCTGGGTACCGGACGATACCTAGGGGCGCATGGTGCGGCAGATAGGGACCGGGCGGTAGCTCGTAGGGTGAGCGATAGGTCGGTGGCGGTGGTGGTGCCGGTGCCGGGAATGCGCGAAGTTTATCCTTTTCGGCGTTACTGACGGACACGCTAGCTCCTCCAGACTTTTCCTTTTGTTGATGATTGTAGATCTCCCAGGCGATTCGAACGTGCATCGCGTTCCACTTGCCGGTTTTCTGAATAATGATACAATTATAATTTTAATTTCATAATATTGAATAATTGTACAACATGCATTATTAAAAAATGTTAGCATGCGTGTATAGTATTAAAGGGCGAATGAAAACCTACCATAACAGCAGGACGTGGTGGTGGTTTAGAGGCGGAGTCGCTTGCTGCTGACACTACGGGCTGTTAACATGAGGCGATGCAATGTTAATGATGACAGAGCAAACGAAAGAGAGAAGCATTAAGCTTGCTTGCAGTGATTATAGCAAAAGAAACATTAAAAATAATGGTGAATATAAATTGACTATAAAAAACCATATTTCCCAATAGAATAGTTAACAATGTTTAGGTATATTATTAATCTACAAATAAGAAAGCAGGATAAAATAATAGAATGAACCACTAAATAAATACAAGTATGGTACTAGTCTACAAATACAGTTCATACTAGTACTAACAAATTAGGAATCTATGGACAATATTTTGTAATTATATTCATAAAAATTAAAAATTAGTTTAAGAATGTTTACCTTAGGCGCATAAGAGGTAAGCGGTGCTGGCGGTACGTATGGTGCAGTTGGATGCAAGAGACTCGATGAGTAGGGATAGCCGAGTCCGAGACCAGTTCGATACAATGATGTCATCTTTCCAACATCCTTGAACTGAATTCAGAAAGTTCATGTTATTACATTTGACTGCAAATATAAATTGGTATCATACAGATACTATGGTTACAGGTTACAGATATTATGGTTTTCTAGTACAAAATAAGGAATATTGATAAGTAAATATTTTTGTACCAGTTACCTATTGAAACATTGAGATATAAAACTTATACATTAAGTAATAGTAGTAACACACGCTCGAATTTGGTTCGGCAGACCGAATCCGCATACCAAATCGTTCTCGCTACAGACGAAAGGATCAGACAGCATCTTGGTTGCAATAAAGCTCGTGAGATGTATCCCACAACCATTTTTTTTTTGTATAATTGAAGAACTCCAATTAATACATCGCGTTCGGTAACGATTTCCTCCATAATGTAAAATGACTGTACGCGCGGTCGAACTTTTACGTTCCGAACACGACTAGTCGTAGTTTGTTCGGCCCAACCGTTCACACGTTCAGTGTCGGTATGGAGAAAACCATATCCGAGAGCGGACCAAGGCGGACTCAATAATCATTATATTCGCAGGACTACTCTAAAGACAGTCTGATATGGTTTGGAAGCGAACCAAATTCGTGGTCCTTTCGAACCAAATTCGAGCATGTGTGACTACTTTTACTGTGTTACCGGTGTTACAACAGACTTTTTGCTATGCAAAATATATGTAATATATGCATGTATGTAAGTAAATAAGTAAAGACCCCAAACAACAACTATTCAAATTTTTTTAGGGATACTTTAAATAAACATTTCTATTGAAATTCAATAATAGTAATTACTATAATATATAATTAATTAACCTTAAAAATTATAATAACATGAAGTGACTCATGCAAGGAAGTAAAAGACTTATAAGTACAGTGCAGCGTTATTTATAATGAAGTAGTAAATTTTTATCCCAATAAAAACCATTTTCAATAAAAATTAAGTTTAAGTAAAATTTGGTCCTGAATATATAATAAATATGTTTAATATACATACACGGTTGTCTGTTCCTAAGATAGACAACTTATAGTCTATTCGCGTTAAGAAAATAGTGACTCATCGTTGTCACTCAGCTTAGCCACACCTCTTGACCAATAAGATCATAGTAAATTATAAAGTCGTGTTCACTTTGAACAGTTGAAGTGAGCCCTTCAGACAGTACGGACGTGTTCTTTGCCAATTTTAAAAATGGATACCTCACCTATTCTTAAAAATAATAGTGGATCAATATTTCATACAATGTTTTTGTACTTTAAACAGTGTGGTGACCAAAACGTGACTATGGAGGGTATAGTAGTGAAAAAGACCAGTGCATGCGGTGTTTCTGAAAATACGGTTCTGACGATTCTAATTATTTTTTCATATAATAACTACTTAATTTTAATATTTGAAAATACTGTCATAAAAAGTTTGCTTTAATATTAATGGTTTAATTTTTACCCCAATATGAAAGAACGCCTTTACTTTGCAGTTGCACTGATGAGTCACTATTTTCTTAACGCGAATAGACTTTAATGACTGTGTTTTAGGTAACAACCAACTAATATATATTTAAATTACACCCAGCTCGGGACGGCAATCGCACCTACAATGAGAATAGGACGCGACCATATTTTTCGTCGGCCAGTCGTAGCGTAGACAAACTCGCGTCGAAGCTCGCTTATGCTAGTTGAGTGTTCTGTGCACTTGGATTTCTGTTTGAGTTTTATTTTAAACGAGACATGAATATTTTATTAAATTGATAAAATGAAACATTTTTATGTATTTTCATAACCTTATGATAGATCGCAAAAAGAATTAATACTAGATAATACAAAAAAAAAAAAATTAATCTCATTCGTTCAGCACTTTTTTGATAACACCACTTGAAAACTGTCATTTAAGATTTATGTAGACCAAATTCTATCCCATTCTCATTGCGCACGGATTATAATAATTATACATAGAAACAAAAGTCGAATTAAGAACTTATTTCCTTTGAATGAATAATAATGGAATACAATGATCACTCACTAAAGGCGCGTGCGGTACAAGCAGCTGGTGCGGGTGGTGCGGGCCGGGGGGCGCGTGCGGCGCGTGCGGGGCGTGCGGCGCGTGCGGCGCGTGCGCGTGCGTGGCGGGCGGGTGCTGGTGCACGTGCGTGTGCTGGTGCTGGTGGTGGTGCAGCTCCGTGCGCACGCCCACCGCGCCCGCCGCCGCCAGGAACCGACTGTCCAGCTCGCGCCGCAGGAGGTCAGCGCCGGGACCTTGAATATAACAATAATAATCTTTGTTTAAAATTCAAAACAGTGTTACGTGGTTCAGGATCATAAAAACATTACCGACGTTAAAAAGGTTACTGAAACGCACATTTGTGAGCTCTTCAAAGTTTGACGATTATCAACGAATTTTCAACATTCCAATGAAATTGAAATTCAAAATAAAGTTTATTTAAGTGCACTTATCTCTTATTAGTTCTAAGTGATGGTATCCATGGTTGCACCGCAAATGCCGTTTCTACTATTATAACCGATAAAAAACTCAGTAAGTAGTTAATCTTTTAAAATCAATTGTATAAACATTACATTTGCGAATTTATATTAGAAGTAACATCCCTACTATAAAATAACAAATACCAGTTCCATACCGCTTAGTAACTAAAACCATCTTTAATAGTGTTACAAGATTATTATATATTTTATTATTTTTTTATAAAAGCTTTAAATTTATAAAGAGTAAAACAACTTGCTAGATTTTATTAAAAAAAAATTTAAATCAACCTAGTCTAGTCCATTAGTACTATAGTAGTACAACTACTCGATTTACATTAATGATGTCCTTAAAGTCACTTAAACAACGTAAATGAACTCATTGAAGTTTGACACAACCAACTTAAGCAACAAAACTTAAACATTTAACAATTAAAGATATTCTTTTATTAAAACAATTTTAATAATAATCTCAAATCTAGATTAGAAATCAGTATTTTCAGTTTCCTGTTTAGCACTGGTTCCAATGTATTCTAGTATCAAACCGAATTATTAACAGGTGTAAGAAGATATAAAGATGTCGCACGATACAATATTTTCCCACACTTAGTCAGATTCTATTTTGGACTACCATATTCAAGAGTTTTATATTCTCTTCCTTTAACATGACATTTAAAATAAATTCAATTAGCACTCAAATCCTAAAACCCAATGGCATTCATGTTAAATATTGATGAAGGATTAATTTAGTGGTTTTGTCTTTTATAAAGTAGTTAATAATAACTTGTAACATATAATAATCAGTTTTATCAGTTTATTTTCTCACCACAATACATGGACATTCACTTAATTTTACATTATCATATGTATACAATACAGGTATAAAATTATACATATTGTGGGAGACTAGTGCCTGAGCTAAGCTCGAGGCCTGTGTTTGAGGAAAATAATATATATAAGAAACTTACTTGTTTGAAAAAGTGATTCTGCTGAGAAAGGGTTAGGGTTAGGTGGGGCAAGCGGCGCGCCGAACAATGGCGGTGCTGGTGCGAACCCAGCGGGCCGGTCCGTAGCCGACGGCCTGCTGGAAAATAAAACGTAAGAATAAATTATATATACTTTTTTACACTATATTATTTTAATATTTTATTTTAAATGCATAAAACAGAATATCCATTTATTTTTGGTAATTTATAGCACAGCATATTATAGTGTTTTATATGTAAGACTACTATAAAATATCAAAATATATACTTAAAATTAATTATGAAATAGCAATACACAATTACTGTATTATAAAATCTCACAGTAGGTACTATTATTATAAATAATAGCAGAGTGTCAAACAGAAAGCATGATAAAATGTCACAAGTATCCTTTATTAATTGAAACTACATTTTTAATAATAGATCAAAGCCGTGGTTTATAATTAAATAATAATAAAAAAAAATCTTTCATTTGTCGCCCCAATTGCCTCAATATGATCAGTATTGCCAAACAGGTGAGTTAGAAAGTACCTTATTTTTAAGGAGTTTATATTTGTTTTTTATCTATTACAATATAGCTTTTTTACATGTAGTGATTAATTGAACGCATCCTAATTTTACATTTTTGGATAGATGATATAAAAAGTATTAATATATAACAATGGCACAGTAGGTATTGAACTTTGTATATGAGATGGAAAAAGAAACTTCATTTGCAAGGGTATATTTCTTGGGGAAAGTTGTTCAGTATGACCAGTCATGTGGTTAAAATATCATTTGACTGTCTCAGATTCACCCAGTATAATAGATTTAATATGGTTGTTTTATTAATAATATACATACTTATCAATTAATTTAAAACAATGTTTTAAACATGTTAAGGACATGTTTTGAATAGCTGCATAAAAAATATCATAAATTTTTGTTTAAAACTTGCTTTTTATTGTTTTTTAATGTTTTTTTTTCTTTTCTCTAACCTTGGTCGATTGCATTATTGTCGAGTTTAACATTACTATTACTCAAGTTTCAATAATATCAATACTATCAACATGATCAAGTCTATCGCTAATACTGTGATACTATCGATTGTATCAATACTACCAATGAAATAAAGTAATTAAAAAAAATAAAATAAAATAAATATGAATATTCATATTCAGAGCGATCGGGATGGTAACTATGGAAAACAGTAATTAAGGTAATGTGGCACCTTGATTTTCATTTATACTCACGTCAACCTGCATTTTATGGACTGCTTTCCGGTCTCACTGATACTAGTATGGACTTTACGGAAGAACAGTAAATAAGGCAAATAGTAATATGGTTTCGATGGGCCTCACTGATACTGGTACGGATGTTACGAAAGAACAGTAAATATGGCAAAATAGTAATATGATTTCGATGTATACTCACGTTACCCCCCAGTGCGCGGGCGGCTTCGCGCTCGAGCTGATACTGGGAACTGTAGGCACTGGCGCCAGCGAATGTGACAAGTGCGTCGCAGCCGGCGTCGGCGCAGTCGGTGTGGGAGCAGCCAGTCCCGTAAGACCACCGAGCGAACTTAATCCAGTGCTTAGTGGTCCTAGGGAACTGCCTAACGTTGGAACAGGTCCCTGGTGAGTAAGAAAATATATAATAATAGTAGTTTATAATATATAATAAGTTTTATTAGAAAAAATATAAACAGTGGCATAGTATTGTGCTATAACTAAATTCTAATTTCAATTTGATCTCTTTTTTTAAATTAAATAAAATAAATTTAATATTTAATATTTAATTTGATCTCTTACTTCTAAATTCAATTGAATCGATTAATTTTGTTTGTCCAAGAGGAACCTAAAAGTACATTACAGCAATAACATGAAATAAAAATAAACATTATTTTATAAACTAAAAAAAAAAAAAAAATTTTCGTTATTCATTAACCTATAACATAATCTATACAAATAATAAATCTGTTAAAACCTCCTCCTCCTCCTCTGTTGGCAGATAATTTTCCCTATCACAAGTAACGATCACAATCAGGTGTTTATAACAACAACCGGGACCAACCGAAGCCAGCCCGCGGTTTGAGGAGACTATCGCACCACTACAGAGGAACACTACCACAGTTAGATAAGTAACAATTCTACGTACGGGTAATTGAGCAGGCAGCGGTGCGGCGAGCGGAGCGGAGAGAGGTGCGGCCAGCGGCGCGGCGAGCGGCGCGGCGAGCGGAGCCGTTAGTGCCGACGACACTGTAGGCGCCACACTCGTGCCGCCTGATGCTGCCGTGCTGCGCGATAAACTGCTTATGTTGCTGCTGGAAGTAGTCACAACTAAATGTTAAATAACTACTCATGACTAGTCCGTTGGCGCAGTTGCCAGTGACCCTGCTTTCTGCTCCAGGGTTGTGAGTTCGATTCCCGCCCCGATTCTGGTTGTAATATATATTTATTTATATATGTAATATTTATATGTATATTTATTCAAATAAAAAAATATATTATATCAGTCGGCTTTTACCTAAAACACAGACATTAAGTTGCCTACCTTTGGGACAGACGACCGTGTGTGTGTGTGTTAAACATATTTATTTATTTACTCAGAAACATAATTGATGAGCATACATATAGATATCAGACTCCTGCTAGTGTGTTTCCTCCTCATGTAAGCTCAATTTCTTGGAAAATATTATTCATATACAGTATAATTCACATTTTGATCAAAAATGTTTTCATAACAGTATAGTAGTAATAATCTTCTTATGTTTTAACGCATTTTAATAAAAAGATCTGAGGAGTCCCTAAACGTTTTTTGACTTGCTACGAATTAGCCATGCCATTAATAAATAAATTTCAAATACTTTTTTGAAAGTAATAAGTAAAAAAAAAACTCATCATATTTTCCATTTCTTAATCATGAAGACTTGATAACAAATATCACCTGAAACTCTCTCGTTCCCTGTTTGGACTGTGGCCTCGTGGTGAGTATGAAAGTGGTGCATGCGCACCCGCTGCGCCCAATGAACCTGGTGTGTGTGGTCTCAGACCTTTAGGAGTTTTTGGTGCAACTAATGGTGATGCTGACAAACTTGTTCTCTGAAATAGTTTAAAAAGCGAAATAAATGTCTTATTGCTCTAAAGTAAAAATATTTTACATTTCGTATGAGATAAGATATGAGAAATATACAAATATGCGTGATTATTTAACCTATATAGTATTCCAAAATTTTTTAATTTATTAGAATTTATTAATAAATTGATAGTGATACTAACCGTATCAGCTGAATTTCTAGGTGAAGCAGCAGATGGTGGTAAGTAGGGACTATGTTGTAGCGTGGGAGCGTAGGGTGCATATAATGTCGGATAGGAGTTGCCCGTGTATACTGCAGGAGGAGGGTAGCCGTTAGTTGCTATTGCAGAGGATACAGCAAAGTTTTCCGAACGAGATGGTACTTCATTCGCGACCGGTAACTGCCTCGAGTCTACAATTGGTGGTGCCAAAGGATGGCTTACATTGCCGCTATTCGACGATGGAGTTAAGATTGCAGAGGCATTCGAAGTAGAAGGATCAATGTGATTCATTGGTTGATGTAACGAGACAGCTGGTGCTAATGGAGCCGCATGAGGAGGTACGCTTAGTCCTGGATGTTTAAGGCTCGGCGTAAAACTGGACATAGTGCTAGTCGTCGTGACGCTTGAAAGAAGAGGTGAGCTTATATGGTTTTGTGTAGTGGTCGCTAGTGGATTAGTGCTGCTCATTTGAATATTATTCTGGTGGCTCATAATGCTATGGCTAATGAGAGGATGACTAAATTGCGTCGTAGTCGGTGGATTAGAAGTCGATGAAGGCAAATGATTAGACGATATGTGATTCGCCACGCTAAATGCTGTGTGATGGGAAGGTCGACTAGGATATACAGGTTGTACGGAATGTTTCTGTAAACTCGATTGAGCTTGATAAGGTATTGAATGGCTGTGAATACTGGAACTTATAGTTGAGTTTACATGACTAGACGCGATCGTCGGTGTGGGGTATGGGCGTGATGCTGTGGAAGGAGACATAGACCGCCCGGACTGTGTTTGACTCGGAAGACTACTAGGAGTAGACGCAGTCGGCAATTGCGACGATATATTTTGTGGCACGCCATTTGACACAATACGATTGGGAAACGAGGTAGGAACGGAGGGAAGAGTTTGAGAAGCCGGCAATGCATTTCGAACATCGTGGCCGGGCATTACAGGATGAGACTGTGTGAGAGGTACACGAGTGGGGAGACTAGGATGGGATGCGGGCGTCGCAGGTGAAGCCATGTGGGGCGGTCGCGGTGCAGCGTGATGGGCGTGGAGATCGAGCGGTGCATGCGGTTGTTCAGTCGATGGCTGTTCGGTTCGCGTCTCGTGATTCGTATGACGGTAATCAGGAAGCACAGCAGCAGCGTGTGCCTGGTATGCAGTGTGCGAGGGAAAGAGCGGCGAGGGGGCTGGGGGAGCGGGCGGCGCCGGAGTCGGGCTGTCGGCGGCTGCTCGTGCACCCGGTTGCAGCTTGTTATTGCTCGCGGGGCGTTCCGGAGTATCCGGTCCTGCTGCACCGACAGGTCGTGCCGGAATTTGAGTCGCGGCATGGCCATCGATAGCCGGTATATGAGCGCCGTTGGGGCGATGCGGTGTATCAGCTCTGAAGGGAGGCGGCGGCAGTGCAGGCGGGGGCAACGCCGCAGGCGCGGGCGACGGCGCAGGCTGCGGCAGGGGCGCGGGTGCTGGGCTGGCGCTACCGCCGACGGGCGCTCGCGACAAGGCTAGTGCGCCGCCACTCCCACCCCGCGCCACTAGCTCATTCTTGCCGCCGCCACCACCACCCGCACTCGCAACACGAAACAGAGAACCGGCATCTGATGCCTGAAAGAGAAAATAAATTTCATTTTGAATTTTAATTGCGTAATTTAATTTTTGCGTTTGATTGTAAGAATTATAATAACTTCAAATTGGCACTCAAATTAAAGTAGGTATAGCTTAACATTACAAAGTAAAGCTTGAGATCTTGATATAGTATATTATCATTAGAACCCACATGCTAGAAAGCGTTTTTATTACTTGAAGTTATCTAACATGGTAGGTCTTTGTTATAACTATTCATATGATAATAATTAACGTTATTATAATTATTTTGATAATTAAACATTTTCAATTAATTTCTCCATAGAATCTGGAATGAATGCAGATTGTAAAAAATCAACTAATTTGTGAAACATTATTCATCGCTTGTCGACTACAATGGATTAAGGATTCTACTAGGTAGAGACGTCGTACATAACGGATACTTTAATGCCACCCATAAGATTTAAATTAAAAAAATCAGTCATACATAAAAGAAAAGTAGCTATTCAGTAATAATTAAAGGGCATATTTCTTCTATTTCTTCCGGTGTTCTGGGACTCGCACCTCGCATCCTCTTTTATTTAAATTATTTATTAATGATGCATCAAGTTTTTTGTAATTTCAGCTATTCTTCTATATGTTGATGAGATCTTTAGATTTATAACAAATATCGTAGGCGTATACGTAAGAACGATTTAAATAAACTGCATGAATCCTGCTCAGAAAACTCATTGCATCTACATATAAAAAAGTAGCGTTATCTCTTATTCTGGAAAGAATATTTCTGTTATCTTTTATTAACAGCTAAATAAGGAAACAATAACACGAGTAAGTGAGGTGCGTAACTTATGTAAATCGACAAACAATTGGCGTTTAAGTCTCACAAATAATATTAGAGTTTACGCATTCCAAATCCTTGGATTTGTTTTAAGTGTGCGGAAGGATTTCAAATGTATTACGGTATTTTTATCCTTCTTTACAATTCTTTTGTAATATATGTCCTGGAAGACCTCTCATTTGGTTTAGCTTCCAAATTTTTTACAAAATAAGTTGTAAAGAAGGAATTAAGAAATTATTTGTATATTGTGATGTACCTTTATGGATTAATTTGGTATTTTTGTAAGGTTGGTATATTTTTTGATGATTTTATTAACAAGTGTATTCTCTTTTAATGACTTATTAGAACCCTTATTAATTTATGTATTTGATGTAATCTGCCAATTTCATTAATAATTAAAATTGTCATATAATACTGTTATTATTATTATTTTTTAAATATGTACCTATATAAATAATATTTTACGAAACTTTCAGGTTTCAATACTTACATCATCCATTGATGCATCGTGATATCTCGGTGAAGCATTTCTGCTATTTTCTGGACTCGCCTGCAACAGAAAGTTTAAATTTTTATGTGTGTTATTACAAAATTCGACTTCTTCTTAAAAGTATCGATTGTATTTGTGTTTTTATTATTTCTTCTATTCAAAATGTGATCTATGAAGAACACTATTCCTGATATCATCTTATTTATTCAACAGACAGAAGAAGGACCACGTCAAAGCCAGTTAGTAGGTATAATGCACGCATTAGTATTCAATCTTATATTCATGTACTATTGTTCTTAACTAATATCCGCTTGTTTTGAATATTTTCTGTGAGAAATAAGAAGATACAACTGGAATAATTATGTTTTAGATTACACATAGATTTTATCATAAAATTTCTATAAACGTCACCTTATTGTGTCTTAATGTTGTCTGTTAATATAATTTACTTGATAAAAAATATATCTAAAATATTACATCTAGAAAACTTTTGTAGTCAATATGTATATATCATTTACATTATGAGCCCGTCTTATAAAAACTCTTTCTACGAATGAAACTGGCTGGAATCAGAGACAATTTTAAAAACTATTAAAGAAAATCTGGTTATAGAACTATTACCAAATTTCTTTAATATTATTTAAGGGTAGAGATGTATATGAAATTATGATGTTATTGTTTAGATGTGTTAGTTTTGAAAACTGATTATTAAAGTTTGTATGTAGGTATATTATAATGTTTAAATATCAATAAATTTTAATTAAGAAATTTAAACTTAAACATAAGCCTATTATGTATAGATAAATAATTATTCAAAAGTATTTCCTTTACCGATAAAATAATTTTATTGGTTGGAAGGTTCAAAGCCGATCAAAGACGTACTAAATCGTAAGCAATTGATTTAGTTTAAAGCCAACATAATTATTTATATAACTGGTGATGAGATAAATTTAATTTTCAAGATTAAAGTGATAGTTAAACGATTATTACGATCGGCAAAGGAATTGTAAAATAAACTAATTTAGGCACCTGTGAGGTTTGGATTAATTTATCCAAATAATTAAGTTATTTTTGAAGGGTGGATATCAAAATTAAGGGTATACGTTACCAAAATTTATTATAATATGTACTGTATGTTTTTATATAGTAAAGGAAATAAAAGTAATAGGTTTTTAGTTTTCTAAGAAGGTAACCGGGTAGATTTAAATTAAATCGAACATTAAACTAATACTTGTGTTTCTATATTTATAAAAGTCTAATATATCTTTAAATATGCGTTAATATAATGAAACTACACAGCCCGTTCTTTAATACAAAGTACGCATTTTTTAAGGATATTAATTATACGAAATACGTGTGTAACGTGTATAAGTGGTGGAAAGACAGTAGACACAGCACATCGATCGCGCGAAGGGAACAAATCGTTTTGAGAACGTTCCGGCAATTGAATGTTTATTATTATCCGGCGATTCTGGCGAGGGTGGGTCGTCGGTCTGCAACAATGGAGTGATAAATCAAGTATGAAGCGCGCGTGCTGGCGGGAGGCGGCCGCATGACGTCCGGTGGCCGAATTGCAAGGCGGCGACTATCAAAGGAGCGGCAACTCTGCAGTACTGTTCGTCTTTTGTAATAGACAACCGGCTATTACTTAAACGATGACTTGATATGAAAATTTTGTGCCTTTTTTATAGGAACGGTGATTTTAAATCTGATTTACATTTATAGATCTACTAGCAAACCCGGCGAACTCCGTTTCGCCACCAAATGGCTTAGTTTTTTGTAACATTTCGTTTGGGGATTAAAAGATGAAGTTGTACATGCTGTGTATCAGAGATGGCGCTGTATGTGAAAAATGATTTTCCCTGTTTTCCTGCTTTTCTGTTGAAATTTTTCCTGAATTTTGTTTGCTATAAACCTCACGGAGCCTGAGACCTTTCCAACGAATGCAAAACCGTGGAAGTCGGTTCGTGCATTCTGGAATTATAGCGTCAGGAAGGAAAACCCGACTTATTTTTATATTATAGATATATATTATCACAACGGATACATATCGGATTTGTCACACGGCTGCCCATGGATGGATGTTAATGATAATTATTATATAATATTTAAAAGTTCTGTCCGTTTACTGACTTTCAACGAAAAACCGCTTAAGTGACTTATAATAGTTTGAAGTTAAGGCAATAAACTATATTAAATTATTCAAAAATCAAACCTGGAATAGGTGAAATAAGAATTCAAATCAATCTGTGTATGGAAAATACGTAGGTTTGTTTATATTTGACAGCAAATTAGGCTGTTCAGTCTGTTAAGCTTTGGAGTGAAATTAAGTAGAATTGAGTAGGCTGCTTAATAACAAAAAAAATAAAAAATAAATACCAAACACCTTTAACCGTTAGGTATATGCCGTATTCGCTGTGAGTGAAGCCATGGTAGGGGAAATTAAATCGACTGAAGCGTTCGCAGTGGTCACTTTCGGTACTACGGGGGGCTATTATTCCTAAAATTGTAAACAAGTACACGTGAGAGTATTTATTTTGTTTTAATTTAAATAAATTAAAGAAAAATGAGACACCAAAGTTGTTGTGTTGTAAATTGTAAGAATACCAGCAGAAAAAGTGAGTGCAAGTTTTATAAATTTCCGACTGCTCAATAGAAAAGAAATCAACGGAATCAGTGGATAGCTGCAGTTAAAAGGCTGAAGTAAGTACTACCATAACCTTAACTTTATCAATAACAATAATTCGGAAAATTTAAATGAAAATTAAGTTAGCCTACATCCAAAAATTTTAATAATTATTTTTATCGAAAAAATCATTACGAAAAAATTAAAAAAAAAATTAATTTGTAAAAAACTTGATAAATTCAAAGTGAAATTAAAAAAAAATTTTTTAGTTCTAATTAAAAAAACAAAAAAATTAACGTCAGCTAACTTTAGTATTATAGAATTGAAAACTTTTTCAAAATTTTTAAGTTTAGTAAAAGTTAATAATTTTGTTATGATTCTGTGATGAAAAAAATCTAATTTATAATAAATGCTTAAATTTAAATTAACAAAAAAAAAAATTAACATACAGTTCTAACATTTTGTAAACACGTGATTTTTTAGCGCAATACTCTACTAATACTCTAATAATTTTTACAGCGACGAAATAAATAATCAAATTTCAAATTACGTTCAATGAAGTGATGTAAGGTGTACTGTGGACCGAGGCTTGTCGAATAATTCGAGATTTTATTAAAAAGTTATCATTGTTTCGTCTATGTTCCTCGACATCTCTTACATGTTCTGCAAGAGCAAGATTTTTGCCCTTGTTCACTGTTGCTGGCTGAAATTCAATTTGATGAGTGACACACTGAAATCTGGTCTTTATAATAATATCCATGGCTTTTTTGTTACTAAAAAAAAAATTTACATTAATTAAATAAATATTAATATATTCCATTGATATAACTATTTAATTATTTTTTCTTCAGTTTAATTTTTTTCTTAGTATCACTTTTTGACTTTGATATAAATATCAAATAACTTAACCTGAATGTTTACTGCATTCTTTATTATTTTTTATCATTATACTTACTTGTTTTTGATTCGTTTAATTAAAAAACAAAACGGCAATCACTACAAAAATCTCACATATTTTTTATAACTTTTTCTTTTTACTATTATTTATAATATTTATTTATTTTTATTTTCCTTGCTATTGCCATACGTATAAAAACATTTTATGACAGCCCCCTGTAGTTCATATTTTGTCTGGCGCTGCAGTCGCACTCATAGCGAATACGGGATTTCTCTTATCACAGAAAGTTACAAATCGCCGAAAAAGTTTGTATTTATACAAAATTATCTATAGAATAAATAATGGTGTAATGGCAACAATAAAAACCAAGTCTTGACATATTATATGAAACATAGTAGGTATATATGTATACATATATAAAAAAATTAAAAGCTTATTGTCCTCAGCCCAGAGAGATTCAGATTAGCCTTTGCTGCACTTCTTTCTTATTTTGTGCCTACTTGGTATTGGTTATGATGGTTTACCCGTGCCACTTAATGCTGCGTTCTCATATTTTATACATAACTAGCAAACCCGGCGAACTCCGTTTCGCCACCAACTTATTTTCGTGAGGGATACTCACACCACGTACTGCCGCCATGCAAAACCATATTGGTTTGTAGTACATGCTATGTATCAGAGATGGCGCTGTATGTGAAAAACGATTTTCCCTGTTTTCCTGCTTTTCTGTTGAAATTTTTCCTGAATTTTGTTTGCTATAAAGCTCACGGAGCCCGAGACCTTTCCAACGAATGCAAAACCGTGGAAATCGTTTCGCGCGTTCTGGAATTATAGCGTCAGGAAGGAAAACCCGACTTATTTTTATATTATAGATTACAAAATTTATAATTTTTAAATCATTTGATGAGAGTCAATGATGACCCTTCTTCTATATGGAGAAGAGGCCTTTGCCAAGCAATGTGTTGTTTAGAAGTTGATTAAATGAACTTCAGTTCATTATGTGAGTATAAGATTATATTATTATGATTTTCCCTGTTTTCCTGCTTTTCTGTTGAAATTTTTCCTGAATTTTGTTTGCTATAAAGCTCACGGAGCCCGAGACCTTTCCAACGAATGCAAAACCGTGGAAATCGTTTCGCGCGTTCTGGAATTATAGCGTCAGGAAGGAAAACCCGACTTATTTTTATATTATAGATTATCTTACATCAACATTGAAAAAAAAATTGTTTTTACTATTTTCTCAGCTTGTGTACGTGACACACATACGATAAGATACAAGACTCTGTAACTTTATAATTATTATATATATAGATTTATTGTAATGGTTTAATCGTTTCTATATATATCAAAAGTTATCTTCATAAGACCTCTTACTATAATCATTTTATAAAAAGTAAGGTAAACAATTGAGATAATATTAGTGAATATATTATTAAACATAAATTATAATAAATAAATAAAATAATTATGTTTAAAATTTGTTATTTTTGTATATCCGGACTTTACGAGATTGGAATGGATGGTAGCAAATATTTTATTTATCTAGTATTATAATTTAGCAAGAGCCAGCAAAATAATGAGATATAATGTCTGTTGAAGAAATATAGGTCACGGCTCTTGCCAAGATTATTTCATTTTACCCAAGAAAACAATTCTTATTCAATGTAAAAAGAGTATTGAATCGTATAATTAAATACTTAAGACTCAAAATGAAAGGAGTTTTATACACATAGCTCTGTTAATTTAACACAGTTATGAATAAATAATATCCTAATTTTGTTGATGCTTTGAAATAGCGATTCATGTTTTAAAATGCAATGCCAGGAATCATAAAATCATCATTTATCACTGAAATATTTATATTTTGTAAAGACTATGAATGTTGGCCACTTGTCAAAACGACTTAACATTAAAATAGATAATCGCAGAGATATTAGCGCGATGAGTGATGTCGTGTCGACAAGTAATAATAGTTACGTAGAGCTCAACCGCGAGGAAAACACGCGCAAGTTTAAATAAACCAGCAATAAAAATAAACGACCCTATTAGTCAGCGCTGTCAAAGTAAAAAAAAAAAAAAAAAATATTAACTCATCGCATGACTATTGGTAAAAAACACACATAATATATTTGTTTATATACATATATTACTATAGATCTAAATATTTTAGTGGGAAAATGTGATGGTTCGAAGGCTCCAGACAGATTGAAATACAATATACAAAACTTTTTAATGCTGTGGTACTGTTATTATTATTATCTGAGGACTCATAAGGAATAAAAATCGGATATTAAAGTGTAATACACCCCGACCGCAGTCTTGGTTTGTCCCTCCGCCCTGCAGCCATAGTTGCAGCAAGGAGGGAGAGAAAAAAAACGACGTGATAGCTTTTCACCCCTCATTCGAAATTCTAATACTTTCACAAACTTTTAATAGGATAGGACTTAAAATTCAACGAGAATTTAGATTCGTAGGAAAGTTCAAACGGCGGCTCGCGATCATAGCCGTCGGCAACTTTCTAATGGTCTACCGTTTCTATTATAGATTTATTGGATTAAAGCTGGTTTATATAAGCTGGACAGGACCGTAAATCGTATTGAATAAATAACTCCAACTCTAGTTTTATTAAGTAGCCAATCAATTGAGATATTATGATAAATAAATATTTTGTCAGCCGTATACAACGTAGAAGGAGGCCGTGTTCGGACAATATAATATTTTATCACTATTTAATTTTGTTATTATAATTTTGTAGATAAAATAAATTCTATTAATTAGATTGACATTAATAAATTTTACAAATGTTAATTTGTGTCATAATTAAATGTTAAGAAATATTTTTCGTTGAACATGACGTTAAAATATTTATTAGACATAGGTAGTGTTAAAAAAAAGGTAAAGTTTTCCATAAATAAATTTTAATAAAAATTGAAATTTGAAATGCTATTACTGATTCAAGTTGATTTTTACATTTCTTTTTAAATCATAATATACTTTTAGAATACAAATAGCGTAGAAGTAGATTATTCAAATCCAAAGAAATAAATTTGTCTGAACAATGTTGAAAAAACTCTTCGAGTACATGATATGAATATTTAGAACGGGAATCGTTGGTTCGTGATCAGAATCTTGACGTATATCATGCAGGTATGTATACAAAAATTTTCTATTGCGACAGTCAATGCATAGCAAGCGCTTGCCGGATAAATAATCTATAGAATGTTATGCCATGTTATATTAAAAATCAGAGTTACAAAAGCAAAAAAAGTTTTTATTTTAATATTACAGCAATTTTACATAACTGTTTAATAAACAATAAGTTGTAAATGTATAATTTATCATTTTGTTTTATTCTTCAAGTTTAAACCTTGTGCAAGAATGAGTCGTATTAGAGCTTCCTAATAGCGTAAAGTGTAAACTAAATCAGTTACATAATTAACTTAATACTTTATATATTTGATATACCCATATTTCAAAAATGTACAACCATATTATTTATTCTAATTATCTTCTTCCAAAGCCACGAGTATTATACATACTGCTTAGCTTTATTTTATTTATCGTGCGTATACACATACGACTAATATTGACCATATTGTCATAAAATATTGACACAGCCGGTTATATTTACTATGTGAACGGAAAAATAACTCGAGACACGAATTGTATTAATAATTAAGTGGTTCTTCGAGTTACCGTGTAACACATTTTTGCGATCTTCGCTACTAATATATAATTTAACATAATATCTTGTTCGATTAAAATATAATAAATTATTGAAATTCTATGATCTGCCTTTATTTTTTAAAGTCTAAAATATTTATTAAGAGGTAAGTTATCAGGCAGCTATTGCTAGTTTTTTAGATTAAATAAAAATATAAACGTGATACACAATAAATTAATTGCATACGACATGAACCCATATAATCTTAGGTGTATCATAAATAATAATTTATTATCGCGTGTTTGCTATAAATTTGAATTTAATAGTCGGGCAATAGAAAGTATAATTACTTAGTTACCAGTGCTATATAATAACATTTGACCGCATTCATACGGGCGATACGAGCTAAATGTAACTCACGTTTGTTTCGGCTATCGTGACTTAGTGCAATGATAATTCTATCATTATTTCGAATGTGTATGTAATATGTATTATTAATTAATTAACAATTATATCATTAAGGTTTCCAGAGGGAGTTAAACAGGAAGTGTATTGCGGTGTTCTTTTAATAAACATTTAGTTCAACTAATTATAATAATAATATTTTAAGTTTATTTACATAATAATTTTATAATATGTCTTTAAGTTGACACAATAATAAATAAGAACGAACAAAAACAATACAGACAAATGCCATTTTAATTGATAAAAACCATCGGTATCAAAATCACTGATAGCAATATATCTTGATATCTTAGAATTCATTTAACAAATATACTTAATTAAAAAAATCAAAAACCCGCCTACTTAAAATACTCTTATTATAAACTAAAAAGAATAAAACAATTTACTAGCTTTCATTTGATACCCATATTGCTACAGTAAGAAAAAAAATTCAACTCCCCCCCTCATTCCGCCATTTGCGGTCGCCATTTTGAAAATTTATATAGCCTATGTCACTACTACAATTTAGACAAATCCAACGACACGAACGAAAACCGTCCAGCCGTTTGGGCTGTAGGGCGTGCCAAAGAAATGGACAGACATACTCGTAAAACATAACCCTCCTTCTGTCGCAGTCGGGTAAAAATGACAAAACTGCTCAGATTTGTTAACAGACATAAATTTTGTACGCAAGTAACGTTAAATAAAACAAAGACAGGCAACTGATTTATAAGATAGTTTGAATTGGAAATTGTCCAATTTTTATCTTTGTGGAAAGATTGTTTGGAAATCGCACACATCTAAAGTGCTGTGCCAACATAATCGATGTGGCGATGAATTCATTATGTTATGCATATTTTTTTTGGCTAGACAATTTTCATAAGTAATATGCAATTACGTTATTTTCTTATTCTATAACCATGCTTTTTATACCTCATTTACATTTTCATCCTTCGCTTGTGTTCGTTTTGAATTTTCTTTTTCCGTCTTAACGGGTGCAGGCGATGTCTTTTCGTTTTTATTAGTAATCACCGACCCAATGTTTTCGGCTTTCTGTTTGTTGCTTTTTTTCTTGCCTTCTTTCTTGCTACCACCGTCAGCATTGCTTTTGGGTGAATCTTTGATCCTCACTATGGTAACTTTTAAAAACTTCCTCTATACTTTTTCTTTAATTAGTTTGAAGCACTAAAACTTAGTAAAACACACACATGAATTATCACAGTAACACACTTCCCGTTGTAAACTAATTCAATGTGAAACACTAGAAAATTTTCGGTAATTGGTTTAAGCTGGCGTCACAAAAACTGTTATAACACTATTCACAAATTTATTAAAATCCAGTCGCAAATCACTGCAATCCATGGAACACTGTAATCCATACAATAGCGTTTGTTCTGGGAGCTGGATGCAAATCTGTCAGAGAATAAAAATAACAATAGATCGTGATTCGAACGGAGACAAAGGCGGCTAGTGTACGGTTAATGGAGACATGACATCGGCCTGACGGCCGAAGCGAGAATGCGGTACGAGGCGGCAACTGGCAAAACGCGCGGCAGGCGGCACGGTCGGTCGTCGTCCGTTGCGTCCCGCACCCCGCGCCTCGCGCACGCGCCGCCCGCCCAACAAAACGCTCCGTTGAGCATTTCTCGCAATACACATGCTTTCAAAAGCTAGTGTTGTATGCCCAAACATAAATACACAATGGGGATTTCTTTTTTTGTCGCTTTAACAGCATTTACTATGTTATAGAGGCTTTTTTTTAAAGTATACTATAGCTAGAGAATTATTTACAAACTGAAATAAGAAATACCAATTTGAAACGATTATTTTCTGTTTTATTTACTTAATATATGTATAAGGTACATACAAAACATAAAAATATAAATATAACTATTACTAAAATAAAATATCACTACGCAGTAAGCTTAATTTTTACTAATTTATATACCTTAAGGCTTATTAAGCAAGCGAAATATAAGATTTAAATCTAAAACGTGGCTCGTAAGAAATGTAATCATTAATTTACTCTTACTCTCTTTTATTTGTACTTAATTTTAATGCTTAAGTTTGGCTTTTAAGTTACAATTTCAGTTTAAATAATTAGGACAATTCGTTTTTCACAATTTAAGAATATTTTTATACAAATGAATATGATATACAGCTTACGCCAATGGGCATTTAATTATAATCTGAATAAAGTTTCGCATGAAGAGACGAGACGAAGCGTGTAGAGACAAAATATTAAAAATGGAAATAACCTTTTGGATTTTATAATGTGTATACAAATATTTTACAAAGCGACTCAGCTGGTTTTCTAAAGAGTGGCCGTTTTGAACAAACCGACTTAAATTAATAACGGTCATGATCTACACGGTAACTTTATTTAATAACTAGCGACTCTACATCAATTTTAAATTAATCGTCCTCATGTAAAATATAATAAGATGAAAAGTCCAAAATAGCTCGAGTGATAAAAACAGATTTCTTACGAATTCTGATAAATCATGAATGTTATAAATTATTCACACAAAGGTTCCAGTGGAGAAAGTAGTATTGGAGAGCCCCATTCAGAAAATATTAATTCCGAATAAGTTATTTGAAAAGAGAGAAAACGGGATGAAAGGCGTCCCTTATTTCTTATCTTAGGGAAACGTTATGTTGAAGGGTGACTTCGCTTCCTGTGCAAAAAGATTGAATTGTTTTCAAATAAATATACGTGATCTTACATCGTTAAATATATAAATTGCTTTAAAATGTACTGTATTGGAATGTCTTTTAAAACCTGCCAATAGATTATTCTATAAATATATAAATATCTAATATGAATATTTAAGACATATTTCTTTGCCTCTGTTCTCCATTCAAACTAAAAAAAACTTGTTATAATGTTTTTAAAGCGTAATAAAGAATATTTTATATTCTTAAATAGTGTTCGTTATAACGGCTTTCAGGTTACAGAAAATAATATATATTCTATTTGACGCTATTGGTGGATCAATTAGTCAAAAACATTCCGTAACCGCACTTAACGACACGATGACCACAATAAGAGCTTTATTTAAAAAGCATTAATTTATAATAATTATTATAAACACAATGGCTCAATTATCATAAACGAGAAACGGACGGGTATATTTGTCGCCTGGTCGGATTACGCGAGTATTAATTACCGGATGTCAGAACAAATGAAATAATGTCGTGGCCTGCAGTACACTGGCCTGTTTTATATCAATCATCAAACTGCATACAAATTACAAGTTACTGATATCGTATAATAATCTGAATATTGCTTTGTATTCACCTAGTTAATAATTGAATAGATTTTTATATTAATTTATATTATTTTGAGCACAATTAATAATTATTACCTATATACCTAACTAACCGTACACGAGTACAGAAGTACATTTAAACTATCGAGTCATTTCTATTACTGTAACTTCTTCTTCTGTTAACTTCGTTCTTTATGTATAGTTATCATTACACTGCCTTAGATTTAAATACAATTTCTTAGAACTTGTAATTTTTTGTACACATTTTTTCATCATCATCATCAGATCAGCCATTGAATGTCCATTATTGAACACTCTCAACAGCCTTTACTCAAATCGTCCGTCCATCTCGCAAACGGACGTCCGAACGCTGCACTTGCCGGTCCGTGGTCTCCACTCGAGAACCTTTTTACTCCATCAGCCGTCAGTTCTACGAGCCATGTAAATTTTTAGGCTATGTCAGCAATCTTCGTTAGTCTGCGGATCTCATCATTTACGATTCGATCTCGCAGAGAAATACCAACCACAGCCCTCTCAATTGCTCGTTGTGCGACTTGGAGCTTGTTTAAAAGGCCCATAGTCAGAGACCGCGTCTCAGATCCATATGTCTTCACTGGTAACACACATTTGTCGAAGACTTTCGACTTCAGGCACTGAGATATGACGGATGAAAAGATGTTTTTTAACTTCCCGAACGTTGCCCATCCTAGCTGGATTCGATGATTGACCTCTCTAAGTTGGATCTATCAAGCTTGACTTTTTGTCCTAAGTAGACGTACTCGTCAAGAACTTCGCGAGTAGAATTTCCAACTGATATCGGGGTGGGAACGACATGGACATTCGATATGATTTTTGTCTTGTCCAAGTTCATTTTAAGGCCCACCCGTTGGGAAACTTCATCGAGATTACTGATCATAATGGTAGCATTTACCTAGAGAAGAAGAAGACCTCAGGGTCTTGCAGGCATTCTGCCATAAGCACGATATCGTCAGCATATCGAAAGTAAATGATGTATTCGTCGTTTATATTGATGTCGAATCCTTTCCATTCCAGATACTTGGAAGCGTCTTTCAATGCTGCGGTATACAGTTTCGGAGAGATGGCATCTCCCTGTCTCACATCTCGCTTAATTAGAACCGCTCTCGTGCTATGCTCCTGTACTCGAATCGACATACTAACGTTATTGTACAAGCGCTGCAACACTTCGATATACCAGTAGTCAATGTGGCATCGCTGGAGAGACTGCAGAACCGCCCAAGTTTCGATCGAATAAAAGGCTTATCATAGTCCACAAACGCCAAGCAAATAAAATAGTTATTATGTATGAAGAAATAAGCTTTTTTTAAATTTCAAAACGGAAGCTTTAAAACGGAAATTTGACGCCATTGCCGAGGAAATAGTATACATCTTTACATTTTCTCTTCAACTTTACTGCTTATATAAGCGAACAAAATTAAAAATTTTATTTCATCCTTCATATTTTTACTTATAATCAATCGTACATTGTATTGTTGAAAATAAAACATTTTATTTTAGATTTTAAGAGATAATATTTAAAAAATTAAAATTATTGACATGATTTAAGATTTAATAGTTAATTAAGATTTAGAATTACATAAGTCACTAGTTTAAATAATTAAATATTTATACGTTATTATTAAAGTTGTATGTATGTTAATGTAATAAAATAATTATTTGTAATGAATATCCCAAATAATACTTATTAGGTAATTTGATTTTTACTTGATTTCGAATTATACATAATCACTTTTTAAAAATATAAATGAAAAGAATTATGAAAAATATATTTACTTTCCTTTATTAATAAAATAATATTTAATATTATACCTTACACAAGTAACACATAAATATACAGTTTATTTATTTACCATAAAACCTGCAGTAAAAGTAGTTATTAAATTTAATTGGTACGAAAACATGGGTCTTTTGAAGGGTTGTGTTCATATTTTAACACCAATTAAGCCTTACTTAACGTGACGTGGATTGCTTCCGGCATTGATTACGCAGATTGGGATCGCTCGGCTTCCCTCGCAGCCCGTTAATGACGCTATAAAAAGGCGCTTATCGACTTAGCCGCTGAGAACGCTTGGAGGCATAACAATTTATTATACATTTTACAATTTCGATTCGCTGTAAATTAGTGTCCTCGATTGTAGAATTACGTAACGAAATGATTTGTTAACCGCACGCTTGAGGAGTGACAAATGTAATTAACACTTATGATGCACTAGAGCATTGGTTTACGACACCGACCCTAGGGGTTAGGGCTCCTAATGAGGTAGGGAGGTGGCCGCGACAACGATCGAAGCCATTTTGGCAAACGGCAAAAGTACCATCTACTTACTTTTCAGATAATTTTATAATATATTTAATTTATTTAATATAACTTTAATTTATCAATAAATGCTTCTATAACATAATTTTAAAGTTATAGAAGTCAAAATGTCAGAAAATCGTATTAAAAAAATATAACAGTGCGTCATTATGCAAATAACATATATCTAGACAAAAGTAAAGTGATATTGTGCTATCAATAAGTGAGGGAAGAGGAAAGGTACTATAAAGTCATTATTACTCAGTTTATAAAAGAAAAAATTTGAAAGTAAGAAGAAAATGGAATGTCGCTTGTTAAATAAACTATGTATGACATTATGGATATCTATGACGGATATTTTTGTTGGGTAAATTGTGAGCATCGCAAACAGGGGTGCAATTCCATTCGGGAGGGAATTGGGAGTCAAATAACAACCGCAGGATTTATTTCGAACCTCATTCAATTTGTGGTGGCCGAATTGTTAAATTATTTTTGTATCGAGCATATTTCATGTGCGTGATTTTATTTTTAACATCGCTCTAAAGCTTATTATGTATAAAATATTATATTAAATTCATTTAGCGAAAATAAATTTAGAAAGCAAAAATTTTAGAAATTTCGATAGTTAATGAGAAAAGGAAAAAATAATTAAAATGAATAAAGCATTATTGAGACCATAAATAGTACACTAGCATGTTTTAATGTAGATGAATATTATGTAGAGGTTATTATTTTGAATTATAAAAATTTAATGTCGTTATAAGGAATTTGCTTTAAAGAATTACTTAAATTTAACATTAGTTAAAGATGAATAACACAGAAATGTTCAAACTTCATAGAAGAATAATGTATTTCACTGAATCTACACAACAATGGAATGAACACAAAATGGAGGTGGGTTTAAATTTAAAATTTCAAAACCTTTGTCGAGCGCAGTGCTTGCGTTAAGCGTACTGCACTGAGAAGTTGCAATCAGGATTTGTGACAAAGAAACCACGGAGGGACGGAAATACGGGAGTGTCGACAACACAAAGCGATTCATCCCTTAAGATTTCTTCTACAGAGCCACGAGCTTCACGATTTTGTATTGAATATTATATCGGGAAATAAAATATTTTTTACTCATCGTACTTATCGTGTCTGTGTATTGGGATTCCCTTAACATATTTCCGACGTGACTTTGACTTAAAGCGAAAATGTTTCATCTAAAATATTTCAAAATAACGAGAGATGCGGTCGACGATGCAGTGCGAGGTGACATAAAATTTTCAACGACTGCGTCAAGTATCTGGCGACATTATCTAACCGTTTGCGAGTGCTCCACCGCATCTCATATCTTTTGAATAAAAATTCTCGTAATATTGTTCTCGCTCGCTTACGCTGGTTCCACTTTAAGAAAATCTTTATGGGTATAGCGTGTTCATAATAAAATTATATTACGATTTTCCAAGACAATATTTCTTAAAATAATAATCGGTCTCGAGTTTAACCTCTTATATAAATTATTTATTCCTCACAATTATTAAACTTGAGCTTGACAAGTTGACAATTTTATAAGGTAAAGTCGCCAAATTCCGTCCCCAAGCTTAATTTCGTCCCCATTGGTATATCTTTTTCTAAATATTACCATCTAGTTTTAATATGTCAAATCTAAAGTTGGTTATGTCAGTCAGCCATTGTGAAAGTTTGACTGTGAAACGTTGCTCCTGGCGCAAGATATTTAAAAAAAGAAAAAACTGTACAAGGTGAGTTTTTCATTCCAATACTATGAGTACTGTTTAAATATGGATTTATTTGAGTTATTGTAATGAAATGTTTGACAAAATTTGGTGCTATTTCTTAGATTTAAATTGATTGGAATTTTATTAAGGCTATGACATGTACTTTTGGTTTAATGAATGATATCCACAAACTTGACAAATTCTTAATATCGTCCCCTCACATGAGCCTAATATCGCCCCCGGGACGGTATTTAGGTCACTAGATTATTTGTCGTTAAGCGTACTTTTTTGACTGTTTTATGTTTAATTTTTTTAGTTTTAGATGCCGAGGAGAAAGCTATGGGATTCTGAAGCAATGAAAAAAGCCGTTGAAGCTGTCCGAACTAAATTCATGTTTCCCTTAAAAACTTTTTATGCCCAAGAAGTAGAAAATTAGTTAACAAATCACCCAGGGCGGATTGTTACTCACTAACAACTTGGATAAATATTTGGGAATGCATAAGATGCAAAAACATGTAAAACTGATACAGCTGTAAATGGCTTCCAAAAAACAGAAATATACCCACTCAATGAAAACATTTCCATAGACTCGTTAAATGCTCCTCTTTCAACCAGTTCAAGCAGCACAACATCTATTGTAAATGATTCCTCCGTTACTTTGAAACCCACAAGGTTTAGACCAAGAACACAAACGGCGTTATCTATCTATACTAATATTTTAAGCCTGAAGAGTTTGTTTGTTTGTTTGAACGCGCTAATCTCAGGAACTACTGTTTCGAATTGAAAAATTCTTTTTTGTGTTGGATAACCCATTTACCGAGGAAGGCTATAGGCTATATAACATCACGCTATGATCAATAGGGGCTGAGCAATAATAAGAAATGTTACAGAAACGAAAAAAAAATAATCTTTTTTGAGAGCTTCCGTTGCGTCCTTTATTATTTCTCTTCTCGAGACATTTTTCAACTATAGTTCCACTTTTAAAGTAAATATAACATCACTCTTTTACTGAGAATTTTCGAAAATTAAATAAAACTCAATAATACGTTGAACGACCCAGGAATCAAATCTGAGATCCCTTGCTCGGCAGTAACGTTTGAGACCATTCGATGCTAACGCTCCAACCAGGCGGGTACCTACTCTTAGAGTAATTGTTTAAAAATATTTAAGTACGTTTTTCCCCTCAATTTAACGCGGGTGAAACCGCGGGGCACAGCTAGTTTAAAATATTTATGTATTCGCCAATATTTAAGTTTACGTACTGATTATTGTGATCTCAATATCGTCCCCGGGACGTAATTAGGCGCCTAAAAAATTATTCTCAGAATTTCTAGTTTTTTGTTAAAGCCATTTTTGTAGAAAAAGTAACGCAGTTAAGAAGTTTTTGATTGTTCAAAATAATAAATAAATGTTTCAACTTAACTCTGATGTTTTATTTATTACTTCACTTGGTATATTATTTAAAATATTTGGTTTTTACAAAAAGGGGACGTTATTTGGTGACTTTACCTTACTGTAAATATTAAATTTTTCTTTCTCGTTCGGCTCGTAAAAAGTAAAAATATGATAATGGTTGCAAAAAGAGCGACTGAGCGTAAATATAGCGGAGAGACACGAGTAGTGGGGACATATAATGTCGCAATGAGGGACAGTAACCGACAATTTCATTGCATATATTAATAAAGAATAACTTCACATTAGGCCTCCGTCTTGCATTGCCATAGCCTTTGTTGCCACCTTAGTAGGTACCTACCTACTGTGTCGGGATCACTGCTACCGTTTCGTGGCGGAGGTTCTTGCCGAGACCTACTCATACGTCTCGGGTAGGAGGGCTCTTGGTGAGAACCCTACGTTGGACGGGATCCTACGGGTGCGTCGGATAGGGCAGGAAGCGCTTATGCGGAGGTGGGGGGAGGACCTGGCGGGGCAGCCGTACGGCACACGCGTAACGGCTGCCATTCGCCCGGTCCTCGAGCGGTGGATGCGTCGAAAACGCAAGCCCCTCACCTTCCGTCTGACGCAGGTTCTCACCGGGCATGGTTGCTTTGGTGACTACCTGTGTCGGACGGCCCAGAGGGAGCCGACGACTGAATGTCACGATTGTGGCGCGGCGGTGGACTCTGCCCAGCACACCCTCGAGGTGTGCCCGAGATGGGCGGTGCTGCGTCAAGGTCTGACGTCGGTCCTCGGAGGGGACTTGTCGCTTCCGAGCATCATCACCGCGATGCTCGGTGACGACGAGTCCTGGAAGGCGATGGTCTCCTTCTGCGAGACAGTAATGTCCCAGAAGGAGGCCGACGAGCGGGTGAGAGAGGAGGCCGCCGACGTGGCCTCCATCCGCGGGCGACGAATGGGGGTGCGTAGGAGGCGCTACTTAATGCGCCTCCAGTAACGCCCCTGTGCCCGTATCGGGCCGGGATGGGAACCCGGTCCTACTAGATACGGCGTCGTCGGGACTGTTCAGAGGTGAGCCGGACAGTCCCCATGGAGGAGAAGTCTGGCCTTTTCGCCGAGGCCAGCCTGTCGCTGGAGGGATCCTGTTGCCTGCAGATCCGGGACCCTCCAATTAAAGCGGCTGAAGGCTCCCGCAGGGGTTTAGTACGGTATTGCACTCCCAAAGTGCCGAGTCCGACATAGGTCTAGGACTGCCGACCCGGGCATTCTGGATATCATCCGTAAATGGATTCCCCTGCGAAAAAAAAAAAAAAAAAAAAAAAAAAAAAAAAAGGGATCACTGCTACCGTAACTTCAATTTAATCTAATCGAGCTTTACCTCGCTATCCGTAAACTAATTAGGTAAATCTATGCATGTACAATTATTTTAATTTACCTCACTAAACTAAAACATCGAAATAGCAACGTGTATAATATGATAATTTAATAGTTATTAATTAGAGCGTGAAAATGCTTTTCAAAAAAAGATAAAAAAACTGGTAGTAATTAACTACTTTTTATTACGCATTTGAATGTAGATTACAAATGTTTATTCATTAGAATTTATATAGATAGACGATAAAGTAATAACATTATATTTATTTAATGAACTGTTTATTAAAACATCGACACGAATCAACAGTAAAGATTATTCCTTAATAAATTACATGAGTCATAAAAAATGAATTAAGCAGGCGATTATATTTGTGAATTTAAAAGTGAGTACTTTAAAATCAATCTTTAAAGAAAGCTTAATACACGACGTTAATAAAAGCACGCGACAACAGCCAGATGTACGACTTCAATTTTGGGAATGTACCGAGGGTTGCCAACTCGGTTGTTATACACTTGACAACGTCGATCAAGTGACGTTTCGATTATGCTTCGAGCGGTCTGATTTAGGCTAGCAGGTAATGAATATATTTTGTATGTGATTAATTAATAAGAATTAATATTAAAGTCAACTTAGTGTCTTATAATTTCATGAAAATATCTACAATAAAATTGTAATACATCCTAATTAACGTAAAAAAAGAGTGTTCTGATATGATGTACTTTTTTACTTTATCCGGTATATCACACGCTTTTAGTAACATCTTTTAACTTTAATACTTTTCATAACAGGTGTTATATGTATTTTCTATAAACTAAGCAAACATTCAGTGTGTTAACTTGAAGCTTTTTCGTTTACAAAGCATCGTAGCACAAGAGGCTCTGGTCAAAGAGAAACAGAATTTCGACGCGCGCTTTGTGCGCGAAATTGAATTGAATGTCATATAGAACGCATTCCGTATGCTCAAAGGGAGAGTAATTGCGATCTGGCAGCTCCATTTAAAATGAATTCGTACAAATCTGCTCTAAGCACGACGATGAGAGGCAAAGAGACGATGCGGGATACATATGTGACGTTTGTCTTTGTAACCAGTGTTCGCGTTGCCGTTGCAAATCGTGCGCCCATCCACTCGTGTCGCACTGTGCGACTTGGTCGTTTGCCAGCCGCTTTGTTTTATAGCACTAGCAAAATATTTGACATGTAAGCATTGTTTACATTTAATGATACAGAAAAATCAAAATTTATATAACCACACTCAGATTCAGAAATAAATTTGGCATAAAATTTAACATTGATAAAACTTTTTATAACATGTATAGAATTCTGCAAATTGTTGTTAAAAATAATAAATCTATATTATTACACCACTTATCAGAATTGTCTTCATTCTATTTATTAATTCTGAAATCGTTTTAAATATTATTAAATACGCTTCGTTGTACAAATAAATGTAATACGAATCATTATTTAATGTGCTTCAGACTCCCTAATAAAATTATAACGCCGTATAAAGGGCACAACAAACCAAAAAGAGATAAAGAGAGTACGTAATAAAAACAGTTCAATTTTAGGGGTATTTTGTCGAGGTTATATCCATAAACTGAGCAGAGCGGTGGTTGGGGGCCGACCGTCTCCACATCGCCCCCAGAGCGTTCGCGGTGTCGAGTAATGAATAAACTCGCTAAAACACAATTTCACGATGAGAGTAATCGGGTCACTCTTTAACACTATAATAGTAATTTATGCTAGTTGGCTACTGATAACCTAGGTACAGTTAAAATATTTTATAAACACATTAAATGTTTTGTTTTTAAACTATATTTTCTGAATATTGTAACACGGTAAAAGTATTCGTTGTATAGTAAGTATTAGTAATATAGATTCGTTTATTTTGCAATTTTAATTTAAGTGAAAATTTTGAAAATATCCTGACTTAAACATTTTGGTGCAACATGAAAACTGTAAAGCACTGTAGAACAAAGATATTAAAGCGAATTTTTAAGCTTGTTTCCGTGGAACTCAGAAAATAGGGACGCAATAGCTGTGCTAGCTTATTTTGTTTGTTCACCGCTCTATAAAAATGTAGTTAGTTACTGAGCAATTTTAAGGCCCAAACAACTTAATTTAGGTTTCGGCAATTTGTTCTTGCTGAAAACTTCATTACAAAAATAATTTATAATTTCGTTTGTTACTTTACGGCGGTTTAAAGGTTTTTAATAAATTCAATCACCATGTTTTTTTATTTTTAAATTATATTAAAATAAAGCACTAATATTCACTTCTTTGTGTTTAAATTAGAAATGAAAATCATTAATTTTGAAAATTGAAAATTAATTGACGGCCGGTTGGTCAAGTGGTCAGGCAACTGGACACTTTAAGCAGCGGTCGCGGGTTCGAATCCCGCCAGGTGCAGATAATTTGTATGACGAATATAGATGTCTGCACCGGGTCATTGATGTTTATTTATGTATATATATATTTATATAAATTTCTTAAATTTATTTCCGTTCCTAGTACCTGTAACACAAGTTCTTACGAACTTAGCACGGGGCTAGGTTAACGTGGTGTGATTGTTGTTTAATATTTATTATTTATTTATTTATTTATTAATATTCCTTGTATTAGTTAGCCATTAAATAGTAATTAAATGGATAATTTCAATATTATAGTTAACAAATCGCTTTTCTAAAGAACACCGCTGTTGAGTATCTAGTTTTAAAATAAATTTACATAGTAACGTGAGCTGAAAATAAAGAGGGAAAACTAAGCGAAACGGCGAAGAGCAATGAGGCGATGCATAAAGTCGCTTCGAGACAAAGTATAAAACAACAAAGTGGTCGACGCATCTAGCTCGACGGCATAAAGAGGGGAATAATCCGACAACGTACGCTAAAGTGCCGAGAACACTGCTTTAGGATACATATAAAATAATGATCTGTCTTCTCGTACAATATTCGCCTGTAATTTATGGCATAACAAAGAAGGTCTGTTTGAATAATGTGATAAACAACGCCAACCTTATAAAGCTGCTAGTATACTGATTGCTGTAGTAAAAGACTAATTGATAACGGGTAGCGGCAAATTACTTAAAGGTTTATAAAGAATGGTTGTGTGCATTGAGCGTGAATGGCGTTCTAGATGGAAAAGCGATAAGTGTATTACCCCGCACCGATAACAGAAGTGTTTATTTGGCTGTCGTATAATAATAGTAATACTAAATATTTTTTTCGTGTTTGAATCATTATTTAAACGTAGTAAGATAACTAATGACGTAAGTGTTGATTTTGTATACTAGATGAGGACGTTAAAAAACGCATAACGTAATTGATCTCCGGTGGAGTTACAAGAAATTGCATGCGATTTAGTAGTGACAGGGTCCGGTCCGTTAATAAGATAAACATGAGACGAGGACAAAAACCGCTTTAATGAGCTCGAGAGAATGTACATTTGTGATATTACACGAGCCCGCGCCACCGTAAGAATGGTGCTACTCGTTCGAATATCCATTAATCTTATTTTAATCTCTAACGTGTTTTGAATCCTAATTGAATTAAAGCGATCAGTAGTGGTCGTTAGTTATAATTATGATTAAATATATCTAATTAATTAGAGTGGTTTTCAAAAAAATATAAATTGTAATATAAAATTCTTAAATTAAAATTAAAATTTTAATGTTTTAGCCGAAGCATTGCGCAATTTGTGTGTTTATGATGACAGCAATGTGTCGAGCGATGAGCTTAGGCAACAAGCTACGGTAGTCAATTAAAAGGGGAAAAATAAGCGTTGACAGACGGGCTAGTTATGCATACCTACACAAATATTATCACCAGTTTGTTGTTTTAAATAGATCATAATACAAATATTAATAAGTTTTATGTTAAAAATAAGTTTTGTTAATTATTTTTTCAGTTTTGTTTAGGAGGATTTTCATTTCATTTTATTCCTAATTATTTTACTATTTTAGTTTTCACGTTATTTTATTAGCTTTCATTTGTTACTATTTAAATAATTTTCTCATTAAACTGATATTTAGCAACGGCTATATAGGTACAATCACCAAGAAATGTATGATTTCTGATGGGACCCAGCTATTTATATTTAAAAATCGTAGGCTCTAATGAATCCGTCAAGGCTTGTAATACGGTGAATATCTTGCGGATGGGAAAGCGGTTAAGCGTATATTTAAACACCTGTCAACTCCCTTATCTCTCTACGGATCGTCTAACTTAGATTACTTTATAATAATTTCGCTCCAGACTGAATATATAAATTGCTCTTTGTCATAACTTGGCATGATAATAATGGATTATGTCCAATTTATGGTGAAGACGGTGGATTTTTATTCTTTACAGAATTAATGAATTTAAATTTATTAGGTAAGTAAAAATAAATATATATTTTATATAATAATTGTACAATAACAAATTTAGTTCAAAATTATTCAATTTGTTTAAAATATTATATAACAAACAAAAAAGAAATCCAGTACCTATCTGCAATAGTAATTAGTAAGCGATCGCGAGTAATTTTGCACACATCCTACAAACAATACTATGTTAGTATATTCTGTACCTCTAAATATCTATAAAATAAAAGAAGTAAATAACAAAAGAAGCAGTTGAGTGAATTGCTGAATGTAAAATAAATTAGGCGCGATATGTGAATCGGCGAGTTCGTCCGTATCTGTATTTAAAGCATTCTGGTGAACTTTGCGGTCGGCTAATTACGTCCCGTCCGTGTTCGCTCACACGGCGACGTGTGAAAAGCTCGGATAATCTTTATATGTGACGTTTCTCTAATTATTATAATATTAATGAATAATGTAATAATATAATAGTCTGCTCATATTGTGGATATGTTGAGCGATCACGCAATAACAATTAATTCATTGTGTTGAGTTGATTATTACGTATTGCACGTATATATAATCTATCTAAGCCTGTAGATTGGGGTAGTGGTTAGACTGTTCGTAGTCAAAGCACGTTGACATGCGTTTATCAGAGAGAGCCAACACCGCAACCCAGTGCCTTGACAAACGGAATCGTAGAGTGCATCCCGAGTGAGCTGCTGATCCGTCGAGAGATAGATCGACCTCAACGCCGAGTGATAACACTCGCCCGCCTGCGGATAATTACGACGCTTTGACGAAACGTTTTTGTTGCTTATGTCGTGACAACAGAAACACATAATCACAACACATGTATATATCAAAACTTGTTCTAGTCAGGGTTGGCATTGTTTTAAACAATTGTTTAAAACAAGTGTTTTAAACAGTGTTTAAAACACTTAGAAAAACGTATAGGTGTTTAAAACATGTTTTAAAACAATTTTGTTTTAAACGTGTTTTAAACACTCATAAAAAACACTAATGTTTTTTATCTTTTTTTACGTGTAGTGACTAATAGAATGCATGCAAATTTTTTGGTAGATGTTATCTATAAAGCTGCTAACTCTCATTTTTCTATTACTGGCCTTACATTCCCAAAACACAGAAAAAAGGGGTGGCTCATGTATATGGACGGATGAGATTTGAGTGTGTGCGACGTGCGTGTGCGTGTGGGTTAGCAAGTAGAGGTGTCAGGTGATTGTTTGTTAGACGTTTCTTGTTGGAATTACGTTAGAAATTGTTTTTGACTAGGATATTGTATATAGCTTACTAAGGTTGTATGATAAACAATTATGGATGGTGTGAATAGATATAAACATTTTATTGACAGGTACCTATAATACCTATAAGTAGAAGAATTATCATTTTGATAATATCTTAAAAAGCACCCCACGCTTTTTTAGGGTTCCGTGCCCAATTGGCAAAAACGAAACACTTATGGATTCGTCATATCCGTATCTGTCTGTCCGTCCGTATGTCACAGCTACTTTTTTCAGAAACTATAAGAACTATACTGTCGAAACTTGGTAAGTAGATTTATTCTGTGAACCGAATTAAAATTTTCACACAAAAAAAACAATACATTTTGGGGGTTACCAATACTTAGAACTGAAACTCAAAATTTTTTTTCATCAAACCCATATGTGTTGGATATCTATGGATAGGTCTTCAAATATGATATTGAGGTTTCTATCATTTTTTTCTAAACTAAATAGTTTGCGCGAGAGACACTTCCAAAAGGGTTAAAATGTGTCCCCCCTGTAACTTCTAAAATAAGAGAATGATAAAACTGAAAAAAATATATATGATGTACATTACAAACCCATATGTGTTGGGTATCTATGGATAGGTCTTCAAAAATGATATTGAGGTTTCTATCATTTTTTTTCTAAACTGAATAGTTTGCGCGAGAGACACTTCCAAAGTGGTAAAATGTGTCCCCTCCCCTGTAACTTCGAAAATAAGAATGATAAAACTAAAAAAAATATATGATGTACATTACCATGCAAACTTCCACCGAAAATCTAGTAAATATTTTTTTTTATTTATAAAAAATATACTATTATTCAAACATCGATCAAAGTTACAACGAACTACAAGAACTTTTATATGATGTTACTTGCTGCTACGGAACCCTTCATGGGCGAGTCCGACTCGCACTTGTTTAATTTTTTTACAATAATATACATTTTTTTCTTATGTACACTATAATTATTTAAAATTTATTTTTGATTAGTTTGATTTTTTTATAAAAGTATGTTTTTTAGTTTTTTTTATAACTACGGTAGAACCTCTATAAGTCGAACATCAAGGGAGACGCCAAAAAATTCGAGTTCAAGAGTTTTCGACTTATAGAGAATTTCGACTTAGGCGGATTTTGATTCGACATAAGGAGGTTGAGATTAATTCTTATAACTTTTGAGTTAGAGAGGTAAATAAATAAAACATTCAAGTTGCAGAGGTGACACACATATTTTTATTTATTATAAATCAACATTATTTCAAAACATATTTAAAATAAAATAAAATAGCATTAAAAAAACACTGATTTTTGCTTATCGACTTATCTATATAACTTATCGAGGTTCGACTTAACGAGGTTGTACTATTTATTTTTTATTTTTTAGTTGAATTTTCTATAAAAGCTTTTTTTTAGTTTTTTTTTAACTATATATTTTTTATTTTATTCAGGTCATAACTTATCCGCGAAATAAGTTATTTGGGCTCCTTCTGTTTTCTCGGTTGAAATAGCTGGTTTCCAGATTAGTCAGTAACTTATACGAGAAATTGGTGATCGAGTAATGAATAACAAATCGCTAATCCTGAAGATTCTAGTAAGGATAACAGGGCTAACTATTTAAATTATTACATTGTCATCAGTCCCGAAGTCGGTAACTTATCCGAGAAATAGGTGATTGAGTAATGAAAAACAAATCGCTAATCCTGAATATCCTGATAAGGATAACAGGACTATTTAAATTATTGAATTGTCATCGATCCTTCGATAAGTCTACTAAGTTCATATGAAATCTGAACGTTTGAAGTAGGTCAAAATGACGTCTAAAGGAGTCGGTTACAAACATACAAACAAACAAACAAACAGGTGAAGCTAATAAAAATCGTGTAATAAAAAAGATTCGCTTTGGCGGCATTTTAGTGATTTTAATGCTGGAGGTGGTGGTGCAAATGGTACAGTAGGTATAGAACTTTGTATCGGAGATCGAAAAAGAAACTTCATTTACGAGGGTATGTTTCTTGGGTACAGTTGTTCAGTATGACCAGGACATCATTCGTTAAAATATCATCGATTGTCCCAGACTTAACCAGTATATTAGAGTAGAAGTAATATGGCTGTTTTACTAATAAGATATACATACATTCTTATTAATTAATTTAAAACAATGTTTTAAATATGTTTAAAACGTGTTTTAAACAGCTGCATAAAAAACAAAATATTTTTTTGTTTAAAACATGTTTTTTTTTTATATTTTGTTTTAAACATGATGTTTTGTTCTTTTTTAAAAAAACTGTTTTTTTTCCAACCCTGGTTCTAGTTGTTATATCAATAAAATGTCTAAACATGTTAATATTTTCTTAAATCTTATAATAAAAATATAAGTAATTACTTAACCTTATATTTATATCAATAAAGCTGACGACGAGTGTAAATTGCAAGTCGGTCTTATGTGAGTCAATCTGTTTAACACGAGGGTATAATATGGGTATTCGAAGTTTGCAAGCCGGAAGCTTGTGTACGATAAAGAAGTGAGAGGGGTGGGAAGACTTGTTATTACACCCTCTCACCTACGCAAGGGGTTCCTGTTCTGAGCTGTACTGTCACACAAGATTAAGACGCTCCTCGCTTTACTGTTAACGCTTTGGCTTGTACACTCTGAATAGGTTCAAAAATGCACTTCTTTTTCCATTCGTTGACTTTATAATATGACACGTTCACTTTATATTTTCCTTGTAGTATCCTCGATAGAAATCTGATGCAGGTTAATAAAATTCACTGTCAGGCTTGCCGCTGTAGCCGAAATTAGGGAGTATATAATTTGATGAAGGAAACTTAGTAGACAACAAAAAGTATCAAATTTCAATATTTAAAATTTTTATTATATACAATTTTAAAGTAATATGTGATTTAAGGGAATAAACATAAAAGCCAAAAAGAATAACCAATAAGTGGCAATGGAACATTTATTGCCCTCAACCTTTTATATGAGGTTATTTTGTTTCGCCACTTTGGTTATAAATAAAAGCGTCGAAGTAAAGCGAGATAAGACGGAAGCGAAATAAGTTTAACAGAACGAGAGAAAGCATTATTATTGGCTGTGAGCGAGGAACAAAGAAAATGGTGGAGAGCGAACGTACGAGAGTACTTTATAGGCGCGTAAATATGTTTTATATCCTTCCAGTGTCTGTTATACACTGGCGTGCCGCCGACCTCACCCTCCTCGCACGCCCGCCACCCTCCTCCGACCGCCCGGAGGGTTGCCTCGCTCTCGGAAATGCCGAGCTTTAATAAAACATATATTTTTCCGAGCGAGGAAAATACTGGGGAAACTCGCAATTTGTTCTTTCACTTTATGCTCGTTTACAAGACAAAAGTGGAACATTTCAGAAACATTATGTTAATCACGCAGTTATGTACATAGTTTGATATAATTTATTAAACTTAGGTATTTGCGTTACGGTTTATTTAATGGATATAGAAGAAAGCGTGATATATACGATCCTGTACGGGTGTGAACTATGATTACTCAGAGAGATTGCGTGTTGTAGGTGAGCGAAGTAATAAAATGTTCACAACGGACGTAAACGTCGTGTGAGGTTTATATTAGTAGATCTGTTGGGAGAGCAACAATGTAGTAGCCGTAGATGGTGTCGCGATGACCCTTATCTCGCGTGCCGCAGCACGGTCACGGGTGTAGGCAATTTATTGCGGTTCATGTCGGTGAGCCGCAGAATCAACCCTCCGATTTTAACGCTAATTATAACACGCCTCCAATACCTACTTTATGGCTTGTTTTCACACAAATATTCTGCACAAGATTTATAAAACGCTATATCTACATCAAATAAAAGAAATGTGGGTTAAACACTTGAATATATTTAAAACAGGACAAAATATTTTCTATATTGTGAAAACAACAATGAACCCTAATAAAACAAATTTAATGACAAAGTAATTTTTTTAAGAACAAAAAAAAAATTCAATTAGATTTATTCTAATAATGGAAATAAATTTGTATTCTTATAAAGCGTAGATTAATAAATTATATTTCTATTTCACTTCGTATTACAAAGAATGTAAAGCGGCAGTCGGGTGAGATGGCGCTATGGAAAGATTGGTGCGAGTTGAAGCGAAACCACAAACTCTTACCGCATCGCGCCAGACTCCGCGCCATAAAATATTACACTAAATGAAAGAAGCTCTTTCAATTAACCGAGGTAGGTTTGCGTAAGGTAATCTTTCCAAGAGGCGCCCCCGCTAGTGCATCGTGAAGAAATATTTCTCTCTGAACTTTTTCATTTAAAACTGAGTATACCAATATATATTTTTAAAGCGATTGTAAACCAATTGAAATAACACACAACATTTTATTACTACCTATAAACAATATAAATTTATTCGTATCGGATAAGTTATAAATTATAATAGAACAGTAGGTATATCTGAAAGAACGTTCATAACGCTACGTCGTAAGTGGCTTTAATGTGTAACGTGATAACACATATGACCTAGCACATGAAAGCAAAATTGATAGACGCTACCAGTATATTGGTATTCATGTTCTTATTAATGTTCCCCTACACGGCCTTGTGCGCAGATTGTGCTCACCTCGATCCGCCCGAGCTAATCGACTAGAAGTGATACGCTACCTGATGAATGATTGAGGTTTTACGGATTTCATATGGCATTTTCCCTCGAGATTTTCTTGTATTTAATATATATTTTCATTGCTATAATCTATATATAACTATTTATTCGTTTTAATTAATATCCTTGAAGCAGTTTAAATAATATTAATTATTTGGTAGTTATAAAATAAAGCTTGTAACTGTATACATAAGTATTTAAATGTACCTGCATTGTCTCTAGTTACAAGTTTGTGTTGCATTAGGTACCGATTTCCTCGTTACTGTGCCTGTTTGTTAATTTAATACCAAGTTAGCAAATAGTGGCTTCCTGAATTCCCTTGTGTTTATTTAAAAGTAGTAAATGTATATTCAAGTTTTAAAGGAACGAGTCAATAATGTTACCTACCTACTAAATATGAAGCTAATTCACATACAAAGAGGATATGAAAAATTAATTAGGTAGATAAATAATATATTTGGTAAATAATATATTGTATAGTCTCGTAACGCGTCTTAATTGTATTATTATTATTTCAAACCCTAAATTACGATCGTGTTACAGAATAGTCTTGATTATCCTTTGGTTATTTTATTATTATGAACACAGTTTAATCCATTTCATTTACAAACAAGAGAATATTCGTATGCTCTAAACAATCCCAAATGGCCGTGGTCAGACAGGCGTTGCATCACTAGCTGCCCACTCCCATTTCAGCTGAGCTAATAACGGAGCAACTTTGGAGTGAGGCTAGTTTATTCTAGCAATTTAGAATGAGTGCTTAGGCAAAACATTACGTTTGTTATAATAGTATTATTTAAGTATTTTAATTATGCTCATATTTTATATTTAATTAATTCGTTGTTACTTCAATCGTGTGAACTTATTCATGTTAGACACTGAAGAACGAATAAATATTATCAAAACTATAAATTCAATATTATATTTAAAAAAATGCTTCATTGTTAAATATTTTAATAAATTTCCGTTCTTTTATAAGTTGGTCAATAACATTCATAAGCTTTATTAAATGGACGTAAAACACCAAAATTTGTCTAAAACAAAAGATTCACGCTCATCCATTTACAATTCACACATCTTGTTAACATCATCATAATAAACGCAAATTCAAACGGAGCGGGGTTTTACGAAGCGCATGACCCAGCAGAAGCGTGGTTCTGGCAAGTCAAATAAATTAATGTAAAGCTCAAACTGACGTTTGCAACGGAACCTGGGAAGCGTCTACGTAATTACCCAAACTCGAACGGATTTGCATATCAAAGTGGGAGCATAATTGAACCCCGAGTGTAAATAGCCTAAGTTGAATCGGATCGAGTTAGTGGCGCACTCCGACTAAGTGTAGCCAGCACTATAAATGCTACCTCTCGCTTGGGACTCATCGCATAAACCGGGCACGAGAGTCGAGCACTTGAAAATAAGATTACCCGATAAAAGGAACCTTACAGTTATGAGACTTGAAACAGTGTTGATTTCTTTGCTTCCAATCGGTATAACGTTTTATTTGCTTTAGTATACAGATATTGCATGAAAATATCCGTAAATGTGCTTAGATAAGTTATTTAATTTAAAAAAAATCTACTAATATGCATTGTGTAGGTATAGTTTATTATATTTACGATTTGAATTTTGTTATTCCTTTTGCTGTACAAATTGAATTTTAATTATTTAATTAAGATCCTTTCAAGATATCGAGCCGCCGATGTGAAAAACCAAATAAATGATTGCTATTCTTTAAAATGTTTTTAAACGATTTATCATTATGCGTAACGCCCTTATTGAAGTTTCCTTTGCAATAAATAAAAGAGCGACTATACTTGTTACTGTTATAAACATAAAACAAACTTAACTAACAATTAATTGAAATTGAACTTCGTTAAATTAATATTAATAAGAACGTATGTTGTTGGTTAGCAGGAAAGAGGACATCATTCCTGCTAACCAACAACATATATAATAGTATGGACGCAATAACAAATAATATTAATAAGAACGTATTACATCTCGACCTATGAGAAGTCTCCTTAATACGTGTTGCTCAAACTCCTAGCTCGAAGCGATCCTCCCAACACAGTCAACCTCTCGGGATAATTAAATTAATCGACACGACAACAGCGGAACCGAGACTGATTTCCTCCTCAGATATCCATTTACCGACATTATTGTGCCACTCAACTTTCAATTCGATTATGTCATAATATATTATCTACTGATCTGTAGTTTTACGTTATAACGTTTATACGTTTATTGTTTCTAATATTAGATTATGAGTAGTCAGATTTTTTTGGAATAAAAATAAAAATTATACAATGGCTATTAAGGAAAAAAAAGCAAACATTTTTAGCGATTAAGGAAATAAAATAAGTATGATTACGTACGGGTATTATATCAACCACATAATGAAACCCAGAACTGATGTTTTTAATGCATAAAAAAACTGATGATCAGGCTGTTTATTTTTAACTTAAAATAACAAACAATGTAACTGAGACTGAATTGTGACTATATATATAATAAATACATATTTTAAACTATAGTTATTTTGTACATTTTTGTTGATTAAAAACTACACATTCTACCTTAACAAACGTCGCACGAAAATCAGTTATAATTAATATCAATATGTAATACATAATTAAAATTAAGTACACAGTAAATTTCTAGAAAGAGTTAAAAATATCTCTATGTGTCATAAAGCCAAGTCCATGAACCCGCAGGAACGGTTAAAAACATTTAATTATTAATTAAAGTCGCATAAAGGTGTACACTTCAGCCATAAAATCACATCACGTATCAGCGGGATGATAACAAGCTTGAAATAATTATTCAGGATTGTTATGAGTCTATTTCGTTCTACGTCGCTTTAAATTGGTACTTGTCAAGCCAATGATTGCTACAATTATATTATTTGATATCGTGTATAATTTTATTTGAGTGTTATTATTTTTTATGGAATCTCAAAAATGTTATTATAAAAAGTATAAAGAGTATAGAAGATATGTTTTCATTGTTATCAAACTGTTTTCTACCAAGTTAAAGAATTAGGTACAGATACGGAAGGGAGAGTAGAGGGCAGCGAAGCAGACAGGCATAATTAGATTAAGAGAAACGCGGTTGAATCTGAATTGTTAGCGCTTGCGAACAATGCTATCAGTCTTTAAAGCTTTTGGGATTTGAATAAGAACCACGGGCTACATTATAGCCGTTATTTACGCCGATACAAATTAGACTTTCGATTTCACAAGTAGCACTTTAAAAAAAATCGATGATATATTTATATTGAATTTTATTACATAAAGTTCCTAAACGAAAACCGTGTAAACAAGAACTTTCAGTTGGCAAAAGGCGTAATATAACGTACTTAATTACGGGCACTTCGCGACTGCGCCAATCTTGTAATTTGTAATTACGAAACAGAGCGACGGCGCGTAATCAGCGCCCTTTGCTACCTCGACACGCCGTAAAGCGTTCTACGTTCTACTCGACTTTTAACTCGCATTTCACAACCTGTTGACGAGTTAGTAAAGCTCCTACAGCGCGTCGAGTCCGCACAAAGCGAAACTATTATCCTCCAACTGTAGTTTCACAAAGTCCGACTCGGTTCTGATTTAAATGGACTATGTACGCTGAAATGGTTTCGAATAAATCGTCCGTGACAAAAATCCAATTAGAGGAATAGATAGCGACTAAACAATTTGTAAACAGGTGCTCGGGGCGTTCTTCCCGTGAGATTAATCACCGTGCGAGTGAGTTCGCTCGTGTAATAAACGGGGAACGAGCAACTTCGCCACTTACATTACACAGACATTTATATTCTACGTTGTTTTAACTTTTACAACTTTTGAAGTTGAAATATACTGGGTCTTATTATTTTATGTTGAAAACTCGTTATATTATAATAAAATATAGTAAATGTTGAAAATAAAGTACTTGCCTTGTCATCGTCGCCCTCACTATCACACTGCAAAAGAAGAAAAAGAAAAATAAATTCAAGTGTCAATCAAATTAAATATAACATAGCAACATGCATTAAATTTTAAACAAGACTATAAAAGCAATATAAGCTTACGTTACTAAGTTACAAGTTATTTATAATACGATCATGAGTCATAGATTCAACACCAATTAATCGCTATCCGCTGTGGGATTAAATACGCCTACCTATGTGATATTATCAATGTCTTCACATTAGCATATACCGGTATACTTAATAGTTAATACTACATTAACATATAATTAGCTATCCAAATTATTGTTGGCATGAGAATATTATGTTTATAAATTTATGTATGTCACAAATCAATTTATACAAGACAACTATTATGAATGCATGCGAAATGTATTCACAATTTAAAGCTTTATAAAGAGATCGGAAGAAAACAAGAATTTTATTACAATTTAGTCAGACGAATAAATCTTATATTTACGAAGTTCGCGCCGAGTGAAACGAGGGATTACATATACATATATATTACAATTTCGAATAAACAAAGAACATGAAGTATTCAGGACGAAAGTAAAATTACGAGTACGTAGTGCGACTCGACAAATCTCTTGATTTAGGTGTTATACGAACCGAATATCGAACAGGGACTATGTGTTGCGTGATCGGGGTAAATTTGCACACAGTATAATCAAACATTATGGCTTTTACCTGTTAACAATTCCTATAAAGGTATAACAAAAATATATATAAAAAATATATACTACTTGTGATGATAAAACGGTAAACTATCGTATAACACACCTTTATTTACGCTTAGAATATTTATGAATTTTTAAATTAATTAAATACAATATTTTTAAGCTTCAATAAGCCTACATAATAATTGACATTTTACTGATAATTTTTGTACCTATTTGTATGTATAAAGTTTACTTGTAAATATGTAGCACATTTTTTTTTAGAAAATATTATAATGTAATACTGAACAGTTTAGCATGCTTATGTAAGAAGCCAAGTAATTAAGCATGTAACGTGCGAATCAAGTATTTGGCGTCAAACAAGGACAACAAGTGGTATACTCACGATATAGCCTTTTCCGGAACTACAGCGGCTACTGGCCTGCAGGGAGAAAAAAAAGCGAAGATGTGAGTAGACTTTCAAGTCTAAAGAAATCTTATCCTAATTGCCATTCCATTAAACGCCAAGATTGTATGTGGATTATACTGTCGAATTTTACTAAGCAAAAATTTTTTTTTGTCAATATCTCAATGTTTACTTTGTACCTTTAATAAAGTCGCATACTTTATGGGGAAGGCTGGGAAAGTAGCATCGGCAACAGAATTTACAACATCAAAAACAATTAACATGCATCGTAATAAAAAATAATGTGAGCGTTACAACAACGGACACCATCAGAATACATACATGTATTTTGAAAGTAAACACGTTACATGAAAACGAATAAGCTGTCGATGTGTAGGATGGAATACGTTCGAAAGATATATTTTTAAACTACAGAATTTTATACATACGTCACTAAGACGATCACGGGACGAATCAGGATCGCGTGGTGCCACCGAACTGCCCGTGAGTCGTTCTGATGCTCTTCCACTGTCATCCGACGTACCAGCGTCTAGAAGGAGCGTTATACCCTGCAGAAGGAGTATAGATTTATACCACTAGTAGGTTATTTTAGATACACACATCAAAAACAATTCAAGCAAATGCTGAAAATACAGTATTTTTAAGCTTTCCTATACATAAAATTATTAGATGAAGATATAAAAGCGTTTTACGTTGCCTCTTAAATTTGAACGGTATCTTAGATATAAGAAAATTTGATAAGATAGGGACGCGAGCCAAATGGGCCTCCCCATAACGAAACGCACCCGGGACTTAACAATAAAAAGAGCATCCCATTTATCACATTTCGCGTCTATTTCACGGGAGGGTTCGAAAGACGAAATCGGGGGGAAGCAAATCTGCCCAACGATGAGCGCTCGACGGGACGGATAAAAGAAAATAAAACGACTAACTCTCTGTAAATGGATAACTCTCCGACCGCCCTCGCTCAGTGAACTTCCATGTTTTTATTACTTAGGATAAGTTAGTCCGCAATTTGATTTCCCGTTCCTTTTTCAGTCATGTTCTTTATGTTTAAGAGAAAATTTGTTACACTAAATTGACAGGACGCTTTTCGTTTTTACCGCAAATATTGGTTTTAAGAGAAGTTGATAGGTATATAAAATAAGCAACTTCATTTCTGCATGGAATATGAAGTACCTAATTTAATAGCACGAAAGGAATGTATTTTACCATGTTTCGAGATTTAATTCACCAAATGTTAACAGAGTTTAAAAAAAATACTACATTATTAATGCTGTACACTTAAGTCACAACAATGCATTTATGTATTATTCATTGAATACATAATAAATACAAAAAAAAAAGATAGTAACAAATATAGTTATCTTAAGTCGACGAGACATAATAATGTTTCGTTCCCCTTAAACAAAATAACAATAAGACATATGTGGTCGATTATATCCCCATTGTAATATAGGGGATTGCTTTACGATCCTTAGAACGAGTGAAACAAAGACATGGATATCAATTTAATCCTTGTCATGTAGACGAGGAAAATCTTGAATAATCCAGAATAAATCGTCTTGCGCCGATTGTAGCACTGGATACTAACCACATAATTACTTTCGCTAAATATAATGCTCTAATTATATAATGGACTTCTACGCGATCCCCAAGTGTTCTTAGTAAAAAACTTAGCTTGCTAATAATTACAACAAACAATATGAAAGCGTAACTTAACTTTATAATTTACAAAAAAAAACTTGATAAAACTGTCGAACTTAAGAAAACTGTTGTTTTACTGTGTAGGGTAAACCGACGGTAACGACGGTGATATTAAAGTAGATGTTTGCTGTTTACGATGCCTGTGCGATTGTAAGTTTTAATGGAGGGTGGCAGAGATTCAGTTTATAAATGGCATTCCGGTCGGTTCAGCAGTGGCGGGTGGCAGGCGGCGATGCCCGACCGACGACACGACCGCTAATTGAAACAACGACCGCTGCCGAACATTACTTATTCATGAGGACTCCATATGGCGGTGAAACGTGACCAACGCGATAAATCATTCAATTACATTTTTCATGAATACACTTCTGTTGTGTATCGAATGAACGGATCGAATAAAATTCTCAAACACAATTTATTTGGATTTATATGAACAGGATAACTTTCTAGCTTACAACACACGTAACCGTTAACATTGTATTTTTCATTTACATCACGCTTTAGCAATAACTTCTTAAAAGCCATTTAAATGTAATGGCTATATTTTATTGCATGCATGTCTAGATAATATCTGTACTAAGCGTCGTGTTTAAAATATTAAGGCCAACTGTGTTGCGTCTCAATGACAAGAAAATTCAAAAAAAAAAAAAACAAACTGACAAAACCTGATTGGAGTAGGTAATCAATGAACCTAGCCAATGTGTTCAATGAGCATGGGGAATTAATAGTATCGATGCATTAAATATGTCACCATGGAGTCGCGAGCGGAAGGAGGACATGTCGGCGAGTGCGCTGACAGCAGTGAGGTGGCAAGGTGTTGTGCCGTTAAGTGGCGCGTTGCATAATTTATTTATGTCGCGGCACGTAACTCTCTTGGAACTCGTCAACGATATCGAAGTCCCTGTTACTGTATACGGTGTATACCGCGTTATAGTAGCATTAGAGTGATTAATATACTTAATGACCTCACGATATGAGATTCGAATAACACATAAGTTTAACATACACTCATTTGCAAAAAAAACGGGCGGTTTCGATTTTCTTCCTGGCTGAAAAAAATAAAATACCAAAAAGGTTTTAATCATTTGAACATGTTACTGGCCAGTTATAAAAGTGCCATAATGTTTATAAGAGTACATTCCAAATTCAAATTTTTGACTGAGCCTGGTTTTCAAAGAAAATAACTTTTAACTACATTTTGTGGCGCGAATTCCCTATAGTTAATATCGACTCTAATTAACTTTTTGTCAATTTTTATTAAATTATATGGTGTCCTTGACATTTAAAAGTATTGTTATTGCTGTTTAGCAATCTCGAAAATGGTAGATAAAGTGATAAAAGCGAGCAAAATTATTGCGCTGCTTGAAGAAGGTTGCAGTCAATGCTTCCTGGCTCAGAGGCTAAATGTGAGTCGGTCGACAGTTCAAAGGACCTGGCAGCGCTATCAAGAGACCGGTTCCGTCAAGAGAAGGCCTGGTTTTGGCAGAAAGACATGTACCGAACCACGGGATGATCGTTTTCTAGTTAGTCAAGCGTTGAGAAATCGCAAATCTTCTTATGTGGACCTCAAGAACACCCTCGAACAAGTAAGAAATGTGCAAATTAGTCTATGGACGGTCAGGAGGAGGCTTCTCGCTGCTAATATACACAGTCATCGCCCGGCACGCGGCCCTAAATTACTCCGTGGACATCGAGTTGCCAGGCTTAGCTTCGCTCGAAATTGTGTGTCATGGACTCATGAAGCCTGGGATAGGGTATTGTTCTCCGATGAAGCCAGGATATCTCTGCATGGTGAAGACCGACGTCGGCGAGTGCTACGTAGACGAGGAGAACGCTTTGCAGAGGCATGTTTTGAAGAAATCACACCTTATGGAAGGGGCTCTGTTATGTTTTGGGCAGGAATAAATTCTATGGATCGTACGGAGTTAGTCTTCATCGAAAACGGTACACTGACTGGACACCGATACATAACGGAAGTTCTAATTCCTTATGCACAACCCGCTTTAACCGCTCTTGGCGAAAACTCAATTTTTATGGACGACAACGCTCGCGCCCACCGGTCTGGCGGTGTGGATGCGTATATGCTAGAAGTCGGAATTCGTCGTTTGGACTGGCCAGCTAGAAGTCCGGACCTCAATCCCATAGAGCATGTCTGGGACGTTCTGAAGCGACGAGTGAGATCAGTGCAGCCGGCTCCGCAGACCATCAGAGAGCTAAAGAATGTGATTACCGCGGAGTGGGAACGTATTCCCCAAGAAACCATAAAAGATATACTCACTAGCATGCCCAGACAAATGCAAGCTGTGATTTCAGCAAGAGGGGGTCACACTCAATACTAAACTTTTATCTGCTTTTAATGTATTCAAGAAAAACAAAGAAATTAACGCGTTTCATTTTTATTTAGCGAGCAGGTACAATCATAGTGTTTTGAGCTTAAACATTATTTCTTAATAATTTAATTAAAATGTTATGATAAAACTGATGAAAACTATTCCTTCCTAATTAATTTATAAAATTCTGAGGATAACAATACCTAAAATTGTCAAACAAACTAATAGTAACTATAAAATAGTTCTTTGCTTAAGTGCCCGTTTTTTTTGCAAAAGAGTTTATTAAAACAGTATATAAAGTTCTTCTTCCTCTTAATTCTATTTAAATTTTAATTAAAATACATTTATTTGATTACCAACTAATAAAATAAATATAAACAATCTTAAAATAACGATTAGAAAAAAAAATCTTTAATAGGTTAGGTACCTACGTACCTATTAAAGATTACCTTTGTTTCGAACCTTTTATACGAGTAAATATAGTCAGTTAGTAGTCGTGAGTAGTCATGACAATATTTAAGTAAGTAAACTAAAAAAGAATAAGAATGTTATATCATTAAATCTTCAAATTCACAACTAATAAGACTGGCATAAAGCTAACAGATTTTCAATTTGTAACATTCAAGTTATCACGTTTTAATCCGGCACAAAACATCACATCGGATCAATCAGAGCGAGCGTCGACGTCGGCGTGAACAGCGCTCGTCGTTAGCCCACGGCGCTACTAAATAGAATTTCGCGACAGACCGCTCCGAGATTAATATTACACTGCGGAAAGCCGAACTAATGGAACTGTGATTGAATTAACATTTCCATCGCATTGTGGCTGATACGCTCACTAATTTTGAATTTAGTATCATAAATCAAAATAGACGTAGCGTTCAAGGTATTCGTACAAAATTCTGCATGATAATTTAATGTTTAAATCAAGTCCATGAAAATTGTACAAAAATAGAATTTTGCATATTTTTTTTAAATCGTCTTGAAATTAACATTTAAGTATAATATTAAACATTTAAGAATTTTAATGGAAATTAGAATTGTTAATAGATCACATTAATGTAAATATATGTATTACAATAATTATCTTGAATTGAATATAAAGTAGACATTATAAGTTTTATAATCGCTCATTTCTGACATTTATGTTTATGTATGTTATAAAATATAAATTTTTATATTTTATAATTTCACAAATAGTTATTGCGTGTTTTATTTTTATAAGTAGTTATATTAGAATATTATAAGTGTTACTACCAATGTTAAAATTATTTATTATTTTGTCTCAAACTTTGTTAGGCAAATATCTAACCAACTATGCAATGTCTACACTTGTTTGCAATAAAAATAGTATTAAAATATGTATAAAAATTTTATTACGTAAAATGAATGAAATGTTTCGGATTTTTCAACACAAACACATGCGTTTCGATCTTTTAATTAAATATAAAGATACGTTTCATATATTTCCGATAAAGTAAATCGAGGGCGACGTAAGCAAACTGCAATATCGAAAGAGGGAATAAAAACATTTTGGCCGAAGTTGGTGGCGAGTCGCCAGCTCTCAGTGACAACACAATAAGGATGCGCCTCTGTCGAAAGCAATCAACTCGTGTTCACTTCACCGCAACCAATTTTATACGGAAGTACGTTTGTGCTTTATACCTATTGATGTCTGTATTAGATTCGAGGTGAAATTTATTTGTTGGACAACAGATTTCTGATATATCTTTTATTGCTTGTAACCGCTAGTGTCATATTCAATTGTGTTTAGTTATACTAACATGGATATCAATAACTGTTTGTATAATTCTTAGTCATCACAATTAATATTATTGCATAAAATGAATAATAAACATTTAAATAATTAATAAACGAACGATTTGTTACTAAAATAAACGGGAAAAGTAAAAACATTGCCACGAATATATTTACAAATAATAGAAATGGTATTTTATTTTCTGAATTGGTATCGCACAATTATTTGGATTAAATTCCGTACCTTGATCGAGTTTACTCGAAATAATATAAATATATTTTACATTTTCACTTTCCGCTCTCATATTTTGTGTCTGATGATACCGTATCGTTTGCGTAAAATATGTTTTGTTTTATTACCTGTAGCAATGAAGTACATTTTATGAATAAGTTTATTTTTTTTTCTTTTTAGACAAAGTACAAAAAACAAATATGTTACTCCGGTGAGAATTTGTAACACTATCTTTTAAAAGACGAGGGCGTAACTTAATGAACGAGTAGTGCGCTCCGGGAGACTATATTCTATTTGACAGCAAATTGAATCTGTGAGGAGCTATTAGTCGATATCTCGACAGTCGGCGGCGGCGGCGCGGTTAGATTTACATTTTGTGTTTATATTCCTATGCATCTTAACGTTAATTTATTATTATATTTAAACAATTATTAAATGTATATATTAAGAAAAAATTATATTTATATTATTGAAAAAAAGTCATCATTTCATAGTTTAAAGGTATAATCTAAAATAATTTATTGAATGATGTTTAAGAAACTTATAAATTCGAAATTTAGCTCCACGGAGTCTTCGATATAATTTATTCTTTCCTCGAGAGAGCAAGATTTTCCGCTTTATTCGAACAACAGGAGAAGCGGTAGGAGGCAAATTGGATAGGATTGCGACATATCTTGGCTGGCGGCAAACCGACGAAACGTGGGGGTAAACTGCTCGCATTCCGCCAAGCACTCCTTTAGCATCGGGAGAAACGAGAACCTATTTAGAGCTTATGTATACAAGAGTACTTACACGACGAAAATCTTTTAAGTATTAGTAAAGGAATTTTCTTGCACAGAAAAAGCACAACATATACATAATTATATGTAAGTGCTGAATTTTGCCTCATATTTAATGCGTTGTATGACAATAACGGTTTAATTAATGTCGTAAAAGAACAATAAAAGTTTAATCAACATAATGTTTCAATTACGTGTCACTAGAACATTAAAAGAAATATCCACATCTATATTTCAACTTTAGTGTACGGTAATAATAGGTTAATTTGTATAGGTACGAAGTATAATGGTAGAGCAGACGATAGGTAATATCAGTCGTCGCCATGCCGAGCTCTCTTGCATTTTATTTTAATATCATGTCGAATGCACGCTCCCGACTAACTATGCACATTTCGCCCCATCCTAGCCAGGTTTATCCACTGCAATATTCGAGAGCGCATTGTGATTCACAATCTCGCGTCTTGCTTTTACCACTGCAATTAAGAATTCATGCAAAAACAACGTCTTCATTATAATATCTGGTACAAGGTGCCAATGAATACCGATTTTTAGAGTACTCCAGTGAATAGACTATGTAAATATAATTTCAGGTATTTAACGTAATACAAAAGAAATGGAACGGTTATTGAAATTGTAATAGTTTGAATAAATAATAAGTTAAATAGATCCATTAGACGACGTTAAACCTGAGTCTTTTATCTTCCGTTTGAATAAATTGACATTATATTTTTTTTGTGCTAAATTACATTTAATAGTTTGGTAATTATTATTAACAAGCAAATAACACATTTTTATATAAAGTATTTATTTGAGAGAAAACATTTAATGACAGTGGAAAGTTTACGTATGCAAGTTTTATGTTTCGCGAGAAAGCACTCCGGAAGAATCATGCCGATGGCATACCGATTTAGATCGGCTGCATTTAGACGTGTGAGATCACCCAACACAATAATCCCTGAAGGATACGGCCAGTGAAAAGTAAAAGCGACGCTTTAGGTAGATTATACTCATGATACGGACAATTGAATAACACCCACACGCATTTATACGGTTTGCTGGGAAGGGAAGTGTTTAACTATTTGACCGAGTTTATTAATAAAACAAAAATCAGTAGTAATTCGCAATGAGCTATTTATTATAGACAATGAAAAGCTAGTGTGTACATTTATGAATTATATCGAATTAATTAATATGGTGAATGGTACGTATACGCAGTAATAAAAAGTGATAGCGCATACAATATATTTATCACATGTAAGTCTAGATGTTATTTATGACACAATATTAACAAAACTCATTTCGCTTTAGTATGCCTGTTAAAGTCAAATTGTTTTGTAAGAAGTTATAACTTACATGTGAGTTGACGTTTCCGGTGGCATGGTTGCGGGTTGCATCGCTTGCAAGTGCAGCCAACGGTAGTCGTGGCTTTGTTGACAGGGCGTTGGTACGAGGTGAGGAAGCGCATTTAACAGCAGCCTGGAGAAGAAAACAAATCAAATAGTATAAGGGTCAATACGTACAGACAGTACCATTTGTAATATTTGAGGAAAACTAATTGAATAGGTATATTTATTGATGTATGTACATTTTGCTAATTAAATATTATTCCAATCGTCGACGAATAATTACTATTTATTACATAAGTTTTTGTTATAAAACTTTAGTTTCTTTGAAAATTACAGTCAAATCAGGTTTTACGGACAATCATTATACCTTTATAAACTTACTGATCTACCGTTATCCTTGGTCTATTACTGTGTAACATTGTTAATTAGTTACTAATAATTTTATAATTAGTTTAACATGTATTGCACGAAGATAACATATTTTTTATACGTATTATTTTTATTCTTATAATAAATAATCGGTTTCACCCGTTAAATTTGTTGACATTTAAGTTAAAACGGACAATCCGCTAATTTAAGTTGTAGCGTGTTTTATAAACTATAATCTTTAGTACTAATAAATATATTTTTGAAGCTATCTAAATTACAAATGAAATTCGTCTGGTAGATCCCAAGGCAAGTTTTCAGCTTTTACGTATTAAAATATATTTCTAAAAAGTACTAAAAGGAACGTTCAGACCAGTAAACATACATTTGAAAAGCTAAACAATATCCAATCTGAGCGGTAGGTAATTGAAGTTACGACCGTCGACATTAACGGAACTTTCGTCTTCACTACACCAGAACGGTCATGTGATGCTTTTTAAACATAGCATTTTAATTTCAAGTAACTAGTAAAGTTCAAACATTGTTTGACGGTCATACTCCGTCAGAATGTTAAGAATGTCAGTTGTAGTTTTGGCAAAGCAATTTCAGAACAATGCCAAAACTACATTATAACGCACGATAATGGATTTACAGTCTATAATAAGTTTTATATTAACATTTTAATTCTTATCTGTAAATAAAAATCAGAGAAAAAAAAAACTTATAAATCCAATAAAATTTTACATAATTAAAAACTAACTTTGAATTTTTAGTTTGAAATATTTATATTATTATAAGGAGGTCAAGTTATAAGTCTAAAGAAGGAAAACGCCTTTTAAGACAAAGTACAACGATAAATATAATAAAAAATGTCTAGATGGAATAATTGAACAAGTACATTTAAATAAAACACGCTAAGGTCATTAAAAAGCATTAAATTTATAAATAAGGCTTTGACATTAAACACGATTGTTTATTGCAATCGCAAACAATCATTGACACGATAACTTCTTACAATTGTTTAAGTAATCGTTGTCATATAACTATCAACAAACATCCTAAACATTGTTTTTGTTACCTTTTAAAGTCAAAAGTGTCGATCTCTAAAAAAAAGACAAAACTAGTAGTTCTGAGAAGATATGCATTTATGTAATGTATGTAAACAACCCACTGCTGAGCGAAGGCCTCTTCTCCAAATAAAAGAAGGGTTGGAGCTTAATCCACCGCGCTGCTCCACTGCGGGTTGGCATTTAAATATATGTTCGTAATGTATGATGTTCTATCTTTAAAATTCATATTAGTCTTAAAATTTAATCTTAATGTTTTATTAATTTTATATAATTACAATAGTAGATATAATCGTTTACGGTTCAGAATCAAAATATTTCAGTACTACTTTTTCGATATAAAAAATAAATAAAACGATTACACAATTTTAAATGGATAATATTAATCAAATATGTACCTATAAAATACACGACCGTACTGGTATAGTGGTGCGAGTAGACGCCTCGAACCGCGCGCCGGCGGTGGTGGGTTATATTCCCGCTAGGGACAGATATTTGTATTTGTACAAATATTTATTTCCGGTCTGGGTGTATGTCCTTGTGGGTCTCCCTACCATGCCTCGGAGAGCACGTAAAGCCGACGGTCCTGGTTGTTATCATAGATACCTGATCGATCGATCGTTACTCTTGGTAGAGAAGTTATCCGCCAACCCGCAGTGAAGCAGTATGGTGGATTAAGCTCCAAACCTTCTCCTATATGAAGAAGAGGCCTTTGCTTAGTAGTGGGTTGTTTACAGGCTGATAAATACAGTATATAGAGATAAGCCATGCCCGTGTGACCCGCAGAGAAGAATATTCACGACTTTTTTCATGCCGAGTTGTCGTGAAAGGCGACTAAGGCCACAGTGGTGTGAATAACTGGATACCAACGAGGATGGTGATGAGTAGCAGCATCACCATATCCTGCTACAACACAGCGCCTGCCAACCTTCCTGCCAAGCGTGGCGAGTATTGGCAAACCCCTAAAAAACGACTAGCAAAACAGAGCCAAGGCGGTCGCTATGAATGTGGGATGAAGGAGGCCTACGTTTAACAGTGGATATCCAATAATCCAGACGAGAGCAAGTCGGACGCTCTTACTCAAAGGGTTCCCCGTAACACAATTTTTTATTAATGCATATTTGTTAAGATCGACCTAAACAAACCTACGGTGATGCGGTGATCTATGTTTATTAAATCTGAATATAATGGTGGTATCTCAGGGAAAATTGATTGGCTAAATAAATGTAAATTAACTTCATGTTTCTAGGCCAATTTGCTTAGTTCTTTTTTGTTTGCAAATGATAAATAGGTACTATTTAGGTGGTGCTATAGAAATATGGTTATGATTTAATGATGCATAAAATTAAGATCGTAACTGCTGGTAGATATTACTTAGAAAAATTACCGTGCGTACCTACACTAAAAATATTAAATAACGGACCGGGTATTTCAATAATACATTATAATATTTTACGTGTTTATACTCAAGAGGCACGACTTCAAAATAGTACGCGCATGAACAAAAAACAAAAACATTGTTTTGTACTTTATACCTATTTCCTTTAATTTTTTTTATTATTAATTTTAAATTTTATTTTATTATTGTATTATTATACTAAAGTGGTTATATACATATTCTGTAAAAAATTAAAGTATCGACCTATAACGCTTTAAAAATTATATAAGGGTTACGTTAACATAATAGACATCTGTACATAAAAATCACTAACTATTTTAATCCCTTTTTACTTTAATATTACGCTCACTTCATCATAAAGTATAACACTAACATAAATAAAGGCACGCACTTATAATGAGATAGATAAAACTTTGCCATTGTCATTGAAGTTGACAACACAAGTATTAACAACGAAAAAGAAAAAAGAAAACTAACATTATATTATTAAGATACGTTAAATAAGGTAAATAGCATTTTTTTCAATATTATTATTAATGCACAAGAAGGCACTATTATAATATTAAAAAAAAAAAAAATTAAACTATAAACCGATTTCGACAAGAAAAGTTTTTATATTGAGAATATTTTTACCCAGACGTTGTTTTTTTTTTCAATTTCTTTATAAATTACAATTAAATAGATGTATTCTTATTGTCGTCTAATTATTATTTTTTGCCTTATATGCATTCGTGGCTTGTATTGTATCTTAATTTTACAAAGTGTCATAAAAACATGTTGTTATTCCTGTTTTACAAAATTTTATAATATCAAGCATATTTGTTTTTCTATAGTATACATTTGCAAGATTCATATCAAAAACGTTTTTTTATAAGTAATTAATTGAACGATCTAGAAACCATCAAACGGACAAAATTAAACTTAAGGTGATAAGAACTGGCAGCGATAATATACCTACATACATTTGGTTTATACTTTTTGAATTACAAATTTATCAATTATCGACTATGTTATCTTATCTTAAAGATATTGTCATTTACGTTGTCTTTCCCACGGACTATAAGCATTAAGCAAATGGTGGTAGAAAAATAGCTCTACCGATTTCTGGGAATCCATGATAACTTTTTTATGAGACGAAATGAATTGTATATAAAATCTTTTGTGAAAGCTACATAAAGACCCCGAGAGAATTGTATTTTCGACACAGTCAAAGAGATTTATTAGTAATAACGCAAAGTTACCGCGCTTTATTGTGGTTTTATGTCGTATTATTAAATTAACTCGAGTTTACTTAAACATTATATTCAGAGTATATTTTATAATGTATTTTTTGAAGATTACAAAACAGTTTTTTTTTAAATACGGTTTCTAATTAATGAGCGAAATAGGAATGAAAGGAAACGAATTTAAAATGAAAAGTATTTTAACTAACCCACAATTACATAGTCAGGAGTGGTTTAAATGAAACATAATAGCATGTTCACAAGACGGTGTCCAATAATTAGCATCGGTCAATAACTCAGTAGGCCACAGCCCGCAGGTACCACCGCAAGGTAATCACCTGCCTCCTCAGCTAGTGTACGCACGCAGTCACACCTCGTCGACAACGGTCATTTACTCTAATTGCTTCACCAACAACATATTAATCACTGATGTGACAGCTCCCGATACTAATGTTATGAAGAAATAATGGCCTCTTAATGGCTTGTTACGGCCAATTTGTTACTCGCTACTTAGCATAATTTTAATATATCTATATAAGGGATCGAAGAACAAGCGTATCAATTAAATTTACACAATTATGATTTATGTTTTTTGTTGTTGAAATAAAATTATTCGTTACACTTTACTGTAATGTAATTTATTAACTTACCAAAAATTACATTACAGTATATTGTAACGATTAATATAATTTTTTCAATCCTTGTATTGTAGATTTTTGTACCTATATTATTGAAGCTGCCGTTTATAAAACTAACCAACCGTTCTGGTGTAGTGGTGCGTAGTAGTCGCTTCTACGCTGGCGATAGCGGGTTTGATTCACGCTCGGGGCAAGGCGCTTATTTGCATTTGTGCAAATATTTGTAATTTTTTTTATTATTAATGATTTTATTAAATTACTATTTATAATAGTAGTATATAATAAGACAAAATCTAATTTGTTACATTTGTTGACAGCCGGCTGGTCGAGTGGTCAGGCAACTGGACATTTTACGCAGCGGTCGAGGGTTCGAATCCCGCCAGGTGCAGATAATTTGTATGACGAATATAGATGTCTGCACCGGGTCATGGATGTGTATTTATGTATATATGTATTTATATAAATTTCTTAAATTTATTTCCGTTCCTGTAACACAAGTTCTTACGAACTTAGCACGGGGCTAGGTTAACGTGGTGTGATTGTTGGTTTTTATTTATTTATATTTATTTTTAGGCTTTATTTATTGTAAATTTCCTTCAAATAATTTAGAATCCGGGTCTCAACAAATTGCATTCGGTTTTTAATCCACCAGCAGCCGCGGAGCCAAGCGCTAACTTCAATTTGTCAGAGCAGTTTAATTACCAGCGACACGGCGGGTCATTAATTAAGTCATCAGACAAGCGGGCGTGGGTTAGCATGCTGGATTAGATACTGAACTGCATGGTAATGAACGATATTGGTTAACTGCTTATAACGGTACATAATTAACTTATCAAGAGAAACGGCTCTTTCACATTTTACTAAGTTACAGGGAATTTTAGTAAATCTTTAGAATTATCTCACACGCTTCTTTTCGATGTTATTCAATAAAGTTTTTTTTTTCAAAACTTTATTACAATACAAAAAAAAAGTACAAAAGAGACCAAAGATACAGATTACACAATATGTTATTTGAAAACAATTACGAAAGCTCAGCCGGTAGCTATTGAATTCAAAAAAGGTTCAACGACAAAGAAAAAAAAACTAAAGAATGAAACGGATGCAAAAACTTTGTCAAAAGAAGTGTTCTTATTTATAAACGTTGTTAAATATATATATATATATAAAAAAAAACTCAGTGGATGATATATTTGTTTTATTTTATTGAAAAATAATTTGAATTTATTTTCACGCGTGTTAGATACCTATATGCCATCGCGGACTTTCATGTAGACCTATAAAAGGTAAATCATCATCATCATCATCATGATGAAGTGAATATCCCACTATAAATTGTTCTGTTATATTTCAAAGGGATAAGGCAGTGTTTTCGATGAAAGATTGCAGACGGCTTGACTTATTCTGATATTTTCAATTATTATCGTCATATTTCAACCAATTTACACAAAACCGTAACAAATTGAACCGTAACAACACCAAACATTTCTAATGAATCACTCTATATATAGGTCATAACCGCATGAAAATTCGTTCAACACTTTTCAGTTTATCACGAACAGATAGAGACGCGGTTGGTTAATATGTAGTAGTATTTGAAATAGATTTGTCAGCAACAATATTGCAAAACTAATTCAAATGTAAGACGTGTTTTATAAGCGACAAAGTGATTGTGCGATTAGCCATAAATTGTAAAATTAAAACAAACATTGAACCTTTCCGCGAACTGAGTAAATATACTTTTACGATGGTGTACGATAGCGGAGGAAACAATTAAGTGGGAAGGTCGTAATCGAAATATTTTGTAAACGGTTTTCATTGCAACGGTCGCGTGTCCCAAAGCGATTATGTCGCCACCTCGCGCCGCACCGCCCCGTGTGGGCGGAAGGACCCTATTTCAACCATTACCCTTGTAAACACTGTAGTGATACGATACAATCTTCTAAACACTTATTATTTCTATCTCGAAGACTTGTTACACAATTGTTAAATCTGAATGTTTTTTTTTTTTTTATGTATCATTACTGTGTACTAAACGTGGATGACTTTTAATATTTAGTTTTTCTAAAAGGATTTAGTTCTTTTCATATAAAATAAGTAAGAACTCAGATAAATTTTAGTTTTTCATTTGTGACTGTGTGAATTACCACCATTGTCTCAGAAAATTAAAAGCCAGCCGAAAGCCTAAAAAAGTTAAAAAAAAAGAGATAACTTTGTAGACTTTTCTTGTAATAAAAACTTGTCGACTTATGTTTGTACAAAGATAAATTATAAAACAGTGAAGAAGTCATTAAATCTTTATGTGAGTTAATTTAATTCGGTAGTAGTTCGCCATAGCGTTTGTAAAACGAGGTCGTGATTAACATTCTTCGAAACTTACTGAGTTAATTCCTGTGAGGCCGTAAGTTAAAGTTCGCGACGGGAATATTGATTAAATTGACTTCCACTTAATAGTGTTTTTAGTGGTTAATAGGAATCCTTTATTAAGGTAGAAATGCCTGATCTTATTTTAAAAATCCTTACTAGATCTGTTTCTGTCAGTTGTTTTAACAATTTTATCATCGTCATTGGATGTCACTCCACACAGGGATCGAAAATATCCGATATTTATAATAAATATCTAAATATCGGATATTTATATATATCCGATATATAATTATCATGGTACATATATATCCATTTTGTATGAAAGCCATAATATTATTTTATTGTATTATTTATGTATACTATTTGAATGAACATAAACATAATGAATAACGATAAACAAAAAATAATAAAATGTTTTTAATGTTTTATTTATTTAGGTACTTACTTAAAATCAGACAAATAAAACCAAAACATAAAATCTCTTTCTAGATCAGGCAAAATCAACTAAAAAATATAAAAACTTATACATTATATTCAAAAATTAATTAAAAAAAATAAATAAAACCTTTTTATACATTCTAATCAGTCCTCATACCTACACTTACGTAACAAAACAATAAACATTACAAATAATAACTCTAGAATATGATCAAATAAGTCTTTTAGTTATCAAAATCAGTCATCAGTCATTCGTAATAAACTGTTAATTTTCAAATAAAATAATAAAAAAATGTCATATTGGGGAGTTTGTTTTAACTCTACTCCAATGCCATCTACATTTGGGAAGTAGAAATACAGTAACAAATGCCAAAAATTACTTAATAATATAAAATTTTTAAACCAATTTTGTATTGATACATATCTTAAAAAATCATTTGATATTTATCGGATATATATACATTGACATACCTATATCCTCGCACCCTGCTACTGCCACTTAAGCTTTCAAATCCACTGGGCTATACTGGCAACTGTAACCTTACTTTATGTGTGACTTCTTTTGGCTGCGGATCTCATCATTTCTGATTCGATCTCGCAGAGAAATACCGAATATCTGATTGGAATATCTGTGATTTGGAAATTGTTCAAAAAGACCATAGATACAGACCACCTCTCAGATCTGTGTGTCATCACTGGTAACACATATTGGTCGAAGACTTTAGATTTAAGGCACTGAGGTATTACAGATGAAAATATGTTTTTTAACTTCGCAAACACTGTTACAAAATTAATTGGTTACAATTAATAAATATATAACAAATTGTTAATCGCAATAAAATGTTATCAAGGTTTTTGTAGAAGTTGTAGATAAATAAAAAAATCTACTCTCCAGTGGATTGTAACGTTTTATTTTAACAATTAATATAAGAGTATTTTACTATTTTTATTTGTTTTAAAATCTAATTACAAGGTTTAATAATATATATTATTGCTTTTATGATAATTTCCGCGCGAAAAAGAATTGTTCAATATAATTAAAATAGTGTCTACCTCATAACAACAACAACATATAAAAATAGTTTGGAAAATCCTAAAGTGCACACCTCATAATCTCATTGTTAAAAACAATTAAACCACATCAAATTAGACCGTGAAGTTAAATAGGGTTCTATTCCTAATTATACTGAAATGTAAGAAAAAAAGAAAAAACAATCTCGATTTGTGAAGTCTTGGTAGTTATCATTTAAAATAGTGTATTTTTTTAATATGTGTGTGTATATATTACACATTGTGGTTCTTGCTATTTGAAATTTAAAAAAATGCTTAGCAGTTTGAAGACCACGACTTATTTTCTAGTAGAAGCAATGGTGTTGTATATTAGCCAGCCTACAATGGAGCAGTTTGGCAAATTGAATTCCAACCCTTCTCATGAATACAGGTCTTCTATTAAAGAAGAGACCTTTGCAAATTCGTGCAAAGGAATGTAAATGTTTTGAAATTTAATAGCCATATTATTATAGTTATATTTCAACAACATGGTAACTTTCAGCTGTTACTGAATCGTTTTTTGGAATCCATAATATATTCAAGTCGTTCAATAGATTATATATTATGATATATGACAACTAGGGCTAATGATGAATGAGTATTTATTATTTTGCTTTAAAGTTTATATACATATTATATGTATTATATTTTAATTTTAAAGCGATATCAAAGATTTTTTTTAAATTAATATAATCTAATTGTTTCGCAGTAGACTTAAAATGTTCTTACTGAGGGTTGTTATACATTTTTCTATTATCACAATAGGTATATAGTACGTTCCTTCATCAGATATTTACAAAATAACCAAGGGTAATATTAGTACATTATTTATTCAATACCAGATCGAGAAAATTAACTGACGACATGATCTCCCCCACATAGTTCAATAAGTGTAATTCCGGGTCATCTATCAACAGAGACGTATTTGTTTTGTCACCAAATCAAAAGAGAACGAGTGGTCGAGCACATCTCATAACTAATACAATGTAACTACGTAAACATTTACTTTGCCATGACGTATGGTTGATGATAATAGCGCGAACTATTACAAATGTTTATACGATGTCGCGCAACGAACACTAATTTGTGCTAATATCCACTTCACGGTTGATAAATCAATAAACAAACATTACTGGTTTGATTACTGTACGGTTTTTCATAAGTATTTTACAAGTGAATGGTGCATTAGTGTTACTTGTTTTATATTGGTTAAATACTCTTATGACCACCGTAATAAAAACAACGATTGTTACGTTTCACATTGTAATAGTAACATGCTCTTAAGAAGCTAATTTTATTAAGTAGTAGGTGTTACCGTTTATGTTTACGTTGAAAATAACGCTTTCATGTACGAAGCAAAACAAAACCACATTTCTAAACAGAGAACCAGTTTACGACACGAATATTGTTTAATAAAACTTACATTGATAACACTTTGTTTTAGTTACATTGAATATAAATTGCAAATTAGGTAAAACGATGCCAACTGCTTATTGTTATAATAAAAGAGTAAAAGTATTATTAAAATGTTTACCGTTTTTTTTATACGTAATAATATGCTTGGGCTTCGTGGCTTTTTTTGCAGGTCATAATATGATTGTAGGCCTGTTTTTATTGTATTGAGATTAGGTCCAATAAAATTGGGGGTGTCTACTAATAAATAATAATAATAAATATGTTTAACACACACACAAGGTCGTCTGTTCCTAAGGTAGGCAACTTAATGCCTGTGTTGTAGGTAACAGGCGACTGATATAAATTTTTTTTTAAATAAATATACATATAAATAATACATATATAAATACACATATATTACACCCAGACTCGGGGCGGGAATCGAACCCACAACCCTTGGAGCAGAAAACAGGGTCACTGCAAACTGACGGGTCAGTCAAAATAAAACTTATTAGAAATCACTTGTCTTGTTGGGTAACGAATTTGGAGAAAGCTATGGGTATATATCGTATTATTTTAAGGTATTACTTTTCTTTCTAGTTAATTTTTATCGCTATTACGTTTTAAAACGATTTGCAGGAATGTGTAAAATAATAAAATTCAAAAACGATAGTAAGTATAATAGCTTTTCATCAGTTGATATTATTGTAAATTGATGACTAAATAGCATCGACATTTTTTCTGAGAAGATAATTTTTATAAATAAAACTTCTGTTTGAATACATTAAAGGCAAATCTTATTTTAAATAATTTAAACGAAATGACAGTTTCCCAAGCTCATAACATTTCATAATATAAAATTATATGAAGTTTGTTTCATTACTCTATCCAATACAAATGATATTTGAGCAGCTAATAAAATATCATAATAAATAATTTAACGATAGTGTATTTAAAATACTTGAATGCTTTAGGAACCCATTGGATATTGTAATTTTTTCAACAGATATATTAACTCCATAATATTAGGTGTATAAAAAAGTTCTACCCGTTTTTTGCCAACAATAATTTATTTAATTTTTTTAAATAAAAAACAAATCTTAATCAATATAACCACCATCAGCATCTTTTACCCTTTGCTAACGCTCAGGCAACTGATAAATCCCACGGCGATAAGAGGCTTGATCTTTTGACGAAATAAGATCATCTATTATTTTTTGCACTTCATTTTCATTTTGTGTTTGTCTGCCAAGTAATTTTTCATCAATCGGAATAGGACAATTATTATTAAATATTTTATTATTATTATAATCACACGGTGCAATGTCGGGTGAATACTCCGCGTGCAGTAAAACTTTCTACTGTAAATTATTTATAGGTGTGGTGGGCGATTAAACTTGTGAGTAAAGACTAAAAATGTGATGAATTTAAAGAGTACAAACAGCTGTGCATGAACATATACGCGTATAAAACTAACGTATAACTAGCTGTTAGATAACTCCATCTTTCGAAAACGGGTAGAACTTATTTATACACCTAATACTTTCGTTTTTTCGAATGTAATATGTACTTACAAAGAAAATTCTATGTAAGTCACAAAATGTTTAGTCTGGGTGTTATTTAAAATAATATTGCATATTTGTTGACCTATCGGTAAATTTAAATAATACGAGTACCTTAACCTAGAACAAAATAAAATGAATATTTGTTTTTAAATGGCGCGTAAATTGTTCTTCTATAACACGCATTTGCATAGTTATTAACCAAGTAAAAAATGTCGTGAATACAAAATTAAAGTAGGTACGAGCGAACAAAACTTTCCCCTATATGCAAAGGACAAAGCAATTTTTCTACAATATTCTGAAAGTTAATGGCGGTGGCTTGCGCCTTGCGTTGGGTTGCTCTTAAGTGTCTGAATTTTGTTTTTGCGAGAGTATGCATATATTATTTATTCTTGTATTTTGAATTGATGATTTAAAAGTAAGTATTATACTACGAAAAGTATGAATTACAAACGAATAATTCTTTTTATTACATCATTTTTTACTTCTCGTAAAAACTTTAGTACATTTGTTGGAAAGTTCAAACGGAGCTAACGCCAGAAGTAATGTAATGTAAGAAAGCGGTTTAAAGTTTTTCCAGGTAAGTATTTATGTCACGGCGTGCTAACATTAAACTCCAGGGAATACTAGAAGGGGATGGGTCACGGGGTGTGTAGGGGAGAGACACTCAGTCGTTGCTCCAAATCGTAGTAGCTCGTCTTCTTAAGCGACAGATATTGATTTTATACAAGCATACACTGAATCTAGAACCTAGTGTATAGTTGTTATGCGTCTCACCACCGCAGCTTTCACAGGTATTACCTTGTACCGGCTTTGGCTTGAGGTATCTCTAGCGGGGAATTGCTTTATCGGCTTGTGAGCATCGTGCTGTGATAAGACTTGACGGAACCGGTATACGGTAATAAGGTTCCGTAATATTTCGCAACTAATTTTTAATTAAGTCATCTACAATGTTATAGTCAATTTAGGAACATATTATAATTGGATTTTTTTTGATAATCAATTCAAAAAATATCATATACGCAAAAGAATAAAATTGAGATGTTGCAATCATAACATATTATAAAATGAAACAAAAAACAAGTCAGATCCTAAGCAAATTTTTGGTGAACAACTTTCACGTGCCAAATTCAATCTCTCGCCGTTTATCAGACTTACGGCGAGTTGCACGAAACCGTCGCTAACTTTCCGTTAGTTAAGTTGCAATTAATCTTAAAATTAGTTGATCTTATGATTAATTTAAAGCTGTTGGAATTAATCATCCGTTAGATAGGTCTTTAATTAAACTAAATTTTTTTGTTAACTTAATCAGATGTAGGTTTCGTGCAACAGATAATCACGATTCTTGTGATTAAATTAGTTCAATAAACACTTAAATTTAAAATTTGTTTCGTGCAACTCGGCGTTAGACACAGTCAAACTTTTTTTTAAATATTGCTCTTTAATTTTGAGTAGTCTTATTGTATGTTCTTTTGGTTTAGAATTTCTTTAACTAAATAATATTTATAAAAGTGTTTATATTCCATATCGGTATTTGGAATTGTTTTAAATTTTTTTAAATCGCATCGAAATTTTTTTCGCTATATATATTTTTTAAATATAAACAATTCCAATATGTTTTCATAAAAAATACATATTATAATGATAATATGAAATATAATTTATTATACAATAGATGTGTGATATCCGATTTTTCTATTATGACTTCTTACAGCTTCGAAAAAGCCATTACGTCTTAAAAATTGATTAAAAAGCTTTTTAATGATCGAAGATGTTTATTTTGTAGAATCACTTGATACGAAACTGGACACGGTAAAAGTATCGTGGGAAAATTATTTAGCCACGTACTTGTCTTTGTCAATCGCCGCTTACGGACATTAGATGACATGGTCATGCTCGTATAACAACTTTAATTAGGATTCCATAGCAACGGAACTGTGGCAACGGAACCCTATCGACGAAGATTCCACTCTTCGTGCGTTTTATAATCTGTCATAAGGCTGTATTTTTGGAAACAATAGGTAGTTAAGTTTCCAAAAATACAGCCTTAATAGGTAGTGACGACCGTTCTGGTGTAGTTGCCTCAACGCCACACACCGGCGGTCGCGTGTTCGATTCCCGCTCAGGACAGGTATTTGTATTTGTACAAATATTTGTATCCGGTCTGGTTGTATGTCCTTGTGGGGCTCCCCACCGTGCCTCGGAGAGCACGTAAAGCCGTCGGTCCCGGTTGTTATCATAGACACCTGATAACGATCGTTACTCATAGTAGGAAAATTATCCGCCAACCTGCAGTGGAGCAGCGTGGTGGATTAAGCTCCAACCCTTCTTCTATGTGGAGAAAGGGTCTTCGCTTAGCAGTGGGATGTTTACAGGCTGATATAGTAATAGGTAGTAGTCATTTGAAAATTTTACAGAATATCCACTACTATGGACACTTTAACAAATAATAAATACAAAATAGTTTATATATAATTATATAAAAAAAAACCACACGAAACACGCTTTTTCGATGTTTTTAGCTCGATTTTATTAAATATTTTACAATTGTACAGAACCCTTTGTGTGTAAGTTCTACACGAACTTAGCCAGTTTTTTGATTTACTACAGGTAGTAAACAGTTTGGACATGATTATATCATGGTAATTTTATTTGCTGTATTTTTTGCTTAAAAACCTTTATAATATTTATTCGTAAATTTAACAATATACAATTATAAACGTATTTTATATTTGAAGCACACTGTTGCAGGCGTTATTTTTAAGACAATCAGATATGAAACGTCGTTTTTTTTCGTTTCGAATTTCACTCGCACAGCTAAAATTGGATTACCTAAATATTCAATGTCGATCCATTTCACTTGTAGCACTGTATAATAATAGCATGTAATAAAAGTTTAACAGATATAACATATATTTTTTTTTATTTTGATAGCTCAAAATTATACAATACAAGTTACAGTACAAAATCGCACGATATCTATAATCATTTAATATTTATTTTAAGGTCCTCGCTTTTCGCATACTGAACTTAAATAAAACGTTTAATATAAACGTAATAAAAACAAAACTACCACCAGACCAAAACCAGAGGGGCGTTGTAACTTTTTTTACGTATTTTTTACACAATTATGAAGAGAAACCTCATATTTATTAGCCATATGTCGAATCCTTGGCGTAACTTTAACAAAAACTCGTTTTCCGTAGAAAATTAGCTTACTGCCATTGTAAGCAAAAATTGCATAAACGTTGAACACCGCATGTGGTGAATTAAATAGGAGCAAAGGAACCTGTTTGGGCTTATAATATAACCGAGCCACAACGAGGCAGAAACGGCTCGCCTGTCGTTATAATTTAGAACGATAGCGCGAAATGAGTTTTGTTTTGCGTATACGAGACTTTAACATACATATTGTCGTTTCGAGGACGGCGCGATAAATGAGCACAAACGAGCGAAAGCCACTTAGACCAAATTTACACTTAGTGGGAGACCGCGGGTGCACTTTGACGAGTAGCGCACGCTCCGTCAGGCGCCGCGCCGTCAGCTGCTCTCATAATAAATACATTGCTCATAGATATGTTGATGATCGTAGTTGAGCTTTCATTTTAAAGAAACCTTTAAAAGCATCATAGATCAGGCAAAATTTTAGAAGTATTTATTTGACATTATAAACACATTTTCCAATTTAAGATATTACTATCAAGGGATCCATCAAGGGTCAATGCACTTTCGAGACGACGTCTGAAGCGATTACATAGCAATTTTTGTATGGGAAAAAATCAATTTATTCCATGGACAGGTTAAAAATGGCAATGTTAAATTTTATTACACATTTTCATTTTTCATAAACAAAGACAACTATAAAACATCAAAAACATATGTCTTTATCTTTTTATGTAGTGACTTTAAAGCAATACATTTAGGATGTCAATATAAATCTTAAAAGAATTTAAGTTTAACAATATGTTAATATAAACAGTAGTACTAATACTTATAAATAATTAAAGAACAGAACATGATTCTAGTTAGGACGCCTAGTTTCTATTGTTATAAGTTCGTGTAGTTTCATTACGCGATATATTTTATGAATGCAACTTACCTCAAGATCTTCATATGTGCGAAATGCCATTATGGCGAAACCATCAATGATGTCCTCCTCTCCGAGAGGCTCTTTCGACTTCTTTCTCCTGGCCGGAGGACGAGGTGGCTTTTCTCTCGCCGGAGACTCGTCCTCACCGCTGTCCCCATCCTTAACTTTACTCTCTCGCTGTGCTTGCATGCGCTGTGCCCGCTCCCTTCGCCTATTTCTCTGATTGCGCTGCTTTACTTCGTTTTCCATCGTTCGCACATTATTCGAAACACCCGACCACCGTGCTTCACTACACTAAAGTCCGCACTACACTTCTATCACACATGATTAACAGTTGTTTCTATGTCGAACAAATCGACAAAATACAAATCTTGCACTCAGAAAGGGAAACTAGCCGTTTCCAATGGCGGATCATACACCGTTGCCGCATTGCAAGTAAAATGGCCGCGTAACACTCGACGGGCTGTCTTGTTTCACTTTTACGTAAACGGAGGCATTATTACACTTAAACTAAGATATTATACAATATATTTTAACAAGAACTATGACAATTAAAGGATAATTTAGTTTTATACATTATTCTCTGCGTTCAGATTCAGTCAATAGTCAATACAATGAAAGGTGTTGCACGACACCAACGCTGCCTTGCGGTCGCGATGGTAAACTAATTCAGTGCTGCCAACCTAAAAACATGTACATTCCGCGATATCGGGCGTCATTGGCAATGTGGCGCTCGGTTTTACTCTTCACGCTCATGGGTCGATCTCTTTCTTCAATCTAAAATACAAGATTGCCTTGCTGACCTATTTTATTACAAAGTAAGTAAAATCATCAACTTAACGACATATATATGTATATATATATATACTTTAGGAAATAATTAAATTATTCAACTTAGAAAATTTGCCTGTAATATTTAATAATTTTAATATGAATACTATTGTAAATATTTATTTTATAATGTTGGTCATAGAATCTTTGTTGTGTCAATCGCTTCCAAAACCCACAGACAGAGTGCGTTGTAAAAAAGGACAGAGAACGTAAATGACATTATTTGTAATGGCTACGAGTGTGAAGTTGGTGAGTGTTTATCGTAATATTATGTATAATTTTAGCGTTCAAAATAATCAAGTAAATGAAATTATCTTGGAATTTAGCAAGAATACTCATTTATGATCATATATACAAATCTTTAAATCATATTTCATTAATATACATAATTAATAATTATATTTAAAAAAAAATGTTTGTCCTTATTGCTAAATAGTGATGGATTTACGCCTAGGCCTGTGCACGGGCCTAGGGCGGCAAAATTTTCAGAACTTCCAAAAATTTTAGAGCGGTGAAATATCAAAATTATAATAAAATATTTTTGTGGATTAGTTTCACTATAAGTTATAAATTTTTATTAAATATTGAATTTACCTTTAATTTGTCGGTGAAATGTGATTTTTTTAAAATCTATATTAGCCTCTGAAATCAATAACTTTCAGATTTTTTGTAAATTATTAATTTTTGTAGCGGGTAATTAAAGATTATTTGCTATTTCTCAATAGCCTTAATGAATAAATAATAATTAAATTAAAAAAAAAGTTTTCAACCTAACTTGTAAATAATTATTTTAAAGCAAGAATTTTTGTTATTTCAAATTTTATTTATATAATAATATTTAGAAGCCAAAAAGCCGTGTATCACAAATTATACGCACTTTTGGTTTTAGAAATTAAAAATGTGGCCTGAAGCCAAAAGGGCATTTTTTTTTTAAATCGCCTGTCATACGCCTAGACTGTTTTAGAAGCATTTATGAGAATATTTTTTTTCCCAATAAACTATACCTAATGTATTGTTGAGATTTAATTCTTGTTTGACTATATTTTGTTTTAAAACATCAAATTTAAGCATCGAGCTACAGAGAGGCTTTCTTACGATGGTGTAATCATGTTGAACTACCTACTTAGAAAAAGGCGAAACAATAAACTCGGCCTATTACTGTAACCTCCTGAGACGTTTACAGTTTACGTAAATTAATTAAAGAAAAACGGGCTGGATTGGTACGAAGAAAAGTTTTGTTTCACAATGATTTTGCTCGAATTAAACACATAATTATATTATAACAAATATAATGTGACGATTAGTTGTATGCTCATTGTTTCTTTTTTTTTAAAGAACATCCTTTTACAAAATTCGAAAAACAAAGTACTTATTTCGATTACAATGTATTTACAACAGTAACCAAAAACAGTCTTTTTTTTTTGCAAAATTTGTATTCAACATACAAAGAACAGAAATAGGTTACCGAAAAGGAATATCTAGGAAGTGCCACCTGGACACCAAAATTCATTTAAATAAAAACCGAATATTCTTTCAAAATTTATTAATACCCGTATTCTTAAAAAATAAACTCTTTTGCAAAAAAAACGGGCACTTAAGCAAAGAACTATTTTATAGTTACTATTAGTTTGTTTGACAATTTTAGGTATTGTTATCCTCAGAATTTTATAAATTAATTAGGAAGGAATAGTTTTCATCAGTTTTATCATAACATTTTAATTAAATTATTAAGAAATAATGTTTAAGCTCAAAACACTATGATTGTACCTGCTCGCTAAATAAAAATGAAACGCGTTAATTTCTTTGTTTTTCTTGAATACATTAAAAGCAGATAAAAGTTTAGTATTGAGTGTGACCCCCTCTTGCTGAAATCACAGCTTGCATTCGTCTGGGCATGCTAGTGAGTATATCTTTTATGGTTTCTTGGGGAATACGTTCCCACTCTGCAGTAATCACATTCTTTAGCTCTCTGATGGTCTGCGGAGCCGGCTGCACTGATCTCATTCGTCGCTTCAGAACGTCCCAGACATGCTCTATGGGATTGAGGTCCGGACTTCTAGCTGGCCAGTCCAAACGACGAATTCCGACTTCTAGCATATACGCATCCACACCGCCAGACCGGTGGGCGCGAGCGTTGTCGTCCATAAAAATTGAGTTTTCGCCAAGAGCGGTTAAAGCGGGTTGTGCATAAGGAATTAGAACTTCCGTTATGTATCGGTGTCCAGTCAGTGTACCGTTTTCGATGAAGACTAACTCCGTACGATCCATAGAATTTATTCCTGCCCAAAACATAACAGAGCCCCCTCCATAAGGTGTGATTTCTTCAAAACATGCCTCTGCAAAGCGTTCTCCTCGTCTACGTAGCACTCGCCGACGTCGGTCTTCACCATGCAGAGATATCCTGGCTTCATCGGAGAACAATACCCTATCCCAGTCTTCATGAGTCCATGACACACAATTTCGAGCGAAGCTAAGCCTGGCAACTCGATGTCCACGGAGTAATTTAGGGCCGCGTGCTGGGCGATGACTGTGTATATTAGCAGCGAGAAGACTCCTCCTGACCGTCCATAGACTAATTTGCACATTTCTTACTTCTTCGAGGGTGTTCTTGAGGTCCACATAAGAAGATTTGCGATTTCTCAACGCTTGACTAACTAGAAAACGATCATCCCGTGGTTCGGTATATGTCTTTCTGCCAGAACCAGGCCTTCTCTTGACGGAACCGGTCTCTTGATAGCGCTGCCAGGTCCTTTGAACTGTCGACCGACTCACATTTAGCCTCTGAGCCACGAAGCATTGACTGCAACCTTCTTCAAGCAGCGCAATAATTTTGCTCGCTTTTATCACTTTATCTACCATTTTCGAGATTGCTAAACAGCAATAAGAATACTTTTAAATGTCAAGGACACCAGATAATTTAATAAAAATTGACAAAAAGTTAATTAGAGTCGATATTAACTATAGGGAATTCGCGCCACAAAATGTAGTTAAAAGTTATTTTCTTTGAAAACCAGGCTCAGTCAAAAATTTGAATTTGGAATGTACTCTTATAAACATTATGGCACTTTTATAACTGGCCAGTAACATGTTCAAATGATTAAAACCTTTTTGGTGTTTTATTTTTTTCAGCCAGGAAGAAAATCGAAACCGCCCGTTTTTTTTGCAAATGAGTGTATATACTTATAAATCTTGAACTTAAAGCTGATAATCTGTCACGAACATATAATTATGTTCGTTTATTATATGATTCGTAAATTCGTATTTCGACAACAATATCTAATAAAAAACGTCGGAAATATGTGAAGATAACTATGTTAATAAATAAATATGTTATAACGTACACACACGGTCGGCTGCTCTTAAGGTAGGCAATTTTATACTTGTGTTTTAGGTCACAGGTGATTAAATTACACACACATATATATATATATATATATATATATATATATATATATATATATATATATATATATTATATATATATATATAACCAACAGGCCAGTCAAAATCTGTATGTAGTAAGTAGTTCTTAACGAAAATACAAAAATATTGGATGACCTTCATAGCAACTGATTGATTCAGCCTGCTGACATAAATCTATTTAAATCATTGAAGGTGGAATAGAAAATCCACCAACACATCAGCCGTTGGATATCCACTGTTCAATGTATATCTCTGGAGGAGTTTATCAATACTCACCACGCTTAGCAGGCGGGATCGCGAGCGAAGTGTGTTGTGGGAGGATATGGTGACGCTGCTGCCCATAACAATCCTTGTTGGTGTACAGTTGTTCGTACCCCTATGGCCTTATTCGCCGACCATTAACCCGACATCTCCTTGGAACTGTTGGTCAGATAAGCCCAATATATCGCATTTCCTCCTCCAGCTTAATAATCTTTTCGTCAGACTTCAAATGTTGTGCGTTACCAGGGCCAGGTGTCGTCGCAGGTGGCAGCAGAATCTCACCCGGGGATTCTTAGCAACCCCTGCCCTACTGTTACATAGGCCGCTGCCGTAGCAAGTTTCGCGGTGTCACAGAATAAATAATAGTACTGGTGTCGAACCGGGGTTTCGTACCTTATACTCTGGGTGTCTAAGAGACACCCGCTGAATGTCATACAGGTATATGCACCGATCTCGGCACACACATATGAAGAGGTGGAGGCTGTGTATAAGGACATCATTAGGGACATACATATGTATAAAATCTACTTCAATGTTTTCATAGAGGATTTTAACGCGAAGATAGGCAAAAGACGAGACTATGAGCTGAGAGTAGGCCAATTTGGATTTGGACAGCGGAACCAAAGAGGACAGAGGCTGGCTGAGGTTTTCTGTAGAGTGAGGGACTCTTTATGATGAACTCCTTCCAGAAACCGTCTCACAGGAAATGGACCTGGACCTGGACAAGTCCAGATGGGTCCACTAGGAATGAAATAGACTTCATCATGACCAAGAGACGACAGGTATTCAATGACGTCTCTGTGATCCATAGGGTGCAAATTGAGCAATCACCTATTGGTGATCTATTGAGTATCACTCTTAAGTTGGAACGATCTTGCCTGGTGAAGTCTATACTCCGAACATCTAACACGTATATCCAAATCCCTGAGAGCTTTCAGCTCGAATTATCTAATCTTTTCTATTGCCTTGACGATTGCGTTTCTGTGGACGATATAATCAGCAGGTTGGTGAACACTGTCCATAATGTCGGGAGCCGATTTTACAGACACGGCCGTACCGCCGTAAGAGCGGCCTCCGAAAACTATCTGACCAAACTCAAAGTCTCACGGAAGAATGACGCTTATTAAACCTGTAGTCTTCTGGTGAAGCTGAAACATATAGTCAGATCAACAGACGTATATGGAAATTTATGAGACACGATGTACGTGTCTTTAATAAAAAACTTATTAAAGATATAATAGAGAAGAATCAGGGCACCAAAGTGTTGTCAAGAAATTCCTCCAGAGCGACAGGTTCGAAGCAGCCTCCATCCAATGGCTTCCATTGACTCTCCTCAAGTCCTCGTCCATCTCGTGGATGGCCGTCCGACGCTGCGCTTGCCAGTACGTGGTCTCCATTCGAGAACCTTTCTGCTCCATTGGCCTTCAGATCTACGAGCTATGTGCACTGCCCACTGCCACTTCAGCTTGTAAATCCACTGGGCTATAACGGCAACCTTCTTTTTTCTGCGGATATATATATCATAACTTCTGATTCGATTTCGCAGTACCAAGCATAGCCCTCTCTCGCCCTCATATTGGTTTATTGAAAAAAAAAAGGGATAATAATGATATCCTAAATATTTTGATTATTGAGATAAATTCGCGTTATTGTTCATATTTTACACACCTATCTAAATCTATTATGTTAGTAAATATTCATGTTGTCAAATCTTATTAGTGATGCTTACGTACGTTAATACCTACGCAAAATTCAGTATCATACGTGCTATCATATTGATAGCTTGTGTCTTTAACTAATCGTTGAATTATTATTATAAAAGTTGAACATCTTAAGAACATAGTAATTATCCCAGTAAGTAGTCATTTTTATTTATGAACAAGTCAAAGTAATTTAAAAAACTAAAAAATCCGCCTGCGTTTCTGTGTAATTTGGAAATGAAATTAATTATTTTTTTTATTTTGATATGACCCAGTGTCACTCTCAGTGTAAATACGAATCTAATGACACCTCTCAAGCTTCTCTCAAGCTAAAATCCATCGATCCGTTCAGGCTGCAGATCGACACAAACAATTATACATACATACGTACTCTCGAAAAACATAACCCTCCTTCTGACGCAGTCGGTCAATAAAACAGCGTTATTTATAATAATATAATTACATTATAAACAAGTGATGTATGTATGTAGTAGTAGCCATAAACCTGTTTATATTTCGTTTATAATTTTTTTGTCTTATTATTCTTGAGTTATATTACATTTTATAAGATTGTTAGAGCGTTTTAAGAATTGTACGCTACCAAAAGATATTTTATTCAAGAGGCTATTATCACGGTTTTATTTTTGATTTGGTCGATTGGTATGGGTTCTGATATTTTAATTTTTTCGTTTATGCTAGTCTCCAACCTTACGCCTCCCCTACTTTATTTTTTGAATTGATTTATTTACAAGGGTTTGCATGAATTGATTTTAAAGTTTAAATTAACATATTCATTGCTTTGCGAAATTGAATTTTGAGTGGCATTACTTTTAATAAACCATATACGAGTACATACGTAGGTATATCTTAAAGTTATTTAACATTGAAACAAAACTATTTTGATACATAACATTTTCATAATAAAATATATACATATAATATGTAAATATCATAATAAATTATTTGATGCGTTGTATGCTTCCATAAATAAACGAAATCTTTCTATTTTATTATGCTTGAAGTAATGTTCGTGGTAATCAACATTTTTTTGCAGATTAGTCATAAAAAATGCAGATAAAAGGCTTGAATCGTGCTATAACAGCAACAAGCTTGCTGGGCATTTTGGTATCAACGTATGCTCTATATGTAGAGATGGCGGCGGAGATGAAACCGGGATACAAAGCCTTGTGCGATATATCTGAACACGCGAGCTGTACTAGAGTGTTAACGTCTAAGTAAGTACACATATAAATGTTTGTATTTTATATAATATATAATTATTTTATATTTTTTCTGTAACAATTTTAGATTTATTTTTCTTATCTTCTATTTTTAAGATACTTTTAATGTGAACGGAATAGTCTTTATTTTTCATATTAACGTTCATATACAATGAAAGTGAGCTGGAATAATGAGTAAAATATTTTGAAATGTGATATAATTAATATCTTTCATTATATACTTAATATTAAATTGTAAATTGGTTTCAATTTTTATTATATACAGCAAAATAAAATCTAAAATATACCCTTATATAATCCATTCCACAGAAATATGGTAATTATATCATGATGTATTATATAGACATGAAATAAAACTATTTTAAATTCATTAGATAATTATTACTTTTTGGTTGTTGCGACTAGTAATCATTGATACTTTGCAAAATTACTTTATGTACCTCCAAACACTAAACATGGTAAATAAAAAGTTATTTAGAGTCTCTACTAAAGCACTTAACTTTTCATAAACACGTAGTTAATATATTAATATATAATATGTATTGTTATAATACTCGAACCGACTTCGAAATAGTACGTGTGCTCGTGGTAGTATACGATTACTACCTACTATTTGGTAGATTTTTAAAAATCGTTTTATCTATTTTTATTCTTTAATATTTTTATTGTCTTTGTTTTACAATTTCGTTACTCTTTCTTCTGTTTGAAGATAACGAAGGGTAATCTTTAAATCTAACCAATTGTTATGTTCATTAAATTTTTCATTTAATTGTTATTGTTTAATTCAACGAGCCGTAATAATTCACTTTAATTAGGCTGTAAACATAAAATAAACGTTTTGACTTTTTTCTCTTACCTAATACGGTCTTTTGGTATTGTTTGTATGCGATTATACAAACAGACATTGTTGACGATGGTTGTAGAAGCAATAGGCGTATTTATTTCAAATTTAGATTTTTTTTTGACATTCGTTAAGTGTGAGTCACCTTTTAGCGAAAAAAATAAATAATTTCTTTTCATTGAGATTGTTGAGAGTAAAATTTTTTACTAAAATGTAAACTATGTTACAGTAATTTTTGACAACCGTTCTGGTGTAGTGGTGCCTGTACGTAAAGCCATCGGTCCGGGTTGCTATCATAAGCATTTGATAACGATCGTTACTCATGGTAGAATATCCGCCAACTCGCAGTGGAGCAGCAGGATTAAGCTCCAAACCTTCTCCAATATGGAGAAGAGACTGATTAAGTTGAGTTCAATTTAGTTACAATAAAAAATAATTATACTTACACTTTTTATTATTTTATAAATGGGTCAAAGATAACAGTATTATGCAATAATATAGCGTTTATCAGTGTCGTTAAATGATTGTCTTGAAATTTTTATTTTTAAAGTTTTTAGATTAAATATCTTCTATTTATTACAAGCAGTTTGTATTATTTGTATCGTATACTAGTAAGAGAACAAATTTATTAATGTTTCTTATCCGACGAGCTTGTTTTGTGTTACTTATGAATATCTCATCATTAACGTTGTACTGTCTGACAAATCAATTACGCAAATGATTGGGAATTTAGGACTATCACATACTAATATTATAAATACGACGATATTACGAAAGAAAGTTTCTTTGTTACGCTTTCATCATCATGAAACTTTGTACACATATGCTTGGAGGTATTAGAAGTAACATTATAACATAGAATACTTTTTTCTTTTTTGGTCGCGATAACCGACATCCATGCGGGCGAAGCCTCGGGCAGAAGCTAGTACTTCATATATGCTCAAATGTTGTCCCAAAATACCAGGCCAATATCTCCAACTTAAAAATTTTACATTATTGTAATTACTATTACTCTTTATTATTATTTTGCGGGTCGAGTCGATATTTAAATATAAAGCAGCTCTACATTTTTATTTATACACTGCCGGTCAAAAATTAAAAACACTAATAAAAAATTGTATTATCTGTAAATATTTTAAAATGAACCAACTTACCAATGATAACAAAAAATCTTCACAACTGGATATTCTATTGTTTAAAACGTAAAAGGGTCCATTCATGTTTTTGTCGAAGAAAGGTGCACTAAACAACTATCGTTTCAAACTCCAATGAGTACCGAATAGTATATAATTAGATAATTGTTTGTTAAATATAATAACAACAGTCTTGTTTTTTGTTTGTTTTTTTTAATGTATTTTTTTTAACCAAATAAATAATTTACCTTTTATACTAAATGGTCGTAAGTTTGTGACTGTATTACCTTCTTAGTCTTAGACTCATAGAACCCTTACTGTTATTATTATCCCATATTCAATATTAGAAATAAAATTAGAAAAACAATTATATTTAGTCAACTTAGTCTGAAATTTTGGTTGCTATATTCGAAATATCTGTATAATAGGGAAAGTATGCGACAATAGTCCTGAAATGCGATCTGCTACTTTTGTTCTGCATTGATTGAAGACAAATTCGAAAAAAAAAAAAAATCAAAGACTTGTGTTGTCGTTGTCGCACTGTTATATATTATATTTACGGATTATGCATTCCACGGAGTTTGGTGGAAAGTTAAGTTGTTCTATACCTATTGTTTTATATGATCCGACCATTGTTACTTTATCCTTGCAACATCTAGAACTACGTCAGTTACTACTTCTTCCATGGATCTCCTCATTTCAGATTCGGATGCGTAGATACACGCCGAACATTCTACGTATACAAATTTTTTAATCATCGCTTTTAGTGGTCGCTAAGCCACTATGTTTTTTTTACTTTAAAAAAAATTTGTTTAATAAATAAAATATATGAATATAATTTTATTAGTTTATGCTAAACAATTTATTACTTTTTGGGTGGCAGTAGTTAGATAAGAAATATGCTATTGTGTTACAGGTATTCGAAGGCTCTGGGTTTCGTGACTCAGGATTCACCGTTAGAAGTACCCAACTGTGTATACGGGATTATCTTCTATTCGATTATACTATTTTTGAGTAAGTATATATAAGCATTTGAAAAACATTGTCTTAATTATTCGTATTGATGCTATAAAATCCGTTCCGCTGAGCTCGGGACTTTTTTTATTGTAAGAAACAATTCTTCAAAAACTAAGTTATACTGTTTTATATTTATGAATTAAAAAATAAAAAAGACATGATTTATTATTTGAAATTTTTATTGTTTAACGTATATATTATTACAAATTTAGTCATATAATTTTGTAAAAAGAAAAACAAAGTTTTATTTAGAATTATATTTATAATTTAGTCGGACAATTCAAATATCTTAAAAGGAAAAAAAAGAAGTTCTTTTTTTAAGTCACCTGATTGATTGATTTATATATATATATATATATATATATATATATATATATATATATATATATATATATATATATATATATATATATATATATATATATATAAATCAATTGCTGTTCGTTAGTCTCGCTAAAACTCGAGAACGGCTGAATAGATTTATCTTATCTTGGTTTTGAAATGTTCGTGGAGGTCTAGGGAAGGTTTAAAAGGTGAGAAAAATTCGAATAATTGCCGGGAAAACCCTAAAAACAGCCCTTTTCTTTTTCCCATATAAACGTTTTCTAAATAAAATGTAGAGTCTTGAAATTTGGTAGGAATATTTCTTTCGCCGAGTAGAGATCAGCTAAGAACGGATTTTATGAAATTCTACCCCTAAGGGGGTGAAAAGGGGGGCAAAGTTTGTATGGGACAACGTGATTCCTTGGTACAATCTACTTCAAATTTTGCATAAATATTCTTTTACAGAATTGATTGAAGACGTGTTTTGTATTTTATCAAAATTCGTCCCCTAACGGGGTTAAAAGGTTGAAAGTTATTTGCTTCGAAGTTTATATCAATACTCCTTAGTGCTTTTAAATTAAATTACATTTTATTTTGACACATGTTTGACAACTTAATCCGTCTATAATAAAATATTTTCCAGTATCGACGCAGGTGTAGATGATAAAAAATATAAATTTATAATTTTTTAAATTTTAATTAAATACCCGTGCGAAGCCGGGGCGGGCCGCTAGTACAATAATATAAAATTAAAAGATTTACGTAAGCCTTACGTAATTTATGTACGACCCTTTATGCTTAAAATGTTTATTGTTGTTTATTTTAATTACTTAGGTTTTTGTCTCTAACAGCTTATTAGATTCCTATGGTATTTGAGAGAAATCTTAATAGTTTAATAGGTAGTAAAATGTTTATTACATTAGAAAGTATACTGAATTTATGTGAGTTCAACTTATTCCATCAAAGACTTATTGCTACGAACCAAGTTAAGCTAAGCTCGGCTTTATTTATTTATGTTTAGTTATGTTTTATTTTACTATATTTTTTAAGCTAAGTTGTCTTTCGACACAATGCAATGCAACTATTTCTGAAATAACTTAGTTACACATGGATATTTGTCATATTCAATATATGATCGTTTATTATATATTAATTTTTGAAGTTATTTCAGAAAAAAGGGGTCCATCCGGTAATTCCAGCCTGCAAATCATAGTATGTTTTAAATAAAAAATATGTTATCACTTGTGGGTTGGAGATTTACTTTGACCAAAGACATTTTATATATAAAAAAAGTCATAGACTTTAAAATAGAGCGTGAAAAATGAAATTACTTTTTAAACTGAATAGTGATAATAGTCCATATTAAATACCTTTCATACTTTTAATATGATACCTAATGATATGGTCCAGAACATGGGAACATTCCTTTAAACAAGTTATAACGCAAGCCTAGTACCTACGTACCGTGCTATTCGCACATCATCGCGTTTCGTGCTTCGTGATTCCGGGAAAATATTGCGAAGCGGTAAGCCGCTTACTCCACGCTTATTTGGTAGCTCACGAGCTGTGAATAACTGTTATCGTAATAGCCTAACATTTGCGGGTACCTGTGGGAGCGAGATTTCAAATACGCTCAGGGCTATGACTGGAAGCTGGCTTTAGATGAATCTTCTGACTTTCAGATGTTGTGTAATATTTTTTGACAAAATATTCGCTTTTATAAATATATCAGTAGCAAACCGTGAGTTTAGAGTTGATAGAGTTATAAATACTTCAGTAGCAAACCGTGAGTTTAGAGTTGATTTTGTATAATTAAACAATTCGTGTTGTAAATTAACTATAGTCTGCCCGATTGGTTGTTTCGCTGTCGTAATTAAAAGCGTATAATTGAAAACTATACGTAGTATCAACGATTTAAATTAATCTTATCTATTAAGAAGAAGTCTAAAGATAATTTACATGTTTATTACTTATAAGTAGATACTTTTTTAAATAAAAATGTAGTATTACATTGATTTTATTAGATTGAAACATAAGATTGTCGATAAAATAGTGATAAATAAAAATCATTTTTATAATATTAATTGTGATAATACTCGTAATTATTCAATTTGCAAGTCCATTTGCAAATGATTACGTAAAAATTATATGCGCTTTAATCCTTCAAATGCTTAATTCAAATGTTAATATTACGTAATCGCGAGCCGAGTTATCAGGTTATGCTAATATAAATTGTCAATTAATACAGTTTGCAATTATTTCAGTCCCGAAAGTCGAAACCACAGCACGATTTTAAACCAATAAAACGTACACTATTTGAATATATTATGTAGAGTTTGCGTGAGCATTTATTGCTTCGCTAAATTGTTAATACCACGAAACATGTTCGTAAATGGTCGGATTATTTTGTATAGTCACCTATTATTTATGTTTTGAAGGTAATCAAAACGGCCATCGGTTTATTCGACGGCAATGTTTGCTTTGGTTCCCAATTACCTGCCTGTTATGATATGACTAATGAGCAATTATTGACGTAAAATATTTAATGAATTGCTTAAAAACATTTTGATATACATATTTCAGTACCCCGGAGGTACATGACACTAAGTTCAATTTTGCGAAATTATTTTGTTTTAATGATTTTTACAGTAGTACCTACAACGCATAATATACTCATCTCAACAGTTACGGAGATATAAACTTTAAAGATAACACTATGTCACTGAAAAAACAGCGAATAAAAACTTTTATTTACTCTTCTGTAAAAAAAAAAAAATGTGACTTAGTGTCGTTTACCTCCGGAGTACTGATTTATTCATTGAGTGAAACGTTTACTCGAGATTGAGTTTCTAGAGAGAATATGCATAATGAGGGATGAAAATTTAATTTTGCTATTGTGTGCAAGAATATGCCATTTGTCAAATCAATGTGGTGCATTGAGAAATTTAACATATCGACATCTAAATATTTGTATGTATGTAATAGGTATATTATGTGAATATATATAAATATATTATGTGAATTTTGATTTATATGGCTTTATGTATTAGAAGACCGAGTTGCTCGGTAACAGCTATTTTTTTTGTCTTTGTTGCAATAAGTTAATGACTCCAATATAACGTATTTAAAAAAATATTTCTTCTTCAAGAAAATTTCCACGCAGATCGATTTTAATTCTAAAAATCCTTAAATCTAAATAATATTTGGTGACAAATAATAGTGCATACGATTTGTAGGTATATACTGTTTAATGATATGTCTTTTTTTTGTTTCAGCGACTTTCGACGTTAAATCAGTTGTAAAGGTCCAAATTGGTTTGTCTATGTCGTCATTGGCAGTTTGCGTTTATTTAGCGTATCTTCTTATGTTTGTATTGCGTGATTTTTGTGTCGTATGTGTGTCTACGTATCTTATTAACATCATGATTGCGTATTTGCTTACTAAAAAACACAATTCTTTAACTGCTAAAAATAGATAAATTTACCCATTATTAATTTAAATATGAATGTTCAATGATAACTGCATGTTGCGTCATCTATTATCGAAATCATGTACTATTTATAAAAATATTCGGTGCGACATCTATTGGTAAAGTTTGGTTATTTAATATTTCTATTCCTCAATAGATGGCGTATAATGATTTGTTCGTATTTTGTGTACATTTACTATTTTAATAACTACAATTATTTTTATATTAGTATGATTTGTAAATAACAACTTTTTTTAAGTGTATTTATTCAATACAAGGTAATACATATTTATTAAAATAAATTATTTTCACACTCACGATTTAACATTCTTTGGACATAAATTCGTACCAACTGTATTTTACTTAAAATTGTAAAAATCAAAATTATTTTAACCAATCATTAACTTAAGTCGTGTTTTATGTGTATGTAGTATAAGCACAATACTTTGCTTTTTCCCATTTTATCAATTCGTTGTAATCAGTAGGTGTACATGTGCTAAAATAGCTACCATTATCCCTTTAAGAGTGACATACAGATTTCCTTGTTAAGTGTTATTGCGTCGCGAGCGAGAACGTGATCGCCATATCGGTCATGCGTTGACGCCGACGCAGTCCTGCCAAACCTTCTTTTATTAGCGACTCAATTATGACGCTCAGTTTATGCTGCACACGACTTTACTACATTCGTCTACTGTATATATATAATATAATGTGTATTATCTATAATATAAAAATAAGTCGGGTTTTCCTTCCTGACGCTATAATATTCCAGAACGCACGAACCGATTTCCACGGTTTTGCATTCGTTGGAAAGGTCTCGGGCTCCGTGAGGTTTATAGCAAACAAAATTCAGGAAAAATTTCAACAGAAAAGCAGGAAAACAGGGAAAATCATTTTTCACACACAGCGCCATCTCTGATACATAGCATGTACTACAAACCAATATGGTTTTGCATGGTGGTTTAATCCTCAAACGAAATGTTACAAAAAACGAAGCTATCTGGTGGCGAAACGGAGTTCGCCGGGTTTGCTAGTACTGTTTAAATAATATATAATAATATTACTATAAAATTATTTATGTGTCTTATCCAATTAACAAGTACCTATTAATCCGTTTTTGAATAGTGACTGACATGCTTATTTTTTTTAAAGAATAAAAGCTGGGTAATGGGTGCTATATATGAGTATTTTTCAGCGACGTACATCACGAGACGTCGTGGGAACTCGATGATTTAAAAAAAAATAAGTACTTACACAACTTGCGGTTTTTAAGTTTTGATGTGGTGCCAATAAATATTTTCCTTGATTCGCTCATCTTTGTTCATCCAAATCTTTCACATCAAAGATAGGAGGAACGAGAATTGAAATAATATTTATTTCTTGAACTATCATCCATGCCTTAGCCTCGACTCACTAAAACACGTACGAGCCGAGCGAGGGTCGGAAGCAAAGAAAAAAATAAAAATAAATAAAAATGAGGCACTACAAAATCCATAGTAATATTTTTAATAGTATATATACAGAATGACTAGTGAATTAGGATCAATATTTAAGGAGAATACTCGGTACATTATTCTCATTCGAATTATGTAAAAAAAATAGGTACTTAATTTTTGACCAAATTTCCATAAATTTCAATTTAAATAAATGAAGTGTGGTCACGTTTCCAGTCATTCCGGCGGCGCGTGCAGCGTGGTGTTGTACTGTGCCACTTGCCAAACACACGTGGCTAATGATTGACAATCCTTGAGAATAAGTATGATTCCATTTTTAAATAGCCGGAAATACCAAGATAGGTAAACAGTTCATATCCAGTTTTGTCCAAAGTTAATAATATAATAATAAAAAATAAGCAACAATATTATTTTATACATACTGTGTAGAGTTTTTTAAAAATAAGTTTTAGTACTAGCAGTATTTTGTTTTGTAATAACTACCAGTAGCAACACAATATACTAACAACAATAAGAATACTCTTTCCAACTAAATAGAATCAGGCAAATCAACCCAGGAACCTCCGATTTACATGCATAAAAAAAGATACACGTGTTATTTTACCATTATCGTATTTGGTGAGTAATTAAATTGGTTCTTGATTGACGAAATATCGGCGAATATATAAAAAATACATAGAGCCTAATATATTAAAACCTCACTTTATGAAGCTGGTTAAAAACTACGAATGAAGCTGCAAAGTTGGTCTGGTAATGTATTATGGATATATTAAAAAATAACGATATTCAAATTCATATATATATATATATATATATATATATATATATATATATATATATATATATATATATATATATATATATACGAGTATATACGAGTATAGTATAGGTATACAATTGGTGATATAATGTAATGTTAGAGATTTGTAATGGACTTTTATCTATATATTGATTTTCAATTATTCAAATATAATAAAATTTGTAAAAGCAATTTTGAAGTTTAATAAGGTACATAATAAGGTGTTCAATTAAAATAATATTATTCTCTGTACTATCATAACTTTCGGTCATAAACTTAAACTTTACGTGTGGCGCAATGTATTTTTGCGGTTAAAACTATTCAGAGTCGAGTTTTCAAAGAAGATAAAATCTGAACATGTTGGAAATGTGGAATATTTATTTTGAAAAGGATAATTTGCTTATTGCGGTTGCACATTGCTAGTGCCATTTCTGAATATTAAACAAATTCTACGACTACGTGTCCATTCTATTCATTTCTATTTACAATTCACGATACTAATAAAATATTTAAAAAATATATGTACTTTTTGAACTATTTAGTTCTCTTTCGCTCGAATACAAATAAGAGTAATACAATGGACACTTATAACATCAGTCTTCTTATTATTATCTATCTTTAGCTCTCAAGAATTGTTATTTATACTCGGTTAATAGGATATATTATACTTAGCGCCTTTACTATATTTTAGGGAATGTTTAAAAAATGGTTTTATAGACGATACATTTTTTTTTAAATATAGAAAAGGGTCAAACAGACAGTCGGTTCACCTGGTGGTAAGTGAAAGCGACATCCATAGGGCACTTGTGCACTACACGGAATTTTACTGATTTTTTACGGTCCGATTTTGCAATGAAAAACACGGATAGGCGGTTGTGCACTACACGGAATTTTACCGGTAATAGTATAGTAGAATAGTACCCTTGCGAATTTTATATCACTATAAAGATAAGAGATTTTAAACTAGTTATTTAACATAATTATTCTAATATAGTGTTCTGTGATAGAATAGAATTTATTAAACAATTATTTTATAGTTTAATTTAAAAAAAAACTGCAGATACGTATAGCGCCATCTTGTATATCAATAAGATACCGGTAGTTTTGAATCAAATTAAACCAATCAATAACTAATCACGCTCAACGAGATGGCGCTTAGAAGAGATTTTTTTAAAGATTATAATGTAAATAATAATAAAATATTTGTATAAAGACTTAACTGTGCATAAATATGTAAATAAACTAGGATTTAGATCGTTTTGGTAAATAATATTATAACTAAAGTTGATAGACAAATCGTAGTTATGAAAATATATATACGAATAAATGTACATGTTTATTTATTTATTCGAATATTACCTAAAAAAATACAATCAATTTATTGATAAATATTCCTTATATATAATACTTAAATATTTGGTATTTTATTATTATTTATTTTTTAAGACTCGAACCAATCAATAACTAATCACGCTCAAACGAGATGGCGCTTAGAAGTGATTTCCTTTAAGGCTATAATGTAAATAATAATAAAATATTTGTATAAAGACTTAACTGTGCATAAATATGTAAATAAACTAGGATTTAGAACGTTTTGGTTAATAACATTATAAGTAAAGTTGATAGACAAATCGGAGTTATGAAAATATATATACGTATAAATGTACATGTTTATTTATTTATTCGAATATTAACTAATAAAATACAATCAATTTATTGATAAATGTTCCTTATATGTAATACTTTAATATTTTGTATTTTATTATTATTTATTTTTTAAGACTCAAACCAATCAATAACTAATCACGCTCAAACGAGATGGCGCTTAGAAGTGATTTCCTTTAAGACTATAATGTAAATAATAATAAAATATTTGTATAAAGACAACTGTGCATAAATATGTAAATAAACTACGATTTAGAACGTTTTGGTTAATAACATTATAAGTAAAGTTGATAGACAAATCGGAGTTATGAAAATATATATACGTATAAATGTACATGTTTATTTATTTATTCGAATATTAACTAATAAAATACAATCAATTTATTGATAAATGTTCCTTATATATAATACTTAAATATTTTGTATTTTATTATTATTTATTTTTTAAGACTCAAACCAATCAATAACTAATCACGCTAAAACGAGATGGCGCTTAGAAGTGATTGCCTTTAAGATTATAATGTAAATAATAATAAAATATTTGTATAAAGACTTAACTGTGCATAAATATGTAAATAAACTAGAATTTAGAACGTTTTGGTAAATAACATTATAATTAAAGTTGATAGACAAATTGTAGTTATGAAAACATATATACGTATAAACGTACGTATGTATGTGTGTAGTTTGTGTTATTATTTATTCGAATATTAAATAAAAAAATACAATCAATTTATTTATAAATTTTCTTTATATATAATACTTAAATATTTTGTATTTTATTATTATTTATTTTTTAAGACTCAAAAAAACGGTCCGGAATAGGGAAAAGTAAAATCTCGGACGGTAAAATTACGGATAGTGCACAAACGCTCTATACATTTATATGGCGTGCCATGTCGGACCGTAAAAAATCGGACGCCGGGCAGTAAAATTCCGTGTAGTGCACAAGCGCCCATAGACACCCGCTAAATCAGAGGATAGCTGAAATGGTATGGTATTTGGTAATGCAGTCGTTGAAAATTCAACCCATATATTCGGCTTATCCTTCCTAAGCCTTTAGAAATACAAATAATCATATATGAACTGAATAATATAGATCTTCAAAAACCAGAAATATAAAATAATGTGATTACATATCTATTTTCTTAGGTTAATTCTAATAACCATTTTTATCTGTAAAATATTAAATAAAACAAAGTTACAAAGATGTTTTCTTCAATTTGATTTTAATTCTTTTTTTTTAATAACTCAGTTTTAAAAATACGCTTAGTCAAAAAAAAAATCATAATGAAATAGTTAGTGGAAAGCCACGCCGCCCGCCTAAAATATTCTAGTTTAACAGTGAGATGTTATTACTACGTTAGTACATATTACTTCAATGTAGTTTGATTTATTTTTAATCTGTAGGTACCTACTCCTGCGGATTGCTTATATATAATATAAAAAAGGGGCATGGCACTTATATTTTATATTTCTACTAGTATATAAACAATATCATTATTAATTCTATTGTTTTATTTTATAAAATAGCCACATAAATCTATAGATATACAAGATATACGATAAAAGGCGAATATACCTACCTACAAAGCATTATTTCTATTTTATTTGCTACAAAATCTTGTATCTAAGTAATAGGTATGATACGAATATAGTCATCATCGATTTAAAATTTCAAATAAATAATATTTTATATTATCTGATAATTATTTGTATTAAGAAATCAACAAGATACATATAATTTGCGTTCAATACGTATTTAGTAGTAGTCTCCACGTTTCCGAGCAGTATTTCTAGACATATGTATATGTACTTATGTAGAATTGGAATTTATTTACATGTTAATTAATTGTCGTGTTGCATTCTAACAACGAAGTTAATTGTTTCCTTAAAGGTACCATATATTCTTCATACACTTTTCAAAGTACCTCGAAATAGAAATGACTGCTTCTAAAAACATTTTACTTTGCATAAGTTAATGTTATAAGTGTGGACTAACATTGCGGTTTCCACGTCTTTTCTAAAGAAGAATTTACGTAATTATAAAAAAAAATCTTTATTATTATAAAATCTGTTCGAAATAATACTTATTGAGGAATATTATTGCCTATAAATGATTCTGGTATGACTTATAGGATTGAAGCGGTAACGACATACACAGATGAAATCGTCGTCGAGTTAAAAAGTAGTCATATCTACATAAATATTATATTATATAGATATCTGAACTGAATCAGCCTGCAAAAACCCACTGCTGGGCAAAGGCCTCTTCCTCCATATGGGAAAAAACTTGGAGGTCAGGTGGATTACCTGTTACACTGTTCCACTGTTTGTTGGCGAATAATTTCCCTACCACGAATAACAGTTGCTATCAGATGTCTGTGATAACAACCGGGACCGACGGATTTACGTGCTCTCCGAGGGACGATGTGAAGACCCACAAGAACATTCGCTCCGACAAAAAACTAATTTTTTTATAAATATAAATATCTGCCCCGAGCGGGAATCGAACACGCGACTGCTGGCTTTAACTGGCTGGAAGAACGGTTGTATAGATATACATATAAATTTAATATTTATGTAGCTATAGTAAAGATACAAAACTAACTAAATAAATATTTACAGAATTTTACTGTACTATATATGACTGATTGAAATTGTAGTAATAATGCGAGTATCTTTTTCTTGTTTAAACGCAATTGCATTATTAAGAAAGAACCAATCCTTGGGTAAAGACAATGGAATGCGGAATTAAATCTTTTAGGACTTTTTGCGTTATCAAGATGTAAAGACTAAGTAACGGCAACGAAATATTAGAATTTGTGTTGTTTATAATAAATACAGCCTTTTTCACAGATTTTCTAGTCCTTCTCCTTATTTATCGGAGAGTCGGAGCCAGTGTGCCAACGAAGTAGGATTCGACTCGTCTTTTCATTAAATTTATTTTTGTTTTTCAAATGAACTTAGTGCATATTATATATTTTTAATTTTAACAAAATATAATGTCCTAAGATTTTAACAATTTAAAAATAATTCAAGTAGCAGATAGGTACTACTGGTTAAAACTCAGCAAATAATAAGGACGAAAGAGAATGTTCGAAGCTATTAACACCATATTAAATTTTATATTCAATAATAGTAATGAGTCATGATTTTGAAATTTTGGTAGCTTTTTATAGCACTCGAGTGCTTCTAAAATCGCACGTAAGCCTACACGCTTTGTTAACTAGTTTATAATCATGTGCGGCGTGTTATGCCTACACGAGAAGCCTTTTATGGTCATCTACGCCTATTGCCTTACTGCCAACATTTATAGGAACAACTTAATAAGTATCATCGAATTTCGTTATTTTTTTTACGCTCATTTGATAGCACGTTTGACTGAAATACCGATATTAATGCAGTAGGAACTATTAGCATTAATGATCCGTCTAACACTTTTTAAATTAATCGTTTCGTGAACGTATTTGATCGGCAGTTTTATAAATGTTAACATGGTAATAATATAAATTGATAAGAAAAAATGATACGTTAAAGACACATGTTTTGCATATAAATTAATATTTGAATTAAAATTAAATATATAGTGCAATTTATTAAGATTTGTGTTAGCGTTTAATAAATTTTCCTAGGTTATATGATTTTTTCTCTGATTAAGTAAATTGCTTACAAGTTGAATAACAACTCTAATACAAAAAGTTGTTATGAATAATGTGTATATGATTTATGTATACATATACCGAAAGCATAGAGAAAACTAAAGTAAAAAAATTGGTTGTCTGTAAAGTCGGTTTACGGAAGACAATTTTACGTGATAACGTCATAAGAAAACATTGACGAAAAAAGTGTGTGTAATTATGTACGCATGTAAGAAGTTATAGTCCAAGATCCCAGGGCCGCCAGACGTCACGTATTTTCTGACGGATGAAATGTGGACGATGGAGTAGTGTTAGTATGTACTATGATCGTATGCCTACCTGCTAGCTTGGTCAAACGGCCAATTTCCAGGTATCAGGTAATCAAGGTACATAAAAACATTACTTACTTCACGTAAATTCTCATGGCTGATTTTCATATATGTTTCCGAGTGTATAGTTAAAAATAAATTGTCAATACTCCCAGACACTTTCCGTCGGCCATATTGCTTGCCAGACGCTTTAAGGGTCTCAAAATATAATAATTAGTTAACTTCACGTAAATTCTGACGCTCCACTTTTATATATGTTCATCCGACAACTATTTTAAAACCTTTGACAAGAAAACAGACCGATCCAAGGGGCCAATCATCCCCTAAACTAAATTTTAATATCTCTGTGATTGGGAGCGCGAGAGCATTATCTACGCGCATGAGACTGAGTGAGACCGAATGAGTGAATTTAAAAAAAATATTAAAAAAAAATTTCATTTGTCAAAAATTTGAAAAACTATGTGTTATTTTTAAAAAATATTTTTTATTTCTAATTAATAAATTGAAAAAAAAATAAAATTAAAAATGTCGGCTAACTTTAGTATTATTTATTATATGTCAATTTTTTTTCTTATTTTTGTTGCCATAATTTACTTGTCAACAAAAGTTCTAAAAATTATAAAATATCTGTTCAAGTAATTTTCATAGCCTTAACAGCGCAGTCGGTCTCACTCAGACTCATGCGCGTAAATAATGCTCTCGCGCTCCCACTCACAGTGATATTAAAATTTAGTTTAGGGGATGATTGGCCCCTTGGATCGGTCTGTTTTCTTGTCAAAGGTTTTAAAATAGTTGTCGGATGAACATATATAAAAATGGAGCGTCAGAATTTACGTGAAGTTAACTAATTATTATATTTTGAGACCCTTAAAGCGTCTGCCAAGCAATATGACCGACGGAAAGTGTCTGGGAGTATTGACAATTTATTTTTAACTATACACTCGGAAACATATATGAAAATCAGCCATGAGAATTTACGTGAAGTAAGTAATGTTTTTATGTACCGTGATTACCTGATACCTGGAAATTGGCCGTTTGACCAAGCTAGCAGGTAGGCATACAATCATAGTACATACTAACACTACTCAATCGTCCACATTTCATCCGTCAGAAAATACGTGACGTCTGGCGGCCCTGGGATCTTGCTCTATTATACTTATAATAAAACAATGCGCTGATTTAGTGGCGTGCGCCATCTGTAATTTTCACTTGCAAGCTTGTAGCGTAACGTAATTGTTATATTGATAGTCCAAGATCCCAGGGCCGCCAGACGTCACGTATTTTCTGACGGATGAAATGTGGACGATGGAGTAGTGTTAGTATGTACTATGATCGTATGCCTACCTGCTAGCTTGGTCAAACGGCCAATTTCCAGGTATCAGGTAATCAAGGTACATAAAAACATTACTTACTTCACGTAAATTCTCATGGCTGATTTTCATATATGTTTCCGAGTGTATAGTTAAAAATAAATTGTCAATACTCCCAGACACTTTCCGTCGGCCATATTGCTTGCCAGACGCTTTAAGGGTCTCAAAATATAATAATTAGTTAACTTCACGTAAATTCTGACGCTCCACTTTTACATATGTTCATCCGACAACTATTTTAAAACCTTTGACAAGAAAACAGACCGATCCAAGGGGCCAATCATCCCCTAAACTAAATTTTAATATCTCTGTGATTGGGAGCGCGAAAGCATTATCTACGCGCATGAGACTGAGTGAGACCGAATGAGTGAATTTAAAAAAAATATTAAAAAAAAATTTCATTTGTCAAAAATTTGAAAAACTATGTGTTATTTTTAAAAAATATTTTTTATTTCTAATTAATAAATTGAAAAAAAAATAAAATTAAAAATGTCGGCTAACTTTAGTATTATTTATTATATGTCAATTTTTTTTCTTATTTTTGTTGCCATAATTTACTTGTCAACAAAAGTTCTAAAAATTATAAAATATCTGTTCAAGTAATTTTCATAGCCTTAACAGCGCAGTCGGTCTCACTCAGACTCATGCGCGTAAATAATGCTCTCGCGCTCCCACTCACAGTGATATTAAAATTTAGTTTAGGGGATGATTGGCCCCTTGGATCGGTCTGTTTTCTTGTCAAAGGTTTTAAAATAGTTGTCGGATGAACATATATAAAAATGGAGCGTCAGAATTTACGCGAAGTTAACTAATTATTATATTTTGAGACCCTTAAAGCGTCTGCCAAGCAATATGACCGACGGAAAGTGTCTGGGAGTATTGACAATTTATTTTTAACTATACACTCGGAAACATATATGAAAATCAGCCATGAGAATTTACGTGAAGTAAGTAATGTTTTTATGTACCGTGATTACCTGATACCTGGAAATTGGCCGTTTGACCAAGCTAGCAGGTAGGCATACAATCATAGTACATACTAACACTACTCAATCGTCCACATTTCATCCGTCAGAAAATACGTGACGTCTGGCGGCCCTGGGATCTTGCTCTATGAAGTTATTAGCGATTAGCGACAAATGGCGGTTATGGAAATCGATTTTAATATCTTACAATTTTATCTTCAATTTTAACTTTATTTTATCAAAATATCGTTCAACTGATACGAACTACAAAGTAATTAAATAAAATTAACACATAGAAAGAAAAGAAAAAAAACAATTTCTGTTTATAAAATTTAAAGTTATCTATAATCTTGTAACAAATATGATTTATAATAAGATGACAAACAAAAAAGCCTACTTGCATCATAAGCATCATATTTTCTAATAATTAGTAGGTAATACATAGATGAAATAATAAAAACTGAGAAATAAAATGTAATACCAATATTAGGTATAATATATACCTTCAGTCATCTTTTATTAGTAAAAGCTTCTTTAAAAAGAGTTCACGTGTAGGTTACATGCTGCCGCTGTCTCTTCTACTCGGACGCATCGGCCGATGGAGTGTAAGAGAGACAGATGCGTCACAAGCCGAACGCTTAGGCCGATCGTGCCTCTATATCGCTTGTTCCGCGCTCTCTCTCGCCGAACGTGACATTGAGTCATGCTTTTTCGTGCGTGCAGTCGACTTTCATCGATTTAATAAACGTTATCACGTCAAAAACTGCCACGCAAATAGTGCTAAACACGTTTCTTGTATAAGGGACAACTGTCACGGTGTGTCATGATAGCATGTCTAAGCGATCCCATGGTCTCTCATTAGAACGATGAGCACCTCTTTGGGTATTAGTAAGAATTTTTGCCAGAAAAATACAAATTCTGTGAAAATTGAGCATTAAAAATAATTTAAATATAAATTCTAAATACGCAGCTATAAGTACAGTATACAAGTATTAATGCATTTTCGTTGAACTCATTATGATAAGTTTTTTAACATAACATTCATTTTGTGTGTTGTCTGAGCAGGAAGTGTCCGATTATGCATTGTGATTAAGCCCAACCATTACGTATATTACCAGAATTTGTTAAATACTGGATGATTGTTCAGGTTTTATGATACATGATATTTTCGTACGTAATGCCCCGTCCCGACCGGGCAATCTAGTAGCTGAGAAACGTGAATGCAGCCCAATTAACTAGATGTTGTTTTAATGATTGCCGGGATTATTAAACTTTAAGCAATATACGAATATTACTGTACTGTATCAGCCTGTAAACAACCCACTGCTGAGCGAAGGCCTTTTCTCCATAGAAGAATAGTTGGAGCTTAATTCACCACGCTACTCCACTGTGAGTTGGTGGATAATTTCCTAACATGAGTAACGATCGTTATCAGGTGGCTATGATAACAACCGGGACCGACGGCTTTACGTGCCCTCTGAGGCACGGTGGGGAAACCCAAAAGTACATACACCCAGACTGGAAACAAATATTTTTACAAATACAAATATCTGTCTCGAGCGGGAATCGAACTCGCGACCGCCCGCGCCGGCCCGTGGTTTGAGGCGATTACCCGCACCATTACACCAGAACCGCGATCATCACGAATATTTCACTTGCAAATATTTTACAGTGCAAGTTTTTTATTATTTGTTTTTTATTATTTTATATCTATACATATAATAAAATGGTAGAAAAGTCAAAACTGTACATTGAAGTTTTTTTTAAAAAGAATACTTGGGGTGTGATCTACAATCGATACCGAAGCCAAAAATATAGTTTTTAGAATTTTTGTCTTTTTGTTTGTATGTATGTCCGGGATAAACTCAAAAAGTACTGCACGGATTTACTTCAAATTTGGCACGAATATTATTAAGAAGTCGGGTCAACATATAGGCTATATATTATCACGCTATCACCTACGGAGAACGAGCAGTGAACCTTTATTTCTTCAACGCATTCTGTAGCAACGTGTAATCTAACGACGCATATTTGAATGTTGTTATTATGTTAATAACCATGCTATAAGCTAGCTTCACACTATAAAAATCACGCAATATAAGTAACTTAGGCCGATAAACATAATTAAATGAATATAAGTAGTATCAAGATAATTATAAAGCAGCGCCATCTATGAGATTTCAAAAACATCAAGTCGAATTACATGTATAAGCCCTTTTTGGATTTAAATAATTTAAATTTGATCATGTTGGCGAGGTTAATAGTCATAGATGGAGTTAGCATTTTCTTCTAAAAAATTGTATCGTAAATTCGTTTCATAGGTGAGCAAGACAATTTAAAAAAATGTGTATATATAAGTTTTAGGCTGCTTCATCTATGTCTTATAAAATTCATCGAGTTTGTCTGTATGTAATAACAAACAGAACTCAAAAAGAACTGCATAGATTTATAACAAAATTTAAACTCGAAAACGGCACGCTATTGCTGTAAGTAATTTGAGCTTAATAACGAAGAAAGGAAAATTAAGCATGCCATATATATCATAAAGATAAGACATGCTTATTCTTCTTCGGAACCTATCTCCTCCGAAGTTGTGTAACGGGACCCGCCTTAAAGTCATTTTGCACCACAAACACACAATTGAGGCGGAAATTCTTACGGGTTGTGGCGTCGGCGAGGCAGTATTTATACCACACATTCCCCTCATACCTCAGAACTTCCCGTGCCAGTTCAAGCGCGTACAGTTCCCCGTGAGTATTTGCTTCGCGATGACCATCAATAAGTCGCACGGGCAGACCCTGAGGGTAGCGGGTGTCGACCTCAGGACGAGCTGCTTCTCACACGGGCAGCTTTAACGTAACTTGCTCCCCGGTCACCAGTCCTGACTCTCTTTACGTTTTGGCTGCGAAAGGCCGAACCACTAATGTTGTTTATCGAGAAGTCCTATAAGTAAGTATTTTTACCCTATTCTGTATAGCTTATTCATTATTTTCTCCATCTGCTTCAGTCACAACTTATGACTTAATTCAGCAGAATCATCATAAAGTCATTTATTCAAAGCAGGCTGAAAATAAGCACTTTTTGAAGGTCAATTTTACAAAAGACAGTCTCCCTCTGCTACTGCACTTTCTGTAGATAAAATGTAAAGAAGAAACGGGTAAATGAATGTTATTTTAAAAGGTATAATCGTAGGTATTTTTGGTGCTGTATAGCGTTCACGCAGACGACGTCGCGGGTAGCAGCTAGTTTGTAGAATAATTTGTTACTGATCTGTTTGTTTGTCTGAGTGGGTCTCCCCCTCTTTATCGGAGAGCATATAAATCCGTTTGTCAGGTTGTTATTATTCATCATTATATCATTAACACCTGGTAATAATCGTTTCTTTGGTAAAAAAACTACATTCCGACCGACAGTGGAGCATTGTGGTGGATTAAGTTCAACCCTTTACCTATACCTATAGAAGAAAAGGCATTTGCCTGTAGGACGCTTTTAGGCTGTTTTAAGTTGAGTTCATTTAATGTATTTTTTATAACCTTATTTTTATTTATTTAAGCCCGCGTAATGTTTACAAAGCTGATAAATATTCCTAAAAATCCTAATTAAATTATGCATATAAAATACTTTTCAATATTTTCGAACATTATTGTTTTTTTTTTTTATAAGGAAAAATATGACTAATAGAAAATGGAACAGACTTCAGAAACAATATTTGTTTTAGTAGTAAAGCGATCCTGTGGCGCCCCACTATGACGATGAGTGCACCGCTGGGTTTTAGTTCGGGTATTCTGGCACGCTTGCAGCCAGCAAGTCCCACATATCCGCCGCTTTTGCGGCGGAATGCTTAAGTACATTTCCCAGCGTTAAAAAAAAGATACACATCAGGCGAAGGACTCATTGTTATATGAATAACCACAGAATAACATACATTAACAACTTATACAACAACATTAATATTACCGTACAAAGAAAGAAAGAAAGAAAGAAAGAATAATTTTATTTGGTAATTCACAACAGACAATATTACTTTAAATAAATAAAAACACAAGAAATACCAAAAAGGATCTGCCTCAGCTTTATGCTTCTTTACCAGGCGTACCCGGCAAAGAGGCGCTGGTTTTCAGGCAGACCCTAAGAACGATAAAAAGAAAAAAAAATTATAATAAGAGTAAGAAGGAGAATAATGAATATAAAAATAAAAATAAATACCAATTACTAGCTACTTAGATCGAGAACAAAGAATAAGAAAAATAAGTCTCGCAAGAACAGAATAATGAATTACTTATTATACATATATTTGTCAAGATGTTTTGTAGTATGTATATGAATAAGTGTGAGGTAATATATAAAATAAATACAAAACAGAAAAATAAAAAAATAACAGAAAGTATTTGATATGCAAAGAAGAGGAATAACTTATAAAGGTTTCAGTAGGTAATAGGGTGAGTCCAGAAAAGTAAAGGAATATTTGTCGCAAAAGATAGTGTTGTACAGATAATGGAAAAACAATATATATGGAGAGTAATAAATGACGTAGAATTCAAAATAACAACAATCCCAGCCATCAGCGTCAGCTATCCGTGAAGAGAATCCAGGCTAGAAATATTTATTAATGTCGGCACGCTGACAAGAAATAAACATGCATTTTATCCTTTTTCTAAAAGTGCATAATGTATGTACCGCCCTTAAAGGTGGCGGAATTATGTTCCAAATCCTTGATGCAGCGAAACTGAAAGAGCCACGAAATGCCGACGTCTTGTGTCTTGGGGTCACAAAGACGTGAGTGCACTCTCTTTTAGCATAACGGGAGTAGTACTCACCTGCCCACACAAGCTTCTCATGCAGGTATGTAGGCGTCTTGTCCCGAATTAACCCGAAAAGAAGTGTAGAGAGATGAAGCATCCTCCGTGCCCTCATTTTTAAATGAGTCCACTCGTACTTTCATTCTGCTTACTTTTTCTTTCTTTCTTTCATCTCTCTCACACTCTGGGTGGTGTTCCCTTAACTACATCTATCTATTTTTACATTATCTACTATTACTAAACTATATAAAGTAGGATAGGATAGGAACAAGGGTATAAAATAACAACACTAATTTAAAAACGAATTACAACCCTTGAGATTTATTTAAATAAAAATTGGCATTAAAGTACTTTACTTACTAACTAAGCAGCATTAAACCAGTACATAAGAATAAAAAAATAAAAAAATTGAAAGCAGACGTGACCAATTCTTCTTTAGAATCGTTGTGATTTGAAACTCGATGTTACGAAAAATGCGTCACGATAAAGAATGATGAAGGAGGAATGAAGGATGAAACCTGTAAATATGACCAAAAACTGGTGCTCTGGCTTGCGTAAGCCACGCCAACTTTGGATACTTTATTAATAAAAAGTATTTTAATATATTAAATATAAAATTTAAGAAATGAAAAAATTTTGGTGCTTACTAGTTATGCAATAGTTAATTACTAATTTTTTTTTCTGTTTGAACATGAACACCGCAAGTGTGATAATTGTTAAACTATAAATTGAAGATTTTTTCCTTTCTTGGAGAAATTCTTGAAAGGCTTCAGAATAAATTCCAGTTGGAAAAATTAAAAAAATATATATTTTCAGTTTTTTATTAATAATTTTTTTCGATGATTAATTTAAGTTTTGAATTTTGTTCATGTCCTCACTAGCTTACCACTCGTACTTTCATTCTGCTTACTTTTTCTTTCTTTCTTTCATCTCTCTCACACTCTGGGTGGTGTTCCCTTAACTACATCTATCTATTTTTACATTATCTACTATTACTAAACTATATAAAGTAGGATAGGATAGGAACAAGGGTATAAAATAAAAAATTTAATTTATATTACTAAATGAATGTACAATTATCAATTTTTATACATTTAACTCTTTTTCTTTTTTTCTTAATTATTGTTTTTTCTCATAAGCTAATAATTATTCTATTTACATCTTCTTATTTTCTATGACTTAATTCTATGTTTATAGTTTATGCTAATTAGAATTATTAAACATACATGTTTCTTTTATTTACAACTTACATAAATTATTAACATAATTGAAGATGTCCCTATCCCTCCCCTCTACTATCTCTGCTAGGCCACATCAGCCTTTGGATATCCACTGCTGAACGTAGGCCTCACCCATTATACCTGGAAGGGGGTTTGCCAATACTCGCCATGCTTGGCTGGTGGGTTGGCGAGCATAGTGTGTTATGGCAAGATATGGTGACGAGTCGCCTTTTACGACACGTTGGCAATTAAGAGCTCGGGACAATAATTCTTCTCTGCCGGCTACGCACTGTGATATACATATATTATGTACCTATAATTGGACAAAAAGATAAAGACCGATGATAACAGAAGATGTAACTTAAAATAAAAACACTTATTGAATTTTTAAAAATTATCTGGATAGAATATCAGTTATATAAATGGTTATATATACCCTCTGGCCCTATTTTTTTTTAAATAAACATATACTAAAAATTATATGCACTAAACTATTACAAGGTAACAAATCTGCAATAAGGCTCCGTACACACTTAGAAGCTTAAAATTCCTAAACAGTTATAATTTAAAGAGTGAAATTTGAAATTATAAAAAACGTTACAAGCTGCTTATTATCGGTTACCAAAATATTCATATGCGTCATCATCATCATTTATTTGCGTTTATTTTATATAGCGTTCTTTTTAATGTTTATTCAAGAACATTCAATGAGTAGGTATTTATAACGTCTATAAAAAACGAACATTAATGGAATACGTTAATATTGTTGTTTAATAGATATATAAAATTGTGCGCAAAAGTAAAGTCAAGCGAAATCACATAAGTAAAGGATGATTTTATAAAATCATTGGTATATGCATATACCTATTATAATATAATTCCATTATATGTGCATATTTATTATGATCAACATTTGAATACGTCATATTAATTATAATAAGTATATATTTATGTGGTTATCGATTAACCAACCGTTATTTATAACCACTTAACTATTCCAAGTTTCTGCAAAACGGTTGCTTACAAGTAATTGAAGTGTATTATGAAATCATCGATAATATTCTTGTAGAGAGGCGCCTACGCCTCTCATTGGCATGCATCTAGGCCTCTAGAGTGCTGGGAAGCCGATTCTCCCACCGACTCTTGCAAAGCATAGCCCTAATAATTAATAAAATTATAGGTACTTTCAACTACTATAAATTTTGAACCGACAAAATGAAAAACCTTGAATTTTACAACTTGTGATATACTCGTATTAGCATTTTACTTAATTGACTATAAAATATAAATTGAAATAATATATACTTTAAATATATTAACCTTAACCAAAACACGAAACTTGACTTTAGATCACTAAAACAAGTTAAGAGTTTATAAAATTAACCACGATGTCATAAATTTTCTGCCACCATATTTTTTTTTAAAGTTGATTACGAATATAATAAATATTTAATAATATGGTTGCGTCCACGCAGTTAGCGCGCTGATCCTCGAAGCCCCCACTCCTGCGTGCGCGCAGGTTTCTGCGCCTGTCATGTTATATTGCTCCGTCGCGATCGCGCGTCTTCGATTGATCACACGCCATAATTTTCCGATTCGAACTACCGACTTTTCTGAATGAAAAGTCAACGTTAAGTGCGAAAAAATATTACGAAGTGGTTTAGTGTAGTGTTTGAGAAAATAATTTGGATAATATTTGTATGTTTAAAATAAAAGTTTTGTAAGTCTGTGCGTCGTTTCAGTGGCTGAATGTTTTGTAAACAAGCGTGAATTGTCATTTATTAAGCATTACACGAGTCGATTTCTCTACAAACAAGGTAATTATGTAAAAATGTTATATATAATATGCAAAGCTAAAACATTAAAATTAATATTAACATAAATTAATATTAATAAAAAAATATTTCTGTCATATTTATGTAAATAAATTTCTTATATTAATTTTTAATGTGCTTTTTTAAAATGTATAGTATTAACTTTTCAACTTTTTTTTTACAATGTTTTGTGTTACTTTGATTTAATAATGTGCGATTTTAATATCATAAAAATAATACAAACTTTTATTTTTTTATTCATATTCTTATTTGGTATAGTCATTACCATCTTAAAATGATAAAAAGGATTATCATTGAAATAAATATCTGAACAAAAGTATCGAAGCAAGGTTTTTACTTTTTAGTTACATACAACGTCTGTATTTTTAACTATTTAATTTTTATCATCTTAATTTTTTTTAATATAAATATAACTTGCCTCAGTATAACCAGCAGTGAATTTAATTTAAATATACAGACATAGGTCCTCTTTAAGCAAAATGATAAATAACTTTTAATTTATAATTTATGAGACATGTATTAACGAAAAGTTATTATTTTATATAAATATATTGAAATATTTTGTATATTCATAGACCATAAAATTAATACAGTTTAATTTCATCTGTGCATCACAGAGCTGAATTAAATTAAAATATAATGAATCATAACTTATTATTATTTTATATTTTGATTTAAAATTATTGTTTAGCGTACTTGCATATAAGCGCTCTGCACTTCCGTAACATACTCGTAATATTTGAATTTATTCTACATATTTTATTCAAAAAAGTCTGTACAGGCCACTATTAGTCGACACACCTTGATGTCGTACGCATTACTGATAAAAAATTGTGTTGAAATTTTTTATTTTATATATGTATATTAAAGAAATGGCTATGCTTGTTATTTATCTGCGAGATCGAATCAGAAATAATGACTTAGGCAGCCAAACGTCAAACGAAGGTTGCCGACATAGCCCAACGGAATTGCAAGCTGAACAGCCACTGCCACAGTGGTCAGGGCACATAACTCGTAGAAATGACGGTCGATGGAGCAGAAAGGTTCTCGAGTGGAGACCACGTACCGGCAAGCGCAACGTCGGACGGCCGTCCGCGAGATGGACGGACGACTGGAGGAAAGTCGCCGGAAGCCGTTGGATGGAACCTACCTTATAGCGGTCGCTTTCCTTTCGCTACTGTCTCTCCTGTACTAAGACTGTAAACAACCCACTGCTGAGTGACTCTCCATCTAGAAGAAGGGTTGGAGCTCAATCTAACACGCTGCTTTACTGCGGGTTGGCGGATAATTTCCCTACCATGAGTAACGATCGTTATTAGGTGTCTGTGATAACAACCAGGACCGACGGCTTTACATGTTCTCCGAGACACGGTTTGGAGACCCACAAGGACATACACCCAGACCGGAAACAAATAATTGTACAAATACAAATATCTGTCCCGAGCTGGAATCGAACCAGCGACTGCCGGTGTGTAGTGTTAAGGCAACTACTCACACCACTATACCAGAATGGTCGTCTTGTATTTTTATTATTTATTTTTTATTTTACTAGTATTAACTATTAATTGTACTTATTCATAAACATAATATAAAATTATAAATGAATTATTATCTAAAATAAATATCTAGACGTCAAAATTCATTAAAAAACACATAAGATAAAATTAATTATTCATTACTATTGTCGGCTATTTGATATTTGTCAGAAACGCACTCTTGAAGCGTCAGAACTGTAGGTATATATTTTACAAAATTTCCTTCAATTTATCTTTAAAACATCGCCCAAAAAATAAACTCATTTTCCACGAACACGTATTCCTAATACGGCGACCTTAAAAAAAGCCAACGACATATTTGGTAAATGTGAGTTTTCCGCAAATTGTCTAAGCAAGGATAGCAAGTCATATTTGTCCTGGTATTTAGTAACTCGTTGTATACACGTATTTAATTAATACGATTATCTTTAAGCCGGACTTATTAAAATTTAATGGCGACAGTCTCGAGGTTGCCCATAAAAAGCTGTTTTACTAATTAATGATATAATTGACAATGTATAAAAAGTCTAACGTATTAATTACATACTTTATGGTGAAGTAGAGATATCTACCGGATAAAATATGTGGAAAATAAGCATATATGTATTTAAAAACGCATCCGATGTATAAATAAATAAAAATATGTATTATATATTTTTTAATTTAATGTTTTAATGTAAAGGCTATTTTATCAAATTTGTGATGTAGACAACTAAATAGCTGCCAGCGGCAACTAAAATCACTTTTGATCTTCTAACGACTATTGAAGATTTTTGTCGAATATCTCCCGAATTTATAATCAGAACATCGCCATAATTCTGTGGATCCAGAAATGTCAAAGAGATTCATATACTTGCATATAAAAGCACAAATATACATGTTACATGTAGAATCACTTCCTTTTTTAAGCTCAGTGACAATATATATAAGTTACAGATGTCTCATAAAAGAGTATGGGAGTGGTAGATTGTCATATCCGTTTGAAATTTATATGAATCTAAATAGATCTTCGATCAGCAATATACAATGTTAATAAGAAGAAAGAAATAGATATAAAAATCTGGTTGAAATAAAATGATACACTCATATGTATGAATGAGTGTACTTAAATGAGTTTACATCACAAGTGTTACTCATATAGGCTAACATAGAGTAACAAATGAGTTTCCGATTGAGTCAAGTGCGGTGGATAATATAGGTGTATGTAGGGTATATATAAGGTAATGAATTATAATAGTAAATGCTAATGAGTCTTAATAGAGTTCTTAGACCTATTTATTTCTTTAATGCATTTTGATAACTTACTTGTACAGGAACTTAAAAATATTATTTTAATTTGATAAGATTGTAAAAACTCGTATTAAAATATATATCATCGTACTATAATTGCATTATTATAACTGTGAAAATTCTTAAAAAGCTAAATAATGATCGTACCTTACGAATACTGTAACAATCTTTTTGTCTTTACATCTTAATATCACCTATAATTTTTAGGGTAATTATTGTCGATTGCGCGGTTTGCTGTAATAATAGCTTGTACTGCAACATAATTCATAATTGTAATTTGGTAGAACAATTGTTTTTGTTGTCATTTTTTATTATGATTAACATTTTTACAGACTTTTTAAAATTTTGGTTACTCTCTGGGAAAATTAATCTTATCTTAATATTCTAAACAAAAATTCAGTATATTGATAGAAAAATATAGCATATTAAAGATTAAGTTTTGCGAAATTTATAGCCAACATAATATTTGCACTTAAGTAATATATATGCTGGTTACAAAGATTGTTTTAAATATTGTTCTAAAATCAAATCGTGAGATGATTTATAAACGCAATCTTTAGTTCGGTAGATATACAGGTAAATAATGTTGATAAAAACAAACAATATCTATAATTCTATATCATAGTTGAACGTACAAAAAGTTAACATAAGAAGTACATTGCAGAGGCGTTATTATATTAGATTGTAAAATAATGACGGCTTTTGTTTATCAGTGCTGCGCCTACGCAGTTTTTTGTCGATTGACTCTAAGTTTAATAACATTGTAATAATAACAGTAATATCTAGATCTACCATTGATCTTGTACATTCATTATTTAGATTTAAAAATATATTTTAGAATATGACCTTAACCTATACTGTCAGTAGCATCTTATCATAGAGAAAATAAAGCAGCAAAGTTTATTTTAATATCGCCACTATGTTTTAAAATTCTGTAGGTATACTAAATTCTCATTATGCCCTTTGTTAACTACCTTATTGATTGAAGGTTTTTCTTAATTTTTTTTCATTATAGGTAACCAATTTTTAAACAATTATATTATCATCGTAAGTTTTTACATAGCAAAGTAACAAATAATTACGTATATTTAATAATATTTTTTTTTTTGTTTTCTCTTACACGGTTAAGTTAAGCACAAATAACATAATATTCTGTTTGAAAAATATGTAATTACTTTGATGACAAAAGGCAGATTTAAAAATAACGTTCCAACAATTTTAATTGGTCTTATGCTTGCAATCAATATAATTGGATGAATTATATAAATGAATATGCAGTCGAAGGTTTCATTATTGGCGCATACCTTTTTGGTGGAGGTCATTTACCTCATAAGGACTTCAGTATATTTTATTTTGTAATGATCCCTGCCAGCGACTAATTCAAAAGCTTATACATATATAAATACCTATTCAATTATAACTACCTATCATGTTTTTCATATAGTTGAACATTTTAAACGATTAATAAACTAAACTTATTTGTAAATGACGTAATAATGTGTTTTCTAATGTTACTAATATGACTAGTAAAGTCGAATTAAATATTTAATTTTTAGAACATTATTATTTTATTATTTGGATTTCTCTCAGAAAAGTCGAAGTAAATAAATAAGTTTACGCAGTTGTTATCTCTTACGAAATATTGATTCAAGATTTTATAATCATCACAGTTAATAGAAGACCTTCCAGACGGTCATGTCAGCTGCTAGCTGACCGCGCGTCAACCTTGTCTCGAGTTTTTGTGATATCACGTTAGAATAGCAAAGCTGTCTTACTTGGAGCCAATATTAATTGACAAATCAATTTTCATATTAGTAATAATCATGTTATTACTTAATCTATCATAGCTGCTATTCACTAGTTTAATACAATTATTGAGTCTCGTTCTTAAATTCATTTTAATGTTCGTTTTTCTTTAGTTTTCTTTGTGTTATATACAATTTATCATTTACATTTAACCTTTTACGAATTTTCTGAGCCGATATAATAAGTTTGGTAATTTTAAGGTATTATTGGCAACCACGATTTACTTGAACAGATCAGACACATGGTGTCCAACCACAGGTGTTCTTAGGACGTCCGGTGGGCATGGCAAATTAGGGTACTCAGCCCAAAAAAAATCTTTATTTAACATCAAAATTATTCATCAAATCATAAGTGAACGTTCATCTAAATCGGATCTTAATCTCGTATTTATATACTATGAACAAAATTACTGTTGTCACTATACAAAAACGTTGCTAATATTCATAAACAAACTTGTTTTAAGACGCGATAGCCATAAACATTTTTAGCCGGATATTTATCACCAAATATGGAATTCGCTATGGAAATACTTAGACTTCAAATATCTCCTGTTATAAATTCGTGTCACGCATATGTGGCATGGATACAACATTAAGTCACGAGGTCTTCGAGTGACCCTACTGACATCATTGTATTTTGTGAATTGAACTTAGGATTCTGAAATTGTACATTTTTTTTGTTTTGGCTGGAAAAAAATGTACCTGAACGCACACCCCGTCGTCCAGGGAGACAACGGGGTAGTGTGGGGCTCTCACCCACTAAAATAACCTGCCGTGCCCCCTCACCCGCCCTTACAAGGCGGACCACGGGTACCGCGTACGTTGCTCCGTGGCCCGCAAGCGGCAGCCGAGCAGTCCCCATCGGGCACTCTCTCCTGTGCGACGCCCCGCACACTTGGGCATCGCATCTTCGCGGTAGGCTGTTCAGTGGACAGTGGGGAACCCCTGACCCTACCGTCGGCAGCCTCGGCTAGGGTGGCATCAGGCGCATGTGAGCGCGCCTACGCCGCCCTGCGCTGTACCTAATGACTTGGGTGAGAGTGTTTATGGTAGACATCATACTTCGCTTTAGATTTTAATTTTCATATCTCTGATTATATAGTAAATTTTTTACATATTTTGACGTATACATTTTAAATAACAATCTTTGTATTGTATCAAATTGAAAGCTTCAACGTGATTTGTAAAATAATTACAGAGATAAAAACTAATATTCACGTCACGATTTCGTAAGTCACTACTATGTTTTCTAACATTCCCGACGCTGATACTACTTACTGATTAAATCAGAGGCGTAGCTACCACCGTATCAGCCGTATCAATGATACGGGGCCCCCGGTCTACAGGGGCCCTGACAATAGAGTTCGGGACAGAAATTTAAATTCTGAGATGACCTTGTTTTTTTAGGAATACATATAGCCCGACGGAGTAAATACAAGCGGTTCAGAGTTGCGACGACCTTTTTTTTAGGAATACATATCGGCCGACGAAGTAAATACCAGGGGTCCGCTTTTTTTTAGGAATAAATATAGCCCGACGGAGTAAATACCAGCGGTCCCGGAGTTGCGACGACCTTTTTTTTAGGAATACATATAGGCCGACGGAGTAATGTTTTTATTTTCCAATATAGGCCGCAAAGGAAAATATCGGTGTGAGATCGCAACGACCTTTTCTTTTTTTTTTTACTAAAAAAATCGTCACTTTTCAATTACTTAAATAAATTATAACACCGATATAATAAATTTACACTGAACAAACGACAGGAGTATTAATTGTAAGTAATAACTTATAATCAATATATCATTATTTCAATACCATGCGAGTGGTTTTGTTCCGTTATTGAAAAATCTTTACCTTTCATTTGGGCCGCTTTGCAAATTTTGATACAGAGCCCATCTAAGTCAAGCTACGGCACTGGATTAAATTATAATAAAGTTAAATTATGTTTTTTGACTTAATTGATTGTACATCGAGGTAATATTTTATTGACTAATTACTACCTACTACTTTATAAATATAGATACGACACACATCGAAACTGCCAAACTTAAAACAAGTTATGCTTTTATTTTATCTAATTGAGTCATAAATTCATTTTCCGGCACAGACTCACAAAAGCGCTTTAAATAAAACTATAAACTATTTCAACAGAATAGATATTGTAATATTATATAGGTACATATCAATGTCACAATACTAAAAAGGAATACTTACGAATTTATTAAGCTCGTCATTCAAGGATAATGTACATTTTTTATATGACGGGTATTGTTGTGACAACTTCTATTCTACAATGGTAATGAGGTTCTGTCATCTGTCCAGTAGGCGGACACAAGTGACTCAGTAGCTTAGCATATAACGCAGACTTTGTACTTAGTATATAGTATATTAGTCATATTTTCATTAATTTAGTTTCCTAGTGCCAGTAATGACTTAATACTCAATTAAAAAAAAAAAAAGATTTATTTTGACTGTTGATTGAAGTCAAAACTTGCTTTATTATTTTAATGAAAAAAAAAAAAAAACCGACCAAGTAGGTACTAGTCAACAATATATTTTTTAAGCTCGAGAAAAACACGTTTGTATAGAACAGTCTTTAATTTTTAACTTTATTTTATGTTCAAACGGAGAGCGCTGCCGATTATAGTTTTACGTCGATATCCTTGGGGTACGGAACCCTAATAATGTTAATTATACAAAGTGAATCGGATTTCTTTTATTTTAAGATACTTTATTTTGTTAGTCGCTGTGGATATAAAAATAATTTTGTCCTAAATACCTGAAATTAGTTCATTAATTTAGTAAAGTATACAATGTTTTTATCTAGAATTTTATATAATGTTCAACTGAAACCATTGATCTATAAAAAACCCTTTCATAGATCAATGACTGAAACGAACTAAAATTCTCGCCAAACTATCAAAGACGACTTATTTTTGATAATGATGACGTCATAAAGAGGAAAATAGCTACTCGTGCATATCTTGGATCTTGACCGAGTTGTAAGGACATAGGTTAGTGACATCGAGCGAATAAATAAGTGTCAGTAAAGGACATGTGAATTAGATAGCAACTTGTCGCATTGTTCCAATCGAGGATATTTCCTTAATCCATTTGTCTTTTTGACCATTGACAAATACCGTCTCGTTTGGTGTAAGTATAATAAATCATGTCGGTAGCAACAATGCTTAATAGCATTTTTACAATCTCAATCTTAATAACCTAATAAACCTGCTGTTTATATACAATCTTTTATTTTCTTTTATATGACTTTGACATAGATATGTCATTCGTGGCTTTTTAAATTTAGAAAAATTGATTACATTATTATTCTATTGTAAGCAATTCCTGACGAGAAATATTTATATTCGCCTCATTTGAAGTCTCTATCACGATTTTATTTAATACTACCTTTTGCCCGCGGCTTTGCCAAAAAAAGTATCCTATGTTACTTCTAATACCTCCAAGAATATGGATACAATGTTTTATGATGATCGGTTTAGTAGTTTTTGCGTGAAAGTGTAACAAACAAACTTACTTTCACATTTATAATATTAGGAATTAGTTAAAGTACACGAGCTTAAGTTATTTATAATAGTTTTAGTTTTTTTCAACTTATATTTTAAAAATATAAGTTGAAAACGTAACTGATATATAATATAACTGATAAAGATTCAGAAAGTTACCTGACATATTATAACGATATCGTATATAAGTAGATAAAAGTTGCTGATATGTTTTTTTCTGTTTATCCTCAAACTTTACCTGAGAGATACTCAGAGATTTCTATTCGCAACCTGTGAAACACTGATCCTCGTGATAAAATCTCTGATAGCCTATCAGTAACCTGTTTGCAAATTAAACTTTATCAATAGCCGCCAAATGGGCCCGAATACATATAGGTTATAAATTATATGAGGGACAAGAGGCATTTTTGATTGGTTTTGTTTTTTACTTGTCTATGAATGTTAGTTTTTTTTTTAATTGTAAAGAAATTATTTACGCATGTTCTATACGGAAAAATCGACAAAAAATTATTAATTATTTTGTTTGTTCGGATATAATAAATAAAAAGCCATTGTAGACATAATATTCAAAATAACAGTCATCACGTTGTCAATATATCATCTGTCGTTGGATTCGTCTTAAATATTATTATTTATCTTATACATATCATTTACAAGTAATTATAAAACGGTGAGTGACCTATGAAACAAGAATAAAATCGTTTTTCGTTTATAAATTAATTATTATGTAAAAAGTGCATATTAATTATTCCTTTATTGTGATTCGGTTCTATTATTGTAACCATAGCTTTTACATAAATACGATATTGAGTACTAATATGTTTAAACTTTTAAAAGTTAACTATTTTTACAGAAAAACTATGATTTATATTAAAATAAGAACTAACGAAGAAGATCTAATAAAGATATAAGATAATATTTTTAAGTTTTTCAATGGTATAACCACCGATGTAAATGGCAAAACTTATTTAATAAGATGATTATGCGTATATATGTTAAGGTTCCAGTTTTATCATACTAATACTATAAATGCGAAAGTAAGTTTATTTGTTACGATTTCACGCGAAAACTACTTAAACGATCATCATGAATTTTTGTACACATATTATTGGAGGTATTAGAAGTGACATAGGATACTTTCTTTTGGTCGCGGCCGAAGGGCCGGGGGTAGTATTAGTATAAAAAATTGTAAATTTTGGCTTTTATGATTCAAATTAAGAATCTAATTAATCTAAGTGATAAAAGTTATAAAATATTAAATTATATATTTTATTATTAGTTTGAGAATAAGTCTTAAATATTTTCTTTAAAAGTGTCTATAAATATTGATTCCACAAACTTCGATTGTATTATTGAATGTTCATGAATTATTTATAGAGTATCTAAATCTGATATGGACGTTCGAATGAGATTTTGTGCGCAGATTTCACAGGTTTGTCTAGCATACGTAATAATGGGCGTTTAGATATTTATGGTTCAAATTTTAATTTAATTTTGGAGATAACTATTTCTGAGGACTGATGTTAACTTGTTAACTTGTTTTTTTTTTTTTTTTTTTTTTTTTTTTTTTTTTTTTTTTTATTACAATGCGGGCAAACGAGCAGACGGGCCATCTGATGTTAAATGGCTACCGTCGCCCATGGACATCCGCAACACAAGGGGAGTTGCGGGTGCGTTGCCGGCCTTTAGGGAAAAGGTGTCTACACACGACACTTGAAAACCCCCAAATTATAGCGTTCAGGGAAAACCTCAGGAGGAAGGTCATTCCACAGCTTACATGTGCGCGGCAAAAATGCGCGCGAAGTATAAATATCATCTATATATAAGTATGTAATATCATCTATATATTAATACGTAAAGCAAAAACTTTTTACCCCTTTTTACGAAAATTACGCGAACGGAGAAGTATGAAATTTGGCACAGTTAAAGTTTATATGGAGAAGAAGTGCAGAATGCTAATATTTTTTTATAATAATGATCAAAAAATAAATTAAATTTATTTAAAAAAAAAATACCACATGTACAATGGCATATAAGTATACACAAATTTTGTTTATTGTCAAAGTCTGTTGTCAACGCGGTTTTAAATACAGGTCCTGCAACGAATTTTTTATCGAAATTCATTATCACAGATCAGGTCCAATGACTGCTGCATATGCTCACCATGTTATGCGCAATTATATTTTTATGATCTTGACTATGCTGTCAGTGTCAATTATAGATTAGGTCGAATTTCGACCACTGGGCGACATTAGTTTAAATAAATGGATTTAACCGCTTAAACAAATAAAGGCTCAAATCAGCTAAAACAAAAATTTTTACTGAACTGAACGGTAACAACCTTTAAATGTCCTTGTGCTGAGCAAAGACCTCCTGTCCTTTACAAATGAATAGTTGGAGTATAATCCGCCATCCACCAAGAGGAAAGACCGTTATTAAGTGTTTATGATAACAATTGGGATGAATACCCAAACCAAAAAAAAAAAAAAAAAAACAACAAAACATCAATATTTTTTAAATACAAATATCCATTTCGAACTGAAGTCGAATCCGCAAACATAGCCGTTAGTGATACTTTTGTTACCACAATATCAGAACGGTTGTCGTTGTAAACAAAATTTTCGAACTAAATGCTATACCATCTGCAGCGATGTTAGTAAATATCTATTTTGTGCATAATCGATGAATAATAATAATAATAATAAGTTAACTGGGAAGTTAATGTCTTTATACCTATGGTTTTAAATGAAATTAAAATGTAGTTAAGAAAACGCAAACGACAAATATTATAAAGTTAATTAAAATTATGCTTGTGTCGTACTAAATTTTTTTACGCCATTAAGACCTTTTTATTATCTAATCCGGATCTGAATACTAGTTAATGGCAAAATATATCAGAAAATAATTTTATTTTAAACTTCCTACACTCCAATAAATTGCTCAACATCAAATTAACTATTCATGAACAATATCTCAATAAAGGCGAGCCAATCTTTTTGAATAGGCATGAAAATGGACAGCACTCACTACGAAACCGCTACTAAATTAACACAGCTATAACCTTCACGGTCAATTTGTTCGTTGAATCGTACAATTAACGTTTCATACATTCGAGTATCTCTAAGGAAAGTATGCTTGACCGTCTATAGCAGTGTTTCCCAACCTTTTTTAGGCCATGCCCCACCTTAACATTTCTAAATTTTTTATGCCCCCATGCATAATTTTTAATCTTTAAAATTGTTTTGTTCCCTTAAGAAATATAAATGATAAGTTTTAGGAAGAAATCACTATGAAATTGTTATCAAAACATCGTAAGTAAAATTTCAAAACATATAATGAAAAAAAAAAATGAACTTTATAGATGTAAGCTGTCAAAAAGATAATAAACGGTTGGACAAGGTATAGCATTGCATTTAAATTATCCAAAGCGAAAGGGTTAAAGTCGTGTTGAGTCCATTTTTAAATTGCCCCCCTTAACTATCAAATTGCCCCCCAGTGGGGCGTGGGCCCCACGTTGGGAAACACTAGTCTATAGGTTACGAAGCTTTTCGTGGCGTAACCCATCTTTTTTCGATGTAATATAGTTTTTATCTCTTAAAAATACAATACGTTAATTGAAAAGTTTGAAGTGTTAAGATTGTATCGAATATATTCATTATGTTATTAATTATTATCAATCCCTTCGTTATCATCTATTATTTCAATAAAACTAAAGTGTAGTCGTAAAAATTATGATGTATTTTTTTTACGGCTTTTTTGTTTCAAGTTGTAGGAAATTACGAGTACGATTGTATACTTGTCAAACCGCGCGGTTTTACCGCATGAATTTACAAATGGAAGGGTATTTATTTTTGTAAAGGTTTTTGTATTAACTTTTAAGGCAGCAGATGAAAAATTTTGTAAAGATTTTTGTATTAGTTTTTAAAGCAGCAGATAAAAATTTTTAGCCCAGTTACGTTTCAGGAGTAAAATTTATCAACACTTCTTAGTAAGCCTTTGCATCATAAAAGAAACAACTGTTTAATTTTCATGTACTTACTATACGTAGTTAGTAGTTTCAGCTGTGATGATGAATCAGTCAACTAACTCTTTATATAAACAGATATTTATAGCATTGGTTATAATTACGATACCTGATATTTGATTATAAGGTTAAATTAAGGTTAAATTATTTCATTTTAATTTATTCTTGTAGAAGTAGAATATTATAAATTGTAATTTTAATAAATATTTTTGAACACGTTTAAGAGGTAACATTTATAGAAACATTATCATATATCCCTCTATGTAATGCTACAAAACAATGAATGTAAAATTTTAAGGTTATTTGCTGTTTCATTGGATAAGTTAGATACTCCTACACAAACAGAGGGACACGCCCGACCTGATTCAATAGTACTTCGAAATTCCTTATCTTATTGTGAAACTTCAGCGTAATAGTTCAGAGGTTATTTATTCGGTTTGTGTTTGGTAACACCATGAGTAATGTTAGAGATTATCGTTTAGTTTCTCTTAAAATATGTACTATTTATAAATACCTAAGTAGTATTATGATTAGCCTTTTTCATTGAATAGTGTAAGCACTGGCCATAAAATTAAATAATACGATTATTAGGAAAATTTCTTACACGTAAATTATATTTATTTTAACCTTGCTTACTTACTTAACAGTCTGTAAAGATCATCAAATAAGACAAGAATTGGAACTTAATCCGCTCATCAATCAACATCAAAGGCATCGATATACAAGTTTTTTATTGATATTTAAAAATACAACCTTGATTTAAAGGATTCTCACTTCGGATAATAAGTATTTAGCTTTAAAATAATATTTATATACATTTTTGTCAATACTTATAATATATCTGGAGGCACGGCAGTGCCTCCGCCAAGTCGAGCAAAAAAAAAAAAAAAGTGGCACGGCCGTACTATCCTTTTCTCGAAGCAATTCAGGCCATTTTCGACCCCCTATAACTTCGTTGCGGATAAAACTAGAAGTCTGAATTTTCAATACCCAAGCAGGCATTGTATAAACACGGTATATTTCAAATTTCATTCAATTTGAACCAGTAGTTTAAGAATTATAATTAGTCAAAGTTAACGATTTTGTCACTCACTGACTGACCGATCATCAAAACTCTAAGGCACTTCTAGCAGACATAGAAGCTTCAAATTTAGAATACCATTAGTGTTTAGTATATAAACCGAGGAAAAATTCAAATATTATGCAATTTCGGTCCAGTTTTCTAGATACACCAACTGCATAAATAACTTTGTAATCTCATATAAATATATAGGATTACAAAGTTACATATGCAGTAGATAAATAAATGTAAATAAAAGTAAATAACTTTTAAAATGGTCAACGGAATGAAAAAGCAAGAATGGAACATGTATTATGAAATTGTACCAAAATCTCGAAAATAATTAAAGTAGACAAAATTGAAAAAAAAAAAAAGAAATAAGTACTAATAATAAGTACTACCTACTCAAAATAACTTTTGTATTTTGAAGTTATACTTCTTGATGAGACTAATTTTTACGATACGCGCGCACACTGTGACAAAAATAATAAAACCGACAACATGAAGTTAACTAGTAGGCGCCGCGCAATTACACTATCTTACTTCATTGCGCTGATGTGTCAGCTCAACAAGATTTTATTTAGTTTCACCTGTCCCGATGTTTGTCATCAAATCTTGCAAATTAAATTTGATTCAAAATAATAATAATAATAACCGTGTGATAATGCAATATTATGATGACATGTTGCTAATCTGATGGAGGAACTAAAAGGTGGCCATATGAACTTCGCAATGCAACGACACAAACTCATCGAGTGGGCTCGTCTGAATCTTCTTGAAGAGTAGTTTGTCTTTCAATGGTAACCAAGGTCTGATGATGGAGCTGGAAGGTGGTCATAGGAACTTTGTAATAAAACAACGCAACCTCAACGAGTTTCGGCTCGTTTGATTCGTCTTGACGACTACTTTATTTTTAAATGGTTACCGGGGTCTGATCGGATGATGGAGCTGGAAAGTGGCCATAGATACTTCGCAATGAAACGACAAAACCTCACCGAGTTTGGGCTCGTTTGAAGCGTCTTGAAGAGTAGTTTGCCTTTCAATGGAAATCAGGGTCCGATGATGGAGCTGGAAGATGGCCATAGGAACTCAGTAACTAAACGACATAATCACATCGAATATAGGCTCGTTTGATTCGTCTTGATGAGTACTTTGGTGCTATATGGTAACCAGGGTGTGATGATGGAGCTGGAAGATGGCCATAGAAATTCATTAATTAAATGACATAAACCCATCCAGTATGGGCTCGTTTGATTCGTCTTGACGAGTACTTCAATGCAAGATGGTAACCAGGGTCTGATGATGGAGCTGGAAGGTGGCCATAGGAACTTCGCAATGAAACGACACATCCACGTCGAGTTCAGACTCTTTTGAATCGTCTTGACGAGGAGTTTATCTTTCAATGTTAACCAGGGTCTGGTGATGGACCTGGAATATGGTCATAGGGACTTTGTAATGAAACGACACAACCACATCGAGTTTGGGCTCGTTTGAATCGTCTTGACGAGAAATTTATTTTTAGATGGTTACCAGGGTCTGATCTGATGATGGAGCTGCAAGATGGCCATAAGAACTTCGCAATGAAATGAAACAACTTCATCGAAATCGGGCTCGTTTGAATCGCCTTGACGAGTAGTTTGTCTTTCTATGGTAACTAGGATCTGATGATGGAGCTGGAAGGTGGTCATAGGAACTCTGTAATGAAACGACGCAACCCCATCGAGCTTCAGCTCGTTTGCTTCGTCTTGACGATTACTTTATTTTTAGTGGGTTATCAGGGTCTTATTATACATGGCGCGCACTAACCGTTAACTCGGAGCATCAATTTATTGTAAGTATAACTTCTTACGTGCGTATATAAGTACACATACACTTTTTTAAATATTTTTTAAAGTTTATTTTCGTGGAGAATTAGGTGTAAAAAATGGACAGAAACCTGACAATATTGTTTCCGGCTAAACATACTTAATTTATCTCTCTTGTCAAGTATCTTAAGTTGTCAACTTGACATCACAATATGTATGACATGACGATCAAATAAAAGATTTTTTATTTTTAAATTTTACTAATCGTATTTATATCTGTTAATCGTATTCCTGTAAGAAACAAAAAACTCTTGCGTACCAGTACTATCTATACCAGTAATAGCTGAAACTCAAGAAGTAGTACCGGAAAAGAAAAAGAGGAAGATTATATACAAAAATAAAAATAGATCATAAGACAGAGCGTAGGTTTTAAGAAAATGCATTGTTGGTATTTAAGAAGTAGAAGACACTGGAAAGGAAAACAAGTAGGAATATCTACAAAAAGAAATGAGATGCCATCAAAAACATAACTTGTAAAAAATCCAAGTCTCGCAACTCAGTTCTTCTACTCTACCGTAAAAAGTTGTGAGATCCATGTATTACCAAGTCGGCTAATTTATTCAATCCCTACTAAAGGGTCCTTCTGTCTTAAGCTATTACGTAATTAGCTAACCTAACAACATATTATAGTGACCATATCAATATTAAATTTTTTTAATGTTTTAAATAGATAGATTGACTTGGCAATCGCACTAAACAATCTAATTTAATACAATACTCGTATGCATTACTTGTGAGATACATTATGTTTTCATGCGATTGCTAAGTCAATCTATCTATTTTAAGCATTAAAGATTTTTAATATTGATATGGTCACTATAATATGTTGTTAGGTTAGCTAATTACGTAATAGCTTAAGACAGAAGGACCCTTAAGTAGGGATTGAATAAATTAGCCGACTTGGTAATACATGGATCTCACAACTTTTTACGGTAGAGTAGAAGAACTGAGTTGCGAGACTTGGATTTTTTACAAGTTATGTTTTTGATGGCATTTACTTATATATCTAACTAGTGTTTGTGGTTGTTCATTGTTAATGCTTTAATTCTTATATCTTGTTGGTATAATGATTTAGAGGCCTATACACACTCTCAATAAAAAAGACATAATTTTTAAGTCTGACTGATCTTTTAACTCGTAAAAAAAATCTTTAACTGCATTATAATTAATACCTATATATTGTTACATACGTGTATGTCCGTAATCGCTTGCTATAAATGTTGATTTAATGTCTTCTTGTGCATCAAGGTATTGAGGAAGCAATATGTCAATGTAGTGGGTGCTAAAGGTTATCTTTTCCGTGTAGAGATTATAATGAAAAACTCATTACGACAATGTTGTTAAAGAACATAATATTTTCATAATGAATATTACATAAAAACTTCAAGCAAATACTGTAGATACTAATGGCTATACTTTTTAGGTAGAAAATACAATATTAAAATATTAATTTTTTCTTCGATTTAAAAAAATGGATTTAGATAATTTTATAATATGATTTTTTAATTAATTTCATTTAATAAATTTTTTCTAACAACATTTTGTTTTTGTCTGTTTTATGAAATTAGTAATAAAAATTGTGACAACTGGAACTGGATTTTTTTTATAAAATATAAGAATTTTATGAATTTTCATAGAAATCGCTGTAGGTATAATAGGTACGTAATCAATTGATAAATAGTAGATTTTAGTCAGAAGTACCAAATCATGACATTCAAGGGTAGAATCATACTAAATTCCATTCCATCCATCCATCTATTAAATTCTATATATTTTGAAAATGATCGATCAATTAAATAATAACTAAAGTTAAAAATACCATAATGTTGGGATTGTAGTTGTTCTGTAAAAACATATCAAGAGGACACCGATACCTACATCGGATAATGTCCGCGATATGTCAAGACAGGTTAGTGAAGGCGTATTCCAGTATGGTAAGTATTTACTCAGTCAAAGCCACGCGACGCTTACAAGGTTACTTCTGTTTGTTACACCATATAACATCGATATGTTGTATTGTTTGTTACTTTTTACTTTCGCAAGTTTAGTTATTGTGTTTTCAGCTGGTATGTATTTTTACAGGCATAGTTATGTCCGTGATTAATTTTTTTAAATATCGTCTTCAGTAAAACTTAGTTGGTATATTTATGTTATCATTAAATGGGCGATAAAGTTGATCGTCATGTCAATATTCTTGAAAATTATTATTAAGCGTTGATCCAAGTCATAACACCAATCAACGTTCGATCACGACCCGGTTTTCCAGTCCAATCTCAGACTATAATGACGACTATACTATAATGGTTCGTTTTCAGTCCTAACTCATTGTCAGTCTGATTGAAATTTTATAATATGACTTTTAAGGAATTCGACCGGAACTTTACTGTCACCGAAAGTGTTAATGCCCTTAGCCTTTGGTAAAGGTAAAATACCAGACCGAGATCATTATCGTCGAAATTGATAATCAGAACTTAAATATTTGATTAGATAAATAGTAACTTTTGAAATTTTCGCGTCATTTAGTTACTACATACATATACATTGTCTTCTAAAACAATTGGTTTTTTGCTCAAAACTTTTAAAAATATGATATTCAAAACGAGTCTGTATGTGTGTCTAATTTCATTAATATTTATTTGTTTTAAGACTAGAAATAAAAATAAACTGTAAATTGTCTGTTTTCTTTTTTAGATATTTTATCTATGCCAACTAAAAGTCAAGCACATACATGTGTTCTGGCTTTTGCGAGTATAACAACTTAATGCCATGTTTGGTAATACTATATTGGACGTGTTAATCATTTGTAATACTTTGTAAATAATAGCATTGCAAGTTACTTGATGACGTAAACCTTCTGCTTATGTATATTTTTATTTTAAACAAATTATGATATTATGATATATTGTATATTAAACAATTATACTGATAGAAGATAATTAAGTACAAGAAATCTGTCCCATACCCACAGCCCGAAAATATCCCAGTGATTGACAAAGAACTTCTTCCGTTAAGGAGGACGCTAATATGTTCGCTGTCAATTGAATAATTAATTGTTTGAATATTTCAATCAAAGTAATTAATTTTTAGAGCAATCAGAAAGCAATGTTATACTGAGGCCTCAACTTTTGGTAAATGGTCATAGCATGACATTACTATCGTGTCAATATGATAATTTAATGGTCGATTATTATATCGGTAGTAATTATAAGTTTTCTTTTGACAGTTTTGCTATCTGCTGATTAAATGGATATGATCATTGCAACGGATCAGACCGATCTATCATTTAATACGGTTGTAATAGCAAATACTTGACCCAAGTAGACGACGTTAGTTACAGTATGTTCAGTTTTTCTTCAGAAGTTTACAAGGTCGCACTCATATTTGTTACGTAAAAACCCATTATATTTTAATAATTGTTTACATTTTTATGTAGAATATTTAAAACTCTATTTTTTATTGTTTTGTAATATATTGTTGTAAAATTAAGAATAAAAATAATGAAGTAGCTGTGCCCGCGGCGTCGCCCATTTATGTTTTACTTTAGTACCTATGTAGTTGTGTGATTGAAGGTACTAATAGCGTTCCAGAAACAGCCATCACTTGCTAGCGAGTATTATAACATCTGATTACTATAAAATAATAATGTAAGGTGTATTGAGTAATAGAAGCAGTTTATTATACATGTAATACTAAAGTTTATACAAATATTCATCATTATGGGTTACATACTGTGTCAAAGCATTTTGTAGTTGAAAATACTTCGATATATTGATATTTATTTATTTATACTTCTTGCCCACCAATTCAATACAGACAATACATGTAAATCAAATCAATCAAATTGCATCAGTTGCAACAGGTGGCCTTATCGCCAACAAAGCGATCTCTTCCAGGCAATTAGGCAGAGAACTAGGGTAGGAGCGCAAAACTATATATGTATATGAACAGATATTAATAGTTAAAATTAACAAACGATATTAATGTATAAAAACATACATAAATACACACATACAGACATACATACGCATATATACAAATACCTACATATATAGAATCAATCAATTTCGGGATAAAAGGTGTCCAGTACCCTAGCTCGTAGCTTACAATTAGATTAACTAGTAGTTTCGTTGTAATTCGCGGCCAAGATACGGATCATATTATAGATAGACAAAAATTAAAAAGATACCTTTTTGACTTCAAATTTTATCATAATTATATTGTCCTCTTAAAAAAATCGAAACGTGAAGATACAGAATTGGCTCTGTTACAGTTTTATTGTAAGTATTAATAATAATATTTAAATTATACTCGTAGCAAAACTGACGCGACTCTTATTGCACCGGTTTTTTTTAATGAAAAAACTCGTATAAAAGCATCTTTTGTACACTTTTGTCATTATAAGTTTATATACCATTATTATAATTCACTTTTTGAGTATATTATTTTTTATGTCTAATAAATCATTTTTATAAAAGTTTAAACGTTTTGACAAATGGAATGTGAAATAATTAACATTATTTACATGCTTTCAACTTAATCAATTCAAAATAAAGTGTCATTAGCTTAAATTTATGTAAACAAAGCAATAATAATTTGTGTTAATGTCTTTTTAAGGAATTTAAATTGTGAATATGTTATACGTTTGTGCCGTTTTTACCAACTTTTTTGACCAAGGTTCTGTAGCTAATCTGTAATTTTTTTTTTGTAAGTTTATTGATATATATTCGTGAAATGTAAATCGATTCTTAAATTTTTTTTGAAGTCACTGAAGTGGTTTCATTCTCATTCAAATAGTATATTAGGATAGGATCTCCGAGGAATTACGGAAACTACGCAAAAATAACACGTGTTTTATATATACATATATATACCCGCGCTTCCGCAACCCTATACTTTATTATTATTAAAATATATAGATATTTCTAGGCCGATTAGCGTTTTTTTTTTGTTTGAAATCGTATCTATACTATCTAGGTGGTCTCGTAGAAATATCGTAATAATCGTAGTAATTCGTAATCTGATGATGAACTCTAAAGATATTCAACAGAGCTCTTTAATGGCTTTTAGTAAATAAAAGATTATTTTTGCTGGTAGTTATTTCTTTGCAAAATTACTGTTTACACTAAAATTATTACATAAAATTATAACATAAAAAAATTATTATTTGACTCTATTAAAAAACTCTTCATGTATTTATTGTGTATAAAATATTTTACTATTTTTTTTTGTAGTTTGGAATTTAATTCAGCTTTTCAAAATTCCTTTAAGTTATTTTAGATTATATTGATTGTCAACTATTTGACGGAATTATTATCATAAGAATAATGAAATAAAAAGTGAATATATAATGTGCTTTTTATTGGGTTTTATTATGATTTTAGATAAATTTTTGGTTCATTGGAAAATTATATTCAAGAAAAAATATCTACTTCAAATAAAGTTTTATGTCTCAAATGATTTAAAATATATAAGTAACTTTATTTTAATTACGTTACAATAATTGCCTATTAAAATGTAAGTATGTGATTACAATGTATCATCATATAATTATGTCATTGTCATACGAATGAGATATTTTTAATACGGTCGACTTAATGCGGCGGTCGCAGGTTCGATTTTCGCCCAGGGCAGGTCTAAGTGTATATCCTTGTGGGTCTTGCCACCCTGCTTCGGAGTCCACGTGAAACCATCGGTAACGGTTGTTATCATAGACACTATCTTTACTTATGGTAAGGAAAATATTCGCGAACCGGCAGTGGAGTACCTCGGTGGATTCAGTTCCAACCCTTCTCCTATGTATATAAGAGGCATTTGCCCAGCATTAGGGCCTTTACGGCTGATTTAGTTCAGTTTACTTATAATTAGACAAAAATATAATATAAAACACTTCCGTTCAAGTAATTTGATGCATCAACTGACTATTAGAAATTCCGGATGACTACTTTCTCCAAGGAAATTCCATTCCGGCCATTTGTGAAATATCAGATATAAATAAAATATATTTATAATTTAATTATTTGTTTCAGATAGTAATGTGCTGACATGCCGAGCACAGCTATATACCAGGAGACCAAGTCCGTCTCACCCGAAAATCATACTCATACATCGTATGAAGATGCACTGGCTACGGTAATTTTTATCTTTACTTGGTACAGGTAAACCAAAATTATTTGTTACCCGCAGCCTCGCTCATGCAGTACTTCTGCGCAAATGTTCAAAATCACTGATTAATTTATTTATTTATTTCTAATCAGAATACCAAAAAAAGGAATTAATGTTCATATTTCCTTTTTCACCTACTTAACAGTAGAATTTCCAAAAAAAAAAATGATGACTGCCCAAATTTTGTGTGCTTTAATAGTTTAGGCTCTGGTATCATTAATCAGTCAGGTTAAAAAATAACTTATTAAAATTTACAGGTTCGATAATATCCCACAACCTTTCAGCCAGGTTTCCACTTTGTTTTTGATTCATTTTTGATTCAGCCTGCTGTTATAAATGTATTTAAATTTAAACCTTTGAGGGTAGAATGGAATAATTCACTACCATATCAGCCGTTGGACGTGAACTGCTGAAATTTCTTTACTATAAAAAGAAAAAGTATCTACATTTTTTAAACTAACGCGATCACTATTCATATTATATTTTATATTTGTTCGGGTTCTTACCGCGTTTAAAATTTTATTGACGCCTCTATATTTGACTGCAATGTTTCAATCGCCATGATCACGGGGAGACTGACGTACGGTGATGTTGGATGGTGACAGATCAGAAAAATCTGTCTACCCTCTTTCTTCTTCGTTTAGGTCGACTAGTTTCGGCATACGGACGCATGTGTTTTTTTTGTAACATCCTTGATATTCTTAGGTCGATAGTTTTTAAGGTCAAGTCAACATTAAACGATCTCTATGGTCAGAGTCGGTTAGAAGCTATGGGATGCCTCACCGTAAAGTTCATTGAAGTGTAATAAAAGTAAAATATTTATATTTGATTACTTTCAGCTCAATGCATTGCCAATATTTATATATACTATTTATTATCGACAGACGTAATTTTATCAAAATTCCATAGAAGGAAATACCTTCAGTTTTTTTTGGAAATAACTCTTTTAAGAACTGTTAAAACCTTTGTTTTTAATATTTTACTAACGGTTACCTGTAGCTTCACTATTGCAAAAATTGATCGTACACATATATGAAGTAATCTAATTTACAAAAAAGATCACTTGTCCCCGTCCGAGTAACCCCGTCAGAGTAAGGTTTGAATTTACCAAAGACGCTGAAACAACGAATTTTGAATCAACGAAACTTTATTCTAATTAATTATTGTATGTTTCATTTTTTATTTGAAAAGATCCTTCAGCGTTACAGCCCTACTTACATAGCTTAATGTCTATCTTCGTCTTTCGTTCTTCTTAACTAATAGTTTATGCTAGAATTTACAAGACAAATATGAAATTAAAAGTAAGATATCTTACCGAAATATAAAACTGATATCAAATAGTGGACAAAAAAAAAAAACCTGATTTATTGCATTTCACTTATGGTCAGTGCCGTCAGCAGAGAAATCGATTAGGCGTCATGGATCTACCGCGTAGATTTTTTATTCAACGATGGAAATAGCTTTTTTTAATTTTTATCTTTCGCAGCGAAATGATTGAAATAGCCGTGCAATTTCACATCTATATAAGTACGAGAGGTGATATAAAAGAGAGTACTTATTTATGTCAATATATATTATAGTTAATAACAAATCAATATATTTAGTCTTTCTTTTTTCTAAACCTAGGATTCCCTTAGAAAAAAAAAAATCTTTGTCTTGGCTCTCCAAAAACCCCTCAACAGCGATTATCACTTCGCTATCAATTTTTTCGTCTAATAATAATTTTAAGTTTACAAGTATAATATACTTTCTATACTAATTGATTATAATTAAATTGAAGCTACCACCGATTCGAAATGTAGATGAGAAGGATCGGCAAGAAACTCAACAGTTACTCTTTTAAACAAGAAACCATCAATACAATATTCAATCATCATAAAAATAACATAATTGTAAAGAATGGATTATTATATGCTTACGAACACTCAGAAAAAATTCTTATTTTTCAGAGAGCAGGTGGATTGCTTATTCGAAATGAAAAATTACACTAATAAATTACATGTAAACTAATTACCGCCACTAATTTCAGTACTTTTATACGCGACTTATCAATAATTAATAACTACTTAATTCTCATAATAATAAGTTGCTGCTAGTTACTTACAAGAACTACTTTTATAGGGCAACAAACACACCAGATAGATCACAAAGATGGCGACTAACCAATCTGAAATCAGTATTAATCATTCGGAAGACAGTGTCGCCATCTTTTCACTCTTCCGGTACTCTATTTCTATTAAACAAATAACAATAATAGTAATATGAACGCCTTACAGAATCAAATATTTTAATAATAAAATAAGCAAATTTTTAAATGCTAACATTGGATACGCAAAAGTTGGATATCGCTGATGTGGTGAGTAATTTTTTGGTGATTAGGTTAGATTAGTGTTAAGAATAGGCGCCTTTAGGAGATTGTAGAGTGTGTGCTTCAGGAGGTAAATGATATTCAGACAAGCTTTCAAGATAAGCTTTTCAGTATTTTACCCGTTGCCGATATGATTACTGGTACTATATGAACTGTAGCTGCTTTCCAATCTCGTTTTTATTCTATAGCTAAGTCTTGATACTTGGTTATTTTTTATAAATAGTTAATTGGATGTTATGGGTGTTGGGGATAGCAATATCAATAAGGGAAGTAGATAATGTGTACTTTTTAAACGCATTTTTTATATACATAAAAATAAAGTTCATCTTTCTATGATTGTACTGTACTGTATCAGCCTGTAAACCACCCACTTCTGAGCGAAGGCCTCTTCTCCATGTAGAAGAAGGGTTGGAGCTTATTCCACCACGCTGCTCCACTGCGGGTTGGCGGATAATTTTCTTATAATGGGTAACGATCCTTATGTGTATCTTTGTTGTGTCTGTCTATGAAATTATTTTTAATTAGTAAAGTAAATAATAAGTTTAATATCAACTTCGTTAAACGCTGCTTTATTATATTTTTTTTTATTTATAAATTTCACTTACAACTTTATTAATTGTTTCACCAGAAAAATCATTGTTTTAAACATTCAATTACAACCGGACATCATTGATTTCTAATTAATTATTACTTAGTAACTTGATAAATAGCGATATACTTATTAATGATTAATATTTACCGATAGCAGGATTTACGAAACGTTTCCGTTATTTGCAACAACCGATATTGGTATACAAATTAATTTTGTAATTAGGCTAAGCTGTCGTATTCGACTAATCTATCATTAGTTTGGCTTTATTTGGTGATTGCTTGACGCTTTTTAAGTCTAAATAAACCTTAATTGACTAGACTATTTGGTACCTTACAGATCGCGATTATTTTTTACGTGTTTATTTCTTCAAACGTAAGTGGATAGCTCTATTGTGTAAATGGAAAATGTCCATAACAAGGCAAACGGACGTGTAGTACAATCCGACTGCATACAATAGCTTAGTAGTGTAGTGCAGTTCTCAGCTTGAGGCGCGGCCTCGCGGTATTATTGTAAAATTAAAAGAATTATCATAACTAAAAACAAGTGTAAAACGCTGTGAACTATATAATTTTGTTTACTCTGTGGTTATAAAAGTGGTGATTTTATTTATTAGTTGTAGTCGTATGGATTCGTTTTACGACTTCATAAAAAAATATTTGTTTTGATACGTATTATTAAACATTTATAATTTATTGGTATTGAGAAACAAGTGAATAGTTAACATGTATAACTTACCTTGATTTTTTTTATTAAGGACGCTTCGAATAGTAAATTTATCTATATTACATTTGTGTTCTCACGATACCTCCAATCGTTATCGGTCACGATATAATTTAACACGTTTATTTACGAATTTAAAGGGCATATTTATTACCATAAAGTTTATGACTGCTTTAATGAAAAAAAATTGCATATATATATTTATTCTTTATTGCACATCACAAATATAATACAGAGCATAGTTACAAATTTGTTAAGTCAATATTGTGTAGTACCTACAACAGGCGGTCTTATGACTAATTAGCCATTTCTTCCAGACAACCAAAATGTAAAAGGAGAGTACAACAAATATATTAATATTGTGTGTATGTAAAAAGGGTGCCGTTCGGATATGGAGTAAGGTCGTACAAATTGTAAATACTGTGAAACACGTGACATTTATTAGGTCAAACATAAAAAGTAATTGTAGGTACCTACGTGTTAACAACAAAGAAATAAATATATATACAAATATATAAAAAAACACATATATATGTAATCTACATAGATATGTATCTATAAAAATTCGTAATAAAAATATAAAAGTACATATAAATATTCGAACACATAACAATATAATTTTACCTCTTTCAGTTGAGAAACTTGTCTGAAATAAAATATTAATTTTCAAAAACAAATTCACTATAAAGTTACCGCTATAAATGGCGATTAACAGTCTTTATAGAAATTATTAGTAAAACATCCGTATTTAGATTATTTATTAACTACGTATTATAAGCAATTCGTCATCCGATAAAAAAAATATTAATCAGTTCATTGTTTCACGATCTATTGTCAATGTATTGCGCATTGATCTCACGTAAGTACTGTATTTGTTACGCAACTACATTCACATAAAACATTGACAATTTAAGAATAGCACACCATGTTTATACAGTCCGTGGTTGAATAGACGGTGTCCATTGTCCAACGAACTAAACAACATTGACGTCACGTGAGTTGAGCTACAAATATTTGCAAAAAGTTTTAAGTATCTAATAAGTAAATCAAACAAAAGTATGGTTTTAGCACGAACTAAAATTTATCTTCCTAAATTTTATTCTCTATCAACACAGATATTCTAGTAGGGCTCACGTGTGAGTAAAACGAGGTAATCATAAATTTTGCCACATAGAAAACTTTGTTTTTAATAGTCGTGTAAAAACTAACTTATATGTTACTAATTTAAAAATATTAAATTCAGTACTTATGGTAAAATTTAAAAATATCCCCCAAGTAAAGTAAAATAGAAGTTAGGTAATACTCGTAATAACCATAATATGTTACTAGAAGTATTTTGTGTATTATTATTCTACAATTATTTAAATTTAGATTAAATAGAAGTAGCGACTGCGAAGTAGATACATATAAAAGTGTAACTTTACTCTTTTCAAGCTTCATGGAATATTTTATATATAGGTAAAATAAATGTCGACATACTGTTAAAAAATAATTAGGTATTAGTATGTTGGGATATATGAAATAGAAATAAACTAAAAATAATTTAGTTTTATAATACACAATACAAACACATTACTGCCTATTCTAACACGATTTTTTTACGATATTTTACTCTACCGAATTGTAGCAGCATGTTAATGTCCTCCAGCTGGGTAAAGCCTCTATTTCTATTAATGAACTCTTGCCTTGTGTTGTACCCCAGTAGGTTACAAGGTTACTCTAAGTATAATTACGTAACAAGCTTATCACACATACTCGTAAAAAAATTGCGAGGTTTAGAAAAATCGTGGCCTCGCAACGTAAACGAACTTTGACAATTTAAGAATAGCCCGTTCACCTTGTTACTCCGTGGGAGCGCCGTTTTATGTAAATTCCACGTTAACTACCGCATTTCTAAATCGTATTTCGTCGTTTTAATTTTATGATTCTACTTTTTATTTTATTAGGTGTGATAGAGCGAAATTTAATGGCTTTATAAAATAAAACTAACGCCTCACACTGATAGTCGAATGAAACACTGTGTCGAGGAGACCATGTAATACAAAGTACGAGTACAAACGCAGAACGCTCAGACCAAGTCAAACTGCCTATATCTACGAACATTTTGTAATGAGCGGGGATCGAACTCACTGCCGCTAGCATAACAGCCAGTTGCTGTGCCAACCCGTCCATTTTCATCTATAAATATAATAAACTGGTAGGAATATAAAAATTGTACATTGAATTTTTTTTTTGAATACTTGGGGTGTGATCTACAATCGATACCGAAGCCAAAAATATAGTTTTTAGAATTTTTGTCTAATTGTCTGTTTGTCTGTATGTATGTCCGGGATAAAATCAAAAAGTACTGCATGGATTTACTTCAAATTTGGCACGAATATTATTAAGAAGTCGGGTACAACATACAGGCTACATATTACCACGCTATCACCTACGGGGAACGAGCAGTGAACCTTTATTTCTTCAACGCATTCTGTAATAACGTCTAATCTAATAGCGTTTACGCAGACGACGTCACGGGCAGCAGCTAGTAAAAAATATATTATTAATTCGTAGGATTTATAATCATTTATAACTTAAATATAAAGATGTGTTAATTTGTACAATGTTATAATATAAGATAACATAGTAAGTTTACAGAATATTAAGGAGTACAGAAATTAATATATTTTAGTGCTAAATTTAAATTTAAAATTGGATTAATTAAATCATTGCCATGTATCAGCCTGTAATCCACCCACTGCTGAGCGAAGGCCTCTTCTCCATGTAAAAGAATGGTTGGAGCTTAATCCACCACGCTGCTCCACTGGGGGTTGGCGGAGCGTTAGCGGAATTAAATCATAAATATTTGTTATTATTATTAGATTTTTAAATTGTTAGAATCTGTATTTTATAATTTAATTAAGAAACATTATAAGCGGAATGCATTTATTATTTGATCTACATTATTTGATTCAAGAAAGGAAAGTAAGTTCTTGTTTTAAGTTTAATGTGTTTATAGCAAACATGTTTGTATCCTGTTGCATCACTTTAATCACCGTAACTCAATCATGAGAAGTTTCTTAAATAAAATTAATTTATATACTTTGACAGCAAGTAATTTGAGTATAATGTAATCTATCCGGTGATTTTAGCGTCATCAAAATCGCCAGTCAATCAAATGTTACGTGATATTGTTATAACAAAAAGTGTATTTTTAGGATCGTATTACACTCAAAGAATTTTATGCAAATTTTTTAAACACAGAAGAACAAATTTAAAATTTTTAAAACAAATTTTTTTTTTTTAATTTTTTTTAAACAACATCAATATTAAAAACTTATTTGTATTAAATAGTCGAAAGTTAAATTGAACATTGTGACATAATTCGGCTTTCAGTCAGTAATATCCCCGTATCTTGAAAATATAAAGCTGTAGTATAGTGAAACTTTAACCTAATTTTGGTTATTTTTTACTTTCTTATATTATATATGTGTGTGTGTTCGGGGCAGATATTTGTATTTGTACAAATATTTGTTTCTGGTCTGGGTGTATGTCCTTGTTCGGGCCGGGATGGGAACCCGGTCCTGTTAGACACGGCGACGTCGGGACTGTTCAGAGGTGAGCCGGACAGTCCCTATGGAGGAGAAGTCTGGCCTTTTCGCCGAGGCCAGCCTGTAGCTGGAGTGATCCTGTTGCCTGCAGATCCGGGACCCTCCAATTAAAGCGGCTGAAGGCTGCCGCAAAAAAGGGTGTATGTCCTTGTGGGTCTATGGAGGCGGCCTTTGCGCAGCAGTGGGTTGTTTGTAGGCTGATTTAGTTCAATTCAGTAAAGTATAATATACATTGACATTGAAATAAATAAATATATTTACGACCAATTGTCGCAATGGTCAAATCAACTGGCTATTGCTCTAGCAACACAGACAAAGTATACTTGTAGAGGCATGCAGTTGGTTGTGGTCTAGTCGTATGTGTTTGTTTTTTTTAAACTACTGGGAGACGTTGAGTGTGACGCGTTTTTTGTGTAATTTTAAAGTAAAGTACTACATAATATTTACTTGCAAAAATATACGCAGGATTCATCATCACTGACAAAAAATATTTAATGTGACATAAGTGACCAATTAACATTAAATGATTTAATGTATCGTAACATGTTTCTTTATAACAATTTTGTCTAAGTATATACTTATAAAATTATATACTTGAGACTGATTTTATCACCGAACATAAGAGCTGCGTGCAACCAGTATATACGAGTATAATTATAACAAACAATACGTTATAATAATAATTAATAAGTTAAGTATTCGTCAAAACAATTGAATTAATGTCGCCAACATTATAAATCTTTCAAACTACACGTGTTACACACACAAGTTAACAAGATTATTAAAGTTAATTATTAGTTAACGGTTATTTGGCAGTGCCTTGGTGTAGAGATCGCATTGCGGCTGACTCACTGACATGTGATATTTGTTCACTCATGCGTGAGAGCCGCTGTAAAACCTCTTAACAGGGCTTGTTGAGTTGTTGCACGGAATTAATGAAATCTATGAAACTAAACATAAACTTTACCATGTATATTCTGTTTTTATATCTCATTGTAAATGAAAATGTTTCTTATGAGAATGGCTTTAAAACTGTACCTATAATTTAAACATTTTATAAATTTGTTTTTATAGGTATTTATATTTATTTTTGCTCTTGTCGATATGTACTGTATTTGATTCGTTTGTAGATGTTTTATTACCGGATACAGCTCTCATATCCTATTGAGGTAAAGGATTAGGCATCCACCTATGCAGAACGCTGCTCGACTATGAATTGGTGGACGTAAATGTCCTAATTTTTCCCTGCTCACGATAATTTTCGTCAACAAAAGAACACGAGTACTTACAGGTTTAAAAATGAAATCAAGATGCAAATTCAAATATTTAATCCCTGACTGTCCGATGCTATTTACTGGGGTATCAGTTATGATTCATAATGTTTATTATAATTCTATACGCTATATTGGTAATTATTTTTCTAATTTAATTTTTAATGCGGTATTGCCTGCAAAATAAATTACTTATCTATATGCGTATGAGATCGTTTTGTTGACATTTTGATACATACTGTGAATAACAATCTTTTAAAGATGGTTGGCATTACCTAGCAAGGAAAGGGAGATTTAAAAATACTCTATTATAGAAACGTTTTGAAAAGTTGCTTAGATCATAATCTCATTGAAATTAAAAGCGAACGTAAAGAAAATAATCTTAAAATAAAGTAACTGTGTAAGGTATATCTTTATTAACTCCCACGATTAACTATTAAAAAGAATGACAGTTCAAATATGATCTACGATTTTTTATTACTCGTAGTATGCGATGATTGTTATTAACCTATTATTATTAATGTATTATCTTGGTGGTGTATTCTCCCACATTCCTTACTTGTATCAGTGGTAAGAAGTACACAGCGTGATGTTGTTCTTAAAAGCATCGTATTAATAAATTAAGTTCCATGTTCCCTGAATTTTTGAATATATTATAGTCGTTAAAAATTAAAATATAGATTATATATATATATATATATATATATATATATATATATATATATATATATATATATATATATATATATATATATATATTAATATTTCATTGTTTCTGAAAACAATAATTTGAATATTAATATGCAAGTGTTTTTTTTGTTTAATTATTAATTATTATTTAGATACATAATAAAATTTAATGGCTTTTCAGTCGCACGATATTTGAGTAGATGAAGTTTGAATATTTTCCGCTGTACTGACTGACATAGGGACCATTACAGTGTATGAATACATCTATACTTATTGAATAACATATCCTAACTGATTAATTGTTGTTAAATTGGTGGAATGGAGGCTGATATTTTGTATGGGAGGTGTGAAGTTTTATAACTAGAAAACTAGAAGTTTCTTTTTTGCTTTTTTGCTATAATATTTATTTCAGCGCGAGCAAAGTCGCGAGCATAAGCTAGACTATTAAAATATAGTCATTAGAATTAAATTTGGGGCATTATATATATGTATATATATATATATATATATATATATATATATATATATATATATATATATATATATATATATATATATATATATATATTACGAACATAATAAAATTAATTTTAAATGATTCTCGTAAATAAATTAAATAGTCACGAACAACGTTAACGTGCCTGTCTTGGTTTGTTACATGTCGGAGCTTAATGTCGTCAAAACAATACTTAGAAAATATACATATATTAACATAATAATATGAATAATTCACATAAATACAAAATATATAAACATACTGCGTATAAGTATTGTTATGACAAGGGCGAATTTTATTTGAATAATGCTTAAAAAATAGCAAATGGTTTTTTTTTTTGAATAGATTAAATATAAGGTTTTACATTCTTTGAATTTGTTGGTTCGCTCGTTAGCTTGTTCGTTTTTTATTTGAACTCATCAAACTCCGGTATCTAAAAAACAGATTTGAAAAAATATTTTTGGGTTCGAAAGCCTGATTTATTCTTCTACTAAGAATGATGATAATATATTCAACAACTTAAATTAAAAAAAAAATTGTTACTACTTTAAAAATTGTAAAATTCGTTTAATGTGCATAAAAGTAGCACACACTAATGATATATATGTATTTTTGTTTTTTAATAATTTATTGTAGTTTATTATTTTTACTAACTATATCACACGGTTTCACCGGTAAGTGAAATAGCTTCTGTTACTTTATGAAAATATTAGCTTAGTTATGGTGAGAATATTGAAATGGGCGTGCACTGTTTGTGTGGTTTGTTTATCTATTTACAAATATATATATATATATATATAATTATAATAAAAAAAGTCTGGTAAATGTAACTGTTTGTACAATTGTCGTTTTAAAATTCTAGTTGTTAATAGACATCTTAATTAGGTAAGTAAAGAAAGGGCATCTTTCAAATATGTTTTATCTTAGAATTGTTTTTAAATTAGATTAGATAGATAGATGTCGTGTGTCTGTAATGGAATGAGCCTTTCGCAGCATTAAAATCAGTACTAATAAGTTATTAAAAAGAACGAGACTCAAGAAACTAAGCATATAAAGGTATCTATAATCTTGCTATCTGTAATCTCGGGAACTCGCGGAATTCATACAAGACTTAAACACACAAAATGTGGGCGAGATCAAGATTGCATTCCATAGACATATAATATGTATGATACATAATTTAAAATTTTTACTCTAGTGTATTTAATTTTATCATAATAAATTCATCAAGAACGAGGTTGCATACTTCTATTGACTTTGCCCGCAGTGAGGTCTAAATATAAAATATTCTTTGTTGATTGAAAAAGAAGGATCAAGCGCATCAAAGCAGTCATGCTTAACCATAATGTATGTACGTCAATACGAATTATCAATATAGCCGATCAATGGTTACGTAGAACAAAGCGGACCTCTATATTGGTCACGTAACAAACCATTTATGCACACAATAATACGAGGTGCATTGTTCGCGTGTAGTAGACATGGAGCATTCACGATATTCACGAGGAGCTTGAATTTGTAAATAGTATGTAATTATTAATTAACGATTTCGTAAATTTGTAATAAATGTAGACAAAACTAGAGTGGGATGTTATTATATTCTTCATATTTAAAAAATAGATTAAGGTTTAAAACGTTTCTATTTTTTGCGACCCGATTGCGACAGAACGAGGGTTATGTTTTTCGAGTGTATGTATGTATGTATGTATGTATTTATGTATGTATGTATGTATGTATGTATGTATGTATGCATGTATGTATGTCCATTTCTTTAGCACGCCCTACAGCCCAAACGGCTGGACGGTTTTTGACATATGAGGTGTCGTTGGATTTGTCTAAATTGTAGTAGTGACAAAGGCTATATACATTTTCAAAATGGCGCCTGCAAATGGCGGAATGAGGGGGGGGGAGTTGAATTTTTTTTCTTACTGTAGCAATATGGGTATCAAATGAAAGCTAGTAAATTGTTTTATTCTTTTTAGTTTATAATAAGAGTATTTTACGCAGTCGGGTTTTTATGATTTTTTTTTACAAGTTTTACAATAAATAATAATGATTTTTTTTACTAAATCCACTTGAAACAATCGTTATCGTTGATATAAATAATAAAATCAGGTTAGGCTTTAAATATATTCTAATTTTGTCAAGTAACAGGATATAGCCACTTAAGTTGCTATTATATATGGAAAATTTACAAACACGCATTTATAGGTACTAAAAATAGTTTCATTTGTACGTAATTATTGAATGATGTTATTATCTTTTATAGACATGATAATAATTACCAACTAGTGTCATAAAAAAGTTATGTAAGCATAGATTATTTTTAAGTTTTTCCTCAATGTAATGTGATTGAGGTCAAGATAATATGTTACAAGTAATTTATTTAGGAATTGTGTTAAAACTTTTAATATTTATATTACTGCGGTGTCATATTCGCCAAACCCGGAGAAGTGACGCGTATTAAGATCCAATTATTCTTTCCAATAGAAGTCTTTCCGGGAAAAATTTATTAGACCTGATCAAATTTACATGATTTGTCCAAAAAGAAAAATTATAACCTTGATGGTAAGAATATATAGCGTTTCCATCATGATAAATATAAACAAAGGTTAGGATGCGTTCAAATAATACGTAACGCAATTTTTGAAGATTTTTGTAACTAAGTCTCCCCCATGTAACGCACCGTAAAGGCCCAAACGTTTTTCTATACCCCCTAGACGTTAGGTAACACCCAAGTTACCATTTCTACCTAAAAACCTGCGCAAACAAAGTTTTTTTTTTGCAAATTCAATTTTCAATTTGTTTAATTAATTAAATTATTAATTAGATTTTTTTAATTCTAAAAATTATCAGACGTCACTCAATTTCAGTATCCTAAAAATTTGACATGTTGAAATTAAAAAAAAAAAAAACAATAATTATGCGAATTTTCGAATTTTCTTTTAATCATAATTGATTTGTTGTAGAAATTTCAAAAACTGTCAATGTCTGCTGGTATCAGTATTTTTTTAATAATTCGTATATTCTTTGCGTTTATTCGGGTATTCAACTCTTAAGGCATGACCATGCATGGTCAGGCCTGAAGTATATAACGCCTTAGACATAATCAAATATGAACGGGCATGATTATGTCTGACATCAGTCATTAACAGATCAGGCCTGAACGTAGCCAGCATGATCAGGCCTGAACGTATTTTACTCTTCAGGTATAATCATACATGAACAGACCTGATCAGACCTCATCAGATCATAATTATGAACAGCCATGATTATGTCTGAACATTTTTTCCCGGGTTTGTACAGCAGAATGACATTTATGTCGGGCTATTATAGCATCGTACCCTCTAAAAGTTTTGATACCTGTTCCATATACAAAATTAACAAAAAATGTGTATACTTATAAATAGTTTACGTAGTAGTATAAAGTATTTAAAATTTTAAATAAAAATAACAAAAAAGTCTTATATTAAACAAAAAATCAAAATATATTCCTATTTGCGTTTATAATATATGTATATATATATATATATATATATATATATATATATATATATATATATATATATATATATATATATATATATATATATATATAAATTGCTTTAAAGTAGAAAGTGAAATGCTTGATATTAAAACATAAATTTAATTATACATTATGTCACTGATGCAGCAGCTTAAACGGCCTTGCGGGTAAGGGTCAGAAGACCGGTCGTTGGGCCACTTCTCTATACTTTCGCTTTTAAATGATTGGTTCATGTGTTTAATCTCCTTAAGCTCTTATATAGGAAGTTGTCTCATTCCAACTTCCTCTTTTAGCTTAATGCTGTAGCTACGTTTTAGAGCAGTTGTCTTTTTATAATCATGTAGGTAACTAAGATTATAGAGCGATGAATACGCTAGTTATAAATAATTGAAGTTTTTGTGTTGTTTAATGATATAAGTGTACTTGGTGTACAATAAAGCATGCTCCTTTCTTTTTGTAGGGAAAAAAAAGGGTTTCAAAAGCCCCGCGTCGCCATTTTATATATTTAAAAAAAAAAAGCATTCGACTTAATGTAATGATAATATTGGATATCAAAATAGTTGAAAATATCCTAAGGAGATAAATTAGTTTCTTTTTAATCTACTATAAAAAAAAATTTATACAATATCTACAAAAATACATATTAAAAGTCGTTAAAACAACATGTTTAACGAATAATATATTTTATGGTAATTATAAAAAAAAAGAATAAGCATCTAATAGAAACATATAATAAGAAAAAACATCTTTACTTAAACATACTAATATAAGGATTTATTAGCCGTAATAGAAAAAAAAAGCATGTTTATTGAGAAAAATTATAGGCTTTAAAAACTTCACGTCTCGTAGGAGCTGATCACATAAATAAATGTCAAACATCTTAATGAAACTCGACTAAAATAAAAAATTTCAAGAACGATAATGTGATAAAATAAAACAATCACCTTGTTAATAATGGCTAATATCGTATTATTCACATATTTTTAATTTTTATGACCTGTTATTGTGTTGTTTCAAGGATTCTTGGTACTTACAACCTTAAGTGTCACAGTCAAGGTGCGTAGCTTCATGTATCTACTATTTTTGGCAATCCTCTAGTTCCATATTTGGTCTGACCTTTTGGTAATAAGTGTTAATGACTCGCTTATTCATTATGAAATATTAATGTTATTCCATATTAACATATTCCTCTCGTTTGTATTTTGGTTATTAAAATGAGATCGTTTTAACATAATTATCTGAAAGGTATTTATATATAAAATAAAGTATTAAGCATATTGTGGTAAAATTATTGAAATTTTAATTCAAACTAGGTAACAAAGTTACTAAAAATTAACTTATATTAATAACAATATGAAGCATTGGAAGACGCTTTCAAGCTTCTGGAATGGAAAGTATTCGGTCAATATAAATGGTAAGTATATCACTCACCTTCAATTTGCCGACGATATCTTGCTTATGGCAGAATCCCTGAAAGACCTCAGTATTATGCTCAGTGACCTCGATGGAGTTTCCCAACGGGTAGACCTTAAAATTAACATAGATAAGACAAAAATCATGTTGAATGTTCATGTCGTTCCCACCAGTTGGAACATTACTCTCGAAATTTTTGACGAGTACATCTACCTTTTTTTACGCTGGGAATTACCTTAACGCATCCTGCCGACTTGAGAGGTCAACCGTCGAATCCAGCTAGGATGGGCAATGTCATATCTCAGTGCCTGAAGTCAAAAGTCTCCCACCAATGTGTGTTACCAGTGATGACATATGGATCTGAGACGTGGTCTCTGACTATGGACCTTTTAAACAAGCTCCAAGTCGCACATCGTGCAATGGAGAGGGCTATGGGCTAGAAGGCTTGGTATTTATTTGCGACATCGAATCAGAAATGATGAGATCCGCAGACGAACGAAGGTTGCCGACATAACTCAATGAATTTGCAAGCTGAAGTAACTGTGGGCAAGGCACGCAGCTGGTAGAAATGACGGCCTGCAAACGCAGTGTCGGACGGCCGTCCGCGAGATGGACAGACGACCTAAAGAGTCGCCGAAAGCCGTTGGATGGGGGCTGCTTCGAACTGGTCACCCTGGAGGTCGAAGGGGGAGGTCTGCGTTCAGCAGTTCTCCAGTGGCTGATATGATATCATCATCATATCAGCCACTGGAGAACTGCTTAACATTACGTTATTTAATAGTGAGATATGTTATTTTATAGTGTTGTATAAGAGATAAATTATAAATTTAGGGAGGCCTGTCTCATATTGATGTCAATTTTTTTTCTATAATTTAAATAATTATCAAATGCTTGTATTCTACTTGTTTCCTTTTGTTACTGCGTTTGTTTTTTTTTTAATTATTGGTTTACGACGTTTATCTCACAATTTTGTGACGCACCTTACAGTTTTGTTGTTTGTGCTTTACTAGTACTTTATTAGTCAATCATATTTTTCTTATTAAATTGATTATTTTTTATTCAGATAAACTTGCATTTTTTACACATAGGTATACATACCTAGCAGCCACACTTAGTTAAATAACCAAAAAAAAAGCTTTGTTAGCCTAAGCGTTAAAAAAATATTCTGACAAAAAGTTTTGATACATAAAATTTATAAATATTTTGTTATCTATGGGACCCAATAGAACAAAATAGTGCGTCAGTTTGTCCTATTTATTGAACCCTAGAGCCTAGACGTTCAAGGGGCTAAGTGGCAGGCACGACGATGTCTTTTCAACTCTTTCTGAGTTTGATCAGCCCTCTCTCGATCTTTCTCAGTTATTTCCTTTTTGACCATGACAGCCACAAATCTTCTCTCTCGATCTCGCGAACGAATTAGTTAACTTAAAGTTGATTAAGTAAGTAATATTAAGAAGAAAATTTTAAAATGTTGTCTATAGAATGTTATCTAAAACAAAGTAGAAAATATCCAATATATAACTTGTCAGCCGCTTAATTAAGTACGCAAGTAGCTTCAATACATTCAGGTTTCCTGACATGGTATTAAAGATTTCCATAAAATCCCTAAAACTTGTGATAAATTGTAAATTTACACTTTATTTTCATTAAATTACCACGAATAGCGATTGCAACGAGGTTATCGAAATTAAAATGATTTTCGGCCGGTAGTTTTAATTAATACTAAAATCATGGCCATCGTACTCCTCAGATATTGATTTCTGTCGGCCGCCTGCGGCTGGTCACTGGGTTGAAGGTCGATTGTAACAATAAATTACAGGTTAATTAATGCAAAATAGTTTTGCATCATTAATGAACTATGGATAGTATTAAATGAACGGACGTAATTGTACGGGTATAGATAACATTCAGTTTTGTTTTAATATAGACAGACGGTAATATTATCTGATTTGCTTGATTGACGCATTTTTTACCTGAACATGTAGTCGACTACAGTATTAACTGTAAATGATTTTTTAACGCCCGTTGAGGAGTTCCATGTTTCTTGAAAGCTGGTCTCTGTCCATCTGATTCTAATAAAATTAACCCTTGAGATTAATCACCCTATCTTATACTCTTAAGCCACTTATTTAAAAGAAAAAGATTAATTAAACATGTACAATAACAGTTACTTTAGTCCAATCGCTCAAGGATATTATGCATCACAGTGTAATGACCTCGCTGCGGTGCTATTAACAAGGGCATAGTTAGGTCATACAAAGATAAAAAAAACAAGATGTATCTACAAACGTTTCCTGAATGTTTATTAGTTTATTTTTTGTACCATGACCTGATTCAATGAACAATACACGCTGAATGTGCATCACAATGCAGCGGCCTTGCGTTGCGCTGCGTTGATCGTTGCAAGGGCGCGGCCTGTGACATGAGTGTAATGACATACATATCTGATATTTACCCGTGTCATCAGACGAATTAGCTTTTTGACATTTTGAACTTTTTAACACTTTTAGAAATAAAATTAAAAAGTTAAGTTATTCAGATTTTGTTAGAAAATGAAACTATTATGCTATTTCTTAATTCACTATTAACTTATAAACGAAAATTGTCATCATTATCTACAGCTAAATCAGCCCTGAAACCTTGGAAAAACCGATGTACATTCGTACAAAAACATACTATAAAATGTTATTTTATTAAAAGTTTCCTCGATTTCCCTGCAATTCTACCATCATGACGGAACTTAGTGATTATCGGAACACCTCTACCTATAAATAAAATATGCACAGACGAACACAGTATTTATAATTTTTGAAGTCGGTTATAAATACAAACAATAGCAAATCCATGGTTTTGTTCAGCTATCAGGTACGGTCCAACCAATTCTACGGTTAGCAATGTATTTTCATACGTTGGCAACACAAACCCACTAGTTGTTTTATGTATCATGAATTGTTTTTCGCGGGTTCATCCGAATTGTTCCAATACTTGTTGTTTCACATTTATTTATACACTTTAGTGAATAACACACAAAGGGATAAAACGAATTGAACGTAACAAATATTAGGAAAAAGAGAATGATGACGATTGGGCGATCTTATCACTTATTAGCGATTTCTGCCAGATAACTTTAGGGTTATAGAATTATGGAGCTGAAAGAGGTATCTGGTCAAATACAATATATACTACATAAACATACATATACACATTCGAATGTATACTCATACGTACCTACGTATACAAAATATATGTATATTATGTACATTGTATATGCATATAAATAAATATTCATATATAACCATAAATCAAGTAAAAAATAGATAATAGTCCTTCACTCGTCTTTTAAAAATGTCCAAATTTTCAGTCTCGTGAATAGGTAAAGGTAAAAAGTTCCAAAGAAGAATATATACTATTGAATTTCAAATAATTGCTTAAATAATTAGGTTTTATACATAGATAATCTCAACGTAAGATTTTTAAAAAGAACGCAATACCTTGCTAAGGTATAGAGAATATGTAGATTCCGGCGAAGATGGATGGGAAACCACTTGAGCTTTAAGGGAAATTCAGAAACGTGGTCAAATTTGCGTTATCCAAATACGAACCGAATCACAACAATTTCAAGTCGCTTAAGTCTGTTTAAATGATCTTCTGTTAAATTAGGATAGTTTGCATCAGCGTAGTCAAGGACAGAGAGGAGAGATTGTGCTAGCATAGTTTTGGTAGGAAGGAAAGAGGTAGTAAGAAGAAAAGACTACAGGCGCCGTAATATGACATCCTTAATATGACAATTTTAATATTAAAATTTTTGGTTCATCCTATGTAACCTGATATAATATATTTTAAATCCTGTAACCTCAATAAACACGTAATTGCGCAGAAAAAAATATTCAAATTGGCTTCAAAATTGTCTGCAAATCATGCGTAAGTGTTAAAAAATCAAACAAATCAAATAGTAGGTATAGTATAGAACTACGGTACAATAATGTGTAGTTGATATTCAATGGACTAGTTCAGCAATAGGTTGTCACGTGGGACATTTTCCACACACTGTGTCGTCAGTTGCGTAATAAATGGGATAACTTTCTATATCGTCTGCGACGGTTTATTCCCTGGCGGCGGGTGGACTGTGGCCTGACAATTAGGTATAGATTTTCTAGTCGTTTAGTTGCTGTGCTAGGTAATAGTAACTATGAATACACTATAAATGTCTCGCGTTTATGTTTACTATTCCATTACCCATATTATATAGTCTATCTTCTCTGATAAACAGGCTTTCTATTGCAAGTAATTTTAAAATCGGACCACGAATTCCGAGATTTCAATAAACGATAAATTCTTCCGCCTTATAATTTAATCATAATAGATAAATAGTAAATCGTTAGAGCTTAATTGTATAGGGCCAGAGTCAGCTGGGAATGAAAAGACTTGAGATACTTCTTGGTATTATATTTCCACCTTCTCCAATTATTGATCAACGTTATTATACTTAACACAATAACACTATTCTCACTTATATAATTTAATAACGATGTTTCTAGTTCTAAGATTCAAGAAAGAATGCCGCGGTCGGAAAAACGTCGCTTTAAGTGAGGTGGCCAACCGATATTTTTTTAATGTTGTAGACACGTAATGTTAAGAGTGGGGGTAGTCAATTGACATTCTAAAAAATACTTAAAATTAGGTAGTTTTGTGCATATATTAATGAATAAATATCGGAAGATATTAAAGAATATAAAAAATTACAAATTAACCACAAATTTACCCTACAATTGGTTCCCCGTTCTATAATTTAATTTATCATTGTTAAAGTAATTACAATAATTATTTATATGACGACAATGAGATCATGTCAATTGTAACTGAATTTTATGTGACGTTGATATTGACGATATCAGACAGTCGTGGTTTTAAATCCGTGTTAGCATGGCTAAGTTTTCAACTATTGAAATTCATTTGAAACTGGAAAGTGATGAAAAAACTGTGTGTGTAAAATATACTCCTTAAGAACGATTCTCTAAATAGGCACAAATGATTCGTATGTGACACAGAATACCACTTATATCACAGAATACCACTTATATCGCCTATTTTATAGTTTTTACGCAAAAATAGTGCCCTTTAGATTTCTGAGTCAATAATTGTCCGTTATTAATTTGGCTTTATCATCAAAAGGACTCGATAAGCGTGCTCTCAACCACTGATTCCTCCGAGCTCACGCGCGGACTATATGTCTTAATACTTACGACTGAAAAATGAAAATAGGTTACGCACAAAAAACTTAAACTCACGACTGAAAAATGAAAATAGGTTGCGCACAAAAACGAAGGTCGACGAACGAGGTCATTCAATCAGTAGATTTTACTCCTCATATTTTTTTCATGCAGGGGACCTTATATGAAAATCGATTCTTAAGAGAAAAGGGTACCTGAGAGACTTGAAAAACAGATATTTGAATAAAATGTTTCTGTCTCGCTCTCCCAGACCTATCCACAAACAGCAAAAAAGGGGACAACTGCAGCTCAGACCGATTTAGGTAGATAATTATTGACCAAAAACAACGTTTCGTAGTCGACTATTTCCTCCCCAAAACATGCCATTTTTTTTAATGTAACTAAAAAAAAACCTTAAATATGCGTATTTTTTTTTAATTAGTGTCTGAAAATGTATAAAAAATTAGGCAATATTTCTAGTTTTTGAGGACTCCTACTCCCTATGATAAAAAAACCAAGACGTTGTGGCATGGTCATGGCAGTTAAAGGTTTTATGTTCCAAAAATAATTGATCTAGTGTCATTATCCAGGGAGGAAACAGTCGACTACGTTTATATGGAGAAAGAGCCCGTATCCTCTCCTCTTAAGGAGTAAACTCCAAAAATTACGAAGAAATTTACATGCTTTGAAAGAAGTTCTGATTTATACATATTCACCAATCCGCATTGGAGCAGCGTAATGAATAAAGCTCTAAATCTTCTCCATGTTAGGAGAAGACGCAGTTACTAAGCTGTGCCCTATTTAAATGCTGTACAGTACAATACTAAAATGATTGAAGTGTCGAAATACGAATGTGTTTTAAAATGGAGGTGTTTATTAATATGAAGTGAGGCGTTTGATACTGTCGTGCGATCCCACCGGATGTTTAGCGTTACTGTCGGAATACGTATTACAATGTGATACTAGGGTTGTAGGTATTTGATATCTACTAAATTTTTTAAGTCTGTAAATATTGATATTTATTATTTTTTTTATATTTCAAAATAAGGTGACTTTTAACTATGAATTCCTTACAAGCTATGTATTTTTAATACTTGTCAAAATCTAAAATGCATTTTATTAAGTATACGTTTAGATAATATTCGTTTACATGCCATAATATTATCCATGTATTTCCAGTAATTCATATGAGAAGTTGTTTTTTAAAGTAGAGTAAAAACATTATGAGCTGTTTTAAAACTGTTAAAAACACATGTGTTTTAGTCGTTTTTTTTTATTATAATAAGTTTAGTGATTCTGATAACCCTATCAACAATAATAGACTGCCAAAAGAAAATGTTAATCCGTTTGGGTTGCTAATTGTACTGCAGCTTACCTTCAGTTTGCCTTCAGTCAAATATCGGTTAGGTGTTAGAACACGCGAATGATAAGTCATAGTGCTAAATATATTTTAAAGATTTTATTGTGTTTAATACAAAATTAATAATTATATATGAACTTGTTTATGTTCCGTTAATTTACACGCATATATATCTCTGTTTTATGATACTTATTTAATATTTATGTGCTTATTAGTATATCTGATGAATGGTGCAATATTGTTTGTTTTTTATAGTGAGTGTATATAAATAGAAAACTTGTTTCTCAATTTTATGTATCTTAATGGTGACAGTTTTAACATTAAATGAACATGGCGCCATCAAGCGGCGGTCACAAATACTTTTGCACTTCACATCTTGTAAACAATCTGATTATGAAGACTTCGATTTTAATAGTTACAACTACTCGGTAAGAGATGGCGCTGATTAAGCGAAATTATAATAAAAATATAAATAAAAATGATATTATTTCAAATGTAATGTATAACTATAAAAGTTAATTTAAGGTAAAATTTATTTTTGTAATATCTCATTTTGACTTTTGTTAAACAGGCGGAGCCAGGTGAAACCATAGCAACAACCAAAGAAGGTATGCTATGCAATCTAATTTTTGTTGATTAATTTATTTTAAATATAAAAATAAGCAATTAAAATATTCCTTAGCAAAAAGAGTATCAAACATGTAACATGTACATTTTTATAACAGATGGCGTTTAGTAAAGTTCTTGTGTTTCATATGATTAATATGCGATAGAGTACAAGACTTATTCAAATATAACAACAACTGGGAAATATCCGGGGAAATCCTAACGGTACCTCCCTATCATATAAATTTTTATCTTACCATTTTATCCATCTATTATTTTAATTTTTCATTTCCAGAGGAATGGGTGACTCGTAAGACAAGCGAGGTGACGACTACGCGGCAGATCGCGACGCGGGTGAAGCGCGAGCTGGTGCTGGAGGACGGCCGCATCCTCGTTGATTCCGGGCCAAAGATATCTACCTCTGTCAATGAAGACACGCATACTACTAATTTTCAACAAACTGAGGTGAGGATATATTATTATAAACTCCAAGTTAAAGTATATTTCATAATTTACCTAAATTTCAGGGTAAGAATGTAGATTCTACTGAGAAAAGCTGACAAGAACCTTAGATACTCTTTTAAAACGATTGAAACGATGTTCAGCATATTATATTGATTCCATACTGAATTGTTTTTATCTTGCTCTTTTTTTCAACATATTTTTTTTATATATCATAATAAGGAAGGAATTCCCATAAACTATTTCTTATCAAATGTCTAAAATAAAGTTTTAATATTTCTAGCTTAAAAAAATACAAATCTATCTATTTTACCTACTTGGAGTAGAATTTCGAAACAAACTTTTAATAGTCTTACCTCGGCGACTAATCAGTAAGACAGGATATGTTGTTTTATAAGAATAGATAGGTATTATCTGAACAGTATACAATTTAATATATTTTAATAAATGTGTGTTGCATTGAATATTACACTTCTTAGTACCTACGCCTAATAAGGAGCACATCCAAATAATATAAAGGTCTTAAGTATATAAAAAGTAATCATTTGTGCATTATTTTTGTGTCGTTAGTTTAGCAATTCAGAATTGAATTTATAATATATTTTTATAGCATAGAGTACCCGAGAATCAAAAAGGGGAAGAAAATGCTGAACTTACGGAAGGAGATGGCGCTCGACCCGTTGAAGGTAAACTTTTAAACTATTTGCTTTATTGTTTTTTTTTATCTATTTAAATATAATGTGATCACGTTAGACTTGTATTGACACAGTGCATATACAATACATAAATTATCTTAAATATTTAGTAGGTAGGTACTGTATTAGGTATGTGTTAACGAACGAAACTATTTTTAAAACAACGAACTATTTTTTTACAACTAAATACAATGCTGAATTATAATTGTATAATATTTTATATCAATGTATCTGTTATATCGATCATATCAATTTCTATTTTATAATTGCATATAAAAGAGCCCATTTAAACCAACTTTTATACTAGTATAGACATTGTTGAAAGTTATTACAATAATACTTTTATATTTATTTATATTTTAGCACTCGAGGACGCACCTGACGGTACAATTGCACCAGCCGGAGCAAAAGTTCTTGTGTCATCTTGCGTGGTCGCCAACCCGGATGGCAAGGTGCGAGAGAGCAAGGAGCGACGCGTGCTCACCAGAAACATTACTGAGCGCGTTCGAGAAACCGAGGAGAGAATACATCGAGGGGACACTACGCATGATGTGAGTGCATTTTATTTATTCCATAATATAACTAGCAATGGACGTAGAATATTATTTTATTTTAGTCATTGTGTTCAGTAGTTAACATGATGTAGTAAAAGGTTATCGTAATATGCTTTCGACATGGAATTATTATGTACTAGGTACAACTGGAAGGCTTACTAGTCAAAACCTGTCAAATAAAATTGAACTCTATATGTAAGACGATATCGTTGTTTTTAGAAAAACAATTTAGTTTTTAGAAAACAATTTAAGCTTCGTTGTGTCTCTTTCGCACGATTGCCATGTAAAATATTTGATTCCTTTAGTAGAATAATATTGTTTAAGAAATGAAAATTAAAACGTCCTTTTTTGCATAATATGATAAACTTATGTGAGTACCGCAGATGTACTAAAACAAATTACTTTCGCGTACAGTTTTACTTATTAAGAACAAAAATATTTCTCACAATAGCACCGTAGGTAATTAGTAAATATTATAAATTTATTACTAGCAATACCGGTAAATATGGTTGTCATGTCAGCTGTTGTAATTTAATGGCGTCTCCTTTGTTGTTCTAAGTGTTGACAAGGACGGGTGAAGTTTTGAAACCTCTCTTTCGGCTCGCGTTTATAATCTGAGTGAACCTTCCAGTTGTAGTACATAATAATTCCATGGCTTTCGATCAATGTGTCAAGGCTAAAACTAAATGGTATTTCTATCTAAATAAAATTATTAAATGGAAAACGAATACTTATATTATTATTATAACATAATTCATAATAAAACATAAAATTATTAATTAAAAAAAGGAAAAGTTATAATAATTATATCATCTTTTTGGATAATTATTTTAAAATTAATTGATTTCGTATTTATTACATGTAATTTGGCCAACAGTGTTTAAAAAAATGGTTAAATAAATTTATCACCTAATTTAAATTTATATGTGCTATAAGCACATTCGCTAGGACTTATCAAAGCCAACCGATAGCCATAAATATTAGTGTAAGAGAGATCGCGGGAGACATCTAGTTGCTGCATATTTTAATACTTAAAGATTCATCTACTGTCTGAACAAGTGCGTATGCTCTTATCGGGGATATGTTGATCGGGTGTCAAGGATCGATTCTATTCAGAGCACGCTATCTTGTACCCGCTAATGGAGCCCTGAGAACCAAACTGTGACTCTGATGTAAGTCGTTCTGGATTCCTGGGCCTTCAGTGATAAAACGTTTTGCTCATATTAATACGCTTAAAGAGATCGAGATATAATATATTCATAAATTATTGTATGTATAGTATGCTTATTTTAAAACGACTAAATGGAAGATTTATCAATTCGACCCGTATATATAATTATATATATATAATTTATATATATAATTTTACGTATAACAAGATACAACTTTTTATAGAGTAGGCAAACAAACGCCCAAACGAACGATACATAATGTTACTGTTCTCATTAAGTTTCTTTTTGTTTCAATTACAGTGCAACCTCGATATAACGAAACTGAAGGGAATTAGAAAATATTCGTTATAGAAAGTAATTCGTTATAATGAGGTTTGTTACATAGAGATTAGATTGGAATACGATTCGTTTTAAGAAGGTAAGAAAGTGGAATTAAGTGGAAATAATTAAAAGGATACGTCATATCAAGGTTCTAAGTTGAAAAAATTCGTTAAATAGAGGTAAATACCTTCAACCGATATTCTGCAATGATTAAAAATTCGTTATAAAGAGGTTTTTGATAAATGTTATGCGTAATGTAGAGGTATATTTTGTATTAGCTCGTACGGGCAGTTCTAGGGATTACGAAAAATTCCTTAAATCAAGGAAATCGTTATATCGAGGCTCGTTATATCAAGGTTTTACTGTATTTCTTCAGCACCAACTCAAAAGTAAAAAAAAAGAAACATAATAATTGTACCATATGTCATCTTCACAATAAAGACTAATCAGTTCTCATAATTATGACAAAAATCTGTTAAGCCATTTAAGATACAGATCTTGCAAACAAAGACAGTACAAGAATGTCATCCTTTTAAAGCAACAAAAAGATACAAAAAAAACCTGAGATAATATTTTTTTTTAGCAACAAATATAATTTTCATAAAATTGTGCAGGGTTTTCGTTTTAGTTAAAAACACACAAAAATTAAAATAATTTTACTTTAAATATGGTAAATTAATCCTTTTTGACCGCGTTGGATGAAAAATGAACACATTTTTACGAGTGTACGATCATCTTGCTGCAAGTTTCGTGAGTTCTTTGTTCTTATCGGAGGTCATCTGAAGCTTTTTGAAGGCAAACTTGTTGCTGATAAGCGCGACCGCATACCAGACCCGTACCTGTTGTTACTGATCATATCTCCCGACGTGCCACGAATTCGGTGGAAGCAAACTAACATAGAATATCAATACAGTTATAAATAATGATAAAATGTGCTTCATTAAGAATGTGCTAGAAATTTTCTTATTAATCTGATTAAAGTGTCAGAAAGGATTATTTTAAGTTATAGCAACAATAATATAAATAAATATCACCAGTTAAAAATCTAAATGGCATTGAAAATTAAAGGTAACTGGCGCCGCTCGGTCCCATTATTTTATTTTTTATTTTTATTAAAAATGTTATGAGGTTTATTACTACTGTTGTATGTCGCGTATATCTTTTAAGGAGATATTAAGGAGACTTTTATTTTAATTATCAAAATCTGGTAAACAGAAATGCAAATTGAAATCGTTGTTTTACTGTCTGTTTTTAAGTATCAGCAAATCACGATTACAGTAAAATTAAAATAATACAGTACAGTATGTTATTGACTGGGTATTCAATAATAATAGATACTATCTTTTATTTATATCTTTTTGGTAGAGCTTATTTTATTTTACAAGTTTCATTGTATTCAATCTTATTACTATAGTCTAACAAGTACCTAGTGTTATTACTTTTTGTAAATTACTCATTATTTATTGATGTTTTCGAAAATGAATGTTCTATCGACTTACAAAAGTAGGGTACACGGTACGTATCGTAAAATGGAGCAGCGTTTATACAGATGAGGGTTCGCATAAATCGATGGGATATTTTGAAATTATAATTTGCTTGGAGATAGATCGCCGCGGGCGCCGCGCCCACGACTCGCAACTGTTGCAATGTTGAAGCGCTCGCAACATTAAATATATGTTTTATAAATAACTTTACTCCTGAAGATACTGTGGATAAATCTGTAAATATAGGTAATTAAAAAATAATGTTTAAGACATGAATGTGAGCCAATAAAAGTACCTATTCTTATACTTTCAGTTCTATGATCACTTATTTATTTAGACCTTTATACGCCGAGTTGCACGAAACAAATTTTAAATTTAAGTGTTTATTAAACTAATTTAATCACAAGAATCGTGATTATCTGTTGCACGAAACCTACATCTGATTAAGTTAACAAAAAAAATTTAGTTTAATTAAAGACCTATCTAACGGATGATAAATTCCAACAGCTTTAAATTAATCATGAGATCAACTAATTTTAAGATTAATTGCAACTTAACTAACGGAAAGTTAGCGACGGTTTCGTGCAACTCACCGTTAATCTCTTTAATTTATGCACACGGTAAGTGATATTATTTTACTGTTTATCATTAATAAAATAGTAGGCATTTTAATCATACTATTTTATTGCCAAGCAATTTGTTAGCATATAATTAGTTAATGATACTTTGAAACGTTATGTATCAAAGTAATAGAAGTTAATTCATATCTATCATCTGCGTAAATTATATGATTATAGGTTGCGTAGCTTAAATATGGTGCTAAAAGCTATACTATTTGTTGAGACCTATTACTTGTTTATAAATACTTTGTGAATGACCTCTGAGATACAGTTTCTTGCGCAAGTACCTTTAAATTTATTTTATAAGCATAAAAATATATTTCAGTGTTTTAATAAAACTTTATTTTGATTCTTCCTGCGGTTAAGTCTGAATTACCATAAGAGAAAATAAAAGAGAAACTTGTGTTATAATAAACTACGGACTTTTTAGAATTTTGTTTTAATTAATACTACAATTTATTCCATGCGTTGCTTGCTTAATAAAACAACTTTTCAGAATAAAGATATTTTAATAAAAGTGAAATCCGTCAATTTTCTAAAAAGTCTATCTTTTATCTTCATGAGGAATCTAGTTTATTCTCTATTGTCGAAATGAACTTATTAGTAGTATGGTGCGATTTACATATACCAAAGTATAAGTTATTTTTATGAAAAATCATGTGACTCGGCAGTTTTACATTTGATATTTTTTTGCCAGTATCGTCAACTCACAAGCGAATATTTATTCGAATAAAAAAAAAACCCAATCGAAAGGTAATAAGCAACGATTTGCTTCGGTGTTAAACTCGATTGGAAATAGCAATCGATGTGAAGTTGTGAACCGATTTTTTTGTCCGATTCGATTTGAACATTGGATCTAAATTCTCGTATTCCTAACATAAGCCAGTAATTCGAGCTTAAGCATTCGTAATATCCTGTTTTCCAATATCGTTTTTAATAAAAAAAATTGCTTGGATGTTGTGTAAGCTTATTTTTCAGTTTCAAAGTACTTATTGACTCGATAGAATATTATACAAGTATACTCTTTAACTATCATTTACAGACAGTAAGCGTTACTAATGGTTATTTTAAAATATAATATAATTATTTTAGAACAGCATTAACTCAAGCAGTCAAGCACATACATGATTTAAAGTAATAGCATACAAACACATACACAATAAAGCTATTTGTATAGCATTTCCAATTAAAATTATAGTATAATAACTTAAACTTTCTTATTTTTATTTGATTCGGATTTCGGATTTTCTTATTTATATTATCCTGACATAGATAATAAACCATAATTACAGAAAATTATTTAATGTGCATCATGTTAAAAGCGGTAATTTCTGACCGTTTCCGATTTTAAAAATCATTGTTGGTTTTTTTATTAATTATTTTTTTTTGTCTGTCTATAAATGTTAATGTGATAAAACGTGTTTAGCGATAAAGAGGGTTTGCTTTAGCATCAAGCGCGTTTATAATTTATATATTATGTTCATTAGATAATTATTTGCGCTTAAAAACTTATTGTCAATATATGTTTACATTTTTTTCTACAATATTTCCCATTAACTTAAAATCGTTTAGTGATTAAAATTTGAACAAGAATGAGCCAACACACCAGAGTATGGTTTTTGTCATTGGTTATACAAGCGGACGGACGGACAGCGGAGTATTAATTTTAGGGTCTCGCCACTGTTTGTATACGGAACCCTAAAACTGATCAAGGTTTACTATATTTGTAATATAACACATCGACGCTAAAAATAACCCTGACATAAAAATAAAAATGCTTGTTTATATTTCTGCACTTGCAAATTGCAATATTTCAACAACTGTGAGGAAAGTCATTGTAAATCACTTTTTTTAATAAAAATATCCTTTTAAAAATAAAATTCATTTTTAATATTTTGTACCAAAAATATTGAATAGAACTTCACGTACGATCATGTAAGGCGTGATCAGTTATGTGTCTATATAACATGATATATATTTTTTTAATTTCAATTACATTTGGAGTTGGAATCTATCGTCATTGTATTCAATTATTTTATTTGTTAAGTATATTCTTGGGATAAATTTTGTTTATATAAGTGAAAAAATATATTGTTATTTAATATTTTGTATGTAAATAAAATTTCATACATCAATACATAAGTCATGTCATTGTTTAATATACATATATGCTATGTTTATGTAGTACTTAGTATTATACCATACTTATAAATTTATAGTACCTATTAGATTTATAGATAATTATCACAATTAAGTGACAGGGTTCGGTAGTTAGTGGATGTTACCGCTCAATATAACCCTTTTAGTGACTGCGTTCCTGAGCGCCATTCAATGGCTTTAATATGATTCCTGTCACCTCCCATTTTTAAGGTTTATTAGACCATTTACTAGTAAACATACCACTTGTGCTCAGCTTTGCGACCAATGTTGCGCATTAGCTTTGCCCTATATCTTCTCTCTGTAAACTCCGTTAATCTGACTCAGTTCCGGAACTGTCCAGAATTTCGTGTCTTCGCTTTCCGTGATTGCCATTCATAAAATCCTGTTTTTAGCACTGATAATTCTAGATATTCCGTACTCACGTTGGTCTTCCCAGCTGTCTGAGTACGTGGCTCATCTTTGTGATTTTCTTGTTATAAGTTGCCTTCGAAGTTTATGAGTGTTTAGTTTCTCAATCGCACTATTTGCGTTGTAGAACAAATTTCATCTCAATAAATGCGTTGTAGGTTTTCCAGGTAGGAATTTCTTATTAGGTTATGCTAAAAATGTAAAAGGAATCTTCCGCTTTAAATGATTTAATATAGAGCCGGTTATAGTTGAGAACTCTTTTCCGCAGCTGACTTCTCACTGACAGATAAAAAAAAATGTTTTTTATCTATGGATCTGGTCACTCAATTCATGATAAAGGAATATAAAACGACTAGAATTACTCGTTAAGATACACACCATTTGTTTACAGAGCAATAACTTCAGTTCTAGACAATGTAATATATAATAATATGAAACCTACACTATTAGACCTCCAGAATCACAACTGTGAAAACCGCATTCAATTTCGTGTAGCATTTTCCCGTGATACCGGAACAATCATACAGAAAGATATACTAAAAATCTAAGACAATTTTTTTTTCTATTGTTATCATAAAGATTTTAGAATTTATTTCTTTTAATATTTCTCATCTACAGGCATCGGACGTTTACAATGTTATTATATATCGACTGTCCCTACGTATACTATCGAAACTGAAAAAAGGTACTTTACAGGAGAGCACTTTTAAGTTAATTTTGTGTACAAAATTGTCATTTATTTGTTAAGTATCGATATTATACTCATAAAAAATGTGGTTTAATATGTATTTTTTTAGCTTATTCTCTTTTTTGTATGAAAGCATATATAAAAAGGAGTTTCTTAGTGCAATAAAAAAAATTCGCAAATTTTCAGTTTCGATACTGTACGTAGGGACAGTCGATATATAGAAAGATAACATCAGATCTGTCTTACTTTTATTCGTCACCTTTACTTTAAAATGATTAATCCAAAATTATAAAAGCATTTTTAAATGCAATGAATTAAAGTCATATATATATATATATTACTTATATACACGTATACATATATACTATTAATGAGTTAAGACATGGTTTACTAGGCGCGTCTGTCATTCTAAGGCCTCGATTATAACGCTAGATGAAGGGTAAGGTGGATAATATAAGAACTGCAGATAAAATCTACAAGTACCGGCCGCTACAAGAATTCATGTGATCACAAACTAGATCCAATCTCAGATAGCAATAACAAGGTGATGTTAGGAAAAATTACCTCCTCGACTGTATTCTTTGTCAAACCGTTTAAACATAACGATGTTACTATTTGTACATTAATATTCATAACTTAAAAAGAAATATTAACAGTTCACAATGATATAGTTTTATGGGAATCGAAATAGATTTTACTGTCATCTATTTGCATAAATGTGATTATGTTGACAGTTTCAATGATTTGTTATTGTAATAAAATTGTGGTTGGAAAGTTTATTTAAAATATTCGATGATCAATTTATAAACAAGGTTAAGTTTAATAAAAAATTGTTAAATATTCTTTTTTGCTATAATCAAGAAAGATTTAAACTTAATAATAATAGCGTTTATACAATATGTTGAATTAATTGTCTTTATTAAAATAAAATTTTCGACTAAGCCGTAAATTAATTCTAATAAATAGAAGAAAGTAAAAGCTATTATTATTCTTAATTAATATGAAGCTAGTTTGATATTGTTCTCTTAAAAAAAATCGTTAAACTGTAAAGTTTTTTAAATAAACGCGATAAAATCCGTTGTAGACTTTTAATTAAATGAAAAAAATAGTTTTTTTTTTTACTTCATACCGGATATAAAATAATACAATTCAGCAATATTTTAACTTTGTATGAAAACCAAACCTATTTTTATTTCCTTAAGGCCCATAATTTCATTTATGGCCATAATGCTGTTGTTGTTGTCGCTAAAATACTGTCGCTATTATAGTTCTGTTGTTAAGAACAGTTACAGTTTTTTTTTATAAGACATAATTATTTAGAATTTTATATTAAGTAACGGTTATTAAAAATTATAATAAAAATTAAGGAAAATATAAATTGGCTTTATTTGACACTAATTAATGATGACAAATCAGTTTACAAAAGCAGCAGGTTTGAATCTTTGCACACAACAACAACAACAGCATTTTTGAACCCAGAATAGAATGATTATACCGCTGGTCAGCAGTCTGTGTATTTTGGAACACACCTTTATTTTGTATAAAGAAAAACGTTATTATAAATATAATAGTAAAACAATTATGATCACAATTATTCGACTAAGGCTAAATCAAAATGCTGAGGTCAATTTCATGTTTTTTTTAAAACTATTTTTAAATGTCAGAGAACTTTCAACAATGATTACAAAGCGGATCTACTTTAACATAATCAAAAATATTAGATAAAGATTATGGATATGAATACTTAAGACATAATGGGTATTGTTATTGTTATTACTTGGGTTAATTTAAATAATCTTTCTACGATCTCTATCATTGTTTATATTTAGAGAGTTATTTTGTTTATAAATTTTTGCAAATGTGCCATAACTTTTTTTTTGTTTATTTGTTTTTTTTTGTTATTGTTTCAAATTGTAATTTATCTATTATTTAGGTCTTGGGATTCCTCTTGCTAAACAATACTTGATATTTGGTCTAATTTTACGTAATATTTTGCTGTAAGATTTAAATGTTTTTAATTATTTAATCAGTCATTTCGTTAATTTTATTATGAAAATTATTGAACATTCTTCTCTTCTTTTCTGCATAGCATTACTAATCCGGGATATTAACAGGGGCTGTCCTTCGACTGAGTCATGCGAGTTCATTACGAAATTTGGTAACGGGTAAAATTAACAGTATAGAGACTTTAAAATATTTCTTATTATATTCCACGAGGTTTTAGATTCGTTATAATAATAGATATAGTTAGAAAATATAATTTAAGCTAGAATTCAAAAATTAGTATATACCTTTATATCTAAATGGAATAATGTGTACAGACATTAGCATTGAGAACTGTCCATATATATCCTTATTATGTTATGCATATAAGGTCGTAGGGAATACGCGTACGTCATCCAAGCCATTGATTATATACAAGACGAAACCTATAACCTTCGCCATCGCGTTGACATTGTGGTATTTTAAGCGTCTGCAAAGTCAAAGTGAATTAATGTAGCAGACAGCGGTCAGATGGTAAAGATTTTAGTTATTTGTTTTGGCATATTTATTCACAAATAATATAATATAAACATTTATATGTATTATATAATAGAAAATTAGAAATATTTTCAGGCCAGATTTTTTAGTACACCAGAATATACTTTAGATATATATATTGATTATTATAGTCCTCGCCTTGAAATTGCCCTCATATTATATAGAACATAAAATTTTAGCTTTTTATAGTTTCTCATAATATATTTTATATTATACTTTATAGCAATTTGATCATACATTTCTTTAATATATTAAAAATAAATAAATGATATTGTTGCACTTTGACTTGAATTTTACTTAATACAAAAGCTTTATTAGATAATTTGTAAAGATATTTGAAAAGGAGAACCTCTAATTTATCCGATAAAACAGTGTAGTAAATCGTATTATTGGCAATCCGCAAAGGTTGAAATAGGTCTATGTCCTTAGTGGGACCACTGTATGTTAATGGGATATTCAATTTCGTGACCTTACACCTCTGGTTATGTTGATTGTATCATCCTTAATATATACGACCGGGTATATCTCAGACGAGTGAGCTTGTACAATAAAATATTCAAATACGAAATAAAGCTCTAATACAATTTATTATATGGTATAAGTATATGTATGTAAATATTATTTTACAGTTTCGTATTAAAAAATTTTGATATAATTTATAATTTAATTATATTAGTTTAATCTACAGCATCGCACCATTTTAATATTTTGAAGTAGTTGATGCACTGGTATAGAAATCATGGTACATTGTTTAAAAACATTACAATATCAGATTATGTAATCAAGTGTGGACTGACAACATATAAAACTGATCTGATGAATCACATAATTATTCATGAAAAAACCCATTGATAATATGTTATTGTTAGAATCTAAAACTTTTACGTAATAATTACTGATGTATGTTTATATATGTTACATTCAATTATTCATATAATTAGAGATAGAAAATGACTTATAGATTACTTTTTTTTTTTTGACTGGCCGTTGGCGCAGTTTGCAGTGAACCTGTTTTCTGCTCCAAGGGTTGTGGGTTCGATTCCCGCCCCGAGTCTGGGTGTAATATATATTTATTTATTATATGTATTATTTATATGTATATTTATAAAAAAAAATGTATATCAGTCGGCTGTTACCTAAAACACAGGCATTAAGTTGCCTACCTTAGGAACAGACGACGTTGTGTGTGTGTTAAAACATATTTATGGTAGACTCATGACTTTAGTTTGGTAATACGCTGTCTACATTGTAAAGTATACAATAAAACTTGTTACAAAACTATGTATAACCTTTAGCCTATATGCTAAGAATAAGCTATTACTTGGATGCTGCCGCAGGCATTTTATTTTATTATGTTTGTTATTAACATTTGTGTACGTAAGATATCTTGTAGAAGCATCAATTTAAGGTTACTTGATCTATGTATATTATTATTACATTATTTAAATATCTATTTAATAAACGTGTAATTAAGATTTCCACCAAAAATAATTGATTGTTTTTTAGAATCATCTTTGAAACTATAAGAGGTGGAGAGAGACCAAGATAGAAAGAGTGATTTTTGTGAAGATAGAAATCTTAAAAATAAAATCATTCGTAATGTATAAATAGGTACTATAAACATAATATATTCTACTTATAACTACCGAACCTATGTTAATTATTCCTTCACCGTTAGAATACTACATTATCCACAAGAAACACAGATTTTAAAATATCACGTTATAGCTCATAGTGGGTTGACAGTATCCACAAAAGTCAAAGCACGTGAAAAAACGGAATTACAAATAATGTCATTTTCCGCTACGTCACCTATAAGTGTAAAGTAATATTAATTGCAACTACACCTTAAATAGAAAGTCATTCGTATGAGTACAGTTTTTAAAGAGTTATTGACCCGTGCTGTGTTTATGAAATGACTGCGACCGGTTTTCGATTTCAATGCTACTCTTTAGACTGTTGCTTTTGCTTAAAATGCAAAAATATATAGAGCTTATATAAATATTTTAATTAATTCATTTCATTAATTGTATTATGCTAAATAATTAGAATATTATATTAGCCAGTTCTGGTTATAAAGTAGAGATTGTATTTTTTATTCGCCAAAACTAAAAGGCGAAAAAACTGTTACAGTCTATGAACTTACAGTATCTATTATATGCGGCGAGGTAAAGGTGTTATTGTCAGTTAAATTGATCGATACTTTCAAGACGTTTATACTTTTTTTTTTTGATTTTGTATATTACAATGCCACTTTCTTGTGTACATCGGTTCTCATCAGTATTACGTTGATTCAAATCGAAATAAAAAATATGAATCTTTGATTCGCGTGAGTTAAGCAATTTATCCGGTATTCAAATGGTCGATGATGAATCAGTGGAAGCTTTTTCATAAAATAGAGAGTAAGTTGGAAGTGCTATTGTTGACATTCTAGAAAAATTAAGATTAAACATATGATAAACAGCTAACTAAATATTATTTCAAAAAAACAACAGAAATGTGTGAAAAATAATTTTGTATTTTAGTAACTTTATACTGAAAAATTAGAAAAAATTTGAAAGGAATTTGCGTAGCAAGAGGATTTTTTTTTTAACAGAACTTAACTTATTTAAATGTAATAAAATAATATATTATGTATTTTTATGGTCATATAAAGAAAGGCAGATCTTGCGTGTTTCTGCCACAATTATTTTTGAAGTTGTTTTTTTTTATTATTTCTTACTATTCTGTGACATTTACTCGTACACAAGTTATCTAATGAAAAATAGCATATACAAAATCTATGGTTATGTGATAATAAAATATACTTTTACGTTGTTTTGTTAGTGAAAGTACTTTTATTTCTTACAAATGGTCGTATAAATAGAGATATATATAAATGTTTAATTAGAGAATATTCTTCTAAAAAGTAATATTATATTAAAGTGAAAGTTTATTTATAAAATTTCGTAAGTCTAGAATTAACATAAAGACCATCAATACACATATTGAAATTTGATATATAATAAATTTTAAAGTAGCCAGAAAATTATTGCATTCTTCATCTTATTAGCGATCATCGCCTCACGCAATTACTTGTGGAAACAGAGTTGCATTTCGTTGGCTAAAGGTAGGGAACTGGAGATGGTCGAGAGAAAGAGAAAAGAGTAGAGAAGGAGCGCAGTTGATCTTAGTTTTTAGCTATAGTTGTAATATATTTAGGCACTTACCACTCGAAACTCACTCGCTTTAGTAGTTATTTCATGCCGTTTTATTTTTGTAAGAGTGCTGTACTATATCAGATGATCGAGCCAGTTCTCCAACTCTACCGAAATAATGCTGTTGGCTTAAATTATTAGTTAAAGAGATATTTTCTGAGATTAAAGAATTAAAGATAATAGGAGAATGAGAGAGAGAGAGAGAGAGAGACTATACTGTTAGGCATTGTAAGGCACATCAAGGATTTATAAAGGTGCTCGGAAAAACAAATAAAAAGCCCAACCAGTTTAAAATAACACTATGATTAATCACATTTATCTAAACCATAAATTATTAGTGATCCATTAGGTAGAAATGATTCAAGCAAAGCATACAATTAATATATAAAAAAATCATGCCATAAAAACGTCATTATCCCTTCAGCCTCCAGCTATAAAGAGGTTATTACATAAGATGGTAACAATGCCGGCTTTTATCCACTTTGTGTTGTGGTTACTACACTGATAACCAGACTCGCCCTTTTGATATTAAAACTGGAAACAAATCCCTAAAATTAAAATTTTAATTTAATCAATAAAATTAGCAGAAGAGTTTTTGTAAGCGCGTTTGTTTTTTTTAAGCGCGTATGTTTAAAAAACTAGGCCCGTCTGGCAAATTGTTATTGTTATAAAAAATGGCGCTACTTTTATCGAAAATTAAACATTTATTCAATTATCAAAAAATTACATTAGTACAAAATAATGAATGTAATTAATAACCGAATGTTTATATAATTTTCATGATATGAATGATATTGCTACTTTAAGCTGATTTTAACGTACGAACAGAATTTTGTTCCGTTTTTATTTCTATAGAAATGAATGTTCAGTTAATATACGAGTAAATTGACGTCACGAAAAAATTTCGTTGTTACTATGCAATTTCTGAATCTCAGCCGACTTTTTTGTGGAATCGCTGATTACATATTTATCTTGGCCTTTGAGACGTTCCTCAATCTCATTAATTTGAAAATTTGTTTCTTAAATTAGTTTCACGTGCTTATTTTGGTTGTTTTTTTTTAAAGTTAAACTAACTTCAAAGAAAAAGCACTAAAAATTTTATCTAAATAACAAAAAAAAAAAAACCTTTTTAAGTCTTAACAAGATCTGAAGATTACATTATTATTTAATATTAAATAATATACAATAATTAAGATAATATTAGATTATTATTTTTATTGTTAAGTGTCAACATAATTTTATTCTTTGACGTTTAAGATGTTTTATACCAAAAGAAAAAAAAAATGGTTCAAGGAAAGGATACTCAACAAAGGCAATAAAAACACTTCCTCACTTATTTTAACTAAAAGAGCTAATTTTAAACATATTTTTACAAGTAATTTGATTTTTCCAGGTTTGATTCTTAAAAAAAAAGCAATAAAAATTGACTGGATGAGCTATCTCACACCCACGGGTGTCACCGACGAGTGAAATACGTTCATAACCGCTCATAAATCTTAGTACATTCATCTATAATCGAGATGCGTGTTGTTAACTACTATGTTATTTACAGTTCTTTGTGAAGAAAAATCTTGTTAAACATCGTATATCATTGTATTATCCTTAAAATATTTTTTGAATAGCTATTTGTCAAATATTTTAAGTAGCTGAAGGAATATTTTAAGAGGTAGGAGAAAAATTAAAACTTAATACACACTGGTCAACTGCTTGTTAGTAGATAACCCTGGCGGTGATCTGTGGTGGATAACTTTCCTACTAAAAGAAACGTTGCTCATCAGGTTTTTATGATAACCGAGACCAAAACGTACTCGGTGCTTTACGGAAGGAAGAACCACAAACTAGACTTAGACCGGAAAGAAACATTTCTACAAATACAAACATACGATCGACCCCACGACCATCGACATTAATGTTACTTTCGTCGCTACTACGCTATCACGATCGTCATTTAAGAGACGTTCACATTTACTTGAGTAAGAAGTATTACTTGAGTGAATTTTTTTTAATACATTTCACATCAATTAGTACAACTATCTCACTGAGTGTTCATATATATACGCATGTACTATCTCAGACTGCTACAGCAAGAAAATAGAACTACTTTTATGTACTAATTTGGTTGACACCCATTAATTATTATCTACATATTATGTTAACAAAACTATAAGCTTTAATAATTTGTAAGTTTTATTATCTCACTGAGTGTTCATATATATACGCATGTACTATCTCAGACTGCTACAGCAAGAAAATAGAACTACTTTTATGTACTAATTTGGTTGACACCCATTAATTATTATCTATTATATTAACAAAACTATAAGCTTTAATAATTTGAAAGTTTTAATAGTAATCTGTGAAAATAATATATGGCTTGGTTTCGAACTAAATATCAACTCATGGTTAGAATCATAAGTATGAAATATTAATAGGTATATATTTATTACTTACTAAATATATGTAGAATATTAACGACATACGTTTGTTTTTTTTCATACGTTTTTACTGCAATTTTATGGAACACTATTGATTGATGTAATTCATAAAATAGAAAAAAAAATTATATATTATTATTATTGATGTTGTCTCTCATTTACTCTAATTCAATTAGTAATTGTAAGTAGACAATATGACAATAGCCGACCTCGATGCGTGGAAACTGTCACGGCGCTTTCCTCTGATGTCGCATACCTTTCTTGTATAATACTAGGTCTGAACATCCGCATCTTTTGACTCATGAATGCGAAATATACGGAAGTATGTGTCTTAACTAGGAAGAAGATTAGATCTATGATGTTTAAGATGTTGCAGAAATGACATTTATCGTCACCTTTATCTAAGGCGAATAGTCTTTGCGCATGTCAACGTTTATAATGGATTTTAAATTGAATAGTCGCTACGTCCGACTACGTGGCTTATACACCCTGTGTCATGATTCTCATAAGTATAGAAAGAAAAAAATATTTAATATTTTTTTTTTATAAATTACACCTTGAGCTTTTGTTCATTCGTTCTTTGCTCACGCGACTTGTGTTAGTTTATGGTTACAGTAACAGTAAAATTACACTTTAACTACTATGAATTTACTTACTATTAATTTTATTTTTTTACAGTTAATTTACTATGAATTATATTATATATTGAATTTTAGTTTATATATTTTTTATTGGCGGATACAGAAGGCTATCAGTTACTATGAAAATGTTTGGCTCGTCGACGTCGACGTCGTCGTCGTCGGCGGAGGATCGTCCTCTGTTGAATATACGAGTAGGTCGCCTACATGGATCACTCGCTGTTTTGTGCTACTAAAAATATCGCGACCCTTCAAAGTTGTATCTCCATCTAGGAAAGTTCTGCCTGCCTTCCTCGGAGAACTCAGAGGTTTTCACAGAAATGTTATCATAGTCCTTATACCGAAAATACTAGAGCCTTATTCCTTGCCTCTCTCTTATTGTTAGCTTGCCTAGAGTTTGATCAGAGATATTTTTTATATCGTTTGCACTCAGTTTATCATACCGTATTCTTTGACTTTATGTTATATCAGGAAAAAATATTAGCTAAGCGTAACATCTTAGTAGGTACAGATAAGATAGATAAAGAAAAGCGTTGACCTACATTCGTGAGAAAAAAAGTTATTAATTTATATGAATTTTATTATGAGTGCATTGTTTATTAAAATAGGTAAATTTCATTATTAGATATTCATATACCCGATTTAAAAGGTAAGTAAAGAAAGGTTTTTGACCTTTACATGCCTACATAATTTTCACATTAACTTAACAAGAAAATGTTTACTACACCAAACGCTTCCGTTACTTTTAATAAAGTTTGTGTTGTTGTTAGCACCTTCCCTAAAATAAAAGGTTGATGACATTTGCGATTAGATAACGTTAACAGAGACTGAGGTATGGAGGTGTATGATAAAATAATATACCTTAACGTTTATTAATGAGTCTATCTTATGATAAAATTCTATAATTATAATGAAATATAAATTCCGTCATATCTCCGACATATGGTCAATATATTATTATTATTAATTAATATTTAATTCGGTGTAAATGTATACGATATTTACTAACACGTAATACATTTGTAATATAAATACAGTAAAAAATAATAATTGTTTTATTAATTATTAATTATTATTATATTTTAAATGCTATAAACCATTACTTTATATAACGATATTACCATTTTTGGATGACATTTTAGAAATATAAAATTAAAATTACAATAACTTTAAACGCAGTCAAGCAACTTTGATTAAATAAAATGTTACCTCAGGATTTTCTTTATGATTTTCATGCAAATTTTTTAACCTTTACTTAATACTTTAACAGTGATACGTTTTCAAACAAACAGACAGACAGTCATTTCTAAAAATGATATAAATGTAATTAGTGTTTTTATATCTCTATAATTTTTTTTGGTCAATTTTGAAAAAAATAGTCACGTGAAATTTACAATTTTATTTTATGTATAGATAATGTAACGTGAATGGTAGGTATTATCATTCATCGTAGATAAGGTATATTTATAATCGACATCTACAACTTACACGTCTCTAATTAATTAAAAAACTTGGTCATTGTTTCACTTGAGACAGCGTAATATAGGTAAAGAATGAGTTAATTTAGCAACTCCCATACTTTCCTATTGTAAATTGAATTGATGTTAATGTGTATGATATTTTAGTACCCTTTTAAATAACCTAATATTAGAAAAGTTTCCAAAAGATGTAAAGATAATAACATTTGTAAAGATGATAAAGATTATAAATTTATTTAAAAATAAACTTAAAAATACGAAAACACAATAAAGATACTTAAGATTAATAATAATAAATAATAAAGTCTCATACACAACAGCCCCCAGTAAGATGTGAATCCTGTGTCGGGGGTCCGGATACACGCACAATACACAAGCACAAACGCCCAGCCAACGACAAACATCTGTATGGCCTATACATATTTGTCATGTGCGGGGATCGAACCAGCGACCGCTAGCGCATTAGCCATTTGCTGTGACCGCTACGCCAATACGTCGTCAAGAATATTTAAAGTTGTTCTCGTAATGTGTAAACAATAATTTAACTAGTTAATAACGCGTTGAACTCTTCGTTATGTACGAAAAAGGTCTCTTTAAATTTGTTTTAAAACAAGCATAGAAAAAAATGGTAATAATCATCATCACCGTGTGTTCTTTGGAAGTTTTTATTTGTGTTCTTGCTTTTAGTATTCGTTGTTAGGCCAGCTCGATGACACCATAAAATAAAATTGCATTGTCACAAAACTCACTTGCGTAAGTTCCGTTAATTAAACGGACGAGAGCGAGTGTTTTAAAATAGTTTCGAATTTTGAAACGTGTTACTTAAGTATAGATATTGCGAATGGAGTAAAACCTAGTAAAAAATAAGCAAACTATGATGCGTTAAATTTGCTGCTCGTAAATTCTATTATATAACCCGTAAGCAACATCAAAATAATTCACAGTAGGTACTGTTGTCAGAACTTCACCAGAACTATGTATGGATGTGTTTATGAATATTTCAGATATAGGCCACCTTTTTTTACAATATTCAAATTTTCGAAGAAAATGTACAAAATATTGTTTTATCCATAGAAATAGACAATATTTAGTAAATATGTTTCATATTTATTAAACAGTAAATTTAATTAATTTTTACTTACAGCCGCATTCGGTTTTTTATTTGTAGTTTTTAATAGAGCTAAGGCTATAATATAATATATTATATTATATATATATATATATATATATATATATATATATATATATATATATTTATATTATAATATATTTATATATAATATAACTGCTATAGCAGTTGTATTTCAGATATGTTATATTGGTCGACATTTTTGCTTACATTTCCACTTCTATGACTTGTAGTGTGCTGCTTTATATTCTACAAAACTTAATAAACAGAATATAACCCATAAAACAAATAAATAAATAACTTCAAATTCTTAGTATGTGTGTAGACTTATAAGAGGACTATAATATGACGGCGGGCTGGTCGAGTGGTCAGGCAACTGGAAACTTTACGCAGCGGTCGTGGGTTCGAATCCCGCCAGGTGCAGATAACTTGTGTGACGAATATAGATGTCTGCACCGGGTCATGGATGTGTTTTTATGTATATATGTATTTATTAAGTTTCTTAAATTTATTTCCGTTCCTAGTACCTGTAACACAAGTTCTTACGAACTTAGCACGGGGCTAGGTTAACGTGGTGTGATTGTTGGTTAATATTTAATATTTATTTATTTATAATATAAACCAATTTGATATTTAGTAAATAATTGAAAAAAATACAATATAATATAGGTTTATCACTAAACTCTCATAATGATTATTATAATATAATGTAAGTATTAAACAATGAACACCACGTATGTTCTGATTTCTTGACTGTCATTTAGTTGGGTGCCGTGAGAGTAATCTTGCAATGAGTAATTGACGCGTTTCATTTCTAACCTTAGTGTAAAAGGTTAGGTAGGAGATTTACAATTGTTAAAGTATAATGTCGTTTGCGTAACACCAATCATAAAGTTGTTATAAATATAAAAAAAAACAAAAATAAGCGAAACAAAAAAAAAAATAATAAAGAAATTTTTTACACTTGTTGAGAATTAAAATGAATGATATTTTATTTTTTGTATGTATAAGATAATATCTAGTTTAACAACAAGTAATTGTTATGTTAAAGTATAAATTGCCTTAATTATACAAGTCATTTAATGATTTTAATAAATCTTTATTTTCAGAATAAAAAATTTGAATTAATTAATTAATGAACACATTATATTAAAATTTCTAAAAAAAAATATGTTATCAAATGTTACAAAAAGATATACAGTTTAAGAGACACCTTGATGACTTTTGCTGAGATTGATCTTTGTAAAAAAAGACATTTATTTGACTTGTCGCGATAATTAGCGCATCCTCTAAAAAGTTCAAGGCAGGTTGGCGTTTAAAGTTAAATAAAAGAAAACGTGGACACAAACCTGCCAATGATCTGTCGAGATAGCGGTTATATTTAGAAAAGCACTTTATTTAATTCACCGGCGGGCTCGAGTTTCGATAAAAAGTTCAAGTGCACTTGCGCATCTTTTATTATAAACCATTCACTTTTCGCTATGATTGTATCAATCGGTCTTCGGTTCTACAAACGCGCCAATAAAAAAAGAAAGGAATATAATTACACGCAAATAACTGATGATTTTGTTCTACGTTATTTTAAAGGTACAATATAAAGATATGTTTTATGTGAAAATATTTTTTATTCATTTTCGTCGTCTTTACATTATTTGTTTATATCTGTCTTTTATGGTAGAGACATTTGTATTATTTTCTCGTGTCTCTCTTTCGTGTCTACGCGCTAAGAGAATATTTAGATATGAAAAATTTGATTATTTATATAGTTTACGAATAATTTTCAATAATGTAAATAATTCATAATAGTGAATATAATACATATCAATATAAATATGTATGATATTCACTATATACAATATATTGATAATATGATTAAATATTATAATAAACAGTGCTTAAAATGTAAATGTAAAATACATTTTAGGCCTTTATCTTATTTTATTTTATAAAAAAAAACCTTATTAAAAAAAATTATAATTCAATGCATACAATGTAAAACCTTGTGTACCTATACTTAGATAGTAAATAAACTATTAGAATGTCAAAAAAAAGGTTAATTATATTTGGTTCACTTTACTTCAGTTACAAAGTATCTCTGATTTTATTATTTATTTTATAAATATGAATGATACATTTATTTTCCGATTAAGACTAAATTTTTTGTAAAATTTGAAAACATATACAGTGGCTGATTTTGTACAACAGTTTGGTAATCTTGTTCCAAGTGCAATAATTACACAGTTACTAAATGCTTAAATCCTTAAGATTATTTTGTTAATTAATGAATTACATTTAAAAAAAAGGTTTGATCCGTTATCACATCAAGTTCAAGAGATAGTTACCCCAACTTCCAGTTATCGTCGAGACGTCGCAGTGAGCGCGCGTCTACCGGTTTAGCTCAAACCCGAAAGATAGAGCATAACTTAAAGTTATACAAAAGTTTCTCGTTTGATGTCATAAACAAAATATGTGTGTTTAGTGATTATTTTGTGAATTTTTAACTTTTGTTTAGTGACAATTTTGTTTTATTCGCTTCTAAGTTCAAGGACTAAGGATAGGTGAGCGAAATACTATTTAAATATTTTATTACCCGACTACGTCGCAGTAAAGGAAGGGTAGTGGTTGTAATGTTATGTGCTATTTGTATTAAATATAGGATCCATAAGATACATGCAAAGGCTGCGTCGAAACCGGACGCTAAGAAAATAACTAGTTATTACAGATTATTAATTTTGTGGTGTAAACGGCGATTTTATAATTTAAGTAACAGCATAAAACAGTAATACAATTAATTAAGTTTCCTGGAAGTACGCATGAAACACATAATAAATAAATTTACACTAAAGCTTATTATTTACACTTATTTCAATTTCAGCATTTTGCTACACGTGATATAATAGCCTTGAAATTTTTAGCTCTCAATATATACATTTACGTTAAAATTCTAACCACCAATTCTATTTATCGGAAAATAATTAAGTATCAATGTACTTAGTAGATAACAAACACCAATAAATAATGCTATTAAGGGCTCGTAATGCGATGCTGGTACTAGTTAATTAGCATCGATAAGTTCTTAAGTTTGAGAGCGAACCTTGCCGGTGTATTCTGGAATCTTGAAGCCAGTCTGACCGGCTGGAACCGGGATGCCACCATCGTAAAATGGTCTCTACAACCAGTTTATCTGCAAGCGTTCTAGCCAAAAAACTTGTGGAGCAAAAGGTTCACATAATGTAAATCAAGATAAATATATAAAAGTTCAAACTGAGGACAGAAGTGTTAGTCAGTCATTCTGTTAATATGGAGCACTAGGGTTAATAAGTTATACTTCACTATACATATTAGAGAAAAACGTCCATATAATTTTAAATATTTACGTATATATATTAAAAAAAAAAATTATAAACGTTTAAATCATAATATTAAGCGTCAACGGAAAAATTTAACAAGTCTTTTTAAAATTATAACATTATATCTGGACATGTGTATGCGTATCTCCTGAAAAAGTTTTATATTCTCGTTAACATACTCCTACTACGAATCGATTCTAAGAACGCAAATACGGAAAGTAAAAGCCGAGAGGCCAGGATCGATGGTCTCAAATTATTTAAATAAAACTGGCTTGTTAAAGTGATGGTAAAAAATTTACAAACCGCTCAAAACATTACAATTCTGTTTTCGGTTGAAATGCCAGCGTTGAGTCATTTGTTACTATGTGTCTATTAAAGTACCGGGTGTGGTCTCAGGTCACGAGAAGGTTGTATCAAAACATCATTATGAAAACAAGAAATCCTGTAATATTAAACGAGCATTTCTACGATCTCGTAGACGTGTCCAAAAACTTCAAATAAAATCTAGTATTTGGGAGTTTTTTTAAAGTAACTGTTGAGCTTCGTGCCGATTCTTCGGAGAAGAATCTACATTCTGATTCGGTGGTTACTTCACATGTACTATAACTATATAATTAGGTAATATATTGTAAAATGAAGCTTCGAAAATGTTTTTGAAACCTGTCTATTAATATTTAATCTGTAATCTTACGGCATTAAACGTTAGCATAGGTACTGTATAAGAATTCAAAAACATCAGTAAATATTAATATCTTAGTAGTTAGCAAGTGAAACTTTAATATGTAAGTATATAATATAAAAGATAGAATGTGTTTAATTGATGCCAATTTCAGATTATTTGTATCTTGTTTACTGTGAGTAGATTTCTTAATAAGATACACAGATACTTCACATTAAAATACTATAAAAGGAATCTTCTCTTGACATTTAAAATATTTTGCAAAACATTGATGACTTCATTCTATTAAGGATATACAATATAAACGATAAGTAGATACTTCGGGTTTTGAAGGTTTTATCTACTGATATTTATTAGTGCATTAATTAGAACATTAAAAAATTTTGTAATTGATGTTTAAACGTAGATGTTATTATAGAGATCTTGAAGTAAACTACATTTTATTTAATATTATATACGAGTACTTATTCTTATGGAAGTACACATAGGCTTTAGATTTTAATTCAAAAATATATTACCCTAAACTGGTTACAGTTACAGTTTTTTTTAATAAATTTTATCGATACTTTTAGTAACTAATCATATTTATAGATTCGTGATGTAATAATATTGTATACTAAGATTTTTATTTATTCTGTAATACATTGCTTATCTTCAGGATGCCTTAATAATAATATGTAACAAATTAACTAAAAATAATTGACAATACAACTTGAAAAATGTTTACATATACCATTCATCAAAATATTTTTATTTTTTTCATTTAGTTATTAATAAAAAATAAAAAAATATAATGTAACTAATAAACTAATTAGTCGACGATTAAATTTTAATAACAATTTCAACAAAATAATTTAGTAAAGTGAAACTTCCTTTAGTTAATAGTCATAATTTGTCTAGCCATACAACTTCTTCAAGTGAAATCTGGTGGGTTTGTTATTGATAGCTAAAGGTTTAATTGCGATTAGCTGATTATGTTACGTAATTGTTATTTTCGAATAGCGTTAAATTTAAAAGTATTGTTGGTAAAGTTGGGATTTAAGAATTGTCGAATTCTTAACAATATTCATCACCACCACCACCACATCAGCCGCTGGATATCCACTGTTGAACGTAGGCCTACCCCATCACCTCTTTGATGTCTCTGTGAAAATTAATCATTTAATTTTTTTGTTAAGATAAATGTGGCACAACCTGCTGAAATATATAAAAAAAAAAACTCCTTTGCACCATAACAAGGTCTATTTGCCATTATATTAATTAGTAAGCTGGAATAACTCGAAAATTGTTCGATAGCAAGAAAATGTTCCATTTCTGCATTAAAAAAAAAAAATTTCCAACTGTAATAATAATACCTACATAAGATTTTTTTCTTATTTAATATATAATTTTTTGCAAGTTGTTTAACATAAATCATCATTTTCGTGTAGCTTACATTAGTAAGCTACACGAAACTACTACTACTACTAGTACTAGATTACTATTATTATTAATTTATGAAATTAATTCATTATGAAATCGGTAACAGAATTACTAGTGCCGAACTAGGTAACCAAGCGATACAAACATTAATCAATTGCTTGTCTATTGCGGTTGAATGACAACCTGTTGAAGTAATGCTACGCAACTTGTGATATATGATATACCTCACTGAAGAAAATATATGGAAGTTCTTTATGGCCGTAGCTCAAGTGATTATTAGATATTTTTCGATTTGATTGATTTGGTAGGGAAAGTTATTATGTAATAAATCCTTAATAAATTAGTATCTATACATTTTTAATAATTTGAGAAAATTTAACGGTTATAATATTTATAAATTTACATAATTTTTCTCTTGATTTCGTACACAAGTAATTTTTTATATTCATAATTTGACTTCCTTCTAGATTAGTAGTCGGGTATCATGTCTAAGTTAGACCTTTAGACAACCATTTATGTAATTTTGTTTTATGATTAAAATAATAGTTTTTGAAGTTACAGTTGTTCTTGTTTTATATTTAATAAAAGATATAGTTCAATATTTTACAAAACTTTTGTTTTTGCAATTGCAAGAAGTCACACATACTCATATTCATATTAGTCTTATTATTTAACACAGATAAAGCAAAAGCTTAAGACAAAAATAAAACAGTGTGTATATAATATTTTAAATATGTATTTCATATTACCAAATAGTATACAAACGCTTAATATTCAACTGTTATATGACAGTAGTTGAAACATAAAGCTCACCTTTCACCCAGCCTTGTCAAAACTAAAGTTAAATAGAAAATGCTACGTGATAATGACCGGCGAACCAACTTGTCCGATGGTTGTTGTGTAACAGCAAAAACTCTCATTGTTGTCTCTTGTAACACCTCACTTCACTTCAGTTCACCTGCTGGTTTTATGTTAAATAAATATTTAATGGTTTGACAAACAATCGATACATTTAAAAGCTTTTACCATACATTTCAATTTATAAAGAATAATATAAAGTTAGAAAATGGAGAAAGAAAATTTTAGGGTAGGTACTGTTTGTCGGCTTTTAATTTTTGAGGTAAACTATTAGGTACCTAATTATAATTTTCCAAGTGTTCCATATTATATGTACATGACAAAACGATATTGTAGGTCATATAGTGAACATAAAAATTAAGGAGTACACATTTGTAGGTAAAAGCTACTAATTAAATTTTTTGAGCGCATAAAAAATGTTTTTAAAAATATTATTCAATAATAAATTATGCGCAATGACAAAGATGTTTTAATTTAGTCGGCCTTGAATGGCCCTGGCCAATGACCAGAGAAAGGTATGTAGTCTAATCGCTGTTACGTAAATCTTTGAAAGATATTTATTAAAGTTTAGATCTTATACAGTTGTTTGATTTCCTTCTTTAGTAAATTGGAATTAAATTAAAAAAAAAAGTCTAATTTTGTCTTAGTAGAATAATAGTCATGTTTCGTTTTCTTTTACTAAATTTTTAAACGACACGACGATCAAGAACTTAATAGAATCTTGCTATTTTATACACTTATTATATTTTACTGACTTCTATACTTCATTTTTTGATTTGCAGTTGTAAATATATTTTAGAATATATCATCGCATTAGTCTTCAGGCCATAAATGTGTATTTTTAATATTACGCGTAAAAATTTTATCACAAATGTACTCACTAGGTATAATTAATAATATAAGAACGATTAAAATTTTCTATTAAACAATTTTATTGTCAAATTAGCGAAGCACTCTGTTACGACATTCGAAGGGTACGGGTTAAAGTTCCACTTTCAACTTTTGATATAATTTTTAATGCTCTGTGGGAATGCTATTTCAAATGATATATTCATTCATATGATTGCCAATCATTCAGATCTTTATCTCGCTTGGGGCGATGCTCTAGAAGTATGCGTAAATTATCGCGTAATTGCGCAGTTTAGTTGCAAGTGACAGTGTGTTAGATTATATCTTACTGATGTATCGGCTGCCCTCCATTCCCTCTAGCTTATTGATTGCTATTTGCGACTTGCGCGTGATTGCTTCTCACGCATATCATATATTTAAGATTATCCTTGTGACTTAGGCTTAGACTAGTGACTTATATACCACATTTTTTAAGTGATAACGTCTTGTAAGTCGATGAACGCCAGCTGCACGCATAAAAAGCATGACTTATTGTCACGTTCCGCGAGCGAGAGCGCGGAAGAAGCGATAGAGAGGCACAATCGGCCTAAGCGTTCGGCTTGTGACGCATCTTTCTCTCTTCCACTCGATCGGCAGATGCGTCCGAGTAGAAGAAAAAAAAATTGAATTAACGAGTGCAAATAAATATTAATTTATCGAAAAAATTGTAATTTTCAATTAACTCCATTGTACATTGTACAAAATAATTATAATAATTCAGTGATAATAAAGATTCAATACATAAAAGTATGCAATTTTTCATCAATGTTTTCTTATGACGTTAACACGTAAAATTATCGTCCGTAAACCGACTTTACAGACAACCAATTTGTTTTCTTTGTATGGTATTTATTTAAATATTTTTATAGTGTTAAAAATAAAATATGATTTAAGTAAGTAAGCAATATACAATTTAATTAACAATCATATTCGTTTAGTTTTTGTCTAGATTTGAAGACATATACGAGTAAATATCGAGTTGTCGTAGTTAATGCATTAATTAAATTCTTTGCTGATTAGACCTGTCAATTTACAAACTAATTGGTACCGATACTACTTGTATGATACAAATGTACATACGATTTTCACCTGTCAAAAGCATCGCTTGCCCACGTAGCCGTAGCACGTGTTATGTTATAATGTTAAGCGTGAAAGTATTCAATTGGTATCGTGGGCGTCGAGGGCGTGTATGATGCTGTTAGATTTAGACTTATCATACATCTTGTTATGCAATGATTTCGAATCAGATTGTATTATTTAGCTTGTATATTATGTTTAGGAGTGTGTAAATTATAGACAAAGAATCAGATACATATATACTTATATATCTGACTAGCTGTGCCCCGCGGTTTCACCTGCGTTAATATGAAGGAAAAACGTACTTAAATATTTTTAAACAATTACTCTAAGAGTAGGTACCGCCTGCCGTATTATTGAGTTTATTATTTTTCGAAAATTCTCAAAAAAAGAGTGATGTTATATTTACTATAAAAATGGAACTATACTTAAAAATGTCTCGAGAAGAGAAATAATAAAGGACGCAACGGAAGCTCTCAAAAAGATTATTTTTTTCCCGTTTTTGTAACATTTCTTATTATGCTCAGCCCCTATTGGTCGTAGCGTGATGTTATTAAAGAATGTTTTAATTCGAATCAGTAGTTCCTGAGATTAGTGCGTTCAAACAAACAAACAAACGAACTCTTCAGCTTTATAATATTAGTATAGATTACACTGAACTGGTAACTATTATGTTAGTTTCAGAGTATCGTTTATAGTATTGGGTAAGTGTAAGATCTCACCTACGATGAATGTGAAAGAGCTTGTAGAAGTACATTATCAATTCAATTATAAAGTATATGAAAAATTAATGTAAATTCGAAATTATTGTTTCAATTTGTTTGAGACGTTTCGTTTTTTCGCGATATTAAATGAACGTAACCGTTAAACTGTATGTCGTTAGAAAACTTGTTTCAAAGTTATTGTAGTTTGTTTTGAAAAGCGTGTAAAATCTTTCGACATAACTAGTGAAAAAGATGGATTGTAATTAAATACTAGCAAGCGGTATCGATACAACAACATTATTAAAGAATTAGCTGACACATGCGAGTGTCAGTAATCTTCATTTATACTTAGTAATTAATACCTTTACAGATCCATTTATATGAATCGTAACGTGATGTGTTACAGAATAACTTATGATCAGGTAATGTAGCTATTATTATACTAATTTTAATAAAAACAGTTTAAGACCTTTTTAAGATTTTTTATGTTCATGTTAACCGACTAAGAGACGAAAACTAAAAATTAATCGTTTGAAAAAAGAAAGGATCATATTTAAATGTATTAACTCAACTTCTCTTCGCCTTTTAGCACCTTCACTTAAAATATGAAATTCAAATTACAATAATATTCAAACAAACTGACAAACGGACAGTCAGATATTTATAAAAATATCTATATATCATATTATATGTATAGGTAGATATACATATTAGTAGAAAATGAAGATGAAACAAATATACATACATATATTTCGTTTTCATTATTGAAATTTTTATGTTTACAAATAGATCGAGATCATATGTTCAGAAATGATATCATTTTAAGAAAACACTGACATTGTTAATAAAATTCTGAAGTTATTATATAATGGCCTAGATGTTCAAACAGAGAATGCGTTGTTTTCTTGTTACAAACGTATTTGTTAATTGATGTGAGTGTTGCCGTGAGTGAAAGTTAATTACGTAATCGATATTGAGTTTCAATAATCATGCATCGGCAATTTAGATTATACTCGTAGGTATTATTAAGCGTTTTTGAACGATTTTAATCAGAAATTTATAGTCGAAAAATTATTATATCGTATTTTATAACTTTCTACCACTAGCTGCTATGAAATCGATTATTATTTAATATTTGTTGATTCTGAATTATTTTTATTTACGAATATTTTGACAGTTATGTTTATTGTTTTACGTAATTCGTGCAATATGACAGTTTTATTATATAAGCGTTTTCAAATTTCCGAAACGGTTTGATTGATTTTGAAGGTAGGTACTATCACTAGAATATGGTCTTTACTCGTATATATAATATAACATAATTTATAAAAAGTAAATTAAGCTGATTTTATTGCAGAAAAATAAATTGAGCATACAGTTAAGAAATAATATTTTGTTATATGTTCTTAGAAGAGAGAATGTGTGCTGTAAATTTTCTATGTATTTTCATGGCGGAAAACGCGCCATTAACAAGTGACCTTAATTTTTTATGGTCGCTTTTATCGATAATGTTGTGTAAAATATGTAATTAGCATATTTGTAATTCCTTTTCACAAAATACATATTTACCCAGAAACAAATAAAGTTGGAAATGTAATTAAAATACTTAAATATACCTTGTATATAACTCGTTTTCCTTAACCTTTAAAATGTACTCGTAAATAATAACATTTTAACAATATTAATCGTATTTTACGATTTAACTAGTCGGTGTAGCCGCATAAGGGCGTCGGTGATTAGCCATAGAGAAAAAATTGCATTAAAAAAATTAAGTAGTGAGTAGCTGTAGTTGGCTAGTAATTTAATTTCAGTAATTTAATTTATTGCACAAAAATCAAAGCCATAACCATAAAAGTCCACCAATTTGAATTCTATTAAACCTGAACACGGGAGAAATTTGTTGAACATCTAGTACTTAAAAAAGTTATAATCACTTGCTTATTAACATGCAACACGAAATGATAAATTGCTTAAAATAATAAAAAAACTTGTAGTTTATTTGCGTAGGAAACACAAACGGCAATTCAATGTTATTGACCCGTAATCAACTGTAAAGTTAACTGTAATCAAACATTTAATTTGTAAAATCTTTGTGTTCCGCACACGTTCGATATTGAGAATTAGAATTTAATTGTCCGATATTACGTGTAGCGGTATGTTTCATGTGAAAAAAATAATTGTATAAAAACGTAATTATAATAATAGCTTTTGTCTGATTGTGTTCACGGTCTTAAACAATTAAGTACAAACACAGCGATTTTCAATTCATTTTGTTTATTTAAAGGTATTGTATTATTTAACAAAACCGAAGAGTTTTGTTTTTTGGAAGCGCTGATCTCAGGAGTTATATAAGTCAATGAAATTTAATAAATAATGTTTGCATTATAAATATTTTTTTTTTTTGTAAAAAAGGTTTTAGTCTATAAAACATACCACTACAACATATAAGAGCGTAGTAAAATAACTATAATAAAATAATCTGACAACTAAATATAATCATCTGATAAATATCTTAGTTTAATGCAGTTAAAACTGCAAAAGATATTTACATTTATATATATATATATATATATATATCTTTGCTTTTACAATTAATATACATTCGAATCGTTTATTGTTGCTATAATAACTTATTTTAATTTAAGAACAAAAAAATATTGACAACCCTATTTTAACTCGTTCATATAACAACCGCTGCGCGCTGGCGAAGCAATAAGGAAGCGACGACTTGTCGCGCCCGCCGGGATCAAAGCATCTTGCGGTTCAGGGCTATCATTTACGGATAATTTTTCATATATCTCGATGACCGAGCTTCGTTTCAACTATAATAATCATCATAAGATTACATCAAAATTATGCATTAAAATATATTATTTTAATTTATTTCCAAGAAAAAACCTTGACAGATGTTTACGTCTAAAAGAACGCCTTTCTTGTAGATTTTCGTCGAAATAATTAGAGGACTTCGTGAGATTTTAACATATTTTAACGTTCTATATTATTTCATTTTTATCGGAGTTTTAGTAATCACATATGAACGTGCATTGTAGGTTTATATATTATAGAATTTAAGAAGTTTTTATAGTTTGACAGCCCTATCGTTCTAGCTTAATCGCTATCTCAAGCTTGTAAACGGCCACTAAATGCGGCCTTGTGATTATCCGTAATCAGTGCCTGAGCTAGACTTTATATTCGATATTTTTGTGACTTTCGTAAGAGTTACGATATTACGTATATAAGTAAAAATTATTTTGAATTAAAAATAGCAATATTAAAAAAAATATTAAGATTAAATAGATTATTATTTATTCAGTTATTCTTCTTGAATATTTTTACTTTCAAATTATTATTTGATATTGATATTTTCAATGTTTCACGCTAATGTTCGTTTTATAATAATTCAGTGTAAAACAATTTATAAGTCAATTTTTTAATAAAAAAAGCTGTTTTTTTAAGTAAGTAAATGCAATTAAAAAAGCAAATATTTAAATTTAGTTTTGATTTTAGTTAGTCACTTGGAAACATATTTTTAGTGACTATAATCTAGTCCGAATAGAACTTTGTTCTTTTCTGATCTCTCGAAATAAATCAATTTGTAATTATTGCACGCCTCATACCACGAAGCGGTTGAGGTTGTGCTCAAGGAAATTATATTATTATAAATTCCTTGGTTGTGCTTTATTCTCGACATGTCAAAGTCAAGCAATTTTTTTCTCTTAAACTGCCTCTATCACGACCAATTGGCACTTATAGGATAAGATGAGTAGAAGTATTAAAAAAAACATTTTAAATAATCTATCTTATATTCCGGAATAAACTATTTTATTTTTCATAAAATAAAAAAAAATTACGTGGGCGTCCTAATGTTTTTACGAGGTGGTTACGATAGCTCCCGAAAAAATGGACATATCGAAACCGGGTTTTGTTTATTATCTTCAGAATAACATCAACTAGTTACCTATTTCTTATCAATAGCCTAGTACCCGTAGTAGCCTATTAGTAAAATGTTTTTTTTTGTAAAAAAAATTTCACTATTTTTGAAGTGAAACTTCTTTATCGGGGTTGGAAAGATTTTTTCGTTACGCGCCATCTTGCGTTACGCGCCATCTTGTTCTTGATTATTGCGTATTTCAGTCGTTTTTCAATAAACACATGCGCAAGGAAGATTCCGAGTGGTAGTAGATGAAATCCTATATATATATATATAAATAAATAGTTAAACTAAATAAATCAAATATCAAATTTTGAATGCTACAAAATGTGGCTCTCGCAGGGTTTTGAACTTGCAGCTCTCGAGCGATATACGAAATTCTATTCGCGTTGGCAGCCACTGCGCTAGCAATCTCTAAGATTCTTGAGTGAAATTAAGTATCACTATATAGAAGTTTGCAGTTATTGTATGATGTATTCTATAGTGAGTAGGTAATTCGAATATAAATATGTCCGAACGCAAACACAAGACTCATATAATTACGATCGTATAAAAAGTAAACGGTTTTTATTATAAGTTTCACTTCTTACGAGTGTACGCTAGTACACGCAATTTAAATTTTTTTTTCTTATCTAAGATGAAAATAGCGCGAAATATTTAAATCTAAAATAAAGCCGACTGCACTTTTGGAAGTTCCAAATGTTTTTTATTATAATTTTCTGCCATTTTGCATAGGATTTTTAGGATAACGTTTCAATAAAAGACGATATGAGTATCACAGTTTTATAATAAACAAAGACTGTTTATGTTTGTCCATCCGTGTCATTCTTTAAACGAACACTAATTTGCATAATGGGATCTTATTTCGGTTTTAAAACTGTTATTTGTAAGATGAGTATATATAGTTTTAATCCGTGTAACCTTAATATGAATAACGTACTTTTACTGCAATCATAAGATGCTGTGATGTCAATTCAACCTTAACGCTCACATAGAACCGTGCGCCAAGATCGCTTGAAACATCTATAAGGCTTTCATGAATAACTGTCATTCATATTTCTAGTAGTATATTAATACAATGTTACATAATAGTACATTAATAGATACGATTACACATTGAACCCAGAGCGTAATAAGCTAGGTGCTAGAGGCATTAAAGTAACAAAATCATATATTTTGAAATATGACTTCAAATGTACATTTATTTTGTATGTTTTAATGCAGGTTCATCTATACCTATAATAAATCTGTTAAAACCTCCGTTTTATTAATACACTATATGTTATCAAGAATAAATTTTACTAGCGCGATTTAATTTCAATCAGCGCCATCTCTTATAAGCTTTTTTTGTACGTGTATCACGTAAAAAGTACATAACCAATGTAAATAACTTTAATACATAAAAATTATACATAACTCACAGTAACATTTAGTTTTTGTTTCATGGTAATTAATTTTAAAAATAAATATTTAAGAAAATAGAAATAGGTAGGTACCTACATGCAACGCCATCTGGTCTAACATCCCCTAACGGGGTTAAAAGAGGGTTGCTTGTGTTTCGAAGTTGATTTGACAACTCAATCCGTCTTTTATAAAATATTTTTTTAGTATCGACGCAGGTGTAGGTGATAAAAAATATAAATTTATAATTTTTAAAATTTTATTAAATACCCGTGCGAAGCCGGGGCGGGCCGCTAGTTATTCATGTACATAGTTAATAACGAAACTATTAACATTTGGTATACTATCAAAATGAAGGAAATTCAAGACTAAGACTATAAATTTATTGATCACGGTGAGTAATGAAGGTTAAATAAATCATAGCCTAATGCGATGCGGTGGTCAGGAAGCGTGTGTGGGCAAGCATCGGAAAATTTCCCGATCCGATGCGATGCTTCGATATCTTTCATGTTGACGCGTTATTTACACGGTTCGGTTACCATGTAATCTGATATGGTAATAAAATTAACATTAAAATTTACATAATAGGTGTAATTGTTTTAAAATATACATACAAATTTGGTAAAACTCGATAGCTTGTTTGGATTAAATTAATATTTAGCAATAAGACCGCCTTATTATACGTTTAGTTCCTTTTGTTGTCGTATTTTTTAAATCCGTGTTGTACAAATAATTTACTTCTGGTAAACAATACATAATATATATTACAGAATGTATAGAGAAAAGGCTTTTTCCCAGCAGTGGGACATTTACATGCTCATTCACTTCAGTTCAGCTACATAGAATTTTAATATATCGTTTGTAAGTAGGTAAAATTTGATACATTAATGTATTGCAGTAATATTACCCGGTTAATTAAATTAAAAATTGTATACACAGTAAGATTTGCTAATATAAAGAAATTGTAATTTATTTAATTTTTATAATACAAGATAATATACAATAATTTAAAACTTTGTATGTAAAATAACCTTTACAGATATAGTTTCGAAATAATACGATTATATACATAAAAATGAACGTTAATGCATAATTAATAAAACGAAATACGTTTTTATCCTTAAATTAATTAACGTCTGTCCCTAAGGGAAAGTGTAATGTATAAATTAGAGATAGTAATAATGTTAAATGTATTCGGTAGTTGTCAAACTCGACTTCATACTGAAATCAACGCGCTCAATAAAAAAATGAATCAGTTAATTTTCATTTTCGTTATAGAGTAATTATTATTAATTATAGTACAGACGTACAATAAGCTTCTACAGTTTTTAATTATACGAAGATCTAAGTATTAAATGGAGGTACAATAAAGGTGATCAACCTCAAGTGTACCATAGCATTTACATGTGGGAATGTAAGGCGTAGGAATCATGTGAAGAATATTGATGGCATTCACTCTGTTACACTAGTGACTGCATAGAGGTATTTGATTTAATTAAATTGTTCAAATACTATGATTATAATTAGAAAGATGATTAAAATTTTAATGGCGACTATCATAATTTAATATAACCTGCCTTACCAGGAGCGAAATTTATTAACCTATACATTATTAGTTAATATTTGTCTTTATCTAAATTATTTTATCAATTGATTAGCAATTTTAATCAAATACCTAAAATACAATAATAGATTATAAAAGTAGTTGATCAGTTTGTAAATGTCTCTTAAAGCTCTTTCTAATAGAAATGACAATTATTTCCTAAAATCAGACTCTAGGCAGGTTGATCTCGTTAACAGAAATCGTAACTAGTTGTAAGATGGTACGGTTCCGACAACTTTAACAAGTATTTGTACTTTATTGCTGTGAAAAAGCAGAAAACATTACGTTTCGATTCGTGTTGTTGACGCTGTTATCTCTTCGAGTTTGGATTCGTTTAGATAAACCGTGACTTAAACAAATGTGTTCCTTATTTTATTGATATTGTTATATTACTTATGTAATGTTATAAAAAATTATACTTAGTAAAGTGATCGCATTAAATAAATATTATTATCAAAAAAAAAACAAAATCAAATACCATTTTGCTTTAACATAATTGTTAAACATATATAATTTATTGTAAATGTTTTATTTAATTATAAAGAACAATAAATGACTGAGAGTAATATTACAAAAAGTAACTTTGCGGCAAAGCAAATAAATCATTTATAAATCTAAAAGATGATTATTGTAGTGACTGTATCGAAATGTGGTAAAAAAAATTATAGGCTTATAATTTTTTTTACCATTCTAGTTAGTAGAGTTCTAATAAATATATGTATATATTTAAAATTTAAGTCCACTTTAATCTGTCAGATCTATTTCAAATTTTTACGGAAAATTAAAAGTAATAGTTGTTGTATTCTTTATATAGAACTTGAATTGATTTTTGTGTCGGAAGGAAAACATAATAAATTAGCTCGAGATTTCCTTGTGAACTGCAGTGCTATTAATTGAAGCATGCACTTTACATACACTTTCTATGTCGGAACTATTTCTCGCTAATAAATAATATGTTTTAGATTAAACAACCAGTGTTAGATGATAGTACGAGCTTATGAAGTTAGTGTATATGGTTGAGATTTTTCTTAAAAATTCTCAGGATTATAATTATTTTAATAATTAATATGAAGACTACATACTTATTTTAATAAAAAATCTCTTAGTGTGCATCTTATTCAGATTTTTTATTAATCTCAGTTCCTTAACGGTGACTATGAATTTCATGACTTTATTATAAGTTTAAATAATTTGCGTTCTGTTAAACTAATTACTTAATATTAGCAAAACAAAAATGTTTAAATATTATGTTTAAATAGGCACACTTTAAATCACATCGTAAATATGATTACTTAGGATTATACAATGAGTTGCGAATAGTTGCGATTAGCCTAATTTCTTACTTATTTAGACCGTAAAAACTACGAAAACGCAAGCTAATTTATTATTATGTTTTATGTATCGCTTGAACAATAAATGATAATAAAAATTATAAATGATTTCGTTTTTAGAACGAGTTGTAATTTAATAACTAGTTTTATATTTAAAAAAAATACTCGTATATTTTACCACTTACAGGTCGTTGACATACCTAACATAGTTTCGATACAGATGATTTCATTAAAAAACTTTTAATTTTTGTTGTTTTTTTATTATTATTGTATTTTCGCTTTGATACAGAAGTTGTGTATTACAGTACATAAAAGTATAGGATATAGTAGTGCCTGAAAATCGTCTTTACACATTAGGTAGGCATAGGATGTACGATAAAATTTTAATTGGAGAGTTTCTTTTTCTTTTAAATTAAATTTATCTCTATATCTATCGGTATGAGGCCGTTCTCACAAGGTGAACGGCTCTCCTGTGATACCTGTGATTACGTAAATAAGGTATCATTAATTGACAAAAACTTCAAATCTGAAAAAAAAGCTTTTTATTGTGTATTAAAATTGTTACTGACAATTTTTTATAGTGAATCTATTCCCAACCGCCAAATTTTTTATTTATTAAGAAATTCGCTTACAATCTTAAAAGAACTTACGCACAAAAGACAAAATGAGAAAATCTTCTTTTTAAAACAATTATTTAACATTTTGTTAGTAAATTTCTGGTGATAGTTCAACAAGAATATGTAATTTAACAAAATTTGCGAATAAGCTCAACTACAGTAGCAATTATGTTAGGTTTTCCTAAAAGTTGATTGAAATAGTTATTATTTATTAGTACATAATTGACAATCTATTTCCGTTATAGTTTGTACCTAATGTAACAAAAACTTTATTGCCATGTATTAATGTAACATTTCATTACGCATGCTCGTGCTTTTTATATATAATAATTTTATTACAAAATAATGATATCCTGTCTTTTTGTCTCTTAAAGAGTAATCGTGGGAAATGATTTTGTCGATACATATCTAAATTTAATAAAAATATGTCGGGCTCTATTGTGCAACCACTAGATTCTATAATAATATAAATTCTTTTTATTCGTTTAAAAACCAACGCATTCAGATGTTCATATTTTTATTTATTTCTAAGTTATTTTACTTATTTCATAGTATATTTACTTACTGTAGTAAGTAGCTTCGAGCTACATACGATAGTAAGAATATTCACAATGATACACCAACCTTAGGCATACAAAACAGATTGCATATTAAAATTTTAATAACAGTGTTATAATGCGAAATTGTATTTAATAACGGGTTCGATATAGCACGGTTCATTTAACGGTACCAATAACGTAATTGTACTTCCTTCGGTACAGTTAACTTGAATACGCAATATCTATTCAATTCCCAGTGAACCAGTGTTCAATGATTTCTATCTCACTTCGACTTAGTACAAAATGTTGTCTGAACTACTGACTTTCAATTATGCGTATTTTAGTACGGGGAAGAAAGGTTGCGGTCGAAAATAACAGCATGAATATCAAAACAATATCCAATTGAAAGTTTCATAAGAGGCTTTGAGTTTATACAACATTTATGTATACGTTAAAAGATTTGAAGAAAGAAAAACACTTTATTAAAATTATTTATTGTAGGTACTTCAAAATATATTAATTTTTTGACTGATTTTTCACTATCAGTTCGGCCGTATTTTTTCTTTTATTTTTCATGCAATATGTAATTATTGTGAGTTCATCTGATGTCATATCGTTTCTTTTGAAGTTGATTCTTATTCTGAAAACAAAGTATTATATAGACTTATACATTAATTATGTCGAAATTAGGATAGTAAGTAGTAAAATAGGTATCCATTACTTTGTTATAAAAATGTAGTGTGTTTCTGAATATAAAAATCTAAAGATGATTTATTCAATCTAAAAAAGTATGTATACACTGGAAAGATATATATATATTTTTTTAAATTTGCTTTATACAAAGTACGAGATATGCTACTATTCGTTTCAATTTTATCTAATAAAGTATTTTATGCAATTTGCCCAATTTTTTTCCTTTCATTATTACTCAAATTAAACATTACATGTTTAACTTAATTTTGACTATATTTCCAAATGCCAAAAAATTAGTGCCAACTTATATAAATACCATTAAAAATAATTTGAAAGTCGGATCAAACATCATTAGGTTACAATTTTTCTAAGAATAAATATTGGAACGTAAGAACCTATAAATATACTTTTACTCAGCAGTAGTTATAAAGTAATTAACACGAGAGGGACTTATTTTTACTTTATGTATACATATAATTTTATTTTGTAATATTTATTGCTTCAATTATGGAACTAAGTATGCAAGTGTATTACAAAATTTAACCATGTAGCTAATTTTAATTAAAGAAAATGTTATATGCATACATTAAAACTAATTTGTTAATACCTGTAGTACTCTACTAAACCAATGATTCGGTTGCATAATTCTATTTCGCCTAGAAACATGCAAACTTATCTTGTAAAAGGTATTAGTAGTCCAAAGGCGTAAGACAGGTACAGTGTAGCTGCCAAACAACCTTTAACATCCTGTCAGACAATTCAAATTACCTATACCTCTATAGTACGAGTACATTACGGAATGCCTGCGCAATTTATTGAAATAGCCAATAAGTAACAAAATCACGATAGTCATCTATCTACGTTTATTAAATAATTTTTTTTAAACATAAACGTTAATTGTTTATGTTATCGACAATAATTAAAAATAAACATGATCTGATATTTCATAAAAGGATCCAAGTCATCAACGTTCGTTAATAATTTCACAATAACTAGTTATGGAATAATGTTCATTTGAGGATTAATTAATGGTACCGAAATAAAAAGCATTAGCAGGTAAATGTATATTTTCTGAAGTTAAGTTTTAAAAATTATATATGATCTCGTCATCTGCACAAAAAGTTTGTCTTAGTTTGATCTGCTTTGCTCTCATATTGTGATGATAAAGCCTATAATATTCTTTAATAAAGATGCTATCTAAAGAAAAAAGAATTTCCAAATTGGATCCGTAAATTCTGGGATATAAGTGTTTAGTGTAAGTAAACAAATTCTTTGCATTTATCATATTAGAACATAATTATGTTGCCTCATGAAATTTTGACAGGATATCTTAATTTTTTTTTAAACCGAAATTATTTAGTCATCATAATATCAGCCATTGGATCTCCACTGCTGAACGTAGGCCTCCCCCATCGACCTCCAGAGGGACCGGTTCAAAGCTCCCTCCATCCAACGGCTTCCGCGACTTAAATTATTTAGTAACTATATACAATATATCCTACATACTTGGATGTTTTCAAGAAATAATTTTATATGGATGCGACACTTTTACACTGTATGTTAATGTATGGTTCATATACTTAGAGAATAATAATATAAAATACAAACAGGTTGTATTCGTGGAATAGTCTACCAGCTTTATGTCGCGACTTGAATATTTAATACATTTTTATCACGCTTAGTCGAAGTGGCTGAACCAGTTGTCCGAATAGAAAGAATAATCATTTGACAAGGATTTACAATTATTATAAATACTTTGATTCATTTCAGTAAGACTTTATTTATAAAGAAACTAAAAGATATCTGCGGTTTCACTCGCGTCGACATTTAATATGGTTAATTTTCGTTTGTTTTTATTACTTAATATTTTATGGAAGGATTTATTTTAAAACTTAATTATATTTATTATTATAGTTATTATACTCAATTGTATTATAAACCCAATATCGAAAACCAAAAATATAATGCAGGGCAATTTGATGATGCAATTTAAAATATTTTTATTGAAAAAGAAGCTTAATAATAATATAATCGATATTTTTGAATTTTCAAGTGCAATAAATTCGTTATGTTGATTCTACTGTAAACAATCAATTAGTGATACCTTTTGCATGTGATTATGACATTTTAAAAATATTTTATGTTTAGATTACGAGTATATAAATTGTATTAATGATATTTAATATAATTAATGCTTATTATTGTTATTATTATTACCTTTTATTATTGAATAAATCAGAATGTTTAATTTAACAGATAGCTGATTGAAATTGACTTGTTAATTAAGTATTTGAATTTATATAAATGTAACATAATTTAAATGAATAAGGTACACTAACGAATTAGGGTTACCAGTAGTCAGGGTTAATTTTTTTTTAAACAAAACATCCTGTTTAAAACTAAATATAAAAAAACATGTTTTAAACGAATATTTATTATATTTTTTATGCAGCTGTTTAAAACGTGTTCTAAACACGTTTAAAACATTGTTTTAAATTTATTAATTTATGTATGTATATCTTATTAGTAAAACACCCATATTAAGTCTACTCTATTATACAGAGTGAATCTTAGGACAATCGATGATATGCTGCTGGTCACACTGAACGACTTTCCCCAAGAAACATACCCTCGTAAATGAAGTTTATTTTTTGATCTCCGATACAAAGTTCGATACCTACTATGCCAGTTTTTCACCACTTCCAGCATTAAAATCACTAAAATGTCGCCAAATCGAATCCCTTTTACGTCCTGTCACCGTTTTAATTGTTAATTACACATCCGTAAGCTATATACAATATCCTAGTTAAAAAACAATTTCTAACGTAATTCCAACAAGAAACGTCCAACAAACAATCGCCTCTACTTACTAAACGCACACTCACGTCAAACGCACACTCACGTTAAACACTGTTTAAAACACTTGGTTTAACAATTGTTTAAAACCATGCCAACTCTGCCTGTAATGTTAGTTATAAACTTATGATTAAAATAAATAAATAAATTGTTAGTTAAATATTCTATCATACGGTAACAATTACAGTTATAGTTATAATAAATAATATATTAACTACGTCATATGGAGTTTTTTCTTTTAAATGGTACAATTTTTTTAAATAAGTGCAGTCGTTTAGAAAATTCCGCTTTACATGCACTAATACAATATTCGATCTCATTCTTTGTAATATGTGTTATCAAGATAGGTTCAAATTTATTAAATGGTTATAAAAATAAGGGACATGACACTTCCTTAGATAATGCACTAAGCACAATACTAGAAAAACGCACAATTTTTCAAGTGCCAGCAACACAGTTGACACAGTTGAGAATCGAACACAATACCGGTGGGCTATTTACAGCCCACCGGTATTGTGTTCGATTCTCGTGACACATGTCGCTATGCTACTTATAAATTGTTGGTATTTAGGTTAATGTTTTTATTCATACTGACAATTTAATGTTGCTAAAATTTCGTTCACGATTCGGTCAAACGGTCACGATTATAGCAGTAAATTTTGATTTCTACAAGTTAGGTCGCTCCTATTATGATGTGATTAGGTTTATTTATCAATGTGTCGGTTGAAGGTTAAATTGCAAATATGCATTTATAAAGTATGAGATAATATTATACGCCTTTGATACAATGTTCGTGTAAGTTGATACCAGTCACATAAAATGAGTTGACAGCTCCGCTAATATGAGTTACGACGTGATATTTTATAGCCTATATTATTTAGTAGCCGTACATGACATCGTTTGTACTACACACTTTGACTTTCATCCGATCTGCCAAAGGAGCATTACTGAATATCGAGATAAAAAGTATTAATTGTCATAGCTCGTAGTATGAACTCAAATTTTCATTAAAGTTCATTCAGTAGTTTCGAAGAGATGCTCGGACAAAACACATAATGACAGACAATTTTCTTTTTTTCAATATAGATTAGAGAGTATTTTTCGAATTCTTTAAAAATATGTTCAATAGATAGAATTAGATCTATTATTGTCTAATCTTAGATGCAAACTTATTAAGGCAAACGAATATTTGTATCAGACCGATAGATGACCAGATATACGCAATCAAACAAAGAAATAAACAAACATTTAAGCGTAGTATTGATTCTTACGTAAGTTTTAAGTGGAAAAGGTTAAAAGCATCCCAGCTTTTTATAAGAATCCATATAAGGCGAGGCCAATAGCTCATCAGTTGCCTATTGTTCGATGATAATAGAAATCTTTCTTCAATCCGAGAGTAATTATACTCATCTTTGCTTAATAAGTGTGAGCAATAACATAGCCGATTATATTATATTTTTCACTATTAGTTATTAGTTTTTAGTCTACAATTATAAAAAATGTAAAAAGTGAATCATCTCGTAAACAAAATACCTTTATGTCGCGCTAAATATTATTATAAAATAATATCAAATAACAACCTATAACTATTTTTATTTGATATTAAATATAATACCTATTTACAGGTAGTACACACCTAGTATTACAGTTTTACAGGTAGAATAGAGATCGTTAAAAAAGCCGGAAACCAACGCTATCAACTATTGCTCTTTAGTGTTTATGATCATTTAACATAAAGTAACCTGCGTGATCGTTTACTGGATATAGCCATAAAAATAATTACTATTACTAATGCCAGGTTATGGACTCATCTAGGATCCATCCACACAATAATGAGCTTTAAAGTTAAGTACAGTATTAGATTGTAAAATATTAAATTATAATATGTTGTAAAATTTTAACAGTCTCATAGTTTCTAGCACATTAGCAATGTAGAGTATAGTTGTTTTAATGAAAATGTTTAAACAACACACAAAGTTTGACTATAGAATAAACAATAACAAATATTTGATATATCTCAAGAAACATAATCAAGTTTTCTATCTACTTTGGAATATTGGTTAAATTGTAAATTAGCGTTGGCTGTACTAAAGAATAGTGATATTGTATTTAAGTATTGATTCAGAATTATCCATCATAAGAGAAAGCTATTTTAACCATAGGCATGTAAATCGCATCGCGATAAAATAATCTATAACGTTATAAATTTTGTATGTAATAGAAATGGATGCAGAAACGTATATTTCTCTCTAATGAAATGCAATTTATACGCCTATTTTATCAATAGACGAGTGCTCATGTTGTCGAAGCAATTCTTGATTAATACGTGCGCAGCATACGCCACTAATAACTTTCTCGGACATTACTGACAACTGGTTCACCTTGCTCGATCAAGCAATTTCTACTTGACTTATTGGGCATGATCCCAGTGTTTTCTTTCCTGTGAAACTTAAGTGGGTTACCAAGTATGATTTCTCTTCTAGTTGTTGAAATTGCATGTTTCGAAAGGAGACAGTTGACTCTTCGCCCGATTAAGGTGCGGTGTGATAAACTTGTTGAAAACTACAAGGTTACTTGTGGTTTCTAACGGGCTTACTAGTAGACTATTTAAGATACTATACATACACATGGCTTATGTTAACAGTTCCTTTCTTTTTTTTAACATAAAAAGCCCTTAAAGTACGTGATGCATGTTAAATGAAAATTTTAATTAAATATAAATATAATATAAGCATGTTTTACATACACAATTACACACACGGTCGTCTGTTCCTAAGGTAGGCAACTTAATGCCTGTGTTTTAGGTGACAGTTGACTGATATACATATATTTTTTTTTAATAAATATACATATAAATAATACATATATAAATAAATACATATTACACCCAGACTCGGGACGGGAATCGAACCCACAACTCGAGCAGAAAACAGGGCCACTGCCAACTGCGCCACGGGCCAGTCGTTATGTAATTAGCCGTTAATGTGCAATATAACAGTGCAATAAATTCTCATCTATCAATAAACGTTTAATACCATATACACCGACTTATGGTTTATCTGCCGTCGCTTGTTACAAATATTTAACGCAATAAATTACAATGACATTGCAATCCTCAATAAATAACCCAGCATTGTTGATAAAAGGACACTTCAGCTACAAACAGAACATAGTTGAAATTTGATAGTGGATCTTGAGAAGCGAACAAGGACGTGGCGCAGCGGGATGACAATAGTCTTACAACTGTTTGTATTTCTTACATTGAAGACACTTTCGAAGCGATTACATTTACGAATACACTATAACTGTCCATTGATGCAGAGCGAGGCGGCGGAGCGGAGAAACTGAGAAATATTAACCAATAGGATTGCAGAGCCCTTGTCCACTGGAGCGGAGGGGAGATTTTTTGCAATCCTATTGGTTAATATTTCTCCGTTTCTCCGCTCCGCAGCCTCGCTCCACAGCCTTGCTCCGCTTCAGGGGACAGGCACCCTTAGGGCCTGTATTACCGGTTGCGGATAAAGTCACCAATTGCTTATTATCCTATTCTACGGTCCTATTCATCAGATAAACGACAACTTTAATTTTACAAAATAATAGTATGTAATTTTTCTATACTTTAGTAGTAAAATTATTAAGAATTAGTAGATCTTGTCATATTTATGATTTTGAACAAATATAACTTAATAAAAAATATTATAAATAAAAATATTTAGTTTTACGAGCGATGATAATATTTTGCTCATAAATAATCAATCTAGGAGAATAATCGAAGGCGTAAAAAGGGCAGAACGAATACTTTCAAGGCCGTTCCAAATAGGTCCATTCAACTAGAGGTTAAAAACAATTTTGTTTATGTGTTTAAAAATAATATTTATTGTAGCATTATTAGGATTGTTTTTTTTTTTTTTCACGTGAATTATTCATTTGTTACATTGTTTTTATTTGTATCTACAAAACATATTCGGGTTGTTGACCGCTTTTAATTTGTCTATTAATTAATTTAAATTTTTAAGTTACTTAATAACTGACAATAGTGCGCAAGGTGGTATAGGTATTGTTTTTATACACATATTATTTTATTTTTGTAAAATTTGTTCAACAATAATGTTTAATATACATACGTTGTCTTCCGGGCGTAGGTAATATAATTAATTAAATAGCTGTCGGCTTAAAATATTCAAAGTAAGACTTATCGTTTTGTAAATTACTTACCACAAGTACCGAGTTTGAAGGTCGGTCGTTGAGTCCAAGGGAGATTGTGTTCTGTTCCAATAAGCAACTTAGCACTGTATCATATATATATTTATTACTTTATAATAATACTTCATTGTATCATATATCTGTACTGTTCAAGACATATTTTGTATTTCATCTTTGCAGTGTTGAGAGTAAAAAAATCTTGTAAGAACACAAGAGTTAATCATTTAAAAAAATCTCAACTTCAATAATTTTCAGGAAGGTACGTGTATCTAGGAAGGTTTTAGAATAGGATAAAATAGAATAGTCTATTTACGTTGCATAAAATTATAAGAGGGAAAAAATACTTAAAAAAGGAAACCTAAAATAAATGATACAATGAAATAAGAATAAAATAATAGGTTATTAAGCGATGATAATACTGACTATATAACGTAATCAATTACTAAAATTATATTTAAGAAATTTGTAACCATTTTACGAATTGATATGCATAGAAGTACCACTTAAATTTTACCAGGTGATTTATTCGACATCTAGGTCGTTAAAATCTAGACAGCTTTGTTATATTTTGCTTATAATAAAACCTTGCGGGTAGAGTATTATTCATTGTTACTATTACTAAAATTTACCGTCAAGTTGCTGGAATTCTTTTTTTTGTAAAAATAGTTTTGCAGTTGATGATAATTTGACCCCTTTGCAACCAGAAATGACCTAACCTAGGCCAGGTTGGAGTAACCTAAAATAAAACCGTTAGAAAAAAATTATTTTGATGTTCACCACACAGTTTCTGTCATTATTTGACAGCTAGCGATAGCGATATACTTGTTTGTAACCCCGCGTTTATCGACAATGCCTTAATTCCTCAAACTCATAAAGTTTCGTCTTATCAAGTCTAACCTTTTCCAATTTTTATCCGGCTTTATATTTATAATATAAAGCCGGATGATACGATAATTTTATGTCATATTGTGATGACTCTCATACATATATATCACCGTTATCAGAATATGCTAATGTAAATTTAATTGGTTAATAAAACACGTAGAGCAAGTTTGCATGAAAATTTATAAGTCGAGACGAAAACCTAGACATAGAATGATTGTTAGATTCCCAGGAAACTTATCGCGTGTTTCATCTCGACACAGCAGATGTCGCTAGAAAGCCTGTGACATTATGATCCATCTGATAGGAAGAGTTGCATTAATTGTAATTTGTCTGGAAACCCACGCACACATGGTTAGGCAAGAAAATTTATTGTTAATGTTAGAAAACTTTACTATTAAAATTACACAATGATTTATTTTACATTTTCTTCAATTATAAGTTCCCTTTATGGAAGCCTTCTCTTACATGGAAAGTAGGCCTTTGCCCAGTTGTGGGGCGCTTAAAGTCTGTTTCAGTTAATTTGACTTCGACTATTACATAAACTATTAAATATAACACACAATTTAAATAACCCCTGCTATTAATATAAATAATCATTTAGCAGATTGTAATTTTTCGTGAGAAAAGTGTACAAATATCACAAAAAAATTGCAATCAAAGACAAAAGTTATAAAATATATATCATTAAACTAAAAAGTTTTTGTAACTTTAGCTTGCTGTTTTAATTTACCGGGAAATGATTTACAGCGATATTGTAACTGCTAAATTGCCTATTTAATTACATACAAAATCTTAAAGATTTTGATTTACTCCTAGCTATGAATGAAACTGCGAAATGTCGCGTGGGTCGCCGGACCAGTCGTAGAATAAACATCTCATTAATATCCCTTCCTTAATACTGTTCAGTTAAACGAGGGACCATTTGTTAGAACTAATTTCGCAATATTCTGTAGAGCTATGATTATTAATTGTTTCTCAGTCACGTACGCTACAAATTATCTGTAAAAGTTACTATGATATATTCAAAAACATTTTAAAGCTATTTCATATACTAACTTTAACATTATACTTCAATTTTAATACATGAGTACAGATAATAATGATTAATATTGTAATTCAAACCAATATTGTTGCAATTTATTATACCATTCCGTTTTGATAATCAAAAAAATAAATTTATACTTTAACACATCTCACTCAGACGAACAAACTCCAAACGACACAAACGTTACACATGGGCAAGATAGCATTCAAGTAGCTTTGTCAAAGCAATGCAACTAAGTGCTATTTCGTGTCTTCTCCTACCGAGTGCTTTATTGCTTAAACCTAACCCAGAGTCTCAGACGTTGCTTTTATTTTGCAATGAGACTCTGTACGATATTCAATTAATTCAGTCACGGTGCGATTACATATTAGATTATAAATCTTAGTATTGAATTGCTAAAATATCACTCTATGTAACAAGTGGTCAGTTTGACAGGCGAGAGTTGTGCTGCGAGTTGTGCTTGTGACGTTTGTAAAATTATGTTTCGACAAATATATATTGATATATTATAAAGCTGAAGAGTTTGTTTGCTTAAAGGCACTGATATCGAGTTTTAAGGGACCGATATTAAAAAATATGTATGCATTAGAAAGCCTGTTTATTGATGAAGGAGATAGGATAGGGTGTAAAACATCATCATACAAACTCTTAACATAATAATAATATCCATATAAATTATGAAGTTGCATGAAAGTTCTCATTTATAAATTATTTGTCGTAAATACAAACAGACAAACAGACAAAACTTCACAAAAAAAAAACATGATTTGTCTCTGGTAGTATAATTATTAATAAATTGTTATTGTTAAAATGAATAAATAATTTAGAACTGACCTCGCTACGATTTTCACACATTTATTAATTTTATGGTCAATGTTGTTATTAAATTGTTTATCATACTTATTATGTTTACATTGTCTTTTAAAAAATAACACATTCGAATCATTAGCTGTATTACTTACGGGCTATAAGGATTAACTAAGAATTATTTTAGATCCTTCAGTATAAATGTTATTGCAAAGTAACTCGAAATTATGGCTAAATTAAATTCTATTGCAAGGAATTTACAGATTTTCCTATCTTAAGTATTATCTCATTTCAATCTCACTGATACCAAACTGTTATTCAAATAATAATGTATTCTATTTGACGTGGAAAATAAATTGCGTAGAGTAATAGACAATGAATATTGTTAACTTGAATCAATTTCAATCTACGATTAATGCTATTATTATAATATTTTGTTTATAAACTGAAAATGTAAAGTCACTGAATTTAATTTTATTAAATGTATAAGCCAGTATTTATAAATATGCATATAATTGTTAAATGATTCAATGCTTCAATATATTTTAAAGTCTATTTATGAATCCTTTGAGGAAATTCTTTATTTTTTTGGTTGATATTTATTTAAATCTATTTTATTTACTTTTAAAATAATTGAATATGTTTATGCATATTCACAAAAATAGCGTCCATAATGAGCCTATAAGACAAGAGTTATGTTTTACATCTGATTGGGAATTTCCCAACACGGTGCGTTTCCCAGTACGGGATTGTGATTCCAGCAACATTTTACATACATCATGTCCTTCAATATTCATCGAAAGTTACAGAGTATTTACAGTGATTGAGTATTAGACGTAATTACAATTAATAATTTAAGTCGTTCTTTAATTGCTTTATTTTATAGACCGGTTATTCTTAAAATAATATTTTGAACTTTATATAAATCATTTCTTCGTTACATTAAAATCTCATATTGCTATCTTATCTTGACACTGAAGTCGAAATGAATTTTGTAATTTAAAGTTTACCTTTCACTGAACACTCTCTAAAAATTACATTATTGTGTCCGGGAATTATTATTAAGATATCCATCAGGTATCTGTGGAGGCGGTCTCTAAAGAATTTTGCGAAATACGCGCAGACGCCTATGTTGACAACCGGTTGCGCATGGAACGCGTCGGATAACATTACTTTTACATTTCAGAATCAGTTAATTAATTAAATGTGTATGTAATCAAACTTTTCCTGACTGATTGACGGACTGACATATCAATGTAAAAAAAAAGAAACAAAATATATTGTGTGTGAAATGAGTGTACCTATATCGGAAATTTAGATTTTTTTTTAGTTTTAGATATCTTTACCAATGATGAAAAACATGAATAACTTAATCTATTATTTTCAATTAAATAATTAGTGTCAAAAACGTATATGTAAAAATACTTACAGTTATATAAAAATACTTTTGTGTTATTGTTTGTATTATATTTTTAAATATTTCATTATCCTCATGTTTCCTGTTATCTGTTATAATCTGACGGGAATACTGCATCTGTGAATACAAAGAAAATGACCATAATAAACTTTTTTATATTAATTGTATAATAAAAATTGTCTTTCTTATCTACGAGATTACCGTTATGTGGAGTGCAGACTCAATGATTCCTCTTGTTGTCGTGTTGTCTAATGTCTTATTAGAGTGGATTTTTGACCAACACCTTAAGAAATTCTCGCTAGTGTTAGATCGAAGGGCGAATACCGAAGACCAAACTGCTTGAAACGACACGCATTGTGAGGAGATATCTAGGACTCTAAATTGCCAATGATCTGAATTAAAAATTGCTACCAGTGAACTATTTTTAATATTTCTAAATTTTCTAGTTTTTTTTAAATATATTTATTTAAAAATTTAAAAAGTAAGACAGACAATTCAATAAAAGTGTAAAATGTAAATATATCTTTACTAATATATTAAGCTGGAAGGCTGTCAGGATCTATCGGATCGATTCTAATAATTATTTTTTTAAGTCTATTTATTTTAAAAAGTTCTAGTTGCAAGAAATCAAGCTATGTGGAGTAATAAGTGTCAAGTTGTCAACAAACTTAACAGGTAATTAGAACTCAACTTATATTAGACATACATAAATATAATCAAATCCTCTTAAAAGAATTCTTAGAAATTATGTTTGATATTAATCAATATCCCAAATGTAGACTATAATTATAACTTATAATTACAGTGGGCGCATTTTGGAGCATTGTTTAAAAAACAATTTGTCATAAAATTTCACTTGACCTACAATACTTTCTAAATCTCACAATAACAGGTAAATAGGATTAATTGTTCTATTTATTGCCTTTTATGTGTCTAATAAGCTTTATTATAAAATTATTAATAAATCAAAGTTATAATATAACATTTTATTTTCATTTGGTAATTCGAGTTGTAAAGTTTACTTAGTTTGTATTAAATATATTCGCTTATTAAAAATATAAGGTAAAATTAAATGTATTTCTTACAAGTTTTAAAGGATAGGAACAATTAGAAATTTTAAACGGCAAAACCCGTCAATTTAATAACAGTAAGTTCAATCGCATTTGTTGTTATTGATATATCATAATGTGTTCTAGTTAATGTTTCTAAATATTAAATTAACAAAATTATTATTGTATTACATAATGGTATAGTATTAAATTTAGAAGAAAAAAATATTATCACATTTTAATTTTCGAAATAAATTTTTCATAAAAATTAAGATTACATAAATATTAGTTACTTTATTTAATTGTACTTACATATTAAACTAACGTAAGCTTGGGTTCTAAATGTAATTTTTTTTCTTTTACTATAGGTATTACATTAGACTTACTAAATATTTAGCTATTATTGAAATGTTTATTTTGCTAATCATTTAATTATTAGGTACGCTTAATTACAAAACGCTATTAAAGTCTTATAAAGAAAGCGAAGGCCTCTTCTCTATATAGAAGAAGGGTTAGAGATTAATCCACCACGCTGCTCCACTGCGGGTTGGCGGATAATAATCTATCATGGTTAACGATCGTTATCAGGTGTCAACGATAACAACCGGAACTTTACGTGCTCTCCGAAGCAAGGTGGGGAGACCCACAAGGACATATACCTTGTCAAGTACATGACAGGGTGTATGTTCTTCGGTGGACATACGCCGTGTGTGATATTTGTACTGAAACAAATATTTGTATAAATACAAATATCTGTCCCGAGCGGGAATCGAACCCGCGACCGCCGGCACGCGGCGTTGAGCCAACTACTCGCTCCACTACACCAGAACGTTCGTCTTATACATTATAAACATATATTATTATTATTTTGTCACAAGATATTATGTAACTCACAAAGCAGCTTTTAATATTAATATCTTTGCAGGCGTATTTATTAAAGATTTTTTGTAGCATTCGTTTTGCAGAAATACATCAGTGTATTTAAAATGAAGTAATATTACTTTATACCGTTATTGCAATTACAATCTGAAATTGTCAATGGATTAAAAGCAATATTATTTTTAATATACTCGTGTGTAATAAGAAGTTAACGGGATCGTATCTAATATAACGTTTTATAAATATTTTTCCGCTATTATTACTGAATTACAAGCGAAAAAAAAAATCTACCTACAATAATATTTGTCAATTAGTATGTATGTATAATCTTATCTAAATAATAAGTTATATATATAATTACGGATACCGGGTGTTTATAGACATAATAAATTTATTTAAAGATCTAAAAACTATCTTAAAGCTTAGAACGAGAATGTCGATAGTGAAATGAGAGCAGAAATTAGTGCATTTATTATACTAGTCGTTCCTCGCAGTTTAAACGTTGACATGTTCTAATACTGTGAGAGAAGTTCGATGTTTCGTAATATTTGTTTATTCCGAATAATTAAACTATTTGATGGTGAAGGAATTATAAAAATCAGTTTATTAATTTCAAAGTTTACAAACGAACAAATCTTCCCACTTTATGATATTAGTAAAGATTAGTTTTTTGAGAAGCAATTATATACGAATGGTTTTATTTGACCGCGTATTCGTTATAATTACTTCACAAGCCAAATATCCTCTATTACTTAATTTCAATTCATTAACCATAACGTCTACTTTTGACGTGCTTCATTTTACTCAGAAATTATTTTGTACTTATTTCACAAAAGTCTTGCATTTTTCAATTGATGGGCAAGATTTATTAGCGTTTAACGCTAATAAATCTTGCCCGTGTGTTCGAAATCCGCCTACCGATTGATTTAGGCGTAGCTATCATTGATGTGGTAACAACACTTTAATAAGATTACCTAAATTAATTTATTGAAAAACTCAGTAGTCTTGTGGCGGGTATTGTATTATTATTCAACAAATAATAAAATTAAATAAAAAATTATAATTATTATTTCAAATATTATAATTAATGTCAAACATTACTCATTAAAGTAATTACTTTATTACACATGTAATATTTATTACATGTGTAATATATATGAAAATAATGATATTACAGGTGTTAAAAATTTATAGATATTATTGTATGTACATATATGTATACGGTTATATGTACATATTTGTATTTATTTACGATTAGCAATCTTTTGTTTAAATTTTAGTACATTTACTTAATACTATTTTTCGCGTGTTAGGTAATAAGACTAAATAGTCTTACACCCGCCTTTTGCTCAATCTATTTTGAATAGTTGTGCAAAACAGTATATTAATAAATAAGTTAATTATATGTTACGTTTTAAGGAGGAATGAGATTAATGTATTATTTAATAATTATAAAAATCGTTCGAAAGCACGCAGCACGGAACATTGTGATTGCAAACATTTTTAAAGTAATTAATGTAATTGCTATTCATTATTAATAGCTTTACTTCTTATTGACGTAATATCATGTAACCTAACCAACTTTGTAATTATTAAAATAAAAAAAAAATCCGCTTAAAAGTGATATGAGAAGAGGTTCTACCGGCCAAGAACAAGTCGGACTCCCACACGACGGACTCTGTACTAGTGTTTTACAATACACATTGATTCAGATGGAGCTAAACTTTGACTACTATAACTAGGTCATGGAGGAGAAGTCTGGCCTTTTCGCCGAGGCCAGCCTGTCGCTGGAGGGATCCTGTTGCCTGCAGATCCGGGACCCTACAATTAAAGCGGCTGAAGGCTCCCGCAGGGGTTTAGTACGGTATTGCACTCCCAAAGTGCCGAGTCCGACATAGGTCTAGGACTGCCGACCCGGGCGACCTGGATATCATCCATAAATGGATTCCCCTGCGTAAAAAAAAAAAAAAAAAAAAACTATAACTAGATATATATTTATATATAATGTTTATGATTTGTCGTTGAAGCGGTAATATCAATACATATTATTTACTCATTTCAAGTTCCAAAGATAAAGCACTGCCTCCCTCCTCCCGAGTTTTAGTAAAGAGGTTCCATTGACTCTCTATAGGTAAGAAACTCTAAAAACTCACGCTTTTGGTAAACGTGACACTTTTATTTTCATCCGTGGTTGCGTGTAAAACGTTGCATGTCGCGATTTCATCCGTGCCTATTGTTTAAGCTGGTTTTTATTACCTAAAACATCGCTAAGGTTTTCTAACGCGAAAAGACTTTTTTTTTAACCGGACCGATAGTTCCTGAGAAAGCACCGTTGTCAATTTTATTATCGTCGTATTAAAAAATTCTGGCTTTATAATCTATTTAATAAAAGATCTTTGGAGATTGGGTTATTTTTTGTTGTATTTTCTATCATTGTCTTCATCTATAGAATCTTAAAATTTAAATTGATATAAATATTCAAATCATGTCGGTAGTAATCCGTTATGTTTCCGTTTCTTATTTTAAATCGTGACCGAAAAGTAACACTATTGCTCTGCACACTTTTAACTAATATTACAAATATGTTTTTATTTTTATTCTATTTCAATTCACCTTGCTAATATGTAAAAAAGACCGAAATAAATTAAAAAAAAACAGTGGTCCTTTATTAATAATTATATATATATATATATATATATATATATATATATATATATATATATATATATATATATATATATATATATTAATAATTATATATCTATATAATATTAAAATTAATATTAATAATCATTATTAACAGAAAAGTACAGGATAGCAACGCGCATCTGTCAATTGTATTGTGTCAATTTGATTATGTTTTATTTTTATTTCAAAATTAATTTTTAATATACTCGTACATCTGGATAAGATCAGGGTGCGCGACCATTCTTTGTGCGAATTTTGCATCGATGAAGGTTCAGTATCCCATATCCTGTTCAACTGTCCTTAAATTCATAATCTTATCTATAATGTCCTTCCTCACAAAATCCCCCGTCCTGTAAATATTAAATGTTTGTTGATGCTTGTATTTAGTCCTTTCTTATGTAAATATATAAAACGAAATAAAATTGAATTGTAATTCTATCTGATGAATGTTCTAACATAATGAAGTTGTACATAGTTTACTAAAAACGTATTTTAAATGTTCGTTTTGTATCTTATAGTAAATGTGTTTTGTTTTAGGTTAAGGGTTAGCTATAAAATAACTTCTTCTATGATCTTCAAAATTCTATCGAGATTGTAATTTCGACCGCACCGGTTAATCTCCTTCGTGTCTTCTCCATTCTACGTGACATAAGCGAAATCATCCGTGCTATTTTGGCACCATTGGAAGCCATTAATCCAAATGAATCAATGAATGAATAAATTTTTAATATGCTTATTTTATATTTAGGGATACTCTAAACGAGCTTTCTTTTTTTATTTGATAATTAAGTGTCTATGTTTTTACGAGCAACTGACCGGGAATATTTAAAAATAGCAAAGTCGCTTTTTGTTTTTGGTTTTTTATCCAAGAGGCTAAACTCTTCCAACATACTCGTAAAGTCAATACTGTTGACGTACCTACATTGTATTCAATAATTATAAGAAACAGAACGAAAAAGAGCTTATTTTTAAAATTTTACAGTTTTTGTACGCCCTGCCACAAAATTAAATTTATTTCACATTGAAAATTCAACATCGCAAACAAGAACTTTATAACCTTGCTCCTTCTTCACCTTCCGGCAAGAGAACGTCGAGAAACCGTAAGCATCCTTTGTGGTTGACATCCAACCATCTCGCACGAAATGTTTCTCATGTACTTTTTAAATATGAACCACTTAGGTGTGAAACATACCTTGCGGAATTTCTCCTAGGAATAATTGCATGAAACTTCTTTTGTAATTTTTTGTTTTCCTTACATTCAAACTTCCACAGAATCGGTGTTGTAAGCTATGAAATCTTTGTTGGGTGAAATATGCACAATATAAACTTATTATCATTTTTAAATCTTAAATAATCAAATGTTTTTGTCGGATAAAAAGATAAATTCCAATAAATATATGTTTTTCTTACGATTATAAAATTATATATTTAGACCTTAACTCTCTGGTCATCAGGTAAGATTGTGGGTGAGCGCAAGCCTATAATGTCTATTGTATGTCTAAAAAAATTATAATAGAGACGTTGCATAAATTTTTTTTTACCACTTTTACCATTTTTTTTTTTAAATTAAAATTCCATTTTTTTTCAGTAATTATTAATAAAATTTTTAATTTTATTCGAAATAACTGTAATATCAAATTGCTAGAGCCAACATAGATTGACGCCCTAATAATAGAGCGGTACGATCATTTGTATTTTCCGATTGTTTGATGAACATACAGAATGTTCAATATATGTTTATTAACATTCATTTATTACCTGCAGACATTGTAATCCATCAAACATCTAACGGCCGGTTTCAATAAACTCTTATCTATAATTTTGCTTTCTATAGAGAAACATTTGACACAATTCGTATGAAGCTTACGAGTATGTCAAAACTCTACCTCTAGTAATCAAAACCAGAAATATATTATTGAAACCGGTCGTAAATTCTCAATCGTGCTTTCAAATTATTAATAAAGATTTAATTAATAATCACTTATTGCCGCAATTTGAATTTTATTAGACATTTAATAATTATTTACTTTGATGTAATAAAACAAGTAAATAAATGCGTAAAATGTTTTTTTTTACAACTTTTATATTGAATTGAAATTAAATTAAATGGTTATAACTTTCTCATAGTAGTAAATTTATGCGGAGTAACAAAATTCAGATAAAAGCAGGTAAATCGAATTCAACAAAGCTCGAATCGACTGACGCAAGAATTTCGTAACTACTGAAACGGTGAATGCACTTGCATTTTACAGCTGCCAAGACACGTCCAAGATCCGACGTAATTAACAGTACAATCAAGAATTCTGCCCACAATCCTTTATTTCATCAAAAATAAAATTCATTCATTATAAATATGATACAGAATAGAAATAAATTCCTTCTCTCTGCTTCAATTTCTACGATTTTAATACAATGCAGAGCTTAAAAATGATTAAAAATATCAATGGTTTAATATTGGGCTATCCTTTAAAAAAAGAAAAGATTATCATCAATTATTGACTTTTATAATAAGCACATCTGTATATAAAAGTAGTAATAAGTATTGTTACCATTGAATACATGGTAATAACGGAAATATTTTTTATTTTACCAAAATCTCTTTCGGCGTAAGAGCGAACATATGCACAGGGTATAATCCGTCTGGAAAACCAGTTTGTATATCAGTGGTTTTCAAGTTCAGATTTGCTTCCTCAAATATATTCATCATCAAGCCGTAGGAACGTGTTACTGAATAATCATCTTCGTCAAATTCTATTTCTTCCGACGAAGATATATTCTCTTTTATGATAATGACACCATTTTTCGTCAAAGCTTTACCACATCTCTCCAAAAATTCAATTAAGTCGTAATCAGTTAAATGACCTAACACCCACTGGCACCATATTACGTCATATTCTTTTTCTGGTTTAAAATTATGAAGACCGATTTTGTACAGCGTACCTAATTTTGTGTTGTCTTCACCGAGCAATTGTTTGGCAGTGCTAATGAACTTTTCGTCTTGTTCCACTAAATCAACTTTCTTGAAATAAGGTATTAAAAGGTTTCTGCTCACTCTTCCGATACCCGCTCCGCAATCCAAGGCCAGTTTTGTATTCGGTGGATTAGCCAGAGATAGAATATGATTTAGAAATAGTTTCGAACCCTCGATGTCAATGTCCGAGACGTGGCCGTAGCCGCCGAGCACTCCGTCTATTGTTGCTGGTACATTAGCCCAGTATTTTGCGGCTTTCTTATAAAATCGACCGTCGTTGTTGTATTTATTGTGTGAACTGGCGTGCATAATGACGAAATTAGCAAACTTTAGCTAAATTGTTGACACTGAGGTTTTGCTGTCAACATAATTATTTTATGATCTATAATTAATATGACCTAATCTTATATGACCTATTTAATAAATTTTAAATACTTTAAAAACTGATCTTTAAAAGCGAATGAATTAAGAACGCTAACTATAATATTGTACTATATAATAATTAAAAATATCGTAATCTATCATCAAAATTACCCTATAATTGCTTCATATTTTGTTATTTCATTGTTACAGGCACTTATAGCAGCAGTAAACGAGACGAGTGAAGAAGACATCCGAGATGCTCTGAAGACGCAGACGGAGAACCAGCTGGCTTTGGTGCCAAGGGGACCTACTCTCGTTAAGGACACCGTTGCCTACAACACTACTATCACTACTGATGACACGGTAATTTATTTTACAACCCAGAAAATATATAGTACACTAATATCTTAAATACACTCCCAGCGTGTTGCTAGCTTAATGTATTTCGGGTACTATTATAATATATAAGTAGAACGAAAAGACATTTAATAGACCTAGAAATTATTTCTCTTTCCATCGAACGAGATTGTGGTTAACGTAGTTAAATTTGTAAAAAAACAATAAGTAACGGTCATAGAAATGAATGTTCACAAAGCTTAAATTGAATTGGTCAAAAATTACGTCGTTTGTCTTATAATAACTTCGCTTTATTATTTTAATTGATACAAGCTTTTCGAAGTACAGTTATGTTGTAATATATTCATATATAAATTGTTATATAAATACTTGTTGATTTTGTTTACTTCCGTCTTTTAACATGGCAATTAATTTTCAAATGTTAATTATTTAGAAAGTAAAGATGTTGCAGTGTTTGTAATTATATAATATTTTAAAATGTAAAACAAAAAACACTGTTAATGCAATATTCCAAGTACATTATTTTTTTGAAAGTAGGAAACTATAAAGTAGAGCATCGAGACTGTGTTTTGTGGTTTGTATAACGGAACATAATTTGAAGACACCATAATTTCATTTTTACATAGTCAATCGGGTTCTGTAATGCTAATTGAAGTCACAACAGTATACCAATATTTGTATTATTATTGCGACGTAAGACATGAACTAAAAGCTCTATCTTTTGTCTTGTATACAATGTATATCAAACAAACTGACGGGTATTAAAACCGCGAAGGATTTATACCTTAAAATAATCTTACGCCTAAGTGTATTTTTTAAATTAGGGCAAAAAAAAGTTATCCAGATTAATTGACATTAAAACGTTAGTTTTAATTAAGACCAAGGGATTATCATAATATGCAAAATATACACAATTTTTAGGAGGAGCTACGAGCGTTACGACCGGATGGAACGATTGTGACGGAGACGCGACACACGAAAGAACAAGAACGACTCTGTGACGAGGAGCTGTCCAAAGACGAGGTATGTAATTAACCCATTAATCTGAGAAGTTTCTTAAGTAAATAGATATAATTTCTTAAGATACCGGGAAATAATAGTCATACATATGTAATTATTATATGTACCGTTACATATTTTTGCAAAAGACCTACTTTTATAAATTAAAATTTTATTTCATTCTAACTCTATCTTAACAACAGATTGTGAGATGATTTTCTAATGAAGTAATGTTTGAGAATTTAGTTATATATGTGTTCAGTAAAAGCTTAAATATATTTTCACAACTTTTTTATTTCAGGCAAAGTCATTAGCGAGCAACGAAAGCTTGGTCGAAGAAACGGGTGGCACGGAACGTCGTAAGCGCGTTGACTTAGAGCAGTCTACTGACCACATGGCGGGAGGTCTGCGGGTCGCGACACAAGTGCACTCGCGGACTCGCACGGAAGAAGGTAACAAGTGTACCCAACTTACTATTATAATAGATATAACTAGACGATCTGCGTGGTTTCAATCGCGTAGAATTTTATGGTTACTGCTAAACTCATATTGTATGCCCATGTACAATTATTCCGTTATGTCCTTAATAATTAGGTTTTCTAACGTAGTTATAATTTTTTTAAACAAGACCTTATCTTGAGATTATCCGAGTTCAAACAAAACTCTTCTGGTCTTATAATTTTAAAATAAATATGTATATTATTTTAGGTATTTTTTTTATTTTATAAAAAAAATGTACTTATATTCATTTATTAAGCTTTTTTTAAAACAAAAATGTTTTATACTTTTTTTTTTTAATTATTAATTTTTTTTAGTTGAAAAGGAAGGTCAACCAAATATGGATGATGACTGGGAAAGTTTATCTGTAAGAATGCGTCGTCAACGCCGGCTACGTCCCAGTGGTGAGTAATGGAACTAACCAATGATTTGCTTTAGCTACTGCCTGATAGATGGCGCCGACAAGACTACTACAAAAAATATGTAATTAGTTTATACTTTTTCCGCTAGATGGCATAAAAGACTTATATATTGAATGGAATTAATTAATAATAAAATAAAAAAAGAAGCTTACTTTGCACATTGCACACTAATTAAAATACTGTAATTTGTTTTCAAAATTTTCATAGTCAAAGACACAATGATAAATCAAAATAAGCTGTTATTATTATTATTAATTAGGCTTAATGGCTTTCACTAGTGCATCTAAATAAGCTGTTAGTTATGATTTGTAACGTCGATTTTGATGGCTTGAAAATACGTACGAAATAAATATATATTTTTAAGTTAGATAAATAAATGTATAATTATGTGTTGTAACTTTGTAAGTTGTTGTTTATTTGGTTGAATGGCCTCTAATACTCCTACATTGTGTTAATATAAGTAAACACGTTTCCGTTCCTATATTATGTTCAACTTTTAACGCAGTGTACTTTATGGGCTATTATTACAAAGTATTCTGACATCCAGTCAATCATGTTTCTGCATAATGACTATTTAATTATACTCAAATAATTACGGCACATGGAGAATGGACATATACGGATGTAGGAATTTGTAGTACTGTCTGTAGATATGTGGCCGTCGTTCCTATCTGTTGACACTGAGACCATTTTTAAGCCTCGCTCTCCTCAACCATATCGTTAAAGATTTTTTTTTATTTCTCAAAAAAAATTACTATTCACTTACTTAAGAAACATACCTGTCACTGTCATACAAGAAGAATTCCGAAGAATTCCGAAGAAATCTCGGACATCAGCTTGCACGAGATTAGTAGGGCTCTGGGACAGCCGGACAGTTTAAAAACAATAAGGCACCAGGGAGGACGGTATTACCTACGTCAGAGCTTCTGAAAGTGGGTGCAACAGCGGTACTTATGTAAAGTACTTCAGAGTCACTTTAATGCTATCTTGCTGGAAGCCTGGAACGGAAGCGTAGTGTTGCTCTTCTTTAAAAAGGGCTATAACACCTGTTGAAGAATTACAGGCCCATTTCGCTTCTGAGCCACGTTTATACGTCACCCACCTCCGAACAAGCCAGTTTCCGAAAAGGCTTTTTTTTTACGCTGGGAAATGCGTTAACGCATCACGCCGCACAAGGCGACGGGTATGTGGGACTCGCTGACACGGCAGGACGTGCCAGAATATCCACTAAAACCCAGCGGTGCCCTCATCGTCGTAGTGGGGCACCACAGGATCGCTTTCGCAAGCAACCGTGACGCCCCGACACGAGTACATCTACCTAGGACAAAATGTCCAACTTGGTAGATCCAACTTCGAGAGAGAGATCAATCGTTGAATCCAGCTAGGATGGGAGCGTTCGGAAAGCTAAAAAAAAAACATCTTTTCATCCGTCACACCTCAGTGCCTGAAGTCGAAAGTCTTCGACCAATGTGTGTTCACCAGTGATGACATATGGATCTCAGATTTGGTCTCTGACTATGGGCCTTTTAAACAAGTTCCAAGTCACACAACGTGCCATGGAGAGGGCTATGTTTGGTATTTCTCTGCGAGATCGAATCAGGAATAATGGAATCCGCAGATGAAAGTAGGTTGCCGACATAGCGTACCTGATTTTCAAGCTGAAGTAGCAGTGGAAGTGGGCAGGGCATATAGCTCGTAGTAGGTATTAACGGCCGATGGAGTAGATAGGTTCTGGAGTGGAGACCACGTCCCGGCAAGCGCAGCGTCGGACGACCGTCTGTGAGATCCGTGAGACAAACGACTTGAGGAAAGTCGCCGGAAGCCGTTGGATGGAGGCTTCTTTGAACCGGTCGCTCTGGATGTCGATGGGGGAGGCCTACGTTCAACAGTGGACATTCAATGGCTGATATTATGATGATGATGATGATGATTTTAACAACCTCAAATCATTCATTATTATTGTACGGCTTTATTGACGTGATAACGTCTAGTAAATTGATGAAGAGGTGCCCGTTCGAAGAAGATGACGTCATCATTGTCACAATTAGTGAGCGAGAGCGCGGAACAAGCGGTAGAGAGGTACGATCGGCTCGGCCTAAGCGTTCGGCTCACGATCGGCGGTCGGCCTAACTTACGACGCGTCCGAGTAGAAATGACAGCGGCAAATGGCGGGAAACTGTTTTGTCAATATTGAAGTAATGTCAAAAAGTGAAAAGTTGATAATATAATGTAATGTAATAATATAAGTTAATAATATAGAAGTAAATAAATGAAAGTTAATAATATAAAAGTTAATAATAAAAGTTATTAAATCATAAAATGGTTACCATAGTTTATTACAACAACAATTGCAGCAAAAAAGGTAATTAATTCTTGCATTTTAAGAATCCGATTAGCAATATAATCTTATATATTTGTTCTTTGATTATAAAATAAGTAGCATCGGTGGGCGAGTGCAGTAATATTAGGTTATATTACAATTTTGACTAAAAAGTTATTAGGACTCATATAATTACGATCGTATAAAAAGTAAACTACTTATTTTTATTTAGTATATTTTTACAATTTTCATAAGTGGGTAATGATAATCTAATTTGTTTTGCTAACTTTAAGTTATTAAACTTAGCTTCTTTATTAAACTTGATTATTTCTTGTATTACGTATCAAAGTATTTAACTTTATTTCGCTTTTATATTAAATACAATTAATTACCTGTAGCTTATATATATAATATAGCTTATATATATATATATATATATATATATATATAATATATAATAATTCAATTCCATTCATGTTTTCTTATGACGTTATCACGTAAAAATTATCGTCCGTAAACCGACTTTACAGACAACCAATTTTTTTTAAATATTCAGTTGTTTAAATTAAATTGTAACATTTTAAGGGTAATTTTGACACGATTAGAGTAGTCGGACATAGGTAACTGTTATAGGTTACTTTCATTGAAGTGCACTCGGATAGTTGTTTACACACATCCAAGCTTACTTATTGTATTTTTATATAACATACAAGAATATAACTCAATATGTCATAGATGAAATATTTATTCTATGTTTTTGAAAAAGTGCAGACAGTACAATACAACTCTTTACAGGAACGGATGGCTTTTGGTTTTTATGTTTATAAGCTAGGAACGACGGACAAAGACACGTATCTAGGTATTATTTATATGTATGTTTTATTTTATATATTTTTTAATATTATAAAATAAATTAGCAAATATATTTATTATATTATAAAATTAAAATAGTCACTGTTTTGATAGAAATAGTATCAAACTTCAAAGGACATTTTCTAAATACACAGAGTGTGAAAAATATCATCTTTAAACTCAAGATTGTAATATCGTATCTATAAATTAAACCTGCTAATAATTTTACAATTATCACTTTCTAAATTAAACTATAGTAAAAATTATTAATAAATAAAGTTTACTGGACTTTAAGAAGATTATTTATGCGACAAGCAGTAATTAGATTTAAGCAAGATTTCACATTCAAATGTAATTCATAAAAATAAAACACTATTTTGAATCTCGTTCTACGAATATATGCACTTTATCCACTCGGGCGCTTTTTAGTATTTCACTTTGAACATTTTACGCTTGAATAGTACCTACGAGTACGTATTCGCTATGAGTGCGACTGCAGCGCCAGACAAAATATGAACTACAGGAGGCTGTCATAAAATGTTTTTATACGTATGGCAATAGCAAGGAAAATAAAAATAAATAAATATTATAAATAATAGTAAAAAGAAAAAGTTATAAAAAATATGTGAGATTTTTGTAGTGATTGCCGTTTTGTTTTTTAATTAAACGAATCAACAACAAGTAAGTATAATGATAAAAAATAATAAAGAATGCAGTAAACATTCAGGTTAAGTTATTTGATATTTATATCAAAGTCAAAAAGTGATACTAAGAAAAAAATTAAACTTAAGAAAAAATAATTAAATAGTTTATATCAATGGAATATATTAATATTTATTTAATTAATGTAATTTTTTTTTTTTTTTACTAACAAAAAAGCCATGGATATTATTATAAAGACCGGATTTCAGTGTGTCACTCATCAAATTGAATTTCAGCCAGCAACAGTGAACAAGGGCAAAAATCTTGCTCTTGCAGAACATGTAAGAGATGTCGAGGAACATATCAACATAGACCAGTGTTTCCCAACGTGGGGCCTACGCCCCACTGGGGGGCAATTTGATAGTTAAGGGGGGCAATTTAAAAATTGACTCGACACGGCTTTAATAATATTGAAGGTTAAAAATTATGCATGGGGTAGGGGTGTGCGATAATTATCGATAATTCGTAAGTATTCGATAATTTTTCATTCGATAATTATCGATAATTATCGATAAGTGTTATTCGATACTTTTGATTCGATAATTATCGAAAATGTTTTGCGATCCGATAATTATCGATAATTTTTTCCGGTCCGATAATTATCGATATTTTTGTGTGATCCGATAATTATCGATAGATTATTTCGATACCGGACGACGGATGACCTTTTTTTTTTTTTTAGTTATTCGGATAGGGAACGGAGGATTATGTGGATACCGACGGCGGATGACCTTTTTTTTTCGTCGTCCGAAAATTGTGCCGATAATTATCGATAATAAAATTATCGATAATTTTTTCCGATGAACACCCCTAGCGTGGGGGCATAAAAAATGTAGAAATGTTAAGGTGGGGCATGGCCTAAAAAAGGTTGGGAAACACTGACATAGACGAAACAATGATAGCTTTTTAATAAAATCTCGAATTATTCGACAAGCCTCGGTCCACAGTACACCTTACATCACTTCATTGAACGTAATTTGAAATTTGATTATTTATTTCGTCGCTGTAAAAATTATTAGAGTATTGTAATTAACAAATTTTTTCTATTATTTATTTTAGATAAATTCTAAACGCCATGTGACGGATGTACAATGTAATTGTGTATATAGAGTAAAAAGTGCAAGCACGTCGCGGCGTTAATTTATTTTATTTTATTTCACTTTGAATTTATCAAGTTTTTTACAAATTAATTTTTTTTTTAATTTTTTCGTAATGATTTTTTCGATAAAAATAATTATTAAAATTTTTGGATGTCGGCTAACTTAATTTTCATTTAAATTTACCGAATTATTGTTACTGATAAAGTTAAGGTTATGGTAGTACTTACATACTTCAGCCTTTTAACTGCAGCTATCCACTGATTCCGTTGATTTCTTTTCCATTGAGCAGTCGGAAATTTATAAAACTTGCACTCACTTTTTCTGCTGGTATTCTTACAATTTACAACACAACAACTTTGGTGTCTCATTTTTCTTTAATTTATTTAAATTAAAACAAAATAAATACTCTCACGTGTACTTGCTTACAATTTTAGGAATAATAGCCCCCCGTAGTACCGAAAGTGACCACTGCGAACGCTTCAGTCGATTTAATTTCCCCTACCATGGCTTCACTCACAGCGAATAACGATAGTTGACAGATGGACTAGTTGATAGGTGAGCTGATATGCATCTATGATAGATGTTCAGTACAGCAGAAAAATCTCTTTTTGTATGGCGATTAGACAAAATGGTTTAAAGCGACAATACGAATCCAGCATCGTATTTAATTAATTATAAAATGCTTGGACTGTTTATCGATAAAAATATATCAAGTTCCTCGATGACGATTTTTTTGTCATATCAATTATAAGAATAATAATAAAAATAATTGATAGAAATTATGTGATATAGTAATGGGATTTTAATATTTAAAACTTTATTAAAACATTATAAATATAAATTCAAATAATAGTTATATGGCGTGTTGTAATTAAACAGGCATTTGTTATCTGCCCACTAAATTATTCTAGCACCTTTTAAGGTAGCTCCGCTGTCGCGAATTGTTTCGCATAAATTATTGTAGAATGATACGCATTATACTGTTGTGACTGGTATGGTTTATAATTGGAGGACAAATATGGACACGAATCATATAATATTGATCGCTGTTGTATTGATGTGATCAAAATTACGTCTTGCGATTTTAGTAGGTAAATATTCAATAAGGGAAGAAAATCGATTTTTACTCTGTAATGAAGTATATAAGATGTACTTGTATACATGTGCAATTGTTAAGTGAGGCCAGGTGATTAATAATTATTAATAATAATAAAAAAAACTTTAATTTGATTTTGAAAGTGATTCACGCAATAAGTAAAATTACACATCAATAACCTTTAAAAATATAACGATTTTTTTTTTTTAAATCTCTTGAATCTCTCCCATACATTTACTATGATATTAATAGAGATTTTAGTTTTCTTATTACTAAAAGCTAACAACCTTAATGATACTACATAAAGTTATATTAACTTTATTAAATATTAATAACCCCCTTCCGTACTAAAAACGTTATAACCATTTTTTAAAATGCTTTAAATATATATCTGCTTATAGTATTATAAAAAAGTTTAGAATGTTTTAAATCGCGATCTTTAAGCGGTTTATTAAAATCGCAGTTCTGTAATATACTCGTAGAACACATACACGGCTAAACGTTGGACAATATTATTTGAAAAATATAATAAAAATTTACTTAACATAATATAAAAGTAGACGTGGCTACTGCCCGTGTACGGGTGATACAATAATCGGTTAGTATGAGAATTGGAAGCCAAACTCCCTCAACGTTGTTTTTTATTTATCTCAGTTTTATTTTTTAATTATCCTTTCATACTTCCGTGTAAGTCAGTAAGGCATATATCATTGATGATCGTTATGATGTCCATGGCTGACCGTGACTTAATATGACTGACCCACCTCCTCGTTTCCCTGAAATACTTATCTTACTTTAAAAAAACATACAGCAATGTTTACAAATTTCAAATTCACAAGTACTGAACTAAAGATAAAACACTAAAGCAACATAAATCAAAGCAACCGTTTTATGCAATAATTGACCGTTGAGCTGTTAAGCTTTGATTTTCTCATCAAGAATTTACTTTTCTTGCGACGCTTTCATTTTTCTGGCACTTAAATAGTTATACCATGATATTCCCAACTATATATTGTAGTGGCTAAACAATTAGTTTATCCATTAATAAAATTATGAATAATATATTTATATTATCTTTTTACTTAACTTTTATTCAACATACTTCATAGGTAGGATGAAGTCGTGTGTAGTAGGACCGGAAACAAAGACAACACAAACACAACATTAGTCATGAGCAGATCGTGACCGCTAGCTGTTGCTCTAGTTGCTGTGACCACTGCCCTATCCCGTCGTCATGTTTGAAAAATATTGTTCAGTCAATTACCGAGCATTTAGGTTTTGCTCAGCAAAACAACATCGCACACGCATGGCTCCGCGCTGAATAAAGTAGGCCAACGCCGTGCATTTAGTTTCAGTGCATATTTTACCGTGTCTTTAATCGGATGCGCTCATTAACATTTATAACATAAGATATAAATTTAATAAACATTTTGAACCTACAGTTCTTTCTAATTTAACATTTATATATCAGACATTTCGTTAAGACTCAGGCACCCTACAAATATATTGCTCTTATTGATCTGCTCAGCTTTATATTAATATGAAATAATCGGTCGAATGATGTCGTGATGCGCCCAGACAGATCGATCGACCCATTCCAATGATTGAATCATGACATGTATACTCACTCGTACACAAACTATGTAATAATTAACGTAGCAACCAGCAATAGTGTCTACCCTTGCGATTTTATCCGCTTTTATTCTTTTTTGTTACTATTATGCATCTTCATAAGTCGTAACGTAATATTTTACAGCCTATATCTATCTGAAAACATAAAAAAAGCGTTAAAACGTCAAAAATAAAAGGATGGAAATAAGGCCAGTCGATCTCGTTTAAACAAATAATTTCTTAAGCTTTAAGATATACAAGCAGGTGAATGCAACAAACATAATATGCAAGAAAACCGTACAAATAGTCACAATGAATACCTGTCTAATTATAAATAAAACAGCGTTACATATTTCGACCTTGCTTAATAGATTTGTTCTGCTAATAAGTAAACATGATTAATCGCTTGCCTTTGGTTCTTTGTTTATTAAACGTTCTAATTTAAGAAGATAACTCAATCGTAACTCAGATTTTATATTTTAATGAAATGATCATGAAAAATGTAATTTATTTACAATAATTTATAACTGGCTGACAAATATGATGTATTATATTTTAATAGTAGTACATGAAAAGTTATAATTTCACAAAAAATCCGAGAAAGCAATAAACTCATATCATCAATAAATTAATAACAATAATTCCCTAAAAACTTATTCGCATCAACACAAATACAATACTATTTTATTAATTTGTCAATACTTGAATATTACCAGTGTTTTTGTAGATTTCGCCGTATCGCGAGAATGATATTAATCACTTAAAATTCTTGCCTAAATTTGTGATTATACTTGACTTTATAAGTTTTAATGACTCATTTTAATAAATTCACGAATTAGCGATATTAAAAAATCAATGCGGAAATACTATTTATGTTATATAGGAATTGAATAATTAATTTATTTTAAGAAATAAAAAATATTACACACTAAAATCGATAATATGATTGTTAATAACGAATTAATTTTTTATAGTTATTAAGTATCTAATATTTGTTTTCATTTTTTATTTAAGTGAAATATTTTAAGTTTTAGTAAATAAATTTCACATAGCTTCCTTTAGAAGGTACGTGAAATCGTTATAGCTATTTTCACAGAGGTACTCCTTTATATAGGTACCTACGAATAATAGTGTTGAATTTTAAAACTTCTCATTCATTGATTTTATACTCTTAGTTTAGTATAGCCAATTAATAGAAAAAATATTTTTGATAATAATTAAATAATTTTATAATTTCTTATCTTACTTATTTAATTTATAATATGTTAACCAGTCGATTTACAAGGTTTGAATAGCATTAATAGTATACTTCGCTCTCAAGTGTCTTGGCGTGTTTGTTAGCCTGTAACCTTTTCAATTAACAGACTTCCTGGAAACAAAATGGATTATCAAAATTACAAATATTTTACTAAAATATGAGTAGATCTCAAAATTAGTATTAAAATACTCTTTAGCTTTATGAAAAAAAATAATATTCAGATTAATAAAAGCATATGCGTAAAAAAGTGTAAAAGAATAATATCAGCTTTTAATAAGTAATTACTTAATTATAAATAATGAAAAGAAAAAAAAAGACTGTATAATATATATTTATAATGTAATAATTATAAAACTCAGTAGCTGATTCTATACCCCGTAGAAAACGTCTGATAAAATACTTAATTGCGCTTCGCAGTTTTAACGATTATTCTCGATCGATCTCTGGCTATTTACAAGCTAAACTATATTGTAATTGGGTTAGTGTTTTTTTTTTAGTGAATTAGTAAAATTATTATATATCCATCTCTATAAACTTTCACATTTATTATACCTATAAGTAAGATCTAAACGGGAACTAGGAGTTATTATTATTATAATATTAATATTATTATTATATTCTTCGTATTATTCTGAAACAATAACAAAACATACAATCTTCATAATATATTGTGATTTTTTTAATATTACAATGACGCTGTATGTCTTAAGTAAGATATAGTTAAAGAATGACTATCTAGTGGACGATCAGCCTAGAACTGGTCGAAATGGGCCGTGTCCATCAAGAACCGTATATGGACAATCGTTGGGCCTACGCCGAGTTCTGAGGTCACTTTGACATGCTCAATTAGACAACTTCACGGCAGAATATACCTGTCTGTAGTGTTAAGTGTTCGCTCTTAAAAATAAATATTTAAAGTAGTTGAAAGTTTTTTTGATTTAAAAATTTTTGTTAGTATTTTTTTTTATATAAAATATTATTGAATAAGTACAGTGTTCATAATGTGAGTAAATTTTTAAGTTATAATAGGTTTACTGTTCTGTACTGTATCAGCTTGTAAACGTTATCTACTGCTGGGCAAACGTCTCTCCTCCCATATAGGAGAAGGGTTACACCTTAATCCGTGAAACTACGCTGTGAGTTTGGATTTTTTTTTCTTTACTTATTGAGTAATTGGGGGCCATCCATAAATCATGTAACTCACTCTGTAAGGGGCGAGGGGTATATTCAGACGTTATGTGCGGTTACGTGGGGGAAGGGTTGGTGCTACTGGGTTGTCACGTAGATACTTATTTTTTCCTACTCTATTGTAAATATCGCATCGTCTCATGACGTGTGGCATTCGACACTTGTCGCATACTAGCAGTCAGGACATTGAGTGCTGGCATGTACCCCTTCCAATCTCAGTCTTTCTTTATTTTACTGTACTGTATCAGCCTGTAAACAACCCACTTCTGAGCGAAGGCCTCTTCTACATATAGAAGAATGGTTGGAGCTTAATCCACCACACTGCTCTACTGCGAGTTGGCGGATAATATCCCTACCATGAGTAACGATCTTTATCAGATGCTTATGATAACAACCGGGACTGATGGCTGTACGTTCTCTCCGAAGCACAGTGGGGAGACCCACAAGGACATACACCCAGACCGAAAACAAATATTTGTACAAATACAAATATCTGCCCCGAGCGGGAATCGAACCCGCGACCGCCGGCGCGTGGCGTTGAGGCGACTACTCGCAGCACTACACCAGAACACTACCACAATTAGATAAGTAACAAATTCTACGTACGGGCAATTGAGAAAGTTACGTGGTTTATAAATGACCCCTTGTTATTGTTTAAAAACATAGTTGAAATAGACTTATTATTTCTTTATAATTAATTAGACGTGCTTAATAAACTACTCGCGTAAAACTTGCTTCACTGTGTACCGTATTACAGCCGTTAATATAGAACCCCACAAATAGTGCAACAATTTTATGTATGGTAAGCAAAATCAGAGATTTATAGATTCACTAGCAAACCCGGCGAACTGCGTTTCGCCACCAACTTATTTTCGTGAGGTATACTCACACCACGTACTGCCGCCATGCAAAACCATATTGGTTTGTAGTACATGCTATGTATCAGAGATGGCGCTGTATGTGAAAAATGATTTTCCCTGTTTTCCTGCTTTTCTATTGAAAATTTTCCTGAATTTAGTTTGCTATAAAGCTCACGGAGCCCGAGACCTTTCCAACGAATGCAAAACCGTGGAAATCGGTTCGTGCGTTCTGGAATTATAGCGTCAGGAAGGAAAACCCGACTTATTTTTATATTATAGATTATTAAAACCAACCGTTAGTTGGTAATGGTTAATTGCCCAAATTAGTTTAATTTTACAAACGTAAAAGTTTGTGAGAATAGATGGATGAATGAGTTTCTATTTGAATATTAATGAGTTACTATTTGAATGTTAATGAAATTTGTTACTATTTCAAAAACAATGTAGGTACTAAAAGCGAGTAAAATGCGTACAATTATACATATACCTACCTATAAATTACATAAATAACTGGATAAACGCGTGTTTAGAATAAACAAAAAAAAATTACAAGTTAATTAATATTAAAAACCTATACAAGTTCGTTATATTAGATTACATCCTTGGACAGTTTGAATAATTTAATTTGTATCAAATACAACTGCATTCACTTTACTGCCTGCGTATTCCGCTAATCCTATCCTGACATAACACACATAGGCTAGATACATATATTAATCGCGATTAACATTAACCGGTTTAAAGTTACAAATTCATTACGACACAATCTTAATACTTAAATCTGTTTATATTTACTAACAACGGAAATAAAAATCATTAAACATAACATATTATGCATAATAAAATCGACTGAAATCACTTATTGTGTAATCGGTTGATACGATTCCAGGAGATGTACGATCCGTGTCAAACTCTAAATGTCGTGACGTTAAAACTTGTTCTTTATAACCATTCATTGCAAAATACTGGATGTCGTTATACTTACAGAGGCTTTAATAATTATTTACGTTATATAACCCCGTCAAAAACTTAATTATAGTTCACATATTCCTTAATTTGTGGTAGGTGTTTATTTTCGATATTTTCTTTAAAATTATATTTAAGTTATTGAAAATATTAAATGATATAAATCTTAAAAGTATAGTTTTTATGTGTGTAATTTTAGTGCAAATTCTCCGTAGGCACATTGACCTACAAATTAAAATACAACATATAAATTATCGCACTTGTGTCTCTCGCTTAAGTAAAATGTCTCGGTTGTTTGCATCTCGCATTGACCTTCAGCAGTTTGGCAAACTTATTGACTTATGATTACGCCATAGCATGTGCGATGATGCGAGGTGCGGTCGTACCATCACTTCACTGTCAAACACGACGCGTGCACGTCGCTTTCGTTACTTACTAACGCCGTGTCTGTTTTCAGAACACGAAAAAGACTACGCGAAACGACCCATCGACTTTGACATTGAAGAAGAGACTCGTAAAAAAGAAACATCTAAGTGGCTCGAAAGCCACTTCGGCAGTGATTCCCGTTCCTCTCATGACTCCATCGCTGAAGAAATAGAACGGCAACCTGTTTCCGGTTATTATGTAAAGAGTAAGCCTGACGACGAAGGCTACTACGGTAAAACGTCTTCGTCAGTGCCTCCGGCGCCTGTCTATGGAGATCGAGTGCTTCGCAAGACAAAATCATCAACGCCATCCGACGAACGCCCAGTTGCGCCGATTAATAGGACAGGAGGATATTTTAAGGGTGTTGCGGATTGGTCGCAGCGTCGTTCTAGTAAACCGAGAATGCCAGAGCCCCGTAGCGCATCTCCCTCACCACCAGTTGTGCGGTCTCCATATGCCAGTAACGATCGGTTAAACGATTCATCACCAAGACATGTATATAGTAAACGAGATTCACCTCAAGAGAGAACATCACCTATTGTCCGGCGTAACCCACCTTCACGTGATGATTCTGCGTATGTATCATCATCAACTATGCATAGCCCACCACGTGGATCACCATTTCGACCACTAGAAACTGATCGCTCCTTCCGCGAGCCCTCAATCGAAGATGATTATAGACCACCAATCGTACCTGAACGAAAACGTCACACAAAATCCAGAATTTCAGAAGATCACCGATACGATAGTGGTTACAGGAGTTCATCTAGAAATGACAATTCAGGAAGATCAAGGGACAGCCGCGAAGAAATTGCCGTAGAGCCACCTCCAGATTATTCACCCCCACGAGACCGTCGAGGTAGTTCCGACAGAGATAAAACACCGCCACGTCGACGTGAACGAGATGAACGTAAACAAAATCAAAAGACTCGTTTCGCAGACAGTGGAAGGCGTCCTTCGCCTGTGAGAAAATCAGTCGGTTCTGCTATCGGTAACTCGATTAGAAAACTTGTAGGAAAGATACGCTCAGCGTCAGCAGAACGGCGGTCCCGGAGGCGCCACTCACGGTCCCCGTCGCCGGAGCATTCTTCGCGCACGTACAAGCAGTACGGCGGTGAACTAGCGCCCCCCAACGCCCCCCCGCACCGTTACTACCTCGGAGAGGACCCTTTCGCGCCCAGCATCTACGGCCGAGAGCACAAGTACGAGGGCAGTCCGAGACGAGCCGCAGCTGTTGACAGCCGCGACCACCGTGAAAGGTGAGATATTTTAATTATAAACTATAATATATATGTACGTAATTAAAACGCTTGGTTGGTTTATAAAATGTGAACATATAAAAAAGTATCGAACCGACGCGCAAGCGTTATTGTTCCTTTATATAATAAAATAATAAATTATCTGTTTTTATACAACAGTGTTAACAAGCATTTAATTTTATTAACAATGCCCACTTGTTTAGTATCTAAACCTTAAATAGAATCTTGTCCTACAAAGATCCATTCCACCACCTACACTACAGATACCATGCATAAAATTTAATTATGGCTTCTTGTGTTGATATTATCATAAAGATATGGACTGAAAAAATTCGTTAAAATTTTGCGATAAAATAATGTTGCCATGTTTTTCAATAACGTTTATTTATAGGTAATATTTGTTCATTAAAAAGTAAAGTAAATTACAGCGTATTGAGTAAATGTTCCTTAAATTAATTCAAGCGATAATTGAAAAAAAAAACATGATAAACCTAAAAAAGTTTTCCAAAAATATACAAAAACATTTTAAATTTTATAAAAAGAAAATAAGTTAAAACAATTAAACAAAATAATTATATTATGTATATTGTTAATTGTATATAGATAAAAAAAGGATACATTAAAATAAAATTAATAAATAACAATTTTAAATTTACAATTATGTAATATGTATCAATCGTTTGTAGAAAAGTAATAAGTATGTAAATTTTTAACTTTAATTTAAAATGTAACACATTTTTAATGAATATTAGTATAGGTACGTTTGATGTTATTTGCTAAAAAAAAGAATAATATGTTGAATACGATACGAGTCGGTATGATAAATATTACTTACAAAATCATTAAGAATTAATTTTATATCTAATCAAGACCGAAAACTGTTCTTAAGACTCCGCTGTCTATCCGTCTGTTACAGGGCTGTATAGATAATTAGATAATAGGTCTAGCTACGTTATGAAAACAATAAAAATAGTTGAGGCAGAAAATAGAGCGATAAATAACGGTTTCGAGAATTTTTCCTATTGTTTAGGTACATTCCTACTTGTTGTGGTATCTATTACAATTTATAATTACAACCGCGACGCAGTTGTTCAGAATAATGATCGAGCTTAACTTTATCTTAACTTAGATACATATATCTATCAAAGATCTTTCATACATGTCCATAACACGAGCAAATTTTAAGTACCTGTTAATATTAATAATAATAACAACGGTCTTTGCAATTTTTAAATCCCAATTTTACACATTTATAATTGTGTTCTTATTGTAACGAAAAGTTAAGGTTAAGAAAATAACGAAAAACTTTTTGTTATGCTTAATAACTTATGTAAATATAGAACAAAACACCTTTTGCACACTTTCCAAAGTTTCCTATTTTGAAACTTGCGACCAAGTTGCATACTAATTTATCTGTTTTTATCCATATTCTAAAATCGTTTAAGGAAATTGAAATTTAATGGTCAGTCCTCCGTCATCATTACAGAGAGAAAGCCGTAATACGTACAGTTACTGATTAAAATATTTGATCACGTACAAGTAAGTTTAATTCACTAAATAGGGAACAGGTTTTATTTAAATAATACTTTAAAAATAAATTTAAAACATTGGCTTTTCAATTAAATCAATCAAATCTTGGTTTCACCTCCGTCAAGTCGAGTCGTATTTTCCGGCATATCTTGCCATTTATTCTGCAGTTGTCCATGGGTTTACCAATTATGGATAAAAGCAGTTTCTCGACAAAACAGCCCTTATTTAGCCTACAAACGTTGAGTCATTTGTGTTTGTACGGTTAAACAGTCGGTTAAAATGACTATTGGTCGGTAATGAAAAAGTGACTCATTACGAGACTATTTTTCCGACAGGTGTTTTAGATGTCGCATGACTTCAGTAACATTATTAGTATCTTTCTACGATGTAATTCTTACTGTTTTCTATTAGTTATACGTTTATATTATTTCTTGCAAAAAAATGTCATTTAAATTAGCTACGTTTCTGACGTTTGAATAATGACCGACCTGTCTGTGTTTTGTATCGTTAATATATCTTAGAAACATGTCACGATTTGTATCTTTAATACAGTTGTGACAAACTGATTTGCCGGCATTTTGATACACGTAAACAAAGCACGGTCGTTAGTCGTGTGGGTGGAGAATCTCCATTGAAACCAATTACGTTTTAAAACACAAGATTACTTGTTTTTATGATATAAGAGACAACAATGAATGTACGTGGGTTTTCTTGTCTTTTGATCACAGTACACGAATAAAATCTTAACGAACGATTGTTTTATTACATTACAGGGGCCAGTATTCGAGTACACTTGGTCGCTTCAGTCACTCGACGAGTAGATTAAATCCTAACGGCGCTGACGAAGACTACATACGCAGTGCGCAAACATTGCCACGGAAATTACACGATCGTAAAGAGAAAACCACCGAGAAGCCCAGTTCCAGCAAATACTGGCAACGGCTCACATCTAATAAACGATCTACTAGTGCCATTAATATAGCGAATAACGTTTCATCGTCACCGGAAGGAAAAATAAACGGCTATCCACCCGGTCCGGCTAAACCAGCGCGGACCTACAAAGGTTTGAATAGAAGTAAAAGTTTTGCTATGGGAGCACCCGAACAGGAGACACATCCACGTTATGTCACAGGAATGAATAGAAACTATTCAACAATGTATAAATCAAACCCTCATTTGAGCCGACTCGATGAAACACCGGAGCAGCTTAAGAGCCCAGGAATCGTGTCGATAATTAATCGGAGTCAACGTGACCTAGCAGATGCGGTTTCTCGCGAAACCGAGCGTAGACGTGATGGACTGTTTGGCGCGCGATACGGCAAGACGACACCGATAAGTAACGGCCATACGAACGGATATAATAAATCGTATGATGAAACAGATAAAAAGAAGATATTTCTCAAGGGCCTCCGCGAAAGAGCCCCTGAATTGTATCAAACGTTACACGCGGACGACGAGTCCGATGGTAGTAGATTATCTTCGAGATACGGCACCCCGTCGCCGCATTACAAAGAACGGATATCAGAGGAACGGAAAATACCATTGTATAAAACCGAATCATTGAACAGAGAAACGAGTCCATTCGTATCGCGTTTAGAAACACGAATAAAGTCGCCAGTGAATCGACGGGAAAGTAACAGCAGTGATAATTTTTCAGAAACTTATCGGTACACTACGCGTTCGGGCGACCCGGAGCGGCCCAGCGTCACGGATACCGTTGAAACAGTCACTAAAAAGGTTATACCCTCTAGAGACGGTCGTTCGAAGGAGATTATCGAGTCCAGAGAAGTCAATTCGGTGACAAAGAGCCGGGGATACAAAGAACCTCCCGCTGTTAAGTATTATGAGAATGGTATCCGTAATTCACATGGATATGAATCTCGGAATGGCGCTGCACCGCTTTACTCCGAAAAAAGGAGAAGTAATTATAAGACGACTGAAAAAGTTAGAGATTATTAATTACCATGAATGATATAAATTTATTTCTGCCATATTTTCCATATAACATATTTTTGTGTCACAGACTGAAATGTTAAATTACATCACATTAGATTAAGTTAACGTCATTAACTGCATTCGTTAACATTTTATTGTTAATTTAATGTTAGTTGCTTCATGTAAAAAGTCATAGAGCTTTACTAATTTTATTACGAATTTTATCAGTAGTAAGTGATCTAATTCCGTCCAGAATTAAACGATTATTTTATAAAGTTATGCCTTATGAAAGGCTTGATAATTTGTGAATTTAATAATATTTTTTTAATAACATGATTTGAAATCGATATAATTTTAAAATAAGAATTTTAATAAATGTATTCAAAAAATAAATGTTGTGTTAATGAACACTAATGTGTGCGTTTGTTTTATTTACAACGATATCTCTATACCATTGGAAAAAAAAAGTTAAACATTATTAAAATTAATAATTGGCCTAATTAATTAATCTTTTTGTTATTTAATAGTTAATAAATGAAATAGCTAAATAATCTTAATGACCAAAAAAGAAGTAACAAAATTTAAATTCAAGCTCGCAAATCGTATAAAAATTGTATCACATATAAACTCTTTTGCAAAAAAAAACGGGCACTTAAGCAAAGAACTATTTTATAGTTACTATTAGTTTGTTTGACAATTTTAGGTATTGTTATCCTCAGAATTTTATAAATTAATTAGGAAGGAATAGTTTTCATCAGTTTTATCATAACATTTTAATTAAATTATTAAGAAATAATGTTTAAGCTCAAAACACTATGATTGTACCTGCTCGCTAAATAAAAATGAAACGCGTTAATTTCTTTGTTTTTCTTGAATACATTAAAAGCAGATAAAAGTTTAGTATTGAGTGTGACCCCCTCTTGCTGAAATCACAGCTTGCATTCGTCTGGGCATACTAGTGAGTATATCTTTTATGGTTTCTTGGGGAATACGTTCCCACTCCGCGGTAATCACATTCTTTAGCTCTCTGATGATCTGCGGAGCCGGCTGCACTGATCTCACTCGTCGCTTCAGAACGTCCCAGACATGCTCTATGGGATTGAGGTCCGGACTTCTAGCTGGCGAGTCCAAACGACGAATTCCGACTTCTAGCATATACGCATCCACACCGCCAGACCGGAGGGCGCGAGCGTTGTCGTCCATAAAAATTGAGTTTTCGCCAAGAGCGGTTAAAGCGGGTTGTGCATAAGGAATTAGAACTTCCGTTATGTATCGGTGTCCAGTCAGTGTACCGTTTTCGATGAAGACTAACTCCGTACGATGCATAGAATTTATTCCTGCCCAAAACATAACAGAGCCCCCTCCATAAGGTGTGATTTCTTCAAAACATGCCTATGCAAAGCGTTCTCCTCGTCTACGTAGCACTCGCCAATGTCGGTCTTCACCATGCAGAGATATCCTGGCTTCATCGGAGAACAATACCCTATCCCAGTCTTCATGAGTCCATGACACACAATTTCGAGCGAAGCTAAGCCTGGCAACTCGATGTCCACGGAGTAATTTAGGGCCGCGTGCCGGGCGATGACTGTGTATATTAGCAGCGAGAAGCCTCCTCCTGACCGTCCATAGACTAATTTGCACATTTCTTACTTCTTCGAGGGTGTTCTTGAGGTCCACATAAGAAGATTTGCGATTTCTCAACGCTTGACTAACTAGAAAACGATCATCCCGTGGTTCGGTACATGTCTTTCTACCAGAACCAGGCCTTCTCTTGACGGAACCGGTCTCTTGATAGCGCTGCCAGGTCCTTTGAACTGTCGACCGACTCACATTTAGCCTCTGAGCCACGAAGCATTGACTGCAACCTTCTTCAAGCAGCGCAATAATTTTGCTCGCTTTTATCACTTTATCTACCATTTTCGAGATTGCTAAACAGCAATAACAATACTTTTAAATGTCAAGGACACCAGATAATTTAATAAAAATTGACAAAAAGTTAATTAGAGTCGATATTAACTATAGGGAATTCGCGCCACAAAATGTAGTTAAAAGTTATTTTCTTTGAAAACCAGGCTCAGTCAAAAATTTGAATTTGGAATGTACTCTTATAAACATTATGGCACTTTTATAACTGGCCAGTAACATGTTCAAATGATTAAAACCTTTTTGGTATTTTATTTTTTTCAGCCAGGAAGAAAATCGAAACCGCCCGTTTTTTTTGCAAATGAGTGTATTTTCGACAGAGAAGTAAAAATGCTTTTGAATAGGTACTTTTTTTAGTAAAAGTTTTTCATAACGGTATATCACGTGTGTATATAATTTTTTTTTATTTTATTTAAGCAGCAGTAATTCGCTCGCCTTCAGCGCTCCGCATAGCACCGCTCAAAGCTGGTCAACCGACGCGTTCAGTTCTACATAGCCGCCCCTAAGGAGGCTCTCATTTCTAGGCTGGACCTTAAAGTGTACGCCCCCCGCCCGGTGTCGCTGTAAAGGCTATTAAGGCCAACAGCATAAGTCCTTCCGAAAAAAAAAATAGTACCACACAAGTACCTACCACAAACATAATATGGATGGACGGAAAGACGGATAGACCACAGAAAATTAAGAGAGATCGATTTTAAATAATTTGTTTGAAAAATTTCGCATTAGTGGCATCTAGCGGTATTATTGAGAATTAAGTTCTTGATTGTATTGTAAGTTGGTATTCATGATAAGCTTCATATTGTTAAAACCACTTTACGTAGATGGCGTTATAAATTCCATAATGAATTGAATAATAACAATATTAATTTATGCAAATATATACCCTATATATTAATAATATTCTTATTATTCATTAAATTTACATACAACGGAATTTATTATTTTTTGAAATATTTTAAACTTTGCTTTTAGTAGCTAAAAATATTTTGTACCCTTGTTGGAAAAAAATTAAAAACGTTTAGTTACATTAATCATTTTGAGGTCGCTTGAGGAGGTCGCTCTAGAAAATTTCAGAGTTATAAGGTCACGTAGATATACATTACAAGCTTGGAAAGTGACGACTCCATACTCACTAATTAAGATACCTAATAGTATTTTGTATCACAAGGGACGAAAGTACTACTTTCTGTCCATGCGGAAAAGGATGTAGTACTTTCGTGCCATGTTGCAAAACTTTTTTTTCCTACTTGGGGAATAAAAGGGTCACTTTTGTCCCGCTTCACAAGGACGAAAATCGAACTTTCGGCCCGGGTAGGAAAAAAACATATTTTGATATTTTATTGTGTCCTTTAATTTGAATACTATTTGTGGTATAATTTTGTATTACAAATGATTAAAACTGGTCCCGATTTATTTTTAGCTAATTGCGTAAACTGTAAGCTCTCTAACTCCATCATAGTAAGTTTAGTTTGCCTGCATAGTTCTTGCTGTATATCAAGAAAGTAATGTTTATCTACGTATCTACCTACCTACGTCTATTTTAATTGACGACTATTAAAATAAAGTAAATTATCAAGACTTAACACCAAATACAACAAAATAGTAGTTTTTTTTACAAGAATGTACTGTTTTGTTCATCAGAGTTTCAACGGACCATTAAATGAGCCGGACGAGTTGAAGTGATTAATTTTTTATTTAATTTCAATTTTCCATCTGTTATACATTAAAATATTATAATTTATTAAAGATTTAAATGCCAAGGGCAAATTTTAACCAGTGTTATATTTAAAAAAATACAAAACCTATCAAATCAGATTTACATTTTAATATACAAGTAGGTAACGAGCATATTTATTTTGTGTTATAAGTATTAAAATAAAAATAAAAAATACAATTAAAAAAAACCATATTTTATGTGTGTGGTCAAAATCACGAAGGTAGTTTGGCTTTTTCAGCAAATGCCTACATTCAGATTTTACACATTACACAATATGCTTGAGAAATACTTGTACATGAGCTTATAACAATATACAAACAAGCAAATCTTTCTTAGATTGAATTATTTTTAATTCAAACAGTTTCTTCGTTTCTCTTAATTCTCATTTATCTGGGATATCGTTTGCAAACTTCCTATATTTGTTAAAATTACGTATGAAATCACTTAGAGATTTATTTCTAAAAATACCGAGGTCCGGTTTCAGATATGTGTATTAGAAATAGTTCCTTGTAAACACTTGACGGTGCTTAAATACGGAATTAGCATTTGTTAGGTATATTTTTGATATATTTCAATGTAACATAAGTTAAGACGTGGTCCGACAAAATTGTTGAATAATGAATTTATTAGCAGAAAAACTTATTTTTTTAAAGTATATATTTAGTTATATTTACACGGTATAAGAGTAAATAGGCTTTTTATAATAAATGGTAACAATTATCAGCATACACGATAATAACCGTGACAGGAAATAATTTATTTACCCGTGTATCTTACAATTGTTCATAATAATAGACTATTACATGCAACGTCGTAATATTTCATTACTTACGACTTAGATATTTTCCTTCGTTTAATTTTAATATCAAAACCGGAGTCTTAAATCTAAATATAGGTACTTTAATTAAAAGATTATAGAATAAATACAATAAAAGACGCCGCCTATTTTTGTTTGAAAACGAACATCTGAAATAACAAGTACAAAATAATTATAGGTATAACTAAGATGTTTTTTTTTAATAGCAAGCAAAAGTACTAAGCAATTGCTCTAAGTTAGGCGACTGCCTTCCATGAATATATATCGAAAAGCAACACTAACCAGAAGAACCACAACTAATTAAATTATTTAAAATACATGATTTGGTTGGAATTGATTTGTCGGTGCCTTGGTCGTGTCGCCTACGACGGGAGACAGTCATACATGGGGACGACTGAAAATATTAAGTTGGCAAGGCTGTGCTCGAGGCGTACTGTATCCGTACTTCGTCGGGCTAGTCAGAATTTTTTGTGTACATAAACAAATAAAAATTAAATACTATTTAATTAAATGTGATACATGGGCATGTGCAAAGGTAGTTTTCTTTAGGAGACACAGTTTTCAACCAACTAAGTAAAATATTCCTGTTGTCGTCGTTTTTAAAATTTAAAGAAAACCAGGGGTCCTCTATTGCCATTAGTATAAAATCGGGTCGTGTATTAAGACGATACATAACGTATACTTTGTTTCATTTCTGTTTTTATATAATTAACGACACGACTTCAACATATTCCGTACATAGGTATAAGAATTCACAAAGTTGTTATTTTTTACTTTGTAGTTGGCTATATTTTTTTTAAGTTTCTTTTATTTTATTTTAATTTACTTTAGGTCATTTGATTAATGGTAGGATATCAAGAAGATTTCATACAGTAATTCATTGTAGCAGAAAAAAAAGGCAAGTCACGAAAGATTATTATAATTGCAAAAATATACTAAAAAAAACTTCTCCGAAGAGGGGTTACGTTTTTTAAGCACAAGTATTATGTATGAATTTTAAGGATTTTAATATAGTATAATTAGATTCTTCATAATTAACCCGGGAAAAACTAGACAAAAACTAGTTTTTTTTTTTATTTCAACAATATGGGTATGAAATGAAAGCTTGTAAATAGTTAACTTTGAATATGTGTACACGTACGATACAACTTATATGTATATGTATATGTATTCACGGGCTTGTGTCCGCAACTCGACGTCTACTACTACGATACAACTTACAACACACTAGCGGTCATTTCCAAGCTTAATAAAGATTAAATAATAAAATATCAACAGACAAACGACCTCTAAAAAAATCTAAGCTGTATTACGTAATAGTATTCAAACAAATATCTGTGGCACGCTCATATGATCTTTTTTCTATGTAAGAGAGGGCAAACGGACAGTCGGTTCGTTAGACGACAGACGCGTCGACTTGAGACCCGTTTTCGCGTCGTAGTTTACAGGTAGCAGGCTACCTTTGGAAACCAATCATGATCCAATCTTCCTTCATACTCTAATCCTGTCTTAGGACAGGCAAAAAGACCAAGATATTTCACTCATTTAAGCAACAAATTTGTTGACTAGGTAAATGATGTGAACTTTGGACAAAAATTAATATGAACTGTTTACCTATCTTGGTATTTCCGGCGTATTTAAAAATGGAATCATACTTATTTACAACGATTGTCAATCATTAAACTACCCATTTACCTACATAACTACACTAACCTTAACAAACGTTCAAAGTGAGCTCCTTCTCGTGTGATACACAGTTCGGCACGTTTACGCATATTGTCTTTAACACGATTTAACACGAACGGGTCACTTTTAACAGTTTCGAAAACACTGGTGATTTTTAATTTTAACTCCTCTCTGTTTGCATACTCTGTAGCATACATGAGACGTTTACCTCCCCCCATAAATAAAAGTCCAGAGGCGTGAGATCTAGAGAGCTAGCTGGCCATGGCACAGGCTCTTCGCGCCCTATCCAGCGATCTCCGAACGTATTATTTAAGTATTCACGTACTTGCATCTGATAGTGCACGAGGGCTCCGTCGTGTTGACAAAATAAGTTTTGGTGATTACTCAGTGGTACATCATCGAGCATGTCGTTCACCGCACTATTTAAAATGTCTAAGTATGACACGCCATTGAGTCTTCCTTCGATGAAATACGGCTCTAACAGCCAGTTATTTAAAACACCAGTCCATACGTTAACACTAAACCTGTGTTGATAAGCGTCTTGTGGCGTAACGTATGGATTGAAATGACTACTTTTTACTATGTACGATAAAAATACCAAGTTTAGTAAACGTAGCCTCGTCTGTAAATAATAAATTTTTGTCAGTGTTTTTTGCAAAAATCTGACAAAAATTTATTCGTGGCTCGTAATCGTTGCCAATGAGTTCTTGAACATGTCAAAAATGATACGGGTGTAGGTCTTCTTTGTGCAGTAGATTCCACACAGTCCACTGAGATACTTACTACTATACTACTACCATATCTTCTAGCAGCCTTTCGAGTACTCGCTTCTGAGTTGTTCTCGAAATACTCGAGAATGTGTTCTCGTAGGGTATGCCACTCCACCTCGTCCTTGGGCATGTGTTGGAATACGGAACTGTCCGAAGTCTCGTAGTCTTTAATTAGCGCTTAGTGTTGACCGAAACAACATTTATTTCCAAAAAATTATAAAAAATGCTCAAATTGGCCATCTCCTGCCGCTATGCTGAGAACTATACAATTATTACTTAGCTTATGAGGGGGGTTAAATCAAGAGTCACATCTAGTATGTTTTTAAAGTTCCTCATAATATAATAGTCTCAGTGACTACCTCTCTGTGATACACAGTGTGCGTCGGAAATAATAAAACAGTACAAAAAATGTTGTAAGTATAATGTTGTAAGTATCGATTTATCAGTAACTCTAGATAAAAGGTCAAGATGTTTTTTACTAAGAATATAAACACATTTACTGCGAAACAAGGTCTATTTTGCCCGGTTTAAGTTTTCGGCTTGCACTGCTCGGTTCTTTCTTTTGTTTCGTATTTTCTTTATAGTTTAGTGTAACATTGCGTGGCATATATAAAGTTTGTGTTTGGTAGTGAGACTAGTGAGTTTCAGTTAATCGCTCATTTGAATGGAGGACCGAATTTTTGCCGACCGTCACCTTTTGGACCGAAAAGTTGCTGTTTTTCTTAGAGGAAATGACAATCGGCCCAAGCTTGGCCAAGGCTTGGCGCAATGCTCATTAACTCTAAACCGAACTGTAGATTGTTTTATAAGAAACAATAAAAAATTGCTGAATTTACTATTCTCTATACCACTGAAAAGTAAAGCATAAATATTTTTCAAAATATAGTAAAACAAAAATTTCATTACTTTAAGGTTTTTTTTCTTACTTAATAAAATAATTCTTCATTGGAGAGAATCGTTTGTGCATGAAGAATTCACTTGTATCGTACGAAGATAATATAGTCCTGAACCAAGTAAAAATGTTATCTATCGAAGTGATTCCAAGAAACAACAATTCAAGACAAGAATTTCTTAAAGTAAAAAAACTAGAAAAAAATGTTAATTTGATATTAGCTAGGTCTTGGTTCAAGGCTGGCAAACCAAGACTTCTTAGATAGATATCGAGTGGATCTTGGCTCAAGAGTGATCATGAATCAAAACTTGTCAGTTGAGTAGTGGGCCAGTCATGGGCCAGTACTATTAGGCCGAGTCTGGGCAACACAGTATTGTACCAAGACTAGCCCCATTGTATATAATTTTTTCCAGCTAGTGTTATAGTGTTACTAACTGAATATAAAATCACCTTAGATAGAATTTAATCTATGTATTTAAAATTAATCAGGTAAAAGATTCATAAAAGATCCGCCAAAAAAGTCACGAATACGGATACGGATACGGATCTCTTTTTTCCCTCGGATATCCGCGGATACGGATACAGATATCCGGCACATCACTAGTCAGTAGTAATCGATTTAATGAATAGAATACACAACGTATGAGCTTTTGTTGCACAAACGTAAAAGTGGAATCACGTAGACCTTTAATTCGTAGGCCTGGTCATTACTTGGTCTATGGGTCTAGGTGCTACTCTGAACGATTTGCGGTGCAGAGGGACGGACAATGCGGCTAGTGCTGTCAACTGTCACGCAATATATCGACAGTGCAACTGAGTTACGCAGTAGTTTGTATCAGAGACAAACATCTGCGAGAAAAAGTGCAAAAAAAAACTAATTACAAATTTTGAAAGAAAGAAAGAAAAAACATTTATTGGAACACACAAGAGACAACAGCAAAAAGTTTAAATCGACAATAAAAACTAACATGCACATAATACTGTCAATTCTTAAACCATCGTGTGCCTCAAGAATGCGCCAAATGGTTCAGTTCGGTATATGTCAGATTACCATAGTAAAATGGTGTCTGACACCGGTTTTCAACCAAACCATAGGACGAGTGCGTCATAGATGTCAGTTGCCCACGAACGATAAACCATTATATCTAAAGAAATAATAAATAAATAAATAAAAAACAAACGATACTTATAAATAAAAAACAAATTGATAACTTTATTATACACCACAAAAAATGTGTGACAAAATGACTAAATTTTTTGCTTTCAAAAAAATTCTTAACTAACTTTTGGAATTTTTTTTAATTATGTAACACTCACTTTTCGCCAGTTATGAGTTCCATGTAACAGGGGGCGAGTCTATTGCCAATTGCCATACATCGGGCACAATTCCAAACTCCAACCTCCTCTCCCCAACAATACCCTCCATAGTTGACCATAGTTGACCCTCCATTTCAGTAATACGTTAACCGACCCAGGAAGCGACCCTGAGACCCTTTGCTCGGCGGTAGCGCTTGCGACCACTCGACCAACAAGGTAGGCACTCTTAGAGTAATGGTTTAAAAATATTTAAGTACGTTTTTGCCTCAAATTATCGCGGATAAAACCGCGGGGCGCAGCTAGTCATATATAAGACGTGAACTATGTACCTATCTAAATATGTAGTCTATAACATTGTACGAATCATTGCATTCACAGCTTCACACCACATGAGTAAATAAACCGTATTCACACACTACACAGCTCAGTTGAGATGTGACGGACGAGGTGAACGTTTGTTGTTATAAGAAGTATGTTAAATTATTTATAATATAGTGGTAAATATTGTTTGTGAAAATGGTAAGATCGTCATGATGTATTGTGCTATATCCATATTTTTTTAAATTTAAAATATATCAAAACGTGAATGTTTTGAGGACGTCGTAAGTGAAATTAAAAAAAATGGATAATATTTTGTTACGTAAATATGTTGTTATGTTTTGTTGTTTTCTTTAACATAATAATACCATTAAAATATTTAATAAGCCAATTATTAATCATTATATTATTATTTGGAGTAAAATAACAGTTTACATATTCTGATTACTTAGAAAATTAGATAATAAAATAAAGTTTAAGTACTATTTCATGAAATAAACATTATGTTTTATATAAAGCAGCACTTAAACTATTATTGACGAAAGATTTTTTGCAATTTTCAGAATGGACTATTACTGTTAATATTTGTGCCATTTTTAACAAGCATTACCGAATCTGCAAACATTTTGTATGTGACTCCATTTTCATCAGTATCACATAATATATTACTGCGCCCGATCGGGCTGGAGCTCGCGCGTCGGGGGCACAATGTTACCGTCATTACGTCGCAAAAAGAAAAGGATCCGCCGCCGAATTACCATGAGGTCATGGTGGATGATAAAAAGATTTGGGAAGTGTTGGGTGAGTGGATGCATTTATATTTACATTTAAGCTATTATTTTCTTCTACCTTTTGATATACGTAGGTAACTCGATATGTTTTGAGACAAGAAAAAACTATGCAAGATATTAACATTTTTTTTTTTAGTATTTCGAAATACTCTCCTTCATTCTCTATGCAAAGTTCCATTCGCCTAAATCAACTATTAAAACAAAACACTTTTGTCAGTCTTGATCCGATAGGTCCAAAATTCCGACTTCGTAGACGGCCACGGCCTCTTCGGCGCACGAAAAATTTCCTTTTTATTTTTTCCTTAATTATCAAACAAAAAGAAATCACAGGGAGCTAATCAAAACTATACGGTGGGTGGAGCAAGGTTTCAACACTGGATACCTCACTTTAGTTCTGAGGGACGTATGTGACGAAGCCTTGTCGTTATGCAATATGATTCCTCGAAGCCCAATCTTTGGTCTCCTCTCTCATAGAGCTTGGAATTTTTTCCGGCAATGCTACTGTTGTATACCATTCCGAGTTAACAGATCTATGATTTTTCAACATTGTTGGCGAAACACACACATGACACATGCCCGCTACGAGAATAAAAAAAAAAAAAAACTAGCCACCATTTTTTTACCAAAGCTACGAGGCCTGCAGTTTTGTCGGCAAATTTCCTTCTGAAAAGAGCTATACTGACTTCCATACTTTATTTACAATTTTAAAGAAAAAGTGCCAGTTTTAGGGTCTGTTCAAACCAACCGAGTTGGAGATAATTAAAATGGGTTTTTCTTTTGCAAATCGCCGATAAACTCTCACGCAGTCTGGTGGGTTTTGAAAAAATAAAAATTAAAATAAACATTTGCATTCTAATGTATAATTCGTGAAATAAAGCTAGACAATTGGTTAGTTTTGATAGTTTTGATATTCGATAAATTTTATTCTCTTAATACCATTGACGTTGAAACTAATTTGGAAAAATGATCTTACAACATATAAAAATGTTAGTAAGCTATTACGATTAAAATATTACTTTTTAATAAGGTACTATTGTAACTTTTGTGGTGGGAGTAATTAAAGTAATTAAGTCACAAAATTATGTAATAAATCTTTTCTAATTAGGGGTGAAATTATTTAGTTCAATTTAAGTTCAATAAAAATGTTATTCAGCTCAAAGTATAGATAAAAATATCTAATTTGGATATTAGAATTCATTGAAACGAATCAATTAATTTTTATAAAATATAAATATATATATATATAGATATATATAGATATAAAATATTACATTATATTACGTCACGACTTATTGTTGCGGAATAGTAGCCATAAATTTCCTCACGAAAATCTTCGGTGGAAACCGTATTTTCACTTTATAATTTTAATGCAAGTTTTTTACGAACTCGTGATATATAATTAAGTTACGCGGTAAAGTCGTTATATGCAAGTCATAATATATTGACAGAATAAGTTCCGTATTTGTAACAGCAACAGTATTATTTCAAGAGGTATTCCAAGGTTCTTCAATATTATTAATTTTGCTATCGTATTTATTTAGACTTAAAAATTAGTTATCCCTAAAAATGTCGTTGTCTGTCGTATTTCAAGGTGGATATTTCTTTTTGGTTTTTTAATGTATATTATTGATTTCAAAATTACCGAATGAATAGGACACCGGATTGGAACTGACGTTTCTGCATTTCAACCAGGACTTGCATATGAACATATACAGAGTATTTATTTAATTAAAAGTCTATATCGGATTTTATCGCGTTTATTAAAACTTTACAGCTAAATAATATTTTAAATTATTAACCGACGTTTCGATATATACAGATTATATACAGAGTACGTAAAGGGATTTTTTTTTTAAATTAATGTCATGTTCGGCAGTGAAAGAAAATATCTTAAGGAAATTTGCACATTATGGTCGAAGTTCTCTGATATGTATCCGTTAAACGCCAGTAGAGCAGTTTGGCGTATAACTTCTATGTATTTCTCTGATAATATACAAAAGTATATTGCAGTAAGTAGTAAGCAAGTTCATATCACACTGCTAGGGAAAACCCTAGCAGTGTGATATGAACTTGCTTACATTACAGTAAGGTTGCTTACATTACAGTAAGTGCTTACGTTACAGTAAGGTAAAAGGCATAATCGGTTTCGTTATATTTCATTTTTTTTCCTTTTTTGTTTATAGGTACAGCGAGACCAAACGTGTTTAACATGGTCGAAATGTCAGCGGAGGACTTCCACACATACGTTCTATGGGGCGGCGGCTTAGCTTGTACGGAGCTAACTTTAAATTCAACCGATGTTAAGGAATTTTTAAAAAAGGACAACAAGTTTGACTTGGTTATCAGTGAGCAGTTTTTTCAAGAGGCTCTTTACACACTCGCGTATAAATATAATGCACCTTTAGCATTGGTTTCAACCTTTGGTAATTGTATGAGACACAATATTATGGTCCGAAATCCTTTGCAACTTGCCACGGTGACATCGGAGTTTTTAGATGTTAAAGACCCTTCTAGTTTTTGGGGAAGATTTAGGAACTTATATTTTACGGCATATGAGTACTTCTGGTGGACATTTTGGTATTTAAAGAAACAAGAGGAACTAGTGAAAAAGTATTTACCAGATATAGCAAACGATGTGCCGAGTTTTCACACGTTGCAAAGCAATGTATCCTTGTTCATGAGTAATAGTCATTTTAGTTTTGACCCACCTTCTGCTCTGTTACCTAACATAGTTGAAATTGGAGGAGTTCATCTATCAAAGAGTAATGCCACTTTGCCAGCGGTAAGACATTTATATCTTAATCAGTTGCTATTATTATTATATTATGTCCTATCTTATCAACTTACATTATTATTTAGTTTGTTTAATATTTTATGTAATCTATTAACATACATTTTTAATAAATTTAAAAGAAAGTTACGTAATTTTATATTACTTATGAATTTACAACATTGAAAATGATCGATAATTAATAAAAAAATCTTATTAGTTGAATTAACAATAAATACTCGTATTGTGATACATTTATCAATAATTTAAAATGTGTTTAATTTTAGGATCTTCAAAAACTTTTAGATGATTCAAAGGAAGGCGTGATTTATATTAGTTTTGGTTCAAACATTAAGAGCTCTGAGATAGCATTGGAGAAGAAAAAAGCCTTTTTAAACGTTTTTAGACGATTGGAAAATCATACTATATTATGGAAATGGGAAGACGACCAGATGGAAGACAAGCCCGCTAACTTAGTAACACGCCAATGGTTTCCCCAAAGAGAAATTTTAGGTAATAACTTATATTTACAATATTGCGAGCTATGGCTCTGCGGTTTCGTTGCGTGAAAAGGAGATACATGTTTTATGAGACAATTTCGTTGAATTACATGTAATCTCCGGTTAGAATCAATTTACAAATAAAAGTCATATACATATTTCATATTATGTATTTTTAAAGATTAGCAAGTGCAAAGGATAAATAGGTATCCAAACGTTGTAAGAACTTTACGGAAAAATATATGTTAAAGTATATTTAGGATCTTGAAAAATTATCTACTTACTGAACAACGTAAATTTTTACAGAATGAACTTTTTATGACATTGAAGTTAAAGGAACTTATTTCTTTATTTGTTCGATTTCTTGTCATACAAAAAATAAATATTAATATAAATTATATATATTACCTCCCATAAATTATATACATATATTCAAATTATTATAGCGAATTCTATTTAAGCACCGCAGACGATTCTCTGTCATCAAATGAAATATAATGAAATTATCTTAATTCAGAAAAACAACGAAAATTAATTGTAAAACAGTACCATCTTTAATTTTTAATTATATATGTAATAATCTTTATTTAATTTTTCAGTTCATCCTAATATTAAACTGTTTATATCACACGGCGGCTTGATAGGAACGCAAGAAGCTGTTTTTAATGGAGTACCTCTTGTAGGCGTGCCAATATATGCTGATCAATATAATAATTTGCTGCTAGCTGAGCAAGCAGGTTTCTGCAAGATTCTTCAATATCATGAAATTAATGAAAAAAAGTTATACGAGGTTGTTAGCGAAATTCTTAATGATAACTCTTATAGGGAAAACGCTAAAGAAATTTCTCGAAGGTTTAAGGACAGACCGATGAGCGCTTTAGATACAGCGATGTTTTGGATAGAATACGTAATAAGAAATAAAGGTGCTGAATATATGAAGAATCCTGCAAGAAATATGAGCTGGTTTGCGTATAGTATGATTGATGTTTATGCAGCAATATTATTAGCTTTAATTATTGTATTAATCATTCTTGTTATAATATTAAAATATCTCTTATTTTTATTATCTTCAAATAAAGTTGAAATAAAAAATAAAAAGAAGGTTGCGTAATGTAATAACTGTTATACTTGTTTAAAATAAAATGTATTTTTATTTCCTGGCCCTCATCATGTCTCTCACAATGTGTATGCGAATAAACAAAGCGATGACACTTAGCATTGCTTGAAATAGTCCACGTATAATTAGGTAAATATTTGCTTCAAGCATTGCTGTTTGAACGTCTATTATACGAGGAATCAACGTGTGTATCCAAAATGCCGAGTCAGCTTAAATTTTGAGCGAAATAGAAGCTAATATTTTATTTCACTTAGGTATTTTCCTTTATTAGCATTAAATGTTACTACTTAGTATGTATATAGGATATTGTTTAATGGCAATGCGTACTGTTTCGTATTTATATGTATAGATTTGTAGTTTCCAAGAGGATTTTCCATGTGGTTTCACACGCGTTGACGTTTTTGTACTGCTATGTTATGGTACTGCTCCGCCCCTATTCGCTATGAGTGCGACTGCAGCGCCAGACAAAATATGAACTACAGGAGGCTGTTATAAAATGTTTTTTTTTATACGTATGGCAATAGCAAGGAAAATAAAAATAAATAAATATTATAAATAATAGTAAAAAGAAAAAGTTATAAAAAATATGTGAGATTTTTGTAGTGATTGCCGTTTTGTTTTTTAATTAAACGAATCAACAACAAGTAGGTAAGTATAATGATAAAAAATAATAAAGAATGGAACCCACTGTGATCCATCAGCGGTAAAAAATCACGTGTTTACAAAATGTTAGAACTGTATGTTAATTTTTTTTTTGTTAATTTAAATTTAAGCATTTATTATAAATTAGATTTTTTTCATCACAGAATCATAACAAAATTATTAACTTTTACTAAACTTAAAAATTTTGAAAAAGTTTTCAATTCTATAATTCTAAGGTTAGCTGACGTTAATTTTTTAATTTTTTTTTGTTTTATTAAATTAGAACTAAAAATTTTTTTTTATTTCACTTTGAATTTATCAAGTTTTTTACAAATTAATTTTTTTTTTTAATTTTTTCGTAATGATTTTTTCGATAAAAATAATTATTAAAATTTTTGGATGTCGGCTAACTTAATTTTCATTTAAATTTTCCGAATTATTGTTATTGATAAAGTTAAGGTTATGGTAGTACTTACTTCAGCCTTTTAACTGCAGCTATCCACTGATTCCGTTGATTTCTTTTCCATTGAGCAGTCGGAAATTTATAAAACTTGCACTCACTTTTTCTGCTGGTATTCTTACAATTTACAACACAACAACTTTGGTGTCTCATTTTTCTTTAATTTATTTAAATTAAAACAAAATAAATACTCTCACGTGTACTTGCTTACAATTTTAGGAATAATAGCCCCCCGTAGTACCGAAAGTGACCACTGCGAACGCTTCAGTCGATTTAATTTCCCCTACCATGGCTTCACTCACAGCGAATATGTGTATAATTACTTCTTCAGACAGTGTTCAGATATAGTAGGTATATTAGTATATATTAAATTGACGACAGTTCTGGTGTAAATGTACGAGTAGTTGCCTCAACGTCGGCGGGCACGGGTTCAATTCCTGCTCGGGGCCTATATTTGTATTTGTACAAATATTTGTTTCCGGTCTAGGTGTATGTCCTTGTGGGTCTCCCCACCGTGCCTCGGAGAGCACGTAAAGCAGTCGGTCCCGATTGTTGTCATAAACACCTGATAGCAATCAGTAAGTCTGAAAATTGAATATAATTTAAATAAGTGCGCCATAAATACGTTCGTAACTACTTAATGTAGGACATGGTTTATACTTTTTATTCAGCCCATATCAGTCCAATACTGGACATAGGCTTCTCCTAAGGCACGCCACTGAGTCTGATCTTCGGATTTTCGCATCCACTTGCTCCCCCCTATTCTCCAAATAGAAAAAGGGTGTGAACTAACTCCACCACGCTCAGTGGCGAAGCGAGCTTATCTCGGCCCCGGGGCACAATACCTTTGTGGCGCCCCCCACCCCTCATGGGAAAGACCATTTGGCGCCCCTTGGTGAGTAACGCCCGGGGCATGATGCACCACCTTGCCCCCCCCGCTGCGCCACTGACCACGCTGTTTCATTGCTAGTTGGCAGACAGTTTCCCTAAAAAACTAAACGATCATTATCAGGTATTGATATGATAACAAACGGGATCGACGGCTTTGTCTGTTCTACGAGGCGCTATTGGAAGACTCACAAGTAAACATTTAGACCAGAAATAAATATACATACCTTCAGGACAGCGTTAATCGAACATTTCGCACCACTGAATTACGAGTGTAGCGATTGTCAATAATATTTCATTTCATTGATCAAAATATTAGAAGTCATATGACTGGCACTAATTTTATTATAACGGTACAGTTGTATATAAGTAAAAATAACAATGTCACTTTTTTTGCTAAGTTTATTAATTGTATTTATATTTATAAGGTTTTGTTTTGCATTCAAAAATTAAGTTATATTATATCGAGAACTTGATGATGGTGTGTCATTACTTATAAATATATAATAAAATATGAGGAAATAAAAATAATTGTCAGCTACTATCTCTTATATGTAAGATTAAAATTAATTTAACTTGTTTGAGTTATTTTGATATTAAAATAAAAGTTATTTTAAACGCTTTAAATGTGTTTTCTTCATTATTTGTCTCAACACTAATTTTCAACAGTGAAGAAGGTCCAACTTATAACAAAATTAATGTTAACTTATAACAAATTTCAATTAAACCCATTACTCTTAACTTTATAATTTAATGTTAAACAATTCGACGGAATTCAAACTCTGTGGCGTGTTATGAGGAATTTTCAAAACAATGACATTGATTCGTACAAAGAGGGTTGGTTTTAATATAGTCCTGGCTTCGTTAAAAATATTTATTTCGTTATTAAGACGATGGGTTGAGGATTTTTTTTTTACTTTCATAGTAATTAATATTAATGGTTGAGGTAAATATATAATTTAATATATTTTCACGTTTTTCTTGTTAGGGGGCGTCCATAAATTACGTGAGGTGTGTAAGGGGGGGGGGGGGGTCGAGTCAAATCTCATCTAATCTTACGTTGGAGAGAGGGGGGGTCTCGGCAAAAATCACGCAATTTTTTTTCTGATTGAAACAAAAAAAATTATACTATTTTGGTTCATTTAATCCAGATTGTACATGCTTAAGATTTAATCTTGAGCGTAATCGCGTAATACGATTAAGATCATTCATTAATTCGTTCGAAAGAAAAAATTTCATTCATACTTCGACGTTATACACATTTTTACGACGTTTGAAAAATCTCACGTGAGATTGGGGGATGGGGAAGGGGTTTGAATAAAATCTCACGACATCTCACCAGGGGGGGAGGGAGGTACAGAAAATTTAAAAAAAAACTTCACGTAATTTATGGACGCCCCTTTATCAATTTCTAAATTTCTGGATTAATTAAAATATTTTAAGTAATAATTTTTGGCTATTTATCAAAATATGATAATATAACTTAATGACATTATATAATTACGTTTTGATATAAAGTACATAAATTAGTTGCTATAATTTTATATGTATAATAAACGTATCACTTGAGTATGTTCGGATCGATTTAGCTATCTATATAAAATATTGATAATAGTCTAAATAAGATTTTTAGGTAATGCAATACAATACATGTTTTTCAATAAAATTTGGACAGAACGTCACTTTTCATTCGAAGATTGGACACGTTTTTTCATTATTGTTCGTTTGTTATTGCTGATAATTACTCATAAATTTATTTTCAATGTCATTCAAATTTTGACTCCTATTTTCTTCCTAAGTTTTAATAAATATTAGGAAGTTCATCATACACAAGCAGTAAATTGGCGATCGAGTAGAGACCGAGTTGAGATCGAGAAATGAAAACGAGAACATAGGTATCAGCCACCTCGACGCCCTTACCCTATCCTCCTTTTGGATTGAGTGAGATTCCCCGTACTTGTACATTAAAACATTTCATTGTTGTTAATTTAAAATAATTAATCGTTTCCTTTGTAAATTAAGTAGGTAATTCCTAGAATCGTATGAAAGCAAAATTAACTAATAGATTGTAACTAACAACACAATGATTTAATTTAGATAGGAGGTGTATGAATTCACGCTTTCATTCAGTGCGTCTACCTCCTTTGTGATTAAAGCTTTTAATTTCAGTATTCACTGGTAGTCATCAAAAAAATACAATTCAGCGTTAAATCAAACGCTTTTTTTAATTTTTGGTTTTTATTTCGAACTATTATCTCTAGCTATCCATTGAACGGCTTTTTAATTAAGTTGTAATACTTATATAAATAATAATAAATAAATAAAAAAAACGTATTTTTGTAAGATTTAGGTACTAAGTTTACTGGCGTACTTCGTAATTGATTCATTTTGTAACGTCTTTAGATATTAAAGGTAATATTTGATTGTTCAATACTTGTCGTATATATAATTACATAATACTTATACCTACAATAAGAGTAATACTATATAAATACTAAAATATTTTGAACTTTTTATACGAAATTTCGAAGCAAGTATACATAAACAGTACTCCTTATTTGTACATATTTCTTTTTAAGTGATATTGTCTTCAAGCGACATATTCAAAAAGTTTTCCAGAATCATAAGAAAGATCTTTTTCTTGAAAACAATATCGAGATGAGGAATATTTACCTAAGTAGATTCAGAAACTTAAACAATCTTAATAAACGATCTTCAGGTAATGTAAAGATTTAGTTTCAAGTTGACTTACTAGATAAAGTTTTCATTTGTTGACGTCGAAAATTTTATCATGTAATATTATCGAAATCGTAACAAATGTTAAAAACTAATAAAAAATAATTTTAATGATGTATTAAAATAGACTTTTGATTTATCGTATTTAATTGTTAGTTACATTTTTAATTTAAAATAAAATATCTTAAATTTAATCTGTTGACTATTTTAGGCTTTCTGGAATGACCGACAATATAGACTATGAAAACATATATTTTTAAAATGAATCGGCATTTGCTTGCCTAGCGTCAAAAATAAAAAAGAAATTTATTTGTTTTATGTCGCATTGCGTCATATATGCTTCAGGCGCACAGAAATCGCTATCTAACACAGATGCTAGGACATTAACTATGCTAACTTACATAGAAGGTACTTTAGATTATCTCGTATTTCAGGGCTCAAACTACACGACTATTCCATTTATGTTGCGGAGGAATTCACTGTGATGTTCTAATTTAGGAACGTCACTTGCTTGAGCTTCTGATTTTATAATATACACTCAGCTTCGTCCGTTTTATTTGGCTTAATATTTAACTTTGTAGACTTGGAATCATTTGCTTGTATTTACTTTACTATAATATCCTATGCTTAACTTATGGTTGTATTCAAAACTTCTAACGATATTTTATATTATTAATTTTTAATATCAAATAATAATATAAACGTTATTTTAAAATTAGTTTTCCAATTTTCATATAGTCTACTAAGAATATAGATTGTAAATTATATGAAGTATAATTTTATTGATTCTACAATTTCAAAAATACATAATTTTATTATTATTTATTTTATTTTATTTTATTTATTTATCAATAATACATATAACAAAAACAATACATTAATAGTACATCAAAAACCACAATAGTACATCAAAAACCACAAACCACAAAATAAACCACAATTATATTTAATTTTTTTATATATATTAAATATATATTGTAAAACGACGATATATTTATAAAAAAAATTTCCAAGATTTCGCCAAAATGTCGTATGAGTGTAAAATGTATGCTAATCTGGCATTTGCATATGAGTGGAAAAATCACCGGGCCATTAAAGAGTGACGTACCTTAGAAGTGTGAAAGGGTGGAGCAGGTATCGACTAAGGGCAGTTTAACAAGGAGCTAAGGTGCCATTAAGGTCTAAGACCTTACCGTTCTCAGCTGTCGTTTGTCATGCAAATAGACAGTGAATAATTTATTAAAGATTCAGCCCCTAGTATCGACTATCATCTACAACGAATATACTTTTATAAATTGTTGGGGTTATATAATGAAAATTCTTGTTACATGCGATTGTATTAATTAAGAAATAAAAAACTTAACGATTATGTTGGAGGAAAATAAGAAAAATAATGTTATAAGCACGACACAAATTTTATTGAAACTGGTAATTAAATAATAAATAGGTTTTATGTTAATAATAGCAAATAAAAGTTGTTAAAATAAATCTTATGAATTTCAACAGAAAACTTTTTTCAATATTTAATTTCTAAACATAAGGACGTTTCCAATGCTAGTTTGTAATACCGCACACATACTGTATTTTTTACGAAATTATGCATCCGCAAAAATGGAGCTTAGCTCGTGCATACTGAGAGCCTTTATCCACGGATCACTAGAAACATGTTTTACAAAAAACTCTTAACATGGGCAAAGAAAGTAAAATGGCTGCCTGGCTCGCATTTATAACGTTTTTGCTCTGGGACATAAATAAGAGGACATTGTCCGGAGGCAGCACGTAACGCAGCTTGAATTAGTTTATTTAATTTATTTCAAAGCTTGTTTTAGTATTACGTACATTTCAGATTTTATAGGGAATAATTTTAATTGCTGGTTTCGTAGGTCTTAATATTATTATGTATCTGAATTTATTGTATTGCCATCTGTTCATTGAAAAACAAAGAGTTTGAGTAAAGCAAATATAATATGGATTAAAAACTGGATCTTCAATATAGCTAGATCCGGTAATACTTTGCCAGTTACTTAAATAACAATATAACACTTTTTAATGAAACACGAGATGTGTTTAAATTTAAAGATGTGAATGGGACATGTTACTTTTGTAGGTAGCTTTACTTTGGTAGGAGAGCTTGCGCACATCATGTTGTTTCCACCATTTAAGTTCATACTGAATTTAGGACGTGCGCATGCACTTCTATCAAAGTGAAGAAATCTTCAATTAGAAGAGGAAACAATCACTAAGTTTTTTACTTTCGTAGGGTTGGCAATATTGTCAGAAAATGTCAATTTGTCAAATAAACTAGGGATGGCGATTCTTCTAAGAAAATATCGATTTTTAAATCGATTCGAATCGCAACATAATGAATCGATTCTTAAAAAATACCTCGATTTTAAAGATTGATTTCTCAAAAATCGATTTTTTTTTTCGAAGTTTTATTCTACCTAAAATATAAATAAAAAATATATGAAAAACCACAAAATCATCACAATAACTGATTTAGTTCAGCACATGAAAAAAAATCTATTTAGAATAATATCCTTATTTTATATAAAATATATATTTGAACATGCCAACAAGCGCTTAGAATAATTAAATATAAATTGGTGCTGTTTAAAATTGTAAAAATGCTTTAAGCATTAACCTCGCCTTTTGTATACATACATGTTTTGTACATGTTCAAGCAGAAAAAGTTTAAAAAAAAAATTAAAATTACTGTCAATTTTTTGACGTGATAACGTCTAGTAAATTGATGGAAGCTACTGGGTGCCTTTCTAAAAAACATTGTCACAATTAGTGAGCGAGAGCGCGGAACAAGCGATAAAGAGGCAAGATCGGCCTAAGCGTTCGGCTCACGATCGGCGGTCGGCCTAACTTATGACGCGTTCGAGTAGAAGAGACAGCGGCAAATGGCAGCAAACTGTTTCGTCAACATTAAAGTAACGTCAATTTATTGTTTTTAAAGTTATAATAGTAAAAAGTTAATGTGATATCCATAGTTTATTACAACAACAATTGCAGCAAAAAAGGTAATTATTTCTTGAATTTTAAAAATTTGATTACCGATATAATCTCATATATTTGTTCTTTGATTATTAAAAAGTAGCATCGGTCGGCGAGTGCAGTAATAATAGGTTATATTACAATTTTGACTAAAAACTTATTAGGACTCATATAATTATGATCATATAAAAAGTCAACTGCTTTTATTAAGTATATTTTTACTATTTTCATAAGTGATTAATGATAATCTAATTTGTTTTGATAACTTTAATTAAGTTATTAAACTTAACTTCTTTATTAAACTTGATTATTTCTTGTATTACATATTAAAGTATTTAACTTTATTTAGCACTTATATTAAAAACAATTACCCGTAGCTTATATACATATCTATAAAAACTCAAAATTGTTCAGGGGAAAAAACACCTACCTTATTGACTGACACCCATCCTTTGCAAAAACTAAATAATATTTGGAAATCAAAAATTAATGATTTATAACCAAAGTTTTAAAAATATTTATGTTTTAATGACAAGTTAACGCACTGCAAGGGAATATATTATTATATCAAGCAGATTTTAGAAAGCCTCTCGCTTTTCAAAAGCATCAGTTTCATGAATTTGTTTTATGGTTTCAATTTCATCGTTTTAAATTAAAACTTCATTAACATTAATTTGATTAAAGTTTATTTCTAAAAAAAATGGTCATAATAATATTAATGCTTAAATTACCAGCGAGCACTTCACTCGCTGCAATCACATGTTGCAAAAAGTAGTAGTACTGAATTGTAGATTGGTAAGACAATTTCTCAAATGTGAGCCCAATCACTGTGGCCAACCACAAACACAAATTATTATACAGTAAAACCTTGATATAACGAGCCTCGATATAACGATTTCCTTGATTTAAGGAATTTTTCGAAATCCCTAGAACTGCCCGTACGAGCTAATTCAAAATATACCTCTACATTACGCATAACATTTATCAAAAACCTCTTTATAACGAATTTTTAATCATTGCAGAATATCGGTTGAAGGTATTTACCTATATTTAACGAATTTTTCCAACTTAGAACCTTGATATAACGTATCCTTTTAATTATTTCCACTTAATTCCACTTTCTTACCTTCTTAAAACGAATCGTATTCCAACCTAATCTCTATGTAACAAACCTCATTATAACGAATTACTTTCTATAAAGAATATTTTCTAATTCCCTTCAGTTTCGTTATATCGAGGTTGCACTGTATATGTTTGTTAGATTTCAGTAAAAATAAACAATCAGGTTTTAGTTACGCCGTTTATGTATATTTTACTTTTGACATTGACTCTGACTATGCAATTTTTCATCAATGTTTTCTTATGACGTTATCACGTAAAGATTATCGTCGGTAAACCGACTTTACAGACAACAATTTTTTGGAGTTTACTCCTTAAGAATCGATTTTCATATATAAGGCGCCCGGTATGAGAAAAATATGAGAGGTAATATCTACTGATGAATGACCTCGTTACTTTTTCGGTGCGCGCGCACCTACGGTGCGGTGCGAAAGTAATGTTGCTCTAATTAATATTGAAAAATAATATTTAAAAAATAAATGATAATTGTCAGATAATAATAATTACATAATTTATCAACATTCCTAATGAAATATTTGTGCACATCTGAAATTGACTATTGTGAAAAGTTTAATGTAAAATATTTCGCCGATTAGTTATAATAAATTTATATAAAATGAATAAATATATATTTATATATGTATATTATTTTCATTAATTTGTTAATTTACCCTTTCATATGGTATTAATCTTATTTTCAGTTGGATAAACTCTCTTTGCGTATGTTTAGACAATCGTACTTAAGGAGTAAACTCCAGTCGTGCGTCGGAGCTGACACACACAATTTTTTTATCAGTTTCTTTAACTTTACTTAAGTTAACTGAAAATATCTTTATAGTTCCTTATGAAAGCATAAAAAATCGAATGTTGGTTATCGAGGGTGAAATATCGATTCACTGGATCGATTCAGTACTAAAGATCGATCTAAAAAATCGATCTTTTTGGTTCGAGAAATCGATTCTTCGATTAATCGATCTTAGATCGCCATCCCAAAAATAAACACTGTCCGGAGTGTCCGCCTGACCAGTGAGTGCAGTCAGCAGTGACCGGTGTCCGCTGTCATTTACTCATTTGTCACTGTCAGAGGCTTTTTGGTCAGAGGTAAAAATTTCATACACGTAATTGTTCTGATTTAATAAATTTATTATTTTGTTGTAAATTAGTTATTACTTATTAGTAACAAAAAACACAGAAATCAAAGTATTTATGAAATAAACCAGTGATAAGATTAAAGTTATAAGAACCATTTTTCTTATCTCGTTAAGATTTGTCACTATTAGCATTTAAAAGCATTTTTATAGCAAACAATTAATTGTTACATATTTGAGACTAAATCTAAGATATTTTTAAATTTTCCAAAGCTAGTGTTATGGCTTTGTAAGCTTTGTAGTGTTGTGTTTTATTACAAAATCATTATTTGTCTTTTCAATTTACATTTTACAACTTAATGTTAAAATATAATTGATTAAAAAAATATTAAAAATATGTTTAACATACACACACGGTCGTCTGTTTCTAATGTGGGCGACTTAATGTCCATGTTTCAGGTAACAGTCTACTGATAATTTTTTTTCGTAATATATATACATACAAATAATTATTTGTATGTATATATACCTATTACAAAACGTAAACATAACATATATAAATAAATATATATTACACCTAAACTGGGGGCGGCAATCGAACAGACAATCCTGGAGCAGAAAGCAGGGTCACTGCCATCTGTGCTAACGGGCCAGTAAAAATTATTGATAACTATGTATTGAATTTAATTATATTTAATATTTTGTGATTGATAATATATAACATTTTGTGATTTCTCAGCATTTGAAAATCATAAAGTAGTATATCAATTTAAAAAATTCATTCAAACATTAGCTGAAGTATTATCAATTCCAAGATATATAAATTTTATAAATTCACATACATTTATAGTAAAATATTAATATTTGTTTTATATTTTATAGCATTCTGATGATTAATATTTTAACTTATTTTCCCTTGTTGAGAAAGCTTTTTATATTACAAAAAAAAATAAAATCTTTTTATCCACCAGAAAGATAAGTAACATAATTGAATAAGACTGCTAAGCATAGAAAAATTTTGATGAAGTGTACTTTTGATTTCGATAATTTTTTTAATAATAATAATAACTTATATATTTACAAAAAGTTGTATAACTATAATTTGCCAGTAATTAGTAAAAATTACTCGCATATAATTATCTGAAACATAACGTCCACAGCTGAACTAGGGGAGACCTATTAGTAATTTCATAGTAATTTTATTTATTACTAATTATAATAAATTTGATTACCTTTTTACAATGATAATGTAATTATGATTTATGAGATTTTTAAGAGAAAAAAATGTATAAATCTCATAAATTATTATGAGATTTTTTTTATTATATGAATGTGTTTTACATTTAAATATTTTGAGACCTAATGATGCGATATATAATAGTAAATAGAAAATATTTATTTGATCTCCCATGATATTAATATCAGTATTTATTTTAAGTTATTAAACTGTAATAGTTTGATTATATTGGTTCTGAATAAAATACTATTTTAATAAAAGTAAATATATTTTTATAAAAATAATAGAAAGTGTGTCTCTAAATGATACAATATAAACTTTATAAATAAGTTATAAATCTTTTATTAACTTTGCTATGTTATAAATGTAGGAATGTACTTATCTTAATATTTTTGAGCTCTCTTCAATAATAATAAAGTCAAAATAAACATCTCATTTATGGAATTGTTACTCAATAAAGAAAGAAACAAGTAATTAATGTTTTGTTACTGATTTTTCGGCAATAACATATTGTTTTCTATTAAAAATATTTCTTATTTTACTGAGTAGCAGTTATCAAATGTGATAAAGAATTCGACAAACTCACAAGAATTTGAATCTTACGCCTTTTATTTTAGTGCGAGCAAACTTATGTAAGTACAGAGTAAGATTATAAATACACATAGTATACGTAAGCAGTTACGTTAGCAGCGTTTAAATTATGTGAATGTAGCTGTAGGAATCTTTTATTAAAAACAGTTTGTTGTCACTGGGTCATAAGTGAGGTTATTGTATGCGTATCTGAATTGCGTTATCAAACTTACGATAATATTTCGTGATTATGGATATTTTGTTAAATAAGTAAGTGTTTGTAATATCATTTAGTGATTTAAAATTAGAGATTCTGTGTAAAAGGATTAGGTTTTTGGATATTTATTACAAAACCGACTAACTACTTACTGTGTTTTGTGATTGTGAAACAAGCGGAACGATATTAATATTATTTAAACATGTCTGTACATTTGAAGAAGTGTTCTAAATTACTGTCTTCTGTGTGTAACAATAATAATTACAAAGCATTGTCCACAACATGCTTAAACAACACAAAAGTGACTTTTAACTGGGAAGACCCTTTGAATTTAGATCGACTATTACACGACGATGAAAAGGCCGTCCGGGACTCGTTGAAAGCTTATTGTCAAGAGAAACTAATGCCTAGAGTGGTCGAGGCAAATAGAAACGAAGTATTCGATCGCTCGATTTACAAAGAAATGGGCGAGTTAGGGATTCTTGGGTGCACCATTAAGGGGTATGACTGTGCTGGAGTATCATCTGTCACTTATGGGCTCATTACGAGGGAACTAGATGCTGTAGATTCTTCGTATAGATCAGCAATGAGCGTACAGAGTAGTTTAGCTATGGGTGCTATATATATGTGGGGTTCAGAAGAACAAAAACAAAAATATTTACCGAAAATGGCGAAAGGTGAATTAGTAGGCTGTTTTGGACTGACTGAACCAAACTATGGAAGTGACGCTGGTGGTCTAGTGACAAAAGTTAAGTACGATTCTAAATCAAAATCGTATATCCTATCGGGTTCGAAAACTTGGATAACAAACTCACCTATTGCTGATATACTTATTATATGGGCTAAAAACGAAGAGGGTAAAGTAAAAGGCTTTATAGTAGATCGAGCTCAAGTTAAAAAGGGGCTAGATACGCCCAGAATCAATGGTAAATTTTCTTTGAGGGCATCGGCAACGGGCATGATATTACTCGACGAAGTAGCTATACCGGAGGAGAATTTATTGCCTAACGTAGTAGGTATGAAAGGGCCTTTCGGATGTCTCAATAATGCACGATACGGGATCGCCTGGGGCGCTCTTGGTGCGGCTGAAACATGTTTGCGGATCGCTCGAGAGTACACATTAGATCGCAAACAATTTGGAAGACCGCTTGCTTCAAATCAACTGATACAAAAAAAATTGGCTGACATGATTACAGAAATAAGTCTTGGTTTTCAAGGCTGCTTACAAGTAGGTCGTCTGAAGGATGAAGGGTTAGTGGCGCCCGAAATGATATCACTTTTGAAACGAAATAACTGTGGTAAAGCTTTAGAAATAGCGAGAATAGCAAGGGACATGCTCGGTGGTAATGGGGTGTCTGACGAGTATCATATTATTAGACATGTTATGAACTTAGAAGCCGTAAATACTTACGAAGGGACTCATGATATTCACGCTCTTATTTTGGGCAAAGGTATTACTGGAATACAAGCATTTTACTAAATACATAATAAATTGTAACAAAATCATCAATAAAATTTCTCCTGTTAAATAAATATTATATTTTTGTTAAGAAAAACGTTATTTATTTTCCTTCTTTCATTCTAGGTACCTATTGAATATTATAATTTATATCTACACGAGTATTATAAAGTTGAAAAGTTTTATAATATTCGTATTTGATATAAATTACTTTTTTTGTTGTTGTTTTAGTTACATTTTTCTCAAGATATACTAGTCAAATATTAAACGATATTTTTTTACGTTAGAAAATCTGTCCATTGGGAAAAATAGATATAGGTTAAAAAAAATCACTGTAAGATTCAGAAGGGAAGCTCTCACCATAAAAGTCAACTTGGGTTATGGCAACGCAAGTTACCTAGTCTATTTTTATGTAAACGATTCTGCAGCTTCATTATATTTACATGTTTTAACACACTAATATCTGGAATTTTAGCACTGGATTGATTTAAAAAATATGTTTTCGCTAGATAGGAATAAGCGTCTTTCAATCGGAACATTTAACCCGATTGCGTATCTAAATATTTTTAATACATAATAATATATTTTTTATACATATAATAGATACAGTATTAATACATTAATATTAGTAAATACATTATTATTAATACCTTATAGTTTATACATACATTTATAAATTATTATTTATTAACAGTATACCGAAAGAAAAAAAAAATAAAAAAATAATGAATTGTACTATAAAAACAAAAATTTGGAGGCGCCGGGTATCGATCCCGGTACCTCTCGCATGCTAAGCGAGCGCTCTACCATCTGAGCTACGCCCCCTGTATCCAATTGAACCAAATTTATCATAAGCATTTATTAGATACATTTTAAAAACGCATTATACGAGCTATGTAGGTAATACTAGTTGTCGCCCAGGGGTAGAAATTCGACCTTATCTATAATTGACAGCATTGTCAACATTATAAAAACATGATTGCGCATAACATGGTGAGCATATGCAGCAGTCATTGGACCTGATTTTTGATAATAAATTTGGATTAAAAATTCGTTACAAGACCTGTGTTTAAGACTGTGTTGACAAGAGACTTTAACAATACACATGTGTATATATGCCATTGAACATATTATGTGTGTGTGTGCTGTCTGTGTAGTGTTTTTTTAAAAATGAATTTAATGTATTTTTTGAGCATTATTATAAAAAATATTAGCATTCTGCACTTCTTCTCCATATACATACATTGTACCTAAACTTTAACTGTAGGTACTAAATTTCATACTTCTCCGTCCGCGTAATTTTCATAAAAAGGGGTAAAAAGTTTTTGCTTCACATATTAATATAAAGATAACTGTATATTGTAGAATAAATATACTAAATATTTTAAATGACACATTTAGCAAATTCGACCAATATAATATTGAAAACTCAATATAAAATTTTCATTATCAAACTAGGAACTAATAACGCAGGTGGGATAAAAAATTCATTTCGAATTTAAATATTTTTTAGTCATGTTTCAAAGTAATTTTATTTTTAATAGGAGCGCGTATTATTCACAAGGGTCTTAAACAAGCAAGATATTCCCTTAATACAAAACGTGTTCCTTTAAACGGTATCATAAAATACTTATGTAATAACGTTTTCTTGGGACATTATTCTCGGGAGACAAGAATGACTATTTTGAAGATAATAAGGGAAAATCGTTTTTCGCTCTGAGAACAATTTTGGTTGATAGCAGAATTTTTCCGAGATCTCGAGATGCGCCACAGTATCACGACGGTATATTTATTTTAATGAAACGTTGAGAACAGTGTGTACATAACTCTGGTGTATAGACAATAGAAATGGGACGAGGGAGGTATATACCCGTACAGTTAATTTATTTTCTGTTAGTTTTTTTATTTTACTATGCTTTAATGTAACAAAGTTTAGAGAGTGAAAAAAGACTAATAATCTAATAAGTTAGACTAATACAATAAGTTTTAATGAATGTTATAAAGAGTAAAAAATTGTTTTTTTTATTTACATACTTGCAAATGATAAACTAAGTCTACTGAACCATTTTCGACATTTTTATCGTTGTTATAAAGTAGGTACCATTAAGCAGATAAAGGCTTTAAAATCACACTATGACTTATGAGTCGCGGAACAGTAGCCATAAATGTCAATGCGTATGACGGACATATAAACCAGTTGTTGAAATCATAAAATAAATCAATATTTTCACGTAGAAAAGCGTATCTTAGTTATACAAGTAAACATCTACCTATATCTTTTAACAACAGTAGATCTGAATATTCACATTTCGTGTATATGTGTGTTATTATTTTTTAATATAATAATATTATATTAATCATATTATCATATTATGATTACTTGAAAAATATGGGTAATAAAATAGTTTCATAAGTATCTTTAAAAATATGACTTTCTGGCAAAAGCATGGGTAAAAATACTAGTCTAAAAATGAGCACTTTTGTCGCACATAGTAAAATATCATTTTATGTAGACGACTATCACCCTTACTGTTTATTACCTCAGTAAGCGTATGGTGTTTCGAATGGAAATTATTTTCATATTCTCGTGAGAAATAAAAAAGGGGAAGAAATGTTTTATCTCATCATAAGCTTATAAATATTACCTTATTTCAAATGCAAAAATTTCCTATAAAAAACATAGAAAAACAATAAAAGAATAAATATTTACTTCAACTCTTTTAAATTCAGTTAACTTATAAAGAAGACTATATATTTTTTTATCATATCTTTGTATATATATTTAACTCCAAAAAATTATATCTATTTAAATCCAAAAAACCGTCCTATTTATAATTTTAAAAAGGTACAATTTTTTTAACAACAAGTTTCCAAAAACATAACCACCCTAAATGATAGCTACATAATAGACAAAAACATTAAAAGAAAATAATGTTAATTTATGTATCTTATTTTGTCTTTGTTAAACACTGTCCTTTTGGAAAGTGATATCGAAACGCTTAACTTAAATATGCCAAATGATAACAACTGAAGCCAGAGATATATTTTCTCAAATTTAAACAAATGAAAATTAGCAATACATTTCAGCAAAAAGTAACGATGAATATTTAAAAAAAAAAATACATATACGGTTTCTATCTAAATAACATCTGGAGTGTGGTCTTTCAAAAAAACAAAAAAAAAACAAAGATATTTTTTTAATCAGACTTGCACATTTATTTTATTTCTTTTTATGTTTTTCACACGAATCTGTTTGGTTACCCTTTGAAGGGTATCCTGTATTTTGTTTGTAATGTGCTCATCAAAATCACTTTGAATAAGGTTACCCTTTTAATAGGCGTAATTAATTCATTACTCGATAGTGTTATTTTTTCAGGTTTGAGGTAATTAATCAATATATAGATTAATATTACCCAATAAATAATGTGATACAAGATTAGTCTAGGTACATATGAAATATTATTATTTTCGCGACTAATTTTGGTATAAAGAGTTAAAACTTAAAGTAGTAAACAAAATCAATTTCATTTTCTAATGCGTTATGCATTACATTTCTTTATCATCCCTTAAAAAGTGAATTTTGGGTTAACTTTATTAATTAACTTCTAAGCGATGGTAGCCTTTTTGATAGGGTTAACTCTATAATAAAGTTATTACAAACGCTTAAAACATTCTATTTAGTAGAAGGAGGTTATACATTTATAGAGTTACATGGTTTTTTTTAAATACCATTTTGATTGGTCATTTTATTTGTCTTAACTCTAATCCCCGGTTTTACGGGAAAGTTGAAAATGGAAGGTTTACTAATTAGTATATATTTATATTATTATATAGTTATATTAACTTTCTTCAGAAATTTACAGAAAAATATACCTACACTATGTTTTCATTTAGATAATACACATCAAAGCTACAAATTATAACGAAGTAAAAGTAACAATAAAATTGTATTTTTATCACGCGACAAATGAGGTTACTAATAATAATCAGTATATTAAGTGCATATTATTAATATAATAAAATAGGCAGCAGACAAATATCAACGTCCTCATTAGCCATACTGTATGTACTCGTATGTATCAAGGCTGACAAAAACGTTTTGCACTTTAATAATTAAAGCTGTGTCGATTGAACTCGAAACAAACGCAATATAGAGATGTTTAGCAATATACTGCAAAAAATTATAATTTAAATATATATATCAAAATTCTCATTATTAAATGTACTTAAATTTGGTACGTCCTTCTATGATTTGTCAATAAACGTGTACAATAAGATAACTCTCACAACTGTGTGTACTGTGTACCTATACAGTATAGATAACACGTAATTATTTTATAATAGGCATATCAAGAACAGTAATAACGTGTCTCGACTCTTGAAATTATATAACTACGCTTATACATTATTACTAGTACATTATTGTTTAAAAGCGAACAGTAAATTTAATTTTGTTTATTTAACGGAGTTTTGTGCAAAAGTATCATTTATAGTAATTATAGTGCACAATTGGTATCCTTATTTTATATATCACTACATAGTATAAAACAAAGTCGCTACCCGCTGTCTGTCTGTCCTTATGTATGCTTAGAATTAGATCTTTAAAACTACGCAACGGATTTTGATGTGGATTTTTTTAATAGATAAAGTGATTCAAGAGGAAGGTTTATATGTATATAACATGCATAATATAGTAGAGAAACACTGATAATTTTAGAGGTTTCTAATATGATGTCATTAATAAACACATTTTTTTGCGCTTACATTGCAAACGCTGGCTGAACCCTACTAGATAGATCAAAATAATGTACTACAGTATTATAGACCTTAAAAAGTCCACAAAAAAGCCCGCGACGGTATATGTCTATCTCTTGGGGATAACCATTTTTTATCTTTTACTTTTTACGAGAAATAATGGCTTATTTACGAAGCGATTTTCAGCAATACAGCATTAATTCTTATCCGATTAAGTACTTTATATATATTGTGCATTTAATATAGTATAATATTGCGCGTTACAGCATGTAATTTAAATCCTCCATTTTAAATCTGTAATATTTTTGAAGATATTACAGATTTAAAATGCAGGGACATAGCGGTTGAGCGGTACCAGCCGCGGGGGCGGTGGAGCGTGCCTATAAATAGCGAAAAAGCATGTTTGTATTGTCTAATGACAAAAAAATTGTGAGCGTTCTATATAAAGACATTCTGTAGTACCTATATTTAGTAACAGCATTGTGCCCGTGCGGAGCAGGGGCGGGTCGCTAGTATGTATATAATATACGAGTGTAAAAGGTAATAAGGTATGAGTACCTATCTAATCTCAACAGGATAAAATCGCAGGGGATATTTGATACAAAGTACATGGACAAAGATATAAAGCGGTAATTATTATTTTAAAGTGACCTGATTTTCATTAAGTAATACAAGTATGATACCGAAGGAATGTTAAACCTCAAGAGAACGAGTTCGCTTTACTCAGTTCGGTTAATCAAATCTAACTCAGGTGGGTTCTAGTTAGTAGCTTTGTATTAATTAATGTTTTGTACTGGAATATTAATATCTCTCCGTCTAGTTAAGGAAATGTACGTGAGTTTGTTAGTATTTGTATCACGATGCAACTCTGGGTAAAGGTACATGCAACGTTGATATTATTATGTCTTACGATGTTTAGGTAATTAGATTTTAATTGGTTGTATTATTCATTGCAACATTATAATCATTGACTGTTTTTATATATTATAAAAGGTAAATAAATATAGTTAATATTAATAATGATAAATTTTAGTTTTTCATATTTATTGTGTTGTTTTATCTATCGCTAGACATACCTAGCGATTTCAATTACCTACGTTGAAATTTATGGATAGTGTTCTGCTAATATGAAATTTAACGTGACGCTTGTGAATGATACATCTTTACCATGTTAAATGAAATCTCAAATTCGGTTCATAAGTTTTAAAGGTTATCTATGTTTATAATATTATATAATTCTTATAATATAGCTGTAACGGGTACAATACTTTACATCAAGGATTTTTGGATTTTTTTGTAAGAGACTAATCGATTCTGAAGCCAAAAACTTTTTTTTGTAATCATTATTGGATACATTTATCTCGAAATTCAGCAGTTCCCAAAAGTGTATTCATTAACGCGTACTGATTATATTAATTTTTTTTTTTGTAAGAAAGTAGGTATTTTAATATTGTCCCGAAAATACGACCGTTTTGGTGTAGTGGTGCGAGTAGTCGCCTCAACGCCACGCGCCGGCGGTCGCGGGTTCGATCCCCGCTCGAAACAGATATTTGTATTTGTACATATATTTGTTTCCGGTCCGGGAGTATGACCTTGAGGGCTTACCCACCATACCTTGAAGAGCGCGTAAAGCAGTCGATCCTGGTTGTTATCATAGACACCTGGTGACTGGTCATAATCATTACTCATGTTAGGGATATTATCCGCCAATCCTGGGATTGATCCCGCAGCGGAGCAGCGTGGTGGTTTAAGCTCCAACCCTTCTTCTATATGGAGAAGAGGCCTTCGCTCAGCAGTAGGTTGTTTACAGGCTGATACAGAAATAGTTGATAGTATAGAAATAACCGAAATCACAACCCCCAGTAATATGTCCGAATAACTAGAAATGCGGATTGTACAGAAGCATTTAAACGTACGGCTCATCTTAAGCTGGCATATGTTATTTATCTTATAGACTTAATGAAAGGGATGGGAATCGCAAACGAAGTTACGGGTACAAATGGCGCAGTAGCCCGCGAAGGCGGAGCGGCGCGAACCAGAGGCGGGAACTCGTCTCGGGCCTTGAGGCTTGTCCTGCTTCCGCGCTCTTTTCTTTCTTCTTCTTTTTCAGATTTTTTTGCCTTCTCAGGCTTATCTGGAGCCTGTGACGAAACAGCACTCGACGACGACGGTGCGGTCGTTGCTGTGATGGACGTCATTACGCGTCCCCCTGGCACCGTAAGGGTGTAGGTGCCGTAGCCGTGAGGGGCGCATTTTTATTTTTGTTGGCCGCTAGTGGCGGCTGCATTATCAGCTCCGGTGGCAACCTCTCTGCCAAAGCCTTGATCCGCCGACCAAAGACCGCAGCAATGCGGTCAATACTCACGCGGAGTGCGGACCATTTCCTCAGGTATGGTGGATTGGTCAGCAGACGCTGAGGAGGCAGCCGCAGGGAGCCCGAGCTCAACTCACATTCCGGCCTGCCCCCTTTCAAGAGTCGCCAGCCAAGCCTCCATCCGTCGGTTGGCCTCATCGAGACGCCTATTCGTGGCCTCAAGGCGTGCATTTTGTTCCTCGAGGCGCTTATTGCGTTCGATGAGACGCTCAAGTGAGACCTTCAACTCTTACGCAGCGTCTTTTAGGTCGCCCGCAAAGGTTCCTTTAAGGTTTTTTGAACCCGCGGCCACTATTTCAACAATAGCCAAGCTGTTCGTCGCCCGCATTTCCATTTCGGCCGCTGTTTGTGGCCCCTTGGATGGCAGAGTGAGCTGCGCCGTGAGCATGTTCAGGCGCTCCTCCGCTCCTTGCTCCACCTCTTGCTCTAGTTAAATTGCCAGAGTGCGGTAGGCTGTGAGCGCGCGAAAGTTGTGAACCACCCCTGTCACGCCACACCCCGCATTCACTGTCGGCAACTTAGTCGGCTGAGCGAGAGACGGGTCCGCATCAATGTCGGAGTCCAGCACATCGCTCCTCCGCGCCCGCTTTCTCCTTGTTCCGTGTCGTGCCGACACTGTTCGGGGCACAGGAAGAGGAACAGCAAAATAGACATTGTTCTCTTATGCGGCAGACATCTCCGCGGTCGAATTGGCCGCTGAGCTATCTGTCGCCGTGGCTCCCGCTCTCCTCCTCCTCCTCTTTGTCGAAACAGATCGACCTCTAGGCCCACGTGATGGCAGATGAGGTGCCACGTTACGAGTAAGTTTAAATGTATGAAATAAGTTAAATATAGAAAAAAAAGAAAAAAAGCATTTTTTTGGATAAGCTATAACTGTAAATAATCTGTTTTTATTGAAACGTTTCCTATGTAACATAATTAGTAAGGATAAAATGAACAGTTTAGTTTAATTTTGTTTCTCGATCTAAAATACAATGCTCAAAGCCTAGAGGCTATTAGAATACGATACTAGGTTAATACAGCTCTATTATGAATCCGAACTGAGCTTGGATATGCGGCTTCACAAATTTACTTCTATTTGTGCGACGAGAACGTTTGACATCGCACTAGAGTTGCACTAATACAAATTCAGGTTTGCTTTGTTCTCTGAAATAGTAAATAACAGAATATAATCACCTCTCTGTATCCGATTCCCATCACTATTTGATTAACAAAGTTTGATACGAATAGATAGAATAGATTTCAATTGTAATTTGATGTGTGTCCCTGTCTACATGTCGCCGAATGGCTTATAGCCGGAACAATGTATGCATGTATGTTAAATTAATTTGATTTATATCTTTAATCCGGGCATGTCTTTTTTTGTTGGTAACTATACATCCACAGGCTTTATTAGCCCATGCTTTTTATTTACATTTTTAAGATTATTATCATTATCTTTAATGCCTACTTATTTAGATAACGAGACTTAAACTAAGCTTAGGATATCTATCTTTCGCGAGTTCTTACACTGACCACACATTTACTTATTTCATATATAACCAATAATTCTTTTTTTAGTCTTAAATCTATTTTTTACATACTTTTTAATTACATTATCTATAACTATATCTTGTTTTCTTTTTACATGCATTCCTTAACCTATTACTTATATGCTTTAATTTTTGTTTTTATCCTAATAGTCTATATTATAATGCATTCTAAATAGTCTATATTCATCTAATTTTTAAAACTAACATGCCAGAACATTTTGTCTAAGTTCCAGCCATCATATCAATCCGGGCATATTATAAGGCTATAATACAACAACACGCTACGATTCAAAGAAACGGAACAGTAATTATTATATAATCGTGACTAAAACCACATGGTCGTCTAAGTTATTATTATAAGTTAGACGAGTAGTTACTTAAAGTCCTAAACATTTCAAACGATTTCCACTAATCGTTTTAATTGACCAACCGAGGTCATATTAGTTTGCCAGAAATTAACAGATTATAATTATGTTGTAGCAAATGTATTACAACGGTTTTTGATATGATACTTTTTTTTTTTTAATTTTTAATATTAAAATATTGATTATCTTATTATACTGTTATATGGTACTTATTGAATACCCATTAATTTGTTTGATTAATTTTTTACCATAATATAAAACCCTAATAAAAATGTTGAAGCATGTTATTTTAATCTGCATTCAATATAGCAATAATGAAAACGTACACATATTAGCTTTAAGCACAACGTAAAAGTAGAACAAAGCCCATGTGTGCTATTGTAAAACGCGGGTATACTTTTCCACACCCGTTGTTTTTCATGAAACTTTTCATATTCCAGTTAGAAAAGTGGATCAGATGGATAGTTTAGAGTAATTTGCATCTTTCGCCAAATCTGAATTACAATGGACTACGAAAAGCAATTAATACTAGAAGTTCTCCCATTTGAGATTCGAGTCGGATGCTCTTTTGAATTTTGTCGATCCACGTGAATGGAACTTAAAACGCTTTTAGGCGATTAAGTCTACCTAATCAGGGAGAAATGATGGTCTATATAAAAAATGCCTCCACTGTGTTTTACAATTGCCATTGCTTATAAGTTTTACCTCAAAAATTTGTTAGTATTAGCGTAAAATAAAGTTGTGTAAGTGAAAAATCTCCAACTTAATTTTTTCGAAACTTCTATCTATTCATATTAAATAAAATTGGTATAAAATAATCAATATTTTTGTTTATCAGAAATAAACATATAAAGGACAAGGTATTTTCAAATGCAAACACTGTATATTTTACGCATGTGAACAAATCTGTTTATTTGAATAATTCTAAGTTGGGTCTATGGAGTATTGTTATTCACGATTCTGAAAGCGTTCGTGTGGATACGTTTTGATATGAAGTGAAGTGGTATATATGCGTTACATATGTCTAAATGAAATATACAAAAGATAGTTAGGTGCTGTGAATTTTTTATTTGTAACAGCATCTTTTGTTAGTAATAAGAGATATATTTCATAAGCTTTTCAATTGGGGATTAATATAATGTTTGAAAAAAAAAAAAAAAAAAAGATTCCGCATATTTCGAAAAAACGTTGTACCTAACACGATTTTTAACATCGTACTGTTGGTGAACACATTGTCTACCTTTGAAATCTAAGGTATTGTCACCAAGGATGGCCCGGCTCCTAGGATGGCCCATTTAAAAAAAATACAGTTATGATTATTCAAAACATTTGAAACTTCACGGGTTTATGCGACTATTACCACAGACATAACGCCTGTTTAATAATAAACTGCAATAATTCAAAAAACTAGTTTTTTGGGAAATCGCGTTTAAAGTTTCGTAACGCCGACTCCTTCATAAAAAGCTTTTATTTCTTTAATATTAGACGCAATCTAGATATAATAGTACATCTAATATATTGTCTATGAACTAATCTTTCAAATAATATGTGTATATAATTAGTATGCATTATACTTCAAAAGATACAGTATTTGTAAAAAGACACTAGTGACGTAGTTCGTTTTATGATTAAAATGCAACTTAGTATTTAAAATCTTTTAAAAATAAAGCGTAATAACTAGTAAAAGCCTGTCCTTAAAATTGTTCGACCTCCTTTATATTACGTCTCTGGAAGATGCTGTACCTCCACCTTCTGTTTTCAGCATCGACAATCGGCTTTGATCAACAGACGAATCGCTTAAGAACACTTTGGAGACCTGATTCCGTGTCTTTAATAAGTTTTGTACGAGTATTAAAGACACATATATCGTGTTCAAAGATTTCCGTATCTGTCTGTTGATCTGCCTATATGTTTCAAAGTTACCAGAGGACTGCAGGTTTAATAAGCGTCATTTTTCTGTAAGTGTATAAAATTTAATACGGATAGTTAAAAAAAATCATATAAACTTGTTAGTTAATAATATAAGCATAAAAAATGTTGGTTTTTCGTTTTAATATACCTATATTATTATAGATTCAGACATAAAATAAAATAAAATAAATAATAATAAACTACGACGATTTCATATACTAATTATGCAAGCTTAAAACAAGCAAAGTTTTAAGACTTTAATTTTAAATAAAGAAAAAGTCTTATGTTAACATTATACATAACTTTGTACCAAATAGTGCTATGAGAATCATGATGCATCCAGTCTATGAAAATAATGAACAAAGATTTTAATACCAAGACTTTTTTAAACATTATTCATAACCCTAGGTTTGTTTTAATTGAAAAATTTTCTCGCTGTATAAACATTTTAATGTGCTTTCTTTAAGTCAAACAAGCAATGGTCAGTTGATCTTATAGAAACTGGAGTAAAAGTGGAGTTTCAAAGCCCTTGAGGCGTAGGAACTCTCGAATTAACTACGATTAAAAGACCAACAATCGTAAATGTATACTTGTTGCTGTGAATAACTTCAACAATTAAATTTATAGAAACTGACAAATGAAATAATACATTCTCGAAATTGCCGTAAGAAAAATTTTTAGTACATATTTTACTGCTTTTCATGAACATCTGTTTCAGAACATTAATGTTCGATTTCAGCCCAAATTGTAGCTGTTTAAAACAATGAATGGTAAAAAGTTTTGATGTATACATTTCCAAATAAAAATGGAAAGACAATAATGAGATAGTTAAATGTCCTTATTAAAAGAATTAATTATCACGATGACGAGAACGAAGAACGAGAAGTAGAAGATGAAAGAATCAGTCTAAAATGCGAAAAAGGCGAATCTCTGCTAAACGGTTCAAATATTCTTCACTTGTTCCAAACTATATTTGTGGCATTTTTAGTTATATAACACAAAATCTTACAGTCTCCAGTGGTGATTAAAGGGTTAAATTTATTTTTAGAGATAATTGAAATTTTTATTTTAAATAAAAATTTCAATTATCTCTATATCGTATAAACGTATTAACGTCAACAACAACAACAACAAGTACTCTTTATTGCACACCAAATTTTTTCTTTTACAAATACAGAGTAAAATTTTTATAAGAGAAATGTACAAGAGGCGGCCTTATTGCTAAAGCAGCAATCTCTTCCAGGCAACCTTAGGTAGAGGATATAAATAGAAAGGTAGGGGGGTACAAAACATATCCACAATATACATACATACATACATGCATATACATACACATACACACATATATACACATACACATTAAATATATATACATACATACAAATACACACATACAAATACATAAATAGCCATATGTCTACATACATACGCATATATACATATACTTTAATATATTCTGAAACAAAGCTACGTCATGTATCAAATACTTGCAAATAACATTAATGACTTATAAATCTTATAATAGGTATTAAAAAAGAATACAGTAACATATTTAGTAGATCTTGTACTAAATCACAAGTAGAATAAATTAAATAATAGATTATTTTGATATTAATATATTTTCATTTCATTTTTCGTTCTCATAAAAGCTAAAATCTCTTTCCACATCTCTCGTCGAGGAAACTAGAACACTACACAACACTACTGTACTGTTATTGTTATTTTAATTTAAGAATCATCGGACAGAGATAAATAGAGTCTTCAGTTCTTTTTTTTTATAGCTTTTTTTTCTCTTATATTAACATACTCGTATAATAAAGTCGAACCACTAATATAAACTGTAAGTTAATAAAATGTAAGTTAACAGTAACTATAATATGAGATTAAAATGATTTTACAAAGACACGTATTTTACATAGTTTCAAAATGATAACACTAATTAAGTAGGAATTGAAGCGGAATATATTGGTTTTATACGAGGCTTTGTTGCCATGGTATTAGATGTTCAGATTTTATTAACATACACATCGTAAATTATTATAATTTCTGTTGTAATCAATGTTTAAGTTGCGCACATTTAGCTACAATTGCCCATTCCACGGGACGGTACCCACGATGTCCAGTAAATAATGAGTCTATTCAATTCAACAATTACCATATTTTAATTTAATATCACTCGATTGACAATTTAGATATCTTTAAAACATTTTTTAAAACAGGTTTGGCGCCCCATTTCATAATGTTGATTTTACGAACTTTGAAACAGTTTTAGCCAAATCGATATTTTTAAAATCTCTTTAAAAAAAGACTAAAATTTCAAATTGAAGCTCATAAATAATAATAATAATACATTTTATTGTACACCAAAACAGAAATGTTACATAAGCAAAACATGTACCTACATATAACAAGGTATTATACAAAGGTCGGCCTTATCGCTGAAAAGCGATCTCTTCCAGGCAACCTAGGGGCAGAGGAAATGGTCTTGTGTCGGCATAGGTGTACAAATTTAATATTAACATTTACATACATACATAAATACATACATACATACATGCATACATACATATTTACATACATAAATAACCACATACAAACAAGTAATTTAGACTAATGTTGAATTTCAAGGAAATGCTTCCTTACAGTCTTTTTAAAAAGAGAAAGAGTTTGGATACATCTAATATGCTTAGGTAATGAATTCCAAAGGCGAGAAGCTTCAACTGTGAAAGATTTAGTATAAAAATGCTCATAAAATTATTGTTTTCACTGAATGATATTTACCTAAATATAAATGTTTTTTGATAATTATAATTTATTTTCTGATTGCATATTTTCGCTTAATGTTTAAGTAAAATAATTTCAGTTAATTAAAAATCAGTAATAAAAACAGTTATTAATTATATTTTGCAAAAATTTTAATTTTATTTTTATTTAATCTTTCCTGTTATATTAAAATGTAAGTAAAACTACCATGTTTATTTTCCCCAGTAAAGGATAACAAAGTTAAAATTTTGTTTGGGTTATTTAAATATTTGTTTTTAAACTTTATGTGGCTTAGATGTTACACTTGTTTGGTTAGGAATGATTAATTTTCAATACATTATTCACAAAAAACAGCAATCATAAATTATATGGAACTTTAACATGCAATAAAAATGTAGCTATGCAAATAATGTAAAAGTAGAATTATATTACAGAAGAAGCCTTCGCTCAGCAGTGTGTTTAGAGGCTGATACAGTACAGTACAGTACAGAATTATATTGTAATTAAAATTATAAAACAATTGGAGCAGTTATAAATATTCTAATGTATGGGAGAGGAGCCCTTTGCCTCACTGTTGGGAAAAGGCCTCGTCCCCATATATGAGAAGAATTGCAGTTTAATCCACCCAGTGCTCCATTGTGGGTTCGCGGATAATTTCCTACTATGAGAAAAGATAGCCATCAGGTATTTTTCATTACAATCGGAACCGACGGATTTACGTGTTCTCTGAGGCACGGTGTATATAGATACACAAAGAAACACACCCAGACCAAAAACAAATATTTGTATAAATAAAAATTTCAGCCCCAAGTGGGAATCGAACCCACGATGGTATTGAGGCGACTACTCGCAGCACTACACCAGTGAAGTTTTAGACTAACAATAAGTTAAAAAATTATATGATTTAAGGTAGAAAATCCTGTCTTACTAGTCTTTAGAAATACTTACCAAGAAATTGTTGTGTTTAGACAAACAAACGAACTTTGCTTTGTAATAAATATTATGAGTATGATATGCCTTACCTAAAAAAATAACTGACTATTAGACTCTATCACTCTAACGTTGTTGCATTTGTTTTGTATTATATGTTGCATATGCTGCATTTGCATGTGCCAAGACCTGTATGTCAGTAAAACTCATTGTAAAAGTTATTGGTTTATAAATTTTTTAAACCAGTTATGTGTTTAAATTAAACATAAATTACTCTTTAAAGACACTTTGAGAGTTTCTCTGTTAAGAATATAGCAAGTTTTTATTATAATTTTTTAAATGGTAAGAAAAAAAAGTTTATAAATAGTAAGAAAAAGTCTGATTATTATTATTTTTATCAATCTCTTTTCATTTATTATTATCAAGTGGTTTAGATCGCAACTGTAAATCAAGGCATATTTTAAAGCTCGCGTTGCCTCCGCGAGATATAAATTACAAAAAAAAAAAAAAAAAAAATTAGCACAAATATTATTAAAAAATAAATAATGTTTTTACAAAAAATTTAACTTTGTGCATATTTATAAAAATTGATATTCTTTCAATAAAACATTTTCATATCCGACTAAAGATTTTGAATATAACGATTTTTGTATAATCAAAGGCGATAATTAATTAGTAGGTACTAATATAATATTATTTAATTGACGATATTTTTTGTTTGCACGCGCTATATCAGGATCTATTGTACCAATTTTAAAATATATATATTTTATTCAATTAAAAGCCTGTTTATCGAGAGAAATTTTAAACGACACGGGCTACGAAATAAAGGCATTCGAAGATGAAATCTCTAGAGTCGTCTACTCTATGACGACGCGTTCGCGCAGTGGTCACAGGCTCACAGCAATTGGCTGATGCGCTAGCGGTCGCGGGTTCGATCCCCACACATGACAAATATTTGTATAGGCCATACAGATGTTTGTCGAGGTCTGGGCGTTTGTGCTTGTCTATTGTGTCATGTGTGTGTTACCAGACCCCCGACACAGGATTCACATCCTACTGGGGGCCGTTGAGTGTGAGCCGTTTATTTATTTATTTATTTATAAATAAGACATTAAAAATTACATTCTAAAAATTAGTTAACCTTGATAAACTTTAAACTTCAATTTTAAATTTTCAGCATCAATGGCAAATTTGTTTACGGCCAAGTACATCTGATGATTGCAGTCGAAAAAATTGTTTTGGGCGATCGCCAGAAATATTGATGTTTTTCGCGAAGACCGAATGTTCGACAATATCGGTCAAACTTTAGATAACCAATAGAATTGAAAAGAGTATCAAATGCAGAAATGGAATGAAATATTTTTGTATTTTAAATAGATAGTTGTATATTAGTTTTTCCTAGCAATCCATAGTTATGATGCAATAATTCCATTTTAAGCATTTTCCTTATTTGCAGCTTTATTACTGTTGGATATTCTTTTAATCTATTTTCTTTGGAAATTAGATTTTGTCATATGTTGTTAATGTACAAGTTTATTTATTTTTATTTATTTTATTTATTCAAGCATGCTAACGATGTACATATTGAATAAAAAACACAGTACAGTAAAGTTCTAAATACATATATCAATATCAAGCATGCATAACATGCAATCTTTTTTCACCTTATATAACACAAAACAAAACCATTAATTATTATAAAAAAAGAAATTATTTAAAGACAAATTATTAAAAAGAAAAGAGATTATTACAAAAAGATAATATTAATTTAAAAAAGTTAATAAAAAAATGTCATTTTAGTAAATGAACAATAAGTTTCTTCTTAAACATGTTAAAAGAATCACCAAATATGTCAATGCCAGGTAAATCTTTTGCAATCCTGTTATAATTCAAGCACAGTTTAACTACGGGCGCCTGATTTTCCATATGAGTTTTTGATAGTGGAACATGAAAGATTTTATGAATTTTATTTCTCGGATACCTACGTGGAACTGAAAGAGATATATGCTAAGTTAATACAAGTATAGTTTTTTTTGGACATTTATTCCGTAATCTCAATGTGACGCGTATATATTGATCTATATATTATTAAACACTGCATTTTTATTGTCTATAGCAATAATAAAGTCGTAACACCTATATTATATATATATATATATAATATATAATTATATTTTATATTATAGACTTTCTATAGATATAGTCACTCATCACGATATCTCTGGAACTATGACACCTAAAAACTTGAAATTTGGTAGGAATATTCCCTTTGCCAAGTAGAGGTCAGCTAAGAACGGATTTTACGAAATTCTACCTCTAAGGGGATGAAAAAGGGAGGCAAAGTTTGTATGGGACAACGTGATTCCTTGGTCCAATCTACTTCAAATTTTGCTTAAATATGTTTTAATCGAATTGATTGAAGACGTGTTTCGTATTTTATCGAAATTCATTCCCTAACGGGGTTAAAAGGGGGTAGAAAGTTATTTTGATATATATACTCCTTAGTGCTTTTGATTTAAATTACATTTTATTTTGACACATGTTTGACAATCAATCCGTCTATTATAATAATTATATTTTCCAGTATTGATAGGCGATATCTTTTCTTGGGTGCTCTTGATGGAACAGGCAAGACTTTATATTAAACGTAACAAAATTAAGTTGTTAATATATCGTGTGATTGCTTTATTGTAAAATAGTGTCTTATATAATATTTTTTACTTCAATGTTGGTGTTGTCTTAAGTCAAGGGTTTTAAGTTAAATGACTCATCAGCAAGGCATCTGTAGTTCACAATGATACAGATATAGAAGACACCAAAGTGAACATGGAAACATTTTTGAATTATACGGCATTAACACCCTAATTAGTACAGATTGCCACCACGGACTAATGTTGGAACAAGATCAGAAAACATTATAAAATCATATACCCATTTAACTTTATCTTACACTAAAACTAAGAAGGAGGAGATAAAAGCTGTCTTGGACTATTATTAAATATAAATATATGTTTGACATACACACACGATCGTCTGTCCCTAAGGTAGGCAACTTAATGCCTGTGTTTTAGGTAACAGCCGACTCATATACCTTAAATATACATATAAATAATAAATAAAGAAATAAATACATATTACACCTAGACTTGAAGCGGAATACGAACCCACGATCCTGGAGCAGAAAGCAGGGTCACTACCAACTGTGCCGAGTCAATTAAAATTTAAAAAATAATTACTTGCGGGTTTATTCGAATCTAAGAGACAAAATCGTATTGACTTGTGGTGTAATTATACCTACAAGGAACGAAGCATTGATGACCGTTCTGGTGTAGTGGCGCAAGTAGTCGCCTTAACGCCTCGCCTCAATGGTGGTCGTGGGTTCTATTCCCGTTCGGGACAGATATTTGTATTTGTGCCAATATTTGTTTCAGGTCTGGGTGTATATCTAGGTGTATAGTGGGTTTCCCCACCATGCCCCGGAGATTACGTAAAGCCGTCGGTCCCGTTTGTTATCATGGATGCCTTATAATAATTGTTACTTATGATAGGGATATTATCCGCTAACCCGCAGTAGAGCAGCGTGGTGGATTAAGCTCCAACCCTTCTTCTATATTGAAAAAAGGCCTTCGCTCAACAGTGGGTTATTTACAGGCTGATACAATACACTACAGTACAGGAGCATTTGTGGCCTGCAGTGACGAAACTGAGCCTTACCATAAATATGAGTGTCCATCTAAGGGAGATGTTACTGCTGGACAGTTCTCAGACCTGTTGCTTAAAATATGAAATGGTGATTTCCGGGAACTGGATAATAATATAATGTATGAGTGTATATGTGTATGTATTTACCATAAACAAAGCTTAAGGTCAAACTCTTACTGTAGCGGGAGTATACTTAAGAGAAAGCTGCTTCTCTCACAGTCAGTTGTATGTGGCATATTCCAGAATAGTCTGGTAATTCTTACACTGAACGAAAAAAAAAATTGCTTATAAAGAAATACTACGGAAGGTGTAGTATTTCGATTTCGTTGTAAAAAGATAATAACCCCGTGTAACTTTCTCCAGATCAAAGGCAGAGCTTCGTGTTCATAAAATATAACAATTTTTATTTTTATTTTAATGTTTATTTAAACTTTAAATCCCTACTCTATAATAAATATTGTTAAAATTTATTAGCATTCAAATATTTTTACATAACGTAAAATTAATAACGTAAACCCACTATACAAATAAAACAAATAAAAAAAACAAATAAAAATACAAAAAAAAATCCTATAAAAAACAATTAAAAATAACCATTTTCGACTTCTACGCGGACAAAGTCGCGGGCTAAAATATTATGTTTGACAACTCAATCCGTTTATTATGAAATATTTTCCAGTATCGACGCAGGTGTAGGTGATAAAGAATATAAATTTATATTTTTTGAAATTTTAGTTAAATACCCGTGCGAAGCCGGGGCGGGCCGCTAGTATTATTATAAAATAGTATTAACGCAGGTGAAACCCCGATAGGTTTGCTGTATATTTTGCGTTAAAAAAATGGGTTTATTACAAACAGAGGTTAACTTTATAAAATTAATAAATATCGTGTGCATACTTTTTATTTAACTGGAGTAAATTATTCACCGAAAGATTGTCTAGTGGTGGTGTCTATGGTGGTGTACTTATATTATTATATCCTTAATTATCTTATTCATGGTATTTTTTTTTGACATTTGATAAACTGTGAAGATTATATTTTAAAGTTTAAAAATACCCAAATTTATACTTACTGCATCTCACTATGTAACCGGGACATCTTATCTCAAAATTCAATATGGAGGATAAACTTACATAGATTACAGGATATATCACGCGAAAGCAATTTGAGCACCTCTCCTCTGAGCACTAAACGTTATTTATGGTAAGCCTTGGCACTCAGTAGATTGCTCACATTTAGTTTGTAACTATTTTTGGTAGCATCGGATTTGTAAAACTATCAAAGGCACTTGATATTGATTTATTCACGATGAGTTTAAATTACAGTAATCGTTTTATTGAAAATTAATTTTTATTATACTACGTACATAATTATATGAACATATTATTTTTTTAAGAAACCAAACTTTCCAATAGACAGCCTATCTAAAGCAAGAATATTTTTTTTATAACACCTGGATTCAAAGTTCGATTTTCGATTGTAATTTTAGGGACGAAAGTGCCACATTGCCTTTCGGCAAAATGATGAATAATTTTTAGATCGCCTGACTCAACTTTCGTCCCGATGCAATATATTGTTTTAAATGTCAAAGTTATGACAGATCGTATAGCTTAATCTAACAATTTCCTTGTAATAATTCGTATGTGACACATAATTACACTTAATTATTATTTTTAATTACACTTTTATTATCTTTTATTAATATTCATTTTATTTTTCATTTCATTATTTCATCTTATTTTTCACTTAATGAATTAATTTCATATTCCTATACTGCTGTTATAACCACGCGTTGCTAGGATACGCGACGTCATCGAGAATATCAAATGTATGAGTAAATTAATTTAAAAACCTAATAATTACTATTTTATCTATTTACTTTATTATAATTACAACCGTACTTTCTATCCTAGCATTATAAAAAGTTGTATACGTTATACGGGAGGGAAGTGATACATCGCAACCCCGAATTTTATTCAAACACACAAACATGCGGGAATTCAACAAAGATGCGGGTTGCAATGTAACATTTCCCTCCCTAGTGGCGTAATAATATACTATTAAACTGGACCGATGAATCATACAATAAGCGCGTTTAGACAAACTAACTTTTCAGTTTTATAATATTATTGATATTAATAAATAAATAAAAAAAGTTAAAACTACACAGATAGTCTTAGAACCTTCTCTTTTTTGGAAGTTGGTTAAAAATAATCGAACCTCCTTGGAAACAATCTGTTTGAAGTAAATTTTCTTGTAGTTGAAAATATTAAGCTTCTGTTTCATTATTTTATTTTTAAGTCAATGTTGCTTGTTTTATTTAAATATAACACAATACTAGAAGTTTAAATTAAGATTTAGAAGACATTATGAAAATTATTATACAACTTTTATTAAAATTTTTAACCTTTTAGGAAAATCATAATATCGTTGATAAAGCGAAAACATGTAAAATTACTTTATCAGAAGTTTGATTGTTACAACAAATTGATTCGATTTATATTATAAATTACTTTCGAGTAGCTCTTATAAATTATTATATCGTAATCAGTGTTCAAACTTCGTTTATTTAGAAGCAATGGTCCATTTTATGAGACGCCATCCGAAGCCTTCGTTCAAAACACAATGGGCCGCTTAATTTTAACAATTACCATATTTTTTAAGTTAGGATCCGTTGGTTTGTTTTTCTGAGATTTTAATTATGATTTTCTCGTACACAATTTTCTCGTGAAAATGTTTTTCATTTGTTTAATAAAACAAGGGCTGACGTAAGGGTGTAAAGCACAAAACATTTTAACTAAATTTACACAGAGTTGTTTCCGTAATAATCGAGTAAAAAAATTATAGGTATTACTGAAGAAATTTTTGATTATGTTGAATGAAGCTATACTAATATTTTGAAGAGGTTTTTTTTTATTTGTAATCTATATTCTCAGAAATTAGTGAACCAATTTTAATAATGCTTTAATCAATACGATTCATAAATAATGTCGAAATATTTTAACGTATAAGGTTATAAAAGAAAGCGGAAAAGTAATTCTAAATTTTAACGAGAGAAAACCGTGAAAGGCATAAAATAAAATAATTTATGAACATTTCTTTAAAAAACATAAATTGGAAATATTAAAACAAATTACATAATGTATCTGTATTAATACGATTATAACAAAAATAATCTGATACATTTCTTATTGATCACTGTGTCATATTTTAAACAAAATTACAATAAATCCTTAAAACATATTTACCCACACAGCCTCGTTGTTATTACATTTGATTGTGTACATATTCATATTATAAATAATCAAGGAAAACTTTTATTAACAATTTCAATTTTGTTCTCACCAATAAAGTTCAATGAAATTAAATTTATGTTTCGGAAAGAGTATTTGTTTAGGAGAGATGTTATATTATTATTAAACCGTTTAAAATAATAACACAGTTAATATTTCTGCATATTTTAAAGAGTTAAATAATCAGAGTAAAGTTAAATAATTTATGTTTTAAAGAGACGTCAAGCGTATTTTCTATCTGTTATTTTATTTTGACTGACCCGTTGGCGCAGTTTGCAGTGTCCCTGTTTTCTGCTCCAAGAGTTGTGGGTTCGATTCCCGCCCCGAGTCTGGGTGTAATATATGTTTATTTATATATGTATTATTTATATGTATATTTAAACTCTTTTGCAAAAAAACGGGCACTTAAGCAAATAACTATTTTATAGTTACTATTAGTTTGTTTGACAATTTTAGGTATTGTTATCCTCAGAATTTTATAAATTAATTAGGAAGGAATAGTTTTGATCAGTTTTATCATAACATTTTAATTAAATTATTAAGAAATAATGTTTAAGCTCAAAACACTATGATTGTACCTGCTCGCTAAATAAAAATGAAACGCGTTAATTTCTTTGTTTTTCTTGAATACATTAAAAGCAGATAAAAGTTTAGTATTGAGTGTGACCCCCTCTTGCTGAAATCACAGCTTGCATTCATCTGGGCATGCTAGTGAGTATATCTTTTATGGTTTCTTGGGGAATACGTTCCCATTCCGCGGTAATCACATTCTTTAGCTCTCTGATGGTCTGCGGAGCCGGCTGCACTGATCTCACTCGTCGCTTCAGAACGTCCCAGACATGCTCTATGGGATTGAGGTCCGGACTTCTAGCTGGCCAGTCCAAACGACGAATTCCGACTTCTAGCATATACGCATCCACACCGCCAGACCGGTGGGCGCGAGCGTTGTCGTCCATAAAAATTGAGTTTTCGCCAAGAGCGGTTAAAGCGGGTTGTGCATAAGGAATTAGAACTTCCGTTATGTATCGGTGTCCAGTCAGTGTACCGTTTTCGATGAAGACTAACTCCGTACGATCCATAGAATTTATTCCTGCCCAAAACATAACAGAGCCCCCTCCATAAGGTGTGATTTCTTCAAAACATGCCTCTGCAAAGCGTTCTCCTCGTCTACGTAGCACTTGCCGACGTCGGTCTTCACCATGCAGAGATATCCTGGCTTCATCGGAGAACAATACCCTATCCCAGTCTTCATGAGTCTATGACACACAATTTCGAGCGAAGCTAAGCCTGGCAACTCGATGTCCACGGAGTAATTTAGGGCCGCGTGCCGGGCGATGCCTGTGTATATTAGCAGCGAGAAGCCTCCTCCTGACCGTCCATAGACTAATTTGCACATTTCTTACTTCTTCGAGGGTGTTCTTGAGGTCCACATAAGAAGATTTGCGATTTCTCAACGCTTGACTAACTAGAAAACGATCATCCCGTGGTTCGGTACATGTCTTTCTGCCAGAACCAGGCCTTCTCTTGACGGAACCGGTCTCTTGATAGCGCTGCCAGGTCCTTTGAACTGTCGACCGACTCACATTTAGCCTCTGAGCCACGAAGCATTGACTGCAACCTTCTTCAAGCAGCGCAATAATTTGGCTCGCTTTTATCACTTCATCTACCATTTTCGATATTGCTAAACAGCAATATCAATACTTTTAAATGTCAAGGACACCAGATAATTTAATAAAAATTGACAAAAAGTTAATTAGAGTCGATATTAACTATAGGGAATTCGCGCCACAAAATGTAGTTAAAAGTTATTTTCTTTGAAAACCAGGCTCAGTCAAAAATTTGAATTTGGAATGTACTCTTATAAACATTATGGCACTTTTATAACTGGCCAGTAACATGTTCAAATGATTAAAACCTTTTTGGTATTTTATTTATTTCAGCCAGGAAGAAAATCGAAACCGCCCGTTTTTTTTGCAAATGAGTGTATTTAAAAAAATGTATATCAATCAGCTGTTACCTAAAACACAGGCATTAAGTTGCCTACCTTAGGAACAGACGACCTTGTGTGTATGTTCAACATATTTATTATTTATTTATTTATTTATTTTAAATGAAATTTAATATTTAAGGGAGATAAACAACAGCTGCGGATATAAGATTTTCATCAAGACGTTAGTGCCCGACCTATTCCAATTTAAAATCTTTTTACAAGTCCTCTCAAAACACGTACGTCTGTACCGGGTGTAATCGTATGGTCTTAAGAATTTGATGTCTGTATTGTGTCAAGTACTCGTATATCATAAAACAACATTTTGCTATCGTTTTCATACGTGTCGTACATACTAATAGGTGTTTTTTTTTTTTTTTTTAATATACGTATACATTATTAACTCTGCTTCAAAACGTTGCGTATCAGAATAAAAAATACATCAGATATTAAGTTTGACCTTCAGGAATGTAATTGAAAAACTCATGCAACTGGGAGCATGAGCTTTAATATTTAGCTACAGTCTGTATTTTGCGAATATTTTATAACACATGAGTTTTCCCTTTGGCGATCCAATGTCTTGATACCGTATAATTAATTGGTTTGGAACTTCAAAAATCATGTGGGAGTTTTTAGGGTTCCGTAGCCAAATGGCAAAAAACGGAACCCTTATGGATTCGTCATGTCTGTCTGTTCGTCCGTATGTCACAGCCACTTTTTTATTTTGTTATCATAGCGTATAATTTACTCATATCTGACAAATTACAATACGTAGTACAGAAGCGTAGTGGGTGTAGTTCCAATTCTTTTCCGTGATAAGAGAGTCTTAGCCCAATAATCGATTTACAAGCTAGCAATTACAATGCAGTATATTTTTTTTATAAACTTAATTTCTTTTTTTTTAAATCATAAATTACTTAAAATACACTCAGTTAAAAATCAATCAATTGGATAGCTTAGAATAATTAGCTTGCCAAAATCTGAATAACAAAGGACTAGGAAAGGCAATTAATACTTGAAGTGCTTCCATTTCAACATCGAACCGGATGCTCTTTTGAATTTTGGCGAATCACGTGAATAGAATTTTAAACGATTTTAAGTGATTGAAACCAGAACTACTGATTAGAAATGTGGACAGTAGACAATAATGACTTCTATTCAAACTTTGCTTTTATCTTTGTTGTTTTCATCACTATATTTTGGTTAGTCTATACTTTAAAAAAAGACATCTTATTTCAAACATTTTAATATTATAAGGTAAATATGGATACAAATTTTAATAAACTTTGAATGTTAAAGTAACATGAATAATGTGAAAGCTATTTCTTTTTGAATAAAACCTATGTTAGTCGAGACGGCCCAGTGGACGGTAAGCTTGAATCGAAACGTAAGATCGCAGGTTTGAATTCAGTGTAGCATTACAACATTTCTAAGTTTTCTTGTTTTTGATGAAAATCATTATTAGAAAGCCTTGTATGCCTTGAAATATATTCAGAAATATGTAAATAAAGTATAAATAAACGTCTCACACTCAACGGCCCCCAGTAGGATGTGAATCTTGTGTCGCGGGTCCGGAAACACACACAATACACGAGCACAAACGCCCAGACCACGACAAACATCTGTATGGCCTATACAAATATTTCTCATGTGCGGGGATCAAACCCGCGACCGCTAGCGCATCAGCCAGTTGCTGTGATCACTGCGCCAACGCGTCGTCATATATGTGCAAGTATATTCGACTCAGAATTTCTGAGACATGTGTATGTTCCAGAAATTTTGGTGAAGTAGCTTTTAAACATCTCTAATAAAACCTTCTAATAAATCGGTTGCAATCGGTTGTTTGCAACCTTGCTGGTTGGTACTTGTGGGTTATACTTTTAGTAATCTGTAAGCTCAGATGTTTGGAGGAAAAGCAGATTTCATCACGTACTACTTTTGTTAATGTGAGCCCGGATAACTTCGATCAATTATACCCTGATCGAAGCCGGATAATGTTACAAAACATTTTATAAGATGAAATTATTAAATGCGTTTTGAGTAGTGCGGATGATACGTGTTAATAAGAAGAGTTACATATCTAATAAGTTATTAATGTGTGAGATATATTATAATTTTTAACGCAATTCATGTATCACTACATGGCGACCGGCTAAAGAAAATGGCAAATAATAGATGAGTCAATAAATAAAATAATGTCAGATTACATAGAGTAGCCCCGAACTACTTATTTAAGTAGATTTAGTTATTCTGAGACAAAATGCAAAGCTTTTAAATATACTTACTTTCAAATGTCAACTTTCAAAAATAAATTTGGGCACAATAGCTACCATAAATAATAGCTATATTAATAAACTTAAAATTATGTTTATAACAAGATGGAGATGATTTATTTAGTGTATTAAGAGCAAACAAAATTAAAAATATACTACATATTAAAAATGAAATGGGCAAAGATACAACTAGACCAGGTTATGAAAAATAATGAATTTATTTATAAATAATGGCTTTGGCTTCTATTACTTTCATAAAGACCTCTACATTTCGTTTTTCCTAAATATCTCTCATGTACAAACATTGACTGTTTACATTTTTATTATATACATATATATGTATGTATGTATGTATTTATAGATAATTCGATAATTATATACAAAATTGTGAAAGCAATTTGAGCGTCTCTTTCTGAGCACTAAGCATTATTTATGGTAAGCCCTTCGCACTCAGTGGATTGTCCATTGAGTTACAAAGGTTTTTGAGAGTTGAATTTGTCATATCCCCTAAGGTTAACCTTTAATAACCAAAACTCGAAGTCCAATAATAATATTTTGCCTCGGTGTCCGTAACAGCCCACAAATTTTCGTTCAATGTACACTAATTTTCATTAAGGTAACAAGATTTATTTGGGGTACAAAATGAAATTATGATTTTACGATTCTGTTATCACACTAAGTAATTTAGTATCTGCTGTGGTTAACAATGTAGCATTCATTTTACGAGTCCTTTAATGTGTTACGTATGCAAACATATTTGCATTTATAGAACAAATGATTCGAAATTATAATTGAATTTATACTGGTCATGTTTCAGTCCTGGTCCTGTGATATGGACTCAGATTTCGGGCCATGTAGACGTTTAGGCCACATTGTGTTTGAAGAAAACTATAATAAAAAATTGTTTCCAACGCGTACCATACAATCAAAAATACTACTTACTTTTTTTGTTTTATAGGTATTCTATATTACACAAATAAAAATATTATTAAAGAAACAGAACAAAACACATACAAGAGTGGGAAATACTTGTTTTTTTTTATTGTAGCATTAGTCAAGAAACATAAGTTTTAATGATTTAACCAGGTATGAAAAGAAAAAAAAATATGATAGGTAATATTTATTGTAAACAAATTCAATAACAAGATTTCATTATTCTTGGATAAGACTCTGAATTGAGATAGAGCAAATAACATTCTACTGAACCATTCTACTTAAATATGGATTAAACAAAAATAATAAAGAAATAAAATTTAGGATAATTCATACCAGTCGAAGAATTCACGAGGAAATAGAAAGAACTAATGACACGTGCAAAAAGTTTTAGATACTTTGCCATAGTTCCCGTCACGACTCACGAGTTGAAGATAGACTAACTTGTAAATAAAATTAAACTGTTCTAGAATTGGGTTGAACGAACTACGATAGTAGTGAAGATTATCGTTGCGTAGGCCCTTTTTTTATTATCGCTGGGAAATGCATTTACGCATCCCGCCGCCCAAAGGCGACGGGTATGTGGGACTCGCTGACACGGCAGAGCGTGCCAGAATACCGCACTAAAACCCAGCGGTGCCCTCATCGTCGTAGTGGGGCGCCACGGGATCGCTTTCGCATGCAACCGTGAATCGTTGCGTAGGACCTACGGATAGAGAGAAAAAAAGGTTCATAAACCATGAGAACAAGGCTAAGTAGAAATCTTGGTAGGACATTTTCAAACGACAAGTTTTTTTTAATACAAACTACAGTTAACCGTGTTTGATACAATGGTTAAAATGACGTTAATATTTTAAGTTTATTTTTTATATTGTTGAGATTGTAAAAAAGCAATAAAGGTTTATTTATTAGTAATTTTGCTTGCTTTATTGAGTGATTGTTATTTATTTAGTAAGTCAAAAGAGAAGAAAGTAGATAGATAGATGAGTAACTAGATTTGTTACTCTTCCTATATTAGCAATAATCTCAGTCCTAGTAACTTTTTATATGTTAATTACATAGAAAAAATAACTAGTTAATATATCTAAAATCGGAATGAGTAATACGAATATATATATTTTTTTGTTAATACTACACTTATTAAACTTAATGTAAGCAACGATTTTATAATCAAACTTCCCGGGACTAATAGTAATTGTTGTTCTGCATGAAAAAACTTACAAGGCGATTACAGCGCGTCAATCGGGGACCTATATGAACATATACATTTTTTTAATCAAAATCGGTTCAGCCACTTAGGATAAGTTCTATGATATACACACATACATAAAAATTGTGTATATTTGTTTAAAGAGTAGAGGATCCTTGCGCTTCCATCTTTATTGACAATATGTATGTATGTGATGAATTTCGAATTCCCTATGACATTCGAAGCTTGATACTCAGAATACTCGTGTAAACAAACAAACGAATTCTACAATTTTATATTAAACTATTTCTTCTACTCACAAATATACTGTAATTTTTATAACATTTTAATTTTTTTTCTGAAATACCATAACCAAAATTACAATATAAATAGACGGCAAAATGGGCCGCCGAACAAGATAATTATCGTTCTCACAAAAGATATTTCCGAATAAAAAGAGTTAGACAGCCCTTTCTTTGATTTGTCCTTTTGTTCTTGTAAATGAAGCACCATTTGGAAATTACTTTCCCGACAGATAAAATCTCGTCTTTAATAAGTACTAAGTTATTTCAATTAACGACCCATTTATATATTATTTCTAAATAACATTTCAATATTAAACGAAAAAAAAAGAATGGAAAACGAGACGAGATACTCTTTAATGTATGTAATATACAGGCTGACTGGCTAGATACTATCCATATTTAAGGAGAATACTCGGTACATGATTCTCATTCGAATTATGTAAAAATATAACATAAATATTAATAAGCTTCTAAGTAAAGTTGCCCAACAGTTATCTAATTATTTACGCGTCGTCTGGACACCCTAGTTTCCACGCGGTAGTTTATTTACGTCCAAACACCGCCAAATGTTAACAGGGTTGGCGGATAATTCCCTACCATAAGTAACGATCGTTATCTTGTCTATGATAACAACAGTGATCGACGGCTGTACGTGCTCTCCGAGGCACGGTAGGGACCTGTGAGGGTAGGTCAATAATGAATTGTAAGGATGGATGAATGTTAAAATAAAGATCAGACCTTTACATGGCGCAGCCGGTAAAGCAAGTGTGAGTTATTTTTTTTATGAAAGTTCAAGTATGGAGAGTATATTGTCACCGCCACCATCATTTTGCTATGACAAAAATGCATGGGATATCTCGAGCCTTAACGAAAAGTGGGCAAAATGGAAACGAAGTTATGAAATATATAGTAAAGCTTGTGAAATAGATAAAAAACCAGTGGAAATACAAGTGAATATTCTGTTACACATTGTGGGTGAGCAGTGTCGAGAAATTATAGATAGTTTACCGGAGAAATGTATGACTATTGAAAATATTTGGAAAAAACTAGACGAACAATTTCAAACAAAGAGGAACGTTACTGTCGAGCGTCATAAATTCTTTATTCGAGATCAACAGGAGAATGAATCTATTGAACAATACGTTTTTGTACTAGGAAAATTAGCTCAAACTTGTGAATTTCGAGACTTACATGATGAATTAATAAAAGATCGATTGGTTTGCGGTATTTCAAGCACTACAATTCGTGAACGTTTGCTTAGGGAGGACGACTTATCGCTAAAAAAAGCAATGGATATATGTCGAGCAGTTGTAACATCCCGGACATATTCGGAAAGGATTAAACCTGAAAACGAAAGATTGGAGTTAAGCGTGCATCGATTAAAACAAACACAAAGAAACGGGTCATTTATGAGGTCTAGGCTGACGTCATCGTACGAGCGAGCAAGACGCGCGGGATGCGAGTTGGAAGCGGAGCGACGAGGCGGTGCGGTGTGGGACGAGCGCGAGGTGGAGACACGCTCGGCGCGTGCGAGCGTGCCGCGCGGCCGCTCCCGTGTGACCAGTGGATACAACGTCGGTCAGCGGCGATCGGTCCCGGGTTCAAGTACGCAGTGTAATTATTGTGGAAATGTGCATAAAAAGTTTGAGTGTCCGGCTTATGGTCAAAAGTGCGCGCGATGCTCAGGGATGAATCATTTTGCTCGTGTGTGTGGAATTCATTATATAGTGGAATCAAATGAGAAGGTAATTTATTCATTAAATAATAGTAGTGAGTGGAATGTTAACTTAAAAATATGTGAGATCTTTATTAATTTTAAATTAGACACAGGTGCTGATGTAAATGTTTTACCGTTAGAGTATTGTAAAAAAATGAACATTTCTCAAGATTGTTTATTGCAAACAAATACTAAATTAAGTGGTTATTCTGGTGCAAGTATAGACGTTCTGGGGAAAATATTTTTAAATGTTACCTACAAAAAATGTATCTACATGCTCGAGTTTATAGTGGCCAGAGTGCACTCAGTTCCTATTTTAGGCCGTCATGCTTGCACGGAATTAGACTTGGTTAGGCGTGTCATATCTGTACGTAGTAGTGATAGCAATCCAGATTTTCTTATTAAATTTAAAGACGTGTTTCGTGGCCTTGGCTGCTTACCGGGACAATATAAAATTCATTTAAAAGAAGATGCTAAGCCTGTAGTTCACGCGCCTAGAAAGTTGCCCTTTGCTATCAAGGAAGAGGTAAAGAAAAAATTAATGGAAATGGAATCACAAAAAATTATTGCTAAAGTTGAGGGTCCGTCAGACTGGGTTAACAGTATAACGGTAGTTAAAAAACCTACCGGTGACTTACGTATATGCTTAGATCCGAAGGAATTAAATCGAGCGATTAAGCGGGAACATTTTAGACTACCGACATTAGATGAGATTGTAGCAAAGTTATCGGGAGCTAAATATTTTAGTACTTTAGATGCATCATCAGGTTTTTGGAACATTTCCTTGGATGAAACTAGCAGTGCGTATTGGACGTTTAATACTCCGTTTGGGAGGTATAGGTTTTTAAGAATGCCCTTCGGGATTTGTTCAGCATCTGAAGTTTTTCATAAAAAAATGATGGAAAATTTTGATGACTTAGAGGGAGTTTGCATGTACATGGACGACTTGCTAATATATGGGTGTAATAAAGAAGAGCATGATGAAAGGTTGAAGCGAGTGTTAGAAAGATGTAGAAAAATAAATCTTAAATTAAACAAGAATAAATGTAAATTCGGATTAGAAGAAATAAAATATTTAGGTCATAAAATTACAAAAAATGGACTGTATCCAGATGACAGTCACATAACAGCTATTACTAAAATGCCCATCCCTAAAAATAAAAAAGACATAGAAAGATTCTTAGGTCTAGTTAATTATATAGGTAGCTTTATTCCTAATTTATCAGACAGAGTTTATCCATTGCGTGAGTTGTTAAAAAATGACATTGAGTGGCACTGGGATGATAGACATGATAAATGTTTTCAAGATATTAAGCGTTGTTTGGCTAGTCGTCCTGTTTTACAATATTATGATGAAAATAAATCGATTACAATATCAGTAGACGCAAGTAAGAGTGGATTAGGTGCATGTCTGATGCAAAACAATCTACCAGTGTGTTATGCTTCGAGAGCTTTGACTAAGGCTGAACAGAGATACGCGCAAATAGAGAAGGAGTTGTATGCTTGTGTCTTTGCATGTGAGAAGTTTTATGCGTATATTTATGGTAGGTCAGATGTAACGATCGAAACCGATCATAAACCGCTGATAAGTATTATTAATAAACCTATTACCGACGCACCAGCACGCTTACAAAGAATGTTATTGAGGTTGCAACGTTATACATTTAAACTGATATATAAGCCCGGTAAACAACTTTATATTGCCGACGCGCTATCGCGTGCATATGAAACGGCTGAGACCGCGGTTTTGCATTCGAGCCGAGATTCTCTTCACGACGAGGTGTGCGCCGTCACTCGCGATGCGTCGTCCGCGCTTTCACAATACTTTGATAATGCACAGTTTATAGCTTTACAGAAAGGTAATTAAATACATAAATAAAGGCTGGCCTGAAAACAAAAATTGTGTTACGGAATTAGTTAAACCATTTTGGCATTACAAAGAAAGTTTATACTTTGCTTATGGGTTGATATGGAAAAATGAAAGGGTAGTAGTACCGAAAATCTTAAGGAAAGAAATGTTGAATAAATTACATATAGGTCATATGGGTTTAGAAAAAAGTAAGTTACGGGCTAGAGAAACAATATTTTGGCCGGGTATAAATAATGATTTAATTAATTTAATAAATAGTTGTGATGTTTGTTTGGCACATAAAAAATTAAATCAAAAAGAGGAATTGCAATCTCACGAAATCCCTGATGGTCCGTGGATTAAAGTGGGCGTTGATTTGTTTCAAATTAAGGGTTTAAATTATCTTATGATAGTTGATTACTACAGTAAGTTTTTTGAAATAATTGAATTACAGTCAACGGAATCCATACATGTTATTAATTGTTTAAAAAATGTTTTTTGTCATCAAGGAATCCCGATTATATTATTTTCTGATTGCGGTCCGCAATTTAGTTCTAACTACTTTAAGGATTTTGCAAAAGAATGGGGTTTTAATCATATAAATTCTTCCCCTCATTATCCTCAATCGAATGGACAGGTTGAACGTATGATTCAGACGGCAAAACGCATAATAATTAAGACAAGAGAAACTGGCTCAGATTATCGCTTGGGTATATTAGAATATTTAAATACTCCGCTGGCAGGAGAATTACCCTCTCCCGCAGAATTGTTACAAAGTAGAAAATTTAGAAGTATTCTTCCTATGTCAAAAAAATTACTCAGGCCAAAAGTTCATAGAAATATAAAACAGAAATTATTACAAAGGCAAAAGAAACAGAAATTTTACTACGATAAAAATGCAAAAAATTTAAAAGAATTGAGTAAGGGTCAAAGGGTAAGGATATATGATTTGCGTAGTAAGACATGGATACCTGGTTCGATAAGCAGTATTTTAGGTAATAGATCTTATGAAGTGAGTATGTTAAACGGGAAAAAATTAATCCGTAATAGGCGGTATATTATTACTGATACGGCAATAAGGCATGGCACGCCTCGCTATAGTTGTCAATATGATGATATTAATTGTAATACAGAAACAAAGATAGAAACAAATAACAATTATGTAACTCGTTCTGGCAGGATAGTGAGGCCTCCGGATAGATTGGGGTTCACATAAGAAGTTTTTTGTTCAAGAAGATTTGATGAATGATGCATGTTTTGTTGTAATTCTCTAGTTATGTAAAAAAAAAAAAAATAATAATAATAATAAAAAAGTTATATATATAATTTAATAAATTTGAATGTTAATATAATAGTAAATAATTAAATATATGAAAGTTATGGTAATGTGAAATCAAATGTAATGAATACTATAATAACAAAGTGTTGGATAGAAATCATAATTTTTATTATTATGATCACATATCTAATTTGTTAAATGTTTTAATAGTATTTTGTGATATATTGTGTTTATCAATGTCATTGAATTTGATTAATTGTTGATTATGTATACAATGTATTAGATGTAATTTATCATTTGTTTTCTTAATTTAAAGGGGGAAGATGTGAGGGTAGGTCAATAATGAATTGTAAGGATGGATGAATGTTAAAATAAAGATCAGACCGTTACAGGACCCACAAGGACATACACCCAGACCGGAAAAAAATATTTGTACAAATATCTGTCCCGAGCGGGAATCGAACCCGCGACCACCAGCGCGTGGCGTTGCAGTTGAGGCAACTACTCGCACTACTACACCAGAACGTCGCGTGTCGTGTTTTCATTTAATGATAATTTATTAATTTAAATATTTTTTAAATGTAATTTTTAATAGTGTTTTAATATAAAAGTGTAAAATTTTCCTAAAAATTTTTAGGAAATAATCAATTTTTTATTTTTCAAATCGCAAGATCATACATAGAAAAATATCAAATTTGATAGAATATTTTTTTTATACGTTGAAAAATGATAGTTACTTTTGAAAATATTAAAAAAAAAACCACAACGAAATACAACAAAAATAAACTTTGCCATTTGTTGAACAGCTAACTGTTGGTTATTAAATAAAAGCAAGCAATAATAGCATCAAGCCATCTAGCGACTAGTAGCCAAAACAATTAATTGATTATAGGCATGGTAATCACCGAACTTTCCAGACAAAATAAATAATTTACTTTAAATATTACTTACGAGTGGAAAGATATGTTTATTCCATTTGATTTTGATGTGATGAGCAACAAATTCGTTGACTAGGTAAATAATGTAAACTTTGAACAAAAATAAATATGAACTGTTTACCTATCTTGGTATTTCCGGCGTATTTAAAATGGAATAATACTTATTTACAACGATTTTCAATCATTAAACTACCTATTTACCTACATAACTACACTAACACACACACAGTCACTTTTAACAGTTTCGAAAGCAATGGTGATTCTGCATTTGTGTATTGATAAGTCATACCTAATTACTAATGACAGATTACACTAACACACGACAGATTAGGTATACGCGTATGATCGATCGCTAGGCGCGCAGGAGCCGGGAAGACACACGCATGCGCGCCATGCCAAGGCTTACGCCTCACTGACCTAGTGACCTACTAGCGGAATTCGTCGAGCGAATTAGTGGGAATTAGGCCGGCTTCAAACATCCGAATGTCTCTCTGAATTCATATTATTAATGCAGAAAGCCCGGAATTCCATACAATGTCAGTATTCTCCACATACATTATGATTTTTATTAATATTATGAAAATATTACAGCATATTATTTATTAATTATTATTATTTATTAGTATATTATTTATTATTTTTACATAATATTTATTCCACGTGAATTACATTATTTTAAATTAATAAATTAGTATTTTTAAGAAACTTTTAAAAACGATAGCCAAAAAGTAAGTAAATGAAATTTTTGAACGCAATATTAAACGCCTGCGGCTGGCCTTAGCCGCGGGGCGGGTGTGCGGGTGCTAGCGGCTATAGATGGGCAATCCACCCACCCGGGTTTAAACCCAGGTGGGTTTAAACCGGGTGTTTTGGGTGTTTTAGGATAAACACCCGATTTCCACCCAAATTTCGGGTGTAAATGATTTTTATACATAAATGACATTTAGTTTTTAATTATTATTCTTTTATTAAATTATACATAATTAGGTGAAATAAAATAATGCAAAAAAAATCTTTTTTCTGGTACTAATAAAAAAAAATGACCTAGGTACTTAACAATCACTCACTATCGGATTCTCCATTATCATTTTTACAGACGAAAAAAATGTAATGCTGATTTTAATGTCAAGCTGGCCGTCAGCGCTGACAGCTCAGCCCGTAGCTCGTCAGCGCTGACGATCAGCGCGGATCGTTTTAATATCCTGCTGATGTGCTGATTGCCGAGTGCAGACACATACAAAAATGAGGCATGGTTGTACGCAATCGGCGCGTACGGTCAGTACGATACTAAAACGCTCACTGAAGACAGAAGCGCGCGGAGGCTAGTTGGCGCCGTATCCTATGTCCTTTCCCAAGTTCAGTTCTATCTTCATAATAAATTTCATCAAAATCGGTTCAGTGGTTTAGGTGTGAAAGCGTAACAGACAGACAGAGTTACTTTCGCATTTATATATTAGTAGGGATTTTTGCTTTTTCCGTTAAAGCCGATTTCGATTTTTTATAATATAAAAATAAGTCGAGTTTTCCTTCCTGACGCTATAATTCCAGAACGCATGAACCGATTTTCACGGTTTTGCATTCGTTGGAAAGGTCTCGGGCTCCGTGAGGTTTATAGCAAACAAAATTCAGGCAAAATTTCAAGAGAAAAGCAGGAAATCAGGGAAAATCATTTTTCACATACAGCGCCATCTCTGATACATAGCATGTACTACAAACCAATATGGTTTTGCATGGTGGTTTAATCCCCAAACGAAATGTTACAAAAAACGAAGCCATCTGGTGGCGAAACGGAGTTCGCCGGGTTTGCTAGTTATATATATATCCTTGAATACTGAAGGATAGATACAGATTCCTTTCTCCACACAATAGGCTCAATGTTACGCACTGAATTGCATATAAATTGTCTGGCCCAAAAGTTTTCTTTAGCTTTGTAACAAGCCAGTTCAGCCATTACATTTTATCCATAGCCTGAAGTTCTTCATCTTGAGTAAGTTCAACATCCTGAGCTGAAGGATCCAGCATATACGCTGCCAAATGAATTGGTCTAATGGACATTTTGCTCCTTTCAGCGACTGATGTCAGAATTTTCTGTTTGCCTTCTTCGTTCAACATTGAAGTATGAGGCAGTGTAAAACGTATTTTAGCCAGTATATCATTAAACGTAATGTATATTTTGTGGATACCAAACTGATCTCCCTCCAAGTTAAATATGCTTTCAGTAATAGGTTCTAGAATACTTATACATTCATCGATCTTCTTTCCTTAAAATTAGATTTTTAATATTTCTTGCAATCAGCACATCTTCACTAACAGCCATTCTTTGCAAGGCTATCTTGTTTGTTTTTAAACTTTTTAACGAAATAACGTGACTTTCCCATCTAGTTACACAAGGTAGTTTTAATGTTCATGTTGAATCCTGGTTATGACTCAATTTTTTCAGTAGCGAATTTAGTCTTTAGTATTAGTTTCGAAGTTAAGCGTAAAATGATACGATCAACGAGCTAAGCGTAAAATGAATAAGATCAACGAGCTAAGCGTAAAATGAATACAATCAACGAGCTAAGGGTAAAATTTGTTGCTAAGCAGAATAGAAGGCAACCAAAGTGATGTTAAAAATGTTGCATTAAAGCAGATGATTGAAACAAAACTACGTGAGTATTATAAATAAATTAGACACATACTTATAATTCTTCTGCAACATTATGTAGGTATTATAGCCCAATTTAATTTCATTTTTATTATGTAATCGTAGGAGAGAAAAAGAACAGAATTTGCTATCGGAACCGGTCGCCAAACATTTTAGATAGTGAGACACAATGTTTAGATGATTTACCGTCATCAACAAAGCTACATAGACCAAGTTCTCCATCTATTCTTTCTGTCCCCACGGGTATAAAAAGAAGGAAATAATTAAAAGATGACGCAGTTAAGAAGTCTAATTGTTCAGAATGTGCATAAAGCATGGAGAGGGAGAAGACAAAAAGTAATAAGCTCTTCAGAAAATTATTGGCGGAGGAATTTAAGTATATTAAGCCATGTGAGCGCACCAAATGCAATAAACAAATCTTAAAGTATTTACATGAAGCTGGGGTATCATGTAAATAAACTTAAAAAGTGATAAAAGAGAAAGGTAAGGATGCAAATTAAAAAAATCAAAAAACCCGACTGCGTAAAATACTTTTATTATAAACTAAAAAGAATAAAACAATTTATTAGCTTTCATTTGATACCCATATTGCTACAGTAAGAAAAAAAAATTCAAGTCCCGCCCCCTCATTCCGCCATTTGCGGGCGCCATTTTGAAAATTTATATAGTCTATGTCACTACTACAATTTAGACAAATCCAACGACACCTCATATGTCAAAAACCGTCTAGCCGTTTGGGCTGTAGGGCGTGCCAAAGAAATGGACATACATACATACATACATACACTCGAAAAACATAACCCTCCTTCTGTCGCAGTCGGGTAAAAATGAAGAATATGACAACTAAAACGCTTACGAAACGCTAATTACACACTACAACATAAAATAAGCTATTCAAAAGCTGAAATAATATAAAATGTGATTTTTGAAGCTTAGTTTTTATCTTGTACCATTTTATTTTTCCCTCCCTGATCTAACTAATGTTGCCTAGAATGAAATAAAATGAATGATAATCACTTTTAAAACATATTTTATAACATTACTAATTTAATTTCATCAAATCAAATAAACACCCAATTTTCTGGGTGTTTATGGGTGCTTGCGGGTGTTTATCGGGTTTTTATCAAAGCACCGGGTTTAAACCCGGTGGTTTGCCCATCTATACTAGCGGCACAGTACAACACCATGTCGCGCGCGCCGCCGGCATGACTGGAAATATACCTACACCGCCTCATTTGTTTTGAATTGAAATATATGAGAATTTGGTCAAAAATTAAGTACCTATTTGTTTCACATAATTCGAATGAAAATCATGTACCGAGTATTCTCCTTAAATATGGATAGTAATTTACCAGTCATCCTGTATATTGTCAAAAAATGATGAGGAATTTAAAATAAGTAACTAAAGTAACTGGTTAATTTTTGTTTTTATTTAGCAATAAAACTAAATAATATATATACGTTAATAAGTTTATGTAAAATTACACAATTATCATTGTGTTGTGTAAATCGAGATGGATTAGTGGATAGAATGAGTTGGTCTTAAACGAAAGGACCCGGGGTCAAATACGGAAAGACAGCAAAATTGTCGAGTCATTTTCGAATGTTTTTGATTCATTTAAAAATATTGTTCTTTGCTAGCTGTGGAAGAAGACAACGTGATAAAATCTGTACCTATGTCTCGGAAGATTTTTTGAGACGTGTATGTACGTCAAGCTGCAGTGGAGTAGTGTGGTATCTTAAGCAAATCTTTTCCTTGATATGAGTAGAGGCCTTGTGTAGCAGTGGAATTCGTGTATCTAGTAAAAATATTATAATATTATATGATCGATGTTATATCGTTACTCATTTATTATCAAAAACTTAAAAATTGTCAAAAGTGTAACCACACTACCTCAATATTTTTATTGAAATATGGTATATAAAATTGGAGCAGTTTTCGATTTCGATTTTAAGTACCCGTATTTCTAATACAGTAACTTAAAAAATATTATTAAAAAAAAAAAAAATTATTAATTTTAAGTACTCGCAATTATTATTTAGTATTATATCGATGATGGTGTTTGTAGTTGTTATATAATTTACATAAATTAACCGTAATTTCGGAATGAATATTTTAATGCATTCATCCCTCGTATTTCATTAGTTTGAACAAAATGATATTGTCATTACAACGCTTATGTCTGATTGTTAGTATTCCGGCCGTGGGTCGGCTAACTAGTGTAGCAGCTGGTCTACGCTTCCAATCAATCAGTTTGTAATCAAGGAGGGTTCAAAAGATCATACTGCGTCTGGATATAACGTGTATGCGTACTGGGATACATATTTAGGAATAATTATAAATGTAAGCACTAATATTATTCCACACACTATTTTTATATTATAAATAACGTAATATACAAATTTATGCGTTGGTACAAATTTGTATTATAATATATAATACAAATTATATATTTTATTATATATTAATTATAAACATATAAACATATTGTAATATCATGAAATATTGATTGGGAGAAATTGCCACTAGCCACTAAGTCTGCATTTTGTTCCAACTGTTTTTTACATTGTTGGTCAATAATGTGTTTAAATAAATAACACTTTGAATTAATAAATATTGTTTTTAAAGTAAAATAACTTTAACTGGTATTTTTTTAAAGTAGTGTTTCTATTTAAGAAATTTTTCTTTTAATAATAAATCATTTTCGATGTTTTTATTATTTTCGAATAAATATGTAGTGTTAGAGGGATTACGATGGTCTTGTCCTTCGCGTGCAAGTCCGTATAAGATTTAGCCGGTTTTTCATTGTCCACTGTAAACATCCTACTGCTGGTAAAAAGTTTCTTTGCATGTGAAGGATAAGGTTTGGTACGCTAATTCACGGTTTGTAGAGATCTAAACCCCGACAATAACGAATAGGAAAAACATAATTTTATGTCAATAAATAGCTCGTTTCATCTAGCAATACATTGAAAGAAACTTATTATCGTATATTTTTGTAAGAAATATATTGTAGCCGAATATATAAAAATTAAGTATAAAAATTAATGGTTGATGAAACAAAATTCATGTTCGAAATATCTTTTATTATTTGTTATTACCATAAACATCCGAGTTATTATCGTAGGATTATAATACTCCATTAATGGAAATTTTATATATCGATATTTTAACGATGCAAATTTGTAGCTGATAAAATATTTACATAAGTGCAAGTTTATTTATTTTTAAACTGAAAAGAAATATGTATATTTTTTTTAATATAGTTAAACTCATATCTGTACTAATAAGTATGTAAAATAATAAGTAAATAAATAAATAATAATATTATAATATAGTAATAATATTGTAATATATAAGTAAATAAAGAAATTATATAATAAATAAATATAGGAGGTACCTAACAATCGACTGATAGTACTACTATCCTCGTTACTTTTTTAAAATTAATGTAAATATAAAAATAAATAATAGATATAGAAATGTAGCATATTATTTATATTTTTTTATCCATGATAAAATACGCAATTAATAAAGCCACACTTTGTAAAAGAGTATATTTTATCTAATTAAGTAATCCGAGCTTAGCTCGGTTAAATTATATTTAGATACATTACATACTGATGACACATAAATAATATTTTCGACTGGTGACAAGAGGGCTGGTGCATTTTTTGCCCAAAGAATCGGAATTGCGATTCAACGGGGAAATGCTGCTAGTATTCTTGGCACCATTCCACGCGGACACGATTTATACCAAAACTGTTTGTAAATAATTATTATAAGTTTTGAATTGTAAATATGTATAATATTGTAAAATTTCTTTCTAAAAAATAAATGATATATATTTTCGATCTTACCGACATAATAGTAAAATAATAGGAACTAGTTATTTAAATGAAAATTAAAAAGAGCTCTCAATAATAGTTTTTCTAACAAAAAAGAGAAACTGGAAAAAAAAATGAAAAAAAAAAAACTGGACTGTAGACACCTGGATTCGAACCCGGGTTTTCTGATTTCGAATCCGCCCGATTCGCATCCGAGCTATTATAAGGTTATTAATGACGGCGAAATTTACCTTCGTATTCTAATGATATTTTTTAATTGCATAAAAAAAGGGATAAAACGACATTTTCTAAAAATAAATCCTAGCTAGATCGATTTATCGCCTCCGAAACCCCCTGCATACTAAATTTCATGAAAATCGTTGGAGCCGTTTCCGAGATTCAGATTATATATATATATACCTATACGAGTATATATACAAGAATTGCTCGTTTAATGATATTAGATATAGGTATGAACGGTAGAAAAAATTAAGTATGAATAATATTGGTAGTATGTAAAGCATAATGTGGGTACATAATGTGTCTCGGTAGTGTGTACTCAAGCCAACTCCCAAAAACGTTAAACGGACAAACATGTCACCGCTCGTCAGGCAACAGTCGATAAATTGCACGCTCCACGAATAACAAGCAGGTCCCGTCCTGTCAGTCCTCTCATAAATTAAATTTATAATCAACCTGTCTCCCCCCCAAATTAAATTAAATTATACCTGCTACTGGTAACTTTAGCGAAATGTTTACATTTTGCTCCTTGAAAAACGCCGTATTTTGTTAGCTACATTTCACGGTTTCCAAGGACTTACTTTGACACTGCGTTATGAAAGCGGCTTTGAGGTTCTATTCGGTTTCGAATGTATTTATACGGTATACTTAATTAAACCCCGTCTTAAGTATGTCTTGTTATTATGTTCAATTATAACGAACAATTTAATATATTATTCCTATTGTTTTCAAGTAATATTTATTAAAAAAACATTATTTTGCTCTTTATATTATGGTTACGATAATGTTTTACAGTCGTTAGCTTAAAACTCGTCATTATCGTCGTCCACCCATAAAAAGGAGATTTCATTACAGAAATTGTAAAATAAACTATCTTTCGTGAGTTAAAAAGCGACCGCTTTTCGACCAAATATTCGAGTTCATTTAAATAAATAATTTTACCTGAAAATATTCCCGAAGAAAATTAATTTTGTGAGTCTTTACGAATCGTACTAGGTATAAGTTGATATTTATGATGATATTATTTTTAAATTGTTGCCAGTTTCATTGGAATGAGTAATGCTTACCAACTAGCCGGTAAATGTTGGCAGCGAACTAACTTTAAACTGATAAGCGAGACATGAAACCTGGCATTTAAAGGAGAAGTTTCGTATGAGACAATATTTTATTTTTACTGGACATTTATATCAAGATATCCACTCTCATGTGACTAAGCGTTCTTTTACGCTAATTGTTTCTTGAGTGCTTCGAAATATTAGCAATAAATTTATTTTATATTTAACGTAATATATTCATTTGTGTATAATAATTCAACGTTAGAATGCTTAAAATATTCTAGTCTTGTATAAAAATGGAATTTAAATAATTTTGTTATTTGAATGGAACGAAATTTAATAATAGAGGTAAAATATTAAAATACTTTGTCTGCGAATCTCCGTTAAAAGAATGTGAAACGGAGTAGGTCTTCATCAATCTTTTTCATATCATAGTTAATATACGAGTAGCATAATTTCATGTGAAAAACGTACGAAAGTTTTTCGGACATTGAAAGCATAATCAAAATAAAATTTACAGCGTAGCTGACTACAAAGTTTAAGAAAAAAATTAGTAAAAGTTGATTTATCATTTTGATAAAAGGAAGATTTTAGGGCATTTCTTTGAGAAGCAATGAAAAAAAAAAACTACACGTACTTCGTTCTCAATCCTTCTCTATTTATCTTTAAAAAATACTAATACAAATCTGTAAAGCGAAGTTGAAAAATTATTTTGCTTTGAATTACACACTAAACTTCAAATATTTGTATTTAATTTGATACTTTGAATAATTTTTTTTTTGAAGACGCTTTCAAGCTCCTGGATTGGAAAGGATTCGGCTTCAATATTAACGGCGATTACACCACTCACCTTTGATTTGCCGACGATATAGTGGTCATAGCCGAATCACTGTTAGACTTCATCATCATCACAATACTCTGTGACTTCAATGGAGTTACCCAAGGGGTGGGCCCTAAAATGAACATGGGTTTTTATCAATATTATAAAATCATGTCGAATTGACATTCAATTTCGATACACATTGACATTCGTCGGGTCCCCCGATATCAGTTGGCAACTACACTCTCAAAGTTATTGACGAGTACATATATTTTCTTAGGACAAAAGGTCCAACTTGGTAAGTCCAACTTCGAAAAAGAAGTCAATCGTCGAATTTTCTTACTTCAAACTGTCGTACTTTGTTTAAAAATAAATCGCAATCTGACATTTTGATATTTTTAATCCAATTTTTTTCTTTCACTGAGTTTTTAATATGAATATTAGTTATTAATGATTATTAATTAAATGCTATGAAATTTTTTTAACAGAAGGTTATTGCCATTTAAAATCACATTTAAATATATCAACTCACTTTTCTCTAGCCCCATAATTAAATATACAAAGTCCAAATTACAACAACTTTTGACAGAGAAGTGATTTTGATGAAGTAAAGTCTATATTAGGATATGTTTTATAATTTTCATGCAAATATTTAACTGACTTAGTACTTTAGTAGTGATAAACGTTTATTTTCTTCTTCTATATGGAGAAGAGGCCGTCGCTTAGCAGTGGGTGGCTTACAGTTTGATACAGTACAGTTAATTTCGGTCAAGATGTCCATAAAAATCAACAGCATTTTACAATAGGAGACACAAGTAGAACACAATAGAAAACAGAAAACAGAAATAAAAAACTACAATATTATAACAGAAGTAAGCAAAGAAAAAAAAACATTTAATTTAACATTGAATTAAATAAAATCATGGAAGTCAATATAAGGCAATGTCAATGAATCAATTGAAATAATAATTAAATTACATTACGTCAAAGTTAAAATATGACATAATTAGAAAAATAAAAATAAAATAATAGTGACATAATAAATTAAATAATAAAATACAATAACACAATATCATAGAAATAACAATGAGTCAATGTTCTCCTATTGTAATACACATCATTCTGTGTTGCATCGGTCAATCCGTGCATGAAGCGATCATCCCGAGGATAACATTGCTGCTGTCTCTCAACCGTCTTAATAATGAGGCAAACATTTTACGAATTAACGCTTGATAGACATCCGTATGAGTTTCAGCAAACATAAGCGACGCGGAGCAATATGAAGTCGCAGCAGCATCCTAAAGATGCTGTTATATTGAACACGCAAGACTCTGGCGGCCCGACGCGTATGACTCACCTATAGACTGCTTGCGTAAAAAGATTGACAGTATGCCTTAAACAAAGTTATTTTTACTGGACTGGAGCAGCGAACAACTCTACGGGCTATCATATTCCTTCGGAACGCCAGTGCCCTGCGCTCCCGTTCCAGATCCTCGTCATCGGACAGAGTATCTGTCACAATGTGGCCGAGATACCTAAAAATTGGTTACCCGCTGCAGTTCCCCACCGTAAAATTTAATTGGAGGAACACAGACCGGCATGTATAAATTTGATTTACTCTAAAAAGGAGTATTTTGCTTTTTTTTTAGTGTTTTACGTCAGTCCATGTTCCGCCGCATATGATTCACATATATTTAACATTTTGCGGATAGCTCCCACATGCATACATTATCGATATGACAACCGGTATGGTTACTGCTGAGCTCACCGATAAGGTCATTCATGTACATGTTAAATAACAGAGGAGAGGTCACTCCCTGATGGTGTCCATTATGATGAATCCCCGTAATCATGCAACATCGAAAGCATAGCTTATTTGTTGGTATTTATACAGCATAAATAAAGTAATCAATTTCGTTATCACCCGGCTTAAAATTTTTACTTTTGTTATTAATAAATACTTTAGACTTAAAAAAATAATTAAATTCCTTTATATAGTTTAAGAATTAATTACAAGGAATCAAAATATTCTTTAAAAATAAAGTAAGGTAAACGAATTGGTACAATGGATGATAGAATCAACTTGAACAACAACTATAAATCACTTATTTGTCTAACGTTTGCTAATTTGACTATTAATCTCAAAACTATTTAAATATTTTAAAAAAGATATAGGTAAAATTTGAACTAGTAGTGTTACTACCTATGGAACGTAGTTTAAAATTGTACTTCATTGTGTTTAATGCTTAAATGTATTCAACTTAATATTTTAAAATAAAACGTTTTAAAGTTATTTAAAAAAAAACTAAACAGATAATTGTTTGTTGCTTGAAATATCAGTCATCTTTGATCTATAATCTAAGTCATTGTAAAAAAGTTAACATTCACAGGTATAAGGGTATCAGGAAGTATTATAATATTTGTAAACGAGTAGCGGGAATAATTACCCTACTGTTTATATAGCTATATAAGAAATTTGTGACTATCCTGTAAAATTAATGGGAATCTAATATCATACATTAATAAAAAAATTATTAAACGAAATAAATCAGCTGGAGGACGATAAGAGTGATAAATGATAGGAATGGTAATCATGATTATGGCGGTAATGTTGAGGTTGGCTTTTCTAATTAGAATTAAAATACTAAATTTATACAGTTTTTATGTGTACTCGGAAACCTTAGAGTGTTTTAAAAACACTGATATCAGAACATCTTGCACTTTTCAGAATATCAAGTGTTGAAATTTTTAATTAAGAGACTCTTTGCGTTCTTCGAAACGACTCCAATTAAAACTATGTCTTCGTCTGTTGAAAAGAGCATAAAAGAGTTGAGTGGTCAAGCAAAAAGGCACTGGATAATTGCTCGCTTAGCGCTGGTAATTATTATGCCTTGTCAATTTGAATATGTAATTATTTCTCAATTTTCATTAACGAAACCATCTCTTATCCGTTTCAAAGCTTTTCAGCGAATTTTGCACTTGACGCGTTTTACCACTCCATACAGAACTTAATTAATTTTTGGATCAAATGATGCCGAAACTGAAATCGTTCAATAGACTGAATGCTTAAATGTAAAAGTAATTTATGATTAATTTTTTTATAATGCCATTGAAATTTATTTTATTCAATATGCTTTTAAAATGTATAACTTGAAAATAATCATTATACTAAATCTATACAAATAATAAATCTGTTAAAACCTCCGTTTTATTAATACACTATATATCATCAAGAATAAATTTCAATAGCGCGTATTTTTTTGTATCAGCGCCATCTCTTATCGTGTTTTTCTCTGATCACGTATCACGTAAGAAGTATAAAACCAATGTTAATCACTTTAATACATAAAAATTGGAAATAACTCACAGTATAATTTAGTTTTTGTTTCATTGTAATTAAATTTAAAAATAAATATTTAAGAAAATAGAAATAGGTACCTACGCCGCTAACGCCATCTGGTCTAAGGAATCTTTAAAACTCACAAAACTTATATTTGAGTTATTATTTTGTTAAACTTAAAAGTTTACTAAATATGTCACATCATTTTCAATTAATATACTATTATGTTAAATATTAATTATGTTAAATGTCACTAAATATAAAAACGATATTCTACAATTATACGATAGATGGCGCAGATAATTTTCTGAATCGCGCTGACCAAAACTTTGGCCAAAAGAATGACACTCGCCCGTATGTAAGAATCTGTTTTTCTTTTTTGTATATAATTAAATACTTTAGGGCAGGGATGTCAGACGGCCACTCAAAATTCCTGGTACCGAGCAGGCTGAAAAGTTGGTACTGATGACGACTGACGAAAACTGGTACGCCTGAGCTGTGTTGCCAACATTGATATAATATATCGATATGTAAAAGCGATGACCTTTTTTTTTTTAGGTCATGTGAAATTGACGACCTTTTTTTTTTAGCTACATATAGATTCGACGACCTGTTTTTTCGTCTCATGTAAAGTTGACGACCTTTTTTTTTTTTAGCTATATGTAGAATCGACGACCTTTTTTTTTAGCTATATGTGTAGAACCGACGACCTTTTTTTTTTAGCTATATGTAGAACCGACGACCTGTTTTTTTTTTAGCTCTAATATGGAATCGACGACCGAATAGATATCTTTGTCGGTCCACGGCGAAATCTTGGTATTTTTTGCGTAGCAGGATTAATAATCTTGGTACATGGTACGCGACCCTAAAACCTGGTATGTGTACCAAGAAACTGGTACGTCTGACATCCCTGCTTTAGGGTACTACGGTCTTGATTGTTTGTTCGTTGTTAAAATTTAAAATATTTGGTCGTTATTTGTTTGTTGATTGTACAAAGTTGGATGGTTATAGCTATTTAAGTTGTAATCTATATATATAGTGTGTTAGTTACACCGTTTATAACTCGAGAACGAGTGGAACGATTTTTATGATTTTTGTGTTTTTGGATTTGTCTTCGTCGGGAATAATACTTATTAAAATATGGTATTCATCAATGAGAAAATAATTAATAAAAAAAACAGTTCAAATGTTTCATCCGTACTATCTATATACATATATATGTATGTATGTATGTATGTATGTATATAGATATAATAAATCTGTCACTCAATCCGTCTATTATAAAATATTTTCCAGTATCGACGCAGGTGTAGGTGATAAAAATATAAATGTACCTATAATTTTTAAAATTTTAGTTAAAGACCCGTGCGAAGCCGGGCGGGCCGCTAGTAATAAATAATTATCACTTAGAAAAAAAATCCAACCATACATCGCTAATAATAATGACGAAAAAGGAATCCGAAAAAATCACAAAATTAAAGAAATTATTACAAACATGGAGGGTAATGATTTTTAAAGACAAGCTAATTTCATACAAAAGTGGAAGAGGTTAGGTAATGGTTCAATTGAATTCGGGTATTATTTTCCTACCGAGTCCACACGCTAACTAACCCCCTTCTTCTATATGGAGAAGAGGCCTTCGCTCACCAGTGGGTAGTTTACAGGCTGATACAGTACCTACGCTTACTAAGCCTTTCCATAATAAGGCTTGATCAATTTACATAGTAATAAGTCAAATTTCCATGCGAATGAAATCGCGGGCAATAGCTTGTTTAATATAAAAATATAAAAAAAGCCATATTATATCAAATCAATGTATCTAATTTGAAATCACTAAAAAAGCCTCAATTGAATAGATGCAATTTTGTTTATTTATTTTTAAATAATGTTGGTGTTATTCCTAGCAGTGTTCATTCATTAAATTCAATATGGTCCTACAATAAAGCATTTAAGAGCTCGTAAAAATCGCTGTAGTGATTTATACACTTTTGTATGAGAATTAATTAAAAGGATTAATTAAATTTATTAAGTATCGTCTGCGTCAGTTCGATACTCGTTCAAGGCAATTATTTATAGTGTTATCCAAGGACCATAGAGGTATTCAAGCTACAAATTCTTTTTTTAAAATACCGGATACAGTATTTTCATTTATGTTTAAACTTTATACGAGATACTCTCCAAGTTCAATTTTATAATGCTAGCAGTGTGATAAATTTTAGTTATGATGCTATTTGATGATTTCGTTTCTTGACGATTGCGTTTCTGTCCATAAAGTCAGGAGCCGAGTCGGGAGTCAGGAGGGTCGTAAAAGCGGCTTCCGAAAACTCTCTGACCAAACTAAAAGAGTCTTGACAGAACGACGATTATTAAATCTGTAGTCCTACGATGACGCTGAAGCATACAGGCGCATCAACAGACAGATATGAAAATTTCTGAAACACGATAGAGCGGAATCAGAGCTTTAAAGTGTTCTCGAAGGAATTGTCTGTTGGTCAAAGCCGGTTGTCGAAGCTGAAAACAGAAGATGGAGGTACTGCGTCGACCAGGGCTGAGACATTGATGGAGGACGAAAAGTTTTACGGACAGCTGTATAATATGCAAGAGCCGAGCTTACCTGACATCATTCCGAAAATATTCCGGATATCTGCTTGCACGATATTAGTATGGCTCTGGGATAGCTTATTATAAGACTTTGGGAGAGGACGGTATTACGTCAGAGCTTCTGAAATCGGGTTGGGCACTGATAGTTAAAGCCATTCAGAAGCTCTTTAATACCGTCTTGCTCGAGGGCGTAACGGCGAAAGCCACAGAAAAGTTGTGGTGCTCTTCTTCGAAAAGAGCCATAATAGCTTGTTGAAGAATTACAGGCCAATTTCGCTTTTGAGCCACGTTTATAAGCTGTTCTCTAGGGTTATTACAAATCATGCGATAGGCAAGTTTGATGCTTTCTAGCCTCCCGAGCCGGTTTTCGAAAAGGATATAGTACTATAGACCACATACATAAGCTGCGGCAGAATATACAAAAGACCGAGGAGTATAATCGGCTGTTGTGCGTGGCGTTTGTGGACTATGAGAAAGCATTCAATTCGATCAAAACTTGGGCGGTGCTGCAGTCTCTTCAGCGGTTCCCCATTGACTACCGATATAACGAAGTATTGCAGTGCTTGTACAATAGCGCTTGTATGTCGGTTCGAATACAGGAGTATAGCATGAGACAGGGAGATATCATCTCTTCGAAATTGTATACCGTAGCATTGCTTAGCAGAAGCTTCTGGAACGGAAAGGATTCGGCATCAACATAAGCGGCGAGTTCATCATTCACTTTCGAGTTGCCGACGATATCGTCCTTATGGCAGAATCACTGGAAGACCTCAGCATTATGCTCAGTGACCTCCATGGAGTTTCAATGTTTCCATGTTGTGCCCACCCCGATATCGGTTGAAAATTCTGCTCTCCAAGTAGTTGACGAGTACATCTATCTAGGACAAAATATCCAACTTGGTATCTCCGACTTCGAGAGAGAGGTCAATCGTCGAATGGGATGGCCAGCGTTCGGGAATTAAAAAAAAAAAAAAAAGAAATACGTCTTATTATACGTATACCCCAGTGACTGAAATCGAAAGTCTTCGAACAATGTGTGTTACCAGTGATGACATTAGGATTTGAGACGTAGTCTTTGACTATGGGCCTTTTAAACTAGCTCCAAGTCGCACAGCGTGCAATGGAGAGGGCAATGCTTGGTATTTCTCTATAGAATATAGAATTAAAAATTATGAGATCCGCAGACAAATGAAGGTCTCCGACATAGTCCGACGGATTTGCAAGTTGAAGTGGCAGCGAGCAGGGCAATTAGTTCGTAGAACTGACGGCCGATGGAGCAAAAAGGTTCTCGAGTGGAGACTTCGTACCGGCAAGCGCAGCGTCAGACTGCCGTTAGCTAGATGGACAGACTACTTAAGGAGAGTCACCGGAAGCCGTTGGATGGAGGCTGCTTCGAACCGGTTGTTCTGGAGGTCGATGAAGGAGGCATATTTTCAGCAGTGGACATCCAATGGCTCATATCAGCCATATGATGATGATGCTGACTAGTATTATGATAAATTGAAGTAGAACATAAGAATATTGAATTCATTTAAATATTATATTATAAATAATAAAAATTTGTAACATTACTCATAGAGTATGTAGTATTAGATCAATCTCACGGTTTCAATTAGTCAGATTTGGATTCGTACTGATTTTTTTCTTCTATAAGTTATTACACTATGTTTTGTACTTTTATTTAATATATGTTTTTTTTTCAATAGGACAATAAGCTTACAAGATTATCATCATTTGAAGAAAGAAATAAATAAGCTCTTTAGCTTTATAATTTTTTATAATACTGTAGCTTTCTTTCTTATAGTAATCACTCAAATAAAAATAATATAATGTTGTCTCTACCAGAAGGTAAGAATAAATTTTTGTAGACACAATATTAAAAGAAAACTCAGACGCCTTTTCTTCCAAATGTCAATTTTCTCGAAACAAAGTTCATCTGTTTCTCACCTCCCTTAATTAAGGTGCAAAGTCTGCTCGACAACTATTACACCGTGCTATGAGTTTTATCCAATCATTGTGGCGGCTTTGTTTTGCTTACGCTGGCTTTATTACATTCTTCGGTGGTAAACCTTTTGATTCTAGATTGAGTTTTATTTATATTGGCACATTATTTATCTTTTTAGAAATAATCCTATTGAGATGTCGAATAAAAGTTATCAAATTATCTGAATTATTTGTCATCATGACCAAGACTGTAATTTGGGTTCTAATTTTTTTAAATATGTTATTGGATGTTACTCCTTTTTACCAACAACATATATTTTAAAAATAAGATCACTAAACGAAAATATTTTATTTATTTTTCTTAACGAAAATATTATTGTTTTATTTTTAATAGTACTGTACTTTAGTGTATCAGCCTGTAAACAACCCACTGCTGAGTGAAGGCCTCTTCTCCGTATTGAAGAAGGGTTGGAGCTTAATCCAGCATGCAGCTCCACTGCGGGATCAATCCCTGGACAACCGGGACCGACGGTTTTACGTGCTCCCGAGGTACGGTGGGTAAGCCCACAAGGACATACACCCAGACCGGAAACAAATATTTGCACAAATACAAATATCTGCCGCGAGCGGGAATCGAACCCGCGAACGACAGCATTGTGGCGACTACTCGCACCACTACACCAGAACGGTCGTCGCAAGCTGTTTATGATTTTTCGCAAAAAAGGTAACAAATTATTCTTCGTTTTCTGTTTAAATCAGACTTAACTAATTTGTTAAATATGTAAATACTAGCTGTGCCCCGCGGTTTCATCCACGATAATTTGAGGAAAAAACGTACTTAAATATTTTTAAGCCATTACACTAAGAGTGCTTGCCTCGTTGGTCGAGTGGTCGCAAGCGCTTATGCCGAGCAAGAGGTCCCAGGTTCGATTCTTGAGTCGGTCAACGTATTATTGTTTTATTTTTATTTTTCTAAAATTCTCAGTAAATAGCACGGAATTTGGAATGGTGCCCGGTGTATAGCAAAAGGCTCGCCCCATATTACATGAGACGCATAACTGGCGAAAAGTGGGTGTTACATTAAATATGTGTCGCGTGCCGCGCTCCCGGCTGCATGGGTACCACCAGCTTGCTTATTTCTTCCGTGAAACAGCTTTGCTGTGTTTCGGAAAGAAGGGCAAGACAGGCAGTGTAATTACTGGCACCGAGACTTAACATCATATGTCTCAGGATAGGCAACACATAAATGAGTTGGCTGGGCTAGTTCCAGGTAAACTAGTTTATGTTCATGGGCGACGTCGACCACTTACCATCAGGTGGCACGTCTGCCAGTTTGCCTATCCAACTATCATAAAAAAAAAAAAAAAAAAAAAAATGTGTATCTCTGCCTACTCCTCCGGAGAATAAAAAGCGTTATGTTTACTTTAAAAGTGGAACTAAAGTTAAAAAAAAAATCTCGGAATAAGGGGATAATAAAGGACGCAACGGAAGCTTCCAAAAAGATTCTTTTTCCCGTTTTTGTAAGGTTTCTTATTATTGCTCAGCCTCTATTGGTCTTAGCATGATGTTATGTAGCCTAAAGCCTTCCTCAGTAAATGGACTATCCAACACAGAAATAATTTTTCAATTCGAACTAGTACTTCCCGAGATTAGCGCGTTCAAACTAACAAACTTTTCAGCTTTATAATATAAAAAAAAAATAATAATAATAAAGTATAGAAAATAATATATATAAAAAGAAAAAAAGTATTTCGAATTTCGTCTATTCTCACGTCATTACATTGTAATGGTAAATAACATGGCATGACAATTATAAAAAATAAAAAAATGAAATGAAAATTGAAAACTAAAATCTATACATATAATAAAATGGTAGAAAAGTCAAAACTGTACATTGAATATTTTTTAAAAAGAATACTTGGGGTGTGATCTACAATCGATACCGAAGCCAAAAATATAGTTTTTAGAATTTTTGTCTGTTTGTCTGTTTGTCTGTTTGTCTGTATGTATGTCCGGGATAAACTCAAAAAGTACTGCATGGATTTACTTCAAATTTGGCACGAATATTATTAAGAAGTCGGGTCATAACATAGGCTACATATTATCACGCTATCACCTACGGGGAACGAGCAGTGAACCTTTATTTCTTCAACGCATTCTGTAACAGCGTGTAATCTAACGACGCATATTTAAATGTTGTTATTATGTTAATAACCATGCTATAAGCTATCTTCACACTATAAAAATCACGAAATATAAGTAACTTAGGCTGATAAACATAATAAATGTAAGAATGAATGTAATATAAGAAATGAATATAAGTAGTATCAAGACAAGCAGCGCCATCTATGAGATTTTAAAAACATCAAGTCGAATTACATGTGTAAACCCTTTTTGGATATAAATAATTTAAATTTGATCATGTTGGCGAGGTTAATAGTTGTTTACAAAAGTCATAGATGGAGTTGTGCATTTTAATAAAAATTAAAATGCACAACTCCATGATGAGCAAGACATTTTAAAAAATGTGTTTATATAAGTTTTAAGCTGCTTCATCTATGTCTTATAAAATTCATCGAGTTTTTCTGTATGTAATAACAAACAGAACTCAAAAAGAACTGAATAGATGTATAACAAAATTTAAACTCGAAAACGGCACGCTATTGCTGTAAGCAATTTGAGCTAAATAACGAAGAAAGAGGAAAATGAAGCATGCCATATATGTTATAAAGATAAGAAATGCTTATGCTTCTCCGGAACCTATTTCCTCAAAAGTTGTGGAACGGGACCCGCCTTAAAGTCATCTCGCTCCACAGACACACCATTGAGGTGGAAATTCTTACGGGTTGTGGCGTCGGCGAAGCAGTATTTATACCACGCATTCCCCTCATTCCTCATAACTTCCCGTTCCAGTTCAAGCGCGTACAGTTCCTCGTGAGTGTTTGCTTCGCGATGACCATCAATAAGTCGCAGGGGCAGACACTGAGGGTAGCTGGTTTCGACCTCAGGACGAGCTGCTTCACACGGGCAGCTGTACGTCGCGTCGCTTGCTCCCGCGTCACCAGTCCTGACTCTCTTTACATTTTGGCTGCGGAGAGCCAAACTACTAATGTTGTTTATCGAGAAGTCCTATAAATATGTATTTTTACCCTATTCTGTATTCCTTATTTATTATTTTCTCCATCCGTTTCAGTCACAACTTATGACTTAATTCAGCAGAATCACCATAAAGTCATTTATTCAAAGCAGGCTAAAAATAAGCACTTTTTGAAAGCCAATTTTACAAAAGACAGTCTCCCTCTGTTACTGTACTTTCTGTAGATATGAAATGTAAAGAAGAAACGGGTAAATGAATGTTATTTTAAAAGGTATAATCGTAGGTATTTTTGTTGCTGTATAGCGTTCACGCAGACGACGTCGCGGGCAGCAGCTAGTAAGCAATAACAGTTTACTCCTTAATTGAATTGTACCTACACGGAGCGTTAGCAAAATACAAATGGAATATGCATGTACCGATTAGAATACCGATAGGATATTGTAGTTGTCTAGATAATTCAGATATTGCTTCTCCTCGCCCGAGATGTAATTCTTTTTGAAATAAAATTTCAATCTTATTTATACTTTTATTGTATTTACCTACATATATTTCGTTAACTTTTTAGTGCGTTTTCCTGGTGTTTAAGGATAACCTTCGACAAGTAAGTACATCCATTCAAAGTACATTCATCCGAAGCAATTGCTTTGCTGGCTAAATGAATGAATGGAATAGAAGGGAGCTGAGAAGGATAAAATGAATGCGCCTAGAATCACGTGGTCTAAAACCGGTTTTGGATGCTAATTTAAGTACAAATGAAATTTTGCATTTTTATAACTACAAAATTTTTCTATTTTAAGTTTAAAAAAAAATTTAAATTGAAATAAAAAACAGCAGACGTCAAGATTATTGAGGTGTTAATAAATTTTCTTTCGTGATATTACAAATATAAGTATGAAAAACATTGATGAAAATAATTTAATAAAAAATATCTTCATAAATTCCTAATAGAATTCTCTTCCATTTTCGTTTGTACGGTGAACTTTCGCGAAAGTGTAATTTATGTATCCCATGTTAAGTACTCATAAGATTCCCGACTTAATATTTCTCAATTTAGAAATTTTCACCAACGATAAATTAATTTATAACGTTACTCGAACACGTTCTTTAAGAATACATCATATTTACGGAGTACAGAAAAATCTAATTTGCTTTTAAGTGTTCATAAAATATTAAAACACCGATCTCTTTTGAGGACGAGTCTCGCCTTTCTTCAGGATATTAAAATTTTCATATTTCGTATTCTCGTATATTTACATGCAGAAAGTTACGATTTAAAAGACAAATGAAACTGTCAAATATACGAAAATTTTAATTTTAATTTTCGATATATCACCTATAAACATTGCTCATTCACTAAATTTCGTTACAGATTCTAGGAGAATGAGAATTTAAATCGAAATAAATGAAAATAACTTCCAATGTTTTTCGTAAGAAATATTGATAAATCGGCTAAGTCTTGAACAGTTGATTAAATCAATGTTTTATTGCCGTATTGAAGACTTCGTCTGATAACGGAGACATTCATAAAATATCATTAAACTTTCCTACCTTCGTTTTTCGTGCAACTGCTCTATTCAAAGCGTTCAAAGCGAGCATCGTTGCATCAGATTGGACTCGTCTGCTTTAAGGATTTACAAAAATTGCATCGGCTTACGGAGGACTTTGATGTTTTTAAAGCAACGCGTCGCGTATGTATATTACTCTGCAAATATAATAATCGTTGCTAAGTCAGATTGAACAGATCGTAAGATCCACAACATTTATCGTCCACGTCAAAAAGCGAATATTAAGAGCTAATCCGGTTAAAAATAATTATTTTTATTTAAGATTATTCTTAAAGTCTTAAGGACTGTTGATAGCAAAGGGAAAAATCATGTAGCAAATATATAAATTTCTTCTTGATATTATATAAATAAATATAAATATATATTTATATAATATCAAGAAGATTTGATTAAAAGTCTATATCGGATTTTATCGCATAATATTTTAATTATTCGGACACCCACAACCTCAGTCCCCCGAGATCATGGACGCTGTAAAGGGTCCGAAACGTCGGGAAATAATTTAATTTAAAATATTGTTAAACTGTAAAGTTTTTAATAAACGCGATAAAATCCGGTATAGACTTTTAATCAAATGAGTAAAATTCGCGTAAATATAAGAGAACAGTATATCAAGAAGATTATCAATTTATCTATATACATATTTCTGTCTGTACATTATTTTACTTTGTTACAAGATATGATTTTATTTTTAATTAAAAACTATTTAATTAGTCGTGGAATTATTTAATACAATTTAATTTTATTAACATACTATTTGCTTCTATTGCGTGTTAAACCACCCGAATTTCGCTACAGTCTGTAGAGCTTGACTATCCTTTGATCATGATCTTTTTCGGACGTTCTTGTCGTAGGTGATCCACTTTGCATCACCAGTGAATCGCAAATGAGTACACGATTGATTAGGTTTCTTTTAGTAAGTTCGTGTGGCACCCAAATATCGAGCTTTTTTGTATACTCAGACTTTTTCAGGTGGGTCAAAACTATTTTGTGGTCAATCTTCAGTTTATCGTCTGTATTGTAAATGCCGATCTTGCTTCACTTTTTCAAAAATGGCATCAACCTTATCCGTATGAGGGCGATCAGAGTAACTTGAGTGGTGGATGCGCAGAAAGCGCAAGCCCCTCACCTTCCGTCTGACGCAGGTTCTCACCGGGCACGGTTGCTTTGGTGACTACTTGTGTCGCACGGCCCACAGGGAGCCGACAACTAAATATCACGAATGCGGTGCATCGGTGGACTCGACCCAGCACACCCTCGAGGTGTACCCGAGATAAGTGGTGCTGAGTTATGATCTGACGTCATCTCTCGGAGGGGATTTTTCACTCCCGAGCGTCATCACCGCGATTCTCGGTGACGACGAGCCCTGGAAAGCGAAGGTCTCCTTCTGTGAGACAATAATGTCCCAGAAGGAGGCCGACGAGCGGGTGAGAGAGGAGGCCGCCGATGTGGCCTCCCTCCGCGGGCGACGAACGAGGGTGTGTAGGAGTCGCTTTTTAATGCGCTTCCAGTAACGCCCTTGTGCCCGTGTCGGGCCGGGATGGGAACCCGGTCCTGCTAGTCGTCAGTATTGTTTAGAGGTGAGTCGGACAGACCCCATGGAGGAGAAGTCTGGCCTTTTCGCTGAGACCAGCCTGTCGCTGGAGGGATCCTGTTGCCTGCCGATCCAGGACCCTCTAATTAAAGCGGCTAAGACTCCGGTAGAGGTATAGTACAGTATTGCAACTTCAAGTGCTGAGTCCGACATACGGTCTAAAATTGCCTACCCGGGCGTCCTGGAACAAAAAAAAGGGCGACCAGAGTGAGCTGCATCTTTGCATTAGGTCATTAAAAATCACAAATATGGACTATTCTTCTCTACCGATCACCGCACGATAAAAAAAAAAAATTATAAAGTGTCGTTAAAATGTTCAGAACTACAAAATGTCAGTGGTAAGCGATTGAGTCAGTAGAATTTGTCAAATTATGCGATTTAGTGCAACTACTCATCGGGCGACCTACTCCATTCTAATTTTATTCATGTAACAAACCTTTGTTACATAAATAATATTAGAATGGAGTGTGTTCTCTAATTTTACTAATCATGATAGCGACTTTTTCTTAGAATTTGTTCTGGTATAGCTTATTTGTAATGTTTTCCTTCTCCATAAAAGAACTGTACTGTACTGTATTGTACCAGCCTGTAAACCACCCACTGCTGAGCGAAGTCCTCTTCTCCATATAGAAGGATGCTTAGAGCGAGCTAGCTCAGGCGACTACTCGCACCACTTACCAGAACGGTCGTACAATAAATGTAAACACCAATACTTATTTTTCATGTAAATATTTAAAGAAATGTATTAAAATTTAATATAATATTAAAGTTTTATGTAATATTTTTATTGCATATTACTATTATTCAATTACTTAATTTATATAACTTGTCGTATTATGCAGTAATTTTATAATATTATTTACCACCACAACATTGGCTTAACTTTTAATTGTCTTGAGTTGATCAAGCCGATAACGCCTCAAGTTAAAAAGAACCTATGGATTAAAATCTGGCTGCGAATCACCAAAATTAGTAACACAGCATAAAGACTCTATAATTTTTTTTTAATCCTTAAATCTAATTCAGTAATACTCTTATATTTATAAAAAATGATATCAGTTTATTGTTTTGATCTTATCACCATTAATTTTAATTAATCAACGTACTTTTTTTTTATAACTAGTAGTAATTAGCTAAATAATTAAGATATTATATTATGATTAATTCGATAATTTAAGGATAATATTTCCAATGCAAAAAGGGTAGCATATTAGATACATGCAAAGTCCTTTAATTTAATGGAAATGTTTAGTCGAATGCGGATAGATTCGAATAGATTACTGGAATCGGAAGCATAAGCCATGCGGTGACCGGCAGAGAAGAATATCCCTGACCTCTTTCTTGTCGAGGTTTCGTAAAAGGCGACTAAGGCTGTAGACCAGGATGGTGATGGGCAGCAGCGTCACCTCGTTCGCCAATCTGCTTACCCAGTGTAGCGAGTATTGGCAAACCCCTCCAGAGACGATAGGGGACGACTAGGTCCAGCAGTGGATATCTAACGGCTGATGTGGTGGTGAAATTTTCCATTCTAGCCACAAAAGTTTAAACACATTAATTATATCAGCCGGCTGAATAAATCAATCAATCAATTGGGTAGATCGGAAAGCAAACAAAACCAAAGCTTTTAGTTCTTGTTTAATTTAAAGCTTAAGCTAGTTATTCTTAGCGAGTTATGTTTAAAATTTCCTTATATACCCAAAAATTTTATTTCCATGGCATATTTATACCCCTCTCATTGTCCAAATGCGATTATCGTGTTACGCTTCATATAAATGCCTGTCTTTAAATACTGACAACAAGTGCTACGTATCACTCCTCCACGTAATACCATTAATGCCGAGTATACATCACGCCGCCTCGTGGCTCTTAGATTTACAGAGATGAAAGGGGTGGTTTGGCAGAATGACGCTTGTTAAGCTACTTGCGAGAGACTGTTTATTGTGATTTTCCAGCACTTTTACTTAATTAGTAATTTGAATTACTGTCGAGTTTCGTCGGATCTAATAAGGATTGTTATTTTATGTAAAAACTTTTCCTAAATGTTAGTGTTACTACAAGTCAAAGTTATAATTATTATTATTTCAAGAGAGAACGACAGACAAAAAGAGAGATAGATAATATACTTTATAATTTTATTGAGAATAATTGTAACTGAATAGAAAATCGAGAATTGTCTAATGAAATTTTGAAACACGTAATTTTAACCGACAGTTGAAGTTAAATCTATAATAAAAAATAAACATATAATATTATTTCTACCTCAATACGTAAAACAACTGAAAGAAAAGTAATTAATTAGAGGTAGGTTACTAGGATATTCGTATAACATGTTTGTATATTAACACTTTTCAAACTAAGCAAAGTTACAATGTAGAAACTTTTATTTTGTTTTAAACACATATTTTTCAAAAAGGTAATATGCTGAAGAGGGATTTAATACATATTTAGCTCTGAAAGACTACGGGGGGCACGTATTCGAAATAACGAGGGACGCTCACCCTATCTTCGATCACCCCCTGTGAAGACGCATTATTTGCTTTGAGGAACATCGTTATATTTTAAATTGAAAGCAATGGCCGTTTGACATGCATTTTCGTTTCTTTATCAAATGAAACGCTCGCAATGGTCTCGTTATTTTCGAATCTTAGAAGTGATCGAGTTATGATTTAATTTTGTTTATTCGAATCTATATTGAAGTATTTTCTGAGTATCTGTATTTCATTTTTGTTTGTTACTTTTCAGAAATCTCTTTTCTTTATCTTTGCTTAAATTTAAACGACTTATTGTTTTATGGAATAACCACAATATTGTAAGTATTGTAATTGAGCATATTTTAGTTTTTTTTTTCCGATAAAAAAGGAATTATAAATATGTTTCTATAAAAAGTAGCAAAGACGTTTATTTTTATTATTATAATCGATGTAAAGAAATATAAATTATGTATTCAGGTTTTCATCGATTTAGTAATGAAAAAAATAAAGCGTAGATTTTTCTTGAAAAAAATTTAATGAAAATTTTTCATGTACCCTGACGGATGCGACAATGAAGCGCCATTTTGTGATTTCCCCCTAGAGAAGGCATCAAGTTCGAAGTAAATCTGCCATATCTCCTTTAATGTCTCCCCTGACGTTCTAACCGAACTCGCTGACCGTAAAATTGTAAAAACTACCATAAATCTCAAGTCTTACTCTCTCCTCTTACGTTACTATATAAGGGTATTCAAATTATTAATAATAGCATTAGACCCTGTTAATGATATGAAACGCCTTAAGGATTAAATGTTAATTAACGTTTTTCAAATGCATATTGTTATCGGAAATGACGTAAGCATATAAGTATAGCTGTGTAGAAAATTAGCTTTAATTGGCTTTCAGGCAAATTAGATTGGTAGAATGTTAGTGTTCCGCGGCATACTGATGCTCCATAGTTATAACTTGCTTTCCTAATACCTCTCAGACATCTCTCCAGACGTTATACTATCGATTTTAGAAAATATAAATAGCATATTAAAGTAGTAAATATTCAATGCAGACAGAGTCGTCAGTACTAGTTATTAATAAATAAACGCAATTAGTACATAAACTTTGATTATAGATACAAAGCTTGTTTAGCGCTGTCGGTATTAGCATTGCTCCCAATCGCAAAAATGTTTCCAATTAGCAATAACATTTCATATAATATCGTTTTTAGATTTCGTTTGTTTTTATTTTATAAATGAATACCTACTGAATATATATTTCTATATTGTAAATATTTGATAGTAAATATAAAGTTTATAAAATTAATTGAGTTTTTATGGTTTTTAGTCTTGCTAACGGCATTGTGCAATAAAAGTGTATATATAATAAATAAATAATAAAATTTTTACAGTCATGTTTGTATAATGTACCATAAAAACATGGATCTGGAAAAATATTTTAATAAAAAAAATAAAGTAGTGTACTTGTTGTATGTGACACCCGTTCTGGAGTAGTGGTGCATGTAGTCGCCTTAATGCCAGCAGTCGCGGGTTCGATTCCCGCTCGGGGCAGATATTTGAGTTGGTACAAATATTTGTTTCTGGTCTGGGTGTACGTCCTTGTGGGTCTCCCCATTGTGCCTCGAAGAGCACGTAAAGCTGTCGGTCCCGGTTGTTAACACAGATATCTGATTAGCGATTAGCGAGCGAGCGTTACTTATGATAGGAAATTATCCGCCAACCCGCAGTGAAGCAGCGTGGTGGATTAAGTTCCATCCCTTCTTCTATACAGAGGAGAGGTCTTTGACCAGCAGTGGGTTGTTTACAGGCTGATTCAGTTCAGTTAATTTCATGTTAACTTGTTTCAATAAATATTTAAATTGTCACTTGTTTTATAATTCGGTTCAGATAAAATTACAAACAAAATCATATACTTTTAGTTCTGCCATCGTTATTGAAAGTTAGTAAATCACTTTGAATATTAGTTCGAAATTTTTTAATGAAAGGGGCTCAACCGAAAAATACTTGAAACCTCAAACAGGCAAAGCAGAACTACGAGACTGGAATAATGTTTGAGACAGAAAAAGTTTTATGCTTTGAACTCTAGCGAGGGTAAGTGTTTTGCATTTCGACCCACGCACCCTGCATACCAATGTGTTAAAGGATTGATGTTTGCACAAACTTTCAGGAAAAAATTTCCTACGCTTGTAAGCTACTACTTTATTGGGCATATAGGACGAATAACTGTTTCCTTTCAACCGATAACTTATAACGACCTTTTCGTGATCTGTTAAGTGCATACAATTTCATGTGAATTGTTCAACTGACTGTTCGACAATTCAACTGAATTGTCGTTGTATATGTATAATTATATGTTACAATTATGTATTTATAATGTCGTTTTTCTTAAAGCTTTAAACATAAGTAATTTCTAAATACGTGTGAACTAAAACACAATTAGAATAAACAGTAAAGGGTACTAAAAAGAAGATATATAGATTAGGTAAGTAAAAAAGGCTAAAAAAGTTTTTTGTATTTTGCAATAAAAATTCGTAGAATCGGTAGACTAATATCGGTAAACTTCGCCCACCGTTCGCACTGCAGTGGTGCAGTCCAATAAAAGTACAAAGAAAGGAAGCAAAACTATTAACCAACTTATATAAAAGATCCAAGAAATCATAAAAGAAAACCCGCATTGTATTTATAGAAACACACTTTTATCTGCGGAAAAATAAAAGCGTCTATTAAAGCTTCAGGAAGTAAAAGTTTAAGCCAAGTTCTCTTATAGAAAGATTGGAGGCTTTGGGTGTCTTTGAAAAAAACTTAGAGTGCCGTCCGATAAAATGTTTTGTTCGCATGTAATCCATGAGATTTTGCTTGATTTGTCTTTTTTGTGATAATGTGAAGTTTTAACCTCTAAGATGTTTGAGATAAGACTTATTTTTATATCAAGACACGGGGGACGGATGACGATTGATAGGATGGCTGCTGTACCAACGATTTCATTCGTTAAACTTGTTTATGGGTACGTATAATGTTTAATACACTTTAAAAATTTTGTTATAATTTTAGAAAAGAATAATAATCATATATATAGTAATATAAGATAAAAAGTAAATAGGATAATATTGATATATTGTATATTTTCGTTTTTTTAGTAAGACTACTATTTGGTAATTATTTAAATTTAGTTAAGTACTCATTTCTCTTTATGACCCGTGTATTAATTTGAATACGGAGAAGTATCTTGAAGTAATAAATGATGCCATTAAAAGTATTTACGAAAGCAACGGAAATACAATTTTGTAACTGATTACAAAATCTCGGTAAATGAGTTTCATAAAATTACATCATAAAATACTTAAAAGATTGAATGCGGGAAAGTTATGAAATCGTTAAACGAAGTGAAAAATTAGGATATTTTCATTTGCATAATAAATGTTATTGGCTACTTAAAAATAATATGATGCTAAAAGGATAGTCGAGTCAAATTTATAACTTTTTAAACTGGACTAAAAATTTCTGCAACATATTGTTACATATGTTTATACTACGAGTATATACATAAAAATCTGGGTAAATATTGAATTTAAATTTATTTTCTTATAATAATAAATACTTAAACCAGATAATACCTACTCGCGGTTTCATAAATGTTGAATAAATTATAGTCACTTTGATTAACGTTTATTTTTACAACTGTGCACTACATATGAGACATAATAATTATGTTTAAAAATCTATTCTACCTTATTCAATAAAAAAATTGAAAAAAATAAAGACAAAAATTAAAATGGCAGTAGAAGGTGTAGTTAAAAATGAAGTGTATATACATTAAAAAAAATTAAATTAAATGCTTGAATGTATGATAGATAGATAGATAAATACTTTATTGCAGTCACTAAATTTTACAGTGAATAATGCATAAAGAGAGTACACAATAATCACAATTTAAGTGCACAAAGGCGGTCTTATTGCTATCCGCAATCTCTACCAGACAACCTTTAGTGAAAGTAGAATGCTTCTCAGACTTGGGTTGTGCAAAATTTAGGTCCGTAACCTACGTATTAGCTAAATAAAAATAATAATAAAGCACTTCTATATTATAAAATACATATACATTATACATTATTAAGTACATAGTATTAAAATAAATACATATACATACATAGACATACATATACACATATATAAATTCTATAAATATATTTAAATACAAATAATTAATAATCAATCACAATTATTTTATGATGTGTATCATGTATTAAATTAGATCTGACATTATTTTAGTTTACAGTTAGTGTCCGGTGTACAATAATAGTAACTGAACTTATTGCGAAACCAAAAGCAGCTTGTGATGCATGAGGAGTGCATTGTATGTGAAGTTGACAAATGCCTCAGGCCCGCTACGTGGTTGTCGACGCCACTCGAGCTAAGCACGTGAGAATCTGTGGTACACTTGTTTTACAACTTCATTTGTAAATTTTTCATTTTGTCACAAATATATATATATATATATATATATATATATATATATATATATATATATATATATATTTACGGATCTTGTCAAATCCTGTATAGAACCGCAATTAGTTTCATGTCGTCTTGTATTCAACGGTGAAAGAAAACATCGTGGGAGAACAGGTATATATCTGGAAAAATTCTGAGACATGTAAATCCACCAACCCGTACGTAGCAGCGTGGCAAAAAAGGCTTTCCTACATTTCCAAAAAGGTTTTTGCCTAATGTTTGCAGCGATAGTATACATAATTATGGTTGAAAAAATAAAAAATAAAATATACTATTTATTTCAAATCTGTAAATGCTGGTCAAAATGTCTTACTCGTAAAAGAGAATGGACAGACTAACAATTTTTTTTCGTCACCGCAGCTAAAAAATATATATTTGCAAATTCTTGAGGTTATTAAAACTCCGTGTCGATTTCAACGATTTTCACGGAAACCAAGTAAACAAAAATGACGTTCGGCAATGCGTAGCGTCTCCTAGATCCAATTAATTGAATTGATTGTATAGATATTGTTAGATATCTGTTTCATTACTAATTTTGATACACAAAATTTGAATAAAAACCTGAAAAATTATTATTTTTTTTCTCAGTTTCTCATTTATTCGAAACAAAGATTTCTGGAACGTTAGACTGACCCTCACAAGAAAAATCGGTAGAATTCAAATTATTACAATTTGGACAAAATCCACAACTTTATAATAAGCTCTGATCCATACATCACTCACATTAAACCAAAATGCCCAAAATTCCCAGAAGCCAGAGCATTGATCTTAAACAATGAATTACTTTCAGAGGAAATAGAGATTACTTAAGAAAACGTTGACCCAAATATTATGTGAGTTTTGTTTCTAATGGACTACAATAGTACTCATAAATGAAGGTAACCCGCTTCGTTGAGTTTGTATTTCTTCAAACTTATCTCAAAAACTAATATTAAATTTAAAATTTTCAAACATTGTAAGCATTTTAGTTACTATGTAATTCAAAAGTAAGGACACATTTAATATAAAAAATTCGATTTTTCAACCCGCAATAACTCAAAAGTACGCAGAGATAAGTAGAAAGTATCTTTGCATGAAATACTCAGAATCACTTGTTTTCTAACATGTGTGATCGCCATTTGACAATTTTAAGAATTTCGAGAAATTTAGAGAAATGTAATTTATTTCATACAAAAAAAAGTAATTATTTTTTTTTACCAAGAAATAGTCGTCGTAGGATAATAATATTTTTTGTCTTATTAGTTATCCTAGTGTTAACCATCAGTAAAATTTTCGTGCATCTAACATCAATGTTCATATTTTATTAAATCGGGACCACTGTGCGCCGGTCGTAATTAATTTTACTTGATTATATTAATATTAATCTTAAATAGATGTGTTATATAATTTAACCTCAATCATCGTAGATTTTCAGTCGGATTTTATCGAAACGTTGCGCATCTCTATCTAAAGTCTGAACATTGGAAAGCAGGAGGGAATAATAGGACTTTTTTATTTGGGTAAAAATTTCAAACAAGTCCCAACTTTGACATTAGCCTGTGAATTATCGCGGTCTCGCCGGTGTCATTTGTGAACTTTAAGCCTAAGCTCGGGACTTGGGGGCGAATTCTTTGCAAAGGAAGTTTGCCCTGGGCGACCGCCAAAAGCGTACCTCGTGCATAGCGCAAAACTTGTACAAAATGTTTATTTTAGATCAAAACATTGTGCGCATGCCGAGGTCTTTAACTATGAGCCTATTATAAAATGGAAGCTACTATAGCTCACAAACTAAAATTTATGAATTTATAAATTTTCCGTGGCACACACTTTGGGTGTCTAGAAGTAAAATGTAATAAATCTACGTGACACGTACTTTATGTCTAGACTAAACAATGGAAATAGATGTGTTTACAATACAATAATTAGATGATTTATAAATCTATTGTTAGAATTAGAATTAGAAAGTAATTCTATATTATTTTAGTAGATCAAAAAAGGTTTTATAAATATAATAAAATAAATATATTAATTTTATTAAGCGTACTATTACGTAAGTATAGTTAACTAAATTTATCAACAATTGTTACGAAGTCGTAAATTGCGACTAGGGTATCAGTTCACGCGGAAAAACAAGTAAACCGAGACAAAGCCACACCGATGAAGTTTCTTCATGTATGTACGTATTAGCTAAGTTTTAATTGAGTTTTTGCTACACCCTTCCGTGACCTTTTCTGTTTTTAGTTAATCAATCTTCGGTATCACGTCTACTCTTGGCTGATGTGTTACATTTATAGTTGATAAAAGATAAAGGAAGAGTATCTTGATCCATTCCGGTTTTGCATGGGTATCACTAGAATCTGCATATGTGACAGTTTTAATTTATGCAGCGAATGCTATGGAAGCTCCCAAGTAACAAATCTTTTCTGAACTTAGAAGACAAATATCATAATTTGAAATTTTTACGTATATATTTATAAAATATAGTCTTTGATCGGTCTGACTTCTTATAGGTATAATTTTCATGTAATGTCATGGTTGTTGTACAAAAGTGTTTTAGCGCTAGTAGGTACTCGCACAGGAAATGTTCAGTAGTATGATACAATATATAACGACAAAAAGTCAAGGTTCTTACTCGTGGAGCTCCATTAACTTTGGTCTCACTATGAAACACGTTTTCAAGAATTATAATTAATTTCCAGAGTCTGTATATTATTTATAGTTATAGAGTAAAAGTATGGCATGGTATGCGTGTATGCGTATATGGTTGTGGCCTTTTATTATAATCTTTTAAAGTATTAATTTAAATGATATAATGTAAAGAGTAGATAAAATCTATATAATACCAAAGGTTAGTAATATACTAAGATAGCTTTCTAAAACCTTACCGTTTTGTAATAACTGTAACAGATAAAAAGTTGTTATTGTGAGATAGACACTATCGCCTTCTAGAAGCTTAGATGTGGAAAACTTTCTACTTCATTGTTTTGATATATCTCCTAATGTTTGCTCGCGTTAGCCACGAAAGCGTACAAAAACATTAATAAAAAATCAACTTCATAGTTCAATTATTTTGTATACAATTTTTTTAAAGAATTCATCTAAATATGTATGTGAAAGAGGAAGGATGAAAGAAAGATATAGGTATACAGAATAAAAGTGGAATGATTGCGAGAGCTATGAATGAATGAGTAAATAAATAAAAATTGTAAAAACTGTCTCCTTCTGGCCAAGTTGGTTTTTTTTTTTTGTAAGAACCGTATCGAAATGTACGGCATTGAATAGAATAAGTAAATGGAGAAACTGACAGAGGAAAATAGAGACATTGTTGCATACTATAAACCTTTAATTTTACAATAATTGACTATTGTGCTAGAAGTCGTGGGCTGGATCCTTGACATATACAAATGATCTACACATTACGATTCACACAGATATATGTGTTTGTGTGGGCTATTCTACTGAGGGTCATTGAATCCGAGATATTTTTTACTTGAACAGTTCATTAATTTCTGATTTGTAAAAAAATGAAAAATTCTTCTACGTCGGAAGTTTATTTACTGCAGAAGTTTAAAGACACTAAAACTTAACAGCACGACTCAAAAGGTCCTTTATACTGACGGGTATTAAAAGTGAACGAGGGAAAAATCATCGCGTGGCTTAAATTGGTAAGAAAAGCGTTATTTTTACCTATTAACTACTTTATATTACAAGAGCCCGTGAACGCCAGACCTTCCTTATTTTATAAAGGCTAAAACTTTCTCAGCCCATGATCCCGTCACCGGTAAGAACGATGGACAATTATGAAGTATGGGTCATCGTGGCTTTGGCAGGTAAACAGTAAAAGTTTGTGTAAAGTCAGTGTTAAATACCAACCTACTTTCGTCAAATCATAAAATGTGATTTTTTGATATTTACTTCAGAATGTTATTAAAAATCACGTCATTCATTGCCAGACACTTAGCATCGTGGCAACCCCTTGCCAGACATCCTTAAAGTTCATTAAATTGTAATTATACTTACGTTATAGTATAAAAGCTGATTTTTGTATATAATACTTAGGTAATAATTAGAAGATGTTTCCTCATCAGCCAGACAGTTTTGACAGTTCCAACTCCTTGCCAGACAAGCATATAGGGTAGCGGCAGGTGCGAGCGCGAGCCATTATATGTACATACGGGTGGGTGCGAATGAATAGTGAATATCTACTATTTACGAGTATAATATACGAACTTTTCAAATGGCCTTCATAAAAAATTAAAAATATATATATATTATTTTATTCATTATCATCATTATACACAGACGTTGGCATCGTAGTTTTTTACAGTTAAACGCTTCAATAATATCTGAGACTTGATACGTATTAATGAACAGTTGAAGCAGAGCTGCATCAACATCAACTCGATTGTATCAAAAGTTTTTCGATGCTCGTCATTATTTTCAAATAATGCGTTTTCACTGAATTTAACCAAGCTTTTTGATACTCTTCCATTGTTTTGATATTTTAAAATGCCTTAACTCCTTTTTTCGGAAAAATACGGAATAATAATCACAACCTGTGATCGCGTGGAATCCTGGAAAAATCCTACAAAAAAAAAACTCCTGACCTTACGTATATCTTTATGAGGTCTACATATCTCAAGTTGTTTCCAGTGCCTATCAGCATACAAATAAGTGAATCATTTTGTAGATGGTGCACATGACCAAGCATGATAGCTGCAATGTCCGTGTCGACACTCCTGATCAAACCGTGCGGTTTGGTCTAATCACATGAGTTTCAGTACGTTCTTAGTACGAGATAAATTTTGCTTAACTTATTTGGTAAAAAAAAACTTTATGGTAAAAAAAATAAAAACTATATTTTTATTTACGTTTGTTTAAAAGGTCATGTAACAAGGAATTAATACATACATGGCAAATAGTTTCACATAATTATTCTTGATGATATATAGTGTATTAATAAAACGGAGGTTTTAACAGATTTATTATTTATATAGATATAGATAAGCATATTCTACCATTGGCATATTTTATCAATAATTTACTAAAACAAATACATTATAATTGCCAAAAGTTAATCAAGCTCATGGTTCGGATAAATTTATATAATTAATCTTTCCTATCTTAAATTAAATGCCTTTAAATTAAAAAGCGAAAAATTCAATTAAGAGGCCTTAAGCAAAGTGGAAGGAGTCCAATTAAAACTGTGTCTTAGTCTTGAAACTGGCAAAAGGTAAAACTAATAGACACAAGCACTGAAAAGCACTTTAGGATCATAGAAATTAAAATTTTAAAATATCTTGAATTTGAGATGACTGTTGAAAAATTAACCTAAAAATATTTCTTAAATGCGGATGACTGTATAATTTCTGTTATATATTTAAATAAAATCGTTAAGTATAATATTATTAAATATGTATTATAAAAAATAACAGTTCTTTGCATGTCAATATAATATTATTATATTTAAATTTATGTATCCTGGACTAATAGTAGAATGTAAAATATTATGTAGACGATTATTGATATGATATTACTAAACTCATAGCACTGTGCATTTGAACTCGTATAATTATGAATACTAGTGGTCGCCCAGTGGTCGAAATAAGACCTACTCTATAATTGACAGCATTGTCAACATTACAGCAGTCATTGGACCATGTGATAATAAATTTCGATAAAAAAATCGTTGCAAGACCTGTATGAGAACATGTTGACAACAGAATTTGACAATAAACAAAAATTGTGTATATATGTCATTGTACATAATTATGAAGGTGTAAAAAGTTTTTGCTTCACGTATTATTATATACATTTAGATTTTTAGTATTTCGTATACCACTGCAGTCGTCAGGTCAGTCAAGTCGTTTGAAAATGCCTTAAGCCTGAGAAACAACTTTTTAATTCAGGTATCTTTTTTCGATCCACTAAATATTAAACTTAAAAATGTAAATTTTTGTTACAATCAAGTGTTTATCTAATTTAGTAACTAAATATGTGAAAGAATTTATGAGAGGATTATTTGTGTAAAGTAGATTAAAGAAAATCAATCTTTGCTGGGAAGACTACAAATTAACGAGTAATAACTAACTTATAAAAAATAATTGAAGAAATAAAAAGGAAAATTTTGTATTAACTGTTCGTTATTTTGGAGTTCTTCAATAAAATTTTATATATATAAAAATAAATTGCACAAATCAAGTCAATTACACGTATTTTGACACACAAATATGGAAGCTAAAACTGTACGCGATCTAATACCCATGTATTTAGTTTTTTTTAAAAGTTATTATTAATTATAAATTAAGTCATATTTTTCAAGCATCAAAACATTATTATAGAGGTTTCAGATTCAAACAAAGTAAAAACACCAAAATTACATTAACATAAAAAGCTCTTTCTCAATAATAAATATTCTATTTACTTATTCCAGCGAAAAGATACTGCTGTCGGTGTCCATTAAATAACAAACAGCTTGTCAAAATCTAACAATAATGAATTCGCCTATTGTTTTCGCTTCGAACGAGGCCAAAACATTTACAGAGGTAAAAATAAAGTGTAAATAAATCTCCTTTAGTGGCGTGTGTCGGTGTTTCTGGGCTATAAACATCACTAGCGGTCAGCAAACAATGTGCTTGAGTAAGAAACACATTTATCGCTCAGCAAAAACAGCACCTAAGCACTGATCAGATATATTGTAAAGCTTTACAGCAATAAAGGAAGATGGTGTGTATAATTTAGTGAAGTTTCGATATTTATCGATTGTATTGTTTTGAAATTGTGTAAAGGTTGATTGTTTCTAACGAATGTAAATAATGTGTTGTTTTTATTGCAGTTTTGTTTTTTTTTTTTTTTAAAGTCGAAACAGCAGTATTAGTTTATATTCATTAAATTATTGTTATTTTATTGTATCTACTATTGTTCTTTTATTGTACCGGTGGGAGGGATGCGCTGTGCCGCGCTCCCGGCTGCATGGGTACCACCATCTTGCTTGTTTCTTCCGTGAAACAGCTTTGCTGTGTTTCGGAAAGAAGGGCAAGACAGACAGTGTAATTACTGGCACCGAGACTTAACATCATATATCTCAGGATAGGCAACACATAAATGAGTTGGCTGGGCTAGTTCCAGGTAAACTAGTTTATGTTAATGGGCGACGTCGACCACTTACCATCAGGTGGCACGTCTGCCAGTTTGCCTATCCAACGAACATTAAAAAAAAAAACTAAAGTTATCTTCTATTAAGATTAGGGAATTGATTCTCTGGCAATTTCTGTAATCATAATTTTATTCTCATATATATATATATATATATATATATATATATATATATATATATATATATATATATATATATATATATGTGTGTGTGTGTGTGTGTGTGTGTGTGTGTGTGTGTGTGTGTGTGTGTGTGTTATTGTATCTAACGTTATGTTTTAATTTTTGTGTTAAGATTAGGGAATTGAGTCTCTGGCAATTTATGTAATCATAAATTTATTCTTATATATATATACACACACACACACTTTATATATATATAGTGTTTTGTAACTGTAAGTTGCTAAAATCGATGAAGCTAATAAAGATTGTCAACCCCTGAAAATAAGAGGTGAAGTGGGCAGAAGAAGTGGGATAATTGAAAAACCTGATCTCTCATTATAATCTCTCGCCTCTGCCTGTTTTAAGGGTACCGTAAAAATAAAAATAAAATTAAAACGGTTCGCTCACTGAATGTGCTTCATGATCCATAGATGAGATCCATGAGTGTATTTATCTTTTAAGCTTAGGTTTTTTTTCATTATTATATTTTATGTATATTTTAAACGTAGAGATATATGTTACTTAATTTAGTGTCGTTTTTCATGTCATTAACAATTTAATTAATATATCTATTTAAAAATTGCTATATCTAAATGACAAACAATTAAATTGTATGACATTGCTATTGTCGTCAGACTTGACTCTTAATTACTTTCGTTATTGATGGCTAAAAATATATCTATATAATGTAATAATATAACATTAAAGTTAACATATTTTATATTTACACTAAAATAAATACTTGTGAAATATTTTGTACAAAACCTGACAGAAAGTTTCGATCACGCTTGACTTTTTCCTGTACAACCGCAGCCATATCGCAGTCACGTCTGTACCACAGAGTTTTTATGACTCGTCCAGAAATTGTGATTGTAGATTATAAAGTTTATGTTTTAATATATATATTTAAATACATATTTGGTTTCGAAACAATAGATGTAACAATAAAGTCCGGTATTATCAAACTTCGTGTAGATTTTATGCCTTTGTCTAAATAAAATTTTATATGCATGTGTGATGAACTAATCTTATTAAATTATAATATATATATATATATATATCTTCAGTTCTTAATATCATTTTGGTGTTTAATTTAACCTTACTATTTTTATGTAGTCTACAGGTCATTTTAGTTCTTAATTTTTGTTTTTCACACTTAAAGATAATTATACTGATACCGAAAAATGAATGGAATTTTCTATCTATCTAAAGGCCTGGACCCACCACGTGGCACCATTTCACAGCATCCCAAGCACAGCCCTCGCGAACGAAATGTCGCGTTTTGTATGAATGTTTTTAGACTGTTCTTCAAGATGGTCTTAGTCGAGGCAATCACCGTTTAGCTGATAAGATTTCGATTGCGTATCACCGTCATTGGCGTGAGGCACACTGTCATGGATACGGAGCCTCTTTTCTTTCTTTCTTTTCTTTATGCGTGTATACTTAAGTTTTGGTATTTGTGAGCTTGTGTACCCATCTCACTGAGAGTACTCTTGTGCACTTGGCAACCACCACAACTGGGTCTTCTTTAAGTGTTAAAAAATTTGTGACGTATATTATCGCCCCGCAGCTTTGACCATGTCTACGAAATTTAATAAAGTTATATTAATAAAGTAATTAAGGTTTCATATAATAAGTATGATAGTATAAAGTGGTTTTAATTTGGTAAATCATAGTGAATTGCTAGTGGTTTCTAATCCGTTTTAATACAGTGTAACATTATTATCATTCAATATAATACTCTATTTTGCATTTATTATGGTAATGTCTGTCGTTAACTATTTCAATACTTGTAAAGTAAAATATACTCGACAATAGCGCCAGTATAATAGCAATTTTATTATAAATTTCATTAAAATCATAGGCTTTGTAAACTATGCATGGACCGTTATGTCCTCACTCGCATTGGAGCGACATTCGCTCACTAAATGTTATTCAATATTTAATTGTTATAAAATTATTCAGTAATTGGAGAACGTTAGGTTTGAATACTGGGACAGGTAGCTATAAAATTTATTTTGGTTAGTTGGCTTAGTTAGGAGTGTACGTTATTAATGAATGTGAAATAGTATTTCATATAGTCTGCTGTTAGTTGAATATCATTTTTACGTACATAATATGCAATGATATATTTGTACCTACAAAAACATAAAAAATATGTTTATTGTTTTAGTATGTTAAAAAACAAGAAGGTTCTATAATATTTTAATATATACTCCTATCTGTATTAATTTTTTTTGTTTACATCTTCATCGATTGATCAGATCTCGACTTTGTTCAGACGACAATCAGACTCGACTTTGAAAGATTTTTTCTTGTTTAAATTGAAAAATGAAGAAGATAGTCAAAATAACTCCTTAATAGTCGTTAAAGAACTAAAAGTAATTCGACATTTTTGCTGCTTATCGTTATTATACCTGACCTTGCTAAAATACTCTTTACACTCAAAATTAATAATATTTTTTTAAATAAATATGACTTTGTAAAAACCTGTACAAAAGACGGATGGATAGATAGATTTTGTGTTTGTTGTCTTTTCATTTTCAGATTCACGTTCAAAATAATTTTTGTGTTTGGACTTGTGACCTTATAAATTCGTAGAATTATTGTATAAATTTTATTTTAAATATATATCATTATTTGAATGTCATTTCACTGACAAAGCATCGCAATAAAAGTAGCGTTTAATTTCATAACACGCAACACACGCTAAGTCACTAGTGCACTACAAACTTTGATGATTCTTTGGCGTGATTGTAAAAACTTTAAAAGGACGTCGATAAATATAATCCGAGTAAACTACTTCTGCAGTTCAGTGCAGTACATTTCCGGTAAATAGACTATAGACGGCCTTGCAGTTTTTACAATATAGACGTTACGTAATCACTTGATATATATATATATATATATATATATATATATATATATATATATATATATATCTATAAGTCTGTAGTACGATAAACCTATAACCTGTTATTTCTAACTTTAGATCATCATCATTATCATCACAACAGCCATTGAATGTTCACCACTGAACGCAGGTCCCTACTATCGACCTCAAGAATGACAGACTGTACTCCCTATAGTTAGCCATTTTGGGGTTGCCAATACTTGCTACGCTTGGCAGGCGGGTTGGCGAACGCAGAATGTTGCGATAACTGATAGTGACGCTGCTGCTCATCACTATTTTGTTTGGTACATTGTTGTTTGCAGGTCGACACTATTCTTCTCTGCCAGTCAACGCGCGGCTTACAACAAATTGAGATACGTAATAAAAATATTATATGATTAACATATGTTTTATCTAGATTAAAGCTGATACTTACTATGACATTTATTATGTTGTATTAGTGTGGAAATACAGCGTATTTGGGCGACAGATTTTAATAACAGGCGTAGAGTAGCAACTAGAACAGCGCTGGCCTAATTAAAAAATGTTTCATTTTCATGATGCTGGTTTAATCACTGGTATTATTATTAAATACAAATAAAAATAGTGAACATATCGATAATTTTTACTAATTTTAAATAGAGTAAAATATTTCTACTGGAAATATGCACTAAGAGACGTTAAAAGTCACATTTCAAAGGTTGTGGTGGATCTTTAAATAAAATAAGTTCACACAGAGACTATTGGAGCTACTTGCTCTAATTGCATAGTCACGTATTTAGGATAACTCATTAACACAACATAACTCATTTCTAATCAACAATTTTGAAGATAAATACTGAGTAAATATTTTCCCGCAATGTTTAGACTGAACTGAAAAGAATGTTATACCATCTTTCCTGAGAAAAATTAGATTCTAGATGTGTCAAATATAATTAAAGGTACAATAAAAATTTAATTCTAACAATATTCGTTAAGCTCACTTTCAGCTACGATTCTGCTTAAATTTGTTTTGTAAAATATAATGCTTTAGTCAACTGAACCTTTTAAACACGAGTATCCTTTTTAAGATTGAATTATTAATGCTGTTTGATCGAAAACTAAAGATAACAGGGTTAATGCGCTTATCGTGTGTCCCTGTGGGCAACATGAGAAAAGGTATGATTGAATCATAATATAACTGGTATGATATTGTTAATACTCTCGATTTCAAATTAAATTCTAAGTACTCATCCAATCATGTTTCATAAATTTATAACAGTAATTACTTCGCTCAACCTCACTTAGAAAAGTGATTTGTGTTCTAGACGGCATAGTAAACTCAACCACACGCTGGCCTATGATATCAGCTCAATTAAAATCGATTGCTTTTTACCCGACTGCGACAGAAGGAGGGTTATGTTTTTCGAGTGTATGTATGTATGTATGTATGTATGTATGTATGTATGTATGTCCATTTCTTTGGCACGCCCTACAGCCCAAACGGCTGGACGGTTTTTGACATATGAGGTGTCGTTGGATTTGTCTAAACTGTAGTAGTGACATAGGCTATATAAATTTTCAAAAAGCTAGTAAATTGTTTTATTCTTTTTAGTTTATAATAAGAGTATTTTATGCAGTCGGTTTTATTTTTATTTTTTTAATAAAGCATACTTGTTTGTTAATAACCTATCACTGATATTCTATTATTCTGCTTTCGTGTTATATATTCGTAACAATTAAAATCTTACTATAATAAATATTTTCGATTTTAACCAATTACTTTTGTTATGCAATACATTTTTATTACGATTAATTTTGTTGTTAACGCGGTTAAGGGCTGTTTGCCGCCCCAGGGTCATAGGTTCGATTAGCTCTAAATAGATGTGAAATATTTATATTAATTGTATTATGTATTTGTAATTGTATAAATCAGTCAGCTGTTACCTAAAACTCAGGCATTAAGTTTTCCTGCTTTATGAACAGACGACCGTTTTTTAATAAGTACACCCAGACATTATACCACGTGTCGTAATAGGCTGAACGATTTATGTCTTTATTCCTTTGATAAAATGCCTATCTAGTGACATTCTATAACTGTCTTTGATTTCGTAATATGTGTGACTACGGTCAGATATGTACAAAAATTATCGAGTTGTGAATGCTTGGGGATGCCTGCTACATTTACTTACAATTCTTTTATTATTTAATAATTTGATAGGTATATATAGAGGTTTATAGTCAAGTTAAGAACACAAAAAAGGATACATATCGATAAAAATAATAATTTTTTTAAACAAAAATAATATAGTTATTATTAACACAAGTTACCTATGGAAAGAAATCTTTTGTCCCTTAAAGCTTTGCCACATAGCTGTGATACACTTTAACAGCAAACTGGCAAATAATTAATATTTCTTCTTGAGAACGTTATTTCTTAATAATTTCAAAGAGACTGATGTAAATAACAGCGAAGTCTACTAAATACAGTATATATTATTTGAGTCGTTCTTTGGTTCCAATGTGTCATATAGACAGGTTTTTAATAAAAGCTTTATTCTTAATAGGTACTCGTAGGATACGCATGTGCTTAAAATTTCATTTTCTCTTAGATCGCACAACAACCACACGAAAGCGAGGTTTTGTCTAGACAGCTGTAATTAAAAATGTTCTAGTGACCTTAGCTTCTGTTAAAGTACGAGAGAACTTTTTGATTTTGTTTAATTAAAACCGAGCTCTTAAAATACTTTAGGCAAAGCATGGCTTGTTTTAAATTATCTAAAAGATAAAGGTTGTTTAATGAGAAATGGCTCAAACGAGAAAAGTAAATAATATAATATCCTACTGTTCTCTTATATTTTCGCGAATTTTACTCATTTAATTAAAAGTCTAAATCGGATTTTATCACGTTTATTTGTTTTAAAACTTTCGGGTTCGAAACGTCGGGAAATAATTCAGTTTAATTAAAAATCGTTAAACTGTAAAGTTTTGAAACAAATAAACGCGATAAAATCCGATTTAGACTTTTAATTAAATGAATATAATATCCTCTCCTTATTTTTTATCACCACTCGATAGGTATGGTGATATGATATGATATGATAGATATGGTGATCACCCGGGACGTCTAGTTTACAGATATAACAATAACGAAAAATAAATAAATGGAATATTATAAATCATTATTCAAAATTAAAACATGTAAAACAATTGAATAAGATGGTATTTATATAGATAAGGGTTGACAACTTATGACAGTACTTGTATCATTTATATAGCAATTTGTTTTCACAACATTCAAAACACATGCTGAGATATTACAAAATAAGCTTGTAATTTGAATGATAGCGTAACGGTTTGGCCTGACACGACTTAGCCCGAATTATTTGATAAATCTTTTCGCATTTCTTATAAGAGTAGGTTTGATATAATGATTTTTTTATTTTCACAGTTTTCTTTCTTTAAGCACAGTGAATAAGGTTAATGGGGAATGGTGTATATGGATACAATATCAATATGAATCCATCTGGTTTTGTTTATCATACTGGATACGTGGATATCTACGAGTACATGGGCTTAGTTGATTCGTTGTTACGTCAAGACAAAAAAGCTGCCCATCTCGCAGAAACCACGGCTTTATAAAAAATTACTTAGATTAATAAATATATTTAATTGATGTTAAAACAATACTTCTAATTCTAAAGTTTAATAATATTTTTGAACATATACCGTCAAAATTAATTAGACAATTTTCGTCATACACTAGCAGGCCGTACAGTGCTGGAACAAACCCGACTGGCAAAACTATCTCTTTAGAGATAACAATTTAGATTATTATATTATCTTATTAAAAACATTTTTATTTTTGCTGTCTAATATAGTCGTGTCTACGTAGTATTAAACATTTTATGAAAATTTCAAGTGTTTGTTTACCTACCGTTTTCAAATGATAGGATTCTGTGCCATATGAATGGTCGGACGGTCAGTGAAGCCTTATTAATAGGGTTCCGGTAGCACCTTTTTGAAAACTTAATTAACAAAATCACAAATAAGGTTTAATATCAATATTAGTCTTTAGACCCCATTTATTTTAATGTAAGCTAAAGTTAAAAGAAAATTACAGAATGCATATACATTTTACAATAAGAAATTTTTTACACGTTCATTAGCGTGCAAGGCACCTATGTCTTAAACATGAAATGCCGTGCTAAATGCACTTTTTATTGTCAAATATACTTGATTAATAAACATGCAGCAGACCCTACACAAGAAAATATTTTGATTTATGTACTTTATTAATAACTAGCGGCCCGCCCCGGCTTCGCACGGTTATTTAACTAAAATTTTAAAAATTATAAATTTATATTTTTTATCACCTACATGCGCCATCTATCGTATAATGGTAATAATATAGTTTTTATATTTAGTGATATTTAACATAATAGTATCTATATTAATTGAAAATGATGTTTATCTAAAATATTAAAACGATTTCTATTCCTATCCGACATATTTAGTAAACTTTTAAGTTTAACAAAATAATAACTCAAAAATAAGTTTTGTGAGTTTTTAAAATTCCTTAGACCAGATGGCGTTGGCGGCGTAGGTACCTATTTCTATTTTATTAAATATTTATTTTTAAATTTAATTACAATGAAACAAAAACTAAATTATACTGTGAATTATGTTTAATTTTTATGTATTAAAGTTATTTACATTGGTTTTGTACTTTTTACGTGATACGTGCACGAACAAAAAACGATAAGAGATGGCGCTGATTCAAAAAAAAACGCGCTATTAAAATTTATTCTTGATGATATATAGTGTATTAATAAAACGGAGGTTTTAACAGATTTATTATTTGTACAGATGATTTAAGTAAATATATACAGATTCATTACAAATACGTTTAAAACAGATTACTTTGTCTATACAAATGAAACAATGTCAAATGAAATCATTATTTTATATGACTATTACGTCTTATCAATATGGGTGACCTAAAACCACACGATGGAAATTAGCAGCAAGAACAGAGCAGAAGTCACAATGGGCAGTAAATCATTTACAATTAATGTTTTTGTACTCACAAGGTACACATTTTTATCCATTGTCTAAATTCTTCACGAGATAAAACTATAGAACGTATACGCGTAAGTCTAATAACTACTTGATATCTTCTCTAGGAACCTGAATAATTGATATCGACAGCTTGATTAAAATTACCTATTTTTTAAATAGAAACTGTACTCTCAACAAGCAGAAACCACAAACTCTTTTCTTTTATTCAATTTTTTTTACAAACTTTTTTGTCGGCGATTCATTATTTGTTATTTCTTTGTATTAAGAGCTAAGTTATTAAGATTGTTAAAGATAAAAGGCTTGTAATTTATGGTTTAAATTAGATTCTTACCAATTTTTAATTTTTGTTAGAATTTTTTGTTTGTTTCGTAGTATATTTATTACATTGAAAACAGTGTTATTTTAAAATTTTGGCACAGCTTAAATAAATATGAAATACGAAATAGCGGTGAGCTTACAATAATTCGCGTAGAAAATGGCACAGAACTGTGGAAGTCATTACAAATAAAATATATAACTTCGCACCGACACCAACTTGTTAAAAAGTTTTACAAGGTCAAAAAGTCAAAACATTCTAGAGATATCGTCTCTGAAATGGAAATTTGTTGGAAAAAAGTAAGCAACATTTTTTAAGGAATATTTGATAGTGTACAACTTCTTCGATCCAATTTTAGAATGTGACTTACAAAAAATAAAAAATATATAGACAATATTTAGACCCCTTATTTTGAAAATTATTTGTATTATATCTATATCTTATATCTTTAAACGAGCAATTCTTGTATATACATAATCTGAATCTCGGAAACGGCTCCAACGATTTTCATGAAATTTAGTATGCAGGGGGTTTCGGGGGCGATAAATCGATCTAGCTAGGATTTATTTTTAGAAAATGTTGTTTTATCCCTTTTTTTACGCAATTAAAAAATATCATTAAAATACGAAGGTAAATTTCGCTGTCATAAATAAGCTTATAATAGCTCGAATGGGTATCGGGCGAATTTGAAACCAGAAAACCCGGGTTCGAATCCAGGTCTACAGACCGATTTTTTTTCCTTTTTTTTTTCAAGTTTCTTTTTTTTGAGAATTTATTAAGAGCTCTTTTTATTTAAATGACCAGTTCCTATTATTTTACTGTTATGTCAGTCAGATCGAAAATATTATTTATGTTTCATCAGTATGTAATAATATATCTAAATATAATTTAACCGAGCAGAGCTCGGTCATCCAGGTACTTAGTATTTATACACGAGATTATAGAAAAATTTACATACAATTAATTATGAGAATTAAATTAGTAAATAGCTACGACTTCAATATAATATTTAAACAGGTACAATATTGTGATGAAATATTTAAATTTTTACACAAAAATCCAGTAAATGTTAAACAAATTTTAAAAATAAATTTATTAATTTGATAAATTAAATATAAAACAAAAAACTGGGTAAAGTACTGTAATTTAAATTTTATTTAAAACAATATAAGGTATTGTTTGAAATATCGATATTGGTTTTGGTAGATTTAACTAAATTTAATTTTTTTAGAATATTTTTATTTGTAAATCAAACAGTATTTATAATAAAATGAAATTGGTAACTCCTATTTTTTTGACGTTACCATTGTAATGCATCTATGGTTTTTTAAATCGATAGTTTCCGGTCTCTTTTCACATATTATATTGTCATAATATATTGTCGGATTTTTAGAAAAGAAAAGTTAAGAAACATCAATAACAATAATAAATTGAGTAGAGAAAGTGTGACAGTTCTTTCATTCAATAATTTCTTTTTTTGATGACTTTCAATGGTGCAGAAATAGCACAGATTATACGTTTGGTGAAGAATACACGAAGGAGTTTCATAGGTGCGGCCGAGATTACAAACTTCTTTTTGGAAGAAAAAAGAAGTAGTAGTGATATAGTTTATAGTCATTATCCTAAAAATACAACATTCAAGTAAAAATTTCAGTTATTTCACTTCTAATTTTTTTATTGATGCACCTGCACAAAGCCGAGACGTTCTGTTAGTCAAATAAATAAAAAATAATCATTATTTATTAATAATTATGTATGTAATGTATATATGTGTATGTATATATCTGTTTATGTATATGTATTAATTCCTCGTGTATATAATATAATGATTGTAACTAATTTTATTATCTTATTTTGCCTTTCTTGAAAATAAAATTTCTCAATTTCCGATTTGCACAAAAAAAAATATTTTGTTGCAAGTGATAGAAATATCTCCAGAAATTCTCATATATGTTAACATTTCAAATATATTCGTTTCGCTAAATATCCCTAAACAGAGTATTACGAGAAGGGGCTGCTGTGGGATTGTAAAATGATATATTAAATCGGCCAACGAGAGAATGTTACTCGGAACAGGTAATAGATTGGAAAAGATTTTTTTGGGCAGAGAATATTCAAGGGAACAGATACTTGGCTTAATAATATATACCACTAGCCACATCCTTTATTGAGGAATTTAAGGACTATCTACATACCAAGTTTATTTGATTAATTAAGTGGTTATACCCATAAATATAACAAATCAATAATAAAAAAAAATCGTTCTAGTAATATATGCAAATGGGCTACAAATGGAACTACTAGCTTAATGTATCGTGGCATTTTTGTGTATACTTTTTTAATTGTATGCTGGTGTATATTTGTATAAAATGAATCGAATGCAACGTTTGATGTCATTTTTGAAAGATGCTAAGCTAAGGTAGGGATAGTTTATGTCAGCACCCTAATACCTATTGCGGGCTCAACAAAGGCGTGAAAAATGGTGCAAGTGAGACATGAAAGGGATAAAGGTGGTTCTTATCTCTGAAGATTCGAGATCGTGTGCTGAACATTCGAACAGTTATTTTGGGGAAGTATGTATTATTTACTTACGTTCAAATTCGTTAGCCGTAGTATATTATATGTATATTTCTTTTTTTAAACAAATAAATTAGTTTTTTTTCACAATTTTATTTTTCATATTATTATAATTTATTAATTAATATAAAATACTATATTGTAAACATTAACGAATGTTAGTAAAGCAATTAAAAAATGAGTAGATTAATATTTAATATTTTAATTTCTTGCTTTCTAAAAGTAGGGCAGTGCACTGAACTTAAATCAGTTCCAAGTTCTTGTTCTTATTCGTGGCCTTAGTCGCGTGTTCGCTACAGTAGCGTGTCGTTATATTAACAGTCATTACAAAATTTCCCAATAATAAGCCTGAAACATTAGCCTCTGTCGGCTACACGAAAACAGAATTAATAATGGGCCAACTTTGCGGTTGTACCAGTTCACCATCTGCACAAAATGTTTATAATTTTTTATAATCTATCCCTCTATGAAGGCTTAAATACGTAGAAATTAGACGCACATCGTTAAAAACCTTTATTAAATCAAAAGTTTTTCTTCACATTAGCCCGGAGGGCGGTGTAGGCTGATACATCAATGTGTCTATTAACGACGGCCGGGGCCATGTTCCTTGCTCTCGAGGGTCTCATTCTTTCATTTGCTTATTGAATTGAAATACTTTAAAAAGCCATTTCTTGATTTCTATTTACGAGTATTGCGTTCGAGCCCTTTTACGAACGGGACCATTTGTAAGAAAACATTAAGGGATTAAAATTTATCATACTTTTTTTTCATTACTGTAAACCGTATTATAGCATCAAGCTATTTAAAATATTAATACTTTGAAGTGACCTTTTTGTACATCTGTTTTTAATAATTTGCTTATTTAATATGTATTTTAATTTTATATCGTGTCTCACATCCAATTAAGCTTTATGACCAGATAATATAATTATATACAAAATAACATTCAAACATTACTAATTTAATAACTACTTTATGTAAATTAGTTTATACTTCCTGAAATTCATATGTTGTTTTATTACCCAATTAACTTTAGCGGTGGATAGTAAATTTTCATCTTTGTTAAAAGCGCTGCGGGAATACCATTTAATATTAGTAACTCTTACAAAAAACCCTATTCCATGTTAAATGAAAAATCAACAGTACCTATTAAATATTGTAAATAACGTAAGTACTATGTTTTTATTTTTTATCCTTTAATTAAGAATAAAGTTTTGCTATCTTTCGAAAAGATCTATAGAGCTAAATAACTTCGGTCCGAATATCACATAAAGTAAATTGGTTCAGTGCAATTTCGGTAATGCACGAGTTGGCTGGCGAATAAAGACGGAATTTTGATTGAAGGAAGCGAAGTACTGAGATATTTTGTTCTGCTATGGATTAGTTGAAGATTATTCGCGGAGGCATGGGGAATGATCGAACATTTGTATAGATCGTCTGGACGGGTAAGATACAAGGTATAGGATATATAACAATATCTTTTAAGATTTTTTAAATTAGGGATAATATAAAATATATATATGTATAATATATTGATATAGGGGATTAGGACAGATTAGGGGATAGAGATAGGGGATATTGATAGTATAAATATGTATCTAAGTGCCTGCAATTATTTATTGTTGTTTATGTTTTATATTTTTATTTAATTAATAATCAAATAATTGAGCTATCAAGGAACAGTTTCTTTGGTAGTTGGTCCAATTCAAATATTGATAAATTTGAATAAATTTGATAAGACTTCAAGACAAGATTAACATATGCCACCTTTAAAACTGTAATAGGTAATTGGAAAATTTATACAATATTTGATAATATGGCTGCTATTACAACAAATAATAAAAGATTTTAGGGCGCTTTAATGAATGTATTTTTTCAACGTTTTAGCTCTTTCTTAACAAATTTATTAAAATTTAAATATATTACAGTAATGCGGAACGTTTTGTTAAGATAAAACGCGTAATATTATTGTGAATGCACTACTTATAAAGTGTAATTCCAATAATCAGTTATTACTTTTATAAATGCCACCAGTAGCACATAATAGTCGATATACGTAGAGAATTCAAAAAGGGTATTTGAACTTTGTTATTTTAATTATTTTTAACAAGAATTTTTAATAATACTTTTATTATTTAAAATGTAATTTAAATCTCAACCTTTTAAAATTTAAGTTAGTTATATATTATATTTAAAATATATTTATTTTTTAAATAAGCAAATATGTACATAATAATTCTTCTTGGTTTTAGTACCTATAAGGCAATGATGGCTGTTTTATTTTACTGATTCTATAGCTGCTGCAGTCGTAAATTACAAGAAAGGAAATGAGCTCAGTACGCCGGAAAGAGGAAAAAATGCTAATAAAATTGTACCTCCCGTTAATCTCAACCCTCGCCCTCGAAATTCTCAATTTGGTACAGATTTCAGACTCCTAGGTCACCAGGAAAATAATATCCCTTGTCCAAAATGTTTTTTATTATTAAACCATGAGTATCATTTTGGAAAATAATAACTCTTAAATTCCTATTTATCTATACAGTAATATAAGAACATTGACATTTTTAATGTGATAAAAAAATCAGATAATGTTAATTTTTTACGATAAATCTACGATGAAAAATTAAGTGGCCCATAGTAACTGGCCAACTGGAAACGTCAGCAGTCGGACGCTGCCGCCGTAAGACTTAATCGCATTCGCAAATCCAAGCTTATTTTTTTCAAGCGAGTTTCTGCTATCTCGCTTACGTTTCCAGCCGTGACTTTGAATTTCAAGTTTAATTAAATGGAAACAAGAGAATGGAGGGTCTCTCTCATCACTCCGTTCCAATGGTTAGTTTTTATACCGTTGTCGAGTATTCAGATATTTTTTAAAAGATTGTTCATACCGCGGTATATTTATAGCCGATTTCTCTTCCGTTTTTTCGAAATCTATTACGGTGTTCACGTAAATTACACAGGTATCACTGAAAAAATTTCAGTCCTATCGGTTCTTTTGTTTACGTAATAAAATCTGACGCATTTGTAAAACAATGAAATTAAAATATTGAACAAAAGCCTTTCTTCTAAAATGATTATACAATTAAACACACAATTATTATTATACTGCTTATTTCAGTTGCATATATATTATATACTTTATTAAAAGAACTTTATAGTACAAAATAAAATGACATTATACTATGTTATATAAATAAAAGTAAACCCAAATAACAACAAAAGAGCAAAATCCCGCAATAAATCCGGCCGTAGTTAGGATGTCGACTTGTCAATTAGCTAACAGGTAGTGGGTACGACAGTAGGTGTCAAGTGTTGGTAATTAACTTCGAAATAGTCTATTGGCTTCGCATAGACGATGCGTGCAGGACAACACTACGCTATTTACTATGTCTGCCGAGTTGTATAGGTTTTATATTTCCGGTACTGGATAATTGTCGAATATGCACGAGGTTTATGAAAAAGGTGAAAAATATTTTTGTCTCTATTAAAATGTGCATGATATTTCGATTGCATTTATAGCGATCCGTTTAGATTCTTGTTCTATCCTTGATATATTAATAGATATATTTAATTTAATGATATGTATATGGATACGATTTAAGTAAGTAAAAGTAAGTAAGTTATAATTTTACCTTTTATACATTTTTATTTGCGCTCGAAAATGGAATAGATTTTATTCAAATTGAAAGATTCGAGTGGGTATAATACACGCGCTAAAAAACTTTATTAAATATTTTTGAAAGTCAATTAAAAATATAAGTTATTTCATCAATGTTGCTGTAGTCTGGTAAGTAATTATGTATCTACCCACTAATTTTTAGTACGACATTATTAAGGTAAGGATAAGCGTTGGAAATTGTTTTAATCGAATTTTGGTATAAACAGACCATAGATACTGTCTGGATAGGTAATACAAGACAACATCCCTATGCAATTTACTCCGACTACTGAATCGTATGCCTTTACCGTGGCTTGTATTAGTTAATTGTTGGTGACGGATGTTAAATATACCCTTAAATTATAAAATTAGAAATATGTCCTTTATTAATTGATAAATATAATTTACACAAACGAATCTTTACTATGCTTGTTGATGTTATGGTTTTTTATTTGTCATTACTAACATTATATTGTCATATGAAAAAACTTATTGTGTGTGTGTTTTGGTCTTTGTTATGGCGTCACACTCTGTCGCTCGATCTGATGTGTGTCGTAGATAATAAGGACTTGGGTTTTTGACTCTTGAAAAGTAAGATTTAATCTGTAAATTAAAAAAAAAAAAAAAACTTCGTCATATATTACATTAACGACGTAATATTTACATTCTAAATTTAGATTCGATTTAAATCATCAGCGAACTCGACTTTGAAATAGTTTATTGATACTACCAAGACAGCTAATGCGATACAGGAAAACTCTATGCAATTTACTGCAAGTTCCAGGATTTACTCTTCGTACGTACTTAGTTTAAATTCAGTATTTCGTAAGTTAGCAGTCCGAATATAATACCTCTTGAAACTATCTCTTGAGCAATTATTTGAATTTATTTTTCTAATAAGAGATTAAATTATAATTAATATTTAAAAATTATTTAATTCATATTAGAAGTGCTGCCATATTTTTATTAAAAAAATAACTTTAGAATTTTATAATTTAAATTTCGTTTGCAAATGTTTGATAAAAATTACAAAAGTCTGATAAGCTAGGTAAAAATTAACATAATATCGACAATTTTGGGTCAGGTCACAAAGATCCTTTAAGGTTTCATGTTCAATAAGTAAGAAATGATTACACGTAGATAAACGAATATTCAAACATCTTGTGTACACTAGATAATTATATTTATTAAAAGGATTGATTCTACAATCATAATAAAAGCCCAAAAAATGATAAACATCAATGTAGGCTATACAAACATTTTCCATGAACATGATTTTAGTCATGAGAATGAAACTTGTGACACCTAGCGCATCAGCCTGCCGCTGTGACGACTGCCACAAGCCGTCGTCAAATAATTAATCTTAGCCAGTTCTTTTTGAATATAATATTATTTACAACGAAAATACTTTCTTAAAATTCTTGTAGATTAAAAATGAATAGTTTTAAAACATATTCTATAAGTAAGGTGTATATATTTGCATTATTAATTGTATACGTGATCTTTTAATAAAACGCCACAGGTTAAACACAGCCTGTAACAAAAGTGGCAGAGTAGAAAATTGCGAATATGGCAATATCGTAACTCGGCTCTGAGGGCTCACAAGGAAGAATGTAACGTAAACAAAGAGCCGGAGGCAAACAACTTGAGCCGTTCTTAATAGAATTTTGACGCGATGCCACCTTACTGCACCGTAAATATACTTTGCGTTGCTTATAAGCTTGAGAGCTAAGCGAGTTTTAACCAAGACAATGTTTTTTGTACATTGTTAACATTGATTTATTTGAACTAAAATAAAAAGTTAGCTTCCAGGTAAGCTAGGTAACCTTATGCAGGCTTGCGATACCTTTTACATATGTCTGATTATAATACATATGATTTTATACATAAAGTAGCAAAGCTAGTTTTGTTTTATTTTGTTTTATTGTTAAAATCAAAACTGTACATTGAATATTTTTTTAAAGAATACTTGGGGTGTGATCTACAATCGATACCGAAGCTAATAATATAGTTTTAGAATTTTTGTCTGTTTGTCTGTATGTATCTCCGGGATAAACTCAAAAAGTACTGCATAGATTTACTTCAAATTTGGCACGAATATTATTAAGAAGTCGGGTCAACATATTGGCTACATATTATCACGCTATCACCTACGGGGAACGAGTAGTGAACCTTTATTTTTTCAACGCATTTTGTAACAACGTGTAATCTAATAGCGTTCACGCAGACGACGTCGCGGGCAGCAGCTAGTTCTTAATAAAGCATCCTATATAGTATGGAAATTAGTAGTATAAAGTAATTATAAATTTAATAATACAATTGAAAATTAATTTAATAATTACTTATATTTTACTATATTTTAAATATCTATTTATTAATTAATTATAATCTACAACATTATAATTAAGCGTATCAAACAATTATTTATTTCATCGATATAGTAACCACAAAATCGTCATTAAATGATGATAATTAGTTCTGAGGTTAGTAACGCATATATCGAGCAATAATGTGTCGACTAATTAGGAATGTTAGTAGTTTTTTCATAGGTTAACGCCGTGTTGTGCCCGGCAGACTAGAATACGACCAACTCATTCTCTACCTAGGGTGTCGTAAAATACGACTAAAGGCAACTAAAGTTGCATAACACCAGCGCAGCCTCCTTGGAGAATATGAGTGCCGCTCCGAATTTAGCACTCAAAAACACTTTTTGGATGGACAGGAAAAAAAGAAAGTGCATAGTGCCGTTACCTGGGGATGCCAGGGCACGTCTGGAGTTGGCGTTGGACGTGGCAGCATGCAGGCTGCTAGAAAACCTCGCCGACCGGCACCACCACCTTGCTGGTCTGTGTCTGCACCATACCCATAAGTTGGCTCGGTGCCAACAGAGTTTCAAGGGATTCAGCATTCGGTTCCCGCCGCTTTTAGAGAACTCCGCATGAAATTGACACTAAAACTGAACGAAAATGTCATGCCTGCGTACTATAGGGCTGCAGTGGGGCTTCAGAAGTTCTGAAGTCGTGTCTACAGAGCAGTTGTAACGCAACAATAGAGCGTTCGTAGCGAAGGGCCCGTGAATGGGATCGCTGAAGAAGCTTTCTCCCAAAAAAGTTAACATCCGTCCGGAAAAATGCTCAAATTATCGTTTAGCAAAAAAGTCAAATCCTTCTAGTCATTCTGATTACCTTCCAATATCCATTCTTCCATTCTTATTAAAAGAGTCCGAGCGCTTTATTTATAAATAAATTACCAACTCATTTTCTTGTACAACATAGCGTCTTTAATTCCAGTTCAGTCCGCTTTAGTTAAAATTACTAACTATATCAGATTAGATATAGATGACCAACTCATCACAATATTAATATTACTTAATTTATATATTTTAGTTATGCTTGTAATACTGTTGATTTACTAAATTTATCCTGGAATAGTTTCTCCTTATACCAATTTTTAACTATGCTGACATGTGTTATGTTAACTTAAATAAGAAACAACCAACTAAACTTGAGCGTTTACAAAATCTATGTATTTGGTTTATTTATGGACTTCGCAAATATGATCACGTTTCTGAATTTCGCAATAAACTCAAGTGGCTTCCGATTTGATTTCGCAGGAATACTCACATATTATCTCTCCTTTATCTATCACTAGCAGCTGTCCGCGGCTTCGCCCGCGTGGGTGTATTGGTAAAAAATAGTCTATGTCCATCTCAAATCTCTCTGTATCAAATTCTATTACAACGGCGCAGCAAATTATCTACGAAACATACATTTTCATAAATACAAACTTAAAAACTAAAACTACAATCCTATAATCAAATTTAAAAAAGGCATTTCTAATACGACTGAAATAAAAATAAAAAGTAATCTATATTTGTACTTAAAATAATAATTATGCCTGCTGTACTATTCGTAAGTAATAAATCGCTCTGAGAATCGAATTGGCTATAAAAAAAAAAACTCAAAATGAACACAACCGTCTATGACGTCTGCCGCCACGCGTCTACCACTCTGCCCGCATTCGGGTGAGTGCGCGCTCTGCGATGGCGCGTCATTACTTGGATCGCCACTCTACCCCCGCCCTGCACGACACGCTGACTGACGCTCCATTCTGGCCAGTCAAATTCTGGCGTAAAGAAAGTCGTAAACGCCATGGAAATGGTAGCACGTACGTGTTTTTGCGTGATATTTTTTAAACTATGTTATATTACGACCAAATTACACAAAATCTTTATAAATTATAGCTAATGTATTATTCTGATGTATAAGCTAATTACTGTAAAGTTTTATCTAAATCCATTCAGTAGTTTTCGCGTGAAAGAGTAACAAACATCTGGACAAACTTTAGCATTTATAATATTATTAATAGGATGTTCAATTTAGCTACTCCGGTATATCTTAAAAACCGATTTGAGTTTATTTGTGATACTTACGAACGACCTCTCGATTAGTTATTTAATTTTCCCCCCTTCTTTGTCCTTTTTTTCTAAATCCGTTAGTGTTAAAGCGTTTCGTCTTTAGAACTCATTGCCTCTGTCTATAAAACGCTCTAAATCAATAATGATATTTTAAAAAACTATTTAAGGAAATGTATTTATTATGAATTATGATAATCAAATGTATTGTACATATTTTAATACTCATATTTTATGTGAATATGTCAATTGTTAAATTTATCAAACATTATCTAAATATTTTCGTACAGTAAGTATAGATAGATCTATACGGCCCATATTTAAGCTACAACGCTATAAAAATTACTAGAAGATTACTAGTTTGGGTCTCCAACGCAGATTAAAAATAGTGATTAAAAAAGGTACATACATTTTTCTCTTCGTAAGCAATTTGATTATAAAAGAATACATTATGGGGTATGATTTATTTTCCGCTTTTAATATATATTAAACGTAGCATTGCACATCTATAAAGCTCCTGGCGTTTACGTATGAGAGTAAAAGTATACATCTATATGACGAAGTCTATCTCATTTTTAGTGAAACCATGGAACTGCTCCAGGTCCATTTCCTGCGAGACAGCTTCTGGAAGAAAAATTTCATAACAAAGAGGCCTTTCTTATTTAGAAAATCGGGCAAACTCTGACCTTTATGGTTCCGCTACCCATATTCAAATTGCCCTACCTTTCAAAAAAAACAAAAAAAAAAAAATTCAGGTGAGGCGAAAAACAATTACTTCATTTATACATATGTATAGTTACTAACATTTTATTCTTATATTTTTATATTTTTGTATATGCAGCTTATGATATAAATTTATACGATTTTTTATGTAAATGTCACTGATTAATCTTCTATTTATATATATAGGAGACTTTCTATAGATATAGTCACTCATCACGATATCTCTGAAACGATGAGACCTAAAAACTTGAAATTTGGTAGGAATATTCCTTTTGCCGAGTAGAGGTCAGCTAAGAACGAATTTTAAGAAATTCTACCTCTAAGGGGATGAAATGGGGAGGCAAACTTTGTATGGGACAATGTGATTCCTTGGTCCAATCTACTTCAAATTTTGCATAAATATTCTTTAACAGAATTTATTGAAGAAGTGTTTCGTATTTTATAGGAATTCATCCCCTAACCGGGTTAAAAGGGGGTAGAAAGCTATTTTGATATCAATACTCCTTAGTGCTTTTTTTTTAAAATTACATTTTATTTTGACACATGTTTGACAATTCAATCGGTCTATTATATTATAATATTTTCCAGTATTGACGCAGGTGTAGGTGATATATTTTTTTGGGTGCTCCTGGTGGAACAGCCAAAACTTTATATTAAACGTAACAAAATTGAATTGTAAATATACCGTGTGGTCGCTTTATAGTAAAATAGTGTTTTATATAATATTTTTTGCTTCAATGTTGGTGTTGTTTAAATCAAGAGTTTTAAACTAAATGACTCATCAGCAAGGCATCTGTAGTTCACAATGATACAGATATAGAAGACACCGAAGTGAACTTGGAAAATTTTTTGAATTATACGGCATTAACACCCCAATTAGTACAGATTGGCACCACGGACTAATGTTGGAACAAGATCAGGAAACATTATAAATCATGTACCCATTTAACTTTATCTTACACTAAAACTAAGAAGGAGGAGATAAAAGCTGTCTTAGACTATTATTAAATATAAATATATGTTTGACTTACACACGATCGTCTGTTCTTAAGGTAAGCAACTTAATGCCTGTGTTTTAGGTAACATCCGATGAGCCGACTGATATACATTTTTTTTAATAAATATACATATAAATAATACATATTACACCCAGACTTGAGGCGGGAATCGAACCCACGATCCAAGAGCAGATAGCAGGGTCACTGTCACCAAATGTGCCGAGTCAATTAAAATTTAATAAATAATTATGATTACTTGCGGGTTTATTTAAATCTAAGAGACAAAATCGTGTTGACTTGTGGTGTAATTATACCTACGATACAACGAAAGAAGCATTGATGACCGTTCTGGTGTAGTGGTGCAAGTAGGCACCTCAACGCCTCGCCTCAATGGCGGTGGTCGTGGGTTCGATTCCCGCTCGGGGTAGATATTTGTATTTGTGCCAATATTTGTTTCAGGTCTGGGTGTATATCTGGGTGTATATTGGGTTTCCCCACCGTGCCCCAGAGAGCACGTAAAGCCGACGGTCCTGTTTGTTATCATGGATGCCTTATAGTAATTGTTACTTATGGTAGAGATATTATCCGCCAACCCGCAGTGGAGCAGCGTGGTGGATTAAGCTCCAACCCTTCTTCTATATGGAAAAAGGCCTTCGCTCAGCAGTGGGTTGTTTATAGGCTGATACAATACACTACAGTACCTACAGGAGCATTTGTGGCCTGCAGTGACGAAAATGAGCCTTACCATAAATATGAGAGTCCATCTAAGGGGAGACGTTACTGCCGGACAGTTCTCAGACCTGTTGCTTAAAATAGGAAATGGTGATTTCCGGGAACTATATAATAGTATAATGTATGAGTGTATATGAGTATGTATTTACCATAGACAAAGCTTAAGGTCAAACTTTTCTGTAGCGGGAGTATACTTAAGCGAAAGCTGCTTTTCTGGTGGGTATTTGTATTTTTGTGGGTAAGGTGTAGTATTTCGATTTCGTTGTAAATAGTTAATACCCCCGTGTAACTTTCTCCAGATCAAAGGCAGAGCTTCGTGATCATAAAATATAACAATTTTTATTTTTATTTTAATGTTTATTTAAACTTTAAATCCGTACTCTATAATAAAGATTGTTATATTTTATAAATATTCAAATATTTTAACATAATAATTTATATGTTAATTAATAACGTAAAAAAAACAAATAAAAATCCTATTATAACCATTTTCGACTACGCGAACGAAGTCGTGGGCTAAAATAATATGTTTGACAACTCAATTTGTCTATTATGAAATATTTTCCAGTATCGACGCAGGTGTAGGCAAAAAATATAAATTTATATGTATTTTTTGAAATTTTAGGTAAATACCCGTGCGAAGCCGGGGCGGGCCGCTAGTTTAGTAATATAGCTGTACTATCGGTTTGACATAAAATATATACGATGTTTGTACTATGTAGTTGGTCATTACGTTTTGCGATTAAGTAAACATTATAGATTTCTGAGCTGTTAAGTGTTTTCTATATTAACCCCTTGTGCACAGTTTATACTTACTTTTTACCATGTGAGAAATGTTTTATTGTAACATAAAGAACGTGATGAAAAAATCTAAAGGATCTTATAACATCCGTACATTTGATAGAATGTTATGGAGTTCATTATTCATATTTTCTTCTCTTCCACCCCTTTTCTATCTTGTGATCATTGTGTTTCTCTGTTATAGCTGCGAATAAGAATTTCCAGTGAAGCAATAAAAGGGGAGATAAACAAGAGGTTGTCACATTATTTAAATATCTCAAAATCTTTATCAAATATTTCGTTAAGCATCGTTAAGGTGAAATTATAGCTTGCTAGATGTCGTTTATTATAAATGGCGCTTTCATTTTTTAAGATTTTTTTTTGTCATTCGACTGGAAAATAAAGATTTATTTGGTTATTACTAAAAGGAGTAAAAATTTAAATATTAAAGCTAACTCTATAAAATATATAAATTTCACTTATAAATGTTTTGCTACTGTGTTCTGTATCAGATGTCTGTCATCTGTCTCTTCTTCATATAGAAGAAGGGTTGGAGATTAATCCACCACGCTGCTCTATTGTGGGTTGGCGGATCCGTACCATGAGTAACGATCGGTATCAGGTGTCTATGATAACAACCGGGACCGACGGCTTTACATGGTCTCCGACGCACGGTGGGGAGACCTATAAGGACATACACCCAGACCGGAAACAAATATTTGTACAAATATAAATATCTGTCCCGAGCGGGAATCGAACCCGCGACCGCTGGCGTGCGGCGGTGAGGTTACTACTCGCACCACTACGATAACTCCTTTTCAACTTCGTTCGTGCAACATTTTCTAGGTCATTCGGACCTTTATCCATGTATGAGTAATTGAGCAGAATTCAAATTTGAAAAAATTTGGAAATAAAAAATCTAAGTCAAATATTAAAGAATATGTATAATCAAACGTTATAGTGGTACAGAGCTCTTCGTGTAGGAGTCCGACTCGCACTTGTTATTTTTTTAATATGAAATTAATTGTGCATACAGTTTTGGAACATAGTTCCCTTTGCGGATGTAATGTTGTTAAGATTGAAAGTAATTCTATCAGCTTTCTGGGGAAATTTCTCACAGGTATTTATCAAAACATCCATTCATGGAAAGCAAAATCAGTCGTTGCCTTTAAGAATCTCCCCAAGGATAACAAATATATATTTTGTAGAATTGTATGATATATATTATTTACTGTGACAACTGGGATATTCTGAAAATGTATAAAATATGTAAAGACATACAGGATTACTGGAAACCTATAGCCTTAAATTAAATCACACTACGATACTTTTTTATACCTAAATTTTTTATTGATATTGTATTCCATGTTAAGGATTTGATATACTATAATTACATTTCATTCGATAACTTTATTATAAAAGTACTTAATCAATATGAATGATTATAGTACTTTTTCGCATGTCATCAAAAAGCCTTTATTTTCGTAGTAAATTTCAATTTTGTTTTAATTATAAGATAATTTCGTCCAAACGTGTTTGATATGTAAGTAGTCTATTAACGATGTAATCTTTTGCCACAGCAATGTTATAAAAAGACAAAACCGGTTACTTTTAGGTAAAATATAAAACAACCAAGATCTTGTTGATGGAGGAATATAAGTAAAATAAATTAATATGCTTAACATACACACACGGTCGTCTGTTTCTAAGGTAGGCAACTTAATGCCTGTGTTTAAGACGATAGCCGTCTAATATACATATTTATATAATTTATTTTTCGTAACTAATACATAAATATAAAAATATTACACCCAGAATCAGGATGGGAATCGAACTCACGACCATGGAGTGGAAAGCAGGGTCACTGCCGAATGCGCCAACGGGCCAATCAATAACTTATCATTGTCCTTAAGCTAAATGTTAAGACGGATTAACTGAATACAATACGGTTTTGTTAGATTTTTATATTTATTAATATATGAATAATATACATGAAATGAAAGAATAAATCATTCTAAAATTGTATACGTAATATTGTTTATTATAGATTAGCGAAATGTTTTACACGCACACGTACAAGTGGAATGTATTATTTAAACTAATGTAAGAAGTGCAAAATAAACGAAATAATTTTAAAAAAAGTAAAAAAATAAATAAATAAAATAAAAATAAAAATAGAAATCCAACCTAGAAAGGTTAACTTATAAGGGATAAGCAAGTAGACTAGCCTAAGAAAAAATTTAGGAGCGGGCGGGACTAATTAGCAGATAAAAATTATCGAAATAGAATGAGTCCTTGTAGCTTTTCTTAGACTTATTTGTTTTTAAAGTTAGCAACATAAGGCAGTAGTACAAGTTTATTATTATTATTTTTTGTAATTAAGTTTGTTACAGTATTTTTAATAAAACAAAGTGAAAACATTTCAAGTTTAAACCACGAAAATACAATGAGGATGTAGAATACGACAAGTACCTACGAATGCATGAGATTTTTATAAGAACTTGTCGTTTTATGTCAGAGTTTTTATTTAACCTAAAAATTCCTGATTTTTTCGAATTTCCGGGTTTTCTAAAAATTTCCCACTTTGTATAATAATCTATAATAATTTTATCAAATCCGGGCTAGCACGCCTGAATTCCTAAGTAGACAGTTTGTTTAAACTTTGCCGCCAGCTCGGCCGTGAAAAAGAATAACGGAAGCGAATTTGCATCTTCGCAGTGCAAAAACGCGGTAGCTTGAGCTCCAATCCTTCACTTTAATAACATGAAGAACCTTTTTCAAGCAATGTGACATTTACAGGTTTTACATCACACAGATAAAGAAAGAATATAATTATAATTATATCATTGTAACGACTCTACTCGTTACCATATTTTTGACTCTTTCTACATAAAATATGAATGTAAATTATTGCTACGACCTCGGAAGTTCTGGCAGTTTTCCATAATTTATAATGAGTTTTAATTTCACTGTTAATTATCGTTATATATCGGATCGTTGGTAAGAAATAACATAATTAACCGTTTGTTTATTAAAATTTTCATATAATTATTAGAATATATATATATATACATATACATATATACATAAAGAACACATATTGAAATTATAATATATATTATATAATATATAATTTTCAACAAAATAAGGAAATATTTTTGGAATAAAAAAAATAATATATAAACTAGATATGTATAATATATTGCTAAAATATTCTTGTAGCTTATAGCAGTAGTCAATATTATATATCTACACAATACGAATACACCGTTCTATTGAATAGAACTTTTGAGGGTGTTCGTTGAAGAAATCTTGAGTCAAGATGAATGGAGGAGGCTTTGAAGAAATGATATAGGGTGAAAAAAGATTCTTTTTTGTATTTGATATCAGACCAATTCCTTTACAAGGAATCACTTTTATTAACTGACAAACTCATCTGATTTAGAACATAAATTAATATTATTCATATGTATGATAAAATACTACATTCTAAAAGGTTTTAAATTTAATTTTAATAATTGTCCTTTCTTTTTATTCGTGTGGTGACCAGCAGAGAAGAGAACCTCATTTTTGTCAAAGTGTCATAAAAGACGACTACCGCCATAATGGTAGGAGCAATGGCAATGCTTAGTATTAACTACGATATGTAATACGACGGAAGGTTGCCGACATAGTCCAATGGATTTCCAAGATGAAGTAACAGTGAGCACGGCACATATATAGTTCGTAGAACTGACGGCCGATGGAGCATAAAGGTTCTTTAGTGGAAACTTGATCGCCGACCATGAAACAAAATATGTTAAATATACTAAAAGTAAATAAAGCTTCAAATATACATCTGAACTCAGCTGTTTTGTTGCGGGAAGTCTTATACCATAAATTTAAAAAATTAACTAAGTTTATTGAACGTAAGGCTGGCGACTACGCTGACTGTATTTGCAGAGCAAAACTTGCTTAAACTTAGAAATCAGTGTCCAACTCGTCTCAAGTGTGGTCGCAAAGCAATCAACTTCGTGGCAAGTTAGTTTCCACTGACTTCTGAAGTTGCAAAGCAATGCATTACGACTTCCTGACAGTGTATACCTGTTTATTTTTACCTTTTTCGCTTTTAACAGACCTTTCTTTGTGTAATTTATGGTTTACTTTACAAATTAATTTTTTATAATTATATATTACATATACAGTTTTAATAATATTATTAGTAATCGAAATAAAATAAAATTCAAATACAAGTATAAATATTAAACAGAATAAGAAGACATGTTTTACAATAAAAAACTAAGTATTAGTACATTAACAACCAAGACAAATCACACAAAAATAACTTTAAATACTGCAATAGTAAGTTTTACATCAATACAGTATCCAAGATTAAATTTTAAACAGAACACTAGTTATGAATAGACGGAAATGTGCTTATCCAACCGCAGCAGTGATTATCATTAATTGAACTGATAATTTCGGCTGGCATCGGGACGAAATTATTTAATGCAACGTCACATTAAATTATCGTATGTAAGGGATATTTGACTAGCATTCAAATACTGTTATACTGTTTTGATTTCGATCACGATTCACTATTGACTTATCGTTTTAACTGGTTCACTCCACCCGATCAATAATAGATATACATAATATAAAACAATACTTGTATAAGGCATATAATTAATTTACATAAACTTACATAGATAAATATAAGCGGGTGGAGGATTACGCCCCGGCAGGGAGATCAAATGGCCGGGGGGTTAGGGCCGTAGGCTGAGAAATCGGCGGACAATCCTAGCCGAGTCCAGCAATACCGCCTTCTGCATCCTGGCTGCGAGCGAACCGTCATGGATACCCAGCTGCACCAGATGGTGAGCGAGGCTAACCGGGATTAAACCGTTGGCAGATATAACGATAGGGATGATTTCAGTGGAATCAACTTATCGTTTATTATAATTTATTTTATTATTTTACTACAATTAGACGACAAGCACCCCCACTTGCGTTAATTATATAACACAATGAGGGAATTTAGCAAATGGTGAAATGGGTGTTTATTTTTTTCTTAAAAGTTTCTCATATTTATTATATTATAAGTGTAAGGAATTAATGTTTAATCAAAAATTCAATGTCCAGTAGAAAATATTTTTGTCCAAAAGAAGAATATTTAAATGTTGATACATTAAGTTTTCAATTATTTTTCGTTCTTATTATGAATATGATATTAGTTGTTGAAAATAACATATAGATTTTCTTTAAGCGCACGCTAAGACTCTTTTTTACAAGCTATTATTTAACTTGTATTATAAGAACGAATCTAGAAATCACAGACCTAAATCTGAATAAATCTAATCTAGAAAATCTTGGGAAAAAACTTTTATATGACATAAAATTGTACAATGCAACAAAATGATGGATTTGACTACCACAAAGTTTATTTCCTTCTTTTCAGTGCATTTAAATTAAAGATAGTTTTAAAAAAATATTTTTTAATATTAATTTATTAAATATTAAACTATAATGTTTATGTTACTAGTTGAGGCAATATTCCGAGAAGGTAGCATTAAATCTTACTTTAACCAGTTAGTTTTCAAAAGAGCTTTAATTACATTGAGAATTTAATTACGTAAAAGCCTTTCTAGGTTGACTGTTCAAAAGGCTGAATTTAACGGTTCACTGGTGAAGAAATGTTGAATATGCCCACGTACACATATGAGTATCAATGAGCTATATTAGAGCGTGAGGTTTCTCTTTCTAATAAAATAAATTGGGTTTCAACAATAATAATTATTTTAAAGTACAATTAGAAATACGCCTTTCATTTCTGTGTAATTAATTATATACTGTAATGTGTAAGTGTAATGTGTTTAAATAAAAATAAAAAATTCATAATATTAGCATTTAATTATTTAATTATTCTTTATTGCACATTACAAATACATTACGAAACATACTTAAAAGTTAGTTAAAGGTGTATGGCCACAACATGGGTTTAACCCGCACTGGCGTCGTTAAATTGTTCAAGTGCTTGTGATTTGCAATTGGACTTTTCGACAAAGAGAGACACCAGTTTATTATTTTTATATTTCATCAAATGCAATTTAATTATCAGGAATTCCTTATTCGCCTACATGTGTGATTAATATGGCCTGTGTAAATTTTTGTGATATCTTATAGCCAAAAGGTCTCACTTGTAAGAAATCCTTTGCTTTCCTCTATATCCATTATTTCCTTAACTGGTTTACTATCTCTCTCATTTCTCTTTTATGCTGATCACTTGGAGATCTATACAAGTACTTTCATCGATGACATCTCTAATTCCACCGCCAGCTCAAATAGCTTACGTTAGACGTAGACGGAATTATTATTTTCCTTTCCTTTTATATCCTGTCCTTTCTCTATTATATTCATAATGATTCCATTTTATTGGTTCGAACTGTCACCACCTTTTCAATCTACGATACATGTGTGACAATGGAGGTATGGGCTTGGTCACTGGTAAAAAAGATTTTTCCATCGTTTCTCACTCTAAGAATTGTCACTAATAAAGATAAGTGAAACGAATAAAAGGACACCTCTACTATTAATGTGAGATACTCATGTAATATGTTAAAAACTAAAAATAAAACAATACAGTCTAGGATTTTCTTTATCTGCCCCCCTCTATAGAGGATCCTAACTACGTCCTTGAACTTGAGTCTCCCACATTCAACTCCACAATAAAATAAATCTCAGTCGCACTACCTCGAGATATGAGATATGTTATTCCAAATTTATCCACATATTTAAGTAGCGTAAAATATTATTTATTTATGTAATGTAGTTTTAGATAAGTTTATGTAATGTATATATCAATATTTGCTTATTCTTAACACAAGCGGTCGTGGGTTCGATTTCTGCTCTGGGCAGACATTTGTTTTTGTATAAATATTTGTTACGGTCTGGGTCTTGTGGGTTTCTTTATCGTGTCTCGGAGAGTACGTAAAACCGTCGGTACCGGTTATTACCACAAACAGCTGATAGTGATAATTTATGATGGTAGTGAAGTTATCCGCCAACCAGAGGAGCAGCGCGCGTGGTGGATTAAACTCCACCCCTTCGCCTATACGAAGAAGAGGCCTTTACAGTGGGGTAATTATAGGCTGATTTAGTTCAGTTCAGTCGGCTTGTTTATATGTATTTTTATTATTCTATTTATTACATTATATATTTAGTTATGTAATTATTATTTTTTACATAGAGTGTATGAGTACTACATATATTTATTTTTAACACTTTATTATACCTACAGAAATATGAAAATATATAGAAGAATCGTACGTACAAAGACTTATGTACATTACAAGTTTCAAGTAATATAGTGGACATTATACTAAGGTCTATGATGGCTGTAATTTTATGAACTTTCAAACCCAAGAACCAGTGTAATATTTACGGGTCAATATTTGAATCCTATCTAACAAACCTATCTCCTTTTTGACAAAAGAAAAATAAAATAAAATTGCGGGCTACACATTAATGAATTATAACTGAGTACATATTATATTGACATTCATGCCTATTCCCAAAGGCAATCATGTCTACTTTCGGTATAAAAAGTTCCTATCTAGTTTGCTAGTTTCGTTTAAGTTCATTCATTTGTAATTTTATTCCGCGGCCATGATTCACACAGATAGACAGGGAAAAAATAAAAATGTAATACATTTTTGGCTTTAAAAAAAATTCAAAATGTCTTCAACGTATAGAGAATCGGATCTATTATAGTTTTCTAATAAGTATACATATAAAAATGTACTTTCACCAGTCATACGAGCAAATCCCTAGAATTGTCAATAATCAACAGAATCAGTCGACCGCGGAAGTAGTTATCATTCGCGGAACACATAATTCTGCGGTCGACATCGGAAACGAATTGTCCAGAGCGGTATCACATTAATCACTAAGTGTAATTTCGAACGATATTTGATTAGCTCGCATAACATCAAACGGGATTACATTGTTGTTGTTGTCCAGATTTGCTAAAATATAGTAAAGTTTTACCAATTTTTAAAAAAGGACATCGTAGTGATCCCAGCAATTATAGACCAATTTCAGTCTTACCGTCATTAAGTAAAATTTTTGAAAAAATTATACTAAATCAATTTCTTTTCCATTTTAATGTTAATCGAATTTTTCACAGTGAACAATATGGTTTCACTAGAGGTCGCTCTACGACAGATGCCGGTGTAGCACTTCTCAAACATATATATGATGCTTGGGAGAGGTCACAAAATGCTATTGGTGTATTTTGTGACTTATCAAAGGCATTTGATTGCGTGGACCACGGGATTTTATTAAGTAAACTAGAATATTACGGTGTTAATGGTAAAGCTCTTGATCTCATTGCTTCATATCTATCTAATAGAATGCAACATGTATCAATAAACGGAACGATGTCTTCTGGATCTGTGCTAAAAATGGGCGTTCCACAAGGATCGATTCTAGGTCCTTTTCTTTTTTTAATATACATAAATGATCTGCCATTTTACGTTAAAGATATTTGTGATATAGTGTTGTTTGCAGATGACACATCACTTATATTTAAAGTTGATAGGAAAAAAGTAAATTATGATGACGTGAACAGCTCTTTATCTCGAATTCAGGATTGGTTTAAAACAAACAACCTCGTCTTGAACGCCAAAAAAACTAAGTGCGTTGTATTTTCGTTGCCTAATGTTAAACATCCAAATTATAATTTAAAAATAAATAACGAGAGGCTTATTGTCAATGATACTACAGTATTCTTAGGGATAAATTTGGACTCAAAACTTCAGTGGAATTCCCATTTGTCATCCTTGAATGGTAGACTCAGCTCCGCAGCTTTCGCTGTTAGAAAAGTACGACAACTGACCGACGTTGCTACTGCGCGTTTAATATATTTTAGCTATTTCCATAGTATAATGTCTTACGGTCTGTTACTGTGGGGTAATGCTACAGATATTGAGACTGTATTTATTTTACAAAAAAGGGCTATTCGCGGCATTTACGATCTTGGAGCTCGAGTCTCCCTACGGGATGTTTTTCCAAAGGTAAACATATTAACGGTTGCGTCACAGTATATTTATAACAATATTACATATATCCACCAGAATATTCGTTGTTTTGAAATAAATAGTATTAATCGCGCTGTAAACACTAGAAGGAATAACAAAATTGTAACTCCAAGCTTCCGACTGCGCAAAGTAAACGTCTCCTTTCTGGGTTATGGTATTCGCATGTATAATAAAATCCCACAAACAATTCTGGAATTGTCTCATAATAAATTTAAAGAATTTATTAAGAAAAAGTTAATAGATAAAGCTTATTATTCGGTCCAGGATTATTTAGCTGATAAAGACGTGTGGACTTAGTGGCGCTGTATTTCATGCAAGATATTACTAATTTTGTACTAAAACACAGTTTATATATTATTTTCAAAAGAGTAACTGCGGAGTTTCTTGCCGATTCTTCTCTGCAGAATCTACATTCCGAATCGGTGGTAGCTTTACTTTTACAAAAAATAATAATAATCACTACAATATTAATTTTGTAAAATGACGATTCGAAAGTGCTCGTAGGGCCTATTTGAATAAAGTTGATTTTGATTTTGATTTGATTTTGATTTTGATTTTAGCTGTATCTATTATGAGCAACTAAAAGGAGATGGACATTCTTGGGCTAGAATGTAATAAAATGAAAATAGTATCAATTAATGTATTTAGGCTTATGGATCCCTAGCTGAAAATTCTCTATATTTTGGCTATCTGAAAGCGGAGTTATTAAACGTTTTGTAAAAGTGAGGTTATGTCACAATATCTATTAAAAAACCCGATCACTAAGTTCTTAAAGCACTAATGTTTATTATATTTAGTGAAGATATCAATAATTTGAAACCATAAATAAATATCGTCCAGGATTAAAAAAAAAAACCTTTGAATTTATTTCATATTTTATTCTTCATCTGTTATTATTAAAATATCATCTAGGAAATGAAAGTAAAAAATAAACAGCTAGTATCAATGTCGGCTGTCAAAGCTGTTACTAAAAATATAATTTATTTTAAATCAATACGAAATCGATATTATTATCAAATATTAATTAATATTTTCGCTATTAATGTAACTTTATTTAAATGAAATTGCTTACAACTTCAATTGTGCATCTAAATACTTTTAGTTATTTAATTACATAAACGTCTCACATTCAATGGCCCCAGTAGGATGTGAATCCTGTATCGGGGGTCCGGAAACACACACAATACACAAGCACAAACGCCCAGACCACGACATACATCTGTATGGCTTATACAAATATTTGTCATGTGCGGGGATCGAACCCTCGACTGCCAGCGCATCAGCTAGTTGCTGTGACCCGCGTGTGCGCCAACGCGTCAAAAATTAGTGCAAACCCTTTTTTTTTATTCTGTAATCGATTTGAGTTGAATCGGTACCCAATTAATTTGACGATGATTCAGAATCTCCGCTCCGCTCCTAGATTCAGAATTGAACTAATTTGTTTATATTTTAAAATGAAAAAATGTGAAGAATTTTTTTAAACCCCATCTTTTTTGGCCCAACGTCCCCATATCCTTTGTAAATATTGCTTGTTATATATATGTATGTTATTTCCTAAAAAAATATATTTTAAGTTTCTGTCACTGTCTGTCTTTTTCTTAATCCCCCCCCCCCTTTACTCTCTCTCGCTTTCTCTCCCTCTTTCAAGTTTATAATTCTCATGAAAGTAATATCATTCATTACTGTACTGTACCGCATTAGCTTGTAAGCAACCCACTGCTGAGCGAAGGCCACTTCTCCATATGAAAGAAGGGTTGGAGCTTAATACACCACGCTGTCACACTGCGGGTTGGCAGATAATTTCCCTACCATGAGTAACGATCGTTATAATGTGTCTATGAAAACATCCGGACCGACGTTTTTACGGTTCTCCAAGGCACGGTGGGGAGACCCACATGGACATACAACCAGACTGGAAACAAATATTTGTACAAATACAAATATCTGTCCCGAGCGGAAATCGAACCCGCAACCGTCGGTCATCATTCATTTAGCTTAAGCTAAAAACAGTCAAAGCGTTGAGACGATTGATGATGATGAGACTTAATTAAACATGCGATTCAAATTGTAAAGATTTTAATTTAAACGTATAGTTATCTTGTAAGTTTAATATGCAAGCTGTATTAATTGACTCCATATTTTATCCACGTATATTATGATTTGATTATTCCAAGTCTAGTACTAGGAATTTACACAAAGAGCTGAATTTTCATTAAAACCTGTCCAGCGGTTTTTGCATGCTGTGCGGTGACACGATCTAGTTACCATTTTATTACATGTGGAGATTTGTGGCATTCATGCATGAGTTTAGCATACATTCAGAAACTTCAAGTTGATAAAGAGAACGATCAAAAATAAATAACGCTTATTTACTTAAATATTTCTAGAATTTTTTTCTTGTCCTTTATATTTTTATAAAAACGGCCGTAACTTGATTTAACTGTTGCACTGTCTTATAATTGTCTATATTTATATAATTTGTCTATAAACGTCGTAAAACGTAAAGGCTTCTTCTCCATATAGGAAAAGGATTGGATTTTGGAGCTTAACCCACAACGCCGCACCACTGTGGGTTGGCGAATAATTTGGCTACCATCAGTAACGATTGCAATATCAGATGTCTTTATGTGCAACGGCTTTATGTGCTCTCCGTGGCAGGGTGGTGATATTACTGATATTATTTTATACTTATCTTCTACAAAAACCATTTAATAAAACATTTTATATACCTATAGATATTTTACATTTTAAAGTTATATAACTTCATATTTTATTAAAGCATAGTATACATAAAGTTTTTTTTTAAGTTCAATCATTTTGACATAATTATATCTAATACATAATTTTAGTTATCTAATACATTATTTTATGTTTTGTTTTGAAAAAACAAAACACGTTCTGATACAAATTTTTTAATTGGGAAGTTGGTAATCTTTAATAAAATCTCAAATTAATTTAACAAGTCTCACTATCCCTAAAAATACTATACCAATAATATAGTTTTTCGACAAATTCTAAAGATATATGTAAGTAACGTTTTCTGACTCCAGACTAAACGATTCATCATCGTGGAGAGAAAACAAATATTTGTATTTGTAGAGAAATTTGGTCAGTATTGGGATATGGCCATTCACAACCTATACACTCAATAAGGATATAGTTCTGGTAAATCTACACTTAAGGGTGTGAGATTGAATATAAAACATTTTACAGAAGTTCTATCATTTTTAAACTTGAACAAAAACTTTTTTCGGTTTTTATTACAAATAAATAAACACGTTTTACAAAGTTTCCATAATTTCAGCCTTACTGAGGTAAAATAAGAAATGAAAGTTTCTACACGGGAAACCCTGTGAGCATCGGTTCGTTCTAAATATACTAAAAGGTATTAGCTACTCCTTGTGTTGTTAATTGGTCAAAGGATCTATATTTTATATTCCCAGTGTCTATAATTAATATATCATTCCATTTTTATTACACTGGCTTTCAACAATATATATATAATAGGCGAATACATTATTTTCTACTTACATTTTCTTTATTGGAATTTATATGGTATTCATACCTTTTACGAAGATTGATATAATGATTATACGATGCATTATTCATAAAAATAATTAATAAAACATGAATCGAACAAATGAATAACTCTTACATCGCTTATACCTTGTACGATTAGCTAGGTCACTAAGAAATAACTCAAACAAAATTTCACCATGGAATATTGAATACGTAGCGTCATTATTTGTACTTAAAACAATTATGTATGAAAAAGTGTTTTTGTAAACTGTAGCTGCTAGAGGGCTTAAATTTATTTCCGGAATATGCGGGTTTCTGCGCAAAATGATCAAACATACATTTATAAACGCAGGAATCCGTAACCTTCCAGATAAGATCTACATATTCAGAAAATATTATAGACAACACAATCAAATCCATTAAATATAGTCTATTAATATTAAATGTTATTATTGCTTGAAGAAAATAAAATAAAAATACCAAAATAACATATCGACACACGCTGTAAGCGATATCTTGTCACTGCACTCTCAAGCAGATTGTTTATCTCTATAATCTACAACATAAACAGTACATTAGAACGCTGTCGATAAATCGTAACAAACGATTGCGTCCCGGATGTATCGGACAAGATGTAAAAATAAATAAAAGCAACGATGGTTTTGCAACAACTTATGTTCTAAACATCCACGTTGTAATATACCCCTTATATTTTAAGGATTAAAGCTCTTCACTATACACAATGAGTATTGTTGTGCCAACGCTCGCTGTTCAGTCGTTTCCTTTCGACTATGCTATTTAGAAAATACATTTTCTTGCCTCGAAAGCGGCGAGGAAAATAATGAATTGTCATAATATGATAAGAAGTGTATTGAGTAAAACAAGTATAAAAACGGAGAAAGCTTTTCGTTTGTTTTATTAAAATTGATGATATAAGCATCACGCTATATTTGTATGAATAAATAAAATTGTTATTAAAATATATTCTCGTAGGTACTTACATATGTACATAAATATATACAAAATCAATGAGTAAACTTATTTGTCATTATTTGTTGACGTCCAAAAATAAATAATTTATGGGATAGATAAATATTATTTAGTACATATATTTAAATTATAATATCAATTACTTTTAGTTCAGTGAAAGTTCTTTTGTTCGGTTGTTATCTTTTGTTGCCTTTATAAAATTATCGATGCGATATTTATGATTTATTTATTATTTATTTATTTACTTATTCGAGAAACATACAGTTTAATTTTTCATTAAAAAATAAGAAATTTAAATTATACATAAATTTCTCACTCTTTGTTAATTTCATATAATTGCAATGGGGCATAGAAATTGAAAACATTTGTTATATTAAATGAAAATTATTTAAAAACGGAAAATGTTAATGTACCCATAAAGACGTTTCCAGTTCTAAAAGCCTAACAAATGATGGTTACTACATGAAATAGTTTTAGTGCAAAAATACACCTCGATAGGTGAGCGATTTTCTAAAAATTGGAACTTTTTTTAAATTAAAAATTTGAGTGCGTTTGACCTCAATCTTGTATGATGGTAAACAACGATGAAGTCTGAGGTGGAGCACGCAAACTCAAATAATGCCTGTTCACTCTTGCCTTAAAAATCCCTAGGTTGTACGTATCGGGAAACAGTGACGCAGGAAGAGAATTCCATTCCTTCCTTGCAACTTTATCACAATTCATAAGAAATGTCTCTTAATTTGAAATATTTTACCAGAATATTGTAGAAATTAATTAATTTATATTTTGATACCTTCGAAAATAGCTTTGTGTAGCTTGAATTATAAAGTACAAACTAAAAACCCCATAACTAAAAAAAATTCACTAAATAAAAGAAAATTTGTATTTTGATCCAATCATTATAACGAGTATAGGAAGATAGCTTAGTTAATGTAATTAGAGAACGTTTAACAGCAAGAGCCTTTTTTATATTTATTTTGACGCTATTCTCGCCACCCTTACTGTTTAAACCTAATGGAGCATTGATCACAGCTGTAACAGATAAAGCAAATTTTCTGACTTCTCTTACACAAAACACTTGTATATTCGTGTTGGTCATACCTCTGTTATACATTCACCGTGCGTGCCATTCCAGCACCTTGGTGCCCCAATAGCCATTTTTTCTTCGAACTATGAGCCCCAATTGCTGCTTCAGTTTCACAACGCGAAAAATATGTTGATTCTTGTTCTTTTACGGTTTGTTATAATCAGTTATTTATAGAGATACGAAAGAAAAAGCATATTTCCATCACCTGCTGAGTTGACTTTCTAATGAGTTTTGTAGTTACCAACCATATTTTGGAGGCATCCATTATCATTCATTGTTCAAAGACTTTGGTACTTTAGCACAGAAGAATCTTAGACTTGAAAATATCGTGAAATTATCTAAACACTGCAGACTGAATTAAATTCAGTGATTTACATCTGTCACGAAATCAAATCTATACTGAAATTCATAAGAATAGAATAAGAATAATGTTTTTTGAGACAACACAAAAAAAAAGAAACAGTGTGTGTTCTTATGTACGAACGTAAGAATTTATAGTTATCTAAATAAAACGATGCCCCAAGTTAATGGGTAGTGCGCGCCATCTGTAATTTTCACTTACAAGCTTGTAGCGTAACGTAATTGTTATTGAAGTTATTAGCAACTAGCGACAGATGGCAGTTATGGAAATCAATTTTAATATCTTGCAATTTTATCTTAAATCTTTAACTTTTTATTTTATCAAAATATCGTTCAACTCATACGAACTACAAAGTAATTTAATAAAACTAACAACACATTGGAAAAAGAAAACAATTTCTGTATATAAATTTTGAAGTTAAGTTATCTATATGCTGTAACTAATATGATTCATAATAAGATGACAAACAAAAATGGCTACTTGCAATGCATCATATTTTCTAATTACTAATAGGTAGGTATATACATGAAATAATTTAAACTGAGAAATAAATTGCAATACCAATATTATATACACTAGTCATCTTTTATTAGTAAAAGTTTCTTTAAAAAATGTATGAAATTATGCTGATTACTGATTATAATTATGATTATATGTTGATACATTACTGATATTAAAAAATGAAATACTTACATATTTTTTTGCCTTTGCACCACTATTCAAGTAATTTCAGACGAAATAAAACATTGTACACCACACTACTTTAACAAAATGAAATATTTTCAAGTTTTTCATTAAAATAAATAAATTTATTTTATTATATTTTAAGTAAATATAAATCATCTGCAATGTATAAAAAATAAATAAATTAGACTCGTATAACGCTGCGAAGTGAAGTGAGTTAGCGTAATTGCGCGGCGCCTACTAGCTAACTTCATGGTGTCGGTTTTTTTTTGTCACTGTGCGCGCGCATCGTAATTATTTACTCTCATCATTTTTCCCTAACGCGCCAAAAGAAGTATAACGTCAAAAAAAAAAAAAAAGAATTCCACTTACGTCGTAAGAAACTCACTAGACAAGCCATCCATACAAATTCACTCGTAGGCTGAGGAGGTAATGGAAGATACTTCGTCAAAGATACAACGGAGATACTGGCGGAATATACACAATTTACCCCAAATCCTAGCCCATTTTTAGGTTTCCGTAGACAAATGGCAAAAAACGGAAACCTTATGGATTCGTCATGTCTGTCTGTCTGTCCGTCCGTATGTCACGGCCACTTTTTTCTGAAACTATAAGAACTATACAGTTGAAACTTGGTAAGTAGATGTATTTTGTGAACCGCATTAAGATTTTCACACAAAAATAGAAAGAAAAAAAAAAAACATTAAATTTTCGGGGTTCCCCATACTTAGAACTGAAACTCAAATTTTTTTTTTCATCAATCCCATACGTGTGTGGTATCTATGAATAGGTCTCCAAAAATGATAATTAGGTGAGGTGATTTTTTTCTGAACTGAATAGTTAGCACGAGAGATACTTTCAAAGTGGTAAAATGTGTCCCCCCCCCTGTAACTTCTAAAATAAGAGAATGATCAAACTAAAAATATATATATGATGTACATTACCATGCAAACTTCCACCGAAAATTGTTTTGAACGAGATCTAGTTAGTGGTTTTTTTTTTTATTAAAAAAATACACTATTATTAAAACATCGATCAAAGTTACAACGAGCTACAAGAACTTTTATATGATGTTACTTACTAATATATTTTAAACAATTAACGTTTTAAGTAAATAATGTTTGTGAAAATTATTTAAAACATTTGTTATATTTAATATAAAACGACCACTACCATATCGATAGAATAATTTAAAGTTAAATATATTCAAATCACTTTTTTTTTTATTTTTTGTTGGGTTTTTAGTGAAATAGAATAAAAGAACTAAAGTGCCTTTCTGGCTTTCCAAATGGCTTTCAATTTGACAGTCTGTCACTTTCGTCGGTTGCATTGACAGTTATAAAAAACAACAAGGAATTTTTACCATCTGTCTCATCTTATCTTATTTATATCTTTAAACGAGCAATTCTTGTATATATATATATATATATATAATCTGAATCTCGGAAACGGCTCCAACGATTTTCATGAAATTCAGTATGAAGGGGGTTTCGGGGGCGATAAATCGATCTAGCTAGGATTTATTTTTAGAAAATGTCGTTTTATCCCTTTTTTCAGGCAATTAAAAAATATCGTTAGAATACGAAGGTAAATTTCGCTGTCATTGATAACTTTATAATAGCTCCGATGTGAACCGGGCGGATTCGAAATAAGGAAACCCCAGGTTCGAATCCAGTCTCCAGGACAATTTTTTTTTTAAGTTACTTCTTTTGTGAGAAAAACTATTATTGGGCCATTTACTAACTGGATGACCGAGCTTTGCTCGGTATTTTATTTTTTTTATTTTTTGTTATTCGTGTTTTGTGGAAACTATATTTACATACGAATTACGAACTGATGATATATGAATAATATTTTTCGATCAAACCGAAATAATAATAAAAAAATATGAACTGGTTATTTAAATAAAAAATCACGAGTATAATTAAAAACTGTTAGAATATTATTAGAATACGAAGGTAAATTTCGGCATAATCTACAAGGTTATAATAACTTAGGTGGGAAATCAGTATACCTGGGTTCGAATCCCGATGCCTCAAGACCCACTTTTTTTTTGCTTTTTTTTTCAAGTTCCCTCTTTTGTAAAAAAAGAACTATTATTGAGAGATCTGTACTACCTGATTTCCGAGTTTTGCTCGGTATTATTATTATTATTTTTTTTTTTTGTTAATCGTTCTTTTTTTTTGGAAATTATATTTAGATACGATAGAGCTGATGAAATATGAATAATATTTTTCGGTCTTACCTATATAATAATATAGTATTTTGTGTCACAAGGGGATGAAAGTACTATTTTTTGACCCTCATATGAAATTGCCGCCCGAGCCGAAGGCGAGGGTAGCAAACATACGGGAATGGATGTAGTACTTTCGTCCCATGTTGCACATACTTTTTTTTTCCTACCTAGGACGAAAGTTCAGGTTTTGTTCCTGTGAAGCGGGGACAAAAAGTGTCACTTTTGTCCCGCTTCACAGTGACGAAAATCGAACTTTCGGCAGAGGTAGGAAAAAAAGATATAAACTGGTTATTTAAATAAAAATCACGAGAGCAATTAAAAACTGCTAGAATATCATTAGAATAAGAAAGTAAATTTCGCCACCATCTGTAAATTTATAATAGCTCAGATGGGAAATCGGGCGGTCTCGAAAAAGGATAATTTTTCCTTTTTTTTTCAAGTTCCTTTTTTGGTGAGAAAAAATATTATTAGGATTTTTTTTAATTTTTTTATTTATGTAACCAGTGACTATTGTTTTATTATTATATAGGTAAGATTGAAAATATTATTCATATATTATCACTATGTAATTTGTGTCTAAATATATGTAGTTTAACCGAGCAAAGCTCGGTCATCCAGGTACTAAAATAAAATCCCAAATAGGTACCTTGCCTTAAATATTCTTTAAATATTTTGTATTGACGATAGATCAAGCAAAGGCATATTTTAACTAAAAATAAATATTCATAGAACATGTTTCGATGTAATAATTTTAAAATATGACTAAAGTTGTTTGAATGTCTAGCAACATAGTGAATACCGAAAAGCAATGTTCTGTAGGCATAGTTTACATGGTGTAGCCACAAATTTTGCGGTTTACCAGAGCTACACAAAGGCGACGCATAGTTACTATGCAGGCACTTCTCACAGTTTATGTGTGACAATATTAAGCATGTGACTTACAGTACTCGAGAAATTCTTAAAATTATAGAGAATATCATATTACGTTGAATATTACAAATTAGGGGGTTTGATATTAACAATATACCAAAAACTTATTTTAAATTACCGAACTGAACTAAACTGAATCTAACTTATCTGAATGAATTGGAGCTTCATAATCACGCTGCTCTACTGCGGGTTGGCGAATAATTTCTCTACCATGAGTAACGATCGTTATTAGGTGTCTCTAAAACCGGGAATTACGGCACACCCAGACTGGAAACAAATACCAATATCTGCTTCGAGCGGAAATCGAAACCGAGACCGCTGACTTTAAAGCGACTACTCGCACCACTACACTAGGACAGTTGTCATTTTAAATCGTAATATATTTATATTCCGAGTTAATTCACAATATACAAGGTTACATTCCAAGGTTATAAAACAATTTTTGAATTTCATTTCACGTACAAACTCAGGAATCTAATCTCAGGAACTACTGGTTAGAATTGAAAAATTCTTTTTTTGTATTGAATAGTCCTTTTACTGAGAAAAGCTATAGTCTATATTACATCACGCTACGACTAATAGGGGCTAAGCAATAATAAGAAACGTTACAAAAACGGGAAAAAATCATCTTATTTGAAGAGTTTCCGTTGCGTTCTTTATTATTCCTCTTCCTGAGACATTTTTACTATAGTTCAATTTTTAAAGTAAACATAATATCACGCTTTTTATTCCCCGAAGGGGTAGGCAGAGATGGAGTTATTAAATATAGCACCTACTTTTGGCCAGTTATGAGTCCCATTTAATATGGGGCGAGCCTATTGCCATACACCGGTCACCATTCCAGACTCTTTGCTATTTACTGAGAATTTTCGAAAAATAATATACATCAATACATACATACTTACATACATATACTGTTTACTTGGAGAGCATAGTGTAGGCTACATCCTACAAACGACAAAATGAAGAATGTAATGAACTGGACCTTCTCAAATATATATGCACACCGGCATATTTAGCGGAACACAAAAAAAAGGTCCATAATTAAAAAAAATATGGTTTTATTTTAAAATCTACTAACTACACTTCTTTTGTTATTTAAAGTTTCATTTGTTTTACTTAAAACGAGATCACATTAAGAACAGATTTTGCGAGTAAAGGCTATTTGTGAAAAATGGTACATTTTTGAACTTTTCATGTAACCGGGAAAAGTGAAAATTAATATTAAAATAACAATTAATTAAGTTAGAAAAATGGTGATTAATATCGCGTATTTCCTCTACGTGCTCTTATTAAAGTTTCTACCTGTCTAGGCATACTGAGAATGATGTTATCGATGGTCTCCTGGGATAGTCTCCGCCATTCCTCAACTACGGCGATTTGCAGTTCACCCACGTTGGCAGGAGCTGGAATTCTGGACTTAACTTTCCTTTTAAGCAAATCCCAAACGTATTCTATTGGGTTCATATCCGGTGATCTCGCCGGCCACTCCATAACAGTAATATTTATATCATTAAGATAAGCTTGAGTTACCCGAGCGGTATGCGGCCGAGCATTATCCTGCATAAAAACAAAATCGTCACCGATATATGGGGCAAACGGCACGACATTTTCTTCTAAAACTTCTCTGATATAGCGGTCTGCAGTCAGACTCCCTGTGTCAATTACTACCAAGTCTGTGAGAGCTCCCAAACAAATGCCCGCCCAAACCATTATTGATCCACCACCGTATGCAACTGTAGTTTCAAATTTTGTCTGAATGTATCGTTCTCCTTTGCAACTGTATATTCTTTGCCTGCCGTCAAATTGATTTAAGATAATTCTGCACTCATCACTAAACAATACCTTACTCCATTGGTCCGCGTTCCAAAGTCGATGTTCCCGAGCAAAAGTTAACCTGTTTCTACGATGATTTACTTCGAGTCTCGGAGCCTTGGCGCGCACAAATGAACTCAAACCAGCTTCTTCGAACCTTCTTCGCACCGTTCGCTCACTTACGGTTACACCCCGCACTGCTTCTAACTCATGTCGGGCTTGGACGGCCGTCAAACGGGGGTTCCTACGTACACGAAGCCGAATGAAACGATCATCCCTACTTGAAGTTCGTCTTTTTCTGCCTTGTCCTGCTCTTCTCACATAAGTACCGGTCTTCCTGAACCGTTGGATACTGCGATGGATCGTTGAAACTGGTCGACGAAGATCTCTGGATATTACTCTGTAGGTTTGACGATTTCTTCGCATTTCGAGTGCCCTGGCAATCTCCGTTGGGGCTAAGTCAGGTATAATTCAGTCCTCAATTCCAAAAAGATACGCGATAAAATAAAAATAAAAAACTAACAAAAAAACAGTATTTCAATGAAATGTTAAATCAAACTCAGAAGGAAGAAATACTCGAAGTTCGCTCCAGATAAGGTGTATTTGAATAAAATTAAAACAATTGCATAAAATGTGATGTTCAGTTATTTTCTTAATTTGAAATTATTTCTTTTTAAATTAAATGACGTATATACCAGCCAGCAACCTTAAGGGTTAACAATATTGTAAAACAAATACAGAGTAAAGCATAATAAAGCCCACATAAAAGATTTATAAAATAGTAATGAGATCAATAGTCTGGGATGGTAAGACAAATTCCTCGATATTTGTTCCTGTCTCTACAGATTACGATGGGTGACAGAGACGTATTAGCCTTGCTGGTTAAATTATATTATCAATTACTCCCACTACAGCGATTTTCTTACTTTGCTTGTTATCTTTTGTAACGTCTCCTAACAAATAGTAGTTGATACGAAGGTAATAAAACAAGATTTTTATTTATTACAAGAATTTTCATTTGTCAATGGGGTAATCTTTCGTTGATTTTATTAACGAATCTTAGTTCGTTCGCCATAAGGGAACTAAATTATTTAACCATTTTTTTATTAAAGTGGTACACGAGTAACATTTATTTCATCATACATATATAAATTATTCGATAACCCGTAGTGGAGTAGCGTGGTGGATTAAGTTCCAACCCTTCTTCTATATGAAGAAGAGGCCTTCGCTCAGCAGTGGGTGATTTACAGGCTGATGCAGTTACAGTTACTTGTAACTTTAACCGGTTTTTGCACCGGTAACTGCTGGGCTTCTATTGCCCTGTATTGCCGGTTGATTTCTTCGCGGAATCAAAAGTATCCCAATCTATGCCAGTTCTAGTATTAATGCGATTACTACGGTGTTTATAAGTGTCATGAGAAGTTACTTTAATATATGTTGGCGATTAGGCCTGTAAACGCCACCATTTTCTATTTTTAACCAATACGAATGATAGTCTTGAGCGGGACTCAGAATTCTCGATTTAATCCTTGCATTACTAACTAATCTATACATCAACTAATCTATACATCTCATTCCAACCGGTTCATTTACTTAAAGCGGGATTAATCCGATTAATCAACGGATATTTTTTGTACCTCAATCGTAGTAAGTTTTGAATTTATGTATTCTTTTGCATCGATTCAATCGCATAACTTGTGAACAAATAATTGCTTTAGGTATAAATTGAAACACACCGGAAGGGAGACGAGTGTTTAATCTGCGACTCATTAATAATTGTGCCAGTGACCATGTGTCACCCGAGATCGGTGTGTTACGATTTAACTATTCTAATTTCCAGTCTTCACCACTTTCATATGATTTGCGATTAGATAGTTCTTACGTTGCCCTCGGAATGCCGTTGGTGCGGGGATACAATGGCGAGTCCGTAACGTGCGGATCCCGATCTTTTTGTAAAATCTTTAAATTGTTCCGATTTAAATTGTGTACCGTTATTGATTACAAATTTTTTGGTATTTCAATTTGCCTGCACTTTTTAAATGCAACCTGCACTTTTAAAATTATCAAGATATACTATTTCGACAAATGTTAAGTAGTAAACTACTACGAGTAAGACGTAATATTGGTCCTTTAGTTCGAATATGTCTCCCGCTAGAACTTCCCATAGCAGCTAGAGGACGGGATTCGGAACAAATTAAATAATTTTTAAAATAAGAGCCTCGTGAATCCGCTATAACTATTTACTTTCGAAACAAGTCCGGTATAACTATCCGATTATTTCTTAAATAATTTGCATTGACCACGTAAAGCTTACTACAATTTATCCAGTATTGTCTCACAATAGAATCAGTATTTCTTTTATTACTGAGGCAGCCATCTTTGTTATAACGAGAAATCGTCGTTAATTTTTTTTCTTTTAACTATATACACACACACATATATATATATATATATATATATATATATATATATATATATATTGCTAGTTTAAAGATATTACATATATGTGTTTTTTGTATCACATTTAGAAAATATTTTCACCCGAAAAGTTATTTCGTCCAGTTCAGTCGTCGTCATTTGGTTTAAATTACGCGGGTCCAAACAAAGACGAAGCTTTTTATCAGATTTTTCTACAACAATGACACGGAGTCCGTCGGACCATCGTTCTTTATAATATTCAATTTACCCAAATTTTCTAAATCTTTTCTTTTAAATAGGGCCTCAATTTAATGGGGATTTTTCGATTAGTGATTAAAAACATTATCGTTTTTTTTTACAATAATTTTGCACGTAGAAGGCAAACAACCAATACCTTCAAATACTGATTTGTACGCATCAAGATCTATACACACTTGATTCAATATAGAAATAAGTTTTAATTGTACAATTTTTAAGTAATAATATAAAAAAAATATAACATTCTTGTTCATAAAATTTTAACAATCCATTAAAGTATACGATTACAATTTATTTTTACAATTTTTTCTTAAAACAGTATTAGATGTTTACTTTGGCGCCACTAACCAATTTAAATTAAACACAAAGTTTTCACAACTCACCTATATTTAATATTTTTAACGATCCAACATATCTATCAAAACAGTCGATAAGTCTCAAAAATGTATTACTCTTGAGATTCACATTTTTCTTAGGGGTTTTTTTCAAATAACGTTTTAAAAACAAATTTTACTAGTTCTGTAAAATAGAGTTCTTCTATTTTTCTTGCCCATACTGCCCCAAACAGTGCATAATAATCCACATTTTCTTTATTATTCGCGTTTTCTTTGCCCGTACTAATCAAAAAATAATGAAATACCGTTTTTCATCCTCGCCAATTGGTAGCCATATTGCCCTCGTGTCGCATGGACGAATATTGCTAAAACGGCGCAAAAATTCCGTCACCTTGAGTATCCATTTGCCATTTTTTGTAATATTTGATTACCGAGATATTATAATAACAAATAACTATTCAATAGCACTTTTACTGTACAGTCACACCACACCTGAAACCATGTTAAAGTGGGGCGGCTTAAATTAAACACTTGTTAAATGAGGACTGAGTAAATTATTTTCGGAAGCTAATATTACGAGATTGATATTATGTGCAAACACTACATAATTCATAAGAATAACAATTAATAAAACATGAACTTGAGTAATCAATAAATCTCCTATTTGAAAGTAATAATTATTAACTCTAACTGTTTTTTGTAGGGTAAAACGAGGAGAGTTACCCCATTTTTCGAAAAAGCGTTATTTTAGAAAAGTATGTACCTACGTACTAAAAATAATGCAACATGTATATATTGAATACATATAATATATTGAATACAATATATTGAAACATACATCCTTTATCTTTCATTGTAGCCTATTTTTGTGAATGTAATTAATATTGTTTTTGAGTAAATCCTGTTTTATTTGACCTCTCAAAAAAGGGATAGTTGCCTACTCTAGCGGATAGACAGAGACATTTTTTTTTTTTTAGTAGCCTTACGTTCAAAATTCTTCGAGGGATACTTGCCTCATGTGGAGACAGACATCTCACTATGATTTTTTTTAGATGGAATCAAACTTATGTCAATTTAAATAATTACTGTTTATTGTACAGCAAAAATAATGTCCGAATTATAATATAATAAAAGTATGAAGCTTACAACCAGGCCTTCACTTTCCAGCATCAGTACTCGTATATATCGTTTGAAATCGACACATATAATACAAAGCGGGTCGTATTTAACATACGTGCGCAAATTTTTAACTCATAGTAACCTACTATATTTTTTTAAACAATTCCAAGCTGATTTTTCTAAACTCCTACATATTAGTTTTCGATCGACTAAAATATGTAAAAAAATTATATATACACAAACTTTTCACATCTTATAATTCTATGTTACGTAAGCCTTTTTTATTTTATATGTGTAATAATAAATATCGAAAGATTGTTTAATTGAAACGCATCACGTCATTATTTTTTTCTATTTCAATTTAATTATAGTTATTTATGCAACTGTTGTATAATAAAGGGTATTAAAACACGAATGTGGGTTACTCGGCTTCGCCTCGTGTGATAATAATAGTATCCACATGAGTGTTTTAATACCTAATTATCAACAGTTGCATACAATACTTTATCTACTAGTATAATATTAGTCCTTTATAAAATATTTTGAAACAGCTAGCTTACTGCTAACATTAAAACAACCAGTCCTAGTAACCTAATAATAATGACAATGTTCTTTTTTTTTTTGAAATTCATACAGATATTCGTTTTTAGAAATTCATACAGATACCACGCATCGAGTAGTAAGAATGTGCTGGCTGAGGCTAAGAATGGCTGTTTGTTGAGTAAACAGCCTTTGCACAGAATGGATCGAAAAAAAAAACAAATCAGTGACTGCTTTGTTTTTTTATACGAAATGACTGGCGAATTAGGATCAATATTTAAGGAGAATACTCGGTACATGATTCTCATTCGAATTATGTAAAAATATAGGTACTTAATTTTTGACCAAATTTTCATAAAGTTCAATTTAAATAAATGAAGTGTGGAAACATTTCCAGTCATGCCGGCGGCGCGTGCGCCGTGGTATGATATAAACGTATAAACCTCATTCGTACTTTGTTATATTTTATCTATTCTATGTTTTATTGACGAAATAATTCCATGTATGGCAAAATTAAAACCACCAAATAATATAAAAGGCCACATGTAAGGAGTACACATGTCAGAAGTGAATCTGCTTTGGCAAACTCAACTTAAAGTTAATTAATTAATAGTTAATAGATGTCAGAGACTAAAGAGGCGATAAAAATAGTTTTAAACAAATATAACCTCAAAATGTAAAAAATATATATTAACATGATATCAACTAGCTAAATTGAAGCTAATAATATTATTATTAACATTACATTATATTTTTAATATTTAATGAATAATAAAAAAATTACGTATCTACTCTCTCTTATTAAACTAAAAGTTTAACATTTATTTTAATCTCCAAGAGTATTTTGTGTTGGTGATAAATCAAAGTTTTTAATAAAAATTTACTACTAAGTTTAAAGATAAAAATAATATAAATAAATAAAAAATAGCTTAAAAATAGCGGCATAATATTTTTGTCTTACTTTTTGCTCATATGTATTACTATCAATTTTTTATCTTTCTCTTTTTCTCTCGGGCTACGTACGTAGTTATATCCGTCCTTTATTACCCGACTGCGACAGAAGGAGGGTTATGTTTTTCGAGTGTATGTATGTATGTATGTATGTATGTATGTATGTATGTATGTATGTATGTATGTATGTATGTATGTATGTATGTATGTATGTATGTATGTATGTATGTATGTATGTATGTATGTATGTATGTATGTATGTATGTATGTATGTATGTATGTATGTATGTATGTATGTATGTATGTATGTATGTATGTATGTATGTATGTATGTATGTATGTATGTATGTATGTATGCATGTATGTATGTATGTATGTCCATTTCTTTGGCACGCCCTACAACCCAAACGGCTGGATGGTTTTTGACATATGAGAAGTCGTTGGATTTGTCTAAATTGTAGTAGTGACATAGGCTATATAAATTTTCAAAATGGCGCCCGCAAATGGCGGAATGAGGGGGGGAGTTGATTTTTTTTTCTTACTGTAGCAATATGGGTATGAAATGAAAGCTAGTAAATTGTTTTATTCTTTTTAGTTTATACTAAGAGTATTTTACGCAGTCGGGTTTTTTGATTTTTTAAATTAATCTTCACTAGTTTTGACGCTTGTACATTCGAAATTTTACCCTCAACGCGCGCAATGAAGTGTCACTTAAAAAAAAAAAAAAAACGCTTGTTGAGCTTCTTATCATTAATGGAAATAACCAATGCTAGCATATAAAACTATAATCATGCTTGAGTTAAAACGCATCAACGGACTGGAGGAACTAGTAAGGCGAGCAGAATAATTTAATTATCTACCCTTGAACATTTGACACTCGTACGAGTACGTACTTCTAATTGACAGACGGATAAGACGAGACAGCCAGTAGTCAGATACAACTGGATTAACTACTAATACTCGCTAATTATTTTCTATATGATTTAAAAATTCTTTAAGGATTTAAAATATAAATTACTTTTTTACGTGGAATAATTTTGGCACTATCAAGCCAATGAGTACGATATAACGAAATATACTTTAAAATAAACAAAAATATTATTATGACGTAAAAATGTTGAGTACCTACATAAAATTACTAAAAGAATATATTTCCTAAATAGTCAACACGATAATGAAACAGGTCAAAATTAGAATGAAGTTTTAATAAATTTATTTATATTCACTCATTATAATAACAATGCGATACTAAATATATATATATATATATATACAGACGATGAGTTCATTAACTATGAAGAGTATGTAATACACTAAACAGTATGCGTTGGACCGAGAACTTAACTATGTAGCAATTAATCAAAATTGCGTTGCCCAGACTGCCTTAAGGGCATTATTAACCTTAATAATTATTTAGATAAAAGACAATATCGATTATTTTGTTGTTATCTTATTTTTAAGGTAAAAAGAAATATTTTAGTTAAGAAATTAATATATTTTCTCAAATTTGATACAAAAAAAAAAACTTGATTAATATAATTAGAAAATTAGCTAGAGATAAAACTTGACAAATGTTGTCCTGTCACTATATACTATACATTATTTTCCCTAAGAATTTGTTTCGAGCAGCGAGTTTGTCGAATAAGTAAGGAATGTTGATTCAGTTATTAAATTATGTGCCTATCGATGACCAGCTACTGAATGTTATTTTTATCCATATAATAATTGTGAAATATATATTCCATACAAATATTCTAAGCGCTTACGTTCGTGAGAATATATGGACGTACAGATAATGGATGAAAGTTTGTTACACATTCACGTAAAAAATACTACACATAGATTCACCCGGTCTTACTATTACTATAGTTATATGTAACAACTTCGTATTCTATTAGATACCAGTTAATCATGAACGTTGTATGATGTGGTCTCCATTCAAATCTAAATCAGATTGCTACCGAATTTGGGCCTAATGAAACGAGCGGTAATGTTTATTAAATCAATCTATTCAAAGATTTCAATTCATAATTCGTAATACTCCAAAATGATATAAATTTTATGAATGGTATAATCGTTTGTACTAAAACGATCTTTGATATTAATAATAATGAATTATGGTTTCTTGTTAAATTTAAAAAGTTTTTTTTTTTATCTCCCGCTTTTTTTATCTTTTTATTTAATAACAAGATTTAATTCCAAAAATTTTGTTCAAATTTTCAAAATTATTTTATGAGTAAATTCATTCGTGTGATATTTTAAGAATTAACTGCGACGTAAAATTTAAGGTTTTTGTTATTCAGCGCTACTATTGTTTTGTAAACAAAGGACAAAAATATTTTTAATTTCACAACAGGCTTTTTAAAACTCTGTAGGACGTTACCGACCTAGACTTCATCTTAGCTTTTAATTTACCAGATTGTGGTTAAGCGCAGACTTATTATATAAAAAATATTTTTAATGAAATTAATTTATCTTGATTACTTTTCTATACCCTTACTATATAAACAGATTTGAATGAAACGATGAATGTACAATGATGCATATGCAAACTGAACGGATTTTTTAGATAGATGTATTTTATTTTGTAAGTAGGAAAAACCAAAAGAAATGAAACAGTTTCAAACCAACATGATATATATGTTCAATATAAAAAATAATTACTATTTTAAATGTTGCGCAATACGAACAGCTTTCATTTTCGGAAACTTACGTCATATACCACTGACAAGAAAATATAAAACAAACGACACCTTATTTAACAAAAACACAGAATAGAGTATTCTACTATGTTTGAAAGAGTACTTCAAAATGTTGATTTTTCTAATAAAAAGCCACAAAAAAATATTTTTCAGCAAAAAAAAAAAACCGCTTTCTTGCCATAAAATTAAATGAAATTTTAAACCTTTTTATTCCCGCGAAACCGCTGTCAGCAATTTTGGTGACGTATTACTTAGTACAATATTGGCACATATTATATGTGTAAAGGCCTTGTTCCGATATACACTGGGAGCACTCTGAGGTGTGACGTCAATTTAGTATACTGCCAAGCCGTTCCTTTTTAGTTTGCTATACTGTGCTATATTGGTTACTGATAAAACGGAACGCAGTCCAGTATACTATTTTTCGAAATTGTTTTCAAATAAAAATATTTATCATGTATACGTTTTCTGTTCAACAAAAAAATATTATTTGAATATTGTTGACATTTTTGAATACCAATATTAAATAATAATAAAAATAATTCGAGCTGTTGTATGTTTTGATCACGTGATGAAAGTACTGAGAGCACCTTACCTCGAAAGCGCCAGTGCTCATAGTACAAAAATGGCGGTTATTCATGACATCATATATTTCTCTATGGTATTGCGGCAGTGTACTGGCACTCCATTAACGAATTTTTCACCAGTATTACTCCTCAATAAGAGAAGTCATCAAGAAGAACTCTATACCTTAGTACATCAAGAAGAATACCATGTCTTTTCACCAGTGAGAGCACTGAGCAGTACTTGCAGTGAATACTGTTTTCTTATATTTACGCGAATTTTACTCATTTAATTAAAAGTCTAAATCGGATTTTATCGCGTTTATTTGTTTTAAAACTTTACAGTTTAACGATTTTTAATTAAATTTAATTATTTCCCGACGTTTCGGACCCTTTATAAATTATTACTTTTAACCGTTCCTATTCATGCAGAATGTGTCTGGAAGTCGTGCTGTGTTCTTATTTTCCTTGGGTTCAATTAATTTTAGTACTGGCTCCCAAGCTGGTGGTACGTTCCAACCATCCTCTCTATTGAAATTAGGATGTTTTTTGATTTCAATAGCCTCGCGAATCATCCTTGGTAGGAATCGGTGTTCTTTAGCGAGAATTTGTGGCTTATCAAATCTGATATAGTGGTTGGTACCTTGTTGAGTATGTTGATACACAGCAGACTTTGTCGACCGTTGGTGTTTCATGTCAGCTATGTGTTCTTTGACGCGTGTCTCTATACTCCGCTTAGTTTGCCCTATATATGAGAGACCACATTCACAGTCTAATTTGTAGACCCCTGCATCTTGTAAAGGTATTTGACACTTGACAGATGGTAATAATTGACTTATCTTCGTTGGCGGCTTGTAGTAAGTTTTTATTGAAGCTCGCTTCAAGATGTAGCCAATCTTGTCAGTGACTCCTTTGACATATGGTAGTACGGCAGGCTGGCGCTCAACTGTGGCTGTCTTCTTTCTCCGGGATCTGTGACGCTGACGCAGTGCTCGGAGGTTGTTGTCTCGCAGTACCTGCTTGACGTGCTGTAGCTCTGCGTCCAGGTGTTTCTCGTCACAGATCCCACGAGCTCTCTGAAACAGAGACAAACCAACAGCAGAGAGTTGTCTAGGATGATGGTGAGAAGCACCGTTTAAATACCTGTTGGTTGTAGCTTGCAGTGTATATTGGAACATTATCTTTATGACGTCACACCATGGCGGCTCGTGTTTTAGATCACGTGATATACAGATTAAAAATTACGACTTTTAATTTCAATATAATAAAACAAAAATGTGCTTTTATGACTCAACATCAGAATATTTAAGTATATAAATTTTAACTCTTATCAAATTCATAATTTATTTTTCACTACCGAAAGTACTATTATGACATACGTACATATATTCATGTATTAATGATACAATAAATAGCTTCTATATACTATACTATGTATAACTGTTAAAATTTTAACCCCCATTTGCTGCAGAAAATGAACTTTTCTTGCGTCTGTCCTGTACTTAAAATTAAATATGTATTTTTTTCGGTTATACGAAACCGACTTAGACGGAGCAAAAACCACATTTAAATATTATCTTTGAAATTCGTTTTAAAAACTGAAGGAGGAAATTTATCTTTTTTAATTTTTTTTCTTGCCATAAAATTGTAATACATACTTTTCATTCCATTAATATAGGACTTTGATGATATTTGACGTTTAATAAAAAATAAAATACTATCAAAGCTAGCTATAAATAGGACCCTAAGCTTATAATACTGTTTATAAAGAGGCGGATATTAGAGATAGTAATAAAATAACAGCATAACGAAGTAAAATTTAAAAAAAAATCATGATAATAATTTATGTAAATAGAAAACAAAGTACTGCCGCGAATAAAATTGTAATTGCCACGAATAATCTTAATGCCATGTTTTATTTTACTAATGTATATAATTACATAAATGTGTTATCAAGATGAGATAGCCTCTAATAGCGAAGAATGATGTTAATAATATTTCCCATTGATTTCCTATAAAATAAATAAATAAAGTAATATAAATAATCAATCAGTTATAACCGACATTGTATAATGTTTTATCAAATATTCGTTGGAAATGCGGTATATTACATTTACATATAATGCTTATAAATATAATTATGTAATAGTGAAATATCGCTTTAGCTCACTATTTTATAATTGTCATATGAAGAGATATCTCTTCAATATTATATATTTTTTTTCTTTTTTGAAACAGTATAAGTTAAAGAACTACGATTCATTTCAAATTAAACTATGTATTTTACCTTTGAACTGTCAACTGTCGTTTGCTATGCGTACTAAATCAAGCGTAAAATATTCGAGGTGAATAGTAACAAACACGGGCGGATGAGAGAAAAATGTAAATAACATGACATTCGATAGAGCGTTTTGTTTAAATGAGAAATTTATTAATTTTAATGGCATTTTAACTACTTATTAGTTAAAATGCCGTTAGAATTCAATGTTGATGTAAGCGATGTTTTTCATATTTTAATCGTTACAACTGAAGTCGTTATAAACAGTTTTCACTGTAATAAAAAATATTATAGAAGGGTGGTAATAAAAATATAATTATATACAATTACTTCTTGGTAACAAAAAAGTAAGGATAGCTTAAAAATAAATAAGTGCGGTAAGTTACAAATATACAGGCAACATAAAATCTCTTAATGGTAACTCAAATGACACATTACACATTAGTCACCGCGGATTTACGCCTGATATATAAGTAATGTAACAGCCTCAAAAACCACTGCTGGTCAAAGGCCTCCTCTCTTATTACAAAGAAGGACTTTTGCCGCGTTATTTCATTACGAATTCGGAACATACGAGGGCTGATCAAAGAGTAATAAATGATAATTAATATAAAGGAGAGTAATTATGTTACAAAAATAAAATATTTTTCTACACAGTCTTTTGACAAGTCAATATATTTAGTGCATCTTTTTTCCAAAAAAAATCTTTATGTCAACTTTTCCAAAACGCCTGAACAGCGGCCATCACTTCACTATCATCTTCAATTTTTTTTTACCTCGGAGATTTTCATTGAGCCTAGGAAAAAGTAAAAGTCACTGGGGTCTAAATCTGGTGAATAGGGCGTGTTATTAAATTATTAAATTATTCGAATCTCGTTTCTTGAATGGCAGCTATCGCAACTGATACTTTGTAAGCTTGCAGTTTTCCGCGTCTTTTTTATTTGATAGACTCCCGCAATCTTCTTATTTGGTTTGCCTCGTGTGAACATGTAACAGTGGCTCCATTTCCCAAGTATTCTTACGTAATTTTTCCTTCAGCGTCACAAAAAACCAAAGCGTCGGCGTCCAGGTACTCAATCGCAACCGATCCAAACGGTACCCAACACGCAGAGACCTTTTGACGTGATAACGTCTAGTAAATTGATGAAAGCTACTGGGTGCATGTCCGAAAAGATGACGTCACTGTCACAATTAGTGAGCAAGAGCGCGGAACAAGCGATAGAGAGGTAGGATCGGCTCGACCTAAGCGTTCGGCTCACGATCGGTCGGCCTAACTTATGACGCGTCTGAGTAGAAATGACAGCGGCAAATGGCGTGAAACTGTTTTGTCAATATTGAAGTAACGTCAATTTATTTGTTTTAAAGTTATAATAGTGAAAAATTAATGTGATTTCCATAGTTTATAATATATAATAAATATATATTAACAAAATAATGATAATTCAGTGATAATAATTCAATTCCATTCATAAAAGTATGCACTTTTTCATCAATGTTTTCTTATGACGTTATCACGTAAAAATTATCGTCCGTATACCGACTTTACAGACAACCATTTTTTTATATGCAATTTGTTTGCAAGTATTCTTTGAACGCTACCATTTGAGATATCTGTATTCTCAACTATATACCTGATGGTCATTCGTCGATCTTTTTTTTTTTTTTTTTTTTTTTTTACGCAGTGGAATCCATTTACGGATGATATCCAGGACGCCCGGGTCGGCAGTCCTAGACCTATGTCGGACTCGGCACTTTGGGAGTGCAATACCGTACTAAACCTCTACGGGAGCCTTCAGCCGCTTTAATTGGAGGGTCCCGGATCTGCAGGCAACAGGATCCCTCCAGCGACAGGCTGGCCTCGGCGAAAAGGCCAGACTTCTCCTCCATGGGGACTGTCCGGCTAACCTCTGAACAGTCCCGACGACGCCGTGTCTAGCAGAACCGGGTTCCCATCCCGGCCCGACACGGGCACAAGGGCGTTACTGGAGGCGCATTAAGTAGCGCCTCCTACGCACCCCCATTCGTCGCCCACGGATGGAGGCCACGTCGGCGGCCTCCTCTCTAATCCGCTCGTCGGCCTCCTTCTGGGGCATTACTGTCTCGCAGAAGGAGACCATCGCCTTCCAGGACTCGTCGTCGCCGAGCATCGCGGTGACGACGCTCGGGAGCGACAAGTCCCCTCCGACGACCGACGTCAGACCTTGACGCAGCACCGCCCATCTCGGGCACACCTCGAGGGTGTGCTGGGCAGAGTCCACCGCTGCGCCACAATCGTGACATTCAGTCGTCGGCGTCCTTTGGGCCGTCCGACACAGGTAGTCACCAAAGCAACCGTGCCCGGTGAGAACCTGTGTCAGACGGAAGGTGAGGGGCTTGCGTTTTCGACGCATCCGTCATTCTTCGATCTGCCACAACAACATCTTTGAGTTTTTTCACGTCATATTCAGTGATAGACGTAGATGGGCGTCCCTCGCGATGTTTACCTTCGGTAGATGTTCTGCCCAGCTGAAATTTCTTTGCCCAGCGTGCAACTGTGGAATAAGAAGGAGCAGAGTCCCCAATGTTTCCACCAAGTCGTTGTGTATGTCTTTGGTAAACATTTCTTGAAAAAAAGGGCACATCTCTAATTTAGTTTTCTTTTCCATTTTTATGTTATCTCTACGACGATCTATTCTTATGAATGCACCTCACAGTAATCGTGGTCTATTTACATGTTTTCTATTCTTTTTTTTGATGACCTAGTGAGTATATAGGAGCCAGCAAAAAAAAATTAAATTTTTATGCGAACTGGAAATTACCGATTGACCTTTCCTATTTTTCCGACATATGCAGGTTTCATCATAATATTTTCCTTCGCCTGGTTCGAATATGCAACTTTTAGTTATGATTGACATTATCTATCTAATGGCTCACGGCAACATCTTGGTTCTAGGTAACAAGTGCGAATTGAATGATATTAATCGAAATCCTAATTACGCTTCAAAACCATGATATAATGTCAATAATCTAACAAGATAGATAATATTGTTTTGCTACAAAATTAATCTCAAATTATCCAAGCATCTGCTAGTAAATTAATATATATATTGTATATAAATGTGTATTTATAGTACTTGTACTATCCTCCTAAAGTAGTTGGTAGTAGATTGCTGGCTGTATCAATTTATAGCTACTCGTAGATTCTAGCTATTTATTATCGTACTAGTTTGTTGATAAAAGATCTAGCTAGCACCGTTTGACGGTCTCAGAGTTGAAAATAATGATATACCCAGTGTCATTATCACAGTAAATACAAATCTAATGACACCTCACAAGCTAAAATCCATCGAGCCGTTCAGGCCGCAGAGCGTGCCAACAATTATACATACATACATACTCTTGAAAAACATAATAACATAATTCTGGCGCAGTCGGGTAGAAAGCAAAAAATTCATACCCAAAAAGGCATTAAAAAGTAACAATATTAATAATTTTAAAATAATATCTGTCTAGCAGTGTACCGACACAAAAAGGAAAGTCAGAAATGTTGAAATCCGAGGAACACATAATGACCCCCAAATTTCAAAGCTGATTTTCAGTGACCGACTTTGAGGGTACCATATGAACAACAGTGAATGAAACAATAAAAATATATATTATACAAGTATGCTTAATTAAAAAAATCAAAAACCCGACTGCGTAAAATACTCTTATTATAAACTAAAAAGAATAAAACAATTTACTAGCTTCCATTTGATACCCATATTGCTACAGTAAGAAAAAAAAATTCAACTCCCCGCCCCCCCTCGTTCCGCCATTTGCGGGCGCCATTTTGAAAATTTATATAGCCTATGTCATTACTACAATTTAGACAAATCCAACGACACCTCATATGTCAAAAACCGTCCAGCCGTTTGGGCTGTAGGGCGTGCCAAAGAAATGGACATACGTACATACATACACTCGAAAAACATAACCCTCCTTCTGTCGCAGTCGGGTAAAAATAAACACATGGCTTACGTTATTTATAAAATATTAATTAAAATTATATATTTGATATTACTCTACATGCTTATATCATAAAAATAGTATAATAAATAAACGTCCAACGTAAGGCTAAAAGAAGCTGTGTACATACACAAACAATTAATCATAATAACAACAAAATTATATGCATTTTCATAAGGTTATGACGTTTTGAGCCAGCTTACTTGGTAGCGCGTGCCGTGTGACGTATCCTGAACACAACGCTGTTGAACTTGAACTTACATTATCATGGGTATACTGACAGGAAGACGGGTAGTGTCCAGAGAAATTGAGTCGATAAAAAGAATGTATTTATAAACTCTTTTGCAAAAAAAAACGGGCACTTAAGCAAAGAACTATTTTATAGTTACTATTAGTTTGTTTGACAATTTTAGGTATTGTTATCCTCAGAATTTTATAAATTAATTAGGAAGGAATAGTTTTCATCAGTTTTATCATAACATTTTAATTAAATTATTAAGAAATAATGTTTAAGCTCAAAACACTATGATTGTACCTGCTCGCTAAATAAAAATGAAACGCGTTAATTTCTTTGTTTTTCTTGAATACATTAAAAGCAGATAAAAGTTTAGTATTGAGTGTGACCCCCTCTTGCTGAAATCACAGCTTGCATTCGTCTGGGCATGCTAGTGAGTATATCTTTTATGGTTTCTTGGGGAATACGTTCCCACTCCGCGGTAATCACATTCTTTAGCTCTCTGATGGTCTGCGGAGCCGGCTGCACTGATCTCACTCGTCGCTTCAGAACGTCCCAGACATGCTCTATTGGATTGAGGTCCGGACTTCTAGCTGGCCAGTCCAAACGACGAATTCCGACTTCTAGCATATACGCATCCACACCGCCAGACCGGTGGGCGCGAGCGTTGTCGTCCATAAAAATTGAGTTTTCGCCAAGAGCGGTTAAAGCGGGTTGTGCATAAGGAATTAGAACTTCCGTTATGTATCGGTGTCCAGTCAGTGTACCGTTTTCGATGAAGACTAACTCCGTACGATCCATAGAATTTATTCCTGCCCAAAACATAACAGAGCCCCCTCCATAAGGTGTGATTTCTTCAAAACATGCCTCTGCAAAGCGTTCTCCTCGTCTACGTAGCACTCGCCGACGTCGGTCTTCACCATGCAGAGATATCCTGGCTTCATCGGAGAACAATACCCTATCCCAGTCTTCATGAGTCCATGACACACAATTTCGAGCGAAGCTAAGCCTGGCAACTCGATGTCCACGGAGTAATTTAGGGCCGCGTGCCGGGCGATGACTGTGTATATTAGCAGCGAGAAGCCTCCTCCTGACCGTCCATAGACTAATTTGCACATTTCTTACTTCTTCGAGGGTGTTCTTGAGGTCCGCATAAGAAGATTTGCGATTTCTCAACGCTTGACTAACTAGAAAACGATCATCCCGTGGTTCGGTACATGTCTTTCTGCCAGAACCAGGCCTTCTCTTGACGGAACCGGTCTCTTGATAGCGCTGCCAGGTCCTTTGAACTGTCGACCGACTCACATTTAGCCTCTGAGCCACGAAGCATTGACTGCAACCTTCTTCAAGCAGCGCAATAATTTTGCTCGCTTTTATCACTTTATCTACCATTTTCGAGATTGCTAAACAGCAATAACAATACTCTTAAATGTCAAGGACACCAGATAATTTAATAAAAATTGACAAAAAGTTAATTAGAGTCGATATTAACTATAGGGAATTCGCGCCACAAAATGTAGTTAAAAGTTATTTTCTTTGAAAACCAGGCTCAGTCAAAAATTTGAATTTGGAATGTACTCTTATAAACATTATGGCACTTTTATAACTGGCCAGTAACATGTTCAAATGATTAAAACCTTTTTGGTATTTTATTTTTTTCAGCCAGGAAGAAAATCGAAACCGCCCGTTTTTTTTTGCAAATGAGTGTATATTAATTTATGTTAATAGTGAATTATAATCATTTAATTAAAATTAATAATTAATATAAACGTATTTAAATGTCAGAAAATTAAAGAAATAAATTAATATCTATAAAATGATAATAATATTTTAATCTCTGCATACCAAGCCGGCCAGAGTGTACCGGCAAAAGAGAACTCTTGCAGGTAGGACATAAACTTTTTAGTACGTATGACCTTTATAGTCTTTGTATTATGTACCTACATATTATGTGTCTCTTATTGAGAAGAAACTCCGAGTATTTTTTTTTAAATTATAAACAGGTTTAAGGTTATTTATTGGCGGTGGAACGATATTTCACGTATAACAAAACTTTGGCAGAGTATTTGAAACATTCCGTAAGGTGGCGGATTGTTGTCATGGTATCAACATCTAATAAGAAGACGCTCTGGTGTTGTATGTCTTATTCAAATTAGTTGAAGTCATTCGACATATATAATATACATTTATAATATACACATCGGTTCGAAACATATAATATATCGATATGTACACATTCGATAAATAGCTTGGAACTTTGTTTTTAATAATACTTAACAACAATCTAGCAGAATATAGTTGCTTACGATATTCTATTTTGATTAAACCTTTAATGTTAAGTTATAACTTTACATGCATGCGTAGAGGCAGTTCAAAGCAAAATCTTGCGCAGACATTTTGGACACGTTGTATCGTGATTTCCGTTCGTATTAATAGTCTAAGGCAGGGGTGTTATACTCAAATACAATCTCTAAACTTTAGACATTTAGAGCTTGCATTTAACAGAATTGGCCACATTGTAACACAACTAGCCTAGGTCTAACGGTAGATCTAACTACCTGACTGCGCCAGAATTATGTTATTATGTTTTTCGAGAGTATGTATGTATGTATAATTGTTGGCACGCTCTGCGGCCTGAACGGCTCGATGAATTTTAGCTTGTGAGGTGACATTAGATTCGTATTTACTGTGATAATGACACTGGGTATATCATTATTTTCAACTCTGAGACCGTCAAACGGTGCAAATATGTATTTATACCGTTAAAATCATAGGATCCTAGTCAGAAAAGCAAAAACATATAAAGAGCTCTCTTCCCCGCTCGTTATATTTAAAAGTGACCAAAACGCTGGTGGCTTCCTCCGTCAACGTCAACGTATAGCCTGGCCATTTAAAGAGGTAATGGTGCTAGTATTTTGGGCTTTAGGTTCATTGCCTCGCTGTAGAAGAATGGATGTTATTTTCAATAGAATCTGAATTCCTTAAGTGTTAAAAATATACCTTTTCATTAACGTTATATATTTTTGAAAACAATGGAACTTTTAAAGCCTAATTGAAATTGTATTTATTGGTTTCATATATTCTCTAATTGCGACTTATTTTTCATAGCAGTCATGAGGTTAACTTTCACAAAAAAAAAATCGTTTTTATTAGTTATAAATATACACAGAACTTGAAACGTTATTGATATATTTATTAGCTTCACCTTATTTGGTAATTAATCCATTATATCCCACGTAATATCATAAACTAAGCAAGAATATCTAATAATGTTTAGTGGATTACCAGTAATACGTAACGTAGTAAATATAGAGACATAAAATGTGTTGTAATATTATATAGAAACAAACATTACGTTGCGAAAATCCAAGATATGCGAAGTTGCTACGTATCAAACAACGCTTCATAGAATATCTTACTTTGAGAACATATGACGTTTATCCCCAACAAAAATTATAAATATACGATGTAGTGCAGTTTATAGTGAATTTATAAATTTATTTTTACAATTTGTAAAGTAAAATGAAGAATGAATGGAGAATAAAAAACATGATTTTGTATATATTTTATTGCATTCATATTTTTGTTTTTCATCCCTAAAAGTTTATGGAGTGTCTCAACTATTATATACTAGCGTCCCGCCCCTGCTTTGCGCGGGTAGAAGAGTCGTAATTATATAGCAACAGTTTGCGATATCGAGGGACGCAGCGTGGGCGTAGTCGCATCAAGCGATCGGTGTGAGACCCGCACTTGAAGCTATTTTTGTAAACACCTCACGACTCCTGTAAGATCTACGTGAAAGAACTATCTTTTAGTGATTTCTTTTCTTAAAAAAATAATTATAGCTTTTCGAATAAGCATGAGAATAAATAAAATAAAAAAAAAACAATTTATTTAAATAACATTAAAAAAATCTTGTTAGTATATAAAACGTATTATAATATATTAATATAACACCCTCCATTTTACTCCGGCTATATTTCAATTCCTCACAACTGCAACGTAATGTTGTCTGGAAGAGGTTGCTTATTAGCAATAAGACCGCCATATTGTGCAATAATATTTAGGCATATATCTCTGTAATTTTTCTTTCAAAAGTGATATACAATAAAGAATTATAAATAAATAAATAACTATGCAAGGATATATGTTTGCATTAAAAACGAAATAATTTAAACTTGATGCTCATTATTTTATCACGCAGAGTTAAATGATTCAAAATGTTGTTCCAAAAAGTTAGTAATTGAATTAGAATTAGCGCTGTATTTCACGCTAGCACGAAATTAGGAAACTTCGGAATGTTAATAGTAAAATAAATAGAGTTTACTAAGCCGTTACTTATAAAGACTGTAAACAACCCAAAAACAAACATACTTTTATTCTTTAGAGTAAAAAAGAGACAATTTATAAATATCTTTTCTACTATCTATTATATAACTATTATAAGATCATGAAAAACTATGTGACAAATAGCTTCGGTTATTATTAAATTATACTTATGTAAAACAGAGACGGTCCAGTACATAGTCCTTTCACGAAGATCTCATGAGTAGTATCTCGGGCTTAAGTTCCATTTTCAAATGCTTAATTTTTATTGAAAGTCATCTAAAAATGCAGAAGCGCTACTTGTTACAAAACAAAGTCTGGGAAATGTATACTTACGATACTTACCATATACAAAATATTAAAGCAGTTTATCACGTTAAGCTCTAATCTATTATCTTAAAAAGATAAGAGGTCTTTATGTAGCACTACGAGAACCAGGGGCAGATACAGACTACTATACTATCTGTTGTACTACAAAATATAACTTAAAATACTCTGGGTACTCTTAATTCTAAATATATATATATATATATATTTTATGTTAGTTGGATAGGCAAACTGGCAGACGTGCCACCTGATGGTAAGTGGTCGATGTCGCCCATGAACATAAACTAGTTTACCTAGAACTAGCCCAGCCAACTCATTTATGTCTTGCCTATCCTGAGACATATGATGTTAAGTCTCGGTTCCAGTAATTACACTGCCTGTCTTGCCCTTCTTTCCGAAACACAGCAAAGCTGTTTCACGGAAGAAACAAGCAAGATGGTGGTACCTATGCAGCCGGGAGCGCGGCACAGCGCATCCCTCCCACCGGTAAAAAATAAATTAATATAAATTTTTTGTTATTCTATCGCATAAATGTTTACAAAGGAATTTAGCATGTATATTGTATAAGTTACGCTCTTAACATGGTCATACGAAAACTGGGAGTAATTATCAGCATAGCCTGTACGCTTTTGTGTGGACCATCTGGTGAACCACAAAATGTTGGTGCAAATTGTACATTGCACCGAAAGTACGGTATGGGCTAAATTAGCAACGAAAGTACCTAAAAAGCCAATGAGTGGCTTATATTACGACTAGCTGAGTGTTTTTGCCTCATGAAACGTGCTGTAGTGATGGCAACAAAGTAACTTGATTAAGAGTAGCGTGCCTTCGTTTTAAGGAACGTGCGTCATATTGATGACATTTAAAAGCTTAGTGTATTTTTATTTAAATATTTTTGTAATAGAATAGTGTTTAACTTGTTAGTACAAGTGCAATACTTTTAAAGCTTAATGCTGCTATAATTGTATTAGCGTTTTAGACAAATAATGATAAATATAAGTAATAATAAATAAATAAACAATTAAATATAGTTTAAATAATTTTGAAAATCAGTAGATATAATATATTAAAGTTGATATAAAATCAAGTATTAAACATGGAATCAGTGTTTTATTATCTAGTGATACAATAAAATATATATTTAATAATCTTTTATTTTGACCTTGAAGAAAACACAAGAAAAAGAAAAAAAATAGGAATATGTTCCAAAAAATTGTAACAACACGATACATTTAACAAATAAGTTTCCTTTGTTATATGCTGCCCCGCAGTAAAATGTCGGTCGGACATTGTTTGGTAGCATTTACCCAAATTTCATTATTTTTTTTTTATTTCAGTACGTAAAATATTGTTAGAATTTGAGAGCTATGTAATTAATTTAAAAAAAAATATATTTAAATTTACAACTTTTTAAAATAATAAACGTATGTAATATACGTTTTCTATTTTAAATAAAAATTCTTTTTTTTTTATTCAACAAATAACGACAGGTTATTTCGATTATATTGCTTGCTTATTTAAACGCTAAAATTTTATATAGATTATCTATACACGATATAAATAATAACAAAACCCTACCTAAAAATGTTTCCTGTATGTAACTAGTTTCGTTATTATTTAATCACTCCCGAAACTTAACTGTCATTACAGATAAAAAATATATCTTATAACTTGACTATTTTAATTGCTTAATGTTGAGTTCAATATTTAAATAACGACTAAAGTCGGCAGCTTAATTTATTTCCTGATAACTTTTGAGACCAGACGAATAAAGTATCCAAGTCTAAATAAATGTCTTTAAGATCGACGTATTTATTGAGTGGTTATCGCTTTTAAGATCAATGCAAATTCTCTTATTATGTTTTTACAGAAGGTTTCAGAAGGTTTCATTTAATAAATAATTTATTTACTACGTTGTGAGAGATAGGAAATTTTTTAGATATATTTTACCTAAATTAGGACATAAAATGTGATCATTTTGTTTAAATTAATTCAAGAATTTAATTGTGATGTGCGTATGTGAATATAAGTAATATTGCTTGTAAAAATATATATTGAGCAATTCCATTAGAAGTTTATGTAGGTACCAGAATATATGGAATAAGCTCCTTAGCTCCATCTTATGAGTTGTCAATTAGGTCATTACCCTTTCAGCAGAATGTGTGACGTAGTTTTGATTAATTGCTACATAATTAAGTTCACGCTCCGCCGCAATTTGCTGAGACATAGAGTATTATATTGCATTTTAATTAGATAGGTATAAATTCTCTTAGTAGCCATTTCGAAGAATATATATTACATTTATTTGTTAAATTTAAATACGAAACATTTAGCAGCTTAAACAAATCTTTAGCTGTAGCAATGTTTTCACCACACGAAGAAAATTCTGTTATTTTGTCTGTTACTAACTTGAATGAAATAAGTGAAATATGATTTATTGTACACCAAAGATAAATAAATAACAAAAAAAAAAAAATAACAAACATAAAATTATAACAGTTTACATTCGCTGGCGTTATCCCTAATAGAGCGATCTCTTCCAGGCAACTGGCTTGATATGACATACACCTAAATATTATTATTAAGTATATATTTATCTATGGCGCTAAGGCACTTTAAAGTTACTTTAATATCAGTTTTTATATTAAATATAGTTACACTGATCAAAATATTTTATTAAAACCTTTTTGAAACAAAAATAATAATATTTTCCATTTAATGTTACAGCAATGTTCTATAAAGAGTAACCTTTTTTTTTTTTTAATTTAATGATACTTTGATCTACTAGAAAGAATTTTATCTGAAACATGCTTGTTAGAGAAAAATTTTGCATTTAGCCTAGAACTTTAATCGTCAGACACAGAGAAATACAGATATAGTTCATATTGTCTCTAAGAATTTTTATGTTAATTTTTATTTGTAATAAAGTATTATTTATCTGTTTAAGTAAACTTATAACTGGCATCTCAGAATATATATATTATATAAGTTTGTGGTAATTTGTAACATCCTATTAATTTTCCACTACCGAACAAAGATCTCTTTTCTTCTTATGAAGAAGAACTTGAGCATAATAAATTTATTTAATTAATTATTACCTAATTATCACTGCGTATTGAAGTTCTTGTCATATTAATAATAATTTCCGAGCCAAGATGGTCCAGTGCGGTACGTAAATTACTGATATATGGTCGCGAGTTGAAATTTATGCTGGCAAATTGGATACTTTTGAGGCTAAATTTAATTTTAAAATTTATATAATGATCAGTGTTGAAGATAAGCAAAGTAAGGAAACCTGTACGTTTTGAAAGAAATTCTGAGACATATATATCCGCCTACTCGCAGTAGTGCTACGTGCCGGATTACGCTTCTCCTTAGTTAGAGAAGAGGTAGTTTGGTAATGATAATACGTCTCGTTTAACTTAATTTTAAAGTGATACATTATAGTTTTATCCAACGTTCAGAGTATGTCAAAATGCTAGAACTGTTATATAAATATAATATATGAGTTTATAATTTATTTTTGTATCAGATGAAGTAAGGATGCAACGTGTTTAAACTATTTGTTAGTAGGATTTAAGATGATACGTTCAATAAAATACTTTTTTTGTTTGTTAAATATATACTTTTATACCTCTTAAGTACAAGTATAGTCAACAGTATATAAGACATGACTAATAATATATTTATGCCTCAAATTTTAATGATTAAATAATAGATTTATAATCAAACAAGTATAAAATTATTTATTTATTTCAACGCCGTTTGTTATTGAATACTAAAAGTGTCCATAGACAGAAGACTTTCTGCTTGTTAACACTGCTTATATTAAAAACTTGTCGCCCGATGCGACCTTCTTCTCTAAGCGTCGAAAACTTCTTAAATTATACCCCGACCCTCAGTAATTTCTTTTGTAACGCCAAAGTTGCGAGCACTTCAGAAAGTTTTAGCTTTTTTTTTAAAATAATTCCTTTTATTTTCCTAAATCTAGAGAAAATATAATTTATGGCACGTATTTTAAAAAAAATTTAAAAATATTATGCATACTATAAATATAAAAGTGTATACAGAAACTTTTATATTTATAGTATACTAGCAGCTGCCAGCGACGTCGTCTGCGTGAACGCTATTAGATTACACGTTGTTACAGAATGCGTTGAAGAAATAAAGGTTCACTGCTCGTTCCCCGTGGGTGATAGCGTGATAATATCTAGCCTTTATGTTGACCCGACTTCTTAATAATATTCGTGCCAAATTTGAAGTATATCCATGCAGTACTTTTTGAGTTTATCCCGGACAGACAAACAGACAAACAGACAAAAATTCTAAAAAACTATGTTTTTGGCTTCGGTATCGACTGTGTACCACCTCAAGTATTGTTTTTAAAAAACAACAATATACAGTTTTGACTTTACTACCATAATATTATAGTACCTGGATGACCGAGCTTTGCTCGGTTAAATTATATTTAGATACATTACATACTGATGAAACATAAATAAAATTTTCGATCTTACCGACATAATAGTAAAATAATAGGAATTGGTTATTTAAATAAAAAATAATAAGATCTCTCAATTCAAAAGAAAAAAGGAAAAAAATGGTCTGTAGACACATGGATTCGAACTCAGGTTTTCTGATTTCGAATCCGTCCGATTCCCATCCGAGCTATTAGAAGCTTGTCAATAACAGCGAAATTTACCTTCGTATTCTAATGATATTTTTTAATTGCGTAAAAAAGGGATAAAACGACATTTTCTAATAATAAATCCTAGCTAGTTCGATTTATCGCCCCCGAAATCCCCTGCATACTAAATTTCATGAAAATCGTTGGAGCCGTTTCCGAGATTCAGATTATATATATATATATATATATATATATATATATATATATATATATATATATATATATATACAAGAATTGCTCGTTTAAAGATATAAAGTACCTGGATGACCATAAAATAATATTTACTCGTAGATACATTACATACCGATGAAACATAAATAATATTTTCAATCTTACCGACATAATAGTAAAATAATAGGAACTGGTAATTTAATAAAAAAAGCTTTCAATAATAGTTTTTCTCACAAAAGAAAAAACCTTGAAAAAAAAAGGAAAAAAAAACTGGTCTGTAGACACTTGGTTTCGAACCCGGGTTTTCTTATTTCTAATTCGCCCGATTCCTATTCGAGCTATTATAAGATTGTCAATGACAGCGAAATTTGCCTTCGTATTCTAATGATATTTTTCAATTGCGTAAAAAAGGGATAAAACGACATTTTCTAAAAATAAATCCTAGCTAGATCGATTTATCACCCCCGAAACCCCCTGCATACTAAATTTCATGAAAATCGTTGGAGCCGTTTCTGAGATTCAGATTATATATATACAAGAATTGCTCGTTTAAAGATATAAGATAAGATGTATAGATAAATATTAAAGTTTCTGTATACACTGTTGACGTGAGGCCGAGTGTAAGTTTCAAAAAATTTTAACATCACTTTTAAGTTCACGTTTTCAAAAACACAAACTCGAAAATTGTGTTTAAAATTAGGTCAACGCTGGTGTTATCTTGAATATTTTTATTGGTTATTATAATTGATAGTTTACTAATAAATGAACTCTTTGTGTTTTTGTAGACTTGGCGATATTTTACGAGAAGAGTGATACTGTCCAATAAAATAATCTTAACAATAAATCCAATAAATCAATCTCAATAATAAATATATTTTCTCACTCGTAACATTATTAAAAAATGTTAACCGTGTCGTTGCTTCTATTTTATTATATTTCGGATTTAGAATAGGTTTGAATGTATACATGATAATCAATTAATGATACAATTTATGAACTTTTATTTTATTTGAATTTTGTAAAGTGTAAATAAAAAGCTGACGGTATAGTACGTATAACATATCCTACAAAAAATCTATTTGCGGCATTTATGATCTTGGAGCTCAAGTCTTCCGGATGGTTTTAATAAGATCGATATATTAGCGCCACTTTATTTTTTATATTATGGTATATCTACAAAAATATTGATTACTTTGCCAAAAATAGATATAAACGTGATATAAATACAAGAACGAATGACAAATTTTTTTCATAAAATAATTTGGATTAATGATTTTTATTAGTGACAAAATAGCACGGATAATTCCTCCAATGTCACGTAGAATGAAAAATACACGAAGGTGATTGGCCGGATAAAATTGTACACTACGATTATTTCCACTTTGACACTCGGCAATTCTCGACAATTATTGAGAGAGATCGGAACTACAAATGACACGAGATTCAATGCTGCATATTCATAACATCCTACTAGGATATCATATTTTAAAACCTACTAAAACAGTAATGTTAATCACCTGCAAAAATGTCATTTTTTACAGTAGACCTATGAATAACACAGATTTGGCTTGATTAAATTATTACACCGCATTAATAAAAAGCCGAATTAGACGTTTTTGCGGCCATGACTAAATTTATTTTCAAAACAAAACCATATAAATTACAGATAATTTCATTCAAAACAAATTAATGTAAGGTATTTTATTAGAAAATACAGTAACGCAAACTTCAAATAAAATATTATATATACTACATAGATTTAAATATTTTATGTGAGTAAATTCTAGGATTTTATATACTCTATGTAAAAACACGAACCTTTACTATTCAAACCGAGACATCCCAAGTGTCAAAGTGGAAATAATCGTACTGTAATTCGCTGGGTGCGTAAGGCATAGTGGGGGACACAAAAGTGATGTCAGCGCCCGTTGCGGACAAAATAGAACTACGGGTGGCTCTTTATTATCTATGACCATAAAAGTAACACGTGTGTCAGTTTAATTAAATAAATAAAATAAAATGGGTCATCAAAGTTGTTGTGTAGTCGATTGCAAAAATACTAGTAGAAATAGTAATTGTAAATTTTATAAGTTTCCGGTTGCCAAGTGGAAATTAAATCAGCGAAAAAAATGGATAACTGCTGTTAAAAGGCAAAAGTAAGTATTACTATAACCTACAACCGTATTCTATAGGATAATGTCATATACATGTGTATATCGTGTAAGAAAACGGAGTAATAATTTAATTATTTTTTTTTTTTGTAAAATATTGATGGATCGTTATGGTCTCCAAAACCTATGGATGTTATATGCAGTGAACACTTCATTGGCGGTGAAAAATCAGATGTTGAATCAAGTCCTAATTACGTTCCAACTATTTTTCCATCAGTTTATAGAAGACGTAAAGTCAACGAATCCGCAGTTTTGAGTAGGTACGTAATAAAATTTAGTTTTGATTAAAATATTTAGATTAATAGAAATAATCGACTCAAAAATTAAGACATATTATTTGATATAGTTATTGATTTAGCAATACCTGTTTTATGTAATTTAATTTTTATTTATATTATCGTAAGTTATTAAAAATATAAAAAATTAAAATTTAAGATACATTCTTAAGTATATAATTACGTTAAATAGAGCTATTTGTTATTTTATATATTATTTTAGATTGTTTTTAATATTAATAATGATTTTTTATTCAATATTAATTTTACAATAAACATTTTGACAGATTTTAACACTGCTTAACCTAATTTACTTATTGAGACTTGTTTTAGTTGTTGTAATAATTTTACTTACTGTTTTTAGCTGACCCACGGAAAATTTTTTAATTTAATATTCACTCTGTGTAAATATATCACATTTTACATTGAAAAAAATTTTTTTTCAAGTTTATTTTATTTTTTCAATAGCTATTTGACATCAAATACATGTTTATTTTCTCAAAAGAGCCACCGTAAGTTGTATCGTTAGATGGCGCTAGGGTCACGCACCCAGCGAATAACAAGTTTCCGACTATACTATTTCTACAGTCTTCAAAATTCTACTAAGGTTCTAACCTCAAATACACCGATCAATCTCCTTCGTGTCTTCTCCATTCTACGTGACATTGGCGAAATCATCCGTGCTATCTTAGCACTCGTGAAAGCCATTAAGCCTAATTAATAATATTAAGTTTCCGACTTCGCAAAGTAAATGTCATTCTAAGCCAAGGTCGCATGTATGTATAACAAAATGTCACAAATCATTTTATATGTTTAATAAATACATTTAAACTTTATTTAAAAAAATCTTTAATAGCCAAAGCATTTTATTCGGTACAAGATTATATTCGTATATATTCCTAGATGTGCCCGTGGGGTCGCCCGCACATAAGTTTTACTTTAGTATGTAGTTGTGTGATTGGAGGTACTAACTAAGCGGTTTTGATGAAATAAATACTAAATGCTACCTAAGGATATGCTATAAGATTTTCATGTAGATTTTCTAACCTACTTACTACTTTTTAATTTTAGCAGTAATAGACGGTCGGATGGACAGACGTATAAGTATTTCTTTAAATACAATATTTTTTGGCGAAAAAATCACAAAAAAAAAGAAAATTTCAATTTTATTATATGTATAGATAAAAGAATCCGACAAAGATGTTGTGGGTTTAGTAATATTGGCTTATAGCATATGACTAAACTTATAACAGTAGAACAGTCTATTGAATATTTTTAAAAGGGTGACGCAGTAAAATCTACATTCTAAATTGGTGGTAGCTTTATATAATCAATATTTAATTAAAGATTAAAGACTAATACATAATTTGCAAAATAAGATACCGATACCGATATATCGGAATCGGCGATATTAATTTGCCGATACACCGATACATTTTGAATTTCGCGCGCTAATGTTAACCCACCGAATAATTTAAGAATCTAGTGTTTCCTGAATAAAAATCTTATAAATGTCAATTTTAATTATTAATTTTTGTCTTCTGATCTTCGAGCTGTTATCAATTACTATTCCAAATAAATATTATAACAAGTATGAGTAATTTTATCTGTTATTAAACCCACACTCTTTTTATACCTTTCGAGGTTTCTTTGAATCTTCGCTGTCCGTATCGGTTTTGTATTGGCGATACTTTTTTATAAGTATCAGTATCGGCGACACTTTTTTTTTTATAAATATCGGTATCGGTATCGTATCGACCGAAGTGCGTATCGATGCATCCCTATTTAAAATTGCTTTTGAAGCTCAGTGGAATATATATATATATATATATATATATATTTTATTTTATTTTATTTGATTGCGAGATTTTAAAGACAACAAACAAAACAAAGACTCTTTTAATTATATTCAATGCTATTATTTAACGCATTGGTAGCTGATGATTATATGTAAATTATAATATGCACTCGTCCATATAAACTTTAATCAAAATCTCACACTAGTCCGTGTACGTAATGCAACTACTTTAGAAGGTTTACAAAGTTTTTTTTTTTTTAACGAGTTAGAGTTAGTAGATGGTACTCGTATAATAGAAGTTACGAGCTGAGATTAATTTCCATAAATAAAATTAATATTGATAATATTAATATAACAATTCTATAGTCGTAAAAGACGTGCTAAATTTATAGAAATGTATACGTTTAAAATAGACAATTGATAGCATTTCATTATGAAGCGACAGTCAGGGAAAGAGAGCAATTAATATGAAATACAATTATGGTTATGACAGGAATAGAAATTATTTAGACGATATTATTTACAAAATAAATTCATTCTTTTTACTTCATATTTGATGAGGTAATATGAAACTGAGATAATTAAGACTGACATTTAAAAGCGTGTACTTTTCCTTTTATCTTTCTCAATGATATTTAATTTGGACAGAAATAAAAATAAATGAATTCGTATAAAATATTAAATTAAATATTATCTTTTATGACTGACAAAAATTATGTTTTTTTACAACATAAAAAATGTTATTGGGGATATTTCGAAGTCCTTTTGTGTCAAAAATATCATTTTTTATTGAGTTTTAATATTATTTTCAATAGAAAGCTGTTACACAATAAAATTTGTAATTCGTTACGTAAAACGTTAATTATTTCGAAAGCATAGCCTTAAACACATATTACGTGACTGAAATTAGCAATTATTATTGATCGTTTGTTATTTTGTTGAAACTGTAGAATTATAACAAAAATCTAGGCTATTCCATATAATTTGTATCAAATTATAATTAATATTGAATGCTTCAAATTATATCATATTAATTTAATTCGTGTTAAAATCTACAACGGATATTAGTAATTAATACAGGTACACAATGTGCCATGAGCTTATTGATCGAGGAATTAGGCACTATAATATATTGTTACGCCGCGGTTCGGAATTTTAGTCTGAAATATTAGCAAATGAATACATATAAAGCTTAACTTATTATATCTGTAGTTATGTAGTACCTACATTTATAGGAATACATCCACTAAACATATATGTAATTATGATACGTATTACACATTTTTACCACTTTTAATTAGTTCTTATATTACTTGTGTCATAATATCGATGAGTATAATGATTTCTACACTTATAACATAAGTAGCCTGTTTGCATGACATCCCCCGTTTGCATGTATATGTCGTAGCATCATTATTTTCTCTATTCATTTCCATTGCGTTATTGTGATTCATATAGTGGGCATTATTATGGGAACTTTTGGTTCAAATAAAGAAAAGTGAAATTTGCAATCAAGATTATATTTCAAATTAACAATAATCACTCAGTACTTTATTACAAAATATTATAGCACTTCACAATCACTATGTACAGTCAATACGGAACGCAAGACAGTTTCTAACCGTGCGTCCGACCAAGCTACCTCTTGTTCGGTCGCCACAGAGTTCTTTGTATATTATGTATGTAAGAAACTTAGTCCGGCCCACTGTCACGACGTACACTCTGCCAAGTACAAGTAGATGGCGCTGGCGTTCCGATTAGTTGTGATAATGACTCGATTCCGACATATATAATATTAGTACTCACATTTTTCTTGGGTAACTGTACACTTATCATGTGAATATGTTTATATCCTATCTATATATACAAAAAGTATATAAACTACATATTTTTCATAATAAAACAATAATAATAGGTACTTAAAACGTAATAAGAGCGTATCTTATTTTGTCACGTGACAAAAATTCAGAACTAGACAATACGCAACCGTCACAACTCGAACCTCGAACCAGAAAAATAGATTGTCGTGGAAGCAAAAAACACACACGCACACGCACACGCACACGCACACGCACACGCACACGCACACGCACACGCACACGCACACGCACACGCACACGCACACGCACACGCACACGCACACGCACACGCACACGCACACGCACACGCACACGCACACGCACACGCACACGCACACGCACACGCACACGCACACGCACACGCACACGCACACGCACACGCACACGCACACGCACACGCACACGCACACGCACACGCACACGCACACGCACACGCACACGCACACGCACACGCACACGCACACGCACACGCACACGCACACGCACACGCACACGCACACACACACACATACATACGTACATAACCTTAGTCTGCTTCCATCTCATGTTGTTTGGGAGCTTGTTCTATAGTTTGACAGATTTTACAGAAAAATAATTTAAGATTACCAGAATGGAGAGAAGGAAAAGAAAGATGAAGGGACTTTTTGGACTGAAGCTACCAATCATGATTTTCACCCAAAAAAATTAAACTTTTCTTTTAACTAAAGAAGATAAAGAGGGTCAAAAAGAATATAGAGAAGTAAGTATTCGGAACTCTCAGCATTTTCGAATAGGAATCCATTTGAGTTGAGCTCGATAGCACTCGATAGTGACAAACGTGATCAAATTGTAAATGTTGTTGGTTATTAACCGACTTCAAAAAAGGGAGGAGGATTTTAAGACTGTGTGTGTTAATGTGTGTTACTTTATAACTTTTTACAGGCTGTACCGATTTTGATGATTTTTTTTATATTCGAAAGCTGATGCTTGTCATGTGGTCACAATTTCAGCGAGATCTGATTAGTAATTTTAAGTTATCCCTAATAATGCGTATTTAATTGACTTCGACTACGTTGATGATGTTCTCATTTTATTACTTGTCGATGTAAAATGAACAAAAAAAAGTTTAAAGTTTTTAGTTTGGTAGAGCATCCCGTAGTCCCTTCCTCTAGTTTGGGGATGTTCTGATAAAGATCTTCCGAGACATGCAACGGAAGTCTTCAATAAATGACAGCAAATATGCTGTGGGTGCGGCAATCAGATCTATATGCAGAATTTACCCAATCAAACAATATAAAATCATTTCATTTTATCATTTAAAAAAACATGTTAAATGTTAGTGTTATCTTGAGTTAGACTGTATCGGTAGACTTTAACTCAGTGAGTGTATCCGGCCACGACACTTGCAATGATGTGGAAATAACTCAATATCCCGTTTTACATTTAAATCATAGACTATTTCTATTATTAAGCTTCACAAGTTTTATGAATCATTACCTACATGAGAAGGATTATTAACTTTGACGTTCGTTAACGCTTGTTCATCGACAGAGTTCGAGTGGCCATTACAAGGCAACGAGCCACAATTACCCGCTCTACTGGGATTAGAATAATTCATTATTATATGCGACACAGATGCTTAGGACTTCGTTCACTTGGAATTCATTATTCCTTTCATACAACTATTAGGTAGCTTTTTATAAATAAATAAAAAGTCGTCTGTACAGAGTACACACGTCAGATGTGAAACTTGTTTGGCAAACTCAATGAAAAAATTAATTAATTGTTAATAGACGTCAGAGACTAAACTGCCTAGAGCAATCGGTTCAATTAACTAAATATATATATATATATATATATATATATGTATATATATATAATATGAAATTTGGCACAGTTTAAAGTTTATATGGAGAAGAAGTGCAGAAAGCTAAAATTTTTCATATTAATACTCAACAAATACATTAAATTCATTAAAAAAAAAAAACCATTACACACACTACGGCACACAAACATATGTACAATGACAGATATACACAATTATTGTTAATGTCTGTTGCCAAACGATTTTTTTAAATGAAATTTGTTATCACAGATCAGGTTCAATGACTGCTGCATATGCTCACCATGTCATGCGCAATTATATTTTTATGATGTTGACAATGTTGTCAATTATAGATTAGGTCGAATTTCAACCACTGGGCGACCACTAGTATATATAATATATATCTCTTATTAATACTAGTATATATAATATATATCTCTTATTAAACTAAAAGTTTAACCTTTATTTTAGTCTCTTGTATTTTGTGTTGGTGATAAGTCAAAGTTTTTAATAAGTAACAATTTACTACAAAGTTTGAAGATAAAAATAATATAAGCAATTAAAAAATCCATGTCAAATATCCTTAAAATGGCGGCCTGGCGGGATATTTTTGCCTCAATTTTTTTCTCATATGTAAGAAAGACGAAAATTAATTTATTTTACTATGCTTTTTATATATGTTGCTTTTTCTTTCGGGCTATGTACATCTATCCGTCCTTTATTATATATAATTCTCTTTCGGACTACGTACATCTATTCGTCCTTTATTCAGACTCTTGTATCGTGACGCTTTCATGTGATGCCTTGAAATTTTACCCTCAATGCGCACAAAGAAGTTTCACTTCAAAAATATATAACATGGACTATACATACCCTTATCAAAAAGATGAAGTGTTATAATATCAATATAAAATAACACCTACAAGAATAATTTTTCCAATATTTGTTAAACCTGCGGCGTTGACCTTGCTATAAGTTTTACTTAAATACTCGTATATTATATTGTATGTAGGTGTTCCTGCACCCACGTTACAACGTATAGGTAATTAAATAAAATATTTAATTTAGGACATTTATTAATGTTTCTATTTTTGTCTTCGTTTTTTTGCATGGCAAATTTTTTTATATGTATATGTGCACTTTTACAAAATATAATACAAAAATAATGATGTGTTCTAATTATAATTATACTAGCTTCTGCCCGCGGCTTCGCCCGCGTGGTTGCTGATTATCGCGAGCAAAAAAAATTATCCTATGTTGCTTCCATTACCTCTGAGTAGTTTTCACGTTAAAACGTAACAAACAAACTTACTTTCACATTTATAATATTAGTATGATTCGATTTGATATTTACGTGACCGTCAGTAGGTAATACAGTGCAACGGTATTACAATACTCAGGGTTGGAACTTCATTACTGGAATAAAATGGAAATAATATTTTTTTTTTTATATAAAAAGTATCCTATGTTACTTCTAAAACCTCCAAGAATATGTGTACAAAGTTTCATGATAATAAGTTAAGTAGTTTTCGCCTGAAAACGTAACAAACAAACATTTATAATATTAGGAATAGTTCTAATTATATTATTAGTTCTAATATTAAAAAAATACATACGAAAATGTTGAAACCCATACATAAAATAATAATAAATAGTAATAACAAATATGGTAATTTCAAATGATTATGTTATGGGTCTATTAGATATGGCTGTATTAGCATTGAGACACGCTTTAGTCAAATTATGTGTTTGTTTGGACTAGTCTCATACATTTGTGTTATTTATTTGCAAAAAAAACAAAAACGAGCCAAATAATTTATAATTGAATTTTACTTATATGTTAATATTAGATTACGATTTTTTGACAAAATTTTAATTCATTGAAAAATGTATTTACTAATAGTAATATAAAGTATTAAATACTAGCAGTGATGTGTGTACAAATACGAACTCATATAATAAAGACTCAATGTTACCTCGGGATATTTTTCATAATTTTCATGCTTATTTTTAACATACACTTAGTATTTTTACAATAGTATGTGTTTAAATAAACAGACAGACGAAGTATAATTTTTTTAGACCATTACAATAATTTTAGTCAAAATTTTTTGAAAATAGTTAAAAAAAAACAGACACTTGAAATTTACAATTTTATTACACAAAGAGTTTTGAGTTAAATGCGCGTGTAGGCAAGATATTTATATGCAAAAATAACCAAAAAGGATTAATTAATATGATCCGATTAAGGGAATATCAAAATGAAAATTTTCATTAAAAAAGATGGCAAAAAGAATTATATTATGGGTTGAGAGCTACTGAACCATCCCAGTAACCTGTTTCCCACAAAGCTAAAAATAAAAAAAAAAGTTAATAAAAGATAATTAAATTTTTTTTTAAATTATCTTTTATTATCGGTCAATTATGAAATTACAATTCTAGCAGGCATCTCGCGGTTGCGTCACCATCCCTTAAATTTTTGAAAATGTCAAAAAAAATTAAATCTAAATTTCGTAATTAAACTCTAAGTCTATGGCAACATTCAATACAAAGTCGATAATTCCTCAGTTATTAATATACAGATGAACCTGAACATTGATATTGGAAATAGTTTAGAAAACAATTTAAACGTTACTGATAGTAACTGGCGTTACTACGTTCTGGCGTAGTTGTTTCATCGGTACAGTTCCAGGTTCGATTGAGTTTTTACAGCAAATGCTGGTTTTTGATTAGGATGTTTTTAGCATTACCCTTTTCTTACATAAGAGATGAGGCCTTTGTTTAACCCTGGGGTAGTTGTGGACTGGTGACAATTACTATGCTGACAAGTCTTATAGAATAGCAAACTTATAGAAGATCAAAGAACAATCATATTATAAGTTGATTATGTGTATGCATGATATCGAATATGGGACTGAATAGCTAGCACACCTTCAAGGTGTGCTCGAGATGGGCAACACTGCGTCCTGACGTCGGTACTCGGAGGGGACTTATTACTCCCGAGCGTCATCACCGCGATGCTCGGAGACGACGAGTCCTGGAAGGCGATTGTCTCCTTCTGCGAGACAGTAATGTCCCAGAAAGAGTCCGACGAGTGGGTGAGAGAGAAGGCCGCCGATTTGGCCTCCATCCGCATGTGACGAATGGGGGAGCGTAGGAGGCGCTACTTAATGCGCCTCCAGTAACGCCCCTGTGCCCGTGTCGGGCCAGAATGGGAACCCGGTCCTGCTAGACACGGCGTCGTGGGGACTGTTCAGAGGTGACCCGGACATGGGGACCCATGGAGAAGAAGTGTGGCCTTTCCGCCGAGGCCAGCTTGTCGCTGAAGGGATTCTGTTGCCTGCAGATCCAGGACCCTCCAATTAAAGCGGCTGAAGGCTCCCGCAGAGGTTTAGTACGGTATTGAACCCCCAAGTGCTGAATTCGACAAACGGCTTAGGATTGCCTACCCGGGCGTCCTGGATATCACCCGTAAATGGGTTCCCCTGGGATACAAATAAAAAAATGTGACTGAATAGCTGTTGAACGTTTAACTGATAAGCCAAGAAACATAAACCACAGCACTTGCTTATTGATTGTATAGAGTTTTATTAGCGTATTTATAGGCATAACGGTCTAAATAAAACTTATATATGATATACACGATGAACATAATATATGATATATGCTAAGGGCTATGATAAGGGATGCTCATCGTGTATAGGGTTGTCATACATTTATGAATTAAAAATTGTAATTTATCACCAATTTCCTAGTTATACATTCAAAATTTTACTTTAATATTGTTTCCTAGAACTTAACCGCTAAATACGTAATACGAAAGAAACTTAGCTTATTGCAAAAATTTATAAATTTTTAATTACTAATATACATCTAACAACCATAAATTTTAGCACAGACGGGAAAATTTCGCAGATAAGTAACATTTGCATATTTTTTTTTGAAGAGTCGTTATATTGTTTTAGGTAAATTGTAATCGATTTTTATGCACAACTTTAAATATTATATTTATTCAACGTAAGTAAAGTAAAATAAATAATAAAAGTGAACGAGTGTCTGAAAATAGATTTTTAATCAGAATAAATCCATTTTAAAACAAATGTTTTATTTTGTCTGCTAGTCAGGGATAGTGTAGCTATTTTTAATATAGGCATATACATATTTATGAAAATATTTAGAATTCATTTAGTAGGAAAATAGTTATACCCACGTAAACAAGTAATTTTACCTCGTTTCACTCATTAAATAAATATTAATACATAATAATATAATATAATCTACGTAATAACAACAGTATTTACTATTTATAATTTAGTATTATTATTTATAATTACACTTCATAATAAAATCTTATATATATATATATATATATATATATATATATATATATATATATATATATATATATATATATATATATATATATATATATATATATTATATTATATATATATATATATAGGAGACTTTCTATAGATATAGTCACTCATCACGATATCTTTGAAACTATAAGATCTGGAGATTTGTAATTTGGTAGAAATATTCTTTTTGCCGAGTAGAGGTCAGCTAAGAACGGATTTTACGAAATTCTACCTCTAAGGGGAGGAAAAAGGGAGTCAAAGTTTGTATGGGACAACGTAATTCCTTGCTCCAATCTACTTCAAATTTTGCATAAATATTCTTTAACAGAATTGATTGAAGACGTGTTTCGTATTTTATCGAAATTCATCCCCTAACGGGGTTAAAAGGGGAAAGAAAATTATTTTGATATAAATACTCCTTAGTGATTTTGATTTAAATAAAAAAAAAATTGACACATGTTTGACAACTCAATCCGTCTATTATAGAATATTTTCCAGTATTGACGCAGGTGTAGGTGATATCTTTTTTTGGGTGCTGTAAATATACCGTGTGATCGCTTTATTGTAAAATAGTGTTTAATATAATATTTTTTACTTCAATGTTGGTGTTGTGTTAAGTCAAGAGTTTTAAACTAAATGACTCATCAGCAAGGCATCTGTAGTTCACAATGATACAGATATAGAAGACACCGAAGTGAACTTGGAAACATTTTTGAATTATACGGCATTAAAACTCCAATTAGTATAGATTGGCACCACGGACTTATAATGTTGGAACAAGATCAGAAAACATTATAAATAATGTACCCATTTAACTTTATCTTACACTAAAACTAAAAAGGAGGAGATAAAAGCTATCTTGGACTATTATTAAATATAAAAATATGTTTAACATAATTATACACACGATTGTCTGTTCTTAAGGTAGGCAACTTAATGCCTGTGTTTTAAGTAACAGCCGACTGGTATAATTTTTTTTTTTATAAATATACATATAAATAATACTTATAGAAATAAATACATATACTCCAGACTCGAGGCGGGAATCGAAGCCACGATACTCACGGGTCACTAACAACTGTGCCGAGTCAATCAAAATTTTAAAAATAATTACTTGCGGGCTTATTCAAATCTAAGAGACAAAATCGTATTGACTTGTGGTGTAATTATACCAACGATACAACGAACGAAGCATTGATGACCGTTCTGGTGTAGTGGTGCGAGTCGCCTCGAGTCGCCTCAATGCCTCGCCTCAATGCCGGTGGTCACGAGTTCGATTCCCGCTCGGGGCAGATATTTGTATTTATGCCAATATTTGTTTCAAGTCTGGGTGTATGTCCTTGTGGGTTTCCCCACCGTGCCCCGGAGAGCACGTAAAGCCGTCGGTCCCGTTTGTTATCATGGATACCTTATAATAATATTATCCGCCAACCAGTGGAGCAGTGTGGTGGATTAAGTTCCAACCCTTCTTCTATGTGGAAAAAAGGCCTTCGCTCAGCAGTGGGTTGTTTACAGGCTGATACAATACAGTACAGTACAGAAGCATTTGTGGCCTGCAGTGACGAAACTGAGCCTTACCATAAATATTAGAGTCCATCTAAGGGGAGATGTTACTGCCGGACAGTTCTCAGACCTGTTGCTTAAAATAGGAAATGGTGATTTCCGGGAACTGGATAATAATATATTGGATAATAATATAATGTATTTGTATATGAGTATGTATTTACCATAAACAAAGCTTAAGGTCTAACTCTTAATGTAACGGGAGTATACTTGAGGGCAAGCTGCTTCCCACCCCTATGCCAGTTGTATGTGGCATGTTTCAGAGTAGCCTGGTGATTCTAGCACCCCGAACGAAAAACAAAAATTTTTGTTAAATACCCGTGCGAAGCCGGGGCGGGCTGCTAGTTCATAATAAAACGTAACCGTTTAAATCTAGATCTTGAGATATCATAAAAAAAATATTTTTCCAGTACCTATTGAATAAAAAACATCCATCAAAAATACAAAAATCCACAAAAACCATCGTTTTGAGCAAAGAACATAAGTATAAAACTGATTAATTATTGCTCTGAAAAAATATTTAATATACATACGTCGACACAAATTATATTAACAATGTTCATATATAAATAATAAATAAAATTATTAAATATATAATATCATATGAAATATAAATTACGTGCTATATTGAAATTCCCAAGAGACTATTACAATTTCTATATTAATTAGTTCACACTCAACGAGACAGCTCACCTTGGGGACTTCAGTTCTGTATTTATATCGAGTTTCTCGGAATATCTAGATAGTAAGTATTATTATTACCTGAGCTACTAAAATTTAATATTTTCCTTTATTATAATAATTTGTATAGCATAAATATATGTTTATGTTTATGTTTATGTTTACAGTTTTACACACAAGGTCGTCTGTTCCTAAGGTAGGCAACTTAATGCCTGTGTTTTAGGTAACAGCCGACTGATATAATTTTTTTTTTTAAATAAATATACATATAAATAATACATACATATAAATAAACATATATTACACCCAGACTCGGGGCGGGAATCGAACCCACAACCCTTGGAGCAGAAAACAGGGGCACTGCAAACTGCGCCAACGGGTCAGTCAATAGTTCAATAATTTAATGTTAAACTAAATTTACTGTCACTTTTAATTAGAAATTATATTATGTTGTTGTGGAAAACCGTAATGACCGTATAACGCAGGAATCGACATCAGATGATCACGGGTTTAATATTGGGTAGGGAATGTTTAGTTTTCGAGGTCTAAATAATTTTTTTAATTTTTTTTTTCTTTAATATTTAACGAGTGTTTGTTCAAGTATTGAAGATGACACCAATTTTTTTAAATTCATTTTGTGTTTGGCGGTAAGGCGAGAAAACCACAACAACACAAAATTAATTTTAGTTTCGGAAGAAATTCTGCCAACACGCAGTGGAGTAGCATGGCGGATCCTTTTCCAACCCTTTGCCTTTCATTTAAGAAGAGACCGTAACTTGGCATACTGTTCATTACATTTAGTCTGATTTTTGTATTTAATGTGATAATAAGATATATATGAGATTGTTATAGATCAATCAATAAGTATATTTCATATAAATGTTGCCTTTGAAACTTTTTATCTTTACAAGTTTAACGTTTTAATTGAAGTTATTCCTTATATTTTCCGCGAGGCCAAAAATAAGGTTTCCGCAACTGAATTTATGTAGCGTAAAGAAAGTAGAAACTTAATATTTCTTTGCAAAGTTTGTGGAAAAGTTTTTATTGAAAAATGACAGCTGGGCCAAGCTACAGAAATGCAGTGTAATTTTTTGTTTGATATAATGTAGTTGAAAACAAACAATTACAATTGCTTTATCTTAATAATTCTTATTTTGAACAGCTATTAAGCAGGACGCGACTTAATCTATGTTGAACTTAAAATTAAAACAAACAGTTAAGCGTATATATATATATATATATATATATATATATATATATATATATATATATATATATATATATATATATATATATATATATATATATATATATATATATATACGATACGCTTAACCTACATATGTATACATATATCACTCACTTAGCTTGAAATATATAAAACAATAAAATAATTCTATAAACAAACAATAAAACAATGATTATTATGATTTTATTTAAATTATAAAACAGACTTATGAGCTCCAAGCAATATCTTACCCAATCTTAAATTCAAAATAATATTTCGAGATAACGCGCTACCGTTTAGAAGGTTATACGGATTAAAATAAATAGCTTCCGCGCTAATAAATCGAGACCACGATCGCATTGACGCTCGAGCTGATTTCCGGGCTTTTAGCCAATTGAGAACATTTTCAGTTTTGCCGTCATGAAAATTCGAACGTTATCAAACAGCGAGAGATGCTCATAAATTCGTAGAGGCCTTTTTGCCGTAATGCCTTTCATATTTCTCCCAGCACACTGCGGGTGCCGCTCAAATAAATTACGGTCATCAATAAAAATCTCGGTGAGGAGATCCTATGACTTATTTAATTTATATTCCATCACGGCCGTATTTATCAAATATCGAGGCTTTATGGTTAATATTTGGTTTTAATAGTTAAAAGTGTTTTACCTTATTCAATTTTCATTTTTCATAACAAAATATTTTTATAAATGTTTCTGATGATATGTTATAAAAAATCAAAATTTATTTAACAATAAGTTAATTATATTGTTATAGAAATAAACTCGTTTATTATTATGTTATTGTTTATTCAAAATCTAATCAATTTAAATTGAACAAGTATTCTTCATTAAAATATAAGTTAATTAATTAAGTTTTTTACAACGACCACATCAGTCACAAGCGTTTGTCGATGTTCGTCACGAAGTTCTGTTATGTTTTTAATGAAATATCGGTCAAATATGAAGATAATTTTTTCATAATTTAATTGAATTATTTAAGTAATTTTTCTTATAAATAAATTAATTTATTGTTAATAATTATTTCAATATATAATGCGTGGTATTTTTCACAATAATAAATACCAAGTTGTTAACTTAAAATATATTTTTTAATGTAGTAATTTTTTGCCATGATGAGTTTTCCAAAAAAATGAAATAACTTTTTTGAAATACTGTTGTTGAGACACTATTTGCATCTGTATAATATAAGATTATTTAATTAATGAATGTGATGTGTGATGTGTGAATTAATGAATGTGATGTGTGATGTGTGTGAATGTGAATTATTTAAATGATTGTTACTATAATTGTTAAAATGGACTGGAATTATTGTTAAATTTTTTTTTAGGTCCAAAAATACAGTGAGGTTATTATACATAATAATGTTTATATGTACACATGATAATGTTTGTAATCAACGTCTAACGCATTGGGTAACACCTGTAATGTTGGATGTAAGTTTATGGCTTAAATAAATAAATAAATAAAAATAAATAAATAAAAGATAATAAAGTAAAAGATAAAGATATAAATAGTGAGCTTACTTTTGTATATGAAATAAATAAAATTTTATAAGATATGGGGACCCATTTTCGGTACGCTTGAAACAGGAGTTCCCACGAAAATTACTATGTATAACGCTTAATTACTTTTTATTTACTCTGTCAGACTCTATTTCTTAAGACTAAATTTGAAATACGAGTAATATACCTATACCATAGAAAAATTACGACCGTTCTGGTGTGACGACCGTTGTGGTGTTGACGACCGTTCTTGTGTAGTGGTGCGTGTAGTCGCCTCAAACGACGCGCCAGTGGTCACGTGTACGATTCCCGCTCGAGACAAATATTTGTATTGGTACAAATATTTGTTTCCGGTCTGGGTCTATGTTCTTGTGGATCTCTCCACCGTGCTTCGGAGAGTACGTAAAGCCGTCGGTCCCGGTTGTTATCATAAACACCTGATAACGATCGTTACTCATGGTAGAGAAATTATCCGCCAACCCGCAGTGGAGTAGCGTGGTGGATTAAGCTCTAACCCTTCTTCTATATGGGGAAGAGCCTTTCACTCAGCAGTGGGTTGCTTACAGGCTGATATAATACAGTATAGAAAAATGATACTTAATTAGGTTTCCTACAGACACGTTTATAACCTAGTCCGACGCTTTCGCAGACGATGACGACACTGAGTGATACATATGACCTGCAAACTGTGTGTGATACTGCAATCTATTTTATCGTAAATTATTGGCTGAAGTTGAGATTGAATAACTGGTACCAGCATCAAAGAAATGAGAGTAATACAGATATTCTTTTTATAAATTAGATAAAGTTGGAATAATATGTATAGAAAGTAAAAAATTCTCTGTTTTTGTTTGATAAGTTAATTTTTTTTCCAATTTTCTGACTTAATATTTTATGAGGACTAAAGAAACAAATGCTATTGCCGAAACCCAACTCAATGATATTTTTGAATTAAACTGAACTTAAGCAGTCTGAAAACATCCCATAGCTGGGCTTAGATTTAGTTACCTTTTCCTATTAGTATATATGATTACAGACAGCTCAGTTTGTCAGGATGTTTCACGGGTTGACAGATACAATTATTTAATGCAAAATAATAATTTGTTTTTACGGTTTGCAATAAACATTTGTGAAATTAATCATTGTATGATTAGGACAATGATTCCAATATTGAAGAATAAATCGGCTACTAATCCATTCCAGTTTAACAGGGGTTTCAGTTATTTTTATATTCGATTACTTTAATAAGAATATATTTAGCTACATTCCTTTTTTTCTTGAAAAATACTATATCTTGGGTTGTACATTCAGTTCCCTTTAAGGTGTGTGATGACATTCAGTCAGAAAAGATTAAAAGGACAATAAAATATTTTTATTAGTTTTGGAAAGAAATCTCGTATCAGTTTAGTTCAAACAAATTTGAATAGCAATTTACACAAAATTACCAAAGTAAACAGACGTCTTTTTTTAAATCGTAGGAAAGAACTTTATATTCTATTTATTCTATAAGCTTGACTAAATAAAATCTATTTTCCATTTACATATTAAAACGTACGCCGTCCCCAATCCCCAACACATACATTTTTAAAGAGGAGCCATTAAACAATAAATTCACTCGTAATATATTCTACATTTTTATCAAGTTCGAAACTTCTAAGAGAACAAGCAGACGGCTCTCTAAGTGCAAAGTGCAAAGTTTAAACTCACTGAATTATCAAATAATGCTGTCAATTTTTGTATGTTTTTATGCTAGTAGAGTAAAATATTAGCAACTAATATTTTAAAAAGCAGATTATAACGTATTTACTAAATATCTATAATACTTAAAAAGAATGATTCGATAAGATCAATAATATCATAACTAGTAATTACTTTTTTGCTGAGTTAAAATAAATAAATATAAAATAAGTTCTTTTTACTTAATTTAATACACAAAAGTATGTAATAATGTACAATTTGTGTAATTGTTTATTAACGTCGAAATTTTGAAACGAGACTGAATTTCTTCTTTATATACCCACCTTACGTGTACCTTATAATATCGACGTGGACCTGTGTCTGATTCTACAAAACTAATCTTGATTATGAAAGGTTAATATTTAGCCAAAGATCGTATTTTAATTAGAGAAGGTAGAGTACTATCTGCTAATTGCGGAATCACGTTTGGCAGGACATGCGGTCTCCGTGCAATAGCCCTATTGACGTGTGTAATGGAGGATTCGTTGAGTTTCTATAATATGGCAAACGAGGCGAGAAAATGATATATCGAATTAGCCTTATGCCAATGCCTGAATTCGAATTGCCAATGGCTGACAAATGGGACATCCATTACATTAACTGCTATAAGTTTTTATTTTGTAATTGACAAGACTTATTTGAATATCAAAATTAAATTTAAAAAAAAGCTATAACAATATTTTCATTATTTTCTTATTTTTACGTTCAATTTAATTTATTTTTAAACCGAGTAAAAATAAATAATTAAATCAGATATTTCAAAAATAAATTCAAGTTTAGTTCGCAGAAAAATGATGTTTTTGTAGCTGTATTCTCAAAAATATATAAAAATATTCTTGCGCTGGCAATATAATACAACTTTATCCACAATTGGTAAATCAATATTTGTCGCTAAGTATTTGTTTGATCAAGTATTTTATCTAACGTAGGCATAAGGCGAGGCTAATCTGAATTAATTCTCAACTTCGAAATATGAATTTGACCTGTTCGATAATAAATCCTCGCGGTTTGTATCCTCTGCAAATTGTATCCGGCCATATCGTAACATTCGTATGTCGTACGCACTCAAGCAAATGGGATTTACGTGAACGCAATTACTGTTGTGTACAGATTATGCTGTTATAATACACGGCATATATTAATTGTGTATTTATTAATATCAATCTATATGATATTAAATATTACATTAACATTAATAAGAAAATTGCAACAAATAATGTAGCTTTTATTATGTTCAGGTTGTATTATATTATAATATACAATCAATATAAAGAAAAATATGTCTTTGCTATTGATTAAATTCGAAAATACTGAACCAATTTTATTTATTACTAGCGGCCCGCCCCGGCCTCGCACGGGTCTTTAACTAAAATTTTAAAAATTATACATTTATATTTTTTATCACCTACACCTGCGTCGATACTGGAAAATATTTTATAATAGACGGATTGAGTGACAGATTTATTATATCTATATACATACATACATACATACATACATACATACATACATACATACATACATACACATATATGTATATAGATAGTACGGATAAAACATTTGAACTGTTTTTTTTATTAATTATTTTCTCATTGATGAATACCATATTTTAATACTCGTAAGTATTATTCCCGACGAAAACAAATCCAAAAACACAAAAATCATAAATCGTTCCAGTCGTTCTCGAGTTATAAACGGTGTAACTAACACGACTTTATATATATATATATATATATATATATATATATATATATATATAAAAAGTATATATAGATACATATAGATTACAACTTAAATAGCTATAACCATCCAACTTTGTACAATCAACAAACAAATAACGACCAAATATTTTAAATTTTAACAACGAACAAACAATCAAGATTGTAGTACCCTAAAGTATTTAATTATATACAAAAAAGAAAACTGATTTTTAAATACGGGCGAGTGTCATTCTTTTGGCCGAAGTTTTGGTCAGCGCGATTCAGAAAATTATCTGCGCCATCTATCGTATAATTGTAGAATATCGTTTTTATATTTAGTGACATTTAACATAATTAATATTTAACATAGTAGTATATTAATTGAAAATGATGTTTATCTAAAATATTAAAACGATTTCTATTCCTATCCGACATATTTAGTAAACTTTTAAGTTTAACAAAATAATAACTCAAATATAAGTTTTGTGAGTTTTAAAGATTCCTTAGACCAGATGGCGTTGGCGGCGTAGGTACCTATTTCTATTTTCTTAAATATTTATTTTTAAATTTAATTACAATGAAACAAAAACTAAATTATACTGTGAGTTATTTTCAATTTTTATGTATTAAAGTTATTAACATTGGTTTTGTACTTTTTACGTGATACGTGATCAGAGAAAAACACGATAAGAGATGGCGCTGATACAAAAAAATACGCGCTATTGAAATTTATTCTTGATGATATATAGTGTATTAATGAAACGGAGGTTTTAACAGATTTATTATTTGTATAGATTAACTACTAGCTGCCCGCGGTGTCACCTACACGTAAGAGATGATTTAGTATGTGCTCGTAGTTTTGTGATTGAAGGTCCGAGTACTAATCGCAATCCAGAAAGGGCCACGTATCATGACAGTGTCATAATTGAAAGTGTACTTTGCGTAAAAATAAATCGTAATCCGATACAGGTCTTTTCGCCTTTTTTCGTTCACTGAATTTTAAATATGAATATTGATTATTATTAATTAAATAATAGAAAACATTATTTAAAACAACGTTATTTCAATTATTGGATCACATTTAAATATATTAAATCGCCTACTTTTGGCCTTCTAACGCTGTCGTTTAAAATATAAATTTCAAATTACAATAACTTTCGATCGAGTGAAGGGATTTTGATGAAATAAAAACGAAATGTTGCATGATATGTTTTAATTTTTATTTTTATTTTGATTAGCACTTTAGTTGTCATACCTGTTCAAATAAACAGACATTTCTAAAAATGATAGATATATATATATATATATATATATAATAAGGGTTTTCAGACCGCTACAAAAAATTTACCAAATAAACTCTTTTTCAATTTACAATTTTATTACATGTGTAGATTAAATAGCTTCATTGTATACATTTATTGCAGGCTACAAAATATCACACTAAGAATTATCATTACGGAAGAGGGATTACTAATACTATAATTATTGTCAACACAGCCAAAACCGCGAGGTCCATAGACTCGATTAATATTAATAAATTTGATATCTCATATAAAATAGAAACCATAAAGTAAATGACATATAAGATCTTTTCTCAGATTCATTAGTAACGTTTTTATACTTATAGTGTAAATGTTAATTTTTTTTTTTTTTTTTTTATGTGAGACAATGCCTGTGAGTATTTGTAGAAAACATTACGTTGACTGACTATATCTTTGTCGTTCTTGTAAATGTTTCATATCTAAACTGTTAGTTTTCCTACATAAATAAACGAAATACCAACGATGAAAACAAGAGGACATTTATCATATACCTAACCAAAACTCGCGAACTGTGTTCACATTTCTCACAATAGTGTTGCGCGTATAAAAACAGTTTATAAATCGATAAAACGTGTACGAAGTGTTTTGTTCCAAAAACGCTGAGCGCAGGTGTTGCCTTTCCAATTTTGTGTCATTCGGAGAGGACGATTTTCATTTCCGGGACATACCACATACGGATAATGTGTCCAATATGGACAAAGTTTGCAATGACGGAATGTAATCGAGGCGTTTACGAATTTTAATATTTAATTTTCATATAAAATGGTCATACAGTAATTGTCTTTTTTATCGTACTTTTTTCACCCTAATATTTTTACTCCATGGCCTACTTGTGTTAATATTACATCAACGAAAAATATAACACGTGAAAAGTAAGCGTTAATGAATTTCAGTTAACTATAACTCTCGTTAATATTTATTTATTACCCGACTGCGACAGAAGGAGGGTTATGTTTTTCGAGTGTATGTTTGTATGTATGTATGTGTGTATGTGTGTGTGTGTGTGTGTGTGTGCGTGCGTGCGTGCGTGTCTGTGTCTGTGTCTGTGTCTGTGTCTGTGTCTGTGTCTGTGCCTGTGTCTGTGTCTGTGTCTGTGTCTGTGTCTGTGTCTGTGTCTGTGTCTGTGTCTGTGTCTGTGTCTGTGTCTCTGTCTCTGTCTCTGTCTCTGTCTCTGTATCTGTCTCTGTCTCTGTCTCTGTCTCTGTCTGTGTCTGTGTCTGTGTGTGTGTGTGTGTGTGTGTGTGTGTGTGTGTGTGTGTGTGTGTGTGTGTGTGTGGTGGAATGAGGGGGGGGGATTTGAATTTTTTTTCTTACTGTAGCAATATGGGTATCAAATGAAAGCTAGTAAATTGTTTTATTCTTTTTAGTTTATAATAAGAGTATTTTTCGCAGGGTTTTTTGATTTTTTTTTTTATTAAACATACTTGTTAACACTAACATTACAGCAAAGCCAATGCATTAGAGTAGATACTAAAATTAATTACATTTTCTAAATTTACATATCAATAAACCATTACGATCTATAATAATGTAAGTCATAAAATGTACCTATACACATCGAAAAAAAAAAAAACTCTAATATAATTAGACATTATTAATATTATTTAGTCATGAATAATGATATATAACTCAATCATTAATTTTTGTCTTTTATTTAGAAGCGGTTGAATGAATTCTTCATAAAGTTTGTAAGAAAGAAAAAGCCTAGCAGTTCTAAACTACTCTCATAGTTTCTATTGTCTCAAAAGGTACACTTCTATATCCACTCTCGGATTTTGCTTTCCTCGAAACTTTACGGAAGCCGTCCATCTTTGAAGAGATTGCAAAATATTTCTGTCCCCGTGGTGTCATTTGACTAACTTTTCGGTTTCAGTAAGCTTAAAATCTCTCAGTTTTTGCCGGCGACGTTTTGCCAAACTTTGTTCTTATTTTTAAAACATCGCTTGTGTAACGTTAAATTACCACAAATTCTAAATGTTATAAAAGTATTAATGCTTATAGTTATTGATTAAAATTTCAATTGAATTCGTAACTTAATTTACAGAAAATGACAAGTCAGTCTGATTACTATTGGTTTTATTATTTATTTATCAATTTGTACAACTTTGACACTCCTAAAAGCCATAATATTAAAGCTAAAATTTCATCAGCCACACTTCTTGTAGAAAACTTTTTTTTTTTTTTTTAAATTTATTATTAAAAAAAGTTTTATATTATATATATCTATACATATAATAAAGTGGTCGGAAAGTCAAAACTGTACATTGAATACTTTTTTAAAAGTATACTTGGGGTGTGATCTACAATCGATACCGATGCCAAAAATATACTTTTTATAATTTTTGTCTGTTTGTCTGTTTGTCTGTATGTATGTCCGGGATAAACTCAAAAAGTACTGCATGGATTTACTTTAAATTTTGCACGAATATTATTAAGAAGTCGGGTCAAAACATAGGCTACATATTATCACACTATCACCTACGGGGAACGAGCAGTGAACCTTTATTTCTTCAACGCATTCTGTAACAACGTGTAATCTAACGACGCATATTTGAATGTTTTTATTATGTTAATAACCATGCTATAAGCTATCTTCACACTATAAAAATTACGAAATATAAGTAACTTAGGCTGATAAAAATAATGAATGTAAGAATGAATGTAATATAAGAAAAAAATATAAGTAGTATCAAGACAATTTTAGAGCAGCGCCATCTAAGAGATTTCAAAAACATCATGTCGAATTACATGTGTAAACCCTTTTTGGATATAAATAATTTAAATTTGATGATGTTGGCGAGGTTAATAGTTGTTTTTAAAAGTCATAGATGGAGTTGTGCATTTTCTTCTTAAAAATTGTATCGTTAATTCGTTTCAGAGATGAGCAAGACAATTTTAAAAAATGTGTTTATATAAGTTTTAAGCTCCTTCATCTATGTCTTATAAAATTCATCGAGTTTGTCTGTATGTAATAACAAACAGAACTCAAAAAGAACTGCATAGATGTATAACAAAATTTTAACTCGAAAACGGCACGCTATTGCTGTAAGCAATTTGAGCTAAATAACGAAAAAAGAGGAAAATTAAGCATGACATATATATCATAAAGATAAGCTTATGCTTCTTCGGAACCTATTTCCTCCGAATTTGTGTAACGGGACCCGCCTTAAAGTCATCTCGCTCCACAGACACACCATTGAGGCGAAAATTCTTACGGGTTGTGGCGTCGGCAAGGCAGTATTTATATCACGCATTCCCCTCATACCTCATAACTCACCGTTCCAGTTCAAGCGCGTACAGTTCCCCGTGAGTGTTTGCTTCGCGATAACCATCAATAAGTCGCAGGGGCAGACACTGAGGGTAGCTGGTGTCGATCTCAGGACGAGCTGCTTCTAACACGGGCAGCTGTACGTCGGTTGCTCCCGCGTCACCAGTCCTGACTCTCTTTACATTTTGGCTGCGGAGAGCCAAACCACTAATGTTGTTTATCGAGAAGTCCTATAAGTATGTATTTTTACCCTATTCGGTATTCCTTATTCATTATTTTCCATAAACCATAAAGTCATTTATTCAAAGCAAGCTAAAAATAAGCACTTTTTGAAGGTCAATTTTACAAAAGACAGTCTCCCTCTGTTACTGCACTTTCTCTAGATATTAAATGTAAAGAAGAAACGGGAAAATGAATGTTATTTTAAAAGGTATAATCGTCGTTATATTTTTTGCTGTATAGCGTTCACGCAGACAACGTCGCGGGCAGCAGCTAGTATATATATATATATATATATATATATATACTAGCTGTGCCCCGCGGTTTCATCCGCGTTAATTTGAGGGAAAAACGATTTCAATTGTTTAAATATTTTTAAATATAAGAGTAGTTTCCTGCCTACAATACATTTACACGTAGTACATTCTTCTTTCATGTATGTAACGACACCTGATATCTGATTTAAAAAAAAAAAAACTTATTCTAAATCACAATTTGGTGCTTTTGTGGGACGGAACCTGCGTTTATACATTGGCTCCGTCTCATGTCAGGGAAACGGCTTTAAGAGTAGGAGCCACTGCGGAGAAGGCTGAAATGACTAAACGGCACAAATATTCGTCACTTATCCAAAGTTATGTTTCGTGCCGTTTGCAGTCGAAACACTTGGACCTTGGAGTAGCAGTGCAATAAAATTTCTAAAAGAATTAACCCCACGTCTCATAGTCTCCATTGGTGACAGGAGAGCTGGTGCATTTTTTGCCTAGAGAATCGGAATTGCGATTCAACGGGGAAATGCTGCTAGTATTCTTGGCACCATTCCACGCGGACATGATTTAGCTTTACCAAAACTGTTTGTAAATAATTATTTTGAGTTTTGAATTGTAAATATGTATAATATTGTAAAATTTGTATATATACATATAAGGTGTAAATATATTCAATACATATAATAAAAAAAGCAATTTCTTTAATTGTTTTATTACAATGATCATCGCGAAAAGCGATCATTTCACTCATTCTTATAGATCGTAGAGAGCATTCTTGATACTCGATGCAACATGCATGTCTATTAAATAGACGGCATGGCCATTTCTTCATCATGGCCGTTCCGTATTTGAATTAGTGTTTATAATAAATAATAAAATCATGTTATCATTCATAAAGACCATTAAGTATTGTATATTGGTATGAGCTATTTAATATATTTTGATTTACTTATTAAAGTTCTGGTATAATAAAATCTTTTACAGTCTAGTCATTATTAAAGAAGTAATATATTATTATAATTTTTAAAGAAAATATCTTATCGATGTCATGAAAAAGAATTGTGTAATGCAATATTTTAAAAAGAATACTATTCAAATTTTACAAAATGTATAAAAGCAAATTTGCCGAAGTAACACGCACTATCTACTTGTCCCATGGGCAATGATTTATTCACGAGTAAAATAATACGCGCAGACGAGCGTTTACACCGCCATTACTATTACACTTGTTGTTACTTTTTTATTATTACTTATACTTACAAGTAGTTCAACAGATTTTAAGTCTTAAATTTGCCAACGTTAACGTACCAAATTTTTATGACATAATATTTGTGTTATCTACTTTTCTACAATCACAAATAACTATATTTTCATTTAACATTTTTGTAAGCCGTTGAGAAATTTCTAAAACAAAAATCAGCGTTAGTGAGTGAGTTCTACTTGTATTTGGCCGTTTGTTTCTTTTTTTCTTCTTTTTTTATACAACATTCAAAACTTTCTCCACTTAAGCGAATGAACTATTATTTTATATTATTCACAATATTTCATTTTAACACTCTCAATTGAAATTGTATCGTGAACGCTGGACTACGCTGCTTTAGATATAAGAAAACAAAGAATTTAAAGTAATGCACGCGCTTCACCCCGGGACAGCGCAAGCATCAGAGACGTTCCAAGCTATCTTGTTACAGAGTCATTTCTTTGCTCTCGCGGCTCTTATTTACGAGAACAATGCATAAGATACTAGAATAAATTCTCTATTTGAATGTTGTTCAGATAACTTCGTCCGCTCCTGTTAGTTTACGTAACGAAGTTGATTTGTTGTACAACGCTTGCTTTATGCAGCTAAACTTTCTGTATTAGTTTTGCTGGTTCTAGATGATCTTATACACTTACGAAGGAATCGAATTTGAGCTTACAAATGATTAATATAATTTTATTTTATTATATATTTTTAATATTCCAAATTAAAAGTTTTGTAATTATTTTCAAATCACGAAACGTAGAATAAATTAAATGTCACGCACAGATGAATAAATTCCATATAATTGGCCTAGTTTGAATAAAATAAATAAATGTCGGTATTACACGTTCACTTGAATTTGGTGTATTAATTGTTAATGACAGATACAATTTATTTCATTTGAAGTATGTATTTCTATTTCATGCTATGCATTTAAAAACTTTTGTTAACTTATTTAATGTTAACTGCAAAAGTGTCTAGTTTTACATATCACTGTTATAGTAATTGTTTATGCTGTAATATTTATTTCATTTGTCTCAATTATATTTATTTTTTATTTTTATTAAAGCAATTCAAACGAATAATAAAAATTATTAACTCTAATCTCTTACGCCAATATCGTCACAATTTCTAGCGCAAGCCAATTGAGAGTTAAAAAGCGTCTTTTCATGCATTATACCTCAGTGCTTTAAGTCGAAAGACTTCGAACAGTATGTGTTGCCAGTGATGACATATGGATCTGCGATGTCGTCACTAACTATGGACCTTTTAAGCAAGCTCCAAGTCGCAAAGCGATTAATGGAGAGGGTTATGTTTGGTATTTCAGACCAAGAAAATTTGCCAAGGCAAGGAAGTGGTATTGAGAAGGGCATACGTATAGCTCGTAAAACTGACGGCCGATAGAGCAGAAAGGTAACTAAAATATAAGACAGATGACTTAAGAGGAGTCACCGGAAACTATTGGATATAACACAGTAATGGATGCTATTAAAAACTCCATAACTAAACTATCAGACATTTTAATACTATAATTTCAGAATTGCAAACAAGTCTTCAGAATTCTTCAATACTTGCAACAAGTCCTACTTCAAGCATTGCAGCACAATTTAATATCTTCAGAAAACTTTTTACTGAGTGCACACGAGGGGTAACAAAAGCAAGTTGACCTTCTTACGAAACAACAAGATCAGTTTGAGATGAGAAGTCAAAGAATAATGTTGGTTATCAATGGCATACTCGAGGACAAAAAGGACAAAATTTTATCACTAGTCAAGAATGCTTGCTGATGATCTTAAAATTTTCACCTTGTCCATTGACTCTATTACTCGTTGTCATCGCATTGGTCCCGATAAAAATGATAAACCAAGAACTACTCTTTTGTTAAAAGTAGTTTAAGTTTCAAGACCTAATCCTCCGAAATCGAATCTGGTTTAGCAAATCTAGCTTTAAGAAAACTGGCATCACTGTCTCAGAATTATTGACTAGACCGACATGAAGCGCTTGTACTCGCCATACAACATTTTGGAATCATCAAATTCACTCAAGACTCCATTATCATCATTGGACAAGAAGGGACTACAATAAATAATAGATGAAACTCTAGTACCAGCCACCTCTGCTACTGTTGCTAATGATTTGAATACCACAGCAGACGTTAAATCGACTTATGGAATTAGAAGTAAGAGAATCAATTAAAAGTAATCGTATTTTATATGCTTTCAGGTCTCGTATACTTCAAGTTACCATTAGATTTTACTCTGTTTAATAACTTATTATTTGTCTTATATTATGTACATGTATTGTCTTTCTAGTGTATTTCAATGTTATTATAATATTGTTCATCAGTATTTTACATTTCTTTTACCGTAAATTATTTAATTTACTAATTAGGTGTATTGTCTGTGTTACTATGTCAAACATGCTGTGATAAAGTATGTCAAGCATGTACGATGATGTATGTTAAATTCACGCCATGGATACGCTATACTTTTGCGACATCTGTCATTAATTGTTGTACATGGCGTTAAATTCTTAAAGTCACTGGGCTTTGGTTGGCAGAAGGGTAGTATAAGTTACGGCTCTCATTTCAATTTGTGACGATATTCGATATGCAATCGATTAGAAACAAGTTGCAGTCGTTGCTCTTCCCGATCTCAGTAATACCTTCAATAACGTTGATCACGATTTACTCTACTCTTTCTTGTTGTTTCTTGTTCCTCAGGGGGTGTTTTATCACTATTTTTATTTTTTACCTTTATCAACTATGTCTTTGCTTCCTACTTCAATGCATCACTTCTATGCTTACGACTTACAAGTATACATAACGAAGCTTACTGATGACATCGCTTAAGATATTAATACAATTAATAATGACTTAAACAAAATTGTTCTTTGTTGTTCGTATGGCCTGGTAATTAATCCAATTAAATCTCAAAATAGACAAATCTTATTAACTGTTCAAAGTTAATATAACTGACTTACCTCCTAACTTACATATTTCTATCATACTTCCTCTACTCTTTATTCTTAAAAATTTAGGACTCTTATTCAATAATTCGCTGACTTGGGTGGCCCAAGTTACTAATGTGACTTGAAAAGTTATTGTAACGATAGGTTCGCTGAACTCTTTTAAGCTAAGTTCTTACTTCTTCCTTTATAGTTAGGGAGCTGGTGGTAGTAAATTTTATATGATTTCATCGTCTGACAGAGGTTGATAATATTAGAGTACTAAGTAAAATAATCATTTTAAACAATTTCTGCCATTCATTAATTGCTGTAATATCAAATAGGAGCTTACAAAAAATTTAAGCTTATAAAAAAGGTGTCTTAAAATATTATCGCTTCTGTCTAGTCTTAATCAATAGTATTTAATATAAAAAAAAAATTAGAATAGATGTTTTTCCTACTGTGTTATATAATGTGTTATATGTGTTATAAAATGTATTTAATAAAATATAATTGATGACAGAAAAGATACTATAATTTTGACAGATTTTTTATTTTACAATTTTGAAATTATTTATTTAAAAAAAAATCAGAACTACCTGAGCTCGCCACTTATTTTTTCTAGTTAACATTGGTCCAGACTACAATACGTGTTGGTATCAATGACGATGAAATCATATAACTAAATTGCCACCAGCTATTATTATATTACACCGACACTGTATATATAGATCTCTCTGAGCAATTATTAAATAAATAGGAAAGGTATTTGCTTCATATTATGTGGGCTGCGTAGAACATGTATCACAATATTCGTCAATTTTAGTCAATGAATACTTTTGAAAGTCTTGTACAATTTTTATCTATCCTCGACCTTATCTTAAGCGTGTATTTTATTTATATATTGTGTGTATGTATTGTATTTAAATATTACATTTGTGTATAGAATTATTTATAATAACGTTTATTCTATCTATATTTTATTATAACATTTTCATAAATTAATTAGTGTAAAAAATTATAACCTTGGATTGTTTTGTTTGCGCACTTTTCTCAATACTTTTGCCTACTTACTGTTAGTAAAGATTGCCTGGAAGAGATCGCTTTTAGCGACAAGGCAGCCTTTGCATGAATGTATCTGTTTGAAAAGATTCTAAATTGTAAATCTTTGATGAGAGCTATTAATATTTATTGATAATATTAAAAAAAAGAAACATAGGTAGAAAATATTATTACCTGTTCAGTAAAATAAATTAAATGGGTAATAAATATTTTATTAAGACACCAAAAAAGAAAACTTTTAAAATAAATATTCTTTATAGCAATAATTGTATATCTTTGTATCTTAATACACAAATACGATTAAAGATGATAAAAATATAGTCAAGTCAACGTTCTAAAAGTTTTATTGGTTCTTTTTTTATTTACCGTAGTACATGTTATGTGGGCTCGTTAGTAATGAGTTAACTAAAACAAAGTTAAAGTTCGAAGTCTTATCAGGGATAAAAAAGGTATTAAAGTAAAAAGAATCGAAGTAGATACTTAGACGTTATAAAACTTTCGTATCTTATATATTATTCTTTAGCCGTTTGTAACGATTATCGGTAAAATTACCATTAAAAGTTGTAAGAAATAATGTATACTAGAATGCAAATGGGGCATTCCATGCCAACTCGTCCTACCAATGGATTTTGTCCCTCCGATTTCGCTGAAATTTGGGCACTTTTTTGTACACCTAGAAAAAGGATTTTATGATCTTTTTCAAAGTCTTTTTCAAAGATTTCGGGAATTTTTGTTTTTAAAATAACCATATCTTAGTGGAAAATTGTCCAATTTGTATATTTTATTATTTTTAAATTCGTGTTTTTTTACCCGAATGCGACAGAAGGAGGGTTATGTTTTTCGAGTGTATGTATGTATGTATGTATGTATGTATGTATGTATGTATGTATGTATGTATGTATGTATGTATGTATGTATGTATGTATGTATGTATGTATGTATGTATGTATGTATGTCCATTTCTTTGGCACGGCCTACAGCCCAAACGGCTGGACGGTTTTTGACATTATAAGGTATCTTTGGATTTGTCTAAATTGTAGTAGTGACATAGGCTATATAAATTTTCAAAATGGCGCCCGCAAATGGCGGAATGAGGGGGGAAGTTGAATTTTTTTTTCTTACTGTAGCAATATGGTTATCAAATGAAAGCTAGTAAATTGTTTTGTTCTTTTTAGTTTATAATAATAGTATTTTACGCAGTCGGGTTTTTTGATTTTTTTAATTAAGCATACTTGTTTTGGATAAATTTTCTTAAAAATGTATGCAAAAAATTATTCCTTATAAATTTAATGTTTTTTATTTTATTTTAATTTTAAACTTAAAACAGCTATTTTAAGATTGTTAGTATCCTTCAATTTTATTTTAAACTAGCGGCCCGCCCCGGCTTCGCACGGGTCTTTAACTAAAATTTTAAAAATTATACATTTATATTTTTTACCACCTACACCTGCGTCGATACTGGAAAATATTTTATAATAGACGGATTGAGTGACAGATTTATTATATCTATATACATACATACATACATACATATGTACATACATACATATATATGTATATAGATAGTACGGATGAAACATTTGAAGTGTTTTTTTATTAATTATTTTCTCATTGATGAATACCATATTTTGATAAGTATTATTCCCGACGAAGACAAATCCAAAAACACAAAAATCATAAAAATCGTTCCACTCGTTCTCGAGTTATAAACGGTGTAACTAACACGACTTTATATATATATATAGATTACAACTTAAATAGCTATAACCATCCAACTTTGTACAATCAACAAACAAATAACGACCAAATATTTTAAATTTTAACAACGAACAAACAATCAAGACCGTAGTACCCTAAAGTATTTAATTATATACAAAAAAGAAAAACAGATTTTTAAATACGGGCGAGTGACATTCTTTTGGCCGAAGTTTTGGTCAGCGCGATTCAGAAAATTATCTGCGCCATCTATCGTATAATTGTAGAATATCGTTTTTATATTTAGTGACATTTAACATAATTAATATTTAACATAATAGTATATTAATTGAAAATGATGTTTATCTAAAATATTAAAACGATTTCTATTCCTATCCGACATATTTAGTAAACTTTTAAGTTTAACAAAATAATAACTAAGTTTTGTGAGTTTTAAAGATTCCTTAGACCAGATGGCGTTGGCGGCGTAGGTACCTATTTCTATTTTCTTAAATATTTATTTTTAAATTTAATTACAATGAAACAAAAACTAAATTATACTGTGAGTTATTTCCAATTTTTATGTATTAAAGTTATTAACATTGGTTTTGTACTTTTTACGTGATACGTGATCAGAGAAAAACACGATAAGAGATGGCGCTGATACAAAAAAAAAAAATACTCGCTATTGAAATTTATTCTTGATGATATATAGTGTATTAATAAAACGGAGGTTTCAACAGATTTATTATTTGTATAGATTTTTATAAATACTACTTCCTAAAACATGAATTTTGAGCCTAGTCTCGTAGTCCGATTGGCTGGATGAAAAAATTTGAAAAAAAAAACATAAACAACTTTTTCAAGGGGTACCCAAATTTCAGCGAAATCGGAGATGCAAAATCCATTGGTAGGAGGAGTTGGCATGGAATGCCCCAAATTTATCTTGTAACTATATAGCTATAGCTATGTCTCGCAATTTTATCTAAGTGGTTTCTGTTATTTTGGGTCTCTAGTGATCTTCAAACTAAATTTCATCGCATTAAGTTATGTGAAAATACTTACTTCTTGCTTGAGATTATATAAAAAAAAAAAACATCCAACCGTTAAACCCTTACATCCTCAAAAACTGGTCAGTGTTACCAACCTTCTTTGTGTCACATTTATATTTTTATAATAAAGTGTAAAGTTTAGAAACTTAATATCAATTTTGATCTATATTTTTCTACAAGTTTATTGAAACAATCGAACCACATAATAAAGTACAATATTTAGAATTTTGACTCTTGAGTTCCTATGAGTATTTTTTTTCTGTTATAAGTATTTTCTAGACTATTTTAATCATGGTCAATTATTTCGTAAATAGAAGAATAGCAAAAATGACCTCGTTGTCTCATTTTCTATAATTTTGAAACTTATATACACTATTTTATAATTTTCTTATATTTATTTTTTATTAAATGTATTATTTATTCTTTGTTCAAAGGACTGGCCCGTGGCGCAATTAGCAGTGGCCCTGTTTTCTGCTCCAGGGTTGTGGGTTCGATTCCCGCCCCGAGTCTGGGTGTAATATGTATTATTTATATGTATATTTATTAAAAAAGATCTATATCAGTCGACTGTTACCTAAAACACAGGCATTAAGTTACCTACCTTAGGGACAGACGACCGTTCGGGCTACCCGGTCCTGCTAGACACGGCGTCGTCGGGACTGTTCAGAGGTGAGCCGGACAGTCCCCACGGAGGAGAAGTCTGGCCTTTTCGCCGAGGCCAGCCTGTCGCTGGAGGGATCCTGTTGCCTACAGATCCGGGACCCTTCAATTAAAGCGGCCGTGTGTGTATGTTAAAAATATTTATTTATTTATTTATTTATAAATAATTATGTAACAGAAAAAGAAATATTTCAGCCGAGATGTCAATTTTGATTAATCGTATGTATCTGACAGAACATTTAATCAATCACAGTATTAAAGTTTTGATTGGACGACTCTAATAATATTTTACATCACAAATGCACAATTTTTTTTTCAGTAGTTAAAAATGATGGTCTCACAGAAGGAGACTGCAGCCTCCCAAGCCTAATTCCTGCGAAGCATCACCGACACGACTTCTCGCAGGGAGCTCGTGTCTGCAACAACATGTCAATGCATTGTATGTATGAGTATGATATGACTACTCTGAGTACTACTATGAGTACTTTTGCGTATTATGTTAATATCTGTTTCTAACAAGGCATTTATATTTCTTAGTTAAGCTTTATTTGAATTTCAGAGAAGTGAAATAGCATTTTGTTTGAATTAATAATCGTTATACTGAATAATGTATAGCCTAGGGTTGTGAGTTTGTTTAGGATGATATTTGATAAGCACCTAAATTCAACCTTCTTGATTAATAAAGGCGTATATTGGATAGTCGTTATTTGCATATAATAATTATAAAATTATGCGATATCCTTACAAGTATATTATTATTATTATTGTAGTTTATAAGATAAATAGAAGTTGTATTCCATTTTTAACAAGATTACGTCTCGTCCAGAGAATGGGAATTTAGATGTAATGAAAAATTACTACTAATGATAGTGTCACCACTCACTTGACAAAATTTAAACGTAATCCATAATAATATAGATTACTTTCTGACAAATAGACTGACAATGAAACTGACGATGAACTCGTAATAGCCTAGCCATAGGTCATACTGACTGGTTTGCAGGTCTGTCTGATGCTATAATTTAAATAATTTATAGCAAAGATCTAATTTTCCAACATGATTAATAATTATTATCAATATATACTGTTGAATTAAATATAATGTATAGATTATGCCTAATATGTACCATACTGTAACATTTAGACAACTAGAAATTTTAACAAATACAGCCTGTAAATATTAATAATAATAATATTAATAAGTAAGTAATAATAAGTATTAATAAGTAAGTATTAAGGGCACAGTCGAGGGTGTTTTTAGTGGACATTACCATCCCGCATGACGAGAACCTCGTGAAAGCCGAAACAGAGAAAAAACGTAAATATCTGGATCTGGCGCACGAGATTGTCGACATGTGGGGTGTTGATTCCACTGAAATCATCCCTATCGTTATATCTGCCAACGGTTTGATCCCGGTTAGCCTCGCTCACCATCTGAGGCAACTGGGTATTCGTGACGGTTCGCTCGCAGCCAGGATGCAGAAGGCGGTATTACTCGACTCGGCTAGGATTGTCCGCCGATTTCTCAGCCTACAGCCCTAACCCCCGGCCGTTTGATCTCCCTGCCGGGGCGTAATCCTCCACCCGCTTATATTTATCTAAGTAAGTTTATGTAAATTTATTATATTCCTTATATAAGTATTGTATTATATTTGTTTATATGTGTATATTATGTATATCTTGAACGGGTGGAGTGTAGCAATTAAGTATTAATAATAAATACTCTTTATTGTACACCATAAAGAAATACACAAAACAAAATTGAAACATACAAAGAAAGATGTACAAAGGCGGTCTTATCGCTAAGAGCGATCTCTTCCAGACAACCTTTGGGCATAGGACAGGGCATAGAGAATAAGAAACGGTAGGGAAGTGTACAAGAGTTGATAAAAGGTTAGCATTAAATTTACAATATACACTTACATACATACTGCAAATACATATATAAATAATGCATACATATATATATATATATATATATATATATATATATATATATATATATATATATATATATATTCTGCTGCTGAGTAGACCTTTTCTCCTATGAAGGACAAGGCTTGAAGCCTAACTAGTAACACTTTTAGGTAGGTTAGTTTAAATTAATAACAAGGTGATTTTGGGTATATTTAATTGAAATATACGAACACTTTTATGTACCAAAAATAAATACACTTGTATACCAACAATAAATATATCTTTGATTGGTAAAACTAGTTCGAAATACAGTCGACGATATCTTTGTTATAGAAAATACTAGTATTTAACATTAAATCGGGATAAAGTCAAACAGATCAACTTATTGGGTATTATAATCTTACTTAAAAAGAAAAAAAAAGAACGACGTTTTAACGGAGAGTTTTAAAGTAAGGTCCTCCTTAACAAAGAAAATAGTTCAACGTTGATGGTTGAGTTGCTGCTGTGAGTTCAGTATTTAAATAAGGCACGTTTGGTTTTACCATCCGCTGGGGAAATCAATGATCCGGACTCATTCAGTGCCGTCGTTGACCTACATAGGGATTCTCCAGGCCAATAAAAATTAATAAGATGGAGATCAGTATCTAAATAATATTAACAGAGCGTCAACGTCAACACATTGTACTCGTATATCGTAGAAATATTATATTTATGTCATATTGTGTCAGTTCCTTAAAGCAAGTAAATATTAAAAACTTATTTGCCTTAAGGAACTGAAACAGTTCGATACAACATTATAAATTAAACTAAATTACGGTTTCAAATTTGCGAAATGATTGCTTATGAATATAACTACTGTTATACATTTTATACTTTGACCACCATAATAAACGAAAAGACTTTTCTACCTTTTTTTTTTTGTAACGAACGTTTTATTTTTATTTTTCCAAAAAAGTGCTACTCATGTTAGTGTGCTAAATCTGAAATAAGATGTGGTGACTCTCCTTACATAAAATATTTTTTAGAACATCGTTCTTTATATAAAAAAAAAAATCTTTCAATTTGAAAATATTTTTAATCCATTCATGACATATTTATGATTATTTTCATTGGAAATATCTCCTAATTTTACTTAATTACTAACTTGGTTTAACGTATGTCGTATTGGTCTCATGCCGCCTATGCGTTATAAGGTGCTTGGGGCCGCGTAAAATATACCAAGGTTTACCTATGCTTGGCCCGATAAATAAGCAGGCTCGACCTCCTTCGGGACAATTTATTTTCCTTGTTTATGGTCACATACATACGAGTTGGGTACAAGAAATTATTCAAACTTAAAAATATTAGCTTTGAAATATTAGTTTGTAAGCGATTCTTTCAATGAAGCAGATACACTTCAGTTGTGTATTATTATGTATGTACTAGCGCCGCCGCGGCTTCGCCAACGTAGTTGTCGGTTATAGTGACCAAAAAAAAAGTATTCCATGTTACTTCTAATACCTCCAAAAATATGTGTACAAAGTTTCATTATTATCGGTTTAGTAGTTTTCGCGTAAAAGTGTAACAAACAAACTTACTTTCGCATTTATAATACGAATATTAACTTACATTCGTGCCTCTCTTTGCGTCCAAATTGTTATAATTTCAAGTAAAAAGTACCTTAAGTCACTGTGTTCGTGACTAACTAAACGATTATTTTATAAGTAAATTTTACTATTATTGATGTAACGTTGGGGCGTAAAAATATTATTTTCATTACTATTGTATGATTTAGCGCAAGTAGCTATTATTCTAACGGTCGCGGATTCGATTGCTGCAAATGACATGTTTGTACATACTACTTATGTTTGTTCTAATGTTCTTTGTGATTTGGTCATTTGTGATCGTTGTGTGTTTTTGAACACCAACACAGAATCTCTGTACACAGAACGCCCATAAGCTGTTTGTAAGTATCTTTATTTATTCATATTAGTAATTATTAGATATAATTTTTTATGAAGATTACATTCAATTATGTATTTATTTATAATTTAGTTTAATCGTCAGATATAGTAATAATTAATATTCTTTATTGCACTTAAAAGTTCTACAGTAATTACTGTAACATGTTTGTTTACAAAGATGGACTTATCTCTAAAATAGATCTCTTCCAGCCAACCTGTGGTAGCAAGAGAAAGATATTTAAGCAGGTTAAAAAAAGTGCAATGTTACAAACAATACACAGATACATAAAAATAAATAGCTAATTAAATAAAATATATAGTCTTACAATACTAGATAACATACACAGCAATTTACATACATACATACACAATATCGTAATAATTGTAATAATTACGGATTCAATTGAGTGAGAAGATATTGCTTGAACTTCTTTTTAAAGGTGTTAAAAGAGGGACTAAGTTGGATTTTTTAGGTAATTTGTTCCAGAGCCATGCGCAAAACACTGAAAAAGATTACAATCAAAACTTTGTGTTACTCTTCGGTATTTCGAGCATCGTAGTGACGCACGGCCGCTTTTTAAGTGAGGGAGAAGGGAGAATTTGGAATCGTGAACAGAGGTATGAAGGAGAATTGGGATCATTGAGTATCTTAAAAAGGAACGTGAGGATGTGCATATCACGGCGAAGGCAGATTGGGAGCCATTTAAGTTGAGCACGAAAGTTTAATATGTGGTCATGCTTACGAAACCCAAAACTAAAACGGATAGCGAGATTTTGAAGACGCTCTAATTTATTGAGTTGTCCTCAGTCACATCCAAATAACATACATCAGCCTAGTCAAGTATGGGGAGAAGAAGCGATTGAGCAAGCATAGTTTTGGGCTTGAGAGAGTGAAACGTGTGATGCATTCGTTTACTGACCTCGTTGATATGTGCTACCCACATCATGTTACAATCCATAATTAGACCCATGTAGTAATATTAAGTTATATCTATTATTTATATAATAGAACTGCTATTTCAGAAATATGGCCTTTATAATCTATAATTTATGAAAACATAGTAAATATGGGCTTAAATAAAAACACAAAGTGCATAATTATGTATGCTGTTTCATATTACTGTTCGAATAATTATTTTAAATTTATTTCATAAATTTGGATGATACGAATTTAGCTTAAGCAAAAGAATGTTCTTTTCGAATCTGGATTAATAAAAAAACCTGTACAGCTTTTTAATACTCTTTATAAAGCTTAACGAGGCCTCTCACTAATTTTATATATTTATAATTTTATATATTTTCTAATTTATATTAATATTTATTATGTGTGCATGTTAAATTTAATTATTCGTTATTAATATAAAAATGACACTCAATATAATTATAATACCCCTTATCAAATAGTTACAGGTACAAAATTAAAGTCATTCGTGCATCGTAATTCCAAAGATTACTAAAACTGACGGGATATTTAACAGTTGAACACGCTGAGAATGAAAAGAGAAAATATGAAAAGGCGTGCTTTATTTCTTTTTATCGATGGCATACTAAGATAAGCTCTTTAATTATGAATTAAAACAAAGTTTCAGTCAAAATATTATGTTGTTCGCTGAATTTTATCAACGCATCTACCGACATTATTTATTTTTGTAACTCAATGAAACAATACTATATACTACACTTTATTTAAGTAGGCCTTAATAAACATTTTATTAATAATTATTATTATAAAAATATATTATATAATATATTTTTATAAAAATGTAATGAGAGACTACCAACGCCTCGAATATATAGTAAGAGAAGACTCAGTTTATTTAGTATTTATTTAGTTATCAAAAGACCCTTAAGAGTTTAACACTTAAAATATGTAGTTATACCAGATTTTTATTTGAGTAATTACAATTTAATAAATATGTGATAATGTTTTTTGATTAAAAAAATTCGTTTACGATATATTTACTTCTTGCTTAATATCATCAGTTATTTCCTAAAGGATAATCAAGACAAATATATAAGTACAAATATAGCTAAAATGAAAAAACAAAAGATATCACGATTAAATCGTTACGTTCGGGGCAATCTTTTGCGGTTCCATCGAAATAAAAGCAGTTGCTTTACCGCAGAATTCTGGCTTAGTCGTTCTATACCGTTTTCGAACAGAAAATAGGCACCACAGAAAAGAGACCCTCAGGAGCGAGATTGTTTATGTAAATTCCGCTCTACAAAAGGTGGAGTAATGCGAAAGTAAGATTAGGACTTGTACTGGGACAAGTTTCATATTCGAAACGAATCCAATCGGTACAAATAATAATAATAATAATAAAAAAATACAAATTCTAATATTATACGAACCATCTATACTATAAACTGCATAGATTTATGCAGTTCTTGTCGTCAATTTATATTTCAAAATAAATAAATAAAATAAAATAAATAAAAAATCTCAACTGCCATATACAAATACATACGTCTCTTACGCCAATAAATACCTACGTCATTCGTGCTATTGTGGCATATCTAACGACGAACCGAGTTTTTATCTATTTTTGTAAAAAAATCAATATAAATTACGATGTTTGTATATTTATTTGCATATAATATTTCATATTTATTTACTTTTATACGTAAGTATTAGAGGAATAAGCTCATCATTTTCCCTTCATCAGCGGTTAAGATGTAATATTTCAGAAAGCCTTAAGTAATCCATAACGAAATAAAATCTAATAAAGTTCGCAATTTTCTGTATTAATGCTAACAATAATTTAGTTGCTTGCAAAATTTTATTTATACCGATTATTATTTATTTAACTTTTCTTTTATGTTCCGGAATAAAAGGCATTATTAAACAAACGGATAAACATGTAACAAACTGACTGTATTAAAGATACGATAGAGCGAAATCGGGCTCCAAAGTGTTCTCAAGGGATACGTCTGTTGGTCAAAGCCAGTTGTCGAGGCTGATAACAGAGGATGGAGGTGCAGCGTATACAGTGAGAGGGAGGTCGAGAAGTTTTACGGACAGTTGTATACCTCGGTCAACCAACCTGTTTGTAGTTCGGCTGAAGATCCACGAGCTGAACCAACCCGACATTATTCCGAAGATATCCCGGACATCAGCTTGCACGAAATTATTATGGCTCTGGGATAGTTTAAAAATAATAAGGAACCGGGCGAAGACGGTATTACGTCAGAGCTTCTGAAAACGGGTGGAACACCGGTACTTCAAGTCCTTCAGAGGCTCTTTAATACCGTCTTGCTCGAGAGCGTAACGCTGGAAGTCTGGAACAGAAGCGTGGTGGTGCTCTTCTTTAAAAAGGGCGATAACACACTGTTGTAGAATTACAAGCCCATTACGCTTCTGAGCCACGTTTATAAGTTGTTTTCTAGGGTCATTACGAATCGTCTGACGGGCAAGTTCGATGACTTCCAGCCTCTCGAACAAACCGGTTTCCGAAAAGGGTATATAACCATAGAGCACATACCTACATATGCTGCGGCAGATTATACAAAAGACTGAGGAGTATAATCGGCCATTCGATCGTACTTGGGCGGTGCTGCTGTCTTTCCAGTGGTACGATATTGACAACCGGTATATCAAAGTGTAGCAGTGCTTCTACAATAACGCTAATATATCGGTTCGAGTACAGGAGCATAGCATGAGTGCGATTTTAATGCAGCGAGGTGTGAGACAAGGAGATGTCATCTCACCGAAACTGTTTACCGCAGCATTGGAAGACGCTTTTAAGCTTCTGGAATGGAAAGGATTCGGAATCAACATAAACGGCGAATAAATCACTTACCTTCGATTTGCCGATGATATAGTGCTTATGGCAGAATCCCTGGAAGAGCTCAGTATTATGGTCAGTATCCTTGATGGAGTTTCCCAACAAGTGGGCCTATGAAATGAACATGGACAAGACGAAAATCATGTCGAATCTCCATGTAATGCCCACCGTGATATCAGTTGGAAATTCTACTCTCGAAGTTGTAGACGAGTATATCTACCTAGGATAAAAAGGTACAACTTGTTAGATCGAACTTTGAGAGAGAGGTCAGCCATCAAATCTAGTTAGAATGGGCAGCGTTCGGGAAATTAAAAAAAAAAAACTCTTATCATCTATGCTTGGTATTTCTCTGCGAAATCGAATCAGAAATGATGAAATCCGCAGACAAACGAAGGTTGCCGATATATCCCAATGGATTTGCAAGCTGAAGTGGCAGTACGCACGGCACATAGCTCGTAGAACTGACGTCCGATGGAGCAGAAAGATTTTCAAATGGAGTAAAATTGTAAATTTCACGTGTCTGTGATTTTACAGAATTTTCGATGAAAATTTTTGTAGGAGTCAAAATACTAATAATATTACAACAGTTTGAAGTACTACACTACCATAATATATGGAGTTGATAGTTATTTTTTATATACCACGACAGTGGCAATCAAGCATAAGGCCCGCCTGATGGTAAGCGGTTACCGTAGCCTATGGACGCCTGCAACATCAGGGGCATCACATGCGCGTTGCCAACCCTTTAAAAACCTATTTACTCCCCTCTTGAAGGACCCCATACTGTAGTCCTGTGGGAAAACCTCGGCAGGGAGTTCATTCCACAGCCGAATGGTCCGTGGGAGGAAATTCCTCTGATACCGAACTGTACGGGACCATTTGGGCTGCAATGTGTGAGCATGAATTCCCTGTCGATGGCGAGCGGTGCGATGATAAAAAGTGGCCGTTGGCACCATTTCGAACAATTCTTCGAAACACAACCCATTATACAAACGATAGAGCACGCATAGGGATGCAACATCTCTTCTAAGACTTAAGGGCTCGATATCGCTCGTCAGTATTGGATCGTCGACAATTCTCACAGCTCTCCTTTGAACCGAGTCAAGAGGGCCAAGCTGGTATGCCGGTGCTCCCGCCCAGAGATGAGAGCAATACTCCATATGGGGGCGGACTTGCGATTTATACAGAAGCAGTCTTTGCCCCGGCGTGAAGTACCGCTTCGCTCTGTTAAGCACACCGAGTTTTTTAGATGCCATCTTGACCTTGTCCTCCAGGTGACATCGGAACTGGACGTCGCTGGATATGTCGACACCAAGGATACCAATACTGTTAGAGATGGTAAGGGTTGTGTCCTGGAATTGAGGGGCCACAGTGAATGGGGTTTTCTTAGCGGTGAACGCACAAACTTGTGTCTTGGAGGGGTTGAATTGGACTAAATTGTCTCGACCCCAATCGGAGACTTTGGAAAGACTACTCTCGATTTGAGACACAAGTTGTTCGCGACTTTCTACCACAGCGGAACGAGGGATGTTTGCACGGCCTGTGTAGAACGCGTCTCCAGTGCTATCGTCCGCATAGCAATGAATGCCATCAATAGACAGTAAGTCATTGATATGCAGGAGAAACAGCGTTGGAGACAGCACAGAACCTTGCGGGACGCCAGCGTTTAAGTCTAGTTTTGCGGAGCAGCAGCCATCTACAACGGCTCGTATGCATCGACCAGACAAAAAACTGGCAACCCATTTGCACAAACCCTCGGGTAGTCCGTACGATGGCAACTTCGAGAGAAGACCCCGGTGCCAGACCCGATCGAACGCCTTCGCCATATCTAAGCTAACTGCTAATGCCTCACCTTGACTCTCGATGGCTGAAGCCCATCGGTGTGTCAGATACAATAGAAGGTCGACACCGTACACCAGTCGAGCCACCGTGGCGAAAGCCGTATTGCCGGTCGCTGATCAAATCGTGTTCCTCTAGGTACCTGAGGAGCTTGGTGTTAATAACACGCTCCATAACCTTGGAGAGAAGGGAGGTAATAGCGATAGGCCTGTAATTCGATGGATCTGATCTATCGCCCTTTTTGGGTACCGGGTGCACATGGGCGGTCTTCCATGAAGACGGTACTTGCCTAGTGTGGTAGGAAAGTGCGAAAAGTCGCGTTAATACAGAGCACAACTCTGGAGCACACTGTTTCAGCACCATCGCTGGAATGCCGTCGGGCCCACTCGACTTATGAACATCGAGAGTAAGCAGCTCCCGCCGGACATCTCTTTGTGAGAAGTTTATTTCCGGCATAGAGTATCCACACCGCGGGATGGTCGGCGGTACGGCGCTCTCATCGACATTCAAAGTCGAGTTTGAGGCAAAGAGTGTACCTAGAAGATCGGCTTTCTCCTTGGCGCTATGGGCCAGGTTGCCGTCGGCATTTTGCAATGGTGGTAAAGACGACAGACAAAAGTTTCCCTCGGCAGCTTTGGCGAGCGACCAGAAGGCTCGACTCCCGGAAGGGTAGTTGGCAAGCCTTTCGCCAATGCTCCCGATGAACTCGAATTTAGCTCTGGCAATTGCTCTTTTACAGGATCTTGAGACAGCATTTAGCTTGCGTTTCACGTCAGATACGTTTGGATCGCTGTTACTCCGAGCCGTGGTCCAAACCCTGAACGTGGCTTGCTTAATGCGTTTCGCTTCCTTACAAGGCCGATTAAACCACGGTCGTTTCCTTGTCCCGGCAGCAACTAGCGAGTTCGGAATGAAATATTCCATACCCGCCAGTATCGTCTCAGAGACAGCAGCTGTGCAGGTGTCGGGATCTTCTGATGTGAAGCAAAGCTGCCTCCACGGGTACGATGCATAGTATTCTCGCAATCCATCCCAATCTGCTGACTTGTACTACCATATGCGCCGCAAACTAGTTGGCCGAGGTGGATCTGTGCGCGTGCATGGTGCAAGAGTCCGGATGAGGCAGTGGTCGGACGAGCCGAGTGGTGCATCCACTGAGATGGAATATCCATCCGGACGTTGAGTCAGCAGAAGGTCCAGTATAGAGCTCGTATGGTCCTCAATATCTGGTATTCTTGTAGGAGAATGTACCAGTTGTGAGTAACCATAGGCCAGAGCAAATTCGTGAGCACACCTCCCCGCGTAGTCAGTGGACCGAGAACTAAGCCATTCAGTGTGGTGGGCATTGAAGTCTCCTAAAATTACCAACTCCGTAGAGGGGTATAGCTCAAGAACTTTGTCCGTCGTCAATTGCAGGTGCTCGAAGAGCCGCTTTGTTTCCCTGTCACTGCTATGAGACCTGTATAGGCATGCGTAAACACGGGTGTGGCCACCGTAGTCCACGCGCACCCACAATATCGACAGGTCCCTGTCCTCTAAATGAAGGAGACGGCGACAGCAGATATCCTCCCGAACGAACATACATACACCGGCACGTCTCAGGAATTTATGTTCGAGTTTGTAGCCGGGATAGTGCTATATGAATCAGAATTAGTTAGAACATTCAATCACTTACACAATAATTATGTACTTAAGTAAAATTTAAGTGGGGCGACATCGCAGGTACAGCTAGTACTTTAATATAAGAGTACAGAAAAAAGGAACACTCTACATTTTCAATTTTAGGTTACAATTTGTGATTAGATACTGTAAGTATCGGTATAACTGTTATCAGTGTATTAAAATAACAGAGAACTATTTCAACTATGCAGGTGTATAGCTGTAAGAAACATAATAAGCTGATAATTTTGTACCTTTCTGTAGAGTCATCTGTTATCGTTAATCTGTAAAATAAACTCTTTTGCAAAAAAAAACGGGCACTTAAGCAAAGAACTATTTTATAGTTACTATTAGTTTGTTTGACAATTTTAGGTATTGTTATCCTCAGAATTTTATAAATTAATTAGGAAGGAATAGTTTTCATCAGTTTTATCATAACATTTTAATTAAATTATTAAGAAATAATGTTTAAGCTCAAAACACTATGATTGTACCTGCTCGCTAAATAAAAATGAAACGCGTTAATTTCTTTGTTTTTCTTGAATACATTAAAAGCAGATAAAAGTTTAGTATTGAGTGTGACCCCCTCTTGCTGAAATCACAGCTTGCATTCGTCTGGGCATGCTAGTGAGTATATCTTTTATGGTTTCTTGGGGAATACGTTCCCACTCCGCGGTAATCACATTCTTTAGCTCTCTGATGGTCTGCGGAGCCGGCTGCACTGATCTCACTCGTCGCTTCAGAACGTCCCAGACATGCTCTATGGGATTGAGGTCCGGACTTCTAGCTGGCCAGTCCAAACGACGAATTTCGACATCTAGCATATACGCATCCACACCGCCAGACCGGTGGGCGCGAGCGTTGTCGTCCATAAAAATTGAGTTTTCGCCAAGAGCGGTTAAAGCGGGTTGTGCATAAGGAATTAGAACTTCCGTTATGTATCGGTGTCCAGTCAGTGTACCGTTTTCGATGAAGACTAACTCCGTACGATCCATAGAATTTATTCCTGCCCAAAACATAACAGAGCCCCCTCCATAAGGTGTGATTTCTTCAAAACATGCCCTTGCAAAGCGTTCTCCTCGTCTACGTAGCACTCGCCGACGTCGGTCTTCACCATGCAGAGATATCCTGGCTTCATCGGAGAACAATACCCTATCCCAGTCTTCATGAGTCCATGACACACAATTTCGAGCGAAGCTAAGCCTGGCAACTCGATGTCCACGGAGTAATTTAGGGCCGCGTGCCGGGCGATGACTGTGTATATTAGCAGCGAGAAGCCTCCTCCTGACCGTCCATAGACTAATTTGCACATTTCTTACTTCTTCGAGGGTGTTCTTGAGGTCCACATAAGAAGATTTGCGATTTCTCAACGCTTGACTAACTAGAAAACGATCATCCCGTGGTTCGGTACATGTCTTTCTGCCAGAACCAGGCCTTCTCTTGACGGAACTGGTCTCTTGATAGCGCTGCCAGGTCCTTTGAACTGTCGACCGACTCACATTTAGCCTCTGAGCCACGAAGCATTGACTGCAACCTTCTTCAAGCAGCGCAATAATTTTGCTCGCTTTTATCACTTTATCTACCATTTTCGAGATTGCTAAACAGCAATAACAATACTTTTAAATGTCAAGGACACCAGATAATTTAATAAAAATTGACAAAAAGTTAATTAGAGTCGATATTAACTATAGGGAATTCGCGCCACAAAATGTAGTTAAAAGTTATTTTCTTTGAAAACCAGGCTCAGTCAAAAATTTGAATTTGGAATGTACTCTTATAAACATTATGGCACTTTTATAACTGGCCAGTAACATGTTCAAATGATTAAAACCTTTTTGGTATTTTATTTTTTTCAGCCAGGAAGAAAATCGAAACCGCCCGTTTTTTTTGCAAATGAGTGTATTAAAGTTAATCGTATATATCCGATAAAACATTTAATCAAGCACAGTGTTAAAGTTTTTATAGGATGACTCTAGTAATATATACATCACAATTGCATAGAAATTAAAAGTTTTGAGTTTTAACCATGATGGTCTCACAGAAGGAGTCTACAGTCTCCCAAGGCAAATTCCTACGAAGCATCACCGACGTGACGACTAAATAAATAAATAAATAAATATGTTTAACACACACACACGGTCGTCTGTTCCTAAAGTAGGCAACTTAATGCCTGTGTTTTAGGTAACAGCCGACTGATATACTTTTTTTTTAAATAGATATACATATAAATAATACATATATAAATAAACATATGTATATTACACCCAGACTCGGCGCGGGAATCGAACCCACAACCCTTTGAGCAGAAAACAAAGTCACTGCAAACTGCGCCAAGGGGTCAATCTATAACAAAACTAATGCTTTAATGACTACTCAACTAATTTAAAATGCAATTACTGAAAATTGATTGTAAACTATAGTATAGATATATATGTGATTAAATAAAAACAGTAAACAAATCAATTAATGTAATTTCATATTTAATATCATGGTTGGAATATCGTTTATTGATTTAATGATACTACAGCTGCAACATTTATTACAATTTTAGAAATAAAATATGACACTTGCTGACAGTTCGGGAAGCGCCGCGAGCATCTCCGACGATGACAGCTTCTCGGAAATATAAAGCCTTTACTTTATGTTTCGTATAATGTATTTTTGTGTATACATGTTTTAAAACAATGCAATATCATTTGTACACGTATAGTCAAGATATGTATATGCTTAAAAATTTATGCAATTAAATAAATATTATTTGTATTCTGTTTACTATAAAGGAATGTGTTTAACATATATTAAATATATAAAAATAACAATCCTATTATATTTAAATAAAGTTCTAAAGTTATGTAACGAAAAATAAATAATATCTCGAGTTATTTTTTTATCTAAAATATTGAAGAAATATTGCTTCCACTAATATTAAACATTTCGATGTGTTTCAAACATTGTTCTTTGTTGAGTCGAGGTAATGTTCTTACATATTTACTTTCGTATATGAGGAAAAATGCTTTGTACTACACTGTCACTCGTATCGCTTCCCCTACGGGTATTATATTATTTTTTGATACGATATTTTCTATACATAAAGACAAAGATAAAGGAAGAGTATTTCGTTTGTGGGAAATCGTAATAATGGATGCTTTTCACCTGTCATCGGTTTCTGCTTCTATCCTAATATCCCGTTGCTTGTTTATTTCGGAATCTATTGAGATTACCTAAGGCCTCTTTGAAGTAAAACAATATTGGAATATTCAAGCGCTCGTCTTTGTAGTAAATGTAATATACTAACGGCGATGAATACTTGGAAGAGGTGAACTAGGCCATATTTGTTAAATATGAAGTACATAAATAATAGTGTTCTCATATTAATGTACCAAGAATTTTTATTTATTTTTTAAAAAAGTTTCTAAAGAGTAATTTTAGAGGCAATTTTATAATTAATTAATGTTATACTAGTTATACACCAAATAAGAAAAAAAAAATTGAAATTTTTTACCGTTAGGGGGTGGATATAGTTGATGAAAGTTAGTCAGAAAATTTTAAATTGGGTTTTGAGCTCTTAAATGCAATATTTAATAAGCATATAATTAGCATTATGGAAATATGACCCTAAAGGGATTAAAATGGAGGAAGAATGATTTATGAAAATTTTGTCATGTTTGAAGTTAACTGTAGCAATAAAGACAGGTACACAATATGAAATTAACAAAAAAATGTTAATGTGTTGTTAAAATGTATCTCTTTCGATTACCCTCGAAAATCATGTTAAATTTGTATTTTAACAAATATAAGAAAATATAAAAATATACTTTGAAAATATGTACTTGTTGATCAGTATTAAATAGATTATTTTCATCAATTTGTACTTACGTTAAAAGTTATTATTATTATCAGTAATCATAATAATTTAATTCAAAGCTCGTCATTTAGATCAGTGAATTTAATCATTTAATACTGGTAATAAATACAATAAAAAGTTACTTATTATTTAAGAGGTGAAATCAAACCTTGAAACGGAATGTTATATTCTGAATTCGATTGCTGAAATTAATTCCATGATCAATTTTGGCCTTCTTCGTTGAATTTATTATTCAAGTAAATTATTTTTTGTAAGTATAATTATTATTACATAAAAACTTTCGATTATGGTGGTCTGTGTGTAAAGTAATACGAAGCCCGCATGATGATTACACGGTTTCGTTTTCTCTCTGGGTAACTATATAGGGACGTAACTTGTATTTTATTTTAACTCACGAGGTATATGGATAGAAAAAGATTAAATGCAAAAAAAAAAAATTACTTAAATGAATTAATTACTAAAACTTACTTAAAAATAAATTACGTAAATGAATTACTTAAACTTCAACCATGTTTTGTACCCTACAGCATAAGAATCCTGTGTAGGGAGTCCATTAACAAAGATCAACGCCCAGACCACAACATATATCTGCTTATCGGCTTACTAACACACGTTATGAGTGACGATCAAACCTGCAATCCCTAGGTGAACAACCAGCTGCTAAGACCATTGCATCCACAAAAATTTTTTAAATTGCCAACAGTAAATCTTAATAGGTAACCATAAAAATTAATAGTGTAAAGAAATATAAATTAATAAAAAAATAAAAATCTAAATTAACAATTTAATAACCTTTTGATCCATTTTGACTACTAAAATATGTATATTATGTCAATAATAAAAAAAAATATAAATTGGAAGCTTAACGTGTAATATAAGGTACAACTCTTCATACTATTTTGCATATACTACACCGATGTTCATTTTTAACAGGGCATAATAAATTCACTTTATTTGCGTTACATTGTAACTCGCAAAATGTACGCGTATAGTCGTTATATTTTGTTTTTCTTTATAATTTTTGTTTTATTTTTTTGTAAGTTTGTGTATTAAATTTTTTTTTCTATTTTTATCCTCATACATAATTATGTTCCAGTTGATTAATTTCGTGATATTTTTCAGTTATCAGTGCCACAGATGAAATTTTTGTGTCAAAAGCTAGAAGCAGTCGCCATATATTACCATTACTCGGGTATCTTCAAGGATATAAAATCGGTCAAAACTTTGCACTCCAGTTACCGCCGTTTGTTTTATCACCAATTATCATAGTACCATCAGTGAACCAACAACAAAGTGTCAATGTGCAGAAATCTTCTTCGGGTGAAAGTTACCAAGAAAATGGAGAAACATTTCAGAACATATCTCCTGTAAAACTCATTGATAAATCAAATGATTATCAAATTGGACATAAAGAATTCAACCAATCTTTGAAACCTAAAACTACTAAAAATATTGAAAATGCAACATTTGACGAAAATGATTCACTCGATACTTTTAGACAAGCAAATAATGAACCCGAGGTTAGTGCAACCGAAGAAAATATCGATGAATATTTAACTACAACTACTTATTTTGAAACAAGTGGCAGTGAATTTAATAATTCCATAATTGAGAATATTACAAACTTGCCTGGACCATATGCAAATGCCATTTATAATAACACGAATTTGAGCACTTTATCAATCACCACAGCACCGCCAGAATATAATTTAAGTGTCCCCGATGCAAAAGACAGATGGCAAAACTTTAGTAATCCCTCAAATGAATTTGTAAAAAATACCAAAAATATCACCATGGATAATAATAGTACATCAATAGAAAACATCATTTTTAAGCCTTCAAGAGAATTAACTTATACGACCTATCAACCTAATCTTAATTCATATCCAAGGTCTTGGTATAATTCAAAGGTCGATCGACTGTCGATTACGACAAATTCGTATACAAATGAAGATCCTGCTTTACCGCCTAGTTACAATGATCGATGGGAGAGATTTTCTTCATTAAGGAAATCATATCCATTATCTGACTTTCGACCTCTCGCTGGTTTGTACTATGATGGATTTCTGCACAAACCCCTTAATAAAGAAATGGGATTTATGCCTTATCGAAATAATGGTTATTATTATAACGGATGATTTAAAATATAAGTAAAAACATATAATTTTTATAAACATATAAATTCAATTATTATTTACGTTAAAGTTTAGTCCCTTTATATTTGGCGATTAAATAAAAACGCCGGATTATATCATCATCATTTTCAGAATAATATTTTTTTTTATCACTAGACTCTCAAACTTTCAATTTTATAAGGTTTTGTTCTGTATGATTTCAGATATATATATATTCATAATGTAATTGTAAAAATGTTATGTAATGTAACATATTAAAGGAGAGCAAGTATACTTAATATTGACACAAGTATTTAATGAATGTTCGTTGTTAGTCCAGAATAACTGTAAACCATGAAATCGGTGCCATTTACCGCTATAAATTTACAAGTGTCTTCTATAACAATTGTCATGATACTCGTGAAGCAAGCATTGCCTTTGTGTTCAGACATTGTTGTCTCGTTTGTAACATTGTTATGTGAATCGTTAGCAAATGAAGAGTTTTATTGCGGATGAGGAAAATGTGATCATGTTCCTCTTAGCATTTTACCATTGTGTAAACATATTCGTCTTGACACATTTCCGGTGAGAGTTTTAGAGAAGTTTTAGTGGTTTTCATATACTTAATTTTAATTATTTTCTGTTTTTAAAATTATCTGTTTTAATCGTATTGTTGTAAGAAAAAAAGTACATTAGAGAGAACAAGAAGTTAATTTTTTATTTACATTTTCACTCATAATTAAATCAGATAACATAATGTTCGAGCTATTTACTACAATAATTACTATAATAATATTATAAATTCAAAGGTGCGTTTGTTTGTATACTGTTCATAATGTATCTTTTCAGCTATATATACTTTGTCAGTCTACAATTATCTACCTTACACTAAAGTTACAGTGTTTTTAATATTTATAGAAATATACATATTGTATTACAATGTGAAACTGTCAAAGCGGTAAAATGTGAGTATGAGAGTACATTGACATTACATATTTATTATTCACCTGACAGAGTCTCTCGCCATTAAAAATTTCAATAAAATGGTAGCAACTACATTTTCCTCTAAAGTATTGATTCGAAAATAAAACAGTGAATCAATAAAAAAACTTTAGATTAAAATGATTCAATGAATTTTACTAGTGATTAATGCATATACCTCATGAATAATTGAAATAATAATTAAATTTTCGTTTTCACGAAGGAAGAATTTATCTGTATTTTTAAGCATTTACTTTGTACAGATTTTTATTTAAATGAAAACGGAGGTTCCGTTTGATATTACCAACTCAATTTATGGTGTTTTTACTACTAGTTAAAAAAATCTACTTAAAATAAAGTTACAATTAAATTAATTTAATATTCTGTTTGATTTAATAATTTTATTCTGTTTGAGCTATAACGTAATAATATATATAATAACAAAAACAAGTGTACTAAATATGCTTAATTAATATTTTTTTGTAATAAATGATAATTTCCACTACACTTGTTTATTCTATTTTGTTGTTTCATATAAAAAGACGAAAAAAAAAGATATATTAATTTAGAATATAAAAAAAAAGATTAAAAAAAATGCAAGAAAAAGAACAATAACAGCAATAATACAAAAGTATATATATAGTCTAGAGCAGTGATTCCCAAAGTGGTCTATATTGACCCCTAGGGGTCTATGACAACCTGCAAGGGGTCTACGTCAGCGAAAAAAAATTTGGGGGTCCATGAAATGAAAATGGAGGTCCACGATAGTGGATCTCAACACATACACTGATAGTACCTATTTACTTACATCATACTATCTTATAATATCAAAACATATACATGTTTTGATATTATAAGATATCAACAAGTATATAAGCATACAAGTACCTATGAAGTAAAAAATGAATAAAAAAATAAAAAAGCATGAGGTTCATCCTTCTCACTAAAAATATTGACTTATTGCTTATGTTATTTTATTTATAGTTTATTTTATGTTTATTTAATTTTACGTATATTTTACATAACAGATACAAAATTTTATTTTGAGTAGTTTTAATTTAAATTCAATTAATAAATGTATAAATTAACACGTGTTTTTACTTTAAGTTTTTAACACTAAACTTCACTACAGTTAGAAATTTACAGGAAATCAATATCAGGTAAGTAGGGGGTCTACCCATCACGGAAAAACATGGCAAGGGGTCTACGACACAAAAAAGTTTGGGGAACTCTGGTCTAGAGTGACAAAAAAACATATAGAGTCTAGGTGTAACATTGATATAAATATGTATAAACATAGGCATTAAGTTACTGTAGCGACATCTATCTCGCCATATACGATCTGACGTATCTTACATCGCGCTATCAAAGTTATTAAAGCGATTGAACATAATATAAACCCGACAGGCGACAACAACCGTCGGGGCAGTAGCCCACCAGACACAACACCCGTCTGGTCGGAGGATCCTCCCTTTTCAATGGTGGATGAGGAACCTTACAGCCTGTTCCTCACTCCCCCCAAATTACCTATCATAGGAAAAGACGATTGTGTTTGTATGATAAGCTTATATAATAAAATACAGGTCAATATTTATCTTAATATCTACCTTTTTATTTAAGCCCGTATGTATATGTATGTACGTGTGCTATATTTAGTTACATAAATAAGGTTAGTACTGTTCTGTAGTGTATCAGCCTGTAAACAACCCACTGCTGAGCGAAGGCCCCTCCTTCATATATAATAAGGGTTGGAGCTTAATCAACCACGCTGCTCCACTGCGGGTTAGCAGATAATTTCCCTACCATGAGTGACGATCGTTATCATGTGTCTATGATATCTACCGGGACCGACGGCTTTATGGCTCTACGAAACACGGTGAGGAGGCCCACAAGGACATACATCCAGAGCGAAAACAAATATTATTACAAATACAAATATCTGTCCCGAGCGGGAATCGAACCCGTTCTACCCCTGACTACTTGTACCACTACACCAGAACGGTCGTCAATAAGGTTAGTATATTTATTTACCTAATTAAACACATTTAAGTTTACCTTGAATCTTAATTTCAATGCATTCAATGACACATTTCATTTCATTAGAAATCTCATTAAGTTCGTAATCGTTCTGAAATTGGGACTCACATCAATATTCGATGTTGGTATTTCTCAAACTGAACCCAGCGACAAATAGTCGTCCAGAATAAGATATCAGGGGTTGGAAGTTTTACGCGTTGACCCCTTTTTAAAGGTTAATGCTTCGAGTCCCCTCTGTATCACCTGAATACTAATATTATGTTTACGGACGGTTCTAGTGAAGTTTAATATTCTTCAAAGGCCGAATCTGCTTGTTAGCGACAGATGTTGCCCGGAATTATTTAATAAACTTATGATAATTGACGTTTAATTTAAGACTTAGAAATAAGACTAAATTATGTGTTGTGCTTACATTTTATAATCTTCAAATTGAAATAAATGTATCAGAAATAAATGTGTCTAGTCTTTCTGTTTATCAGACTATATGTTATATAGAAATATATGTAGAAATCTCTATATTATACATATAATAAAATGGTAGGAAAGTTAAAACTGTACATTGAATATTTTTTAAAAGAATACTTGGGGTGTGATCTACAATCGACTTCGAAAAATATAGTTTTTAGAATGTTTGTCTGTTTCCCTGTTTGTCTATTTGTCGTTTTGTCTGTATGTACGTCCGGGATAAACTCAAAAAGTACCTACTGCATGGATTTACTTCAAATTTGGCACGAATATTTACATTTCTTACCGGTGGGAGGGATGCGCTGTGCCGCGCTCCCGGCTGCATGGGTACCACCATCTTGCTTGTTTCTTCCGTGAAACAGCTTTGCTGTGTTTCGGAAAGAAGGGCAAGACAGGCAGTGTAATTACTGGCACCGAGACTTAACATCATATATCTCAGGAAAGGCAACACATAAATGAGTTGGCTGGGCTAGTTCCAGGTAAACTAGTTTATGTTCATGGGCGACGTCGACCACTTACCATCAGGTGGCACGTCTGCCAGTTTGCCTATCCAAGTAACTTAAAATATATATATATATATATATATATATATATATTATTAAGAAGTCGGGTCAACATATAGGCTACATATTATCACGCTATAACCTACGGAGAACGAGCAGTGAATCTTTATTTCTTCAACGCATTCTGTAACAACGTGTAATCTAATAGCGTACACGCAGATGACGTCGCGGGCAGTAGCTAGTGTGAATATATAGAAACACTAAAAATATTTTTTATAGAAGTTTATTGATTTTCAATGTAAGCTATAGATGGATGGGTCCTACGTTTACTGATAAAACACGCAAGATCACAAAAACTGTTCCACTAAAACCTTCAAGCTAACTTTACTTTTTCTGTATCTTGTAAAATGTATTCGTAGATTATTAAAAGTGACTAAATCTACGCTAAGCCTACGCACCTGTGAAAACTATAATTGTGATTCACACGATATGTGATAGCAAATAGCAGTTATACAACTATATGCATGACGACGTCACAGTATAATTTTATTATAAAATACGTCAATAAAGACATTCTTTAATTAATATAAACAAATATACCTTAATGGTATGGACTTTACCCGCGTTGTGTATTGATAAAAAGTAGTCTATGGCCTTCCCTAGGTTTCAGACAATAGACCGTAATAGATTATTTCAGATAATAATATAAAAAAAAAATTTATGTTATATTATGGCCAAATTACATAAAATCTTTATAAATTTTAGCCTATGTGTTATTCTGTACATCAGAAAACATAAACATCCATCCATACTCACAAACTTTCGCATTTATCTTATATCTTTAAACGAGCAATTCTTGTATATATATATATATATATATATATATATATATATATATATATATATATATATATATATATATATATATAAATATATATCTATATCTGAATCCGACATTCAGATTATATATATATATAATCTGAATGTCGGAAACGGCTCCAACGATTTTCATGAAATTTAGTATGCAGGGGGTTTCGGGGGCGATAAATCGATCTAGCTAGGATTTATTTTTAGAAAATGTCGTTTTATCCCTTTTTTCAGGCAATTAAAAAATATCGTTAGAATACGAAGGTAAATTTCGCTGTCATTAATAAGTTTATAATAGCTCCGATGTGAACCGGGCGGATTCGAAATAAGAAGATCCCCAAGTTCGAATCCTCTAAGTCTAGTCTAGTCTCCAGAACTATTTTTTTTCTTTTTTTTTTGAAGTTCCTTCTTTTGTGAGAAAAACTAATATTGGGAGCCCTTCACTAACTGGATGACCGAGCTTTGCTCGGTATTTTATTATTTTATTTTTTGTAATTCGTATTTTTTGGAAACTATATTCACATACGATTTACGAACTGATGGTATATGAATAATATTTTTTGATCTTACCGAAATAATAATAAAAAAATATGAACTGGTTATTTAAACAAAAAATCACGAGTACAATTAAAAACTTAGAATTTTATTAGAATACGAAGGTAAATTTCGGCATAATATACAAGGTTATAATAACTTAGGTGGGAAATCAGTATATCTGGGTTCGAATCCCGATGCCTCAAGTCCCACTTTTTTTTTGCTTTTTTTTTCAGGTTCCCTCTTTTGTAAAAAAAAAGAAATATTATTGAGAGCCCTGTACTACCTGGATTTCCGAGTTTTGCTCGGTATTTTTTTTTTTTTTTTTTGTTAATCGTTCTTTTTTTTTGGAAATTATATTTAGATACGATAGAACTGATGAAATATGAATAATATTTTTCCATCTTACCTATATAATAATATAGTATTTTGTGTCACAAGGGGATGATAGTACTATTTTTGTGACCCTCATATGAAATTTCCGAGCCGAAGGCGAGGGTAGCAAACATACAGGAATGGATGTAGTACTTTCGTCGCATGTTGCACATACTTTTTTATTTCCTACCTTCGGACCTAGGACGAAAGTTCAGATTTTCTCCCTGTGAAGCGGGGACAGAAAGTGTCACTTTTGTGCAGAGGTAGGAAAAAAAATATAAACTGGTTATTTAAATAAAAATCACGAGAGCAATTAAAAACTGCTAGAATATCATTAGAATAAGAAAGTAAATTTCTTATATAATTTCTCTTTAATTATTAATTATTTGTATTTAAATATATTGTTATAGTTGTTATTTAAATATATTGTTATAGTTGTATTTATATATGTGTATGTGTATATGTATGTATGTATGTATTTTAATTCTATGTACTCAGTACATCATATGCATGTATTTATAATGTATATGTATATCATATTATCAAAGTGCTAGTGCTAGTATCATTATTATTATTTAGCTTACACCTAGGTTTAGGGACCTAAATTTGCACTACCCAAGTCTGATAAGAAATTTACTTTCATTAAAGGTTGTCTGGTAGAGATTGCTGATAGCAATAAGACCGCCTTTGCACACTTAAATTGTAAATATCTTGTACTCTCTTTATCTAATATCCACTGTAAATTTAGTGACTGCAATAAAGCATTTATCTATCTATCTATCTAAATTTCGCCAGGTGGGAAATCGGGTGGTCTCGAAAACGGAAGATTTTTCCTTTTTTTTTTCAAGTCCCTTTTTTGGTGAGAAAAAATATTATTAGGATCTCTTGTTATTTTTTTATTTAAATAACCAGTGTCTATTGTTTTATTATTATTTTATTATTATAAGTAAGATTGAAAATATTATTCATATTTTATCACTATGTAATTTGTTTCTAAATATAGTTTAACCGAGCAAAGCTCGGTCATCCAGGTACTAATATTAATATGAATAGTAGGATAATCATAGATCTCTAATATGAAACTAGTAATAACAAAATATGAATTACTAGCGGACTCACCTCGGCTTCGTGCGGGTAGTGTATAATGTTCTTACCGATAGCGAGCGATAGCGAGCGACAGGGACACGGCGCAGGGGTGGTCGCATCAAGTGAGTCCCGTCTTCGGTGTGAGGCGCTTGAATTCATTTTTGCGCGTCTTAGCTTGTAGTATTATATTTTGCGGTAACCCCTAAGATATTTATTATAAAAAAAAGTGTATAGGATTATAATAATTTGCGTGAAATTAAGTAGGTCCTTATAAAATTGTATCGAGTAACCGTTTTTAAAATTATAATTATATTATTTAAAAAGAAAAACAAATAACTTCGAGTGACAAATAGTGTTATTTTTTTTTTTAAATAATGATTAATAAAAAATCCGACGAGTGAACTTGATATGATCAAACACAATCTTATTTAAGTGAAATGTGACTGAGTAGTGCGAGCACTGTACTAAATATTCTATTGTGAATCCTTAATGACTCGTCGGGGACGAGACTACGTACTTTTATGTTATTCTCTGTAGAATACCTTAAGATTGATATCGTAAAACCATATATGAGACAAACGCGCGTGACCCTTGTAATGTGACACGAGATTATTCTATACAACTACGGTCAATATATAGTGTGTCCCTCTATATATTTAGGCTAGAGTAGGACCTACGTGTTATGTACTACTATTGTAGTAGTATTAATTAACATAAAGATGTCGTAATTTATGTCATTATTATCATTAATCACCACCACTACCACATCAGATGTTAGATGTTGCCACGCTTGGCAGGCAGTCTTTTGACAAGCGCAGCGTTTTGCGTCGGGATATGGTGATGCTACTGCCCATCACCATCCTGGTTGGGGAACAGTTGTTCGCACCACTATTGCCGTAGTCACCTTCTACGACATCTTGGCAAGAAAGAAGTCGGGACTATTCTTCTCTACCGGTCACCAAAGGGTATTAGTTAATCACAACAATGACCAAAATTTCATGAGTTATAGCTCTAGAGCAGGGATTCCCAAACTATTTTTGGCAAGATACCCCTTTTCCAAAATGAACTAATACCTCAAACCCCATAGCCAAATTACTTGTTACAAATCTTATGTCTAATTTTTTCCTATTTACACAAAATACTTCTTTAGAGATTTTTTTTTTCCATTTTACTCTGAAAGGTTTTAAAACATTTACATCAGCAGGCTGAATCAATCAATCAATCAAAATAGTCTAACAAATGAAACTTACACATATGTATTACTGTAATAGTTATAATTTAAAAAAAAAGGTAGAAACTACATTTTATATTACAGACAGTTAAAGAGACACACGAGGGAATCTGTAAAGTTTTTTAATTTTTTGATATAAAACTCTGTATAACAAAAAAAAAAACACTTCAATGCGAACATCGTGTGTTATAATATTCATGAAAAAATACACCTGTGATATGAATAAAATCACAAAATATGAATAAGTTTATTACTGCGATATACATAAACATGTAAAACTTGATTAATAATAAATGTATTGATAAAATCAAATATGAATAATTCGGTGACACCTAGGATAAAAACAAAACGCAAAAATTAAATCTTTTTGCATTATATTATAGAAAAATACACAAACAACTATAGGAAATATAATTATAACGAGTTGTCACAAGAACATATGACTGAGTATTACAAATAAGAAAAGAAAAACGCAAAAGAATATACTAACACAATAACGTGCGTACCATATAAAATTATGATAAAAGGGCGTCAGTGAATCGAATTTCTTTGACTTCAGCTTTATTTGTTTTTCTATAAAAACATTTTATTATATTTCACAGTTTATCTATCAATCTTCGAATTTTCATTTTTCATTATTATTTCATTACATATATTTTTTAATGAATTAAATTTTTTTATTAAATTTCTTCGTGGTGAATTTATGAATACAACAATAAAACAATATCAAAAACATGTTTCTTACAAAAATATTATAAAATTGATCCTCATTAAATAACATCACAATACAAATCAATATTAATGAAAGTGTTTTCAATTTTAAAATAAATAAAATTATTTAAATCGACTGTCCTGTGTACAATTCATTAAATTTAAATTGAACTTCTATTGCAATATTCAAGATTAGCGAAATTTAGAAGGCAACAAACGAGTCGAGTTAATATTCTGCATAGTGCAACTGGAATTTGCTGAGAGAACCAAAACGGTTTGAATTAGAACATACTTTGTAGTAAATTTCGTGAAACAAGCATTCCAGTGTTGTTTGTATCGAGATTAAGAGTGCAGTGGAACGGAACGACGACCTTTTTACAAACATTTGCTAGCCTTTATCTTTATAAATGAACTAAATTCAACTAGAACGTGTTGAATACAAAGTAAGTTAGATTTATCAAAGATTGTTTAAAACTATATGTCGTAAATTTTAATTTCACATACACAAAAAACTGGCAGCAGTACTTTATCTGAAAATGTTAACACTCTACATCTCTTTGCTTATAAGATAAGAAATAGATCAAAATTACTAATATTTTAGAAATCAAAATTTTATACTTATCAGATTTTCTCAAATTGCAATTAATATTATTATGAAAGAAAAGCATCATAGTGTATTTATACTTCAAAAGATCAATTTCCTAATAAAAGTGGTTTTTTTTTTAAAAAAAAAACGAGAACACATATTATATATAGTATGGGAAAAAAATTATTCTTTATCTCTTTTATTTAATTTTATTATTTTTTTCAATAAAAAAGTTCTTTTGTACATTCATAATATCATGAGATATATTTTTTTAATCATGTCCAGATTTTTAACGATCTCTTTATTTGATTAAATTAGTTCTGTTTTTATAAACATTATAAATTTATTCAATAATCTGTTTGTATAAAAGATTATATTATTTTCAGAAATGTCTGCCTATCTGTCTGTTTGTTTGAACATTATTGTATCCCTGCTAAAGTACCACCTATAGGTTTAAAATTAACATGGAATTCATAAAACGCGCCCTGAGTTAACATTTAGTCTTACAAAAATTATAATTAATATTCAAATTACAAACTAAGTAAAAGAACAAAGACAAAAAAGAACTATCAAAATGTCGAATTACATTTGATTTTCACAATATTTTGCGTACATCAAAATGTCATCATCATTGAAGTACAACACTATCATAACAGATGACGCTGATGGCATTTTTTAAATCGTGGTTAGTTAGTTTCTTCAATCACCTACACTGGTTAGTTAGTTCCTTCAATCACTCTCACTACCTAACTACATACTCGTACTAAACTAAAACTTATGTGCGAGCGATCCTGCGGGCATATATATGTATATAGCTTATAGTTAAAACTATAAAGGACATATTTTATGGAATGAAATTAAAAAATTCTCACGAGACAACATGCCAATGAAGTCGAGACCACTGCTGCTCATTTTAAGTACTTTTAACGATAAATTCTTAGTAACTTCTAGTTTCAATGGTTTGCATAGACCAGGTCGAATATAAACAATTGATTCCGAAAAAGAGATGTACTCGGACTTCTTCATTAAATTAATGACCTGTTTTAATTTTAACGAATGTTTTAATAGGCTAACCGTAAAATTTTAAAGCAAAAAGCAGAGATATTTTTACGTAAATCTGTGATAATGAAATTCGAGCTCAGTAACGCAAGAGGGATTATTGAAGAGAGGCGTCAAGCTCGCACCCTTCACTGTATTACATATGATTTATTTTTAGGGGAAAGCACTCGACATATTCCTTTAGATAACACCTGCACCGAATTCAGATTTATGAGTTTGTGTTAGCTTTAACTTGTTGGAATAAATGTTTCATAATCCTGACCACGGGGATCTTGGATTCGTGAAATATTAAATATATAATTTAAAGTTCAATTTATATAAATAGACCAGCGAGTGGTAAATACTAACCTAATGACTAATGACAATTGAAGCTTTTGTATATTATGGAATTTTTGGTATTGTGGTGTATTTAAGGTACTTGATTGGATAAAGATTAATGCTGTATTGCTTAAAATCGCTTCGTAAATAAGCAATTATTTCTCGTGAAAAGTAAAGGATCAAAAATCGCTATTGTGGATTATCCCTAAGAGATAGACATATACCATCTCGGACTTTTTGTAGAACTTATTAAGGTGTACAATAATGTAGTACATTATTTTGATCTATCTCGTAGGGCCAGCCAGCGTTTGCAATGTAAGCGCAAAAAAATATGTTTATTTACAACATCACATTAGAAACCTCTGAAATTATCAGTATTTATCTACTACATTATGCACATTAACGTTTAAACCTTGCTCTTGAATCACTATATCTATAAAAAAAAAACCCGCAACAAAATCCGTTGCGTAGTTTTTAAGATCTAAGCATACATAGGGACAGAGCGGGAAGCGACTTTGTTTTATACTATGTAGTGATACAAATACATATTTATATAATATTAGGTATATCATGTCAAGGAAATAAAATGCTTTTTTAACTTTTCTTAAGATATTTATACATTTACTGGTGCGAACTGATGATGGTAACGAATTCCACAACCTGGCTGTATGGACGGTATACGAGTAGTGGTAAAAACCGGAAGAGTTTACAAAGAAGAAAGTAAAAAAAAAAATGGTAAAAAGAACTTTTCAGCTGATCTTAGATGAACACCAATTAGAAAAATAATATCCAATACATATTTCTTTCATTTATTATGCTTTTACAAAATTCGATCGAATATCAAACTCAATCGAATAACTAATTACGCTAGTCATAATTAAGTTAAAGTTAACTATGTTTTATTGTGGTTTATCGGTATCCTATACTTATATCCTATCTATATTATCCTATACCTTAATTAATGCATATATTACGATATTTCTAAGTTGTCTGGATACGAATTTATTAATTATATTTACTGGTTTTAGACTATAGAAAATGAAAATCACAGGATAAGATCTCGTAATATCTTTTGAGTTTCTGACATATTATCGACTTTTTCATACGTTTCTCTCGTGTATATGTTATTTATCTATACTTTATACATTTCATACTTTAATGCTTTGGTCTGGCAGTTTCTTTACAGATATCAAAGCGTAAGTATCGCCTACTGACACTGACACTGCACTAAAATATCGTTTTGTGTTTTTTTTAACTGGTAGCGAACTGCTATTATAATAATGTTGTAATGGTAGATCATTGTTATAATAATAGTTTGTTTTGATAGTTTTAGAAAATTTAATGGATTTAATGATATAATTATACTGTTATTATAGCATAATTATGATATGGGCTTACAAAATTAATCGATCTGCTTTAGTTATATAATTAGATGCAAATTATCAAAATAACAACATCTCTCGTATAACATATTTATTACTATAACCGTATCCTCTTTTGCTATCGAGCCTCGAGGTTTCAACTCAGCTGACCGTCTAATTAAGCACTAACGTACTGATGTAATCGTATATCGCTCAATAGCGATGACCACGTCAAATGGTTAAATGGTAGATCTATATTATTTAAGATAGCCTAGTTTTAATTTTTCATGACATTGAAGTATTTCAAAACACACTATATAAATTATATTTATTAACTTGTTTATACAATGTATTGCAAGCTACCGTTACTATAAGCAGCCTTATCGCAAATGGTTTTACAAAAAAATATAAATTTTCGTGAATGACTTTTTTATAATTATATAATATTATTTAAAAATTATTAGTGTCAACACTATATAACACTATAATATATTAGGTAATAATTATTTTTTTATTAAAAAAAAAAATTTGTAAATTGTATTTAAAAAAATATTTTCATTTAACATATTGGTATGCATAAAAATTTACAGGTATAGGTTAATTGAGGTCGTTATGTCGCAAAAATGCTCAGAAAATTTAATTATAAATGAAAAACATTTTATAATTTGTGTAGGCATTCAGACACGTAAACTTTCAATATAGTCAAATTTACTGTCTCTAAGGCGGCTTATTAGCAAAGTTTCATACAGACATCTTTGTGGAAAGGTAAACAAGTTTAGTTTAGTTCTCATTTTGACACTCCAAGGAGACGTACGAACAAACTTCTCGCATCGTATAATTAAGAAATAACTTTAGTCTATTCATTTCAATTTCATTCGAAGCATAAACAGAACTGAAGTTTGGTTACCCGTTCCCCATTATCCTTCAGATTTATTGTTTATTTCGTTTAGTTTAAAGTAAAATAAACCATAAAACGTTTATATTAAATAGTAAAATCGAGTGGTCGCGAGTAAAGCATTGTAACTGTCGTATGAGTATCGCTAAAGGTCGAATGACAATAGTGACTGTTATTCATCATTTATCAATGTTGACGCTATCAATCCATCGATTCGTAATTATGATGGTATAGCATTTAGAGTTATTGCTGTCCCCGAGCACGATGTCAACGTCGATAACTGTGCAATAACTTATATGTTATTGCCATGAAAATATTTATTAGACTTCCATATATTTATAGAGTCTTTTTACACTATTTCTTGCAATGAAGTTAAGTAGTTTAGTGTTTTAAAGGAAAGGTAAATGCACAATTTGAATATGAAATTAATTCAGGCCCTGGCTTAGCCTTGTAATATTGATTAGTTACAGATTTGTTTGTTGGGTGAAATTTAAATACAGTTAAAAAAGGAAATTTGCTAGTTACCTTTAGATCACCTAATTTCACCCTACATACGTATATTAACAAATAAGTGTAAACATATTTACAAAATAATTAAATTAGTTACAAGAATGTACATTACTCACAACTTTTCTCGACTACTCTTACCGTGCTGTTAATTTTCATATAACATAGTAAAATTAAATTTACTTTATTGATTTTTTTAATTCACTTTATTATCTAAAAGCCAAGTTTGAACAAGCTTCTAAGTCCAAACAATAATATTTATCACTTTCTTTTAAATTAATATTATTATTAACTTTCATTGCTACAAGCACTGTACTCGTATATATATACTGAATTGAACCTAAAGTTAATTACAATTAATCGAAACCACGAATGAACTTTATTTACAACTGAGCTGTACCAGCGGTCTCGTTCGCAATCACTCTCACTCTCACTCAATCATGTATTGGCACAGGAGGAGCGGCCGGTGAGGAAGTGGCGCCGAAGGGCGCGGAGATTTCGGTGGTGGGGCCGCTCCTGGTACTTCTTTGAATTAGCAGAGTGGACCAATCGAGCAGCCCCAATCACATACGGAGGGGCCACTGGGCCAAGAGTCGGAGCGTCACGGTTGTATGCGCGAGCGATCCCGTGGCGCCCCAATACGGCGCAGACGGTCGATGGGTTTTGGGGGTATTCTGGCTTTGCAGCCAGCGAGTCCCACATACCCGTCGCCTGCGTGCGGCGGGATGCGTAAATGCATTTCCCATCGTTATCGTCCCATTAATAAAAATATATAACCATTTTAAGTTTCATTATTACAACTGAGGAGCTTAATCTAGTAGTGCACGATTATAAATATAAATATAAGAATAAATAGTGATTTATTCTAATATTTATACTTGTAATCGTATCTAAATTACGTGTCCCCGTTATTTTAAGATATTAAAACCGAAAAATTGAAATAACATCGAATGAAATGTTTTAAAATTATAACACCTAAGCTCGGGAACAGACTGTTGGATTTTACTTCATGATATGTCAAAGAATAAAAAATACAATACTCTCAAGACATAAAAAAGCATAAAACTTTCAATTGCAATGATGGATATATAAATTGTTTTATGTGAAACCTGGTGATATATAAATTTAATAAAAGTAAAGTTCCTCGAACAATGTACGTGCGAGCCGATTGTGTTAGTGTAGTTTGCACGCAGCATAATAACGACACTAAAGACGATATAAATATTGTTAGTAAAGAAAACTCCCGGAGTCGTCTTTGGACGGCGCGAGGTATAGATAAAATTTCGAGGAAACGTTTAAAAAAAGTATATATATATATATACATATAGTATAAGTACAAGTATGTATATAACTGCAAATAGAATTGTGAAAGCTTAAAATACAAATAATGCACTGAAACTAAGTAGGTTATTAGTTTATAGATTTTTTGTTATTAGGTATTAGAAATAATAAACGCACTTTAAAATAAGGTAGGTATTAGCCTTTTTAAGATATTATAAAACAATCGGTGAAGGTAATTGCTTCATAGTAAAAACAATTCGCTATTAGATTGAGCGATACCTTTCTTGACACCTCGATTTTTCACGTTCGTATTTTAAAAATTTATCGCCATAAATGAGTATGATTTAAATTAAGCCTCGCGGTGGATGGCAGAATAGTTCTGATCTCTTTCTTGCTGTGGTGTCGTAAAAGGCGATTGTATACCAACCTGTACGGACATGCGTAGCAGCGTCACCATATCCTGCCACAACACACCCCGTCTGCCAATCGTGGCGAGTATTGGCAAGACCCCCAGAGAAGATTGGGGAGACCTATGTTCAGCAGTGGACATCCAATGGCTGATGTTGTGGTGGATTTACACATTCTACCATCAAAGGATTAAATACATTTACATCAGCAGGATGAATCAATCCATCAATCAAATGTTATTAAAATCTCGTAATATAATAAATATTATATACGCCATAAATAGATAGAGCCAATTTATAAGTATTTTATTTTTTGTGTCTATTTTTTAAAGAGGATAAAACCAAAAAGAAAATGATACCCGAGTGACCTTCCAGATAAAATTATATTCGAAAGATTGGGCCTTTTGTTATAAGAGTCAATCGTTTGTCAAAGTTTATCCATTACTTTTATTTACAATCTAATAATAAAAAGGGTAAATGCGAATAGCCCACGATATTATTTTGATATTTACTTTAGGAGGACAAATAGGATACAGTCTTAGAGGATATATTATTTTCTTAAATATATATACGAGTAAACTTATATTTATTAAATATATATAAACTCATACAAAGATGTATATATTCTTCTAAAAATACTTACTAAATGATTTAATATTTCAAACGATGCGTATGTTTCTTTAAAAATAAAACATTCATAACTAGTACTGTGAATGTGAAAATAAGATTTGTCGTCTATACATATTTGCAGAACCAGGAGACACAGATGGGTTATTAAATAAAAGAAAGAAAAGACGTAAAAGAAAAATATAGATTAGAAAAAGAAAGAACGTAGGCTACGGGCTCTCTTATTCGCAAAACAAGACAAAAAATAATGTCTAAAGTTGCTCTTTAGCCCCGATTTTCTTTTCTTTCTATATCTTGTACTGATGTGATTAATTCAAACACATACCAGCTGTAGTTAATCATATATATATGATGGCTAGGCTATGCAATAAATGTCAAACTTATTTAAGAAAAAGAAATGCAGATATAGTTTAAAGGTGAAATCAGTATAAAAACACTCAAAAATAATAAAGTTATACAACTCTTAGATTATAGATGAATATTGTTTTATGTTATGTACTGCTATACTGTATTAAACTATCAACATTCAAATCTTCTGCTTCCCTGTACCATTATTTCATAAGGAGAAACAGAGTCTAATCTGTCACATTATTCCTTTGTTGCTGTTGTCCTTGTTTTGGCTGATACACATGCCTTAGAATTTTTTACGTATGCTGATTTTGCCGTGAAAATTAACTTCATCACCAAGCACGACAAGAATTTTTAAACACATTGATTTTACGTCTGATATTGTATTTAGAACAAACATAATAAAAAAGCCAAGTTTTATTATAGACATGTCTCGTTTCCTATTGTTCCTATTATTTTTCATTTATATGAAAAGACCGATATCTAGTGTCAAACGCTGTGTGTGACTGTGTTCCTAAGCCGTTTTGATATTCATAAAAAGGGACTTCTCAAAGAGTTTTGAAGAGAACATTTTAGTCTTTAGTTTATAATAAAAAAAGTACCGATAAATCGTGCTCAGCGTCTTTGATGGCTTTTAGCATGATTTGTTGAAAAAAAAAAGGTAAAATCAAAGAATTTTCGTACACAATCCGGGAAATTTCCATATCTAAATGGAAAACCGACCCCGCACAATCAATTTATCCTCCAATATCCTCCAGCGGTTTATACCACCTGTACAATAAATATTTATACTTCTTCCCTCGATTTGTATCGCCGATTTTGTTCTTGTTGAATAGAAGATTCGAAAAGAAATATAATTATATAAAATATTTCATGTTTGGGATGCCAACTATTTATCAGCTGACATACTATGTTTGAATGATACCTAAATTTCAATCAAAAGATATTACGAGAGCAGTTTTAATATATTTCACTTTTATGAAAACATAAAGCCGCAAACGGAAATTCACATAAATTGTTGTTTGTACCTAAATTTTAAAAGATATTTAATACAAATCTTGCACGAAATACACAATTTAGATCAAGAGATTATTGATAGACGTAATCGAGATCTGCAATAACATCTTTTAGTTTTATAGACTTACTACAAGGGGTATTTAACTAGTCGACTTAGATGCCATTTGAATATATTTGTTGTTATATATTTTTAATTTTTGCCGCAATTTGTTATATACATATCATAATCATTTATAGACTCCGTCCATATATAAATTAATATTTATTAAAATTAACTATTTTTTACCCCTTATTACATTAAATATTAAATTAAAATATTAAATATTAACCAACAATCACACCACGTTAACCTAGCCCCGTGTTAAGTTCGTAAGAACTTGTGTTACGGGTACTAGGAACGGAAATAAATTTAAGATATAAATACATATATACATAAATACACATCCATGACCCGGTGCAGACATCTATATTCGTCATACAGATTATCTGCACCTGGCGGGATTCGAACCCGCGACCGCTGCGTAAAGTGTCCAGTTGCCTGACCACTCGACCAACCGGCCGTCATAAAATCATAAAACATTAGTTCATAAGTTTTTTCAATACTTCAGAGACACGATACAATAAAATGAAAAAATTCAAGGTAGAGACCTTCACTACTTATATTTTTCACAATAAAATATTTAAGGATTTTTCAAATGTTTCTTTCAAAACTCATAAATATTCCGGTAACATTACTTAAACATCAGACGATTTAATGTTCTCCATAAATGGTATTAAACACTCCTTCGATTCAATAAAGAAAATATTAGACAGAATTTTATAAAATGTAATACGTGGAAAATAAAATAAGAGTATCGTTACGAGATGGCTTTTAAAATGTATTTTTAAAGTACGTTGTTTAAACTTTCATATCTTTCAAAAGCGTTAAATAGCGGTTGATTTTACAAGGATTCATTTAAATTCTATTTCAGTTAAATACTATACAATGTATTAACAATGCTTAATTATGGATCTATGAAAATATTTGATTTTAATCTTATGAAACCATTTGCACGAATAAGTATAGTTTATGAATGTTGATATTTTATATACCATTTTGTAAGCTCTAATTTTGTAGTCTAGCTAAATTCAATAAATAAATAAATAAATAAATATGTTTTAACATACACACACGGTCGACTGTCCCTAAGGTAGACAACTTAATGCCTGTGTTTTAGGTAACAGTTGACTGATATACATTTTCTTAAAATAAATATACATATAAAAAATACATATATAATATATATAAATAAATACATATTACATCCAGACTCGGGGCGGGAATCGAACCCACAACCCTGGAGCAGAAAACAGGGCCACTGCTAACTGCGCCACGGGCCAGTCCAATAATTCTCGCTATACCTGATTATGGGACTACAGATAGGCTTTGGTTGATTTGATAAGGATTATAATGCTTTCGACACGTTATTCCTTGTAATAAAGTAGTACCTGGATGACCGAGCTTTGCTCGGTTAAACTATATTTAGACACAAATTACATAGTGATAATATATGAATAATATTTTCAATCTTACCGATATAATAATAAAATAATAGTCACTGGTTAAATAAATAAAAAATTAAAAAGAGATCCTAATAATATTTTTTCTCACCAAAAAAGGAACTTGAAAAAAAAGGAAAAAATCTTCCGTTTTCGAGACCACCCGATTTCCCACCTGAGCTATTATAAATTTACAGATGGTGGCGAAATTTACTTTCTTATTCTAATGATATTCTAGCAGTTTTTAATTGCTCTCGTGATTTTTATTTAAATAACCAATTTATATCTTTTTTTCCTACCTCTGCCGAAAGTTCGATTTTCGTCCCTGTGAAGCGGGACAAAAGTGACACTTTCTGTCCCCGCTTCACAGGAACAAAACCTGAACTTTCGTCCTAGGTAGGAAAAAAAAAGTATGTGCAACATGGGACGAAAGTACTACATCCATTCCCGTATGTTTGCTACCCTCGCCTTCGGCTCGGGCGACAATTTCATATGAGGGTCAAAAAAATAGTACTTTCATCCCCTTGTGATACAAAATACTATATTATTATATAGTTAAGACCGAAAAATATTATTCATATTTCATCAGTTCTATCGTATCTAAATATAATTTCCAAAAAAAAAAGAACGATTAACAAATAATAATAATAATAATACCGAGTAAAACTCGGAAATCAGGTAGTACAGGGCTCTTAATAATAGTTCTTTTTTTTACAAAAGAGGGAACTTGAAAAAAAAAAGCAAAAAAAAAAGTGGGACTTGAGGCATCGGGATTCGAACCCAGGTATACTGATTTCCCACCTAAGTTATTATAACCTTGTAGAATATGCCGAAATTTACCTTCGTATTCTAATAATATTCTAACAGTTTTTAATTATACTCGTGATTTTTTATTTAAATAACCAGTTCATATTTTTTTATTATTATTTCGGTAAGATCGAAAAATATTATTCATATATCATCAGTTCGTAATTCGTATGTAAATATAGTTTCCACAAAACACGAATAACAAAAAATAAAAAAATAAAATACCGAGCAAAGCTCTGTACTCCAGTTAGTAAAGGGCTCCCAATAATAGTTTTTCTCACAAAAGAAGTAACTTTAAAAAAAAAATAGTCCTAGAGACTGGATTCGAACCCGTGGTTTTCTTATTTCGAATCTGCCTGGTTTCACATCAGAGCTATTATAAACTTATCAATGACAGCGAAATTTACCTTCGTATTCTAACGATATTTTTTAATTGCCTGAAAAAAGGGATAAAACGACATTTTCTATAAATAAATCCTAGCTAGATCGTTTTATCGTCCCCGAAACCCCCTGCATACTAAATTTCATGAAAATCGTTGGAGCCGTTTCCGAGATTCAGATTATATATATATATATACAAGAATTGCTCGTTTAAAGATATAAGATGCATTTAAAATGGTTGTTTTTTTTTTGAATTACGTTAAAAATTATTTTTGACGTGTTTATGAAAATAAGAACATTATATTTTTCTTCAGAACTGAGATGGCTTAGTGGATGTAATACATGGAACGAAAACGATATACTGGGTCTTAACCTGAGCTGAACCCTTTAGATTTAAAAGTATATTAAGCTATCCATCATTCTTTTTGATCAAAGAACACCTTAAAAAAAATAAGTACTATCCTTACCTTACCTGAAATTTAACATAACTGTAAATCATAATGCACTAGAGAATAAGTTTTATTCCACCTTCAGCGATTCAATTCGCTTAAGCGTAACGGCTATACATCAAGCCTGACCCAGTGCTTCATTTCATGCCATTAAGAGGACACTCCATTTAATATGACTAAGCTATTGGCTCTAGCCTTTTAGTTCAGTTGCCAGGTAATAAGAAATGAAAGTACTGCAAATATTTAACTATGTATTTCCAAAAATATAATTTTATTATGAATGTAATTTGTTTTACTACAACTGCTTTTAACGCGTAAAATTTAATTTTCCGTATAAATTACACTCTACGGCTCCCTACGGCTCTCTACGGCTCTCAAATCGATTACTAAATTTAACACTTTTTTAATATGTAACTAAGAAACTGTAAAACTAAGAAAAACAATACAAAACATAATTCTATACGATTTCATAAATAAATAAAAAAAAAAGATGTACAAGAATGGCAATTCATCTTTATGTTTCGTTTGAATTCGGCATAATGACGGTCTTCGGCATGTTATTTATTTTCGTAAAACCTTGTATTTTTGGATATTTTTTTTTCTAAATTTGTATCATAAGAGCTTCACCTTTGCTTAAATAATTATACAGAAAAATAAGTATATGTATTTTTTTCTTCTTTTGTTTTTAATTAACATGTTCGACTTCGTTATTAAGCCTCAATAATATAATATATTTTATATTTGTATTAGTTAAAATATATATAAGCCTGAGCGATATATTCATAAATATTTATAATATTATTTTAACTATTGAAGTGAATAAATCGAAAGAATTTAATTTAATTAAAAGTCTAGACCAGATTTTATCGCGTTTATTTGCTTAAAAAAACTTTACAGCTTAACGATTTTTAAATTATGTCCGAATAATTCGGAGACCCACCACCTCAGTCCCCCGAGACCATGGACGCTGTAAAGGGTCCGAAACGTCGGGAAATAATTTAAGAGTCGTTAAACTGTAAAGTTTTTTTTTTAAACAAATAAACGCGATAAAATCCGGTCTAGACTTTTGATTAAATGAGTGAAATTTGCGTAAATATAAGAGAGTACGAAAGAATTTAAGATAATGTCGGTGGATATTTTAATTTTCATGTAATATCGGGAAATATACACTTTGTTTCAATTTTGAGAATCCTATTTCAATTTGTTGTAGAACGAGCGCCGGTCATGCATCAACGCTGGCCTAGTATTTCATTTCTGCCATTAAGACGACACTGAAACTCCATTTTATCATGAAAAACTATTCGATATCTGTAACGCCGTGACATGTGAATTTATTACTTGTTTCGGCATAGAAATATCGTATAGTGCTAGTTGTAAATTGAAGTCACAATCAGGGAAGTTATGTTAAAGCAATGGATGCTGTTAGATTATTTATCTCACTTTTTTTTAAGGTGTGGAGATTAAAACTCGTTATATCGTACATAAATGGGCCTTTTAAACAAGCTCCAAGTCGTTCATCCTAAAATGGAGAGGGCTATATATATATATTTCTCTGCGAGATCGAATCAGAAATAATGAGATCCGCAGATGAAGGTTGCCGATATAGCTCAACGGATTTGCAAGCTGAACTGGCAGTGGGCAGGGCCACATATCTCGTACTAACGGCCGATGGAGTAGAAAGGTATTCGAGTGGAGACCACGTGCCGGTAAGCGCAGCGTCAGACGGCCGTACGCAAGATGGACAGACGACTTTAGAAAAGTTACCGGAAGCCGTTGGATGGAAGCTGTTTTGACTATATATATATTAATATATATGTGTGTGTGTGTGTGTGTGTCTGTGTGTTTATTTTTTTTTCTCTTTAAAACTTTCAAATTCTATAATCTCAAGAATTTTTTAAATGGCTGTTAAAATAATATTCTAGTTCTAATTCAATTAAACCACTCGCATACTTAAATAGTCATTTAAATAATAAATTTGCTTAAATTACATCTCCTTAAGATAATATTTTCTTCTAAAATTAATTTAAAAGTACATAATCTGGTGTATAAGGTATTAGCTCTAAGACACTATAACCAGGTGATTCTGAAACGTTAAGATTTACCTCGATTAACGCCCTAAATCTCAACTCAATAAACTTATTGCGGTCAATTTAACATCACTTTTTTATTTCTTTACCAAGTTCTTAAAGTGTATTGTAGTTTATAAAGCTTTAAGTATACCTGTGTTTCAAGGAGAATACAATAAATTTATCCTTAGTATCCTTTATGTGTGAAAACCTGAGACTAATGCACATAAAAATAAAATAACATTCGGTTTTATTGCACTCTTGTAACGCTATAAAAACTTTTTTACTCGGTTTTTCTCCGTAGGGTCGTTTAAAGTAAATATTTTAATTTAACAGAAAGTGGATGCTCCATAATTTTTATTTAAGTACCTTATGACATTACCTTATTAATTATTCTTTTTAATAATGGGTATTAATGTATGTAACATACTCGTATTTATGTCTACAAAGACCTCAAGGACCCGATGGTAATGAAATATTGTTTTATATTAATGGTTATAAAGAAAAAATATTGTTTGTTTTTATTTATAATCAATAATATAATATTTGAAACCATTGAGATAATATTAGTTTTTTTTTTAATTAATGGAATAGAAAATTTAGAGGTAATAAGAGCAACAAAGTGTCACGTTAAAATAGGAGAGGAACTGCAGCCATAAATGTCAACAAATTTGAAACGAATCAAGAGACAAACGTCAACCTCTTTTTTTAAAAAACATTTTTTAGAGCAGTGGGATTTTACAAGGTTTTTTTTTATCGCAGGGTAATCCATTTACGAATGATATCCAGGACGCCCGGGTCGGCAGTCCTAGACCTATGTATGTCGGACTAGGCACTTTGGGAGTTCAATACCGTACTAAACCCCTGCGGGAGCCTTCAGCCGCTTTAATTGGAGGGTCCTGTATCTGCAGGCAACAGGATCCTGCGAGTTTACAAGCTGTTCCAGAACAGTACCTATAGATATCCGAAAAAATAAATATTTCTTGTAGGTAAAACAGTGAAAACAGTTTTAAAGAAGATTTTACAAAGGTTGGAATTTTCTTAACATTGTAAAAAGTTTTTTATCTCGTAGTGACGCAGAAAATTAATCTTAATACTTCGGTCGTTATAAAAACTCTCAGGATTTTTGCTTATTGTCTCTTAAAGACGCTTTATTTCACTATAATTAAAACAATTTTCTGAGAAATATCTTTCATTTTAATATCTAAAAAAGTATAATTTTAAAACTTTGCAAATTTTGGTTTACGTAATTTTAGGTTTTTATAATTTTCGTTAAAATTGCACTTAATTCTGATTAAACATTTTACAACATAAGGAATTTTAATGCATAGGTATACCGAATTCAAAATTAAAATAATAATAATAATAATAACCGCCGTGTGGTTCCCGGCAGAGTAGAATAGGACCAACCCATCCTCAGCCTAAGGTGTCGTAAAAGGCGACTAAAGGCAACTAAAGCTGCACAACACCAACGCAGCTTCCTCGGAGAGCGTGAGTGCCTCTCCGAGGGAGTAATCTAGCACTCAACTTTTATGGATGGTAAAAGATAAAGGAAAGCGCATAGGGCCGCTGCCTGGGGGGCGCCAGGGCACGTCTGGAGCTGGCGCTGGACGTGGCAGCATGCGGGCCGCCAGCAACCCCCACCGACCGGTACCACCACCTAGCCGGCCGGTGTCTCCACCATCCCCACCAGTTGGCTTGGCGCCGACAGAGTCTTCAGGGACTCAGCATTTGGCGCCCGCCGCTGGTGGAGTACGCCGCATGAGATGGACACAGGAGATGAATCGAAATGTCATGCGCGCGTATTTTAGGGCTGTAGGGGGAGAAACCGGACGGACTGGCTACCGAGCAGTAATGCACCGCGAGTTCCTGCTGCTCGAGCCAAATTTAAATGTCACGGAGCAAAACTTGGCAGATAGAGCTCGGTACATCCAACGAAAGGGCGTATTCAACGCCGCCGAGCTCGAACGATTACGAGGTGAGGCTGCTCCTGAAGTCGAACCCGTATCTGCAGAGCATAACGCAGTTGCAACGCAACAGGGAAGCGTTCGTAGCGAAGTGCCTGTGGATGCGATCGCTGAAGAAGCAGTCTCCCAAAAAGTAGAGCAGATGAGAGGGATTTTGAGGGAGGCGATTTCCGAGATCCGGAGCGCTCCTCTGGAACAGAGGCCACGACTATCCCGTCTTCCTCTTAATGCTGCGACGCGGGTTGCCATTGAGGCAGCTAACAAGCTGCTACCTCCATATTTGGATGGCAGTCTAGGCTTGGATGATACGGGTTCTATTCTCTTTGGTGCTGCTCTAGCGGTACACCGCTTCATTGGAGCCAAAACCCGGGAGCCTGGACGCACTGTTAATAAGAATAGTGACGTACCAGCCTGGAAGAAGAGAATAGAATGCCGTATCAGCCTGGCCAGGGCCCTCATTGGCAGACTGCAAAGCTTCAGGTCGGGCAACACTAGGCCAAGGATTGTGCGCTCCGTCAGAATAGCTTTCAATGGATTAGGCGTCAGGCTTGACCAGCCTTATATAGCTGAAAAACTGACGGAGCGCATCGACGGCCTGAAGCAAAGAATCGCGGCATGGGGGAGGCGTATTCGTAGGTACTCTGAGAGAGTTGAGCGCTTCCGACAAAATCGCCTCTTCGTGAGTGATCAGAAGAGGTTCTACAGGAAGTTGGAGAACCCGACGCCGTGCTTTACCTCCCCAAAACCGAATACGGCTGACCTCGTCGCCTTTTGGCGAAATATATGGTCACGGGAGGTAGAGCATGAGGAGGGCCCTTGGATTGCAGCGATTCAGGAAGCATGTGCTAGAATCGAACCGATGAACCCAATCGCCATCTCTTCGGAGAACGTAGCTGATGCGATCCGGCGGGCACCGAACTGGAAGATATTGGGGGGCTGACGGCCTGCACCACTATTGGCTGAAAGGGTTCTCGGTATGCCATGCGACCTTGGCTCGACAATACCAAGAGGCGATAGAGCGGAGGACACTTCCGAACCTCTTCACTACTGGGATCACTCACCTAGCTCCTAAGTCCACCAACACCGCGGATCCTACCAACTACCGCCCCATAACGTGTCTGACTTCTATCTACAAGACACTGACATCCGTTCTGAGCTGCAAAATCTCTCGTCATATTAACGAATTCAACATCTTATCTGTAGCTCAGAACGGATGCCGTGGAGGCTGTCGCGGCACAAAGGAGCTCCTTCTCATTGACTCTGTTGCGGGCCAGCTTGTCAAACGCAACCGTCGGAACTTCTCTGCTGCCTGGATCGACTACAAGAAGGCATTCGACTCGGTGCCTCATTCATGGCTTCTGAGGGTCCTTGAACTGTACAAGATCGACAGTGCAGTTCGAGACTTCCTCGAAGTATGCATGGGGCAATGGAGTACGATCCTTTGTCTCCAGGGCGAGAGACTGACGACGGGTGCCGATGACCGAATCCGGATACGAAGGGGTATTTCCCAGGGTGATTGTGTGAGCCCACTTTGGTTTTGCTTGTCCTTGAACCCTTTAAGCACCCTGCTCTAGCGTTCGGGGACAGGCTTTCAGTTTCGGAGAGGAGGTACTAAAGTCTCCCACCTTCTCTACATGGATGACCTCAAGCTGCTTGCACCCAATGCTGCACGCCTTATGGAGTTGATGAAAATCACTACTGAGTTCAGCGGCTCCATTAGGATGCAGCTTGGAGTGGACAAGTGTGCGGTCGTGCATGTAGACAGGGGACAGGTGACGCAATCGGCTGAAATAAGCCTAGAGCTTTCTAACTTCAAGACCCTCTCCGAAGCTGAATCTTACCGGTATCTGGGCATGTCACAATGCATAGGGGTCCAGGAGGTGGATATGAAACAGGCTGTTTGCGAGGTGTTTTTTGGACGGCTGACAAAAGTTCTTCGGAGCTACTTGTCGGGCGCCAACAAGGTCCGAGCATATAACGGCTGGGTCATGCCCACTCTCTTGTACACATTTGGCGTGCTCAGATGGACTCAGACGGAGCTCGACACCCTGGACAGAAGACTCACCATGGACTCACCATCGCATGCATCACCCGAAATCGTCGGTCATGAGACTGTACATCCCACGGAAGTGTGGTGGCCGAGGCCTATTAAGCGCCAAGTCCATGCATAACCGGGAGGTGTGCAGCCTCAGGACCTACTTTGAGACGAGGAGGGAGAGCGCTATCCATGGTGATGTTGTAGTATGTGACAAAGGTCTCACCCCGTTATATCTGGCCAAAGAGGAATGGCGAAGACCGGTAGTGCTTAGCACCTCTGACCGGGAGACCGTATGGATGGAGAAGGAGCTGCATGGACGGTTTTACAAGGCGCTCCACGCACCTCACGTGGATGTTAAGGCCTCCGTGCAGTGGCTGCGATTCGGGGACCTCTTTGGGGAAACCGAAGGTTTTGTCTGTGCAATACAGGATCAGGTGGTTAAGACGAACAACTACCGAAAGCACATTCTGAAGGATGGCACTCCCGACTTCTGTCGAGCTTGTCGTCATCCCGGCGAGTCACTCAGACATGTGCTTTCGGGGTGTTCAGCGCTTGCCAACACTGAGTACTTGCACAGACATAACCAAGCGGCCAAGATTCTTCATCAAGAGCTTGCTCTAATGTATTGTCTTCTGGAACAGAGGGTGCCGTACTACCAGTACACACCGGCGCCAATACTCGAACGCGACGGAGTCCGGCTCTACTGGGACCGGCCTATCGCCACGGACAGGACGATACTGGCGAACAAGCCTGATATCGTGGTGATGGATAGGGCACAGTCGAGGGTGTTTTTAGTGGACATTACCATCCTGCATGACGAGAACCTCGTGAAAGCCGAAACAGAGAAAAAACGTAAATATCTGGATCTGGCGCACGAGGTTGTCGACATGTGGGGTGTTGATTCCACTGAAATCATTCCTATCGTTATATCTGCCAACGGTTTGATCCCGGTTAGCCTCGCTTACCACCTGAGGCAGCTGGGTATCCGTGACGGTTCGCTCGCAGCCAGGATGCAGAAGGCGGTATTACTCGACTCGGCTAGAATTGTCCGCCGATTTCTCAGCCTACAACCCTAACCCCCGGCCGTTTGATCTCCCTGCCGGGGCGAAATCCTCCCGCCTATATTTATCTATGTAAATTTATGTAAATTTATTATATTCCTTATATAAGTATTGTATTATATTATATTTATTTATATGTGTATATGTATATATTAAACGGGTGGAGTGTAGCAATAAGAATAATAATAAAAAAAACAATATAAAAAAAGTTTTGATATAAATAATGGAAGAGTACTATAAAAAGTTCAATTTGTAATTAACAAAAGTGTGTGTATTTATGTACTTGGTAATTTTTTTAAGCAGCACGCCATTAACAAACAATGTTAAACTATCTGACAAATATCTGAATATAGCTTGTATATAGCTTGAACGGCAATAATTTTTTTTTGTTTTTTATAGAAAGAATGTTTAATGGTCTTTCTTTTCTAATCGTGAACGTTGGATAGTTGAGTTTTCCCACATGAAATGACAAATGACCGGATAAAGTACGAAGGGAAAAATCCAAATTTCCAAAACTTACTTATTTTTATATAAAAATGTAGGATAGAATAGGATTTGAAAAAATTGAAAAAAATCCTTTACTCATTCCTCAACTCAAAGGTTTTTAACGACTTTAGAATGAAACTCGAATGTACAAGATAATTTATAAATAATAAACTATAATGTAATATTTTATTTTTTTATTTATTTATTAAAATAAAAATTTAAAATGAAAAAAAAAAACTTCGAAAACTGCTATTAAAATAATATGCTTTAATACTTAAAACTTGAACAAGTTTATATGTACCTTACAAAAATTTGGAAGCATTTGGGACCCCTTATTAAGTAAAGTCTGTAGAAGAGATCGCGTAACATAAAACATACAAAAAAAAAAAAAAACTAATTGCAAAATACATATATGTACAATAAATCACACATGTAATAACTACAAAAAAAAAACAACAATTTAAATTTATTTATTCGAATACACGAATTCTAGCATGCTTAATTATGATTTACTTTAGTTCAAAGGTCTCAAAGAGGATTAGATAAATAAATGAAGCTGCTTTGAATATAAGTTAAATACATACATACATAATATAAGATATTAATTAATACTAGCGATTTTATTCTCAAACACATCATACAGTCTCTTGTATCGCAAACTCGTAAACCACGTATCAGGTGTGTAAGAGACATTAGAACGAGATTAACGTACCTTCTAATCGTAAACACGTCTTTTACTTGTGTATATATATGCAAATATGGCTCCTAACCATCATTAGATTACGCTTACATTGGAACGTGAAGTCCGTAAAACGCTTAAGAAAATTTTCAAATCTATGAAACACAGACGAAGTACTATTACCTTTCCCCTTTCGTATTATATGTATATATAGCGTTCCTTGCTCGAGAGACGCCGACAAATCTATGTCGGTACCGATAACGAATTTGATACGGTCGCATTACTGCACGGGGACTGCGAGACCGCTGCGGCACTTGGTTCAAAAAAACGGAACCATAAGGGTTCCGTTTTTTGCCATCTGGCAAAAAACGGCTGGATTCGTCATGTCTGTCTGTCAGTCCGTCCGTATGTCACATCCACTTTTTGCCGAAACTATAAGAACTATACTTATATAAAATAAAAAAAGTGGAAAAGTGTAAAAAGATTATAGTTTTAATAGTAAAAATAGAAAAACGATGAATTTTGGGGGGTCCCCATACTTAGAACTGAAACTCAAAATAAAATTTTTCATCAAATCCATACGTATGGGGTATGTATGTATCTGTATGTGTGTATTTATATGGTATATATGGTTATATGTATCCTATCTATGGATAGGTCTTCAAAATGATATTTAGGTTTCTAACATCATTTTTTTTCTAAAGTGAATAGTTTGCGCGAGAGACACTTCCAAAGTGGTAAAATGTGTGTCCCCCCCACCTGTAACTTCTAAAATAAGAAAATGATAAAACTAAAAAAATATATATGATATATTACCATGCAAACTTCCACCGAAAATTGGTTTTGAACGAGATCTAGTAAGTAGTTTTTCTTTAATACGTCATAAATCGTAAACCACAATTTACCTTTCATTCAATCAAGTCAAATATATAAAAAAACAGGAACTTTTATAATTATGATGTTACTTGCTGCTGCGGAACCCTTCATGGGTGAGTTCGACACGCACTTGGCCGCTTTTTTCTTTTCATTGGGTTAGCTAGCTGATTTAAATTTATTTAAAACTTTGATGGTAGAATGGAAAAATTCACCACCGTATATGCCATTGATTGTCCACTGTTCAACGTAGACCTCCCCCATCAACTCTGGTCACGAATACAAATACGGTAATTGTTAAATAAAAAGTACATTTATATTTATTTATTTACTTGCTCTTTATTGTACACCACAATATACAAATACATAATAATAATAATACAGACAACATAAGATAACCGCTTGAGTGTCCGGGCAATGACCTTTTCGTTTACCAACTGCACAAATCTGCATAAGGCCTTTCACGTATTGTTACGTAATTTTGCGCCGGTGATAATTTAATATACGTTAGTCAACCTGTAGTTGACAGGTGCACTTCGCGTACTATTCACAGTGTCGAAAAGCAGTTGACATGGGCAATATAGCCATGGCGACTATTACTTGACATGGGCGCTTGCGGTTATTGCGGTTAGTTTGTAAACTTGTCAACTAGTAGTTGACACGGGCAGTTGAGATAATTCCAAATTGTGTAGTACAGTGTATATTTAGGTACTTATTACGGTTACGTATATGTATTAAATTATTCCGATACAGATATTAGATATGATAGGTTTGTAAAATTGAAATAAAGGTATTTACAAGATGGAGAATTAATAGGTTGGTATAATAAAAATTTATAGCTATCATTTGTTGCAAGTATTATTGTAATTCATTTTTCATCATTTGTACATTAGGCTCTAGAACGTTATATAATAATAGAAAATAAAAACACAATTATTGGCTTTCTCTTTATTATTCAATGATCGGTATGAATAAAATTATCTATAATATAAAAATAAGTCGGGTTTTCCTTCCTGACGCTATAATTCTAGAACGCACGAACCGATTTCCACGGTTTTGCATTCGTTGGAAAGGTCTCGGGCTCCGTGAGCTTTATAGCAAACTAAATTCAGGAAAATTTTCAACAGAAAAGCAGGAAAAAAGGGAAAATCATAATAATATAATCTTATACTCTCATAATGAACTGAAGTGCATTGAATCAACTTCTAAACAACACATTGCTTGGCAAAGGCCTCTTCTCCATACAGAAGAAGGGTCATCATTGACCCTCATCAAATGATTTAAAAATTATAAATTTTGTAATATTATTTATCTATAATATAAAAATAAGTCGGGTTTTCCTTCCTGACGCTATAATTCTAGAACGCACGAACCGATTTCCACGGTTTTGCATTCGTTGGAAAGGTCTCGGGCTCCGTGAGCTTTATAGCAAACTAAATTCAGGAAAATTTTCAACAGAAAAGCAGGAAAACATGGAAAATCATTTTTCACATACAGAAATATCTCTGATACATAGCATGTACTACAAACCAATATGGTTTTGCATGGCGGCAGTACGTGCTGTGAGTATCCCTCACGAAAATAAGTTGGTGGCGAAACGGAGTTCGCCGGGTTTGCTAGTTATGTATAAAATAATAAAATATATCTGACCAATGCAAGCTTATGTCAGCTCCGATGGAAAAAAATCTGTTACAACGTGTTTTATTTTTATTACGCCCATATCTGAAATTATTTCAAGCTTTATCAGATTCGGTTACGGTTTCTTATATATTTTTATTTCGCCTATGATTTTACGATTATGAAATGATCCGTAAAATCCCTGACGAATTCCATAAGACTTGTATAAATTAAGGTTTTCATTAATATTTTAATAATTTTTTTCTTAAATGTTTGTTGATTTAATTTTTTTTTTAAATATAAACTACGTCCTTGGTTCTGTAAGATAAATAGATCGCTACACTTTACCATAAAATAAGAGTAAGAAAATTTAAAGCGTACACAATATTATAACTTCCATAATTTTTTTCCATATTTACGTTTCAATCTACATATAAAATAATTGCAATAGGTACTATTTACGCATATTTTTTTTAAATATATTAATATATAGATATAAATATTACATATAAATGTTGTTGGTCAGCAGGAAAGAGGACATCAGGACATCATTACATATAAAGTTGTTGAAAGGGTAAAAATAGACTTAGGTATAAATGTCGACGGAATTTGTATAATTATTTTCCGCTATATTAGACGTAACCTTAGCCGATGGACGTGCGACAAGTGGCGCCGGACGACGCTGCAGTTGCCTCGGACGTTTGCCAATACACTATTTGTTACATTACTAATAAAGCACATTTATTTAAAAATATACAACAAACTTTTATCAATACAGAATTCAAACTCTCCTTTACAAACTATATTTGTGTTACAAAGTTTAAAAGTTGATTTCGAGTGATTTATTGCATTTTTAGTTTACTTTAAACAATTTTTAACCTATCTATATGTATACGTACATTAATAAACTGTAACTTGACCCTTAAACATAAAATGATTTAAATGTCTTGTGATTTATCAAACTATACACTGTACGTAGTCGTGACTCTACAAACTCCATTTTTATACTGTTTTATAAATCGTTAACTATACATCATCATCGATACACATTCTAATTTTTTTTTAATTTTGGTAAAAAATTAAATTTCGACAAAATTATCACAAAAAAAAAATGAAATATTTCTTCGCAAGTACTTTGTAAATTGTAATGAAAGGCTAATCGAAATTATTTACCATCTATTCATGATATTAAAATAACATCGAGAAAATGATACGTTACGGCCTTGACGCTCCAAACGTTTAATAACAAAGCTCTATCAAGCTGACAGGGGTAAATCGGCAAAAATCGATATAAAATACACGAGAGTTTATAGCTAATTAGATGCTAAAATGACAATTTTATTGCTCGAATTGAGCACGAACAAATTATTAGCTTGGACTGGAAAAACATTATCAAAAAATTAGCCGATCTCTAGGTACTATTTAGTTGCTGACACTTCTCAGGTATTATCCTGAACAGTAACAAATTATTGAACGCTATTTGAACTGAGAAAATCGTGATTCTAGTTAACATGGACCGAAAAATCATTGAGTATCAAAATAATCGGCCGATCTTCAGGTAGGTTTTTTTTTTGCTGACAGTTCTACGGTGTCTCAGTATTATTCTGAGCAGTAACAAATTATAGAACACTATTTGAGTTAAGAAAATCGTGATTCAAGGTAGCTTAGATTTGTCTTTTTGGTTTTCAATATTTAAATCACCACTCGGCGGCACCAAATTAGTAACAAAATTTATATATAATAGTCGATACAATTTCTATCATTTACATAGTTTCTCTGCTATCTTTATATGAAGCTGGCATGATTTTTGATTTCTAGAAATCGGTTCGAGCAACAAAATCGGCATTTTAGTAACTAAATAGAAACAAATTAGTATTTTAATTAATTAATTTAATATTTTAAATTAAGTAAATTAATATTTTAACTCACTACCCATTCATACCATTCCATCGCTTTTGTCCATCTCTTGCTTTCTGCATACCGATTCTTTCTTTCATTCATCGTCTTTTATTATCAAATCTTCCCTTCATGTTTATAAAATTTTTCAAGCTACTGATTAACTACTGTTTCAGTTTAATAATCTACTGTTTTCCATTTTTGAGCAATGAATGTAAAGTTCTTTTATTTATCATAAATGAAATATCTACTTACAGTAACAATCTACTTACAGATACTTTTAACTTCGAAATTGATATATTTCTTAAATTTAGATCTCCTTTCTCATTCTTTTCCTATCTTATGTTTCTAAACACAGGCGAATTGACGAAGCAAGGACCTGACGCTTAATCATTTATTTACCAGTCATAAAAATACAATTACAATAAAATAGTTTAACTGTATTTTCCGTTAGCTTTCTGTCAAATTTCAATAAAGGCAAATTTCTTTTTATATTCCATACAACTGAGGTAGAGTAAGGGATTATATACTTTAGTTTCCTTGAAAATCTGTAACAAGTTATGAACGTAGTCTACGGTATTGTAACATTTTCGAAACACAATACCGGTGAATAAAAGTATTACTGTTGAATTTAGGTACTTATTACCTGTTATAAGTCAAGTTCTAAATCAGATTTTAAAAAAATCACATAAGGTGAAGATACCCCGTTATTATCAGCATTTTAAACATTATAAACATAATATATATATATATACAACATCATATACATATATATATATATATATATATATATATATATATATATATATATATATATATATATATATGTATATGATGCCGTATCAACACTGACAGTGACATAGTTCCGTCGTTCGTATAGGAATTTTGTTCATAGACACTATAACTCACGTGTCTTAAAGAACTAGGTAGGTACTAAAGTTAACGTTTGTACTGTAATCTATCAGCCTGTAAACAACCCACTGCTGAGCGAAGGTCTCTTTTCAATATAGAAGAAGAGTTGGAGCTTAATCCACCACGCTATTCCACTGCGGGTTAGCGAATAACTTCCCTACCATGAGTAAAGATCGTCATCAGGTGTCTAAGATAACAATCGGGACTTTTGTACTATTTAGTATTTAGTATTTGTACAAATACAATATATATATAATCCCAGACCGGAAACAATTATTTGTAGAAATACCAATATCTGTCTCGAGTGGGAACCGAACCCGCGACCGTCGGCGCGCGGCGTTGAGGAGACTACTCGCACCACTACACGAGAACATTTGTACATTTTGTGTTAAATCGTCGTTCATTATATACTTATTTTAGAACTTTGTACACAATGACATAAGAGTTACTCAGAAACAAGTTCCGTTTTCTGTGTAACTATTACACATTAACATTTCCATATGAATGTAACAGGATGCAGGAAAGTTTAGCAATTTTGAAACTGTTAAAGCATTTAGTCTTTCTTGATGTTAGTAATATTGTGTTAACATTCGTTTATTTACTAAGTAGTAATTGATATTCATAAAGTATTTTGTAGGAATATTTTGCAATGTTAAGCATTATCTTTATTTTATATTTTTATGGATAAAATATCAATGAATTTTATTAGGAAATTTTAATTTAATTACATAGATAACCGTTCTGGTGTAACGGTGCGAGAAGTCGCCTTAACACTGGCGGTCGCGAGTTCGATCTCCGCTCGGGGCGAGTATTTTTTATTTGTACAAATATTTGGTTCCTGTCTGGGCGTATGTCCCTGCGGATCTGCCTAACATGCCTCGGAGAGCACGTAAATCCGTTGGTCCCGGTTGTTATCATGGACACCTGGTAATGATCGTTACCGATGGTAGGAATATTATCCGCCAAAACGCAGGGGAGGAGCGTGCTGGATTAAACTCCAACCCCTTTACCTATATGGAGATTTAGCCCAGCAGTGGGACGTTTTCAGTTCAATTCAGTCTATCTTTGACGATATGTCATTGGAGATTACAGGGTCACTGAAGGGGAAACTGAAATTTATATTACGACTATAGCAATTTTCGACAACGATATACTAATGTGAACAAGCAACAGGTTATGTTTCCAACAACTTATCGGTATTATTCATATACTCGTGCATATACATATCGTAGAATTGTCCTGATAAAATCAATATTATGTGTAGCGTACATACTAATCGTAGTTATGTTTAAGTGGGAGCTTAAGTATAAATGTATTTATAGTTGATTTATATTGTCTATTCCAATATAATAAAATTAAAATGTTTGTCTTTCTAAGCTAATCTGAGGATAGGTTGGTCTGATATAGTTTATTTACTAAGATTTAACTTATAAAACAATTCGATATATATATTCGAAGCGCGTACCGTGTATATATTTAAATATGTTAATGATAAAATACAAGAACAAAAATTCCACCAATGAGACGCATAATATTGTCGTTATCTATAATGATGTCGTTTCATTTTACTAATGATCAAGATTACAATTACACGCTTATTTGACAGTGAAAAAGTAGGAGATATACTATTGATAAAAATAATATCGTTATGATTGGTGGTATCATTATTTCTTATTTTCAATTTCCCTAATGAAATATTTAAGTAATTTCAAATTCGTTCTGGCGTAAGAGTCGATACTAAAGTTTCACAACTCTCTGTTTCATATAAACATGTCTCTTATATTCGAACGACATCGAGATCCAAGTATCTCAAACTTGTGGAGTACTTAAGTCCCAGTTGATAATCATAATGAATTACTAAACGTATTCTTACTTAGTAAAAGCGTTTTCAAGACTATATCAGTCTTAAAAATTTAAAAAATAAATGTATTTTTTTTTACATTTAGCGAATAGGTAGTAGTACCTACAAGGTACAGTATTATTTAATTCGTCCACTTTTCACTTAATGATATCTCTGAGTTTTTATCATATTTTTTTAAAGTTTTTTCATTCCAAAAATAGGAGACAGATGGAAATTTCTTACACATCATTGTATTTTTCTCTGTAAGTTGTAAATGTAATTTAAATATTTATTACACGTTTAATTAACTTAGTACATATAAACAGAGCTTTAGCGAGACAATATACTACGATACAATACATAATATATTATGTGCAGTGATGAATATTTTAAATTGTACAATGTAAAAGTTTGTAGAATGATCTTTAGTAATAAATTAATATTGACATAATTGCTAATGAGAATTGAAAATATGTCTTCATGACAAAAAATAGTATTTTCCATAAATGACACATAGAAATTGATTTTGACTTAAAATGTTGATAAAATAATAATAATTAAATTTCTAAATATATCATAATAACGTTCTTTTTAATTTATCATCTTTAATCGCAAATATATTATTAACAAAGGGCACAAAATAGGACATTTATAAATCGGGTGTATTACAAACACCTGAGACGTATTATGATGCCCTGTTTAGTGATTTAATTTTAGTTAAAAATATGTTTTTATGATAGATATACTATAGTCTTTACTTATTTATATATATTTTAAGTTAAAATATTCAGAAACCAATAACTTAAAACTGACATAAAAAGTTAATACGTATAAATTACGCGTTTATTTATGATATAATTATTTTTTTAAAAAAGATACATTAATAAAGTAATGCTAATTAATACGATATTCGGAAATATATTCTGGTGTAGTAGAGCGACTGGTCGCCTTAACGCCTGTGGTCGCGGGATTGATTTCCACTCGGGGCAGGTACTTTTATTTTTACAAATATTGATTTCTGGTCTGGGTGTATGTCCCTGTGGGTCTCCCCGCCAAAGTGGAGCAGCGTGGTGGATTAAGCTCCAACCCTTCTCCTATTAGAAGAGGCATTTGGTCAGTAGTGAGACGTTTACACGTTAATTCATTTCAGTTCAGTTGAGATATTGAATAGATATATGTACGAAATTATTGAAAAATAACATTTTTTTTTTCTTCAAAATGTTTTAAATATATCGAACATGTACATTTACAACATACATACTCGTAAATTTGTTTAATTGAGTAGTTTACCTTCTCGGGATTTATTGGTTATATCGTTTTGAACAAATATTAATAATAAGAATTTACGAAGAGCACTTTCTTATACTAAGAACTTGACTATGTACAATTTGTGGATATTTAACTCATATTTTTAGTTTTATGATTTATGTGCAAAACGGGATATTTACCATGTTTGTAGCTGATCATTTTTAGTTTCTGATATTTCGCATTTATTGCAAGTGCCATCCATAGTCATGAGTGCACCTCGGGTGATCTCAGTGCATGTTATATATTCCCTTTTACATATAAATGTTAGTGTTAGTGGCAATTAAAGTTAGTGACAATTTAAGTTATGAGAGTGGAGGCTTTTGCCCAGTAGTGGATCGCTTACAGGCTGACTTAGTTCAATTCAGTCAGTTATGACTAGACATTTTGGTTACATACGCTACAATGATAAATATCGTGAAGTTTTGTTATCTGTTGATAAGGTAGCCATCTAATAGTGAAAGAATAATTTAAATCAGTTCAGTAATTTCAGATTTACTGATTAATTAAAACAAACATTGTTCATGAACATCGACTATAAAGTGAAATAATTTTTCCCCTTGAACACAGCTGCCGAAACATTCGAAGTCTGTGCGCATAAAAGTTATCTGCGTACATTGATATATTGACAACTGTTTTGGATGGAACGTGGAAGCTCTTGCTTATTGATGACCTGTTATTTATTAGACGCGGCGCACTCAGCCCGATGAGAAATGGGAATAAACTCGATACATAAACATAGTATTTTAGATATTTGAAGTAAAATTCCGGCTATTGTGTACGTTAATATTGTATGTTAATTAATACGAACATATTATTATGTGTTTCAGACACCGCACACAAAGTATTATCATATTTTTATATATAATTCAGAAGTTCTTCTTAAATTAGCTAAAATTGGTTAATTATTAATCTTATTCAAATCGCCAGTGGATTTTTAACCCCCGACAAAAAGGAGTCGTAAGTTCGATGTAACTGTGTATCTGTTTCTATTTTAGCATCGTAGCTATTAAACGAAATGATTTAGATCTAGGATCGCTTAGTAAATTAAATTGAATAGAAAGTTAACATCTGTCCTTTCACAATAGTATAGGTACTTTTAAATCAAATAAACTTACGTTCGATGACCCCTCGACAGGATGACGATTGAATGAAAAGGGCCGATATAATACATTTTTTAGTTTTTAGGGATTTCATATAGCTTTTTTTTAAAGTGTTTTACGACAATAGCTTAAGATTATTTATCCAGGTTATATTAATAGACAGATAGACAAGATTACTGCTACATTAATCAATATTACGATGAATAAAATTTACAAAATTTTTGTTAAAACATTTAAAACTTTTTCAAATTTTTTACTTTTTAGTCATTATTTTTTCATTGTAGTACAATTTATAATATTCCATACAGTATTATGAAATGTTTTGGTATCTGAAGCCTGTGTGAAGCAGTAGGCGATTTAATTGACATTGAATTCATATCTAAGAGATTATTATGTCTTAATACAGGTTATTCAGGTGATGCCACGATCGCTTTAAATTAAATACAATTATAACAATATAAAGCGAAAAAATATTGATATATATATAATATAATGAAACTATATCTATAGTTTTGTTCAATGGAAAAACAAGTATGTTATTACAATTTAATTTGTTTTTTATTTGCTATTAATATACTATCATGTAATGTAACTAAAATATTAAGAGGATTATTTTTAAAATGTTCGTCAAAACAACCTGATCCGAGCGGTTTTAACCGCATTGGTTGCTGTTTATATGAGTCATATCGTGAAATAAAATAATAAATAAATAATAAATAAATATTAACCAACAATCACACCACGTTAACCTAGCCCCGTGGTAAGTTCGTAAGAACTTGTGTTACAGGTACTAGGAACGGAAATAAATTTAAGATATAAATACATATATACATAAATACACATCCATGACCCGGTGCAGACATCTATATTCGTCATACAAATTATCTGCACCTGGCGGGATTCGAACCCGCGACCGCTGCGTAAAGTGTCCAGTTGCCTGACCACTCGACCAGCCGGCCGTCAATAGCCTTAGTTATGTATAATTTTATAGCCATCATTATACTAAATTTCAAGTTGTTATACTAAATTTCAAGTTCAAACAACAATAAGTTGTTTTTTAAAAAAAAATTACGGTTATACAAATAAACAAACGATTATTTCTAAAAAGTAGCATAAATAGCGTTAACATGTAACAATTATTCTAAGAATTTCATCGTATACTTCCGTGAACAGAAAGACTTTCATTTAGAGTTTACTACATTTCGTTATTTCATTACTTATAATATATGGTATATTAAGAATATTATACACCCGTGGACGCAGCTTTGGAGATTGGCCCGTATTATTAAGTGTATTTATTTAAACATTTCAATAAGTCACCTCCAATTCCCAAATTGTATATTAAAAAAGATAAAGAATTAAGGTATAATTATGTCCTGTTCTGTCATTTCAGAATTAGTTTTTTTCTATACCTAATTTAAGTTACTCGTAACATTTGTACACGCTATATTTTTATTAACTTATGTATATATTAATGAAACATATTCTATGATTTATTTTTTTGTATTTTAAATGTTTCATACTGTATTTTATTTTAGATACCTATGAGTTTTATTTTAGATACAAATATTATAACAAATCTGAACAATTAACATATATTTTTATTTCCTCTAAAACGGTTTTTTTAAATAGTTTTAGTAAACATCAACATAGCGAAACAGGCAACCTAACCTATTAAGTCTAGAATATTTGTAATAAATAATTATCGTCATTCCATCAAACAGCAAACAAACATTTAGTAAAGTAGCTATCCTAGCCCTAACTATTTCCACTGTACAATGTGTTGAGAAAAGAAATATGACGCAATTTTGGTAATGCTCAGTTGTCGAGCCACGAGGGAATGAAAAATTCAAGGGGCCGGCGTACATTACCGCACCACATTGCTAAGAGCATTTTGTTCCTGAAATATTTTTTGCAGGATGTAACTAATGGCGTTCACTTGTAGGCTGTGTTTAAGTTTCAATGATAGGTACTCATAAAGAGGAAGTATGTTTACATATTACGAGAAATATGCAAAAGTATTAAAGTGCCTCTGACAATTTTTTAAGTGGTATATATAGATTTCATTCTTATATAATCCTCGATGCATTACTATATTTACCGTTTTAAATCTATTATGAATATATATAAATATATTTTTATAATACGATCTGAAAAAATAGTATCAATCTATATAAATTTAACAACAGATATTCATGTCAAGTTGTCTACATACAACAAAACAGTTTCAAGTTGTTCAACATTAACTGTGAAATTGTATTCAGGAAAGTTTCCATATTTTTAAATATCTAATTTTACTCTAAATAAATTTATTACCTTTCTAGTTTTATTTATATTATAAAGCGATTTATAAAATCTGTCTTACGAGTTTGAACTCTTATAATAACTCCGTATACATAGAGAGTAATAAAAATACAAGATAAGAGCTTGGTAATATATGGTGATCATAAATCCGAGTTATCTTCATAAATATTCGTTGACCCCCGGCAGGAGATCTTAAATCGATTCTACGTGATATGGAATACGAAAAGCGTCTGTATCGATTGTGCTGGGAATATACAGGAATACATTACAGTCATTGATCATAATTATTGGTTTCCATTCAGTCGATTTAACTTAACAATGCTAAGAGGCAAATGGCAATTTATTGTTTTATATTTTTATAAATTAAGTTCTTGTGCAAAAGTTATCGGAATAATAAAAACGTTAGGCAGACGTAAGACATATTTTAGTGCGTTATACCTATTACATGTCATCTATATAATTATTTATACATATAACTATAGTAAAACTGTAGAACTCAATTCTGAACACTGAATAAAAACTAAAAAAAATACTCCCCGTGGTCTTCATATAAGTAATACAAGCCAAAAAAAAAATTATTTTGAAATTTTTGTCTGTTTGTCTGTTGTTCGGCTTTCACGCAAAAACTACTGGACGGAATTTGATGATACTTATTTTGTTATTTAGCTGTTAGTTCTCGGCAACATATAGTTTGGATTTTATTTTGAAAATCAGTATATCAGATTGAAATTTTTGGACTACTGGACAGGCGCAAGCATTGTTTGTCAATGTCTCCTTGCCATAGAGTAACTTGCATATCGAGTATAGAGCTTAATGTAAGCGCCATCTATTGACTACCTGTTAAACTACAATATAACATAATATCTATAAAACATTGGAGAATGTATAACTTGGTAACTATAGCTTGGTAAGTATAGCTTAATCTACGGCTTCATTGTTCCAAAATAAAAACATTCTAATTTCAAATAATTTAATAATTTATTTTTTCGTCTTTTATTATGATGAAATGCCCAAAACAAAAGAGTATAATCGGAAACCGTATAAACAAGCCTAGTCATCTTTTGAAATCGAGAAAAATCAGAAAAAAAAACAATAGCACTTTCGAGTTTCAAATATTGAAAAAACTAATGTGTTTGACATTTGTTAACAGTTTCCTGTCATGTCATCCTAAATAAGTTTCTTTACCTTCTTACCTAATATAGTGAAAACCAAATTTATCTTTAAAAATACTTTTATATTTACAAATTCTCACCTCACTCAAAAAAAGTAATTGTTTTATTTCTCTTTAAATTCCAGTTCGGTTTACAAAATAGGTATATCATCTAATATAATATATTCGAACTCTAAAATCTTTATATGGTAGTTGTTGTTCCTAATAAAATTTGATTTAAATTTAATTTGAATTAGAATCTAGGCACGCGCGAACTAAGTGGCAGGCACAGATAGTTCTTAATATGTTTAAAGTATGTCGCAATTCGAGTGGGTCTTTTTAAAGACATCAAAGGATTTTAAGGCAATTATTGAAATTAAAATAGTGTTGGCTATATTTATTGTTTCTAATTCTACGCGTACATAAAATACATTTTCTCTTAGTGTAATTATTCAGTGTGTGAATTTGGATAATAAAAATTTAATACATTTTGTAAATTACATATGTTGTAAATTTTTATTATTATAGGTACTACTTGACCAGCGTGTTAGCTCTCACTGAGATGAGTCGTCACTCCTCTTCTTAGATTATTAGTAGATTTTAAGACAAACGACAATACATTTTGAGAGATAGGAACGGATTGAACGAGCGGACAAAAATTCAACCGAGTCTAAATTTTTCTTAGTCACAATAGCATTAGTAAAACAACAATGATTGTTTCGACAACTATTAATTATACATTTATTTCGATACTATATTATTTAAGATATTAAAATTAAATATATAAAGGAGTTTTATTTTTTATGATTATTAATTTTTATTTGTCTCTTTAGTAGCCTTAAAAATATATTTCACTGTTACTACATACTTAGTAGCAATTTTACGTGTAGCTAATGTTCGAAGTCATTAAAAATTTCTTCTACTTGGGTATATATATATATATATATTTTTTTTTTTTTAAATATTAAACATTCAAAATTTAAGGAATTTGAAGTGTTTTAATCCTTATCATCCTTTTACGGTAACCTCGACGCCTTTGTCCTTTCCTGAGTTTTAATATTTTTAAACTAAATTCTGTTGAAATTTTAGCAAGTATTCCACCCGTAAGGAAACACTAATATAAGTAACAGATTATCGGTTAATATTAAAGTCCCGTGTCATTTATTGACAACTTATGTTTTTTATTTATTTTTCTTGTAAGTTTCCGTTAGCAAGTTTCATGGAATATCGGTAATGTAATATGCTCACTTAAATTACTGAAATCGAATTTTACTGCCGGCAAATGTGTCAAATCATACAAGACCCCATCTCACGGTCTCTGTAGTTACCTATATTTACTGAATTCGCGTCTAAAGTGCCTCTACCTACCCGACCTCTTCTTGATGGAGCCGATGTGACGGGAATCGGAAATGGGATCGGAATGTTTTGTGGTTATTTCGATTGAACCCCGAAATAGGTACTCATGAAATTTCAAACCATACAACAGGCTTTTCCCTTAAATGTATAGCTTCTTCGAATGAAAAAGGTTTCTGTTAAGAAGTAAAGGATGAGTGGATTTCGGCTAACTTTGACTAAAGTTACAGCGAGTGTTACTCGACACGATTCAAAAGGTTTTGTAAACTTCTATTCACACATAGGAAAAAGCTATTTCGAATATTAGAGATATTACAGAATGGGTAACTCATTTTATATTCTGCACGAACAAAACAAAAAGTTTTCGTTTAGTAATTCTTAACAAACAAACTTAATACTCTATCCGAGAAATTAAGTGAACTTTGTAGATTATAATAGTTTTAAATGTAGAATACATTATTACATCTTGCATTCGAGTTGTCAATATGCTCTGATTTAGGATTAGGTTTCGGTATTATGACTATTATGCCACTGAGACCGGGCCGTATCCCAACAAACACCTACAAATATAAATACAATGGAGTGTTGTTGACACAACGGTGGTCGGGTATTATTGATGAGAATAATTTATCGCAGTGGTCGATCCGTTCTCTGAGGGGAATGGGAATAGAATCACACAGAACATCGCTCCGAAATTTACGGCCTTTTCCCCTCAACCTTTGACGACTTCTAATTTTTTCTACAAAAAAAAAAGCAACGAAAAAATCTACAGACTAATATAATAATGTATTCAATATTAAATGTAATGTTATTGATTTAATAAATATTAAGTGTATAGCGCTGAGTTGCACGAAACCCTCGCTAATTTTTCGTTAGCTAAGTTGAAATTAAGATTAGTTAATCTCATGATTAAATTTAAAGCCGAAATTATTTTCTCTCCCAGTCTCCCTTTAAATGATGACTAAGTATTTCCCGATAAAGAATATAGTTGATCTAATCACAGATTAGTAAAGTTTAAAATTATTCAATTTGAATGAACGAAATGACCGATATTTTTTATTATTTGAGTCTTTGCTACTCGTAACTTAAATTGGCAGCACTGAATGATAATATTATCATAAAAATAATAGCAAATTTTCAATTATTACGAAAAGTTGCCTCCGCTTATATGTCAAAAAAAGAAAATACAACAGACTTGTCGAAGTCAAAAAAAATGTAAAGAAATAATCGTCTGTAGGATCGCAATAAATTACTCAAAGAACTGTCTTTATGCCCTTGAGTCGGACTTCAAGAAACATAAATGCCGCCGTGGCCGAATAGAGAAAGGGAGATGTAAATAAAATAGTAAACGCAATCTTAGAACGAAGATAGATACGAACGCCTACGCGAAACTAATTTTAATTTTATAAAAATAGTGACAAATTTATAATAATTACTTAATAACAGTAGGAACAAATAGCTTTTCAGGATATTATTAATAATAAAAAAGACAATAAAATTAAAAACTATTTGTTTTTTGTTTTAGTTTTAAAATCTTTTGCAAATTATTATGAAAATGATATATTAAATATATATTTAATATTAAATTATAAATATATGGCGTTTTGAAATAAGAGGTATTTGTCCAGAAGTAGGTTATTTAAAAGTTTCTTACAGTAGGTACATTAGTCTTACACTAGAAAATAAAACTAAACTCGCAAAAATTTATCTTTTAACAGGTTTTCGTATAAATTCTTTAAAATACGTATTGTAACGAAATATATAAATAAATTGAGCTAGTGTGGTTTCGACGACCTGGAAAATAAAATGGCTGCCCACGTAGTTCGAAGAGTTCATACATAACACAAAATCTAGCGTACCTCATGCAAAATTTACTTAAAGTGACTTTTATAAACATTCAGTTTTAAATAAGACATGAAAGAACCCCATCCTAGTTTAATTAATATATTCCAAAATTTTTAATTAATCAAAAATTGGTTTGTCAAAAACTCAACGTATCGTGTCATTATGTTTTTATTAAATACTAAATTTTGATATTAACCACATTCGTTAACGCTAATAGTTCCAGATGTGTTAATTTAAGTTAAACTATAATTTTTTATACGAGTATATAATATATTAAGTTTCTCCATAAACATGATACTTTAATTGGTCTTTGCAATATTGGTATCTAAGGTTATGCAACGAAATAGTATGAAAATGACGTAAGATAGACAGATGTAAAACAATTTAATTTTGTAAATTATGTGAAATATTCGGATTATTCAAATACAATGGAATTATATCCTTAATTTTTTAAGCTTAAAACTGCTTAAAGCTTTGAACGTTCAACGTTGTATTAGTGTTCGAATTCCCTATGCTGTAATTGGTTACACCGTGTCGAACAATATCACAGACAGCTGATATCAGTGCATAAACAATAGTACGTTCTCTATTATATGTATCCTATCTTCTCAGATTACAATTGCATTGTATAGTCGATCCACCCGTTCTAAGATTTGTGTACAAAATATTTCAGAAATCTATATTACTGTTCATAACCAAATTTTTGTCTTATCTATATTAAATTGGACATTAGGGATATTGAGAATAGGATTAAACTTTAAGGCTTTTAAACTCTAATTGCTCTTCCCGTATTCAATTTTTTCTTATGAATTTTTTTGTTTTTGGAGTTTACTCCTTATGAATCGATTTTCATATATAAGGCGCCCGGTATGAGAAAAATATGAGAGGTAAAATCTACTGATGAATGACCTCGTTACTTTTTTGGTGCGGGTGCACCTACGGTGCGCAACTTTCTAATTTGGTTGTGAGTGTATTAAGGTGGACATGCATAGGTCGACTTTCATACATTTTTATTTTTGATTATTCTTGAAATGTATACATTTTTTTAAACATTTAATTTGTTTTATCATTTCTTTAAAGCTTTTTATATGAGCAATGTTCATGTCAGGCAAATATTTACATTGTTTATAATATAAAATCCGATTAGTTATAATAAATGTATATAAAATGAATAAATATATATTTATACTAGCGGCCCGCCCCGGCTTCGCACGGTTATTTAACTAAAATTTTAAAAATTATAAAAATAAATTTAATTTATACTTTAGCCTCAACAACACGTGGTAATTATGCTGTTAAAATGTAGCTTATATGACACGTTCGTAGATTTACCATAGCAGCGCCATCTATTGATTACTTACTCAACCCAGTCGAAAGGTATCGACATCTGTTAGAATCATTTGGAGTTAACAGATAATTGTGACTGTCAAATAATAACAGACAAATAATTAGCAATAAATTAAAATTGCGACTATAATTTGAGATTTAAACTATCCTATCTCTCAAGTTGGATCGAACTGCACATGGTGTGCGAATTTTATTATAATCGGTTAAGTGGTTTAGGAGTCCATTGAGGACAAACATTGTGACACGAGATTTATATATATTAGAATATGTATATTATTTTCATTAATTTGTTAATTTACCCTTTCATATGGTATTAATCTTATTTTCAGTTGGATAAACTCTTTTTGCGTATGTTTAGACAATCGTACTTAGATGGTGATAGAAAATTACGTTTTAGCCCTTTACCCATAATACTATCTGATATTAATTTGGTTTAGTGTATTCAATTTTTTTATCTTACTTTTTTTTTACTTTACTTTACTTATAAAAAATGTTCGAAACGTAATTGTAACGTAGCAAGGGTAGATTCCTTACAGTACAATGAAGTATGGTTGCTATTGTAAATGCTGAGTGACTGTGATCTTTTACATAAGATTAACAGCCAGCTTGGTTATTTAAAGCTGAACGGGACCAAGATAAAGTTATTATAATGATTGTCATAACCATCAGCCGTTTCTTAACTTTGCTTGTTAAGTATTCCATTACTCACTTTAGTAATTTCCATATATTTTGACGACTAATTGGGGTTTTAGCTTTAGACAGAGAGCTCATTTAATTTTTGTTCGATAATAATACCACTTATATTATAATCTTAAGCTAAGCAAGCATCTATATTCTTAGCCACGGAAATACAATAATATCTTAGCCCAGCTTAGTATAAATAAAATTAGTTATCCAACTAAAGATTCACTAATAATCAAGAAACAAACAAACAAAAAAAAAAAAAAAAAAAACTGACTTCAAAACAAAAAATGCACTAAAAGTAAACCGCCCGTGCCCGTCGACCCGCCCGCGTCGCCGTGTGCGTGTGTAATGGTGTACGCCTATTGTAATGTTAAACAACGTTGGCTGACACCGACTCCGAACATAACAATAATTGTTCATTATATTATCGTAATAATTTGATTATAGACAAAAGAATACGTAATATTTTTTTTTTTACTTTTTAGTGATTTTTTGTTATTGGTACAATTTTTTTTTTAATTTTACATTATTTGTTTGTTTTCTAAATACAACACCCCCCCCCCTCCAATCGATCCCACACGAGAAGGCTCCCCGCCCGGACTTACTCTACCTCACCCCATATCTCAGGAACTAGAAGAGCTAGATACCTTGAGTTTGGTGTCAAACGAGAGAACGATCAACGAGGAGAACAACTAGGCTCCAACTTAATTTGTGCTTTTAAGTAAAAAATGCTTTAAAAAATCAAGGAAATATATTATGTAAAGATAAGCAATATTTTTTTGCAAATTGTTTTGCTTCTATATTATTATTACATTATTAGTTACATTTTTATTTATTTATTAACGCTTTATTGTACACCACAATATACGAGTATAACTAATAATAGATAGATGATAATAATACAGACAACTTAAGATAATTTTAAATTGTGTAGTACAAGTGGCGGTTTTATGGCTAGTTAGCCATTTCTTCCCGACAAACCAAAATACCTTCGAGTATTTGTTTGAGAGATCGGGTTATATTATTAAATACCATGAAATATAATTTTTTGTTTCTTTTGTTTTTTTTTTCTTATTATCTTTTTTATTTATTAAAAACAATTGTTTTTGTTATTTTTTTTTGTTTTTGATAAATTCTATGGGTTCATCTCTGAAGTACCAATTAAAACAAGAGTCATCAAAACCGATTCATAATTTATGGAGTAATCGCGTAACAAATATACAAAAAAAAAACACGAATTGAGAACCTCCTCCTTTTTTTTTGAAGACGGTTAATAGACGATTATTAGGAACCATTATACAATGACATGATTTTTTTTTACAAACAAAATTATTTTACTGATGGGATTATTAAAACAGCTTTTACCATTTTAAAGGATTAAATTATACTGTATTGTGTCAAAGGACATAAAAGTTTAAATTTTCTCAAATTTAAAATTTGAATCTATACAAATAATAAATCTGTTAAAACCCCCGTTTTATTAATACACTATATATCATCAAGAATAAATTTTAATAGCGCGTTTTTTTTTTAATCAGCGCCATCTCTTATCGTTTTTTGTTCGTGCACGTATCACGTAAAAAGCACAAAACCAATTTAATAACTTTAATACATAAAAATTAAACATAACTCACAGTATAATTTAGTTTTTGTTTCATTGTAATTAAATTTAAAAATAAATATTTAAGATAATAGAAATAGGTACCTACGCCGCCAACGCCATCTGGTCTAAGGAATCTTAAAAACTCACAAAACTTATTTTTGAGTTATTATTTGGCTAAACTTAAAAGTTTACTAAATATGTCGGATAGGAATAGAAATCGTTTTAATATTTTAGATAAACATCATTTTCAATTAATATAGGTACTATTATATTAAATGTCACTAAATATAAAAACGATATGCTACCATCATACGATAGATGGCGCATGTAGTTGATAAAAAATATAAATTTATAATGTTTAAAATTTTAGTTAAATGCCCGTGCGAAGCCGGGGCGGGCCGCTAGTTTTATAATAAATTTATAAGTTACAGTGCAAAAGTACATTTAAAAGTTTAAAATTGACTGACTTAATCCGATATCTACGACTAGAGGGCCACGTGCCCCAGGTGACAGGTCACTGGGGGCGACAGCCTCGGCGCTTTTTATAATTATTACCGTTTTTTTCTTACATTTCAATTTGCTTGTAACAGAAATATACCTTATCAATAAAACATACCCCCTAATAGTCATTATTAAGTTACTTACCTACTTTTGGTTAGTTCTAAATACCTAACTGCTGTACTGTACTGTTTTTCATTATTATTTGTACTGATTATTTCTTCATCGTCTTCGTTATTGTAAATTTGTTTGAATAATGGGATTGGGAGGCAATTACTAATAGTTAGTTTCTTGTAGGTACGAGTATATGGTAAAACTTCATGTCACTCAAGCAAAACCAATAAAAGTTTTTATACTTCTTTGTGTATATATTTTACACACACATATAATATATTATAGTCGATAGAATAATAATCGAAGAATACTTTTGAGTAAAACCATTTCAGTCAGTCTAACTTCAGAATTTATTGAAAAATCTTAGGGCTTACCATCTTTCAAGCCTTTATAGTATGTAATGAGGATGTATATACATTATATTTATTTCTAGAAGGATTATTAATGTTTATAAGAAAAAAGTGCTTCTATAAAAATAACAACGTTCCTTTTCGTCGTAATAAAAATAATCTCCTGGGGCTGTCAAACGCCAATCGTTCCTGCAACGAATGGACTTAGTGGATCTTAAAGCTAATTTCACCTCCGACTAGATAAGTAGGTAAATACGTAATTTCGAGCCGCATTAATTCCCGAAAAGATCGTGTGTCAAGTTATATTCCCTTGCATTTGTATTATGGTTTGGAAATATTTTTCGGAGAATATATAAATAGTATTATTTATTTTTGTAGTATTATTTGAAGTCCGTAATATATAAATAATGAAATTACTTAAAATAATAATATATAATAAAATTATAGTGATTGGTTGGTAATTTTGTTATGATTGTTCATTGTGTTTTCTCATTTTTGCGCCAATATATTGTAAAATATTTTGTGATACTAAATGGAGTGTGGTGATAGAGAGAAGCGAATTGCTGTGATTGCATTACACAAAGTAGGTATGGAGCCAAATACAATTTTTAAAACCGTCCATACGCTTGGTATTAGTCAAATATTTGTGTATCGGGATATTGATAGGTACAATGAAACCTCCTTTGCTTGTGACAAAAAAGATCTGGCCGTCCAAATAGTGTTCGTACGAAAAAGGCGAACAAAGCAGTAAGGGAAAGAATTCGAAGAAATTCTGTACGAAAGCAAAACATTTTATCTCGGGAGATGAAAACAGTACCTAGAACCATGTCGCGTATTTTAAAAGATGACTTAGTACTTACAGCCTCTATGAGACGCACTGGTTATTTCTTAACTAGTAATTTAAAAAAGAATAGGAGGTCACATAAATTTTTTGTTTACGGATGAGAAAATTTTTACAATTGAGCAATATTTTGACAATTAAAGTGACCGTATTTATGCTTAAAGCTCTAAGAAAACTTCCCAATTAGTCAACAGAGTACAACGTGGGCATTATCCGACTTCAGATACCATTATTTAGAATGTACTTAGAATAATAACCAACCAACGAATAGTAACCAAGAATGGTCCTTCCACCGAATCTTGGTTAGAAACCAACTTCCGGACTTCACCAGAGATGAAGACTGGCCGTCATCTAGTCCCGATCTTAATCCTCTGGATTATGTTTTATGGTCAGTTTTAGAGAGTATGGCTTGCTCTAAATGCCATAATAATTTGGAGTCCCTAAAATAATCCATACGATTGGCAGCGAAGAATTTTCCCATAAAAAGAGTGCGTGCTTCTATTGATAACTGGCATCAACGTTTAAAGGACTGTATTGCAGCCAATGGTGACCACTTTGAATAAACTTTATATATTTTTAATGGTTTTATAATAATGTATTAAACTAATACACTGTAATAGTAATAAATGTTACGTGCAATAGAAAAAAAAATTTTTTTCTTGCTAATAATGCTTAGGGCAAGACATAATATATTAAATTATGATATTGTTAAAAATCTGAAAGATATAATCTTGATTTCAATTAAGTTAAGTTTTTCATGCAGGACATATCACTAAATATATTATGCATATTTCATTAGTCATATTTCTTGACATTTATTTATACACAGGTACTTACTATATATAAGACAAGTAGAATAAATAAAAAATATATTTAACACACACACACACACACATTCGTTCCTAATGTAGGCAACTTAATGCTTTTTAGGTAACAGGTAACTTATACAAAATATTTTAATATTATTTTAAAATAAATATTTGCATATATAAATATTACACCCAGAATCGGGGCGTTTGTCGAACTCACAACCTTGGAACGACCAGTCAATTTGAAGTACAACATATTTTTATTGTTACCTATAGCGGCCTTCAAGCTGTATAGTTAGGTATTTTATTTTCCAGTTCGCTGAAGTTGTGCCCTCGATTTTATTTGCATAGCTCATTATAAAGCAGGAAAATAATTTTAATAGGTCGAAGCCTCATTTTATAACATCTACAGTTCTGACAAGTATGTTTTACGCACTTAGTTAAAATTTAAAAGAGACGAGAGACATGTAAGTGTTAAGTCTTTTCTTTATGCTTGAAAACATATAATATAAAAATAAAAAAACAAATTCAACACTTTTTGCACTATGATGTGCGAATACTACTTAAATCAAAACAAACTAAATATATAAATTTTCAACATGTTGACTAATTCTTACTGCTTCTTATTTTCTATATTAATGCGTAGTTGACTTTCTACGCTAGTGTATCATAATTTATTTAATAGATATATTTTGAGCAAATTTGAAAAAGAATTTATAAATTCCTGGAAATAGAAAGTCTGTTCAAAATATTTCAACATTTAGTTTCATAACGTTCCTAATGCACGAAATAATTGAAAATCTCAACCGTGATGATTCAGATTCGAAATCGAGACTTGAAATTTGAAGTCATAAGAAGTAAGAGTGCTAGAGCCGGTTTTCCTATTTTTAATAAATTAAAATATATATATATATATATATATATATATATATATATATATACGGCTGTGCATGTGAACCGATTCTACATTTATTTTGTCACTAATACTCGTATAATTATGATGTATTCAAATTAAACAACGTTTTCATAATTGAATATAAAGAAATAATAACATTGAAATCAATTAAAGGTTGATAAATATGTAATAAATAATATTATTTTATCGTAGTTTAAATGCGAAATAGTAAATTAGAGCTATTATTTAGTAAAATTTTTAGACCAAGTTAAATAAACTCTTTGTTGGTGTTGTTTCCGGTTTTCTGCTCGGTTCTAAATATTTGGCGGGACATTTGAGTGACGTGTTTCTTTTGTTCCGCTATAAAGCTTTCTATTTTATTTCCGGGAGAGATATTCGCTGTAATTTTGACATATAATTAACCTAAACATTTCGAGCAATACAGCTGAGATTACATTTCGGTAGCTTCAATCAACGGTACCCATGCTTTAAAAATATATTTAAAAAAGTCTTATAATATATGTATATATATATATATATATTTTCTTTTTTTTCTTACGTGAACTTTTTAAAATCGGGCGATATTACCTAGGCATTCTAAATGTATACAAAGGTAAAGATATATATTAAGTGTACCCGGTCCAACTTTAACAACGTTTACGACATTATTTTTGCAAAAATATAAAGCAACAATCTTGAATAACTTTTTATTTTTTTAAATCTAACAAGAAATTGTATTGATCATCTCCGAAGGACATCAACACATCATTACTATATTTCTATGGGAACATTTTCCACAATTACAAAAATCGGAAATAGGTACATGCAAAAATATGATACAACACAATACGAATATTTCTTATGGTCCACCAAATGAATAAACATAAAATAACGTCTTTCCAGATCCTTTGGAAAAAGGACGTGAAGAGATTATAGCAGAAAGAATATTTAATATATAAAACAAAATATAATATACATATAACGGCGAATATGAAATAATAACCTTTGAAATAACTTTAGAAATAAAAAAAAAAGTTTTTTCCAAATCATTTTAAAACTAATAAAAATTAGTCGAAAATATATAAAAACATAAAATAAAAAGAAAAAGCTGCTTTATAAGCAGAATAGTTTGTTTTATTTATTTATATATTTATTTATTTATCTTCCAACATAGGAGAAAAGAAATGTAACAATCGCCAATGAAATGGTACAGACCGCCTAGTATATAAAATAGTACTACTATTTAATATACTATGAAACTACTACTATATTAAATATTACTACTATTTAATATACTACGAAATGTAGACCGCTTTAGACGGTCTATATTTCGTAGCATCTACAGCACCGTAAAGTATATTTTTCACACTAAGTTACGAAATAAAGAGACGAGAAATATCTAATTCACTCGTAAGTTCTTTTTTCTTGTTCCTTGTAAATATATAATTACAATAATATAATTCATATATTAATATACGATCATTAAAATTAAATATTGGTAAATTAAATAGTAAGTAAGTAATATATTGCACATCAATTTTGTTTTAGCTTAGACTATAAATTAATTCGTATTACGTATTTTAAAACAGTCGTAACTAAACATTTGTCTCGTGCTAATGAGTCGGTAATATAATACAACAACAAATATTGCGGCTCAGATTACTAACTATAAACGCCATTTAATAAATCGTTTAACATAACAGTGGTTTACAATAATAACTGGAGTACCGTCAACGACGAGATAGCCCCAACAAGTAGTAAAATTCTAGGAATTCAACACACATGTTAATCGATTGAGCCGATTGGCAGTAATAAATAGGTCCAGTAAAGAAATGATAATAATATATAATAATATCATTTCTAGTGAAGAACACATACTTAACTATATATATAGATAAATCTTTGTTAATAAAAAGGGGATATGAACTGTATTAAAAATGTCTCGAGAATAGAAATAATAAAGAACGCAACGGAAGCTCTCAAAAAAGATTATTTTTTTCAGTTTTTGTAACATTTCTTATTATCGCTCAGTCCCTATTGGTCGTAGCGTAATGTTATACAGCCTAGCCTTCCTCGGTAAATGGGCTATCTAACACAAAAATAATTTTTCAATTCGAACCAGTAGTTCCTGAGATTAGCGCGTTCAAAGAAACAAACAAAGAAACTCTTCAGCTTTGTAATATTAAAGTATAGATTTAACGAAGTCGTTAGTAACTGTAATGAAGCTTGCTACGAAACCATAAAGATTTTGGTTTTTAGTAATGAGTATCCAAGCGAAAACTCAACATTAATAATGTCAATATTCTAATTTCACTGAGAATATAAACTGAAAGCAAGCGCATTCATTACTCACTCTGAACTCGACATATATTTACCGTTCCTTTGTTTCTACTTCAACTTCCGGAATAACTGTTGCCGTTTTCTTTATACTCTGCGGGATCATTTATAAGAGTTCTCAAGTACTCATTAACTTTTTAATGATTTAATAGAGATAATTATTTGTTAAAAGTAAACATTCGTTTGAAATAAAATTTATTATTCACATATTCAGTAAAATACATAAAATCCAATTAAAGTTATTGGTTTCCTTATTCTGCCTTTGATTCTTCAAAAACAAATATATATTAATACGAATACGGATATTATATTTTTGTTATTTTTCTATATGTTCCGTTGATAAATTAGCCGTTGGTATACATACATAAATAAATAAGTTTATATCACAAACAAAAACAATACAAATAACACAAATCCATGCTGAATTTAACTAAAATCTCCCATAACATGTCCCTTTGCTTGGTACGAGTAAAAGCTTGATTCCACATGGAAAAAGAGATGTAACATAATCCACAGCGCTGTTCTACTATAGGTTGGTGGAAAATTTTCCTACTAAGAGTAATAATCCTTATCAGGTATAAAAGAAAACAACCGGAACCAAACGCTGTACGAACTTGCCGAGACACTGTAATGAAACCACCTAAAAAATAACAGACCGGAAATAAATATTTCTTTAAACACAAATCTCTGTTCCGAATAAGAATCAAATCCGCGATGGCGCTTATGACATTTTGTCAATTTTTATTGTCTCCACAACACTAGAGCATTGTCCGTAACAATACACAAGAACAGTCGACTATGACAATATATAATAATTATTTTCAATCTATTGAGTAATATTCTTGGAAAAATATACATCTAACCAAAGAGTTTTCGTTCTAACTCATTACGAGAAATTGATGTTTGTATCGAATAACTCATTTCGTGAGATCAAAGGGCAATTTTTTCCATTTTCCCTCTGGCGAATATAATTTTATTTTGATTTATGTATTACGAAATGTCGAAGGTTAATTTGTTGTTCCAGAAAACTTGATATAAATTTAAATTTTTATTCGTTTTACTATGTTTCTCATATTATATTAAAATACTATTTACGAAAGTTTTCGATTGCTATATGTCGTACTAAATACAATTAAAATACTATTTACAGTAGAATAAAAGTACTAAGATTATAGTGAGTGACCACCGATTTTGAATTCAGGTTCTACTGATAATAATGTACGTGTTCTGCATGAAAGGTAGTATTACATTATTTTGTACCGAATAATATGGTTTATCTGTTAAGCATTCTTGAAACTAAAAACTCATTTGTTGGCAACCAACAAAATTTACTGACTCTTATAAGCCTATTCGAACTAAACCAGCGTGTTAATATGCTCCTGTTGGACGAAGGCAAGAGACAAATCTCATACATAGAAGAAGGATTAAAACTAAATTCACAACGCAGCCCTATTTTATTTTATTTTTTATTTTATTTTATTTGGAAGACTTACAGCTAGCTTACAAAGTACAATCAGTCTTATAAATAATCATCTAAGAGCCATTTAACAGTCTTTACTACTAATTAACTATAACTACGCTGGAAAAGTGATTTTGAAAAAAATAATTACATCAAAGAAAAAGTAAAACGGAAGGTGCTAAGTGGGGAGACTTACTAAAGAAATTACAAGTGAGCAAGTGTTTTATCACATTAGGTCCTGTATTGAAATAAATCAATAGAAGATTGATTTGCAACAAAGCTATTGAGATTCGTGCAAGATCTTAATAGAAAAGCGTTTTTACGGTAATTTACCGACGCGTATTCTTCTGCCAATGGTTTAAAATGTTTAAGTTGATTAGTTGGAATATTAAATTTGATCTTATTCAATAGCTTAGAACAGTCTATGCTATTATTTAGTATTTTTAATAGGTACACTACATATGCAATTTTTCTTCGCTCATATAGAGGAAGAAGATGAAACTTTCTACATCTATTGAGATAGTCATTGAAATATACCCCAAATTATTGCGGGTAGGCCGATAATTTCTAAGACTTTTTTAATTTTCTCGATCGTTATCAGGTGTTTTTTATGACAATAAAGACCAAAGGCGAGACAAGTCAAGGACTCTTGGAGCGTTAATGGAAATTTGGACTTCATTACACTGTAGTAGTAGACATATTAATAAAATAACTATTATATAATTATCATATTCATATAATTATGATTTCTTTTTTACTAAAAAATATGTTTAAAAATAATTTAAGTTTTACGAAAACGTCTTTTAAAATTACTTATATTATTTAAAATGTATGTTCTGATTTTATTTTTTATTTTTATAGCGATGTACTTTTATACTTTGTATTAGTAGACGCATTATGCTACAATTGTATGCGTTATTACGTATAATTAAGTACAATTATATGATAGGCATTAGGTTCCATTAGCTTTTTTTAAAATTAAAATATTTTACTTTTAAATCAATACTTTATATTCATACTAGTTCATATAATATATTTTTTTTATTTATTCAAGGCAACAAACAGTCACATATAAAAGTAGTTACATGTTTAATATTAGTTTATGTAAGGACCTAATAGTGCCTTTAACTAATACATTGCAAAAGTAATTACTATTGAGCCATTTCTTATGGCTAGACGGATGAAATACAGAAAATTTTACAATATTTGGTTAACTATTTAAAAGAAATATAATTACATACATAAGACAGCAACAACAACTACTTTTTAACATATACATTACCACTGTTTTACAAAAGGGGCTAACCACATGCCAAGCGTTGAGAGAGAACAGATTTGAGATTGATTTTTATTTACATACTAGCAGCCCGCCCCGGCTTCACACGGGTATTTAACTAAAATTTTAAAAATTATAAATTTATATTTTTTATCACCTACATACGCCATCTATCGTATAATTGTAGAATATCGTTTTTATATTTAGTGACATTTAACATAATAGTACCTATATTAATTGAAAATGATGTTTATCTAAAATATTAAAACGATTTCTATTCCTATCCGACATATTTAGTAAACTTTTAAGTTTAACAAAATAATAACTCAAAAATAAGTTTTGTGAGTTTTTAAGATTCCTTAGACCAGATGGCGTTGGCGGCGTAGATACCTATTTCTATTTTCTTAAATATTTATTTTTAAATTTAATTACAATGAAACAAAAATTAAATTATACTGTGAGTTATATTAAATTTTTATGTATTAAAGTTATTTACATTGGTTTTGTACTTTTGACGTGATACGTGAACACAGAAAAAAACGATAAGAGATGGCGCTGATACAAAAAAAAAACGCGCTATTGAAATTTATTCTTGATGATATATAGTGTATTAATAAAACGGAGGTTTTAACAGATTTACTATTTGTATAGATAATACGTTCGTGTAACATAGCTTTGTTTTGACGTAAATATATGGATATTTATTCATACATATAATAAATCTGTTGACGAGTGTGTTTTATTAATACATTATATATGATCAAAAATAAATTTTACAAGCGCGATTTATTTTCAATCAGCGCCATCTCTTATAATTTTTTTTTGTACGCGTATCACGTAAAATGTACAAAACCAATGTAAATAACTTTAATACATAAAAATTATACATAGCTCACAGTAACATTTAGTTTTTGTTTCATTGTAATAAAATTTAAAAATAAATATTTAAGAAAATAGAAATAGGTACCTACATGCAACGCAGATGGCGTTGCATTAACAGCTGGTCTAACGAATCTTAAAAACTCACAAAACTTATTTTTGAGTTATTATTTTGTTAAAACTTTTAGTTTACTAAATATGTCGGATAGGAATAGAAATCGTTTTAATATTTTAGATAAACATAATTTTCAATTAATATACTATTATGTTAAATTATGTTAAATGTCACTTAATATAAAAACGATATTCTACCATTCTACGATAGATGGCGGAGTATACGTAATATATTTTTTTGAATCGCGCTGGCCAAAAGAATGACACTCGCCCGTATTTAAAAAAATCCTTTTTTGCATTTAGTAGATACCTTAGTGTACTATGGTCTTAGTTGTTTGTTTGTTGTTAAAATATTTGGTCGTTATTTGTTTAATGATTGTACAAAGTTGGATGGTTATAGCTATTTAAGTTGTAATCTATATATATAAAGAAAGTTGTGTTAGTTACACCGTTTATAACTCGACAACGAGTGGACCGATTTTTATAATTTTTGTTAAATTTTTTTAAAATAAAAAACATAAGTTCAATTGTTTCATACGTACTATCTATACATATAATAAATCTGTTAACGAGTCGGCTTAATCATAATATGATTGTATGGCTTATAAAAAAAATAAAAAAAAAATTAAAGTCTGTAGTAACTGGCCTGTTAGTGCAGACTGCAGCGTTTTCTGATATAACCGAATTCCACGCAGGCGAAGCCGCGGGCGGAAATCTAGTCTAACATATTATATAACATTATAAATGTAAGAATAAAATCTATCTGTCTACTAAATTTTTACGCTTCAGTAGTTTACTGAGCCAATTTTGTTCAATTATCAGATAGATTGACCCTTGAAAAGAAAATAACTTTTTTAGCTTTTATAATTAACTTTAGAGAAAATAAAACATGACGTGAGTGAAAAATCCTATTTAAAAGTTTATGTGTTGAACTCATTCCTAAAGTTAGTGATATAAAAATTTATATTTATGATTTTGGGAACAAATAGGGTTCCAGCATTTCTATTTTTTTTTGTCAAAGCGGGAAAGTAAAGTATTATTTCAGATATCTGAGGGACAAGTTATGTATTTTTATGGAAATATAATTTTACGGAAAACCAGAAGACTCATGTTGTTTTACCCGCGATTTCAGTTACTGATTCACTATTTTGATTGTTATCGCGTTCTTTTACAGTCACCTAAGTTGTTAAATTTACAATCTAACACAAAAAGTTAAGAATTTTTGAAAACGTAATAATAGATTCTGAGATAAGAGCGTTAAAATGAAACCAACTCATTTAGCTAGTCTTCAGCTTTATTATTATATATACTACTATAGATACTGTACTGTATCAGTCTGTAAATAAACTACTGCTGAGCGAAAGCCTCCTCTCTCTATAGATATACATATATTAATAGAAGTATGCGATATCTTCTTTTTTTACCCATAAATATATAACGGAATTTGTTTTATATTAAAAAAAATTTAATAATTAAAATATTTCAAACAATTTCACTAAGTGGTTTTCCAGTTAAATTAAAATTATTTTCAGAATAAAATAGAATTACAAAAATAAAAGAAACACACACACACACACACACACACACACATCTTTCTTTTGGAATCGCACCTATAGCTGATTTTCAATCATGTTTTAAATACATGTAATGATTTGAAGTACAATATAATATGGCACGGTAGAGAATTTCGGGCTATGTACAGTAAAATAATTTTGAACTATATCCAGTATAAATGTAATAAAAAAATTAAGAAATTAAAATAATTGCGCCACCACGAGTCCATATTCATGTTAGCCAAAATTTCTTACTTAATATAATGTACTCGCATTTAAATATTTTGATATAGTTACTTTAGATAATTGACAAATTAATATAAATATTAAATTTTACTTTGTGTTATAAATAATAGCAGCAAGTAACATCATATGAAAGTTCTTGTAGTTCATTGTAACTTTGATCGATGTTTAAATAATAGTGTATTTTTTATATAAAAAAATAAATAAAAATAAAACAACTTGCCAGATCTCGTTCAAACCAATTTTCGGTGGAAGTTTGCATGGTAATGTACATCATATATATTTTTTTAGTTTTATCATTCTCTTATTTTAGAAATTACAGGGGTAGAGGGTACATGTTACCACTTTGGAAGTGTCTCTCGCGCAAACTATTCAGTTTAGAAAAATATGATATTAGAAACCTCAATATCATTTTTGAAGACCTACCCATAGATATCCCAAACGTAGGCATGGGTTTGATGAAAACATTTTTTTTTGAGTTTCAGTTCTAAGTATGGGCAACCTCCAAAATTGATTGTTGTTTTTTTTTTTTTTGTGTGAATATCTTAATGCGGTTCACAGAACACATCTACTTACCAAGTTTCAACAGTATAGTTCTAATAGTTTCGGAAAAAACTGGCTGTGACATACGGACGGACAGACAGACAGACATGACGAATCCATAAGGTTTCCGTTTTTTGCCATTTGACTACGGAACCCTAATAAAATTCTGTAGTTTTATAAATACAATAAGTAATTTTTTTTTTTAATTCGACTTGTACGTTCTTTACAAAATACTGTAGCATTCTATATATAACGTCACCATCCAACAGATAATTCCCAGAATTTATATGCTTATTTGAGAATACTTGAGGTGTATAAATAAAGTAAAAGATTAGCATCGGAACACTCGTTTATTTACATGGGTTCTGTTCATACGCTAGGATTGGATAAATTGCCTGTTTAATAATAAACTGCAATAATTCAAAAAACAAGTTTTTTGGGAAATCGCGTTTAAAGTTTCGTAACGCCGACTCCTTCATAAAAAGCTTTTATTTCTTTAATATTAGACGCAATCTAGATATAATAGTACATCTTAATATATTGTCTATGAACTAATCTTTCAAATAATATGTGTATATAATTAGTATTCATTATACTTTAAAAGATACAGTATTTGTAAAAAGACACTAGTGACTTAGTTCGTTTTATGATTAAAATGCAACTTAGTATTTAAAATCTTTTAAAAATAAAGCGTAATAACTAGTAAAAGCTCGTATTCATTTTCATCGGGTTTGCACATAAAATGAATTAAGTCTAAATAGAAAACAGTAATCGTTTAAAATTAAAACGAAACTATTCCTAATATTTCAGTTTTAGACCCACATAAAAGGAAATTCAGCACTTACCTATTTGAAATAAAACGAACTATTGAGTCATAGGACATACATAAACACGTCACTGCCGGCGCAACACTTAATGAATCGTTTTTTTTTTAATACTGATTGGGCCGATTCGTCAAACAAAAAGAGGCGCAAAATATTTTATCTCGCTCCCTGGCATCCAAATGTAGCCGGAATTGAATTGTACCTATGCTTAACGTGGATATATTTCATTTTTTGAATAAATCTCAAAATCTTGGTTTTTTGAATTATTGCAGTTTATTATTAAACGAGCGAAATGTTTATTTACATTAGAACATAACCGGGAAATGCTTATGTTGAAAATTGTATGAATTTAGAAAAAGATTATTTTTCAATGCAAAAAATAACTTTTACAAGATTGTAATTTGAAATATTTATTTTATAAACGATAAATTACGTTATATTATTTGTGTATTTATTTAATTAATAGAATATTTCAAATTGAAATTGAAACAGAAGCATCATTATCATCAAAAGATTGGCCTGCTTTTTAAGTGAAATTTCAGTTAATTCTTAATATTTAATTTTTACATTTAATAATCCTCCTAATCTTATTTTATTGACTTTTGATTAATAAATCTCGAGACTTTCATTTAAAGAAAGTGTAGATATCTACTACTATTCTTTAAGTGACCTGGAAAGTCTTAGTACATAGTTTACATTTCCTAATCATGACTTTTTTACATACGGGTATTAATTTAATAAGTATTATATGTTGATTTTTATACCTATAAATTTGAAGTTTTTATTACTCTGAACGATCTAGATTCTAGAATTACCAATTCAAAGAGTATTTGCGTTAGATCGCATGTTTATTGATACAGGTTGCATATTATACATCATACTATAACTTAAAAGGGGAAAAGAAAACAAAAATGTTTAATATTCTTGCAAATGTATAAATTTAAAGCGGATGAAACTGTGATAAAACGTTTTTTTTTTTTTTTATTTATTTAATTATGAGTATATAATAACATAAATATTGAAACCAATTTACGCCAATAATATAAAGCTGAAGAAGTTTTTTTTTTAAATTTATAAATTTGCTTAACATTAAAAACTTTTTCATAGAATGATAATAATAATTTTTGAACAGCGTAGCAACAACAATTAAATCGCAAAAAAGCCTACGGCATTTCTAGTTACCTATAAATATTTTTCTGTACTATGAACCGGAAAAAATATTTTGGGTCAACTAATACATACGTATATATATATAATATTTAACAATTGAACAGACTTAAACAATTACGTCATCATTAGAATAATACATTATCATGAATTAACATCGATTATAGAAGAAGAAACAGAGCAGTAGACATATGTAAATTGCAGTCTGATGGATATCAAATGGTGAACCTCTTGTATGTTTTAAGACTAAACTCCCCTTCTTGCCTCCTCTTTCCCGCTCCACTGTGGATTGGCGTACGAAATTTTCTGCTGAATTTAGGCTTTTTTTGCCGTGTTTTTTTTTTATTGACGACCCGGGATGAATTTCAACCGCGATGCTTGAAAACAAGTAGTATTTACTCACTCAGATTCGAACCCAAAACCATTGTTTAATTAAAATCCATATGGGCGTGCATAAGTTTCGCGTGCAGTCAAAAGTGTTTTAATAATAAAGTAACAACTTATTATTATTACTTTATTATTTTGTAAATAACAAAACGAAACAAATATTTTATTGTAAAAACACTATGATGTAACATCATAGTGTTTAATAAATGAGTTAATAAATAAGCTGCTACATGCGGGTTTGCTCTCTTATAAATGTAATATTATATAATTACTTGAGATATTACTTTATATCTCGTATAGTTAATTTAGTTATTTATTGGTGTTGTGTATTTTAATAAAAATCAAAAAATCATCAAATCTCAAAAATAACCTATTCCTTTACTGTCAAACTTTCAAATATTTGATTTAGTACTACAAACATTTATAGTGACTGAATAGGTTTTTTTTTTCTTTTTTTTATATATTCCTGCATGGATATTTTATGTAAAAACGGAACAACAGTGGTCGGTGTATTCAAATAACGCTGGTCGATATCTCTGTAAATTATTGGTAAACGATACGGGAAAAATAATATCGAGATTCGAAATAAATAAAAAACATATGAATTATTCGTATTGTGATTTCAAATTGCTGATCATTATCCAGACCTTGAAAGAGCTCACGTACCTAATTTTGAAAACGTCTTATCGATCTACTTTGTAGTCGTTACTTCGTTTTATTATACGCTGTAAGGCTTTATGAGTTTAATATCGTATCTATATAAAAATCGTTCAATTATTATAAGTGGCATGAATAACAATTTATTTTCTCGTACCAACTACAAGGATAAAATATACTTGTACATTCCAAATTTATATTTTTGAATACAATTTTTTATTAATGAATCATTGATGATCCAGCTATTATAAATAAGGACTATGTTGCAACTGAATTGAAACAATAAAACGCCACCCTGAATTCCACCGCGGTAGACTACTTATTTCGATGGAACGGTGAAAATCGAGTTTCGAGTATTCCGTATAGTGGCGACGTCAGCATATTGCCCCAGCCACGTTCCACTTGTATTATGAAGTCCTATTTTGCAGTGACATTTTTCGTTCACGAGCGGCGATTGGATTTTTGAAATGTGTAAATTCGATAAAACACGGACATAGAATGTGTAAGTTTCGAATTTCTCAGCGGGTGCCCGATTTTATAGACACGATTTTGTTTTAACTTCACAACAGTGTTGCCAAAAGATAACTATATTTTGCGATCGGAATAGTAGCGGAAAATAAGTGATTTCTTCGTTATAGAGCCGAGATAAGATTTTAAGGTAAAGCACGTTTTTAAAACTTAAAAATATAAATGACAAATAAAATATTTATTTTATAAAATATAATATTTAAATAGAAGTGGAATATAAAAACAATGTCAAGTATCTTGTTTAAAATATTTACTTAAATTAAAACCGAAGACCCACGCCGTTATAACTGGGTTACGTATGTAAGTTAAATATTTAACGTGTCCGTAGCGTAGTCATTAAAATGATTTACCGATCCATTCGAATATTGATTTCGTTTTCGTGTCTGTGCTATAAAGCGTTATTTTATGTGTAATACAACTACGTGGATAATTTTTAAGCTTATCATTTCCTGGATAATCCATCATATATGTCGCGGAGGCGTTATTGTAAAATATGAAATTGTACAGGTGGTGAACAACAGTACATCGTGTAATGATAAATTGGGCAGTAAATGTATGCCATAATAACGCAAAGAAAATTAATATCTACATTAACAAAAATATAATATCATTGTATCAATGTTTCGTTATTTTTGCTCTAGATAATTTATTGCGTAATTACGAGGAATTTGTACATGGATGTATACAGGAAGTAAACATGACCGAGCTCCCATTCAATTTTAAAAACGATTTAATAGGTATGTGTATTTACCTATGTATGTAAAGAATATATTTATATACTCGTATATTCTTTATTGCACTTAAAATGTTTTAGTAGTGTGTGTGTGTGTGTGTGTAATAGTTTAACCTTTCTAATTTCTATAAGTTAGTCTCAAAGAAGAGAAATCAGTAGGTCTATAAATTCGAATATTGGAGCGGTATCTCATATGTTACATGATGATGTTTAGCTTGCCCATAAACACCGGGATCATATGTTTTTTTTTTTGCTAGCTTTAAGGTAAACACTCAATGTTTGAAGGTAACACTGTAGGAATAAATTGAATCATCAAAATATAAAGAACGTGCAAAAATATTAATTCCAAAACATCGAACACCTGGTTTTCGTTATTACAACAAGGAATTGAGTAATACATGAAAATTTCCGGTGCTATGAAAACGTTACGTGATCTCCAGCGAGACCAACAGGACAGCGGACCAAAACATCCCTATTACCCGAATGGTCACCCTTTGTTCTATTTTATGAAAGTCATTGCATTCAGGTTTCTCTACGAAACAAGCTCTGAAATATAATGTGTATTTTTTACTTTATTTTGAACAATTTGTAATTATTTTAATTTATATTTAATTAAATTTTTGTACTATTACAAATAATTGTTTCCACACTATAATCCAACTTTAATACCATTAACGGGAATGAGTTCTAATTTTAAAATCCTTAGGGATACAATTTCTTCGAAAAATGAATTTGGGAAACCCTACAAAATAGAGCTAACAATCTCGTTCACAATTGACAAAAATATCGCGCAACAAATAAAACCAAAAACTTACGACATTGGAATTGAGAAGTTTATGATTTCGGTAAAAAAAAATACAAAAAAGTCACACTTTGCTTGATTTATATCACCAGAATTTGAATACCGTCGTTAAAGAATTCAAATCACAGCCTTGAATAAATTTAACTCGCAATTTCAAACAAAGTTAAAATACAATATGATTTTCAAATACCTTCGTTATCAATTTGTTCATGATTACGAAAACTTGGATTAATATTTGACGTCAAATTATATGATTGACAGTGTATAATTAACTTTAGATTTATATTCTATTGTTGTGCTAATATTTTATGTAATGCATAGGACTGTTACGGTAAAAAATATGATTATAAGATTTTTCATTTTCATAGATATTTCGCATTTTGCGCTTTCATAGTAATGTTTCCAAATTTTATATGAAATAAAAATATTCTATGTTCATCTGTATAAAACAATTATCAAACATCTTTTATTTGAAAGGGCGTAGGTACCTACTCCTGATGTTAGATATATCATACATATTCTTTTTTCAATATATTATTGTGTAGTGTACGACGTAATTCAATGACGTATGTAATTAAAAAAAAAGTATTTTAAATTATATTAAGATAGAATATCGGATGAGAGTAACTTGATACATTACCAAATACGATTTCCAATGTGTTAAATAATCATTAAATATTATATAAATATTGAATATTATATTTCTATTTCCATGGCTGTAAACTAATCTAATTACAAATAAGTAAAAACTTATGCGAATTATTAAACTGCGACGTATCTACCTACTTGTAATGCTACTATAAAAACCTGTGTTCATTTTTTTGATCATTTGAGAATCGACTTGCCTTGTATTATTTTATCTCCCAACGCCGCACATCTCAATTGCATTACCCACCCCGACTTCAAATTAATGTGTGTAAAAACAAACTAAAATATTATTTTGTACTCTTAATAAATAGGTTTATAATAATTTGAAAACCACTACTGGAATGAAATATAGTTTGACCTATTTAATGGGAAATATACATAATATACTGTGAAATATGTATAAAGTTATACTTTTACTGAGCATTTGAATATTATACCGCAACTAGTGTCAATAGCAGAATGTTTTTCTAAGCACTATCCACTCAACGCTAATGAGGTCGTTCCACCATTAAGCTATTTAGTAATTAGGTGCTAGCGTGGCTTAGAATGAACCGCATTGAATGAAAAAACTCGATTGTACCTCCTTTTTCACTTAAAATTGCAAAAAAAAAATGCTATTCAATAATAATCAATCCTTGCTATTCAAGCTGAAGTAACATACTTAAACAACATTTTTAATGTTAATGTATTTTTTTAATTAATGTTCAATAAATATAGGCAATAATATTTATTTTAATGAATTTGTTTTTCGAAGTAGTTGAAATGTTGTATAAGTTAAACTGTATTTCATAATATATATTTTTTTAATTCTTTTACTATGTAGATTAATATTGTTTAGTTGATTAATTATGTTTGTACATAAATATTTGTAAGGTAAACTAGTCGATAGGTTAATCTTAAAACGTCTGTCGACTATCCACCCGTGACACATTTCTGTAATTATAATATCAAATATAATATATTAAATATTATAATCTATATATATGTACTTATATGTATTTAAGTACATATTTATATGTAGTTATTTGTTTATTTATTTATACTTTTTGCACATCAATACAATATAGAGGTAATAAATACATATAAATTACACCAATCACATTGCATCAGTTGCATCGGGCGGCCTTATCGCTAACATAGCGATCTCTTCTAGGCAACCTTTGGGCAGAGGACTAGCGTAGAAGATGTAGGAAGGGGCGCAAAACTATATATTATATGAACAGATATTAAAATAAAGATGAAAAAAATAATAAATACATACATACACACATACTACATATACATACATACACAAATACACATACGTACATACTTACATATACACAAACACCTATACAAAATAAACAATTTGATAAATGTAACAAATGACATACCAACATAATTAAATATGAGTAATAAAATACAATGAACATCGAGATTTAAGATGATAAATACATTTCTTTGACAAGTTTTTTAAATATTATTATTGATTGAGCGTATTTTATAGACAGTAGTTATTTACTTATAATAGTTTTAATGAAACACATACATATACATAAGTACAAATAGATTCCAATTGAAACGTTCGATCGAAACGCAGCAGTTTGTTCAGAGCTTGTTAGCGAACTGCAAACTTCGTGGAATGGTTTATATAGACATTTGAAATATCTTATTTAACCCCTTCAGTTTTTCTTATCGGAAAAAACGACACAAAAGTTAATTTAAATTGGATAATCAATTAGTTGATATTATACATCTAGATATCCAGAAACTATAGCCGTTTTTTACTGCTAATATTAAGATCGGCAAGAAAACGTTCACATTTCCGAAGACGAGCTATGTATAATTTACTCTACATCCACCAATTTGCAAGCAGTATTTTGATACTTTTCTTATTAGATTTCTTCTTCAACAAACTACAACGTTATTTTTATTTTTATTATATAGTTATTTATTAATTAAAATTTTTATTTATTAAAATATGTATAGAAACAATCAGTTATCATTGTAAGTCTAACATTTTATCTTATATTCAATTACGGCACTCGTCATATCAGTTAACCTTTGTAATTCCTGCACTGCTCGTATTAAGTTTAATTTGAAAGTTTGTTACTCTTTTTAGATAGATAGATAGATAAACACTTTATTGCACTCACATCAAAGTATACAGAAAATAATGTAATACACAGAAATAAACAAGAAAATGGTACAAGGGCGGCCTTATCACTAAAAGTGATCTCTTACAGGCAACCTTATGAATGGATTAAAATGAAAATTGGAAAGGTGGAAACGGTGCATAAAGTCTATTTGTCGATTTGTGATTTATATAAATGCGCAAACATATACATACATACAAACATACATACATACATAGATACATACATACATACATACATACATACATACATACATACATACATACATACATACATACATACATACATACATACCTACATACATACATACATACATACATACATACATACATACACACATACATAAATACATACAAAAATATAAACATACATACATACATATACTAGTTAAATTTCATATAAAACATATGTAAGCTTTTCTTATTTGTTTAAATAGTAGTGCTTGACACGATTTTTAAAAATACCAACTGATTCAGATTGCCGTATGTACCTGGGTAAAGCGTTCCATAATTTAACCGATTTGACTGTGAAGGACTCACTGTAACATTGAGAGACACAGAAAGGAATCTCGAGCAAGTTATCGTTTTGAGACCGAAGATTCATTGCGGAACTTAAGTTTGTACCAAGAAATGTAAAACGTTCTTTGAGGTAAAGAGGAGTGTTGGCATGATAGAGGATAGAATAGAGAAGAGTTAGAGAGTGAAGATTGCGGTGATACTGCATAGGAAGCCACTGAAGCTTTTTGCGGTGCTGTGAAATATGGTCGAACTTTCTTAACCCATATATAAATCGAATAATTAAATTTTGCAGTCGATCGAGCTTGCCAAGTAACTGCTGTGACAGATCTAAGTAGCAGCAGTCTGCATAGTCGAGAAGTGGAAGAAGAAGGGATTGAGCTAAGGCTATTTTGGTTTTGATAGGCAAAAGATTTTTCCATCTTTTCCACCTACCAATAGAGCTGAATATTTTCCGGCTTATCTCGGCCACTTGTGGACCCCAGGAGAGCGTACTATCCATTAAAGACCCAGATTTTTTAAGGTGCTTGTATGTTCAATTTTAAATCCATCAAGAAGTATAGGAGACAAGTCGGGCACATTTATCTTTGATAGTTGACTACGACTGCCAAAGACAGAAAACTGTGATTTGCTGGGATTAATATTTAATCCATAAGATTTGCACCAAGCGGCAACTGTGCTTAGATTTGAATTAATAAGTTCGATAGTTTTATCGATGTCTTCAACAGTCGTAGTTGCATATATTTGTAGGTCGTCGGCATATAGATGAAAAGATACAGTCAGATGTTGAGTTAGCGAATTTATAAAAATAGAGGAGAGTAAGGGTGAGAGAAGTCGGAATTCGTCGTTTGGACTGGCCAGCTAGAAGTCCGGACCTCAATCCCATAGAGCATGTCTGGGACGTTCTGAAGCGACGAGTGAGATCAGTGCAGCCGGCTCCGCAGACCATCAGAGAGCTAAAGTATGTGATTACCGCGGAGTGGGAACGTATTCCCCAAGAAACCATAAAAGATATACTCACTAGCATGCCCAGACGAATGCAAGCTGTGATTTCAGCAAGAGGAGGTCACACTCAATACTAAACTTTTATCTGCTTTTAATGTATTCAAGAAAAACAAAGAAATTAACGCGTTTCATTTTTATTTAGCGAGCAGGTACAATCATAGTGTTTTGAGCTTAAACATTATTTCTTAATAATTTAATTAAAATGTTATGATAAAACTGATGAAAACTATTCCTTCCTAATTAATTTATAAAATTCTGAGGATAACAATACCTAAAATTGTCAAACAAACTAATAGTAACTATAAAATAGTTCTTTGCTTAAGTGCCCGTTTTTTTTTGCAAAAGAGTTTATGTTAGTTTTTATATGAAACGAATGGCTTCAAGCTCCATTCACTAAGCTTTTATGCATCAAATATTTTGGTGTAGTGGTATAAGAAGTCACCTTAATACCAGCTGTCGTGGGTTCTAATCCCACTCGGGGCAGTTCCTGGTCTGAGTATTATGTCCTTGTGGATCTTCCCATCGTGTATCAGAGAGCAAGTAAAGTCATCAGTTCCGGTTGGTACTATAAACACTTGGCAGCAATATTTTCTCATGGTAGGGAAATTATCCACCAACCCGGAGTGCAGCGCTTTGGAATTTATTTAGCGTTTATAAAGAGAAGGCGTTTGCCCAACTTGACGTTACAGGCTAATTCAGTTAAATTCAACTAATAATTTTCTATTTAACTCATTTTTTATTATTTATTTACAATAGTAGCATGTCTTCTATGTAGGGTAGGATAATTTGTTGTTTATATCAAATTTATTATGCCAGTATCTGAGAGAAAAATAATAAAGACCATCGATAAAAAAGAAATCGATAAAAAAAATATATATTAATATTTCTATCAAAACTTCTTCTAACCAATACAAATCTATATCTATATGCTGATAATAAATCTGTTAAAACCTCCCTTTCATTAATACACTATATAATTATCATCAAGAATAAATTTTAATAGCGCGCTTTAATTTCAATCAGCGCCATCTCTTATCATTTTTTGTCTGTCCACGTATCACGTAAAAAGTACAAAACCAATGTAAATAACTTTAATACATAAAAATTATACATAACTCACAGTATAATTTAGTTTTTGTTTCATTGCAATTAAATTTAAAAATAAATATTTAAGAAAATAGAAATACGCCTACGCGACATAGACGCCATCTGGTCTAACGAATCTTAAAACTCACAAAACTTATTTTTGAGTTATTATTTTGTTAAACTTAAAAGTTTACTAAATATGTCGGATAGGAATAGAAATCGTTTTAATATTTTAGATAAACATCATTTTCAATTAATATACTATTATGTTAAATTATGTTTGTCTAAATATAAAAACGATATTCTACCATTATACGACAGATGGCGCAGAATATAATATAATTTTTTGAATCGCGCTGAACAAAACTTCGGCCAAAAGAATGAGACTCGCCCGTATTTAACAAAATGTTTTTTTTTTTTGCATTTAGTACCTTAGTGTACTATGGTCTTGGTCGTTATGTATTTGTTGATTATACAAAGTTGGATGGTTATAGCTATTTAAGTTGTAATCTATATATATAAAGAAAGTCGTGTTAGTTACACCGTTTATAACTCGAGAACGAGTGTACCGATTTTTATGATATTTGTGTTTTTGGATTTGTCTTCGTCGGGAATAATACTTATTAAAATGTGATTTTCATCAATGAAAATATAATTAATAAAAAATTCAGTTCAAATGTTTCATCCGTACTATCTATACATATAATAAATCTGTTAACGAGTCCGTTTTATAATCTTAATCTTAATATATAAAAGCGAAAGGTCTCTCATCACGATATCTCTGGAACTATAAGATCTAGAGACTTGAAATTTGGTAGGAATATTCCTTTTGCCGAGGAGAGGTCAGGTAAGAACGAATTTTATGAAATTCTACCCCTAAGGGGGCAAAACAGGGGGGCAAAGTTTGAATGGGACAACGTAGTTCCTTGGTCCAATCTACTTCAAATTTTGCATAAAATATTCTTTAACAGAATTGATTGAAGACGTGTTTCGTATTTTATCAAAATTCATCTCCTAACGGGGTTAAAAGGGGGTTGCTTTTGCTTCGAAGTTGATTTGACAACTCAATCCGTCTATTATAAAATATTTTCCAGTATCGACGCAGGTGTAGGTGATAAAAAATATAAATTTATAATTGCTTAAATTTTAGTTAAATACCCGCCGCCGCTATTTTCTAAATAAAATAATCATCAAAATCTGCGTACACAATAAAATTTAGAAGATAAAATAAAAGCAAATAGTAGAAACAAAGTTTATACATAGACGTTCTCGATACTACGAAATGTACTTGAGGCAAGCGCTGGCTACTGGGATGACATCAAAATTCCATCAAGAGGAAAGCGGGGGCGCTGTTGATCTAAATTCGATGTGCGTGTGACATTCGAGTCCATCGTTAGCAAATACGATAAAAAAAGATTTTTCGATTTTCAATACCAGTGGTAAAAGGTCCTATGTCGATTTTTGTAAACGTTCAATCTTTGATCATTGATTTGTATTGAATTATATTTTTCCATTATGCTTAATTAGTGTTTTGCTTTTTATTATGCATTTTTTAACGTAATAACGTCTTGTAAATCGACGAATGCCGGCTGCACGCACGAAAAAGAATGACTCATTGTTACGTTCCGCGAGCGAGAGCGCAAAACAAGCGATAGAGAGGCACGATCGGTCTAAGCGTTCTGCTTGTGAATCAATATAAGTTGTGAACATTGATCTATGGTTTTTTAGATCAATGTTTATAGTTTAAAAATTCTTTCTAAATTGTACTACGTGACATAAAAATAATATATAATAAAACATAAATCTTACAATAACACGGTAAATCTTTCAATATTTTACACTGAAAACATTCTATTTTATAAAATAACTATAAATTTATAACTACAATTAATAATATTATTTAGGCTAGTTAAGTAAAATTTCATTTCAAAATGAACACACAGAAGTTTCTTTTTATTCTATTGAAAAGTAGTACCTTTTACCTCTGATGTCGAGATTTATAGAACGGAAATCTTTTCTCAGTCAGTAAGTATTTTTTTTTCAATTTTCTTCTTTAACGGTCAATAGCTCATTTTTCTGCAAACAGTTTTAAGATTTAAATTAAAATTTCAATCTTTACTTAAAGCATATGAGTCTTTGAAAGTCAATTAAAACTTTTTTAATTTTTTGTGATAAAGATGAATAAATCCATTTTTCCACTACATATATTGACTGTTTTAATTACATTTATACACTGGTAACTAAGAAAATATCATAATACAATCTAACAATATAACTATAAAAAAATAAACTGGATAAAATCTGTTATAACGGATCTGATTCGGGACATTAAAGATTTTTTTTTAATGTTAACATACACACGGTCGTCTGTCCCTGATATAGAAATATATTAGGATATGATATGTGATATGATAGAAAACTTAATGCCTGTGTTTTAGGTAACAGACGACTGATATACATATGTTTTTGACAAATACAAACCACAACCCTGGAGCTGAACGCAAGATCACTGACAAGTGTGCCAACGGGCCGGTCGCCCAGTAATGTGAAAATTATAGTTGAAAGGTATTCTATAATTCACGCTGTTTCAAAATGTATATATTTTTTTAAATTACTGAATAAAATTAAATAAAACTAAGCACATCAATCAACTAAGCACACAGTCATTTGATACTTTTCATCATACACACAAAATTTTGCATAGTTTCTTAGGTAAAAGGGATAAAACTCAAATAAAGTACAACCGTGCGGCGTGCAAATGTATAGGTACTCAATTATAATTCATTAAAGGGTATTTCGATTTCATTTGTTCTTTTTTTCTTAGAAAGTAGATAATTAAGGAAATTTCAGTAAATATTGCAAGGTTTTTGGTTTTTTAGTTCAGAAATTACAAATATCATCCTAACCCTCATTATATTAGTCGTCTTAAACAATATTAGTTCTTAACATATCCGACACTTTAAAAGTTCTTTGGAAGATCTCTGGATCTCTATAAAGACTGAAGCAGACTCTTCATGAAATTTTATTTTATGTTCTCTATCTTCCGCCTCTTATCGGAAATCGAACCCGAATTGCCGGCGTTGAGGTGACTACTCGCACCACTACTGATGTAACGGTCGTCACACCAGAATTGTCGAAGAATTGAATCGTTAGATTTTCTTCAGCATATTAATTTTTTCCTCCATCGATTCTCAGACTTCCAAAAAACATTAAAGACTTATAGGGATCCAATTTCAAGAACAAACTTTTGTAAATACGTACCCATTAATATATTAAGGAATACTTTTAAGGAGATCATCAATCAGCGATATTGATATCTTTTATCATAATAGAAAATAAATTGTTTACTACTGCAAGGACCTCAATGATCCAATTTCGTTAAATAATACTTTTTTTTAATTAATAATTAGATTATTTCTTATACTTAAATCTTTGTTGTTGTTTCTTTCGCACTATTACAAGTTCTAATATTTGTTTTTTTTTTAGATTATTAATTTAGTTTTTTTTGTACTTATAGTCAATGTTATTTAAACCTTTGAAAACGTCTTCGAATAATATACCTGCGTTAGTTAAATCTTTTGTAACTGTTTAGTGATAAGTTAATGGTGTAGATATTTAAATAAATAAATAAATTATATTATTAAGTCTAAAAAACTTGAAACCCGGAATGCATAGAAATTATCGCCTTAACATCTTTTATGACAATCGTGAACGAATTCGCGAGTAATTTTTTTTAAAGTATTAAAAAAAAGTATTTCTTTAAATAAATATTGCACAACATTAGAACGTAATTTTTAACTAGCCTTTTTAACAATTAAACAGTTTTATAGTTGGCAGTTTTCTGTGATCCCTAAAAATAAAAATGCAAAATAAAATTCAAAACTTTTAGTTCGAAAAATATTCACCTTAATTTCACCTAGTTGCCTGGTCGGTGGCACAGAAATAAATTCCCACGAAGTTGAACACATCGACGGCTCGCAAACTTTTATCAAATAAGACCTTCGATCAGAACATAAAATGAGCAAATGATGTATATTGCCGTCGAACTTTTAGGACTTTTAATTTTTATGTACCTGCTTCTAAGTGGAAGGATAAATGAAAGAATAATAGTACTAATGACCGTTCTGGTGCATTCCATTGCGCATGCAACTTGCATCATTAACAAAAGTTAGTTTTATTGTGCATTGTACTTAAACTATACGCAAGAACACAAAAAATAAAAATTAAAAATTATATCAGAAGATAGTTTAAAATAGAATTGATCCGTCCATTACATCATCGCCGCCAGCAAAACTGACATCTTATTCGTTGGTTTTTTTGCTCTAAAAAGTAGTTTTTGAGTTTATGCTTATGAAGTTATTAAGGTCATGGTTGCGCTTCCCGCTCATAAAGGATAATAGTAATTAAAGATGCTAGTACAAGAATGGTGAGTCTCTGCAATGTAGCTTGGAAAGCACGTAAAACCGTATTTATAATTTTTAGAGAAATTGTCCGCCAAGTCACAGTAAAGTGGTATGACGGATATAGCTCGAAACCTTCGCCCGTATTAAAGGAAGGTTTTGATTAGCCGTAAGACATTTAAGGCCAATTTAGTCAGTTCAGTTCACGTACGATAATTTTACTAGTAAATATTTTGATTATTTTGAAATTACTAATGGTACTATTTGTTACAAAATTTTTCCAATTAATTGTTAAATTAAATACAGTGTAATATCGTGTAAGCGAATGAAATCACTTAACCATTACCAAAACAGTAATATGTAACGATATATACAGATATATACAAATTGTACATGCACATATACTTGTAATCTAAATCAAATACGCTCATTCGGGGGAGTTTCGTGGTTCATTAACGCGCTAAGCCTATATTAATTCCGTGCAAGTAACACCCCAACACTGCTTCTTATAATGCGTATGGAATTAACTACATTTCCTTCAAAGTGAAAATTCGTTATGGTTTGCTTTACATTGACAATTCGTTAGGCCGAATCTTTTATAGATAACTAGTAGCCTTCGATGTATGAGAAAAAAAGAACTTTTGACATAATTTCTACTTTGTTCCCTATACCCAAAAGCAATGTTTAATGAGAAACTAACTACTAGGAGGCAATATTATAGATGCGGTAGCAAATGAGCTTATGGCGTGATAATAATTTACCTCCATTACATTATTAAGTATCAGAGTACCAATATCGGTACTCGTCAGCCCCCACGTCATTTTATCATATTGAGAAGTTAGAGGCTAACTGTAAATATAAGTAATGGGAATATTTTTTATGTGATTGACACAAACAATATTTTTAATGTTTTCTTTTATTTCCTAATTTTATTTAGGGACTTTTGTCAACAAAGATTGAAATGCCAGTCCCATCGAACAATGTTAATGATATTAATTTTGCTTTGATAATTTGCCATTTGGTAAAAGTATTTTGAAGTAATAAAATAACGTGTACATCGAGTAATTTACTTCGCTGAAATAAAACCAGTAGAAAGGTAAAGCTATTTTTTTTAACAAAATAAAACAATTCGTAAGAATTTTATATTGGTTTTATTCAATTTTATAGCATGTCGTTCATACACATTACCGTGTTCATGGTCGTGGCTGCCGTGATGAAATTTCTGTTTCCGACTTAACGGTTGAATTAACTCACGTTACACTCAGCATACAAATAGTTTTTTTATTGAATTTTACTGTGTAGGTGCCATATAAATCTTATAAATTATAATTTCACGATGAACTGTTAATGTGGCGTGATATTGTACATTTAAACTTAATAAATAGGTAAATTAGATTTATAGCTCAGGTAGGCCCAACAATTAGCTCGTTCAAATGACGATATTAGAAGAAAAATAACTGAACCGAACTGAATCAACCTGTAAACTTCCAACTGCTGGGCAAAGGCCTCTTCTCCCTATAGGAAAAGGGGCCTTTAAGTGGTGGAGAGTAAGCTCCAAAGCTCGATTGACCCGCCGGTTTCACGCTTGCTCTCCGAGGCACGGTCCGGAGTTCCACAATAACATACACTCGGACAGCATAAAAATATTCGTACAAATACAAATATCCACCCCGAGTGGGAATCGAACCCGCGACCGCCGCCATCAAAGGGACTATTCGCTACACTATATAGAGATAAATATAACAGTCTGTTTAATTATTATATTTTATTACACGTATCTTGCGGTTCTTCCTTGTTTATATTATTCGTATAGGTTCCAAATATCACTACTATTTAATTAGTTAATAGCAAATTCTGTATTCTTAAATCATAAATTTCATAAATGAAATGCTGCCAGTATTCTTGCCACTGGATTACACGCGGATGTGATTTATAGAACAATTATATGTAAATAATTATTTTTTTAAGTTTTTCATCATAAATATTTATATTGTATTCACTTATTTTTTTGTGAAAATAATTACCGAGTGTAAGCAACTTTCTGTGTATCTTCTTTTTCTCTATTAGATATAAGTAATCTAAAAAGAAGAAAATGATCAAGACATTTATTTTTTAATCATTAAAAAACAAAATTAAAATAATAGCATTCTTAAAATTGCAAGGAAAGAAATGTAGAGCCTATTCGTAAAACACGAAACAAATTTTATTAATGATGCTATGAATTTAATTGTGAATTATTTTTATGAAGTATTATTATTATTATGAAGTAGTTAGATGACCTGAAATAATAAAAATAAATATATTCTTATTATAGAAACAAATATTTCAATTAACAAATATTTGTTTGAGACGGCTTTGGTACGTTTTTTATGGTTTCGGATTTGCCTCAAATGTAACAAATTGTGATTTTATAAAATTTCAAAGAACGTATAATATATGTAATAAAAATATTTATTTGGTAAATTTTCATACTTAATTCGAGGTTTTTAATTAAGGTTGTCAAATCGACTTAACATTATGAATTAAAAAAATATTGAATATTATGCTATTTTTTAGAAAATTGTTTAAAGAAAAGGAAATTAATCTTTCTCTTAATTAGCAAAGTTGGTTGGACGGCACGACGGGAAATTCGAGGCCGATAAATCAAGGTGTTACCCCCCACTTTGGAAGTCTGGTTATCTCAGAATATTAATATTTTAGGAAAGAAAACATTATGCATGTTACAAGAAAACTCATTTGTATAGAAATTATTATAATATCTTCTTGTAAGTGGCAATGATTTTGAATACCCCAAAATCCACATTGATAAATATATAGTTGTGCTAATATATCAAAGATAAAGTGTTTCCTAGTTTATAAGTGGACTGAATTCCAATTTATGTTAATTTTTTACAACTAGTCGCTCCACTACCACCAGAATGGTTCTAAAAACCGACCAATATTTAGAATTTACCTAGAATCATTATTATTTATTGACTTACCCTCATGTAGTATACGTTGAATATTTGAAGAGAAGTAGGTTTGGCAGTAAAACTCCGTTGTCAATGGTTCTGTAATGTCGAAATGCGTAAATATATAAAATATAAAACTTATACATAAAAAGTAACAAATGTAAATCAATAATATTAAAAGCTGTCAATCTTATATATGAGGCGGGGGGAGGACCTGGCGGGGCAGCCGTATGTCACACGCGTAACAACTGCCATTCGCGCGGCTCGCTGCACCGCGATGCTCAGCTGGAAGGCGATGGTCTCCTTCTGCGAGACAGTAATGTCCCAAAAGGAGGCCGATGAGCGGGTGAGAAAGGAGGCCGCCGACGTGGCCTCCATCCACGTGCGACGAATGGGAGTGCGTAGAAGGCGCTACTTAATGCGCTTCCAGTAACGCCCCTGTGCCCGTGTCGGGCCGGGATGGGAACCCGGTCCTGCTAGACACAGCGTCGTCGGGACTGTCTGTCGCTGGAGGGATCCTGTTGCCTGCAGATCTGGGGCCCTCCAATTAAAGCGGCTGAAGGTTCCCGCAGGGGTTTAGTGCGGTATTGCACTCCCAAAGTGCTGAGTCCGAAATAGGTCTAGGACTGCCTACCCGGGCGTCCTGGATATCAGCGGTAAATGGATTCCCCTGCGACAAAAAAAAAGTCATTCTTATATAAAGTCAGAGTATGTTGATGTCGTCCTACTCTCGCTTCGTGTTATAACCCTTTTGCAGGCTTGACTTTTTCCAAATGGTGCATGCATTGATATAACGAATAAGCTGATCATTGTGTTCGAACGCAGTTTGGATTAACGATGTGAACATAATTATGTTTGCTGAAGTCATTGGGAAGTATCCCAATGACTTCAGACGGATAAATGACGTCTGAGATTATGAAATGACAACTGTGCAGATATATAATTATTATTTTTTATAGCTGTAACAATATGTTGCATGATACTTCTGTTTTTTTGGGGCTTTGAAATTTTTAATAGAATTATGTGTTTCTAACACCCGTTACTTGCATCATCATATAATTTCATTCAAGTTTCCAATGACATCAAATCTCTTTTTTTACACAACGTGCTACTGCAATAATAATATAGGTTAAGATATGGCATAAATAATTTAATGCACACATTAACGACTTGCAAATACTTAAATGTAAATATTAAAAAAAGGAAAAAAATTGATGTTATTGACATTAATAATTTATTTAAGAATAATTATTATATGTTGACATATAGTAGGTTGAGCCTACCATATTTTTTTAAACGACAGATAGCATCTGTGCTATCTTATTATATACAAACTGACATAGCCAATAATCTGGTTACTTTGACATCTGCTCCTATTGAGCAAAATTATAATATGAAATTTTGTGACATGGAATCCGTTCCAAATAATAATAATTTAAATTAATAATTAAGACAACAGAGGATACCTCTAGCAAATTAATAAGGCATGACATTAAATTAGATAAATGTCATAATAAGTTGATAAGGAATGCCCACAGTTGTAAAAATTTAAATACTGTAAACCTGGTGCATCAAAATATACAGGGCATGTTAGGTAAAGATCTTGAACTGGAGTTATTTATGAATGGTGAAAATATCAATATTTTATGTTTAACAGAACACTGGCTTTCTATTTCCCAGTCCATATTTAACTTCAGCAGTCACCAGGTAGCTAGTATGTTCAACAGAGAAAAAGCTATACGCGGTGGCTCTTTAATAATTATAAGTAAACTTTTTAAATATAAAGAACGTAAAGACATTGTGAGCCTCTCTGTTGAGCAGACTATTGAACTAGCCTGCGTTGAGCTTGAGCACTTCATTGTTGTATGCGTATACAGACCTCCTAGTGGGTTATATGAGTACTTTGAGAAAGTATTAGAAGAAATTTTGTTAAAATTAAATAATTCTAATAAGGTTATTGTTGTATGTGGGGATTTTAATATTGATTTATTACATAATTCTAATACAAGTCTCAGATTTAAATCTATGCTTTTATCATATAACCTACATAACTTATTTACTGAACCCACTAGAATTACTGCTACCAGTGCTACATGTATTGACAACATATTTACAAACTGTAAACCGTATTTTAAAGCTATTATTAATAAGTTAAGCTCAGACCATTGTGGTCAGTTAGCTTCCTTTTCTTACTCTTTAAATACCAACAAAAATATTTTAAAAAAGACTTTTGTACCTATAAGTACTGCACGTATGGAGAGGTTTAGAGGTAGTATTGTGGCAAAACTTCCTTATTTATCATACACCAATGATCCCAACTACTTATATAACTGTTTATTTAAATTAGTAAAAATTGAATTTTCTACAATATTTACTTCTAAAACAGTCAATTCAGGGGGTCTCTTGACATTTGGTGAATGGGCAACTCCTGGCATACACAAGAGCAGGCAGAGGCTTTATGAATTGTACAGCACAAAAGCCTATAATCATAATGTATCGTTTGCTTGTTTTGTAAGTGCCTACTCAAAAATGTTTAGAAGAGTATGTTCCATGGCAAAATCCTTGTATATTAAAGACAAAATTAGAAATGCGCATAATAAAATCAAAATGACATGGAACATAATTGCTTGTGAAAGTGGAAGAGTCGCAGATCGCAGCTTCGATTTTAAGTTAAATATCAATAATAATTTTATTACCTCAGACCGAGAAGTTGCATCTGAGTTTGAAAAATTTTTCACTGACATTCCACTTTCAACAACGCAATCACTTAATTCGTCTCCAGGCATTGCCGAATTTTTGCTAAAGGAAAATGTTAAAGAATGTAATGTAATATTTACATTTAAACCTGTAAACCCCAAAGATATAATAGTAGCCTTCAGAAGCCTGGACGTCAAGAAATCAGCTGATCTATGGGGTTTATCTGTAAAAGTTGTTAGTTCCATAATTGATGTTGTTGCACCTCATCTAGCTACTATATTTAATGGCTGTATAGAACATGGTGTGTTTCCTGATCTAATGAAACACAGTAAAGTGATTCCTATTTTTAAATCGGGCAGTACGCTAGACCCTAATAATTTTAGACCAGTTTCAGTACTCCCAACATTTAGTAAAATTTTTGAAAAAGTAATACTCGGGCAAATGTTATCGCATTTTAATGCACACAATCTACTACATAAGAAACAGTTTGGTTTTACAAAAGGTCGCTCCACAGCAGATGCTAGTGTTGAGCTAATTAAAAACGTTTTTGAGGCATGGGAAAGGTCGCAGGATGCTCTTGGGATATTCTGTGACTTATCTAAGGCCTTTGATTGTGTGCATCACGAGACGTTGATCAGGAAACTGCATCATTATGGGATTAGAAATAAGGCACTCAACCTCCTGAATTCCTATTTGAGTAATAGAATACAGAGGGTTGATGTAAATGGTAAGAGATCTCCTGGGGCTCCTCTAGATATGGGGGTTCCACAAGGATCTATTCTTGGCCCATTTCTCTTCCTTATTTACATAAATGATCTGCCATTTTTTGTACAGGACAAACATGAGATAGTATTGTTCGCTGATGACACTTCACTTATTTTTAAGGTGAAACGTAATTTACCTATGTATGACGATGTAAACGATGCTCTCTCAAAGGTTGTCTATTGGTTTGACTCGAATAATTTACTATTGAATAACAAAAAAACAAAATTAATAAAATTCACGACACCTAATGTTAAACTTGTTGATAATGGTGTAGAATTAGGAGGGGAAATGTTAAAACCGGTAAAGTCCACTAAATTCCTAGGTATAATTATAGATTCGAAATTGCAGTGGGATCTCCATATTGAAGGGTTAGCGAATAGGCTCAGCTCTGCAGCGTTCGCGGTAAAAAAAATTAGACTTCTCACTGACGTAGATACAGCTCGCGTAGTATATTTTAGTTATTTTCATAGTATTATGTCCTATGGAATCTTACTATGGGGAAATGCAGCTACCGTTAATACTATTTTTGTCCTGCAGAAAAGAGCTATTCGTGCAATTTATAGTTTAGGTCCTAGAGTATCATTAAGAGATAAATTTAAAGAAATAAAAATATTGACTGTTGCTTCTCAATATGTGTACGAAAATGTTATGTATGTCCATAAAAATATACACGAATTTCCCAGGAATTGCGACACGCATAGCATTAATACTAGGAACAAACATAAACTTGCAATGCCTGTAACTCGCTTACGCCGAGTCAGTAATTCTTTTTATGGACAATGTATACGCTTATACAACAGGCTCCCAGAAAACGTTCAAAAAGTTTCTATTGCCAAATTTAAAAAAATTGTGAAAGAACGTTTGTGTACCAAAGGATATTATTCTATTAACGATTTCCTAGAAGACAGTACGCCTTGGGAATGATGTGATCGCCTCCAGGCTATTTCAACTTAAAGAGAATTATTGTTAATTTCAATATACTCTGAAAAAAAAAAAAAAAACATTAAGTAAAAAAAAAAAAAAAAATATTAGTCCCGCTAAGTTTCTTTCGCCAGTTCTTCTCAGGTCAGAGACTTCTTCTTTCCGAACTGGTGGTAGACTCATGACGTTCAGTAAATAATTGTAATAATTTTATGCTGAATAAAATATTTTGACTTTGACTTTGACTTTGACTGCAATGGCTACAAACGACGCCACGCTACTGTTATTTATAATAATTGTAGCAAAAATTCAAATTTGATCATTCTTCATCATTGAAATGGATATATATTTAGCGGTATCTATCGATTATTCGGTTATTAAACGATATTTTCAGGAATGTATTTTGTTGGCATACACTTCAATTTTACTAATAATACAATACGTACCTATATCGAGAAAGGGTTCAGTGAAGTGAGACCAAATTTTCATCACATTACTTTTTAATTAACTAACTGTTATAATAATAAAGATTATTTATTATAATGAGCCATTTTGGGTTATGTCTATTAATATTTTGGGTCTCCTCACCGTGCCTCGGAGAGCACGTAAAACCATTGGTCCCGGTTGTTATCATAAATATCTGATAACGATCGTTACTCATGGTAGGGAAATTATCTGCCAATCCGCAGTGGAAAAGCATGGTGGATTTAGCTCCAACCCTTCTCCAATATGGAGGAGAGGACTTTGCCCAGCAGTGGGAAGTTTACAGGCTGATTCAATTCAATTCATAGACTAAATTACGATTATGCAAAAATATATATTTATTTTTCTAAAATAATGTAGCTTTCCGAGCTACAAACCCACTGAGATTCATTAATCGAAAATTAAGTATTAGAAACAATGCTTTATAGCAACACATTTTTGAAATATCTTCTATACTTCTTATTTTAACGACTTTGTAAATTTTTCTAATATAAACTTTGTACAATCTACTTAAGGATTGCGGTTTAACGACTTAGTTCATTGCTCGATTCCCAATTAGGCAATTTGAACTTGCGGTTGATGCTAAACTTAAATTACTCTTAGAAAACACTTTTTTTTTGTATAAGAAAACGTCTTAAATCTCAAATATAATTAAAATATATTCATCTTGGGTAAAGTGAAATTATCGACTTGAATTATTGTTGGCAATATTATTCATTTTTTCTTTTAATTTATTTCTTTTCATTAAATTAAATATTTGTATAGTGATCTCACACGACTTCGTCCGCATAAAATTTTTCTTTCCCGTATATTCCGTTCTTCTGTATTACACCCATTCCGAGCGCAATATATTCTGTTCGCATTTATAAGAATAATGTGAAATCTTTTAAGTGGCTTATTTAGAAATGTATTTGAAAAAAAAAATCTAATCCACGTTTACTGCACTGTATCAGCCTGTAAACAACCCACTGCTGAACGAAGGCCTCTTTTCCACATGGAAAAAGAGTTGGAGCTTAATCCACCACGTCGCTCCACTGCGGGTTGGCGTTTAATGTGTATCAAAGTGTGGTTCTGCGATTTCAATGGTGTTCCAATGTAATTAATATAATAAAATAAAGTAATCAATATCATATTTCGAGTATTTTGTTTTATTTATTAGCAGTACTAATACGCCATCAGAAATTTTTTATGACAACTTTATGAGACAGTTTGTTTAGTTGAAACCCATCATAAGCAATTATTATTCTTATATTTTTCCACCACCAATCTACTATTATTACACACGATTATAAAACCAGATCGCATCTCGATGTCTCTTCTTCACATAACAACCCCATGAGAACGCAAACGTGCCGAACTAATGTAAATTGCTCAACAACATTCTCTCAAATACAGACTTAGCGTGTCGCTACCCCAGAATTATCAATTAAACTGATAATTCGAACACAAATGTTCTCCGAAAACCGTAAAACTCATTTCGCATCCCCTTGCGAAATATTATGAAAAGGAAAAAGGGAACGTTCCAATTCTCTTGGGGCCTTTTCGGGCCCTTGACAGCAGTAACCAGTAATCCGTTAAACCCCGAGGGTCACTTTCCAATTATATAATAGTTTATTCGAGCGTTGCTAGCCATTCGGAATGTCAGAAGAACAAGGATAACATGTCATACCCGTTCGGCGGCTTTGTGGACGTCGCGGTTACATTTTTTGCGATAAATTGTTATTGGAAAATTTTCGTTTCTTACATTTTAAGAATATAAATAGATCTCATGTTTGCTATAATAACTTATTACTTTTTTTATCATTTTTTGTTTTAATATTAGATATTGTCAAATATTCACACAAATATTTATTTAAATTATATTCATTAATTAAAGGATAACATAAGCATTATATCCATTATAAAATTATAAAAAAATATATATATTCTTTAAAGTGTATCTTATATCTTTAAACGAGCAATTCTTGTATATATATAATTTGAACCTCGGAAACGGCTCCAGGGTTTCCGAGGTTCCGGGGTGCTCCGGGGTTCGGAGGCGATAAATCGATCTAGCCAGGATTTATTTTTAGAAAATGTCGTTTTATCCCTTTTTTTGACGTCCGGCTGGTCGAGTGGCCAGGCAACTGGACACTTTACGCAGTGGTCGCGGGTTCGAATCCCGCCAGGTGCAGATAATTTGTATGACGAATATAGATGTCTGCACCGGGTCATGGATGTGTATTTATGTATATATATCTTTAAACGAGCAATTCTTGTATATATATAATTTGAACCTCGGAAACGGCTCCAACGATTTTCATAAAATTGAGTATACAGCGGGGTTCGGAGGCGATAAATCGATCTAGCCAGGATTTATTTTTAGAAAATGTCGTTTTATCCCTTTTTTGACGTCCGGCTGGTCGAGTGGCCAGGCAACTGGACACTTTACGCAGTGGTCGCGGGTTCGAATCCCGCCAGGTGCAGATAATTTGTATGACGAATATAGATGTCTGCACCGGGTCATGGATGTGTATTTATGTATATATGTATTTATATAAATTTCTTAAATTTATTTCCGTTGCTAGTACCTGTAACACAAGTTCTTACGAACTTAGCACGGGGCTAGGTTAACGTGGTGTGATTGTTGGTTAATATTTAATATATTTATATTAATATATTATATATATTATATTTTTTACGCAATTAAAAAATATGAATTGAATACGAAGGTAAATTTCACTGTCATTCATAAGCTTATAATAGCTCGGATTGAAATCGGGCAGATTTGACATCAGTAAACTCGGGTTCGAATCCAGGTGCCTACAAACCAGTTTTTTTTTTCCTTTTTTTTTTCAAGTTTCTTCTTTTGTGAGAAAAACTATTATTGCGAGCTCTTTTTATTTTTTATTTAAATAACCAGTTCCTATAATTTAACTATTATGTCGGTAAGATCGAAAATATTATTTATGTTTCATCAGTATGTAATGTATCTAAATATAATTTAACTGAATTTAACCGAGCAAAGCTCGGTCATCCAGGTACTATAAATAAATACATAATATATTTGCACTCGAACACAAAACTTACAAAAACTATCGTCTCCTGTATAAAAATAATTAAGGTCATGAAATAGAAAGTCTTTAATATAAAAATAAATAGAAATATAATGTCGACCGTTCTGGTGTAGTGGTGCGAGTAGTCGTCTTAACTACGGCGGTCGCGAGTTCGATTCACGCTCGGGCCAGAATTGCCAGATTGCCGGGCCAGATTGTTTCCGGTCTGGGTTTATGTCCTTGTAATTTTCCCCACCGTGCCTTGGTCCCGCTTGTTATCATAGACACCTGGTAACTCATGATAGTAATATTACCTACCCGCAGTGGAGCAGCGTGGTGGATTAAGCTCGACCCTTCTTCTGTATGGAGAAGAGGTTTTTGCACAGCAGTGGGACGCTTACGGGCAGATTCATTTCAGTTTATAATAAATGAATTATTAGTATAATTTATATATTTCAATATGTTTTTCCCCTCTTACGATTGTTTTTACTCGTCTTAGTAAGTGAGATCGATTCACAATGTATTTTTGTCACGGGCCTTCTCGAGAGTATTGAAGAACAGGAGAGCTTTGAATTAGAAATGATATGCTCGCAATAACTCCATTTGTTACTTTGTACATTAGATGTGAAGTTTTTATAAAAAATTTAAAGATTCATTTCAGTAAAATAAATGAAGACATTTCATGCCATTGTGATGATATTCTTTTTTTAGGTTTTTGTAATTAGTAAAAAAAAGGTTACCTGTCTCTTTGATTCCATGTGCCCGCGCACCACAAAAACTGCAGCAGGGATTTTAAAAGAAACCTCCCGCGAAACTCCAGAAGAATTGAACGTTTCTCGATGAAAGATAGAAAAACTATAATCACCGGATTAGTAAACTGTAACGAACTTTTTAGTATTTATGTTCGCAGATACGGCGTTTTTAATATCTAATTAATGGCATTTACTAACTGAACGAATCACATGAAACAATATTTTATCGGTCTTCAATTACATTTATGTACATAACACACATTTTTACATTCAATAAAGTTATAATCGGCTAATGTTGGTACATAGGCAATATATAGGCATAGGCTTAGAAAAATGAAATAAATATTTATTTACGTAAGTGTAACAAAATCCAAAATATAATTTATGTCGTACTAAAAATCTGATAGGAATGGTTTCTCTCAACCTGTCAATCGCCTAAAAGAGAAATTATCTTATTAACGTATTTATATATTTACATAATTCCAAATTCCATAGGTACGAATTTCGTGTCTTTACAAAGCACATTTATAAAACAAGGGCTACATTTGTTCTAATGTAGTATATATACATTTTCAGCATAATTTTAACGGCAAAATAATCGAAGTGAAATATTTCATAATTATTGATTCTAGCGTACATTTCCCCTAAGGATTTGGTGGAGACAGATAATAGAAATTGTGATTTGTTTCGTAATCCACGAGCTAGGGGAACGATAGCTTAAAATTGTCTGTTTCAAATGACGTTCTCGCTTCTCTCTTTTCGTAGCTTAAAAACGAGAAATAATTTTCAACCGTAATGGATTAATATTTTCTTTGGTTTTGTAAGCGAGTAGTGATTAATGTAACTTTCGTATATTAAAGCATATTTTAATGGAAATTTTGATAGCCACCAACAACAAATCTGCTTAACTACCGTGATCGCAGACTTCTTTTGCGTTCTAATATAAAAGTTGAACACGATACATAAAATCTTAGATTGTACATTTGAACTATAAAATAAACACCGTGAGACAATATTGTCTTCTATTTTTAGTAAGAGGAAAACAATGGTAGACTAATATCTCACTTGTTCGTCGGTCTTTTAACAGTTTAATAAATTTATTATAATGTAGTATATAATATGCATGTATTACTGTAAAATATTTATTAATTAATGCTGTGTTATGGTTTTCAGAAATGCTAGGCTTTCTCTTTTGAATTGTATTTCTTATTTTCTAAAAATAATGAATATATACTGCTGTAACTAATTGCAACCTTAGAAAGTGGGGCTTGGAAGGACTTTATCTAAAAATAAATTGTGAATAGATGCGTTATTTATAGCTGCATAAGAGCGATTTCGTTATTTCATTTATTTTTATTAATTTAAATTTGTTAGTCTTCATACTGGAAATGCTGATCCTATTCGAATATTTTTTTGACATAAATATAGTATAGTCAGTTTATTGAGATAAAATTAAGAGGGTTATAAACTAAACAACAACACGATAGACTTTTAAGCAGCAAATTGAGGATACTTTATTTTGAAAATTCAACAGCGCCCGGTTCTGTAAAAACATACTTATTTTAATTTATTTAAAAATAAAATTAATAGTATATTTCTAACAATAATTTAGTTGAATATGAACTATTTACTGAAATAAATATACTAAAATGAAAACATTTTATGTTTATCAAAGAGATAAAACATTCATCTGTCCACAGTAAAGTAGGGTGACACGTGCTTACTACATTTCACTTACACCCTTGCATTATTTATACCTTTTGATGCGCTTTACGCGTTCTATACTGATTTATGTCGAGGGGTAATACGAGAAACCGATCTAAATTACCTAGAATGTCACTCTAATTATTTATTTAAAAGAGGGTGGTAAATTGCGACTGAAAAGTAATACATAAATTAACATTTGAAATAGCGACAAAAGAAAAGAAGTTTCAAGTGTTTGTGTGACAAAATATAAATTAAAATCCCAATGATATCCCAATGACAAAATATAATTAGATCCCGTACCCTCACAGGCCCACTAAGGCTTGGCAGGATGAGCCTACAAAAAAACTTTGTTTAAATAAATGTTAATTATTTAATGATTTTTTTTATTTATTAAATGAATTATTTTCTTCTTCACATTATTTTTAAATATTAATATTAATTTCATGTTATAAAAAATATTTACAATATGTTATTACCATTTTTGATAAACTAGTTTTAGCGATAGTAGTGAAAAAACAGACAAACAGATATTTCAAAAACTGATAGCAATAACATATACATATATAAATAATTATTTTTCGGTTACTTAAAATATATTGATTTCACAAATTCTAAAATAAATAAAGTTGGCGGCTCGTTGGCGCAGTGGTCACAGCACCTGACTCATATGCTAGCGGTCGCGGGTTCGATCCCCGCACATGACAAATATTTGTATAGGCCATACAGATGTTTGTCGTAGTCTGGGCCAGCGCCCAGACAACGACAAACGACAAACGACAAACATCCCTACGACAAACATCTTTATGGCCATATGGCAGGCAGCATAAGTATGCTGGTGTATTTAGTGTGATTCCGGACCCCCGATACAGGATTCACATCCTACTGGGGGCCGTTGAGTGTTAGACGTTTATTTATTTATTTATTATTTATTCTGAGAATACAGTCCAAAATGTTTCATTTTTTAATAAACATTATATAATATATATTATGATATATATAAATTAAAAAGTCAGAGATAAATATTGTAGTGATTTTAAGTAACAATATAAATGAAACAAACAAAATATTTCAGTTTAATTTTATTTTTTTATTTTTCAAATAATTTAATTTCATGCTTAATCCCTACATCAATTTTAAGCTTACATTTTTATGAAATATACAATATTTCATAAAAATGTAAGCTTAAAATAGTATGAATAATGTATAGGAATCATAAAAGTAATTTCCGAATAACCTTTGCTATACATGAATTTCTCGGCCCCGAATTCCTGGCCCTTATTTAAATAAAGACATAATAATGCTATTAACTTCCATTTATAAATCAATGTAGCTAATCCAGAAGCACGCAATAGACCTCATGCTATAAATTTTGTCGTAACTGCTTCGGTAAATGCATGGTTCGACTCGCAGCCGAGAGTGGTGAATTCAGATTAAGTACATTTTTTTAATTAATTTGTCGAAATTTAACTTTACTTTTACGTTTTTAATCTAATATTAATTGAATTCAATCATATTCACTTATTTTTACATATTAGATATCGACATAATTTTCTGATTTAGTGGATGTTATAGTTTTTTTGTGAAAAATGTTTCAAACTTTAAAGCGTAAATAATTATAATGTCAATATTACAAACTAGTAAATGTACATAAATTATATCTTACGTATAAAATTGATGTCTAGTCATTTCTTCTAGTTAAGTATGTTCTTTTTTTTTGTCATTATTGAAAAAAAAATGTAATCTGAAAAATAAATAAAGATTTATTAGTTCTATCTTTATTTAATATTAAAGTTAGTTAAGTTCACATTATATTGCTGTGCGTGTGCAACTAGAGTTGAAGTAACATATTTGTTTGTAATAAGAGTCGTATTATTACCAGGGTGATAAGAACTAATAGTACGTGTTGGATTTGTAACGCATTCATTAAAATTTCTTCCGACGTGCGTGCGATAAGCCAGTCAAATACCTTTCCTGTCGAAAACTTCGACTTATCTCCCTCACGTAGTAGGTCGTTACGCTGAAATTATGGCCGTGGTTAAGCACATGCTACATTTAGTCGAAAGTTCATGTTACGGTCGAATAATTTGTTATTAACGAAAAAGGGTTTCACTGAAAGCAAGAACCATCAAGTACGATCGATTTAGTAGGAATAACCTACTTGTAGTTTTTTCTTTTTAACGTGATGACCTCTAATAAATCGATGAAAGCCGGTTGCACGCACGAAATACCATGACTCACTGTTACGTTCCGCGAGCGAGAGCGCGGAAAAAGCGATAGAGAGGCACGATCGGCCCAAGCATTCGGCTTGTGATGCATCTATCTCTCTTACACTCTATCGGCCGTTAAATTACGTTACGCTACAAGCTTGTAGTTGTCAAGTTGTAGTTTCTTTTATTAGTGTAGGAAAAGTATTTATTTATTTATTTATTTACTTAATCAGTATGAGCTGATAACCATTATTAACATTTTTTTTTGCTTGATTTCCGTAACGCATAAACATTTTATATCTGTATTCCATTTAATATTTGCATTGCATGTTGAATTCAAATAACATACAAATTTATATTTTTTCCACAATGGCCACTTCATAGGCGTATATTGCATTCCGTAATGCTTGTAATTAACAAAATAATAGCAACCGCATCGGAATATTCATTTAACAGCAACATCAAAGAGAAATATTGCGCACTCGATCGAATGATACGTTTAATTATGGCGATTTATAGCGAGCAATAATGGAAGTGCAGTCATTGTTATGATTTTTTGTGTAAATACGAAAAAATGATATCCTTACAAAAATTACCAACTTTATATTTCCAATTTTAAAGTAGGTAATAAATTACACTTACTTTCAATAATATTTTATCACTAACATAAAAATTTAGTAACATTTTTAACACTGAGAGTCTGAACCTTTAAAATGTTTCGATTAACATTTATTACATGTTATGTGCTCTATTCGATCAATGAGTAATAAGCGATAAAAGCACTTTGTTGATTAAAGCGCGTAGTTCTACTTAAATAACTGAACAATTGAAGACTAGCTGTACCCGCAACTTCGTTTGCAATTGTCATCTCTTTTATTAAAGCTATGTTATCTAGTGAATTAAAAGGATCCTTGGTTAATTTAAGCCGTACAGTCCTAGGTTTCTGTACATTCTGAGTTCCAAGTTTTTTCTGACAGTATACTGTAGGCTATAAGGCTATATATATATTTCTAAATTAATAATGATAATCTGAAAACTTTGAAATACGGGGACGGTTTCTCAAATATTTACTTTGTAATAAAAAAATAAATAAATTAAATCAGACGACGCGTTAATGAATTACAACTATGTAGACATTTTGACTTTCATGCCCTCTTCTAAGGGAACTTACCACCACATCAGGCGTTGAATGTCTACTGCTGAACTTAGATCTCCACCATCATTCCCGGGAGGGGGAGGGATTGCCAATACTTGCCACGCTTGGCAGGAGGGTTAGCGAGTTCAGTGTGTTGTGGCAGGATATGGAGACGCTGGGGTGCCAATTGTCGGTGACCTCCACGTGGTGCACCCTGGTAACGTAGACAGCAGCAGCTCCACAGTTGCGTAAAAATTGTTGCGGACAATCGTCTCCTCGGGGGCTCCGGTGCGACAGCGCTCGCGCGCGGTGAAGCAACGGAGGATTGACGGGTCTGACGTGCACTCACACTGCCGTCAGACAGAACGGCTAGGCTTGTCTTAGTCGTTCACCGTCCTCTCGTAATCCCGCTACGTGGTGTCGTGGTCTTGTCTCGCGGCTACGTGCGGGACCGAGGGTCTTGCCTTAACCAGCCGTACCGCGAGGAAGAAAACCTCTATAAAAAATTACCCCGAATCCTAAGCGGCGACGCAGCGCGAGGGGATGCATGGCTGACGGGTGGATCAGTCTCGACTGCGATCCTCGTCCGGGTACCGGCCAACACCCGCGATGAGTTACGCTAGGCTTACCCAGGTACAGGGGGCACTGCCTGGGCGGACCGCCTTTCCTCCCACACTCGTGGGATCTAATATGGATACTTTCGTTATTAAACACTTTGAAGAGAAGGATAAGGGAAAAGAGTCGACTGCGGTCGACTCTGATGATTATAGTTTGGCGGCGACAGCCAGCGAAACTAGCAGGAGTGGGAAGCGGCCCCACGGAAGTCCGCCGCCATCTGGCAGGGGGAGCTTGATCCTCGCTGGATGCAAGAGGCTAGTGATCAGGCAGGAGGAGCCACGCTCTGATATTGAAAGGGCCATATAAGAGCAGGCGAAAGCGGCCGAGTTGGGCGTGATAACAGGGGACACACGAACATCCAACGCTCTGGTGGATCAGGCGGCCATAGACGTGGATCTGATCCTCAAGGTTGCGACGAGGTCGTCGAACCTGAAGGGCACGTTCGTGTGCGTCCTGAAGGATTCGGCGGCCTCTTTAAAGGCGGTGGTTGAGGCCCTCAGTGAGAGGACAGCCTCGGAGGAGGTGCGTCGGCTCCAGACGGAGAACTCCCGCCTGAGACGCGACATGGACGACCTCCGTAAACAGGTGGTGGAGTTACGATAGCAGCACTCTCAGCAGTCCGCTCCCACCTGTCTACCAAGACGAGAAGAGAGCCTAATTGAGGAGCTGAGTGCGTCGGTTATCGCTTCAGTGGGGCGGATGATCGACGCCCGCTTCGCCGCCGTCGCGGAATGGCGGAACCTCCAAAGACGCTCCGGCCACCGCTTGCGGCGGAGAAGAAGAGGAAGGCGACGCGGAAGGTGCCACCTGCTAACACCACCCCTGCACCAGTACGGAAGAGGCGAGCCCACGCAACCGAGGAGTCGGCACCCGCGTGCGAGGCTGGCGACGATAAATGGACCACCGTCGTAAGGCGACAGAAGAAGAAGACGACTGCAAAGACTTACGCAGCCGCCGCCGCCGCAGCTCCGACGCCAAAGATGAAGCCGCAGCCGCAGCCGCAACCGCGGCCGAAGAAGGCCAAAAAGCCAAGGTTGGCCGCCCCCCGCTCTCCGGCACTGCTCTTGACTATTGACGAGTACGCAGAGAGCAAGGGGGTTACACACTGCCACCTGTTGGAGCGGGCAGCAGAGGTGGTTGATCTTAAGGAGATAGGCATTGACGGTGGCCTCAAAATACGGCGCGCCGCTACCGGGGCCAGATTGCTGGAGCTGCCGAACGGGCAGACCCCGGGACGCCTGGCGGAGGCGATGCAAAATGCGCTAGGCAGCATGGCGAGGGTCGTCCAACCCATGAAGCTCGCGAGTTTGCGAGTCTCTGGGCTGGACGACTCCGTCATCATCGAGGCGGTGGCCGCTGCGGCAGCCAAAATGGGCAAGTGCGACGCCGGCAACGTCAAACTCGGGGCAATCGCGGTTGGACCTGGCGGGTTGGGCGGCACTGTCGTGCGATGCCCGATCCCAAGTGTGCGAAGGCGGCCCGCGTAGGCGAGCCAACCGTCGGGGCGTCACGGTGGCATGCGCCAGCGATCCCGTGGCGTCCTTGTACGACGATGAGGGCACCGCTGGGTTTTAGTGGGCATTCTGACTGACGCAGTCAGCGAGTCCCACATACCCGTCACCTTCGGGCGGCGGGATACGTAAACGTATTTTCCCAGCGTCAAAAAGAAAAAGAAAAAAAGGATACGGAGACGCTACTGTCCATCACCGTCCTGGTATTGTTGTTCGCACCACTAAGGCCTTTGTTGTCTTTTACGACCACTCGGCAAGAGAGAGGTCGGGACTATTCTTCTCTGCCGGTCACCGCACAGCACTTAGAAGAGTGCGACCTAAAATGGTGGTAAACGGAATAAAAAGTATACAGTATCATTAGCTCGTAGTATGAACTTCAACTATGCCTAGTTTCATTTTAAACTCATTGCGTAGTTATGTTACGTGATGCACGGAAAAAATACAGACAGATGGACTAGACTATACCCAGTGTAGAACATACTTTATGTTTAGAGTTTATTTTTATATTTTGTAGTTGTTGTATTTTTAATATAATTAGATTGTACAATTCATTAATCAATTAAAAGTGAAAGAAATATTCTTAGGTCGCTTCACAATATTATAACGTCTTCGTTCTTAGAAGCCCAGACTATTCTATATATTATGCAAAAAAAAAATGCATAAAATAAGAAATAAAATGATAACTAAGGATATTTTTAAGCAACGTGAATGTATTAACGGACGAACGTAAAAAATAACACCACTTTTTAGCCAAAAGCCTATTATAACAATGGGGTATGTAAACCATAGATTTCAATCCCCAATTCCAATTCGAACGAAAGCAAAAAAAGTGTGTATCGTCAGTAGGTACAGGTGCACTTTTCAAATGGAATGTGGGAACAAAATTGATTGTGTAGGGCCATTTTCCATTTAGATATGGAAATTCTGATCGTGTATACGACCCCGCGTTCGGTGTGTTAGATACTAAAAATATTCTATGGCTATTTGTGCTCAAGTACTTGGTCAAGATTTATCTTTCGTGAATAAAAACTAGCTGCTTTTATTGAGAATGATTAAATAGTTCGAAAAAAAAATATATATCTCTCTCTAATAATGCACTGAATTGAACTGAATCAACATGTAAACGTCAATATTTTTTCACCTTTTATGCGGAAGGTCAAGGTGTGAATTATGAAATTAATGAATGAATGAATTGTTCAGAACTGTGTCGTATTGTCAGCTTATTTATTTAGCGCACATCTATTTTATTTTACTCATGAACATATTATTTTTATCTAAATATTGTAGTTGTGCTAAATCTAAATTTATACCGAATTCTTTAATTTGAACTCTATAATCACTCACTCTATAATCGATCATTTTTGTTTGTCTGTCTGCCACTATTGGGCCCTTGGACCTTCTCTCCATATTGGAAGGGTTGGAGCCATCATAATCCACTACGCTACTCCACTGCGGGTTGGCGGATATTTTTCCCTACATTGAGTATCGATCGGTACCAGAGGTCTGTGATAACAAACTGTGCACTTCCTTGGTAGATGTTGTTTCAAGTACTACTTAATACGATAATTTTAAAAATATTTAGAAACTAAAAACTTAGTGATGCTAGCTGAGTTTAATAACTGAAAGGTTAAGATCCACGTGTCCTCTCGGTTATCTTGACACTTCTTTATACAATGTTACGTTGTATTTATAATATACTAAACTATTACAGCTTTAAAGTAATTATAACTTATATTATAACGTGAATATTGAAACAATTTATCCACTTATCGTATTACTTTCTTATACAATAACTATTACCTAATTAGCCATCACGAGCACCGTATTACTGGTGGAATTTATCGTTTCAACATGCTTAACCGTTAAAGAGTTAAATATTTAAACAACAAATGAACTTAACATTAAGTGCATAAGAATTGAAGATCGTTATTATTTTGTATCTACATTTCGAATCGGTGGTAGCTTCACAATAACTATAGTTAATTAATTAATTAATATTATTTACTTTGAAAAATGACTGATTTTGAAGCCTACTTGAATAAAGAATTTTTGTTTAGATTTTTATTAGTACAGGATTTTTTAAATTCCTAAAATATACTTATTATTTAGCATATACATATTATAAAGATACGTAAATGTTTTTGTCATGCATCCTACATATAAGATAATCTAATACCGAAAAAATATTTATCATTATTCTAGTATGAATTAGTACTGATTGAGATAGCGTTTTTAGTAGATATCACTTAGCTGATTTTACCAATGCAATTTATGAAATCTTTCATCCGTACATTTCCTTCTCCTCGTTATACTCAAGTCAGTTTCTACCAGAGCTTTAATTAGTTCATCTGATAATTTAGTTTGCGCAGCGCTCGTTACGTCAACGAAGTGGACACACTAATGCAGCCTGAGCCTATAATCTAATTATTGGGCGAGACAAATACAAATCAGCTGCAACTGCTCTACAGAATTGGAACGGAAATTTTGATTGTTACTACTCCACTTTGGTTAAAACTAACAATTTCGTAATTTCATTTTCGTATCTTATAAATTAAATGTCCTGAATCTGTTGTAAGTAGTTCATAGAATATATTGTAGATTCTGTATAAGATATAATCCACGCAAAAGCGTGGCGTATAAAACTTTAATTGTTCTATTTAACAGATGATTTGTCCAGCTGTGAGACAGTTACAGGTTTTCAACAATATAAAATAATATTTTTTTTTAAACCTTTTAAAATATGCACTCATAAATAAGAGTTTAATATTAAACTTACCAAAGTGGTCAAATGACCGCTTTTGAGGCTTTAATTAAAATAAGTAATAGCTAGTAAAATACCTATAAACCTTAAAAAACCTAAAAAAGAAAATTTTAAGCTTAGAATTTAACAACTTTGTGAAAGAGATTTAGTACAGTAATCAGAGCGCATCTGATAGAACTATTTTATTTTGTTATATGTATGTTATCCTTACTTATTTTACATTTCTATATACAAAATTGTTTTTTTTTTTTTTTGCTTAGTCTTATTTTTAGAATTATTATTATCGAATTTGATGATTATTAAAAAGAAAATTGGTCGTCTGTAAAGTCAGTTGACAGACAATAATTTTACGTGACAAAATCCGTCATAAGAAAACAGATTAAAAATTGCTTGCTTTTATGAATTGAATTGTATTATTATCACTGAATTATTATTATTTTGTATAATAAAAAGAAGGAGTTAAGTGAAAATTACAATTTTTTCGATAATTTAACATTTATTTGCACTCGTTAATTCAAATATTTTTTCTCTTCTATTCAAACGCATCTGCCGATGGAGGAGATGGGAGATAGATCCATCACAAGTCGAACGCTTAGGTCGATCGTGCCTCTTTATCGCTTGTTTCGCGCTCTCGCTCGCGGAACGTGACTAATGTGTGTTTACCTGTGATGGCATACGGATCTGAGACCTGATCTCTGACTATGGGCCTTTATAGCTCGTAGAGCTGACGGTCGATTGAGCAGAAAGTTCTAGAGTGGAGACCACGTACCAGCAAGCGCAGCATCGGAAGGCCGTCCACAAGATGGACGGACGACTTGAGGAAGCCGTTGGATAAAGGTTGCTTTGAACCGGTCGCTCTGGAGGTCGATGGGGGAGGCCAAATTCAGCAGTGGACACTGGACATCCAATGGCTGAGATGATAATGATGATGTTGATGAAAAAAGTGGAGTTGACGAATACGTAATAAAAAAAGACAAACGAATAACTGCAAAACTTGTAAAAATATTCTAACTAAAGCTCTCTTGTTTTTTACTCTTCACTCTATCTTCTTACTCTTAATACTAAACCACGAAAATAACGAAAGATAACAAATGAATTCGAACTTCGATAAATTATTATTTATTAAACTAACTTTGTAGCCTGAAATTCGGCTTTAAGATTACAACGTTCGCCGAGTATCTAATTACAATCTAAGTTTGAAGAATATATTTTTTGGAATGGTTATCCTAATATAAACTTGTATAATACTACTCCTAACTAGTTTTATACTACTAAACTAGTATTTCCAAAAAAAAAAAAAATATAAAATGACTTATGTTACGCTTCTGTGGGATTAATTTTTCAAAACAAAAATTTATTGATAATAATTTTTAATATTATAAAGTCCTACTATTGTTTGTGCCGTTGGCTGAGAACTAGCAACCGATGGACAGCACGCGATGGTTTGGCCCTATTCTCTCATACACTAGTAAAAGTACTAAGTTAATTTAAATGTAAAAACTCACACTCTCTTGTACTCTAAAATATAGAATTTTTATTTAAATAAAACTAACTTTGAGGCTCATTTATTCATTCATTTATTTATTTATTTTTAATAAAAGAAATCATTTACACCGTAAATTATTTGTGGTAGAGCACCGAAGGTTAAATATGACAAATCAGTCAATCTGTATTTAGAAATTCCGAGCCTACATTGATTATATCAAAATAATTTTTTATAGGGTAAGTAAAAATAATATTCAATTTATTTTTAGAAATGACTTTAATATCCATTTTACCTAGAAATTACTTACAGACTTTAAAAATTCTTATTCTATAATTTATTTACAATCATTTGTGACATTTTCACACATGTGAAATTATATGGTACACGAAGAAAAAATTTAACCATTACAAGTTATACAGTTCTCATTGACTTAACTACATTTTTACAACCTATATCACATTTCATTTTATAACTAGTTATTACAGAATGTTTGAATATTGCGATGAATTTTATTCGCTTTTATAAAATAATAGTACCTTGTCGAAGAATCCGTGTATCCAAATTGAAAAATTTAATCGCTAACCATTCACTAATAGTATTACGTTTATAATGATTTAACTTGTATCTTAAAAATGTATTGTCAAGCATTTTATGTACATACATTCAGATATGTTATTTGATGAGAAGAATACTAATTTATAAAGTTATGCTGTACTATAAAAGCATGAATCCAAAATCGAAATTAATTTAATAGTCAAAGAATTTGTCTATAATAACTATGTACAAAGTAATCTAGATGAGGTATGACTTTCAATTAATTATTTCAAAGCCTTAAAACAATATATTAGTAGGAATAACAATTGAAAATTTAACCGATCGTGATATTCTGTGAGTTATAATGGGCCAAAACTGTAAGGGAGGCACTTATGCCGATTCAGTCTTTATTAATTTTACAAGATAAACGTAAATTTGTTTATTTTAAAATGGAAATCTGATTGCTAAACAGTTGTTTCTCCAAGATCCAGAGAGGGTCAACAAAAACCATCTTTGAGGTCGGGGTAGCTTAAATCTGGCATCGGTCTTCTGGAGCCGTTGCCTCTATTATTTTCATTTCTAACGTTACGTCCAGCTCGACCTAAACTAGCATATCTCGTATCTGCGAGTTTATCTCTTTGTGCAACTTCATCATAATACCTCGCATCATTCAAGCCCGCACTATACTTTTGACTTAAACTGTATTTATCTAATGTTGCATATTTTTGAACTGTCGCGTACTGTCTCGCAGCTTCTGGTACTCCGTTTGTTTTAGCGCGATCATAAGGTCTTTCTTCAGGTGGCAATGCTCCATCTAGCCTCGCCTTGAATTCTTTGTCTTTCCTTCGTCTTCTTTTACAAGCACATAGCGCTATAGCTATAGCACAAATTAGAAGACCTACACCAGTAGCGGCTGCTACATAAGGTGGTGGTAAAGATAATCTGAAGGAACAATTAGAGTCATCCTCATCATATCCTGAGGGACAATGCGCACTTCCATCACACCATAAGGTAAGAGGAATACATGCATTTAATTCTGGGCAGCTGAAAATACAAAAAAGGAAAAGAGTTTTATTCATCTATTTTAATATCACATGTAAAGTATAAAAAAGTTAAAAAAATTTGGTATGTACAAAAGTTAGAAAATAAAATGTGATTAATCTTATGATAAAAAAATAACGATGTCTTTATCACTTTTTAAACTGAGCAATTTTATCTATTATTGTTACAAAAACTGCCCAACGAATAATTAAAATTTGAAAGTATTAAAATATATATTGTACTAAATTTATCTTGTTATTATTATTTACGTAATAAAAGGAATGATAATAATGACACTATAGTTTTCTCATCTTTTATTGTACGTCAAAATATTATCTAAAACACTACAAATTGTTAGACAGTGTATTATTAAGGTAGGTGGAGACTATCTTATTAAGACCTACTCTGTAATCGCCTATGAATTTCATGGGAAAGAATACTTACTTGTAACGACAATCAAGAGTGGCAGAATCAGGTAGAATATTGGTCTCCGGGTCATGTTCAATTGAAGGTTTTTTCATTATTTCTATCCATTTAATCGAGTAATCAGTCTGTTCGTGTTGCAAGAAATCTATGACATAACTTCGGGCATGAGGTTTTAGAGTTGATTCTATTGTCGTTTGCGCAGACTTCCATCCAGGAGAATACAATTCTAAAGAACTGGCAATATTTGGGCAAATTTCTCTGTACAAACTAGTGTCTCGTGCCTCATATATGTAAAGACGATTTGGGGTTGGACAAAATGGAGAATTTGAGGTTATTTCATATCCAGGAACTTTAACATATAAATATCTTCCTTGCATCGGGGTGACATCATCACCCCCAGGTTCTATCAGCCATGGCCTATGAACACAAGCGACTTCGGCACGAACACTTTCCGATATGACATTTCTATCACCAACTATGTCTGGTGCGATTGAAGCTTCCCTTTTGTCATATAACCTGATTTCTCCACTGCTACCTCTTAGGCGTCTTTCACCCCAACCAGTTGAACAAATAGATTCATCACCAGGTCCGGTTGGAATAAATTTATATTCACCTTCAAATGCAAAATCATCGTAATCTTCAGTTATATTCATCATTGTAACAGTAAAATTTACTTCAACAACGGGGGCTGTTAATGTGTGAACATTCAAAGGTTCAGAGCGGTTAGTACATAAGCAGTCTCTTTCGATTGGAATTCCTTCCCAAGGATATTCAGTGATAATAATTTGAGCCAAGCCCTCTCCGCCAATGATCCTTCTCGTCGGTCTATCACATTTCCAACGGCTAGTTCGAGAATCTTTGTGAGTGCTACAGATTTTATTTCCAAAATATGTATTAGTAAATGTTAGTTGAATTCTTTCTCCATGTTTTGCTTCAAATCTGTAAGAGCGAATACTGTTAACTACATAGCTAGGAGAATTTTAAAATATTTTTGTTTCAAATTATTACAATAATTTACCTCAATATACAAGTAAGATTCTGAGCGCCCCCTCTTCCATAATAGAATATGGCTCGAGGGGCTTGAAATCGTCCGGAATAAGTAAGAGCCGATTTGAAAACTCTATCACATGCTGATTGTGAGTCCACTAACGGCTGTCCTTGTTCGCTTACATCCACAAACTCGTACCGCAGTAGAAACGAAACGGGATACAGTGCCGAACCTTGACGCAATTCCTGCGGGAAAATATTACTTACTTAGCTTTATTAAATCGGCTGACATCTATGCAAACCTCCAAATAAAGGGTTCCCTACTAAACAAATTATCTGTTTACTTTGAATTTGTTTTTAAATAAACAATTTGTTTAAGCGTAAGCGCGTATTGTTAATTGTTGATTATTTATAAAAGGTTACAGTTAGCAAAATAAGTGAACGTTATTCTCAACGAATTTCCGTAGAGTGATTTAACGTATGATGTAGAAAAATATAAAAGAAGCAATTTTTAAAGTGGGCATAGATCAATAACGATATCAAGTTATGTTGTAGTTGCGAACTTCAAATATTTAGTTAAGAAACTTGCTTCATTCCTTCAACGTTGAATTTAATATTTAATAATAAAGCAGTTCTCAACTTATGACTTCAACAATTTGCTTAAGACCAGGTCCTACATTAAATAGGACGCACTACTTTGTTAAATTACTAGGAATACTAGTGCTAACGAGGTTGTTTTTAGTACATTAGACAAATATATATCGATAAGACCTTTCCCGTGTATAATATTATTAATATAAAAATAATCTTCAATATATGAGCAGAAAGTACAAAGCAATACATTGGTATATTTTTATACATTTGATATGAGAGTTGGATAAAATTATATATAAGAATATATAATATCTAAAAGGAATAATTCATTTAATTATTCAATGATATTTTTAATGTTTAATAAGGATCTATGTTACATACCACTAACTTCCCGCTTGATACGCGGTCTTAAATATTTAATATCTGTAAGAGTAAACATCTCTTTTATGATTGAGATAAAGCGCCTTCAGTGGGAAAAAAAGGAAATTATTTAATACGTTGCTAAATGAACATGATCTCTCTCTTATCTCAAATCTTTGAAATGAAAAGCTACTTTAAAAATTAAATCCGTAAATGTTAAAAATATTCGGCACATGTTTAATTTAGTCGTCCAAGTGGTAATAACGCGAAAGCTATAAGGCATTCCATCAGATAACTAAGAGCGGAGAGTTCACGTGCACTTTACATTATTCACTGTGGCGAATGCAAGTATGCGCGTGACTTATCTTTCCTTTACCGTTGAATGTCACTCACTAGAAAAATTCTTTTCATACAAAGACAACTTAAAAAATGTCCGTTATCAATCTTACATTTTAAAGTTGACAGCTAATTTTACATGTTCTAGTGAATGAATTGTAAAATATATGTGTACACTATGATCAATTTTACGAAATAAAATAGTAAAGTTATTGTACCCGAAAATAAAACAATTTATTATAAAAATTCTTGAATATTTTACTGCCTTGTTTGTCACAGAAAATATACTACATTATTGACTGTTTTTAATCCAATAACAGTTTCAATAGAAGAAAATAAAAGCTTGAACAATGTCGCGTTTTATTTTAGCAAACAAAATACAGAATTTATAATAGAAAATAATATATGATTGCGTAATATAACAGTTTAACGGTATTGAATACTCTATAATATTCCGCTCACGTAATCGACAAAAGCCGGGAATATGTCAGCGTTGAGAACGATTTGTGGCTTGTCTTGGATCTGGTAAGACTTGTATTATGGATCAGCAATTTTCGATATTTAACTAACAGCATATAACACGTAATATATTTTGCTGACTTTCAAATTTTATGCTTGTATTATCTGCCAATGACTAATGTTATGCCAATATATATAGCTATATGATAGGCATATACCTACTTTGTTTATTACTTTTATGAAAGTATCTATGAACTTTAGAATTTTATAAACGAATAAAAGATATTTCCTATCTTTGTTGATTTTAACATAATTTACATATTCCTTTTACAAATTATACTTAAAATATCCTTTTTTAATATGACAGCTTTGAAATAATATAGACGTAATTTACATTAAACAATGTGTAGTACCTACTGAATATATATATTTGTAGTATAAAATTATTAATGGGAATAAATGTTTACGTAAAAATATTTCATAAATCATATCGGCGATAAATTACTATGGGAAGAATGCTCACGATTTTTTCTTTATATAGAAATTCTAATCTATTCTATACCTATCCTTACTTTTATGCAATCTCTTACGGAATTATTTTTATACACAACTTTAAAAACTTTTATAATAAACAAATTATACATTTTACTTTTTATTCTTATGTATGTTTTTTCATTTAATTACGTGCACGTAAAGATAGTTCGCGTACATTTATCCCAACTGCAGCTTGATCATAAAACACAGACCACGTTCCCATACAAACAGTAACGCTGCAACTTCTTTGAAACTAATGACATCCACAACTTGTGTTTGTGCGTTATATTTTTCATGAAAGTGCAAGCTACATCAAGCCGCTCTATGCATAGCTGAGCGAACCAAAATGGAAGCACAATGTTTGCGATGTAATGAAAAGATCCCGAAAGACCTTCAAAGAAGGATTTTTATACAGCCGCGTTTGTGGAACGAGCACATGCTTATTTTGGATCTACTTTGTTTTTTTAACCAACGCCGTGTATCAAGGTAAAAGAAAACCTAACATGAGATTCTTCACAAAATGTAGCTAAAATAAAAATAATAATTTATACACAAAAATAGTGAAAATATTTTTTGTTTCTGATTGAATAGTTATAATTGTAATTTTGTTCTCAATAGCAAAGCTCAACTCAAAGCAAGCTCTTAATCTATCAATCAAATTGTTAAAATACAAATTGTCAAGTTATATTATATATAATTTGAAAAATAATAAAACTAATATGAAGCGTGAAATCAAAATAATTTTGGCGTGGTCTAAATCACTGCTGCGCCTAGTAATTAATTTATAAATATATATGTTTTACCATACACGTACAGTCGTCTGTTCCTAAAGTAGGCAACTTAATTAATGCTCGTAGGTAATAGATGATCTTTGTGGTATTTTTTACTTTATAAAATATTGTAAAAAAGTTTAATGTCATTCGAATCAACTCTTGTGTACCAGACTAGATATATACTTAAAATTATCCGTACTTAGCATGAGCAAACAAATTTCGTTATTAGAGTACCATCAACATCACATTTATCACTCTTGATAGTTAAATCAAAATTTCCCACGTCACTTAAACACACGGCTGTGATACATTGAAGGCACATTAATTGTGGCGAGCACAGTTTGCAGTTCGACGTGTACGTGATTGATACAAAGTGCTCTACAGCATCTTGTTTAGTTTATAACTCATGAGCGTATTATAAGTAGTGGGTTTATTAAAGCTGCTGTTAGGAATCAAATTTCCTATCGACTTATTTATAATGAAGTTAATTATTCAAAATTTCTAATAATATACATATATTCCATTTACCGTATTATTTTTTTTTCAAAGTGACTTGAGTAATTTAATTTTTTATTTATTTATTTATTGTTGTAAATAATTAAATATTGTATTCGAGAACAAAAACTACATCATGTAAAAATTTCTATTTAAAAAATCTAGCATAAATTACCTGTAGTATTGTCAAAGCTGATCCAGTCGTGATATAGCTCTCACTGGGTGCGCAAGGTCGCGTGGCTCGAGTCGCGTTAGACAATAGAGCGTGGTCGCATAGTCTCGGAGATTCTTCTCGGCAAAACGACCCCAGAAGTGACTTTTTGTCACTCATTTCCAACTTTAGACAAAAACAAATATTGATCAAGTGAGTACCTACATATTCAAGATGTGCTCTAAAGACCTAAATAGAAACAAGTTTTCCAACAGTATCAAGAAAATTGGGAATTAAACGTCCATGAGGAAAACGATAAAGCGCATTCTTGTTTATAACACTTTGCCATATTTAAACATGGTTGCAATAATGTTTCCTTTAGCGGGGAATAAAGCGTGACCTACTTCCGAAGTACACAATCTACGGGCAGGAAGTGATTTGCTCCAGCCAGGTGCACTATTTACTCAGACTATCTGCTGGCGAGGAAACTTTTCTGATTAAAGTGCTAACAAAAAATAACTTGAACGACGCATCTATTCTTAATGCAAACCGTGGAATGTCGAATGAATAGAACGAAACACCGCAGTGCAGTCGGGAGAGAAGTCGCTAGTCGGTAAGAGTGCTCAGACACATTAAAGAAAATTAATGTTTGGCTCCCGACGTCAAGTAGCTAGTGGTAGTTGGCAAAGTGAAATGGCATGAATAAAGGCGGGGAGAACGCCACCCAATTTTATATCGCTCTTCGTATTTGTATCATCGCATTAGTCTTTCGCACTACCAAAGTTTCGGTGCGCGCTAAGTTATTCCACATTTCATTACTCTGAACTAGTTTCGGTTTTGCTATGAAAATCGTTGGCTTATATTTTAAAGTTTTCTGAATTGGCGATTATCATTACAACAATGGCACATTAAATTGCCTGTGAAAATGATAGTAATATTTGAATGAGAAAAAATGTTAATATTAAATAATGTTTCAAGTTTTGATAAGAAATGTCGTAGAATGAACAAAGATTTGTGATAAATTTTTACCTTTCTATCAAGATCTGCGTCCGGAGCCGCACCATCCCATATTGTGAGTTGAGAGGAACAGTCCTTCTGTTGGTCGAATCCCGCTGGTTCGGTGCCGGCTGCGTGGTACTTCACGAATGAAACCCATACTATTTCGTTTGGACGACCCTGTTAACATAAGTTCATTGAACTTACGTTCTTTAGTAGGTGTATATGATTAAATATTCCTATTAAAAATTATAAACGAAAATTGGTGTCATTAGTTTGCCCTGTATAAATTGCTTCTGGAAATGTTAAGAACTACAACAAAGGTAATTTAAAAATAGTTTTAGCATGAAAACGGAATAGGTATTCAAACGAATTTATACACTATTTTAGTGTTTTGTTGAAATTTTGTATACAATAAAAAAAAACAGCTAAATTATGTTTAGCATTTCTTTCAGCCAAACATTTAACTAACATTGAAAATAAATATTTCTTACTTCCTTTAGTAAAAAATAAATAGCATTAAATATTTTATTTAGTTCTTTAATATGAGAAAGACTGTGTAACTATTGTTATATTATTTAAACTGTATGCTTTCCAAATAAGTAAATAAATAAATAAATAAATAAAAATTTTCAGAAGCAATTTCAGTTAAAACACATGACGTCAATGTGCTTGTATATGAACGGGTACGGTAACGGGTTGATAGGGGCTCCTCGCGCGATCAACAGATTTTTCCTTTTTATTAAATAAAATTCAATTTTATCAATGAAAATACATCTACTTCTTCTATTTAGAACATTATTTTAAATGGAAAAACTCCTAGTTTCTGATCTATGTGATTGTATTTAGGCTTACTGGAATTTTGATTTAGAACAACTATTGTATAATATTGTATACGAACAACTTTAAAAAAAATACATATTTAAATATATATAATATAAGTTCATGTGAAACCATTTTTAAAAGTTTCGTCGTTTTGTATACGTTTTTAATTAGAAATTCTATCGTTATATGGCTAGTACCAGAATAAAGTCTTAAAAGTACTTTAAGCAATTGTAAACTTACAAATTCAATCTTGAGTTCTTGGACCGTACTATTGTATTTGGTTCTCTGAATATATACTAACGGAAGATGTAGTTTACATTTTTTTAAATCATTTTTACAGTTTAAATACAGACAATTAAAACCTAACACAAATATTTAAAGGAACTCTCAATACAAATAAAGAACTTAAGCAGATCCGATACAAAATTTAAATTAAGGAAGATTAAAATATCTTTTATACGCTCCATATTATTTCCAGAAAAGGGACAGACGAATAAATGAAATTGATCTAAAAATACCATAAAATATCATCCAATATCATCTTCCCACACGACGATATTATTAGTATTTCTATTCACTTCTATGAATATGGAAGACCAACGAAGGAAACAAAATCAATACTAGATATCAGTACTCACTTGAAAATAATAGACACAAGAGGTGTTCGGGGGTAAGGAGTGTCGTGGATTCCTCAGGATACCGCTCGTCTTGTCGGAGGACCGCAGTACGAATCGACAGCGGCCGTCCGCGCTCACGTACGAGTGCGAGTCTTTGTCCACGTACAACACCTGTCAGGAATTATATTTGTAAGACAAACACTCCGTGACTTTCATTTGTTCTAGGAACAAATTCTCCTTTTATTTATTGTACGAGTAAGTTTTATCTCTGATTGGAAAGAATTCCGCTTTCCACAACGATACAATTGTTCCGTTTCGTATTTTCTTCTTTAAATTAAATCTAATTCGTTATATATGTACATATAACAATCACGTTTTACTAAATTGGATTGGGCTGACGTATAAGCAATGCGACTTTTTATTACGTATTTGACGTTTATTTATTCTAAACGAAAATTGATTTAATTTTTTTATTCAAACATAAGATGCGTATCAAAAATCATTTTTATTAGCATAATAAATACATATGTACATTAACCTAAGTGTTTACATTAGTTTAGCACCCATAACTGAACTCTTTAAAAACGAAACCATCTATAAATGCCAAGTTAATAGATACTTAGATCATCGTTCGTCGTCAAAAACCTTGAATAAACAAAGTCAAACGTATCTAAATTTCAAAACTAGTTCTGCAGTGTTTCACCTATAAAAAAAAAAAATGAAAGCAGCCACTTGCATTAAATCAACTTGAGATGTTTAACTATATACAAAAGAAATAATTCATTGAGAGATCACCTTAAACTGGATTAGATAAATGCCAATAAAGATCATAAAATAACAATGCTACATTATAACACAATTATAAAATATTGCATAATCGGTCAAATAAAGCGACAACTCTCTTGCTTGAAATGCTTAAAATCAAATAATTATTGTTTTAAAAAAAGTGTTAAAACTTTGAAGTTTCGTATTATATTTAAAGTTGTAAAACCGAGATAATAGTTTTGATTCGGAATATTGTCAATTAGCACCCAGGAGACCTTCGAAGACTTCAGCCGTTTGTAAATTTTATTGTCATATAGAAATATTTGTATAAAATAAATATGTTTAAATAAAAATGGCTCTTTTGATTTCAGATATAGGACTTACATAGAAATAGGTATGTGTGATGACATTTATTTAATACCAAATATCTAAATACCAGATTTAGTTTCGCTCGCAAAAAAAATGGTTGTTCGAATTGTAAACCTATTTTATTGAATACTGATTATGAATTTTCTTTATGATGTACAATTTCCGTGTTGAAAAAAAAATTATAGTGTACTGAAAATATAAATGGTTAATTTAAAGAACAATATGTTAAGTTACGATTAAAAAAAAAAAGTAATGTCATCGACCTAATGTAATGAAATAGTTTATAATACCTGGACTTCCAGCTCAAAACCAGGCAGATAGCTCAATGGGACTGGATGAAAGGGGTTGTCATATGGTGAAGTATGAAACTCAAGCAGCATATGGGGTCCTCTGCTAACAATATCTGGTACTGCATCCCCGCCACAAAGACGAACAAGTACAGGAGAATCTCGAGTAGGACCGTCCCATACTGTTAGATAATCTTGTACCACATTGCATTGATCCCATATCCTAAAATAAAGTTTTATTCAACAAATATCCAACATATTACCTTTAACCAAACATTTAAATTTCTTCTCTTACTTAATTACGATAGAAGGAATAAAAGTATTTATAACCAAGTATGACCATCATTATGATATTTAAACAATCTCGAATTCAATAGAATATAGATTCAGACTGTTTATCGAGAAATATAACGAACATAATGTATTGTATATTAAAAAAAATTAAAACAATATTTCATATTTTTATTCTATCACAATCTAGTTAAATTAAAATTTAATTAAGATTCTATATATGAATAGCATACGATAAAACTATATTATATAAAAACGTTATTTTATAAAAACTATCATTGAACAATACAGAAACACAATTATGAAACCAGGTCAACGTCATTTTCAGAGAACGATTCAATGCAAATCTATGTACATTGGATATGGAATATTTTATCGTTTGATGACACGGTCACGTAGAAAATTACCTATTATTTTTCTGTTATAGGAACTACATGTACCATTAAGAGAATAAGTAATCCTCTTTTTATTCTTATTGAAGTGAAACTTCTTTAGAATCGTTGTGCTTTGAAAAGGGATGCGACGGAAAAAACGACAGGTAAGAGACACAAATGCAAAAATGTGTAGGAGAGAATGAGATAGTATGATGTCGCGTATCCTAGCAACGCGTATCCTAGCAACACGTAAACAACGCGTAAATAAGTAATAGAATGCTTAACTATTAAGATTAACATATTTTAAATAGAGTTTGCCAAAGATGTTTCACTTCTGACATGTGTACTCCGTACACACTAGATTTTTTTTTAAGTAGCTATGTCTAAGATTTTGTGGACGTATACAGTGTTTTAAAAGTTTTTATTATTAACTCTATTAACTGAAGTCCATTTAGGCACCCGCGCATTAAGTTACCCGGTGAAAATTTTATGAAATTATTTCAAAAACAATTTTTAAAAATTCACTGTATATAAAGGTAACTCAAATTGTACTGTATTAATATGTATATATAATCTTTACATTATACGCAATCAGTTTTTAATTAATATTTTAAGTTATGTATATACAGTGACATTATAAAATAATTAAAAGAAGAAAAAGAGAAGATACTCACTTGAGGACTCGCTGACTTCTGTCATACTTAACGATCTGATCTTTGATATGTATCTTGTGGCTATTTGTTTGCCTAACCGTGAGCAGGACGTGTTTATCTGCGGGTATCTGTAAAAAATGTATGAACTTTTTGCCGCATAAATGAACGTTTTATTTTTATCGCGTTAAAGTCAATATTGTTCAGCCTTTGTTAGCAGAGAGCGATGCCGTTCATAAGTAATGTTCGTTGTATGTATACGTATAGGAGTGTTGCGGAGTCTGGTGTGAATTTTAAATTAAATATTAATACAAACAGCCGCATGAACCACACGGACCTATGCGATGTGTGAAATGCTCGTTTTAATGTAAATTCGCGACACCCTTAACCCAAATGTAAGGGTTGCGTAATTTTATACATCTGTTAAGGCGGCTTTTAATTTTACGCTTGTTGTGTAAGACATCTTATAGTCGGCACTTCGGAAATTAATTTAACTGGTAATGTTACAGAATTTGTAAGTATAAATGAAAATACACATATTCCTCTTTAGTTCATTATTGTTTTTAGTTTGCTAATATATATATATATATAATATGTACATTTTACTTCTTAAGCTATAATTTGTTAAAATACAGCTTTCCATTATTAAAGAGCCATAGGTCGAAATCGTAAACTATGATTTCTATCACAAAAAAATAACATTGCAAGTATATGCTATTTCTTGGGAATCTATAAATAACAATGTCTTACGTAAGTACATTATATTATAATCTATACGAAAATAAGAAAACTAGGTGTCAGCCAGAGGGCTATACGAATTGTATCTTAACATTTCAAGTTAAAAAAAATCTCACAATATTTAAAAATAAGTTCATTATTCTTGTAAAAAATAAAGAAAATTTTACCTTATATATCAATTACCTTAGTGTGTTCAATGCGGTAAGTACATGTCGCATTACGTGGATATACGCCGGGAAAGTTTGGTGACTGGATGCGACACGCGCGCAGATCGCAGTCGCTGAGTATGCGGTCGCAGTAGGTACCCTGAACGCGTTCTCCTCTCCACGCCCCTAGTGTCGCGTTACCGTACCGCAAGCGCGCCTCACTCCGTCTTAGAAACTTGTACGCTAACTTGAAGTCGAAATTGTACCCCACACCCTAAAACCAAAGACGTTTCTGTTAATTGCTAGAGCGTTTGTCATTTATAATTGTGTTCGTGCAAAACTTAATTGCTGTTCCACTGCATGTGTTATTTTTTAATTACAGTATTTTATTAATTTAATTTCTCGAAAACGTGTTAACAATGTTATTTTTTATAACACTGTATTATAATTGTCAAAAGCAATTACGATAGAATGTGTTGTTCTACGTGTCACGTTTTGCGTGTATAAAAACTGTTTTTAGGGATATATTGAAATGTCTCTTTAGTTAAATATACGTTAACAAACAATTAAGCTTTATTTTACTCAATAAATCGTAATATTTAAATATAATTATGCGAGATAATTTTTAATATAATCTGTATTATTAATAACGATTTATAAGTAAAAATTACAACCAAAGGACCCGAATATTAATCCCTGACCGTCAGAAATTATAATAATTGATGTTGAGTAATCCGAAAAATCCCATTGAGCGAAGATATTTTAAGTGGATTCTTTGACGCGAATGAAATTTTCCATTATTAAATTATTGAATTGGGCTGTAATAATATTCATTATCGTAATTGGACGTATCCAGCGGTCCGGAGGGTGTTCGTAATCATCGCTTAATTAATTGATCGAAAGTTCAACCCTTAGTTCAGATAATACGCCTGCTAAAGCGAGATAAAGGAAGGGCACCGAACCGTTAAAAGCGGGTGATGTGAAATATTAGTCAAGTCACAAGTGAAAACATGTAGTTAGTTACATCACGTCAGTAAAACATAAAGGGATGCTTAGTAAGATACTCCTAATGAAGATAAATATTGTTGTTCATTTATATGGATTAACTTCGCGATGTGCCAAAACTGTTAATTAACGCATACGACATTGTGTAAAAGGTCGCGTTGTCGATTCTGAAGGCAATTTATTCGTTTAGTTTAAACTCATATATTGCGCGCCAACTTAAAATTGTCTAGACTAATTTGTATTATTATAGTTATGTAAGTTACAGTTGTTTTGTAAGCTCGTTAAATAATGGTAATTAAAAATATGAAGTTAGTTAAACAAAGTTGTAACCAGACGGGTTTATTAGTCATATATATGTATATACCCTCTCGATACCCCGCTATCGATATGTATTTTAGTAACGGAATATTTTTTGAAAATATATCTTTATAATGAATATAAATATTGGAAATATATCTTTATAATCAAATTATTTTTAGAGAAAATAAAATATTCCGATACAAATATATTTCCAAAAACATTATTGAAAGAATATTACGAGTACTATTTAGAGGTCCTAATACTAACTGACATAAAAAGTAATAGCTTTGATATTTAGTCAACAATAACAGCAAAAACAAATATATTTTTTGCTATTTGTCCAAGAAGTTTCGTATGAAAAAAATAGGCATGTATAAAATAATAAAAATCGTTAATAATCCCTAAGTTAAAAAAGACATGTTATGTTACAAATTATAGATAATATAAATATATATTTTATTAAAAGACGTTTAATTTACGCTTTTCTTTCTTTCCTTTTACATCATAGCAATGAGTGCAGACGTAACATTAATAAAACAACTTAGCAACTCACCCTACATAAAGTTCGGAAACAACCACGGCAGCTCTATCGATCCTGGCTTAATTATACCTACATAACAACTTTATAATTGCTAATGTTGACGTACCCGAATAAATAATGGTCAATATAATCTATACATTGTTTGTTTTGTTTTCGATTCGTCCATCAAATGTTACTACTTACATGGTAGTATAAAAAACCTTTTATTCTGATTGATCATTTAAGATAACTGTTCACTAGGGAAGCATTTTCTATAATCTATACAAATAATAAATCTGTTCAAATCTCCGTTTTATTAATACACTATATATCATCAAGAATAAATTTCAATAGCGCGTATTTTTTTGTATCAGCGCCATCTCTTATCGTGTTTTTCTCTGATCACGTATCACGTAAAAAGTACAAAACCAATGTTAATAACTTTAATACATAAAAATTAGAAATAACTCACAGTATAATTTAGTTTTTGTTTCATTGTAATTAAATTTAAAAATAAATATTTAAGAAAATAGAAATAGATACCTACGCCGCCAACGCCATCTGGTCTAAGGAATCTTTAAAACTCACAAAACTTATATTTGAGTTACTATTTTGTTAAACTTAAAAGTTTACTAAATATGTCGGATAGGAATAGGAATCGTTTTAATATTTTAGATAAACATCATTTTCAATTAATATACTATTATGTTAAATATTAATTATGTTAAATGTCACTAAATATAAAAACGATATTCTACAATTATACGATAGATGGCGCAGATAATTTTCTGAATCGCGCTGACCAAAACTTCGGCCAAAAGAATGACACTCGCCCGTATTTAAAAATCTGTTTTTCTTTTTTGTATATAATTAAATACTTTAGGGTACTACGGTCTTGATTGTTTGTTCGTTGTTAAAATTTAAAATATTTGGTCGTTATTTGTTTGTTGATTGTACAAAGTTGGATGGTTATAGCTATTTAAGTTGATATAAATATATATATATATATATATATATATATATATATATATATATATATATATATATAAAGTCGTGTTAGTTACACCGTTTATAACTCGATAGCGAGTGGAACGATTTTTATGATTTTTGTGTTTTTGGATTTGTCTTCGTCGGGAATAATACTTATTAAAATATGGTATTCATCAATGAGAAAATAATTAATAAAAAAAACAGTTCAAATGTTTCATCCGTACTATCTATATACATATATATGTATGTATGTATGTATGTATGTATGTATGTATGTATGTATATAGATATAATAAATCTGTCACTCAATCCGTCTATTATAAAATATTTTCCAGTATCGACGCAGGTGTAGGTGATAAAAAATATAAATGTATAATTTTTAAAATTTTAGTTAAAGACCCGCGCGAAGCCGGGGCAGGCCGCTAGTTATAAATAAAAATGCAATTTTAAAAGACTTTGTTACAATATGATTATTACAAAAATAAAAATTATGGTACAAATGATATTTAATGTCTATTTAATTAATCAGATATAATATAATTATAACAGAATTATAGGTGAAAAACAACCACATTAATTGGAACTACCTAAGATACACAATTTGTCGATTTTATTCGCATGCATCACAAAAACATGTATTAAAAGACAATAATAACAATGAATAAATTGACTAATCTCTCTTCCTCTCTTCAAAAAAGTGCTTCTCTTTGGTAGAAGAGGCTTATGTCCAGCAGTGGGATGGTGTCCAGCGTTTACGAAATATAACAGTTCAGTGTACAATACTACTAAATTTCTCGAAAAACTCAGACGGCATTACGGATTGGTGTCTAAAAAAAATATATATGGAAAAAATATATATGTATAAATAAAGATTGACTTATCATGTACTTATTACGCAGATATATGATTTTTTAATACTTTTATCATTATTGCCTTAATGCATCATTATTCTACTGAATACTTATGAAATATTTATTTTCCTATGCTAAATGTTGTGCTAAAAGTAGACGCTTATAAGCAAGGTTAGTTCTTTGCTAGGTATTGTAGAAGTTTCCTGTGATTCCTTTTGTGGAATAATTACTTAATATTCAGTATTAAAAGTATAAAAGTATTTTGTGATGCGGCTTAAATGTGTTATCAATCCATTTAATTTTAACCGTAATATAAAAGCTTTTCCAAAAGATAGACATAGAAGATAATACAAGCATAAGGGACACATACGTTTAAGTTTGATACAAGCAACCGAACCTGTTGACTCAGCCTGTCCAGTCTCAGAGTCATGTTGATAGAGTCGGATTCACTGAAGTAAACCGTGTAGCCCCACGCGGAACCGCACCACTGGCCGGTGGGCGGCGCGGGGCTCCGCTCCACTATCGTCATGTGCCCATCCGGACACCCGTCCGAGGTGAACGACACGAACTTACCCACCGTGAACGTGTCGAATGTTAGCTGAAACAAGATTACGTGGTTAGTTAGGAATATCACACTCGGTTAGTCCGTTTTATAAATGTTTCGCAGATGTACATATTACTTTCTTTGCGTTATATTGAAACTTGTTTCTTCACTGGAAGTAAATTTAATTAAATTTGATTTATTTTTCTGATATTATGTGTAAATAAAAATTTCTTTGAAGGAATCCATTGAAAATATTTGAACTATAACATCGAAAATAAGTTTTTTAATAATTATTTGGCATCCGAAACTAAAAGAACCCTAATGAATCGTGTATTCATTTGCAATTCTCTACGTAATTAAACTGAACCATTTTCAGAAAGATTGATTACTGGCGATGTAAAGTGGATCACTTAGGACAAGAAAATGCAAAAAAAAAAAACAAAAAAAAAAACATGGTCAAGGGGTATTTATGCTCCACAAACTGTAGCGAAACACGGATTAACACGCAATCAGGTGATGTTGTGTGTATGGTGAGATTGGAAGGGCATCATGAGCTTTTACCGCCGAGGAAAACCATCGATTCGGATCTCTACTGACTGAACTAATGAGAATTGCTTGAGGTTTACGTTTGTACTTTCTCTACGAAAAAAAATCTTTCAAATCACCTTCTTCTATATGGAGAAGAGGACTTCGCTCAACAATGGGTTATTTACATTCTGATAGAATACGACTCCTTGAGGTAGCACGCACAAAAATAAATAAAATTATAAGAGTTTACCATTTCATTTTGCAATACTGCATAGCTCTTATTTACTTCTCCAGAAAATAGTAAAATTTTATGCTGAATTACTTAAATGTTTTACATTTGAAACATTCTTTAGTCTTAAATAAATTTAAACTGCGATTTGGCTTAAAGCCGTTACCAAAACAAAAAGTTCAGCAAGAGCTTTAATATTATTAAAGTAATTTGAGTGCAGCCTAAAGCCTTGCTAAGGACAAAAACAAACTAACAAAAGTACAAAAGATTTCAAAATAAAAATTATTAAGGTATACCCATTTCATTTCAACGTATAATAATTTACATTACACAATACGACAAAATATTCCAAATATTATTGCGGTAAAAAAAAGTTAGACTGGACTTTTCGAAGTAATTTTTGAGATATGTATATCTGCCAATCCGCAGTTGAGGAGCGTGGTGGAAAAGAGGTATGAGTCTATACTTTACTGTACTGTATCAGCCTGTAAACAACCCACTGCTGAACGAAGGCCTCTTCTCCATATAGAAGTGGGAGGGTTACATCTTAATACACCACGCTGCTCCACTGCGGGTTGGCGGATAATTTCCCTACCATGAGTAACGATATTATCAGGTGTCTATAATAACAACCGAGACCGACGGCTTTACGTGCTCTCCGAGGCACGTTGGGGAGACCCACAAGGAGATACACCCAGGCCAGATATAAATATTTGTACAAATACAAATGTCTGTCCCTTGCGGGAATCGAACCCGTGACCGGTATATGTCTAGTAGTGAGATATTACAGATTATATTATTAGTGTACACACAAACTGACTTTTTAACTTAAATTAAAGTATAAAAGATGGGGACTTTTGGGCCAAAATGTAATAAGTAGAGATACGGTTAAAAAAATGGTCATATTTTTTCGTTTTAAAATTTAAAAAATCAGCTCAATTCTGAATCTGGGAACGGAGAAAAATGAGAAAGGTCGTTTTCGTCAAATTAATTGGGTATCGATTCAACTAAAATCGATTACAGAGTTTAAAAAAAGGTTTGCACTAGAGTTAATCAACTCAAAGTATTTAGATGCACAATTTAAGTTGTAAACAATAAAGTTCATTTAAATAATATAATATATTTCATTAATAGCAAAAATATCAATTAATATTTGATAATAATATCGCTTTCGTATTGATTTAAAATAAATCATATTTTTAGTGACAGCTTTGATAGCTGACTGACATTGATACTAGCCTATTTTTTACTTACATTTCTTTGATGACATTTTAATAAAAATGGAAGAAGGTTTTTTTTTTATATTCTGGCTGATATTTATTTATGGTTTCAAGTTTTGTAATGAGTTTCCAAACATTCTTCACTAAATATAATAAAAATTTGTGCTTTAAGAACTTAGTGATCGGGTTATTTAATAGACACTGTAACATAACCCCACTTTTACAAAACGTCTAATAATTCTACTTTCAGATAGCCAAAATATAGAGAATTTTCAGGGATCCTATGGGATGCCGCTAAATGCATTAATTGATACCATTTTCATTTAATTACATTCTGGCCTAAGAATGTATGGAATCGTTTCCATACATTCTTAGGCCAGAATGTAATCTTCTTTAACTATATTAGGGGAATTGGAAATTGCAAAATTCTATAGAAAGTATATTACTCCATATACAAGGAACTTTTTACACATAACATATATTAAAAACTCTTTTATAAAATTTCGTAGGTCTACTCTATGTGCCCAATAGACGATATGTTTTGTAAAATAGCAGTTTTATATAATAATGTACAAAAAATGTAATAAGTAGCACATTAAAAATTAAAAAAACAAATTCATTAATATACGTAAATTTTTTTTTTTACCTGAATAATATCACCGTAGCTGCCGCCATTAGCAGTAAAGTTTAGGTGACAAACGAATGGAAGGTGGTCTTCTCGCGGTCTCCGGACCTCCAATTCATATGTTCTACCGACGTCACCCATGTATGTTCTGTTGCAGGCTATAAAAACAACATAATTTGTTATTTATTTTATTACCTAAGCAGTATTTTAAAATTATTATTTTTGTTTTAAATTCATTTGGTGTCTATCATGCTTAATACCAGCTCTGTTATAAATATGTCTTATATTTACAAAGGCCAAGGTGTGTTTTTTGTGGGTTTTTATTTCTTTATTTATGAAAGAACGATAGACAAATAAAGCTAAATTGGAAATAGAAATATTTCTTATAAATTTTCCAGGTAGGTGCTATTAGCAAATTAAAGTTTTTTTTTTTAATTTTTTTATTCAAAAATAATAATTATGTTAACATTTCATTCGTTATAAAAATCTGAAAAATCTTTAAATAAAAGTAGTAGTAAGTAGTGTGATCGCAAATTTTAATTAAAAAAAGAAAACTAATAAAGTCTGAAATGCCATAATACCATTAATAATGATCAATATAAATACGTTATAAAGTAGAATATTTTTTGACATTATGACAATTGTTTAAAAATTTTCTTAGTTTTAGATTCGCGGAGCTGGATCATGTATCAACAATTTCAATTTAAATTTGTTTCAGTTAATTTATTCATGAAAATATCCCTAAATAATTTTATTATTTAAAAAAGTTCTACAACTTGATAGATAATTATAAGAAGTTCTAGAACTAGATATGTATTAAAAAAACGATATTAATAATTTTCACGAACAATTTAATTTTCGTTACCTGTACTATTGTTAATCCTTTTAACAAAAAAGGGGAAATGAGAAGGAAAAAGAATTTGAATAAAGTGAACCGTACAATGGGGAGTCAGCCATATTTTTACAATCTTTTAAAAAGCCTTTTGTCTGTCCTGACAGCGCATTAAGTACACAGCATAAGACAAGTGTTCACTTCGCCGCGGAACATTATTGTTCGCTTTTATTATTTTTTTAAACCTTAATTTTTATTACGGTCTTGTCATTTACTGGATTTTTGTTATTTCACCGTTGCGGAAAACTATGACCTGCTGACATCAATGTTGGTGCAGTGGTTGGGCATAGCTATTGGGTAGAAAAGAAAATTTAAGTATACATGTAATTTTGAAATTATAAATGCTGATCTTGAATGACAAACAATCCGTTCTCTCATACTACACTTATTGTTAGTATAAAATAATACATTCTGACTTAATTTACAGTAATCGAGCTGAAATTGCATATTGCACAATAAACGTGGATCCGATTGGATTGCGGATTCAAGCTTAGGCTGGTTATACTGAATTTTCAAGTGTCCTTCATCTCTGGAAACACGGTGTAAGCAAACATAGTGAGGAAATATACATGTCTAGGAAGAAACCGTAAGACACAGTAGAACAACCCATTTTATTCGGATTTTATAAGTTTGTTGTACAATATAACCACGATATAATACTACAATCTATATAACACTTAGTAGATCGAAGGAAGAATGAAAGCAATAATTAAAAAAATCAAAATATAAGTTTATAATCAAATTATTAAAATATCGAGCGTTAGTCTATCAGTTCTAAGTTCTTAATGAAAAACATTTTCTTCTTTAATTACTTCATAATTATTTCAATTGTTTGCTCTCCAAGGTATAGAATTAATAAATATATTAAATAGTCATTAATAATGAAAGCTCCATTAATCGTACTCGTACAGTAACGTTAATAAACTATTATTACGGAGAAAAGTGTACAATTGTTTTGAAGAATGCATAGAACTATGTATACAAGCATGTCTAAGTATGCCATTAGTCTAGTAAAACGGACCATTTATTTCGCGTCGGTATGCAACGGGTTGAAAAAATTCATCCCTCCGGTCTCCGGAACGGGACAGGTCCTTAATTTTTTGTTGCTAAAATTTATTTCCCCACACATTTGTTAATTTCAAAGTAATAGTATGGAAAACAAAAAAAAAACAAAAAAAAAACTTGAACTGAACTGAAACCTGAGACGAGAACTTACTTTTTGTAATAATTGTTAGGTTTAAAGTTTTATTTTCTAAAATATTAATTCTACGCTATTAGTTCTGTTGATTTTATGTTTGTACTAAATCGAAAATCTAAATGAATATTCTAATATTTTAGAAAACAATTGTATTAAACAATTGAAAACATTTTTCGTGTACTTTCGTGTACTTCGTGTAAAACATACTTCGTGTATTTTTCGTGTACATTTTTCGTGTAAACAATTGAAAACATTTTTCGTGTACTTTTTATTATTATCATGGTTTTGGCAGTTAAAGTTAACTTAAAACGTGGTATATATTTCTAGGCATAAAAAAAAAGTTCTTTTTCCTTTAACTGTCACAAACTGTACAAAGTAAATCTTAATTTTTAATAATAGTTTGAAACTAAAACAACTCGATTACTAGCCGATAAGAAAACTGAAAACTTATTCACAAAAAAAATCTTTGTTTGTTTATTTCTGATTGCATATTAATTTTATTACCTACATATTGGATGCATATTTTCATAAATAATCAAAGGATGTAAAGATAGCGGATTTGGGGAAATATATACTGCGATTCAAAAAGTGTTTTTCTCATATCCGTCGATTATAAATAAAATTGGCTACATATATTGATTTAAATAAATAGTAAATTAACGTCTCCTATTTATTGGCCCCCAGTAGGATGTGCATCCTGTATCGGGAATCCGGAAATACACGCACAAGCGCAAAATTCCAAGCCAAGAAAAAACATCTGTCTGGCCTACATAAATGTCTATGAGCGGGAATCGAATCCACGAACGTTAACATATCAGACAGTTGCTACTATCATTGGCCAACATCGTCTAAAGATGCCTGGCGGACGAGGAACAACTTTCGGTCAACATTGACCATGACCTCAATATTTACACGGACGGCAGTGAGACGAAAGATTGAGGGCAAGGTGGGTGCGGCGTTATCCATATGGAGAGGCGCCGCCGAAACCAAAACCCTCAAGCTTACTTTGCCGTCCTTTTGCACCGTCTACCAGGCGGAACTCCTGGCGATATGCAGGGCGGCGCGGACGGCCGCAGATAACTCGGCCAGATCCATCGGAATTTATTCCGACTCTCTGTCAGCATTGCAGACCACGATAAATCCGGAAGCCCTCCACCCCCTGGCCGTTGAGGCGCGGGGCCACCTGTGCAGGGCTTTGGTACAGGACAAACTTGTCAATTTGTTCTGGATCAAAGCCCACGCGGGACTAGAGGGGAACGAGCGTGCCGACCATCTGGCCAAGGAAGCTGCGCTAAAGTCAAAACGCAGTTTTGACTACGACAGCTGCCCAGTTTCATTCATCAAGCGAAGCATTCGTATGCGATCGCTTGACGAATGGAACCAACGATACCGGGCCGGTGAAACAGCCGGTGTCACCCAGGTCTTTTTCCCGGACGCGATAGCCGCATACCGTATCATCGGTAAAATAAAGGTGGACAGATTTGTCACCCAGGTATTGACGGGGCACGGTGGATTCTCCGAGTACTTGCACCGTTTCAAGTGCAAGGAGAGTCCATCGTGCGTCTGCGATCCTGCGTGTTCTGAATATGTTCTCCACGTCCTCCTGGACTGCCCGGCCCACTGTCGTGAGAGGCAGCATATAAGTATGAACACAGTATGGGCACAGTTAAAGTTTATATGGAGTAGAAGTGCAGAATGATAATATTTTTTATAATAATGCTAAAAAATACATTAAATTCATAAAAAAAAAGAACGCTACACACATTACGGCACATACATATTTACAATGACATAAAAGTATATACACAATTTTTGTTTATTGTCAAAGTATGTTTTCAACACGGTCTTAAAAATACAGGTCTTGCAAGGATTTTTTTTTTTTAAATACAGGTCATGCAACGATATTTTTATCGAAATTTTTATGACTGCTACATATGCTCACCATGTTATGGGCAATCATATTATTATGATGTTGAGAATGCTATCAATTAGAGATTAGGTCGAATTTCGACCACTGGGCGACCACTAGTATATACTTAATCTCTGTTTGAAATATAAAACCAATTAGGTACTAACTTCAACTTCATTCAAGTGAATTTTTTAGTTTTTTTTTTTTAATCTCAAAAGTAACGTAGGCTAAATAACTACCTTTTTTTTCCTAAGACAAGTGGGAGCCGATACATATATATATTTTTTTTTGTTGGTATAAATGCCCTGTAAGCACGGATTCAGAAGAAAAGTATTGTTTTGACATACCTGCTTGTTATGACTTACATGACTTTATTATGTTATTATTAATAGATACTGTAATTAATTAACTTCTGTAAGTCTGTCGAAATATAAAGTTCTAGTCTAGTATAAGGTTGGAGCTGTAGAACAAATAAAACCCTAATACAACTAAAATGGTACTCTGTTTTGGATACGAATCCGTGTTTTGAAAGTCTAAACTAGTATTAAGATTTGTGGCTTAATAATAATAATATATTCAATATCATTATTGTTCATAAGGGATATTAAGTCCAGACAGGTTTGTACTGATCATTACTATTTATATTTTTTTAAATGATTCCAACAAAATTTTATTTTAATTTATTTAATTTTATACTAAAGTGTAAATAAAGTACATTTTATTTACTTATTTTTAATTTTAATTTCAATGAACAATAAAACCTTAAACATTCAATTCGTTCGCAATTACAAACTGAACTAGTCTACGACTATTTAAAAGACAATCAGAATGCACGTGTTACCAAACAAAGTCGAACAGCGCTAATTATGTACAAACTACGGTCGTGCTTACGTACGTAACACAAGGCTGACTGACGTGTGAGAGATTAAAGTATTTTCAGTACTTTAAAGTTTTTATATAACGCTTTATTATATTTTTATTTTTATGAAAGCTTGTATAAAATCATCGTATTAAAAAAACTGATAAACCCCGTTCCATAAATTCTTATAGTTAAATACCGCTCCGCTTCCAGAAGTCGTAGCGAGATATTCCTTCTCTACATCCACATGCATTACAATGACATTCACATCAAATTCTATCTTTTGTTCAATAAATAAGCTCCCTTTAAAATCTATCAGTAGGTAACAAAAGCTTTAGATATCTTATAATATTATATAGAATATTAATGGGGTTACACAATGACTAAGATGACTAAGATGACTACAGATACAGGCGGTGATCGAAAAAATCATCGTTATACGTTAAAATACTTGATATTAAATATATTATAATATGTTTGAATACTATAAGAAGTATTATAACAAATATGTTACAATTGTGTATGTAATTTTCTTTGAAACCAGCTCATATTGTATTTTATTAAAGCCAATAAAAATAATTGTCACTTTTTAAGTACAACTAAACTTTTTGAAGTCTTACACAGATAAAGGCACCCACTTATGTCGAGAGTTATGACGACTTAGAAACCATTTCATTCCATTCTATTTTCAAGTTTTAAGGTAACAAAGCACATAAATCTCAAAGCCTTATTTTTGTCAGAAACATTCAATACATATGTAATAAGATTTGGGGACTGAGTCACCCTCGTCCGTAGGTGTAAACCCCGTTGTGAATCCCTACACGTGGTCCCCGGGTGGTGCTAACCAGGTGACATACTGGTGGTAGGCTCTGACCGACGGCTTGTGACCACCCACCGAACAAAGTCGTACCGTCAAGCGACTGTCGTGTTTCGGTACGTTGATCGGTGTAGCCGATTGAGTAGTTGGGTCGAAATAGTTGCTCCGCGCGAATTGACCAGTCAGACTTGCACTGGCACCTCTGCGCTGTGGTGATTGGTTCTGGAGGGTAGCGGGATCCGAGGCACGGTGCACCGCTGGCCGACCGCAGGTAGTTGGGGGCCCAATTAATGTGCCAGCCACACACGAAAGGCTGCCCCGCCAACTGTCGAAAAATCCCGGGATGCGCCATCGTGCCGGTTGGCGACCGGACGAGAGGGCCCGGTGGACATCTCCGGGGGGGCTCGGGCGTCCCCGCAGTCTCCAACCCAATCCCCTCTCTAGCGCAGCAGGACGGTGAGAGAGTCTGGGGGTTAGTAGCGTGGAGCCTCGTTTCACTGCCTTCTTCTCGCCTTCCTTCACTCGTCAACTTACAAAATTATGACTAAGAGGAACAAAAAAAACGCAGCACAGCGGTTGCACTCCCTCTCACTCTCAGTGCACCTCTGCAACATCCGAGGTTTGCACTCCAATCTCGTTGCAGTCCACCACCATCTCGAGACTGAGAAGCCAGCCCTATTGTTCCTCTCGGAGACGCAGATAGGCAGTCCGTCTGACACAGCATACTTGTGTTACCCGGGTTATACCTTAGAGCATAATTTTAAACCACGCGCAGGCGTTTGCTTATATACCCGCGACGACATATGCTGCCGGCGTCTCCGCAATCTTGAAGACCCCAGCTTCTCCAACCTATGGGTTTTGGTAGACACAGGAATGGAGAAAATTCTTTATGTCTGTGTCTACCGTTCACACAGCGGGGATCTGGAGACAACCAGGCTTATGCAACACCTTAGTGAGGCGGCTGATGCGGCTCAGCATCGGTATCCTTCTGCTCAATTGGTAATGCTGGGGGACTTCAATGCCCACCACCAAGAGTGGCTATTCCCATACCAGCACACTGACCACGCTGGTAGAGAGATTCGCAAACTTGCCTCAGCGCTCAATCTCACCCAGCTGGTCCGGGAAGCAACTAGGGTACCCGATGTTGACTCGCATACTGCCAACTGTTTGGACCTTCTGCTGACAACAGATCCAGACCGCTATTCGGTATCGGTCTCATCGCCTTTAGGCAGCTCCGACCATTGTCTGGTGAAGTCTGTATCTGTCCATACACCGCCCGTTCCCTGCCCCAAAGGTACCCGGCGAATATGGCGATACAAGTCAGCAGACTGGGATGAGATGCGTTCTTTCTTTGCATCGTACCCGTGGCGGCAGATTTGCTTCTCCTCTGATGATCCCTCATCTTGTGCGAATGCTGTGGCTGATGTGCTGCGTCAGGGGATGGAGTACTACATTCCATTCACTGACGCATCAGTCTCCGTGGCAGCTCGACCCTGGTTTAATGCTGACTGTTCTCTTGCTGAAGCAAAAAAGAACATTGCTTACCTAGCCTGGGTCGATGCTCGTAATCTCAAGACAATAGACGTGGGTCAGAAGAAGAGGGCCTATAACAGAGCCGCCAAATCTTGCAAGAAAGCTCTAACGAAGGCTCGATTTGATCATATTGGCAGAATTGGGACTAGACTTGCGTCATATCCACCTGGCAGTAAAGCCTTTTGGTCCCTTGCTAAGTCGGTCGAATCGAACTTCTGTCGCCCCTCACTACCTCCACTGCTAAAACCCGATGGATCACTAGCCCACACCGCTGAGGAAAAGGCAAACTTGTTTGCAAATCTCTTTGCGGAATCCTCACGTCTAGATACAGGCAGCGCCACACCTCCAACCACTTCGTCCCGACGCGAGACTTCTATGTCTGAAGTCCGAATCCGTCAAAAAGAGGTCCTTAAAACCTTGCGCAATCTAGACGTGAACAAAGCTAGTGGTCCTGACGGAATTCCAGCCATAGTACTGAAAACTTGTGCACCTGAGTTGTCTCCAGTCCTGACACGCCTGTTTCGTCTCTCTCTAGCGACAGGGCATGTGCCGAAAGCCTGGAAACTAGCTAACGTGCAGCCTGTGCCCAAAAAGGGCAGTCGAGCAGACCCTGTCAACTATAGACCCATTTCCGTAACCTCCATACTCTGCAAGAGTATGGAACGTATACTGAACAACCGGCTCCTGGCATACCTAGAGGAGCATGACCTTCTTAACGACCGTCAATTCGGTTTTCGGCGCAATCGGTCCACGGGTGATCTTCTAGCGTATGCCACTCACATATGGAGTGAAGCTATCGATAGACACGGGGAAGCCATTGCGGTCTCGCTCGATATTTCGAAGGCATTTGACAGGGTCTGGCATGACGGCCTTATTAGCAAACTTCCTTCATTCGGCCTACCCACCTCGCTTTGTGTTTGGTTATCTGACTTCCTGAGGGATCGATCGATCCGCGTAGTCATAGACGGTTGCGAATCTGATCAATTGACCATCAATGCCGGGGTCCCTCAGGGGTCTGTACTCTCGGCAACGCTATTCCTGCTGCATATCAATGACCTGCTCAAACCTGGGATCTTTGGGTATGCGGATGACAGCACCGTTGTTGAGCGTTACGTGTCCAACGCACGAGCGAGTGTGTCTGAGATCCAGTCGCTGAGGGAAGCCATGATCCAGCGTCTGAACTTGTCCCTTAAAGCTGTCTCTGACTGGGGTGACGCTAACCTGGTCAAGTTCAACGCCTCTAAGACCCAGGCGTGTCTCTTCTCAGCAAAGCGGAGTCCTTTCCACCTGACTCCCTCTTTCCGGGGTGTATCCGTGCCCATAGCCGACCATCTGGAGCTTCTTGGCATTACTTTAACATCTACCCTCAATTTTGGCTCATATATAGAAGAAAAGGCCCAAACAGCTGCCAAAAAACTCGGTGTCCTCTCGAAGGTTAGACAGTACTTCACTCCGGAACAGCTTTTAAAGCTATACCAAGCTCAAGTTCGCTCGTGCATGGAGTACTGTTCTCATCTCTGGGATGGCTCAGCCAAGTACCAGCTGGAGCTTCTCGAGTCAATCGAGAGGCGAGCCAAGAGGCTTATCGGCGATGATTCACTGGTCGCTGCTAAGTTACAAAGCTTGGATCATCGACGCAAGGTGGCCTGTCTGTCGATTTTTTATCGGATACACTTCGGTGAGTGTGCACAAGAACTCCACGACCTGATTCCCCCCTGCCCCTTTCATCTTCGTACAACCAGACGCTCTGCGTTACGTCACCCCTATACGGTTGACATCCCCCCTATACGCACTAAGCGTTTCGCTAGTACATTCTTGATGCGTACGGCCAAAGAATCGAACTCTCTACCAGCGTCTGTGTTCCCCGAAAGCTACAATCTGGGCATCTTCAAGTCGCGAGTGAATAGGCTATTTCTAGGTAAGCGTGCTCCATCCTAGACCGCATTCTCACTTATCATCAGGTGAAGTAGTGGTCAAACGCAAGCCTATCAAATTATAAAAAAAAAAAAAAAAAATAAGATTGCAAGTAACTTTATATATATTTTTGCTTCTACTTTTATCGAATGATATCACTAAAAGAATGCTGTTTTCCTAACAATTTCAGTTTACATTAATAGCGAAATTTTTGACTCTAATAGAATATTGTTTTATGTACGCAACGTTTATTTTTGCGAAATAAAAAAGAAAATTAAATCAGTATAATAAAGTTATAATACGTAATACGTATTTACGTTATATCATCATATCGTTTTATAATTTATCATTTCATTTTTATTTCTCTACCTCAAAGCTTAAAATATTTTTATCATAGACTTAGCATAAGTTGTATGAACAATTCTTTATTGCAGAACTTATAGTGCTATAGTGTAGAACATATCGTATAAGAAAATAAAACATGAAGAGCTTATTTAAATAATGTTTTAACACAAAATTAATAATGAGCTATGAAAAGGGGAAAATGGATTCCATGAGCCACAAGTTTGTTCCAAGGATTTAGCATTTAGCATATTTGTGAATCATTAAAAGATGTCTGTGATGAACAATAAAAGCGTAAACAACTTACAAAGCCTTGAGTTCCACATATTTTAGTTGTGTACCTACAATGAGCTAAAAGCTATCCAATCAATCAAATTTTTTCAGAAAGGAATTCAACACTAGAAATAATACAAAATATTGTCGTACTAAATATTTATAGGAATTTAAATTCAACAACAACCATTATTATACTTTAGTATATTTTATTCTTTTTATTTTGATATTTAATACTAGCTTATATTTAATACTAGCTCTGCCCCGCGGTTTCACACGCGATAATTTGAGGGAAAAACGTACTTAAATATTTTTAAACAATTACTCTAAGAGTGGGTACCCGCCTCGTAGGTCGAGTGGTCGCAAGCGTTACTGTCGAGCAACGGGTCTCAGGTTTGATTCCTGGGTCGTTCAACATATTATTGTTTTTTTTTTTAAACTCCATAAAGTGGAACTATAGTTAAAAATGTCTCGAGAAGAGAAATAATAAAAGACGCAACGGAAGCTCTCAAAAAAGATTATTTATTCCCGTTTTTGTAACATTTCTTATTATCGCTCAGTCCCTATTGGTCGTAGCGTAATGTTATACAGCCTAGCCTTCCTCGATAAATGGGTAATAAAACACAAGATTTTTTCAATTCAAACCAGTAGTTCCTGAGATTAGCGCGTTCAAACAAACTCTTCAGCTTTAATTATAATATTAGTATAGATTACTTAAAACATAAAGATAAATTAAAACCAAATTTATATTACTAATGAAACAGTAAAATAGTCTACAGTAACACAAGTATAATAAATTACTAGAAGTTTTAACTTAAAACCAGTAAAATATAAGTTAGTGTTGTCACTATACACTCAACCTCTAATTTTAAGGCTTCTAAACACATACAACCTATCATTTAACTGTAATTAAGCACGTACAAGGATGTCGTGACAGATTATACTGCTTCGGAAACGAAACGGTAAACTTAACACCTTATTAAACGGTGAGCGACTTTTTTTTTGTTAATTGTTGCCTCATTTCTGGCTAATTACTACGTACGTGGGAACGATAAAAGCGAAAGCTCGTTTTTACCTAGCACCGTAATTAAAGAAGGTTTATAGTTCACCTGAGTTTTTGAGTGTTTTGAATGGACGAGGGATTTCATTATGAATCGTTTGCTTTATGGATTTTCCATGTTGCGAACTTATATTTATTGCACTTTTTTTCGGTTAATGTCGTGTGTAGATATTTGAAATACATTTTCGAAATAAGCAATATTTATTTGATTTTTTTACAATGTGATAAGTATTTATACAAGATTTTTTAAAATATTCATTATTATTTTCCAAAACTAAACTCTTTCTGTGAATGACAAGGAATAAAAACTTTTATATTATCAATATGACTAAAGACATGCAAAGTAAAAGTTTTTATTAGGTACATAAGATAGCGTTTGATTAAAGGATCCTCGACATCAGTTAATAAAATAATCGCATACATTTTCAAAATGTGACTTAAAAATACATTTCGAGTTTCATATTTCTAGTAAGTAATGACGACGCGTTGGCGCAATGGTCACAGCAACTGGCTGATGCGCTAGCGGTCACGGGTTCGATCCCCGCACACGACAAATATTTGTATAGTAACAATATAATTAACAATATTTTAAGTCCTCTTTTATTGTATTTAATATATTTTTTATGTGAAATACATATTATACTAAGTAACAATAAAGTTTTCTGTACTACAGTAACTAATATGTTCTTTAAATTCTTATTCAATGATCTTTACCACACAAAAGTGACTTTTTCTGTTAAATTGAGATAATGGTACGTAATAATATAATTCTATATTATTTATATAGGATAATAGACCCAGTTATTGACACTGACCCAGTTTCTGTAACTTTTAGCTTCATTTTGAATTTTAAAAAAAGGATGATCTTACATGGGTTATTAAACTTTTTAAAAATTATAATAAACTTATTATATACCTAATTAATGATTAAATAATAGTACTAAAACAAAAACAAAAAAAAAACACTTAATGAAAAAATCTATAAGTCTGGAGTGTTTGTGGAAGCATTTATTAGTTTTAGTTTAAGCAAATCACGTAAGCGCGCTCGAAGATTCAATCAGTTAATCATTAAGTATAAAAATATAATAAAATATATACAAATTGGTTAACAGTTGACTATTATTTCATTTTAAAAATCAATATATCACATTTAATAAAGTTTTATTGATAGAATGTAAGTGTTAATAACTAGGCTCAATTTTAAAGTCATGTCTCAGTTATTGACACTCTTATTTTAACCTGGTGTTATTTGTTTTAAAATCTTTCAATATTTATTTTTATTATGATTGTTATAATTTGATAGACTATTTTCTATAATTATAGTGATAAATATTCATTTAATATTTTTTGAATAAATTAAACATTATATTCATTGTTAAAAATAATACTTTCAAATATGAAAATGATTGTTTTAGAACCACAGGCATCACAAAAGGAGAAAAAAAGAACAATAATTTTGAATATTTATGCGAATTCGTTTGTTTATATAACTGTTTTTATATATTTTTTACTGCATGATTTTAATTAAATGTCTTATTTTTAATAACAATATTTTACTTATTATAAATATTTAATTAATTTAATAATTTAATTTAATGAATACTCGATTATTATTATTGTTTATTTATTCCCGATAGTACCTACATGATCTAACCGAGAGAGAATCACTACGAAATATGAGTGTCAGAAACTAGGCCGATGTTAGTGTCAGAAACTACAGCACAAGAAATTTTAAGTGTCAGAAACTGGGTCTTCAAATATCACTTTTTAAATCATTAATTAAAATTATAAATTCGCTTCAAATAATTATATCGCGTATTTGAGATTTTCTAGAAACTGAACTTGCTTATGATATAAAAATTATTTATTCCAATTGCATATTATTTTAGCTATCTTAATATAACCTCAGCTTTCACTCTTAGAGTGTCAGAAACTGGGCCCTTTAGCATATATATGTACTTTTTTTTATAAAAAGTTAGGAGAATTTTACAAAAAAATATTCTTATAAGTAACATTTGTAACTTGGAATATCGAGCGATCTTGGAATCTTAAGTCGTTAGACAGATGTGAATGAGCAATTTCCTTTTTGTCAACAATGCGATAGTACCATTAATACAAGTGATTTTATTATATTTGCGTCAGACAAGTAAAAAAAAATATCGTTTCTTATTTAAAAAAATATATGACCTTTAATTCTTGTAATCATTTTTATGAAAGAATGAATTCATAAATTAAAATTATGATTATTTTCAGAATTTTTTCATTATAAACATTTCGCTAAATTATTTTTATGTGCCCAGCCGTTATTATACTTTCAATTTTATATGACTCATAATTTTGAACCGTATAAAATAATGGTACGTTTTTATATTAAATTTTCAGTAATTGAAATTAGAAATATGTGTTGCGTAATACTACGCTACCGTAATAAGACTGCAGATTTTTATGTATTTGTTCAAAAGTGCTGATTTCAGAAACTCCATGTCCGATTTAAAAATGTTTTTGCAATAGAAATATGTTTTATTAGGGAGTGTAATGTATTCCGAATCAAAACAATAAGATTTTAAATTCCCCGTGATTCCTATTTATACTATTACTATTATGTAAAAATAAAAACTTAAAAAAAATACATATTATAACTGTTACTGTAACTTATTCGTAAAAATATATTTTACCTATATGCTTTCTGAAAGAATGAAATATATAATATATTGTATGAAATGTTGGTTTGTTTCTTATAATTTTATGAATATTCACTAATAAATTGGACTAAATTTATATGTTTGACAAGTATATTATTTAATTTATTTAATTTAGAAAAAAATTATACTAATTTTTTATATTGCATATTTTTCCAAACTCGAAAGAAACAAACAAAAACTTTCCTCTTTGTGTAACTACAGTAAATATGTATTATTAAGAAATATTATTTTATTTTATAAAATATATTTCACGTTTGTATAGAATTTTAAGGAAAATCAAACGACGAAAGATAATGAAGTAAGGCCGTTGCGTCCCCCATCTTTCCAAACGACGTTGTCCCTTCACGAGAATCGTGGAAACCGAGAGTAATCTAGTTCTTTCAATCCCCTTTGTAAGGACATCTGCGCGGTCTTTTGTGTAAGACAATTATCATTCCGGACGGTTCTGACGTAAAAACGCATTAAAAACCTGCAAAGAAGCGTGGAAGACTGTTCTTAATTAGGTGTTTTAGAGCGGTAACGTCAGTTATAGAATGTGATTGAAGAAATAGATTGGTAGACTATTCTGCCACTTATCGGTTAAGAAAATTACATTTCTGAGATACGTACGTGTATTTACATACCTAATTTTTTATATTATGATATAGCACAATTTAATTAATATTATAGATATTTTTACTCTTTGTGGTGACAATATCGTAAGGATATTATTACTATGTATTACTATTTAGTACGCCTGTGGATGTATATTTTAGAGTAAGCAAGTACCATGACGACACATTAATCGTACACAATAATTAATTGTCAAACTAATAATTGATGTACATTACAAAATAATAAACTAGTTATATCAGCCAAACTGCAGTGGATCAGCATGACCGATTTAGCTCTAAAAAGTATTAGGAGAAGAAGTCTTTGCTCAGCACTGAAATGCTCATATGCTGTTAATAAGATTGGTATGGTAAACTAAATAACTGTAAACATATAAAACATCATTTAAACGCCTCACACTCAATGTGGCCCCCAGTAGGATAAAATCCTATGTCACGGGTTAAGAAACACGCAAAACACCTATAAACATATAACACATTATTTAAACGTCTTACACTCAATGGCCCCCGTAGAATAAAATCCCATGTCAGGGGTTAAAAACCACGCACAACACCTATAAACATATAAAACATTATTTAAACGCCTCACACTCAATGGCCCCCAGTAGGATAAAATCCTATGTCAGGGGTTAAGAAACACGCACAACACCCTTATAGAAGCCAGAAATATGGCTAATAGAATAATTTGTCATAAGCGGGGGTCAAATCCGCAACTGATAGCGCAATAACTGATTACTGTGAATAATACACGAGCCAACGTCAGTTTGTAATCTTCTGTTTTCAAACCAAAATTTACGAGTATATTTCACTTCTTAGCAATGCAATCAATCTGGACATTACATAACGTAAATAACCACAATTTTTAATTTATTTGAGAGTAAATGAATTTGTAACTTTGCTGGAGATCAAATTCTCCTAAAAGCAATAAAAAACAAAGCCAACTAAAAGCAATAAAAAACAAAATATACAGCAGAAAACTATTGCTAATATCGTACTTATGAATCGAGTTAGTACTTTCTAATTCTACAAAGTATCGAAAGATTCTCAATTCTCAAAATAATATTGTGGACCAGATCCAAGTTCTTACGTGTTCAGTAGGTACGGCAACGGTTATTCAACAGAGATTTTAAAGAATGCCAAGAAATAATTATAATTTCTTTACACAGGTCCGGAAAAATTTAATCTAATGTATTTTGGCAAACATTGGGTAAACATTTATGAATATTACATTTTTAAGTCATAGCTAAGCCGCCAAATACATTCAACTGACGTAACTATATCAACGAATCTTCCTATTATTTATTTCGGATCTATCTTAATATCATCTATAGTTAAACCGTTTAAAAATTGCCATGTAGATAGATAATGACTCAAATTAACATAAAACTTATTTTTTTTTGAAATTCCATAAAATAGTTTCGAACGGAATTTACGCGGGTAAAACCGTGGAGTCAAGTTGCCTGTAATCATCCTTAACAAAATTTCCATAACGAATGGAGTTTTAAAAATCGAATTGCTAGTAAAAATTGAAATATTAGTGAGTACAAACAAACAAACAATATTATTATGTAGGTAAATATATATTTATATACAAGAAGATCTTCAAAGAACCGAAAATATGAGCTACAGAAACCAATTTACAGATTTTGCAGGATCACAATCGGAATATTCAATTTGCAATAAATATACGAATTTTTCGACGTCAAGAGTTTTCCCGAAAAAAGATTGGAACCTTGAAATGGAAACGTAAACTAATCAGACAGTCAATTTAAATCTTAAATACGCAAGTTGAGTAAACTCTGATACAATAAACTAACATGATTAGGTAATCAATTTTGTATACCTTAAAATCTGTATAAAACGATATGTGAAAGTATAAAACGATATCTGTATATAAATATTTATATCTGTATATAGGATTTTTGGAGGCTCGCAATATTTTTGAAATATTGAATTTTTTGAGTATACTGCTTAGCACGCTTCTATATAAGAAAGTGAAAAGTGGATACCGAATTTCGTCATGACATTTGGCACGGACATTCCGTTTGACTATCTAAAAGTCCCCTTAAAAGGATTTTTGGCGACGCGCAAAAAATACCTAACCTTTTTTTTGTTTTTTTTTTTTTTGTTTTTTCGTTTTGGCGGGATAAAATGTACCTGAACGCACATCCCGTCGCCCGGGGAGACAACATGATAGTGTGGGTACCTCACCCACTAAAATAACCCGCCGTGCGCCCTCACCCGCCCTTACAAGGCGGGCCACGGGTACCGCGTACGTTGCTCCGTGGCCCGCAGGCGGCAGCTCCATCGAGCATTCTCTCCTGTGCGACGCCCCGCGCACTTGGGCATCGCACCTTCGCGGTAGGCAATTTCGGCGGACGGTGGGCAATCCTCGACCCTACCGTCCGCAGCCTCGGCTAGGGCGGCATCAGGCACATGTGAGCGCGTCTGCGCCACCCCGCGCGCCGGCGGCGAATTGGGTCCGAAAGGATTGAGTCCTCCCGGGCCCTCTCCGCCGCCTCCTTCTGTGAGATGACGTTCTCACAGAAGGTGGCGACCGCGGTCCAGGCCCTATCACCGCCGACCATCGCTCGCGTAACGGCCGGTAGCTATAAGTCCTCTCCAATGACTGCAGCGAGATCCCGGCGCTGCTTAGCCCAGGCCGGGCACGACTCGAGCGTGTGTTGCGCCGAGTCCTCGCTGCAGTCGCAGTGGTGGCAGCCCGGAGTCGTCTCCCTCCTTGCGACAACGTGCAAGTATTTGCCCAAGCAGCCATGCCCTGACAACACTTGCACGAGTCGGAAGGTGAGGACTCCGTGCTGCCCGCACCGTCCACGTCTCCAATATCGGCTGAAGCGCCCCTATGGTCCGAAGATCAGCCCGGGGCGTCTCCAGCCGAGACTGCCATGACCCTCTGTGGACGCTACAGACGGGATCTATTGTGGGCAGTCAGGGACTCCGCCCACACAGGGGCGCCGTACAGCGCCATCGACCGGACCACCCCGGCGTAGAGCCGTCGGCACGCTAGACTCTGTCCGCCCATATTCGGCACTAGCCGACCGAGAAAAAAAAAACCCTAACCTAACCTATCCTAGAATGCGTAAATACATTTTTCAGCGACAAAAATAAAGAAAAAAAAAACTAACCTAACGTTTCCACCTTTCCAAGTTTCATTTTAATCCATTCATAAGGTTGCCTGTAAGAGATCACTTTAAGTGATAAGGCCGCCCTTGCACCATTTTCTTGTTACTCTCTTATTACTGTGTATTTCATTATTTTCTGTATACTTTGATATGAGTGCAATAAAGTGTTTATCTATCTATCTATCTATCTAACCTAACCTAATCTAAACATGCAAAAAAAAGAAAAGAAACAAAAACAATTTAACAACATAGCCTAACCTAAACATGCAAAAAAAGAAAAAAAAACTTCATCATCATTTCATCGATCGATCATTTTGATCATCTTGCTTTCTTATATAGAGCGTGCTAAGCAGCGTACTCAAATAAATCAATATTTCGAAAAATATTGCGAGTTGCCAAAAATACTTTGACTTAAGGGGACTCTTAGATAGTCAATTGGAATGTCCGTGCCAAATTTCATGACGAAATTCGGTATCCACTTTTCGCTTTCTTATATAGAGCGTGCTAAGCAGCTTACAAAAAAAATCATTATTTCAAAAAATATTGCGAGCCGCCAAAAATCATTTTAAGTGGGCTCTTAGATAGTCAAATGGAATGTCTGTGCCAAATTTCATGAGAAAATTCGGTATTAACTTTTCGGAAGTACACTCAAATATTGGATCAATTATATATATTATGTGTATGTTATATATTAATAATATATATATATATATATATATATATATATATATATATATATATATATTATTGTGTGTATGTCTTACTAATAAATTAAGATAGATATTTAATACTTACTTCATTAATTAGTTAATTGTTAAATCCTTAAATAAAAATTATTGACATGACAGTTTTTCACTTCATTAAATGTCATATAAACGTAAGTTAAAAGATAACATCAGAAGAAGTATTTACATCATTCGGTTTATCTATGTGTCTTCATATAAAAATGAAACAATTATACATGATAACACTTCGTTGTTATAAAAGTCGATATTTTTTGTTATTTTAAGTAGTTAATTGAAATTATAAAGAGAACATGAATATTAAAATTGTTATTCGAAGTTGTATCATTTTTCAAGCACTTATGTAAAATTTAAACTATTTCAAAACAATTATTCCCACTTACTAAAACAATGAAACCGCTAGCTTTGAAGTTTTTAGTTTCATGCGATTTACAAGTCTTATTTCCCATATGTTACTTTTTATACATAAACTCACATTTATGCTGTCAAAAACAAAACATTGAAAAGAAGATTAAGCAAATCATAATATTTATCTTATTATAATACTTATCTTATTATAATACTTATCTTATTATAATACTCATCTTATTATAATTTGACTATGTGTTGGCGCAGCGACAGAAGCTGACTATTGCTCTAATGGTCGGGGGTTCGATCCCGCTTATAAAAAATATTTTGTTCATGTCATGTTATATTCGCGACATTTATGTTTGTATTGTTTGTATTTCCGATCCTCCGACACAGTATTCTCATACTCCAGGGGCTTGTTGAGTGAGAATTTGGTATTATCATTATACGATGATTATGAAAACGGCAATAAATAAGAACTACACCATAATGTTGTTAAAAAAGGTATTCTTTCAAGAAAATTTAAATCAAGACTTGTCGCAAACTTCAATATAAGTAAGAAATATTATATTTTATTTAGAATTTCTTTTTTTACTTATTAATATTATACAATTGTAGTTCTCATATTCTCCATTGCATAAAATATTCAGTGTTTACGTATTTATAGAAATTTATTAAATTTATTTTCGTTCCTAGTACCTGTAACACAAGTTCTGACGAACTTAGTACGGGGCTAGGTGATTGTTGGTTAATATTTATATATATATATATATATATATATATATATATATATATATATATATATATATATATATATATATATATATAATTATGTTAAAGATAAAACACACAGGAATTAAAAATAATCAATCATGTAACAAATCTAAGTTACAAATGTGCATAAAAATAATGTACGTTGACAAAAGAATAAGACGATATAGAATTCACAAAATAATGAGATGAAGCAAAAGTATGATTAATCATTATTTTCTAGCCACTGCAGGTCAGCTAGCTTATTGATTTTATTTAGAGGAGCACTGTGAGATTTAAATAAGCATGCTTGATTAATTACATTAAAATTATTTTCTGCAATTATCTAAAATAAGTTTTTTTTTTTTAAGATGAGAAAGTTTTGACGATGATTAGTTATCTTAATTATTTATCTTTACTAGTTAACGTATTTGTAATTTGGTGATAATTGGTGTCAAACATTTTTTGTATATAATTCTATCGACATCTTTTATATCAGAGCTTCATATGTAAATGTTACTGGCATTTTAAAATTTCTAAATAAAAATTTTGGAAATCAACTTTAATAGTTAATCCAAAAGTTTTGGAAAAACCGACCTCTTGTTTATTTGAATTAGCATGTATATTTTGACTCACTATTGCTCGAGTTTTTCTATCAAATTTTTCTAGTTTATCTTTCAAAGGTCAATGCGCTTTTGTCACCTTTTTTCAACATCAATTTGGCTAATCTTACATACAGCATTAATAAAATAGTTGTGACTGAAAATGGAAGGCCTAGAAAACATAAGACCCAAAGACAAGAAGTCGGGCAGTTCCTTAATCGACATCGACATTTGATCCTTATTACTGTCATATATCCTTCCTTAAGTTTAATAAATAAAGGTCTGGCGCTGAGTCACTGTGAAATAACCGAACCGGAGGAACGAGCGCACCAGTAATTGTCATCTGTGAGTTTATTTACACATATAGGCCCACTCGCCGGGCTCGGATGAAGCGAGGGGTAACCTAGTATCAGGCATATTCTTAAAGTTGTTTTAAAACTACTAGTATTTGAGATAAATTAAAAAAAAAAAAAAAAAAAAAAACAATTAAAAAATTTACTACTACCTATATGTTAGAGTGTTATGTAGGTACGCGTGCATTAAATTTTCTTAATATCCTAGAACCTTTTCAAGTCTTCTGCTTTGAACCGGTCGCTCTGGAGGTCGATGGGGGAGGCCTACGTTCAGCAGTGGACATCCACTGGCTGATATGATGATGATGATGATAATGATGAATTAAATATATGACTTTATATCCATTATGGGATAAAAACAAGTACTTTCAGTTAATTACGGGATGTAGTAAATGGGCACTTACAGATATATATCTCAAACAAAAGCTTGTTTTACCTATTCGCCACTTATATTTTATTATAACAACATTAACAAAAATAATTAAATTTATAAGCCTTTACAATATAAGAACCCTTAAGATTTTGTACTGCACATTTGTTCGGAGTCATCTCGAATATGCTTCGCAGATTTGGAATCCTTGCTATGGAAGATATATTGATCGAATTGAGAACGTACAGAAGAGATTTATAAAATACCTATGTTTACTCAGGGAATTACCTAAATATGTGCAAAAAGCTTCATATCCTACCACTTGCACAGAATTGCAGATGTTACATTTTTAACAAAGATCATGCGTAATGAAGTTAATTGTTGAATAAACTAAAATTTAACGTCCGTAAAGAGTACTCATTTGATCTATACTGTGCAAGCGTGTCGCAGGTCAGGAAGCAACTGAGCGTGAGCGATAGTTTTTTCATAAGTTGAATTTATATGGTAGATCTTCATTGTTATGTTTAGTTATATTGTAAGCCTTATCAAATTATTATTGCGTACTTGATGCTAGTGTCAGTGCTTTTAAAAATTCTGTTTCTTAAACTAATAACTATCCGTGATAACCTGTAATTGGATTTATCTGTTCTAATTTGTTAACTTATAACTTCCTGTATACCATTGGTTGTCCTTATTATAAATAAATAAATAAATAATCAACTCGAACAATAAACTATTGGGGCCAAGAGTAAGTATTTGTATGTTTTTGCGACCAAATAAAAGCATCACCATGACTTACAACATAAAATAAAGTTTTAAATGAAAATAATTAACACATATTTTAGCATTTAAAAAATTTTTACTTTCCATTTAGGTACTAAGGGGATTATGTGTAGAAAAACCCATGTCTTAGTATTTGATTTTCAAGAACATTTATGTTAAAATTTCAATTAAGCAGAAATAAGCCAAATGGAATTTAAAAAACTCTCATTCAAATTATTGATTACGAAATAACAATTTAAGAATAATAAATCAATTACTTACGTGAACACGATTTCGGCTCATCACTTTTATCACCACAGTCGTCTTCCCCATTACAATACTTATCCAACGATATACACTGTCCCGTATCACAAAGAAGTTCACTTAATCTACAAGGATTCGCGACATTTCTAGCAAACTTCGCTTTTTTAACTGCCACAACCATACTTATATCAGATTCTAAATTATCCTCATTGAAATCACCACTTAAATCCTGAGGACTACAGAGTTTTAAATATAGTAACACTATCATAAACAATATAGTTCTGTTATTTGATATATCGTAAAAACTTTTTAGTAAACTCATTTTTGGTCCATAAAAACTACACACTTGTCACAACATCGTTGTCTAAAACGTTTTCATTGTCGCTTAGTACCTGAAACAAAATGAAAAAATAAACTATTATAATATTGTTATAATTTATGTAAAATAAAAATATAAAACATTAGTATACATTATGCCTACACTTCAAATAATATACCCTCTATAAATTTTGCATATTATTATGTTGCTAACGCGTTTCGCGTTTTCTTTTTAACTGTAAGTGACAAACCTATCACGTAACGTAAAATCGTACATGTGCCATGAGTCGTGTTTCGTTTTTTCTCTTACGTATTTATCTGTCTGTGGCGTAGCTCAGAGATTCTAATTAATAATCTAGTAGTGTCCGCGGAGTCGCCCGCACATAAGTTTACTTTAGTACGTAATTGTATAAGCGTTTGAAGATACTAACAGCGATTTAGAAAGCGCCATCGGCGCTAACTTCAATATTTACTTAATATCGTAATTCACCATTCCGATGTAATTTATCCTCCTTTCTTTCGTTTACTAAGTTTTGATTATGATTATTAATTATTCACTAAATGCTATAAAACTAGTTACTTCACAATGTTATACACTATATATTACTACACAGTTATATAATATTTTTATATCACATTTGATTGTATTAACTCACCGAGTCTTCTCTAATACTATCACGTAAAATACAAAATTTAAATTACAATAACTTTTGATAGAGAGAAATGATTTTGATGAAATAAAGACTATATTATATAACCTCACTATATTCTTTATGATTTTTATCTTAATTTTTAACATACACTAATTTAGGATTTAGTGCAGTGATGCTTGTTCAAACAAACAGACAAACAGATATTTCTAAGAATATAGTGTTTTTAGATCCTACAAAAAAGATTTGTCAAAAAAGTCTGAAAAATAATAGATATCTTAAAGTTACAATTTTCTTATATGTATAGAAAGAAAGTTAAAAAAAAAGTAATGAAAATATGTATAAGACATTCATTAACTTGTTTCGTATTATATATTTTTCGTACATACACTTTTCGTTTCTTTGTTTGTCTATTCGTCTGTCTCCAACGTCGTTCAGTTACTCTCAATACTGACAAAAAAAAAATAAAGAAGCATTAAGTGACATTGGGATAGTTTTACAATTTTTACAATTTTTTTTTCTGCTGTGGAATTGTGTAAAATATCGTTAAACAGGATATGTAAAATTTTACAGGTGGGGAAAAAGAAATTTCGTTTCATTGATCCATTTGCAAAATAAATGTTGGTGTTAATTTTTGATAGAAACAGGTTTTTCACGTTTGACAAATAAATTGTTACTTTTGAAATGTGAAATTGTCAGTTGTGAGTAAATTATAATACTATAAAAAATTAACATCACATCAGACATCAATATAACACATTTTGCGCATACTACGGAATTACGTAACGGCATAACTACGAAATTTTCTATCTTAATACATAACCTTAATAAGCTGAACAACGTTTTTAAATTACTTTAAAATTATGATTCTTACTAAATACTCGTTACTACTCATCACATAACAAATTACTTTCATTTCATTTGTTATAGTTTGCGTCTACCCATTCAGTGACAGACAAATGGATGATTGGTCATGACAAATTGTAAGGGACGTCAGTGACCCGGCTCCCGAAAACAATTAACCATAGTTAATCCCCATTAATCGCAGGACCAACTGATGCGTAGTAAAGCTGGCTCGTTTAAAATTAACTTTTCCATTAAGCCTGTTGCGCTACCAATGGACTGTATCGTGGCTCGGATTATGGAGGATTTACATATTTAATAAAGTATGGTTTTAATGTTTATGACAGAGGTACAAAGATTTTATTTAAGAATATTTATAAGATATAGCTGCCGTTTCTTAGTCTTTGGATTACTAAGCGGACTTTATTAAATTCGTGGCGGTCGCGAATAGCTATTTGTTCATTTATCAAAAACTTTAACATCGCCACCAAATATTTGTACAATATTATAGAAAAAAAAAAAATTGTTCATTAAATATTAATTTTTCATTAAAACTAAACAAAAACGTTTTTGTCAAAATTTCAATAAAATTTAAAAAGAAACGCGAACAAGGGCTTCAAAATTATCTAGAATATTCGAATATTGTTGCGGTTCAATGGTTTGATTAAAATTTGAGACGTAAATGATAACGCTCTTAAAGTAAATTAACGGTAAGAGACTGAATAGATTAAATATTTTTAATAAAATATGCGCAACACACGACATTCGCACCCTGAGGTCTGATGAATGAATCGTTGAGCTGGTGGAGGAAATGAAAAGGTTACAATTGGTTTTACTGGGTTTATGTGAAGTTCGAAGAGAGGGGCAGGATGCGATAACGCTGAAATCCGGTAACCTGTTCTATTACCGGGAGGGTGACAGTAAACAGCAGGTTGGTAAACACTATCCATACAGTCAGGAGCTGATTTTACAGACCCGGCCGTAAAAGCCGCCCCGAAAACTCTCTGACCAAACTCAAAGTCTCTTGAAAGAACGACGCTTGTTAAATTTGCAGTCCTCTGGTGACACTGTAGCATATAGGCGGATCAACATCAAACAACAAATCTCTAAAACACAATATATGTGTCTTTAATACAAAACTTATTAAAGATACGATAGATTGGAATCGTGGCACCAAAGTGTTTTCAAGGGATTCGTCTGTTGGTCAAAAACCAGCTGTCGAAAATAGAGTATAGAGGTACATCTTCGACTAGAGCTGAGATATTGAGGAAGGTCGAGAAGTTTTACGGACAGCTGTATACCTCAGTCAACCAACCTGTTTGTAGTTCGGCTGAAGATTCACGAGCCACGCTAACCCGACATTATACCGAAGATATCTCGGACATCAGCTTGCATGAGATTAGTACGGCTCTAGGACAGCTAAACAACAATAAAGCACCGGGCGAGGACACTACTACGTCAGAGTTTCTGAAAGCGGGTGGAACACCGGTACTTAAAGTCCTTCAGAGGCTCTTTAATGCTGTCTTGCTCGAGGGCGTAACGCCGGAAGCCTGGAACGGGAGCTTGGTGGTGCTCTTCTTCAAAAAGGGTGATAACACCCTGTTGAAGAATTACAGGCCGATTTAGCTTTTGAGCTACGTTTCTAAGCTGTTCTCTAGAATCAGTACGAATCGTTTGACTTTTGATAACTTCGTAAGTTTGATGACTTCCAGCCTCCCGAAGAAGGAGGTTTCCGAAAAGGGTATAGTACCATAGACCACATACTATGCTGCGCCAGACTATACAAAAGAGCGAAGAAGTATAATCGGCCATTATGCTTGGCGTTTGTGGACTATGAGAAAGCTTTCGGTTCGATCGGAACTCGGGCGATGCTGCTGTCTTTCCAGCGGTGCCACATTGACTACCGGTATATCAAAGTGTTGAAGTGCTTATCCAATAACGCCACTATGTCAGTTTGAGTACAGGAGCATAGTATGAGAGCGATTCATATGCAGCGAGACATGAGACAGGGAGACCTCATCTCCCTGAAACTTTTTAAAGCAGCACAGGAAGATGCTTTCAAGCTTCTGGAATGGAAAGGATTCGGTATCAGCATAAACGACGAGTACATCACTTACCTTCGATTTGCCGACGATATCGTGCTTATGGCAGAATCCCTGGAAGACCTCAGCATTATGCTTAGTGACCTTGATGGAGTCTCCCATCGGGTAGGCCTTAAAATAAACATGGCCAAGACGAAAATCATGTCGAATGTCCATGTCATGCCCACCCCGATATCGGTTTGAGATTCTACTCTCGAAGTTGTTGACAAGTACATCTACCTAGGATAAAATGTCCAACTTGGTAGGTACAATTTCGAGAGAGAGGTCAGTCGTCGAATCCAGCTAGGATGGGCAGCGTTCGGGGAGTTAAAAAACGTCTTGTCATCAACGGATGAATGAAATGAAACGGATTTTTTATCAGTCATTCCTTAGTGCCGGAAGTCTGCGACCAATGTGTGTTACCAGTGATCACATATGGATCTGAGACGTGGTCTCTGACTATGGGCTTTTTAAACAAGCTCTAAATCGCACAGCGTGCTATGGAGAGGCTTGGTATGCATATGGCTATGCTTGGTATTTCTCTGCAAGATCGAATCAGCAATGATTAGATCCGCAGACGAACGAAGGTTGCCAACATAGCCCAACGGATTTGCAAGCTGAAGTGGCAGTGAGCAGGGAACATAGCTCGTAAAACTAGCCAATGCAGAAGAAAGATTCTCGAGTGGAGATCACGTACCGGCAAGCGCAGCGTCGGACGGCCATCCGCAAGATGGACAGACGACTTGAGAAAAGTCGCCGGAAGCGGTTGGTTGGAGGCTGCTTTGATCCGGTCGCTTTGGAAGTCGATGGCGGAGGCCTACGTTCAACAGTGGAAATCCAACGGCTGATATGATGATGATGATGATGATGATGAAGAAATTACTGGACTATCAAATAACGTTTTATTAAAAAGAAATAAATTTGCCGCGACTTTTATAAAAAAAAGGTATGTAGCGTAATTTATATTCTGTTATCATAAAAAAATTAGATTTTTCTATTTAACCAACGACAAGCTTGTAGCTCGAGGGGCATTATCAAGCTTAGGGGTATTTACAAGCGATAATAACCTTTCTTCGCTTATTAGTTTTTAAAAATATGTACCTACTTGAGATACTAAAAAATATTATTATTATAAACATCAAAGAATAAAGCGGACTACGTTATTAAATATTTCGCAGTCACGATAAAATATTAAATTCGTTCACTTTCCCACCTCATAAATCAAGCAAATGTATGCGTATATTAAATTTCTTTATCTACACACAATCAACTAGTTACAGGTGTGCAATATTATTTATGGTCTCTATATGTCGGCAAGGGCTGAATGGATTGCTCCACTTACTAAGGGTCGATTGTGTCCCTGCCTAGCTGTTTTGACAGAGTAATGTTTGAGTAAGCGCTACATGGTTAGATTTATTTTTCTAATACGGAGAATGTTATCGAGTAACGTTATTGACATTCTTGCCGTTTTACTGCCGGGTAAATAATTTGCTGGTACTTCAATCGACTATGTTAGCTTTTTGTATTAAATACTTACTCTAATCTCAACTTGGGACATATTCGGATTGTAGTTATTTATTTTATGAGGTGAAAGTATTTTTTATATTTTTTTTTCAAGTTTATAATATGATTATTTTGACCATATTATGTACTAAAAGAGTGAAATTAGTGAACTTCTCTTATTTAATGCACCTATACACGCATTTAAAATGTAACTTACGGACATTTAAATTGTAACTTATATTTTGTCAGTTAGGGTACTATTTTTGAAATAGTTAAATATGTTTTTTTTTAAATAAATTAACAAATTATGGTTCATAAAAATTGCAAAAATGAAAGTTAAATTTAAATGTGTCTACATTTATCTACACCTTTCTGGTGTAGTGGAGCGTGAAGTCGCCACCAGCGACACCAGAGGTACAGGTTCGATTCCTGCTTGGGGCTGATATTTGTATTTTTACTAATAGTTGTTTCTGGTCTGGGTGTATCCTTGTGTCCTTTTGGGTCTGCCTGTTATGCCGCGGAGAGTTCATAATGCCGTCGGTCTGGGTTGTTATTAAATACACCTGATAGCGATCGTTACTCACGGTAGGATAATTATCCGTCGACTCTTAGTGGAGTAACGTGATGGACTGTGTTTCAACCCTCTACCTAGATGGAGAAGAAACCTTTGCCTAACAGTGGCACCCTTGACGACAAGTTGGGACATGCTGATTCAGTTCAGTTCAATTAATGTGTATAATATATATTTAAAAAAATATGAGTTCAATATAAAATTAAAGTGTAACTTTTTTTTTTATATTAGTAGAGGGGGCAAACGGACAGTCGATTCACCTGGTGGTAAGCAAAAACGACATCCATAGACATCCGATCAGAAGACTAGCGGGTGCGTTGCCGGCCTTTAGGGGAGGGGAGCGATGTTCCACCTTATCTGTGGAGGGAAGGGAATTGATGGGCCAGGTAAGGGAAGGGATGGGCCACCGGATCTCGCACAAACCGAACGAAACACGACGACAGTGTCGTCATTTCACGTCGGTGTTAAGTGAGAGCGAAGTACTACCCCGGGCGCGCCGGCCCATTCAGCTGCAAGCAGCATGGCGCTACTTCGATAATTATAATACTATAGTGAGAGTTAATCAAACGAACAGCTTACAAAATGGATACAATTAATAAAGGTAATCATGTGACTGGCATAAATGTTAAAGTTTGACTGGATAGATCCAACGATTGCATGGATCTGGAAGTAGAACAGAGATAGGTTATATATAATCTTTTTTTTTTTTTTTTTGTTGACCCAGGGGAAATCCCTAACGGATCCCCGTGGCCCTGGGGGGTAAAGAGTCGCGGGGTATGTCCGATTCGCACGGACTAAAACCCCTGGGGTGTTCCTTCACACGCTTTGACGGGATCGCGGGAACGCTACGCGCATCCGTAGTCCCGCCGGCGTTTGCCCTTACGGGCCCGTCGCAATAACGACTCCTCTGAGGGCGCTTCCTCGAACACTGAGGGCGCCCTCTCCATGGGACCTTAAATGCGGACGCTAGACCCCCCGATCTATCGCCCGCTGGTCCGGCTTACGGCCGCTGCAGACCTGCCAGATAGGCTCTGCGGCGCCGACCGCGCCTCCCGCGACGAATCGGGAGCGAGTCCGGGTGTTGTTCTCGCTCCCGTTCAGCCGCTTCCTTCTGCAGCATTACGTCGCTGCAGAAAGTTGCGACGGCAATCCATTTCTCCTCACTGCCGACCATGGCCGTGATCAGTGCCGGCAGCGAGGTGTCCGGGCCAATTGATGCCGTTAGAGCGGCGCGTTCCTCGCGCCACGCCGGACAGACCGCCCGCGTATGTTCCGCCGTGTCCTCGGCGCCGACGTCGCAGTGGTGACAAGCAGACGTCGGCTCCCGGCCCAGCGCTCGGCACAGAAAGCGGCCGAAGCAGCCGTGACCGGTCAGCATCTGCGCCATGTGGTACGACACCGCACCGTGCCTCCTTTCGACCCAGCCACGCAGACAGGGCCGAATCGCCGCCACCAACTCCCGGCTCGCCTCCGGGTCCTCCAGGCTCGCCGACCACCTCCGGAAGAGACCGTCGCGAGCCTCTCCCCTCCATCGCACGACCTCTCGCGGAGGAGGTGGCTCCCCCCTCTGTCGCGCCTCCATCACGCGCCAGAAGACCGAGGCGAGAACTTCGGCCTCCAACTCCCAAGGAGGGCTGCTGGCGAGAAGACACGATGCGGCGTAGGACACCGTGCGGTACGCGCGAGCGGCTCGCAAGGCGATAGCGCGCTGTGGCCGCCTCAATAGCGGCGCGTTTCTCGGACACAGTGCGTCCGCCCAGATCGGCGCGCCGTACAGCGCCATGGAGCGCACCACCCCTACGTACAGCTGCCTGCACTTATCATTGGGCCCTTCTATGTTCGGCAGGAGCCTCCCGAGTGCCCCGGCAGCGGCCAGAAGCTTCGGGGTCATCCGCCGGAAGTGCTCGTCGAACTTCCACCGTCCGTCGAGAACGATTCCTAGGTACTTCATCGTCGACCCGACGGCGATGGAAGTACCCCCGACGACTATGGACGTCCCGGGCTGTGGAGCGCGCTTGGGACCGTGGAAAGCGAGGACCTCCGTTTTCTCCAAAGCGACGTCCAGCCCGAGCTTCCGCACTCTGGCCACCACCTGGGCCACGCCGGCCGTGGCAAGGCGGCCCGCTTCGCGGTGATCGTCCGCACTGACGGTGACGAGAGTGTCGTCGGCGTAGCACATGACGGACACTCCCGTCAAGGTGGCACCGCGGAGCACCCAATCGTAACCGATGTTCCACAGGAGTGGCCCGAGAACCGAACCCTGTGGAACGCCGCAAGACATGGACCGCCTCGCCCATTCGCCACTGCAGGTCGGGAACTCGACTGCTCTTCCCTCGAAATAGTTGCCGGTGATGCGACGAAGGTACCGCGGGACGTTGTGGTACTTCAGCGCGGCCTTCACTGTTTCCCAGGGCAGAGAGTTGAACGCGTTTGAGACGTCCAACGATATCGCCCACAAAACTCCGCCCCGGGAAACCGCCGCCTCGGCGAGATCCTTTAGTCGCGCGATGGCGGTTACGGTCGACCGTCCTCGACGAAATCCGTATTGTGCTTCGTGCAGCCCGGGGTCCATCGATTGGATAAGGCGGGCCGCCAAGACACGTTCGAAGACCTTACTGATCTCGTCGAGGAGGACTATCGGCCTGTAGGCAGAAGGCTGTTCGGCCGACCGCCCGTCCTTCTTTAACAGCACTAGTTTTCCCGTTTTCCACAGTTGTGGGAATCGGCCACTCGCCAGGCACGCGGAAAACAGAGCCCGTGTCCTGTGTTCCAAGCAATCCATCGCCAGAACTAGCACTTTCGCCGGCACGCTGTCCGGGCCCGGGGAGGTGCGTTTCGACTTGAGCCTCGCGATGGCCGCAGCGAACTCCTCCTGTGAGACGGGAGATGCCTCGCATTCCGCGCGACGCGGCTCTGCGCCTCTCATGGGAGGTGGGCACCACCCGTTCCTCTGAGGGAAGAGGGACCCGACGACAAGCTCCAAGAGCTGTGGCTGCAGACTAGTGGTCAGGGGCGGAGCCCAAGGCCGGAGCCTCTTACGAACCGCTCGATACGGCCTGCCCCAGGGATCGCTGTTCAGTGTCCGCAGCCACTCGTCCCAGCACGACTCCTTCGCTCGTGCAATGGCCACCTGCAGGTCTTTACAGGCCGACCGGTAGGAGTCGTATAGGCCATCCTCTTCCGCCTGGTCTCTCCTTCTCCTCCGCCTGTAGCGGCTGTATCGGCGGCGTGAGCTCACGCAGGCGTCTCGCAGGTCCCGGAGCTCGGGGCGCCACCAATAGAGATGCCGCCTCGGCCGGAACGGTTTCGCCCTCGGCATAGCCGCGTCGCAAATACGGGACAGCGCGGAGCGAATGCTCTCCGCCTCATCGTCTACGGACGTAGTCGGCTCCTGGGAGCGGTGGACCCAGGCCTCCACTATCGCTGCTTCCTCGGCGATCGCCGCGTCTAGCCGACCCAATACCCAACGTGGGCCGGTACTGATCGGGCGGTTCGGCTCCGACGTATTCGGCCGTGCCGAGAGAATGTCGAACCGCACGTATCGGTGGTCGGATAGGGTTTCGACGTCTGTCAGGACCCTCCAACCCCGGACGCGGTGGTGCAGGTTGTGCGATGCGAAGGTCACGTCGACGATGGATCCACCGTTCCGACGCACGCAGGTGTTTGTGCTGCCCTGGTTTAGCACAGATAACCCGGATTCCGTTAACCACTCCTCCACGGTCCCGCCTCTTGTGTCTGTCGCCGGAGACCCCCAGGTAGTCGACTTGGCGTTCAGGTCGCCTGCGACGAGGATCGCACGGGGCGACTCTTGTGCGATCACCGCTCCGATCTCCGCGAGGATTGCCTCGAATTGCGCAAAGCTGAGGCTGGGTGGGGCGTACACGCCGATTACGGCAACCCCGTCCAACACACCTAGTGCGTACCCCCGTCCTCTCCGAGTCCCCTCGAAACCTGCGGCGGTCGGAGCGACAATCGCCACCGAGCCGTCCAGGTCGCCGAGCCAGTCGCCGCGATCCGGGACTGCATAAGGCTCGGACACGACCGCCACATCGACCTCCCACTGTGCCATGCTCTCGAGCAGCAAATCCTGAGCTCTGGCACAGTGGTTTAGGTTGGCCTGCAGACATTTCGTGACGGCCATTTATGCCCCGGTGTCCATGCTTGCCTCCGCCGGTCGACTGGATTCAGCGACCTGGGGCTTCCGCCGTTTCCTGCCCCCTCTGCTTCGGCCTTTCGAGCCGGGACCATTCCTGGACTTGGCGACGTCCGGGCACTTTCTCTCGCCAATGGAGTGGTTGGCGGGTCGATTTGCCGCAGCGCAGATGGCGCAGTTCGGCTCCGCGCTACATTCCCTCCGCTTGTGGCCCGATTGCCCGCACCTATAGCAAATATCGCTACGGTCGGCGTCGTGCTGGCATTTGACGCCGACGTGACCGGACTCCAGGCAGCGGAAGCAACGAAGGGGTCTGGGTTCTAGTAGTCTAACTCTAGCTATTACCCAGCCCACGTGAATCCTCCCCTCTGCGGTCACCTTTTCCGCTGCGGTGACTGGGCAACTCACCCACAGCGAGCCGTTCCGGGCCACGGGCCCGGTTTTTACTTCGTCCGGCTGGCAACCACCTTCGGTAGCCAGCGCCTGTGCGACTTCCTCCGGCGTGATGGAGTCGTCCAGGCCCGCGACCCGTAGTTCCGCACGTTTTGTCGGCCTCTGCACCTTAGCGGTAGCGCCGAGGACCTCGCGCAGCTTGCTCGCGAGCAAGTCCGCCTTGCCGCCGCTTTCCGTTCCAGGGACCTCAAGGATCCTGGCACCCGTTGCGCCGGTCCTGAAGCGTAGCGTTTCGATGCCCAGGTCCTTGAGGTCGATTCTCTTCCTCGCCTCGGCTATCGCGGAGGCGTAGGTCACCCCCTTGCTCTTCGCCTCCGGGTCTAGAGTGATAGCCACCGCCGCCGACGTAGGGGCACGCAGCTTTCTCCGTGTAGTTGCAGCTGCAGCCGCAGGACGTGTCGCTGTCTTCTTTTGCTTTTTGCCCCTTTTCACAACCGTGGCCCAGGTCTCCTTCGGCTGTGCTACCGACTCCGATGCCGGACAAGCTGTCGACGATGGAGTGGCAGCACTGGGTGGCACGGGGGTAGGGTTAGCGGGTTGAGCCGCTTGCACGTTCGCGCCTTTCTTTGCTTTCTTCCCTTTTTTCTTTAAAGTTTTAGCCTTGGGAGCCGGATTTGCAGGCGGGGTCAAGGTCGTGACCTGCACCGGCTCCGGGTTTGGCGCGTCCCTTCGCGCGTCGGCCGCCAGAGGAGGCCGAAGTCTTCTCTCCGGAAGGAGGCGATCGCTCAAGCCCTCGATCCGGGCGTTGATCATGTTCCCCAACTTTATTGTCAGGGAACGCTCCCGCTCCTCCCAGTTGTCATTCCTATGGGTGGTAAGCAGCCTCTCCATCTTTTGTTCGAGGGCGGAGAAGCGCTGCTTCCAGTCCTCCTTCTCCTTCCTCAGGTCAGCAACCAACGCCCTGAGCTGGACCACCTCCTCCGTGGCGGTCCTGTTCGCCAGCTCTTGGACAACCTCCTTCATGCCTTCTCTTATTATGTTGAGGGCTTTTATGGAGCCGCCCTTTAGGTTCTTCGACTTCCGAGTGACCTCTTGAAGCAGGTTGATGTACCCCGCCGCCCTCGATAGCGGGTCTTCCGGAGGGTTGATTGCCGTCCCTGCTCCGTTACTCAAGGAAATATCTGATTGACGCGAGCTTGCCCTGGTTTGGACCGCCCGCGCCATGTCAGCTAGTTCCTTTTCGGCTTGTAGTCGCATTTCTTTCTCATTCTCCTTATTCAGTTGGCGCTTTGCTTCCGCCAGACCCACGTACTGGCCCGTAGTTGGAGGTCGGCCTCTACCTCGATTCGGGTTCTTCCTCGGTGTCTTCTCCTCCCCTGATGAACCGGAGGAGGAATCCGATTTCCTCCGTCTTTTCTGGCCTTGTGTTCGGCCGCCCGACGCCACCGACATCTGGCTGTCGGACTCCGATTCGGCAGCCCAGAATCTGCCGCTCACCGGGGAGACGGAACTCCTACGCGAGGCTGGGAGCGAGCCAGCATCGTCGACCCGCGTCAGCACCACCTTTGGCTGCGCAAACAAGGCAATCTCAGTAATATTTACGCCGCTGGCGTCGGGTATCGGCGTCTCACGCCCAATGCTCCCGGTTTTTTCTACTCCGCGTTTGATGAATCTCCCTTTGCTGTCGCGCAAAGGAAGCCTCTTATCCGTCCGTCTGCAGTCCGTGTCCGTTTCCGTAGCCAAGTTCGTCGTTGTAGTATCTCCGCCCTTCTCGGGCACCGCGTCCACGCCCGTAATGGGCGAAGCACAGAATCGAAAGTTGCCCCCCCCGGATTCGGTGGGGCTGCACGCCGAAGCGTGGCGGGATTCTCCGACGCCTGAGGCGCCGGTACCCGCCCGGGGTAGTAATGTTTTAGCTTGCGATTCCATACTATAAGTGACACAGATTGACCGAACCTCCCGTCGGCCATGCATCCCTTCACGCTGTGTCGCCGCTTGGGATTCGGGGTAATTTTTTATAGAGGTTTTCTTCCTCGCGGTCCAGCCGGCTAAGGCAAGACCCTCGGTCCCGTACGTGGCCGCGAGACATGACCACGACACCACGAAACGGGGTTACGATATTGACGGTGAGCGAACAGGGCTTCTGCTCGCTCGTCCGACGGAGGTGTTAACGCACGTCAGACCCGCCCAGTCTCCGTGCTAGCACAGCGCGCGAGCGCAGCGCCGCTGGAGAGATCCCACCCTATACGCGCTCAACGGGACAACTCTGCTACGAGCAGAGCGCCGGAGCGCGTTCCTCCCCGAGTCGGTCGTTAGCCGTAGGCAGCAGCAGTTCCGCAATCGCAACTGTGCAGCTGCTGCTGCCTACGTTTCCAGGGTGCACCGCGCGGAGGTCACCGACTGTAGCACCCCGGTTATATATAATCTGCAATAACACAGGTCTACTTTTTATCCCAAAAATGTACGGATCCCGTGGGATTCGGTTACTTTGATTATCTCGCGGATAATCTTATGTTTGATTATATCCTTGAGAGAGACTCCAAGCATAGCCTGCTCCATAGCACGTTGAGTGACTTTAAATTTGTGTACTAATCCCATCATCAGTGTCCATGTCTCGGAGCCATATTTCAAAACAGGTAGGGCGCACTGCTCGAAGACTTTTGTCTTTAAGCATTGCGGAATCTTCGAATAGAAGACTCGACAAAGCCTACCAAATGCTGCCGAGCCCAACTGAATCCTCACGTCACATGCAACTAATCAGCGTACAAGAATTATTCTGTTGAATGCAAGGGCAATACATAATTTAAAATTTGAAATCGTTTATTGCTGTTCATAATTTTTTGATGATTTATAATTACATGAGGTAAATCATAAAAATAAAAAATGTTTATTTATATAAACGTTCACTTTAATCCAAATGTAACTTCTCTTGTAAAGAAGAAGATTCTCTTCTTCTCTTGAGAAAAAAAAGACATAATCCTCCGCGTTATTACCACAGCAGTTCAGAATCCTGTAGATTTTAATGTTTTCTTGACCAGCGGTCAATCATCATAAGCATAATAAGACGATGACGATTTTAAGCAAATATTTTTAGGCCTAAAAACTCAGCCGCATCAATCGAATTTCAAATTATACACGTCTGATATTGATCTGAAGAAATAAAATCTTTTGCAAAAAAAACGGGCACTTAAGCAAAGAACTATTTTATAGTTACTATTACTTAGTTTGACAATTTTAGGTATTGTTATCCTCAGAATTTTATAAATTAATTAGGAAGGAATAGTTTTCATCAGTTTTATCATAACATTTTAATTAAATTATTAAGAAATAATGTTTAAGCTCAAAACACTATGATTGTACCTGCTCGCTAAATAAAAATGAAACGCGTTGATTTCTTTGTTTTTCTTGAATACATTAAAAACAGATAAAAGTTTATTATTGAGTGTGACCCCCTCTTGCTGAAATCACAGCTTGCATTCGTCTGGGCATGCTAGTGGGTATATCTTTTATGGTTTCTTGGGGAATACGTTCCCACTCCGCGGTAATCACATTCTTTAGCTCTCTGATGGTCTGCGGAGCCGGCTGCACTGATCTCACTCGTCGCTTCAGAACGTCCCAGACATGCTCTATGGGATTGAGGTCCGGACTTCTAGCTGGCCAGTCCAAACGACGAATTCCGACTTCTAGCATATACGCATCCACACCGCCAGACCGGTGGGCGCGAGCGTTGTCGTCCATAAAAATTGAGTTTTCGCCAAGAGCGGTTAAAGCGGGTTGTGCATAAGGAATTAGAACTTCCGTTATGTATCGGTGTCCAGTCAGTGTACCGTTTTCGATGAAGACTAACTCCGTACGATCCATAGAATTTATTCCTGCCCAAAACATAACAGAGCCCCCTCCATAAGGTGTGATTTCTTCAAAACATGCCTCTGCAAAGCGTTCTCCTCGTCTACGTAGCACTCGCCGACGTCGGTCTTCACCATGCAGAGATATCCTGGCTTCATCGGAGAACAATACCCTATCCCAGTCTTCATGAGTCCATGACACACAATTTCGAGCGAAGCTAAGCCTGGCAACTCGATGTCCACGGAGTAATTTAGGGCCGCGTGCCGGGCGATGACTGTGTATATTAGCAGCGAGAAGCCTCCTCCTGACCGTCCATAGACTAATTTGCACATTTCTTACTTCTTCGAGGGTGTTCTTGAGGTCCACATAAGAAGATTTGCGATTTCTCAACGCTTGACTAACTAGAAAACGATCATCCCGTGGTTCGGTACATGTCTTTCTGCCAGAACCAGGCCTTCTCTTGACGGAACCGGTCTCTTGATAGCGCTGCCAGGTCCTTTGAACTGTCGACCGACTCACATTTAGCCTCTGAGCCACGAAGCATTGACTGCAACCTTCTTCAAGCAGCGCAATAATTTTGCTCGCTTTTATCACTTTATCTACCATTTTCGAGATTGCTAAACAGCAATAACAATACTTTTAAATGTCAAGGACACCAGATAATTTAATAAAAATTGACAAAAAGTTAATTAGAGTCGATATTAACTATAGGGAATTCGCGCCACAAAATGTAGTTAAAAGTTATTTTCTTTGAAAACCAGGCTCAGTCAAAAATTTGAATTTGGAATGTACTCTTATAAACATTATGGCACTTTTATAACTGGCCAGTAACATGTTCAAATGATTAAAACCTTTTTGGTATTTTATTTTTTTCAGCCAGGAAGAAAATCGAAACCGCCCGTTTTTTTTGCAAATGAGTGTATAATTTCGGTTTTCGGAAACAAGTTTTGGCAACTTTTTTTGTCAATATTTAACAAATTAGGAAGATGATATTTTTTGCGATACAGTTAAATTGTTTAAAAATAACCAAAATTGTATTTCATAAATTATTATATCGCCGCTTTTGACAAATATTTAATTAATATTTTATACACAGACGGGCTTGCATTTTATTAAATGAATAGATTAATTTAACGAACTTGACACAGAATACAAAGCAGACGCTTTAGAATAATGGTGTTTGCATATAATATTAATAAAGAGCACAATGTGTACAATTTTGGTGCAACATTTCGGAAGTCGCCGCAACTGTGACACAGCATGCAAATTACCGTAAAAGCGAATTTGTGTTTTCAAATGCAAAGTGCTTACAAAGGTTTAAATTTGCAATTCCATCATAAAAGCGACGCGAATTATACGTTGAAATGTTAAACCGATGCAATAGTTTGCCGTTCGGTGCTTTCGAATAGTTCAATTGGTTTCGCAAAAGCCTGAGTCTATTAGAAAACTTCAAAATTTTAGCGCAAATTACCCTTTTGTAGCTTAGAGAGTCTTTTTAGTTTATAGAGAAATTATCTTGGTTGTTGTTTTTGTAAGGGTTTTTTTTTTTGATTTTCTATTGTTAATCGATTATTCTATGTGTATCGATTGATTGGGGCATATTTGATGTAAACTTGAATTTTTTTCTATCTTAACATTGTTTTCACTTTTTTTTTTTCATTTCTTATTTGAATTGATATCAAATTGAATAAAAGTTCCGAAAGTCTCGAAAACATATAGACATTAAAATATTTAACTTAAATGATTTTCTTTTCTTAAATTTTCTGAGCGTGGCGTTGCCGAGCAAAAACGGGTCTCCACTCTCCATACCTTCGACGCCATACTGAATTAATATGTGTATGAAAGTGTACAGTGTATACTCTGATAATACGTCATACAATAATTTATAACAACTAATTTATTTGGCAACGAAATTATTTCATAAAATTGCATCTACTTTGAAAATATTTCAAAAAAATACACTTCCTGATGCACCACTTTTTTATGTAGGCATACAGCCAAAAGGTAGTAAAATTAAAATATTTCTGGACAGTACTCACACGATGCAAAATCTTATAAGTGACAAAAACCATGCAAGACTTCTAGCTTTATCAAATAAAGAGTCAGATTATTTGCTACACGCAATGCCGTCATAAAACCTTGGGTCACTTTTAGATACTAAAAGTTTTCGAATTAATGTTGATCTCCGGTTGAGAGCAACACTGTGCTTTGAACACAAATTTTCGTGCAAAAAGGAGGTTATTATTTCGGGCTACACGGCCTTTCATGCAGAAAAAGTTCAAGTAGACTCTTCAGCCACAGTTCCTTGAATGAAATCACTAAAAGAGCTCTCGTTGAGCCTACTGGAAGTAGTCCCAATAATAGCAGGAGACCTGATGGATTAACACTTGTTATTGGAAAGGAGATTGGTGCTTTTGTGCGACACAACAATCAACACATTAGCTTCGTCATGTACTCATGTTAGTTGAATTAACGGTTTCAGCCTTAAGAGCGGGAGCCGTTGTGGAAAAACTGAAATGACTAAACGACGCAAATATTCGCCATTTAACCCAAATTATGTAAATAACTAGTAATAACTAGCTTTAAAATTTTGCATTGTAAATATGTATAATATTGTAAAATTTCTAAATAAATTTTATTAAAATTCAAAAAAATATAAATAAAATGATATTTTTTTATATTTCTATAAAGCTCAAAACCTTTTTTATAATGAAATATACAGGAGAAACACTAAAACACTACATTAAAATAAACAATTTACAATTCCTAAAAGAATGAATCACATTTTTTATGAAAACTTATGAGCTACTTTCGTTAATTTTTAGACGCAAGTAAACAAACAGCGACAATCTCATGAATTAACGGTTTAATGTCTTATATACTTTATTTAATCACTGTAATTACGCTAATGGTAATTAACGAAAAAGTTTAACAAAAACAAAGCATTACCATCTGCCATTAACGAGGATTTTATTCGTAGTGCACATAAAAAGGCACTCAATTTATATCTGCTGATTTACAATTTATCTCCTGCCAAATTGGACGTTGATTCTTTAAACAGATAATTTGTCGGACAGTGATAAATTAATGATAAAATAAGCGTTGATAATGATCTGAGGGAGGAACTGTCCGCACGACAACCCCTGACAATGCAAACGCACCGTAATAAATGAATGTGATATCTGAGAAAAAAAATAAAAGAGACGTTCGATTTCTATTTTTCTTGTCGAGAGGCAGACAAATTGACTTTCTATTAAAAATCGAACCCATTAGGGTGAAATATCATTGGTATTTTTGTTCGTGTAAGATTTGCATTACTGATGAAATTTATTTCCCTGATGGCAGTCATAAGATTCATTTTCATTTGACATTGACAAGAAAATAGAATATATAATATAAAAATAGAAATATATAGAAATAAAAAAGGTAATTTTTATAATATTTGTTTAAATATTTTAAGATTTATCTGCCGAACGTAGTCCTCCCCGATCGACTCCAAGAGCGATCGGTGTAAAGCAGCTTCCAACCAACGGCTTTTGGTGACTCTCCTTAAAGCTCCATTTATATTTCCAGACAATGAGAGCGTTAGACACGTGCCGTGTCAGACAAAATAATTATCTTAATAAATTGTCAACTTATCCCTCACTTAAAACAGCCCATCACTCTATTTTGTTCAAAATCGACAGAATTTATTAGAAAAAAAAAAAGGTTACATTAGTGTCTTCATGAGTAAATAAACTAAGTAAACACTATAAAGAACATATATTAATATAAGCCTTTGTGTGCTGTCCATTTTCCTACTGTGAGGTCGCGGATTCTCCTGAGATGAAAGTGAACTGAACTAAACTCTCTCTTCATCATATAGGAAAACAGCTTAATCTATCACGCTGCTGCATTACGTGGTCGATGACTAACGATTGGTTTCAGATATCTATGACAACTGGGTCCGCTGTCTTAACGTGCTCTCTGAGGCACCGTGGGGAGACCCACAAGAACATGCACCCAGACTAGAAACAAATATTTAAACAAATACAAATATCTGCCCCGAACGGGAATCATCATGAAGGCATTTACAAACGTAGGTTTAAGGCCAGTATATTCGAGCGTTGTAGGTATTCAGCGCTACCTCCCTCCCCGCGCGACTAGTTATGCGAAGTCTCCGATCAAATGAACTCTCGATGACCCCGCGCGCGGCGACGGCGCACGGAAATAATTAAATATATAATTTTACAGTAACTTACTAGGTTTTTTTTTTACTTTAGGTTATTTCATAATTCAGTTTTGTTTTCGATCCTGAAGGCACAGTATAAAATGCAACATAAACATTTAATACCTAAGAGAAGTAGATAAAAACCATTATTTAATTTTTTATGGGTTTATAGCTAAAAAATATATAAATATATAAATAAATATACTTAACACACACACACGGTCGTCTGTTCCTAAGGTAAGCAACTTAATGCCTGTGTTTTAGGTAACAGCCGACTGATATACTTTTTTTTTTAAATAATTATACATATAGAAATAAACATATATTACACCCAGACTCGGGGCGGGAATCGAACCCACAACCCTTGGAGCAGAAAACAGGGTCACTGCAAACTGCGCCAACCTTAATTTATATTAATTATCAGTAATTTTTTTTTGTTAATTAATACACTTTACAACATTTAATACCTAAGAGAAGTAGATTTAAACTTTATTTCGTCTCTTAGGTATTAAATGTTTATGTTCCACCTATTACTGCCACCAAGGCCCTGCGCTGGGGCTCCCAAGCGGCGCATTCCTCCAGGATGTGACGCGCCGAGTCGATTGGCGCGCTACACTCGTGGCAAAATCAGGGGTGGCTTCTCGCCTAGCGATTTGGTGCAGGTACTTACCGAAGCAACCGTGCCCGGTAAGCACCGGCGACAGCCGAAACGTAAGGACCCTATGCCGCCTGTTGACCCAGCGACGAAGGTGAGGACGTCGCTCTGTCCATTGCCTGTCTCAATTCGTTGTCGGCACCTCGCAGGTTAGTCCCATTGTCGGACCAGATTTGAGCAGGTTGTCCTCGTCGAGCTTTCATTCTTCTTAAATTCATTATCACTGAGTCTGTGTTCAGTGACGTCGCTATCTCTAGGTGGATCGTTCTTACAGTGAGGCACGTGAATACTGCCACGTAACGTTTCTGTTGGCTGCGTCCCACGGTGACTGTTAATGGTCTGAAGTAGTCCACCCCTGTGTATGTGAAGGGTCACTGATGGTGAGCTAGGCGACACGCAGGTAGGTCTCCTGTTCTCGGGTGTGGCGGGATCGCTGCCCTAATCCGGCAGTTTAGACACTGTGGAAAGAGCGTTCTTGTGACGGGCCGCAGGCGTAGTATCCAGTAGTGCTGTCGACATTCGTTCACAGTCGCCTCGACTCCCGTGTGATGCCTCGTTCTATGCATCGCTATGATCCACAACTTCACTGTGTGATGATTTCTATCTAGTATCATCGGGTTTTTAGATGGCGTTGATAGTTGCTCCGCGGCGTTAATACGACAGGGAGGGCTCTCTCTGCACACTCGATGCTCAGCTGCTTGAGGCGACTGTTTCGGGTAAACGACTTCCCGTCTTTAATGCTTTCTACTTCATTTGGGAAAGATTCTTCTTGGACTGTTCTCATGAATAGGTCTTCAGCTTTCCTGATAAGTTCCGCGGAGACCGGACGAACCTCCAAAGTTTCTTCGAGCTCTACTCTTATTTTCTGGCGTGTTTTCAGCTTCTTGTTCGTCCTTTTCCAGTCTGGGTCTTTTAACGCGCTTTTCTTAGTCCTTTTATAGTTGAATCGTTGTGTATTGGCTCGACAGAGTTCTATAAACTGTAGCACTCGAGCCGTCGTGTAGCGGAGTATGTTCCAGCTGGAGTACCGTGTGCAGTCTGGTAACCCTTCTTTGAGTCGCGGCTGTTTACGATCGGTGACGTGATGAGTCCTTTCTTCGCCTGTAGGTTCGGTTGACGACGACAAGGCGGACGTTTCCGTGGGCCAGGTGGACTCCGGATGATAAGGAAATTCAGGACCTGTGTACTATCTGTGACCACTGCTGAATCCCGCTGGTACGTCCCGCGCCGCGTCGTCGGCTACGTTTAGCCTGGTTGGGACCCATCGCCATTCGCTGACCGTCGAAGAATCTTCAATTGCCGCTAGCTGCTAGCTAGCCGCTGTTAGGTGAAAATACTAATATAACTTATTGAAATTTTGGATATGCTAATATATCGGTCTAAGATATCGATGACAATCATTATATTCTAGCTAAAAATAGATTGAGTGTTCATTAAACTTACGAGTACTTATCTGATCGCTTTTCTAAGCTTACGTAGTTCACGTCTAGATATTTTCTTTTTATTTCTAGTTTTATTCCCCATTTTATATCTACACTACACTGCTATACATTAAAAACACTTCCAACGTTGTTAGAGTACTAACTAAACTAATCTAATAAAATAATCAATAATAATCTATACTAATAGATAAAACTGAAGAGTTTGTTTGTTTGAACGCGCTAATCTCATGAACCACTGGTTCAAATTTAAAAATTCTTTTTGCGTTGGATAGTCCATTTACTGAGGAAGAATTTAAGCTATATAACATCACGCTACGACTAATAGGGGCTGAGTAATAATAAGAAATGTTACAAAAACGGGAAAAAATAATCTTTTTTGAGAGCTTCCGTTGCGTCCTTTATTATTTCTCTTCTCAAGACATTTTTTAATTATAGTTCCACTTTTAAAGTAAATATAACATCACTCTTTTACTGTAAATTTTCGAAAAAAAAACTCAGTAATATGTTGAACGACCCAAGAATCAAACCTGAGACCCCTTGCTCGGCAGTAACGCTTGGTACCACTGGACCAACGAGGCGAAAATATTTAAGTACGTTTTTCCCTCAAATTAACGCGGGTGAAACCGCGGGGCACAGCTAGTACTAAATAAAATTATCCAATCTATTTCTCAAACCACACTATCCATTCTCTGAGGATAGAGAGGTTCACTGGCGCTCGAATTCCTAAGAGACAAGACCGGACCCTATACATCGGTTTTCACACAAGAGGAAAAGAAGACGTTGATAGACAAGGGATACGGCACCGGACAGGGATCGAGCGTCATGACTATCCACGAGGCACAGGGACAGACACGCGAGGCAGTCATCATTGTCCAGACAAAGACTAGGAGGCTGCGGATTCATGACAGTGTTCCGCATGCTGTGGTCGCGGTGACCAGGCACACAAAGACCTGTGTCTACTACACCGACGACGGTGGTGATGCAATCGGTCGTTTTGTCGGCCTCGGTGGAGGCCACAACGAAGGAAATACTCGAGCACACCCTCAAGATGGCTATACATAAAAGAGACACCGCCGTCATTGAGGATGTGCTCGAACAGCTTCCCTCGGGGGATGGCTGCGGCAGAGTCTCCAATAAATAATACAAAAATAAAGAGCCCAAATGTAAATGTAGACAAGCCGTAAAAATGTGGTGGCTGGTATGTATGTACTAACAAGCAATGAAATATTAGATTATATTAGATCAAGGATAAACGCATGTACATAGAAAATAAGAAACATGATGTAAATAGATGTAAGAAAAAAAAAGACAAAATAAAATTATATATATAATATATATGTGTGTGTGTGTGTGTATATGTATGTGTGTATATTTGTATATGTAAATTATATTTGTAAATAAAGATTATGTTTATTAAAAATGATTATATGTATGTAAATATGATTATATGTATTAAAAAAAATTATAATAATAATAAATAAATAATGGTCAGTATACGGACTTGCGTCATAGAGATCCTGACAATAAGTCTAGCTAATGTAAGTCTAAAATAGTACGCATGAAACTATATTAACAATCTTATATTAAATTATATCTTATATTATTACATTTAATTAAAAAAAGGCACAGGCAAATATAAGCCCGTGGATATTTTTGTTATTAAAAAAAAATCCAATCTTTAGAGGGGGGGGGGACGCCGCCAGGCAGCAGAGATACAGGTCCTACTTCGATGACGCCTCGCAGGCAACTAAAGCGAGGCGCGCGGGCCGTTTTCTTATATAATTTAAATATTTAATATTTACAAAAATAGAAACATTTATTTAAAAAAGTAACCGTTAAATGTTCTACTAAAAGTTATTACCTATTTTTACATGTGAATATTGTAACTTAAAATCTGATATTCTTCGAATAAAACTCGAAAAATAATCAAAAACATCCTTTCTTTATGTTTTTTTTTTATCGAGTCAAGTTACAATTATCGTGTTTTGAACCGTTGAATAATCAAGAACGTTTGTTAAACTATAACATATATTTTTAACGGATCAAAAAAATGAATATTACTATGTTTAAAACTCTATCAAAAACAGGTGATTTGGGATATACTGGCCTTAAAATATAAAAATTATTTCTTATTGATTCTTTTATTAAAAAAAAGTCCTATTTTTCTATTCACAGCATTAAGAAACGAGTAGCAAATATGGGCCATTGCGATGAAATATTACTCCTAGTTTTTACTATCACAGAACAAACGAACAACACACTATTTTAAAATTATGAAAAACAATACACTTCTAGGCACAGCGGCCGTCGTCATATCCTTTGTAGCATACCATGTGCAATGGAATTGCAGGCGTTGTTCCATATTATTATAATACACCAGAATATAAAATAAAATCTTATATAATGCATGTAAAAGGCATTACTATCTCTAGTATAGCGAAATAATGTATTTCATTTCCTTGGTCCACTTTTTAATATTAAAACGTTCATCATACGCAAGAAAATATAAAATTGTTTGATTTTTTTTTTTGAAAAATATGAAAAATATTATTTTAATTGCAAAAGCGGAATATTTTGGAATTATATGGTATTAAATAACAACCTAAGTATGATTAAAAAAAATGTTCGACTAATTATTACTAACCAATGTCACGGTTGCTGTCTCCGGGCGTCTGTCATAATCTAAGTCTTAAGTGATAGTTTCTGTCGCTTTGGATGCCCCTATCTGAGTGACATAATTAATTATATCTTCTTACAGTCTTACTGCAGTAAAACCGACCCTGTTTATTAATGTGGAACATTATTCAAAAGCAACCGCAGATGAAACTTGGTGCCCGAACATAAAACACTCTTGAATTATATTCATTCCGCTCGTTAAAAGATAGTTGAGTGGAAAACTTGACTTCCATGATAGTTGCGTTTCTCTTAAGGCTTGCCTTGAATTTAATAATGGATAATGACCGTGACAAACTTTTCTGAACTTTTTGTGATTGTTGAAATAAAATTAATGATACTTCAAATCTAGGTGAATGACGTATTGTATATTCAGAAGTAAGAATTAAAAAATAATAAAAATAAAAAGTGTGCAAAATGCAAAATATAATCATTAATATAGACGAAATGAATATTGTTTTTATTTGGAACTACTAATACCACTTTCTAATTTAACGAATCAGCAGTTTTAATTCGCATAATCATATTTATTTACTAACATAAATCTTCATCATAAAATACTTTCAAAGAGTATTTCAAAATGAAACTTTATCAAAGGTACAACATATATAAAGTAAATAATTAACTCGCGTAATAATTCTATTAAAATATGGCTATTTTGCATCTCTCTCTTAAATATGCATATTATTCAGTTCTTCAGGGAAAACTCTGAAAAGTCGTGAGTAATATTTTAACTAGCGAATAAAGTCAGTCCTAAAACTTTCTTACTTGATTCGCTCCCAATAGTATTGGCATGCAAATTTCCTAAATACTCCCGAGTCCATTCGGGCACGAGTGGATAATAGAGGGTAAACTCCGTTTCTACTATGAGAGCCATAACTTGAATCCCTTATGTGGGCCAATCCCAAGTATCAGATTGCTAGCTAACATAACTTATCGATTCGTTCACTTATTTCACAACCTTTTTCATCAGTCATAAAGTCTATCTATATCTATACTTGAATAGTCTAACAAAGTGAAAATTAAAAAAATTAAAGTAAGTTAGTAGTAATAAATCGATTGTTTATCGAAACAGATCTAGGTTGTAACATATCATGCTCAATCTAAAGGAGGAAGTTCGGGATTGTTCATTTGATTAAGGTTTATATTTGTTTGGTTCGATTTATTAAAAGAGAACGACGTGCATCTCGAATGCAAGTTTATTTGCGACTGATTTACATTTTACAATACGAAACGTTAATCTATTTGGACATTCCGCCCGCCAAAGAACATAGTTCTTTAACTACACATAAAAAAAAAACAATTTAACAATAATAATAATCTAACAAAGTCAGAAATATTTATGCGTAAACTTAATACATAACAAGTGTAAATATAAACGTAAACTTAAAAAATAATAAGTGTGGACTGTAATTAATACAAATACTTAATTATAAAATACAACACTACAATAAAACACAATTCTTAATAAAAACCAATTAATTAAATAACAGTCTGACCAACTATACTACATAATTAGGTATGTATTCTATACTTATATCTACTTCTTAATTGCAGTACATAAGTAAATACTTAATATATTAAATCAACGCAGAACGCGTTCGTCTCAGCCGGGCGTATTCAATTAAAATACTTATATTGACAACAAACGCGTTTTACAGATACATTAAACTAAATATAGCAATATAGGAGGATAGTTCAACTGCACTTAGCAACACCGGTAAAGAGTAGATTCGGGTAAATTTATCATAGTACAATATAATATAAATATATATGTTTTTTTTTTTATAAACATATTTCATTTTGTTAAAATACAAATTTTACTCACTGGACGCCTATATTCTCCTGTCTTACATTTTATGGATACAACTCGGGTTACATTATCAGGTCCAGGAAATTTTTTAATAATTTTACCAAGTAACCATTTAGCTGGCGGTACATTATCTTCCTTTAAAACAACAACATCGCCTATTTCTGGTTCATCGCGCTTAGTGTTCCACTTATACCTTTGATTTAAGTTAACTAGGTATTCCTTATACCACCTATTCCAAAAATCTGTTACAATTTTTTGCGTCAATCGCCATCTATCCAACCCAATAACATTAGAATTAGTGTAATCTTCATCTGCAATATTTAATAGAGGTTCACCCACCAAGAAGTGACCTGGTGTCAAGGGTAAGGGGTCATTTGGGTCATCGCTTAACAAAGAAATCGGTCTCGAGTTTAAACACGCCTCCACTTGCGCCAGGACAGTCGACATTTCTTCGTAAGTAAGTGTAGTATTCCCTACTACTTTTCTCAAATGCGTCTTAGTGCCGCGCACCGAGGATTCCCACAGCCCTCCAAAGTTAGGTGAGTGGGGTGGAATATAATGCCAGTTGGTTCGTTCTAAAGAAAGTAGCTCTGCTATTTCTCCAGGAAGAGAAGATTTGGCACTATTAAACATTTCTCGCATTTGCTTATCGGCGCCAACAAAATTAGTGCCATTGTCACTGTATATATCCTGACAATGACCTCTACGAGCAGTAAATCTCCTAAACGCAGCAATAAAACCCTTGGCAGTCATATCGGTTACTGCTTCTAAATGGACTGCTCGTGTAACCATACACACGAATATGCAAATGTAACCTTTATAAGACTTAGCTCCTCGGCCTGGTGAAAATCTTATCAAGACAGGACCACAGTAATCCACACCAGTAGATTTGAATGGCTTACTGGGTTTCAACCTTGCCTCTGGAAGCAGGCCCATTATTGGAGTAGTCTTCCTGGTGGAGTATCTTCGACATATAGTGCAGTCTCTAAAATATTTTTTAACACGCTCCTTAGCACGTAAGATCCAGTACTTGGTTCTAAGAAAGTTTAACATAGCCTGTGGGCCACCGTGCAATGTTTTTGCATGAGCATCCGCAATTAAAACCTTGGTAAAATGATGGTTACCAGGCATAATTATTGGGTGCTTCATGTCATAGCATGTGTCCGATTGTGCTATGCGTCCACTTACCCTTAGTATCCCCTTTTGATCCAAAACGGGACAAAGAGATCGTAACTTACTCTTTTTAGGCACACATCCTCCAGTCTTTAACTGTTTTATTTCAAATAAAAACTCGCGCTCTTGTACTTGTTTAATGCATGCAAATAAAGTCTCGTTCATTTCACTTGATGTGATATATTTAGGTAATTTAGATCTCTTATCTTTTTTTAATTTATATCTCAAAACTCGTCTACAATAGGATACAATTTTTAATAGTTTATTTAAAGATGAATATTTTGACCAAATAAATTCTTCGTCAACGTTAGATAAAACGGTTAAAGACTGGATTCGTTCCTCTTCGTGTGTGTCTTCGACTTGTATGCTCTTTGTGTGTATTGCACTTTCTGACAACCATTGTGGTCCTCTCCACCACAACGTATGCTCTCTCAACTCTTTAGGTTGCAGACCACGCGAAGCACAGTCCGCAGGGTTTGTCTCTGAAGAGACATGACTCCACTGCTGGTAATCCATTATATTTAATATAGTGGACACTCTATTGCTAACAAATGTTGCCCATCGACTTGAGCCTCCCTTGAGCCATGCTAACACTATGGTGGAGTCGGTCCATCCATAGAGATGTTTCTTAGGAATATCCAGAACTTGTGATACTTCACATATAAGCTTGGCTGCTAAGGTGGAGCCACACAGTTCAAGGCGGGGTATAGAAATCTCCTTGACTATTGGGGCAACTCGAGTCTTTGCGGCCAGTAAATGTACATACACTCTATGTGATCTATCAATCACTCGTATGTAAACTGCTGCAGCAAAGGCTGTTTTTGAAGAATCCGAAAATACGTGTAGCTCTCTCTTACACTCTTGTGTAAAATGTACCCACCTAGGTATTTTAAGATTTTTTAAATCGGTTAACTGTTTTCTGTAATTTACCCATTCATCAAGAATTTCATCCGTCAAACAGTCATCCCACTCAAATCCAGATTTCCATAGTTTCTGAATTAAAATCTTAGCATTGACTACTACTGGAGCAATCCATCCTAATGGATCATACAATCTCGCGACTTCTGATAATACTTGTCGTTTAGTGACGAAATCTTTAGGTTCAGGTAAGTTTATTACGTATTCAAAATTATCATTCTTCCTATTCCAACTCAATCCTAACACCTTGATTAAATCATTTAATTTAATAGTTTGCCTTTCACTCGACTCATTTTTTCCTATCCTTTCTAAAAACCTTTCATTATTACTATTCCATTTCTGTAACTCAAAACCACCACTCCTCATTAACTCATTCATCTCCTCATAAATTTTGATTGCCTCACTAACCGTGTCAGAACCGGTCATCAAATCATCCATATAGTAGCATTGTTTTGTTATTGCCGCTGCTAATGGATACCTTTTCTCTTCTAACTCAGCAAGTCTGTGCAATACCTTGACAGCTAGATATGGCGCGCATGCTGTACCAAACGTTAAACGTAACAATTTGTAACGTTTTATAGGCTCTGACGGATCAAATCTCCAGACAATTCTCTGAAAATCTGTGTCCTTGTCTGCCACTCTCACCATACGATACATTTTTATAATATCGGCTACGATACAGACTTTATGATGACGCCATCTCATCAAGATGTGTCTTAAATCTTGTTGTAACCTCGGCCCAACAAGAAGCTCATCATTTAGTGATACACTGTTATCACCTTTGCTTGAAGCGTCAAAGACGACTCTCACTTTAGTGGTGTCCTTATCTTCTCTCACCACAGCATGGTGAGGAAGATAGACAGCCATTGACTTCTGCAACTCACTCTCAGAAACCAGTCTCATGTGATCCATACTTAAGTACTCACTCATAACTCTGTTATATTCTTCTCTTAATTTTAAATCTTTCGATAGCTTTCTCTCTAAATTTTCTAACCTTTTCACTGCTCTCACTTCTGTATTACCATATTGACACTTAGGATCGTCCGTTGCAAAAGGTAATCTCACTATAAATCTCCCTTCATCATCTCTCACTGTAGTTGAATCAAAAAAATCCTCACATACTTTCTCGCTATTAGTCATCTCTTTCTTTATTAAATTAGGCTCATCTTCCATTTCCCAAAACCTTTTAAGTAACTCATCCTCTTTCATATGTACGTGCATGCTAATGAGATTATCCCCTGCTATCGTTCGATATCCCTTTGACACTCTACCTGACAAAATCCATCCAAATACCGTATTCTGAGCTATTAAATTACAATCAGGATGCTTCATAACGCCATCGAGTAATATTTCGCTATAAACCTCTGCACCTAACAGAATATCGATTCTACCTGGCGTGGAGTATGTAGGATCTGCTAAAGGAAGCTTGTCAATTTCTAACCATTTAGAAGTACTTACGTTGGTCGAAGGAAGTAGTGACGTTAAGGAATGCAACACATAAGCGTTAACTAGGATGTAACTAGCTGGATTATGACGTGATTCCAAGCGAAGTGTAACCGTGTTTTTTATCCTCATACGGCCATCCCCCAGCCCCGACACCCAGCCACTTACTGGTTTGCGTACAAGACCTAATAACTGCACAGTTGACTCAGACACAAAAGATGCTTGTGACCCTTGATCAAGTAAAGCACGAATTATGTGTTTAAAACCGTTAGAACGGAATACCTTAACCTTCGCCGTCGCAAGTAGCACGCTGTCAGGTTGTAGTTCTCCTCTAGAAAATGTAGTAGTTATGTGTGTGTCACCTCGTGTTGTACTCGCTCTGTCCTGTTTTGGTTCACTGGATGACGCTGCGGCTGCCTTTTCCAGGCTACTAGCTGGCTCCTGGTTCTCTCTCTCAAAGTGTAACATCGTGTGATGTCTTCTCCCACATTTTTTGCAGCTGAATGACTGACGACACTTAACTACCGCATGAGTTGATGACAGACAATTAAAACACAATTTACTGGTCTGAACGAAGTCCTGTCTTTGCTTAGGTGTCATAAGGTTAAAACGCTTGCACTGGTTGAGATAATGAATTTCATGACACATCGGACATTCTTGTTTAGATTTTGACTTGTTCTCCTTATCCTTCTCTAATGATGCGTGAAAAGATTTCGATTTAGCAGCAGACTTGGATTGTTGCGCGGCGCGGTTACCGTTTGTATCTATCATTTCTAATGTCCTGAATCTGTACTCTAAATAATCTCTCAATTGTATCCAAGTGGGCAACTCATCACATTTCATATTTAACTGCTGTTCCCATTGTTTGACAGATTCCGTGTCCAATTTTGAAACGACTAAGTAAACGACAGACGCGTTAGCGTAACTAGATTCAGTACTAATGCCTAAGTTCTCCAAAGACTTAAGACAGGTAGATGTGGTATCCAACAAACTCCTGATTGCATTGGCTGACTCTGTTTGAATTTTCTTTGTGCCAAATAAAGTCCTCATAACAGCATTGCAGTTATAACGCTTGTTATTGTATCGCCGAACTAACTGCTTCCATGCTTCTTCATAATTTGCATCAGTCGTTGAAAAATTACTTAGTAGATTTAATGCTTCTCCACTCAAATTAGACTTCAGGTAATGTAATTTCTGTACCGATGAAATATTCTTATTATTGTGTATTAATGAAGAAAACATGTCGTAAAATGTTGGCCACTCTTCATATCTGCCCTCAAAGGTAGGTAGTTGTATGCGAGGTAGTTTTATATCACTACAATTATTGTTCGCGCTATTGTAAACTGCTGGGCTAGGTAATTCGGTAACTGACGGCAAAAACTGTTGCAAAGCTTCTCGTAAACTTGATTTATACTGCACATATAACTCCTCAAAAATCTCATATTTTCCTTCAGTAAAATATGATTCCTTCTTACCTTTCGCCCTAGCAACTACTTCCTTGTGTCCGTCTTTAAAATCTTTAAATAATTGTTCTAACAACTCCAATCTCGTTTCTAAGTACTGACGCTTAATTCTTTCTTTCGAAGTTTTCTTAAAATTTCTCTCAGCCTTCATCAAATTATCGTACAACTCATCTTGTAATGAAAGAAGTGCCTCCATTATAGTAACAAATAAACTCGCACAGCAATCACAGTAAAAAATACTCCGATCGATCACTTGTTTTACTTAATAAGTTATCTCAAAATAACAGTTTGTTAATTTTAATCTCTTTAAACACTCACTCAATGTACTGTTATTATGATTTACACCAAAAGTCACATAGGTACATACTTTGTAAAGAACTTAACACTCAATAAATTTCACTGTGACTACTCGTTTTTTAAAAATTGTTTTATAATTTGCACATTATCAATAAGTAAAAACGTTTTTATATGACTGACTATCGCACACAAGTTATAATCTTTTGTTCTCGCCGGTCGGCCGGGCTCGATGCTCCTTAATATGCTCCGGTTCGAATATGGACCAAATATTCATTTGATTAAGGTTTATATTTGTTTGGTTCGATTTATTAAAAGAGAACGACGTGCATCTCGAATGCAAGTTTATTTGCGACTGATTTACATTTTACAATACGAAACGTTAATCTATTTGGACAGGGATTATATGTCAGTAGCCATAAGCTTTAGTGCGGATGTTACCTAAAATGTTTTCTAGATATTTTAATAAATTATTAAAAATATCTCTCAAATTAATGTTATTATATTTACATTTCAATGTTTGACAAAATGATTTGGTTTTGGCATTAGAGTTGATAGGATACAATTTTGAAAATTATATGTTTATGACGGTTTTGGTATAAAAATTGCAGCGACCATAAGTAGGGAACTTTTGTAGCTGCAACTGGGATCTGTTAACGAAAACTTATTAGAAGTTGACAGTTGCCAATGACCAGTTTATAAATTTAAAAATAAATATTTTATAATTAAAAATATATATTAAATTTAAGGGCCATCATTAAATAAAAAGGAAAAAAGACATAATAATAATCTGCATTTTTTTTTTAAGTAACTTGTCTCTAAAAGATTATGTTCTTTAAACATCAAGGACCTTTTCACATCATGTGTATAATAGCTTCGCTAAATAGGTCTAATTACTTTCGACGTGCCATTCTTCAACAGCCTAATTATACGCAGCGCAATTAAGCTCCTTTGAGTCGAAATCCAGGCCAAATAACAATATCTAAGTTTAAAAAAAATCTAATTTATAAGAAACAGAAATGAGTATGAATGCTACAAAAGATCATATTTTAAGCCTAAAATTATAATAATTTTTAACATAAAAATGTTAAGTAAACAAAAAGTTATCTATATATTATTTTCTAATCTTTATTTTCTTGTGGCCCTATAACTAATACTATAAAGACACAAAAAAAGAAGATTAAGAAAGATAGGCTATAAAAACGTGACAACAGAGTAGATGAGATAGAGATTGCGTGACATACAGCTGTTGTACCTATTATTATTTTATCTATACTATAATACTATAATATTATAAAGCGGCAGAGTTTGTTTGTTTGTTTGAACGCGCTAATCTTAGGAACTATTAGTTAGAATTGAAATATTTTTTTTTTGTATTGGATAGCCCATTTACCGAGGAAGGCTATAGGCTATATAACATTACGCTACGACCAATAGGGGCTGAGCAATAATAAAAAATGTTACAAAAACGAGAAAAAATAATCTTTTTTGAGAGCTTCTGTTGCGTCCTTCATTATTTCTCTTCTCGAGACATTTTTTGACTATAGTTCCACTTTTAAAGTAAATATAACATCACTCTTTTACTGAAATATTTCGAAAAATAAAGAAGAAACAAAAACGTTGAACGACCCAGGAATCAAACCTGAGACCCCTTACTCGGCAGTAACGCTTGCGACCACTCGACCAACGAAGCGGGTACCTACTCTTAAAGTAATTGTTTAAAAATATTTAAGTACGTTTTTCCCTCAAATTAACGCGGGTGAAACCGCGAGGCATAGTATAATTATATTCAGTTACACAAACATATAATAATAAAAGTTTCAACGGTATTCTGTTTTATAATTTATTTGCAATATACTTTACAAGTAAAGGAATTTTGTTCTCAAATCCTTATTGCCTAATCGTGTGCTCAGCCACATGATCCAAATTATATGAGCGAGAAAGAAAAATAGATTGTCATTATTCTTCGCCAACTTTCGTCGCTGACTGAGAGAGTCATGTTTTTTATATTAGCAATTTATCTTATTTGTCAAAAATATATAACTACGTTATCTTTACATTGTAATATCAATCAAGTTTTGATATATTATTTAGGTTTAATTGTGTAAGTTTCTAAAGAGATATGAAAGTTGTACGACGGTTATTAATACGACTATTTTTTTAATGTTTTGTACTGTATTAAATTTTACGTCCGTTTATTGTTTTAATGTACTAAAAGCCGTACCGTTATAACACAAAAATTATTCTTTTAACTATTTTATTTTAATTTTAATATTTAAGTTATAACTTTTAGTTATGTTAATACTGTTGACAAAAAAAAAACTTAATTATGGTTGACTTCCATTAAACATTTGCAGAAATTCACATATTTACATACAAAATCGATTTACCACATGCTAGCTTTTTCAATCTAAACTTATAAAATAAACAATACTACAGCGAACAAACTTAACAAGGTAATAAACCTTGCAACCGTAATTTTCTCAACAAATAGAATATGTTGAACATGCCTCACTTGTTTTGAGCAGTATTGTATTATGTTGGCGGCCATCACTGTGCTTTCAAGCATTCGCTTCCTTACGAAACGGCAGTTAGGAATATTTATTGCGTAAAGTTGTGGCGTGACTCCACTTTTTTGCCAATTGTAGCCATTTTTGTATCGTCGTCTTATGTTTTCCGTAGATACATTGAACATTACTAAAGCTTCAATAGTTGTTTCAATTGACTTCCTCCATGTATATTTTTCTTCCGCACCATTGTTTTTGTAACAAGTATAAAATATGTTATTTTTGTGTTAAGTACTTTACTATTTATATGCTACGAAATATAAATAGTAAAGTACTTAACGCAATAACGCAATAACGCAAAACGTACTTTATGCAATTAATAAAAATAATAATTGAGTTACACAGCTAAAGTGAAGTGGTAATTTAAGCAAATATAAATATGCAACACTGTTTGTTCTTCGGTTTTAGGTATATTCTAAAAAATTATTACATTTTTATACTCTAAAATATACTAGATCATTTAAATATAATTATAAGTAATAAATTTAATATATTATAATTTAATATAATTTTAAAATAGTAAAATGTATTAAATAATTCTGTAGGCTTCTATATTAAAAGTATTTAGGCCATTTTAGAGGCCAATGGAAGAGATTTGGAGCTATTAAATAATAAGTTTTTTATTTTATAAAACTTACAATTTTATTTGAATATTTGGATATTCAAAAAATTCTTGTTTTACTTTATTTTAATAATTTTATAGAAATTTCGAAACCAATTGCATACTACGCGACAGTTACCGAAGAATTAATACATTCTAACAGAAATTACGTTCATATGAAACGTTCACTAATTAATACCCCAATTGATACTTTAAATACTGAATAATCTGAGCGAATAGACATTTGGGTCTTATTAAAGTGAACAACCCATCTTGTAACGGAATGGACGGGACTTATGCAAATGAACGAAGGGTAAAGTGCCTCTGGATTAAAGGGACGAGAGTGACGGTCTGTTTTTACAATGCCACATGGTGTTAAGGCTAAACAATACAAGCAAATGAAAAGACAATACATTCAACAACAATAACACATCACTCTTGGTCCAAACAACATAAAGGTCATTATAAAATATTCGTCATCTCCACGTCCTGTCTGGCTGAGGCGTGAATTATGCAAGATTTTTTCCCGTCTGTCTGTCATTACAATGGACCTTGTGTGTGAGAATTGCAGACTCAAAAAAAATTCTTTTGTTCGAAAAGTTTTTCACTTGTTTGCTGTCTACACATATTTTCATATTTGCGAATGTGTATTAAAGAAACTAAAATTTATTAGGTCAAAACTATTCATATCGTCCAAAATAAAAAAAACATGTTTTACTAAATTAAATGTTTTTAAGATTTATTGAAAATTTTAAAAATCAATATTTTCAAGAAATAAACTTTTTTTTCGTATTTTACATATCATGTTAGCATATTTTATAACAATAAACAATATTTTAATCATAATATATAAAAGTTATTTTAAATAATAATTTTAAGTGACTGTGACAAAGTTCACAGAGTGTTATCTTTAATTAAATCTCTTGTCTTGGAACAGACGCTAAAATATAATACATTCAAAATATCGAACTATGATCGGTAAATTTTTATAATGTCCTCTACACATATTTAAATTTACAATCTTTCATTCATTATTATTTCTTTATTAAAAGAATGTGTCCGTAAAAATAAAAAGATTAAAGGTAAACAGAGATAAACGAATCGAGAAAATATTTTCTTCTTTATTTATCTACACCGTGCCGTTAAGATATTTCTGAGGCCGTCTGATAAGTACGTATATATCGCCTCTAATCTCCTCTTATGTCTTTGTTTTAGAAAACCTCCCGGGAGCCCGGCGAACGTGTACCACAGGATTAAGAGTACATTATCTATGTCAATACTAAGGAAGGATCATTTTGAGAAAACATTTTCGTATATCACATAAACCCTTAAAATAAAGAGCCATTCGGGAACTATTAGAAAAGATTCCCTCACCGCAGAGTTTTTTTTTTTGGTAAGGTAGAATGTTATTTACGTACGACTACGAATATTTTATTTACCTTTTGCCCTCTTCGTAGTATATTCAAAGAATTCTTAGAATAGAAAAGGACATAACTGTCTTAAATTATTTTCTCTTGTTATGTAGCCATTTTTGGTAATGTTAAATTTATTTGAATTAAGACGATGTTAATTTTTAATTGATATAAAACGAAATTGTAGCAATTTTTTTAAATTAAAATAAAATTACAGATACATTTAAAATATGTAGCTATAATAAAATCATCAATCTTTAAGTCAAGTCGTTATAAGTTCTATAATATTTGTGATATGAAAATGTTAAATGGCTATCTATTACGGTTCCAAAGAAACAATTTTGTGAGCGACGGACGGATAGATAGCGGGTATATGGAACCGTTAAAGTTAAAGTACAAAACCCTTTTTTATAGTCGTTAAAATGCATGCTAAATCTGTCGCAGTATTTTTAAGCAGTTTAGTCGACCGGTTCGCAGAAATACGTAGCGCCCGCATGGCGCCGGACTGAGATAAATTACGATCATCATACTAACTATCGAACTCACGATGCGATTCCGTAACACATCGCCAATAAATCTTTTCAACTATTTGCTCATTCGTCACTATTCGTCAGTGATGTCTTTTCAGACAAATATGTTACAGTGTATTGGCAGTAGTAGATGCTATCAGAATAGTGTGATTCTCCGTCATCTAATACCTATTAAAATTTTGTAAAGAATAATAGTACTATTATTATACTTAATAGGTAAGTATGTAAAATATAATAATAGAATATACATCGTAAACATAAAAATAATTTAATAAACACAAAGTAACGGAAGAAGTTACTTCGATTCATTTGTTCCATTTAATAAGAGTATGTTTTTTAGGTTACAAAATTAACAACATCTTATATTAAAGTTGCCGCACACAAACATAAATAATAACAAAGCTAAAATTATTTCAACGAATTTCGCTATACAAACAACTACTTACGCCAACGTAATCCTGTTTAAGCCGGTACAAAGTAAGAGCTCTAATAAGGGCACTATTTCACGTAGATAATTGGCTGGCTGGCGAGCATTGTCCAGATTACGAAAGCGCGAAACGTCGCGTGAACACTCCTTTTAATACTCCTTTTATAATTTGTAGATCTTTATTGTCTTAATACTTATTTAACTAAGAAAAAAAATGCTTACGATTCATTTTTTATTTCTTAATTTTTTTTAGATTTTATTAAACAGTACTCGCTTTTTCGTTAAAAAGTACTATTATCTCGTTTTGGAAAAAATATTTTAACAATGTGTATAAAATATTTTTTTATAATGTCAAACAATAATATCGGTTTCATGAAAATATCAAATCGCAAAATTGAAATTACTTATTCAAATCAAATGTGATTTCAAATCTATTGAGCACTGTGCGGAACACGAGCTCAATGCGAAAAATAGACTAGGGGATAGCTTATTTGTGATAATATTTCAAAAGATGTTAATGCAGAGGGGGAAAATTATTACGCAAAATATATATTTGAGCACACTTTCTTAAATTAAGTCTAAAAATCGATGTATGAATTGTACTTTAAATTTGCGTTCTATTTAAAATTCTAATAAAGTTATAGCCCAATCCCCCATTCATATCGTTTGATTACTGTTTTGATTACAAAGGGGCCGGTCTATTCATGCTCCGAGGGGCTGAGCTTCCGAACGGTCAGTTAATCGATAACATCTCCCTCTGATGGCTCTCTTTCAACATTTTTTGTATATTTATCACCAAAGTTTGACTAACGTAAATTTATTACATGTGATTTAATGCGATTAAGAGATTACCTGTTTTAGTGATATTTATTCAATAAAATAAGATAAACATATATATTTTTAAATATTTGATGGATTGACTCATTTAAGTTTATTCTTTTGATTTTTGGATTTTCGCATTAACAGTATTTTGCTTTTCTCCTGGGAAACAATCAAACCATTACTCGAAATTAAAAGTATCCTATGATACGCAGGCTTGTTATTGAGACGCGCTTATTTAGGTATTAGGTATTTTTGTCTACACATAAACATTTTAGTGCCATTTTACTAGATAAGGGTATCCATTTCTAAAATCGTATCATTGTCAAAGCACAATATAAAATACTTTTACATTTAGAACTTTTTTTATAAAGTTGACTGCCCAATATATGCAGTATTTCGAAAGGGGCAATTCATTTATTACCTACGTAAGACAAATTTTGCTAGTTTTCGACCCCCTCCTCCCCTATTATAAGAAAAAATAAGATGAGGCCGACCCCCTCCCTCCTGTTTAATATTTATTACGTAAGAATCAAAAGGAAAAAAATGAATAAATGTTTTGTTTGTTTTAATATTTATTTTTCAAAGTAACAATTTTTAGAAGTGTTTATTTGTATTTACAAAAGTACTAATAATTTTTAGTTTTTGTTAGTAATAAGCTTTGGTTTTAATTATTCATCTTTACCTACATAGAAGTCCAGGGGCTCAAAACCCACTCGGAAAGTGGATCTGCCACTGGAACATCTCTAATATTAACTATACGCATACGACCGAACCTCGGCACTCGTGCGATTGCCCCCGCTTTTTCAAAGTATAATTTTAACTTCGCCCATTTTTGTGTTCTTACGTAAGAACTATCAAGACTCCCTCCCACCCCCTTGCAAGAGAAAATAAGACATGGTTGACGCCCCTACCCCCTAAATCGTCTTACGTAATAAATGAATGGCCCCAAAGATGTCAATGACGGAAACGTCACTGACATGTGGCGGACATGTATTGAAGTTCGCGTATAGAAGAGGAGACTCTTACAGAGATATGTTGTAAAATGTATAAGTAAAGAACTTATAAAAAGAAATATATTTTTGTTTTAAACAACGCTGTATGTGGCAAAAGTATTACAAATTTAAGTAAAAATCTTTGAATTAAGTAAAGTCCGTGGTTTTTGATTTATATACAAAAAAAAAGTAAACATTTATATCACATGTCATTTTCGAACCATAAAGCCATGCCGACTGTAATGGTGTATCTGTATGCAAATCTCCGAGGACCAGAACGTTTCATACGCTTTAATTGCGTAAGTGATGGGCATTCGGCGTTGACCGTTCATGGTTATAAAATTATACCTGTATTAATAACCGACATTTCCTGGTGATTCGTTTTATAGATTTATTATTAGTTTTATTTATAGAATTTTTCTCGATGATTCAATATAAATAAAAAAATTCTATGAAGTAATTGCATTAATTTAAAAATACTTCAATGGTTTCTGCGTTTTTAAATAGAAAACATAAAAACTGACTTAATTGCGGGAGTTCTTAAATTTTTAAAAGTGAATCGTCCTCGACATATCGAAAAAGATCATTAAGTCGGTTCACAATCAACGAAAGTAACGTTCACGAGAACCTCTTCGTTTTCATTGGCATATAATGTGTCTGTTTCATTCACCGATTTCTCGTCACCACTTCATTGAGATTGTAAATCATGAGACGGCGATCCAAATTATACAATTCTATACTCTTTAAACATAAAACATTGGAATTTCACAAATTTTAAGAGACTATTCATTCATTCAGTGATTATTCGTACCGCACAGAATTATTGACTATTCAATTAATGAAAATGTGAATATCAGAGTCCACTGATTTGATAACTGAATATTCGTAATTACGAGTAGAGTCGCTTGAAAGAAATATGTTTTCAGAAAGTATGTATATTTTACAACACGATTCATGTCGTTATTTTTTCTATTTAATAATCTTATCTTGGTGTAAAATAAAATGTAATATAATAACAAAAAAGAAGGAGGAGTTTCTGTGTTTACGTTTTTTTGTTTGTTCACCAACGTCATCGTCCAACCGGTAAGTGGATTTTGAGATTTTTTCTTTGCAAAGCTCTTTTATTAGTAGTCTCACATAAGGGTATCACAAATTAAGATAGTGAAATCTTAAGGAAATGAGGAAACTATAAAAAATAACATGCAACAGGCAAACCCTTCAGTTTTCTTATAGTATTACTTACTAGTTGTTGACCACGTCTTCTCTTGCAGAAAAATAGTTCTTATACGAGTATATCTTTCAACTTATTTTAAGATAAAATATTTATTTATGTTTACTTTCATTTTGAATACTTAAAAAGGATAAATAAAAAAACAGCCGGAAACGCGCTCTTATTGTATTTTTTTTTTCATTATTTAATAAAGCCCAAATAACAACGTTTCTTTTAAAGCTTCCAGTTCCTATTTTGAAACACTTCTTTATTATTTCTCATAAAAAAAACCAAAATATAAACTTTTAAAGTACCTCTAAAATGGCGAAAATTCGTAACAATTTTTTTATTTCTCATTTTATTCCCTCAAAGGTGCTATTTCGACAAAGGCTATGACTTCTTCAAAAATAGAAACTATTCCATTAATTTATCTTCAATTCACCCCTATAAGGCTAGAATTTCCACAAGCGTTGAGACAGATTTTTAATTATTTTTAATCAAAAGTGTATGAGTAAACTTTTTTCTCATAGATTCAAATTATCTTTTTTTTTTAATAAGCAAAATTCATTCATTCACTTATTTCACCCCATCGGACGTGACGTTGGTGTATTGTTGCTTAGTGGTGTTTACTTATTTTTTTTTTAATCATAATTATCAAATGCTCAAAAATAAAATTTTACATTTCTAGCTCCAAAAAGCTATAACTCTGTACAAAAGTGGCTCTTTAAGGATGAAATGGATGGACTTTCCAATTACGTTAAAACATGTGTAGTTCTTACCAATTAAAAAGTCGACAACGGAATATGATAATGACTTTGGATCAGCAGATACGAGTATATATGAAAGATAATTATGAAGATAATTATGATAATCAAATTATAGAAGTCTTTATGAGAGCGATATTAGATACAAAAAATATTTTTAGAATTTTCGTCTCTCTGTCTCTTTGTGTCTGTCTGTCTTTATGTTTGTACCCACATCATGCAAAATCTAACTTTAAATCTGGTGCAGGTTTAATCTTGACAGTCTAGATGTGGAGCTATCAGTCTATAAACAATTACAGTCAATATTGTAACGAGGTATTTTTTTACACATTATTATTATTTTTTTTTTTTTTAATATCGACTGCTGTTGTTTTTATTTAGAATATAAAGACTGTTTGTCTTTCTGTAAATCTAAAAATCATACTATGACGTATATAAGCAAAACAGTAACAATTCCAGTCAACACGAGTAAAACTGTGTGGGTTGGCTAGTAAGTACTTATAAAATATACTGCTTGATAAATTTAATGTGTATTTTTCACAACTTAGATTAATTAACAAATTAGACAATCAACATTTGTTATTTTTGAGTGGATTTTTAATTTTAACTTGAATTAGATTAGGGCTTAGAATTTTTTTTAAATTAATTTTGCAGCTAAAATTTTGTTAGACAGTTATCCTGGAGTCAAATAGTTTTTTTTAATTGTATGACATTTAATTTAACTACAATATAACTTTAGTAATTTTCCTAGAGTAAAATATCAGTTTAACCTTCTGGTAATATTTTATGAGAAAAAATATTCAATAAATTACTTGTTTACTTAAATTAAAATAAATTGTAAAAATTAAACAAGTGCGAGTCGGACTCGCCCATGAAGGGTTCTGTAGCAGCAAATAATATCATATAAAAGTTCTTGTAGTTCTTTGTAATTTTGATCAATGTTTTAATAATAGTGTATTTTTTTATTTAAAAAAATAAAAATAAAAAACTACTTACTAGACCTCGTTCAAACCAATTTTCGGTGGGATTTTGCATAGTATACAATATTTACAGTACATCATATACAATATTTTTTTTTGTTTTATCATTCTTTTATTTTAGAAGTTACAGGGAGGGACGACGACATACATTTTACCACTTTGGAAGACTCTCTCGCGCAAACTATTCAGTTTAGAAAAAAAATGATATTAGAAACCTCAATATCATTTTGAAAGACCTATCTATAGATACCTATGGGGTTGATGGAAAAATTTTTTTTTTCATTAACCCCATAGTTTTTTTTTTCTATTTTTGTGTGAATATCATAATGCGGTTCACAGAATACATCTACTTACCAAGTTTCAACAGTATAGTTATTATAGTTTCTGAAAAAAGTGGCTGTGACATACGGACGGACAGACAGACAGAAAATATAATTAACTAATTTAACTACTAATTCATTTTAAATTAAATTATGTTATATTAATTGTATAAATTTTTTACTATCTGTACTTATAGAAGTGTAATTATAGAATTAAAACTGAATAAATAGCATAATCATATTATTATAAAATTGGTTTCACCAATTATATAAAAAAATATATTATTGTTTATTCTATAATTTCAAATTATAACATAATTTTCATAACTTAATTACTTTATAATTTATATAAACTAAGTTTTGAATAGTGTTTAATACTTAATAAGCATATAAATAATATTTGAATATTAATTTAATAAATAATTAATTATTTAAATAAATTTTATTATTATGTTAAGATTTTGAATTTGGTAAAAATAAATTGTAGTTTGATTGGATAGCAAATTAAAGGCCTTTTAATTTGTTTCTTAATAATAATAGTTGTTTTGTATTCGAATGCATTAAAAACGTTAATTAATTAAATAATTAGTATTATTAATTTAATAAATAAATTGTGATGAATATTTTCAGATCTCATTTTATCCGCTATATTATATATATTTTTTTTAACTAGAAATATCAAACAAAGTATATATTCCGTAATTGTTTTACGATACAAAGTATTGGCCGCCATGCATATTTGAAGAAGACTCGTAAACATTTACCACCCACATAAAAATTCATAAGGATATTTTACCTTTTGAGGTACACCAAAATATAGGAATTCCGTTTAAATATATCAATATTTTACCGATACAATTTTTTTATAAAAGCTGTATTTAAATATCATCATCAGTCATCGAGTCATATCGACCGATCAGTATCGACCATTTTTTCAATTTAATGTTTCTATTTATCGGCAATATAAGTCTATATCCGGTTATTCCGGTTTGATTTTGATTTGATTTGATTTGGTCAAAATTAGCAATCAATCTATGTTTAAGCAACTTAATAACTTCCACCATATTACCAACAGACAGTACTTGCATATTCCTAGAACACCTTAACTCTATAAATAACAATATTCAATTTACCATGGAGTTAGAGGCAAACAACATACTAGCTTTCCTAGATGTACTTATAATCAGGAATCCTGATCATAGTTTAAGCCATTCTGTGTATAGAAAATCTACCCACACAAACAGGTATTTAAACGGTGCTTCTCACCATCATCCTAGACAACTCTCTGCCGTTGGTTTGTCTCTGTTTCAGAGAGCTTGTGGGATCTGTGACGAGAAACACCTGGACGCAGAGCTACAGCACGTCAAGCAGGTACTGCGAGACAACAACCTCCGAGCACCGCGTCAGCGTCACAGATCCCGGAGAAAGAAGACAGCCACAGTTGAGCGCCAGCCTGCCGTACTACCATATGTCAAAGGAGTCACTGACAAGATTGGCTACATCTTGAAGCGAGCTTCAATAAAAACTTACTACAAGCCGCCAACGAAGATAAGTCAATTATTACCATCTGTCAAGTGTCAAATACCTTTACAAGATGCAGGGGTCTACAAATTAGACTGTGAATGTGGTCTCTCATATATAGGGCAAACTAAGCGGAGTATAGAGACACGCGTCAAAGAACACATAGCTGACATTAAACACCAACGGTCGACAAAGTCTGCTGTGTATCAACATACTCAACAAGGTACCAACCACTATATCAGATTTGATAAGCCACAAATTCTCGCTAAAGAACACCGATTCCTACCAAGGATGATTCGCGAGGCTATTGAAATCAAAAAACATCCTAATTTCAATAGAGAGGATGGTTGGAACGTACCACCAGCTTGGGAGCCAGTACTAAAATTAATTGAACCCAAGGAAAATAAGAACACAGCACGACTTCCAGACACAATAAGCTCATTCTGCATGAATAGGAACGGTTAAAAGTAATAATTTATAATTGTATAAAAAGCGGGGTATGTAACAATTGATTCATTATTCGGACACCCACCACCTCAGTCCCCCGAGATCATGGACGCTGTAAAGGGTCCGAAACGTCGGGAAATAATTTAATTTAATTAAAAATCGTTAAACTGTAAAGTTTTAAAACAAATAAACGCGATAAAATTCGATTTAGACTTTTAATTAAACTTAATAAGCTTGGTGACCGATGAAGGAACGTTATATTTATTAGAAGCAAATTGATGATATGATTGCGAGGAAGAAGGTCGTACTTCTGAACTGTTTGATCTCACAAATTCATCACATTGATTTTTGTTTAAAAAAATATTAGGAACGTTTTTTGAGTGCAAGTGCGTATTCCAGTTTGTATATAAATTCCTTGGTGTAACATTTACCCGCAGTTTAAGAAAAATTTCTTTGACATTGTAACGAATGACGATTAAGTTAAAAATAAATAAGTCATGTTAAAATTTAAAAAGTATATACTGATTATATAACAACAGTTAGTTCAAAATCCTTAATACAACAACAACTGTGCTGTATCAGCCTGTAAACAACCCACTGCTGAGAGAAGGCCTCTTCTCCATACAGAAGAAGGCTTGGAGCTTAATGGAGCACCACGCTGCTTCGCTGCGAGTTAGCGGATAATTTCCCTATTATGAGTAACGATCGTTATCAGGTGCCTATGATAATAACCGGAACCGACGGCTTTACGTAGGTACTCTCCTAGGCACGGTGGCAAGACCCACAAGAACATATACCCAGACGAGAAACGAATATTTGTACAAATAAAAATATCTGTCTCGAGCGGGAATCGAAGACGCGACCGTCGGCGCGCGGCGTTGAGATGACTACTCGCGCCACAACCCCAGAACGGACGTCATACAATCAAACTGAGTCAATAGAGACAAATAAATATGTTATAATTTAATTGGAAACTTTCATACTGTCATTACTCATTATTACTAGTATAAATAAATAGTAAAAGTTTTTGTACCGCGTACGTTGCTCCGTGGCCCGCAGGCGGCAGCCCCATCCGGCACTCTCTCCTGTGCGATTCCCCGCGCACTTGGGCATCGCACCTTCGCAGTAGGCTGTTTTGGCGGACGGTGGGCAATCATATTAGGAAAACCTATATCATGAGCATCATATTGATACGAAAGTAGCTGCTACTCCTGCAGTTACAAATGAGCTTAGTTTGAAATGAGTAAAACTATATCGCACCCCCGGTGCGACACCGTCACTTACACAAAAATTGCAAAAATTAGTTAAGTACATAATAACTATCATAAAGCACCCCTTTACTTGGTGGTAATTATTTATTTATTCAAAAGTAAGTTAAAAGTTGACGTTGTAGTATAAACTATTAATCTTGTCTGAATTTTGAAATATCATTATTTTTTGAGATGTCAAAGTTTTAAATGCTTCTCCGGAAAAATTTCATTTTTGCAAAAGGGACGTTGTCGCACCGGGGGTGCGATATAGGTATAATATTCGAAGTTAGACTAGCGGTGGAGACAGCAGTTTCGAAACGTCTCTGAAACTTAACCATCCTTAAGTTAAGTGTTTCGTAAGTATCGAAATCCAACTCAGGTGTCTAACTTAACTTAAAACTATGTCCTAATGCATATGACTCATAATACATATGACACATAATGCATCTGATACATAATGTATGTACTTGTACATGTAACGTGATAAGCTTTAATACTCTTGATGCCAAAGAGCGTTCGTAATAGACAAGTCATGTATGTAACATGTAATTAATTATTAATTTCGGATAAGCATGTGGACAGATCGAACTGTATGAAAATGAATAAATTATTTAATATACAGTTTATTTTTAATTCAACCATCTGGTATTGTAGTTCGAGTAATCGCCTCATAGGCGGCGGTCGCGGGTTCAATTCCCACACGGGGCAGATATTTATTATTTATACTCGTATATTTGTTTCTGATCGGGGCGTATGTACTTGTGCAGTATCATAATGCCCCGGACAGCACGTAAATCCGGTCTCGGTTGTTATCACAGACACATGGTAACGATCGTTACCCATAAGTAAGCATCTTTATTGGTGAAGGTTATAAGCGCCTGTTAACAAATATAGTAATCATAAGCGCGTATGAAACTGCGTGGTTTTTCTACTATTCATATATTTATTTTTAATTATTTATTATATCTGTTATCTGTATAATTTGTCTATAAAACAAATTATGGATCCTTATACACATATTTGTACATTTCCACAAATCATTTTCATATATTTGGAATATTCAAAATATAAATTTATCGCTACGTAAATTAGTCTCGACTTGCGAATTTGGTAATTGTTATTGTATGTTACTTCCGCCCATTTATAATAACGTCCACTGCTTGGAATTACATCGACTCGCTCACTAGAGTCACAAGTCATATAGAAATATAGCGATACGATCTTAACTCCGGTCATTTATAATATAATGTACATTTAGATTCGTTTGTTTAATCGAAACTCATGGAAGAACACGAAATCACGCGATATTATTTGAACAATTTTGTGATTGATCGATAAATAATTTACAACTCTATGCCTTATGAGTAGGGTCTAAAAATAAACCAAATAACTACATGACCGTTACAAATGTCTTATTAATGAAGATCAAACCTACGATCTAATGGTTTTACATACTAATACACAACTGTTACTGTATTTACAATCTCGTCATCAAACTTATTTAGTTGTTATAAAATTTTTATTTACCTTTCTTAATTAAATTCAATTTTAGCCTCTATAGCAATTTTGCTGTAGCTAAAAAGGTTTTGCAAACATGACGTTTCAGTTACAGCAAATTTGTTCAAAGTTGAAACGCGCATCCATTCTAAATGAATGGAAAAAAAAAACAGTAAACATTCTCTTGCATTTTTTAATCTCTGTATGAATTTCATTAGCTTTTTAATGTTGTTTCATATAATTGTAAGTAATTCGGAATAATTAAATATTTAAACCAAAAAAATATCTTAAGCTTAGGTAGATAATTACGTTTATCATATAGGTATTTCACATCAAACCCAAAAAAAAATCGAACCAGTTGATTCCGAAGCTCATTAAAACACATTTAAACTCTTTATCATTGCGATACTAATAATTATATAACTAAATATTATTTTTAATGTACCAAAACTATTTATTGTTTAATTGTGCAATGTAAATTATAAGTTAAATACATACTATATAGTTCGTTTAGAAATTATACGAAAATTTACAAGACAAATCAGAACTAGCAGCTGATTGCTGTTGCTTGCTGAAACTAGCAGTTATTTGCTAAACAATTAATTCAAGTCTGTGTGATGAAACTCTTAATACTATGTTTGTAATTGTTTTAATTATAAAACAGATTTATCTATAAATATATAACAAATAATAGAAAATTAGTAGGTAACTACTAATTTATTAATTATTTATTTATTATTATGTAATAGTCGCTTATGCGCCTTTATAGACAGTTTGTTCAAAGTAAGAAATAATTATATAACCGCCATAATTAGCTCAAAAGAAAAAAAAAGGGAACAACGTTGAAATGATTGAAAGTTGAAGTTGTTTTCAACAAAGTATAAAGTATCTACATCAGATTGTAAATAAAAATAGCACTTCTTTCTATTTATCGAGTCGGTCTCTTCCCATCATTCGCAACCGTATAGTAAAGGCTGTCAACATTATCGACTAACATGTACACGATGTAGGCAGGCGCTATGACATTTCTCCTAACAATGGAGTTACGCTCCACTCCAAACAATGACTCCAGTCAATCGAGGTATCGCTTGTTCTGTAAACAACGACATTCGTATAACCATGCTTTTAAGGTAGGTATTGAATGTGTATTGACATTTTTATGTATGTTTAATAAAATTCATATTGAAATCTTTTATGACGGTAATTTCTAAAGTTACATTAATTATTGTCACATTTAAAACAAAGTAGGCTTATTATATTAATTTGTTCTTACGAGTATGTTAAATTTATTATTGTTTATTTTTGTTATAAAAATTTATCTTTACCTTATTAAATGTAATTGTCACCTATAATTAAGGGAACAGTCTTTATACTGTAATTATATTTTAAAAATTAATCTCAAGGAATTCTTGAGTGAAATATTAAATAGACAAAGACAAACTAAGTTAAGGAAATTCGAATCTTCGCAATCTTAACTTTTTATTTAAAGTTGTATGATTATTATTTAAATTAAATTTACATATTTAAAATAACGACAACATAAAATGTCTGTTTATTAAATATTTTAAAAATGCTACGGACTCGGGGAAATTATTATTGACACTTAATAAATCTATAATAACCAAGAGTCACCCAGTGATCGAAATTCGACATAATCTATAATTGACAGCATTGTCAACATCATAAAAATATGTTTGCGCATAACATAGTGAGCATATGCAGCAGTCTTTGGACCTGATCTGTGATAAAGAATTCTGATAAAAAAATTCGTTGCAAGACCATATTTATAACCGTGATCAATAAAAAAAAAAATCATTGCAAGACCTATATTTAAAACCGTGTTGACAAAAGACTTTGAGAATAAACAAAATTTATGTATTATTGTGTACATTGTACAAATGTGTGTGTGCGGTATTGTGAGTAGTGTTTTTTAAATTAATTTAATGTATTTTGAGCATTATTATAAAAAATATTAGCATTCTGCACTTCTTCTCCATATAAACTTTAACTGTGCGAAATTTCATACTTCTCCGTCCGCGTAATTTTCGTAAAAAGGGGTACGAAGTTTTTGCTTTACATATTAATATATAGATTATGTATACTTTAATAAAATTCGATAATGTTACCGAACCAAGCCCTGAATTACGCAGGATATTATTTGAAAAGGCTAATCACAAGTATTACAATTCCAAATAAAAAAAAAGAGCGTTGTATTAATAAATAAACTATTTATTGCGGGAATTTATAGGTATAAAAAATATGATACGACTTTTAGAATCCGAGCATAAAAAATCACTGTTATATATAAAACCCAAGGGATGTGTCATAATTTACGTTAATTGTTAATAATTTTTAAATTATTTAAGGTCAACGGTTTCTGTTCAAATCCTATAAGTTATAACGAGATATATATTTTTGGCCAAAATACGTTATCGAAAAACAAACCTATTAAATAAAGCAAAATAATAAACTGTGCGAAATTTCATACTTCTCCGTCCGCGTAATTTTCGTAAAAAGGGGTACGAAGTTTTTCATGTCTATTTTATTTTATTTTATTTTATTCTATTTTATCAGGTCTAGATTATCAAAAGAACAAACATTTTCACAATTTCACAATTTCTTCAGCTTCATAAAATTGTAATCAAAAATAAAAAATTCAGAAATTCTGTACTTTAAGAGCATATCCCCTCATTATTATCAGCTCATAACAATTATGTGTAACAAAAGATTAATATATAAATTTAAAAAGAATTGTCCATATTTTAATACTCAAAATATTATAAATTCATTCGTTTTTGTTCTAATTTTTCAAAATCGAAAACTATTTAAAGATTGTTCTTATAAAAACTCTTTGTAAACATTTAGAAAGGAGCTTTATATCGCCAAGAGAAAAAATTTCGTAATTACACTATCATTTTGTTTTTCTTTGATATTGAAATTTGTATCGCATTGAAAGAAAAATATGTAAAATTCACATTGAAGAAAATACTATTATTACAGTTTTTGTATTACTATATCTAAATTAGACGAGTTTAGCTGCGTCCTATTTCTTTTTTAAATCAGGTAGGATACCATTTTTATTTACTACGCCTGTTCTATAAGTTGTGGCGTGATCTCATAGATAGAAAAGAATACATAAATAATTAATATTAAAATTGAATTATTAAATACTGTGATTAGCACGTACCTATAAATAAACACAATTTTACAGTATGAGCATAGATAACAAATAAAAATCACCAACCAAAGCAAAAGCTTGGTATACAAATTTATTGTAACAAATAAGAATTCATTGTTCTTAACCGAAATATATTTATATATACTTCGGTTAAAAACAATGATCACTTAAGCTGAACTTACATTTATATAATTTATGACTATATATAACTTACTTAAACTTGAGAAAGTACGCTTAGTAAAAGGTTTTTTTTTATTATTATTATTTAACCAATAATCAGAACATTCTTGTAGTTTACGACAGATAAAATAAAAATAACTCTTGAAAAAAAGGTCGTATGTAAATGACGTGTTTTTGGAATATTACTTTCTATTCTTGTGAAGTTGGCGTATATTTCAGATTCGGATTTTGTTTGTTGAATGTTTTAGTGGTGAAAATCTTTTCTATTAAAATATAGTTTATGGGTAAATGGCTAGTGTAAGACAATATAATGAAGTACTAAAAATGTTCATACTGTTTTTTCAACTAGCACATGACTAAAATTAAGATAGAATAAAAAGATAATCTTTTTACCCTAGACACGCGTGGTATCAAATAGGTAAGTAAAGAAAATTGTAAATAAAGGTTATTGAAAGTAATTGTGACAACCACACGGCAATCACAGCAGCATTTATTTTTATAAATTAGAGGGCGCAAACGGACAGTTGATCACATTCAGTTGCAAGCAGCATAGCGCTACTTCGGTATTTTGCAAGATTTCGAAGGCGTTAGTCTTTAGGTAAAGATAATGGTCAACTCTCAACCGTACCACAAAAGCTAGACTAAATTTCATCTATTTCCATAGTATCATATCATACAATTTGTAACTATGGGGTAATGATTTATTGAGTTCATTGGATTGCATTTATGTTCCTGGAGCTCGAGAGTCGAGTCTCTTCACACATACACATACTTACAATTGCATCACAATTTCGTTATAGTAATATTATGTACATATATCCACAAAAATATTAATTACTTTGAAAAAAACTTAATTGTGTAATCACGAGAAAGAATGATAAAATTATAACTCCAAGTTTCCCACTTCGGAAAGTAATATAAATGTTTCTTTCATAGGCTAAGGTATTCGCATATACAAAAATATCCCATAAAAAATTTTACAATTGCCAATGAATAAATTTAAAGTTTATACCTACTAAAAAGTTTTTAATGTCTTTAAGCTAAAGCATTTTCTTAAATACATGATTTTATAAATGACAAACACTCGGACATAGTGGCGCTGTCTTTCTTGCAGGATAAATGATTGAAAGAAGGCTTGAGTTACGTATTGATGATTTTTAAAACAGTAACTGCTGTATTTCTTGTAGATTCATCTGATCATTCATCACATCGGAATCTACATTCCCGAGTCGGTGGTAGCTTTACATTAATTATAATTAATTCACTATATTTGATTTGTAAAATGACGATTCAAAAGTGCTTTTGAAGCCTACTTAAACGTATGTACGTGCTGTATTTAACATTTTTGATCTAATTTTATTTGAAATGATATTTAATATTCAGATATATAATTATTGCCTCTAAAATAATATTTATTTTGTCCCTAGTCACCTGTATAAAATTGAAATAATTGCAAATTAATTGGTTTCGGAATCGTTTGGTTAAAATACGGTAACAAATTTTTTTAAACATGTTACTAGATTATATATATATATATATATATAATCTAGTAACATGTTTAAAAAAATATGTATATATATATATATGATATTATATCCTAAGACGCTAGTTATGAGAAATATTTTCATCGCCTTTTTAGTAATCTATTCAAGCTATTATTGCAGTTTTCGTTGTTTTATTATCTGCAATATCTGGGACATAATTATAATGCTTGGCGACAAGTACAAATTGCTCCAACTAATAATACAGGGGAAGATACAAGGAAGGAGACCCCCTGGAAGAAGACGGACCTCTTGGCTTAAGAATCTCCGGATATGGTTTGGACTGAGTACTCGATCCTTATTCCGCGCAGTTGTGTGTAAGGTCCGAATAGCCAACATGATAGCTGACCTCCGGTAGAAGATGGATGGCACCTCAAGAAGAAGATGATTCAAGCTATACGTAAGTTTTCTGATTTTGACGAGCATCTTCCAAAATCACTTTATTAACCATTGAACGATATTTACATTCTTGAATTTCTCGGCGCCACCCTCATTGTTCGGGATTATGATTGTACGTCACACTTTATATTATGATACCATCACAATACGCGTATCATTAAGTTGGAACGCACATTACACGGAATTATTCTATAGTCTTACGTATCAAAAATTTTAGGCACTAGTTAACTTGTTCTCTAAGGAATATTTCAAATTTATAATAACTTTATATGAAAAAGCTTAACATTTATGGACAGTAGTAAAAATAATTTACTTACGCTTATTAGTTTTTTATTACTAAATATATGTACTTACTAAAAAAATTAATCAAATCCTAAAAAAGTTTATATAATTCTTAATTATCTCTCGTCGATTTTTTGTGCCTGCCTGCCAAATTTTTTTATTATCAATAGATTCCAAAGCTCACAGAAATATTAATATAAGTAATTTTTCTAACGTTCTTGTGGTTAATAAAAGAGATACTACAAAACTAGATACATATACTATAAAATAACATATTTATTAATTTCTTTTGAGTTACAAATATTTTTTATTGATAATAACTCCCACTAAGATTGATAGAGACTGAGAAGTAGCAATAACATTAACTCAGGTCGTATTATCTAATAATATGTTACTATAGATGAACCTTAAGAATATCAAATGTTATTTTGACAGTAGCAGACACCTTGAAATAATAATAATATAGCGACTGAGCTCTAATCCAAATATAACATAGGTAGAGTAGTATAGAGCCTCCAAAAATATTTATTCTACAAACAGACTAAGAACTAGTAAACTATGATATGTTGACAACATCACCGTTATCGTATCTGCAAGTACGGAACGGTACGGCAGCTACTGGTAGATAACAGGCGGTACGAAATAAAATATATATTTTACGTGATGGTGGTTAAAACATTGATTTGAATTTCATTATTTTTAACAGTTATATAATTAAATTTACATTACACAGCAATAAAAAACCTTTTTTATTACCCGACTGCGACAGAAGGAGGGTTATGTTTTTCAAGGGTATGTATGTATGTATATATGTATGTATGTATGTATGTATGTATGTATGTATGTATGTATTTATGTATGTATGTCCATTTCTTTGGCACGCCCTACAGCCCAAACGGCTGGACGGTTTTTGACATATGAGGTGTTGTTGGATTTGTCTAAATTGTAGTAGTGACATAGGCTATATAAATTTTCAAAATGGTGTCCGCAAATGGTGGAATGAGGACTTGGATTTTTTTTCTTACTGTAGCAATATGGGTATCAAATGAAAGCTAGTAAATTGTTTTATTCTTTTTAGTTTATAATAAGAGTATTTTACGCAGTCGGATTTTTTGATTTTTTTAATTAATTTTAATTATCTGTCTATTCCAATATCATTCAAAGATTGTCAAATTTATTTTCATCACAATTTTTTTATTGTTCACCTTTTTTTGATAATATTTTAACAATTATTAGATATCATTAACTTACTCTTTTCTCGTAGTTATCTCACGCAGTCATTTTAATTTCAATAACTTTCGATATAATGAACCAATTTTTAGGAAATATAGAATATTACATGTTTTAAAATTAATGAGATGATTAGACTACTATAGAATACCTAAAAAACACTGATTATTTAACGATAGAAACTTTGACACCGTGATTCAGAAAGCGCCGTCAGCGCCATCTATCATGATAATGTTTTACTTCAGACTGTTCTTTGTGAAAATAAATCGCAATCCGCCATTTTGACGTCTTTTTTTAGGGTTCCGTACACAAAGGGTAATTATTACTAAGACTCCGCTGTCCGTCCGTCCGTCTGTCACCAGGCTATATCTCATGAACTGTAATAGTTAGACAGTTGAAATTTTCACAGATAATGTATTTCTGTTGCTGCTATAACAACGAATACTAAAAAACAGAAAAAAATAAATATTTATTGGGACTCCCATATAACAAACGTGATTTTTTTTGCTCGTTTTTGCTCGATATTGATAACGGCAACAGGTAGACGCTTGAAATATTTACATCATATTGAATTATATTATTTACTTTAAAATAAAATTAATATTTAAAGAGGGCTCCCATACAAAAAAACGTGATTTTTTTCCATTTTTATAGATAATGGTACGGAACCCTTCGTACGCTAGTCCGTCTCTCACTTGGCCAGTTTTTCATTTAGTGTTTTGAATATAAAAATCTAAATTATTATGTTAATATTATTTTTGGAACACATATGAGTGTATTAACGACTCTTCTCTCTATCTTACGTTGTCACTCAAATTACAAAATTCAAATAAGACCATATGTTACCTCAGGTTATGCTTTACGATTTTTATGCTTATTTTTTAACCTATGTTCAAACAGATACCTATATAGATAGACATATTTTATAAAAATGATTTAAATGTGAATGTTTAAAACTAATGTTTAAGAATAATAATGTTTAAGAACCCTACAAAAATTTTCAACACATAATTCTAAAAGAAAACATCCATGTGTTTTTTACAATTTTATTATAGGTATAATAAATAATAAATATGCTTAACACACACCAACACACGGTCGTCTGTTCCTAAGGTAGGCAACTTAATGCCTGTGTTTTAGGTAACAGCCGACTGATATACATTTTTTTTAAATAAATATACATATAAATAATACATATATAAATAAATATATATTACACCCAGACTCGAGGCGGGAATCGAACCCACAACCCTTGGAGCAGAAAACAGGGTCACTGCAAACTGCGCCAACGGTTCAGACAATATAAATACATTTATTTATTTTTATTAGGAAGACATACAGTTTCGAACTACATTATATTTTAAATTATACCTTTTAAGTAAGTAATAGGTAAAACCAAATCAAACAATAAAAAAATCTAACTACTAAGAACGGTTTCGCTTTATACATATAAATATTATTTATATTTGAAATATAAAATACTGGAAACGGTATTGAAGATCATAAGTAATACCTACTTAGCAAAATAGTGCTAGTTTGAGCATAATTATTGTACTCAGTTAGTCGATAATTTTGTTAATGCCATTTAATATAAAATAATTTAATTTAATTTAAATTAAATGATATTAAGAAATGAATTCTACCCTCTTAGTTAACATTTCATAGTAAATTATATGTTGATTTAAAAAAAAAACATTGTTAACAGACAGTATTACTTTCTTAAAAGGATATGGTTATCATAAATATGTCAGATTTAACTACCAAAAATGAGCATCATTCAAACACAAGCAAATATATGTTATACTACACTGTTTATAAATAAGTGTCATGATCGTCAATAAATAATTAAGAGGAAATTTAAAAAAATTAAGTTGCAAATACTGACGTACGTATGGATATCAATAATAAATTGCAAAATTTTCATCATCAGATAGTACCGGTATTGAATAAGTTTGATTGATATTATAACTGAAAGTAGGAAGTTACGTAGTAATTTAAATCTGAATAGGCGTAGGACAACTTCCTTATAATACTGCAAAATATTTAGTGTTTCCTCTGTTAAACTACAGAGACACGGTTTTATTCGCCTTGGGAACATATCGAATACACCAAGCTCGTTTATATTACGGTAAACATTGTGTTCCCATGGTGAATACAAAATTGAAGTATGCGCATTATATGAGTTCCTCTAAAAACAATTTAAACGGTAATTTTTAAAGGACTGATTACTTTAGGCGAGGAAAAAATAATGATTTAAGCCGATTACCTGCAATACAATATCGTTCTAGTTTTGTACGTAGTTCGTTGTTATCATGTATATTGATTTTTATCAGTATCAGTCGAGTTTTGAGAAAATAGACTACTCGTATATATAAAATGAATAAATGTTTTAAACACAATCATTGTATTTATTCATAAATACTAAATAGCCTGTTGGAGTGAATTAAGATAATGAAATTAATCTTTTATTTTATTAGACATCGTTCACCTATTCGTAATAATAATAATAATAAATTAATAAATTAATTGTATAATAGAGTGCAGCAGTAAATTTTTAGCAGTTAATTTTTAGTTTGTATATTGCTAGTTAGACTGAGCGCTTTTATATTAACATAGTATATTACTGAATAAATAGCGTTTCGTATGGCGTTTCTAGCATTGCATTTGTGGCTCTACTAGTGCATATGAGTTGCGTTAATAACTTTAAATAAATATAATACATAAAAAAAATAAACCAATAATTAACTACGGACTACGCTTATAAGATTAGATTCGTCCTATAAAGCTTTATCGATTATATATTAAAGATTTATCGACTGATTATCGATGGATGAGCTATTTCTCTTTTATTAATATTCAACATAAACCCAAAACTTTTTAATAACCGAAAATCCTTAAAGCCAATATAAAACTATTGTTTAAATAATAAACTTCGTTAAATAATTTTCCGAGCTTTCGGCCACTGAATTTTTAATTCGATTTAGTCTTAAGTAATTAACTTAAAAAAAAGTGATTCATTTATCAATTGTTAGAATTGCTGCCAACTTTTGAAACTTATTATGGTCAGGCTTGAAGCCAAAGCTTTCCGTAGCTTCACGATATTTTTAATTCTACTGCCAAGATGCTTACAATGCACGGACAACAATAATAATCTGTGCAATAAATATTACACATATAAATTTTTCAGGTACAAATTTTAGTTTTAAAATAATATCACATTTATTTTTGTTTATTTGAGTGCTTGATATAATCGAAAGTTATTGTGTGAAAAAGCTACGACTAGAACCCGTCTTTGTTTTTATTATAATTATTTACACTTATATATATTCCTTTATTTCCTTTATTGTTTTTCCTTTATTTTCCTATTCTTTATTTTTTACCGAAACCAGGCAAGTGCAAGTCAATCTACGAAACCTTAACTCATACACGAAGCATTTCACAGAACCACAACATATTTAACACTAGAATTTTTTTAAAGATTAAATTAAACCGTGCGATAAACATGTTTCATGTTTCAAGATTCTTTAACTGTCACGTTTTATTCGTTGTGATAGTGGTCATTCTAATATATTCTAAATATTTTGTTACAGTTTCAAAGATACCTCGTGACGGACTAAATGGAGTATAAGCGGAGAGACGCACATCGATATCTTAGTAATAGAGTATAGATATATACATATATACATATATATGTAATATATATATATATATATATATATATACATATATATGTAAGCGTTAGTAGAAATATATTTAAAATTATTCAATAGCCCTTATGAGAATTTTTAAATTTAATAATGCTTATTTCAGGATTTACTTTTAAAAAAATACAGTTCAAAAATTTTGAAGATATTTTATTTTTTTATCGTTTAAAGTTAGTAAAATAATTTATATATCATGGTATAAAATATTACGTTAACTTAGAAGAACGGAATAGTAAGCAAAAATATAGAACAACCTTTTTAATGTCGAATATCAAGCGTTCCCGTTAGAAAAATTTAATAATAAATATATTATACGGAGTAATTTTTATTCAAGTATATTCCTTTGAAACCTATATGCTATAAATATAACACATGATATCTGTATATTTCGTATGTAGGTAATAACAAGTTATTTTCTATTTATAAACGGTCTATATTGTGTTATAATATTAATGATAGCGTCCTAATGGGATATTTATAATTTGATAAGTGGCAACTTATGAGAATGCGTACAAATGTATTTTTTATAAAATATAAGTATTTTATATATGAACAAGACATAATCCTCTTAAAAAATCTAATCTATGTTAGAACACAATTTGTATTGAAGCTGTGGATAACGTTAATTATGAAAAAATCGTTATTCATATGATTACCGACACAAGGGACGAAATTTTTTTAAAAAATACCAACGTCATCGTCATATAGATTTTAATGAAACTCACACGGCGGCTTATATTCAGCGCCAGAATATCCTTTTTGTCCCGGGAAATGAAAGGATTCCCTAAGGTTGTAAAAATTGTATATCCTTATCCGAAACGTGTATAACGCTGCTTGTTATCAGAATATACCGATGTAGTTAAGTTTAGAGCATGCGTTTGCAGCTTAACTAAAACATGACAATGTGTTAGAAACAATCTGAATTGTCGAATATTATATAATTAGTTTATATAATATCAGCCTAACATCAGCTAATATAATGAAATATTGTATGCTGTATTAACCGTTGTTTGGTCATTTGATATGTATGTATCGATTTTGAACATTTTGTAGTAATATTTTTTTAAAATTTATTAATTTCGAGCTTTCATAATACTTTAAATTAATTAATTTTAATTTAATGTCAGACCTTGTTTGATTTTTTAGATACATTGTAGTCGTATATGATGACATTTAATGTTACGAAGCTAATAAATAAAAAACTTATAGCTAGTTTAAAGAAAACATACACTCCAAGATATATACATAATTACATATATATATATATATATATATATATATATATATATATATATATATATATATATATATATATATATATATATATATATATATATATATATATATACAGGTGTCCCAGAACTCAACGTCAAGCCAAAACAGGGTGACAGGATTGATTGTAAGCATCATGAGAAAAATCAGAAAAAAAATCTATCCCATGCAGTTTGGAAATTATGGGCATTTAAGCAAAACTTAGAAATTTGGTCAAACTGTAACCATTTTTCGGTTATTGTGGTTAATTTTTATTATTTTTGTTCATTCAAACTTTGAAATCGTAACCATAAATAACATTTCTAGAACCACAATCAAAAATAATGACACAATTGCCCCAAGTTTTCTAGAATTAAGACTATTTGTTAAACTATGAATTTAAAATTTTCAAAATTTGTCGACTTTGAAAGGCCCTCCTTTAAAAAAAATGTACTAAAGTGCCTTGGCAAGTACCATTAAAAGTTCGCGCATTTAATCAGGATTGTAAAATGGTAAACATATCATGAAGATAGTTTGAAACTTGAACAAAGACGAAGAATAAAACTGGAAATTTATAAATAAATATAAAAATATATAAATAAAAATTAATTTATATATATATATATATATATATATATATATATATATATATATATATATATATATATATATATATATATATATATATTAAAAAAATATAATTTAATTATATGTAAATATATAAATAAACTGGATATATTGTTTGTATGTTAAAATATAAAAAAAGTTAAAGTCGCAGAAAGTCACTAGTAAATAGTCGCTATATTTAAGATATAGTTAAAAATAATATTTCATATTTTACGTTGGTTAGGATTAATGTACATTATAAATAAATATAAAAATATATAAATAAAAATTAATTTATATATATATATATATATATATATATATATATATATATATATATATATATATATATATATATATATTAAAAAAAATTTAATTTAATTATATGTAAATATATAAATAAACTGGATATATTGTTTGTATGTTAAAATATAAAAAAAGTTAAAGTCGCAGAAAGTCACTAGTAAATAGTCGCTATATTTAAGATATAGTTAAAAATAATATTTCATATTTTACGTTGGTTAGGATTAATGTACATTAAAATTTAATATTATTAGTATTTAAAACAGCAGGGTGCTTTTACTGAATTTTTTTTCAACTTGTGAGTGATATATAACGAAGCTCTTTTGTCTCTCATTTCCAGTGCCATTAAAATATATACGGCGGCTGTTCGAAAGCATATTTCAAGTGTAACGAAAACTTTCATATAGTCACGTCTATTTTAGTATGTTATTTTTATCAATACTTTAAAAAGTGTGACGCGTAACAATATTACTTATTTAAATATTTGCTACTGCTTCTATTTACGTAAAAAAATAAAAATTCAAAATAAACTTTTATATAATGTTCATCGTATATAATTTCTAAATAATTAAAAATTTAAGTTATAATGAAGTAAATAAGGACGTAGTCTGTGCTAATAATTAAAAGCTTTATTAATTTGTTAACTTTTAGTCGTCAAACTACTCTTCTTATTTAATAATTATTTCACCAATAGATTGCCATGTGGCGATTGCCAATTGGCTTCTAACGGCCGGGCAGGGCTTTTATACCAGCTTCAAAAAATATTCGCCCATACCTTCAAAATATGCGTCGACAGCAGCCGAAAGTACTTAATCAAAAATCAAAATCAAAACCAAATTTATTCAAATAGGCCCCACGAGCACTTTCGAATCGTCATTTTACAAATTAAAACTTTAAACGGATTATTATTTTTAGACAAGTAAAGCTACCAGCGATTCGGAATATAGATTTTGCAGAGAAGAATCAGCAAGAAACTCGGTAGTTACTCTTTTGAAAATCATATATAAACTGTGTTTTAGTACAAAATTAGTAATATCTTGCATGAAATACAGCGCCACTAAGTCCACACATCTTTATCAACTAAGTAATCCTGCACCGAATAATACGCTTTATCTATTTTTTTAAATAAAATCTTTAAATTTATATTGAGACAATTCCAAAATTATTTATGGGATTTTATTATACATGTGAATACCATAACCCAGAAAGGAGATGTTTACTTTGAGGAGTCGGAAACTTGAAGTTACAATTTTGTTATTCCTACTAGTATTTACACTGCGATTAATACTATTTATTTCAAAACAATGAATATTCTGGTGAATATATATAATATTATTATAAATATTATACTGCGACGCAATTGTTAATATGTCTACCTTTGGAAAAAACATCCCGTAGGGAGACTCGAGCTCTAAGATCGTAAATGCCGCGAATAGGCCTTTTTTGCAAAATAAATACAGTCTCAATATCTGTAGCATTACCCCTCAGTAACAGAAGTAACACAGTATCAAAAGTAACATATATAATAAAAATCACGTTAAGATTACAATTGAACAATAGTTATAAGTCAAATCAGGTGAAACTGTAATGGACTTTTCTGATATAAAATCGAATTAATATTACTCACAGTTTTGTAACTTGACAAATTTAAATAGTATGTGCTTGTACTTGAAAACCACATAACACCTTGAAAACTACATAAATCCAGTATATAATTATAATAAACACCTTAGAAATTAATGTATATATAAAAAATAGGCTGACGTTTACTAGGTAGTTGTACTCCTTATTAATATCTAATAATAAATAATAATTCTAACGATTATCAATCATAGTAATATCCCCGTTTTCAGACGATTATCAATTATCTAACTCAATCAGTTCTTACTTTGGATATATAAACTTTCATATAAAATTTACACTATTTTTTATACATTCTAAATATATTTACATACTGTATTTTATTTATTATTTTTGTAATAAAATATAAGGGAAATATACCCAGACAATTATAAAATTTCTGCCGTGATATAATTACTGAAACCACAGATTTTTTTTTAAATTGTAAACTTTAATAAGCATTTTTATTTCAACAGCTATTTTTTAATTTATATGTATATAGCCTTGTTTTTAAGTGGTAGTTTTAAAGATTTTCTAGCATGTTATAAAACGATAAATAACTAGTAACTTTGACAATGCATGCAAGTAATAAAATTAATAAAACGTAAATCTTATTTTAAAGTAATTAAATATTAATACAAAATAAAGTTTAAATTGTAAGTCATCAAAATTTCTTTCAAAAAAAGTTAAAAAAATGTATATAGTAAATATTCTAATTAAGTACCTTATAATTTAAAATATGTGTAATTTACCTCATCGTCGTAATAAAGTATGAAATTCCATGAAAACTGGTGAGTTCAATTTTCTAACGTTCCATAACACTGAAACGTCACATGTGTTTCATACTCTTGTTTTGTCACAAAGTTTTCAAAATTATGTAGAGTTAACTATTTAAAGATATAAAACAGTTCCAATTCAAACTATTATCTCACATCGTTATCGTATTTACATACGAAAATATTACGTAAACGCAGCGTAATAATTGCTTTCTAAGGGAACAAAGGATGTCCCTTCGAAGCATATCGTCTCTGTATTTTTACGAGTCACAAAGCTTTTGTACACATTTGACAAAAAAAATATAACAAAAACTGATTTCGCCACCGGCCCTATTGTCCGATTATGAGGGTAGAGAACACATAAGATCGCTACGCTGTAGGCGCGTCGTAGTATCGCTACGACCGGTCCGCCACTGGCGGGGGCTATGAGCGCCCGGACTGTGCACCCACACAGCAACGCACCGCTACAACTGAATCTACGCACTCACACAAACGATTGGAAGGAGACGCCCGTGAGAGGAAGTGGGAAAGTAGTATTTTTGAGCTTGTAAATGATGTACACACTAATGGTTATTCATTTACACACGCGCGTTCTGTATACACACAAATAAGTTCGAGCTATACACAAGGAAGCGATTTAAAGTTGCAATCCCTAACGATGATTTGAGTTTAAAGGTTTTGGCTTATCTTTAAATACTCAAAACAAGTATTCAAACGTTTAACAAGAGATTGAAATTTTCCGCAAGCAACTTGAAAACGATTAATAAAAAATCCAAAATACCATAACAAATAGTTTCCTCATGTAATTGTAAAGAAAGAAAAAATCTTAAACTATTAAACAGATTTTTTTTTTGTAATAAAATTACATATGCTTTAACTATAATATCACTCAGATCTAAATAAAACAAATGTAACATTTTACTTAAGCACACTTTAATATTTTCATTAATTATATACCTAACCTTTACCTTTTTAATTTCACTTTTTATTTTTATTATCCATTTCAAAGGTTTCTTTTTAAAAACAACCAAATATAAAGCATCAACGACGAATACAAGGCTACTCACAAAATAAATCCAGTTCCAGAAAACTGAACTGTATACATATGTACTTATGAATCTAAATTCTTCCTAATATTTCTATTTAACTCACGCCAAAACTTAATTATCCTTATTCCGAGACGAGGGCAAAATATATTTTGACTTTATTGATTTGTATCTGGAATTAAACTAAACTTTGGTTTATTTATAATATATATTGAGATTAAATATAGGAACCGGACCATACAAGTTATAGAATTATTATATATATGAATATTATGACGACAGTTCTGGTTTAGTGGTGCGTGTAGTCGGCTCAACGCTGGCGGTCGTGGGTTCGATTCCCGTGTCCTTGTGAGTCTCCCCACCGTACCTCGGACAGCACATAAAGCCGTCGGTCCCGGTTGTTGTCATAAACACCTGATAGCGTTACAAATGTGATAGGGAAAATTATCATTAAAAAAATTGTGAGCCGTCGCATGACGGCTGGCTAATGTGAAACATCGAATTTGTTTTGTACATGTAATATACATAAAAGGATAGTTTGTGACAGGAAATAATTATGGTATAATAAAAAAATATTGTTAAACTGTAAAGTTTTTAATAAACGCCATAAAATCCGGTATAGACTTTTAATCAAATCAGTAAAATTCGCGTAAATATAAGAGAACAGGAAATATAATACTAAAAAAAAAAAACACGAAAAAGATGACTGTTCATTTAATAAATATTGATATTCATTAAATAGAAAAATTCCAAGAACATCTGCTGTTGGGTTGTTTTTTGTTCACAATAAGCAACCCAAAACAACCCAACAAACAACAACAACAATTCGCTCAGTTCAATCAAAAAAAAAAAACCGTTGGTTTTTTTGAAAAAATCTTTTTTTCAGACGATGCCCATTTTCTTTTGCCAGGCTACATCAACAAGCAAAATTATCGCATTTGGGCTCCTGAGAATCTAAGACAGTTGTTTTGTTGACAAGCCTTTACATGCTGAACATGTTACTATATGGTACACTATGTGGTCTGGAGACGTGATTGGATCGTAATATTTTTTTTTGTTTTTCGAAAATTTGGCGGATATTCGGTTACGGTCAATGGATTACGCTATTGAGAGATGTTAACAACACAATTTTGGCCTATTATTGATGGTATGAATATGACTGACATGTGGTTTTAACAAGACGGTGCTACAAGTCACACAGCCACCGAAACAATGAATTTATTCCAAACCGAATTTCCCGATCGCATAATTTTACGAAATATAGCTGTCAGGTGGCCAGATTGATCATGTATTAACACCGCTGGATTGTGTTTTATAGGGTTATGTTAAAGACAGAGTCTAAACGGAGCCTCGATGGGCTCGATCGATTACAGCCTCAAAACTCAAAATTGGTGAAATAATTAACGAAATAGACCCACAATTTTGTCAAAAAGTGATTAAAAACTTTGATAAAAGAATCGACATCTGTAACCATGGTTATGGAAATTTAATAGAAATCATTTTTCATTAATAATTGCTAAACAAGGAAATTATACACAAACTGGAATGCGCATGTGCTCTCAAAAAAAGTTCCTAAGAGAGGGATTGCATCTCTTTCTAACATGGATTCAAGGCAACTCGTAAGAAAGACAAAATACCAGTAGTCAACGAAAAGCTCGAAACGATTTTTTTACTTTACATGTTGGAAATAAATTTCAACCTTGTGCCAGTTATTTTAAAGTGCATATTTGAATATACAATTTTATTGAGTGAGCGTTCCAGTTATGATATAAATTCCTTGTTGCCAAACCTTACTTTTCTTTAATACAGTAAAAAATTGATTCATCGTCATCTAAATTTATTATTTTATTTTGATTTACAAAAAATTCTTGTTGAAAAATCCTTTATAATAATAGATTATTCATTCAACTATAATTGTCAAAAATTTTACTCCGTCTATTCAAACACTTAAATAATTGAATGTGACATACATCTTTTCTCATTTCCATTCGAAGGTTGATTGACACGAAAATTTGTCAAGAATTACGCCCCCACAGCAACCATTCACCCATCTTTTCCCTGAATTTATGCCAGATATACAGTATTGTCGAAGTTCGCCGAGAGAAAATTTCAGATATTAAAGCTGACTGAAAACTTTTCAATGAAGATGTCGCAATTAATTTTCGATAAAATTTAGCTCGTTAACGTTTGAAAATTACAGGCTTCGAAAGAGGCTAATTGAAATGTACAAAAGTTTTTTCATTAAGCACCGATCGATCTGCCCGGGGTGTATCAATATGTTCAGCTGTTCGGAATAATTACCTAATATTTTTTTAATGAAGTTGTCTAAATAAGCACTGCTTAAAATACACTAATGTAAGTGAGATTCCGGCAAATAAAGTAATTTATAAAAATCTAGATTATGTCTTTTTTAATGAAGTGTTAGGAAAAAGTTTAACGTTATAACGATAATTGCCACTTTTTAAGTTTTTGATTGATATTATGATTGATTTTCAATTGATACACATATTTTAAATAATATTTAGATTTTTGTTGTGTTCCATACTGAAATTCCTAGCAGTTTTTATCTTATTTATATTTCATTTAGTTTTTAATAATATCTGTACAGATAGATTATGGTAATGTTTATAATTGAGCAGCTATGCAATTACAATCACGAAGGTGAATGAATCATAATAAAGTTCATAATTAGATATGAATATAGTGATATCCTACCATTCGTGTAATAAATCAAGTGATTTGTGTATGTTGATTTATTGAAATCTTTTTTTAATCGGTGAGTAATGTCAGAGGTTTTTGCAATTAAGCCCAATAATAGGGCAATGTTAGTCAGTACAAAAAGATAAACTTTTATTACTGATATGGACTTTTGTAAACGTAACACGTAAATAAATTAAAAATAAAATTGAAACAAAAATAAAAATAATTTTCCTTTTTTTTCAAGCCATTAGCAGCATTAGCATCACAAACTATCAGTTTTTTTTTTCTTTTTGTAAAATTGGAACGCTCTTAATATAAGTAGCGATCTGAGTGCCTCAATTATTTTTTCTAGAACACCAATTTCTACTGTAGCAACAATTCTCCTGGCTTATTATCTTCATAATGGTAATACTATAGTATGAGGATAGTCTTTTAGATTTATTAATATATTTTTTTATTAATCGTTTTATTATTATATACTCGTATTAATGTATCAATATTTCGAAACATTCTATAAAAAGTAAATATTTTCTACTAAAACTAAGATGTCTGATATCTGTAATAACATTTATTTTTAACCTTTACTAGGTACATTGTTGCAACATATGAACGTCCCTCAGCTGAGGAAATATTATTCATTCCAAAACATATTAAGAAGAAGGCTCGAAGTTTAATGCGCCACGCTATCTTATTGATGATTCGTAGATTCATTTTAATTTTGTCATAATGTTTTCTTTTACTATTACTAATATAATATTTGAAAATTCAGTGCTCTTGTCTAGATTACGCCTGTCACCTTTCGTGTTCTAACAATTGCACAAAATAGACTCGCAGTATAAAATTAATCCTGCTGACAAATCTATATATATATAAGAGATTTCCACGTATACATTGACTCATCACGATATCTCTGAAACTATAAGCCGCAGAGACTTGAAATTTGGTAGGAATATTCCTTTTACTGAGTAGAGGTCAGCTAAGAACGGATTTTACGAAATTCTACCTCTAAGGGGGTGAAAAAGGGGGGCAAAGTTTGTATGGGACAACATGATTCCTTGGTCCAATTTACTTCAAATTTCGCATAAATATTCTTTAACAGAATTGGTTGAAGACGTGTTTCGTATTTTATCGAAATTCATCCTCTAACGATGTTAAAAGGGGGGAGAAAATTATTTTGATATAAATACTCCATAGTGATTTTGATTTAAATTAAAATTTATTTTGACGCATGTTTGACAACCAATCCGTCTGTTATAAAATATATTCCAGTATTGACGCAGGTGTAGGTAATATCTTTTTTGGGTGCTCCTGGTGGAACAGTATAAATTTATATTTTTTTGAAATTTCAGTTAAATACCCGTGCGAAGCCGGGGCGGGCCGCTAGTATTATATATAATTTATTTATTATAAAAAACTTTACTGTAATGTAGTATTTAATATGTAAATACGTTATTCAGCTATACCCTCCTTTCTTAAACTCTGTTTGAATAGTTTAGTACAGATACAAACTTAAACAGCTTACAATGATGATATCTATTGTAAATTAAAACGGTTAATATATGAAATGTTAACGTAAATGCCTTAGGTACACGTCTACATAATTAACAAAACCTTTCCCAATACAATTGGACAAGTAACAAAGCGGTTGTATCTAGAAACGTATCCCAACCCCAAATCATGTTTTACTTGTATCCAGTTCCTCGGAAATCATTATTACGGTACGCATTGTGTAAATTGAATAGACTCATGTAATATGTAGTTTATAAAGTCGAAGTGATTCTCTATCAGCATTAGTAGTTGTTATATATATATATATATATATATATATATATATATATATATATATATATATATATATATATATATATATATATATATATAATATGTATATAAATACACAATACAATGCCAACACTTATATTATTTATTTACATTTTAATATATACTAAAAATACATTATTAAAAATTGTTTAAAGATATATATTGTGTAATTAGCCATTTCTTCCAGACAACCCAAATGGGAAAAGAAAATATTAACATGGGGACCGGGTAGGTGGTATACTTATATAATACTTATACAAAATATATATATAAATTCAAATATAATTCATAATCTTTACTATAAAGTAAAAAACATTAATAAAAAATAATAAAAAAAATACATAAAAATGAAATAATGAATAAAATTATATAATAAAAACATTTGATACAAAAAAAAAAACTTATTTCAAATCGTCTCCAGCTTAAAATATTGATCTTTAACGTAGTTTTTAAACATTGATAGTGATTAAGCCTCCCTTAAATATAATGGTTAACAATAATGTTAAAGCCTGAACAGTAAAAGACTGACAAAAAAAAATTGTTTTATCTACTGGTAACTTCAGCATAAGACGCAAAGATTCAAATTATTCACACAAACATTTGTAAAGAACATAAGTAATTCATTATTATTAGATATTTTTAAAAGTTTCAATAAAACTACATGACTATTCGGTCTTTTACCGTTTCGGATAGGGCATTAGAGGACGATCATGCTTTTGCACTTACCGGTTCCCAGCGAGTACAGCGTTATTCGTTCACATTGTTGTATCGTATTATAATATAAATAAACACAAATCTACTAAATTCGGAAGAGTTGTATACGTCTTACCACAAGTAAAACATGAATAATACATTATCGATAGCTGCATTTCTCGTGTTGTTTTACCCGCGTAAACTTTCGACATTTTGTTGGTTGATATTTTTAATTAAAATTCCGTTACTGAGTTGTAGTGTAACATTTAATGGTTTTCTTTAAAAATTTGAGTTTCGAACGCATAAAGAAATTCTCAAACGAACAGATTAGGTTAGTATTTGCAGGTCTAAAGCAAACAAACTCGTTAGGTTTTTTTTTATTTGTATAGACTTAATAAAAATGTTAAGACCACAGATGACATCAAGATAAAAAGAAAACTAAATAAAACTTCCAATAGAGTTTTATGACACCTATGTCTTTATTATCTTCGCATATTTTAATAGAAAATAATAGAAGAACCGTAAAATGAAATATTTTTGAAAATTCTGAATGATATAAAAAGCGAATAGAATAATCCTTGTCTGTCTTCACTGAATGTATCATTTGATTATACAGGACATTTTCAAGATATTGTATTATTGTATGATACTTATTACTGTATCTACTATTACAAGTACTTAAATAAAAATTTTCACAGCAAAAATGTTGAGTCATCTTCGTAAAACTACTAAAGAATAGAAACATGGAATTTACAGATTTTGATTTTGATTTCATTAAAAAATAGCATTTTCAAAAATTCATTATCTAATCATGTAAAATAAAAGTTGAAATTATTTAAGATAGCATTTAAATCAACATAAAACATTTTAACTATTTTTTACCTATTATCTTTAACACTTGTACATAAATATTACCAAAAATGTAAAACTACATATAAAATTTAACTTAAAACTATATTATAATGGAGACACGTTCTTAAGGAAACAGCCTGAGAATGAATGTTAAGTCAGAAATAATAGTGCCGAGCTGAAACTAAAAACGACCAGAATAGATGCTTACATTTTATTGTTTATATTGGATTCATATTTCTTTTTTTAGTTAGTTAAGTAAGCTGCTCATTGCATAGTAATCAACGTTGCCGGTTCACCTCTAAACGGTAGGTGTAATTAGGTGGCAATCGCTCTCTGTGATAAATAGGGCGCTAGATTTAGAAGCTACAGCGTGGTCGCGAAGTACGAGTTGAAAAGTATGAAAATATGCTAAAGCTTCGGGAATATATTAAAAGTAAATAAAATATTAATTAAAAACAATAATTAATAAATTTCATAAATTTACATACGTAGGTATTGACGTATCGTTATCGATAATCGAAGTTCTCATTCCCTACGCCATTTATTATTGTATTACAATGAGAGATTAAATACTTCACAGGATTGAAAGTGAAACATTGCCTACCAATTTAACGCAACACAATACCTGATCTTGTATCATTACGACGCCGTAAACATCGTTTCGATCGTGAACGTATGATTATAATGGTTTTTTAATACAATATAAAATCAAGCATAAGCTATTACAGGTAAAAATAAAATCTAAGAGTATGTAATCTTATATTACGAAGTAAAAATATAATAATATAGGTATAATTATTAATTAATCTATATTAAGCCTTGCTTTACTTGACACAAATATTTTCAAATTAAAGTTTTAATAAACTGTGAAACTATGGAATATTTCAAGTTTCATAGAAACTATGTTATTAAAAAAGCTAAAGCACTTGGTACAGAAAGTCGATCGCCGATTCCTATAAAGGCAGCTTAAGATATTGCGGCTATCGGGCCCTTTGAGACTTCCTTCTGGCGGAAATTTAATTTAATGGCATTTTCTTCTTTGCTAAACGACGTCTATGCTCTGGTATTCGTTTTCGAGCGGACTTTCTTTTAAACTGCTGGCTATTAGATATATCTTGATTTATATATACTTATAAAGGAGCACGAAAAATTACATTAAAATACCAAAATAAAAATGCGAAATATGAAAAAAATATATATTATAGTCTAATGAAATGAATGACAATCGCGAAAGAAGTCGCAGATAAAACTATTCCAATATAAATCAAGAGCGTAGTCGAAGTACAACAATTCAAATGAACTAACTTATCTTTTTCTTAGGACTTAGTACAAAAAATGATAAAAAGTAAAAAATATAGCATTCTTTGTGTATTTGTCAGTCCATCTGTCAAGTTATTCAGACTTTACAAGATCGATTCATTTATTTTCATTAATATGGACCGAAATAATTTTGAAATATATTTTAACTAAACCTCAGAAACTGCATTATCCCATGCTTAACTCAGCGTATATCATTAAAGTAATATTTTATCAGTTCATCGTATAGGTACACAAACAGAACAAGCTGTATACGAATTTCATTTATTTTTTTCGACTCATCAGAAGGAGACTGTCTTTATAATTTATATTCATTAACTCTTTCATACATAGTTCTCGCAAGTATTCTGCTCGCACTTTAATTCCAGTATACTGATTTTCTACTAGCATCCATCATCTGTCACACATTTGGGTAGGTATATTGCTACTAAGGCTATCTCTACTTTTTACTTATTTCTATTGAACACGGCGACAAAGAGGGGGATGACAAAAATATCTTTAATATAATTTTACAATTTACCTTATTATCTTATACTTATACTTATACTTATACTTATACAATCTAATTATAACAACTTTTTAATTTACTTAGAATCTTATCTATACAAGAGGTAGGATATAAATAAATAAATATATATATATATATATATTTAAGCCCTGTTTCTATTATTTACTATTTTAGCTTAGGAATATATCGTTGTCCATATTTTGCAATATTTCCGAAACCGTGTCGAAGTCTAATTTAACATTTAGCATACATTTCAATATCTGCCTCTCGTAATCATGGGCCGGGCAATTCGGAAGGACGTGGAAGACAGACTCCGAACACCCAGGATCGCAGACGCACGATAGAATAGTACTTGAAACGGTCCAAGTACTCGGAGAATCCACCGTGCCCTGTCAAAACTTTCGTGGCAAATCTGTTCACTTTTATTTTGCCAATGATCCAGTATGCGGCTATCGCATTAGGGAAGAAGACCCTGGTGACACCAGCCGATTCGCCGGCCTGGTATCGCTGGTTCCATGCATCAAGCGATCGCATCCGAATGCTTCGTTTGATGAATGAAACCGGGCAGTTGTCACAGTCAAAAGCGCGTTTTAACTTTAGCACAGCTTCCTTGTCCAAATGGTCGAACGCTCGTTCCCCTCTAGACCCGCGTGGTCTTTGATCTAGAACAAATTTAAATATTTGTCCTGCAGCAAAGCACTGCGCAGATGGCCCCGCGTCTTTACAGCCAGGGGATGAACCGCTTCTGAATTAATGGTTGTCTGCATTGCCAACAAGAAGTCGGAGTTTATCTCAACTGATCTGGCCAAGTTATCTGTAGCTATCCACGCCGCCCTGCATATCACCAGGAGTTGTACTCCACTCCACAGTTGTGGTCCACCTGACGCTTGAACTCGAGGTCGATATGCTTAGCGGGACGCGGGAACCGCAGAGCCGAGGACATCCGTTCCACCATCCGATCCCCTATCTCACGCTGGGGTACACGCTCTTCGCGCCATACAACGTGGTATAGACTCCAGCTCGCCTTCGCGGTTCTCGAAAGCTGGGCACAACATGCAACAGCCTTCTTACAGACATTTGCGATGTTGATGTTGATGTTGAAGGTGAGGCGCTGGTCCACAACAAGACCACTCCCAGTAACTTGAGTTCTTGTGACCATGCCAATGTCGATCCCGCCCATAGGGGGGCGTGGGGTATAATGCTTCAGTTTGCGCGTGGTGACCATGTCACTGGTCCTGTGCGCCGCAAACTTCAGCTCACTAAGGACTCCCCACTCCCGCACATGCTCGAGGGCGGCATTTGCACGGTTCTTTTTTTATTTTCGATTTGACTACGGTGTACGGTAAAATTCATAAGAATAGGGTACTTTCGGTAGTGAAAAATAAATTATGAGATTTGATAAAAATTAAAATTTATGTAGAAATATACTTAAATATTCTGCTTTTGAGTCATAAAAGCACATGATTGTTTTATTATATTGAAATTAAAAGTCGTAATTTTTAATCTGTATATCACGTGATCTAAAACACGAGCCGCCATGATGTGACGTCGTAAAGACAATGTTTCCGATATACACTGCGAGCACTCCTCAGTGCTCTCACTAGTGAAAAATTCATTCCTTCATTGAGTGCCAGTATACTGCCGCAATACCATATAGAAATATATGACGTCATAAATAGCATAATTTTTGAACTGTGAGCACTGGCGCTTTCGAAGTAAGGTGCTCTCAGTACTTTGATAACCTGATTAAAAAATATAACAGCACGAATGATTTGTTATTCAAAAATGTCAACAATATTCAAAAATTAATTTTTGAATATTTTTGAATTTATTTTTGGAACAGAAAACGTATACATGATAAATATTTTAGTTGAAAACAATGTCGAAATATTAGAATTATAGTATACTGGACTGCGTTCCGTTTTAACAGTAACCAATATAGCACAGTATAGCAAACTAACTAGTGGCAATTAATTAAAAAAATCAAAAAACCCGACTGCGTAAAATACTCTTATTATAAACTGAAAAGAATAAAACAATTTACTAGCTTTCATTTGATACCCATATCGCTACAGTAAGAAAAAAAATTCAACTCCCCTCCTCTCATTCCGCCATTTGCGGGCGCCATTTTGTACATTTATATAGCCTATGTCACTACTACAATTCAGACAAATCCAACGACACCTCATATGTCAAAAACCGTCCAGGCGTTTGAGCTGTAGGGCGTGCCAAAGAAATGGACATACATACATACATACACTCGAAAAACATAACCCTCCTTCTGTCGCAGTCGGGTAAAAAGTAACGGCTTCGCAGTATACTGAATTGATGTCACACCTCAGAGTGCTCTCAGTGTATAGCGGAACACAACTTTACTCATATTACGTCACCAAAATAGGTGACCGCGTTTTTGCGGGAATTAAAAAGGTTTAAAATTTAATTTAATTTTATGGCAAGAAAGCGTGTTTATTTTGCCGAAATATTTTTTTTGTGGCTTTTTATTACGAAAATTAAAATTTTGAAGTACTTTTTCAAACATAGTAGAATACCCTATTGATGATTACACAATCATTGTTATAAATTGTAAAAATAATAATAAAGTGGAGTAGAATCGTTCAACAACCGCTCTGGTGAAGTAGTGAGAGAAGTTGCATTAACGACGAACGATCCTTGGTTCGATTTTTGCTCCGAGCAGGTATTTGCATTTACATAAATATTGATTTTTGGTCTGGAGGAATGGCCTTGTCCCACCGAGCGACATTATTGACACCTGATAGCGATCGTTACTCATAGTAAGGAGATAATCTGCGAATATGTAGTGGAGCAGCGTGAATTTAGGGGCCCTAGCCCTGGACCCTACCCTTCACCCAGCAGTGGGATGTGCTAGTAAAAAGATGAACATTTTAGTACAGTTTATATTAAAATTGACATCTTTTAACTCGTAATAGATAAGATAGATCAGTTATCTTTTCAGTATTTGAATACTTATTTATTTATTAAATAGTGGTAGGTATAAAGTGAGAAAAATCGTCATCAATGAATTCACCTCCTACTTAACTTACCTCATAATCACATGGCATCTGCAATCATTACACCGTTGTAATTTCGATTCGAGATTAATCCCAATTTTTTTAATAATCTATTGGATTATTTAACTCTTTGAGACACTGATCAAATGGCAAAAGGCAGGCAAATACCTATGTGTTACTCTCGACTGTAAATTCCAATTTCATCACTAGTGTTCACAAAAAAGAATTTTTCGTTTTGAGCAGGTTATATACGATGACATGCGGGAAGAGTATTGTGACTTTTAGAAATGTGATAACATTGTGTAAAACCTGCATACGTCCTATTATGTCCACTGTTGTCTTTGCTTACTGCAATTTATTGTACATTCAGTGGTTACAAGCAATGTAGAACAGTTTTCTTGGACGGCGACGGACCACTGCTTCACCCTGTAAAATTTTCAGACGAGATAAATATCCTTAGCACGAACATCCATTCCGAGCTCCAAAAAGGGCTTGCAGTTGTCACACCTGGGTTTCACCACCCGGTATCTCATCGGTGACACGGTAAATTTTGACTGACCCGTTGGCGCAGTTTGCAGTGACCCTGTTTTCTGCTCCAAGGGCAAGCTCCAAATATTTATATGTATTATTTATATGTATATTTATATGTATATTTATTTTAAAAAAATGTATATCAGTCGACTGTTACCTAAAACACAGCCATTAAGTTGCCTACCTTAGGAACAGACGACCGTGTGTGTGTGTTAAATATATTTATTTATTTATTTAAATGGGGCTAACAGCAACATTAATTCCAAAAAAAAAAGTGACGAATAGCAATAGTGACAAATGTTGAGTGAGTTGGAGGTATGTATATTAGAGCTAGATGTTACTATGAGCCAATAGAATAGAAATTTTCAACAACTGAAAAATAAATCCCTTGCTAAGTTAATTCATGGTATTAATACCGAAGATTGATACATTTACATATATTCATAAATACATTGATACATACATATATTCGTATTTTCCGTTAGGCAATGGGTTTTTGATAATCGTCATTCAATGTATTACGATTTTAAAGAGCTTTAGAAAATAAAGATTACTGTTCAACTAATAAATACACAATAATAAATAATATATGTATGAATATACTTGAGATTATATTTGATAAATTAAACCAAAAAGCCTGAGTTGGTAGTAGGTTAATGTCAAAGACTTTTCTCCCATTAAGAAGAAGTATTGTAGCTTAATCCATAAAGTTGCTTCACGGATTTGCTGACGTACGTTGACTGACGACGTTGTCTTCGAATCTCTCCCGAAAAATTCAGGCCTCCTCAAAATTTTTAGTTTCATCACCTGTGCGCCTGATGAATTCTTAAATTTAGCACAGAGTTTCCATAGAGGTGGTAACCTGAATTTAAACTAAACTTTAGCACTGAGTTTTCATAACGGTGGTAACCTGAATTTAAACACTTGATTGTAATTTTCAATTCACGTTTTTCTATCAACTTGCCGATTTCGGCTCAAAAGAACCTAGGCCTGCGACATCTATAAGTCCATCTATCACATAGGCATAGGTATCTTTTTAATCGTAACAGGAAGACTTTTGATAGTCTTAATTTTAAAAATAAGCACTTTTAAATATAGTTTTACGGAACCTCTTGGCATGTGTATTTATTAGTTGACCAGTAATCTTTATTTTCTAAAGCTCCTTTAAAATCGTAATCCATTGAATGACGATTATCAAAAACCCATTGCCTAACGGAAAATACGACTGAAATAGTTTTACAAACAGAAATCCAAGCCTTTCATATCGCTCAAAGGAACGTAAGGCCACGAGTAATTATCGTAAAAGGGAACGTTGGAAAATAGCCTTTTGATTATTATAGCTATTGTTAGCTCTCGCAGGTCAAATACTACAATATAGATTAAGGAATTGAATTATCTAACTATTGTTATCAGCCAATCATGTCATTATACTTGTGGAAACTCGTAATAGATATTGACCGGATAATGACTTTGTCGTTAGACGGAAATGACTTTGGTAACTGGAATGACCTCCTTAACATGCCTCAAATCTAGTAAACACAATTTCCTTGGAATGTATTGCAACTATTTGTACAATTACGAGTGTGTTTAACTGTAACACTTAATTGTCAATCAATAATAATATATTTTGATAAAGAGTTTGACTATAGTTTTGTTTATTATTATTAGTACCTGGATGACCGAGCTTTGCTCGGTTAAACTATATTTAGACACAAATTACATAGTGATAATATATGAATAATATTTTCAATCTTAACGATATAATAATAAAACAATAGTCACTGGTTACATAAATAAAAAAAATAAAAAGAGATCCTATTAATATTTTTTCTCACCAAAAAAGGAACTTGAAAAAAAAAAGGAAAAATCTTCCGTTTTCGAGACCGCCCGATTTCCCACCTGAGCTATTATAAATTTACAGATGGTGGCGAAATTTACTTTCTTATTCTTATGATATTCTAGCAGTTTTTAATTGCTCTCGTGATTTTTATTTAAATAACCAGTTTATATCTTTTTTCCTACCTCTGCCGAAAGTTCGATTTTCGTCCCTGTGAAGCGGGACAAAAGTGACACTTTCTGTCCCCGCTTCACAGGGACAAAACCTAAACTTTCGTCCTAGGTAGGAAAAAAAAAGTATGTGCAACATGGGACGAAAGTACTACATCCATTCCCGTATGTTTGCTACCCTCGCCTTCGGCTCGGGCGGCAATTTCATATGAGGGTCAAAAAAATAGTACTTTCATCCCCTTGTGACACAAAATACTATATTATTATATAGGTAAGACCGAAAAATATTATTCATATTTCATCAGTTCTATCGTATCTAAATATAATTTCCAAAAAATAAAAGAACGATTAAAAAATAATAATAATAATAATACCGAGCAAAACTCGGAAATCAGGTAGTACAGGGCTCTCAATAATAGTTCTTTTTTTTACAAAAGAGGGAACTTGAAAAAAAAAAGCAAAAAAAAAAGTGGGACTTGAGGCATCGGGATTCGAACCCAGGTATACTGACTTCCCACCTAAGTTATTATAACCTTGTAGATTATGCCGAAATTTGCCTTCGTATTCTAATAATATTCTAACAGTTTTAAATAATACTCGTGACTTTTTATTTAAATAACCAGTTCATATTTTTTTATTATTATTTCGGTAAGATCGAAAAATATTATTCATATATCATCAGTTCGTAATTCGTATGTAAATATAGTTTCCACAAAACACGAATAACAAAAAATAAAATACCGAGCAAAGCTCGGTCATCCAGTTAGTAAAGGGGTCCCAATAATAGTTTTTCTCACAAAAGAAGTAACTTTAAAAAAAAATTGTGCTGGAGACTGGATTCGAACCTGGAGTTTTCTTATTTCGAATCCGCCCATCCGGTTTACATCGGAGCTATTATAAACTTATCAATGACAGCGAAATTTACCTTCGTATTCTAACGATATTTTTTAATTGCCTGAAAAAAGGGATAAAACGACATTTTCTAAAAATAAACCCTAGCTAGATCGATTTATCGCCCCCGAAACCCCCTGCATACTGAATTTCATGAAAATCGTTGGAGCCGTTTCCGAGATTCAGATTATATATTTATATATATACAAGAATTGCTCGTTTAAAGATATAAGATTTATTTAAGCGTTCTAATCTCATATTTTAAAAAGTTACATTTTAAATGAAAAAAGAAACAAAATTCGTAGGAGGAGAGCAGTCACACTAAAATGTGTTTTATTGTATGTAATTATTAACCCTTCACAGTGTGAAAAATAATCAAAAAAAATGACATCTACTATTTCTTTATCCATTCGATAAAATAAATCATTACACGGACAGAATTCCCCAAGTTAATTTTTTTTTCTTATAATATACTTTAAAATTGTAAATAAAAAATACTTTAGTATAGTCGACGACAAGGTTCTCTCCAATCGGCTTGATTCTTTGGCGCTGCGTAGAGATGTGAGATCGCTCTGCATCTTCTGCCACATCTATCACGGGGAGTGTTCAGATGAATTATTCGGATTAATACCTGCAGCAGAGTTCCGCCACCGGACATCGCGTCAAAATTCCAAATTTCACCCACATCGCCTTGGTCCGGAGGTCTACAACGACTCGATTTTTACGGCATTACCTGCGTCGTACGACCACTATATGGAACCAACTGTCACCTATGGTATTTCCGAATCAATTCGATTTAGAGACCTTCAAAAAAAGAGCATAGTCCTATTTGAAAAGCCACGTCTATGGATGTCGCTTTCACTTGCTACCAGGTGAACCGACTGTCCGTTTGACCCCTCTTACATAAAAGAAAAATTAAATATAATATAATTCTAATAGTGTTCGCACAAAATTTACTTCAATCGGGCTATTTATTTGAATAATATAATTCATAAATCGTAATAAATATTATAAATCCAAAATTAGCCCAGTCTGTCTCTCTGTTGCGTTTTTACATGTAATCTACGCTCCAATTTTCAAAAATTGTTTAAAAAAAAAAAATTATATCGAAACAAATTTTACTTAATTCAAACAGGCTTTCTAAGCAATTTTGAATAATTATTTTAAAATAGTATAGTGCATTCAATGTGGGGTTATCACCGGATTCTGCTGAGATAAGCCGATAAGAAACTCAACACTTACTTTAAATTTTTTCTATACAACATTGTCATAATTTTAATTTAGTCATATGTTCTGCATTATAAGACAAGTTTTTTTTTTAAATATACGAGTAGATAGGGTTAATATATAATGTATTATAAGTCTAATATTACGTACCTATAATCCTCCCACTCGCCACTAGGGCAATAAAGCGCTCACGGTACCCGCGAGCGCTCTATAGGCGAAGGTGGCCCGCATAGGTGGGCCAACCGTTGAGTCGGGTCGTTGTTGTATGCGCGAGCGATCCCGTGGTGCCCCGTTACGACGATGAGGGCACCGCTGGGTTTTAGCGGGTATTCTGGCACGTTCCGCGTGCCAGCGAGTACTACATAGCCGCGCCTCTCCGCGTCGGGATGCGTAAGTTCATTTCCCAGCGTTAAAAAAAAAAAAAGAAAAAAAATGTTACGTATCAATTTTAATTATTCTTCTCATGACAGTACATCGTTCATAGCTTGTTAATTGTCTGTTTGTTAATATACTAAAGTGAAAATTCATTAATTCTTACATTTTATTACACTAATTAAGCATGAAATCACAAAAACTACAAACACATTTTACGCAATTGAAAGACATTTTTAGGTTTTATGGTGTGATTAATTAATTGATTTTGAAACAGCTGAATTAATGAAACGAATATTTTTGAATCTAATTACATACCACAAAAAATTAAATTTATATTTAACTTATTTGTGAATAAAAAACGATTGAGAGCTGAGGGTTGGTGCCCTCTTTTCCCTTTTGTAATTACTCTACTGGTTCGGACCCAGATAGACGTCCCTAAAAAGGTTTGATCAATTCCTGTTGAACAACTTTGGTCTTAGTGGCTTCATGGTGCCTATTCCCTGTTCCTGCAGAAACAATTTATATACAAGTTTAAGTTTCAGCTCAAATCTGGTAGACTGATGCTATGTGGACCATTTTATTTACCACATTTTAAATTCAATTAGAATTTCCGGTCGATTTTAGAAATCAAGATATATTGCATTTTGTATCGTAATCATAACTAGGAGTTCTATTTGGAAATTTGAAATTATATATTCTACCAAATAGAGAAATAAAAATTATTGCCAAAAAATTATACCTATTTATGTAAGCAATACATATCAAAACATATAAAAAAATAACTCCATATATCGATTGTACCAGTGCTGAAGGATGTGAGAAGATCCGAGTAATCTCGGTGCATTGATATGCACAAAGGTGCATTTAAACAGTTTAGATCATTGGGAAAAACTTTTGATAATTTATCTTCTAGTACAAAGATCCGAGTCTGATAGTGAAGAGTTAAGACAATTTTCCCGCTTGTATATTTGTCTCAAGAACAAGTAATATAATCATCGTCTAACATAATTTTAACATCAAAGTACTAAAATATTGAAATATAGGAGGAAGTCCCCCCCCCCTGCCGGACGCCTATGCCATGAAATAAAATAAAAAGTTTTTCGATAAATCATACTTTATTTATTAATTAGTTAAGACAACAAACTTTTAAATCAATATAAATAAACAAAAACACAAATTCTACATAATCATACTTAAAAACGAAATTTAAACTAGCACAAAAAATTGCAATTACTGGATGTGGACCTAGTACCGGACAGATTGCAGTGCTGCGAATCCTTAGCACCGGATATATTTTTAAAAAAATCTGGCATCGATCGCGTACGTATTCGTCTGAACATTCTGGAATATCTGTACATGGTTCAAATAAGATCTCACGTCAATCAAAGTATTTAAATTATATACCTACAATTTTTTTAAGTTAGGTATTTTCAATCATCTACTTACATACTTTTGTGAGTACAATAAGTTAACACAATTGGTTATTTTTTACGTATTTGGAAAAAAAAACATGGCGCGTGTAGTGCTTCGAATTTGTTTTAAATATTCTCCTCAATAATACTCTGTTGACGCTTAAAAATTAGGGATGTGAGATTAATAGAAAAGAATCGATTAAATAAAAATCGATTAATCTGGATTCAATATTAATCGATTTCTCAAAAATCGATTAATACGAAAATAAATAATCGATTTTTACGAAAAATCGATTATTTTATTAATCTTTTCTTCTTCTCTTCTTAATCTTATTAATTTTTTTCTATTTTTTTAAAATTTACATGCTTTTCATATTCCAATAATAAGCCTAAGAGATTCATATTAACAATTTATCAGGTAGTAGTAGCGAACTACCCATGACAGTTCCAGCTACACACCTCGCGACACCGCAATCCTGTCGTGACCACGATCCATGCAACTGGGTCGAAATATTGACGCAAAATCACTGGGTTATATCGTGGTATGTACCCGTTTTAAACATAATAATGTGACAAAATTTATTTGGATTGTTTACACAGGTCCTTATAGACGAAGCCATTACAAAAAAGAAACAGAAACTAGTAAGACGTTGACGATAGCGATATCAACAGTCAAATGGAGAGTACATTTTAAGGGTGTACCTGTATCTCCTAAACTAGAGCTGCTAAAAAAATCTGAGGATAGATTTAAAAAAAAAGTGAACCTAAATTAGTAAACAACAAGTGAAAAATGTCATACAACAAAAAAAGTTCGATTTTGTTGTGGAGTGAATAGACTAGTTTTAAAATAAAATTCTTAAAACGATATGTAATTAAAAAACTAAACGACTACGTTGTGGTCTCAAAAACTAAAATATAATCTTTCGCTGTTTATAAAATTGAAACTTACTTCAAGTTTTTTCATCCGTCGCATAGATGGCGCTATGATGAAAATCGATTTAAACGCGTAATTTATATAATCGATTTATTAAAAATCGATTAATATTACTTTAACAATCGATTATAAAAAATCGATTAAAATGAAATAAAAATCGATTTATATAAAAATCGATTATTTTTTAACATCCCTATTAAAAATACCATCCTGGTATAAAATAGACCAATGTAATAGAAAATATTTTTGTTATAATAAATGATAATAAATTTACTACCCATGAGGATGTGATCAAACCATAAAGTAAGATAGAGGGTAAAAAAAGGTTAAATTTTTTTATTACCTGCTACTCAGAAGGCAAATTAAACCATTTCCTTAAAAATTTGATTCACAAATATATTATATATTTGGATAAATTTTTGACTACGACGCAGTAAATTTCTATATTAGTAACGTGTATATTGTTGTTTTTTACCTATATTGTTCTATAATCTTTGAGTTAAGACATTATACCGCTGGACGTTATGAGTAATAAATCATGAATGCAGTTCCCGCATTATCACTGGAAGTTAACAAAAGTTCTACCATAAATTCCACTGAATAAATATAATTTACATTCAAGTCGGAAACGTTTGCACTGACACCGGACAGATTAAAAGCTCTTAAATAGCTATTCTGGCCAAGTTATCGGTAAGCCAACTGCAGCAAAACTTACTCTGTTTCTTGCGAAACATAATAAATCTTTCAGGCTGTCATTGATATTTAGCCGCGCTGTAAGCCGCAGAAGTACGAAGTTTTCACGTGACATGCCAACGCGTTTTTGTGTTGCCAAGTCTGTATGGGCACGTATGAAGTATTTTATATATGTGCTTATATATATTTTTTTAATAAATCAAAACTAATAATACTATTTTGTTAATAATTATATATAAATTTGTCGGTCAAACTGAGCTGGTCGAACTCAGCGAAATAGAAGGCTCGACTTGACTGTACTCGTATCAAGGATTGTATTATATTTCTACTACAAAAACATTAAAAACATTGTATTATATTGATTGACTTTTCATCCTCGGATTCTCTAGATGATGTGTAATAAACGTTAGAATGTAACAGTACTCCTCATAATATCAAAAGTATACGTAAAATATATACTATATATAATAAAGTATAGTACTTTTGATATTATGATAAAATATTATTCTTCATAATAAGTTGTACTAAGGTAGTGTGTTTCTACATTAGCAATATCTAGTGTCATATTTTTATCATTATTTAAATAAAACGACTAGTTCTTGTTAAACTTACTACATGAGTTTTATGTACGTTTTTTTTTTTTCAAATTAAAACAATATTATCTATGATATTAATCAATTAGGTATATTTTTAATACAATTTCTGCTTTAACTTAATTTTTATTGAATTCTTTTAGGTTAACACACTCTTTCTGAATCTCTGGATACTATCAGGTTACAAGTCCTAATCAGTCTGACGGTTAAAGATTGCTGTTTGAGGTTTGTTCTAGCTTAGGGATGATAGAAAAGGCCAGAGGCACGAGCCGCTCTCTTTACAACACCTCTTAATACTCGCAGCGTAAAATCCTGCAACAGCCAGGACAATCGATAATGCTTCTGCAAATTTTAAAGAGAAACATCATATCAAACAATCCACGACGAACCAAGAGGCTACCCATTCCACAATTTTTTTGAGATACGTATATGTACATACATAGGCAGTCGTACATAAATAATGTGGACATCGAATAATTATTATCATGAACAACTCTCTTCTCTCTCGTAGGTTTAAAATATGTTATAATTATTACATACTAGCTTTTATAATCTCAGCCTTGGCGCTTAATTGTAAAACTTTCGCATACAGTTTTGGTTGCATTTGGTTGCATATTACTCAATCCTTATATATATTTAAAAAAAATAACTTATAAAAATTACCTTTTTAGTTAAAAAAAATTTTTAAAATACTGTTAATGTGTACTAATAAATTACGTCGTTATTTTTATTAATAAATACTTTATAAGATAATACGATAAAAAAAGAATATAATTTAAAAAATCATTTAATTAATTGCTATTATTCTAAAAATAAAGTTCTTTTTTCGGAGCATATAATAGAATCATTCATAATGTCTGTAAAAAAAAAACTCTAAGCAAACTTATACGGAATCTACTAAAACTTCATGAATTATTAAGAGCCAATTAATAAACTGTGGGAAAGTTTTTACTGCGGACACTATTGGAATTATAAACTTGGTCATAAAGTGTTCGTTCTCACTCATTAGTATTAAAATATTCTCCTGCCTTGGCAGTCAGGCTTCACCTGGTTGTAATAGTCTTTGGAGTCATTTCCCTTGTTTATTAAAGCCCTCACTGTCCCTCCGTTTATTTTAGTAGAGAGTATTTCTTAATACTTGTAATTAATTTTGTTATAGAACTGAGGGCTGTTGTGAGATTGCTTCGTATCTGGGCGCTTACCTCTTATTTGTTTGCTCCTTTATAATTATTTTGCGAGATGTTTTAAAATTATTTGAATGAGAATTGTTAACATTTCTGTTTACTGAGATTTTTGAATAGCTACTAATACGTAAAACGTTTCTGTACTTATACACTTTGTAAGAAGTAGTTTGCACGAAGTTAAAAATTTAGATTTTTATAACGCATAAGAAATGTTACTAAATAAATACCATGTACTTAGCTTCATGTTAGGAACATGTATTGTACCTTTAGTACATAATAATAAATAATACATAAATATTAACCAACAATCACACCACGTTAACTAGCCCTGTGCTAAGGTTGTAAGAACTTGTGTTACAGGTACTAGGAACGGAAATAAATTTAAGAAATTTATATAAATACATATATACATAAATACACATCCATGACCTGGTGCAGACATCTATATTCGTCATACAAATTATCTGCACCTGGCGGGATTCGAACCCGCGACCGCTGCGTAAAGTGTCCAGTTGCCTGACCACTCCACCAGCCGGCCGTCAAAGCCTATACAGTATACATAAAAGCATAAATGTATACTTATAAAATTGCATATCCTAACCAAATGATCGACTGATTGAAGGATTGACTGACTGATTAATTACAGGCTCACCAATTGTTTGATTTATCATAGGTGAGTCTAAACTAGTGAAGCTGAAGGTAAAAGATGGAAAAAAATGGCCAGTATGGCTACAAGTGATATACTCGTAACTATGATTTACTTTTGCACGAACTAAGCTCGAAACAACAGCTAATCTATTACAAACGTAACCGTTTAAAGTTGTAGATGCTAATAAAAAAAAAAAATAATAACATTAAGTATTGATTGGTGTGGGCTTTTACTTTATTTCAGTTAAAATCTAAGTGAAAAATATATAAAATCATTATTTTAATTTTTACTTTTAGACATTTCGACCAATATGAAAAGACAATCAACAAAATAAAATTAATAAAGTACTATAGTGTAGTAAAACACTTGTAGATCGGATTATAATTCCCATACAATGAAGCTATATTCCTGGATTGAGAAAAAACTCCGAAACCACCCTTTAATTAATTGAAAGGAAGACGACGAGAATTGTATTAATTAAAATACTTGATTTTGGTCTTCAATGCCAAATGTAAGTGCCTTTTTAATTAAAGTTACTCAGACTGAATAAATAACCGTGTTCTTTCCTTAGAAACTTTTCGAGGAATCCCTTAACATAACTTTTTATAGACTTACCTTCTACCTATCTACGGAACAAAACAATGTTTAGAATGTTATTTTAATACAGATTAAACACTTAAAACATTTCTATATATTTGATATACAGAAACATTATTACCGTAATATACCATGCCGTGACAGATAAAGAAGAACAGTTTCAACCTCCTTGCCGAGGTTGCTCTGGCTGAGATGTCGTAAAAGGTGACTAAAGACATAATGGTGTTAACAACTGTGCAACCAAACAAGATGATGATGGGCAGCAGCGTCATTATACCTGCGCCCGCAATGAACTGCGCTCGCCAACCCGCCGTCAAAGCGTAGAGAGTATTGGCATCCCCATGCCGTCCAAAAGATGACCAGCAATAAAGAGCACAAGCCCGGTATCCCCGGTGGCTCTATTTACTATTCATACGAGATACTTATCACGATTACCAGGCGACAAATATTCGCTTTTAATGATCTATTGGTTAGGGTTACATTGAATATTAATGTTAAATTGTCATGGTCTCACTTGATAGATTAATCACCTTGCGTCTTCCTATTCAATGGTAAACAGTTTCGGAAAAATAACATTTCACTGCCTCACAACTCGCTGCATTAGAATTGCTCTTGTGCTAAGCTTCTGTGCTCGAACCAACACACTGGCGTTATTGTACAAGCAATGCAACATCTCGATAAACCGGTAGTCAATATGGCACCGCTGGCCAGAATGCAGCAACAACTTATTGATAGTCCATAAGTACCTAGCACAATAGCTGATTATACTCCTCAATCTTTTGTATAATCTTCCGCAGCGTATGTATGTGGTCTATGGTATTATAGTCTTTTCGGAAACTGGCTCGTCCGGGAGGCTGGAAGTCATCAAATTTGTCCGTCAAAGGATTTGTAATGACCCTAAAGGATTATTTAGGGTCATTACGAATCCTCTTATAAACGTGGCTCAGAAACGAAATGGATCTGGATGGTAATTGATTATGCTATAATAATGGGTAAAAAACGCAGCGAATGCTGTAAACCAGGACAATATATACGTTGTTACAACGTTACAATATTGAAAAGTTATGATATTTGTTACTCTTATTATGTACAACTAAACTGTTTGAAATGAACCTTTCTACTCAATTATAAAAATACTGTCTATGCGCTACAAGTGTTACCCTCATAATTTCTGATTTGGTCAAAAATATTACTGTAAAAAGTAGCTCATATATAAATTTGTATTAAAATTTATATAATCCGAATATTGGAAATGGGTCTGGTGAGGGATCGCGTGTCTTAACTATCCATGAGGCGCAGGGCCAGACCTTCGAGGACGTCATCGTTCTCCAGACTAAAACGAGGAAGCTCCGAATCCATGACAGCGCTGACATGACACGCTGTAGTCGCGGTGACTAGAAACACCAACACCTGTGTCTATTACACCATTCATTAACGTCATTGAGAGACGTTATTTGCAAAAATACCCGAAAATGACTTATTAATGCCAAAATACTATGTATAAACATCTCCGTTGGCAGTGAAATTGCCACAATATCCAGCTATAATAAATCAATTTTAAAATAATAATTAGCCGTAATAATGCTTCAGAATCTTCTTTTGAACTATGAAATAATCTTTATTCTGACCTGGGTGTAAAGTTAACTAATTTGCACTTGTGTCACTGTCGCTCCGAATGAGGGATATAAAAATAAAAAAAAAATAAAAAAAATATATATATATATATATATATATATATATATATATATATATATATATATATATATATATATATATAGATGTAAGTGAATTTAAGAGAAAATATTTCGGTCGGTGGACTCACGCTCCACATTAGATATTCTAAGTTTAGAAATACTAAACTTAGTATTATTAGTATTATTAGTATTATTAGTATTATTAGTAACTACTAATGTAGCAGCTACAATGTACTGAGTACGAACTGATAAAATAATAAATAGGAATTCAAAAGGCATGGGCAAAATGAGCCCGTGGGTATAAAAAATTGTTAAAAAAAAAATTGGAAATGATTCTGTAATATTAAGAGTAAAAAACATCCATTTATCCATTTATTTATGGATAACGTAGTATAACTTTTTATGTTATTCAAATTTTACAAAGTTTGCTCTAAGTAGTACTTACGAGAACTATGTTACTCCTTGCAGCTTATAAGTAGCATACATTTAGTTTAAACATCAAATCCTTGCTAACGCTTTGATAATTTCAGATACTAATATAATATACAATATAATTGATTATGGTGGTAATTTATTTATAGCAATTAATGGAATCTCAAGTAGATGTATGTGAAGTGCTGTATTAAAATTAAATTGTAATTTTATTAATTAAATTAATTTAACATTAATTGTGCGTAATTTATTATATTAAAAGTCACTAACAGCAAGTTTAACTTGTAGTCTGTAAAAAAACTTGTTGTTGTAATTACGAGTATATTACGTGTATGTTTTAGCGTGTGTTTTAAAACCTTGAATACATATTACTTATTGTAATTCAAGGGTTAGTCTATCTTTTTGTTTATATATTCTGCATTCACAGCTAAACCGCTGGTCGTATTTAATAATCTAATTTATATATAATAATATATATTAACTTTGGCTAGAAAAATAAGAAATACGACAAAGTGTAGGTATTCATTAACAGACGTCCGCATGAGCAGTGGTTGCGGCTCACACGCATGCGACAACAAACGCACTTGTTCGCCACCATCCTCGCCGATGTGAATGAATTGAAATGATTTTAGAACCAATATGTAGGATTTATTGGAGCCGCCAAATTAGTGTCAAAGTATTGACCAATTACTAAGAATTACTGATCAATTATGAACATTTTGTTACCAATTGAGCCTCGCCGTTAAATTTTCTCTAACAATAACTAAGGTTGTTCTCCAACTTTCCTCGGAGGGGACTTGTCGCTCCCGAGCATCATCACCGCGATGCTCGGCGATGACGAGTCCTGGAAGGCGATGATCTCCTTCTGCGAGACAGTAATGTCCCAGAAAGAGGCCGACGAGTGGGTGAGAGAGGAGGCCACTGACGTGGCCTCCATCCGCAGGCGACGAATTGGGGTGTTTAGGAGGCGCTACTTAATGCGCCTCCAGTAACGCCCCTGTGCCCGTGTCGGGCCGGGATGGGAACCCGGTCCTGCTAGACACGGCGTCGTTGGGACTGTCCAGAGGTGAGCTGGACAGTCCCCATTGAGGAGAAGTCTGGCCTTTTCGCCAAGGCAAGCCTGTCGCTGGAGGGATCCCGTTGCCTGCAGATCCGGAACCTCCAATTAAAACGGCTGAAGGCCCCCACAGAGGCTTAGTACGGTATTGCAACCCCAAGTGCTGAATCCAACATATGGTCTAGAACTACCTACCCGGGTGTCCTGGATATCAACCGTAAATGAGTTCCCCTGCGATACAAAAAAAAAAAGATTTTTCTCCAACTTCGAAAAACACCGGCTTCGCAAAACTCGGCATTGTGTTGGAAATCATTCGAGATAGTTTCGGTAAGTTTTCTGGAGTGAATCCAAGAAAAGAAAAAAAAATGCTAAAAAAACTTTCTTTTTTTTCAAATTTAGTTTTTTCTTTTATTACTTTAATCGATGGTTGTGAAAATAATGTAAAAAAAAACTCCAGAAAAAAAAATTGTTTTCGTTTTTTTACAGATTACCGGCTTTTAATAGAACAAAGGTAATCTTTTAATTTTTTTATAAATTCAATCGAATGACACAAAGATTTAGCTCGATAGGTCGAATTGAAACTTTGTAGGGTTTTTTTGGGTACATTGAGCTGTAAAAGGCACGCTCAACATTAGTTGTTATCGCAATTTACCTCAGCGCATGATTTTCCAAAAACTTCAAAAAGTCTATTTTTTCGTAATTTTTCAGAATCAAGTTAAGAACGAAAAAAATAACTTTCAAAAAACGATAGCCAAAACTTGTAGAGAATTTATTCAATTTTCTGAAACTCATTATTAATTCTCTGTTGGTTGCTGAGATATCGATGATCAAAGACAAAATTATCCATTTACATTCAATCTGATAACTCACCTCAAATTATAGCTGGATAAATTGAATATCTGATCCATATAGTGGTTTAGTCAAAAGAAATAAAAAAAGGGTTTTTTTTTTTCTTCATGGTACTCATTAGGATATTCGTTACTGAAAAAAATATTTCATCCCAAAATCTTGAAACTAGAGACTTCAAGCTCCAAATCGCTTTTTTATGGTTTCGATATTATTCACAATATACATGCAATATACAGATATTTTTTTTAATATCTCATTTTTATCCACTACTTTATATATATTTATATACATACTCATATTGTTTATATGTACGTATATTAAAAAAGTCTGTATCAGTTGGCTGTTACAGTACAGGCATGAAGTTGCTTACTAGGAACAGACGATCTAATGTGTATGTTAAGCATATTTATTTATTTTAAAAGCTTTACAGACAATTAACAGAATAAAAAACAATGTAGAAGCTTAAAAATTTATCTTAAGTGTTCAACGTGTTGTAATGCGCCTCGTAATGTGCTAGTTCGTTGTGCGTTATGTGGATAAAAGAACCCTATGAAAGGTACTTTGATTGCCTATAAAAATAGCTTTACTCGTTTCTTTATTTTGTTATTTAATAGATAGTAAACGTGTTGTTGTGCTTTCTTCACAAGTAGAATTGGCAAAAAGATGAATTTCGTTTTTTAAAGTTTACATATACAATCTTAACTACTAAAATTTTATTATATACGCCCCAACAGAGAGATCAAACAGCCCGAGGTTTGGGCTGTAGATTGAGAAATCGGGGGACAATCCTAATTAAGCAATACCGCCTTTTGCATCCTGGCTGTGAGCGGTGATCCCATCACGGTTCCCCAGCTGCCTCACATGGTGAGCGAGACTTACCTTAACATATATCACGATAGGGATGATTTCAGCATACTCCACACTCCACATGTCGACAATCTCATACACCAGATACAGATATTTCAGTTTTTTCTCTGTTTTAGCTTTCACGAGGTTCTCGTAATGCGGGATGGTTATGTCTACTAAAAACAACCTTGACCGTGTCATATCCATTACCACGATATCAGGCTTGTTCGCGAGTATCGTCATATCTGTGCCTTTAGGCAGGTCCTAGTAGAGCCGGACTCCGTCGCGTTCGAGTACTGGCAGTACACTGGTGTACTGATAATAAGGCATCCTCTATTCCAGGAGACTGTACATAAGAGCAAGTTCTTGGTGGAGCATCTTGGCCGCTTGTTTATGCCTATGCAAGTACTCACAAAAGCAGAGGCTGCACACCTCTCGGTTATGCATGGACTTCCTGCACACTTCCGCCATCTCATGATCACCGTCTCTAGACTTTTTTTTTTGCCACAATCGTGACATTCAGTCGTCGGCTCCCTCTGGGCCGTCCGGCACAGGTAGTCACCAAAGCAACCGTGCCCGGTGAGAACCTGCGTCAGACGGAAGGTGAGGGGCTTGCGTTTTCGACGCATCCACCGCTCAAGGACCGGGCGAATGGCAGCCGTTACGCGTGTGCCGTACGGCTGATCCGCCAGGTCCTCCCCCCACCTCCGCATAAGCGCTTCCTGCCCTATCCGACGCACCCGTAGGATCCCGTCCAACGTAGGGTTCTTACCAAGAGCCCTCCTACCCGTCTCTAGTCTTCCTCCTACCCGTCTAAAAAAGACCCCACAGACTCCGTTCCATATCAAAAGCTTTTGATACAATACGGTATGATGTGCTTTGGAAAAAACTAAGGGAGGAGACCGATGTACCCTGCGAGGTCACATCTGTCCTGGAATACTGGTACCACAACCAACGGAATGTTGTAAAATGGGCGGGTACGCACTCAGAAATATACGGGTTGGAGTGTGGAGTGAGACAGGGGGGCTTAACCTCGCCTCGTCTATTTAACCTGTACATGAACGGGCTGCTTGGTGAGCTTAGAAATAGCAAAATTGGCTGTCATATAGGGGGCGTCTGCGTAAATAATATCAGTTACGCTGACGATATGGTACTGTTAAGCCCATCTATAGGTGCACTGCGTAAATTAATGCGTATTTGTGAAAGGTACGCTGAAGCCCAGGGACTCAGATACAACTCGAAAAAGAGTGAACTCTTAGTGTTTAAAGCCGGCAAGAAAGTATATGCGAATGTGCCACCTCTATATCTTGGAGGTGTTGCTTTAAGTAGAGTAGAACGCTTTAAGTATCTGGGTCACTGGGTTTCGGACAACCTCAGCGATGACGAGGATTTAGAGCGAGAGCGCTGGGCGCTGGCCGTGCGCTGCAACATGCTGGCCCGAAGGTTTGCACGGTGTACTGATAGTGTGAAGGTAACACTGTTTAAGGCATATTGCCAATCCTTCTACACCTGCAGCCTTTGGGTCAGGTATACGCAGCGTGCGTACAACGCCCTGAGAGTCCAGTACAACAATGCATTCAGAGTGCTGCTCGGGTTGCCGCGTTATTGCAGTGCCTCCGAAATGTTTACTACGAGACGTGTTGATAGCTTTAATGCTATTATTCGTAAGAGGTGTGCATCCATGCTCCGGAGGCTACGAAGCAGCTCGAACGGCATTCTGAGAACACTGGCAGACCGCTGGGACTCGGCAATACTGCGCCACTGGATACGGCTACATTCTGACTGACGTGGGTCGTGTCCAGAGAGCTATTATTTTTGCTTTTAATTTTGTTTGTTATTTTTATTTACTTTTATTTATATTTATATTTGTATTAATTCACTAACATTAGATATAAGTTGTTTTTGTAATATTTACTAACATTAAGATATGGACTATGTCTGAAACAAAATAAATAAATTAAATTAAATTAAATTAAAGTTGGACAGCTCTTAGGTGCCAGTAGCTTGAGGGTATGCATGTAGAGGAGGTAAAAGACTTTAGTACCTCTTCTCTGAAACTGAAAACCTGTCCCGGAACCCTCCAGCAGAGTGCTTAAAGGGTTCAAAGACAAGCAAAACCAAAGCTAGTTCAAACAATCACCCAGGAAAATACCGACGAACGAAGAATCGATACTACAGTGCGTACATTTTACTAGATTTGCTTCTTTGAAAATGACATTCTAATTTTATTTTTCAAATATTATTATTTTGTTTTTTGTGCATTTTAGTTAAAAATGGATTAAAAAATAATATATACAAATAACAATTAAATTAGTCAAAGTTAAGTATTCCTTATAATTATAATGAATCGGGCTCAAGAAACCCATCGTTATACAGACCTTTTATTCACGTGCTTTTCGAAGAGTTAAGAATTAATTGTTACTTTGAGACAAAAAAATTTATTTAAAAAAATATACTACTGCCTAAGTCATTATCGGTAATCTTATAGAAGATTAGGTGACCACCTTTATCATTACTGCTCTCCTTATTTGACTAAGCGCTCCGCTGGCCGTGTCAACTACTAGTTGACAAGAGTTTACAAACTAACCGCAATAACCGCAAGCGCCCGTGTCCTTGTAATAGTCGCTATGACTATATTGCTCATGTCAACTTTTTTTCGATACGGGCATTAGTACGCGAAGTGCACCTGCTAGCTACAGGTTGATGAACGTATATTACACTATCACCGGTGGAAAATTACGTAACAAAACGTGAGACACCTTGGGCAGTTTTGTGCAGTTGGTAAACTAAAAGGTTGCATTGCCCGGACACTCGAGCGGTTATTAGCATATCTCTCTTCATACTTTCTAACATCAAAATAAATTTCCAAATCGGACTATTAACTCCTCCAATTAGCGCGTTTTTAGCTATTTAGCTATATTTTTTCTAACATCAAAATAAATTTCCAAATTGGACTATTAACTCCTGCAATTAACGCGTTTTTAGCTATTTAGCTATTTTTTTTTAATGTTATATTTTATTACATATATTTACTAATATTTTGTATTTTTTATTACTAACGCAATTCCATTCCAACCATTTCACGCGGACATGAGTCATACCAAAATTGTCTGTAAATTATTAGTTTAAATTTTGCATTGTATATTTGCATAATATTGTAAAATTTCGAAATAAATAAAATAGTTTTAGTGCCACTTTGTATATTATTTTACAATATTAGTCGCAACGTATTATTATCATATTATTTTTTATAAGACCATTTATTTTATTTTAATTATTCGTATGTTGTCAGGATGGATAATTAGTACAGAATAAAATATTGACCCTGTAATCAAGGTCTGTATCAAGGATGATAATCTACTAGGGGCTAGGTTTTATTCTAGGAACTCGAGCAAGGCTATTGAGTAATTATAGGAAAGGCACTGTTCTAACTAATAAAGCGATAGGGTAACTCTTGATAACAATGTAGTATCGAGGTCAGCTTGATTTGTGGCTTATTGAAGACAAGAAGAGAAAAGTTGACCTCCTTGTTCAATAACTACATACGGGGTAGTACTTAGCTAGTAGCTTGGTAAGTATATTTATACTAGACACATTTCTATATTTTATCAGTATGATATTTATTGCAACGTTTTCACTATTATATAGAGTAACAAAGTTTTATAGTCTACTAGCAGCTTGCCCCGGCTACACCCAGGGTATGTATATGTAACTAAACCTTCCTCGTGAATCACTCTATTTATTGGTGAAAACCGTATGAAAACCCTTGCAGTAGTTTTTGAGTTTATCGCGAACAGACAGACAGACGCGACGGAGGACTTTGTTTTATATTATGATGTGTGATGTGACTAATATATAGGTACTTGTAATTTATATTTCCATGTCAAAAGAATTATCGCAACAAAAACTTACACGACTAGGTACGCAAGTATAAATTCCTACAATTTTTTTTTAAATATAATTATAGTAAATAATGTGTTATATATTAAGAATCAAAATTGAAATTTATCTGTCCGCGTAATTTTCGTAAAAAGGGGTGGAAAGTTTTTGCTTCACGTATTAATATATAGATTATTATTATGTATTATACAGCCTAATTCTCCAATAGATAAAATGCGAATGAACGTGAATCGTAACCAAAAATCAGGGGCTTAAAGCAGAGCCAGCCCCACTGAGTGTTCAATTGACAGATGGGTATTTATTTGTTTGTCTCGATAGTGATGTACAAAAAAAAAAACTATCTATGCCTGCTGTATTACCCGCATGTAATGTTTTTATTTTACTTCTTCTATGGTATTTAACTCGTACCGTACTTATTCGATAAGTTTTAAAAATTAAACAAATGCTTTTAATTTAGTTGCTGATATAAAATTAGTGCTTAACCACTAAATCGAGTAAATGTTTTTATGTTCCACACAACAACGAGACTGTTTTATCTCTTCTTTAAAAAAAAGTCAAAATAACAAACATTAAAGCTAAATATGATTTTTATGCTAAATATGATTTTTTGTTATCAAAGCATCAAGTTTTTAATCTCGATACAAGATTTTTATTAATTTTGTATTTTTAATAATAATTAAGATAAAATAAAAATAAATAACTTAGGAAATGATTATTTAAGTACATATAGTATTATCAATTTCTGCCTTGTTTTAAAACACATTATTTTACTGAATTTGTAACAAATCAACATTAGGGATATACAGTATTCACAAAATTGAAAACCTCCTTATAAAAAGATTCAAAAATGAATATAATATGTTCTAAATAAGCCACTATACTTTCCAAACTGACCCACAGCTGGACAAAGATTTTTTTTCAAAATAGGATAAAAAGTATTTTATAATATACAAATAAGTTTGTATTTATATTAATATACCAAAAAATAAGACGTTAAATTGATTAGTATTCTATACGGATTCAAATAAAAATGGAGTCCCGGTCGCTTAAGAATTTATTACAAGTTTCCTCACGTTAAGCACATCGGCACGGCTAAATTGACAGAGCTACTTGGACATGACGCCCGAGGGGTGATACTTTATGCCATTTTAGGTAATATTTATGAAATAAAATTTTTTCTTTATTTTCAATATTTAAAATTCATATTAATAATTTAGAATAAAAATATCGGTTCACAATTGCCACATTTTATGAGCGTTGCACATTAAAATTTAAAAGACACTATTGAAAGAAAATGTATTGGGTCGACCTAAAAAATTATAAGAGTGCGTTTATAAATACATACGTATTCAGTACGTATATTTGAGTACTTGGAAACTACGTTTCGTTCTAACACGCACTTGACCGATTTTTTATTACATCTTCAAACGAATACTTTTTACGGGGTGCATCTTATAATGGCCTGAAAACTCAATAGGAGGATTTCTTTCATAATATTTCACTTTGATGATCAACTTCACTCCTCTTCTTACAAGCTTGTCGTCAAGTTTAAGTGTATTCGATATTGTAAGTATTAATTTTAGGTAGAACGCTTTTTAGCATAAAAATCACCTGGAAATGATTGTAATAAAATTAAAATTTTAAAATTAAAATAGGATTAATGACGCTATAAAAAAGTTCGTATTTTTATTTTGAACATATTGCACAAAATTCGCTTCATCTTAAATCCTGGCAATGCAAACTAGCACTCAAGAGTCGAAATTTATGCTATTGAACACACTAAACATTAAACCAACTTAACAAAAAATGTCTTAGAGTGTTTAAAGGCCTGCTTAATAGGGAAAGTATTTAGGCTTGTTACAAATAATGCTATTATTTCATAAAAAGTGTGGGTGTATTTTTTCCTAGAATAATTCCTAGAAAATATATTGTCATATTCATAGAATAATAAATTCCTGTAATAAGAGAAATAATAATGGAGATAAAGTACTTTAGATTATTTAAAAAAGCTATGTCATGGTTATTTTATTAACAAAAAAATTGGCTGTCTACTAAAAATATCCAACCAATTGGACGTTGAAAGCCTGGCCTTGTAAATTGACTATTAACAGGTTTGTGAATAAGCTGGAACCAGCATCAACAAAAAAATCCAAAACTCACACGAGCGCGTATTTTTCGAGAGTGACCACTTTCAAACGAAAATTAGTCTGAAAAAGTTGCTGAGCGTCAAATTATATCTTTTGTGCTTAATATATGTTTTTTTCTTTTTTATTTCCCTGTGAATTTCACAAATGAAAAGTACTTTTCAGTTCATAATTTTAAATTTACTTGAAGTTTTCAATTTTTTGACTGGAAACTACTTTTTTAAATTACCGCCTCCATTTTAATGGGGATTAATAAGCTCTTAATAATATTAACGCGCAGAAGATTTCAATGTAATTTTCTTACATATAAAACAAAGTGGTCTTTTTCAAATGCAATTTAATGCCTGTGTTTTAGATAATAACCAACTCCCACACTTGGGATGGGAATCGAACCCATAACCCTGGAATGAAAAGCAGAGTTCTACCAACTTTGTCAACGGACCAGTCCAGTCAGTCATTAAAATCGATATCATCTATTTAAAACGAGAATTCATTGTATCAGATGATTATTTAATTAACCTATTTTTTATCTAAGCACTTAAAATTGTAATCAAAGCAACGAATTGTAAAATAATCTTATTATTATTATTTAATAACAAAATTTTTCAATAGGCTATTTTTATATCAGCAAATTAAAATATTAAGTTCTAATCGATTCCTTTTTAATAACTAATTACGATTAATGATTTCGCATTCAATATTTTCATGAATTTTGATAATAAGTTTATGTTAAACTCGTACAATTCAATACTTTCTTTAACTGAAAACTAGATTTGTAAACTCGTAAATGAAAACTCCAAACTTCACCAATTTCTATTTATCACAGTACATTACGTTCTAATTTTCTCAGTCCCGAAGCGTAAACTCGAAAAACAACTTTAAAAAATCTTAGAGGAATTCCTAAAACTTTTTCATACCATTAAGCGAAGTCATTTCAGAAAAGTGAAAAGACTGACACCGAGTTGCCCTTTCCATTAACAAAGCAGAAATAGCTCGCAGGCAAGCCCCGATAAATCAAACGGGAAAAGTTCTACTTGATCTGTGTATTAGGTATTTTTATGATACCTACGATACTCGTGTGTTTCATTTTTCGTATTGGATCGGGCTATCATTTTACACTTCACGAGCTACTCTGCCCTCGAATTCATACGCGTGGTTTTTGGTTTTTGAAAATCCTTTGAATCTAACTATTTATGAAATATAAAGTATATTATATATTTATAAAAGAATTAAACCAAAATGAAATTCTAACGATTTTATTTTGAGAAAAGCACATACAAGGAGACAAAATATCATACTATATTAGTCGTATGCGTATAACAACAATTAGTTATTTTGAAACTTTATTCATCAGACGAAAACTAACTTGAGTTATTTTTAAATCTATCTTCCGCTTTTTTATCTGAGCTACAGCTTTAATAGATTCTTCACTGTACATAGCACAATGTGTACCTAAGATAAAACTGTATGATGTCCAAATCTGTACATTAAAAATAATTTGCGTATCATATTTTGTGGTTATGGTTACAGAATACTTTTTTTTTGGTTTGAAATAACCTAGCCAGTAATAAATAACAAAACTTTTCCAGATATAACTTTTCAACATTTTATTAGATTGTTAAAACTTTTAAGGTCAAATATTTTTTCAAATCAATTTATGTTAATAAATAATAGAAAAAGCGATACGATTTAAATACTAAAAATTTGTAGTAAAATATATTTAAAATGAGTATTATATATAGATAAAAGCTACAAAAGTTTCAATTTTATTTAGTATAATTTCTATGTTGAACATGAAAATTAAGTTGTACATGAAAAAATCCTACCTACTGTAAGCGGGACTCATATAAAAAGTATATTAAGTTTAATCTCAGCTTATGAAAAGAAACCCGAAATGGAATTAACTTCTACTGCCTTTTATACCAAACCCATTGAAAGTTATAATAATATGCCAAAATAATTTCATCGAGGATCGTCAAACCTTCCCTTTCACTTCTTAATAACTTAATCTTATATTTATTAGGTTTTATAAAAGTTGACCTTTCAAGTATATTGCACGGCTTTTCTTTAAATCACTATTTATTTTATGCGATGGTAACATTTAAAGATAATTACTTTTTTACTCTTTAGGCTCTTACCTGATATTTCCTGCCACCGATAGGTACAAGTATTTGTATCATGGGGCTTAAAGAAAAGTATTTGTATTATAGGCTATATAACAAGTAATATGACGGTAAAAACTTTTTAAAGAAGTACTCGTATTTAAGTATAATTCACGTAATATTAATACGAAACATTTTAGGGTTTTTTACTTTTAATGGTTTGTAATAAAGTAAGATTCTCGCATGAAATTTATTAACGTAAATATCCAACCTAGAGGCGTAAACCCTTGAAGTGTATATGTATTTACCTCATTACCCAAGTCACAACTTACTCAGTTATTACTCCCAGTACATAGCACATAACGTCAAGCCGAGTCGTAAACTCAGACATAAAAACCATAGCCTCATCAAGTTTTCGTACCTTCCCTTCCCAAGATTCATTCCCAGATCACGTATCGAGACACATGCAGCGCTGTTCGACCAATCGCCGACAATGTTTTGAACGGGACTACATTAAACCAGACCTACTTACCGATATTAAATATTTATTTCCAAGTTTTTCATTTGAAATACGTTTCTGTTGAAGGTAACTTTTATAGTAAAAGTTCGTCGTAGTTGAGCATTTGAATGATGAAATATTATTCATTTAATACAATATATTTTTATGTAATGAATCTATACATATAATAAAACTGTAACATATATTATAATATATATTGAAGACATTTTAAAACTTTTTAAGAAGACACTAATCGATACTGAAGCCAAAAATGTATTTTCTTTTTTGACGTGATAACGTCTAGTAAATTGATGAAGGGGTGCCCGTTCGAAGAAGATGACGTCATCATTGTCACAATTAGTGAGCGAGAGCGCGGAACAAGCGGTAGAGAGGTACGATCGGCTCGGCCTAAGCGTTCGGCTCACGATCGGCGGTCGGCCTAACTTACGACGCGTCCGAGTAGAAATGACAGCGGCAAATGGCGGGAAACTGTTTTGTCAATATTGAAGTAATGTCAAATAGTGAAAAGTTGATAATAAACTCTTTTGCAAAAAAAACGGGCACTTAAGCAAAGAACTATTTTATAGTTACTATTAGTTTGTTTGACAATTTTAGGTATTGTTATTCTCAGAATTTTATAAATTAATTAGGAAGGAATAGTTTTCATCAGTTTTATCATAACATTTTAATTAAATTATTAAGAAATAATGTTTAAGCTCAAAACACTATGATTGTACCTGCTCGCTAAATAAAAATGAAACGCGTTAATTTCTTTGTTTTTCTTGAATACATTAAAAGCAGATAAAAGTTTAGTATTGAGTGTGACCCCCTCTTGCTGAAATCACAGCTTGCATTCGTCTGGGCATGCTAGTGAGTATATCTTTTATGGTTTCTTGGGGAATACGTTCCCACTTCGCGGTAATCACATTCTTTAGCTCTCTGATGGTCTGCGGAGCCGGCTGCACTGATCTCACTCGTCGCTTCAGAACGTCCCAGACATGCTCTATGGGATTGAGGTCCGGACTTCTAGCTGGCCAGTCCAAACGACGAATTCCGACTTCTAGCATATACGCATCCACACCGCCAGACCGGTGGGCGCGAGCGTTGTCGTCCATAAAAATTGAGTTTTCGCCAAGAGCGGTTAAAGCGGGTTCTGCATAAGGAATTAGAACTTCCGTTATGTATCGCTGTCCAATCAGTGTACCGTTTTCGATGAAGACGAACTCCGTACGATCCATAGAATTTATTCCTGCCCAAAACATAACAGAGCCCCCTCCATAAGGTGTGATTTCTTCAAAACATGGCTCTGCAAAGCGTTCTCCTTGTCTACGTAGCACTCGCCGACGTCGGTCTTCACCATGCAGAGATATCCTGGCTTCATCGGAGAACAATACCCTATCCCAGTCTTCATGAGTCCATGACACACAATTTCGAGCGAAGCTAAGCCTGGCAACTCGATGTCCACGGAGTAATTTAGGGCCGCGTGCCGGGCGATGACTGTGTATATTAGCAGCGAGAAGCCTCCTCCTGACCGTCCATAGACTAATTTGCACATTTCTTACTTCTTCGAGGGTGTTCTTGAGGTCCACATAAGAAGATTTGCGATTTCTCAACGCTTGACTAACTAGAAAACGATCATCCCGTGGTTCGGTACATGTCTTTCTGCCAGAACCAGGCCTTCTCTTGACGGAACCGGTCTCTTGATAGCGCTACCAGGTCCTTTGAACTGTCGACCGACTCATATTTAGCCTCTGAGCCACGAAGCATTGACTGCAACCTTCTTCAAGCAGCGCAATAATTTTGCTCGCTTTTATCACTTTATCTACCATTTTCGAGATTGCTAAACAGCAATAACAATACTTTTAAATGTCAAGGACACCGGATAATTTAATAAAAATTGACAAAAAGTTAATTAGAGTCGATATTAACTATAGGGAATTCGCGCCACAAAATGTAGTTAAAAGTTATTTTCTTTGAAAACCAGGCTCAGTCAAAAATTTGAATTTGGAATGTACTCTTATAAACATTATGGCACTTTTATAACTGGCCAGTAACATGTTCAAATGATTAAAACCTTTTTGGTATTTTATTTTTTTCAGCCAGGAAGAAAATCGAAACCGCCCGTTTTTTTTGCAAATGAGTGTATAATGTAATGTAATAATATAAGTTAATAATATATAAATAAATAAATGTAAATTAATAATATAAAAGTTAATAAAATCATAAAATAAAACAACAATTGCAGCAAAAAAAGGTAATTAATTCTTGCATTTTAAGAATCCGATTAGCGATATAATCTCATATATTTGTTCTTTGATTATAAAATAAGTAGCATCGGTGGGCGAGTGCAGTAATATTAGGTTATACCTATTACAATTTTGACTAAAAAGTTATTAGGACTCCTATAATTACGATCGTATAAAAAGTAAACTGTTTTTATTTAGTATATTTTTAAAATTTTCATAAGTGGTTAATGATAATCTAATTTGTTTTGCTAACTTTAAGTTATTAAACTTAGCTTCTTTATTAAACTTGATTATTTCTTGTATTAGGTACATATCAAAGTATTTTTTATTTCGCTTTTATATTAAATACAATTAATTACCTGTAGCTTATATTATATATATATATATATATATATATATATATATATATATATATATATATATATATATATATATATATATATATATATATATATATACATATTATATATATATATATATATATATATATTATACAAAATAATGATAATTCAGTGATAATAATTCAATTCCATTCATGTTTTCTTAAGACGTTATCACGTAAAAATTATCGTCCGTAAACCGACTTTACAGACAACCAATTCTTTTTTTTCATTATTATTTTAGTCTTTCTGTCTGTATCTTGATCACATATCATGCCAAAACTACTAAATAAATTTAAATGAAACTAGGCAAGAATTGGTTTCATGCTACGATACTATAAACTGTGGGTACTTTTTATCCTAAAATTCAGCACATTTGCCTTGGGAGAAGCGATGATTGACGACATTGACGCGTAGTCCGATAACATTTATTATTTTATTGTTAGAAAAAAGATATTTTAAATATTATCCGGTAAATATTCCAGTATTTGGTTTGGAAACTCGAAATATACAGAATCCTTTGAACGTACAGCTCATTTTAAGCTGACGTACGTACTTTATATTGTAGAGCTATTAAAAGCGATGGCAAGCGCGAAGGAAGATGCGGGTAGAGCTAGTATTTAATATTTTTTTCGATTCATTCATATAAAGCAACGTACAAGTATTGATTTATAAAAGGAAAAAATTGAACATTTCACAATTTACAATTAGTGCTTGAGACAGTTACGAAAGTTACTTCTCCTTAAAAGTAAAGTTCTTTTAAGAAGTAAGACGTAGAAAAAAATACCGAATTCTGAAAGCGTGTGATAAACATATTTAATATTTTCTAAGAGTCCCGCAATAAAATGGCCTGTTATATGAAATTGTACAAGAGACACTTCAAACTTCACTATGTAAAGAGGGTTCCGTCAAAACTTTTCCACTCGTGTTTGAAGTTCTTTAGGAAATGGTTTTATTCTTATGAGACAAAATATATGTACATATATATAATAGAAAGTATTATATAATCATATGCATATTATCACATATTTTTCACATAATTCCTACGTATTATTGGACTCTCAATTATGTTTAAGTGTAAATGTCATGAAAATTACTTGGAAATTTAAAAAAAAAGCGATAGCGAAATTATAAAAAATAAATATAGTTAAAATATAAAAATAAAAATCTTATTTAGATTTAAATATAAATTTTACGATAATTGTGAAAATATTAATTGTCTCTAGAAATGCGTCTTTATGCGAACAATTTACTTCATGCAATCTCCCTGCTACATTAGCGAAATCGACCGTTCTCTAATGGCACAACTGAAAGCCGTAAAATATAAAATTGATTTGAATAATGCATTCTTGACACTTATCGTATGGTCGATATATGAAACTTTGAAGTGAGGAATAAAATCAGTAACAATTTTTTTTTATTTATTTAATTTAGCACCTATTATAATATATTTAATAACTATGAAACATGCAATGTTCACTGATATGTTTATCAATAATAAGCATGCAAACAACAGTTCAATGTAGAATACATTAACACAAACAAATAATTTTATTAATATTTTAGCTTTCCTAGAAATTCTACCGTTAAAGGGGTGAAATGAAGAATTTAAGGTCGGTAGGGATGCCTGCTTATTGTTAAGCTAGAACGAAGAAGTTATGACTTTTTATTATAATAAACAAATATGTGTTTCAGCGTCTGGGAATTTCATCCTTACGTAGGAAATGTAAGCATTCATTTAAATAAAAGATAAAAGTTTCTATGTAAATTCCATATTATTTAACTATGAAAGACTATGAAACTTTAAATACTATTGCTTAAAAATACATAAGCGTTTTAGTGTTTTAAAAATTCGACCCATGGCAGATTAAATGTTGTGTAGCCTTTCTGTCATTTATGAAACAAGAAGAATAAACTATACTTTTGAGCAGATAAGAAATAAAAAATATGTATTTCTGAACTGAACCCAACTAAAAAAACCAACTAAAATTGCCGGCTAATATCCCACTACTGAGTCACGGTGTTCTCATTTTGCAGTGCTGCTTATTACCATTTAGTCGAAGGGTTGAAACTTAATCTTCTACGCTGCTCTACTGCTGTTTGGCAGATAACTTACTTATTGGTGATGTTTCAGCATTTTTGGGAACTCTTTCTTTTGTACTCTCAAGGTTAAAAAAGGGATGAAACAATTTGCATGGGAGTTCTGTAACCTTTAGGTGGAAGTATGAAAGATTACAGAAGAAACGCTTATAAGAGTTTTTTCTTTTTATTTTGATACTATATTGGATAAAACGAAATAAAATTTATTTTATAACTTTATTTATTTGAAATGTATATATGACCTTCTAAATGACCAAAGCTGCGTGTAACCGCTTGTATCTATATATACATGCGTCGCACCGACTCTGACTGACAGACTATCAGAGTAGTATGTAGTCTTTGAAGGGCTATTTTATTGTTTATTTATTTAAATATCTTTTTTTTTTCACTTTCAATAACAATTTCAAATAAATCAAAACTCTACCTTTATTAATACGCGCAAATTAAAATGTCATGGAAATTACACGAAAAACGAAATTAATCCACATTTCAAGAGCAATTCGAATCGAAAGACGGCAAGCAAAGCGACCTACCAGATGTGGACGAAGATGAAAAAAGTTTCAGAATTGGGAATTCGAGATGATTACTGTACAGCAAATGGAGTTGCGGCGTTTTTATGAAGTCCCCTTTTGTACTGATTCCAAATCTTTTATTTTGGTAGAAACTTTATAGCTGTTCTTATAAAAAAAAAGTTTTATTTTTACCTAATCCCCTAATTTTGGGATATCTTTTTATAAAATACGTCTTGCGTCCTTTTGTTGAAATTGATCACTCTCATAAATATTGTACAATATTTCTCTGAACAGAGATTATAATACGTACTTCTTTCAATAAACATGAAACATTACGAATAGGACAAAGAAACAAAGTGAATACTTTTTAATGAAAAACCTAAGCTATGGATTTCCATAATAAAGTCCAATAAAAACTACATATAATTAGTATAAATTTTCAACGTATTATATTTGATCGCAATCGTTATGATGCAGTGGTTCGAAATATTTATGCCTTCGTCGGTCGTGGGCTTGATTCCTGTATTAAATAGATGTTTCTCTTTATACAGATATTTGCTTCTAGTCTGTGTGCTTGTTCTTGTGGTCTCTTGTCACATCACAGTGCCCCGGGAGACATGTAAAGATATTACTTTTTGTTCCTGTTGCTATCATATTATATATATGATGAAACATCTGCTAACAATCATTACTCTCGGCAGGGAAATTATCCAGTAACCCACAGTGGTTAGAGTAACGTGGTGGGTTAATCTTACAGCGCACATCAGATATTATTTCAATCAGTTTAAACAAACAGAAAGAACTACGTAAACAAACTTAAATATAAAAACAATTCCGAAATACATATATTTTAATAACACGATAAATCAATTTCTATATGAAATAATACTGAAGCTTTAAAGCATATATATTAGGGTGGATCGAAAAAAAATTTTTTTTTTTTTTACTTAGCCTGGGGGTAGAATTTGTAGCTTATAAAAAAAGAAAATTTTTCAACAAAAAAAAAATTTTTTTTCGCAACATTTGGAGGTAGCCCACTCGTTTTTTAATAAATTAATGGATCAAATGGACTTATTCTAGCGAAAAAATAATAAAATATTTTAACGATGTTTTAGAATCTGTGGAATGTCTTTTTGAAAGCCAAATGGAAATCAGAAGTCAAAAAAAAATTTTTCCTATTATTTTTGTAACTTAAGCGAAAAATAAAGAATTAAGCAGCCCTTTTATCTGTATTTAAGTAAAAGGTAAGTGAAAAAAAAATCATATTCGATTATTTTTTCATGTTTTCCACGATTTTTGACGGAAAAAAAATTTTTCGCTAGAATAAGTCCATTTGATCCATTAATTTATTAAAAAACGAGTGGGCTACCTCCAAATGTTGCGAAAAAAAATTTTTTTTTTGTTGAAAAATTTTCTTTTTTATAAGCTACAAATTCTACCCCCAGGCTAAGTAAAAAAAAAAAATTTTTTTTCGATCCACCCTAATATATATATATATATATATATATATATATATACACATATATATATTTTAATATTTTGCTGTAAATCAAAAATTTATTCAATTAAAAACTGCAAAATTGAAGATACAAAATAAATGTAGTGTAATCATACCTTTATTCTAAAAGGAAACAACTTGACAAAGGAAAAGCTAGTTTCATTTAGCAATCAGTCTTCCGTCATTAACGTGTAGCCGTTGGACCGAGGATTTATATTCCTCGTGGATATACATACCTACTGTACTTTACATCGGGCTCACACCTATAGAAGGCATTATGTAACAACGTTGAAAGGTCTATTTGGTGATTGGATGTTTATCTACCTAGAGGAATCTGGACTGGGTGTTGCTAATTAAATGTTGCATATTTGTTTTTTTAAGTTCAATGTATAAATAAAGCAAGCTAGTTTTTTTAACCTGAATTGTGATAAATAATATAAGGATTTTATTTCATTTCCACATGAAATATTATATTTATTCAAAAAATTTTCATTTGTTACTTCTAAGGGCTATTTTCCAATGATATATAAAACCTTTCCAAAACAATAAAAAGTACAAAAGAGATGAATGTAAAAAACACCTCGTTTGGTTCCGAACTATTCCAATTCATACAAAAAATTTACAAAGGATTTTATCTCTAACAAGGCGTACAATTAAAATCGTTTCACCTGAATGCAGCAATACATCAAATTAATCAACGGATAAAACTGGCAATTGTCCAAGTCTCTCGGAGCAGGAAATTTAACCGTCTTGAAATTCGTCAGGCCATGTGGGCTGAATAGATTAAGTGGAAAAGGCTGTGTATTTTTTTTTTAGAAAAAATTTATAGACTGTTTTTTTCGCATCAACTTATGTTAAAACGAATCTCTTTATCAAAATGATTTTTTATTTATTTATTATATAAGCCTATCACAGTCCACTGCTGGACAAAGACCTCCCAAGTTCACGCCAAATATTGCGGCCTTTTTTTTAACGATGAAAATGCATTTACACATCCCGCCGCAATAACGGCGGGATTCGCGGCCAGACGCCAGGGCTGCACATCAATCCTAGCAGGCAGAATACCTTAAATAAAACTCATCGATTAGGTAATGGGACACCATACGGTCGCTTTCGCATTCAACCATGACGCCCTGGCGCAGGTCCGTCGGCTCTTCTATGTAATTGTAGCCACTCGACCGGTCCCCTCTGCGCAAGGCAGAGAAATACCAGGAGTGGCCCAACTACCGAAGCCGGGCCACTCGACGGCGGCTCTCCTCCGCAGAGCAGAAGATTACCAGCATCAAGCGACACAACCCCCGCCGCCGGTTCGCACCCAGATAGCCCCACAACAACCCAGGCAGCCCGCGCACAACGCATCCCCTGGACAGAGCGGACGAGCGAACCCGCCCGCTCCTTCCACCGAATAGGGGGAAAAATTTCCCCCTCACTTCTCCGCGCCTTCTCGGCGCCACTCCCTCATCGTCCGCACCACCGTGCCGAACAGACCACCACCACCCCAGTGCTCCAAGCGTCGATATCCCCTTGGACACACCACCCCCGGTTTGGATGCCTGACCGGCGGCAACCAAGGTGGATGATATTGCCACATGCCATGCAGTCCGGTCGCCACAGCCAGCGACAGCTAGAGAACCGCGCTCGGGGTAGCCACGGTCAACGTAAAGCTGACCAAGACTGGGGTGCCCACAGCGCAAGACTATGGCCCCGGCGCACCATTGCGCTTTCGCGCCTCCAAGTGGAAGAGGAGAGCGAGTCATCCCCCTGCTGCGCTTTCGCCCCCCTCGTGCTGGTTTTGGTCCACTGGGGCCCGACCACTCGCGAGGCGTTCGAGTGGCTTCTCCCATTCACCACCCGGGGGGTCGCACCCAGTGGGAGACCAGCAACTCCCTTGAAAAATATCCCGGTCCTCCGCAATCCGCATTAAGCCTCCGCCGGCGATCTTAAGTAACTCGTCGGTACAGCGGGTGGGAAGACACTGCGTTTGCTGAGACGCGGTCTTCACTCCTGGACACATCTGCTCCAGCGGTCATCTGTCGTACGACATACGCGACTAGCCCACAGCCACTTCAAGTTCCAGATTCTACGAGTATAATTTTTTTTTTTTCATAGTAAAATAAACATTTATAATTATTTAATAATTTTGAATTCGTAATAAAGACTGCAAATAACTTTCAACTGAAATATTTTTATGTCTAATATCAGTTTTACATTTATTAATTGGAAATTTTAATATTTCGTATGAAAATAAGTATAATTATGTATATCTCAAAACTTAACATAATTTTGTTTATTTTGTACCTTGTTAATCAAAATCAAAATCAAAAACAATTTTATTCAAATAGGCTCCACGAGCACCTTCGAATCGTCATCTTACAAATTAAAACTTTAAAGTGTTTTAAAATTATGTTTATAAAAGTAAAGCTACCACCGATTCGAAATGTAGATTCTGCAGAGAAGAATCGGCAAGAAACCCCGCAGTTACTCTTTTTTAAAATAATATATATAATAATATATTGTGTTTTAGTACAAAATTAGTAATATCTGCATGAAATACAGCGCCACTAAGTCCACACATCTTTATCGACTAAGTAATCCTGCACCGAAAAATACGTTTTATCTCATTTAATTAAAAGTCTAAATCGGATTTTATCGCGTTTATTTGTTTTAAAACTTTACAGTTTAACGATTTTTAATTTTAATTTTAAAAACGATTTAGACTTTTAATTAAATGAGTAAAATTCGCGTAAATATAAGAGAACAGTATACGTTTTATCTATTAATTTTTTTTTAATAAAATCTTTAAATTTATGTTGAGACAATTCCAAAATTGTTTGCGGAATTTTATTATACATGCGAATACCATAACCAAAAAGGACCGAGTTCAGTTATCTTTACAAATAATATAACATAATTGTAGACTGAATAAATATTTTTAGTAATAGAAGCTGACTCGAATTAATCCTGTTTACCAGACAAGATAATCTTATTTAAATATTCATAAAGCCTCAATACCATTCTTCAGTAGACTTGAGAAAATAAATTAATAGAACAGATGTCTTGTAATTCTTTTTTTCGCGTCTCATCTAATTTTCTGTGCATGTACCGCGAATATATCAAATACGATGAAGACGTTTTAAAAAAAAAAAAAAAATATATATATATATATATATATATATATAATACTACCGTTATACGAGTATATGGACGGTAACAAAAAAATAATTTCTCATAATTTTTTACGTAACGCGGATAAACTAAATGTTTTGATTTTATTATTTTACTCCACAAGTTCCATATATACATACAAATATATAATATAATACGATACTTATATAGATATATAATAATTTTACATAAACTTACATAGAGTTACATTACTTAATATAAGTGGGTGGAGGATTATGCCCCGGCAGGGAGACCAAACGCCTGACCTGACGCCTAGTTCATTGAAAGCTACTATACTTATATAGATATATAATAATTTTACATAAACTTACATAGAGTTACATTACTTAATATAAGTGGGTGGAGGATTATGCCCCGGCAGGGAGACCAAACGCCTGACCTGACGCCTAGTTCATTGAAAGCTACTATGAAGGAGCGTACAAACCTTGGCCTAGTGATGCCCAAACTGAAGCTTTGCAGTCTGCCAATGAGAGCCCCGACCAGGCTTATATGGTGTTCTACTCTCTTCTTCCAGGCTAGCACGTCACTACTCTTATTAGTAGTGCGTCCAGACTCCTGGGTTTTAGCTCCAATAAAGCGGTGTATTACCAGAGCGGCACCAAAGAAAACAACAACAACAACAACCCGTATCATCGTTAAAAGGGAAAAGATTAAGAGAGTCTGGGCCTTACTACCTGTTATTTCTTAGCATTTTCTGAGAAAATTTACCATCGTATTGTATATTTTTTTTACTTCATCAGAAAGTAGAGATTTAAAAACATACAAAAAAAATTTAAAAAAAAAGCATATAATTTGACGTGAAAATTTTCGATTAAAAATTAGGGTGCTTTTTCAAGTTTCAGTTCAAAATGAGGTGAGAAAATAAATATAAAAAAATACAGTACATAAAGAGGGAATTTTTCACCAAATTTCGTAAAAAAAAAAACAAACTTTTTTTGGAAAAGATAAAAATAAAAATCTAAAAAATTTTCACATAAATTTTGAGGTTATGTGAAAAAAGTGTAAATGGAAAGTTGTAGGTAGATCTTTTTATTACCTACAACTTTGCTATTTAACTTTTTTCCATAGGACTTGTAGTTTTGCCGGAAATCGAGATAAACCGTTATTTACCCTTGACCCCCCCCCCTCCTCCCCTTCCACTTCCCGACCTCAGCTCGCCCGTAATTTATTTTTCCTTTCATTTTCGTTATTTTCTCTTCCTTTTCCAATGGGTTTCATCCTACTATTATTATTATTTTTTTCACTTTTTACCATTTTCAAAGGCTTCGGCACTGGTCTACAATTAAAGTAGTGGTAGTTAAGATTACCATTTTCGATTACCCAATTTGCATATTAATAATTAAAATAACTTAATTATGTGTCGGAAACAGTTTTTATTCGTTTAAAGCGCTCACCGCAATTACCTGTATTAATTTGCGTGGTGGGGTCCCGATAAAAGCTAGCTTAACAATGGGGAGACAGGGGGAGAGATCACTGTTAAATTTCATATGCACTAAAGCTATGGTCTCATTCGACCCCAGTATTTCGACCAGTACAATCGATGTCATAGTCTATTCTAATATTTAAAAGTAAATGAGTTTGTTTGTGGAAACGCCCTAATCTCAAGGTGTACTGGTTTTTTTTTTTTTTTTCACGTTAAGAGCTAAGGGATCTTGTTTTTATATTCTGGCTTAATTAAGAAGTCTAGTAGTCAATAACAAGTAAATCGTATTGACGACTAGACTTTACTAATATTAATTCTTCGAGTTAAACTCTACTACATATTTCCAGATACCGATGGCAAAATCTTGCAAGACTAACTCAATATTGGGAATAAATTAAACTCAGAAAAAGTCCCGAGGCTTATACTTATTTGCTTGAACTTTCACAAAATAGCCTGAATCATTGTTGAAGCAAAGCTACTAACAACTTGGACTTGAATTTATGACACCGAAGGATTTCTGTGGGCAAGTGCGGAACATGTGGACACTTTCCAGAATTTGGAATAAAACATTTTTTATATCTGAATTAGATAAGTTTTATTTATTTTTAACATATCACATATCTTAAGAGATAATCAGCCTTTCTTAAACTAAAATTCTAGTCTTAATATCACCTATACTTACAAAAATAATCACTTTTCTTAAAAAACACCACATTTGTCCACAGGTTCAACAGACGATTGTACCTATGGACAGTAAAATTGTACCTGTGGACAGTTCAAGTTAATTTGAAAATAAAAATAAAAAAATAATTATTATACCTATACTTCTAAAAACAACTTCAAACAAACGTAAAAATAATAGAGTATTTTTAATTATATTTATTACGAAAAGCTTCGAACAGTTTTTCAGTAAATTCATCACTATCGTCATGTTGCCCAATACGATGCAGGCCACGCATTCAAAATCTTCACTCTCATCATCAGACTCAAAATTTTATCTGTATGACTTCGAAACACAACAAATGTGATAGCTATGATTGCAAAAACAACATATGAGTATTTGGTTTTTGTCTTTGGAATAAGTTTTACACTTCAAACATCTAACAAACGATAACTTCTCTTGTTAAATTATTTTAATAATTTTTTTGCCGGATTTCTCAGTGTTTTCATTCAAAAGTGCTTTGGAAGGACTAGTTTCAGAAAGATTATTAGCTAACAGAGGGTTTGGATGACATTTTGAGCAACTAGCATCGCCTTTGGAGGAACCAGAAAAAGCTTTGATAACAATTTATTGTTTTTTAAGCAGAGTTTTTTTTGTCCATTTTCCGGGCCTACTATTTCCTTCTTTTTGGCTTTTTTTAAATTCTTCTGGGCTTTTATCCACGTTGAACACACTTTCGTAGGCCAGCTTTTTCAAATGGGCGGACGGTTTCGGGTGTTATTTGTAGATCAATAATCCAGCGGGGTGCGAAATCCAGATTGTTCTGGTATCAGCCGATTATCCTTCTGGATAAGCAAGATTGGTTATGTGATAGTCTGAATAATAGGATCTGCAAATAGGTCGTTTCGATCCAAGTCCTCCAGATAGGATAGATTTGGCTGGAAATCTGCTCAACTGGTTGCTGTAATCTAATTTATCTAAATTAACCGTTGGTGTTTCTTAATAAGTTCCGGTGACTTTAATATAAGAAATAACAAATCAAGTAAAACGACTGATCATATTTTGTAAGTAAACATTATAACACTTTTGTACTTGTGGACAGTCCACAGGTACACTCGTATGTTTGTCCACAGGTACAAATTGAGACTTATAAAATAAAACAGATCAAACTATGATAACAAAACAGACTTAAAGACATGAGATAGCCACCAACTAAACGATAAACAACGCCCATTATACAGCAAACACGATCTATCTGATATCATAAGTATTTTGACGGTAAAACACATTTAAATTAAGCAAAAAAACTTACTTTTTGACGAAAAAAACTTTCATAACCAGCACAATATCAACCATACCGAAAACAAAGATGGTAATACGTCCAAACAGTCAACCATAGACAAAGCTTTACGGTCAGGTTTAAATTAGAATTTTAGGGTTACTAATTTCGACGGAATCGATTGTGTCCACAGGTACAAGCGTCCATAGGTACAGCACTTGCCCCTATTATTTGACTACGACTGTACAAAATGCATTTTGCTAGACGGGACCATTGGTGCGTAGTTCGTTTTATCTTCACCATACACTTCTGATAAGAAGCTTACGAGGCGAAGTTAATATGAGTTGACGTGTCGCATCTGGACATAACAGAATAGCTCTTTTGTCTTTAAAAATACGGACTTATTTAGATTAACGGCTACGTTAGTAGCAAGAGTCACCTGGGTACTATAGTTCGGGACAGTTTATGCATAACGTTCCGGGCTTTTTGGTATCCAGTGTACAATAGATGCTATAACGCTACGTGCTCTGTCCACAACGGTTTGCCGCAGAGTGGCAACGAACAAAAGTGAACATTGCGAATGATGCTAAATGTGTCGAGTTTGTATGCATAATGTAATGCCCGACTTATGTAAATCTAGGTTTTTATGTAGAAGTGGTAGTACGGCTCATAATGAAAGACGAAAGACAGGAGAAATCCGGTCAAAAGGTACTTTAATTTGCATTAAATTTGAATGTATGAGCCATGTCAAATAAAATACTAAAAATGTATAATGAAATGAATGAAACGTCGGTAATAATATTAAAGATTTTTTATACATGAGGAATAAGTATTACAAGTTTTAATTAACGCTATACTTGTATAATATAAAAAAAATTAAAACGACACTGTATCTATGTATTTTTCTCTTAACCTTTTTTCATTATAATTATTAATGTATCAACTTTAAAAAAAAAATTTGTCTTAAAATATTGAATATAAATATAGTTAAATATAATTTCGGATTAATTACACTGTAATTTTATCGGTTAATTTAGTAAAACGAGCAGCTTCATTTGATCTCCACGAGCCATTAAGGGTGTAACAACACTAATAATACTTAAGATTAGTGACATGGCAAAAGATTAATTAACAATTAAAATGCTAATAAGATGTTTGCGGCAGTTACGCGGCTTTACGGCATATTTACAAACTATACAAAAATAATATGTACCGAGAACACTAAGCTCAAAGTATCATAATGCAAAACATTAAAATTTATGCTATTTTTGTGTTGGTTATTGATTGTAAATAAACTAAAATAGTTCCATAGCTGGGCTAAAGCTTGTTTTAATAAATAGGATAAAAGTTGGAGCTTCTCTTTTCACGAGAATTTCCGTTACAATTTTACTTACTACTTACTACAACACTACTAAGTACTACTTACTAGTACTTTTAATTTACGGAAAAAAAAACTGGTTCAACCGAGATCTGCCTGGGGATTTCTATATATTTCGTCATTTAAACAATTATGGACCGATCGATAGAAACTATCTGTATATTAGTCCAGTTGTTAACTGGTTATTCCTTAGTTAGCTGATCATCATGTATAGTGTTGTTTGCGCTTTATCATCTAATGTGATACGAGGTATAATACGAGATAAAATCGTGATGACATAAAAAATTAAAAAAGTATCATTAGTCAATAATCGAAAAAATTGAACAGAAAAAAAAACAATTTACCAATCGTTCCCGGAAATTTTTTATATCGTTACTTTAATTAAAATTCTTACAAAATAATATTAGTAATGTACAAATTAAAATAATTATTTCCACTTCATGTGTTATAGTTTTACATTAGTAATATTTACATGATTTTTTTTGGTTAATATAAAAAATAAACTAAGTATTCTAAGTTATAGCACTTAAATCATGTATTAATCCTCTCTATACTATACAACAATAACACAATAAATAATAGCCAAAACTAATCTAGTATACCTGGAGGCAGTATTACCTCTAACCATAGAGGCATAGTGATGCATTCGTTATGATATGTATAAACCACAAAGCCCGTATCAGATCCAATGGAACGTATTTGTCTATTATATTGATGGAAGAGCTCAGTATTAGCGAATTTGAATCACGCTATCCTAATGGCAAATATTAATGAAATAAAAATTATTTAGATATAACTTCTTTGCCCTTTATTATAATATTAATAAATAAAAATTAAAATTAAAATATTTATATGCAATATGTTACAAACAATTCTTAAGTATAGATCATGAACAATGCGAACAATTGTCCAAATTACACATAACTGTACTGTAATGTATTTTATACCCCTGTCGCCTAAAGTAGGAAAGTCCTGTATCTTAGGCCGACAGTGATTCCTCCAATATTGTAGTACAGAACAGTTAGTGTGTCTCTCTCTGTGTGTGTGTGTGTGTGTGAGTGTGTGAGTGTGTGAGTGTGTGTGTGTGTGTGTGTGTGTGTGTGTGTGTGTGTGTGTGTGTGTGTGTGTGTGTGTGTGTGCCTGCCTCATCTGCTAGCACTACGATTTTTTTTCTGGGATCGAATTAAGCCACTGAACAGAGGAGGTTCTGATACAATTTGAAAATGCTCTCACCTAAGCAGTTTTTTTACTAAAGAAATTTTACAATATTATACATATTTATAATTCAAAACTTAAAATAATTATTTACAAACAGTTGAATTTTTCTGAAAATTTTCTTAATTTTTAAGAAAAACAAATCATGTCTTTTTTATATATTAAAAGTAGTGCCTTCTGACAAATTAATAGAAAAAAACTTAAGCCCTTAAAATAGTTGTCTAAAATATGATAGGCATATTATGTACACTTTCACTGTACATAGACATTAAAATAGTTACAAGTATATTTCACAATTTGGAAAGCAAATATGTGAAAGTGCACATGTGAGGGGCTGCGGTTTTAATATCTGCTCTAAATTAGAACGAGCGAGCCAACGAATTGGCTTTGTTCGAAGCTCATGTTTATTATTTCACTAGTATTTGTGCAGTATTTCATCTTAATGCTATTACCGTGTAGAGGCAGCTCGTTTGAAATACTAGATACTCGAATCGTGTTTGATACTATGGCACTTTGCCATCGGTACTTGATTAATTGGTCAATTATTATTCTTTACTTTATTGCACAAAAAATGAATATACAGAAACTTACAAGTATAGTTGATGGCAAAGGTAGAATTATCCCTAGAAGAGATCTCTTCTAGTGAACCAATGGTCATGAGAGAGCGTCATGTAGCGGAGGAGACAGTGCAAAAAATAACAATTTTCATAATTATTAACTAACTAACTTTTCAACTAACGTTTCAAATTTTATAATGCTTATTTGTGTTTATTACCTACTTATTAAATAAACATATACTCAACAGTAATGAAGAAGCAGGTAACCTATTTAAAACATAGCTATTGTTTGCTTGCAACATGCATTTTATAAAATATTATAAAAAATATTTATTCGCTTTCATAACGAGAAAAGGTAAAAAACATAAAATTTAATTATAAAGTTGTGACACTAATGTCGGAATACAACCTTTTATTCAATCTAACTTTGTAAACGAAATAGGCTCGAGTAATTCGTTGTTATTTCCTCATTAATGCGACTCCCGAAGTTCGAGGTTGGATTAAAAACTCCCGTGAGAATTCACGCCCGTACAATTACACCGAGTAGGTTAAACAGTCCAGCCTGACTCGTCTCACTAATTGAGAGATGTTGTTAGCATAATATGTCTTCTAACTTATAAAGATAAAACTTATTAATCTTATATAATAAATCTCAAAAGCTTGTGGTAATTACCGGTCCTATTTCAAATAGTTCGTCATTGTTTAAAAAGGTACTTACTATATTATATTGACTATAAATACCCCACTACTGGATGAATATCTTATCTAAAATAAAATGAAATAATTGAGCTTAAACCACCACACTGCTCTACTGATTCACTGTAGATGGTCGAATATATGTACATCTTTCAGAACTTTTTCCGAGACGTGTTAGTTTGTTACAGAAGATGTTTTCTTCACGACCGAGCAAAATTTTTTGTTTTCATGGAAATAAAACCAAGCAATAGAATTTAAATCCGAGATCACTTAGTTAAGATTCAAGTGTTCTGTAACACAATCTGTTGTGTGTTGTTGGGTCATCAATATCGTTTACGAATTTTTCGTATTAATAAAATCAATAAAAAATGTTTTTATTTCGCCTTCAGACGAATTATGTCTCAACGATCAAAGCGAGTACTTCATAATAATCAAAATTAATATAAATATAAGGACGTCTTGTGATAGATTTCTTTGAGAAAAGTTATGTCTGTGAAATATATTAGGTTATTGTAATAGAGATAAGACTGAAAGTTAAATATATTTCTTTATTACTTTTGTATTTTTGTACCTATAAAATAATAAATAAATAAATAAATAAACGTCTCACACTCAACGGCCCCCAGTAGGATGTGAATCCTGTGTCGGTGTCCGAAAACACACACAATACACAAGCACAAACACCCAGACCACGACAAACATCTGTATGGCCTAAACAAATATTTGTCATGTGCGGGGATCGAACCCGCGACCGCCAGCGCATCAGCCAGTTGCTGTGACCACTGCGCCAAAGCTTCGTCTAATACGTCCTAACTTGATTAATCATCGCTGAGTATTAACTTTTTAAGATATAAAAGCTATTTCGAAACTAGAAAAATGAAACTGTAAGATATTGTTGGTTTTTGATTATAAAAATAAATACGTGATTCAACGTAAAATTTGAAATGAAATAATGGAATGAAAGTTCCTATATGAGCAAAGCCATTGGTAAAATCGTCCGTCTTTCCGTTTTCTCATTATTTGAGGTGGAGTTTTCGCTCTCTTCTAACTTAAATAATATGTCAGCTTGGCAATTACCTAGTTGCCAGCCTTGAGGTTGTTATTGTTATTTAACATCTCATAACATTCTTAGATCAGTAAGTCCCCTCAGCGACTTCTATAAGGATACCCTATATTGGGAGACTGAGATTTTAGAAATAATAATATTAGTAGACCATGAAAATGAGGGTTATGTACATATTAGTTGCAGGTTTAACTATTTTGTGTTGACAAGAACGTCAGGGCAAGTAGAAATAGGTTAAGGAACAGATCACCTTCAATAGGTATCGAATATCGAAAATTTTATTCAATTTACATGTATAATGGGAACAAAACAAAAAAAATTGAAGTCTACTACCTCGTACTACCTCGTCCTACCCATTTAGGGTAGAATGGACTGTTAGTTTGTATAGAACTTTATTATATCTGAACTAAGGAGTCTGAAAATCAGTGTTTAGGTTGTATACCGATTAAAAATGATCAGTTTCAACATTATCGGAATACCATGTTACAGATATTAAAATGGGAATTAAGGTTTCTATAGGAAAAGTGTAATTATTAAAGTTTTAAATACGGGATTTGATCTTTAGGCATCTGTTTATTCTGACTTTGACACATTCTCAGTCTCTATTTATAATAAAAAATTAGCCACATGTTTCAACCGCTGTAACTGTGTTATATCAAAATTAAATTATACAACTAGAAGTACCACAACAATATAATAAAAACATTGCAATAACTTGTTATTATATTCTGTTACTTAGTTTTTAATAATAAATTTAGATTATTTCTTAGCTATTTTCGATATACATTTTCTCATTACATCATATATCAAAATATTTTAAGTAATTTCATTAGTAAAGTACATAAAATTCGAAGTAAATAATTAATACATATCATTTAACATTATTTAAGCAAGATCAATCAAGGGTAATGAAATAGGTATCATGTTCGAAGATTAAATCGTGTAGGTAACAAGCGGACAAGTTTAGTGATTAATTTCCCACCGAGTACCCGTCTCAATGGATATCTTGGATACATATCTGAATGAATTCACGCAAATTATCTCAAGTTGCAAACAATATGTCTTAGTTAACTTGTTTGATTCAATGTTGAATTTGTGAGATTTCAATCTATCTCCTAATTAATAATTAATATTATTATATTACATGATACCAAAACGACAAGATACGGCTAATCATATAAATATAAGGAAATTCAAAGAAACTTATTTCTCCCTAACCTTAGTGGATAATTTAGGGATTAATTCGTAATAGAACATGAAATATTTACGTAGGGCATTTACTGGTTATTGCAATATTCAATATATAGTCGTTGTTACTCATTTTACAGACGATAACAAATTTATTTCGTATTTAACGGCGAGTTGCACGAAACCGTCGCTAACTTTCCGTTAGTTAAGTTGCAATTAATCTTAAAATTAGTTGATATCATGATTAATTTAAAGCTGTTGGAATTAATCATCCGTTAGATAGGTCTTTAATTAAACTAAATTTTTTTGTTAACTTAATCAGATGTAGGTTTCGTTCAACAGATAATCACGATTCTTGTGATTAAATTAGTTTAATAAACACTTAAATTTAAAATTTGTTTCGTGCAACTCGGCGTAAGTATACTAAATAAACATTAAATGTAAACTTAAGTAGCTTGAACTGAGTTGAACTGAATTAGCCTGCAAACGTCCTAAACTTTGGCAAAGGCCCCTTCTCAATTTGGAAGAAGGTTTGGAGCTTCACGATGCTCCACTGCGATTTGGCGGACAATTCCTTTACCATGAGTAACGAGTGTATCTGTTAACAACTGAGATTGACAACTTTAAGTGACCTCTGAGAGACGGTGTGTAGACTCAAAATGACATACACTAAGACCGGAAACAGTTATTTGTACCAATATAAATATCTTACCGAAACGGGAATCGAACTTGTGATCGCTGGTGTCAAGGCGCAACTCGCACCACTACACCAAAACGGTTGTCAGTTAAGTAGCTAGCATTCAAGAAAATAGTATCTAAATTACGTTTACATCTTAAGTCGCATGTGGGTAACTGAAATTACAACATGCAGACGAGAAAACTAATAAAAGTCTGTTCACACATATCTTTTACTACACCATTATCGCCTCTACTTCCGCAGACATCTTAAACACGTGAAATACTTTTCTTGTGAAATCTTGTAATTTAAATTAGTAGGCATTTATTGCATTTAAGCTACAACTGTTTTTTATAATTAAATTTATATATAATGAGCAAAATAATAATAATAATAAATGTAGATATACGCATATTAGAAAAAAAATAATGTCAAACATTCTATGTCGACACTGTAAATAAGCTCTTAGCCCACACGCTCAGCTACAACTGCCCACAAATATCATATATATAATAATTTACTAATTCTCCGTTGAAACTATAAATTATTACCTGCCACCAACTACTAAGATCTTGAGACTCTTAACGGAGCCTTTGATCCCAAAATACTTTATGTTAATTACAATTAATAATTATTATTAATCATATCTTCCACCTGCTCGTATGTAAATTTTATGTCTGTCACTTTTTTTTTTATATTGCAAGGGACAAAGAAAGAAATATAAACATTGTATTGGGTATTCTGGCACGTTCTGCCGTGTCAGTGAGTCCCACATACCCGTCACCTTGTGCGGCGGGATGCGTAAATGCATTTCCCAGTGTTAAAATAAAAGGGCTTGTAAGAATTACTGCAATCACTTAAATAAGAACACAAATTAAGACTTAATATAAATTAAAGACGAACAAAGTTTCAGTTTCGGATTCAAGTGCGGTTTCTGCCATAAAGTTCAATAAAATCTATTTAGCTTCAGCCATAGATTCATTTTCAGCCAAAGAGTAGGTAGGTATATAAAACTTTCATCGTGCCTACAACCCCTGTATTCCTGAATCGTCGAACTTTGGATGAGTTTCTTTAAGCGAGTTTTTCGGGTTTTACAGAATTTCAATAATGTTTTGTTGAGGCCACTCCATTATTGATACTAAAGCCAAAAAAGATTTTTTTCTTTTTGTCTTTCCGTCTATACCTTGCCTGCACATCACGTCGAAACTACTAAATTAATTAAAATTGAACTGACCATGATTTAAGTTCATTCTACGAGCTAGGTTACAATAATTTTTATCCCAGAATTCGGTGCAATGCCTGTGAGAAAGGATGAAAGTCGCGGATACAGCTAGCGTAGTAATAAATTAATAATTACTTTATTTAATTATTTTATTGCTGTTTTTTGATTCGTTACGACTCAAATACTATACAAAATAAAAATAATACTCTTACTGTGTATTCAAGAAAGACTTATCAAAAATACATTTCGGTTTTATTTCTAGTATAAAAGGCGACATCTGGAACAGTTACAGAGAAAAAGATAAGTAAAACACTTTGTTAGACAGTACGATGGACCTACAGTCTCACTCGTAACATATAACAATAATAGCAATGTCATAAAAAGGTAATCTTTGGTCTGAAAATATTTCCTCATCTTAGATCTACCGACCTACATCGAAACAGAATTCTCGACAGAACAATATTAAAACTTAAATTGAATTTACTATATCTTAAAATTTTAATAAAGTCAGAATATAATTAAAATTGTTGTGATTTGTTTTAATTCAATACAAACTCTCTTTGAGAAAACAAATATTATTGAAAGTCAACACAGAGCGAAGTACTGAAGTTTGACGTAATTGAACTAAGTTAAACGATTTAGATAGAATTACAAAGGGCACTAAGTCCGAAAATTTCGAAAACGACCCTATTTTATATTGCCCTAATCTGTTCCCGAATATTACTATGCGACTTAAAAAGTCATTAGCGAACAGAGGAGAAAAGTTTTAATCGAAGATAGTATTACAGGGATATCTCATCTTAAATGACTAGTAGTATTCTGGAAGTTTGAAATTGTTTTACTTAATACTAAGTCTTGACCGTTTAAAAAAAAAAAAAAACTATATTTTATTCAATGCAAAAGCAAATTATTTTAATAAAAAAATAGCATCATTTTTAGGATATATTAAATTAATATGATAAGTTTGAGTGCTGTGTTGTTTATTTGTTGTTGTTTGTGCCTGCCTAATTTCATTATAAAGCATACCTTGTAATATAATATAGCTAAATATAGCTTTGTTAGAAAACCATTTACTTAAAGAACACACACTTTTTAAAACAATATATAATTGATTTAAATGATTAAATATAAAAAATGACGTATCAAGGTTGTTTTATTTGTAAGGACGAATGTAAGGAAATCTCAGTCGATGAAACTCTAAACTAATTGTATTTACAAGGATGCATGGAACTGAAAGCATTCTATCTCGTGTTGAAATTGCTGAGAGATGCATTAATTTTCTTTCAAATGCTATTCGTAATTACAAAATTTAGTGTATATAACATACATATGTATAATATAATATTAGCTTTACAAAGCTAAAAAACGATTTTTCAATACAATTGTTTTTGTTTCCTTCTTATATACGAATACGAAGGTAGCTTAGTAGGTATAGCTTGTGTCAGATGTATCAAATTATAAAGGGTCCTAAGCTACAGACAGATAAGCATCGTTTTGGACTTAACAACAAATCTAAAAATAGGACATGGGTTCTAACAAATTCTGACACGGAATACAAATTACTTAATACGTAAATTGTTAAATATGTACTATAAAAATTTTAGTTTTTTGTTTTTACTTTAAAATATTTTATTTTTGTCTTGATCTACTATCCTAGTAATTTATTATTAAGTCAGAACATAGAATCTAAATAGTTCACAGGAAATTGTTAGTCATCGAGTTGTTTAAGTCACATCTTAACGCACCATTAGGAGCAGATTGCGTGAGCGAAATACTGGTTATTTGCTTAATGTTCCCGAGAAAAAGCTATTTGTATCCTTAGTTCGCTATTTGCGCAATTCGTTCGCGATCTGATAGTTTTTAAATTGTTCTATCCTTATGTAATGTGCTTAAAGATTATAACGATAAATATAAAGAATACGGATGAATATTTCTATTTAACAAAATATGTAATGAAAATCCTTTAATATCAAAAGCCAAAACCTTTTAGTAGCACAAGTTTTAAACTATATTTAAAAAACTTATCAAAATTAGTATATTATTTATTTAGTTAAACATTCTATTCATCAAAATATATTAACAATAACTGACTACTCTACTTATTCGCTCTGAATTTGAAATGCGAAAACATTAAAATGTGATTTAAAAGCAACGATAAAAACATCAAATAAGAATCTAATTTATATATTCCGTTTTAAATAAAAAATATACTAATTTTGTAAAATGTTATATTGGAATGGATTTCGTGATAAGAAATAGAAACATAAACTCTCGTCTTTTATAATTATTACACCCAGAATCTCATTAACATGAATGCTAACTATACATTACGCTGGCATTCAAGTTTTCAGCGCTTCAGTTACTTAACACTCCGTAATTTAACAATATAACCAAGTAGCTCTGTTCAAAGGACTATAGATTTTATTTATAGTGAAATAAGATCTATAGTATAGTTGAAATAATAAATAGAATATTTTCTCAGTCAGGTACTATACTCTTGGCTCGTAAGTCAGGTTATCTAAAATCTGTACATGCGCTAACCGTTACATATATATACAATATTTTAAGATATGGTTTAAACATTCTAAAGTAGTAAAACACAACTTATATTTAATTTATAAAACTGTAATATGTTATTTTTTTATTTCATTGAGCATACACTATGCACGACACAGTTCTTTAAAAGAGTATTTAAATTACACGTATAATTATTACATTAAACATCTAAATAGCAAACAGACAAGTAGTACAAGTATAATACGGCGTGTTCCCACCATGCCGGACCGGCGAAATCGCCAGAAACCGGATCCCGGAACGAGGTCAAAATCACCTCACAAAACACCGGATCCGATGTTTCGCCGGAACCGGATAAATGTGAACATCTTCATATAAAATGTATGGCCGCTAAACTTTCCGGCAGTTTCACCAATCTGGCGTCCGGCGTAGTGGGAACGAGGCCTTAGTCGTGGCTCCATCTAGTTAGCACCCCAAATAGTGAAAAAAAATAAATTAAAAAATTGTCCAAATTTGTCACGAAATGGTCATTATAGGTCAGTTATTTTTAGTAATTGGTCGATATTTTGACAATAGTTACAGAGGGGTAAAAATTTCAAGGACATCGAAAAAATTTTGGCACCCCAAATTAATCCTACGAATTGGTTCTAAAATTATTTCAATTCATCTCAAAATAGTCATAATTGGTCGATTGATTTTAATAATTGGTCAACGTTTTCTTATATAAAAATTAAAAAAATAATAAAAAATTAAATTAGCTTCATCTATTTAGCGGCCCAAATGATAAAATTTGACCTGTTAATAAGTAGTCCAAATTGGTCACGAAATGGTCACAATTGGTCAGTGATTTTTAGTAATTGGTCAATACTTTGAAAATAATTACAGAGGGGTAAAAATTTCAAGGACATTGAAAAAATTTTGGCACCCCAAATTATTCCTACAATTTGGTTCTAAAATTATTTCAATACATCTCAAAATAGTCATAATTGGTCAATTAATTTTAATAATTGGTCAACGTTATTTAACTAATTATTAATAAATAATAAAAAATAATACAACTTTTATAAATCGCGGGGTGAGTAGGAATAAAACTGGAAGTTTCACTAATTTGTCTATTTTATCGATTATTTTTAGGTTTAACCAAAAGGCAATTAAAATCGACGTAAATGCAAATTTTTAATCGTTTATTAGATTTTTAGAAACGTTTTGGTTAAAGAGATACGATTATTTAAGGTTGGAATGACATTTAAATTATTTATTTATTTATTGTGAGAAAAAGAGGGCAAACTCAAAATCGTAGGTAGAGTTAAAGGGCAGTTAATGTCTATAGTTTAGTATTTTTAATTAACAAATTATTAATAAATAATACAAAATAACAAAACTTTCATAAATAGCGGGGTGAATAGGAACTAAACTGAAAGAAACTATTAGCTTCATCTATTTAGCGGCCCAAATGATGAAATTTGATCACTTAATAAGTGGTCCAAATTGGTCACGAAATTGTCACAATTGGTCAGTGATTTTTAGTAATTGGTCAATACTTTAATACAATAATTACAGAGGGGTAAAAATTTCAAAGACATTGAAAAAATTTTGGCACCCCAAATTAATCCTACAATTTGGTTCTAAAATTATTATAATACATCTCAAAAAAGTCATAATTGGTCAATTAATTTTAATAATTGGTCAACGTTTTTTAACTAATTATTAATAAATAATAAAAAATAATACAACTTTCATAAATCGCGGGGTGATTAGGAACAAAACTGGACGTTTCACTATTTTATGTCTATTTTATCTCTTATTTTTAGGTTTAACCGAAGGGCAATTAAAATCGACGTAAATGCAAATTTTTAAGCATTTATTAGATTTTCAGAAACGTTTTGGTTAAAGAGATACGATTATTTAAAGTTGGAATGACATTTAAATTATTTATTTATTTATTGTGAGAAAAAGAGGGCAAACTCAAAATCGTAGGTAGAATTAAAGGGCAGATCAATGTCTATAGCTTAGTATTTTTAATTAACAAATTATTAATAAATAATACAAAATAACAAAACTTTCATAAATAGCGGGGTGAATAGGAACTAAACTGAAAGAAACTACTAGCTTCATCTATTTAGCGGCCCAAATGATGAAATTTGATCACTTAATAAGTGGTCCAAATTGGTCACGAAATGGTCACAATTGGTCAGTGATTTTTAGTAATTGGTCAATACTTTAATACAATAATTACAGAGGGGTAAAAATTTCAAAGACATTGAAAAAATTTTGGCACCCCAAATTAATCCTACAATTTGGTTCTAAAATTATTATAATACATCTCAAAAAAGTCATAATTGGTCAATTAATTTTAATAATTGGTCAACGTTTTTTAACTAATTATTAATAAATAATAAAAAATAATACAACTTTCATAAATCGCGGGGTGATTAGGAACAAAACTGGACGTTTCACTATTTTATGTCTATTTTATCTCTTATTTTTAGGTTTAACCGAAGGGCAATTAAAATCGACGTAAATGCAAATTTTTAAGCATTTATTAGATTTTCAGAAACGTTTTGGTTAAAGAGATACGATTATTTAAAGTTGGAATGACATTTAAATTATTTATTTATTTATTGTGAGAAAAAGAGGGCAAACTCAAAATCGTAGGTAGAATTAAAGGGCAGATCAATGTCTATAGCTTAGTATTTTTAATTAACAAATTATTAATAAATAATACAAAATAACAAAACTTTCATAAATAGCGGGGTGAATAGGAACTAAACTGAAAGAAACTACTAGCTTCATCTATTTAGCGGCCCAAATGATGAAATTTGATCACTTAATAAGTGGTCCAAATTGGTCACGAAATGGTCACAATTGGTCAGTGATTTTTAGTAATTGGTCAATACTTTAATAAAATAATTACAGAGGGGTAAAAATTTCAAGGACATTATAATATATCGTATCGTTATATCGACACTTTGCGATATTATATTGTATGAAAATATATATCGATAATTTTTGCAATTCGATATATCGGATTAATATATCGATAATTATCCAATAAATATATTATCTATACTTTTCGATATATCAGATGAATATATTAATATTTTTGATGTCTCGGAAGTGAACAGGAAAAAAAGTCATCCCGACCCCGTATTGATGTTTAGATCTCTCGGCTATGTATATACATGGTTGTCTAGCAAGGGGTTGGAACTGTCAAAACTCTTTGGCTAATGAGGAAAAATCTTCTAATTATTACTGAAGTATTATATATAAAAATCAGCTTTTATACTATGACGTAAGTATAATTACAATTTAATAAAGTTTAAGGATGTCTGGTAAGGGTTTGCCGCGATGTCAAGTGTCTGGCAATTAATTACGTGATTTTTAATAATTTTTAGTATTTGACTCACATCTAATATAATTTCCCTGCCAAAGCCACGATGACCCAAACTTCATGATTGTCCATGGTTCTTACCTGTGTTAGGAACATGCGCTGAGAAACTTTCAGCTTTTATAAAATTAATAATGAAGGTCTGGCGTTCACGGGCTCTTGTTAATAGTTATCAACGTTTATTTTTGAACGTTATCGTTGACCATTCTCTTCGAATACTATACACAAAACGGTCTTGGTTTTAACCGCTAAGCCTATATTGATCATTGACTATATAATTGACATATTTATTTATGAGTTATGAATAAATTCGAAGGTGTGTATAGTAAATAAAGCTATGTATAATCTGGTTGACACTTAATATGAAAATAATGAAGTTGTTTTAATATCTCCTGCTGAAACTTCCGATGCTGTCATTAAATCTATATCTATACAAATAATAAATCTGTTAAAACCTCCGTTTTATTAATACAGTATATATCATCAAGAATAAATTTTAATAGCGCGATTTAATTTCAATCAGCGCCATCTCTTATTATTTTTTGTTCGTGCACGTATCACGTAAAAAGTACAAAACCAATGTAAATAACTTTAACTTTTTTAATAATTTAGTTTTTGTGTCATTGTAATTAAATTTGAAAATAAATATTTAAGAAAATAGAAATAGATACCCGTCGCCGCCAACGCCATCTGGTGTAACGAATCTTAAAAACTCACAAAACTTATTTTTGAGTTATTATTTTGTTAAACTTAAAAGTTTACTAAATATGTCGGATAGGAATAGAAATCGTTTTAATATTTTAGATAAACATCATTTTCAATTAATATAGGTACTATTATGTTAAATGTCACTAAATATAAAAACAATATTCTACCATTATACGATAGATGGCGCATGTAGGTAATAAAAAATATAAATTTATAATTTTTAAAATTTTAGTTAAATACCCGTGCGAAGTCGGGGCGGGCCGCTAGTATGAAGTATTTACGAATTTTCGATATATATCGCACGCACCTAACTATGAGTGACACGTGAGGGCAGACGTCCTTGATGATTGTGTTAGAGATCTTCATCGGATTTTTTTTAACCAAAATAATATTTATTATGAGTTAAAAAATTTAAAAACTAAAATTAAGCAACTAAAAAACTACTAACCACTAAAAAGTAGTCCAAAAAAATAAAAATCCAGAAAAAAATAGTCCTACTAACAAAATATGAAAACTATTAAATTGGTAACACTGCTATAATAATAAGGGGAGTCCCCTCCTCTGATTATTATAGCAGTGTTACCAAGGGGACACAGCCATGGCGCGTCATTACTGGGACCTAGGGTTGCCAAACATACTTTATAATAACGTATCCTACTTTATTTTTGGTAATTATACTTTATACTTTTGCAAACAAATAAAGTATGAGAAAATACTTTATTTCCAACCTTCACCGTGATGCACAAAACAAAACACTCATTATGGTTACTTAGTATTTAACTGTTCATCATCAAACACATCAATCACATGAATCAAAAATGAGATTAAAAAAATTTGACAAATCATCACCCAAAATACTTAATACAGTTATGTTACCAGTAATTTTTCACTTTTTATTGATATGAGCTTAAATTATATAATAAAATGGTTTGATTTTAGCGAAGATAACTTCTTCAAAATGGCACTTCGTTACATATCTTTGCAAAATGAATGTAAATGTGAAGATTTTGAAATGGAAATTACTAAGGCCAAATTAAATATTAATATGGACGAAGAAATAAATTAAATAAATTAAGATTAAATAATAATTATTTTTAAAAAAAATTTGGATTATTAGAAAAGATTAAATTTTGATTGTTAAAAAAGCTTTGAAACATTTAAAAATAGCAAAAAATTATTAGCATGTGCTAAAAGCACACAAAAATACGTTTTTATGGCAATAAAAACATAAAATTTGAAAAATACTTTTTTTTTTCTTCGAAATACTTTTTTTAATTATTGAAACAATTTCGTACGTTTTTTTTTTTTTGTCAAAAAAAGTTGGCAACCCTACAGTTGGACCGCCCCTCTACTACGCCTTGCTCGTCGCACTGACTGATAGTTAGGAATGTGCGATATACCAGTATATCTTCATTTCATAATTATCGAGTAGTATCTATATATTTCATCCGATTATATATCGAGTAGTATCGATATAGTTCATTCGATATTTATCGAGTAGTATAGTATTCTTTCCGATATGCATATCGATAAGTTGAAGCGATGACCATTTTTCTTTCGTGTGTACTTCCGACACATCAAAACTATCGATATATTAATCCGGTATATCGAAACATATATAAATATTTTATCCTATAATTATCGATATATTTCATTCAATACTTATCGATATATTTATCGGTATTTCGATAAGTATCACCATATATCGGATCGAAAAAATAATTGATATTGTTTTCAAACCATTTATTTTATCAATAAAATATCGATACTTTTTTAGGTGAATATCTCTACTCACAGTATTCGTTTATTGGCGATCCATTCTGACCAATCGAATTCGAGTATGCACCATGGAATTGTACGGCTCTTACCCGTTCTATCGTGAATTCGTGATATTTATTAAAATATGTTATATTTATGGCCAAATTACACAAAATCCTTATAAATTGTAGCCTATGTATTATTCTGATGTATAAGCTATGTTACTGTAAAGTTTCATCTAAATCCGTTCAGTAGTTTTTGCGTGAAAAAGTAACAAAGATACAGACAAACTTTCGTATTTATGATATTAATAGGAACAGGATTGATCCATAGTTGACAAATTACATCGACCTAGTGACCAGTTACGACCAGACTGTGAACAATTCAAAGAGCGTTGAGAGTTGTGTATGTCGATATTGGGGTGCTAAATATTCTTATGACACCACAAAAAATTCTTAATACGGCCCTGAATTTTCAATCGTCGTCTCGTACTTAATCGTATTTTTATTACCTATTATTTAGATATATTGAATTAATAGATGCAAGATTTTTTTTTTTTTTTTATACCACGACGGTGGCAATCAAGCATACGGCCTGCCTGATGGTAAGCGGTTACCGTAGCCTATGGACGCCTGCAACACCAGGGGCATCACATGCGCGTTGCCGACCCTTCAAAAACCTATTTACTCCCCTCTTGAAGGACCCCATACTGTAGTCCTGTGGGAAAACCTCGGCAGGGAGTTCATTCCACAGCCGAATGGTCCGTGGGAGAAAGTTCCTCTGATACCGAACTGTACGGGACCATTTGGGCTGCAATGTGTGAGCATGAATTCCCTGTCGATGGCGAGCGGTGCGATGATAAAAAGTGGCCGTTGGCATCATTTCGAACAATTCTTCGGAACACAACCCATTATACAAGCGATAGAGCACGCATAGGGATGCAAGATCTCTTCTTAGACTTAAGGGCTCGATATCGCTCGTCAGTATTGGATCGTCGACAATTCTCACAGCTCTCCTTTGAACCGAGTCAAGAGGGCCAAGCTGGTATGCCGGTGCTCCCGCCCAGAGATGAGAGCAGTACTCCATATGGGGGCGGACTTGGAGATACAGGCTTAAGCCTAGTTTGGGAAGCAAAAATTCACAACATTGTTTACCTTATTATATTAAATAAATGCTTATATCTGTGTCGAACTGTAAAAGTTAATAACATGTCACAATGTCGCCTATTCTTAGCCTTTTGTGATTTTTTTCACAGATTTTCAAATTATAGATTTTGAGGTGCTAGTGAATATTTGTGACCTTGAAAATAACAATCACAACAATTGCTATCAAATTAATGCTGACCAATTTTCGGAATACCCTGACCTTATGCGGAGTTACCGCAACGATGCGTTTTCCTGTTGAAAACAGGAAATCCGTTGGAATTGGGGTGCCAAAATTTTTTCAATGTCCTTGAAATTTTTACCCCTCTGTAATTATTGTATTAAAGTATTGACCAATCACTAAAAATCACTGACCAATTGTGACCAATTCGTGACCAATTTGGACCACTTATTAAGTGATCAAATTTCATCATTTGGGCCGCTAAATAGATGAAGCTAGTAGTTTCTTTCAGTTTAGTTCCTATTCACCCCACTATTTATGAAAGTTTTGTTATTTTGTATTATTTATTAATAATTTGTTAATTAAAAATACTAAACATAGACATTAACTGCCCTTTAACTCTACCTAAGATTTTGAGTTTGCCCTCTTTTTCTCACAATAAATAAATAAATAATTTAAATGTCATTCCAACTTTAAATAATCGTATCTCTTTAACCAAAACGTTTCTAAAAATCTAATAAACGATTAAAAATTTGCATTTACGTCGATTTTAATTGCCTTTTGGTTAAACCTAAAAATAATCGATAAAATAGACAAATTAGTGAAACTTCCAGTTTTATTCCTATTCACCCCGCGATTTATAAAAGTTGTATTATTTTTTATTATTTATTAATAATTAGTTAAATAACGTTGACCAATTATTAAAATTAATTGACCAATTATGACTATTTTGAGATGTATTGAAATAATTTTAGAACCAAATTGTAGGAATAATTTGGGGTGCCAAATATCACTAGTCATAAATGTAATTATGTAAATATATAGAAAAAAAACTGTATGGACTATGTAAAAGTTTGAATTAAATTCCATTAAAAAGAAATAAAAATAGCAGTATATTTAAAAATATGTATAACATGCACACACAAAACACACACACACTTACACACACACACACACATATACATATACATATATATATATATATATATATATATATATATATATATATATATATATGTCGATGATATGTCGTATGAGTCGAACCCTCGACCCATTTTTAGCATTTGTAATAAATCTTAAAAGAACTAAAAAGTTTTAATTAAAACGTGAAACGAATTTAAACCTAATTCTATATTTTTAAAAAAATATATAATTAAAGCGGCTCAATAATGAGAAATAGGCAATAAATTTTATTGAAAATATTACGCTAAATAGCCTTCCAACGTGACCTTAGCTTTCTGTTAAATTAGAAAAACTATATCGTAAAGTAATAAAATCCAATGATTTATGTATATATTACAAACACTTTTATAATATTTTTGATAAAATAATAATAATATTTAGTTGATAACTGCGAACTCTTATATAAGGTATTCCTTATCGTTGATAGAAGTGCCAATTACGTAAGGAACCAGACTCAGTTGTCGCTTGGAAAAAATGTTACTCGGACGAATATAATATGGCGACCTGTGAAATGTCACTACCTGACTCTCAACTTTTCTGCACTCTATAAATAGTTTTTTTTTTTTTTTAAGCGATGATTTTAAATTTTGTTTTATAAAGTACCATAATATAATGCATCATAAATACCGAACGGCGAATAATCCGATAATAAAAAGAAAAAAAAGAAAAGAAAAACATGAGAGTTTTTATTCGTGTTTAAAAGATATAAAACAAATAGTCCTAAAACATATTTTAAGCAAGTACACATTTTTCTAAGGTTATAGGTAAAGATTTTTGTCCCGATGTACAACAAACATTTTTAATTATAAAAATGTATGTATATGTTTATTGCTAATATAATCCTCACCCCCATCACCTATATCATAAATACTTCTTTATCATCAGGTTCCTACCCAGAAGAGTGGCGTAAGGCTTTTATTCTCCCACTACCAAAAATCCACAATCCGTCCCTACCCACTCACTACCGCCCCATTTCTATATTACCTTTTTTATCCAAGATTATTGAATCCGTTGTTCACCGTCAATTATCCTCATTTCTAACTATTCACGACCTTTTTGATCCATTGCAATCGGGTTTTCGAGCAGGCCACAGTACATCGACAGCTCTTTTAAAGGTCACCGAAGATATAAGAGAACGTATGGAGAACAAATGTGTGACTGTCTTAGTTCTAATAGACTTCAGCAATGCATTCAACGCTGTCGACCACGATCTGCTTCTAGCACTTTTGACTCGTTACTCTATCTCAGCTCCCGCCATCAAGTGGTTTTCTTCATATCTTGAGGGCGTAAGCAGGCTATTCGTACCGATGAAGGAAACTCTGATTGGTGCGAAGTGAGCGCTGGTGTTCCTCAAGGCGGTATATTATCTCCCTTATTATTTTCCCTTTTTATTAATTCAATTTCATCTTATCTAAAATGCCAGTACCACCTTTATGCCGATGACTTGCAGCTTTATAGACAGACAAACATTGGCGAACTACATTCTACCATTCGTCTTTTAAATCAAGATCTAATGCTTATACACAACTGGTCATTGAATCATGGTATCGCTGTCAATGCCGCCAAGTGCCAAGCGATTATTGTAGGTAGTCCTCGGCAACTGGCTTTAATTTGTACAAATTCTTTACCGAACCTGATTTTTGATAGATACCCAATACCATTTACTACAAAGGTCAAGGATCTAGGTATAATTATTGACAAGACACTTTCCTGGTCCGATCAGGTAAATGAAATCTCGCGTAAATTTTACTCAACATTGCATCCCTTACTACACTTAAAGCATTTTTTACCAACTAAGGCCAAGCTCCATTTGGTGAATACCTTACTTTTGCCTATTATTGATTACGGCGATGTGTGTTGTTCGAATCTCAACCAAGTCTCTTTGAACAAACTTGATCGATTGCTCAACACCTGTATTCGTTTTGTTTTTGGTTTGCGGAAGTATGATCATATTTCCCAATACAGATCTGAACTTAAATGGCTACCAATCCGTGAGCGTAGGAACTCGAGAATCCTTTGCTTACTCTTCACCCTTTTATTCCATCCTACTACCCCTCCCTACCTTAAATGTAAGTTCTCCTTCCTTTCCGACTCTCATGAAAGATCTCTCCGCTCTTCAAATAATCTATCTCTTTCTACTCCTATTCATAGGTCTGGGTTTATGTCTGATTCTTTTGCTGTTTCTGCTGTTCGTCTCTGGAACATGTTACCTGAGTCTATCCGTAGAGCTCCTTCACGCGAATCATTTAAGAGACAAGTTAAGGAGTTCTTCTTAACCAAAATCTAATATGTCTCAATAAACGCTGTGTAAGTGTGTTTTGATTATTATTGTCAGCTTATTATGTATAAAATATTATGTATGTTTGTATGTATGTATGTTTATATGTATGTATGTATGTTTGTATGTATGTATGTATGTTTATATGTATGTATGTATGTATGTTTATATGTATGTATGCATATGTGTATGTATGTATGTCTGTATCTGTTTATGTATTTATGTATGTATTTTGTATATAATATAACGATTGTCACTAACGTAATCTTATTTTTCCATCTTTTCTTTTTTCTATTAAAGTGAATTTTATTAATTCTCAATTTTGCACACCTACAAACGTCCGCTCTTGTACGTCCTAAGGTTGGCTGGTAGAGAATGCTTTTAGCATTAAGCCCGCCTTTTGTACAATTCTTTGATGTATTGTGCAATAAAGTAATAAATAATGTAAAAAAATAATAAGCCAGTCACAAAACAAACTCCAAAAATTTTATATGACTGGTAGTTTCGACTTCGCAATATAACAAACTCGTATATTATTAATCCGACCTTTATATGCATATTTTAAAAATGACAATATAAATAATATGATAGAAACATGAATTAGTTTTTATGTCTACTATGAATCAAATCCATACCAAGACGATTTTGTTGTTCTATGTTGTCCAGTGGGCAAAAGGATCTTTAATTACATTTGCTCATCTCTAGAATAGCTTTTATTCCAAGGCGTCTTGTTTCTAAGAAAATGTTCCTTTCTCTCAAACGTTCTCTAATCCCAATGTACACTTAGAACGTAGTAAACTAAGTGGTATGATGTTAGTTTGTTCTCTCGACACGGACACGGAGCCCTTGACGGTCGATCTCTTTCAATTAACTCGAGGACTCCTCTTGAGAAATGTGGAACTGAGTAGAAGTTACGGTAAGTTTTTACGTTCTCAGCTATTCATCTATTATCTGTTGTTTAGTGTTTATTTTTCATTTTTTTTTTCAGTGTAGGTAGGTACTTCTATGTGATATTTTGTTACTCAAAATTGAGAGAGAATTTAAATGTCATTTTGATGCGAAACAATTTTCCTAAAAGCTTTTTATATTATTTCACTGTTGTCAGTTCTCGTTTATCTGTTGTATTAATTTTTAACTTTATAAAGAAGAATTTATGTTTATTATTAGTATTCAAATTCAGTCTATAAACAATTCTATATAATACAATGATGCTACTGCCAAAAGTAAATTTCCAGATGCTGTTTTTAATAAATGACAAAATAAGGTTAGAACATAGAGTATTTGATCAAAGACAAAAACTTTTATTTGGTTTTAAATATCTCATTATGAGAAATTACTCTTGACTTTTTTCTACCTATTAAGTTAATCTATCGTAAATGCTTATAAATCTTTTCGACAGCGCAACAATATCGCCGCTGAAAATTCAATTAGGCATTTGTCGACGCTTCACTAACCACGATGTGGTTCGTGCGTGATACGCACAGGAGGGCACGTACAAAGGGCTCTTGGTCTGAACTTCCACTAGACACAGATTACGCTCAACTTACTGGGACTCTAATATTCCATTCATTTTTATTACTAATCCTAAGTGTTCGCCGTCGTCGAAAAAGGTAAAAAGCGGCTAAAAACGGTATCGTCGATAACGACTCTAAATTTAACGTTTTAATTATTATAAAGCGTAGAAACTTAGATAGAATAAACTAGTATTATTTTGAAAATTAAAATCCAAGCAACAATTTTAAAGGCATATAATAGGTGTATTGAGATAAACTAAACCAGTTCATATGATTTACTAAGTCGGATTTTATAATAGAATGATTATAAAAAATAGCAATGAACGCTACGCATTCTGTGGATGGTCAGCTATATTCTAACGCGGGAATTTTTGCAAGTTGATATATGTTTTTGACAGCTTCAAAGACCTTTTTTTTATTTATTATACCTGTCAAGTAAATGAGTGTCTTTTGAGATAGGTCACAGTCAAAATACCGTTCTTTTTAGTAAAGCAAATAGTATCTCATACGTTAAAATAGTGCTTATACTCATCTTGTATTTGGTTATGAAAGGAAACATTATGAGAACGAATCTTCAGGATTCTGAAACATATGTGTAGGGTATCACCGCGTCGCTCAATTATAGTAAAAACATGATAATGTTCATAGTCTCAAGAACTTTTAAAAATATTTTTACCAATCAATAGGACATTTACAGACTAATATTTTTTATAAATAGACCATAAATTGCAAAAAAAAAAAAAAACTAACCTACTTCTTTAAGGTACGATAAAATTGAAATGACACCTAAAACACTATATATTTACGTTACTGTTGTAAAAGGCAAATCAAAGGGTATTTATAATGCAATTTGACTGTCCTGGGTTATTAAAAATATTTTTATTGTACCTATACATGTATTTGGTATATATGTATTTGGTAGAAAAGGTATATTTAATAGAGCACGTCCCGCAAACGGTTCTGTACGAGTGAGAAATCAATTTGTTCCACCGTATTCATTTATGTGATTCGAGAGTTTCCATTTATTCGAACGCAAATTGGAAAAGGGCCTGACTGAGTTGTCAACTGCGACTTGCAGTCTCGATTACGAATAGTCGATTTGAAGAATCGAGAAAAATATATAAGACACAAGAAATATTCCATGCTTTTGTTCGAATTGTTGTTGACTTCGCAGTATATTTTAACTGAATTCAAACAATGATCGAGTACGTTATTCAACTGAATTGTTTCATTTTTCTTATTTTGTCTTTCTGTTATATTATTTTTTTGTTACTTTGAAAAATCGCTTCTTAAATTTAATAAACCAATCTAAAATAATTGTTACATTTTAGAAAGCTTGAACTGAATCAGCCTGTAAGAAATCCACTGTTGGGCTTCTCCATATAGAAGAAGAGTTAAAGCTTCATTCACCACGTTGCTCTACTGCGGGTTGGTGGAAAATTTCTCTACCATGAGTGACAGTCGCTAGCAGATGTCTACCGTCTACGATAACAACCGGGATGGCTTTGGCTTACGTGCTCTCCAAGGCACGATGAAAAGACCCACAGGGACATTCACCCAGACCGGAAACAAATATTTGCATAAATACAAATATCTGCCCCGAACGGGAATCGAACCCACTACCACTGGCGTTAAGGTGACTACACGCACCAATACACAAGAAAAGTTGTAAACCAAAGAAAGAAAACTTACGTAATGAGCTTACGTTAATGAAACTACATAATATAATATATACTTACATTAACTATAAATGCTCATTAATCCCACGAGTATCAAAATAATGTTACTTGAGGGATATCTAATCTTAGTTATTACATAATAATATAAAATCTAATTGAGCTGAACTACAATAGCCTGTAAATATCCCATAGCTGGGCAATGACCTCTTCTCTTATACAGGAAAAGGGCCAGAGCTTAATCTACCACTGCCCCATTGGGCCTATGGCCTATGATAATGGGCCTATGGGCCTGGAGAATAAATAGTTAAAACAAATTATTTTATTGCAATGCTATACATATTAAATAAAAATCCGTAAAAAAGAAACTATACTAAGAATCTGAAGTAAAATATGTAAAAATATTTTGATTGTAGAAATATTTAAATTATAGATGTTTTGTTTTGAAAAAAAGAGATGAAATCGAAAAACTTAAATATTAAATATGATATAACATATTTTTTAATAATTTTCTATTTCATCGTTTCCAATATACTCGTATAGATGAAACTACCAATTTCGGATAACAATTTTTTTTTTTTAAATCAGGCGAGCTCGGGGCTAATCGAAAACTGTAATGAATCAAAGGCTGGTTGCGTAGTACAGACAGCTTTTGCAACTCATTTCTTTTATTTTTATTCCGGCTGCTTCGTTAGCTAGCTCTGAATCGAAATCATCTTGTTATTTGCGCTTGTCTAATTTTTTTCCTTTTTTAATGTCGCATATATATAATACTCATACTGTGATGTCGTGGATACGTACAAAATAAATTGTCTCTGTGTATTCATTTACACACGTATGAAGTGAAACTTTTTATCATATTTAACATTAATTGGTCAAGTGAGGTTTACGACAAAAAAAATGGTTGTCTGTAAAGTCGGTTTACGGACGATAATTTTTACGTGATAACGTCATAAGAAAAAATTGATGAAAAAGTGCATACTTTTATGAATGGAATTGAACTATTATCACTGAATTATCATTATTTTGTATAATATATATTTATTATATATTATGATTGTTATGCCATCTGCCCATTTGCAAATGCAATATTACTGTCACTCTCGGGTTGTCTGGCAGAAATTGCTCTTTAGCAATAAGACCGCCTGGTTGTACAACTTATAATGATGTTATTTTGTGTCCTTAATTTAGTTCTGTTTTGGTGTGCATTAAAGTATATTATTATTATCTAACTGCTTCACTCCACCTGTTCAATAATATATATAGATATAGATAAATTATACTTATTATTATTATATGTTTCTTATTTAATCTCAGATAGCCGGGAAGTTGATGTCATGGGCCAAAGCCAAATGTACATAAACGGCGTAATTAAAACATTGTTATTTTTAGTGGTGTGCAATAAAGAGTATTATTATTTACCTGATTGTTTATTTTTACTGAAATGTAACAAATATAATATATAATAATTTATGTTTGTGGTTGGCCACAGTGATTGAGCTCACATTGAAGAAATTTTACTCTATTTCTACAATCTACATGTAGTCAGTACTACTGCTTTTTGCAACATGTGATAAGTGCTCGCTAGTAATTTAAGCATTATTATTATAATGAGCAATTATTTTTAGAAATAAACTTTAATAAAATTAATGTTAATGAAGTTTTAATTTAAAACTATGAAATTGAAACCATTAATCAAATTCATGAAACTGATGCTTTTGAAAAGCCTTCCAAAATCTGCTTGATATAATAATATATTCCCTTGCAGTGCGTTAACTTGTCATTAAAACATAAATATTTTTAAAACTATGGTTATAAATCTTTAATTTTTGATTTTCAAATATTATTTAGTTTTTGCAAAGGATGGGTGTCAGTCAATAAGATAGGTGTTTTTTTCCCTTGAACAATTTTGAGTTTTTATAGATATGTATATAAGCTACAGGTAATTGTATTTAATATAAAAGCTAAATAAAGTTAAATACTTTGATAATTATGTAATACAAGAAATAATCAAGTTTAATACAGAAGTTAAGTTTAATAACTTAATTAAGGTTAGCAAAACAAATTAGATTATCATTAATCACTTATGAAAATAATAAAAATATACTAAATAAAAGCAGCTAAATTTTTATACGATCGTAATTATATGAGTCCTAATAAGTTTTTAATCAAAATTGTAATATAATCTTATATTACCTACTGCACTCGCCGACCGATGTTACTTTTTTAATAATCAAATAACAACTATATGAAATTATATTGCTAATCAAATTCTTAAAATGCAAGAATTAATTACCTTTTTTGTTGCAATTGTTGTCACTATTATAACTTTAAAAACAATAAATTGACGTTACTTCAATATTGACAAAACAGTTTGCCGCCATTTGCCGCTATCATTTCTACTCGGACGCGTCGTAAGTTGGCCGATCGCCGATCGTGAGCCGAACGCTTAGGCCGAGCCGATCGTACCTCTCTACCGCTTGTTCCGCGCTCTCGCTCACTAATTGTGACAATGACGTCATCTTCTTCGAACTGGCACCCAGTAGCTTTCATCAATTTACTAGACGTTATCACGTCAAAAAGTGTGTGTCTACTTATTTACGCACGTAAGAAGCTATACTTATAATAAAGGGATGCGCCGAGCTAATGGGTAGTGTGAGCTATCTGTAATCAGACCCTGGTAACCATCCAAAAACAAAGTACTCGTCAAGACGAATCAAACGAGCTGAAACTCGACGGGGTTGCTTAGTTTCATTACAGACGTCCAATAACCACCTTCCAGCTCCATCATCAGATCCTGGTTACCATTGAAAGACAAACTACTCGTCAAGACTATTCAATCGAGCCCGAATTCGATGGGATTGCATCGTTTTATTACAGAGTTCCTATGACTACCTTCCAGCTCCATCATCAGATACTGGTTACCATTGAAAGACAAACTACTTGTCAAGACGATTCAATCGAGCCCGAACTCGATGGGGTTGCGTTGATTCATTACAGAGTTCCTTTGACTACCTTCAAGCTACATCATCAGACCCTGGTTACCATTGAAAAACAAAATACTCGACAAGACGATTCAATCGAGCCCAAACTCGATGGAGTTGCGTCGTTTCATTGCGGAGTCCTGAAATACAGTACAATACCTATGTGACGTGTACAATGTGACGATCGAAGTGCGAAAATTTTTGATTTAAACATCTATAATATTTCCCCCATACGTTGATATAAGTTTCACTTCAATAAATTCAAAGTTATTCCAAATACTCAAAATAGAGCCAGGTTCATGTCTTTTAAGTAAACTTTATAGATAAGTATCTATAAAGTTTCTATTTTTTTTAATATAAAGTATCTAAAAAGTATTTATAAAGTTTTTTTATTAACACTAATGGATCTACGATTAATATACTTCTTTTTATGATCCGACTTCAGTATTTCATTCATTTGTAACCATTTTTAAAACTGTTTAATCGTGTAGTATTATATTATTCTATAATTCTATAAATGTTAATATCAACAATAATTGAAACTCTTGAAATAACAACAATTCAGCAAAAACAATATTAAGATATCAGCAATTACAAAAAACTGCAAGGAATTAAAAATAAAATGTCTTATTTTATTAAATTAACTCAGGTCAAGAGTCTTTGACAGCAAGTTTTCTATTATCTGCCTTGAGAAATCGATTTAATAAAGCCTTTCTTATCTACATACAAAACGGAGAGAACCAGTGAACTGTCAGACGCGGTTGTAAGGGTGTCCTGCGACAAAAGACTATTACGCGCCCCTTTTTGCGTCTAACCTCTTTTGAATACTGGCAGATAGTAAATTAGAGAACAGATGGAGAATAATTGGTTGTTTAAATGTTATGTTTATATTCTTAATTCGTATAACCTGGCATATATTATAATCTGTTCGAAGTTTTATTAAAATATATATTTAAAAAATATTGATATTGTACTTTTAAAATGCATGTTATGATCATCTTTAAAAGTCCATCCACACTATACTAGACTAAATATATTTTTATTGACACAATGTGTAAGTGTAGTGACTGCTGATGGTCCTTAATAGATAAATAAATTGTATAAAAACGAAAGTTTGTGGATATATATTGATGTTTTTAATCTTTTCAGTTAAAAGTACCAAACCTAGTTAACATTTTATTCCAAAATTTTGTACTGTATCTATGTTTACAGGTAGGTAGGTAAAACCATAAAAGTAAGTTAAAAACATGTTGTACTCCAACAAAAGAAATATTGGCGTTTTGTTTAAAGAATACATGAGTGTAAAAAAAGTTCTCTAGAATTTACATTTACTTCCAATAACATTGAAAGTAATCGTGGCATTTTCTTCTAAATAATGTTTCGATAATATATGAGAATATTGTACCAAATATATTGCAATCAAAGAAAAACATCGTCGAGTTTCTAATATCCGGGGATACAAGCATCTTCATCTTTCTCACAAGGCTTTCGAAAAGCTATCGGTACTCAAAGAATTATCTTGTTTAATCCACATCGCGAGTCTGTTCCCTTCAAGTTAAAAACTGACGCACCCGACCCTTTATTCAGAGGTTTCCTCCTTTCACACTTTTTGTGAGCGTTTGCGTGACACTTCATTTATAATTCTGCTTAATCCAAGTGAGTGAGTTCTTACCGAATGAATTTGTAATGTTAAGATTAATGATATGTGCGCGTACACAAAGACGGCACGTTCTGTATATCGATTTCGAGTTTCTTCACTTCCACAAATATTTTTTTTCATTTTCTCTTTGGAAAATGGCGTTAATAACTTGTAAGGAAAAAAATTCGTTGAAAGACAAACGAAAGAAGATCGAGTGATCCGCAGCGCTTATTGAAATGTTATGTTCAAACTCAAAAGTAAATTTAATTGTTGAAGTTTGCATTTAAAAAAGTTATGGCAGTCGCATAATTCTACAAAACAGTGTTTTACCCGTAATCGTAATTATTAGATATGTTTGCTTTGTGCAATTTTCTTAATGCAAATTAAGCTCGCTCCGCTCGTTTTATCGACAAAATTTTCTGTCTTCGCAATAAATGTGGGTGGAAATTATTTATAACTGTTATATTGCCTTGAAATCATATTATTGTAACCGTATTATGTTTACTGGAATGGTTTGAGTATATTGATAATAGTGAAATACAATTCAACGGAATCGCGTGACAGATATTTTTTTATATGTTAGTATCACATCTACAGGCTTACATGCGCCTATACCCTTTTCTTTTCATATATTTGATTGTTACATACAGGCGTTTTTACACAGCAAAAGTAAATAAGTACTTAAAACTAGACTTAGTATCTCTAGTCCCTTTTTTTTTTTTTTTTTTCGCAGGGGAATCCATTTACGGATGATATCCAGGACGCCCGGGTCGGCAGTCCTAGACCTATGTCGGACTCGGCACTTTGGGAGTGCAATACCGTACTAAACCCCTGCGGGAGCCTTCGGCCGCTTTAATTGGAGGGTCCCGGATCTGCAGGCAACAGGATCCCTCCAGCGACAGGCTGGCCTCGGCGAAAAGGCCAGACTTCTACTCCATGGGGACTGTCCGGCTAACCTCTGAACAGTCCCGACGACGCCGTGTCTAGCAGGACCGGGTTCCCATCCCGGCCCGACACGGGCACAAGGGCGTTACTGGAGGCGCATTAAATAGCGCCTCCTACGCACCCCCATTCGTCGCCCACGGATAGAGGCCACGTCGGCAGCCTCCTCTCTCATCCGCTCGTCGGCCTCCTTCTGGGACATTACTGTCTCGCAGAAGGAGACCATCGCCTTCCAGGACTCGTCGTCGCCGAGCATCGCGGTGATGACGCTCGGGAGCGACAAGTCCCCTCCGACGACCGACGTCAGACCTTGACGCAGCACCGCCCATCTCGGGCACACCTCGAGGGTGTGCTGGGCAGAGTCCACCGCTGCGCCACAATCGTGACACTCAGTCGTCGGCTCCCTTTGGGCCGTCCGACACAGGTAGTCACCAAAGCAACCGTGCCCGGTGAGAACCTGTGTCAGACGGAAGGTGAGGGGCTTGCGTTTTCGACGCATCCACCGCTCAAGGACCGGGCGAATAGCAGCCGTTACGCGTGTGCCATATGGCTGCACCGCCAGGTCCTCCCCCCACCTCCGCATTATCGCTTCCTGCCCTATCCGACGCACACGTAGGATCCCGTCCAACGTGGGGTTCTCGCCAAGAGCCCTCCTACCCGAGACGTATGAGTAGGTCTCGGCAAGAACCTCCGCCACGAGCTCCCACGGGGGGTCGCCGGCTAGAGCAGTAGCTGCAGCCCACGATACCGTACGGTACCCCCGAATCACCCTCACCGCGATTGTTCGCTGCGCAGCGCGCAGCGCCGCCTTATTTTTCGCGGTGAGGCGATCCGCCCAAACCGGGGCACCGTACGTCACCATACTCCGGCAGACTCCGGAGTACAGCTGCCTGCAGGCGGCGCTGGGTCCTCCGAGGTTCGGGAGGAGTCTGCCCAGCGCACTCGCCGCCTTCACGACCTTCGGACCCACCATCGCAAAATGTGGGCCGAAAGTCCACCCTCCGTCCAGGATGAGCCCGAGATATTTCATTTGGGGGCTCATCCTGACTCTCCCCTCTCCGATCTGAAGGGTAGCCCCCGGTGGAGGTCCCTTGCGGCCGGTCCCGCGGAAGAGCAGGGCTTCGGTCTTGTCAATCCTGACACGAAGCCCTAAACTCTCTATGCGGCTGATCACGAGGTCGAGTCCGACCTCGGCCAGCCGCGCCGCCTCCTTGTAGTATCTCTAGTCCCTGAGACGAGAGTCCAAACTGACCGCTTTTATCCTAATATACATAATATTTAGGTAAGTTATATCTTTTTTTTTTGTATCGCAGGAGAACCCATTTACTTGTGATATCCAGGACGCCCGGGTAGGCAATCCTAGACCGTATGTCAGAATCAGCACTTGGGGGTGCAATACCGTAATAAACCCTTGCGGAAGCCTTCAGCCGCTTTATTTGGGGGGTCCCGGATCTACAGGCAACAGGATCCCTCCAGCGACAGGCTGACCTCAGCGAAAAGGCCAGACTTCTCTTCCAAGTTACCTTATATCTCGAACAATATAAGTCAGCTTAAAAATAAAATTACTTACCAAACAAAAGAATAAATAAAAAAATCACATCTGAATTAACACAATACAATATTGTCGGGCTTACTTTTTAACGCATAATTAACAAAAAGGTTCGTACAAACCTCTACACGGTGTAACAATGATGACTTTACACAACATTTTCATACACATAGTGTCCATTACGCGAACAATCCAGCTGCGGCCGAATTTAATCCGTTTAACAATATAACGCGCGAAGTTATCTCGCAACGAGTATGAAAATAAGCTGGTTTTCTAGTGGGTCGCTGAGCTATACTTTGTTATCTTTTGATATGTTACAAACAGGTGATGAGACTGATCTGATTGTCTGAAGTTTCACTTGAAAAATGGATAATGAAAAGGCTACAATGAGATTTTAGTTCTAAAAATTAAAATATGGCTATACTTTGCCATATCTATATACATATTATTTATGAAAAAATAAATTTAAATGAAATATATTGCGAATTAATAAATAAATGCACGCATTCAATTCTTGTGATAGTTTTTGCTATATAATGTTACTTACTAAGGGCCGAAACACATAACGGCGTTGCGGCGCCGCAACGCTAAAATCGGCGGTGGCGTCACCGCCAATTTTAGCGGCGCGGCACAGCCAATTCCGGCGTTGTGACGTCATACTTGTTGACCATGATTTATTGACATTTTGTGTCTATTTTTATATTTTATTTTTTTGTGTCTTTATTAGACATGGGTATCTCAATGAATTTTTATGAACTGCAGATAAGCTCATGAGCCATATGCTTGAACCGGAGCTGTGAAACGGCTCACAGTTCAGCTCAATTGTTGTTATAGGTATTGTTACTTTTAACCACTTTTAACTATTAGATTTACAGCTAATTTATGACTCGGTTCAAAAAATGACATGTATGATGTACCTAAATTATAAATATGTAATAAAGCAGCGTTTCGAAAAGTTATTATAGTGATATTTTTTCTATCTTACACAATTATAGGGGAATGCTAATTTCATGCATATGATAAACGCTAAAGTGAGTTTCTTTGTTACGCTTTCACGCTTTAACTATTCACCTGAATTACGATCATCATGAAATTCTGCATACCAGTTGTCTGGGGTACAGAAAAGGACATAGAGTACCTACTTTACGTACCGACTACCGTTGGTGCCTGTACCATACGAGCGGATCCGCGGACAAAACCTATTTATTTATATTTAATCTATAAAACTAATATAGTAAGATATTAATTTATGTATCACTTTGTTTCAATTTTGTTTAGGATTTATGAGACAAAAGTTGTTTAAAATTCTACCAGCATACAAACTTGATTCACAAAATTATTTCCGGTACAAAGGATTACTTTTTATGCATTCTACTAAATAACAACTTCACAAACAATAATTAACAAATTTCACGTGAACTATAATATTTAAAATAATTAAATTAATATCCACAATAAAAAATCAACAACGCTCTTTTTCGCGGCGCCGCAACGCCGCAACGCAAACTGCCGATTTTAGCGTTGCGTCGACGCAACGCCGTTATGTGTTTTGGCTCTAACTACTTAGTTTTCAGACTTGATATGTTATACTATTATACGAGTACATATATATATATTATTATATATATATATATATATATATATATATATATATATATATATATATATATTATATATATATATATATATATATATATTAGGCAAAAAAAATAACGACTATTTTTTTAAGTATCTTACGAAAATATGTTTGTTTTTGATGTTTTAAGAGCCTGCTCCAAATTTTTGAAATACCAAAAAACGTCAAAAATTAAATTTGTATGTAATTTTTTTTTCTCGTTACTGTATAATTTAACAAAAAAAACAAGTTCCTGAAAGTTTCAGCTCAAAATTTAAATTCTGAATGGCCACTCTTAATTTTTTTTAAATTTATTAGTGCATTTTACTTTAGATTTTTTCGAGCGACCTTTTAATACTGAAATATATATATGGGTGGTTCTCTGAAATTTGGTTAACTTCTGACCTCATTTTGAAAGTGTTTTTTTTTAGCTAATAATCAGTAAAGTTTTAATTCTAAGTTGTGGGTATAACATCTACTTTGCTGCATCTAAAAGGGCCAGTCACTTTACTTCATATTTTAAGAGAAATTTTGATTTTTTTATAATTAATCAGAATTTTCAAAAATTTTTTCCATAATCAGATGAAAAGGCTAACCAATTTTCTTTTCTTGCTTCTCTGTGGTCACGCGGAGTTATGTCTTTTACACATTTCTGTTGTCCTTTTTCTTATATATCAGGCCAGGAACACAGGGTTATTTTTATTTTTATTCCAATCGCATTATTGTTTGTTTAGACTTTTTTGCAATTTCCTCTTTAAACAATATTGTTTTCTTCCTAGGCGCCATATTTTACAACAAATATACTGGTATTATGTTTGAAACCATGCATCACACAGTATGTAGTACACTTTTACGACTAGGGCCTGATGGTCTAGGGACTGACGAAACGAAACAAAATCAAATATAACACATTATTTAGAATAAACATTAAAATCAATAGGTGGTCAAAATAACAAAGCAAATCAAACTCGAATTTACAATAAGTAATGAGATCAATTATTAATTAACTACCTTTGAAACGACTTACCTAGGGCCTGAGAGTTTGACTGGCACAGCAAGTGTTTCCGCAGTGAATTCGGCAACCACACTAATAACAAAATGGTTGCCCCGGCTTGGATTGTTTACAATTAATTTAATATGGATGCAATCGTATTGAGTGAGTTATGAAAAAGGTCTTATGGTTGGATGCCGCGTATTTTTGAGTTTCGTACATGACTAGGGCCTGATGTTTTTTATCGCTTACACTATTTGACTTGAAATAATGTGACTAAACATATTGTTATTATAAATTAAATAGTAATGACAAGGTTAGTAATGTAATAGTAAACGAGATTAAATAGAGTTAAATCAAATTATTCTTATAGAATTATAATTACATTGAAATGATTAGTAATTTTGGGAGATCTTACATGGCTAGGGCCTGATATTTCGAGTAAGAAGTGTCGATTTTTGGAAATAAAGAATATTATGATATATATCAAAATGAGTGACTAAATTAAATGGACTTTATATTACAGCTCAGCAGTTTCAAATATTGGATAAAATTGATATGAATATGTAAAAATTGTTGCTAACACCAAGTTAACCAAATTTTGGAGAACCACCCATATATATATATAATTTTTATATATATAATTTTTATTTTTTTTATTGAAATGAAACTTCTTTAGAATCGTTGTGATTTGAAACGAGATGCGAAGGAAACAGCGACAGGTAAGAGATAAAAATATAAAAATGTGGAAGGAGAGAATGAGATAGTATGATGTCGCGTATCCTAGCAACGCGTAAACAACACGTAAACAACACGTAAATAAGTAATAGCATGTTTCACTATTATATAATATTAAAATAAGTAATAGAATGTTTAACTATTAATATTAATAAATTTTAAATTGAGTTTGCCAAAGATGTTTCACTTCAGACATGTATATTCCGTACACACGATTTTTTTTTAGTACACTAATCGATAAAAATACAGCACGAGATGAACTAAAAATCAAGCACAATATAAGATGAAAAGTATTCGTAAAAAAATATACATGAACTTCACGAGTCACCAATCTTTGTTTACGTAGCTTGAGTTCTCGCTTCTGATTCAGTGTGTATTAATCTAAAATCAGCTCAGTTTAATGAGTACAAAATACAGTAACACTGCATTTGGCCTGCCCTATTTGCAAGCACGAGCTTCCAATTTGACTTTTTTTAACTCTTTAGACTAACGGGAAACAAGTCTTTTTTTAAACATTATATGAATTCTAGTTATGTTGGTTCAGTATGGTAATATTTGTTCTATAATGAAGAGATAAAATTTAGCTTTTTGAAGACACATATTATTCATGTTAAAAATATATTAAAAAGGACAATTTAAAATAATTATCCAATATTATATCTTCGTACATTAATTGATCTATATGACAGATTTATCTATGAGAATAAAATACCCATATTCTTATCAAACATACTATGAATTAAATGAAATAAAAATCAATTACCAATGTGTATTCTTGTAATTACGCGATTGCATCATTTTATCAAAATAAATTATTCATTTCAACGTAGCTTAATTAAAATCGTTTCATATTCACAAATAAAGACAGCGATCGACAATCTCGTTACAATTTAATCCATTTGAATATTAAATTTTACTTTTAAAGGGTTTATATTATAATTGAATTTTACTTAGGAATGGTTATCAATTATAAATATATTTCAATAACAACTATTTATATTATGTAATAATTTAAAAATAATATTTTTAATATTTTAAACAATATTATAGGTAGGTAGGTAGCTATCCAAGGTTCATTTTTAAATGCAAATAAAAATAAAAATCATACTTGACTAACAGAAGATTTGGTTGACAGGTACTTAAGCCTTTTTGACCATTGTCAGTTTCTGCCAAAAACAAATTTAACATAAAACAAAAGGGACTCAGTGCATTTTTTTTTTACTGGACTCTAACAACTCTAGGGTCGATAAAAATTATCCTATAAAGCCTAAAATAATTCTTGTACTAGAAAACGCGTGAATTGGGCGTGGTTCGATGAATTGAAAATTCTCCGCACGTTTGACATAAAATTATGTAAAACATTTTTTGAAGATATAATTTTTGGGTCAATAAAACTTAGAAGTGTAGATTATTTATATTCTTAATGAAAATTAATCTTTAATTGTTTTTATTGGAGACTAAACAATAAATTAAAAACTTTTTCTCCTAAAATACCAGCACCTGACATTCTCCTAATTTTATTTTTCAACCTTCTCGATCTTGAAGTGCGTTCTCACATGAAAAATACATCAATGCTATGATTTATAAAATGATAACTAAATAAATAAAAATAAAAATAAATCAGCAAAAATATAAATTTAAAAGAAAAAGCATTTCACACATTTATGTAATAAATAGATAACAAAGCCTTGTCTATAATTTTTTTTTTTGCAAACCTATTGTACTGTGATGATGAGGTATATAGTATAGTATAGTATAGTATATAGTATATTATATTAAATAATACCAAATAAATTGGTTAAATAACCACTACTCACATTGTATTTTATTATATTATTACACTCATAGTGTATTTGATAATTTTATAAAATTAAATAAATAATAATTTATAGCATACATATATTCTTGTGGAAAATTATATATTTTACATAGTAAGCCTCAGCTTGTGACGCTTGTGACTTAGATTCCCACTCGGAGATACCTGTATAATAACATTATTTGTATAAAAAAAAAATCTAGTCTGAGTCTTAACACTTTTGGTTTTATCACTGTACCTTATAGCTGTCAGAGCAACTAAAGCTGTTGGTCTCGATTGTAATGATGAACACGTAATAATCCTGATACACTTGGAAGGGAAATTATTGGCCAACCTGTAATGGAGCAATGCCACGGATTATGTTTCAATCTTTCTAATATACAGGAGAGGAAGCTTTTGCTCAGCAGTATCCTTGTTACCTTGACTCTTTCCACAGTGTATTCACTTGTATCAGTTTTTATATTGAACTCTTAGGTATTTTATCTCATTCCTGAAGTTTTGAGAAGCTAAACGAGTCTATGAACGAATTAAAGCAGGTTTCATGTTCGAATAGCGCATCACATTATATCAGGTTTAGGTTTGTACTAGCACAGACTATTTTAGTTATCTTTGAGATGGATCTGGCAATACCAGCTTAAAATTCTAGATCGTACCAATCAAAGGAATCGCTAACCCCGGTGAAATAGCTCAACATAATACTACGGCGCAATGTGGTGACACTGCTTATCGACTTTTTTACAAGAGAGGATTTGAAGTGTATTCTCAGGAACTTAACAAACCTATATACAACATATAACAAATTTATTTCTCTCTCAACTTACTAAAACAGAACGACGTAAGTTGTGGCATCTTTATATTGTCTACATCCATTTGATTAAAAAAAAAAAAAAACAATTATCATCTACGTTTCTAATAAGTCCCCAGTTCCGAGCAAAACACGATTAGCATCTTCTTGGTCGATTGATTATAATTTGAACCTCATATTTTTGCTTTTTTATTTTGTATTAAATGTAAGAATTGTTCAAATAAACGCATTGACTTCGAAATCTAATCTAACATATAACACACAAATCACAAAATTCTTTCTCATTTTTAATTTCTCTCTCTTTGTAATATTATTTTACCTTTTATATCCGCAATATTTTCAGCACTCATTTTGGTTTGTCAACGAACAAGAAACAATAAAATATAGTAATAAAATTTTAATTTTTTGTGCAATATAGATGAATAAGCAAAATTCATCCGGATGATCAATTTGAAGTTGAAAAAAAAAGAATTTAAAAAATTTTAGTGTTTTCAAATTTTATAAAATATTTTTATTACACTCTTTATGTGACAAAATTTTTATCGCGATCGAGTTGATCAACTTTTTCATTTATGAAACTAGATTTGTTTTAGGTACTATATACTTATAATTAAAATCATAATTATTATGCATGAGTCTTTAGTGAGAAACTTTCTGGTGTAGTGAGCGAATAGTCACGTTCGTTTCCCGCTCGGGACAGGTATATTTATTTGTACAAATATTTGTTTCTGGTCTGGGATCTTGTGGGTTTCTCCACCGTGCCTCAGAGAGCACGTAAGGCCGTCGATACCTAGTTATTACCATAGATATCTGATAGCGATCGTTATTTATGATAAGAAAAAATCGCCAACCCGCAATGGAGCAGCGTAGTAGATTAAGCTTCAACTCTTCTCCAATATGGATAAGAGGCCTTTGTCCAGTAGTGGGACGTTTACAGGCTAATTTAGTTCGGTTGAGATGCATGAGTTGCGTAGTATCTTTTTTTATTGTAGTTTAATTTAAGTATATTTTAAGTAAATGTGGGGATAAATAGTAGTTTATTACATTTTATATATTAAACATAAATTAGTTAAAAGAATCAAAAAATCCGACTGCGTAAAATACTCTTATTATAAACTAAAAAGAATAAAACAATTTACTAGCTTTCATTTGATACCCAGCCATTTGCAGGCGCCATTTTGAAAATTTATATAGCCTATGTCACTACTACAATTAAGACAAATCCAACGACACCTCATATGTCAAAAACCGTCCACCCGTTTGGGCTGTAGCGCGTGCCAAAGAAATGGACATACATGCATGCACTCGAAAAACATAACCCTCCTTCTGTCGCAGTCGGGTAAAAAATGTCAAATACATATTTTATGAAATTAACGTTAAAATATAACAAATTTTTGAGTATTGTAGATTACTTAACTTATATTTCACGCTCCTAAATAGTCTTTAGTTCAAGCAATTTATACAAAATTTTTATAGTCGTTACACTTAAATAAAACACAATTAAAGAATAAGAAAATGTCAAATACCAAAAAAAAAATTAAAATATTACAAGACTTAAAAGATTTTAGATTAATAATTAACTAATTTTATGCAATTAAATTTAATGCAAACAACCTGTTCAAGTGTTCAAGCTATATATGTATATAAGAAATTACTTGCACCGTAAAATTAAAATTAAGCCCACTTGAAGAATAAATTAAAAATAATAAATGCATGTTGTGTATATAACTCGTTTTGTTAATTTTTCATTAGAAAGACCGCTAAATCATACAGCAGTAAATGCGGTGAAAAAAAATTTTTTTAATAGGTACCTACTACATGAATTTATCACTCCCATTCAATGAAAGAACATAACTTGTGAGCTCGCACTAATAAGAAACAGAATTTGTAAATGAAACAATAATACACGTATATATTTAGTAAATTATCTATAAACTTAGTTGTAAAGACAGACGACAGCAAAGTTTTACAACTTGTTACTTGCTAGACAGTCGTAAGAGAAAATTAAAATTTACGTTAGTTTTAAACGGGCGCTTAACAAGATTACATATAACTTTTAAATGAGAAACCGTCTCACAAATTCCGCTGACTTGTTGGATAAAATAAGAGCAGACGTAGCATTTGAATTATATAGTATTTAACTGATGAATACGAATCGATGATGAGAGGTTATTCTATTTGTGCAAAGTTTGCGATATTGTTTCTTAATTTTACCTATTGATTTATCAAACACTTACGTATTGAGGTTAGGAAAGAGCAAACCGCTACTGACAACACTTTATTGTAATAAAGAAAAATAATTTGTTGATTTCATTGGGTAAGTCTCAGGTTCTCTTTATATAGCCTGTTTGATGACAAAAGTAATGTTATTGTGTGATCCATCCCTAAAACCTTCCCTGATAAATATATCGTATAATACATTTCATCCTCTTAAAAATATTAACAACTGTACCTGCGACTTCGTTTACAATTACCATCGCTTTAATTAGATTATAAGATAAATAACGTAAGCCAGCTTAATATGAACTGTACGTTCAAAGGTTTCTGTACATTCTGGGTTTCATGATAATTCCTCACTATTACCGCAATTTGTTTGTAGTTCCTAAACTTACAAACATATATAAAGGTATCTACTATCTAAAAAAATATATATATAATTGTAAACGAACTAATCGTTAATGAAATATACCCGAGTACACAATTGGACTTTCATCCATTCTCTCTAGGGAACCGTGCTTAATTTCGAAATGAAAATTACCAAGTATTAAGATACTAGGTACTTTTATCTCATTCTGTTCATAGTATGATTTCAATCTTTCAATTTAAATTCTCTCATTAGTTTTGACATGATTGCGGTCAAGATACAGACAGAAACAGTAAAAAAAAAAAAAAAATACATTTCTGACTTGAATATCGATTATATAGTAGAGTATCTTCCAAAATAATTTAGAGAACATCTTCAGTGTACAGAAACGGCCTTGTAACTGTCTATATGGATTATAGTTTTGAAATTATAGTGCTCAAACAAAATCACTTAAAATTGACACTAGAACTTAGAAACTATTAAACTGAACATCATACATTTCCATTGTGCTTACAAAAACATCATACACATTTTCGATAAATCATGAATTTTCGCATATATATATATAATATATATATAATATATATATATATATATATATATATATATATATATATATATATATATATATATATATATATATATATATATATATATATATATATATATTTTTAAATTAATTTCCATAAAACTCCAAACTCACAAAAATATCCCTAATAGCCAAAAAACAATTGATATAAATATTTATATATAGAAGATATATATTATTAAAATAACTTTCCTATTACAAAATAAATCAGTCCACTGTCGAGTTGCATTATACTCGTAGTCATCTTGAAGTACTCTCCCTCCCCATCCTCAATGCCAGAATAGCATTTCCACTTATTTAATGACAGTATAGCCGCTTGTCCCATTTAAAAACCCTATAGCTTTAGATTTTAATTTTTCGCTTAATGTATTTTAAATAATTTAAATGACTTTCACATTATCTACTTTATTAAAAACAATATGTTTTTTAAACTATTAATTACACTTAATACTTTTGTATTATATAAAAATTACTGCAGTAAAATATATATTGAACCTTGAAGTAAAAGTATGCTTTTGTTCGCACAAACTTTTATTTTAATAATTTGAACACTGGCACAAAGTTCCATTGTATGTTATGTCTGTGCCTAAGACATAATTTCAGTGACCACGTTATTAATTCATTTTAATCATTGAAATCTATTGATATGAAAAAAAAGGTTTATATATATATATATATATATATATATATATATATATATATATATATATATATATATATATATATATATATATATATATATATATATATATATATATATATATATATATATATATATATATATATATATAACTTTGCTGCCATGATTTCTTTTCATTCGATTAATTACTCTCAAGACATTAAAACAAGATTTACATATTAGTCAATGATATTACAAGAGATATGTATCAACTTATCGCTCATGGTTAGAACGTTAGGGAATCGTAAGTGGAAACTTACAGCTTTGTTACTCTTAGAAAGTTTTTTCATTGAACAATAAACACAACCATATCTCGTCCCTGATTTACTGAAGCGACATCAATTTTATAATCGAGCTTTGTGTACCGAAATGTTACAAGTTTTTAATTCTAAAGACGACAAAACTAAAGTTGTAAACTTAAATTGAACTGGATCATAAACCGTCGTGACTCAAATAAAAACCAAATTTTTAATACGTTTATTTATTTCATTTATTTATACTTTATTGTACACCACTTTATACACACATAAATATACAGAGTATTTAAACATGTTCAACGGCGGTCTTATCGCTAAGTAGCGATTTCTTCAAGACAACCCGGATTATACGGGTACATATTAGTATATGTGTCTTAATATATTTGAGTCCTTTTTTGTCTTTGGTGTTAATTTATTGTAGAAATTTCTTTTTAAATAATTATACCAACTAGAAATTAAATTTTTTGCATAAATTTTTTTTAAGAAAACAAAAAACATGTGTAGTGTGTACGTACTCGTATGTAAGAAGGAAAAAAACTATGTATGTATGTATGTATGTATGTGTGTATGTGTGTATGTGTGTATGTGTGTATGTGTGTATGTGTGTATGTGTGTATGTGTGTGTGTGTGTGTATGTGTGTATGTGTGTATGTGTGTATGTGTGTATGTGTGTATGTGTGTATGTGTGTATGTGTGTATGTGTGTATGTGTGTATGTGTGTATGTGTGTATGTGTGTATGTGTGTATGTCTGTGTGTGTGTGTATGTGTGTATGTGTGTATGTGTGTATGTGTGTATGTGTGTATGTGTGTGTGTGTGTGTATGTGTGTATGTGTGTATGTGTGTATGTGTGTATGTGTGTATGTGTGTATGTGTGTATGTATGTATGTATACATATGTATATATGTATGTCCATTTCTTTGGCACGCCCTACAGTCCAAACGGCTGGACGGTTTTTGACATATGAGGTGTCGTTGGATTTGTCTAAACTGTAGTAGTTACATAGGCTATATAAGTTTTCAAAATGGCGCCCGCAAATGGCGGAATGAGGGGAGGGAGTTGAACTTTTTTTTCTTACTGTAGCAATATGGGTATCAAATGAAAGCTAGTGAATTGTTTTATTCGTTTTAGTTTATAATAGGAGTACTTTACGTAGTCGGGTTTTTTGATTTTTTAAATTGAGCATGCTTGTTTTCTTATACTAGAGGGGGCAAACGGACAGTCGATTCACCTGGTGGTAAGCAAAAACGACATCCGTAGACACCGCTATGTACCCGATTAGCGGGTGCTTTGCCGGCCTTTAGGGAGGGGAGGGATGTTCCACATTATCTGTGGAGGGAATGGAAGGGATGGGCCACCGGATCTCTCACAAACCGAACGAAACACGATGACGGTGCCGTTATTTCACGTCGGTGTTAAGTGAGAGCGAAGAACTTCCCCGGACGCGCCGGCCCATTCAGCTGCAAGCAGCATGGCGCTACTTCGGTAAAGAGTTAGGTACCTCGTGTTGCGTAGTAAAACGACAACTTAAATTAATAAAAAATTTGAAAAAGCTCCTATTGTGCTGTGGCATCTCCTTGTATTATTTGGCAATAAGGTATTATAATTTTACTTACAAAAAAAGAAATATTTTTCTCATTTCTAACCTTTTAATAAATGTATATTAAATCGACGTTTTAACAGCTACAAGATGTGGAATAAAATCAAGAACTATTAATCTGGTAAGGCTCTATTAACATTGGCATAAATTCAAGTGTCGTCCACGCGGTAATGCGCTCATCGACGGATATCGTTGCGTACCAACCTGCATTTTGTCTGGAATAAACTCAGCCAATTTTTTTCTTTATCGGTAGGTAAATAAACATTCGTATCTTTGAATAAAATACGATTCATCCTTAGTCATGTATCGCAGTCGTCAGTGGTGCGTTTTTAAGTCTGATATATTGCGATTCAGTTTTGTGTGACGCCTCTCTGCGCCAACCGACGCGAGTCAACAGCATGTCAATACGCTTTGTCTGCGATATTCAATTTAGTTAACTTAAACTTGAAGGTTACTAAATCGAGGTATTGTTTAATATACTATAACGCGTAAATCCATGACTCAACGTTCCAATTTGAGTCTGCGCCAATATGAATGGAGCTTTACAAAATAAAATAGTGTTCAATATATTCTAGCACGTAAATCCATGACGCTTCGACTCCACGCCAATGTGAATAAAGCCTAACTCTCTTTTATACACCATTGCTTGATTATTCCATTCAATTAGTTGTAATAAAACTCTCATCAATACAAAAGCAAGTAATCAGGTGTATCGCGTACTAATGGCCCGATTTCGTCGATAATCCAGTTTCGCCAGTTTGAGGGTCAGACCACTTTTTCTTCGTAATCCCAACATTAGAGCTTGTCTAACTCGAGTGAAATAAATTGCTATGTTACTCTCATATAGATTCTACGTGAAGCTACAACAATTTATTAAACCTTACGTACGCCAGTTCTTGCCTCAATAATCTCTTTAAGTCTTACCTAAAACGTGAAGATAAAGATATCTTTACCTCAATTCACAAAAATGGTAAAAAGCACTTTCTGTAAATACATGGAAGTACATAATAACAGTATTATAAATATTATACATTGTTGCCCCCATTCCATGCAGACATGATTTATATCACACTTATCATTAAATATATTTTCTTAAAGTTTTGTATTGTAAATCAATTAATTACATTTAATATTTATATTATTATTATATACTTAATAAGTGATAAAGAAAAGTAAGATAATTTGTAGTCTGATAGTTACTGGGTAATATGAACTTAGCAGTAATACCGAATGTATTATATTATTATATATTTAGACGATTTTTTTTTATTGACTATAACATAATTTTATACCAATTTGTTTATTTTTCAGTAATCACATAAGTGGCGACCCCACACAGAGAAGCATAGTGTGATTAGACTCTCAATCAGGTGTCAACCAGGGACTACATATGAAGAGTCAACGAAGGCCATTCATTTCTGGCAACCCAAGATCGTGAACGTTGGAGAACCATACAGAAGGCACCATGCTTACTGGGACTACGAGAGGAAATGCTTGAAATGAATATTTAAATATTATTATAGGCAAAATTAGCTGCAAATTCTTCTATAAGAGTGAAATATATTTTATTTTTAAATCTCAACCAAACTATTGACTACATCAGACATAGTATTGAAACACTATATATTTTGCGAATGGTATAGAACATGCCTTAGCGATACTTCTATACATATCTATACATATAATAAAATGGTAGGAAAGTCAAAACTGTAGGTACATTGAATATTTTTTTAAAAGAATACTTGGAGTGTGATCTACAATCGATACCAAAACCACGAAGCAATTTGTAATTGCTTCGTGACCGAAACCAATAATATAGTTTTTAGAATTTTTGTCTGTTTTTCTGTTTTTCTGTATGTATGTCCGGGATAAACTCAAAAAGTACTGCACGGATTTACTTCAAATTTGGCACGAATATTATTAAGAAGTCGGGTCAACATATAGGCTACATATTAGCACGCTATCAACTACGGGGATCGAGCAGTGAACCCTTATTTCTGCAACGCATTCTGTAACAACGTGTAATCTAACGACGCATATTTGAATGTTGTTATTATGTTAATAATAACCATGCTATAAGCTATCTTCACACTATAAAAATCACGAAATATAAGTAACTTAGGCTGATAAACATAATGAATGTAAGAATAAATGTAATATAAGAAATGAATATAAGTAGTATCAAGACAATCTTAAAGCAGCACCTGCATCTATGAGATTTCAGAAACATCAAGTCGAATTACATGTAAACTCTTTTTGGATATAATCAAATGGATATAATGGATGGTGTTCATCAAATATAACAATTTTTATTTTTATTTTAATGTTTATTTAAACTTTAAATCCCTACTCTATGATAAAGATTATTATATGTTATAAGTATTCAAATATTTTAACATAGTAATTTATATGTTATAAAAAAATTAATAACGTAAAAAAACATTTCAAAATCCTATTATAACCATTTTCGACTTCCACGTGGACGAAGTCGCGGGCTAAAAGCTAGTGTATAAAAAATACCACAGATAGTCTAACAGTTGACACTTTTTAATTCAATCTTAAATAAATGAGCAGTGGAACTGTTGTTCGTTGGTTTTCAGAAGGTTTTTGCGTCCAAACGAAATTCTTTAACTATAATGGAAAAAAATATTATAAGAGTTGCTACTGAGCTCTTGTCGGATTATTTTCAGTAGAAATGGTATTCCAAATAGATGGTAGGATCACCTTCAATTAAAAATAATTACTAAATGCCAATTCAATTTTTTTAGATAAGTAGATTTGAACAAAACAAACTTTATACATTTATTTTAAAAGAATGATGATAACTTAATTTATTCGGCTTCGAAATAAGTTTTTTTAAAAACATTTATTATATAAAAATGTGTTCAAGAGTCGAGGTGTCCATAATTATAAAAAAGGAATCGAAATCAGATGGTCTCCTGTTTAAATCTGAGCTAACATCGCAGTACTTTTGAGTAATTTGTCTTTAAATTGTATTGTATTTCGTGCTTGGTGGTGAAGGAAAATATTGTGGGGCAATCTGTAAGTTTCAGAAAAAAATCTGTTTCTTGTATATTGACCAGCACGCAATAGAGTAATTAATTAAAGTCCATCATCCTTGTTCATCATAGTGACTTTTTCTAGTAAGATATTTACAAACTATTGTTATATTATAGAACAATACGAGTACAGTTTGTTTATGTATTTCCTCTCAAGATAATCATAATCATCATTATGATCTTTTGACGTATAAACTATGAATTTGGCTTTAAAATTCTAAACAGGTTAATGGAAACTTATAATGAATTATTGTCCAAGGGCGATATCGATATCTTCCTTTCTGTTGATTGCCTAGACTTTGTCAAGAATTGCTTGGTTATTTACAAATCACCTAATTAATACCATTGTATTGTATCGATCTAACTATTTTTTAATGTTTTACTTAGTTGCAAGACTTGACCATTACTGTTTTGATTTATCTCATACCGAAACTTGTTAACAAATTTTCTTTTTTTTTTATCTTTGCACACTAACTGTTAATTTAGTAAATGTTGTATATACCTGTAAAGGCAAATCATACCGATTTAAAGTAATAACTGTGTAATTTCATATAAATAATGTTCTTATGATCTGTCGATGGTGTGTCTGTGTAATAAATAAATAAATAAAAAATTAAATATATTTTGAAAAGACAACCGTTCTGGTTTTGTGGTGCGAGTAGTCCCCTTGACGCCGGTCGTTGCGTGCTCAAGTCCCGTTCGAGGCAGATATTTGTTTCTATACAAATTAACCGCAAATCCGCAGTGAAGCGGCCTCTTAGATTAAACTCCAACCTTTCTCTCACATGGAAAAGACGTCATTAGACTTCGATGACTGATTCAGTTCTAGCTACTTAAGTTTAAAGCTCATTACAGTACCCTCATATATGTACAAAGAACTTTCAAATTACTACAAAAATTTTATGTTGGATATTGTCAACATGAATTAGAAAACTAATATTATACAAGTACATGTATTAACAGTGATCTCGGGGCTATTTCTCCTAATCTATATCGCGTGACATTCAATTCGGTTTAGGTTACGGTTCATTTGTGATTGACATTCTATGTGACAGTAAATATAGTCCATTATTTTTCTGAAAAAAAACATAAATTGAAACGTTGTCGAAACAAAACTGGAACACAAGGATATCATTACTATTATAAAATTGATTACTAAAATAAAACTAAATGAATATAAATAAGTTACTTAAAAGTATTTGCAAGGGAGTATCCCTTTGCGTGTTTTTTTTATAATCAATATTGATATATATAGCGAGTTCGATTCCCGGTTGTGGCAGATATTTATATTTGTACAAATATTTGTTTCTGGTCTGGGTGTATGTCCTTGTGTATCTTACCACTATACCTTGGACAACACATAAAGCTGTCGGGCCAGTTTGTTATCAAAGAAACTTGGTAACGACCGTTACTCATCGTAGGTAAATTATCCCTCGATCCGCAGTGAAGCAGCGTGGTGTATTAAGGTCCAACACTTCTCCTATATGAAGAAAAGGCATTTTCCCACAGTTTAACGTCAACAGTGTGTATCAGTTCATTTCATTTCATACTCATTCAACCCAAGTTAAATTTAAAAAAAAATATTTATTTCATAATTTACCTATTTTTATTTATTTATAAGATATAAGTAAATTATGAGAATTAAACTCGATTCTTGTGTCAACAGTGCGTGAATATATCAGACGCTCGAAGTATGCCCAAGTTTCTGTGACTGTGTTGTACTATAGTTCATGTTACTGCTGTTTATAAAATATTAATGTCGAAACTTTATGAAATATTTTGTATTATTTCATAGCAAATAATGTTTGAATTCTTGTTTTAATATAGTAACAGAATATTACGTTTATATTGAAGCCCTATTATAACTAAACACAACATTACTCACAAATTCAACTCATTATGATGTTTTTTTACAGTCAACAACTAAATTGATATAAAAAATTAAAAATTCTTAATATGTCAATAAAGAACAATAGAATAAAAGGAATTAAACGAGTAATAACAATAACAAATAATAAACATGAAATTGAATAGAATGTTAAAAAATAAATACATTAAGCCCTGATTAAAATATCATTGAAGTTACATATAGGTAATTATATTTTACCTTTATTTAATCGTATCTTAAGCTTTTGTATATATGAAGTAATTTTAAAGGTTTTAAATATAAAATCATTAATGAATAGACATCGTACAACATATTGCTTTACGGAAGTGGTATCTGAAAAAGCGATTTGCATAAATCCGATATTTAACCCACATAAATGAAAGCTATTAATAAATGATTCCCTAGCACTTATAATATATTTATTTCATTCCAATAAACATGACATACATAATTAATTCTACCACAAGTATTACAATTATGTAAATCTGACTTATTCATGATATTAATGAAATTTTTACAATGCTAACGAATGAGCGAACCAGAATGAAGTCTACGCTATATTTTAAAATGAGGTCTTAGGTCCGATCCACATTACAGTGCTGATCTCGGTTCGTTCTCGGTCCGATCTCGATCCGGTAAAATATTGTTACACAAGAAACAATGAGAGTATTCATACTATCCGTGCCAGTCAAGGTCCGATCAAGTCACGCTCCAGCAACGATTCGTCATACAAAACATTTTACCGGATTGAGATCGGACCGAGAACGAACCGAGATCAGCACTGTAATGTGGATCGGGTCTTAATACTTACGAACCATACTATTAAAAGAGACTGAAATACAAACTTTGTATAACTAGTATACTATGTATTTCTCTAACGGTCTCTTGACCGTTAGTCAAAATATTCTTACCACAAATGTATACTTTCGCCTTAAGATTAGATAAAATTTCGATATAGCAATATTGAATATTAAAAATCCTTCCTGGAACACCAGTCATTTAAGCTCGTTTGTCAGTAATCTTATCTGTCCGTGTTAAACAATTTTTTTTACTCTGATAGAACATAATAGGCTATAGGAATGCTCTCTTGATATCTGATAAAATTAAATTTATTAGTGTTTTAAGTAATGTCTAAGCTTCTAAAATTACCATGAGTTTCAATGTCATTATCCTCTTGGTGATAAGGACAAAACCATCGTCACTATTACAATCCTATCCTTGATCTTTTCTTTTTTCCATTGTCCTAATTTGGCTACCTTTATATTCTCTACATTTACTAAAATTAATGAGTTGGTGTTCATCACATTATATGTTAGTAGAATAATGCTCGAAAAATACATTTTTTCTTCCTTTGACAACAAACGCGTAGTTTTATTTCATTAACGTCTACAAATAAAAGAGCGTTCCTGCGTTACGTCGCAAGGAATACTTACGCTACGCAGACGTTATGTATAAACGTACACATTTAAATAATTGCATACATAATACTTATTAATAATTTAAAAAAAATGAAATAGTAAATTAGCTAATTTGACCACTTTTAAATTTTAGCATAATAGTTCTTTGACTTATTCTCTTGCAAGAGCCTCGTGAAGTAGCTTTTCGAATAAATCTGGAACATATTTTAGAAACGAACAGCTGACATAACAAACTAATTAAACAAAAACACATAGCGATAAAAATAGTGAACAGTTACAGATTATCCAGATAATGAAGGGATTTTTCATAGAAATTTAATAAGAAATTTATTATGAGAGACTTTTACACTTACCTCATTAAAAATGATTCGCGTACTAATTGCCTAAAAATATAATAAATTAAGCCAGCTTTCATCTTACTAACGCTACATATTTCTTTTCGAATTATCCTCATTTATTGAATTTCGTGTTAGATTCCTTTGGTTGAGACCTGTGGTAAGCTGTCGGTTGTTTTTTTTTTTTATTTTTATGTTATATATCATAAGACTGGTATTTGTCCATATAAAATTTTCCATCTAAAGATAATCGATGTTTTTTTTTTCAGTTCTGACAGAGATATAAAGAGTAGAAGGTAAATTTAAAATATTTAACAGATATCTTTAAAAAAAAATTGATATATATTTTCCTTTAATACTTGTGATATTGTATGCCATTCGTCATTTAAATCAATTTTTCATTTGTTATCGTTCCTAGTATAACTACGTATACACCACATATGTGTATATCCAACGATGTTTTAAACATTTCCGAATTTTTTTTCAAATTTGCAGGACTTATTTATCAGAAATTATAATGAAAATTGAATTAATCGATAATTTTGCTCGTTGCATAAGAGTACAGTCACTATTCTATTTTTTGATCAAATGAAGGGCTTTAAGCTAAATGATTTAAATTATCTTAGTTATAATTTAATATTTATATTTTTTTAATTTAGTATTTCTCCATGGTACAACACATATTTAAGAGTTGTATACACATAGACCGTCACAAGACCGTTTCCTCTTCCCCGAGTTTGCCTGAAAGAGATCGCTTTTCAGCGATAAGTTCATTCTTTTACCGTAGATTTTTGTTGCTGTTTTTTACATAATATTTCAGTATTATTTTTAATTTTTATTTTCTGTATTTGTGTACAATAAAGTTTAATAATACAATTAGAATAATAATAAATTACTCATCCTTACCAATTAGGAAATTAAATATTTATTTCCCTTAATTCTCGTACTTTAAATCAAAAATTTATTTAATTCTAATTGAATTCTTATCATATGGGATCAAATTCCGTATTTCTATAATTTTCCGCGAAATTCATACAGCCAGTTCAAAGTTAATTTGAACAATAACATTTCAAATCTTATATGTTACTTCTTCGTTCAAATCCGTATTCGGACTAGTGGATTGTAATATTTTATAGATATTGGACCGCGTTTTCCGTGATTATCGTAAAAGGAACGTCAGCAAGAAAACTATTCCCTCTCGTCTATTACTTTCATAATACTTAAGTGGATCCGATACTTTCGGTAAAGGAAATTGAATCACTTATTGTAACGGCATTACTGCTTTATCAGATGGGTATTCAATGGACATAATACGTATGGTTTCTCGCAATGACTATAGTGAAACTTTCAATAACAGCTCTAAGGACCCTCTTGCCGAAATTGTTTGTTGATTTAATTTTATTTATTTATAAATTTACAACATTATTCGCCAGATATAATTAGATTTTCACATTTATTATACCTATAATACTGCAATACGATAATATAACAAATATTATTATAAGTGATTACATCCCAAACCAAAGAGAAATCGGAAGTCTAAATTAAACAAAAACACTAGGTATTGTAAAATACAATAATTAAACTTAAAATATATAAAAAGATGTTACAAATGTAGCTTATTTGAATAAACATAGAAGAATAAAGAATTTTATTTGAATAAAGACAACTCAAATTACCAGGTTAACCAAGCTGACGCCAGTTCGCCCGTGAAATTATAAAATCAAAACTGCAGAACTGCACTGTCAGCCGTCCCGCGGCATGCATCTCACATTAATCTATGTCAGCGTTTCTCAATATTTTGCTTAAAATTATATATTAAACTAAACAATTTTCAACTTTGACTCAGTTTCAATCGCTAAGCTCAATTAAAACTCTGTATGAGTTGTTTGTCGTAAAACACAAACTTTATAAGTTCAATCTGAATCTAAAAATATTGCAGGACATTTCATACAAAAGGTTGAGTAACACTGATATGTGTACAGACTGAGCCACTCGGAACTGTCTGGCAAAATCCGCATGCAGTCCGACAGAGTAAAGCCCAATGAAAGCAGCTTTGAGTTTGTCCCGGAATGGATTAAAACGTAAAAGTTTTTAGTACCATTCATTTTGCGATAAGTAAACAGTACATGCTTGCTGAAAATCTTAGACTCGGTACCTTAATACTACATTGAAATAATATTAGTTTTCACATACGCTTATTCGAAAATATAGCTAATTAGTCATGTTCGATTTTTCAACCGTCAAAAATAAATTAACAATGTTTTTTTTTTCATTTGCCAAACATTAAAATGTATCAACATTGAGCTAAAATCAAATACATGTATTTATTTTGTTTAAGGAATGCTATTCCTTGATCATACAATAGATTAAAAAATGAAACCTTTTTTTTGACGCTGGGAAATACGTTTATGTATCCCGCCGCCCGAAGGTGACGGGTATGTGGGACTCGCTGACTGCGAAGTCAGAATACCCACTAAAACCCAGCGGTGCCCTCATCGTCCTACAAGGACGCCACGGGATCGCTGTCGCATGCCGCCGTGACAAATGAAACCTACCTAATGAACTAAGATTTAAAAAATGAACCAGATACTTATTACACTTTTATTTATGGTATTTTAATTACTTTTATTATATGACGGCCGGCTGGTCTAGTGGTCAGGCAACTGGACACTTAACGCAGCGGTCGCGGGTTCGCATCCCGCCAGGTGAAGATAATTTGTATGACGAATAAAGATGTCTGCACCGGGTCATGGATGTGTATTTATGTATATATGTATATATATCTTAAATTTATTTCCGTTTGTGTTACAGGTAGTACCTGTAACACAAGTTCTTACGAACTTAGCACGGGGCTAGGTTAACGTGATGTGATTGTTGGTTAATATTTATTATTATTATTATTATTTATTTATTATATAAAATATCAAAATATGTTTTATTTCGATACAGTATTGAACACTTATTTTATATATATATAGGAGACTTTCTATAGATATAGTCACTCATCACGATATCTCTGGAACTATGAGACCTAAAAATTTGAAATTTGGTAGGAATATTCCTCTTGCCAAGTAGAGGTCAGCTAAGAACGGATTTTACGATATTCTAACTCTAAGGGGATGAAAAAGGGAGGCAAAGTTTGTATGGGACAACGTGATTCCTTGGTCCAATCTACTTCAAATTTTGCATAAATATTATTTAACTGAATTGATTGCAGACATGTTTCGTATTTTATCGAAATTCATCCCCTAACCGGGTTAAAAGGGGGTAGAAAGTTATTTTGATATCAATACTCTTTAGTGCTTTTTTTAAAATTACATTTTATTTTGACACATGTTTGACAATTCAATACGTCTATTATGTTATAATATTTTCCACTATTGACGCAGGTGTAGGTGATATCTTTTTTTGGGTGCTCCTGGTGGAACAGCCAAGACTTTATATTAAACGTAACAAAACTGAGTTGTAAATATACCGTGTGGTCGCTTTATTGTAAAATAGTGTTTTATATTATATTTTTTACATCAGTGTTGGTGTTGTTTTAAGTCAAGGGTTTTAAACTAAATGACTCATCAGCAAGGCATCTGAAGTTCACAATGATACTGATATAGAAGACACCGAAGTGAACTTGGAAATATTTTTGAATTATACGGCATTAACACCCCAATTAGTACAGATTGGCACCACGGACTAATGTTGGAACAAGATCAGAAAACATTATAAATCATGTACCCATTTAACTTTATCTTACACTAAAACTAAGAAGGAGGAAATAAAAGCTGTCTTGGACTATTATTAAATATTAATATATATGTTTCATATACACACACGATCGTCTGTTCCTAAGGTAGGCAACTTAATGCCTGTGTTTTCGGTAACAGCCGACTGATATACATTTTTTATAAATATACATATAAATAATACATATAGAAATAAATACATCTTACACCCAGACTTGAGGCGGAAATCGAACCCACGATGCTCCAGGCAGAAAGCAGGGTCACTACCAACTGTGCCGAGTCAATTAAAATTTAAAAAATAATTACTTGCGGGTTTATTCAAATCTAAGAGACAAAATCGTATTGACTTGTGGTGTTATTATACCTACGATACAACGAACGAAGCATTGATGACCGTTCTGGTGTGTGGTGTGTGTGATGTAGTGGTGCAAGTAGTCGCCTCAACGCCTCACCTCAATACCGGTGGTCGCGGGTTCGATTCCCGCTCGGGGCAGATATTTGTATTTGTGCCAATATTTGTTTCAGGTCTGGGTGTATATCTGGGTGTATAGTGGGTTTCCCCACCATGCCCCGGAGAGTACGCAAAGCCGTCGGTCCCGATTGTTATCATGGATGTCTTATAATAATTTTTACTTATAGTAGGGATATTATCCGTTAACCCGCAGTGGAGCAGCGTGGTGGATTAAGCTCCAACGCTTCTTCTATATGGAAAAAAGGCCTTCGTTCAGCAGTGGGTTATTTACAGTCTGATACAATACACTACAGTACAGGAGTATTTGTGGCCTGCAGTGACGAAACTAAGCCTTACCATAAATATGAGAGTCCATCTAAGGGAGATGTTACTGCCGGACAGTTCTCAGACCTGTTGCTTAAAAAAGGAAATGGTGATTCCCGGGAACCATATAATAATATAATGTATGAGTGTATATGAGTATGTATTTACCATAAACAAAGCTTAAGGTCAAACTCTTACTGTAGCAGGAGTATACTTAAGCGAAAACTGCTTCTCTCACAGTCAGTTGTATGTGACATATTCCAGAATAGCCTGGTAATTCTACCACTCCGAACGAAAAACAAAAAACATTGTTTATAAAGAAATACTACGGAAGGTGTAGTATTTCGATTTCGTTGTAAGAAGATAATACCCCCGTGTAACTTTCTCCAGATAAAAGGCAGAGCTTCTTCATCATAAAATATAACAAATTTCATTATTATTTTGTTATAATGTTCTCTTATATTTACGCGAATTTTACTCATTTGATTAAAAGTCTATACCGGATTTTATCGCGTTTATTTAAAACTTTATATTTTTACAATATTTTAAATTATTTCCCGACGTTTCGGACCCTTTACAGCGTCCATGATCTCGGGGGACTGAGGTGGTGGGTGTCCGAATAAATTATCCGAATATTATTCGGACACCCACCACCTCAGTCCCCCGAGATCATGGACGCTGTAAAGGGTCCGAAACGTCGGGAAATAATTTAAAATATTGTAAAAATATAAAGTTTTAAATAAACGCGATAAAATCCGGTATAGACTTTTAATCAAATATTATTTTGTTGTTTAATTAACTTTAAATTCCTACTCTACAATAAAGATTGTTATATTTTATAAGTATTCAAATATTTTACATTACAATTTATATATTATAACAAAATTAATAACGTAAAAAAAATCTGTTAAATTATATTTAGATACATTACATACTGATGAAACATAAATAATATTTTCGATCTTACTGACATAATAGTAAAATAACTGATTATTTAAATAAAATAATAGAAAGAGCTCTCAATAATAGTTTTTCTCACAAAAGAAGAAACTTAAAAAATATGAAAAAAAATTGGTCTGTAGACACCTGGATTCGAAGCCAGGTTTTCTGATTTCGAATCCGCCCGATTCCCATCCGAGCTATTATAAGATTAACATTGACAGCGAAATTTACCTTCGTATTCTAATGATATTTTTTAATTGCGTAAAAATGGAATAAAATGATATTTTCTAAAAAATAAATCCTAGCTAGATCGATTTATCGCCCCGAAACCCCCTGCATATTAAATTTCATGAGAATCGTTGGAGCCGTTTCTGAGATTCAGATTATAAGATATTCCAGTATCGACGCAGGTGTAGGTGATAAAAAATATAAATTTATATTTTTTGAAATTTTAGTTAAATACCCGTGCAAAGCCGGGGCGGGCCGCTAGTTTTATATAAATTTATGCATTATTTTGTGTCATATATTCACTTTGGTTACAGTCTGGAAACGCGATGTACTCATACAAATGTAACAAACACACTCTGGAAACTCTGGAATCCGCATGGTTACAGAATGAACCCATTTCTACTCTGTTTCATGAGTGTTTCATAATGTCATAATACCTTTCTCTTTTACATATATAAAAATGTTCTGTTCACTTAATTGATATAATATCCCTTATGATTTTAACTATTAAATTGATATTAAACTATTAAAACAGTCTAAAAATAAACGGCATGAAGATTTACGACCAACGAAAAGCAACAAGTTACTCCTAAATTAATTATGATATACAAAACTTAATACCGCTAGAATATTTATAACAATATTAAATTATTTTTGATTAAAACGAGACTAGTCTTTCTAAAAAGTAATAAATATTAAATTAAATTATGCTACAATAAATGTGAATGTAAATATCTTTATGCCTCGTAAAATTGTCAACGTAGCTGAGCTGTTCTATTTTTGCTACAAATAAAGTCGGTTCTAATAAAATTAATGGAACTATACCGTTTCCAATATCAAATACCACTCGGAATTTATGTACATTATTTTATTTATTTATTTATTTAATCTAAATGCCATCTTAACTTATATATAAAGATAAAATAACGACGATTTCATTTAATCAACGTGTTTTATTTTTTTTGATGTTGTGACGTAGAATAAGAAAAAAATTATGTCGTAAATTTAATTTCAAAATTAAACTTGTGTCGCAAAAACCTTTTTTTTTAGAGTACTTAACTCCGTATCTTTAGTTTCTTTATTCAGGCTTTTTAGTAAATCTATCTGAAAATTTTTGAAACCATGTATGTTTTTTTAATTTAGAATAATAATTTCAAGTCATCAAAAATATAATATTAAACAAGAATGAGGAAAAATCATCCTGATTAATAAATTGTGTATTTAGGTCACTCTCAACTTAAAGGTGATAATTATTATGATTAGTTATTTCGGTAAATGCAGAGTACAATAAAAAAATATATTTATTTATTTATTTTTTACTAGCGGCCCGCCCCGGCTTCGCACGGGTCTTTAACTAAAATTTTAAAAATTATACATTTATATTTTTTATCACCTACACCTGCGTCGATACTGGAAAATATTTTATAATAGACGGATTGAGTGACAGATTTATTATATCTATATACATACATACATACATACATACATACATATATATGTATATAGATAGTACGGATGAAACATTTGAACTGTTTTTTTTAATTATTTTCTCATTGATGGATACCATATTTTAATAAGTATTATTCCCGAGGAAGACAAATCCAAAAACACAAAAATCATAAAAATCGTTCCACTCGTTCTCGAGTTATAAACGGTGTAACTAACCCGACTTTATATATATATAGATTACAACTTAAATAGCTATAACCATCCAACTTTGTACAATCAACAAACAAATAACGACCAAATATTTTAAATTTTAACAACGAACAAACAATCAAGACCGTAGTACCCTAAAGTATTTTATTATACACAAAAAAGAAAAACAGATTTTTAAATACGGGCGAGTGTCATTCTTCTGGCCGAAGTTTTGGTCAGCGCGATTCAGAAAATTATATTTTGTATACTGCGCCATCTATCGTATAATTGTAGAATATCGTTTTTATATTTAGTGACATTTAACATAATTAATATTTAACATAATAGTATATTAATTGAAAATGATGTTTGTCTAAAATATTAAAACGATTTCTATTCCTATCCGACATATTTAGTAAACTTTTAAGTTTAACAAAATAATAACTCAAATACATATAAGTTTTGTGAGTTTTAAAGATTCCTTAGACCAGATGGCGTTGGCGGCGCAGGTACCTATTTCTATTTTCTTAAATATTTATTTTTAAATTTAATTACAATGAAACAAAAACTAAATTATACTGTGAATTATTTCTAATTTTTATGTATTAAAGTTATTAACATTGGTTTTGTACTTTTTACGTGATACGTGATCAGAGAAAAACACGATAAGAGATGGCGCTGATACAAAAAAATACGCGCTATTGAAATTTATTCTTGATGATATATAGTGTATTAATAAAACGGAGGTTTAACAGATTTATTATTTGTATAGATTGCCCGCCACAAATAAAATAGACAGCATAGTTACAAATTTGTTGAGTTAAGATTGTGTAGTACAATAGGCGGTCTTATGGCTAATTAGCCATTTCTTCCAGACAACCCAAATTAAGCCACTTGAGCTTTAAGCGAAATTCAGAAACATGGTCAAATTTGCGAAGGCAGATATGAATCCGGGAGCATTTACTACTGCGCACTCTGCAATCGTGTGGGAACGTTTTTTGTATGAGAGTCTTTGTTACCGAACTTTTGTAAGAATTTGATACGGATAGTCTAAAGCCTAAGGAAGGATGTAGGCTACTTTTTGTCAATACGACCCCGGGCGGAAGCTAGAATAGTATACTTTATAATTGCTATCGTATGTAACTTGTATAATCTACTCACACTCAACGGCCCAAAGTAGGATGAAATCATACAAACAAAATGCCTACAAGAAGCATCTATAATACGAATATTCTAAGCGGGGACCGAACTTGTGACGGCTAGCACAACAGCCAGTTGATCTGACCATATATTTTTTTTGTCGCAGGGGAATCCATTTACGGACGATATCCAGGACGCCCGGGTCGGCATATAACCCACTAAAACCCGGCGGTGCCCTCGTCGTCGTACAAGGACGCCACGGGATCGCTGGCGCATGCCACCGTGACGCCCCGACGGTTGGCTCGCCTACGTTTGAAGGCCTTACGTTTTTTTTTACAAACATTTGAAGCAGCGCATGGGGCGCTGCTCCAAGACTTGCACTCTGGCCGAGCTCCAACCGACCAGGAGCCTGCCAGCCTCAGCCAGGGCTTTAGCGGCAGGGATCGGGCATCGCACCACAGTGCATCCCAACCCGCCCGGTCCGACCACGATTGCGCCAGTCTTTATAGTGCCGGCATCGCACTTACCCACCGCCGCCACCGCAGCGGCCACCATCTCGCAGGAGATGGAGTCGTCCAGCCCAGAGATCCGCACACCCGCGAGCTTCATAGGTTGGACGACTTTCGCAATACCTCCCAGCGCCGACTGCATCGCGTCCGCCAGGCGTCCCGCCGCTTCCGGGGTCTGCCCCTTCGGCAGCTCCAGCAGCCTGGCCCCAGTCGCGGCACGCCGCAGTTTGAGGCCGCCGACAATGCCGAGTTCGGCCAGATCTATTGTATCTGCCGCCCGCTTGAGCAGGTGGCAGTACGTAACGCCCTTACTCTCGGCGTACTCGTCGAGCGTGACGAGCACTGCCGGAGAGCGGGGGGCAGCCAGCTTCGGCTTTTTCGCCCTCTTCTTCTTTTTCGAAGCTTCTTTTTGAGCTGGTTTCACCTACTACGAACCGGAGCAGGCTTGGCGCTAGAGGACGGCGCCTTCTGCGTCGTTCTTTCCTTCTTTTTGTCCACCGCAAGCGGAGGCCGGAGCGTCTTCGCCGGCAAGAGGCGATCTTCTAGGCCGGCGAAGCGGGCATCGATCATCCGCCCTACTGACCGAATTACCGACGCGCTCACTTTCTCAGTAAGGCCCTCTTCTGTTCTTGGTAGACAGGTGGGAGCGGCATTCGACGAGCTCTGCTCTCGGAGCTCCACCACCTGTCTACGGAGGTCCTCCAGGTCGCGTCTCAGGCGGGAGTTCTCCGCCTGGAGCCGACGCACTTCCTCCGAGGCTGTCCTCTCCTTGAGGGCCTCTACCACGGACTTTATGGAGGCCGCCGCATCCTTTAGGGCGCGTTGAAACGTTCCCTTGAGGTTGCCCGACCTCGTTGCCACAGTGCAGATGATGTCCACATCTGTGGCCGCCTGCCTTGCCAACGCGTCAGCCGTGCGTGGGTCGCCGGTGTCGACGCCCAACGCTCTACGCCCCTCTTCGGCCGTGCGCGCCTGCTCCAGGATGGCCTTCTCGGCCTCGGTGCAAGTCTCAGACTTCAGCCATTTTGTAACACGCAAAAACGTAATTTCATCAGCTATGAGTAAGAAATTCCACTTTTAAAACTTATCATTCAAGCGCACTCCAACTTCGCTTATTCTCCTAGGTATCTCTTCAAAGTTAGCACGTAGCGCTTTACACAAATGTGTACCTTAATGACGTAGAAATAAAACTTCTGGATGAAACAAAAACTTTTACCTATTTCTTTGTAAATAATGCCATAACTATGGAAGAATCGATTATAAGTAAACACACGTAAAATATTCGTATCGGGTTTATTCGTGACTAGTATAACATTTCTTTTATGGATTCCAATTTTCGAATAGTACCCTCAGAGGATGCCCTCGGATACACAACGATAATATTATGAGATAAAGAAACAATTTGATGAAATATGTACAAAATACATATCGTCCTTTAAGTTACCGGAAGTTATGATTTACGGTTTATTTTTATATTAGGATCGCTTAAGGAATTGTTATTAATGGAATTGAAAAAATAGAAAACGTGGATTTGTTATTAATTCACAATATTATGTGTTTTAATATCTTTTAACGAATAAACAGTCGCATTTAGGTATTTGCACAAATTATATTGATATCACACGCACACAACATACGCACGTAACAAACACACAGACACACAAACACACAGGCACACAATCACGCACACGTACACGCATTGTATTTATTGTTTTTTTTTTTTTTAATTTTAATTTCATATACTGATAATGATGGACTTTACTAATATTATTAAAAAAAAAGTGAACTAAATACTGAAGAATAAGTTTCGTATATACTTTTCGTGTAGGTCTTAGCATATTTTTTATAGCATACAATATTCCCTAGTAAACATCTTTGCTATAATATAAATAATTTCTAAAACTATACCAATGACTGCTGAACTCGTAAACACATAAATTATTCCCTTTTTTTTATTGGAATGAAAAATTTCAATAAGGGCCGAAACACATAACCGCGTTGCGTCGACGCAACGCTAAAATCGGCAGTTTGCGTTGCGGCGTTGCGGCGTCGCGAAAAAGAGCGTTTTTGTAGGGTAACCAGTTCTTCGTGATTTTTGATTGTGGATATTAATTTAATAATTTTAAATATTATAATTCACGTTAAATTTGTTAATATTTGAAGTTGTTATTAATAAATAGCTTTCGTCCGCGGCTCCGCTCGCATGGTACAGGTACACCAACGGTAGTCGGTACGTAAAGAAGGTACTCTATGTCCTTTTCTGTACCCCAGACAACTGGTATGCAGAATTTCATGATGATCGGGATTCAGGTTAAAAGTCAAGCGTAACAAACAAAGAAACTCACTTTAGCATTTATCATATGCATGAAATTAGCATAAAATTAATTTACATATTTATAATTTAGGTACATCATAGATGTCACTTGTTTGAACCGAGTCTTAAATTAGCTGTAAATCTAATAGTTAAAAGTAACAACATAACAACAATTGAGCTGAACTGTGAGCCGGTTCACAGCTCCGGTTCAAGCATATGGCTCGTGAGCTGATCTGCGGTTCATACAAATTCATCGAGTTACCCATGTCTAATAGACACAAAAATATAAAAATTGACACAAAATGTCAATAAATCATTGTCAACAAGTATGACGTCATAACGCCGGAATTTGCGGCGTCGCAACGCGATTATGTGTTTTGGCCCTAAATGAGTGATTTTAGTCTAGCTAACTGTACCTCTGTACTATATTCTTGTACAATGTACATAGTCTAGATTTTAATATTAATTATCAAGGACATATTCTGCGCTTATTGAATAGTATGATTGAATTTGAAATACCTACAACTATGTTTAGATGATACAATTTATATCGTTCGTTTTGTGTCGTTCCAGTACACTTATATCTTCAGTTCGTATCTTAGATTCGAATCGTGAAGTTGGAAGCACGCTGTAATTCTGATGCACTCCGAGATAACTTCTTAGATCGTGTGAGCCAAACGAGCTGACAAAGTTGGCGCACCTCATCTTCAAATTGTTACAATGTTGTAAATGCCCCGCGAAGTATAGTAGTGTCCCTGTTTAATTATATCATAAACTATTTAATCGATTTTATATTATGTATCTAAATTTAAAAAAAAAAATCATACATATAAATCGAATGATGTAGGTACGAGTATACATTAATAAATTACTGCTATGCGATTTCGAAAAAAGTTGTAGTTTTTTAATATAAATTTGTACTAATAATATATTCTTACAAAATTGTATAAATAAGATAATTACTTTACTAGTAATAAATAAATAAATAAATAATAAACGTCTCACACTCAACGGCCCCCATTAGGATGTGAATCCTGTGTCGGAGGCCCAGAAACACACAATACACAAGCACAAACGCCCAGACCACGACAAACATGTGTATGGCCTATACTAATATTTGTAATCTGCGGGGATCGAACCCGCGACCGTCAGCGCATCAGCCAGTTCCTGTGACCACTGCGCCAACACGTCGTCGTAATTACTACTTCTATTCGTAGTTTCTAACGTTTTGATTTAGATTAAGTCACGAGGGAAGTACAGTATTACATTACAGTACAGTACAGTACTGTACCTTACAGTACAGTAGTACCATTTAAATATAAATAATTAAAGATTTAATTTTAATTTAGTGAATCTATAGACGTTAATGTCTTAGGTAATCTAATAATTTAATTTTACATTGTATATCTAACAACTAAAAATCAATATTTTTATTATAAAGTGATATGACAAATAAGGACAGATATTTCGCGCGTCACCACATCCATAAAATTTATAATTACATCACACACCCATAATTTTATCGTATGATTCTATGAGGAGCGTACGTGGTAGCGATCATATGTCATCGTTGATGACCTGCGCCGCCGATATCCCGTCATAGTGTCGCAAAATAAAAATAAAAAATAAAAAACAGACATATGCATACATTTACATATTGTGATATCGATAGACGATAGTATATCTTGAGTCCGTGTCGAAAAATATTTAACGGTACGTAAAAAAAATATTTTCAGTAAACATACTAATTTATTTGTTGAAAGGTAATATTTGTATCTAAATACACACCATTAATAAAAAATATCTAATAATATATATAATTTTAAATAAAAATATCAATAATATATTGCTATCTAACGTTTTTCAATACGAGTAATATAGATAATTTCATAATGGGCAGGATTTTACTACATTTTTAAAAACACACTTAGTAATGCGATAAGTACTTGAACCTAATCGGCTCTTCTATCGACGACAAACAAAGATTAACGAGCGTGAGTGCTGTATCCACGGATACACACAGATATAAAAAGATTTTACAGAGATGTCAAAAAGAGAATCTAATAATTGTTTAAGCTCATATAATAAATTCGTCAAAACCTATAAAGATAAGAACATATATCATTTTAGAAGTAACCGTCTGATATTTTAAAACATAATTAAATAAACTTTCACAATAAATAATCTTACTCTTTCTCTCCAAGTCTCTTCTTTTTTGTGTCAGGTAAAATCTTAAAACGTTACCTGGCTCCTGTGCAGGAAACTAGGTTATGTGATATTTTTACTTAGTAAAACCTCTGCGATGGTGGTCCTTGATATGGATTTGTAGAAGCTCCGAAGATATAGATCGGATGCATATGTCCATCCGCTATACTTCTCACGTTTTGTTTTGCTTTTGGCTAGCAGAACTCATCTCAGGAAGGCCAAATTATTTTTTAAAAATTACTAAAAATTCTGGATCACTTTTGATTTAATAACAAATATTGAAGAATTTTAGTGCATAATTTCTGACCACATCATGATATCATCACCGCATTGTAGGCTTATCCGATCACCTTGGTAGTATACACTTTTAAAGTTCCACTAAAATAAATAGATTTTTCAGTCGTCAACGCACAAATAACGCTTCTTATAGCCCTTTTCACAGAAAATCAGCTTTGTTTCCTTTCAATATAAAAAAGAAACTTACATAAATATCAATAAAAATCGTACAAAAAAATTATTACACACGAGAAGGTTACGAAAAATGATTTCGTTAAATCTCAATACACATGGTTGTATTTGTTAAGACTTAAGATTATTCTCCAGTCAATCATGACCGGCACAATGGGAAGATTAAGATTAACGAGCAAACACCCGACCTGGACGATATGCTCCTTTGTAACATCTGATTGAATGACTTTCCGTAAACAATGATACCGCGTTTCCTTTCAGCACAGAGTTTGCCGATCCATAAAGATAATAGAAAATGAGTTTGTTTAACGGAAATTTCTATTAGCGTTTTATTAAAGAGCAGATTACTATAAGTTATTACTTTCGTATTGTAAATGTTTTTGTCACAGTTATTTTGTATTAGCCAAGGATCGCAATTACACCGTTGCTAAATTTAGATGCTATGTCAAATTGGTTAACATTCACGGCAATATTCACCCATTTCTTATTTCCTAACCTACCCCTAATAATATTAATTCTAATGGTATAATGTATACTACAATTCGAATTTTGAAATTAAGCCCATTAGATCTTATGGTTAAGGTGTTGAAATAAATACTCGTATATATTTTTTCGCTTTTATGCATGCGTTATTTTTATTTATTTATAGGTACATAATGTATAAATACGTTGAAATAATTATGAAAATAGTTATGAAGAGTTGATTAATTGAAAATTATTATAATTTCCTCAATTTCTCCGGGATCCTGGTATCATATTCTTTTTTTTTTAATGTAAGAGGAGGTAAACGGACAGTTGGTTCACCTGTTTGATCAGAGAATTAGCAATACGATAACTACCTGGGTATTCGCTTTTAAATAAAAATAAGTAAATCAGCCAAAACTTAAAAAACACCTTATTTCTAAGACATTTAAAAATAAAAAATAAATTTGTTCAGTTTTGATTCTTAAAAATGTAACAGACTTCGTGTGTTCTATCCCCGTTAAAAATATAGTCAGCTTTAACTAAACTTAAAAATACTAATCTTATCAAATACGGTTAAAAAAAAAAGATTTTAATGTTGTTAAATTTATACAAAGTAAATACTAATAATTTGAAATAAAATTATAATTACATTAGTTTATAAATAAATTGTTATTTAATTAATGGGTACTCAAATTGTGTCTGAATATATCAATATCATGAATGCACAATGTTATTGAATTACAAATACAATTGCTGTCAAATTCAATCATATTAATATAAATTAATCTAAATCTATTTTCTCTATGTTTATTGAATTATTTATGATTTAATTTCAAATGAAAGTTGTTAAATTTAAATATTAAATCATTCACTTAGATATTTATTTTCAAGCACCCTAATTAACATTGTCTTAAGTAATCTATAAGATTACCTAAGCGTATTTATAGAAAACTAGCAAACCCGGCGAACTCCGTTTCGCCACCAGATAGATGGCTTCGTTTTTTGTAAAACCATATTGGTTTGTAGTACATGCATCAGAGATGGCGCTCTATGTGAAAAATGATTTTCCCTGTTTTCCTGCTTTTCTGTTGAAATTTTTCCTAATTTTGTTTGCTATAAAGCTCACGGAGCCCGAGACCTTTCTAACGAATGCAAAACCGTGGAAATCGGTTCGTGCATTCTGGAATTATAGCGTCAGGAAGGAAAACCCGACTTATTTTTATATATAAGATAATAATGCTTTGCCGAAGATTCTGGCATTATAGTAAGTACTGTCAAAAGTTAACTATTAATAAAAATGAATGATAATAATAGAGATTTTTATACCTATGTAAATATATTGCGGATAACATCGGTTGATATACCTTCAACACAGTAAGCATAATTTATACTTAATATGATAAAGATCAATTTGTTTGAAATATCGTCATATCAAATCGCAGTCATCTTCGAAAAAAAAATAATTGTAATAGTAATATATAAAATATTTTGTAGTTAGGCTATATTTAAGACAGTTAAAGAAATTTAATTCTAGTGAAACCGTTTAGTACGTCTTGTTACTTGGTATAACGTGAAGAATGTACACTAAAATCTTGCTGATGTCCCTTTGCTGAAAAAATTACATATGGAAAATAGGCCTAAATAAATAAATAATATAGCCTAATAATATAAATAATGTTAAGAGAAATAATTATACGTTAATTCATGATGAGGCTAAGAGTCACCCAACATAGCTTAAAATTGCAGCAAATTCGTTTATAAAGTCAATTCTACTACATATTGATGTATTCATTTATAGGATTATAATTTACCATAATAAAATGATGTTCTATTAAAGACTTATATCTCTTAAATTAATTAAAATTCTTTGAAATACATTCTGTGTTTAAATAAAAGCATCGTAAATAAAAAAAATATATTGAACAACCATTAGATAGAATCCATAATTACATTGTAAAGATTTATAAGCACCGTCTCTGTTTATAAATAACGTTTCCTTAGAAAAGTTTTTATTAGGTAGTATTAAAAGAGGTGATCTGGACAAGACGTATATTTACTTTGTTAAAAGGGTAGGCGATGAATCGACAAACGTATCGAAAAGTTAATGATTTATTTAAGTATATAAAAGTCATTAAACTTAGTTCTTGTGATAAAGGTGATTCAATGGGTCTTTAACTTTTAATGTTTGTTTTAAAACCCGATTAATATTATGTTTAATGAAAAAGTTCTTTATAATCTTGAAATATAGATAAAGGCAATTTATGTTTATTCATCTATTTTTATTTAATAATAGCTTAATGTATATAATATTTCAAATTCAATGGTAAGCATGAAGTAATAGAATAAAAATGTTTGTGTAGGCCATAAAGATGTTTGTCATTTTATGGGGATGTGTGTGATCTTAGTGATTATGCTGTGTATATTTCTGAACCCCTGACACAGGATTTTTTCCTATAGAGGGTCGTTCTATATACGATTATATATTTATATATTAATACGTGAATATAAAACTTTGTACCCCTTTTTATGAAATTTGGCACAGTTAAAGTTTATATGGAGAAGAAGTGCAGAATGCTTATATTTTTTATAATAATGCTCAAAAGTACATTAAATTAATTAATAAAACACTACACAAACTACGACACACACACACACACATATGTACAATGTACCTACATAGCATAGATCAAGTAATGTATGTATATATACACAAATTTTGTTTATTGTCAAAGTCTGTTGTCAACACAGTCTTAAATTATTGCATGGTCTTGCAATGAATTTTTTATCAATTTTTTTATCATAGATCAGGTCCAACGATTGCTGCATATGCTCAACATGTTATGCGCAATCATATTTTTATTATGTGGACAATGCTGCTAAAATAAAATAAAGTAATGCAGTCAATTATAGATTAGGTCGAATTTCGACCACTGGGCGACCACTGGTATAATACATATTTTTTAAGCTAACTTGTAATTTCTCCAGAATATACACAGCAATAAATATAATGGTATATAATCGAGGTTTTAATTATCAAATAATTGACAAAAAATAAACAAAAAGACTTCGAAAATTCTAAGTACGGGTTCTAGCGTAAATAATGGTATATTTTTTGGACCTTCACTAAATTCGAAGATGGTTCTCAAGTTTATCACGCGAGTTACATGGCTCTAATGTCAAGTTTGAAAGAAGGACGCTCGAGTGAGCTCTCTCGAGAACCTCATTATTCCAAAGCACGAGCCCTTTGTATCGCGAAATAAGGTTCTTTTAAAAACTTACATCCATCCAACTAACAATAAAAAGATTCTTATCTATGACATTGTGTTTTATAATTGACATCCGAGGAGTACTTTTTCTTTCGACATAGATTCCCTCGTGTGCAGTTTCTAGGCTAGCTACGAGTAAACAGTTTAAATAAACATTGCGTCATCGTTTATTGTTTTTTATATATACTGATAATATAAATATTATATAAATAAATATAAATTAATCAACTAGGTCAAAGCTATACAATTATATTTATAGTAGAAAAGAATAGAGCAGTTGTATGACTTAGCTAATTTGTTGCTAAAAAAAAGTTTGCAGCTAAAAATATTATATACTGTTTGGATCATAAGCATTTGATCTGTACAGCATATCAAAGAAAAATTAAAAAAAAATGTCATTGATTACATCACTATAAAAATTAATCTAATTCCATTATGGCTAATTCCATAATAGCTAAATAATGGTTATAAATGTCAAAGCTACCAAAATCGCAAGAGTTATCTAATGTATAGTAGGTATAGTGTATATGTACACCCAGACTATTGTCCTTGTCTTTTATATTTACTTGATATATTTATTGCTTCAGGTTACTTATTCAATAATTGCTATTTTCACTAATATTCAAAATAAAAAAACAATTATAGAGTTCTTTAAAGTATTTGTAAATAAATGATAATAATTAGCACTAATTAACTTGAGTATTTTAATTAAAAATGTCATAATCATACTATAACATCGCTTTATAATAGAGGACACGTAAATTTTTCATTAGATCGCTTTTTCATTCATTCGAAAATAACTTACAATTGTAGAAAACTGGCAAAGCGAAGCAGTTGTACCAAAGAATACCTGATATTTGCAGTATAATGTATGTACTATATGTATTATATAGTATGTAGTACACAAACCGCAGTAGAACGTCTAGAGAATTGTGATGAGGAGAAACAATGGAACTCGTAGTCTCAAGCGCGAGTTAGTAAATCATTTTCACTTGGAAATCACTAAGCTGCCAGTCTTGGTGCGGGGAAATGTTTTGCTTTCATGTCGCTTTGTGTTTTTAGTTTACATAGTTATTTTCTATCATATCACTTACTTTGTATGTTTACTTTTAGTAAGTAAAACAGTTAAACTACTACCATTTTAACTGTCGATTTGTTTTACACTTCAACAACCGCCACATTAACTTTTTATACTCGGAACAGCCTAAAAAGAAGTAAAATTTTTGAGTGAGACGATTATGGGCGGGATATTAATGTATGCTGTTGTATTTTAATATTTCAGTATATAAAGTATTTTTGTTGTATGACACAATTTTTAAATATTGATAAAAAACAAAATAAAAATCTAAGCTTTACGTGTTAGAATTTGGTAACTAACAAAATTTTGGAAAGTAAGAAATTAATCCATGAAATTCGGAATACATTTTAATACTCTTAGTTATTGTATTAAAGTTATATTTACATTAAGTTGTTCAATAAAAGTCTAATAAGCTAGTACATCGCTATGTTGGATAGAAAAACTTTTGTCAACTAATAAACAAAGATTCAAAGTGGTGTATGTACAATCAATTTATAATTTATTAATATATTTAAAAAAATAATAAGCCTAGGAGTAACTTATAATATAATAATATATAATATTAATAATATAATATATACATGGAAATAAAGAACCCCCTATTGCTTTTCGTCGATTAAAATTTACAGTATATCTTTGATTCAAAAAATAAAAAAAATAAACAGAAGTTATAAACGGTAATGTCTGACTCACATCAAATATTTGTGGAATAAAACTCAAGGCTACAAAAAGGCTTTGTTAAATTGTTTCTAGTTGAAGTTGCGTTTGCCGTGCTGTTTTAAAGGATGTATCTTGATTAAAAAGTTTCGGTCCAGCGGGAGCTTCGTTTCAGTTTAGATATAGAGGGCACATGATAGAATGGACCTGATTAAAACGTGCTTTTAGTATACAATTTTTGTAATCTCTTTGAAATCAAAGAGTTGATACAGTCGCAATTTAGCTCAATGTGTTATCTTTTAAAATAAACACTACTTATTTTATTAATTTATGTTTTAAATATTTATTAATATGGATCGAATTTTTACACTTCTTTAGAAACTTAATCTTAGTGTAAAATTTTATATTAAATTATATTTTAACGCAGAAAATTAAACTAAATTCCTGTGATAATACGAGTTATATTGTATATGTATGTTTTTTTTTTTTTTTTTTTATGCACTAAAGCAAAATACTGTGAAGTATATTGCATATAAGACAAATAACGACAATTTAAACAACATAAATGATAATTAAGTTGATATAATCGTTTAATAATAATTATAAAAACGTAAATTTGTAAAGATTGACGTAGTATACCTATTGTGGTGATAATTAGAAATGCAATGTAATACTAGGCTACGGCGAGACACTGCTAGTAACTATAAGTTATAAAATGAGACATTATATTAATTTCTTATCTTTGCCATATTTCTTATATTGCACATGCTAAGCCTATATGCCGATGATCATGGTCCTGATCACCTTAGGTAATACAGAAACTAATTCTTTACATACAAAGCTACTTTTTGGTTACAGGCGATGGATGTAATTGTAAGTTAAGATAGGCTTAGGTAAATACTCGCGGCCTCCCTGACGCTGGCCTACAGCCGTCATCGGGGTTTGGCATCTGGGGCCCTTAGTCCAGTACCACATGAGGAAGGGGAAAAGCTAAGGCGAGAGCGGGATGCTGCTATCGCGCAATGGGAAAGGAGGCTAGAGGATCCGCGTGCGGGACATCGGACTATCGGGGCAGTTCGCCCGGTCCTCCGGCAGTGGTTGAGCAGACAACATGGCGTCCTAACCTTCCGCGCCACGCAGGTCCTCTCGGGCCATGGGTGCTTCGGGGGGTACTTGTGTCGGGTCGCTGGGAGGGAGCCCTCTCCTCGTTGCCACCACTGCAATGACTGCTCCGATGAGTCGGCGCAACACGTGCTGGAGGAGTGCCCAGCGTGGGAGGGGGAGCGGGAGGCGCTTAAAAGCGTAGTAGGGTCAGATCTGACGCTGCCGGCCGTGATTTCCTCCATGGCCGGAAGTGAAAGGTGCTGGGACGCCGCCCTCGCCTTCTGCGAACACGTAATGTCACAGAAGGAGGTGGCGGAGCGGGTGAGAGAGGACACCACCGACCTCCCCATCCGCCGCAAAAGGACTGGACGTCGGAGGCTGGCACATGATCGCCGCCTTCCCCCTTAAACACTTGGCAGAGGGCGGTCGACTTGGGGAAGTCGGCTGTCCAACAAATCTGCCCGGGTAGGTGCGTGCGGTGTCCGCCGCGCGCCACCCAGTAAGTGAGAGGCGTGGCTCACACCACTTACTCTACGGATAAGGGCTCGTAGAGGCACGCCGCCGGGGTTTGCAGAAGAATCTGGATTCCTGCGACCTCGGCCCAGGCGACGGATGTGGACTATAAAAAAAAAAAAAAAAAAAAAAAAGGCTTAGGTAAATACTGGCATCCCACAAGGTCACGCTACCACCGATATGCAGACGATTTCCAGATTTACCACTGTTGTAAACTGCCTGATTTCCTCCCAAACCTGATGAATGTGTGTATTAATTTAAATTATATTTATACAAGCACTCCTTCTCCTAATTCTTGACAATAAGCCTATTTGCTTTATGATCTTAAAGAGGAGAAACTAATTAAGGTTGCGCATTCAGAATGTCTCCGTATGGTTTATACAGTCTTTGCAAATTATAATGTGTCTTCGGGTTTCGCAATAAGCCTTAGTGGCTCTCAATAAGAAAAAAGCAGACAAATCAGAGGCTTACTTCAATAAACTCCTTCTCATACATCTTCCTTCTACTTCAATTTTTTCAATTTTAAATCTGGTCCTTTTTTTAAAATTTGCTTTGTAATAATTCAAGCTATCTAAAGCTCACTTTAAGAATCCTGAAACAGCGTTACTAAGTCCGGTGATAGGTCGAGACTCAGACTGCCGGTAGTTATGGCTTTAGGCTGAGGACCCTCAAGCAACAACTGATGTGTTGGCCGAAACTCTTCACTATTTAACCATTGACCTAAACGATAATAGGGAAAAAAATTTGAATCCAAATTCCACACGGCGGTCATCTTGTGAGCAAAGTTTTACATAATTTTTCTTTTTTCGCCTTTACAAGATTATCATTATGTTTAACTGTGTGAATGAAAGTGCTGGAAGGGGTAGACCTAGGCAGACGTTAAAAGATCAAATCAGGGATGTCTTGAAAAAAGGCCAGGTCAAGAGTACCCGAAGCATGAATGAAGGGAATAATGAAAGTGGACGAAGCGAAACAAGTATGTAAGGACCGTAGCAAGTGGAAAGAAGTGGTCTCTGCCTACCCCTACGGGAAAGAGGCGTGATTTATGTATGTATGTATGTATCTATGTAATTTCAATATTAATTGCTTGACACATTGATCGGCCTACTACCAAATATCAGGTTTATTGGCTGCAATAAAGTTGTCAGTGAAACATCTGCAACCGGAAACAACATATTATCTAATGCATTTTCCTGCGCTATGACTCGGCATATGTCAGGATTTCCGTCTTTCGTTATATGATGTTTAATAACTTCGTCTTAATAACTTCGGCCATAATTGCACAGATAAAACCTTTGGTCTCCCCAAAGAGGTTCCCGTATTGGAACCAGGATAAGCAGTTAAACTGAACTGCATCGAGGTCTGTTAATATTTTATAGAGCCGATCATGCAGCTCTTTGCTCGTCCATGGCCACGCAGTAAACTTTACTCATTACTAAAGGTATACGCCATTTCTGTTTACCTAAAGGTAGTAGCGTAAAGCCCTTACAACTGCCACAACATCCTTGCGATACCAGCATTGACCATTGATCAATTTAAATATGAATCATTCAAATTAACTCGCTGCCAGTGACCCTGCAAGTAACTTTAAAACCAATCAGCAACCTCAGAAGGTTGGTTAAGAGAACATAAAATATAGTATATCAAAGTCTACAGTACCGAAAGAGTTACTAAAATCGAGTAAAGTTAGTACTGTAATTTGTTGGTTATCCTTATTTGATCGTATAACATCTGTTATTTTGACAAATGCAGTAGTCTAGTACGACTACTGCATTTGTCAACGTCTTGTTGCACTTTACCCGGCTGAAAATGGATTGTAAAGGATTTAGAATGCTTTTTCTAGAAGAAATTACTGAGCTGTTGTAACAGAAGGCATTCGAATGATTTGGACAAAAATAATCTTATTCAGTTGGAGTCCGTCTCAGAATGTCGAAGGTATATAAGTAAATAGGATGATCAAGGGCATAATCATACTGCTAAAGGCACGTATCTTGTTACCGCCCGTTATAGAAAGTTGTTGAGAACTTTGTTCTACCAGTAAAAAATCGTTCTTTTACCAGTTATTTCACAGCTCCTTCATGAATGCCCGTCTCCGAAATATTCTTAGGTTTCACTCTCGTTGGGAGAGATCTATGAGACAAAGAGTTAAAAAGTTGTATAGGTATATTCTGATAACGCCATTCTATCCATATTTACATTGATAACGGCGCATTAATGTACATCAATTTATATTCTTATACAATTGCTAAAAGCTTCTGAAATTTTTAACTCACGATGACAACTAAAAAAAAAAAAATTAACTCCTTACTTGTTATTATTACTATCACTAGAAGACAATAATGTTTAAGTGTCCATTAATATCTTAAAAATATTTCCATTTTATATTTTAAAAAAGCAAGAAACTATTGATAATACATGCATTTCCCGAAAATAGGAAACCCTCAACCCATATCAAAAGGGCTAGACGCCATTACAACGTCAGTCAACTGTCTAGCTTTACAAATAAGAATGAAAACAAATAAAGACCCATAAATGGATAAAATAAAACACAATTTACATAGTATAAAAGTATTGGGAGACTTCTGGTTTTTAGAATATATAAAAATATTTCATTATTATTCTATTGTAGGAAAAGATTATCCAGTGACGTTTGTTGTCCGGTACAACTTTACCTTTGAGATTTTGTACTATATATGCATTATCTACGAGTAAATAGTATAGTGTCTTGTTTTTTTTTCTTAATTAGTGCTTTGCACTAATAGAATAGATACCAACTCTGTCCTTAATAATATTTAAGATAAAAGTAGTACTAAAAATTAGTAATTTCTTAAACTTCTCAATACGAGAACCTATTGGTAATGAAGCATTGCACGAAATAAAGCAGATAGTAGAGATTAGACTTTCTATTAACAAATATTTTCTAATGTTTACTAAATTTAATAATATATAATATTCTAGTACAGAAAAGAAAAGAATCAATAATTCTGTCGTATGCTATTTATCTACATAGTAAAGAGTAGATAGCAAATGGTATTTTTTAATAATTATGTCTACATTTTATATGTTAGAATTTTAAATTAACAAAAAATCAAATCAATTTTAAAATAATATTCACAAGCTGTTCAAAACAATAACAGCGCCTTGTAAAACATGTAACACATATCGCAGTGTTGAAAATACGTTCGTTTTAACGCAATAATACTATTTTCTACTAAATTAACAGGATCCAGCCCCGAACAATGGTCCAAAAGAGCGTGTAGGTACATGCAAAAACAGTCAGTTGGAATTGCAACACGCCAAATCCGCTTTACCTGAAAACGTAGGGCAGGTGTAACAATGAACGGGTCTATATCCCAAAAAATATACGTACTCTACTTTTATTTACGTATAAAAACAATTGCTTTTCCATGGGCGTGAACAAATATAATGGCGCGGTATAAATTTTAAAAGCACATATTTCTCTGTACGGAGCTTACATTTCTAATTTTAACGTGCAGGACTAAATTTATGTGGCATACATGTGTTACCATATAGAGAAGTGCCGTAATAACGTTCGGCTTTTGGTATACAAACACGTTTATACATTTCCTCCGTGAGTTTTGAATGGACCAATACGATTGCCTTTCGATTTCCACACTCTTATTATTTCTGCTGTTTACTCGTATACTAAAATCTTAAAACGTATAACAGCTGATTTGTGTAGTGCGGATACTTTTCAAATTCACGATAAAATAAATTAATTTATAGATAGATTAAAAAACTAGTAGGTACCTATATAATAAAAGTGAGAATTCATAAATTATTTTGGTTCATAATAACATTAACAGACATTTTATAATATCACCAGAAAAAATATATATTAATATTAATCCTACGTCTGTAGTGAAATATAAATATTTACATCCTGTAGCATTTATCTTTTTTGAAATCAAAAAGTTTCAAAGTCATTAAAATTGTTTTCAGTATTTAACGTTTTTTGTTATACGAGTATACTACCACATTGGTAATTCGTATAGTTATACAACACTTGTATAATCTTCTATCAAGTTAACATACTTAACGCATTTAAACTTAAACTTACTCTGTTTACTAAATTTAGGAAAGATGACCAAGCTCTTTTTGTTCCTATTGTTCTTACTGTAGAACTCGGGTGTTAGCTATAAAAGTCATGTTCATTTTTAAACACATACCCGGCTACAACATTGCTTAAGAAGCAAAGCATTGCTATATTTTGAAATATGCTTACACATAAGTAGCTAAATTAAAACAACAAATGCTTTTTCTCGAAATAAAACTTACTATCAGACCTACACAGATCCATGTTAACTTATAAATAGTAAAATATTTTTTAATATACGAGTATGAGGATATTATTAAGATCTTTGGTGCAAAATGATTAGTCTTGCCGTTATCAACGTTACGGTAGGTAAGAGCCGTTTCTGCTTTAACGATGTTTCTCTTGATCCCTGAGTAAGAGAAAGTTTCTTAAAAATAATCATAGATGCCGTTATCTGTCTTGTGTTCATTTGTCTATAATATGTTTGTATCTTTTGAATCATATTTTTTATAGAGTGCATTTTACTATAGTCGCTGTAGCAGTAAGGTAATAAAGTCATGATGAGATTTAAAAATTCAAGCAATTTCTTTTTAAGAAACGTTTTTTCTCTCATATTTTTTGACGTTATATCTTGATTTATGTAATTTATAGTTTTTAATATTATGTGGTTGTAATTTTTAATATTATATGGACCTTTTGTCTGCGAGCTCAACTTAGACTTCCGTTACATAGCATTCAACATCAGCCAATAAAAATTCACCTGCAACCAATTCTATAAATCCACAGAAAGCACTATGTAATAAGCCACAGTTGTAGTTAAAGCAGACAACAAATTATTAAATATTATCGAAACTAGAAAAGTACAATATGACCCATGGCAATATAAGACATGGCTTAAACACATTTGATCTTATCGTAATTAAACTGAGTCGTAAACGTCCAAGACGTGAATTCACACAGCTAAGAGCTATCTCTTCAACATTATACAACACTTAGTAAAAATCAATTTCAACATCGTACAACTCCCAGCTAATGAGAGCTTCAACCAAAAACATTATTCGCATGGTACTAGCCGCAAAGTCATGCACCCTTACCGTGAGGCACGGATGCTACAAATCCATGAAGATATTTAAAAAAAAACTACTCAACGCAAAATATCTATATCACAATTATTACTTAGTGGATACATTTGACAGAAAATTATGTTTTGTCAAAGATGGTGAATAAATGTATAATCGTCTGGACCTTACACTATCGCACCTAAGCTTCCTTTTTAACAAAAGAAGAAAGTACAATAGAATATAGTCGAAGCACTAAGCCAAAAGGTTGTTTACTATAATTATTTCAACTAAAAAGTTTTTGAATCTTAATAATTTACTGTTTAATGAAATTTATTTTATTACGTTATATTTAGTATTCTTATTGGTGTAATATTTTTTTTTTTGCTTTACTTATTATATAATTAAATATTTTAAAGAGTTTAGTAATAAATAACACGTCCAATACGCATACAGAATTACAGAGCAAACACAGTTGTATGGTTTTAATTACAATAGTATTTTATAAGCATTAGGCTCGTTGATAAACTGCCAGGGTAGGTACACCTACAAATTGATTTGTTTGAATACTAGAAACTATTTAATAGAATAAAAGGTTTTTATACAAAAGATCTGTCTATCAGCATATGGCAAGTAACAGCTCGTCATCGTGATAGTGAAATCGTAAAAGGCCTTCCTTCATTTTTATCCTACATTTTCAAGAATAATGAATAAGACAGTGTAAGTCGGCAATAAATATAAAAATACTGATAAAAATGTTAAAACAATCAAATTAAAACAAAGCAAATATGTTTCAATTTTTGGCTTGATCATTTAGCAGAATTCTAAGATACTCGTAGAAAATATTATGAAAATATTATTGTAATTACGATTCGTTTACTGATTTTAAGGAGAATTTTACGGAAATTATGGACTTTCGGTCTTATTAAAGTACAATATACAGTTTTGTTTTATATTTAAAAATGGTCACGGTAGAATTTTAGCAACTTAAACATTACTTCTTATGTATATAATTTAAATTTAAAATAACATGGCAAAGCAAATGTTAAAAAATCTAAAATAAATTGATGAACTGTAAAACACGTTCAATTTAATTCATACTATCTATTAGTAATTATGTCAGTACTAGATTACCCAACAATATGATGGTTCATACTTCCTTTACTAGCTCATTCATACTTTGCACCGGAAGTGACCAACAACGCCAACCCACAAAGCGTTGGCGGTAGAGTAACTAGTGAATAGGTAGTATACTTATAAATGTCTACAAAACATCCTACCATTTGTAATAATAATAAACAATTCAATAAATATAATACATACAAACAAGTCACGGACGTGGGGATATCATCAGGCTTATAAAACAAACAAGAGGTGTAGGCTATTAACATTGGAATGGCACCACAGGATTTATTGCACAAACGCCGCTGTATAGACACAGAATACAATAGCAAACGAGCACATAATTTATGTCATTGTAATAAAATGGGACTATCTGAAAATTCAACCGTCCCGGTGGAGTATTCGAAGTATCAAAAACGTTTTACTTTAAAAGGTCACATTATATATACATATATGTACTCGTATTATGTATCTAACATAATTTTATGATATACTAGCTATGCTTACGATGTCTCTCGCACATAAGTTTTACTACTCAGAAAGCGCCATCAGCGTCATATATTACGATAGTATCGTACTTCAAACCATTGTATAAATAAATATCAATCCGACCTTTTGACGTCTTTTATTTATTTTTTCTTTCACTAAATCTCGAATATTAATATTTATTATTAATTAAATTCTATTAATTCAACATTATAGTACACAACGCTATTGCAACTTTTGGATTACATTTCAATATAACTTACCTATCCTTTTCCAACGTCCGTCTGTTTACAAACACAAAATTCAAATTACAGTAACTTTCAACAGAGTGAAGCGATTTTGATGAAACAAAGACTAAATGCTACCTCAGAATGTGCTTTAAGTTTTTTTAGCACGTAGTACTTACAGCTATGCATATATGATGCATGTTTAAACAAAGAGATAGACAGATATTTCTAAAAAAATATAGAAATATAAACATACTCGTATACATATTTAGATTTTTTGAAAAAAAAATTGTAAAAAAAAATAGAAAAATAATAGCCGTGAAATTTATAACTTTATTATATGTATAGACTTCACTGTATCGAGTATGATTACACTGATTGATATGATGAGATAAACACATTTTTAATAATTAATAACTTATTAAAAGTCTGGGTCAAGGTTCCGCCTTTGATGAAGAAGTGAAATAATAACCTTCTCTGTTAACGTATTATCGTATAATATTTTAATTACATACAAGTGATATATTTTTGATGAGATTGTACACACCTCAAAAATGTGAAGCATTGGAATTTGTACAGAAATAATCAATTACAATACATTACGAAAATGCTCAGCCACCACGAAATCACGAAAATGGTCGTGAATTGTTCTACTAAGTTCAATCTACACAGCAGATATATTGCAGCTAATAAACCTGATATAGCAGTAGTAAATCTGTAAGAATACCAGACAATTATTGTTGCCATCAAAAATTGTGATGACGATTTTATAATAATTATGAGAGATGAAAATAAAAAAAGATAATGTTGTTGAATAGTACTTTGCCTACGAAATGATGAAATGTGATAGAGTAGAATCAACAATAATTGTTCCTTCTGTCATCTAGTTCAACGACCTGTAAAGAACAGTTTTAAACAACATCTCAACAAACTCTTGTTTGACAGTAATAAGGGTCAGTTGCAGTGAAAGATTCCACATCTTAGGGTTTTAGATATCTGTAGCTTGTATACATTTTGTCAACCATGGATTTATTTCTCTTTTATTCTATGGTTTTCTGTCTTACATTATATTTAGAATTAATGTTGAAATTGCTTTACAAATTACATTAATTAATTAATTTTTGTTAATTATTTTAGGTCTACTTAATTTTATTTTGATTGTTATTTTAACTTGGAATTTCTTTCATGAAATTATTTATTCTCTATTTATATTCTGTTCGCCGAAAGATGATCAAAAAATTAAATCAAGGTTTCCTAACTAATCACTAATTGAGGCCTACTAATTATTTTTACAAATGATAATAAAGAATAAAAGAAAGAACGATATATTTTTTAGATTAGGCCTTGTTGATTAATCTGATATAATCTACTATCACGCAATTCATCCTAATCTTGCGCCATAGCGGATATTAAAAAGAAACTTGTATATATAACAATATATTAATTATTACGTATCGGGGTTAGACATATTATATCATCGGACAACGAACATGACAAAGTCTCAGAGAAAAGAATCAGAGTCGATAACGTGTATTATGAAACACTCAATAGCTACATCTACCTTGCTATTAATTTTTAAAGGTTTATCATCTTCTTTTATTGTATGGTCAATACCAATACATCATACGTTACACAGTTATATAGTTGCGTGCGACATGCACTTTTATATTAGATCATATTACTTCTATCGAGTTAAGTTCGCAGTTCCAGACGACCGTTCTGGTGTAGTGGTGCGAGTAGTCGCCTCAACTCCGGCGGTCGCGGGTTCGATTCCCGCTTGGGGCAAATATTTGTATTTGTATAAATATTTGTCTCCGGTCTGGGTGTATATGTCCTTATGGGTCTCCCCACCGTGCCTCGAAGAGCACGTAAAGCGGTCGGTTCAGATTGTTATCATAAACACCTAATAACGATCGCTACACATGATAGGGAAAATTATCTGCTAGCCCGCAGTGCAGCGTGGCGGGTTATGCTCCAACCCTTCTCCTATATGGAGAAGAGATCTTTGGCCAGTAGTTGGACGTTTACAGGCTGATTTAGTTAAGTTCAAGTTCGCAGTGATCGGGTGGTAACCTTAAAATTTCAATTTTTTGTTTTGTTTTTCTTATTCGTCAATATAATGCGGCCCACGAAGCAATTACAAAGGGTAAAGGGGGGGTGACTATATATATATATATATATATATATATATATATATATATATATATATATATATATATATGTACGAGTATATATTTGATTTGATATAATTTACTGATATTAAATGAAAATCTTATTTTAAACGTTACCAACAATAAAACACTTAACAAATTTTTATGCCAACATGTTTGATTAAGATTTTTGTTTTTTATTAGTTAATCGTTTTGCTATCGGTATTTTTTTAGTTATTTAAGTATTATTTACTTTTGTTGTTAATAGTATTTTGAATTAATAATAGATTTTCTTAAGCTGATATAAAATAATTTTGTACCCTACCTTAAAAAGAAAGGCTCTGTAAGTTAATCTTTAATGATTTAATCCCATACAAAAATATTCAGTATTGTATCTACTGGTGCTCCTTATATAAATAAATTAATTTAAAAAAAACTTTAATTTTCTAAATGCTTTTACTGTTTATTTGGAAATACACGTATTTTATAAGAATGTTTAAAATAAGTATACGAGGAGAGAAATAGAACGAAACAACAAAAAAATAATTAATAAAATAATTAATTTCTAGGGATATTTTTCTATTAAATACCTAGGGTTTAATTACTGAGAGTAGTTCTATTTTTACATTAAGAGGCGATGACAGCCATCAATATTGAAAACAAAACTCTTCAAAGCGCGACAACAAATTGTTAGCATTCAATAAATCTTGGGAAAGACTACGCAATTTAACACGGTGGCTGAAGAATTTAATTACGAAAAATAGGTTACGAAAAATGTCAATATTTTTTTGTTTCCAAAATAAAATCTGACTTCAATATTTCTCTGTTTTTGATCGTTTACTATGAAATTTATTTAGAAAATATCTATCGATACATATTTTGGAACCTATATCTTTAAAAAAACGGCCAAGTGCGAGTCGGACTCGCGCACGAAGGTTCCGTACCATTATCTATAAAAATGGCACAAAATCTCATTTGTTGTATGGCAGCCCCCTTAAATATTAATTTTATTTTAATTTAATTATTTATTTTTAAAGAGAAAATATATCTAAATACTCTGTGAATATTTCAAGCGTCTATCTCTTGCCGTTATCAATATCGAGCAAAAACGAGCAAAAAAAAATCGAGTTTGTTGTATGGGAGCCTCCCTTAAATATTTTTTATTCTGTTTTTTTAGTATTTTTTGTTATAGCGGCAACAGAAATGCATCATCTGTGAAAATTTTTACGGGATAACTATCACGGCTCATGAGATACAGCCTGGTGACAGCCGGATGGAAGCACAGTGGAGTCATTGTAATAAAGTCCCCTTTTACCCTTTGGGTACGGAACCCTAAAAAAGTATCCGTTCAAAATTTGCAAGGTTTTCGCGTAACATACACAAACATTACATTTATATTAACTATAAATAATAATTAACTAAAAATTTGACAACCGGCTGGTCGAGTGGTCAGGCAACTGGCACTTTACGCAGCGGTCGCGGGTTCGAATCCCGCCAGGTGCAGATAATTTGTATGACGAATATAGATGTCTGCACCGGGTCATGGATGTGTATTTATGTATATATGTATTTATATAAATTTATTAAATTTATTTCCGTTCCTAGTACCTGTAACACAAGTTCTTACGAACTTAGCACGGGGCTAGGTTAACGTGGTGTGATTGTTGGTTAATATTTATATTTATTTATTTATTTATATTAAGATCCTCTTCCTTTTATCCTATATATATATATATATATATATATATATATATATATATATATATATATATATATATATATGTACGAGTATATATTTGATTTGATATAATTTACTGATATTAAATGAAAATCTTATTTTAAACGTTACCAACAATAAAACACTTAACAAATTTTTATGCCAACATGTTTGATTAAGATTTTTGTTTTTTATTAGTTAATCGTTTTGCTATCGGTATTTTTTTAGTTATTTAAGTATTATTTACTTTTGTTGTTAATAGTATTTTGAATTAATAATAGATTTTCTTAAGCTGATATAAAATAATTTTGTACCCTACCTTAAAAAGAAAGGCTCTGTAAGTTAATCTTTAATGATTTAATCCCATACAAAAATATTCAGTATTGTATCTACTGGTGCTCCTTATATAAATAAATTAATTTAAAAAAAACTTTAATTTTCTAAATGCTTTTACTGTTTATTTGGAAATACACGTATTTTATAAGAATGTTTAAAATAAGTATACGAGGAGAGAAATAGAACGAAACAACAAAAAAATAATTAATAAAATAATTAATTTCTAGGGATATTTTTCTATTAAATACCTAGGGTTTAATTACTGAGAGTAGTTCTATTTTTACATTAAGAGGCGATGACAGCCATCAATATTGAAAACAAAACTCTTCAAAGCGCGACAACAAATTGTTAGCATTCAATAAATCTTGGGAAAGACTACGCAATTTAACACGGTGGCTGAAGAATTTAATTACGAAAAATAGGTTACGAAAAATGTCAATATTTTTTTGTTTCCAAAATAAAATCTGACTTCAATATTTCTCTGTTTTTGATCGTTTACTATGAAATTTATTTAGAAAATATCTATCGATACATATTTTGGAACCTATATCTTTAAAAAAACGGCCAAGTGCGAGTCGGACTCGCGCACGAAGGTTCCGTACCATTATCTATAAAAATGGCACAAAATCTCATTTGTTGTATGGCAGCCCCCTTAAATATTAATTTTATTTTAATTTAATTATTTATTTTTAAAGAGAAAATATATCTAAATACTCTGTGAATATTTCAAGCGTCTATCTCTTGCCGTTATCAATATCGAGCAAAAACGAGCAAAAAAAAATCGAGTTTGTTGTATGGGAGCCTCCCTTAAATATTTTTTATTCTGTTTTTTTAGTATTTTTTGTTATAGCGGCAACAGAAATGCATCATCTGTGAAAATTTTTACGGGATAACTATCACGGCTCATGAGATACAGCCTGGTGACAGCCGGATGGAAGCACAGTGGAGTCATTGTAATAAAGTCCCCTTTTACCCTTTGGGTACGGAACCCTAAAAAAGTATCCGTTCAAAATTTGCAAGGTTTTCGCGTAACATACACAAACATTACATTTATATTAACTATAAATAATAATTAACTAAAAATTTGACAACCGGCTGGTCGAGTGGTCAGGCAACTGGCACTTTACGCAGCGGTCGCGGGTTCGAATCCCGCCAGGTGCAGATAATTTGTATGACGAATATAGATGTCTGCACCGGGTCATGGATGTGTATTTATGTATATATGTATTTATATAAATTTATTAAATTTATTTCCGTTCCTAGTACCTGTAACACAAGTTCTTACGAACTTAGCACGGGGCTAGGTTAACGTGGTGTGATTGTTGGTTAATATTTATATTTATTTATTTATTTATATTAAGATCCTCTTCCTTTTCTGAAGTTGTTTAAAAATAAGTTATCAATTAAACCTGACACGAGATTAATGCGCATAATTTTGAGTGAACATTATATATTACAAACTGTTTTAATAAAGCTGTTAGAGAGGCTCATTTGTTAATCACGGCGCACCTGCAGATGAAGTTGATACTCGGATTAATCGCTTATTACCATCCCAGCTTAGTTGTTAATGTGGACCCATATCAAGAGAACGAGGGGATAAAACCTTAGACGTGTGTATTTTTACGAATAACTTGGATAAATAAGATTGAGTAAGAATAAACCGAGTGAGTCTCTATTGTGATAAAATTCGACTCACGTAATTTCCTATCGCTAATCACTTCCTATTAACACTTATTTTTCTGTTATTTACTTTAATACTATATTTTTAATATATTTTATGATTAATCTACCTAAATTTGACAAAGTTTTTTTTTGTGCGTCTTTGTTAATTCCTATCCTATCCCATCTTTGTTTATGTCAGTTGGACATTACAATTATATATAATATAAATAATATACGATAAAGTACAATTTTTTTTATAAATTAACATTTATTTTCACTCGTTAATTCAAATAAATAAATAAACGTCTCACACTCAACGGCCCCCAGTAGAATATAAATCCTGTGTCGGGGGTCCGGAAACACACACAATACACAAGCACAAACGCCCAGACCATAACAAAAACCTGTATGGCCTATACAGATATTTCTCATGTGCGGGGATCGAACCCGCGACCGCCAGCGCATCAGCCAGTTACTGTGACCACTGCGCCAACGCGTTGTCATATACATATATAAATATTTTATTACTTAAATTATACAGATTAATTACAAGTAACAATGTGCTATTTATTTACAATTTATATACATGTGTGATATTTAAGATCCTCCAATATGCGTTATTGTTTTTCATTCACAAGCCGAACGCTTAGGCCGATCGTGCCTCTCTATCGCTTGTTCCGCGCTCTCGCTCGCGACACGTGACACTTCTTCGTGCGTGAAGCCGCCATTCATCGATTTACAAGACGTTGTCACGTCAATATTAATAATAATAAAAACAACTTAAGATAATTACAAATTTTGTAGTACAAGAGGCTGTCTTACGTCTTGTTGTCAGTAGTTACCACGCTTGGCAGGCGGGTTTGCGAGCGTAGTGTGTTGTGGCAGGATATGGTGATGCTGCTGCCCATCACCATCTTGGTTGTTGTACAGTTCTCTGCACCACTATGGCCTTAGTCGCTTTTTACGACACCTCGGCAAGAAAGAGGTAGGAATTATTCTTTTCTATCGGTCACCGTATAACACATTCTTTTCTTAATATATTGAAATTCTGATCTAATGTTATTCGTCTAAATAGAGTTCTTATTTTTGGACATTTTTGTGTGTATTTTATTTGTTATGCCTAATATTTCTAAAACCTATTTAACTGTATTAAAATGTGTGTGTGTGTGTGTGTGTGTGTGTGTGTGTGTGTGTGTGTGCGTGTGTGTGTGTGTGTGTGTGTGTGTGTGTGTGTGTGTGTGTGTTGTGTATATAGCAGGACATTGTATACTTTATGACTTTATCGTTAATACACTGAAACAAATTACTAACAAAGATTTATATAAAGTAATCGAAAAGCGTCGACTTTAAGTAACAATATGAAATAAAATGATAATTAAAATATCATCAGTATTCCCGCAACGTGTTTTCATCACAAAGACAATAATTTTATTCGCTATGTGCGAAGCCTTTGTGTAGCGGCAACATGATGCATTACATCAAGTAGCGTAAAATTAATTTGCATAAATTCCTACTCTCTAGATCTTAGTCTCTTACTACTTAGATGTATTACATTCACATTTGTTTCAATATAATCTATTTTCGTATACCGTTTTAATGTAAAACTTAATGTAGTGACAATTATATCTTTTTTATGTCACGGTCGTCGAATTAAAATGAAAACCTTATTCTCTTTTTCTTTTTTTGTGCTCTTCCAGTAAAAGAAAAATAATTGAATTGTTTTTGTGCTCTCTATTTCATCGCCTTTCAAATGATATCCAACATTAGCCTCATTAATGATACCAAATAAGGTTTAAAGTTGTTTGAAGGAGATTTTTTGAAAGGTGCCATTTTTTTGACGCCGGTTGGATATTACACAGGACATGGACAGAATATTACATGGACAGCTAATTCGAATGCTATCGCCATCTACTGGTGATTGAAAGAGTCTACATCGTTGCAGTTGGCCAGACGCAGCTGAGTTACTGCTTCCTCGGTCGCACGTTTAGGAACTGTCTCGCGTTCCGTATTGACTGTGCATAGTGATTGTGAAATGCTATACGAACTACTAAATATATAACATTGTGTTATAAAGTACTGAGTGATTATTATTAATTTTAAATATAATCTTGATTGCGAATTTCACGTTTCTTTATTTGAATAACACTTCCCGTATAACGCCCACTAAATAAATTACAACAACGCAATGGAAATGAATAGAGAAATTAATGATGCTACGACATATATATATTTCTTTTTTAATTGTGACCCAATAAAATCTTTAATGCTTGATAAAAATAGGAACTTTTTCCTATATTATTATTCTTATAAATAACTAGACAGAGTAGAAAAGAAATAAAAGCAAAGAAAGGTACGACTTGTTGTGATTTCTAGCGTATTCACGTCCTTTTTAAATCAGAGAACCTTTTGATATCCTACGTCATTAAAAGCCGTCGCATTATGCCTTTATATAATATATACTTGACACAAAAAGATTCCGTATGGGCATAATTATTTTAAATGTTGTTCAAACAAAGTGTAATATTGTTATTTGCTGAAGTTCATTTTTAAGTTAAATTATTTTAAACTAGCTGACCCGACGAACTTCGTACCACCCCAGAATTAAATAATTTATCAAAATTCATAACTAAAAGTTATTAGAAAACAAAAAAAAAAAACGGAAGCCAAAACATTCTCCACGAAAAAATACGTCTAAACGCCTTTCATAGCGATCGTTTGAACCGTGTAGGAGTGAAACGAAATATATAATATGTCGTGGCCATATCTTAGAATTCGATCGAGAATATTATGTTATGTTAATATTAGGTTAGGTTAGGTTAGACTTTTTTTATCATTGATCTTGCTTAGACACATTATGATGTGGTCAATGGTCAGTGAAACATTACATGAAATGCGACCAGTTCATGAAGTTCTCAAGTATTTCATGATTTGGCCAACTCTACGATATGACCACGACATAATATATATAACTCTTTATTGTACACCAAGAATATATTATTAATAAAAAATACTATTTATTATTATTATATTTTTAAATAATAAATATTATTTAGATATATAGGAAATAAGTAGCAAAGTCGGAGTTATTGCTAAAGAGCAATCTCTTCTAGGCAACCTTAGGGCAGAGGAAATAGTATATTGATGGTATAAGTGTATGGTATTTTACAGTTTCATTTTATACAAATACGATATATACGAGAGAAGTATGTAATAATCATAATTATTATATACATATATAATAGCTGTTGGATGGAATCCGATCCCATGCTATCTTGAAAATTTTGACTAAATCGTTGATCTGATGAAAAAACGTTTGCAGTTCTTAGACAATGCTTCGCTTTACTATTGGCTTGTGTGCACAACGCCTATCAACTTCTGCATCTGTATTGCTCATAAAATAACTTTGTAATCTGTATTGCTCATAAAATAACTTTATAACAATAATTAATGATCTGCATCTAGTAGTGGTAACAGCGCTCCCAGTAAGTGATAAATTTATCCTTGTATCTACGTTATTGTTTAATATTTTTTTTAATGATTTCTGAAGCAAAACCAAATTTGAATGTAATACAAAAATTATTATGGTATTTTATACCTTGAAAGTGGGTATGAAATTGTCCTGTACAATAAGCGTTTTACCAAACTACTTCATTTAAAAACAAGTATTATATTTTTTGAATATTGGCCAAGAAGTGCTTAAAATCATTTCCCATTCCATAAGCTAATGAGTGTAATGATTCTGGTGGTGGGACCAATTGTGGCAATTTTAATTTTCTACCAGCACAACATTATCCAGTAGATTTACCGCTTTATTATAACGTCTACAATATTAACAAATGATAGACATTTTACCAATTGTCATATTTGTTGGCACAATAATCTATTTTCGGATCGTAGTGGAATACTACTCGTTCCAGGATAACAGGAGTACTGCATCTGCGAAATCTTTGATTTTTATTGTGCCATGCTCTCTGTTGTTGTATTCGATGTGCATGAAATCGTTCCATTCTAAGCGTATCCACTTCATTTTCAGTCACTCTAGAACACAATTCTGAAATACAAACAGGACTATTATCATTTTCTGTGTCTCGCTGCTCATCAGTGCAGTTAACACGTGACGTAACTCTTCACAAATTTGACTGAATTCTACGACCTAAGTCAGGTCATCTTCTCCTTAGCATTGTAAATTTAAAAAGTTATCGCGCACTAACTACTAAACTAATACACTAAACTATTTCACTAATAACCTAAACTACAAAAAAATGGTAAATGGCAGTCTGTACTTTCACAAAGTTACAAACGAAAGAAATGACATATTTGTTTGTTGTCAAATATTTTTAGTGCGTTCTGAAATATCAAGTTAAATAAAAAAATCTGTTTAAATATAAATAAAAAATAATAAAAAAATAAAAAAGTAAATGACCATGCCAAACATAATAAATCAAACTTTACTTTTCATTATTTTTAATACTACGATTTTTAATGTCGATAATCTTATTATATCCGTATTATTTAATCTCTGACTGTCTGACAGCTGCGAACAGTTTGTATGGGAAAATAAAATTGCTGTTTTTACTATTTTTCTTGCAATTTCTTCATATTTTCTCACAGTTTAAACCTTCCCTGAACTTCGACAAATATTTCAAGATCAAAATTAACCAAATCGGTCCAGCCATTCTAGAATCTAAGCGAGACAAACGAAAGCAATTGACTTTTATCTATATATTAATTAATACGTAAAGCAAAATTTTGTGCCCCTTTTTATGAAAATCACGCGGGCGGAGAAGTATGAAATTTGGCATAGTTAAAGTTTATATGCAGAATAAGTGATTAAACGAATGTAAGGAACATTATTTCATTCGAATTTCCCATTAAAAATATATATAGTTGTAAAGAATAGTTATATATACGTTTTACTTTCGAAGAATGATATTTCTTACAAAGCCGTTGTATAGAATATACAAGTATTTCTCTTGTAAAACTACTTCGGTACAGCTTGTAAGCGGTATCGAAGCACTATAGAACTGGATTCTTTAGTAGTAGTATAAAAATAATCGCTGCGTTATATATTTTTCTTAAGTTACGTAACGTAGCAATGATGCTATGTATTACAATAGTACACAAATGAGAATCAATCCTATAAGGCGAAAAGTAAACTATTTACAATTTCGTTTCTAATTTTAATGTTATAATTTAACATTTTAATAAAATTACCACTTACTACCAATTATATTTACAAAAGTAATACACAGTATTTGCATTTTATTTATATAGGATATACATAACTATTTACTACATACCCATAGTCATACAAAGGATATTAAGTTGCGAAGACAATGAAGTGGTTAATTATAGTAAATATTCTAAAATTATTTAACTGAATCAGTTTCAGTTAATTTCGTTACCATGAGTATTGATCGCCATCAGGTCTCCGTGATAAAAACCGAGACCTACTGCTATATATGCTGTCCGAAGCACGGTGGAAAGACCCACAAGGATATGTAAATCCAGACCTGAAATTAATATTTGTACAAATACAACTGTCTGCCTCGAACGGGAATCGAAACCGCAACAGCCGGCGTTAAGGCGACTACTCAAATCACTACACCAGAACAGTTGTCAATCAAATTATTTAACATAAGAAAACGACGTTGAAAAAAGCAATCATAAGAAGTTGCCCTAATTATTATAAATAATTATTTTTAAAAATATTCCAAATATTCTTCCAAATATTTTATACTCGGTAATAAATACATAATAACTTAATGTAACAGCTAAATAATTTATTCATGGAGCAAATGGCTAATATTAATGAAAAGGATTAGGAGATTAGATCCATATTGTCTTAACATTATTGATACCACAAGTTAATTAAGCGATTCTACCCGCGGTGGTTTTACTAGCGTAGTCTCGATTCCTTGATAATAATTTAAAAAAAAAACCTTTATATTAATTTGGCTATTCAATGCGTTTACGTAACATATAAATTTTCATGCAAATTTCATCGGTTAAGTAATGCCAGCTTGACAGAGTAACAGTAGTATATATACATACGATATTATACGTGATATTACCTTAAACCCAAGCATTAAGTTGCCTACCTTAGGAACAGACGACCGTCTGTTAAATATATTTATATTATATTAAATATAAATATTTCAAAAAATACAATCCATTAAAATATCTTTGAATATTTTCATTTATCATCCGACGATACTGAAGGCTGATTTCTATCAAATTTCGTAACTGATGCCCTGAGGACAAAACGAATTTGTCATCTGCAAAGGTCTTTGTTTCGTTTGGGCGATACTTTGATTCAATTAATGAGTCTGATATTTTACAGACAATTATCGTTTCGTGATGAATCGTACAACATTATAGTGAATAATTTTGTCCACGTAGAAGTTGAGATTCTTCGTTCGTTTATTCGTTTATTTACAAAAAATAATATATAAATATTATTATAATAATTTCATAAATAATTATTACGTACGAGTGTAACGTAACGTCACTTATGTGGATGGTTGAATAACAAGATACGTTTGTTACTCTTCGACGCTAAAACGATTATATGATATTTCGGAAGTAACTTCAAAAGAAGACAATTAGAAATGATTATATCAAAAATCAAAAATCAAAAACAACTTATTCAAATAGGCCTATAGAGCACCTTCGAATCGTCATTTTACAAATTAACACTTTAAAGTGATTATTATTTTGTAATGGTAAAGCTACAACCGATTCGGAATGTAGATTCTGCAGAGAAGAATCGGCAAGGAACTCCGCAATTACTCTTTTGAAAATAATTTATAATTTGTGTATATAGATTGTATTAACACAAGCTTTAATTATTTCAAAATAATCATAAATGAGAATCATTCAAGTAAAACTGTGGGGCACACCTGATGTTACAGTAATACTTTTCACTTTGATATTTGCTCCACTTATCGCAATACTACATATATCGGATTATAAGCGGTTCTGTTCAAAGATCATAAAGATATTCCAGTAATCCTCTTTAGGTTATATCCTTTTATGATGATGGATATAATTCACTCACAATAATTAATTAACTGTTAATTAATTTATTATATGCTTATTTTCGGATAAAGCTGCCGTAAGGTCTTGAAGGTTGTAAAATCTTTTTTAACTGACTATAAAATAAAAGATCCTTAATCGATAATATATTGCTTATAATGTTAGCCTAAAGTGTGGGCAAAATCAATATTCCTAAATTTAACGGTTTGGTGCAAAATCATACCAGGTTTTTTTTTCTTTTATTTTTTTTTTTTTTTTTCTTTAAGAAATAATTTATTTCGCCATCTCATTACTAGCTAGAGCTAACCTATCACGCCCTACTGGTGAAGTGAGAATTCACAATTAAAAGTATTTCGTTTTTGCGATCAACATAGCTGACGATAATATTCACATACTGTGTCAAGACAGTAAAGTAAAAATATATTTATTTGGGACATCACAAACATTGCAGACACTTAATGACTAAAATATTTATAAAAATTCACAACAAATATCATTAAAAAACAATAAACAAAAAATAAGTGTAAATAATGTCTGCAATTATGTGTTGTACCCGAAAAAGGTGTATCACTCATAGCTGAAAATTTGACGGATAGGAATAATGCAAAATGATAAAAGAAAAACGTGACTATGATCTTGTGTTTTATATGCTATGATTCAAATTTTCTATCCGTCTTGGAACTTCTAGGGCTTAAAACAATGTTACTTGGTCCAATTAGAAATATAATAATTAGGTCTTTGACTTATTTATTCAAAGTCCGATCTCAAGGCTTGCAAAGTTAAGACCTTAGTATTGTAATAACGTTGTTAGATCGTATTGCATCATAATTACAGAAGAAAACTTTGTGGTCAGTAAAGCTAAAATTAAGTGACCTTACTGGGGCCACTGATATCCATTCTCTTATTTTTTTTTATGTAGCTGCCATCTCTCTGATGTAATCTTCGAAGATTATTGTAAATAATTTCAAACCTTTTTCTATTTCAAAGTATGAAATAATCGATTGCAAGTCATTGCAGTCAAAAAATTGAATGTAAAATACATGAAAACAAGGTGTACCAGAATTTGATAACCGTTATATTTCTCAATCAGTTGGTTTGTTATGTGTATTTGTCCGAAGCCTATATTTACGAAAATATAACTAGTTATTTGTATCTGGTATCTGAAGTAATATTAGGTATGTAGCCTAACAAAAACGTTAAGTCAATGTTCCAAATTTTTTAATACAATTTTATATAAAAATTAAATTAATGTAAATAAAATTATTGTAATATACGGTAAAAGTGACAGTTCACCCAACTTCAGTGTTTCTTAACTGATTCCAGTCTTACCTGACGTTCTGTTGTACCTCTTGTTACGTAAAACTATATAAAATGCATGAGCTGTTATATCGGCGTTGATGTGTCAACATTTATACATTCTTTGTATATACTTCATATAATAAAGAAATTTAACCTCATTTCACACATTTTTTCCCTTCTTTTTATGAACAGAAGGTTTTTGATTATGTTACAAAAATAAAACATAACTATTGTAATCTCAACACATTTTACAACAGTTTCTATATTTTTTAATTCCAGTTCCTAAATTATTTTGTAGCTTAAATCCGTTTTCATTTTATCAAGCATATTAGTTTTGAGTTTGGAGAAAAGCGTTAAGAAAGTTGAGCAAGCAAGTAAACCGAGGTTTGGGTAATTTTAAACAAAGTTGAAACAAAAAATATAAAATGTTGGGGTGAGATTTTTTTATTACAATCAGATCACAATGATAGATCAGTGATCGATACTTAACTTTCTTTATACTTAACTTTAACAGTTGTTTTGACAGGTTTGGTGTTTACCAGAGTTTTAGAAGTTTTTCTAAATCGATCATGCCATAATCATGTCATAATGATTTTCCGATTCAATATTCATGATAATAAAAACGTATATTGCCTTTTACGAATCTTTAAGGACCATCGGAAATCGTTATACTAACACATTGTAACAATAACAATTCATTCAGACTTAATATAAAGTAAACAACTTTTCAAGACAGCCACAATATGCATTCCTAAGGCAGAGTATCAATCTTTTTAGACTATATATTTTTATATTACTTAAAATAGACTATAATAAAAATATTTAAGTATATTTCATATATAAAAATCGAAAATAAAGCACTAAATTAAATTTAAAGGTAATTGTGTTAATCAATAAAAAATTTAAATTAACCAGAGCACAACATAATTGAAATAATAGAATCACATCCGGTATTGAGAAACGCTTTACTTTTAACGGCCTCCATTAGCATGATAATTTTGTGTCTCGATTCCGGAAATACACAACACAAACCTCCGACAAACATCTGTATGTCCTACACAAAGATTTGTCATGAGCGAGAATTGAACCCCTGATAACTGGTACAGAAACCTGTGTTGTGACCACTGTGCTAACGTGTCACCATATTAGTCCGCTTTAGAACAATATAACAAATTAATTTTGATTTCTTCTTCTTGACGGGAGTACGGAAATATGCCAAGCTACAGGTACTATACAATATATTAATTTATTAACTTTATTTAAAACTAGCTCTATCCGCGACTTTGTTCGCTATTAAACATTTGATTCAAATTCATTTAGTATATTTGTCCTGATTCGCGGCCAAGATACAGAAAAAAAAAGATTTGAAACTATAATAGAGAAATATTTTCATTACAAACTAAGAGAGGCATAGACTGACCCTGGAGCCTTTATTATAAAAAAATATCGCCGACGTCTAGTCAGCATCCGATACTACACAAACAAACGGAAACGCCTAGTTTTTGCGTACTTCGGAAAGTATCAGCGAACATAAAGTGAACTTGTAAATCGATGGCCGAATTGGCGTCCGTCCAGACCTCGCTTACCAATACAGAACATTACAAAAATCTGTTGTAGCACCATTTGGCAATCCCCTCGTTGCAGGGGATCACGTAGCAGCTTTATTTAAAAGATTTTGTATAAACGCCGTTGGAGCGATGTGACTATTAATTTAACGGCAGAAACGCTTAGTAGCCACTTTGAATATCAGACGTGAAAGAATGGTAAAAAGAATTCTCTCTTACACAGTATTAAGGATAGTGCCTTTATTTTTTCAATTTAAATAATAATAGAAACGAAAAATAAACCTCTTATGTAGATTACTTTAAATATTTCGGTACTGTAGAAATTTATTTTATTTTTCCTTTCGTTTACATCTTCATTTTTTCTTTCTTTCTATTCCTAGTGACACATCTAGTGACTAGTGACACATGCCTAATAATGACTAATGAAAAAAATATATTTCAAGTTATGAACCTTTATATACTTATAAAAAATGATACGTCTTATTCGATCGATAGCTAATATGATTTGTAACTAGATTATCGTTAAATTGCGTGACATTATGACACAATAAACTTGAATAAATGAACTTTTTATACAAATTACATTAGAAATAAATGTGACGAATGATTTCATCGAACGTCAGGAGGTATTATATAGTGAATTAAAAAAAGTTCACTTTGAACTTTTGGCCGAACACTTCTTATTGTTGAAAGCTTGAAAGTAACAGATTTGTAAAGAGCTTGAGTGTTTACTAGAAAAAATTACAATAATCTATACATAATGATACAATATACTTTATATATATATATAAAGTATTCTATATAACTATAAAGCTACTTAATTATAAGGTTTTTTCTTATTTCAAATTTTAATGAAAAATATTTTTATTAATGTGTTAAATAGCTAAGTTTTTTTTTTCTATATATACAGTGTTGTAATAAAATTAAACTTTACCGATATAATAGTTACTAAAATTAAGCGACAACACTAGTTTGATAGCACCTCACTTGTAATGTAGAATATTCTTTACTTACTCTGTGGAATCTCTTAAATAAAGTCACATTGTACTAAATTTACTTTTCCCGTTTTTAATTATTTCTCATCATACAGGTTTCATTAATTTATTATTAAGCATATTTTACACAATACATATTTTTTCATCAATATTCAGTCTTGTAACGCTTTAAGAAATACATTTTTTCATTAAAATCTAATGAAATCTCATAAGAAACGTGTAGTACTATTTTTACAAAGTAAAAAACTTTATTAAGAGAAACTCTCGACCGTGAAATTTGATCACAAACAAAATTACTTTGTACCTATCTGTTGACAGACTAAATTAAATAAGATGAAATAAAATTGAACTTTTTCTTCCATACTTAATGTGTTTTATTATACTGATACCTTGTTCAATTTCAAACCCATGATAATATTGCTGAAAAATACTTTTTCGGTAACATTATTGTATCCATTTTATGCTTTGAAGATAATTAATAGTTATTCAATAAACATTTATACATTAATAAAAAATAGATATTGTTATTTTTATACAATATCAATGATAATAATCATTAATTCTTTATATATTATATTAAGATATAATATTAGTAACAACGTCCTATAAAACAGTTGTTATAATTATAAAAATAAATTCAAATAATTGGAATAAGAATACCTGCAAGAGTTCTAGCGATATATAATATATAAATCGGTTGCGGGATTTATTCTGTAGTAAAAGTCATATTTTTCGTAAAAAGAATTATTGTCTCCTATTTACTAGGTACTAGATACTCACTAAATAAATAAGTAAAATTTACCAAAATCGTTCGATTCAAAGGCACATTACAATCTGATTCCAACGACATCAAAATGTTAGACGCTTGAGGTAATCTTATAAGACTCGTAATAGCCTTGTCAAAGTTTCTGATCACGGATGCAGAAAATCGGATGCGAATTAGCGTGACTGGAGAGAATGCAAATAATGTAATGGCGCGAACTTGCGCCGTACCGATCAGAATGTCGAAGGAAAATATTATGTATTCCGCCTCCTTATGCTCGTATATATGTAAAGGCTTAAATTTTTTTTGTACTTTAAAATGGCATCAAAGCAACATTACACCATATTATATTAATTTATCATAGTATTCTGCAAACTATATTAATATCTAACTCATACAATATTTAAGAAAACAATTAGAAGCTGTTAGGATAATTTAGAAGCATATCGCAACAAAAATAGAAACATTTTTACGTATTAATAGTTACTATCGACATCACTTTTTAAAATAATAAATTTATATTCTCTTAAACTAAATTTCTTTGTCACAAAATCACAATTTTATATATCAAACATTAAATATATAATGTCAAAATATTGCCACGACTGCCCCAAAAGGTTACTGTCTTACATATTCATGGACAATACAATAGAATTTACGTTTGTATGTGTGTATTTATATTAGGCTAAGTTTCTTTGCACACAAACCATATCCATAATCTGATCTCATATTATAATATTAATAGTAAAAGCTAATATTAAGTTTCAAATATAAAAGCATTTACAACAAAAAATTGTGTTAGTTAAATTTCTTATCCCAAAAATGTTTTGAATCTATCTTGACCTAAACTTTTAGCTCTTGACTCTTGGATTGAATTTATTAAAACTGACACTATAACATCTAAAACAGTCTCGTTTACCAATATCTTCAGATTTTTAAATTGTTGGAAACAAAGTCTAAGCTGACAACGGCTTTGAAAATAAACGTCACCGCGAGGGCACTCGTTCGTCACTTACACGTTTTTACGAGGTCATAATACGTACAAGTCGTTGTCTTGTCGTATGCTATCGTTGGCCACTTGTTTAAAAACTTTTTTTTTTTCAGTACAATACTAGCATTTCATATGATTTAACCCGTAAAATATAATTTAGCAACCGCTTTCTCTAATTATAATACCAGAAGTTATAAATAATATTCATACGGTTTAAAGTAGATATTACCTTTTCAAATAAATAAGGTCCAGGGAAGAACATACCCCAACTAAATAACCAAACACACCCCAATAAAAAGTCACTCACTTTTTGAATGATATTAAAATATTTACAATACAGAAAATCATCATACTATACAGGGTTAATTCTAAAACACCAGCAACCTCGCAGGACAAGATAGCTAACATTATGTACAACAACATTTGTTCTACGACTTTTGACATAACTCAATACATTAATTAAAAATGATTTTTTAAGCTTTTATTGTACTGCTCTGAAATTTAGAGTCTATGTTTCATTCATTACCCAGGGGCCACACTAGCGGGAAACGTCAATGCCTATCATCGCGGTAGACATTCCGATAATTTTAGCGCGATGAAGTGAGTGGCTACACTTGAAAGTTCAACGTCAACGCCCATTCTTGGCGATAAAATTGGCGCTAATGTTATTTGAATTTCAAGCAAGATAGACGTTGACGGCGCAACTCTGTATTTGATGAGTGTAATTTTTTTTTTGTATAAATAATAAATAAATAAATATGTTTAACACACACACACACGGTCGTCTGTAAGGTAGGCAACCTAATGCCTGTGTTTTAGGTAACAGCCGACTGATATACATTTTTTTAAAATAAATATACATATAAATAATACATATATGAATACACATACATTACACCCAGACTCGGGGCGGGAATCGAACCCACAACCCTTGGAGCAGAAAACAGGGTCACTGTAAACTGCGCCAACGGGTCAGTCATCATGAACATATGCATGCCATCAACTTCCCGGCTATCTGAGATTAAATAAGAAACATATAATAATAAGTATTAATTATGTATATCTATAAATACTTATTATTGAACGTTTTGCCAGACGACCTGAGATTGACAGTAATATTGCATTTGCAGATGGGCAGATGGCATAACAATAATAATATATAATAAATATATGTTATACAAAATAATGATAATTCAGTGATAACAAATAATTCAATTCCGTTCATAAAAGTATGTAATTTATCATCAATGTTTTCTTATGACGTCAACACGTAAAAATTATTTATCGTCCGTAAACCGACTTTACAGACAAACATTTTTTATTAAGAGTTATTATATCTATTATTACTATTATCTATTCAATTAAATTGAAACAACATTTTTATACTTTACAAAATAAAACAACATACTCTGTATTTACCTGTGTCTTTCATTTATTTATATATTATATATTTCAGGCAATTGGAATAATATTAATGATACATGTGATTATATTACTGTTCAATTTTTAAGTGCAATAAAGAATAAAGAATATATTAAAGTAATTAATGTGGCTTTTACATAATTTTTCGATCTTTTATTATCTTTATTTCACCGAAAGTTAAAGTTGTTGGTTAAGTTGTTTTAAAAGGTAATAATTCCGTTATTCGTCGCTAAGCATCATTTTGTGACGCACGATTCTTATAAATTTTGAATCTCGAATCCGTAAACGTAATTACTTTTTCGTTACTCCACTCCATAGTCATAGTATATATTTATCGAAAACAAACACGTGCGATTCCGTCGCGCTCACGGTGCACAATGACATATGTTCGTAGTGTGCTGTGTGGCCGCTTCAACGTATTAAGGGGTCTGGCCACCCTGGATTATTTTTTTTAATTTTTTTTTTTATTTTTTTTTTAATAAACCCTGAACTGTAACGGACATTTTAAGACCTGTTGCGTATCGAAACACTCAAAATTGGCCAAGTTACAGGCATATTAATTTATATTATTACACACTTATTTTTTAATATTTTCAAATAAAATTTTACAATGTTATTTTTGAAGCCCTTTTGTGATATTGAGTAAAAAAATAAAAATATTCCGGCCCATAGTTTCGAATTTATTAATTTAATTAAAAAAACAGTGCATTTTTTGTTCCGCCAGGGTGGCCAGACCCCTTAACTCTCGCGGTTATCTCTTTGATGTACCGCCACTTGAACTATCGCCCAACGTCCAACGGCAATGTGAATGCCGTTGTAAAATTATCGCGATGAGTCGTGGCCACACCTACGTTCAACGCCACAGTCAACGGCATTTCCCGGTGAGTCGTGGCTACACCTACGTTCATCGCCATAGTAAACGGCGTTTCCCGCTAGTGTGGCCGCAACTATCGCCCAACGTCCAACGGCAACGTGAATGCCGTTGTTAAATTATCGCAATGAGTGGTGGCCACACCTACGTTCAATGCCACAGTCAACGGCATTTCCCGCTAGTGTGGCCCCAGTATTATCGAAAGGATGACGCGACGCTCGGGCGCGCTTGCATAACAATAGTAATAACACTTTCTCTGCCCGATAATTCTAGTTAATAAAATTAATATAAATTGCTTGGTGGGTTTGTGGGCAGTATCATAGTATGTATATCGCAGTGACTTAAATGAATAATCAAATTTCTGTTTTGTCATGTCCCTGCAATACGTAAACTGAGTCCACAATCCCTTCATACTTTACCAGGCTTAGAACTGGCTATATTAAACGATAAAAAACAAATAAATCGTATGTATAGGAGGGCAACACATCTGCATAACCTCCAGAGGTTACAGCACAACCAGTTGTGCGGTAGACATCCGGTACCTAGTCATCAAAAGGCTTCGACTGTCCGTATGCCCGCCAATACTATAAAAATGTAGGTATGTAGATTAGGTATCTGAATTCTGAACATAAAAAAATATGTGAAAATTATTAACGTAGGTAATTATTCTTTAACGTTTACTAAAGTCTAATTAAACCAATTTAATATCAAATATTGGTAGCTAGGTATTATTCACTTTTTATTGTTAAATACAGGCGGGCATAAGTATTTCAAAAGTGAAATCAGCGTATTTACAATAATTAAAAAATTAAAAATAATTGACAATAAAATAATGTTTACAAACGAAATATTACCTCTAAGGTTAAAGTAACGCGCATGTCGGTGCGTATCGCGCAGATAGCGTTCAAAATAGTCACCATCACAACCAACACACAGACAACACCTAAAAATCAGCTGTTCACTAACACGTGCTAACACTTCCGAATTAGTTTTAATTTGATTGAACGCACAAATTATTTTAGTTAACCGAACCAGTTACAAAAATTTACTCGTGCTAGTTTGTCAGATTCGGTGAGTTGACATTGTCTCACGGCTCGGTGTAGGTAAGTTCGAATATCTAGCTGCATATTGCCGACAGCCTTTCGACACATTGTCATCACACTTAGCCAGTATCCTCACCATTTCCGTGTATTCGACATTAGAATAGCGGCGGTACCATGGTTATAAAATAACTTTAGTACAGGTACAATACATCGATCGATACGAATAAAATAAATACGAGTAGCACACAAAATCATATGACGCGCGCGCATCAAAGTCGCCCGCCGCCGACTGCCGCGGCTGGCTAAATAGGTCAAGTTCAAAGTAGGGATGTAAAAAAATAATCGATTTTTATATAAATCGATTTTTATTTCATTTTAATCGATTTTTTATAATCGATTGTTAAAGTAATATTAATCGATTTTTAATAAATCGATTATATAAATTACGCATTTAAATCGATTTTCATCATAGCGCCATAAAAAAACTTGAAGTAAGTTTCAATTTTATAAACAGCGAAAGATTACCTATATTTTAGTTTTTGAGACCACAACGTAGTCGTTTATTTTTTTAATTATATATCGTTTTAAGTATTTTATTTTAAAACTAGTCTATTCACTCCACAATAAAATCAAACTTTTTTTTGTTGTCTGACATTTTTCACTTGTTGTTTACTAATTTAGCTTCGCTTTTTTTTTAAACTATCCTCAGATTTTTTCTAGCAGCTCCAGTTTAGGAGATACAGGTACACCCTTAAAACGTACTCTCCATTTGACTGTTGATATCGCTATCGTCAACGTCTTACTAGTTTCTGTTTCTTTTTTTGTAATGGCTTCGTCTATAAGGACCTGTGTAAACAATCCAAATAAATTTTGTCACATTTGTGGCAAATATCAATTCAAAATATTCTGTTTAAATGTGTCAGACTTTGTGAAAAATACCTACATGTAGTACTTTCAACAGCCATTGGAAACAAACAACAAGTCTTGGATACCGAATAAAGTGTGTAAAATGTGTATGGAGTCTTTACGATTATTGAAAAATAATAAGAGGGATCCCTTGAACCTTATTATTTCTATGATTTGGCGTGAACCGTCGAACTACCACAACGACTGTTATTTCTGCGTTGTAAACATAACAGGAATTAACCGCCAAAATCATTCCATGTGGGTTTATCATACTGTGCCCTCAATACTAGAGCTGTCCTGCGCTCTACTGATACATTAGAAGCCCAACCAAGTACATCTCAGGTATGTCCACACAAAATTGTTCAACGAATGAAGGAAAGTGATACAAGCTGCAAAGAGAGTGGTAGCAAATTTGAAGATGCCGAAAGACTAATACCATTAAACTAAGAGGACCTAAATGATTTAATAAGAGATCTCCGCAACACCACAGACAAAAATGCCTGGAATGAATGAGAAATAAGAAGTCCATCGACTTTCCTGACCACGTCAAGTAGTTACTATTATACTTTCAGTAACTTGGATGCAACAGCACTAAGATGCATTTTCCTCATAGCCAACTTGATCGATTTCGTGAAAATCTTTGAGATTTAAGCGAGGTGCAGGGAGAACGCTTTTATCAGGATATTTGCACCATGGAGGAGCGCTACCAAGGCTATTGGAGTGAAAGTATGATTATTATAGTACTGACTACTGTTGGATTAACCAGAATAGTAATAAAACTCCAACTTATTCAAGAAAGTCACATAACAGAAAGTTTTGTTCTATTAGATAGTTAAATAAATTGTTGTGACGAGAAATCATGTTTTTTTTGATAAAAATAGCTACCCTTCATATCTCAAAAAGTAGAGCTGCTAGCATAAATCTGAGTATAGATTTGAAATCAGTGTAGAAAATTCAGCTAGATCCATAAAAAACATTCCATACAACAAAAATGCTATTGTGCTGTGATTATAAAATAGTACTGAAAATTTATGACGATTTTTTTAAATTGATTTATATTTTAGTTTTTCAGACCATAAGGTTTTGTTGGGATGCTCACCATTTTATTTTTATTATAGTAAAACGTTTAATCGTACTGAAAATTTGTCCTTCCTTATTCTTTACCTTGAAAGTTTTCAGGAACATTCGCTTTGTTATTTATTTTAAAATTGGTTATTTATTTATTTATTTATTTGATTTTTAACCTGATAAATTGTTAATATGAATCTCTTAGGCTTATTATTGGAATATGAAAAGCATGTAGATTTTTAAATAATAGAATCTCCACTCTAGAAAAAAATTAATAAGAAGATTAAGAAGAGAAGAAGAAAAGATTAATAAAATAATCGATTTTTCGTAAAAATCGATTATTTATTTTCGTATTAATCGATTTTTGAGAAATCGATTAATATTGAATCAAGATTAATCGATTTTTATTTAATCGATTTTTTTCTATTAATCTCACATCCCTAGTTCAAAGGCGCTAGCGCCGCCCCGTTCCTACCTTTCCCCTCACATTAGTACGTGGTCGTTATTTACCTAATCTTTGGGACGCGCGTAGAGTTTATTGCATTCACGCGTAAAATTAAATTAATATTTATTTTTGTATGAAAATAAAATCTAACAAATTAACAAAAGTGGTAGAACAAATGCTGTTGTACATAATGTTAGCTATCTTGTCCTGCGAGGTTGCTGGTGTTTTAGAATTAACCCTGTATACTAAATAACAGGACAGTGACAAATTTATTATAAAATAAGATAACAAGTAGTTGTTAAAAAAATACACATACACATATTTTCTTTCTTGAAATTTTCTTTATTCTATAAGAAATTATACTTCGTGTGAATAACATTCTAAGTAGACGGAAAGTACCCTATAGATTTTGATGTGTCAGTAACCTACTCCGTTAGTAGAAAAAAAAAAAATTTAAGGGCCATATATTTTCATAGCATTAAGTTAGAAACTAGAATATTTTATAATTTTTGATTGCAATCCAGAGAAAAAAGACTAATTTGTACACAATTATTTTTAAATGTAGAAGTATAAAACTATATACTGTATACTGCTGTAGCAGTATGTCAACGTCACACAGCTAGCCTCTTTGATAAAAGAACGGTTGAGACGTGGAGAAGTATTTTTTTTATATCGCCCTGTAATCTATAACTATATTACAACTATGTTAACGCATTCAAACAAATACATATCTTAATTTTAACAATAAAGCTAAGATAATCTTTACAAAAATAAACTTATAAGGATTTCAAAAGAATGTTGTTTCGCAATGAATTTAAATTAATACAAAATATATGACAGATATTCGGAAAATTTTAACGACACTATTTTGTTGTGATAGAAATTTCTTACATTCTTAGTCGAAATTCTTAACAAAGACTAACTAGGAATTCCGTCGTCTTTCATAATAAGAATGACATAAATTCCAAGATATTGTCTATTTTTCCTTTGTTAAATATGAGCTATATTCACGAAAATAATAAAGTTAGTCAAAGTTATAATTAAACTAAGATGGCCAGTGAATAGACCACGTGATTTTTAACTAGGGCTGTCGTGATCTAGCTTAACGAAGTCGGGCACAAACTTCTAAAACCTACAATGATTTTATGGAATTGTTAATCTTTTGACATAAATTTAAAAAAAAAACAAAATTAACATATTTCGGGTATTTTTTATAAACCTCTACGATTCGCATCCTGATATCCTTTTAACTAAGACGAGTCTACGGTGTGATTTTTTTTTTGCGTGGAAAATCATTTTATTTCTAAACATATACACATCATCGCTCGATATTATTAACATAAATACTAATTTCAATGTATTCGTTTAGATGTTTTAATAAGTACAACTAAGAAGATATAATTTGTGGACAACTAACATATAAGCGTGTGTTGACGCTTTGTCATAAATAGATGTCAATTTAACACTCTTTGGCGTGGCTTATTTGGAAAAATATTAAAAAAAAATTATATAAGTAACCATAATTTTCTTTTACTTTACGCCAAATAATGTATTACTTGCTTGCTTCTTGGGAAGGCCAAGAAAAATATTATGGTAACAGTTTTTAAGACTTACCATATAATTTATGTCTGAATTATATTTAGTTCCAAGTAGCCGTCATCCATCAGTTTCTCGCGACTCTCCTTAAGTAGGACCTCAAGTAGTAATGGATGGACCATTTCGCGGACGGCCGTCCGATACTGCGCTTGCCGGCACGCGATCTCTACTCGAGAACCTTTGTGCTCCATCGGCTGTCAGTTCTAAATGTCTAAATGTCTGGTCTCGGAATGAGCAACACAATTCCCGATTAGAGCAACTAATTAGCACATAAATAGCACTAAATCCACACATACTTATTAGACGTTTTTACGGAAAAAAACTCATATGACAAGGCTAGCTTCCAAAAAAAGTTGGCCTTGTCAGCAATATTTCGGTCTCGGAATGAGCAACAAATTTCCGATTAGAGCAACTAATTAGCACATAAATAGCACTAAATCCACACATATTTATTAGACGTTTTTACGGAAAAAAATCATATGACAAGGCTAGCTTCCAAAAAAAGTTGGCCTTGTCAGCAATATTTCGGTCTCGGAATGAGCAATAAATTCCCGATTAGACCAACTAAACAGCACATAAATAGCACTAAATCCACACATACTTATTAGACGTTTTTACGAAAAAGTATCATATGACAAAGCTAGCTTCCAAAAAAAGTTGGCCTTGTCAGCAATATTTCGGTCTCGGAATGAGCAACAAATTCCCAAAATTATGTTCTATTTGATTGGGCTGGGTCGTCGAGGCTGTCAGGGCACGGCTGCTTTGGCAAGTACTTGCACGTTGTCGCAAGGAGGGAGACGACTCCGGGCTGCCACCACTGCGACTGCAGCGAGGACTCAGCGCAACATACGCTCGAATTGTGCCCCGCCTGGGCTGAGCAGCGCCGAGATCTCGCTGCAGTCATTGGAGAGGACCTGTCGCTATCGGCCGTTGCGCGAGCGATGGTCGGCGGTGATAGGGCCTGGACCGCGGTCGCCAACTTCTGCGAGAACGTAATCTTGCAGAAGGAGGCGGCGGAGAGGGCCCGGGAGGACTCACTCCTTTCGGACCCAATTCGCCGCCGGCGCGCGGGGCGGCGCAGACGCGCTCACATGCGCCTGATGCCGCCCTAGTCGAGGCTGCGGACGGTAGGGTCGGGGATTGCCCGCCGTCCGCCGAAACAGCCTACCGTGAAGGTGTGATGCCTGAGTGCGCGGGGTGTTGCACAGAAGAAAGTGCCCGATGGGGCTGCCGCCTGCGGGCCACGGAGCAACGTACGCGGTACCCGTGGTCTGCCTTGTAAAGGCGGGTGAGGGCGCACGGCGGGTTATTTTAGTGGGTGAGGGCCCCACACTACCCCGTTGTCTCCCCGGACGACAGGGTGTGCGTTCAGGTACATTATTTCCCGCCAAAAAAAAAAAAAAAAAAGGGTCGTCGAGGCTAGCTTCACGGACGTGTTACAGCTGGTACTTAACTTGCTATTGTGTATATTTCTTATAAGTGACCAGCTGTGCCTCGCGGTTTCACCCGCGTTAATTTGAGGAAAAAAGTACTTAAATATTTCTAAACAATTAGTCTAATAGTAGGTACCCGCTTCGTTGGTCGAGTGGTCGCAAGCGTTACTGCCGAGCAAGAGGTCTCAGGTTTGATACCTGGGTCGTTCAACGTTTTATTGAGTTTTTTTATTTTTCGAAAATTCTGAGTAAAAGAGTGATGTTATGTTTACTTTAAAAGTGCAACTATACCTAGTTAAAAAATGTTTATAGAAGAGAAATAATAAAAAACGCAACGGAAGCTCTCAAAAAAAAATATTTTTTCCCTTTTGTAACATTTCTTATTATTCCTCAGCCCCTATTGATTATAGCGTGATGTTATATAGCCTATAACCTTCCTCGTTAATGGGCTATCTAAAACAAAAATATTTTTTCAATTCGAACCAGTAGTTCCTGAGAATATAGCGTTCAAACAAACAAACAAACTCTTCAGCTTTATAATATTAGTATAGATTAAGTAATTAATATATTTACTATGAAACGATCTATTATTATATTGGATTAACTATTTTCTTCTTAATTTAACCAGAATAGAAAAAGAAGATAAATGTAATATATTACCCTATAGTTTCCCACTTTTACGAAGAAGTCATTTAACGCAATTAATTATTCTCCCCTAACCTTCCCCTAAGTACCAGCAATCTAACACATTTAAGGCTCTGATCAGAGAGAAAATCTCTATTGTAGGGAACGCATAATCGGTAGTCGTAATTGGTAAAGGATAATAATATACTTAATATAGAATATTTTTATAGAGAATTTAATATTAATAAAAGCGATATTAACCATTCCGTTATTATACTTAACATCGTGGTAAAAGGTAAGCTTAAAATGGAACAAGCTTTACCTTTTTATTCATAATGCTTTTCTTTTGTATTTTAAGGTATAAAAGTTTAATTATTTAAAGTCAATTATAGTTAAAACTTGAGTCAACTAAAGCGTATAGTAATTACTTAACTTTTATAATTATTATTTATTTTCTCATCTCATTCAGCATCCGGTTTTGTTTTCGGTTTAAAGAATCTGTATTTCTCATAAGACGTACTCGTACAATTATAATACATACATTGTCATTGGGTTAAATACGTAATATTCGGTGCGTATGTCTATATGTTTCGATGTGTGTGTGTGTGTGTGTATGTGTGTGTGTGTGTGTGTGTGTGTGTGTGTGTGTGTGTGTGTGTGTGTGTGTCTGTGTGTGTGTGTATGTGTGTGTGTTTGTGTGTGTGATATTTAATATTTATGTATGCGTGCCTGATATTGGTATGCGTTTTTTAATATAGGTATTTTAATATTATGTTTATTCAATTTTATTTAGAATCTAGTTTTTAACAGTGTTTTGAATTTAACAACGGATTTTACATTAGTTATATACTCATGTATGTTATTATACATTTTAGTTCCATCATATTTAATATTTAATTTGGCATAATTTGTCCTAGTTTTAGGTAGTTATATTAAATTGGTATTTTTCCTGCGTTCACGTGCGTGACGTAAAATAACGTAACTATGTTCGTAGTATTCCTTGGTATATTTTTCTGACCATGTGTATTGCATGCTTCTATTAATGTATCTAGGACATAGGTAGTTGCAATACAGTAAAAAAGAACAATAATTGTATTAATAATAATTAATGTACAAGCCAAGTAAAAGTAACAAGTAAGATTCCTCACTGTTAGATAAAGGCACCTATTTTTAAAATGGTGCCCTAATCATTTATTCCAAGCATACAAAAGAACAGGTATTGAAAATTGTCGAATATATGTTTCCAAATATACATATACCTATCCAATTTTTAACAAATCGACGATATAAGACTGACATATAAGTTGTAAACGATACACATCCACTCATCAATTAAGCTGACAGCTTATAAAGAAAATCAATTTGAGTCTTTTGTCGTGCGAAGCTATAAAGTTTCCCAACTCTGAATAATTAACAAAGGCCTGCATGTTTGAGATCCTGCACGGACACAACTTTCCCAGCTTTATGTTGTTGCCGTACGAAACAAACTTTAGCTGTTGTATTTTTTACATGTTTTAATATTTTATATACCTGTTACATGTATATACACATCTACCTCCCGCTTTTTATGTACGGTTGATGTTTGGTTTTTGGAATTTTGTATTGCGTATTTTATACATTTTCTATTCAATTTGATCTTCAAAATCTAGAACAGAATCATAATGGCGTAACGAGTAGGATACATGTACATACTAATGAAAATACTACATGAAAAGATAATACTTCTTACAAATTGGAATCTACCGGTGAGAGGGATGCGCTGTGCCACGCTCCCGGCTGCATGGGTACCACCATCTTGCTTGTTTCTCCTGTGAAACAGCTTTGCTGTGTTTCGGAGAGAAGGGCAAGACAGGCAGTGTAATTACTAGCACCGAGACTTTAACACCTTATGTCTCTGGATAGGCAACACATAAATGAGTTGCCTGGGCTAGTTCCAGGTAAACTAGTTTATGTTCATGATTAACCACTTACCATCAGGTTGAACGTCTGCCAGTTTGCCTATCAAACTAACATAAATATATATATATATATATATATATATATATATATATATATATATATATTTATCAAGCTCACACTCATCCGTCTGTTTCTAAGGTAGACAACTTAATGCCTGTGTTATATTATGTATCAGCCGACTAATGTTTATATTTGCATATAAATATAATAAACGAATAAACATTTACTATATATTATTCATACGTATGTAATATGTATAAACACCAGTAAGAAATTAAGTAAAAAATATACGAAGTACGTATAAGTACAAGTATAGGGTATACGAGTATTTTCTCAAAAAGTAGTGTTATTATGACATTGCAGCAGATTATTTTGTTTTAAGATTCAAAATTTTTTTTTTTTTTCAGTAATACAAATCAATTGGTGTCTACTAGATTATTGTACGCGATAAGCTTTAAGAAATTACTTCATTCTTCGAAGTTAAAAATTATAAGCAGATATTTTGAAAATACATCTTTTAACAAAGTTGGTTATTTGTAAGGGTACATCATATTTGGAATCTCGTCCCAGAAGTTGCTAAAGCAGTCTTATCGGTCTCTAACCTTTTCCAATTCTTAAATCTTACAGTTCGTAAGAAAATAGCTTCGCTTTTTTCACATGATTGTATTATTCAATATTTCTTCTTGGATTATGAAAACACTCCGGGACGGCCCAATTTCGCTCATTGCCATAATATATATATTTACTTTGTTACATTTTTTGTGTTGACTTAAAATTCCTAACGGAATGTCGATTTTGTTATTTTTTAATTTCAATTCGCTTACCCCTTATAAAAACTAAATAAAATTAATAAGTATTTATACGTAAACTGAATATAAAAATATTATTGAATATAAAATTATGAAATTCCAATTATGAGCTATAAAATAAAGAGGATATTTAATTTTATATCGATTATACGAGTAGATATTAAATAAAAAGTGCGATTATTTTTATTTTTGAATTCTGCAAATCTGTTTTAAAACGCCAGTACCTATTATAAATGTTTAATAAAATATGTGTATTACCCACGAAGGTATTACCGAATAAATTATTTACAAAGAAAGAAATTATTTTATTACAAAGAAATACCAACAATATAATTATATCACTATATAAATTAATAGATGAATCTGTGTTAGAATTTCTTGAAAAGACTTTAATACAGCTTAACAATAGTCTAAAAAACAGATACTTACAAAATTAAGATGGCATTTTATTAGATTTATAAAAATTAACGAAAAGATTTTTATTAGAAATAAAATTATAGAAAATAAAGAAAGAAAATAAATTGAAAAATAAAAGTTTACTTGGCTCATTTTTCAACAAGAAAATTAATTTCACTAATACGTAAATACCGAAAGAAATTGCTAAATTAGTTACGTCAATGCCGAGTCGAGACGGTCAAGTGGATAGAAAACGTATTTTAACAACTGTATAATAATATAAATACAGAAATAGACAATTGTGATTACAAAGCTCATATTTCTAGTGCTATATCTGTCATTTAGATTCATCTTATGCTCTAAGGTGACGGAAAACTGCCAGTTGGAAACGGAGCAATGTGACGAATTTTCCTTAAGAGAAGAGGCCACCAGAGCAGAGCACTAAAAGTTAAAGAATGTTAAAGTATTCAATACAATGCCTGAAATCACAGATGAATAAAACAAAAAATGGAAAAATCATGATCAAAAATCTTACCTGGTCAATTATAATAAAGTTTGTCCCATTCCCAGAATACATAAAAAAATTCAAACACGATTGAGCAAAGATATCTTAAATATTTAAGTATAAGAAATAGTTATATATAATATCATAAATACTATAATGATTAGTTGTGAAGATAAAGACAAAATTAAAAGACTTTTAGCCAATATTTTCATAAAAGAAATCGTAGCATTTATTTTAGCATTATCGTTTTCAAAGAAATACAGCATTTTATAATTTATTTTATAAAATCTCTATAATGACAAATCGTATCGTCAAAATATATTTTTTATATATAATAACAATGTAACGTAGTCTTGTGTTTTCATGCTATGAAGATACAAGGAATACTGGAGAATTCTTACCGACATAGTTATATACGCATGGATTAAACTTTTGTATACGACAAAAATACTTAAAAAGAAGCCTCGCATAAAAAAGGCTTACATTCAATAGAGATACATTAATTTATAGAACTTTTTCTTACATTTACTATGGGTTATTTTTATTTTTCACTTAGGTACTCGTACGTATATGAAACGCAACCGACAGCATAAATTGTTTTAGCAATGGTTTAATATTATTTACCGATTTTTCTTTAAATGTTTTGACAAATTGCTTATGATAAACTATCTCAAGAATAAACAGCTTAATATTTTTAAATAATAATTTAACGTAATAAAAAAATAAATAAAAAAACCGACTGCGTAAAATACTCTTATTATAAACAAAAAAGAATAAAACAATTTACTAGTTTTCATTTGATACCCATATTTCTACAGTAATAAAAAAATTCAACTCCCCCCCCCCCCCTTATTTCGCCATTTGCGGGTGCCATTTTGAAAATTTTTATAGCCTATGTCAGTACTAAAATTTAGACAAATCCAACGACACCTCATATGTCAAAAACCGTCCAGCCGTTTGGGCTGTAGGGAAATGGACATACATACAAACATACATACATACATACATGCATGCATGCATGCATGTATGCATGCATGTATGTATGTATGTATGCATGCATGCATGCATGCATTCATACATACATACATACATACATACATACATAATTATACAACATACATAATATTCGGCTATTTATTTTTTAATATTTGTTTTTTGTGTTTTGATTAACGTCAATCAAACCAAAAAATTGGATTGTTACGATTATCTTTGGTATGCCTTCAAGTTGCGACAGGCCAATAAATTTAGACCGTATGATACTCGAATGTATATCGAATTTCGAGACAGGTAGTATCAAATGAAAATAAAATTATTATGACATATAACATAATTCAAGTGTAAAAAAGTAAGATTTAGCTCATATTCCAAGATTGTAAATTGGCAGATATAATAATAAAACTAATAGCAAACAAGAAAAGATTAAAATATTATATACTAGGTCGGGGAAAATATGGGATAGAAATCTTGGGATTTTCGATCAAAAAAATTGCGACAAGTAGTTTTGACAGTCCTCTCTTGGTGTTAACCTAACACTTCCCAAAGAATTCTGATGAGATCGAAACAGGTAAAAATCTGAGGGTCTTCCCAACCGGGCTCTCTCAATTTTTTTTGCGGCCAAACATGTGTTTGATCTTGTGTTATTATGATGTAAAGGCCACTCCTTTTCTGTTGATCAACTCCTGCCGTTTTTTTTTTTTATTTTTCTTTTTCTTGCTTCAGACTCGTTGTTAATTGTTGGCAGTAGAGATCCAAGTCGATAGTTTCCCCGGCGGCAAAAGCTTATAATGAACGATGACCTTCATATTCCACCATACACACAGTATTATCTTATATAATAACTTTTCGTGTTAATCCGGGTGTACAGTCTGTGGAGCTTCACTACCATTTGACTCATTTTGACGACTCATTTTGAGGGAGAGCAAAACTTTAATTTTTGGTTTTCTTAATGTACTATAATTATGGAAATTAAAACCAACAAAATACAAACAGTAAAACCAAAGAATTTTTTCTTCAATTTTATACATACAATATAATATGAAAAGACTCGTTCCCCGACCTCCTAGAGAAGTTGTGGTTGGTAGCGTTGTACCATTTAAATTGGGCCGCGAAAAAATTTAACCAACGTTTTAACGCAATGTTCATTTGACGCTTGATGTTCGTAAAGTACCTACATATGAGTAGTATATTAGACCAGTATATATACAATTTATATACATATTACAAAGTATGTTAGACCAACACACAAATGACTATTTGACATATTCCGATATAAAGGATTACCCACGAGCTTATGCAAAAATAAAAATATGCAAATACGTTAATACGTTTGAATTTCAAATCATGACACAATTCACTTATGAATTTTCATCGATTTTTTAAGGCCGTATAAATAAAAAGTAGTCGTGAATTAGGCAGGACTTAAAGCTTCGTAAAAACAATTTGAAGCCACTATAATAAAGCAATTAAAAATGCTTTATTAATAACTCTTGTTTGCTATTACTTTTAATTAAATTAATAACTGTAATTATGATAATAAGTTTGTAAGCTTTCATGGTCACTTTTAATACTTTTATTCAATCAGGACTTACTGCGATTAGGTATTATTTTAAGATTCCCGTTATTTCAGTGACTTATGTGTGTATTGCGGTATCAAAATTCGTGTCTACTGAATGACAATGTCTTTTAAGTACAATAACTCGTGTATGAACCACTAATGTTTTTAGTAGTCTAATCATCTAATGCAATTGTTGGATATCGGTTGATATAGGATTGATATTTGATGTTAATGTTTGAAATAACTGACATAAACTTTAAAACATTTAACATGTATATTTCATTAAAACAGGTTCATTTTATCAAAAGTGAGATAAATACCATAGAAGTATAGGTAAGTTAATCCATTTAAATGTGTTCGACAAACAACATTATACTTAAGTAAAACTTTTATACAGATGACGCAGCGGTCACAGTTAGTATGTTAATATGAATGTAAAAAGAATATTTATTTATCATTTAATTATATGTATACCTTATAATAGTATATTGTACAAAATATTAATACAGTAAGAACAGTATTATAACATTGATTTTCACAATAAAAACATAAAATTACACAATATGCAGTTTATATATAAAATATAACAAAGGACGAAATGGTTTCACAAAAATAATTTAATTTCGTAACATATTACATTGTGGTGTCACAGCATATTTTCCACTGTAGTTCATACAGTAGGTAATGAATGATGAATGATCGTTCATACTTGGCATCAACGACGTACTCGTATATTCATTTTTTATGTATATCTGATGAAGTATATGAAAAAAAAATTCAGTTTCACAAAAAATATTTTATTGTGTATTGTAAACACAAAAATAATCGATTCATTTTGTTATATAGAGTGATTCTCTCAAGAGGCGTTTGATATTCAAATACAAGATATAGATAAACAGGATAAATACTCAAATAAATCTCAATGCTCTCAGAGTCTCGATTCAAATAAAAAAAATTAAGCATCTACATTCGTTCGAAACATGCATTTTTGTAAATAAATTCGCACCATCCGCTGTTGTCGCTAATAATGAACAAAGTCAGTCCGTATGCTAAAGGAACCATTACAAAAAACTATTTTGTTAAAAGCCACTCAGTAAAACGTAATATTATTAATATTTGTAACATAGTCGTTTTCAAATTACGTTTTAATGTAATCTCAGAGAACAATAATAATGGTCTAAGATCCGGCTGCAAAAAAAAGTGCTCTCATCAAACGTTTGCTGAAAACCTAATTTTTTCATACATTTAAGAATACAAATGTACAGGGTTGGTATCAAAAAGTGGCCGTCTGCCGACCTGTTTTTACCATCAAACAATGAATTTACATATACAGGATTCTGTGAAAGATTATTTAGATGTAAAGATGCTTGTACTTATCTATACAAATAATATCTCTGTTAAAACCTACGTTTTATTAATACACTATAATTATATCATCAAGAATAAATTTCAATAGCGCGTTTTTTTTTGTATCAGCGCCATCTCTTATCGTGTTTTTCTCTGTTCACGTATCACGTAAAAAGTACAAAACCAATGTAAATAACTTTAATACATAAAAATTAAACATAACTCACAGTATAATTTAGTTTTTGTTTCATTGTAATTAAATTTAAAAATAAATATTTAAGAAAATAGAAATAGGTACCTAGACCGCCAACGCCATCTGGTCTAAGGAATTTTAAAAACTCACAAAACTTATTTTTGAGTTATTATTTTGCTAAACTTAAAAGTTTACTAAATATGTCGGATAGGAATAGAAATCGTTTTAATATTTTAGATAAACATCATTTTCAATTAATATAAGTACTATTATGTTAAATGTCACTAAATATAAAAACGATATTCTACTATTATACGATAGATGGCGCGTGTAGGTGATAAAATATATATATTTATAATTTTTAAAATTCTAGTTAAATACCAAAATAAATTTAAGACGTGGCATTTAATCTGATTTATAATATATAAATAACAGTTAGTGTAGAGTTCCTTTTGTTGCTTTTTGGCTTGAATCTAAATTTTGAAACAGCGGCGGAAAATTATTATAATAATATATGTGTATAATACCATACAAATTTGACATACATGTGACATTAAAAGCATATTCAAATATACTGTTAATTATATTTTTGTTTTCATCGTATAATGTTATAGGTATTTTTGCTTTTTACCATTTTTTTAATCAAATTTTATTATTTATTTTTCCGTTTAAACAGCGTAAATTAGGGTGAGAGGTATCGTGTATGCCTAAACGCGTGACTCATTTTATGGATGACCGAACACCAGTTAAATTGAATTATATTTATTTTTTTAGAGAAAGAGGTCACTTGAACATCTTGGTAATAAAACAAATCAAAATGAAAAATTTGCTACATTCATATAAACTATAAAAGCTCTTTTGAATAGTCATTTTACAATACATTTGTTTATTACTTATTTAAATTACAGTTAATGTGAAGCTACCACCGATTTAAAAAGTACATATATTATTGCTGATATAAACTGGTAAGAAACTTAACAATGACACTTTTATAAAACATTGTCTTATTATATACATTTTTAGTCAGATGCCTTGCATGTACACACCGTTATTTAACCCATATATCTATCATTTATAATTTATATAATATATGTTATAAAAAGAATAAGTAGGGTAAATACGTACAAAATGACATATATGGACAAAATGACATAGTCGCCTTATTTCAAAATTGGTGGGCTTTAGCGACGTCCCCGCCACTATACCATGTGACGGCAGCCATATTTAAAATCCTGTCAGATGTTGAGCGCCATTGCCACAGTCGCGTTACAGTAACAGGTTCGAACGTGTTTCGTGCCTACAAAAGTTTATTTTACATTGGTTTTCTCCTGTTTTTTGGTGATTTATTTTTTGCTATTTTGTAATTATTTCTATTAAAATCGATGAATTATGACAGTATCCAGTGATTTCAGTTAACTTTATTGCAATTATTAGTTGTTTGATAGAATTATGATTTTTAATTAGTCTTTGTTTACATTTGGACAAAATGACATACATATACAATGGACAAAACGACATGGTATGTCATTTTTCCCGTAAAGGTTCTGTTAATTAATATTTATCATTTTGTTTAGGTGATATGCCGAGAAACTATGAAAAAAAAAAAAAACAAATCGGCAGTCTTGGAGCCAAGAATCCATGATTAAGGCTATTGAAGCGTGGAATAAAAAAAAATGGCATGGGAATTGGCCGCAAAAACATTTGGTAGTCCTCAGGCAACGCTTAGAAGACATGCACTCAATACGAACAATAATTTGGAGTCTAACTCTAAAGGATTAGGAAGATTCAAAAAAACGTTTTCAACTGAAATTGAGCAGGAGTTAGTGGAAGACATAAAGTTTTTAGAAACACGACTTTTTGGATTGACGCGTACGTCACTCCATATTCCCGCATCCAAAAACACTTTACCATCAAAGAAGAGATTGGGAGCTTCGAGGCAGCGTACAACTGCTCCGATAGATGATAGCTCAGGAAGTGAAGATTTCTTATGAGAGACAGAAGACGACGATAGCAACGCGGCTTCCATTTATTGCAATGATCTCTTTTCCCGTTCTAAGCCCGGTGATAGTTGGTTACGATGTATGATTTGTTCTCTTTGGGCTCATGCTTCATGTGCTGATGTCCCAAAGAAGACCAAACCATTTATTTGTGAATTGTGTTCTTAAAATATTAGTATGTTATTATGTCTTTACTTTGTATGTCATTTTGTCCGTAGTATATGGACAAAATGGTTTTTGTCATTGGTTACATTTTTTCTTAGTATATATTTTATTATAGTTTCTACTTAATTAAAATACTGTGTTACTCATAGCCAATGAACCTAAGATGAGTAAAAACAAATGAGACTGATTATAATTAAGTTAAATAAATAAATATGATTAAAAAACAAAACACCATGTCATTTTGTACGTACTTTCCCTATTTTAATAACAATTAAATCGTAAAAATATTAACACAATTAACACATAAATCCAATTTCTATTACACAAGTTTAAATAATTCTATTTCTTCAACACATTCTTACGCGTTACACAAGAATATAAGTAAAAAATCAAGAATATAAGTAAAAGAAGTAATTATTCTATTTGTATAGATTTTATAAGCATAATCCTATTTCGGTATGTTTTATAATATACGTTCTATTTCTTAAGATTTTATTTGAAAATAAGTCCCACCTGCTTCCAAATTTATTCAGGATTTATTTTTCTCTTAATATATTTTTGTAAGTAAACTATGAACATTATTTTAGTATTAGATTAAAAAGTTCGCAGTTATTTTTTTTTTTTTTTTTTAATAATATATATTTCAATTTACAATTATTACTTTTATCATAAATATAAACAAATGGTCTCGTTCATTGAGTTTAATTCTAAAGTCGTCAAGAAACCGTAAAAAATTATGACTTAAGAATTTTATTAAGTTTTAGTTTATGGCGATTTGACATTACAAATACTTCTAATAATAAATGGAATTATTCGATGAATATGAAAACTTATTACTTACTGGACTTAGACTTGAATTAAAACATAAATACATACAAATTTATAATAAATATATACAAATATATTTCTGTAATAATTTTTTTGATTTTTTATCAAATTATTAGGTCTTAGAAAAATAAGTTATAACAAAGTTAAACTGAATCATCATGAATCATGACTATAAACGACCCACTGCTGGACAAATGTCTCTTTTCCACACAAGAGAAAGGGTGAAGCTAAATCAACCTCGCTGCTCCATTACGGGTTGGCGGCTAATTTTACTACCTTGAATACCTAACAGTCGAGTCGCTATCAGGTGTCTATGACAATAACCAGGACCAACGGCTTTACGTGCTCTCCGAGGCACGGAGGAGAGATCCACAAGGACACACATACATCCAGACCAGAAACATACATTTGTACAAATACAAATATCCTCCAAGCCGCCAGCGTTAAGGCGATTCGCACCACTACACCAGAACGGTTGTCAAAATAACCACAAATTACCCCAAATTTTTATTGTTAATATTTATAAAAATCGACTTACATACATTCGTACATTACGTATGTACACTTCACAACAATATAATAAATAATAAACATGTATTAGTTTATATTTAAACTTTTATACAAAATTTCAATGTGTAACCTTCATTTATCTATTCATAATAATACGTCATATATACCTTCCTTTTCGAATATATCAAATATTTAAGCTTTCTGTACATACTATTCATATCAGTTTATCGTGTAACAGAATCTCCTTCGTTATATAATTTTAAAATAACAAAGGCTTCACAGAGTATACGAGAACTATTTGACAAAATAATCAATGCAAAGTTTGATAGATGAAAGCCGAGCGCACGTACATAGCTTCGTTATCTCGTTCAGGCCTCGCTGCCGAGCCGTAGCACAGCAGTCTAACCTAACTTTAAACTAGGACTTCGGAATATGTGTCGGGATTTCTAATACGACGGTCTTGTACGTGTTACCCTGAACGTTATATTCCCAAATGTTTGAATATTTTATTAAATCTTCTTATAGTTTGTTCGTTTAGTAGCGATTTAGCTGTATACTAGTTTACTATTTTAATTGTATCTTTCTTGACAAACTTTAAAGAAATTTTTGTCATAGTAACAAGAATTTCCGAAACAAGATTTAATCAATAATGTTAGTCGAAAATATAATAATATAAAATATTTACGAGTAGTTGTATTAACTAGTATTAATGTAATAAAATGCCTAATTTAATAGGCATGATCACAATTCTAATAAAATTAAGTATGAAACATTCAGGCAAATTATTAACAATCACTTAGCACGGTCATATTACAATAACTACAATATTACTCGAATGTTCGCGATTCACGATTGATTAATTCAATATCGATATGATATTAAATTGTGTTTATTAAGTTACACCTTATTATATTTACTTATATGTCGATATATGTTCATATTTATTGACAGGAAATGAATTGAAAATACGAAATAAACTAGCATCCATACCTTTGTTACTGCACACCAGACGCGTCGATATCACGACGTATTCAGTGCTGCACCTGCTCACACAATTTGCTAACTTTAGATCACAATTTGCTTAAAGTATTAACAATTTTGAAGCGAACACCAACTCTCCAACATTATATTTGTAAATCTGATGATAACCCCTCAAACTTTCCATCTTGTTATTCTCACTTCTAAAAAATAATATTACATAGATATAAAGCTTACAAAAGAAATTGGAATTCGGCGTTGAAGTAGACTCTCACTTTGATATCACATTTCAAGAAGTATTCCAATAACTGACTGAAGTTGAAACTTTATATTCCTTTAATTTATTATAAATATTAATCTAAATGTTAATCTTCGAATATTCAAAAAAAAAAATTTTAGATACAGAACAAAACATTTTTAGTTGAATTATTCAATACGAAACGCGTATAAAAACCACAATCCAAAAGCAATAACGATAACGGCGAAATGAGTTGCAAATTATTGCAAAGGCTGTATATAGTAAAATCCCTATTTTGCTGCCCAATTTAAAATAACAAGCCGTTCCGAATGCATATATAGACATAATATTGTAACTGGTTCGTGTCACCGGCTTTGGCGAGCTAATCGCAGTGGGGACGGTTGATTTCATGCACCGGGTTTGCCTTTTTTGCGTCGCGCCGGTATAACTGGCTTCATTGTGCAAGCAACCAGAGCTACGCAGATTATTGAGCCAATTTATTTCAGCTGAATACTCTTTAAACTTCATTATACTGATCACTATGGGATGAAAAGTTAGCAATGTTTTACAGCTATTTTTAATCAAAATAAATTAATTTAAAAAAATCAATCTAATTTAATTTTTTAATATTTTTTTATTGCCAGTTGGTAGTTAATATATAATTGTTAGTAAAGTAAACGAACATTTGGTTTCAAATGAATATACAAATAGAAAGCTACCATTTTTTTATATACTCGTATATAAATTTATGGCACACTTTAAATCTAACGTATTAGCGTTAATCTTACAGAATGATGATCGGAAAATGCTTAAATAAAACGAGGTTTAAAAAATAAAGGCATTCGACCAGGCCGTCGACGGCGTCGATAAATCATGGGAGTTACGCCCCCCGGGCGCTGTCGGCGAGGACGGTGTAACGTGCAAAAACATCCTAAATCTGTCTGGACCCACCCTTGTAATCGCTAGATAATGGGCTGAAATTGAAAAATCATCCCTGTTATGTGTAGGGTTTGGAAACCACAACGTGATTTATCATGTTTTAAATCTGTATGTGACGTTTAGGAATTAATCAAGAAGTCAAAGTCTGACTTGAGAATTATACTTTATACATAAATGATAAACAACTGAAAAAAAACTGAAACAATTAATTAAAATAAAAATTAAATCTTTTGACATAATATTTTGGTACGCGTTCGTTTCGCCAAAATCCGAAAATAGTTAAACCGATATATTTTTATTTATTAATCTTTTTTTTTTTTTTTTTTGTTCGCTTCAACATTGGAGTAGTTTAGATTTTTTTTTATTACAATAGTCACCGGGTCGTCTAACAAACTTTTTATTACTTTTCTATTTTATTTAGGGCATTTTTTTATATTTTACTTAGTGTTTAACCAATATAATTATTTCTCCAACTAAATTACCTTTTCGTTTAAGGGTAAAATCCTTAGGTAAGAGAAAAAAATAATAAAGCACTTCTTTTTACAGTTTTCTATATTGGAAATATTACTTTTAACTATTTTCAATACTAATTAAATGCATAGAGAGATAAAGAGATATGCTTTATGTGAAATAAAAATCATTGCTCTTACTTTGAAGTACGAAACATAGTTTCAGATTTATCTCTATATATTTTCTATAGACATTTTAAGTTAGAAATTTCAATTTGGCAATCGATAAATGATAATAGTAGTAATAACAAATAAATATTTAAACTCATAATATAATCGAAAATTTATTTGTAACATAAAATTTATGCATACTAAAGTTCAAGATGTTGCGCTCAGTAAAATGTTAGCTTTGTTCACTTTAATACCCAAAATGCAACAAAACTAGGTTGTAAACTGAGCTGTAAAAGATCTTTATAGTAGTTTAACTCAATCATTAGGAGGTATCGCATTAAACACGAGCAGCTTCGAACATTGTTGATGTTGTAAAGATGTGTAAAAGTGAGATTTGTTTAAAATATTATATTTGCACTAAATGCAATAACAACCCTCCTTCTATATGGAAAAAGTTTTTTTTTCCCAACAGTAGGACATTTACAGACAGTTCAGTATACCAATAAAAATATAATGTACTAAGAACTAAGATAAACATAAATTTACGTTTTTGACCAAAAATATATTCTTTGATGCTTAAATATATTTTATAATAGATATCTTTAAAACAATTATTTTACAGCAATCACATAACTCTTACTTTTTATTGTATATCTAGACTTTATATATATTTTTCAAATAAATTGTACTGTTATCTTTGACATTTTAACCATTATGAAAAACGATCTTATTAATCTAAATGTATTTTAAAGGTAATTTACTATCAACCTTTATATGACTCCTATAAACGTCATAAAACTTTTCTAAATTTGTTATAACATTCTTAGGAAACAACGAGTTATTGCACATTTCAGGAGTCAAATATGGACGTATTATATTATCTTATATATAAAATTCTCGTGTCACAATGTTCGTTCCCGTACTCCTCCGAAACGGCTTGACCGATTCTCATGAAATTTTGTGAGCATATTGAGTAGGTCTGAGAATCGGCCAACATCTATTTTTCATACCCCTAAGTAATAAGGGTTGTTCACCCTTAAAATTTTTTTTTTTTAATTTTTGGACGAAAGTTTTTGTTTTTATTTTTTATAATGTGGCATTAAAAATACATACAAACCTAAATTTTTACTTTTTTATCACCAACCCCTATTTTTTTATAGCCATTTTGGTAATTTAATCAATGACTTAAAAATTATTTATATGGCAAAACAACGTTTGCCGGGTCAGCTAGTTTTAGTTATAAAAGTGCTGACGTTGTATTAATATGCGTTAGAAATGTCTGAGACAGTAACAAAATGGTAAAAGTCAACCACTTGATCGACATTTCGTCACTTTATTGAACCTTCATCATCAATTCATGAAATGTCAATTAACTAAAATACCAAACATTGGCATTTAGAAATTATTATACTACTATTATTATTATTAATTATGTATTGAGTAGTTATTTACTCATAGTGTGTCCATATATTTGATATATATTAATCAAGTTAATATTTAATAACATTTGTATAGAAATAATTTCAAAATTTTAATATTTTTTGAATTATAAATTCAGTTTTAATTATTTATTTATTTATCAAATAAAGAACAATCTAACTTATTCATTACAAACACCATTAAAAAACCACAGGTTTGTGACAATGCTATTTAGTAACCAAACAGCAAATTTAAAACATCACATATTTAAACACACCCTCTTATTAGAAGCAAAGAACTGAACAAACCATATAGAAAGATGCACACAATCAAATAGAGCTATCAAGTCACGGTTGTATCAAGAAAGTGACTTTTAAATTTACTTTTTAACTTAATTGACGTAATGCTTTCAATCAATTTAGACGGTTAGATCATTTATTAAATGAAAGCGTTAATTTCTACCATGTCAAGCTACTGTGACCATAGAAGCGTCAGCGTTCGTAGCTCGCACAGACTCGCCGCTATCATCTGTCAAGGTCCGTGCAGACAGCGATCAAATTGAGAATTGGAGGCTTATTGCCATTTGATAATGCCGCGCTTAGCTCAAACTCCATGAGCAAAGAGATATTAAATACCCCACTCCATTGACGCTGATCCAGATAAAGAGAGTTTTTCTGGTCTTAATGTTTTTACAACATAGAAGAACTATAAACATATTTCGATTTAAATATTAATTTCGTTAAGTATTAATTTAATTCGTTAAGTATTAATTTAATTAAGTATTAATTTCGGAGTATGATTGTACCCATAATCGACATTGTTATACCTATATTAACACATATCCTAAACTACTCCATTACAAACTGTGAGTTCCCTGAGGCCTGGAAGGCTGCACAAATTACCCCAATTCCAAAAAAAGCTAATACCTCCAATATTACTGACTTCCGGCCTATCTCCATATTACCATTCCTCTCAAAAGTTTTGGAGAAGTTAGTGCATCAGCAGCTCAGTCGATTCCTTTACAAATTTAATATCCTTAACCCGTTACAGTCCGGATTCCGTCCTGGTCACAGTACAGTCACAGCTCTGGTTAAGGTTACCGATGACATTAGAATGGGTATGGACAACAAGCATTTAACAGTACTCACCTTATTAGATTTCAGTAATGCATTTAATACTGTGGACTTCGACATACTGTTGGGTCTACTGCGCTCTCTCAACATATCTCCATCAGTAATTGACTGGTTTCAAAGTTACCTTACAGGGCGCCGGCAACGCATTCGCATTGAAGAGGCTGTTTCGTCTTGGAGTGATGTGAACGCCGGTGTACCTCAAGGCGGCGTCTTGTCTCCTCTCCTCTTTTCATTGTTCATTAATTCAATAACGTCCAATATAACTTCTCTCTATCACATGTATGCAGATGATATTCAAATTTACTTCCAGTCTACTCTTGAAAGCTTAACCACTAAACAATCTAATTTAATATAATATTCCTATGTGTTACTTCTTAGATACATTGTTTTCATGCGATTGCCAAGTCAATCTATTTATTTAAAACATCAAAGATTTTTAATATTGATATGATCACTATACGATGTTGTTAGGTTAGCTACTAACGTAATAACTTAAAACAGAAGAACCCTTAAGTAAGGTTTGAATAAATTAGCCGACTTGGTATTACATGGATCTCACAACTTTTTACGGAAGAAGAAGTGAGTTGCGAGACTTGGTTTCTTTTTACAAGTTATGTTTTTGATGGCATCTCATTTCTTTTTGTAGACAGTCCTACTTATTTTCCTTTCCGGTGTCTTCTATTTCTTTAATATCAACAACGTATTTTCTTAAAGCCTTCGCTAGGTCTAATGAGCTTTTCTTATTTTTGTAGATATTCTTCCTCTTTTTCTTTTCCGATACGATACAGATATATAATTTGATTGTCATGTCATACATATTGTGATCTCAAGTTGACAACTTGAAATACTTGACAAGAGAGATGAATGAAGTATGTTTAGCCGGAAACAGTGTTGTCAGATTGCTGTCGATTTTTTACACCTAAACTTCCATAAAAATAAACTTTTAAAAAATATTTAAAAAAGTGAATGTATACTTATGTACGTACGTAAAAAGTTATACTTATATTAAGACGATGCGCCGAGTTAATGGTTGGTGCGCGCCATCTGTAAATAGACCCTGAAAACCCACTAAAACAAAGTACTCGTCAAGACGAATCAAAGGAGCCGAAACTCGATTGGGGTGCGTCGTTTTATTACAGAGTTCCTATGACCACCTTCTAGCTACATCATCAAACCCTCGTTACCATTGAAAGACAAACTACTCGTCTAGAGGATTCAAACGAGCCCGAACTCGATGAGGCTGTGTCGTTTCATTGCGAAGTTCTTATGACTGCGTTCCAACTCCATTATTAGATAAGACTCTGGTAACTATCTTAAAACAAAGTACACGTCAAGACAAATCAAACGAGCCAAAATTCGATGGGGTTGCGACGTTTTATTACAGAGTTCCTATGATCACCTTCCAGCTCCATCATCAGACCCTGGTTACCTTTGAAAGACAAACTACTCGTCAAGACAATTCAATCGAGCCCGAACTCGATGGGGTTGCGTCGTTTCATTACAGAGTTCCTATGAGCACCTTTCAGCTCCATCACCAGACCCTGGATACCATGAAAGACAAACTACTCGTCAAGATGATCCAAACGAGCCCGAACTCGATGATGTTTTGTCGTTTCATTGCGAAGTACCTTTGCCTGCTTTCTAGCTCCATCAACAAATCAGACTTCGGTAGCCATCTAAAAATTAAGTACTCATCAAGACGAATCAACGAGACTAAATTCGTTTTGTTTGCGTCGTTTTATTATAGAGTTCCTATGACCACCTTCCAGCTCCATCATCAGACCCTGGTTAGCATTGGAAGATAAATTACTCGTCAAGACGATTCAAACGAGCCTGAACTCGATGAGGTTGTGTCGTTTTATTGCAAAGTTCCTATTGCCACCTCTCAGCTCCATCATCAGATCAGACCCTGGTAACCGTCTTGAAACAAAATACTTGTCAAGCCGAATTAAACGAGCTGAAACTCGATGGGGTTGCATCGTTTCATTACTGACTTCCTTTGACCACCTTTTAGCTACATTATCAGACCCTGGTTACCATTGAAAGATAAACTACTGGTCAAGAGGATTGAAACGAGCCCGAACTCGATGAGGTTGTTTAGTTTCATTGCGAAGTTCCTATGGCCACCTTACAGCTCCATCATCCGATCAAACCCTGGTAACCATCTAAAAACAAAGTACTCGTCAAGGCGAATAAAACGAGCTGAAACTCGATGGGGTTGCGTAGTTTTCATTAGGGTGTTCCTATTACCACATTCCAGCTCCATCACCAGACCCTGGTTACCATTGAAAGACAAACTACTCATCAAGACGATCCAAACGAGCCCGAACTCGATGAGTTTGTGTCGTTTCATTGCGAAGTTCCTATAGCCACCTTCCAGCTCTATTATCAGATCAGACCCTGGTAACCATTTCAAAACAAAGTATTCGTTAAGACAAACCAAACGAGCCAAAACTCGATGGGGTTGCGTCGTTTCATTACTGAGTTCCTATAACCACATTCCAACTTCATCATCAGACCCTGGTTACCATTGAAAGACAAACTTACTCGTCTAGAGGACTCAAACGGGCCCAAAATCCTTCCTTTGGCTACCTTCTAGCTCCTCCATCAAACCAGCACCATGTAATCATAATATTGCATTGTCACATGATTTACTATTATTTTGGATCAAATCTAATTTGCAAGATTTGATGACAAATATCGAAACAGGTGAAACAAAATAAAAGCTTGTAAAAAGTGAGTTGACACATCCAGCGCAATGAAGTAAGTTAGCGCAATTGCGCGGCGCCTACTACTTAGTTTTATGTTGTCGGTTTTTTGTCACAGAGTACACGCGCATCGTATAAAAATTTACTCTCATCAAGAAGTTATAGCTTTAAAATACAAAAGTTATTTTGAGTCCTTATTTTCTATATTTATTTTTATTTATTTAATGTTAATATACATTAATTAACAGTTATTGCTGTTATGACTCACTTAATCAATCAGGTGCATTCTAATAATGACATAATTATATGAACTCAAAAATGGTGATCACGCTGGCGAAATGGTGCGCGCTGTTGTATATTAAGCGGGAGATCCCGGGTTCAATCCCCGGCAGAGTAAATTTTCTTTCTCTGATCTGCTTTGGTGGGAGTCTTTGGTAGTGGCTAGTTACCACCCTATCGGCAAAGACGTGCCGCCAAGCGATTGAGCGTTTTGCTACAATGCAGTGTAGAAACCGATTAGAGGGATAGGTTTAATATAGCTGCCAACTGAAAAAAATAAAATAACTTACGTACGGGAAGCGTGGAAGCCGTGGAGCGGGCAAATCACCTCAGCCAGTCGCGGTTATGATTTATTAGTGTTCTTTAATACTTTGCGTGATTTTGGTACAGCTACATAAGACATGTCCCATTCTTGCTTTTTCATTCCGTTGACCATTTTACAGGTTACCTTTGAAGATAATTATATCTAGGTACCTATCTACACCTATTATTCCACTATGTTATACTTGTACGGGTACATTGATTCATTCACTGCAAATGTAACTTTGTAATCCTATATATTTATATGGGATTACAAAGTTATTTATGCAGTTGGTGTATCTAGAAAACTGGACAGAAATTGCAAAATATTTGAATTTTTCCTTGGTTTATATACTAAACACTAATGGTATTCTAAATTTGAAGCTTTTATGTCTGCTAGAAGTGCCTTAGAGTTTTGATGATCGGTCAGTCAGTGAGTGACAAAATTCGAAACTTTGACTAATTATAACTCTTAAACTACTGGTTCAAATTGAATGAAATTTGAAATATACCGTGTTTATACAATGCCTGCTTGGGTATTGAAAATTCAGACTTCTAGTTTTATCCACAACGAAGTTATAGGGGGTCGAAAATGGCCTGAGTTGCTTCGAGAAAAGATAGTACGGCCGTGCCACTTTTTTTTTTTTGCTCGACTTGGCGGAGGCACTGCCGTGCCTCCAGATAAAATATTTTATAAGTATAGATAAGTTTTTTCGCTTACGTTAGCTATGGATAACACACGTGTTCCGCTTGGGGGCCCCAGCGCCATATCCTGGTGGCCGTGATAGCGGAGACCTCTCTGGTCGCTGGATTCTAGCGAGTATTCTGGCACGTTTTGCATTCCAGCGAGTCCCACATACCCGCCACCTCTTCGCGGCAGGATGCGTAAATACTCATTTCCCAGCGAAAAAAACAATTGTAGGGAAATTATCCGCCAACCCGCAGTGGAGCAGCGTGGTGGATTAAGCTCCAACCTTTCTTCTATATGGAGATGAGGCCTTCGCTCAGCAGTGGGTGGTTTACAGGCTGATACAATACAGTACAGATTGTTTGAGTATTCTTTCAACAGAGATTCGAATTGCCTTTGCAAAAGATGAGTACCTTGTACCTATAATTCTTGATATCACTTCAACATATGATAATGACATGACAGAAAATGCTACAACTGAGTATTCCTCCAAGGCTAGTACATTTCATTTACAATCTGCCAATTTGCAAATCCATGAAATATTAAATGGAAATATAAAAACGGTACAAAATTAAATATATGGGTGTCTGGCTTCTATATACCGTCCTTCGAATGGGGGTTCTGTAGACGTTATAAATCACGTTCCGCATGAAAATAAAATACATACCAGTTCTACGGTTTTAAAACTCTATTGAGTTTGTTCCTTCAAATGCACCAATCAATCTCCTTCATATCTTCTCCATTCTACGTGACATTATCGAACTCATCTGTCCTATCTTGGCACTATTGAAAGCCATTAATACTAATTAATAATAATAAGTATAGATAAAATCTCTTTGGTTGGAACAATATGATAAACATATCATACAATATACATCGGTAAATATAAACATGTTAAGTAAATACACATGGATAATGCAAATCGTATGTTGTTTCATGACTAGGACAGTGGAACAATGTGAGCCGTGTTTGTAAGTCAGATTTAATTTGCATAAATAGTCGAATACACAAGGCCCAAAGTAAACCATTCTAAATTCGATGGTCGGAAAGTTGTATCTCAGCAAACATGGACATTCGGAGCGGCAAATGTGACCTGAATTAATATTTGACCGTTTGGACCATACGCTTGGCGGAACAGTCAGTATGTGAATTGACGGCTTTAGATTATTCTTAAAGTTTATTGGAAATGTCATAAAATTATTCTAACATTATAAGTAACAGAATTAGGACTGTCATGAGAGTGAAAATTTACTCCCACTCTTCTGTACTAAAAACTCTTAAGCAATGTTAATTTTAGTATTTTTAAAACACTTAAACATAGTCTTCGAACTTGCAATAAAAATAAAACGTATATTTTTTTTTTTTTGTTTGACTTGCTGATCATAATAGTCGTATAACGGTTGTACCTTAGATCGTAATAATCAACAGTCTAATTTTGGAGATTAGTATTCAGGCTCTTCTTGGGCATATTTAGGTTAGTCTACAATTGAATATTCTAAAATTATTTAATATTATTTGTCTGTGGTAGAGAGAGTCGTTGATTAGAGAGCCCTGTTTATTTCAGTCGGAGTTTCTAACGGACGGCTTTTAATAATTTAGGATTCCTTAATTAATGTGTCCTATATTTAAGCCTATTTCGTTTTACATACTTTTTATGCTCATAAAATATTTCATTTAATTAGTTGTTTATTTTTCGTAAATAGTTTAGTTTTATAAAATAAAAAAGCTTTGGGCAGATTCGAAAGGTAATAAATGACGTAAAACTCATTGGTGTGAAATCAAAAAAAAAATCTAGAACAAAGCGATAGTCCATGCAATAAAATCAAGCATAGTCGAGTATCTCACATTCCTCCTGTAAAAATTGCATGCTTAGTTTGTAAATAATGGTGGGGTTGTTCATTGAGCGAACGTAGCAACGGGCGGCATTAAATATTTCATTTTAGAGAAGTTTTTATTGCAGGCACCGAACGTGTCTGCGATAAACGGAAAGAACGTGACTAGAGAAAGCCCTGTCGATGGAGGTACGCTTTCCTCCAAATATAATCCTCTAGACAAGATTACTCCCATAAGATTAATATTAACACTGCACATTATGATAACGGGATTAAGAAATCGTGATTTAATCTTTGTTATTAAGAACAAAACTATCGAAAAAAAATTATGTTTTATTTTTCGTTTGACGCGACACGCGAGCGTTATTACTGAATATTTTACTACAATTCAGAAAGTTAAAAAAAGAAGTAATACTTCTAAGCTTGTTATTATTAATGAATGAATTTTATTTTCTAAGCCGGTGAAGAAGACCTTATTCGGTCAGTCGTCACGTCAGTCTACATTCTTTACGACTTTTTTTTGTTTGTTTAGTACTCTTGGTAGGAAACATTAATTTCTTGTTTTATGTATTCCCGCTCGACTCTTCATTTTTCCCAATGTGTACGAAATTAAATTTCAATCCCAACGTAATTAGTCAGAGTAGGTACGTAAATTAAACAAAAATATTTTTAGTTTTGAAATATATAAGTTTATTATGGAATTATTTTTACTAACAAAAATAAATTTTATCAAATAAATGAAGATTACAATATCAACGTATAAAAATTGCGACTATATTTATTAATATTTCCAGCTACGTTTAATTTTACATCTATGTTCGTCCGTGTATCGAGCTCTTCCGTGTATAGCGACCAAACTTTGCCTAATACACTTTAAGTTTAGTATAATCTCTCAACCAACGCGATAATTGAGATTCCCTGTATATGACAATTGTAATCTACGCACAATATAATTGTGGCATGCATTAGTGATAAAACGTTCAATTGATAGACATATTACGAGTTATGGAATTAAACATAATACATAATATGATGCTGTAATTAATATGTATGTTCGACAATACATTAATAACAAAATGTTGTAGTTTGTTGATGTTTTTTTTTTTTTTTTTTTTTAATAGCCGTTATGGTTTTTATAAAAATACCAATGCTTAGTTGTGGCAAACAGCGAAAGACCACAGAGCGCCATTCGTTTCGTGTTAATGTTTTTCGACCACAACGCGTTTTGATCATATAGACTTGTCATATCAATCAGCTTATTAGCAACCACGGTAGAAAATGACACACAGTAGGTATTTCAAAAATAATTTATTTAATTCGGCGTCATAAAAATCGAATGGTGTTAATGCATGCTTATTTGAAAATTTCACTTGTGCTGTATTTTTTTCTCCTCTGAAACGCATCATGATCATTTTCATGATGTGGTCGTTTTGCAAAAATAACAATATCCTGTGTGTGTGTGTGTGTGTTTTTTTTTTTGTGTTTAAAAAGCTTACTCAGTTATAGACTTTATATATTATCATCATTATCGTGGTATCATGAGTATATCGTTAATTTTTTTATACTTATTGTAATCCACGAAGCCGCTCTAGTGAGATTATCTTTTTGAGTCTAAGCTGAGTGAAGTAAAATTAAAGATGTCATGACTGTTACTTATAAGCTGGTATGCCTCTGGTTATCGTGGTTGTCTTTAGGGACTGGACCCCGTGGTTTCAGCCGCGTAAGACCCGATCACGAGGGAATTTCATAACAATTAAACTATGTTTTAAGCTGTCTTAACTCTATCTATACGCCAAGTTTAATCGCGAACAATTCAGCAGTTTTATCACTAAAAAGTTACATACATCTATCCATACGTTCATTAATTTGTCTACCTATCCTCATAATCTTTCATGTTTATAATATTAATACCTATTTCAATTCAATCAGTTCTATTTACTTCAAACTCATACAATATTGTAAAACAAAAGCCGCTATGATTAAGTCATAAAATCGTTTTATGTTTCCTCTTATAACATAGTTCTTGATTTTACTGCTCGTGCTGCTTGGGACAGGTTTACGATATGAAACTCAGGAAGTAAATAGCTCGGGATCGTATCACCCTTAATATTACAACTACATAAATTTATATATAAAAAAACCTCTAAACAGTCACAATATCGATAAGAAATATGTGGGAGCCCATAGTCACATATTTCTTATTCTTTAGTTAGAAGAAGATTTATTTTTATTTTTATTATATTAGTCTTCTATAAAACCTCCTTTATTTTTAATTTTTTTTTGTTTTGGCGGGAAAAATTGTACCTAAACGCACGTCCCGTCGCCCGGGGAGACAACGTGATAGTGTGGGGCCCTCACCCACTAAAATAACCCGCCGTGCGCCCTCACCCGCCCTTACAAGGCGGGCCACGGGTACCGCGTACGTTGCTCCGTGGCCCACAGGCGGCAGCTCCATCGAGCACTCTCTACTGTGCGACGCCCCGCGCACTTGGGCATCGCACCTTCGCGGTAGGCAATTTCGGCGGACGGTGGGCAAACCCCGACCCTACCGTCCGCAGCCTCGGCTAGGGCGGCATCAGACGCATGTGAGCGCGTCTGCGCCGCCCCGCGCGCCGGCGGCGAATTGGGTCCAAAAGGATTGAGTCCTCCCGGGCCTTCTTCGCCGCCTCCTTCTGTGAGATGACGTTCTCACAGAAGGTTGCGACCGCGGTCCAGGCCCTATCACCGCCGACCATCGCTCGCGTAACGGCCGGCAGCGATAGGTCCTCTCCAATGACTGCAGCGAGATCCCGGCGCTGCTCAGCCCAGGCCGGGCACGACTCGAGCGTGTGTTGCGCCGAGTCCTCGCTGCAGTCGCAGTGGTGGCAGCCCGGAGTCTCTATAAAACCTCCTAGTGCAAGTCGGACAGGCACTGGAGGGTTGGTTCGTACCACGGTATTATACTTATTTCTAAATAATGTCAAACAATAAAGAGCGAAAAGAACGTACTTCTTTTATGAAAACTCATTTAATATATAATTTATATTATATATTGTAGTCATGACGTAATTTTTTTTTAATATTTAAAGAGTTCTACCTATTACAACGCTATTAGGTTTCCAAAATTACAGGTCTGTAACAGGTAAGTGAATAGATGGAAGAACAGATATAGCAATGTAAAAAAACGGTTTCGACTCTCTAGATACAAACACACTTTCCGATTATCTTTTAAAGATATATTACGAGTACTAAGTTTATTCTATTTATATTATAAATGTTAAAGTAACTTCCTAACTTCATTTTGTCTTGAAAAAGTCCTAAGCACCGGAATCTTTATAGTGAGACTATTATTCATAGCAAGACATGTTACTGGCAGACCCTGTGTACTCTCTTCGTATTAGTTTACCCATAAACTATTATTTTATTGCAAAGAAACGACGCATCAACTCAATTTATATAATGAAGTAAAAATGTCCAATATATATTGAAAATACACTTCAAAGCAAAAATTATACTCGTCACTCAAATAAACTCCATTTATACGAAATCCGATAAACAACTTCCAATCTACCGTATCTCAAACTTTAATCCTTAATCTAAAACGAAATAATGAGCTATAAAGAGTTTCTGTAAATACAGAATAGTTAAAATAAGTAAAGTAAACGCGAGTGTAATTAATATTTAACTGTGAAAATTATGTCGCAATAATGAGTACAACAATGTTTAAACTTACATTAGGTTACTCGCTGTGGGACTTATATCGCTGTTATGTGTCAACCAGGCGTATTTAGTGCATGACTAATCCTTATTTATTGTTATTATACATATATTATTGCGTAAAATTTCGCACAAATTATGTAGATTATAAGAACGACTATATGTTTGGAAATAAATTTAAAATATTGTTTGGAGAATTTTTAGATCTGTTTTATTTCTAACCGAGTTGGCCAAGTTGATATAACACATGAATATAAACTACGGTAGCAGGTTCACACTCAGGCCAACTGTATTTTACGACAGAAAAGCAAAACATCATAAGAAAACCTAGTTATAATTACGCCTCGTCCATCCGCCCTAGATTAAGATTCATAGAATAAGATTCATAGAATAAGAAAGAGACGCAAACTCAGCGTCTAGTCGGCCCACCCGACATCCGCTGTGCTGAGAATGTAAAGTCATGTTAAAGACATTAAAGATGTAGCCTCCAAATCGGTAACACGTCTTTAATCATTTAATATTGAGTTAGTATAGTAGAAAGACATTAAAGCCTTTAAATCGGTTACATGTCTTTCATATTTTGTTTTTATTAATTTAAATTCAGTTATTTAAAAGTTAGTTACTGTAAATAGATTTCAAAAGGTAATTCTCAAAACAAAGTTCAAAACAAGTTTCAAATTTGACATATTCGTTAATATTATCCACCAATTCGCAGTAGAACAGGTTCCTTGATAAAAGAAATAGTCATGTAAAAGAAATAATCAAATTTACCTCGCTGCTCCAATGCAGGTTAACGGATAATTCCTCTACCATAAGTATAGATCGTTATCAGGTGCTTGTGATACTAACCGGGACCAACATCTTCACGTTCTCTCTAAGGCACGGTGGGGAGACCCATAAGGACAAGAATATAAACAAATATTATTAAATAAAAAAAAATAAAACATGCATTATGATAAAATCTTGACGTCGAGCGTATTGACTTTCAAAAAAGAAAGTATTAAAACTTACACTTCACGACTATTTTAATGTCTTCATATAATTACAAAATTTTCACAAAATAAAAACCGACTTCAACAGGCGTGATGTTATATCGATTGTATAAACAATGCATATAAATGAGATTGCAGCAACCACGACAGATTTGCTATCATTTATTCAAGAGTTCCGTTCCATGTCCCCGAAGATCTTCATCAGAACATCACCCGACTAGAAAGGGACCACGGGATGCTCTTCCAAACTATCCTATACAGTTTTTTTTTTTTTTTTGTTCATTTTACATCAACAAGTAATAAAATGATATCATGTTGATGATATACACGTAGGCGAAGTCAAATACGTATTATTAGGGGTAACTCAAAAACTAATAGTCAGATCTCTTTCAAATTTAAATGGGACCACATGACAAGCATCAACTTTTGAATATAAAAAGAATCATTAAAATCAGTACACCCAGTTAAAAGTTATGAGATTGGTGTTTATACACATAAAAAAAATAATGCCGACGAATTGAGAACCTTCTCCTTTTTTGAAGTCGGTTGAAAAGAAGTCAACATGAATTCTAATCATGTTACGCAAATAATTTAACGATTCAATCTCATAAGCGACGCTTTATAAATTCGTTCCTTAAATAAATGACCTGCGAGAAATAGAAAGTAATGAAAGTACACTCAATTTACATAAGTCCTATACAAAAGGAAATATTTATCTATATAAAAAACTTCATTGGATCGAACTTAAAATAAAATTAGTTCAATTTCTTTACATACTGTTCTCTTATATTTACGTGTTATATATAGACTTTTAATTAAATCAATTTCTTTAGTAAATATTGTGGGCTGTTAATATTTATTTCCTAGGTAAGAATTACCGTTGTTTAGAGAAAAAAAAGCAAAGGTTCTTTAATTTGTTGCATATATTTACACTAGATGACTCATTCGATTTTATCCGCATCGTTACTGCTCTGCTAAGTAATATCATAATATTTTACGATCTTCACGACTCTCTTTCTAAAACAATTTTTCATAAAATAAATTAAAATTTCAGGGGTAATATATTGCATTAAATAAAACTACAGTATTATATATATTTACAAAATCAAAGTTAAAAGATGAATATGTACAGATAATAAGCATAATCATAAAATTATAATAACCACTATTCAACTTATCTTTATAAATAATGTCTGAATAAAATGGTGGCAAGAATGGTGCCATCATTTCTTCATTAATAGCAATTCCGATTCTCTAGGTAAAAAATGAACCACTCTTAACCACCAGAGAGCGCGACGAGAGCTACACTTGACTTTGCACAACCTATTATTTAAAAAAAATAGAATTTTTTTAGCTGAGTCCTAAGCCCAGCTCTTGAGGCCATCTCCTTATCATAAGACAAAGCCAATGTGTCAAAACAAATTACGTCCCATAAGCACGCGTACAAGAAAGTCAGTATGGTCCGAAAGGATCAATCTTTCCTCACCGATTTCTGTCTGACTATCTATCTTCAAAGAACTGTACTCTCAACTTGACACCTACAGTGGCACGGAATCTATACGTATACGTCTGTACGGTATCGGAAATTGTAACGTGCAAGAAGCTTATTTAATCTTAATTTCTGTTTTCTTATTTATTTATTTTTAACTATAAGCTATTGAATAAAAGATACAATATTTATTTTAATTCCAACTTTTAATATGAACTTTAAGTTCTTTTTTTTATTTTTTATTAAGCCGTTTCTGTTGCTGTGGTACAAAAATTTCCATTAATATTCACTGTTACGGGCTCGATTCCCGCTTGGAACGGATATTTGTGTTTATAAAAATATTTTTTGCGTTGCCAATTTTCAAATTCAACTGTAAAATTCGACACATACTAAATAGCTAACAAGACAAATTAAATATAGCCCTGTAGAAAAAAATCTAATTGGATCCGATCCTGGTATAAGCGGCTTCTAAATTTAGTTTTTTTTTTTTTTTTATAATAATGTAAATGTTTCACTGTCCAATATTATGTTTTCTTATCTTTATTTCTAACGAAATATTTAGTATTCAACAAATTCAGACATGATTACTTGCAAGCATGTTTGCACGTCTTGATTTTTCACTATTAATTTATATTCCAATACTATACTTAGCTAAGTGCTTATGTAAGTTTAAAGAATAAACATATCTATTGATATTTTAATAAAAACTAAAGCATCATCAAGAATTTAGTTCTTGTGTAATTACTATTCCTAATGTTCAATCTTCAGTGTGTAACTTAATAATCTTTAATGTACTTACAATTAATTACAGCTAAAAATACAAATACAGTCTTTGTTCAACTCAAATCCATTAAATTGGCTTACAAAGTAAAATCCATCAAAATTTTATAGTAGTTTTCGACGTAAATCCTGATCCTTCCAAGAAAAGAGGAATTTGTATTGAATAAAGATTCGTTTAAATCTTTTTTTAGCTTCGTTTATAATACTTTTACAAATACCGTATATTATATTTAAAATACAAACAAGAATAAAATATATAATACATATACTTTTCGTACCATATATTATTTACAGCTCATCCTTTGGAATAGGTATTAAATATGTACAATATCGTTCCTTGCCAATATTCATATTCCATTTATATACTCGTATTTCAAGCATGTTAAACATTATGCTCACCCAATTTTCCACATTCACCGCGTACCCATCTGGAGTAAAATCAATGGCATAAAATATACTCCCTCGTCGAAAAAAAATTGTATCTAAATATCGGCGATGACTATTTCGTTCGGACGATAAATCACTGTGACATTTCAGCGAGCGACAACGACATAGTCGTTAGTCGAGCCAGCGTAGCTGCCGATAACATACAAAAACAGGAAAACCTGACCTAAAACCGAGGCTTCATAGCTTACGCCATGCGGTAATGTATCGATAGCACTCGAAATTTTAGTATCGGTTAGTGTAGTTCAACCGATTTGAAGTACGTATATCAAATTCAATATAATAAATTTGATATTTTATTTGCCATGAATGTAATACCACTGGGTGGTATTATAAATATAGTTTCAAATAAATTATCATCCTTATGTAGTTTTTAGTTACAACCGATTTTTTTTTTGCGTGATTACGCAAAGACAGTATCCGATTTTTTTTTATGTTTACGGTAATTTTGTTATTGTTCTAAAAACAACATTAACAAGTCAAAAACATGGATTTGTTATTAAAAAAGAAGTTTGTGTTGGTGGTGCCTATATAAGCGCTATTACTTATTCGACAACGCCTGGTTCATGTGCTTTATATTTGTCTAAGTATACCATCTAGAATACCGACTTTCCCAAAGAAAGTCAGAAAAGTTCCTGCCAGACTTCAAGATTTACCACTAAACTTGGTAGCTTGGACTGACCAATTCGATCATGCGAACAGCGATCATCAGAACAATGTCAGTCTTGTGGCTAAATAACGTACAAAAAGTTTAGAAAATAATCTACATTAGAATTTATGAAAAAAAAAATTAATATTTTAAAATGTACTTTACTTTGATTTTTACACATTTCACACCAATAAATATCGAGATTATTATATACAGGTGTAGCGCTTTTTAGTTTATACCTAATTGTTAATCAATACAATTCATTTTCATTTCACCTATCAATTAATGGATTTATTCCTTTCTAAATACACAGTAATGTTTTTGTATCAAAATAGAAATCCAATCAATCAATACATGAAATAATTTAAAATAATAATATCTAGTTTTTTTTTTTTTTTTTTGTTTGAAACATAATAACGTAATGGTTTCATAAGGTTATTACGTAGATTTGTTACCTATTTTGTTTTAAATTGTAATTTCAAGCTTAAATACCATTATAAAATAAAGTAATAAACACTATTCAACATTTCAATACAAGTATAGATTAAAATTATTTGTCTGAATATACAGAATACCTATATATTTACCAATTAATGTTTGTTATTGTAATATTAAACAATGAACGTAATGATGCTAAATATAACTAAGTGATCCTAATAATTTCGTTTATCATTTAAAGAGGAATTTGAATAATTAAAATGAAACAATTTCAAATAATTGTTTTAAAAGTCAAATATATTTTGCGCTTCAATAACTGAGAGATCCACGAACTGGGAAACATAAGGGTTATGAGTCGAACAAAGAATGACAAATATTTGCTCACAGCTAACCCTGGAGAATACTTTGAAAGCCTCTACCTACGAGACCTTATCCCCAATACATAGATATTAAATATACTGAACAGAGTTTTGACAGACGCAAAAGATATTATGTTGGATTTATGTTGGAAAGTTGGACAGTTTTCTCTTTATTTGTTTGAATTTAAAACTAATATTATTTCATCACTTAAATAATATTCGATTTTGATTATAAATTACTTGTGAACATTACCTATTGTAATACATTTAATGTTAAAGTACGAAACTTAAAACTTGTTGTAAACTTGAGTAATATATATATATAATTCTCGTGGTAGGCTTTACTATAAAACACTTTGAGGCAGGAATTCTTCAAAATTGTAAATAAAATTAATTTTTAGAAAAAAAAAAAAACAAAAATCGACTTCGCGATTATACCTATATACTTATATGTACAAAATTTAAATAAAAATTAGAAAATTATATTATGAAATTTTTGTTTCTGTTGATTATTCTAAAAGCGCTACATTGATTCCTATACAATTTTTATGGGACCACCTCTGAAGTATAATCTACCGATTTAAAATAAATAAAAAAACATCAAAACCGATTTATAATTAACAGAGTAATCGTGTAACAAACATACAAAAGAAAACGAAACATGAGAACATCCTCCTCTTTTTGAAGTCAATTAAAAATTATAACTCTTTTCTGATATTATCATATCATCATATCATATTACATATACGTATAGAATAACATGTCCTGACTGACTTACCGATGTACTAAGCTATTGACTGTTTTATCATCGCAGAGCCTAATCTTAAAAAACTAGATCCATAACATTTGGTCAGTACTTTTTACATTGTCATCATCATTATCCTCAACTGATGGTCGCTCTCTGCCAGAGATAGAATTCTAACAATCGTGTTTCTGTGACCGCGATTGTTAAAATTCCATGAAGAAGCCAGCGCCTGAAACTGGCGATTTTTCTCGTCCTTATATAAGATTCAACAGATCAATACAATTATCAGAAAGAGAACTGTATTAGTATTTCACCTAAATGTTTTCCTAACAACATTTAGATAGGCCAATTATATTGAAAAACATAAAACATTAAGGTCATGAAGATCCTGTCACACGAAAATACGTTATCTATACCCAAACATCTTTAATCAAAATATTAATGTATCTAATCTAAAACGACTGTAATATGTTAATATATACGAATAACGAACATATACATCGACGGTCCCTACGTACATAAAGACATGTCAAAAACCGAGGTTTACAAGAGAGCGTTATTTATGTTCAAACCGCTCTAAAAATAATTCTATGTACAATTATAAATATATTTTTTTCTATAATGTTTTATTAGCTTTAAGATCTTCATAATGTTATTTATACATATTTTATTTTTTTATGTTTTCTTATAAAAACTGTTAGATGACTGTTTCTACGCTGAAATTATAGTCAGACATGTCTATCATACCTTTTTATACGCAGGAAAGAAGAAAACAGTTTATAAAATAGAATTTAAATATTTTTTTTATGAAAACGTAGAATTGTAATTGTAGAATTATAACTAAAAATACGCTACTAAATCTAAAAACATTAATATTTCACCACGCGAACAAGCATCGACTCGTCAGACAAGACCGCGTTCGCACCGTGTGGCGCGCATTTTAAAATACTGTACAAAACGATAAGTATATATAAAAAGATATCTATACAGGTCTGTGCATATGGAACATCTAAAGCCAATTGTGCAATAAAAAAACGCCATTTTTGACATGTCTTTATCTACGTAGGGACCGTCGACATACATACATAACGTAATTGTTCAGTTAATAAAATATATAGATATAAGACGAAGCTCATGAGTTCAAACATGAGTGAGAAAGGTTTAAGATTGCTGTATTTATTACCTGGTACTTTAGAAAAAGGAAATATAATAAAAGTAAGAAAATTTATTTACAAGATTCTTATGCCCATTTATATTATGCTTGTGTTATAATGAGGTATGGTGAAGTAACTTTTACATACACGGTATATATAGGTGTATATATATACATATATAGTTCGCTTAAAAATAGAAGCTGATTTTATATCATAAATACCATTCTATTTAGAACTTCAAATTATATTCATAAAATTGGTAAAAAGTCAGCTTTAAACTCTACCAGAGTCATACATTTTAAGGAAGTCATAAAAAATATTACACGTTTAATTAACTTACTGACTATCCAAATAATATTGAAGTATAACAATAATAATAGAAATAAAAGAATAATTATATCATTTATTTCAGGCTTAAAACTGGTATTTATTGAATTAACTATATATTATTATAATATTGTACATTTATTTTTATCTTTTTGAAATTGTACTACAATATTCACCGATCTCAACACCGCTTGATTTTATAAAAAATATCCAGATAATATCATCTTACGTATCGCGATAACTTATTGGTAATATCTTTCAATTATATGATTTTTATCAACCGTAAATAATGTGTATTCCGTATAAAGCCTCTGCGTAGCTTTGATCTCGGTTGCTACGCATAATTCTGTATACCCAATCTCAGTTAGGACAAAAGAAGAATCTTCGAGGCCTCATTTAGTACCCAAGTCTTTGTTCTAAGGCGGAAAATCAAGGAGCAAGACAATAAAGGGCAGGACCTTTTCAAATCCAACAAATAGCCACCTGACCTCGAGGATGATGGCAATTACAGATACTTTCTTTGAAATTATTTGTCGTCGTGTCATTCACAACAACTTTACGAGGTGCCTGTAATAACTTGGTACGAAATTATGATTTATTTTACATAACTTTACTATAATATAGTATATTTGGTAATCGAATACCTCTGAAACGAATATACCTCTATAATTATTACATGCATTATAGTTTTTTTTTTTTTTTTATACTGAAATAACATGTCTGATATATACATATAATAAATACATGTCTATATATATTAATATGCATTTATACCTCAATAATAATGTCTGCTATAATCATCTTGAAATGAATAAACTGAAATTTGACAACTTTCACCAATTGCTTGGAAGGCCATATTACTAACAAGGAAGATAATCATTGTATTACTATCGTGAAGGCAATCAGGCTGAAAGTAATTAGTACGATTAGTTAAGATAGTAGTGAATTGTTTATTAGTCGTCGTAGTAGTAGTAAGTATATTTGTTTATTATTGTCAAATATTCTAAAGTTAAAATGAACATTTTTTGATAAAGGTAAAATATTTAATTATACATAAATTTAAACTTTCATAACTAAATATGATTTCATGTTGTTACTCTCTATATTACTCTAAAATTATTGTTATTTTCGTAAATAATTGACTGTCATGTTGGTAAATGTTGGTAAAATAATAATAATGTTCTTTTCATGATACTAACATACAAAGTAAAATATAGAAAATATGTACAAAAGTGATCTTATGAAAAAGCGATTTATTCCTGACAACCTTTGTACATAGGACACGATATACTCGTAGTAGCAGCGGTTAAAAAGTATACAAGTATTAAAGATAATTATATTCGTAATAGTGTTTAACTAATGCAATAAATATTTAAAGATAAATAAAAATATGATACAAATATACATATGTAAATAATAAATGTAATAATATACTATAATATATAAATAAATATAATCAACTAAAAGTAAAAAGAGGAATAATTTAGCTTTTTACTTCTCTTTCAACTTTTATGGCAATAATATAATTAGATCGTTTTTTTTATTAAATTATATGTGATAAACGTTATATCACAAAGATGTAAACAAAGTGAAAATCATCAAGTACTTCTGTTTAAATAAAATAGTTGATAGAAAATTAATTATAAGGCTTGAATTGAAAACCAAAAGAATCTAGTCTCTCATATCCCGCAGTCACATCCTGGAGCACAATTTTCGGCCCAGGGCTGGGGTTTGTTTCTTTGTGCGCGATGACATCTGCTGCAAACGTCTCCGTAACTTAGAGGATCCCTCTTGCTCATCTGTCTGGGTGCTTGTGGATACTGGCATAGAACAAATTGTCTATGTTGGTGTCTACCGTTCGCATAGCGGTGACGAGGAGACAACAAGGCTCTTCCAACATCTGAGCGAGGCCGCCGACGTGGCTCAACAAAGGTACCCCACTGCGCAAATCGTCTTTCTGGGGGACTTTAATGCCCACCATGAACAATGGCTGTTCCCGTACCAGAAAACTGACCATGCTGGTAGAGAGGCGTACAAGTTTGCCTTGTCGATGAACCTCTCCCAGCTGGTTGACCAGGCGACTCGAGTACCGGATGTTGAGAACCACACTGCAAATTGTCTGGACCTTCTGCTGACGACTGAACCGGACCGATACCAAGTGTCTGTTTCAGCCCCTCTTGGGAGTTCTGACCACTGTCTGGTGAAGTCCGTCCTTACGTGTCCTCCACCCGACTCCAACCCTAGAGGAACCAGGCGGGTGTGGCGATACAAGTCAGCGGATTGGGATGAGATGCGACATTTCCTAGCATCTTACCCTTGGCTGCTAGTCTGCTTTTCTTCAGGCGATCCGTCGAGCTGCGCTAACGCTGTTGCTGAAGTTATTAAACAGGCGATGGAATATTATATCCCATTCTCCGACCGGCCCTCTGGCATTAGAGCTCAACCTTGGTTCAATGCTGTCTGTTCAAAAGCTGAGGCTGAAAAACATTCAGCATACCACGCTTGGTTAGAAGCCAGAAATCGCAAAGCTCTGGATACGCGAAAAAAGAAGAAAGCCTATAACACAGCGGCTAAGTCCTGCAAAAAAGTGCTCAAAAAAGCGCGCTTCAACCACATAGGCCGAGTGGGAACTAAACTCGCTTCGTACCCATCGGGCAGTAAGGCCTTCTGGTCCCTGGCGAAGTGTGTTGAAGCAAACTTTTGTCGCTCCTCACTTCCTCCTCTGCGGAAACCTGACGGAACACTGGCACACACGGCTGTGGATAAGGCAAATTTATTTGCCTCTCTATTTGCCGAAAATTCTCGTCTAGATGCTGGTAATAAAATTCCACCTCAGTTACCTCCTTGTGGATGCAAAATGCCTGTAATTCACATTTACCAAAAGGAGGTTCTCAAAACACTACGCAATCTGGACGTGAACAAAGCCAGTGGTCCTGATGGTATTCCTGCTATTGTATTGAGAAATTGCGCAGCCGAATTGTCTCCAGTCCTGACACGTCTGTATCGTCTTTCTTTACGATCTGGGATTGTTCCGAAGGCATGGAAGCTCGCGAACGTACAACCCGTACCCAAGAAGGGAAGTCGCACTGACCCTGCGAATTACCGCCCAATCGCGATCACCTCCATCCTATGCAAGGTAATGGAGCGTACCGTCAACAATCGCCTTCTAGCATACCTGGAAGATAAGGATCTCCTCAGCGATCGGCAATACGGATTTCGCAAACGCCGCTCTACTGGGGATCTTCTCGTGTACGCTACACATCTCTGGGGGGAAGCCCTCGACAAATATGGTGAGGCCCTTGCTGTCTCACTTGACATTTCGAAAGCATTCGACAGGGTCTGGCACGATGGTCTTATAGCGAAGCTTCCTGCTTATGGTATTCCCACTAGTCTATGTACTTGGATCTCTGATTTCTTGAGGGAACGGTCAATTCGTGTAGTTGTTGATGGCTGCTCGTCTGACCTATTGACTATCAATGCCGGGGTACCCCAAGGATCTGTTCTCTCCGCAACACTATTCCTGCTCCACATAAACGATCTGCTTAAACCCGGTATCTTTGGGTACGCAGATGACAGCACTGTCGCGGAGAGATACTTCTCCAGTGCAAGAACGAGTCAAACAGAAGTGAACGATCTTAGAGAAGCAATGGTCAACCGTGCCAATCTTACTCTTCAGGCTGCCTCCGATTGGGGTGATGCCAATCTAGTGAGATTCAATGCTTCTAAAACCCAGGCGTGTCTCTTCACCGCTAAAAAGAGCCCGTTTAACTTGGCTCCCACTTTCCGAAATGTACCTGTTCCAGTCACTAACCATCTTGAACTTCTCGGTATAGACTTATCGTCCAAACTCAATTTTGGAAACTATATCGAGTCCAGGGCTAAGACTGCTTCAAAAAAACTGGGCATCCTCTCCAAGGTCCGTCACTATTTCACACCGGACCAGCTGCTAAGACTTTATACAGCTCAAGTCCGCTCCTGCATGGAGTACTGTTGCCATCTGTGGGACGGTTCCGCCCGGTATCAGCTCGAAGCCCTGGAATCTATCGACAGGCGTGCCAGGAAACTCATTGGCATGTTTGCTTCAAGACGGCTCCAGAGCCTCGAACATCGCCGTCTGGTTGCTAGTCTGTGTGTCTTCTACAGGTTGCATTTCGGTGAGTGTGCACAGGAATTGCACGAATTGATTCCCCCAGCACCATTCCACTATCGGACGACGCGACGTGGACGGGGATTTCATCCATACGTGGTCGACATTCCTCCGGTTCGCACCTCGCGGTTCGCATCTTCTTTCGTTATTAGAACTGCAAAGGTATGGAATTCTCTTCCTGCGTCGCTGTTTCCCGATACGTACAATTTAGGGATTTTTAAGGCAAGAGTGAACAGGCACTATTTGAGTTTGCGTGCTCCACCTTAGACTTCATCTTTGTTTACCATCAGACAAGATAGAAGTCAAACGCGCTCAAATTATTTCATAAAAAAAAAAAAAAAAAAAAAAAAAGTCACACATTGATCCAAAGCGTTAATAGTGGATAGAAAATATATAATTAATTAATTACTAAGAAGCTACTTGTAAATAAAAGGCGAGTTCACGTTTCGGAAGCAATTTTATATGAAATCAGACAGAAATTTTATAATCTGAAGAGTCAGTGTTTTTTAGAACTTCTATGAATTCAATACAATTTAATCAATCAAGTTCCTGGTAAAAGTTAATAGAGATCCATCCTTATAAGTGTGAAAAAACCTCGACAGTATGTATGTGGGGATTGGACCAAGTGCAGTCTAGAACAAAAATGAAGTCCATAATATTCCATAAACTAACAATAATCTAATAAATACTAAAGTGCATTAAAAAATATTGTAGGAATCATGAAAGTTTTTGATTAAAAAAAACTATGTAATGTTCGTATATATATATGGTATATGTATATGTATATATTATATTGTTTCATATTGTTAATAATAAAATATTATAATAATTAATTTTAAAATATTATTTCCGTCAAATGATTGCAAATAAGTAGATTTTTTAAATGATTATATTAGGTATATATGTAATCATACCCGCCGCTTTTGCGGCGGAATGCTTAAATGCATTTCCCAGCGAAAAATAAAGGTATATATGTAATATATATATATGTAAAAAAGTAAATAAAACAGATACTTCTGAAGTTAATTATTAACTTTCGAATAAGAAACGACAGTAATATTTTTAATGATTGAGTAATTGAGAAAATTATTTTGACACTCATTTAAGCATTGTATGGGTGTTATTATTACGAGTATGTGATGATTTGTAAAACCTTTAATTATACACCTTAATAGGTTTTATCGTGCGCTCAGATATAATTATTTAAAAATGTGATAACGAAACAGCCGCCCCGTCTATGCCCCCCGTCCCCGTTTTATGCCCTCGTTATTACACAACTACACATAATATATTAGAATAAAAATAATTATAATTTCTAGGATTGACATTCTGACAGTAACACGCTCGAAATACTCCTTTTTCTCAGCAGGATGTGTTCCAAAATTATGCCAATGTACGACTCGTCTTGTATTTAAGCATTTTTTCTCGTACGAACCGGTGAAAAAAAGATCATGAAAAAATTGTCTCATATCAAATTTTAAGAAATGTATCCCCTAAACGCCAAACGCTAGAGATGTAGGTGTAAAAATCCTATCCTTTTCCTTAGTGGGATGAAAGAATAATGAATACTTAAAATCATTACACCTCAAATTAACAATTCAATAAGCCATTGTTATTTAAAAATGAAATAATTAATTTAAAATAATTATTTAAATAACGAACATAACGTATAACGAACTCGGTTAACATAGATGGTCAAACCGTTTAACACATACAAAATTCATACAAAACAAATTAAACGTTATACGCTAGTAAAATTAGAAGTTTCATTTATTATTCCGAGTTTATTAAGATAATAAAGCCTTGTTTACAGAACCGTAGCTCTAATATACAGTAGTTTAAACGGTAATTAACTTCTAATTTAGGTTATTATTTACTTTGACTACTGGATTAAATATTTATTCAAACCTTTGGAATAAATTTAAGCCGAAGTGAATAAACAAAGATACAAGAACTCTTTAGTTTTTGTTAAAGTATTTACGAGTCGAGTACATATATTAAATACACGTCGTAAAGAAATATTTTGAAAACATCACAAGTTTTACATATATTATGAAAACGAGATTAATTTTTTAAAAGTAAATAAAATATATTTTTATATTAATAAGTCAAATATTTTATGTATCATATAAAGTAGAGAAACTTTCAATAATTAGGTATGATAAAACCAATTATTATTTAGATAGAGACTGTCAACAAAAACACAAACTAGCAACATTTCGTGGCCGCTTCCGTTATTTCGGCCATGTCATTTCCCCGACATTCTCCTCATTTGGCCGACTCGCCGACATAAACTTAAGCTGCGTTATATTCGGCCGATTTGCTTTCTATCTTTCCTTGACAAAGGCATTTCCAAGAACAATCGTAAAACAAAACTCGCGACTATAGTAGAAATTTTTTTCTTTCAACTAGTGTTGAATTTTGCTTTTTTAGGGAATGAAATAAGAATTGGCAACATAAATTTTTATTTTACGTTCTTATACAAGAAAAACTTAGATTTATTGCACTTTTTTGGAAATATATTCAAGAAAATAATCTAGTAAAAATTTATACACTTTTTGGTACTATTTAACTGTACATAACTTATTGAAAAATTTTAAAAACGATTGCCGTCTCCACTCGCCTTATATTTTAATAATTTTGAGATTGCTTTACGTTTACAGGTGCTTTTTCATTTCTATGAGTTGCGATATTACAGTATTTTATTTAGATATTATTTAAAACCTTAATCAAAAACACCTAAATATAATCTACAATCATTTTTTCTTCTTTTTTAACTTACAAGACAAACAAACAATCAACAATTTTTATTATACGTGTAAAGATAAATTAAATAACATGTCGCCGTATCTGGTGACTCAACTTTCTAAGAAAGTAGTTATTATATTCTAAGAAAAATATTTGATAAATGCTTTTATAACATATCAAAGAGATATATCGATACATACGTGACCTTAATTTATTCTTCCTAGTTGTCGGTACCTTTATCAGGCCGTACCGAGATTCGTAAAAGTGTGACATTTACGGATTAGGGTAAATCAATTCAGAACGCGCAAACATTACCCACGTCAGCACCGCGAGCTCGGACGTAGAACATAGAATTGTTTCACATAAAATTGATTTGAACCCTATCTAAACGACATAAATTTTGGAACGCAGACAATATTTCAACACATACACGGGAACACCCGTGGGGAGCACGCTGTTGTCACAGAACACATCAGGGCCGGCCCGGCGGCGAGAGTAAATATGCTTTGACAATATGATGGTGATGATATTTCAAGCATTTTTGTATGATCACATTAATAATTTTAACAAATTTACTTTTCTACAATTTTGATTATTTTAACCCATTTAAGTCTACGCAATATTTACATACCCACCATTAAAATAATTTAATAACAATGTTTACCGTCTGACATTTAATCTTAATATAAATAAGAGCAATGACATAATATTACATTTAACGTTAACATACCCAGACATATCGGTTACCGTAACAAGATTCGTAATAAAATAGGGATGTGAAAGAAATTACAATCCTACTTTATCTGTTCAGTCTAATTAATTTGAAACTTCCATGCGTGTAGGTACGGCAAGGGTGGCAGGGGGATATCCGTCAGTTGATCCGATCGCAGCTCGCTGATTGATGACGCCGATTAGTGATGCCCGCGCCGGCCTGGAATAAATTGTGGACCGTTTTTTGCTTTGTAAATTCGATGGTCGCTTTTCATATGAGGAAAATTAAACGAGATTCGTCTTTCCTTAAAGGATTGAAGCTTTACGCTCGACCTAATGGGTTTTAAACGTTTTTCGACCAAGTGTTTTATATAATATATTATCTTATAATTTATATTAGATGAGTAGTAAGAATAAAGAAAAAAAATCATCGAAACGAGTATTTAATCTTACAAACAATTATTAACATTTTAATGAAAGTCCTTGTAATATATTTAAAAAAGAACAAATAATAATTTTCTTTTTACTGCCTGTTGTTTCATTCTACTGTATGTTGAATGGAAGGACGTAAGGGCTCGAAAAAGAAAATTACACGCAAAAAATGTTTAACTTTCACGCAGACAAGTATTTATCGTGAACGGAGATGTAACTCAGAAACACGACGGCGTTCACATAACGTAATAACTAAGGACCAACCAGTTATAAGTTAAAAGATATTTTGTTAATAAAATATAAAGTCGAACGGATTATTAATAAATCTGTTGAGTAAAGTTCGCGTTTGTCACGACGCTATATCTCATTACACTAACAAAGCGCAGACTAACTTTTAAGCTTAAAAGCTTAAAACGTTTGGGAAGAGCTTAGTCTGTACTTCTGAAGCCTAACAAAGGTTTATACTTACGTAAACATTTATTTTGATATTAACATACATATAATATTTGCTTTGTATTTATGAATTGACTAGACGATCAGCGCGGTTTCTCCCAGCGCAAGTTTAATTACTTAAGAAATATTTTAATATTTTTTATAAGTTTTGTTGACACCGATCTCTAAATATCGTAATTAAGTAAAAATAATTTTTTATCATTATAATATTTTTTTTAAAGTCAGCTTAACTTTTTTAATTGAATTTTTATTATTTTTTTTTTAAGATTTTTATGTACAAACTGAAATAGTTTATCTACTAAAAGGTAATACTTTGTTACAAGTTTTCACATAATATTTAAAAAAAACTACTGAATCGATTTTGGTGAAATTTCTACACGATTCGGACACGAATCGATTACAGTTTTCGTAAAGATCCGTGGAAAAACATAAATGAAATTATTTATTTCGTCATATGGTGAATTTACACACTTAACGAATGTCAAAAAAAATTTTCATTTAAAATAAATACGTCAAATAATATATAAAAATATATTATATATATATATATATATACTATATTTGTTTGAAAACCCCTAACAGATTATTATCATCTGTGAATATTTTGCAGTTTCGATAATACAAGTAAGTGAGTGTCAAGTTGACCGACTTCAAAAAGTTTCTCTTTTTTATTTGAAGTTTGTTGATAAGTAAATAAACTACTTTTCTGGTGTATAATAACATACAATTCGATTAAATATTTCGTCTTACCTCATAATTTAGAGAAGTATGTAGAATGTCTAATAATTGGAACTATTAGAAATTAATTAAACCTCATTTAACAAAACATATATTGCTAGTCATGCATTATTAAATTCTTAATGGAATCCAACACAAGCGAAATTCAATAATTTAATGTCAGTCTATCGATAAAAATTTGACTGTAACTATTGTTAAAATACGTAAATCGAAAAGCAGCCGATTCATGAAGGCTACCTCCATTTAAGAGTTGAAATAATTTCAGCTTTATGCTTTATTTATTTTCCATAATGCAACGTGAGCTAGCATTTTGTTTTCGTTAACTATAGAAAACTTTCTATAGTTGGCTATAATAAATATTTAATATAATAAATATTGAAATAAATACATACAAAATTTTATATGTAAAATTATATTAATCGTGGCTATGAAATTGAACGCAATATAATATCTACGTACGATTTAGATGTAAGTTGTAGGTTTTACAAAATTCTGTAGTATAAAAAAATTAAAAAATTAACAAAAAAAAAAAAAAAACAAAAAAAGGAAAGTTATACATAACAGTTGAGCTGAAAAGTTTGAATCGTTTTATAGAAAAACACTTTTTTTTTTTTGCAAAATTCGATTTTATTATTTAACATAGCTGTTGCAGTTGCCATCGAGGGCGAAACACCGATTATAGCTATCTTCCAACTTTTCAATACCATTTTTGTAGTACGATTTGTGTTTAGCCTCAAAATAGGCCTCTGTTTCGGCGATTACGTTACGGCGGGTCAATTTGTTGCTTCTATATATATTTGTATTATGAGTAAACATTGCTAAGTCATTCGTCAGTCACACAGTCACAGTTGTTTATTTCTCCTAACCTTTTTTTTAAGTAATCTTTTTTAGAATATTTTTTAAAGCTCCGTTCGTCTAGGGATGATAAACTGGTGAAATTAGTCTTTTGATTTTAAATATACTGGTGCTGTCTTTTTATAAAATGGACATAAATTATGTACCTTGATCGGTAATTTTTTTTTTATTTTTATTATATAATTCTTTATTGTACACCACTTTTGAAACAAAAATTACAGAGATATATGCTTAAATATTATTGCACAATAAGGCGGTCTTATTGCTAATAAGCAATCTCTTCGTTCTTCCACAACTTTACGTTGTGAGGAATTGAAACATAGCCGGAGTAAAATGAAGGGGGTGGGGGTTAAATATACAAAATTATACAAAAAAAATATAATTAAAAATAATAATAATAATAAAAATAAAAATATACGATATAATAAAAATAACAGATAAAAATATATATACTGTAATTCAGTTTTACTTTGAACTAAAATATAGTTATTAATAAACAATAAAATACTTAATATAGGTATATATACACATTCACAGAGCGATCGAACAAAAAAGATACCGCACAGATAATCTGCATTAGTTAAATAAAATTATTTAAGGTGATTTTTAAAAATTTGAAGTGTCTGAGATTCTCTTATGCGTAAAAGTAATAAATTCCATAATAAGATAGAGTAAATATTGTCTTTGGTATACCGAAATAAGTCATAAATAATATTAGTTCTCCGGCTATTGTTTCCGCATTATGTAAAGGGATGGTAAAGACTTGCGAAAAATTAGTTAAATCGTTTTGTAAGGTGATTTGTTTGTATTGAAGACAACCTTCTGTTTTTTTTTTTTCTTGAAGCTTCTTGTTTCTTAAAAGTTCTTCAGAACTGTCAATTGGAAACCCACTTTTGATTTGTGGGTATACTTAAAAGCTCTTGTATAATAGTAAAAAAAAAATATCTTATATTTAATATCTTCACGACACAATGTGTAAGTAGGATGACGCTATACACTGCAGTTTACAAAGACGTTGGTTATTCGACACTGGTGTACTCAGTCTATAACAGACAAGTTGAGTCTGATGCTAACCGATGATGGCTCGGTTTTATAATAAGATGTAAGCAACTTGATGAATTGGTCCCTTGAGTAGGTTGAGGTTCAGCTATGTTTACCAAACTACCAGAGAGTTTATTACGATTGATGCCATAACTTCAAAAAAAATTCTACTTATCTGCTTATTTATTACTCGATACCGTCTTAAACAAATTGGATTATTAACTTTGAACTTATGATATCTTTGAAAAATAAGTAATCACGTACGCTGGTTTCATGAAAATATACAAATTAATAAATTAGGTGCAGTATATACACACTTACATAATAGTATACTACATACTCCATACTCCACACTGTATAATAAAAATTTTAATTTTCAAATCTGGACAGCCAATTCATGTAACTGAACCTGTTGTCTAAAAAATATCTATATTGCATATTTATTTTACTATTATTATGAATGCGAAAGCTTGAATAGATAATTATAATTGCGCATCGTCCATCCGCCCTAGATTAAGATTTATAGAATAACGCCGAGTTGCACGAAACAAATTTTAAATTTAAGTGTTTATTAAACTGATTTAATCACAAGAATCGTGATTATCTGTTGCACGAAACCTACATCTGATTAAGTTAACAAAAAAAATTAGTTTAATTAAAGACCTATCTAACGGATGATTAATTCCAACAGCTTTTAATTAATCATGAGATCAACTAATTTTAACATTAATTGCAACTTAACTAACGGAAAGTTAGCGACGGTTTCGTGCAACTCGCCGTAAGATTCATAAAATAAGTTTCATAGAATAAGCAAGAGACGCAAACTCGATCAGCGTCTGGTCGGCCCACCCGACATCCGCTGGGCCGGGAATGTAAAGTCATGTTAAAGACATTAAAGATGTAGCCTCCAAATCGGTAACACGTCTTTAATCATTTAATATTTAGTTAGTTTAGTTGAAAGACATTAAAACCTTTAAATCGTTTTATTTTTTATTAATTTAAATTCAGTTCGTTAAAAATTAGTATAAATTGTTTACAAAACGCTCTCAAACCAAAAGTAGATAGATGTTTGTTATCCAATCGCGTCAGAACGACTGGATAGATATAGTTTGGAATACCATAAGGCTACTATTTATGCCGGAAACATGTACGGTTTCTATATTATAGCACTAGCCGCCCCGGCTTCGCACGGGTATTTAACTATAATTTCAAAAAATATAAATTTATATTTTTATCACCTACACCTGCGTCGATACTGGAAAATATTTTATATTATACGGATTGAGTTGTCAAACTAGTGTCAAAATAAAATGTAATTTAAATTAAAAGCACTAAAGAGTATTGATATCGACTTCGAAGCAAATAACTTTCAACCCTCTTTTAACGCCGTTAGGGGATGAATTTTAATAAAATACGAAACACGTCTTAAATCAATTTTGTTAAAGAATATATATGCACAATTTGAAGTAGATTGGACCAAGGAATCACGTTGTCCTATACAAAATTTTCCCCCTTTTTCACCCCTTTAGGGGTAGAATTTCGTAAAAATCCGTTTTTAGCTGATCTCTTCTCGGCAAAAATAATATTCCTACCAAATTTCAAGTCTCTAGGTCTTACAGTTCCAGAGATATCGTGATGAGTGAGTGAGTGAGTGACCTTTCGCTTTTATATATTTAGATAATAATCATACAATCGTAGTGATCGTACATCGCTTTTTCTAATTGCAGTAACTGATGTCAAACAGCCAATACATTATGATAACATACATCTAGATAATTTTTCTATTTTATATCGCAACACTAAAAATATAAATATGCTTATTTTTCACAATAATGTTATGAATATACATATTATGTTAATGCACTTTTATATACTGATATGCAAAATATTCTACATTATGAAAACTCTTAATAAGCTATCTCAAGTGCAGAAGAGATGAATCATGAGTGTATAAATATTAATAGAAAATCGATCATCATACGCTGCACTATCACTGGATGAATTACTTTTTTTATAATAACTATTTTCCTTTATTCTCTATACTTTCTATAGAATAATCAACAGATAACGAAACTCATCTGTCACCTGTGTACAAGAGCTGTTTCAATTGTGTCACAATTGCAATCAGTGATCGATCTGTATGATTTCAATTATCGATGTTACGATTGTAATTAGTAAACTTGCTTTCTCAGAATTATTTTAGTGATTACTTTTTATTTTATTTTATTTTTATTTAGATTAGAAGTAGTATGTAGGCTTAGATATAATATCGCATACATATTTCAAGTCATCTTGACATACGATGTGTATGATGATGATGTGATTCTATCTTTGCGTCAATATATATGTATATAAAGTAATATAAACATTTTTGAACTTATTAACTAGCCTTTTTTTTATCGTATCAAAAAAATTATTTTTAACACAGTAATGAACACATTTTCCCGATAAAATGTAGCATGATATCGTAAATCCTAAGCTTAGAGCGTCCAAATAAACAAACACAGCAGCTTTATAATATTATACATGGATTATTTTTGCTAGATCACTGTATGTACTTACATAAAAACGCAAAAAATATAGTCTTACATCAATATCGACGATACAGATATTGATTAAAGTCCAGAAATTATGTTTAAGTTATGGTAAGCATGCATAAGCGTAGACACTGGATTTTTTTTTACATAATTATGTGACACTGATGAATATCACTTGTCTAAAGATTTTAGAAGTTTTTGCTTTAAAATATCAAAATTTATTTACAAAATTTGTGTTCTGTTTAAGTAAAATATAAAATTTAATACTTTATTGCAAAGAAGATGAAATAATCAGGCATCATGTTTTTGATAAAATATTCAATTATAAATAATAATTACATTATTGTATATTTACAATATTTGTTTGCAAAAATTACCATAAGTATGTAAAAGTTAAGTATATAAATAAGTTCGAAGCATGTACAACAACGCCCCCGGTAGCTACCGCCGCGAGTGCAATAACTAGCGGAGCGATAAACAGCTGCGAGCACTATAAACTATAGCATCCGGGACGCGGAGCATATCAGCTCTCAAGTAAGTCGATAATAAATCGCTAACTTGCTCTGGAATTAGACGAACTGGGTGATATAGAGTACTGAAACGATAGAATGAGCAATTTTATAAATGCGAACAGCTCAAAACACTTTTTTTTTTTATTTGACTTGTTTCTTCGAAAAAATGGTATAATTAAACTAGGCGGAAAGTAAATAATATAATATTTGTGGTAAATATTATTAGATACAAATAATTTTTGATACAAACACAAGGAAAAAGTTAAATCATTTAAATTAAACAAACTTTTTTTGTAATATATCTCTAATATTTACATAATAAGAGAGAATTGAAATGTTTTGTTAAGACTTTTATAAAGAATGATTATTCATGAGTGAAATTAAAAATACATTCATAAAACAGCGTATTTCATTTTCCAAAAGAAAAAGTAATTTGGCACATTCGTATTTAAATTTCAAACCAAACAAAACCACACAAAACGATCTCGATTGTTAAATACGGCGTTGACACTGGCACAGACGAGAATCAATGCGCCAAAAATAATGCGGACACAAAATTTACTTTCATGCGAACGTAGTAGAAAATTTTTGGCAGGCGTCCAGGTTTATTACGATTCGTGTAGCGCCGAAATAAGAAACGAATAATGTTAGATCTGGGAGTTCTTACCTCTACGACATAAGGGCAGGCGCACGTTTGCCGCGTCCGGTGGCGCGCTCGCTTCCGTAGGATGTGACGCCTTCGCGCCAACACCATCCGCAATGGAAGATGTATCAAGTGCACTATAAACTTTATTTTCATAATGTTTAAATTGAAAAATGACTCGCACAGAAAGGGTGGTATACATACTTTGAAGTTTATTCAATGAACGAACTCATTAATGTCGTGTATATTTATTACAAAGCCTTTACGAGAAAACTTAATTCATAATTTATTAAAAGTCTGATATTTATAAGACAGCATAGACTACATAATACCTATCGTCCGATACTTTAGTCTGATACTTTATTTATAAAAATCGGCAGTCGGACTCGCTCACGAAGCGTTCCGTACCATTATCTGTAAAAATTGCGGTATACGATTTATGACGTATTAAAAAAAACTACTTACTAGATCTCGTTCAAACCAATTTTCGGTGGAAGTTTGCATGGTAGTGTACATCATATATATATATATATATATATATATATATATATATATTTTTTATATTTTTTTAGTTCTATCATTCTCTTATTTTAGAAGTTACAGGGGGGAACCGGGATACATTTTACCACTTTGGAAGTGTCCTTCGCGCAAACTATTCAGTTTAGAAAAAAATGATATTAGAAACCTTAATCGTACATATTATTTTTGAAGACCTATCCATAGATTCACCACACGTATGGGTTCGATAAAAAAAAATTGAGTTACAGTTCTAACTTCTAAGTATGGGGAACCCCCAAAATTTATTGTTTTTTTTTTTCTTTCTATTTTTGTGTGAAAATCATAATGCCGTTCACAGATTACATCTACTTACTAAGTTTCAACAGTATAGTTCTTATAGTTTCGGAAAAAAGTGGCTGTGACATACGGACGGACAGACAGACAGACATGACGAATCCATAATGGTTCCGTTTTTTGCCATTTGGCTACGGAACCCTAAAAAGTGCCGTACCTAAAACAGAATAATAACATAAGTCTCGCACCACGTCCTAGCTTTCTGGGCAGTCCTAGCACCGCTGATCTGAAGTAAAAATTGTAACATGCACGTAGGATAAGCAATAAAATGTATGATGTAAAAAGACACGGGTAATTAGTGGCCATGGATGTTTTTAATAATATAAAAATAAAAATAAATACCATACGTAATCTAATCGTATTAAAGTAGCACTTCCATTCGTCTGTATATTAATAAAAAAAAAATTGGCTTAAATATCAGGGAAGAAAAATTCCGCATTAACAATGTAACGAAAATCAGGCAAGAAAAATTCCGCACTAATAATATAACGAACATTATAATAAATAACAACGTAAATAAATAACTTATAAAGAAACATTTTGATATATATTTAAATGTTAATTTATTAAGTTATAAATCTTATTAAACGAAATACAAAACAATTCAATACTGTAATGAAATTTTAAGCCATGTAATTGATTGCCAAAAACACCGGTCTGGTTCCATAGCGACTGAACATTTTTGTTATGGTACATTTAAAAGTTGAAGTTTCGCCCGTTTATTTAATTTCTTAGCTACTTCGCTTTACAAGTCAAATGATGGATGCGGATCGCTTTGATGTTAAAATATTAATTGATTTTATAAATATAAATCACGGTAAATGTCGGGGAAAATTCGGCTTCAGCGCTTTACTCCTAATTTGCATAGTAATTAATTAGACGTCTAATGGAAGCGGGCGACTTTAGTTTAGAAACTGTTTTGCTTAAAAATGTATTTTTGCATTAACTTCCGTTGATAGTATTAATAAACATCTAAAAATATGTGGATTTGGTATATTCAACCTGTCAGAGCTACAGACCTGTTCGAAGGACGGCAGCAGTCTGCATGGTAGGAAAACAGCCTTAAGGGCTTGAGCTTCTGCGAAAAAGCCTGAATGGGTTAAACAGCGCAAATAGCGCACGTATTTTACGCCAAATTATATTTGTGCTGTTTGGAATCAAGACATTTGAACTAACAACCCTAAAATATTTGTAAAAGATTGAACTACACTTCTTAGCAGCTTCATAGGTATCCCTGATTATACCAATCATATTATTTCATTCAATATTTATTTATAATCAATAATCATTTTATTCAATATTTATTTATTTAAATAGGACACCAGCAGTACACACATGATAACAACATTAATGAGTCTTTTATAAAGAACGTATCTTAAATTAAGATTTAATAAAACTTATATATATTTTTATACGAAAAAGAACTTTGAAATAATAAAATAAAAAAAAATAAAAATTCTTCTAACAGAAATTACGAAGATTTTACGTAAATATTCATTTAAACGAGTCAGTACTGTCAGCGCCACCTTTCCACGCGTATATTATTTCTCAAATAGATAATACATGTAAATGAATATTTACGTAAAATCTTCGTAATTTCTGTTAGAAGTATTTTTAATTTTTTTTTTTAATTATTATTTGAAAGTTCTTTTTCGAATAAAAAAATATATAAGTTTTATTAAATCTTAATTTAAGATACGTTCTTTATAAGGGACTCATTAATGTTGAGGTCATTATTCAACTTTTTTTTTTATTACAGTTGCTTTATTTTGATAAACTTCATCTATATTAATTTTCACGAACATTCATTTTTATTTTAGAAAAAAAAAATACAAAGCTTTAAAATAATATCTTTACTTTAAATAAATAAAAATAAATTTTCCTAATTTATAAACGTAATATTTTAAAAAAAATCCATTCGCTTAATAAAAGTTAATTGACTGCAATCGCTTAAAAAAGAGAGAAATATATACAAATTAGAATTAATGATATATTATTTTTCACTTTCCTATTTAGAGACGTAAATAACGTTATTTTTCCTCATTTATGAAACAAAAACAAAATGAGTGTAATTTTAAATGAAATATGGAATACCATACGTTTTCCCGGTTGCCTCTGCTCCGTATAATTGACTTACCCTTAATGAAACGTCACTCTGTCAAACGCGGGGCTTGTAGCGCGTTTAGCGGTGTCTACCTCCGCTTAACGTTGAATGAAAACAAGGATAATACAAGAATTCTCATTTCAAATAACAATCCTATCTACAGAACACATCCATTTGCGATATTTAAATAAAACTTAATAAAAATAAAACAATATGGGCCTGTTTCGACGGTTGCTGATAAAGCTATCTGATACATAACAATATCCAACAAGCAATAGTTTCTGATATATTATTCTTTTTCACCATCGAACTTAACTTTATCTGTCAAATATTTCTATTCGTAATCTCTTAATACAAAAGTTCTAGTTTATTACTTACTTCCAGTTGCGCTACAACCCTTTGTGGGTCTTGGCCTCTTCCACAATTTTCTTCCACTTGTCACGATCTCTGGCGACCCTCTTCCAGTTCGTAAACTTGCCCATCGTCCTGAAATCCTCCTCTATGCAGTTCTTCCGTCTTTTCTTGGGTCTTCCTCTTGGTCATTTTTTTCATTTTGGCTGCCCTGGTTTCCGGAATTCTTTCTAAGTGGCCTGCCCACCTCAGTCTGAGACTTGCAAAATCTGACAATATTCTCAGCTTTTATGTGCGCGTCTATTTCATGGTTCATAAGATGTCGATATGTGTTGAAGTTTATTAGTTGAGATAAAACAGGCCCTAAGGGTCTATTTTAACCGTCATTAATAAATCTTATCAGTAACTTATGTGAGAGATTAACATAATAAGCAACCGGTGAAACGGGCCCTATGAATAACAACATTAAAGTACCTAAAGAATATTAGATAATATCAAGAAAATCGACTGTACAAATATGTATATCATACATATAATTTTGAAAACCATGAAATTGACTTAATAAATATTAATCACTACAATTAAATCGAATTAAACTTTAATTTTACATTGGAAACGTGCATACCGTGCAACTTAATCCGCGTTTGATACTTTTCATAACGGTTAATGTATACGATTAACGCATTTGATCCTATGCTACGAACAAGGAATTTATATCATAACTGGAACACTCACTTAATAAAATTGTATATTCAAATATACAACTTGAAATAAGTTGAAATTTGTTTCAAACATGTTAAGTGAAAAAACCGAGCATTTAGTTGACTGTTGGTATTTTGTCTCTTTCTTACGAGTTGCCTTAAATCCATGGCAGAAAGAGATGCAATCCCTCTCTCTTAGTAACGTTTTTTAAATGCACGTGCGCATTCCAGTTTGTATATAAATTTCTTGGCCACGAATCATAGATTTTAAGGAACATTTAAAATCTGACCTGTATATCTTCTACTATATACTAGAATAAAAAAACAGTAAAGAAAATTTTTATGTTCAGCCATGATAGTTCATTAAATCGTAAAATTGTATATAGTGTTTATTATACTCTCCTCAAATTCAACCCTCAACCACCAATGTTCAAATTAGTTTAAGCTGATCTCGATTTCTGAACGAACAAAACATTCTCAGAAATATACACACACACAAACTTAAATACATAGACTGCTATATTCATCACCCATCATTTAATTGCTGCACTGCATGTAGTCGAGTAATAAAACCAATTTCCGTTTTCTAACCTTAAGACTAGAATTTTATCTCAAAATTAATATGACAACCTTAAAATAAAATAAAAAGAGAATACATTACAGTTGAGATATCGCGTTAAAAACACCCAAAAAAACACAATCGAATTCTTCCTTTTTTTAAATCATATGACCCTCCTCGGGCTCGCTGTACAAAGAATCATCAATATAAAGACAAATAAAAAATCGTCTTTTAGCGAATAATTTGAAAATAACGAGATTCCGTTTAAAGACAAAGTTTACGATAATGCTTTCGAGCATTACGGACCACTCAAACGAAACAGTAAGGAAAAAGTAGTATCGTTAAAAGTACATTAAAATATACCGTTTTAAAAATCTCACCTTGGTTTTTAGTAATAATAACAAAGAAGCAGGTGAGAGCTAATAACCAGCCGGCTTTGTCCTCCTAATGAGTTTTACAAAAAGACTTAGCGTGCAAATATAAATAAAGCGTCTGCTTTTGTAGCGTCCTTGCTGCATGAGATTCGCCTACATTACTCAACGCCGGAGTGACCGGTAGCATCGTTTTTATTAGTGCTTAATAATTTATTTAAAAAAATGTCTAGTTATTTTATTATTTTATTATTTAGTGTATACTGTATTTTATCCTTTATATATACCACACTTATACACAAAGGTCTCTATTTCTATTAAGGGAAATGATAGGAGAGTATTTTGCTACGCTGTTCCAGTGTGAAATTTTATAATTAATATTTGCATTTTAAACTTATAAACTTAGAAGCGCTAGCTTGGATTTGAAACCGCAATATTCGGTTTTGGATCCATCTGTTGTACCTACCTACTGGCTTTTTCGGATCTTATTAATATTTAACAATTTAATTTATAATCTTTTATGAAAAAAATAAATAAATATTTCGCTTACTTATTATTTATTCATTACTACATTTTTATTTTCAAAATATTTAACAGTTTTATATGTACAAATACAATTAAAAATATAATAATATGCAGACATATCAATTCTATGTAAGTAAGTTCAAGTCTCTTGAAGAAAAATTATTCAAGTTTTATCACTATACCCTGTACAATTTAGCTTGATCTTTTTGACACATGTAAATTTTCTGCTCGACATAACTTTGCAATGACGAACATATTATTTTCAAATTTTAAATTATTTTAAAAATCGTAAAAATATTAAAAAAAATACATATATCACAAAAGTCCCTAAAGATTCAAGCGTTATCCGAAAATTTTAGGACTTTTTATTGCTTCAAAAGTAAAATTTAAATAAGAACACTGAAAATAATAGACGCTTGTACAATGTTACGTCGGTGGGTCGGATTTTTGTTTCGACCGTTGTAACATTGTACAAGCGTCTATTATTTTCAGTGTTCCTATTTAAATTTTACTTTAAAGCAATAAAAAGTTTTAAAATTTTCGTAGTTAGCTTGATTTTTTACAGACGGGCTAGTGATGGGAAACAGAAAATATCTAGTAGTCCAAAAAATAACGTTTTTTAAATATATGTATATGTAATATATAATATATGTATGTGGTGTATTATTTGTGAAATTCTTTATTGCACTAGACATATAAAACATTGGGTAGATAAGCGAAGGTGGGTCAATATTCATAATAAGTACTATATTAACTTACATTAATATTACAGGGTTATTTTTGGACCTCAAAATGAGACCCTCCATACGAAATCGACCACGTGATCGAGCAGTTTTCTATGGGAGGGTCGAATTTTTTTTCACTTTTCGTCCCATGTTTCTTTGGAAAAGTTGTTTAGTTTCATGTTCTGAACCACCTATTTAAATTTGACGGGAGGTCCAAAAATAATCCTGTATGTAAAAATTAAGGTTGAAAAATAAAATAGTTTTATCTTTAAAACAGTTTTTATTGATTAAGAGGAGCACAGCCAAGATAATAATCACCAGAGTCGTCGGAGCTTGTGTCATCATCTCGAACTTCAATTATTATTTCGTGTTCAATAAAATTGTCGAAGTGGACGTCACGCATCCAGTCCGATAATATTACTTCTTTGACGTGTCGTACTACATTCGCCCAGTTTTCAGCGGTCACTTGACTACAAGCTTCTTCCAATAAGCGGAGCATTTTGTTTGCGGTGAAGGGAGGAGATGTATTAGTAAGTGCTACATTTCCTGTGAATGAAATAAGTGATTGTTAAAATAATACTATTAATGAAATAGATGTTAAAGAATTTATCAAGAAAAAAGTTTTTTTTACTGACCTTTGATTTGTGCCCATATTAGCTCCATGGCATTATATTGACAATGATAGGGCGGCAATCTGATCACTGTGTGACCGCGTTGCTTTGCTGCTTCGTCCAGTAAATATACTGGCTCCCTCGGTTTGTGTGTGGCCACCAGGCCAAGCAGTTCGTACTTGAGCATTGTCATGTCGGCATTTACGCCCTTGTTTATGAGCCACTTTATTATATCAGCTTTTTTGTTTGCCATCGTCGGAGCCTTGTCAAATTGCGTGGAATGATAGGATGCATTATCCATTATTATTATATGAGGACCATCCAGGTTGTCCATCATTTTATATAACCATTTCGAAAACGTTTCGAAGTTCATCTCTTCGTGATACTCATTCGTTTTTTTGGATTTAAATGCCAGTAAACAGTTTGGCACAAAACCTTGGGCAGTACCTGCGTGGCAAATTATCAGTCTCTCCCCTTTTCCTTCTGGTACTTTTGTAGACGATTGGGCAGTACCATCGTTCCATGTTTTTTTAACAGTGTGATTGGCATTCAACCAAGTTTCATCTAAAAATACAACTTTTTCCCAATCGGTAATATTTTTGACTTTTCTTAAGAAATCAACTCGTTTGAGGGCAATGTCATTCCTTTCCATAAGAATCCTGCGGTTGTTGGATTTTTGGTAATGAAATCCAATTCTACGCAGTAGTTTTGACAGCGAGGTTCGACCGCCGTCATATAAATGAACTTCTCTTAGTGTCACCAGCAACTTGTCAAGTGTGGGCAATTCTTTTCTTGAATAATAACCATAAATGTGGTTCCGTATGGCCGCACATTGAAAATCGTCAAGATTGACGATAGGTTGGATACGCCTACGTTTTTTATTAGGAGACGACAGTTTATTCTCCTCGTTACCTTCTTTACCATATTTTTCCGTAGAGATTCGTGTCACAGTAGCTAATGCAATCAGCAAAGCGTCAGCTACACGTGGCCGCACTTGAGACAATGGCAATAATGGTCCCCCATTTTGTGACTCACGCTCAAAATAATCGCGTAAGCGAATTACAAACTCACGCATTTCACTGTTGAGTACAGTTTTTTTCGCCCTTTTAGGCATGTTTAACAAAAGTTCAAAACAAAAACTTAAATTCAACAATAATAATGTTACGGGCAGGTAGTCTTGCTTCCTCTTAACTTCTTCCTTTAACCTCTTCTTTCCTATTGACTTTACTCCACACTACTGACCCCGAGTGTTCCCGACGTTCGGCTTATATGGCCAGTCGATGGAACAATGGAACGCGTAGTTCAAATTAGAATTCAATTTTTTTTAATCTTATTTTTCTAAAAAGAGTTATACCAGCTAAAGAGATCCCAACCACTAGCCAAAGAAACCCCAATCAAAAGGACCCCCGTTCGTAACAATAACTTAAAAATGATCTTTAATAATGATTTTTTGTAATCGATATTTATTAAATGTTTTTATAATTTTTAAAATCATTAAATTAAGAAAATAATATGTTCGTCATTGCAAAGTTATGTCAATCAAAAAAATTTACATCTGTCAAAAAGATCAAGCTAAATTGTACAAGGTATAACTTAACGTTTTGTTTTAACATGCGTTGGTGTAGTAGTCACACTGACTGTGCGACCGGTGGTGCTGCTGAACGAAGCTGGGAAGGCCTTGGAGAAGATAGTGGCCTCCCGGCTCGTTCAGCACCTGGAGGAGGGCTCGGGACCTGGACTGTCGGAATTCCAGTTCGGGTTTCGAGCACGCCGGTCGACTGTCGACGCCCTCAAATGCCTACGGGCGGTGACGGGTGAGGCGGAACATGGAAGGGAGGTGGTGGTCGCGGTGTCGTTAGACATCGCGAACGCCTTCAACAGTCTCCCGCACGTGGTGATACGGAAGGCACTAAAATACTTCGGAGTGCCCCCGTATCTAAGGAGGCTGTTGGAGGCGTACCTCTCTGATCGGAGGGTAGGCCTCGAGAACCGGTCGGGGTCCGTGGAGTGGCGGCGAGTCGGCTGCGGTGTCCCGCAGGGATCAGTGGACTCCGCCCAGCACACCCTCGAGGTGTGCCCGAGATGGGCGGCGCTGCGTCAGAGTCTGACGTCGGTCCTCAGAGGGGACTTGTCGCTCCCGAGCATTATCATCGCGATGCTCGGCGACGACGAGTCCTGGAAGGCGATGGTCTCCTTCTGCGAGACAGTAATGTCCCAGAAGGAGGCCGACGAGCGGGTGAGAGAGGAGGCCGCCGACGTGGCCTCCATCCGCGGGCGACGAATGGGGGTGCGTAGGAGGCGCTACTTAATGCGCCTCCAGTAACGCCCCTGTGCCCGTATCGGGCCGGGATGGGAACCTGGTCCTGCTAGATACGGCGTCGTCGGGACTGTTCAGAGGTGAGCCGGACAGTCCCCATGGAGGAGAAGTCTGGCCTTTTCGCCGAGGCCAGCCTGTCGCTGGAGGGATCCTGTTGCCTGCAGATCCGGGACCCTCCAATTAAAGCGGCTGAAGGCTCCCGCAGGGGTTTAGTACGGTATTGCACTCCCAAAGTGCCGAGTCCGACATAGGTCTAGGACTGCCGACCCGGGCATCCTGGATATCATCCGTAAATGGATTCCTCACAAAAAAAAAAAAAAAAAAAAAAAAAAAAAAAAAAAAAAAAAAAAAAAAAAAAAAAAAAAAAAAAAAAAAAAAAAAAAAGTAGTCACACTGATTGCAGCTTCAACGGTCGCGGGTTCGATCCCCACTCATGACATAATATATCTTTATAAGTTATAAAGATGTTTTTCGTGGTCTGAATATTGTTGTTTGTATTGTACTGAGGGCCGTTGAATGTGAAGCGTGACTTCTGAATAATGTAGTATTTTAAAAAATTAAAGATTTTGTTAAAACCAACTAGGTAGTTAATAAAACTATTTGCAAAATTTAAACTCTGAAATAGTATAATATACTACATAGCGATCTAAATATTTAATAATTTTCTTAACAAGAAACATTTCCTACAACACTTAAACAAACACGTGATTAACGTTGGCTGTCGTAGAATAAATATCTTAAGCGTTTACCTAACACAACTTGTAAGCGTGTATTTTATTCATTTTAAAAATTACCGTACTTTTACCTATTTTTTTTATGTATCGAAATTAAGTTCTCAAAGTTTAATTGAATTGAATTATATTTTATTTTATATGTTCATAATAAAATAATTATTATTAAATAAGTATTTTGGAAGAAAAATGACGATAGTAATTTTCACCTCAGCTTAAATTTCTTTCTTGCATATTATAGTAAATATATTAATTATAAATATTAATTTATAGTAATTTTAACACAACTTAATATATTATTATCTTTAAAAACAAAAATGGGTAATACAAAGATGTAGCTTTTGACGACTTTATTGATATTTCTAACTACTTCTATGGTCCTCAGTCACTACGAGTCTCGTCGTAGGTATATCGTGGTATATATACCATATTATGTATATATGTATGTATCTAAGCTTAATAAGCTTAGTACCTGGATGACCGAGCTTTGCTCGGTTAAATTATATTTAGATATTATTACATACTGATGAAACATAAATAATATTTTCGATCTGACTGACATAATAGTAAAATAATAGGAACTGGTTATTTAAATAAAAAATAAAAAGAGCTCTCAATAATAGTTTTTCTTACAAAAAAAGAAACTTGGAAAAAAAATGGTTTGTAGACCTGGATTCGAACCCGGTTTTCTGGTTTCAAATCCGCCCGATTCCCATCAGAGCTATTATGAGTTTATTAATGACAGCGAAATTTACCTTCGTATTCTAATGATATTTTTTAATTGCGTAAAAAAGGGATAAAACGAAATTTTCTAAAAGTAAATCCTAGCTAGATCGATTTATCGCCCCCGAAACCCCCTGCATACTAAAATTCATGAAAATCGTTGGAGCCGTTTCCGAGATTCAGATTATATATATACAAGAATTGCTCGTTTAAAGATATAAAAATAAATCCTAGCTAGATCGATTTATCGCCACCGAAACCCCCTGCATACTAAATTTCATCAAAATCGTTGAAGCCGTTTCCGAGATTCAGATTATATATATATACAAGAATTGCTCGTTTAAAGATATAAGATTTATAAAGAAATCACTGCAGACGAATTGAGTCATAAATAAAACATTTGCATTATGTGCTATAAATATATACCTAAATTAGTATATTTATTAATAAAAAGTGAATCAGACTCAAGCCGACCCGCGCGGCTTTACTCTCTATGAGTTTATTAGTTATTGCTCAGCTTGTACGTAGCACGATGTTCTTAGAAAAAAAAACAGACCTTTATTTTTTACTGTGGATTTTGCCTCTATATTCATAGTAAAGACAACGTCAGTCGATGTATTATAAAAAAATTATGTAATTACGAAACAAACTCTACTTCTAGAAGAGGTATCAAAATAAAATTTACACTAGAATAACTTAGACCTCCAGGATCACAACTGAGTACTGTCGGAACAAACTAATAGACATATAGAAACAGACGGACAAAAATTATAAAAAAATATTCTTTTGGCGTCTATAGCTCTCATAAAAACCCGTATAGTTTCTTTTCCCTAAATATCTCGTCTAAGTTGACGAACGTCCAGAATTTTCGTCAACTATTTACATAACCGCGACCACTGACGCCGGCGTTGAGGAGACTACTCGCACCACTCACACCAGAATTCTTGATGAATTAACGACTGCTGACACCATTTACATAACAATCACTTATTCTAAATGACTACACGACCAAATAATTAAAAATAATTGACCTTATTTCTTTCTTAGATTACAGAGAGACGCATTTGATACATTAGAAATTAAGAAATAAATAAATCTTTGATAATATTTGAGAATAATAAATAAGTTAAATCCTAGAAAAGACCGCCTTTTTTTACGTAAAAAAAATACAGAAAATCATAATGAAACGTGAATATTTTTGTAAGCTTTTCCAAATGAATAAATAACAAACTTTTACTGTCGCAACTTTTACACTTGAAAAACTTCTTTTTAATAGCTTTTTTTTTTTACAAAGACGACCTTTTTTGTCGGTTCATTAAAACAATAGAAATATACCTTCCCAAACAAGGTTCGTTTTGTTTCATTTTTTAATTATACTTAGGTAGTAGGTACCTACTTGTCGCGTGACAATTTTTTAAATAATTTTTGTGTTTTTTTTTTCTTTTTTATTATGGTTTAAATATTATTATATTGTATGTGACAATAAATATGATTATTTTAAATTTTAGCTGGATTTGGGTGAAATTGGTTTATGCTGCAGGATTTGATTATTAAATCTAAAATAGAACAAGCTAATAAACAATCTGTTTTTATCTAGCATACTGAGTAAAAGCCACTAATCAAATTCGCAGGCTGTGTTCATAAATACACCCGTAAACTAAGCATCACAAAATCGGCTTATGTTTTTTACGTCCGCACCGTATTTAGGAGTATTCCATTTATCTGGACCTTCAGACGGCCATTTCCATACAGCTTTGTTATCTTCGATCCTCATACATTTCGGTATTAGGGCTCTGTAGGATCGGCATCATACACCTAAGCTCTCACTCAGGGCTTCGACCAAACATTATTTTATGTGTCAAATGGGGCGCAAGATGCAGTCCTACGCTAGTTGTAAAAAATCAATTATCAATTCTAAATTTATGAAACATAATAATGTCTGTTCTGTAACATTTATAATTAAATACAGACACCCATTTAAAAAAAGAATAAACGCAAAAAAAAACTACTATTACAATAATTACACTTATATATACTTGAAGATCAAAATTAGATCAATTTATTAACGAAGAAAACCCATAATACATAGGTACATAAGAAACATTCGAGATTGAAAGTTCTTTGATACAAAATAATTTTTTCTCTTCAATTAGATATTTTGCTTGACTAAGTCCTATGAGTACCTATGGCGTAATTTACGGTTCTTTCAGATACAAAAGTTTTTTAACTGAAATATCGCGGACGTGGTAGCCCTAAAACCCAGTGAATAGGTGCAGGCCGCCGGCATTGGTATAGGGATTAAGTACGTCTAACTGGCGCTTTTAGACCACCGATAACCACTTCTTGCACAGAAATTTCCGACCGCTTTCAGTAAAAAAATACAAATATTTGCTTTTAGAAATAGTGGTAGAAACGGTGCTCTTCATAGCTTTTACTCCGGATGCTTCAATACAACCAAGTTTTATAAGATTTAAATCGTTTCATTGATTGATATACGTCAACATCCTTTATGTAAGTTTGTGATGTGTATAAATAAGGGCACACTACATGTTACATTTTGTATAAAAGCTGTTCAAAAAAGAGCTTGCGTTGATAGTAGTCAACATTACTGATTATAACACGGTATGAAAGTCTATGATTCATTGACAAAAAGAAAGATTTTTTAAATCTTAATATTCCATGTTATTATAATTTTGATTCTATTTATGTTGTCATTAGTTCAGTTACTATTATATGATTTTACTTTGTAATTAATAGACTGATATGATATTTTAAGGGATTGCAATAAGTATAGTGATTCATTAATATATAAGATAGATAATACAATGTATCTTGCAAGTTCAAGCATACTATCCGTTGAAATTAAATTAGGTTCACTGTATACTATATAGCAGGGGTTTAATCTCATATTAAACTCAAGTGCCACTATAACACCGACCGCATTTGTGTAAGCCGAAGCAAGCTGGTAATGCATCCGTTATGGACCGCCGGCTTGAGGTGAACTGGGCTCACTGACGATAAACCTCGGTCCTCATTATTAGCGAGCTAGTAAAAATAAATACATAAATAAATTTAAAAATATTTTATTAAGCCTCATCGTTGTCAGATTCTTGTTGTATATTCGTAGACCTACTAAATGTTTAAATCTGTGAGTCTTACACATAAAATAAATATTTAAAAATATTTTTATTTTCCTTTTTTTTGTGACTCAATATATGTGAATACATATACGAAAAATTAAACAAGTTTAAAACATAACTATTAAAAATATCATTTATACAATCCACTTCTGGTATCTCAAAACCCTAGTTCGTTATTTTGTATCTACTCGTATTTAGTCAAGACTTTATTAAAAACAAAAAAATAAAAAACGAAAGCTGATCGAACTGACCATTCTGGTGTAGTGGTGCGAGTATTCGCCTTAACGCCGGCGGTCGCGGGTTCGATTCCCGCTCGGAGTAGATAATTGTATTTGTGCAAATATTTGTTTCCGGTCTAGGTGTATGTCATTGTGGATCTCCCCACAGTTCCTCAGATAGCACGTTAAGCCGTCGGTCCCGGTTGTTGTCGGTGTCGGTTTTTCTTAGAATGTTTAATTCTTTACAAGACTAACAGCAACTTATTAGTCAATTTGTCGTTTAAGCGGTATAAAAATCAGAAAAAGCAAAAAAAAAATCCCATGTGATGAGGATTACCTTAATATTAATATTAAGAGTTCAAATTTTAACTGGTGTCTCGTTACAAGAAAATTACTTTTTGAATCATCCTAATATATATTGTATTTGTGCAAATATTTGTTTCCAGTCTGGGTCATTGTGGATCATTGGTGGTCATTGTGGATCTCCCCACCGCTGTGGCGTAAAATAAATAATATAAATAAATAAATAAATATGTTTAACACACACACACGGTCTTCTGTTCCTAAGGTAGGCAACTTAATGCCTGTGTTTTAGGTAACAGCTGACTGATATAATTTTTTTTAAATAAATATACATATAAGTAATACATATATAAATAAACATATATTACACCCAGACTCGGTCGTGGGAATCGAATCCACAACCCTTGGAGCAGAAAACAGGGTCACTCTATATATATAATCGTTATATTAATATGAACATATAAAAAATACCAATATTGTTCATGGTGCATATTTCATCATTTTCTTTGTGGTTTCTTTGTCTTTACACGCTTGTATTCGGACCACAGGTTACGTGTTAAATGTATAGGCACTTTGGAGAAACGACGTTTTTAAAGTATGAATAAAATCTCTATTTATATGCTACTAGCTTTGGCCAGAGCTTTCCTTTCAATAGGTCGCTATATCTATGCGCAGAGCTTCTATACAACTATGTTTTTCATATATATTATTTATAGTGCATTTAATAATCAACCGTATTGCCAGAATTATTACTAAGGTTTATCCAATTAGAAAACATCCAAATAGCCTAATTCGATGTTTTATCTATACATATATCTGTTAAAACCTCCGTTTTATTAATACACTATATGTCATCAAGAATAAATTTTAATAGCGCGTTTTTTTTTCAATCAGCGCCATCTCTTATCATTTTTTGTCTGTTCACGTATCACGTAAAAATTACAAAACCAATGTAAATAACTTTAATACATAAAAATTATACATAACTCACAGTAACATTTAGTTTTTGTTTCATTGTAATTAAATTTAAAAATAAATATTTAAGAAAATAGAAATAGGTATCTAATGTGAGCCATCTATTAACAGCCGGTCTGACGAATCGTAACAAGATAGATGGCGCAGTATACAAAATATAATTTTTTGAATCGCGCTGTCCAAAACTTCGGCTGAAAGAATGAGGCTCGCCCATATTTAAAGAAACGCTTTTTTTTGCATTTAATACCTTAGTGTACTATGGTCTTGGTTGTTTGTTTGTTGTTAAAATATTTGGTCGTTATTTGTTTGTTGATTGTACAAAGTTGGATGGTTATAGCTCTTTAAGTTGTAATCTTAATATATAAAAGCGAAAGGTTACTCACTCACTCACTCATCACGATATCTCTAGAATTTTAAGACCTAGAGACTTAAAATTTGATATAAATATTCCTTTTGCCGAGTAGAGATCAGCTAAGAACGAATTTTACGAAATTCTTCCCTAAGACGGTGAAAAACGGGGGCAAAGTTTGTATGGGATAACGTGATTCCTTGGTCCAATCTACTTCAAATTTTGCATAAATATTCTTTAACAGAATTAATTGAAGACGTGTTTCGTATTTTATCAAAATTCATCCCCTAAAGGTGTTAAAATGGGGTTGAAAGTTATTTGCTTCGAAGTTGATAACAATACTCAGTGCTTTTTGCAGTTTGAGAACTCAATCAATATATTATAAATTATTTTCCAGTATCGACGCAGGTGTAAGTGATAAAAAATATAAATTTATAATATTTGAAATTTTAATTAAATACCCGTGCGAAGACAGGGCGGGCCGCTAGTTAAATAATATGTTCAGTTAAGTATTTAATAGACTATAGAGAATTCAAGAAGATACAGCTCCGGATCTTTAATTTTTTTAAACGGACATAGTAAGTTGATAGTGACACCCTCTCTATCCTGTGATTGAAATAAATTGTTAGAAAAAATATTTCATGAAGCAAGTTTTTTCAATTTGCTTATTCATTCTTTAAAGGAAACATAAACTAAAATAATAGTAAAACCAGTAGCAATAATGTAATAAGTATATCAAAATAAATAAATATAGTATATATATATATACTAGCGGCCCGCCCCGGCTTCGCACGGGTATTTAACTAAAATTTTAAAAATTATAAAAATAAATTTAATTTATACTTTAGCCTCAACAACACGTGGTAATTATGCTGTTAAAATGTAGCTTATATGACACGTTCGTAGATTTACCATAGCAGCGCCATCTATTGATTACTTACTCAACCCAGTCGAAAGGTATCGACATCTGTTAGAATCATTTGGAGTTAACAGATAATTATTGTGACTGTCAAATAATAACAGACAAATAATTAGCAATAAATTAAAATTGCGACTATAATTTGAGATTTAAACTATCCTATCTCTCAAGTTGGATCGAACTGCACATGGTGTGCGAATTTTATTATAATCGGTTAAGTGGTTTAGGAGTCCATTGAGGACAAACATTGTGACACGAGATTTATATATATTAGATATATATATATATATATATATATATATATATATATATATATATATATATATATATATATATATATATATATATATATATATATATATATATATATATATATATATATATATATATTTATATATATAATTCATTCATATCATAATAAATCATCATAAATTTAGGCGAATAATTAATTAATGATAAGCACTTCATTTGAAAAATTATTAAATCTGCCTTTATCAAGAACATATTATAATGAAAGTAATGTATTAGACACGTATGTGCTAGAATATCCACTGTAATTTGGCCTCTACATAGATAACATCTTGTGATGAAACAGACTAACTAAATAATATTCGTTCTACGAGAGCGGGACCATTTTATTTTGGTTATGTAGTGATCTAGATGCGCCTTCTTGCGTTGACAGCTTCCTTTAATTAATGTTCCGAAACTACTCGACTCACACGTTTCCAATATTACTTATAAGCACAGCGAAAATTCTAATTCGTTTAGTTTGATTAGTTTTCTTATGGGAGTTTATTATTCAGGGCTAAATCGAAAGCAATAAGTGTGGATAAGCTTTCAAAGTAACTTGAAATTGACTAAAAGAATTGAAAACCTAACATTATTGCAAAAAAAATTAAACACAATTTTTTAATAATTACAACAAAAAGAGCCTATCAGTATGTGGAGATTCCTAGAGTCTCTTGGGATCGGGCGTTCTAATGCGGACATTTCTATTAATACCGATCTAAACATTTTCAACGATAACCTTCCTAAAGACACGAATCAAATGCAATTATCCATCATTCGCTTTCGATCAATTAACTACTTCTGACATTAAAAAACATGCATTTTTTACCCCGCATGATGCCATTGGCTCTGATGATTTAAGTCAGAAAATGATTATTTTGGTTGACATGATTCGTTGGATGACAATATGTCTATCATCTGTCATATCTTTAATCTTAATGTTATACCAATTTCTAAGCTTTATCTATCATTAATATCGCTAATCAAATCCTTAAAATGCAAGATTTAAATACCTTTTTTGCTGCAATTGTTGTTGTAATAAACAATAGAAACTACATTTACATTTCACCAACTTTACAAACAATAAATTGACAAAACAGTTCGTGTGTAGATTTAAGATTGCGTGGCGTCTGCCGCTGTCTCATCTACTCGGAAGCGTCCTAAGTTAGGCTGATCGTGAGCCGAACGCTTAGGTCGATCGTGCCTCTCTATCGCCTGTTCCGCGCTCTCGCTCGCGGATTGTGACAGTGTTCGTGAAGTACCGGCTATCTTTCATCGATTTACTGGACGTTATAACGTAAAAAAAAAAAAAAAAAAAAACGAAAATATATTTTAGCAATATTTTTTTTTTTGCAAATTGTGTTGCTTCTATATCATCCGAAGGAACTTCGTTCCTACCTGGTGTCCAATGACACCATAAATTAGTTTTTTTTTTTTTTGACGCTGGCAAATACATTTACGCATCCTGCCGCGGGGAAGCGACAGGTATGAGGGACTCGCTGACAGGGCAGAACGTACCATACCGTAATACTTGCTAAAATCCAGCGGCGTCCTCATCATCGTAGTTGGGCGCCACATCGTACGGATCGCTTTCGCATGTAACCGCGACGCTCCAAAGGTGAGCTCGCCTATGCGAGCCCCCTTCCCCTATAGAGCGCTCCAGGGAACGGGGCGTCTCTCTCTATTGTGGAGAATGAAGGAACGCGAAGCGGCGTCTTCTTCCCCCCGGTAATGTTAGCGTTAGCGTCTGCTTCGCGCTCCCGCTCCACGGCCTCCTTATGTGTCATGATCTCCTCGCAGAAGGAAGCCACGGCCGACCAGCACCTATGACTGCCGAGCATGCAGCAGGCATAGCACTTTGGCCGGCTATTTCAACTAAAATACGGCCAACTGAAATATGTATCAGTATCAAACTTTTGACCTTTGAGTATTCGACTTGTTTTTTCTATATATTTACTATTGTCTTGTATTATTATTATTATTTTATATAAATAATGACTGCTCTATTATTTCAATAGACAGACATACTATATATACTTAGCAATTTTTTCGATAAACTTTATAGATAGGATTCAGGATAAAATCTGAAATTTCTATTTTTTGTGATATAATTACAATTTTAGTAACTCTGAACCAATATCATAATACTTAACCCTTTGACGTTAAATTCACGAACACCGCACTCTTTGAACTTATCTCGAAGTTAACTAAAAGTGCATTATAACTTCCACCTCGAAACTTAAGTGAGAACTTTAATATTGTCAGTTTTGGTCTTCGAATAATTAAATTTATGAAAAATGTTTTACTAGTATATTAGATAAATTGACAGCGTACTCTTTGTTTTATCATATACTACAACCAGCGTCCAGTAATACTCTATGCCTGTCGTTGGGTTGTTGGTCGGTTTTATCTTCATCTTCATCGGTTTTTGACGTAAAATAATTTTTACAGAGATAGATCAACAGAAGTACAAATATTTTGCACAAATAGGAATATCTTATCTAAACATGCATCAAACTTTTTTTTTTTTGTCGCATGGGAATCCATTTACGGGTGATATCTAGGATGCCCGGGTCGACAGTCCTAGACCTATGTCGGACTCTTCACTTTGGGAGTGCAATACCATACTAAACCCCTGCGGGAGCCTTCAGCCGCTTTAATTGGAGGGTCCCGGATGTGCAGGCAACAGGATCGCTCCAGCGAAACATGCATCAAACCTGCGTCATCAACCTTCAGCGTTAATAGAACTTTCTTTAATAGCACATCAGACTGGTTGTCAAACTGCTTACCAACACAAAAATAATATTTCACATCGGTCCCGTAGATCCCGAGATGAGTGCGAGTTATTTTTATGAATTTTCATAGTAACTTGACTGTACAAAAACACGTTACGCTTGCGTTTATTTTTACTGCTCCATTTTGTGGATCATATATTTAAAAAAAATGTGAGCCGTCGTGGGATGCCTGGCAGATTTGAAACATCGAAATTATTTTGTACGAATTTGGTATAAAGGTACAGGTAATATGTTTTAAAAAAATTGTTTATGACAGTAGTATTTAATAAACATTTATATGCTCATTAAATACAAAAATCCATAAATTCAAAAACAAATAAATTAAGACAACTCAATTATTTTAATCGGTGACTTCTGTAATCATTTTATTCAATGTTGCGGTGTTGCCTATGACGGTATTACTGTAACAATATTGGTCGATAATAATTAACTGAGATATGTTACAAAAGTGACGGACATAACATTATCAAAGTATCTTATAAAAAAATTATATATATATGCTACTACTACTACATACTACTACTACTACTACGTCATACATATATACTATCATATAGTTGTTTATTATTAGAAGTAAGATTTTGCAATATGTTGTATGTTATGCTATTGGTGTGTAAATAAATAAATAAATAAATATAGCGTAGCGACGCCTAACGTCGTCCCGTCAACAGTTGGTCTGACCCGCCGCTATAGATGTTTCACATCAAATCAATCAATTGAATCGCTTGAAATGTGATTTATGCAAAAGAAAGCATTCTTTGCAAGTTTCTAGACTAAAATTACGTGTACCGTAGTAAACAACACTACCTACTAGAGGTGAGCGATACAATATCGATAATATATATAGATGAAATATCGAATATCTATGCCTGATGTGCCGGAACGTTAAAAAAGCATATCCGCGGATACGGATCTTAACTTTCTTACTTAATCGGAGAGCATGACCTTAATAGTTGTAGCCACTTGACGCTTTGCCATTGACGCGTGCAAGACAGGTCAGTACATGTTTCGAGTTTTCGACTTGCACTACTCTGTTCTTTCTGTTGTTTTGTATTTTGTTTATATTTTAGTGTGATACTGCGCGGCATAGATAACAGCCGTGTTCCGATATACACTGGAGCACTGCCCCAGTGCTCTCAGTAATGAAAATTCGTTCCGTTATTGACTGCCAGTACGCTGCCGCAGTATATGACGTCATCAATCGCCGCCATTTTTGCACTGAGAGCACTGGAGCTTTCGAGGTAAGGTGCTCTCATTACTGCTCAGTACTGTGATCACGTGATCAAAAATATGACAGCGCGAAAGATTGTTATTATTATCAATAATATTGTTATTTAAAAATGTTCACAATATTCAAAGAATAATTTTTCTTGTTGAATAGAAAACGTGTACATGATAAATATTTTCATTTGAAAAAAAAAGTCGTAAAATGAGGATGATAACAGTAGTCCAGTATACCAGGACTTCGTTCCGTTATAAACAGTAACCAGTATAGCGCAGTATAGCAAATTAAAAAGGAACGGTTTCGCAGTATACTGAAATGACGTCACAGCTTGCAGTGCTCCAGTATATATCGGAACACGGCCAACGTTTGTGTTTGGTAGTGAGATTAGTGAGTTTCAGTTGATCGGTCATTTGAATGGCGGATCCTAAAATATAATAGGTTAGAGTTGCCTTTAGTCGCCTTTTACGATACCCTAGACAGAGAACGGGTTGGCCCAATTTAGTCTGCCGGGAACCACACGGCGTTTATTATTTTTATTCACTTTCTTAAGAAATTTCATAACATTGATAAACACGAAACAGCTTATGCAAATATTCATTACTAAAAATAAAACAATTAAAAACTAAATACGCGTATTTGAAACTTAAGCATTATTTTTGTAGTTGCCAGCAGAAATCACACAATGCTGCTTAGCAGACTGCAGAAGGTATAATGAAGGCATTGTGAGCCCGTCGGCGAATAACGTCATTATGTGCAACTCTCAGCTTTGGCCCGCTGATGTAATACGTTATTACTAAACCATGATTTATTGGCATTCTGCCACTGAAGTATAGTACTTCGTTAGTAAAGCCGCAATTAACACTCGCTTTAACAAACGTACCATAAATTAAGCTGACAAAATGCTGTAAAATATAATCTATAGATAAAATATAATAATAAAACCGTAGAAGAGTTCAGTTCTGTACATTGAATAAAAACTTTAAAAAATACCCCTAGGTAATACCCCTTCATACAAGTAACACAAGCAAAAAAAAATCATTTTGAAATTTTTGTCTGTCTTTCACGCAAAAACTAATGGACGGATTGTGATGAAATATTTTTTGTTATCTAGGAATTAGTCCTCGACAACATATAGGCTATAATTTATTTAGAAAATCGGAAAATCAGATTGAAATTTTTGTCTGTCTATTTGTTGTCCGGCTTTCACGCAAAGTAACTGGACAGGCGCAACCGTTGTTATTTATCGATGTCTCGTTACCATAGACTAACTTGAATATCGGGTATAGAGTTTAAAGCCAGCTCTATCTAAATCTAATCTATCTAAAAAAAATCCAAGTAATTTTTTTAATATACGGCTTTATTGGTTTACAATAATTTACATATGTTTCTTTGTCAGGAATGAAACAACATTCGGGTTTTTATGATATCGAGAAAATGTCAGTTTACAACAGACTAATGTCATAACCTTCATACAACGCGATTCATTACTAAGTGAAAAGCCTGTGCTCCTTGATTAGCTATAATGCTGATTGATGAGAAAGAACATTTAATTACTAGTACCATTAATTTACCGTTATCGTGAGGTATGAAAGTTTGTGTTTGTGGCAATATGCATAATGTCTAAGTGTAAAAAATAAGTCTTTCTCAGTATTCGAGAGATTCCAAACGAAAGAGGCAGGTTAGGTCTTAAGAAACTCAGGGAGAACATGATTTACAAGTAGCTACAAGGCGAGAGCATTATGCCGATTCTTTGAAGAAGCGGCTACGCAAAGAGAAGAAAGATCAGCTGCTGATCGAGACAGAATCGCTATTCGTCGCGCCTCAGAGACAGTAAATCAGCGTGAAGCACGTTTTACTGCCGACCGTGAGCATCATGTTTTGTTTCGCGAGTCTGAGACTTTTACACAGCGCGAAGAAAGATTAACACAAGATCGAAACCAACATGCTAGAAATAGAGTCACTGAAACTAAAAAAGAACACCTTAGACGCTTAGAATTTGCAAGAGACCACTATCAACAGATAATTCAAGATCGTTACAATGTTTTGTATTTTCCATCGTATTTGCAACATTGCCAATAATTCTTTGGGTGAAATTATTTTCCTAGATGCACTTGATGGCACTGGGAAAACTTTTCTCACAAAAGGTATTCCCCCACAATTACGTCACGGTGGTAAAATGGCACTTGCTTTTGTATCCTCTGAGATAGCGGTTACACTTTTTCCTAGTGGTAAAACTGCGCACACGATGTTTAAAATTCCCTTAGAAATAAGTCAATTAGTAGTAAATAGTGACAAAGCGAGATTATTACGTGACTGTCATTTAATTTTTGTATGGGATGAGTGTACAATGTAGACACGATATTAAGGCACATTCGCCAAAGTGATCGGGCTATAGGTGGAATTACAGTTTGGTTTTGTATTGATTTTAGGGATATTCTACCTGTAGTACCACGGAGGACTCGAACTGATGAAATAAATGCGTGTCTCAAGATTTCAACCCTTTGGCCTCATATTACAAAACTACAACTCTCTATTAATATGAAAGTGCGCAGAGGAGGAAACCAAAACGCTAAAGAATTTTCCGATTTGCTTTTAAAAATAGGTGACGGCAGATATCCCAAAGAAGGAGGGCTGATCACGCTGCGAGATGATTTACGCAAAGTTGTAACTTCGCTTGAACGACTCATATTATCAGTTTATGGAAATCTTACTAATACCACAACTCAGAAAGATCGAGCAATTTTATCATCTCGAAACCAAGAATTGATAGAAATAATATTATTATGGAGCAAGTTGAAGGGTTCACAAATTGGGTACACTGCCATTAACAGTGTTGTCAACCAAGATGAAGCTACGACGTATCCAGTTCAGTGTTTAAATTATTTGTCCGCACCTGGTCTTCCGGAACATATTATCAAATTAAAAGTATAAGTGCCTATAATTTTACTGAGAAACTTGAGTCCACCAAAATTGTGTCGCTCCAACGGAACGTGATAGAAAATGTTGACTGGGTGTGGTGCAGAAGAGCGTGTTCTCGTTCTACGAATACCACTCATTCCAAATAACTATCCGTTTAGATTTAGACATGTGCAGTTCCCATTAAGTGTGAGTTTTTGCATGACGATAAATAAAACCCAGGGACAGACTATGAGTCGTGTTGGTGTAGATCTGCGAAAGTTATATTTCTCTCATGGCCAGCTTTATGTAGCTTTGTCTCTGTCTATAATCTTTTCTGTAATTAATGTTCTTATATTACAAATTCACACGGACACAGACTTGCTTAAATTAACTTTGTATTGTTTCTCTATAAATTCCATTTCAATTTTAAGAAAAAATATTTTAATATTATATTTAAATGCAAAATAGGTATATTATCTAATATAATTATATTATCTAATATAATATATTCGAACTCTGTAAAATGTTGTATAAAAATGTTGTTTACATTGTAGTTGTTGTTCCTAATAAAATTTGACTTGAATTTAATTTTAATTTGATCTACGCACGCGCGAACGGAGTCTCAGGCACAGCTAGGTATAACATAATTTTAAAACCTATAAATTGTTCTAATGTTTTAATACGAAATTAATTATGAAGTGTATTGTGTTTACATACAGCTTCGACGCCTCAAAACGTAAATCCATCGTCCTGTGATAGCTGTAATTTCGATAGAGACAAACATGTTACGACAAATCTAAGGACAAATCACACAAGGGACTCGACGTAAAAAATACATGGCAAAATTTTTTTGCAAAAAAGGCAGTTTTTTATAAAACTTAGTAAATATGTAATGTGTGTAAAATTGTATTTTAAGCTTGAAGATAACTAGGTTGCACTCAAGTGAATTGAACTGAAACAGACTGCAAATGACCCACAGGCCACATCTGAACATAAACTTTCTACCTACCTCCTCTCCTTCCTCTACCTCCTTTCCACGTAGAAGAAAAGTTAAAACTTATTCTGCATGCGTTACTTCGATGCTGGTTGACGAGCAATTTTCTACCAAATATGGAACATCGTTTCACCTTCTATCTTACTACAATCAATCTTATAACTACGATTATAGATTGTCAAATTTGCAAGATAACTTGATAACAATCGTGATTTAATACCCAACTAACAGTTTCTTATTTGAAATTACACAAATTAAATTTAAATGTATGTTTCTGATGTTAAAACAACAAAATGTTTAAGCGGTGCCCGTAATAAAAGACGGATTTTTAAATTATTTGTCTCTATCTGTATGTATCTTTTTGTTTACTTCGACTAATCTCCGAAACAACACAAACGGAGCTGATATTATAATATAAAGAGTAGCTTAATAGTTATTATTAGTTACTGTAGTTTTAAAAAATTTCTAGGGCTTAAAAAAAATATCATATGGCTTAAGTCACAAATTGCAGCTATATAAGTAAGATAGCAACTATAATATACATGCTTGATTATGGTAATACTGTGATTTATTAAAACCTTTTTATATGACTATATTTTTATAAAGTTATTTAATAAAAATGCTGAAGATCTAAGTTAGTTCTAAGCACAGCGTTGGTTAAATTAATTTTTACAACCGATGTCTCAAAGTTATTCAATGTAAACAAGTTTGTTTAATAAGCTTTACTACTTTTACCATGTCTAGCCGTGGGCGTTTCGAATACGCAGCGAAGTGCCTGTCAGACTGCAAGATAAATCACTTATAGAACAATTTATTGGCAGAGGAACAGATTCAATTACAAAGCTGAATTTAATAGATGTTCTAATACTATTGGATATAACTATTGTTAAAGTCGGTAACAATAGAATAGTTACGTTTAAGATTACGTTTTGAAATCAATCATATTTCGAACAGTATTTTGATTTCTTTAACGTTAAAATTTTTAAATTATTGTAAAAATATTTACAAGACAGAATTTGAAAGAAAGTAGTTTTACGATGGTCTAAAAAGTATTGAAAATATGTAGAAAGATGTATATAAATAAACCGTTAAACATACCGCGTCCATAGTTGTCAAGCTGACGTTTCCCAACTAATCGCCGAGTCAGCACTCGTCGACAGAGATCAAAGTGCCTGCCATTTGGTACGATTTATATCATTGTGCGAGATTTATTAGCTTCGATTGAGCATTCACTTAATTGACATATAGGATAGGAGATAATATATTCCAACTTATTACCGATTAAAATTAAGATAAATTGATATATTTTAACCGAAAATGGTACATCTATTCAGATACCATTTTTGGTCATTTGAAAAAGTCTTTTATCAGAAGAAATTCGCAAGACAATAAATTCGAAACAGAATGTTCGGAAATAGGAAATGACTCGACCCAAATGACGGAAACAAGTTCAGCTTATTTGTACTCATCCCGGATACACTCTAAGAGATTTCCGTTGCTATACTAGAAATTTCGTAACAACGTCCCTGTTTACTACCAGGATAAAAAGTGCTAACACCATCGCATAATACTTTGTTTTAATTATAAATAATCATATTAATATTTTTATTACTTAACAATTTAGCTAGTACTTTTTCTCTAATGTTTTAAATCAGAGAGAATATGGTAGGCATATTTCAGTCTAGCGAACCATGTTGTGACTTTTAGAAAACAATTCTTTTACCATACCATAACATCCTAAAATATAATTATAAAACCAGCTAAGTACAAGTCAGATTCCTATATGGGATTCCAAAACGTAAAGATTTCGACCATCGTAAGATACGGAAAGGATTCCATAGGGATGTAATGATTTAAAAAAAAAACATAATAACAAGTATGCTTAATTAAAAAAATCAAAAAACCCGACTGCGTAAAATACTCTTATTATAAACTAAAAAGAATAAAACAATTTACTAGCTTTCATTTGATACCCATATTGCTACAGTAAGAAAAAAAAAATCAACTTCCCCCCCTCATTCCGCCATTTGCGGGCGCCATTTTGAAAATTTATATAGCCTATGTCACTACTACAATTTAGACAAATCCAACGACACCTCATATGTCAAAAACCGTCCAGCCGTTTGGGCTGTAGTGCGTGCCAAAGAAATGGACATACATACATACATACATACATACATACATACATATATACATACATACATACATACATACATACATACATACATACATACATACATACATACATACATACATACATACACTCGAAAAACATAACCCTCCTTCTGTCGCAGTCGGGTAATTAAAATCGAACTTCTTCTAGAAAGAAACAATTCGAAAAATACGTGTCTTGTATAAACTGAACTGAAATCAGCCTGTAAACGTCCTTCTCTTCTTCATATCGAAGAAGGATCAGAGCATAATCCATCACGCTGCTCCACTGCGGCTTAGCGGATAATTTCCCTTTGGTGGTCTGCCTTGTGTGAAGGCTATTTCTACTATATAAAAAAGCGCTAATGTGACCAGACTAACAGCGACATATTTCGTGAAAATTTCGAAAGTCTATCTATACCAGTTTTAAGTGATATAGGTATTTGGCAAACTAACGAATAACAGTGTTAGTAATGGGTTCCATGGTTACTCTTTTGGTACGGAACCATAAACATAAATGGTTATTACAAACAAACACAACCTACACGACATACACGTTTATTTTGGTGTGATGTTTATATTTGAAAATGCATGAATTTATAAAATCCATCACAATTGTTGAACTATTTTTTCATAAAATCATAGAAAAAAATTACTTGAATGAACATGATTTGTGTCCTAAACGTCCATTAAAATCAAAACTAAATATAAATATAATGAAGAATTATAATACATTTTAAATTTAAGAAAGCAATTACCTTTTAATGTAACTTAATTTTTTATGACTTGTATTATTTTTAATAATTTCTTTCGCTGTACGAAATACTATTGTCTAAGAATTTTTCTGTGGCACGATTTTCTTCCGCATTAGCTTCCTCCCCAGCCCTCGGTAGACGAGAAAATTTAAAATTTCCCTTATCGTCGGCTCTTTCGTATTCAGCTTGCATAACTTCAATTTTCGTTCTTAGTGATTGTTTAGTTATATCCCTCACGAATTCACTACATAGTAGGACCAAAGTTCTCGCTCATGTTTTGTTATTCTGTACATTATTTCACTTAGATATAACTAAGTTTTAAAGTTTTATCGATATTTTCCTTCTTTATAAAATATATATATAAGGTCCTTAGGTCTGTTTTCCAACAAACAAGAAAGATAGAAGCTTAAGCCGCCACATTGCTTCATTGAAACAGACAGGTATATAAACTTAGGTATATAACGAAATATTTTTTACGTAGGATAGTATCAGTGTACGCAGATTTTATTGCTTTTACTGTAAAAATAAAGAAAAATGTAACGATCTAGTTCTAATAGTTATCTGCTGTTTTACTTTTCAAAATGCAAGTCACTGTGAGATTAAAAAATAAAATATAACTTATGTTTAAGTTTGTGATAAATTTAATGTTATCAATATAATAGCCAACCCAATGTCCAATGTTTCAATTTTCGCTTATATAAGTCGTAGTGTGATGTTTGTTACCGTGTCAAGTCATGACTTACAATAAGATATAAATATTTATAATTGTTGCATGGGTGAGGCTCACCAGAATTGTACGATCACGTGAATTGGTAACTCATGATAACGCACTGGAAATTTGTAACACCTTTAAAGTATTATAAAGATAAGTTTACAACAGAAAACAAAATGCGATGTATAATTAATAAATTATATACATATATATATATATATATATATATATATATATATATATATATATATATATATATATATATATATATATATATATATATATATATATATATATATATATATATATATATATATATATATATATATATATATATATATATATTACTTCATAATAATAAATAATAATAACAAAAGTCAGTTGTATTAAGCTTTAAAGCTATGTATTACTTTTGAATGTAACGTACAAATCAACATATTTTAATAATATTTATGTATATTTCAAAAAACATGTATTATTAACACTAATTACCTTACGAAATCTCTCTTAAAATTTTATTAAATTCCAATTACGTACGTTTATTATTCAGAAATATAAAAAATGTCATAGTAACAAATTACTAAAGGTGTTCTACAATGGCGTAGCTAGGTAACCAAAGACCCTGGCAAAAAGTAAACTAGGGCCCCAACTAAACCGTTTTAAGTTTAATCAGTACAAGCCATAATATAAATAGTTACGTCTAAATATTTTAAAAGTTTTTTAAAAAGCTACTGTATCATCTGCTCATCATGCACAGCAGGGCCCGCCCAAGTTCTATACGCAAGCAAATTTCAATAGTTCAATTTAGTTTCTTGGACAGGTTCAGGAGGGATTTGGATTCTGTGCTATTTTAGGTTATAGGCTGTAGATGCAAATAAGAAATACAAAAAAATATGAACTGGTATAGCAATGTTTAAGGAAATTAAAATAAATATAAATATGTCGAAAAGCAATATGTCGCCTAAAGCTTAGACAATAAACTGCCATCTATACATTTTTAGTATACACTCAAAAGAAAAGAAACCTTGTACCATTCTGGTTTCGAGTATAATTTATAGATGGCAGTCTTTTCAACAGACTGGGAAATTAACGCCATCTATTATAACTAAACAAAACTAGCTAAACACATATTTTACCAAAATCGCAACCTTGTTTTTCTTTACAGCCCTAAATAGGTAGACAAGTTTACGGGAGCGCGAAGGGCTTTTTTAAAAAATTATTATATTAATTACATTAAAATTATTTATTAAAAATTATTTTAAAAAAATACAAGTGACACGTCTAAGCAGAATTACATGCTCTGAACTAATGTGAATTATTTTATTCTAAAAACTTTCTCAAGGCATACGATTCCCAAAGCATGAGACAATGTGAGTTGTCCTATTTCGCTGATTAAGCATTTATTTCTATTGTTCTCATGCTTCGGTTTAACATAGCTCCTCCCTCCTTAAGTTCGAAACCGTCGGAAGGATTTGACTTCTGAAGGTTTCGACCCTTGCTTAAAACTTTATCCTTAATCTTTTTCACAACTAAAATTAAGCAGATAGAAATTAATATAAAATAAAGAATTAGAGTTCCTACACTGACACTATTCACTTTTATTATAGACTTAATTTCACTGTCACTTTCAATTAAACTTTTCACTTTGAAGGCCGCAGATAGATATTTTATGTCATCCAAATTAATTCCCTTAATATCAATCGGATCGGCAGGAATGGGGATTTCCTTCTTTGGCTGAGGTAAATTAATAATAGGCGTCACCTTGTATTCAAATTTTTCTAATAGGTGTTGAAGATAATATAAATGAAGATCATTAAGTAGAATCTCGCAGCCAGGATCTATTTGAACGAGATAAGTTCCCATAATAGATGTTTTTGTTATATCATTTCCACATTTGTAGGACATTACTTCTTTATTTCGTGAATATATTATCCAACGGGCAGAAGAAAGGCGTTGTGCTTTAATTTCTTCGATATGAACTACTCGTCTATGACATTGAGTTAAATCATTGTGAAACTGCATCAATTGTTCTATACATGTAATCGTTGAGTAAGGGATAAAGTTATGTTCAGTACATATGTACTGATTATCGCCGAACACATGTTGACACGGAGACGCGACCGGCAAGTACTTCGAACCTTTCACCATAAGGAAGGGATATTCAGGAATAATAATGAAAGTTTCGTTCTTAATTTGATCAAAAATAGGCAATGAATAAATTTTATAATAATTGTACGTATTATTATCTGTAAGCGGAACTTCTATTATAAATGTTATCTGGTTTCCTTTTACATACGCCTTAACCGACAATGTTTGCTCTATTTTAATTATATTACTTTCTGTTACAGGATACAATAAACTATGATATTTTTCTATGGAAGAAAATATGTAAAACAATTCAGTTGAATTAATTATTGATTGATGTAGCACAGAAATTTTACTAAAGGCTAAGGCTGTCTCAATTTCGTTAAGTGTTATATATATTGAACGGAAATTATTAATAAACGTGCTATATAGACTCAAAACATAAGTGGAATATATTGAGTTTTCTTCTTTTGTTACTATGTCCTTCAACATTCGTTCTACGCGTTTTAAACGTTCATTAATAATTAAAGAATTATTATATAAAATTTCTGTACTATTAATAGAATAATCCAACATTTTGGAAACCAGGGTAATTTTATTATCGATTAAATTCTGTTTGCTATATAATTTGTTAATAAGATTATCATAGTGAAGCGCGTCTTCGTGATCTAAGTTACCAGTTATCGATTTTATAATAGAACCTACTGGATTAAGCAAACCTCTTCGAAATCTTTTTGTTGGTGCAATCTGTTTTACCTTTTCTATAGTAATATCTTTTAAATATTCTACTTGCATTTTCATATTACTAAATTCATACATATAAGGTTTATCTATATTAATCAATTTATTAAAATCGCTATACTTATTTATATTAAACTCTAAATCGACGAATATAGAACTTAAATCTAATATTTTTATAATTAACCACTTATTTTCTTGTTTATAGGCCTGACCTTGTTTAACAGGCAACAGACCTGGGTTATCTTCAATCTTTTGAAGTCGAAGGGATTGGATCTCCTTCATCATCGCCAGGGCGATTAAACACCACCTGTGGAGGTCGTTTTATATTTTTTAATGGGACTTTAGTTCTCCGCTCTCTAATATTTATGGGCACTACATTACGATTAATTTCCCCACTAACAGTTGCTTTTTGAAAGGGAGGCTTATCTTTACTTCTTCTTGTATTTACCGCTTTAGCGAAAATTGTTTTTCCTACCCCTAAATCTATTTCCTGTTCACCACCTCTCTTTCTTCTTTCCTTTTCCTTATTTTCATATAGTTTAGTAGAAATATATTTATATAAATATTTTGTGCGTTTTACATGATCCTTAAGTAACTGTTGCAAAAAGGATTTTTGAAAATCGACATTAAAAGCGTCGTTTGAATCAGTATGACCGAATACAACTTCGAAAGGAGTTAAGCCTGTAGTGCTATGAATGGTATGGTTGTATGCCATAATAGAGTAAGTCATAACGGAAGCAGCGTCAGTGAACTTGTGCTCGTATTTGGCCAATCTATATATCTCTATCAGTGTAGAATGAAACCTTTCCACAATACCTGTAGAGTTTGGGTTATTAGTGGTAGTTATATGTAGCTCAATTTTATACATTTCTGATAATTCTTTCATTAATTCGTTGTTAAATTCTGTACCCGGATCAGAAGTTATCTTTCTAGGTATACCGTAATAAGAAAAATATTTAATTAACGCGCGGACTACTTCTGGGGTGGACCGACTGCTAACTTCTATGGCTTGACCAAGTTTGCTAAAAGCGTCTACTAATGTTAAATAATATTTTCCTTCAATGCTAAATAAATCTATAAAAATTTCTTGAAAGGGGGCATCTTGCGTTTGAGTTAATTGTAACACGGGGTTAATAGGTCTCCTATCATATTTCATTCTACGGCAGGATTCACATGCGTTTATTAATGCTGTAATGGTTTCCTGCATATTATTCCAAAAATAATTTCGCTTAATTCTAGTAATTGTTTCTTTAATACCGCGGTGACAAGTTTTGCCCTCATGGTATTTCATAACTATAGCCTTTTGTTCAGCCTCGTCTTTAATAAAAATTACACGTTCGGTACATTCTTTTATATCTATTGTGCCTTTCTTAAATAAGGAAATTATTATATTTGCGAAATCTCTCCTATGTTCCTGGTGTTCGAAATATATAAAATATTTAATTTTGGGGCGGATATACTCTTTAAGAAATTGTTTTACTAGTTCTAAATTATTCAAGGGTAAGAAAACTTCAAGGATTTTCTGTTTTGATCTTGATAATTCTTTAACCTGAATTTCGTTTTTAAGCCACGAAAACACTAATATCTGGTTTGGTTTAGTATCGATGGCTTCGTGTAAAATTGGAATACCAGAAGAATCACATTCTACATTTGAGTGGACTGTCTCAATACTAGTGCTAGAATTAGAATGATCTGGAGGTTCCGTTTCATATAACTCTCTGGAACTTGCTGATATTGTCGCCTCAGAGTCAGTTACGGTTAAAGTTCTAGAATCGTCTGTATTACGTCTTTGAGATAGTTGTAAAATTTGGTCTGTCACGTCACGTAAGTGTTCTTGGAGTTGGGATTCTCTATCATCAACATTTACTGCCAAGGAAGTATTATCATCTGACCCTATTGCGTTTAATTTTATACGTGAAAGAGCATCTGCGTTTGTATTCTGCTTACCCTTTTTATAAACCACTTCAAAGTCATACTCTTGCAAGCGTAACCGCCAACGCGTTAACTTACTATTTGGCTCCTTAAGGGAATATAACCAAGCTAACGGGCGATGGTCAGTGTAAATTGTGAATTTTCGGCCATATAGATATGGGCGGAAATGTTTTACTGCCCAAATTATTGCTAATAACTCACGCTCAATTGTGCTGTAATGCGACTCAGTTTCACTAAGAGTTCTACTGGCGTAAGCAACCGGACGATCACTACCTATAGGACCCTGAGATAACACTGCTCCTAGCGCTACAGCGGAAGCATCGGTAGTAAGTACAAAGGGTTTTTCGTAATCAGGATATTGTAAAAGCGGTGCATTTGTTAATAATTCTTTACATTTTTGGAAGGCTTCAATGTATTTATCATCTATTATTATTTTATTACGTTTTTTTAAACATGAGGTCAAAGGTTGTGTAATTTTAGCAAAGTCTTTTATGAAACGCCTATAGTATCCTATTAATCCGAGAAAACTTTTAATTTCCGTTGTTGTTTTTGGCAATGGAAAATCTAATACTGCTTTTATCTTATCATTATTTGGTTTCAGTCCGTCCTTTGTGATTGTATGTCCTAAGTAAAGGACTTCCTTTCTTAGAAATTCTGACTTATCAAGTTGTACTTTTAAATTTGTCTTACGTAATCTGTCAAAAACTATTCTAAGGCTATTAATGTGTTCTTCTAAGCTAGGTGAAAATATAATTATATCATCAAGATATACCATGCAATGTATACCCTGAAGACCCTTAAGAACATTGTCCATGGTTCGTTGAAAGGTTGCAGGGGCAGTTTTTAACCCAAATGGCATCCTCAAAAACTCAAAATGTCCTGACTGAGTACTAAAGGCGGTTTTATGTCGGTCAGATTCATTAATTTCTATTTGGTGATATCCACTAGCTAAGTCTAGCGTAGAAAAATACATGCTTTTACCTAGTTTATCGAATAAGTCAGTAATATTAGGTAGGGGGTATTTGTCGTCAACAGTTATTTCATTCAGTCGTCGATAGTCTACAACCATTCTATATTTTACTTCTCCAGAGGCATCCATTTTCTTAGGGACCAAGTGAACGGGTGCACTCCAAGGTGAATAAGATGTTTGAATTACGTTATTATCTAAAAGTTTTTCTACCTGTTTCTTAATTTCTTCAGTCTGTGCAGGGGCTTGCCTATATGGTTTTATATATATAGGATCTTCATTTTTTGTTCTAATAAAATGTTTTACGTTATTCGTAAATGTTAACGGTAATTGGTCGCAATAGAAAATATCTTTATATTCTTGACAAAGAGAAAATATTTTATTCTTCTCTTCATCATTCATATGATCTAGCCTTAATTTATTGAGATTTTCTAATAATAATTGATTTTCTTCTGATTCTCTTCTACCATTCATACAGTTGACCTTGCACTCGACATTTTCAAATTTTGATACTTTAAACGGGGCTTTAATAGATAGTGTCATAGGTTCGTCTAAGGTATTTTGAATTACTGTTTTTGCATAACCGTTTACACATCTCACTATCGCACTAGGCATTCTCACACCCTTACAAAATTCGGTAAAATTTACGATAGCATCACCTGAATATTGGTTTGTTGGTATGTTTACTCTTAATTCAGAACGCGGCGGAAGCTCAAGGATATATTCTGTATCATTATATATAATAGGAATTCGCGCTGAATTAGTTCGTAATATTTTATATTTTAAATCAATAATTGCTTCTAACCTTTTTAAGAGATCATTACCAATTAACCCGTCATACTTTGAATCTACATTATATACGTAAAATTTTTGTAAACTATTACTATTGAAAATTGGCATTAAAGGTATTTTAATAACTTCATTATGTGAACTAGTAGAATGCGTGCTTATTACTTCAAATGGTTCGTATATTAAAAATTTACGAAAATAATAATATGCCTTTTCAGGGCTAATAAAGGAACGCGTACTTCCAGTGTCTATCATAAATTTAGCATTTATTTCAGGAATATATATGTACGGTAATTTTAAATGTGTTTCACAGTTTAATTCTATCGATTCTGTAGGTTTGAGGCAAGTATGGAAAAATTTTCTTCCTTATTATCATTATCAAGGTCACAAGGATTTCCTTCGTCAGTCTGCTCGTCTGTTTGTTCTATATAATCTGTTATGTCATAATTGTTGTAGTTATAATCGTAAGAGTTGATTTCTGAAAAATAGCACCCAGGGTCGTAGTGGTTGTCGTTGTCATAGTAATTATAGTCGTGAGTATACGTTTCATTAATCGGGAAACTCGGTTTGTTATTATTAGTTACAGTTCTCATGGAAACGTCATTTTGTTCTTGTCCGTCTGGTCTAAAATTAGGCTTATAACCAAATTGTGTCGGGGGTTTATAATTATTATTATTAAATGGAGGACGATACCCTAATTGTTGTACAGGACGGTACCCTAATTGTTGTACAGGACGATACCCTAGTTGTTGTGTAGGACGAGGCCCTAATTGTTGTACAGGACGGTGTCCGTAATGAGGATTAACTCTTGGTGGTGGTATTCGTGGTCCTTTTGGAATCTCATTATTAAATTGAGGCAAATTAGGTTTAAAACCTGTAGGCTTATTCACAAAATTTAGTTTTGAGTTTGATAGATTTGAAAATTTATTACGCTGATTATACTGTTCGTGAAAGTTTACTTCCTCTAAAACAATACTTAACGCAGATTCTAATGATGTCGGTGATTTTAATCTAACTATTCTAACCATATTTTCAGGTAAATTATAAAGAAAAACGTTAAGGGATGTATTATTGTAAATAACTATTTTACTTTATTTAATTTCCTCATTTAATATTTGATTAACCTTAGATAATAAAACAGAACGCACTGACTGAATCCTATTACAAAAATCAAGGTAGCTCTCTCCCGATTTTATTTTTAAATTTTCTAATTCTATTGCGATACATTCTTCGCTTCGCGGATCTCCAAAATGTTGTATTAATAAAGCTTTAAATTCACTCCATGAAACAATATCCTCACGCTCACTGATAAGCGTGGCAGCCTTATCGACTAAGCGACTCGTAATGCTATGCATAATATAGACATTTTGCACATCACTGCCTTGAAATTTACTAATTACATATTCACATTTTCTTATGAATAAGTTTAATTGGCGTTTATCGCCACCAAAAAGAGGAATTAATTTTAATATTTCGTTTGGAATCAAAGTTATTTGTTCCATTTTTTTTTTTTATTTTTTTATTCTTAATAAAAAATTAAAATTAAAATTATTAATTTTACGCACAAATTATATTAATAATATTTCAATGATTTTGAATTGAAATATTAAATTAATATATTAAACAATTTATTAATTCTTTTTATCAAAAGTACAATTTTTAACATTAAAATTAATTTTCAACAAAAATACGTAAGAAAACCAGAAAACGTTATAATAGGAGAAGTCTTATCCTAAAATAACAAAAGGAATAAAAGGAAGGTGAAAAGTTCTACTCACCAACCGGTCACCAGCATCGTCAGCTCCTGGACTCCTTAATCACTTAGTCTTATTTATTTGGTTCTGGATTGTTTCTTACAGACCTTCGAAAGCCCAATTATTCGCTGATTTTGAAGACGAATTTTTAAGAACGAAGGCTGTAATTATTTTGAAACAATCCTACCGGCTGCGCCAGACAAGTTTACGGGAGCGCGAAGGGCTTTTTTAAAAAATTATTATATTAATTACATTAAAATTATTTATTAAAAATTATTTTAAAAAAATACAAGTGACACGTCTAAGCAGAATTACATGCTCTGAACTAATGTGAATTATTTTATTCTAAAAACTTTCTCAAGGCATACGATTCCCAAAGCATGAGACAATGTGAGTTGTCCTATTTCGCTGATTAAGCATTTATTTCTATTGTTCTCATGCTTCGGTTTAACATAGCTAGGTACCTATTTTTAAATGCAAAACAAAAACTGTATTGTTTACTAGCAGATATATTTAGCACAAGATGTCTAATTAGTTGCCAATTTTGGTTGTTGCTTCATTCCTATGAGTCGTAACGAGATATTTTGCAATCTTTTATTGAGAATTGAAGTAAGGAGAACTTTATGATATTAATTAATTATAGAATCTTATGTGGAGATCAGTTGAATATCCAGGTTGGAAGCTCGAAATATTATTATATTTCTGCAGACGCAAAAAAAAAATATGAAAAAATGTGAACTTGTATAGCAATGTTTAAGGAAACTAAAATAAATATAAATATCTCCTAAAAGTTTAGACAATAAACTGCCATCTATAAATTTTAGTATACACTCAAAACAAAAGAAACGTTCTACCATTCTGGTTTCTAGTGCAATCCATAGATGGCACTCTTTTCAACAAATACACTAGGAAATTAACGCCATTATAATATGATTGTGTAAGTTTCAGTAAGCGTTAGCATTCGTCACATAATTATCGTACAAATCACATAATTTAGCACTTGGTACGATCGAACATAGTGTCGAAATTGTACGATAAATAATCCAACGTGCACAACATAATTTTGTCTTTTTTTTCCGTTCAAATGTCATCGAAATGGATATTTTAACTACTTAACTGCCCTCTCGTATTTAATTTCTGAGTTTCTAAACACCTATTTTAGCTTTTTAGATTAGATATAGTGGACATGGACAGGCGATAAGGTTTTTTTTCGTTTTTTTTTTTTATCTTCACTTCAGACGCAGGATATACATAATTATATTTTTACAGTCGAAAAGTATCTGTATCAAAATTTTGTACGATATTGTATTTGTACGATACATTGGAACAAAAAACGATAATTTTACGGCCGAGAATACATAATACTGTCAGCAAATAATGCTAACACTGGACTTTCAGTGTGTAACAATGAGAGTGACATGTTTAACCTGTAACCAAACCCTCTATTAAAAAAAAAAAGAGAAAAAAAGACTATTATTAAATATCTAGTTTCAATTAATAAATGATACTTAAAATTATCAATTTTCTGTACATGTCGAGGCACGTACCAGAGCACAGATTCATAAAAAAATATTCATTGTCCTTATGAAGTAATTAATTTTAATTTACCCATCTGCGATAGTAACGTCACCTCAATTATAGTCGCCTTTCGACAGACACTTTTATTATATTTATTTTAATACAATATCTAGTTATGTTACCCTAAGTCACAAAAACATCAGAATGTTTGGACTCAAGTGGTTGGACTAATGGATTTGTTTGAGTTCTCAGTAAATTCGATTTGTAGGGTATTTTAAGTGGGTGACACAAATCACCCCTTGTCATGGGAACCCAAAATTCTAAAGTGAGTATTTTTAAGTTGAAAGTTCACTTAATTAGAGCGTGCACTTCTATGTTCGTTCATTTCACTAGTTTAAATATAAATAATTTTAAACATATTGTTTATGATTTTTAAAATGCCCACTCGCGCTTTCTTTCACTTGTCACTCTAATTAGAGAACATACTGTAACGCTCTCTCAAGCCTATATTTTTAAATTATCAGTAAGTAGTATAGTTATGTTGGCTCAAGTAATTACAGAATTCATTGAGAGTACAATAATTTCTATTTATATAGCATTTCAAGTATGTAATTGTAAGTTTTTTAAACAAATAAATACGATAAAATCCGGTCTAGACTTTTAATTAAATAAATATGTAACACGAAACGTGTTGATTGTGTGATGACGTGGGAGTCATAATTTTAACGTAAGCATTTCTTATGGTATAATTTTTCAATTGATCAAAACACGCTTTTCTCATTTGTCACTTTACTAGTTTTAAATTGTTTTAATTGTATAATTGAAATATACAAAAGTAATAAATTACATGCAGTATATACGTACGTATATACGTACATAACAGCCCATATAGATTGGTGTTATTAATTTAAAAAAAAAAAGATATTTTTGTTAATTATCTAAACTCAATATAAAGTTCTTATTCCATAATCAATACAGAAAAATAATTGAGTACTAATTCAAAACTTAACCAGTTAAGTAGTTTTTATATGTTACGGAAGATGAAGAAGATGGAGTAAACGTAGGTTTACCCGGCGCTTCGAGGCTCTCAAGTTCGTGGCACAAAAAAAATTGTTAAATGTTTACCAAATTTACTACCGGAGCGGAACTTAGTCCAAAACCCCAAGAAAAGTGACCAGAATCTAGCCAATTATCTCAAGAAGATTTACTTAATGTAGAGCTGGAATCACAGAATGGCCGCTTACAGAACAAGGAGCTGGATACACGCTTTACTTAAAAGATGTTCAGAAGAAATGGCCAAAAAGAAAGACTAAGTAAACCCGGGTAAACCTAGGTTTATTCCATCTTCTAGCATTACCCGTAACCAATGATCTTAGAAGATCTTTTTCTTCTAAGATCATTGCCCGTAACATATATATCAAATTAAAGTATATAATATATGTATAATGTATATAACGACATATGCGTAAGTAGAAGGTGAAAAAGTGGACAGTACCCGCTTGAATAAAATCTGTTCAGATCCCAATAAAATTGAGAGGGTTGAAAACTTTCAAGGACTAATAATAATAGTATGAAAAGGGATAAGGATATGAAGACATCTTTGCAAATATGACACGACATTTCCTTAGGTATTAAAAATGATAGTTTTATTTTTGCTTACATCATCCACGACAATAATTATCTCTTCTAAAAAATAATTCTCATTTACGCCAATGCTTGTGTAACTAAAATAACTAAACTAATAGTGTATTATTATGGCAAAACTGAAGACATCCAAGGCAATTTCCCCGTCGTCCTAAAGCTGTGCCAATCGTATAAAAATTTACCAATAATCGATATTATAAGAGCTAAAAGTATCAAATTTACTATGTTAATTGTACTTATTGGCATTTTCACTTCATTGCTCCTGCACACATTGCCCAATCGCATTGTGCTTATCTGTAACGAAAAATTATTTCAAAATTAAAATTTTACCTTTTAATATTAGCTAAGAAAATTAAATATTAATCGTTCATAAAATATTTTCCATTTTATTCAAAGAGAATCAATTTAATTTACCATTTTAAATATAGCTATTTTTATTTTATTTTTTGTTTCTATTTATTATTTTTTTATAACTAAACGCAAACATTAATTCTTTCAGCGTCATTTTATAATATTTAATTTAATATCTAAAAAAATATCAGTTCTGTTAAAAAAACATTTAAGTAGAGTTTTTAAAGAAAGCTATATACAGTCTTTCAATAATAGTCACGGTACGACACAGAATCACTCAACAGTTTGTTTCTTCAATTAATCTTACTTCGAACCAAAAATATAGCTGATATTGACTGACTCTATGTAATTTATCAGAAAAACTTCCGTCGCTATGTTTCTTTGCGAAGGGAGCGGCTTATCATGATTAGGTATCACGACGAAAAACGAACGCTTTTTATGATAGAAAAGAGTACCTGGATTTTATAGAACAGAGTAGAGAAGAGACGGAATGTGAGTATTCTAACGAAGTCGGATACGTGTCTTTTTAAAAATATTATAAATAAAGGCTTCACAACCAAAGAATTTTAAGAAGTCTTTGTTGACACCCAGCAAATTTAATCAAAAATCAAAATAAAAACAACTTTATTCAAATAGGCCCCACGAGCATCTTTGAATCGTCATATTACAAACTACCACCAGTAAAGCTACCACCGATCAGTATCGATATTATTACTATGTACATATTACTTCAATGCCACCGATTCGGAATGTACATTCTGCAGAGAAGAATCGGGAAGAAACTCCGCAGTTACTCTTTTGAAAATAATATATAAACTGAGTCTCAGTACAAAATTAGTAATCTTGCATGAAATACAGCGCCACTAAGTCCACAGATCTCTATCAACTAAGTAATCTTGCGCCGAATAATAAATACGCTTTATCTATTTTTTTTTTTGTTTTTTTTTATAAAAACTTTAAATTTATTATGAGACAATCCCAATACTATTTATTATAATCGATTAATACTATTTATTTCAAAACAATGAATATTCTGGTGTGTATATATAATATTGTTATAAATAAATAATAATAATAGTGCCAATTTCCATTGGCGGCAGTAAACATTTAACATCAGGTAATGTTGTCTGTTCGTTTACTCCCTTTTTATACTTATTTAAAAAAAAAGAAGTAAAAATTAATGATAGCTCAAAATGATTGAAACTGTACACAAAATACAAACACCAATCAGACGATGATGAGAGACGACAAACATCTGTATAGCCTATTCAAAAATTTGTCATGTGCGTGAATCGAACCTGTGATTGTTAGTACACCAATCATTTATTATAACTACTGAGCCGTTAAATAGTTTTAATTTAAAAATAGAAATAGTTTTAATGTGTTAGTTGATATAACAGTTCTCTAATTTTAATCTACGCGAAGCCACGTGTATCGTCTACCAAGGAATTTATATACAAACTGGAATGCTCACGTGCACTCAAAAAACGTTCTTTAACCTGGGATTGCATCTCCTTCTACCATAGATTCAAGGCAAAACTCGTAAGAAAGAGACAAAACACCAGTTGTCAACGAAATGCTCGGAACAATTTTTCACTTTACATGTCATTTATTTCAAGGTGCATATTTGAATATACAAGTTTACTAAGTGAGCGTTCTAGTTATGATATAAATTCTTTGGTCTCTACCGCAAAGAACTGTCAAAGTATCAACTGTCGCACAATATTAATGTACTCTTATATCCCTTTTTTACAACGTAATTTATTACTTAATTTATTTCTAGCTTTGTCAGCATTTATATAACACACAGTATTTTTTCTTCATATTACCCTTTTGCATTGTTCTTTCTATACTCATTGTTTATTTCATTTTTAAAATGGTCAGTTATCTCAGATTCAGAGTTACGGGTAGATTCCGCAACAATTTAAAGTATGAAGTCAAATATTTAACAACTTGTGTAAATTTTCTTAAATAAACTTTTAGGTTTAATTTGTAGTTTTTTTTTAAAAAGACAAACGAAGTCGGCCTCCTAACAGTGCGCTTGTTATATATTAAAATTATATTATTATTTATAGAAACTAATATGAACACCACTTGTTACATAATTTTTTTTTTCTAAATAAATTTTAATTAAACTAAAAAATAAGTATTTGAACTTTGAGCCGCTTTGAGTTTAGATATATTTATAGTCCGATAACAAAAACTTTTATGGTAATATACATAAAAGTCTTTGTCCGATAATATATCTCGATGCTGCTCGGCTTCAAAAACTTTCCATATTAAACAGGTTTAATGTCGCACAAAGAAATATTTTTCAAATAAAATAAAAATAAAAATGTTGATTCAAGCGAATTTTAATTAAAAATAAAAGACATAAAAAGACGTAGAAATTATGCGTCATATAAATATTTACTTGCAGACTAAGTAAATGTGTTAAAAAAGTTATGTATTTACAAATACTTAAGTAATGAATTTTTATCATAATAAAAGAATATATAAAAAAAATAACTGTCATATATATTAAGGGTGTAAACTTAGTGATGAACTGTGTAATATCTCCTTAGATTTCACCATTTCACCGTTTTTACATTTTGTCAAACCAAAACAAATCGAACGTAAAAATTCATATGGAGCACGATAAAAATAAACATAAACGCAATATACTCAGTTACTATAAAAATCACTGTCACAAGATAAATGATGAACTAGTCACATAAACTTTTACAACCATTCTAGAGTCACTGCTCTTGCGAGTTTTCTGTAGTCGCCTCAGCGCCGGCGGCCTCATGTTCGATTCCCGCTCGGGGCAGTTGTTAGTGCCTCGAAGAGCACGTGAAGCCATCTGTCCCGGTTGTAAACTTAAGACACCTGATAGCGATCGTTAGACTAGATAGAGAAATTATCCACCAACCCGCAATGGATCAGCGTGGTGAATTAAGCTCCAACCCTTTTCCTATATGGAAAAGAGGCATTGCCCAGAAGTGGGACGTTTACTGGCTAGTTCAGTTCTGTTCATATTTTTTTACTTTTAATACCTATACCACTTGTTGTACTTTATTGTTTCACTAATAAATTAGTATAAAAAATAAAATCAACTTGAATTTTTCTAATATTGATGACTGAGCATTAATGAGAAGAAATCGTTATTCAAGATCTACAACAATCTCTTATATCACTAATTCTAACAAAATGGTCGTATTATTATCATTCGAAAATGAAACAATATCTATAATAAAAGCGTCACGACTTTATATTTTGGAAAATTATTTAAAAGGAAAAACTAAATTTTCAATATGATAATTGTTAACAATACAACCATATACAGAGAAATCAAAGGCTTTTAGGTTGATATTCGTATTTCGTAGTATTCTTAATAGTTTGGTATTATATGTGTGTATATGTTTATGTGTATGTAAATGTTTATGTCTAGTTAGTAGTAGTAGTTAGTAGTTAGTAGTCTATACATATTTTAAATGTTTAATTTTAAAAACTAATTGCACCGCTTGCCTGTCTTATTACTAATATTTCCTATATAGACATGGGTTGTATGTGTTAAAGTATAAATATATATATTTTTTTATATATATACTTGTCCTAGGGTGATTTATATAATATGGACTATCAGCCAGCAGTCGTAAGGACTGCCCAGTAAAGACTAGGACATGTTCCAATGTTGATGGTATTTTTCACTATCTTATAAACATTTTTTTTTTCATTTTAGACTATTTTTCGACCTTAGCCTAGGCCATTTCATAGGCGTATAGGATTTTGGATTGAACTGAACTGACGTATCAATCTATTTACTGATCTTAACAGCTGAATTATGTGTCTATTTTAATATACCGGTGGGAGGGATGCGATGTGCCGCGCTCCCGGCTGCATGGGTACCACCATCTTGCTTGTTTCTTCCGTGAAACAGCTTTGCCGTGTTTCGGAAAGAAGGGCAAGACAGGCAGTGTAATTACTGGCACCGAGACTTAACATCATATGTCTCAGGATAGGCAAGACATATGTAAATGAGTTGGCTGGGCTAGTTCCAGGTAAACTAGTTTATGTTCATGGGCGAATTCGACCACTTACCATCAGGTGGCACGTCTGCCAGTTTGTCTATCCAACTTTCATTTTAAAAAAAATACAATGAAATTCGTCTACTATCTACCTTTACAAAGGCATAAAAAACCACTAATCGAAATTTGTGTAGTTAATACGACATTCGTGAGTATCTAAAATCGAAATAATGGAAACGCATAGAAATGAATAAACCAGCTATCAATATGTCCTCTTTGTTATTAGATACAGTTACTTAATATTCTGAGCAGGTGGCATGTGGTGAATTCGGCATACCTATAGGATTTGCTGTGTCGTATCTGTCCGGTCATTTTATGGTCATACCACATGAGTAAATAAACCGTACAGAGTGAAAGCTTCTAAGGAGCGAGCAAAATTTATACCTATTTTAGTAGGGTTGGCACAGGAGGATAAAATTTAATAAACAATAGTTAGTTGTTCAATAAGATGACAAAGTTAATTTTTGTTGTGTTTTCTATTGTGTTTGTTTTTTTAAATATTTTCCAAAAACTTTATAAATTTTCAAGGTATTAAAAAAATTATTCTATCAAATTTGAGCTTTATGATCTTGCGATTTAAAAAAAAGATTCTTTCATAAACATTTTTTTATTTTGTTAAATAAAAATAAAAACAAATTAGTTATTTATTATTATTACTAAAGTGAGATGTCAAATATCATATCGATTTATTAAAATAACATTCTCGGTACACTTACTGTAATGCCAAAACGCATACCGAGTTAGAAATTACATATGTGACTACTGTAAAGCTCGTTCGTATTTTTTGTTTTGTAAATTACTTACTCTAAATATTTTGTTTTTATTATTATTTCTTTTTTTAATAATTTGTTGTGTCTTTTATGATTGAAGGAGGAGCCCCACTTTCGAATATTTAAACAAATTTCAAATCAACACCAATAATTTGGCATTAAGTATTAAATAAATGTGTATGTGCATTCACACACGGCAGAAGTGAAACTTCAGAAAAGTAACCTACGAGAGAATGAGATAACTATAGAGTATCTTATTCTAGCTTAAGCGAGCTTGAACGCGAGTTTGCCGACGCTACGGCTGGCCGGCGAACCGCACGATGCGGTTACACAATATCACAATAACATCAAATATAATTATACGAGCTATCTATCTACCCAACACATTAAAAATAATAAATTATAATCATGTTAGTACCTACTACTTACCTAGTGGAGTCTTTGGGATAAGAAAAAAATGATGTGTTTTTATTCTTTATATTATTGTTCATACACACTGTACAGTAAACCATATTTACACTTTTATATTAAAATACCATTAAAATTATATTAAAACACTATTTAAATTAATAAATCATTAAATAAAAACACGGTGCAACGTTGCTGCTGCAGCCCTTGAGTTTAAGCATAAGTTAGGCCGGTTTCTCTCGTATGTGACGAGGCGCTTGTGCCGACGCATACACGCGTCTCATGCTTGTAGTAGTGTACCTATCGTAGCGCGCTTGTATGAAGCTTTGCCTCTGTACGGTTTATTTACTCATGTGGTCATACTGTATGTTTTTTTTTTTTTTTTTGTACATATGACTTTAAATTTACCGAGAGTTTTTTCCTTATATTTTTTTCACTCTCAGTCAACACTCAACTTCGGGGAGGTTAATTATTTTAAGTTACATTTGGTTAAGTTAATTGTTGTAATATTTAATAAAGCCTAAAATAACAGATAGGAGATGTCTACCGAGACGTTATAGATTGGCTTAGTTTAATTTAAACTTTGTAATTAAACTTAAGGTAGATCGATAACGTTAGGTACCAACAAGAAACATCTCGTTCTCGGAATTTAGTAGACTTAGCGAATAATCACAAAACTAGCGTTTGACACCATCAAAATTTGAAAATCAAGGCCACAAAAAAAAATTATTACCTCGATTATGTAAACTATTTTGTAACGCGGTCGATAACTCTGTTATATACACATACATTTATTACACTTAATTTATTAGTTGTTGTTTATTTCTACGAAATATGTGTACGTGATTGGCACAGCCTTTGAATTAAGATCACTAAACAATAAGCTCCTTGAATACAACATTATTCATTCATAACTCATAGTCTTTCTCTAAACACAGTTTTTGAATTGACCAATACGCTGAATTTGATACGTTATGGGATCACTAAAAAATAAATCCTTTTAATACAACGTTATACGTTCACAACTCATAATCGTTCTATAACAAGTCAACAACGTCAGTTTTATTATTCTGATAAAAGACCACCAAGAGAAATCAATACCTATACCAGCGTCTGCCGGTATATAACAACTCATATTATATAGTTTTCGAATTTATTATGTCATCATTTTATAAGAAACGAATAAAATTAGTGAACATATTACTCATCATAGCAAATATTTATATCTATTGACACCATGCACCCCACCCACGCTTTTTTACAATAAAATAAATTTTCTTATGTACTATGTTTTTCTACACTATTCTTAATTCAAATTTATAAAAAAAAATTACACTACTGTCAATTAAAATTTATTATTTATTAGTTAGTTTTTTTAAAGCGTGTTTTTTAGTTATTTTTTTTTTCACTATTATTTATTTATTTTTATTTATTTATTAGTAGAATTTTCTATAAAAGCCTTTTTTCGATTTTTTTTTAATAAAACTATTATTTATTTTATTCAAGGTCGTAACTTATCCAAGAAATAAGTAATTTGGGCTCCCGCTGTCTTCCTCGGATGAAATAGTCGGTTTTCAGATTAGCCAAAGTCGATAACTTATCCGAGAAATATGTTATCGGGTAATGAAAAACCAATCGCTAATCCTGAAGATCCTGGTAAGGATAACAGGTCCATTTAAGTTATTGCATTGTCATCGGTCCTCGATAAGTCTACGAAGTTTAAATGAAATCGAAACGTTTGAATTTGGTCAAAATCAATGATCTTAGAAAAAAAAATTAAGATCATTGGTCAAAATGAAGTCCAAAGGAGTCGATTACAAACACTCAAACATATAGATTAAGCCAATGATGTTCTATTTGAATATCATTAGATTAAGCTAATAAAATGCGTGTACAATAACTACATAACAAAGACATAATCCATTACGTTGTATGCAAACCAAACAAGTTAATTATAATACAAAGATGTTTAGTATTCACAACAATTCCTCAGTAACATTTGGTGCTTAAAGTGCCACTCACCTACGATAAGGAATAAGGTACATAGTTAAAAAAAATTGTCACTGTGTAAAAAGTTAAACTTATTCTGTTAAGTGTGTTGATTTAACAAAATCGTTTGTTTTGTTCGACCGATCTGCTTTTCAACACACAAAAATGTTATTCGATAAGTAACACTTTTTCAAAGTTACATTAACACAAGGCTGTATTACTTTAAACATAGAACTGTGTTACTTTATCGTTACACACAGATTGTGTTGAATTAACACTAAGTTTGTGTAAAAAAAAAGTCGTTAAAATACTTTTTTTTTGTGTTAAATTTGACGAAAAACTTTTTACTATGTAGACTTTGTTAGTTAGATAATTTGGGAAGAATTTATGAAACACCAACATCGCATGGAGTTGGAATGACTGCAGTCAAAAAATTTTTAAAACTTTTTAAAACGGTTTTATTTTGTTACTATTTAATTATAGGACAGCACAATTCTATTTAAATTACACTATGACAAATCCAATAGAAAGACTTTTTGAATGTACTTAAAATAGTTCCGAATAACCCCTAAATTTATAAAAAATATCATAAATTTAAAGATTCATAGGTCAATTTGAAAGAAATGGCATTAACTTTGACATTTTTTTTTTTTTAAAGGTGAGCTTTCTCTCCTCAGCCGAACGATACTGATAAATAAAAACATAAAAGTTGTGGTTTCACAATTTTGTAAATTTTGGATAGCAAGCATTTTAAAATTAATTAATTGACTAAACTTATTTTAATTTAATACAATAAACTTCATCAAATTCCATCGAGAATCTAAGTACTATCCTAAGCAGAGACACAACTAATGCTAGGAAGAAATATCGGAGTCTTATTTAAAGAATAATTTACAAAGCTGTTATTTAAAGAAAAAGTTCAAAAACTAACAATACAAATACTTAGTTCTATTTTAACTTTCATGAGACTGTCCATGTGTGTGCATTTTGTGTTAACGTCTATTATTCGCAATTATTCATATTATGCCGCTGTAAAGTACTTTACTTAACCAAAGTGACCGACGTAGCCCAGAGGATTAGCCCGCTGAAGTGGCAGTGGGCTGGTCACCTGTGTCGTAGGACCGATGGCCGTTGGAGCAGACGTGTCCTGGAGTGGAGACCACGTATTGGCAAACGCAGTGTGGGACGCCCTCCGACCCGCTGGACCGACGATCTTCGCAGGATTGCCGGTGTTGGCTGGATGAGGATTGCGGAAAGCCGGGATGTCTGGCGCGAGCTTGGGGAGGCCTACGTCCAGCAGTGGACTGCTATAGGCTGATGAGATGAGATGAGAAAGTACTTCATCCTATGTATTGACATAAATTGTTCTTTAATAGAAAAAATAACTCAAAATTTCTTATAAAAATACTAGTATTTATAGGAACGCACAACGAATATGTTGTTGAGAAGGTTATGAGTCATAACTTATGACTGAATTAACCTTGAATTTAAATATTATTTTGGTTGTGGGCCAACTAAGCGACAAACTCGTATTTTGTGAACAATCATTTAAATTTATAATTCGGTTCATTATTTCGTAGCAGGTTTACATTTAATGAATAAATTTTTTGAGGAAATTAAATTATTAAAACCAAAAACGCAGAATTTTCATTTTTTTTCGTCCAATGTTTAGAATGGTACTGAACTTTGCAAAAAAAAAATTTTTTTTTTTCGTCAAATATATTATAAATGGGATAGACCGAAATTTGAACGGCATTTCGTTGTTACTCTTAACAGAAAACAGTTTATTTTTCCACTGTAAACCACTATACCTACACACACACACACACACACACACACACACACACACACACACACACACACACACGAAATACTGACTACTGTAAGCAGATTTCTACAATAGACTTCGGAGATTCTAAAAGAATAAGACTCGTAGAGCTTTGTTAACTGCTTCAAGGTAAACAATTGGTTTGTATTAAAACTTTTGTATGTTCTTTTCTCTTTGTCAAAAATGTAAGTACGAACTATTTATATCCTTTTTAATTATGTTCTCATGTAAGTTATGTTATATCTTTATGAGAATAAAAATCTTTAAACCTAAACCTAGAGCTAAGCTTAAACCTTATGAATTATGCAAGTATTTTTCTTTCAGAACCTCTGAAGTCCATTGCAGATATTTGTAGAATCTTCTTCAATGAGAAAAAAACTTCATTATATAAGTACACGAAACGACAAAGATATGAAACACCAACATCGCATGGAATTGGAATGACTGCAGTCAAAAATTTTTTAAAACTTTTTAAAACGGTTTTATTTCGTTATTCTTAAGGTAAAGTTAATAACGTCTTTTTTTTTTAAATACCATCCAAAGAACATATGGCGTGTTTATTGAAACATTTTCCTGTTAAACTATTTTTGGAATCGAGCTACGTGCCGAGATGCACGATATGGATAACTATATGTTAAGCGCGCTCTACACTCCTGCCGAAACGTTTTGGCCAAATATTTTGCCGAGACATGACGAGATCGAGAGCGGTCTTCCACATTCTCGCTCAGGCATTGCCCGTTCAGAACTCGTACAGGATGGACTTATTAAAAACGTCTGCCGCTGTAGCTTTGTGTGCTGCAGCCTACTACAATTATATAATAATAATAATAATAATACTTGCCGTGTGGTTCCCGGCAGACTAGAATAGGACCAACCCATACTCAGCCTAGGGTGTCGTAAAAGGCGACTAAAGGCAACCAAAGCTGCATAACACCAGCACAGCCTCCTCGGGAAGCGTGAGCGACTTTCCGGGTAAGTACCTAACAGCTTAAAACTTAATGATGGATACGTATTAAGGAAAGCGCATAGGGCCGCTGCCTGGGGGGCGCCAGGGCACGTCTGGAGCTGGCGCTGGACGTGGCAGCATGCGGGCCGCCAGCAACCCCCACCGACCGGCACCACCACCTAGCCGGCCGGTGTATCCACCATCCCCACCAGTTGGCTTGGCGCCGACAGAGTCTCCAGGGACTCAGCATTCGGCGCCCGCCACTGGTGGAGTACGCCGCATGAGATGGACACAGGAGATGAATCGAAATGTCATGCGTGCGTATTTTAGGGCTGTAGGGGGGGAAACCGGGCGGACTGGCTACCGAGCAGTAATGCACCGCGTGTTCCTACTGCTCGAGCCCAATCTAACTGTCACAGAGCAAAACCTGGCAGATAGAGCTCGGTACATCCAACGAAAGGGCGTATTCAACGCCGCCGAGCTCGAACGATTACGACGTGAGGCTGCTCCTGAAGTCAAACCCGTATCTACAGAGCACAACGCAGTTGTAACGCAACAGGAAAGCGTTCGTAGCGAAGTGCCTGTGGATGCGATCACTGAAGGAGCAGTCTCCCAAAAAGTAGAGCAGATGAGAGGGATTTTGGAGGAGTCGATTTCCGAGATCCGGAGCGCTCCTCTGGAACAGAGGCCACGACTCACCCGTCTTTCTCTTAATGCTGCGACGCGGGGTGCCATTGAGGCAGCTAACAGGCTGCTACCTCCATATTTGGACGGCAGTCTGGGCTTGGATGATACGGGTTCTATTCTCTTTGGTGCCGCTCTAGCGGTGCACCACTTCATTGGAGCCAAAACCCGGGAGCCTGGACGCACTATTAATAAGAGTAGTGACGTACCAGCCTGGAAGAAGAGAATAGAACGCCGTATCAGCCTGGCCAGGGCCCTCATTGGCCGACTGCAAAGCTTCAGGTCGGGCAACACTAGGCCAAGGATTGTGCGCTCCGTTAGAATAGCTTTCAACGGGTTAGGTGTCAGGCTTGACCAGCCTGATATAGCTCAGAAACTGACGGAGCGCATCGACGGCCTGAAGCAAAGAATTTCGGCATGGGGGAAGCGTATTCGTAGGTACTCTGAGAGAGTTGAGCGCTTCCGACAAAATCGCCTCTTCGTGAGTGATCAGAAGAGGTTCTACAGGAAGTTAGAGAACCCGACGCCATGCTCTACTTCCCAAAAACCAAATACGGCTGACCTCGTCGCCTTTTGGCGAAATATATGGTCACGGGAGGTAGAGCATGAGGAGGGCCCTTGGATTGCTGCGGGTCAGCAAGCATGTGCTAGAATCGAACCGATGAACCCGATCGCCATCTCTTCGGAGAACGTAGCTGATGCGGTCCGGCGGGCACCGAACTGGAAGAGTCCGGGAGCCGATGGCCTGCATCACTATTGGCTGAAAGGGTTCTCGGTATGCCATGCGACCTTGGCTCGACAATACCAAGAGTCGATAGAGCGGAAAACGCTTCCGAACCTCTTCACTACTGCGATCACTCACTTAGCTCCTAAGTCCACCAACACCGCGGATCCTACCAACTACCGCCCCATAACGTGTCTGACTTCCATCTACAAGACACTGACATCCGTTCTGAGCTGCAAGATATCTCGTCATATTGACGAATTTAATATCTTGTCTGCAGCTCAGAACGGATGCCGTGGAGGCGGCCGCGGCACAAAGGAGCTCCTTATCATTGACTCTGTTGCGGGCCAGCTTGTCAAACGCAACCGTCGGAACTTCTCTGCTGCCTGGATCGACTACAAGAAGGCATTCGACTCGGTGCCTCATTCATGGCTTCTGAGGGTCCTCGAGCTGTACTTCCTCGAAGTATGCATGGGGCAATGGAGTACGATCCTTTGTCTCCAGGCCGAGAGACTGACGACGGGTGCCGATGACCGAATCCGGATACGAAGGGGTATTTTCCAGGGTGATTGTCTGAGCCCACTTTGGTTTTGCTTGTCCTTGAACCCTTTAAGCATTCTGCTGGAGCGTTCGGGGACAGGCTTTCAGTTTCGGAGAGGAGGTACTAAAGTCTCCCACCTTCTCTACATGGATGACCTCAAGCTGCTGGCACCTAATCCTGCACGCCTTATGGAGTTGCTGAAAATCACTACTGAGTTCAGCGGCTCCATCAGGATGCAGCTTGGAGTGGATAAGTGTGCGGTCGTGCATGTAGACAGGGGACAGGTGACGCAATCGGCTGAAATTAGCCTAGAGCTTTCGAACTTCAAGACCCTCTCCGAAGCTGAATCTTACCGGTATCTGGCCATGTCACAATGCATAGGGGTGCAGGAGGTGGATATGAAACAGGCGGTTTGCGAGGTCTTTTTTGGACGGCTGACAAAAGTTCTTCGGGGCTACTTATCGGGCGCCAACAAGGTCCGAGCTTATAACGGCTGGGTCATGCACACTCTCTTGTACACATTTGGCGTGCTCAGATGGACTCAGACCGAACTCGACGCCCTAGACAGAAGAGTCCGCACGACTATGACTCACCATCGCATGCACCGAAATCGTCGGTCATGAGACTGTACATCCCACGGAAGTGTGGTGGCCGAGGCCTATTAAGTGCCAAGTCCATGCATAACCGGGAGGTGTGCAGCCTTAGGGCCTACTTTGAAACGAGGAGGGAGAGCGCTATGCATGGTGATGTTGTAGTATGTGACAAAGGTCTCACCCCCTTATCCCTGGCCAAAGAGGAATGGCGAAGACCGGTTGTACTTAGCACCTCTGACCGGGAGACCCCATGGATGGAGAAGGAGCTGCATGGACGGTTTTATAAGGCGCTCTATGCACCTCACGTGGATGTTAAGGCCTCCGTGCAGTGGCTGCGATTCGGAGACCTCTTTGGGGAAACCGAAGGTTTTGTCTGTGCAATACAGAATCAGGTGGTTAAGACGAACAACTACCGAAAGCACATTCTGAAGGATGGCACTCCCGACTTCTGTCGAGCTTGTCGTCATCCCGGCGAGTCACTCAGACATGTGCTTTCGGGGTGTTCAGCGCTTGCCAACACTGAGTACTTGCACAGACATAACCAAGTGGCCAAAATTCTTCATCAAGAGCTTGCTCTAATGTATTGTCTCTTGGAACATAGGATGCCGTATTACCAGTACACACCGGTGCCAGTACTCGAACGCGACGGAGTCCGGCTCTACTGGGACCTGCCTATCGCCACGGATAGGACGATACTGGCGAACAAGACTGATATCGTGGTGATGGATAATGCACAGTCGAGGGTGTTTTTAGTGGACATTACCATCCTTCATGACGAGAACCTCGTGAAAGCCGAAACAGAGAAAAAGCGTAAATATCTGGATCTGGCGCACGAGATTGTCGACATGTGGGGTGTTGATTCCACTGAAATCATCCCTATCGTTATATCTGCCAACGGTTTGATCCCGGTTAGCCTCGCTCACCATCTGAGGCAGCTGGGTGGCCGCCGATTTCTCAGCCTACAGCCCTAACCCCCGGCCGTTTGATCTCCCTGCCGGGGCGTAATCCTCCACCCGCTTATATTTATCTAAGTAAGTTTATGTAAGTTTATTATATGCCTTATATAAGTAATATATTATATTATACATATTTATATTGTATATATATATATATATAGTACCTGGATGACCGAGCTTTGCTCGGTTAAATTATATTTAGAAACGAAAAATTACATACTAATGAAATATGAATAATATTTTCGATCTTACCGACATAATAATAAAACAATAAGAACTGGTTATTTAAATATAAAAAATAAAAAGAGCTCTCAATAATAGTTTTCTCCACAAAAAAATAAACTTTAAAAAGAAAAAAGAAAAAAAATTGGTATGGAGACACCTAGATTCGAACCCGTGTCTTCTGATTTCGAATCCGCCCGTTCCCATCCGAGCTATTGTAAACTTATCAATGACAGCGAAATTTACCTTCGTATTCTAACGATATTTTTTAATTGCCTGAAAAAAGGGATAAAACGACATTTTCTAAAAATAAATCCTAGCTAGATCGATTTATCGCCCCGAAAACCCCCTGCATACTAAATTTCATGAAAATCGTTGGAGCAGTTTCCGAGATTCAGATTATATATATATATATACAAGAATTGCTCGTTTAAAGATATAAGATATATATATATATATATATATATATATATATATATATATATTGAACGGGTGGAGTGTAGCAGTTAAAAATAGTAATAATAATACTATTTATTGTACACCATGAATAGAACAAAAGTCATAACAAATAATATAGAAAGATGTACAAAGGCGTGTCTTATCGCTAATAGAGCGATCTCTTCCAGACAACCTTATATTATGTTAGTAAAAGAAATTATATGAAATATATGAAAGAATTATATGTTAGTAAAAAAATCTTTCTTAGTTTTCAATTATTTTACGTGAATATTTAATATTCCACTAATTAGGTTCAAGCATCGTGCACTTTATTTCTGTCTTTATACTCACGATGCCTAGGATCCCATATAAATATAAATAAATATAAATATGTTTAACACACACACACAAGGTCGTCTGTTCCTAAGGTTTAATAATTAGGCAACTAAATGCCTGTGTTTTAGGTAACAGCCGACTGATATACTTTTTTTTTCTTTTTAAATAAATATACATATAAATAAACATATATTACACCCAGACTCGGGGCGGGAATCGAACCCACAACCCTTGGAACAGAAAACAGGGTCACTGTAAACTGCGCCAACGGGTCAGTCTAATATAAATATAATGGGATAGCACTGGTAGGTTTCCAAAAAGGTTAACTCGAGATCGTGAGTCCATTTCATAAGCATTTTAATAACAAAACCGACGTGCGCGCACTTCACTTATTGCCGGTGGAATAATCGAGACGGGAGTGTGGAGGGCTCTGTTTTGCGCAAACACAAAACTCTTTGATAGTACCGACATGAAACCGGGACTACACGAATGTAAGCGAGACTCGCCGAATAGGGCCTCTACACTCCTGTATTCGGCTAGTTTCGTGTAGTTTTGCCGAGAATGAAGAGCGCGCTTTAGGGCCACGCTGTACAATATTCTAAAAAGCTGAAAATCCGTGTGCTTGATGCAGTGCGAAGCGCATACGTTGGAACTCGTTATCTGATAGGCCGGAGCCGCTGTCAATACACCTGAGTAATTTGCATGGCTTTTTCTTTAACTATAGCGCAGTCGTTGCCCCTCGTTCTATTGTGTGACCATGAGCTCTATGCAACGCGGAATAGTAACGTGCGCCGCGGTCTTATCGGGAGCTCGATGGTGCGCCTAAAGAGCCATGACAAGTTACAGTTCAAGATGTCTTGCACTTGGCACTTTGTACTCTGTTGGTCACACAAGGTGCAAGCCCTAGTTGAGTTCAAAAGCAACGAGTATGATGAAATTTTATAAATTATTGTATACAAAATGTTGACGTCAACATTTAAGGAACACGACTAGAATAGATGCCTGCTGTTACAATATTGTCGGTATATTAATTTTGTACTGATGCATTAATATTAGTCACATGTTTTTGTCTGAAAATTTCAATGTTATTTACTACTATAACTAGGATTATTTTCTCATTGGGTTATCCTGACTCACGTCATTTGCGATTTTATTTTTATTATATGTAATGTGTAAGCACAATTATTTGCGGGCGCACTATATAAACCCCGCATATTCCCTATGGATTTTATTAGCTAATCGACAGCCGCGGCGTGAAGTCCTCAAGCTCTGCTGAAGCACCGACATGAGTATACAATATTTAAATCAATTTTATTTTTTATTTTTTTAAAATAATTCTGTACGTTCCTTTCGAGGACACTGCAGCCGTTTTATGACTGTATTTTATATTTTATTCGTTTCTATTTGCAACTTTTTACGACTCCGATATACCAACCTATAGAAAAATGTAAACTCTATCACTCCCGATGGCTTGCCTTGTGATGGTGCATGCGAGGCCTTAATTCGTGCCCGACCAACCGTGCCATCCACCAGTAGTGAGTATAATATTTTTATAACTGCATCTTGACCGTCGGTCCGAGGATTTCACGACCGTTCAACTTATAAACCAAGATTTTGTCATGCCCTGACAGCCAACCTCTCAGACCATCTTATAAGCTTTGACGAAACTAATGTTAATTTTTCTATTTCCAGTTCGACGATCCTATTGGAATGACTCTATGTCGTATGGAGGAGAATAGTTAAGATTTAAAACCTGCTCCAGGAACATACGTAGAAGTTGTTGTCGTGAATCGGACCCGCCCTGACGAGCCATACCCTAACTGGTATTGGATCGTTAAGCTTCCTCCTGGTTATGATTCGGATGAAGAAAAAAATTAATTTTTAAATCTCCAAGCCATGTGGCTCACGTTCAATAAAAATAATTATGTCATACGGTGTACTTTTAATAAAAGTAATTATGTCATATGTCCTATGCCATACAGTGTACATTCAATAAAAATAATTATGTCATATGTTGTTTTATTATTGACGTAGAATAAGCGGACGCGGTAAACGCGTCTCGTAGGTATCTCAACTCGCTGACGTAGCTGACTGGACGCTTAGGGCACGTTATAGTCTGCCAGGCTACATGGTTGAACCGATATGCGCATTTCGGTGTTACAATGCAACTTGTGTAATAGCACTCTGACAGCTCGAGCATATGGGCCTAGGTGTTAAGAACGTTGCATCGTAGAGCTTGCTCTCTAGGTTGCTAGAATATCACTCTATGCCACCCCCGAGCCTTAAGTTTTGAGTTACAGCAAGTACGTTCTTGTGCAACAGACTGTATTTTTTTTTAGTTTCATTCGCTTAAATCTAAAAAAATTTTTTTTTAAGTTTTAAGCGATTTATGAAGCTTTTCATACTAACTTATCAGAGTATTCAATTTAAGAAGTATATTCCGCCTGATGATCCGCTTTTCAGAAATATATTTAATGTAAGAAAACAATATTCTTTTATTTAATTCCTTTTTGTTCATTTTTTTCATCTTATAGTATTGATGACCTAATATCTATTTGGAAAAGGCTCCTGGAACTACCTAAGCTTGTAATGTTCAAATTTAGTTAATTTTGATTAGATCATTATTTTGCTACTCTGACTTCATTGATTATAGCGAAATAAATAATTCCAATTTATTTTAAGTTACGGTCGACTCAATTATAAACCGATTTTCAAGGTTTTGCATTCGTTAGAAAGGTCTCGGGCTCAGTGAGCTTTATAGCAAACTAAATTCAGGAAAATTTTCAACAGAAAAGCAGGAAAAAAGGGAAAATCATAATAATATAATCTTATACTCTCATAATGAACTGAAGTGCATTGAATCAACTTCTAAACAACACATTGCTTGGCAAAGGCCTCTTCTCCATACAGAAGAAGGGTCATCATTGACTCTCATCAAATGATTTAAAAATTATAAATTTTGTAATATTATCTATAACATAAAAATAAGTCGAGTTTTCCTTCCTGACGCTATAATTCCAGAACGCACGAACCTATTTCCACGGTTTGGCATTCGTTGGAAAGGTCTCGGGCTCCGTGAGCTTTATAGCAAACTAAATTCAGGAAAATTTTCAACAGAAAAGCAGGAAAACATGGAAAATCATATTTCACATACAGCGCCATCTCTGATACATAGCATGTACTACAAACCAATATGGTTTTGCATGGCGGCAGTACGTGGTGTGAGTATCCCTCACGAAAATAAGTTGGTGGCGAAACGGAGTTCGCCGGGTTTGCTAGTCTTTATAATAAAAATGAATTAACGAGTGCAAATAAATGTTAAATTATCGAAAAAATTGTAATTAATTGAATTAACTCCGTTTTTGTATAATACAAAATAATGATAATTCAGTGATAAGAATTTAATTCAGTTTATTAAAGTATACATTTTTTATCGATATTGTTGTTGTTGTTGTTTTAAAATTTATCCCCAATAAGGAAAGACAAAAGACAAAAGTCTATACAGCCTAGTCAAAATTTGTTTTTTATCAATGTTTTCTTATAACGTTATCACGCAACTAAAATTATCATCCGTAAACCGATTTTACAGACAACCAATTTTTTTGGTCGGTGTCATGGCTGCCGAAATTTTGCTTAGTTAGCAAGCATTTTTTTTTATCTACTAATATCAAACTATACTCATATCATATCTCAAACATTTTATGTAGGTGGCCCCCTATATCTATTATGACCATTGATTTAATGCTTTCTGTATTTCTGTCTACATCTCTTATTCTCTTGTGACAACTGATTTTATATTTATGAAGGATACGTAAAAGCCTTCCATTTTTTTAATACCTTTAAACAACAGGCATGGGAATCGATCGATATCAAAATATAAAAGCTCATATGTCAGCCAATTTTATGTGACTACTTCTTTAAAATTGGATTTATTTATTAGGGTATTGCCGTGTGTAGCAGCTTTGTCCATTAATTTTATCTTTATGCACAAAACCTTTCAATTTTTATTACTATTAAAATTCTCAGGGAATGCAAGCGCGCAAATTCTTGTATCAACAAGTTTATTCATGTTTGAATTAATTTAATCTTTATGCATAGCACATCCTGTCTATTTTTTGCTAATAAAATTCTCAGCGATCGGTAAGCGCACAAATTCTTGTATCAACAAGCTTATTCATGTTTGAATCTGTCGGTATCAAACTTAATAAAAGCGTACATATATATACGAAATATTCTTATCAATCTCTTGTCCGCAAAGGGAAGTATTTCAAGTTTTATTTAAAGTGAACCAATGAATTATCTTCTATCAGAAAAAATGGATGTAAGTATTCATTATTGACAAGATGACGCGTTGGCGCAGTGTCTCAGCAACTGGTTGATACGCTAGCGGTCGCGGGTTCGAACTTCGATCCCCGCACATAACAAATATTTGTATGGGCCATACAGATGTTTGTCGTGGTCTGGGCGTTTGTGCTTGTGTATTGTGTGTCGCCGAATAGAATGGCATTCTCATATCAACTGACTCTTAGTTTTAGCCTAATATCTCTTAAAATTAACGCGAAATGTACATAATAGTTTTGGGTTCACGAAAGGGTTGATTTATGTGACACATTAAGGAAGTATAAAAAAAAGAGAATTATTAAGATACAAAAATCTGATTGTTCTAAAAAGAATCCAATAGTTCCGCATGTGGTAAACAGATAACAGATGTTACCACCTACGGCTACATAACTAGACTTACGAATTATGATAGAATTACCAAATAATATAATATATACATTAAAATACCACATATACGCCGATGATATACAATTATACATCTCATTTAAACCAGACGATACTGATAATGCTCTCTCACATCTCCACGAAGACTTAAAACGTATTTGCAAATGGTCGGAAGCTAACAAATTAATGTTAAATTCGTCAAAAACAAAATATTTAATCCTCGGCACGGAGCGTCAAATAAGATCAATTTCACATCACGATCCCATTGTACAAATAAATGGACAACGTGTACAGAGACTAACAGAGGGTAGAAATCTAGGCGTGCTAATGGATGAGAAACTTCGTTTTGAAAATCATGTAATACAAATAGCTAAAAATTGTTTTTATAGATTAAAAATTCTTTATCGCTTTAGAGATTCTCTGTCCGTTGGAGTGCGAATAAAATTATGTGAATCTTTAATTCTTTCCAAATTTAACTACGCCGACGCAGTCATTGGGTCACGATTACTTGCTCGCACCAAAAGCGTTATACAGCGTGTACAAAATGCATGTGCTCGGTACTGCTTCAAAATTCCACCTCGTTCCCATGTTACACCGTATTTAAATAATAGCAACAATTTAAACATGAATTTCTGAATGCAGCTACATTTCGCCACTCTATTGTTTGGAATAATTAAATATCGTGTGCCACATCATTATATAGCAAGTTAAAAGAAAACGCTAATGAACATGTCACAAGGGCTTCCTTATTTAGGCTCAAAATGCCAATACACAAATCAGCAGCTTTCCGAGGAAGTTTCAAATTCACGCCTACCAAGTGCTGGAACGACTTGCCACCTCCCATTCGCAATCTAAATACAATTTCTAATTTTAAATTAAAATACAAAATTTTCTTACTAGAAAAACAAAAAAAAGCGCATGAGAGTGGACCTGTTTATATTTTTTATTTTTTATTTTGAAATAGAACAATGTGTGGAAAGTTTAATTTTACTGTATTCAATTTTTTTTTCTTAATTTTTGTTTTTTGTATGTTAAATTCTAATCGCCTTATATTATTATGTATTATTACTCGTATAGGTTATTAATTAGATTAATTCAATTGTATGCAAATTGATTTTTATTTTAATTTTTTTTTCTTCCATAAGCATGTTATTTATTAATAATCTAAACTAGTATCCACTAGTAAATATGTATTATAGTCAAGACTAAACGTAGAATTTTATTATTATTATCTTTTTTTTTTTTTTTTTTTTAGTTACTCGCTTTCATTTTATTTATTTCTTTTTAATAGTTTATAATGTTATCACTGTCCGTGCTGCACTTATCGTATACACGGTGCTCACTGAAAATCAGTGTTGGGGCAAAGATGTCACAACGTTACTGAGTGGGCGTCCGATTGGTGACATAATAAGTTAATTTTTTATACCTTTGAAATTGAATATTAACTTCAAAAATTGTTGTTGTTTTTTTTTAATCTATAATTTTAAATATATAATTTTTTAAATCTATTGTAAGCAATGTTTGTTTATAATTGTTACCAATAAAGTCTATTTTTTTTATATATATATATTACTAAGTAAATATAATTAAACCACTAAAAAATCCACTAGCCACTAAATGTAAAATTTCGCTACTAAATGGGATGTTGAAACCACCAGTTTTAGTGGAAAATCCACTAAGTTGGCATCACTGTCACACATCACATCACTGACACAGGATTCACATCCTACTGGGGGCCGTTGAGTTGGGGTGTGCGATAATTATCAATAATTCGTAACTACTCGATAATTTTTCATTCGATAATTATCGATAATTATCGATAAGTGTTATTCGATAATTTTGATTCGACAATTATCGATAATTTTTTATTCGATAATTATCGATAACTATCAATAAGTTTTCATTCGATAATTATCAATAATTTTGTGTGTTTTTTTTTCTTTATCCGATAATTATCGATAACTGTCGTCAACTATCGATAATTTTTTTCCGATAATTATCGATAATTGTCACTAAGTATCGATAACTTATCATCTGATAATTATCGATAACTACCGATAACACCATACGATAATTATGGACAGTAAAATTATCGATAATTTTTTCCGATGAACATCCCTAAGTGTAAGACGTTTATTATACTATCTATATCTATATCTATATCTATATCTATATCTATATCTATATCTATATCTATATCTATATCTATATCTATATCTATATCTATATCTATATCTATATCTATATCTATATCTATATCTATATCTATATCTATATCTATATCTATATCTATATCTATATCTATATCTATATCTATATCTATATCTATATCTATATCTATATCTATATCTATATCTATATCTATATCTATATCTATATCTATATCTATATCTATATCTATATCTATATCTATATCTATATCTATATCTATATCTATATCTATATCTATATCTATATCTATATCTATATCTATATCTATATCTATATCTATATCTATATCTATATCTATATCTATATCTATATCTATATCTATATCTATATCTATATCTATATCTATATCTATATCTATATCTATATCTATATCTATATCTATATTAATAATAAATCTGTTAAAACCTCCGTTTCATTAATACACTATATATCATCAAGAATAAATTTTAATAGCGCGATTTAATTTCAATCAGCACCATCTCTTATATTTTTTTGTCTGTGCACGTATCACGTAAAAAGTACAAAACCAATGTAAATAACTTTAATACATAAAAACTATACATAACTCACAGTAACATTTAGTTTTTGTTTCATTGTAATTAAAATTAAAAATAAATATTTAAGAAAATATAAATAAAAACGCCTATGCGACATAGACGCCATCTGGTCTAACGAATCTTAAAAACTCACAAAACTTATTTTTGAGTTATTATTTTGTTAAACTTAAAAGTTTACTAAATATGTCGGATAGGAATAGAAATCGTTTTAATATTTTAGATAAACATCATTTTCAATTAATATAGGTACTATTATGTTAAAGTATGTTAAAAAACGATATTCTACCATTATACGATGAGATGGCGCAGTAATATATATAATTTTTTGAATCGCGCTGACCAAAACTTCGGCCAAAAGAATGACACTCGCCCCTATTTAAAAGAACGATTTTCTTTTTTTTGCATTTAATACCTTAGGGTTGAACTGACGCATCCTACATCATGCTATCGAAGTTATCCGAGCGTTTGAGTATATATACAAGAACCTGACAATAAACGTTAAGTGGCGCAGTAGCCCACCAGACGCAACTCTCGTCTGGTCGGAGGATCCTCCCTTTTCAATGGTGTATGAGGAACTTTACATCCTGTTCCTCACATCCCCCTAAATGACTTCATATCTTATTTGAAACAGATCTTGTTCACAGGTTCGTTGGTGAACCATAGCATCGGAATTTTACCGTATAGTATGCCACAATACGGCACTGCGCCACAGGTTCCACGCTGCATCACGGCACCGCTGTGTAGTTCTGATCTTGCGACCTTATTATACGGATGCAGTCACAACGGCTATACATTTCTTGTCACATCAGCGTTTACAAACGGTTATCAGAATAGCGCAACTTATTGTATGAACTACGAATATAAGAAAAAGTTAGCCCTCAATGCTTTTTATTCATTTTATTATTTTATTATATTTTTAATTCATAGCTAAAAGTATTAAATGAAGTTGGTTCTAAAAGAATTAACGTGAGAAATTTTATCGCAGTGCACGCTTACGATGCGCTTACTCTCACAATATTGTGAAAGAAAACGTACAAAATTCTATTTTTTATATTCTCAGAAACAAAACTAACTTGATACTATTCACATAAGCGTCAAAAAAACCAAGATTGATATACTGTTCTCTTATATTTACGCGAATTTTATTCATTTAATTAAAAGTCTAAAAACGGGGGAGTCCCCCGAGATCATGGACGCTGTAAAGGGTCCGAAACGTCGGGAAATAATTTAAATTAAATATTGTTAAACAGTAAATTTAAATAAACGCGATAAAATCCGTTTTTAGACTTTTAATTAAACCAAGATTGATATTTTGACGCAAAAGTATTTAGATATCAAATAAATTTCCTAAAGGACCTCCTTTACAAAATTCTAATTTTTTTCTCACCTGAACTTGAGATATTGATTTATCATCAGACTTTGCACATCTTATGTCTTTCAAGTCTCGTATCACTCTTTTATACTTCAGAAGCAGTGCTTGAAACCTTGGTATGAAATGGCAGTCGCACCGCCAAGGATTATGTCCCAAAAACACGTGCATTATATTGTTGTTACCTTGAAAGGCTTTGTCGAACGCATACACTGGTATCTGCAAATAACATGTAAGGTATTAAATATAAGTTAGTAAAAATTGATTAATCTATTCTCTGATTTTCCTGAATCTTAAGAAATTAATTAAATTTTTTATTACACCTGTCTTAGTATATCACTAAAATTGTAATATATATAAATAAAAGTGAAAATTGTTTTATGATGTATCTATCTCTACCGAACCAATCTTAAAGAAAAAAGCAATCATATGCCTAGTAAGTTACCGTTATTTTTAATTCGAATTATTCACCTGCTTTAATATATTCCCACGAAGACTTAAGACTCTAAAGGTTGTAAACCACTCAGATCCTTCTAATTCTTTAACAGTTTCGATACTGTTATTGTCTAGGTATAAGTCTACCAGTTTCTCATACTGAGGATTCTGTACCAGCTGCCTAATGCTGTTTAGCTGTAAAGGAAAATTAACCATATTATTTACTGCGATGTCGATAAAATTGTTACAAGTTGCATTATCATATGTTTTGATATTTATACGTAATGCTTGCTTTCCCAAAAGGTTTTAGTTACGTCAGTCCCGATCCCATTGGAATTTTGGAATAAAAGCAACCTATATATTAGTCTGCATCTCTAGAGCTTTATCGCAATTAGTTCAGTATCGTTTGCACAAAGAATAACAGTCAATCATTTAAAAATATTTGATTATTATGCCTACTTAATATATAAATACGAAAGTAACTTTGTCTGTCTGTCTGTCTGTCTGTCCGTTTACGCTTTCACGCCTAAACCACAGAACCGATTTCGATGAAATTTGGTACGAAGATAGAACTGAACTTGGGAAAGGAAATATTATACTTTTTATCGCGAAAATAAGGGTAGAAGGGGTTGAAAAGTTTGTATGTAAGTTCCTTATTGTCAAACATAAAATCATGTAAGATTGTTCAATTGTTTAAGACAAAGACAAAAAAGTGTGCACAGGGAAAGTGGGGGGGCGTATCCACGCGGGCGAAGCAGCGGGCGGAAAGCTAGTATTACATATATTTACATTGTTCTATATTCTAATCAAATAGAAACAGAATAAATAATGGCTATTCGAAGTTATATAGTTATCATAATGTTATGTACTGATATGTACATACGCATACATTCATTATGTTTAACTTATTAGTTTTGTTGTTTCTACGAAATCTGTGTAGGTACGTGATCGGCATAGCCTTTTTTTATAACGTTATTAGTACTTAACTTACTCATTAAACCACAAGCTCTGTAATCAGTCAAAACATTGAAATTCGTGAGAACATTAAGTAATAGTCCCTTATAATTTTAATATTATCAGCTCCTTATTCGTATTAGTTTTTGAACTTGTCAAGACGCTGACTTTTATGGACTATAAACAACAATACAATAATCGCTTTTTCGTCATCAGCTCATAATTGTAATCGTTCGTTGAACGAAACGAATGCAAAGAAACCGAGAGTAGTGGGAGTTGTTTAACTTTTATAAAATAATAAATTTATAATATCAAATATTCATCGATTTGCGGCAGACTCAATCCATCCGTTACAGGCTGAACATATTAGTCCTTAATAACAAACACCTCTGTAACCTATAGTTTGTAACGCTCTCTTCAATTTAAATTGTAACGTAAATATATTTGAATATACGAGTACAATAATAAAATTCAAACTACGTTACTTTTATTATCCTGACATAGAAGACTATCAAGAGAAATCAATATACCAGCATCCGCCGGTATATAACAATTAATTATAAATTCGATTTATAACCAACAACAAACAAAACGATATTTTTAAGTAATCACTTCTCGGTACAGTAAAGTATAAAAACAATAAACGTTTATAAAAATCTTACATTCGGTTCAAGACGTTAATAAGTCTGTAGCAAAAGCAACAATTGAATTAAATATAGACTTCTGCGTTATTTATATCAAATAATTAAATTCGTGTATTGTTTTTTAGCGACAGCCTAATATTGACTAACTTAAATTTAACTATTAGGTTGTGAATGTTGTGGTTATACAACGCAATATCGACATTTGCCAGTCTGTTATCATTGAGTTACTATTACTAGCGTAAGTAATAATAGTTCAATGTCTGTTATTTTGAAAAATACTAACAAACATGTGAAAAAAAAAGATGTTCAAGTAGACTTCCTATTTTTTTTTTTTTTTTTAAATAATTAGGTATTTTTTATCAACTTTGTAAATTAATTTACTAGCAATCAATTATTATATTATCAAAAAACTTATGAAATGATCATACAAATCAAAGTGCTAAACTGCATAAATAATGTTACTGGAAACAATGGAAAATAACACTGATTCGACATGTCATCAATAAAATTTCGCAATGAAAGCAATTAGATCTTGTTACATATTTGTTTCACACGTGTCAATTTAAGCGGCACGATTACAAGGAATTGTGTTTGAGATAAGCTAATAAAACAATGCAAACGAATGAAGCCATTCTTTCATGAAGTCGTCGACCCATACTTTATTGTATAAATCATTCGTACGTATACGACATTTAAGCCCGATAAAGTCAAGTGTATATTTATTTTTGAATAAAGGTTATTTCAATGATTTCCTGTTATTAAAGAGCAAATTTTCCTCAAACATTTTAAATAATTAGAAAACAACTGTAATAACCAAGAATAAGCCTAAGTGAACATGCAATTTAATTTATAAATAATGTTAATATTATTATACCCGTATCTTATTATTTTGTATATATCAATTTGCAAATTCAGTTGTCATTATATTAGATAATATTTTTTCCACTTACTAAAATAAGCCTATCGGCTATCCAGTTTTATATTATGTGCACCTTAAAAAACCAACATTCAACCCATGTATGTAATATACAATAAATTCTATGAAAATACTGATATGTAATTAATAATAATTAATATTAATTGGTGGTTACTAGAGCAGCAGCAGTGCTCATTGAGAATTTATATATTTTAATTTTTTAATACTCGTCTTCGAGAAAAAGAGTAGTAATTTACAAAAATTATTCCTGTTTAGTCAAACAGTAATACAAGTATCGAAATAGCTATTATATAATATAAAGTGTTTTCACCTACGTCAAACTACATAGTAATATTTAAAAAATAAAGCTATGGTTATTTTATTTTTTTATTTAAAAATTTTTCCAGTTTTTATTATTATGTTGTCAAACTCTATACTACTTTAATGTAATTCTTAATAGGATAATCTTGCACAAATAAAAAATTAAATAAATTTTTAAAATGAAAATAAAATGCACGAAATTTTAATTAACATAGCCAATACCTACATCAGAATAACACATAGGCTAAAATTTATAAAGATTTTTTTTACTTTGGCCATAAAATAACATATCCTAAAAATTATCACGCGAAAACGCGTAAATGACGTCTATACCATGGCGCTTACGATCTTCCTTTCGCGAGAATTTACTAAAGTTTCGACTTCGAGAAACATTTTTTTGTATGAGAGTTTTTGTTACCGACTATCGAGCCATTGTAAAAATTTGATACAGATAGTCTGTAGCCTGGAGAAGGATATAGACTATTTTTTGTCAATACACACGAATACGCGGGCGCAGCCGCGGAAGGAAGCTAGTTAATTAATTATTCCTTCTCAATCGATTATAATCTTTTACATTTTTAACTTGACTTAAGTTTGGAAATTTAAATAAAATAATTTTTAAAAAAATACTAAAAAAGAAATCAAATACGTTATATCTATATATGTTTACGACAACGCGAGTGAGCTTTTAAAAACAAATAAAAATTATTATGTAAAATTATTTAATTTAAAACAAGGATTTGACAAGGAATGATTTTTGCTACTTACATAATATACGATAAGAATGGAATTCACAGTAAATCCAATAAACTCCAATACTCCATTCACTTGAGCCAACATTCCATTTTTTAGTCAATTAAGGTAACATGACTGGCTTAAATTAAGTGCTTTAATTAAGTGGTTTGCCGCTTATCATAATCTATAAATAAATTAACCCAAACTCTATACAAACGACGTTTGTAATTCGTTTTGTGTTGTTATTTAAAATTACAAGAATTCTAGGATATAATAAAAAAACAATTTGTTTGCATTAGCGTAATTAAAACATACAAACATAGATTGGGCTTGTCACTAACGACATTTGATGATTATCTAAAAATCGTTCGATATTCTAAACATATAATAAAAGTATATATTTCAAGTGTCTGTCTTTTTTTTTTTGTAGAATTTTCGAATCAATTTTTTTGTAGGGATCTAAAGATACTAATTATAAGTTAATATATATACATTTTTATCAATTTCAGAAATGCCTGTCTGTTTGAAAATGCATCACTGCTAAATTACTAAGTGTAGGTTAAAAATTTTGCATGTTTGAAAATCATAAAATATATCAGAACAAAAACGCTTTACTCTATCAAAAGTTATTGTAATTTTATTGTAATTTATAAAAGTTATTTATTTTAATTTACCTCATAACTTTTTACTGGGTGTACCGATTTTAATTATTCTTTTTATATTTAAAAGCTAGTGCTCGTCATGTGGTCCCATTTAAATTTGAGCGAGATGTGACTAGTAGTTTTTGAGTAATCCTTAATAATGCGTATTTTTGTTCCTGATAGCGCGCGTCGCTGCGCGGGTCGCGTTGCACACAATCGTTCCTTGTGGCTTAATTTGTTTCGTAAGACTATTACATGTTATGTTTTTATGTTTACTACGAGTAAAGCTATACAATATTATATTTTGTTTCTCAGATTATGACTCTGGTGTCGAGTTATGTTGCGCTGAACTTTGAGATAGCGCGTTTCAAATTCAATTGAAAAATTCATCTGTATTTAAAAGATCATATCTCAAAAATAGTTATACGGCAAAGTATAAAGGAATAGCTTTTCATCGGTGATTAACTAGATAATTGTTTTAAAATTTTTAGCGCACATGGTGAACAGATTTTGTTCGGGTTGTTTGTTCTATTGTTCAGCCATTACAAACGTGCAAACTAAGTCATAAAACATTACGTCAAAGGAATGTGACAATGCTGCCCGACTTGTTTTCGATAAAGGGATGCCGCTCGGACGCAGGTAATAAATAATATAATAATAATAAAGAAATAACGATATTAATTTAAACGTTAAAAAAACACCACACCGACTCGAAATACTACGATGATCTTACAAATTATCAAAGTTTTTTTTTTTGGCTTTTTTTTTTGGAAAAATTATTTTTATATTTTCATTCATGGCATTAAATACGGAATTAATGATCTTTAAATCCCTGGCTCGATATCCGCTCAACCATTCATGTCAACACTTGACATGGCATTCCTGCTCAAATACCTTAGAAATAAATGGATTAAAGTCATCTTTATCGCTCTAAGGTCACTTGTATTAGTATTCATTAGGCGCGCCGAGATAGACCGAGCAAGGCCGGCATTGGCTCGCGAGGCAGCCTTGCGAGCCAATGCCTCGGCCGGTGTGGACGCGGCTCGGGCTGCCTCGGGCACACGTTGCCTCGGCCGAGCGGCGCTCGACTGCAAGCCATAATTTGTCGGTTTTTGGCGATGCTCAAATGCGCCTCAGTCTGAGCTGCTCGCGCGGTGTGGACGGATATAACGACTCTCGCAAGCCAATTAATTAAAAATGGATTGATAAGACTCTATTCGCTTAATACAACTTTACGGAAGTTTCAAAATGCTGTGGGTTTCAAAAGACCCCGATCATTTAGCAGCTTAAAACACGTGATTTATCATCGTATGCCGGAGAGAAAGTAAATGCTCAAAATGGCTCACTTTGGCTCGCGAGCCTCGCTCGCAACCTTTCGGGGTTGTTTCAAATTTATATGGGGCCTGGGCCAGGTATTTGTACAGTACTTTGAAATGTTCAGAGTCATAAAATAATGTATATTTTTTTTTTTATTTCTCATGAAAGCCTTATTTACGAGGTAGTTTTAATTTGCAAAATAAAATCGCAACAACTTGTCATCCCTTTTGACAATGACATATACACAAAGGTTGTGATGACATTTTAAATATAAATAACCACAAAAAATAGGTATATATCCAACACTAAGTCGATCGAAAGATTTCGAAGACGAGAAGTCCAAAGAAATGCCTGGGTCGTTAAAAAATATTCAGTAACAAAAAGAAACAACGAAAAAACACTCCAACGCAGCAAGACGCCAATGAATGACTTAACATTTGACAATTGAAATGACAATAAAAGTAGGTTGATGTACTTCGAGAGTTGCTATTCTACGAATGTTATCAATTATAAATTTTATAACTACCTCTTAATCACTGTAAAACTACTAAAAAGCATATTTTATTTTAATTTCTATGATTTTTTACTATTTTTTGATATACCGTACAAATACCTGGCCCAAGATGAAACAACCCCTTTGCCTCGGGTGGCACGACTCGCGAGCCGGAAGTCGGAGCGTGGCTCGCGAGCCGTGCTCGGTTGGTCAGGACGCGGCTATTCACGTTGACTCGCGGGCGCGATGGCGGGCGCGGTCACGAAACATCAAACATATGGCGTAACATCCAAGTGTTCACGTACGAAACGCATGCGCGGTCTAAGAAGCGGGCAAGCTAGCGAATGGAGCGCGCGTTGCGCTCGCTGCAATATCAAACGCGTGAGTTGTATGTATGTGTTCACGTCGTCGTCGAACTAACGGCGAAGCGCGCGGTTCATTCGCGACGTCAGGTAAGTTCAACCAGTATGAAGTTGTCGCTAGAAACGATATCATGTATATAGAAGAGTTTATTAGTGCTGTTCAGACTAGACTCCGATTTAGCAAAGTAAACATAGGCATCATATGAACAGAAAAGTTCTTAATAAATTATGGAAGGAAATTGCTGAATTGTTTCCTAATATGGAGGGTGAGTTAATGAAATGTTGTCTCCCACTTTAGGTTTGAATTTTCGGCTAAAAATAAAAGATCGTCGTCCATGTTTTCAACCTCTGAAAACACGTCAAACTCGCGCAAACGCCTAGCGGGCGGCAGCCAATGTGACCACGAACTCGCTACGTATACCGCACCCGCACCCGCTGCCGCGCCCCTCGCTTTCCTACATGAACAAGCACTTATTTACCTCGCTTCCAAGTAAAATTTTCTACCAGATTGTTTATGTTCAAGTATCCAAACCAAAAAGTTAAAACAAAAAAGTCGGTTAAAAAAAATATAACTATTGGCAATTGGCCGCTTGCGTATTGTACCGTGCCGTCGTAGATTGATTTTGTTTTGGGAGATATTTTATAGATTGTGAGTATTTATTCCTAATTATTTATGATTTTCGAGAAATGTAAATAACTAAGACGTAGACATAACAATTTAAGCATGAAACACCTATGTTATCACTTAATTAGGGTTCCGTAGCCAAATGGCAAAAACGGAACCCTTATGGATTCGTCATGTTTGTCTGTCTGTCCGTCCGTAATCCGTATGTCACAGCCACTTTTTTCCGAAACTAATACTGTTGAAACTTGGTAAGTAGATGTATTCTGTGAACCGCATTAAGATTTTCACACAAAAATAGAAAAATTCAATAAATTTTGGGGGTTCCCCATACTTAGAACTGAAACTCAAAATTTTTTTTCATCAAACATCTGGGGTATCTATAGATAGGTCTTCAAAAATAATATTGAGGTTTCTACAATCATTTTTTTCTAAACTGAATAGTTTGCGCGAGAGACACTTCCTAAGTGGTAAAATGTGTGTCCCCCCGCCTGTAACTTCTAAAATAAGAGAATGATAAAACTAAAAAAATATATATGATGCACATTACTATTTAAACTTCCACCTAAAATTGGTTTAAACTAGATATAGTAAGTAGTTTTTTTTTTATTAAAAAAAAATACACTATTGTTAAAACATCAATTAAAGTTACAACGAACTACAAGAAATTTTATATGATGTTACTTGCTGCTACGGAACCCTTCATGGGCGAGTCCAGCTCGCACTTGTTATAATTTTTTATTTTTTAGATATGATCTCAGATTAATAAACAAAAGGTTCTTTTGTTTAATCTGAAGGTATGATCTTTTAAATAGGTACAAGACGCGCTTTAAAACGCGCTATCTCAACGTTCAGCGCAACGTAACTCTACACCAGAGTCGTAATCTGACAAACAAAAAATAACATTGTATAGCTTAACTCGTAGTAAACAAAAAATATAATACTTGACAGTCTTACAAAACAAATTGAGTTACAAGAAATGATTGTGTGAAACCATTGAAGTAATATGTACTAACGTACTACCTCAATGTGTGAAACGCGAGCCGTGCGGCGACGCGTGGTCGTAGTAGGAACAAAAATACGCATTATTAAAGATAACTCAAAAACTAATAGTCAGATCTCGTTCAAATTTAAATTGGACCCCGTGATAAGCATCAGCTTTTGAATATAAAATAATCATTAAAATCGGTGCACTCAGTTAAAAGTTATGAGGTAACACACATTTAAAAAAACATACAAACGAATTGAGAACCTCCTCCTTTTTTTGAAGTCGGTTAATAAAAGGTAAGTACGTACACAAACCGTAGGGTTAGGGTTCCGTACCCAAAGGGTAAAATGGGACCCTATTATATATAATATTTAGTTATATATTCACTTTAAAAAAAATAATTAAATTAAAAGAAAAAAAATATTTAATGGGGCTCCCACACACGTAATTTTTTTTGTTTGCTCGTTTTTGCTCGATATTGATAACAACAACAGGTAGATGATGGTGCTTGAAATATTCACAGGATATTGAGTTATATTATTCAATTAAACTTGAGTTGTTGTCAACTTGAGATCACAATATGTATGACATGACAATCAAATTATATATCTGTATCGTATCGGAAAAGAAAAAGAGGAAGAATATCTACAAAAATAAGAAAAGCTCATTAGACCTAGCGAAGGCTTTAAGAAAATACGTTGTTGATATTAAAGAAGTAGAAGACACCGGAAAGGAAAATAAGTAGGACTGTCTACAAAAAGAAATGAGATGCCATCAAAAACATAACTTGTAAAAAGAAACCAAGTCTCGCAACTCACTTCTTCTTCCGTAAAAAGTTGTGAGATCCATGTAATACCAAGTCGGCTAATTTATTCAAACCCTACTTAAGGGTTCTTCTGTTTTAAGTTATTACGTTAGTAGCTAACCTAACAACATCGTATAGTGATCATATCAATATTAAAAATCTTTGATGTTTTAAATAAATCGACTGACTTGGCAATCGCACTAAACAATCTAATTTAATATAATATTCCTATGTGTTACTTCTTAGATACATTGTTTTCATTTTTGATGGCATTGATTTTATCTCGAGTTATAAATAAATTTGGAACAAAACTTCCAGTTATTACCAACTGTTACAGTTTAATTTTTTTTTCAGTCAATATGACCAATTAAAATCTATTAAAAACAGATACTACAAGACACTACATTCAAAGTTTTCTTTATAAGCCTAAGAAGCAAGAAAAATTGCTATAAAATTTTAAATATTACCTTATTTCCTTCAAGACGAAGTGTTGTTGTACTGGGAGGGAGAGACGTTGGAGGATGTTCTAGGTTTCTTTTAGAACAATCCACTGTGATTAATGGGATGACCGTTCCTTCAGAATCAGAGACTACATGAGTCATTGCACACGCACAGGGATCTGGACAGGTCTCTCGCACCATCTGTTCAATGTATATCTCAATATCAGTATTTATTTTGTGGAACACAATTATTAATTTTACAAAAGAAAACACAATACAAGACATTTTTTAGGATAAAGTATATACTATCTTGCTTGTTTCTTCTGTGAAACAGCTTTGCTGTGTTTCGGAAAGAAGGGCAAGACAGGCAGTGTAATTACTGGCACCGAGACTTAACATCATATGTCTCAGAATAGGCAACACATAAATGAGTTGGCTGGGCTAGTTCCAGGTAAACTAGTTTATGTTCATGGGCGACGTCGACCACTTACCATCAGGTGGCACGTCTGCCAGTTTTCCTATCCAACTAACATAAAAAAAAATATACACAATCAAAGTTCAGTTGCTTGTTAAATCACAACTCATCAACAACTTAACTAACTAAAAGTAGATATAATCTAAATGTGTGAAATATTGACAAATAGGTATATCCCAAATGATATAAAATGCTGTGTCAAAAATGGATGATTTAATAGAAGTGACGGCAACCTTTGCGACACGGCAATGGCCTGCTGGTAAAAAAATCCTCAGCCTGGCAGATTTTATTTCATGTTTAACTTAAAACTACGTCAAATTAATCTTACTCGAATAATATCCATAACTTTGTATAGCGGCTTCCCTCTGTATAAATGCTGATGACATACGAGATCATAATAGTCTACAAGTCGTTTCCGAATTGTTCCATTTTCGTTCTCCATCGCCAGCCAGTCTAGACCACCGTCGCTGCAATCCCATGTGTTATCTACAATCAAATATTAATAATTTGTAAGTTATATTTTAAATAAAAAAAAATCTTGAGTTGTCCTTAACTACGTGGATTTCTATGTTATTTTGACTCCGAGTAAATGGTATATAATATGTCACTCACGTTGGTAAAATAAATTAGTTGCCAGTTGGCACTTGACAGACATTCGTCAGTCGTTAGTCGTCAGTAGTCGTCGCCGGGATACCAAAAGTTACATGTATGATGTAAGGGTTCGTGTCGTAGTTTTGTATGAATAGTTGGAAACGAAGAGAACTGCAACATCTGCGTCATTTTGGGTGAATTGGTGAGCGAAACGATTACTACTTAACTGACGGATATAATATGTAGCCATCCATAAATTACATCATTTTAAGGGGAAGGGAGGAAGCCAACAAAATGTGTGATCTTATGACAATGGGTGGCAAATTAAGGTGGCGGTTTAACTCAAAATTAAATTAAATTAAATTTGTTAGTGCCAATTTAATTTTATATTTGTTATATTTCAATTTAAAAAATATTTGTCATCACTATGGAAGGGGGTCACGTAAACTACAAACCTACACTACCTTTGCTTATGGAGTTTTCTAATAGTAAAGTAAAAGCTTTTTTCCGAACTGATCAACAGAAACTTAAACATGTTTAACAGAAACTAAATAATTTAAAGAATATAGTGAACATAAACAAACCACTGTAATACAAAAAAAAATCTGTTTTAAAGTTAATTAAAATATCGCGATTGTTAAAATTACGTTTATTTCATAATTTTGGAGCTGAAAGAGGAAATGAACAAGTTACAATGGGATATATTGGGTTTATCTGAAGTCCAAAGAGAGGGGGAGGACACGATAACCCTGAAATCCGGTAACCTGTTCTACTACCGGGAGGGTGACCAACAGTCCCAAGGAGGTATCGAGTTTATGGTCCACGAGTCCCTCATTGGTAACATTGACACCAACGGAAGTTTGTCGAACAGGGTTGCGTACCTTATACTCAGAGTATCTAAGATAAACTCGCTGAAGGTCATACAGGTATACGCACCGACCTCAGTACACCCAGATAAAGTAGAAGCTATGTATGAGGACATCAGAAGAACCATATTTATGAACAAAACCTACTTCAATGTTGTCATGGGAGACTTTAACGCGAAGATAACCGCTCAAGTAATAGTTGACAAGAGTTTACAAACTATCCGCAATAACCGCAAGCTCCCATGTCAAGTAATGGTCGCCATGGCTATATCACCCATGTCAACTTTTTTTCGACACGGGCATTAGTACGCGAAGTGCACCTGTCAACTACAGGTTAATTAACGTATATTACTTGTACATTATCACCGGCGGGAAATTACGTAACAAAACGTGAGAGGCCTTGGGCAGTTTTGTGCAATTGGTAAACTAAAAGGTCATTGCCCGGACACTGAAGCAGATAGACAACAAACGAAACGATGAGCTGAGATTTGAGCAATTTACAGCAGAAAAAAACAAGATAGAGCCTGGCGAATTTTCTGGAGAAGGAAGGACTCTTTATGATGAACTCCTTCTTCCAGAAGCCGTATCATAGGAAATGGACCTGGATAAATCCTGATGGTTCCACTAGGAATTAAATAGACTTCATCATGACCACCAGACGACAAATATTCAATGACGTCTCCGTAATCCATATGATAAAAACCGGGAGGGATCACCTATAGATTCGAGGCACACTGAATATATATCAGTGTTAAACTAGAATGCACACACCTGATGACGTCAACACTGCGACCATCTAACGCACATATCTAAAACCCCCAGAGCTTTCAGCTCGAATTATCTAATCGATTGCCTTGAAGATTGCATTTCTGTGGACGATATACACAGCAGGTTGGTAAAAAGTGTCCATGAAGTCGAGAGCTGATTTAACATACCTGGCCATAAATATGGCCATTGAAAACTCTCTTACCAATCTCAAGGTCTCATGGAAGAAAAAAAAGACCCCAAATTGTTGTCGTGAACGGCTTTGTATCTGACAGTGAGCAAACAACTAAAATTGCAAATGTTCGCTGTTTGTAGACGATTTAATATATATATATATATAACAATACAGTCGAATGACGACATTGAACTAGTACAGGAGGATCTCAATAGTATCATAGTGACTTAGTGTGACGTCATCGTCGGTAGAATGACTATAAATGCTAGTTATTATTTCCAAAATAAAATATAAGTATATAGTTATTATTTTTAAAATACACGAGGAAAAAACCACTCGTGTCTAGTTACTCCAAAAATAATTATACAGTTACTCGAATTTATGTAACGCGATACAAATTATTTTTTCTACAAGACTAAAATTACCTTTATAATGCCTTTCTGATTAACGATTTGTAACGATTTTAGTTTTAAAAAAGTAGATATATTAAGTGAAATTTCTAAATTGTGCCTTCGAAAATATTTGAATTCTTATTCAAAGAATATAAAAAAAAAGATAGAAAGAATAAATAAGTGTGAGAATTTAAAAGTGCAAAAGCGCAAAGAAAAACTATTCTGAATATGTTTTATTCATTTCATTTTAACCGATTATACTTCTGAGATTTTTACACTTGCAACTATCGGGTGCGAATATCGAGAGAAAAATATTCGTTACCACTACACTAAAACAATCTAATATCGACAGTGCTATAATTATCAAAAACTAATTACATATTGGTATCCACACAAATACCCTATAGAGAACAACTTTATTCAAGTATGATATAACACGTTCATAATATGTAGGTATGTTCTATTTCTCTAGGGGATGAATTTGAGTGTGTCGCTCGCATTTCTAGCAAGCCTTGGTAAATATATACATGCCTATGCTAAGAAAACGGGATACAATAAAATAAGTAATAAAATATCTAAAAATAATGATTAATATATTAGAAAGAAAAATATTAAATGCATACGATTATTTGAACAAAGATTATTTTTATCTACTATCAATTATTATACTGACTTATAACTCTGGAACAGAGTCTTTTTATATATATATTTTTTAATAAAAACCTTACATTTAATAACTTCCACTAATAAGATTGTTTAGCGTTTAAATTAAATATGTTAGTTATTCACAATTGTATTTTTTATTAAAATTGCCAAACAACGTGTCTCTCTAGTCTTTGTCAAAATCTCTTTCTAGATTGTTCCATTATCTCCGAATTTAAATGTGTATAAAAGTCACGAGTGAAAGAGCTAATGTCATAAACTTTGTATACTACGAGTATCGCGCGGATATCCTTGTTTAGTAAATATATATAAAATATTATTTTTATAAATTAAATATTAATAGTGAATAAATATGTAATATAAATAAATGATAAGTACTAGGTAGCCTACAATTGTAAAATTAAATAGTAAATATAAATATCATAAAACGTCAAAACAACTCACATGACTTAATGTAATTTTTATATATGTTTCTTTTTTTTTATTAACCCTTTCCCAGCCGTCACCGTAATATTCCGTGTTTTCATGTTAATGCCTGTGGCGCCAAGCCCGTAATATTACGTTCTATTTTTTCCATATCTATTTCTTGACTAGATATAAAAAATATGAAGAAATTTTATATTATTTATAATACTTCAGGATGTGTACTTTACAATAATCCAACTTTAAAACAATAGCCTCAACATTCTGATACAAAAAATGCAATTTAAATGCAATAGTCAACTTAGGCGCTTTTACAACCCTAACACACAGCGCCGAACCCGTAATTTTACGTAGGCTAGTGATGCACTAGTAAAAACTAAATAATAGAGAAGAAATCCTTTTGAATTATTAATTCTCTTGTTAATACACGTCTAGACTATAAATTAATTATTTAATGTGTTTTTTAAACCTTTTATTTGAATAATAAACCATAATTAAAGAGAATCGGTAGAAAATTACGAAACCAAAAAAATATATATTCTTGATCTCGATATTATTTTGGGACGTCACTAATACAGTTACTGCCAGACGATCACTTGCCGCCATCACCGTGATTTTCCGTGCGGCGCAAGCGACACGGTCGGCATAGTTGTTTGTAAACATCAGTACCTGCTAGTCATGAGCAAAATGTATCACTAAAAAGAAAAGATTGATATGTATCTTTCGATCACTGGGATATGTGTCACTCTTTTATATCTTTGTATCTTTACGTGTCAGTTGCTCACAGTACTTAAATTTGTCAGTAAATCAGTAAGAAGATAGATAGTTCGTAACATTATGAATCTTTCTGATTTATCGGGCTGCTTTTTCTTTCTATGTATGTATTTGTTAGGTATGATTGATACATATTAAATAGGTACTCGAAAAATTAATTTGAATTTTTAGTTTAAAATAATAAATAATTAAATTATTATTAGCGAATGGTAACATAGGTAGGATAGGTATTGTAGGTATTGTATTTATTTATTTGTAGAAAATTTATATTATAGACTACCGATTTCCCTTCATACTTTTCCAGGCTTAGGACTGGAACGATATCGAACGGAGATTAAGGTTGAAGTAACGAATTAAATCAAACTAATACTTTGTTTAATTTTTTAAATCGTAATTATTATTTTTTCTTTTCTTTTATCCTGATCCTAAAAAACATAGACTTATGACCGAAATTAGTTTGCATAGTTTACTAAAACTTTTTAAAGGCCAAGTACACGTATAGTTAAAACCAGTATAATACTTAATTGTTCACGTAACGCTTATCGAATTTAAGCCCTACGCACCAGCAATAGTGTTATCAATTTACCTTTTTTTACCCACGTATGTCAGTTTATAATGGTCAAATAACACTCTCTATCTCGCGAAAGCACGACAGTATATTCTTAAATAGGGAGGTGCGAAAGAGACGTCTGGACTTTTCACTTTCGGATATCTCCGGCCGAGGTATAAAATCATTTGTTTACATTTATTTACAAGTGCGCTATGCGTCATGCGATACAGTAGAAAAAGACTCCGTGATCGAAGGAGTTGAAAAAGATACACTGATACAGTGATACAGTCGGATTTGAACGGATATAAAGAGTGATAGATGAAAACGGAATGATTCATATCTTTTGTATCTATCACTCCTGAGTTACCCATCGCTAGTACCTGCAGCGCCGTTCCCGTAATAACACGTTAACTTCATATGCCTAGTGCTGTACAACATTATGTTGGACGACGACGAATTATTGAATATATTACAAATTGGATGGTTATAGCTATTTAAGTTGTAATCTATATATATATATATAAAGTCGTGTTAGTTACACCGTTTATAACTCGAGAACGAGTGGTACGATTTTTATGATTTTTGTGTTTTTGGATTTGTCTTCGTCGGGAATAATACCTACTTATTAAGATATGGTATTCATCAATGAGAAAATAATTAATAAAAAAAAAACAGTTCAAATGTTTCATCCATACTATATATATATATATATAATAAATCTGTCACTCAATCCGTCTATTAAAGAATATTTTCCAGCATCGACGCAGGTGTAGGTGATAAAAAACGGGGCGGGCCGCTAGTGTGTAATATCGATAAAAATTATTCAGATGTCCCATCACTGTTTGAAATTATACCTAAAGTTGTCTGGCCGTGGGGGCACGATTACTGTACCAAAATCTGGCAGGGAAAGGGTTAATGACTTGTTGAGATAATAAGGCCTCGGCTATTATCTCTACAGCTTTAACTCTACAACTCTGTGCCGGCCTGTAAAACGCAACGCTACTGCCTTACAATGACAAAGTTTGTAATAACGATATTTTACTGTATTACCTGTAAAGTGTCTTACAATAAATATAGACTACCCAAAACAACGTCCAATCTGTCCCTTAATGACGTAGACAACTATTCATTTTATGTAAAACTCACCGCTAAGGTAAACAGTCTGCAAACGAGGTGGTCCTCGTAGAAGATTCTCTTCCATATGCCTGAGCATGTTGTTCCGTAGGTCTAATTCTCTTAGCTCTGTCATCTTTTCAACGACATTTGCAGGAACCTCCCAAAGCGACGTTAAGTTATGCATCGTTATTTTCTGTAAAAATCAAATCAAAATAGTCCGTAAATGAACAACTGCTCCATAACTTTTATAAATAAATCAGTTATGCTATCTTTAATAAAAGAAAAATAGGTGTTACCTAATACTCGAAAGATTTTAAACGTCATAGAATTTTAGATACATAAAAACGAAATTGAAACTTTTTTTTTTTTTAATTATGTAATCCTAACCTAAAATCTTGTTTACAGATGTTATATAACGAGGAGGACCCTTTTGAGTGCGGAAACTACAGTAAATAGTTGTGTTTTACTTTTGCTCAAGTTCTTTCGTCGTAAACATTTCATAGATTTCAATCAACTTCAAGTTAACTAAGTACTTTTCAAGTGTACGAATAAATTAAATCAAATCATTTAGGTATTACTTATGTCAAAATAACAGCTTTTATTGAACACATATTAATATTAACACAATAAATATTAAGTTAAAATAAAAATCTTATTTTTCCTTTTTTTTATATATATTACTGCTATAATTCGAGGTAGATTTTATTGAGACCTTAGTGACAGATAGCTGATGTTACAAGAAATATTAGTATGGGTTTTGTTTATTTTATTAACATAATAAGAGTTCCGTAGCAAAATTTTAATGTTTTTGCGAACAAAGTCACAATTCACTTAGTTTATGACATAAGTACCACTTATCTCGCTCTAAATCATTCAACAACACATGTTATTCGTCGGTACTTAAAACCAAAGTTTATAAGTGAGAAAGGCGTTTGAATAACAAGAAGAATAATTTTCATCCAGTAACTCGAATATAATATATTGTATAATATATCATAAACATACTATAAATGAAAACATAATATATATACTATAAACATACTATAGACTCATGACGTTCAGTAAATAATTGTAATAATTTTATGCTGAATAAAATATTTTGAATTTGACTTTGACTTGACTATGTTTTAGTAAAAATAGAATTAACCTTTTACGTAAAGGTTAAAAAGTTAATATTATCACTTCGCTTTCATACTTTCCGCTAAAAGTGCTGTACGTACCTATGTATATGTATATACACGTTAACGTTCATATAAATAACTTTTCATCTTTACAACGCGTCGGCGCAGTGATCACAGCAACTGGCTTATGCGCTAACGGTCGCGGGTTCGATCCCCGCACATGACAAATATCTGTATAGGCCTTCGATTAACCTTTTTGTTTTAATCTAAGGTATAGGCCATACATTTGTCGTCGTGTGGACGTTTGTGCTTGTATGTTGTGTGTTTCCGAACCCACCGACTCAGGATAAATATCCTACTGGGAGCCGTTGAGTGTGAGACGTTTATTTATAATTATTTATATTTAGTAATAGAAAATCGTAATTAAATACAAATATTTTTTAATCCAAAATAGTGCTAAACTACTAAATAGGTATTTGAGCCAAGCTACACTAAGCAACGGGATTATCGTAAACTCGATATTTGTGTTTACGTAACATATAACTACTGATATAGTATCCTGAATCCTTACATCCGCCATATTAGTCTTATATAAACGTTTTCGTTTGCGCTATAAATATTGCACACTGTTAAAAAATCTTGTAAAGGACTGTAATGTACGGGTGGTCAAAAGGGGTTTTAAATGACAACCAGCAGCGTAAAGTCTTTATATTAAAGTATGTTTTTTACTGTAGACTTAAAGAGACCGATTAGGGCTACTGTTAGTTTACGAACTTCTGTGTCGGACAACTGTAATGGACTGACTTACATTGGGGTGGAGGACCATTATAAATTAGAATAGTGTAAATAATACTATGAGAAAAGCAAACAACCAACTCCGGACTCTGCACTCATTAACAATAACTGATAGTTTAGTAATTTACTTATCTTCAATTAAACATTAAAGTACAATCGATTACAAAATATTATGTATTATTAAATGTACACACACTGGCATATTTAGCGGAACATAAAAAAAAGGTTATCAGTATCATATAAGGTTGCTGGCTGGTTTATACGTCATTTAATTTAAAAAGAAATAATTTCAAATTAAGAAAACAACTGAATATCACATTTTATGCAATTGTTTTAATTTTATTCAAATACACCTTATCTGGAGCGAACTTCGAGTATTTCTTCCTTCTGAGTTTGATTTAACATTTCATTGAAATACTGTTTTTTTTGTTAGTTTTTTTTTTTATCGCGTATCTTTTTGGAGTTGAGGACTGAATTATGCCTGAGTTAGCCCCAACGGAGATTACCAGGGCATTCGAAATGCGAAGAAATGGTCAAACCTACAGAATAATATCCAGAGATCTTCGTCGACCAGTTTCAACGATCCATCGCAGTATCCAACGGTTCAGAGAGACCGGTACTTATGTGAGAAGAGCAGGACAAGGCAGAAAAAGACGCACTTACACACGCTAAAACAGCAGTATAAACATAATGTGAAATATATTTTTTTGAACTGGTCTTTTTACTAACTTTCATTTGATACCCATATTGCTACAGTAAGAAAAAAAATTCAAATCCCCCCTCATTCCGCCATTTGCGGGCGCCATTTTGAAAATTTATATAGCCTATGTCACTACTACAATTTAGGCAAATCCAACGACACCTCATATGTCAAAAACCGTCCAGCCGTTTGGGCTGTAGGGCGAGCCAAAGAAATAAACATACATACATACATACACTCGAAAAACATAACCCTCCTTCTGTCGCAGTCGGGTAAAAAGAGTACCAAGAGTTTTTTTTCCTTCGGCTTTTTTTCTCTCGGCCTACACTAGGAACATTATTATATTGTTGTAATATTTAGTAAAGCCGATGATGAAATAGATGATGAAATTATAGATGTCTACCGAGACATTTTTTTTTTTTGACCTTATAACGAATAATATTTTGATTTTGATTTTGAAATAAAAAATACGGAAAATATATACTCAAAATGCCTTTTTGAGTATTTATTTTCCGCCTTTGCCTTTTTTGCCTTTTTTATTTTTAATATTTTTTCCAAAGCTTATTTTTGTGAAGATTTAGGTGGAAAAAATCGACAGCAATCTGACAACACTGTTTCCAGTTAAACACACTTCACTTCATTTTTTTTTTTTTATGTGTTAGTTGAATAGGCAAACTGGCAGACGTGCCACCTGATGGTAAGTGGTCGACGTCGCCCATGAACATAAACTAGTTTACCTGGAACTAGCCCAGCCAACTCATTTATGTGTTGCCTATCCTGAGACATATGATGTTAAGTCTCGGTGCCAGTAATTACACTGCCTGTCTTGCCCTTCTTTCCGAAACACAGCAAAGCTGTTTCACGGAAGAAATAAGCAAGATGGTGGTACCCATGCAGCCGGGAGCGCGGCACAGCGCATCATATATCTCTCTTGTCAAATGTACAATGTAACTCAAGTTGTCAACTTCACATCACAATAATTACATATTTGTGAATATCATAACATATATTATAACAATTAATCTCCGTGAGTCCTATATTTGGGTTTAGCTTATGCATTTTAATAACAATCTAGAAAAAAATCTTATTAAATTATGTAAGAGACGAACAGCTTTGTTTCGTGTTTGTTTTAAATTTCGATATTTTTAACCCCCGACGCAAAAAGAGAGGGGTGCTATAAGTTTAACGTGTCTGTCTGTGTATGTGTGTATCTGTCTGTGGTATCATAGCTCCCAAACGAATGAACCGATTTTCGTTTAGTTTTTTTCGTGTCATAGATAATTTCATCCCGAGCGTTCTTAGCCATGTTACATAAAAATTTGTTCAGCCGTTTGAAGATCATCGGCTCTTTTCTAGGTGCTGAGGGGATATGACTAACTTCCTTATGTCCTATCTATTCGACATTTGGTACCGTGTACTTCAATGATATTGAAAGAACATGATAATGTAACCATGACTTTAAATATGACATGTTAGGTTAATCAAGACAAATGTCCCCAATTATTGATAAACTTTTTTGAAGATTCCCATTAAAAATTGTGACTATATTTTTTACATGGTCAGTCAGAATTTTTTTAACAAGCTGTATTGAGAGAGCAAGTTAAGAGTCAAAAGCAATAGAAGCCGATCAACTAAAAGACAGTTTGGCTCAAAACAGACCATACAGTTTCTTCCCTTTACAATGTGTAGTTTGTTGGAGAATTAACAGACGACGGCACTGGAATTTTATAAAACAAGCAGCGAATATATGGAATTATGGACTTGCTTTTTTATCAAAGAAAAGGAGATATTTAATTGGGCAAATTTAGAAAAGTACTCTCATAGGCAAAGTTAAAAACGCAATGGAAATATTAATTAAAAAAGGATATATTTATTGTAATAATAAAAAGTTTCTGCGGAAGCTCGCTGGGTGCTTTCAGAATAATATTCTTCAAAATGAAAACTTCAGAATTTTTATTGAATACATGTTATGTCTGCCTGCTACTAACGCGCTAGTGGAAAGTCTTTTCTTTAATAAACAAAGTGAGGATGTCTAAAAAAAAAACAGTTCAAGATTCCAGTTTTGAAGGCGATGAAAGTTAAATGAAAGTGTGAAAGTGTGAACTGATAGTTAAATGAAATATTTAAAAAAAAAAGTACTGTTCTCTTATATTAAAAGTTCTCTTAAAAAACTTTTAAAATAAACGCGATAAAATCCGTTTTAGACTTTCATTTAAATGAAAAAATGAAACGTGCCAAGAATTTTATTTTATCTAAAATCCTGCTGCTGCACCTGCTGTATTTAAGAAAATTTGTTTCTCTGATTAATACAAAAATTTTATAATAATTAACTTTCCTAAATAAATAAAAAAGTCTTAGTGTAATCATACTAAAAGTGTTTTTATTTTACTGTGTTTTTCTGTTGACGTACATATGAAATGATACATGGGTTGACCTTAAATTCGCCCTTATCGTTGTAGCAATAGGCGCTATACTTGCAGCGCAAGTATTTCGTACTATGTGTAGCCGTCTGTTCATGCCGTAATACAATAGGTATATAAACCTGATAACGAAAAAAAGAACCGTTGTCCCGTTTTAGGCCAAAAAACAAATGGTCAAGTTAATCATTCTTGATGTAAAACTAACATTTGTACCACATATGAACATGGTGATAAAAAAGGCTTCTAAATGATTGGGTTTTGTTATGCGTATCTGTATGAGGGTTTTTAAGCCGAGCACTAAAGTTATATTACGAGTATATAATAGTTTTGTGAGAATTATCTTGGAATATGGCAGTATGGTTTGGCAATCAGATTAATCCATTCTTTAAGAATAGAACTATTGCAGAAACGATTTATTCGGCACTTAGCAGTTTCCATGGGTGGATGAAATATGTTAGAATTATATTATGATAGCAGAGATATGCCCGATGTGATGTTCCTGTTTAAAATTTTTCATAATTAAATAAACTGTCCTTATCTGCTACAGTTGTTAATTTTATACGTCCCTCCTCGATTACCTTGTGGTGTGATTAAGCCTTTTCATGTTATGTTGAGAAAAACGGTGCTAGAAACGAACTCTCCTGTACCGCGTATAACAGTATTCAAAAAGAATGTTTTGTCTAAAATTTTATAAATAGCAAATAAGCATACATAATGTACTTTTTCTCTACTTAAACTGTTTCTAAAGCATGTTGTGTTTACCTTAATATAGATTGTTGTTGTATGTGAATTATGTGTATAGTCAGTATATAAACTAATTGTAAAACTGCTGATAAACTTAAATAAATATATGATAAAATACATAAATAAATGTCACCTCACCTGGATTTTACTCAGAGCATCTAAATGGCCCTTGAAACGTCTGAGGTTTGTGCTATTACTTATATTCAAAGATCTTAGTAGAGGAAAATATTTCTGGAGTCGACCCACATTAATACATTCACCTGGCCATTCCAATAATGTCAAGTGAGATATGTCGTATCTATAAAAAGAAAATTATTATTTATTTTACGCGCACCTGACGTAACTAATCATTATCTTACAAGATAAGAATCTACATATTCGCTGAAATGCGAATAGTGACTAAAATTCCATTATCTTCATTAGGGCCATTCATTTATTACGTAAGACGAATTTTACAAGTTTTCGACCCCCTCCCTTCCTATTATATGAAAAATAAGAATAAGCCGACCCCCTCCCCCCTGATTAATATTTATTACGTAAGAACCTAAAGGAAAAACGAATAAATATTTGGTTTTTTTTAATGTTTATTTTCAAAGTAACAATTTTTATAAATGTTTATTATTTTGTACTTACAAAGGTACTATTAACTTTTATTTTTTGGTAGTAATAAACTTTGGTTTTAATTATTCATCTTTACTTACATGAGATTTTCAGTCCAGGGGCTCAAAACCCACTCGGAAAGTGGATCTGCCACTGGAACATCTCTAATATTACCTATACGCATCCGAGCGAAACTCGGCACTCATGCGGTTGCTCTCGCTTTTTAAAACAATAATTTTAACTTTGCGCATTTTTGTGATCTTACGTGAGAACTATCGAGACTCCCTCCCACCCCCTTGTAAGAAAAAATAAGACGTGCTCGTCCCCCTCCCCCCTAATTCGTCTTAGGTAATAAATGAATGGCCCTTTACACAAATCATAATTATATATAATAAAATTATAATTATTTTTTTTAATTATAAATATAATAGACGACTAGTGGTGCGAGTAGTCGCCTCAACGCCGGCGGTCGCGGGGTCGATTCCCGCTCGGGACAGCGTGGTGAATTAAGCTAAAACCCTTTTTTTTAAATGTGTATATAAGCTTCAAGTCTATTACATTTTTAGTTTAAAATTGCTATTAAGCATTATGCTACAACTCTTTCTCAACAACATTTAAATATAACTAAGACTAACTTAAATATAACTAAGAAACGACTAAATAGCTACATATAACTAAATATAACTTAAATATAACTAAGAAACGACTAAATAGCTATATATAACTAAATATAACTTAAATATAACTAAGAAACGACGAGTCATAACATAAGCTAAGGGAGCTAATGATTTATTTACTGTTCTTATGGTAGGCAACTTAATGCCTGCGTTTTAGGTAACAGCCGTAAATGTACTGTTATATATACCGGCAGACGCTGGTATATAGATTTCTCTTGGTTGCAAGTATTAGGGATTCCCGGATTCTGGAGCACTTTTTTTGTTCGGCGTCGTGGACGCCGATATTTGTTAACTAAGCGAACATGTTAACTAAACAAAGTATCTGAGTTTAATTAAAATTTTCCTAAACTAACCTAACCTAAGCGAGGGGTATTGGATGCGAGTGGCAAATGATCGGTCATCTTGGCGTTCATTGAGGTAGACCTATATTCATATTATTTATAAGGAGACACTCGATATGCGTGGGTGTACGAGGCAGAACCAGAGAGGGCGCTTTTCGTCTATGTCCACAGATACGAAACACGCCGTTTGAGCGCGGATAATAAGAATGAGAGACTGAGAATCTAAATGGTCAATGGAGTAATTCATAAGCAATAGATATATAGAGCAGTATTCACAATAGAATGTCACAATTCCGAAAAAAAGGTCGGATATTTATGTTTTTGAATGTTCGACTTTAACTGGCCCGTTGACGCAGTTGGCAATGACCCTGCTTTTTACTCCAGGGTTGTGAATTCGCTTAGCAAGGATTTGGGTGTACTATATATATATATATATTTCATTTCAATAATTTGAGCGCTTACCGATCCCTGAGAATTTTAATAGTAAAAAATAGAAAGGTGTTGTGCATAAAGATAAAATTAATGACCAAAGCTGCTCTACACGGAAATACCCTAATAAATAAACCCAATTTAAAAGAAGTAGTCACATAAAATTGGTTGACATATGAGCCTCTATATTTTGATATCGATCGATTCCCACAGGTTTGTACGTATCCTTCATAAAGATATATATATATATATATATATATATATTTATATTTATATGTACATGTATTACAACAATTAATACGTAGGTATATCAGTCGACTGTTACCGAAAACACGGGCATTAATTGACATACCTTAGGAACAGACGATCGATGTGTATATGTTAAACATACTTTATTTTAGTATTTACTATTTTTTATTACATAACTTTGATTACAATTATTTTTTTTCTTTTTTTAGCCACTTGTAATATTTTAAGACATTATTTTTAATTGTATTATAATCGGCTCAATTAATTCATCAATTACAAACAATTGAAATATACGTTTTTAAATTTTTTTTTTACAGTTGTATATAATTTGTAGGTACGAATATTATATTTTATACAGACTGGTAACCTAGATCTGAGATTAGAGTACTGAAACAAAACGAAACTTCAACTTAATTAACAATATAGATACAGTTTGAAACACGAAAGCATAATCTAAATTAATTTTGAAACTTTAACGTGGCAACATTATCTAATATATATAAATCTCGTGTCACAATGTTTGTCCTCAATGGACTCCTAAACCACTTAACCGATTATAATAAAATTCGCACAACATGTGCAGTTCGATCCAACTTGAGAGATAGGATAGTTTAAATCTCAAATTATAGTCGCAATTTTAATTTATTGCTAATTATTTGTCTGTTATTATTTGACAGTCACAATTATCTGTTAACTCCAAATGATTCTAACAGATGTCGATACCTTTCGACTGGGTTGAGTAAGTAATCAATAGATGGCGCTGCTATGGTAAATCTACGAACGTGTCATATAAGCTACATTTTAACAGCATAATTACCACGTGTTGTTGAGGCTAAAGTATAAATAAAATTTATTTTTGTAATTTTTAAAATTTTAGTTAAATACCCGTGCGAAGCCGGGGCGGGCCGCTAGTAACTTATAAGGAAGCAGTGAACTGTTATTTCTACATATGTAGTAATAACAACTCACTGGAAGGAAGGTCTTTGAACTGTGTGCTATAAATTATAGTACGCATATTGAAGTTTCACACCTTATGTGTTATTGTGAACATACTTCTGTAATCGTTTTAGCATAACACTATTTTACGTAATATATTTCTAACTAAATAAATTATATTATAAATTTAAATTATTTTGGGAGTTAAACTTTTTTTGGCACGTTTGGAAAAATTATGAGACTAAAATTTTTACGATGCGCCCGCACGCCAAGAGCCAAATTGCGACATGATGAAGTTAGCTGATAGCTGTCACTTAAGTTTCCATGAAAACTCATAATTATATGATGTGATTTTTACTTATATATGGATGAATCATATGCCATTGCATAAATTCGTGATAAAAGTGACTTATCTTAAAAAAACTTTTAAGTGCATTTGTACTGTACTGTATCAGCCTGTAAACAACTCACTGCTGAGCGAAGGCCTCTTCTCCATATAGAAGAAGGGTTGGAGCTTAATCCACCACGCTGCTCCACCGCGGGTTGGCGGATAATTTCCCTACCATGAGTAACGATCGTTATCAGGTGTCTATGATAATAACCGGGACCGACGGCTTTACGTGTTCTCCGAGGCACGGTGGGGAGACCAACAAGGAAATACACCCAGATCGAAAACAATATTTATACAAATACTGAACCCGCGACCGCCGGCGCGCGGTTTGAGGCTACTATTCGCACCACTAGAGAACGATCGTCGGTCGGTAAGTGCATTTATTAGTTATTTATTATTATAATTGCATTATTATTTGAAAAATAATTTACTCTACTTATACTAGGCATATCACTTGTTTTTATTAATTTATCATTCCTTTTACAAACATAGTGCATTTGTGGTATTCGAGAATACGGGATGAAATCTTTAGCTATTTTTGTTCTGTTACGCCAAAGAATATAACTTTTTACGTGCGTTCATATGTACAGACACACGTTTTTTTACAAATATTTTCTTTGCTTTCGTCAATGGTTCTTCGGAAAATTAACGTTTTGAAAATAAAATATAGGTTTATAATTATTTTGATGATGAATTATGTTAGTGTTAAATGTAACAGTAACTTATGGATAGCTGACCAAATATTTTTCATTGTTAGTGTTTCAGTGTTTTTTTTAAATCAGATTTCATATATTGGACTATATTTACTAGATATATTTTGTAAATAGAATATTGATATCGCTAATGGTTAGTTTTGGGTATAATTATGCATTTATTAATGGATCTGTATTCAATTACCTGGTATTCATTAACCATGTGTTAGTCAATCCATTAGTGCAGGTCAGATTTTCACTAAATTTCTCACAATATGCCTTACTAGTGTAGTTCGACAATAAACACGGCTTTTCAGAGTGATCCGTTGTATTGTAGCGGCTTTTGTTACCTGAACTAGAAGCCTTTACGAGACTCAGTAGCAGAAGTGATTTGAATGCTGCAACAAAAGAAATATTTTATTTTATTTTAAATATTATTTAATTATTTTATTTTTGAACATATTTTCATATTAATTCATGTTATGTGAAGTAGTATGAAATATTATATATATATAAGTAGTAGGAATTCCCGGATTCTGGCGCACTTTTTTGGTCGGTGTCATGGCCGCCAAAATTTTGCTAACTAAGCGAGCATGTTAACTAAATAAAGTTTCTGACTTTAATTAAAAAATTCCTAACCTAACCTAACCTGTTTTCAAAATGTTATCTTGTATGATTGTACCTATTGATATCAAACTATACTCATATCTCAAAAATTTTATGTGGGTGACCCACTATATCCAATATGACCATTGATTTAATGATTTCGGTATTTCGGTCTACACTTCTTGTGACAATTGATTTTATCTTTATGAAGGATACGTACAAACCTGTGGGAATCGATCGATATCAAAATATAAAAGCTCATATGTCAACCAATTTTATGTGACTACTTCTTTTAAGTTGGGTTTATTTATTAGGGTATTTCCGTGTAGAGCAGCTTTGGTCATTAATTTTATCTTTATGCACAACACCTTTCTATTTTTTACTATTAAAATTCTCAGGGATCGGTAAGCGCTCAAATTCTTGAAATGAAATGAAATGAAAATATTTATTTCGTCATAAGGTTATTTTACACACTTAACGAATGTCAAAAAAAAATTCATTTAAAACAAATATGTCAAATGATTACAAGTTAATGTCTCGGTAGACATAACATTACTATTATATCATCGGCTTTATTAAATGTTACAATAAATAACTTAATCTAATGTCCCTAGTGTTGGCCGAGAGGAAAAAAAGCCGGAGGAAAAAAACTCTCGGTACTCTTTTAAATAATTAAGCGTCATACAAAATAAATGAATAATGCACAGTATGACCATGAAATGATTAGGACAAACACGAGACAGCCAATCGTATATGCCGAAATCACCACATGCCACCTGCTCACAAAATTGTATAACTATATCTAATGACAAATTACATATTGATAGCCTGGCCGAGTTATATTCAATCCCATGCCTTTTTATCATTTAGAAATTCATTTATGTCATAATAAGCTTTTCGACACAAAGTTTGCTTAATAGTTTTTTTAAACTTCTGTAAAGGCAGAGATTGGACCGCAACCGGTATTTTATTGTAAATTATAATGGACATTCCAATAAAGGAACGACTTTTTTTACTGAGCCGACATTTAGGTAGCGCTAGTTTGTGGCCGTTCCGGAGTGTTACATTATTCAAGGCATGATCACTACGGCTAACAAACAAATGCCTATTTTTACGTATATACATTATATTTTCATATATATATATTGCGATGCAAAGGTCAGAATATTGATCTCTTTAAACTTCTCCCTCAGGGATTCTTTACATTTCATTTTATATATGTAACGGATAGCCCTTTTCTGCAGAATGAAAATAGTATTAATATTCGCCGCATTGCCCCATAGCAAAATGCCATAGGACATTATACTATGGAAGTAACTGAAATACACTAATCTAGCTGTATCGACATCCGTTAGTAGACGTATCCTTTTAACCGCGTATGCTGCAGAACTCAGTTTATCCGCCAATCGACAGATATGGGGTCCCCACTGCAACTTTGAATCAATAGTGATTCCAAGAAAAACCGTTGAATTAACTAAATTCAGATTATCACCATTGAGTTCTGGTTGCATATTGACTTGTCTTACATTAGGTGATGAAAATTTGATACAATTAGTTTTTTTACTATTAAGAAGTAAGTTATTTACACTAAACCAGTGTACTACTTTTGAGAGAGCATTGTTTACGTCATCATAGTTTGTCTCTTGTCTATGTAATTTAAATATTAATGAAGTATCATCAGCAAACAATACAATCTCATGATTATTCTCCACCAAATATGGTAAGTCGTTGATGTATATTAAAAATAAGAACGGGCCTAAAATCGAGCCTTGTAGGACCCCCATCTGAACATGAGACCCAGACGACGTAATACCATTTACTTCAACCCTCTGAGTTCTGTGACTAAGGTAAAAACTCAGAAGTTTTAGCGCGGTATTTTTAATGCCATAGTGACTGAGTTCCCTGATTAAAGTCTCGTGTTGTACACAGTCGAATGCCTTAGACAAATCACAGAACACACCCAAAGCATCCCGTGACTCCTCCCAAGTATCGACTATCGAGGTAAAAAGCTTTACACCAGCATCTGTTGTATCAACAAGTTTATTAATACTGTTCTCTTATATTTACGCGAATTTTACTCATTTGATTAAAATTCTATACCGGATTTTATCGCGTTTATTTAAAACTTTATAGTTTTACAATATTTTAAATTGTTTCCCGACGTTTCGGACCCTTTACAGCGTCCATGATCTCGGGGGAATTTTAATCAAAAAAGTTTATTAATGTTTGAATCTGTCGATATCAAACTACATAAAAGCGCACATCTAACACGAAATATTCTCATCTATCTCTTGGCCGCAGAGCGAAGTGTTTCAAGTCTATTTAAAGTGAACCAGTTAATTATCTTCTATCAGAAAAATGGATGTAAGTATTCATTATATTCGATCAAAACTTGTATGGTTTTCATATGGGTTCACTAGCCTATATTTTTTTAAATATTAATTTAATTGTTATGTTTCATTGTTTCAGTACTCCAACAAGGATTTCAAAAACTTCTACTTATCGGATAACCAAGAAATTGATCACACTGATGACGAAGAAGGTACACTGGGATATAAAATAAGGCAAGCCATCACAAAGAGACCGAAAAATAGCATTGATTGCTTTTTCGAAAACCCTAAGAAGAGGAAAATAGTCAAAAAACAATCCTCAAGCGTTGGTCAGTCGTCGAGTGATGGTATTGCCTACATAACATCGAATGTAGATGATGGAAAATATGCAACTCACATGATTAAAATCCAAGTATACGAGCTGAACAAACTTAAAGAGATCGCACCAACTGAGCATTGGAAACACGCTGAAGTAACTGTGAAATACTATGCAGAATGCGAAAGTGATAAACATTTACAAAGTGTACGTGATGTAATTTATGATATTACAAGCACTTTGGTTTCTCAAAAGGATTCTACAAAATATTTTATAGAAAAAAAAATAAAAAAACAAGCAAGTATTCTCCTAGTGTTTAGTTTTTATGATTTAATTTTATTATTATGTTTTAAGTCAGAAGCGTAGTCTAAATGTTGTATGTAAGCATAATTTACTATGTTTTGTAATGCATTTTTGTTTTGTATTAATTTATAATTGTAAGTTCATTGTATCGCGTTTTAAATATGTTTGTAATAATATTGTACTTAGTCTTATATTGTAATATCACATGTCCATTGATCTTTTGTAAAATTTTGTAGTATTTATCAAAAATAAAATGATATGGTTTAATTTTATATATGCTTTTTTATTTTGTCATTTCCTTACAAACAATAAGAGGTAAAATTCAAAATAAAACAAAATAAGTATTATTAGAATATTCATTTATTTAGAAATAAACGACTAAACATACGTTTAATCATTAAATCATTACATAATGTGTCATCAGAAAACATTTTAATGAAATTATACATCGAGATATTTTTAAATTTACAGTAAATATAAACTTTCGGCATTTCGATCTACACTTCTTGTGACAATTGATTTTATCTTTATGAAGGATACGTAAAAGCCTTTCATTTTTTGTAATACCTTTAAACAACAAGCGTGGGAATCGATCGATATCATAATATAAAAGCTCATATGTCAACCAATTTTATGGGACTACTTGACTTGACTTGGGACTCTTTTAAATTGGGTTTATTTATTAACCTTATAAATGGGTTTATTTAAATACTTTAGAAATAAAAGAGGTAATATTTATCAGTCTTCAGTTTTTTAGATATATGAAGTAAATAAATAAAAAACAAATATTATATAATATCATGTTTTAATCATATTTATTAGCTCATTTAAAAAAAGCGACAAATATTATTAACATTTTCCCTTCTGCTTAAAAGTAACTCTATTATTAATTAACACATAGTGTTAATGTTTTAATGGCACTTTTTTTTGTAGGAAACTAGACTATCTTTGGAAGTAAAAAAATTAATTACTTCGAATCAATATCTTATATTTTTTACAGTGAGCACAGAAAGGTACGCTATGTTCCAAACAAATATATTGTTGCAACTCTTACAGGTTAGTTTTACGGTTTTTTTTTTTTTTTTTTTTTTTGGATGAATACTCTTGACGCCACTTGCTAATATTAGTCTTTTTGTCGGAGGTTCCCCTGAAGACTCAACTACAAATTTTCAAATTTTTTGTCCCAACTCACGTGGAACGACTGATATATTTTGGCGAAGTTTTAGGTGTTCCGTGATAAGAACGAGGCCCAGGTTTTTATAAATCGCCTTCCTTCCATTTTGCTTATATTTTCCGTTCTGGTTCTGACATTTTGTCGAAGAGGCGTCTTATACTAAATCGTACTATCTTTGCCACGATAATAGCTCGAAGTCCATGCAATTGTACAATGTTCCTCCAACTGTGGCGAACAATTTCTATCCGACAGCGTAATGTCATCATCATGAAACTCTGATATTTCTTGCTTTGTATCACTGGGATGAGTATGCTCACGCAAATGATCTTCCTCAACACACTCCTGGTCTTACAACGCAGAATCAGAGTCAGACTCTTGTAAAATCGACCGTATGCGCTGTCTTTCTATCTCTTCTAAGTCATTTTTTCACTAACTATCTACAAAAAAAAAACAAATAAAATACATTGAATTATATATTAGCAACTTAAATTATAAACAAGAAAAAAACGGAAATAAAAGCATAAATCCACGGTAAACCATAAAATTGATATGTATACAAAATGGCGCGAAATTGTTACACTCACTGCGGGGATGGGTCTCACATACCTTTTTCAACTTTGTGCTCGTGTAACTCCTACTGCGACTGTCGCACGACTAAAGTGTTACCTGCGACGCATAGAACAACTCAATAGCTCCAGCTACTGAGAAGAACTGCAATGTCGCACCTATAGTAACTGAACTACAAGTGAAACAAAATGTGATGGGTCTCACAGACCCAACCCCCCTGACGCCGGGTTAAGGTATTTCCGTGTAGAGCAGCTTTGGTCATTAATTTTATCTTTATGCACAACACCTTTCTGTTTTTTACTTTTAAATTTCTCAGGGATCGGCAAGCGCACAAATTCTTAATCTTACGCTATTTAGATTAATATTTACGATGTTTTTTTTTTTTTTTTTGTTAAAACGAAAAAAGGAGATGGGCTTTCTGTATATAAATGGTGATCGTATCGTAAGTTTGAATATTGTATTTCTTACCATTGTACGCACGCTATCTACATTCGTATTTTAATATTAACTGAAACTGAGTTTTTAAGTGAAAGTGACTTATTTTTGAGAGAGTTTATAATTAAAACAAAATTACCACAAAAATTAATAATTTAAAGACAAGTTGATCAACATTATCAATATGAATTCAATGTCTTGTGGTTTATATGAGAACGATCAATTAATAAGTCTTGTTGAAGAAGCTGAACTGGATCAACAACTCTGTGAAGCATCTCATGAAGTCGAAAAAAGATATTTAAAATTGTAAGTAAAGGATTTTTTTAAAATTATGCTACACGTTCAATTAAGGTTTCTCGTAGAAGACTATTTGAACATGTTGGTACATGTTTCTGATCCAGGTAGTGGCCTTCGACGTTTGATTTTTTGAATACTTTTTTATTGAACATATGTTAAGGTAGTGGGGCTTTTACTAAACTCTTTTGCAAAAAAAACGGGCACTTAAGCAAAGAACTATTTTATAGTTACTATTAGTTTGTTTGACAATTTTAGGTATTGTTATCCTCAGAATTTTATAAATTAATTAGGAAGGAATAGTTTTCATCAGTTTTATCATAACATTTTAATTAAATTATTAAGAAATAATGTTTAAGCTCAAAACACTATGATTGTACCTGCTCGCTAAATAAAAATGAAACGCATTAATTTCTTTGTTTTTCTTGAATACATTAAAAGCAGATAAAAGTTTAGTATTGAGTGTGACCCCCTCTTGCTGAAATCACAGCTTGCATTCGTCTGGGCATGCTAGTGAGTATATCTTTTATGGTTTCTTGGGGAATACGTTCCCACTCCGCGGTAATCACATTCTTTAGCTCTCTGATGGTCTGCGGAGCCGGCTGCACTGATCTCTCTCGTCGCTTCAGAACGTCCCAGACATGCTCTATGGGATTGAGGTCCGGACTTCTAGCTGGCCAGTCCAAACGACGAATTCCGACTTCTAGCATATACGCATCCACACCGCCAGACCGGTGGCCGCGAGCGTTATCGTCCATAAAAATTGAGTTTTCGCCAAGAGCGGTTAAAGCGGGTTGTGCATAAGGAATTAGAATTTCCGTTATGTATCGGTGTCCAGTCAGTGTACCGTTTTCGATGAAGACTAACTCCGTACGATCCATAGAATTTATTCCTGCCCAAAACATAACAGAGCCCCCTCCATAAGGTGTGATTTCTTCAAAACGTGCCTCTGCAAAGCGTTCTCCTCGTCTACGTAGCACTCGCCGACGTCGGTCTTCACCATGCAGAGATATCCTGGCTTCATCGGAGAACAATACCCTATCCCAGTCTTCATGAGTCCATGACACACAATTTCGAGCGAAGCTAAGCCTGGCAACTCGATGTCCACGGAGTAATTTAGGGCCGCGTGCCGGGCGATGACTGTGTATATTAGCAGCGAGAAGCCTCCTCCTGACCGTCCATAGACTAATTTGCACATTTCTTACTTCTTCGAGGGTGTTCTTGAGGTCCACATAAGAAGATTTGCGATTTCTCAACGCTTGACTAACTAGAAAACGATCATCCCGTGGTTCGGTACATGTCTTTCTGCCAGAACCAGGCCTTCTCTTGACGGAACCGGTCTCTTGATAGCGCTGCCAGGTCCTTTGAACTGTCGACCGACTCACATTTAGCCTCTGAGCCACGAAGCATTGACTGCAACCTTCTTCAAGCAGCGCAATAATTTTGCTCGCTTTTATCACTATATACCATTTTCGAGATTGCTAAACAGCAATAACAATACTTTTAAATGTCAAGGACACCAGATAATTTAATAAAAATTGACAAAAAGTTAATTAGAGTCGATATTAACTATAGGGAATACGCGCCACAAAATGTAGTTAAAAGTTATTTTCTTTGAAAACCAGGCTCAGTCGAAAATTTGAATTTAGAATGTACTCTTATAAACATTATGGCACTTTTATAACTGGCCAGTAACATGTTCAAATGATTAAAACCTTTTTGGTATTTTATTTTTTTCAGCCAGGAAGAAAATCGAAACCGCCCGTTTTTTTTGCAAATGAGTGTATTTAAGCCATGGTACAGTCTTTCTTATTTCATTTGGATTTAATTTGGTGTGATCTTATAGAACTTTTTTTAAAATGACTGTTTCTCACGATTTGTCGGGGGTGGTTATAAATCATTTTGACAAGTATCTTATTAAAGAAAAATTCCATATGTATATACGTCTTTGGTATATAAAAGGACTATTACCAAAGTCAGTGCTAGAAGACACAGAATTTATACCCTTTTATACTCCATGTAGTGGACATACAGAAAACGGTTATGAAGTTTCAAATTCTCAACCACGAGATGAGATCGACGGTGTTTTACCAATGCAAGCCTACTGTACACAGTGTCAAAATGGTGTGTGTTAATACTATGTTTATTATTATTTTTTACTTTATTGTATTTTTAATTTATTTTTTATACTTTGTTCAAACAGATCAAATCAAAGCGCCGCGGGAAAAGAAAACAACAGTACAAGTGACGCAGTCTCATCCTCATCAATGAACTCAGACTCCAATCAAAATGTAAGTACAGAGAATAATAATTGAATGTTGAATGTTGAATGTTCTTTTTGTAAAATCAAAGTATCCAAAAAATATTATGTTAATCATCTCAAAAGTAATATTCACAAGAACAATGTAATAAGTTCTGATAAAGAATTGACTCATGTTCATTTAATAGAAAGCTCTTTTGGAAATAGAATACTTACTTATAGAATTTCATCCGATATAACTTCCAACCTAACATATGAAACACCTGAATTGTTCTTACAAAATATCAAAGATAAAATATTTATATTGCTAGAACGAACCTTAAAAAATTTTGTTGTCAAAGTTAATTATATTCTAACGCCTGATTTTATACAACCAACTAAACAAGAAAATAATACATTTGATTTTCAAATTAATAATTTTATTGTATGTAATGGGGAAGACAAAAATATTATGTTTTCATCTCTAGTAAATGACATTTCCAATAAATTAGCAAATTTTGAGAAAAAAGATAGCGGTTGGAGCTTGGTTAAGATAAAACATTTAGATATGAATGTAAACTTTAATCCTTTACGGGGTTCATCTTTTATAGAATTAGCGAAAGATATAAAAAGCAAAAAGGCTGTAATAAATGTAAAAAACAATGATTACGAATGCTTTTGTTGGGCTGTATTATCAGTACTTTATCCACCTAAACATAGCTCTGATAGAGTGTCCTCATATGTACATCATAAAAATAAACTTAAATTTTCTAATATTCCATTTCCAATGAAAGTAAATAATATTCATAAATTTGAGACATTAAATAAGATGAGTATCAATGTTTTTGGGCTAAAGCATGATTTAAACAGTAAGAGGAATATGGTTGTAGGTCCTTTACACTTAACGAAATTTAGAAAACCTATCCATTTAAATTTGTTATACATAACTGATGGAAATCGAGGACATTATTGTTACATAAAAAGTTTTTCGAGATTGTTATCTAATCAATTATCTATGTCTAAAAACGCTATTCATATTTGCGATGGTTGTCTTTTAAACTTCACATCATGTGAAAGACTACAAAAACATCAAATTAATGACTGTTTTCACGTGTGCACGATTTTACCTACCGAAAGTAATAGGAAAAAGAATTGGTTTAATAAATCAATTCCATCTAAACTAATTTCTTTTAATAATTACGATCGTAAATTAAGAATCCCATTTGTTATTTACGCTGATTTTGAGGCATTTCTAAATCCAATTCAAACATGTTCAAATGATTGAAATAATTCATTAACTGTTAATGTACAAAAACATGAGGTATATAGTTTCGGTTACTACGTTAAATGCTCATATAATGACAAGTTATCAGTATATAGAACGTACAGGGGTTCAGATTGCGCACAAACATTTATGAAATTTATTAAATCAGATTTAGAGACTATTTGTAAAAAGAATACATTTGCAAAATCCCCTTTATTGTTAACGGATGAAAATAAAGAAAAAATTGTTCAAAGCAAAACATGTTATATTTGTGACTATAATTTAAATGGTGAATCGATAGTTTCTTATAACTGGCATACTGGTATTTACGAGGGTGTGGCTCATTCATCTTGCGTGGAGAAATATCGAACACCTAATTTTGTTCCTATATTTTTGCATAATTTAAGTAACTATGATGCTCATTTTATAGTGCATGGACTAGGTTTTGAAGAGGGCGATATCGAACTTATACCCGAAAACAAAGAGAAATATATTTCTTTTTCTAAGGTTTTGCACATTAATAAACGTAAAATAAAAATAAGATTTCTCGATTCTTTTAAATTTATGTCTAGTAGCCTTGATACATTAACAAAAAATTTACTACCTGAACAATTCAAAGAACTCAAATTAAACTTTCCGCGTGAAGAAGATTTTAGACGTTTAATTCGTAAAGGTGTATATCCTTATGAATACATGACATCATTTGAATCGTTGAAATTAACTTCCCTTCCCTCATGTAATGATTTTTATAGTTCATTGATCGATAGCGGAATTTCTGAAAGTGATTACCTGCATGCTCATGATGTGTGGAAACACTTTACTTGTCGAAGTATGGGTAATTATTCAGACTTATATTTGAAAACTGATGTGCTATTATTAGCAGACGTAACTGAAAATTTTAGAAACGTTTGTATTAATTCATATAAGTTAGATCCCGCACATTATTATACAGCACCTGGATTGAGCTGGGATGCAATGTTAATTTACACTAAAATAAATTTGGAACTTCTGATGGATATTGACAAAATTGCATTTATTGCTAATAATATCAGGGGCGGTATATCACAGTGTAGTAACAGACATGCGAGAGCTAATAACATATTTATGTCTGAATATGATTCTTGTGAACGGTCTTCATTCTTAATGTATTTCGATGCTAATAACCTTTACGGTTGGGCTATGTCCAATCAATGTCAATATCTTCCTATAGGAAATTTTGAATGGGTAGATACTAGTACAGATTTTTATGTAGCTGACGACGCTGGTTACGGTTTTATTTTAGAAGTTGATTTAGAGTATCCAAATAATTTACACGATTATCATTCAGATTTACCATTTTGTCCAGAAAATATAAGTGATAGCTGTGGTTATACGAGTAAAGAAGATCTTTTAAAATATCAATATAACGATAAGTATTTTTATGAGTAAAATAACGCCACATTTTTGTTTTAAGAGTTCTTTGAAATCTTTCTACAATGCTTGCTTTAATATCTGGATTATTTGTAGTATAGTAATTAATATTTTTATTTTTAAAAAATGTTCTGACATCTTTTGATACGAATTCTGTACCTTTATCGGATTGTATATGTAAAGGTGTTGCTTGAGCTTCTGTGAAAATACTTCCGAAACAGTTCTTGGAAGTTTCAGAATTTTTCTTTTTCATTACTTTTACAAAAGCATATTTACTGAAAACATCAATTACACACAACAAATATTTATATCCATCATTATACTGACTATAGGTATGCTCTCATATCGCTCAAATCAGCTTGCCACAATACGTTTAAATTAGATACGATATACTTATTTCTAGGAAATATCTTTTGTACGGGCTTATGTAATGTATAAGTTTCTTGAGATTGAAGCCAACTTTGTACTTGTTTTTTATTCATCGTACCTTTCATAGCATCTGTTACTTTATTAACGCTGCTATAGCTAGCTGGGTGAGAAATATCATAATATATTTGATCTATACCTAGTAAGGGTTCCATCGTTCCCAATCAATTTTTTTTTTTGAAATTTTTCTTGTTTTAGAGTTGGATCTGGGAGTGTGGTTTGGTGTATCCTTTAAATTTTCAACACAAAATTTCTTAAGATATTCTTGTGTCTCATTCTCGTGGTTGAGAATTTGAAACTTCATAACCGTTTTCTGTATGTCCACTACATGGAGTATAAAAGGGTATAAATTCTGTGTCTTCTAGGACTGACTTTGGTAATAGTCCTTTTATATACCAAAGACGTATATACATATGGAATTTTTCTTTAATAAGATACTTGTCAAAATGATTTATAACCACCCCCGACAAATCGTGAGAAACAGTCATTTTTAAAAAAGTTCTATAAGATCACACCAAATTAAATCCAAATGAAATAAGAAAGACTGTACCATTGCTTAAATAGTAAAAGCCCCACTACCTTAACATATGTTCAATAAAAAAGTATTCAAAAAATCAAACGTCGAAGGCCACTACCTGGATCAGAAACATGCACCAACATGTTCAAATAGTCTTCAACAAGAAACCTTAATTGAACGTGTAGCATAATTTTAAAAAAATCCTTTACTTACAATTTTAAATATCTTTTTTCGACTTCATGAGATGCTTCACAGAGTTGTTAATCCAGTTCAGCTTCTTCAACAAGACTTATTGATCGATCGTTCTCATATAAACCACAAGACATTGAATTCATATTGATAATGTTGATCAACTTGTCTTTAAATTATTAATTTTTGTGGTAATTTTGTTTTAATTATAAACTCTCTCAAAAATAAGTCACTTTCACTTAAAAACTCAGTTTCAGTTAATATTAAAATACGAATGTGGATAGCGTGCGTACAATGGTAAGAAATACAATATTCAAACTTACGATACGATCACCATTTATATACAGAAAGCCCATCTCCTTTTTTCGTTTTAACAAAAAAAAAAAAAAAAAAACATCGTAAATATTAATCTAAATAGCGTAAGATTAAGAATTTGTGCGCTTGCCGATCCCTGAGAAATTTAAAAGTAAAAAACAGAAAGGTGTTGTGCATAAAGATAAAATTAATGACCAAAGCTGCTCTACACGGAAATACCTTAATAAATAAACCCAATTCAAAAGAGTCCCAAGTCAAGTCAAGTAGTCCCATAAAGTTGGTTGACATATGAGCTTTTATATTATGATATCGATCGATTCCCACGCTTGTTGTTTAAAGGTATTACAAAAAATGAAAGGCTTTTACGTATCCTTCATAAAGATAAAATCAATTGTCACAAGAAGTGTAGATCGAAATGCCGAAAGTTTATATTTACTGTAAATTTAAAAATATCTCGATGTATAATTTTATTAAAATGTTTTCTGATGACACATTATGTAATGATTTAATGATTAAACGTATGTTTAGTCGTTTATTTCTTAATAAATGAATATTCTAATAATACTTATTTTGTTTTATTTTGAATTTTACCTCTTATTGTTTGAAAGGAAATGACAAAATAAAAAAGCATATATAAAATTAAACCATATCATTTTATTTTTGATAAATACTAGAAAATTTTACAAAAGATCAATGGATATGTGATATTACAATATAAGACTAAGTACAATATTATTACAAACATATTTAAAACGCGATACAATGAACTTACAATTATAAATTAATACAAAACAAAAATGCATTACAAAACATAGTAAATTATGCTTACATACAACATTTAGACTACGCTTCTGACTTAAAACATAATAATAAAATTAAATCATAAAAACTAGACACTAGGAGAATACTTGCTTGTTTTTTTATTTTTTTCTTTAAAATATTTTGTAGAATCCTTTTGAGAAACCAAACTGCTTGTAATATCATAAATTACATCACGTACACTTTGTAAATGTTTATCACTTTCGCATTCTGCATAGTATTCACAGTTATTTCAGCGTGTTTCCAATGCTCAGTTGGTGCGATCTCTTTAATTTTGTTCAGCTCGTATACTTGGATTTTAATCATGTGAGTTGCATATTTTCCATCATCTACATTCGATGTTATGTAGGCAATACCATCACTCGACGACTGACCAACGCTTGAGGATTGTTTTTTGACTATTTTCCTCTTCTTAGGGTTTTCGAAAAAGCAATCAATGCTATTTTTCGGTCTCTTTGTGATGGCTTGCCTTATTTTATATCCCAGTGTACCTTCTTCGTCATCAGTGTGATCAATTTCTTGGTTATCCGATAAGTAGAAGTTCTTGAAATCCTTGTTGGAGTACTGAAACAATGAAACATAACAATTAAATTAATATTTAAAAAAATATAGGCTAGTGAACCCATATGAAAACCATACAAGTTTTGATCGAATATAATGAATACTTACATCCATTTTTCTGATAGAAGATAATTAACTGGTTCACTTTAAATAGACTTGAAACACTTCGCTCTGCGGCCAAGAGATAGATGAGAATATTTCGTGTTAGATGTGCGCTTTTATGTAGTTTGATATCGACAGATTCAAACATTAATAAACTTGTTGATACAAGAATTTGAGCGCTTACCGATCCCTGAGAATTTTAATAGTAAAAAATAGAAAGGTGTTGTGCATAAAGATAAAATTAATGACCAAAGCTGCTCTACACGGAAATACCCTAATAAATAAACCCAATTTAAAAGAAGTAGTCACATAAAATTGGTTGACATATGAGCTTTTATATTTTGATATCGATCGATTCCCACAGGTTTGTACGTATCCTTCATAAAGATAAAATCAATTGTCACAAGAAGTGTAGACCGAAATACCGAAATCATTAAATCAATGGTTATATTGGATATAGTGGGTCACCCACATAAAATGTTTGAGATATGAGTATAGTTTGATATCAATAGGTACAATCATACAAGATAACATTTTGAAACCGGTTAGGTTAGGTTAGGAATTTTTTAATTAAAGTCAGAAGCTTTATTTAGTTAACATGCTCGCTTAGTTAGCAAAATTTCGGCGGCCATGACACCGACCAAAAAAGTGCGCCAGAATCCGGGAATTCCTACTACTTATAGGTATATAATATATATATATATATATATATATATATATATATATATATATATATATATATATATATATATATATTACTTCAATGCTCCGAACATTGAAACTCGGTGGTGTAGGAAAAAGTGCCTAGAATCCTTTTTCTGTCGGTCGACGCTCACACGCATAGGTCGTTAGTTTTCTTTAATATTCCGGTCGTTATAATTTAAGCAGTTTATTCAATAGTTAATTGTTTTGTTTGTAATGATAATCGATATTGTAAATAAACAAGTAAATTGTAAGTTTTTGATAGTTAAAATCAATTGTTAAATCCTTTAACAATTGATTTTAATTTGTGAAATTTTGAGATCGTGTATTTGCCTTATTTTTAATATTTACCACTTCTATTTATTAAAATTTACTAAACTCACACATTTTTGTCATTTTTATAATTGTTTACTGAATTATAAGTATTGACTGTTAAATTCTTTTTTAAATAAAAACGTTTATTGGCTAATAAAAAATTATATTCACGAATACTGCTCTATATATCTATTGTTTATGATTTACTCCATTTAGATAGTCTCTTAATCTTATTATCTACGTTCAAACGGCGTTTTTCGGGTCTGTGGACATAGAGGGCTAAGCGCTCTCTCTGGTTCCGGCTCGCGTCTCACATCCACGCTTATCGTGTGTCTCCTTATAAATATTCAAATTAAATAGTAAATAGTACATGGCGCAGCCGTATTTGAGTTTAAAAGTAAAATATTAAGTATTAAAGAAGATTAGAGTTGTTCAAAAGTATCAAAATGGATAAATTAATGGTGAAATTGCCGCCTAGCTTTGACTTGCGAGCATCCAACGCCGCGTCAGAATGGCGATTATGGCGCGCATCGTTTGAAGATTATTTAATTTCAACAAAACAAGACGTTAGCAGTGACAGAATCAAATTAGCGCTACTACGAAATATGATCGGCATTGATTCGGCTCGAGTTTTGTTAACTTTGCCTTTAACTGAAGACAAAGCGAGTAATTACGAATCGGTAATGGCGGCGATTGAAAAATATGTGAGTCCACGTGTTAATGAAGTTTTCGAAAGATATAAATTTAATGATAGGAAACAGAAACAAGGCGAGGCCTTCGATAATTTTTTCACAGATTGTAAGCAGTTATTATTAAATTGTAACTATCGGAATTGTAAGGGCGAGTCAATTGAAGATCAGCTTTTAAGAGACAAAATTGTACAGGGGATCGCCGATAAAAGTATACAGGAAAGTCTTCTTCGTATTGACGGCTTGACGTTGGAGAAAGCCTCAAATTTTTGTAGAACGTCTGAACAGAGCAAGCTTCAAGTGAAGGAGATGAATCCCACACTAGATATTGACTACAGCCGGAACCAGAGCAGCAAGACCAACCAGGGCTGCATGAACAACCGAGGCAGCAATAACAGCAAGACCAACCAGGGCTGCATGACCAACCGAAGCAGCAATAACAACAAGACCAGGTGGAGCAACAAAAGCAGCAGATATGCCAATAACAAGGAGGAGTTCAAGTGTAGGCGTTGTCAGACTATCCATGGCCCCAGAAAGTGTCCAGCCTATGGTCAGAGATGCAACAAATGTGGTATTAAGAACCACTTTGCAGTGAGCTGCAAGGTAAACCGGGTCGAGAAGTGTGATGAAGAACTTTATTGTCATATGGCTAAAGTGGTGTCTAGTGTGAATAAAAGTGATTGGTATGAAAACATTATAATAGAGACTCTGCCTGTTAAGTGTAAGCTTGATACCGGTGCCGATGTGAGTATTATGCCGTTAGAAATATTTCAAAAGATTAATAGTAAGTTAAATGTTAAATTGTTAAAAACAAATATAAAGTTAGAATCTTTTAATGGTAATGTTGTTGAACCCTTGGGTATGGTTAACTTAATGTGTAAATTTAAAAATACTAAAAGTTTTGAAAATTTTGTAATTGTGAAGTGTAAAACTACCTTGTTAGGTCTTCCAGGCTGTATTTCATTAAACTTAATTAAAAGAGTGAATAGTATTGAGTCTAGTGTTGACATAGAAAAAGATAAATTTATATTGAAACATCAAAGTGTTTTTCAAGGGGTAGGGAAACTACCGGGTAAATATACAATTGTTACTAAGCCATTTGACCAGCAAATATGTCATCCACCCTCTAGGATACCTAATTGTCTTCTAGACCCGTTAAAGTGTGAGCTAGATAGGTTAGAAAATAGAAATTCAATAGTTAAAGTGGACAAAATTAGTGAAAATTCTTGTATAAACAGAATAGTTATTGTTGAAAAATCAAATAAAAATGTTAGATTATGTTTGGATCCTTCAGATCTTAATAAATATATTATAAAAAAACCTAAAATATTGCCTACTTTAGATCAACTTGCTATTAAATTAAAAGGTAAAAAGTTTTTTTCAGTTTTAGATTTATCAGAGGGTTTTCATCACTTAACGTTAGACGAAGAGTCATCTTGGAAGTGTTGTTTTGCGACTCCATTTGGTGTTTATAGATATCTAGTATTACCTTATGGTCTCATGAATGCGCCTGAGCTCTTTCAAGATGTATTAGAATCATATTTTAGTAAATTTAATAATGTTGTAGTATGGGCTGATGACATACTTGTTATGGGTAATTCTGCTGAGGATCATGATAGGGCACTAATTGAAGTAATTAATAAAGCTAAAGAGATAGGTATTGTGTTTAATAAAAATAAATTTCAGTATAAACAAAAAGAAGTAAAATATGTTGGTCAAATTTTCAATGAGCATGGCATGTCTGTTGATAAATCTAGAGTAGAATCTTTAATAAAATTAAAATCACCCACTAATAGAGATCAATTAATGAGTATCATTGGTTCCTTCAATTATGTTAGGAGATATGTACCTGAAATGGCTGAATTAATGTCACCTCTTTGTAAACTTTTAAAGAAAAATGTTGAGTTTATGTGGTTACCTATGCATGAAAGGGCCTTTGAAAAGTTGAAAGAAAAGGTGAGCTGTGCTCCAGCATTGTGTCCTTTTGATCCAAATAAGAAAATAATATTACAGTGTGATGCTTCGAGTAATGGCTTGGGTTGTTGTATGTTTCAACGGGATGATTTAGGCAATTTGAAATTAATAGCTTGTGTGTCTAGGACTATGAATGATTTTGAACTAAATTATGGACAAACAGAAAAAGAATTACTAGCAATACATTTTGGTACAAAAAAATTTCATAACTATATATATGGCTCTCATATTGATATTCAAACTGATCATAAACCCATAGTTTCAATAATGTGTAAACAAATAAGTAAAATTGGTTCTCCTCGTTTGAAAAGATTAAGGTTAAAATTATTAATATATAACTTAAATGTTTATTATGTTCCTGGTAAATTAGTTCATTTTGCTGATATGTTATCTAGAAATTGTTTAAATTATACAGAACATGATCATGAGATGTTACAAGTAGTACATACAGTGTCAAAGCATATACCTATGTCAGATGAGAGAAAAGCTATTTTCAGAAATGAAACATATAATGATCCTGTATTATCAAAATTATGTAGTTACTTTTATCATGGTTGGCCTTCTAAATTAAATAAAGATATATATAAACATTATGCTAAATTAAAAGAACAATTGTATGTTCAAGATGGATTTTTATTTTATTGTAATAGAATTGTTGTTCCACAGAAACTTAAGTCTTATGTAATTGGTCTTGTACATGACGGTCACATTGGAATTAATAAAAGTGTTTCAAAGGCAAGGCAGTTGTTTTATTGGCCCGGGTTATCTGATGATATTCAAAATTTTGTTTCAAAGTGTCGCACCTGTGAAAAGTTTAGATCTGCTAATGTACACGAACCCATGCTTCCTCATAAAATACCTAAATATAGATACTACAAGGTTGGTATGGATATTATGGAGTATGCAGGTAAATCATATTTAATAATTATAGACTATTTATCTCATTGGCTTGAAATTAGACCTTTAAATAATAAAAATTCTAAATCTGTAATTGATAGTATGCAAGAAGTATTTACTAGGTTTGGATATCCTGTAGAAATAATTGCTGACAATAATCCATTTAAGTCTTTCGATTGCTTGGAATATTATAAATGTAAAGATATAAATTTAATAACTAGTAGCCCTTATTATCCTCGCAGCAATGGTTTAGCAGAGAAAGCAGTAAACATAAGTAAAAATATTATAAAAAAAGCCCTTGAAGATGGCAGGGATTATAGAGATTATCTTATGTGTTATAATAATAGTCCTTTATCAGGTCTGTCAGTATCTCCCTCTCAAATCTTGAATAGTAGGAATGTTAGGTCCAATGTACCATCATGTATGTCCTATCTTGAGCCTAGGATTGTAACAAACATTCATAAATTATTATCTTTAAAGCAGTCAGTAACTAAGGCCTACCATGATAAGAGTGCTAAAAAGAATGAGGTTCGATATAAGCCTGGTGATAAAATTGTTTATTGTACTGAGAAGGACAAGGTCTGGAGGAAGGGTGTAGTTGTTAAAAAATGTAAGGAGCCAAGGTCATATCTCATTAGTAGAGGCTCTAATACGAGGCCATTTAGACGAAATAGCTATCATTTAAGAAAGTCATACAGTAATGTTGATAAGTTTTATAGAGATAAATATGTACCATTTGAGAATGAAATTTTGGAGGGAAATATTGATATAAAGAATGACAATAGTAATAGGCTCGGCACAGATAATCAATATTATGTCACTCGTAGTGGGCGAACTGTCAAACCAAAAAAAAATTTTTTCTTATAAATTTTATATATGTTAGTACAAAATATTTTGATATATTATTTTGATATGTTATATGTTATATATTTTGAGGGGAAGGTGCTCTATATATCTATTGTTTATGATTTACTCCATTTAGATAGTCTCTTAATCTTATTATCTACGTTCAAACGGCGTTTTTCGGGTCTGTGGACATAGAGGGCTAAGCGCTCTCTCTGGTTCCGGCTCGCGTCTCACTCAATGCAATTGATGCAAATACAATGCAATCAAATGGGTTATAAGATTGGAAATATCACTATTTCTTTTTTGAGAAGCCTTGCATAGATATTAAATTATTAACTTTTTGTCACAGTGCGATCAGTATGCTAAGTGGTCCGGAGTGGTGCGAGACTGATGACCTGTAATACAGGTATTTCTATACCTAGCATAGGCATCAGACTCGCATCAACATAGAGGAGGTTCGATAATTTAATTTAATTTAATTACTGTAGTAATTTATACTCATTTATTGACACTTGATGTATAACTTCTTTATAATTTGTTGTTCTTGTTTATAAAGTTTATGTAGAAGATGATATCCTTCCTAAAATAAATTACTAGTAATTGTTTGTTCATGAAACATGTATTATTAACACTTCGCCTTGTTCAATTCTAAAGTTTTATAATTTTAACCTCTGGTAAATATAGTACGTGTAATGTGTAATGTGTAATTAAATAAATAAATACACGATTACGAAACACTGCATTAAAGTTGTTATATTACGGCAGAAGCTGGTATATTGATTTCTCTTGGTGGTCTTTTATCAGGATAATAAAAGTAATGTAGTTGAGATATCTTCTGTTTAATATCTTTACGTTACAATTAAATAATAATAAAAAATTAAATATTAATTTATTATATATAATAAATGACCTCCAGAAATCCAGCCCTAAAATTTATTATTAACATTTTATATTATGTAAAAGTGTATTGATTGTATTCTGTTTTGTGTACCATAGTGAATAAATAAATAAATTAAGTAAGAGGGCGCTACACACTATAGCTTACAGAGGCGTTTGTTATTAAGGACTGATATGTTCAGCCTGTAACGGATGGATTGAGAGTCTTAAAGTCTTAAACTTAGTCTAATATCCATATATTAAAACAAAAAGGGGAAGATACGGTACGTCATAACTTCGCGATCTCGACAACTGGCACAGTCACAACTACACGCACAAATACACTCACACAAATACAATCTCACTGATTTGCGCATGCAATTATTGTTTTGTTTTAATCTAAGCTAATATCTCTTAAAATTAACAGAAATATACATAATAGTTTTGGGTTCACAAAGAAGTTGATATCATTGAGGATGTACAAAAAAGAGAATTATTAGATACAAAAATGTGATTGTTCTAAGAACCCAATAGTTCCGCATGTGGTAAACAGTTACCAGATGTTACCCCCTACGGTTACATAGCTAGACTTACGAACTACGATAATATTACCACATAATATAATATAATACTACTTAATATAATTAAACCACAAATATAAAAAATCCACTAGCCACTAGATGCAAAATTTCGCACTAAGTGAGATGTTGTAACCACCAGTTTTGTGGAAAATCCACAAGCTGGCAGCACTGAATTTGAGTCTAACCGGTGGATGTTCGGTTTTTATAATATGAGGTGTAAACAACTCCCACTACTCCCGGTTTCATTGACATTTGCTTAGAAGTAATTATCTTTCATGTCAGCTTATGTTTAGAGAACGACTATGAGTTATGAACGGATAACGTTGTAATAGAAAAGCTTATTGTTTAGTGATCCTTTAACGTCTCCGAATTCAGCATATCGGCTAATCAAAATCTGTGCCGACCACGTACACCGATTTCGTAGAAATATACAAAAATAATATATTAAATATAATAAATGTATGCGTACATAACAACGTGCTTTACTTAACGAAGTCGGAAACTTAGAATTACTTAATTTTATTATTCCTTCTTGTGTTAAATACAATGTTTTCTTTGTCAAAATAATTAATCAGAACACACGTTTTCCACATTAAATGTTTAAAAAAACTTGACCTATTTTTTGTTTTTACACATGTTATATCAACTAGGCGAGTACTCCTAATAAAATTCGAGCTCATTAATATTTTATTACTATTTACTTTGTTACTGTTACTGTTGGTTTTATCTTTTTGTACCAATTGTAAGTACTGTGATAATTTGAATTGATAATATAAACTTTAAATCAACTTCTTTTTAAAAGAAATTTATAATTTAATATCAATCACTTAATAAAGAAATTGTTATTAAGTAAGACTTTCTTTATGTGAGGAAATAAATGTGAGTTTATCTTTACTAAAGTTTTCAACCAATGAGATAATTTTTACAGTTGTGTATTCTTATCTAGTTTTCCCTTATCATTATATTTTTGTGTAATTTTATTCTTTTATTATACCATTTGCCTAGGAAGATGTACTCGTCAACAACTTCGAGAGTAGAATTTCCAACCGATATCTGGGTAAGCACGACATGGACATTCGATATTATTTTTATCTTGTCCATGTTCATTTTAAGGCTTACCTATTGGGAATCGCTTTTGTGCTATGCTCCTGTTATCGAACCGACATACTAGCATTAATCTACAAGGACTGCAACACTTCGATATAAAATTTTCTTTCTTTTTAAACTAATATTAATTTTTATTTTTTATCAGGGAAATCCATAAAATGATAAATAATTGTGACTGTATATATGTATATATACCTATATTATTTATTTTTTTGTGAAAAAATGTACATTAAAATTGTTTTTTATTTTTTATAACAAACCTACAAGTTAATGCCACGGCATCTGTGGAAAATTGTAGCTTATAGCCACGGACTTATTATAAGACCGTGTTTGTAGCCGTGTTAGTTGAGGTTGCTAACTATTAAGATACGAGCTTATAAGCGGAATGTATAGATGGCGCGCACTACTCCGAAAAACTCAGCGCGTTTCATTTTGTTGTGCCAACTGCCATGGCGCAAATCTGAGTTATCAAAATGAGTCGGTGCAGTCAGCTGCGTCTTAGTTACTGAGTGAGCGAAAAAAAAATTGCTGAGCTTCCCGTCTATTGACGCTTATAGATAGACTTATACTAATCTCACAAAGTTTGAGTTGGTTTCTTACTGTCTAAATCACTGTATTTTAATGGGATGTTTTTTGACTTTTGATTAGCTAAAGGTATGGTTCCGATATACAGTATGACCACTGTAAGGTGTGACGTCAATTCAGTATACTGTCAAGCCGTTCCTTTTTAGTTTGCTATACTGTGCTATACTGATTAGGTACTGTTTAAAACGGAACGCAGTCCAGTATATGTACTGTCATCCCCATTTTTCAACACTGTTTTCAAATGAAAATATTTATCATGTACACTTTTCTGTTCAACAAGAAAAAATATTATTTGACTATAACGATCCTTCGTTGAAGCTGTTCTAAGCGCTGTTATAAATTTGATGTTCTAATTTTTCATCACATGATCAAAGTATGTACTGAGAATATCTTGGCCGTATTCCGATATACACTGCGAGCACTGCTCAGTGCTCTCACTGGTAAAAAGTTCGTTTCTTTATGGACTGCCAGTATACCATCGCAGTACCATAGAGAAATATATGAGGTCATAAATCGCCGAAATTTTTGTACTGTCGCTTTTAAACACACAGCCTAAGAAAAGTCGTTGTCGTAACAGGGATGTTGTCAATGTGACAACAAGACAAATGTATACAAAAAAGCATGCTTTAACTGAGTTAGGTAGCGCTAGGGCAAAAAAAGGTCAGTTAGTGTGAGACTTGTTTTTATCTCGTGCTCTTTACTGAGGTCATAAATAGTTGTTGGATTGGCCCACTCCTGGTACCCTTCTGCCTCGCTCAAAGGAGACCGATCGAGCAACACCTCGGAGGGACCGCAAGGCAAAGCGTCAGGGATTCATGGTTGTATGCGAAAGCGATCCCATGGCGCCCCACTACGGCGCCGACGGTATTGATGGGTTCAAGTGGCTATTCGGCCTGCCAGACTGTGCAGTCCTGGCCTCCGGCTGCGAATCCCATATACCCGCCGTCTCATAGCGCGATGCGTGAATGCATACAAAAAGGATTTTTTTCTCTTAAATATAAAAAATCTAGAATAGGTTAGGCTTTTTTTCTTTAATATAATATTATCCTTATCTGCAGTTTCCATAACGTCATATTTGAATAGCTAATAATAGTCCATAAACTTTTTTCGCATGGTCACCCTACTATCCTTTATAAGCTGCTTATGTACGCTGTTTTATAAGCGATATGATCAAATAATCTCGACCAATTCATGAAGTAGCGCGCCTTAGTTGGCCATATTCACAAACGATTTCTTATCATTGATCTGGCCAAGGCACATCATGTTGTGGCCAATGGACAGTGTAACATTTCATTAAATGTAACCATTTCATTGTAATTTCGAACATTTCATGATGTGTGCAGTTTTACGATATGGCCACGAAAAATATTTAGTTCAAAATACAGTCAACAGATTGCGCTCGTATCGTTAATAACAATGTTTATAGTAATTAAAATTTCGAATCATTAATTTTAGTTAAGTATGTAAAAAGATCTAGGCTCTCCAGGAAAAAAACACCTTTTAGAAATAATATAGTATATACCTATGAAATTTCGAAAAAATCGATTTTCTTTTTTGTATATTTCGATAGTAGTAGTATAATATATATAGATAGAAGATACCTATACCTTTAAAAATAACATACTAAAATTTTAAATCAATAATTATTTCAAATAGTTTTGGAGTTACAGTCTTCTAAAGTGTAGCCGCATGGTAGCCGCTCAGGTATTAAAAAGTTGCCTTTGCTACGGGGTCAACCAGTATTATTGTTAGGGCCCCGCATCGCAGACCATTGTAATATTTTTACGGTTTCTATTTTTGTCTTTCAAGTATACAGAAATGTATGAATAGGGTTACTCTTGGGGAATTTCTTCATTTATAACTACGTCACATGTTTGCGGAGCCATATATATTCAGTTTTACTGTGACAGTTATACTGAGCGCTTCGTAAGCAAAGACTTCTATGTATACTCCTATAAGTCGGATCGCGGAGCAGGAGGAGTTTCGTACATCGACATTTTACTACCTGTGTCTGTCACTCCCGCGTAAAGATATTGCATCTTGTTCGTGGGTAAATATTTGAAAATGCGCATATGGCATAGTTTCGGAGATTAAGAAAAAAAGGTGAGGAAAATGATTCTTTATATGATTTTTGTAATCTCAGGTACTTTCTTTTTAAAATAGTATCTAAGGGAATGCCTTAAAATATTTACTTTTTGCATGATAGGCAATTCAAAATTCATACGAACGGTAGTGATAAATATGAATAATTGGTAATTAGGTCACTCACAATGTAATGAATAGTTTTCAAATAGTAATTATGAAAAAAAAAATTAGAGATGATAACTAAGATATAAAAGCTGCTTTACCAATTAGAGATGGTGGCATCGGCGTGAGAAAAATTTCTAGTGTCGCTCTTCCTGCTTTTTTTGCTTCTGTGCATAGTATCAAAGGCCTATGTTCCGAAAATTTAAAATTAGGTTCAGTCCAAATTACAGAGGCTACAGACGCAGGAGAAAACTGGAGGTTGGTGTGTCCTAATGACGATAGCCCCAAGGAAGTTACAAAACAAAAACTTTGCGATACGCCATTAGTTCACAATACTCGTGAAAATTTGACGTAAAATCTTACTAGTGACAAAATCCGTGCAAGGCAAAAAATGCACCAACCCTCCTGTCACTAGTGGAGGATATGAGAAGTAGAGTTAATTCTTTTAGATTTTTTTTGCACTGCTACTCTAAGGTCCAAGTGTTTCGACTGTAAACGGCACAAAAACATAACATGGGATAAGTTACAAATATTTGTGCCATTTAGTCATTTCAACTTTCTCCGCAGCGGCTTCCACTCTTAAAGCTGTCTCCCTGACGTGAGACGGAGCTAACGCAGGTTGAGTCCCATAAAAGCGCCCGTTCCCTTTCCCAGGGAATCAGTGTTAAACCATCAGGCCTCTTGTCATTATCGCGACCAATTCCAGTAGGCTCAATAAGAGCAGGAACGTCGATGGTGGCAAGAGCCCTTTTAATGGTTTCATTCAGGGAACCTTGGCAGGAAAACATACCTGAACTCTTGTTGCAAGAAAGGCCGTGTAGTCCGAAACGTGGCTAAAAACCACAAGTTAAGTGAAAGAGAAGAACTTCCCCGGCGCGCCGCCCAATTTGGCTGCAAAAGGCTTGCATTAGGCCGCTGCTTCTATAATAAAATAGACCAAGACTTCATAATAGACCAAAAATGTTGTCACAAGAATCACCTCCTTTCCGCACAGACATCAAAAATGCTGTCACAAATTAAGACGAAATTTCAACATAATTACCATTTCTAAAAAAAACTAATTACCATTCGCTTGTGCGAACGGCAAATATCGGTAATGAGACAAATGGTAAGTAGTATTTCAACTATTTTTTTAAATAAATCAGTCTTGTGTTAGAAACATTCTAATTCTATTCTCAAAATCCAAAAGGAGTCACTATAGGGACTATATAAAACATGTTATCAAAAATATGTAATTGATCACTTACCTAAAAAACAATAAATGGTTATTAGATAATATTTTTACTAAAACACTTTGAGGACGAGATAATCACAATTGGCGCCAAAAAGAATGATCTTTGACACTAGCCTTCGCTCGGTGTTCGAGCTCTAACTGGTACCCACGCACCTATGTACTATTGGGTTGGAATATTCCAGTTTTTACAAGAAAAATCATTACGGAATGTTCCCAAATGGTAATTAGCAAGTTGTCCATGGACATTTTTTAACTGATCTTATTTTTAATAAGTTATGTTCTTTGCGTGTTAAAGCATGGTTTTATGTGTTCATTAACAACTTAAGTTTATGAATATCTTACCAAAAGTATAATCTTCAAGAAGAATTTAACAATTTTAGGATAATTATTGATTGAAAATGGAGAATTGGACACGAATGGGAATTAGATTTTGGCTCTTTGATTTGTAATATCTCTAAACTCAATTTATAAATAAGATTTTTAGTTATCGGTCCATATTTGAGATACTTTTTTACATAAGAAACAATTCACAAAAGTAAAAATATAAACTCCGCATTCGTTCTTTAATAACCGCCGCGCGATTTGCATGTTTTCAAATATTTGCCCTCGTACAGATGCAACATCTGCTGCCGAAAGGGATTGTAAACTTTTTTAAATAACGAACTGTTATATTCTTTTTTTACAACGTAATTTATAACTTAATTTGTTACTAGCTTTCTAAATATTTATACAATACGCAGTATGTTCACTTCATTTTACCTTTTTGCATTTTTTTAAATTCATTGTTTTATTTGTATTATGTTTATATTGTTGTATTTTTTAATATATATTATATTTTTTTATGTTTTTTTTTAAACTAAAATTTAAATAAATAATTTATAACAATAATTTATTTAATAAGTTAGTAAAAATCTTTCTTTTTTTTTTTCTTCTTCGAATATTTCATGTAAACCACACTTATTACAAAAATATTTATGACCACTGTTAGTAGGCAAAGAAGTCATTGTACGAAATTCTTTCTGCTCCGCAATCGGACTATAGACAAGGCCTGCGGCCTTAAATAATTGCCCACTGAGTTTCGGTTAATTTTACGTAAAGCGAATTGAAAAAAAAACATATAAATACACTGCCATCATAATTGTCCATCTCGCTTAATCTTTACTAGAATAATGCGCGATCGAGCGGTACTACCGACACGTTGCCAAAGATTATGAGAATTATTTAAAAATATATGCCCAAGCAAAGATTTAAGTCGATTACGATTTAAATCTTTGTGCCCAAGTAGAATAGGGTAGATCTGTAGAAAAATAATTTCAATTGCTGTATAAATATGTACTTAATTATATTTTGTGTGTTTTAGATATTAGATATTAATTGAATATTTACGAAAATGCCAAATTGCATACAACGATATTGCAAAAAGTTAAAATGTCTTCTAATGGCCTAACTTTTCATAAGTAATGGTTACCATTTTAAAATATATGATTTTCACGCCAGATTATTAATATTGATTGTTTTTTTTTTTTAAATTTCCTCGCCCTGGATATGAAAAAAGCAAATAAAATTCCTTTAATCCTTTAAAATGACAGAAGCGAAGAAACATGGTTACCATCAGAGCATACACGTATTTGCTCTGAGCACTTTCGTGAAGAAGAATGTTAACATTATAAAGCTGTGAATATTTCTTACCTAATTTTCAAGACTTAAGTTATTTGTATTAATAATTATAATAAACGATCGATACGATATTATTTGCGTTTAAATACTAAATATGAAGTATTACTTCCTATACAACGATACTAGGTAGATATGTACATAAAATCATACATTTACCACAATATTTGTTGAAGAGATAGCTATTCTAGCGATAAAATTGCCTTTAGACATAGTTCTTCATTTGTAATATTTCTTGTTTTTGTTTCTTTGTCGTGTATAATAAAAAGTATTATTATTACGACAAAAAGTACCTTAACGATTTTCATTTTAGAAAATATGGACATAACCGTACTTTTGATACCTATATATCTTTGCTTTGACAACCGACACTTTCTGCGAAATAATTAATCTAAAACGTTAACGAGACTTTAACTTTACGTCCCATTAACCATTGTTAATAAACCTGTCAATTAAGCATTTCGTAATAATCTATATATTAAATCCTAATATGTGTTAGAAATTTTCGCATCGCATAAAATATGACAACTAATGTTTTAATTAACAACAAACTACACCTTTCATAAAGTTTAAAATTTAATATTAATTTCAGTATACTAGTTGCTTTAGATTCTAAAATACTTTTAGAGTGGTTTTAAACGCATATTAAAACAATTTACTAACTTCTAACAGTTTTAGTCATCGTTTATTTTTATAACATCATCGTAAAACACACATAACTCGTGATAAAATAGCCTTAAATGTAGTAATCCAATTCTAAGATTATCATTCCGTTTCTATCTAGCCGTAAAAATATATGACATAATAATATTTTACAAGGTGCTAAAAATGTTTCGTTGAAGTTATCTCGTAATGATTAAACCATTAAGATATGTATTCCTTGGTCAAGCAAGTGGGGTACTTTAAGGACATCCAAGGTAACTGAAAACACGAATTAATACCACATTTTAATTGTCGAGTTGTCTTTATTACATAAGTATAATACTAGCAAACCCGGCGAACTCCGTTTCGCCACCAGATGGCTTCGTTTTTTGTAACATTTCGTTTGGGGATTAAACCAACATGCAAAACCATATTGGTTTGTAGTACATGCTATGTATCAGAGATGGTGCTATATGTGAAAAATGATTTTCCCTGTTTTGCTGCTTTTCTGTTGAAATTTTTCCTGAATTTTGTTTGCTATAAACCTCACGGAGCCCGAGACCTTTCCAACTAATGCAAAACCATGGAAATCGGTTCGTGCGTTCTGGAATTATAGCGTCAGGAAGGAAAACCCGACTTATTTTTATATTATAGATAATGTTACAAAATATAATAGTACATAATTGTCAAACAAAACTTCTGCGCCAGTAGTTCGTAATACTTTAGCGTTCTCGCGCAATGCTTAGTACACAATAAACTTGGATGACTGGATGGCCATGGTGGTATAGCAATTATTGTTAAGCGTTACTCATGAAATAACCAAAATATTTGTGTATCTGTCGGACCTTTCTTGTGAAAATTTGTTTTGAAGCCAACTCCAGCAAAGTAACCAACTAATTATTATTTTAATGCCGTCGTAAGGGTCAATTAAAAGCTCTATATATCTTTATAACGAGATACCAAAAATTTACATTTTATCATTCATTTAATCCTTTAAAATTGAACATTATCAACAGTCTACAATTTTACATTTTACTCAAACTTTTTCAATTATTTTTAGTAAATGTCAGTATATTATTCGAAAGATAATGAAATCTATATTAACGAATGAAATAGTAAGTTATCATTGACCTAATACCGGACGAACGTAACCATAAAACGGATAAACAACAAACTGCAAAAGATAAAAGTTATTAAAATGAATCACAAGATATAAAACTTTACCATTTGAATCTATAAATAAATTAAATTCTATGTTTATCTAATCTTTTTTTTAAACGTTTGTGACTTTTTGGTTTACCCGCAACTTTATTGTTGTGGATAATTATATTTAGAGGTATACACAGCTTCATGTTCATTCCTGTTTTCCGTATCTCTAACTTTTTTTTCATCATAGTAGAAAAACCGAACCTTGCTCAGCAGCGGAAAAGTTACAGGTTTCTATATTATATATCAAATTTTATTAAATTTCTGTAAAAAAAATAAATTCGTTAATATAAACAAATGTAGTGACATCATTCTAATAATCTCTTACAGTTATACAATTTAATAGAAAACTCTTTCATTCTTTATCATTACAAAATCAAATAAATAAATGTGTGTGTGTGTGTGTGTGTAAATGTTTTCAAATACAATCAATTCACTCAGTGTTCTTCTCAAAGAAAGTCATGACTTTGTAAACAATCCATGAAAAGGCAAACACATTAGGGTCGACTGTCATAGAATAGACTATGGATGCGGCGTAATACTCGAAATCTGTCTGAATCAAGTGTTTTGGTGACTATCCAAAATTTATTCACCATGGTGGTTCATGATGATACATGTCAAACGCTGCTGTTAAACCGTTGCTTCTTAAGATAAACAATGACGACTTGGCAAATGCGAGGGGCTTATCATATATCTGTAATTTTAATTTACGAAAAAATAATTATATAATTGACTAAGTAGGTACTCGTCTCTCATACCACTTGTGTTTTTTTTTTAATGCGAAGGCAAGCAAAGCAAGCACTGATACTAGTGTTTTAATTAAACTTAATGTATGTGTGTAATGTGTTTAAATTTAATGTAAACGCGTAGATTACAACTACGATTGGCCAAATTAAAGGCTTACTCGTATTTATAATATTTGTGACATTAAGTTATTTTAAGACAGCCATGATAATCCAGTCATTTTAGGCATTTTAAGCCCTAATCGATATTAACATAGAAACTTTTATTAACTATCTGTGAAACTCCGGCTATTATAGTGAGTCAGTTGAAAAATATTCTTTGAGTGTTAAAGACGTTATTTTAGTAGTTTCATGCTCTTGAATAGTTGTTCAACCAATGATGAAACTGATATACTCGTAGTTGTCGATTTAAATATAAGAATAAGTCCACTAGTTTTGTCAGTAACTGTTGATGATATAAAAACTGAAGATATCGACAAAGAATGACAAAAAAAATTATACACATTTTTTTAAATGTATTTTTCAGTATTTAAATAAAAAAATATTCACTCTTAAATAAAAAACCCTCTTATTACATATCATGGATTATGCCTACAGGGAAAACTATGTTAAAAAAGAACGCGCCTTGCATTCTACCTCGAAGGTGGTGAGGATACGAGTGCATGTAGTCGCTTTCTCAGCGCTCTACTCCGAAAACGGTTAATTTTACAGAAAAATACAATACATATTTTTTTGTAGATAATCTTACGATAAACAATTTTTATAATTATTATATATACTATTGACTTCCGAGCAATAGGTCGCGAGATATTCGCGAAAATCTAATTTTCGTGACCTTTTGACCTTTATAACTTTTTTGGCCGGCACGATATCAATGTCGATTTTTCACATCTTCATTACAACATCGTAATAAAGTTGTATACAAAAATTCAGCTTACTAGGAATTTCCGCAGATAAAACCTAAAATGACTGGATTATGACGTGTTGGTTTATAAACGGTAAATTTCATAGCTATGACGACAATATAAACGGTAATAAAATGTTTTCCTTTTTTTTTAAAGGAACCAGACGACCGTTCTGACAGTGTGCGAGTAGTCGCCTCGACGCCGGCGGTTGCGGGTTCGATTCCCGCTCGGGACAGATATTTGTATTTGTATAAATATTTGTTACCGGTTTGGGTGTATGTTCCTTGTAGGAGGTCTCCATACCTCAGAGAGCATTGTTATTAGGTTTATTATCTTGTTATCTTGACATTTGATAGCGACCATTACCATGGTAAACAAATTATTTGCCAACCCGCAGTAGAACAACGTGGTGGATTAAGCTTTATCCCTTCTTTTATATGGAAAAAGGGCTTCGCCCAGCAGTGGGTTGTTTACAGGTGGATCAGTTCAGTTTACTTCAGATAGAAAAAAACTGACTATTTTATTTATATTACTATCTACTATTACATTATACTGCTAATATCCATGATTTTTTTATTTAAAGAAAAATATATTTAATATAAGAGTATATACATATGCCTGCTAAGATTACTACAATTAAAAAATATATCTGTTTGTTTGTGTGTTTGTTGAAATACCATGGACAAAAAGACATAAATGTTCATCATCATCATCATCAACACCATCATATCAGCCATTGGATGTCCACTGCTAAACGTAGGCCTCCCCCATTTACCTCCAAAGGGAACGGTTCGAAGGAGACTCCGTTAGACGGCTTCCGGCTCTCCTCAAGTCGTCTATCCATCTCGCGGATAGTCGTCCGACACTGCGTTTGCCGGTAATGGTGTGGTCTCTACTCGAGAACATTTCTGTTTCATCGCAGTCAGTTCTATGAGCTATGTGCCCTGTCCCCTGCCACTTCAGCTAGCAAATCCGTTGTCTATGTCAGCAACCTTTTGTCAACCGTTGTCAGGTATCGTCGCGGGTAGCAGCTGAATCTCAACCAGAGATTCTTCGCACTCCCTGTTCTACCTAGGCCACTGCCGTAGCCTAGAATAGTCGGGCCTATTTACCGGTGGCCCACCGGGAATTGGGGCCTGGGCTCATTCTTAATTCTCATATGGGGGGATTTACCAATACTGACCACGCTTGCCAGGCGTGTTGGCGAGCGCAGTATTTCGATGAATGCGATATAATGTAATCACTTATAACTAACTGTGTATAATAATTTATATTAACACATTTTTAGGGTTCCGTAGCCAAATGGCAAAAAACGGAACCCTTATGGATTCGTCATGTCTGTCTGTCTGTCCGCCCGTATGTCACAGCCACTTTTTTCCGAAACTATAAGAACTATACTGTTGAATATTGGTAAGCAGATGTATTCTGTGAACCGCAGAATTTCACAAAAAAGATAGAAAAAAAAGCAATAGATTTTAGGGGTTCCCCATACTTAGAACTGAAACTCAAAAAAATTTTTTTATCAAACCCATACGAGTGGGTCTATCTATGGATAGGTCTTCAAAAATGATATTGAGGTAATTTCAAAGTAATTTTTTAATACGTCATAAATCATAAGCCGCAATTTACCCTTCATTCAATCAACTCAAATATAAAACAACGAACTACGAGAATTTTTATATGATGTTACTTGCTGCTACGGAACTCTTCATGGGCGAGTTCGACTCGCACTTGGCCGCTTTTTTTTATAACTACGTTTTTGATTTTCCTGTACTTTACATGAAGATTTTTTGGGCTTGAGACTCTTGAGCGTTTCAGTTTTTTTTTTCTAAATGTACAACTGGTACTTTCAGTGCACCTCAACTTATAAGAAGCTACCTCTGACATTTCCAAAAAGTAGAGAAACTCTATAGAAAATCTATTGTACGTCGTTACTTTCTCAGTGTCAATGACATTGCTTACGAACAGATAAACTCGACAACAACTTCTTATGTAATTTGATTTGTTCGTTGATCTGCCCCACAATTTTATTTGTTGGTGTTACAATTAATAGAATCACCATTTCACACAGCTATTCTCTGCTCCTCATATTAGTTTTCTGATGAGCTGGACGTTGCTTTTCGAAATATGTTTGTTTTGCAAAATATGACAAAATTAACCGTTCAAAGTAATCAAAGCGTTACTATCTAATTATCTATATACATATATCTATATCTATTGCCTGACGATCGTTCGATTTTCAAATCGCACACTACCCCGATTGTGTATCAAACTGATGTACTCGTATGTTGGTGTAAATTTCTTAAATGGACATACAATGTAGACGCTTTTAAACATGCATATATTTCATCTTCCGGTATGCCTCTAATGATCATCAGTAGTCTGTCTAAAATCATTAGCTAAAAGTACCACTATCCCTCTCATGATACCTCGCTTTGATTTCCACAAATACATCCCATTGTCGTATTTTCGTAAATACATCCCATACCGCTTACATTATTGTGAGTTTGTGTAGATAGATAAACATAGAAAGTTAAAAAGTAGCTAAAAAAATTAAGTCAAAATGTAGAAATATTCTTTGTTTCTTACCAGAACTAAAATTTAGTTAGGTTTATATCCCTTTCTTGAGAAATTATTGATTCCCGGTTTTATCCCTATTATGGATGATTTCCGGCATAATATCTTTGTATAATATCTATCTTATAACGTACCTAGGATCACAAATTATTTCCAACCAAATTTCATTGTATTCAATTCAGTAGTTAAACAAGAAAGATAACTGACAGATAGACAGATCTACTATTATATTTTTAATATTAATGTGGATGTTGTATCGGGCTATAATCTGTTAACTCACCAAGTTTTATTGAAATCCGTTTCAGTGTGATGTACACTCCATAAGGACAGACAGAGTGACAAATATGTATTTCATTTTCTTTTTTATTTGGTTTCCATATTCATAGTGAACACAACAGCGGTTGATATTAATAAAATAATGTGCGTGCGTACGAAACCATTTCTTTAAGATTTGTGAATATGCATCCAATTTTTGTACCAGCACAACCAAGCACCAGGTTTTGCTTGATGTGGGAACAAACAGACAGACAGATAGTAGAAAAAAAAATCTAAAAATAATGGTTTTGCTTCTATTGTTCGCAGAAAGACCCATCAAAATCGTTTTTCCTAAATATTTCTCATGTACAGATATCAATATTATTTTACATATTATTGTATATCATCGATTAAAATAATAAAGTATAAATGAAAATATGAAATAGATAACATAAACCAATTATACTTTTAATGATGTTCAAATCCAGTCAGCCAAAGTTACAAAGAAATTGTCAACAATTAAAAAAAATGGTAAAAACGCTATGATATGAAATGAAATGAAAATATTTATTTCGTCATAAGGTGACTTTACACACTTAACGAATGTCAAAAAAAAATCATTTAAAATAAATACGTAGAATTATTACAAGTTAATGTCTCTGTAGACAACATTACTATTATATCATCGGCTTTATTAAATGTTACATTAAATAACTTAATCTAATGTCCCTAGTGTTGGCCGAGAGGGAAAAAAAGCCGGAGGAAAAAAACTCTCGGTACTCTTTTAAAAAATTAAACGTCATCATACAAAATATATGAATAATGCAAAGTATGACCATGAAATGATCAGGAAAAACACGAGACAGCCAATCGTATGTACCGAAATCTATCTCTAAGATATTGTATAACTATTTCTAATGACAATGTACATATTGATAGCCTGGCCGAGTTATATTCAATCCCATACCTTTTTATCATTTAGAAATTCATTAATGTCATAACAAGCTCTCCGACACAAAGTTCGCTTAATAGTTTTTTTAAACTTCTGTAAAGGCAGAGATTGAACCGCAACCGGTATTTTATTGTAATTTAAAATAGACATTCCAATAAAGGAACGACTTTTTTTTAATGAGCCGACATTTAGGAAACGCTAGTTTGTGGCTGTTCCTGAGTGTTACATTGTGCAAGGCATGATCACTACGGCTAAGTGCTAACAAACAAATGCCTATTTTTACGTATATACATTATATTTTCATAAATATATTGCGATGCAAAGGTCATAATATTGATGTCTTTAAACTTTTCCCTCAGGGATTCTTTACATTTCATTTTATATATATAACGGATAGCCCTTTTCTGCAGAATGAAAATAGTATTAATATTCGCCGTCTTGCCCCATAGCAAAATGCCATAGGACATTATACTATGGAAGTAGCTGAAATACACTAATCTAGCTGTATCGACATCCGTTAGTAGACGTATCCTTTTAACCGCGTATACTGCAGAACTCAGTTTATTCGCCAATCGACAGATATGGGGTCCCCACTGCAACTTTAAATCAATGATGATTCCTAGAAAAACCGTTGAATTAACTAAGTTCAGTTTATCACCATTAAGTTATGGTTGCATATCGACTTGTCTTACATTAGGCGATGAAAATTTGATACAATTAGTTTTTTTACAAAAAAATAATAAAGCGATAGGATAAATATGAAAATTGAATATTCCAGATAGAAGTTATTATTAGTGACTTAATGTAACAAAAACGTTTTTCTTAAGTGATTCGTCGTGACTAAGTCATTTATAGTAAATCATTGCAATGACCTTGTCGTATTGATACAACCTAAACAAGAACGATCTTGCTAACTTTTACAAGGATGTAAATATGAAAAACAAACAACATACCTATTTTAAGCGATAATTTAATATCGAGTATTCTCTAGTAAGAATGTTAAAGTTAAATATATTTTTTTCTGTGTATCAGATAAAATAATTTTTCAGTATTAGGTATAGGTAGAACATGTAGAATAGAATTATCAATATAATTAAATAATAAATTTATTATTACAAAAATAGTCTAATTTCTATGACTAGCTTTTTGATCACATAAACAAACTGAAATAAAAATAGAAAACAAAATCAGTTTAAAAATAAGTAAAATTCTCTCTCTCTCTCTCTCTCTCTCTCTCTCACTCTCTCTCTCTATATCTCTCTGTCTGTCTCTCTGTTACGCTTTCTCTAATGAAACCTTTGACACCGTTTGTTTTAAAATTTAATATAAAAATTGCTTGCAGCCTGGAAAAGAATATAGAATTAGTAATACCAGAGAATGTGGTTACAAACGCGATACACGGGAAAGCAAATTTCCACGCGGACGAAGTCACAAATAACAACTAACTCAATATATATTATGCAATTATATTTTAAATGTATTTATGAAATAATACAACAGATATCGATCAATAAATCTTTTAGAATACAATATCATATGACATGACTCTGCCGACTTTTTCAAACCAGCTATTAAGTGGGAAAATTAGTTTCAGTCAGAAAATAAAAGTTGTAGCTGATGTTAATAAAGAAAGATTAACTATCTTTATTATCATCGGCTTATAAAATATTTTCATCACTTTATCTTAATTATAAAAAATTCAAATCTAAGCTATTACCTGTAAATGACATAGCCTGGTAGAACATCGACTCCAATATAATTAAAAAACACGTTTTAATATTAAAAATTCTTTGAAATAACAATTTTTTCTACAATTTAGCTATAAAGAAGAAAACTATAAGAAAAAACTTTAAGATAATTTCACAATGTTATTATTTATTTTCTTCGTAACTTCAACGGTAACATAAATTTTCACGGCTGCTACGATGGCGTAGAGCGCGCCCGGCGACCAAACTTCGACTGAAATCATGAAAAGGATGTAATGGAAAAGCAAATATTGTATATTTATACGTTTTGGTCCTAAATTTTTATATTTACATGACCAGTTAGACTTAATATTCTGTTACTAAGTGTGATGCTAGATTAGAGTCTAATAAATAAAGCGTTATTAATTATATATACTTTCCTTGTTATTGTTATTTTTGTGGTTTAATTTATACAAATATTAAATAAAAAATCAGTTTTTAAAGTACTTTAAAATTGTAATTGATTGATGTAATTTTTACTCTGTTTTGACTGATAGTTATTAAAACCAGAATTAGACCCGCAGAATGATTCATTTATGAATATATGAATTTTGCGAAATCTTGTATGATAAAAAGTATTAAAAGATAAATAGGTATATAATTTTTTTGCTCCAGGTTATTATAACTTACTATAACATTACTATACTCAAAAACAGCATCGCATTGTTGAGCAACTAGAGTGAACTAGTATTTTAGTTTTATTATAGTTATAACTGAGAATGGTTAAAACTTAATCCACCATGTTAATCTAATTTGAATCGACATATAGACGTATGAATATCAAAAATTTCCATCGAAATCAAATGAAATTAATTTTAGGCCAATTTACCACCTGAAACTGAGCATAGCTAACCCGAATTACCTGTATTGTATACAAAAGAAATGTGTAGGTAAACATATAGTTAGTGTTTTGGATGAAGTCGTACATTGTGGAAATTACATTTCTCTTCATATATCAATTCAGAGTTTGATTAAAAGACAAAATCAGCGACCACACACCACCACACCACAGTGGTGAGTTATAGCACTGGACGGTAATGACTCTCATAGGGCAACGCGTTAGAATATTTCTTAACACATTTGCTGCCACCGACATGCATATACTCATGTGATACTATATCACTACACTGACAACGATTTTCTGACACACGATTGGCGTGTTGTGAGAATTTAAGTCTAATATCTAAATCACTAAATCATTTAGTTTTCTTTCGTTCAAACTACCAATATACAATCTTTAGGCTAAATATAAAATGCTATGCAGTTTTAAAGTTGTCCGTTATAAAATTATTCATTTTGTATAGTATAAAAATACATATGTCTTTTGTGATGCCAAGTATATCCCAGGCGTATAAACTAACCATAGATTGTCAAACTTATTTTTAAGAAGCCATACTTATTTTTTATCGACAAATAAATCTAATTCAAAAAGTTAACTATCGAAACATAAAAAACATCTGGCCAAATTGTGTTGACATAATGTTGATTAATAAAAGGTTTTATAATCCAGTTTAAAAAAGCATGTGTTATATAAAAGTCAAATCTGTGAGATTAAGAATGTGAAATTATATTTTGATTTTTTTTAAAGCTGGCAATAGACAAGACAAACCTATCCAAAAATGTTCGAGATCCTTAGCGTTCGCGTAAGAAATAATTTTCATCTTAATTATCTGATCTAAATGTGAAGTAAGTAATAAATGTTTGTCCTCATATTTTTACAAATACAAATATCTATCACGAGCGGGTTCGAATCCGCGACCGTCGACGCGTGGTTTGAGATGACCATAATACTCGCACAACTACCACTAAATCAAAACGATCATTAGAAATTTGATACGGATTGTCTGAAGTACTGGACATAGGCTACTTTTTCACAATACACCCACGCGGGCGGAAGCTTGTTAGTAATAAATTAAATACAACAATAATAGATACATAACTATAATAAATTTTAACCGTTTTCGAAAAAAGGAGGAGGTTCTCAATGCTTGCAATGCAAAAAAATTTTTTTTTTGGAGTTTACTCCTTAAGATTCGATTTTCAACTTAAGCATCTGCAACTTATTGTGCGAGCCTTTCACTTTTCAGTCGTGAGGATTAAGACGTACATATGTACATAGGATATGCTGCTGCCCGCATACGCATCTAAGTATTATGTGAATATAATATATACTCTACAGCGTAATAATTATTAATACTAAAAATAATTAATACTGTTATTGTGAAGTTTTAATATATATCATCATATTTCTCTAAAGTGAAGTGAAAATTATATAAACTATGGCAGAAAGTGGTATAAATAATAGTAATATTAATAAAAATCCGAGGTTGCGATGTCTCAAGTCCCTCTCGTGTAACGTATACAATTTTTTATAACGCTAGGATTGAAAGTTGTAATTAAAATAGATAAAATTGTAATTATTAGGTTTTAAAATTATTTTCTCATACCTACATTTGATATTCTCGATGATATCGCGTATCCTAGAGAATCTTTCTTAAGGAGTAAACTCCAGTTGTGCGTCGGAGCTGACACACACAGTTTTTTAGTATGTTTGTTACGCGATTACTCTGTCAATCAAACATTGATTTCATAGAATATAGAAATTTTATCGGAATCAATGTAGTGCTTTTTAAGGAAAATCGACAAAAACAAAAATTTAATAATAATAATTAATTTAACAATAAATAATAATAAAATGATACCTTAATACCTAATTAAAGACTAAGACTCTGCTAGGATTGTTAGTTTGATCGCATTTCGAGGAGCTCGCTCCGAGGCTCGAGAGCGCCGCCGCTGAGTTGGGCAGACTCTTGCCCAACGTAGGAGGACCGGACTCCCTTTGCCGGCGCTTATACGTCAGCATAGTACAGAGCATGGCACTGTACGGTGCACCCATTTGGTGTGACGCACTTACCGCTCGGAACAAAACCCTCTTGAGGAGGTCTCAGAGGGTCATAGCGGGGAGGGCGATACGTAGATACCGTAAGGTGTCCATGAGGACGGCGCAGCGGCAACACTTCTCGCGAGTAATTCGTCCTGGGAAATCCAGGCGGAGGTGCCCGTGAGCACCAGTGTACTGTTTCCGGTCGAGCCTCAGCTAGAGGACAAGTTCCAAGTGCAGACCAGACGGTTGAGATCAATGCTCAGCCCTGATCCATTGGTGGAAGGAGGACCTGGAGTCCCCAGCGGCGGGCTTAGCGAGGGTGGACGCTATACGTCGCCATCTTCATCGCTGGGTCAGAAGGCGGCTCGGGGTGCTGACTTTCCGGCTGACGCAGGTACTTACCGGGCACGGGTGCTTTGGTAAGTACCTGCATCAAATTGCGGGAAGGGAAGCTACCCCTGCCTGCCACAAGTGTGACTCGCCGATAGACACGGTGCGTCTCATTTGAAATTTTGAAGTTTTACACATTATTGAATCGCGAATTGGGAATTTAAAATTCGCATGTGGTTGGAATGAAATAAAATTTAATATATCAAAATTATGAACGTAAACAAAGTTTGTTTTTCAGAAGAAATTCTAAAAACACTGTGCTCCTGTAAAAAAGCTGCATTTATTTGTTGTGCAAGTTGTCGACAAAATTTGTGTTTTTCTTGTTTTTATGATAAATATCATCCAGGTTTGTGTATTCCTAAAGGTGAATGATTGAAAAGTTGCTAATGCTATAAACATTTTATCATAAATATTCATTGTATTTAATAATATATTATTCTATAAAAAATGTTTAAAAGAACTGTGGCTTTTGTATTTATTCTATTTACATTCCTCCGTCTTTTATAAGTTTTAATCGTTAAAAAGTTAAAAATTATTAAATTCGCGATTCAATAATGTATAAAAGTTCAAAAGAAACGGTTTTTAACGATTTATTAGACTTTAATACAAAAAAAAATTTTAAACTTTAAGAATTTTTTTCTCGGCAATGGCTAAGTAGTGCGCTCTAGGGCGTCTAGGGTTTGATTATATGAATACACTCACTGAGTGCTGACTAACCGCAGAACCTCCATTTGGTTTGAGGACCCCACACCCTTGCCGTCTCCTTGTAAGCTAAATTGTTATTTTTATTTCTTGGATTTGATATTATAACATACATTCCATTAAATAATTATCTTTTTTAGTTTCCCCAAAAATGCAAATATCAAGGAAAGATGGATAGCGGCAAGAGGGAAAAAAACTGGTTTCCTAATAAATATTGTAGAATAATATGTTCAGAACATTTCCAAGAAAAGGATTTTAATCTAGCAAGAAAACGTCGAGTTCTTTTTGATAATGCTTACCCGACTGTTAATGTTTATGTAACTACTAATATTGTAAGTATTTTATTTATGTACTAGCGGCCCGCCCCGGCTTCGCACGGGTATTTAACAAAAATTTTAAAAATTATAAATTTATATTTTTTAACACCTACATGCGCCATCTATCGTATAATGGTAGAATATCGTTTTTATATTTAGTGACATTTAACATAATAGTACCTATATTAATTGAAAATGTTTATCTAAAATATTAAAACGATTTCTATTCCTATCCGACATATTTAGTAAACTTTTAAGTTTAACAAAATAATAACTCAAAAATAAGTTTTGTGAGTTTTTAAGATTCGTTAGACCAGATGGCGTCTATGTCGCGTAGGCGTATTTCTATTTTCTTAAATATTTATTTTTAAATTTAATTACAATGAAACAAAAACTAAATTATACTGTGAGTTATGTATAATTTTTATGTATTAAAGTTATTTACATTGGTTTAGTACTTTTTACGTGATACGTGCACGAACAAAAAATGATAAGAGATGGCGCTGATTGAAATTAAATCGCGCTATTAAAATTTATTCTTGATGATATATAGTGTATTAATAAAACGGAGGTGTTAACAGATTTATTATTTGTATACATAGATAGTGACAGTTTTTGAGCATAGATTGATTGACGCTTGTTCTTGTTTTTTATTAATTTTTTTTTTATTTCAGGTAATAAATAACAAGGTTAAAGTAACACCATTAACATATTTAACGAAAGAAAAACAAAAGATATTGTTTATAAATAAATACTGCGGAAGATGTGGTACTTCGATTTCGTTCACTAGATCCATTGAATTAATCAAAGGCCGAGGGTTCGTGTTCATAAAATGTAACAAAATTTTATTTTATTTTAATGTTTATTTAAACTTTAAATCCCTGCTATAGATATATTTTATAAGTATTCAAACATTTTAACATAATAATTTATATGTTATAACAAAATTAATAACGTAAAAAACCATTTAAAAATGTAGAACCATTGTCGACTTCTACACGGACGATGTCGCAGGCTAAAAGCTAGTTTATTTATAATCTTATTAAAATTTAATTACATATATTAATAACAATCTTTATAATCAGTCGTATCTTAGAACTAGTAAACAAGTTTTTTTTTAAAGACGATATTTCTGGTGTAGTGGTGCGAGTAGTCGTCTCAACGCCGGCGGTGCAACCTCGGTTCGATTCCCACTCGGGGCCACTGAATAAATATTTACTAACGTAGTATTAACATCTCACTGCTCGGGGCTGATATTTTTATTTGTGTAAATATTTGTTTTCGGTCTGAGTGTATGTCCTTATGGGTTTCCCCACCGTGTCTCTGATAGCACGCAAAGCCGTCGGTCCCGATTATCATAGACCTGGTAACGATCGTTAGTCCTGATAGGAAAGTTATCCGCTAACCCGCAGTGGAGAAGCGTGGTGGATTAAGCTCCAACCCTTCTCCTGCATGGAGAAGAGGCCTTTGCCCTGCTGTGGGACGTTTACAGGCTGATTCAGTTCAGTTCAGTATGTAAAACGGCGTAATTAATGGCGTTGTATTTTCCATACTTTTGTTGTAATACGTAAAAAAATATATATTATCGTGCCGTATTATACAGAGTGACTAGTTAGTCACTATCAATATTTAAGGAGAATACTCGCTACATGATTCTCATTCGAATTATGTAAAAAAAAAGTAGGTACTTAATTTTTGACCAAATTTTCATAAATTTCAATTCAAATAAATGAAGCGTTGACACTTTTCCAGTCATGCCGGCGGCACGTGCACAGGTGTTGTACTGTGTCGCTTGTTCACATCTAAAAATTGCCGAAGTTCACATCATTCACCTAGTCAACAAATTTGTTGCTTAAACGAGTAAAATATCTTAGTATTTTTGCCTATCCTAAGCCAGGATTAAGGTATTAAGGGGGACTGGATCATGCTTTTTTATCCTGCTACCCTGTTAACACGTGGCGGCGTTTGGACGTAGGTAAACTACCTGTTTTGTGTCGAAAGTGCAGCAGCTGCTAGGGTGTCCAAACAACGCGTAAATAATTAGATAATTGTTGAGTAACTTTACTTAAAAGTTTATTAATATTTACCTATTTTTTTTACATAATTCGAATGAGAATCATGTACCGAGTATTCTTCTTAAATATTGATAGTGACTTACCACTTACCAGTCATCCTGTATATTATTATTTTTTATTTTTTATTTTGACGACGCGTTGGCGCAGTGGTCACAGCAACGGCTGATGCGCTAGCAGTCGCGGGTTCAATCCCCACACATGACAAATATTTGTATAGACCATACATATGTTTGTCGTGGTCTGGGCGTTTGTGCTTGTGTATTGTGTGTGTATCCGGACCCCGACACAAGATTCACATCCTACTGGGGGCCGATGAGTGTGAGACGTATACCTATATACGTACCTATATTATACGTATATTATTATCGACAAGAGAAAAATAAAAAAAAAATATGATAATATTCAAAACGTAGTAACTAAAAGATTTGACAAAAATAAATTCCTAAAAAGTAGGTACATTATAAGTATTGTGTAACAAGTATACATAGATCGCGTGTCATACTCGTATACGTCATAATACAAAACTTACGTATAAGACAAGGTATCCGTATTCCGTACACTATCTATCTCGGAATCTTATTTCAACCTGATGCAATACTTAGTAAATTGTCAATGTAACATTTAAAATAAAGCATTAAAATCACCTTACATTTTCTTTTAATTAAAAATAATAATTTTATAATCAATGTTTGCAAATCCGAATTTTACACGTAAATAAAAAAGAACGTTTTATGAGTTATAAATACTTTTATGGGATTTAAGGGATATTTGGTTGTAGAAATAATTTAATTTTACATGAAATAAATCAATAAATAAAAGATACGAGGTTTGAGCTTAACTGTACGAAATTTGATAGCAAAAAATGCTTCGTTGCTATATACCGGTAGACGCTGGTACATATTTTGATTTCTCTTGGTGGTCTTTTGTCAAGATAATAATAATAGGAACGTAGTTGAAATATCTGTTCTTTAATATCTTTACGTTACAATTAAGTAAGAGGGCGCTACACACTATAGTATAGTGACTATAGCTTATAGAGGCGTTTGTTATTAAAATATGTTCAGCCTGTAACGGATGGACTGAGTCTGATGCTTAATCGATGGATGTTCGGTTTTTATGAGTAAACAACTTACACTACACTCGGTTTCATTGTCATTTGCTTTGTTTAGAGAACGACTATGACACAGTATAGTAATATAATTATACAGTATTCCAACATATGTCTACGCGCCTTGATCTCGGGTTACGCTCGGGACGCAAACATTCGCGACTGTGCCGCAGTGACGAACGGCCCGTGTGTTGTTTTTTTAACAATAACCGCACGATTTTTTCACTGAAAATAATTTTTAATTACATATTTAATATGACGAGTAGGATTTATTTGTGCTGTTTTTGATTTCATGAATTCGCCAATAACGCATCCAGAAATAACTTTTTTAGATTACCTGTAAACTCTGAAAGGTAAAACTATAAAATAATTTTACTTACTAGCAGGTAGTAAATTGATGAAAGCTATCGGGTTTTTTTTTCAAAGATGACGCCATTTTGTCACGTTCCGCGTGCGAGCGAGAGCGCAGAACAAGCGATAGAGAGGCACGATTACCCTAAGCGTTCTGTCTTACACTCCATCGGACCGCGTTCGAGTAAAAGAGACAGTGGCGCCACGCAATCTACACGCGAACTGTTTTGTAGGGATGTTCATCGGAAAAAATATCGATAATTTTAGTATCGATAATTATCGAATCGTTTTACCGATAGTTATCGATAATTATCGAATGAATAGTTATCGATAATTATCGGAGGAAAAGTTATCGATAGTTGGCGACAGTTATCGATAATTATCGGATAAAAATTATCGATAGTTGACGAAAGTTATCGATAATTATCGGATCAAAATTATCGAATAACACTTATCGATAATTATTGAATTATTTTATTAAGTATTTTTAATTAAGCTTTATATTAGAATACGGTTTTTTTTTTACTTTAAAATGTAATAATAAAGCATTTGCTACGTCTCAGTCGATAGCAAATATTTTTCGGTCGCAAATTATAAGACTGATTTGTTATTCAAATATAAACCTGGTTTATTAATTAAATCTAACAATCAAAACAACACGCATTTTTATTGAACACTTCCTATTCAATTCACAAAGTATTTTATTTGTTTATATAAAAAGAGTATATTTACAATCACAAAACTAAATGTAAACACAAAGTAGGCAAATGTAAGTAAAATGCTGAGGCGGGCAGCCCTATCGCACGTTTACGTAGTGCGCGGCTGTCACTGTTGGCATTTATTTCAAAGATACGGCCGAGTTACAATACTGGTGACTATGAGTTATGAACAGATAACGTTGTATTAAAAGGGCATATTGTTTAGTGATCCCATAACGTCTCCAAATTAAGCGTATCGGCTAATTTAAAAGCTCTGCCGATTACGTCCACTGATTTCGTAGAAATATACAAAACTAATAAATTAAATATACTTCGGATTGTGTAACAAATTTATGTAATTTTTTGGAGTTTACTCCTTAAGAATCGAATATAGATTTTTGATCCGCAAAGGACCCAAATATTCCACAGTGCGGCGTACCACAATTTTGTCGCCTAATTTTTGTCATTTTTTGACCCTTGTAAATATTTGTACTGTAATAGCACGCCACCGCTGTAATAGGTGAGTTGGCCGCACGACGCCCACGTAGCCTGCTGGTTAATCATTAAAGGTAACTCCATTAGCTAGTTTTCCAGAACACAAATTCAGTAAAACAATACAGCGTGATCACAGAAATATATTGGTTCGGAGACGATTTATACATTACTACAAAAGACTTCGAACTACGGGGTTGTCTGACATAGAAGCTAGAAATAAAACAAAAAAGGTCAACACTGTATGCCTGAAATGTCCAACACAACCTCTATTGCACAACCTAGTGTTTGTGGGCATCGACGTATAGTATTATTAAGTCGATGGTTTGTAGGGAATCTTACAAATAAATCCACATTAATATAAAACAGATTTTTTTTTTTAATTATTTTTACTATTATGTTTTTATTACTACTTTTCTGTACACTTAATTAAATAAAAAAAAAATAAAAAAAACATGTCTTAGCAGTTTTGTACTCAATTTATTTTAAGTCTTGTAGTTAAGTCAAAAATGACCGATTTAAGCATTGAACTATTAAAACTATTATTATTAGTAATAGTATCAATGGATTTAAGTCGATTTCTTTTTCATGAACAGGTTTTTTTTTTTAAATCAAAAATTTGAGTGCGTTTGACCTCTATCTTGTCTGATGGTAAACAACGATGAAGTCTAAGGTGGAGCACGCAAACTCAAATAACTTTTCACTCTTGCCTTAAAAATCCCTAAATTCTAGGTCTTGAAGAACACTTTTAAATGCATTTACTTAATATTCCTTTTCTCGCAAGCCAAAGACAGAAAAGCAATATCAATTTTGTGGGGTCATACCGGACCACACGGCCTGCTGGTAAAGTTCACGGCGTCAGCGTGTCCCGCCTGCAGCCCACATAGCTTGCTACAAAAGAACAATTAAATTGTAGTGTGGCGAGCTGTATAAGAAAATATGTGACCCGCGCGCCGCCCATGTGGCCTGCTTCTCTACAAATGCTTATATATATGCGTGGCGCTGAGAGTGTTAAAATAAATTGTAATAATAAATTACAATAATAATAATACTTTCTTAGCATTATAAACCCTGAGTTCTGTAACAATTTAAAATATAGTGAATATTTTTATCCGTCATTGAACCAAAAGTCCAAAACATTAATTGTACCTCGTCTAGACTTTAATTGTAATGTTTAATTAAAAATTGTTAAACTTTATGCATAATAAAAATATATAAAATTTAATGTAATTTTTTTTTAATCCGTAGATGGCTTGGTGTGTACATGTTAGCAACCGGTTATTATAAAATGTGCTTTTCTAATGAAATAGAGATAAATAAACCAACTTTGGAGTAAACAAAACGTCTCATTGAAACCGATATTACAAACTTAAGATGGCTTTAAAATAGCTTTCAGAGTCCCATGGATTGAAGTGTAGATCTCGTACATCGAAATTTTTTTTTTTTTTGTTAGAATTCGAATTAATACATCTGTGCCATAGACCATTTTGTTTTTTTTTTTTTTTTTGTAAGTACGGGTCCACTTGAGAACACATTGAAATGGCTTTCTTGAAAAGGATATTTTTATCTGAGAGTTCGCAAAAAACGGGGTTAAATATGTTTTTGTGTTCTTTGTTTTAGAATATGGAATAGGGTAGAGGTAAAGAGCACTATCTCATATGGCTATTTGACACAGTGTGCACAAAATAGCATTAAATAAAGGGGGCGCTGGTGTAGTGATGATTTGAACTTAACTGTTTAAGATAACTTGAAGTTTCCTGAATGGAAGTATAATTTCAAGTATTGTCATTAGACTAGTTAGTAAAGTATAGTAGTAAGTAGTAAGTAATGTAAAGTATATATAGTAAAAGTTAAACGGCTAGCGAGTTAAATAAATTATTTATCTAAACTAAAAACGGACCTCTGGTACAGCAACTCCATCTTTATTTAAACTTATTTCGGGGACACTTTTTGTAACTCTAGATTGTACTCCTTGCCTCCACCCTCTATATCTAAGAGATTGCCAAACTTATAAGTAGGATTTTCAGCGAAATTTGAATAATTTATTTGTAAATAGTTGTCAGAGGTATCTCGAGTAGAGAGGTGTATCAAGAGGCATCGGTTGTCATGACAGGGGATAATGCGTCTTTGCTAGTGTTGTTTTTGCCATTGAAGTAATATGTAATAACATCTCACTCGTTTTTGCCTACTTTGTATGTGTAACTTCGTAATTGTATTCCTCAAGTTATGTTTTAAGTATCTTAATTTTCCATAAGAATTAAAATCACTTACATGAAACTAAAAATTAAACTAAGATACAACGGTGAGCTATTTTAAAAATATATCACACAAGAGAAACAAAAATTGAGCGTAAAATTAAAACATATCCTCACAAATTGTGATACGAGAAGGCAAATTCCAATGCAAGCAATTATTTATTGCAGTGAAATGAACAACTGAAAGTGGCTCAGAGCGCTTGTGAACTTTTAGTTTGTGTTAAGTAAATGATTTTTTTTTTTTTAATCAACCAAGGGATTTCGATTCTTTTATATCTTTAGGTTGGTTATTATAAATCTTAGTAAATAATAGTTCTTTTATGGTAATTTGTTCGTGGCAGAAATAAATCTATGTCTTTGCATTATTTAAGTTTCATTTTATATAACTGAGGTTTCTTAGTAAAATTTATTTTTGTGTGAATGTCTCTTTAAGATTTTTCGAATGAGTATGCAGGTTTATAAATATTTTATAAATTTTAGATATTTTCATTATTTGAAGTCACTCGTAAAGTTTATTTGAAGGTGTTAATTGGTCATAGTAGAAAAGTACTTTTAAAAGTTTATTTTGAGAAATTTTAAGCAATGATAAATTTAATTTAGCTGCAGCTCCCCACAATTCTATCAGGTAATCAAAATGAGGTTTTACTAGACTGTTATATATTTATAACGGACACTTGATAATTATTTATTTATTTATTTATACTTTTGAACACCAATACAATAAAGACAAAATACATATAAATCACATCAATCATATTGCATCAGTTGCATCAGGCGGCCTTATCGTTAACACAGCGATCTCTTCCAGGCAACCTTTGCAATAAGGCCGCCTATTGCAACTGATGTAAGTTGATTGTTTTAAATTCTGTTGTAAATGTATGAACAATTAATGTATTGTTCTTTTGTGTATTGGTGTGCAAAAAGAGTAAATAAATAAAATAAATAAATAAACCGTCTATGACGTCTGCCCTCACGTGTCTACCCGCGCCCCGCGCTCGTGTCGCGCTCGGCGATGGCGCGTAATTACTTGGACCGCCCCTCTACCCCCGCCCTGCGCAACGCGCTGACTGACGCTCCGTTCTGATCACTCTAATTCTCGCGAAAAGAAGGCCGTAAGCGCCACGGAAATCGAAGCACTTAGCGTGTTCTCGAGCCACAAAACCAGTGACCTGCAAGCTTCAGCCGAAACCACCTTAGCTGCCGTCCAGGACTGGGGTATTCGTAACAAACTGAGCTTCGCGGCGCATAAAACCAATGCAATGGTAATAACAAAGAAGCTCAAATATGAAACCCCAATAGTCCACATGTCCGGCACTCGGTTGAGGCTTGTAGAAGAAATAAAACTGCTGGGGCTCATTTTAGATTCTAAGCTCACTTTCAATGCGCATGCATCTGCAATATGCAAAAAAGCAGCAGATATTTACAAACAACTAGCGTGCGCAGCGAGGGTATCTTGGGGTCTGAACAGTGAAATCGTACGGACCATCTACGTGGCGGTGATAGAGCCCATCGTCCTGTACGCGGCAAGCGCATGGTCTCCTGCAGCAGAGAAGTTGTCAATAAGGAAACAACTATACTCACTGCAGAGAGGCTTTGCCCAAAAAATTTGCAAAGCGTATAGAACGGTGTCTCTAACATCGGCACTCGTCCTATCAGGGTTGCTCCCACTTGACCTTCGTATCCGGGAGGCCGCCATACTTTATAAAATCAAAAAAGGTCACTGCGTGGACTTTCTGCCGCCGGGAAGGGAGCTGGAACGCAGGGTGGGTCCAATACAGAATCCCCACCCATCTCTACTCAAACCAACTGAGTATGAGTGCTTGATGAGCCTGAACCCCGGAACCCTTGAAGAAAACCACATCGTCGGCCCATTAATATACACCGACGGAAGCAAAATAGAGGGCAAAGTCGGTGCGGCTCTAACGTGGTGGAACCAAGGGAGGGAAGTAAGGTACTCCACATTCCGGCTCGAGCCGCACAACACGGTCTTTCAGTCTGAGATGTATGCGCTCTTCAGAGCTGTGGACATGGTGAAAAAGTCGAAAGAGAAGTCAGTCAATGTCCTGAGCGATTCAAGATCCTCGCTCGACTTACTAAAGAGCCCATTGGCGACTCACCCTCTGGCCATAGAGATGAAGAGATGCATCAGACAGATCCAGGAAGAGAAGAGATCGGTGCGATTCTTTTGGTTGAAGGCCCACGTAGGAATACCAGGCAATGAAAGAGCGGACCATTTGGCTAAAAAGGCGGCTCTTACGAAAAAATCGGCCCCTGACTACGATAAAGTTCCAATTTCGTATGTCAGGAGGCAGATACGGGAAGAGACAGTCCGATTGTGGCAGGACAGATACAATTCTTCGGAAACTGGTTCGGTCACGAAAATCTTCTTGCCAGATGCAAAGACCGCTTGTAAGCTGGTAAGAAAAGCGAAACTAACATTTGTCGATACACAGATTCTGACCGGCCACGGAGGATTTGCGGCGTATCTACACCGGTTTCACTTGAAGGACAGTCCTTCGTGTATCTGCGATCCGAATTGCGAGGAGACAGTTATCCACATTCTGCTAGAATGTCCGAGGTTCGGCAAAGAAAGGTTGGATCTGGAGATTAAGCTCCAGAGAAAACTAGACCAACCTTCACTCCGTACCATCCTGGAGAACGAGGCCGACAGAACGTCTTTTCTCGCATTCGCGAGACACGCCGTGGTGACAGCCGCGAAAAGAAATGGCTCGACCGCTCTACCACAAAGTTCACGGTCAATACCACAGTCTCACAACACCACCACAAACACTTCATCAAACACACCATCAAATACGGTAGATACAGGAAACGTCCAAACTCATAGCCAACACGCTGTACAACCAGTCGTGGCAGCTCCGTCTCAGCGGTCCCCAACCCGAGCACCGCTGAGCCAGATTATCCAGGCCATTCCATCCGCTCTGCGAAAATTGATCCAGAAGAGGACTGATCAGAACGCACCCTCGCAACCCGGCCCCAGCGTTACAGTAGAATCTTTGCTTAGAGAGGGAAATGGGAGCGGGGAAGTGGGCATTAGAACCAGATGCGTGGCTCTCTTCATGGACAATGAAGCGGAGAGGATCGGAATAAGTTTCTGTCGCTCCGAAGGGCAGGATCGGCTGGTGGTCTCGCCGGGGTTCGCTCTGCTGATAAAGGGCAGCACACAGAAAACGAGCTTCAAGCGCATTAAGATCGACGCGCTTGCGCAGAAATCGGACAATGACTCGATCTACCGGACGGTGCGGTTGCAAAACAAGGTGATCGCTCTGTTCGAGTGGGGAGAAGAGTCTGCTTTTGCGCAGGCAAGCTCGTGGCTGCAGCGGCGGGGTGAAATTCCCGGGGCGACCCCCGGAAGAATAAGTGTGGACTCTATGAGAGTCGGCTATGAAAGAGGCAACGTGTCTGATAGATACGGCTGCCTAATGGCCTCGAAAACTCACGAGGTCATTGTTTACGAAGACAGGGGGGAGGATCTGGGATACTTAAAACCCCAGTCCAGAACATCTTCACCCCCTGCATGGCTGGCTCTTGGAGGGACCGTACTCAGTGGTTCGGAGCGCCTACAGAAAAAGACCGAAGTCCAAAAAGCGGAATCAGTGTCGCCCACTCCGTACGACACAACATCCAAATCAAAGCCCCGTCTGATGGCGATAGCGAAAATTATCCAAGCGACAACCTCCCCTAAACGAGGAAAACGACTGCCCCACCTTGCCCCAAGGTCGTTGGTATCAACAGATCGGCAATCGGAGGCACTTAAAAGGTTCACCAAAGATGAAAATCCGAGGTACCCACAAACGCCACCGGCCACTCGGACAAAAGCCGACATGGGGCAAGTTATACCACCAAAGCTACGACCAGCGTCCACGCCGCAACAACATGCGGAAAATGCGTATATCGAGTTCCTGGCCATCACAAAGGCGAACTGCGATGTATGCCTAGCCACCTGCAAGAAAATCATGCAGAGCTTCCAGTACGGCCACGAAAACTTACTGGGAGTGGAACTCGAAGAAGCTGAGGCAGCCATTTACAATAACGACACCCGCGAAATACTCAGGGGCAACATGTCGGGAAGGTATATGGCTGCTTATAATACCACAGTCGGCTTCGTGGGCGCGGTCGAAGCCGAGGGCCAGAACGAAGAACCTCAAGCCTTCCATACACCTAAAGGGGATCCAGTGGTGGTGGTGGCCAGGTGCACGAGAGTGATGCTAGGCGACCGGATACTCGAGATGGCAAAAACCATTACGGGAGATCCGGAAGTCGGCAGCGTTTTCGGTGCCTGGCAGTTACCAGCACTGAAATGGATAAACGGGGTCCCTGGATGCGGCAAGACGACTTACATAGTCAGAAACTTCGACGAGGAAAACGAGGTCGTAGTTACGACCACAGTCGAGGCGGCCAATGATCTCAGGCAGAAGCTGACGCACCATTATGGCGACAAAGCCAAATACAAGGTGCGCACTATGGCTTCCATATTGGTAAATGGTTTTCGTGAGGGCACAAAAATAAGCCGTTTAACGGTGGACGAGGCCCTCATGAATCACTTTGGTGCCATAGTGATGGCCGCCCGTCTGTCGGAAGCAAAAGAGGTTATCCTTGTCGGAGACATTAATCAGCTGCCTTACATCGACAGGGAAAACCTGTTCGAGGTGCGATACAGCAGGCCTAATCTGACGGTAAATATATCATGTGAGTTGTCGTGCACGCATCGGAATCCCAAGGATGTCGCTCTTGCCATCAGCGAGGTTTACGACAGGATCTACAGCTCGAACCCCATCGTCCATTCCCTGCGTGCGGAAAGGCTCACTGGCGCTAGAATACCCGAAAAACAGAACCGGACCCTGTACCTGGTCTTCACACAAGAGGAGAAAAAGGAGTTAATAGGCCGGGGATATGGTACCGGAGAAGGGTCGAGCGTCATGACCATTCACGAGGCGCAGGGTCAGACGAGCGAGGAGGTCATCGTCATCCAGACACGGGCAAAGAGACTAAAAATACACGACAGCGTCTCGCATGCGGTGGTCGCGGTAAGTAGGCACACCAAGACCTGTGTCTACTTCGCCGACGACAGGGATGACGCAATCGGCCGATTCGTAGGGAGGGCGGCGGAGGCCACAACAAAAGAAATCCTGGAGCACACCCTCAAGATGGCAATCCATCATAGAGACACAGCAGTCATTGAGGATGTGCTCGCACAGCTGGGGGCTGGTGCTGATTAGATAAATTGGTGGGTGTGAAATTATAGAGTACCTAAATAGGAGAATTATAACTAGATATAATAATGTAAATGCAAATAGATATAGTATTGTAAAAAAAAAAAAAAATAATAATAATAATAATAAAAAAAAAAAAAAAAAAAAACATTAGCTATAGATATAGTATTTTAAAAATAGATTTAGATATAGTATTGTAAAACAATATAAATAGGAAATACACGTAGATATAATATTGAAAAAAAAAATGTATATATATTAGTATAAAAGTGGTCAGTTTGGACTCTCGTCTCAGGGACTAGAGATATTAAGTCTAGTTTTAAGTACTTATTTACTTTTGCTGTAAAAACGTCTGTATATAACAATAAAATATATGTAAAGAAAAGGGTATAGGCGCATGTAAGCCTGTAGATGTGAATAAAAAAAAAAAAAAAAAAAAAAAAATCGAAGCACTTACACTTTGAGTTTACGTATTTAAAACAATAAATAAATAAAATACTGTTCATTTTCCTAATATACTGTTTAATATTCTTCATAGACCTGAATATACTTTATTTCTTGTAAAAAAAAGTTGGCAAGCCTATGTGTACAGTATGTTGTACATGTGATCCTACAAATAATAAAAAAACATATATGACGGCGCCACCGTCATATTTGTAAACAACGTGTGCACGCTCACGCCATCTATGGAACAGTATATAAGGCTTTGTTTGCCAGTCGAGCGGGCATTCGCCTGTCGAGTGTCGACCGTCGCGCGGTGCACACGTTGCATCAACGGCCGTATTTGTTATAAATTTAGTTGTTTGTGAAACGAATTATTTCGAAGTGAAAAGTTGATTATACCTACTATTAATTGATTTATTAATAAATTAGTATAAAGTAATCTGGGTTTTTTTATAATGTCGGTCCCTGACCCTACATCAGAAGTGGAATCCGCCTCCACTTTCGAGTGTTACGGAACAAATTGCAGTGTTTTCTTCGGGAATGGAAGCGATCTAACAGAAAATCGCAGAAAATATGACTACCAGCCAAGCTGTTCAATCATCATTGCCAAAGCTAATCAACTTCGACCCCGACGAGCCGGAAGCAGATATCGTCAATTGGTGTGCGTTGAGTGAGCTCATAATTACAAAGAAGAACCTACGAAGCTTCAATCTGAAACGTCGTTATGAGGATCCAACTTCAACAAAGTCCGAAGCGAAGCGATTCAGAACCACTTCGTTTCGTGGGAACTGCAATTTCTGGGGAAGACTAGGGCATCGTGGTCACGAGTGTCGTGATAAAATCAGGTTTATCTCAAAATTTTCTCCAGTTCCAGCTAAGTCCGATCTTCCGCGGCCGTCGGTAGCTAATTCCCTACCTGCTGTCAGCTGCTACGTGTGTGGGGACCCCGGCCACGTAGTCTCCGGCTGCCCCTTGCGTTACAAGAAGAAGGAAGATGGCACTCCAGGTGCCGCTTCCACGAGCTCAAAGCAGGTCAACGTCTGCGCCAGGACTTCTCACGGAGTTTTACAGATAAGTGGTATTCAGTTACCTTTTATATTTGATTCAGGTTCCGAGTGTAGCCTTATAAAACAAAATTGTATTAAATCCTTAAAAGGCGAGCGGTTTCATGAACAAATGTCACTAAAAGGGTTAGGTGGTAGTAAGCTAGTTTTTTCAATGCAAATCAGGTGTCCCACTAAGGTTCAGGGTCTTGCCTTAGAGGTTATATATCACGTGTTGCCTGATGATAGTTTTAGCGATGATATACTATTGGGTCGTGATATTTTAAATGCCGGCGTGTCTGTATCTCTTAATGATGATGGATTAACGTTTTCTCAGATCAAAAACACAAACTGCTGCACGGTTTCAAGTACCTTTGATGAGAAAACTGTCGACACTGATCTTGACGGAATGGATAGGAAACGGTTATTCAAAATACTTGAAAAATATTCTAATAACTTTATTCAAAAACTTCCTACTACACAAATTACAACAGGGGAACTAAGAATTGACTTGATTAATCCCACCAAAACTGTTCATCGGAGACCTTACAGGTTATCCCCAACGGAGCTTAAAGTTGTTGACAAAAAAGTTCAGGAACTATTAGACGTGAATATAATCAGGGAAAGTACATCGCCTTTTGCGAGCCCTATTCTTCTAGTAAAGAAGAAAGATGGTAGTGATCGGCTATGTGTAGACTACAGAGAACTTAAGAACAATACTCGCTCAGATAGTTATCCTCTCCCATTGATTAGCGATCAAGTCGATAAAATAAATGGAGCGAAATTTTTCTGTAGCATTGACTTGGCTTCAGGATTTCACCAAATTAAAGTCCATGAAGATTCAATAGAAAAGACTGCTTTCTTTACCCCCACTGGACAGTATGAATATCTGACCATGCCATTCGGTTTGAAAAATGCACCACAGGTCTTTCAAAGAGCTATTAACTCCGCGTTAAAACCCCTTAATGATGACGGAATATTAGTCTATATGGACGACGTTCTCTCTGTATCTGAAACTGTAGATGAGGGTCTGTCCCGTCTGGACAAATTGTTGGACACCTTGTCTAATGCCGGATTTTCATTTAACTTCAAAAAATGCAAGTTTATGAAGAAGGAAATTGAATATCTCGGTTACGTCATTTCCGCCGGTGAGCTAAAACTAAATCCTCACAAAGTTCAAGCTCTGCAGAATGCTCCAAAACCTAAAAACGCTAAGCAAGTTAGGCAGTTAAAAGGATTATCGACATATTTCAGACAGTTCATTCCTAACTTTTCAAAGTTGCTGAGACCACTTTACCCACTGAAATCAGGAAAAGGCCCTCTCATTTGGACGGCTGAGCATGATAGAATTCACGACGAAATTGTTAAATATCTAGTGACAGAATCAGTTCTGAAAATATTCGACCCATCGATACCCATAGAGCTGCATACCGATGCCAGCAGTGACAGTTATGGTGCTGTCTTGATCCAAAAATATGACAGCTTACCGCATGTGGTCGCTTACTTCAGTCGCAAAACAAGTGATGCGGAGAGTCGCTACCACTCCTACGAGCTAGAGACGTTAGCTGTTGTCAAGTCGATAGAGCATTTCCGTCACTACCTTTATGGCCGGAAGTTTACACAGACGTCACATACGTCGTGTACGTACACGTCGTAACGCGTTGAAGTCCTCGCACTCAAAAAAAGACCTAACCCCCAGGGTGCATCGATGGTGGGCAATATTGCAATCGTACGATTTCGATATAGTCTACAAAGAGGGCAAAAACATGGCCTACGCTGATTTTGTGTCCTCTGGATAATCAAGACCTTCGGTCAAAATTAAAGATGGTTAATTTCTCAGAGCTCGAAAAGGGGTGGCTATCTGTAGAACAACAGCGAGATATCTCCAATATCCGAGAAATCTCCAATATAGTCAATAAAATACGATCTAATGAGTTACCTCCCGAAATATCGCGCACGTATGATATTAGGCAAGGTATATTCAATCGAAAGATAGAGCGCAGCAAAACTACTAAATGGTTACCTTTTTTGCCACATTCGTTGATCTGGTCACTCATAAGTCACGTGCATACTGAAATAAAATATTTGGGCTATGAAAAACTCTCTATAAGATGTACGAACTTTATTGGTTCCAAAATATGTCTCGGAGCGTAAAGAAATTTGTAGACTCCTGCGTGATGCGGCATTCGCCTGTGCACACGTCGCGCGGTGCACACGTTGCATCAACGGCCGTATTTGTTATAAATTTAGTTGTTTGTGAAACGAATTATTTCGAAGTGAAAAGTTGATTATACTTATTTATAAATTAGTATAATGTTTTATTAATAAATTAGTATAAAGTAATTTGGGTTTTTTTATAATGTCGGTCCCTGACCCTACATATATATAAAGAATAAAGGTAGTTGTGAACTGATCAGGTATTCATTATTAATCGTTTCAATCTAATGACAAGTAAATATACAAAAATTAGATGATTTCGTAGGAAGCCAACACAGTGAATAAATAATTTTCACTACACTATTTTTAATCGTTTTGAAAAAAATTAGAATCCTGAATTGTTGGCAAAAAACTAAATTTACTATATTTATTCAAAATAAAATAACAATAATAGAAATATAAAATCTTAGAATATAAAAAACAAACTTTTAAGGAATTTCACACTTTTTTGTTGCGTTAACCCAAGGGTCCCTAGTTTAAGTCATAAATAAAATATTAACAATCGAAAAAGGAATCCATTTTTAGGTGATGGTTTTTGTTTTCAGTTGTTAAATGAATTGAAAAACAAAAATGTGTGTATATTAGAAAGGCTTTATTAACCAAGATAACTTTCAAAGATAATACCAATTTTTTTTTAAAGCATAAGTATACATTTAGATAACAACTATCTCAATTATTTGGAAATTAGGTATGATTCTGTAAAGAAGAAAAGAAGTTTGAAGTTTGAAGAAGTGTGAAGAAATAAACCAAGTACCGACCCCTACGGAATACAACACACGAATTTCTTCCTCATCATCCTTTTCGTGCCGGGAAACACGACCCACCTGTTGGAGAGGAGATAGCGGAGCGCCTCCCTAATACAACTCCAGGGCAACGTTTTAACGGCATTGGCGATGTCAAAAACACCTCCACGACAACGTCACCCTGAGCCATCGCGTCCCGCACCTGGGCTTCGACGTACAGAATGGCATCCACCGTGGAATGGCCACAGCGGAAGCCGAACTGTACGCCCGAGAGGTTGAGTCCCCTCTGCTCGAGGTGTGCCACCAAACGCCCGACCACCACACGTTCGAAGAGTTTCATTAGTTCATCCAAGAGGACGATGGGGCGGTACCCTGACGGTGATCTGCCGGCCAACCTTTCTTTTTGAGGAGGACTAGTCTGCCTGTCTTCCACCGCTGTGGAATTATGGCTTGAGCCAGACAGGCAGAAAATAGTCCTCTAACTTGCGGCGCCAGATGTTTTATAGGCCAGCACCCACGCCCTTTCCGGAATCCCATCCAGTCCCGGAGTGACCCTCTTCTTACTGAGACGCATGATGGCAACCTCCATTTCCGATTCGTCGACCTCTGGTGCTTCCTCCCCGCTCTCTTCTTCCCTATCCAGAGGTGCCATTTGCGGCGACTGATGTTATGCCGGTGCTTCGGGAACAAGGCCGCGACCACCTCACGGACCACTACGTCTAGGTCAATGCAACTTCAACTTGTGATTTTTTTTTCTATTTTTTTTTTACCTCTATCGCGGGTATTCTTATTCTTGATTTTATACTCGAGAAAGACTACAAACATAACCCCTTCCTTAGCACGTTTAGTGACTTAAAATTTGTGTACTAGTTTAGTCGTCGGTGCCAAAACAGGTATGACGTAGTGCTCGAAGACTTTTATCTTTAATCATTGTGACATTTTCGAATCGAAGACTCGATGATCGACGACTTAGACAATCTGCGCGGTCTGTCTATTGTGTCAGCGAATCCCACATACAATACACCACACCACACACTAAAGGCATTTCCCAGCGTAAAAAAAAAAAAGTAGACAATCTTCTACAACTTCGAAAAGGGTTCGACAGATATCAATCTCGGCATGACTTGTTTATTGAACATAGCTTTCGTCCTGTTATCATACCGTCCTGTTATCATATCATAAAATTAAATAGAGATTTTATCTCCGGATGGACATCCGGAATTATTAGTCATAAGTCACAGAGTCGTCTATTTATTAAGTAGGTAACTAAATGTCTGTGTTTATGTAACCGCTATCTGCATAGGTACATAGGATTTCCCAAGTTACTAAATAAATTCCTCCACTGCTGCAGTGATTGCGGCTTTCATCGTGGCTGAAAACAAAAAATATAATAAAAAAAGATCAATAAAATCTGTAAGATATTGCTTATAAAATACCCACCAATCCACCCAATAACCCACGATTAGTAAAAAAAAATAATGTTTAAGAAAATAGCAGAAGTCGAATTTTGCTCAAAAATGAGATGATTGATATTTAACGCCCGCTAAAATTTCATTTTGTCATACAATCGAAACTGGAAGGTTATCTCTCTATTGTATAGAGAAACATACAAAATAAGCCGAAAAAAAAAACAAACGGATCGGATGATTTGTCTTTGAGTTAAAACTGCAGCCAATTTGAAAAATGTAATTTTGAGAAATACGCGTTTAAAGATAAAATAATTGATTTTATTGTTTTCAATTGATCAAAATCATTCTTATAGCTAATCTGCTATTCTAGGCCTATCTAATTCACTTTCATCTTCTTCATATTACGCCTGCTGGGCTGTTGAAGCTCTTCTTTGAAAGTTTGGTGATAAAATTTATTTGCTAAATCGCAAAAAAATATTAATTCCATTTATTCCGAAAAAAATATCTGAATAATACATTACCCATGATTAACCTGATTTAACTACAATATTTTCATCTTTACTTTGTAATAGTTTTTAAGCGGACATACCTACTAGTATTCGCGGTAGAGTATTCGTATGTATGTTGGTTTCCTGTAAACTTTCGTTTTCAAAAAACTGATCTACGCGTCTTTTGTACCTTTTTGGTTTGAATACAGAAGTTTTCCACTCGTTTTTGCTAATATAACAGTAGTTAGTTTGTACCAGTTCTGGCTCACTCATCGGCTGACGATGGGACGACTGAACCTAAAAAAAAAGCGGTCCATTTATGCGTCGGATGTGCGGTTTCGGAGATGTACAGATCAATTAACTAATAACTAATTGATATCCGGTGGGCCTGCACCCTCATTAGCGTTCCATTGTTCAGCTTTTCCTCTTATCTAATGTTCCTTGAACACCGTCGTTACCGCTCTTATCTATTATTTATTTATTTATGCTTTATTGTACACCATTTTTATACACACAACTTAAATATACATAGTATTTAGGTAAACGTCTAAAGGCGGTCTTATCGCTATTACTCATACATGTACACCCTGCTTATCAGTGCAAGTGTTGTATTATAATACTTTGCTCATAACTACCACGCTATTCTGAATCATAAATAAAACACATTCCTTCATTTTGTTATATTTTTTATTTCCAAAATGTTATAGCTTATCCATACATATAAAATGCTTTGTCCTGAATGACTGACTCACTGACTGACTAGCTGACTGACTGACGGATCAACGCACAGCTTATCGTAGAGACCTGAAACTTGGAGGGTGTGTTCTTTTTATGACGCAGGCATCCGTTAATAACGGATTTTCCGAAATTCTACCCCTAAGGGGTTGAAAAAGGGGGGCAAAGGTTGTATACAACGTGATTAAGGAATCAACCAACCAACCAACCAAGGACCAAGGGGTCCAATCTACTTCAAATTTTACAAAAATATTCTTTAAAAGAATTGATTGAAGAGGTGTTTCGTAGTTTATCAAAATGCATCCCCTAACGGTGGTAAAAGGAGAGAAATTTATTTGCTTCGAAGTTGATATCAATACTCCTCAGTGCTTCTGATGTAAATTACATTTTATTTTGACACATGTTTGACAATTCAATCCGTCTATTATGAAATATTTAGCAGTATCGACGCAGGTGTATATATCGTTTTTTGGATGCTCCTGGTGGAACAGGTAAGATTTTTCTATTAAAACTGAAGCAATCGTGATATTGTTTTATGTTCCAGAAGATTATAATATATATATATTTATAAACCTTTTAACTTTTAAAATAAAAATAAAACTAACGATAATTACAACAATACAAAAATTAGACAGAGTAACGCTATAACAAAGACAACCGTTCTATGAGAGCGCACACCGACGAAAGAGGGCGGGCAGCGATGAGCGAGCCGTTTTTATATGTACGGGACGGGGAGACGTCATCAGGCGATCAGTCTTTTCCCAACACGGCCTCTCCTGACGTGGCTGTGTCCTCGCAGCCCATGCGTGAGCTAGCCGCAGCGGGAACGGCGGCGGCGGTCCCGGTGATGTTGTCACCTTCATCGTGAGCTGGCGGCGTCGCATCATCTGGATACGGAGTGAATGCTGGTGCTGAAGTGTCGCCTTTACGCTATATTGACCGTCGACCGCACCGTCATGACGAACACCATCTATTTCATCGCAGCCTAAAGCAAGCGAAGCATAACATAAGCAAAGAGTTAACGTTCACTTAACCATCTGAGTCGTTATATTTAAATACGAAACGCATTGTAGTTACCATCGATTTAGGCATGTGTGTGGATTATAAAAAACGTTATGGCCACAATTGAACTAAGCTTTTCGAAGGATTTACACAGGTCTCTACCTAGAAATAACATCGATGCTCAATGAGAATTAACTCAAAGACTGACACGACACGTCTAGGGCAACCCAGATACCTCTAAACCGAAATAGGATTTACACAGGTCTCTTCCTAGAAATAACATCGATGCTCAATGAGAATTAACTCAGAGACTGACACGACACGTCTAGGGCAACCCAGATACCTCTAAACCGAAATAGGATTTACACAGGTCTCTTCCTAGAAATAACATCGATGCTCAATGAGAATTAACTCAGAGACTGACACGACACGTCTAGGGCAACCCAGATACCTCTAAACCGAAATAGGATTTACACAGGTCTCTTCCTAGAAATAACATCGATGCTCAATGAGAATTAACTCAGAGACTGACACGACACGTCTAGGGCAACCCAGATACCTCTAAACCGAAATAGGATTTACACAGGTCTCTTCCTGCGCAACCGAATACCCATAACACATGTGCACACACCAGGATTTACATCGGTCTCTAACAGGTCAACCCGATACCAACTAAATAAACACGGAAGGTTTTATACTGTTCCCTATTTTATGATCGCTCGGTCTAACCTGACCCTGGCTAATAATTCTACCTAGATATTTCATTGGTGAAAGAAGTACACTTTTTTAAATTTATTGAGAAACCCGCTTCAGACAACGTCTTTAATACGGAATCGAGTAATATGAGGTTATCTTCAATTGTGTCAGTCAGTAGGAGTACGTCATCTATGTACACTAATCAATTCGACCGGTAACGTAACTAAAGATTTCGCCTCGATTTCCTTACACTCTAGGCCTAGTAATAATTCGTACGTCGTTTTTACTCGACAAGCAAAATGTTTTAATAAACATGAGGATAATAGTGAAACACAAGAGCCACTATCAATAAACACATCAACAGGCAATCCTCAATATAACCGTGGTAACAACGTCACGATTTTTAGATATACCCTCATTTTCGCGACAAAAACGAACACCGCTTTTTTTTTCTCGAATCTACTCGCTCTTTTAATAAAAACACTTTCCAAATGCCCAAACTTCCTACAAAAATTTTACTTGTCAACTTGAGAAGACGTTGGGGTGCGGTTATCAACATTATTTCCAGTAACGGTTTTCGTCTTTTTTAAAACAATTTACACTTTACGACTGAACTGATTACACTCATAACATCTTATATTTTTATCTAAGCCAAGTGCAAGATTCGCCCTTTAAACAGTGTCCCACCGATAATGAACATCGTGAATTGAGGGATCAAAATCAGAGACAAAATAATGTCTTGGTCTCACCGGATTAAGAGCGGTAATAGCATCCACCAGCCGTTCCACGACGTCGGTTAAAGCAGCAAGCGCAGTGAGGACAGGCGCAGCGACCGGAGCTGTCGTGACGGAGACCGGGTGCGAGCTCGCTGAGCGGCGTGGTAACGCCGACCTCGCTAGCGACCGACGCCTGCGAGCTGCCAAGGCGCCGACCCGGCGCAGCCGGTGGCGCATAGCCTCCAATGCACCTAATCGGTCCAAAATAGCTCCGAGTTGCTGCCCAATATTGGGCGGCGGCGGTGTGCGCTCCCTGTCGCGTTTTTATTTTCTACCCGCGGATGGCATTTTCGATAATTAGACAAATAGGGATCAGACAATGTCTCCAGCGGACTGGCAATACGTCGTCCGATCCCACTTCTGAATTTATAAACCTTTTAACTTTTAAAATAAAAATAAAACTAACGATAATTACAACAATACAAAAATTAGACAGAGTAACGCTATAACAAAGACAAGTAGACAACCGTTCTATGAGAGCGCACACCGACGAAAGAGGGCCGGCAGCGATGAGCGAGCCGTTTTTATATGTACGGGGCGGGGAGACGTCATCAGGCGATCAGTCTTTTCCCAACAATATATATAGAAGTTTTATGACAATATTTTTTTATTACTTTACGTTAGAGTGAAGGTGCTCTTGCAAGCTGCTATTGTTTGTATTGTTTCATCATCAGTTCACTATCTAACGTTTTGCATGTCCGTGTGTCTTATTGTTTATTTTATTTTAGCAATACTCTCTACCTTACCTTCTGTCCTTTTCATATCTGTCTTTAAAGCGATGAATCTTTTTGTGATCATTCGTTTCTTCGCTTCGTCCTATAATGTATGTAACGACTAAGGAGTGATTTATTTTTGTAGCGTTTCGATACTGTTTCTGAACCTTACTTTCCAACTTGGTAAATTTCTTTTAATAAATTTATTATAAAAATATTTTTTACACTTGTTTTAATTTTAATATACTTATATTCGTATAAAACAGTATAATTAATGAGTGTTCTTTTAATGTTAGTTTTAGCCATGTTAAAATACAATAAAAATACAGATTTTCGTTCTTATAAACTGCTCAGTTTTGTTAAATTATAACTTAACAAAACACATTAAATATATTCGAATTATTTCAAATATTTCTTACTGCAAATTATTACCAAGTTTTTAAAAAAATAAAAAATAAATATATTTAAAAAAATACAAATTATTCGAGGTTTATTCACGGTATTATTTTAATTTTGTTAGACTTTTCTATCAATTAACTTTTACTAACTGTAATATTTAATGACAACATTTTTTTTTCTTTTAGAAAAAATGCAAGATTCAACGTTTGCGGTGTGGAAATATTTTAAGAAGAGAGAGAACGATACTGCCCAATGCAGTCGTTGTTCAATAATTTTGTCCTGCAAAGGTTTATCGACGAGTGGACTGGCAAGACATTTAGAGAAAGAATCATTCACAAGAATCATCGACTTCGATAGCTCAACCATCGACGTCGTCATTTTCTGACGAAGCTCCCCCGAAGAAAAAAAAACGGAAGCCCTGGCACAGTCTTCGATAGATAAGATCTTTACACAACCAGCTAAAAATCCTAAGATGGTAGTGACGTTAGCGGCTAAAGACGGATTATCCATTCGAACTATCACAAACAGTGCTAAAATACGTCGAATCGTTACAAGAACGAGGACTGAGGCTACCAAAATGTGAATTTGATGTCATGAAGCTTATTGTAGACTACGCTGAAGAACTTAATCAAGAGGTAAAAACTGAATTAAAAGGGTTGATAAAAACAGATTTACGTTTTAGTATTTCATAAGATTAATTGACTAGTATTCGCAACAGACGATATTTTAACGTAAACTTGCATGGAAATGAGGGATAAATATACAATTTAGGTCTGGCATATATTCCAGGAAGATGTGATGCAGTAAAAATACAGCAAATATTGAACGGAGTTTTATCAGATTTTGACATAGTGCTTAAAAAAATATTGTGGGCATTACAACCGACGGGCCAAATTTTATGAAGAAATTCGGTCAGGAAAGTCCAGCAGAAATGGTTTTGTGTATGAATCACGCCATCCACTTGGCTGTAATAGACGTAATGTAAAGATAAAGGTGAAACTGATGCAAGTTCAGACTCGGGGCCAGATTACGATTTAGAAGATGACTTTTGCGTTACCGTATTGGCTATCGAATTTTTAAACACTTTAAAAAGTAGAATAGCTGAAAGATGCAATGCTTAATTGTATACTTTTCGACGGCCGACTGGTCGAGTGGTCAGGCAACTGGACACTTTACGCAGCGGTCGCGGGTTCGAATCCCGCCAGGTGCAGATAATTTGTATGACGAGATGTCTGCACCGGGTCATGGATGTGTATTTATGTATATATATGTATTTATATAAATTTCTTAAATTTATTTCCGTTCCTAGTACCTGTAACACAAGTTCTTACGAACTTAGCACGGGGCTAAGTTAACGTGGTGTGATTGTTGGTTAATATTTATATTTATACAGGAAACTTTGCAACAAAAATATGAAGCAGGTTAAGTGACAAGTCGCTCAATGCTTTGGCCTTTTTAAAAGGACGCTTTCGCCATGTTGACGAATAATTTTAATATTTTCATTATTGTTAATGTTAATTTTTTTAAACAACTTAGTACAACATATTATGTCATTGATAAATATATTTGATCATATTGGATGAGTTTATATTTCTGACTTTGTTTTTTTTTTCATGATTGTTAATGTTTATGTTTATTTTTTGAAGAAATTAGTACAACTTACTATGTCATTAATAAATATATTTGATCATATTGGATGTGTTTATATTTCTGACTTTGTTTTTCTTTATATTAAGTCCAAAAACAACGAGGAAAGAAGAAAAAAAGGAAAATTTCCCTATTTCCCGGAATTCCCTGGAAATTCGATAATTTTTCCCTGGTCCCGCGAATGAAAAAGGCTTGGGAATCTTGGGTGTCGGGATCGGGTATGTGCGTGTGCGTGTGCGTGTGCGTGTGCATTGCGTGTGAGTGTGCGTGTGCGTGTGCGTGTGAAAAAAACAAAAAAAAAATAGAACTAACTAACTCATTTGGCTCAGTGACCCGAAGTGAGTCTTGGCCTCCGAAACAAGATTCTTCCACTTCGCACGATCTTGCGCGATTTCCCGCCAATTATTGGTTTTGATCTCACGCATGTCTGCTTCAGCCACGTCCATCCAGCGGTATCTGGGGTGACCCACCGGTCTACGTCCAGTTGGTCGACCCAGATAAGCTCTCTTGACTGCTCGATCCTCCCCCATGCGTTCAACATGTCCGAACCACCGCAACCGATGTGATTTGGTTACTCCAATGAAAAATTGGGATGTAAGTAGAGAACCTCCTCGAGTGACGATACATTATTGGTCGTTCGGCGCACCCTGGGCAGTCAACTTTAAATCCATCGTGTCGACTGGCTAATCTCTAAAACACGGTATAAGGAAGATGCGTCACGATGATCATCTCCTTTGCCCATAAAACGCAGTGACGCGTCGCATCGGCCCTCACGGTACAGTGCGCTAGCGCAAGCATCCTCCGGGTGACGGACGGAGGAAAAAGTCGGTAGTACAGCCCAGCTACGCTTCCACCTAAGTCTTGGACTCGCTGTCTTTTGACGGGTGTGGTCCTCCAGCAATATGGGGGTTGTGCGGCGGGTTAACGCCCCTCCCACTTAAAAGAGCTCCTGTTACGAAACCGAAACCAAGAAAGAAACGATCCGATCCAAAAACAACGACCAATGGCACGAATTAAAGGACTTCTGAATTGCTTCTTGGAATGTGAGTTCCTTGTATAGACCCGGGGCTATCTACCAAGTTAATAAGGAGCTGCACCGATATAATATTGGAATAGCGGCTCTCCAAAAGGTAAGATGGCTGGGCCGAAGAGAATGCAATGTAACAACCAATCAGTGGTCTTTTACAGTGGTGGGGAGGGGTACAACATAGGTATAGTACAGGCTTTATGGTCGCTACGAAATTCATGTTCAGTGTTCTTGGGTTTCATGCAGTATCCGATAGAAAAAAAATAGAGAAGACTTAACTAACTATTCATTGTCATCTTTTTAGTGATACGTTTATTTTCTCCTTTTGCCTTGGCAATAATCTTATTCTCTAAGTTAAAAGCGTACATTTTAGATCGTAAACATACAAATTCTTTCATTATTTTACCATTATTTTCATCTTTGAAAAAACCTAATAGACCTAATTTCTATTTTCAATAGAATAAACACTTACGTCCATGACCACTAAAGAGTTAAAGTAACGTAAACGTAGTATTGGTAGATCCACTTCGGTCAAACGACCATACACTGACTCCATGACTGCAGTTGCTCGGTCTTATATAGCATCAGTAAATTATATCTAATCTAAGGCATTTTAATAATATTATTACATTATAATGATAGTCATTAGTTTAATTGAAATCATGACAAAGGAATGTTGAATGAAGCATCAGTAAATTATATCTAATCTAAGGCATTTTAATAATATTATTACATTATAATGATAGTCATTAGTTTAATTGAAATCATGACAAAGGAATGTTCTTTGAAAAGTAGTTAGTTAATACTGCTAATGACATTGATAGTAATTGCTGATTAATTGCTGATGAATTGCATAACTTATATCGCATTCCTTTGTGATGACCCCTACAGATCATCAACAAAGAATGCGATTTAATATTTACAAATCACTATAATTGATCATCCCTATGTTAACCATTGAATAGATTTGTCTAGTAATAATATACTAGTAGCAGTAATATCATGGATACACTAGATGTACAACAACATCTGAAAAAGTTTCACCCCAGTCTAGAAAATAATGTTTATGCTACTGCCCATGTATACCCACGTACCGATGTATATAATATGCAATTTGGATACAGATGATAAACCAGGCTCACCTTGGATAGCTTTATATCGATGACTCCTAAGTATACTGAGTCAACTCTACTTCTAATAACTTTACAGAAAGTCGATCAGAAGAGCGCAAGATTATATTTCAAATGTTAACACAATCAAGAAAAAATAACTAATGATTTTGAATTAAATATATTGATAGCCTTCTACAGTGTCAAATAAAATTCATATTATTTTATTAATTTATGAAATAGAGCCGAAACACAAAACGGCGTTGCGTTGACGCAACGCTAAAATCAGCAGTTTGGGCCGAAACACATAATGGCGTTGCGGCGCCGCAACGCTAAAATCGGCGGTGGCGTCACCGCCAATTTTAGCGGCGCGGCACCGCCAATTCCGGCGTTGTGACGTCATACTTGTTGACCATGATTTATTGACATTTTGTGACTATTTTTATATTTTATTTTTTTGTGTCTTTATTAGACATGGGTATCTCAATGAATTTTTATGAACTGCAGATAGGCTCATGAGCCATATGCTTGAACCGGAACTGTGAAACGGCTCACAGTTCAGCTCAATTGTTGTTATAGGTAATGTTACTTTTAACCACTTTTAACTATTAGATTTACAGCTAATTTAAGACTCGGTTCAAACAAGTGACATGTATGATGTACCTAAATTATAAATATGTAAATTAATTTTATGCTAATTTCATCCATATGATAAATGCTAAAGTGAGTTTTTTTTGTTTGTTACGCTTTTACGCCTTAAATATTAACCTGAATCCCGATCATCATGAAATTCTGCATACCAGTTTTCTGGGGTACAGAAAAGTACATAGAGTACCTACTTTACGTACCGACTACCGTTGGTGCCTGTACCATGCGAGCGGAGCCACGGACGAAAGCTATTTATTTATATTTAATCTATAAAACTAATATAAATGTAAGATATTAATTTATGTATCACTTTGTTTAAATTTTGTTTAGGCTTTATGAGACAAAATCTATATCTAATCTATAATCCTATCAGCATAAAAAAATTGATTCACAAAATTATTTCCGGTACAAAGGATTACTTTTTATGCATTCTACTAAATAACAACTTCAAATATTAACAAATTTCACGTGAACTATAATATTTAAAATAATTAAATTAATATCCACAATCAAAAATCACGAAGAACTGGTTACCCTACAAAAACGCTCTTTTTCGCGGCGCTGCAACGCCGCAACGCAAACTGCCGATTTTAGCGTTGCGTCGACGCAATGCTAAAATCGGCGGTGGCGTGACCGCCGATTTTAGCGGCGCGGCACCGCAAATTTCGGCGTTATGACGTCATACTTGTTGACAATGATTTATTGACATTTTGTGTCTATTTTTATATTTTTATTTTTTTGTGTCTATTAGACATGGGTAACTCAATGAATTTGTATGAACCGCAGATCAGCTCATGAGCCATATGCTTGAACCGGAGCTGTGAACCGGCTCACAGTTCAGCTCAATTGTTGTTATATTGTTACTTTTAACTATTAGATTTACAGCTAATTTAAGACTCGGTTCAAACAAGTGACATGTATGATGTATTTAAATTATAAATATGTAAATTAATTTTATGCTAATTTCATGCATATGATAAATGCTAAAGTGAGTTTCTTTGTTTGTTACGCTTTTACGCCTTAACTATTAACCTGAATCACGATCATCATGAAATTCTGCATACCAGTTGTCTGGGGTACAGAAAAGGACATAGAGTACCTACTTTACGTACCGACTACCGTTGGTGCCTGTACCATGCGAGCGGAGCCGCGGACGAAAGCTATTTATTTATATTTAATCTTAAACTAATATAAATGTAAGATATTAATTTATGTATCACTTTGTTTAAATTTTGTTTAGGCTTTATGAGACAAAAGTTGTTTAAAATCCTACCAGCATAAAAAAATTGATTCACAAAATTATTTCCGGTACAAAGGATTACTTTTTATGCATTCTACTTAAATAACAACTTCAAATATTAACAAATTTCACGTGAATTATAATATTTAAAATAATTAAATTAATGTCCACAATCAAAAATCACGAAGAACTGGTTACCCTACAACAACGCTCTTTTTCGCGACGCCGCAACGCAAACTGCTGATTTTAGCGTTGCGTCAACGCAACGCCGTTATGTGTTTCGGCTCTTTGCGTTGCGGCGTTGCGGCGTCGCGAAAAAGAGCGTTGTTGTAGGGTAACCAGTTCTTCGTGATTTTTGATTGCGGATATTAATTTAATTATTTTAAATATTATAATCCACGTGAAATTTGTTAATATTTGAAGTTGTTATTAAAGTAGTATGCATAAAAAGCGCTGCTTTATTACATATTTATAATTTAGGTACATCATACATGTCACTTGTTTGAACCGAGTCTTAAATTAGCTGTAAATCTAATAGTTAAAAGTAACAACATAACAACAATTGAGCTGAACTGTGAGCCGGTTCACAGCTCCGGTTCAAGCATATGGCTCATGAGCTTATCTGCAGTTCATAAAAATTCATTGAGATACCCATGTCTAATAAAGACACAAAAAAATAAAATATAAAAATAGACACAAAATGTCAATAAATCATGGTCAACAAGTATGACGTCACAACGCCGGAATTGGCGGTGCCGCGCCGCTAAAATTGGTGGTGACGCCACCGCTGATTTTAGCGTTGCGGCGCCGCAACGCCGTTATGTGTTTCGGCCCATAATGTAGATACATAAGTATACGTCGGCTATTTGTTTCTTAAAAATGGATCAACTACCACTTATATTTTTATACGTCGTATTATTGAATTTACATTTTGTGTAACCATTATTTAGTAAGTGCAGTAAAATTTATTTTTAAATACTTATTAAATTTTTTCTCTGTTACAATTTCCCTGAAATACATTATTTTTATTAAAATATTAAAAGTTGACTCACTATACATGGACATAATTTTAAAAGTAAACAAATCCTTATATTGGATCAAGTGTATTACAAAATAGGTAGGTAATTAAAAAAAGTTCAAAACTTTTATTTTTATTAAAAAGATCTCAAAAAGGAATTAGTAACCTTAACACAACTTTCGAATTTTCATAAAATTAACAATATTAGAAATAGGGAAGATGTCTTTGCTAACAAAAATAGAAAATATTTACTGTTTCAATTGCACATTGCATTATTTAAAAAATATATACCTATATATATATATATATTAATTTCTTGAAACCACAATTATTTATAAACAATCATCTTGTTACTTATAATGAAAATCACAGTAATTATATAAGTCTAAATATTTTTGATACAATCTACGATTTAGGAACAAACATCTTATTACTTATAATGAAAATCACAGTAATTATATAAGTCTAAATATCTTTAATACTAATAATTGCTTAGAATAAAATCAATCTCAAAAATTAACATATGAAGAAAGTACTTAATAATTACGTGAAAAAACATTTAAAAAAATGAAAAAGTAAAATATATTTTTGCTTGTTCTGAATGGTTTTCAACTTTATTGCTGTCAGATTTAATCAAATTAGAAAAATATGTGATATTCCTTAGGTATTATCAGTTTGTGTCGACGCATCCACCGCTCAAGGACCGGGCGAATGGCAGCCGTTACACGTGTGCCATAGGGCTACCCCGCCAGGTCCTCCCCCCACATCCGCATTATCCGGATCCCGTCCAACGTGGGGTTCTCGCCAAGAGCCCTCCTACCCGAGACGTATGAGTAGGTCTCGGCAAGAACCTCCACCATGAGCTCCCACGGGGTGTCGCCGGCTAGAGCAGTAGCTGCAGCCCACGATACCGTACGGTACCCCCGGATCACCCTCACCGCGATGGTCCTCTGCGCAGAGCGCAGCGCAGCCCTATTCCTCGCAGTGAGGCGATCCCCGCAAACCGGGGCAACATACGTCGCCATACTTCGGCAGACACCGGAGTACAGCTGCTTGCAGGCGGCGCTGGGTCCTTTGAGGTTTGGGAGGAGTCTGCCCAGTGCACTCGCCATCTTCACGACCTTCGGTCCCATCATCGCGAAGTGTGGGCCGAAGGTCCACCCTCCGTCGAGGATGAGCCCCAAATATTTTATTTGAGGGCTCATCCTGACCCGCTCCTCTCCGGTCTGTAGGGTAGCCCCCGGTGGGGGTCCCTTGCGTCCGGTCCCGCGGAAGAGGAGGGCTTCGGTTTTGTCAATTCCGACACGAAGCCCTAAACTCTTTATGCGGCTGATCACGAGGTCAAGTCCGACCTCGGCCAGCCGCGTCGCCTCCTTGAAGTCACGTCCCCGAGAGTAAACGAGGGTATCATCCGCGTAGCAGATGACACCCATCCCGGGGAGGAGACGGCCTCGCAGGACCACAGGTATTGTAGTGTGCCGCTTGTTCACATCTAAAAATTGCCAAAGTTCACATTATTTGCCTAGTCAACAGATTTGTTGCTTAAACTAATAAAATATCTTAGTATTTTTGCCTATCCTAAGCCAGAATTAAAGTATTAAGGAGAACTGGATCATGCTTGTTTATCTTGCTACCCTGTTAACACGTAGCGGCGTTTGGACGTAGGTAAACTACTTGTTTTGTGTCGAAAGTGCAGCTAGCTGCTAGGGTGTCCAGACGACGCGTAAACAATTAGATAATTGTTGAGTAACTTTACTTAAAAGTTTATTATTATTTACCTATTTTTTTACACAATTCGAACGAGACTCACGTACCGAGTATTCTCCTCACTCGACTGTTTAATCTATTAAGACTCTAGTCTTAGATAATGCTAAAAGCAATCTCTACCAGCCACCCTTAGGACGTACAAAAGCCCATATACCCGTATGATACGATGGGTAGACGCATTTCTCATCGTTAAATTATTCATACTAGTGGTCGCCTAATTGTCAAAAAAAAATTACGTATATAAATTAGTAAATGAATGGTGTCATGGGACACCAGGTAGGAACGAAGTTCCTTTGAATAATATAGAAGCAACACAATTTGTAAAAACTTCGAATTTTTAATTATTAATTACTTAATTTATTTGTTCTTAATGTTGTAGGTATTTAATTGTTTTAAATTCTGATTATTTTTATCTCATGTGTGCCCATTAAAGACATATTATTGTAGATGACAAGAGGGTGGAACCACTAGATATCTATCCTAGACCCCGGACTGCTCTAGCTGCTAGTGTCACACAACCCTCCCTGTAGTCCATGGCACTGGTATCCCTAACCCCAGATCCTTCTCTTATATAATCCTTTCCACCTGTACTTCTTCTTAGCCAAGAATTCCCAAGGAGGGTTGATGTCAGGCAGGCGGCCGGTCGTAAAATATACCATGTCAAATCCTTTTACAACATGAGTTCCATGAGTTTTAGAATTGACAGAGTATGCGATAATGTTGCCTCTCCCCTCTTACCCTGTCTGTACCTCTCAGGCGACGCACAGACGCAGCACCTGGCATCTGTGGGAAATGGACAAGGGTTGCTGCACCAGGGACAGGGACAGCGTAAGAAGCTAGTCCGGGAAGTAAGCCTGAGGATTGCGAGTTGGAATATAGGTACGATAACTGGAAGAAGACGAGATCTAGCGGATGTTTTAGAATGGAGACGTATGAATATAAGTGGCGTGTAAATATAAGTGGAAGGGACAAAGAGCAAGAGAAATTGGGGTAGGTTATAGGTTTTATTATTGCGGCAGCGATGAGAAAAGGAATGGCGTGGGTATAGTGTTAGATAAAGAGCTCAAGAATAAGGTGACGGATGTGAAAAGAGGGAATAATAGAGTCATTGTAGTAAAACTATTGATGGAAGACTCGGTTCTAAATGTAGTTAGTGTGTATGCGCCGCAAAGTAGATGCGACGATAGTATGAAAGAATCTTCGGCAACTACAAGCTGCCCAAGCTGTTCAATACTGAGCTCCAGCTGGCGAGCGAGGTAAAGTATTTAGGAGTGATACTCGACAGCAAGCTCAACTGGGGCGCGCATCTAGATGCGAAACTAAGTACAGCCACCATATCCTTCTGGCAGTGCCGTAGAATGATAGGTAAGACGTGGGGCCTCTCCCTAAAAATCGTTCTATGGCTCTATACAGCAGTGATACGGCCCATAATATGCTACGAAGGTGTTGTATGGTGGCCACGCACCAAACTCATAACGGCACAAACTACAGAGCTTCCAGCGATTAGCATGTTTAGCTATCACAGGAGTCATGAGGACGACACCAACTGCAGCGTTAGAAGTTATGCTGAACCTCCTAGCCCTCCACCTCTTCATAAGGCAGGAGGCAGCTTCTACAGCGGTAAGGTTAAAAACACTTCATCTTTGGAAAGGAGGATTGTCCCCCCAAGCGGAGGTTTTAAATGAGATGATGGAAAAAGAACTAATGCTGTTGGCGGTAAGCGACAAGTTTCCAAAGCAATTTGTTTTCGACAAAAAATATAAAATACAGCTTCATGAAGATACAAACGAAGCCCTGAACACAAAGGACGTAAGGATCTTTACTGATGGCTCTAAGACTGGATCAGGTACAGGATACGGTGTATTCTCTGAAGATCTCAACATACAAATAGCCGCCCCTCTGGGTGCTCACAACACCATCTATCAGGCGGAATGTACGGGTATCATAGCAGCGGCCTCAGCTACTCTTGTTCGAAAGGTAAAGGACTACTCCATCCGAATCCTCTCGGACAGCAGATCAGTACTACAAGCTCTTCAAAGTCACTCTATCACCTCAAGACTTATCTACAACTGTCAACAATCCCTGATGGAGGTATATAATAACAACAACAACGTAACTCTTCAGTGGATCAACGGTCACAGTGGCTCCCATGGTAACGATGCCGCTGATGAACTGGCCAGAAGAGTTTCGGAGATGGCTACGATTGAACGACAGAACCAATTGTCCCCCTTCCTATAGCATGGCCTACATCAGTCATTCGACAACACACGAAAGAGCTACATAATAAATACTGGATGGAGGTGAGTGGATGTAGACAGGCCAAACAAGCTCTCCCACACATAGATCGGAGACTGTCTCGTAACTTAATGAATCTCACTCGCCCACATTTACGCAAAATTACTCATATTATTACGGGCCACGGCCCATTCAACAAACATCTGTTTAATCTAGGTTTTACCGACAGCCCCCTGTGCAGAGGCGTGTGTGCGCGTTGTTCTGGAGTGCACGGGCGTGACCACCTACCGGGCCAGACATCTGGGTTCACCGAGGACTCGACTGTCCGAAGTCATTGGTGACACCAGAGGTTTGATAAATTTCTTACAAGAGTTAGGGTGGCAGGACTAGCTGCCCACTTGTACACGCAAAATAGGCGCACAGTGACGTCGAGTTGCGGAAACAAGCCCGTCTTTACTTATACTTATATATAGTATGAAAAAAAAAGTTCTGGGAGGATTTCGATGCGGTAATAATGAGAATACCAGAATGTGAGGAAATATACATTGGGGGGGGGGGGGGGGGGCTTTAATAAATATCTGGGAAGGATGAATGACGGATTTGAAAGAGTGCATGGGGCTGAGATCGTGGAGTCACAAACCAAGATGGCGAAGCTCTACTGGAAACAGCCTTGGCCTTTGACCCAGCCATAGCGAACAATTTCTATCAAAACGGGAACACCAACAACCCAAATTGACTACAATCTCTTAATAAGAATCAGGCTAAAATCGGCCAAGGTCTGCAAGGTAATACCCAGTGAGAACCTTGTTTCCCAGCATAGGCTACTGTACCTAGACTTAACCTCTGAAAGTCCAGCGCTTAAATAAGAGCCCGAATCCCCCCGAAATGATACAAACTGGATGATAGGGAATTAGCTGCAGAATTTATTAAAAAAAATGGTTGGTGAAATGATAGAGATAGGAGATATTGCAGAAATGGGATTGAATGAGTGCTGAAGTGAGATGGTAACGTGGGTACGAAGTCCAGCGAAGGATTTCTTTGGGGAAACGAAAGGGAAAAGGAAGATAGACAAAGAAACATGGTGGTGGAATGAGGAGGTGTGGACGGTTTTGAAAGAAAAGAAAAATGCTTTCAAAGAACGGAAAGGGGTGGAAGATGGAAATGATAGAGAAAAATAAATAAAAAGATCAGAATATCAAAACAGTAAAAAGAAGGCTAAGAAAGTTGTCGCGATTGCAAGGGCTAAGGTGAAAGATAAGTCGTACGATTTTTTGGAGAGCCCACAAGGTCAAAAAGATCCTTTTTAAATATTAAGAGAGACATAGATGAATGCAAGAGATATAAATCATATGAAATGTATAAAAGACGAAGCAGGGAAGATATTGACAGACGACGGAAAAAACAAATATAAAAAAAAAAAAACAGAAAATAAAAGGACGCTGGAAGATTTTAATAAATTAATTATTTAAATTAATTATGTAATTGGATTAATAAATTAATGAACGAAGAAAATGAATAGAGCAGAGTGTTAGAAAATGTATGTAGTAATGAAGGAATGGTGAAAGAGGTAAGTATAGAGGAAGTGAAGATGGCAGTGCAGAGTATGAAAAATGGAAAAGCAGTTGGGCCAGATGGTATACCAGCGAAAATATGAAAGTTTTTGAATGCGAATGGATGGAAGTGGCTGACTTTATTCTTCAATAAGTTGTTGCAAGAAGAGGTCATACCTGAGGAATGGTGCAATAGTTCACTGGTGCCCATCTTTAAGAATAAAGGTGATATACAGGATTTCAACAGCTATCAGAGAATAATTCTCATGTCACACAGTATGAAAATATGGGAGAAATTGATAGCGCGAAGAATGAGAGAAGAAAGTGAGATAACACAGAACCAATTTGGGTTTATGCCCGCCCGGGGAACTACGGACGCCATATTTGCACTCCGCCAACTTTGCGAAAAATACCGACTTGCACAAAAAGACTTGCATATGGTGTTCATAGAGCTGGAAAAAGCATATGATAGGGTCCTCCGTAACATTCTGTGGTGGACTATGAAAGAGAAAGGCGTGCCAGAAAAGTATGTACGACTTGTTCAGGAGATGTATGATAGAGCTAGTACCCACGTAATAAGCACTTGTTCTGCGATTTCAGCGGTTTGTCTAGTTTTATACATATTGCCTTGGATGTTGTATCACTACCAATCTGCTCCGACTTCTGGTACCTCGGGTCATTAATCCAAAATGACGGCAATGTAGACCGTGACGTGCAAAATAGAATAAATGCGGGATGAATGAAATGACGACAGGACTCGGGAACAGCTTGTAATCCATGAATGCCCCTTAAACTTAAGTGGAAAATTTACAAAACGATCATAAGACCTGTCGTAATGTATGGATCAGAATGTTGGGCAACGAAAGTGACGGATGAAAGAAAATCGCACGCAGCCGAGATGAGAATGCTGAGATGGATGTGTTGAATGACGATGAAAGATCGGATTAGAAATGAGTATATAAGGAGAAATTTGAAAGTAGCACTGTACCCGGAGAAACTGTGGAGCAGTAGGTTAACGTGGTATGGCCATGTAATGAGGAGGGATGAACGCTATATTGATAAAAGAATGTTAGGGATGAATGTCGAAGGACGAAGAGCGATCGGCAGGCGAAAAAAGCGATGGATGGATTGTGTGAAAGAGGACATGAGAAAGAAAGGAGTAAGCACTGAAATGACGAATAATAGAGAGGAATGGAAGAAGAAAACATGTTGCGCCAACCGTACATAAGTGGGATAAGGGCAGGGAGATGGATGATGAAATAGATGACAACAGAAATATTTAGAATGATTCTATAACGAACAAAACATTCTTGTAAAAACTTTTAAATAAAACTACTACCGAAAATTAGAAAAATAGCGAATACCAGCAACGTGGCGCCATACCGAGCGGGGTATGCAGAGGGGCGTTGGTCACGTTCCATCCATATATTATGCCTCAAAAAACTTATTAAAAAACAGTTACTGTTATAACGATTAACAAAGACATTGAGTTTGAGTAAAATCTAAATCATGGAGATTTTCCAAAATCTAAGTATAAATACTACATAAACAATAATAGCTAAACCTTTATTTATTTGATTACTTACTTTTGTGTTTTTTTTTTTATATAGTAGTAGTATGCAAATGTAATATTTAATAACAAATAGACTAATATTTTTTAAGTGTATATTTGGTAGGTATAGATTGCATTTGAGTCGAGCAAGTCACTGAAATATTAATAATTTAAAATAATATCACACAATTTTGAGGAGAACTTTTAGTACATATTAATTCAATGTCACCAATCAAGAGATAACCAAAGTATATCCTATCGTCTGCAATGATTGGCGATGATTCATAATATGTTCCCGACTAATTGTAAGACTAACAGAATATGTACTAATTAATTTATGGTTATACTCAGTTATACCTACTACTCGTAGTATAGTCTGGTATAGACCACAAAGTACATTGAATATAGGAGAGACTGGGAGAGACTATACCGGATACCCGATTATAATCATTAACCATTACCATTTACCCGCCAGTCGCCCCCGCCAGTTGCTTGACGGCCGGCAAACAAACTGGGAGTGCTTTTTGTGTGTCAAATCTCGGTGAAAAATAGTTTGTATAAGTTGTGTTTTGTTTAGTAGAATCAATCAGTGTTATACAGTCATCGTATGTATTGACATACTTGTGATGTGTTAAAAATAAATTATTAGCAGGATTTTTGTTTAAAAAATGTGAAGGTATCTTTTATTATTTCATTTACTAATTTAAATTGATCTATCTCTGTAATGTCATAAAATTGTGATTATTAATTTGAATGCATTATTCTTAATAACTAACAATAATTTTTAAGAACAGAGTTTTCGTATGTTCGTGATTAATTAAATTATTTAAAAAATTATAATTATTTACATTTAAATAATATTATCCCGGACAGATTCATTTATTCAATAGAAATAATGACTGTCCTGATAATGATTAATTTGAAGACCGTACTTAATACCTACGGACTTTATAGCTAATTCATACCTAAAAGATATCAAAGGAATATGTCCTTCGCTTGCAAGAAATGAAATCATATGATACTTTTTTTTTAATTCATATTATAAACTCATTTTCACTTGCGTGGTCCCATCATCCATCTTCCATTTATTTCCATAGGAGTTTAAATGTTCAAAGACATAAAACATATTCCTATTCTATTTCTATCATAATTTCGAAAACTTTTATTTCGGTATTTTATATTTTGTTATAATTACAGCGTTTCAATAACGTAAACGTATAAACATTATGATACATAAAATATAACTTTAATATACATATATCAATAAATATAATCTTTTTTCACATGAGTGGAGAAGCGGGCACAATCTAATATAATATAAAGTAAACATGTTAAAATATTAATTTATTAATTGCTTTAACTATATAAATGAGTCATTCACTCCGTTTGAAGCAAGAACTGCGCATATTTAGAGTAGGTAATTTAATATAAATGATTTTTTATCGCTGGAGTTTCCAAGTGCTTAAATTATTTTTACTAAATGCATTCCCTACTATTTAAGTAATACGTTGTTTTATATTATTGTAGATAGTATTGTTTAGTTATATACTTATAAATAGTAATTATTATTTTTAAAGAGATCACTGTTAAGTAATAAAATCGCCGCCGGTTGTTTTGCGTAATTCTTTTATTTTGTAACGAAACGATATGTTCCCTTTTCGTGTAATAATGTAATAAAGAGTAAATATATAAACGCATATTTGTAAACATTGAAACACTTCTCGTAGTACCTATAGTACACACGTTTTGTTATATTACGGTTCTAAAAATATGAATATAGGAACAGCATCGTGAATCATCAGTTCATATAAAAGTGTTGAATTTAATTGAAACTGTATTCGATATAAATAAAGCTATTTATTTATATCGAATAACTTACGAATTTTGACTTATGAACTTTATATAAGTAGTTCCTTTTCTGAAAGGACAGAATGACTCATTTGTATTTTACAATTAATTCGTGTTTTAAATATGATTTGTAGTGAGTTTAAATATGATTATAGTAAGGATTCATGGCAGAAAACTGACATATTTTTTTTTGGACGAGTTCACGAGTGTTGGTTTTTGAGCGATGTATGTATGTACCTAAACACAATCCTCACTAGAAAACGACTCTGTTCACGTGCCGCCATTGTGATAACAACTGACATTATTTTATCATAATCTTCGTATAATTAACTAATATCTTCGTATTCGTACTACAATAATTAAATGGGTGTGACACCCCCACAACATACCCAGTGTTTGGCAGAAAAAAAAGCGCTTGCTAGCTTTGAGAACGAACTATACAGTTCGGTCACATGTTTCTTTACTCATTTGGTTCGGTCAAGAAATAATTATTTACGAACTACAATAGCGCTGACACAATACGCAATTTTTGCTTATTTTGTTGGTTTAGAAATTTAGTTTATAAGTGTGTAATTAATTTAAAGTATAATTAAGATTAATAATAACGTCAGTCATTATTTAATATGTTATTCATAATAAGTAATTTTTAATATCAATTCCGTAACTACACAAGTAGGTAGGTCACATTTTGTGCTTGTTCAACTAAAGAATGGATTTTCATATTTATTACCTATTCAAGTTTTTAGAAACAATAGAATATAGTAAGGATAGGATCAAAATCAAAATAATATAGTATGGGCGTTATTTAATCATTATTTTTCTAAATTAAAGAACAATATTCAAATCTGCCCCACATGTGCAGAAAATTGATATATTAAATTATTTATGGTTTATTATAAACTAGATTTTAATAATAAAAAAGTCTAAAAGTGATCAAAGCTACGGTTTATAATTAAATTTAAAAAAAAAATATTTATCGTCCCGATTGCGTCAATACTGATAAGTTATAAAATACCTTATTTTTAGGAAGTTTGTTTTTGTTTTTTTATTTACTACAAGATAGCTTTTTAATTTTATTTATTAGCACAATGTGGTTATAATATCATCGATTGTCCCAGATTCACATAGTATAATATAATAGAGTAGATTTAATATGGCTGTTTTACTAATAATAAACATACTTATTAATGAACTAGCGGCCCGCCCCGGCTTCGCACGGGTATTTAACAAAAATTTTAAAAATTATAAATTTATATTTTTTATCACCTACACCTGCGTCGATACTGGAAAATATTTTATAATAGACGGATTGAGTTGTCAAATCAACTTCGAAGCTAAAGCAACCCCCTTTTAACCCCGTTAGGGAATGAATTTTGATAAAATACGAAACACGTCTTCAATCAATTCTGTTAAAGAATATTTTATGCGAAATTTGAAGTAGATTGGACCAAGGAACTACGTTGTCCCATACAAACTTTGCCCCCCTGTTTTGCCCCCTTAGGGGTAGAATTTCGTAAAATCCGTTCTTAGCTGACCTCTCCTCGACAAAAGGAATATTCCTACCAAATTTCAAGTCTCTAGATCTTATAGTTCCAGAGATATCGTGATGAGTGACCTTTCGCTTTTATATATTAAGATTAAGATTATAAAACGAACTCGTTAACAGATTTATTATATGTATAGATAGTACGGATGAAACATTTAAACTGATTTTTTTATTAATTATATTTTCATTGATGAATATCACTTTTTAATAAGTATTATTATTAATCAACAAACAAATAACGACCAAATATTTTAAATTTTAACAACAACAACAAACAAACAATCAAGACCGTAGTACCCTACAGTATTTAATTAAATGCAAAAAAGAAAAACAATTTTTTAAATACGGGCCAGTGTCATTCTTTTGGCCGAAGTTTTGGTCAGCGCAATTCAGAAAATTATCTGCGCCATCTATCGTATGATATGGTAGAATATCGTTTTTATATTTAGTGACATTTAAAATAATTAATATTTAACATAATATTATATTAATTGAAAATGATGTTTATCAAAAATATTAAAACGATTTCTATTCCTATCCGACATATTTAGTAAACTTTTAAGTTTAACAAAATAATAACTCAAAAATAAGTTTTGTGAGTTTTTAAGATTCGTTAGACCAGATGGCGTCTATGTCGCGTCTAGGCGTATTTCTATTTTCTTAAATATTTATTTTTAAATTTAATTAAAATGAAACAAAAACTAAATTATACTGTGAGTTATGAATATTTTTTATGTATTAAAGTTATTTACATTGGTTATGTACTTACAAAAAATTATAAGAGATGGCGCTGATTGAAATTAAATCGCGCTATTAAAATTTATTCTTGATGATATATAGTGTATTAATGAAACGGAGGTTTTAACACCCCCCCGATAGGTACAGTACACAACCGCACCACACACCACACTACTCACCTACACCGTCTCCGCCGACGGAGACGAAGGGGCGCTTGTGCACTACACGGAATTTTACTGCGCGGCGTCCGATTTTTTACGGTCCGACATGGCACGCCATATAAATGTATAGAGCGTTTGTGCACTATCCGTAATTTTACTGTCCGACATTTTACTTTTCTCTATTCCGGACCGTTTTTTTTTGAGTCTTAAAAAATAAATAATAATAAAATACAAAATATTTAAGTATTATATATAAGGAACATATATCAATAAATTGATTGTATTTTATTAGTTAATATTTGAATAAATAAATAAACGTGTACATTTATACGTAATTACGTATATATATTTTCATAACTACGATTTGTCTATCAACTTTGTTATAATATTATTTACCAAAACGATAAAAATCCTAGTTTATTTACATATTTATGCACAGTTAAGTCTTTATACAAATATTTTATTATTATTTACATTATAATCTTAAAGAAAATCACTTCTAAGCGCCATCTCGTTTGAGCGCGGTTAGTTATTGATTGGTTTGAGACTTAAAAAATAAATAATAATAAAATACGAAATATTTAAGTATTATATATAAGGAACATTTATCAATAAATTGATTGTATTTTATTAGTTAATATTCGAATAAATAAATAAACGTGTACATTTATACGTAATTACGTATATATATTTTCATAACTACGATTTGTCTATCAACTTTGTTATAATATTATTTACCAAAACGATAAAAATCCTAGTTTATTTACATATTTATGCACAGTTAAGTCTTTATACAAATATTTTATTATTATTTACATTATAATCTTAAAGAAAATCACTTCTAAGCGCCATCTCGTTTGAGCGCAGTTAGTTATTGATTGGTTTGAGTCTTAAAAAATAAATAATAATAAAATACGAAATATTTAAGTATTATATATAAGGAACATTTATCAATAAATTGATTGTATTTTATTAGTTAATATTCGAATAAATAAATAAATATGAACATTTATACGTATATATATTTTCATAACTACGATTTGTCTATCAACTTTGTTATAATATTATTTATCAAAACGATCTAAATCCTAGTTTATTTACATATTTATGCACAGTTAAGTCTTTATACAAATATTTTATTATTATTTACATTATAATCTTAAAGAAAATCACTTCTAAGCGCCATCTCGTTTGAGCGCAGTTAGTTATTGATTGGTTTGAGTCTTAAAAAATAAATAATAATAAAATACGAAATATTTAAGTATTATATATAAGGAACATTTATCAATAAATTGATTGTATTTTATTAGTTAATATTCGAATAAATAAATAAATATGTACATTTATACGTATATATATTTTCATAACTACGATTTGTCTATCAACTTTGTTATAATATTATTTATCAAAACGATCTAAATTCTAGTTTATTTACATATTTATGCAGAGTTAAGTCTTTATACAAATATTTTATTATTATTTACATTATAATCTTAAAGAAAATCACTTCTAAGCGCCATCTCGTTTGAGCGTGATTAGTTATTGATTGGTTTCATTGGATTCAAAACTACCGGTATCTTATTGATATACAAGATGGCGCTATACGTATCTGCAGTTTTTTTTTAATTAAACTATAAAATAATTGTTTAATAAATTCTATTCTATCACAGAACACTATATTAGAATAATTATGTTAAATAACTAGTCTAAAATCTCTTATCTTTTCAGTGATATAAAATTCGCAAGGGTACTACCGGTAAAATTCCGTGTAGTGCACAAACGTCTATTCGTGTTTTTCATTGCCAAATCGGACCGTAAAAAATCGGACGCCGGCCAGTAAAATTCCGTGTAGTGCACAAGCTTGTGCACTACACGAAATTTTACTGCGCGGCGTCCGATTTTTTACGGTCCGACATGGCACGCCATATAAATGTATAGAGCGTTTGTGCACTATCCGTAATTTTACTGTCCGACATTTTACTTTTCTCTATTCCGGACCGTTTTTTTTTGAGTCTTAAAAAATAAATAATAATAAAATACAAAATATTTAAGTATTATATATAAGGAACATATATCAATAAATTGATTGTATTTTATTAGTTAATATTCGAATAAATAAATAAACGTGTACATTTATACGTAATTACGTATATATATTTTCATAACTACGATTTGTCTATTAACTTTGTTATAATATTATTTACCAAAACGATAAAAATCCTAGTTTATTTACATATTTATGCACAGTTAAGTCTTTATACAAATATTTTATTATTATTTACATTATAATCTTAAAGAAAATCACTTCTAAGCGCCATCTCGTTTGAGCGCGGTTAGTTATTGATTGGTTTGAGTCTTAAAAAATAAATAATAATAAAATACGAAATATTTAAGTATTATATATAAGGAACATTTATCAATAAATTGATTGTATTTTATTAGTTAATATCCGAATAAATAAATAAACGTGTACATTTATACGTAATTACGTATATATATTTTCATAACTACGATTTGTCTATCAACTTTGTTATAATATTATTTACCAAAACGATAAAAATCCTAGTTTATTTACATATTTATGCACAGTTAAGTCTTTATACAAATATTTTATTATTATTTACATTATAATCTTAAAGAAAATCACTTCTAAGCGCCATCTCGTTTGAGCGCAGTTAGTTATTGATTGGTTTGAGTCTTAAAAAATAAATAATAATAAAATACGAAATATTTAAGTATTATATATAAGGAACATTTATCAATAAATTGATTGTATTTTATTAGTTAATATTCGAATAAATAAATAAATATGTACATTTATACGTATATATATTTTCATAACTACGATTTGTCTATCAACTTTGTTATAATATTATTTATCAAAACGATCTAAATCCTAGTTTATTTACATATTTATGCACAGTTAAGTCTTTATACAAATATTTTATTATTATTTACATTATAATCTTAAAGAAAATCACTTCTAAGCGCCATCTCGTTTGAGCGCGGTTAGTTATTGATTGGTTTGAGTCTTAAAAAATAAATAATAATAAAATACGAAATATTTAAGTATTATATATAAGGAACATTTATATCAATAAATTGATTGTATTTTATTAGTTAATATTCGAATAAATAAATAAATGTGTACATTTATACGTATATATATTTTCATAACTACGATTTGTCTATCAACTTTGTTATAATTTATTTATTTATTTGAATTCTTTATTGTACAACAAATACATTAATATAAGTGTGTACAAAAGGCGGGCTTAACGCTACTGCATTCTCTACCAGCCAACCTTGGTATGTACAAGAAAGTATTGTGTGTAGGTGTACAATAAACAATAAACAATAATAAAATATAATATGACATTATATAACATAACAAAATATAATACAATATAATATAATACAATACAATACAATACAATACAATACAATACAATACAATACAATACAATACAATACAATACAATACAATACAATACAATACAATACAATACAATATAATACAATACAATACGATACAATACATTACAATATAATGTAATGTAATCAAATATAAAGTGTGATAAAATAATATGACGATACTCCAGCTCAGTCATTGCGGCCAATATTCTCCTGATTAAGGAGATATTTTTTTACGGAGATTTTGAAGGAGTGTTTAGAGGGCGCTTTCCTTATCTCTTCCGGTAGTCTATTCCATAGTCGTACGGCAGTAACAGCGAAAGAGTTCGACATAAATCCTGAGCGATGTGATGGAAATGTTAACAAAAGGTTTTCCGTGGAGCGCAGTGGCTTATCATGAGCGTCGGCTCTGAACAAAAAATTATAATATATATAATTATAAATATTATTTATCAAAACGATCTAAATCCTAGTTTATTTACATATTTATGCAGAGTTAAGTCTTTATACAAATATTTTATTATTATTTACATTATAATCTTAAAGAAAATCACTTCTAAGCGCCATCTCGTTTGAGCGTGATTAGTTATTGATTGGTTTCATTGGATTCAAAACTACCGTTATCTTATTGATATACAAGATGGCGCTATACGTATCTGCAGTGTTTTTTTAATTAAACTATAAAATAATTGTTTAATAAATTCTATTCTATCACAGAACACTATATTAGAATAATTATGTTAAATAACTAGTCTAAAATCTCTTTTCTTTTCAGTGATATAAAATTCGCAAGGGTACTACCGGTAAAATTCCGTGTAGTGCACAAACGTCTATTCGTGTTTTTCATTGCCAAATCGGACCGTAAAAAATCGGACGCCGCGCAGTAAAATTCCGTGTAGTGCACAAGCGCCCATAGGGTTCAACGGCTCGTACGCGCCTAGGCACGTAGAGCAGTAGTCCGTTCACCTCAGCGCTCCGCATAGCGACCACCGCCACCGCCAACCGACGCGTATAGTACTTCAGAGCCGCCCATAAGGAGGCTCTACTTTCTAGGCTGGACCTTAAGGTGTCCGCCCCCCCGCCCGGTGTCGCTGTAAAGGCCAGTAAGGCCAACAGCATAAGTCCACCCGAAAAAAAAAAAGGAGGTTTTAACAAATTTATTATTAGTATAGATTTAAAATAATGTTTTAAACGGCAAAAAACATCATAAAAATAGTTTAAACCTTTTTTATTTTATTTTTTTTGTTTCAAAACGGAATGTTTTGGTCTTTTAAAAAAAAACTGTTTTTTTTTCAACCTCGGTCAATTGCATTACTCTCGGCAGTATTACTCAAGTTTCAATAATTGAATACTAGCGACATGATCGAGTCTATCGGTAATACTGTGATACTATCGAATGTATCAATACTATCGGTTGAACAATAGTATTAATCCTTTTTAACAATCGATTTTATCGATAGTATCGATAGTATTGTCACGTGCAAAAAGTATCGATAGGACTATCGATGTTGTGACTGATTTTCAAAGTCACCTATCGATAGATCTCCAAAACAAGTGATAAGTGACGGTGCAGTCTAAGATGGAGTGGGATAACCTGTTAGGAGTTGGCAGAATCGGTTTCTACACTGGATTGTAGCAAAACGCTCAATCGCTTGACGGCACATTTTTGACGATAGGGGTGGTGACTAGCCACGACCAAAAACTCCCAACAAAGCAGACAAGAAAAAAAAATTTACCCTGCCGGTGATTGAACCCGAGTCCTCCCGTTTAATATTTAACAGCACTCACCACTGCACCAGGGTTATCATTATTTTCGAGTTAATATATAGGTAACGTCTCATTATTACAATGCACCTAATTGATTAAATGAGTTATTACGTAATACGTAGTCAGCGAAATAAATGTTTCTTTTTTTTTACTAATATTTTATTGTTCGTTACACTTTATGAATATGAATTGAAAGAAACAGAGTGATAGAAACAGAACTAGGGAATATTTATATTACATGGAAATAAATAATCGTCGTCGTAGTTCGTCTAAGAAGTTGTCAAAAGAAATATGGAGATTTGTAGTGTCGAAGTTATAAGTGGGGTTTTCAGCGAAATGAGAATAACTTATTTCTCAAAAGTCGTCAGAGGTATCCCGAGTCCTCCAATGTTGTCCTCCAATCCAACCTCAAATGTTGAATTTATTGCATTGGTGTTCATGACAGGGGATCGTGATAATGCGCCTGCGTTAGCGTGCGTGCGTGCGTGCGTGCGTGCGTGCGTGCGTGCGTGTTTGTGCGTTTTACTATTATTATATTATTTTATATGTATTATTTTATTATATTTTATATATATTATTTTAGATGTAGAGATACTTTTATGAATCAAATTGAATTATTATCACATATATAATAATTATGATAGTGTGTATTACTTTACATATATATGATAGTGTAGTACTTTATATATATATATATATATATATATATATATATATATATATATATATATATGATAGTGTGATATTCAAGATTTTCCAATCTGAGTTATTTTATTAAGGATAGGAAGATGATAGGAAAAGTATTAAATCAAGGGGAGTGTTTCAAGTGGTACTCTCTAACAAACAATTGACAAATCACAAAACAGTAGGGGTGTGCGATAATTATCGATAATTCGTAAATACTCGATAAATTTCCATTCGATAATTATCGATAAGTGTTATTCGATAATTTTGATCCGATAATTATCGATAATTTTTCATTCGATAAATATCGATAGCTATCGACCGATAATTATCGATAACTTTCGTCAACTATAGATAATTTTTATCCGATAATTATCGATAATTGTCGCCAACTATCGATAACTTTTCTTTCGATAGTTATCGATAACTGTTCATACGATAATTATCGATAACTATCGATAAAACGATTCGATAATCATCGATATTTTTTATCGATGAACATCCTTACTTCTACCAAACAATTGACAAATCACAAAACAGTAGGGGTGTGCGATAATTATCGATAATTCGTAAATACTCGATAATTTTCCATTCGATAATTATCGATAATTATCGATAAGTGTTATTCGATAATTTTGATCCGATAATTATCGATAATTTTTCATTCGATAAATATCGATAACTATCGATAAAACGCTTCGATAATCATCGATAGTAAAATTATCGATATTTTTTATCGATGAACATCCCTACTTCTACAAAACAATTGACAAATCACAAAACAGTAGGGGTGTGCGATAATTATCGATAATTCGTAACTACTCGATAATTTTCCATTCAATAATTATCGATAAGTGTTATTCGATAATTTTGATCCGATAATTATCGATATTTTTTAATTATTCGATAATTATCGATAACTATCGACCGATAATTATCGATAACTTTCGTCAACTATCGACAATTTTATCCGATAATTATCGATAACTGTCGCCAACTATCGATAACTTTTCCTCCGATAATTATCGATAACTATTCATTCCATAATTATCGATAACTATCGATAAAAAGATTCGATAATTATCGATAGTAAAATTATCGATATTTTTTTCCGATGAACATCCCTACAAAACAGTTCGCGTGTAGATTGCGTGGCGCCACTGTCTCATTTTACTCGATCGCGGTCCGATGGAGTGTAAGACAGAACGCTTAGGCTAATCGTGCCTCTCTATCGCTTGTTCTGCGCTCTCGCTCACTAATTGTGACAATGATGATGTCATCTTCTTCGAACGGGCACCCCTTCATCAATTTACTAGACGTTATCACGTCAAAAACTGCTGCAAAATACTGCGACTGCGTAAAATACTCTTATTATGAACTAAAAAGAATAAAACAATTTACTAGCCTTCATTTGATACCCGTATTGATACAGTAAGAAAAAAAAATTCAACTCCCCCCCCCCTCATTCCCGCCATTTGCGGGCACCATTTTGAAAATTTATATAGCCTATGTCACTATTACAAATTTAGACAAATCCAACGACACCTCATATGTCAAAAACCGTCCAGCCGTTTGGGCTGTAGGGCGTGCCAAAGAAATGGGCATACATATAACATATATACATACACTCGAAAAACATAACCCTCCTTCTGTCGCAGTCGGGTAAAAAGTATTAAAATACGAATATCGAGAGTACAGGTAATTAATATTTTAACCGACTTCAAACGATGAAAATAAGAAGGAGGTTCTCAATTCGTTTATATTTTTTTTTTTATTTTTTTTTTTTATGTGTTACCTCATTATTTTTTACTGGCTGCATCGATTTAATGGTTCTTTTTATATTCGAAAGCTGATGCTTGTCATGTGGTCCCATTTAAATGTGAGTGAGATCTGACTATAGTTTTTAAGTTGTTTCTAATAATATGCGTATTTTTGTTTCACACAATTGTTCCTTGTGACTCAATTTGTTTTGTAAGACTGTCAAGTGTTATATTTTTTGTTTACTACGAGTTAAGCTATACAATATTATTTTTTGTTTGTCAGATTACGACTCTTTTGTAGAGTTACGTTGCGCTGAACGTTGAGATAGCGCGTTTTAAGGTAGTTCCAGCGTGGTGAAGTGTAGTCCTACCTTAATACCTTCTGCCTTATATCGTTAGTTATAGTAATCTGGCAACGTTGCTCTGAGTGTTTTATATATTTTTGTTTATATTATGGTCCTAGTACCTAAATACAAATAGTATTGCGCTTTCTAATAATAGTTTTATTAAATTAAAAAGATGAGAGCGTTATGCACAGTGTTGCCAGATCACTATAAATTTAAATTAAAATTAATATTTATAATTTTAATAAATCCCCCACCCCCCCTCAATTGATGGATCTATAGAAAATTCTGCGTTGACATATATCTGTGTTTCAAGGATAACTTACGAGCACAGTATCTATTTAAATATATTAAGTACCTTAAACAGCTCATACACATTACAACATATAATTTAAATAAATATCTTAAAAGTTATCGCAAAATAAAAACTAACCACATCATAATATACTACGCGTTCGAAACGAGCGGGTCGCTAGTAGAAACTGAAACTTACACATGTAATATAATATAACTATTTTATTATTGACTTTTTAGCAAGTTTATTAACATTTTTTTTTTTTGCAGGAATTTGGCTGTGATTAAACTATGGAGAATCAAAATAAAGATAAAGGTATGTAATTAAAAATATCTAAGTGTTATGTTAAAAATGTTTTTTTTAATTATTATTATATATATAAATTATAAAAATTTATTTTAAATGTAATGTTCCTATTTTATAGACTTCAAGAATGTTCATTATGAACTCTACTGAATCCCTTTTTTATTTAGAAGTACGTATAGGTACAATACACATTTTATATAACAATAATTAGTCACAGTATTCAAATTGTGTACTTGAGGCTGTCGTATGACAGATTGGTTACGGAGCAATTTACCCAAAATTCTGGTTTAAGAATCTTTATTTCCCATAAGAACTAAATTCACTTACATGAAAAATGTATTATAAACTAAAATTAAGCTAAGAAGGGTGGGCTACAACAAGAAAAACAAAAATTGAGGGAAAAATTAAAATACAATATATCCTTACAAATTGTGTTCGAGAAGGTAAATTCTAATCCAACAAATTTTGACGTGAAATGAACAAATAGAAAGCTTAAATTTTAAATTACATTTCCATTATTATTTGAAAAAAAAATCGGATCACAATCGAAATCAGAATTTTTAAAATCACACAATATCCTTACCTCAAATAATGTAATGAAATGTAAAAAAAAAAATATGAACAAATTACGTACTTTATGTACTAAAAGGCAATGCTTGGGTGGGGCCATGTTTAAGGTAATCGATTTTTTAAAAGCTAACGTTATAGTTACGTGTGCTACATTGTGCATGCTAGCAAAGAAAATATTTACGCATTTGTTTGTAACTTAATATTATTTAGTTATAAACATAATTACATCTTGATCATGTAGGCTGAATTATATTGTTTTAATTTTATAATTATTAAAAAAAGCATTATAGTATATATATTAGTATATATATGCATATTGTCTAGATAAAATAAAATTCACAGGCTGAAACAAGAAATTTGACAGCATAAATTTCCTCATCTTCGTATGATATGTAGCCAATCAACTAGTATACTAAATTATGATGCTTATTAAGATGCATGAATTAGTTGCGTATGGTGGTTAATAAGCCAATACTCGAGCAATGTAATTTTGCAAATATTAATTAATATAAATACAAATATCTGCTTCGAACAAATTGAATCCGCGACCGCCTTCTTTGGGACGACTACTCGCACCACTACACCACAATGGTCATATAAATGTATATGATACCTGGATTAAATGAATTGAACAATATCCGGCTGTATATATAATAGCTCTATCGTAATGATATATATATGGATCGAACAATCGCGACGTAAATTTGGAATTTGTATTTTTTGTCATTAAATAACTAACCTTACTGGCTTACATTCGAAAAAATCTTTAAGGAAGAAATTATAAGCGATTAAAAATCGAGAGCCTATACCCAAGCACAGTGACGTGCCATTGGAGAGGCCTGTGTCCAGCATCGGACGAGAACGGGTTAATGATGATGATAATGAGATATTGTAATGTTTAGTATAAGCCTTTCACTTATGGCGTGATTCTGAATATATTTTCAAACTGATGCAGAATTACTTTATCAATGAAGTATCAAAGTACTTAAAAATAACTTAAATATGTCTTTTTTTTCAGTTCTACAACAAATGTCAATGTTTAATTTTGACGCACCTATTAAAGTTTCTGTTATATTAGAAGAAACGGAAACTGATGAATTGAATCCATTATTAGATAAAATGATTAATCGTAGTATTCCTAGTCCTTCTAAGATAAAAAATACATTAGAAACAGAATTACGAAATGAATCTACAAAAAGTTTTTCTGGTGTTTGTGTTGATACAGTGGATAACCATATACTTAAAACGAATTATGAAAACCATTTCAGAATTGGACAGAATTTATCTAATAATAATGTAGGAAGTAATTACTTACCTACTTATAAAAACATTAACAACAATTATGGTACCCCTAGACAGGAAAAAACAACCCAAAATGAAACCAGTTTTAGTCAAAATGTCAAAACTCCAATAAATATTCCTTTGGAAATAAGAAATAGAAATATTATAAATTTGTTAGATTCAGTATCATATAATTTTATAAAAATTTCAAATTTTTATCACATGGTTATGCCATATCATAAAGCAAATCGTTTAACTCAAGAAAAAGCTATGCAGAGATATTTAGAATGCAAATATTATTATTATAATTGTTCCTTCCAAATTGTCAACTTTCTAATACTACCAGTAGCTACTAATCAGGCTTTCATTGAAAGTTTCATTGAACGAACAATTCAACTTGCATTGAATATGTCTTGCAGATACAGAATTACAAAAGAATTTTTAATCCACATTTTTAAAGATATGATAAGCTGGTCGAAGCAACATAAAATATTCTTAGAATGTAAAACTCGAAATCAGAATTTTACGCAATCTTCTACAGACAATACTCTAAAGAAAACACACACAAATAGTCCTAATAATGTGATTTCAAAGAGTCATTTAAAAGACAATGTAGATAGTGTTTGTATTTTCTCCTGTGGACCTGAAAACAGAAAATTAACTATAAATATTGCACCAGAAATCCTGAACAATCATATAAATTCTGAAAAAGCTGTTGATGCGTATAAACAAAACCCACAAACTCATACATCTCGAAAAAATATTTTAACAGATGATGAATATTACGACTTTCATAAAAAAAGGAGCCGAACAGAAGATTTGTCAAGTATTTATACTAGAAGTGAACCGCAAGCAAATTTATCTTCTACTGGCTTATTAATCAATGAATCAGGAATAATGAATTTAAATAATGAAGATGATCAAATTGTAATGTCAAGATCATCAATTTCTCGAGATAGTGGGATTGTAAGTCCGAGTTCGAGACCGTGTTCCGAAGACTCAATGGTAACCATGTTATTTTTAACTACAATTTATTACTATGATAATACACAAGTTACATAATTACATTTTTTAAATATATATGATTATAAATTCAAAGTAACACAGATTTGCCTGTTCTTATATTTGCTTTTTTTGACGTAAATTTTACTGAAATTTTGCTCTAATAACAATAATATACTTCTCTTTTATTTAATAAATATAAATAATTAAAAAAAAATTAATATCGGTTCACTTTCAGATCATATTTGAATTTTGTTGTCATTGATAACATATTATATTATTATATATCTATTAATTTTATACAGACTTGCCCTACAAGGTAATATGTTTAATAAATGCCTGTATTTTTGTTTTAGACTACACACGACAGTATACCTAACCTAACTGTATGTAAGGTTTGCTACTTAGAAACACATAGGATATGCCTAGGATGTAATCGAGAACATTATTGTAGCGAAGAATGTCAGGTAATTATGTACTTGTTTTCAAATTTTCTAGTAAAAGTGACTATCAAAAATGATAAAAAATGATACATACACACACACACACATATGTATATATATATATATATATATATATATATATATATATATATATATATAAACAATAACAAGTTAAGTATACCAATAAGTAATTCGAATTCTTATTATAACTCTTTCTCTATAAAAGCAATAAGACTGGAATGAACTTCCACCTGACATTCGTCAATCTCCTTCTGTATCTGTCTTCAAAAACCGCGTTAAGAACTTATCTATGATTTGAATACCTATCCTCTACTATTTATGTTTGTAACTTGTAGATACAATATAATCTACCTTATTGTTTTATATACCGTGTATATGTATTATATTTTTGTATCAATTGTGTCTAAAGTACATAACTTCAGTTTAATATTGTATATATTGCGTATGTATGTGTTTGTATGTATATTATCTTTTATTATATGTATTATCTCCTATTATATGTATATACCTATGTATGTGTATATATCTGTGTACATGTATATATACCGACGGCGCAGCCTTCGTAGCGAGAACTCCCGGAGAGCTTCAGACTTTGTTGGATAAATTTACATACGCATGTTCGCTGTTCTTCGTGTCCATAAATGCAACGACGACCGTAATTCTAACGCAGGGCTACACCTACGTGAACCCTTGAAAGTAGTTGACAAGTTCTGTTACTTGCAGTCAACTGTGTCGAACAATCTTTCCGTCGACGAAGAGCATCGGTATCCGCATCGGCAAAGGGACCACGACGTTCGGCAGGCTGTGTACAAGAGTATGACAAACACCTTACCGCCAAGACTAAGATGATAGTCTACCAAAACGTATTAAGCATACTTTTGTACGGAGCTGAAACCTGGATGTCGTATGGCAAACAAGAACGACGACTTAACATTTTCCACATGTGCTGTCTCCGTAGCATACTTAATATCACGTGGAAGAACAGAGTAACAAATGAGAGAGTGCTGAGGTTTGCACAGCTTCCTAGCGTTACCGCTCTCCCCAAACAGACCCCTGAGATGGCTGGGGCATGTGCACCGAATGAACAGTGCTCGTTTGCCCATACAAACCTTATTAGGCCAAATTGCGTTTGCGAGGCGAAACGTAGGGCGACCCATACTACGTTTCAAGGATTGCTCTAAACGAGACATAGTAGCATTTAGCATCGATCGCAACTCTTGAGAAGATCTAGTATCAAACCGCAATGAGTGGCGGAATACCATCTCCATGGGTTGCAAAACCCACGATAGCGCCTGGTTTAAAGACCTAGCTCAAAAGCGTTCCAAGAGACAATCGCGAGAGGGCTCCTCCACCGATGAATCCCCAACACGCGTGTCCAAAGTGTGGACGAATAGTGGCGAGTTGTCGCATTATTTATGAGAGATGATTTACACAGACACTGTTTAAATCATCTGTCAAGATGTTACAGGCCTTATGATGATGATAATTTATATATATATATATATATATATATATATATATATATATATATATATATATATATATATATATGTGTGTGTGTGTGTGTGTGTGTGTGTGTGTGTGTGTGTATATATATATATTGGTTGTATATATTACATAAATTTATACCATTAAAGATGCACAAGTCCGACGATATTAGAAGAGTCTTTCTTTTGGGTAGTCTGGAAGATATCACTATTTAGTGATAAGACCGCCAGTTGCATGCTCTGTACTAAATCTGTAAGCTTTGCGTTTTGTATAATTTTGTAAGTTAGTTTTGTGTGTGCAATAAAGAGTACTTACTACATTACTATCGAAGATAAAAAAGGTGTACAAAAGCGGTATTATCGCTGAAAGAGCGATCTCTTCCAGACGACCTCTTCCATACAAACCAACCAACCAACAAATATACTTGAAATATTTTTTATATAATTATTATGACCTACTGGTCAGTGTAACTTATAAATCGCATTTGTTTCAGAGGATAGACTGGCCCAGTCACAAGAAGCAGTGTGGAAGGCGGTAGTTTGTAATCAATTAAGGACTAATGTTACGTTTGTGATTCATTCAACTCGATGTGTCATTTAATAATATTAAATATAATATTGTAATTTTATGAAAAGCTACTAATAATATAGTAGTCACTTTGTCCTCGTATTATTAGAAATCTTTCTGACAATTTACTTGTAAATTCAAATAATGCATGCACCTATAAATGCTTCGAATCTGATGTATTTGCTATGATACATCACGCTTGTGTAGATAAGTCAATTTTATTACATAAAAATTTTATATCAGTTGCTTACTTGAATTATTTGTTTACCAAAAAATATATATATTTATAACAAAAATTATAATTTTATTTATATTGACTAGACTCCCACAAAAAAAAAACGATGAGAACGCGTATTAGTAAGTCAAGAGATCTGGAGGCACGGCAGTGCCTCTGCCAAGTCGAGCAAAAAAAAAAGTGGCACAGCCGTACTATCTTTATCTCGAAGCAATTCAGGCCATTTTTGACCCCCTATAACTTCGTTGCGGATAAAACTAGAAGTCTGAATTTTCAATACCCAAAATAATAACCGTGTGATAATGCAATATTATGATGACATGGTGCTAATCTGATGGAGGAGCTAGAAGTGGCCATAAGAACTTCGCAATGCAACGACACAATCTCATCGAGTGGGCTCGTCTGAATCTTCTTGACGAGTAGTTTGTCTTTCAATGGTAACCAAGGTCTGATGATGGAGCTGGAAGGTGGTCATAGGAACTCTGTAATGGACGACGTAACCCAACGACTTTCAGCTCTTTTAATTCGTCTTGACAAGTAATTTATTTTTAGATGGTTACTAGGGTCTGATTTGATGATGGAGCTGGAAGGTGGCCATTGCTACTTCTCAATAAAATGACACAACATCATCAAGTTCGGGTTCGTGTCAATCTTCTTGACGAGTAGTTTGCCTTTCAAAAGTAACCAGGGTCTGGTGATGGATCTGGAATCTGGTCATAGGAACTCTGTAGTTAAATGACGCAACCTCATCGAGTTTCCACTTGTTTAATTCGTCTTGACGAGTACTTTGTTTTCAGATGGTTACCAGGGTCCGACCTGATAATGGAGCTGGAAGGTGGCCATAGATACTTCGCAATGAAACGACAAAACCTCACCGAGTTTGGGCTCGTTTGAATCGTCTTGAAGAGTAGTTTGCCTTTCACTGGAAACCAGGGTCCGATGATGGAGCTGGAAGATGGCCATAGGAACTCATTAACTGAACGATATAATCACATCGAATATAGGCTCGTTTGATTCATCTTGACGAGTACTTTAATGTTATATGGTAACCAGGGTCTGATGATGGAGCTGGAAGATGGCCATAGAAACTCATTAATTAAATGACATAAACCCATCCAGTATGGGCTCGTTTGATTCGTCTTGACGAGTACTTCAGTGCAAGATGGTAACCAGGGTCTGATGATAAAGCTGGAAGGGGCCATAGGAACTTCGCATTGAAACGACACAACCACATCGAGTTCAGGCTGTTTTGAATCATCTTGACGAGGAGTTTATCTTTCAATGTTAACCAGGGACTGGTGATGGAGCTGGAATGTGGTCATAGGAACTTTATAACGAAACGACACAACCACATCGAAATCGGGCTCGTTTGAATCGCCTTGACGAGTAGTTTGTCTTTCTATGGTAACTAGGATCTGATGATGGAGCTGGAAGGTGGTCATAGAAACTCTATAATGAAACGACGCAACCCCATCGAGCTTCGGCTCGTTTGATTCGTCCTGACGAGTACTTTGTTTTTAGTGAGTTATCAGGGTCTTATTATACATGGCGCGCACATTTCCAAGTCAATCTATCTATTTAAAAAATTAGAGATTTTTAATATTGATATGGTCACTATAATATGTTGTTAGGTTAGCTAATTACGTAATAGCTTAAGACAGAGAAACCCTTAAGTAGAGATTGAATAATTTAGCCGACTTGGTAATACATGGATCACACAACTTTTTACGGTAGAGTAGAAGAACTGAGTTGCGAGACTTGGATTTTTTACAAGTTATGTTTTTGATGGCATATATTTTTACAATAAGATGCACGCACAAAAGTTAAACTAATTGTCAATAAAACTTTAATGTCAAACAAATACTATGTATTTTTATTTTCATCTATTGGACAAAAAATAATTTTTTATTTTAATTTATTGAAATCTTATAAAAAATTTTAGGAACCAGAGTTGATAATTATTAGATATAACCAAAGACACAAAATATTATTTTGTAACAATTAATTTTAATTACCAACAAGTTGCAATTAACCTATTGATTTACAAAAGTGATTAACATTATAAAGAAAACTATTGACCACTTGTTATGTACGCATACGTTTATTATATTTAATTTATTATTTTTGTTTATTTCTACGAAATCTGTGTAGGTACATGATCAACACAGCCCAATAAGCTTTTTTTAACCGACTTCAAAAAAAGGAGGAGGTTCTCAATTCGTTTGTATTATTATTATTGTGGCGGACGGCAGGGACACGTCCAATGCCCGCACTGTCGTCCTGGGACAATCTCCCACTTAGCCTTCGTTCACACGGCATTGTCCTGCACGTTTTTTTGCAGTATACGTCTTAACGTATAAATAGTGACCATACAATTTACATAGATCCATTCACACGTCGATTCTACTGCAAAAAAACGTGTACCGCTTATACGTTTAAACGCATACTCAACGGACTTGTCAAGCAAATCGAATGAACTTTGACGTATTCGGTTCGCAGTGGCATATGGTATAGCTTTGTCTCCTTCACACGACACGATGTCATACGTTTTTTATCGAATAGCAACCGAAGAAGCGTTTAGTACCTGAGCGTCTTTTGGAGGGGTGGTACATATTTTATGTTGGATTTGGTTTGATATTCAAAATGGTTGAGGAATCTTCTATAGATAACGAACTATTAATTTCTTTAGTGGAACAAAATACCGTTTTATGGGATAAAACTTTGGAACTTTATAAAAATCGCGTCGCAACTCAAGCGGCTTGGAAGGGAATCATGGTAATAATTGATTCTAATTTTGAAACAAAGGAAGAAAATTTTTTTTTTTTTAATTAATAGGATGTACCCAAAACCTTCTGTTTTGTCGGCCGCGAGACCTTTGGCGCCTTCGATACCAATGTAAAAACACAACCAAGCGTGGATGCATCAGTGACGTCTACTCACTGTGACAACTGTGTGGAAACTGCGGCTATTCGTTTTTACACGAATGAAAATTTACCATATGAACACCCGGTTGACTATACGTAAAAAAAACGATTACAAAAAAACGTGCAGTACAATGCCGTGTGAACGAAGCCTTAGTTGACGTACGCCCTTGTAGTACCTTGCGCTGGTTACGTACGCCACCACACACCCCTGAATGCCTATGTACTACACCACGAACCTGGCAAGACGAATTAAATGAAACATCAATGTTTCTTCTAGATCCGCAGGTTTCGGCTCGAGTTTTGTTTTATCCTTGTTTTGCCTCTTCGACGGCTGTGTAGTGTGTTGCGTTTCGTATTCTGATTCGTATTTCTTCTTAATTCGTTTGTATGATTCGTATGACATTACTGAGCCCGAGTTGTCTCGCTTATTTACGTCCCCCAATACCGTATCGAGGACCGCGAGTTTTAGTCCTATTTAATTCGTGATTTTCACTATGAGCCGAAACCTTTGGAGCCTTTATTTATTATTTTAAAGTAAAAAAACCCTAACAATTTATATATATTTAGATACTTTAAACCTTACTCTACAACATAAAGTATAAATTAGATACATTACCTTACATAATAAAAATTTATTAAAACAAAACTTATAAACCTTTCATCAAAACAACTTTCACTATATACATTTTCGTAAATATTTAAAAAACTATAAGTCCTACTGACTTGAATCTTTTTGTAAATCTAGTTATGAGTCAAGACCTTTCTTATAACACTAATTTCAAAACGATATCTCTATAAACAAAAATTTCATTTTCAACTTACGTAATTATTTACAATACAAATCCTTATTATTTAACACAAAAATATTTGACAAATAAACCTTATAAAATTATTCTGACATGTATCGACTTAACTTGGGGTCTCGTCGCCGACAATTTTTTTTTTTTTTTGTGTTTGATACCTCATAACTTTTTCACTGGGTGTACCGATTTTACTGATTCTTTTTATATTCAAAAGCTAGTGCTTGTTATGTGGTCCCATTTAAATTTGAGCGAGATGTGACTATAGTCGGTGCCAGATAAGATGTCAATAGCGGTCATTCACTCCTACCTACCAAGATTTTCATTACTAACGACACAAAGTATACTTTGTTCCTTAAAATAAGCGATAAACGACACTTTCTCATATCGCTTGAGAATCATAGTACCGGTCGGCTAGACCTACAGAGGCTAAAAACATTTTATTTAAAGTAATTACGTAATCGGCTTACGAAATAATTAAGTTGCTTATTATATTATTATTCCTAATTCAAATTTATTATGTCTTATTGCAAGAAAACGAATCTTTTATGCTAATAGAATAAAAATAAATGCTTATAATTATAAATTTGAGTGTGGCGTAAAAGAAAATTCAGTGTTAAGAATTGTATCAACATGAATAGATTTGACACTGATAGGTTAGCTTTAGAGCACTGTCGGTATACATTCCTGGAAAATATAGAGCACCCGAAACACGACCGAACGCAAGCGAACTCCAACACGGAATGTTTAATCAAAACGGCGGCCAACGGTGATGCGCTCCTGCCGCGATGGGTACGTCGAATCGCAAACGGCGTAAGTTCTGAATTTGTATTTTTGTGTCATGACATTATTTGTGTTATGTATTAAAGGGAAAAATAAATATTTTGCCATCCTGATTTCATAAGATACTTTAGATAAGAACTTATATCCTTACAATATGCTTCAAGTCCAGATTAATTCAGTATTTTATTATTGAATAATGCTTAATTACAAATATATATTTGTTTTTATGTATTATTAATTTGTTCCAACAAATTGGAATAATGTCAAACACGAAAATACTTTATTTAAAACAATTAATTTCTTATAGTAATTATCCTTGATTTTGTATTTTTTGGGGTTATGCACTTTTATGTGTTTTTGCTTTTGCTTTCGGGTATTATGATACTCCAGCGATATGAGTTTTTCGACAGTTTTGCGACAGTTTGTTCGGAGTGAGCGATAGTATCGCTCATAATGCGATTTCGGGGTAGAAGTCGTGGCAATGACCTGTATTGACATGCTAAATGGCACGCACTATAGTAGTTTTTGAGTAATCCTTAATAATGCGTATTTTTGTTCCTATGCCCGCGCGTCGCCGCTCGGATCGCGTTTCACCCAATCGTTTTTGACGTGATAACGTCTAGTAAATTGATGAAAGCTACTGGGTGCCAGTTCGAAGAAGATGACGTCATTGTCACAATTAGTGAGCGAGAGCGCGGAACAAGCGGTAGAGAGGTACGATCGGCTCGGCCTAAGCGTTCGACTCACGATCGGCGGTCGGCCTAACTTCGACGCGTCCGAGTAGAAATGACAGCGGCAAATGACGGCAAACTGTTTTGTCAATATTGAAGTAACGTCAATTTATTGTTTTAAAGTTATAATAGTGACAACAATTGCAGCAAAAAGGGCAATTAATTCTTGCATTTTAAGAATTTGATTAGCGATATAATTTCATATAGGTATTTGTTATTTGATTATTAAAAAAGTAACATCGGTCGGCGAGTGCAGTAGGTAGTATTAGGACTCATATAATTACGATCGTATAAAAATTTAGCTGCTTTTATTTAGTATATTTTTATTATTTTCATAAGTGATTAATGATGATCTAATTTGTTTTGCTAACTTTAATTAAGTTATTAAACTTAACTTCTGTATTAAACTTGATTATTTCTTGTATTACATAATTATCAAAGTATTTAACTTTATTTAGCTTTTAAATATTAAATACAATTACCTGCAGCTTATATACATATCTATAAAAACTCAAAATTGTTCAGGGGAAAAAAACACCTATCTTATTGACTGACACCCATCCTTTGCAAAAACTACATAATATTTGAAAATCAAAAATTAATGATTTATAACCATAGTTTTAAAAATATTTATGTTTTAATGACAAGTTAACGCACTGCAAGGGAATATATTATTATATCAAGCAGATTTTGGGAGGCTTTTCAAAAGCATCAGTTTCATGAATTTGATTAATGGTTTCAATTTCATCGTTTTAAATTAAAACTTCATTAACATTAATTTGATTAAAGTTTATTTCTAAAAATAATTGCTCGTTATAATAATAATGCTTAAATTACTAGCGAGCACTTATCACATGTTGCAAAAAGCAGTAGAACTGACTACATGTAGATTGTAGAAATAGAGTAAAATTTCTTCAATTTCAATCACTGTGGCCAACCACAAACATAAATTATTATATATATTTGTTACATTTCAGTAAAAATAAACAATCAGGTAAATAATAATACTCTTTATTGCACACCACTAAAAAATAACAATATTTGTAATGAAAAAAAGAAAGATGTACAAAGGTTTTAATTACGCGGTTTATGTACATTTGGCTTTGGCCCATGCCATCAACTTCCCGGCTATCTGAGATTAAATAAGAAACATATAATAATAATAAGTATAATTTATCTATATCTATATATATTATTGAACAGGTGGAGTGAAGCAGTTAGATAATAATAATATACTTTAATGCACACCAAAACAGAACTAAATTAAGGACACAAAATAACATCATTATAAGTTGTACAACCAGGCGGTCTTATTGCTAAAGAGCAATTTCTGCCAGACAACCCGAGAGTGACAGTAATATTGCATTTGCAAATGGGCAGATGGCATAACAATAATAATATATAATAAATAAAAAATATACAAAATAATGATAATTCAGTGATAATAATTCAATTCCATTCATAAAAGTATGCACTTTTTCATCAATGTTTTCTTATGACGTTATCACGTAAAAATTATCGTCCGTAAACCGACTTTACAGATAACCATTTCTTTTTGTGGCTTAATTTGTTTTGTAAGACTATCACGTATTATGTTCTTTATGTTTACTATGAGTTAAGCTATACAATGCTATATTTTGTATCTCAAATTACGACTCTGGTATAGAGTTATGTTTCGCTGAACTTTGAGATAGCGCGTTTTAAAGCACGTCTTGTATTTAAAAGATCATATCTCAAAAATAGTTATACGAATGTGTAAGGAATAAATTTTCATTAGTGTCCGACCGAAACAGGTTTTTCAGCCGCAACCGAAACCGAAACCGAACTTTCGGCCATGCTCTCAGTTTCGGCCGAAACCGAAATTGATACCAGCGTGGTAAAGTGTAGCAGTTTTTTTTTTACACTAGGAAATGCATTTGTCGGCGACGAGACCCCAAGTTAAGTCAATACATGTCAGAATAATTTTATAAGGTTTATTTGTCAAATATTTTTGTGTTAAATAATAAGGATTTGTATTGTAAATAATTACGTAAGTTGAAAATGTAAATTTTTGTTTATAGAGATATCGTTTTGAAATTAGTGTTAAAAGAAAGGTCTTGACTCATAACTAGATTTACAAAAAGATTCAAGTCAGTAGGACTTATAGTTTTTTAAATATTTACGAAAATGTATATAGTGAAAGTTGTTTTGATGAAAGGTTTATAAGTTTTGTTTTAATAAATTTTTATTATGTAAGGTAATGTATCTAATTTATACTTTATGTTGTAGAGTAAGATTTAAAGTATCTAAATATATATAAATTGTTAGGGTTTTTTACTTTAAAATAATAAATAAAGGCTCCAAAGGTTTCGGCTCATAGTGAAAATCACGAATAAAATAGAACTAAAACTCGCGGTCCTCTTTACGATATTGCCGGGACGTAAATAAGCGAGCCAACTCGGGCTCAGTTATGTCATCAGTATATATCATCGTCGTCTACGTCTATACCCCTGCTTACTGAGTTCGCTACTGCTTTTCAGTGTGCTTTTGCGTTCTTGGTGCAGCGTTTTTCACTATACTAGTATTGTCACGCGACTTTGCCCGTTCGTCGACCCATCGGTGCAGCTGTACTCGCCTCCGTTTGTGCGGTTAGCTTGAGGAAGCGGCCGTTGTGCTGTCCGGCGGTCCTAGTCTAGCCACACTCTAGTGTTGAAAAGGCGCAGTTACTTCCGACGTCTATAATATAGTATAGACTAGCGGAAGTACTTGCAGGCGGGATACCGTCACCTAAAATACTCCGCGCAGGTGGTTTCACCACGCTAAATCCTGTGGTGTGGCAAGACGGGATAACCTCTTCCCTTATCCTCGCACCCACCATCACATTGGAAGCTTCCAATAGTCTACCATGTCGGAGGGGGATCCTCTCCTCGAACAGCGTCGCAGGAGAGGGGGCAGATCGGGTGTCCCGAGAACGGTGGTGAGTCGAAACATTTACGATAACACCACCACCCCGGTCGACGTGCCCAGCCTCCGACCTAGCGTTACAAACCGCCGCCCCCCAGTTCCTCGGGAAACCGCTGAAGAATGCCTCGAACCCGGCGTAACTGAGTTTACGCATGGAACGGAAGCGTTCAAGCGAGTCCGACACGAGGACTCCACGTCTGACTCCTCAGACGCCCAGGGCGAGGATAAACGCCCTAGAAAATGCTCTCCCCTGAATCCGCCAACTCTCATAGGCAGGGGCCCACGGTGGTGAAAGTGAAGGTGTCCAAAGACCAGGCCACACCCACGCAAACTCGCCGTAAGTTGCGCAAGAAACCGCCACGTAGCCTCTCGCCCTCTCCATCTCCATCAGCTGCGTCACCATCGCCGAGCTCATCTCGTTCCGCCTCTCCTCGCTCGGGAGCACAGTATGTCCGCTTTGTGGAATCCGGGGATGGGATCGAGGCTGGTGGGAGCTGGCCTCGAGACTCAACCAGCTACGCAGTGCTCGCCTCCCCAAAGCGTCAAGAGGAGATGAATATATCCGAACCCTCGACTGCTCAACCTACTACATAGTATGCCAAGGTGGCAGCAAAACCACCGTCTCCGCCAAAGCAGCAAGCTAGCCAGCCGGTCGCGGCTACTCGTGCAACCACACCTAGGAGTTCCTACCCCCCTCTTGTTGTGGAGTGCCTACCCAACTGGACCAAGCACTTCAAGGCGTTAAAGGAGAAGCTTGGCCACATTCCAAATGCCCGCCCTTTTGGAAAGGGGGTGAGATTCCTCCCCAAAACCGAGGAGGAGTTCAGGAAGGTACAGAGCTACCTGGTGTCAGCTGCCGCGAAAGATCCGGCCATTTCGTGGTATTGCTACAGCCCAACTAATGAGCTCCCAACAAAAGCTGCTCTGCGGGGTCTACCAGCTGACACACCACCGGAAGAAATTGTGAAAGCCCTTCAGGAACATGGGTTCCCTGCGCAGAGAGCAAGGCCGATACCGCCAAAGAAGGGGCGTCCAGGTTGCCTCTTCTATATCCAATTGGCCCATCTCCCACAAGAGGAGCTTGCTAAACTCTACGCAATCGAGGAGCTGCTCAATATGCCAGGCCTAATTTTAGAGGCATGGCGTGGCCGGACAGGACCCTCGCAATGCCACAGATGCCAGGCGTTTGGCCATTCCTCGGCTAACTGCCACCAGCCCCAAAAATGTGTTCGTTGTGCCGGTGAACACAACGCAGGAGATTGCACTAGACGGAGGGATGAGCCACCGACCTGTGCCAATTGTGCACAAAGCCACACTGCGAATGACCGCCGCTGTGTGGTTTTCAAAAGAGAGGCCCGTAAAAGAGGGCAGACTATTGCACCTCCTCTGCCTGCAGCGAAACCAGCTCTTCACCAATCATCAAAGCAGAGAAAACCCCAAAAGGAAACCCCCACGGAAAAATCACTAGCTCCGATTATCAATGTTGTTGTGGAGGAGGCCATCGTCAATAATGAGGTGGCAACCCTAACAGCACCAGCGAATCCTCCCACCCAAAAGGGTAAACCCCTAAAGAAAAAGAAAAGAAGCAAGAAGAAGAAGCCGACTGTTCAAAATGAAGGTCGGATACCGGCAGCTTCTTCTACCCCGCGTGGCGACGCGGAAGGAAAGAAAGAGACAACCACTGCGAAGACGGTGGTCACCGCAGGCACTGAGGGCCTCAGGGGTACACAACCGATAGCAGCTCAGGCGACCGAGTCGCGAGAACCGCCGAAGGCCGCCCTGCTTGTATCATCAATAACAGGACAGCCACTTCAACACAATTCCCATAAACTAGATGAGGTGATAGAGTGCTACATTGAAGCATTAACCGCCATCCTGGTTGCCTACACCCAAAACAGAGATATAATCCCCTCAATCACAAATGCACTGGCCACACTCACCAACATCCAAGATGGCGGGATTTAGTCTGAGAATGCTGTAATGGAACCCTGGCGGCATCAAGGGGCACATCCAGGAGCTAAGGACTCTCACTCAAGTGGAGGACATTCACATCGTTCTCTTGGGTGAAACCAAGCTTGCGCCAAGCTCGGATCTCCGTCTCCCAAATTACTCGTGTATAGACATGACGAAATATCTCCCAGGGGCACGCCGTATAGGGGAACAGCGGCCCTGGTCAGAAGGGATGTCATACACGAAGAAATAAATACCCTGCAATTTGTCAGCACGAGGACAAAAGGCGTCCTGATACGTATGGGGGACACGGAGCTCCGAGTCTTCGCAGGCTATCGCCCTCCTGGCCAGGATTTCCACCCTGAAGACCTTCAGTGCATCTTCGTACAGCAGAGGCGAACCATAATGGTTGGGGATTTGAACGCGAAACACCCAACCTGGGGTTCAAACACCATGACCCCAGTCGGTCGCAAGCTGTACGAAGACGCCGAATTAAATGGTTATGTGGTCGTGGGACCTAGCTCTCCCACACACATACCATCAGACCCACGTTGTAGACCAGATGTCTTAGACATAGTGGTGCATAGCGGATTACCAAGCCCCGTCAACGTTGAGGTGATCTATGACCTTGACACGCAGCACCTCCCCTTACTGGTCACCGTTGACCTGCAGGACAGCATCCGTGTCCAGAAAGGTCCCAGGAGACGCATAGACTGGAGCTACTATGCGGCCCATCTTGAGCAGTTCGAATTGCCGTTCCCAATAAGGACTGTGCAGGAGGTCGAGGAGGCTACACAGGTCATCAGCAACCACATAAAGATGGCTATGGAGGAAGCATCCACTCCCATTAATATAACGACTGCGCAGCGGAATCCCCTACCAGGTCCGCTTAGGGCCATGTTGCGAAGGAAGCGCGACCTCCGCAAACTCTGGGCACGAACACGGTGTCCTAGAGTTAAGCGGGACCTAAACCGCCTGGCCGAGGAGCTGTCCTTTAAGCTGGAGGCCTTTAGGGGTTCCGAGTGGGAAACTACCATTGACCGCGCGGACGACTCGGACCTCAGCCTATACCGGCTATGTCGACAGCTCTCCCGCCTGTTCATCCCCTTTTCAATGAAAGGGGCGAACGGTGCTATGCCGCAAAGGACCGGGCAGAAATTTTAGGGACGTACCTGGAAGGCCAATTCATCCCAAATCCCCTCGTCAGTACAACGACAAATGGCGTCAGTGAACACCACGTAAAAGTGGAAAACAGCGTTCGGGAATTCCTGACGAGCAGCGTTCCGCGTCTGGAAGGAAGGTATTATATCTCACCTTCTGAGACGCAGAAGGTAGCAATGCGGCTGTCCAAGGGCAAAGTGCCTGGCCCCGACGGAATACCCAGCATGGCGATCCGTGGTATGCCCTGGAAATGTCTCGTCGCTCTGACCAGGCTTTTCAACGGCATACTACGCACCGGTCACTTCCCAGAAGCCTGGAAGCTGGGAAAGGTGATTGTCCTGCCCAAACCGGGCAAGGATCGACGCCGGCCTTCGAGCTATCGCCCTATAACACTCCTATCCCATGTTGCTAAGCTGTTTGAGCGATTGCTCCTACGACGAATTGTCCCACACCTTCCTCTCAGGGTGGAACAGTTCGGGTTTCGTAGTGAGCACTCAACAACGCTCCAACTTACACGAGTACTAAATCTTCTTGCCAGTGAGCTTAACCGGGGTCGTTGCACGGTTGGAGTCTTCCTCGACATCGAGAAGGCCTTCGACCGTGTATGGCACGAGGGGCTCGTGGCGAAACTGCTAAGCACCTCTCTTCCGCGGGCGTTAGTTAGATTGCTGGCCGCCTTCCTGGCCAATCGGCAATTCTTTGTTGCGGTGGAGAATGCCGAGTCCGGGATTCGTCCAATAAAAGCTGGAGTTCCTCAGGGCAGTTGTCTCTCACCACGGTTGTATGCGGTGTTCACAGATGACATTCAGTTACGCGGCACTGGCTTCGATGGTGGTGGAATCACGTCCACCGACCCCTACTGCGGGTCCGTCAGGAATCTCCTACGCAGCAGCAGCTGCAGCGCCGGCGTCTCCTAAACGCCAGTTATCACAGCAACAACAACAATCCCAAGCCAACGTGAAAATCGCACCCAGATCGGGGTACCCGCCTATCACAGCGGAGTGCCTCCCCAATTGGACGCGACACTTCGAAAATATAAGGCAACGCCTTGGACACGCCCCTAACGCACGCCCATTGGGGAAGGGAGTGCGCTTCCTGCCCGGGTCCATAGAGGAGTTCCGGGTGGTACAAAGGTACCTGTCGGAGGCCATGAAGCAGGACAGCAACATCTCATGGTTCTGCTACAGCCCGGAAGCAGACTTGCCTTTTTTTCAATCAATCCTAAGCTTAGTTATCGTTTGTTCGATCAAAAAAAATGTTTGTTCGTTAATATTCACATTAATTTCCGTGAGGAATCGTCTGTTAATACACCACTTTAGGGATCTGATCCCGATGAATTACTGTCGATTTTTGTCGATTTTAAGAATAATTTTGTAGCGACAACTATCTCGCCACATATGAACTGACGTATCCTACATCACGCTATCGAAGTTTTCAAAGCAATTGAATATATATACAAGAAACCGACAACAAACGTGAAGCGGCGCGTAGCCCACCAGATGCAACTCCCGTCTGGTCGAAGGATCCTTCCTTTTCAATGACAGCCTCTCAACCTCTAAAACTGGTGACCCCGAGCTTGAACGTCGGCGCAGCCTTCGCAAATCTACGTCATCGGTACGTCATCATCACTTCCTCAAGCTTTCGAGCAGCGAGTCATACAGCCAGCCAGCATCCACGGCTACTACGGGTATCCTGACCACAAGCATGCAGCGAACGCGCATTCCTGGTCATCGCCCACAGCCTTCGCAGTGACCTTGGCACAGCACACTGCACTTCGGCCGGTCAGCAAGCAGAGACGCACTTCTCTTCTGGTCGACGCAGCAGCCAGCCTCTACGCAGCACTGCACCAGCCCGACTCACTGGGGCATCACCGCAGACAGTTCCGACTCACCGTGAACTATGCGGCATCTGGTTCCGACTCACTGGAACATTCCACTGGCCCGGCAGGCATCACAAGATGTATGGACGACTCAACCTGCTATCGACCTCCGGTCTCGGAGGAGGAGTGATGTAGCGACAACTATCTCGCTACATATGAACTGACGTATCCTACATCACGCTATCGAAGTTTTCAAAGCAATTGAATATATATACAAGAAACCGACAGCAAACTTTAACTTTTTTAACTTTTTTTTTTCTTAAGATCGAAATTTAAAAAAATTATCTTTTTTTGCCTTTTTTTTAATATGAATTTGCACAGTTTTACATTTTACTCAACCAAACGTCCGCTCTTGTACCTGAGGTTGGCTGGTAGACAATGCCTTTAGAGTTAGGCTTAGCCCTGCCTTTTGTAAATTATATTTATATATGGTGTAATAAAACATTAAATATAAATAAATAATTAGAAACTTAGTACGTAATTAGAAACTTAATTAATAAAAAACTAATGAAAAAATCTAAATATTTTACTTTTTACATCTATGTATGTATGTATGTAGTAGTATAAATAGATTTTAAGCACTACTCATAAAATAAAATTAACCCTTTCACCGCCTGAGTCGGATTTATCCGACAAAAAATTTCGGGCTTATTCCGCCTGAGTCGGATTTATCCGACACAAAACCCCTGTGTATTATATATTCAATTTCTAAACGTATTATGATGTTTTAGCCTAAAATACATTTTTTTTCGAAAGTTTATCTATTCATCCTTTTATTTAGTGCTATAATTCAGATTTACTATATCAAGAAACAAAATAAAATACTATTTCAATTAAGGTAAATTTACTAATATTATCCCGGAGAAAGTGTATTGACTTCCAACGCCTGTGTCGTATTTATCCGACAGTAGTGATGAGACGTAATGTTTGAATTTATAAGATATGGAATATTCATAAACAAAAGTATTATATTAAATACCAAGTTTTTAAATAAAAAAAGTACATTAAGTGATTGTTATTTAATAACGTGTTGTTTTTGCTCTGTGTAAATCTATTTTTTGGTGAGAAATTAGCGATTTAGTTTTTTTTTGTACCGACAACTATAAATGGAAATTCCCATCCTTAGACTGTGTCCTTTTCGCCAGTATAGCCAGCGCCTGCGTCGGATAAACACGACCGTTCATGACGTTACAACCGAGTTGAGCCGTATGGAATTTTCCATTAGTGTTGCGCGTGTTTTTGTGATATAAGTTAGTAATTTTTACGTTCGTGTTTTAAAAAAATAATTATGTATATAACGGGACTCGGAAGTTTAAAACCAATAATAAGTCAACTAAATTGTTGCCCAAAATATTTGTTTGTTAACTGTATGATGCAAGTAAATAATTTTTTGATCGGTTATACCTACTTCCTATTATTGAAAAATGTTACTTGTAATTGTTAGACTGATTAGGTACTACTGAGAAATGAAAAGGCGAGGTTCATTCAGTATAGTTATAGCTCAGTATAAGAATACTTAATTTAATTAAATACCTAATAATAAATCGATCAATGTTTTATTTGCTTACAAAAAATGACGGATATTTTCATAGAGTATACAGTAGTATGTACGTAGTTGTTGGTTAACCAAGCTCGTAAATAAAAATATCATTATTATAACGAAATATCGACATCGAAAAATTTACCTACAACAACCCTATTTGTTGTAGGTATTTATTGTTCGACTTAGATTCCGGGCGCTGGGGGCACGCCAACTGATAAAAAGTCGGGCGGTTAAAAGGTTAAAAAAATAGTTAGATTCAGAGTTAACACTACAAGAATATATTTAAAAAATGTAGCCATTCAATATTTTGTTGTAGCACCATGTGACTAGAATTTCAACACTATTCAAAATTTCCGTAGTAATTTTACTAAAGAATAAGAAGTTTTTACGCACCGTCCTTTTGAAATAAAAGAACTCAGAACTGTAATTTTACTACAAAACTTACAACAACTCAGTTTGAAAATATTACAAATCGTCTGTCGCAAAATTACCTATCAGTTAACCCTATTTAGTAATATTATTACACGTTATTTTTAATTTTATGAAACAAATTTATCGAATAAATCTAGTAATTTTACAAAAATCTATTGTAATTTTACTACACAACTTTTACCAAGATTTTTTATTTTACTGAATTAACAGGTCTATCGAAATATTGCAATAGATATTTTTTTTTTTTTTGTATGATAGTCACTATTTGCAATTTGAATTACAAATTTTTGCTAGTAATTTGACTGACGACTGCACTTAAGTTAAATTTTAAATATTTCAACATTTTTTAAACACGTATTGAAAATAAAGCAAATTTTAGATTCAAAACTACAAAGCGGAATTGCAGATTGACAAAACAAATGTGATTTTAACAAAAAGTAGTAAAAATTCAAATAAAAGTTGTACAAAAAAATAATGTTTTACATTTTTTCAAATATTTTTTGCAATTTAAATTGCATATTTTGATTACTAATTTTATTAAAAATCGTAGTAAAATTAAATTCATAATATGTATCGAAAATTTACAAATATTTAATTCAAAATTACAAAGAATTATAAAAACACATAGCGTAGGTACATACATATACACAAACTGGTATACCCAGTCCAACTAGGTACATATCATTTCGAGTAAAACTGCCCTAATCAGCTCGGCTAGATAGCGTATACGAAACTTCGCGATATGTTTTCGTGAGAAATTCCTCAGTGTCTAAATAACAAACTGTGTGTTGCTAGTGATAACCTATAGCTCCGAAACATGGTCAGTAACTATGGACTATAGGAAAGCCCAGTGTCTTTCTTCTTATTATGATAATATGCAAAATTTATTTAAAAGTAGAAATTATTTATTTAGAAAACTTTTATAAAAGTACATTAACGTCTTGTTCAAAAGAAGATCTAATGCAATTACGTAGAGAACACTTAAATCCCGGAGAAATAACTAATTTAGAAATTGTATAGTATGTGCCAAATATGCAGATATATTTTACATTAATGGAGAGCCGTTAACCTTAACCAATAGCATTAAGCACCGCATTAGAATCACCGACGAAATTCCAGTTCAAGCCAAGAATCACAGATATCAATTTGTTCATAGAGAAGAAGTTAGAAATCAAATCGGTGCAATTTTCTCATAGGGCCCAGTTGGCTCTGATAGACTGGTTTTTTAAGCTTCTAGTCTTAAATGACACATAATTAAATTATAGTACGATTGAGAAAGAGCTGCTTGCTATCGTTTGGGCAACTAAGTACTTCCGGCCGTATTTGTTGTCAAACGTGTCCTTACCTGGACCGACAACAGTTATCTTAAGTTGGCTGGGGATAATCAATTTTTTGCAACTTCTTTTTTTGCTAATTCATCGCTGCCCGCTGTGCCATGCTGTTTGTCGTTTGTGCGTAATTGTTCGAGAAAAATTAATATTGTTTGTTCGTTGTTCGTTTCTCTTCTTTTTTTTTAATTTAAAAATTTGGCCTAAGCCTAGCTCTTGCTATTATAGTATCTAGGGCCTAGGCTTTTTTGCTTTTTTTTTTTCAATCAATCCTAAGCTTAGTTATCGTTTGTTCGATCAAAAAAACTGTTTGTTCGTTAATATTCACGCTGATAATTAATTTTTCAATATCACTATACACTCACCTTACTTCGATATATTTGCTACAGTTAAAAGACAAAAAAATGATTTTCACCCGCCAACTTTTTTTTTGGAGACGATAGGAAATACGTTTACGTATCCCGCCATCACCCACCACCACTAAAACCCACTAAAACCCAGCGGTGCCCTCATCGTCGCACAAGGACGCCACGAGATCGCTGGCGCATACCATCGTGACGCCCCGACGGTTGGCTCGCCTACGTGTGCCGCCTTCGGTCATAGAGCGGAGATAGAGATTCGGCAACAGAGCGGAGTCAGAGCGCAAGTCAAACGGCGCAGCGCAGTGCCCCAGTGCAGTTACGGGCAACGTGCCCCTCCACGCCGCACCGGTAACACGCGCCTCTGCGGTCGACCGCAGCCGGATAAGTCGGGCGAGTATGCCCGATACCTATGCATTTGAAGCAACGCATAGGGCGCTACTCCAAAACTTGTACTCTGGCCGAGCTCCACCCGACCAGGAGCCTGCCAGCCTCGGCCAGAACCTTAGCGGCTGGGATCGGGCATCACACCACCGTGCACCCTAACCCACCCGGTCCGATTGCGATTGCGCCTGCTAACCAACTTAAGAGAACTACCGACAACTGTATAGTTCGTTACCCAGCGCTAGCAAACGCTGTTAAGCGGTTTTTTTTTGGCAAACAAACCCATGGAAACAAGTTCACGGTCTTATAAAGAAATCTCGCAACGAATCCCAATTTGAGTACTAAGAGATTAGTAAAACCGTGTAATAACTTTTCTTTCGCGTCAACGCCGCTGTATGTCGTAGCTATCGAGGGATCGCATTTCTAATTATCAATCATATGGCGTATATTTTTCTCTCCTAAGTACATATTGTGTTATTTCATAATTGTTTCGCGATTTTGTAGTTATTTTTGTTTTGTAATTTAAATGGTTTTTTTTTTTTTATTTGACATAGTTCAAAACATAATTTTTCTTCGTTGCACATAACACCTATCTATCGTCATTCTTCTGGCGGCCGTAAATTGAAAAGAACAGCCATCATTAAGCTTACGTACCCCCCACTACTCGTTGCAAGACCTGTAGCTTAGACCGTGATGAAGATTGTCAAATTGCTGTCAGCTGTCACTGCTGTCAGTATTTCAGTGTTGGAAACTATTAGTGTTTATTTTTAATAAATAATATTTAATCAAGCTAAACATTCGTACAGAGTGGTTAATAAAATTGTATTAATTATTTAAGTTTTTTATTAAAATTTAAATTTCATAATGTAAATAAATAATTATAATGGCAAAACACTTACCAAATTCATAGGGAAAGTTCTAATAACTACGCCGTAGTCTCAGTCTAACAAAAATGCTAACATGCATTCCTTCGTTAAGCTGTTATAATGATGTAAAATTGATTTCTCTTTTTAAATATACAATGTGGTATGCTGCTTTATTACGATTTATTCGACGACGATTAGTATTGGGTATAATATTTGCGTCTTCCTTAACTTATTGTATTGTTAGTTTCCTTAGAGAGGTTAGTATCCTGAACGTTTCGACCAATTTATTTAAGTTTAACTTAACTGTCGTATTAGGAAAACTCAAAAAAAAATCTTTGTTTTATGTAAATCTTTCAATACTAATCATTTATTTTAGGGGAATGGCAGACACATGGTTTATCAAGATATATCTTTAGAAAGAAAGCCATTTGTATGGAGAACATTACAAGAGCATAATGAAACTAATGAAATCTCATGTAGAAACTCCCTCCAAGGCAAATCCATTTTAGTAGATGATCGAGGTAACATATTTTACCCATCAATTTATTTATAAATGTGGGGCATTTTTGTAATGAAATGTGGTGCAAAGTTTGATGTATAATGCTAAATGAATCTCCAATAATACGTGCTATTCAATAACTGAATAAACTCTCAGATAATGATATAGACATCTTTGCCCATAACCTGCCGAAACTAATAGAATAAAATTAGTCCGGAGGGTTCTTGAAAAGGGGGAATAAATTAATGAATGTTACATTTTATGTCCCTGAATTTTTTAATGGTAAATTATATAATGTATATAATATGTGTATAATTGTATCTGTGTTTGTTTATCCATGTGTTGTTTGCATGAACACATACTTTCCTTTATCTGCTTATAACGTCATATTAGATTTGTACTGTTAGGATGTTATAATTGTGCCTTAAATAAATAAAAATAAATAAATTATTTCCTGCATGCTATACCCGTTCAATACAAAAAAAAATTGTTATCTAGCCCTTATATCAAGCAAATATAAAATTAAGTTATAAACAATAAAAAGTCTATATACCTATATTTAATAATTTTTCAATTTGTGCTAGAATTCAATATCTTTGCTAATTTACAATGTTGTCTACTAATCCAACTCATTGATTTTGTAATTTACAAAAAATTATTTGTAATTAATAAACCTAACTATTTAACCAATTTTAATAATTCATTTACACTTAGTAAGCTAAATTATTTAGAAGTAATCATAATTATATTATAAATGCGAAAGTAAGTTTGTTTGTTAGGATTTTACTCGAAAACTACTTAACCGATCATCATGAAACTTTGTACACATATTCTTGGAGTTATTAGAAGTAACATAGGATACTTTTTTTTAGCGAAGCGTTAACCAATTTCATGGAACGAGTGTAATAACTAAACATATAGTTATTTATGTATGTTTTCTCAGGTTATGTATGTCAGAGAGAAGACGTAGCGAAGAATGGTTGTTGCAATATTGATAGTGAGCACACTACACGGTACAGCTGTAATTCGTGTAATGAAAGCAGTTGTTGTATTATGTTTGAATACTGTGTATCTTGCTGTATAGATCCTACTAAGGTGAGATGAGTATAACATAATAAATACATACTAATTAATATAGCAAATGAGTCATATAGTATCAAAAACGGCAGTCTCCACATTTTCCTCAAAAAGTTATCTATGCCAAAATTTCCTCTATAATCAACTCTATAAGTATAAGTAAAGACGGGCTTGTTTCCGCAACTCGACGTCACTGTGCGCCTATTTTGCGTGTAGAAGTGGGCAGCTAGTCCTACCACCCTAACTCCTGTAAGAAATTTATCAAACCTCTGGTGTCACCAATGACTTCGGACAGTCGAGTCCTCGGTGAACCCAGATGTCTGGACCGGTAGTTAGTCACGCCCGTGCACTCCAGAACAATGTAGGCGGCCGTCTCCTCTGAACACCTAGATTAAACAGATGTTTGTTGAATGGGCCGTGGCCCGTAATAATATGAGTAATTTTGCGTAAATGTGGGTGAGTGAGATTCATTAACTTACGAGACAGTCTCCGATCTGTGTGTGGGAGAGCTTGTTTCGCCTGTCTACGTCCACTCACCTCCATCCAGTATTTATTATGTAGCTCTTTCGTGTGTTGTCGAATGACTGATGTAGGCCATGCTGTAGGAAGGGGGACAATTGGTTCTTGTCCAATCGCAGCCATCTCCGAACCTCTTCTGGCCAGTTCATCAGCGGCATCGTTATCACGGGAGCCACTGTGACCTTTGATCCACTGAAGAGTTACATTGTTGTTGTTATTACAAACCTCCATCAGGGATTGGTGACAGTTGTAGATAAGTCTTGAGGTGATAGAGTGACTTTGAAGAGCTTGTAGTACTGATCTGCTGTCCGAGAGGATTCGGATGGAGTAGTCCTTTACCTTTCGAACAAGAGTAGCTGAGGCCGCTGCTATGATACCCATACATTCCGCCTGATAGACGGTGTTGTGAGCACCCAGAGGGGCGGCTATTTGTATGTTTCTAGATCTTCAGAGAATACACCGTATCCTGTACCTGATCCAGTCTTAGAGCCATCAGTAAAGATCCTTACGTCCTTTGTGTTCAGGGCTTCGTTTGGACCTTCATGAAGCTGTATTTTATATTTTTTGACGAAAACAAATTGCTTTGTTTGTCGAGTTTATCGCTTACCGCCAGCAGCATTGGTTCTTTTTCCATCACCTTATTTAGAACCTCAGCTTGGGGGGACAAGTCTCCTTTCCAAAGATGAAGTGTCTTTAACCTTACCGCTGTAGAAGTTGCCTCCTGCCTTATGAATAGGTGGAGGGCTGGGAGGTTCAGCATAACTTCTAACGCTGCAGTTGGTGTCGTCCTCATGGCTCCTGTGATAGCTAAACATGCTAATCGCTGGAAGCTCTGTAGTTTGTTACGTGCCGTTATGAGTTTGGTGCGTGGCCACCATACAACAGCTCCGTAGCATATTATGGGCCATATCACTGCTGTGTAGAGCCATAGAACGATTTTTGGGGAGAGGTCCCACGTCTTACCTATCATTCTACGGCACTGCCAGAAGGATATGGTGGTTGTACTTAGTTTCGCATCTAGATGCGCCCCTCAGTTGAGCTTGCTGTCGAGTATCACTCCTAAATACTTTACCTCGCTAGCCAGCTGGAGCTCAGTATTGAACAGCTTGGGCAGCTTGTAGTTGCCGAAGATTCTATTGTTCGTAAACATTACCAGTTCAGTTGTTACAGGATTCACTGATAAGCCATTGTCTCCGCACCATTGCTCCACGATTCTCAATGCTGCGTTCGTAACTTCACATATAGTATTGACAAACTTTCTGCGTATCAGGATCGCGAGATCGTCTGCGTAACCTACCGTGTAGTAGCGATGGTCATTGAGGGCAGTGATGAGGTCATTGACCACCATATTCCACAGATGCGGCGAGATCACGCCACCTTGCGGGCAACCTTTTGCTACAATCGCCTTCTGCGATTCACCCTCAACGAGCAGTAGTATTCTACCTTGAAGCATGTTTCCAATCCAATTTCTTAGAGTTGTACATACTCCATGACGTTGTAGAGCCTCCTTTATTTTGATGAATTTTGTCTTGTCGAAAGCACCCTCGATGTCTAAGAAGGTAAACAGACAGAAGCCTTTATCCGATATTGCACTTTCAATGACACTTACCACGGCCTGGAGTGCAGAATCGGTGCATTTACCTTGACTGTACGCATGTTGATTTGGGTGCAAGGGTAATTTTTGGAGGTAGTTTTCCCTCAGTTCTCTCTCGCACAGCCTCTCCAATGTTTTAGTACAAAGGAGGTAAGGCTGATTGGTCTGTATGATCTAAGATTAGAGTAGTCGCATTTACCTGGTTTAGGTATGAAGATAACTTTCACCTCTCTCCAACCTCTGGGAACGTATCCATGCGCTAGACATGCCCTGAAGATGATGGTTAGCAATGCAAGTAGGGTCTCACCTCCCCATTGTAATAGGGCAGGAAAAACCCCACCTGGCCCTGCCAACTTGAAAGGGTGAAATGTATTAATAGCCCACCTGGTTTTGTCGATCGTGACAACCCTATAGGCTATTGCCCAGTTTTCTTCATTAGCATTTGTACTTTCTTCCGTCCACTCCATGTTCTGCACAAATTTGCAGTCAGGAAAATGTGTCTCCAGGAGAAGCCGCTCTGCTTCCTCCGGTGAGCCGGTGAAAGTGTCGTCTGGCCTGCGTAAGGTACCCAAGATTTGTTTGGGCTGGTTTGAGAGGACTTTCCTTACCCTGTTGGCCTGATGTTGGTATTCTATGCAAGTAGTGTATTTACGCCAGCTTCCAGAGCTAATAATAATCAACTCTTCCATATTAGTTAATAAAAAATGGAGTTAAAAAAATGGAGACTGACGTTTTTGATACTATATAACTCAAATATATCTGTCAATATTTCCTTTATATTATTATATGAAAATTTTATTTTTTAGGAAAATTTTATTTTTCATAACCAAAATGTATAGAATTATTTATTTTTCAGAAAGAATTTTTTATAGAATATATAATATTATGGTTGCTATTGTTGTATTATGCAAATGTTATAATCTTTGTAACTAAATCATATTTGTGGCGCCATCTAGTATATATTAAGGAAAGGTTTGTCTTTGTCCTCTTGTCAATTAACTGTAAAAAATTTGATCATGCACTAATTATATAATTCATATCACTAATTATTTTATGAATAATATAAAATAAAAAGTGTTTTATTAAAAGTATTCTATTAATAAACTATTTCAACAGATATAATGATAAATGACAAAAATAAAGATAAATAATAAATGGGTTCCAATATCAGACATGTTTTGTCACAACATTAAAGTTGATATTAAAAGATACACGTTAAAATACTGTTACAACATCCTCTTTGTGTGAGTTGGAGTTTTTGGCCAGTTTTTTACAATAGTAAAAGCAACCATGCCAGATAAAAAAATTAAAATCACACTCATATGGCGCTTGTGCACTACACGGAATTTTACTGTCCGGCAGTCCGATTTTTTACGGTCCGATATGGCACGCCATATAAATGTATAGAGCGTTTGTGCACTATCCGTAATTTTACCGTCCGACATTTTACTTTTTCCCATGCCGGACCGTTTTTTTTTTTGAGTCTTAAAAAATAAATAATAATAAAATACAAAATATTTAAGTATTATATATAAGGAACATTTATCAATAAATAGATTGTATTTTATTAGTTAATATTCGAATAAATAAATAAACATGAACATTTATACGTATATATATATTTTTTCATAACTACGATTTGTCTATCAACTTTAGTTATAATGTTATTTACCAAAACGTTCTAAATCCTAGTTTATTTACATATTTATACACAGTTAAGTCTTTAAACAAATATTTTATTATTATTTACATTATAATCTTAAAGGAAATCACTTCTAAGCGCCCGCGCCATCTCGTTTGAGCATGATTAGTTATTGATTGGTTTAATTGGATTCAAAACTACCGGTATCTTATTGATATACAAGATGGCGCTATACGTATCTGCAGTTTTTTTAAAAATTAAACTATAAAATAATTGTTTAATAAATACACAAGCCTGCCATAGTGGTTTTTAAAATTCTATTCTATCACAGAACACTATATTAGAATAATTATGTTTAATAACTAGTCTAAAATCTCTTATCTTTTCAGTGATATAAAATTCGCAAGGCTACTACCGGACAGTAAAAGTCCGTGTAGTGCACAAACGCCTATTCGTGTTTTTCATTGCCAAATCGGACCGTAAAAAATCGGACTGTCGGACAGTAAAATTCCGTGTAGTACACAAGCGCCCATACTCTTATTATTTTGCATTACCGAAACAGTTGTTTTTAAAATTAAATAAATTTTTAAACAGCTTCTGGAGTTTTAGTGTAAAATTCTGTAGCAGAGATCACACACTGAAGTAATACAAAAAATATTTTAACAAGTATAATATAAAAAATCTTCACACACAGTGAAGACAGCCATGTAAAATAATGTTATAATCTAAAAAATAATTGCATCTAAAGTAATAAAGTTAACTACTTATATAGTTCAAAACTATATAAGTATTTTACATGAAAAGCAAGTCCCATTTGAGAAATATTTTTACGTTAGACAGCCTATTTATAATTTTTTTTTTTTGGTTATACAACATCATACTTTGACGCAACGTACTAAAGCAATATTCATAAATATTGGCTAATCAAACAAAATATCAAAACTAATTAAAATTGCGACAGGCGACTACAAATATCTAATAATCTTATTATTTTCTTTTTTTTTCAGAGAAGTATGCTTGAGATTGTGCTTTCCAAACTCTCAGCGGATGAGAAAGTTTTATTTCATTCTATAAGTGATGATTATGAATTGTGTATGACAAAGTGTCGCACAAGTTCCCATAGTGTTTTACATGAAAACTCTTACAAAAATCCAGCGAACAAATACTGTTTTGGTAATTCAGTTTTAGAAAAAAAACCACCTGATTAGCAGTTACTTCTTTGGATAATACAAAAAACAGTAAAGTTAAGTGTTGAACAAGTTGACTAAGAAATCAACGGAACAATGATATCTTGTGCTTAAAAATACCTAAAGTAAGGTCACAGATTAAATATAAAATTATAAATAATAATGAAATACCTAAGAGTATCAAAATTTATTGCCGTTAACTTTTATTGATAGATTCTAAGTTGCGAGGCTATTTCGGACGTAAATACCTAATTCTTATACATAATAATTACTAAGAATTATTATAATTAAATTATTAGAAAAATTTCCTATTTAAATAATGAAAAAATTATAAATATTAAGGTAATATTATATCTGAAACAATATTATGTACTTACCGTATTCAATATAAAATTAATTTTGAAGAGAATAACAAATTTTATAATTTAATTGTAATAAAATTGTTGTGTACAGAATATAATGCATTTATCTTTTTTGTATGTTGTATTCAAAGTGCGTTAAAGTATTCACTGTCGTCTTTCGTATGTCATGTAACGTAAAAATGTTCACAATAGTGTGCTCCAGTCCCTCGAACCTCGCATTACCCATGCTGTATGACCAATAATTTTTGGATCAGTACGTTTTCGACCTCCGATGAAACATTGCGAGGGACCGTGACGGAGGCTCGTCCCCTTCACGCCGGTCGTTCATTAATACCACGCCACGGCTCAATTCACGCCGAATTTCCAACATTTCCTGTCGCAACTCATATTTCTGAGCACTACTGGAAGTTTTCAGATTGCAGACGGTAGTTTACCACCTGTAACTGATTGACCTCATCAGTAACAGTGCGCTGGTGGAAAATTCCAAGCACCTCTCCTATTGACTCGGCAGACTCCTTCAACGCCTTCTTGCACACTCCTTTCAGGCGCTTTAAGATGCCTGTCACCCTGCTTATGGTGTCGACACCGTCCTGAGCACTCTGTTACCAGGTCGTCCGTTGTGCTTGAGGTTTTATTCCTCGCGGTCTAGCTGATAAAGGCACGACCTTCGTTTCTGCACGTGGCCACAACGCAACGTACTATAAGTACATAACATACCTACCGCCTGCCTACTTATGCCCCCTCCCCTGTAACATTTTGTTGTAATTTTTTTTTTTTTTGTTAATATATCTATGCTTATAATTACCGATTAAGTAAAATACTCCAATGATTATTATTTAATTTTTGAATAACTTATGATAGAAATATATATAATTAAGTAAATTGTTTTATTATTGAATTTAAATTATAGTAATAATAGAAGGTAAATGTTGATATTTTATAATTAATTTTAGACATTATTGTTAATGGTTACCAGTTTCAAAATATAATAACGGTAATGATATAAAAGAATGTCTGCATGGAATTTCGATATGTTATTGTAGAAAAAAAAACGAAAGGTTTATTTTTTACTATAATATGTTTTCAATCAATCATGGCTATTGCTATTATGCTGTTTGCGATTTGATAAATGGTAATACTCAATGTTCACATTTTTTTGAACGTGAACCCAATTTTTATTGATGAACCTAAATAGAACGCACAATCAATTAGGTAGGTATAATTATGTAACAATAAAAGTAATATGCAATACCTACTGCTTGCGCTTTAGCCGTATTCAATAATCTTATTTATTATGTAGCAAAACCTTTAATTATATTCGGACATGACTTGGTTTACAAAAATTTTCATTACCAAATAAATTGTAACAAAATCTATTGATGAGATTTAATTATGAAATTATAATGATATAAATTTTAACTGCAATGATCGTTTCCATTTAGATTTTAGATGGTTTGTATACATCAAAAATAAATTGATCTATTTATTAGACGAGTTGATTTAAGTCGTATATATATTTAAAAAAAAATCTACTTTATATAATATTATAAACGCAATTTACAAAAAAAAAGTCTTAAAGTTTTAGGTTAACGTTTACAATTCAAACACCCAAGCAATTTTATTTGTACACCTAACCAAAATAAAAACAAAAATTTTGCAAATGTTCCTGCATATTTAATATAACAAAGTAAATATTTTGTTAGAAGCAACATTAAACAAAAGTGGGTTGAGGTATTCTGTAGTTAATAGAGTTAATAATTATTGATAAGTTTGGAAGTTTAAATTCTCGTACAGAAAACGAAAACGCATAACTATTAGTAACTTTAAGACAGAGACATACAACAGTAGATTTATGCATAGATCCAAAATGTAGTAATTGCTAGTATTTTTGAACTGCTGAAAAAAGTTTCCGAAAAATAGTAAAAATCATTAAAAAATATATTTTTGATAAGTTGCTACTTTTTGATCTTGCCGGAAAAAGCACGTATTATTTTTTCTCATGTAGGTACTTTTTATTAGCTCGTTCCAATATAACTATAAAATCAACTCTACTCACTCTAATTTTTTTTTTAACTCGCATTTGTTTTTTTTTTTTTGTAATTATATATAGTGTTTAAAGCACTTTAGATGTTAAAAAACGTATAAGAAATTAAAAATTCTACAATATTTTTATGATTTTTCATATCCCAGAAATTTCTATCAGCATTAAAATAGATTTCTTATATATACAACTATCTAATTCTAGTATGCCTTAGACCCAGTTTTACCACTTGCTATTAAGTTCTGGCTAACCTGTCACTTTTTTGACAGGTGATTGTATGGGTTATCTGTCAAAATAAGTACCAGTTAAGTTATCCAGAACTTAATAGCAAGTGGTGAAACTGGCCCTCAATGTAGTACCTATTTATTACTATAGTATTAAAACATTTTTATTTTTAAGTTCGATATAACAACTTGGTAACATTTTGATTGAGCGTAACGTGCGTGTGACGGATTCACAATTATGTGACGACTTGTTTTATAATAATAAACACTGTTATTTATTAAAAAGTTAATAAATATTTTTGTACGACTGGAATAAGAATTTTAATTTCAATCCTTAAAAGGTAAAGAAACGTGGTACCTGTAATGTACTCTTTTTTTAGAATGGAGAGTTACCTAATTTTATCACAAACGGCTCAGCAAATTAGCCCTGAAACATACATTTACACTGATAAACAAACAAACAGACAGACAACTTACTTTCGTTTTTATAATCTCAGGCAAGGATTTGTGACGTATTATTGAATTTATTAAAGAGGATTGCTTAATATTTTTTTACTTGTCGTACGACAGCAGTAAAAAATAAAAATTGAAATGATAAGAATAAAGCACATAGGTAATTTAGGAATATGTTTTCAGTTTTGGAAGTTCTACTTACGTATGTACTGGAAGCGCGCGGCGCGACGCGACATCGTTTCATTTGATTTTACATTATCTCCAAAATTATGCGTTCAATTTAAATGCTATTAAAGATAAAGTTTATCCTCATAAAGTAGCCTTGTTGATGACGTATTTTTCATTCATAAAGATTCATACTCAAAATCAAAAACAACTTTATTCCAATAGGTCCATAGAGCACCTTCGATTCGTCATTTTACAAATTAACACTTTAAAGTGATTATTATTTTGTAATTGTAAAGCTACCACCGATTCGAATCCGAAGAATCGACAAGAAACTCCGCAGTTACTCTTTTCAAAATAATATATAAACTGTGTTTTATTAGTACAAAATTAATATCTTGCATGAACTACAGCGACATCTTTCTACACATCTTTGTCGACTAAGTAATCCTGCACCGAATAATACGCTTTATCCATTAATTTTTTTTAAACAAAATCTTTAAATTTATTATGACAAAATTGTTTATGGGATTTTATTATACATGCGAATACCATAACCCAGAAAGGAGACGTTTACTTTGCGCGGTCAAAAGCTTGGAGTAATAATTTTGTTATTCCTTCTAGTGTTTACCCTGCGATTAAAACTATTTATTTCAAAACAATGAATATTCTGGTGAATATATATAATATTGTTATAGATATATTGCAACGCAATTGTTAATATGTCTATCTTTGGAAAAACATCCCGTAGGGAGACTCGAGCTCCAAGGTCGTAAATGCCACGAATAGCTCTTTTTTGCAAAATAAATATAGTCTCAATATCTGTAGCATTACCCCACAGTAACAGACCGTAAGACATAATACTATGGAAATAGCTAAAATATATTAAACGCGCAGTCACAACGTCGGTCAGTTGTCGCACTTTTATAACTGCCAATGCTGCGGAGCTGAGTCTACCATTCAAGGATGACAAATGGGAATTCCACTGAAGTTTTGAGTCCAAATTTATTCCTAAGAATACTGTAGTGTCATTAACAATAAGCCTCTCGTTATTTATTTCTAAATTACAATTTGGATGTTTAACATTAGGCAACGAAAATACAACACACTTGGTTTTTTTGGCGTTCAAAACGAAGTTGTTTGTTTTAAAACAATTCTGAATTCGAGACAAAGAATTGTTTACGTCGTCATAATTTACTTTTTTCCTATCAACTTTAAATATAAGCGATGTGATCTGCAAATAGCACTATATCACAAATATCCCTAACATAAAATGGCAGATCATTTATATTATATTAAAAAAAGAAAAGGACCAAGAATTGATCCGTATGGAACGCCCATTTTTAGCACAGATCCAGAAGACTTTGTTCCGTTTATTGATACCTACGTGTTGAATTCTATTAGATAGATATGCCTGGCTTATAATCTATTCTAATATTATAAAGCTGAAGAGTTTGTTATATTACATAAGTACATAACGCTATATAAATTAAGGCTATATAATATAACGCTACGACCAATAGAGGCGGAGCAATATAGCTAATGTTTTTTTGAGAGCTTCCGTTACGTCCTTTATTATTCCTCTTCCCGAGACATTTCTTACTATGGTTCCACTTTTAAACATAACATCACCATTTTTATTCCCCGAAGGGGTAGGCAGAGATGCACATATTAAATGTAACACCCACTTTTCGCCAGTTATGACTTATGAGACCCCTGTAATAGGAGGCGAGCCTATTACCATACACTGGGCACCATTCCAGACTCCGTGCTATTTACTAAAAATTTTCGAAAAATAAAAATAAAAACCAATCCTCGGTAAATGGACTATCCAACACAAAAAGAATCTCTCTCTCAATTCGAACCAGTAGTTCCTGAAATTAGCGCGTTCAAACTAACAAACTCTTCAGCTTTATAATATTAGTATAAATAAGGAAAGAACAGCAAACACTAGTTTTCAGTTGGTCATATGAATCAGGAATACTATTTTAAGTGTTAAAAATAAACATCATCTCCAGATCCAGAATCAGATCTCTCCAGATCTTTTAAAGCTACCACTTTTGTTCACATTTATTTTTCTCCAAAAGCTCTAAATTGGCACAAAGACGCTCCAATTTTGAACACCACAAATCTATCCGCGTGGTGGCCGGCCTAGCCTCCACCACCATGCAAAACCATATTGGTTTGTAGTACATGCTATGTATCAGAGATGGCGCTGTATGTGAAAATGATTTTCCCTGTTTTCCTGCTTTTCTGTTGAATTTTTTCCTGAATTTTGTTTGCTATAAACCTCACGGAGCCCGAGACCTTTCCAACGAATGCAAAACCGTGGAAATCAGTTCGTGCGTTCTGGAATTATAGCGTCAGGAAGGAAAACCCGACTTATTTTTATATTATAGATAGTAACACCATAATCGCCATAATATATAACATATATATTATTCTTGGGAGAGGTCACAAAATGCTATTTGTGTATTTTGTGACTTATCAAAGGCATTTGATTGCGTGACCACGGGATTTTATTAAGTAAACTAGAATATTACGGTGTTAATGGTAAAGCTCTTGATCTCATTGCTTCATATCTCTCATGTCTCAATGACGGCGGTATCTCTGTGATGAATCGCCATCTTGAGACTGTGCTCGAGGATTTCATTTTCCGTGGTCTCCGTTGCCCTCGCCACAAAGCGACCAATTGCGTCATCACAGTCGTCGGTGTAATAGACACAGGTTTTGGTGTGTCTAGTCACCGCGACTACAGCGTGCGAAACGCTGTCGTGGATTCGGAGCCTCCTTGCCTTAGTCTGGAGGACGATGACGTCCTCGTAGGTCTGGCCCTGCGCCTCATGGATGGTTAAGACGCGCGATCCCTCGCCGGACCCATATCCCTGGTCAGTCAGCAATCTCTTCTCATCTTGCGTAAAGACCAGGTATAGGGTCCGATCCCGTCCTACGGGGATACGCGCGCCTGTGAGGCTCTCCACTCGCAACGATCGTATCTTAGCACTGGAGCTGTATATGGTCTCGTAGACCTCGCTGATGGCAAAGGCGACATCCTTGGGGTTGCATTCAAGACATTACTAATTTTGTACTAAAACACAGCTTATATATTATTTTCAAAAGAGTACGTAACTGCGGAGTTTCTTGGCAATTCTTCTCTGCAGAATCTACATTCCGAATCGGTGGTAGCTTTACTTTTACAAAATAATAATCACTTTAAAGTGTTAATTTGTAAAATGACGATTCGTAGGTGCTCGTGAGGCCTATTTGAATAAATTTGTTTTTGATTTTGATTTTGAATAATATTATATATTAGGTACGTATGAATCTATTGTTTGTATGTATTGTATTTATTTGTTTATTTTTATGTATAATTATTATATGTAATTAATGTTTCTACGTTTATTCACTACAATTATTGATGTATTTTTTATTTTCGATTTATTTTATATAGAATATAGTTTGTGTATGTGTGTATATGTGTATACATATATTTTAGTATGCATTGTATGGTATAATTTACTGTTTGTATATTTATAATTATAGCGCTTGATCCTTATAGCAATTCTTTGTACACTACCTAAACCGCTTTTACTCTGTCAAGTCCTATACCCAAAGGTTGTCTGGAAGAGGTCGCTCTTCTAGCGAGAAGACCGCTTTTGTACATATTTATTTGTCAATTACAAATATTATTCTTATTTTTAGTGGTGGATATAGAGTATATTTATTATTTCGACGGCCGGCTGGTCGAGTGGTCAGGCAACTGGACACTTTACGCAGCGGTCGCGGGTTCGAATCCCGCCAGGTGCAGATAATTTGTATGACGAATATAGATGTCTGCACCGGGTCATGGATGTGTATTTATTTATATATGTATTTATATCTTAAATTTATTTCCGTTCCTAGTACCTGTAACACAAGTTCTTACGAACTTACCACGGGGCTAGGTTAACGTGGTGTGATTGTTGGTTAATATTTATTTATTTATTTATTTATTATTATTACTAATTTGAGCCCGTTTGATTCCATAAAACTACAAAGAAAATAATTGTTTCACAAAGAAAATTGTTCACGTTGTTTATGTTCATAGACGCTACTACATATTTTCAAATGGGGCCGGATATATTTATAAAGGATCAGCGGCCGACATCATTTAAATATAAAACAAAATCACTGTTCTAAATTACTTTATTTAAAATTATTTATAATTTGACTTTATAATAAACACGACCATTTGTACCACGTGTGCAGCGGGCAACCGTCGACTAGCAAGTGTCCAAAGAGTATATAACAAGTGTCTACCCCATTTGGCAAAGGCAAACGTTGCTCTTTATATCACTCAATAGTGGGCTGACTGATGACAGGGCCGGCCTAAGGCATGTGCGAAGTATGCAACGCACACTCGATCTTTTTGGGAGAGCAAACAATTGGAGTATAAAAAATTGCATAATTTTATCAAAGGGCCATTTTTCATGTACTAGTGATGACCTTTTTTTAGGAGTACGTATTGCCACAGTGTCTACTTTCGACACAGGATAAATGTGGATAATAAAAATCGATAATGTTTTCCATGAACATCTCTAATATAAGTCTTGAGAAGCTGTTGTTTACAAAAAATGACGACGACGTCATATATTTTTTTACGTGTTCATATACTTAGAGGACTTAGTATACCCGATTATTGTAATGAGTGAATGTTTATACATACGTTAGTAAATATCTTCAGTAGTAAGCTATTGAATTAGTCAAATAGCAAAGTATCAAAAATAATTATCGAGAAAATAATAAAAAGAAAGCTAATTTATCTACCTTAGTTAGACGGATGTTAAAGTAGAATCGGTCTATAGAAAGTGATCATACGTTTCTTGCATAGTTTCATCTACAAAATAAAACAAACAGAATGTTTCGAACAGGCAAGTGTAGGTACACATATAACTAAAATATGTATCTACAAAAATCTTTATTTTTAAATAAAATAAGTTTATTCACCAAATATAAAATATCATAATAACGATACTTTATAAATATGAACTCTGTTGCAGCGATCAGTCCCATCCTCTTATGTTAGATATATATTTTATAAAAGCAACATGTATAAGTACGAGTAGATACACAAAAAATAATATCTAATTAAGAAATATTCTCAACACTTAAAAAAAAAAAGAAAAGAAAGTAACTCTATAAAAATTAAACACGTAAAACTGATAAACGAAAAATAATATTTTACGTTTTCCATTTAAGACCTGTTTCACCGGTTGTTGATAAAGTTATCTGAAGTACCTATAACTTTAAACTGAAAAAATAGACAACGCAACGTTTGTATATATTCTATAGGCTACATTTCGTTTGGTTTTTTTAAAAAATTTATTTATTTATTTAATTAAAAGTCTAAAAACGGATTTTATCGCGTTTATTTAAATTTACTGTTTAACAATATTTAATTTAAATTATTTCCCGACGTTTCGGACCCTTTACAGCGTCCATGATCTCGGGGGACTGAGGTGGTGGGTGTCCGAATAATATAAATATTGTTAAACAGTAAATTTAAATAAACGCGATAAAATCCGTTTTTAGACTTTTAATTAAATGAATAAAATTCGCGTAAATATAAGAGAACAGTAATTTATTTATTTATTCAACTAATTTTTTATTCATCGTAATTTGACCAGGATTTTTTTAACCAACCCACTTATGATATAACTTTTAACATACTAAATTTTTATTAAAATACTTTTCATTAATTAAACAGATCGGTGAAGGTCGTTCCTTTTTCGGATCATCTACTATAAGCTAAATTCCCAGTATCCATTAACTGAGGATGACGTTCATTTTCAGAATTACGATATCGAAAGTCGCAGCTGCTGAATGAAATGTTGCCTTATATTTGCATTTACACTTGAGATCCTTTCTCGTATTGATGACGAAGGAACTATTCCTGATTGTAGTTGCAGATGTATAGAAGAAAATTAAGCTTACCGCAGAAGACACCCTGCGTTTAATCATTAGCTAATAATTTAATACCCTATCATACTAAATTGAGTGTTCTTAAGTACATATATATAAGCATCCTATAGTTGAAGCCTATATGAAAACATGCTGGGTATGTTTTATATCATGTAATAACACAGATATTTGAAATGAGAATAAGATCGTATTGTTATTATTATTTACGAGGTTGTCGATTAAGCACCAATAACAGCATATTTTGCAGTCGGTAAGCATTTTGATTTTAAAAAGGGATAAATTAATAGATAAACTATTAATTTAATGACGAATAACAAAGTATAGTTGATAGTAGGTATAACTATTACAACTTTTAAACAACGACTTCTGATACATAGAAGTCTTTGCTTGCAAAAAGAATTTCAGGCAAACGAATTCATTGATCTAAAATACATCGAAATCGATTATTACAAATTATTACATATACTAGCGGCCCGCCCCGGCTTCGCACGGGTATTTAACTAAAATTTTAAAAATTATAAATGTATATTTTTTATCACCTACACCTGAGTCGATACTGGAAAATATTTTATAATAGACGGATTGAGTTGTCAAATCAACTTCGAAGCAAAAGCAACCCCCTTTTATCCCCGTTAGGGGATGAATTTTGATAAAATACGAAACACGTCTTCAATCAATTCTGTTAAAGAATATTTTATGCAAAATTTGAAGTAGATTGGACCAAGGAACTACGTTGTCCCATACAAACGTTGCCCCCTTAGGCGAGTGTCATTCTTTTCGCCTAAGTTTTGGATAGCGCGATTTAAAAAATTATATTACGTATTCTGCGCCATCTATCGTATAATGGTAGAATATCGTTTTTATATTTAAGTGACATTTAACATAATTTAACATAATAGTATATTAATTGAAAATTATGTTTATCTAAAATATTAAAACGATTTCTATTCCTATCCGACATATTTAGTAAACTTTTAAGTTTAACAAAATAATAACTCAAAAAGAAGTTTTGTGAGTTTTTAAGATTCGTTAGACCAGATGGCGTCTATGTCGCGTAGGCGTAGGTACCTATTTCTATTTTCTTAAATATTTATTTTTAAATTTAATTACAATGAAACAAAAACTAAATGTTACTGTGAGTTATGTATTTTTATGTATTAAAGTTATTTACATTGGTTTTGTACTTTTTACGTGATACGCGTACAAAAAAAAAGCTTATAAGAGATGGCGCTATTTGAAATTAAATCGCGCTATTACAATTTATTCTTGATGATATATAGTGTATTAATGAAACCGATCAGTGGAAAGAGGCAACAGTCATAGGCATTCGAAAGGTCGGTAAACCCGGCAACCTCCCTACTAGTTATAGACCGATCAGCCTTCTCAACGCTCTCGGTAAAATTTACGAGAGAATCATACTCGCCCGCCTCAAAGCTATCGTAGAGGCCAACTCCATCCTCATAAACGAGCAGTTCGGCTTTCGAGCCGGACACTCTTGTGTTCATCAAGTGCACCGCATAACGGAGCATATACTGGCAGGATTTTCATATTCAAAGACCCGCGGCACAGGAGCCCTATTTTTCGATGTCGCTAAGGCCTTCGATAAGGTCTGGCATAACGGCCTGATTTATAAACTTCACAAACTCGGACTGCCAGACAGACTAGTACTCCTGATTCGAGACTATCTGTCAAACCGCACCTTCAGATACAGAGTCGAAGGTACTCTATCCTCCCCCCGCACCCTCCGTGCCGGAGTCCCTCAAGGCTCATGCCTCTCTCCGTTATTGTACTCACTGTACACTAACGACATTCCGATACAATTCGCCGAGCGAAAATCAGTAAAAATCGCCCTTTTCGCAGATGACACTGCTCTATTCACATCCTCCGACCGTCCGGAATTAATCTCGAGTCGACTACAATCCGTTACAGACGCACTAGGCGACTGGTTTCGGACGTGGCGAATCGAAATAAACCCGGATAAGAGCACCGCCGTGTTTTTCGTTAAGGTTAAGGTAACGAAATACCTAGGCCGGCCGAATGAGATTACTCTCTACGGTACTCCTATCAAATGGTCCGATCAAGTTACCTATCTAGGGGTCACTCTCGATAAACGACTCACGTTTAAAAAACACATTAAACGTGTCAGTAACAAGGCCGCCTTCGTGCTGAGCCGACTCCATTACATGATCAACGGCAAAAGTAAAATGTCTCTTAGAAATAAGACGACACTATATAAAACCTGTGTTAGACCTATACTAACATACGGTTGCCCAGTTTTCGCCCGGTGCGAGCCCGGGCTCCTTCAGAAGCTCCAGGTCATACAAAATAGATTCTTACGGAGGGCCACGGCTTCCCCGTGGTACATTCGTAATATAGATCTCCATAAGGATTTTAAAATCGATTCGATCGCCAAGCATATCAAATCGATCGCCGCTAACTATTTCGAGAAAGCGCGCAACCATCCGAACCCCCTTATAGCCCAGTCATGCGTCTACAATACACTACGCGGTAATTTCAAAAACCGCTGTAGACGCCCCCTTCACGTGCTCACCGACCCAGACGACCCGATTACGCTAGCCAACCCCCCCCCGATAGGTACAGTACACAACCGCACCACACACCACACTACTCACCTACACCGTCTCCGCCGACGGAGACGAAGTAATAGGGTTCAACGGCTCGTACGCGCCTAGGCACGTAGAGCAGTAGTCCGTTCACCTCAGCGCTCCGCATAGCGCCGCCATGCCGGCCAACCGACGCGTATAGTACTTCAGAGCCGCCCATAAGGAGGCTCTACTTTCTAGGCTGGACCTTAAGTGTCCGCCCCCCCGCCCGGTGTCGCTGTAAAGGCCAGTAAGGCCAACAGCATAAGTCCTTCCGAAAAAAAAAAAAAAAAAAAAAAAAAAAGGAGGTTTTAACAGATTTATTATTAGTATAGATTATTATTTGTTATTACAAATTATTATATACATATATACAGTAAGGATGTTCATCGGAAAAAAATATCAATAATGTTACTATCGAATTTAGACATGCGCAAAACGTCACTTAATGGTGTAATGTGATGCAACATTACTTTTTCGGTCAGGTGATATTACTCGATAACATTACGCATTACTCGAAACATTACGCGACGCATTCGAAAGATCTGATAACGTTTGTACTTCGTCTGTACTATTATTTGAAGTGATACGTAATACGTAAAATAGGTAGTACGAATTACTTGTTGCACTACCGTAATACATTTAGCTTAGTTAGAAAAAGATAATATTACATGAAAACGATTGATGAATATTTTTTTAGATATGAGAAGGTCTTATCGTGTTTTAATTTGACCCTACCTACTGATTTTTTTTTGACGATTAGGGGAAGGGGGGGGGGGCAAGATGGGGTAGCGGGTAAGACGAGGTATCGGTTCTCATCGGTCGTATGGACGACCATTAACAGCCGCTCTGACTCGTAACGACGCGTTATTATATTGCTTATCAATCAGCGCTGTGACCAGCTCGTGAGTCCATGCGTTTTCACCCTTCCGCCAAAAACTTTTTTTTTGCTAAGTTCGTTGTGATTTTCGTGTTATACTTATACATCGCATGTGCTCTGTACCTCAACATTAGTTTTTTAGAACTGAATAAAAGTTATTCTTGTTTATCAATGATTACACCAACAGGTAAGAACATGTTTGTTTCCATATTTTGATTTGTTTTTTAAGGCACGCTGTTTTATTGAAATTAGCGTGAAGGGGCAAGATGGGGTACTTAATGCCTCGAAGAAAATTATGATTTCTCTAAGAGGCTTTATGATCCTTTAAACTTAGTTGAGTTTTGTCTTGTTTTAGGATGGTGAAAAATTATAAAAAAAAGACAAAGCGGGGAATTGGAGTGAACAAAGTATGAAAAATACGGTAGATGTTGTAATTGAAGGGAAAAGGAGTATAAATTTGCATCGAAAACATATTCTATGCGACAAATGATTTTTGAAAGAAAAATTAAAGAGGCCCTTGCAGCCCTAAAAGATCCTATTGCTCCTACAACTTCGGTGAAAGTTCCTTTAGGCCCAAAAAAGCGAAAATTTTCTCAGAAAGAACTTTGCAACTATGTTGATAACAAAAAGAGAAAGAAGAAGATAACAAAAAACAGGTAAAAGAGGTAAAAGAATAAAAAAAATACTAAGAAAAAGAATAACAAGAAAACATAACAATAATCCTAATTTCTCACAAGATTGTGATAACGAAGAAGATAATATCCCTGGCTTTTACTGCCATGGAAAATACTTGGATTCTAATGAAGTATGGGTCGCATATTCTTACTGTAGGAATTGGGCACATTATAGCTGTGCTGGGATAGATGACGAGGACGACGAAGCAGTATTTGTTTACGAGTTTTGCAGCGAAAAATGGAATATGTTTGCCATACCCCATCTTGCCAGATAGGGTACCCCGTCTTACCCTACCTAGGGGGCAAGATGGGATGTTGGACGTTTTTGACAAAACTGGTCATTTTCTTCTTTTTCTCTAAGTGTAAAGTTTCTGAAGTTCCTTATTTATAGAGATTGATAATGTAAGAGTAATTATAAATAAATAAATACTCAAAATACTTAAAAACGTGCCTTTTATTACGCTCCAAACGTTAACTACCCCGTCTTGCCCCCCCCCCCCTTCCCCCACTAAATAATGTAACAACAACAAGTTTTGCGCCAACTGATTTTGATTCAAAAAAATGTAAATAATGTTCATATAATTATATAAGTAGTGATCATAGGTAAAAACCCGGCTAAATAAAAATAAACCTTTTCATAAAAACTTACGGCTTAAAATCCGTCACGAAAGTTTCTTGTCTTCGCTTTATCTCGTTTCCCTATCTAACTTGTGGAACAACTTCCATCTGTCTCACTCTGCCGCGCGACGCGCGAAGTCGTTTCGAGTAGGCAGAATATGATATTACGTTCCAGAAACGAACATTACTTAACATGAAACATCACATCACTCCTCACACTCGCACTCTAAGTAAAGATAGGAAATGCTCGGGTGATGGTGTGATGTTAGTTTTCGTCGCGTAATGCGTAATATGGTTTCACAATTTGATGTAATATCACCCGAGTAATACCTACACATGTCTAATATCGATAATTATCGTATCGTGTTATCGATAGTTATCGATAATTATCGAATGAACACTTATCGATAATTATCGGATGAAAAGTTATTGATAGTTGGCGACAGTTATCGATAATTATTGGATAAAAATTATCGATAGTTGATGACAATTATCGATAATTATCGGATAACAATTATCGATAGCTGACGACAGTTATATTATATACTTATCGGATCCAAAAACAGTTATCGATAATTATCGGAAACAATTATCGATAATTATCGGATCAAACAAAATTATCGATTATTATCGGATCACGATTATCTAATAACACTTATCGATAACTATCAATTATTATCGAATGAAAAATTATCGAGTAGTTACGAATTATCGATAATTATTGCACAACCCTAATATACAGACATCATTATTCGCAGTGGACGAAATCAGCATAAGCGAACATTTAGCTAAAAATTTCTCATCGAGTTATAGTAACAATTGTAATCGACAAGTTCGTAACCTCAAACATAGCGATGTAAATAATTCTTCATCATCGCTTAGTTCTATAGTTTTATCGGAAAGCTCAGAACTTAATGAGTTAAAGAGACTTGATTTGAGTAAAGGTCCGGGCCCAGACGAAATACCGCCGTTATTCATATACCAATGTGCAAAACAACTTTCTTTCCCAGTGACTTATATCTTTAACGAGTCTCTCAGAACAGGTTTGTTTCCTAACTACTGAAAAATGGCCAAGATCGTTCCTATCTACAAAGATGGTGCTAGGAATAATGTAAAGAACTACAGACCTATATCGATTTTATCAGTATTTTCAAAAAAATTTGAGGTCCTAGTTTACCCGTATTTGTATAATTTATTAAGATTCCAACTCACTGATCGTCAACATGGATTCCTCAAGAATAGGTCCACTACTACTAATTTGATTGCTTTTACAAATTATGTCATCCAACATATAGATCGTGGTCTTCAAGTTGATGCTATCTATACCGACTTTAGTTAAGCGTTTGATAAAGTTGACCACGAGATACTTCTGACAAAGTTAAGTAGCTATGGCGTGAGTGGCTATGTTTTGGACTGGTTCGAATCCTATTTAACTCTTCGTGAGTCTTATGTTGTCGTCAATGGATATCAGTCTAGACCAGTGTTTCCCAACGTGGGCCCCACGCCCCACTGGGGGGCAATTTGATAGTTAAGGTGGGCAATTTACAAATGGACTCGACACGACTTTAACCCTTTCGCTTTGGATTATTTAAATGCAATGCTATACCTTGTCCAACCGTTTATTATCTTTTTGACAGCTTACGTCTATAAATTTCAGTTTTTTTTTTCATTATATGTTTTGAAATTTTACTTACGATGTTTTGATAAAAATTTCATAGTGATTTATTCCTAAAACTTATCATTTATATTTCTTGAGGGAACAAAACAATTTTAAAGGTTAAAAATTACGCATGGGGGCATAAAAAATTTAGAAATGTTAAGGTGGGGCATGGCCTAAAAAAGGTTGGGAAACACTGGTCTAGACCATTTCAGGTATCTTCAGGTGTCCCTCAAGGGTCGCAATTGGAACCCCTTTTGTTTCTGAGCATGATCAATTCTGTGACTCAATGTTTTCTGAACACTGACTTTACTTATACGCTGGTGACTTAAAATTTGCAAGACCCGTTGAATCGTCTACGGACCATCAGTTTATTCAGGCTGATCTAGATAGATTAACTGAGTGGTGTGAACAAAATAATATGATCTTAAATGCTAAAAAATGTAGTTATATATCGTTTACCCGTAAACTGAATCCTATCCGAACTACATACAGTATTGTCGACACAGTACTCACTCAGGTTGAATGTATACGTGACCTGGGAGTTTTGTTAGATTATAAACTTTCTTTTGTACCGCATATAAATAATATTATAACGAAGGCTTCCAAAATGTGCGGATTTTTGTATAGAAACACAAAGCAGTTCAGGCATGCCAAAACATCACTGCTGCTCTATAACACCTTGGTTCGCAGCAACCTTGACTATTGTTGCCAGGTTTGGTCTCCTTTTTATGAGGTACATAAAATCCGAATTGAACGCGTACAGCGAAAGTTTCTTAGTATGCTTGCATTTAAAGTGCACTGTCATCGCTCCCTTGGTTCATATAGCGATCGACTAGAGCATTTTTGCATGTCTTCATTATGTAACAGGCGCAAGACCTTGGATTTAGCTTTTCTTTACAAACTGTGTAACAACGGCATTGACTCTCCTCAATTGCTGGAGTCAGTTAGCCTAAATGCTCCAAGTATATTACCCCGTATCAGTGTCTATAGGCTGTTCTGGGTCCCACCACATAAGACCAACCTCGGTTTAAATAGTGCATTAAGCAGAACATTTAAATTGTATAACGATATTTCAAGACTTTCTAACATAGATATTTTCAATGATGACTTGTATACTTTTAAAAGAAAAATATCCCAGTATCTAGATGTAAAAAGTAAACCTTTTTAATGTGTCTCGTTCACTGTTACAATTTATGTATTTATAATTTATGTATTTTTGATTGTAGTCTGTGCTAGTTGTGGTTGCCTGTAAAGGGATGAGCACAGTTTGAGAGATTTTTTTGTATATATTTTTTTGTAATTTTTGTGCATCATCTGTAGGCGATCCTTTAAATAAATAAATAAATTATTAATTAATCAGTATTATATATATATATATATATAAGACGGCCGGCTGGTCGAGTGGTCAGGCAACTGGACACTACGCAGCGGTCGCGGGTTCGAATACCGCCAAGTGCAGATAATTTGTATGACGAATATAGATGTCTGCACCGGGTCATGGATGTGTATTTATGTATTATATATATATATATATATATATATATATATATATATATATATATATGTATTTATATAAATTTCTTCAATTTAGCTAGGGGCTAGGTTAACGTGGTGTGATTGTTTAATATTTATATTTATTATTATTATTTATTATTGTATTTAAAACATTAATTTATTATCTTAATTGTAAGGTTTGCGTTTTTAACATACATCATACACGCGTGTTGCGTACGATATATGGGTCATAAACAAAAGTGGACATTACAAATATAATTAAAATAAAACTTCACGATTTTTCATAAAACATTATATTAATTCAAAGTTAGTTAATATTATATTTACAATAATATAATTCGAGATCAGCCTTGGATATTCTAGGAATTAATCACGTTTATAATTTTTTAGCGTCTACAGAAGAGATTGAGTTGTCTACAGAAGGGAACAAAAATTGACCTTATATACTCAAATCAATAAGATGTAGAATAGAAACAAAAGAAAATAAACTTAAAATGGAGTTCTCCTCAACCCCTAAGCAAAACATAATCAACATTCTGTACCAATTCAGTACAAAAAAATAATCGAAATTTATCCACAGAGCAGACATTATGCTTCTGTAGGCATATAAAGAGACAGAATATTAAAATATATTATCCTCGTCAGAATCATATCACATGTAATCCGTCAGCCGTATTTTATGTGGTGGATCTTCTGAGACTTCATAGTCGTCTAAATAGATTCTCCTCTTCTGGGGCCTATGCCTTTGGTTAAATATTTCGATAGAAACATCTGGTGTCAGTCGATCTGAGAGTCCTGGTTAATTTGGATTAGTTGGAGCCTCAGGACTAGCTAGAGTCACAAGAGAATCACGGATCGACAAATGCTCAGATCTCTCTCTCAGATCAGAGAAGTCTGGTAATTCTGATATTCGATTTCGACGATCGAGAACTTTTCTCTTTAAATGGTTATTTTCTTCAACAAATCGTTGTCTATTCCTTGCAGCCACCGCTCTGCCAACATGTATACACGACAACAAAGGGCTTGATGAAGGTGTTCTCTCGCATAAAATCACGTTCTCTTTTCTTCATATTTTCCTTATCGCGTTATTTTTTTTTTGCTTTTTCTCCATATTTTTCTTATCTGCCTTTGCTTTCTTGTCGCATAGTCATTAACAGTCTTAATTTGACCTAACTGCTTTTTTCTTTTGTATCTCTCCCTATCCTTCCTTCTTCTTTCTTCGAGAGCTTATTCATCCATTTGTGCCCGAGCACGGCGTATACTAATTTTTTTCTGCTCGCGCCTGCGTTTCTTTTTTTCTTCATAGGAAAGCTGATTCCCTGATCGACTCGTTCGTGGCACAGTAACTAAAACAAAAGACCTCAACCGTCATGCGCTGTAAGCAACATAATAAAAAAACAAACCAAAGCGGAAAGCAAAAGTGAGCAAAATTAATGATGAAATGATTATTTATAGTATAGGGATTTAACTTCGAAATCACACATAGAAGCTATTTTTACAAAACTTACTTTAATTATCTACAAAATCTTCCTCCCGTTTAAATAAATCGGTAAAAAGCGCTATTTAAATAACGCTACTTTTTTTGCAAAAGCTGAAATTTCATTGCTTATAAGCTTGTTCTACAGTAGCTCTACAGAAAGCTCTACAGTAAAGATGTCTACATGAGAGACAAATTTTCATAAATCAAAAATGGCATCCGTCAATATGAGATTAGAATTTAAGCAATGCGTTATTTGCATACCATGCCCTATAAGCTTGTACTATCTTGATGTTTTTATTTATTTGTAAAGGCTACTTACTCAGATATCCCTTGTACAGGAAAGACACACTGATCTTGACCGAAAACTTGTTTAATTAAATAAAATTGGAGTTTTTCACTTTACCTTAAATCACAACCAAGCAAATGATTGAGAACACAGTGCTGCCAATATAAAAAACGAAATTAAAACGATGCGCTCATAATAGCCAAATGTTGGCTTATTTTATGCGTCTACAGAAGTAGACCTAATATTTGTGAACAACATGTTTATTCGTTTTATTACAAAATTTTGAATTATATATTTTTTAACACGCTCTGTTATGAGTATTCGATAATATAACTAATGTAATGAAACCATATAAAATTGTCGAAAGTATGTTTATATATTTTTAACCATCACTTGTACTCAACGTCTTGGTATCCGAACAGTCTACAGAAGGGGAGTTTTTCAGATTCAAAATCAAAAATATTAAAGTAAATTTCAGTATAGTGCAACTTTTTCATGAAACATTTCAAGATTTCAAAAAGAAATAATTATTTAATGTATTTAATGTTGATATAATATTGAAATAACGGTTTTAATTTGCATGAACACTTATTTTTCTATTTTTGTTTTTGACCCATATACGAATATATTTCCTTATCATAACAATATCTATATCTAATAAATAAAAGTAAATTTCTTACGTCACTTATCTGTCGTGAATTTAAGTAACAGTTGTCTACATCACAATGCAGCGACCTTCTCACGAAGAATCAGCGCACGCGCAGTTTGTTTATAATAGTGAGCCCGACGTGTCGTTTGAAAATGTTCAGGTGAGAATTTACCTGTCGGCTTATAGTGATAAGTTAAAGTATTTTTATAAATTGGTTTAGAATTATAGTGAGAAAATGCGTGGATGCTACAGTGTACGTAGTGTGTGTGTAGTGTGAAAGTATTTTATGGAGATTAATTTATTTTAACAAATTTTAACTTGTTTAAAAATTTAACTCATTTGACATATCGCTCATTTGGAGCGACAGTGGCATAAATGCAAATTAGTTAACTTTACACCAGATCAGAATAAAGGTTATTTCATAGTTCAAAAGGAGATTCTGAAGCATTATTACGGCTAATTATTATTTTCAAATTGTTTTATTATAGCTGGACATTGTGGTATTTTCGCTACCAACGCAGATGTTTATGCATAGTATTTTAGCATTAATAAGTCATTTTCGCATATTTTCGCAAATGTGTCACTATCACTCCAAATGAGCGATATTTGAAAACATAAATATATATTTATGTTTGATTGTAGACATGATACACGTGGTATTAATTTCTACATTTAAAGTTTTCAAACAATTTTCTATTTATTTACACACACACACACACACACACACACACACACACACACACACACACACACACACACACACACACACCTTATACCTACATAATAACTGTAATCAACTATTCAAATCTTTCCTTTTTATACTTACAAAATTACAATGAGATATCATTTGAATACTTTGTGGATTATTTAAGTATCTTACACAAATAAATTATTTGATAACTAACTGTTATAATGTTTATTTTTTACATGATACCTATATATTTAAAGATTATTTAAAAACCTGGTTACATCATAAACGAGTCACTAAAGCGGAAAATGACAAAGTATACATCAAACTGGCCTTGTTATTACGTGCAGCACTCCAATGATTTAGTTATGCAATACGAGTCATATTTTATTCGAGTTAGGTACTCGTGTCAAATACAAATACGAAAAAAGGGCAACACGTACCCCACTCTCTCGGAATATTAAATATGCCTATCACCACCCTGGTTAGTGTACAGAGTTGTTCGCACTACAATTGGCCTAAGTCGCCTTTTATTGTACCTCGGCAAGAAAGAGGTCTATTCCTTCTGATCTAAAGAGGGCTATTCTTTTCTGCTGGTCACTTCATGGCAGAATATTAAAATATCAATATATCAATGACTAAATAACCTAAAACAAAATACAAGTTATACAGAAATGAGGAAATGAGGACTTTTTTTTTATTTACAACTTTACCAGTTGTCAGTAATAACACTAATAATATAAAGAAGGAATTAATTGAAAATTACAATATTTTCGATGAATTAAGATTTATTTGCGATAGATTCGTCACAAGCCGAACGCTTAGGTCGATCGTGCATCTCTACTATCTATCAATAGTTGTATCGATAGTTCTTTAACACAAGTGATAAATGACGATGCGGTCTAAGATGGAGCGGACTAACCTGTTCGGGGTTGGCAGTTATATTAAACCGATCCCTCTAATCTAATCGTTTTCTACACTGCATTGTAGCGAAACACTTAATCGCTTGGTGGCATGCCTTTTCTGATAGGGTGGTAACTAGTCACGACCGAAGACTCCCAAGCAGACCAGAGAAAAAAATATTACCCTGCCGGGCATTGAACCTGGTACCTCCCGCTTAATATACAAAAGGTCTCATCACAAACAATCGCAACAAAACATATTAAAGATACGATAGAGTAGAATCGGGACTCCAAAGTGTTCTTAAGGGATTCTTCTGTTGGTCAAAGCCAGTTGTCGAGGCTGAAAACAGAGGATGGAGGTACAGCGTCGTCCTGCAGGGATGAGATATTGAGGGAGGTCGAGAACTTTTACGGACAGCTGTATATCTCGGTCAACCAACCTGTTTTTAGTTCGGCTGAAGATCCACGAGTCGAGCTAACCCGACATTATTCCGAAGATATCCTGGACATCAGCTTGCACGAGATTAATACGGCTCTGGGAAAGCTTAAAAACAATAAGGTACTGGGCGAGGACGGTATTACGTCTTGCTCGAGAACTTAACGCCGGAAGCGTGGTGGTGCTCTTCTTCAAAAACAGCCATAATACATACATACAGTCTTGTTGAGGAATTACAGGCCCATTTCGCTTCTGAGCCACTTTTATAAGCTGTTATCTAACGTCATTGCGAATCGTCTAACAAGCAAGTTTGATAACTTCAATTCTACAATTCTAATCGATTCAATCTTCAATTCTAATCTTTAATTCTAATCGTACGGAAAACGTACGATTTTTTACATTCATTTCATTTAGACTTTTTTAATATATCGATTAGCGACTACTTACGACGATATTTGGCGATTTTTTAATATGACATTTGGCAACACTTATTTGAGACGGAAATATTTCTGTTTCTAAACTTAGTCTATGGTTGCGAAATCCCGATCGCGATTATATTTGTTTGTGGTACGTTTCCTTCGCACCTGATCTGAGATATGCTGCTTTGCTGATATGGTGATTTGCTGCTGTAGTTTTTTTTTAAAACTGTAAATACCAGTTAAAACGTAAGAGAAACGTAACAAGTAAGAGAAGTTGTGATCTGCAGCTGTAGTTAATTTTGTAAATATGAGTGACGAAAGTGAAAATGAGGGTTTCCGTACTTCTACGAAGAAATAAGCAAGAAGAGGCGAACTTCTAAAAAGGATAAGCAAAGGGCTCAGAAATACCGCCCAGACTGGGAAAAGCTGAATTTATTTAAAGATTGGTTGAAATGAGGTAAAAGTAATTATAAAGTGAAATGCATAGTTTGCAGGAATTAGTATCCAAATACACTGTTTTAAAGGCACTTGATTCACGCAAAAAATATATTAAGGCTTTGTCTACCGCACCAAGTAGGTACTTCAAAACAACGAACTATTGTGTCATGTTACAAAAAAATTACCCAAAAATAAAATAGTCTCAGAAACGGAAATTAAATTGGCAAGTTTCATAACAGAACATAACATATCATTCCAAACAGTAGATCATTTGTCTGATCTAATAAACGGAGCATTAGAATAATTTGGGACCTTACTGGCAAAACAACTTATCAGAACTACCGAAAACTGCACTGACTTTAAGCCGACAGATAATAATATGTTAAAAATTATTGCGACAAATCTGTACATAAACAGTAAATAAAGGGTAAATAATATTTTTTTTTTTTGAGCTGTTGTACGATCGCGACATTTTTTCCCCTGGCAGCCCTGATTGCCAGACTAAAATGGCATTACCAGTATAACCATCACTTATGTCATTCCTCGTCTGTGTATCATGCCTTGAATAAATAAATAAATAAATCCCTGAAAATAGAAGAAACCTGGCACCCGAAACTAGGATTTGGCAATAATAATAGGAATATAGACTGTTAGGACTTCGTATTTCTTAAGACGTAGGCTTTCATAATTTCACTGAAGAAAACTACGAGTATATTTGGGCATTTTTTGAATATTTCAAACATTTGATATAAGCATATGCCGGTAAAGTTATTTGGTATAGTTATGATAGACAATAAGAATAGTTTGAATAACATTAACACACACACAAAAGATTCGTATTATTTTTAATTGTAGTGGAATGGTTACTTTTATTGAGGGCACAACCATTAGACTGAAAAGAACAAATAAGACTGAAAGGAACAGTTATTATAATGGGCTTTATAAGCCTGTTTGTACCCTTTGCCTAAAAGACCTCGAAGATAAGATCAAAGAATGGTTTCACGATAGGACCAATTAAGTGACGAAATAAAAAAGTAGAAGGAATAGACCTTAGGAGACTATTAGGGGAGTATTTAACTGGGGAGAACATTTAATTTGCTAACAGGGAGGCAATGAGAAGATATTTTCAAGTATGAAAGACTTTCCGAAGTTGTTATATATTGATAGACACTTGTATGGGGTTAGGAGCATTTACAACACCTGAGTTTCAACCTGCAGTGTGTTTTATATGTCCAAACTGACAGTAGTTAAGGACATTACATACATTTGTCCCCTATAGGTCTTGAACTTAGGTAACAGACTGAGTCACTACCCAATTAATTGTTGGATGGCTAGGGATAGTAGTTGCTGCAACCTGGTCTGAGACTTTTCTTGCGACAAGGACAATGAAAAGAACTTTATCGTCATCTGTATAGGTTTTAGGTACCTTGGAGATTGAGACATGAACATATACAGTTTCTATAGACGAAAGAGCGGTAGAAGGATGATTTATGGTAATTTTGTGAGAGGAATTAGAAGTGGTTAGGTCATCAAACGCACGACTTTTTTAGAACTTAGCGAGCAATTTGGATCCGAAGGATTTGATGCTCGATCCACTTCCATTTTAATAAATCAGATTCAAAACTAACCTACTTTAAAAAACTAAATATATATTATCTATATACACGGTGATTTTATAGCCGTTTTGGAAACGAAATATTTTAATTTGTAATCATCTATAGTACCAATAAAAATGGATAAATCAATTGTAATGTTGACTAAAAAAAAAGTTTCTATTTTAATATTCATTTTTACTTGATCGACTTGGAAAGTAGTAAGGCACTGATCATTCATTCATTATCTTATATGAATGAAACACGTCCGTGCGCGTTTCGGCGGCCGCCGCGCGCCGCTGACGTGATAAATAGGCGCGAGCTAGCGAGTACTTGCGTAGATAGACTCCAGTTTGTTCTTCACACTTTACACGGGCTTAGGATCGTCGGAAATACCTATTTTATTTAAACTTCTTTTCGATTATTAACCACGATTGTTCTTTTCATAACTAATCAATTTATCAACGGACTGTGTTTCAGACGTATTTAAAAAATCGTAGCTGTTTACAGAATAATTAACTTACAGACCTATTTACAGTTTATTTACACTATTTACACTTCTCTGTATCGAAGCAACTGCTCAAAATGGAGTCCGCTGCGTTCAATACACAAACGTCCACGTTTAAGACAATTGTCTTTTAATTTTCTTAATGTGTTTCTATCACTTTTCACTTTATCAAAAGCGACCAATATTGCAATGCGTAAATCATCACGGCTTTCATATTCACGCGTATAAACAAGTCTTTTTATTTCCAACCATAAGAAAAAATCCAGCGGAACCATAAGAAAAAGTCCGGGCTTTAAGGTGGCCAAGGCACAGGCCCTCCTCGACCTATCCACCGATCACTAAACTCATTGTCCAGGTATGCACCAGGTATGCACTACACTCGTGTAATGAGTGGGTCAGCCGTCGTGTTGGTAGTAGGTTCCTACATACCTCTCGAGTAAGCTAACGGCACATCGTCTACTGACTCAGATATTACTGTCCTAAACAATTAACTCTCAACTTAACATAACACTCAAGAACATCTTCTTCAAACTCCGGCGAATAATCATTTAAACATCCTTAACGTGCCGTCACGATGTTATAATATTACTGACCTAGTGACCGACTGAAATCCAAGGACGCCTAACGATTGTAGTGAGCGACTCAATGCAATGCCGTCATTGGTTGGACGACTCCGGCGCAACTCGGTAGCTTTGTTTTTATTGGCGAATACGATTTTGTGTCTCGATATTATAAATGTACCTATTTATGTAGTATGTATGGTCTAGGTGTGATTAAATACCGCTACTACCGATTCTCACTTTTTCTCTATAAACGATATGAATATCGACTTCTATGAAAAAAATTTTTTTTTTATTAAATTAACATTATATATAGGCTCTGTTATTGATAAATAATCCAAAATTTTCGTTTCCAAAACGCTTTCAAAATCACCGTGTATACATATATTGTAAAAACATTTATCAAGCCCTACGAATGGTAGTAAGAACTAGTTTACCCAATTCGAAACTATTTTAAAAATTAGAGTTAAAAACACAATCTAAATCACTAAATTCTCTCTAACAGGTGTGTTACCATAGGTATATAAACGTAACTCCCAACGGACAAGTAACAACAGACATGACCCAGAGTCTTATTAAGATTAAGGATCTATTTATGTCATACGTGATACGTCACAAAGATGCTATTAGAGATCGTAGTACTAATGCCAAAGTCATCGGGCAATTTAAATAGAATGAGGTTACATTTTATTATTTTATGAGTGACAACAGATAAATATCTGTTGATATACTTCAACTTGTCTCACTTACTATCTCTGTTAGAATTAATATCAGTTCTGTTATTATATCTCCGTCGTATATGAGCTAGTTCTCATTTTGTAATTCATTAAATAACCTTTGTCCTCTTTTATTATATTTAATCGTATCTCGGATCGGGAGGCCTCTACCTCACTTCGAGATAGATAAACTTTCGGGTAGGTGCACAAAAGAACAACAAGTAAATTTTAAGCTCAAGTTATATTTTATTGAATTTAAATTATACATACTATAGTTTTTGCAGTATAATGTTTTAAGTGTGACTTCTGCCTACCAGCACTAAGTGCTCCTTCAATAATCTGCCACCAACTTTCCTTTATTTAACATATTTTACAACTGAAGTGATTTTATATACTCAAACTCAACTATGGATGCAATAAAAAATTCCATAACCGAATTATTAGAGCAGCTTCACTCAAGAATGACCGAATTTCAGAGAAGTCTGCAAAATTCATCTACATCCATATCAAGTCCAACTTCAGTCATCGCAGCACAATTCAATGTATTTAGGGATTTTGCATTGAGTGCACTCGAGGGGCTTCAGAGACAAGTAGAACTTCTTGCTAAACAACAAAATCATTTTGAGATGAGAAGCCGAAGAAAAATGTTACTTGTTCATGGCATTCCTGAAAATAAAAAGGAGGACACAGTGTCAATTGTCAATCAAACATTCCACGATCATCCTAAAATTGATAAAGTATCCAATGATTCTCTTAGTCGTTGTCATCGCATTGGTATAAAGAAAAGCGACCAACCAAGACCTATCCTGTTAAAATTTAGAGACTTAGCCTTAAGAAATCAAATCTGGTTGGGCAAGACCGGCTTTAAGAATACCGGCATAACAGTTTCCGAATTCTTGACAAAAGACCGGCATGAAGCCTTCTTACTGGCTAGGCAACGCTTCGGAATTACGAAGTGCTGGACTCAGAATGGTATCATTATCATCGTTGGGCCGGATGGCAAGCGCCATCGAGTTACTTCAGTCAACGAGGTCAATATGATACAGAATAAACCCGATGAATCTCCAACACCTGCCTCTGTTACTGCTTCGGGTACTTCCAACACCACAAATATTGCCAAAACGTCTTCCAATATAAGAAGTAAGAGAATCAATAAGAAATAATTGTTTCATTGCTTTTAGTTCTCTTAACTGTTAAATTATATATGTAAGTACTTTTTATATTAACATTAACCCTCCTGTAAATTCATATTTATATTTTATCTTGATGTAGTGTGGCCTTATCATTTAATTTAGTTTCATTTTATTATATTTTATATTACTCTTTTACCGTCAAGTTATCACAACATACAAATGTTTTGATTTTTTATGGTAAATTCATATTTGTATTTTATCTTCATATAGTTTGGCCTAGTCATTTAATTTAGTTTCATATTATTTATATTTTATAACACTCTTTTACCGTCAAGTTATCACAATATACAAATGTTTTGATTTTTATCATTTTATGTTAATGTCAAACTTTAAGGCTACATTCCACTTAACGCCCGCAACGCCATCGACCACGACCGCTGAAATTGCCGTTCCACTAACGTAAAAAGGCCGCGCGCGTTGAAGGCGAATGTTATAGGTGGAACGCACATCTTGAGCGCTATGTGCCCGCAATATGGCAGCATGTAAAAACGTGCAGCTGTGGGGGTTTTGTGAGTAAATATTTCGCATGGATTGGAGTAAAATTTAATTCGAAATGGAATCCCGTGAATTTTTTGACAAAACGAATGAGAGACAATTCCACTGCAATGTCAGTTTCAGGATCGTAAACAGTTATTTGTCTCGTCGCCATCGTTGTTTTTTAGAATTCCCGCTTCGTTTTGGTGAAAGCCCACTTTGACCCATCAATATTTTGTGGGCGAAGTGGGCGAGATGTGGTCGCGAACAGTGACGTCATCTATGACGTCGAACGATCGCTCGCGACGACCACGGACCTTAGGTGGAACGATACAGAGGATGTTACAATCGTTGCGGGCGTTAAGTGGAACGTAGCCTAAATGAACTTTATTACTTGACGTACTGCTGATTGTTGCATGCCTTGGATACTAGGCTCTTTAGTTTACCCACATAATTTCATTTATCATTCTAAAATTGTAATTAGGGAATGGACTGTATTTTAGCGTGGACTTTGTAAGTTAATTATAGCTGCGTTTAATTTATTTCATTTTTTATGTCTGTTAATTGTACAATTTCATTATATATAAATTTTGTTTGATTAAATCGTTAAATATTTTATTGTTGTGCTGGTGGGTACAAGTTATCCAAAGTAATTTTATTAGTTTACTTCTGGTTTTAGGTATTATATTAATATTATTATTACTATAATTATATATTTGTATTTGCTTTATATTATTATTTCTTTATTTATATAGATATAGTTATTTATATTCATTAACACATTAATTATAATTAGTTAGTATAGTATTATATTATTTATTTACGTATACTACAATATATTGTGAACATATTATTATTGTTTATTAAATTTTTTAATATGACTAACTCGATATTTGGGAGCGATAATTTAGTTGAAGTATCGGACGATGCTTATACCACGGATTCTATTTCGTCTAACGACAGTTTTCATAGTACATGTCTGCCGCTCAACCAAGCTCTTGACTCGACTTTCTCAGCTTATACTAAAAATTTTAATGTCGTACATATAAATGCTCAAAGCATCCCTGCCTATCTCTCTGACCTACTGACCTCTTTTGAAAGTAAAAAACATCCACGCTATACTTATTTCGGAGACATTCCTTAAACCAAATTTACCTTCAACCTCCTTCTGCTTACCCGGTTTTTACTTAATTCGCAATGACCGTGTTGGAAAGGGTGGAGGTGGAGTGGCCATATATCTGCGTAGTAATATTCCATTTACAATTATACATAAATCACCTGCACAATACTCAGAAACTGCTGAACATATTTTTATTGAAGTTATATTTGGTCAGTTGAAACTTTTACTTGGAGTTTTTTACAGTCCATCCATGCACATAGATTATTTTGAAAGCTTTGAAACTCTTCTCGAGCAGTATGTCCCTTGTTTTGATCATACCATCATAATGGGTGATTTTAATACGTGTATTATTAAAAATGATATACGTTCAAGACAACTTAAAAATATTGTAAGTGGTGTTAACCTTAACTTACTTCCAACTAATGCTACACATTTTTTTCCTAATTGCACTCCTTCTTTATTAGATTTAATGTTGGTTTCCTCCGTGAGCCATGTTGAGATTCATGGTCAATTACCGGCTGAAGGTTTTTCCTACCATGATCTTTTATTTTTGTCATATAAAATTCGTCCACCTAAAGAGAAACCCACAATAGTTATGCGTCGCAATTTCAGCAATTTCGATAACACAGATTTCTTGCAAGATCTAAATGAGTTGGACTGGGATGCTATTTACACTGCTGAGACAATAGAAGATAAATTAAGAATATTTAATAATTATCTTTTACAGCTATTTGATACACATGCTCCTTTAAGACCCGTCAAACTCAAGCATCTTCCGGCTCCTTGGCTTACTCAAGACATTAAAACATTAATGACTAGACGTAACGCTGCTAAGTCTAAATATAAGGTCAAACCTACTGAAAAAAACCTTCTTAAATACAAAAAGATACGTAACCACTGCAGTAGAGTTTGTCGTGACGCACAGCGTGAATACATACAATCTTCCCTTGAAAACAATAATCCTCGTCAAATGTGGAAGTTTCTAAACTCACTCGGATTTGGTCGGCAGAAGGGTTATACTAGTAAACATATTGATATAGACGCTCTTAATAAAAGTTTCTCATCTACTACTAAGATTGATGCACAGGCTAAAATTTCAACTCTTGACTACCTTAGCTCTTTGCCAGTCCCGGGACATACTGCCTTTAAATTTGACCACATCTCTCCGGTGGAGGTTAAGAAACATATCAACGCAATAAAATCGGAAGCCGCTGGTAGTGATGGTATCAGCAAAAAAATGATTCTTCTATCTCTCGACTTTATCTTACCTGTGGTTTGCCATATTTTTAACTTCTCTCTTTCCTCTTGTACTTTTCCTAGTGTCTGGCGTAAAGCATTGACTACCCCTATTCCGAAATCTTCTCCTTCGTCTTCTGGCACCAACTTTCGGCCAATTTCCATACTATATTTTCTTTCTAAAGTTTTTGAACGTATTGTTTATTCCCAGCTTAATCTATACCTATGTACTCATAATTTGCTTAGTCCTTTTCAATCTGGCTTTCGAACTGGACACAGCACAGTTACGGCTCTTATAAAAATTCTTGATGACATCCGATTTGCAATGGACAATAAGCATGTGGCAATTGTTGCACTCCTTGACTTTAGTAATGCTTTTAACAGCGTTAACCATGATTTGCTTATTGCTATTCTGCGGACTCTAAATATCGCTCCTTGTGCTGCCCAATGGTTTCAGGCCTACTTATATAATCGACAACAGTGCGTTAGCTTTGATAATAAAATTTCAGCCTATTGTTCTCTTTCCTGTGGGGACTCCACCTCAACTCGACTCCTCAAGGGGGAGTTTTGTCTCCCATGCTCTTTTCTATATTTATAAATTCCTTATCTTTAATTCTCACATCAAAACATCACCTTTACGCTGACGATTTACAACTTTATGTAACAACACCTATTGATGACATCATTAATGCTATCACTACTCTAAATACTGAATTAAATAAAATCGTTACATGGTGTCATTCGTATGGTCTATTGATTAATCCAAATAAGTCTCAAGTGACTATTATTGGCAACTCGTATCAGCTATCTAAAATTAAATCACTGAATTTACCTTCCATCTTATTCAATTCTATCGCCCTCTCACCTCTTCCTGTCGTTAAAGATCTGGGGTTATTAATTGACAATTCTCTTACCTGGGTGCCTCAAGTTGCGGAGGTGAGTCGAAAGGTTTTTGCAACTATAAGCTCGCTAAAACGTTGGAAGAACTTTCTCCCCTTTAAAACCAAACTTACCTTAGCTAATTCATTACTGCTACCCTTATTGGATTATGCCGACATTGTTTATTTTGATTTGTCTGAACAATTGTTAAATAAGCTGGAACGATTACAAAATATTTGTATTCGCTTTATATTCGGGTTGCGTAAATTTGACCATGTATCTCAACATCGCAAACAGTTGGGTTGGTTACTAGAGGTTATTAGACAGCGTCGGAATATGCACGCTCTATCTTTGCTGTATAGTATTCTTTATCACCCTCACATACCCCCTTATCTTAAAGAGAGGTTTACTTTTTTAGGACATGACACTGAATTCAATCTGCGTTCTCGTAGCAATAACTTACTTGTCACACCTCTTTGTCGTTCAAAAGCGTACAGTAATTCCTTCACTACTAAAGTCATATCCGTCAAGCAGAGTCATTGAGTACTTTTAAGAATCGGTTGCACAAAAAATATCACTCCCTTACTATGTCTTAAATATGCGATCTATTGGTATATTGTTTCTATATGTATGTATTATGTATGTATGTATGCATTATGTATGTATGTATGTATATGTGTATGTATGTATGTATGTATGTATGTATATATGTATGTATGTGTTTGTAGATACGTATTTATTTGTGTATGTATATAAAAAGTTAATTTTTTTTTTCTTTTCTCTGTTATTATTATATAATAACATTGCCCTGTCATTTGCGCACTCTTCCCGGCACTTTCTCTTAGCTAAACTACTGTCATTAAAGGTTGCCTGGAAGAGATCACTATAAGCGATAAGGCCGCCTTTGCATTCATATATTTTGTTTGTACCTAATGTTTCTAAATTGTATCTTTTTTTGTGTGCAATAAAGTTTTAATAAATAAAATAAATAAAACTTAATCTCCCTTACCTCGCTCCGAGATAGATAAAATTTAATCTCGCTAGTAAATTTGAAATCCGTGTATAAATTAGTAGTCATAAGAATATAACATAGATAGGTATAAATAGATTATTGTTATTTTGAAAATAAAATTACAGACATAGGAAGCACAATTAGGCATTGTGAGTGACCTACAACTAAAATGATAATGTTTATAGGACGTCATTTCGTGATTACAATAGATTCAAGATAGAGAGAATACTGTTATAATATTATATCCTACCATATTATTAAATCATTATAAGTAAATAACTCGACCATATAAAGCATGTTCTAATAACAAAATTTATAATAAAAATCCAAATTTCACTTAAAATAATGACAATGTTGGAAAACTAGTATAACATACATATTTTTTGTTGATGCTTGTGTTAGATATGTGTATTTCCAAATCCCGAGCGTAAGGTATCCTAGTGTTATACTTTGAATGACTACTGAGTTTATTATATATACAATATATACAGGTATATACGTATAGGTAGTACCCACAGTTTCCATGATAATCTCTCTAATCGTAATTTCCTAGTAGGTATAAAAATAACAAAGACAACATTCATTCGTTTTTATCATTAGATCTACATAAATGTTAGCAAATAATTTAGCAAAGTAAACAATATTACGCAAAAACAGTATGTTTTAATGAAATAAGGGCATTTATAAATGCAGATTATGAATAAATATGTGATTTGGACGTTAAAACTGGTCAGATTTTGTAATCATTATTTTATCACATCCGGAGGAAGTGATATTAAAAAAAGGTTATTCTGGCCTAAAACTACAAAATTTCATTCTTTTCATCAAATCGATGAACTCAAATAAAAATTTCTTTATTCAATTAGTCTTCAAAAGCACTTTTGTATCTATATTTTACACAGTATAAAATATATTCTTTAATAAATATTAAGCTATTGATTTATTACGAAATTTTACAATAATATACATACTCGTATTTACAAATGTAAAATTTAAAAACTATTAACAGATAATTATGGTATAAATAATGTTCATACTTAATGGTGCCAACAATGCTGGTAGTATTTCTCGTTGTTTGTTGTCGTTCTTCGTTGTTATTTCAACTTTTTCCACAGCGGTCCCCGCTCTTAAGGTTGTCTCCATGATATGATTTTGAGCTAATGTGTTGACGCAGATGGCGTTCCTCCTTTCTCAGGGTTATGATTAACCAATGTTTAATCGATCAGGTCCCTTGCCACGATCGCGATTAATTCCAGCAGGCTCAACAAGAGCAGGAATGTCGATGATGGCAAGAGCTCTTTTAAGGGTTTCATTCTGGGGATCATGGCGGCAAAACCTATCTGACTCTTGTTGCATGAAAGGCCGTGTTCCAAAGGAATCAACACCTTTTCCGCACGGACATCTGTGTTCAAAGCGCAGTGGCGCTCTCAACCAGAGACCTACAGTTATTCGAAAAACTTTCATTACCTAAAAGTTTCCCAAGGTTTTTCGATCGCACTCTGTGTAACCACTGACCTGACTCTTTATTTGATAAAGCTAGAAGCCTGTAGAGGTTTGTGCCACTTGTAAGATTTTACGCCAAGTTTTCATAAGTATTGTGTATTGCAAAGGTTTTGACTTCCTTGGGAAACTCCTTATTAGGACATCTCAACCGCCAGTTTTTTATTGCTTCTATAGCATCTGTAATTTAGACTGAATTTTATTTTAAAATTTTGGAACAGGGGCCTTTAATACTATTTAAGGAAGCGAGGAAGGCGGAAAGAACGATACTCGAATTTTTTCCCACACCGATGCTATCTTTAATTAGGAAAGAAGAATGTTAGTCAATAATTAAATTTAGATTTTTTTTTTAAGAATTTTAATTTATAAGTGGCATCAATTTTATTGGTCATATCAGAGAATTTCCTAATTGGGCATTAATTTTAGGACATAAAGACAATATTTTAAAATAATATAGGAAATATGAGAATTAAGAGTAGCTAGTTTGTCATTTTTGTCCAGGAATATTTTTATTTTAACTTTTATTTTAAATTTATTTAAATATTTTTAAATGAAGAAATAAAATGTTGTTATTTTCAATATTTTTAAACTGTACTGAAATACCAATCACAGTGCGTGACGTCATCTGTGGACAATCATTGACTGGGATGGATTCTGCTTTAAAGTGTCAAGCGGGCTAGTTATTTTTTTTTTCTTTTGGCTAATTTTATAATATTTTTATTTTGTTATTTGTTATAATATTAGTATTTATATATTTTGTGTTGTGTTCTGTTCGTGTATTGGTAAGTTTGTATTTAATATTATAGTTATTTAAAATATGGATGGAAATGAACCTTCCGATCCGCCGGATATTCAACTACCCCCAAACATTCAATTATCGCCAACATCTACGTCGGGTTTTTTTTATACACCGACACACCGACAGCTCCATTAAGTCATTTTAATGCAGTTGAAAATTTAACACGTAAGCGACCAATTTCGGATGAAGGAACTATAAAAGAAATCCCGAACAAACAAAAAAGGCAAAACGAATACAGAGTAAAATATACTGAAACTGATATTCGACCCTTCTTAGTTCATGTTTCCCGTTTGGAAAGAGATCCCTCATCTGGTACCACATTACACCCTATTAAATTCGGCCAATTTTTAGAACGCATGCGATTCTCAGGCATTCTTCGGAATGGAGTAAAACGAGTTGGTCGCAATAAAGTGTCTATAGAATTTAGCAGTGGGGAAAACGCAAATAATTTTATTACTAGTCCCTCAGTTATCGAACATGGATATGCTGCTTCTATCCCCAAATATAACATTACACGTATGGGTGTCGTGCGAGACATTCCAACGGACTGGTCACTCGATGAAATTATTGAAACCCTAAAAGTCCCTTCTGGAATAGGTAAAATTATTAAGGCTCGTAGAATAAATAAAAAAAATATGGTCAATGGGTCCCCAGAATGGCAACCGACACAATCGGTAATTCTAACATTTGACGGTCAAGTTCTTCCTACTCGAAATTACTGTTGCTACACAGCATTAAAAGTAGAAGTATATAAATATCCAACCGTGCAATGTTTTAATTGCTGTCGTTTTAGTCACACTAAAATGCAGTGTCGATCCCAACCACGCTGCTTTAAATGTAGTCAAAACCACTCAGGCGACAGTTGCTCCGTGTCGGAAGGTGACTCATACTGTATTTTTTGCTCCGGTAGTCATTTCTCAACCTATAAAAAATGCCCTGAGTTTATAAGAAAAACCGAAATAAAATGCGTCATGGCGGAGAAGAACATACCTTATGAAGAAGCCGCTAAAAGTTTTCCCGCATCTTACAAATCGTACGCAGATATATCCAAATCTTCCCCTTCCCCTTCTTACCCATATTTAAATCCCTCATAGTCGGTCACTCATCCTACTACATCCTATAAAAAAATCGTATTCTCCAAACCCAAGTCAAGACCCATTCTAACTCCAGGATATGACAAACAAGCCCATCAGTCCATCTTAAAAGAATTCAGTATTCCACAAATGGATATGTTTTACAGACAGACTCGACTAGCTCATATGACAATACTACTACAATTACGGAACTCGTAATAAACCTTTTCGTTAATTTAATAAATAACAATAATTTTTCTCTACCTGACCACGTTGCATCTACTTTAATATCAAGTCTAAACAACAAAAATGGACCCACTCAAGTTTCTACAGTGGAACGCCCGGAGCATCCACAGTAAGAAACATGAACTAATGTATTTGTCTAATAAATTACTCCCTTCCCTTATATCAATCGCAGAAACTTGGCTTAAGCCTCAACAACATTTTAACCTCCAAGGATTCTCTTCGTTTCGAGATGACCGTCTAGACGGCCATGGCGGAGCAATGATTTTAGTCAACAATAAATTTTCCTGCTCGGCGCTCTCCATCCCATGTCACAACTGTAACGATATTAATGTTGTTGGTGTTAAGGTTAAGAATATTAATGTCCTATCTATTTATGTCCCTCATCCTAATTCTTCTCTTCTTGCATATATACGTAATCTATTTCTGCTTTTTCCTCCTCCCCTTCTAATTTTAGGTGACTTTAATAGTCACAATATAATGTGGGGCTCAGATACAAACGATTCCTTTGGTAATAGGCTTGGTAAGTTATTAGACGATTTATGTATCTGTATTTTAAATAAGGGATCGTCGACTCGTATTACCCCTCCTGGTCAGAGAAAGAGCTGTGTTGACCTTTCACTTTGTTCAAATGACCTGTCTACCCTCCTACAATGGCAATTACTAGACAGCACATATGGAGGTGATCATTTTCCCATTGAAATTGTACATCCATCTAGATACACACCACATTATGATTTACCTCCTTTGCTAAAATACCGAATCTCAAGTGCCAAATGGGACTTGTATAAAAATATTTTAGAAGAAAGTGCCAAATCTTTACCCGAAATTAATATGGCTAATCTAGACACATGTTATAAACAACTTACAAAATCCATATGTGACGCCGCTGATCATAGTATACCACTGAAAAATTCTGCTAAACATAAACTATCCTCTCCTCCCTGGTGGGATAACGAATGTACATCAATGATAAAATATAGGAAATTTGCTGAAAGAGCTTTTATCGCCTCCATGATACTTGAAAATCTGGTAGAGTACCGAAAAGCGGTAGCTAAGTCTAAACGATTATTCCGTCAGAAGAAATTTCATAGTTGGCGACAATTTTGTTCATCTTTATGAAATGAAAATGAAATGAAATGAAAATATTTATTTCGTCATAAGGTGATTATACACACTTAACGAATGTCAAAAAAAATTTCATTTAAAACTAATACGTCAAATTATTACAAGATTAATGTCTCGGTAGACATAACATTACTATTATATCATCGGCTTTATTAAATGTTACAATAAATAACTTAATCTAATGTCCCTAGTGTTGGCCGAGTACTCTTTAAATAATTAAGCGTCATACAAAATAAATGAATAATGCACAGTATGACCATGAAATAATTAGGACAAACACGAGACAGCCAATCGTATATGCCGAAATCACCACATGCCACCTGCTCACAAAATTGTATAACTATATCTAATGACAATTTGCATATTGATAGCCTGGCCGAGTTATATTCAATCCCATGCCTTTTTATCATTTAGAAATTCATTTATGTCATAGTAAGCTTTTCGACACAAAGTTTGCTTAATAGTTTTTTTAAACTTCTGTAAAGGCAGAGATTGAACCGCAACCGGTATTTTATTGTAAATTATAATAGACATTCCAATAAAGGAACGACTTTTTTTGCTGAGCCGACATTTAGGAAGCGCTAGTTTATGGCCGTTCCTGAGTGTTACATTATTCAAGGCATGATCACTACGGCTAACAAACAAATGCCTATTTTTACGTATATACATTATATTTTCATAAATATATTGCGATGCAAAGGTCATAATATTGATCTCTTTAAACTTTTCCCTCAGTGATTCTTTACATTTCATTTTATATATGTAACGGATAGCCCTTTTCTGCAGAATGAAAATAGTATTAATATTCGCCGCATTGCCCCATAGCAAAATGCCATAGGACATTAAACTATGGAAGTAGCTGAAATATACTAATCTAGCTGTATCGACATCCGTTAGTAGACGTATCTTTTTAACCGCGTATTCTGCAGAACTCAGTTTATCCGCCAATCGACAGATATGGGGTCCCCACTGCAACTTTGAATCAATAGTGATTCCAAGAAAAACCGTTGAATTAACTAAATTCAGTTTATCACCATTGAGTTCTGGTTGCATATCGACTTGTCTTACATTAGGTGATGAAAATTTAATACAATTAGTTTTTTTACTATTTAGAAGTAAGTTATTTACACTAAACCAGTGTACTACTTTAGAGAGAGCATTGTTTACGTCGTCATAGTTTGTTTCTTGTCTATGTAATTTAAATATTAATGAAGTATCATCAGCAAACAATACAATCTCATGATTATTCTCCACCAAATATGGTAGGTCGTTGATGTATATTAAAAATAAGAACGGGCCTAGAATCGAGCCTTGTGGGACCCCCATCTGAACATGAGACCCAGACGACGTAATACCATTTACTTCAACCCTCTGAGTTCTGTGACTAAGGTAAGAACTCAGAAGTTTTAGCGCGGTATTTTTAATGCCATAGTGACTGAGTTTCCTGATTAAAGTTTCGTGTTGTACACAGTCGAATGCCTTAGACAAATCACAGAACACACCCAAAGCATCCCGTGACTCCTCCCAAGCATCGACTATCGAGGTGAAAAGCTTTACACCAGCATCTGTTGTAGAGCGTCCTCTAGTAAAACCGAATTGTTTATTATGTAAAAGCTTATTTCTTGTAAAATGATTTAAAAGCTGACAGAGAATTACTTTTTCAAATAATTTACTACAGATAGGTAAAATAGAAATTGGCCTGTAATTTGTCGGATCTTTAGGACATCCGGACTTAAACAAAGGTATAACTTTACTATGCTTCATAAGATCAGGAAACTCACCACTTAGAATACATTCATTAAATATAATTGCCAAGTGGGATGCTATGATGTCAACAATTGTACCGATTATTTTAACAGAGATACCCCAGAGATCTGTGGTGTTCTTAATATCTAAAGTTTTAAATATTTTGATTATCTCATTAGCGTCTATGGGTCTGAACGTAAAATCACTTTTGCAAGCATTTACATTTTGCTTTAGCAACGATTCAGCGACTTCAGGCGAAGATATAAGCGTTTTAGTTGTCGAAAGTGGAATGTTAGCAAAGTGATCTTCCAAAGCCTTTGCCACTTTTTGATCTGATTTAATAGAGTAACTGTCAATTATCAATTCACTGACACCATTACGATCTTTAACTCTTCCAGTTTCGGCATTTATGATGTTCCAAGTCATTTTAATTTTATTATTACTAAATTTAATCTTGTTTCTAATGAAAATCGACTTGGCTGCGGCACAAACAAGCTTAAATATTTTTGAGTAATTTTTAAAATAGTTACAAAAAGCAATATTTGTATTATATGATTTCTTGTGTAAGAGATCATATAACTTTTGCCTACTTCTATGGATTCCCGGAGTCACCCAATCATTGAAAGACTTACAATACTTAGGAGAGATTTGTTTTGGTGTAAATACATTTTTAAACACTTTGTTTATGTGACTAAATAAAATTTCATATTTCTCGTTTACACTACCAACCGGTGGTATATCTATTTGATTTTTAATAGTGTTTCTAAATCTCTCCATGCGTTTGATATTCACTGGAACAACCACTTTACTCTTACCAACCTGCTTTTTCTTATTATAATTAAAACCAACTAATTGTCCACAATGATCAGAGGGTAATTTGTTTATTATAGTTGAATAGGATGAAGTCCCATCTGTAAAGATATTATCAATGCATGTGGCTGTAGAGTTAGTTATACGGGTAGGCTCAAGAAAGAGGTTAGTAAGATTACAACATTTGAACAAAGACAAGAATCTTTTACAAAGTATATTATTATCTAGTAAATTAATATTAAAGTCTCCACACACTAAAATGTCTTTGTTACATTCGCCAGTTAGCTTAGTTATCGCTTCTTCTAATACTGACTCGAATTGTTCATAGCATGCGCCGGGTGGTCTATAAATGCTGACTATGATACAATGCGTTAACTCAACACAGGCTTACTCAATAGTTCGTTCAAATGAAAGGCTCACAATATCTTTACGAACCTTAAATTTTAGATCCCTTTTTACTATAATTAAAGAGCCACCATGAATAGCTGTCTTTCTACTGAACGAACTGGCAACTTGGTGCTTTTCAAAATTAAAAACAATTTGATACTCTTTAAGCCAGTGTTCGGTAATACAAATTACATCAATGTTGTAGTTATTCAAAAACAGTTCTAATTCAAGTTCCTTATTTAAAAGGCCTTGTATGTTTTGATGCACTAAGTTAAACAGCGGCGGCCTTACTCATTGCGAGGCTCCGGGCGGCAGGTCTTTGCGAGGCCCTTTATCCTTCGTGAAAAGTATGTGATGCGAAAGTAGGTCTGGTTGTGTGGTTTAGGTATTTTTCATGTTTGACGAGAAATGCTAAAGTTATACAAATAAATAAAAATTGAGTTTATAATATTTTACATTGAAAGATTTACAAAAATTAACAAACACAGAGATGATAAATTTTAAAATAGATGTTTGCGGCTTTTCCTAAGACTAAAATCTTTAATTAAAGCACAATAATGTAATGAATGAGCTACGTCATTTTCGATTGAAAGAATAGCAAGGGCTGAAAGCCGATCTTGTGTCATCGAATTCCTCAAATATGTTTTAATAATATTAAGCCTCGAAAAACTCCTTTCAGCAGACGCAACTGTAACAGGTGTGGTAGCAATAATTCTCAGGACTATTTCGATAGTGGGGTAAACTTCAGTTAATTTTTTTTCTATTATGTATTTCAGCATCGAGATGATGTCGTCTTCTCCTTCATACACACGGATGAACATATTCAGTTCTTCATACAATTCATGTCCATCAATATCACACGAATCTCCTACTGTCATAGATATTTGCAAGTCGGTGCATTGCTTCAAAAGTTCACTATCACTAATTTCCTTTAATCTTTTTATATTATACATGAAACCAAATATGCTCTCATGATGTTTAAGTGCCTCAAACCTGGGATGGCAGCTTGCGCGCACATTGTTGACAATGACATAAAAATAGTTTATTTTGAAAATCTCTTCCGAATTCAATTTATGAGCTTCATCTTCCCCTTCATAATCAAAATGCCTTTTATTTCGTCGTCTTCTGACTTCTTTGAACTGTCTGTCAATATCGTTTTCCTCGGCTATGTCTCTCGCTGTTACAAGGGATGACTCAAAACCATTTTCTCGATAATTATCGAGCCAATTTGTAAATGCGTCTAGGTGTTGTATAGCCACATCTAAGTGCATGTTTTCGCTTTGCCACATTTTACTTATAACATTTATCTTTGTAAGAATATCATACCATATGACAAGTGAAACTACAAATTCGTAGGTAGTTATTTCCTTTTCTATAGAATGGCATTCACTGACCAACTGACAATCTGTTGTATTTTCTGCTAAATTCTTTAAAGCATCACATATATCGCTTAGTTGGTATTTAACGGCCTTCACCGATGCTACCCTGCACTCCCATCTTGTTTCAGAAAGTGGTTTTAGTGATAACGATTTTACATGGGCATTTAAAATAGCCCACCTTTGACTTGAGCCAGCAAACAGAGTATACAACCTTTGTAGCAAGCCAAAAAAAGATTTTGCTTGGACACAAGACGATGCTGCATCTCCTAAGATGAGATTCCAGCTGTGACTCCCACAAGGTAAAAAATAAGCTAGTGGATTAATCTCAAGAATACGTTTTTGGACACCACTTTTTTCACCACGCATATTGGCACCGTTGTCATATCCTTGGTCTCTGCAGTTTTGCAATGATATACCTAACTGTTCTAATTCTGTGATTATATAATTAGTCAAACTCTCAGCTGTAGTTTTTTCGACGGCTAAGAAACCAATAAAATGTTCTTCAATTTCAGCTGTATTTGTATTAAAAAATCTTATAATAATTGAAAGTTGCTCAACACGAGAAACGTCACGCGTGCAATCAAGAATAATCGAGTAATATTTATTATTTATTATTTTTTCAACAATTTGAGTCTTCACGTGACTTGCCATTAATTGTATGAGCTCATTTTGAATATTTTTTCCGATATAGTGGTCATTAATAGTCTTGTCCTTTACTTGTTTTAGGTGAAGTCTCAGTACGGGATCAAATCGGGCTATTAACTTTACTAAATCTATAAAGTTGCCGCTTGTCTCACTCGAATTAGAGTCAGATGTTAACTTCTCTCTATGACCCCTGAAGGCCAAATTGTGAGATGTTAAAAAATTAACAATTGCGAGCAATCGTTCTAAAATATCTCTCCAACGTTGCCTTTCTTGTTCAATTTGTGACTGTGCCAAGGAGTCACTAGTGGAACAGCTTTTTAAACCATTCTCTAAATTAATCAATTTCAACATACAATCTTTGTGCTGTCGAGTAGATTCGTAAGACTTTAGGTAATCACCCAAGTGTTTCCAATCACACACTCCTTCACTTGATCCAATCTTTGTATTTTCTAGGCCAAATATTCGACACGGAAAGCAGTAAACGGCATCCTTTGTTTGTGAATAAATCATCCAGCGCCTGTCAAGCTTTTCACCGTTAACTAATATCTTATTATAATGATATTCGCTGAATCGCCGTCCATTATCATTTACGGGAAATAAATCAACTTTAGCCCGGATTGGACCTTTTAATACAATCTCAGTTCGGTCTACATCAGTAATTTTTATGGGCCACAAACTGGGGTCATTTTGAGGATTCAGATTTTCCATTCCAGCAATCATGGATGTAGACTCGGGCTCAGATTCGTGTTCTTGACTGGATAGAGTTGAAGGCGGCGCCGGTGACCTAAGAGACAATGATGTAGTTAATTCATCATCATCCTCGCTGTTTTTACTTGATGACAGCGGCGGCATCCATGATGATGTGGAAGGAATGTCTTCAGCTGGATCAGGATTAGAGTCACTTTCAGTCAATAAATGTTTTGTAGAGGTTTCTTGATTATCACTTTTTATATATTTATATAAAGATCCACGTAGATTTTCTTCTACCTGCTTTCTTTTGATTGCTCGTTTCCTTTTTGAACTACCTGACTCAAATTTTCTACCGGCATCGCGATCACGCGAACTCATTTCGTAATTATTTTTTTTCGCACACACAGTCAGAAATATTTTTTAAATATCACACAGTTTTTTTTTTACACTTTTTCAGCTTACTTAATACTTTAAATACTATAATTTACACTTTTTCGGCTCACACGGCTCAAAGTATTGAACTTTAAATACAATAAGAACGTAATATTCAATAAAATTGAAAGATTATGTACGATACAGTAACGACTTTGTAGAGTTGACGAACGAAATTAAACACAGTGAATTACCCGAAACAATAGTGGAGTAGAATATTATGTTCCGACACCCGAGCTGACTTGAGTACTATGCGATTAAAAACTTAAACAAGTGCGTGTCGGACGCGCCCATGAAGGGTTCCGTAGCAGCAAGTAACATCATATAAAAGTTCTTGTAGTTCGTTGTAACTTTAATCGATGTTTTAATAATAGTGTTTAAAAAAAAAACTACTTACTACATCTCGTTCAAACCAATTTTCGGTGGAAGTTTGCATGGAATTGTACATCATATATTTTGTTTTGGTTTTATCATTCTCTTATTTTAGAAGTTACAGGGGGGGGGGGACACTCATTTTATCACTTTGGAAGTGTCTCTCACGCAAACTATTCAGTTTAGAAAAGAAAATGAAATTAGAAACCTCAATATCATTTTTGAAGACCTATCCATATATAGACCTAACCCACACGTATGGGTTTGATGAAAAAATAAAATTGAGTTTCAGTTCTAAGTATGGGGAACCCCCAAAAATTTGTTTTATTCTTATTTTTGTGTGAAAATCTTAATGCGGTTCACGGAATACATCTACTTACCAAGTTTCAAAAGTATAGTTCTTATAGTTTCGGAAAAAAGTGACTGTGACATACGGATGGACAGAAAGACAGACATGACGAATCCATAAGGGTTCTGTTTTTTGCCATTTGGCTACAGGACCCTAAAAACCAATCTTCAAGTGTTTCGAACAAAATTTTCAAGTATGTTTTGAATGAATGGATTAGTTATAACTTACTTTATTTTAATTTGCCGCTATATTTATAACCTGAATAAATAATTAAGTTTCAAAATCAAAAGCTTTAAATGATAAAAATATATAGTTAAATAAAATTTATATATTTTTAATTGGGTTGTTGTGCGAGGCCCCTGCAAGAGCGAGGCCCCGGGCGGTTGCCCTGTTTGCCACCCCCTAAGGCCGCCACTGAAGTTAAAACAACGTTTTTTACATAATAGTTGACTATTTAAAGTCTGGCTGTTCAAATATTCTTTACAGCTAGAGACTTGTGCCTCTGTTGTCTGCTTATTTAATTTAAATTATTATTACTAGCAGTAGTATGTACAGTACTACTGCAGGATGTCAATATATTTAACTGCTCAATAGAAGCAGCTGGTAAATTAATTGTCATGTCAATTTGTAAATTATATGATAGCAAACATGCTATCTGTTTGTAAAAAAAAATTAGATAGAATAAATCTATCATGTCTCACCAAAAAGGAGTCATTTTTAAAAATACAATTAATATCAATTAATTTAAATATTAGGTTCGTATCATCATTGAATGTAACATTATTATTTCCTACACTGTTATATAATAACGTATTAAATTTATCTCTTATTTTATTTTCATTTCCGTTACCCTTAATATAAGGAAATGTAAACATTATAATTTTTTTTACATTAAGTTTACGTAATTTGTCCAAATAAAAGGATAACTGTTGTTGTTTAGTGTTCCCTCTTCTACCAAATAATAAAATTAAGGTAGTGGAGGGATCATACGTACAGTTAAGTACCTTATCCATTATTTCACCTATTGCGGCACCTGGCATACAAATATTGCATACTGGTTTGTCACTTACATTATATAACCTTGTACCCATATTTTTACCCAGTTCATCGCTGTACATTAATATACTATCTTTGGGTACAGGTTTATTAACTACGGAGCTGAAATCAGTTTCTTTACTTATTTCACATGAAGGCTTTGTATGATCTGAATTTGAGCACTGACATTCTTGGTTTACAAGAGAATTGAAGCGCTCTTCATTATATTTAGATAATTGAAGAAGTTCATCCAAAGCCGATTCATGTGCACAAATCTCTTTCGTGGCTATGTTGTATTTTTCGGACATTTCATTAAGATTATGATTTAAATTGCTAATTTGAACATTCAATTTACTAATTTCAGCTTCATAGTTCTGTCCAATTCTTTCAATCTCTTTACTGAACATTTCACATTCCTTACGAACTAGGTTGTATTTTTTACATAACAATAAATGGTTTTTGATAATATTGTCCTTTTTTATCAATTTCTTGTTTTTTTTAATTAATTTATTTAACTTAATATATTTTTTAATCTTGTTTCTGCTACCGAGGTCGACCCTTGCTGGCGTTACACATACTGTTGATTCGTCGCCGGTCAAGTCAATGGTGACAGGCTGAGAGGAGACACATAATTCCGAAAATAATTTTTGAGTACATTGTGATCTGGCCTGTGAGGCCTCTTGTTGAAACTGATTGATTTATCCCCCAACACCAACGCCAGCGTAGTGTGGAGACAGATTAATAGGTTTCGTTGTGGTACTAACCCCTCCCGTATCTTCCCCTCTATACCCCACACTGTGGCTTTGGACTTCTTTGATAAAATTGCTCCTCCTTTCGTTCCCTCTGAGTTACAAATCCCACACCTTACTTCTCCATCCCCGTCCACTTGCCATATTACAAATCCCTTTTCAATGTCAGAACTCAATGCCGTCCTTTCCCACGTAAAAGATTCTGCTCCGGGAGTCGACGGTTTTCCATACTCCTTCCTGGTGAAGGCGGGTCCTGGCTTTTTACAATATTTCTTGAATCTTATTAATAAATTTTTTGACATAGGTTATGTTCCCAATGAATGGAAAACTCAGATTATTATACCAGTGCTGAAGCCTGGAAAATCCCCTGACAACGCCAACAATTATCGCCCCATTGCCCTCTCATCTACCTTCTGTAAAGTTTTTGAACACCTAATAAAAAATCGCTTAGAATGGTTTGTAGAGAGCAATGATCTCCTACCTTATTGCCAGTTTGGATTTCGTAAGGGCTTCAGTACTGCAGATAGTCTGAGTTTTTCCATAATTTTGTTGAAATTATAAAAGTTGCTAAAAGATTATTGATAAATTAGGATACGGTAATCAATTTAAAAGCTGTCACGGGGTGTTTACCCAGTTTTTTATAATGAAAACAGGATTTACGAAAGCCGACAATAGAAATCTTCCCAGAGTGAATACGTTTCTGATTTGCAATTTCTTTGCAAGTAATTCAGACTTTTGTGACAAAACTTGGGTTTTGAAATATGAAAACTTCTGTATTTCTATTATAAATATATAATAATATATAATTTACCATAAATACCTAGGTTCTTGAAAAAATACTTCCTTGAAAAATAAACTCTAATATTACACAATATATGTATTGTACCTACTGTACTGTACTAGCCTGTAAACCACCCACTGCTGAGCGAAGGCCTCTTCTCCATATAGACAAAGGGTTGGAGCTTAATCCACCACGCCGCTCCATTGTAGGTTGGCGAATAATATACTACAACGAGTAACAATCGCTATCAGGTGTATATGATAACAACCGGGACCGACGGCTGTACGTGCTCTCCGAGACACGGTGGGGAGAACCACAAGGACATACACCCAGACCGGAAATAAATATTTGTACAAATACAATTATCTGTCCCGAGCGGGTATCGAACCCGCGACCGCCGGCGCGGGGTGTTGAGGCGACTACTCGCACCACTACACCAGAACGGTCGTCGCAAGTAGAATACTGTCAACACTATATTACATTCTTTAGTGTTACAAAAAAAAAATACAAAAAGAAAAAATCTATAATAGTAGTTGACCGTAGAGAGAAAACAATATAATATACTAGCGGCCCGCCCCGGCTTCGCACGGGTATTTAACTAAAATTTCAAAAAATATAAATTTATATTTTTTATCACCTACACCTGCGTCGATACTGGAATATCTTATAATCTGAATCTCAGAAACGGCTCCAACGATTCTCATGAAATTTAATATGCAGGGGGTTTCGGGGGCGATAAATCGATCTAGCTAGGATTTATTTTTTAGAAAATATCATTTTATTCCATTTTTACGCAATTAAAAAATATCATTAGAATACGAAGGTAAATTTCGCTGTCAATGTTAATCTTATAATAGCTCGGATGGGAATCGGGCGGATTCGAAATCAGAAAACCTGGCTTCGAATCCAGGTGTCTACAGACCAATTTTTTTTCATATTTTTTAAGTTTCTTCTTTTGTGAGAAAAACTATTATTGAGAGCTCTTTCTATTATTTTATTTAAATAATCAGTTATTTTACTATTATGTCAGTAAGATAGAAAATATTATTTATGTTTCATCAGTATGTAATGTATCTAAATATAATTTAACAGATTTTTTTTACGTTATTATTTTTGTTATAATATATAAATTGTAATGTAAAATATTTGAATACTTATAAAATATAACAATCTTTATTGTAGAGTAGGAATTTAAAGTTAATTAAACAACAAAATAATAATGAAATTTGTTATATTTTATGATGAAGAAGCTCTGCCTTTTATCTGGAGAAAGTTACACGGGGGTATTATCTTCTTACAACGAAATCGAAATACTACACCTTCCGTAGTATTTCTTTATAAACAATGTTTTTTGTTTTTCGTTCGGAGTGGTAGAATTACCAGGCTATTCTGGAATATGTCACATACAACTGACTGTGAGAGAAGCAGTTTTCGCTTAAGTATACTCCTGCTACAGTAAGAGTTTGACCTTAAGCTTTGTTTATGGTAAATACATACTCATATACACTCATACATTATATTATTATATGGTTCCCGGGAATCACCATTTCCTTTTTTAAGCAACAGGTCTGAGAACTGTCCGGCAGTAACATCTCCCTTAGATGGACTCTCATATTTATGGTAAGGCTTAGTTTCGTCACTGCAGGCCACAAATACTCCTGTACTGTAGTGTATTGTATCAGACTGTAAATAACCCACTGCTGAACGAAGGCCTTTTTTCCATATAGAAGAAGCGTTGGAGCTTAATCCACCACGCTGCTCCACTGCGGGTTAACGGATAATATCCCTACTATAAGTAAAAATTATTATAAGACATCCATGATAACAATCGGGACCGACGGCTTTGCGTACTCTCCGGGGCATGGTGGGGAAACCCACTATACACCCAGATATACACCCAGACCTGAAACAAATATTGGCACAAATACAAATATCTGCCCCGAGCGGGAATCGAACCCGCGACCACCGGTATTGAGGTGAGGCGTTGAGGCGACTACTTGCACCACTACATCACACACACCACACACCAGAACGGTCATCAATGCTTCGTTCGTTGTATCGTAGGTATAATAACACCACAAGTCAATACGATTTTGTCTCTTAGATTTGAATAAACCCGCAAGTAATTATTTTTTAAATTTTAATTGACTCGGCACAGTTGGTAGTGACCCTGCTTTCTGCCTGGAGCATCGTGGGTTCGATTTCCGCCTCAAGTCTGGGTGTAAGATGTATTTATTTCTATATGTATTATTTATATGTATATTTATAAAAAATGTATATCAGTCGGCTGTTACCGAAAACACAGGCATTAAGTTGCCTACCTTAGGAACAGACGATCGTGTGTGTATATGAAACATATATATTAATATTTAATAATAGTCCAAGACAGCTTTTATTTCCTCCTTCTTAGTTTTAGTGTAAGATAAAGTTAAATGGGTACATGATTTATAATGTTTTCTGATCTTGTTCCAACATTAGTCCGTGGTGCCAATCTGTACTAATTGGGGTGTTAATGCCGTATAATTCAAAAATATTTCCAAGTTCACTTCGGTGTCTTCTATATCAGTATCATTGTGAACTTCAGATGCCTTGCTGATGAGTCATTTAGTTTAAAACCCTTGACCTAACACAACACCAACATTGAATTAAAAAATATTATAAAAGACACACTATTTTACAATAAAGCGATCACACGGTATATTTACAACTCAATTTTGTTACGTTTAATATAAAGTCTTGCCTGTTCCATCAGGAGCACCCAAAAAAAGATATCACCTACACCTGCGTCAATACTGGAAAATATATTAATATATTATAACAGACGGATTGAGTTGTCAAACATGTGTCAAAATAAAATGTAATTAAAAAAAAAGCACTAAGGAGTATTTATATCGAAATAATTTTCTACCCCCTTTTAACCCCGTTAGGTAATGAATTTCGATAAAATACGAAACACGTCTTCAATCAATTCTGTTAAAGAATATTTATGCCAAATTTGAAGTAGATTGGACCAAGGAATCACGTTGTCCCATACAAACTTTGCCTCCCTTTTTCATCCCCTTAGAGGTAGAATTTCGTAAAATCCGTTCTTAGCTGACCTCTACTTGGCAAAAGGAATATTCCTACTAAATTTCAAGTTTTTAGGTCTCATAGTTTCAGAGATATCGTGATGAGTGACTATATCTATAGAAAGTCTCCTATATATATATAGATTTACTAAAAATTAAATGAAGCAAATTTCATTGTATTTATTTGTAGTAATTAATTTATATTTAGGTACGTCAAAATGATCTTCACAAAAGTAAATTGATGAATTCATTTCGTTGCATTTTCTACTCGCTAAGTCTAACCATTTTTTTCGTTTATCTGCTTTTCTTGGCACATCAAATGAATATTTTATTTGCAGTACTTTTTGATTTGTTCGTACATTGAGGTACTGTACACCAACGACATTTTTTGCGTTCAATAAGAACAAATAAAAAATCTACTCCACGAAATAAAACTTCTCGTGAACTTATGCTCATGCAGCTGTTTTGTTATAACCCCAGATGACGTTACGCGCTCTCAGATGATATAGCGTGGCGTTTAGGCGAGATTTTTAAACAGACAATATTAAAACATGATTTTGAGTACCTAAACGGCTATGAAAAAATAAAGTTTTATTTTTTATGGGAATAAGTATCCATAAAAATTAATTTAAAACACTTTCTGAAAATTTGTCCGATCCCCTATTCTCGTATGGCCGAATTCCAAAAAGAGATATAAAGGCATTAACACCAGCGACAAGTCCTCCCTCAAACATCAGTGCTCAGTTCCACGCGTTTCGAACATTCGTGTAGTGTACCCTCGAGAGTCTGTAACTACAGGTATATTTGCTAAAAAGGCAGCAAAATGAATTCGAGATGAGAATCAGTAGGAAAATCTTGGTAGTTCACGGCGTGCCAGAGGACAAGAAAAATAATACTGCTGCAGGTGTAACGAAGATTCTTTCGGAGCATTTTAAATTAGCATACATTTACTAAACATACATACGTATACATACATATATTTAAATATGTACGGAAACAAAAATAATAGAGTAAGATAATATTCCACAATTATATTTTAATGACGCGAGAGATTTTGCACGTCTCGCTTCGAGAGGTAAAGAATTCCATAAACGAATGGATTGAACAGTAAAAATTTTGTATAACATGATATCAAATGGGAAGGAATTTTTAATGCTAAACTAACCAAATTTTCATTTGATGGAAGAGAGTGGTTATGGGTAAAGCCTAGAAACTAAAAATGTTCACTTTAAATGCGCCGGAGCTAATTGATTGAAAAGAATACAATATAGAAGATGAAGAATATGAGCGTCCCTGCGAAAACGGATTGGAGTTTTTTTTTTTACAAAATTCGAAAACATGCTCATATTTACGAAGACAAAATATGAATTACCAGGAGGTGACAACGTTAAATAGCTGCTCATACCTAATCTGATAGTGTTTAGGCGATCAGGGTAACTGTTGCTTCAAGCACATGAAACAAAGACAACATCGTTAAACGATACTCAGTGGTATAAACACCCGGACCTGTTGTCTCATAGTACGCACGCAAATCATTCTCATTGGTGTTTTGAGACCATCTCATGTGACGCACAGCCCCACTGGCAGCGAGATTTTTCGCGGGAGTGCATTGTCCCTAAAGCTCTAAACTACCTGGTTGCAGGTGTATGACTCACCGACGCGCGCTTAGATCTTCTTGCAGGCGAGTTAACATAGTGTTCCATTCCTTCGTGGATAGCGGTGTTTTGTAGTCGTCGCCTGACGTTGAAAATTAGATGATCTTAGATCTTGGATATACGGGTCATCCTCTGGCTTTCCTCATTTCACTATCACTCGTTATTTGCAATTTTTGTGATATTTTTATATATTTTTAAAAACATTTTAAATTAATAAATTAAATGACAAGATGTAAAATACTTCTTGTTATTATTTTATTGTTTATTATTGACTGTACGCCTTCGTCAAAAAATGGTGCACTTAGAAGACAAAATCTATTTATTTGAACTATTTTCAAATTAGGTGCAATTTTATTGAATATACAGTCATATTATATTAGTTGCCAAATTATTTGTCTAGAAAAGAAAATATTTCTAAAAAAATATTCACGTTTTGAATAGTTTAATTTAAGGTCAATAATCAATATTATCAAACTCGTTTTGAATATACATTACGTAATATGCATGCAAAATATTTGTTTATTTAATTTTTCACGTTGTTATAACATGTTAAGAATATTAATATTGTTAGAAGTGCTTAAATTTATTTTTAAAATAATATATAAAATATCGATTATATTTGTCATGCTTCGACAGTCCATTTTTCGCACTATTTGGATAATGCTTCATTCTACCGTACGTGTTTTTATTAATACATCGATAGAAATTCGGTTACATATTTAGAAATTTAGTTTACTTAAGTAAAAGTTTTCAGGAGTCGAACATAATAATTAGAATCTAATAAGGAAATATTATCTATAAAAGAAAATCTTAAGAAGTCCCAGGCCCTTATGTTAATTATTTTGTAGTTTTAACCTTCCATATCTTAGTTAAATCACAATGATATGTGAAATGATTTTTCTTAGCAGAATCTTCTATTCCAAATCGGTGGGAACTACACACCAACAATAATAATTACTTCATTAAAGAATATTACGTACCTACTTTGTAAAATAACGATTCAAAAGTGATTTCGAAGCCTACTTGAATAAAGAATCTTTTTATTCGATTTGAATTGAATAGTTGTTTACAACGAACAAAGCAACATTATATAAATAATTTGTATTCGTGCTTTGGTTGTAAAGTTGTAAAATTTTACGTGTAATTACATTTATTATTCATAAAATACAACAAATTGAAATTTTGCCTCTTCTAAACAGAATATTTCCTTCTATCGTTCTTGTATTTTGTCTTTCTTAAATACTAACTAACCCAATAAAATATTATCTACATCTGCGTGACATCTTAATTATGCGATATTTATTGGACTACGTTTAAAGTGATTAGTTATTATTTATCTGCCATTTTTTCTGATTTAACGTAGTTTTGACAAATGTCAATCTTTATACTATTATTTGTTACTTAAAATAAAGTTATTTGTTTTAAAAAAAACCTAGTATCTTCTATAAAAATTTATTATGAGAAATTTTACATAATATCATGATCTCTGATTTGCATACAACAATTTTGGCGTAACTAGTTAAGGTAATTTAGTTGATGAAGTAGTTTTTTTCTAAGACATACAAATAGGTACGTTATAATTTAAAAGCTGTGTAATAGCTCTCATTTTTAATTCGTTTCGTACTACATCACGATGAAACCGAACTATCTCTGGAACTGTCTCGACTATGATGTAACAGATATCTTAACGAGCCTTTCGTACTTCAACATACACCCACTTAAAAAATCAATAAAGATACTCGTTAAGCTGTCGATATTAGTTACACTACCGTCTCATACTACATGGAAATGAAAATACAAAAAGAGAAGGAGAAATGTCTAGTGGTTATTTCTTAACTAAATACAAGAGTGAGACCCAAGTATAAATAACTACATACTGAAGTATAAGTACTTCATCTACACATATGCTATTACAAAAAGGAAAATTTATTTGTAGTAGATAAACTAAAACCGATATTCATAATTCCTTTCATACTGTTAAGCTAGATTATCCAGATGTATCATATGCTATATATCATATAACTATGACTCACAGGAGCGAAATAATAATTAATAGAGATTAACTAATCTGGCAAGTATCAAATTTGAAAGCGAAAGAAACCATGAGGGGCATTTTTTACACTGTTTGCTGTTGTATAAGCCTTAAATTTAAACGCTCGTTAAGGTGGTTCTCTTTCAAATAGCATATGTATATATGTAGCTTCAGGTCGCGACGGTGTGTACTTGTGAGCAGCGTGTTGGCGGCGCTGCTGGTAGGCGCGCTGGTCGCGGTACTGGTGCTACAACCGTGGGCCGGCCGCGACCAGCCACGTTATCGTCACGCCGCTGTCGCCGCCAACGGATATGAGTGTGCTTCTATTGGACGGTAGGTGAAAGGTCATCAACATGATAGGTTTTTCTTACCACAAAGATATTTTGTTCGTTCTTTTTTTTTAAATTGATAATAAGTGATACTATTGTTCTGACATAAAGATTCTAGAGGTTTAAGCGAAGTGTTATTTCACACTTATCACATATTAATTCACTTTTTTCGAAGGGCTATATTGGAAAGAGGAGGATCGGCAGTAGACGCGGCGATAGCAACTTTGTTTTGTGAAGGATTAGGTTGTGCGCAAAGTATGGGCCTCGGCGGTGGATTTTTAGCAACGGTGTACGACGCCAAATCAGGTCGGGTACGAGTTCTCAATGCAAGGGAACGAGCTCCAGCAGCAACACGTGAAGACATGTTCGCCAACGTCTCATCGACCGTAGGCGGACTGGCTGTAGCCGTGCCCGGCGAACTGAGAGGTTACGGCGCACTCCATCGGGAGTACGGACGCCTGCCGTGGGGAGAATTAATTAGACCAACGGCAGAACTTTGCCGTCAGGGCCACCGCGTCAGCCCATACATGGGTCGCGTATTGAAGACGTACAGCAACAGCATCCACGCCGAACCCTCTATGAGGTGATAATACATTGAAAACAGCTTTTAATACATTTTTTAACCGAACATTAATATATATACAATATATATATATATATATATATATATATATATATATATATATATATATATATATATATATATATATATATATATATATATATATATATATATATATATATATATATATATATATATATATATATATATAACGCACAAACAACATACAAATTTAAACATTGGATTTTTTACGTAAATTACAAGTACAAGTTTTGTATAAAATATATTTAACGGGTATCTTTTTAAAAATAATTGTTTATAGCGAAGTGTACATCAACCCGGAGACAGGGGAGGTGTGGAACGAAGGCGATCTCATCCGCGAACCCACACTGGCGCGTACGCTGGACGTGATCGCGGAGGAGGGCCCGGAGGCGATACACAACGGATCGCTCACGGCGGCGCTGGTTCGCGATATACGGAATTTCGGCGGTATCATTACAGAAGACGACCTCAGGAACTACCAGTAAGTCAATAAGCAGTAAGTTAAAACTGACAATATCATTTCAATATTATTAACACATCCATATCATTATTATAATACTGCTTCACTCCACCTGTTCAATAATATATTATATAGATATACATAATATAAAACAATACTTATATAACGCATATATTAAATTTACATAAACTTACATAGATTAATATAAGCGGGTGGGGGATTACGCCCCGGCAGGGAGATTAAACGGCCGGGGGTTAGGGCCGTAGGCTGAGAAATCGGCGGACAATCCTAGCCGAGTCGAGCAATACCGCCTTCTGCATCCTGGCTGCAAGCGAACCATCACGGATACTCAGCTTCCTCAGATGGCGAGTGAGGCTAACCGGGATCAAACCATTGGAAGATGAGCTCGGCGGCGTTGAATACTCCCTTTCGTTGGATGTACCGAGCTCTATCTGCCAGGTTTTGTTCCGGTCCCTATGAAAATATTATCGCGTTTTATTATCCATTATTATCCTGTGTCGGAAGTGTACAAAAAAACAAAAGATGCCAGGCTATACATATTCCAAAAAAAAGGGTCGTCCGAGATCCACCACCGATGTTTACCCTTGTAGCCTATCCGAATACCTAAAAAATAAACAAGGTCAATCATTAACTGTAGCCTATCCGTTTACCTAAAAAAAATATGCCCTTCCAAAAAGCTCGAGTGTCCGGCTGCATACTTCGCATACCCCTTAGGTTGGCCCTGGAGCCGATGAATTTACATGTAATATTTCGATACAGGTAATAAAAGAGTTGCTTAAAAAATATATTTTCCAGGGTAGAATGGCAAGAGCCAATCGCGGTGCAGCTATCGGAAGAACACACGCTGTATTCGGTGCCGCTGCCGGGCTCCGGGTCGGTACTGGCCTTCATACTCAACATGCTGCGCGGCTGGGTCGGGGCCGGCAGCAACGTGACGGCCGGCAGCGAACTGTACTGGCATCGAATCGTCGAAACATTCAAATACGCGTACGCCAAAAGAACAGGCCTCGGCGACCCTTCACGCTCTAATTTACCGATTGACATCAGAGCCGTAAGTTACCATCAATCGAAATATATTTCAATATTTACATATTGTAAAGATATATTAAATTAATTATTCCCTGGTTTCACATGATTCGTGATTTTTGTATATTAATTAAGCATGTTTTACTTATGTAGAGTTAGATAGTTTTGAGATATGTCTTCATCATTGTATACACCTCTATTCCTATGAATGGTATTGTGAGGTTTTCACTGTTGATTTTCGTCAATAAAAACATTAATCAAGGTGAAAAAAATTCCAATCAATCCCGTAGATACCAAAATTAGTGCGTTTAAACTCATCGGGTTAATTGGACTATAATATGTATATAAAAATATTTTATTAATCTTTCTCGTATTTTTCAATTGTGTAACTGAATAACTCTTGTAGCTAGAACGAAATCTATCAGACCCTGCTTGGGCAAGAGAATTCCGTGAGCTGGTAGACGATACACAAACTTTCTCCGACTGGAAACACTACGGTGCTTTGTTCGAAGGTGCTGATGACCACGGAACTGCTCACGTAGTAGTCGTCGCACCTGATGGCAGTGTCGTTTCTGCTACGAGTACCATTAATTATATGTAAGTGAACTTTACAGTCTATTTAAAAGTCTTGAATATGAATAAAAATTTGAATAATGATCATTTTAAGTTTTTCCACATAATATCTCACATTGATAGCTTTGTTTACAGAATTCATTATTTACACACTATAAGTACATATAGCTATTGTTTAGCGTAAAGAATTGTACAAAATAATACAATATATATATAATAATGTCTTTAAAATCATCATCTATTTGCATTTTGTATTAGTACCGAATGTAATATAAGACATGATGTGTCTACTTTGGAGAAAGCTGTGTTTGCCAATCGAAATTAATGACTTTTTTTACACAAAATATGTAGGTTAGAATAGAATAATAATATTTGGCATTGGACCTGCACAATAATTATTGTAATAATTAATTATAATCGGATCTCAGAAAATAAACAAAGTAAACGAATACTACCAAAAAACAAGATATAATTCATTTAAATTGTTTTTATATCACTGTGTGTCACTCGTTTATAATTAATTAAGTACTTTTTTCAGATTTTATGGTAATGTCAGTAACTTTACAGTTGGGGATCACAGCGGCGATCTACGAGTTTAGGAATAATATTGAACAACGAAATGGATGACTTCGCGATACCACATCGCGAGAATGCATACGGAATGCGTCCTTCTCCAGCGAACATGCTAGCTCCAGGACTTCAACCGTTAAGCTCTATGGTCCCAAGTGTAGTTCTGTCGAGAAATGGAACTGCAGACTTGGTCATCGGTGCCGCTGGTGGTACAAAGATAACTACACAAGTCGCTTTGGTATGATATCATATATTTAAAACTGATTCGTATAATTGCTTTTACACGTTGAAATCGAATTTCATAAAAATTTTGACATTTTTTAATAAAAAAATTATTGACCATAGCATATTATAGCTTTTTATTTGACCTTTTGTAGAAAGTCACAAAGCCTTACTTTGTTTTTTCATCACTTTCGGTCTTTTAGCCTAACATATTATATAAAACAATTTCCGCACAAAAAAAAAACCTGAAATTATACACAAATTTAAATTTAATGTTTAGTTTTATTTAATTGCACGCAATCTTAATCGTCGATGGCAGCTAGGAAGCTAGGAACATACAGAAGTACCTTTTTTAAATTAAAATGAATTATTCTTTTATTTTTTGTTTAAACAAATATAGGTAGCAATGCACACGATTCTTGAAGGCGATGAGCTACCCGTTGTCATACAGCAGCCCCGTCTCCATCACCAGTTAGTACCAATGGAAGTGCAACATGAAGAAGATTTCAATGCGGTAATTAACTGATGTATATTTTTTAAATTGAATACTACAATTTGTGCCAGCATGTAGTCTCACACGGCTTCCAAAAACTGTCTTCGTATTAAGGAGATAATGAAGCTTTGTTTGATATTTCGGTATATTAGTACTAGGGATGTTCATCGGAAAAATTATAAATAATTTATATATCTACAAGATATCTATGATATATATGACAAGATATCTATGATATCTACGATATATATGACTCTATTTGCCGAAAATTCTCGTCTAGATTCCGGTAATAAAACTCCGCCTCAGTTACCTCCTTGTGGATGCAAAATGTCTGAAATTCATATTTACCAAAAGGAGGTTCTCAAAACACTACGCAATCTGGACGTGAACAAAGCCAGTGGTCCTGATGGTATTCCTGCTATTGTGTTGAGAAATTGCGCAGCCGAACTGTCTCCAGTCCTGACACGTCTGTATCGCCTTTCTTTTCGATCTGGGACTATTCCGAAAGCATGGAAGCTCGCGAACGTACAACCCGTACCCAAGAAGGGTAGTCGTCCTGATCCTGCAAACTACCGCCCAATCGCGATCACCTCCACCCTCTGCAAGGTAATGGAGCGTGTTGTCAACAATCGCCTTCTGGCTTACCTGGAAGATAATGATCTCCTCAGTGATCGGCAATACGGATTTCGCCAACGCCGCTCTACTGGGGATCTTCTCGTGTACGCTACACATCTCTGGGGGGAAGCCCTCGATAAATATGGTGAGGCCCTAGCTGTCTCACTTGACATTTCGAAGGCATTCGACGGGGTCTGGCACGATGGTCTTATTGCGAAGCTTCCTGCTTACGGTATTCCCACCAGTCTATGTACTTGGATCTCCGATTTCTTGAGGGAACGGTCAATTCGTGTAGTTGTTGATGGCTACACGTCTGACCTATTGACTATCAATGCCGGGGTACCCCAAGGATCTGTTCTCTCCGCAACGTTATTCCTGCTTCACATAAACGATTTGCTTAAACCCGGTATCTTTGGGTACGCAGATGACAACACCATCGCGGAGAGATACTTCTCCAGTGCAAGAACAAGACAAACAGAAGTGGACCAACTTAGAGAAGCAATGGTCAACCATGCCAATCTTACTCTTCAGGCTGTCTCCGATTGGGGTGATGCCAATCTAGTGAGATTCAATGCTTCAAAAACCCAGGCGTGTCTCTTCACCACTAAAAAGAGCCCGATTAACTTGGCTCCCACTTTCCGAAATGTACCTGTTCCAGTCACGAACCACCTTGAACTACTCGGTATAGACTTATCGTCCAAACTCAATTTTGGAAGCTATATCGAATCCAGGGCTAAGACTGCTTCAAAAAAACTGGGCATCCTCTCCAAGGTCCGTCATTATTTCACACCGGACCAGCTGTTAAAGCTTTATACAGCTCAAGTCCGCTCCTGCATGGAGTACTGTTGCCATCTGTGGGATGGTTCCGCCCGGTACCAGCTCGAAGCCCTGGAAGCTATCGACAGGCGTGCCAGAAAACTCATTGGCGATGAGATGCTTACTTCAAGACAGCTCCAGAGCCTCGAACATCGCCGACTGGTTGCTAGTCTGTGTGTCTTCTACAGGTTACATTTCGGTGAGTGTGCGCAGGAATTGCATCAATCAATTCCCCCAGCACCATTCCACCATCGGACAACTCGACGTGGGCAGGGGTTCCATCCATACGTGGTCGACATTCCTCCGGTTCGTACCTCGCGGTTCGCATCATCTTTCATTATTAGAACTGCAAAGGAATGGAATTCTCTTCCTGCGTCACTGTTTCCCGATGCGTACAACCTAGGGATTTTTAAGGCAAGAGTGAACAGGCATTATTTGAGTTTGCGTGCTTCACCTTAGACCTCATCATTGTTTACCATCAGACAAGATTGAGGTCAAACGCACTCAAATTTCCAATAAAAAAAAAAAAAGATATATCTAGATATTTCCAACACATCAAAACTATCGATATATTCATCCGATATATCGAAACATATTGATATATTTCATCCGATAATTATCGATATATTTCATTCGATAATTATCGATATATTTATCGGATATATCGGTATCAAAATATTTTTCCCATATGTCGGGACGAAAAAATAATTGATATAGTTTTCAAACCATATATTTTATCGATAAAAATATCGATACTTTTTTTACGAGATCATACCTACTCCTATTATTTGTTTAATGGCGCTGAATTCAGGTCAATCGTATTCGAAAATAGCGCCATGGAAATGTATAGCACTTACGCGTTTAGCGTGATATTTATTAAAATATATTATACTATGGCCAAATTACACAAAATCTTTATAAATTAGTAGTAACTTAGTAGCAACTTAGTAGCCTATGTTTTATTCTGATGTATAAGCTATGTTACTGTAAAAGTGTAAAGTTTCCTCTAAATCCGTTCAGTAGTTTTTGCGTGAAAGAGTAACAAAGATACAGACAAACTCGCATTTATAATATTAAATAGGAATAGGATTCATAGGATTATCGGATGAAAATTATCTATAATTATCGAACGAAAAATTATCGATAATTATCGGATCAAAATTATGTAATCACATATATCGATACCACTCGATAATTATCGAATCAAAAATTATCGAGTAGTTATGAATTATCGATAATTATCGCACACTCCTAATTAGTAGGTACTCTTTCAACAACATACAGGCTATATTGCGGTGTTTTCTTTACCGGCGAGAACATTATGATTTTAAAACACAAAACCGTTTGTTTGGATCTACTATTATACCTATTAAGACACGGTGAGCGGCTTATCGGCGCTTTTTTAATGAGTTAATATACATCGATATTACTCCGACTATTGTAAGTTAGGTATGTACTCGTAAAATATTTTTTTATAACGTATATAACCTTCATACTTAGAACAATAATGTATTGTTATTATTTTTTACATATTTACACTGTCAATTTATCACCAAACATTAACAAAAAAAAAATAACTAGCATATTTAACATATTTATATTTATATTTATTTATATTAAATTCTGCAATGCGAAAAAAGCAAAAAACATGATAGGTAAGTACAGGAATGGTTAGCTACTCTTACCTACGATGAGACGGTGCGATTATTGATGACTTTGGTGTAATGTTATAAACGTTCATTTTATTTTATTTACACAGCTACGTGTCAGTGTACGTGTTAATTTACTTCAGTTAAATCAACATAACCTTTATATAAATATATGGTCATTAAAAATACGTAATATATGTGTATTGAAATGTATTTGTTGTATGTGTGTATATGTATATGTGTGTGTATGTATATATATATATATATATATATATATATATATATATATATATATATATATATATATATATATATATACTGGGTGATTTTTTTACCGTCTTGAAAAAAATATAGCGTCATAAGTAAATGAAGTAGAAGCCCCAAGCATTATTATTTCATTAATTTATTTTTTTTACTGACACAGTCTGAAATTAATCTACCCAATATACACTCTCAATTTATAATAATTTTCTTATATTAAAACACAACAAAGTAATTATTTTAATTAGAATTAAAATAATTCTAAATCGTAAATTGTCACCCTAATTAAGCTTTGCATTGCATACATTCATAACTTGTCGAAAAACTATCTTCAAGGCCAAGGCCAAGGCGACGGCCAGGCGCCGCCGCACGCGCCCGATCCCCGATTCCCCGCTAGCACCCGCTCTCTCCCGGTAGCCCGCCGCCCGCGGCCCACCGTCTTTCAAATTTTAATTATTACTTATTAGTCGCATGCGATTATGCTTACTGTGACGTCGCGTGATATATTGGCATTGTTTACATCCGTGATATCGTTAACCATAAACATGCCCGAATACGATAACGTTGAGTATTTAGCAATGGTACGGTGTTACATACTGTCTGGTGAAAGCTTATGTAGATCAAGTTTTAGTTTAAACATATGGGCTGCGATCATAAATGACCGAATTATAGGTTCAATATGGATCGAAGGTCGATTGACAGGATAACGTATTTACAATTACAAATGATACGCTCCGTCATCGACACAATGTTAGAGGACGTTCCTCTAAGCTATTTACAAGGAATTTACTTCCAGCACGATGGCTGCCCAGCTCATTACGAAAGATCGGTACGCGAGTATCTAGACAGTCAGTTCAGTGGCAGGTGGATAGGTCGCGGAGGTCCTGTGAACTGGCCAGCCAGATCGCCAGACCTAACTCCTTTAGACTTTTATTTGTGGGCCGAGCTAAAACGGTTGGTGTACACTGAGGAAGCTTGCAGTGTTGGTGAATTAAAACAGCACATAGTAGCCGCTTTTGATATTTTATAAAGTGATAGAGACACTCTTCTAGTTTAAAAAACAATTTACAAAAACGTGCTAGTTTGTGTTTAGAGAGAAGCGGTGGACACTTCGAACAATTACTGCGATATCGCTAAAAGGTACATTTCAATTATTTTTTAATATGTAATCAGTGTAATTTGTAAATAAGTTGATTTCAACCTTTTAAATACGCCTAGTATGTTGTAGTTTACGCGTAATACTTGTACCTACATGTTACCAGCATGTTAGAAGGTCCTAAGCTCTTAAAAGTATGAAGGAAGGATCGAAACAATCTTAAAATACCAATTCGGAGTTAATAAAACTAACGGAAGTAATCCGTGAAGTAGTTACGCTATTTCGCTCGCTTGCGGATAATTATGAACGCGCCAGGTAGGGTCTATATGATTAATGTATTTTATAAGACTTTCAGAACTTTCGTAATTGAAATGCCAGTACACAAATACTGTCGTCTATAGATTATATTACACTTACACAATACACCATATTATTATCAAGACGGTAAAAAAGTCACCCAGTATATATATATATATAGTATAAAACTTGTTTTTTGGAAAAATAAATATTTTAATTTTTTTTTAATATTTTTAAACCGCGCGCCGGTAATCGGGGGTTCGATTCGTACAAATATTTATTGCACGGTCTGGGTCTATGTCCTTGTGGGCTTCCTTACCGTCTTCGGAGAGCACGTAAAGCACGTAAAGATTAGGCTCCAACCCTTCTTCTATATGGAAATAAGGCCTTCGCTCAGCAGTGCGTTGCTTATAGGCTGATACAGTACATTACAGTATTATAATAATATTAAAAAATTTCAGAATATCCTATCATCTCTACGAGACAAAGGACACGCCACCACTGCTCTCGGGCCGACGGCCGGATTTGCCGCGATGATCGGCGCCGCTCGAGACGCCGATGGCCTTCTCGTCGCGCAATATGACCGGAGAAGAGTCGGCAGCGTCGACGGCTTTTAACATCTTAAATATCAAAACAATGACTGATATATAATAATGCCATATTGTCCGTCGGCGACAGTGCAAATACGCACATCAAATAGGAAAATGCAAGTGATTTAAATTTACTTGTTTTTGATTTTTCCCGATACTTTTTAACGTCCCGACATTACACCTAAACCATTTTTTGTATTTAATTGCATACAAATATAACCAGCAAATGTTAAATAAAATGGCGAAATTGAATTTTTTAAAATGCTCCATTGGTCAATGAAAATATGACGACACAATATAATTATATCGTGGCATTTATCGGCATTAATAATTATTATTCTGCTAGTAGTAATAGTTTACCGGACAATCTACCGAAAATTGATGCTTATTTTGCATTAAATCCAGACGTCCACTGAGGTCAAAGAAATAAAAGCTATAAAGTAATTATTGTATTACGTGAACTAATACATATCCTAGTGAGACATAACTAAACAAACTCAAATGCTGTTTACATAAAACTAATTTTATGATATTCTAGCAGATTTAAGTAAATTTTGTGTGAATATAATGTTAAAGTAATCTCAAATAAATTCTTTTATTTTTGTCTCTTTTTGTGCACTTCCGACAATATTTATATTTTTAACATGTTACAGAGACGTGAACCAATAAAAAAACTATGCATATTCCCTATTCAAGATAATTCAAATTTCGAAATAGTAACCAATAAATTAAGGCTTAAGTTTGATTTTATTATTATTATTTTTATAATATTCTCGACTATAACACATTATCTACGGATTAAATATTAAATATTCGACTTCTATACAAAAACATAGAGTTAAATAAAGGAGTGATAAAACAGGCTAGTATTTTTTTACCATAGTAGTGATATCTTGTTATTATTGGTTTAGTTTCTTTTTTAAATAATTAGGGTATTATCATGTCCAATGTTATCCATAGTTCCTTTGCTATGTGTAAGTGCTATTCTTAACCAATATTGTTGTTGATTGGCCCACCAGCCTTTATAAACAAGTTTTATACAATATATTATATAACATAGCAGTTTTTGATATTGTTCCCTTTTTTTTAATAAAAAATTTCAAGGGAAACGGTCTACTCCACGATAAGACACTCTCTTTTCTTTTTCTCATTTTGAAGATAATTTACAAAAATAATGTATATTTTCAGCATATTTTGACACTTGGACTTATCAAGCGTATATTTTTTTTTTTGTTTTATTAATCTTATAATGTATGTTTCAAGTTTTGTTTTTGTTACCTACCTAATGTCCTGACTTAAAATTCATATTATAAGTGATGTAAACTGTGATGTTAATATAAATTATAAAATGAATTTAAAGCTATAAAGACTTATTTTTATTTTGTAAACTTCCCAGATTTTACGCTTTTAGAGTTAGTTCTTTTTCAGGCGCTATCTTTTCAAATTTTGTTTTGAAATTTTCCTGCCTAATCACCCATAATTTTTCCTTTTTTTAAAGTTATTAATCACTAATTTTAAAAAGACGTCGAAGTTAGTTTTCTACCACAAAAAAAGAAGTAAAACGCTCAATCGGATACAACGGAAAATCATCATCAAATTTATTTAGCAAAATCATATCCACCACCTTAAAATTAAAATTTCACCTTTGATAGGACCTGTGAAAAATGTGATTCTTACCAACCGTAAATACGTTCTATTCTTTATAATACATTAGTAACAATTACACTTTTGGTATTTAATAAAAACAAATCACCAATATGACACGACAAAAAGCAATAAACTTCAACTACTCAAAAACCAAATATGAGTGCAAATGTACAACCCAATTTCGGGTTTGTTAAGTGAAAATTGTATAGGTATTTAAAAAAAACTCTGGCTATAAATGAAATTTTATCTTACTGCACGAAAATTATTCTACTAAGTCGGGGAAGAAGTTTCTTAGTATTTTTTTTTCAAAGTTTAATTACATTTAATCATAATATGTACATGCCGTATACAGTATGTGCCATTTTGTTCGATAACCTGTTGCCATCATGTAGGTAGTGACATAATCCTTTTTCCTGTAGAATTCATAGGATTTAAAATAAAAAAAATTATATATATATAGACCGAGAAGTATAACCGACCATTATGCTTAGTGTTTGTGGACTATGAAAAAGCTTTCGATTTAATCGAAACTTGGACGATACTGCAGTCTCCAGCATTACCATATTAATTACCGGTATATCGAAGTGTCGCAGTGCATACTGTCGTTGTTCAGGGCATACTGCCAATCATTTTACACGTGCAGTCTGTGGACGAACTACAGGCAGCGGACCCTCAGAGCTCTTCGTGTACAGTACAACAATGTGCTGAGGGCGGTGCTAAGCACACCCCGTTACTGCAGCGCATCCGCCATGTTTGCTAAGGCGAGTGTGGATGATTTCTACGCGCTCATTCGCAAACGTGTGGCGTCGTTGATGAGTCGGCTGGTGGGGAGTACTAACGCCATCCTCAGCACATTGGCGTACAAGCTAGACAGCCCTCTGTGGTACGCCTGGAATAGGGTACACACGCTCCCGAACAGGCGTGTGTGTATATAGTATTTATCTAATATATTTTAGAATATCTACCAACATAGGATAAGTCTGTGTACTAACCGATGAATGTATTTTGTTTTACTAACATAGTTTTATAAGCGTTTGAGTACTAACCCAATGTATGGACTTATGGTCTGAAATAAATTTATATTATTATTATTTTGTTATTATATTATATACAATAACGCTAGTCATCCTCTACTCATTTATCCGCTCGTCTCATCTCATCACATCGTGCCATGATCACGATATCGTCGACAAATCGAAGGTGAGTGGTGTAGGTACTTGCCGTTTATATTGATGCCGAATCCTTTCCCTTCCAGAAGCTTGAAAGCGTCTTCCAATACTGCGGTAAAGTGTGCGTCCACACTGCGAGCCTAGCGCGGATGCGACGACGAGCGCGAAATATCAGACATATGAAACGCGCCTTTGCGTCCATAGTGTAGTGGCTAAGGCGGAAGTCTAGCGCGACGGGCCTAAGCGAGACATAGAGCGAGGAAAGGGGGTTGATTCCTTTAACTTTAACAATAATATACATGTTTACAATGTAAAATTGAAAAACTATTAACAGATAATCCTTACTAATATTATAAATGGGAAAGTGACTTTGTATGTTTGTTCCGCTTTCACGCCGTAACTACTGAACCGATTGCTTTGAAATTTTGCAGACGTAAAGTTAGAAGTCCGGATTAAATAATAGGGTACTTTTTATCCCGAAAAAGTTTGATTTTCCCGAGGGAAAACTAAAATATTGTTAGTTCGGAGATAGATGGCGCTGTGTGTAGTTTAAAACAAAGTTATGTTTTGCATACGAATATACACAATGTAAACTTAGAAGGTAAATGATATGATAATTAATCCCCGAAAATGAGGAATTTGTTTTATCTTCTAAACTGGTTTTTTACATCTACTAATCCTGTGTACTATTTAAACTGGCGCTGCAAAGGGTGAAAGTGTACTAATTCCTCGGATTCCGATTATTCCAACAGACCTCCCATTTCAGTTTAAAAGACTTCAATTTCCTATAAGGGTTTCATTTGCTATGACCATTAATAAAGCACAAGGTCAAACTCTAAGGGTTGCTGGAGTACACTTAGAAAAGCATTGTTTTTCGCATGGCCAGCTCTATGTAGCGTGTTCCCGGGTATCCAGTGCCCAAAATTTGCATGTTTTTGCTCCCCAACGTAAAACATATAATATAGTTTACCACGCAGTTTTGGTTTAAAAACTCTAAACTCTATATATACGGGAAAACTAAGAAGCTCGATATAACCGAATTCATAACCGAATTCCACGCGGGCGAAGCCGCGGGTAAAAGCTAGTTATTGTATAAATAATGTTCATACTTAATGGTGCCAACAATGCTGGCAGTATTTCTCGTTGTTTGTTGTCCTACTTCGTTGTTATTTCAACTTTTTCCACAGCGGTCCCCGCTCTTAAGGTTGTCTCCATGAGATGATTTTGAGCTGATGTGTTGACGCAGATGGCGTCCCACAAAAATGTCCCTCTCCTTTCCCAGGGTTATTATTAACCAATGTTTAATCGATCAGGTTCCTTGCCACGATCGCGATTAATTCCAGCAGGCTCAACAAGAGCAGGAATGTCGATGATGGCAAGAGCTCTTTTAAGGGTTTCATTCTGGGGACCATGGCGGGAAAACCTATCTGAATCTTGTTGCATGAAAGGCCGTGTTCCAAAGGAATCAACCCCCTTTCCGCACGGACATCTCTGTTCAAAGCGCAGTGGCGCTCTCAACCAGAGACCTACAGTTATTCGAAAAACTTTCATTATCTAAAAGTTTCCCAAGGTTTTTTGATCGCACTCTGTGTAACTACTGACCTGACTCTTTATTTGATAAAGCTAGAAGCCTTTAGAGGTTTGTGTCACTTGTAAGATTTTACGCCAAGTTTTCATAAGTATTGTGTATTACAAAGGTTTTGACTTCCTTGGGAAACTCTTTATTAGGACATCTCAACCACCAGTTTTTTATTGCTTCTATAGCATTTGTAATTTAGACTGATTTTTATTTCAAAATTTTGGAACAGGGGCCTTTAATACTATTTTAGGAAGCAAGAAAGGTGGGAAGAACGAAACTAGAATTTTTCCCCACACCGATGCCATCTTTAATTAGGAAAGAAGAATGTTCGTCACTAATTAAATTAAGAATTTTTTTAAAGAATTTTTAATTTATAAGTGACATCATTTTTATTAGTCATATCAGAGAATTTTCTAATTAGGCATTAATTTTAGGACATAAAGACAATATTTCAAAATAATATAGGAAATATGAGAATTAAGAGTAGCCAGTTTGTCATTTTTGTCCAGGAATATTTTTATTTTGACTAAAACTACAATATTAATACATGTGTTTAGCTTTATAAGTGTCAAATGTAAAATTAGGCTTCTCAACAATTTAATTAGTTTTATTATATTACGTACGGAACTCAATCCCGCATATCTTCCAGCTGCTCATTTTAGACTACAAATTACTAAAAACAGCAATCTAAATTAACAAATTAAAAGTGTCACTTCATTATCTCTATAAAAATGGATCACTTAAAAAGTCTGTTCTTGACTTGACCGAGCTTTTTAATTCTCGTATGGCGGAAATCCAAAAAGAAATATAAAGGCATTAAAACCAGCGAAAAGTCCTCCCTCAAACATCAGTGCTCAGTTCCACGCGTTTCGAACATTCGTGTTGTCTGCCCTCGAGAGTCTGTAACTACATGTATATTAGCTAAAAAGGCAGCAAGTTGAATTCGAGATTAGAATCAGGAGGAAAATCTTGGTAGTCCACGGCGTACCAGAGGACAAGAAAAATTATACTGCTGCAGGTGTGACGAAGATTCTTTCGGAGCATTTAAAATTAGCATACATACCTAAACATACATACGTATACATACATATATTTAAATATATACGGAAACAAAATTAATAGAGTAAGATAATATTCCTCCACAATTATATTTTAATGACGCGATAGATTTTGCACGTCTCGCTTCGAGAGGTAAAGAATTCCATAAACGAATGGATTGAACAGTAAAAAAAATTATATAACATGATATCAAATGGGAAGGAATTTTTAATGCTAAACTAACCAAATTTTCATTTGATGGGAGAGAGTGATTATGGGTAAAGCCTAGAAACTAAAAATGTTCATTTTAAATACGCTGGAGCTAATTGATTGAAAAGAATACAATATAGAAAAACGGATTGGAGTTTTTTTTTTTTACAATATTCGAAAACATAATAATATAATATAACATAACGTGTAATTACATTTATTATTCATAAAATACAACAAATTGTAAATTTGCCTCTTCTAAGCAGAATATTTTCTTCTATCGTTCTTGTATTTTGTCTTTCTTAAATATTAATTAACCCAATAAAATATTATCTACATCTGCGTACCATCTTAATTATGCGATATTTATTGGACTACGTTTAAAATATCATGATATTTGACCAACCTTTTTAATGATTAGTTATTATTTATCTGCCATTTTTTCTGACTTAACGTAGTTTTGACAAATGTCAATCTGTATACAATTATTTGTTATTTCAAAAAAAGTTATTTGTTTTAAAAAAAAAACTAGTATCTTCTATAAAAATTTATTATGAGAAATTTAACATAATATCATGATCTCTGATTTGCATACAACAATTTTGGCGTAACTAGTTCAGGTAATTTAGATGATGAAGTAGTTTTTTTCTAAGACATACAAATAGGTACGTTATGATTTTAAAGCTGTGTAATAGCTCTCATTTTGTAATTCGTTTCGTACTACATCACAATGAAACCGAACTATCTCTGGAACTGTCTCGACTATGATGAAACAGATATCTTAACCTGAGCCTTTCGTACTTCAACATACACACACTTAAAAAATCAATAAAGATACTCGTTAACCTGTCGATATTAGTTACACTACCGTCTCATACTACATGAAAATGAAAATACAAAAAGAGAAGGAGAAATGTCTAGTGCTTATTTCTTAACTAAATACAAGAGTGAGACCCAAGTATAAATAACTACATACTGAAGTATAAGTACTTCATCTACACATATGCTATTACAACAAGTATGCTTAATTAAAAAAATCAAAAAACCCGACTGCGTAAAATACTTTTATTATAAACTAAAAAGAATAAAACAATTTACTAGCTTTCATTGGATACCCATATTGCTACAGTAAGAAAAAAAAATTCAACTCCCTCCCCTCATTCCGCCATTTGCGGGCGCCATTTTGAAAATTTATATAGCCTATGTCACTACTACAATTTAGACAAATACAACGACACCTCATATGTCAAAAACCGTCCAGCCGTTTGGGCTGTAGGGCGTGCCAAAGAAATGGACATACATACTATTGGATTAGGTCAGGTGGAACTAAGTACAAACACAGTTTTATTTACTTATTTATTGTAATTCAGCACTTCACCCTCCGATTGACAATTCACAAGTAGCGCCTGTCATAAATGTTTCGGCTTTTATAACAATTTATGATGGAGTCAAATACATTACTATCATTCATAATTGTTAATTATTGTTTGATTCGCAGTATTGATACAAATTATAAAAATAGCAACAATTTTAACAATTATTAACAATAATAAAGGATTACTTATTTCTATTATAATTTATATTAAGATAATTACACAATATCATCAATTAGCTTATTTCCGGTAAGAACTATATTTAGCAGTAAATCAACTATAATAAAATATAACTTACACTAAACATTTAAACATCTAGACAAGGTTAAACCTTACAATACATACATACATACATACATACATACACTTGAAAAACATAACCCTCCTTCTGTCGCAGTCGGGTAAAAAGGAAAATTTATTTGTAGTAGATAAACTCTAAAACCGATATTAATAATTCCTTTCATACTGTTAAGTTAGATTATCCAGATGTATCATATGTTTCGGGGGTACCGTACAGTATCGTGGGCTGCAGCTAATGCTCTAGCCGGCGACCCCCCGTGGGAGCTCGTGACGGAGGTTCTTGCCGAGACCTACTCATACGTCTCGGGTAGGAGGGCTCTTGGTGAGAACCCTACGTTGGACGGGATCCTACGGGTGCGTCGGATAGGGCAGGAAGCGCTTATGCGGAGGTGGGGGGAGGACCTGGCGGGGCAGCCGTACGGCACACGCGTAACGGCTGCCATTCGCCCGGTCCTTGAGCGGTGGATGCGTCGAAAACGCATCACCTTCCGTCTGACGCAGGTTCTCACCGGGCACGGTTGCTTTGGTGACTACCTGTGCCGGACGGCCCAGAGGGAGCCGACGACTGAATGTCACGATTGTGGCGTGGCATTATCATCGCGATGCTCGGCGACGACGAGTCCTGGAAGGCGATGGTCTCCTTCTACGAGACAGTAATGTCCCAGAAGGAGGCCGACGAGCGGATGAGAGAGGAGGCCGCCGACGTGGCCTCCATCCGCGGGCGACGAATGGGGGTGCGTAGGAGGCGCTACTTAATGCGCCTCCAGTAACGCCCCTGTGCCCGTGTCGGGCCGGGATGGGAACCCGGTCCTGCTAGATGCGGCGTCGTCGGGACTGTTCAGAGGTGAGCCGGACAGTCCCCATGGAGGAAAAGTCTGGCCTTTTCGCCGAGGCCAGCCTGTCGCTGGAGGGATCCTGTTGCCTGCAGATCCGGGACCCTCCAATTAAAGCGGCTGAAGGCTCCCGCAGAGGTTTAGTACAGTATTGCACTCCCAAAGTGCCGAGTCCGACATAGGTCTAGGACTGCCGACCCGGGCATCCTGGATATCCTCCGTAAATGGATTCTCCTGCGACAAAAAAAAAACAGATGTATCATATGCTATAAATCATATAACTATGACTCACAGGAGCGAAATAATATTAATTAGAGATTAACTAATCTGGCAAGTATCAAATTTGAAAGCGAAAGAAACCATGAGTTGCATTTTTTACACTGTTTGCTGTTGTAGAAGTCTTAAATTTAAACGGTCGTTAAGGTGGTTTTCTTTCAAATAGCATATGTATATATGTAGCTTCAGGTCGCGACGGTGTGTACTTGTGAGCAGCGTGTTGGCGGCGCTGCTGGTAGGCGTGCTGGTCGCGGTACTGGTGCTACAACCGTGGGCCGGCCGCGACCAGCCACGTTATCGTCACGCCGCTGTCGCCGCCAACGGATATGAGTGTGCTTCTATTGGACGGTAGGTGAAAGGTCATCAACATGATAAGTTTTTCTTACCACAAAGATATTTTGTTCGTTCTTTTTTTTTTGAATTGATAATGAGTGATACTATTCTTCTGACATAAAGATTGTAGAGGCTTAAGCGCAGTGTTATTTCACACTTGTCACATATTAATTCACTTTTTTCGAAGGGCTATATTGGAAAGAGAAGGATCGGCAGTAGACGCGGCGATAGCAACTTTGTTTTGTGAAGGATTAGGTTGTGCACAATGTATGGGCCTCGGCGGTGGATTTTTAGCAACGGTGTACGACGCCAAATCAGGTCGAGTACGAGTTCTCAACGCGAGGGAACGAGCTCCAGCAGCAACACGGGAAGACATGTTCGCCAACGTCTCATCGACCGTAGGCGGACTGGCTATAGCCGTGCCCGGCGAACTGAGAGGTTACGGCGCACTCCATCGGGAGTACGGACGTCTGCCGTGGGGAGAATTAATTCGACCAACGGCAGAACTTTGCCGTCAGGGCCACCGCGTCAGCCCATACATGGGTCGCGTATTGAAGACGTACAGCAGCAGGATCCACGCCGAACCTTCTATGAGGTGATAATACATTTATACAGCTTTTAATATATACATATATACAAATTTAAAAATTGGATTTTTTACGCAAATTACCTTACGTTACGTTAAGTACAAGTTTTGTATAAAATATATTTAACGGGTATCTTTTTAAAAATATTTTTTTACAGCGAAGTGTACATCAACCCGGAGACAGGGGAGGTGTGGAACGAAGGCGATCTCATCCGCGAACCCACACTGGCGCGTACGCTGGACGTGATCGCGGAGGAGGGCCCGGAGGCGATACACAACGGATCCCTCACGGCGGAGCTGGTTCGCGATATACGGAATTTCGGCGGTATCATTACAGAAGACGACCTCAGGAACTACCAGTAAGTCAATAAGCAGTAAGTTAAAACTGACAATATCATTTCAATATTATTAACACATCCATATCATTAATATAATACTGGTTCACTCCACCCGTTCAATAATATATTATATAGATATACATAATGTAAAACAATACTTATATAACGCATATAATTTTACATAAACTTATATAGATTAATATAAGCGGGTGGGGGATTACGCCCCGGCAGGGAGATCAAACGGCCGGGGGTTAGGGCCGTAGGCTGAGAAATCGGCGGACAATCCTAGCCGAATCGAGCAATACCGCATTCTGCATCCTGGCTGCAAGCGAACCATCACGGATACTCAGCTGTCTCAGATGGCGAGCGAGGCTAAACGGGATCAAACCATTGGCACATGAGCTTGGCGGCGTTGAATACGCCCTTTCGTTGGATGTACCGAGCTCTATCTGCCGGGTTTTGATCCGGTCCCTATGAAAACATTATCGCGTTTTATTATCCATAATTATCCTGTGTCGGAAGTGTTAAAAAAAACGAAAGATGCCAGGCTATACATATTCCAAAAAAAAAGGTCGTCCGAGATCCACCACTGATGTTTACCCTTGTAGCCTATCCGAATTCCTAAAAAAAAACAAGGTCAATCATTAACTGTAGCCTATCCGTATACCTAAAAAAACTATGCCCTTCCAAAAAGCTCAAGTGTCCGGCTGCATACTGCTATACATATTCCAAAAAAAGGGTCGTCCGAGATCCACCACCGATGTTTACCCCTGTAGCCTATCCGTTTACCTAAAAAAAATATGCTCTTCCAACAAGCTCGAGTGTCCGGCTGCATACTTCGCATACCCCTTAGGTTGGCCCTGGAGCCGATGCATTTACATGTAATATTTCGATACAGGTAATAAAAGAGTTGCTTAAAAAATATATTTTCCAGGGTAGAATGGCAAGAGCCAATCGCGGTGCAGCTATCGGAAGAACACACGCTGTATTCGGTGCCGCTGCCGGGCTCGGGGTCGGTACTGGCCTTCATACTCAACATGCTGCGCGGCTGGGTCGGGGCCGGCAGCAACGTGACGGCCGGCAGCGAACTGTACTGGCATCGAATCGTCGAAACATTCAAGTACGCGTACGCCAAAAGAACAGGCCTCGGCGACCCTTCACGCTCTAATTTATCGATTGACATCAGAGCCGTAAGTTACCATCTATCGAAAAATATTTCAATATTTACATATTGTAAAGATATATTAAATTAATTATTCCCAATTTTCACGTGATTCGTGATTTTTGTATATTAATTAAGCATGTTTTACTTATGTAGAGTTTCGATAGTTTTGAGATATGTCTTTATTAGAGATGTTCCGACTAGTCGGCGACTAGTCGGTTAAGCCGGATAGTCATCCGGCCACTTTTGTAGTCGGCGATTAGTCGGCGACTATCCGGCAAAGAGCGCCGACTATCCGGCTTAAAATTTGTATGTATTTTATCAATAAAATGTATATACTTCAGAGGAATTAAATTAATAATTACCTTGATTGTTAATTATGTAATATTTTTATTTTAGAATTAGTTTAATACATTTTGAAATATAAAGAATTTTTCCTTTGGTCTTTAAAATCTCTAAAGTCTCTAAAATTACTTACTGTAAAAAAATATCTATGATAATGATCAAACAAAATTACTATTATTATTAACAAACAAAACAATATAATATCTTGTTATTCTTAAACATTTATAAATAGGTATTTCTTTTTATTTTTGAATAAAAGACTAGATTTTAACAGACTAATAGTATTAAACCAAGACATGTACCTACATGACGTACCTAATGTACAAAAAATTCGAAACACCGATAGCTCGTATCCAACAATGTACCTAGCCAGGGTGAAGACTTTGTCATGCTCCAAGTCGAACCTACTCTTCAAAACATTGTCCAGCAAGACTTTCATTTACATGGTTTCTTGGTTTTCTTCAATGTACATTTCTTCATATTTCTGTTACGTTTTCAAATGAGGTATTACTTCAGACACCGAAAAGCAACTTGTACTTATAATATTCGTAATCTCTTCAAATGGCTTCAGCAATTCAATGCTTTTTACGAGTACTTCCCACTCTTTAGTAGATAAATTTTTAAAATTAACCGATGTTTCAACCAAGTAAAAGAAACAACCCACTTTGCCGCCGCCGAAACCATTATCGGCTTAGCCGACTAGTCGGCCGACTAGTCGGCGTCTTCACAACCGACTAGTCGGCTAGTCGGCTAGTCGGCCAAAGTTATAGTCGGCACATCTCTAGTCTTTATTATTGTATACACCTCTATTCTTATGAATTGTATTGTAAGGTTTTCACTGTTGATTTTCGTCAATAAAAACATTAATCAAGGTGAAAAAAATTCCAATCAATCCCGTAGATACCAAAATTAGAGCGTTTAAACTCATCGGGTTAATTGGACTATTATATGTATATAAAAATATTTTATTAATCTTTCTCGTATTTTTCAATTGTGTAACTGAATAATTCTTGTAGCTAGAACGAAATCTATCAGACCCTGCTTTGGCAAGAGAATTCCGTGAGCTGGTAGACGATACACAAACTTTCTCCGACTGGAAACACTACGGTGCTTTGTTCGAAGGTGCTGATGATCACGGAACTGCTCACGTAGTAGTCGTCGCACCTGATGGCAGTGTCGTTTCTGCTACGAGTACCATTAATTATATGTAAGTGAACTTTACAGTCTATTTAAAAGTCTTGAATATGAATAAAAATTTGAATAATTATCATTTAAAGTTTTTTGCATAATATCTCACATTGATAGCTTTGTTTACAGAATTCATTATTTACACACTATAAGTACATAGCTATTGTTTAGCGTAAAGAATTGTACAAAATACCATACTATATATTATAATGTCTTTAAAATCATCATCTGTTTGCATTTTGTATTAGTAATGTAATATAAGACATGTTGTGTCTACTTTGGAGAAAGCTGGGTTTGCCAATCGAAATTAATGATTTTTTTTACACAAAATATGTAGGTTAGAATGTAATAATAATATTTGGCTTTGGACCTGCAGAATAATTATTGTAATAATTAATTATAATCGGATCTCAGAAAATAAACAAAGTTAACGAATACTACCAAAAAAAACAAGATATAATTCATTTAAATTGTTTTTATATCACTGTGTGTCACTCGTTTATAATTAATTAAGTACTTTTTTCAGATTTTATGGTAATGTCAGTAACTTTACAGTTGGGGGTCACAGCGGCGATCTACGAGTTTAGGAATAATATTGAACAACGAAATGGATGACTTCGCGATACCACATCGCGAGAATGCATACGGAATGCGTCCTTCTCCAGCGAACATGCTAGCTCCAGGACTTCAACCGTTAAGCTCTATGGTCCCAAGTGTAGTTCTGTCGAGAAATGGAACTGCAGACTTGGTCATCGGTGCCGCTGGTGGTACAAAGATTACTACACAAGTCGCTTTGGTAAGATATCATATATTTAAAACTGATTCGTATAATTGCTTTTACACGTTGAAATCGAATTTCATAAAATTTTTGACATTTTCGAAAAAAACCACTTATTACTACTATTGACCACAGCATATTATAGCTTTTTATTTGACCTATTGAAGAAAGTCACAAAGCCTTACTTTGTTTTTTCATCACTTTCGGTCTTTTAGCCTAACATATATAAAACAATTTCCGCACAAAAAAAAACTGAAATTATACACAAATTTAAATTGAATGTTTAATTTTATTAAATTGCACGCAATCTTAATCGTCGATGGCAGCTAGAAAGTTAGGAACATACAGAAGTACCTTTTTTAAATTAAAATGAATCATTCTTTTATTTTTTGTTTAAACAAATATAGGTAGCAATGCACATGATTCTTGAAGGCGATGAGCTACCCGTTGTCATACAGCAGCCCCGTCTCCATCACCAGTTAGTACCAATGGAAGTGCAACATGAAGAAGATTTCAATACGGTAATTAACTGAATTACATTTTGAAAATTGAATACTAAAATTTGTGCCAGCATATGTAGTCTCACACGGCTTCCAAAAACTGTCTTCGTATTAAGGAGATAATGAAGCTTTGTTTGATATTTCACTATATTAGTACATGTTCATCGGAAAAAAAATATATATCTAATATATATAAATCTCCTGTCACGATGTTTGTCCGCGATGGATTCCTAAACTACATAACCGATTTTAAATTAAATTGGCACACCTTGAGCAGTCTGGTCCAACTTGAGATATAGGATAGCTTAGATCTTTAATTATAGTCGCAATTCTATAATATAAAAATAAGTCGGGTTTTCCTTCCTGACGCTATAATTTCAGAACGGACGAACCGATTTCCACGGTTTTGCATTCGTTCGAAAGGTCTCGGGCTCCGTGAGGTAGAAAAAAATTCAGGAAAAATTTCACCAGAAAAGCAGGAAAACAGGGAAACTCATTTTTCACATACAGCGCCATCTCTGATACATAGCATGTACTACAAACCAATATGGTTTTGCATGGTGGTGGAGCAGATGGCGCCAGTATGTGGTGTGAGTATCCCTCACGAAAATGATATATCATTTGCAATACCCCGGGCAGAGCCGGGGCGGGCCGCTAGTATATACTATAGATATATATATATATATATATATATATATATATATATATATCTCTAGATATTTCAGACACATCAAAACTATTGATATATTCATCCGATATAAAAAAATATATATATCCACACACTTGTACATATGATACATATACACGTACAAACAAAGACCTGCTCACACACACTCAGAAGTGGTAAATTTATTATTAAATTTTAACATCATATTAACTATCTTTATTTTATTAATTTGTACAAATTATGTGAAATTCATATAAAATAAACTATTATTGGACATAAAAACTGACAACTATAACACAGTTTATACTGGTATAGCTGTCAACGATAACGTTTTTTATATATTTGAGTACTGTGTTTAATTTTACTTGTAAATATCTAATGATTTGTACCTACTTATAATATGTCAATAAACTATTATTATTATATATCGAAACATATTGATATATTTCATCCGATAATTATTGATAAAAATATCGATACTTTTTTAGAATATTCCTACTCCTATTATTTGTTTAATGACGCTGCATGCAGGCCAATCGAATTCGAAAATAGCCCCATGGAATTGTATAGCACTTACGCGTTTAGCGTGATATTTATTAAAATATATTATACTACTAGCGGCCCGCCCCGGCTTCGCACGGGTATTTAACTAAAATTTTAAAAATTATAAATTTATATTTTTTATCACCTACATGCGCCATCTATCGTATAATAGTAGAATATCGTTTTTATATTTAGTGACATTTAACATAATAGTACCTATATTAATTGAAAATGATGTTTATCTAAAATATTAAAACGATTTCTATTCCTATCCGACATATTTAGTAAACTTTTAAGTTTAGCAAAATAATAACTCAAAAATAAGTTTGTTGGCGGCGTAGGTACCTATCTCTATTTTCTTAAATATTTATTTTTAAATTTAATTACAATGAAACAAAAACTAAATTATACTGTGAGTTATGTCTAATTTTTATGTATTAAAGTTATTTACATTGGTTTTGTACTTTTTACGTGATACGTGAACAAAGAAAAACACGACAAGAGATGGCGCTGATACGAAAAAAAAACGCGCTATTGAAATTTATTCTTGATGATATATAGTGTATTAATAAAACGGAGGTTTTAACAGATTTATTATTTGTATAGATGGTCAAATTACACAAAATCTTTATAAATTAGTAGTAACTTAGTAGCCTATGTTTTATTCTGATGTATAAGCTATGTTACTGTAAAGTTTCGTCTAAACCCGTTCAGTAGTTTTTGCGTGAAGACAAACTTTCGCATTTATAATATTAAATAGGAATAGGATTCATAGAATTATCAGATGAAAATTATCTATAATTATCGAACGAAAAATTATCGATAATTATCGGATCAAAATTATCTAATCACATATATCGATACCACTCGATAATTATCGAATCAAAAATTATCGAGTAGTTACGAATTATCGATAATTATCGCACACTCCTAATTAGTAGGTACTCTTTCAACAAATCACCGCAATGCTCGGCGACGACGAGTCCTGGAAGGCGATGGTCTCCTTCTGCGAGACAGTAATGTCGCAGAAGGAGGCCGATGAGCGGGTGAGAGAGGAGGCCGCCAACGTGGCCTCCATCCGGGCGACGAATGGGGGTGCGTAGGAGGAGCTACTTAATGCGCCTCCAGTGACGCCCCTGTGCCCGTGTCGGGCCGGGATGGGAACCCGGTCCTGCTAGACACGGCGTCGTTGGGACTGTTCAGAGGTGAACCGGACAGTCCCCATGGAGGAGAAGTCTGGCCTTTTCGCCAAGGCCAGCCTGTCACTAGAGGGATCCTGTTGCCTGCAGATCCGGGACCCTCCAATTAAAGCGGCTGAAGGCTCCCGCAGGGGTTTAGTACGGTATTGCACTCCCAAAGTGCCGAGTCCGACATAGGTCTAGGACTGCCACCCGGGCGTCCTGGATATCATCCGTAAATGGATTCCCCTGCGACAAAAAAAAAGGTACTCTTTCAACAACATTCAGGCTATATTGCGGTGTTTTCTTTACCGGCGAGAACATTATGATTTTAAAACACAAAACCGTTTGTTTGGATCTACTATTATAAGTACCTATTAAGACACGGTGAGCGGCTTATCGGCGCTTTTTTAATGAGTTAATATACATCGCTATTACTCCGACTATTGTAAGTTAGGTATATTGAATAATTATTTATAACGTATATAACCTTCATACTTAGAACAATAATGTATTGTTATTATTTTTTACATATTTACGCTATCAATTTATCAGTAAAAAATTAACTAGCATAGGTATTTATTAGAAAAGATACGTCTTTAAAGATGTAAATAACATTGATTATAAATATATAAGTAAAACTAACCATATAAATATATAAAAAATAATATTATAATCTAATTAGATAACTATTATAATATGTTATTGAGTAATTAGAAATATTATTGTACCTACAAGATCAGATCAGTAAAATTTCGTTGTACCTATACAAACGTTTTAATCTGAAATTCCAAATTGAATAGGCTTGTTCAAGATTTGGTTGCACAAGAGAATAGTAAGTAGGTATAATCTGATCTCGAGTAAAACCTAACATTTTCCATGCTTTCGATATTATAGAGTCGAGATGATTGTTAAATGTTGTCTAAATTGCTATTTAATGTTACTCCTAAGTCACGAATTATATTATTCTCTGTTAAAAATACGTTACAAATTAATTACTTTGAACAAATCCGGTTGCTACTTACTTCTTGTAAACTAATATCACAAAATAAATAATAGTACAAGCTTATATTAAGATCCATTCTGTGTGCTACGCACCAATTAAAGACGGCGAATTATATTATTTAATAAAACATATTTTATTAGATTAAATTATTTAATATTAACACTTACTGCATATATAACAATATATAAACAATATATAAACTTTATAATTATTGTATAACAACGTAAAAACGAATTTCAAGAAATTCTCGCTCAGCATTGCAAATACAATTTCATTAGAAATAAGTACATTTCAATCCTCAGCCATACCAATCTTACAAGTCTGCAACAGATAAAAATAATTTTTCAAATCGGATTCCTAACGTGTACCAACATAAACTTGTTTTATGGTATTAGTATTAGACGACCATCCTGGTGTAGTGGTGCGAGTAGTCGCCTCAAACCGCGCGCCAGCGATCGCGGGTTCGATTCCCGCTCGGGACCATAGAAATATTAAAAATAGGAGAACTGGCATGGGGGACGTGTCCGCGTAGACGCAACTTGCCCAAAATGCTCACATATTGCTTAAATGGCCGTCACTGCTAATCAGTGTGATTTCGACCGCGAGCGAGAAAACAACTAACAATGCCGTCTTGTTCAGTTGTTTCTTGTAAGAATAGAAGTGAAATTAAACATTTAACAAGTCATGGAATCAGTTACCACACGTAAATATTACTTTTTTACTATATTTTACTTAAAAATCGTAAAAAAACAAGTATACGAGAAATATTTCTTGCTTCTACTACATTTAAATACATTGCTTTCTAACCACTACCCCAGTATGTTGCGGAGTAACTGGACGAGCAATGTAAAATTTACACAACGATACTATCGTAATGGTAATGTCGCATATTTTACCGTTTTGTTTGTGCGATGAGATAGTGGTGTCCATACGGAGCAACAGGTATAAGTTATCGACAACACGGCGATTATCGAATTACTTATTTCTATTGAAGTTTATAATACATTTTGTGTATGTATGTTTTTAGTTAGTTATGTATGTTGTATATACATGCGTTGTGTTCTGTAAACGTATTTGTTAAGCTTATTTAGTAAGAATGTATACTTTAAGCGTTTCTAATTATATTGTTTTGTCATAATTTTCAAATCTCTCTATGGCACTTAGGTTAGCTGTAAATTATGAGTTAAGCGTCTTTGTACATGTGCTATTCTATTGTATTTGAGTATGTTTGTTTAACGACAAAATATGTGAAATATAGCCAAATTTTAATATTTGTCAACCGTATAGTTTTGTGAATAGGTTTTTACTTATTTCTATTATTTTACAGCGTAGTTGAGAGATGTGTAATCAGAGATGGTAAAGTAAGTTCATAGGAACTTAGGTGTACAATGGCAATGATATATGAAATATATTTAGGTATGATTTATGATATGGCATGCCTCGAGCTATGGCCCAACTTGACACGCTTGCGGGTACTTTACTACACCTTCATGTTTTCAATACAGCTCACAATAAGATTGGAAATATTATAATAAATGGCATGATTCAGATTATAATTATGACAATATTAAGTAAGCAAAATAAAACATTTTTATTTCATTTCATTTTGTGCAACACATTTTTTATTTTTAATAAACAATTTTCTGTTCATTTCGTTTTTATTATTTTTATAATTTTCAGGATACCATAATAGAATTAAAAATACAAAAATATAGCACATCACTATTCTTAATTGTATTTTATATGCGTTTACACAGGTAATATTGGTTAAAAATGAATAACATTCTCATCGCATGATTTTATCGATAAATGCGATATCACATCCCTTAAGGAGTTCACCGACGCTGTTTTTTTACGTGTACGAGTGTTTTCGTACAATTATTTTTCGTAGTGTGCGAACCAATTAGAGGATTAGAACGCTAGTTGTGCCGGTAATGAAAACGCACACATCTTCAAAAGTGGCGACAGCGGTACCGGACTTATTTCGTGTTTAGGGCATATCTCCTTATTTCAAATATCTTTGCTCGGGAAAGATATTTGTATTTGTACAAAAACTTATTTGATTCGCAGTCTGGGTCTATGTCCTTGTGGGTCTCCCCACCGTGCCTCGGAGAGCACGTCAAGCCGTCGGTCCCGGTTGTTACCATAGACACCTGATAACGATCGTTACTCGTGGTAGGGAAATTATCCGCTAACCCGCAGTCGTGCAGCGTGGTGGATTAGGCTCTAACCCTTCTTCTATATGGAGAAGAGGCCTTCGCTCAGCAGTGGGTTGTTTACAGGCTGATACAGTACAGTACAGTTGTAAATGGCACCGCAATTTATACGTCTGTGATTGGCTGGCCAGCGATCCCTTACCTCACCCCCGGAAATTTACTTTATTTAATAAACATACTTATTACAATGATCGAGCTTATTTCTATACTTACTCTATAACTATTTTACATCCTCTATTATTTTAACATACAATTAATGCGGCGCGCGCGCTAATTATCAATAAACGGGGTCGGGTCCTCGACTCGGTATTTAAATCTACCTCGTCCCCCACCGCCTGATATAAAAGCCCCCCGCGGATCCTTAATCCGCGTTAGTCTGCCACGGGCGCGCGTTGTTAATCCATCTATGAATTATCGAATGCTATATTGTCAAAATCTATTTTTACATGTAAATTGCTATTTTTACATTATAAAATATCTATAAATTAACTATAAATTGACAAAATATCTATGCAAACTATATCTGAAAACATTATTAAACTAATATTAACACAATGAAATGTCCTTAATTCTATAATCCTATTTTTACATACGAATTATCATTTTTAAACTATAAAAACCTATAAAATATTTATAATAACATTAATAAATTAATATTAAATGACAAAATATCCTTAATCTACGAATTTATATCTGTAAACATTAAATGATAAAATTATCCTTAATCCTATAGCTTTCTCTATTTTTCTATATAAAATTCTATATCTATCTCTCTTTATATGAAAATATTTAAACTTTATTACAAGTTAAAATAATGTTACGAAATGATATAAGTACCTCTCTAAGTACCTAACTACGCGAATAATTACTATAAATGTGATCGATATTGTTCGACATCATTATGTTGTCTCGCTCACACACGTGCGAGGGAGACCGTCTATCTCTATCCCTTTCGATTGTCTCTTACACATATTCTAACGAAATAATTCTATGAAACGATACAAGATACCTCTTTAAGATCCTAACTATACGGGCCGAAACACATAACGGCGTTGCGGCGCCGCAACGCTAAAATCGGCGGTGGCGTCACCGCCAATTTTAGCGGCGCGGCACCGCCAATTCTGGCGTTGTGACGTCATACTTGTTGACCATGATTTATTGACATTTTGTGTCTATTTTTATATTTTATTTTTTTGTGTCTTTATTAGACATGGGTATCTCAATGAATTTTTATGAACTGCAGATAAGCTCATGAGCCATATGCTTGAACCGGAGCTGTGAAACGGCTCACAGTTCAGCTCAGTTGTTGTTATAGGTATTGTTACTTTTAACCACTTTTAACTATTAGATTTACAGCTAATTTATGACTTGGTTCAAAAAATGACATGTATGATGTACCTAAATTATAAATATGTAATAAAGCAGCGTTTCGAAAAGTTATTATAGTGATATTTTTTCTATCTTACACAATTATAGGGGAATGCTAATTTCATGCATATGATAAACGCTAAAGTGAGTTTCTTTGTTTGTTACGCTTTCAAGCTTTAACTATTCACCTGAATTACGATCATCATGAAATTCTGCATACCAGTTTTCTGGGGTACAGAAAAGTACATAGAGTACCTACTTTACGTACCGACTACCGTTGGTGCCTGTACCATGCGAGCGGAGCCGCGGACAAAACCTATTTATTTATATTTAATCTATAAAACTAATATAGTAAGATATTAATTTATGTATCACTTTGTTTCAATTTTGTTTAGGCTTTATGAGACAAAAGTTGTTTAAAATTCTACCAGCATACAAACTTGATTCACAAAATTATTTCCGGTACAAAGGATTACTTTTTATGCATTCTACTAAATAACAACTTCACAAACAATAATTAACAAATTTCACGTGAACTATAATATTTAAAATAATTAAATTAATATCCACAATAAAAAATCACGAAGAACTGGTTACCCTACAACAACGCTCTTTTTCGCGGCGCCGCAACGCCGCAACGCAAACTGCCGATTTTAGCGTTGCGTCGCCGCAACGCCGTTATGTGTTTTGGCTCTACGAGTAATTACTATAAGTACGCGCGATATGGACGATAACATTATGTTGTCTCACTCACACACGTGCGAGGGAGACCGTCTATTGCTGTCCTTCTCGGTTGTCTCGTACAACAGTATTATAATAATATTAAAAAATTTCAGAATATCATATCATCTCTACGAGGCAAAGGACACGCCACCACTGCTCTCGGGCCGACGGCCGGATTTGCCGCGATGATCGGCGCCGCTCGAGACGCCGATGGCCTTCTCGTCGCGCAAACTGACCGGAGAAGAGTCGGCAGCGTCGACGGCTTTTAACACCCCAAATATCAAAACAATGACTGATATAATTATAATAATGTCATATTGTCCTTCGGCGATAGTGCACATCTAATAGGGAATATGCAAGTGATTTAAATTTATTGTTTTTTATTTCTCCCGATAGGACTTTTTAAGGTTCCGACATTACACCTAAACCATTTTTTGTATTTGATTGCATACAAATGTAACCAGAAAATGTTAAATAAAAGCGCAAAAATGAATTTTTTAAAATGCTCCACCATTGGTTAATGAAAATATGACAACACAATATAATTATATCGTGGCATATATATGTAATGGTTTATCGGACAATCTACCTAAAATAGATGCTTTAATGACGATCGCAAATTTTGCATTAAATCCAGACGTCCACTGAGGTCAAAGGAGTAAAAGCTGTAAAGTAATTATTGTATTGAACTAATACATATCCTAGTGAGACATAACTAAACAAACTCAAATGTTGTTTACATAAAACTAATTTTATGATATTCTAACAGATTTAAGTAAATTTTGTGTGAATATAATGTTAAAATAATCTGAAATAGATTCAACACTTAGAAAAAACCTCGGATAGGCAGGAATAATAATTAGTGTCCGACCGAAACAGGTTTTTCAGCCGAAACCGAAACCGAACTTTCGGCCTTGCTCTCAGTTTCGGCCGAAACCGAAACCGAAACCGAAACCAGCGTGGTTAAGACTAAATATAGTCCTACCTTAATACCTTCTGCCTTATATCGTTAGTTATAGTAATCTGGCAACGTTGCTCTGAGTGTTTTATATATTTTGGTTTATATGGTCTTATTGTTAGTATATACAAATAGTATTGCGCTTTCTAATAATAGTTTTATGAAATTAAAAAGGTGAGAGCGTTGTGCACAGTGTTGCCAGATCACTATAAATTTAAAATTAAAATTATTTTTTTATGATTTTAATATCTCGATAACAAAACCGTGAAGTGCTACTTTTATTTTTTAGCTTATTCTAAAAACATTTTTCAACACTCTCCTAGTTTTTTTTTCCAAATCTTTAAATTTTTTAATATAATAAAAAATCGGAAATTTTACATACATAAATGTGACATTATTCTCAAAATTCCGTCAAAAATTATGAAATTTTAGGAATTCATAAATAAAGCTATTTTGAACCCGTGAAAAAGTTTTTAGCCGAATCTATCGAAAAGTGGTTTCATGCTGGAACTACCTTAATCATATTTAAAATTGTAATTGTATCTAACAACTAAAATCTAGTTCGTTTTTACCTGACTGCGCGACGCAAAGAAGAGTAATGTGTTTATCATTACCTGACTGCTCGACGCAAAGAAGGGTAATGTGTTTATTATTAACCGACTGCGCGACAGAAAGAAGGATATTGTGTTTATCAGCCTATGTATCTATGTATGTATGTTTGTTCCTATGTGGCGTTGTTGAGATCAAACGCGTTGACCGATTTTAATGACTCTTACGTCAATCAATTCATTTTAACTTCGCGAATGTCACTAAATATATGATAATAATAAATAATCACCACAGCCACAACCATATGCCATATTGTCAAAAAAAGACGAGTTACGTCAAGAATAAAGTGAAGTTCAATACACAAGTTTCGGCGCGGCCGAAAGTTTCGGCCATTTTTTGGCCGAAACCGAAACTAAGGCGAAACTAGATTTCTCGGCCGAAACTGGCCGAAACCGAAACCGAAACCGAAATTTCGGTCGGACATTAATAATAATATATATATAGTTACTATAATTATTTAAAACAATGTTTTTTTTTTTTTTTTTGTAAATTAGATTAGGAAGATATGAACAAACAGGTACCCTCCGCCTTCTATGCCTTGTAACAAACAACATAATTCTGAACAGTTCACACCATGTTAACTATAAAAGTATTATATAGATACCTACTTAATTACTTACCTACATTAGTAATCTTTAACAACAATATAATCTCGATATTGGAGATATTTTATCTCTTCTTCATAACCTTACATCTTTGTTTACGTTATTTTGCATTTTTTTTGTAATAGAAAAAAAAAACATTTGGTGTACTTTTGATATAGTACTTTGGAACAATAGTACTAGTTTATATGTATAAAATGATTTTTTAGCTGAAAATATTAAATAATATCTGAATCCGTATAGTAAACGACACGAAACACAGAAGGATTTGATGTCGCGCGAACATGAAAGCGCGTGAACAATGGCACAGTTCAAACATGACAAATTAAATGGACACTTTATATTTTATTTTCAAAGTTAATTCAAGCACTTCCAACACTATATATATATTTACAATGTTACAGAGACATGAAAAGTGAAATAAACCAATAAAAAAACTATGCATATTCCCTATTCAAGATATTTCAAATTTCGAAATAGTAACCAATAAATTAAGGCTTAAGTTTCATTTTATTATTATTTTTTTATAATAATCTCGACTATAACACATTATCTACGGATTAAATATTCGACTTCTATACAAAAACATAGAGTTAAATAAAGGAGTGATAAAACAGGCTAGTATTTTTTTACCATAGTACCTAGTGATATCTTGTTATTATTGGTTTAGTTTCTTTTTTAAATAATTAGGGTATTATCATGTCCAATGTTATCCATAGTTCCTTTGCTATGTGTAAGTGCTATTCTTAAACAATATTGTTGTTTTATACAATATAATTATATAACATAGCAGTTTTTCATATTGTTCCCTTTTTTTTAATTAAAAATTTCAAGGAAAACGGTCTACTCCACGATAAGACACTCTCTTTTCTTTTTCTCATTTTGAAGCTAATTTACAAAAATAATGTTCAGCATATTTTGACACTTGTACTTATCAAGCGTATATTTTTTTAAAGTTTTATTAATCTTATTTTGTATGTTTCAAATTTTGTTTTTGTTACCAAATGTCCTGACTTAAAATTCATATTATAAGTGATGTAAACTGTGATGTTAGTATAAATTATAAAATGAATTTAAAGCTATAAAGACTTATTTTTTTTTTGTAAATTTCCCAGATTTTACGCTTTTAGAGTTAGTTCTTTTTCAAGCGCTATCTTTTCAAATTTTGTTTTGAAATTTACCCGCTTATTCACCCATAATTTTTCCTTTTTTTTTAATTTATGAATCACTAATTTTAAAAAGACGTCGAAGTTAGTTTTGTATCACAAAAAAAAAGAATAAAACGAACTTAGGAAAATCATCATCAAATTTACTTAGCAAAATCATATCCACCACCTTAAAATTAAAATTTAACCTTTGATAGGACCTGTGAAAAATGTGATTCTTACCAACCGTAATACGTTCTATTCTATATAATACATTAGTAACAATTACACTTTTGGTATTTAATAAAAACAAATCACCAATATGACACGACAAAATGCAATAAACTTCAACTACTCAAAAACCAAATATGAGTGCAAATGTACAACCCAATTTCGGGGTTGTTAACTGAAAATTGTATAGGTATTTAAAAAAAAAACTCTGGCTATAAATGAAATTTTATCTAACTGCACGAAAATTATTCTACTTTGGTAATGAAACTAAATATATACATATTATATAAGTCGGGGAAAAATTTTCTTAGTATTTTATATATCAATGTAAGCCTTTTTTAGGGTTTCGTAGCCAAATATCAAAAAACGGAACCCTTATGGATTCGTCATGTCTGTCTGTCTGTCCGTCCGTATGTCATAGCCACTTTTTTCCGAAACTATAAGAACTATACTGTTGAAACTTGGTAAGTAGAAGTATTCTGTGACCCGCATTAAGATTTTCACATAAAAATAGAAGAAAAAAAGCAATAAATTTGGGGGTTCCCCATACTAAATAATGAATGAATGAATTCCTCCCGGCCGATTTCGGCCACGGCGACTGCATTCAACTCCGATTTTGTCTTAGGTGCGCTCGCGTGTGGCTTATGTAGCCAATTTTTTTCGTAAAAATCCTCGCACACTGCGGGCACGTCAGCACACCGTTTACATAATTATACCTAAAGGCCACTGGTGGTCGGGCCTTTAGTTCATCTCGCTTAGCGTCCAGTTCATATAGCCGCCTGTCCTCAAAGTTTTGAACGCTAGTTTTAACTAGTGCTCTCCACTCAGGCCGTCTGGCTGCCTGCTTCTCCCATAGCAGCGGGTCGATGCTACATCTCTTCATGTGCCGCTTAAGCACATCCTTGTACCTGAGGAGCTGGCCGCCAAGCTTTCGCCTGCCTCTCCGCTCCGCCATACGCGACACGTGTCCGCACCACCGAAGCTGACGCTGTATAAGGAAAGCCTCAATGCCACCTACATTGGCTCTTCGCAGCACTTCGGTATTCCTAATGCGATCAGACCATCGAATATTGAGTATTTTACGTAGACATTTGAGGTGGAATTCGTCGAGCGCGGATGTGTCGGCGGTACACGGTCCACGTTTCGGAAGAGTAAAGGATGTTGGGCAGCACAACAGCCATGTAGATAATATATATTAACTGAAATATATATTAACTAAATAATATATATTAACTGAAACTGAAAAATGTTTTTTTTCATCAAATTCATACCTGTCTGGTATCTATGGATAGGTCTTCAAAAATGATATTGAGGTTTCTAATATCGTTTTTTTTTTCTAAACTGAATAGTTTGCGCTAGAGACACTTCCAAAGTGGTAAAATGTCCCCCCCCCCTGTAACTTTTAAAATAAGAGAATGATAAAACTAAAATAAATATATGATGTAAATTACCATGCAAACTTCCACCGAAAATTGGTTTGAACGAGATCGAGAGTAGTTTTTTTTTTAATACGTCATAAATCGTAAACCGCAATTTACCTTTCATTCAATCGACTCAAATATAATAAAAACAAGAACTTTTATATCATGTTACTTGCTGCTACGGAACCCTTCATGGGCGGGTCCGACTCGCACTTAGCCGCTTTTTTTTTTCAAAGTTTAATTACATTTAATCATAATATGTACATGCCATATGTATGTGCAATTTTGTTCGATAACCTGTTGCCATCATGTAGGTAGTGACATAATCCTTTTTCCTGTAGAATTCGTGGGATTTTTGAAAAAAAATGTATATATATAAACCGAGGAGTATAACCGACCATTATGCTTAGTATTTGTGGACTATGAAAAAGCCTTCGATTCAATCGAAACTTGGACGGTAATGCAGTCTCCAGCGTTCCCATATTAACCATTTCAACGCCAACGTCGCACAGTGGTTCGACTCCATACAATAGGCGGGACATAGGATTTTTAAAAAACAAAATGCGTTATTTTGGTAAAACAAAATTACCAATGGATTCTATAATCAAAGAGAAATAACAAATATAAATTGAGTTTTTTTGATATGACCCATATTTTATAAGTAAATAATTAAAAACCATTTCTTTAGTATGGAGAGTAGCATAAAAATATTAATATCTCATGATTCCCGGCTGTTTTCGGATTACGGTTTTGAAAAATAGTTGTAACATATTATTTGCTACATTTCGTCCTTTGAAACATGGTGCCCCTAACGTGCCCTTTAAGAGATATGATGATACAGGAAAAATAATACCATGTTAGTGCTAGATGTACCTACATGCATGATTGCATAATTCTTAAAACTCATACCTACTTAGTAAAATAATGAGTACCTAAGTAGGTACTTAGTAAAATAATGAGTTTAACAATTGTGCATTAGAACAGTCAAATATATTAAACATTAAGGAACAACAACACTAATGCAATTAGTTAATGACATACTTTTTTCTGAAAATAATTTTGCTTTCTTTTAATCAAGGTTCGATCATTTCATTCAGGAAGGTCATCTACTAATTACGTGCATTGTTCATATTATGACTGCTTTTATGCGATTAGTCATTGTCTGCACTATAAGTCGATGGGTTTCATCGACTGGGGCGCCACGGGATCACTTGCGCATACAACCGTGACGCCCCGACGCTTAGCCCGGTGGCCCCTCCGTATGTGATTGGGGCCGCTCGACTGATCCACTCTGCTAATTCAGAGAGGTACCAGGAGCGGCCCCACCACCGAAATCTCCGCGCCCTCTCGGCTCCACTCCCTCACCAGCCGCACCTCCTGTGCCAACACTCTCACCGCACTTTCGCGCTTCACCCACCACTAGACCCCAGCTACCCCAAACGACGAAACCCCTGAGCTGGGTCCGCACATCAGCTGGTCCAGGGGCCCAGTGGCTTGTGCGCTTCCGCACCCAACCATTGCGCTTTCGCGCCCACCTCTACGGAACGGACGACCGAAGCCTCCCACTCCTGCCACCGAATGGGGGAGAAAATTTCTCCCCCATTTCTCCGCACCATCCCGGCGCCACGCCCTCGCCGACTGCACCTCCTGTGCCCACACTCTCACCGAGCTTTCGCGGACCCGCCCACCTCTGGACGCCCAGCTACCCCAGACGGCGAACCCCCGCTGATGGGTCCACACATCAGCTGGTCCAGGGAGTCCAGTGGCTTGTGCGCCTCCGCCTCCACTACCACGCTTTCGCGCCTCCGAATGGAGGGGGAGAGCGAGTCATCCCCCTCCTGCGCTTTCACGCCCACTGCTGCTGGTTTTGGTCCGCGGGGGTCCGAAGACCCCTACCACTCGCGAGGCATTGAGTGGCGTTCCCCTATCCACCACCGGGGAACGCGCCCAGTAGGAGACCAGCAACTCCCTTGGGACCCACTCTAGGTACCTAGTTTATTGTATATTTTTATCGACTGTCTCTCATGTATGAGCAGGCCTGAAATTAGACATCATGTCTGATCAGGTCTGTTCATACATGATCATATCTGAAGAATAAAAATACGTTCAGGCCTGATCATACATAGTCACGCCAACTCATACCTGATGTCAGACACGATCATACCTGTTCATGTATGAGCAGGCCTGAAATTAGACATGATCATGCCTGATCATGTCTGATCAGGCCTGTTCAGGCCCGGTCATTTTTCGTATATGATCAGGCCTGATCATTTTTCCCGGGAAGGCAACTAAGGAAGCAACTAAAAGAATTAAAGACGAACATCCCAGTTCGAAATAAAAGTGAATCTCGATGCACTCTTATTTCCGAGATTTGTATGTCATCATAGGTCATTTACCTTCAGATAATATTAACGAATATTTTTCTAGTTAAGTTGCATTTGAATCGGAAAAAATTAGGCCTGAGAAAAGATCAAATGTCTTTGGGCAGATCATAAAAATGGATCAGGAGATGCCGTGAAGAAAATGAATTTTCGTGACTTTCTGTATTATACACATACATACAGATTCGTAGTACAACAGCTAGCTATTAAACGTGTTCATTATATTTTATAATTATTTATATTTTATTATTTTATACAGGGTTAATTCTAAAACACCAGCAACCTCGCAGGACAAGATAGCTAACATTATGTACAACAACATTTGTTCTACGACTTTTGACATAACTCAATACATTAATTAAAAATGATTTTTTAAGCTTTTATTGTACTGCTCTGAAATTTAGAGTCTATGTTTCATTCATTATCGAAAGGATGACGCGACGCTCGGGCGCGCTTGCATAATAATAGTAATAACACTTTCTCTGCCTGATAATTCTAGTTAATAAAATTAATATAAATTGCTTGGTGGGTTTGTGGGCAGTATCATAGTATGTATATCACAGTGACTTAAGTAAATAATCAAATTTCTGTTTTGTCATGTCCCTGCAATACGTAAACTGAGTCCACAATCCCTTCATACTTTACCAGGCTTAGAACTGGCTATATTAAACAATAAAAAACAAATAAATCGTATGTATAGGAGGGCAACACATCTGCATAACCTCCAGAGGTTACAGCACAACCAGTTGTGCGGTAGACATCCGGTACCTAGTCATCAAAAGGCTTCGACTGTCCGTATGCCCGCCAATACTATAAAAATGTAGGTATGTAGATTAGGTATCTGAATTCTGAACATAAAAAAATATGTGAAAATTATTAACGTAGGTAATTATTCTTTAACGTTTACTAAAGTCTAATTAAACCAATTTAATATCAAATATTGGTAGCTAGGTATTATTCACTTTTTATTGTTAAATACAGGCGGGCATAAGTATTTCAAAAGTGAAATCAGCGTATTTACAATAATTAAAAAATTAAAAATAATTGACAATAAAATAATATTTACAAACGAAATATTACCTCTAAGGTTAAAGTAACGCGCATGTCGGTGCGTATCGCGCAGATAGCGTTCAAAATAGTCACCATCACAACCAACACACATACAACACCTAAAAATCAGCTGTTCACTAACACGTGCTAACACTTCCGAATTAGTTTTAATTTAATTGAACGCACAAATTATTTTAGTTAACCGAACCAGTTACAAAAATTTACTCGTGCTAGTTTGTCAGATTCGGTGAGTTGACATTGTCTCACGGCTCGGTGTAGGTAAGTTCGAATATCTAGCTGCATATTGCCGACAGGCTTCCGACACATTGTCATCACACTTAGCCAGTATCCTCACCATTTCCGTGTATTCGACATTAGAATAGCGGCGGTACCATGGTTATAAAATAACTTTAGTACAGGTACAATACATCGATCGATACGAATAAAATAAATACGAGTAGCACACAAAATCATATGACGCGCGCGCATCAAAGTCGCCCGCCGCCGACTGCCGCGGCTGGCTAAATAGGTCAAGTTCAAAGGCGCTAGCGCCGCCCCGTTCCTACCTTTCCCCTCACATTAGTACGTGGTCGTTATTTACCTAATCTTTGGGACGCGCGTAGAGTTTATTGCATTCGCGTAAAATTAAATTAATATTTATTTTTGTATGAAAATAAAATCTAACAAATTAACAAAAGTGGTAGAACAAATGTTGTTGTACATAATGTTAGCTATCTTGTCCTGCGAGGTTGCTGGTGTTTTAGAATTAACCCTGTATATTATTATTGTTTATTGGACGTGTTTAACCATTACCACATCCCTAAAATAATCATATTTTCTTTGAAGCTATACGCCATTGTCGCTTTTAAGCGACAAGTATTGACGTCACTCTCATTTTAGGGATGGGCTTTGTTCGATAAAAACTTGTTTTGGTGAAGTTTGTTAATTCGATTATTTCATTTATGGAACCTTATTAATGCTACTATTGCAACATTTATTTGATAAATTTAATGTGAAAGTCTCATCACTAGCATTTTGTAGGTATTTAATAGTAAAAAAAGGCTTGGCGTGGTGGACACACTTTCCATGCGCTGCGCTTGGCGGTCAAAGGGTTAATTACCGGTATATCGAAGTGTCGCTGTGCATATACAATAACGCTAGCCATCCTCTACTCATTTATCCGCTCGTCTCATCTCATCACATCACGATATCTTCGGCAAATCGAAGGTGAGTGATGTACCTACTCGCCGTTTATATTGATGCCGAACGAATCCCTTCCCTTCCAGAAGCAATCAAAAGAATCTTGCAATGCTGCGGTAAAGTGTGCGTCCACACTGCGAGCCTAGCGCGGTTGCGACGACGGGCGCGAAATATCAGACATATGAAACGCGCCTTTGCGTCCATAGTGTAGTGGCTAAGGCGGAAGCCTAGCGCGACGGCGAGACAGCGCGCGTCCGCGCATTCTAGCCACATGGCCTAGTCAGCAAGCGATCTAATGCGCGGTGGCGGGTGTATCAAACCATTTCGGTCTTATCGCCCGGCGTTTGCGCGTCTAAATTATTGAAATGGCAGTAAATACTTAATTGTTTATAAGTGCGATTCAATCTAAACCTATATGGCAAAGCAAACATCCACACCACAGTAATCTTACAATTACAAGAAAATTACTTATTTCGATGTTGACGATATTCTAATTTCTAAGTAGGGGAGACCGGGGATGGTTGACTACTTTTTAACTAAATCATACATATTTTTTGTGTTTTAATATAATAAACCCACATTGGCCGATAGAATAACTATTAAACTAATACAAAATATAATATCTAGGTCTTAGTTTAATATAATGGTGAAGATATAATGCATTTTACAAGACGGGGTAGGTAGACTATATGCCCGGGGTAAGTAGACTTATTTACTAATAAATCTTAAATCATGAGAAGTGGTAAATAATTAAACCTTTATCTGAATATAACTGAGCTAAACAGCTTAAGATAAACTTCTTAAAACAAAATTTAATCAGATATACACATTTCTAATAGAGTTATTAACAAAATTATCAACTTTTATTTTTGAAACAATTTTTATTATTTAACTTTTCTAATGCTATTAAATAGATGAACGACCTTCAACGCCTCTTTGTCAAAAAATAATGATAATAAATTGCGTCGTTCGTTCAAATCACTAAATTTAAACATATAGGTATTTGTTTTTATAAACTCAGTAACTTAATACTTGTTTTTTTTTTTTCAAAGCTAAATAATATGTACATTTTTTAATTAAACTTATTAACAGTATCATGTTCGTTTTTATTTACAGAAAATTAGAAATGAAATAATCAGTCTTCAATAGCACAAATACAATGTTTGCATTAAATAAATATTAAATCTCCTCTTTTACATTTGGAATATGCCCACAAGTTACAAGTTATGCACTGAATCGATTGTTCGCCAGAAATACTATCAGCAAAAGATTAAATTCAGTAGCAAACCGTACTTGCGTCATTACGTTATCTGAATTCGCAGCATCGTCATTATTTCCCTCAGCTGTCTTTATTTCTTTTAATCTCTTTTTCCCCTTTCCTTTTGCCTTGCCAACCTTTTTCTTTGACCTTTCCTTTTTCTTTTCCAATTTTGGTCTTCTGTAGCACAAGGTGATCTCTTTTTTCTTTTCTTAAAAGTTTCTTTTCGTGTTTGTTTCTTATTCATATGGTGGGTTAACTAACTTATTCTACCAGCCCCAGAAGAAATAGGTCTACCAACCCCGGAAGCCATTTTTTGTTTTGTAGGCATGGTTAACCTTGACACTGACATCGATATAAAAAATAAGACATGAAATATGATTAATATGTACCCATTAAACACTCTGATTAATAAAAAATGATCTACACAAAATATGTATGCATCAGATAAAAAAATATGTAATGTAGAAATTTTACTTTCATTGTAAGAAAACAAAAAAAAATGTCACTGCTCCAAAACGAAGTGTACCCGCGATGTGGTGTTTTGGACATATGAGCGTGGTGTGGAGCGTAATACACGATTGTGAAAGGACCACGAGTGTGAAGGACTCGTACCAATGACAAGTTTTTTTTCGATTAGTCTACTTACCCCTATAGGCAACCATCCCCGGTCTCCCCTAACTTAAGAACACCTGTAAAAAAGTAGGCAATTTATCAAATTTTTTTTTATCAAAAATTTGAGTGCGTTTGACCTCTATCTTATCTGATGGTAAACAACGATGAAGTCTAAGGTGGAGCACGCAAACTCAAATAATGCCTGTTCACTCTTGACTTAAAAATCCCTAAATTATACGTATCGGGAAACAGTGACGCAGGAAGAGAATTCCATTCCTTTGCAGTTCTAATAATGAAGGAAGATGCGAACCGCGAGGTACGAACCGGAGTAATGTCGACCACGTATGGATGAAATCCCCGTCCACGCCGTGTCGTCCGATGGTGGAATGGTGCTGGGGGAATCAATTCATGCAATTGGCATGAGGCTCTGGAGGCTCTGGAGCTGTCTTAAAGTGAACATCTCATCGCCAATGAGTTTCCTGGCACGCCTGTCGATAGATTCAAGGGCTTCGAGCTGATAGCGGGCGGAACCATCCCACAGATGGCAACAATACTCCATGCAGGAGCGGACTTGAGCTTTATAAAGACTTAACAGCTGGTCTGGTGTGAAATAATGACGGACCTTGGAGAGGATGCCCAGTTTTTTTGAAGCAGTCTTAGCTCTAGATTCGATATAGCTTCCAAAGTTGAGATTGGACGAAAAGTCTATACCGAGAAGTTCAAGGTGGTTGTTGACTGGAACAGGTACACCCCGGAAAGTGGGAACCAAGTTAAACGGGCTCTTTTTAGCGGTGAAGAGACACGCCTGGGTTTTTGAAGCATTGAATCTCACTAGATTGGCATCACCCCAATCGGAGATAGCCTGAAGAGTAAGATTGGCATGGTTGACCATTGCTTCTCTAAGTTGGTCCACTTCTGTTTGTTTTGTTCTTGCACTGGAGAAGTATCTCTCCGCGACGGTGCTGTCATCTGTGTACCCAAAGATACTGGGTTTAAGCAAATCGTTTATGTGAAGCAGGAATAACGTTGCGGAGAGAACAGATCCTTGGGGTACCCCATTGATAGTCAATAGGTTAGACGAGCAGCCATCAACAACTACACGAATTGACCGTTCCCTCAAGAAATCGGAGATAAACATAAACTGGTGGGAATACCATAAGCAGGAAGCTTCGCTATAAGACCATCATGCCAGACCCTGTTGAATGCCTTCGAAATGTCAAGTGAGACAGCAACGGGCTTCACCATATTTTTCGAGGGCTTCCCCCCAGAGATGTGTAGCGTACACGAGAAGATCCCCAGTGGAGCGGCGTTGGCGAAATCCGTATTGCCGATCGCTGAGGAGGTCATTATCTTCTAGGTAAGCCAGAAGGCGATTGTTGACAACATGCTCCATTACCTTGCATAGGATGGAGGTGATCGCAATTGGGCGGTAATTTGCAGGATCAGCACGACTTCCCTTCTTGGGTACGGGTTGTACGTTCGCGAGCTTCCATGCCTTACCGATGTTTGCTTTATTAATGTTGTATTTATTGTGGTACCACTTGTTGGTGTTGACTTATAAATATATAGGTAAGTAAATAAAATTATGAAGTGAAATAAAAGAACAATTTCCTGAAAGTGAAGTTAAGTTTACTTTTGCGAAAGTTTGTATCTTCTTTGATGATTTTAGGTGAAATTTTACTTAAGATGTAGCCAAATGTTGATACGGGCATTCGAGTGTACTCAAAGAATTTTGTAGGGTATAATCTTAATCAATACTAATATTATAAAGCTGAAGACTTTGTTTGTTTGTTTGTTTGTTTGTACGCGCTAATCTCAGGAACTACTGAGTCGAACTGAAAAATTCTTTTTGTGTTGGATAGTCCACTTACCGAGGAAGGTTACCTATAGGATATATAATATCACGATACGACCAATAAGGGCTGAGCATTAATAAGAAACGTTACAAAAATGGGGGAAATTGTTCTTTTTTGAGAGCTTCTGTTGCGTCCTTTAATATACCTCCTCCTGAGACCTTTTTTTACTATAATTCCACTTTCAAAGTAAACATAATATCACGCTTTTATTCCCCGAAGAAGTGGGCAGAGATGCACATATTAAATGTAACACCCAGTTATCGCCAGTTATGAGTCCCATGTAATAGAGGGCGAGCCTATTGCTATACACCGGCACCAGACTCCGTGCTATTTAATGAGAATTTTCGAAAAATAAACAAACTCAAATCGAACCTGAGACCCTTTGCTTGGCAGTAGCGCTTGCGACCACTCGACCAACGAGACGGGCACTCTTAGAGTAATGGTTTAAAAATATTTAAGTACATGTTTTTCCTCAAATAAACGTGGATGAAACCGCGGGGCACAGCTAGTTCTTTATATAAATTAATAAATTCACCACTTATTTCTCTGTTTTTATTTATTTCGTACATACTATCTCTAATGTTTAATACCTCTCATTTAAAGATCGGACTGTCTAGTACAGTGTTTCCCAACGTGGGGCCCAAGCCCCACTGGGGGGCAATTTGATAGTTAAGGGGGGCAATTTAAAAATGGACTCGACACGACTTTAACCCTTTCACTTTGGATTATTGAAATGCAATGCTATACCTTGTCCAACCGTTTATTATCTTTTTGACAGCTTACGTCTATAATATCAGTTTTTTTTTTCATTATATGTTTTGAAATTTTACTTACGATGTTTTGATAACAATTTCATAGTGATTTCTTCCTAAAACTTATCTTTTATATTTCTTAAGGGAACAAAAGCTTAAAGGTTAAAAATTATGCATGGGAGCTTAAAAAATTTAGAAATGTTAAGGTGGGGCATGGCCTAAAAAAGGTTGGGAAACACTAGTCTAGTAAAAATAACAAATCCTCGTCTATAGTTTGCAACCCTTGATACACATTAAACCGCTAGAAGAGCTCACTGAGGCCACCGTACGCCACCTCACGCCTAGGCCTCAGTCACCGCGCATTCAGTGTGGAAGCACACTAACACTTTCGTAGAGATGACATCTCGCTGTCTCATACCTCGCTGCATTGGGATCGCTCTTGTGCTTTACTCCTGTACTTGAACCGACATAAATTGTGGGTAGGTATATATATATGGGTAATTTCGTTGATCGTCCTTTAATGCTCTTTTTTTTGAAATAATTAAAATTTATTTTCTACTTTTTGTTTAACTTTGTACATTTAGGTATAATCTTGAAGTCGGTTTTTGGTTTCTTCCTAAAAATTAATTTTATGATATTAAATAATCTATAAAATTAAAACAACAAATAAATCTCATTGACAAAATTACATTATCCGCAAGGAATTTATGTATCCAATATGTACCACAGATGACGAACAAAAAATTGCTGATGTCAAATTCTATTAATTCTTTTTCCCGCTTTTATTTGACAGACAACTGCACTACATTGCCAGCCTTAAAAAATTACCCAAAAATTGAGAATTATAATTTTTTCCTGCGTTTGATTTTTTTTTTTTTGTAGCCGACCGTCGAAGCTTGCCTGAAGCTAATAAGACTGACCCGTTGGCGCAGTTTGCAGTGGCCCTGTTTTCTGCTCAAAGGGTTGTGGGTTCGATTCCCGCCCCGAGTCTGGGTGTAATATATGTTTATTTATATATGTATTATTTATATGTATATTTATTTAAAAAAATTATATCAGTCGTCTGTTACCTAAAACACAGGCATTAAGTTGCCTACCTTAGGAACAGACGACCTTGTGTGTATGTTAAACATATTAAAAAAAAAATAAGCTTTAGTATAAAAAAGAATAAATGCTCATATGTATAAATAAATCTATGTTTTATTTTCGTGTAACGGTTATTTTTTTTACTTTCATATTTTTATACAATTATGATATTATATTAACTATCAAAATTTTATACAAACTGTTATTACATTTTCATTAATTTCTAAATGCACACATTCGCCAAGAATAAGACAAAAATCATACAAACGAAGAGGAAGCTAAATAAGGGTAACATGTTGTTTTACTATGCAAAACATTAAAGAGCGGTGTAACCGTTTCTATTTAAATAATACTGAATAAAAATTTCCGAAACTGGTGAAAACACAAAAAAACAGTATGGTTTCTCAGTAACCAAAATATTATAAATGTGATATTGTAATCTCAATGTGCTTTTAAATACATATATAGTATCGCAAATAAAAATTGAGAATTAATAAAGTGGAAGATAGGTCAACAAGTATTTATTTAATTCGTCTAGACAAGTGGAGATACAATATTATGATTCATATCATATTATATGGATGGATAAATGCTTACGATCGATGTATGTATAATTTTGGGAAAAAAATTACACTAGCTGACAACTTTTGATCTTCATAAACGTCATGTTTAAAGATTTGGGGTGAATACTTTTTTTGTTTATCCTAATATTAGTATTTTATTACCGAAAAGTTAAATTATTTATTCCTCCTTTTATGTGTTTTAAAGTTCGCCAATAAATACGCTACATAGCTAATTACCATGGCTTATAAACTATCAAGTGGATCTCTTGAGGTAAGTTATAAGTAAAGCAGGTTGTAACATGTTTTTAAATTATGACGATGTCTACGACGTTTACCGGCTTTTTGATTATGTATCATTTTTCACGAGGTGAGAACACCATTAATGCTTAAAAATACATTATAATTGACCGCTTTAAATATAAACGATGCATTAAATAATATATATATATATAATATTATTCACTTTGTGACAATTTTGACTCGATCAGAAATCAACTTGATGCTTGATTTGCTTTCTGATGTTAAGAACAAACTCGTATATAGGCATGACCACTTAAAGTATTTTCTATTAATTTTAAACAATTCTTATACTATTTGCAGGAAAATAAACATTGTAAAAAATTATCTGTAAACATTGTAAAAACCCAAGTTATTCTCCTTTTAAATGATCAAATCCTAAATAGTTTTATTTCTTAAAGTCTTTTTATTCTTCATACTATTATCTTTAATCATATTTAAAAAAAAATTATATTAAGCATAACTCAGTCTCAGATTTGTATCATGTAAAAAAGCACGGACAACTAAAAGCACCATGAATATTGTTTATTCAATATTAAATAGAATATATACATATATAATATAAATTCTTGTTAACAATATTTTAAAAATAAATAATATTGATTAATACCTTGAATTTAAATCTGAATATATCTAAGTGGTAAGATTCTTTAATTAATATTCGAAGACAGTATTTTTGTAGGATATTTTATAGTATATTTTAACAATTTGCTGAATATACTACTAATTAAAATACTGATTTAGTTGTTTTATAGTTGTGTCTGCATTGAGGTTGTAACTTTTAATTATATTATTATACTAGCGGCCCGCCCCGGCTTTGCACGGGTATTTAACTAAAATTTCAAAAAATATAAATTTATATTTTTTATCACCTACACCTGCGTCGATACTGGAATATCTTATAATCTGAATCTCAGAAACGGCTCCAACGATTCTCATGAAATTTAATATGCAGGGGGTTTCGGGGGCGATAAATCGATCTAGCTAGGATTTATTTTTTAGAAAATATCATTTTATTCCATTTTTACGCAATTAAAAAATATCATTAGAATACGAAGGTAAATTTCGCTGTCAATGTTAATCTTATAATAGCTCGGATGGGAATCGGGCGGATTCGAAATCAGAAAACCTGGCTTCGAATCCAGGTGTCTACAGACCAATTTTTTTTCATATTTTTTAAGTTTCTTCTTTTGTGAGACAAACTATTATTGAGAGCTCTTTCTATTATTTTATTTAAATAATCAGTTATTTTACTATTATGTCAGTAAGATCGAAAATATTATTTATGTTTCATCAGTATGTAATGTATCTAAATATAATTTAACAGATTTTTTTTACGTTATTAATTTTGTTATAATATATAAATTGTAATGTAAAATATTTGAATACTTATAAAATATAACAATCTTTATTGTAGAGTAGGAATTTAAAGTTAATTAAACAACAAAATAATAATGAAATTTGTTATATTTTATGATGAAGAAGCTCTGCCTTTTATCTGGAGAAAGTTACACGGGGGTATTATCTTCTTACAACGAAATCGAAATACTACACCTTCCGTAGTATTTCTTTATAAACAATGTTTTTTGTTTTTCGTTCGGAGTGGTAGAATTACCAGGCTATTCTGGAATATGTCACATACAACTGACTGTGAGAGAAGCAGTTTTCGCTTAAGTATACTCCTGCTACAGTAAGAGTTTGACCTTAAGCTTTGTTTATGGTAAATACATACTCATATACACTCATACATTATATTATTATATGGTTCCCGGGAATCACCATTTCCTTTTTTAAGCAACAGGTCTGAGAACTGTCCGGCAGTAACATCTCCCTTAGATGGACTCTCATATTTATGGTAAGGCTTAGTTTCGTCACTGCAGGCCACAAATACTCCTGTACTGTAGTGTATTGTATCAGACTGTAAATAACCCACTGCTGAACGAAGGCCTTTTTTCCATATAGAAGAAGCGTTGGAGCTTAATCCACCACGCTGCTCCACTGCGGGTTAACGGATAATATCCCTACTATAAGTAAAAATTATTATAAGACATCCATGATAACAATCGGGACCGACGGCTTTGCGTACTCTCCGGGGCATGGTGGGGAAACCCACTATACACCCAGATATACACCCAGACCTGAAACAAATATTGGCACAAATACAAATATCTGCCCCGAGCGGGAATCGAACCCGCGACCACCGGTATTGAGGTGAGGCGTTGAGGCGACTACTTGCACCACTACATCACACACACCACACACCAGAACGGTCATCAATGCTTCGTTCGTTGTATCGTAGGTATAATAACACCACAAGTCAATACGATTTTGTCTCTTAGATTTGAATAAACCCGCAAGTAATTATTTTTTAAATTTTAATTGACTCGGCACAGTTGGTAGTGACCCTGCTTTCTGCCTGGAGCATCGTGGGTTCGATTTCCGCCTCAAGTCTGGGTGTAAGATGTATTTATTTCTATATGTATTATTTATATGTATATTTATAAAAAATGTATATCAGTCGGCTGTTACCGAAAACACAGGCATTAAGTTGCCTACCTTAGGAACAGACGATCGTGTGTGTATATGAAACATATATATTAATATTTAATAATAGTCCAAGACAGCTTTTATTTCCTCCTTCTTAGTTTTAGTGTAAGATAAAGTTAAATGGGTACATGATTTATAATGTTTTCTGATCTTGTTCCAACATTAGTCCGTGGTGCCAATCTGTACTAATTGGGGTGTTAATGCCGTATAATTCAAAAATATTTCCAAGTTCACTTCGGTGTCTTCTATATCAGTATCATTGTGAACTTCAGATGCCTTGCTGATGAGTCATTTAGTTTAAAACCCTTGACTTAAAACAACACCAACACTGATGTAAAAAATATAATATAAAACACTATTTTACAATAAAGCGACCACACGGTATATTTACAACTCAGTTTTGTTACGTTTAATATAAAGTCTTGGCTGTTCCACCAGGAGCACCCAAAAAAAGATATCACCTACACCTGCGTCAATAGTGGAAAATATTATAACATAATAGACGTATTGAATTGTCAAACATGTGTCAAAATAAAATGTAATTTTAAAAAAAGCACTAAAGAGTATTGATATCAAAATAACTTTCTACCCCCTTTTAACCCGGTTAGGGGATGAATTTCGATAAAATACGAAACATGTCTGCAATCAATTCAGTTAAATAATATTTATGCAAAATTTGAAGTAGATTGGACCAAGGAATCACGTTGTCCCATACAAACTTTGCCTCCCTTTTTCATCCCCTTAGAGTTAGAATATCGTAAAATCCGTTCTTAGCTGACCTCTACTTGGCAAGAGGAATATTCCTACCAAATTTCAAATTTTTAGGTCTCATAGTTCCAGAGATATCGTGATGAGTGACTATATCTATAGAAAGTCTCCTATATATATATAGATTAACTTTAATTATATTATTATATCAATGTTATAAATTGAAATAAATTAACTTTCTTTCTATTCAAATTTTTGCTGTTGTGAACAGATATTCTGATTGTTTGTTTTTCATGACTTATTTTACTCCAATAAGAAAATTTGCAATAATTTCTTGTAATACTAATATGTCTAGTATTGAAAATTTTTGTATGTAATTATTTATTTTTATTTTGTGATAGATTATTATGAATGGAGGAGTTTATGACAAACCAGTGATGCAAGTGCTTGGCAGTAAAAAGATCCAGGGCAGTGGTTCTAATGAGAGATTCAGATTACTGGTGTCCGATGGTAAACATTCGCACAGCTTTGCGATGCTGGCTACACAATTAAATGATAAACTTATTACTGGAGAACTCTCAGATTTCTCAGTTGTACAAATCGACAGATTGGTCACATCTGTATTGAAGAGTACTGGTAAAGGAGAAAAGTAAGTTTTACCCTCTTAAAAATTTTTTTTTTTAGTTTCACACAATTTTGCTTCAAAAAAAATTGCTAAATACTACAAACATCACTTCCTGCCAATCTTACATACAACTCATAATAAAATTGAAATTTTATATATGTTAAAAAATTCAATACATATTTCTTTAGCATATTTTGTGCGATCTTATATTATAAATCAGAAATTAGGTTTGGACTGCCCTTATGATTTTATACCATTGCTCATGATTGTAAATAATAAACAAGGTTGTGTCCAGGGTATCCAGACAATCCAAAAAAGGAAGTCAGTTGAAATAAAATATGGTGAGATTGGTGGAGGACTAAGTTCCCCGATTTCAATCTTGTAGATTTAAAATGGTCATTTGCAGCATGTGAAAAAATATTTTTTTCAAGAAGTGGGCTTAGTTGTGATTGTTTGCCAAAGCCAACAAAGATCGACCTACAAAGCAACATGTATAGTTGATTTGAAAGCAGATTTTAATGCAATTATGTTGTCATTTAGTTAATGTATGAGACATTACAAACTATTTAGCATATGTATTAAATTTTTTAGCAAATATATTGAAGGTTAATTTAGAGGTGGCTCTTTGAGAAAGCTACTTCTAATTTATTTCTAGTATGGCTTTTATTTCACCTGTATTTGACTTACTTTTGACTTGGCATTGGCATTACTGATGACTGCTGCATTGGCATCAAAATAAATCAGTGAAAACTTTTTTTAATACAATATAATATAATATATATATTAATATTTATGTTACACAAGAATGTACAAAAAAAAGAAATATTGAGTTTACCTTAAAATAAAATTTTAGCCAAAATAAAAGTAAATGTATCTCTTATAGATTACCACTCTCTTAATGAGGTCTTAGTTCAGCACTTTGATCTAAGAATTGTCAACTTGCCTCTTTTTTTGTTGTTTTCGGTCCGTCAATACAATGCTTTGTACACATTTCACATTATCCATATTAATTATATCCATTATCATTCGTATAAATTATAACTAGGTTTAATAAAACAGTTGTGTCATATTTTTGCAATGTAGGAGGACAACCATATATTCATATTTATAAAGATCACTTCCTATGACTAAATTTTTTGGGGTAACACTATTCTAATAATAAATACTTCAATATTAATTTTTATGGTAACATGCTTTATTTTTGTTCAAGACGAGTGATGATTATCCTGGACTTAACCATCTTAGCACCAGGTACGGAAGTTGGAAAAAAAATTGGCAATCCGCAGTCATGGACTGAAGAATCAGCATCAGCAGCTCCAGCACCAGCACCGAGTCCTAGTAATCCTGCCCCAAAAGTTAACTTATCTTCCAACACATTGCCTAAACCTACTCCTTCACCAAGCTTAAATACAACTCAACTTAATACTCAAATGACACATCCCATTGCTAGCCTTAGTCCCTACCAAAACAAGTAAGGCAATTTATTTTTTAATCATACATGTACTTTATCTAATTTGAATTTTTTATTTTTTTCATTATTATATTAATGTTTTTACATATAGGTGGGTAATTAAGGCTCGTGTTATGAACAAATCTGCTATACGAACTTGGAGCAATGCAAAAGGTGAAGGAAAATTATTCAGTATGGATCTTTGTGATGATAGTGGTGAAATAAGAGCTACTGCCTTCAGAAACGAGTGTGAAAAATTTTATGATATGATACAGGTATTTGTCAAAATATGATATTAATAACACTTTACACAATTTCTGGAAATTGGTATAAATTTTAATAAAGTAGAAATGTAAACAATTTTTTTTTATTATCATTTTTTGTTTCTCTATATCTTGCCTATTGGATCTTCTGGTGCTTGAGTATGTTTTCACCATAAAAACAAATTTATGATTAATATTATATATGTAACAATAAATGTTATTTTCTTTAAATGCTACATATCTTTTTTCAGGTAGACAAAGTTTACTACATCAGTCGTTGTCAACTCAAGACAGCAAATAAACAGTTCAGCACTTTGAAAAATGACTATGAAATGACATTCAATTCAGATACAGTTGTTTCAGAATGTATGGATGATGCATCTTCTCTGCCATCTGTTAAATACGATTTTATTCCTATTAGTGATATTGCTAACAAAAGCCCTGATACAATTATTGGTAAGTATTTAGTTTATCAAGTTTTAAATGAGCAACTCTTATAATACATATTAATATACCATGACGATTTTGCAAATGGCACTAATGATTCCACAAAACTATGGTAAGGGATTTTTTTAGTTTAGAATATAATTAGTCAGGGACTTAAAAATGTTATTACATTTGGATATTTAAATGTATGTTTGTCTGTGTGAAGGCCTTTTCTATGTTGACCCATATGGACCTAGGCAACTAGGTAGGTAAGAATATTTCTATGTATAACCCTCTATGTTTAAAACTTATTGTGTCAAATAAGCGGATATAGACATACTACGTGACCCACTTTTTAATTTTTTTTACCACAATCTCCCTCCATTGACGACCCACAGAGAATAATGTGACGAAAACCTTCAAAATTCGCGAATAAACTGGTGAATGGTAAACCATTCGAAATCGCAGAATAAATCTAGTATGTATTAAATTTCTCTTGGTGAGAACCCCACGTTGGACGGGATCCTACATGTGCGTCAGATAGGGCAGGAAGCGCTAATGCGGAGGTGAGGGGAGGACCTGGTGGGGCAGCCATATGGCACACGCGTAACGGCTGCCATTCGCCCGGTCCTTGAGCGGTGGATGCGTCGAAAACGCAAGCCCCTCACCTTCCGTCTGACACAGGTTCTCACCAGGCACGGTTGCTTTGGTGACTACCTGTGTCGGACGGCCCAATGGGAGCCGACGACTGAGTGTCACGATTGTGGCGCGGCGGTGGACTCTGCCCAGCACACCCTCGAGGTGTGCCCGAGATGGGTGGTGCTGCGTCTTGACGCAGGTCGTCGGGGGGGACTTGTCGCTCCCGAGCGTCATCACAGCGATGCTCGGCGACGACGAGTCCTGGAAGGCGATGGTCTCCTTCTGCGAGACAGTAATGTCCTTTCTTTACATATATATTTGAAAAATATATATGTAAAGAAATAAATAATTTTTATAATAAAAATAATATCATAAATAAACAGCAGTTCGGATTCCAGCCACATAGAAATACGACACAGTTATTGACAAAATTCACAGACAGTATTTTTAAACACCTAGATGAAAAAAAGCACGTTATGGTGGTATTTATAGATTACACCAAGGCTTTTGATACGCTTCGGCATAAAATTCTATTAAATAAGCTTGATGACAATGGAATCAGAGGTAATTTATTAGGCTGGTGTAAAAACTATTTAGAAGAAAGGTCATTTCTCGTTAAGGTAGGTGATGTAGAAAGTGATGAAACTCGCGTCACAGAAGGAACAGCCCAAGGCTCCGTGTTGGGCCCCTTGCATTACATTACATACGTAAATGACCTTTCGAATATTATACAGCACTGCGAAATATACCAGTTCGCAGACGATATATGCCTGGTATCCAAAGGTAGTAATGCAGAGGAAGCGCTTAGTTGGCTCCAAAAAGATTTTAATTTGTTATTGAGATGGTCACATGACGCCGGTTTGGTACTTAATGCTAATAAAACCAAATTAATGTACATCAGTACTAGCCAGAACAGAAGTGAAATACTTCCTTGTCTTATTTCACATAATCACGAATGCTTACATAAATTCAATAATAGTAGCTTTCAAAATGTTAAATGTCACTGCAAATCAATAGATGTAGTAAGCAAACAAACTTATTTAGGGCTAGTTATTGATAACAGACTTAATTGGAAAGACCATATAAATCACATCTGTGACAAATTAAGAGCTATCCTGGCGAAGTTTTCTGTAATGAAGTGGTCAATACCTTACTCGATTAGACTCCAACTTTACAAGTCATTGGCTGAATCCATAATAAGCTATGGTTTATCAAGTTATGGCAGAACGTATAAAACACACTTAAATAAAATATATACACTACAACTTCGACTCCTAAAAGAAATCGTCCCTATTAACATTAAAAATAAATTCAGAAATGATTATCACCAATTATTTGAACATTGTAAAATAATGCCTATACATGATAAGATTAAACTCACTTTATTAAGTGAAGAATATTTTAACGATAAATTAAAAATATTGAATAAAGTAGACCCTAACAGTATTATTACCCGACAAAAAAAAAACGCTATATTACTGCTACCTAAATATAATAACCTATACGGTAAAAGAAAATTAAGTTACATAATACCACATCTTATAAACGAACTTCCCATAATTTTACGGGAATCATTAACAACAAGAAACTTAAAAAGATCCCTTAAAAAACATTTTATTAATAATACCATTACATCAAATTTTTAACTTAAATAAGTAATACATAACTAGATAAAATAAAAATAAAATAAATTCAAATGATATATAAAACTTATGAATAAATATTAAAAATGGCAAAGGTATTTAATTCTAAGCATAAATCTAAACTGTGCTGTAAGCAGCTTGGTTTTAAAACACAAGTGGATGTACCTATATTTTTGTCTGAACATTTGACTCTATTGGGCTCTCGTTTGTATTTTCTTGCACGTGACTTAATTAAATCCGGGTCTTATAAATTTTGCTGGACTGCTTAGGGCAAAGTTTTTATAAAAAAGGATGAGCATTCAACAGCTATATGTTTTAGAAGTGAGGCTCAGATACAACAATTATCTCTCTTGCAACAATAACAATTAGCTGACTACTTGATATATCTTTTAAGTGTATTGTATTTTGTCTGTAAAATTTTGCTGTATAAATCTGGGCTTCATAACGTTTATTTCATGACAAATGTTTATGTCACTCAATATTTTTTTGGAACTTATATTAAGGAACAGTCCTACAAACGTATATATAATAATTATAATCATAATTTACACACCAAACATACACACTTTAACACTAACCCTATTTCTATTAAATATATACACTTTTTCAAACACTTTCTTACAACAAATATAACTCGTAACACTAAAACAATAATACATACTCATTACAGTTTATTGATAAATCAAAAATATATCAGTATAAAATATAATAGTTTTGCTAAGTCATCTCAATTGAATATGACTGGACGATACCTGTACAGGATTATTATAATCGAGTTTATCTTGCAGTGTATTGTAATGTATACGTATAATGTGACGACATTTATTCCCTTAAAATATTATTTAAATGGGTGATTGTGTACATACTTTAACCGAGATAGATAACTTTCAAATCGCTCGTGCTGTTGAATGTGATAGTTCTCAATTATATAAGCACATAAATATAAAACGAAGCGACTTTTCTATAATTTGTCAAAATATAAGAAGTATTTATTGTAATTACGATGATTTTGTTATTATGTTGTCTACTCTCAATTTTGAACCCGATGTAATAGTTTTGACCGAATGTAGGCTTAACTTTAATAGACCTTTACCACAGCTTACAAATTATCAGTCATATTCAACCACCCGCCAATTGAACCAAAATGACGGGGTAGTCGTTTACGTAAAAAGTACATTAAAGCATAATATTTCTGAGCTGTTCTTATCTCAAGCAACTTGTCTACAACTTGACGTTCTGAACAACATTATCTTATGCATCTACCGCTCCCCTTCACACACAAACACTGATATATTCTTAGATTCGTTAAGTACATATCTGGAACGGATTACTAATACAAAGAAATGTATTGTACTGACGGGTGACATAAATATCAACATCAGACCAAAGAATACTGAATCATCAGGCGATTTTAAAAATAGAGTTAACTACCTAAGTATGTTATCGGCTTATGGTATATTAGCTGGACATACTTTGCCTACGAGAGAAAGCAACTGTTTGGATCACTTCATGTTAAGAATGAGTACTAGACCATCTAAAGCCTCTATTGCAGTATTGTCTACAACTATTACGGATCATTACACTATATTGTTGTGTTTGTCTAAATCGAAACACCTGGAGCTTGCAGATAGAACTATTACTAGACTAGATCTTGACAAGTCCCATTTATTCCTTAAGGACAACGATTTATTCCATTTACTACGCTATGATGACCCAAATATTCTCACTAACCTTATTATACAGAAGCTAATGGAAGCTGTGAAAGCATGTACGATTGTTTCTAAAATTCCAAACAGTAAACGCATTATAAAGCCATGGATTACACAGGGTATTTTGCGCTGTATAAAACATCGGAATAAATTACAAAAAAATTGCCGAAAGTCGCCACATGACGAAATTTTGAAAATAACATATGTCCGTTATAGAAACTTCTGTAATAACCTTATTAAAAAATTAAAAAGAAAATATGAAAGAGAACTATTGGAAAAATCTGTACATAATAATACATTACTCTGGAAAAATATTAAAACTATAACTCACTTAAATAAATCAAAAAATAATAATCTTGAACTATTAAATATTAAATCTTCTCCTATTACGTCAATTAATTTCGTCAATGATTACTTTGCTAATATTGGAAAACAACTAGCTTTTCAAGTACAACCCGCTGGACACACGACTTCAAACAGCTTTGGTGAACAGATTAATAATATTCCAACCCAAGTTAATTCCTTTGTTCTACTTGATATTGACCAATTTGAAGTTAATAGTATTCTTATGAGCTTGAAAACAGATAGTGCTCCTGGCTGGGATAATGTCCCGACTAAACTTTTGAAAAAAAATAGAACTGTAATGGTTCCTATAATAACCCATCTTGCTAATCTATGTTTTAAAAATGGTACATTTCCTACATTGTTGAAACATGCTATTATTACACCTGTTCATAAGAGTGGGGACAGAGACGATATCAATAATTATAGGCCAATATCTGTTTTACCTTCTATATCCAAAATATTGGAAAAACTTATTAATGTCAGGATACTAAGTTACTTAAAAAAGTTCAATATAATATCATCTTCACAATATGGTTTTAGACAAGGTATATCTACTGAAGACGCTGTTTCTGCACTTTCGTCTTTGATAACCAATAAACTGGATAGTGGAAGCAAATGTCTAACAGTGTTTCTGGACCTAAAAAAAGCTTTTGATACCGTTTCTGTCCCAATTCTTGTGCTCAAATTGCAAGAAATCGGAATCAGAGGATTGTCTCTGGATATGCTTAAAGACTACCTTGCTGATAGAAAGCAAAGAGTAAAGATGGGTGATTAAATAAGCACTGATGCAGGCGTGTCTTACGGTGTGCCACAGGGTAGCGTTTTGGGCCCTACTCTGTTCTTGATTTATGTCAACCAACTCTGTAATATGAAAATAGATAATGCTAGGATTTTCTCCTATGCTGATGATACGGCTGTTGTTTTTTATGGTAAATCTTGGGCAGATATATATCAAAGTGCAGAGAAGGGATTGGCGCGGATAGCGAAGTGGCTACAGGACAATCAACTGACTTTAAATATAACAAAAACTCAATACGTCTGTTTTAGCATTAACAAAAGAACTCAACCAAAAAATGACTTTGAAATTAAAATACATAGATGCAATCGTGATTCAGAAAGAACAAGTTGCCACTGCCCTACAATTACTAGAGTGAATGAAATAAGATATTTGGGAGTGATGATTGATCAACATTTGTCCTGGTATGCCCATCTAGAGCGTGTTAGCAGCAGAATCAGAAAAATCAGCTGGATCTTTAAAAATCTGAGAGATGTGGTCCCAAAGCATACAACCGGTAAAAACAAAAGGAACATCATTAATGAAATTTACGTAAGCTTGGTACAGTCGGTTATATTGTACTGTATTCCTATTTGGGGTGGAGCTGCAAAATCTAGATTTATAGAATTAGAACGGACTCAGCGCTCACTTATAAAAGTCATGTACTCAAAAAATAAGAGATTTCCTACCCAAAAACTATTCGAAATAAGCGATCTTCTTTCTGTACGCAAGCTATATATAGTGCAAACTATCTTAAAGTTACATAAAAATTCAAGCTTAAACTTTGATACATCGAACAGAAGACGGGTTGCTGTGGCTAGGATACCTCATACAAAGACTGCTTTTGCTAGTAGGCAATATGAGAAAAGATCGGCCTTAATATACAATAAAATAAATAAAAAGATACAAATATATAGCAAAAATTATCACGACTGTAAAAAAACTGTAATAAAATGGATCAAAACTCTAACATACGAAGATACGGAAACACTTTTGTAATGAAAACACACACGCACACATACCCCCACAAACACACACGCAGACACACACACAACACACACACACCCACACAGACACACACACACACAGACACACACACACACACAGACACACACACACACACGCGCACGCGCGCACACACACACGCACATACACACACAGATACACAGACAGATACACAGACAGATACACAGACACACACTTGCACGCACACACACTTACACACATAATTTTATGCCGCATGATTTAATTTGTAAAAAAAAAAAAAATTACTGTTATAAGTATGTTTTTCTCATATTTTTTTCTGTACTGTAACTACTAATCATTGGAAGAGCGAAGTCTCCTAATACAGGCATAATGTGCTTAAAAGGAGGCTTCATATACAACTATTTGTACTATGCTGTATGGAAATAAATAAACGATTTTTTTTTTTTTTTTTTTTTTTTTTTTTTTTTTTTTTTTTTTTTTTTAACTAGTCATTTTACTTTGTAAAGATGATGTTTATCATTAATAATAAAAGTAATAATAAAAGATAATATAAGTAAAGGGTCCGAAACGTCGGGAAATAATTTAAATTAAATCTTGTTAAACAGTAACTTTAAATAAACGCGATAAAATCCGTTAAAAAAAAAAAAAAAAAAAAAAAAAAAAAAAAAAAAAAAAAAAAAAAAAAAAAAAAAGTTTACTAAACTTTTGCTATACTATACAAAAAAAAAAAAAAAAAAAAAAAAAAAACTTTTCTCAGTTAATAATTAATTTAAACTTAATCTTAAATATAATATTATATTATATAACATCACCCTCGCTTCCACTTAAACTGGTTGGTCGGTCTATAGGCAGACGGCGTTGAACTGACTAGTTCTAGACTAGACTAGTTAGGACTGACTAGATAATTAATTAATATAATATGTTATCGCTACCTAACATATTTTGTAATTTTATAATCTTATCTTCCTATCATAATATTTTTAGTACTAAGTTATCTAATAATATATACTTACTTGATATTAACGAAACTGATGTCCGGTAAAACTCGAATGAGTTTATGTGACATCTTACTGATGTTTGTAATTATATAATAAATAAATAATAATAATAAATAAGGAGGCCGACAAGCGGAGGAGAGAGGAGGCCGCTGACGTGGCTTCCTTCCCGGGGGACGAATTAGGCTGCGTAGGAGGCGCTACTTAATGCGCCTACAGAGACGCCCCTGTGCCCGTGTCGGGCCGGGATGGGAACCCGGTCCTGCTTGACACGGCGTCGTCGGGACTGTTCAGAGGTTAGCCGGACAGTCGCCATGGAGGAGAAGTCTGGCCTTTTCGCCGAGGCCAGTCTGTCGCTAGAGGGATCCTGTTGCCTGCAGATCCGGGACCCTCCAATTGAAGCGGCTGAAGGCTCCCGCAGGGGTTTAGTACGGTATTGCACTCCCAAAGTGCCGAGTCCGACATAGGTCTAGGACTGCCGACCCGTGCGTCCTGGATATCATCCGTAAATAGATTCCCCTGCGATAAAAAAAAAGTATGTATTAAATGTGTCGATTTTTCTTAGCAAAACATTCCTTCTCTTTAGATACTATTGGAGTTTGCAAAGATGCTTCTGATTTACAAGAGCTCACAGCAAGGAATACTGGAAAATTACTTAAAAAGAGAGAAATTTCACTTGTGGACCAATCGGGCGCCGCTGTATGTATTATTATTATTTTGTTTGAAACTTTTTGTTTTATACATGTTTATTATTTTATTTAATGTAAACATTTAAAACAATACATTATTATCTTGTAAATTGATCGTCGAACCGGAAAGTTCCAGAAGCTTCAAATTCGGTCTGGTATTTCAAGTGTAATTTTTTTTAAGTTTTTAAGTTTTCGTCACTATTAATACTTTCATTTATACTTACTATTAATACTTTCATTTATACGTGGGTCCCTTGACCATGGACTTTTGAAACTTTGCCGAAATATCGGCAATGTAAAAACAATAATCGCCTTAATTCCCGTTTCAATAAAAGTCTTAAATAGGTCTCACTGGTAAAGGTGAAGTGAAAGTTACGTAATATTTTGAACATCGTCAGTTTACTGTCCATCTGAATGTAAACCATTAAATTGTAAACTAAAAATTAGTAAAAAAATAGCATGGATTATTATAGTTTAAGTTAGTCTCAGACCTTTCATAACGCGCGAATCTACCACTGCCACGACATCTTTTTTTTTTTTGCAATAGATAAATTATAAACCAACAGTGTTCACAATATTTCTAATAACTAATACTATCCAATAATGGCGATGCCATATATTAATATTCTCGAGACCGCAGTAGTGGTAAAGAGTCTGCATAAGAGATAGAGCCTTTGCAGTGAGACATGGACAAGCTTATTTATTACATTTTATTTGAATATTATTTGATTTTAACATTCTAAAAAATATTAATAAAAATCTTTACCTTTTATATTTTCAGATCACATTAACACTCTGGGGTAACGAAGCTGAAACTTTTGATGCCAGTACAAATCCAATTATTGCTGTGAAGGTAAATTTTAGTAATAATCATAAATAACTTATATGTTAAAAACTTCGCTGGGTTCGATTCCCGCTCGGGGCAGATTGTACAAATATTTGTTTCTGGTCTGGGTGTGTGTCTTTGGGGGTCTCCCAACCGTGTCTCGAAGAGCACGTAAAGCCGTCGGTCTCGGTTGTTATCATAGACATCTGATAGCGACAGTCACGGTAGGGAAATTATCTACCTTTTTTTGTATATACTTCTTTCGGCGCGTTAGGGAAAAATGATGGGAGTAAATTTTTACGATGCGCGCTCATTCTGTGACGACACCATGCATGTCTGTCTGTCCCGATGTTTGTCATCAAATCTTGAAAATTAAATTTGATCCACTTCCCGGCTACCGATTAACCTGAAATTTTGCATACACATGTAAATCGCGTGACAATTTAATATTATGATGACATAGTTCTGATCTGATGATGGAGCTAGAAGGCGACCATTGGAACTTCGCAACGAAACGACGCAACCTCATCGAGTTTGGGCTCCTTTAAATCGACGACGAGTAGATTGTTTTTTAATTAAATTTGTGCGTCGCCAGGGCGCCCGAGTGGCGGAGTTCAACGGCAGCAAGTCGCTGTCGTGCCTCGGCAGCACCATGCTGCGCGCCAACCCCGACGCGCCCGACGCGCACCGCCTGCGCGGCTGGTTCGACCGCGGCGGCGCCTCCGCCGACGTCGTCAACATCTCGGCAAGGTACCTGAGCTATTACGTTACTTGCGCGATCGCGAGAAATCGCTGTGGCGTCGCCTGTAAACAACCCACTGCTGAGCGAAGGCCTCTTCTCTATATAGAAGGGTTGGAGCTTAATCCTCCACGCTACTCTTCTGCGAGTCGGCGGATAATTTCCCTACCATGACTAACGATCGTTATCAGGTGTCTATGATAACAACCGGGACCGACGGTTTTACGTGCTCTCCGAGGCACGACGGGGATACCCACGATGACATACACCCAGACCGGAAACAAATATTTGTACAAATACAAATATCTGCCCCGAACGCGAAACGAAACCGCGACCGTCGGCACGCGGCGTTGAGGCGACTACTCGCACCAATACACCAGAACGGTCGTCAATCAATGACGACTGATGACGTCCAATACGTCATCAGTCGTCATTTCAATACTCGCTGAGCCTCAATTAGTATTAAAATTCGACACCACAGCGATTTCTCGCGATTACGGAAGTTACATAATAGCTTCACCGACTCGTACTCTCTGTTACACTCTTCAAATGACCAGCTGAACTAACGCATCTTACCAATAAGACTTTAAGCACAATTTTCCTATGCTATGTACCGTTAAACAAGTATGTTTAGCCTTTTATTCACATTTTTTTTAATATCGTGATTATTAATAAGGGTTATATTATTGTAAACATTACTAAGTTTACATAATTTATTTGAAAAATATTAGTCAAATTTGTAACTGCTATTTTAGTGCATATGTAATTTTAAAGTGAATTCTTCTAACTCAAGTCGGCTACTGTCCTAACACAATTTCATGTCTTTAGTTCCAATACCAATCAGGGATAGCTCATAATTTTACTGTTTGCAAATGAAATGATCTTGTAAACTGACGACATTAACAGTGATACAGTACCCGTGTTACGAATAATCTACTAAGCAATATTAGATGGTTTCCAAATCAATTTTAGTTGTGTAGTAGGTGTGACTAAAATCTAATAATAGAACTACTGGTATTAATGCTACAGAAGAAAGGTTTGTATATTAGCCTGTTTGCTATTGATGAACTCTGAAACTTCTGAACCAATTTTAATAAATCTTCAATATTGAAAATAATAATATACAAAACGTATTAAAGACGTATCTTTATGTCTATCGTAATAGAGCAGAATCGGAGCTCCAAAGTGTTCTCAAGGGATTTGTCTGTTAGTCAAAGCCGGTTGTCGAAGCTAAAAACGGAGGATGAAGGTACAGCGTCGACCAGATATTAAGGGAGGTCGAAAAGTTTTACGGACAGCTATATACCTCGGTCAACCAACCTGTTTATAGTTCAGCTGAAGATCCAAGAGCCGAGCTAACCCGACATTATTCCGAAGATATCTCGGACATCAGCTTGCATGAGATTAGTGTTGTTCTGAGACAGCTTAAAAACAATAAAGCATCGGGCGAGGATGGTATTACTTTAGAGCTTCTAAAAGCGGGCAGAATACCGGTACTTAAAGTCCTTCAGAGGCTCTTTAATGTCGTCTTACTCGAGGGCGTAACGCCGGAACAGAAGCGTGGTGATGCTCTGCTTCAAAAAAGAGCGATAACACCTTCTTGAAGAATTACACGTCAATTTCGCTTCTGAGCCACGTTTATAAGCTGTTCTCTAGGGTCATTACGAATCGTCTGACGGGCAAGTTTGATGACTTGTTTGTGACTCTTGTTTGTTATATAGCATGAAATTGATTCCAATGCAGCAAGGTGTGAGGCAGGGAGATGTCATTTCTCCAAAACTGTTTACAGCAGCATTGGAAGACACTTTCAAGCTTCTGGAATTGAAAGGATTCGGCATCAACATAAACGGCTAGTACATCACTCACCTTCGATTTGCCGACGTTATCGTAATTTGGCAGAATCCCTGGGAGACCTCAGTATTATGCTCAGTGACCTCGATGGAATTTCCCGACAAGTGGGCCTTAAAATGAATATGGACAAGACAAAGATCATGTCAAATGTCCATGTCGTACCCACCTCGATATCGATTGGAGATTCTACTCTCGAAGTTGTTGACGAGTACATCTACCTAGGACAAAATGTCTAACTTGGTAGGTCCAACTTCGAGAGAGAGGTCAATCGTCGAATCCAGCTAAAATGGGTAGCGTTCGGGAAGTTAAAAAGCGTCTTTTCATCCGTCATACCTCAGTGCCTGAAGTCGAGTCTTCGACCAATGTGTGTTACCAGTGATGATAACATACGGATCTAAGAGTTCGGAGTGGTCTCTGACTATGGACCTTTTTAACAAGCTCCAAGTCGAACAGCGTGCAATGGAGACGCTTATGCTTGGTATATCTCTGCGGGATCGAATCAGCAATGTTGAGATCCACAAATGAACGAAGGTTGCCGACATAGCCCAATGGATATAAGTGGCAGTGGGCAGAGCACAAAGCTCATAGAACTGACGGCCGGCGGAGCAGAAAGATTCTCGAGTGAAGACCACGGACCGGCAAGCGCAGAGTCGACGGCTGTTCGCGAGATGCACAGATGACTTGAGGAAAGTCGCCGGATACCGTTGGATGGAGGCTGCTTTTGCTGACTGAACCGGTCGCTCTGGAGGTCGTTCCTAAAAACCTACGTTAAGCCTACGTTCAGCAGTGAAAATCCAATGTCTGATATGATGATAATGATGATTAAAAATAAGTTGTAAAACATAAAAGTTTACGTGTGCATAGTCGCAGGCAGCATTTACTATATTTTGTTCATTTTACCTTATTGCTACAATCTGTTTCAGAACGGGCGGTGCATCAGGCGGTAGTGGTGAATGGTTAACGTTCGCAGAGGCCGAAGAACGAAAATTAGGCACCGGTGAAAAGGGCGACTACTTCAATTTGTTGGGTGTACTAACATTTACATTTGCAGACAATGCCATATATAAAGCTTGTCCACAAGAGCAGTGTAACAAAAAACTTGTAGACCAGGAAAATGGCCTTTTGCGATGCGAAAAATGCAACAGAGAATACCCTAATTTCAAATACAGACTACTTTTGGGTGTAAGTTATATTTGTGATCAAGTTGATTGAAGTGTTAAAAAATGTTAATGGAAAATATGATGCAATTGCTATTTTTTATATAAATATTTTTAAAATAAAGAATTTTTTACATCTAATACTTAAAATTTTGCAGGCAAATGTGTCTGACCCTACAGGTGATCAAAGAATTACTGCTTTCAATGAAACTGCTGAGATTATGCTAGGAAAATCTGCAGAGGAAGTGGGTCGCATGTCAGAATATGACAAAAATGGATATGCACAGTTGTTTGATGAAGTCAAGTTTAAAACTTTTGTGTTTAGGTTCAGAACCAAAATGGAAACATACAGTGTGAGTATTTGTACTTTTTTTAAATGTGCGAATTTTTAACATCGATAGATATACAAAATTATCTAACTGAAATCAGACTTGTGTTGAAAAACATTATGTCGAGATCCCAGAATATATATACTCTATCAAACCATAACATTCCATATTAAAGAAATTCTAGATATGTGAAATAAACAGTTGTGAGTGATACATTGTGTTGGTAAGTTTTTTTTTTACCAAAAACCTTTGTGTAAATATACTTTTATACTCTTTTTTTTATCAGGATGAAGCACGACTGAAAACAATCGTAATGAACGTACAGCCAGTTGACTACAAAGATGCAAATGCTCGGCTTATCAAAAGTATTAAAGCTCTTGGTGGAATTGAAGTTTAAAATTTATATAAGTTTTCCACTTATTTCTATTTAGTTAACATATTAAGGTCTAGAAGACCATTCATCATGAAAATATATTTTTCTAAGTGTAAAATTCATGATAAATAATAATTTAATCCAGAAGTAATTATGAGATTTTTTTTTTTAATGTTATGTGTGTAAAATAATGATTAATGTTCAAAATTTTTGTAATAATAAAAACAATATTGGAAAAATTAACTAAGTTTATTTATTTAAGCTTTAGTAATTTTTTAAACTGAGGTAGGTTTCATTCATAATATTTAGCTTTAAAAATGTTTGTGAGTAAACTATAGAATAACGAATTCGTTTGTGACGTTAAAATTCATTAACATATCTGTCCGTCTAGTCTTGCCATGACTATCTTTAATAACTTAAAATGTAAACCCTTGTGATTATTTCTTTGAATAATCTCTGAAAAAGTTTTCAGAAGTCAGGATAATACTGTTTGAAATTCTTACTTTCTATAAAAAAAAGAAAAGTCTTATCATAAGTAAAAAAAAGTCTAAAAAATGCTGAGAATTACTGAAAAAGTCAATTATTTTCTAAAAATTCGAAATTTTCAGAAGAGTTATGAATACTTAGTGAGGTTTATTAAGATTTACTTAATTCATTAAATTAAGCATAATAGTAAGACTTTTGAAAAATTACTATACTACACTGCAGGAAGTTTAATAAAAACAACTTTTTTTTTTAAAGTCTTTTAAGGTGGTTACACTTACTGGTATATGACGTTTTCCTAGGTACATAGGCTTTTAACTCATTCTCATGCAACCGACGCTGAATAGTTTTATAACATATATTTAATCCGAGCTCATCTACTATTTCCTGACATGATAAAATTAGTGATTATTTGATAAGTCTTACAATTTGCCGGTCCTCATAATCTGTTGTGCAACGTTTTCTTCCTCTTTTCCTTCCTCAATTTTCAACGTACCACATTTTAAAATCTTCTTTCAAATTTTTTCTACTGCACTTTTCGAAATACTATATTTCTGCCCAATGTTACGAAAATTTTTTTTTTGCCTATCACTAATCACTTATTTTCGTATTTGAAGAGATTTCACAAGTTGATATTTTATTTTGAATATGGAAAAGTATTGTGATTTTTATTTATAATGTTTAAATAAAGCCAAATAATAATGAACAATAACAAAATAATAGAAATAATCAAATATTCAATTATTTCTAAACAACTTGGTGTCTACTTAAATGTGTCACTCCCTCTTTGGTCACTCCATTATACGACTATCATTTGAACTAGGGGTGTGCGATAATTATCGATAATTCGTAACTACTCGATAATTTTTCATTCGATAATTATCGATAAGTGTTATTCGATAATTTTGATTCGATAATTATCGATAATTGTTCATTCGATAATTATCGATAAGTTTTCATTCGATAATTATCGATAATTATCGATAAGTTTTCATTCGATAATTATCGATAATTTGTGGCGATCTGATAATTATCGATAATTTTTTTCGATCCGAAAATTATCGATAATTTTTTCCGATCTGATAATTATCGATATTTTTGTGTGATCCGATAACTATCGATAGATTATTTCGAGACCGGACGGCGGATGACCTTTTTTTTTTAGATATTGTGATAGGGAATAGAGGATTACATGAATACGGGACGGCGGACGACGTTTTTTTTTTTTTTTAGGTATTCGGATAGAGAACGGAGGATTATAGGAATACGGGACGGCGGACGACGTTTTTTTTTTTTTTTTTTTTAGGTATTTTAATAGGGAACGGAGGATTATATCAGTACGGGACGCCGGATGACCTTTTTTTTTTTTTTTTTTTCGTCGTCCAAAAATTGTGCCGATAATTATCGATAACTTTCGTGAACTATCGATAATTTTTATCCGATAATTATCGATAACTTTCGCCACTACCGATAATTTTTTATCCGATAATTATCGATAACTGTTCATTCGATAATTATTGATAACTATCGATAACTCAATACGATAATTATCGATAATTTTTTCTGATGAACACCCCTAATTTGAACTTGCCTGGACTTGTCAAAACTATAGATAACAAAAATAAACCAACGGCATATTCGAATACAGCAGACAAAAAGCATTTAATTGAAAGACGTGTTTGTTTTGTTTCTGTAAAGGATAAGGGGTGGGGTGAAGTTATTCCACTTTAGTCAAGAGTGTCAACATTGTCCTTGACTGTAGGTATATTCGATTAACCCTTTCCCGGCCAGATTTTGGTACAGTAATCGTGCCCCCACGGCCAGACGACTTTAGGTATAATTTCAAACAGTGATGGGACATCTGAATAATTTTTATCGATATTACACATAATTATAGTTAACTTTTGTCTGCGATATCGTACGAATTTGTTTTAAGCCTATAAAGGAGATCGTGCCAAAGGGCAGTAAGTAGTTATATGTATATTGACAGTACCATCAGTGAATTCAGTGATACAATCTACCTGTGCCACGGTGAACGGAACGGAGGATATAAATTAATCTAAAATAAAACACTCATAAATAAATTATAAAAATAAAAGCCATGTAATATTAAGTATATAATTTCCCAATTTGGAAGTGGGGCTCCTCCTTAAATCGGGTTGAAATTTTTTTTAACGTTTTTTATGAATAATAAACATGAGAGAAAGTAATAATAAGTTGACGCACGCCCAAAAAAAATTAAATTTTTTTTTATTGATAGGTTGTTAGGTCTTTTTTTTAGCGTTAATTCTAGTTTTAACAAAGGCATTTAGCAAGAACTAGTTCTAACTAGCAAAACAAGTATGCTTAATTAAAAAAATAAAAAAACCCGACTGCGTAATACTCTTATTATAAACTAAAAAGAATAAAACAATTTACTAGCTTTCGTTTGATACCCATATTGTTACAGTAAGAAAAAAATCAACTCCCCCCCCTCATTCCGCCATAAGTGGGCGCCATTTTGAAAATTTATATAGCCTATGTCACTACTACAATTTAGACAAATTTAACGACACCTCATATGTCAAAAACCGTCCAGCCGTTTGGGCTGTAGGGCGTGCCAAAGAAATGGACATACATACATACATAATTACATACATATATACATACATACATACATACATACATACATACATACATACATACATACATACATACATACATACATACATACATACATACATACACTCGAAAAACATAACCCTCCTTCTGTCGCAGTCGGGTAAAAAAAAAGACCTAACAAGCACACTCCATCGTACACCGAATAGTGTTTTGTTTTTTTTTTTCTTTTAAAAATAAAGTAATGCGCCACCTTAATATTGCTTTTCTCATGTTCTTTATGCATAAAACATGAAAAATAAGTTTGTTACCCCGGTTTTAGCAGGAGCCCTACTTCCGAATATTTACCTTAACAAAAAATAAATTTTTCGCTCATAATATAATCTAATCAGCTTTAATGTATTAATTCAATATTTTGGAGACGAACAGGGTGCGATTTCTAATTGAACTTCTTCTGTTGAATTTCTTAAGCTATTTTTATACTAGTTTGCATAAGTTTCCCGCCGAATATTTTTTTTACATATATTTATTTCCAAGCGGACGAATTTTAAAATGAAGTCTTAAGGGTCATTACAACGTCTCCTCATGGACATATTCCCGCTAGATGGCGCTGTTCGGGCTTTCGACAGGTTTTTGATATTTTTGCAATGTTGCTATGCACAGATTTTAAAAATATTACACTTAGCGGATGTATATCAATGCCTATTATTTTATCACATCATTAGTTTACTTTAAAACGGAGCCATTTAGTGAAATAGTCTAATAATAATATCTGTCATATCGATTACTGTATATACGCAACACTCACGCACACACTGACATCAGAGTTGTTATCCAAATTCTGTGGTTCTTACATAAATGACGAATTGTTTACTATAAAATTGAACTAGATGGCATTGCAACAAAAACTGTCTCGTTTTGTTTCGTATTTTTTTAAAATTTAGTTCGGATATAATACTCCTCCCGCTTCATACCGCGTCCCGCGCTCGTCTATTCGGTATTTTACTATTTTAGTGTTTATGTCGATACCGATAGCAACGCAGCCGATATGAACGTGTAATGTTTTACTTTCGCAGTTTCGCTCCGAATTAATTCTTTGTTGTTTTTACCCGACTGCGACAGAAGGAGGGTTATGTTTTTCGAGTGTATGTATGTATGTATGTATGTATATATGTATGTATGTATGTATGTATGTATGTATGTATGTATGTATGTATGTATGTATGTATGTATGTCCATTTCTTTGGCGCGCCCTACAGCCCAAACGGCTGGACGGTTTTTGACATATGAGGTGTCGTTGGATCTGTCTAAATTGTAGTAGTGACATAGGCTATATAAATTTTCAAAATGGCGCCCGCAAATGGCGGAGTGAGGGGGGGGGGAGTTGAATTTTTTTTCTTACTGTAGCAATATGGGTATCAAATGAAAGCTAGTAAATTGTTTTATTCTTTTATAATAAGAGTATTTTACGCAGTCGGGTTTTTAGAATTTTTTAATTAAGCATACTTGTTACAAGTTTTACTTACTGAATGTGTATTCAGTTATGTCTGATTAATGGATTTTAATTTTAAACTATTATTATACGTCTTCATTTAATTCATTTATTATATATTAATTTATTTTCATATAAATCATATAATAATTTATATACGACCATTCTGGTGTAGTGGTGCGAGTAGTGGCTGCGTCGCGCGCCGACGGTCGCGGGTTTGATTCCCGCTCGTGACAGATATTTGTATTGGTACAAATATTTGTTTCCGGTCTGGGTGTATGTCCTTGTGGGTCTCCCCACCGTGCCTCGGAGAGCACGTAAAGCCGTCAGTCCCGGTTGTTATCATAGACACTTGATAACGATCGTTACTCATGGTAGGGAAATTATCCGCCAACCCGCAGTGGAGCAGCGTGGTGGATTAAGCTCCAACCCTTCTTCTTTATGGAGAAGAGGCCTTCGCTCAGCAGTGGATTGTTTACAGGCAGATACAATACAGTACAGTAATAATTAGAGATGAAACGGATAGCAGTATGGCCGGATACCGGATACCGGATATCCGGCCAACTCTGTGGCCGGATAGCCGGATATCCGGCCGCCGGATATCCGGCAGAACTTAGCCGTTTGGTGCATCGCACACACACACTTGCGTAGGCGGCGCGCGAACGATCTGGTGGACTCGGTTCGATTCGGGTCTTTTCGTTGATGAGCGAAGTTAGCAATTGTTTCATTCATTCTCATTGTCTTATTGTGTCGTTTGCAGTGCAGATACGTGCGTGTCTGCGTGATCGTTTTAGGTTATTATTATTTTAAGTATATATCTAATTTAGCAACGAGAAATGGCATCGGTGAAGAAAAATTGCCTTTATGGGAATACTTTTAGTTAGCTGTTTGTTTATTATGCAATGTTAATATTTCTCGTGGCGGCGAAGGGAAAAAAAGCAGGTATGCATCTAATAATAATAATAATCTAATTGCAATTCTTTTTTTATCGAGTAAATCATCTGCAAGTTTCGTAATGTACCTACCTATTAATTAATTAATTAATTAGTTTCGGGGTATTTCGAGATGAATTTCGTACGGTGAATAAAGACAAGGCTACTGTGGAGCCTACTACAATTTCTTTAGCCATTGCAGAGACAAGTTAGTCTTCAGTAGCAAAAAAGCAATTGACTATGACAAAATCTTACGAAAGCAAATTGCTCTGGGATATAAATGATACTAAAGCCAGAAAGTACAATTATTTAGTAGCCGAAATGATTGCACTCTTCGGTTGTGCTGCATATTATTGATCGAAGATTGCACTCGACAACGAGCCATCGTGGAGCCATCCATAGTGGAAAGAACTGGATTTGCCAGACTCTTAGAACAAGCTTTACCCTACTATAAATTTCCAAGCCGGACTTATATTACCCAAAATATCGTTCCTGATATATATATATATATATATATATATATATATATATATATATGTGTCATAATTTACCAGAAAATCAAAACATTTCAGTGACATCTGACATATGGATTTGCTTACTTTTTATTAAAGGCATCTCGAATAGATCGCAATCACGACCCATACATTTGGTGGTCAGTTAATTTGAATCAGTACCCGCAGTTGTCAACATTTGCTAGAATATCTGGCTTGAGCTTGGCTAGAAAGCTAATTCTCAGAAGTTTGTCTGGTATACAAAAGCAAGCGGAGTCGCCTCTTACCAATAAATTCAGAAAATTTGGTATTCATTCACTACAGTTTGCCTCTTGTTAATTTTGAATACTAAAATAATTAATAAAACAAACATTTTTGACATGCGATTAAATAAATAAACGGTGTCCATAACCTATTGTGGTATTATATTATTATTTATTGATTTGCCTTGTGTAAAATAATGATAATTTTTTGAATTTTACTATCCGGTATCCGGCCGGATATTGAAGTACTATCCGGTATCCGGCCGGATAGTGAAAACAAGGCCGGATAGGCCGGATACCGGATAGTTGCCGGATATCCGTTGCATCTCTAGTAATAATCTACACAATAACAACAGCGTTTTTTATTTACTAATATAGCTGTGCCCCGCGGTTTCACCCGCGTTAATTTGAAGGAAAAACGTACTTAAATATTTTAAAACCAATATTAACCAACCAAGGAGAAGAAAATACTGGTTTTCTCCGCAACCTGATCTCGATTAGGCAACATAATATTATAGTTCTCCGCGTGAAAAGAAGTCTTGACATAAATCGATTTCTAAGTATATGTTTAAATGTTTGCCCATGTGCTTCATTAATTGTTACAGCAAACGATAACTCAGGCGACTTATGTCTGCGCGCGGCGTGACTACATAGTTTCATATGATTTTACATTATCTTCTAAATTATGCGTTCAAATTAAATGCTATAAAAGACAAAGTTTATTTTCATATAGTTGCCTCGTTGATGAAGTATTTTTGTATTCCTAAGGATTATGCCTGGCTAATACAAATGCAATAAAATCACCTTTTAATTTTTATGATCATTATTTCGTTGCGGAGTTATTTTAAAACTTTGATATCTTCTAAGATAATTCATTGAAATCAAATGATGTTAAGGACAATTTCGTTCAAAAAGGCATATTTGTGATGAAGATTTATTTGGATAAGGATTTATATCATGTCTATAAAACCACCTTCGCAAATAACACATTATTTTAGAACATACTTGATTACTATAAAAATGGTTATATTGAGTCAACCTCAAGAGATAGATATATGCTGTCGCGGACTTTTTTTTTTGAACTTTTAATGTTAATCAATTCCGTTGTACTTACATAATTTTTGCATAACTTTAACTGTTTGCGCAGCTTACGTAACGGAATCTCTCAAAAAATAATGTTTTTCCCGTTTTTGTAATGTTTCTTATGAATGCTCAGCTACTATTGGTCGTAGCGTGATGTTATATAGCCTATAGCCTTCCTCTGTAAATGGACTATCCAACACAACGAACACTTGTCCAAATCTTAAAAACTATTAAAACTATTTTAATGAAACTTGTTCCCTATGTTGAAATAAATGTAAGCCAGTAAAATGAGCGGTCGCATATTTTCGGAGAAATGTAAGGACAAACATACATATACATATTATGTTTGAAAGCTCTAATAGATTGTCATTTATTTGATTATTTTACAGTTTCAATAATATTACACACGTATATATCTAGCATATGGATTGGATTCATTTTTAGAAAATGTCGTATTATAGTATATAGCTCAGGTGGGATGATGATGAGTCGAGATACTCGGCGACCCGGGTTCGAATCCTGGTGTCTCCAGTTCAGTTTTTTCCTTTTTTATCCTAAAGTGCCTTCTTTTGTGAGAAAAACTATTATTTGGAGCTCTTTTTATTTTTTATTTCAATAACCAGTTCATATTTTTTTATTATTATGTCGGTAAGATCGAAAAATATTAATCATATTTCATCAGTAAGTATGTAAATCGTATCTATTTATAATATCTCAAAACACGATTTACCAAAAAAAAGATTGGTCATTCAGATATTAAATATACTTATAATAAATAACAATAAAATAAATATAAAACTTCATTTTGAAATTGAGTCTTATTTGCAGAGTTATAAGTTACAATTCAATAATATTGTATTATTCGTGCAAAAATTGTATTTATATTTTATGAGAATAATATTGTATGTTCATTACGGTACCATTGAAATTAGTGTATTGTTATAAATATACGTAGAAAAAATACAAAAATATATACAAGATGGTAATTAATACTCTAAACAACATTATGCAATAAAACGAAAACTGTCGTAGTACCTACCACATTACCATATTATACTGTGACGGGAGCGATTTACGTACAGGCGTTTGTTTCTTTTTTATTTATGATGTGTAGTTTTTACAGATATAGATTTATAAAATGGGATGTAAAGAATTCCTAAAAGAGAAGTACAAAAAAAGTAATTGACGACTGTTCTAATGTAGTGGTGCGATTAGTCGCCTAAACGCTGCGCGCAGGCGGCGGTCGCGGGTTCGATTCCTATTCGGGACAGATATTTGTATTTGTACAAATATTTTCCGGTCTAGGTGTATGTCCTTGTGGGTCTCCCACCGTGCCTCGGAAAGCACGTAAAGCCGTCAGTTCCAGTTGTTATCATAGATACTTGATAACGATCGTTACTCATGGTCATGGTAGGGAAATTATCCGCCAACCCGTTTAGTGTGCAGAGCGTTTCCGGGGTGAATCGATTTAGCTTGGATCCATTTTTAGAAAATGTCGTCTTATTTGTTTTCATGCAATTAAAAACTCCTATAATTAGAATAGGAATGTAATATTCGCCATTAATTATTAGGTAACGATAGCTCAGGCGGGATGGTCTCGACTCAAGGCGACTCGGGCGACCCTGGTTCGAATTCACCTGTCTCCAGTTCAGTTTTTTCCCCCTTTTTTATCAAGTTGCTTCTTTTGTGAGAAAAACTATTATTCGGAGACCTTTTTATTTTTTATTTCAATAACCAGTTCATATATATATATTTTATTATTATTATATCGGTAAGATCGAAAAATATTAGGTAGTTACTCATATTTTCATCACTATTTAATCGTATCTAAATAATTATATTTGATAAGTAAATTGCAAAAAAAAAATACCGAACAAAGCTTGGTCATACAGATATTAAATATGTATATATAATAAAAAATAACGATATATAATAAGTAACGATAAAATAAATATAAAACTTAATTTTTGAATTGAGTCATATTTGCAGAGTAAGGTCACATTTAAATAATACCTACCATTAAAAAGTTTAAATTAATTTAAACCTTATCAAACCATTTGATAATTTTGAAATTTGAATGTGATTTCACAATCCTCTTATAAGATACCTATGAACCTTACCTTTTCCTATAAAATTTATATCATGTAACAGCGAAGTACTTTTACACTTTAACGATAGGTGGCGCAAAAAAATTATTTTCGACGCATTATTTGCATAGAGGTATAATACGTCTATGATTATTTGGGCGACACGGGCGACATCTATCAATGCTAATGTAAACTTCAGAACTCACACATACGTAAATCCGTCACTTTTTGAATGCCGATTTTATACTATAAACAATGTAAATATTTGCCTGACATGAACATTGCCCATATAAAAAGCTCTAAAGAAATGATAAAACAAATTAAATGTTTAAAAAAATGTATACATTTCAAGAATAATCAAAAATAAAAATGTATGAAAGTCGACCTATGCATGTCCACCTTAAATGGGAACACTAACTACTACTCGAACTGCAATTACTGTCGTTGCTGATATTTTCTTGTAATATATTCAATAATTCGTCGTCGTCCAACATAATATTGTACAGCACTAGGCACATGAAGTTAACGTGTTATTACGGGGATGGCTCTGCAGGTACCGATGTTTACAAACCAATATGCCTACCGTGTCGCTTGCGCCGCACGGAAAATCACGGTGATGGCCGCAAGTGATCGTCTGGCAGTAACTGTATTAGTGACGTCCCAAAATAATATCGAGATCAATAATATATTTTATTTTGGTTTCGTAGTTTTCTACCGATTCTCTTTAATTGTGGTTTATTATTCAAATAAGAGGTTCAAAAAACACATTAAATAATTAATTTATACTCTAGACATGTATTAACAAGATAATTATTAGTTTTAAAGGATCTCTCCTCTATTATTTAGTTTTTACTAGCGCATCACTAGCCTACGTAAAATTACGGGTTCGGCGCTGTGTGTTAGGGTTGTGATAGCGCCTAATTTGACTATTGCATTTAAATTGCATTTTTATGTATCAGAATGTTAAGCCTATTGTTTTAAAGTTGGATTATTGTAAAGTACACATCCTGAAGTATTATAAATAATATAAATTTTCTTCATATTTTTTATATCTAATCAAGAAATAGACATAGAAAAAATAGAACGTAATATTACGGGCTTGGCGCCACAGGCATTAACATGAAAACACGGAATATTACGGTGACGGCCGGGAAAGGGTTAAAAATAAAACTGCAACCTTACTATGTAGGTACTTTATTTAATAATCTCATTGATATGATATTCAACTTTGAAAAAGAAATACAATTTTGTATAATACTTGGGCAATTGCGAGAAACTTCGAGAAATCTCGTAACACTATAAACACTAAACATTGAGAAAAGTAACAAAAATACTAAAAAATATAACTACAGTGACCGAGCATGCCTATTGCGCACATAAAACTTTTCCATAATTATCTTAGATTTACTAAAGCATATGTATGAGGGTCAATGTCGTAGCCAGGAAAGGTCTAGAGGCGATTTAAATTATTCGGAAATAATCTTATCAACCTCTACGTCCTAAAATTATTTACATTCAAATCCTTCAAATGAATCCGTCATTACAGCTAAGTGTATACACAAATGAAAAACTTACTAAATAACAATCTCAAAATAGTTTATTTTGTTATAAACGGTTAAAAAGAAAACCAGCAGGCTTATTGCCAGAGTTACCTGTTATAAAATAAACATTACCATGATCGCATATTTTTGAAAACAATGAAATTAGACACCAGATTTTCAAAGGAGATGTGTTTATACTTTTAATTTTCTATAGATAAATAACTATATATATGATATTACAATAATTTAATATACATCTCTCACGCTGATTGTAATATTACTAAATTAGTAGATTTTACTAGATATATTAACATTGCCATTTTTTGTTTAATACTAATCATAAATGTATATTTTTCTTGATGCCTATTGCCATACAGGTAAATAAATTACTTAATTTAAATATTGCTATTAATTCTGTGATTTTATTTACTTTACCACAAAAATTTCAACCATTTTTTTTAATATTACAATAATATTAGGATTCCTGTCGATAATATAACAGCCGAATTTGGTCGAATCTCAATGTCGGCCTATACAATAGTTCCAATAGGACTAAATTAATTGATTCATGGAATCATTGGGCCTCGTGTCTTTTAATTGAGAACACTGGCTACGACAATGACGAATTTTATTAATATTAAAATGTTAAAAATACACTTATATTAACAATAATTTTAAACATAATTATTACACATTTATCTGATCAACAAATGGGCACTGTTTTATTTAAACATTGGCAGTGTTTAAGAGAAATAAAAAAGATGAAATAAAATTATATATAAACACGATCTTGATTGTACAATAAATTGATAACATTTTTCAGTACCGACCCGAGAAAAAAAATGATTAGATCTAGTCATATATAATTGTATCTTACTGAAAGATCTATATTGTTTGCACAATATAATTATATATGGTAAGATATAGATATATATAGTTATAGATTCTTCTTTCATGCCAGCGCCCTTTTCTAGCACCATCCAATTCGATGGACCAAAATGAACAATCCGTAATTCCCTGGGAACTAGTTCCCTCTGGTGTCGTAATAAATAAAATGTACCAGTATGGATTGTTTTGGTGATTTATTTTCCAGTCTCACAGATACTAATGTACAAATGTGACCATAAATAATAGCGCGATCTAAATGACGCCTTACGTCATCTAGGAGTACACAGATTGCAACTCTATTAACTATTAATATATATATATATATATATATATATATATATATATATATATATATATATATATATATAAAATCATATCAAGGAATATATAGTCAGATCTCATAATCTTTTATTGATTGAATATTTAGATATAAACAAAGCTGATCTAATTATATCTACATATATCCAGCGATAAGTTTTTTTTTATTTCAAAAGTGATATCTTATTAGATATAATCATATATAGCTATATATTTGGATATGATTTTATGAAATGAAACAAAAATTTTAGATATCATTATACTAATTTATATATGATTAGACAATTTTATATATATTTACATCCTCTCATATATAATTAGATCCAATCATTTTTTCCCGAGGAGTTAATAACTTTTCGATATTGGAATTCGATTGAACAGACAATATATTCCTGTTTAAAATAATATTACTTAGGAGAAACTTTTGTATACGGTCGGGAAAGCTGGAAAAAAAGATACAAAAAATTCTGTATTTCAGTTATTTTCTAAACTTTCTTACTACCTAAAAAAATTATATCCACAATAATTTTGTGTTTTAATTTAATAAACGTTGAGTATTTCTTAAAGCCAAATGACAGCTCACATGTATATAAAACATACATAATGTGATTAATTGTATGCATATCTATTTTCAATGATCATAGGTATATATGCAACAAAGATGTAGTAGGTAGATTCTAAACTTTTAAATTTATGTTAAGTTTCAATAGACCTGGAATGGTGAGACGGTCTAATAATTGAAATGCGACACTTACATGTTAAAACTTACATATTAAATACTCGTATTTAAAGACAAAAAAATCATATTAACAATAATAAATAAATCAATTATTGAATTAAAGCCATAACCACGAAATTATACAAAGCTGAAATGGAAACAATCTCTTAATATATTCAGTTCTTTAGTAATCGTAACTAAAAATACTATCTGATGAAGTTCGTTTCTTACTTACTTTAATAATATTTTATATAACATCACTATTTATTAATTAATTTTTTTCGTCATGTAAATTATTACACTAATTAGTTTTAAGAAAATATAGAGATTATCACGAAATAAATATCAATTCCAGACCAGTCATCATTCGAATTAAATACAAAACGAACTCGTCACTAAAGTTAATCACCGTAATATCGGTACACAGGTATGTGTACGTTATTAAAAAATACGACAAAAATATGGGGTAACTTCTTAGAGTACGATTAATTCCTTTAAATATCAGTAGTCATAGCCCGTAATCTCGAGAGTCCATTCACTCGTCAAGTAAACTCGTAACACTAATTGTGCAGTAACACTAGTCCATACGCGGGTCGCGAGCCCGCGCCTGCCCGCCGCCGCGCCGCCGCCGCGCCACACACACGCACGCTCCACGCCACGGATTGTGCTCGTCACCCGACCACCCCGCCCTTATGGAAATATTCCCCTTTTTGCAGAAAATTACGAAATTGCAGACAATATTTGACTTTTTCAGAATTTCACAGCAAAAAGTCAATTATTATCTGAATTTTCGGAATTTTCTACAAAAAAGGAAATATTTCCATAAGTGCGACCACCCGACCGACTCGACCGATCACTTCTCCATTCGACTATTTAACAGTACGCATCACTCGACATATAACTTAAAGCGAATAAATAAAAAGCGAAACGCTCTTTGGAACGGTTTACAAACGAGGCACGCCAGTTCGACATGAGGATATGACTACGAATGCGTTCCGCCCGTAGCGGGAGTGCAGTATGCGCCGAGAGCCAGCTCTAAACAAAACGTCGACACGCCCTAACTTAACCTTAAAACTAAAAAAGTTAACAGAATATGGCCAAATCGCGAATTTTACTCTAGTACATATTATCACTTATTTAATTTCGACACCACATTTAACAAGCGTTGATATTCAGTTTTTTTTTTAATCTAACGACAATTATCTTCTCACAGGTAAAAAACTACTTTTAGCGCATATCGTTAAATAAATTGAGTTAATATAACTTAATTCAAATTATATAACAAAAGCTTACATTATTATTAAGATATAACTTATAATCTCAAAATATCAAACAAATTATGAACGCTATCACAAATATGTATATAAAAACACTCTAACAAGCACTACAAACTGTAGTGTATTCGAGTCGAACACTATCCGAGCGGAATCTTAGCAGACCTTTGTTTTCCAGGCCTACACTTTTGAGTTTTCAGTTTACACTCGACAAATCACACAGAAAGCCACACTCAATACAGTCTGAATAAGCTTATAAGCTAAAATCGACAATATGATATTCTATTCCACCACATCTCCATTTCGATACACACCGCAATATAAGTCTACAATTCATTAAAAAATAATAAATACATTCGTCTAAACGTATTGACCGTTAAAATATATTAAAATTTCAAAAAAGTTACTTAGATGAAAAATTAAAGCGACGGAAACGTATAAATAAATAAAAAAATCGCCGGGTACACGCAGTCCCGAGCGAACGAGACAGAAGGTAACGACCGAGTCAGCGAGAGCGAGAGCGAGAGAGCGTCGTGTCGGCGGCGAGTGTTCGAAGTGTGTGCGGATGTGCGCGAGTGTGTGCGGTGTGAGCGAGTGCGCGTGTGTCGCTAGCGCGCTCACGGCACGAGGTCGGGCAGGCGCCCGCGGCCCTAGGGGCGCCCGCCGCCCTCCGCGCTCACCACCTGCGACACCACGGAAGCGTTACCTATGTGTCGAGCCGTGTCGGGACGCGCCAGAAGCATATCGGTTTCATACATTTTGTATGGTTAGAGACACATTTGAATGTCGTGTCGTTTCGAACGTTCTGGTATAGTGGTGCGTGTATTTGCCTCAACGCCGCGCGCCGGCGGTCGCGGGTTCGATCCCTCCCGGGACAGATATTTGTATTTGTACAAATATTTGTTTCCGGTATGGGTGTATGTCCTTGTGGGGCTCCCCACCGTGCCTCGGAGAGCACGTAAAGCCGTCGGTCTCAACCCGCAGTGGAGGAGCGTGGCGGATTAAGCTCCAACCCTTCTTCTATATGGAGAAGAGGCCTTCGCTCAGCAGTGGGTGGTTTACAGGCTGATACAATCGTGTTGTGACGCGTTATACTAAACTATGCTTCTGGCGAGGCACGATTCGACACGACACGTAGTATGTTTTCGGCCTTAGACTCACCTACGTCGCCGCCGAACGGAATTTGAGAGATTTTTTTAACCAAGTAACACCATAGAGCATTTTATGGGTATTGTGTAATGTACCATCTTAATATACACGAGAAAAAAAAAACAAAAGTTCTAGAAAAATTCTCAGGCATTGCCGTAGGATTCGTATGATGTAAGTATGCTAATGTACAATTTCGTTACGTAAAATCCCTTCCATTCCGTTTCGCGGCAAAGTAAAATGAGCTCTGGGACGACACAATGTCCAGCTGCTTAATACAAATGATAAAGATAGCACATATACCAAATCGAAAACGGATCATTACCATCACCATTGGAATAAATTTCAAGTCTACAAAGCACAATGTTCAGCATCTTAACAGTTTCCCTCAACTGAAGACAAACATACTGATCAAGATGAGGTAATGACAATTGACCTTTTTCGATCTATCGTTTTTAGCCAGCAATCGTTTCATAAACTATTTTTTTTACAGAATTACTCATCACATCAAGTAATTCTTAATCATATACTTAAAACTGATAAAGTTAAAAATTAACTAAAAATTGATAAAGAATATTAATTTCATCAAAACGTTTACGAATTATACTCTTACTAAAAGCCAGTCATAACGCCAAGTATTCAAATAATGTTCAGCATAAGACGATCACATATATTGCAGATCAGTTAATGTTCTGATAACACAGGCCCACAAAAAAAAAAATTACTCTGTACTTTTGACCAGACCTACCTAGTACTTTTTTTAAGCTTGTACACCCTCCAACTTTGAGTAAATTACGTTTTTTCGTAATTTTTGGCCATTTTTAGCGGTTTTTCGCAATTAACTCAAATTTTTGGAGGTATATTGACCTAACTGACCTCAAATTCGGATTCAGCGCATCGAAATACATAACCCTAGGTAGGTCTGGTAAAAAGAACAGAGCACTTTTATTTTATGAAAATATATCATTATTTATTTTAAACTATAGAAAATAACTTATTATATTATGTAAAAATATATAATGAAATGCTCTTTTCTCAGTTCTAATTATAACGTTATTTCAATTAATTTTGTGCTCATCCGATAGTTTTATGAAACATACCAATATGATAATGGTAAGCTATCGCTATAGCAGAACGTCACGAATGAACGTATTCGAATAGACGTATTCGACAGAAATAACGGCCGGTAATTTATCGGCCGTATCCAGTGACTGTTAAAGACTATTTGACAGTTAAAAAACATTATTTCAAACGTCATGATCGAAGTTTTAATATATTTTATACGTTTTGCAGTTTTTATTATAAATTAATTTTGTTAAAATATGGATTTTTAAGTTTTGGAAGACTAGTTTGATGAATATTTTCAACATGTTACACGTCCATGAAGGAACTGTGTCTTATAGTATTTTTCGATTAAGTGAAAGTGACCTAAAAACTTCTAGTGATTAGTTTCTTCTAGTGACTAGTTTTCAATTTCTAGAATGTGTTGTTTGCCTAACATACTTCTTTATATTGACTAATTGACTTTTAGTAACTTTGCCATTTCACCAATACAATGTTTACTAACAACTGTGATATTTTTCTACTGGAATGTTTTTAACTATATGCTGTGATAACGGTGGACTAAGTAAAGCGTGACAATAGACCAAAATTATGAATATAGTTAGTGGCTAGGTGGCCTGAGTCATGTCATGTTCAAACTATTTTCAACAACTATCATATTAACCAAGAAGAATCTCAAAAATAAAACTGTAGAAGTATCTCAGACATGAGATTCCTATTCAAAATACTCAATAACAGCATCAGTTGTTCACTAATAATTAAATTATTTAATTTTAATGTGCCATCAAGACTACCTAAGGAACCGCAGGCTTTATTAAATGTTTCCTTCTACAGATCCAACTTGGGGAAATATTCTCCATTAGCTAGACTGGCATGCACTTATAACAATCTGTCCTCAATATTTTTTGCAATAGCTTATCAAACTTTAGATTTAAGTTAGTTTATTTATTTAATATTAACTGATTGATTAATTGATAGATGTATCATTTTTAATACCATTGATATATAATTGTAAAACTGTTTAAAAATATTATTATCAAATAATTTTATTTCTTTTTAACAATCTATATTAATTTATCCATTATTGTAATTCAGTACATAGTTTTTTTTCTTATCATTGTTTAAATATTAAACTGATATTGTATTGTGATTACCTCTAAAAATAAATTCTATTATACTCTTATTATTTTATTATGTAAATATTTTTGTGTTACTATTTTCATTTCTGTTAGTTATTCTAATACATAAATTAAGCAAAGGCTTATTGATGGAAAATTTGGAAATAGATATTATGTTCTCGCAGATAGGGGTTATAAAAACACAAATTTATAATATAGCCACAGACATGGGGGAAGATATATTTGATTACATGCCAGAAAATACTGATGAAGTTTTTAACATTAACAGCACTTTAGTGACTAATAAATAAATAAATATAAATATGTTTAACATACAGACAAGGTCGTCTGTTCCTAAGGTAGGCAACTTAATGCCTGTGTTTTAGGTAACAGACGACTGATATATTTTTTTTTAAATAAATATACATATAAATAATATATATATAAATAAACATATATTACACCCAGACTCGGGGCGGGAATCGAACCCACAACCCTTTGTAATAATAAATATTTATAGTGATTGTACCTATCATTAGAAATTCTGTAATAATTTTTTATCACTTATATAAGAAATTAAAAACTTTTGTTGTCTTTTTAATATATAAATTTAATAATAGTAGAAAAGATCAATTTTCAAATAATTAAAAAATAATTTATATAACTAGAAAAAAATCTATACCTTACAATTAACTTTATAGTTTTGTTATATGGACTAGAATCAAAATAAAAATTTACACAATACATAATTAAAATTTACATAATATAATAAAAAACAAAGAGTAGTGGGACTAGCCATTTGCAATACTTCGCTTATAATAAATATTAGAAGGACTCATGTCAATTATTTGTTAAATAAAATTATAATCATTGTGGTTTTATTGTTTTATTTACCATTACATAATAAAGACTCATAACATCAAATCTTATTAAAATAATTTGTCAATCATCTTCAAATAATATGGTTAATTTATTATTAAAAAAATAATTTGTCTTATATCTAATTTATAAAATCTTCAGTTTTCTCCTTATTGTTTTTTTTTTTTATTAATCTTTGATTTTAGGAAGAATATGTTTTTCTAGTTTTAATATATCGTTCTTGAGCTCAAACAATTTTTCAAAAAAGTCTGTTAATTAATTTTTGTTCTAATTCTTCAAATTAAATATTTCTTTTTAGATTTTTTTCATTTTCAGTCTTTTCTTTTGGCTCTTTTTCTTTTAACTTATCTAAAAAGATAATTATTGATTGATGCATCTTTCAAAGTTGTATACGGTCTATAATAATAAAGATTCCTAATATATCCACCTTTTCTTAATATGCTTATTTATATTTCTATAATTTGCTTAGACCACCACATGTTATATAGCACAGCTCGGACTAAAGTTTTTTTCTTTTTGTTTCGACACTTTTCATTATAAATATGTACTTTGATAAAAATAGACTACAGAGCAACTATATAATAACAAAACTTTAAATAATTTTTTCAATCTTAAATCGAAGTCAAACGTAAATGTCAAATAGGTGTTCGTTTATTACTCTCTTACATTTCGAAAGCCAAACATAATTATTAATTATAGAATCAAATTTTCTTACTTTTATAGTAAATTTTCACTTAACAATACTACGCAAGTTAATTTATACAGTATTTAATACAAAATTAATATAATTTTTAAGTTTTCAAAATTATTTTCGTATCACAATACTCTTTGTCGAATTTCAAAACGTAAAAAAGCGCTGTTGCCGCACCGTCAAATTTAGCGGGCAGTTTGATGGTGAAACAGAAAAAAATTCTTATCCGATGATAACCGTTATACGTCGGGTAACTATTCGAAACTTTATCCGCAACCGGTGAAACAGGCCCTGAATGTTTTATAGCATTTTGATGGAGGGTTGATTATTCAAAATGTCGCTACCACTAAAAAATTCTGTCGGTATAGTAAATTGTCATTTCGTCATTTATCAACTGTCTAGTTATATCAAAGTTTTGCCCTTAATCTATGGCTATAAAATGTTGATTTGATGATAAAATAAAATGACTCGACTCGAAAAATACTAACGATTTTTTTTTATTAAATTTGACAAACTACTGCTGTCTGCATGGATCTGTATTTAAAGTAACATTTGTGTTGATTTTTATGAACAATGCACGCATAAATTTTTTTTATTCCAAAATACTTTTTTCAAAAATTACCTAACGTTTCTTAAGACAACTTTCCTGTAGCTTCTATGGGTTTAGATTTGCCCATAATGTTCCAGTAAAAATCACTCCGAATAACTTTCTCTACATCTATGCAGTTGCTATCTGCAATTTGTCGTACTGACGATGAATACTAACTGAGCCTCAATTAGTATTGAAATTCGATACCACAATTTTTTCGTGATCGCGCAAGTTACGTAATAGTCCCACGGAGTGGACTATCGTCGCGCCATACTCACTTTCCGCTCCTTGTAGTAGAGCTCCTCGCTCTCCTTGTCGCAGAGCAGTAGTACGACGGCGCCGAAGAGGAAGATGGCGGCGCCCCAGCCCACGCCGTACGCCCAGCCAAACTCCCACACCGACCTGTTACCTGATCACAACCATAATTATATAAAACTAAACTACTTTACTGTATCAGCCTGTAAATCACCCACTGCCGAGCGAAGGCCTCTTCTCCATATAGAAGAAGGGTTGGAGCTTAATCCATTATGCTGCTTCACTGCGGGTTGGCGGATAAATTCCCTAAAATGGGTAACGATCGTTAACAAGTGTCTATGATAACAACCGGAACCGACGGCTTTATGTGCTCTCCAAGGCACGGTGGGGAGACCCACAAGGACAGACACCCAGACCGGAAACAAATATTTGTACAAATACAAATATCTATCCCGAGCGGAAATCGAACCCGCGAACGCCGGCGAACGGTTTGAAGGGACTACTCGCACCCCTACACCAAAAAGATCGTCTATAACTGCCCTTGTGTAGTGTCAATTCTTGCATTCAGTTCCATGCACGGAGCTAATCTTACGAGTGTATAATTTATTCAGCATTACTTGAATTAGATTAAAAGAAAATTTTCTAAAAATATAACACAAAATAACAAATAAAGAATAAAAGATAAGAAAATACAATAAAATATTTCATACACTAATAAGATAAGAAATAATCTCTTTTTCGTTTTTTATAAAACAGATAAATAAAAAAGAATGCATTGTCTTTGAGTAACTAAGGCACTGGTCGACTTTATAATCGTAATACTTTTAAGCACTTACCCAGATTTAATTCAGCGGCGAAACAAACCGGATATATGACAAGGGCTATTAGGATGCACATCACTGTAAAATAAAAAATAAAAAAATATTTTAGCTATGAACTTTGAAGAATACTTTGAAGATTAAAAACCTAAAATAGACCTATTGTTACTTTAATAATACTCATTTAACTTCTAAGATCATTTGAACTTCACATAATATAATATATTACATTATATAATTTGGTACTATTACTTAACGCACAATTTTTTTAAAGCATTCCTCTGAAAAATATTATAACAATCCCAAATAGTAATTGAGTTGAAAAAAATAACTAAACTTGATATTTTTAAAAGTGAAAAAGTTTTCACATTTTAAAAGCGAGCAATATAGTTCATTTATATTATTAAATAAAAATAAAAGTTATCGTTGAAAAAGGGAAGTAATGTTATGTACAGTGCATTTCCATAATTAATTTTTGTGATCTTAATTACTCGCATACATATATACAATATAATTAGAAAGCTATTTGAGAATATATGATACACTGCCTTCTGCACGCGGCTTCGCCCGCGTGGATGTCAGTTATCACGGCCAAAAAAAAAAGTATCCTTCTAATACCTCCAAGAATATGTGTACAAAGATTCATGATAATCGGTTAAGTAATTTTCGCGTGAAAGCGTAACAAATTTATTACAATTACAAACAAACAAACAAACAAACTTATTTTGCATTTATAATATTAGTATGATTATATCAGGTTTATAATACAAAGAATAATTTAAAAAATTATATCCTATTTTCTCTTACATCCTCTATACACCTACATTTATACACTACATTTACATCTCATGTAAAGAATAGTCCAAACTTGCACAAAAAGACTTTTTCTATTGTCCGCAGTGTTATATTACTTGCACTGCTCAGCCTACCGTGCAAACCGCGTCACGGTGGCGTTCAGTTACATATATTTATTTATGTCTGTGTATCCGCTTAATAGGTTACTAATTTATTTAAAAAGGCTTGATATAATCATATTTAAATATAATGAAAATTTCATGGAGCACAGGCGAACTTATCTCTTCCAGTCAACCCGTGTTGAGATGTGATGCTCATAATATTATAATAAGATTTTATTTCGTACGTACAAATTTTATTATATCTACGTTTTAATACAGATTTGAATTCTTATTAAAGTTAAGATACAATATATTCGTGTAACAAAATAATATTACAATAAAATATTCTTATAATTAGGATATCACGTAACATTCACACAAAACGCAAACTTACGTTCTTCACAGTATTTTTTTTAAACAGGCTACTACTACCAGATTAGGGCTATCGAAGTATGTTCTAGCCTTATAATAAATATGAATCAGAAACTAGATGAGCTACTCAACTTCATACGCATTTATGTCTGCCCAACTTCTGTGTCTTAACATATTGTGTTATAACAACTTTTCGAACACAAGATATTTTAGGATGGACACATAAACAAAGACTTATTTTAATATACGAGTATGTATAGTGAATGTGACGTACGCGCAAGCGACATGGCTAGCACCGCGAACCGGTAGTAGCGGAACTTGGTGCGGTGGTCGGCGGAGCGCAGGCCGAGGCCCGTGAGCAGCGCGCCGCACACGTCCGCCGCCAGCGTCGCCACGCACAGCCCCGCCGCCGCCCTGCACGCGTACGGACACTATTGTTAAACTGTATACGCGGCGACGACCGTTCCGGTGTAGTGGTGCGAGTAGTTGCCTCAACGCCGCGCACCGGCGGTCGCGGGTACGATTCCCGCTCGGGACAGATATTTGTATTTATGCAAATATTGTTTCCGGTCTGGGTGTATGTCCTTGGTGGTCTCCCCACCGTGCCTCGGAGAGCACGTAAAGCCGTCAGCCCCAGTTGTTATCATAGACACCTAGTAACGATAGTTACTTATGGTAGGAAAATTATCGGCCAACCCGCAGTGGAGCAGCGTGGTAGATTAAGCTCCAACCTTTCTTCTATATGGAGAAGAGGCCTCCGCTCAGCAGTGGATTGTTTATAGGCTGATACAGTATACGCGGCTTAGATTACCCAGTGAATAGAACATACTGGCGCCGCTGAGTTAATGTTCAATCAATACGTGCTAAGCGCTAAAAGAAAACATCGCGATAATACGTGCTTATTACGGAAAATATTCTGAGACAATTATATCCGCTATAACGCAATGAAGGAGATTGGCGGATTAAGTTTCAATCCTTCTTCTTGATAAAAGGTCTTTGCCCAGCAGTCGCACTCACAGGTTATTACTATAATATAGGACAGTATGTCCGTCTAAATATAAATATTTGTGATAAGATTAATTTAATCTACGCTGATAATACTACGCTATTTTTAATCTCTTGAAAAGTGATAAGCCGATAAATAGTAAGTGCAATGAATACACGTAAATGCAATTCAATCACAAACGTAATATATAATAATTATACTCTTTATTGTACACAAAAATACAAATATAGTATAGAACAAGAACATAGCAAAGTATCGTAAGGTACAAATGGTGGACTTATCGCTGAAAAGCGATCTATTCCAGGCTACCTTGGGGCAGAGGAAATCGTCTTTTCGGTCGTTTTATTGGCATATGTATACAAATATAATATATTTATAGTAAATATATAAAAACATAATTATGCACATTCATACAGCATACACATATCCATATATATTGCTATCTAAAATGGAGCTTGAACTGTAAAGAATTTTCTATAAAAGGAGAAGTGGGAAGAAATTTTATGAAGTAAATTACTGTCAGAAATGGGAATTGCCCAGGAACTTAAATCGTTCCTTTAAATTGGATGGGCCAGTAAATATAAAATAATATAAAGTAACCCTAAAGACACTAAGATAATACAAAGTAACAACTTACATTTTTGAGGGTTATAAGCGATACTTTTCACATATTTCAAATCTTGCAAGTTGAATCTTTGCAGTTTGAACTCTAAAAATTTTGTCCATAATCGCAAAACAGTTTATAAGTTTAAAATTTGACGGTTTACAACAGATTACAAACCAACATATTAGCAACAACACGATACGGTGACATCAAGGAATTTATATAAAAAACTGGAATTCACACGCGCAATCAAAAAACGTTCCTAAGAGAGGGATTGCATCTCTTTCTATGGTGGGTTCAAGGCAACTCGTAAAAAAGAGACAAATTACCCGTAGTCAACGAAATGCTCGGAACGATTTTTTCACTTTACATGTTGAAAACAAATGTCAACCTTATGGTAGTTTTTTCAAGGTGCATATTTTATACAATTTTAATAAGTAAGCGTTCCAGTTATGATATAAATGCCTTGGGTGACATATTAATTAACGTCTCACACTCAACGGCCCCCAGTAGGATATGAATCCTGTCGACTGTCCCTACGTATACTATCGAAACTGAAAAAAGGTACTTTACAGGAGAGCACTTTTAAGTTAATTTTGTGTACAAATTTGTCATTTATTTGTTAAGTATCGATATTATACTCATGAAAAATGTGGTTTAATATGTATTTTTTAGCTTACTCTCTTTTTTTGTATGAAAACATATATAAAAAGGAATTTCTTAGTGCAATAGAAAAAAATCGCAAATTTTCAGTTTGGATACTGTACGTAGGGACAGTCGCTGTGTCGGGGGTCCGGAAACACACACAATACACAAGCACAAACGCCCAGACCACGACAAACATCTGTATGGCCTATACAAATATTTGTCATGTGCGGGGATCGAACCCGCGACCGCTAGCGCATCAGCCAGTTGCTGAGACCACTGCGACAACGCGTCGTCAAATAAACAAGTTTAACGCACACATAACGCGGACAAAAACGATTTCAAGCAGCTACAGTTACTTCGTGATATTTTACATTTAATATTCTTAGAATAGCCCATAAGCAAGCAAGCTAAGGGTTATTATGAATAAATTATGGAAAATCAAACTCTAGTACACTAACTACGAATAATAAAATTCAGTCATAATTATTCGACATTATTCAAAAATTTTCGAAACTAGTGTGGCCATGTAAACACGCCACAAGCTTAAAACAATGCGGCAGTTTACTTACTCATAAGTTTTCTTATGTTTGGTTAGTTAGCATTTAAATGAGCATTACGTTTATCAGTTGTGAAATTCGAGCATATGTGTTATATACCGGTATCTAACTAAATGCCGAGTCATTTAACGGAAATTTAGTGAAAGTTTTAAATGACGTAGATCATTTTTTACAAGTCTTAATATTATGTAGGTATTAAGAACATTTCGATAAAAATGAAGTGTTTACCAGTTTCGTGGACAAGTGGGGGTTTTACCGTGCCATTTTCCATTTATATACATTAAAAAAACTTCGTTGCGCACAGTTTAACCTACCTACGCAATTCCCGATCTCTTGGTAATTCCGGGACAAAAAGCGTGGTCTATTGATGTTCTGGATTTTTGAGTATCTATATATGTACATATCAAGTGTTATAGCAATGGGTTCAGCACTTCTTACATGTCAAACATCCATCTATTCATCCACTCATATAATATTAGTAGGAAGTAGTGAGTCTAACTTGATATACGGCGCGGGCCTCGCGGCGTAGCAGCCGGGCTGCGCTGTGATGTCGAAGGGTAGCGGTGTAGGAGCCTCCGGATCTATGCAGTGCATAAATAGACCCTGTCTCCATCCCGCCGCCATCAGCCAGTCGGCCGATGCCAGGCCTAGCACCATGAGTATAACCACGAGAAGGCCACATATCAGCGCTATCACCTGAAATTTCCATCAAGATTTTGAAAGGTTATGGAAGAAAATATTATGTATATATATACCGTAATTAATATACTTTTAATACATTTTTTGTAGTATAGAACTATAACGTATTTTTTTTTCGAAATTCTGGAAATCAATTAAACATTACATATTTCATAATATAGATAATACCTACAATGGTTAGTTGAAAAGAAAACTTTTTTTTTCATTATCTTAATAGTTTTAGTTGTCACAAAAATGACATTTTTGTAAGTTAGCTTTTTTTAAACATCCTTTCTCAAAAAACTATAACGGATGTAACAAGATCGAACAGAATCGAATATCAAATAGGCAATGTTCTTTTTTATTTATTATTTGTTTTAAAATGAAATTAAAAAATCATAATTGTAGCAAAATTGTTGGTATTCTAAATTTAACTTTTGGGATCGCGCATAACCCTTGATTGATTCACTTATCGAATGATGAATGACCTTTAACTTAAAGCTACAACCCAAAAAGTACACACAAAATGTCAACTCTTTTGTTACTAAAAATACAACATGGTCGTCACATAACTGACACCTATCCAATACCCTTCCTTACCTTTGTTATTTTTTAAATATAGTCAACTAAAATATATTTTTATGAAAATATATTTCTGAATAATATCTGTCGCTTATTTCTTTATTTACTACTTATAATATATAATAATCATCAAGTAGTATAAATAAATCAGAATTAATGGACAATATTCCAAAAAAACTATTTGATACAAAATTTTATTTTTTAAACAATACAAAACGTGTAACAAAAGCAAAATCTTTTCCGCGAAAGAACATCAAAAGCAAAACGTTTTCCATTCCGTCGGAGTCGTCTCGTTCGTCATCCATCAAGCACGCGTCTCGCAATAAGCAAAAGTGGAACTAGAAATTATAACAGATTGTACGATGAGGCTACACAAAAGCGAGGGTAAGAAAAACGTGAAAGTGAGAGGTACGTCGCATGGGTGTCTCGAGGAGAGGCGGGGGCGTGGGATGTGCATCGATCGGAGACGAGGGCTGCGCACTCGGACTTGACTACCATCAGCTGTTAGCGAACGTCGAACGTCTCAAGTCAATATAAACTTTCCCTACACGCCGCAACTTACCACCATGAACACCCCTTCGTACAATTATTGGTTCGTACTTCGTACCAATGGTTGGAAACTTTAAAGCATAGTTTGTCTACCAATAAATAAATCTTCATTTAATCAATATGATTTCATTGACCCAATTCACTTAGATGACATTAAAACATTAGCATTTGCTTTCAGGTGATAAAATTAAATCAATGAGTTTTATAATTCCATGACATCAACGATCCATCAATCAAATTGACATTATTTAATGCACGGGATGTATCAAAAGGGATTTAATTCATTAAACAACAAGACGGCTTTGATTTAGGGGCTTTATATCGGACACGTATTTTAGGGTCATGTAATGCGTCACAAAACATATCACGGCTTTATTAAACAGAGTACGTAACACACATATGAGGTATTTGCTTTAAGTCAATTTATCGACCATCCCTTTTAAAAACAGTTAAGTTAGACGTAATTTGAAGTTTCCTTTTATCTTATTAGAAATGTAGAACAAAAATTAATGTTCATTATATTTTATTCAACTACAATTTTCAATTATGATTTACCCGATGACTCATAAGTCATTATTTTTCGTTTTAATGAGGTAATCTAGTAAGGGGCCATTCATTTATTACGTAAGACGAATTTTGCTAGTTTTCGACCCCCTTCCCCCCCCCTTCCTATTATAAGAAAAAAAGAATAGGCCGACCCCCTTCCTCTGTTTAATATTTATTACGTAAGAATCTAAAGGAATAAATGAGTAATAAATATTTTAATAAAACATTATCGAGTTTTTTTCCATAATTATCCTGTGTCGGAAGTGTTCACAAAAACAAAAGCCACCAGGCTATACGTATCCCTAAAAAAAAAACAAAAAGAAAAAAGGTTAGTAGCCTATCCGATATCCTAAAAAAAAAGGTCGTCCGAGATCTACCATCAATGTTTACCCTTGTAGCGTATCCGAATTCCAAAAAAAAGGGTTGTCCGAGATCTACCATTGATGTTACCCTTGTAGCCTATAAAAAATAAGACATGGCCCCCTAAATCGTCTTACGTAATAAATGAATGGCCCCTAATAGACATGTGTTGAAATTGAAAAGCCATATTATCGTGTAGGTTCAATATTTTCAGGTGAAATATCCTATTACATATTGTACAAGTTTGTATCCTTAATTATTATTATTTGGATCAAATAAATATTCACAAATGTAATGTAACACAATCAATGCCTTCAATTTATTTAGGAAACATTGTGTAATTCCTTGTGTATATTAAGCTCAGCGTTGCCAGTTTTTTTATTTGCCAAGTCGGGATTTTGGAACTTTTTAAGTAAAATAGCGGGATTCTTTCGTCGAAAGCGGGACATACTAAAAAAAACGTATATATTAAGAAGTTTTTAAATATTTATCTTTTTATTTGAATTGAAATTACGTTTACGTGACAATAGACAGCAAAAATAGCCATAGAAAATGTATTTTAATAAAAATATAATATTTGAAATCAGGTTTACCCTATCGTTAAATTTAATAGTCTTCTAAAATAAAAGGGCGGCATGCTTGTCTGTGTCACCCACCCACGCTCCCTCAGCACGCTGCACGCATGGTCGAGTTATCCCCGAAAAGCGGGACTGAGCATGCCCCGCGCGGGACATTTAATTTTGATTAAAAAAATCGGGACGTCCCGCCAAAATCGGGACGTCTGGCAACGCTGATTAAGCTATAGGCAATAAACTAAGTCTCTATTGCTTTGAACATTTATCATTTAAATACGTAATTATAATTCGACTTTTGATAATCAAATATGTTAGGTATTTACTGCGGAACGTTATTTAAATAAAAATCTCTACTACTGAAATGAATATGGAAAGTTAATTTTGTTTCGATGTGGGAAGTAAACTCCGGATCCACTAAGTGTTTTAAAACATTTTAGACCGTTTAAAAGATATATTATTTTCAAATAGGTAAAAATTACAATGTCAAACAAGTATGCTTAATTAAAAAAGTCAAAAAACCCGACTGCGTAAAATACTCTTATTATAAACTAAAAAGAATAAAACAATTTACTAGCTTTCATTTGATACCCATATTGCTACAGTAAGAAAAAAAAATCAACTCCCCCCCCCCTCATTCCGCCATTTGCGGGCGCCATTTTGAAAATTTATATAGCCTATGTCACTACTACAATTTAGACAAATCCAACGACACCTCATATGTCAAAAACCGTCCAGCCGTTTCGGCTGTAGGGCGTGCCAAAGAAATGGACGTATGTACATACATACATACATACATACATACATACATACATACATACATACATACATACATACATACATACATACATACATACATACATATATACATACATACATACATACATACACTCGAAAAACATAACCCTCCTTCTGTCGCAGTCGGGTAAAAAAGTCGTGCATTACAACCGTCCATAGGCATATTGCAAATGCGGGTTGTAATTTTTTTTTTTTTCGATTAACATTTCATGGTGAAAACATTTATTTGTAAATATTATTTTACAATATAATATAATCGACAAATCGATTTAGAAAAGTCTAAATAAACATATGTAGGTATATAAATATAATAAACAGAATAATTAAAAAATAAATACTAAGTACATATAATTATTTCGTTTCATATAGGACTATCACAATGTTGTTATAAAGAATGATCAATTGGACCATAATATGAATATAGCTTACTATCAGATCTAGTCGAGAACATTATTACTAAAATTTAAAAACATTGAAACTGTTTACTTATTTGAAAACTAGATCTAAGATAACTGCCGAAGTCTTTGAAAATGGTAAAAAATGAAAAAAATATTAATAGTAGGATGAAAAAAAAGAAAAAACCCATTGAAAAATGAAGAGAATATAACAAAAACCGGTGGGAGGGATGCGCTGTGCCGCGCTTCCGGCTGCATGGGTACCACCATCTTGCTTGTTTCTTCCGTGAAACAGCTTTGCTGTGTTTCGGAAACAAGGGAAAGACAGGCAATGTCATTACTGGCACCGAGACTTAACATCATATGTCTCAGGATAGGCAACACATAAATGAGTTGGCTGGGCTAGTTCCAGGTAAACTAGTTTATGTTCATGGGCGACGTCGACCACTTACCATCTGGTGGCACGTCTGCCAGTTTGCCTATCCAACTAACATAAAAAATAAAAAAAATTTTTAAGGAAAAATGATTTACGGGCGATCTGAGGTGTAGGGTAAAAAATGGTTTATGTCGATTTCCGGCAAAACTACAAGTCCTATGGAAAAAAATTTAATAGCAAAGTTGTAAGTAATAAAAAGATCTACAACTTTTGTTTTTACACTTTTTTCACATAATCTCAAAATTTATGTGAAAAATTCAAATAACCAAGTTTTGGTTTTTTATTTTTATCTTTTAATTATTTTTTTTTTTTACGAAATTTGGTGAAACCTCTTTTTATGTCCCAAATACCCTATTGGCCCTATTTAATGGGCTTTCCGCAGCAATCATATATTGTAAGAATTAGTTGAATTATTATTGAACTATGCGTCTCAAAAAAATCAAAAGATCAAGGTTTCAATAATATTGTAATCAAGCTGTCTCCATATAAAAGTTGTACCTACGAGATACATTCTCTTTAATATGGTTGGAATGTTAAAAATAACCTTTTTTATTCATCTTTATCTATTATTTGATAATATTGTCATATTTTGAATTTGGCAATTACTATTCAAAATAATTGTTCTTATCTGACGGAGTGCACGTGAGTTACCTACATCATCAATTTTTAAATTTCGCTCGTTAAGTTTGGCTTAGGTAAGTGATTCGCATTTGAAGGTAGGGGGTAAGTTATTCGTATTAGGTAGGTACCTACACATCTGGTAACGTAGTACCTCAATTACTTAAATATTATATACGATAAAGACTCTAACGAACGTAGTGTGAACTATTTATTGTACTTTTGTAACCTGTGCAATTTGGTTGGCTGGCATCTCGTCTTGTTCAGAGGCGAACTGCGGCGGGGGCGGCAAGACGGGCGGCAGGGCGCGCGGGTGCGAGCGAAGCCCGCCCGGGCCGGCTCCCGCGCGCCCCTGCATACGCACACGCAAAGACGAACCGCGAAAACCACGACGAAGTGAACACACTTAACACATTGCTTGTCACGTACCAAAATATACACAACTGCACACGTTTATCGAACTCACAATCAATAAATCGATATTATTTCAACTAAAATTTTTCATTAGTAGTTAGTACCTATAGAATCTAGAGCAAAATGATATACATACATACTGAAATAAAAATGAAAGTAACGTCACGATCAATGTCGCGATTTAATCAATAAAAACCTTATGTTGGATATTAAAATAGATATTATTTTTGTCAGTTCCTTGTTGTCTAACTACATCAGCACTAAATTAAATATAATTACTGTACCGTAATTATAACATAATCCTCCTCCGTGAGGCTATTACTCAGAAGTAAGGCTATTATAAGTTGCCATAGTACAATATTGTGTACCTATACAATATGTGTGTACTAATCATTGTATATCCACGTTTAAATAATATTATTTATATGATTTAATTAGTCTCACGTAGTTATAATATCTAGGACTCCTGAAATTGGGTCAGCGTGAGAATTAAAAACGTAGAGAATACCTGAGTTACGGTGTTCAGTAATTATGAAAAAAGTATTGAATGAATGCAGCTGCGTTTTATTGAGTTGAATATCTGTGTAGCGCCAATATTGTACGTTTGAAATCTAAAAAATATTTTTGAATATTATATTCTTAAAATTTGGTTGATATATTGATTGCGAGCAATGATTTTAATAGGCAGTTGTAAAGTTGCTAGTTCGTTATGAACTCTTGTCATATATGTATAATGCTGACATAACTAGCTAAGCCCCACTGGTAGTTGTAAAATTCGTAAAAATTTTCAATAGTATACTCATAATAAATAATCGTTGCTTTAACTTATAGTATAGGTATAATTAGAAACTAAATTGTGATAGACTCTATTACTACTCCACAAAGCCTATTACAACAAAAATTAAAAAGGAATAATTAAAATATTAACTACTATCGAGACTGTTAGATACATACTTAACATAACTAATGCTAAAACTAAAAAAGTTTTATAAAACTTTGTAATAAATAATTAGTATACGAGAAAATAAGCTGTATAAAACTATGAAATTCTCGCATCAATGTGTAGGATTTCATGATGTTTTAAAATAAACAAGAGGACTAATTCTTAGCGTTTTATTAATTCTATTATCGTATAATATACGAGTAGACGACTTGCGGCGCGCCTACGTTAAATCCAATAATAGAAAGGGTAAATAACCCTTACATTAACAAACAATAAACTTCAACATGAATACTTTAGCCAACTGATTATTTTACTTTCTTTAAATATTCCTTGTGTAGTATTTTGTAGCATAACAAAAATAAATGTTTAAATGTATTGATAAACACTTCGACGTGAGTCAAAAACAATGTATGCAGCGTGAATGATGCGTCACGAACTACTTTCGCTCAAAAATAAACATTATGGAAAATATAATCCTCTTAAGACTAATAAATTTTTTTTTTTTTTATTCTCTTCGAATTGATTGTCAGCTGATGATAACGAAACGAGCACTTAGTAAGTTATATACAATAAAGATCATTAATAATTCTCAAATGTTTTTTTTTCTTATTTCTTAAAGAGGAACTCACAAATCGACATAAAAGAAATATTTATACATATTTAATCTAGTATCCAAAAATTCTGTGTCATGAGAATTAGTACAAGAAATTAGGCCAAACTATGACGTCCTTGGTAACAAACAGTGTACCTATTAATTAAATTAATCTATATATACACTGTTCGTAAGGTAATGAGTTAAAACGTATTCTAAAATACTATAAAATATTTTACAAATACAGTGTATTAATGAAATATAATATATTTCACCCAATTTTTTTGGTTAAGCTTGCGAGTTTTGCGCATTGAGACGCGCCGACTTCGTGATTGTACAAAAAATCACCTTTAATTTCAAATAGTAACTTCGGCAATATTTGCACCACTTAATTTAATATAATCAAAATTAAAACCAGCACAATGATAGGCTGGTTGTATTTGGAAAATAAATGGGGTACAGGGATACGTTCGAATAGGAAGTTCACGACATTTATTAGGCGGTGGAACCGAACGGCGCGGCGCCTGACGCGAGACTGCCCTCCCGACGCCCTCACATCTGCCACCCTTCCAAACGCCAACAAAACGCAGATTACGGAGACACGTTTATTAGCCAAAATGCTACTTAAACTTCGATCACTCTAAAAAAACCTTAAACAATGCTTAGCTCCTTACTAAAATACAGAAATAGCCCTTGGTGCATAATACAAACTATAAAATTATAATATTAAGTCTCTTGAAATGATCTTCTGTAATTTCACACCTGAGTTATTTGTAAAGGCGGACGTGGAGGTTGACGGTGTGATGAATTCGGAGATCGTTGGCAACATAATTGTTGAAGTGTTCGAAAATGACGAGAACACTCCGTTCTCGTCGGAAGCCGAAACCATTTTCGGGAATTATTAGCACCAAATGTCGCAAACATTCTATCTCCAGGTTTTGAAGTGTCGTATATAATTTTTGGGCTATCGAGTTTCTCAGAATTTGGAGCAATGCGATATTTAGCCCCTGATATGACCTTTTTAATGCCATTAACACTACGATAAGTTGAATTTTCACTATTTTGTTCCAATTGTGTTTCCGTTTTCATTACTGAAAGTTGCATCGATGGTGGCGATGAAATAAAATTATTATCTCTTCGAAGAAAACTTCTTATTCGGCTTAAAACTGTTGCCGGTGGATCCGTGTTCGTACCCACGGTACAAAAGCGCGGCCCCATATCACAGTCAATAGGCACAGTGGTAGAAACGTAAGGTTGAGAAGGAAGAGCCGAGGATAAATCTTCATTCTGCTGATAAGCCAGTTGTAATGTGCTTATGCTCAAAATTGGTTCTGGAGGAGGCCATAACTCTCTTGTTGGCGGAACAGGAGAGGGTCTCTCTCCCAACATTCGCCTTGCAAGTTCGGTCGGCTGCCATAGAGAACTAGTTGCTAAGTTTCCGTGCGTTTTCATCACGATCCAAGTGACCACTAACTGTGCAAAAGCATATAGGCTAATCCAATACTAGGTTTTTTGCACTTGTCAGTATTCACAGATAAATGTACACCTTCTAACATTTACTTTTATTGGATTATAGATTAATATGACTAAAACTCAAATAATTGTCCTTTTTTTTACTTCATGACTTTTTTTGTAGTAGTTTTTTTTTAGGCATTTGTGCTAAATAATATTAAAACTTAATTTACTCTATACTATAAAATATAGTAACTGTCCGTAAATTATTTTAACATCGGAACTGTTTATAAGTACAGATCTAACTCCGCCGCGCTACTTCAAGCAAACCTCAAACTTACAATATAGTATTCATAAAGTAATTCTCAACCAGTAGCCGTTACTTAATTGGGTATCAACTTTGATTTTTCAATCTGTACAGAGATTTTTTTTTTATTACTAGCAAGTATTACATATTATTCGCAATTTTAAACCACTTAAAACTACTTATACTTTTCTTTTCAAAATAGCTGTACAAAATGGTTCATTTGCGCGTTTTTTAGCCAGCACAAAAAGAGAATTCTCAATTTCATTTTTCATTTTTATTACTTAATTGTTTCACTCTACCCATTCAATATATACGTAATAAAATACAATACTTATTATATAATCCATATAATAAATATAAATAAACTTACGCATCATTCATTACATGTTATTAATTTTTATTATTATTATTTTTAATTAATAGTCTCTAACTTTCTAATACTGTCTACTTTCGCTATCTGTGCACGCATTGTAAAATATAATCAGACTTTATTTTTGTATATCAATGTATAGCTTTTACTGACTGTAATTAAATCATGTGTGCAAAATATTTTTTTTTTTCACTGAGTAGATCAAATATAATAATTACCCCAAGAGAAATAAAAAAAAATCACCAACTGAAAGATTTTTTTTAACGACGACCATACGGAAACTGAACATTAAGATTAGGATATTTCTATCAAAAGCTATTACAACCATTAGGATTTTGACAAATCTTCATTTAAAATAATCATACCACCGTGCGGTAACCAGTAGAGAATAGTCCCGACCTCTTTCTTGACGAGGTGTCGTAAAAGGTAACTAAGGCCATAGCGGTGGCAAACAACTATGCTATGTGCCATCAACTATGCTCCGACCTGGGTGGTGATGGGCAGCAGCGTCATCATATCCAAACACAGCAAACTCACTCGCCAACACGCCTGCCAAGCGTGGCAAGTATTGGCGAATCCCCCCATATGAACAGTAAAAAAGAGCCCAGGCCCCTAGTCCCCAGTCGCCCTACTATTCCCCGCTACGTCAACGACCCGGATAACGAGGGGGTGCTAAGAATCTCCGGGTGAGATTCCGCTGCCACCCACGACGAAACCTGGCCCTGGAAGTCACACACAACATTCGCAGCCTGAGGTTTGATGAAAGGATTGTTGAGCTAGAAAAGGAAATTTACAGGTTACAATGCGATATACTGGGTTTATCTCAAGTCCGAAGAGAAGGGGATGACACGATAGCCCAACAGTCCCAAGGAGGGGTCGGGTATATGGTCCGCGGGTCCCTAATTGGCAACATTGTGACCATCGGAAGTGTGTTGTACGAACAGGGTTGCGTACCTTATACTCAGAGTATCTGAAAGATACTCGCTGAAGGTCATACAGGTATACGCACCGACCTCGGCACACCCAAATAAAGAAGTAGAGGTTATGTATGAGGACATCAGTACAGCCATACATACAAATAAAACCTACTTCAATGTTGTCGTGGGGGACTTAATGCGAAGATAAGCAAAAGAGGAGACGATGAGCTGAGAGTGGTGCAATTTGGATATGGACAGCGGAACCAAAGAAAACAGAGGCTGGCAAATTTTCTGGAGGAGGAACTCTTTATGCTGAGCTCCTTCTTCCAGAAGCCGTCTCATTGGAAATGGACCTGGATAAGTCCTGATGATTCCACTAGGAATGAAATAGACTTCATCATGACCACCAGACGACAGATATTGAAACAGGTATGTGGACAAGGCACCATAGACCCAAGTCAAATTTTATCATATAATGTACAATATGAACTTTATAATTGATACTTTTAACAGTTTTGGTTAATTTATTTTTGCAAAAATAACAATATGCTATAATAACACCATAATAACAAATATTGGCACAACACTTACCCTAAAATAATGCTTCATTGCCCTAACCAAATGCTATAATTGTCATTATTATTATATTAATTTTATTATACACATACTTTGTGTAATAAAATTGTAAATTTCATGTGTTTGTACATTTTCAATTGTTTCACGAAAATTACTGCAGGTCTAAAAACACTAATTATGAACAATGATATAATTTTTAGAAACATCTGTCTGTTTGAACATACATGACTGTAGAAGTACTAGGTTATTAAAGAAAAAAAGTCAGCAAGAAAATCATAAAACATATCCCTGAGTAAGTTCTTAATTTATTTAAAATCAATTCATTCAATCAAAAGATATTGTAATTTTAATTAGGGAGTAAGTTAACTATAGGATAAGAGTAGGTGAGTTGATGGATTTAATGTTATTTCGAAAAAGGTAATAACTTAATACAAAATAATGTTTCATGGCATAAAATTATTAATTAATATTAAAATTTAAAACCCACTAAATGAAAAAAGAATATTTAGGAAATTGGAATGTTTTAAGTAGTAGAAGTAAATTAAATAAATCATTTAAACTATCAAATAAAAAAGTAAAACCTATTAGTTGGCTACACCCATGGGCGTAGCGAGGTACAGGCAGGGGGGGCAGCTGTGCCCCCCCCCCCTAGAAGAGCGGTTGGTCACTGATAAAAATGATTTTTACATCTATTCTTACTCTAAGCAAGGTCACTAATAACGATAAGTGAAACGAATAAAAGAACACCTCAACTAATAACGTGAAATACTCATATAATATGTTAAAAACCACGATTAAAACAGTACAGTCTTGAATTTTCTTTACCTGCCCCCCTCTACAAAGAATCCTGCCCCATTGTATTAGAAAGCCTATTTGTTGACAAATAGTATAAAAACCTTAGCTAGCAATCATAGGAGCTTGACACTAATGATAAACTTCAATGCGGGTGATATTGCACCATTGGCATCAGACATCTTTGATAATTATTATAATTACTTCTTACCTTCAGAGGTCGAGTGATGGTGACTGTCTCTATCATGGTAGTTGATGCCATTTTGATATGTATTTACCTATGACCAAACAAAAATATATAGTTCAGTTTTCTGATTTTATTTTTTACTTTCTGTCATAAAAAAACAAACTTATAACTCGAATTCTTACAACATTTACACATATATAGAAAATAGCAAAATATTGAAATAACTATATATAGAAAACAAATGCATGAAAAAGAAAAAAATTAAACAATTCAGTTATCCAATGTTGAGTATGAGACATTAATAATTTTATTAGTTTCCTAACAATATAAAAAAAAAATTTAAATTCAGTTTAAATCAGTATTAAGTATATTAAAATAAATAAAGTTTAACAAAGTAACTACTACTATTTCTTTTAATATTTTGTAATAAACTAGACTCAAAATTGTATTATTAACAAGCACAATTTACTTTAAATAAGTAATCTCAACTAACTATAAATTGTTACTAACTTTTGTACTGCAAATTTGTTAGTAAAAAATAAGTCTTTGTAATGTAATAAATGCAGGAATGATTGAACCATCGATTGAATATAAACTTGTATTAAATAGTTTCTGAGCCAGATTAACTTTGTGGCATATTATTATAATAAATGTTAATCTTGTTCTAGAAAAGAGTAAAATCGCCAGTGAATTTTATCTCAGAGGTCAAAGCAATATGACATTATTATCCTTCACATTTATACATACAAACCAATAAAGAAAACATGTTTGTTAAAAGACGATCATTTCTGTATAGTTAGTTATAATTTTAATATTACATAGAGAAAATATTTACAAACGCTTTACGAAAGTAAGGACATGTTAATGATCATATATAGGTACTTACATTAGTTTAGTTATATTCAACGAGTTTTTGATTTGTAATTTTGTATAATCACTACGAGAACGAGTAATAAATTCAATCAATACAATGGCAAAATCACACAAAGGTACTATTTCTTTTAATATTTCTGACACAATAACATAGCTTCAATCATTTTTTTTTTTTTTTGGGATTTTATGACCTGGTATCTACAACCTTTAGGTCAACTCTTATTATTAGCTTCAATCAAGCTTCAATGCACAGATTAAGTATTAGTTACTAGTACCAAAGAGTATATAATCACTACGTTATACTAGTACTACCATGGAATTATAATGTACTAGCGTGTACTAGGTACAACTGGAAGGCTTATTAGTAAAATCCTGTTAAATAAAATTGAACTCTATATGTATTTCGATATCGTTGTTTTTAGAATATCAAAATACAGAGTAAAAAACGGTCTCGACAGAGAACAATTTAAGCTTCGTTGTGTCTCTTTCGCACGATTGCCATGTAAAATATTTGATTCCTTTAGTAGAATAAAATTGTCTAAGAAATGAAAATTAAAACGTACTTATTTGCATAATATGATAAACTTATGTGAGTACCGCAGATGTACTAAAACAAATTACTTTCGCGTACAGTTTTACTTATTAAGAACAAAAATATTTCTCACAATAGCGCCGTAGGTAATTAGTAAATATTATAAATTTATTACTAGCAATACCGGTGTCATGTCAGCTGTTGTAATTTAATGGCGTCTCGTTCATTGTTCTAAGTGTTGACAAGGACGGGTGAAGTTTTGAAACCTCTCTTTCGGCTCGCGCTTATAATCTGAGTGAACCTTCCAGTTGTACATAGTACATAATAATTCCATGGTTACTACGTATTCAACAGAGACATGATACTTACAACTAGACAGTGTACAAAAAAATTTTGTTTTGCTAAAATGAGATCTATTCTTTGACTGTTACGGTAGGTATTTCCCTATAAGCGGTAGCTAGCTAAAAGCGGTCCGAGCGAGAGCGCTCCCGCTGGTAGTGTGTCCTTGTCTAACGTCTTGCCAGCTCACATAATCATTTCGTTCGATAGAAATGGTAGAAAATAAAATACTTTTCTTTTTAATAATTTACTAATACGAACGGTTGGTAAACTTAGAAACGTATTTAGACGTATTTCTACAATGGGTACGTTCGCGGGCCCTCTTCTAATTGATAATTCATCACTTTTATAGGATTTTTTAATCTATGCATTCCACAAACCACATGCGCGGAAACGGAAATGGGACATGCGCAATAGTTTTTTATTTATCAGTTTTTAATTAAAGTAATAAGTAGTGAATAAATGTAAGAAGATAATTTTGTTTATCTTTTATGAACAATAGCAAACAATTATTTACTAAAGTTTGACAATTAAATTCAGTTTTGGATTAAAGAAGTAACATTTCCGCGCATGTGGTCTGTGGAATGCACAGATTAAAAAATCCTATAAAAGTGATGAATTATCAATTAGAAGAGAGCCCGCGAACGTACCCACTTGTCGATAATTAATAAATCAATTGGTTGTATTTAAAAAAAATTTATACTGAGCAAAAGGTAGTATTAGATATTTGGGACTGGTAATACTAAATGTAAGATGGTGGTTTGATTATTTGGTTGATTGTCGTGTTTTGATTTGCGATTGTGTCAATTTTCTTACTAAATTTGATTGTTTTTCCATGAAAAATGGTGAATTCTTGTTGTGTGACAGGGTGCAATAATGAGTCTTATTCCGGTAGTCGCTTTTCTTTCTTCGAGTAAATAAAAAAAAAATGGTTGTCTGTAAAGTCGGTTTACAGACGATAATTTTTACGTGATAACGTCATAAGAAAACATAGATGTAGAATTGTATACTTTTATGAATCGAATTGAATTATTATCACATATATAATATGATAGTGTGTATTACTTTAAATATATATGATAGTGTAGTACTTTATATATATATGATAGTGTGATATTCAAGATTTTCCAATCTGAGTTATTTTGTTAAGGATACTGGATAGGAAGATGATAGAAAAAGTAGGAAATCAAGGGGAGTGTTTCAAGTGGTACTCTCTACCAAATAATTGACAAATCACAAAACAGTAGGGGTGTGCGATAATTATCGATAATTCGTAAATACTCGATAATATTCCATTCGATAATTATCGATAATTATCAATAAGTGTTATTCAATAATTTTGATCCCATAATTATCGATAATTTTTCATTCGATAAATATCGATAACTATCGACCGATAATTATCGATAACTTTCGTCAACTATCGATAATTTTTATCCGATAATTATCGATAACTGTCGCCAACTATCGATAACTTTTCCTTCGATAATTATCGATAACTGTTCATACGATAACTATCGATAATCATCGATAGTAAAATTATCGATATTTTTTATCGATGAACATCCCTACTTCTACCAAACAATTGACAAATCACAAAACAGTAGGAGTGTGCGATAATTATCGATAATTCGTAAATACTCGATAATTTTCCATTCGATAATTATCGATAAGTGTTATTCGATAATTTTGATCCGATAATTATCGATAATTTTTCATTCGATAAATATCAATAACTATCGACCGATAATTATCGATAACATTTCCTTCGATAATTATCCATAACTATCGACCGATAATCATCGATAACTTTCGTCAACTATCGACAATTTTTATCCGATAATTATCAATAACTATTCATTCCATAATTATCGATAACTATCGATAAAACGATTCGATAATTATCGATAGTAAAATTATCGATATTTTTTCCGATGAACATCCCTACAAAACAGTTCGCGTGTAGATTGCGTGGCGCCACTGTCTCTTTTACTCGAACGCGGTCCAATGGAGTGTAAGACAGAACGCTTAGGCTAATCGTGCTTCTCTATCGCTTGTTCTGCGCGCGAAAAGGGCTATCCGTTACATATATAAAATGAAATGTAAAGAATCCCTGAGGGAAAAGTTTAAAGAAATCAATATTCTGACCTTTGCATCGCAATATATCTATGAAAATATAATGTATATACGTAAAAATAGGCATTTGTTTGTTAGCCGTAGTGATCATGCCTTGAATAATGTAACACTCAGGAACGGCCACAAACTAGCGCTTCCTAAATGTCGGCTCAGTAAAAAAAGTCGTTCCTTTATTGGAATGTCTATTATAATTTACAATAAAATACCGGTTGCGATTCAATCTCTGCCTTTACAGAAGTTTAAAAAAACTATTAAGCAAACTTTGTGTCGAAAAGCTTATTATGACATAAATGAATTTCTAAATGATAAAAAGGCATGGGATTGAATATAACTCGGCCAGGCTATCAATATGTAAATTGTCACTAGATATAGATATACAATTTTGTGAGCAGGTGGCATGTGTTGATTTCGGCATATACGATTGGCTGTCTCGTGTTTGTCCTAATCATTTCATGGTCATTCTGTGCATTATTCATTTATTTGTATGACGCTTAATTATTTAAAAGAGTACCGAGAGTTTTTTTCCGCCGGCTTTTTTTCCTCTCGGCCAACACTAGGGACATTAGATTAAGTTATTTATTGTAACATTTAATAAAGCCGATGATATAATAATAGTAATGTTATGTCTACCGAGACATTGACTTGTAATAATTTGACGTATTTGTTTTAAATGAATTTTTTTTTTGACATTCGTTAAGTGTGTAAAATCACCTTATGACGAAATAAATATTTTCATTTCATTTCATACCCCCCCCACCCCAGCCTGGAAATATGAGAAATAAAAATTAAAAAAAATACTAATCGACGTATTTTTAATAGCACTTTCCAAAATTGTTTATTATTAAAATAGCACCCTCCTAGTTTACGAGTAAAAAATTAATAAAGATATTACACGCTACACCATCGATATCATTTGAAATACTTCGAATTTCGTACTTTTTGCACAGTGGAAAAACTGCACCCTACTCGAAACTAATTGCACTATCATTAGAATTTCACAAAATGCAATAGTTTTTGCAGCAAACAAATAAAACGTAATCAGTCTGGGGAAGACCACTGTCAAATAGTTCCTTGTAGAGGGCGCCAACGCCATATATTAAATATTTGTTATTGTTACTGGAAGCTGTCAAACTCCATAGAAAATTAATAAACTTCGCGATTTTTTACGTTTTAATAATAAATGGGTCGGTGTGTGGTTTTCGGGTGTGAAGAAATTGGTTCACATAAATTCTCCTCCCCTAAGAAGTAAATATGAAAGAGCATTGAGAAGAGTGAATTTTAAAGCAATTGATTATTCTAGGTTATATACTAAGCACTTCAAAGTTACAGATTTTGAAACAATTTCTAAGGAAACTGGTATGCATATTATAATAAGATAATGAATAGGTTTAGTAAATATTGTGATAAAACAGCCACAAACCTACTACTGCTACCAACTTGTTACATTAGTACTCACATTATACTTGTATTTATTTTAGATTTCCCAATTCAGCGGAAATTTTTAAAAAATCTGCAATACCAACCCTGTTTTCTTGGAATGGTGCGTCAGGTCAATACATTTCTGCACGAGCTGAACGTTTGGAAAGAAGAAATCATGTGATATGTTCAAATTAGTGTTGAGTACTTTATCCCCTATGGCATACAGCTTAAAGTATAAGATAAGTCAAGTTATCAATATCGCAATTGAAGACCAATTAAGAAAAAAATGTGATTATGAACTATCAAAATTTTTTGGTATTGGTAAAACTTTAGTATCAAATATTTTTATTACCTGGCTTAATTTTACATATGACATGTGGTCACTCATTGATATTTGGCCTGAAAGGAAGTTAATTGACTACTAAATGCCTGTGCAGTTTAAGGCAAACTATGTAAACACTAGAATAATAATAGATGGAACTGAAATTCCAATTACAAAACCTAAAAACCCATCATCACAGCAGGCTACATTCAGTTTCTATAAAAATAAAAATACAATGAAATTCTTAGTATGTGCTACACTCGGGGCGTTGTTTACCTACTGTTCTGAGGGTTATGGTGGCTCAACTTCAGACAGGCAAATGATTGAGAGAAGTAGTTTACTTGAAAAATGTCAACCCAGAGATAGTATTATGGCAGACCGTGGATTTAATGTGCAAGATTTATTTGCAGCAAAAGGCATAGGTATAAATAGTCCCGCCTTTTAAAAAGGAAAGTCTCAAGTAAGTGGTTTAACAGTGAAACGGGATAGACAATTAGCTAGCCAATGAGTTCACACTGAACGTTTAATAGGTCTAAGTAAGACCTTTAACATATTAAAATCGGATTTAAATCCTTATTATGTACCCTAGGGGTAATTTTTTCTCAAATTTTCTTTAATTATATAATGTTATGTAATTTCAGGGAAGGTATTGGAAATAAACAAAGATTATGACACATATATGAGTTTTATTCATAATTTCTATAAATAAACAAATATATATATATATATATATATATATATATATACTTATAAAAAATAAAATAAAAAAATCTTCTTAAAATAATTTTCATAAAAATTAATCAGGTCTTTCAATATATTATTGATAAATTATTGTTCATCTCTGTTGATAAAAAGTACTTTCATGTCCCTTAAATGTATACATAATTAAATTACAAAATTTATTTATAGTAAAAAAATAGTTAAAAATAATTGTCCTTGAATTTGGTAATAAAAGACACAAGTCTTTTTTAACTCCAATTCACTGTGTGCTATTTATACATAGATAAGGCACAGTAGATTCATTTATAAAATAATTCCTGCTTGCATAGAGACACTTCACCTCAACTATGGTATAAATAATACACATATAAATAAATACATAATACACCCAGACTCAGGGCGGGAATCGACCCCACGACCCTGGAGCAGAAAACAGTTCCACTGCCAACTGAGCCGCGGGCCAGTCAAATTATTATTAGCTCAGATTGATCGAAGGCTCAGTCATTTATTAGCTCCTAATCATTTATTAGTCAAATTTAAAAAACTAATGGAATAGAAAATATTTACTGGAGGGTATTGTGAATTATTAATATACATTATATAAGTTATTTAAATTAAAATAAATAAAATTCAGAATCAAAGATGATGTTAACTCTTTTATGCCTACCCGCATAAAAGTAATAAGAAATATATAAAAGTAATAAGCAATATATAAAAAAGTAATATATAGTATAAATTGTTTTGGAGAACTCCGTTAATTTAAAGACAATAATAGGTATGTAATATTTTATAATTAATATCAATAACCATATTAAAATTACAGAACCAAAAACTTTTATTTTAACAGTAGGATTAATTACACTTATTCAAATTAAATCTGCAATCAGTCTTAACCTATAACAATCGTTTTATGTGTTATTGCATTCTGCAATAGAATATCATGCTAATTTTTATATTGCATAATTGTTTAGTTGTAAGACTATTCTTATTTTTATGCAAATCATTTCGTACCTCCCATGTATTGTTTAATTTACGACAATAACAAACATAGTGGCCTATTCCTGATGGAATATAAGGAGGTATAAATTCTATTACCCCTAATAAAACAAAAACATTTCCATTTAATGTGATCGTTGTGGGAATTTCTTGTAAATTAGATTTTACATCCCTCAGGCTAGACTTTTGTGATAGAACATAGGCATCATCAGTATCTATTGCCAAGTATTGTCCTATTGATTTTTGAAGAAGAGCACTACTTTTTTTACAGTTATTGCAGTACACGTTCTTGTTATTAAAATATTCTTGAATATCCGATTGTAATGTAGAATACTGATACTTTTGTATTATGTTTATATTTGGTATAGGTATAACAAACTTTTCAACCGCATTGAATTGTTTGCAACTTGTGCAGGTTGTAATATCTTTCATACACTTATAGCTTTTCATCAATCTTATAAACATGTTCTGTATATTTCCCTCACAATCAATTATGCCACTTTTAGGTGTAAAAAACGAATTAAGTATATGTGCTCGACTAGCATACAATGCACTATTAACGCCAGATATGGCATATTCATGAATTATACTTGCATAACAAAGATTTTGGTAGGATAATCTACTATTTTTATTATTGTCTATATAATCTCTAAATGATTGCACATTACAGTAAGCGTGGCTCAATAATTCTGTAATAGAATCAAAACAACACGTATTTGAAAATGAAATCTTTTTGCCATTTAAAGATCTTGGCAGTAAAAGGTTGCCATTTCGAATAACACTTTTTGTCTTAGCAGTTTTTAATGGCTTCTGAAGTTTTATTAATATTTCAGGGTCAGGTGATACATATGTGCCACGCTTTTGTAATTCTTTATCAACATTTTCACTATCACAAATAACTTTATCATCGTTTATCGAGGAAGTAAATCGAACATTGCTAGAGAAATCAATAAAATGATTACTTGATTGATTTTTATGATGATGATCATCGTTACTTTGTGCAGGTTCCATTGAAGTTCCCATACAAAGCTCTGGCACTGATGTTTCTATTTTTGAGTAATTATGATCATGATTATGTGGTACTGCGAATAATATTTCATTCCCATTCCCCTTAAAATTAATAAAGTTTTCATCTGTTTTATTATATGTAACAATCTCATTTTTTTCAGCGAATAAATCCTCAGTACATCCTGTACCAGTCAATTCTAAAACTTCTTCACTAATGATGGTATCAAAGGCCGTTTGTGACAATTCTGGAATTGCTTCTTCGGTGTACTTATTTTTCCACCTTTCTGTAGCATGGAGATGCTCGTTATATCATCTATTTGGTGTCTCTTAAAGTTGTACGCACATGGAAGCTTTTCTGCAAGATATATTTTACTGAACAGAATATCAGGCCATCCAGGTTTTAAAACATGACCCTTTTCACCATTTTTATACAACTTCTCAATTGGACTGATTTCCTCCCATTCATTCAAATCAAACCTTATATTAAATGTGATGATATTCTTCAGAGATTTCTTTTCTTTTTTCAGTTTAAATTCATCATAATGATCCGAAGAATCACTAGAAACATTGCTATCATGTTCTTTGTCACTAATTATATTATCGTTTGACAAATTCTTGTGCCTTCTATAGTTTGATAATAAATTGCCAATATCTTTTTTCACTTTTTTATTATATAAGTTTAGTGGTTTTATTATGAATAATGGTTGTTTGTGATTTAGGCGATTATATATTTCAAGCCAAACAACATCACTTTTCTTCTTTAAAACCCCATTGTTGTAAATATCAAAGTCTATCAGTTCTTCAAATATTTCTTTATAACTAAATGCTGCCTTTGTTTCAACCATTTTTACATTAAATTAGACTTTCTTTATAAAGAACTTTCTTCTATTATATTAATTACTTATTGATTATTTCAAATATGTATAACTATGTATTTTACGTTCATTGATTTGTTTATTTATTTTTAGCACAGAGTACATTGAGTGTAGGGGTAAGATATGCTTTATTATATACTCTTTGATATGCTTTGATATGCTTTATACCAAAAATATACTGATGAAACACTAAAGTACCAGATTTCAGTTACAAAAATAATTAGTAAGTAATAAATGTATGTGTTTTATGAACATAGATTATGAATTTAAAATTACTCTTTCCGTTTGTGCAAATTTGAAAATTATTCTGTTTTTTCCATGGAATTATTATGTACTATATACAACTAGTACATAATAATTCCATGGTTTTTTCTCAGAAATCGCGGGGATGTTATGAATAGGGATCAGGGTCAGGGTTGCCAGATGAGTATAAACACATACATGCACGGAAGCTGTTTTTACTCTTCCGTGGTATAGTGTATGTATGTATGTACATTACGTAAACTTTTAAGGTTTTTTATTATTTTAATTTTGCATTAAAATAAAATATACTTGTATTTGTACATGAAAAATTAACAAATTTTCGTTATAATAGAAAGTAAACTAAATTAAAAAAAAAAAGTTTCTAAGGTTTATAACCGCAGTAATATTAGATATTTCAAATTGTTTAGTTGAATATCATACTCAAATACAGTTCCCATAAGTTATTGGGTTATGAAGTAAACTAAATTAAAAAAGTAAGTTGTATTTAAGTTCTAGCACTGTGTACATAAAATTGTTTTCTGGATTTTGAATAATGTTACATCTTTCCTCTTTTCACTCTTCAGTACAACAAATGCAATTCAAGGGATGAGCTACACTGTTTCAGTTCATGTAATCGATACCCGAAATTAGAGCAACAACTTCCCAGATAAAAAAATATTAATCAATACTTACGTAGTTTTTTTCTATCATATATTGTTCTTATGTATATAATAGACACTATAATTATGTTTTTTCTTGAATAATTAACTTACAAGATCGATTTCTCAAAAATCGATTTTTTTTTCAAAGTTATATAAGTTGTATTGTACCTAAAATATAAAAATTTATATGGAAAACCACAAAGTCACCACAATAACCGATTAGTTCAGCACATGAAAAAAAATCTATTTAGAATAATATCCTCATTTTATATAAAATATATATTTGAACATACCAACAAACGTTTAGAATAATATAATATAAATTGGTGTTGTTCATAATTGTAAAAATGGTTTTAGCATTAACCTCGCCTTTTGTATACATACATGTTTTTTACATGTTCATCTTTGAATTTTTTTATCAGTTTCTGTTAGAAGGATGTTATATTATTCAAAATCCAGAAAACAATTTTATGTACACAGTGCTAGAACTTAAATACAACTTACTTTTTTTAATTTAGTTTACTTCATAACCCAATACCTAACTTATGGGATCTGTATTTGAGTATGATATTCAACTAAACAATTTGAAATATCTAATGTGACTACGGTATCAAACTTTAGAAATTTTATTATTATTTTTTATTTAGTTTACTTTATATTATAACGAAAATTTGTTAATTTTTCATGTACAAATACAAGTATATTTTATTTTTATGCAAAATTAAAAAAAAAGTTTACCTGATGTACATACATACATATACTATACCACGGAAGAGTAAAAACAGCTTCCGTGCATATATGTGCTTATACTCATCTGGCAACCCTGATCCCTATCACAGAGTATTATATACTCTTTGTCACAGAGTACATTGTAATAGTAGGGAAATCCCTGTTCATAACATCCCCGCGATTTCTGAGAAAAAACAGAATAATTTTCAAATTTGCACAAGCGACAAGAGTAATTTTAAATTCATAATCTATGTTCATAAAACTAAGATACATTTATTACTTACTATTACTAATTATTTTCGTAACCATTCGTAACTGAAATCTGGTTCTTTAGTGTTTCATCAGTATATTTTTGGTATAAAGCAAATCTAAAAACAAATAAATCAATGAACGTAAAATACATAGTTATACATATTTGAAATAATCAATAAGTAATTAATATAATAGAAGAAAGTTCTTTATAAAGAAAGTCTAATTTAATGTAAAAATGGTTGAAACAAAGGCAGCATTTAGTTATAAAGAAATATTTGAAGAACTGATAGACTTTGATATTTACAACAATGGGGTTTTAAAGAAGAAAAGTGATGTTGTTTGGCTTGAAATATATAATCGCCTAAATCACAAACAACCATTATTCATAATAAAACCACTAAACTTATATAATAAAAAAGTGAAAAAAGATATTGGCAATTTATTATCAAACTATAGAAGGCACAAGAATTTGTCAAACGATAATATAATTAGTGACAAAGAACATGATAGCAATGTTTCTAGTGATTCTTCGGATCATTATGATGAATTTAAACTGAAAAAAGAAAAGAAATCTCTGAAGAATATCATCACATTTAATATAAGGTTTGATTTGAATGAATGGGAGGAAATCAGTCCAATTGAGAAGTTGTATAAAAATGGTGAAAAGGGTCATGTTTTAAAACCTGGATGGCCTGATATTCTGTTCAGTAAAATATATCTTGCAGAAAAGCTTCCATGTGCGTACAACTTTAAGAGACACCAAATAGATGATATAACGAGCATCTCCATGCTACAGAAAGGTGGAAAAATAAGTACACCGAAGAAGCAATTCCAGAATTGTCACAAACGGCCTTTGATACCATCATTAGTGAAGAAGTTTTAGAATTGACTGGTACAGGATGTACTGAGGATTTATTCGCTGAAAAAAATGAGATTGTTACATATAATAAAACAGATGAAAACTTTATTAATTTTAAGGGGAATGGGAATGAAATATTATTCGCAGTACCACATAATCATGATCATAATTACTCAAAAATAGAAACATCAGTGCCAGAGCTTTGTATGGGAACTTCAATGGAACCTGCACAAAGTAACGATGATCATCATCATAAAAATCAATCAAGTAATCATTTTATTGATTTCTCTAGCAATGTTCGATTTACTTCCTCGATAAACGATGATAAAGTTATTTGTGATAGTGAAAATGTTGATAAAGAATTACAAAAGCGTGGCACATATGTATCACCTGACCCTGAAATATTAATAAAACTTCAGAAGCCATTAAAAACTGCTAAGACAAAAAGTGTTATTCGAAATGGCAACCTTTTACTGCCAAGATCTTTAAATGGCAAAAAGATTTCATTTTCAAATACGTGTTGTTTTGATTCTATTACAGAATTATTGAGCCACGCTTACTGTAATGTGCAATCATTTAGAGATTATATAGACAATAATAAAAATAGTAGATTATCCTACCAAAATCTTTGTTATGCAAGTATAATTCATGAATATGCCATATCTGGCGTTAATAGTGCATTGTATGCTAGTCGAGCACATATACTTAATTCGTTTTTTACACCTAAAAGTGGCATAATTGATTGTGAGGGAAATATACAGAACATGTTTATAAGATTGATGAAAAGCTATAAGTGTATGAAAGATATTACAACCTGCACAAGTTGCAAACAATTCAATGCGGTTGAAAAGTTTGTTATACCTATACCAAATATAAACATAATACAAAAGTATCAGTATTCTACATTACAATCGGATATTCAAGAATATTTTAATAACAAGAACGTGTACTGCAATAACTGTAAAAAAAGTAGTGCTCTTCTTCAAAAATCAATAGGACAATACTTGGCAATAGATACTGATGATGCCTATGTTCTATCACAAAAGTCTAGCCTGAGGGATGTAAAATCTAATTTACAAGAAATTCCCACAACGATCACATTAAATGGAAATGTTTTTGTTTTATTAGGGGTAATAGAATTTATACCTCCTTATATTCCATCAGGAATAGGCCACTATGTTTGTTATTGTCGTAAATTAAACAATACATGGGAGGTACGAAATGATTTGCATAAAAATAAGAATAGTCTTACAACTAAACAATTATGCAATATAAAAATTAGCATGATATTCTATTGCAGAATGCAATAACACATAAAACGATTGTTATAGGTTAAGACTGATTGCAGATTTAATTTGAATAAGTGTAATTAATCCTACTGTTAAAATAAAAGTTTTTGGTTCTGTAATTTTAATATGGTTATTGATATTAATTATAAAATATTACATACCTATTATTGTCTTTAAATTAACGGAGTTCTCCAAAACAATTTATACTATATATTACTTTTTTATATATTGCTTATTACTTTTATATATTTCTTATTACTTTTATGCGGGTAGGCATAAAAGAGTTAACATCATCTTTGATTCTGAATTTTATTTATTTTAATTTAAATAACTTATATAATGTATATTAATAATTCACAATACCCTCCAGTAAATATTTTCTATTCCATTAGTTTTTTAAATTTGACTAATAAATGATTAGGAGCTAATAAATGACTGAGCCTTCGATCAATCTGAGCTAATAATAATTTGACTGGCCCGCGGCTCAGTTGGCAGTGGAACTGTTTTCTGCTCCAGGGTCGTGGGGTCGATTCCCGCCCTGAGTCTGGGTGTATTATGTATTTATTTATATGTGTATTATTTATACCATAGTTGAGGTGAAGTGTCTCTATGCAAGCAGGAATTATTTTATAAATGAATCTACTGTGCCTTATCTATGTATAAATAGCACACAGTGAATTGGAGTTAAAAAAGACTTGTGTCTTTTATTACCAAATTCAAGGACAATTATTTTTAACTATTTTTTTACTATAAATAAATTTTGTAATTTAATTATGTATACATTTAAGGGACATGAAAGTACTTTTTATCAACAGAGATGAACAATAATTTATCAATAATATATTGAAAGACCTGATTAATTTTTATGAAAATTATTTTAAGAAGATTTTTTTATTTTATTTTTTATAAGTATATATATATATATATATATATTTGTTTATTTATAGAAATTATGAATAAAACTCATATATGTGTCATAATCTTTGTTTATTTCCAATACCTTCCCTGAAATTACATAACATTATATAATTAAAGAAAATTTGAGAAAAAATTACCCCTAGGGTACATAATAAGGATTTAAATCCGATTTTAATATGTTAAAGGTCTTACTTAGACCTATTAAACGTTCAGTGTGAACTCATTGGCTAGCTAATTGTCTATCCCGTTTCACTGTTAAACCACTTACTTGAGACTTTCCTTTTTAAAAGGCGGGACTATTTATACCTATGCCTTTTGCTGCAAATAAATCTTGCACATTAAATCCACGGTCTGCCATAATACTATCTCTGGGTTGACATTTTTCAAGTAAACTACTTCTCTCAATCATTTGCCTGTCTGAAGTTGAGCCACCATAACCCTCAGAACAGTAGGTAAACAACGCCCCGAGTGTAGCACATACTAAGAATTTCATTGTATTTTTATTTTTATAGAAACTGAATGTAGCCTGCTGTGATGATGGGTTTTTAGGTTTTGTAATTGGAATTTCAGTTCCATCTATTATTATTCTAGTGTTTACATAGTTTGCCTTAAACTGCACAGGCATTTAGTAGTCAATTAACTTCCTTTCAGGCCAAATATCAATGAGTGACCACATGTCATATGTAAAATTAAGCCAGGTAATAAAAATATTTGATACTAAAGTTTTACCAATACCAAAAAATTTTGATAGTTCATAATCACATTTTTTTCTTAATTGGTCTTCAATTGCGATATTGATAACTTGACTTATCTTATACTTTAAGCTGTATGCCATAGGGGATAAAGTACTCAACACTAATTTGAACATATCACATGATTTCTTCTTTCCAAACGTTCAGCTCGTGCAGAAATGTATTGACCTGACGCACCATTCCAAGAAAACAGGGTTGGTATTGCAGATTTTTTAAAAATTTCCGCTGAATTGGGAAATCTAAAATAAATACAAGTATAATGTGAGTACTAATGTAACAAGTTGGTAGCAGTAGTAGGTTTGTGGCTGTTTTATCACAATATTTACTAAACCTATTCATTATCTTATTATAATATGCATACCAGTTTCCTTAGAAATTGTTTCAAAATCTGTAACTTTAAGTGCTTAGTATATAACCTAGAATAATCAATTGCTTTAAAATTCACTCTTCTCAATGCTCTTTCATATTTACTTCTTAGGGGAGGAGAATTTATGTGAACCAATTTCTTCACACCCGAAAACCACACACCGACCCATTTATTATTAAAACGTAAAAAATCGCGAAGTTTATTAATTTTCTATGGAGTTTGACAGCTTCCAGTAACAATAACAAATATTTAATATATGGCGTTGGCGCCCTCTACAAGGAACTATTTGACAGTGGTCTTCCCCAGACTGATTACGTTTTATTTGTTTGCTGCAAAAACTATTGCATTTTGTGAAATTCTAATGATAGTGCAATTAGTTTCGAGTAGGGTGCAGTTTTTCCACTGTGCAAAAAGTACGAAATTCGAAGTATTTCAAATGATATCGATGGTGTAGCGTGTAATATCTTTATTAATTTTTTACTCGTAAACTAGGAGGGTGCTATTTTAATAATAAACAATTTTGGAAAGTGCTATTAAAAATACGTCGATTAGTATTTTTTTTAATTTTTATTTCTCATATTTCCAGGCTGGGGTGGGGGGGGTTCATTTCATTTCATTTCAATTGTGACAATGATGACGTCATCTTCTTCGAACGGGCACCCCTTCATCAATTTACTAGACGTTATCACGTCAAAACAATCTTAATCTTTAGGGTAACCATGAATTTGATTTGGAGATGTACCGGTCAATGACAAGAGTATACAAAATGGGCAATACCGAAACTTACATTTTTTATAAAACACTTAAATTGTTTTGTTGAAGTTAACTTGTCATTTTACTTTGTACCGATGATGTTTATCATTAATAATAAATTTCTTGTATCTTAGAGTTCCGAATAATGAAAACTACTACTTGATTGATGTTTGTGAATTTTCTTCTTTTACAGCCTTTGTAGACAGAGGAGGCCTAAAATATGCTTCAGCATTTGTGTCAAGAGTTTATAAACTAACCGCAAGCGCCCGTGTCAAATAATGGTCGCCATGGCTATATTGCCCATGTCAACTTTTTTTTGACACGGGCATTAGTACGCGAAGTGGACCTGTCAACTACAGGTTGATTAACGTATATTACATTATCACCGGTGGGAAATTACGTAACAAAACGTGAGAAGCCTTGGGCAGTTTTGTGCACTTGGCAAACTAAAAGGTCATTGCCCGGACACTTAAGCGGTTAAATAGAAAAACTTTTTTGGTAATGTCTCCTAATTACCCGAGTGCCGGAGGGTAATGTTTTTATTATTTACACAGTTTGAATATAAAAAAGATGCTTAATATGACATTACATCAATTCTCTCCGAAAATCAAGCGCGTTTCACTTGTCCATCCAAACTCTAACGAAACTCATGAATTGGAATTGACTAAATATATTCATATTAAAATTATACTTGTTCGGGTGCTTACCGCGTTTGTAATTTTATTGAGGTCCCTATATTTCTGCAATGTTTCAATCGCCATGATCACGAGATGGCATGGCAGATCAAAATCTGTCTACTAGAATGGTTTTAGTGTTTTTTTTTTTTTCTTTTACATAAATTAGGTACATACATACCTGTAGGTAGTGTAGTTAGGTTACATCAGTATAAATTATCAGAATACTTACACAATCGTTTGTATAGTTAGTCCTATTTTTTATTTAGTCATGGTCACCTCATTAGAAAGGGACACACTACCACGGGGAGCCCTCTCGCTCGGACCGGTTTTTGTGCCACAGTGCACAGTCTAGTTGTAAGTATCATGTCTCTGGTATTCAATGTTCTGAAATATACCATAAACCATATTGACTTTTATGATCATTGGACGATTGGACATAGAGTAAAATCAGATATTACTATATAAAGTACTTGTTGAATAGAATTGATAAGAAATCATATTAACCTATCTATATAAATAAAACACAGCGAGACGATACACGAATTTTCTTAATTATTTGCAAAATAAATAATACTCTTTATCATTAAAAAATATATTAAAGTTATATATGCCCAACTAACTGTTTTTAATTTTTGTTACTTTTTCATTTTTTAAGGATAAATTGAAAGCTAAGTAAATTGTTTGCTAAATAAATACCTACTTTTTAGTTTTCCAGCAGTTTTATTGCGTTTTTGCTAATTCTATTCTGTTCTAGTCTATGAAAATACTTTAAGTAATACTTATTTTTACTCCGTAAACTTTATCTAAAACAGTTAAGTTCAAATCTTATCTTCACTACACTAGCGCTCTTTTTATTTTACAGTAGTATAGAATTAAAGGACAACCATCTTGTATGGGGGATTAGTTGAAAAGTGGCCACTTTTGTTAATCAAATTATTGTTGAGTGGTTGTTTGAACACTCATTGAATTAGGGCTAGTGTTGCAAATGGAAATGATTTGAAGTTAACAGTTATAAACAGACTGAAGTGTGCTGGGTTGAAAAATTTTGTATATTCTTTTGATTTCTGTAGTTAAGAAATAGAATATATATATATATATATATATATATATATATATATATATATATATATACACGGTGATTTTGAAAGCGTTTTGGAAACGAAAATTTTGGATTATTTATCAATAACAGAGCCTATATATAATGTTAATTTAATTAAAAAAAATTTTTTTTTTCATCAAAGTCGATATTCATATCGTTTACAGAGAAAAAGTGAGAATCGGTAGTAGCGGTATTTAATCACACCTAGACCGTTTATACTACATATAGGTACTATTTATAATATCGAGACACACAAAATCGTATTCGCCAATCAAAACAAACTTGCGCCGGAGTCGCCCAACCAATGACGGCATTGCGCTTGTCGCTTACTACAATCGTTAGGCGTCCTTGGATTTCAGTCGGTCACTAGGTCAGTAATATTATAACATCGTGACGGCATGTTAAGGACGTTTAAATTATTATTCGCCGGAGTTTGAAGATGTTCTTGAGTGTTATGTTAAGTTGAGAGTTAATTGTTTAGGACAGTAATATCTGAGTCAGTAGACGATGTGCCGTTAGCTTACTCGAGAGGTATGTAGGTACCTACTACCAACACGACGGCTGACCCGCTCATTACCCGAGTGTAGTGCATACCTGGACAATAAGATTAGTGATCGGTGGATAGGTCGAGGAGAGCCTGTGCCTTGGCCACCTAGAAGCCCGGACTTAACGCTGCTGGATTTTTTCTTATGGTCGGAAATAAAAAGACTTGTTTATACGCGTGAATATGAAAGCCGTGATGATTTACGCATTGCGATAGTGGACGCTTTTAATAAAGTGAAAAGTGATAGAAACACATTAAGAAAATTAAAAGACAATTGTCTTAAACGTGGACGTTTGTGTATTGAACGCAGCGGACTCCATTTTGAGCAGTTGCTTCGATACAAAGAAGTGTAAATAAACTGTAAATAGGTCTGTAAGTTAATTATTCTGTAGATAGCTCCGATTTTAATTTTATTACATACGCCTGAAACACAGTCCGTTGATAAATTGATTTGTTATGAAAAGAACAATCGTGGTTAATAATCGAAAAAAAGTTTAAATAAAATAGGTATTTCTTTAGGTCCTAAGCCCGTGTAAAGTATGAAGAACAACTTAGAGTCTATCTACGCAAGTACTCGCTAGCTCGCGCCTATTTATCACGTCAGCCGTGTTTCATTGATGTAACATAATGAATGAATGATCAGTGCCTTACTACTTTCCAAGTCGATCGAGTAAAAATGAATATTAAAACAGAAACTTTTTTTAGTCAACATTACAATTGATTTATCCATTTTTATTGGTACTATAGATGATTACAAATTCAAATATTTCGTTTCCAAAACGGCTATAAAATCACCGTATATATATATATATATATATATATATATATATATATATATATGTATATATATATAATATTTATTTTACATTATGTCTTTTATTGTTGTTAATTTATATTGTTTATTACATGTTCAGTCTGTGTTATGACTGCTTTGCTATTTGGCGCTTCCTTTTAAGATCTATCCTAATGCTAATGTGGGGGTCACTCTAATTTGATGAAATTGGACGACTCTTTTCGTAAGAGAAGATGGTACTCCTTTAAAAATTAATTCTATACCAAAGAGTATATATACTCTATGGCATTTTTATAACCACTATATATTCAACGTACTAGCTTGCTACATATATACTAATCTGTGGTGGTTAACCACTATTTTTTAAGGTTGATTACCTATCGTTTACCTATGTATATTGTATAATAATAATTAATTAATAACTAATAAACATTATTTTCTAATTCTTAATTGATAAATTCGTCTACATTCGAAACTTACCCCGTGCTATGTCAAATTGAGTGTTGAAATACCTGCGTTAATGTTGAAGAAACACCGTGCACATTGCAAAAGTGTAAATTATAATTAGAAATGGCGGGAATTAAATCCCTTGCCGTAAGAGGAATACGGAGTTTTGGACCAGAAGAATGTGATGAACAACGTATATCCTTTGAAAAGCCTCTGACTTTAATACTAGGACAGAATGGTTGTGGCAAAACTACTATTATTGAATGTTTACGATATGCGATAACAGGTCAAATGCCGCCGGGTAGCCGAAATGAATGTTTTGTTCACGATGCTAAAGTAAATAGGTCTACGGAAGTTATGGGTCAAGTCAAGTTGAAGGTGATCTTAAATAAAGTTTTAAAAACGAATAAGCGAAGAATTATTATATAGCAAATTTGGCTGCCTAAAGTTTTTTCAAAATCGATTAAAGAAGTATTTATTAAAACTATAAATAAACGCTTACTTTACTTAAATAAAATATATGATATAATTTTTATAGTGCAATTTTAAAACATTTAACTATAGTGGAACTATTCTTATATGACTATTAAATAATGAGAATTATATTATAAAGTTTGTGTAACCTTAGAAATGTTTCAAAATATAAATTCTATTTTGTTTAAAGGTTCTGTAATGTATTGTTAAAAATGACAGTGCTGAGAGACCCTTAGTACGGAATTCTGACACCCAAATTGCCTATTTTCTTGCTAATAGTCTCCATAATCTGATAAGCAAACTGATAACCAGCCTAAAACCATAAATAACCTTTGATATTTTAATCTTAACACAAATTAATGACGATTGTTTACTTTTCTATACATTTTTGCAGATTGTGAATGCTAAAGATAAACAATTAGAGGTATCAAGATCTATGAGAGTTACTGCTTATCAAAATAAGAAACCTAAATTTCAGACATTAGATTCATTTCTTTCAGTAGTAGACGACAATGGTAAAACTAAGGATATATCATCGAGGTGTGCTGATTTGGATTTTGTGATGCATGAAGAGATAGGTTTGTTGAAATTTTTAAAAATGTATGGTATGGTATGGAAAAGGTATATGTTAGGCCAAACTAGTTTAGCAAAAACTGTTAATCCCGTGTAAGTCAAAATATACTATAATTAATTTATGTTTAATTAAATTAATTGTCATTGTCTATTAACTTCGGAATGCTTATTTAGCAGGTCTAAAAAATTATAAGGTCAAGTATGTATATAGTAAACACCTGAATCGTAAAGATTATTATAAGATGGTTGAATCTTGTGCATTGCCCACATTTAATTTTAGTTAAAAGCTTATATTAAAATAAATATAATATATGATATTTTTCTACAATATTGTTTAGTTGTCTATATTTTACAGGTGTACCAAAAGCCATTTTAAACTCAGTAATTTTTTGCCACCAAGAAGATGCCAGTTGGCCATTAGATGAAGGCAAAAAAGTAAAGGAAAGGTTTGATGAGATATTTGATGCTGATAAATACAGTGATTGTTTTGATCGTCTTAGAAAAATAAGAAAAGAATATGCAACTAATATAAAATTATTAGGTATGTTATCATTAACCAAAATACAATTTAATATATTTTTAAACTTTCATGACTACTAACACTTATTTGTTTATTTTACGACTGTACACCACTACATTCAAATATAGTATAGTGATACAAACAACTTAAAACTTTTACCATTACTCATTCTGAGTTCATGATATTTCGGTACTATTATTATAAATGCTATAGTATGCATGTATGGTATGATATGTGTGTGGTGATCATGGCACTTACGACAGTATGCAAATATTGGGTTTTAATAAGAACTTACTGTTAATATCCTGTTTTACCTTAATATTACAGTTTACCTTATGTATTAAAATATAGCCATTATTATTCTTTTAATTATTAATAAATTTAACCTTTAAAAAAAAATAAGATGCTTAAGATATTAAATGAATATTGAATGAGCTAATCAATTTCATTTTGAATTCAGAACAAGGGGTAGCTCACCTTACAGAAAAAAAAGATGAATTGGACAAGAAAAAATTAGATCTTGTGAACACTGAGACTCGGATATCAGAAGCTGAGCTTAAAATTTCAGAATTGTCTCACGAATTAAAACCACTTACAGAAAAAATTAATGCTATTGAAACATTGCAGAAAAACTTATTAGCTTTTGAATCTAAGAGGGATAAAATTAAAACAAGGTAACGATTTGAATTGCATTGTTATATTGTGTATGAACTGTGATGTATTTGTGATAGTAAATGGGATATATAAAATATACTTAATATGTATTCATGATTAACACGTAATACAATTTTTTTATTGACTGAAAGATAATGTAAAGAGAAGAATATTGTCACATTATTTTTATGTTTGGATTATATCATAGATGAGCATAAAGAAAAATAAATGAGGATTAAATGGAGGATGGAAGTCTGTCAGTTTTAATTTTTACTGCTTTATATATAGATATTGCTATTTTAAAATAATATTCACTACATATTATAAAACAAAGTACCTCGTCATGTCTGTCTATCTATTTGTGATGAGCTCAAAATATACTGAACGGAATTCCATGCTATTTTCATAAACAGACTAAATAATAATTGTGAGGTATAGATCTATAATTCGTTCAAATTTTATGTAAATTGGTTAAAATATGATGATACAGTGCAACCTCGATATAACGAAACTGAAGGGAATTAGAAAATATTTGTTATATAGAGTAATTTATTATAATGAGGTTTGTTATTTATTTACAAAGGTTATGTTGGACTACAATTCGTTTTAACAAGGTAAGTGGAATTAAGTGAACATAATTAATAGGAGGTAAATAAAATACCTTCTACCTATATTCTCCAATGATTAAAAATTCGTTATGAAGAGATTTGATAAATGTTATTTTTAATGTAGAGGTATATTTTGTATTAGCTCTTACGGGCAGTTCTAGGGGATTCCAAAAAATTCGTTAATTCGAGGAGTTTGTTATAATAATGGGGCTCGTTATATCAAGGTATTGTAATAAATTGTGGAAAATGTTGGAATAAGTCAAGCATCCTGGTAGCTTTCCTTTGAGATAGCAAAACAACATTTGGTGGGATATTCCTCTTAAATAGATCTACAGAAAAGTCTGAAATGGCATATACCTTTTACAGACAGCTTACTATACCCACTCTAACTTGTAAAAATGTTCTCATGCAATGCAAGTAATTGGAAAGCTATTTATAGTCTGTTTTTTTTTCGCTACGGACTAAATTGACACATGCAAATGTCAATTTTCGAAATAATGATACCAGCTTTTTAGTTATAGTGTTGAACTACGATACCGGTTTAATGAATCGTAACTTTTTACTTTTACCAAATAATTTTATTATTATTTGACAATAGATGAGTCTTTTAAAAATCATTGTAATCAAGCACGGTAATCAATCGTCACAGATAAAAAATATATATTTATTAATTTTAATTACTTTTTACACTAAGTTAATACGACAATTATTTATTTGTTTGTTGAAGAATACGCAGTAACAAGTTTTTAACAGAAACTAAGGTAGCCAATGCCATAAAACACGAAAACATGGCGTTGTAATTCTTACTGAAAAACGATACTAGATTGTAAATTACGTAAAGTTACGGTAGCGGCCAATCACTATTAATGATTCGTAAAAAACTAGCAACACAGCTTATGTCAATTTAGTCCGTAGCGAAAAAAAACAGACTATAGATCCTTATTAATATGTTAGTTACCTTGAGCATTTCATTCACATTATGATAATCCCATACACCATATAATTGAAATGAATAACTGCCCTATTGAAAAACTCCAATATGATCTGATAGAGTGGGACAAAAGCCACATAGAAACTAATTAAATTTAATTGGTTTCTATGTGGCTTTTGTCGCTTTCCATCGGATCCTATTGGAGTTTTTCAGTAGGGTTAGGAGTTATTGCAAAATAAAAACTAACGCGCGCGAAAATAAATTCAATCGCGTATCTCGAAACGATGGCGGGCTCGCTTGATGTGCGAGGCCGGGGCGGGTATCTAATGATCTATATACATTTACTAAATAATTTTCATTTTCAATTGAAATTTAATTACAGATTAGAACAAAATAAAAATGTGGAAAAGGATTTAAAAGATTCAATTCAAAGTATATATGAGGGGTCACTGAAAGAACTCCAAGAAAATATAGGTAAGATGCTTTAAATAATTACTTTGAATTAAAAAAAATTGGTTGTCTGTTAAGTCGGTTTACGGACGATAATTTTACCTAATAAAGTCATAAGAAAACATTGAAAAAAAAATTGCATACTTTTATGAATTGAATTATCATCACCGAGTTATCATTTATTACTGAGTATTCATTATTTTGTATAATGTAAAGAGTTAATTCAATTAATTACATTTTTTTCGATAAATTAACATTTATTTGCACTCGTTAATTCAAATATTTTATTACATACTTAAATTATACAGATTAATTACAAGTAACAATGTGCTGTTAACAATTTATAACTTATATACATGTGTGATATTTAAGATCCGCCAATCTGTGTTATTGTTTTTCATTTACAAGCCGAACGCTTAGGCCGATCGTGCCTCTCTATCGCTTGTTCCGCGCTCTCGCTCGCGACACGTGATACTTTTTCGTGCGTGCAGCCAGCATTCATCGATTTAAAAGACGTTATCACGTCAAAAAATTTAATTTTTAATTATTTAGTTTTTAATATTTTGTTGTAATTGAATTATTAAAATGTGACTTAATGTATTTTGATGATGACTTAATACTTTTGATTAAGAATATCATGGTTTTACCAAAAATATTGAAACATATTATGGTATAGCACCAAATACCACCCATATTGCATATTTACCATATTGAGATTGATGCGAGAGTCACCGCTAATTCGAGCATTGACTCTGCTTAAGGGCCTACATTAAAAAAAGAGAAGGTTTTCTCCCCTATGCCACTCTTTCATTATGCAGACTAGGAATCAAATTTTTTAATATATGTTTTTTGATACTGTGTTCTTTAATTGCATAATTAGGAAAACACGATTAAATGAAATTTTCTCGATAGAAAAAATTACTAAAATATCATCTAAAATTAGACATTTTTCATTGCCACAGCTAAGCATTTCTAACTAAGTCAATGGAAGTTAATTTAAAAAATAGAAGATAGTTGTATCGAAAATTACTTAAAGCAGATTTTTATTTGATGACATAGTTTATTTTTTAGATAATTAAGTGTGTTTTGGCACTTAAGTTGTTTTATTCCGAGTACACGCTCAATATAGCCATCTCTTGTTTTGCATATAAGAAGTAATTGCGTCACTTTCACTTAGTCGTCCGCTAACATTCATCGACGTCGGACCTGTGCCTATTTTACCGACAACATTTGTCCAATAAAAGTTACGTAACGAATCGAAAATTATACAAACACACCGCACGGTTAGGGTTCCGTAGCCAAAGGGTAAAACGGGACACTATTATTTTTATATATTATTTAGTTATATATTCACTTTAAACATAAACAATTAAATTAAAATAAAACAAATATTTAGGGGGGTCTCATACAACAAAAGTGATATATATTTTTTTGCTCGTTTTTTGTAGATTCTTGAAATATTCACATAATATTGTTTTGTATTAATCACTTTAAAAATAAATAATTAAATTAAAATAAAATTAATACTTAAGGGGGCTCCCATTCAACAGACATGATTTTTTTTACCGTTTTTAAAAATAATAGTACGGAAGCGGAACCCTTCGTGCGCGAGTCGGACTCGGTCTTGGCCGATTTTCGATGTGCTAACGCGTATCGACAAAAACATTGACCGCGGATAGCAAGCGGCGGCGGGGCCCCCCTCGTTTCTCGCGACGATAATACTAGGCTCCGCCCAACGAACGAAGTTTTATTTTGGATGTAGGCCCTTAACGGGGTGCTGGCGTGGGATCCGACTCTAGATTTATTTTTTTCAACGCCCGCTGTATTTCGCAGAACGGCCAAACGATTTGCTGAGACCAGAGATGTTATATCGATTTAGACTTTGTAAACGCATTAGGTTATTTTAAGATCTGTAATGTTTACAATTAATTTGTTTATAATAAATAAATAAATAAATCAGTGAATTGTAAAACTTACTTTTATTTAGCATAAATTCTACTAGTAGATTATTGCGCTGTAAACACTAGAAGGAATAACAAAATTGTAACTCCAAGCTTCCGACTGCGCAAAGTAAACGTCTCCTTTCTGGGTTATGGTATTCGCATGTATAATAAAATCCCACAAACAATTCTGGAATTGTCTCATAATAAATTTAAAGAATTTATTAAGAAAAAGTTAATAGATAAAGCTTATTATTCGGTCCAGGATTATTTAGCTGATAAAGACGTGTGGACTTAGTGGCGCTGTATTTCATGCAAGATATTACTAATTTTATACTAAAACACATTTTATATATTATTTTCAAAAGATTAACTGCGGAGTTTCTTGCCGATTCTTCTCTGCAGAATCCACATTCCGAATCGGTGGTAGCTTTTATAAAAAATAATAATAATCACTACAATATTAATTTTGTAAAATGACGATTCGAAAGTGCTCGTGGGGCCTATTAGTCCAAGATCCCAGTGCCGCCAGACCTACGTCATTTTAGCAAAGCTGAAATTTTCAGTATTTCTAGTCTACTATGTAGTTAAGATAGTATGCGTACTTACTAGTTCGAAAGCGGGGCCCTTTCACAGGTAGCGCGAACTAAAGGTATATAAAAACCTTACTCACCTACGTTAAAGTAGAAAGGCTCATATTTAAATATGTTTTTAAGAATATTGTCAAAAACTGATATTTATTATTGCCAGACCATTTCCGTGGGCCATTACTTCCGCCAGACGTTATAAAGGTTATTTAAAAATTAGGTAAACTACGTTATACTAGCAAGCCTACATTTTACATATACCACTCATGGTACTATTTCAAGATCCTTTGTAAGCAGCCAGACCAATTCGATGGGCCAATCATTCTCCCAGACGCCTTAAAGCTTCCCCTGTAAGTGCGAGCGTGAGGGCATTATTCTTGCGCATGAATGCGAGTGAGAACACTACATGGTTTTATAAGACAGATAATTGAAATTATGGTTTTATTATTTATTCATCTTGATTAAAATTTTAAATAAATATAGTTATGATCATTCACTGATATTTAGATTTTTTTATATTAAAGGGGGCAAACGGACAGTCGATTCACCTGGTGGTAAATAAAAACGACATCCATAGACACCCGCTACATCAGAGGATTAGCGGGTGCGTTGCCGGCACCTTCTAGGGAGGGGAGGGATGTTCCACCGGATCCTGGAGGGAATGCAAGGGATGGGCTACCGGATCTCTCACAAACCGAACGAAACACGACGACAGTGCCGTCATTTCACGTCGGTGTTAAGTGAGAGCGAAGTACTTCCCCGGGCGCGCCGGCCCATTCAGCTGCAAGCAGCATGGCGCTACTTCGGTAAAATAGATGCAATAAATTGGAAACAATAGAAGTGTAAATAATTTTATGGTTATTTTTAGGGTTCCGTAGCCAAATGGCAAAAAAGGAACCCTTATGGATTCTTCATGTCTGTCTGTCTGTCCGTCCGTATGTCACAGCCACTTTTTTCCGAAACTATAAGAACTATACTGTTGCAACTTGGTAAGTAGATGTATTCTGTGAACCGCATTAAGATTTTCACACAAAAATAGAAAAAATCAATAAATTGTGGGGGTTTCCCGTACTTAGAAGTAAAACCCAAAAAAAAAAAATTTCATCAAACTCATACGTGTGGGGTATCTATGGATAGATCTTCAAAAATGATATTGAGGTTTCTAATATCATTTTTTTCTAAACTGAATAGCCGCTTGAGTGTCCAGGCAATGACCTTTTAGCTTACCAACTGCACAAAACTGCCCAAGGACTCTCACGTTTTGTTACGTAATTTCCCACTGGTAATAATGTAATATACGTTAATTAACCTATAGTTGACAGGTGCACGTCGCGTACTAATGCCCGTGTCGAAAAAAAAGTTGACACTGGCAATATAGCCATGGCGACCATTATTTGACACGGGCGCTGGCGGTTATTGCTATAAGAGGTTATAAATATAACGGTTATTATTATAAGAGTTTGTAAACTCTTGTCAACTAGTAGTTGACACGGGCAGTGGAGCGAATAGTTTGCGCCAGAGACATTTCCAAAGTCCCCCACCTGTAACTTCTAAAATAAGAGAATGATAAAACTAAAAAAAAATGATGTACATTATTTATTAAAATTTTTGTTGAAAATGTTACAGTTTACAAATTATGATTTAAAAAATATTATCTATTTTGTTACAAACTATTCATCTTCATTTTTCATTTCAATTTTTCCGGTTGAATTATTCATTTACATTGACAACTGTATATTTTTTTATTAATAAAATGCTGAAATCGCGCAGCATCTACGTCAACTAAGGCTTTCTTTAAGGCGTCTGGGAGAATGATTGGCCCATCGGATTGGTCTGGCTGCTTACAAAGGATCTTGAAATAGTACCATGAGTGGTATATGTAAAATGCAGGCTTGCTAGTATAACGTAGTTTACCTAATTTTTAAATAACCTTTATAACGTCTGGCGGAAGTAATGGCCCACGGAAATGGTCTGGCAATAATAAATATCAGTTTTTGACAATATTCTTAAAAACATATTTAAATATGAGCCTTTCTACTTTAACGTAGGTGAGTAAGGTTTTATATACCTTTAGTTCGCGCTACCTGTGAAAGGGCCCCGCTTTCGAACTAGTAAGTACGCATACTATCTTAACTACATAGTAGACTAGAAATACTGAAAATTTCAGCTTTGCTAAAATGACGTAGGTCTGGCAGAACTGGGATCTTACTCTATATTTGAATAAAGTTGTTTTTGATTTTGATTTTTGATTTTGAAGTGAAAACTTCTTTAGCGGCGTTGTGCACTTTTTGTGATGGGTAAAAAATGTTAAACTCGCGTCAGGACACGTAACGTAACCTGATCGAAAATTCGTAAGAAAATTTATTAAAAAAAAAAATTAAAAACAGACATGTACCAGGAAAACAGAAAACACAAGCAGTTAGTTAATATTTTAAATACCTAAACCAATTTTTTTTTTAAATTAAAACAATAAATAATGCAATAAAAAAAACAGATATGTACCAGGAAAACAGAAAACACAAGCAGTAGGTATACAAAACTACTATTGATGCGGTCTTTATTAGATATTTAAATAGGTTCTACCATAAACCTCGTATCAGTTTTAGAGATTGACGATGATGATTCTGGTAATGATGATGGTGAAAGAATCATTGAAATTGTAAATGGAATTTGATTTTTCTGAGAAATTAACTTATTGATGTAAAATATTCGTAATAGTTCTGTCATGTTTGTGTACGATAGCGCAATAAATAAATATTGTATTTTACCACATAAATGATAGTGCTTTTATACTGATAATTAAAGCAATTTGTGCAAAATTATTCCTTAACCATTCCAAAATATCAAAAATGCACAACGTTAATATTCAAATTTTCACTTCTGTCGGCAGTCGGCACTCCCAGAGTGCAACCCGTTGTTTTTTTTTTTTTTTTGTTTTTTTGTACATTATATTCTAACTTGACATTGTCTTTTTTAAAGCCAACTATGGAGCAACTGCCAAGGCCAAGCAGGCCGAGTTGGAGGATTCATACAAAAAAAACTTTTCATTCAATAAAGAAGAGGAAAGAATTGCTAACGAAAAAACATCAAATGAAGTAAAGTACAACAAACTGATCTTATTAGAAAGTCAGAACCAGGATAAAATAGATAAAAGGAATGTTATGATTGTTGAAACTGGAAAGCTTGCTGGTATTTTATTTGATTCAACCATATGCAAATTAATTTGATAATAATATTATATTATATTAAAAAAAAAAGTGTTACTAAATTATATCATTTCCTAGCTATTATTTAAAAATTTAATATAATTGATAGTTTGGCGTAGAGAGAGGCCGCCATTGAAAAGGAAGGATCCTTCGACCAGACAGTGTTGCGTCTGGTGGGCTACGCGCCACTTAACGTTTGTTGTCGGGTTTTTGTATATATAGTAATCGCTTTGAAAACTTCGATAGCGCGATGTAGGATACGTCAGTTCATATGTGGCGAGATAGTTGTCGCTACAATAGAATACAATTATAATATATTAATGCTTACTCATATTACAAGACACAAGACACCAAATTATTACAACAAACAAGAATTGAGTTTTAGTTAAGCTACTTCACTAATACAAGAATAGGAACCAAAAATATTTCTCACTATTTATATATAAATGTATATTCCAGAGATAGAATTGGATAAAATAGAAACAAATGATGAAGCAGTTAATGGAATAAATGCTATAAATAAGAAAATTGAAGAATTGCAAAATAAACTCAAGGAACAGAAAGCAGCTTCTGACCTTGAGGAGAAGGAATATCAGAAACATGTTGATGACTGTCGTGATGCACTCGTTAGTTGGGATTTCTTTTATTGATGTCATACTAATTTTATCAACACTGACAACAAGCAGATTATATTAATTATATTATTATAAAAGGAAAATTTAGTCCTTATATAAACCTCCTTTTTTGAAAAAATTGTCTTAAAGTAAATATTTTGTGCACTTTTCTAATATTTGTAAAAAGAAAACAATATTTTTAACTCTTTTCAGTCACGTCACAAACAAAAAATTTCCAATAAAGAGTCAGAAATACAAACAACGAGAAAAGAAATAGCTAAGATACAAAAACAAATAAATGAAGCAAATAAATCTAAACAAAAGTTAGAAGCTTTGGATGAGAAATTGAAAACGGCCGAGGCGTAAGTTAATTTATAATATTAGATAATTAAGAAATTAGCGAACAACACAGTATGATTTCAATATTTGAACATTGTATGCTCCTATTGTACTGTTTTTATTTTTATTTTATTTTTTACATGATTCTCATTAATTATAATTTAATGCTTGTAAATACATTACAAGTACTCTTATACATTCAACCTTGTGCCTGCAAAAATTTTGTTGTTTAGTGTTGTCAATTTTTTCATATTTTAAGGGCCTATTTCACCTCCTGCTAATAACGTCTCTGATAGCATATCAATAAATTATGTGCGAGAGAAACTACAACTTTTGTTTTTACAGGTTGTGAAGAGAATTAGATAGATCTGATAGATTAAATTTAAAAAAAAGTGATAAAACAGACTTTGATAGTGAAAAAGAATAAACATGTCAGAAACTTTTTTCTCTTGAATACCATTGTAAGTCAGATAATTGTCTGAAACCTTATTCGCTAGCAACTGGTAAAATTGGCCCTTAATAATGATAGTTGCCGTTATACTTTTGGGGGAGTGAGGACAAGGGTGTAAAGTTCCTCATCCATCATTGAAAATGGAAGATACTCCGACCAGACGGGTGTTGAGTCAGGTATAGTTTAGGCTACTGCCCCCCAGAGTTGTTGTCGGGTTCTTGTTATATAGGTATATTCAATCGCTCGATATGACTTCAATAGCCCGATGTAGGATACGTCAGTTCATATGTGGCGAGATAGATGTCGCTACATACTGATTGTTTTCATTTGTCGTGAACATAGATGCTGTTTATACTATTGGTCATAATATTTTGGTCATATTAAATTAAAATTGCATGTTGAGTTATCAAGATTTTTACCTAATTTAATAGCTGTCGTTTCGGACAAGCAATGAAATGAACACAGAAAATAAAGCCAACATTAGCTAGATATTCATATGATTCGAATATTATAGCTAATGTTGTTAGATATTTATGTGGTCATATCATATCAGTATTTTAATTTCAGAGATTATGAGAAAGCTGTCAGTGAATTGAATCCTGAGGAATGTCAAGCAGAAATCAATAGAGATGAAAAACTTATGGAGGAAAATGAAAATGAACTTGAAGAACTTAGTGAAAAGGTATATTTAATTAATTGCTTAGTCGTCTTTTCTTTTTTTAATTTAAATAATATCTACTTCTAATTACTTATTTAACATTTTATTATTCATTTATTTCATTCACTAATGATATTATGGTTTTCGAAATTATATACTTTGATTATCCTTTATCAATTTCTAATTTATATTCTTGTCAATAAAAAAATACAATATTTTTTACTATGTACAGGTTACAAAACTACAAAAACAAAGTGCACAGTTAAAGGAAAAGGATATTATTGAAGAATCATTTAAACAAAAAGATAAACAATTAAATGTTTTAAAAAATAAACACAGAACAGCAATAACAGAATTACTGGGTCACATGCCTGAGAAAAACTTTGCCATAGCAATAAACAAAATAGACTGTGAGATTAGGAATGAATTAGAGTCAATGAACAAAAAAATAACAGAGAAACAAAAAGAGGTATGCTTATAAAAATGTAATAAGAAAAATAGACTATTAAAATAAATTATTAAACACCAAGCTTGAGAATTCAACCATAAGTTTCCTTTTAAAAAATGTACTGTAAAATTTATTATAAGTTTATAAATAAACAACATAATTTAACATCAATATTGTGGTCATTCCATGTCAAACCAACCAAAAAAAAAAATGTTTTCAACTTGACCATTTCAGATTTTGCTGAAACTTTGTTTATTTATACTCTATGACATCCTAAACTCAAATATAATTTTAAAAAAATTGTATCCCTGATAGTTTTTAGTTATAGATTTTTAAAAATCACAAAATGCCGCGTTTTTAACGTGTTCTAAAATCTAAAATCTGCAATAACTTTGGTTCTTTTAGTGCTAGAGAGCTGAGAGATAGCCCATTTTAAAGAGGGTTTAATGGGCTTTAATTTGATATCCAATTTGACCACATTAGAGGAAAAAGGAGAGTTTGAGTAAAACTCAAAAATCGTTTTTGAAAAAAAATGAAGTTGGTGTTTTTTAATTTTTTTCAAATTTATATATGTTTTTATGTATAGTTTTGCGAGTACACCATAAAAAATTTAGAGTGGGACCATGATGGGACCAGGAGATATGCTAAAAATACATCACTGAAGTGTCACAATTTTTTTTATTTCAATTTAATCTTGAATAATTTAAGTTATGTAGGCCTAATTCTTATGTTTTTTTTTTTTTAGAGAAAAAAAGAGAGTATGAGTAAAACTCAAAAATCGTTTTTGAAAAAAAATCGAGTTGGTGTTTTTTAATTTTTTTGAAATTTATATATTTTTATTTATAATTTTGTGAGTACACCATAAAAAATTAATTAATAAATAATTCTTAGGTTTTTTTTTCATTTCTATGATGAGGTGGTCTAGTATGTCCCTGTGGGTCTCCCCACCGTGCCTCGGAGTGCACGGTGGGGAGACCCACACGGACATAGTGGGGGTCCCGGGTGTTATCGTAGACACCTGATAACCAATGTTACTCATGGTAGGGAAATTATTCGCCAACCCGCAGTGGAGCACCGTGGTGGATTAAGCTCCAACCCTTCTTCTATATGGAGAAGAGGCCTTCGCTCACCAGTGGGTTGTTTACACGCTGATACAGTACAGTACAGTGTACTGTAGAGTACAAGTGTTCTAGAGTCGACGACTCGACACGTTATAACATAGTAGTGTATGTGGTGTGTGTGACACAGGTGGCGCGGCTGGAGGCGGAGCGGCGGCTGGCGCGCGAGCAGCTGGCGGCGCGGCGCAGCGAGCTGGCGCGCGCCGAGGACCGCGTGTACGCCGCCTGCGGCGCGCTGCCCTACGCCGCCGCGCTCGACCGGCTCGCCGCCGCCGTCGACAAGCTGCAGGTGCGCACACTAGATACTATACATAGTTGACGCGGCGGCTGGCGCGCGAGCAGCTGGCGGCGCGGCGCAGCGAGCTGGCGCGCGCCGAGGACCGCGTGTACGCCGCCTGCGGCGCGCTGCCCTACGCCGCCGCGCTCGACCGGCTCGCCGCCGCCGTCGACAAGCTGCAGGTGCGCACACTAGATACTATACATAGTTGACGCGGCGGCTGGCGCGCGAGCAGCTGGCGGCGCGGCGCAGCGAGCTGGCGCGCGCCGAGGACCGCGTGTACGCCGCCTGCGGCGCGCTGCCCTACGCCGCCGCGCTCGACCGGCTCGCCGCCGCCGTCGACAAGCTGCAGGTGCGCACACTAGATACTATACATAGTTGACGCGGCGGCTGGCGCGCGAGCAGCTGGCGGCGCGGCGCAGCGAGCTGGCGCGCGCCGAGGACCGCGTGTACGCCGCCTGCGGCGCGCTGCCCTACGCCGCCGCGCTCGACCGGCTCGCCGCCGCCGTCGACAAGCTGCAGGTGCGCACACTAGATACTATACATAGTTGACGCGGCGGCTGGCGCGCGAGCAGCTGGCGGCGCGGCGCAGCGAGCTGGCGCGCGCCGAGGACCGCGTGTACGCCGCCTGCGGCGCGCTGCCCTACGCCGCCGCGCTCGACCGGCTCGCCGCCGCCGTCGACAAGCTGCAGGTGCGCACACTAGATACTATACATAGTTGACGCGGCGGCTGGCGCGCGAGCAGCTGGCGGCGCGGCGCAGCGAGCTGGCGCGCGCCGAGGACCGCGTGTACGCCGCCTGCGGCGCGCTGCCCTACGCCGCCGCGCTCGACCGGCTCGCCGCCGCCGTCGACAAGCTGCAGGTGCGCACACTAGATACTATACATAGTTGACGCGGCGGCTGGCGCGCGAGCAGCTGGCGGCGCGGCGCAGCGAGCTGGCGCGCGCCGAGGACCGCGTGTACGCCGCCTGCGGCGCGCTGCCCTACGCCGCCGCGCTCGACCGGCTCGCCGCCGCCGTCGACAAGCTGCAGGTGCGCACACTAGATACTATACATAGTTGACGCGGCGGCTGGCGCGCGAGCAGCTGGCGGCGCGGCGCAGCGAGCTGGCGCGCGCCGAGGACCGCGTGTACGCCGCCTGCGGCGCGCTGCCCTACGCCGCCGCGCTCGACCGGCTCGCCGCCGCCGTCGACAAGCTGCAGGTGCGCACACTAGATACTATACATAGTTGACGCGGCGGCTGGCGCGCGAGCAGCTGGCGGCGCGGCGCAGCGAGCTGGCGCGCGCCGAGGACCGCGTGTACGCCGCCTGCGGCGCGCTGCCCTACGCCGCCGCGCTCGACCGGCTCGCCGCCGCCGTCGACAAGCTGCAGGTGCGCACACTAGATACTATACATAGTTGACGCGGCGGCTGGCGCGCGAGCAGCTGGCGGCGCGGCGCAGCGAGCTGGCGCGCGCCGAGGACCGCGTGTACGCCGCCTGCGGCGCGCTGCCCTACGCCGCCGCGCTCGACCGGCTCGCCGCCGCCGTCGACAAGCTGCAGGTGCGCACACTAGATACTATACATAGTTGACGCGGCGGCTGGCGCGCGAGCAGCTGGCGGCGCGGCGCAGCGAGCTGGCGCGCGCCGAGGACCGCGTGTACGCCGCCTGCGGCGCGCTGCCCTACGCCGCCGCGCTCGACCGGCTCGCCGCCGCCGTCGACAAGCTGCAGGTGCGCACACTAGATACTATACATAGTTGACGCGGCGGCTGGCGCGCGAGCAGCTGGCGGCGCGGCGCAGCGAGCTGGCGCGCGCCGAGGACCGCGTGTACGCCGCCTGCGGCGCGCTGCCCTACGCCGCCGCGCTCGACCGGCTCGCCGCCGCCGTCGACAAGCTGCAGGTGCGCACACTAGATACTATACATAGTTGACGCGGCGGCTGGCGCGCGAGCAGCTGGCGGCGCGGCGCAGCGAGCTGGCGCGCGCCGAGGACCGCGTGTACGCCGCCTGCGGCGCGCTGCCCTACGCCGCCGCGCTCGACCGGCTCGCCGCCGCCGTCGACAAGCTGCAGGTGCGCACACTAGATACTATACATAGTTGACGCGGCGGCTGGCGCGCGAGCAGCTGGCGGCGCGGCGCAGCGAGCTGGCGCGCGCCGAGGACCGCGTGTACGCCGCCTGCGGCGCGCTGCCCTACGCCGCCGCGCTCGACCGGCTCGCCGCCGCCGTCGACAAGCTGCAGGTGCGCACACTAGATACTATACATAGTTGACGCGGCGGCTGGCGCGCGAGCAGCTGGCGGCGCGGCGCAGCGAGCTGGCGCGCGCCGAGGACCGCGTGTACGCCGCCTGCGGCGCGCTGCCCTACGCCGCCGCGCTCGACCGGCTCGCCGCCGCCGTCGACAAGCTGCAGGTGCGCACACTAGATACTATACATAGTTGACGCGGCGGCTGGCGCGCGAGCAGCTGGCGGCGCGGCGCAGCGAGCTGGCGCGCGCCGAGGACCGCGTGTACGCCGCCTGCGGCGCGCTGCCCTACGCCGCCGCGCTCGACCGGCTCGCCGCCGCCGTCGACAAGCTGCAGGTGCGCACACTAGATACTATACATAGTTGACGCGGCGGCTGGCGCGCGAGCAGCTGGCGGCGCGGCGCAGCGAGCTGGCGCGCGCCGAGGACCGCGTGTACGCCGCCTGCGGCGCGCTGCCCTACGCCGCCGCGCTCGACCGGCTCGCCGCCGCCGTCGACAAGCTGCAGGTGCGCACACTAGATACTATACATAGTTGACGCGGCGGCTGGCGCGCGAGCAGCTGGCGGCGCGGCGCAGCGAGCTGGCGCGCGCCGAGGACCGCGTGTACGCCGCCTGCGGCGCGCTGCCCTACGCCGCCGCGCTCGACCGGCTCGCCGCCGCCGTCGACAAGCTGCAGGTGCGCACACTAGATACTATACATAGTTGACGCGGCGGCTGGCGCGCGAGCAGCTGGCGGCGCGGCGCAGCGAGCTGGCGCGCGCCGAGGACCGCGTGTACGCCGCCTGCGGCGCGCTGCCCTACGCCGCCGCGCTCGACCGGCTCGCCGCCGCCGTCGACAAGCTGCAGGTGCGCACACTAGATACTATACATAGTTGACGCGGCGGCTGGCGCGCGAGCAGCTGGCGGCGCGGCGCAGCGAGCTGGCGCGCGCCGAGGACCGCGTGTACGCCGCCTGCGGCGCGCTGCCCTACGCCGCCGCGCTCGACCGGCTCGCCGCCGCCGTCGACAAGCTGCAGGTGCGCACACTAGATACTATACATAGTTGACGCGGCGGCTGGCGCGCGAGCAGCTGGCGGCGCGGCGCAGCGAGCTGGCGCGCGCCGAGGACCGCGTGTACGCCGCCTGCGGCGCGCTGCCCTACGCCGCCGCGCTCGACCGGCTCGCCGCCGCCGTCGACAAGCTGCAGGTGCGCACACTAGATACTATACATAGTTGACGCGGCGGCTGGCGCGCGAGCAGCTGGCGGCGCGGCGCAGCGAGCTGGCGCGCGCCGAGGACCGCGTGTACGCCGCCTGCGGCGCGCTGCCCTACGCCGCCGCGCTCGACCGGCTCGCCGCCGCCGTCGACAAGCTGCAGGTGCGCACACTAGATACTATACATAGTTGACGCGGCGGCTGGCGCGCGAGCAGCTGGCGGCGCGGCGCAGCGAGCTGGCGCGCGCCGAGGACCGCGTGTACGCCGCCTGCGGCGCGCTGCCCTACGCCGCCGCGCTCGACCGGCTCGCCGCCGCCGTCGACAAGCTGCAGGTGCGCACACTAGATACTATACATAGTTGACGCGGCGGCTGGCGCGCGAGCAGCTGGCGGCGCGGCGCAGCGAGCTGGCGCGCGCCGAGGACCGCGTGTACGCCGCCTGCGGCGCGCTGCCCTACGCCGCCGCGCTCGACCGGCTCGCCGCCGCCGTCGACAAGCTGCAGGTGCGCACACTAGATACTATACATAGTTGACGCGGCGGCTGGCGCGCGAGCAGCTGGCGGCGCGGCGCAGCGAGCTGGCGCGCGCCGAGGACCGCGTGTACGCCGCCTGCGGCGCGCTGCCCTATGCCGCCGCGCTTGTGTTTTTAATACACTTTTGATTTAAAAAAAAAAAAAACACCTATAAAAAAGTGTGTGTATGTGTGTACTTATGTAAGCACGTACGAAGTTATACTTATTATAAAATGATGCACCGAGTTAATGGATAGTGCGCGCCATCTGTAATCAGACCCTATTGACCATCTAAAAACAAAATACTCGTCAAGACGAATCAAACGAGATGAAACTCGATAGGGTTGCGTCGTTTCATTACAGAGTTCCTATGACCAACTTCCAGCTCCATCACCAGACCCTGGTTACCATTGAAAGACAAACTACTCGTCAAGACGATGCAATCGAGCTCGAACTCGATGAGGTTGTGTCGTTTTATTGCGAAGTTCCTATTGCTACCTTCCAGCTCCATCATCAGATCAGACCCTTTTAACCATCTAAAAACAAAGTACCCGTCAAGACGACTCAAACGAGCCGAAACTCGATGGGGTTGCGTCGTTTCATTACAGAGTTCCTATAACCACCTTCCAACTCTATAACCCTGGCTACCATTGAAAGACTAACTTACGTCACCAGTGATAAGAAACTGTCCACTATAACTTGAACTCTGCTAGAAAATTCGATTGAAATTTATTTTGTTTACCGATGGAATTTCATGATTTTGTATCATAACAATTACTAATTAATTTTCCAAAATATTTTATTAACTAAATACTTTTTTTTTTAAATTGAAATTCAAAACTGTAAATGTGGTCACAGGTCTATTATTTGGGCGACACTAATGTTGACACCCAGCATCGACTGATACAAGCGTGTTTGTACTAATGTTGCGGACGTAGAGTGATTTCCATGTAGTATATATTAGAGGTGATCTGAGTGTGAACGGTATTAAATAACTTATTACATTTCAGGAAGAACAAAATGTACTCCAGTCGTCCATGTTCATAATAACGAAATATAAAGGACAGATAAAAGATAACAACTGCTGCCCTCTGTGTAATCGTGGATTTGATAATGAAACCGAGGTACTTTTTTTAATGTAACAAATCTTTCTTCAATAAATAAGCTTTCTAAGTAAAACAAAAACTTTCTAATCGGAACTTAGGATCTCGAAATTAATCTTTTCAAACAAATTGTTCTGCTTTTAATATTAGTATAGATAATATGTTATAACATTCGTGTAAATACTAGGAGAACAAATGATTTTATAGTTAAAACTTATTTTTAGGTTACTGATCTCATATCTCAGCTGACGACTCAAGTTTTAAATGTACCCGCACAATTGGAGAAAGTCACAGAGGAGCTACAGAAGACATCAGCTAAAAAAGATGATTTGTTGAGCTTGAGGTCACTGAATGATAAAATAACTAGTCTGAAAGAGACCGAAATACCAGAATTGGAAAAAAAACTTGAGGACTTAGATAAGGTGGGTAGTTTGAAAAAATAAAACATTTATGCTATAAAAATAGCAAGAGTAAAAATATCAAAAATTATAAATCACTCATTTTTTTAAACACCTAATATTATCTTTATTTTAAAATTGTTAGTATCTTCTTATCAAATAAATAAATTAGTTGCTGTAGAATGTAGATGATGCTGTGTAAATTAATCCAATCAGGTCTAATCGACATTACTTGTTTTTTTCCGGTATCTAGAAAATTAAAATATAAAATAAAATAAAAATAAAAAAGCCTTATATTTCTTACAAAAAAAAAAAAAAAAAGAAACAATAACAATAAGTAATACAAAGTTTTTAACTTACAAGCTATTTTAGTAAGAACCCCTCGTTCTCGAAGGTGAAGGCCTCCTCTAGAGATTTCCATGTCTCCTTGTTTGTTGCTGTCTCCATCCATTTTTTGCCAGCCACTTTAATTATATCGTCTGCCCACCGCGCAACCGGTCTTCATCTTTTTCTTGTGCCAAGTGGTCCTTTCCACAATGTTATCGTGTGTGTCCATCGGTTGTCTGTCAGTCTAGCTATGTGACCAGCCCAGCGCCACTTAAGTTTTTTACAGTGGTACAGAGCATCCATAACTTTAGTTCTTTTTCTTATATTTACGTGTCGAATTTTTTGAATCTTTTTACTTTCAATAGGCTTCTTTCCATACTTCTTTGACAAGACCTGATTTTGGACTTAATCCGATGTGTAAATTTCCAGGTTTGGCTAGCGTAGGTTAATGAAGGTAGTATACACGTATCCATAACCTTCTGCTTAACAGTAATTGGCATGTTGCTCTTCATGACTTCTTTTAAACTCCAAAACTTTTTCCAGGCATTTGTAATTCTTCTATCTACTTCGTGTTCATTTCTCTGTTTGTGGAACGAAATTTGTTTTCCTAAATATATATAAGTATCGACATACTCTAACAGTATATTTTCTACATATATTGGATGTCTAATGGAGTTGGTCATAATGTTAGTTTTACTACGATTCATTTCCAGGCCCACTTGTAGACTTGCGGTGTGTAAGTCGTTTATCATTGACTGTAGCTCGGTTGTATTCTCTGACAGTAACACAATGTCGTCGGCGAATCTCAAGTGACTTATATATCGATTATTTATATTTAAGCCGACTTTCTCCCAGTTAAATTGGCCAATAACTTGTTGTAATACCGCTATGAATATTGTTGGGGATATGACATCTCCCTGCCTTACACCTCTTCTAATAGGTATAGGAGGACCGGTTGTTTCGAGTCTAATTCTGCTGTTACACTTTTGATATAAATTTTGTAAAACTTTCAGATATGTTGAATCAATATTTTGATATTGTAGAGACTGCCATATTGAGTGATGATATAGAGAGTCAAAAGCTTTTCGATAATCAATAAATGCTAAGTAAAGCGGTCTATGGAATTCTTGATACTTATCTATGAGCAATTCAATAGAGTGGATGTGGTCGACAGTAGAAAATCCTCTCCTAAAGCCGGCTTGCTCTATGGTTTGGTGCGTTTCAATTGTGCTCCTTATTCTTCTTTCTAGAATCGATGAAAATAGTTTATATATGGAAGACAATAGACTTATTGGTCGATAGTTATTAATATCATTTGGGTCACCCTTTTTATATAGTAGGATAATATCCGACTCTGTCCATTGTTTTGGTGTAGTTGCTGATTTTAGCACTAAGTTGAAAAGCTGTGTTAGAGGTCCCGCTAAATAGGGAGCTCCTACTTTAAGGGCTTCGTTAGTTATTCCATCAGGTCCTGGGCTTTTATCATTCTTTAATTTCGAGATGTTCTTTATTATTTCAGCTTCGTCTATGTCTTGTATGGCTGTAGACGTTTCCTTTTGCATAGTGAAGGCCTGCTCTTGGTTTTCACATTTGTAAAGATTTTTGTAATAGTTAGTTGCTACTTGGAGTATTTCATTTCTATTGTTAGTTTTTTTATTTGACGTTTTTAGTCCTTCTATCCAAGTTTTATTTGATCTCAATTCTTTGTAAGCTCTTTTTATGCTGCCAAAATGAAGTACATATTTTTCAATAGTTTTCTTACGATGGGAGGTGTAGTCATAATGAATTAATTTACTTATAAGTTTGTAAAGGGCTTTAAGCTCATTTTTCATGCTTCTTGTTTTTGGTTTAATTTTTTGGAGCTGTTGCCGTCTTAATATTAATTTTCTGGTATTATCAGACAATATATTTTTTGTTTTTAAAGAATTTTGAGCTTTTTTGAGGCTAGTATCTATTGCTGAAACAATTTTATCGTTGATTTCTTGTACTGAATTGTTTTGTTCCCATGTAGTGAAATGTTTTAAGTTCTCTTTAAGTGTTTCGTTGTATATTTGTATTTCTTTTTCGCTCTTTAGGATACTTTTTGTTTTACTTCCGTAACATTTTCTATTTTTCATTGTGGACTGTAGGTTAAATGTCACTCTTACCAATTGCTAGCATAGCTCAAATTCATCACTTGCACGTCGTGAGCATATTTTTGAAGATTCGTTAGTACATAGTCTATTTCATTTTTTATCATGCCATTAGGTGATACCCAAGTCCATCTTTTACTGTTTTTCTTTTTAAAAAAAAGTATTTAATATTGCCAATTTATTTTCGTATGCAAATCTTATAAGTCGCTCGCCTCTACTATTCCTGCTGCCATAACCATATTTTTTTGTTATAAGATTTTCGTCTTGTTTAGGTTGGCCGATTTTCGCATTAAAGTCGCCCATTACAATTACATTTTTATTAGACATATGTAATGCTTTGTTAACAGTATAATAAAATTGTTCTATTTCTTCCTCGCTCGCTGATTCTGTCGGCGCATAACATTGTATCAAGCTTATTTCAATATTATTGATATATAATTGGAGGATAGCTACTCGTTCTGATATTCCCTTGAAGCACATAATGTTCTTTTTGTGGCATTTATTAACAATGAAACCTACTCCATACAGGCCTGGTGTTTGTCCCATATAGTAAAAAATAAATTCTCTTGTATACAATTACCACATCGTCTTATTTCAGAGAGGCCGACAACATCGTATTTGATGTCTTTTAGGGCTTCATTTAATTCTAAAAGACGAGAGTAGGATGATAATGTTCTGACATTATATGTTGCCACATAAAATTTGTATAGCTCGATGTTATTTGAGACATTAAATGTGTGTGTTTTCCCTAGAGGGTTGTGGTCTATATCTCCCACGGTGACCGGCCGTGTTGGGAGAGATAGTGATTGAGGGGTACGGATTAGTTTTTTTTTTGGGGTTCTTGGTGTTCACGACTTGTGGAGGGTTTTGGCGCGTTATTGAATTGTGACGGACGTAAAAAACTTGTTATATTCTGAGATTTATTTTTCTTTGGAATTTGTTTTGTCTGTTCTTCATTGTTTGGTAATTTTTGAATAATCTCAGTCCCAGGGAATCAGAGAGAGATCTCTTATTAGAAGCACTTTTGGGTGTATAAAAAAATTTCTTTTTGAGATTTGAAGTTCACTATTTTATCGTGACGTAGCATTACTTTTTCCCCAGATAGACGTCTTCTTTAAAGTTCTCCTTGAAGCTCTTTGCGTTTTTGTAGAACGGCTGGAGTATAGTCTTCCTTTATATACATACTTGTATTTTCTAATGCTTTCTTATTTTTTAGGATTTGTAGCTTTCTACTTGTCGTTGTCATTGTAACGACCACTGGTCTTATTTTTCCTTTATTTTTCCCTAGCCTAGCTACTGTTTCAATTTCCCAATTTTGGCATATTACATTCATTTTTTCGTTTATAACTTCTAGGATCACTTTGAGCAAATCTTCATAATTTTTTTCTAATTCTGGAACTCCAAAAAAAATTATATTTCTTTTCCTCATCTGTTTATCTATAAAGTCGATAGTTTTTTGTTGAGCTTCAATTTTTTGCTCAAGTTGGTTTGTTTTTATTTCGATCTGATTGAATTTATCGTCAATATTTTTATTTATAGCCTCCTTTATATTCTCTTCCATATCTTTCATATATCGCTTCTGTTGTGTTAGATCTTGCTGAATATTATGTAAAATTTTCATTATTTCTTCCATGTTTGTTTTTAATATTTACTGTCAGTGGCTGTCCTCTGGTGGTAAGTAGTGTATGAAGAGTGTATACAGATCCCTCCTGTGGTGAGTAGCAGAAGCAGGTAATTAATGTTTATTGAGCTTATTCAGCTAGTTTTGCTACCTGCCACTAGATGGCGCTAATAAGACTTGTAGAAGATTGCTCGGTAGAAATTAATAATTGTAATTTGAAGGTAATGTAGTAAGTTGAAAACAGTTCTTCTCTAATCACACACTAATTAATAGTTCGTATTTATGTTCGTTAATGATCACTGCACAATGTTTATTTAGTTACTTTACCGAAGCACTTTTGAAAAAAGTTTTTTATTTTGTCCGTTATACGTCTTTAGGTATTTGATAATTTAAGCACAAATTCTTTACTTTAAGATAAAATAACATTTGTACAGACAGTTCGTATCACTACACTTTGAATTAACACAATTTTTTCGTTATTCTCACACTTAAAGTAATTATTACTAATTTTAAAACACAGAGTCGATATGAACCGTGGCTCAGTAGCGCCCTCTCCCTTGTAATGATGTAGAAAATTAAAAATAATATGTTAAATTAAAATCAAAACGTCATCTAATAAAATCTAAAATAAATACTATACGCTCGAAGGCTTTTTACTAGGATATGAATCCTGTGTCCGAGGTCCGAAAACACAGAGCATAATCATAAGCGCCTAGACCACAATACACATCTGTATGACTTACATATAAACTATTCCTTATACGCGGGGATTGAACCCGTGACCGTTAGCGTGCCAGCCAGCTACTATGTTTGAAAAATTACTTCAAAATGTTAATTTTCGTAATGAAAATAAACACGCTTTCTAGCCTTTTTAATTCCCGCGAAAACGCGGTCACCTATTTTGGTGACGTAATATGCGTAAAGTTGTGTTCCGATCAAAGATATTTGAAATAAGGAGATATGCCCTAAACACGAAATAAGTCCGGTACCGCTGTCGCCAATTTTGAAGATGTGTGCGTTTTCATTACCGGCACAACTAGCGTTCTAATCCTCTAATTGGTTCGCACACTACGAAAAACAATTGTACGAATACACTCGTACACGTAAAAAAACAGCGTCGGTGAACTCCTTAAGGGATGTGACATCGCATTTATCGATAAAATCATGCGATGAGAATGTTATTCATTTTTAACCAATATTACCTGTGTAAACGCATATAAAATACAATTAAGAATAGTGATGTGCTATATTTTTGTATTTTTAATTCTATTATGGTATCCTGAAAATTATAAAAATAATAAAAACGAAATGAACAGAAAATTGTTTATTAAAAATAAAAAATGTGTTGCACAAAATGAAATGAAATAAAAATGTTTTATTTTGCTTACTTAATATTGTCATAATTATAATCTGAATCATGCCATTTATTATAATATTTCCAATCTTATTGTGAGCTGTATTGAAAACATGAAGGTGTAATAAAGTACCCGAAAGCGTGTCAAGTTGGGCAATAGCTCGAGGCATGCCATATCATAAATCATACCTAAATATATTTCATATATCATTGCCATTGTACACCTAAGTTCCTATGAACTTACTTTACCATCTCTGATTACACATCTCTCAACTACGCTGTAAAATAATAGAAATAAGTAAAAACCTATTCACAAAACTATACGGTTGACAAATATTAAAATTTGGCTATATTTCACATATTTTGTCGTTAAACAAACATACTCAAATACAATAAAATAGCACATGTACAAAGACGCTTAACTCATAATTTACAGCTAACCTAAGTGCCATAGAGAGATTTGAAAATTATGACAAAATATAATTAGAAACGCTTAAAGTATACATTCTTATTAAATAAGCTTAACAAATACGTTTACAGAACACAACGCATGTATATACAACATACATAACTAACTAGAAACATACATACACAAAATGTATTATAAACTTCAATAGAAATAAGTAATTCGATAATCGCCGTGTTGTCGATAACTTATACCTGTTGCTCCGTATGGACACCACTATCTCATCGCACAAACAAAACGGTAAAATATGCGACATTACCATTACGATAGTATCGTTGTGTAAATTTTACATTGCTTGTTCAGTTACTCCGCAACATACTGGGGTAGTGGTTAGAAAGCAATGTATTTAAAATTTAAATGTAGTAGAAGCAAGAAATATACGTATACTTGTTTTTTACGATTTTTAAGTAAAATATAGTAAAAAAGTAATATTTACGTGTGGTAACTGATTCCATGACTTGTTAAATGTTTAATTTGACTTCTATTCTTACAAGAAACAACTGAACAAGACGGCATTGTTAGTTGTTTTCTCGCTGGCGGTCGAAATCACACTGATTAGCAGTGACGGCCATTTAAGCAATATGTGAGCATTTTGGGCAAGTTGCGTCTACGCGGACACGCCCCCATGCCAGTTCTCCTTTTTTTAATATTTCTATGGTTCCAATATACACTGAGAGCACTCTGAGGTGTGACGTCAATTCAGTATACTGCGAAGCCGTTACTTTTTAATTTGCTATACTGCGCTATATTGATTAGTGATAAAACGGAACGCAGTCCACTATACTATCATCCTAATTTTTTGACATTGTTTTCAAATAAAATATTTATCATGTATACGTTTTCTGTTCAAAAATAAATTTAAAAATATTCAAAAATTAATTTTTGAATATTCTTGACATTTTTGAATAACAAATCATTCGTGCTGTTATATTTTTTAATCAGGTGATCAAAGTACTGAGAGCACCTTACTTCGAAAGCGCCAGTGCTCACAGTACAAAAATTATACGTCATATATTTCGATATGGTATTGCGGCAGTGTACTGGCACTCAATAAAGGAACGAATTTTTCACTAGTGAGAGCACTGAGGAGTGCTCGCAGTGTACATCGGAAACATTGTGTTTACGACATCATATCATGGCGGCTCGTGTTTTAGATCACGTGATATACCTACAGATTAAAAATTACGACTTTTAATTTCAATATAATAAAACAATAATGTGCTTTTATGACTCAAAATCAGAATATTTAAGTATATTTCTACATAAATTTTACTTTTTATCAAATCTCATAATTTATTTTTTACTACCGAAAGTACCCTATTCGGTCACACCTGACGGTTTTCTCTCACAGAGAGTCAAGAGTGATGTAGGTTTTATAGCACTACGGTGATCGTTAGACTTGAAAAACAACGCACTAAAACAACTTACATCTCCATCATCAAGGTCCCACTTCCCTTTAACCTTTTGTAAAAATATGCGATTTGGTTTTAACGTATTTTGAAAATAAATAATTTAGTTTGGTGGTGCTATCACGTAACTTGCAAATAGCGAACTTTCGCGAAATATCGCTGTAATGTCACGTTTCATTACTGAAAGCTGAGCTCGCGACAGTTTTTTTATGGTTTTTTGACAGCTCGACGTTTTGTCGTCTTTCTGTTTTTAATAACATATTACATCTTATTTACATTAGCATTTATTTCTACCGATTATTTGTAATCTGTGGCACAATCGTACTAATCGTTACGTGTGGCACATCAACAAGAGGGGCGGTATCCATCCACGAATACAATATTATTTCTATGAAGCGTGAGCTGTCAAAAAAACATTAATAAAATGGTACTTCAGACTTGGCTCCGGCCTTTTGTTATACCGGAATGAAATTTACAAATTTAGACTAGGAAACTAAGACTACTATAGTCCTTTGCCTTTCCCTATTGGGGATAAATTTTAAAACAAGAACATTAATAAAATAGACAAAGTATATGTAACTCATCGGTGGCCGGCAGCGCATCTCGCGGCTGTCGGAGGAGACGGAGGAGCTGTCGCTGAGCGCGGCGGAGCCGGAGCGGCGCGGCGCGGCTGCGCGCGCGCTGCTGGGCGACATGCCGCTGCTCGACCGCTGCGCCGCCGACCGCGCGCGGGCCGCTGCGGACGTGAGTCACTTGCACACGATACGCATTTTTTCTGTTTTTTATTTTTAAATATTATAGGGGGCAAACGGACAGTCGGTTCATCTGGTGATAAGTGAAGGCGACATCCATAGACACCCGCTAAATCAGAGGATTAGCAGGCGCGTTGCCGGCCTTTGAAATAAGCAAGTGGTACATTTTTTCAAAATACACCTAACTAGCTTCCGCCCGCGGCTTCACCCACGTGGTGGTGCTGTCAAAAAGTAGCGTATGTCCTTCCCCAGGCTTCAGAATAAACTGAAGTGAATCAGCCTGTAAACGTTCCACTGATGGGCAAAGGCTTCTTCTTCATGTAGGGTAAGCGCCGTGGTATAGGCGCCACTTACGCATTTTGCGTGGTAATGTTTAAACAATGTTATGAAAAAATTAATAAAATCTTTATAAATATTGTACCCTATGTGTTATTCTGATGCCTATATAAGCTATATTACTGTAAAATTTCAAATTTCCGCCCGAGTTTGGGTGTAATATATATTTATTTATATATGTATGTATATTTATTAAAAAAAAAAACAGTCGGCTGTTACCTAAAACACAGGCATTAAATTGCCTACCTTAGGCGACAGACGACCGTGTGTGCGTGTGTGTGTGCGTGCGCGTTCGCGTGCGTGTGTGTATGTGTGTGTTAAACATATTTTATATTTACTTAAAGTTGTTGAAACTCGTTTTTTGGTTGTTGTCTATGGTTAAGAATCACAAATAAAACAACAACTTGTTGATCCAAAACGAGAATATGATTTATTGGCATAGTTCCTACATACATAAATTAAATACATTTTTGACGGCGCAATACAGAAACACACCTAAATCTAATAACGCCATCTATTGGTGAAATGCGAAACTATCATTATTTTAAACATCGTGACAAAAGTTTTGTTTTCTTAGCTGGAAGCAATAAAGGCAAAGTGTGGCGACTTCGTGTCGGACATGTCGCTCGAGGACGCCACGAGCAAGCAGAGCGAGTTGCGGCGCAAGCTCAGCGCGCTGCGGGCGAGCGCGCGCGCGGCGCAGTCGCGGCTCAACGCGCACAACCGCCGCCTGCAGGCCGCCGCCGACAAGAAGAACAAGCTGAAGGAGGAAATGCTCAATATACAGAAAAAGGTTACAAACGTCCATAATTACAGAATATACGGTCGGCACTCTAGCTCTACAAAAATAAGAGAAGGGTATTCTACTACGTTTGAAAAAGTACTTCAAAATATTGATTTTTTCTAACAAAAAAGCCACAAAAAGTATATTTCGGCAAAATAAACACACTTTCTTGCTATACAATTGTAAATTAAATTTTAAATTTTTATTCCCGCGAAAACGCTGTCAGCCATTTTTATGACGTAATATTGGTAAAAATAACGTCGTGTATGTGCGACCGGCACTAATTCAACGTTAACAGCTATAAATATTTGGTGTTTTTTGAGAAAATAAAGAACTACAATCGCTATTTTTGGTGTGTAGTGTCTAGTTTTACAAATACAAGCAATAAAAAATAACATAAAACAATAAAATAAAACATAACCTAAAACTTTCCAATATTTCTTTACTAATTAGGTATACCTGGCACTTAAAGGAAAAACAGAGTATAATATAACAAGTAATACTTACAAAAATGTTTTAACATTCCGGAATTCGGCAGAACAGAAGTCTGGGTTACATGCAAAGGACTTTGCAACCGTCATTGAATCAATTTTGGCAGAGTCGTAATACTCGTAATATCTGCTTTTTCAAAACAGATTTGAATTTTAATAAATAAATAGGTACAAAGGTCTAGGTCAACACGAAGCATGTTGTATTATATTCCTGTAGTTATATTGTCAAAATTAATTCATTAATAAAATACAAAGTATGTAAATGTCCCATTACTAGACAAAGTACTCTTCTATCAAAGAGAACATTTGAAGTTTTATCTGCCACACCAACAATGGGTACAAAATTTGCAGGTTTTCTCGTAATATTTTCCTTTACGAGCACTAAATTTATTTTGTAACGAATTTAGTTATTGAAGATTAAGCAGTGTTATAATTAATTATAATCAAATTATATTTATTTTATTTTAGGTACAAGAATTATGCAACTTACAAGAGACACAAAAAACAATGGCATCGAATATTATGAAATTTATGTCTGAAGTCAAAGAACTCGAAGATGGAATAGAACCCTTAGAATTAGCACTTAAGGAGAAGGAGAAAATAAAGACTGAAGCTGTGAAGAAGAATAGGTAATTTTAAGATAGCATGTTAAATGGAAATTTTATTGTTTGATTAAGCAATTTTAAAAATACTACCTTATTAGCGAGCCGCCGATTTATTAGAAATATAGATAAAATACATAACGCTACCCTTAGAAGTGGGACAGTAAACAAAAATGGCCGACAAACATGGCTTATTTAATTGATACATGTTTTGTTAGTCTTGTTTTGTAATATAAGAAAAATATCAGCTGATTTTCCGATGAACATGCACATTTAGTTCATAAAATTTGCATAAGTATGTATATATTGGCTTAATCTGTTTAGGTTTTGAAGCAACATCATAAACACTTTGAGATAATTTTCCTTATTTCATATTTGATAAAAATATTGTTAAAATTGATTAAAAATTCCCCATTTTCTTTAAGTTATAAAAAAGCACCATATAGTAAATTATCTCTTTATATATAGGTCAGAAATCGATATGAAGAACACATTTATAGTAAAAGTAATGAACGCATATGATAAGTTAAGGTCAATTGATTTAGAAATAAGACAGCATAAAGAACGAAACCTTCAGAGGGAAATGGATAAAATTACAGAAGCTAATGAGAAATTATTGGCAAGACAAAAGCAAATAATGATTGATCGGGACACCCTCACTAAGAAGATTGACAACTTAAAAGATGAATTAGCCAAGCAAGAGGTACTGTATATCTCAAAAAATTATGTAAATTTTTTTTTTTAAATATTTCACAATGTAAACATTAGAATATATATATTTTTTTTTATTTCATAATTTAATAGATTTACAAAAGAAACTTGGAAGACAATTTGAAACTACGTACAGCACAAAAAGAGATCGAGACGTGCGAAAAAGAATTGGCAGATATTAATGAGAAACTTAGCGGAGTAAATGTAGAAATGATTTCAGAAAAGGAACCCTTGATAATACAACAAACCAAAATTTTTAGGGAAAAAGCACAAACAGAGGGTAAACTCGGAGAACTGAAGGTATAAATAAATTATATTAAAAACATTTAAATAATAAAAATTAGCAAATATAGATACGAGTATAATAACAAAAACAATACTGTTAACAGAAATAGTAAATTTGCTAATATAAATAAAAATATTATAAAGCTGAAGAGGTTGTTTGTTTGAATGCGCTAATCTCAGGAACTACTGGTTCGAATTGAAAAATTATTTTTATGTTGGGTAGCAAATTTATCGAGGAAGGCTATATAAACTCAATAATACGTTGAACGACCCAGGAATCAAACCTGAGACCCTTACTCGGCAGTAACGCTTGCGACTACTCGACCAACGAGGCGGGTAATTGTTTAAAAATATTTAAGTATGTTTTTTTCTCAAATTAACGCGGGTAGAACCGCAGACCACAACTAATATAAATAAAAACAAAAACTAAAATAAAAAAAAAAAAAACAAAAACAACTTATTAAAATGTTTGTATTTTATAGGAACGACTAAAACAAAATAAACTGGAACTAAAGAAATCACAGAATAAGGATATTGAAAATAAATATAGAGAAAAATTTTATGAGCTGCATGTTATCAAGGCAATCGATAAAGACATCAGAGACTATTCTGTTGCCTTGGAGAAGTGTTTAATGGAATTCCATAGAGAAAAAATGGAAAATATTAATCTTATAATTAGGTAAATGTTCTCTAAACTGCCATTCCAAAACCTATATAGTTTCTTTTTGTGGTACCTTGAATCTATTTTTCTTTATAGTTAAACATGTATTGTATTAAGAAATTTATGTCAATTTTTTAGAGAAATGTGGAGAAAAATATACAGAGGTAATGATATAGATTACATTGAAATAAAGACTGAGGGAAATATGTCAGTTGATTCTGAACGTCGTAAATATGATTACAGGTATGATTTACATTTATCTGTATAAATATATTACATTTATCTAAATGTATATAAATAATTAAAATTAAAGTGTTTGTTAAATAATTTTACACATAAATTAGACAAAAAAAAATAAAAATTGGCTATATGTTTATTCCACCTCATCTCGAAACGACATAACCACGGTCTGTCATAAGGAAAGTTTAGTAGTAATCTTTTACTTTTATGTACTAAGAAATAATCGACTGTAAAAAAAAAATTTTACCCATAATAATTAAGGTTTAGTATATATAAATAAAATAGAACAGATTCTTTGGTCAGTTTTCTAAATTTCACTCGGACGTAGTTGCATGTAGCACCTATTTGTTATAAAGTTAGTAAAATGTAATAAATCATTGTTTTATATTTAGAGTTGTACAATGTAAAAATGGAGTCGAGATTGATATGCGAGGACGCTGTAGCGCCGGTCAAAAGGTTTTAGCATGTCTAATAATCAGACTGGCTTTGGCAGAAACATTCAGTTCCAGGTAAATGTAATAGATTTAGTTCCTAGTGAAATGTGATAAGGATAAATCACGAAAGGGTTAAATAAATTAATACTCTTAATAAAAAATCTATAACAAAACTAAGTAAATAATTAGTCTGTAAATATTCTACTGCTATTACAGTTATGCAACTTATCTCTACCATAAAAAAAAAACTGAATCCCTTCATATGCTAGTTTTCATTATCCTTTCACTTTTACCATTAGAATAATATAAATTAAAAGTTTGAAAACAATATTCTGACGAAATTGTGAAATAAAACACACATACGAATGAAAACCTAATTACTAATTATATTATTGTTTTAGTACTTAAAATTTTTCATGACATAAATTTTTTTTCTGCATTATTAAAAATGTATTAATCAATATTCATTAAGTAACAACACAACATTGTATTTCAGATTTGGTATCTTAGCCTTAGATGAACCAACTACTAATTTAGATCAAGAGAATATAAAAAGTCTATGTTCAGCACTTGGTGAAATTGTTCAAGAAAGAATGACACAAAAAAACTTCATGTTTATAATAATTACACATGACAAAGAATTTATCGAATCTCTTGGCAATATCGACAAAGTAACACACTATTATGAAGTTTCAAGAAATGAGGAAGGAAAGTCTAGAGTAAAAAAAATAAGATTCTCTTAATTCAGTCTACAATTATTGTTTTGAATATACTAATTATATTCAAATCATTCCTTATTGTTTTGTGTTATGTATAGATTTTAAGAAAAGGCGAAGTGCCTTATATGTTATTGTAATATGAGAACAAAAAAAAAATAGTTTTCAAATAATAAAGTTTTTATATTATGCAAAATTTTCGTTTCATTTATTAATAACTTAAAGCTATATACACTATGTTACAGTTAAAATTTTGTAAATATAAATACATGTAGGTATAGCACAGTACTTGCCATGCAGTGACCGGCAAAGAAGAATGACATCTTTCTTGCAAAGGTTTCGTAAAAGCCCACAAAGGCCATAGTGGTGCAAACAACTGCACTGACCAAGATGGTGATGGGCAGCAGCGTCACCATTATACCCTGCACCAACACATTGACACACCTCCCCAGAGATGATGGGTTCTCCATGGGTTGGGCAGAAGCCTATTCAGCAGTGGACATCCAATGGCTTTTTTTATAAATTATATTTACATTTTTTTTAAATGAAATGTTACTTTTATGTCCATATACAACTAAATAACTTAAGACACATTTTTGACACAGAAAATATAGGATAAAATTATCTAATGTTCTGTGATCAAATTATAGAAAATAAACATATTTTAAACCACTTTTTCTTCATAACAAGGGATGTACCTAATTTATCATAAGCCCTGTTATACTATTTAATGGTTTACAAATCTCGGCTTGGTCCAAATATAATATTTTACTTTCTTGTAAAACAGTCAGTGTAATTCCTAACAATTCTGCTATTTGGGTTGATGGAAATGATTGCGCCAAACATTTAGCAATATAAGGTACCAAATCCTCAGTGAAACAAATACACAAAGATACAAAATTTTGCTTCTCTATCTCAGTAAAAGCTTGTTGTTCTCTGTGGTAAAATGCTAATAAAATCTGTGCAGCTTTATCAAACGATTTTCTAAAATCTCTATACACATTCTTAACTATATTCAATGGAGCTGTCAAGCGAAGAGAATTTAAAACAGTTAATAGTCCATTACAATATTCTGCTAAAGGATAATAGTCGAGTAAGTTTTCAGGTGGCCCAGAAGCCATATTTTCGTTTGCTGGTCTGATGACATTTTTTATACTAGGTACTTTATATGATTTCATCTGATTTTCAAATTGTATGTCTACTTTGTCTACCCCATTATTAAATTGCATTAAAATGTTATTACGAAATAAAGGAGTAAGAACACATCTTAAATCTGCACCAACTCTTCCAAAAGAAAGACACAGATACATGCACTGGTTCAATAATGATTCAAAGCTTGATTCATCTTCCTTCCAAAGATCTTGATTTAAGACTTCGCATAAGTTTTTAACCTAAAAATGATAAACAAATTTTTGCATAGAAACAATTTTTTTTTATTTGCTTTTTTTTGTACTAATGATGGAAAACTAAATTGTAAAACATTTATTTTAAATGCATAGTGTACCTTTTGTTTCAGCCAACATGATAAAGCGCTAGTGCCACTTAACTCGTCATCTCTAACCTTTGTCTCTTGAGTATCGGACAAAAAGATAGACTTGTGCTGGGTTATAACATTAAATAAATGAATTCTGTGCAGCTCGACTATTTTCCGCAATAACTTTTCTGGTGCTAAAATAAACAAAAACTACTAAGTTTCTACATTTCAAAATACTTTAAAATATCCTATCTTATATGCTATCAAATAGCATATAAGACTAAAGTTTTAAAATTTTTAAGACATTTTTGTTCTGGTAAAAAGCCTGTACTGTACTGTACTCTATCGGCCTGTAAACCACCCACTGCTGAGCGAAGGCTTCTTCTCCATATAGAAGAAGGGTTGGAGCTTAATCCACCATACTGCTCTACTACCGGTTGGCGGATAATTACCCTACGTTGAGTAACGATCGTTATCAGGTGTCTATGATAACAACCGGGATCGACGGCTTTACGTGCTCTCCGAGGCACGGTGAGGAGACCCACAAGGACATACATCCAGACCGGAAACAAATATTTCAACAAATATCTGTTCCGAGCGGGAATCGAACCCGGGACCGCCGGCGAGCGGCGTAATACGACTACTCGCACCATTACACCAGAACGGTCGTCGTTAAATGCCTACGATATATAAATATATAAGTAAATAAATAAATATGCTTAACACACACACACACGGTCGTCTGTTCCTAAGGTAGGCAACTTAATGCCTGTGTTTTAGGTAACAGCAGACTGATATACTTTTTTTTTTAAATAAATATACATATAAATAATACATATATAAATAAACATATATTACACCCAGACTCGAGGCGGGAATCGAACCCACAACCCTTGGAGCAGAAAACAGGGTCACTGCAAACTGCGCCAACGGGTCAGTCAAAAAATAAAAGGGAAATGCACATCATTGCAAATCTATTGCTTTTCCTCATCAAAATAATATTTTATATCTATTATTATATTAAAATTGCTATTGTATGTGGTTAAATAATAAATGAATTTATGAATGGAAGTTATGATTCGATACATGAAAGAAAACAAATACATGTACCTTCTGTATTTTTTGCATCCTCAAGTGCCTTATCAAACCAAGCATTTCTTGCTTTAAGGAAATGTAAATGTAATCCATCTGAATTGACATGCCTTGTTTTATTACCACCTATTGATATCCTATTTTGCTCATCATCAGTCGACTTAAATACAGTATTAGCTCTTCGTAAGTAGCCTAAAATCTAAAAAAGAAGTACTTATTAAAATTTATTTGAGTGATTTATGATTAATATGATTCTATGTGCCTTACCTGTAAGCATTGAGGTAAAGGTAAATCATAATGTAGTTGATTAAATAAATGATATAGTGTTTCAAACCACAAAGTCATGATTTCACTAGTGGTACTCTGGAAACAAAACAAAATATAAACTTAAACAGCATGCACCTAAATATTTATATTGAATTTATCTATACTATGACAAAAATGCCAAGATATTTACCTCCACTATGGGTATTTCAGAATATCTTTTTGATAGATTACGAATAAAAGCAAAAATATCCAATGCACTTTCATAGTCTTCAGCATTTAGTGCTTCACGCATCAAAGATGGAAGCTCTAATAATTCTAACAACTTGTCACTTTGATTCCTTATGCTACTATATCTCCTAAAATAAATATAAAGTTATTTTACATATTTTAGACAAAGCTGATTAATAATTTGCAATTCAAATTAATTATCATTTTTATAACATGTGTGGATCTGAAGTCCTATATAATTTAACATATGGTATATACATGCAGACATATCTTACCTTTTTTCTTGAACAATATTACCCGCTACTTGTGAAAAGTACTCACATTGTTGCACAAAATCAGGTGTTGAATTTAATAAATTAGATAGTGACTCCTTAGATTTTACCAATTCCTTCATAATGGTCCTTGAAATATCAGCCGTTTCCACAAAGGTTTTATAATTTGTAAAAGCTAGATCCTGAGTTTGCTCAGTCAGGTGTCTCATCTCTTCGGTTAGTCTTTCAGGCTCATTTCTCACATGCTCCCAATTTTGTGATCCTAATTTCTTTATATAATCGTTTATATCATTAAAATATTCAGCATTTTCTGTAAAATTGCAATTTCATTTTTTTGTTAACTATTTATCTTGGATATTATTTTGTTAATTGAATAATAAAATTAGTAAATAAAGTACCATATAAGAAATTATGTATTAGTCAATATTAAACTTGTTCATATTTATTACTTAAAATATAGGTAAATAACTTATTTGTGATTATCCCCTAGTATTTACATGAAATTTGACATACCAGAAGATGAATCAGGAAATAATACCTGACACAAGTCCTTTAACTCTTGAGCCATTACGGAAAATTGTGGTTACAAACTAGTAATATTTATATATGTAATCAAAGGGGAAAAAATTAAAAACCTAAACAGTTATTAAATGTTATTGACATATACCAAAGAGTACATATAACATATGCCATATGCCATATAAATTATAATATAGTGATGGTGTCATTACTGTCATTAGTTACTAGGGGTGTGCGATAATTATCGATAACTCGTAACTACTCGATAATTTTTCATTCGATAATTATCGATAAGAGTGATTCGATAATTTTGATCAGATAATTATCGATAATTTTTTATTCGAAAATTATCGATAAGTATCGATAAGTTTTACATACATACATACATATAATCACGCTTCTTTCCTGTAGGGGTAGGCAGAGACCACCTCTTTCCACTTGCTACGATCCTTACATATTTGTTTTGCTTCGTCCACTTTCATTATTCCCTTCATACATGCTCTTCGGTTTAGGGTACTCTTTACTTGGCCTTTTTTCAAGACGTCCCTGATTTGATCTTAAAACGTCCGCCTATGTCTACCCCTCCCAGCACTTTCATCCACACTTGCCTTATACACTTTTTTCGTCAACAGTTCTTCATTCATTCTCTCGAAATGACAAAACCATCTCAGCATACCTTTCTTAATTTTTGTCACTACATCTTCTTTCAGACCATCACGTTTTCTTATCTCACTATTTCTTATCCTGTCACTCAGTTTAACTCCTATAATACTTTTTAACGCTCTCATCTCAACTGCATTTATTCTGCTTTCATGTTTCTTCTGGCATACCCAACTTTCACTTCCATACATGAGTGTCGGCACCAACACCCAGGGCCGGATTTAGGGGAGGACAAGCGAGGCAACTGCCTCGGGCCCCCATATCCACTAAATAGGGGCCCCCACATCCGCAAAAGAGGGGCTTCCACAATGGAGCCAAGCGAGTTAGAGCGGTCCGGAGTTAGGACGACCTTTTTTTTAGGAATAGGAATAAGTGATGACCTTTTTTTCTGACTCGGCAACGATAATATATTGGCGTGAGATCGCAACGACCTTTTTTTCCTTTTTTTTTCGTCGTCAAGAAAAAAAAAAACAACAATTCATTTTCAAATCAAGGAGCCTCCACTAGTCCATTGCCTCGGACCTCCACAACTCTAAATATGGGCCTGCCAACATCCCCTATATATAAATTAGTTTCAAATATAATAATACTAGAACATGTACAATTATATTCGATCTTATAATTAATATATTTGCAGCTTGATAACCTTTACTGTCCTAATTTTAACATTTTTATTTCATATAATACTCTAGCAACAAATCTACAAAATTAAATACTACATACATTTAAGTTAGTTTCAAATATTTGACAACCCAATGCATTTTTCATTTGAATTCATTATTTGCATATAAGAATATTATACTGTATAGTTTTTTTATCATTTTATTAAAGTATAAATAGAGCGCATGCGCGGAAATGATACTTCTTTAATCAAAAACTGAATTTAACTGTCAAACTTTAGTAAATAATTGTTTGCTATTGTTCATAAAAGATAATAAACAAAATTATCTTCTTACATTTATTCACTACTTATTATTTTAATTAAAAACTGATAAATAAAAAACTATTGCGCATGTCCCATTTCCGTTTCCGCGCATGTGGTCTGTGGAATGCATAGATTAAAAAATCCTACCAAAGTGATGAATTATCAATTAGAAGAGGGCGCGCGAACGTACCCATAACTTTTCAAAAATAATTCCGTGTTAATTTTTTTTATCAAAATTAGTGTTATCTGTTATAAATTTGTAATCTGTGGTACATGGATAAAATTCGGAAACTGAAGAAAACTGGAAAGTTTAATGTACCAATATCCTATCAAATATCGTAAATATAACCTTTACAATCCGTGTGATAATTTAAGTGTAAATTAAATCGTCATATGTTAACTTTTATAGTGAGTTAAAAGTACTTTTTTTTTCTAAAATGGGTTATATCCTATGTTTTCATATTTTCATCCATGTTGAACTATTGATAAGTTCTATGATTGCGTCATGTAAATCTATAAATGTACTAAGTATAAGCAATTAGCGTAATGATTCATGTAATCCTTACAAAATAATTCATTTTTTAAGTTTAATTTACGTATTAGTAATAGACACATATATAATTAAGTTTTATTTATACAGCTTAACCTTTTTGTTTGACAAGTATAACCTATTCATATTTGTGTCCTGACACCATTTTTGTTCAGCTTTCCATTTATACGATTATACTACGCTGTAGGTCTTTGCAAATGGTACAGTTTTTTAACATAATTATGCTATTTGTTCACATTTTTTTTTTTAAATATTACTGTTAATGTTTAACTAGATAAGGTTATGTTGATGTTTTGGTTTCAAGTGATAGATGTATAGAAAATTGTTGACAGAAATTGTACATCGACACACGGCCGATGGACATCTATTAACAATGTAAGGAGATTGTCTTAGAACAAAAAATAAAATAAAAATATTATTAATTAATTAGAATTTCACATCTTTTCATGAAATTAATTAATTTTTAGTTAGTTTTTTGTTAAGTATAAAAATATTTTATTGTATTTTCACTTGTAGGTACGGATTTGCATTCAGTTGCTTTATAATACTTTTGTGATATTTGTTGAATAATGGCTAGAGTACATAAATAATTTGTGATTTTTCTGCAATTTCAACTGATATACTTGCACATTTCTATGTCATATAAAATTTAGTTTGAGTTTTGGAGTGAAATATCATTTCAAAATGGAAGGCGAGGAGTTTAATCTTCATTGGGAAGAAGATGTAAAGGTTTGTATTTCTATTTAACATTTAAAATTAATTCATAATAATATTGTTACTTTTTCTAACAGTGAAATATTATTTATCATTAATATCAAAGTGAAATAGACTCTATTAATTGTTTTCTTTTTGTCGAATGTGTTAATCTCATCAAGGTGAAATTATCACCCAAGTAAGATCTCCCACCAGGTTTCACTATCAAGGCCAGTTAAAAAATAAATTGTTAATCTCCAACACAAATATAAAAGTTTTTTTTTCTTTAAATTGAAAGTTGTGGAAAGCAGTTCTAACACTGTGACATCTTATGACTCCTAGGAGTGAAGCAGTTGACATAAAAGTCATATAATATGATGGCTGTGATAGCAATTTAAGAAAGGCAAAACCATCAGTGATATAAAAGTTTTTACCATAGCTGACTTGATAAATAGAAAAGAAAAAACTATTTTTTTGTTTCATCAGTTTCTTTTTTGTAATTAGTACTTGTATTATTTTTTTTTAATTATACACATACTGATTCTTGTAGGTAAAATAAACCCCTTGATAACAATAAATAATAAGTAAACATCAAAAAACTTTGATGTTGTGTCTTAGAGAATTAGTTTTAATTTTTGTATTCATTGTTATTTACTGTTTTTATCACAATATATAATTTCAGCCCAATATAGTTGCAAGTGAAGAAGTTATATGTGGCCTTGATAATGTGCAAAATGAAACATACACAAACATGGTACGTACCTAAAAAAGAATAAATATTCTAAGAACTAAACATTTAAACACAAAGTTAGAGTTTTTGATAAAATGAAAATGTTAATTTGACCTCTTTCTCTTACATCCCCTCTCAGGAATTAACCAGATTTCATAAAAAAAAATATATATATATTAAAATGAGTTTCTTTTATTTAATAGTAAAGCACAATACAGTTAAAACAATTGAAATAGTTTTCAATCTACAATTTTAGACCTGTTAATTTTGTGTTATAAAAAAAATATAATTAGTAATGTGCTTCCATAGACAACTGAAGAAATTATAGCAGATACCGATCAAATGGCAGCAGAAAATCTTATGTATTTATCACAAGACGTAGTCAGCTTTACAGACAGCGCAGAATTGGCACAAGATCCTAATGTTGAATGTGTCACTGAAGAAGTAATTACTGATGATTGGGTTATATCTGGTGGACAAGAAAGGTAATTTCATTTTCACATACAAATATTACTAAAACTTCACCAAACCGCCAATGCATGCGCCCACCAATTTGGTGAAGTTATCTCATAATGAACACTAAATAATCAGTACCATTACTACTACTACTGGTTGGCAGTTTTGGTTATTGAATTTTTTATTTTTTTTTAAATATACTTTGACAATCATTTAGTTTTAATTGTTATTTTTCTATTCATATACCTATATTGTTTTCTATCATATTAAATTCAAGGATCCTGAAGATAACTGCTTATTATTATAGCACTTCCATACATATTGCATAAAATTTATTAGCTTATTAAAATGTAATACAAATATTTATGATTTTTTCTATATAATCTTATCAATAATATAACAATTTATAAATTCAGTTAGTGATTTAATTTAATATATAATATATTTATAATACTGAATTTAAACAAAATATTATGAACATATTTTTATTTGTATTTTGGATGATATGACAGAGACGTTAATGTAACAAGGTTCCGTACATTAGCAATTTTCTGGACGTATAATTTGTGTATTATTGCATGACTATTTATACCAAAGCAACTAAAAACAAATATATTTATAAATTCGCAATTAATGTTGAATGTTTCATGTTAATATTTATAATAAAAATTTGGTTATAAAATATAACAGCTTATCTTTATATAAAAAATCTAAGTATGCATGCATTTAAAAAAAAAAAATCCATATTGCATCTTGAATAATATAGATAATATAAATAATTTCTATGATTTAAGTTTTCCTTTCAGGGTGGAAGTGCCTTTAGAACATTTAACAAATCCTATTCAAGATATTAAAGAAGAAAATGACATTGATGTTCCTCTACCAACAGATCAAGTAAGAGTTTTATGTAAATTAAAACCTGTTGGCACTAATATTATAAATCTAAAGTGTTTGCTTGTACATGTTAATTTTATGGTTGGAATTTGATGGTTTGATTTCAAATGTTATTCTTGCTAAGCATAACCTATTTAATGAGGAAAGTATGAACAATTTGGTACCAATCATAGGATTAGTACAAAGAAAACATGAGAAAATTAAGCATTCTTTACCTGTACTGTAGAGGACACTTAATTAATTAAACAAATATTGGATGATTTGTTTTGTTAAAACTATTCTTTATTGTAGAGAATAAAGAGTTTTTTTCTGTATAATAAAATACTACACAATCAATGTAGTATTTACTTTCAACATAAGGTCTAGGACCTAATTAAGTTTATACTCATTATTGTTTTAATACTGAAAATAGTATAAATTTTAAGTATGTATATCATAAAATTAATATCTCAAGTATGGGAATGCACATGCATTTGTGTATTTAAATGTGTGTGGATGTGGATTGTGGGTGCATATGTGGATGATTCCAACACATGTATATCATTATATTTCTATCTAGACAATTATGATAAAGTGGAAGATTGTTTTTTTTTTTTTTGTTTCTTTGTTTAATCATTGTAATTTTTAGATTTATTATTATTTTATTTATAACGTCTGTTTAAATTGGTAAAGTTTAGAAAGATTATAAAACATAATGCCACGACACATAGAAGTAGAGCAGTAAAAATAAACTCTGGTGAAACCTCTCAGGCTTAGTTTTCGTTTTATTTGCGAACTAGCATCCGCCCGCGGCTTCGCCCGCGTGGATGTCGGTTATCGGAACCAAAAAAAAAGTATCCTATGTTAGTTCTAATACCTCAAAATATATGTGTACAAAGTTTCATGATGATCGGTAAAGTAGTTTTCGCGTGAAAGCGTAACAAACATACATTTTACATTTTGTTTCACACGCGGTAATTTTTTTTATTTTTTATTTTTTTATAGAAGATTATGTATTTTCAGGACGAGTACACGGCCATGCGTCCCTGGCCATGCGACTTCTGTTCGCGGCGGTTCCGCAAGAAGGCGGCGCTGATGAACCACATGGTGGCGCACCAGAACGACCGGCCGCACGCCTGCAACCTGTGCGGCGTGCGCTACGTGCGCAAGTGCGACCTCATGAACCACCTCAAGGTGCACGCCTTCGTGCCCGACGACCCCGACCCGGTCGACTACCAGCATAGTGAGTCACGGCAATCATTCTAGCTAGGGAGCTGGTGGCAATTTAGATATATGATTTCATCGTCGTTGATACCAAGACCTAAAATGAAGCCTGGACCTATGTCCTTTCTAGTTAAAAAGAATAAGCGGCGAGCTCAGGTAGCTCTGTATTTTTTTCTTTTTTTTTATAAACAATTTTGAAATTAAAAAAAAACAGTACTGTCAAAAATTATATTATCGTTTATGTGATCAATTATATCTTATTAAATACACTCTATAGATAAAGAAATTAAAGCTGGGAGAGGTCAGGATGGTGGGAGTTTTTATAAAAATATTTTTTTTTTACAGTTTTTTGATTATTTTATAAAAACTCCTACAAAAAATTTTTGGTGAAATTGCCACCAGCTCCCTAGCTATTCTTCATTTTCTATTCATATACAAGCTACAACTCTTATTGGTACTCGGTACTATGCACAAGTTCTTGTAAATATGCAGCTATAGTTTGTGTGACCTTAGTACGACTTTATGCAGGTGAAAATCAATAAATAAAATTGTCTGGATTTTATGATTTTATGTAGAGGATGACGATTGTATAATAATCAATTTGATATAATAAGTTGTTAACATTCAAAACGCGTATTTTAATATACATGTAAAAAAAAGTCCTTGTCACGCAATTAATTAACTGTACCTTGTCCAACCGTTTATTATCTTTTTGACAGCTTATGTCTATAAATTATAGTTTTTTTTTTTTTTTCGGAATAATGTACTACAGTAATGTCGTACTTTATAGACGGGTAGTGAAGTGCTCTGTGACTAACAAACAACCACAGACTATACAACAGTTTTTGAAAGATATCGATCATATGATAAAAATAATTTGACTTTATATAAGTATTGTTTCTGTCAAATTAATTTAAAAAAAGGAAATAAAAATAGTATCTATGACTCCAAGATTGATTATTTGCAAGGAATGAAGTCGCAATCTTGGAAATTAAATTGAAATCGAAAACGTTTATTTATTTTTTGACGGCTGCTAACTATGTACGCGTTAAAAAAAATAGGAAACAAATAATTAATATTTAAACAAAAAATATTTCATTAAATTGATTGAAAGTTCTTCTTAAATAAAATCGATTATTATTTCAAATCGAATCAGTAACGTGTGAGGGTGTAACTAATGTCGAACTGTCAAAAAGATAATTAACGGTTGGACAAGGTATACGTCAACTACACAAGCTTGATGCACACATAGCCGCACGTCAAAATGTTTCAAAGTATATATAGGACTAGGATGCTAAGGAAATGACTTTACGGATCTTAATATGGATACGAAATTGTAAATAATATATCGGTTTACTTAAATATAAATGTTACTGTTAAGTGATCTGAATACTCTATTTTGGGTTTCATTACAATTTCGACTAACGAGTTATGATTAAGTAATAGAAATAATAAACAGCACAAGACACTTGCGCGGCTAGTATGTCGGTTTGACAGGCTAAGATTTAAACATATTATAACATGTATTATTTAGACTCCTCTCATATCCGAAACTAATCGAAACATATCAGATTCAGTTTTGATTATGGATAGATTTTTTTTCGGATATACGATAGTTTCGGTTACAGTTACGGTTACTAAAATAGGAACTGCAATAATAGAGAGAATAATTTTTATTTTCAGGTGAAATCATACCTCATACTCCTTTAATAAAGACTAAAAAAAAACGAGGTCGACGAAAAAAGACATCCGAAACAGTCGAGGTAATACTAATAATTATCCATACACTGTTATAAAGTAAGAAGTAGTCAGTAATTAATAATTATAGAATATATTTATATACAGTAGCTATTTAAATATAAAGAAACAATTACATTAGAATTGCTAATCATACTAATATTATAAATGTTAATGTAAGTTTGTTTGTTACCCTTTCACGCGTAAACTACTTAACCGATCATCATGAAACCCTATAAACATATTCTTGAAGTATTAGAAGTTAATACAGGATACTTTTTTTTTGGTCGCGATAACCGACATCTACGCGGGCGAAGCCGTGGGCAGAAGCTAGTATATCGTACGCATATTTTTCGCTATAAAGTTCAAAATTGTATTTCAAGGAGAACGGTGTCCGTGAGAACATGACGTCAGCGCGGACGCAGCAATGGTCGCGGCGCGCTCGCTCGCCGCCCGCCCCGCCGCCCGCGCTGCCCTCCCCTTCGCCCTCCCCACCACCGCCCTCGCCGCCACCGCCCACGGACCCCTCGCGCCCCTTCGTTTGTCGCCACTGCGGCATAGGGTTCGCCCGCGAGAAGGCGCTCCAGTCACATTCTAGGGTAAGTAATCCATTATTACCTCATTATTTGAACATACATAATAGTTTAACATCCAGCCACTTAAATTTGCATGAGTCTTTTTGAAAAAAGTTGTTTTTTTGTTCGATAACTTATTGTCATCTTCTAGGTAGTGACATAATCCTGTTCCTGTAGAAATCTTGGAATTTTTTATCAAAAAAAATGTGACAAGTAGTTTTTACAGTACTCTTTTATGTTGACCTAACGCTACCTCAAAATTCAGAAGAGACCGTAACAGGTGAAAATATGGGGGTGCAAGGTCAGGACTATATGGTAGATGCAGCTCTCTCAATTTTTGTTTTGTGGATAAAGATGTGTATGGTCTGGCATGATCATGATGAAAGACAACTCCTTTACTATTGATCAATTCCAGCTGGTTTTAAATAAATTTTTAGCTTGACTCTCATAGTTGTTGGCAATAGAGATCCAAATCGATGGTTTTGCCCGGCGTTAAAAGCTCATAATGAACGATGCCCTTCCCACCATAGGCACAGCATCACCCTATTGCATGTTAATCCGGGTTTTGCTACAGTCTGTGGAGCTCGACTTCGACCATGACCTTTTTTGCATGTTATTGTTATATGTGAACCAATTTTTATCACCAGTGATCAATCTTTTAAAAAATGGTTCAGTTGTATTATGTTTTAATAGAGAATCGCAAATGACTACACGATTCAATTGGTTTCTTTCAGTGAGCTTGTGTGGCACCCAAATATCGAGCTTTGCATAGCCAGACTTTTTCAAATGGGTCAAACCTGTTTCGTGATCAATCCTCAATTCCTCGGCTTTGTCGTAATTACTAATATGCCGATTTTGATTTATTTTTGGCAAAAGCAAAAATGGCATCAACTTTATCAGTATGAGGGCGACCAGAACGAGCTACATCTTGGACAGCAATATTACTAAACTGAAAATGCTCGAACCAACTTTGTGCTATTATATTTTTGTATGAGATTCTTTGTTACAGAGCTGTTGTAAGAATTTGGATATGGATATGGATAGCCTCAAGCCTGGGGAAGGACATAAGCTACTCGTTGTCAATACAAACCACGTGGGCGAAGCCGCGGGCGGAAGCTAGTTATTTTATAAATATATGTACGATGCAGGTGCACGGCGGCGATTCCCCCGTGGAGTGCGGCGAGTGCGGCGAGCTGTGCTGGTCGCGCGACGCGCTGCGCTCGCACGCGGCGGCGCGCCACCCGCACCTCGCGCTCGCGCCCTCCGCGCTCAAGCGGGAACCCTCCTACGACGACTGCAACTCCGGTACGAAACCCCCGTAGAGATAACCAATATTACAGGCTTTTAAAAAAATAAATCCACTGTGACTGGTTTAGCATTAATTTATTAGCACACTCAAACAAAACCTTCAACTCTAATGTTTATTAAAGATATAAAGCGGAAGAATTTGTTTATTTATTTGAATGGGTTAATATCAAGATCTTCTGGATCAATAGAAAAATTCTGCATTAGATTCTTGCATGCATTAATTCTGCATTTCGATGACTTAGGGGGCATTCAAGTATTACGTAACGCAATTTAGGGGGGATGGTCTTCTAAAACGTTACGATGCGTTACAAGGGCGGGAGGGGAGTTCATATAACGCGTTATGTAACTTGTTTTTTTTTTTAAATGTAAATAAAAAAAAAAACTAGGAAGTTAGTCTCCCAAGTTGGCGACCCTTTTCGTTTATGTTTTACGGTGAATCCCTCGATTGTATTGTACGTCATTGTTATTTTTTTCTTCATGTATTACGAGTTAAACATCTCTTGTTTTATTTATTTTTACCGCAAACGCGATTAAAACAATATCAAAGATATTTTAGCTACTTTCCGGTACTTTGCAGAACATAATTGTGTCTTATAGGTAAAAATGGTGACTTAGGTGTTATTTGACGTTTAAGGAAGAGAGGGGGAGTCCAGATAAACGTTACGGCGCGTTACATTTTGGTGAGGGAAGGTGAAAAATCTTCAAAAATTGCGTTACGTAATACTTGAACGCTCCCTTATGATTGAGCGTGCAATAGCTATTAATATTATCGGGCTTGTAACTGCGAATAATTTCTATTATAGCATTAAGATAAATCGGTATTGTATACATTATTTATGACTTCCAATATCGTTTACGTTTAAAAGTGTCAATCGTTGGTAGGGGACGACATGGAGTTCCGGTTGTCGCCCCTGGCGCACAGCGGCAGCGAGCGCGGCGAGCGAGAGCGCGAGCGCGCGGCGGACGTGCGCGGGCCCGAGCTGTTCTGCGGCGACTGCGGCGTGGCCTTCCAGCGCGCCGACCTGCTGCGCCGGCACGTGGCCGCCGCGCACAGGTACACGACTACGTGCTTGACGCTCACTACCTTAGAGCATATACTGCTGGAGGCAGAAGGCATGCTCATTACCTGATCCGATTCTTGTCATGGCCATATTCAAAGAAAACACCGGTCGAGATCATTGTGATACGAATGCTTTCATTTTTTTCTTTAACATTCAAATTTAACGATACAAAACTTAAATCAGCACAAAAACAGATTTTATTAAGACATATGTGCTGATTTTTTACCTCTGTGTTCACTTATGTTTAAAACAAGAGATGATCTTTATACACAATTTTAGCCTTTGAAAATGTAGCTGCGCTAGACTTCACTGAAAACAAAGATCTTATAAAGTGACACTGGATCATCGCATCTTGTACATTATGTTATATGCAGGTGTACTTATATAAATTGAATGAGTCAGGTAGTTAGACACGTGATGACGCTAATGTAACTCGGCAGCTACAAGCGGCACGACAGCACGAGCAGCACGTGGGAGCAGGAGCACACGTGCGACGTGTGCGGCGAGAGCTGCCCCGACGCGCTGCAGCTGCTGGCGCACGCCGAGCGGCACGCCGAGCGCCCGCGCGCCACCAGGTACTCGTCGCCGTGCCGGTGTGTGCATCGCCGCCCCGTGTGTCGCGGACACTTTGAATTTAGTTCATAAAGCAACTATCTTAAAGTTTTTGAAGTTATACATCTTTTGACGCGTTAGGGAAAAATGATAGAGTAAATTTTAACGATGCGCGCGCTCACCGTAAAAAAACCGACACCCTGAAGTTAGCTAGTAGACATGGGTAACACTCTGCTACGCCGCGCTGGATGTGCCAACTCTTATACGAATCAAATTTAATTAATTTTTATAAATTGCAGATTTATATTTACTATAATTATAATTTGGTTAAAATAATTATAATTCGTATCGACGGCCGGCTGGTCGAGTGGTCAGGCAACTGGACACTTTACGCAGCGGTCGCGGGTTCGAATCCAGGTGCAGATAATTTGTATGACGAATATAGATGTCTGCACCAGGTCATGGATGTGTATTTATGTATATATGTATTTATATCTTAAATTTATTTCCGTTCCTAGTACCCGTAACACAAGTTCTTACGAACTTAGAACGGGGCTAGGTTAACGTGGTGTGATTGTTGGTTAATAATAATAATAAAAAAAAATTTATTTATTGATAAAATAAAATGTAAAAAATTTAAGATAAAATTGTAAGATATTAAAATTGATTTCTATAACCGCCATCTGTCCTTAGTCTCAAATAAGTTCAATAACAATAGCGGATCGGACAGTAATCAGATTAAAATCTAAAATGTGCTTAAATAAAACAAATATACTGTTTTACTATCATTTATCTAATAATAATTTAATATAATTCATTTAAATATTTTTAAATGAATAAATAAAATGTTATTTACAATATTTTTAAACTATACTGAAACGCCAATCACAATGCGTAATGTGATTGGCGTGATTTTGAGTACCTAAAAGGCTATAAAAAAATAAATCTTTATTTTTTATGGGAATAAGTATCCATAAAGATTAATTTAAAACACTTTCTAAAAATTTGGCCGATCCCCTATTCCGTTACGCTACAAGCTTATAGGTGAAAATTAGAGATGGCGCGCACTACCTATTAACTCGGCGCATCGTTACTTTTATCGTACTTTTATATGAGCCAGTAATTTAGATGAGTAACGAGTAGGCTATTCTTTTCTGCCGATCACCGCACGAAAATGAATTTACTTGGAATGACATGCAATGTCAGAGCTATTTAAACCACAGGAATTTCGGCAATTTGTGATCACAACGTTTCTTCGATTTCTCAGTAAACATATTATGTAAGACATAGATTGATAGCTCGTGTTTTATAAGTATTATTAACATCTAAAAAGGCAAAAGGCGATTGAAATCCAGGATTCGGATAGCAACACAAAAACTATAGTTTGTTTTGAAGGAAAAAATTTAGTCTTATCTTATTGAAGTGAAACTTCTTTGCGCGCGTTGGGGGTAAAATTTTAAAGTCGCTTCACACATGAGCGTCACTATATGAGTGTCAAAATAAAGGACGGATAGATGACGGATAGTACGTAGCCCGCGAGAAAAAGAGAAAATATATAAAAAGCATATTAAAATAAATTAATTTATAACTTTCGTCTCTCTTATATATGACAAAAAAAGTGAGGCAAAAAATATCCCGCCAGGCCGCCATTTTAAAAAAATTTTTCCATGTTTGACATAAGGTTTTTTAATGGCTTAAATTATTATTTATCTTTAAACTTTGTTGTAAATTGTTATTAAAAACTTTGATTCATCAACAACACTAAATACTCTTGGAGATTCAAATAAAGGTTAAACTTTTAGTTTAATAAGAGGTATATATATATATATATATATATATATATATACATATATTTTTTTTTTTTTTTAATTATTCATTAGATATTAAAAATATAATGTAATGTTAAATATTATTTGTTTCTAAAGGCCTATAGGCTATAAGCATCAATTTGTCTAACATGTATTAACTATTAATTAATAAATTTTAAATTTAGTTTGCCAAAGAAGTTTCACTTCTGACATGTGTACTCCGTACACACGAGTTTTTTTTATTTAATTTTTAATACTGAGGTAATATTGCGATTTTTATTTGACAACACTATTTATTGAAATAGAGGCAATTATATACATAGTTTGGATATATCTATACAATATATAGATAGTAACGTATAATATATATCCCTCTTTTTTTATAGAATAAAAAGAATGGCGCGTGGTCGAAATAACGCGTCAAATACCTCAAGACAATTCCCATGCAGAGAATGCGGTGAGATATAATTTTTTTTGTAATTGTAACTAAATACCAATTGTCTCAATGCATATTGGCGATAATGAAAACGCATATTCTTGATACTGTTCATTAGGTAAAGTATTCGGGTCTCGCAGCTCGCAACAGATCCACATCCGCATACACACGGGCGAGCGGCCGTACGCGTGTCGGTTCTGCTGGAAGGCGTTCGCGGACGGCGGCACGCTGCGGAAGCACGAACGGATACACACCGGTTCGAACCTTATTTTTATTACATATACTATTCTACTGCTACTACTATACCGTTCTGGTGTAGTGGTGCGAGTAGTTGCACTAAAGCTACGCGCCGGAGCTCGAAACAGATATTTGTATTTGTACAAATATTTGTTTCCGGTCTGGGTGTGTGTCCTTGTGTGTCTCCCCACCGTGCCTTGGAGAGCACGTAAAGCCGTCGGTCCCGGTTGTTATCATAGACACCTGATAACGATCGTTACCCATGGTAGGGAAATTATCCGCCAACCCACAGTGCAGCAGCGTGGTGGATTAAGCTCCAACCCTTCTTCTATATGGAGAAGAGGCCTTCGCTCAGCAGTGAGTTGTTTATAGGCTGATACAGTACAGTACTATACTACACTTACTAGCTCCTAGCTGCAACTTCGTACTACCTGAGATTTGATTGATAATAATAATGATAGTTGTACTTCTTTCGTTAAGAAGTTTATTATCCTCTTTTTTTTTTACATAATAATTATATAATTTTATGAAGGCCTGAAATCACATGATCACTACTGCCATACTGATCACTTTTACTGCTGCAGAGAAACCACAAGTACTGCCTGAAAAAAAAAAAGGATTTAGGTTATAGATCGTAATATTGGCCTTCAATTATCACTTATCATATAAGAATGTGGTTTTCTCCTGGCCAAGCTAATTCTTCTATACAGACTTTAATCAATTACCTACAACTAGGTTGTAACCAATTAATTATTATATAGTGTTGACAGAATAGATGTGTTACATCCCTAATTCCTAATCATACTAATATTATACATGCGAAAGTAACTTTGTTACGCTTTCACGCGAAACTACTTAACCGATCATTATGAAACTTTGTACACATATTCTTGGAGTTATTAGAAGTAACATAGAATACATTTTATTTAAAAAAAAAACGAAAGATAAAAAAATTGTTCAAAATCAAAAAATCTCAAAATCTAGCTACTTCAAAGCCATCTAGCATTCCAGTAATTGATTTATTTCTATTGTAATGATCTCTGATAGCTATTGAATAGCTCCAATGCGAGCGAAGCCGCGGGTAAAAGCTAATTCGATATAAATATGTTGTGCAGGCGAGAAACCGTACGCGTGCGCGGTGTGCCCGCGCGCGTTCAACCAGCGCGTGGTGCTGCGCGAGCACGTGCGCTCGCACCACTCGGCGCCCGACCGCCGCGCCAACGGTACGGCCTCCTTATTCAAACAGGGCGCCGCTTCAATTGCCGCCACGTTTCTGCTAGTTCGGTATCTTTTAACCGACGCTGCTAGCAAATGTCTATTTGAAAAAATCAAATAATTATTACGTATTATATGTATATAATAGTTACTTTCTAAAACTAGCCTTAGTTCATTAAAGAGAGCCCGAGGGGTAATGGCTTCATATTTGTATTTCATACTTTATCTTTTAGCACACTGGCATTGGTTATTGATCAAATTCTATTCCCTACATTTTTTTTTTATAATTTTATTTTAATAATAAGTTGTGAAAATATTATTTTTAGGTGGATACCAATATTGTTGTGTTGTTTGTGGTCGACCTTTACATTCAAGTGCTGAACTAGTCCAACATCTTATTCAGCACTGCGATGAAAATACAGCGCTCAAGAGACAACCACAGGTTAGTTTAAATAAACATAATATGAAAATACTTGTATTTGAAATAACAAAATATTAATATTACATGAGCAGAAAACGCTTTTTTTATTTTCATTAAAAAGAGGTTAGTAAATAATAAATAAAAAGTTTGGAAAATCCAAAAGTGCACACCTCATAATCTCATTTTTCATGATAAAATTGTTAAAAAAAAAAAAAACAAACCACATCGAACTAGACCATGAAATTAAATAGGGTTCTATTCCTAACTATATTGAAGCGTAAGAAAAAGAAAGAATTCGATTAGGGAAGTCTTTCGGTCGTTATCGTGATCATATACAGCAGGGCTGTCCAGACAACGGCTCGCGGGCCGCATGCGACCCGCGGCTTGTTTTCATGCGGCCCGCGACGCGTGTAATGTTAATCAGAAAAATCAGAAAATAAAAATGAAAACTGAAAATATTTTTTTCTGCGGCCCTCCAGCTTTTTTCGATTTAATTAGCCCGCAAAGGTATGTAGTTTGGACAGCCCTGATATATAGGATCCGCACATACGGACACTCAGACGTCCAAGACAGAACTTTTTTAGTTTTTTAATTAGTTTAAATAACAAAAATAGCATTAAAAGTATCATGAGTGCTAAAAATAGATAATCTTTTTTTTTTAATGTGTGCGTAACATAAATTATTATACAAGTGTAATATACGATAAATAGAGACATTTTAAGTTCGAAAGATCACTCGTTTTGCGTGAAGTGAGAGTAGAACCCACCTCGCTCATGAGGCGTGCAATAAAAGGTTTGAAAGTGTCGTAACTCGTAAGAATGTTTAATAAGACGTTATCGTTAATCAATAGTATTTAAATTGTTTAAAATTTTCCTTATCAGAATGGACCACGGAAATACAAAAGACGACGGAAAATTAAAGCCGAAGAATCGCCAGTCCACCAGGAGTGGGAGCGCGCGACCACGCCGTCGCCCGCGCACTCTCCCTCCCCCCCGGGCGGCGCGTCCCCCGCGCCCTCGCCCCCGCGCTCGCCCCCGCGGGCGACCCGCACGACGCGGCCGCCGCGCGCGCACTCGCCGCCGCGCCGCCGCCGCCGCCGCGTGCCTCCCCCGCGCCCCAAGATGATCCACACCGAGGAACCGCGTCCGCGAATTAAACAGGTACATAACGTCTAAGGTTGTCGTCGGTACTAAAGTCCAGATGAAAACCAGGAAGAATCTAGTACATTGACCTTTCATTACCTGTCTCTGTCACTTCCGTGTAAATAGGTGTCCATAGATTGTAAACTTTTTACATGATGTAATGTAAGATTGGTTCTTGTTTATCTGGTTTTTGATTGACCTTGAGTCACGATCAAAAATCCTTAGCAATGTGACATAATTAATAATGTTTAAATAACGAACTCTTAAATCCTTTACAACGTAACGTTACTTACATTTTTAATAACGTAATTTATTACTAACTTTCTAAATTTTTTTTTTATATTATACACAATACAAAAATGTTTGTGACCACTGTCAGTAGGCAAAGAGGTCAATGTACGAAATTCTTCCTGCTCCGCGACCGGACTATAGTTTTCCCTGATTTTTTTTATTTTAAAATAAAATACTTACCGCCTTACCGCGCCCCTCGCTGTTGTCCATTGTTGCTGTAGTCTATACTAATTAAAAATCATTTACATCAGGTTCGGAACAAAAGACCTCCCAGACATCCAGCGGACGATTTGCGAGCGATCGGACCGAGCTCCCCCTCGCCTGTTCCCTCTCCCCCCTCCGCCCCGCCCTCCCCCTCCCAACTTTCAACCGACGAGGGACCCTACAAGTGCGAGATGTGCTCCTTGGAGTTTCCACGACGAGACGCCTTGCTACTTCACGTACCCATTCATATATGACGCACAAGATACCAGACTCGAGGGAGACTTCGATCAGTACGGCAATCTTTGAACGAAACGTCGCGATAGGATAAGACTGATATATCTCCTTTGTGATATGTATGGACCCGAACGATCGCTTAGCCTAATGTCGCTATTCTAACTCCGCATTGAGTTCTATTAAGCAGATGTTAAACGCTGGACCAGACTGAGTTTAATTGGTGACGGAATCTCTATAAAGGGTAGCCTTGTCATTCCTTCATAGCGTTACTTTACAATTGCTATTGCGGCTCTGGCAGCCAAAGAATTATGTCAAAGTATTTATAAAGTTATGTGATTATTGTAACACCAGTGTGTTATTATTAAAAATCAATACAATTATTGATTTTTAATAATAACTCTTCGGTATATCACTGGAAACCAATACAATTACTGTAAAATATATAATATGCTACAATATGATAGTTTTCCTCTTTTTTTATTCTGTGTAATATAAAATTAATTTCGTTTAGTTGAATTTTTGTTTTATGGTGACTTTAAAATTATGTGCTAATTACCAGACTTTAATTATTTAAATTAGGTCAATTGTTAAGATAGTTCTGTATATACTTGTATAATAATGAAAATAATTATAGATCAATTATGTTATTTTATAATTAAAAAATATACTGTACGTATTACTTCACATCCTTGTTTTTAAAAGTGTATAGGACTGACGAGAAGAAATAAATAAGTAAATATGGTACACTAGATATTTTTAAATAGTTATTAAAACAAAAAACAATATAAAATAAAATAATACATCAAATATGACGAATTAATTAAATGATAATAGAGAATACTTCAGAACGGCGCGCGCGCACTTTAGTTAGGCGATCGGTGAGGTCAAGTACATACTTTAACCGACTCTTGTCTCCGATGCGGTTTTTTGTTTTAACTGTCGTTATATAAATAAATATAATTTCCATGGTACGCTACATAAATAATATAATTTCCATAAACAATTATAAAGAAATTAAAATTACAATTTTATACAAAAACTTCTTTATGCAAGTTTCATTAGCATTACCTCATATTGTTACCTAGTATTGTTATGCAATTTTAATATTTTATTTTAATTTGAACCAAAAATTGAGAACAATACGTTAACAAAAATTTCCCGTAAGTCGCACGAAAGTAAAAAAGTGACGACAAATATATAAAAAATAATCAATACTATTATTTTTTATATTTAAACTATCCACGAGATAGTGTAAAAAGAAAAAATACTACGTAAATCTAATTTTATTCATGATTTTCTTTATCAATTAAAATGTTGATGTTCTGTGTTTATATTTGAAAAGTATCACTTGAAAATTATTTGACAGTTCAACGTAGCATTTATATCTTTCTTTATATTATAATTATAAATTCCAGTTGTTCTGAAGTTCATTATGAAAACAACATAAACACAACTTATATTTTAAAAATTATACTTGTATCAAGCTCAAAAAGTAATTTAAGTTTAATTTGTGCAATAAAAAACATTATAAAAGATATAACTACTTAATAAGTATTGCACACTATTTTACTATTTGACTGATAATATAAATTGTTGAATGTGAGTCTTATCTTGTACATAGTTTGTAAATATTGTATATATTATTGTTGTAGTTTACTAGCTTGTGATACATATTGTATTTGGTTGCAATTAAAATGCGTTGACGTAGTTGAAAATGTTGAGTATATATCTTAATTTGTTCATTGAATTGGCTCAGTTTAAAAAGATATATATTTTTTTAAATACAATTAGATGCAAAACGGTCCCAAACATACATGAAATGCTTAGCTCTCGTTAAAAAATGAAATCATTATTCATACTTATTATTATATTTTTATGAAGTAGACAAACAAGGTCGATGGTATATATTTATTTATATAATTATAAATATAATATTGGACCACTTTTGCACCACTTTCAGAAAAATTATATTTCAATTCTTTAATATTTAATCCAGAGACCTTTTTAATTTAATTTCTGGCAATACCTTTGGCATACTTTTTACGTGTTTTTGGAAATATCTTTCCACTGTTATCGTACTCGTTTCCACAGAATGTTGACTGATGATGGTAGTAAGTTATTATTTAATTGTTGAGCAAAGCGTTTTTTAAGTATGACTATAAATCAACAATTAGGTCTGGATTCTTTGCACACTAATACTTGAATTTCTTTCCTACCTAACCATCATCATCTCCCTGCCCTTATCTCACTTATGTAGGGTCGGCACAACATGTTTTCTTCTTCCATTCCTCCCTATTATTCGTCACTTCAGCGCTTACTCCTTTCTTTCTCATATCCTCTCTCACACAACACACACTTCTTTCCTACCTAACCAATAAAGTTTTTTTTAAATAGTATACTTGGAATCGTTATCTTGCTAAAAAGTTATTTCAATCTCAGGCATATGTATATTTTTAATAGTTTCTAATATATTAAAACACATTTCTTTTTTCATAATACTGTAATTTTTTCGAATACATCCAGTCCCAAAAACATTCATGTAAATGAATTTAATTTCATTTTAAATATTTTGCGTTTTTTTTTTTCTTTTATTTAATTTTTTGCATCTTTGTTTTTTTTTTTTTTTAATGAAACAAATAATGGAATTATAGTTCTAATGTCTATATATAATATCAAGCGTTCTAATATAATTTTTTTTTTATTTTTATATACGAGTATATAAAATTGATTTTAAATTTGAAAGTAACCAGAGAATTTTAATGCAGTGTTAAATGAATGTTATACATGTACGGTTAGTAACACATGACCATGGTAACCAATATTATATTTAATTACTGTGCCAATCGTCAAAATAATTATATAATTTATCTAAACATTGTATTATGGACAGTTTTGCACTAAGCTGTTGAACACCTTTTTTTTATTCCATCTACTGTGCCATAATTATGCATCTTTTTTTGAAGAAATTCAATGAATAACATTCCCAAAATTCTAAAAGCAAAAAAGGCTTTGATAATACTTTGTTTAAAAGACATGGTTGTACACTTATGCACTTTTAATCAAAATAAAAACACGATGAAATGTATAATATTGACGTGTGTGTTGAAATAAGTTTTTTTTTATTGCATCTTATTTCTTCTGTATGTAAGTTTTACGACTTCGTCACATATCTGCAACCAAGTATTAATTATTTTTAATCATTTAACAAGAATATAAAATAAAACAAATTATCTTCAAGGTAAACGTTTTCTTTGAATAGATTGATTATCTATATATTAGTACGTGAAGTAAAAACTTTATACCCCTTTTTACGAAAATTACGCGGACGGAGAAGTATGAAATGTGACACAGTTAAAGTTTATATGAAGAAGAAGTGCAGAATCCTAATATTTTTTTATAATAATGCTCAAAAAATACATTTAATTAATCTTAAAAAAAACACCACACACTACGACACACATACCATGTACTTATATACACAAATTTTGTTTATTGTCAGTCTGTTGTTAACACGGTCTTAAATACAGGTCTTGCAACGATTTTTTTTATCACAGATCAGGTCCAATGACTGCTGCATACGGTCACCATATTATGTGCAATCATATTTTTATGATGTTGACAATGCTGTCAATTATAGATTAGGTCGAATTTCGATGTTACGTTACGTGTGCTTGCATTTGCGCGCTTTTTCTATCTACTGTGCCATTTTTCTATTGTATGCGCAAGGGCGTAGCCAGTATTATCTGTAGGGGAGGGGGGCAGGTAAAGAAAATCCAAGACTGTACTGTTTTAATCGTGGTTTTTAACATTTTATATGAGTATTTCACGTTAGTAGTTGAGGTGTTCTTTTATTCGTTTCACTTATCGTTATTAGTGACATTGCTTAGAGTAAGAAAATATGTATAAATCATTTTTATCAGTGACCAACCGCTCTTCTGGGGGGGAGGGGCAGCTGCCCCCTATCTATCTATGTCTGTAACGTATTCATTTTGTCAACATTAAAGGTAATAATTGTTCATTTTGTCAACATTAAAGGTAATAACCGGTGGGAGGGATGCGCTGTGCCGCGCTCCCGGCTGCATGGGTACCACCATCTTGCTTATTTCTTCCGTGAAACAGCTTTGCTGTGTTTCGGAAAGAAGGGCAAGACAGGCAGTGTAATTACTGGCACCGAGACTTAACATCATATGTCTCAGGATAGGCAACATATAAATGGGTTGGCTGGGCTAGTTCCAGGTAAACTAGTTTATGTTCATGGGCGACGTCGACCACTTACCATCAGGTGGCACGTCTGCCAGTTTGCCTATCTAACTAACATAAAAAAAAAAAAAAATAAATAAATAAAATTTGAGATTACCAATTATGTGACTATTTAACACCATTTTGTGCATAGTTAAATTCATCCTGCTATATATTACCTTTGAAAAGTAGCAGTGTCATCGGCGACAGCTAACAATTGACCATAACATAGTGCTAGACATAACAATTTTAATAACATAAATTGTTCTAAATCCGATACTCGATGAAGATCATACATGTATACGCACCGACCTCGACACACCCAGATGTAGAAGGAGAGGCTATATATGAGGACATCCATACATACGATTAAAACTTCCTAGTTTTAATGTTGTCATGGGGGACTTTAAAACGAAGATAGGCAAAATACGAGACGATGTGCTGAGAGTAGACATGGGTAACTCAATGATCTAATAACTATATTAGAATAATTATGTTGAATAACTAGTCTAAAATCTCATTCGCTCAATTCCATAATGTCTCTTGTAAAGTATGAGTTTGAGTTATGATACTGAACTGAATGAGCTGAAATTAAATGCGACCGCGACAGCCGACAGGAGAGACAGAGACAACAGAACCGAGACGACCAATGATATAACTTGTCGCTGTCTCTTGTCTCTATCGCCTGCCGCGGCACGAATCACGACTCATAGTGAGCTGTGAACCGTTTATCTAGCAAAGCTACTGTGAACTGAATATTTGAACCGGTTCTGAGCTGAGTTACACATCGCTAGCTGAGAATGGGGCAATTTGGATATGGGCAGCGGAACTAAAGAGGACAGAGGCTGGCTGATTTTCTGGAGAAGGAGGGACTCTTGATGATGAACTCCTTCTTCCAGAAGCCGGCTCACAGGAAATGGACCTAGATAAGTCCTGATCGTTCCACTAGGACTGAAATAGACTTCATCATGACCACCAGACGACAGATATTCAATGATACGTAGAATGGATAAGATGTGCGTAGATTAACCTAATGTAGACAAAAAAAAGAATAATTACGTAGAGCATATTCCGCGCTATACGTCATGACAATTTTTATTTTATTACTCACAACATCTATTACTAAGTAGTTCTAAAATAAAAAAATAAATAAATGTTTAACACACACACAAGGTCGTCTGTTCCTAAGGTAGGCAACTTAATGCCCGTGTTTTAGGTAGGGGAGAGTTGGATATTACCGAGCCTCTAAGAACTTGGACCTATAAGGCCCGACCCACATTACAGTGCTGGTCTCGGTTCGTTCTCGGTCCGATCTCAATCCGGCAAAATGTTTTGTATGACGAATCGAAGCTGGAGCGTGACTTGATCGGACCTTGACTGGCACGGATAGTATGAATACTCTCATTGTTTCTTGTGTAACAATATTTTACCGGATCGAGATCGGACCGAGAACGAACCGAGACCAGCACTGTAGTGTGGATCCGGCCTAATTCGGAGAAGGTTCGATATTATATATTCAAAAATGCAGTAAATAGTACAGAATTTATTTAGCTACGCATACATCACGGCAAAATATTTCAAAAAATAAACAAAAATTAATTATTGCAAAATAATAGAAAAACGGGAAAGCGTGGTATTATCAGACTGGTCTGATAAAACCGTGCCCATAATAATTTCGTGAATTTCTATCAGTAAACTTAGAATTAAAAAAAATGCAACGTTGAATAAACTCGTTCATAGAAAAAGAAGCATAGACTCCTTTCTATACCTAGATATAATTATTATTTTACGACTAGATTAATTATCATAACCATATCGGCCATTGGATGTCCACTGCTGAACGTAGGCCTCCCCCCATCGACTCCGGTTCAAAGCAGCCTCCATCCAACGACTTCCGGCGACTCTCTTCAAGTCGTCTGTTCATCTCGTGGATGGCCGTCTGACACTGTGCTTGCCGGTACGTGGTCTTCACTCATACACGCCCTGGGCGCGGAATTGACAAACTCTGTTATTTCATTTTATAACCACAAAATAATACAGTCAAGTTAATGGTGTATTCAAATCAATCTAGTCATTAATTCTATAATATGTTAGGATTAAAATAAAAGTAATCAATGTGTTACAATACAAATATAGAATAGCTTACCTCTTGTCAAAAATGCCCGCGAAATTATAAGGAACGAGAGTAAAAACTTGTAAGACACGATGTGTCTTAATCGCTGCTCCGAGTAAATTAGCGTCGTGCACGGGGAGGGGTAGAGCCTAGAGGACTCGGACTGTGATCTTTAAGGACTGAATAGCGCAATTAGCGTTTAGTTTTTGAAATATGCTAGGGCGTGGAATTATCAAACGCGCGGTATTATCCAACTCTCCCCTAACAGCCGACTGATATACATTTTTTTTAAATAAATATACATATAAATAATACATAATAAATATATAAATAAATTTATATTACACCCAGACTCGGGGCGGGAATCGAACCCACAACCCTTGGAGCAGAAATCAGGGTCACTGCATACTGCGCCAACGGGTCAGTCAAATAATATAGGTAAGCTCATTGAGGCGTTTTCAATCTTTTCTACCTATTTCAACGAAAACTATGCTAGCACAATCTCTTTTTCTGTTTGTCCTTGATTATGCTGCGCAAGTTATACTAACCTAACCGAAGATCAACTAAATAAACTTGAGCGGCTTCAAAACCTTGCCGTCCGGTTCGTGTTTGGGTTACGCAAATTCGAACACATTTCAGGATTTCGTTCTAAGCTCAAATGGTTACCTACCCGTTTTCGGAATCTACACATACTTTCCCTTCTGTCCTGTGTATTATTGAATCCAACCAGTCCTCCATATTTGAAGGACAAGTTTGAATTCATTGGAGATCACAGTAAAGTGCTACGTTCGTCCGAAAACCTGACTCTTAGAATGTCTGTACATAAGACCAAATACTATCATCGCTCATTTGTTGTTCAGGCTATTCTTTTGTGGAATGCTCTACCCCTACATACTCGTATTCGTAAGGCTCAGAGTATTATAACATTTAAAAAACTTGTAAAAGATTATTTATCTATCTCGAAATATGACATAATTGTATTTATATATTTATTTATCAGTACTTATTGTATGTATTTTATTATTTATGTATGTATTTATATAGATATATATTAGTCTAGGGTTAACTGTATATTTTTATTGTATGTTTATTATACACCACCTATCTATATTTTTTCTTCTCAAATTCTAACCCTAAGGTTGCCTGGAAGGAATCGCTATTGAGCGATAAGGCCGCCTTTTTGTGCATTTTTGACACTCATGATTTATTTATTTTTTACACAATCTTATTTTGTGTATGTACAATAAAAATATACAATAATAATAAGTAGTCTTAAAAGGCATAATCAGGAAATTTGTTATTGTCTAAGTTGTATATAGGTACCTGGAATTCCTAAACTTTCCGGTTTTTTAATCGATATTGGTATAGAAACTATAAAAAGCCGTGGCTAAATCGAGAAAAAGCCTTAGTTTTTTTTTTCTCGAGAGAGGTTTAAATACAGTGTTGGAAAGAAAAATGCTAACTTCGGGGTATTTTATTAGTAAATTCTGTATGAACTGAATCAGCCTATGTAAACAACCCACTGTTGAGCGAAAGCCTCTTCTCCATATAGATTATTGAAGAAGGGTTGGAACTTAAGGGTCCGTTCAAACAGACCGGCTCGGAGAGGAGAGGAGATATTTTTATTATTATCGCATTTAAAAAAGAGTTTTGGGATATCAAAATAAGGTTGATTATTTCATTTCACTTCTTTTTTAAATGAGAATGCTCTTTAGCCGACCCAACGCGCTCAGTGTAAAACAATAAGAGTAGCCGACCGGCTGCCTCCATTGACGTTCTCGTCCGCACTCGTGCAGCCTAGCCGAACGGCTCCGTTTGCGTACTCTTTCATGCTCACGTAGCCGACCGGCTCTGATTGTGAACTCTTGCTCCGCCACTTCAAGACTCGCGTGCGCCCACGACAGCCGCCATTTTGATAGTAAGATTTGGACGTAACAGATGTGCCTAGATAGCTGAAAAGACATATTAGGAACAAATATATTTCTTCATCAGACCTATTTAAATCCATGTCTCAATTTAAAAGCACATGTATTGACACATTAGGAACAAAACTTGGACTGCGCAAAGAGGCGAACCGCCCTTATAGAGCACCCACTCGGCTTCGAGCGCATCCGTCCGGCTCCGAGCGCATCCGCTTTAACAGTGCTCCTTGATCTTTCTGCCGGTCTGTGTGAAACGGCTTGGTCGGCTCCGACTACTTCCCATCGTCGAACCCGCGCCGGTCTGTGTGAAAAGAATAGCTTCGTCCGATGCTCTTCTGGTCTGTCTGAACCAGCGTTGCCAGACGTCCCGATTTTGGCGGGACGTCCCGATTTTTTTATCAAAATTAAATGTCCCGCGCGGGACATGCTCAGTCCCGCTTTTCGGGGATAACTCGACCATGCGTGCAGCGTGCTGAGGGAGCGTGGGTGGGTGACACAGACAAGTATGCCGCCCTTTTATTTCAGAAGACTATTAAATTTAACGATAGGGTAAACCTGATTTCAAATATTATATTTTTATTAAAATACATTTTCTATGGCTATTTTTGCTGTCTATTGTCACGTAAACGTAATTTCAATTCAAATAAAAAGATAAATATTTAAAAACTTCTTAATATATACGTTTTTTTTAGTATGTCCCGCTTTCGACGAAAGAATCCCGCTATTTTACTTAAAAAGTTCCAAAATCCCGACTTGTCAAATAAAAAAACTGGCAACGCTGGTCTGAACGGACCCTAATTCACCACGCTGCTTGACTGCGGGTTGGTGGATAAATTCTTTACCATGAGTAACGATCGTTGTCAGGTGTCTATGATAATAACCGGGACCGATAGCTTTACGTGCTCTGCGAGGCATAGTGGGGAGACCCACAAGGACATACATCCAGACCGGAAAAAAATATTTGTACATAAATAGAAACATCTATTCCGATTCCGTGAATAAAAGAGAAAGAATGTACTTATTCCTATTAAGGTGAATTAGGAACCACTTGTGAATGCTACGAAATTTATGGGCGTTTTAATCTCAAAACAATTTATTGTTTTAGGGCATCCCAAAGCTTTTTGTTTTTGTAGAGAGCTTTCCAACCTCGAGTCTTGTAAAAGGTGCAATTAAGATTCTGTTATAGAATATAGTCTGGACCAAAGAGTATATATTTTAGTCTGGACTAGGAATGTTCATCGAAAAAAATTATCAATAATTATTGTATCGTGCTATCGATAATTATCGAATGAACACATCGAAAATTATCGATAGTTGTATTAATTATCGGATGAAACTTATCGATAATAGGGGATCGGCCAAATTTTCAGAAAGTGTTTAAGGCCTTACATACGTCGAGAATTTTCAAAAAATCGTTTTTTTTTTTTTTTGTTTACAGAATATTATTCCTTATAGTCTTAGGTGCATTTATGTGTAAGCTAATTGTAAAAATTCCCAATAGTTCAAAAGTTATTGTAGATAATGTGACTGCCCGACGAAAGGACAAAGGTCTAACGATCTGATCTGATTTAAGGTTAGTTCTCTTTGAACGTTACAAGTGAAGTTGTGTGTCGTATTCGTGATTTTCGACAAGGAAGGCGTACAATATGAAGCTGGAATGGGAGATTAGACGTAGGTAAGTTAACTTAATAAATTTAAAAAAAATCATAAAGTTCTTGCTCCAGCCGCGCGACTTCGAGCGAAACGCGCTTGAACTTTAAACGCATTTTTCTCAAAACTACTTTTTCTGACACGGTCGGCATGATAACTCGTACAGTTTTTAATATTTTTTGATGATTTTTTTTTTGTATTCGGAATTGTTTTTTCTATAGTCTGTCGAGCCAAATTTTTAAAATTATAATTTAAAAAAATTATAAAAATAATTAAAGTGTCACTTTTTTGACAAAAACTTAATTTTTTTTTTAAATTACCGTAAATTATTCAATTTTTCGAAGTTCGAAAATCCGGCTCGACAGACTATAACTACTACCTTATTTTACAAGAATTTCTTTACATTTTGCAGATCCGTCAACATTTGAGGAAGAAATACTGCCGACCGTGGAGCAACATTTTTTTTACCGTGCTTCAAATAATGTGATTTTTCATGATTTAATTTTTGAAAAAAAAAATCGAAATAAATTTTTTTACAAACATAACACAGTAATAAACAGTGTGTAAGAATTTTTTTTATCAATTTCTATTTCTATCCCTCCTAAAAACAGCTTTTCTTTTGGTACGTTTTCGGTACCGCTGGACGTATGTAAGGCCTTAAATTAATCTTTATGGATACTTATTCCCATAAAAAATAAAACTTAATTTTTTTATAGCCTTTTAAGTACTCAAAATCATGTTTTAATATTGTCTGTTTAAAAATCCCGCCAAAACGCCACGTTATGTCATCTGAGATCGCGTGACGTCATCCGTGGTTATAACAAAACAGCTACATTTTTTTTTTTTTTTTTTTTTTTTTCCTGGTGACACCTGCAATCAGTCGATAGACTTTAATCAGGTTTGTTGAAGTTAGTAATGGCTTTTCCAGATGAAAGGACCACTGTCCTCAGATCTGCACATCATCAAGCACATTTGCCCGCTTTAATCGCTTTACTTTTTTCATGGTTAAGATGCTGTTTGCTATTGGATTAGGATGGCTAAGCAAGCGTTTTCTGTGTTTTGAATTATAACGATTGATTTCCTCAATGACTGTTGGCAATGACAAGTGTTGGTGTATTTCTGTGTGACGTACAAACCAAGGAGCATTAGCTATAACTCTAAGCATACTATTTTGGGCTCTTTGTATGATCTGTATATTTGATTTGCAGGCAGTACCCCATATTTGTATGCCATAAAGCCAGATGGGTTTGAGGATTGAACAGTAAACCATTATTTTGTTACTGAGGGACAAAGTAGCTTGTCTACCGAGAAGCCACAGTAGATTTCTAAAGCGGTTGTTCAGTTCATCACGCTTGTGTTTTATGTGGTCTCCCCATGTGAGACGTCGATCCATGTAGAATCCTAGGTATTTTACACATGTTGTCTTAGGTAGTTCCTCTTCGCCTAACTTTATGACAGGACAATCGCCTGTTTTTAAAGTAAAGGTGATATGCTGCGATTTAGACGCGCTGGGTTTGATGCGCCATTTGTTAAGCCATTTCTTAGTTTTATCCATTTGCTTTTGCAAGTGAAAGCTAGCTAGATTGGGATCTTTGTTACAAGACAGGAAGGCAGCATCGTCTGCGAAGGTTGCAACAGTAACATCAGGCGAGAGAGGTAGGTCACACGTAAATATGTTGTACAGGACGGGACCCAATACCGACCCTTGGGGAACGCCGGCCGTGCTGGTGTAGAAGTTTGATCTCGCATCTTGCTGTTTCACCTGAAAGTACCTGTCTTTGAGATATGATTCCAGTATTAAATACACAGAGTGAGGTAGATATAGCTTTATTTTGCACAGAAGGCCCTTGTGCCAAACCTTGTCAAAAGCTTGCTGGACATCCAGAAAGGCTGCAGAGCAGTATTCCTTCTTCTCTAGGCATTGGCGGATTGTGTGATACACTCTATGTACTTGTTCCACCGTTGAGTGCTGTTGACGAAAGCCGAATTGGTGAGTAGGAATTATATCGCCTTCGTCGAGACAGACCTTTAATCGGGTCAGGAAAATTTTTTCCCAGAGTTTGGACAATACCGGTGTTAAACTGATAGGGCGGTAGGATGAATAAGTCTCTTCCACAGGTTTTCCTGGCTTGGGTATCATAATTACTTGAGATACTTTCCATACTTCAGGAAAATGGCACGTTCTAAGTATGGCATTGAAGAGGTTGGCCAAGAATGTGAGGCACTTTTTAGGTAACTCTTTCAGTACTCTTGGTGTTATCAGGTCAAAACCAGGGGCTTTGTTGGTGTCGAGAAGAGCGATGGTTTGGGAAATTTCTCTAGGGGAAGTTGGCTTCAAGGGCAGACAGAGTTGTAAATCTTGCGCAAGAATGACAAAACAGCTACATGAGCATAAGTTCGCGAGCAGTTTTGTTTCGTGGAGTAGATTTTTGACGTGATAACGTCTAGTAAATTGATGATAGGGTGCCCGTTCGAAGAAGATGACGCCATCATTGTCACAATTAGTGACCGAGAGCGCGGAACAAGCGGTAGAGAGGTACGATCGGCTCGGCCTAAGCGTTCGGCTCACGATCGGCGGTCGGCCTAACTTACGACGCGTCCGAGTAGAAATGACAGCGGCAAATGGCGGGAAACTGTTTTGTCAATACATAATAAACTGTTATATCAATACGAAGTAACGTCAATTTATTATTTTTAAAGTTATAATAGTGACAACAATTGCAGCAAAAAAGGTAATTAATTCTTGCATTTTAAGATTTTGATTAGCGATATAATTTCATATATTTGTTATTTGATTATTAAAAAAGTTACATCGATCGGCGAGTGCAGTAGGTAATATAAGGTTATATTACAATTTTCATTAAAAACTTATTAGGACTCATATAATTACGATCGTATAAAAATTTAGCTGCTTTTATTTAGTATATTTTTACTATTTTAAGTTAATTAAACTTAACTTCTTTATTAAACTTGATTGTTTCTTGTATTACATATTTTCAAAGTATTTAACTTTATTTCGCTTTTATATTAAATACAATTAATTACCTGTAGCTTATATACATAGATATATATATAAATATATATTATACAAAATAATGATACTTCGGTAATAATAATTCAATTCCATTCATTTTTTCTTATGACGTTATCACGTAAAAATTATCGTCCGTAAACTGACTTTACAGACAACCAATTTTTTATTTGTTCTTATGGAACGAAAAAAATATCGTTGGTGTGCAGTACACCAATGTACGAAGTTACGAACACATCAAAAAGTACTCCAAATAAAATATTCATTTGATGTGCCAAGAATAAAAAGCAGAAAAACGAAAAAAAAAAAAATGGTTAGACTTAGCGAGTAGAAAATGCAACGAAATTAATTTCACCAATTTACTTTTGTGAAGATTATTTTGACGTACATGTAAAGTAAATCACTACAAATAAATGAATGAAATGTGCTTAAATTAATTTTTAGTAAATATATATTGTTTTCTCTCTATGGTCAACTACTATTACCTATTTTTCTATTTTTTCTTTTTGTATTTTTTTTTTTTTTTTTTTTTTTGTAATACTAAAGAATGTGATATGTGTTGAGTGTTGACTGTTGACAGTATTGTACTTGTGACGACCGTTCTGGTGTAGTGATGCGAGTAGTCGCCTCAACACCCTGCGCCGACGGTCGCAGGTTCGGTTCTCTCTACGGTCAACTACTATTACCTATAGATTTTTTCTTTTCGTAATTTTTTTTTTTTTGTAACACTAAAGAATGTGATATGTGTTGACAGTATTGTACTTGTGACGACCGTTCTGGTGTAGTGGTGCGAGTAGTCGCCTCAACACCCTGCGCCGACGGTCGCGGGTTCGATTCCCGCTCGGGACAGATATTTGTATTTGTACAAATGTTTGTTTCCGGTCTGGGTCCTTGTTGTTCTCCTCACTGTGCCTCGGAGAGCACGTAAAGCCGTCGGTCCCGGTTGTTATCATATACATCTGATAGCGATCGTTACTCATAGTAGTATATTATCCGCCAACCTACAGTGGAGCAACGTGGTGGATTAAGCTCCAACTCTTCGTCTATATGGAGAAGAGGCCTTCGCTCAGCAGTGCGTGTAGGCTAGTACAGTATAGTACAATACATATATTGTGTAATGTTAGAGGTTATTTTTCAAGGAGGTATTTTTTCAAGTACCTAGGTATTTTATGGCAAATAATATATTATTATATAGTTATAATACTGACACAGAATATAAATAAATATTAACCAACAATCACACCACGTTAACCTAGCCCCGTGGTAAGTTCGTAAGAACTTGTGTTACAGGTACTAGGAACGGAAATAAATTTAAGATATAAATACATATATACATAAATACACATCCATGACCCGGTGCAGATATCTATATTCGTCATACAGATTATCTGCACCTGGCGGGATTCGAACCCGCGACCGCTGCGTAGAGTGTCCAGTTGCCTGACCACTAGACCAGCCGGTCGTCAGAAGTTTTCACATTTCGAAATTCAGTGTCACAAAAGTCGTAATTACTTGCAAAGAAATTGCAAATCAGAAACAAATCCACTCTGGGAAGATTTCGACTGTCGGTTTTCATAAATCCTGTTTCCATTATAAAAAAACTGGTGAAACACCACGTGATAGCTTTTAATTCGATTATCGTATCCTAATTTATCAGTAATCTTTTAGAAACTTTAATAATTTCAACAAAATTATGGAAATAACTGAGTAAACTAAGTAGAGTAGTATCCGTGCAGTCAATGATTGGCCACAGATGACGTCACGCACTGTGATTGGCGTTTCAGTACAGTTTAAAAATATTGAAAATAACAACTTTTTATTTCTTCATTTAAAAATATTTAAATGAATTATATTAAATTAATGGGTACGTTCGCGGGTTCTCTTCTAATTGATATTTCATCACTTTTATAGGATTTTTTAATCTATGCATTCCATAGACCACATGCGCGGAAATGATACTTCTTTAATCAAAAACTGAATTTAACTGTCAAACTTTAGTAAATAATTGTTTGCTATTGTTCATAAAAGATAAACAAAATTATCTTCTTACATTTATTCACTACTTATTATTTTAATCAAAAACTGATAAAAGAAAAACTATTGCGCATGTCCCATTTCCGTTTCCGCGTATGTGGTCTGTGGAATGCATAAATTAAAAAATATTATAAAAGTGATGAATTATCAATTAGAAGAGGGCGCGCGAACGCACCCATTATTAGATAAATAATCATAAAACAGTATATTTATTTTATCTAAGTACATTTTAGATTTTAATCTGATTACTGTCCGATCCCCTATTATGTGATGTTTCGATAATTATCGGATGGATTCGATAATTTTTTTGTATCGAAAGTGCACACAAAAAAAAAGAGGTCGTCGAGACCCAATATCGATGTTTACCCCCTCTAACCTCTAATAATTTTTCATTGGATAATTATCGATAACTATCGATAAGTGTGATTCGATAATTATTGATAATTTTTCATTCGATAATTATCGATAACTATTGTAACGACCGCCTGAAGGCGGGTACAAATAATAACAAAAACAAATGTTACAGTCGTTTATTGTATTATGTCAATAAAAAAATAAAACCTCAAAAAAAAAAAAAAAATTAAATAGTATAAAATAATTAACTAAGAACACTATAGTCTCTAGTTGGAACACAGCCGGGGTGTGGATTCTCGGCACAAGGAAGTTTCTGGTCATAAAAAAAACTATGTGCGCTGGGTTTATCTTTATGCGGTCCGCGACGCGTGGGTGGACTTCGGCCAGGAAGCTTTTACTGGCTTGGGGGGAACCCGAAGGTGTCCCGCGGCTCCCGGCGATCCAAGGAAGGATCCCCAGCCGCAGAGGTCAGTTGAAGTCGACGGCAGAAGTGTTGCTCCTGGGTTCTCAATCCGTACGGAGGACGTGCAGCTCGTACTATTCAATCCGTACGTTGGGCATGCAGCTCGTAATTTACGATCTGTACGGTGGACGTGCAACCCGTACTTTTCAATCCGTACGGTGGACCCCCAGTTTCCAAGGGGGTTGAAGACGATACAATCCGCTTTTAATTTTTATTTTTATTTTATCTTATAATACACTGATTTTTTTTTTCTACGAATGAGAACAAACAATCACAGTTGTCGTGCGCACTCTCTGGCGTCGATAAAATCCTTTTCTACCCGCGTGAATTTGTTTTTATATATTTCTATCGGAGCGGCCTACTTCCTTCCCGAGGCGACAATGCGCACCCCCCCGATTCCAGAAACTTCGTATGAAACGAGATGGAGATATGGAAAGAACGGCTAAATCGAAGCAAGACACGCACCAAACTATTGTCTATTATTCTAAAAAGTTCCTGCGGTATTGAGACTAGTGATGGTTAATATAACGTATAGCCGTTAAATTTAACATGCTATTTACTTTTAACGAATAACGAACGCTATATTTTGACTCTAGTAGCGCTATTTTAATAACGATATTTTTATAAGGTGCGGCGTTGGCAGTTTGGCACAACGAATCGTTGACCGCAACGGTCCGCCTCCGCCCGCTGCCTCGTTATTCAATATCGCGCGTTGTAATTTTTGTAAAATAACGTAAAAATAAATCAGTTAGCACTGTGCAAGTTAGCAATTTAGCAGTCGACCGGCAGCTCGCAGTCGTGTATGTTGTGGCTGACGGTTTCACTCAATACGTACGTTGTTATAAATTTGTTTGTGTAAATAGTTACGAGACGTTGATTATAACTTTGTTATGACAATTATTATGTTTATATAAATATCTATATCTATATATTATACTAGCGGACCCGACAGTTTATATATATAAAGATAAAAGAAAGTCTTTTTTTTTAGTGATTTGGTACACATTTGTTTGTAATTTCTTTTCAGTTGTAAAGTAAGTAAAGTTGTTGTTATATATATATATCATAAAAAGTAAAAGTAAATTAAAATTGGTAATGTATTTATTAAATATAAAAGATCTAACTAGTGCTAGGCTAACTTGGACCAGCTTAAAACAACATTTTTTATTTTGAAGGGATTATTTAAGTATCTTTTCTTGTTCAGGTTTCTTCAAAATTTTCAAAAATTCTCGGCAATTCATATTTGTAATTAATCTTTACAATTTACTCTATCTTCACCATGTCCACTGACAAGCAGGTTCGCTCGTCTGTCCACAAATTTCACATTAAAGAAAAGACGCGCTCTAAAAAAGCATTGCTTATAAGGATTAGTGTAAAAAATACGATTATTTTTGGCAGTTCGGTGAAGGAAAGTCACCTCGAATGTGAATAATTGAACCCATTTTAAATCAACAGGCGATGTTGAATCACTAGATTGTACGAACTCTCGTACTTGGTTTAAGTCTCGCCCCGCGCCGTGATGGTCGGCTATCGCTTCACTGCCACTGCCCGGTCTGACCCGGAGATTTCAATGTTAAACCCGGAGCCCGGAGATAAACCATGCAAACCCGGAGACTCCGGGTCAAACCCGGAGAGGTGGCAACCCTATACAGAGATATTAGTTAGTTGCCCTGACGAGAGGCTAATACTATGTAGCGAATTGAATGGAAAAAGAGGGCCTTGCGATTTGATACATTCTTCTCTTACTTTCACTCCTATGTTTTTTTTTTGTTTAGGATTCCAATAGGGTCCAGGGGTAAATGTCGACGTGGGATCTCGGATGACATTTTTTTTTTTAGGATTCCGATAGGGTACAGAGGTAATGTCGGCGCGGGATCTTGGGTATAATTTTTTTTTTTTTTTCGTGCGCCGACAACTTTTTTCCGTCCCTTAAGTTACAACACTTACAACGCCTTTCATCAAAAATGTTAACGTTATAACATTGCGTCAAAATTAGCACGCTAAAAAATGTAGCATATTCCATATAGCGTGTTAAATCCATCACTAATTGAGACAGCAATACTCGAACCGATACCGAGCGAAATGGAATCATTCACAGATGTTCTAGAAAAATTTTGATTTCCGGTATCAACGAATTACCTTATATGGTCACTTTAATACCATTAATAGTTAAAGCGCGCGGTTCCGGAATACAGATAACCGAGGGTTATCCTGTAGTAATTTTTAGGAATACATACCTAGGGTATGTATTCCTAAAAATTAAATATTAAAAATTAAAAAAAAAAGTTGATTTAGTTGACTATTTGTTAACTAGAGAAGTGAAAAGAAATACTAAATTTTTTATTCTATTTGGCGCTTCCTTTAAGATTTACCCTGATGCTAATGTGGCGCCTCCCTAATGTAATGCATTTCGACGGACACTTTTTTTAACAGAAGATGGTACTCCTTTAACTCTATACTCCATGAACAAAACGCAATTGAACTTGATGATTTGTCAAACTGTCATTTTAATTACAATATATGTGTGGTGTTTTTTGTAAAATTAATAATATATTTGTATTGAAAAGAGTTTGTATAAGAGACAAAAAATATTACGGAGGTAAAATTAAAAGTTCTTAAGTCATTAAAATATTATTTAAAAATACTTTACGACTTCCGGCTTAACTTTTTATTTAAAATCTTGTGTAAATTATTAAAGTATTGAGTAAATAATTGATAATCATCACGGCGGGTCGAAGTAGCAGTATGCGAAGAGCTCGGGACGGCTACCAATATCAGCCCATTCCAAGGGCTGCAACAGACGATGTCTTTGAACACCAAAATGAGCAAATGGCAGAAGAGCTTAGTGGAAAAATTACCACCTTGAAACATATGTCAATAGAAATTGGAAACGAAGTTCGACTACAAGATAAAATATTGCGAGGAATAGATGATGATGTTGACAGAAGCTCAGGCTTTCTCGGCAAAACTATGGGTAGAGTTCTCAAGTTAGGCAAGGGAAATCACAACTATTACATATTTTATTTATTCCTTTTTTCGATATTTGTATTTTTCTTGCTTTATATTGTATTGAAATTCAGGTGATTTGTTTTGTGCTACATTTTTCTTTCTCAGTCGCAATTTTTTAATATTTTGTAAATAGTTTAATTAAATTGGGTGTAAAAATATAAACAATGTAAAGGAAAATGTTGTAAGTATTTATTTGTATCATCAACAATTTAAATTAAATATATGAATTATTCCAGTTACAAACTCTATTCTTTTAACATCCTGATTGTGTATTAAGTTTCTTTAGTTTCTTGTACATTTCTAAAGTATAATTCTTTTAACATAATGACATTTTCTTTACTAAATTTATCTTTCTGAGCTCCAAGATAAAATCTGCAAGTAGTTTTAGTTACTTTAGAACAACTATTCACAGTATCGATGAATAGAGCTGTAATACCACATGCAGCTTGAAAATTGTCTTTAGTACAGTATTTACTTAAATCATCTAAAATAACAGTAGACGGAATATTTTGCCATGTGTGTAATGTAACTAAGCTTTCTGTGAGTGACTGTATATTTGAAGCATACAAAAAAGTAATCATTTTTAAATAATGTCTATCGACTTTATTCACATCCTGAGATAACTCGGGTAACTCGTTCAGCTCTTCTGATAATATGTATAAAACTTTCCCATCTTTAGCTTGAGATAATGCTCTACTGAAAAGTCTGTTTCGATTTTCTGCCGAGTCTCCGAAATATAACTCACAAATAACATTTGGTTTACTCATTTGCACTCCAAAACTGGTTATTTGCTTTATGAATTACTATGTGACAATTATTTCGATTAAAATTTATGCATTAGAAATCTGTTTGTTTGTTTACATTCCTTTTCAATTTAACTTTTGTTTCAACGGCTTAAAGCGTTCCCCATAAATTGCTTAAACATTTTTTAACACAAAATAATTTCATTTGTAAAACACTTCAATGCAAATCTTGTTTTTTATTACAAATTTTTATTTTTCTATAACTTGTTACATTTAATCAATAAAATTATAAACATAGTAAATAAATACCTTTCAAATATTATGTGAAAAGAACATTAATCGTTTTTGGTACTTTTAAAATACCTATACAAAATAGTTACAAGCAAAGGCAAAGAGTATAATTATAATAATTACAAATATGTAATTGAAATAATTAAATTATAAATCTAAAACCAAAGAGCAAAGAGTATATATGTCAAAGAGTGTTTAATGTTTATTGCCGAATGCCGATATAGATTAAATTATGCGATTTATATAATGCAGTATGCATTATATAAATCGATATTTCATAAAAAATCGATACACGCGCGTGTATATCGCTTCAATCCGACATTATCGAATCATCTATATATCCTAGTAGAAAAAAAATATGAAAAAACTATAAAATATTTCTGCTAAGTCTGAATAATAATTCGGAAATTTTTATTTTCTCTTAGAATATCTGAAAAAGTATTATCGAGTCAAGGAAATGTTTTATGTGGTTTAATAAATCAGAGTATTTTTAAGATTTGGGACTCTGCTAGGGGTGTGCGATAATTATCGATAATTCGTAACTGTTCGATAATTTTTCATTCGATAATCATCGATATGTGTGATTCGATAATTTTTAATCCGATAATTACACCGGCACACAAAAAAATCTACGGGCATGTTTTTCCACCCACTGAATACGAATTTCAGGTCAGTTTAGGCCAGTGTCTCCATATACACGGTAATTACCGTAGATGCACCGTAATCTGGTCTTAATCTACCATCAAGGTAATAAGCTATTACCGTGTCGTACATCACCGTATTAAAATTATATTTATAATATATTACCTACGTTGAAAATATTACCACATACATGACATACACTACGTAAAACGAATCTTGGTCAACTTAACATATTTTTGTAACAGCACTGTTGTTGGTCGCTGGGATTCCCTAAATATCTACATGTCTATTTCTACTATTTTCTACTCACACAGATAATAATAACGAAACGGCGGCAATCTATTTTCATCCTTATTTATATTAACAGGAAGGAGTGAAATGTTAATCTTAGGTACTGTATGTACTCTATTCTATCAGCCTGTAAAATGTTTAATTATGCATATTTCATTGTTTTTTAAAATCTTTTGTTGTTAATTATTAAAAAAGCAAATATATTTGGATTCAAATTGTTATTTTCCTTTCAAAAATTACACGGTAATTTACACGGTACACTTTTAGTCGATTTACCGTAATATTGTCTAAAAACACCGTATTTTTACCCTTGCAACACGGTAACTCTCGATTTACATATGGAGACACTGGTTTAGGCCGTCAGGAGTTAGGGTGGCAAGACTAGCTGCCCACTCCCACACGTAAAATAGGCGCACAGTGTAGTAGCGTCCACGTCGAGTTGCGGAAACAAGCCCGTCATTATACCTTGTACAATTTAGCTTGATCTTTTTGACAGATGTAAATTTTTTTGATTGACATAACTTTGCAATGACGAACATATTATTTTCTTAATTTAATGATTTTAAAAATTATAAAAACATTTAATAAATATCGATTACAAAAAATCATTATTAAATATCATTTTTAAGTTATTGTTACGAACGGGGGTCCTTTTGATTGGGGTTTCTTTGGCTAGTGGTTGGGATCTCTTTAGCTGGTATAACTCTTTTTACAAAAATAAGATTAAAAAAATTGAATTCTAACTACGCGTTCCATTGTTCCATCGACTGGCCATATAAGCCGAACGTCGGGAACACTCGGGGTCAGTAGTGTGGAGTAAAGTCAAGAGGAAAGAAGAGGTTAAAGGAAGAAGTTAAGAGGAAGCAAGACTACCTGCCCGTAACATTATTATTGTTGAATTTAAGTTTTTGTTTTTAACTTTTGTTAAACATGCCTAAAAGGGCGAAAAAAACTGTACTCAACAGTGAAATGCGTGAGTTTGTAATTCGCTTACGCGATTATTTTGAGCGTGAGTCACAAAATGGGGGACCATTATTGCCATTGTCTCAAGTGCGGCAACGTGTAGCTGACGCTTTGCTGATTGCATTAGCTACTGTGACACGAATCTCTACGGAAAAATATGGTAAAGAAGGTAACGAGGAGAATAAACTGTCGTCTCCTAATAAAAAACGTAGGCGTATCCAACCTATCGTCAATCTTGACGATTTTCAATGTGCGGCCATACGGAACCACATTTATGGTTATTATTCAAGAAAAGAATTGCCCACACTTGACAAGTTGCTGGTGACACTAAGAGAAGTTCATTTATATGACGGCGGTCGAACCTCGCTGTCAAAACTACTGCGTAGAATTGGATTTCATTACCAAAAATCTAACAACCGCAGGATTCTTATGGAAAGGAATGACATTGCCCTCAAACGAGATGATTTCTTAAGAAAAGTCAAAAATATTACCGATTGGGAAAAAGTTGTATTTTTAGATGAAACTTGGTTGAATGCCAATCACACTGTTAAAAAAACATGGAACGATGGTACTGCCCAATCGTCTACAAAAGTACCAGAAGGAAAAGGGGAGAGACTGATAATTTGCCACGCAGGTACTGAACAAGGTTTTGTGCCAAACTGTTTACTGGCATTTAAATCCAAAAAAAACGAATGAGTATCACGAAAAGATGAACTTCGAAACGTTTTCGAAATGGTTATATAAAATGATGGACAACCTGGATGGTCCTCATATAATAATAATGGATAATGCATCGTATCATTCCACGCAATTTGACAAGGCTCCGACGATGGCAAACAAAAAAGCTGATATAATAAAGTGGCTCATAAACAAGGGCGTAAATGCCGACATGACAATGCTCAAGTACGAACTGCTTGGCCTGGTGGCCACACACAAACCGAGGGAGCCAGTATATTTACTGGACGAAGCAGCAAAGCAACGCGGTCACACAGTGATCAGATTGCCGCCCTATCATTGTCAATATAATGCCATAGAGCTAAAATGGGCACATATCAAAGATCAGTAAAAAAAACTTTTTTCTTGATAAATTCTTTAACATCTATTTCATTAATAGTATTATTTTAACAATCACTTATTTCATTCACAGGAAATGTAGCACTTACTAATACATCTCCTCCCTTCACCGCAAACAAATGCTCCGCTTATTGGAAGAAGCTTGTGGTCAAGTGACCGCTGAAAACTGGGCGAATGTAGTACGACACGTCAAAGAAGTAATATTATCGGACTGGATGCGCGACGTCCACTTCGACAATTTTATTGAACACGAAATAATAATTGAAGTTCGAGATGATGACACAAGCTCCGACGACTCTGGTGATTATTATCTTGGCTGTGCTCCTCTTCCTCAATAAAAACTGTTTTAAAGATAAAACTATTTTATTTTTCAACCTTAATTTTTACATACAGGATTATTTTTGGACCTCCCGTCAAATTTAAATAGGTGGTTCAGAACATGAAACTAAACAACTTTTCCAAAGAAACATGGGACGAAAAGTGAAAAAAAATTCGACCCTCCCATAGAAAACTGCTCGATCACTTGGTCGATTTCGTATGGAGGGTCTCATTTTGAGGTCCAAAAATAACCCTGTAATATTAATGTAAGTTAATATAGTACTTATTATGAATATTGACCCACCGTCGCTTATCTACCCAATGTTTTATATGTCTAGTGCAATAAAGAATTTCACAAATAATACACCACATAGGGGAACCTGGGGATGGTTGATCCCCTTTTTGATTTTGGAGTATATATTTTTTATTTTTTACAATATTAGAAAACTTTTTTGGTCAAAAGATTCAGAATTTATCTATTCAATGATAGTTTGAATAGAAACAAGATTGTGGTACAATTTAACTCATTATTTAATTAAATACCATACTGTAGACTTTTACCATGTGTCTCATTTGTAAGGGAGACTTGTTTACCCCTGATTGGGAGCCTTGATCCCAGGGGGATCAAATCTCCCAGGGACATGGGACACTTGGTAAATCAATTTTTACCGTGTCTCCCCAAACTTGATTCTCATCGAATAAATAACTTAATTTGCAGTCAACAGTGTGTCTAGAAATAGGAAAACGTACAGCAAATAGATATTTACCGTATCTTTCATAAATAGAAGTTTGATTCCCACCGATCAGATAACTTTATTTGCACGAATCAAATCTCCCATAGTTGGGGACACATGGTAAACAGATTTTCAGCGCGAATAACATACTCAGAGGGTTGATTCCACATTAATTATTTGACTTGAATCACAGAAATAGAACTAATCTGTCATAATTTTAAATAACTAACTGTATTATTTTCCAAATAATAACACACAACTGGTGATCAAAAAGTTTATTAAACATCATTTTCTTCTAATAATTAGAATTCGACTAACAAGCCGACTCTTTATAATCTCCAAAAACATTAAGTCTGATATAATTTTCCAAATTATTTAACAACAGACAGAACAGACCGTAACGAACTCTCCTCTTTCAGTAGAGGTAACTTTAGATACATGTTTGAGGCTACGACAAGCAACAGTTTTCTTTGGTTTATGGACTGTTGTTAAACCCGTTTCATCAATTTTGTATATTTGATGCGGCTCAAAGTATTATCTATCCATGAGGCTTTCTAAGTTATCGAAGAATTTTTAATTTTTCTTTGGCTACTGGTGTTCTTTTCTTTTAACATTCTCTTGATTTATATTTTTGCGGCATGATTTCCTAAGGAGAGAGCAAAAAGTAGAAAAAGTTTAACCCAACTAAGGAAAACTATTTCTATTTTTATATTTTTGTTTTTAAAATTTTATATTCTTTCATATGACATATCACTCGATGTGACGGCAATTTTTTTTGACATTTTTGGTGAAATGTATCCTTTGTCACTTGACTATATTAACGAATCGATCGACACCTTGTTCGTCTAAATTGGTTCAATAGTTTTTCCGCTACAGCACACACATCGAGTACATACATGCATAGTGGATATATACATAGAGTGCTAAAATCATAACATTTCCTTTTGGCTATATATTTGGCTTATAATATATCATCAATAGCTTTATGAATCGTAGGTAAGACTTGATCCCTCATTGGGACACAAGATCCCGGGATCATCTCACCCTCAAATAAAAGGACTAAGTCTCCCCATATATAGTAAGGTTATAAAACATGCCATACTCAAAACTAGTGATCACGTATTTTAATGTAATCAAGGCCAATCTACACTTAAATAAACGACTAACACAATAAACACACCTACTAATAGTATTTCCTTCACTTTTCATCAAATAAATCCAGTTAAAACTTGCCGAAAATTAAGTATGGCACGACACAAATATTCCACCGTCCCTCATTTGCAAACTAGTGATATTAGTCACAACGCGCCAAGATAGAAAGTGAAGTTAGGCATAAATGAATGAGTTCTACTATCGTAATAAAATGTACCACGTTTGTTAGAACTAGAAATCAAGTTTACCAAGTGTCCCCTAGGGATCAACCATCCCCAGGTTCCCCTACATATATTATATATTACATATACATATATTTAAAAAACGTTATTTTTTGTACTACTAGATATTTTCTGTTTCCCATCACTAGCCCGTCTGTAAAAAATCAAGCTAACTACGAAAATTTTAAAACTTTTTATTGCTTTAAAGTAAAATTTAAATAGGAACACTGAAAATAATAGACGCTTGTACAATGTTACAACGGTCGAAACAAAAATCCGACCCACCGACGTAACATTGTACAAGCGTCTATTATTTTCAGTGTTCTTATTTAAATTTTACTTTTGAAGCAATAAAAAGTCCTAAAATTTTCAGATAACGCTTGAATCTTTAGGGACTTTTGTGTTATATGTATTTTTTTAATATTTTTACGATTTTTAAAATAATTTAAAATTTGAAAATAATATGTTCGTCATTGCAAAGTTATGTCGAACAGAAAATTTACATGTGTCAAAAAGATCAAGCTAAATTGTACAGGGCACGATCGAGGTATCTCTGTACAGGGTATACTTATCACTATACTTAGGCCGTCCAGCCTTCAATTTCGACTAAATTGCAAGAAACCCCCGAAAATAGCGAAAATTCGATGTTATGGCAAAAAAAAAAAATTGGGATCTAAGGCAAGCATAATTTTCATGTATTTTGATCTGTTAAATTCTAATTTCGATCGTAATTTAATCATAAACTGTTTCAAAACTAAAAAAAAACAGTGCACCCGGGTAAATATTTGAAAATGCGCATATGGCATAGTTTCGGAGATTAAGAAAAAAAGGTGAGGAAAATGATTCTTTATATGATTTTTGTAATCTCAGGTACTTTTTTTTTAAAATAGTATCTAAGGGAATGCCTTAAAATATTTACTTTTTGTATGATAGGCAATTCAAAATTCATACGAACGGTAGTGATAAATATGAATAATTGGTAATTAGGTCACTCACAATGTAATGAATAGTTTTCAAATAGTAATTATGAAAAAAAAATAGAGATGATAACTAAGATATAAAAGCTGCTTTACCAATTAGAGATGGTGGCATCGGCGTGAGAAAAATTTCTAGTGTCGCTCTTCCTGCTTTTTTTGCTTCTGTGCATAGTATCAAAGGCCTATGTTCCGAAAATTTAAAATTAGGTTCAGTCCAAATTACAGAGGCTACAGACGCAGTAGAAAACTGGAGGTTGGTGTGTCCTAATGACGATAGCCCCAAGGAAGTTACAAAACAAAAACTTTGCGATACGCCATTAGTTCACAATACTCGTGAAAATTTGACGTAAAATCTTACTAGTGACAAAATCCGTGCAAGGCAAAAAATGCACCAACCCTCCTGTCACTAGTGGAGGATATGAGACGTAGAGTTAATTCTTTTAGAATTTTTTTTTGCACTGCTACTCTAAGGTCCAAGTGTTTCGACTGTAAACGGCACAAAAACATAACATGGGATAAGTTACAAATATTTGTGCCATTTAGTCATTTCAACTTTCTCCGCAGCGGCTTCCACTCTTAAAGCTGTCTCCCTGACGTGAGACGGAGCTAACGCAGGTTGAGTCCCATAAAAGCACCCGTTCCCTTTCCCAGGGAATCAGTGTTAAACCATCAGGCCTCTTGTCATTATCGCGACCAATTCCAGTAGGCTCAATAAGAGCAGGAACGTCGATGGTGGCAAGAGCCCTTTTAATGGTTTCATTCAGGGAACCTTGGCGGGAAAACATACCTGAACTCTTGTTGCAAGAAAGGCCGTGTAGTCCGAAACGTGGCTAAAAACTACAAGTTAAGTGAAAGAGAAGTACTTCCCCGGCGCGCCGCCCAATTTGGCTGCAAAAGGCTTGCATTAGGCCGCTGCTTCTATAATAAAATAGACCAAGACTTCAAAATAGACCAAAAATGTTGTCACAAGAATCACCTCCTTTCCGCACAGACATCAAAAATGCTGTCACAAATTAAGACGAAATTTCAACATAATTACCATTTCTAAAAAAAACTAATTACCATTCGCTTGTGCGAACGGCAAATATCGGTAATGAGACAAATGGTAAGTAGTATTTCAACTATTTTCTTAAATAAATCAGTCTTGTGTTAGAAACATTCTAATTCTATTCTCAAAATCCAAAAGGAGTCACTATAGGGACTATATAAAACATGTTATCAAAAATATGTAATTGATCACTTACCTAAAAAACAATAAATGGTTATTAGATAATATTTTTACTAAAACACTTTGAGGACGAGATAATCACAATTGGCGCCAAAAAGACTGATCTTTGACACTAGCCTTCGCTCGGTGTTCGAGCTCTAACTGGTACCCACGCGCCTATGTACTATTGGGTTGGAATATTCCAGTTTTTACAAGAAAAATCATTACGGAATGTTCCCAAATGGTAATTGGCAAGTTGTCCATGGACATTTTTTAACTGATCTTATTTTTAAGGGGCTTAGATGAGCGAATGACCTTGAGCGTTTGAGTTCCGCATCTCCTCCCAACACCTTACCTGCCCCTCGCTGCCCGAACGCACAGGTTCAACGAACCTTTTTAACTAACGCCATCTCTTCGCTAAATAAGGAATTTTAGGTTCCGAGCCCTCTATATAATATGTATAAAACTTTTTCGTTTTTTGCTCCTAATGCGAACCTATTACATACACAATCTAAATGTAAAGTTTCTTTTTATGAAAAATGACTTTTAATAATAAAACTACAAAAAACAAACAAAAATTAAAAGTGACATTAGACAGTATAATAATAATAAAAATCTTTTGAAAATAATTTATGTAATATCCACTAAACATTTATTTTGTAATAAAATCATCTGTAAACTTACGACCGTTGATCATAAAGCAGGTAACAAAATATGTATCAACAAAATATCAATATTTTCTTCTGTTCTAAAAAATAATGTTTATGGAAGTATGTTGTACGTAAGTATATAGGAGGGCTGGTATTACTTACAAAATTTTATTACCTAGATTGCAATATGGATGTCTACGACCAGAACTTTAGCAGGTACGGCAGGGCTCTCGGTAAATTTTTTACAATATCATATTCAAGCGCATATTTATATATATTTTGTCAATTCTTTTTTTTTTGTAACTAAATTTAAGTATTTGTAATTTTATATGTTATTGTATGTTTTAAATGTATTTGTAATTTTGTATGTTTGTTGCTTTAATTGTATACACAAATACTTCTTTTGTTTTTATTTTTAAATTGAACTATATACGTATATTTTATTCTTTTTTTTTGTATAAATATTATTATATATTTATTATATATTATATATTATTATTTATTATATATTTTTTACCTTTTTTTTAAGTATTTCTTTTATTGTGTATTAAATTATTTAATTTTTATGTGTAACAGTGTATAAATATCTCTCAATAAAATTCTATTCTATTTGTTAGGGTCCTATGACTAAAAGAGAAATAAATAAGACTAGTGGACTGTATGTAGGCTGGTATATTGACCGTACAAAAATAATATTATAAGATAGGTTAAACGTGCGTCGCCGGTGGTGTCCCGATGCAAGTCTCGTACTGCGTGGAGCTATTGGCCGTGCTACGGCCCCCGCCTGCTACCCGCTGTATCCCCGTCGCAGCGCGCGGGCAATATCGCTCGAACAAGCTCCCCGGGTTGAAGGGTAAACTTCAAAGAGGTAGTGGGCAAATGTTGTTGAAGACGCGCCGTATCGTGCCCTTCTTTGTCTTGATATCCGCCACTCTCGTCGCTCCGTCACCTCCTGGATACACTTGCACAATACGTCAAAGACACCACAATAGAGGAGGCAGGGCCTTTTCTTTTATGTGTACAAGAGATCCTACTTTAATGTCACTGAAAGATGTAGACCACTTGGTCTTCTGTTGCAGTAGATGTATGTACTCCGTATGGTACCTGTTCCAAAAATGTTGTTTAAGCTGCTCCACCCTTTGGAAGCGTCCTAGTCGGCCGATACTGATTTCTGTTAACTGTGGATATGGTACAGATGTTAGTGGTCGTCTAATCAAAAAGTGGGCAGGTGTTAAGGCAGAGAAGTCAAGAGGATCGGAGGACAGAGGAGTTAGAGGTCGGGAGTTTAAAATTGATTCAATTTGTGTAAGACACGTATACAGCTCTTCGTACGTGAAGTGGTGCTGGTGCAGCAGTCGCATTAAATGATGCTTGATAGACCGCACGGCGGCCTCTGCAACGCCATTGAAATGGGGAGAATAAGGTGGCGTGAAACTAAACTCGATGCCTTCCTGTGCAACACACGAGTCAAGATTAGACGTCTGCAAAAAAGTATTTAGTTCATTACAGGTGCCTACAAAATTAGTTCCACTATCGGATAAAATCGTGCGTGGTTTACCACGACGGGCTATAAACTCTAAACAGTCCCGACGACGCCGTGTCTAGTAGGACCGGGTTCCCATCACAGCCCAATACGGACACAGGGGCGTTACTGGAGGCGCATTAATTTGCGCCTCCTACGCACCCCCATTCGTCGTTGTTCCGCGCCCAATTATACGGTCGGCCCCGGGGGTCTCTCTCCAGACCCCCAAATAACTCCAGCCAAGCCTCCTCCTTGGCTCGGCATTTGGCCTGCCGCAGGATCTTCGTTTTCTACACGTAGATCCTGCGCAGCCTATCGTCCCTGTCCACGTCCTGGGAGCGTCTCCGCCTGCTCCGGGTAATTGTCTCCTGGCCCCGTTGCAGGCGGCCCGGAGGCCAGCTATCTCAGCCGACCACCTGTAGAGTGCCCGCCGTGGGGATGGATGCTTCGTGGGCGGCATGGCCGCTCTGCAGACAGCAGTAAATGCTTCGCAGAGCCGGCTAGCCGCCTCATCCACCCCAAGCTCCGAAAGCGGCGGGAGACTCCAGCGGCCGACGATTGCGACTTCCTCTGCCAGTTCCCTGTAGAGCTTATCCATAGTGATATTAGCTCATATTGCACTGGTGGTTTTATATTTAGCGAGTGACCCACCGTACGCGAGCAATAATATTCGGTTTACATCGAATTGTACATACATGCGAATGGTGGTAGCGGTTGTTCCAGTGTCCATTGCATCATCTTCAGAAATACACCGTCGTTTTCTGGAAATTTTAATTATATATCAAAGTATTATCTTTATTTCACAAGTATGCTTAATTAAAAAAAATCAAAAAAACCCGACTGCGTAAAATACTCTTATTATAAACTAAAAAGAATAAAACAATTTACTAACTTTCATTTGATACCCATATTGCTACCGTAAGAAAAAAAATTCAACTCTCCCCCCCTCATTCCGCCATTTGCGGGCGCCGCGAAATGGACATACATACATACATACATAAACACATACATACATACATACATACATATATACATACATACATACATACATACATACATACATATACATACACACACACGCACACGCACAAGCACACGCACACGCACACGCACACGCACACGCACACGCACATACACACATACACATACACACATACACACATACACACATACATACATAAATACATACATACACACTCGAAAAACATAACCCTCCTTCTGTCGCAGTCGGGTAAAAAAAAATAGATTAAAAAAATAAGTAAGATATATAAGTATTTTTCCTACACACACAAGTAACTGCATAAAAAAAATAATAAACAAAAACATAATTCTACCAAAACTAAAATTTTTTAGAGGATCGAACCTAACGTCTCAAAAACTTGATTCTGTCGCCAGACCACAAAGCAACGCTGTATATGCAGATATTAGTGAAATAAAGGTACACTAACAGCAATTGATTAACTAGTTAATTAATAAATTATAATACTTTATTACTTACCTTTGCACTTTTACCATATGTAAACCTTTATTTTTTCGGGCCCTTCTGGTTCCTCTTCTTTTTTTTAGCTCTTTATTGCCCATTTTACTAATATTTGTTCTGTATTTTCGTGAATATACGAAGCGCGTTTGGAGACTAAAGCGACACACATCTATTTAGCATCACGTTTAGACTGTCACTGTCGAACGCAGCGAGTAAGTGAAGGAGAACCGATTTGAAATCGCTCGGAATGGATGGCGTAACCGACAAATTATAATATTGATAAATCATGAATGAAAAGTACAAAAATATCGAAAACCCAAGATCAAATAATTCAATTTTAACATGTTTAATATTCTGAGAAAACTTTTAGGTGGTTGCTCGTTTGCTTTCTTTATTTAAACCGTTTCAAACCATTTCAAAGACCTTACTTTGTGATTATTTTCTATCGAATGAAGTTATTTCTATCGTGTTTTCGTAATTTCACCGAAACAGTAAATATCTTGAAGATTTCTATGCATATTTTTTAAATACGAGAAATCGCAGTACTTTTGCTGAATATGAATTTCTTTAACTGCAATAAATCCCGACCACCCCCTTAATGAGTTATGTTCTTTGCGTGTTACAGCATGGTTTTATGTGTTCATTAACAACTTAAGTTTATGAATATCTTACCAAAATTATAATCTTCAAGAAGAATTTAACAATTTTAGGATAATTATTGATTGAAAATGGAGAATTGGACACGAATGGGAATTAGATTTTGGCTCTTTGATTTGTAATATCTCTAAACTCAATTTATAAATAAGATTTTTAGTTATCGGTCCATATTTGAGATACTTTTTTACATAAGAAATAATTCACAAAAGTAAAAATATAAACTCCGCATTCGTTCTTTAATAACCGCCGCGCGATTTGCATGTTTTCAAATATTTGCCCACCCAGGTTTTATCCATAGTCACAAATCTTTCGACAAATTCAGTTGGGTCAGCCTCAAACAACTCCAAACAGTCTCGAAAAATCGTTAGTCGAACGCTTTCTGTTCAACTGAAAGCAGCCGAAGCACCCAACGCGCACAGACAGGTTTGAATCCTCTTCCGGTCAGATAAAATCAAATCATCATTTTGTTTCAATGTTGTCGTCGGTGGTAGACGTCGATGGTTAACCGCTACGTGGGTCATCTTCGATACTTTCTCGAACACGTTTGAACTCTGCTACTCACTTTTTTATATTAGCATACGAAGTTCCAGGTTCCCCTAAAGTTTGTATGTATGTTTGTATCTGTTTATGTATTTATGTATGTATTGTGTATATAATATAACGATTGTCATTAAAGTTATCTTATTTTTCCCAGTTTTCTTTTTTTTTTCTTAAAGTTATTTTTTTCAAATACTCAATTTTGCACACCTACAAACGTCCGGTCTTGTATGTCTTAAGGTTGGCTGGTAGAGAATGCTTTTAGCATAAAGCCCACCTTTTGTACATTTCTTTTATGTATTGTGCAATAAAAGTTGTAATAAATAAGTAAATAAAGTTGCTAAAATGTCTTCATAAATTTGTTTTGGTGTTAAACCTTTCTTATTCATGTACTTAATCATAGCACGATGTTCGATTTTATACACTGCAACCTCGATATAAGAGAACTTAAGGGAATTAGAAAATATTCGTTATACCAAGTAATTTGTTATAATGAAGTTTGTTATAGAGATTAGGTTGGACTACGATTGGTTTTAACAATGTAAGAAAGTGGAATTAAGTGGAAATAATTAATAGGATACGTTATATCAAGGTTCTAAGTTGAAAAAAATCGTTAAACAGAGGTAAATAGCTTCTACCTATATTCTGTAATTATTAAAATTCGTTATAGAGGTTTTTTATACATATGTTATTTGTAATGTAGATGTATATTTTGTATTAGTTATTACGGGCAGTTCTAGCGGATTTCGAAAAATTCGTTAAATAGAGGAATTTGTTATATTGAGGCTCGTTATATATCAAGGTTGTACTGTAGATTTTTTTTAATTATCATTAATTGTTCGACATAATCTTGTGCCTGTTTCTCTTCGCGAGTGCGTTTGTGCATTTGTTTTTGTCGCCATGTGTGCAATTGATTCACATGAAGTCGGTAGGATATATGATAATGAAAAAAAGGTACATTATAAATTATATTTATTAAAAATCATTCCTATAAAATGGTTTTAAAATATAAGTTAGGCATTTAACCTGTGAAATATTTTGAGATAGTAACATATTTATTTTGATGAGAATAATAGCAATACTTGCCAAAATGTGCGTATTTGGAAGAAAAAATATTTTTTATTTACAAATATGAAACATTTAGTTCCAAAATATTAACTACTTATATTTGTTGTTCCTTACATAATATAACTGTAACGCAATTATTACTACGAAGATAAATCACTATAATTACTATTAAGTACAGATATAAAAACAACTCTATTTTTATAACTGTGCCTCAGTGTCTCATCACCTCACCTCACGGTACATATTAGAACAGTCTAAGGGCCGGCGCATATATGACGGAGCACAGCGCAGAGCATGCCCGCGAAGTTTTCTAAACACGTGACACATTACGCGAATTTCTACTAGAGAATGTGCGAGTAGGCGCGGGACTGTGCTGGTATCCGCGCGGATACACAAGTATGCGCACACTCGACACTCATTCGTTTTGCAATTTTTCGAGAGTTCAAACGTGTACATTCGGAATAAAATGATGGATTGGGACGTGCTGTTGATTATATTACTTGCAGAAGAGGAAGAAGAGGAATTAAAATAGTGAAGAATTGTAGAGTAGTAACAAAATGGCGGCTATCGTCCGTGTGTCGGTGAGAGCTGCCATTTTGGAATTTGTTTTTGACGGAAGAGGCCTCGCACGGAGCAGCGCACACGCTCGGGTAGTCACGTTCCTGTGCGCTACTTTTTGCATGTAGTCGCTTCAGTGCTCTTCAGGAATTAAATTTGTGTTAATTGATTTTAGATATTATTTCAATGAGGACAATGTCGATAAAATTTTGACAGTGAAAAATGTTCTGCGCTGCGCTCCGCCATATGTGCGCCGGCCCTAACAAACTATTTAAACAATACTCCAACGGTCACAGCTAGAGAAGGAATGGAGCCGGGTGTGTGTTCTTAGCGGCCACACACGTTGCATGTCACATTATTCATCAATTAGGCCTGGTGTACTTTTTTGTACAAAATATAAAAATAGATTTTTTAGGTTCGCCAATGTTGATTTTCCAAAATTCGTAATAATTTCATATTCATTTTATATTTCTTTCACTTTCTAATTTCATTTTAAAAGATTCATTATATTTAATTATGCACATTTGGAACATCATACTAATATTATAAATGCGAAAGTTTGTTTGTTACACTTTCACGCGAAAACCATTCAACCGATCATCATGAAACTTTGTACACATATTCTTGGAGGTATTAGAAGTAACAAAAAAGTCCTTTTTTTCGGTCGCGATAACCGACATCCATGCGGGCGAGCCGCGGGCAGAAGTTAGTGGTAAATAAAAATAACGTGAAAATCCTTATGTAATGACATTAAGCGACAATGCAACACTTTAAAACAGGGCTGGATTAAGAGAAGAGTATAACCCCGGGTCCTCCACAAGGAAGATTACACCACAATAGATTTTTTAAAAAATCCAAATTTCGACGGGTCGGGATCTTTTCATTTTTTTTTAAATCAAATAGTCTTTGTAACTAGAACACTAATTGTACACACATAATTAAATTGTTCTCGGATATTAAAAACAATATATCCATATTTATTCATTTCAAATGTAATGAATCGAAAATTGTATTTGACTATATATCTACATATTATCTTTTTTGATATAATTTTATTTGTTCACAACTACTTGTTAAAAATAGTTTCATTAAAAAAAAAAAAAAAAAAAAAAATACCGGGCCTCCGCTCATTCCGTGCCTAAGCGCATCTAGACCTCCAAATTCGACCCTGCTTCAAAGACGTCGGATTACTATATTATTATAACGTACAAGTACTATTAACGGCTAAATGTATACTTGTAAATTCGTAGCTTTGATTAGATTAGTGATGCTGGTGTCATCACATCATGTCACAGCCAACACATACATATAATACAGTCAATAAAAATAAACATCAACGTTTTGATGTAGATACTTTGTGTTTTTAAGCAATTCGGAAAAATTCAAGAATAACCTATTTAAGATGCATTTTTTATGATTTATTGAATCTCTTAATAGGCATGCGCAGTTACATTATCTATACAAAATTTGAAATTTCAATTTTCAACACAAATAACACAATGCTCCCAGATTATATGAAACATATATAATAACGAAAGCTATTTAACAATATTATTATGTGTTCAATATGAACGTTAAATTTTAAAGACACTTGAAAATTATATTTTTGTATCCCTCGTGCTAGCACTCTACTAAAACTCAGGAATACTATTCCTAAGTTAAAAATATAAGGAAAATGTAGAGTATCATTATGATTAGACTAATCAGGTTTCTATGTTAAAAATATTTTTGAAATTAAGTTACAAATCCCGTCACTATTCAATTCAATTATGAATTTTTACTCATTCATTAGATATTGGACATTTATTGATCACGAAAACCTACGATTCCCTCAATCTACTAGTCTTCTATATTACAAAATATTATAGTAGTCTCAGCTGATAATTTATTGAGTTTAAACTGAATAAATGTAAAAATATGGTTTGTATTTTGTTTTGTAAACAATAAGGTCATGAAACAGTTTATAATATGTCATTTTACCATTTATATATTTATTTTTTAATCTATATATAATACATTCATTTTAATAATGATGCACAAGATTTTACACTACAATTTTATAAATTATATCAATATCTCGACAGTAGTGATACACTTGCCCCCTTTATGTAAATTAATAAAGATAGAACTTCCTTGATATCTTAAAGAAATATCACCTAATAATAACTTAGCAAAGATCCTAATTACGCATTGAATCTAGAAGTCTATTTCTTTAAAGTATCTGTTCCAATTTTAACACTGAACGAATCACATTTACACTAGATATAATTCTCATTCCTGTTGTTTACTCGCTTCTGTTATTGATTCATATTGCTCCTTGTCCAATTCTGTCATTGTGAAACTACCGTCTGGTAGTAAAAGCACCACACGTCGCGTACCACCTGTAAAATTTAATCAAGGGTAAATTATAGAAAATAATTGCCTGGTGATATTATTGAAATATTGATGTATTTTTCTTTTTCTTTTACAACATTTTGCACACAAGCAACTGATATTTGTTTTTAGCATGTGAAGTTATTTAAATTTCATATAGCAATTGCCAATAATTTCCTAATTTTAGATAGAACCTTGAGGAAGTTCTTCTATTTAAGTGTTAATTTCGTGGACTTTATTTATTATGCCTAAGAAGCCCCATGTTTTAATGTAGTTGAAGTTGAGAAACACCTTAATACTGTTTTACGTGCTCTTTTGTAATTTTTATCTTTTCAATAAGTTTACAAATGTCAAAAGATGCATAAACTTTAGGTTGAAAAACCCTGTTGAGTGAATCGGGACCCCGAAGATTCATAGAACACAAAAAAGTCGTCTCATCGTCGGTTGGGCAGATCGCCCTTATAGAAATATTCCTTTTGCAGAAAATTCCGAAATTTCAGACAATATTTGACTATGTCAAAATTCCTCGGCATTTTTCGAAATCTCTCAAAGACTCTGAAAGTCTTATCATAAGTAAATTTTTTTTTTTAAAATGCTGAGAAATCGTCAAAAAGTCATATACTGTTTGAAATTTCGGAATTTTCTACAAAAAAATGGATTATTTCCATAAGGACGCGTAGAGAGAAGTGGGGTGCTAACCGGGCGAGGGCAGGTCGGCCTGAACGAGCTGCGCGATGACCTGCGTGGCGTCCTCGCCGGGCTCGCCCTCCACCTGCACGGCCACCTGCTGCAGCGCGCCCGCCTCGCCGCCCGGCATCAGCTGCGCCAGCTGCGCCGGGTCGATCGCCAGCACGTCCTGTAACGGCGCGGTTACAAATCGATCTCTCGTTGGACCGGTGCAAACAGCTCCCGTCTCTAACGAGGAGTCACCGCAATATGTTTTGTTCCACTTTTTGTTATTTTAAAAATGTCACTACTAATCAAATCAAAATATAATACATAGTATATAATAATCAATCCGATATCATACAATGTAATTATAGTATAAGTAAGATTAATGTATAAAAATTCTGCAAAAAAATCTACATAAAATAAAATTTATTGTCAAATTAATTTAATGTTATGCTGTAACCAATTTTAAAACCGTTTTTATGAATTTGAATAGATGAGATTCAAGTGACCTGAACACAATAATAAAAAAAAAAAAACTTGTTAATTTTAAACTAGTGAATTTTTTACAATGCCTCGATATATAAATAGTTGTTGAAAACCCAGATTAACACTTAGGCCCTTCATCCTAAAATTAACATGAGATTAAGAGGTATACAAATTAAATTGAAAGAGAGACAAAAATAATATCTAGTAAATTAATACCTGTCCGTCTTCTCTCGTGACGTATGTGACGCCATCAGCCTCTCCCTCCACTGCACCTTCTACACCTTGCACAGCGCCTTCAACCCCTTGCGCGGCCACTAGTAAGGTCTGTTTAAATAAATATTTATATATATGTAAATACATTATTTAATAGCTGATGTATTTGCGTACATTATTATGTAGTTAGAAGGCTAATGATAGATTTTTAGACAAAAATTTAAAAATAAAATAGATAATAGTGCACTAAGTCATGTACATCATAACACTTGCCGGATTCGTTGACTATCGGCGAGTTGCACGAAACCGTCGCTAACTTTCCGTTAGTTAAGTTGCAATTAATCTTAAAATTAGTTGATCTTATGATTAATTTAAAGCTGTTGTAATTAATCATCCGTTAGATAGGTCTTTAATTGAACTAAATTTTTTTGTTAACTTAATCAGATGTAGGTTTCGTGCAACAGATAATCACGATTCTTGTGATTAAATTAGTTTAATAAACACTTAAATTTAAAATTTGTTTCGTGCAACTCAGCGTATTAGGTACAGTGCAAGAATTTTTCAAATTAAACACATTCATTGGATATGAATATGCTATATAAATTTTATATAATTTAGTAAGGGATCATTCATTTATTACGTAAGACGATTTAGAGGGGGAGGGAGGTCGACCATGTTTATTTTTTTTTACAAGGGGGTGGAAGTCTCGATAGTTCTTACGTAAGATCACAAAAATGCGCAGTAGCAATACTCGTCTTGAAATGAATGGCCCCTAATCATTGTTTTAAAATATTCACACATGATTGTTATGGCTGCCCCTGGGATAAACCCATTTAAAAAATAATTCGATATCTATGCTATGTAGCCGATATTGAGTTTTCATATCAATATTGAAAACCGTTTTCAGATATCGATATCAGTAGTAACACAAACCGAAACAAACGCAAACTGTTGAACACAAAAATTAAAAAAGTTTAAATATAAACTATAACAAGTCGCTAAAGTTATTTTAGGTTATAGCTGTTTATTTTGAGTAGGTAGTGTAGTTAGAATGGCAATTTTCCTTCATGCTTAACTAGGCTTAAGACTAACAGAAAACCTCCCAAAACAAAATGGTTTGAAAAACTACGCCTTATGGTTATAAAATATTATAAAATTTATAATATTTTAATTTAATAATATAAGGCATACTTCAATAAAACTAAAAATGATTCGTTTGACAAAATTTTTCGTAAATACACAAAACTATTTTATTATGGGAACTAAATTATCATAACGATAAAAGACTCGACTTTATTGCTTAAACTTGTAATTATATTTTGCGATGTACATAGTTGCATTAAAACCGCTAAATCAGATCGAAAACCATATTCGCCTCATCTCTTTTATTCAGTATTAAGTTATCGTTATAAGAGATGCAGATAATTTGGTTTTAGCTGTCGCGCCGCTCTTGGCCGTTGCGCGCCCGTGACATATCGTCACCGTTCTACCAGTTTTGGGTTTCATGTTCGCGCTCAAGATTTCGTTGGTTGTGTGAAAACCGCTATGTGTTTTGGTATATTGATATGATATGATATGGGGACGCGTAACCAATATTAGTTACGTTTTGATATATCGGTCTCATGCCTAATATCTTTATAATATTAAAATAAATCTGACCTGTCCATCTTCTCTTGTGACGTACATCACACCCTCCCCCTCTCCTTCTACAGCCCCCTCAACACCCTCTACGGCGCCTTCTACACCTTCTGCTGCTACTAATAGTGTCTGTCCAGCTTCATTCTCACCAGCAACCTACATTAATAACATAATTTTGTTAATATTTTTGGACAGAAGCACATACATATGTCATCTAGCATACTAATAAAATGTCATGTTTATGTACGACTTTACATATTGACTAGAATGTTCCGTTGCATCTGTGTTACCTGCCATAACTGAGTTACTTATGTTGCGATGATTGCCATTGCAAAAATTTGTTAAAATTTTGATAGAACTCAAAATAAGGTATCCTCTAAACCATAAGTTCAATAGTACTCAATATTACACAGCTATGGTGGAGTTTCAGTTTATCACGGATAATTGGGTGTAGAAAACAATAGTATTAAATACTAATTTTAATTTTCAAAAATAAATAACTTGACCATTTCTTATGTGTTGATATAAGTTCTCAACTAGATCATCAGCATTTTTCTACTAATTAAACTCACTATAACAATTTATTAGACTATAATAATGGTATAAACACATATTAAATTCTACAAACTTGATATAAGACTCCATCTTCCCCTCTTATCATGATAGGTGGATGACCAGCATGTAACAAGCCGACTTCTTCACCTTCGTCAACTCCAACTCCTTCCTCTAATAACTGCTTCACTGCACTCGCTTCTACCTTCACCTCTGTCTGCATTATAAAGTATTATTTTTGTATTAAACTGATTTTGAAACTAAAGTTTTTTTAAAAACTAAATTCAAAGACACAATCCACAAATAATTTACTATGAAGTTTAAAATTGAAAACTCACGCCTTTTACGAGTTTTATGAATTGACTACCCTATCTTTGTGTAAATGTCCTGTATTAAATTGGCTTTTTAAATTCGCTTTAAATTCGCCAAGTCATTTATAACACAATAATCAACATTTAATGATTCCAAGATCTTTAATATAAAAACAAGTAATACAAAAAAAAAAAAGAAAAATTAAAGTCAATTCCTACTTAGGTCAACAGAGGTTTTTTTCTCCAATATAAAACTAAAATTACTTAATTAAATTAATATATTAATATTTGAAGAAACTGTATTAACATCAAATATCATCCACAAGTTTTAAAAAAATGTATTTGAACTTGAGTGGATGAATAAAGTATTCTATTAACGATTGAAAATTTGAACAAAATATATAAATAAATATTATGTTTAATATTATGTATATTATTATATATATATTGTTATTGGGAGAGTGTGAACTAATAGTTGGAATTGACAAAAAATTAGGATACTTACGCCATCTTCATCTGTTAATACTGGTAGTGATGGCTGTGCTCCATCACCCTGCACCAACATTCCTGTAGTACCTCCCGGCGACATTTCCACCTGATACAAGCAATACAATTTACCAATAAAACTTATGTAATTTGTTCAAACAATAAAAGTTTTCTATATTATAAACTTTCCTATAAGACTCTCAGCATATAACCATTATATTAATAACTATTTCACTACTTCTATGTTAAGCAAATTAATGTTTCTTTTGCTTTTTGTTTTAAAGGTTTTGATAAAACATTCTATTTTCGTCTTTACATTCAATATTTAAAAAAAAAAAGAAAAGAAAATTATTTTTATTATTTTTGTCTCTATCACGCAACAACTGCACCAGTTTGTAGGTCATAGCTACGTCATTTGTATGTAAGTTTAGTTATATAATCAATTATCTTTTTATGCCGTTTGCATTGCAGATACTAATGATACATACACATACATGATATATAAATAGATACCAAATAAAATGTTCTAAGAATACACACTTTACTGTACTGTATCAGCCTGTAAGCCACCCACTACTGAGCGAAGGCCTCTTCTCCATATAGGAGAAGGATTGGAGCTTTACGACCGATGGCTTTACGTGCTCTCCGGGGCACAGTAGGGTGATCCATGAGGACATCTACTCAGACCACAAACAAATATTTGTATTAATACAAATATCTGTCCTGAGCGGGAATCGACCCCGCGACCGTCGGCGAGGCGATTACTCGCACCACTACACCAGAACGGTCGTCGATAAGAGTACAAAGTTGCGAGCAAAAGTTACGTACGATCTATAATCAGTACATACGCTATTTATGTTCACCTTGAGCATGGTGGCGTGGTGGGTCTCAGGCGGCGGCGTGGCGGGTGGCAGCGGCGGCGGTGTGGGCGGCGGCGTGGGCTCGCCCTCGGCGCGCGCCAGCCGCCGCCCGCTCACCGGGCACAGCGTCAGCTCGCGCTCGGGGCTGGGCGGCGGCAGCGGGCCCAGGTCGCGTGGGAACGGGTCCTCTATGCCGTCCGATGACTCCGATGATTGTTCCCACTGAGGAAAACGTTCAACTTATAAGCAAACATATAACTTGCTGCAGGCGATTAATTAAGATCTTTATTTCAGGTGACAAAAAGTTGAAAAAAAGTGGTAAATTGACGGGAGGGGGGGTAAAAAGAAATCGAGATAAGCCGTTTTTTTTCCACTATTTACCATTGTCAAGGGCTTAATATTTAGGTAGAGAGTAGAGGCACGTAATATTTAGGTAGAGAGGAAGCACTTTTACATTACTATTAATATATATAATAGGTGTTGTTATTGTGTTAAGTCGAGCATTTGGTAATATGTATTATGTAATAAATTATTTACAAGAAGAGCACACTAATTGAACTAAAACATTGATTAAAAGAAATAAATCTGCTGATAAGGCAACTCAGTGTGAAGAGTTCCGAGTTCGAAATAGAAGTGCATCTCGATGCACTCTAATCTCCTAGATTTGTATGTGAATTGATATGTTCGGATATTATTAACGAATATTTTTCTAGTTAAGTTGCATTTGAATTGGAAAAAATCAGGCCTGAAGAAAAATCATATGTCTATGGGCAGATCATAAACGGGATCACGAAATGTCGTGGAAAAAATGAATTTTCGTGACATTCTGTATTATACAGATTCGTAATACAACAGCTAGCTATTAAACCTGTTTATTATATTTATTTATGTTTTATCATTTTATATGTTTTCACTATCACATCCCTAAAATAACTGTATTTTTTTGAAGCCATACGCCATTGACGCTTTTCAAATATTGGCGTCACGCTTGATAAAAACTTGTTTTGGTGAAGTTTGTTAATTCAATTATTTCATTTATGAAAGTTGATTAATACTACTATTGTAACATTTATTTGATAAATTTAGCTCCAACCCTTCTTCTATATGGAGAAGAGGCCTTCTCTCAGCAGTGGGTGGTTTACAGACTGATACAGTACAGTACATTACCTTATCGAATTCGATAGCGATGGGCTTCTCTCGCACGCGCACGATGTTCCCGGCCGCCGTGGACACGGAGTAGCCGCGCCCGCGCCCGCGGCCGCGAGGCGAGCCGCCGCGCAGCAGACTGTCGCCCTGCAGCACGCGGAGCGTGGTTATATCACATGAGTAAAGAAACGGAACAGAGACAAAGCTTCTAAGGAACGAGCAAAATCTTGGTAGGCACAGAAGGATAAAATTTAGGATAGAAAAAAAAATTATGTGTTTTTATTTTCTATTAGGGGGCGTCCATAAATTACGTGAGGTGTTTTTTTTTAATTTCTGTCCTTCCCTCCCCCCTGGTGAGATGTCGTGAGATTTTATTCAACCCCCTCCCCCATCCCCCAACCTCACGTGAGATTTTTCAAAATGTGGGTTTCTTAAATATGTAAACGCGTTAAATTGTTATTGTAAAAAGAAAAAAAAAACTGCAGTTTGAAACCAAAGGACGGGCTGCACTGTATCGTAAATTCAGATTAAACTGAGCTATTTGGTATAAAACAAATATGGTGGTTTGACAGTCAGTAGTAATGTATAACGTCGAAGTATGAATGAAATTATTTTCTTTCGAACGAATTAGTGAATGATCTTAATCGTATTACGATTACGCTTAAAATTAAATTTTAAGCATGTACAATCTGGATAATGGACCAAAATAGTATATTTTTTTGCTTAATCTAAAAGAAAATTGCGTGATATTTGCCGAGACCCCCCCTCTCCAACGTAAGATTAGATGAGATTTGACTCGACCCCCTCTCCCCTTTAAACATCCCCTTATTGTTCATGCACACTGTACAGTAAGCTATATTCACACTTTACACTATTAAAATTACATTAAAACACTATTTAAATTATTAAATTATCTATACAAATAATAAATCTGTTAAAACCTCCGTTTTATTAATACACTATATATCATCAAGAATAAATTTTAATAGCGCGTTTTTTTTGTATCAGCGCCATCTCTTATCGTTTTTTTCTGTGTTCACGTATCACGTAAAAAGTACAAAACCAATATAAATAACTTTAATACATAAAAATTAAACAAACCTCACAGTATAATTTAGTTTTTGTTTAATTGTAATTAAATTTAAAAATAATTTAGTTTTTGTTTAATTGTAATTAAATTTAAAAATAAATATTTAAGAAAATAGAAATAGGTACCTACGCCGCCAACGCCATCTGGTCTAAGGAATCTTAAAAACTCACAAAACTTATTTTTGAGTTATTATTTTGTTAAACTTAAAAGTTTACTAAATATGTCGGATAGGAATAGAAATCGTTTTAATATTTTAGATAAACATCATTTTCAATTAATATAGGTACTATTATGTTAAATGTCACTAAATATAAAAACGATATTCTACTATTATACGATAGATGGCGTATGTAGGTGATAAAAAATATAAATTTAAAATTTTTAAAATTTTAGTTAAATACCCGTGCGAAGCCGGGGCGGGCCGCTAGTCATTAAATGAAAACACGACGCGCGACGTTTAAGCGCTCTCCGAGCCGGTACAGGCCGGTCTCTCTCCGTACGTGACGAGACGCGAGTGCTCACGCACACACGCGCCTTACGCTTGTAGTAGTATACGTATCGTAGCGCGCTTGTGTGTAGCATTGTCTGTCATGTCATTGTGTGGTTATATACTAGTCTAGCGTGTCACACTCGACTGGTTCCAAGCATCAGGTCCTATTGATGTACATTCGATAACAATTTTAAGTTCAAAATTTACTTACACTGTGAAGCCAAGTCGGTACTAGTTGTTATAACAGTCAAGTTGGTACGCTTTGGGACAGTACCCTCAAAATTATTTCTACAATAAAAATCGAGCTCCGAAATAACTCCTTGATTTTTAAACCTTTTATTTCCTTAACTATTATTGTTTAAGCTCTTTCACCTTTTATTTAAATAAGCATTATATATCTAGATTATGTATAACAAGTAGCATAGGTTAAGGTTTTAATGCTATGGCTTATTGTAGCAGAACAGTAGCTATAATTATCAATGCTAACATCACAGGCAACCTCTAATTATAGATAAATTTATCTAAGAATGTTAGCATTTGAAGTGTGTTACCTGTGCAAGCTTCTTATTGAGTATGGTGACAGGCGACTTCCCGTCTGGAGCGCCGTACTGCCGCTGTATCGTACGCTGTATGATCTTCTGCCCCGAAGGGGTTATTATTGTCTTCTCTGTCACCTGCTGCCCTCCAGAGCTGTAGGTCTTCTTTATCTGTTTATAATTAAAAATTTTAATATACAATCACTTATGAGTGATATCATATGAGAAGGACGATATATATTGTATTATAATATCAACTGTTAAATCAATAATAATCGATATATAAAAATAGTAGCAGATATTAACTATTTTGTGATAATAAGGTACTTTATACCTGTGACGACGCAGGTGTGGTTGAGGGTGAAGCCTTCTTCTCTTCCATTTTTTTCTACAAAAAAAAAAAAAAAACAAATATTATGTAATTGACAAAACATTTTTGACCTATTAAACACCATATATGTATATAATCCAACCACTGTAAACCTGTTAAGAAGATTATTGCGAAAAAGTATTAAAAATACCAATATGCATATTTCTATAAAAATAATTGTAAATTCTGGAGATGTCTATATTGTTATAATTATACTTAGCTATGCATTATTACTAATATTACATTTACATTATATTATTAGTAATACTTATTTAAAATACTGGTTATTTATAAAAATATATAGTAGGTAATATCTTCCATTCCATCTTATTAAATTAATAAATATCTTTACCTGTTTAGCAGCCATAATCTGTTTTCTAATCACCTCTTGATCTATATTCAGTCCCGGTCCTAATTTTCCAGGGGAATCAATTTTCATAATACCCGAACTCTTAGACATTATGTACACACCTTAAAAATGTAAAAGGAAAAAAAAAAACGTTAAAGCTAAATTCTATTAAGATAATTGTAAAAAAATAATGCCAGCATTTTATTTAATAAAATTTATGTAGTGTTTGTAATAAAAATTATATGTAAATTAATTATTATATTAGAACGCTGAAAATTTTTATTTATTATTTAAATTTGTTTTTCATGTCATCCCTAATGAAAATGGAAATTATTTTCAATATAAACTCTATACAGTTCTATAAAATATAATAAAAGACATAGACTTTTTTAGAGATTTATTTTAGGAATAAAGTCTACATAAGTCAAACTCAACTAAAACTTTAAAAAAGTAAAGACTTTTATTACTTAGACTATTTATAACTCTTTTATTTTATTTATTAGAACTATACATATAGTTTTGTATTGGGAATAAATCAGAGACTTGCACTTTTGGAGTCAATTTTTTTTTTTAAATGTTATTGTATACCTGTGCTAAGGTTCGGCATATGTTTCGGATCGACTTTGATTACACCCTTGATATTAGGCATGCCTTTGCCTCCAAGACCAAGAGATTTCACTAGTTCCGGATCTATATTTGACTTAGGCGAAGACTGCCCATTCATTACTTTCTTTTCTGTAAATAACAATATATTACGATTAGTGTTTGCAAAATACTTTGATAACTCGTATTATATAGCTACATACCTTCAGGCACAGTAACCTCAGTTTTGATAGCTGCTAAAAAATATTTATATTTATTATGTATTCTACGATGCTATATTTTATAGTAGTTCTTGGAAATTGTGTACATAAATAACTGTAATTAGCACTAATTTAATTGAATATATAATATATTATAGTCTATTCGCGTTAAGAAAACAGTGGCTCATCGTTGTCACTCAGCTTAGCCACGCCTCTTGACCAATAAGATCACAGTAAATTATAAAGTCGTGTTCACTTTGAACAGTTGAAGCCCTTCAGACAGTACGCACGTGTTCTTTGCCAATTTTAAAAATCAATACCTCACCAATTCTTAAAAATAATAGTGGATCAATATAGGGAAGATGCAATATTTTTATTTTTGTTGTCATTTTAAAGAATACCATCTAGAATAGACCACAAATATATAAAAAATTTAAAACATTGTAATTTATCGGAAAAAATGCGGTTTTAAATTGACAGTTTAAATTTTCGCGCGAAAACGGACCTTTAGTTCCGATGACGTCACTCCTGCTGTCATTTACCGTACTTGTTCGTCGCTGGATTTCATACTTTTGCATATTTTTTCGACTACTGAGATTTTTGTAAAAATTTTAAATGGTGTAAAAAGATGAAGTACTAAGGTCAAACAAAATTGCAAGCCTTCGAATTCATATTGAAATAGTGATTAGAAGACTGCGTGAATTTGCTTTTCTAAAGCCACATGCCTGTATTGATCATTTTCTAATTCCTCATTTAGACTATAGCATAATCATTTGTTGTGCACTTGTTAATTTACAAGCACCTTTAATTAAAATTGAATAAAAAATAGTATTTACAAAGCATAAAATTTTATTTTATAAAACAAAAAGGTTTTAGAAGAAAAAAATATTTAAATATTATATATATCTTTTAATTTTGGAAATACAACATCTATCCAGAATTTCTTTGCAGCATTTATAACTGTTACAATACTGTTGGCACATTATAAATATCAACTTATTTTGATTTTTCAAAATCTGGGTGTGCTATACAGAAAAGTGCCATTTTCCTTTTACTAAAAAACATTTGAAGTTGTACTTGTGTCCAACATTTTGGTGTTATTTTATTGTCTTTCACATAGGAAAGTTTTGTAGCTTCTGTTGAAGGACATTTCACCTCTACTGTGTAATTTTCAGTAAGCCCGTCAGGTGTTGCACCAAAAATAGGATACTCGGCATTAAGAAGAAGTCCAGCTTTTTCAATTTTAATCTAAAATGCAGAAACAATGATATCAATTACTACAAAAGCCTTGAACCAAACATTATAAATTCTTTTATTCAAAATATTTAAACAACAGAAAAATTAATGAAGTTACCTTTTCTTTTTTGCTCACTACTTTGAGAACTTCTTGTTCTAGTACTTCTATCCATGGCAATGGAAGTAAATTTTGAATGTTCTACCATAATTTTATTCAGAAGAGAACCAATTTTAGTTCTACAGTGAGCGGCTTCATAAAGAGCCAGTAATTATTCCGTATCTGTAAAAATAGAAAAAAATAAAAATGTATTGTGTACAGTAAATATGCCAATCAAGTTTATGCTATATAAGTATGATAGTGAGTTTGTTTGTCCAAATTTAATTTTTTTTTTAAATAATTCTACAAATACTTCTGGAAATTCATGTCTTTTTTTATGATAAATACAATAAAACTAAGCTAGAAGCCTTACCTCAACTCAAACCACAATGGTGAATCACTTTGATGTTTGGTGGTAGAAAAAATCATATGAATATTATCAGTGGTCATTTGCTTTGACAACACTTCAAAAAATGACTGTGGAGAGTCCAACTTTCCAATCAAGCTTTGAACACAGCTTATGAATACTTATACTTTGTTCGTCTTCTTGAAAGTAGCGAAGAATACTTGCTCGACAATCTTTTTTTTTGACAGCATCTAGATATTCACTTAAAATATCCACCTAAAAATATGCAGTTATTATTGTAACACATATTCAATAATTTCTTTGAATAAAAAAAAAACTACTTCAGAGAAACTGTTAGTGACTGAAATATGACTCATTTCTTTGGCTTTTATAAAAAAAATTCCAGAAGCACATGTAGATAATTTAGACTTCTTCCAGTAACATGTGGCGGATGTAGTCGAAGGCTCCTCAGATCTTCTGTGCAACCATAGCAATAGTGCAGCAGCATGCTTACTGGAAATAAATTTTAGTTATAATAATCCTTGCCAGATATAGTTTAACTACTATATAAAAATAACCTTGATTTTTACCTTCAGAAGCTGCACAATCTTCACAATGGCACGACTGAACCAAGCTTTGCATTTCAGTTATAACAGCTGTAACACGATAACCTTCTTTACGTACTTTATGCTCCGGAGTAACTCGACTTTTTACCATACATAATTCTCCATCTCTTTTAATTTGGACATAGCCGATTGCGTTGTCGCCATAAGATTCTCTTGTTGAGCTGAAATAATTGCTATTTGTAGAAGCAGCTGAATAAAATACAAAGTTTAACAACTGATTTATACATACCGCAGCAATTTAGTCCCTTTCATTTCTACACTTGAAAACTCTGCACTTTCTATAAAAAAGATACAACCATATCAACATTAACTCTTGGTAAATTCCTGGAGTCTGCTTTGATAAACCCAACTTCCATTTTTATTAAGAAAACGTAATTAATATTTACATAAAATAATATTCACTTTTACAACCGTAACCTCAAATAAGTTGTCATAACAAGTGTGACGTCACTAAACGCTGATTGGTGTTTTAAAATACGTTTTGTTTCAAGTAATTTTTATTTCGTAATTATTGTTAAAAATCAACATTATGTAAAATAAAAACAATGCAGAGGCCCTTATTTTATATATTTTTAACATTTTAATCATAAAATTTTCATAAATATTATATTTGCATCTTCCCTATTGCATAGCGGAGAAAGACGAGTGATTTACAATGTTTTTAAGTACTTTAAACAGTGTGGTGACCAAAACGTGACTATGGAGAGTATAGTGGTGAAAAAGGCTAGTGCATGCGGTGTTTCTGAAAATAAGGTTCTGAAGATTCTAATCATTTTTAATGTAATAACTACTTAATTTTAATATTTTAAAATACTGTCATAAAAAGTTTGCTTTAATATTAAAAAGTTTAATTTTTACCCCAGTATGAATACGCTTTTACTTTGATGAGTGACTATTTCCTTAACGCGAATAGACTATAGCACTTACTTTTATTTATTATTTTCTAATGATAAAATAACTTATTAGCTATTAATATTGCTATTTTAACAGGATACTTTATAATTAAATGCCATATAGCACCTCCAATAGATATCGTATATCGAAAATGTTGTTCAATTTGGAATTCGCGTACATTAGTGGAAGGCGCGGAACTCCATACGCATGTGATTGGTTAGTTTCAATGCGTTTTCTTTCAGACGTTTTTCATAGTGATTGGATAGGGAAATAAAATATCGACTTTTTTGAAAAAAAAAAAGTTGAAATATGTGAATAAATATTTATTTATGTTTTGTATTATAATTAAATAAATAAATAATTCGGTTTTAGTGGGTTATTCTAATTTTATACAATTATTTGTCATGAATTTATTTTATTTATTTATTGTAAAAATTAAAAAGTTTTGCTGTCGTCATATAAGATATAAAAATAGTTTATTTTATTTTTACATTTTATTTGACACGTACACGATAAAATATATATTTTTTATTATCTGTAAAAACGGCCAAAAAAAAATTACTTTTATTGTATGGGAGCACATACATATTTTTTAGTATTTATTGTTATAATGGCAATAGAAATACATGATCTGTGATAATTTTGTCTATCACGGTTCATGAGATACAGCCTGGTGACAGACGGACGGACGGATAGCGGAGTCTTAGTAATAGGGTCCCGTTTTATCCTTTCGGTACGGAACCCTGAAAAAGGAGGTTGAGTCTAGGTACAGGTTACGAGGTGCGAGGTTGAGGCAGAGTACAGTGAGCGAGCGGCCTGGCGGCCGGGCGGTTACCTGCGAGCTCGTCGCCGTCCGAGTAGTCGTCGTCGCTGGACAGCTCGCGCTTGACGCGCTTGGCGGCGGGCTCGTCGTCGGCGCCGCACCACGCCTTCACCTGGTCCAGCGCGCGCGCCTTGCTCGTGCGCTGCAGCCGCCTGCGCGGGCAAACTGTATGAGCTGCAGCTCAGCTCATGAGCCATACGCTTAAAGCGGAGCTGTGAACCGGCTCACAGTTCAGCTCAATCAACTTTTAACTACAGATTTACAGCTAATTTATGACTCGATTCAAACAAATGACATTTATGATGTACCTAAATTATAAATATTGTAGTGGCTATTAATTATAATACTTCGTACTTCGTACAAACAGTGGTGAACCCTCGAAAGTCTTTCTCAAGTCAAAAGTTCAAAAGTCGTAACTCAACTACTCAAAAAAGGTTAAATATTAAAATAAAATATCTCAATCGACTATAACAATTAACTAAGTAATAGTGGGCCGTTTGGACGTTTGCGCAAGGAATTTTACTGTCCGACAGTCCAATTTTTTATGGTACGATGTGTCATGAAAAAAACGAAAAGAAAATGAGATAAAAATGAATGGGGAAATGTAAAATTTATATGGCGTGCCATATCGGACCGTAAAAAATTGGACTGCCGGACAGTAAAATTCCGTGTAGTGCACAAACGCCCTTTATCTAGCAACTGAGCCGCAGCTCAACGGCTCTAACTGCTGTGACCTGAATATTTGAACTGGCTCTGACCTGAGTTACACATCACTACCCGCCGAGCTCTCTTATGGTGGCGGTTCGCGTCGCAACAGGCGAACGCAACAGGAGTGACAGAGACAAGAGACTACGACAAGTTATGTCATTGGTCGTCTCAGTTCTGTTGTCTCTGTCTCTCCTGTCGCGGGCGCGAACCGCTAGCATAACGTTAAAATTTTACTATAAGATATAAATATAATAAAATGTATGTATATATATTTGTTTTAGTATTATATATATATATATATATATATATATATATATATATATATATATATATATATATATATATATATATATATATATATATATATATAATACTAAAACAAATATTTTATGCGATAAAATCTACAACAACATTAGCGTTTAAACTAAACGGTGCCCGACATATGACCTTTTGAAGGACAATTTTTTTTTTTGCGATGGTATTATAGAAATCTACAAATTTATATAAATAATATAGAACTACAAATAGTTACTTATTGATTGACTTTGATATAAATAGATTCATTAGTTTACCCAGTTGGAGTCAGCATTGGGCTGTCCGACTTCTTCACCATCTGCTTGACAACCTGCGGTATCGGAGTGCTTAACTGCTTTACCTAATAAAGAGTTTATCTAATAACTACCGTGTTTTAGAAACAGTAAACAAAAGGAACCAGAAAGGTACTCTCAACTGAAGACGCATATTTTAAAATAGTGTTAAGCTTGTGCCTTAGTGCAATTGTAATTGATTCAAAATGTAAAAATATCAACTGTCTTTGTTACAAAGACTAATTTAGGCTACCTTTATTCTGGAAAGAGATAACTAACTCAAAAATTCCCACAGGATTGAGAATTTCACTGATATAACCTTCAGGTACTGCAATTTTAAAATAAAAGTATTACCTGTACTGGGTGTTGTTGTTGCTGTTGTTGCTGAGCCCGTAAAGCTTTTAGTTCCTTCTGGCGCGCTAGTTGTTTTTCGAAAGCTTCCAACAAATGCTTACAAGTCTCCATATTTTCTACCGGCTCCCATGTGTTTTGTTCACTAATATAGAAAAATTCATTTATAACAATAATGTAATGATAGTGTAGTATATTTTAATTGTTACTTATAAGAGCTGTAGTATATCTGGTTATTTTAAAGCTTTTAAAATTGTACAAATTATATTTTGAAATTAATTTTTTGCTAAAGAGAAAAAAAAAATTTATAGATTTAAGATCAGAATATTTTTTTTCAAGTCTATTCTACTTTTAATGGCCATAAATATTTTCAAAAGAAACAACAGTATGTTTTCATACTCACTTTATGTCGCTTTCTTTATAATTTTATATCTACTTTATATTTTGATATCCACCAGATTGATGGATATTTATCTTCACTATTCATTCATATGAGCCATAACATATAATAAAGACTACAATTCTTGTCATTAAATAGGGTTCTAATGCAAAAAATCAAAATGAATTAGTGAGATTAAACATACAAACAAACTTTTAAACTTTACTCTATCAGTATAAACTAGAGTGTATGTCGTTTTATACCCTACGTTTATGTATTATAAATAAATTATTATAATAGTAAAATAAGTAGTAAAATCGGTATCAGGAGTTTTAAAATTTGATCAGTAAAATTTTTCGTTTTCAGCACTGAAACTACCAGAGCCGTCAAATCACCGCTTTAACGTTTTACCGAAGGGTAATGTATTTAATTTTTTTCTTTTTTTATTTTGATTCATCAAGAATCCTTCAAAAATATCGTATCAAATTTTTAGAAGAATCGAAGATAAATAGGGCAAGTTACAGCGGTTTGAGCGTCCGCGCATCGTAAACGAGAGTGAAACTCCGCGAACCGTAGAGCGCTTGACCGGCCCGAGCGGCTCTTGTTACCTGGCGGCCGCTGTTTCACACTCTATGAAATCTTCGTATGCTTTCCCTATAGAAATTAGAACCCAAATACAAATGGACGTATACCTGAACTGTCTATTCAGTCTCAGGAAAAAATATATTTTAGCCGCTGAACTGCCCAAGTCTAAGTAATACTTGACATGGCCTTGGAAGTTAAATTGCTCATCTCAACTAGTAGTTGACACGCGTACGCAAACGGCCCGTGTCAACTACACTCACTATCGAATGCCTTAAAAAAGTGAAATAAAGTCAACTTTGTAGCTCTAAGGCGGATTTGTATTATTTATCTCGCTTTTGCTTCCTCTATGGCCCTGGCATCGATGATTCAGTTTGAGCTAAGATAAAACATATATGTTAAAAATTTCAGTGTTCAAAACTTCAAAGCAATTTTCCCAAAAGTACCGTTTTCAAAGTCAGTGCCCATCATAACTGCAAAACTACTGCACCCGATCATTTTGAAATTTTGAACACTTTTTTGAACATAATTTACGAGGTAAAGCTGGAGAGTTTTTGTTAAATTTGTTAATATATATTTTTTTACAATGATAAATGTATCGTTTTCATTTTTTCACCAAAATCACGTTTTTTTAATTTCAAATTTCACAAAAATCTAAAAATTAAAATTTCGAAAACCCGCCGAGCGTTACCTGGGGAAAACCATTAACTAACGAAAGAACTTTTATTTTTTTTATTTCAGATGGTCCAACATCGAGTTAGGATGGCCATTAAAGGTTTTTCCGCGACGCCTCGCAAGAATTGATACCGTGGCTTTCATTTTTCGATGAATTATTTTTATAACAATCTTTAAATATTGAACTGTAATAAAGGCCCATTTTTACATTTTAAAAAAATAGTAAAAATGGACCTTTTTTCGTCCGAATTAACGTTACCCTGCCCCTTAAAATAGTTAAATTCTATATTTACATTTTTCTTGAACATATGCATGACTTTTTCTATAATACATAGCTACTTCAGAAACCTGTAAACCTAAAAAAAAATGCTTACCTAGAATTTAATACTTTAAAGTCTCAAAAGCGGTCAAATGACCTCTTTGGTAGGTTTAGTGTTAAAACAGTCGAGTATGTAAAGTAGTAGAGGGGTATGCTGGCGGTTCGCCCCGCGACAGGAGAGACAGAGACAATAGAACCGAGATGAACAATGACATAACTTGTCGCGGTCTCTTGTCTCTCTCCCGAGTCGCGGGCGCGAGCCGCCACCGGTGGAGCGGTAGAGCGGTAGAGCGGTAGAGCGGTAGAGCGGTAGAGGGAACTCACTGCGGATAGCCCTCCCACTTGAGCAGGTACTCGTAGTGCTTGCGGCGCGGGTTGAAGCGCTTGGCGAGGATCTTCTCGACGACGTACTCGCCCGCGTCGCCCGCGCCGCCCTCGCGCTCGGAGCGGCGCGCGATGCGCTCCTCGGCCGGCACGCGCTCCTGCGCCGTGCGCACCGACTCCGACGACAGCTCCTGCGACCGCGCCACCGCTATACCAACTATCCGAACTATCGGAACTCCGATATCGTCTCTTCACTGTTTTTTACTTTAATGAGTGACCCGTCGATGGTTTCAAAATTGTTACAAAAAATTAAATCTTTTTAAAAATAATATTTTTTGTTGATGGACAATATCACCTCAATGGTGTTATGTCACTACAAAATTTCATACATTGCCTAGAGGCGTTGTATCACATTATAAAAAATCAAATACATAAGTGAATGATGTGATGTGACAGTACAGGTATAGGCATATACATCGTAAGGCGTTGTTACATTGTGCTATGCATTTTACTGTGCACTGTGACACTAGGCCTTTGGGCGGTACTGTTGTGTTATGATAAATAAATAAAAAAATCAGTAAAAAAAAGTCTGACGTCGAAAGGCATACTGTCGTATTACTTTTTACAGTGACAACGTCGAGAGGCGTTCTGTCTATGAACGTGTTTATTACGTAAATTGTCTAAAAGTTTTAAACTATTTAACTAGCGAATTTTAATTACGAATATGCCCCAAAATATAATAAACCACCATTTTTTATTTATCTTTAAAACAATATGTGATCAAACAAAATTTAAAAAAAATCTATATAGATAAATATGAACTGATAATAATCTATCAATACATACCCTAGCTCTATTAATGCTAGAAATTGACATTTTATTTTGAAGAACTTTTTGAGCGGGGCTTGCTTTAACGTCATCACTTTCTTCTCCAGATGGCTGTGCTTCGCTGTCCTCCTAAAAATTTTTCAAAAACTATAATTATGCATTGTAATTAATTTAGAAATAAACAAAAAACTGTGTCTACTGTTTTTTGTAACCATTCTGCGTTTACAGGCCACTGTAACTGTATCAGACTATAAACCACCCACTGCTGAACGAAGGCCTCTTCTCCATATAGAAGAAGGCTTAGAGATTAATCCACCACGCTGCTCCACTGTGGGTAGGATAATTTCCCTACCATGAGTAATCATTATCATTTGTCTATGATAACAACCGGGACCGACGGTTTAACGTGCTCTCCGAGGCATGGTGGGGAGACCCACAAGGACATACACCCAGACCGGAAACAAATATTTGTACAAATACAAATATCTGTCCCGAGCGGGAATCGGCGCGCGGTTTGAGGCGACTACTCGTACCACTACACTAGAACGGTCGTCTACAGGCCACACATGCATAATATTGCTTTCTTCATTTGTTTAGGTTTTTTTTTTTCTTAATAAAGGCATGTGAAAGCTTTAAAATATTAATTTAAGCATTTGGCATATTAATGCACATCTTGAAAATTAGATAATACTGAAATATCAATAACAGCGAACAGTCACCTCAGGGCCGGCGGTTGAGGGTTCGATTCCATTTTGGGGCAGATATTTGTATATGTACTAATATTTGTTTCTGGTCTGGGTTCTTGTGGGTCTCCTGACAGTGTCTAGGAAAGCACATAAACCATTGATAACAATCGGTGTTATCATAGACATCTGATACTGATTGTTACTCATAGTAGGGAAAAATATCTAACAACCTGCAGTGGGATGTTTACAAGCTCATTCAATTCAGAAATATCAATTTCAATTGCTGATTACTATTAATGACATAGACATAATATTATAAATGCGAAAGTAACTCTGTCTGTCTGTTTCGCTTTCACGCCTAAAACACTGAATAGATTATTATGAAAACACCTCCTTTCTGGGTTATGGTATTCGCATGTATAATAAAATCCTACAAACAATTTTAGGTTTGTCTCAACATCAATTTAAAGATTTTATTTTAAAAAAAATTAATAAAGTGTATTATTCGGTGCAGGATTATTTAGTCGATAAAGATGTGTAGGCTTAGTGGCGCTGTATTTCATGCAAGATATTACTAATTTTGTACTTATTATACACATACAGTTTATGTATTATTTTCGAAAGAGTAACTCTGGAGTTTCTTGCCGATTCTTCTCTGTAGAATCTACATTCCGAATCAGTGGTAGCTTTACTTTTACAAAAATAATAATCACTTTAAAGTTTTAATTTGTAAATTTACGATTTGAAGGTGCTCGTGACTATTTGAATAAAATTGTTTTTGATTTTGATGAAATTTGGTACAGAGATAGAATAGACGTTGGGAAAGAACATAGGCTACCTCTTATTGCGAAAAAAAAGGCTTGAAGAAACCATAAAACTTTGTGTTTAGGCACATGATAAGTAAATAAATATATCTCCAAGAGTTTTTGAAATTTCGACCTACATGGGGATATAATAGATAAAAATCTTGATTACCATAAACACAATTATATAAATAAGATGATAATAAAATCAATAACAGGCTCTGGAGCAACATAGCAGGTAAGCTTCCATACTTTTCTTATATAGAAGAGGTTGGTTGATTTCTACTTACTCCACATTTTATAAGTGTTCAGTATGATAATGAACTAACCACTTTGACTTTCCTTGGCCTTCCACGTTTTTTAATTTCTGGAGGAGCGGTCTGCACTGGAACTAACTGGTCTTCAGTCTTAAGTTCCATCTATAGAAGTAAATTTATAAATAATAGTATGTATATATTATAATTTTAGACACATATTTTTTATAAGGTTAAAATTATTATAAATAATATACCCCATATACTTAAAGAGCAATATATGTATATTAAATATACATACTATTCATTATGTAATTTAAATACATTGTATAATTAATAATCATGTTCTCGAAAATGGCTCCAATGATTTTGATTGATCTTCATGAACTAACACTTTCATTTAAACTGGACTTACCGTGATTGTTATTTTGAGATTCCCCATATTTAGTCAACTTTACAGACGCCATGGTTATAATCGCGGTAAGACCCATTTAAATGATAGTGTTACTAGTGACTTTGAAATCTTATATTTTCATAAAGTTATGGATTTGTTATATTTATATAGATTTGACTGTTAATAAAGAATTTAAGATATTTTTTGTCATATTCAAACAAAATGCTTAGTATTCTAATTTAAATACTCACAACTTTGGCATGTGCGAATTTGGATAGAGATTGTACATTTGATCCAGCTGTTATCCAAGCTGTCCTTTGAGCTTCGGGCATTCTACACCACTGCTGATACAGCTTCCAGCTGTTGTCAGCATTGGATGTTGACCCATCGCGAACCGATGAACACTTCCACAACAAGAATGCCCATACTTGTGATTTACTTTCGTTCTACAAACAAATTTGTAAGTTACAACAAAATTCTATATTTTTTTAATGTACTAATATTTAACGAAGTTCAACTTACACTATCCCTGACTGGTGATTTACCAGTACAATTGTCTGTATTTTTGTGCTCTTTGAACTCTTCGATAAAATGGAATGCTGAATGACACTGTCCACATACAAGAACATCCAGTGTAGCCATTTGTTCATGTGCTTCTAAAAATTAAAAATGATATTCAGTAAAAAGAAAGGAAACCAAAAAAAAAAAATTATAAATCAAGAATATATTTTCAAATACCTTTTAAAGCAGTAGGATTTTTTGTTAGCTCGTCCGGATTTCCCGGCGGTATTTCTTCCGCAGTAGATTCTCCTTCTTCCATAGTCGTCATTGTAATATAAATCTAGGAGTGATACAATTTTCATTTTAATACTCTCAATTATTTATAACCTTAAATTTATTACAGTTCCCGCCAAATGCTAAATCACTTTATATTCACATCCACATTAATTACCGAAAATAATTTTTAGTCTTTAAAAGTGAGTATTCAAATATTTTTTTAATTTTAAACGATTTATAATTACTTATTTAAAAAGTATTAAAAAAAAATAATAATTTAAAACACAAGCTTAGTGACACAGAACACAATTCGACGCTTGTTGACTTTCATTGCACACATTACAATGCAAATGCATTGAACATTATTTTTAGAAATTTTTCAACTAAATTTTAATATGTATAATCTTTTTCAAACCACTTTTGATTACCACTTTTGCACTTACCAAAACAATGTCAAAAATATATGTTTTTTATTCTATAAAATAATCTTCAGAAAACGCAAAACGGAACAACTAAACCAAGCATCAAAAGCCGTATGATAGAAAAAAAGGAATACCGACAATCCCACACTAGCCTAAATTAATGGCCGACATTTCTTGTTCTCGATTTCAACTTTTTTTGTTCCAACCTATAGGAGACTAGCAATATCCGGTTTTGAACCAATCATAACATTCGTTTTGTTCGACATAATGTAACAGACTTATAGTTGTGATGATGTCGACAAAATATGCCGAAATTATGCTTATGCCGATATATTTTGCCGACGTCGGTAAAAATTACACTTGCTTAGATATTTTGAGATTTTATCCATTAAATAAATAATTTTGTGTTATATACAATTATACATGCTCATAGAATCATATAACAATTTGTGATATAACTCTACTATTACTGTTAAAATATAAATTAGAAATTTTTTTTTCTTCATGATACACTAATTGTAAGAATAATTTAATTGTTCTTAACTAAGGTCGTCATCATAGGTTCTTAACTAATTTATTACGTAGCATGAGTAATAATATAAAATTTTATACCTATTATTAGATAAAAATATATTTACTATGCTTTGTATCTATATATAGTTATCCATACTTCATAGTTCATATACGCATATATGTAGGGATCGTTTTTTTATACACAATACCGTAATTGTTTGAATTTTGATAACTGTTCAAAATCAAAAATAGGCAAAATATTGTGAGGAATAAATGGACTTTGATCATTAAACTACCTTAATTCGTTGTTACCTATATAAAATGAACTTTGTTTTATGGAAATTGGCAATATTAAGAGATACGGCATTAATAATTTTGAACGTACAACCCTAGATCAAGTAAAAAAAGGTTTTTTTTACTTGATCTATGCGTACAACTCGTTTTCTTAAAATAAAATTAAAACAATTGCCTACAGCTTTTTGAAAACAAAATAAGTATAAATTTATTAAACAGAATTTTAGGTATGTAGGTACTTATAACAAGAAATTAAAAAAAAAAAACCTCTTCAAGACACCATTTATGGATTCTATGGATCTCGTCAATTTTAATATGTTCGCATAAAGATATACTCTATCTCCCGCTTAGTAACAGTTTTCTTAAGAGATCCATAGTCAGTAAGCATGTTCAAGACTCTGAAATGTGAGTTGCTTCCGACATTGCGTAATGTTTGAAAACGGATCTTTTTCCTTACGCTACCAAATCAAAGATTGTTAAGTGGAGCGAAACATGAGCACTAGACAGTCTTTGTTTGCGACACTGTTATGGTGCCTTTCCACGCTTGCCTCGGGCAAGCGTCCACAAGCAGGGCCTGCCTAAGGCGAAAATTGCAAGTGTGCAAGACTCACATCTTATGCCCATATGAAAATATTATGGTGTTTTTCTTGTTTTATTATCCTGTGTCGGAAGTGTACACAAAAACAAAAGCCGCCAGGCTATACGTATTCCTAAAAAGAAAGGTCGTCCGAGATCTATCATCGACGATTACCCTTGTAACCTATCCGAATTACTAAAAAAAAGGTCGTCCGAGATCCACCATCGATGTTTACCCTTGTACCCTATCCGAATTCCTAAAAAAGGTCGTCCGAGATACACCATCGATGTTTACCCTTTTAGCTTATCCGAATTCTTAAAAAAAAAGGTCATCCGAGATCAACCATCGACTGTAGCCTATCCGAATACCTAAAAAATATGCCCTCTCAAAAAGCTCGAGTGTGCGGCTGCATACTTCGCACATCCCTTAGGCCGGCCCTGTCCACAAGCTTGGCAAGCGTGGAAAGGCACCATTACGGTTACTGAGTATCGTGTCGAGGTGCTCCTAATTATTATTCGCCAACATATTATCTTTGATGCAAGCAAAGAAAATAAATATCTTTACAACTGATTCTGTATCGGACATGACTCTATGCCCTGCGGCTGCGCTACAAAGAGTATATAATCTGCGCTATGCACGACTCTCTTTAAATAAACTATAAATATACATATTACCATTTACCAACGTATGTATTATGTAAGTAGTTGCCTCAAAGCCGCCGGCGCGCCGGGGTGGTCGCGGGTTCGATTCCCGCTTGGGACAGATATTTGTATTACAAACATTTGTTTCCGATCTGGGTGTATGTCCTTGTGAGTCTCGCCACCGTGCCTCGGAGAGCAAGTAAAGCCATCGGTCCCGGTTGTTATCATAGACACCTGATAACGATCGTTACCCATTATAAGGAAATTATCCACCAACCCACAGTGGAGCAGCGTGGTGGATTAAGCTCCAACCCTTCTTCTACATGGAGAATAGTGGTTTACAGGCTGATACAGTACAATATATTACCAACCTTTTTATTTCTCTCCTATACATAGCTATATATTACTTATATAGGTAATATAAAATATTTGCAAAGTGAATAAATACAAATAAACTATAATATTATGTAAAGTACATTTTTTTAAATCATGTACGTATTTATCGTATTATATTGTCGAATACACGAGATATAACATTAAAATCGAGAGAATAACAATTATCTTATATTTACGCGAATTTTACTCATTTTAATTAAATTTTATCGCGTTTATTTGAAGTCAAAATCGTCATCATCAATCAAAAGTCTAAATCGGATTTTATCGCGTTTATTTGTTTTAAAACTTTACAGTTTAACGATTTTTTAATTAAATTATTTCCCGACGTTTCGAATATTAAGTGTGTGTGTTATTCGGACACCCATTGAGGTGGTCCTCAGTCCCCCGAGATCATGGACGCTGTAAAGGGTCCGAAACGTCGGGAAATCATTTAATTTAATTATAAAATCGTTAAACTGTAAAGTTTTAAAACAAATAAACGCGATAAAATACGTTCATTTTATTTTTGTCGAAAGTAATAAATACACTTAATTTCATTTTTTTAAAACATTCATATATAGAGCTACACAAATTTAGCACCTCATCGAAAGATTTTTGAAATCAAAATGACCTTAATCGATAGGTCTAGTGGTATAGGCCCTCGACCGTGGTATAGGCCCACCCAGCGGATTGTCAGTTGTCACCAAAGAGTATATATAATAGTTAATGAAAATTGCACTAACTAAGAGACACGATTCTTATACGAAAAATAATAATTCAACATTACCAACCTAATCTGTCGAGGAAGAAATAATTTCCGTAAAACGGGGTGAATAGGTACGAATACTATATTGGTAAAATAATTTATACAAATTTGGAAGTTCTTATATAATTAGTCTTGAATGGTCTTGAATATAATCATAACTTAAATAAATTCTACGTGTTATTTAAGCAAAAGTATTGGAATTTCAAAGTTATAAAAAATTCTTTAATGTTGTTATGTTGTTATTTCAATCAGTGATACCACAATTACCATTTGATTTAAATTTAAATTTTTATGTTTGTTGTTGTGGTGAATGGTATTTATTATTTTAAATAAGAAAGTAGAAGGGGTAAGAAGTGTCAAGCCGCTGGGTCCACCAAAATTTTTGTTGGGTCGTCTATTTTTTTTAATAAATAGTTTTAATTTTTCAAAAAAAAACCTACCAACCTATCAATAATAGGTTTAGATCTTTTTTTTTTTTGAGGTTTTTAGGTTTATTTTGTGTAGCTCATATATAGGTACTCTTTGCGTTAGGGATGTTCATCGGAAAAAAATAATCGATAATTTTATTATCGATAATTATCGTATCGTGTTATCGATAATTATCGAATGAACAGTTATCGATAATTATTGGATAAAAGTTATGGATACTTGGCAACATTTATCGATAATTATCGGAAAAAAATTATCGATAGTTGACGACAGTTATCGATAATTATCGGAAGAAAGGTATCGGACGACGGAAAAAAAAAAGAAAAAAATTAAGGTCGTCCACGGTTCAGTATTCACGGCACGACCAGTATTCGATAATTATCGCATGAAACTAATCGGACGACGAAAAAAAAAAATGTCGTCCATTATCTCTGCCAAACTTTTAACTCGATTATTATCAGCTAACATATACCCATCCTTATCAATTCACAATTATCGATATTTATCGAATCACAAAATACTTATCGATAATTATTATCGGGTCAAAAAAAATTAAGATAATTATCGGATCAAAACTTATCGATAATTATCGAATGAAAAATAATCGGTAATTATCGGACCAACGTTATCGAACAACACTTATCGATAATTATCGAATGAAAAATTATCGAGTAATTACGAATTATCGATAATTAACGCACACCCGTACTTAGGGATGTTTACCGGAAAAAATTATCGATAATTTTACTATCGATAATTTTATCGTACTGTGTTATCGATAGTTATCGATAATAATCAGATAAAAAGTTATCGATAGTTGGCGACAGCTATCGATAATTATCGGATAAAAATTATCGATAGTTGACGATAGTTATTGATAATTATCGGTACAATTATCGAACGACGAAAAAAAAAAAAGATCATCCGGCCTTCAGTACCGACATTTTCACCCTGGCCCTATCCCAATACCTAAAAAAAAGGTCATCCGCCGTACCACAATTATCGAATCACTATTATCAATAATTATCGGATCCAAAAACAATTATCGATAATTATCGGAACGCACAAAATTATCGATAGTTATCGGATCACACAAAATTATCGATAATTATCGGATCGCACAAAATTATCGATAATTATCGGATCGCACAAAATTATCGATAATTATCGAATGAAAAATTATCGAGTAGTTACGAATTATCGATAATTATCGCACACCCCTACCCCTACTTTGCATTCAGTGATTTATTATCTGTAGAGTAGGGTACTTGACGCATCGTGGGACGCTTTTATTCGCGCTGTATAATTTATTTTTCATATTTGTTTCCTAGGATTAGCGCTTGGTATGAAAACCCGTATTAATGGTGAATAATACATTTAGATTATATTTTTATGCTATTTATTATCGATTTTACAGATAATGTCGGGCATAGCTAGCGCACGTCTAGCCGAAGAGAGAAAAGCTTGGCGCAAGGACCATCCCTTTGTAAGTCATGTTCTTTATTGTATGTTAATGTAAAAAGTATTGAAGTACATCAAATATTGTTTAACAGGGTTTCGTTGCCAGACCTATGAAAAATCCTGACGGATCTCTTAATCTCATGACTTGGGAGTGTGCGATTCCTGGCAAAAAAGGGGTTAGTATAACTTTAAAATTATTTTCTAGAACTTGTCTTTTATTTAGTAATGAATTATACTTAAAATATAAACCTTACATTTGTAGTATTGAATTATCTTTTTTTAATAAAATGATTAATACTTTATGGATTTTATAACATTAAATTAAATTGTTTTTTATTTTTATGAATATGTATATTTTTAATTATAATCATGTAAATGTTTGCAGACACCATGGGAGGGTGGATTGTATAAGCTACGTATGATTTTTAAAGATGATTATCCATCAAGTCCACCAAAATGTAAATTTGAACCACCACTGTTTCATCCTAATGTGTACCCTTCAGGCACAGTTTGCTTATCACTTCTTGATGAAGAAAAAGACTGGCGTCCAGCAATAACGATTAAACAAATTCTTCTTGGCATTCAAGACCTGCTTAATGAACCTAATGTAAAGGATCCTGCACAGGCAGAAGCGTACACAATCTACTGGTTTGTATATATTATCATTCAAATAAAATATAATAGTACTAAATAGTATCTTGAATACTAAATAAACCCTTTTTTTTTGTAGTAACAAACTCAGTGTTGTTACACATTCTGTTTTAATATTTTTGACACTTGTTTAAGTAAAACAATACCATACAATAATTACTCTTTATTTTCAGTCAAAATCGACTAGAATATGATAAGAGAGTAAGAGCACAAGCTCGTGCTATGGCTGCTACGGAGTGAATACAACACATTCCTTACAACATTGGTATCCAGAGACCATCTTAGTAGCAGGGACCTAGTTCCGTTTTCGTATATTTTAGACACAGTATCACTGACTACTTTCATATACTAAAATGTAAAAAAAAAAAGTGCTACAAAGCTGGTTTTTAAAGGAGATTAAGTATAAGTAGTGTTAAAGTATTTACTGTTATAAAAAAAATCTCAGTAAATATGTTAACAAAGTGTTAATTAAAATAATTAAATATAAAAAATTAAACTACTCAAACGTTCTTTGTAAATGTTTTTCAAAACTGTTTGTAAGTATTAAGTGCTTGAAATATTCTAGCATTAAATTTTTTAAAAGTATATTATTTATTCAGAGGAATATCATTAGAACTCTTACATATGATAAACACTAAATAAAAAAAAATGCTGGACATGTGTGCTGGTTGTCAACAATGCTGTCTAAATCACATTAACTTTTTGTGTAGTTAATTTTCTCAACTTGTATGTATCAGCTCTTGCAAAAGAATCTACATCATAATTTTAATCTATTTTTGTATTTTTACGTTAGATTTATCAAACAATAAATAAATAATAAATTACATATATAGTTTTTAATATTTGTTTCCTTACAAAACATACATTAATAATGACAAGTGATTACTGTTATTTTAGTATTTTAATTATTTTTTAATAATGTAATGTTTAGAATATTGTTAGGACTTTATATCACGAACCACCATTATTCATTTCGTATAATAATTTTTTTAAATCACCTTTCATTTATACTAATATTAAATTGGATTGTTTGTTTGCAGTTTTGTAACATATTTATTTAATGAAAACGACGGAAAATATTAACACCTGCTTATGGCACATATATCTTAAAACATCTTAAAAAACTAAAACTGTTGATTATTATTTGTTTAATTTTTGAAATCTTTGTATACCAGTCACAATTATGATCTATTAGCAATCATTTAGTAAAATACACAATGTAATTACATATTTAAAAGTCTGAAATTTTTTCAAGCAGGGTTGCTAGATGTCCAAAAATTTTTCTAGTCATCCATGGTGGATGTCACATATCTCGTACTTTCAGAACATAATCTCGTAAGTTTATAGATTACGCCAGGCTATTCGTTTTAAATATTTTTTTAAATTTGTTATTACACACACACACAGTTGTCTGTTCCTAAGGTAGGCAACTTAACGCCTGTGTTTTAGGTAACAGCCGACTGATATACATTTTTTTTTTAAATAAATCTACATATAAATAATTCATATTATATAAATAAAATACATATTACACCCAGACTCGGGGCGGGAATCGAACCCACAACCCTGGAGCAGAAAACAGGGCCACTGCCAACTGCGCCACGGGCCAGGACATACGTATTCCTAAAAAAAAGGTCCGAGTATATGTCTACAATTCTTATGTTCATTCTAATGTATTGCATACTATGGTACGTTCGCGCGCCCTCTTCTAATAGATAATTCATCACTTTTATAGAAGCGCATGCGTACTTCATACTTTTTTATCTATGCATTCCACAGACCACATGCGCGGAAACGGAAATGGGACATGCGCAATAGTTTTTTATTTATCAGTTTTTAATAAAAATAACAAATAGTGAATAAATGTAAGAAGATATGTAGTTTTATTTATTATCTTTAATGAATAATAGCAAACAATTATATAATAAGAGTTGACCTAAAGGTTGTAGATACCAGGTACTGTATCATTTCTGCGCATGTGGTCTGTGGAATGCATAGATAAAAAAGTATGAAGTACGCATGCGCTCCTATAAAAGTGATGAATTATCAATTAGAAGAGGACCCGCGAACGTACCCTAATACATATAGTTGCCATGTTCATAATCAATTACCAATAATGCAAGACTACCTACCTACGTAAATAAGTTCGGCAACACTAAATAGTTCAAATTGACAAACGTCAAAACTGTGTCAGGCTGTCAGCTCATCAGCTGTCAAGCCTAGACATGGGTAACTCAATGAATTTGTTTGAACCGCAGATCAGCTCATGAGCCATATGCTTGAACCGGAGCTGTGAACCGGCTCACAGTTCAGCTCAATTGTTGTTATGTTGTTACTTTTAACTATTAGATTTATAGCTAATTATGACTCGGTTCAAACAAATGACATGTATGATGGACCTAAATTATAAATATGTAATAAAGCAGCGTTTCGAAAACTTATTATAGTGATATTTTTTTGTTCTTACAAAAATATAATTTCATGCATAATATGATAAATGCTAAAGTGAAGTTTAATGCTAAGTATTATATATAAGGAACATTTATCAATAAATTGATTGTATTTTATTAGTTAATATTCGAATAAATAAATAAACATGTACATTTATACGTATGTTTATATTTTTATAACTACGATTTGTCTATCAACTTTAGTTATAATATTATTTACCAAAACGTTCTAAATCCTAATTTTTTTACATATTTATACACAGTTAGTCTCACGAAGCAATCGTGGTTAGTCTATACAAATATTATTATATACATTATAATCTTAAAAGAAATCACTTCTAAGCGCCATCTCGTTTATAGCGTGATTACTAATTAGTTATTGATTGGTTCAATCGGATTCAAAAACTACCGGTATCTTATTCATATACAAGATGGCGCTATACGTATCGGCAGATTTTTTAAAAAAAATTAAACTTTAAAATAATTGTTTAATAAATACACAAGCCTGCCATAGTGGTTTTTAAAATTCTCTTCTATCACAGAACACTATATTAGAATAATTATGTTGAATAACTAGTCTAAAATCTCATTTGCTCAATTCCATAATGTCTCTTGTAAAGTATGAGTTAGGTTTAAAGAATTTATTTCTCATAAAAACATAAGTTCACTTACAATGAGATACAATCAATATACCATAATATGATGTTACAATTTTCACCTCTGGAACGCTTTATCGAAACATTTACAGTTACAATGTATATACGTATTCTTTTAATTTTGATTTAAAAATATTCATGCTTTTCGAACTTTTTACATGGTTTGGTAAGTTATTATATAGCTGCACTCCCTCAAACAATATTGTCTTCTTACCACACTTCGTACGTACACTAGTTAGATGTAATTTATCTTTGTTTCTTAAATTGTGTTTAGTAATTTTTTTATTAATTTTGATGTTGGAGTGTATTGAATTGTTGATAATGTTCTTTATTAGTATGCAGGTGTAGTAAGTGTATAGTTGTGTTATATTTAGTAATTTTGTGTTTTGGTACAATTTATTTGTTGAAGTAAGATAGGGATAGCGAAATAGTATTTTAATAATCTTATTTTGAATTCTTTGTAACGGCATTAAGTTTGTCTTAGCGGCAGATCCCCAGACTTCTATTAAATATTCAATGTTAGATTTAATTAAGGTGTTATAAATTATCTTTCGTACGTTATTTGGAATGCAGTTTGAGACCTTTCTCAATGCACCCAGTATGGGAACTAGTTTGGTTCTAACGTGATCTATGTGTCCTTTCCAAGTTAGCTTATCATCCATCCATAAACCCAGATATTTCTCTTTTGTTGAGCGTTGTATGATCCTATTGTTAACTGTAAGGGGTGTGAAATCAGGTATATGTTTATTTTTGGCACAGAAAATCATATAGGAAGTTTTTGTTGCATTTATTGTAAGCAGATTGCACTGAAGCCATTCACTTAGCGTGTCGAGATCATTTTGAGCTTTGCTTATTAACTCATGAATAGAACTACCGTAATAAAAAAGACACGTATCATCTGCATACAGTGTAAGTTTACCAGTTAGATTAACGTTAATAATATTGTTAACGTAAATTAAGAACATTAACGGTCCAATTATGGAGCCTTGTGGAATTCCATATGTAACATTTTTAATAGAACTGACAAAGTTATCTATTTTTACTACTTGCTTCCTGTTGTGCAAGTATGATTCAAAAATTTTAAACGCCCTGCCCGTGATACCGATATTACTTAATTTCAACAATAACTTACTATGGCTTACCGTATCGAAAGCTTTCTTCAGGTCGATAAAAATCCCCAAAGCAAAATTTTTTTTATCGATATGTGATCTTATTTCTGTAACTAAATCCATGGCGGCGGTAAGAGTGCTTGATTTTGAACGAAAACCATACTGCTGACTAATGAGAAATTGTTTTTCAGACAAGTAACTATTTAGGCGTTTGTATAGTATTCGCTCGAATATTTTAGATATCACAGGTAACACAGAAACAGGTCGATAGTTATTTGGTTCATTTTTACTACCAGATTTATGAATAGGACTAATTTTTGCAATCTTTAGCGAATCGGGAAAGGTGCCGTCAGACAAACACTTGTTTATACAATCAGCTAATCTTTGAGAAATTACATCTTTTATACATTTAATAGCTTTGGTACTAATTCCGTCTATCCCAGTACTTGTGTTACTATCTAAATTGTCAATTATGTTTGATACTTCCTCACTACTACACGGTGCTAACTCTTTTAACATTATATCATGCCTGTAATTACAGTCGTACATTAGTATGCTATCGTTATTGGTGTGATAAATGTTAGGTATTTTACTTGCTAATTCTAGACCGATTGAAGAAAAAAAATCATTAAAGCAACTACAAACTGCATTACCTTCCGTAACAGGTCCTGAATCCAATATGAGTTTGAGGGGAGCACAGCTTTCTTTACTCTTATTTAGCGCTAAACTATTAATGGTTTTCCACATTTTCTTCGGATTATTACTACTGGTACTAAACAAAGAATAATAGTAATCTTTTTTGCGAGTCCTTATAAGGTTCATCGTTTTTTTACGCTCCTCATCATACTGCTTTTTAAGGTTTTCATTAGTTGGATTCGCTTTAGTTTCTTGCCATAATCTGTTTCGCATATCAATCGAGTTTATTATTTCTTTATTTATCCAATCGTTTTGAGGTACATTTAAAAATTTTGTCTTATTAATTTTATTATTATTTATGTGTTCTAGAATAAATTTTTCTAAGTAATGATAATCTTTGGTTTTATTGCAATAGTCTGCCTTTAAAGCATTTACGTAGAGATCTTCGTAATTGAGGGCTTCATACCGTATTTTCTTGGTTATTTGCGGTGCCAAGGTGCCAATTTGTAGAAAAATCTGTTTATGATCAGACAAGGATGAATCTATTATTGACATGTTGAATGAATGATTATTAATATTTGTATAAACATGATCTAATATTGTACTTGTTGTGCTTGTTCCGCGAGTACTGAACTTTCTATCTATTTTGTTTATTATCTGAAATCCGGTTTCCTCTAATCGGTTCATGTATTCAATGACATAGTTATCTGTACTGAGTAGGTCAATGTTAAAATCCCCGAAAATAATTGCTCTTTTTCTTCGTTCTAATTGAGTAGAAAATAGATCCATGAAGTTTTTGATGCTCGTGTCGCCAGGTCTATAAATAATACCAACGTCTAAGGTTAATTTATCCATATGTATCCACAGATAATGATTCCTATTTTCAAATAATTCCTCTGTTTTTTCAAATGAAATACTGTTGTGTATGTAAAGGGAAACACCACCTCCCTTACCTTTGTTTCTGTAGTTATATACATGTTGATAGTTTGATATGTTGTATAACTTAGCATCATGTTCTGAATTAATCCATGTCTCTGTAAATAATATTAAGTGAATAGTCTTAGGTATTGTTTTTATGATGCATTGTATTTCATCAAACTTGCCCGGCGTTCGAATACTACGTAGGTTAGCATAAAAACATCGTAATGAATTTGAATGACACTGTATATCTTCGTACTTTTTTAAAATGTGATGTCCTAATCTACTATTTTTATTTATAAATGTATTCTGTAATTCTATTTTCTCTAGTTTTTTTGGTTGTTTTTATTTGTAATTATTGTGGGTATTCCTTTTTTATATTTAATTATAAGATCTTTCTCGCCATTTTGTTCGCGTTGTTTTATTTCCTTCTTCAATAAATCTAAGTACTGTTTCTGCATTGGGGTTTGATCGGAGTAGAAATTGGTATTACCAGACAATTTTGTTTTGTTACGTAGCAAATATCTCACAGTATTTACATCACTAAAACACGCCTTTATGAGGCGATTCTTATTAGGTACATATTTACCAAGTCGTACTATTTTTATTGGTTTGGGACAGGATTCATATACCGATGTTAATAATTTCATAACCTCCGCATCATCATAACATTGTCTGGTCTTATAGTTTGAATCGTTTTTTTCGGAAATACCTACAATTACAATATTTTTTTCGCGCTCACATCTGTCTTTTATTTCAAGGTACATGTTTTCTTGCACAAGCGGAAGCGGTTTCAATGTTGAGCATTCGGTGTTTTGTGTCATTTTTATTTGTATTATTTCGCTTTCTATAAATTTGATTTTTTCTTGATTCTTACTATTGGTAGTTTTAATATTTTCTATTTCATTATGTATCTGATCAAATTTAGTGTTGAATTTTTCGACTGCCGATTTGATTATTTTTACCTCGTCTCTAATGCCAGATATTTCCTCTTTAATGCTGTTCATATTTTCATTTTGTTTTTTTGAGAATTCTTCTAAGAACTTCATTATCTCTGAACGGAAGTCCTCGAACTCCATCTTATAGTCTTGCTCCTCAGTGCGATTCTTTCGTTTTCTAATATTGATGTTGGAGTATTCCTCATTGCCATAGTGCGACAGGTTAGGTGTTGAACCGCCAGCGCTCCCGCTTCCGCTCATTAATGACGTTCCGGGCGGCGTTCGTTGCAAACTCATCGTTAGTTGTTAAACACGAGTGCAACAGAAACAAAAATAGCACTGGTTGTCTTTACTCGAGGGGGTGAGGGGAGCTGCGTACTTGCTGCTGTCCAGTGTCGCGTGTTTGCTTGAGAACCAAAAGGTTATTAGCGTAAACACTGCGTTTGATGTAAATTAAACTCAATTACTTCGTTTTAAAGAACTCTTTGAAATTACGGTCTTTTAGAAAAAAGGTAATATTTTTGCTAAAATTCTATACGCGTCCACTTACAACGAGCGTCAGAGGTCGAGTTGTGTTGAGTTTGAGTTATGATACTGAGCTGAATGAGCTGAAATTAAATGCGACCGTGACAGCCGACAGGAGAGACAGAGACAACAGAACCGAGACGACCAATGATATAACTTGTCGCTGTCTCTTGTCTCTGTCGCCTGCCGCGGCACGAATCGCGACTCATCGTGAGCTGTGGTGAGCTGTGAACCGTTTATCTAGCAATTGAGCCGCAGCTCAACAGCTCAAGCTATTGTGAACTGAATATTTGAACCGGTTCTGAGCTGAGTTACACATCGCTAGTCAAGCCACTAAATAAGTAAATAACCAAACAACATGTTGTGTTTCTTAAATATAACTTATTAATTCGTATTAGAATTAAATTAAATAAAACTATAAAAATAATTAATTAGACTCAAGTGGCCTTGTAAAATATAACCATACCAGACTTGAATGAAAAAAAAAAAAAACAATTATAGTATCGTACAGATCGTGAATTTATAAATTATTTTGAGGAAATAACAAATACACGGTGTTTAAAAAAGTTATTATACTTTAAAAAGAAACTCTTTAAAAATGGCTGACGATGAACAAGATCCTAAAGAATATCGCTGGGAAACTGGTTATGAGAAAACTTGGTAAGCTTAACTGTTTCTTTTCATTGGTTTATTTATTTTTGATTATTTTATACTTTCTGGTATATAAATAAAGATTATGAATGAGCTTATATTTTATACATTAAAGACTTTTTTCTTATTATAAAGAGGTTTTAATAATATACTTTTAAATATAGGGAAGCTATTAAAGAAGACGAAGATGGTTTGGTTGAGGGATTGGTAGCAGAGTTTGCACAAAAAGCTGCCCGAAAAGCAGCGACTCCACGTCGCGGACCTGTTAGACTTGGCATGATGCGTCACTTACTAGTAGCAATAGATTGTTCTGAAGCAATGAGCTGTCCAGATTTGAAACCTACGAGATTTCTATGTACAATTAAAGTAAATTGAATTTTTATACTTCTAACTAATATAGTTATGAAATTGTTGGCACTGTTTCTTTTTCTAATTAATGGAATGAATGAACAAAAACAAATATCTGCCCTGAGCACTAATTGAACCAGTAACCGACAGCATTGAGGTTAATATTTGTACCATTACATGAGAATGGTTGTCAACTAACTCAACAAACATAATTTAAACACATAAACAAATTAATCAATTTTCTTTTTTTTTCTCTTAAAACCTCTTTATTACTAAATCTAATATTTAATGTTTCAGTTGTTGGAAAAGTTTGTTGAAGAATTCTTTGATCAGAACCCCTTAAGTCAACTTGGTGTTATAGCAATAAAAAATAAAAGGGCTGAAAAAATAACGGAGCTCTCGGGAAATGTTAGAAAACATATTAAAGCCGTGCAAGGGTATATGTTATAAAATGCTACAATATATTTTTTCATATTCATTTCATTTAATTGCTTAGTTCTATTTTTATTAATTAACCTTATTTACTATGCAGGTTGTCTAATCTTGCATTAACAGGGGAGCCATCACTGCAAAACACTCTGGAACTAGCTGGTAGGACTCTGAGACCTCTTCCTGGACATGCGTCTAGGGAGCTTCTTGTTTTATTTGGGTCTCTGACAACATGTGATCCTGGAGACATAAACACTTCTATACAGGTATTAATCATTTTGATTCTATGTTTTATTTTTGAATGCTTAAATAATAGATATCATATGATATAAAGGGAAAAATAGTTAATGAGGAGAGAATGATTATGAAAAACACGTGGCAGGATTTTCGTCTTGGACAAAACTACTCCTTCAATAAGATCTGCCGCGTCAATAGGAGTGGATCAGTGGATTGACTTTAAAAACTTGAAAGGAATAAGAGAGAGTAGATATATCGTGACTCCACTACCACCCCTACCAATGCGATCTTTATGGATGAGTAGAAAACCAGGTAGAAGAACCAGGAGAAGAAATACAATCAAGGCTTAAGGCATGATTCCGATACAAAGATGGCGAATTAAAATAGAAGGAGTTAGAATACTTTGGGCATTAATATTAAACACATCGATTTTAGATTTAGTGGAATCAAATGTTCATAAACACAGATTATAAGAACGAGGGTAGGAATTTTTTTTTACAAAAGTGAATTGAAATATAAATAATAATTTATAAATGTTTATAAACAGAAATTATAGATAGGGTTGGATTAATTTATCTTATAAAAGTGTATTGAAAAGTATAAAGAATGATAATTGATAAACAACTTATAAAAAGACAACTGAGTTAATTAAATAAATATAAGACCAATTCGAGGAACCTAAAGGAATATATACAGCCTAATATACCATAATACGGCCTTACAATCATTTTAAATCACGATGACAACGTCCACTTCTTAAAACTCTTTTAGGTATCACCGTATTGGAAGTCGCCTTACTACCTTTCAGATTAGTTTTTGTTCGCATTCATTAACAGCACGGATTGCTCTGATGTATCGTCAGCTTGGCCTTGAATTGCTTTGAATTTAGTCACTGAAACAACGCAATGTCGTGAGCCATGCTCACCCAGCACCATGATGTAACAATAGTCCAGCTCCTCATGACCCCAAAACGCTTACACGAGCCAGAACAGAAGCTTTGTGTCGAGCTCAGAAACTCTGACAAAGTTATATCTGTGTCTTTGAGGCTTGTTTTTAATGACTCTATCACGGCGTGAGACATTATTAGATCGCACAAATATTGCACGAGATTTACTTACAGAGGGTCCTAAACGTCGATAGCGTGTAATGTCATCTGTGTTTCTTTAAGATGTTCAATAAGAAGCTTTACTTGCACTTGCTGCAATATTTTCCTTTTTGTCCTCTGGCGCTCCGTGAATTAGTAGGATTTTCCTTCTGGATCTCATCTATAATTCATCCTGACTGAGCCTTGACTTGGCTCTCGTATCGTCAGCTGAGCTACAAAAAGGTTGTGTGACCGAGGTATACAACTGTCCACAAAACTTCCCTCAATATCTTGGCTCTGGATGACGCTGTACCCTTGTCCTCTGTTCTCTATACTTTTTTATATGTTTTTCGATGCTCTGAATCTGGAGCCTGTTTTGCTTTGTAGAAACAAACTGTAAGGCATAATACTATGGTAATAACTAAAATATACTAATCAAACAATATCAACGTTGGCCAGATGACAAACTTTCCTAACCGCAAATGCTGCGGAACTGAGTTTCTCAGTCGAGAATGATAAATGCGAATTCCAAAGACGTTTTAAAATCCAAATTTATTTCTAACTAAACTATGGTGTGTCTTTCGTTATTTCTCTATCTCTCGTTAGTCTAACCTCGTAAGTCAACCTATTGCTTATATCGTCCACAGCAACGCAATTGCGATATTAGAAAGATTATATCATTTAGCTGAAAGCTTTTGGATATGTGTGTTAGATGGTCAGGGTGTAGACTTTATCAGGTGAGATTGGAACGGTTTAACACTGATATTCAATATGCCTCTAACTAATCCGGTTTTCACCCTATGAATCACGGAAGTTTCATTGAATGTCTGTCGTCGGTGGTCATGATGAAGTCTATTTCATTCTTAGTGGAACCATTAGGACTTATCCAGGTCCATTTCATCTGATCATAAAGAAATCTGCCAGCCTCTGTCTTCTGGAGTTCCGCTGCCCATATCCGAATTGCTCCACTCTCAGCTCATCGTCTATTCTTTGGCCTATCTTCGCGTTAAAATCTCCCATGACAACATTGAAGTAAGTTTTATTCGTATGTATGGCCCTACTGATGTCCTCATACATAACCTTTACTTCTTCATCTGGGGGTGCCGAGGTCGTTGCGTATACCAGTAAGACCTTCAGCGAATATCTCTCAGACACTCTGAGTAAAAGGTACGCGACCCTGTTCCCACACTTTTAGTGACACATTTTCAATGGTTACAAGTTGCTAATGACGTTTCATTGGAAATGTTGGTGCCCTCTCGGTATTGGAACAAGTTACCGGATTTCAGAGTCATCATGTCCTCCCCCTCTATTCTCTTCTAAAACAATACATCCCATTGTAACCTGTTCATTTCTTTTTCCAGCTCAACAAGCTTTTTATCAGACCTTAAAAAGCGAATGTGTTATCAGGGCTACGTGTTGTCATGGGCGTCAGCAAAATCTCTGCCGGAGACCATTTCTTGGCGCTCCCGTTGCTTTCGTTACCCAAGCCGCTACGGTACTCAGGGATAGTAGGGTCACCGGGGTTAGGGGGCTGGGCTTTTTATTACTGGTCATTTTGGAGGGTTTGCCAATACTCGCCACGCTTGTGTGTTGAGCAATGTGTTGCGGCAGGATATGGTGACGCTTCTGGCCATTACCATTTTTCGTTGTACCAGTTTACCAGTTGTACCAGTTTTTGTTTAGTGCACAGTTGTTTGTACTGTTATGGCTTTAGTGGCGTTTTACGACAGCTGGGTGAGAATCACTGCCAAGCCGCATCTGCTCTTGCTTACGGAGACGCAAATCACAACCTCTGCCGATACGTCATACCTCCACTACCCAGGTTACATCCTGGAGCACAATTTTCGACCCAGGGCTGGGGTTTGTTTCTTTGTGCGCGATGACATCTGCTGCAAACGTCTCCGTAACCTAGAGGATCCCTCTTGCTCATCTATCTGGGTGTTTGTGGATACTGGCATAGAACAAATTGTCTATGTTGGTGTCTACCGTTCGCATAGCGGTGACCAGGAGACAACAAGGCTCTTCCAATATCTAAGTGAGGCCGCCGACGTGGCTCAACAAAGGTACCACACTGCGCAAATCGTCTTTCTGGGGGACTTTAATGCCCACCATGAACAATGGTTGTTCCCGTACCAGAAAACTGACCATGCTGGTAGAGAGGCGTACAAGTTTGCCTTGTCCATGAACCTCTCCCAGCTGGTTGACCAGGCGACTCGAGTACCGGATGTTGAGAACCACACAGCAAATTGTCTGGACCTTCTGCTGACGACTGAACCGGACCGATACCAAGTGTCTGTTTCAGCCCCTCTTGGGAGTCCTGACTACTGTCTGGTGAAGTCCGTCCTTACGTGTCCTCCACCCGACTCCAACCCTAGAGGAACCAGGCGGGTGTGGCGATACAAGTCAGCGGATTGTAATGAGATGCGACATTTCCTAGCATCTTACCCTTGGCTGCTAGTCTGCTTTTCTTCAGGCGATCCGTCGAGCTGCGCTGACGCTGTTGCTGAAGTTATTGGACAGGCGATAGAATATTATATCCCATTCTCCGACCGGCCCTCTGGCATTAGAGCTCAACCTTGGTTCAATGCTGTCTGCTCGAAAGCTGAGGTTACAAAACATTCAGCATACCACGCTTGGTTAGAAGCTAGAAATCGCAAAGCTCCGGATACGCGAAAAAAGAAGAAAGCCTTTAACTCAGCGGCTAGGTCCTGAAAAAAAGTGCTCAAAAAAGCGCGCTTCACACTCTCCACATAGGCCGAGTGGGAACCAAACTCGCTTCGTACCCATCGGGCAGTAAGGCTTTCTGGTACCTGGCGAAGTGTGTTGAAGCAAACTTTTGTCGCTCCTCACTTCAGCTCCCCTGCAGAAACCTGACGGAACACTGGCACACACGGCTGTGGATAAGGCAAATTTATTTGCCTCTCTATTTGCCGAAAATTCTCGCCTAGATGCTGGTAATAAAATTCCACCTCAGTTACCTCCTTGTGGATGCAAAATGCCTGTAATTCACATTTACCAAAAGGAGGTTCTCAAAACACTACGCAATCTGGACGTGAACAAAGCCAGTGGTCCTGATGGTATTCCTGCTATTTTATTGAGAAATTACGCAGCCGAATTGTCTCCAGTCCTGACACGTCTGTATCGTCTTTCTTTTCGATCTGGGATTGTTCCGAAGGCATGGAAGCTCGCGAACGTACAACCCGTACCCAAGAAGGGAAGTCGTACTGACCCTGCGAATTACCGCCCAATCGCGATCACCTCGATCCTATGCAAGGTAATGGAGCGTACTGTCAACAATCGCCTTCTGGCATACCTGGAAGATAATGATCTCCTCAGCGATCGGCAATACGGATTTCGCCAACGCCGCTCTACTGGGGATCTTCTCGTGTACGCTACACATCTCTGGGAGGAAGCCCTCGATAAATATGGTGAGGCCCTTGCTGTCTCACTTGACATTTCGAAGGCATTCGACAGGGTCTGGCACGATGGTCTTATAGCGAAGCTTCCTGCTTATGGTATTCCCACTAGTCTATGTACTTGGATCTCTGATTTCTTGAGGGAACGGTCAATTCGTGTAGTTGTTGATGGCTGCTCGTCTGACCTATTGACTATCAATGCCGGGGTACCCCAAGGATCTGTTCTCTCCGCAACACTATTCCTGCTTCACATAAACGATCTGCTTAAACCCGGTATATCGCGTATATCACTGTCGCGGAGAGATACTATACGAGACAAACAGAAGTGAACGATCTTAGAGAAGCAATGGTCAACCGGGCCAATCTTACTCTTCAGGCTGCCTGCGATTGGGGTGGGCCAGTGACGCCAACCCAGGCGTGTCTCTTCACCGCTAAAAAGAGCCCGTTTAACCTGGCTCCCACTTTCCGAAGTGTACCTGTTCCAGTCACTAACCACCTTGAACTTCTCGGTATAGACTTATCGTCTAAACTCAATTTTGGAAACTATATCGAATCTAGGGCTAAGACTGCTTCAAAAAAACTGGGCATCCTCTCCGTCATTATTTCACACCAGACCAGCTGTTAAGTCTTTATACAGCTCAAGTCCGCTCCTGCATGGAGTACTGTTGCCATCTGTGGGATGGTTCCGCCCGGTACCAGCTCGAAGCCCTTGAATCTATCGACATGCGTGCCAGGAAACTCATTGGCGATGAGATGTTTACTTCAAGACAGCTTCAGAGCCTCGAACATCGCCGTCTGGTTGCTAGTCTGTGTGTCTTCTACAGGTTGCATTTCGGTGAGTGTGCACAGGAATTGCACGAATTAATTCCCCCAGCACCATTCCACCATCGGACGACACGACGTGGACGGGGATTTCACCCATACGTGGTCGACATTCCTCCGGTTCGCACCTCGCGGTTCGCATCTTCCTTCATTATTAGAACTGCAAAGGAATGGAATTCTCTTCCTGCGTCACTGTTTCCCGATACGTATAATTTAGGGATTTTTAAGGCAAGAGTGAACAGGCACTATTTGAGTTTGCGTGCTCCACTTTAGACTTAATCTTTGTTTACCATCAGACAAGATAGAGGTCAAACGCGCTCAAATTTTTTGATAAATAAAAAAAAAGGTCGAGATAATTTTTCTCTGCCAGTCACCGCACGGTATTACGGTTATGGCGTTACGGCCTTAATAGTAACTAGTTTTAATTAATGATGCTGCTAGTAGGGTCGTATCACTATAGGTACATAATTTGTTTGTATGTAATAAAATAAATATATTTAATTAATTGCAGAGTAAAATTTTTATACTTGTTACTGATGCAGTCAACCAAAATAAATATTTATTTCTGCAATATTTAAAATTGACTTTATTTTTTAGACACTCAAAAGTGACGGAATTAGGTGTTCTGTCATCGGATTAGCAGCAGAAGTCAGAATATGTAAAAAATTATGCCAAGAAACTGGCGGAGAATATGGGGTTTGTAAAGCTTATTTACTTAAATATTTTTCTTTTTGTTTTCTAGTGTTTATCTATGTTCTTTCTATGTCATTTGCATCAGGATTTGGGAATACATCCCAAATAAAATCTGTATTTTACTTAGTGTTAATATTATTAGAGAAATTTGCCAAATATAGCATTGATTTTGGTCATTACTGCTTCAAGTGCAAATCTTGGATTATAATTCTTAAATAACCTGTACAAATAATTAAGTAAATTTGTTAATGTTTAAAAAAAATCAAAATTAAAAAATTCATTCTGAGCCACAAGTATATATCTACTAATTAATAATAAAGCAGTTAGATGAATTAAATTAAATATCCTTCTATAAAACATGCAGTACAGAACAGTAATGATTTAAACCTTAAAAATATATGGAATCCATATATTTATAATAAGTTTCCCACACAATAAAACTTTTATCTTTTTTGCAGGTAGTGTTAGATGATGTGCACTATAGGTCTCTCCTTCTAGAACATACATCGCCGCCGGCTAGAGCCCGCGCTTTGGACGCCGGTCTTGTTAAGATGGGCTTTCCATACACTCCACCAGCAACTCAACCTGACGCTGATCCCCCCATAACGGTATGCATGTGGTACGTATTAACATTTACTCTATAATCTGATATAAAATGGGTCCCCAAGTTTTTTTTATTTTTTTTATTATTAAGTCATATACATATAATATCTACTTATGTTTTAAATATGTCAGGGCTTCTATTTATTCATTTCTTTGCTGATAGTTGAGAGATGGTGTCATAGACAACATTTATTTATGCGACTCGAGTTCTGCCATTAACTCAACTAAATGTAGTAAACTTTTTTTTATGCATGTGTGTTCAGCCATCTGGAGGAGGGCGAGGGCGAGGGCGAGGGTGGCGGTGGTGCGGGTGGAGAGGGGCACGTGTGTCCTCAGTGCCGCAGCAAATACTGTTCGCTGCCAGCGCAATGCCGTACTTGCGGACTGACGCTCGCCTCCGCGCCGCATCTCGCCAGGTTTGAAATCGACGAAATCTTTTCAAGACTTTCATAATGTGTTTTATTTTTTTCACGTCCTTCCTGTTGACTGCGATTCCAGAATAAACTTTTAAACGTAATTAAACAATTTACTTGCGATATTTCTTGAATAAAATGAATCTAATTACTTATTAAATAATTTTTATTTATAAAGTTAGAAAAATGTTTGCACCCACTGCATTGTTAGCTAGTTGTGAACAGTAAGAAATCGCTGTCTGGGTAAATTAAGCCGTTACGGCTTACGGATAGTACTAATCCAGACTGAATGAATAAATCACAGCTGAATTTATAGTCTCATCTTGTACTCAGCAAGCTGTATGTTTCGAGAGAAATTCTTAGACATGTATGTATATCCCCATTCTGCAATGAGACACCGTGTGGATTATGCTGTCAAACTGCTGCAAACGCACACTTTAATTTTTTTTCTCTTAATAGGGGAAGAGGGATTATGCTCAGCTGTGGACCCAAACTACTTTAATAGGCTGTACAGATAATGTTAAAATTTAATAATAAATTATAAGGTTAAGAAGAGTTTGGTGCAAATTATATTTTTATATATTTGTAGGTCGTATCATCATCTGTTTCCTGTAGACCCTTATGAAGAAGTGAACAACAATGGCCAGGCACAGTTCTGTTTCGCTTGTTTGAGATCTTTTACAGATCTCGATAAACAGGTTGGTATAATTATACTATACAGTATTTTTAACGTGATAACGTCCTATAAACCGATGAACGCCAGCTATACGCACGAAAAAGCATGACTCATTGTCACGTTCCGTGAGTGAGAGCGTGGAACAAGCGATAGAGTGGCGCGATCGACCTTAGCGATCGGCTTGTGACAACTATCTCCCTTCCACTTCATTGGCAGGTGCGTCCGAGTTGAAGAGACAAAATATTTGAATTAACGAGTGCAAATAAATATATCGAAAAAAAATTAATTTTCAATTAACTCCTTTGTATCATAAAAAATAATGATAATTCAGTGATAATAATTCAATTAAAATCATAAAAATATGCAATTTTTCATCAATGTTTTCTTATAACGTTATCACCTAAAATTATCGTTACATATATACAGGTGACTGGTGAATTAGGATCAATATTTAAGGAGAATACTCGGTATACGATTTTCATTACACATATATACACACACACACACACACACACACACACACACACACACACACACACACACACACACACACACATATATATATATATATATATATATATATATATATATATATATATATATATATATATATATATATATATATATATATATATAGTAAGGTATATAATAAAATATTTCACAGCTATATCGTTGCACGCGCTGCAATGAATTCTACTGCTGGGAGTGCGAGCACGTGGTGTCGAGCTCGCTGCACGTGTGCCCCGGCTGCGCGTCGCGCCCGCACCTCTACCAGCGCCTGCCGCACGCCGACTGACCCCTGACCAGTGGGCCGCGGAACGAACTCAATAAAGCTTTTGTTACTGTTACCTACTTTTCTGTTTATTTTCTCCTTCTGTTATTCTTTTGTATAAAACGCCTTTCCAGCGATTAGATTTAAAGGCCGTTACAATAAATTTCAGAAAATTTTATATTATTACTAGCTGACCCGGCAAACGTTTTTTTGCCATATAAATTATTTGTAATTGTATGTTTTGGTAATCAAATAAAAAATAGCTTATTGTAAGTGTGTAGAGATCTGAGATGACTGAAAGAGGAATGGAGAGCTGTGAACGATGACGGCCTATAAAAATAACAAAACAGCAAACATTCATTTTTGAATTCATTTTACTTTTATTATAAATTATGACAAAAAAAAATACATTATCAGTCTCTCAGTGCAATAAAATGTACGATATTTTTAGTGAGTCCATCATCAGCCAACACAAACAAACTGGATGGCTTACCCACGGGAGAATATGCCACGTATAATTTTCCGTATGAAAACACGGTGTGCCCAAATCTAAGCCATCAGACATCGTTTGGCCTTGAGACTTATTGATTGTCATTGCGAATGGCAATCTAATTGAAAATTGAAACGGTTTGAATAAAAAAAAAAAACTTTAAGCTTATTGTGCGAGAAAGACTGGAGACTGGCTTCGTTCTCATCCCTATTCTGTGCTGTTTACGGGGTGAGAAGTGACACTGGTAGACGCCTGGCAGGAATAACTAATCGAGTGGTAACTGATCTACAGTGGCGTAGCGAGGGGGGGGGGGCAAGGGGGTGCATCATGCCCCGGGCGCTACTCACCAAGGGGCGCCAATCGCATGAGGGGTGGGGAGCGCCAAAATTAAATAATTATTTCTTTCAATAAGTACCTTAGGCCGCGCTTAGGCTTATCAGCCGTCTCTCGTATGTGGGAGTGAATTATCCTATTAATATTATAAATGGGAAAGTTTTGTTTGTATGTTTGTTATTCTTTCTTTTGTTTGTCTCTCTTTTACTAATAACACGTAGGCTACAATTTATAAAGATTTTGTGTAATTTGGCCATAATATAACATAGCTTAAAAATTATCACGCGAAAACGCTTAAGTGTCGCCTATACCACGACGATTACGACTTTCTTTTCGCAAGAATTCAAACTAAAGTGTCGACTGGGAGCATTTATTACTGTGCATTCTGCGAACGTGGAGGGACGTTTTTTGTATGAAAGTCTTTAATACTGAGATATCTTAAGAATTAGATACGGATAGTCTGAAGTTTGGAGAAGGTCATAGGCTACCTTTTGTCAATACAACCGTGCGGGATTTACCATGGAACCGTGTTTATAATCCACTCGTGCCATCGCGTTTCGGTTGCGTCATGTGTAAGTCCACACTGCGAGCCTAGCGCGGTTGCGACGACGGGCGCGAAATATCAAACATAATATGAAACGCGCCTTTGCGTCCATAGTGTAGTGGCTAAGGCGGAAGCCTAGCGCGACGGGACTAAGCGAGACAGCACGCGTTATCAAAAGTTTCTGTCCGCGTGTTACGGGTCACATTACGGGCCTAGTCAGCAAGCGATCTAATGCGCAGTGGCGGGTGTATCAAACCATTTCGGTCTTGTCGCTCGGTGTTTGCGCGTCTAAATTATTACAAAATTAAAATGGCAGTAAATACTGAAGTGTTTTTAAGTGCGTTTCAGTCTAAACCTATATGGCAAAGCAAACATCCACATCACAGTAATCGCACAATTACAAGAAAATTACTTATTTCGATATTGATGATATTCTAATTTTTAAGTAACTTAAGAACACCTGTAAAAAAGTAGGCAATTTATCTAATACCGATGTTTACTTTGTTAATGAAGTATTTGTTGTTGTAGGGGAGAGTTGGATATTACCGAGCCTCTAAAAACTTGGACCTATAACTCGGAGAAGGTTCGATATATATATTCAAAAATGCAGTAAATAGTACAGAATTTATTTAGCTACGCATACATCACGGCAAAATATTTCAAAAAATAAACAAAAATTAATTATTGCAAAATAATCAAAAAATGGGAAAGCGTGGTATTATCAGACTGGTCTGATAATATCGTGCCCATAATAATTTCGTGAATTTCTATCAGTAAACTTAGAATTAAAAAAAAAAAATGCAACGTTGAATAAACTCGTTCGTCGAAAAAGAAGCATAGACTCCTTTCTATACCTAGATATAATTATTATTTTACGACTAGATTAATTATCATAACCATATCGGCCATTGGATGTACACTGCTGAACGTAGGCCTCCCCCCATCGACTCCGGTTCAAAGCAGCCTCCATCCAACGACTTCCGGGCGACTCTCTTCAAGTCGTCTGTTCATCTCGTGGATGGCCGTCTGACACTGGGCTTGCCGGTACGTGGTCTTCACTCGTACACGCCCTGGGCTCGGAATTGACAAACTCTGTTATTTCATTTTATAACCTCAAAATAATACAGTCAAGTTAATTGTGTATTCAAATCAATCTAGTCATTAATTCTATAATATGTTAGGATTAAAATAAAAGTAATCAGTGTGTTACAATACAAATATAGAATAGCTTACCTCTTGTCAAAAATGCCCGCGAAATTATAAGGAACGAGAGTAAAAACTTGTAAGACACGATGTGTCTTAATCGCTGCTCCGAGTAAATTTGCGTCGTGCACGGGGAGGGGTAGAGGACTCGGACTGTGATCTCTAAGGACTGGATAGCGCAATTAGCGTTTAGTTTTTGAAATATGCTAGGGCGTGGAATTATCAAACGCGCGGTATTATCCAACTCTCCCCTACTACTTGTTGGTGTTGACTTATAAATATATAGGTAAGTAAATAAAATTATGGAGAGAAATAAAAGAACAATTTCCTGAAAGTGAAGTTAAGTTTACTTTTGCGAAAGTTTGTATCTTCTTTATTGATTTTAGGTGACATTTTACTTAGAATGTAGTCAAATGTTGATACGGACATTCGAGTATACCTACTCAAAGAATTTTGTAAGGTACAATCTCAATTCTGCATATAAATTAAAAAATTCACCACTTAATTGTTTCTCTGTTTTTAATTATTTTGTGCACACCATTTCTAGTGTTCAATACCTCACATCTCAAGATCGGACTATCTAGTAAAAATAACAAATCCTCGTCCATAGTTTGTAACTCCTGATGTATATTGAACCGCTAGAACAGTGTTTCCCAACCTTATTTAGGCCATGCCCCACCTTAACATTTCTAAATTTTTTATGCCCCCATGCATAACTTAAGAAATATAAATGATAACTTTTAGGAAGAAATCACTATGAAATTGTTATCAAAACATCGTAAGTAAAATTTTAAAACATATAATGAAAAAAAAAACTGAAATTTATAGACGTAAGCAGCCAAGTAAGAAAAAGTATAGCATTGCGTTTAAATAACCCAAAGCGAAAGGGTTAAAGTCGTGTCCAGTCCATTTTTAAATTGCCCCCCTTAACTATCAAATTGCCCCCCAGTGGGGCGTGGGCCCCACGTTGGGAAACACTGCGCTAGAAGAACTCGCGCGTCACTGTGGCCAGCGTACGCCTCCGCTCGCCGCACCTGGCCACCCGCCTTAGCCCCAGTCACCACATTCAGTGTGGACGCACATGTAATAGGATCAAGCATTCAGCTCGCGCTCATTTAGTCCAGTCAAATAAGTTTTTAAATCAAAATTTCGACACTCAACCCTGAATTTTTGATAGAATGTAGTTTTAATAATACAAAACAATGTATAAAGGTTTTAGTGTCTGCAACCTCCGGTAAGGATTAAAAAAAATGTTTTTTCGTAATTACCTACTCGAAAAACGGTAAAAGTTAGACAAAAAAGTGTAAAGTAAAATTTATAGAGCTTAAAATTATATATAAAAAAGATTCTATCACTTTGTTTTCTCCGTTCAAAATTAACTGAGATAGGAAAGTTTTAAGTTTAAGGGATATATGAATGTAAATAAAAAAAAAAAATCGTAGGTAGTAGAAAATTAAGCGTATTTAATTTTTTTTATAATTGCTTAAAAAACTTATTTCTTTAATTTAAGAGATATAGATTTTTGTTAATTGTTTAAAATATTGTATATATCTATACATATAATAAAATGGTAGAAAAGTCAAAACTGTACATTGAATATTTTTTAAAAAGAATACTTGGGGTGTGATCTACAATCGATACCGAAGCCAAAAATATAGTTTTTAGAATTTTTGTCTGTTTGTCTGTTTGTCTGTATGTATGTCCGGGATAAACTCAAAAAGTACTGCATGGATTTACTTCAAATTTGGCACGAATATTATTAAGAAGTCGGGTCATAACATAGGCTACATATTATCACGCTATCACCTACGGGGAACGAGCAGTGAACCTTTATTTCTTCAACGCATTCTGTAACAGCGTGTAATCTAACGACGCATATTTGAATGTTGTTATTATGTTAATAACCATGCTATAAGCTATCTTCACACTATAAAAATCACGAAATATAAGTAACTTAGGCTGATAAACATAATAAATGTAAAAATGAATGTAATATAAGAAATGAATATAAGTAGTATCAAGACAAGCAGCGCCATCTATGAGATTTTAAAAACATCAAGTCGAATTACATGTGTAAACCCTTTTTGGATATAAATAATTTAAATTTGATCATGTTGGCGAGGTTAATAGTTGTTTACAAAAGTCATAGATGGAGTTGTGCATTTTAATAAAAATTAAAATGCACAACTCCATGATGAGCAAGACAATTTAAAAAATGTGTTTATATAAGTTTTAAGCTGCTTCATCTATGTCTTATAAAATTCATCGAGTTTTTCTGTATGTAATAACAAACAGAACTCAAAAAGAACTGAATAGATGTATAACAAAATTTAAACTCGAAAACGGCACGCTATTGCTGTAAGCAATTTGAGCTAAATAACGAAGAAAGAGGAAAATGAAGCATGCCATATATGTTATAAAGATAAGAAATGCTTATGCTTCTCCGGAACCTATTTCCTCAAAAGTTGTGGAACGGGACCCGCCTTAAAGTCATCTCGCTCCACAGACACACCATTGAGGTGGAAATTCTTACGGGTTGTGGCGTCGGCGAAGCAGTATTTATACCACGCATTCCCCTCATTCCTCATAACTTCCCGTTCCAGTTCAAGCGCGTACAGTTCCTCGTGAGTGTTTGCTTCGCGATGACCATCAATAAGTCGCAGGGGCAGACACTGAGGGTAGCTGGTTTCGACCTCAGGACGAGCTGCTTCACACGGGCAGCTGTACGTCGCGTCGCTTGCTCCCGCGTCACCAGTCCTGACTCTCTTTACATTTTGGCTGCGGAGAGCCAAACTACTAATGTTGTTTATCGAGAAGTCCTATAAATATGTATTTTTACCCTATTCTGTATTCCTTATTTATTATTTTCTCCATCCGTTTCAGTCACAACTTATGACTTAATTCAGCAGAATCACCATAAAGTCATTTATTCAAAGCAGGCTAAAAATAAGCACTTTTTGAAAGTCAATTTTACAAAAGACAGTCTCCCTCTGTTACTGTACTTTCTGTAGATATGAAATGTAAAGAAGAAACGGGTAAATGAATGTTATTTTAAAAGGTATAATCGTAGGTATTTTTGTTGCTGTATAGCGTTCACGCAGACGACGTCGCGGGCAGCAGCTAGTATGTATATAACAATTTTATTATTTCAAGTTGAAATTTGAATATTTTTGCCATATTTCGATTCCTCTTAAAATTTCTGAAAATGTACGATTGATTTTTTTTAAAAATCTGATATACACATTTCGGCAGGTGTGATTTTATATAGTACTAGCGATATATTTAAGGTACTTAATAGGGGATCGGAAAAATTTTCAAAAAGTGTTTTAAATTAATCTTTATGGATACTTATTCCCATAAAAAAATAAAACTTTATTTTTTATAGCCGTTTAGGTACTTAAAATCATGTTTTAATATTGTCTGTTTAAAAATCCCGCCAAAACGCCACGGTATATCATCTGAGAGCGCGTGACGTCCTCTGGGGTTATAACAAAACAGCTGCATGAGCATAAGTTCACAAGAAGTTTTGTTTCGTGAAGTAGATTTTTTATTTGTTCTTCTGGAACGCAAAAAATATCGTTGGTGTGCAGTACCTCAATGTACGAACACATCAAAAAGTACTCCAAATAAAATAAGTATTCATTTCATATGCCAAGAAAAGCAGATAAACGAAAAAAAAATTGTTCGACTTAGCGAGTAGAAAATGCAACGAAATGAATTTCACCAATTTACTTTTGCGAAGATCATTTTGACGTAAATATACATTAATTACTACAAATAAATAGAATGAAATTTGCTTAAAATAATTTTTAGGAAATATATTGTTTTCTCTCTACTGTCAACTACTATTATAGATTTTTTCTTTTTGTATTTTTTTTTGTAACACTAAAGAATGTGATATAGTGTTGACAGTATTCTACTTGCGACGACCGTTCTGGTGTAGTGGTGCAAGTAGTCGCCTCAACATCCCGCGCCGGCAGTCGCGGGTTCGATTCCCGCTCGGGACAGATAATTGTATTTGTACAAATATTTGTTTCCTGTCTGGGTGTATGTCCTTGTGGTTCTCCCCACCGTGTCTCGGATAGCACGTAAAGCCGTCGGTCCCGGTTGTTATAATATACACCTGATAGCGATCGTTACTCATAGTAGTATATTATTCGCCAACCCACAATGGAGCGGCGTGGTGGAATAAGCTCCAACCCTTTGTCTATATGGAGAAGAGGCCTTCGCTCAGCAGTGGGTGGTTTACAGGCTAGTACAGTACAATAGGTACAATACATATATTGTGTAATATTAGAGGTTATTTTTCAAGGAGGTATTTTTTCAAGTACCTAGGTATTTATGGCAAATAACATATTATTATATATTTATAATAGTAATACAGAAGTTTTCACATTTTAAAACACAAGTTTTGTCAAACAAAAGTCTGAATTACTTGTAAAGAAATTGCAAATCAGAAACGTATTCACTCTGGGAAGATTTCGATTGTCGGCTTTTGTAAATCCTGTTTTCATTATAAAAAACTGGTTGAACACCACGTGACAGCTTTTAAATCGATTACCGTATCCTAATTTATCAATAATCTTTTAGCAACTTTTATAATTTCAACAAAATTATGGAAATAACTGAGTAAACTAAGTAGATAGTACCCATGCAGTCTTTTTTTTTTTTTTTTTGGGATTTTATGACCTGGTATCTACAACCTTTAGGTCAACTCTTATTATTCATATATACGTAATAATACGCCTCTGAGCATATTTCATTAAATTGTTTTAATTGTATTCTTTATGTATTTGTAGATGTGCTTGTAAGTATGTTCGTCTTGTAATAATTGTTTTAATGGCGGCGGGCGGGACAATAAATCACACTTAATTTCAACATCACTAAGTTCACTGGCCAACACTAGTCTGTCAATCAAAAATTTTTGACAATCGAAAATAATGTGCTCCACAGTTCCATCACTTGAATTACAATGTGAACAAGTTTTATTCGCAATAATGCCGAGTCGAGCAAGGTGTGACGGTGCAGTACTATGACCAAAACGCAGTCTATTTATGATAGTAATAAAGTCTCGAGTAGCATCTTGTATACGATGATACCAAGGTCTTGCAGGTAAGCTTTCTTGTATGCTTCCATACCATTTTCCTTTCGTATCTTGATCTTTCTTCCACATTTCTAACCACAACTTTTGAATATTCTGGTCAATACATTGCAAGTAATCAGACATAGGAACATATATTGTATTTCTAACATCAACAGCATTAACTCCTTCATATGCAGTTTTATCAGCCATTTCATTGCCAGAGATACCTTTGTGGGAAGGCACCCATAGAAAGAAAATTTGAATATTTTTATTGTGGTATTGGTAAATTATTTGTTTAATAAAATAAAGGATATAATTAGACTTGTATTTAACTGTGAGGGTAGATAAAGCTGTTATCAAACTCAAGGAATCAGAAATTATTAAAAAATATTTGATGTTATTGATTTCGCGAATACGCATTAATGCCTGATACACCGCATATGCCTCTGCCGTAAATATAGAGCAGGGTTCATGCAGAATAAAACTTGAAGAAAATTTTGCTTGTGGATCATATAGAGCAGCATGTACATAATCACTTGCTTTGCTCCCGTCAGTGTAGATAACATAGTACCTTGTATTTTCCTCCAAAAATTGAAGCATTTCCGAATTATTGTTTATTGTCTGTTGGACTACATTAATTGGATGTGAAATACACTGATAAGAGAAAGAGTAACATGGCCATGGAAACTGTTTTCTAATTTTAAAAAAGCTATTGTCTATTTCCAGAAGTATGTCGGACAGTGTTGGAGAATTACCGCATAATAGACCTTGTGCTGTTGTTAATGATCTTCTTGGTGTTCTATCTATATAAGGTACAATTTTACTTATTATTTGAGTGTTGTTTGATGCTATTAGTTTGAGACAGTATCTTTCAGCAAGTAAGATTCGCCTCAAAATCAAAGGCATCACTTTTGTCTCAACTTCCATGGCCCTTATGGGAGTTGAGCACATAGCACCAGATATTATTCTTAAAGCCTTATTCTGCAATATGTCTAATTTATTTACATGAGAACTATTCATATAAGCGAGGGAGCTATAATCTAAATGACTTCTAACAATACTTTTATACAATATTGACAATATTTTAGGGTCTGCACCCCATGTTACGCCACAAAGTGATCTGATAACATTTAGTCCTGTGTGAGCATTTTTGGATATGTATTTAATATGTTCTTCAAAAGTTAGTTTTGGGTCCAATATTATTCCTAAAAACTTCTTTGAAGTGACTCTATTTATAATTTCATTGTTGTAAATAATATTTGTATTTGAGGTTTCATTGCCAAAAAACATAACACTACTTTTAGAGGGGTTAATTTTTAAATGTAAACGATCATTATAATATTGTAATAGTTGAAATAAGGATTTGTTCATATTATCTATTGCAATCTCTAAGTTGTAATTACTGCTGTAAAAAACAATGTCATCAGCAAATTGTAAAATATTTACATTCCTATTATTTACATATTTACAAATTTCACTTGTGTATATATTGTATAGTAATGGTGATAGTGTGGCACCCTGCATTGTGCCTTTTGAGGCACATTTGGGTCCATATAAAATATTGTTATGCCTAGCATAGATTGTTCTGTTGTTCAAAAAATTAAAAATCCACTTACATAAGTGCCCGGGCACACCCAACCTAGACATGATTTGAACTAGTATACCAGGATCAACACTGTCAAAAGCACTTTGAACGTCTAGAAATACGCAAACAGTGTTTAATTTTCTATGTTTTGCATTTTTCAGGTCAGAGATTAAAGAGGTGAAACTGTCTGCACTACTACGCCCTCTACGGAAGCCATATTGTATATGTGGAATGAAACACTTGGATTCAACATACCAGTCAAGACGGACTTTCACCATATTTTCGAATATTTTACCAAGACAGGATGACAAGGAAATTGGTCTATAAGAACTAGCAAGCTCAGGAGATTTGTCGGGCTTAAGTATTGGGACAACACACTGTGTTTTCCATGACTGTGGAATAGATTTATTACGCCAAAGCAAATTGAGGATGCTAAGAAACAACTTTTGGGCAGATACATCTAAGTTTTTAATTACGATGTAAGGATAATCATCTAAGCCAGGAGTCGTATTTCGTCTGGAGTGCAAGCTTGTTAAAAATTCAGACCATGAAAATGGATCCAGTAAAAATTTAGAATTTGGGTTATGATTGTTGATTTCAAAAAGAATGTTCAGTTGATCTACTTCAATTAAGTTGCTATTATCTGATAATTTATCTAAGAGTGGAGATATAAACTCATTTGTATATGATTTATTCTTAGGTCTTATGCCTTTAAACATTTTTAATAAATTCCAAATTTTACTTATGTGAGTATTTCTATTAAAAGTGTTACATAAATTATTCCATCCAATTTTTTTCTGTTCTAAAATTGTTCTCTTTTTCTGGGCATCTTTTCTTTTGTAATTAATATAATTTTCAATAGTAGGCTCTTTTCTATATAGTTTTAGTGCATTATATGAAGCAATAACACTTTGTTCACATATACTATTCCACCAGGGAGATGGTGGCCTGCTTATGAAAGTGTTTGTTTTAGTGAGCTTTGGAATTGACATTTCTTTAAGAGTATCTAAATGAAAACAGAAATTATTATAGGTTGAAATAGGATCATGTGATTGAAGTATGAAATCATTAAACATTGTTTTTGAAAGAGCTGTGTATGTTGCCCAGTCAGCTTTTTTATATATAACCTATCTACAGGGGAATTAAGATGATATTTATCTATACGTAATGAAATCTCTGTTATTGTTGGATAATGGTAACTTCCCATTGTATCATCATGTACCGACCAATCACATAGTGGTGCGAGGCTGCCACTGATGAAGCTTACATCAATGGCAGAAGCAGTTTGTTTAGGGCGATTTATAGTTGTAGGTCTACCATCATTTAAAATACACAAATCTAAGTCATCAATTAAATTAAATAACTCCTGACCTCTACCTTTCGTTGACTGACAACCAAATGCAATATGATGAGCATTAAAGTCACCACTCATAAATATGGGTTTTGGTAGATCATTAATAATGTAGCGGAGTCTATTAATTCTAAAACGCCCACTTGAAGGTGGACAGTATACACAGAGAATTGTTAAACTACTATGTCCTGTTGATACAGATACAGCAACTGTTTGAATGTCTTCATAAAATATGGTATTTAATGTATTATACTTAAGGTATGGTTTTATCAGTATTGCAACTCCATTATGTGCATTATTTGAATTTTTGTTGTAAATATTATATCCTGGTATTTTAAAATTATTATCTTTGAACCATGTCTCATTAAGAAGGCAAATATCAATATTTTTTTGTTTTAAAAATTGGATTAATAAAGGTTTTTTACTATTTGCACTTTGAATGTTATACTGCGCAATACGTAACTTGGATTGTGTAGAACTAGGCCCTACACAATCCATTATGTTAAGTTTTTTATTAATGCATCTTTAATAGTTTTAAGATTAGTGGGTGTACTGTCATCTTTATTGGCTAATTCCACCAACGTCTGTACTAGGGCCATAAGTACATCGTTGTCGGAAATTATTTGACTTTTAAGGTCTTTAGAATGGACTATTTTAACTTTATTTACATCTTGTACAGACTTATTTGCAGAGATATTTACAGACTTATTTACACTAACATTACTATTTACAGGTTGTGATTTTGGTGATGGGAGTGGAGGGAAATCTTTTTCATTGGTGGTGACTTGTTTTGTAAAGGCGACACTTGCATAAGATATGTTGTTTTTCTTTTCAATAATCTTCTTTGTTTTAATAGGACATAATCTAGATATCGCAAGATGAGGTCCACTGCAATTTATGCAGCTGATTTCTGTTGGTTTATCACATTCCTTATACAAGTGCTCACCTCCGCAAATACTACATCTTTGTTTACCATTACAAACTTTTGCTGAATGATTAAATTTAAAACACCTATAACACTGTAGTAATGGTGGAATGTATTCGAAAACTCTGTACGAGAATAGATCATATTGTACATTATTAGGCAGTACATTAGATAAAAAGGTGATGCTTACAGTCTGCAATGGAATGCGCTCTTGTCCTACTTTCTTTGAAAACCTTCTTATTGCCACTATTTCATAAATTGAAGAAAGTCTTGTGTAAAGTTCTTTGTTAGATATATTCGCTGGAACAAATCTAATGATGCCAGTTTTTTCAATTTGCGCTGCCGGTATGAACGCCTTCATATTATATTTTGTGAGGAAAGTGGTGTTATTAATAAAGTTATTGGCCGTATTATATTGCTTGAAAATAACTGCTATTTTATTTGCATTCACCCTCTGAATACCCGTCACACCTTTTACATCCATTGCGAAAATATGGTTTAAGTATATAGGGCTCTTGTTGCCCAATCTATCGTCGTTTTTTGTGGATTCCACATACACTTTAAAGTCTGTGTTGGTTGAGTTTTCCGGATAAAGTCTTTTATAATTTGGTTTGTAGTACGGTAGATAAGCATCTCGCTCATCGCCGCAGCCCGATGGTCCAGAGCCTACGCCTACGCCTCCTTCATCCGTAGGCCGTGACCGTTTTTTTGAGGCGGGCGGGTGAGACCCGCCCCCCTCGTTTACCTCCATTGCTATTGTGCTTTTCAGCAGCTAATAGCAATATTTTTCACTTTAATTATAAAAAAAATCACTTTTTATAAGTAAAATTTAAAATCAAAGTTTAAAGTCAACCGCGCTTTTTCAAGGTTCCCGCCAGAATCCTACCCATGCAGTCAATGATTGTCCACAGATGATGTCACGCACTGTGATTGGTGTTTCAGTATAGTTTAAAAATATTGAAAATAACAACATTTTATTTCTTCATTTAAAAATATTTAAATGAAATATATTAAATTATTATTAGGTAAATAATCGTAAAACGGTATATTTATTTTATATAAGCACATTTTAGATTTTAATCTGATCACTGTCCGATCCCCTATTGGATAAGGATTTATGCTGTATTGCTTAAAATCGCTTCGTAAATAATTTTTCGTAAAAAGTAAAGCATAAAAAATGGTTATTGTGGGTTATCCCTAAGAGATAGACATATACTATCGGAGACTTTTTTGTAGACCTTTTTAAGGTGTACAATACTGTAGTATATTATTTTTATCTATTTCGTAGGATTTAGTCAGCGTTTGTAATGTAAGCGCAAAAAAATGTGTTTATTTACGACATCTCATTAGAAACGTCTAAAACTATCAATGTGTCTCTACTTTATTATGCATGTTAGGGGAGAGTTGGATAATACCGCGCGTTTGATAATTCCACGCCCTAGCATATTTCAAAAATTAAACGCTAATTGCGCTATCCAGTCCTTAAAGATCACAGTCCGAGTCCTCTACCCCTCCCTGTGCACGACGCTAATTTACTCGGAGCAGCGATTAAGACACATCGTGTCTTACAAGTTTTTACTCTCGTTCCTTATAATTTCGCGGGCATTTTTTACAAGAGGTAAGCTAGGTATTCTATATTTGTATTGTAACACATTGATTACTTTTATTTTAATCCTAACATATTATAGAATTAATGACTAGATTGATTTGAATACACAATCAACTTGACTATTATTTTGAGGTTATAAAATGAAATAACAGAGTTTGTCAATTCCGCGCCCAGGGCGTGTACGAGTGAAGACCACGTACCGGCAAGCACAGAGTCGGACGGCCATCCACGAGATGAACAGACGACTTAAAGAGAGTCGCCGGAAGTCGTTGGATGGAGGCTGCTTTGAACCGGAGTCGATCGGGGAGGCCTACGTTCAGCAGTGGACATCCTATGGCCGATATGGTTATGATAATTAATCTAGTCGTAAAATAATAATTATATCTAGGTATAGAAAGGAGTCTATGCTTCTTTTTCTACGAACGAGTTTATTCAACGTTGCATTTTTTTTTAATTCTAAGTTTACTGATAGAAATTCACGAAATTATTATGGGCACGGTTTTATCAAACCTTGGCACGATATTATCAGACCAGTCTGATAATACCACGCTTTCCTGTTTTTTTATTATTTTGCAATAATTAATTTTTGTTTATTTTTTTAAATATTTTGCCGTTTATTTTGCGTAGCTATATAAATTCTGTACTATTTACTGCATTTTTGAATATATATATCGAACCTTCTCCGAATTATAGGTCCAAGTTCTTAGAGGCTCGGTAATATCCAACTCTCCCCTATATACATATAAACCTGCCTCTTGAATCACTCTATGTACTGTAAAAACCCGCATCAAAATCCGTTGCGTGGTTTTAAAGATCTAAGCATACATAGGGACAGAAAGCGGGAAGCGGCTTTGTTTTATACTATGTAGTGATAAAATGTTTATCAAATCCTACTCTGTGGTCAATACTGGGAGTTGGGACTGCCGACTCAATAGACCCGCGTTAAAAAGAGAGGACTATTGTTTACTCGCTTACTCTTATGGATCTCAAGCTCGACGATGATTATTACGCACGCTCCGTCCGACATTATCGAAGAATCATAATTTTCTCACTCTCTTTTGGCAGCGTGATTCACTACCGAACTTAGGCTGTGACCCGCACAAGGTACATAAAATGCGCGCGGTTTTAAGTTTAAAATGCGTTTGTGTAGACTCGTGGACACACAAAACACAAGCCTACATGTTTCAAAACCTCGTTGGTCAGAAGTTACATTACAATTACAAGTATATGAGCAGGTACAGACGACCGTTCTGGTGACGAGCGTTCTACTGTAGCGCGAGTAGTCCCCTCATGGCCGCGCGCAGGCGGTCGCGGGTTCGGTTCTCGCTCGGGACAGATATTTGTATTTGTACAAATATTTGTTTACGGTCTGGGTGTATGTCCCTGTGGGTCTCCCCAACGTGCCTCGGAGAGCACGTAAAGCCGTCGGTCTTGGTTGTTGTCATAGACACCTGATAACTATCGTTACTCATAGGGATATTATCCGCCAACCCGCAGTGTAGCAGAGTCGTAGATTAAGCTCCAACCCTTCTTCTATATAGAGAAGAGGCCTTCGCTCAGCAGTGGGTGCTGGGTGGTTTACAGGCTGATACACTACAGACTGACATTGAGAGGTTTAAGTAAGAGTAATTATGATTAATCTGTCTGTCTATGAACAGGACGATTTTATGGTTACCTGATACCTATATATAATGAATGGGAATATTTTATTTGTATAAAAAAGGAATATTAAATAAAAATAAAGTCATCACAGAGAGCATCTATTTATTTTTATCACATTTATCGTACTAGCACTAATACAAAGTAACTGTTCATACATAAATACATCGTTTTTTAAGCAGCACCTAAATTGTATTTTTTATGGACACTGAATCACAGATAAAAATTTCATATCACATATTGCGATACCTAAGTATTTGTAACACTATACTCACTGATATATTTCAGTGTAGGTACATACATACATGAGAAATAACATGACTTGGTCAATATTGTAAAATTCAAATGTAAATAAATATAATTAATAGTGTAAATTCTTATGTGTAAACTAAACTAAATTAAAATTACATTTATTCATGTGATTATGTTATTTCTAATTCTGTTAACAACACTATTCATAGGGTTGTTATTTATACACTGAACAGTGTCATTAATAGACGAAAAAGAAAAAGTAAAAAGAAATTTGATTTATAATCTGATATAACAAAATTTAAGTACTTTTTAAAACAAAAACTAATTTCTACTTTAGAACTCAATAAACTTTGCTAAATTTTGTTTATTTTAGTCAGTAGTAGGTATATTAGAATTATCACCAATTGTCCAAAATTATCACCGATTGTCATGAAATTAATTGGGTAAAAAAATTGAATTGAATCGTATTAAATACCTATGTATTCATAAACACGTTTCATTGGGTGCCTTAATAAATACGTCTAAACCAGTTGTCTTATTGACTATTGTTATGAATCAATATCACTCAATAATTTTATTTAACTAAATTATTGTAAACGGGCTATTTTCAATAAAACGTCAATATAGGTAATCAAGTAAATTACAAAATACGCTATATTCTAAATATGTTTGTATAGGATTTTATGAAATAAATTTTAAGTCGTTTTAAATTCGTCTTGCAGGCATATTAAATTAAGTAAAAAATTGGTCACTGTTAAAATGCATTATAAAAATATTTTTTTATCATAATTATTTATAATTACATAATAATATTTGGGGTCCAGGTAGGATAGAGAACCTTTTATAATTAAAGCTTATTCTAATTTTTGACTAAACAACTAAAACAAACACATTAAATATTAATTTATAGCTAATCAACACAATTTTAAATATTTGCTTGGACTTAATACAGGCAAATATTATTTTGAATTTTTGGAATTTCTCTCACTTTTTGTATTTAAAATTTCCCTTATAAAATATCAGTGTTTAATATATTTAAAACATAGACACCAAAAAGGAAATTCAAATGACAATTTCATAATCGCATTTCTTTTTTTCTAAGAAATTATTCTGTCATGATTTTTATAATGAGACAAGTTTATACCAAAAGTATGGTTATAGTAATCTTTTATTACCGATGACAAAATGTCACGAGTTTTCTGGACCTATGTGTCCTACTCTTATGTATCTATATAGGTACATATTTATTTTAGTTATAAGTATACCTAATACTTTTCTGCTTTCAAACGTTTTGAGTACTAGCTGTTTTTTTACGTGTTAGCCAAAGTATGTTAGGATTTTGGTAATACTGTTCAATTTGGATAAGAGATTTGCCTTTCGTTTCTGGTAGTAGCAGAAATAATACGACAGTAGCGAGAGCTGCGGAAGCGCCAAATAGTCCAAAGACGCCAGCTATGTCCATACTATTTTTCATAATGGGGTACAATTTTGTGAAACCAAAGAGAACAGAATTAAAGAGGCAGAAAATGTAGCCGCCACAAAGACCGCGGACTTTAGTCGGAAGAAGTTCACCAATCATGAGGCCGGGTAAAAGGAAAAAGCCTAGGGTATTAAAAGCGACGTAACCGAGAATAAGAAACGGTGGAGCAATTCCCGTTCCAGGGCCTTGACTAAGAAGGAAGGCAAGAGCTAGCGTACACACCGCTGTACCGATACCTGAGACCAGAACAAGGAATCGCCGGGTTACTTTTAGCAGTAGCAAGCAGGCGACTATTGTTACTCCTAGTCGAACACATGCGCTCGCATTCGCTGCCACCTGAAATTAATTTTAAATATATGAGATTACACTTATTCAAAAGTGGCGTACATTTTTAAAATTTCATTTGTAATAAAATTTATTAATTATGTTCAATTTGTTGGTATATTATGTTACCGTTTGCACTATTAGTGGTCTTGATTAAAAACTCTGTTTTAAAGTTAAATATAGTATTATAACTAATATAGTAGGTATATAAACTAGCCTAGTATAGTGCAGTCTAGTAGTAAAAAAAAATATTAAAAATTATAAATGTTAAAAATTGATAATATGAAAGCATAGAGTCATAAAAATTATTAAATTGTTATTTACTTGAGGGTCAAGAGATCCTCCAGTGTCTTTGACAATATCAACAGCGTAGAATATAACGACATAGCTTCCAGATAAGATTTGTAGTATGTTGAACGCGTTGATAAGAAGCAGTGGCTTCAGTACCGGTGGCCGAAGAACTGTAGCCAAAAAACGGATACTCTCCTCGCCGCGTGCCTTTTCTTTCTCCCGGGCTGATATCAATTCATGTAGTTCCCGCTGGGCCTGTTTATGTTAATAATATGTTAATTTCTACTTTTAAATAAATTTTGCATATTATTATAATAAGAAGAAAGACACTGGGCTTTCCTATAGTCCATAGTTACTGACCAATCGCGAAATTTCGTATACGCTATCTAGCCGAGCTGATTAGGGCAGTTTTACAAAATCAAATATCAAAATCAATCAAAATATTTTATTCGTTATAAGGTGATTACACACACTCAATGAAGGTAAAAAAAAAATGTCTCGGTAGACATCTACAATTTCATCATCTATTTCATCATCGGCTTTACTAAATATTACAAAAATATAGTAATGTTCGTAGTGTAAAAAAAACTCGGTACTCTTTTTAACATATCAAAACTTACTCGAAATGATATGTACCTATTATAGTTGGACTGGGTATACCAGTTTGTCTATATGTATGTACCTACGCTATGTGTTTTTACAATTCTTCTTTGTAATTTTGAATTAAAAATTTGTAAATTTTCGATACATATTATAAATTTAATTTTACTACGATTTTCAATAAAATTAGTAATCAAAATATGCAATTTAAATTACAAAAAATGTTTGAAAAAATATAAAACATTATTTTTTGTATACCTTTTGTTTGAATTTTTACTACTTTTTGTTAAAATCACATTTGTTTTGTCAATCTGCAATTCTGGTTTGTAGTTTTGAATCTAAAATTTGCTTTATTTTCAATACGTGTTTAAAAAATGTTGACATACATATTTAAAGTTTAACTTGAGTGCAATCGTCAGTCAAATTACTAGCAAAAATTTGTAATTCGAATTGCAAATAAAGTGACTATCATACAAAAAAAAAATCTAATGCAATCTTCCGATAGACCTGTTAATTTAGTAGCATAATAAATTTTGGTAAAAGTTGTGTAGTAAAATTATAATAGATTTTTGTAATATAAATATAAATTTGATAAATTTGTTTAGTAAAATTAGAAATAATGTATAAATAATATTACTAAATAGGGTTAACTGATAGGTAATTTTGCGACAGATGATTTGTAATATTTTCAAACTGAGTTGTTGTAAGTTTTGAAGTAAAATTACAGTTCTGAGTTCTTTTATTTCAAAAGGACGGTGCGTGAAAACTTCTTAATCAAATTTAGTAAAATTACTACGGAACTTTTGAACAGTGTTGAAATTCTAGTCACATGGTGCTACAAAAAAATATTGAATGGCTACATTTTTTAAATATATTATTGTAGTGTTAACTCGGAATGTAACTATTTTTTTATTTTATTTTATGAGTAGTGCTTAAAATCTATTTATACTACATAAATACATACATAGATGTAAAAAGTAAAATATTTAGATTTTTTCATTAGTTTTTTATTAATTAAGTTTCTAATTACGTACTAAGTTTCTAATTATTTATTTATTTAATGTTTTATTACACCATATATAGGCATTGTCTACCAGCCAACCTCAGGTACAAGAGCGGACGTTTGGTTGTGTAAAATGTAAAACTGTGCAAATTCATATTAAAAAAGGCAAAAGAAGATATATTTTTTAAATTTCGATCGTAAGAAATACATATTGTGAAATCTGACAGTGATAGGTCCCTAACGCTTTGGGTGAGAGTCTTGCACGCAATGTTTTATTCAGTCTGTAAAAGGCATATTTATAAATTCGCCTCTATCCTCACTTACGACATATTTACCTTCATACATACAATTTATGTAAGTAAAAAACCATTGGATTTATTGTAGAAGAAAATAACTAATAATAATAAGATAACGTATTCAGATTCTGCGCTTAAGCATAGTTGACAAGAAAAACTCTTAAAATCAACGGATTACAACTAAACGCTATTTCAAAGAGATACCTATTGAATTTGCCAGTGTTATAAATATGTCGAGAAACATGACATCAATTGCTCAGGGCGATCTTATTGAGCTCATTAACGGCGATTGTTGGAATAAATACCAATGTTCCAGTACTATAATAAAAACAAAGTACTTTATTTCAATTGCGACATATCACGTAAATGGAACGTGTCAAGCTTTCATAATACTTATATACCTAATTACCTACCTACCTATTTTAATTATGCGACTTTGCATTAATATGTTTTAGCCAAAATATATCGTAGAAATAATAGGTGAATATGTATATTTACTAGATGTACAGGATGACTGGTATATTACTATCAATATTTAAGGAGAATACTCGGTACATGATTCTCATTCGAATTATTTAAAAAAAATAGGTAAATATTTATAAACTTTTAAGTAAAGTTACTCAACAATTATCTAATTATTTACGCGTCGTCTGGACACCCTAGCAGCTAGCTGCAATTTCGACACAAATCAGGTAGTTTACCTACTTTCAAACGCCGCCACGTGTTAACAGGGTAGCAGGATAAACAAGCATGATCCAGTCCCCCTTAATACTTTAATCCTGGCTTAGGATAGGCAAAAATACTAAGATATTTTACTCGTTTAAGCAACAAATTTGTTGACTAGGTAAATGATGTGAACTTTGGCAATTTTTAGATGTGAACAAGCGGCACAGTACAACACCTGTGCACGTGCCGCCGGCATGACTGGGAAAGTGTCAACGCTTTATTTATTTGAATTGAAATTTATGAAAATTTGTGTCAAAAATTAAGTACCTTTTTTTTACATAATTCGATTTTTGAAGTGAAACTTCTTTATCGGGGTTGGAAAAAAATTTAGTGTAACATTTTTTCGTTACGCGTCACATTTATCCATTACGCGCCATCTTCATACAATTTTTGCTCCTGAACAATCATCGTTCGTCATTCTGCGCCCAAACGCGCTCGTGGAAGCACGGGTGTATCGCTTTATCGCAAGTAATAATTACGTAAAAAAGGGAGTGCCTTGTGTATACTGTGCTTGAACGAAATTGATACTTTTTCGGACCGAAATAAAATAATTGTCTTTACGATGCATTTGGTTTATATTAAAAAATAAAATAAAAGGAACAAAACAACAATCTTCGCAATCTGTTGTCTTTACACTGCATTTGTTTTTTATTTTTATTTTTATTTTATATTTTATAATATAAAATAAAAAAGAAAAATAACGTCATAAAGAAGTTTCACTTCTTACGAGTGTACGCTAGTACACGCACACATTTTTTTTTCTGAAATTCGAGAATCATGTACCGAGTATTCTCATCAAATATTTACAGTAATTTACCAGTCATTCTGTATATAGGGCAATAAAACAATGTTTTTGACTATATTTGCGAATTTTAAAAGACTTACAGTGTCAGAGTCTCCTCGCAATCTCGACATAGCTGCCATAGCGTCGTGGAAACGTCCTCGTCTCGCTAGCCAAGTGGGGCTTTCAGGTGAGAAGCATAACGCTATAAATGCTAGGACCGGCAGCACTATCGATAAATAAGCCACCGACCGCCATGTTAGAGCACCTCCGAGAGCATACACGTAAAGTACACCTAATGAGTACGCTACAAAAGGTGTTCCTATGAGCAACCCTCTTAGTCGAGGCTCCGAGATCTCTCCTAAGTATACCTGAAACAAATAAAAGATTATTTTATAGAGGTAATTTTTACAATTTATAATGTTTTAGTAGACATAATTATTGTAATTGTTTTCAAATGTATAATATTAGGCTGATTCAAAAAATAAAAATATTTGATTTCAGTTGGTTTCACAGATGAATACGAAAAATGTCACAATTCGTTTATTAAATTCGAAATGATTTTGTTATGAACTTTTATATTTATTTTATGGTTATTATGCGGAAAACAAACATTGTTTAAATATCAAACACTTTTTAAACTTGAATAAAGTTTTCAGTTTGTAGCAATAGATCTGTTAAGAGCAAGGAATTTCTATCATAACTGGAACGCTCACTTATTAAAATTGTATATTCAAATATGCACCTTGAAACATTTGACATAAGGTTGATATTGGCTTATAACATGTACCTAAAGTGTAAAATCGTTCCGAGCATTTCGTTGACAACCGGTATTTTGTTTCTTTCTTACGAGATTTGCCTTGAATCCATGGGAGAAAGAGATGCAATCCCGGGTTTAGGAAAGGTTTTGGAGTGTATGTGAGCATTCCAGTTTGTATATAAATTCCTTGGTTAAGAGCACAGAGCAAAAACAAAGGTTAAGAGTAATTAATTTAAAATAAATACGCACTTGTGAAGGTGCTGCAAGAATGCCGACCGCAAAACCACAAACGAGTCTTCCCAAAAGTAAAACAGCATGATGGGAAGCTGTACCAATAAGAATCCACCCTATTACCAGGGGTAGAGTAGATACTTGTAGAGTTTTCCGCCGCCCTATAGCTTCCATTATAGGACCTGATAATATTGATCCCAGTGGCGTTGCTGCTGAGTGGACACTCGCTGTTGATATTTAGCCATATTTATATTATTAATATTACATATACCTACATTATGTCATATAATAAAAATTAAGTAACGAGCGATATTATTCTAAATATAAAGATATTATAAAATAAAGAGATATTATAAGATATTACAATATATAGATCTTTTGTAAAAATTTATAAAAAAATTAAAATTAACATTATATAATTTAAAAAACCGGCCAAGTGCGAGTCGGACTCACGCACGGCAAAAAAATCAAGTTTGTTGTATGGGAGCCTCTCTTAAATATAAAATTTTAATTTAATTTAATTATTTATTTTTAAACTGAATATATAACTAAATATCCTGTGCATGTTTCAAGCGTCTACCTGTTGCCGTTATCATTATCGAGCAAAAACGAGCAAAAAAAATCACGTTTGTTGTATGGGAGCCCCCCTAAAATATTTCTTTTATTTTAATTTAATTATTTATTTTTAAATTGAATATATAACTAGATATTCAAGCGTCTACCTGTTGCCGTTATCGAGCAAAAACGAGCAAAAATATCACGTTTGTTGTATGGGAGCTCCCCTTAAATATTTTTTCATTATGTTTTTTAGTATTTGTTATTATAGTGGCAAGAGAAATACATCATCTGTGAAAACTTCAACTGGCTAACTATCACGCTTCATGAGATACAGCCTGGTGACATACGGACGGACGGACGGACGGACGGACGGACGAACGGACGAACGGACAGCGGAGCCTTAGTAATAGGGTCCCGTTTTACCCTTTGGGCAACGAACCCTAAAAAGTATATTATACTGTGCAAAAATATACCTACATAATATTTTGCATTTGTATGGAAAGTAATAAAACAGTTTAATTAATTTATACACGTGTTATTTATAAATTGCTTTCTGGGTGTCTTCATTAATTTTTAAGAACTATGAGCATTATAGACATAATTAGGTCGGGGAAAAAGTTTCTTCGTATTTTATATACAAATTCATGACTTTTCTTATATACATTTAGTTATAATATATGTATATTAATGTGCTATTTGGTTCGATAACTTGTTGCCATCTTGTAAATAGTGACATAATCCCGTTCATTTAGATATCTGGGGATTTTTGATTAAAAAAATGCGACAAGTAGTTTTGATAGTACTCTCTTGATGTTAACCTAACACTATCAACAGAATTCTTAAAAGACCGAAACAGGTAAAAATTTGAGGGTGCAAGTTCAGGACTATATGGTGGATGCATTAACACTTCCCAACCAAGCTCTTTCAATTTTTGATTTGCGGCCAAAAATGTGTGTAGTCTGGCGTTATAATGATGAAAGACCGTTCCTTTTCTGTTGATCAATTCCAGCCATTTTTTCTCAATTTCCTGTTTGAGTATCATTAGTTGTTGGCAATAGACATCCAAATCTATGGTTTTGCTCGGCGGTAAAGACCATAACGAACGATGTCCTTCCAATCCCACCATACCCACAGTATCACTTTATTGCGTGCTAGTCCGGGTTTTGCTACAGTCTGTGTAGCTTGACTATCGTTTGATCATGATCTTTTTCGCACGTTTTTGTCATAGGTAATCCACTTTATATCACTAGTTATCAATCTTTCCAAAAATGGTCCAGTTTCCTTACGTATCACTTTCAATAGAGAATTGCAAATGAATTGCAGTGAGCTCGTGTGGACCCTAAATATCGACTATATATTATTATATATTATAATAACTTTTTCACATGGGTTAAAACTGTTCACCCATCAAGCCTCAGTTCCTCGGCTATGTCATAACTACTAGTATGCATATATTGCTCCACTTTTTCAAAAATCAACAATCATCAACTTTATCTGTATGAAGGCGACCAGAGCGAGCTTCATCGTTGACATCAAAATTCCCAGACTGAAAACGCTTGAACCAACTTTGTGCTACTCATACTGATACTGCATTAGGTCCATAAACGTCACAATTTTTTTGAGTAACATTTTCCCTTTTTTATTACAAAAACTTTAGAAAGTATCGAATTTCTTCATAAGATTCACTCATTTTAACGGATAGAAAAACAATTCTTTTTTTTTTCTTTTCGTTCCTTTTGGAACAGGCTAAGACCAAAGGCCATGCTGCCTATTCTGTCGTAATCAATGGGTACGTTCGCGGGCCCTCTTCTAAGTGATAATTCATCACTTTTATAGGATTTTTTAATCTATGCATTCCACAGACCACATGCGCGGAAATGATACTTCTTTAATCAAAAACTGAATTTAACTGTCAAACTTTAGTAAATAATTGTTTGCTATTGTTCATAAAAGATAATAAACAAAATTACTTTCTTACATTTATTCACTACTTATTTTAATTAAAAACTGATAAATAAAAAACTATTGCGCATGTACCATTTCCGTTTCCGCGCATGTGGTCTGTGGAATGCATAGATTAAAAAATCCTATAAAAGTGATAAATTATCAATTAGAAGAGGGCGCACGAACGTACCCTATATTGTTTTAAGAAAAATTAAACGTCTTCCGTTTTTCCTTTATTTTGCAACCAAGTATAGTGCAATCAAAGATATTTTTATTCAATTTTATACATACAAAATATGAAAAGACTTTTTCAACGGCCTATTATTAATTAATAAATCGATCATTATTGTTCATTGGGTGACATATTATTTAATCTTTTGCAGCACGCGATACAAAATATTCTTCTGTAAAATAAAATACTCTTACCATACGAATTTATTTGTATGAATAAATAGATATTGGAATTTAAGTGTATTTGAATTATCAAGGTTGGGTCATAACCTTGATACTGTCATGGGTGAGCCATCATTTACCACTTTTTATAGAACAACTTTATATTATAAATTTGAATTTGTATTGATATAATTTTGTTATAAAATGAGGAGTTCCTCATTTTTATAGAAGCTTTTTGATTAACCAGTTTGGAACGAGTTTATTTGCACGGAGTTCCAAATCAAAGTCGATTAAAAATGGGGGTCATGTGAATGTGTGTAAATACGAAGTACGTGTACCTATACGATAGTGACTTTAAAAACATAAAATATACTCTTTCTCATATCTTCTTTCTTTCAAAACAATAACAATCGATTTGTATGTCAGGTTGATTAGATAAAAATCTGACGTGTTTTATTTTGACTTAGGAACTATTCGAAGTTACAGATATCCGATAATTTCGATTATGGATTATTATAGAGCACCATAATATATCTATTTGCGTAGGTAAACATTGTTAGTTTTATTAGGAGGTATTTACCACAAATAAATAAATAAATAAAAATAAAACCATATTTATGATTTGAATAATTTTTGTATACATTTACTGCTTATTGATTTTTTTTTTAAGTTCATACGTTTATTAATAATATTACTTAAGTTTTATTATTATTATAATTATAAGATATAAAGAGCTAGCATATTTTATGTCCGAAACTAGACGGAGCGATTTTGTTATAAAAGCGACTATAGTCGGATCGCGGAGCAGGAAGAATTTCGTACTATTGACCTTTAACTAACTGTCTCTATCACTACCGCGTCCGTCCGCATATACGTATATACATATATATATATATATATATATATATTGCGTCTTGCTCGTACAATGTACGAATGACATATTTGTGTACAAAATGACACTAAAATTGCTTATAGACTATAGAGTAATAACTAGAGTTGGAAAAAATCATGATTTTTTAAAAAATCAAATAAAGTACGATTTTTTAAAAAAATCCTAATTAATCACGATTTTTTTGATTTTTTCATTTTATTATTTAATTTAACTATATTTTTGCGAAAAAATTGAACGCGCCCTCAAGGGATTACGCCGACACAGAGCGGGAATTTACAGAATCGGCTTCACTTTCTGAACTCTCTCATCTGCTAGTTCTTCGGCAAATGGCGTAGATTGCGAGGAACCGTCTCTTAAAAAAAAGAAACTATCTGGAAACTTAAGCTCCTTTATAGTAACAACGTCAAAATCTACAAAAGAAACAATAGACCGACAAACAGCAAAGGCCATGTTTGCTACAAACTGTAGCTTTAGAAGTATTGAACATCGAGAAGTAAAAAAAGCCATTTCATTATTACGCCCAGGGTATATCCCACCATCTTGGAAGGATATATCAGGCAAATTATTGGATCAAATATACCTCGAAAAAAAAGAACGATGTGCCTCTAATCTATCTGGCAGTTATGTGAATATGTCTATAGATGGGTGGTCTACGGTTAACAATGAACCGATTATTTGCGCTACTATTACGACGGAGCAATCCGAAGTAATTCTTTTTGACACGATAGATACCACAGGAAAGCCGCACACTGGTGAATACCTAGCCGAACTTGCTGAGGGTATGATAGAAAGATTAAAGTCTCAATATAATTGTAATGTTGCAAGTTTTGTTACCGACAACGCTGCGGCCATGGCTAAAATGCGGAAAGAATTAAAAAATAGTGATACAATAATCACATACGACTGTTCTGCACACTTGTTGAACTTACTTTTCAAAGATTTAGAAATTAGCAGTATAAAGAAGCATGTTGTGCAAATAATAAAATACTTCCGAAACAATCATGCAGCTAACAGCTTGTACAAAGCGGAAGGAGGGAAATCATTAGTGCTACCACAAGATATTCGTTGGAATACTGTAACTGATTGTTTCGAAGTCTTTGTGTCTGAATGGCAAAAGCTACTAAAAATATGTGAAGAGAACAGGGACGTCATAGATCATGTTATTAAAGGAAAAGTTGAAAATATGGTCGTAAAGAGGTCAGTGGAAGATTATCTAATAATTTTGAAGCTAATATCTGTTACATTGGATACTTTACAAAGAAATAATGCAAACTTGTCTACTGCTGTAACGGCTTGGAAGAAGCTTGGAGCTAAATTTGAAGAAACTGATTTAAATATTAGCCAAATGTCAAAGTTTCAAAAGAGATATAAGCAAGCAATGTCCGCCAGTCACTTTTTGGCATTTTTATTAGACCCAACCCAAACAGAATTCACACTGACAGATGAAGAAGAAGAAAGTGCGTTGGAGGAAGCACGAAATCACTATGATGGTTCAGTTTTGCTACAATTGATAGTAAAGCTTAAGTCTAAATCAAAACCATTCAAAAGTGTGATGTTCGCAGAAGAAATACTAAAAAATGTGACACCACTAGAGTGGTGGGTGTCACAGAAAAATATATTTAGTGAAGAGGAACAGTCAAAAATTTTCCTAGCGGTGAAGCAATTGTTTGGGGCGATAGCTTCTTCAGCTGCTGTGAAAAGAGTGTTTTCCACCTTTGGAATTGTTCACAGCAAATTAAGAAACCGACTGGGAATTGAAAAGGCTGGAAAACTAGTTTTTTTATTTAAATATTATAATAATGATATTGATTTCTCAGACTTTAACGACCATAGTTTGTAACTTAAATTAATTTTTAAATCTGTTTTTTATGTTTATTTCTGTAAAAGAAAGTGAAATTAAACATTTTTGATTAAATCAATGATTTTTATTGAAAACATCATTTGATTTAAATTGTGATTTAAATCATGATTTAAATCAAAATGATTTATTCATACTAACCCTGGCTAATAACTCCACTTCTAGACGGTACATCAACATGAAACCTACGACAGATTTTAAGTTAGACCTCCGGCATCACAACTTTGAAAACCGCATTCAATTTCGTGCAGCAGTTTTTGCGTGATGCCGGAATAAACAAACAGACGGACAGACTCACAGAAAGATAAAAATTCAGAAATAATTGCTATAGCTTCTATGCTATCATAGATAGATGATAGATGAGATATCATATAGATAGATGAGATATCATAGATGATGAGAGCTCTCGTATACCTACAGAAATTTGATATTCGATAGTTTATAAACAGTGAGGTCTGTTATACCAAACTGAAGTACCTTCTTAAAGAATTTAATTCATCGATAATCACCTGGATATTGTATTTGATAAAAAACAAAATAATTTTAACATACAATTATATTACTATTTATTCCTAAAAAATAAAATATAAAAATTGAGACGAGTTTTCTTACCATTACGTAAAATATATATACAGGGTGACTGGTGAATTACCATCGACATTCGGGGAGAGCGCTCGGCGCACGGTTCCCACTCGAATCATGTAAAAAAATAGGTAAATATTAATAAACTTTTAAGTAAAGTTACTCAACAATTATCCAATTATTTACGCATCGTCTGGACACCCTAGCAGCTAGCTGCACTTTCGACACAAAACAGGTAGTTTATCTACGTCCAAACGCCGCCACGTGTAAACAGGGTAGCAGGATAAACAAGCATGATCCAGTCCCCCTTAATACTTTAATCCTGGCTTAGGAAAGGCAAAAATACTAAGATATTTTACTCGTTTAAGCAACAAATTTGTTGACTAGGTAAATTATGTGACTTTGGCAATTTTTAGGTGTGAACAAGCGACACATTACAACACCTGTGCATGTGCCGCCGGCATGACTGGAAAAGTGTCATCACTTCATTTATTTGAATTGAAATTTATGAAAATTTGGTCAAAAATTAAGTACCTATTTTTATTGCATGACCCGAATGGGAACCGCGCGCCGAGCGTTCTCCCCAAATATCGATGGTAATTCACCAGTCACCCTGTATAGGTAGATTAGTAGACCAACCACTAATTTGTGTATCGAACGTAATTTAACATAAAAGTTTTACTGACTTGATTTTTAGAAACATATCATTATAATTTTAGATTAATTGTAGCTATACGCTAAGAACAAAAGGAAGAAAAAATAACGCTTACCTATCCAAGAACCCATTTCATCATCAATTCTCATAGAGGAGTTTTCTTTACGTAGTTGTGGTAAGGCGACAGCTGAAAATCCGATTGGATGACCTGCACCCACCGACAAAATCAGAACCGCGCAGGTTATAAGACACTAAAAAAAATATTAAATTGACTAATTTATTATTTTATAAGAAATATTTTCACGTCACGTATTTCATTAAAATGGTGTACATTGTACAATAAAACTTTATTATAATATAAACTATTTAATGAAAGAAAAGTTGCAAAATCTGATTATCAAAAAAAAAAAAAAAGAAACTACTACTTTTTGCCATTAGATACTCCGCTCGTTTTATTTTTACTAACGATTTATTTACATATCTGACGTTTTCATATTCTTTGTACTTGGTTAAAACAATTTTTGAAAAACATTACCGTTTAATACAGTCCGATTATTTCCACTTTGACACTCGGGATGTCTCGGTTTAAATCGTAAAGTTTCGTATTTTCACATAGAGTATATAAAATCCTTGAAATTACTCACATAAAATATTTAAATCCAGGCCTTTTTTTGTCAATTCTTTTTGGGGGCACGCTAATTCTCGAAAGTTGTATCCATAATTTTTTGTATCCCCTCCTCACCCCTTGCCAAAAATCTATCTAACATGATATTTTATTTGTAGGATGCGTTTCTGTATTTTCTAATAAAATACCTTATATTAATTTAATATAGGTAATTAGTAATAAAATCTCAACCTAAGTATAAAAACTTCTTTAATATTCTAAATATTCCAATAGACTCTAACCAACTTTTTATGACATATGTAACGGGTTAACTTTCAACATCAAAGGAATTTATTTTGACTGAAATTATCTGTAATTTATATGGTTTTATGTTGAAAATAAATTTGGTCATGGCCGTGACAACGTCTAATCCAGCTTTGTATATTAAACAAGGTAAAAAGCTTTATAGTCAAACTCGCGAAATCGTAAATAATGTATATAGATATTTTTGTAAGAAAGTCAAAAAATCTCAATACAATTATTTCGTAAGGGTACTTCAGAGAGTCAGTGATACAACAAGAATTGTTATAACAACCGTAAGGAATGTATTGAGAGAAAATGAGGCTCACTGCGATAAAGAAAATACGGTAAATATTCGGTATCGCGCCACCTGCACCACCGATTTTGAGGCTAATTTTTTTTTTAGAGGTGCGTTATGACTTCAAAACATCATAACTAGTGTTGTTATGATGGCGTATGACCTTTTTTGACCTATAAAAAAAAAAAAAATCGTACTTATTCGGTATCGCGTCACCAGCCATAATGGGGCTGATTTTTTTTAGAGGTACTTTATGACTACAAAACATCATAACTAGTGTTTTTGTGATGGCGCATGACCTTTATTGACTTGAAAAAATTTTTTTTTAAATTATCGTACAAATAATTTTTTTGTTATAAGATTATCGAAAGATATGTTTTTAATGTTATGTTATTAGGTTTTTTTTTATTGATAGGTTGTTAGGTCTTTTTTTTTGAGCGTTACTTCTAGTTTTAACAAAGGCATTTATCAATAACTAGTTTTTTAACTAAGGACGACGCGTTGTAACTATAGAGATATAAATTACCTTTATGGTTGTAACTAAAAAAAAAAAACCTAACAACCTATCTATAAAAAAATCTTTCAATAATCGTAATTATTCGTACGAAATTTTTTTTACATTTTTTATTTTTTACGCCAAAAAAGGTCATGCGCCATCATAACAATACTAGTTATGATGATCTGAAGTCATAACGAACCTCTAAAAAAAAATCAGCCTCAAAATCGGTGGTGGCGCGATACCGAATAATTACCGAAAATACCAAGGCATAAGAAAAACTAAACATAAAATACCGGCGGAATCTGAATGATTTCGATTAGGTACTGTGCAATACGTCGAATGGTTTACGATTTCCATGACATATTTAAAAAAAAATACTACCTATTCTCAAGTCATTACGCGAAAGATTAAGAGAAGATATCGACTTCAAGGGTTAAATTTCTACTTTGCGAAATATCATTCGAGATATGGGGTTCAGATTTCAGACAAAAAACAGAGAATAATCGCAAAATTTTAATGCAGAAACAAGACGTTCGGTTAAAAAAAATAAAATTCCTGAGAGAAATTCTGAAATTAAGCGCTGCTGGTAAAAATATCGTTTATACAAACGAATCATCTATTCACACTACACATTTCAAACCCAAAAGTTGGATGGAGCTCTCTTGCTAGATTAGTCAGCGGACCCTGAAGAGCTATATAAAGAGATGAATATATCTATCATAAAGAGATAAATGCGGACAAAACTAAGAAGTGGTTGCGAAAACAATTGATTACTAATTTACCACAAAATAGCGTTATTGTGATTGGTAATACATTGTACAACAATAAAGTTGTGGAGAAGTCACTAAATGCAAATACCAATAAAGGAGATATGATGACTTGGCTAGAAAGGCACCAGATTCCTTTTATAGCCGGTATCTAAAAACTTCAACTTTATGATGTTATACACCGCCATAAAGATAATTATTTTGAGTTTAATGTGGATAAAGTTTTAGGAGGCCTGAAGAATGGACGAAAGTTTGCAATCATGCCATTAAATGCGAAAACGAATTTTTAACCCAAGAAGAGAAGCTGGATGTGTTTAGTGACAATTTTATTATCAATGTCTCTAATTCAGATTGTAATACTGATTGAGACAGTATGGTTTCATTATGACTTATACAATTACTACTTATTATAAATAACGCTTTTAAAGAGATAAATTCCCTTGTATGAATTAAATATTTGTGTTTTTAGAAATGCGATGTAATAATGAAATCGCCACATCTGTGTTATTCATAGATCTACTGTAAAAAATGCCATGTTGTCCGGTGATTTACATTACTGTTTTAGAAGGTTTTAGACTATAATATCCTAGTAGGATGTTTTGAATATGCAGCAATGTATCTCGTGTCATTTGTAGTTTCGATCTCTCCCGATAATTTTCGAGTGTCAAAGTGGAAATAATCGTACTGTAGAAACAATCGAATAAATGTGTCATCACTTTACATTAAATCTTATAAATAATGAGCTTCAGATTATCCTACTATTTACTTTTCCTTGACGATAAAACATGATAAACATGTTCATATCGAACATGACTAGTTAAAATGTAATCATTGCATAACATCGATTTTACATTGATTGCTTTGTTTAGAAAATTTTCGATATTATCTGTCTGTCTATGTCATAAACTTGACGTTACGTTATAAGTCCCTCAATTTATCAACACACATGTGCTATCGGAAAGTACCGTCATATTAAATTAATTGTTATCCCTTATCTGGTTATTTGAGCTGGCAATCCACTTAATTGGGCTCAAATGGTGTTTACCCCTTACCGTAACCATCCTATATCAACATCGATTTAATAAAGTAAGAAAAGTTTGCGGATCACATGTTTTCTATTTTGACAGTAACAAGAAAGCAAATCAGCAAGATTTTTTTAAAATTGACAATGCATTAATCGCTATTGCTAAATCTATAAATCCACCAATCGAAAATTACACTGAGAGCCTGCAAACAATGCGTACCAGCATATTTTTGTTTGAAAGTTGCCATTGTTTTATGGAAAAATTAAAGTAATTCTATTGGAAATTGTTATAAAACTGATCATATAAATCTCTTGAATAGTTTAATTTGTAAATTTTATACCTGATTGAAAACACCACGGACGGATGAATAGGTTTCTCCTTTTACGTAAGGAGGTAGCGTCGCTGTGGAACTGATGCTTCGTAGAAAACTTTGAAGTGCTTCATATTCTTCCGCACTTCTGGCTTCTTTGCTGGCCACTTGTGGTTTACGGCCCTTCACTAACATGACTTCATGTGCGCCATCGCTATAAAAATGTTAATCAAACTTTAATGCAAAATCATTGTATCATACGTAGCACTCCGGTGTCCGCACTGGAGAAGTAATGGCGGATAACATTCCAATTAATTCCTCTCTTTTCTTTTTTAATGTGAAGTTCATACAATCAGTCCGTTCAATTATTATTTTTTGTTTACTCGATAAGCATTCTAATGGATAGGTACATACTTGAATATTAAATCTGTGGAACTTTAATACAAGCAGACTAATATATATATATATATAGAATTTAAAGTTCGTTTTAAGTTTCGTTTTACTTGGATTGGTAATAAAATCGATAGCTAGAAATATTACCTATTTTTTTATAAATTTTCAGACCCTCATTCAAAAAAAAAAAAAAAGAAAAATATACGCATATTAACAAAAAAACTAGAATATAGGGGCATAGCTGAAGGTTTTTTTCAGTTACTTAAAAAAAAATTGGCATGTTTTGGGGAGGAAATAGTCGACAACGAAATCCTATTTTGGTCAATAACTATCTACCTAACACGGTCTGAGCTGCAGTTGTCCCTTTCTTGCTATTTGTGGATAGGTCTGGTAGGTAGGTAGCGAGATAGGAACATTTTATTCAAATACCTATTTTTCAAAAGTCTTTCAGGTACGCTTGCCTCTTAACAGATATATGTATATTTCAACATAGTGAAATATGAGTACTAATTTTTATTGAATTAGTTGATTTACTATATACTATATTAGTTTTATTTGATATAGTATACCGGGTGTATTTGGAACGCTTGAAAAAACGAAGATATATGATAGTGTTGGCATGATCTGACATGATGTAAGGGAAAAAAACGCAAAAGGAACTTTTTTTCTTGCCTCTTTTCATAACTTTTTTTGGTATAATCCGGTTTGGGAAAAATAATGAAACAGAAATTTGAAGATAATGCTTTAAAATAGTCGTGTTTTGATAAAATCTTCAATACCCTGAATACTACAAGTTCATACGCTCCATCAGCTGACGGAGTACGCTCACCGGCCGGCGCGAGGTCAACATATGGCCCGGGAGCCAGGTAAAAATTTGGTTGGTTATTTCCTCTCGAACGATAATTGGTAAGACGCATTAGAGAGTCGCGTCATAAAGACTCGTGAACGTCAGCTGCGGTTTCGTTGGGGGGATGAGCGGTGGTACCCTACGACGCACGAAGAAAAAAAAATTATATTCAGTTATTTCCTCCCAAGTAAAAACGTGTTAAATTGTAGCTAACCCAATATCTTGAAGAAAAAAAACAATCAGCTGACTAATACATGGTGGATTATACGTCAGCTGGTCGGTCGAACGTGAAAAAAAAATTTATAATTTCAGTGATTTCCTCTCAACTAAAAATTCACATGATGATAGCTTATATGCAACTATGGATAAATATATATGTCAGCTGGCCGTATCTCGGTGGAAAGACCGTCAGCTGACACTTTGAAAGTTATAACGAAGGAGTTAAGCTGAAGCATCTATCGCCTACTTAAATGCGTCAGCTGACGAGGTTTCCCTCGACTCACTGCTAGCTGACTTTTTTTATTTATCAAAGCAGTACATTAACAATAAGCTCACAAATTTTCATTTGAGAGGAATTGACGTATCTTAAAATATTCGGCATTACGCTCAAATACGAGTGTTCCGATGACATAAATATTCCGTATAAATACTTTAAAAGTAATAAGTACCTATATAATTAAATAACTTAAAATATATAAGGATAAGTAAATTGATACATTTATACTTTATTAATTATAAAAAAGTAATTAAAAATAACAATGTAAGTTAATCATTTTCGTTCTCGGCTTGGCTTGCATCACTCTCATCTCTCTCTGATCCACCATCAGAGTCGCTTTCAGAACTGTCTGCTGTAATGTTTTATATATATATATATATATATATATATATATATATATATATATATATATATATATATATATATATAATTAAGTCTAAAAATCACAATGAGTTCAGATAAATTAAGATAATTAATATAAGATATTATGATTATTCGTAATTTTGATGATGAAGCCAAATTAATAGCGGACAATTTTGTGCCTATTTAGAGTTTCGTTCTTAAGGAGAACACTCCAAAATCAATTTTAATCTCTTAAAAAATAAATAATAATAAAATACAAAATTTTCAAGTATTATACTACTTTATTAAATATTATAATATATAAGGAACAATAAATTACGTCTTGTATTTTTTCTTTGTAGGTACTTATTATATAAATATCATGATTCTCTCTTTTTTGTTTTTTTTTTTTTAATTGAATGCCAAATTATACCTCCTGAGTTTTTACCAAAATAAATACTTGATAAAGTAAAATATAGGAAATCCTATTATATTTTTCTCGTAGTTATAATTAGTAATTTGTAAAAATAAAATAAATTTCAAAAGACTTTTGTTGCTTCAATTTTTAGAAATAATGACAATATTTTAAGATACGTCAATTCCTCTCAGATGAAAATTTGTGAGCTTATTGTTAATGTTCTGCTTTGATAAATAAAAAAAGTCAGCTAGCAGTGAGTCGAGGGAAACCTCGTCAGCTGACGCATTTAAGTAGGCGATAGATGCTTCAGCTTAACTCCTTCATTATAACTTTCAAAGTGTCAGCTGACGGTCTTTCCACCGAGATACGGCCAGCTGACATATATATTTATCCATAGTTGCATATAAGCTATCATCATGTGAATTTTTAGTTGAGAGGAAATCACTGAAATTATAATTTTTTTTTTCACGTTCGACCGACCAGCTGACGTATAATCCACCATGTATTAGTCAGCTGATTGTTTTTTTTCTTCAAGATATTGGGTTAGCTACAATTTAACACGTTTTTACTTAGGAGGAAATAACTGAATATAATTTTTTTTTCTTCGTGCGTCGGAGGGTACCACCGCTCATCCCCCCAAAGGAACCGCAGCTGACGTTCACGAGTCTTTATTATGCAACTCTCTGATGCATTCTACTAATTATCGCTTGAGAGGAACTTGGTCATGCAAACCTGTTACTGGCTCACGGACTAATACTCTCGCACCGGTCGCGCGCTCGCGTCTCCGCTCGCGTCTCCGGTGCGATTTATTGCTTTAGTCGTTCATCGTTTTACTTTTTACGAATAAATTCAATAACAACCCTCCTATTTTTTGTAATTATTCTTTTTGTTGTGAATGTACATGTTACGCCCAAAAACCTGAAAACCCAACGCATTGTGGATACTGTAAAACACATGAAATACATAACACACGAAACACACAACAAACAAATTATGCAAACTACCACAACACGTTGTGGACTTTCTGTATGGTGGTTTGTTTTTTTTCGCTCAATAAGCCTTTTTGGTGTTTGAGCGTAACATACAAACTGCACGCTGAACAATAAACACTGCTACTTATACATTTTCGTACGAACTTCATTAAATATTCATAAAAAATATCTTTACGTACTACTACAAAAAGAATAAATGAATACAAACATTGTTTTCTAATATTTACGCGAATTTCACTCATTACAATGAAACTACATACTGGTACATACAGGTAGTAATAACAAGTTTACCTATTCGCGCGTCCGCGGCGGCCTTTTGTAAAGACATATTATGCCGTCTTTGTCGAATGCCGACTTGCACAAATTCCACTGCCCGCGCCGCTGTAAAGGCTGGTTTACATTGCGGGTTCACAAAATATTCGCGTTTCTGATATAAATGGTTATATGCATTATATATATATAGTATAAAAATAGGATATTATTAGGTTTAAATCTTTTCAAGCGTTCCAAATATACCCGGTATATATAAATATAGATAAATCAGAGTCTAGAGATCTATTGTTGTATGAATAACTCCTGTAAGTCGCTTTCGTTACAATAATATACATAAGTATTTTTATAATTTGAACTAGGTGAGAATTACAATTATAAAATTTAATTGACTCAGTAACATGTAGACGACTTCTTTTATTTTTCTTATTGAATTTTTAAATACCAATAATTGATGTATTTTAAAAAATAATACCTACTTGGTAACAATTTTGTCTTTCCTTCTCGTGTTCATACAATATTTTTTATTGTTTTTGTTAAAATTATGTTACCTATATTCTGTAACGTAACTCCTTATTTTTTTTTAACATTTATGTATAAACACAAATTAATGTAAAAATAATAATAAATAAATCGTTATCGACCAACGTAAATTTATACTGAATGATGATATTTTAAGAAAGTGATGTCAATTTTATTGGTATAGTATAAATCTAAATAGCTAGATTGAAATGAACTTGATGCAAAATACAAGTCAACAAAGTGTAATGTATAAGATAAGTATTTAATGTACTACTATAACTTTTAAAGCAAACTAAAGTGAAATATTTTTATTGAACAGATTTTTTTTGTTAATTTCAATTTTTTTTGTGAAGTTCTTAGCGCAAATTAGTTTGATATATATAAAGATATTATACATAATTAATTACAAGAGCCGTAGCGAAAAACCAGCTCCACACAGGTCGCGTCATTTAATTTGTACGGCGAGAGCACGAAGCGACGGCTTACATAGTCCCTCGAGTCCCTCGACTAATTAATCTGCCACCATCCAATTTGGTCGAAACCGAAAGTATCAATAGGAGTAATATTAAATATAAGCTTAAGAAATTTCATCTTTCAAGGATATCTTTTGAGAAAACAAATTCATAATCAATTGTATGATCACTAATATTGCTATTTGTATGACCTATTGTAACTGCACTTGAGTTTGTTTTTATAAAATGTGATTTATAGATTGTAGAATTGTACAAACCTTAGTGGTTTTCTTTTGCTACTCATAATTATAATTTTGTATACATTATGTTTAATATGATAATGAAATAAAATAAAAAATAAAAATTATAACAAAAGATAATATTCTTTTTTAATTTTAGTGTTTTCTTAGAATTTAAGAGTAAATAACAAGAAATGCATTAATGTGTTTAACTTTATCTTAACACAACGAATGTTTAATATTAATTGTAAGATTTAATATTTGTACATGTAAATTCTAAATGATAAATTATATTTTCAAGTAAACAGAGGTAGCTTTAATACACAAATGTTTACATCAACTTGGAGTTATTAAAGAACAAGGAATTTATACAGACCGTATCCATTTAATTTCGATTTTAATTCATTATTATATTTGTAATAAATTATCTGGTTCATATTTGTCGATTTTGCGATAAATAATCATAGCCTTCATGGGAAAAATATGAATAATTAAGAAATTCTTACCTTTGGATTTTTATTATTCGTAACCTCCGTTGGTAATATAAAGCGTATCCAAACAGTAGTAGAACCATTTTACAATAATATTTATCTTAACCAATTAAAGGATGTAAGCAAGTCCTACGTCCTATTCCTGGACGCATCAAGTGATACTGGTTCACATTTAAAGATTTGTAATGACCCTTGACCTTAGATTATACGACACAATAATGTATTTATGTTCTTTGATAAGTAAAGACATACATATAAATATACAACGATATTATTGAAAAAGTGTCATAGAAATTACTAATGTAGTCCTACGCGGTCGAATCTCTTCCGTCATTATTATTTTCTAGTTTTTGGAATGTGCGAGTTAAATTGCGTCCGTTGGTGGGGTACGTGACCGGGATGTGTTGAATTTTCTACCGTCCGTTTTCAATAATCTAATTGTGATTTTGCTTTCTAGCGATAGATTTCTTACACGATTGAATTGAATGGGACAAATGGGAGAGAAACTTTTGTGAACAGGGCCGTCTTTAACCTATTGAAGGCCCTAGGCATATTAGGGTAATAAGGCCCCTATGACTTTGACAGAACACTATTTTCTTAGAATAGACAAAGAAGGTTTGGCGTAGAGAGAGGCTGCCATTGAAAAGGAAGGATCCTTAGACCAGACGGTGTTGCGTCTGGTGGGCTACGCGCCACTTAACGTTCGTTGTCGAGTTCTTGTATATATACTCAATCGCTTTGAAAACTTCGATATTGCGATGTAGGATGCGTCAGTTCATATGTGGCGAGATAGATGTCGCTACATCACTCCCCCTCCGAGACCGGAGGTCGATAGCAGGTTGAGTCGTCCATACATCTTGTGATGCTTGCCGGGCTAGTGGAATGTTCCAGTGAGTCGGAACCAGATGCCGCATAGTTCACGGTGAGTCGGAACCGTCTGCGGTGATGCCCCAGTGAGTCGGGGTGGTGCAGTGCTGCGTAGTGGCTGGCTGCTGCGTCGACCAGGAGAGAAGTGCGTCTCTGCTTGCTGACCGGCCGAAGTGCAGTGTGCTGTACCAAGGTCGCTGCGAAGGCTGTAGGTGATGGACCAGGAATGCGCGTCCGCTGCATGCTTGTGGTCAGGATACCCGTTGTAGCCTTAGATGCTGGCTGGCTGCATGACTCGCTGCTCGAAAGCTTGAAGAAGTGATGATGACGTGACGATGACGTAGATTTGCGAAGGCTGCGCTGACGATCACGTCGGGGTCACCAGTTTTGGCGTAGTGATGACGTTGATCACGTCGGGGTCACCAGTTTGGCGTAGAGAGGTGGCCTTTGAAAATGAAGGATCCTTCGACCAGACGGTGTTGCGTCTGGTGGGCTACGCGCCACTTAACGTTCGTTGTCGAGTTCTTGTATACATATATACTCAATCGCTTTGAAAACTTCGATATTGCGATGTAGGATGCGTCAGTTCATATGTGGCGAGATAGATGTCGCTACAAAGGTAAATAAACATGTTTCTATAGATTTTTATTATTTTCAATTTGGAGAAGGAGCGTTCCCCACTGCAGATAGTTACATCATGCTTAAAAGGAATATAATACGATTTCTACATTTGAAAATATGTCTTCAATTTTGTTTTCTTTCAAAATTTGATATATTTCCAACATGATATGAGTTTAATTAAAAGTCTATATCGGATTTTATCGCGTTTATTAAAACTTTACAGTTTACGGGGGCTCCCCCGAGATCATGGATGCTGTAAAGAGTCCGAAACGTAAATAATTTAAAATATTGTTAAACTGTAATGTTTTAATAAACGCGATAAAACAGTATAATATGAGTTCCTTCGATTTCACTGTGAATAATTTTCTAGTAGGTAACCACCTATTCTATTATATGCAGACACTCCATTTATAACTCTTTCACATTAACGTCTTCATAAACAAAGTCCGCAAATTCTGAGCAAATTTCTCTCAACTCTTCGGAATTCAGAGCTTTTAGACGAACAAAATATCTCAAAATGTTTATTAATGTTCTTATAGGAACTTACTCGCTGTTTTAGATGAAAGCTCAGAGTATCAATTATGGAAAGAAAGGTTTCTATTTTGAATTTCTCTCTTCCATTGAGTTCAATTAAAGTTGCAGAGCCATCAAAGAAAGCTTCTGGGTTTTGTTCTTTGAGATAGGTCCTTGTAGTCAGATTCCTGGTTTTATTCATTGGCAGACAATTCGAATTAAAAAAAACTTCGGTAATAAATATCGGTTATCGTTGTGATCTGGCAAGAACTAGTGGGCCCCTATTGATCACGGGGCCCTGGGCAAGTGCCCAGAGTGCCCAGTGGGAAAGAAGGGTCTGTTTGTGAGTGACATGAAATAAGAGCTCTAGATGTAAAGAATATTACGATAGTGTCTCTTTTTTTCAATTTTTTTTTTGTCACGGCTGACGTTTGTGACAGGATTTTCTTTTTTTTATATTATTGTAAGAAGCCATATTTAATAAAACCATGTTGTTTTATTTTATTTTCACAGGTGAGTAATTTATTTAGTTGTTTTGTTTGTAAATAATTTGTATTAAGCTAGTTATAATTATGCCTCGTCCATCCGCCCTAGATTCATAGAATTAGATTTATTTCCGCCTTAGAATAAGATTCAGAAAATAAAATTCATAGAATAAGCAAGACGCAAACTCAGTGTCTGGTCGGCCCACCCGACATCCGCTGGGCCGTGAATGTAAAGTCATAGATGTAGCCTCCAAATCGGTTACAGGTCTTCAATCATTTAATATTGAGTTAGTTTAGTTGAAAGACATTAAAGCCTTGAAATCAGTTACACGTTTTTTATTTTTTAATAATTTAAATTCATACTGTTCTCTTATATTTACGCGAATATTACTCCCCGAATGAGACCCCCGAGATCATGGACGCTGTAAAGGGTCCGAAACGTCGGGAAATAATTTAATTTAATTAAAAATCGTTAAACTGTAAAGTTTTAAAACAAATAAACGCGATAAAATCCGATTTTTAGACTTTTAATTAAATGAATTTAAATTAAGTTAGTTTGTTTAAATTATTTTCAAAACACTCCGAAACCAAAAGTAGGTAAATGTTGTAAGAACATATCGTAAATAAAACTTTTATTTTTACACAGAAAAGCACTTAGGTTTTAAAAGTAAAGAGAGTACACTATTATAAAACAACATTTAATAACATTGATCTATAATAGATCAATGTTTAATAATTATTAACTGTTTCCTAACCTAACCTAACTATAACCGCATGTCGAGCAACACGCTCTATGACAGCTTAAAACCTTAATGAATTAAAACGAATTCTCGATTTTCTTTTACATTTTAATGAATAATTGCAACGAAAAGAGGTTGTTTTTTTTTTAAATTAAAAAGAAGTTATCTAAGTGGCTGTACCTACTGCTAAATTATAATTGAACTATTTTATTTAGGAGCAGGAATTATTCGTTGTGCTCGAAGTGGCAATCTTAAAATACGGAAATGTTTAAAACTATATTTATATATTACCTATATATTCATTCTATTTGCATATTAAAAAGAAATGTCGTTGAAAATTTCATTTTATTAATGAAAAATTACTTTCCGTAATATTATTTAAAAAAAATCTTAAATGTCAAGTTTCATATTTAGTAACTGCAAGTATTATATATTCGGTAATTACTTTGTATCAACAATTACTTTAAAGGAAAGTATATTAGACACTATGTAAAAATGATAATTACTACGCTTTTACGCTTACGTAATTTGTTCAAATTAACTCACGTATATACAAGTACTTTAATGCAATGTAATAAAACCAGTTTTAGTTTTGTAAAAACGTTGCATGTAAGTAAAATTAACAAATGAAAACGTTTTAAACGTATGACATTTTTTTTTTAGTAAACTAAGACGGTGATTAGTGTTATTGTTCTTTTTTATGTAAATTGAACAAGTAAGCTGATTTTTAAAAATGTATACTCATTGCATGATATCTGTATACTAATATAATAAATTAATATACATAATAACCTGACGATGTCTTTGTCGAAACCGGTCGTGTAATTTATAATAAAAATAAAATAAAAAGTGGTAAAGTGTAAAAAATATTGTAGTGTTATTAGTAATATAATAAAGCTATAGAGTTTGGTTGTTTGTTTGAAACTACGAGCCGGTTTTGAAAAAATCTTTTTGTATCTCATAGCTACATTCATGAGGAAGGCTATAAGCTATTTCGCATTACGCAAAGTTATTACATGATTATTTTGTATGTAATGATCGAGTCCTGAGATAACCTGTCTGATAGTCCTGAGATAACTGTTCTGGTGGAGTGTTGCGAGTAGTCACCTTAACACCAGAGGTCGCGGGTTCGATTCCCACTCGGAGCAGATATTTGTATTTGTACAAATTTTTTTTTGATTTGGCTGTATATCCTTTTGGGTCTTCCCACCGTGATACCTCAGGGAGCTCGTAAAACCGTCTGACCGGGTCGCATTGAAGCTCGTGGGGGATTAAGCTCCAACTCCTTTCCTATATGGAGAGGAGGCTTTTACCCAGAAGTGGGACATTTACAGGCTAATTCAGATCGAGTCTTTAATTTATCACTAATTCACTATTACTTTTTAAACACAAATACTTACTTTAAAACCATTTATAAGATATAACGGTATCTAATGTGAAAATAATGCACACCTTTTCGTGTCTGGTTTGGGTTATGCAATATTTTACTTTAAGATGAATTCGGTATCAATAGAAAAAAAAAAAGAATAGATAGAATGTAATTTTAGTATTTATTCGTTGCATCTATTAGCCGAGCAAATTATAAAATGTCTTATTTAATAAAAAAATATCACCGAATAGATTCAGACGACTGATTTTATGTTGTGATAGATTTATATAACGATTTAATTGAATATAACGATTTGTTGAGACCAGAGATTTTATATAGATTTAGACATTGTAAACGCATTATTTTAAGATCTGTAATGTTTACAATATAATTTGTCTGTAATAATAAATAAATAAATATTTACATAATAGTTGAATTAAATCCATTTAATAACATTTCTTCAGATTGTTATTGTGTTATTAAAATGAATGTCTTTTCCTTCAAATAAAAAAAAATACTATAAGTATAAAAATTTTATTGAAATAAAAAACGGTTATAAATTACAATATTATTTATATTTTTGTGTTATCAAAACTCGTCTTGCATATAGAGGTAGGTAATAAAAAGGGTATCAATTGGTATGTTTAATATCGCAATCACATCAAGGTGTATTCCTTACATGGAGAACTTCTTTTTGACCTTATATTCCCTTTTAGAAAACAAGTATTCTTCGTTAAAAAAATCAAAAAACCCGACTGCGTAAAATACTCTTTATTATAAACTAAAAAGAATAAAACAATTTACTAGCTTTCATTTGATACCCATATTGCTACAGTAAGAAAAAAAAAATCAACTCCCCCCCCCCTCATTCCGCCATTTGCGGGCGTCATTTTGAAAATTTATATAGCCTATGTCACTACTACAATTTAGACGAATCCAACGACACCTCATATGTCAAAAACCGTCCAGCCGTTTCGGCTGTAGGGCGTGCCAAAGAAATGGACATACATACATACATACATACATACATACATACATACATACATACATATATACATACATACATACATACATACACTCGAAAAACATAACCCTCCTTCTGTCGCAGTCGGGTAATAAATAAATTCATTATCTAAAATTTACATCATATGTTTCGAAAGCAATTTTGAATATATATTTTAAAATGTTGCAATACTGTTAATCGTAAATAAAAAATTCGGCAAGCAATAGACAAGTCTTGTGAAATCAATTTGTCGTGACATTTAAGTGCAAATACAACTATACATATACTCGTAGGTATTTTTTATCATAGAAAATGAAGTAATTAATATAATTTATATCCTTAAACAATGTTTTTGTTATAATTATTCTCTGTAAACATTTAATATTTATTTATTTATTATTATATATAAATATTTATAGCTCTTCTTTTAAGAATAGTTATTAAATATTTTAAATTGTGTTTTAAGGAGTCTTTCGTTAATTATGACACATACGTAATATTTATTTGTGTAGTTGCACATTTTAGGTAGTCTGTAGACTGAGAGTACTATAAAAAAGGCATTATAATTGCAATTTATCTAAGTAGTGTTAGGTACTGTTAAATAAAAATATTCCATTGTATATACTTAAGTAAAAAATGACGACCGTTCTGGTGTAGCGGTGCAAGTAGTCGCCTCAACAATGGCGGTCGCGGATTCGATTCGCACTCGAGGCAGATATTTGTATTTGTATAAATATTTGTTTCCGGTCTGTGTGTATGTCCTTGTGGGTTTGCCTCGGAATGCACGTAAAGCCAGCGTTTCCGATTGTTATCAAAGAAATAACGATTGTTACTTATAGTGGGGAAAATATCTGCCAACTCGCAGTGGAGCAGCGTAGTGGATTATACTCCAACCTTTCTCCTATATGGAGGAAAGGCCTTTGCCCAGCAGTGGGAAGTTTACAGGCTGATTCAGTTCAGTTCAACTAACAAGTATAACGAAATATTTTTTGTAGCATACTAAATTATAATGCATAGAATTCGTTTAGATAGCCTTAGATAGATATAGAGCCTTTGGTACAAGGCTCTATTTAATTATATAACTTTGCGTTCTCAGTCTCAGTCTGTTACGATGTATCTTTTTTTCATTAAGAATCTAAGCTTATCCTTAAACAGAGGTTATACACTTACAAAGCGCGTAGCGTTATCCAATATTTTCGACAGGTAGAAACTCTATGTATGTATGTTATGTCTCATCTAATAAGTTATTACTACTACAACAGATTTATGTGAGGAGCATATTGGATGATTTTTTTATTTTTTGCATATAAACAAGCATCAAACTTTAAAGTACCTATTATTATATATTACCACTTTAAAAGTATTGCATAATATTTCTCCATCGCTTGTTGTCAATCAGGTGTTATATTATTGAAAGACGTACTAGATATATATTTATTTCATACAAATTAAACAATACAATTACCTACATATCTAAACGCTGCTAATTTGCTCGCAGTTAGTATGCGTAAGCCGTGGTTCTAACTTAGCAACAAAATTAACAACGCGATGCGAAAATATTGAGTAATCATTGTATTTAAATTGATATAACTTTCGTTGTCGTTTTAAAATCTTAAAACATTTCATTTCAACATCTTAAACATTCACATTCACGGAGTAAAATATATGTACTATCACATTTTGCTTAAAATTTAACGTTTAATGTGAGAGGGCGTAATATTTCAAGTTCGTAAAAGAGAACAGAATTGAAACCATTCATGACTAATGTAGAGTCGATTGGATACATTTTTATCACCGACGCGATACCTATCGCTATATGTATATGTTATGATAATTGTTACTGAATATTGCTAACACTGAAATTAACGATTATAAATTAAAAATATGTATAATAAACACTGGTATGTCTATTCCATGCTACAAAATACTTGTAACTTTGTATTTAAAACACTGAAATATTCTGCAAGTGTATTTCAGACGTTGAATATATTTCATACTATATTTTACATAATTTCATAATGTTAGACTTTCTACTTATAGCTTGGTTTTATTATATTAGGTATATACAAATAAATATAACGTCCGAATGCAAAAACATGTTTAAGAATTTAAAATATTGTTTTATTTACAGTTCATTTACAGAGTGAACTACCGATAAAAATAATTGAATTTAAGATAAGCTAGGATGACTGTCATATATTCATAGAATGACAAAACATTTTTTTTTAAATTTTCGTTTTATTTGTTTGTAATGTACTTCTAAATATGACGTAAATTAACTTAAAACTTATCTAACAACGTTCTCTAATAAATCACAACTTATACAAAATTTTATCTTAATCGGTTGAAAAGTTTTGTAGATGCATGGTAAATTTACACACATACAAACAAACAAACAAACAGCCTCTCACTCTAAACTCAAAAGTCTACTCATTCCATTTCATTTTACATTATTTAAAATTTGTTGAACAAGAAATTAACATTATATTTTAACATACCTATGTAAAAACGTACCGACCTCACTTGTGAAATGTTGAGCAATCGATCATTTTAGCCAATATATATATATATATATATATATATATATATATATATATATATATATATATATATATATATATATATAGATATAAGTAAGTAAAAATGTAATTCGTAGTATTCGTATATACTAGTCTAGTTAACAAGTGCCAGTTCAAATTTTTAAGAAAACATCGAAAAAAAGTAGCAGTAAGACCCTGATTTTGTTCAATTTTAAAATAATTTTTATTAATAAAGTATCCAAAGTAGGGGCTTACGCAAGCTAAAGAGCACCCGTTTTAGGCCGTATTTTTGGCCCTCTGAGAAAATAATATTGTTCCTATACTTCCGGGAGCTGAGACTTTTTTTAGGAAATTTCCTCCTCTTTTTAAATCAATTTTTAAACTTGAAAAATAATAATTAGTTTTTGAAATATTTGCAATAAACTAACCCCCTTTTTTTAAAGTTATTTTTTAAGAACTTTTGCAATTTTTGCAAGCGGAACTCGAAAAATAATAATTAGTTTTTGAGATATTTGCAATAAACTAACCCCTTTTTTAAAGTTATTTTTTAAGAACTTTTGCAATTTTTGCAAGCGGAACTTTTTTTTTTTTAAACCATTTAGATGCCATTCTGAATCGAATTACACCTCTATCATAATTTTCAGAGATTACTGAAAAAAGTTGACTAAAAAGTGTACTTGTAAAAGTCTAGTTAGACTATACTTGTTTCTCGGGTTAGTAATTTTCGGTTGTTTGAAATAAAAATTTTAAAAAATCAAGAAAAAAAAATCAGATCGTATTTTTGTTTAAAAAAAAATCATCAATTCAATATGTTCAGTTTGAGAGTTCTGCTGTCACATGTTTTTTTATTTTAAGATGTTTTTATCAAAATCATCATCATATCAGCCATTGGATATCCACGGCGGTACATAAGCCTCCCTCGTCGAAATCCAGAGCGACCGGTTCGAAGCAGCCTCAATCATACAGCTTCCGGAGACTGTCCTCAAGTCGTCTATTAAAACAGACGAATCTCTTGAGAACACTTTGGAGCCCTGATTCCATCGATTCTATCTTCCATCGCTCTATCGAGCGATAGAAGATACGATAGTATCTTTAATACATTTTGTATTAAAGACACGTATATCTTGTCTCAAAGATTAACATATCCGTCTGTTGATCTGTTTATATGCTTCAGCGTCACCAGAAGACTGCAGGTTTAATGAGCGTCGTTCTGCCATGAGGTTTTGAGTTTGGTCACAGAGCTTTCGGAGGCCACTATTTCAAGGTCTGTAAAATCGGTCACCGACTGTATGGACAGTTCACCAACCTGGTGTTTATAATTTATATCGTGCACACAAACGCAATCGTTAATGCAATCGAAACGATTAGATAATTTGAGCTCTCGGAGTTTTGGATATGTGCGTTAGGTGGTCGAAGTGCGGACTTCATAAATAGGTGATTACTCCCGGTTTTCAACCTATGGATCACGGAGAAGTCATTGAATATTTGACATCTAGTAGTCATGATGAAGTCTATCTCATTTTTAGAGGAACCATTGGGACTTATCTAGGTCCATTTCCTGTGAGGCGGCTTCTGGTAGAAAGAGTTCAACATAAAGAGCCCCTTCTTCTCTCCAGCCTCTGTCCTCTGGGATTCCGCTGTCCATATTCAAATTGCCCCACCCTCAACTCATCATCTCGCCTTTTGCCATCTTTGCGTTCAAATCCCCAATAACAACATTCAAGTAGGTTTCATTCGTATGAATGGCCCTACTTATTTCCTCATACATAACCTCTACTTTTTCATCTGGGTGTGACGAGGTCGGTGGGTTTGCCTGTATGACCTTCAGCGAGTATCTCTCAGACACTGTGAGTATAAGGTACGCAACCCTGTTCGACACACTTCCGATGGTCACAATGTTGCCAATAAGGGACCCGCGAACCATAAACCTGACAGACACCTCCTTGTGTCTGTTGGTTGCCCTCCTGGTAGCGGAAGAGCTTACCGTATTTCAGGGTTACCGTGTCCTCCCCCTGTCTTCGAACTTCATTTAAGCCCGGTATATCCGATTGTCACCTGTTCATTTCTTCTTCAAGCTCAACAATCTCTTCGTCAAACCTCAGAGTACTAATGTTATTTATCACCAGATTCAAGTGTCGTTTTAGGTGGTAACGGGTGGTAACTGAATCTCTTCCAGATATTTTTAGCACCCCCCGCCCTACCGTTAACCAGGCGCTACCGTAGCCTGGAATAGTAGGGCCATCGAAGCCTGGACTTTTTGTTGCTGGTCATCTTGTCTTCTTCTTCATGAATGTCCTTGAATGAAGAATTTCATGGCGATGGTTATATTTCTCTATGATTATTGAAAAGTTTTGTTGTAGTTAGTTACATTTACGATTTTAATTTTCCTTGTTATTTTTTGAAGATAATATGACGATGACAATAAAAAAATCAATTACATTTTGTCGTGTAAGAACGGGTCTTTAACGATGATATGGCGTTTTATGTTAGGCACCGCACTTAAATTTCAATAGTCAGCAGTCAATCGATAATAAGTTTCCCGTGACTTAAAATTATGAAATAAATTTCTAATCTAATTGTGGATTTTACAAAAATATTTTTTAATTTTTAGGAAGGAATTTTTTATTTATTAAAAAGATAATTATAAAGTTGTGCCTAAAGCATATAATTAATTGTATCTTCTATCTAAATCAGGTAATTTAATACGACTTCAAAATTCAAATAATAAAAAGAAGAAAAATATTTCACGATTTAACTGAGCATTAATACTAGGAACAAACATAAACTTGTAATGCCTGTAACTCGCTTACGCCGAGTCAGTAATTCTTTTTATGGACAATGTATACGCTTATACAACAGGCTCCCAGAAAATGTTCAAAAAGTTTCTATTGCCAAATTTAAAAAAATTGTGAAAGAACGTTTGTGTACCAAAGGATATTATTCTATCAACGATTTTCTAGAAGACAGTACGCCTTGGGAATGATGTGATCGCCTCCAGGCTATTTCAACTTAAAGAGAATTATTGTTAATTTCAATATACTCTGAAAAAAAAAAAAATTACGTAAAAAAAAAAATATTAGTCCCGCTGAGTTTCTTTCGCCAGTTCTTCTCAGGTCAGAGGCTTCTTCTTTCCGAACTGGTGGTAGACTCATGACGTTCAGTAAATAATTGTAATAATTTTATGCTGAATAAAATATTAGGACTTTGACTTTGACTTTCACTTTGACTATATAGTGACATATTTACATTTATAATTTTATGTAGTAGGACCTGATTGAAATTGAATTTAAAATACGTTTGATAGTCTCTTCGGGTAACGGATGAAGCAAGTTATAGCGAATGACTTGTTGACGAATAATTGTGGGGTATTTGACAAACTATATATTAATAAAATAAAAGAGTTTATATTAAATTCGATTACATAAACGAATAAAATGTAGTATATAGATACTTAAATACGATAGTCTGATGTGTAATTGGTAGTGTCCGACCGAAACAGGTTTTTCAGCCGAAACCGAAACCGAAACCGAACTTTCGGCCTTGTTCTCAGTTTCGGCCGAAACCGAAACCGAAACCAGCGTGGTTAAGTGTAGTCCTACCTTAATACCTTCTGCCTTATATCGTTAATTATAGTAATCTGGCAACGTTGCTCTGAGTGTTTTATATATTTTTGTTTATATGTTCTTAGTATATACAAATAGTATTGCGCTTTCTAATAATAGTTTTATTAAATTAAAAAGATGAGAGCGTTGTGCACAGTGTTGCCAGATCACTATAAATTTAAAATTAAAATTAATTTTTATAATTTTAATATCTCGATAACAAAACCGTGAAGTGCTACTTTTATTTTTTAGCTTATTCTAAAAACATTTTTCAACACTCTCCTTTTTTTCCCAATTCTGTCGAGAGAATTTTTTAATATAATAAAAAAACGGAAATTTTACATACATAAATGGGACATTACTCTCAAAATCATGAACTTTGTCTTTAAATATCTCGCGATCTAAACCGTCAAAAATTATGAAATTTTAGGAATTCACAAATAAAGCTATTTTGAACCCGTGAAAAAGTTTTTAGCCGAATCTATCGAAAAGTGGTTTCATGCTGGAACTACCTTAAACATATTTAAAATTTTAATTGTAACTAACAACTAAAATCTAGTCCGTTTTTACCTGACTGTAATGTGTTTATCATTACCTGACTGCTCGACGCAAAGAAGGCTAATATGTTCATCATTACCTGACTGCTCGACGCAAAGAAGGGTAATGTGTTTATTATTAACCGACTGTGCGACAGAAAGAAGGATAATGTGTTTATCAGCCTATGTATCTATGTATGTATGTTTGTTCCTATGTGGCGTTGTTGAGATCAAACGCGTTGACCGATTTTTATGACTCTTACGTCAATCGATTCATCTTAACTTCGCGAATGTCACTAAATATATGATAATAATAAATATTCACCACAGCCATAACCAGATGCCATATTGTCAAAAAAAGATGAATTACGTCAAGTGGGGTTTCGTTGAATAGGTATTCAAAAATGATTTTTAGTATTCTCTCATTTTTTTTCAAATAATGTTTTAGAATATATAACGATTTAAATTAAGTTTTAAACAACAAGTTTCGCTAATTTTCATACATAAAATAGGTACTTATATACTTTAATATTTCGTTATTCTGCCCTTATTAGGCGGGGATAGTAGCAGTGATATCCTTTTGCTAGTGGTATGGCTGCAGACTGCGAAAGCAGAGGTCGGGTTCAAATCCAAGGCACACAAAATAAGGGAGAAGAGACGTGGGTCTCGGCGTCTTGGGTCTCGGACTGTGATTGCGAAATTTACCATCTTATAATTCTAATAACGAAGCCAATGAATCCTAACTAAAAAGTGTATAATAAAAAATAAAAACCGGACTGCGTAAAAAAAAAGATACAGATAAACTAAAAGATACAGATAGATGAAATTAAAAAATTAAAAATAAATTAAAAAGAAAAAAACAAGCCCAGTAGTTTATAATGTTGTCAAAAGTAATACTGAACCAAAGAATTTATATCATAACTAGAACGCTCACTTAGTAAACTTGTATATTCAAATACGCACCTTGAAATAAACGATATAAGGTTGACATTTCTTACCAACATGTAAAGTGAAAAATTGTTCCGAGCATTTCGTTGACAACTGGTGTTTTGTCTCTTTCTTACGAGTTTTGCCTTGAATCTATGGTAGAAAAAGACGCAATCCCGGGTTAAGGAACGTTTTTTGAGTGCACGTGAGCATTCCAGTTTGTATATAAATTCCTTGTACTGAACAACTACACCATTGAAAAAGTTTTATAATCGATACACACATAATCAAATCATAAACTCTTTGCAAAATAGAAGGATCTATAGTCGGAATCCATTCTTTAACCGATCAAATTTAAAAAGGAGCCCTGTAAAATTTAAATGAGTCCTGGCTGTTAATCCTTCTATTTTGTAAAGAAAGAAAAAAAGAATATAACTTTTTACAAAGTTTACAAAAAGCTTTAGATGAATCGCTAATACTTTTTTCAAAAAACTGCCAAATCGGTTTTTTTTTTTGATTTTGTGACATTTTTTACTTGAAACAAATGAAGTAATTATTATAAGATAAATAAATAATACTTATTTCATAAATCACATATAAAATAAAATTACTGTGATAACTGATTAGGTACGCACACGGCTTTTCTGTCTAAATTAGGGGAAATTTATTGGGGTAAATAAATATGAATTATAAATAGAAAAAAATACAGTACCTATCCAAACTGTCTGGGCATCACGCGCGATCAACGGGAAAGGATGAAGCGAGATGACTGAGTGGGTCATTCGCATAAGCTATACCTACGATTCTCACATAGTTAAAATTAAATAAACAAAGGTCATGAAATCCAACGACAATTACCTATAAACACGTAAATTTGGGATTTAAAAATAAAATTCAACAAAATGAAGTTCAATACTCGAGTTTCGGCGCGGCCGAAAGTTTCGGCCATTTTTTGGCCGAAACCGAAACTAAGGCCGAAACTAGATTTCTTGGCCGAAACTGGCCGAAACCGAAACCGAAACCGAAATTTCGATCGGACATTAGTAATTGGTAATAAAAATTGTTGAAACGAAAATAAAGGAAATGATAAATTTATACAGATCATAAATTGGGAGAAATGTATTTGTTCTTATATATATATATACCTAATACAACTGCTGCGGGGTTAGTAATAAAGTAACTCCATTTGTCTTTCTGTCTGTCAGTTACGTTTTTATCTTTCTAACCGGACTTTTGTTATAAAATTGCCTGGAAAAGGATCTGGGCTATTTCATACGGGGACGAATCGGACATACGGAAAAATGTAATTCAGCATGGATGGCTAAACACTGATCGGTTGTAATAAAAACTATATATAAAATTAAAAAAAAGTGCGGTGTTTCACTGGTTGCAGATAAAGCTATCTGCTGTATAACGGTATCCAACAGATAAGAGTTTAAGATGTAGCGGGGACCCCCGGCAATCTGACCCCTGTCTAATCCGGCACCCCTGTAATTCGACATGACTCTTAGTCTTCGCTAACGTAGATAATGCATGACTAAGCAGGTTACAACTTGTACGCGCCAGTTATTATTTTTTGTAAGTTCTACAGCATTAATTTGTACTCTATTGTGTTGTTTAATTTACTAAATTTGACCTACATAATGAAGTATGATTTATACTTCAGAGTATATTATATATAATCTTATCATTGGATCTGGTTAATATTGTAATGGGTCGTTACAAGTTATTTTTTAGTAAAAAATTTCGGACTGTATTCGGTCTTAGGTAGTACTCTATGATCCGATAAATTCGATACTTTGACACTGCCTTGCAAAACGTTTGTCGGAGTACCGGGGGTACCATTAAACTTCACTTTATTTGTTAGATATTTCTATTAGCAATAGTGAATGCAAAAGTTGTAGTTTATTACTTGAAGTGAAACAGGCCTAAGAACCTGTTTTATCCTCCCGCTGATAAATCCTATTAGTAACTTATGTGCGAGATAAACTTTAGCAGCAACTGATCATAGAGGCCCTAAGTAATACTCGCACTACTAAAACTAAATTAATTGAAATCGGTTTCTGAAATAAATATCATTTTATTTTTATTTTTGTAAAATATTAACCTTTAAATCATGATTGTAAATTATATTCGTCTCAAAATATATATGTCCTCATATCAGACATTTATTTACTAACATAGATTCTATGTTAGTAAATAAATTTAATATTTACAATGATTATATTAGTGGTGCGATCAACTCTACACCGACCAGGATAGTGATGGGCAGCAGCGTCACCATACCCTTCCGCAACATACTGTACCCGCCAACACGCCTGCCGAGCGTGGCGAGTATTGGCAACCACTCCTACTCTCAGAGATAATGAAGGAGGCCTACGTTCAACAGTAGCTGGATTGCCTTATGCTAGAGCTATATTGTGAAGAAACTATGGACAAAAATGGAGATACATATATCACTCATACAGTACCTATATAGATTTTTTTCCTTTTTGTCTCTTCATCATCTTTGATAGTAGGTAGAGAAAAAGAAAGAAAAAGAAAAACATGCTACCTAAACTGTATCCATTTCTTTTATGATATCCCGAAATATAATGAAATATTCGTCAATTTTCGCGATTCATTTAAATTAAACCCACAATTTGTACCTGACTATTGTTTTACCTAATTTTTATTTCTTTTAGATTGTGTATTATCGCAATTGATTTAATAAGAAATAGTACCGAAATCAGTTAAATCTTTACAATAGTAGATAACATAAAATAAAAATATATGTATTTAAATCCTTAAATATCAAAATCAGTGTATTCGATAAGTCATGACAGATAAGGAGTTCTTACGATAATGCGTAATCTGAGTTGAACTTGAAAGATTGTATTATTTACCTTTAATATTATATAACTTGTAAGCTTTTAAGTTTAGGGGATAATAGTATTTTGTGTCACAAGGGACGAAAGTACCTACTACTTTGTGTCCCGCATGTGAAATTGCCGCCCGAGTCGTAGGCGAGGGTGACAAACATGCGGGATAGGATGTACCTAGTACTTTCTTCCATGTTGCACAAACTTTTTTTCCTATCTAGGCAAAAAGTTTGGGCTTTTCCCTGTGAAGCGGGTGAAAAAGTGTCACTTTTTGCCTACTTGGGCCGAAAGTTCGATTTTCGTCACTGTAAAACGGGGAAAAAATTGTCACTTTTTTCCCGCTTCACAGGATCGAAAATCGAACTTTCGACGGAGGTAGGAAAAATAGCAATTATTTAATAACAATGTTTTTAAATGCGAGTTAGCGAAACAAGAATATAAGAACCCTTCTTCTTTAGTTTCATTTTTTTATTATTATTTTGTGATTATCGTGTTGTTGACATTTCTAAACAATACAAATATGTAAATTTCTCGTGTCTGTAAACTGAATTTCGTGAAAAAAATATCGCAAGAGACTAAAAAAAGACATACGGGCTACCGTCTTAAGAAATGTTTATTTGCATATTTGGTCGAATTAGAAAATGATAATTTTGAAATTTAATATTTAGTGCGATAATTAATTATAAAAACATAATAATAACCTTAAGGATTATAATTTTTTTATTTTATTAAAATCAGTTTATTTTGTTAAAAGTTACAGTAATTTGAGTCACGGCGGGAGTAAACTGATAGAAGAGTAGCTAAGTCAATGCATTTAAATTACAAAACGTAAAATTAAATAATGTTTTATAGCTTACGATAAATATAGTTATTAATTAAAACCTATATTAATATTTAAAAAGGGAATAAAATATTTACATTTATTTTCACAGAAAAATTATTAAAAATAAAACAAGTACCTGAATAATATTGTCATAGTAAATGACGTTATGGTAGGAAAAAACTTTAGCTCGACCTTCAATTACTATATAATAGATAACGTTGACTGCTATTTTATAAATTGTTGTGTCAAGATTCGCAGCTAATGAATGACATGACGTCTCGAATTTCAGTAAGTACTTCGTGTTTGTGCAGATGTAGAAAGATATCCAATGTCGTCGATGAATGTTGTTTGCAATATACGTATGGAATGTTGCGTATTGTTGTTTGAAATTTTATTCAATGATTTTGTGTTTAATTGCATTGATGTAGCTACAAATTATGGAAATCTGTGAGAATGTCTTATATTTTTAGGTGTAGCCCTATCGTCTACGTCACAGCATATTAAAGTGAAACTTATCCTCCAAGAGCAAGAGCAAGAGCTAGCAGGATAATAAATAAATGAAAATAAGTAAGAAAAACTTAACTTTGTATATGACCTCAATTGTTCTAAAGAGGTGACTTAAATTCAGAGTTGACATTCTCGGCACGTTATTAAAACCTCTGTTTATTTCTGTTTACAATTTGTAATGTAACGACATAATTATTATTATTATTAATTTCTTAGTACATAGTAGTCAATAGTAATATTTGATGTTAACTTGTTCTACATATATGACGGCAGTAAGATAATTAACAGTAACAGTGACTATTAAGAAAAAATGTGTTAGTAAATTGGTTTTTATTAGGAAATACTATCTCGAACTCTACCATATTATGCGAAAATAACTCTCGTAACAAGTTACACGAAATCTTTCAAGACTATGAGATTACATTTTTTAGATGTTGTTTTCAAAAATATGCTACTACAAAATTATAATTAATGGTATAAAGTTATATTGATAGTATAAGTCTTGGTAGTATGAGTTTTATGCTTATATCTATGGTTATATATACTCGTAATATAATATGGTCTTATATTATTTAAACTTTAAAATATTAATGAATGATGCGACTTGAAATTATATATAAATATTGATTACAAAGGGAATTAATGATATTCTCATGTTTTTTATTTAAAAAAATACCCTAGTCTTTTGTCCTAGAATCTCGCGAAATTTTGTTATTCTTACTTAAAAATTCTTTTACGCATTTAGGATGCATACAAGTGATTTCTACTACTTTAATATAGCTTAATAGAAAATATTTTTCTTACGGTGGAGGCTAATTGTATGTACCTAAGTAATTACAGCTCGTGTAGGGCTAGCTTTACAGGGGTCACTCTCGATAAATTGGTGTGAACCACCACCATTCACCATTTCACCTTTCCCCATTCTTATATTCCTCTCATCTTTTTAGCGGCTAGAGTGACGTTAGCCATTGACGCGTTTGTAGTTCCTCTGTAGCTGTAGAATGTTCGTACTTAATATCCGACAGCTATTTAAACAAAAGTATCCAATTATGAAATAGCGATTCTTTTTTACCAGTACCAGAATACAGTTAGACTACTAACAGAATAATAGTTACCTAACAAAATTTAAATTATTATTTTTGCTTTTTTTTGAAATTGCAAATAAGCTGATATAACGACAAATAAAGATTTACCATTCGCTGTTGGTTATCTCTTAACCTTTTCACTGCTAACATACTCATAGCGAGATGCGTTACCCAGCGTCAAGTAATAAATACAAGTATACGAAACTATAGAGACGAGAAAGAGAGAGGGACAGTTATATCAATATAATTATGTTATTTTTGCATTTCAAATTTACGAATGAATAAATAATAATAAAAGAACAAAACAAAAAAAAACACGCTTTAATAGAAAACCAAACAAAAAAGTAGAAATTAAATTTTAATAAATTTAGATTAAGAATAGTGTGATAAACTAAAAGATTTATTTTATTGTAAAAAAGCGTAGTGTGCTTTTTAAGATATTTCCATAATGGCTCTACTTTTACCAATAATTATCGGTCAATAAGATATTATAACAATAGACATCAAGCACCCTTAGCTGCCTTAGTTGCCTTTTACGACACCTCAGCCAAAAAGAGATTGGGACTATTCTTCTTTGGCGGTCACTGCACGGCTTTATTTAATTATAATATAATCTCAATATCAATCGCTATCGTCGTAACACTTACATAATTCTAAATTGATTTGACATTGATTTCAAAACTCAATGTAGTAATTATCAGCAAACAATACAATATCACAAGTCGGTACTTGTTTAACATAAAAGGGTAGGTATATTAAAAACTTTAAGGAAAAAAAAGGTCTAAAATGACTTTGCATTGAATACAGGAACTGTTATCTTTAGTAGGTACCGTAATAATTAGATGGATAGTGTTTTTTAACTAACACCAACAATTTTTTTAAAGGGTCATAGGTGTCATATACTCCTATTTTTATTATTTAGAAATAGCAACCACAGGCATGAAAAATATTTTAAGACTCATCATACATGCAGTACGATTATTTCCATTTAGGTACACTCGGCAATTCTCGACAATTATCGGGAGAGATCGAAACTACAAATGACATTATATACCTATATTGTTGCATATTCATAACATCCTATTAGGATATTATAGTCTAAAAATCTAAAACCTTCTAAAACAGTGATGTAATCTGTATCTGTAGCCTGTAAACCACCCACTGCTGAGCGAAGGCCTCTTCTCCATATCGTAATATAAATTAACTGCCAAAATGTATTTTTTTACAGTAGACCTATGAATAACACAGATGTGGCTGATTTAATTACTACATTGCATTACTAAAAACACAAATATGAAAATTCATCGACAGTCAATTCTGATGTTTCTTCTACATTATTTATTTCACACATTCCTTTTTTCTCTCCTTGTACAGCCGATGCGAAGAACTTCTTAGGAAAATTTTTTTATCGATTCACAATACTTTTTATATATGAGTTATAGGTTGGTTTCGGTAAGAAAGCACACACACACAAAATTCATTAGTCCGCAAGACTTATTCCATCCGGCTAAACCTAAGCCTAACACTCGCACTACAAAATGACAAAAGCACATCGACAATTGACACCGTATGGCACCAGCTTATATTCTTCCACTAAATGGAATATAGGTAATGAGGCCGTTTACACTTTTCTGCGATCATGATGTTGAAACCAAGACCTTCTTTTTTAAATGTTTGGAATGCAACTTTTCTATTACATTTCACACATTTGACAAATGTAGCAATAGTAGAAAAAACAAGGGCAAAATCTATTATTCTGTAATGATTTTGGATATCTTCTACCTCAATTATCTTCCACTTCGTCGGTATTACGATTTTGAGGGGGGCCTTTTTTTGGTCGGCACAAGTTCTCATTATTTTTCTGATGATCGTCTCTGATCATTTTTCGAGATATCTTTCGAGGTACGAACACGAACGAAAACAGAGTCAAAGTTTTAGCATCACTTGCTACTCAGCACGGCATATTCATAAAATTATCGTTCGAACAATTTTTTTGTTGTTCCTACGATTATTGTATAAATAATTATTTTTATGGAATTGTCTATTCATATGATTATCGGTAGATAATTTTTTTAATAGTACGATATTTTATAGTAATTAAAAAATATTAATTTCTTTTTTTATTATTTTATTTTTATTTTATGTTGTCAGATTTTTTTAAATTTATTAATAGGTTGTTAGGTTTTATATTTTTTTTTATGAGATATATTAATTCATTTATTTATTTTTGACTTTATTTAATAAATATTTTTTTATTTATATGATTATCGTATAATAATTATTATTTATAAACTTTTTTAAATAGTCGTACTAATAATTATTTTCCTACTTATACGATTGTCGTATGAATAGCAACAGCCTATAAATAAATACTTTTATAATAGCGCGCGCAGTGAGCGCGCCGCGAAACTGTGGATTATAGGTATAAAAGTCCGACCTTGTGCAACGGACGCTAAAAATACACATAACTTCGTGAATTTATCTCCCATCGACTTGAAATTTTGACACAATATTCTTTCTTTCGTTTAAATAATAATAAAAAATATTAAAAAATATTACATTGCCCCTCCCTAATCAAAAAAAAAAAAAACTTAACAAAATTAGGCAAAAAACTAGAGGTATTGTTTCCTTTTGACGCATAAGAGTATCATATATATATATATATATATATAATATTGTTGTGAAAATGATGGTTTTATTGATATACATATTTCATTCAGCATACGAAAAACTTGCAAAATGAATACCTACATCAAAAATATTTTGTGTCATTTAGAAAGAAAATATTCTATTATCATTGATTAAATTAAATAATTACACAATTCTTTTTTTACCATTTTGGTCTGTGTAAAATAAATTGACAAACGTATACTTAATGTTTTATAGAAAAGTATAACATATAAAATATTTTTTGTCGAGATAAGAAGCCCATTCAAGAACAAATATACCTAGTGCTAATGTGGCTTACAAAAAAGCTTAAATGGATAAAATGGTTTTTTCATATACTGTGTTCATATTTTATTTTTAATTTATTATATATTATATTATTATTGACAACTAGTAGAAAATTTAGTTACATGTTCACTTGCAAATTTTACCTGAATAGTTTTTTAGTAGGTAGTTATTTTGTACATTTTTTTAAATTAAAAACTATTTCGTATGAAAATAATTTTGCTTAGTAAATTTATGGAATAAAACTTACCTAGCTTTAGTGTCTCTCATTTTTAGCTGTTGCTATTTCTTGTGTTCAAAGTGAACGTGATTTAAATTTAAACTTAACTAGGTATAAAGTATTTTATACAACGCTCGATGTTACTTGTACGGTGTACTCAGCGTAGTACTATTTTACTTGTTATTCACTCCGGAATGTCAAAACATTGTGAATGAAAGCGATCAATATGGGAGCGTTCCAGCGATGATGGCGGCGACTGGTGGCGGTCGAAGCCCCGAGCGACTGCGGGCTAGAGAAATCGTGTTGGCTCTGCGTCAGCTGTGGCCAGCAGCTATCACGAGTCGAGAACGCTCCGCGCGGCTGGAACGCGGGCGGTCGGTTATGTGACAAGTATGACGTCACCGGTCCTGGCATGAAAAATTCACTGCCGCATGATTACACATTCGTATATATTATGTATACATCGATACGTGACCATGAGGTCATTCTGTAGATAATAGTACAAAGTTTACGATTTCGTAGGTTTTTTTTGTGTGATAGAATATTATAGAACTATAGTGATCGACGTTGTTCGATTTTAAGACATGAATAATAAATATATCTCATTTTTTAATTATTATATAGATTCTGTTTTCTTATATTTACGCGAATTTTACTCATTTGATTAAAAGTCTAAAATGGATTTTATCGCGTTTAATCGGACATCCACTACCTCAGTCTCCCGAGACCATGGACGCTATAAAGGGTCCGAAACGTCGGGAAATAATTTTATAAAAAATCGTTAAACTGTAAAGATTTTTTATTTTTTATTTTAAATAAACGCGATAAAATCCGTTTTAGACTTTTAATTAAATATTATATAGATTACTTGTACAATTGTATTTAATTATATTCATTTGATTAATTTAAGCAACAATTTAACAAACATGGCATGAAAATATGTGTACAATACAAGTAAAGCAGTGTTAGAATATTTCGTCAAAAAAAGCCAAATACGTGGTATTTAAACAATAACAAGCTATATAACTCGATATATGTATTTTCATGTTTTTGTAAGTGTCGTACAGTAATAAAACGATGTCAATGGGTTACGAAACCGTTATAATTGTTACTTACCTAGTAAGTTGTTTCCAAATCAAATTTTTAAACAATTCAATTGAAGCTTTTGTACATTAGATACCTACTCAAAATTTTATTATATTATAAAATTATACACACACTACACAAATGTAGACTTTAACAGATATTTAAGACAACAATTCAAAGCATGTACTGTAGGTACTACCAGGAAAATGTATATACAATTACAGATAAGAGAATGCAACATTATTTATTAACTCGCTAATTTCAATTACATAATAATTATTCAAATTGACAAATTGTTGACAAGACACTTCCATTTTAGATTGTTTGCAGTAGGTTAGTAAAGTCGTGTATCGTATAGGTAATTGGGAAACCAAACTCGTTCGAACACTTGGCTATTCCATTGGCTGCCATTCACGGGCAGATTGAAGCAGCTATTATTTATTTATTTATTTATTTATTATTTGGCACAGTTACACGATACAAATCATGACATTTGTTATACGAATAAATTACAAAAGAAGATAGATAAATTTGCATCTCTATAACAACTATGCACAACATGCAAATAAAATTAAACAATATATATATGGCTAATTAAATACTATACAAAATATAAACAAAGTGAGACACAAAACAATAATGGTAACTAAATGTTATATAAAAGTGTTGTAAGCTATTAGTCCATGTTGTTTGCAAGCACAAATAAATTATTTGGATCTTTTATTGCCCTAACAAATGAGTTGGGACTCTGGTGGAATATGTCTAGTTTTTTTGATAACAAATTATATTGCCTACAGAAGCGCACCAGGGGATCGTTATAAGAAACATTATTTTTTGCAGAAGGCACTACAAACAGATGTTGCTTACGATTAGACCTACTTGTGACCTTCAGCGAAACATGGCTCAAAACAGAGGTGTCGATTTTGGAATTAACCAATTTGTATAACATTAGAAGGTCGCTAACTTGACGTCTCACGTATAGTGTCTCTAGATTAAAACGCTGTAGCCTATCCGAATAGTTTACCAATGCCTGGCGTAACCCCAGTTTTGAAATAAGGCTTCATACAAACCGCTTCTGTATCGTTTCGATCCTATTAATGTGATTCGCATATAATGGTGACCATACTACGCTATTGTATTCAAGCAAACTTCTTACCAAGCTAGTATACAAAGTAATCATACTACGAGTATGTTTAAATGGTTTTGAAATCCTATATATAAATCCCATCATTCGCCTTGCTTTAGAGATGATTGTGTCGTAATGTACTCTAAAGGAAAGTTTTGAGTCAAACCATACGCCTAGATCACGTACCACATCTACGCGATTTAACTGAACTCCCTGTACCATATACGACGACGGGACGAAATTCCTTTTTTTTTGTAAAGGTGATAACTTGACATTTTTCAATGTTAAGGCTCATATAATTTTCTTCACACCAACGAGTCAAGATATCGATATCGGATTTTAGAACAATACAATCAGCGGTAGAATGAATTCTACGATAGATTTGATGTCATCAGCAAATGACACACACATAGACATTCGCATTTGAGCTTATTTAAGAGGTCGTGTCACATTAGGATAAAAAATTAAAATTAAAAAAAAATAAACGATTAATAAATAAATTTATTCAAGAAAAATTAAAAGTTCTCACGTAAGAATAAAAAAAATCAAAATTTAAAATTAAAAAAAAAACGTTACACAATTAAATTTATTTAAAAAATAATCAATAATTATATTAATAAATTTATTAAAAGAAAATAATTGTTCTCAGTCGGTGTTCGGCACTTAATTCACACAAGTTAAATTTTTATCCCAGTTCGGGTACTCTCCTGCGTATATATAGGTGATCCCGGGAGTCGCGCTCTGGAAACCGCAGGCGCCCGGTGGCGGCAGGAGAGGGTAACCAAACCCGGCGGAGAGCACCCTTGTCGTCGTTGTGATGTTAGGGCTGTGAGAGGTTACCGGTTATTTCGGTAACCCGAGCGTCGAAACTGAGCGTCGAACCTGAGCGTCGTACCTGAGCTTTGAACCTTAGCGTCGTACCCTGGAACGCGCCATCAATAACATTAGAAGCGGTCCAGTACTATTGCGAACATCCACGGGCACTGCATTATAAAGGAAAGCACCTAAACTGCAGTAGCAGTGCCGTGGAATCAGCAAAATCAGAAGCGGAGATTATAATAAAAAGAAATATATTAATTTATAATAGAATTTACAGTTATTAAAATTTAATAAAAAAAATGAGGGTAGAATTGTAAGATGAAGCAATATTTTAATGAAAATAGCTATATAAAATCAATTCTAGGGTGATTCACATTACTATTAATAATTACTGTTGAACAAAAACATTTTAGGTTTCACACTGAATTACTGGCACTAGACTACATTAAATATATGCGACATTAAATATTACCACTTACCCAGTTTAGGGGCGATCAACACTCACTAATTTATTATTCTTTGAGGAACGCCTAGGGACGAACACGGAGATGATAAATTTTACGGTTACGGCCTTTTCTATGAAAATTCCGTATAAGCGACCATAAAATTTTAATGAATATTTAATATTCCTGTGACGTGCGTTCACTCAACCAACTCGAGATAAGGTCGATGTTGAAATGACCGGCGCCGGGTAGGTAGTACAGTTTTAATTCAATCGAACAAAAGATTTACTTTGGAACGCTAAAATGTTACATCGCGTGAGTATAAAATGCCGCTTGATGAATTCATGTTACAATTTAAAGACTGTATATATTTTTATTATTGTAAATAGCCAGTTTTCAATATAAATATTATTTAATTATTTTTTAAATTAGTTATAATAAAATTGTGTTTTATATTTAAACGTAGATTCTAATAAAAGATTTAATTTTATAGTAATTTTAATTAGTTTTAAGTATTGTAAATATTAAGTTTAAATGGATTTTAGTGTAGAAATATAAAATATGTACGTATAACGTTACATATACCCCTCCTCGTCTGGAAAAGGGTTTTGTTCTTAAATAAAACCCGTCTTAGACTACTCTTAGCATTTTCTCATTCATTCTTCATTCTATCTACTTTCATTTTATCATTCAAAAAAAAAAACATATAAGCATCAACAGCATTATTTACGCCATTGGCGTGTCCTATCAACTAACTAACTTCTAGGCAACCTTTAAGGTGCTGTCGAATATTTAATTGAGACTCCAATATGTGTTCGGCCGGGTATTCTGACGATAATTTAACAATTTGTTTGCGTAACTCCTCAACAGAAGACGCCGCGGTAGCACCACGAATCCGAACTTCATATTCAAGCTCTGATTTTTGAAGCGATAGATATTTTACAGGTAACATTATGAAAATATAAATAACTAAAGTGGGTAAGTGGTAAAAAGCAAGTAAAAGCACAAATCTACAAATGTAACCGTTCTCCGATCTGTTACAATTATATACTATAATCAACGTTGGTTTTTTTTTAAAATTATAATATCAACTAAAAATAAATCAAAATCAATCAAAAATTTAGCAAAACAAAAAAAATAAATAAAAAGGTAGCAGCAAAATAAAAAATAAAAGGTGCTACTAATGTGTACTTTTCAATAAAGTTTCTTAAAAAAAATCTTGTTTAAAAAAATTGTATGTTTCACAAAACTAAAATAAAAAAATAGAACACTTTAAAAAAACTAACAACAATTTTTTTTTGAAATAAAATGTGGGTAGAAATAAATTTGTTTAGAAAATAAATTGTTAACTAGAACGATGAGTACAATAATTTAGGCTATTATTAAAATATTTAGTACACTTCAGTAGCAATTAAAAAACCAAAAAAAAAAACAAATAAAACGTTTTACAAAAATAAGCCACAAACACAAACTAACTACAAAAACCGAGAACAAAAAGAACTTGTGTGAATTTAACCACGTTGGGCGCCAGTGTCACATTAGAATAAAAAAAAATTAAAATTAAAATTAAACGTTAAATAATTAAATTTATTTTAAAAAAAAAGAATTAAAGTTGTTCTCACGTAAGAATAAAAAAAAATCAAAATTTAAAATTAAAAAAAAAACGTTACACAATTAAATTTATTTAAAAAATAATCAATAATTATATTAATAAATTTATTAAAAGAAAATAATTGTTCTCAGTCGGTGTTCGGCACTTAATTCACACAAGTTAAATTTTTATCCCAGTTCGGGTACTCTCCTGCGTATATATAGGTGATCCCGGGAGTCGCGCTCTGGAAACCGCAGGCGCCCGGTGGCGGCAGGAGAGGGTAACCAAACCCGGCGGAGAGCACCCTTGTCGTCGTTGTGATGTTAGGGCTGTGAGAGGTTACCGGTTATTTCGGTAACCCGAGCGTCGAAACTGAGCGTCGAACCTGAGCGTCGTACCTGAGCTTTGAACCTTAGCGTCGTACCCTGGAACGCGCCATCAATAACATTAGAAGCGGTCCAGTACTATTGCGAACATCCACGGGCACTGCATTATAAAGGAAAGCACCTAAACTGCAGTAGCAGTGCCGTGGAATCAGCAAAATCAGAAGCGGAGATTATAATAAAAAGAAATATATTAATTTATAATAGAATTTACAGTTATTAAAATTTAATAAAAAAAATGAGGGTAGAATTGTAAGATGAAGCAATATTTTAATGAAAATAGCTATATAAAATCAATTCTAGGGTGATTCACATTACTATTAATAATTACTGTTGAACAAAAACATTTTAGGTTTCACACTGAATTACTGGCACTAGACTACATTAAATATATGCGACATTAAATATTACCACTTACCCAGTTTAGGGGCGATCAACACTCACTAATTTATTATTCTTTGAGGAACGCCTAGGGACGAACACGGAGATGATAAATTTTACGGTTACGGCCTTTTCTATGAAAATTCCGTATAAGCGACCATAAAATTTTAATGAATATTTAATATTCCTGTGACGTGCGTTCACTCAACCAACTCGAGATAAGGTCGATGTTGAAATGACCGGCGCCGGGTAGGTAGTACAGTTTTAATTCAATCGAACAAAAGATTTACTTTGGAACGCTAAAATGTTACATCGCGTGAGTATAAAATGCCGCTTGATGAATTCATGTTACAATTTAAAGACTGTATATATTTTTATTATTGTAAATAGCCAGTTTTCAATATAAATATTATTTAATTATTTTTTAAATTAGTTATAATAAAATTGTGTTTTATATTTAAACGTAGATTCTAATAAAAGATTTAATTTTATAGTAATTTTAATTAGTTTTAAGTATTGTAAATATTAAGTTTAAATGGATTTTAGTGTAGAAATATAAAATATGTACGTATAACGTTACAGTCGTTCATAAACATCAAAAAGAGTAATGGACCTAGATTTGATCCCTGTGCAACACCAGATTCGGCGATAAATGGAGAAGACTCATAACCGCTGACTGTCACAAGTTGTGTGCGATTAAGCAAATATGAATGCAGCCACCGTAGAAGCGAACCATGTATACCTAAATGCTCAGCTTTAATACATAGAATCGTATGATCCACGCGATCAAATGCTTTAGCGAAGTCAATATAAAGTGAATCTATTTGTCCTGACTGATCAAAGGTGGAACTAAGGTAATGCATGTAGCTTAGAAGATTAGTAGCAGTTGATCGAGATTTGACAAATCCATGCTGATGGGGACTTATAACAATCTTAAGGTGTGAATAGATATAATCATAAACCAGACATTCAAAAACCTTCGCAAAGCAATTAAGTATGCTTATTGGTCTATAATTAGAGACACATTTTTTATCTCCTGCTTTGTGTATGGGAACTATCTTGGCCATCTTCCACATAGCAGGAAAATAACCATTACTCAAAGACTTATTGAACAGAATGCTTAAAGGTTCAATTAAAGCAGAAGAACATTGTTTTATAAAGATTGGTGGATTTCCGTCAGGTCCAGCTCCCTTCCCAGTATTAATTGACTCAAGACAGGTCTTAATGGATTTGTCATCAATATAAATTGCGGATAGTGTCATATTTGATCGCTCAAAGTCAGGTATGTATGTTGATGAATCATTACGCTTGTATACAGATGAAAAGAATCTCGCAAATAGGTTAGCGATATCTTGACCACATTCAGCAGTATGCTCGCTATAGTACATCTGTCTGGAAAGATCATTGGTTTCTCTTTTAGCCTTTGTATATCGCCAAAAAGCCTTTATAATTATCTACTGTCATATTTTTCTCAAGCCGTGATATATATTGATTAAAACAATTATCCAATGCAACTTTGCATCTTTGACGTAACATAGAGAAGACGTCGAAATCACGAGGATTTCCGTACTTTTTATACTTATGATGATAACGATCTTTTTCTTTAAACATGTTAATTAGACTATTACTGAACCATGCTGGATATTTAGATTTTCTTACTTTACTTTTAGGTGTATGTTTATCAATTGTCTCCCAAACGATATTATAAAATTGTTGAAGAAAATCATCGCACCCTAAATCACTAATACTTCCCCAGTCAATTTGTAGAAGTTCAGCTGTACAAGACTGAAAATCGGTTTTGTGAAACAAATACCTAGATGCCGCATTATGCTTCAGAATATGCCTTCTTTGATGCAAAATCGTTACCTCTAAGGCCGGGTGGTGATGCTCGTCTACACGACTAATTTCAGTGCACTTTCTAACAGAACATGACAGTCCTGCACTTGCCAATACCAGATCTAATATCCTATTATTTTGGTTACTTATGTAATTAAATTGAGATAAATTTGTACTGGTCATAAATTCACTTAAAGCTGCTGATTTAGCATCAAGTAAATTTTGAGGTAAACCTGTTAAGTTATCCCAGTCTATATCTCCCAAGTTAAAGTCACCCAGAATGAGATGTTTATCCTTAGAACCAAAAGAAATTATATTACCACAATTATTCAAGAAATCCAAATAGTCTGCCATTGACAAATAAGACGGTAAGTAAACAGTGCATATATTTATCCAGCCACTCAGCAACCTTACACGTACCCATAAATCCTCCACAACAGTTTCCCAGTCTGGTTTGTGTTCAGATATAATTTCAGTTTTTATTGCCATAAGAACACCACCCCCATAATTTTTTCTATATTTTGATAAAAAGTTCTTGGGACGGTCCCTACGGTAAACCAAATAACGTTCATCAGCAAACTCTGCACTATTCACTGTTTCATCAAGCCATGTTTCGCAAAGGCATATGACATCATAATTACAGTTTAATATAGATTTATATACGTTTAACAATTTAGACTTTATTCCACGAACATTTTGGTAGTAAATTGACAATGAATTTAAAGACGCGTATTTTACAGTTAAAATGTTACTAGAATATTACCAAACTGTGTACTACTAAATGGCAAACTACTCTAGGGATGATACAGTCTGCTGATTTTTTATATGTATGAATCGTGAGTTTTCGTCCTTTCGTACAAATATATGGCCATTTCTGACCCATATAAATTTGTAACCGAGTTCGCGGGATTTAATACGAGCAGCAGCATGTAAGGCTTTATTTGCGGGAGACAAGTTTTCACATACATAAACATTGGTTTTCTCGCCCGCAATCCCCAGGTGTGATGAATTAAGTTTCTCGTTAGGGTGAGCTTTGTTAAATCTACGAACGGCGGAATACACTTCATCGCGACAACGGCTGCTTTTAACGACAATTGCACGAGGCCTTTGTCCTTTTTTATTCATAGCAGCTACACGAGTGCAGCTTAGTATATCCTCGTCATGTAGCTTGGCTGAAACAACTTTGGCAACCTGCTTAACGACACTAACAACGTTTTCCGACTTGAATTCAGGAACTCCTTGAATTTCTAGATTTGATTCTCTCATACACTGTTCCATTGTGTTCAGCCGATCGGCAAGATTGTTCAATCGACTGCTTCAAGCTGCTACCGCATAGCAAATTACAGTTTTCTATGTACACATAGACACGAAACCGCTTAAGCAGTTGCGACTGCTGCAGGCGGTTGTTAGCATAATGGCAGGCATACACTGACTGCTCGAGCACTCTACTGCTCTCGTGCAGCTACCTCCGCCAGCGCTCTTCATTCCACGTCACGCGCGCCTCCCTATACCTACAGCTACATTTGCGACTGCTCCAGCAGTTATCAATGGCAGCTTCGAGCTGTTGCCTATGACTACAAGAGCGGTCCGTTTATGTTAATCACTGGTTCAAATTGGTTGGTTGGTATCAAAATTTGTAAAGGGGTAAAGATTTTTCAATAACGTAACAAAACCACTTGCATGGAATTGAAATAATGACATATTGATTATAAGTTATTACTTACAATTAATACTCCTGTCGTTTGTTATGTATTCCTAAAAAAAAGTCGTAACTCCGGACCACTGGTATTTACTCCGTCGGGCTATATGTATTCCTAAAAAAAACAAGGTCAACTCTGAATTTAAATTTCTGTCCCGAACTCTATTGTGGGGGCCTCTGTAGACCGGGGGCCCCGTATCATTGATACGGCTAATACGGCGGTAGTACGCCCCTGCACACACACAGTGTATGGACACTTAGCCGGTTTTTTATATGTTTATAAATATGTTTAACACACACACACGGTCGTCTGTTCCTAAGGTAGGCAACTTAATGTCTGTGTTTTAGGTAACAGCCGACTGATATAAATTTTTTTTTAAATAAATATATATATAAATAATACATGTATAAATAAACATATACTACACCCAGACTCGGGGCGGGAATCGAACCCACAACCCTTGGAGCAGAAAACAGGGTCACTGCAAACTGCGCCAACGGGTCAGTCATTATATATATAATATTGACGGCGCAGTGTATATGTACAGTGCCGTCCTGGGAAATACAACGCTCACGTTTATACGCTTAAAACCCGTTCAACAACTGTTTAGTTTCTTTTTTTTTAACACACGCGCCCATCTTAAATTTCCAAATTGACTTATTTGTGCGAATAGGTATAGTTTAGAAGACGTCATTTTTGAGTGAAGAATATTGGCAGATGGCTTGTGCTCGCGCTTGGGCCAATTATTTATACTTACCTAGACATTTTTTGTGTAGACACACATAAATAGTGTAGATAATGATAATATGTTGAATGCTATATCATTAAAATAATATGATCGCAACTATTTTATCAACACGATGTAGCAGCTGGGAACTATCAGCGACAGGTATTTGGGTACTTGAATAATCACTCGATAATCGCTGTTGAATGAGTCAACCATTCGACATAGAGGAAAACTTTTACTGGCATTTGTGCAATACTGGGAAGTAGCAAACAATTGGCAAGGATTGCGACAGTGGGTTCTAGTAAGTAGGTACATACTCTATACCATATTTGATTAACAAATTATAAATAAACATGGCTTCAAGCTGACTACCTCTAGCCTATAGGGTAAGAGTTTATACTCCTTAAGTAACTGCGCATACGGTAAATGACATATAGGTACCTGTTGTGCATGCTTATCAAAAATTTTACTTGAATATTTTCAAGTATCTTTGCATATTTTCTATTTTATGTGATCATTAAAACTATCTATAGTATAGTAATTTTTAAGTCATCTGCGTACGAGAAGATGTTACAGAACTCAAAGCAGTCCTTTATATCGTTAATAGATTACAAGAATAATATAGGAGGCTCATTATCGAATCTTGAGGAACGTCAGAATTTATAGGAACAAATTCTAATTCATAACCATTGAAAACAACATTTTAAATCAGATTGGTTACGGACGACTTAAACCAGTGCCACGAGTTACCACGAATACCGTTGAATGCAAGCTTTTCTCTGTCAAAGGCTATCTGAAAATCTGTAAACACACAGTCCGTTTGTTTATTGTAGTCGATACTTTTAAATATGTCGTATAAAGTAACATATTTGCATTAGTTGAATGACGATTGACGAAGCCTGATGTTCTGGAATTATAACGTTATGCAGCAAATTATTGAATTATGAACAAGCTTCTCAAAATGTTTTGACAAAGCGGGCACTATAGAAATTGGTCGGTAGTTTTCGATATTCGACTTACCCCCACCTTCAAAGGCTGATATAATCCGTGCAGATTTCGAAATTGTAGGAAAGACACCTTTTAAGCATAAGTTGAAAAAGTGATGCAGAGGTCGACTTAAGGCGGTGGCGCAGGACCTAAGAAGAATAGGAGGTAGATTATCCAGACCAGAACTTTTAGAGATATCCAAAGTACGAAAAGCAGTCACGATATCTAGATCTGTCAAATAAACTAATTAACAATGAATACAATTATAACAATTTAAATTTAAAGTATATAACAAAAAATATTTAATTAAACGAATTTTAAAAATATGTACCTACTCAGATCACAATTTTCATATACACACAAGTGTGAAAATAGATCATTCTTATCAACGGTTTTTAATGGTTGTTTAACGGTGTTACCAAAACAAATATTATCAAAATTAAAAATATTCAACGGCCCCGAGTAGGATGAGTATCCTATCTCGGGGGTCGGGAAAAACATGCTTAGTGTTATGCATATACGCCTAGACCACCACAAACACCTGTATGGCCTATACAAACATTTTTCATGTGCAGGGATCGAAGCCGCAACTGCTAGCGCATCAGCCAAAGGCTGTGATGAATGCGGCAACGTGTCTCACTATTACATATAAAAACATATATATATATATATATATATATATATATATAAGTAGATAATTGGTATTTTTTTATATTTGGTGTTTTAAACGTTAAATATTACCACGAATCGTCATGTTCTTGAGTATCACAAGTGTTCAAAAAAAATCACCGTTTATATATATATAAATATTACCTTGTCCTTATTTCAATGACAAAGTCAATATTTTGAACATTTATCATGTTTATCTTACTGAAAACGGTCACTGATATTAAATTTAAAATTAGACAAAATAGAATAAAGCTTAAATAAATAAATTATAACATTATTAATATGAGGTGTACCTTAAATGCAAGTGCAATATATCTTTTCTTTTAAATATAAAAAGGTAAACTTTCTTATACAATAATAATAATCACCGATAAAAATAAGTTCTAAATAGCGAACGTTAGTAACATACTAACGTATGCTTATTTTATATTAATTAAAATATTGGAAAATACTGTATTCAGAAGAATCCGTATTACTGCCATTTTTATTATTTTAATTATTAGTTGATTTATCTTCATCATGTTTGCATTTAAATTTTCATTTTTTTTAAATGAATAAAGTTCTTATAAGTAGTACTTTTCGAAATTGGGGCAATTTAATTTGATTTTTTTAATCATAAAAACTTGTTTTCGGTCAAATAGTAGATACATATCAGACTCGACAGATATCGACTCGTGAACCTCATAAGGATTTATTTGACATTACGCAGATAAGATTGACATTTAAATTAAATTAGTTTCTTCAAAAATGAAACTGTTACTGAATTTTAATAACATTAATTAAAAGAAGTATTTTCTTGATAATTTATTCATTCTTATAAGACCTCTTGAGTGGTATTTTCGAATATATATTACATGTACTGTAACTGTATCAGCCTGTAAACCACCCACTGCTGAGTGAAGACCTCTTCTCCATATAGAAGAGGGGTTGAGCTTAATCCACCACGCTGCTCCACTTCGGGTTGGCGGATAATTTTCTTACCATAGGTAACGATCGTTATCAGGTGTCTATGATAACAACCAGGACCGACGGCTTTACGTGCTCTCCGAGGCACGGTGGGGAGACACACGATACAATATAATATAATGTAATCAAATATAAAAAGTGATAAGATAATATGACATTACTCCAACTCAGACATTACGAACAATATTATCCTGATTAAGAAGACATTAACGCGAGTTTTTAGCGCATGCTTTCTTGATCTCTTCAGGTAATCTATTCCACAGTCGGACGGCAGTGACAGCGAAAGAGTTAGAAATGAATTCTGATCGATGTGATTGTATGTGAGCGCAGTGGCTTTACATGAGCGTCGACTCTGAACAAAAATTTGCTATAAATATAAATATTCGTGATAGTAAACATTGATCACAATTGAATACAACATGAACATAATCGACTCCCGACGACTCTAGGTCTCTACTCTCGTCTGTCTACCTGGTGGTGATGGTGGGGGTCCGACATTGCAGAACCTTGGGTCTTAATGAAAACCGTTTCTGAACTGTGCCCCGTTCATTGTCATATCAAGTTGGCGATGTAAAGAGCTATCTCCGATGTGTTTCGCTAATAAATTAGAAATTATGAAATCCAATCCGATAATAGAAATGCCTCACTAAAATGAAGTTAACGAGCCCGTAAAATTCTTACTGCCTTACAAAGGCAGCTTCTCTATATGGAAGAAGGGTTTCCCCTTAATCAGCCATGCTGTTTCATTGCGGGTTGGCGAATATTTTATTTACCAGGATATCAAGAGTACCTAACGTTGTTCGTCGGGTATTTATGATAGAAGCGGCCAAGTGTGAGTCGGACTCGCCCATGAAGGTTTACGTATCAGCAAGTAACATCATATAAAAGTTCTTGTTTTTTTATATTTGAGTTGATTGAATGAAAGGTAAATTGCGGTTTACGATTTATGACGTATTAAAAAAAAAACTACTTACTAGATCTCGTTCAAACCAATTCTCGGTAGAAGTTTGCATGGTAATGTACATTATATACACATATTTTTTAGTTTTATCATTCTCTTATTTTAGAAGTTACGGGGGGGGGGGGGGGGAACACATTTTACCACTTAGGAATTGTCTCTCGCGCAAACTATTCAGTTTAGAAAAAAAATATATTAGAAACCTCAATATTATTTTTGAAGACCGATTCTTAGATGGGTTTGATGAAAAAAAAAATTTTGAGTTACAGTTCTAAGTATGGAGAACCCTCAAAATTTATTGGTGTTTTTCTATTTTTGTGTATAAATCTTAATGCGGTTCTTAGAATACATCTATTTACCAAGTTTCAACAGTATAGCTCTTATTGTTTCGAAAAAAGTGGTTGTGACATACGGACGGACAGACAGACATGACGAATCCATAAGGGTTCCATTTTTTGCCATTTGGCTACGGAATCCTAAAAATCGAGACCGACGGTTTTACGTGCTCTCTCAGGCACGGCGATGAGAATCAATCACAACAACAAACACCTAGATAAAAAAAAAACAAATATTCATTAATATCGATACAAATGTCCGCTTTGGACGAGAATCGAATTTGGTCGGCTTTTATGGAATTTTTCACATCAAACACTAGAATGTTCGTCAATCATCTTTCTCTTTTCAGTACTCTACGGCTTCTCTTTTCAGTACTAATCTTAAAACAACATTATTTCACTAAATCGAAGGTTTTTTTTTAATAGTCTACAACCGTTAGGCGTTTTGTTAAGTACTACACTAAACCAACCAGAGCTCTCAACTGACCACTTTTGAGACGACTTTAATTAAAATTGTTTAATTCTAGGTTTACATTTTTCTTGAATTCAGGACCGGCCTGAGGCGAAAATGGCGAGTGTGCAAGACTTTTATTAATTATGTTCATGGAAAATTATCCTGTGTCGGAAGTGCACACGAGAAAACAAGCCGCCAGGCTATACGTATTCCTAAAAAAAAAGGTCATCACTATAGTATATGAAAAATGCCCCTAGGATAAAATTATACCCCTTTTTACGTTCCAATTGTATCCCTTTCCAAAAAACTCGACTGTGCGACTGTATACTTCGGACATCCCTTAGGCAGGCCCTGAATATACCTATAGCTACTAAGTAGCAATTGAAATTAATTGAAAGAATTTAACAATTTTAATTAAAGTCGCAAAAAGCGGTTATTTGACCGTTCTCGTAGGCTTATTGTTAATAATAATATTATTATAATAATACTTTATTGTACACCAAGAAGAAGCAACAGTACCTACAAAAAAAGAAAATAAGTACCAAAGGTGGCCTTATCGCTAAAGAGCAATCTTTTTTATAACTTCTTAAGTGTAAACTTCGGCATTCAAAAAACTCACTGAATCGTAATAAATGTATTAAAGGTTTTTATGGACCTGTCGCATGGAAGACTGAAGATTGTTGCACCTTAAAAATGAAATGATTTGTGATGAATCTCGAAAAAAATTCATGAATGTCACTTTGGAACATGGTTAGTCTATAGCTCTTAAGCAAGGTATTCACTTTTTTCTTTTAATTACAAAGAACCGTGAATAGTATAATTGAGAAATCTGTGGTTGAACTTTGTGGAAGTCGGGTGTGGATTATCAGATACAAAACTAACGAGGTTATTTACTTATTGACTTGATGGTAGATTGCAAAGACATCTTTTCCATAAGCTTAAGAGTGAATTCAAGAACGTTTTGGTTCAGTTCCTTTACCCACCCATATAGACAATTTACACCGTCCTATTGTTATATTATCAAAAAAAAAAACGCAGTTCTTGAGGCAATCAAATTGGAAGGTTTTAGAGTTTTGAATATGTAAATGAAAGCTATAGTTTTTTTTAAACTATGCTACGAGTAGAAATTTCAAATTCAATCAATATTTACGCTAAAAAATATCAACATTAAACTATATTTATAATTATTATTATTCGATTGCAGGTACTTGTATTTGTACAAATATTTGTTTTTGGTCTAGATAGATGTATCCTTGTGGGTCTCCCTCCTGCATCTCGGAGAGGACGTAAAGCTGTCCGTCACAGTTCTTAATACTCGTATTAGGCATCTGATAGCGATCGATATTTTTGGTAAGAAAATTAACTGCCGACCAGCAGAAGAGCAGTGTGGCACATTCAGCTCCAACCTTTCTCCTATATAGGAAAAGAGTTTGTTCAACCTTGGGACATTTACAGACATTAACTTCCAGCCAAACCATTTTCGTATTTTATATAGGGGACGATGGGGGAATTGCGGACGCGGGGTAAATACGGACTAACATATATCTGCTTTACCCTTGCCGCCCGCGTCCTACCGCTGCGATTACGCGTTACGTTCCGCCATCTTTAGTGCCCACCAAATATTTCCGACAGACGGCTAGGCACGCGTTTCAAGATAATTGTAATTTTATATTTTTTGTGATTTTGATGTAATTTTTAGTATTAACTATTTTGAGTGTTATTCAAAAAGAATAAGTGTCAGTAAAAAAGTAATATTTTCTGTCGATTGCGATGTTAATGACGAGTAAATAGTACAACCGTTTGCTTTATTAAATTTTGTTAACCCAAAAATTTTGTCGTTGTACTTTTTCTAACTCGTTTGGGTCAATTGCGGACAAATGGCCTGGGGTAAATACGGACGTCCGTAATTACCCCATTATTTATCAAAATCTATTATTTTTATATTATGTTTTGTAATTACTTCATTATGTATCAAAACCTATAGCAATATTTCTATATTCCAAATGCCTCGCAAATATATTAAGAAAAAAGGACCAGCTTACACCATTGAAACTTTACAAAGAGCTGTGCAAGAAATTAAAGAGAAAAAGACTCCTTTTCGACAGGCGATAGAGAAGTATGGCATTCCCGGAGCGACCCTTTATTATCAAGTGAAAAAAGCCTGTGTTATTAACATACCAAAAAGAAGAAAGAAGTCAGTTTTTAATGAATCTTCAGAAAACGAACTGGTCAAATTTATTTTCAAATCTTGCAAAGCCTTCTTTGGGATAACAATTCCTACCCTAACAAAAATAACATTTGATTGGCCTTTATACAAAGACTTTTAATAGAACCAAAAGTACTGACAAAGCTATGAATGGCTTTAAGTCTGATGGAATTTGTCCAATAGATCAAGAAAAATTTAAAAACACTTTTGAAAGTTTTGTTGATATATTTGCATCAGTCTCTTCTTTTGAACAAGGGATACAAACAAAAACCAATAATTCAAGCCAAAATGAGTCTCAGAATGAATCTCAAGCTGTCTGTGATGCTGCCAATTAAAATATTTTTATTCCAATAGAATCTCAGGAAATATTTCAACTTTCCAATAATGACACTAACTTTGACGATTTAAACGAAACAATAACTACGTCTGCATTAGTGGGTGATGCTAGTGAAGCTGGTGTTAATCAAAGTATAACAAGTCAAACTTGTTCTTGTCTCCCTTAGTACCACTTAGTGATGTAGTGCAAGTACCAACTCTTGAGCCATTATTTTCACCAGCACACCAGAAAAAGTAAACCTAGAGCAAAAAGAACAAAAGAAAATAGAAAGAACCTAGATCAAGAAAAAACTAAAACTACAAATAAGAAACTAAAAAAAAAAAAACACTAAAGAAAAACGACCATAAGGTTTAAAAAACAAAAAATTTTGAATGTGATAAGGAAAATGAATATTTCTGCATTTATTGCCAGGAAAAGTATTGTGACCCACCTACGGAAGACTGGATTATGTGTTCAAAATGTAAGAATTGGGCACATGAGAATTGCAGTGCTGCGTCTTCTTCAAGAGGCTACGTTTGTGAATTCTGCAAATGAAATGGGACGTCGTCCGTAAATACCCCAGCTTGTCCGCAATTATCCCAGCACTGGTCCGTATTTACCCCAAGAGCTAAGGGTAATTACGGACATATATGTTTTTGTTTTTGATTAAAATTTAATAAATGTTGATTGATCTCATATAATAATTAATGTTGATTTGATAGGTAAACAACTATAGTTTAATAATTAATAAAGACAGACTGATTATTATTAATCGTTTGAGTTTTATTTGTGATTCTGCTTAAGCGTCCGCAATTCCCCCACCTTCTCCTACTTACAGTAAACATTTCATTTAAAATCATTGATATGCATATTATAAATTTTGCAAGAATATTGTTTTTACTACTGATTATACAATATATTTTTAAGAATGTATTAATGGTTTTGATTTCTTTTCTAAAAGGTAATATTCATCAAGTTTTTACGTGGGTTAAAAATACTATTATAAAAGATTCCATTACATTTCAATTTTAAAACGATCTCTTTAATGATAAACCTACCTATATAAGTTAATTTTCTTGACGATAAAATTTTATTAAATTTTCGACTGTACTGTTAACTTACCTGCCAGTGTCCTAAGAATAGAACAGAACTTCATGTGAAATAACAGCTGCTTAACCTATTAAATCAGGAAATTTTGTTAAATACTGTCGATTGGAATAACGATTTGTAGCTGTACGCAGTCATAGAAACAATATTTGAAGACGTTAGAAACAGATGCAATATTATTGTTATCGATCAGAAAAGTGCGATAAAAATTAGTTCTAAAAAGAATTGTTTCGATTTAGTAAATATTTATTACATTTTTTATGACATCACGACAAGAGACACGGCGCACTTATCTTCAGGTCTTCATTCCCACGGAGCTCGATCCATAGTGGCGACCTCGAACAAGGACACTGAAGCAAGAAGAGTCAAGAACGAAACGCTGCCCAGCTATTGAAAGAAAAAAGGCGTTTGCTCTCATTTCAACGACGAATCTCTGCTCGACGAATACTTTAAACAATGGAGGACAAGAACCAAGCATCGTCACCGTCAAATCACACTGAAGTCGCAAGCACTGCACTCTCAATGCGCATTTTGGCACCTTTTTGGCGAGAAAATCCACGCTTGTCGTACTTAAGTTTTGAAGCTGCGACCAAAGAACTAAAGAAAAGCCAAACTCAGCTCACGTAGATGGTTCTCGTACAGATGGAGAAGCCTCATATTGAACAGATCTCCGATATCCTGTAATGTACCGAAGGAGAAACAATATCAGGCTATCAAAAAACGACTTATCTCCGTCTACGAAGAATCCGACAGCCGCCAGTTTCAAAACTACTCGCTGAAATGGAACTAGGTGACTAGAAGCCTACACAGCTACTATGGAGCATGCGAAACCTAGCCAGGGATAAGGTATACCGGCCCACGTTCGCTCCGTTTTCGCCGTCAGTGAATCATTTAGCTCAAAAAGTACGTTCGAAGAACTAGCACTGCTTGCTGTCAAGATGATGGAGCAAACGCAAGAAGTAGCAACCGTCGCAATGCAACCAGCACCACCGTCAACAAGTTAGGTCGACACTCAATTTCTTAGTAACGAAATAAGAAAACTATCACTTGAAATCGCCGAACTAAAAGCAAGACTGCCACATCAGTATCATCGTCAACGATTCTGATCTCGACATAGAAGGTCATCACAACACCCGCACGCACCCGCAACGAGTCACCGTCATCCTATTGATACTATCACCGCTGATTCGGTAGCCAAGCAAAACGCTGTACCACGTCATGCAACTACAAAAAAGAAACATCGAAAAACTAGACTGAACGTTGGTTGCGACGGAATTTCTCGTTCCTCACACGTCATACCGCCTATTTGTAACGGATAAGAAGGCGGTATGACTTTTATTTCTTAGTAGATACCGGTGCAAACATATCGGTACTACTACCAAGAAAACAAGGCCATAAATTAACGCCGTTACCTTTCAAACTGTACGTTGCAAACAATACTACAAACATTAACAATTTGATAGACATAATATAAATTTAAGAAATAAAAATAAATTGGCCATTTCTAATTTTAGGCTCCACAAAATAAGTAACTCTTTTGTAGGTAACTGTATACGCATGTACAATACACTGCCTGGTAATGTGCAAGACTTGTCTCTAAATAAATTTAAACACTTCATTAAATCCAAATTATGTAGTAAGGCATATTATAGCATTTAAGTGACATGATTTGCTCGTTCTTTGTAAATACATTTTTTGTATCTACATAATATGATGACTTTAATTGTTAAAAAGAGTACCAAGAGTTTTTTTTCCTCCGGCTTCTTTTCTCTCGGCCTACACTAGGAACATTATTATATTATTGTAATATTTAGTAAAGCCGATGATGAAATAGATGATAAAATAGATGATGAAATTGTAGATGTCTACCGAGACATTTTTTTTGACGTTCGTTGAGTGTGTGTAATCACCTTATAACGAATAAAATATTTTGATTTTTGATTTTGATTTTTAACATACGAAGAAAAAACATTAGAACTCGATATTAACCTCCGTCGTCCATACAAATGAAAGTTTATTGTTGCTGCCGTCTCGGAGCCTATACAGTATACTAGGTGATTTCCTTAAACATCATCAACTCATCGTAGATTTAATAAATCGATGATTAATTAATGCCGTCACAAACCTAAAAATCAACGCTCCAATTTTATCTACAAATACGTCTACAGTACGCAGTATAGATGTACATAGCTCGTACCACGCGATACTTGCCGAATTTCCTGGTACTACGAGACTCATTGCGAAGCAACGTCTAGTGTCTACAACCAAAAATTAATGTTGAGCATTACATTGAAACACGTGCTCGACGTATACCGCCTCATCGCTACGAAAAGGTTAAGAAAGAATTTGAGAACACCGTAAAAGCAAATGGTCATCGTTACTCCATAAGTCCATATAGTGCGGAAGAAAAATGGCGAAAAATTAATTGACATTTGTTAAAAATAAATCCAAAAACAAAAACGCTTTTTGACTTTTACTTTGAGTGCCACGCTTTAATGTTTAGTCTGATTTTTTACTTGTAGGTACCAAGCCTACATACCGTGGAAAGATGCTTCACGAGGTTTTTCTGCAGGCAACTGTATGAATTTAAAGATTTTCTCTATTGTTTTTTACTTGACACGATACACTGTTTTGGACGTCATTCTGGCTATAAATTTTTAGATTATTTATTCAAGTGATAACTGCTATATATGACAATTAGCAATTTGGCTTTCCAATATTCTTAAAACTCATACATTTGAAAAATTTTGGGGTATTTGTCCTGTAATGTATTAGCCCGTAAACAGCCCACTGCTGAGCGAAGGTATCTTCTATGGAGAATTCTATATGGATAGAAGAAGGGTTGCACCTTAATCCACCACGCTGCTTCTCTGCACGCTGGTAGATAATTTTCCCACCATGAGTAACGATCGTTATCAGGTGTCTATGATAAACATCAATGAAACATGAACATACAAAATGAAATATAAACAACCGGGACCGACGGCTTTACGTGCTCTCCGAGACACAGTGGGGAGATCTATAGGGACATATACCCATACCGGAAACAAAATAATATTTGCATAAATACAAATATCTATCCCGAGCGGGAATCAAACCCGCGACCGCCGGTGCTTGAGGCGACTACTCGGACTACTACACCACAACGGTCGTCGTCGTTTGGGGTATCATATTAGTATATTATGATATTAAAAATATATGTTAAATTATATTCGAGTTGTCTTGAAAGGAAACAAATTCACTTTAAAAATATCTATGGAATCTGAGAAAGGCTCACTGGACTCTGGGAACGGGATAGTTTTTATTTGTCTATGACTTTTTAAGCAATGATTATAAAACTCATCATAATTATACTTTTGGTAAGAAACAAAGAATGTTTCTGCATTTTACCTGATCAAGGTAATTCGTGTATGATTTAAAAATAGTTATAAAAACAAACAAAAAAAATATACTAAACAGATAACAAGGAAGGTTTCGGATGAATGTACGATTTCACACACAGCAATCCAAGCAGTAGATCAGATTAAAATATATTAAGTGCAAACAAAGTATGATGTACTTTCAGCTAGTGAATTTATATAGGACAAGTTCTAGGACAAACGCTGAAAGTAGCAGGTGCTTAATAGAATAAAATTGTTTATTATGGTCCAAAGATACCTCAACTTTTTAAAGTCCGTCATGTTCGTGACTATCCGAGTAGCGAGTACGCTGATTCGGTGCCTTCTGCAAGTCAGTCAGCCGCAATTTTTTTACGAACTGTGTTCTTTTGTATAAAACTTTAGACAATAAAATTGCATATATATTCGTTGCCAAATATCAAAATACTTTGATGATAATGACCATAACGACTATTATAGATACTTATTTGTAAACTTGTTTTTTCAACAGATTACTTAACAAGAATAATAAATGCAACAATAATAAACATATAATTATTTTTAAGAAAATATTAGAAAATAATAAGTAAAATTTAAAACATTATAAGAAGATTTTTAATTTATTTGATGTATTCATAATTTATATTTTTTAAGAATCAAAAGGATGAAAAACATTGAAACTATTTTTTTAAGTATACTACATATATCGTCACATAATATCAGCAACTAATCTCTTTATTTTTTGTACACACGCTACTTTACCTAGACGTACCTACCTATGTAACTGGTGGGTAATGATCACTGCAACCGTTTATACTTACTTATGTGGGATTATCGTTCTTATAATTATGTTATTATAATATATAATATGTCGTCTCATGTCAGGGAGACAACTTTAAGACTAGGAGCCGCTGCGGAGAAAGCTGAAATGACTAAACGACACAAACATTCGTCACTTATTCAAAATTATGTCTTTGTGCCGTTAGCAGTCGAAACACTTGGGACCTCGGAGCAGCAGTGCAAAAAAAATATCTAAAATAATAGACCCGACTTCTCATAGACTCCACAGGTGACAGAAGGGTTGGTGCATTTTTTTTTCTAGAGAATCGGAATTGCGATTCAACGGGGAAATGCTGCCAGTATTGTTGGCACCATTCCACGCGGCCATGATTTATATCAAAATTGTCTGTAAAGCATTGTAAATTTGTATAATACTGTAAAACTTCAAAATAATATTATTTATTAATAAACATAAATAAATAACTTACCATAATATCCTAAATTAATTTATTTACTTTGTATGGGAGGCAAAAAAAACCTAATCGTTGTACTAGATTCAGAGTAATAGGACTGTAACATATAAAGGGTTCTGTTTTATCATTTGGACCTATGGAGGTGTAATAAATAAAGCTTTTATCTATTTTTGTATTTCTGTCCAATACTATTTACACAGCAGCTACTAAGTATATATGTACATCTAGGAAACGGTAGTGTTTGTGTACTTTGCAATTAGGACGTAATTTTCACATTTTATATTTGTGCCAAGAGTAATTTTCGCCTTTCTTTTTGACCTAGAAATTTTACAATATAAGATGTTATTTCTACAAAATAAATCATTATTCAATTTCTAACTCTCATACCCGTCGTACACAAAATGAAATATTATACAGTGCTAATATTAGCGACATGGCTAAATATCAGTTATGCAGTTTCCGTTTTAAATGAAACAGTTTTAGATAGTTCGCTTGTAAAAGAAAGCAGTGCAACAGTTATAAATGAAATATTACCAAATAGTGAATCTGAAGAACGAGGCGACATGTTGAATATCATTACAGAGTCACCTGATACGAAGCAACCGAATTTTGAAGAAACTTTGGACATAGTTATGGAAAGTATACAAAATCCAACTGTTCAATTCGATATAGGAGAACCAGCTAATGATTACGAATTTAACTTGCAAGATCCGAGTGATGCTAGCCTCGATGAAATTATTCCACCAAACGACGCTGATTATTATAATGAGATAATCAATAAAGATCCAAACGAAATAATGGATACGGCCGCTGGTTTTCTTCCTATTCCTATCTTTAAAAGAAAACAAAAGAACCGTAAGCAAGTCCCTATAAGAAGACGTTTCAGAAACCCCTATTTTTACCGAAGATCCTTCCCTCAGAGAAGATTCTATTTTCAGCCTTATTACAGTTATTACCATCCAAGCCCTTTCGGATTTTATTACTAATTAAATAAGCTTATATTATGTAATTCTAGATATAGGGATATTAATAAAAATTCAAAAAAATTAACGTTTTTTTCTTTCACATTTATTGCTTTCTCTTAACTATTAAGCATGTAAATGCTTTATCGGTTAATTGATTTCAAAATTGGTACTAGAAATATAATTTATTTACAAGCTTATAATTTAATATTAACATTAGATGCCTATGTTCATTCTAAATTACATACGAACACAAAATGTTTTAACAACTATTGATTATTATATTTATATTTAATACATGGCAATTGGTCATATTTTTGTCTTAAATTATGACACATTCATATGTGTTGTAAGAAGTATAATATTATAGCAAAAATATCATATTGAAGTGAATAAAACAAAATTATTTTAGTTTTAAATTAAGATAACAAATAAAAACATAAATAGCATAATAAAATATCGACTTTTGGATAAAGTATTATGTTAGAAAGTATTTTCATGTTACGAGTTCCTATTTTTATTAAATTTTTTTATAAATGATGAAAGCTGTAATTCAATTACGACACTCAATCATCATCGTGCTGGACGAAAAAAGTTAATTATGGGTGTCCCATTATTTAAAGAAATAAAACCCATTCAGTGCGATATATATTACTACATTTTACCAATCTAAAAGTCTATTTATAAAAAAAAAATTGGCATGAATTATATTAAATTGATGCCAACGTCAAATAATTAATGATAAATATTAAAAACAAGTGACAATTTATTAAATAACTAACTACAAGTGTAAAGTCTTTCGAATTTATGAAACTTTTTTAGAATAAATATTTCAGCTATCACAACAAAATAATTTAAAACAATAAGTTACATTAAAAGTAATAATTTACGAAAATATACACCAAAATTATTGGAAACTTGTAAATTATATAATCTTAAATTACCCAGTCCAAGCTATTTATTTCCATCAACCAATTAATTTAATAGTCGCAAGTAGAAATAAATATACGTATATAAAGCCATACCTGATTTATATCCAGACCCTGATACGATTTGGTAATTTTAATATCTTGTACCATAAATACATTAATATAAAAAAAATATCTATATTAACGGAGAACGAATATTAAATGTGCAAAAAGTTTACGTTCTTTAATAGTTTAAAATTAAGAGATTCACTTATAATTATTGCTTTACGGTATAGTAACGCATAAATCTTACATAAAGAATATATACAAGTAAATAAAAATAATATAATAATAAAGTTTTAATATTATTTTATCAACTTTTTCTATTTTTGATAGTGTATGCTTTCATTTTCCGGGACCTACTAGAGCTTCGTCCATTAACTCATCGTCAGTAATACACGGCGAATTAGAGTGAGGAGAGGGTGCAACTAAAGGGGATGGCGTTGGGCTTTTTGCCAACTGTAATAAAGCAGGAGATGCAGGATAGACTGGTCTAACAGCAACCATGCCTGAAACTTTACTTCCAGAGGAAGAAGAGAAATCTAGTAACATCTCAGCTGCTTCTTGTGGAGTTGTTGCTCCACTTCGCGCTACAGATCCACTTGCCGGAGGTTTCATACACGAATCAGCACCTTTCCTATCTTCAGAACTACCCTTGGGTGCTGGAAACCCCTTAGCCATATCAGTTTTGTAATCTAGAGGCATTAGCGGATATGACGCCGAGTAACCCTCTTTCGAATCGTCTTTACTTCGTTGAGGACTTCCTCCTTTTGATATGCTATCTGAAACCGCTTTAGAATATTCGGATTGGTCACTTTTGCCAGTTGGGATAGTTTTAGGACTTAATCCACCCATATTCAATAGAGGTTTTGGTACGTTTAAGGGATATGCTGACTTCTGCATAGAGTCTACGTTTCTATTTGCATTATCGAAATGAGGAAATGTATATTTATTTTGGTCCATGGCTCGGGCGAAATCATTGACCATGGACCGACTATCGTATTGAGAGACTGGACTGTTTTTATCGGGAGTATTTTGATTTTTTAATTTTGGTATTTGAAATTTACTAGTGTCTAATGGCTTGATTAGACCTTCAACCAAAAAATTTGCATCTTTGGTAGCATTTTTAAACCGATCACCATCTAGATCATCTCTTGAACTACTAGGACTCGAATGCCGTTCAGACTTAGATACAAAAATAGATTTTTCTGAATTACTCATAAGTTTAGTTCTAGCCTTTTCTCTTTCTCTGTCTCTTATAATTTTTGCAATATCTGCATTACTACTTTTTGGGGACCCAGAACTAGATTTGGTTACTGATTTGGATAAGTTCACACCTGTAGAACTACTCATAGATGACTTTGAATAAGGCACTTTCGGGGCATTACTGTTATTGCTGGAACTAGATTGTTCGGAAGGACTCATATTTGCCTTTGGAGGAGTTGAGCTGGTTGTCATGCTAGCGGATTTAGAAGACTGCATAGCTTGTGTTTTCTTAGAGGCAGGTCCACTAATAACTCCTGGTTTAAGACCAGTATGTGTTTTAGGAGAGCCCTGACTGGGTGGAGTGAGTTGAGGAGAAGATTGCTTACTCGAACTAGAGCTAGAATAATTCAATTTAGAACCACTGCTCGAAGATTCTTTTGCCCTAGTTTTATTTATTGTTATTTTCATACCGTCTAGACTAGGTTTTACCATATACTCGGGATTTTTACTTTCATTGGACTTTAAATTGCTACTAGTATTACTAGTTTTTGGATCAGAAAATTTGCTACTACTACTTGACGAACTAGACTTTACAGTTATTTCAGAGTCTGTGCCACAATGTTGAGCTGATTTTAATTTATCTATTACTGCACTCAGGGATCCTTTTCTATTACGAACTTGACTAGGTGCGTTGGATTTATTAATTTCAATATTAGGGGGAGATATTAAAGGTTCAGTCACGGGACTGTCACACGAGACTGGAGTAATTTCTAACTGCTTTAATTTCATAGGGTTTTTTAATTTTGGGCTGCTTCTATCAGAACTAGAAAAAGACAAACTGGAATGTTTCTTTTCTTTCTCTCTTGAGGTCACTGAACTCGAACTATAACTATCTTTTGATATCTTTTTAGATAAATCATAGCCTGTGGTACCTGATTTCCCGGAAGGGGATCCACTAGTTGCAGATTTGAGTGTTGACATACTAGGTTTTCCGGAACCTGATGAATTATGTTTAGGTGAAGAAATATTGTGGTTTTTTGGACTCGAGTATCCAGGAAGGTGTTTAGGACTGTTTTGTACTGGTGAATGTCTAGGACTACTATGATGGCTCGATGTGCCTGATGGTTTTCCCATACCTTTGACACTACTGGGACTCGGCGATTTCGTAATTGATACTGATCTACCATGTGTTGGACTAGGACTGAATTTTCGTAAAATCGAGTTTGGGGAAGTTGGGCGCATTGGCGATCCGTCAGTAGGTTTTATACTTACGGACACAGGTTTCGTCAAAGGATCTTGTTTAGGTGGTATTTTTTCAGGCGGGCCCATAGAATCGTCCCTACGTCGTTTTTTCTTCTTTTCTTTACTACGTTCTTCTCCTGATTTACTAGATTTTTTATCGGATCGAAGACGTTCGTCAAGTGATTTAACTTGAGAAGATGTAATAGGTGTAATTGTTATGGAACTGGGTAGAGCTGCTGGTGCAGCAGCAGTTATTGGTATTATTTCTATACCTGGTCTACGATCAAGGCATAACATTGACGAAATGTTTGATCCTGAACCTGAGCTCGGCGGATTAGTGGAACCTGTACCTATAGGAGTAATGCTTACGGATGAAGGCATATAAGACTTCCCGTCCGTAAGATCTAAAAGTAACGACGATGCACTTCTGCCACTTCGTGGTTCTTCCTTGTTTTTAAGTTTTTGCCTTTTGTGCTCAGACTTGTGAAAAGAATTCCTGTAAAAGTTTCGTTTATTAGTTAAAAACATTTATTATATGTACAAGTTAGCTTGATCTTTTTGACAGATGTAAATTTTTCTGATCGACATAACTTTGCAATGACGAACATATTATTTTCTTAATTTAAATGATTTTAAAAATTGTAAAAGTATATATATATATTTATAACACACAAAAGTCCCTAAAGATTGAAGCGTCGTCCGAAAATTTTAAGACATTTCATTGCTTCAAAGTAAAATTTAAATAGAAACACTGAAAATAATAGACGAAAAGTACTTAAAATTTTCGGACGACGCTTGAATCTTTAGGGAATTTTGTGCTATATGTATTTTTTTAATATTTTTACAATTTTTAAAATCATTTTAATTAAGAAAATAATATGTTCGTCATTGCAAAGTTATGTCTATCAGAAAACAACATCTGTCAAAAAGATCAAGCTAACTTGTACAGGGTATAATTTTACAAATTTCTGTATTATTACTAAACGAACCTGATTATGTCTTCAACGTCTCCATCATTCGAGTTATCCAAATCGGATGAAGTTCTGTTATCTTGTCCCCCGAGGGCATCCGTTGCATCCATGCCGGAAAGTTCTAAGTCCGATGCAAACTCGTTTTGAGAGACCGACGATTCACGACCCTCAATATCATCATTTGTTGAATTGCTATTCATTGTGTTTTCATCATTACCATATCCTTCCGAGTTATCACTTTCACTGTCAGAATCCATCATATCATTCATTCCCGGTTTGCCTTTTTTTTGGTTAGGAGGCCATATAGTCGTGTCAGACTTACGTTTTTTTGACTTACGGTCTTCTGTTATTTGGGGTTTAGATTCATTTGTATTTGAATCTTGGCACATCATAGATAAATGATGTTGCTGCTCGGAAAGATATGTACCTAAAACATCGATAAATATAATTTGTTAATACAAAATAACTATGTGATTTACATTTATATAAATACCAATATGATATGATTACATGAAAGGGGATTATTAAGTATTTATATTATTAAAGAGAAAGATTGACGTGCACCAGTTTACTCCACTGCGAATTGGCGGTAATATACACGTCTCAGAATTTCTCCCGAGATAAGCAGGCGTCCTCTCGACGTTTCTTTTTAACGCAAGCTACAGGACTATTTTTAAGGTTCAAATTTCACTCACCTCCCTGGTGGGGATGGCTCACATTGGACGGGTAGAGCCGGCCGTGCATAGTCCCAGGTTCATGTTTTACGTCACCCCCGGGGTCGATGCCCCCCAGGCCACAGCTAAAATTTGAATCCAAAGAGGAGTAGCCACCATTTATTTGCTTTGTTACAGCTTCTCTTTCCCAGATTTTAACCAGTGCCCTAAAATGTAATAATGAAATATTAGTGATAAATTAGTTTGCATAGATTTATTCTGAGGTTTCTAGTGACCAGGAAGAATTTGTTAAAATTTGTTAAGACTTTTTACGTAACAGGGAAAGAAATTCATATAATATGGTCCATTTAAAAATGCATACGACGTGTGTTCAGAAAAAGGCGGGAATATTTAAATTTCGCGGGTCTGGATTGTTATGTTGGTTTATATGCCTCTGAAGTATAATAAAAAATTGTCAGCTGTATAATGAATACACACAGTTCACTTTGTCTGTGGTAGCTACTAAGGTTAGATAATTGTTTTTATGTGCTCGGCGATTTTTAATTGGTAAAAGAAACGGAACAAGGAATTTGTATTAAATTTTGCGTAAAAAATTAAATAAAGTGTAATAAAATGTGTCAAATTTTAACAAAGGCCTACGATGAGTTTGATATGAATAAAACAAGAGTTCACGAGTGGTTTAAACGATTTCAAGATGCTGTGAAGAGGGTGAAAATGACGAACGCGCCGAACGCTCCAGCACATACACAACCGATGAAAACGTAGAAAAAGTGAAATATCGGATCAGATTAGATCGGAGTTTGTATCTACAATTATTTTTTCGACTCATCCATACCAGTTCACACTACTACGCTTCTCACACTTCTAATCTTCATACTAATTCTTTCATTCTTCATCTTTGGGTAGGTTTCTTTTCTATTTGCTACCGTATTTTACTTATAATATACAGGGTTAATTCTAAAACACCAGCAACCTCGCAGGACAAGATAGCTAACATTATGTACAACAACATTTGTTCTACGACTTTTGACATAACTCAATACATTAATTAAAAATGATTTTTTAAGCTTTTATTGTACTGCTCTGAAATTTAGAGTCTATGTTTCATTCATTATCGAAAGGATGACGCGACGCTCGGGCGCGCTTGCATAATAATAGTAATAACACTTTCTCTGCCCGATAATTCTAGTTAATAAAATTAATATAAATTGCTTGGTGGGTTTGTGGGCAGTATCATAGTATGTATATCGCAGTGACTTAAGTTAATAATCAAATTTCTGTTTTGTCATGTCCCTGCAATACGTAAACTGAGTCCACAATCCCTTCATACTTTACCAGGCTTAGAACGGGCTATATTAAACGATAAAAAACAAATAAATCGTATGTATAGGAGGGCAACACATCTGCATAACCTCCAGAGGTTACAGCACAACCAGTTGTGCGGTAGACATCCGGTACCTAGTCATCAAAAGGCTTCGACTGTCCGTATGCCCGCCAATACTATAAAAATGTAGGTATGTAGATTAGGTATCTGAATTCTGAACATAAAAAAATATGTGAAAATTATTAACGTAGGTAATTATTCTTTAACGTTTACTAAAGTCTAATTAAACCAATTTAATATGAAATATTGGTAGCTAGGTATTATTCACTTTTTATTGTTAAATACAGGCGGGCATAAGTATTTCAAAAGTGAAATCAGCGTATTTACAATAATTAAAAAATTAAAAATAATTGACAATAAAATAATATTTACAAACGAAATATTACCTCTAAGGTTAAAGTAACGCGCATGTCGGTGCGTATCGCGCAGATAGCGTTCAAAATAGTCACCATCACAACCAACACACATACAACACCTAAAAATCAGCTGTTCACTAACACGTGCTAACACTTCCGAATTAGTTTTAATTTGATTGAACGCACAAATTATTTTAGTTAACCGAACCAGTTACAAAAATTTACTCGTGCTAGTTTGTCAGATTCGGTGAGTTGACATTGTCTCACGGCTCGGTGTAGGTAAGTTCGAATATCTAGCTGCATATTGCCGACAGGCTTCCGACACATTGTCATCACACTTAGCCAGTATCCTCACCATTTCCGTGTATTCGACATTAGAATAGCGGCGGTACCATGGTTATAAAATAACTTTAGTACAGGTACAATACATCGATCGATACGAATAAAATAAATACGAGTAGCACACAAAATCATATGACGCGCGCGCATCAAAGTCGCCCGCCGCCGACTGCCGCGGCTGGCTAAATAGGTCAAGTTCAAAGGCGCTAGCGCCGCCCCGTTCCTACCTTTCCCCTCACATTAGTACGTGGTCGTTATTTACCTAATCTTTGGGACGCGCGTAGAGTTTATTGCATTCGCGTAAAATTAAATTAATATTTATTTTTGTATGAAAATAAAATCTAACAAATTAACAAAAGTGGTAGAACAAATGTTGTTGTACATAATGTTAGCTATCTTGTCCTGCGAGGTTGCTGGTGTTTTAGAATTAACCCTGTATATTTTGGGGTCTTATAGTTATTATTTTACTAACATCTTGGACCTGACACTAATATATTTTTTTTACATAACTAGTGTCTAATGACAGAGTTCCATATAATTAATTTACTTAAAACTATACAATTTTGTTATTCTTAATTAATAATAGTCGTCGACGTGGTCGCGCGGCGGCGCGTGCAGCGCGTGCACGGCGGGGACGTACCTGAGCGTGACGGGGATCGAGTGGCTCTTCTGCAGCACGCCGGTGATGTAGTCGTCGACGTGGTCGCGCGGCGGCGCGTGCAGCGCGTGCACGGCGGGGACGTACCTGAGCGTGACGGGGATCGAGTGGCTCTTCTGCAGCACGCCGGTGATGTAGTCGTCGACGTGGTCGCGCGGCGGCGCGTGCAGCGCGTGCACGGCGGGGACGTACCTGAGCGTGACGGGGATCGAGTGGCTCTTCTGCAGCACGCCGGTGATGTAGTCGTCGACGTGGTCGCGCGGCGGCGCGTGCAGCGCGTGCACGGCGGGGACGTACCTGAGCGTGACGGGGATCGAGTGGCTCTTCTGCAGCACGCCGGTGATGTAGTCGTCGACGTGGTCGCGCGGCGGCGCGTGCAGCGCGTGCACGGCGGGGACGTACCTGAGCGTGACGGGGATCGAGTGGCTCTTCTGCAGCACGCCGGTGATGTAGTCGTCGACGTGGTCGCGCGGCGGCGCGTGCAGCGCGTGCACGGCGGGGACGTACCTGAGCGTGACGGGGATCGAGTGGCTCTTCTGCAGCACGCCGGTGATGTAGTCGTCGACGTGGTCGCGCGGCGGCGCGTGCAGCGCGTGCACGGCGGGGACGTACCTGAGCGTGACGGGGATCGAGTGGCTCTTCTGCAGCACGCCGGTGATGTAGTCGTCGACGTGGTCGCGCGGCGGCGCGTGCAGCGCGTGCACGGCGGGGACGTACCTGAGCGTGACGGGGATCGAGTGGCTCTTCTGCAGCACGCCGGTGATGTAGTCGTCGACGTGGTCGCGCGGCGGCGCGTGCAGCGCGTGCACGGCGGGGACGTACCTGAGCGTGACGGGGATCGAGTGGCTCTTCTGCAGCACGCCGGTGATGTAGTCGTCGACGTGGTCGCGCGGCGGCGCGTGCAGCGCGTGCACGGCGGGGACGTACCTGAGCGTGACGGGGATCGAGTGGCTCTTCTGCAGCACGCCGGTGATGTAGTCGTCGACGTGGTCGCGCGGCGGCGCGTGCAGCGCGTGCACGGCGGGGACGTACCTGTGCGTGACGGGGATCGAGTGGCTCTTCTGCAGCACGCCGGTGATGTAGTCGTCGACGTGGTCGCGCGGCGGCGCGTGCAGCGCGTGCACGGCGGGGACGTACCTGAGCGTGACGGGGATCGAGTGGCTCTTCTGCAGCACGCCGGTGATGTAGTCGTCGACGTGGTCGCGCGGCGGCGCGTGCAGCGCGTGCACGGCGGGGACGTACCTGAGCGTGACGGGGATCGAGTGGCTCTTCTGCAGCACGCCGGTGATGTAGTCGTCGACGTGGTCGCGCGGCGGCGCGTGCAGCGCGTGCACGGCGGGGACGTACCTGAGCGTGACGGGGATCGAGTGGCTCTTCTGCAGCACGCCGGTGATGTAGTCGTCGACGTGGTCGCGCGGCGGCGCGTGCAGCGCGTGCACGGCGGGGACGTACCTGAGCGTGACGGGGATCGAGTGGCTCTTCTGCAGCACGCCGGTGATGTAGTCGTCGACGTGGTCGCGCGGCGGCGCGTGCAGCGCGTGCACGGCGGGGACGTACCTGAGCGTGACGGGGATCGAGTGGCTCTTCTGCAGCACGCCGGTGATGTAGTCGTCGACGTGGTCGCGCGGCGGCGCGTGCAGCGCGTGCACGGCGGGGACGTACCTGAGCGTGACGGGGATCGAGTGGCTCTTCTGCAGCACGCCGGTGATGTAGTCGTCGACGTGGTCGCGCGGCGGCGCGTGCAGCGCGTGCACGGAGGCGCGCGGCGCGGCGGGGTCGGCCAGCTCCAGCTCCACCGTGGCCATGCTCTCGTCCAGCGGGTGCTCCAGCGAGATCGAGATGTGCTGCCACGACAGCGCGCTCACTTCGAACATTAGCACGCTCTCGAGCTCCATCACTAAAATCATTAGAGGGCATCCGTTAATTACGTGAGACAATTTTGACGAGTTTTTTACCCCTCCCCCCTCTCGGTTAAAATATTAATTTTTTGTACATGGCAGATTTGATTGAACAATGTCCTTTAATTTCGCAATTACAAAATCATACTAATATATATCTTGTAAGTTTTTTTGTTACGATTCAAGGCGAAACCTACTTAATTGATCATCATGAAACTTTGTACACATATTCTTGGAGATATTAAAAGTAACATAGAATACTTTTTATTAACAAAATGGTTGTCTGTAAAGTCGGTTTCCGGACGATAATTTTAATTATACTTTTATTTATATTTAATTATACTTTTATTTAAATTATAATAAAACGATGCGCCGAGTAAGTGGCGCGCGACATCTGTAATTTTTACTTGTAACGTAATTGTTATTGAAGTTATTAGGACCTAGTGACAGATGGCGGTTATGGAAATAATTTTAATATCTTACAATTATATATTAAATTTTTAATTAAAGACAGTTCACGTGTTGCTTTCTGCCGCTGTCCCATAGATAATATATATAGGCCATGTTCCGAAATACACTGGAGCACTGTAAGTTGTGACGTCATTTCAGTATACTGCGAAGCCCTTCCTTTTTGACGTGATAACGTCTAGTAAATTGATGAAAGGGTGCCCGTTCGAAGAAGATGACGTCATCATTGTCACAATTAGTGAGCGAGAGCGCGGAACAAGCGGTAGAGAGGTACGATCGGCTCGACCTAAGCGTTCGGCTCACGATCGGCGGTCGGCCTAACTTACGACGCGTCCGAGTAGAAATGACAGCGGCAAATGGCGGGAAACTGTTTTGTCAATATTGAAGTAATGTCAAATAGTGAAAAGTTGATAATATAATGTAATGTAATAATAATATAAGTAAATAAATGTAAGTTTATAATATAAAAGTTAATAAAAGTGAATAAAATCATAAAATGGTTACCATAGTTTATTACAACAACAATTGCAGCAAAAAAGGTAATTAATTCTTCCATTTTAAGAATCCGATTAGCGATATAATCTCATATATTTGTTCTTTGATTATAAAATAAGTAGATGCTACTTGGGCGAGTGCAGTAATATTAGGATATAATACAATTTTGACTAAAAAGTTATTAGGACTCATATAATTACGATCGTATAAAAAGTAAACTGTTTTTATTTAGTATATTTTTACAATTTTCATAAGTGGTTAATGATAATCTAATTTGTTTTGCTAACTTTAAGTTATTAAACTTAGCTTCTTTATTAAACTTGATTATTTCTTGTATTACATATCAAAGTATTTAACTTTATTTCGCTTTTATATTACATACAATTAATTACCTGTAGCTTATATATATATTATACAAAATAATGATAATTCAGTGATAATAATTCAATTCCATTCATGTTTTCTTATGAAGTTATCACGTAAAAATTATCGTCCGTAAACCGACTTTACAGACAACCAATTTTTTAGTTTGCTATACTGTGCTATACTGTTTACTGTTTATAACGGAACGCAGTCCAATATACTATCATCCTCATTTATGGACTTTTTTTTTAAATGAAAATATTTATCATGTACACGTTTTCTATTCAACAAGAAAAATTATTATTTGAATATTGTTGACATTTTTGAGTAACAATATTTTTTGATCGCGTGATCACAGTACTGAGAGCACCTTACCTCGAAAGTGCCAATGCTCTCAGTACAAAAATGGCGGCTATTTATGACGTCATATATTTATCTATAGTACTTCGGTACAGTACCGACAGTCTATAACGGAACGAATTTTTCAGCACTGACAGCAGTGGACAGTGCTCGCAATACCGTAAAACGGGATAAATAGGGATCGCGAGATGAATAAGGATAAAACGCGTAATTATTATTATTATTTTTATAAATTTCTAGCATTCGGTTTCATAAATTTTTTCGAATCTTGAATATTTCTTAAGGTATTGGGTCTACATTTTTCGATTAATAAAGACGGATCATTAACTTCATTTAGGACATTGAATTTAACCAGCGTAAATACATCCATAACATTGCAATATTTAAAAATATCATTTTCATTCAAGTTATTTTTAAATGTTGGGATAATGGATTTTAATAGACGTAACTGTAAGGCATAAATATTATTAGTTATTAGTTTTATAGGTCCTACCGTAGCTACTTAGTTCATAATTGATAACAGATTGAGCTAGGGCTAGATATAGTATTCTACAGATTTTATATGGGAGCTTAGAGTTTAGAGTTTCAATTTATATAATTTACTCAGTATGGATCTTAATTTAGAGCAGACCAGGTCTATGTGAGGCTTCCAGCTAAACCTGTCATCAATTATGATTCTGAGATAAGTATGTAATAAAATTCGCTAATGATTTTTGCTTGGTCCGCGCTCTCGCTCGAGAAACGTGACATCAGTGAGTGAGTCATCCTTTTTGTGTGCGTGCAGCCGACTTTCATCGATCTACTAAACGTTATCACGGCAAAAAATATTTTTTATTGTTTGTCAAAAAAATCTCAAAATCTAGCTACTTCAACGCCATCTAGCATCCCAGCAATTGATACATTTCTATTGTAATGATCTCTGATACTTAATGGGTTCAATGCGAGCGAAGCCGCGGGTAAAAGCTAGTATAGTGTATACAAGTCACCCTGCTTGGTCTGCAGTCGCACGCAGCTGGCGATGAGCGCGTTGAAGAGCGCCTGCTGGCGCAGCGCCGCGAGCAGCGGCGGCACGTGCGACGGGTGCGTGAAGGGCACGCTGCTCACCACGCAGCCGCCCAGCGCGCGCGACTCGCACAGGAAGTAGCACTGCCACTGCTCCGGCAGGCTCTGCAGCGTGTGGCACATCAGTAAAGAGACGGATCAGAGACAAAGGGCGCCTTTAAATTACAGGCGTAGAGGCTGTGGCACTTCCAAAGAGAAGCGCTGCAATGGCGCGACTATTGCGCAGCAGACGTGCGTCTGTAATATTTTGGCAAATGTAATGGTGATTTGGTAATGGTGATTTTTAACTTCCTCAATAAACACTTCAATGTAAGGTTGGTCTGCATTTTTCAAAATCAAGTCAAAGTCAAAATATTTTATTCAGCATAAAATTATTACAATTATTTACTGAACGTCATGAGTCTACTACCAGTTCGGAAAGGAGAAGCCTCTGACCTGAGAAGAACTGGCGAAAGAAACTCAGTGGGACTAATATTTTTTTTTTACGTAATGGTTTTTTTTTCAAAGTATATTGAAATTAACAATAATTCTCTATAAGTTGAAATAGCCTGGAGGCGATCACATCATTCCCAAGGCGTACTGTCTTCTAGAAAATCGTTGATAGAATAATATCCTTTGGTACACAAACGTTCTTTCACAATTTTTAAAAATTTGGCAATAGAAAGTTTTTGAACGTTTCATTCATATTGAGATTGATTTGTCATTCATATTGAGGTTCGGTAATAATTAAAAGCGTGTCACTTTCTCATGCAAATATGACGTGCGCGTGTCGCGGTTGTATGAAAACTAGTAGTGGCGTGGCTAGCGCGCCACAGTGGCGCCACTGCAGCGCTTCCTCACGCAACGCGCTACGATACGTACACTACTACGAGCTTGAGGCGCGCGTGTGCGTGAGCACTCGCGCTTTGTCACGTACGGAGGGAAACGGGGCTACGCAAAGTTAGCACCCTATCGAAAGATTTTTAAAATTAAAATGACCTTAATCGATAGGTCTACGTTAGGTCTGTATAGGTCCACCAAAATTTTTGTTAGGTCGCCTATTTTTTTAAATAAATATTTTTAATAAATAGGTCTATTTTTTCAACAAAAAAAAGAAGACCTAACAACCTATCAATAATAGGTTATTAGGTCTTTTTTTAGGTTGTTAGGGTTTTTCTTTTTTTTTTTGAAAAATAGTACTATTTATTAAAAATATTTATTTAAAAAAAAATAGGCGACCTAACAAAATTTTTGGTGGACCTATACAGACCTAACGTAGACCTATCGATTAAAGTCATTTTGATTTCAAAAATCCTTCAGTGGGGTGCTAACTTTGTGTAGCTGAGAAACCGGCCTATAACGGCTCGGAGAGTACTTAAACTCAGGGGCTGCAGTACACGTCGCCGGTCGCGCGTCGTGTTTTCATTTAATGATAATTTAAATAGTGTTTTAATATAATTTGAACAGTGCTTTAATATAAAAGTGTAAATATGGTTTACTGTAAAGTGTGTATGAACAATAATAGAAAGAATAAAAACACATCATTTTTGATATATCTACCAGAAGTAACGATCTTTACCAGGTGTCTATGATAGCAACCAGCACCGACAGCTTTACCGTGCTCTCTGAGGCACGTTGGGGAAACCCACAAGGCCATACACCCAGACCGGAAACAAATATCTGCCCCAAGCGGGAATCGAACCCGCGACCGTCGGCGTGACGTTGAGGCGACTACTCGCATCACTACACCAGAACGGTCGTCACGTAAGGGTAAACACGTTCCATAATAAATAGCCGCGAAAGTACCGCGTATTTATAACCGTAACAAGGTTGTCTCTTTGTAATGATTGTATTTTAAAAATTGCATTTCTATAATATGTAAGCTGTGAATGTAATAAAAAAAAATAATTATAAAAAATTACTATACCTACTTGTCGTTTATTCGTAGTTTCTTTTTTCATCGATATGGACGTTTATATAAACGATATCTTTGTTCGTCTCTACATATTGATTTGATTCGTATTCATCATTAAATTCATATCGTGATAGTCACAATCGAGTATAATATAGAGAAAACAAAGCTATGTTGCTTTACGATCTTTGTAATAATAAGTATGATTGCATTAACATTATAAACAAAATTAGATATTCTGTGCCTTCCCGCGCTCATATGCGACCATTCCGCCGCTATCAATTTTTTGCAATAACACGATCTCGTACTAATGCAGGTGTCCGTTCCCCATTAAATAGAATGTTTAATACGTATAATAGGAAACTTAATAGATTAGACATTTTCGCTGAATGTAATTATGCTTATAAGAGGCAAGTTATTGATATATTAAACGGAAAACTGTAAATCACAAGTATAGTATTAACTCAAACACAAACAAATGTTCATACACATACATCCACATACACACATACATTTCGATTGCACGCTTCCTCTTCAACCTTTAAACACGCATACACAACTTATAAGTAATAGGCATATATATTAAACAATATATATAAAAAAGTATATTTAAAAATACTATCTTAATATATTTTCTAATCACTGCACAATAATATGGGTATATACATAATGGGTAGACCAATAAATACTTAAGCTCATACAATTTAATTATAGAAAAAAAAAAATGAATTGTAACACAGGTTCACCATTTGTAATTTTCTGATATCTAATGTGACCATCAGTGTTGAGTTTACAATAACTAAAAGTGTACTATTTAATTTATATGTAATGTCCATTGTAAACTTGTTTGTGGTTCCAATAAATAAATAAATAAAAAAAAAAACAGTTATATCCGGATGTTAACATACACGATTTTTATTCAAAATTCTTAATTTTTCGAAAACATCATCAAAAAACTACTTTAATTTATATTTCTCACTGATCACCCCTAGTTAATATGGAGGCTGTAGATAGTAACTTACAATTACTTTTAATTTATATAAATAATATGTTAGAGGTTAAAACTATGTATATATCGATTAAGTAAGTTTAAGTTTTATTTCTTAAGCCTTAGTGCCAAGTGACCTTATCTAAAAACATATTACAATATCTCCACTTAATATAAACTTACTAAAGTTTCACCTATTTTAAGCTCTCATTTCGTTATCTGATTAGAATAAGGTTACGATGGGACTGGTATGCATTTTTATATAAAAGTCCCTAAACTAAACAATAACAAAAAAAAAAAAATATAAGCCACGTGCACTTGATGCATTTCCACTGCACATAATAGATATGATTAATATAAGCAAAGCAGAAGTCGCAGTTATCTGTTAATAGGTACTTATAAATGTAATTCTACGTTTTGTACACAATTATAGCATGTTAATGTTGCTTCACATTATATACATTTACATGATGTCAAGGTTATATCTGGGTATCTGTATATTAATACGTGAACCAAAATTTTAGTGTGCGCAATCCCATTCACTTTGGACTGAAATACATGGATTTGCTTAAGCTAACCTATAACGCACACTTGCCTCATACGACTCTATCAATGGAATGTTAATATCAGGCACCCCACGCTTTTTAACATTAAAATAATTTCTTTTATTTATCACTCTGTCCTTATTTAAAAAAATATTTACTACTTTTTAGTTTTGTTGTGTATGCGCTCCGCGCACTATAAGTATATCGGTGTGACCTATCAATAAATCAGTGTGCAACTAACTAGCTTGTTTAATTGACGTGTACCGCTCCGCTAAGGTATTTAACACGTGGCGACGAACGAACTCACGTAGGCGTTGAAAATGGCCACTGGAGGAGTATTTGGTGTCCTTTCCACCTTCGACCACCTGGCACAAGAGTGGAGAAGCTACAAATGCCGCATAAACCAATGGTTTATAGCGAACGAGATTAATAACGAAAATGACAAATTAACTATCAAGAGACGAGCCATTTTGTTAAGCGCGTTAAGTGAAGCAAGTTTTAACCTAGTTAGTGACCTGGCGCTATCTCGTAAGGTGGAAGAATTGCGTTACGATGAAATAATTACACTCCTCGACGAGCATTTTACACCGAAAAGGTTCGGGTTTGCGGAGAAATCCATTTTCTACTCCGCAACTCAGCGCACAGGTGAAAGACACACTCAGTGGGCGGCCCGGTTAAGGGGATTAGCAGCACACTGTGCTTTCAAGAATTTGGAAGAGGCCTTGCTGGATAGGTTTATCATGGGCATGGCAGCGGGACACGAGCGGGACAAGTTGTTTGCCCAGGATCAGAGGGAGCTGACCTTGGCGAAAGCCATAGATTTGGCAGAGAGCGTGTGTTGTGCGCGCCGGGCGTCGTCAATGGCGGCGCCGAGGGCGAGCGGCAGTGCTGTGATGGTTCCGGATGGCGTGTTCAACATCTCCAAGAAGGAAAAGTGTAGTGTGTGCGGGTTTACTAATCATAAATCTAACCAGTGTCGCTATAAAAATTACAAGTGTAAAAAGTGTAACAACAAAGGTCATCTGTATAAAATGTGTCCCAACGACGCCAAGGTGAAGTACGTCGGGGAAGGTACTGTGGATGACGGAGACGACGGTGAGTGCTTATACAATATTCGATGTGTGACGGGCAGGCCGATGACCGAGAGCGTTCAGATCGGTGGGCTGGTTTTAGAGTTTGAAATAGATAGTGGATCAGCAGTAAGCGTTATTTCCCACAAAACATATATGTTGTATTTCAAACGATTACCGTTGTCAGTCACCAATAAAAAATTATATAATTATAACGGCGGAAATATTGAAACCGTGGGCGTGGTTTTATTGCCAATATCGTATAAAGAGCGCACACGGGTCTTATCTGTGTTTGTCGTACGAAATAACGGTCCATCGCTGCTTGGGCGCGATTTCATACGGGAATTCGATCTCGAGTTAGTGATGACGCAGACGCGCTCGAGCGCACCTGTGCACGCTGTTAATACGCATGCGCTCAACGGAGGTGATTTAAATGTCGCGGAAGATTTATTTAAAATGTTTCCTAAGGTTTTCTCTAATAGTCTCGGCTCGTTTAATAAATATACAATTAAATTGCATTTGAAGCCAGATGTAAAGCCAATATTTTTTAAAGCTAGACCGGTGCCTTATGCACTAAAAGAAAAAATAGATAAGGAACTAGATCGACTATTAGGGTTAGATATTTTAAAACCGGTGGAACACTCGGAGTACGCATCGCCTGTGGTACCGGTGTTGAAAAAAGACGGTAGTATCCGCTTATGCGCCGATTACTCGGTTACAATTTTATTAACAAACAGTTAATAATAGATCAGTACCCCTTACCTAGTGTAAACGACTTATTATCTAAGCTGTATGGGGGCATTAAGTTTAGTAAAATTGACTTGTCTATGGCATACAATCAGCTTAGGCTATGCGAGGAGTCGCAAAACCTCACATGTATAAATACACATCGCGGTCTTTTTAATTTCACTCGATTGGTTTTTGGGCTGGCTAGCGCACCAGCCATTTTTCAAAGAGCAATGGAGTGCTTGCTCGCCGGATTAGACGGCATAATTTTCCTATTAGATGACATACTAATAACTGCCGCTGATGACGACCAGCACAGACAGCGTTTAATCACCGTGCTTCAGCGTTTAGATGACGCGGGGCTGACAGTACAAAAAAGTAAATGCGATTTTTTTAAAGATGAAATTTCGTATCTTGGCCACATAGTAGACAAAAACGGGATTAGGACATCACCTGAAAAGGTAAATGCTATATTACAAGCTACTAAGCCGGAGAGCGTGTCACAATTACAGTCGTTTTTGGGACTTACGAATTATTATAGGAATTTTATACCCGACGCATCGTCTGTGCTGAGTCCATTATATAATTTATTAAATAAAAACGTGAAGTGGGAATGGACTATGGCTCACGATAACGCATTTTTAAAAGTAAAAAATATTTTATCGTCTGATAGGACTTTAGCGCACTTTAACCCGAACGCTAGGATTATTTTGACCGTTGATGCGTCGCCGACGGGGCTAGGAGCTGTATTATCTCAAATCGATAAGGATATGATAGAAAGGCCGATATCTTACGCTTCTCGAACGCTTTCACCGGCGGAAAAGAATTACGCGCAGATCCAAAAGGAAGCGACAGCTATTATTTTTGGCGTAAGACGGTTCCATCAGTATTTATACGGTAGGTCGCAACCCTTCGTGTTAAGGACAGACCATAAACCCCTGCTGGCCATATTCGGACTTCACAAAGGAATCCCCGAAGTATCCGCCAACCGTCTCCAACGATACGCTATGTTTTTGGCCGCTTATAATTATAGTATCGAGTATATAAGTAGCAAGCAGAACATAGCGGATTACCTATCTAGGGCTTGTGAGGTTACCAACACATGTATGCCACCACGGGGAGGTATGCCAGACGAGCTTGTCAATTGTGAAGAGAGGGCGGCCTATGTTAATTTTGTTGTCGACGGTGATCTACCGGTGACGCTGAGCGACCTGAGGCGTGAAACCGCTGCAGACGATTGCTTGTCGCGAGTCAAGAGTTATGTATTAAACGGGTGGCCGCGTAAACTTGTTGATGTTAATTTAAGACCTTACTTTAATTGCCGAAATCAACTATCATACGAAAACGGAGTACTGATGCGGGGACATAAAGTAGTCATTCCGTTTAGGTTGCGAGAGACAGTGTGTAAGGAAATACACAGCTCACATTTCGGGGTCGTGAAAATGAAAGCGGAGGCTCGCAAGCGGCTATGGTTCCCGGGTGTTGACACAGCGCTGGAGCAGCTGGCGGCGGCATGCGGCGTGTGCGCACAGCTACGCCCCGCGCCGAAACACGCGCCGCTTGCACCCTGGCCGCTACCACCGCTTCCATTTTATAGAATTCATTTAGATTTTCTAGGACCGGTTAACAATTATATGTTTTTAGTTATCGTAGACGCTCATAGCAAATGGGTCGAGTGTTACAATATGACTTCTTCTTACAATTCTAAAGCTGTGATTACTAAATTATACGATTTTATGTCGCGGTTTGGAGTTCCACACACATTGGTGAGTGACAATGGTACATCTTTTACCTCTCATGAATTTAAGCACTTTTGTCTGGTTAATGGTATAAAACATGTGTTATCACCTGCATATCATCCCGCTAGTAATAGGCAAGCTGAGAGCTTTGTGAAAATTATTAAAAGAGGGCTCAAAAGTATAATTTTACAGGGTTGTAATAAAAAAAATATTGCAGAAAATCTTTCTAAATTTCTATTCGATTATAGAAACTCTAAAAACAGTACCACCGAAAAGTCGCCCGCGGAGTTAGTGTATGGACGTGCGTTGCGTTCACGGTTGGACCTCTTAAACTCGACAACATTTGCTTCGTCATCGTCTCCCTCACCCACAGCACTCACTCGAACCGTCGAACACAACCAGTCCTTACAGGCTAAACATTATAAAGGTACAAAGAGACAGGACTTCAAAGAGAACACAACAGTTTGGGTCACTAAAAATATAAATAATAATAAAAAATATTGGATTGAAGGAATAGTTAAGGAAAAAGTCGGACAAGTATTATACAAAATATATATACCACATTTAGACTGTGTAATAACACGACACATCGATCAAATCAGATTACGATTATGCAACTCGCAATTAGATAACAGACGTTGGGACCCAGACGTGGTGCCAGACTTAATGCCAACGGACGTTTCATACTCCGAAGCTATCGCTCATCCAGAATGTGGAGGAGAGCCTCCGATGGAACCATGTCAAGAGTCGTCTGCATCAGAGGAAGCGACTAACGAGCCGGTAACACCTCTCTGTACCGCCCGTTCCAGACGTCGGGCAATAAGTCCGGTTTTTTCAACACCGACTTAATAGTTTTAGTTAGGTTTAAGTAAACAATCTTTTTCTTTATGTTATCCTTGCTAGAAGAGGGAGAGATGTTGTGTATGCGCTCCGCGCACTATAAGTATATCGGTGTGACCTATCAATAAATCAGTGTGCAACTAACTAGCTTGTTTAATTGACGTGTACCGCTCCGCTAAGGTATTTAACAAGTTTGGTTTAATTATAAAAGCGTGTTTTTTAGTTTTATTAAACTATTATTTATTTATAATAATGTTCAAAAAATACATTACATTAATAAAAAATAAAACACTACACACACTATGAGACACACATATGTACAATGTACATAATTATATACACAAATTTTGTTTTTTGTGAAAGTCTGTTGTAAACACGGTCTTAAATAATACAGGTCTTGCAACGAATTTTTTATCGAAATTTTATCACAGATCAGATCCAATGACTGCTGCATATGTCGCTCACCATGTTATGCGCAATCATATTTTTATGATGTTGACAATGCTGTCAATTATAGATTAAGTCGAATTTCGACCACTGGGCGACCACTAGTTAGCATTAAATAGGGTCAGAAAGTTATATACAAAAGAATAAGCCGCTGTAAAATCTAATGTCATGTAAAATTTATGTGAGAAAATTCTGTTAACTTACAACAAAAAGGCCCTTGCTTAGATTCAACTCTATTGTCTTGCCCGGTGTTAGTTTGTTGTATGCTTGCTGGGCCACTAGTCCCAACATAGGCTTAGCATTAGCCCAATCTCCAGCAACTTCCACCTAAAAAAATTTTTTAAGTACATATATTATAAAAGCGAAAGTTTTTGGGGATTTGTCATTAGTTAAAGCTAAAACTACTAAACCGTTTGTGATGAATATTTCCCACGCAACCGAGGTTTACACAGATAAAACAACGAGACACCAATAGTATTCATATGTATTATTTATGAAGTTTATGTTCCAAATAACTTAATATTTATGACGACCGTTCTGATGTAATGGTGCGAGTGGTCGCCTCAACGCCGCGCGCCGGTTCGATTCCCGCTCGGGACAGATATTTGTATTTGTACAAATATTTGTTTCCGGTCTGGGTGTATGTCCTTGTGCGATCGCAATGTCTGAGTTGGAGTAATGTCATATTATCTTATCACTTTTTATATTTGATTACATTATATTATATTGTATCGTGTCTCCCCACCGTACCTCGGAGAGCACACGTAAAACCGTCGGTCCCGGTTGTTACCATAGACACATGATAACGATCGTTACCCATGGTAGAGAAATTATCCGCCAACCTGCAGTGGAGCAGCGTGGTGGATTAAGCTCAAACCTTTCTTCTTTATGGAGAAGAGGCCTTCGCTCAGCAGTGGGTTGTTTACAAGCTGATACAGTACAGTAGAGTAATATTTATGGTGTAATGAATTCACCTCTGTTGTTGCATGAATGAGTTTTGCAAGTCCAGCACATAGTGGTGTGGGCTGTGACAGTTTTAGAGTGAAACAAGCTGGCAGCATCGCACTGTTTTGCGGCACTAGCGGGGCATACACTGGGCCACTTCTGGAACGATAATAATATAATTTATTATATTATTCACTTGTAAAAAATAAATGCTAGGGATCAAAAATGATACTTATATCGCACGGTTATTAATAAAACAAAATAAGTCAAAAGTTGCTGATTCCTACTTTTACTAATAAAATGAACTAACTCCGCTCAAAGAATAGGTACAATCTGGCCGCCATCCGAAACAGAGCAAAATGGCCGATTTAATGGATCACAGAGACGACAGAACGTTTCCAACAAGGTTAAGGCTCAAAACTTTGACAGCGATTTCACAAAAAAAGTGTTTTTTTTTTTACTCATTTCGGTTTATTCATAAGCATGCGATATATATAACTATTAATTTTAGAAATTTCTTTCATTCTGTTTGAACTTGTGAAATATATGATGCCAAAGTAACTAACTTTATAGTAAAAATAAGCAAAAAAAAAATTTATAATAGTCATTATTAAATTAAAATCTGTTTACTCTATTAAAAATTATTGTAATTAGAGACACAGAGTATATTTATTATAAAAAAAAACAAATATTGTCTTACCCTTTCCCTGGCCTTTGTCCCCCAGAAATAATTGGTGAAAGTTGAAGCTTATTGGCTGTAGAACCTTCCAGTAGCACTGTTGCTGAGTGACCTATTGGTGTGTGCGAGGGTGCTACTAGAGAAGCCAGTCCACTGGAAACAGTAGGCTTTCCCATTGTCAATAAGTCCACTGTCAGTGGTTGTAGCCCTTTATCCTTGTCCAGTAATTCATATGGCGATACGAAGTATGTGAGGCGCATCGCGTGACCTAAACAAACAGTAATTTTATGGTGTAAGATATATATTTTTTTCTCAAGTATGAATACAAAAATTAGAAAAATTTCAAAATGAAGCACTAAGGATTTTTGAATATCTCTGACTAATGAAATTTAAAAATGTAATAGAATAAGTAATTAGAAGAAGTTTAATGCTATCATACTAATAATGTTATAATAAGAATTGCATTTGCATTTGGTTTAAATGCAACTTTCTTACCTCCTCTTCTTTTTTGTAGGAACCCTATAGGACTTTTATGTACTTGTGCCCATGGATCCTTTATGAAGCTCTGTAATTGCCTCAATGAACACAAATCTTCTTCTAGACTTTGTAGTGCACTAAATGCTTTGCATTTTACCTGTAATAAATTTAATTTTCTTTATTAATAGGTATTAATAATTAGGTTTTTACAAGCACTTTTGTATCTTCAAAATAAAAATTTTTACATTGACTACTAACTACTACAAAGATACTTCTGAGAAGAAGCTAACGAAAAATTCAGTAGTTATATATTTTTTAAATTCTTGATATTAGTTATATATATATATTTGAATTAGCATTTCTAGTAGTACACATAAAGATCACTTACCTTTTTTTCAGCATTTAATTGATAAACAGCAGTAAGACCTTCTAGTTGGGCAGTGAAATCAGCAAAGTCTCCCCGAGAAATACATTGAACTAGCTCTTCACAACTTTGCTGCTCTATCTGCAGTATAATACTTAGTTAATGATTATATAACAGAACAAATTTTACAATTTACCAAACGCTTTTAAGTCAATATTTATATTTTATTAATAAGTAAGTAATTCAAGCATTTTTTTTTAAATATTATTAATTATAAGTTTAAAGAAAGAGAAAAAGAAAAAAAAAACTACTGTCATATATATTGTTAATTTATTTTGTGCCAATTCTATAAATGTTCTATACAAATTACCAAGTTTAGGGATGACATCTAAAAAATAATGCTGACCTTTCCCTCATGATGTATTTTGACATCTTTCACAGACCCTGAAGATTCCACAAGTATTTCTAAATAAAACATATCTGATGATATGAACAAATTCACACCTGAAGTTCCTACCACAAACTTTAATCTGAAATGAACATTAACATAAAAATTAAAAAATGCTATATTTTGTAAATTTATTGTCATAAATAGTATATTATACAGGTAACAAATTATATTGGTCTACACAATATTGACTCATGTCTCATACAGCATTTAGGTCTAGATATTGTATATCAGCTTTAAAATGATAACATAACTGAGAAATAGTAATATTTTGACTATATTAATAACAAAAATTCAAATTATACAATACAAGTCAAAAGTTTGAGACAAAAAATGGCTAAAAATGAAATAGAATTCAATGGATTTAGGGCATATGAAGATTTTCATCAAAATTATATAGCACAAGGACATACACCCAGACCGGAAACAAATATTTGTACAATTACAAAAATCTGTCCCGAGCGGGAATCGAATCTGCGACACACCAAAATGGTCATTAACAACATAAGTATATGAAGAGAACTGTTCAATATTTATACTAAAAAACAGTGACATATTGCATATTACAAAATATTAATATGCATTTAGCTCTGTTATGGAAATATCTATGAATAAAAATGCAGATCTATTGTATTTTTTTTTGGCACACGTCTTAACATTGATACATCAAAATCAATGTAACTGAAAAGGCATAGTTTACAAAAATGTAGGTATATTTAAATTTATTCCATTTATAATAATTAATAATTTCACTAACTATAACAATCTTAACAAAAAAATCTGTATTGATTAATGTAGAAAAATATTTTGAACTAATTTCTACAATGCAGTATTCAAGTGTACAGGCTAGACTTCACTATCTCTCTAAAACTCTAATGATTTATGGTGTTCCTATGGTATAAATTAGTATAATTATTATTTGAAATTATCATACCCAAGTTGTCTTGATAAACATTCTAGTCTTTCAATAAGGCTCTGTAATGAGCTCACTTTGATACAGTGTTGTAAGCTGTCTAGACACTTTTGTAATATCATACGATCCGCACTGTCAACTGCCCATCTCTTGTCCTAAAAGACAAATAATTAAATTAGTAACAAATTATTTTTTCCACATTTTACTTATTACATTGGCGAAATCATCTGTCCTCTTTTGGCTTTATATATATTGGATTAATAACTTTATACTAAAGTTATTAATCTAAATTAAGAACATTTATTCACTTCAGATAAGGAAATAAATTATTATATAGTGTTATGAAGTCATCCATCCATCTGGCCGAATCTCCATCGTTCATCATGGACGGACGTCTTGAGAAAAGTCACAGGAAGAAATTGGATAGAGGCTGCTTTAAACCGGTCGCTCTGGAGGTCGATAGGGGAGGCCTATGTTCAAGTGGACATCTAACGGCTGATATGATGATGATAAGGATGAGTGGTATGAAAATGATCAATAATGCTTTCATCATTTTAAGTAGTAGTTACTTAACTTTTAAAATGTAACAATATTATTTGCAAACAAAAAAAAAAAAAAATATTATTCATATTTTAATTTATATTTGTACAGCACAGTAGGTAAGCACCCATATAAATATAAATTTAAATATGAATAGTGATCACGTTAGTTTAAAACAAAAATATTATTTCATTGTGATCAAAATTCATTCAACACACATCCAGAACAGCCCAAAAATATGTTTCAATCTGTAAAATGGATTAAAATATATAGCTGTAAAATTAAGAATGCAAATAGCTATATACTTTTTTAAGCTTATTTTTATTAAAATTCTAGCTTATGCCCGCGTGGATGTCGGTTATCACGACCAAAAAGTATCCTCTGTTACTTCTAATACCCCGAGAAAATGTGTACAAAGTTTCATGATGATCGTTTAGTCATTTTCACATGAAAGCGTAACAAACAAACTTACTTGCGCATTTATAGTATTAGGGATTATGTATTATTTATATTTACATTTGGTTATGTTACTCAATAATAATAAAAAAAATTGATTACATCATGAATTTATAGAAGTCAATTATTTTATCTTTTAAGCCTTTATAATATCAATTTTATTATGTTTCAATATTTGAAAAGAAATTTATAGTTAGAGAGAAGAAAGTCTATAAAACATATGACTGATATTTTGAATGACATGTATTTATATTTATTCACGTTTCAAATAAATCTTGTTTAAGAAATTTTATACCACATACTTACCAGCATAGCCATGCGAACAGCTTTGGAAGTTTCACTTAAATTTTTATACTGTGACGTTTTCGATCTTAACTTTTCCATGAGAATTTCTTTTTGAAGTTCTTTGGATTTATCCATCATACCATTTGCCATTACTAAAGTTTTATTATCCGTCATTCTTAATAATTTTTTATCTCAACAACAAACACAAACTGATAACACAAGTTCAGAGAATAGGTACTGTGAGTGTTGAATGTTGATAATATATTGTAAAATTATTATTAAATTGTTTTTATAGAACTACGATAATTCACTGAATGTAAATAAGACGATTAAGTTGATATTTGTGGTAATTTTTTTTTATAATTTATAACTCACTTCACTTTTAGCTATGCTCGAGCAATCAAACTGTCAAATTGTCATTTGTGAATGTGATGCCATTTGCTATTATGCAAAGAGTATATAATAGTATATTATGCGACAAAATTAAAAATAGCTTTTACCTATAGTACGCAGCGCTATATAAGTTATCTACTCTACATTATTAAAGTAGTTCCAGATATTTGCTAAAAAGTGCATAAGTATATTTAACATAAAATTCGATACTTTTTAAATAAAAGTAAATTATAATTATGATTTCCATTTCTTGCACAGAATATTTTGTCAGTTGACTAAAACTAAGTTTTTTAAACTATTCTGTTATAAGTACGGTACCTATTCATTTACTTTATTTTGTCCTAAGTAACTCCTAGAGTAATTAATGTTCTGTGATTTTGTCAATTATACTTAAAAACGAATGAGTTTGCATCGAAGTTAATGGAATATTTCAAAAATAACCACTTCTTTCGAACCTAACAATTAGATTTATAAAATAGGATAATTTTTCAACTAATTATTTATATTTATAAATAATAACAAATTTTAAATTGATGCTGTCTACGAATATTGCAAGACTAATAAACAAATAATTACTTTTTTTTTAAATTAATTATATTGTTGTAGTAAGACGCATGTTATGTATAGAATCGATTATTTAAATTTGTCACAAAACTCACAAAGCTTTTTAACGTTTAGCCATCTTAATAAAGTCGGTTAATCATGCCAACTAACAAACGTTCGGAAACTACTTTCGATATTAAAGTATTGGCATGTAAAATATAAATTACACAAATATTTCTTGTAATATGGAAAAATTAACTTCCTTTCTATTTACATTTGTAAAGATAGGTATTTTTAGAAAATTTAACGGCTGCAAAGTGACGACATGTAATGTTTTGAGGTTGTAAATATGTATGAAGCGTTGAGGTTGGTTTTACTCTCACTTCACTCAAAACGACTCATTTTTCGAACTTAAAATATCTCTGCTTATTTATTTATTTATTTATTTATTTATTCAAGGCTCATCAACGCACGATACACAAGAAACACATATGAGGTACATACACATTGTTAAATAGGTCGTGTACCCGCAATTACAGATGGGCACGACATTCGCAATACTGACGCTCGGATAATTAATTAATCATATTTAAATGTTAATTATACAATACAATTAATAAGAATATTTTCAAAATGTCATATCTTACAATAAAATACATTAGATAAATAAAATTCTTCTAGATTAAAAACATAGGTATTTAACTAATTATTAATTAACAATTGGTTTAAATTATATAAACAATAAAAAAATCAGAATATCATATGTTGTAACAAGTAAGATCATTAAATAAAATGATAAAAAACAAGTCAGGAATACAAAAAGAAAAAAAAGTAAACATGCATATAGAATAATAACACTGCAGTTGTATTATTTTGGTTTTATCGATAATATCAAAAACCAGAACAAACTCAGCTATAAAATACATTACAAAATGAATAAAAATAATTAAGAAAGATAGCATCCTCCCAATTTTCAACTGGTTTAAATCTTATACTGTCAGTGATTACAGTTACAATTGAGTTACAATTATTGATGGTTCAAATCAGTTTAAATTTTATAATGTCAGTGACAAAAATAAACAATATACGATCATATTATATTGCACTTGTGAAATAATGTATATACACACATATTAAGAAAAAATACTATTTTTAACACTTATGATACTTCTAATGCCATTTTTGTTATTTAAACTAATTAAAAAATTGTTTAAAAAGTTCTGTCTTGGACGTCCGTGTCTGTATATGCGGATCCTGTATGTGATCAGGATAACGACCGAAAGAGTTCACTAATTGAGTTCTTTTTTTTTTCTTACGCTTCATTAAGTTTTGAATAGAACCCTATTTAATTTCACAGTCTTATTCGATGTGGTTTAATGGTTTTTTTTACAATTTCATTGTGAAAAATGAGATTATGAGGCGTGCACTTTTGGATTTTCCCAACTAAAAATTTACTATAAAATTTTGGCAATTAGAGGAAGAAATTTTGAAGACACGATCATCATCATTATCATATCAGCCATTGGATGTCCACTGCTGAATGCAGGCCTTTCTCATCAACCTCCAGAGCGATCGGCTTAAAGCAGCCTCCATCCAACGGCTTCGGGCAACTTTCCTCAAGTCATCTGTCCATCTCGTTCGACGCTGCGCTTGTTGGTACGCGTCTCCACTTGAAAAACTTTCTTCTCCATCAGTCGTCAGTTCTACGAGATATGTGTCCACTGCCACTTCAGCTTGCAAATCCATTGTGCTATGTCGGCAACCTTCGTTCGTCTGTGGATCTGTAGCGACAGCTATCTCGCCACATACGAACTGACGCATCCTACATCGCGCTATCGAAGTTTTCAAAGCGATTGAGTATATATACAAGAACCCGACAACAAACGTTAAGTGGCGCGTAGCCCACCAGACGCAACACCGTCTGGTCGAAGGTTCCTTCCTTTTCACTGTTCTCCAAATTGGTGACCCCGAGCATGAACGTCAGCGTAGCCTTCGCTACGTCATCGTGACGTCATCATCACTTCCTCAAGTTTTCGAGCAGTGAGTCATACAGCCAGCCAGCATCCACGGCTACTACGGGTATCCTGACCACCAGCATGCAGCGGATGCGCATTCCTGGTCAACACCCACAGCCTTCTTAGCGACCTTGGCACAGTACGCTGCACTTCGGCTGGTCAGCAAGCAGAGACGCACTTCTCTCCTGGTCGACGCAGCAGCCAGCCATTACGCAGCACTGCACCACCCCGACTCACTGGGGCATAACCGCAGACAGTCCCGATTCACCGTGAACTATGTGGTATTTGGTTCCGACCCACTGAAACATTCCACTGGCCCGACAAGCATCACAAGATGTATGGACGACTCAACCTGCTATCGACCTCCGGTCTCGGAGGGGGAGTGATGTAACGACATCTATCTCGCCACATACGAACTGACGTATACTACATCACGCTTTCAAAGTTATCCTAGCGATTGAACATAAATAAAATATACAAGAACCCGACAACAATCGTGGGGGGCAGTAGACCACCAGACACAATGGTGGATGGATGAGGAACTTTATGCCCTGTACCTCATTCCCCCAAAGAGGTAATCTGGCACGTTATGCAGCTAACGAGTCCCACATGCCCGCCGCTTTTGCTGCAGAAAGCGTAAATGCACTTCCCACTGATAAAAATAAGGTCTTCCAGAGATTCTGCCATAAGCACAATATCGTTGGCAAATAGAAGGTGAGTGATATACTCGCCGTTTATGTTGATGCCGAATACTTTCCATTACAGAAGCTTGAAAGCGTCTTTCAATGCTGCGATAAACAGTTTCGGAGCGATGACTTCTCCGTGTCTCATACCTCGCTGCTTTGAAATCGCTCTCGTGCTATGGTCCTGTACTCGAACCGACATAGTAGCGTTATTGTACAAGCACTTTGATATACCCGTAGTCAATACGGCTTGGCTGGAGAGACTGCAGCATCGCCCAAGTTTCGATCGAATCGAAGGCTTTCTCATAGTTTACAAATGCCAAGCACAATGGCCGATTATACTCCTCGGTCTTTTGTACAATCTGCCGCAGTGTATGTATGTTATCTATGATACTATAGCTTTTCCGGAAACTGGCTTGTTTGGGAGGCTAGAAGTCATTAAACTTGCCCGTCAGACGATTCGTAATGACTCTAGAGAACAGCTTACAAGCTTACTTTAAGAAGACCACCATCACCGCGCTTTTGTTCCAGGCGTTGCGCCTTGGAGAAAGACGTAATTAAAGAGCCTCTGAAGGACTATCGGCGGCGTTCCACCTGCTTTCAGAAGCTCTGACGTAATACTGTCCTCGCCCGGTCCCTTATTGTTTTTAAGCTGTCCCCGAGCCATACTAATCTCGTGCAAGCTGATGTTTGGGACATGATGTCCCAGAAATTTTCGGAATAAGGTCGGGTAAGCTCGGCTCTTGGATCTTTTGCCGAACAGCAAACTGGTTGATTGACCGAGGTATATAGCTGTCCGTAGAACTTCTCGATCTCCCTCAATATCTCAGCTCCGGTCGACGCTCTACCTCTATCCTCTGTTATCAGCATCGACAATCAGCTTTGACCAATAGACGAATCCCTTGAGAACACTTTGAAACCCTGATTCCGCTCAATCGTATCTTTAATACGTTTTGTATTAAATATACGATAGCCAGAGATGGTCAGAGAGCTTTTAGGGGCCGCTTTTACGACCGGGACTGTAAAATCGGAACCCTCGGTTTCATTGGCTCGGCTGTGTGGACAGTGGTCACCAACTCATTGTTTATATCGTCGAAAAAGATACCTCTAAAATAAATAACAATAAAAGTAGTGTGGTATACTTGCTATACCTAGTGCCAATGAATTACGTAATGGTATGGGTTTCCCAGCCGATTGTGACATATTAAACTTCTTGAGTGGTAGTGTAACTTTTTTATGCCACTGCATGGAGTCTTGCTGAGAATCGGATTCGGAATGATCAACCTAAGTTTCATTATAGTTAACAATTTGACCCAACACATTATCCTTACCTTCATTATAAAGGTACACACCCTTTTTTTTTTAGCAGCAGCGTAAGCATTCTCAGCAGTTCGGCACCCATGTCACCTACCTAACCTAAGTCTGACCTAAGTCATGCCAAGATGATCATGAAAAATTAAAAAAATGGACGTATTCTTTAGCAGAGAATCTTCCATTATGAATTTTTCGACTTTTTCAAGGATTTCTGGACTGGTTACTTCATTGGGTCGCTCCAGCCGTGGGTTGTCTTCAAGTGATTCCCTAACTCGCTTAAAGACACAGTGCCACTTGTTAATCATTGTTTATCCTGGGCAAAAGTCCCCGTAAACCAAGCACATTTTTCTCATTATGTTTTGCACAGGCTTTCATTGCTTGGTAAAGAATTTTTTTACGGCGCAACGATCGATTTTTTTCTTAGTTAATACTTTATTCGGAATGGGTTGCTTGGTTGATGATAATTCAGAGAAAGCCTTATTATCGCCAGACGGGAGGCGACTCCAGCCTGCCACGCGTGTTGGGCGCCAGAGGATACGGCGCTCCTCACGCTTGAGGTGTGTGCCACCTGGGAACCGCAGCATCGCGCGCTTTCAGCGGTCCTCGGGCGGGATCTCTCACTGCCGAGCGTCGTAAGACCATGCTCGACAGTGAGAGATCGTGGCAGGCGGCGGTCTCCTTCTGCGAAGAGGTAATGACGCAGAAGGAGACTGCGGAGCGGGCTAGGGAGGATGACGCCTCTGCTGACCCACTCCGACGCAGACGCACGGGGGTAAGGAGGAGACGGTTTGCCCACCTCCTCCCCCCCTCGTAATAATGGGGTCGCTGGCCGATAGTCGGGGGACTTCGGCCAACTTAACAGTGCGACCCCACATGTCTGAGGGGTGGCCTTTGTTGTGAGCAAGGCCGCCCACCTTGTGCCGGGGCCCCGGATGTTCATCCGGGCTTACCGCCGGGGCGAGGTGGCGAATGCTAGCGCGACCCCATCTCGCCCCACCCAGGCGGATGACTGCTCACACGTGGGCTTTTAGCCCGCGGGAGTCGGGCATAATCACTTCGGTGCCCCCGCGCCGGAGTGGTATCCATAATGGATTTTCCCCACGTAAAAAAAAAAGAGAAAGCCTTATTAAAATAAATAGTCAAATAATAAGTATAAACAAAACACAAATCTGACTTTGAGCGTTAAATAGCTGGAAGTTGGTCCGAGTTTTGTTGTTTGAATTGCCAACTTTGGCGTTTGAGCGACATCTCTTTATGTTTCTATACTTTGTTGTTATAATTAAATATAATAAACATTACCGACACAACAAAATATATACGGAAGTGTGATTATTTAAAATTACACAACAATTGTATTTGCTTGATATTTGTTGTATAATGCCAGACATAAACCACAACAATATTGTTTTCTTTATTAAAGAAAGAGGTACTATCTGCACGCAAAATCGTAAGCTTAAATAAGCATATACATATATGGCATATTAAAATCATTTGCCGCATGTTTATGAGAGCATAATTTGAGAATAGGTCGACTAGCGAAGCCCTCATATTGTAAAAATTTGTTGGCTGGGCCGATATTGTTGATATATTTTTAATATTCCCCTCTTTATAAAGTACACGTTGGGAGAATAGAAATAATTCAAAGAATATTTATGAATATTTTGTCCCACAGGCTCAAACTAAATAGAAAACTGACATCTTATTCCAAAAGGCTACGAAAATTTAATGTGAGTCGCGGCGTTAATACCACGAACTAATTTACTAGTTCAAGATTCTACATAATATAAATTCGCCGAATTCGGCTTAATAAATTCGCCGACTCTCCTATCATTGATCAATTTTAACATTAGACCAAGATCCAGGAACCCAAAGGGTCTATAATACAGAAACCCATTCCATAAGCCATTTATTTTAAATGTCTACATTAATAACACATCATTTTACAACCCTATTGTTTGAATGTGTCGCCTTTATAATGATATTGTCACCGAAAATAATGAAACTATAGATATTTTAAATAAAAGTAAGTCTAAATTTACTAGAGAAGTCATAGTTATTCTTAGCAAGTCTGATTCAATAGCATAGAATAATAAATAAACCACTACTATAATATTTAATAACTTCATAAAATATTGCTTTGTTAATAATGTTTAAAATCATGAAGTATGCACATATTTTATTAATATAATCCAGCTCTAAAATTTATTATTACCTAACGTTCTATGGCCAGCCTGTCGCTGGAGGGATCCTGTTGCCTGCAGATCCGGGACCCTCCAATTAAAGCGGCTGACGGCTCCCGCAGGGGTTTAGTACGGTATTGCACTCTCAAAGTGCCGAGTCCGACATAGGTCTAGGACTGCCGACCCAGGCGTCCTGGATATCATCCGTAAATGGATTCCCATGCGATTAAAAAAAAAAGGGAAGTTAAGATTATGGCCTGGGGAAATTTCACAACGCCACCCGACTCATAGAAGCGAATGGAATATAATACATAAACGTGGGTGAAACCACGCAGCTCGTTCATATAACAATAAATATTATATCTAAACCATAACGAATAAAGTATAGCTGATTCCATGATCTTTTTATTTTCTGAATTGAACGGCAGTTTGTGTTTTATTAGTCCATTTTAAAGCAAACAATGCATCTCAGGCGAAGATATTACAGCTTCAAATTCAATTCTTTCATTTTATATCTTATTTGACGACTTCGATTCGAACAATTTAATGTAACTGGTTTTTTATTGAATATATACCTACCTATCTAAAAATCACTCCTCGGTAAATGTTGAAGAAAAATTTAGTAAATAGTAAAATTATCGTAATAGTAAAATAATTGTACCAGATGAAAAATGATCGTACAACTGCCAGAATCGGGATCGAATTGGTCGATCTTAAAACCCTTGAATCTATCCGAATTCTTTAAAAAAAAGATCGGCAGGACTCCAATTTTTTTATCCCCAGACCTTCAGAATTCCTCAAAAATAAAAAAAAGATAATCGCGACTTCGTCCCAACATTATCAATAATTGTCGCACACCCCTACTGGATAGTCTTTTCACCCCACTTCGAAGCAGGGTTGGAAGTTATCGTATTTTGACCATAGATGTATTATAAATAGAGCAGGGGAGCCAGGCCACCAGCTGTCCTTCGTTTATAAAAGAGAGACGATCGCGGTACCGGTTGAATTACATACCAATATAATATTAATGTGGATATTAGTGTTGTTTCTATGAATTTTTTTATTAAAATTGAAGTAAATAATTGATTTAATTAAAAGTCTAAATCGGATTTTATCGCGTTTATTTGTTTTTAAACTTTACAGTTTAACGATTTTTAATTAAATTAAATTATTTCCCGACGTTTCGGACCCTTTACAGCGTCCATGATCTCGGGGGACTGAGGTGGTGGGTGTCCGAATAATGAATCAATTGTTTATCACTTTTAATTAAATGAGTAAAATTCGCGTAAATATAAGAGAATAGTAAATAATTGATGTTCACATAAAAAAAAAATATCGAGATTTGAATTTGAGACCGCAAAGCCAATGGGGTACCGCGATCTTCTCCCTCTTTCCAACCGTTTGTCGTTTCCGCTTACAGGCAGCCGTATGTCTCACTTACTCTATCTATAATATCTCTATGATTTTGACGTACGATAATACATATTGTATCAACGTACATGTACGATAATTATCGTAGGTCTGGCGAGCCTGCACTTGGCAGTGAGAGCACTTCTGAGCGTAGTAGGAGACAGCGACAGCACGCTGTTTCATAATCCAACCGGTGGTAGTGGGGGATGCGTCATGTCATATGAACAACAAAAATACGATTTAGATTAGATAGATTTAGTTCTTTTTCTTTCTTTAATATCCAAGGCAGCCTTGGACTACCTCCCTAAGAAAAATCTCTAGTTACATTACTTAAAAATAGCCTTTTAATACCTGAGTATCTTAGGGATTCGTTTCCTTTCCAATAGGGATATGTTTATTGTTACATATGAATGATCAAAAACAAGTATCTTTGGATACACTAATAAAAACACAGATAGAAGACTTGATAGAATATGTTACAATAACACTCTTAAGAAAGTGTCTGATTGAGTAGTAATTACATTAAATTATTTGGAATTAATATCTTGTTCAATCATAATTACAGTACAAAAATTTTGATATTTTGAATAAAGTGAGTCGGTACTGCATGCTCGAACAGCTCGTCTCATTATATCTCAAACTCGAACGTAGGTCCACTCAAAATATGAATTCTTTCAAGAGAAGGCATTTCCTTGGGTGGCACGTTTCAGGCAAGCGCCATCCATTTTTTGTCCAGCGCAAGTCGATTAAAAACATATCGATTTTTTATTTTACTTAATTAATTTTCTTTTGCATTGTTTTTATATTTTTGATAATAAACGTTTTTTTTTTTTAATTACTTAAATGTAATTTATTTTTTAATGTAACTTTTAAAAACTGTAAACTGTTATAATTATTATGAATTGTTATATTTCTTTTTATCTTTGTAAATTGTTTTATTCATGAACCCTTCTCATGTTGAAGTAAAGGGATCAGGAGTCGAATTAGTGGGAAAAGGCAAACGAATCTAATTAAGCCTGCTTTCGACTCTTTTAGTCACTTTGCGTCTGAGGTCATCCGACCCTTTTATAAAAAGCATTACTTTATGACACATTTCATTTATAGGTACTTTGAAGTTACTTTGAATTGTTTATGAAAAGAATTTTGTAAAATCAGTCTTAGAATACATGACGTCACACAAAACTATTTATAATTCTTGATGTAATTATCTGGGGCAGTACGGCAGTGCTCCCGCCATGTCGAGCAAAAAAGCGGCACGGCCGTACCATCCTTTTCTCGCAGCAATTCAGGCCATTTTCGACACCCTATAAATGGAGCGTCCTAGTGGATAAAACTAGAAGCCCGAATTTTCAGTAACCAAGCAGGTATTGTATTAACAAGCACATTTTAAATTTCATTCAGTTTGAATCAGTAGCTTAAGAATTAGAACTAGGCAAAGTTTCTTAATTTTGTCACTCACTGACTGACCGATCATCAAAACTCTAAGGCACTCGTAGCAGACATAGAAGTTTCAAATTTAGAATACAAATAAACCAAGGAAAAACTAAAATATTTTGCAATTTCGATCCAGATTTTTGGATACACTTATTAATATGTATGTATAGGATTACAAAGTTACATTTGCAGTGAACGAATCAGTGTACCTGTATATGTATAATATAATGGAATAATAGGTGTAGATAGGTACTTAGATATAATTATGTGCAAAGGTAACTTGTAAAGTGGTCAGTGAAATGAAAAAGCAAGAATGGGACATGTCTTATGTAGCTGTACCAAAATCACGCAAAGTATTAAAGTAGACTAAATTGCCCGAACTTGCCATAAAAGAAAGAACACTAATAATCATAACCGCGAATGGCTGAGGTAGTTTGCCCGCTCCACGTCTTCCACGCTTCCCGTACGTAAGTTATTTTATTTTATTCAGTTGGCAGCTATATTAAACCTATCCCTCTAATCGGTTTCTACACTGCATTGTAGCAAAATGCTCAATCGCTTGGCGGCACGTCTTTGACGATAGGGTGTTAACTAGCCACTACCAAAGACTCCCACCAAAGCAGACCAGAGAAAGAAAATTGACTCTCCCAGGGATTGAATCCGGGACCTCCCGCTTAATATACAACAGCGCTCACCATTTCGCCATGTGGTCATCATTTTCGAGTTAATATAATTATGTCATTATTACAATGCACCTAATTGTATAATAACTGTTAATTTATGTACATGTAACATTAAAAAAAAATACAGTAAAAAAAGTACTCAAAAAAACTTTTGTATTTTGAAGTTATACTTATTTTGGCGCGTTAAGGAAAAATGATGACAGTACCTAAATTTTTACGATGCGCGTGCACACCGTGACAAAAAAACCGACACCATGATGTTAGCTAGTAGGCGCCACCTCATTGCCCTAACTCACTTCATTGTGCTGGATGTGTTAACTTACTTTTTACAAGCTTTTATTTAGTTTCATCTGTCTCGATGTTTGTCATTCAAATTAAATTTGATCCAAAATAATAGTAGATCGTGTGAAAATGCTATATTACAATGACATGCTGCTGATCTAATAAAGGAGCTAGAAGATGATCATAGGAACTTCCCAATGAAACGACACAACCTCAGTTTGGACCTCGAGTTTGGACTCGTTTGAATCGTCTTGACGAGTAGTTTGTTTTTCAATGGTAACCGGGGTCTGATGATTGAGCTGGAAGGTGGTCATATAAACCCTGTAATTAAACGATGCCACCCCAATGAGTTTCACCTCGTTTGATTCATCTTAACGAGTACTTTATTTTTATATGGTTACCAGGGTCTGATCTGTTGATGGAGCTGGAAGGAAGCCATAGGAGCTTCGGAATGAAACGACACAAGTTCATTGAGTTTCGGCTCGTTTGAATCAGCATGACTAGTAGTTTGTCTTTAATGGTAACCATCGTCTGATGATGGAGCTGAAAGGTCATCGTAGGGAAACGACGTAACCCCAACGAGTTTCGGCTCGTTTGATTCGTCTTGACAAGTACTTTGTTTCTAGTGTGTTACCAGGGTCTGATTACAGATGGCGGGCACTAAGTATTAACTCGGCACATCGTTTTATTATAATTATAGCTTCTTACATGCGTACATGCGTACATATACACTTTTTAAATATATATATTTTAAAGTATATAATAAAGTATATATACCTAAGTTTATTTTTATCAAGATTTGTGTTTTTTTTGTCAAGATGTAAAAAATCGACAGCAGTCAGACAACACCTGTTTCCGGTTAAACATACTTCATTCATCTCTCTCGTCAAGTATCTCAAGTTGTCAACTTGACATCACAATATGTATGATATATATATATATATATATATATATATATATATATATATATATATATATATATATATATTTGGCATCTTTCGTATGAAAATAGGGTAGTTGAAAATATTAGGCAGACAGACTTAAGTACTTTAAACTCCAGTCACTTTCGAGTCGGAGACAGCTTCTTGATCTTACATTCCTGAACAAGTTGGTAAATGGCACCATTGACTGTCCCAATTTGCTGGCTCGATTAAACATTCGAGCCCAAACGAGAACTGTAAGACCGTCAGCTTTTACACCTATCGTGGAAAAACCTACACGCTCACGTCAGGGCCGCTACTCTTCGATTGTTGAGTTGCAACGCTGTATATAAATCGATGCAGAAAAATTATATTTCCATATTAACATCTAATGATCGACAAAAAGTCGAAGAAACGGATATCGATATATTCTCAGACAATCCTTTTAAATTGAAGTACAACTTGTTAAATTTTTATAATTCCAATGTTTCTTGATTTTAATGTATGTAAATATGGAGGTTCGTTTATGATACATGATTGATATTTGTGATTTTTTTTCTTTATTATGTTGATTTGTGATTATGTATGTATACTTTTTAATTATTGTGATTTTTTGTGATTTTTATTGTTCTTATTTAATATTATATTTTTTAATTATGAATGAATATTGCTTTATAAGCTGGTATTATGATGAATGATTAATGTCCTAAAAAATACTTATTAATTTTTCAATATTAGGTGATAAATTTTAATGATCGATTTAATTATTTGTAATGTTAAATTATTTATTCAGCATAAATATTGTATTTTTTTTTCTTTTTTGGTGATTTAATTGATGGTGTATTTGTTGTATTTAATTTTATTTATTCATTGTGCGTCTGTTTTTGATTTTCCGAAATGTGTGTATCACCTATAATTAAGGCAACACTTACACTTAATATTTTTGTATAAATATGTACTTTTTGATTTTGTCAGTGTATTTCTTGTTGGTGTTAATATGAAATAAATAAATAAATAAATAAATAAATATGACAATAAAAAAAAAGACTTTTTATTTTTAAATTTTATTAATCATCTATATCTATTAATCGTATTCCTTCACTGAAAAAAAACTCTTGCGTAGCAGTATTAGCTGTACCAGTAATAGCTAAAGCTCAAAAGTAGTACCGGAAAAGAAAAAGAGGAAGACTATATACAAAAATAAGAAAAGCTCATAAGACAGAGCTTAAAGCCCTTAAGAAAATCCGTTGTTGGTATGCAAGAAGTAGAAGACACCGGAAAAGAAAATAAGTAGGATTATCTACAAAAAGTAATGAGATGGCATCAAAAATATAATTAATACATATTGTAAAAAAAAAACCAAGTCTCGCAACTCAGTTTTTCTACCGGAAAAAGTTGTGAGATCCATGTAATACGAAGTCAGTTAATTGATTTTAGAAAAGTAGAAAATAAGATCTTCCAAGACATATAAATAGGGGAGACCAGGGATGAAAGTAACACGGGATGAACGTAACAAACGATTTTTTGAAAAAGTTATGTTGGCTGCACTAATGGTTGTTTCACCCAAATGTGTCATTTTGAATCCCTCATAACCTCAGTTAGTATCACGGCGCTGTGCCAACGGTTGTTGACGTAACGAGTCGGTGCCGCAAAAACTACCTTCGAAGTAAGTTTTGCCCATTTTTTTCAACTGTTTGTGTTTTTATTGCAGTAGGTTAAAGCTTACGTGTCAAGAGTCAGTAAAATATAATGACTATTCATCTTTTTATAGTAGCATTCGAAACTGTATTTTTCTAACAAATTTTTAAGTTATAGGCATGTGTCTGCCAAATTCGGTAAATTTTTTAGGTAGGGATGAAAGTAACAACTTGTTACTTTCATCCCAAATAAGATCAACCAAATACTCTTGGTAGCTTGGTAGTTATTACTGCCAAGAACCCCTCCTAAATTAACTCTACCAGCAATAGTCTTGTCATCGAGAACGATTTCGACAGTAGATGTGGCTATCCCATCGACATCATTTGATAATTTACACACCCCATGTACATCTTCAACTAGTGTTCAGGAAGTCACAACATCGTATAGTCCCTATGAAGTTAAGCCCCCCTACCAAAAGCAGGACAAAGAAAGAATAATAGAAAAGGAAGAAAAAGCAGAAAAACTGCAGTAATGACTGATACTCCAAACAAGGTTGAAAATGAAGAACGACAAAAAAGGAAGCTTAGAGCTAAAAACGTTAAGAAACTTATTTTTCAGACAGAAAAGAAAATAATAAAAAACCAAATAAATAAAACAATAGAAGATAGTGATAATTCAGACAACGAAAATAGTTTCTTTTTAGTATGTATGGAAAAACAGCAGGTCCAATGAAAAGTGGGTGCAGTGCCTAGAGTGTCAGTTATGGGCTCATGTAGACTGCACTAAAAACGGAATGAGTTGTGTGCCATAATTGTTTGTCTGATTGAGATCTCATTTGTAAATAATGTTATTAGATTATTTTAGAAGATTGTTATGTTATCTAGAAATGTTTAATTTTTTCTTGACATTATTGATCTTTATGTAAAACCTAAAAGGCTGATTATTTATAAATAAATAATTATGTTGAATATGATAGTAACTTCTTTTTACCCGACTGCGCCAGAAGAAGGGTTATGTTTTTCGAAAGTATGTATGTATGTATGTATAATTGTTTGTGTCGCACTGCAGCCTGAAAGAAACGATGGATTTTAGCTTGAGAGGTGTCATTAGATTCGTATTTACAATGAGAGTGACACTGGGATATCAAAAAAAAATCATTTTCAAATTACACAGAAACGCAGTCGAGTTCTTTAGTTTTTTAAATTACTTTGACTTGTTATTTGTAACGTTACAACCATCCCCTTACAATGTTACAACCAGCCCTAGGGGTAGGGATGGTTGTAACAAACTCCACTTTTCTTTATTTGGTTGTTTTTCTCAAAATCTATAATATCAGTTGCATATATGCTGGTGTTAAAAGGTAGCTAAAAGTCCAATCTATCATATGTACTTATAAGAACTTTTATATTCAAAAAGCTCATTGAGATATTACGAGAAACTTGAAAATTGTTACATTCATCCCTGGTCTCCCCTACACTAGATTTTTGATAGAAAGTCAGTTTCAGACTTCAATGTGGCGGCTTCAACTTGAAGATCATTTCCTACTTTTCTAAAATCATACGTATTTTTTTCATCTTTAAGTCGCCATATTATACCTGCCATTTTGTTATATTATAAAAGAACACACTGATTTTAAAAGTACATATCTGTACGAACATTTTAAGCCGAAAATGGATTATTAAGTTGACTACAATGAAAAACTGTTACAGTATCATTAGAATACGAAGGTAAATTTCGCCATCATCTACAAAGTTTTAATAGCTCAGGTGGGAAATCGGGTGATCCTAAAACCAGAAGACCCCTGTTCGAGTCAGATGTCTCCAGTTCGATTATTTTTTTCCTTTATATTTCAAGTTCCTTCTTTTTTGAGAAAAACTATGATTGGGAGACATATTTATTTTTTATTTAAATAACTAGTTCATATTTTTTTCTTATTATGTCAATAAAATCGAAAATATTATTCATTATTCATCATTATGTAATTCGTATCTAAATATAATTTCCAAAAAACACGATTTAAAAAAAAATATATACCGAGCATCGAATGCATCGAAGCATCGGTCATCCAGGTACTTATATTATAAATACTAAAGGCATTTTAATAGAATGGAAATTGGTTATCGATATAAAATTCTCCGCATTTCTACACTTGTCTCATACACTGGCAGAAATGTTTGAGATTTAATTTAAAAAATTGTATAGAAGAGACAGATTCAGTGAATTTGCTTAAAAACGCTATGGTAACGTGAAAGTAATATGGTTATTTTGAATATTACTTTTTAGATAATTACAGTATATTTGAAGAAAGTAGCTGCTCGTAAAAAATAACGAGTTTAGATATAGAGCGACGTAAAAAAATTGCAAATGTAATGTGAGTTTATATCTTTTACTTTTAAGTTACTATTATTAATTTGTTGAATAATATAATTACAACAAGTACAGGAAGAAACAAGAATTAAAATAATCACGAATTATTGTAAAAGATGTTTAAAATGAAGTATTGTGTCAATAAATAATGCTAATTTGGCTTAACTTTTCTGCCAGTCAGAAAGAAGACTGAAGATCAGAAGAGGATATGGATATTCAATACAGCTTGCAGTCCGAGGTGGCCCCGCTATTCCTGATTCTGGCAGCACCTCATAGGTGAGTCGTTATTATTGTAAGTGACCGACAAGATTAGTACAATGTGGTAAGCTGAGAATATATATATAAAATATATAGTATGTTACATTTTATATATATGTATATAACGTGTTATTTCGTCTCGATCGATAATTGTTGAGAACGGATATGATACATACAGTTCAACAGAATAGGTAAAATTTCGAAAAGTAAATAATCCACCTGATCGGATAGGACTCTGGAAAGTTTGTGACATCTCCTAGACTTTTTCAAACAGAGATAAGAAGAAATATTTTTCGTACAGTGATATTTTATAGATCTTAGACATGGGTCGCTAAGTAATGGCCTTCTAAGCAAGTTCAGATTCACTCTGCGAGCGATGGACGAGGCTATGCTCAGCATACCATTAATATTATTATTTGATCAGATCAGAGATCAGTAGAAGAGCTGGAGGTTCACATACTTTATATATCTTTCGAAAAGTCGATGGTCATAGGATCTCAAGGCGCAGGAATCCTGTACCGGAAAGTGTAGTGTCTGCAGTTCCCTAATCAGGTTGACAGACGATCTTTTTTAAGATCAACTGTTAACCTGTACCAGGCTATACGCGGGTATTCGCTGATTAGTAGCGGCACAGGATCATAAATGTTGAAAGTTTATGAAGAAGGCTTATATCTAGTAGAGAACAAGCATCGACTGATAATGATGATGAGTATTTGAGAATCGGGAAAATATAATTATGCACGTCACTTCCATTTCCTTAAATGTTTGTGTATCGGACAAACCTGCAACTGACGTTTTAGTAGCTATTTTATCGGGATACAAGGATGAATAGTTGACATTATTGCCTGTTATTATGTTTAGAGGAGTTTTATAATACTGTTTTATAATACTTAAGTACTCGCTGTTGTTCTCTTTTGCTCGCCGAGAAGTTATAAAAAATATCCTTTTGTTAAATCATCCCCTAAGAGTTATTAATACAAAACACGATGCCAAAGCCTATATACTCGTAATAACGTTTTTGATAGAATGTAGTCATTCATTCCCCTTAAACTTTCATTACTAATTAAAGCTCAAAAATATTTTTTAAATTTCAAATTTGAAAAAAGCACTTATATAATATATATAAGTGCTTTTTTATATACTTATATAGTATATATATTATATATACTATATAAGTATATAAAATATATGGTACACGCACACGATGATACGCTTGTCTAGCATAAAAGCGACTAACACAAACGTGTAGGTATGGTTCGATTTTTACTGAAAAATTACAGTGAAACTAACAACGCTGGACCGAGACCGTTCTGTGTCTTAGCCTTCTAGTTGACCATTCATTTGAAATGAAAACAAAAAAGATTAATCATTACTTTTACCTGCCGTCACGTCATTAGTCTTGTCATAGATGTCATTGATTTGATAGATTACCACTTCTGACACCGGAGAAGGACGTCCAGAGAGGTTTGTAGAATGAGTGACGTTTGCAGTGTTGACGTCACTTTTATCAATTAGTTATAATGATTTGTCTTGTCTGACAATTAAAACCATTTCAAACACACTCACTTGGTTTGCGGACACGACGCTTCAGAGAAGAATGCTTCCCGCACGGCTATCGCATACTTTTTATAGCAAAAACCAAGTAACGGCGTCTATGTATATATAAATAAATTCAACCATACATAATATAAAATTCAACTTTCCATCTATTTTGAAAGATCTCCATTTATTTTGAAATTCAACTTTGTCGTTTATGTGTAAGATAAATAAAGTACTACAGGCAATTAACGCCCGCTTAACTTTAAATATTTTTTTTTCTATAAATACAAATTAAATTTAAGAAAATAATGCGATAAACAAATAAACCATACTTTTCTGAACTGAAACATATTCATTGCAAATATAATTCTTTACAATTTACATACTTATGGTATCTTTTTAAAAACGTTGTCTTTGGGCGTTATTTAAAATACCATGTTTATTAATGCTCGTTAACTTAAATGTAATTTTAGACGTAGATAACATATTCCTGGAGGATAAATATATAATAAAACATATCAGTCACATACAAAATTTCTTTATTAGAAATGGAAAATATATAAGAAATCAAAATTTAACACAAAAATTATCAAATTTCCAAAAGTAGTAAAACTACTGTTAAACTTGTCTTTATAATCATTTTAACAAAACTTTTTTGGTCATATATCGACATATACATCAAATAACAATTAAAAGGCTTTTCTGTCTAAAAAAAAATAACATAAATATTATCCTATCATTTGAACGGGCGTTATTAGTCGAGTGGGCGTTATTGTCCTTTTTTGCGCTTTTTTCACTAAATTATGTACCTTACCTATAAATATTAGTGAAACATTAAGAATAGTCACATACAACACTACGCATAACATAAATATAATAAAAGAAATATAAGGAAATAATTAAAAACTTACAATTTCGTCGGAGCACTTTTTATAACAGCAACGTCCGTGAGTGATACCCACGAAACCATGCACGTCATCACTACACCTGTCTACAAAGTCTCAAAAGAGGTGGCTCTCGTCGGAGACATAAATCAGCTGCCGTACATCGACAGGGAAAACCTGTTTGAAGTGCGGTATAGCAGAACAAATATGACAGTAAGTGTAACGTGTGAGTTGTCCTGCATGCACCGGAATCCTAAGAATGTCGCTTTCGCTATCAGTGAGGTCTATGACAGGGTCTACAGCTCAAGCCCCATCGTCCACTCACTGCGCGTAGAAAGGTTCACTGACGCTCAAATACCCGGGAAACAGGATCGAACCTTATGGTCTTCACACAAGAGGAGAAGAAGGTATTGATAGGCCAGGGATATGGTACTGGAGAATGGTCGAGCGTCAAGACCGTTCACGAGGCGCAGGGTCAGACGAGCGAGGGGGTCATCGTCATCCAGACAAGGGCAAAGAGACTAAAAATACACGACAGAGTCTCGCATGCGGTGTTCGCGGTAAGTAGGCACACCAAGACCTGCATCTACTACGCCGACGACAGGGATGACGCAATCGGCCGATTCGTGGGGAGGGCGTCAGAGGCCTCAACCAAAGAGATCCTCGAGCACACTCTAAAGATTCACCATAGAGATACCGCCGTCATTGAGGATGTGTTCGCACAGCTAGGAGCCGGTGCCGAAAAGGTCATACCATAATCATGCAAGAACAGAAGAGCATTGTGGTTGGTGAATAATAAGAAATAAGAGATACTTGTTAATGCATGTAAAGAGAAATATAAAAAAAGAAAGTAGAATTAAGTGGTCAATGTGGACTCATGGTTCCAGAACTAGAGATCCTAAGTTTAGTTCATAGGTAATTAATGATAATATATTGTCTGCTGATGTAATAATGACTGTGTAATAACAATATATAAAATCAATAACCGTTTCACTGTCCGTGTCAACTATTAGTTGACAAGAGTTTACATACTAACCGCAATAACCGCAAGCCCTCGTGTCCTTGAAATGGTCGTTATGGCTATATTGCTCATGTCAATTTTTTTCGATACGGGCATTAGTACGCGAAGTGCACCTGTCAACTACAGGTTGATTAACGTAGGTATATTACACTATCACCGGTGGGAAATTACATAACAAAACGTGAGACGCCTTGGGCAGTTTTGTAAACTAAAAGGTCATTGCCCGGACACTCGAGCGGTTAAAAAAAGGTATGGGCGCCTGAAAGCTCGTAGAGGAATTTTAATAAGCAAAAAAAAAAAAACATACCGTGATTTTTGCAGGCTAGGTAAAATATATGTATATACGTTATTGTTATTTATTGTAACCTTACATTTGTACTTATCTTTTAATATTGAATCGAGAAAAAGGGATTATTTGTCATTCGACTATTATATTCATACCACAAAGCCAAGAATTTAGCTTCATAATAATTTCAGGCCGATTGTTGACATTCATTGTTAGAGATATAGACGTATTATTTATGACAAGAAAATTATTAAAGGAAGCCAATGATCTAGTTTTGTTACATAAATGTAATAATAGATTCGGACCGTAGTTATATATAATATTATTTTAATATACATATTTCTTGTCATTTCTTAAACTATTCACGTTGACATATCAGACTAAATTATCAGAAAACTGGTAACCTATACAGATGAAGGATTCCTTGTGTAAGGTTCCGTGTTGATTTTAATTTAAAAAAAAAAAAAAACTATATAAATTATAATTCTAAGACATTCTATTGCCGCAGGTTAGATGAAAGAGGCCTTGGAGAAGATAGTGGCCTCCCGGCTTGTGCAGCACCTGGAGGAGGGCTCGGGACCCGGACTTTCAGAATCCCAGTTCGGGTTCCGAGCACGTCGGTCGACCGTCGACGCCCTCAAACGCCTGCGGGCGGTAACGGGTGAGGCGGAACACGGAAGGGAAGTGGTGGTCGCGGTGTCTTTGGACATCGCGAACGCCTTCAATAGCCTCCCGCACGCGGTGATACGGGAGGCACTAAAACACTTCGGAGTGCCCCCGTATCTAAGGAGGCTGTTGGAGGCGTATCTCTCCGATCGAAGGGTAGGCCTCGAGAACCGGTCGGGGTCCGTGGAGTGGCGGCGAGTCGGCTGCGGTGTCCCGCAGGGATCCGTTCTGGGTCCGATCCTGTGGGACATCGGGTACGACTGGGTCCTGCGAGGCCGTCTTCTCCCCGGGATGGGTGTTATCTGCTACGCGGATGACACCCTCGTTTATTCCCGGGGGTTTAGGGCTTCGTGTCAGGATTGACAAGACCGAAGCCCTGCTCTTCCGCGGGACCGGCCGCAAGGGACCTCCACCGGGGGCTACTCTTCAGATCGGAGAGGGGAGAGACAGGATGAGCCCCCAAATGAAATATCTCGGGCTCATCCTGGACGGAGGGTGGACCTTCGGCCCACATTTCGCGATGGTGGGTCCGAAGGTCGTGAAGGCGGCGAGTGCGCTGGGCAGACTCCTCCCGAACCTCGGAGGACCCAGCGCCGCCTGCAGGCAGCTGTACTCCGGAGTCTGCCGGAGTATGGCGACGTACGGTGCCCCGGTTTGGGCGGATCGCCTCTCCGCGAAAAATAAGGCGGCGCTGCGCGTTGCGCAGCGAATAATCGCGGTGAGTGTGATTCGGGGGTACCGTACGGTATCGTGGGCTGCAGCTATTGCACTAGCCGGCGACCCCCCGTGGGAGCTCGTGGCGGAGGTTCTTGCCGAGACCTACTCATACGTCTCGGGTAGGAGGGCTCTTGGTGAGAACCCAACGTTGGACGGAATCTTACGGGTGCGTCGGATAGGACAGGAAGCACTAATGCGGACGTGGAGGGAGGACCTGGCGGTGCAGCCGTATGGCACACGCGTTACGGCTGCGTTGCGCCCGGTCCTTGAGCGGTGGATGCGCCGAAAACGCAAGCCCCTCACCTTCCGTCTGACACAGGTTCTCACCGGGCACGGTTGCTTTGGTGACTATCTGTGTCGGACGGCCCAAAGGGAGCCGACAACTGAATGCCATGATTGTGGCGCGGCGGTGGACTCTGCCCAGCACACCCTCGAGGTGTGCCCGAGATGGGCGGCGCTGCGTCGGAGTCTGACGTCAGTCCTCGGAGGGGACTTGTCGCTTCCGAGCATCATCACCGCAATGCTCGGCGACGACGAGTCCTGGAAGGCGATGGTCTCCTTCTGCGAGACAGTAATGTCCCAGAAGGAGGCCGATGAGCGGGTGAGAGAGGAGGCCGCCGACGTGGCCTCCATCCGCGGGCGACGAATGGGGGTGCGCAGGAGGCGCTACTTAATGCGCCTCCAGTGACGCCCCTGTGCCCGTGTCGGGCCGGGATGGTAACCCGGTCCTGCTAGACACGGCGTCGTTGGGACTGTTCAGAGGTGAGCCGGACAGTCCCCATGGAGGAGAAGTCTGGCCTTCTCGCCGAGGCCAGCCTGTCGCTGGAGGGATCCTGTTGCCTGCAGATCCGGGACCCTCCAATTAAAGCGGCTGAAGGCTCCCGCAGGGGTTTAGTACGGTATTGCACTCCCAAAGTGCCGAGTCCGACATAGGTCTAGGACTGCCACCCGGGCGTCCTGGATATCATCCGTAAATGGATTCCCCTGCGACAAAAAAAAAAAAAAGTTACATTTTTTTTTTTTTTTTTAATAAACGTCTCACACTCAACGGCCCCCAGTAGGATGTGAATCCTGTGTCGGGGAACCGGAAACAGACACAATACACAAACACAAATGCCCAGACCACGACAAATATCTGTATGGCCTATACAAATATTTGTCATGTGCGGGGATCGAACCCGCGACCGCTAGCGCATCAGCCAGTTGCTGTGACCACTGTGCCAACGCGTCGTCAAAGATGAAAGGGAACTGTGAAAAATTAAAAGCCTGTAAATATCCCAATGCTGGACCAAGGCATCTTCTCTATACAGGAGACGGGTGAGCTTGGTCCACCATATAATTCCACTATAGGTTAGCAGATATTGAAAAACACCTTTACCAGAAACAAATATGTGTATAAATTAAAATATTTGTTTTGAGCGGTATAAGAAACTCGCCACTGTCGGCTTTATATAATGGAGCAATCGCACCAGAACATCAGAACGGTTATATTAATTAGAAACAACTATATTATTTCAATATTCTTATAGCAAATGCATAGATTACCAATTATTAATATAAACTTGTGTTTTTATCGAAATTAATTATTTCATATATATTTTGACCATTCTATCTACTAAAAATGTTGTAAACAAGTAATAAAATGTAAAGTATGTGTAAGTTTTTAAATAAATATAACGAATATATATATTATTTACGAAAACACATTTATCGTAAGCTTAGACAATTTTTTTGTTAAACATAGTTTTGCGTCTACCCTACTTATTAAGAATCGCTAAATGTTTAAAAAATTTAAATACTTTAAATTGAACTACGAGAGCTAAAAGCCGTTACATAGCGTCTTTTATTTCATTTAATTTGAAACGTATTGCTCTCTCACTTAAAGACAGACTCGATACAAAATTCACGAACGATGTAATTTCATCAATATATTTCATTATGTACGCTGAAACATTTTCCACCGTTCCTTTGTACTGAAAACGTAATGTAATAAAAAAAACCGAAATGATCGTACTAGTACAGAACACGTGTACAAAAATCGTAACAGTTTAGTTAGCACATCTATATATTAATACGTGAAGCAAAAACTTTTTACCCCTTTTTACGAAAATTACGCAGAATATGTTATGTTAATATGTTACGAAAATTACGCAGAATATGTTATGTTAATATGTTAGGTTAGGTTAGGTTAGACTTTGTTTATTGTCAAAGTCTGTTGTCGACACGGTCTTGCAACGAATTTTTTATCGAGATTTATTATCAATAGTCAGGTCCAATGACTGATGCATATGCTCACCATATTATGCGCCATCATATTTTTATGATGATGATATTTCTGTCAATTATAGAGTAGGTCAAATTTCGACCACTGGGCGACAACTAGTAATTTATATTTTTATACGGTAAAGGGTTTTTGTAGCTATGAAAATGTTAATTATTAGAAAACTTATAAAACAATGAATATTGAAAGAATAATTCCAATCAGGCGTTTAAAAACATGATTAACTTATTATAATAAAATATTTTTAATTGATACATTTTAAGACATTTACAGAGTTCAAATTACAGGTTGGAGTATTACATGAACAGTAGAGATAATCTTTGTTTTACTTATGTTTGTAATTGGCCTACCTGTTGAAGTTACAGAGCAATCTCTTTGATGTCTAGAGTCTGCCTTCAAGACGCAATATCTTTTCGCCTAAGATTTCTCAATATCTGAAAACTAAAATTTTGTCACTGATGATCTATAATACCGAGATATACCCGTTAACTATCGGTTTTATGAAGAAGCTCAGGGATACATAGCGTGAGATAAAGTGAACTGTATTCGGTCTTTCTCTACGAGATCTAATAATAACACATCATAATCGTACTATAGGATTTACACAGACTTATTTTTTTTAATTTAAATTTAATGTTTCATTTTGGCTAGTTTTGTAATTAGCTACTCAAAAAATGTTGTCTAAGTTAGTTCATGGTATTTATTTTTGATCGATATTTAATTGAACGAAAATAAATACAGAAGAAAAAAATATTGATATATGTGATATACAGATTAATCATTTTGATTATTGAGGTATTTGAAGGTACTATATGACGAATATTTTCATTTTCATATTTTACTTCAAATGAATTTAACTTATGCAAAATATATGACCTGAATTTTCTTAATATATGAATGCGGAAACAAAAATATTATTTCTTTTATAAATTTTACGCTACAGTACGTGGCCACGTTCCTCGTGAACAAAAATACGGTAGGATGATGTTTTATTGAATGAACGAAAACGAAAACAAAAGGTTCACGGTTCATCTATTATTTTGATTTTTTTATATATTTTTCTAAGAGAAACCGTACAGCATTGAAATAATAATAAAAAAGAACTTTTTATATAGTGTTAGTAAATATATCTTTTCTTTATACGAATTTCAGTGAAATTTATGTTATCAAAATTTTAAGTGAAAATACGCGGTTAGACTCGTTAAGTAATTTTTATTTTTACTACTTACATAATATGTAAAATAGTCTAAATGACTATTTTACAAATATGAAGGTGCCGTGAAGATAACTTGGTTCAAGAATTTATACAATTAAACGTTCGGAAAGCCTTAATATTAAATTATTCATCTTACAGTTTACGAAGCCATCACATAAAGGTAAAGGGTTATTGAAGGTGATTATTTAATAACAGAGAGTGACAATGGTTAATAACTTAAATGAATTGTATCGGCATGTTAATATAATTATTTGTAACTCCGTTGAACACATATTTTGCCCTTTAACCATATTAGGCGTTCCTGATAGGTTTCTCGAATTTCGCAATAAATAATTTTATATCGAAAAGAAATATTAAATAGTCTCATAACATTTCTAAATTTATTTATTTATTTTTGTTATGTCAAAAATGTGAATTTAAAAAATGTTACTTAAAATTAGTTTATGTTGTACTGGTTTCTTAGTTATTGAAAGAATTGTAAGTTTGAAACTGATAAAAATATATTAATTTAAAAATCACAGTTATCGAATCATAAGAATATGCTTACGAATTAACAATAGGAAACTATATTTGGACAAAGATCTGAAAAAAAAAGACATATTAAATTAAAAGGTGAAATAATATAACATCCAGTAAATGGCTCACTGGGACGAATATACATAATTAAAATTTTTTCGTACTATGTATTTTTACTAACGATTTTTTTCTTTTACCATCGAATACGACGAAAATTTTATACCAAGTTATCCGTAAAAACTTAGCGGTGCTAGCACGGATTTGAACCAATGATATTCTATCTATCTATTTTAGATTTTCCTTGACCATATTGGCTCTGTGTCATACATGCATTGAAAAGATTATTACTTACGTTGATAAACACGATGTGATGAAAAATAACCACAAACATACACTGGACAAACTAAGAAATCGTAAAGCTTGTCGTCAATTATTTTTTTTCCTTCTTAATTTTTTGCTAAAAAGCAATATATAAATATGTATGTATATCTAATAATTATATTTAATGTTATTATTATTAATATCAATTGAACATTTTATTTAAAAATTAATTGAACGTGACTAGTGCGAAATTGTAATGAGGAAACTTAAGCGGGCGATAGAAGCGCGAGAAAAGCTCGCTGCGTGGCACGTACAAATTTAAGTTAAATTACTCTACGATCGTAATTGTGTCAATGTTACGACCCGCTTCTATATAACTAATTTTATTAAAATGTCTTTTAGTTCTTATCGAGATTATTTGACTGGAAAATTATTGTTTTAAGCCAAAAACACTACACGCTTTATTCCCAAACGTTCATTGTGATTTTTTTTTAAATAATCAAAAATTTACGTTTTCTACAATCTAGTTACCGTTTAAGTAAATCGGAAAATGGTACTAATCGTATCGTATATCTAATCTTAGATGGCAGTAGTAAATAAAAATATGTAAATATGTACAAAATTAATTTTCGAACTCTTTAGTGTGTTAAATGTAGTACCTATTATATATTATGTTATATGTATGAACTCAATTTATATAAAATGTACACAATATATTATATGGTTATTCATTTATTTTAAATACTAATTACAGTATAATACATTTGTAAAGGTATTACTTACAGAAAATTATGGTATATATTTATCGTAAAAAGTTCATTAATTAGTTAGTTTAGTTAATTCTTTTTTTTATACTCGTATATTAACAATTATAAAGAACTAACTTCTGCCCGCGGCTTAGCCAGCGTGGATGTATTGATAAAAAGTAGCTTGTCTTTCTTCAGACGTTAGCCTATCACATCAAATTTCATCACAAAGGTCTTTATGCAGATCAGCCATGAAACATACATTGCATACATTTACTTAAATACGACCTAAATAACTAAAATTACAATCCTAAAATCAAATAAAAAAAAAAAAAAAAACAATTCAACAATTAAAAAATAGTGGCTGGTTTTGGAGTTTCGCGGTATGATTGTAAGAGTAGGAAAGGGGTGTAAAATAAAATAAAAGTATATAGGAAATTTAGTATATTAGAAAATAACAAATAAAATATTGCTTAAGTTTATATAAATATTTTCTTGATTTTTTTAATTTGGCTCTTTGAAAAGAAGGTCCTAAGCGCCACATGAGAAAGGCAGCACTTACGCGTTTTCGCTTTACGCGTTCTTGATAATTTTTAAACTCTTATAATTTAATATTATAGCCAAATTACACAATTTTTTTATAAATTGTAGTCTGTGTTATTCTGATGTATAAGCTATATTACTGTAAAGTTTCATCTAAATCCTTTCAGTAGTTTTTGCGTGAAAGAGTAACAAACATACAGATAATTGTTTGCATTCATAATACTATAATAGGATAAATATTTTTAAAAATAAATTATAAATTTATTCTGCAAATTGGCGTATTTGTTGGTGTACACTACACAATTTGCTTGTGGATTTTATAGTAGTAACACATGCTCGAACTTAGTTCGAACGGACCACGGAATTGGTTCGCTTCCGAACCATATCTGACCGTCTGTATAGTAGTCCAACAAACATAATTATTATTAATTGAGTTTTCTTCGGTTCGATAGTTTGCACATCGGGTATGGTTCGCGGGGACGGACGGGACGGTTAGGCCCAACAAACTACGACTAGTCCTGTTCGGAACGCCATCAATGTTCGTCAGTAATGATGTTCTTCAATTATACAAAGATTTTCCATGTCTCTGGGATATATTTCACAAGCTTTGTTGCAACAGAGAGAAATAAACGAAGCGAACACTAAATTTAGTAAAACATTTTATACTGAAGTTGAAATGACACTCTTAACACATTCGTTGCCAGCCACTCGGACCCGAGTACGGCGCTAGGTGCCGTCTACTCGGATCCGAGTATCTCGCACGTTCATTTTTCTTAGACCAGTTAAAAATTGGCGTCCGTGGATATAAAAATTCTCATTTCAATGTGCACATCGAGTGCCATAGAAATGAGAATTTTGATTTGAAATTTTGAAAAGAGAAAAGGAAAATGAACGTGCGAGATACTCTGATCTGAGTGGACGGCACCTAGCCAATGCACCTAGCCCTACTCGGATCCGAGTGGTCGGCAGCGAATGTGTTAAACTTTGTGGAACTACATCTGAATTGAACTGAACTTAATCAGCCATATATCATATAGGAGAAGTGTTGGAGCTTTATCCACCACGTTGCTTCTTGCGGGTTGGCGGATAATTTCGTTCAAGAGTAACGATCGTTATTTGATGTCTATGATAAAAACCGGGATCGATGGCTTTACGTGCTCGGTGCGTGCACGGTGGGGCGTCCACAAGGATATCCACCCAGACCAGAATCAATATATTTGTACAATAAAAATATTGTCCCAACCGAGAATCGAACCCGCGACCGTCAGCTTTAAGGTGACTACTCGCACCGCTACATCAGAATGGTTGAATTTTTTGGTTAAGAATATGTATCTAAAATTCGCTTACGTTAATGTACATTTTTCTCTTTCTTCTTCGTCAGCCCACATCAATCCACTGCTGGACATACTGTGCGCCATTGGCACAGGCACGCCCAAGGCCACTGAGCCCGATCTTTGGCTATTTGCATCCACTTGCTCCCCGCCACTTTTCGCAGGTCGTCGTGCCATCTAGCATGAGGTCATCCCACACTACGTTTACCTAGTCGTGGTCTCCTCTCTAAAAGTCGTTTACTCTAATGATTGTCGGTTCTCCGGCAGATTGTGGCCAGCTCATTGCCACTTCAGCCTTCAGGGCTATATCGGTGACTTTGGTCCGTACACGAATGCATTCGTTTCGGATCTTGTCTCGAGCATAGCTCCCTCCATAGCATGCTGCGCGACCTTGAACTTCTGGACCCACTTTGAATGTCCACGTTTCGGCTCCGTAGGTCATAACAGGCCCTGGTTGAAGATCTTGGTCTTCAGACTTTGTGGTATAGGTAACGAGAAGATATGACATAGCTTTCCAAATGCTGCCTAGCCCAACTGAATGATCTGCTCGAGGTAGACATATTCACGGACAACTTCAAGATGTACACCCTCAGCGGTGATGGGGCTGGGAATGATGTGTGAGTTAAGCGTTGGGAGGCCTCATTTAAGCCAGACAGCGTTGCCTGTAATTCCTGCAGCGATTTCGCCACGATGACAATGTCACCTTCAAATTGTAGGTGCGAAATGTATTCACCGTCAATTTTAATGCCTCGCCCGTTCCATGTAATGTACATTGTATATACATATACTTAATTTCTGATATACTTTGTGTAAAATACATTTGAATATCACATTTTTAGGAACGATACTCTGCCTAACTTACAAATAATTTGGCAATCACTAACTGCTTTCTACTATTATAACCAAAAATATTTAAAATTTTCCTTCTTTCCTTTAAAATCCTACCGATTAATATAAATCAGTCAAAAAAATGGAATAAATATAATTATAATAATAAAATATTAAGAATCTGTAAAACTATTAAGGAATTATAAATAAAAGATTTAAAATACTTTAAAACTAATATATTTATATTAAAAATAACATTTTATTAAACAATTTTTAATGTATTTTATGTGGAAACTTCAACAAAAATAATTTAAATATTTCTATAATAATTTATGTATTCTGATATTTTCTAGATGATATAATATTACACATTTTCTATATAAACTTGTTATTAAACAAATATTATATTTAATAATATCTACGATAAAATTTTAATAATAATGACTCGTACACTTATACATTTAATCAATTTACTTATTCATTATTTTACTCAAATAATATTATCAAATATTACATAATACATATTATATAAAAAAATATTAAACATTATAAGATATCCAGATAAATATTATGTAATACAAAGTATTTTGCATAATTACCAAGTTTAGTCACGTAAGAAAATTCTAAGTAGGGATAAATTTTAGATTGAACTCATTAAAACTGTTTTAGCTGAAAGACGAGAGAGACGCGTGACGGATGAGAGGAAAATAAATAAATACTTTGTACATATTTTAGAAGTTGGAGAAAAGGTCGGGTATTGCTGTTTTTATTATTTATCGTAGAGGGTGCGTAGCGGAGAAATCGTAGGAGCGCTTCGAGCCGATAGGGAACTGGGAGAGGTCGATCTCATCCATGGGGTAGTCTGGTCTGTACCTCTTCTTGTCGAAATTGGATCTGCAAAACATAGCGTCTAATTTTTTTCAAGTTCAATTCTAAAACTCCAAAACTACACACTTTAACATTCTAATATTTCAAAATATCGTAAGTATTTTTTGTTTTTTTAATAACACGTTTCCTTAATAACATCGATCCTTATTAAAGTATATAAACATATATAAATGTGTACCATTCTGGTGTAGAGTTGTAAGTAGCCTCAACGCTAGCGGTTGCGCGTTCGATTCCCGCTCGAAGTAGATATTTGTATTTGTGCAAATATTTGTTTTTGTTCTATATGTAAGTATGTCTTAGTGAATCTCCCCACCGTGCCTCGGAGAACACGTAAAGCCGTCGGTCCTAGTTGTTATCACAGACACCTGATAACCATCGTTAGTCATGATAAGGTGCCAAGGAGCTTGGTAGATTTAGCTCGAACCCTTCTTTTGTATGACGTTTACAGATTCATTCATTTCAGTAAAGTTCATGGTGTTAAAATATGCTTAGTAAGATGTAGTCAAATTACGTTTTAAGAGCTATATAATTTACAACATATTCTTTTAGAACCTTACATTATATACTATTGTATTTAATAAATTACAGCGTAATTATACATTTAATATTACATGTATTATATAGAAATTGTAATTTACACTGGTGAATCCAAGTTGTTAGGCCCGTAAAGATGATAGAACCGCTTGAAAGGGAAAGGCATTGAAGTCTGGTCGATTTCGTCAAAGTTGCGTTTCTTCAAGAAATTATTCAGGTTCGATCTGCACAAAGAAGATTAATTTAATCTCATATATAAGAACTAAATAAAGTGAATATTTATTTGCATTTCTTTTATTGAAAAGAAATCTTTTTTTTTTACTACGACTGTAAATTTAGGTAAATATGGAAATAGCGCTCAACTTCAACGTCAAAATTAAAAGTAAAAGAAAGAGAGCGAAAGAAAACACATCCCCAAATGTTAATAATTCGTAAACATAAACTCGTGCTGCGATTTTTAAAACTTAAAAAAAATAAATTAAAATGAATTTAGACGTTGAGTTTCATTGTGTATAAAATAGTAAAGAGAATTTAATTCAGAATTATTATTAAGAATATCTCTATTTTTTACTATTTATGTATTATTGGTGACAGATAATAAGAATGAGAGACTATCTAAATGGTAAAAATTTAAATAAATAGTAAAAAAAACATTAAAAAAATAATTAATTGTAAAATTTAAAAAAAATATATAACCCATCATTATCCCATTACGAAACTAGGCACAAAATTCGTGTTTTAGGGAGTAGTAATTTTGAAAAATCTAAGCATACAAAAAATCTTAAAATCGAATCTTTAAAATAATAAAAAAAAAAACAATCAAATTCATAATAAATATTTTTATATGGTTTTTTGGTTTATTGGTAAATCCAAATCGGATAGTTTTCCACTAAGATATGGCTATTTAAAAAAAAATCTTAAAAAGTTCATCTCCCGATTGGCAGGATGAAAGAATTTAAAAAAAAGTCATAAAACCTTTTTCTAGGGGTATAGATAAGTGCCCAAATTTCAGCGAAATCGGAGATGCAAAATCCATTGGTAGGTTGGCATGAATGCCCCATATATATGTATATATTCTTCTTTCTGACCTTTCAAAAGTTTTATTGTTGTTGCTTTTCTATTTTTAAATGTAAATAAAATACAAAAATCATTTAGACCCATCAATGAAATTTGTCGAAAAATCTTTTGTTTTTACGTTTTAATTGATATTGAGTACACTTATAGCATCGGTAAAATTTTAAGAGTTAGCAAATAAATTTATTAATTAAATCACAATTCGTATTTGAAAATAACAGGTAAGAGCTCTTACGTAAATATATTTTAAACAATAATTAAGTAAAGCAAACAAAAATATTTAATCTAATATTCGCATTTCATGTACAACTAAATGTAAAACTTTCTTCAAAATTTAATTCCCTCTGGCGAAACACAAAAGGTACACATAAAATGTACATGGAAACTAAGAATAAACACGTCGAGAATAATTATTTTACTTTTGAAATGAACATTAGCATTAAAGGTGAGTAACGAACCAATGAATCTAGGGAATAATTTTGTTATTTTAAAACCTAATACTGTTACATATTTTATAGGTATTTTGTAAGTTCTAAGTATATAATCAAAGATTAAAAACAAAAAAAAAATGCACAATATTGAAATAGAATCTTATGGTTCCTATACATTATTAAACCTCCTTGTTAAACAAATCCTTAATATTATGTTAAAGTCACGGTAAATTTCCCTCGTTGCTCGTACAGTCGGGATAGACACACATCTAAAATTCATAGACGAACAGTCTTTTGTCACTAAGTTCAAGAATGATAGAATAAATTTCGACATATGCATTTATGTAGTTATCCTAGATATTATTATTAACACAGTAGTATATCTCATTGTCAGTCAACTATAAATGTATTTAAAGTAGTTTAGGTACTCTTACGGTAATAGTAGAATAAAGTTACTGTAGTAATTTCGTAATTACTGTAGTAATTTAAAATTATATTATAATTTATAAAATTACTGTAGTAATTTCGTAATTTTTAAAACAAAATACTAATGTTATCCAAAATGTTTGATAAATAAATAAAATGCTTAGTTTTTTCTTAGAGGCTTAATGAGTTAATCTGCTTACTACTAATTATAGATACTATATTAATGTTAGTTATATACATATGAGTATTAAATTTATAAACAAATAAAATCAACATTGAAAGCCTAATGCAGTGCCCATTTAAAGTGCTGTAGACAAAAATATTATTGCTGAGCTATACCCGAGTCGAAATTTAGCGCCGTCTACGGTAGGACTTATGTCGGACCTCTGGGCTCAAAGTCGTTCCTAATCCATGTTAAATTAGGTCGGACTTAGCACCCAAAAATGGCACAAATTTCCGTTTTTTCCACTTTACGACTAAAATCAGACCTAAATGGAATAAAAATTAGCGCCTAAGATGCTAAGTCGGACTACTGGGCTCTAAATCAGTTCTATTTCGGACTACTGGTTTCTAAATTGGTTTTATGTCGGACTTGAGGGAACTTTAAATTTCGACTCGGGATAATAGTTATAAATTGGATTTTGATTGATGTGTGATGACGGTCATGTAGCTATAAGTTTAACTGTTTTGGACCAATATTTATTTATTTAATGTCGTTTTCAGTATACAGTCAATATTATCGGAAGGTAGAGTTCATCTTATTTCAGCTTCTACGAGCCAACGTAATGTATAGTAAAAATCGATTGAGGGTGTTTAACGGTAAAGAAATAAAAAGCTCTTTTCAACCGGATTTATCATATGCATCACTTACCGGTCGATCTCATCGAAATTGCGCTTGGGATAGCCATCTCCGTAATATCCGTACTCGATAGGTGACCATGGATCGCGTTTACCTCCGTAAGAACTACAAATAAAAACTCATTAAAATCACATTTATTTCATAAAAATACAGATATGTAAAATAATTGTTTAAACTATAAAATTTTTAATCTTCTCACATGTGTAATTATTAAAAGTAAAAATGTACCTTTTACATATGTAAAGTATTATTATTTATTAATTGCTTTCATTATTTTGCTTATTCAAATGTAAAAACCCAGTACCTGTAAAATTTCATTAAAAAATATAAGATCATTTTGATCTATTTTTCAAGATACGTTTTATCTTGGAAAATACATAGAGTAGTTCGTGTGTATTCACACCAAAAATACTTAGAAGTTTTTATGTTATAAAAACATGAGTTTCACGTTTGAATAATCAAAGAGGTGTAGAAATAATCAAGAAATACAATGATATACGTACGAATACGAGCTACAAAGAATTTTCCCGATAGATAATGGATTTAAAAAAAAATAGTAGTAGGTATGTCGAACACGTTTGTTGTTGTTTTTTTTTGTTAATTATAATTAATGTACAATTTGTTTTTTATTTAGTGGATGTGATACTGTACTCCTAGCTAGGTTAAAAAATAATCTGTATTTAGGAGTAATAGTTCCTTTCCCCTGCACTTTTATTACAATATAAATTTTGTACAAAACTTACAATTTGTTATAGTATAACTTAGTAATAAATTTTAACATACATATATTTAAGAAAAAGAAACATTAATACAGTAAGAATTTAGTATGTGTGTGTGTGTATGTGTCTGTGTGTGCGTGTGTTTGTGCGTGCGTGTGTGTGAATTTAAACCTGATTATGCCGATTTTGAAGCTACACTTAGGAAGAAGATCTTCGAAATATGTATTTTAATTTCAAAAAGATTAACAGGTAACAAAGTCAAATAGGATGTTTTATATTATAAAAAAATATGAACACTAAAATAGGATTAAAACAGATCCAATATTTTTATAAATATTTATATTTTAAATAAAATATCTTACCTTCCATATTCGAATCTCCTACCCATGAAATAGGGAGAATGACGTAGTTCACGAACTTCGCGCACCAAATGTCCACCGCCAAGAGGATCCAAGTTACGTGGCTTGTGACCTGAATTACATTATTATTATTATTTTAAATAATCTCAATCAAGAATAAATTTATAAAGTCATAGTTACTTTGAAATATCTTACCTCTCATGGACGAATTCCAGAAAAAAGGGAAGGATATATTATGAAAGGTGACCGTACCAGTCACTGCAAGGTGGCTAGTGATTTACTTCAGTAATGCAAAGGTTAATAAAAATAAATGAAAATTTCAAGCCATTTCCCATTTGCAAGACATTTATTTGACTTTGAAAATCTATTTAATAAACATTCGACAAATAATAAATAACACCAAAAATATTAAATTTACTTAAATACATCACATAGATTACGTTGTAGAATTATAGGGATTTACTTAATGGTTAAATTAATACATAATGTTGTCGTCCTAATGTGGCTTAAACAAAGTTTCCACCACCGAGTGGGTCTACTTGTCGCACGAAGTTACTTCCTCCAATTGAGTCTAAGTTTCTGACGAAATTTCCGCCTCCTATAGAATCAAGAGTTCTTTTGACAAAATTGGGTCCACCAATCTGGTCAAGATTTTTCTTGACAAAGTTGCTACCTCCAATAGGATCAAGATTGCGAACAAAGTTACCGCCCCCGAGAGGATCGATGAATCTAGCGTATGGCATTTTGTAGTCTACATTTCTTCCAAGAAGACTAGATCCTCCGATTCTATTAGAAACTTTTTGTCCAAAATGTAAGTTCCTTCCCAAAAGTGTAGATCCACCTAATCCACCTGTTATTCTTTCAAAAGAGTTGCTTTCGTGATTATTTATATTTTTTCCCAGTAAAGAAGATTGACCAATACTACCCTTTCCATCTCCAAGTTGGTTTTCATATTGCATGAGGAAATTTAAGATGTTTTCTATTTCTTCATTTTTCCTAAAGTCTGGAACAATTGACTTAGTGTTAAAAGTAATCTATATAATCGATATATGTGCTATTGAATAATATTATGTACTTCTTACCTTGCGAGCAGGTTAGTGCGCAATTTGCATTCTGAAGTGCAGTTATTATTGTGCAGAGGAAAACTCTGTGAAGTGCGATTCCATCACCATGAATAAAACGTGAAAGGGGAAACTTACTTGGAATTAGTGGTGCAATATATTATAAAAAATATATGTATATCATATATAATAAAAAAAATTGTGTGCGCATATCGTGCCAGGGGTTAAGTTTATGAAAGTTATTTAAGTATGTACTTTAAAAAGGTTTAAAAATTGTGTATAATATATAAATATTATATTATGTATATAAAATAAATTGACGCAGTTAATATTAGTTATAAAAACGTATTTGTTAAATTGTACTATAAGTGCTAGAGGTTTTGGTTAAACATTCTGAAGTGCAACAGCAGAACCGGGATTTAGTGCACCTGATTCAAAATTAAAAAAATAAAAACTAAAATATGTTAAAAAAAAAGAATACCGTTAGAGTCGTAGTCTCCAGTGCGGTGTTCGCCTTCTTGATCCTAGGAAGATTTGAACAGTAGTTAGTTTATAAAAATATTGTAGGAAAACAATACAATATAAGTATAAATATATTTATATTCCATAGTCTTATATACCTTGGAGTATACTATATACTAAGGAGTATATACATACTAAAGTCTGATATAACATTTGGAGAAATTTGATTTATTTAAAATATATATTAAATTAGAAATAAAGCCAATATAAGCTTCATTCAAATTTCTCACAATTATTTCATTATTTGCACTAAAATTTCCTTTTCGCGTGAACAGTAATCAGTATCTGATTGGAGGCTTAACTTGTTATTAAATTTCCATAGATCGAGGCTTGAGCAATGTACAAAAATAATTATTTTAATTAGCGATGTTTATCTATCATTTTATTTTTTAAAGGTTGAATAAAGATAGAGCTTAAAATTGCTTAAAAATCGCAAAAATGTGTTCTGAGTTTGAAATATTATAATTTTGGTATGTAGAGAACTTAATTTAAAATTTCAGTTCATAAATATTACTCGTAAATTAAAGTTAAGCTACCTGATTAAGACTGGCACTGCAACAAACCAGTAGTGTGGCTAAAGCCAAAACCACTGTGCCTCCAGCTCGCATCATCGTACCTGTTAACATGTGAAGAATAAATTACCTATGAAGCATTAAATTATTTTATTAAATCCTATGCTTAATACTTGTATAACACAGATTAAAACAAATGGCGGTTTTCTTTATATCGATATTTTCCAGACACTAATCTTAAAAATGGTTAAAATATCCTAAGTTTGGTGAATATTTAATTAAGGTATCATTGTACCTATCTATGAAATACAATGTAAGATATGGCAATATATGTATGTGAAAAAATATTGCATTGCTATAAAACAAATTCACAGAGCGAACATTTCAATAAAGGTTTATTTAAAGAAATTGAAGTAAAAAATTAAAATTGCCATAATTTTTTCTAATATTTAACATACAATTAATCTCTCAAGTCTATTATTAAATTTTTAACATATATAAAACAGAAACAATACCACAAGTTTATGTTGCTGCTAGATAAGTATCTAGGAAACTTTGTTTAATAGCGAGCTGTTCATGATATTTACAATCTAAATATTGATGTTATGCACTCTTGATGTGCTCTCTAACTACCAAAACCTAATCTGTATTATATACAACTATTATATAAATATAACATTACTTTCTCGTATCTGTGTAGTTGATATAAATATATAGTAGTATAGACTACTGTATTAATATAAAAAGAGATTTTCGTTTGTTTGTTACAAACTAAGAACTGAAAATAATCTCGAGATTTTGTTCGATATTATTTTCAAAGTCTGTTTACCGTGGAAAGCTATATAAGAAGGAAATAGAAAAATCATGCTGCGACTTATAGGGGGAGAAATAATAATAATTACTCTTCATTGTACACATAAAAAGAAGTTTACAATTGATAGAACAATGCACAAAAATAAATGTACAACGGGCGGTCTTATCGCTAAACAGCGATCTCTTCCAGACAACCAGCGAACGTGGAGAAGATAATGTGAAAAAGGCGGAAAGGGTCTACAGAAATATTAGTTATAGACATTAAAGATGCCCGGGAAAAAATGATAAGGCCTGATCATGCATGAAAAATGACCGGGCCTGAACAGGGCTTTTTTTGTCACAGGGTAATTACGGATGATATCCAAGATGCCCGGGTCGGCAGACCCAGACCTATGTCGGACTCGGCACTTTGGGAGTGCAATACTGTACTAAGCCCCTGCGGGATCCTTCAGCCGCTTTAATTGGAGGATCCCGGATCTGCAGGCAACAGGATCCCTCCAGCGACAGGCTGGCCTTGGCGAAAAGGCCAGACTTCACCTCCATGGGGACTGTCCGGCTCACCTCTGAACAGTCCCGACGACGCCGTGGGCCTGAACAGGCCTGCTCATACATGAACAGGCATGATCATGTCTGACATCAAGCATGAGTAGGCATGACCATGTATGATCAGGCCTGAACCTATTTTTACTTTTCAGATATGATCATGCATGAACAGACATGAATAGGCATGATGTTATCTAATTTCAAGTCTGCTCATACATGAACAGGCCTGATCCTTGCCATTTTTCACTGTAGTGTTAACGCGCAGGTGGGTGAAACAAATTTATTTAAGAGTTTGTTTGAAAGTTCTTATATCTAGAATTTAACCAGTTCGATAAATGAAAAGTTTTCTTATGTTTGATGGTCTGTTTTTTGAGTTAGATTATTAATTATCATAACTTATGATGCGAAAAGGATCAGGAACCGCAGGAACCAGCTCAATTCGTTACTATATAACCATAAGAGGTTATATATCAACCAATTTGACCCATGAAACAACGCAAATGAAACCGCAAAGGGCGTCTATTAATATAGTCTTGACATTTTTTAAACTGTTCACATCAGACAAGGTTTCTGTAGTTTTATTAAGATAAAATACAAGTATAAAATCAAAATAAATGTTCCGATCTTTACCATTACTGTGATAACTGTAATTGACTGAGATTGCCGATTTTACGAAACAGGGGAACATTACGAATAGATAATACATTTCATCTGAAATTGACTTCATCGCAGAAGACAGATCGGCAATGACCCAATATAAAAAATGGAAAAGAACTGTAGCAATGGTTCAACAAATCTTCTAACAATTTTTTTGAGTTATTTATCGTATTCGTAGTATGAATTTAGAGTCGAATAGTAGGTACATATTTCAATTTAAGTTTAGCCAAAAACGTATAAATTTATGCACGTAATAAATTGCCTTGATTTTAAGTCAAGGTAAATCTTTATTTGAGAGTTGCTGTTATATATATTAGGTTTTATGAAACTTATCTTAAGCATTATTACAATAACCTAAATATATATGTTTAGGTTCATATTGTATATGTATTATATACCTACATATTCTTGCAGGAATTGGTAGATGGCATAGAAATGTGAAATTGCGTTAAGAATTTGCATTTATTATTTAACAACGGGCTGCCCACGTTATATATGATCCGTCTGCAATTCTGCATTTTAATAAATTATAATGGATGAGAATGTTTACTAAAATTCAAATAAAACCACGCAAAATTGGTGACTATTCAAAGTATGAATATGTGAATATCAGAGTTCACTGATTTGATCATTGAATATTTGTAGTTATGTGTATAAGAGAATATTCACTAACTTGTTATTGAAATTCACTGATATGTAATTAATACAGCTTCACTAACTTAATTAATGAAAATTCCATTGATTCATCTTTAGAGACTGTATTTTTTAAACTATTAATGCCTAAGGTTTACTTGTGTAAATGTATATATTTTCTGTAATACACGAATTTATATATACTGTATCCTAATTTATAAAAAAAATAAATCCGAAAGCGTAAAAAAGTAATTTATATAAAGCTTAAATAGAAATAATGACGCTGGAAGACAATTGAACATCCAATTAGTAAACTATAAAAACAAGATTTTTATATTCTGATGTGATGTATTTATAAATAATAATTTATATTCAGTGTATGAAACGTATTTTCATGCTTAAGTTAAACTCGTTGAAAGCTTTGTGATAATATTAGCCGGTCAACGGTCAAAGCTATCAAATGCTCATAAGACTAAGGGTTTTATTATTTATCTTAATCTCTTGTCTTAGAGTGTGTTTTATTAATTTATTAAGTTTAAGAGAGTTGATTAACATTTAAAACTGCTACTAAAAGTACTATAAAATTTAATGTTTTTAAAACAAATACGTTATGATAATGTTATTTGAAATAGAATAATTTTTATTACCAAACGTTTTATTAAAAAAGTAAAACTTTGTTATTTGAATCAAGACACACAATTGTGTCGTCATATTCTAGAATGGTATTTATAAAAACGTTTTTCTGAAACCTTGTGAGTAACCATGGAAAATCAAGAATTGAAATGCTACACGTGCTAGCAATCATCTAATTATTGGCAATTTTTAATCTAAATATAGACGAAAATATGTCATTAGAATTTTACTGTTTGAGCATCTTTCATAATAGAAACATCTACCTACTCAATTTGTGAATTATATATTTCAAGAATAAAATAAAAGTATAAATTTACTTTTTTTTAAAATTAAAAAATTATAATTTTACCAACTTACTTGTAACTTTAAATTAATAGTGACATTAATTTCATTAAAATAGTTCCTTTATTTACGATAAAATATTAAATTTTATTTATATAATATAATATACATGATATGAGTTATAAGAAAGCACGTTAAAAGTATATTTAAAAAGTAATTTCGGAGCTATTTGCTGAATTTTTATACCAGTACCCACGTTCCAAATTTTGTAGCTCTATTAAATTATTAGCGCTCTATCTATGGCTCTACGATAAGACAATCTGATTCAGTATTAAATTGATAATTCATATATAAAAATATTTTATTGTACACTATGCATGTTAATTCATTGTACGACGTATGAAAGCTATATATGAGAAAATTCATTTTTAGTCTACAATGAAAAAAATTAAATTCGAATAATTTAATATCGATAAATAGTATTATGTATCTGTGATCTAATGTTTTATATGTACGGTTTTAGTTTTTATTTAAGCCGAAGATATAGAAATATAATACGAGTTAAAAAGTTGACAAGATGGATACACATAAACGTTTTCTAGAAAAAGATGATCTTGTATCATACAGTTTAGTTAATTAAATTAACTTCCAGAACAGATAAGAAAATTGTGTGTTACAAAAGTTTATCTCAAGCGTATAAGTAATCTCAAAGCGTATTCAACAGTTGTTGTTAGATTCCGATTTTTCTTTAAAAAATAAATATTGGACTATAACAAATAAATATAATATTGAATAAATTATACAATAATAATAAATAAATAAGCACATATATTTTCAATAAATAATTTCTCATATTTTGACATGTGTATTTGTGTAAAAAAAAAAAAAAATTAAAAAATATTACTTACCAATTGTATGTGTCTCGTAGGGCGGTAGTGCTAGGGCGGTTGAGTCGGTAGTTGGAATGCGGTGTATCGAAGGCTTTCGCGCTTATATACGCGTTGGGCGGAGGCGGTTCCCGCCCTCCGCCTTGTTAGTCTGCATCATACGTATACAATGATAATTCTTGTCATATTATATCATCGACTGTTTTAAAAAACAAATATATACATATTTAACATTACAATCTATGAAATAAATCTTAGTACAAAAACAACAACAAAAACAACATAGATCCGTTTCAGTGTTTGTTTAAATTTGTTCCATAAGTGATAATAAACGCCATCGCAGGTAAAACCTCTCTGGTTGGTTATCAAAATTATTACTTATTTTAACTTATGACATCGATTTTAACCGTCAATATTTAAAACATTAATGACTAAAACAGGAACAACAAAATCTATCTTTTAATCTATTTTAGTTCATTTATATATATACTATATATTTTAATATTATAAAACTGAAGAGTTTGTTTGTTTGTTTGTTTGAACGCGCTAATCTCAGGAACTGCTGGTTCGAATTAAAAAATATTTTTGTATTGGATAGCCCATTTACCGAGGAAGGCTATAGGCTATATAACATCACGCTACGACCAATAGGGGCTGAGCAATAATAAGAAATGTTACAAAACCGGGGAAAAATAATCTTTTTTGATAGCTTCCGTTGCATCCTTTATTATTTCTCTTCTCGTTGAATGACCAAGGAATCAAACCTGAGACCCCTTGCTCGGCAGTAACGCTTGCGACCACTCGACCAACGAGGCGGTTACCTACTTAGAGTAATTGTTTAAAAATATTTAAGTACGTTTTTCCTTCAAATAAGCGCGGGTGAAATCGCAGGGCACAGCTAGTAAATGATAATTTAAAAGTGCAATAAATTTGAATAAAGTTTGTTTTGAATTCGAATTCCAATTTTAATATGTATCAACAATAAGGATGTATTTATACTGTGGCTTCGAGTTTACTGTAAGAGTTTACGGTAATACCATGGTTTTGTGGTGTTAAACAACTCATATATATTTATGACATAATTTTTTTTATACATTAAAAATAAGATTAAGACCCAGTTTCACCACTTGCTATTAAGTTCCGGCTAACCTAAGTGGCACTTTTTTGACAGGTAATTGTATGGGTTTTCTGTCAAAATAAGTGCCAGTTAGGTTATCCGGAACTTAATAGCAAGTGGTGAAACTGGCCCTAAGACTTCTTTTTATAGATAAAATTTTCTCTTAAAATATTAATTCATTTAAAAAGCAATAATTTTATTCTATACAAAAATTAGTCTCATTAATATTTTAAAAATGTTTTTAAATGTTAAATCTTTTCAAGCTACAAGCTAGTCGTAACTTAAGTATCTAAAAAAGTAATAATTTTCATTGTGTAATGGGTATGTAGATTTAAATTCTACGAGGTACTAAGAAATTACTAAAGTAATAATTATAGACATTACAAATATTAATGATGACCGATATTATTAATCAATACACCATTTTAAAAAGAACTATATAATACAGCATATTCACATATTTAAAAGGCATTCAAAAAGTAGCTACATTACATATCTTTCATATCACATCGAGACACTAAGGATTTTAAAGGAATAGTAAAAAAGGATATAGAATTTTAAAGGAATAGTAAAGGAATAGGTATAATTGTCAATGCGAGGTACACTGCGAGGGACGTCTAGTATATTGTGAATATCGTTACTTCTGCTGAAACAAGTAAATGTCATTACCTGTCAAACCTTACCTATGTTCAACTTCACACGTCTACCGAGAATTTAAAATTTCGTATACGCTAGCCGTTATTTGATCAGAATAAGTTGTTTTTGAAAGTTTCGCACTTTATTTTCTACGAGTATCTATATATTAATACGTGAAGCAAAAACTTTGTACCCCTTTTTACGAAAATTACGCGGACGGAGAAGAATGAAATTTGCCACAGTTAAAGTTTATACGGAGAAGAATTTAATTACTTTATTATATTATAATTGAATTATAATAATACTCAAGAATCTCATTAAATTAATTAAAAAAGACGCTACACACACTACGAAACACACACAATTATGTACAATGTACATATATACACAAATTTATTTATTGTCAGTCTGTTATGAACACGATCTTAAATACAGGTCTTGCAATGAATTTTTATTGAATTTTTTTATCACAGATCAGGTCCAATGAGTGCTGTATATGTCGCTCACCATGTAATGCGCAATCATATTTTTATGATGTCGACAATGCTGTCAATTATAGATTAGGTCGAATTTCGACCACTGGGCGACCACTAGTTTGAAAGATATGTACGTATTGTATTATACTACTTAACTAATAGTCAGGGGCGTAGCTACCACTGTATCAACTGTATCAATGATACGGCGCCCTCGACCTACAAGGGCCCATACGTGTATAAGCAAAAATTCGTAAAATTTCTATGAGACGGGAAAGCTATCAGACTTATCACTATTATCTATAGTGATATAAAATTTAGAAAAATTGAAATCGTCTTCAGCTATAAACGATTTAATTATAATTAAAATAAAAAATAAGTTCGCCGAACGAAAGATAAGAAAAGTGTATATTTGATTAGAATTATTTGGCTAGATTAGCACTAGGAGTATTAATTGTAAACTAATAATTAACTTAATTGTAACTCAACTTATAATCAATATATAATTCTTTTAATTCGACGAAAGCGGATTTGTTTCTTTAGTTAAAAGTCTTTACTCTTTATTCGGGCAACAAAAAGAAATTTTGATACAGGGCCCGTCTAAGGCAAGCTACGCCTCTGCTAATAGTACTGTACTGTACTGTATCAGCCTATAAACAACCAACTTCTGAGCGAAAGCCTTCTTCTCCATATAGAAGAAGAAGGAGCTTAAGCCACCACGATGCTCCACTGCGGGTTGGCGGATAATTTCCCGACCATGAGTAACGATCATTACCAGGTGTTTATGATAACAACCGGGACCGACGGCTTTGCGTGTTCTCTAACTAATAGTGCACACTCGAATTTTCAATAAAAAACGACTATTGAATTCATTGTATTTTGTATATCACTAGCTTCTTCCCGCGAATTCGCCCGCGTGGATGTCGGTTGTCACGACCAAAAAAAATAATAGTATCCTATGTTAGGTACTTCTAATACCTCCAAGAATATGTGTACAAAGTTTCATGATAATCGGTTACCTAGTTTTTGCGTGACAGCGTAACAAACAAACTTACATTTCACATTTATAATATTAGGAATAAATAAAACCGCCATACTTCACATCTTATAATATTTAGTTTTTTCTTATTAAATATCTAATGATATTGTACAATGGCTTAAAAGTGGTAGTAAAATAAATGATATGTGAAATGCTACGAGTATCAAAAATATATGTGTGAATTTAAAGACTTTTAATTTTTTTAATTAACATTGTCACCCACGAGACTAATTTTAATCGTGTATTTAATAAATCAGTAGAGCCAGCTCGGTTTTTAGGCTCATCTCTAAAGGTTAACATTCACGTTTTTCATACACTTGCAGGAGCAGAAAGGTTCTCGAGTGGAGATCATATCCCGGCAGGCGCAGCGTCGGACGGCCGTCCTCGAGATGGACAAAGGACTTGAGGAGAGTCGCCGGAAGCCATTGGATGGAGGCTGCTTCGAACCGGTCGCTCTGGAACTCTATAGGGGGAGGCCTACGTTCAGCAGTGGCCATCTAATGGCTGATGTGATGATGATGTTATACTTGCAAGCTATAGCACGAGATATTCTATGAAATAGCATAATTTACATTTAGTAATTTATATAAAAACCTTACATTATTATTGATATCGTAGCTCCGTTATTTCTATGGTATATAAGATTTGTTATAAGCATAAGAACATTGAAGTTACACACATTAATTAAATTATAAATAAAATACAAGCATCTTTACAGTACTTATCTATACAAATAATAAATCTGTTAAAACCTCCGTTTTATTAATACACTATATATCATCAAGAATAAATTTCAATAGCGCGTATTTTTTTGTATCAGCGCCATCTCTTATCGTGTTTTTCTCTGATCACGTATCACGTAAAAAGTACAAAACCAATGTTAATAACTTTAATATATATTAATTATGTATGTATGTATATAGATATAATAAATCTGTCACTCAATCCGTCTAATATAAAATATTTTCAAGTATCGACGCAGGTGTAGGTGATAAAAAATATAAATGTATAATTTTTAAAATTTTAGTTAAAGACCCGTGCGAAGCCGGGGCGGGCCGCTAGTGTTATAATATAACTAGATACTACGTCGTATAATTTACTCGTGGCTAACTGTGTAAATTCGTTTTACTACTACGTTTCTATCAGACGTCGCCTGAATCTTTATGGGTCTTTAATAAACTGGTTAACGTTTTAGGATAGGCTTTTATCATTCAAAATGGTAGTTCTTTATATTAGATTAATACAAAAAAAATATCTCAAAAATGTAAAAAATGATATTAAAATAATCAAAAGAAAAATATAACTTCTTAGGTCCCAGCACGTAATCCGTTACATATTATACTATGGTATATTAACGTAACTTTTATATAGCAAGTAGCTTGTTTGCCTTTATGTACAAGATAAAATGTGTCTTAGATTTTTCATTAAACGTATGAACTAAGATACAATCACTGCATGGGTGATAAAATTAACATTTATAATGAATAGTTTTCCTAACGTAATTAACTTTATAAAATAAGACTATTAGATACTTTTATCACATTTACTCAAGGAAATATGTAATTAAAACTATGTCCTTACTATATATCTATACATATAATAAAATGGTAGGAAAGTCAAAACTGTACATTGAATATTTTTTTTAAAGAATACTTGGGGTGTGATCTGCAATCGATACCGAAGCCAAAAATATAGTTTTTAGAATTTTTGTCTGTTTGTCTGTTTGTCTGTTTGTCTGTATGTATGTCCGGGATAAACTCAAAAAGTACTGCATGGATTTACTTCAAATTTGGCAGGAATATTATTAAGAAGTCGGGTCATGATATAGGCTACATATTATCACTTTATCACCTACGGGAAACGAGCAGTGAACCTTTATTTCTTAAAAGCATTCTGAAACAACGTGTAATCTAACGACGCATATTTGAATGTTGTTATTATGTTAATAACCATACTATAAGCTATCTTCACTCTATAAAAATCACGAAATATAAGTAACTTAGGCTGATAAACATAATGAATGTAAGAATTAATGTAATAATAATAATAATAATAATAATTCTTTATTGTACACCAAGAATAAGCAATAGTACAAAATAAAAAGGAAATAAGTACAAAAGGCGGCCTTATCGCTAATGAGCGATCTCTTCCAGGCAACCTTAGGGTAGAGGAAATGGTATATAGATGGTATAGGTGTACAACTGTACAGTACATTAATAACAAAACTATAATATAATTTTATAAGTGCAAAATAGGAACAATTCATACTATACAGTATACATGCAGTATAAATACTATAAATATACATACATAGATGCAAATATTGATGAGGAATAATGTGATCAATAGTGGCAAAAGATGACAATTAAATGATTCGATAAGGGTAAGAATTACATTTGAAGAAAATGTTGTTTTACAGATTTTTTAAAAGAAAAGGGTGATTGAGAAAGTCTGATGGATAAAGGTAAAGAGTTCCAAAGTCGAGCAGCTTGAACCGTGAAAGACCGTGAAAGAAATGTAATATAAGAAATTAATATAAATAGTATCAAGACAATTTTAGAGCAGCGCCATCTATGAGATTTCAAAAACATCAAGTCGAATTACATGTGTAAACCCTTTTTGGATATAAATAATTTAAATTTGATCATGTTGGCGAGGTTAATAGTTGTTTTTAAAAGTCATAGATGGAGTTGTGCATTTTAATAAAAATTGTATCGTTAATTCTTTTCAAAGATGAGCAAGACAGTTTAAAAAATGTGTTTATATTAGTTTTAAGCTGCTTCATCTATGTCTTATAAAATTCATCGAGTTCTTCTGTATGTAATAACAAACAGAACTCAAACATAACTGCATAGATGTATAACAAAATTTAAACTCGAAAACGGCACGCTATTGCTGTAAGCAATTTGAGCTAAATAACGAAGAAAGAGAAAAATTAAGCATGCCATATATATCATAAAGATAAGAAATGCTTATGCTTCTTCGGAACCTATTTCCTCCGAAGTTGTGTAACGGGACCCGCCTTAGTCAGTCAGACACACCATTGAGGCGGAAATTCTTACGGGTTGTGGCGTCGGCGAAGCAGTATTTATACCACGCATTCCCCTCATACCTCATAACTTCCCGTTCCAGTTCAAGCGCGTACAGTTCCCCGTGAGTGTTTGCTTCGCGATGACCATCAATAAGTCGCAGGGGCAGACACTAAGGGTAGCTGGTGTCGACCTCAGGACGAGCTGCTTCACACGGGCAGCTGTACGTCGCTTGCTCCCGCGTCATCAGTCCTGACTCTCTTTACATTTTAGCTGCGGAGAGCCAAACCACTTATGTTGTTTATCGAGAAGTCCTATAAATATGGATTTTCACCCTATTCTGTATTCCTTATTCATTATTTTCTCCATCTGCTTCAGTCACAACTTATGACTTAATTCAGCAGAATCACCATAAAGTCATTTATTCAAAGCAGGCTAAAAATAAGCACTTTTTGAAGTTTAATTTTACAAAAGACAGTCTGCCTTTGTTACTGCACTTTCTGTAGATACATATGAAATGTAAAGAAGAAACGTGTAAACGAATGTTATTTTAAAAGGTATAATCGTAGGTATTTTTGGTGCTGTATAGCGTTCACGCAGACGACATCGCGGGCAGCAGCTAGTACAAAATAAATGAATACACGTGCTTAAAATTGCCAAATTGTTAAATGTATTTCACTTTACTTAACATATATTGTTAGATGTGTGATGAAAGAACAAGGCCATATATCTAAAAAAAAAAAAAAATTGTTTAATACTTTCGCGTTATAATACTGTATATACCCTAATACTCGCCACGCTTAGCGAGTGCCTGTCCATTGAAGCGGTTCGAGGCGGCGGAGCGGAGATACGGAGAAATATTAACCAATAGGATTGCAGAGCCCTTATCCACTGGAGCGGAGGGCAGACTTTTTGAAATCCTGTTGATTAATATTTCTCCGTCGCTCCGCTTCAATGGATAGGCACCCTTAGTAACCTCCCCCCAAAATGACCACCAACAGAGCTCAGGTGGTCGTTCTAGAGGTCGTTGGGGGGGGGGGGTGTACGTTCAGAAGCTGACATCCAATGACCATGATTGTATCATATTAAAGGTGAAAGTATTACTGATGAATATTATATATCTGATAAATATTAAACATGCATACAAAGTCCTGATTACAATTATTAAAAAATCTGATATTAGACGATATGAAAAATAATATTCCCTTTTTTTTTGCCATAATAAAGCGTATAGCCATAGGTACGAGCCTTGCGGGCTTAATCATACATCCACCTTTTCCATAATCAATGTTGTTATTAAAACAGCAAATGTTTGTAATATTTGTTTTTACTGTTCTGTAAAATGTTAACTTCTGAACAAAAGCCTTTTCCCCTACTACGAGAAGGCCTATTAATCCGCCACGATGTACAATTAGTGGATTTTTAGGTCTAAGAATTTCTCTTAAGACACGAAGATTTCTAACGATGTTTTTCTTCATTCGTGATCTTTCACCGAAAATCGACGTGTTATTTTCACTACGAAATTTCTGTTTTTGTTTTATGTGTGTATGTTTTGACAAACATAGTAACTGAAAAAATTTATGTATTTTTTAGGCCTGAAGATAAACAACTTTTTCCTAGATCAATTGTTACGAGTACCTTTGGAATGTAAAAATTGGTACTACGCCAACTGCCAAACATGATTCAGATTCTCACACGAAGGCGTTCGTACCACCGTGTATAATTTAAATCTTTAAAAATTATTTTTTAAGATCGAGCTAAATAATATTCACGTTTCCTATATTGTACCCATTGATTTTTAAAAAACATTTGTACCTCTCTTTAATATGAAACTTGTTTTTTTTATTTTTATTTGCAAATTTGTTGTCGATGGCCATTCCTTTCATTTGAGCCGAACATTCAAAAAAATCCTAGTCATTTTGAGTTTCAAGTTATTTGGACGTAATATTTATATTTATATAAAAAATACCACATAGGTACCAAAGACCTTGAAATATTTACGGGATATTTTTTAAAGAATCCTTTCTAAAAAAAAAGAATAAATGAAATCGGACATCCTTTCTCTCAAGGGAACCATGCCGAATTTCGGGATAAAAAGTACCCAGTGTCCTAGCTCGTAGTAGGAACTCAAATCGTGCTTTGTTTTATTTATATTCGTTCTTACTTTTGGCGTGATACGTCCTCCAAAGAAAATTTTAAATTATATTCTATCTACAAAATTCGACCTGTTACAGTTTTATTATACGTACCTATAGTATTTTTTTTTAAATACTAGGATAGACTAGCGTTTGACCACTATTTCATCTGATGCTAAGTGAAAATCGGTCAAAGATGTAGCACGCTTACCTAGAAGTAGCCTATTCACTCGCGACTTAAAGATCCCCGGGTTGTAGTTATCCGGTAACACAGACGCTGGTAGAGAGTTCCATTCTTTAGCCGTACGCATTAAGAATGTACTAGCGAATCGATATATTGTTTGTTACTACAGCGATCAAAAGTATTCTATGAAAATTGTCATTCCCATCTCTGCCAATTACAAAGATTAAGCGGATACCGAAGTCTTAGTTATAGGGTTGTGTTTGCTGTTTGGGTATGGTACAAGAGAACGTAAAGTGTTTCCGGATTCCCGAGACGGGAGTACATCCTACTGGGAGTCGTTGAGTGCGATGGTTTTTTTACCTTTTTATTGTAAATAAAAAGACATTATCTCTTAGTGATTCACTATAAAAATGATAACAACATCGAAATATAAATCCCTTTATAAATTACGGACAAAATGATAAAATATATATTGATATGTTGGTCATAACTGTTATCTCTTTTTCTTTAAAAATCTTTAAGTAGAACGATCGTTTCGTAATAAAATTTCTAGATTTAAAAATATTGTAGGTACACACAAACCGCTTAGGTAAAATAAAAATTGAAATGGCATTATTTTATATGGTTCATATAAAGTTTGTTTTTATAATTCCTTAAAGTGTGACGAAATTTTATACATACAATATAGGTTTTGCCCCGTGTTTTTACCTGCTAAGTTGATTTCGTGGGAATCAATTAGAGACTTATCTTTAACTACCTAGGTACATACCAAGGTTTACCGCAAAAAGTTCAGTATTTTTAGCGTAACAAAGTACGAACTACCTTCCATCCATTCTCACAAAATTTCGCTTTTATAATATTTAATATTTATAAGTAGACATTAAATGAACAACGTATTATTGAGGTTTAATATTTTAATCAAATATTTAAACTTTAGTACATTAACTTTTATCGAATAAGAGATCGGCGGATATGAATAAAATACGACTTTAGACGGAAACATTTTCATAGTCGAATTATGCGTGTTTCCTAAAGCTTCACGTCCTTCTCCGTGCATTATTGTGCTCCTTATTGCATTCTATCCACCATGTTACCGATCATTTAAATTTTCCATTGCGTATAAAGCCTGTGATCCAAGAATCTTTCATAAGTAGGTATATTTACTAAAGATTCTCGATTGATATAAAGTTACCAGTATATAGAGAATCAAGTTTTTTATTACGCAATTTGTCTTACTACAATTTGTGTTTAATGAGATATGAATGCTTATAAATATCAACTAAGAGATAATTAATTTTTATTTTCTATAACTAAAGTAAATTGGTATTATATTATTAATAATATTATACTATTACTAGTATATGTTTTGTTTAGTTGATAATTCATATTATATTTAAATATTCAATTTAAAGTTATTTAAAGAGCTCTATTGACTGACTTTTGATAAATAAAGTTATTACGAATAATTTTGTAAATTATGAGAAAGTCATCAACGAGATCAGGATTGATTATACGTTTTGTTTTTTTGATTTTCACAAATTTATAAGGAAATTTAAATATTTAGGCAAATATTTATTCAAATCACGAATATACCGTACCCCATCTATTATAATAAGTGGTAAATTAGTGGATTTTAATATTTTTGTCACAGCGTTCGTAATTATTGCCCGGAGTCTTGATGAGACGATTGAAGAAACCATTACCACTTTTATACAACCGCTTAATTACGCACACATTTCACTGTCGCTTCTTAATTTTAATTTTAATAAGTTCGTAATATCGTCGTGGTGAATCATGGCGTAATGAAGAAAAGAGTAAATACGTGTTCAATTGGTACTTATTTTTTAATTAAAAATTTTTGAAAGTATCGAATCGATTTGTAGCAATTTAATAAGAACGCTACATTATCTAGGAACTATATTATCTCGTCGTAGTACAGAAATATAAACCATAAATTCACACGAGAGCTGTCTTATATGAGATAAATGCACGTTAAATCAACAAGTACGTTAGTTTCCATTTAATATACAACCTTAAATATTTAACAATAAGTTTTGTTGGCTAAAGGTGAGTCCGAATTTTAATTATATGCAAATGTCCCTGCGTTTAATATCCTTCATACGGTGTTGACATCTGAGAAAAGCCATTGTTAAAAGTAATCACACAGAATCATATATGCCGTGTTCCGAAATACACTGGAGCACTGGAAGGACTGACGTCATTTCAGCATACTACGAAGCCGTTCCTTTTTAGTTTGCTATACTGCGCTGTACTGGTTACTGTTTATAAAGGAACGCAATCCAGTATACTATCATCCTCATTTTATGACTTTTTTCCAAATTAAAATACATATTTATCATACAGTACGCATTTTCTATTCGACAAGAAAAATTATTATTTTAATATTGTTGACATTTTTGAATAACAATATAAATTAATAATAATAACAATCATTCGCGCTGTTATATTTTTGATCACGTGATCACAGTATTTAGAACACCTTACCTCGAAAGCGCCAGTGCTCTCAGTGCAAAACTGGCAGCGATATATTTCTCTATGGTACTGCGACAGTGTACTGGCAGTCTATAATGCGAATATTTCAGTACTGACAGCACTGGGCAGTGCTCCCAGTAAATGTCGGAACACGGCCATAGTGGTCATAACGCAACTCATGTCTCATTTGTTACATAATACAAAGGATTGTTAGATTACTGACGACGTGATATGTGTACTAGCATAATTTCTAATTAACCTTCTTAAACGACTCAAAACCTGTTTACCTACATGATACGATTATTAATAATACTCGTAACAACTAGTTTATGCTAGTTAAATCGAGTTTTGATTCCTTGATCGTCTTTTTTTATTACAATTTGACAAAATATTTATTTCAACCTTTTATTGTTATGTTTTTACTTACATCATATTATATCTAAATTCTATACTGTAAGCATTTTTAGGCAATAACGATTACAAAAAAAAACCCTAAAAATAAAACTTGTTGTAATTTATTGGGTTGCTAATTACATATTGTAAGCTAAGCTCGTCTCTCTTTCGTTATTTATGGAGGATATGTAATATGATTGGGTGTTATACGGACGATGACAAAAATTGAGCTATTAAACAATGTTAATATTAAATTTAAACGTATTATATATAGTACCTGGATGACCGAGCTTTGCTCGGTTAAACTATATTTAGACACAAATTACATACTGATAAAATATGAATAATATTTTCAATCTTACCGATATAATAATAAAACAATAGTCACTGGTTATTTAAATAAAAAAAATAAAAAAACCACCCGATTTCCCACCTGAGCTATTATAAATTTAAGATGGTGGCGAAACTTAATTTCTTATTCTAATGATATTCCAGCAGTTTTTAATTGCTCTTGAGATTTTTATTTAAATAACCAGTTTATATTTTTTTTCCTACCTCTGCCGAAAGTTCGATTTTCGTCCCTGTGAAGCGGGACAAAAGTGACATTTTCTGTCCCCGCTTCACAGGGACAAAACCTGAAATTTCGTCCTAGGGAGGAAAAAAAAGTATGTGTAACATGGGACGAAAGTACTACATCCATTCCCGTATGTTTGCTACGCTCGCCTTCGTCTCGGGCGGCAATTTCACATGAGGGTAAAAAAAATAGTACGTTCATCCCCTTGTGACACAAAATACTATATTATCATATAGATAAGATCGAAAAATATTATTCAAATTTCATCAGTTCTATCGTATCTAAATATAATTCCCAAAAAAAGAACGATTAATAAATAAATAAATAAAAAATACCGAACAAAACTCGGACATCCAGGTAGTACAGGGCTCTCAATAATAGTTATTTTTTTTACAAAAGAGGGAACTTAAAAAAAAGGCAAAACAAATGGACTTGAGGCATCGGGATTCGAACCCAGGTATACTGATTTCCCACCTAAGTTATTATAACCTTGTAGATTATGCCGAAATTTACCTTCGTATTCTAATAATATTCTAACAGTTTTTAATTGTACTCGTGATTTTTTTTTAAATAACCAGTTCATATTTTTTTATTATTATTTCGTTAAGATCGAAAAATATTATTTATATATCATCAGTTCGTAATTCGTATGTAAATATAGTTTCCAAAAACATTAATTACAAAAAATAAAAAAATTAAATACCGAGCAAAGCTCGGTCATACAGTTAGTAAAGGGCTCCCAATAATAGTTTTTCTCACAAAAGATGAAACTTAAAAAAAAAGAAAAATATAGTTCTGAAGACATCTGGATTCGAACCTGGGATCTTCTTTTTTTGAATCCGCCCGGTTCACCCAGAGCTATTATAAACTTATCAATGACAGCGAAATTTACCTTCGTATTCTAACGATATTTTTTAATTGCCTGAAAAAAGGGATAAAACGACATTTTCTAAAAATAAATCCTAGCTAGATCGATTTATCGCCCCCGAAACCCCCTGCATACTAAATATCATGAAAATCGTTGGAGCCGTTTCCGAGATTCAGATTATATATTATATGTATACAAGAATTGCTCGTTTAAAGATATAAGATGAAGGAAAGTATATAATTATATTAAGAAACTGTTGTAAATGTCAATATGCTGATAAGTAAATTCTAAATTTTGATTGTAAACTCTTCATGGTATATCCTGTCTGAAATGATAATATTTTCTTATTGTTAATTTGACTTGTGGAGACTACGTACCGGCAAGCGTAGCGTCGGACGGCCGTCCACGAGATGGATAGACGACTTAAGGAAAGTCGCTGAAAGCCGTCGGATGGAGGCTGCTTAGAACCGGTCGCTCTGGAGGTCGATGGGGGAGCCTACGTTCAACAGTGGACATCCAACAGCTGATATGATGATAATGATTATTGTTAATTTCGGTAAAAATAATTTAAATAAAAAGACGCAACAGATATCATGTTCCTACTCCATCTGATACATTTATGTTACACCCCTAAGACGTTTTTCATGAATTGTAAGCGGTCGAAGAAACGAAAATTATAAAATTGAATAAATATTGAACATGTATAAAATAAGAAATGTAATATTTAGATTTTTAGAGAACACACTTCTAGATTTGTAAGATCTGTATTTCAAGTTAAGTTAAAACGACCTATTGGATAGAATACGTGAATATTAACAAGAATGTCGAAGGGCGAAGTGTTAAAAAAAATCTTAATTACGAGTAAATCTAATTTTTTTCAATTGGAGGGTAACCACTAATTCATAGACATTCAGCGTAGCGGATAAAGTTCCAATAGTTGTCTTGAATACAAAAACATCCTTTCCTAGTAATGTGGAGATACATATTAAGCGTCTTCTGAATTTTAAAATAATTACTGAAAAAAAATTGTTTATTATCGGAAATAAATACATTTAACAGTGTCAAATTAGTTTTATTATGTTAGTGATGTAACTAGAACCATAATCGCTTATTGTGTATATCGAAAATATCGAAGTACATTGAAATGTTGAATAAAGGAAAATTATTATTATTGCATAAGGAAAATACAATCTAATTATAGGAAATGAGCTCTATTATTCATAACATAAAAGTAATCTCATCTCTCTTTAATTGATGCTGTTTTAAAACATACAAGAGGATGTTAATGACAAATTAATAACTACAGAAAAATAAATTTTGAATTGAATTGAATTGAAAACTGTGATTAATCAATCTACAGAGTAACGATTATTTTTGCATGTTGGTTTCGCTGTATTTTCGTCACTTTATAATAATTTTAATAGTATTTTATTTTATTGGTTTTATAAGTTGGAGATCGATGACTGTAATTTTATAAACGCACAATAATCATGTAGTGTTGTCAAATATTACTGAGTTGCAGAAGATGTCAATTGCTGATGGCAATAACTGCACGAGTGTAAATCGGTCAGTTAATGCCTTAATACCGTAAACCCCTTGCAATAATGGAATTATAATAGTTATAAAACATTAATTTTTAACCTAAAGCTAAACCTAATGACAATTTTTTTTTTTCGTAAAGATTATGTTTAATGATGTTTACTAAATTTTTTTTTTGTTATTTATTTTTAAATAAATTACAAACACGATATTAAGGGCAGAATTATTTTTATTAAATACATAAAATAAATACAGTAATAACAATAATCGACGTGTCTGCGCATAAAATGCAATGAATAAATTATACTTTTTAATGTAATTTCCGATTCTTTTAACGCTTGTCGCAATACTTGCATAAATCTCGAACCCATTCAAAATTTTTCGATCGTTTTGCTATCAATATTACGTACACACGTCCACACGGTAATACGTTGACGTTAAGCGAAAGGAAATATTATAATATAACTAAACCATAATTATGACTTAGAAGAAATGAAACGAGTATATCTTTCAGTCAATGCAATACAGCGGCGTGCCTTTGTTAAGCAATAGGACATTTATCACATTTATAGAAAATATATAGATAGGTAGTACAATAAATACAATATACATTACTTTTGTGGTTTTTTCTTTTACAAAATTAAAACTCATGTATGGATTTGTGCAATTAAGATTCTCTATTTTATTAATTATTCCCTCTATTTCATCTCTAAACACTTACGCGTTTGTAGATAGGTATTGTCGTTGGTTCATTCATATGAACATAAATATACTTATAAAGTAGTTCATAGCTCATTCAAACTGTTTTAGTGAAATATTCTCTTATTTATGCACAAATACTTTTTTCGTAAAAATTTAATAATTTTCTCCAAATCTAATGAAAACAATTTTTGTCATTGAATAGATAATATCATAGAGATATTTTTATATCAGCGATATTAGAAGGGAATAAATATATATAATCGTGCTTATATTCCGTAGATATCTATTTATTTGATTACAATTAATTGACTACTTCTATTAATGTTCATTAACCTTTTAAAAAGAAAAATACGCATATATTCTGTAAACGGAAAACTTTTCCGGTTAGTTTATGACGGATTTGCCGCTTTGTACGTTGTTACAGTCAATTCCATTATCTAGAGTGCTCTCGAAATTTAATAACCGCACTTGACATGGAGTGCGATACAAATCTGTATTCCATTCGTCTACCACCTATGTGCTGACGAATGATGTCACGGACATTGCGTCAATAGATAGAATGGTTAGGCTGAGCGTATGCAAAGACGCAGGCGACTCAGTTCTTCTTACAATAAGGCTAATCTAATTGCCTAGTATTCAATCATAATTCAGGTTGGTTCAGAGCATATAGATCATAATCGACTTGCTTATTTCATTAGTGTAAATTTTGTCAGTGGGTCAGTCCTGTAATATTTTTTCTTTCCACTTTAGAATGGTCTTATTAATTGACGGTACAAAATGTAATGGTTATCCACGAAAGTTGAGCATAAAACATCGCAGCCTTAAAAATATTTATATGATGCTAACACACATACACTTACGATTAGTTATTATTATTAGATACGATAACAAACATTTTGTTACTAGAAGCTATAATGTAATATGATATATATTAATACAATGAAATATTCTTTGTTGTAGTGTACCTATAACTTTTCCTTTTCATGGCCAAAAATTTTACTTGTATTAATTTTGTTACTTTAGTAGCGATTTTACGAAGTATCACTGGTAAATCTACTACTGAATGGAAAGAGAAACGTTTAGTTCTGAAAAAAAAAAACGTATTAAAAAAGGATGAGTATAATTAATTTAGATTTTAAAATAAATATCAAAGTTTTATCCAATAAGTGTTGAAGAATATCAGCCAAATCGCATACAATAAAACTTTAGCCCTAGCGTAAATCAAAGTACCTACTAGGAAACATTGCATAATATGGTTCGTAATAAAAATCGGCAAAAATATAAATTTTTTTTTTTTGTCCTAAGAAGTTTTATGAAAGCTATAAACTTAAACGTCACTTTTAAGTAAAATCTTATTTTCTTTATCGTTCGATATTGGAAATGTTTAACAGTAAATGTTAATTTCTCATCATCATCATAATATTTACTATCTTCATCATTCAATATTGCAAACGGCAAGACGTTAAAGACAAAATGCATTTACATTATTTCCCCGTATAAAACCATACAATATTATAGAACTTTGGTTCCTTGTTACTCCCACGGTACATACATATATTATATTATGAACGCAAAGTGAAATAATAACGATGAAGCTTTCAAATTTGTGTTTAAAATACAATACATACAGCTGAAATATAAATATCCGAGCAATGCATTGCATTTAATTCGAATTAAATATAAGTATAACTTTTCGCTATGTCATCAAACGTGTTTAGAGTTCGCGTAAAGGTTTTATCGCTTTCCTACTAATGTGCATTGTCACTGAGAAAGTATTTTTTTTAAATCTAAGTAAAATTTGAGCACTTTTGAATCGTAAATTACAAATAATTTTCTTTTTGGGTTACTCTACAACCGGCTTAGAATGTATTATTTATAGAGAAGATACGACAAAAAAACTCTGCAATTAAATTTATTCTTTTAAAATCAATATTGTCAATTTAAGAACATCATTTGGACGTGACTTCTTAAAAACAAGGGTTAAAAATAAATCACATAAATTAAAAATTTTAGGCTTAGTAATTGGAAATCTTACTAAATTCTAGCAATCCCTTTTTTAATATTCTCATTTTTAATATATATTTTAAATTTAAAAAGCGGCAATTGTAAGTATACGGGATTGTTCAAAGTAAAATGATAGACATAGGTACATCTATTTATGATAATTCAGGTATAGGCCTCCTGCATGGATCTTCAATGTTTGCGGTCACGGGCCGTCAGAATTCAGAGCCTTATCGCGATTTTTAGGGTTCCGTAGCCAAATGGCAAAAACGGAACCCTTATGGGTTCGTCATGTCTGTCTGTCTGTCCGTCCGTATGTCACAGCCATTTTTTTCCGAAAGTATAAGAATTATACTGTTGAAACTTGGTAAGTAGATGTATTCTGTAAATCGCATTAAGATTTTCACACATAAATAGAAAAAAAAACAATAAATTTTGGGGGTTCCCCATACTTAGAACTGAAATTCAAAAATTTTTTTTCATCAAACCCATACGTAGGAGGATATTCTATGGATAGGTCTTTAAAAAGAATATTAAGGTTTCTAGTATCATTTTTTTTAAACTGAATAGTTTGCGCAAGAGACACTTCCAAAGTGGTAAAATGTGTGTTCCCCCCTGTAACTTCTAAAATAAGAGAATGATAAAAGTAAAAAAATATATATGATGTACATTACCATGCAAACTTCCACCGAAAATTGGTTTGAACGAGATCTAGTAAGGAGTTTTTTTTTTTCTTTTTTAATACATTATTAATAAAACATCGATCAAAGTTACAACGAACTACAAGAACTTTTTTTTTCCACGACTCATAGCCTCCACTGGTGACAAGAGGGCTGGTGCATTTTTTGCCCAAAGAATCGGAATTGCGATTCAACGGGGAAATGCTGCTAGTATTCTTGGCACCATTCCACGCGGACATGATTTATACCAAAACTGTTTGTAAATAATTATTTTAAGTTTTGAATTGTAAATATGTATAATATTGTAAAATTTCTGTAATAAATTTATAAAAAAAATTAATTAATTAATTATAAATAATAATAACATATTATAATACTTTTATATGATGTTACTTGCTGCTACGGAACCCTTCATGGGCGAGTCCGACTCGCACTTGTTTAATTATTTTAGGTCTTGTTTGACTTGGTTGGAGGTCTGTCCATATTGCGCTTCCTGGCGTAGATTTGCGATTTCATGTTCGACACACGACAAATTTTGCAAGAAACAAGAAATGAAATTATACTATTTTAAAGTTTAGGAAAATATTACAAAGCATCGTTAGGTTTGCTATCGATGGACAATATAGTTTTTTAGGAGTTTTAAAGAGGTATGCATTAATCTCACTTTCAAGGAAAAACTAGATTTGTCGATCATTTGATTTGGAAGCAGTGATACGAGTATAATGTCTTAACTTTTGTTACACTGAAATCAGAGATACATTTTTGTTTTTGGATACCAATAAATTACGTAAAAGATTAATTATTAACTTGGTCACAACTTTTAATTATCAATTTACAACAGGAAAAAAATTGTAAAATAAAGTTAATTTAATTGTAAATAAAGTTACACCCACACTTTTTTTACCGATATTTTACCGAGTCAAGGATTTAGAAAATAAGCACATTTCTTATAAGGTCAATTAAATTATTATAACCAGTATACTTTTTAAAACTTTTATTTTGTAAATAAAGATGGCGTATTAAGGTAATTAAATTGCGAAAATTTTAAGATCAATTAAAAACAAGTTTTCACAATATCATGGAAATGGTTCAAGGTCCGCTTAAAGGTACTTTCCTACTTATTTGTATAAGAAAGTATATTTTGTTGTCTTTGTTAAAATGTAGATGCAATTAGTAAGAAGAAAATGATTATTTTATTTACAAATTTAGATTTACAGTTACAGTAAAAAAAATCAAATAAAATTGGAGCATAAATACGTAGGTACTGGTGATCATTGTGAAGTATAAAATTATCTCTAGTGGTAACTGTTGATACCTACTTAGTAAAATCTTACTAAAAATAAAAATACTTGATCTTACAGGATATTGATAGGTATAACTTAGCATTGTGATTAGAATCACAGTGATATCATTACGAGGAAGATATAAATATTACGTAAACGTATTTTTTATCTTTCTATCGACCAACAGTCCCAAGGAGGTATTATGACCTTCATAATTATATATATATATATATATATATATATATATATATATTCGGCTTTATGGTTCGCGGGTCCCTCTTTGACAAGATTGTAACCATCGGAAGTGTGTCGAACAGGGTTGCGTATTACTCAGTGTCTGAGAGATACTCGCTAAAGGTTATACAGGTATACGCACTGACCTCGCCACACCCAGATGAAGAAGTAGAGGTTATCTATGAGGGCATAAGTAGAGACATAGATATGAATGAAACCTAGTTCAATGTTGTCATGGCGGAATTTAACTCGAAGATAGGCAAAACGCAAGAAGGTGAGTTGAGTGTGGGACAATTTGGATATGGGCAGCTGAACCCCAGAGGACAGAGGCTAGCAGATTTTCTGGAGAATGAGGAACTCTTTATGATGAACCTCTTTCTAGCAGAAGCCGCCTCACAGAAAATGTAACTCGATGAGTTCTGATAGTTTCACTAGGAATGAGATAGACTATCGTGACATCCTGACGACAAATATTCAATGATCTCTCCGTGATTCATAGGGTGAAAACCGGGAGTTACCTAACCTATTGGTTATAGGTACATTGAATATCAATGTTAAGCTGGGACGATCTCGCCTGATAAAGTCTGCTCTCCGAACATGTAACGCACATATCCAAAACCTCGAGAGCTGAGCTAATGAGATCATTGACGAACGAAGATTGCCGATATAGCCTAATGGATTTGCAAGCTGAAGTGGCAGTGGGCAGGGCACATATCTCGCAAAACTGAAGGCCGATGGAGCAGGAAGGTTCTCGAGTGGAGACCATATACCGGCAAGAGCAGCATCGGACGGCCATCCGCGAGATGGACAGTCGACTTGAGGAGAATCACCGGAATCCATTAGATGGAGGTTGCTTCGAACTTCGAAATTTACGTTCTGCAGTGGACATCCAATGGCTGATATGATGCTGATGATGATTATTATTTTTTATCTTGCTCCTACATTAGCTACGTAGCACCAAACTTAAAATATAAACTTCTAAAAGTTCATGCGGTCAGCCAAATAAATTAATCGTATAATAAAATTTAGTGTATTTGTGTGTTAAAAAGTTAAATTTGTGGTCGTCTTAATTGTAGGTTATATTTTTAATAATATCAAATTGGTATTATTTTAGACAGTCAGGCATTTTGGTTTTAGATACTCTTGTTTCTTGACTTGTATTTGTTTTACAAGTGATTTGGACTAGTGCTGAAGATTGCTTCAGCTGAAGCATTACCCCAATGCACATTTCAATCTAGTAAACTGTCCTACATTGACACAGTTATTATTATCCTTTATAAAAAATAAGAATGCGGGTAAATTTTCATATATTTGTATATCCTTAAGCCGATATTTGTTTTTATCTGCACATTTTTTTTAAATATGTTTAACACACACACAAGGTCGTCTGTTCCTAAGATAGGCAACGTTTTAGGTAACAGGCAACTGATATTTATTTTTTTATAAATACATATATAAATGATACATATATAAATAAACATATATTACACCCAGACTCGGGGCGGGAATCGAACCCACAACCCTAGGAGCAGAAAACAGGGTCACTGTAAACTGCGCCAACGGGTCAGTTATTTTCATACATATAACCCATTAAGGCCAGTATATTCGAGCGTTGTAGGTATTCAGCGCTACCTCCCTCCCCGCGCGACTAGTTACGCGAAGTCTCCGATCAAATGAACTCTCGATGACCCCGCGCGCGGCGACGGCGCACGGAAATAATTAAATATATAATTTTACAGTAACTTACTAGGTTTTTTTTTTTTTACTTTAGGTTATTTCATAATTCAGTTTTGTTTTCGATCCTGAAGGCACAGTATAAAATGCAACATAAACATTTAATACCTAAGAGAAGTAGATAAAAACCATTATTTAATTTTTTATGGGTTTATAGCTAAAAAAAAAAATTTACTATTAATATTTTAATTTATATTAATTATCAGTAATTTTTTTTTTGTTAATTAATACACTTTACAACATTTAATACCTAAGAGAAGTAGATTTAAACTTTATTTCTTCTCTTAGGTATTAAATGTTTATGTTCCACCTATTACTGCCACCAGGGCCCTGCGCTGGGGCTCCCAAGCGGCGCATTCCTCCAGGGTGTGACGCGCCGAGTCGATTGGCGCGCTACACTCGTGGCAAAATCAGGGGTGGCTTCTCGCCTAGCGATTTGGTGCAGGTACTTACCGAAGCAACCGTGCCCGGTAAGCACCGGCGACAGCCGAAACGTAAGGACCCTATGCCGCCTGTTGACCCAGCGACGAAGGTGAGGACGTCGCTCTGTCCATTGCCTGTCTCAATTCGTTGTCGGCACCTCGCAGGTTAGTCCCATTGTCGGACCAGATTTGAGCAGGTTGTCCTCGTCGAGCTTTCATTCTTCTTAAATTCATTATCATTGAGTCAGTGCTCAGTGACGTCGCTATCTCTAGGTGGATCGTTCTTACAGTGAGGCACGTGAATACTGCCACGTAACGTTTCTGTTGGCTGCGTCCCACGGTGACTGTTAATGGTCTGAAGTAGTCCACCCCTGTGTATGTGAAGGGTCGCTGATGGTGAGCTAGGCGACACGCAGGTAGGTCTCCTGTTCTCGGGTGTGGCGGGATCGCTGCCCTAATCCGGCAGTGTAGACACTGTGGAAAGAGCGTTCTTGTGACGGGCCGCAGGCGTAGTATCCAGTAGTGCTGTCGACATTCGTTCACAGTCGCCTCGACTCAGGTGTGATGCCTCGTTCTATGCATCGCTATGATCCACAACTTCACTGTGTGATGATTTCTATCTAGTATCATCGGGTTTTTAGATGGCGTTGATAGTTGCTCCGCGGCGTTAATACGACTACGGACTCGGAGGGCTCTCTCTGCACACTCGATGCTCAGCTGCTTGAGGCGACTGTTTCGGGTAAACGACTTCCCGTCTTTAATGCTTTCTACTTCATTTGGGAAAGATTCTTCTTGGACTGTTCTCATGAATAGGTCTTCAGCTTTCCTGATAAGTTCCACGGAGACCGGACGAACCTCCAAAGTTTCTTCGAGCTCTACTCTTATTTTCTGGCGTGTTTTCAGCTTCTTGTTCGTCCTTTTCCAGTCTGGGTCTTTTAACGGGCTTTTCTTAGTCCTTTTATAGTTGACTCGTTGTGTATTGGCTCGACAGAGTTCTATAAACTGTAGCACTCGAACCGTCGTGTAGCGGAGTCTGTTCCAGCTGGAGTACCGTGTGCAGTCTGGTAACCCTTCTTGGAGTCGCGGCTGTTTACGATCGGTGACGTGATGAGTTTTTTCTTCGCCTGTAGGTTCGGTTGACGACGACAAAGCGGACGTTTCCGTGGGCCAGGTGGACTCCGGATGATAAGGAAATTCAGGACCTGTGTACTATCTGTGACCACTGCTGAATCCCGCTGGTACGTCCCGCGCCGCGTCGTCGGCTACGTTTAGCCTGGTTGGGACCCATCGCCATTCGCTGACCGTCGAAGAATCTTCAATTGCCGCTAGCTGCTAGCTAGCCGCTGTTAGGTGAAAATACTAATATAACTTATTGAAATTTTGGATATGCTAATATATCGGTCTAAGATATCGATGACAATCATTATATTCTAGCTAAAAATAGATTGAGTGTTCATTAAACTTACGAGTACTTATCTGATCGCTTTTCTAAGCTTACGTAGTTCACGTCTAGATATTTTCTTTTTATTTCTAGTTTTATTCCCCATTTTATATCTACACTACACTGCTATACAGTAAAAACACTTCCAACGTTGTTAGAGTACTAACTAAACTAATCTAATAAAATAATCAATAATAATCTATACTAATAGATAAAACTGAAGAGTTTGTTTGTTTGAACGCGCTAATCTCATGAACCACTGGTTCAAATTTAAAAATTCTTTTTGCGTTGGATAGTCCATTTACTAAAGAAGAATTTAAGCTATATAACATCACGCTACGACTAATAGGGGCTGAGTAATAATAAGAAATGTTACAAAAACGGGAAAAAATAATCTTTTTTGAGAGCTTCCGTTGCGTCCTTTTATTATTTCTCTTCTCAAGACATTTTTTAATTATAGTTCCACTTTTAAAGTAAATATAACATCACTCTTTTACTGTAAATTTTCGAAAAAAAAACTCAGTAATATGTTGAACGACCCAAGAATCAAACCTGAGATCCCTTGCTCGGCAGTAACGCTTGGTACCACTGGACCAACGAGGCGAAAATATTTAAGTACGTTTTTCCCTCAAATTAACGCGGGTGAAACCGCGGGGCACAGCTAGTACTAAATAAAATTATCCAATCTATTTCTCAAACCACACTATCCATTCTCTGAGGATAGAGAGGTTCACTGGCGCTCGAATTCCTAAGAGACAAGACCGGACCCTATACATCGGTTTTCACACAAGAGGAAAAGAAGACGTTGATAGACAAGGGATACGGCACCGGACAGGGATCGAGCGTCATGACTATCCACGAGGCACAGGGACAGACACGCGAGGCAGTCATCATCGTCCAGACAAAGACTAGGAGGTTGCGGATTCATGACAGTGTTCCGCATGCTGTGGTCGCGGTGACCAGGCACACAAAGACCTGTGTCTACTACACCGACGACGGTGGTGATGCAATCGGTCGTTTTGTCGGCCTCGATGGAGGCCACAACAAAGGAAATACTCGAGCACACCCTCAAGATGGCTATACATAAAAGAGACACCGCCGTCATTGAGGATGTGCTCGAACAGCTTCCCTCGGGGGATGGCTGCGGCAGAGTCTCCAATAAATAATACAAAAATAAAGAGCCCAAATGTAAATGTAGACAAGCCGTAAAAATGTGGTGGCTGGTATGTATGTACTAACAAGCAATAAAATATTAGATTATATTAGATCAAGGAATAAACGCATGTACATAGAAAATAAGAAACATGATGTAAATAGATGTAAGAAAAAAAAAAGACAAAATAAAATTATATATATATATATATATATATATATATATATATATATATATATATATATATATATATATATATAATATATGTGTGTGTGTGTGTGTGTATATGTATATATATGTATGTGTGTATATTTGTATATGTAAATTATATTTGTAAATAAAGATTATGTTTATTAAAAATGATTATATGTATGTAAATATGTTTATATGTATTAAAAAAATTATAATAATAATAAATAAATAATGGTCAGTATACGGACTCGCGTCATAGAGATCCTGACAATAAGTCTAGCTAATGTAAGTCTAAAATAGTACGCATGAAACTATATTAACAATCTTATACATTTAATTAAAAAAGGCACGGGCAAATATAAGCCCGTGGATATTTTTGTTATAAAAAAAAAATCCAATCTTTAGAGGGGGGGGGACGCCGCCAGACAGTAGAGATACAAGTCCTACTTCGATGACGCCTCGTAGGCAACTAAAGCGAGGCGCGCGGGCCGTTTTCTTATATAATTTAAATATTTAATATTTAAAAAAAATAGAAACATTTATTTAAAAAAGTAACCGTTAAATGTTCTACTAAAAGTTATTACCTATTTTTACATGTGAATATTGTAACTTAAAATCTGATATTCTTCGAATAAAACTCGAAAAATAATCAAAAACATCCTTTCTTTATGTTTTTTTTTATCGAGTCAAGTTACAATTATCGTGTTTTGAACCGTTGAATAATCAAGAACGTTTGTTAAACTATAACATATATTTTTAACGGATCAAAAAAATGAATATTACTATGTTTAAAACTCTATCAAAAACAGGTGATTTGGGATATACTGGCCTTAAGCCGAATGAATGAAATGAATAATTAAAATATAAAAAAAAATGTAAATATTTTGGAATTCCAATAATAGTAATAATATATAATTATTATTATATATTATTGCCTCAACATTTTAGCTGTACAATAAATTACGCGAGAATCAATTTAAATCAAACTGATGCGCTGGCTACGACACGCGCACAGCTGGTTTTAAATTAATATTTTTTTTTTATTAAATAATCTATAAACTATCTTCTGTTATTGACTGACTTTAAAAACTGAAGAGATTTTTAATTCCACTGTATTCGCTAGTTGTAAACCGATTTTAACTTTTTTTTTTTAAATTACTGAACTGTAAAAGTGGTCCAATATTATGATGATGTCATGATAATAATTATATTCAATTATTGAGAAAATTCTACCCAAATTTTTTTATCTGCTTTTTATAATTGGGTATTAAAGACGGTTTTTACTACCCAAAAATATGTTACAATTGAAAAAAAAAAAATTAAACTTTTAATTTCGTTAAATGAAGATATGCGTCAAATGTTTTACATTTTTTAATCGAACCAATTAATAATTCACAGATAGGAATAAGTTCGTTGAAAATTGGAAAAGTTGATTAATGAATTCCTATTATGGTTGTCAGAAGATCCTCGGATTGATTGTGGGCGACCGATAACGAGGCAGGACAGATATGAAAGCAGAACTCTGCTTTATTATAGAATAAGCTTGAACCATTTATTAGTCGAACAAATGGTTCCGTTATATTATTTTAATTTAATTTATATTTTAATTATAAAATGACGTTTTCCAATCTAAAATAATTTGAAATTGTAGAGACTTGTCGAGGAATGGATAGGAAAAGCTTTTTGTAATTGCGTTTGTGTTTCGCTTTTCCGCATATCCGACACAGGATTTTATCCTACTGGGGAACGTTGAGTATCGTGCCTAAATATTTGACACTTTTACCAATACCAACACTAAGTATGTATACACTTCTAAATCTAATAAAATTATGTAAAAAGCGATGTGAATAAAACGACTCATGAACGGGTAGTCAGCGACTAGGGTTATGGGAGGGCTGGATATTCAATATAAGTAATAAAATAAATTAATAAATCTGTTTATGTGTATTTCTACGAGTATATATGTTGTAATATAATGTTTTTATGTGATGTAACAGTTTCCTTAGTGATTATAATCATTTTTAAACCAAAATAGCAATTGATATAATTTTTGTTGACTGGCCCGTTGACGCAGTTAGCAGTGACCGTGCTTTTCGCTCCAGGGTCGTAGATTCGATTTCCACCTGAGTCTGGGTGTATATATATATGGTAATATTTGTATATTAAGTATGTATATTCACAAAGTCCAAGTACAAGTACAAGCCTAAATTTACAAGTCCACCATTACCTAAAAAAACATTCATTAAGTTACCTACCTTATGTACAAACAACTGAGTATGTACAATAAAAACAAATTTATTTATTATTTTTCTTTCCTTATGTTTGTTTGTGTTTTTGGTGAATCTCCGAAACGGCAGAACCGAGTTCGACAGAACTTTGCTACTTTATAATTAATGCCGTATATATTTATAAGTATTAATCAATTCACTGCACGTAATAGCCTACAAGTACCTATCCCATTTCCAAGAATAAAATAATTGTGTTTCTATACATTTAAATATTTATTTCCAAATGATATCTACTAATGTTATACAATAATAGACTTCATAATTTAATCATGAAGTTTGCGAACGTGAGTTACAAGGGTAAAAGTTTGTAAATGACTTTCCGACGGGCGAAGACCTCTTCCTTGTGAAGTGCTTACGAAAACAACGTGTTGTTAATCACACAGCGCTTCCAATTTATTATTTTAAACCAAGTCATTTTCACTATAAAATGAATTAAATTATTTAAAACTTATATTGAGTCCGTTAATCTTTGATGTAGTTTTATCTTTGATCGTTTGATTTATAATATTATATATTACTAGCTGAGTCTCTTGCTCACCTAATTATCGATCTTTCGATATTTCGGGGTAAAAAGTAGTCTATGTTATTCTGAATTTCTAGCTATATATTATGAGTTTTGATCCATGATCTATGAGTTATTTTAACGACATAGTAACAAACATTCATCCATACATATACCTTCATAAACTTTCATGTTTATAATATGTAACACTATATATATATTAAAATACTTAATTTTATATATATAATTAAGTATTTTAATAGTTTATACAGCGTAATGTAATACATAATATAACACTTAACCGTCTTACTCATAGTATAAAACTAGGTGTTGTTTATTTAATTAAAAGTCTAAATCGGAATTTATCGCGTTTATTTGTTTTAAAAACTTTACAGTTTAACGATTTTTAATTAAATTAAATTATTATATAGTCCCCTGAGATCATGGACGCTGTAAAGGGTCCGAAACGTCGGGAAATAATTTAATTTAATTAAAAATCGTTAAACTGTAAAGTTTTTAAAACAAATAAACGCGATAAAATCCGATTTAGACTTTTAATTAAATGAGTAATATTCGCGTAAATATAAGAGAACAGTAGGTGTTGTTTGTTATAATGTGTTGAGCTCCGATATTAAAAATTATCATTTTACTAGAAAATCTATTTACTAAGAGAGACTATAAATAAATAAACTGGACAAATATTTGTATTCATTATTTATTATATGATTAGATCAGTAGGTATATCTCTACAACAATTTTTAGCTTAAAAATTTTTAAGCTAAAAATTGTTGTTGTACTAATTAGTACTAACATTATTACATTTATCCTAATCCTAAGCTAATGGATATTTTGATTTGTTCAAATGCACTAGTCAGTGACTGATTTAGAAATTAAATTTTGCAAATTGAAAAATATTGCAGACAATAAAACATTCTTCACTATATAAAACGGTGCAATAAGCAGTAAGGCTAAGCGCGCACTACGAATTTTAACAGTTACGGATAAAAATCGAGAATCTGTAAACATATGGCAATAGAAAATAAAATCCATCGCATTAATTACCGCCGATACAAAAACTGCTTTTATAGTGTCTTCATTTTCATTATTTTTTTTAATTACAATACACAGACTTAAATTTCTAGTGCGCACTTAGCCTATACGACAACGAATCCGACGAGCATCAAAATACATATAACGCAAGTTAAACCATGAGACACGTTTAGTTATTAATAAGTTCTAATCTTATAAGTTCTAATCTTACATACACTCATATACTGAAAGTTTTATTATATTTCTAGCTTAAAAACCACTTATAAACACTTATAAACAATTTATAATATTTCTAGCATGAAAACAACTCCAAACTTGTACATTTTTCACACAAGCGGTTATTATTATAATACAAATAATATATATTTTAAATAATGTTTGATGGTACTTAGCAATAAATTTTATGTGATGTTGTAACTATATAACGCTGTGATGTTCGATTAAAAGCGATCCCTAAAGGATGTAAAGAGAACCTTGAATGACGTACGTCTGTCTTCCCATCTATCTCCTATGACTTTATAGGTGCTTATTATAACACGTCATCACAGAATGTGTATTATTATATAAATATTAATAATTGAAAGTAATAATAATAAAACTTAAATTTATAGGGATTTCATATAAGTGACATTTTTATCTAAAATCATAAAACCCTCAAACTTACGCGTTGTTTGTTTCAGTAATTCTATTAAAAACTCTAAAATAAGATGATAAATAATAAAATATTATTATGTACTAACAATAAGTAGAAGGTGACTTAACGCAAAGGATGTAAAACTTACTGAAAAAAAAAGAAAAAAAATTTTGTTCGGATAACAGTTTTATATATTGGATAGAATCAGGCGTTACTTTGCGGAAGTTCATGATTAGCAAGAAAAGGTTAAAATTATTTTGCTATAATCCGCCAACAGCAGAATCTGTATGGTCAAACATGTAATTAAAAGCTAAGCACCGCTCACCTTCACACCAAGCAAAATTTAATAATTAAATTGCTAAATGAACAAGTTAACGTTTCAAGTTCACCATTGCTTCGTTTGTTTGAAGGGGACGGGGGGGTGCGAGGGGTTCAGGGGGGAGGGGGGTAATGGGCGGGGCAACAGGTGTAGGGGTAACAAACGGTATATAAGACCGCGCATTTGCCACGAACGTCACTAGACAATACAGCATTGTAAAGTCGATATCTCCTGAGGATGCTCCGGTGTCGGAGCGAAACGTGCGTCGAGAGTAGTGTTAGAGTCTTGTGTGGTGGTGCATGTGAATGGTGGTGGTATTGCTTGCTTGGGAACTTGGCTTTCTTGCTTGGTGTGAAGGTGAGCGGTGCTTAGCTTTTAATTACATGTTTGACCATACAGATTCTGCTGTTGGCGGATTATAGCAAAATAATTTTAACCTTTTCTTGCTAACAGTTTTATGTTAGGTCAGAATACTCAAAACGCTATTACGATTTGCAATAAAAAAAATTTTTTACAAAATATTTTTACTAAGCACGTGACTGTTTATATTATTAGGATAAATAATAACAGAACACAATAACGTTTAATATTAATTCTCATATCTTCTAAGATCCTCTAGGTGTTTGTAGACAAGTCCTTTGGTAGTGAAATCTTGAATTGTAGCAAAACAATGAGGTATATAGCAATCGTGCTTATAGCCTGCGAAGAAAATTACCTTTTATAAATATATATAAATAACTAATATTAAAATGTCTATTTTTCATCTCAAAATCAAACAGCTTGTTGTCAAATACCTTATGAATGTTTACACCATACTTATACTATTTTCTAATAAAATATGATATGATATAATATAATATAATTTAATGTAATGTACGTAACGGACCTACTTAACGTAACGTAATGTCGAAGAGGATAGCCGCTGTACCTATTTACATCAATAGAGCGTAAGAAAAATCCTAGAAATATTTTATTAAATTATCTAGATCAATAAGAGTCAGTTGTTTAACAGTTAGTACTTCGTTTAAATTTTCTGGAAGATTAATCCGTCAAAGCAATATTTAATACAGTTCTGAGAAGACGAGCGCGGCGTCAGATGTCATAGCAATGCGGCTTTCAGTTTCAGCTTCATTACCGGACTCCATTACTGTTAATGTCGCCTTAGCGTATAATTTACCTTTTACAATAATGTCAAGTTATAATTTCTTGGATATTATTATGATTTTTTTATTATGACAAAAGAACGAAAATAGGATATATAGAATCTAGAATCAGATAGATAAGATAGGATCAGGGTCCGACATCATTTAAAAATAATACAACAAAAAAACTCCTCTAAATCACTTTATTTACTTATAATTTAATTTTTATATTAAAAATGACCTTTTTTATTTTTTGTAATACGTATAGCCTGGAGGTGGAAACATCGATACGGGGGTATCGATGGTGGATCTCGGACGATCTTTTTTTGTTTAAGGAATTTGGATAGGCTACAGGGGTAAACATCGATGGTGGATCTCGGACGACCTTATTTTTTTAGTACGTATAGCTTGGCGGCATTTTGTCGTGTGCCCTTCCGACACAGGGTAGTTATGGATAATAAAACTCGATAATGTTTTCCATGAACCTCCTTAATATAAGTCTCGCACACTCGCCATTTTCACCTTAGGCCGGCCCTGATTAGACAGACAGCACCGATGGTGCCTTCTGAATCGCGGGTAGAAGTACCTACCTACTTATAAAGTAAAACTTATGTGTGGGTGACGCTGCGGGCACAGCTAATACATATATTATATGGTAAATACATACATATTATAGCACATATACAAATATAGTACATACATACATACATATATATACATATGGATGGAAATTGTTAATATAATTTATTTAATTAGAGAGACAGAGACAACAAAAAATGTTATAAACTATTTATATAAACTGTACCCTACTGTAATATAACTCATAAGGGTTACTTTACAGAATGTTGGCGAAACTATTTTTTTCCAGAACATACGATTTTCTTACGATTTTTTCTTTTGCAGAGTACAAACTGCTTTTATGACAAATCTTGGCACTAAAAATGTCTGCGGTACCGGCCCATATTAGAACTTGTGACTCCTCAGGTATCGACCCATGTGTTCTATCTACTGTTCTGGGTTAAAAATTGGTCTATAGAAATTAATATTATGGGTGAGGTCAAACGAGTGTAATATTGTGAGTTGTCAGTCGCATAATTATTACGGTCGCAGAAATCCTGCCTAGCAGAAATTCTGTTGGGCTGCCAGACTGGCGGATTTTATTCAGTTGCTATCCAACGTTTATAGTGGATGTTTGTGTCGTGCAATGGAACCGTTGCAAATTTTGTACATTTACGAAGCATATCTAGGAGATACGGAAGATAATGCCAGAAAATATAATGCCACTGATGCTTGTAATGTTCCACACCTTATATGAACGTTTATTTGCAAATTTTGCAATGTAGTTTTTCTATGTCAAGCATTTTGCGAGCAAAATACGTATCAACTTTCACGCAAACTTTACCTGGCTGACGCTTTCCTCAGTCCCCTCGCAGACCACGAACTCAATTCGGTCGGATTATGCGTGTGAGTCGGCACACAATAGACTTTTGTATAAAACCGAATGCAGCAGAAATTACGCGACTAAAATTACGCGAATGACAACTCACAAAATTACGCTCGTTTGGCCTCACCCTAAGGATTAGGTAAATGCACCAACTCACCGAAGTTAAAAGTTCTCTATTAACATATGCATATCCTTTCAAACTGACAACAGCCGGGTTCATTTCAATAGCTTGTATAAAATGATCGATCTAAAAAAAAATAAAAAATAAAAATAATAAATATAAACTAATATAAAATAAATTTACCTTCGAATTTTTACCTCTTTTTGAGTTGGTCGGTCTACTGATAACACATCTATGGATAGTAAAGTATCTGTAACTCCAGCTGCCACCTGTCCATGGAATAAATCATTATAAATGTATAGAGTTGTGACTTATTTGAAATACTTGTATTTAAAATACAAATACAAAATACAAAATACGTATTTTATATTTTGTATTGAAATACTTTAAAAAAAAAGTATTTTGTATTTTATTTGAAATACTTTGCGAGATGTATTTTGTATTTGTAAAATATAAAATACTTTTTTACTTAAAGTACTGCTAAAGAAGAATTAAAAAGTGCACAGCCACAAACATCAACAGGGAAAAAAAGCAAAAAAAGTGAGTCTTACTATATGTTCAACGATTCAGACTCCTCAGCAACCTCAACTAATGGCAACAGCCGCATCTGCATAGATTTGTAGACCCTCTAATATTTAAGAGACGAAGACACAAGTCTGACCATTCTCAACACATACCCAACGGTAAAAAAAAGTTTTTTTTAAATACAACACCTGCCTTCCTAGTTTGGCACCAGTGGAACGATTGTTTTCATATGGTGGTATGATAATGCGCCCACACAGACGCAAAATGTCTGATGCTCTTTTTGAGGAACTTATTGTGTTAAAATCTTTAATTAATAAAGAAAACTAGTAATTCCATTTGAAAGTCATCATCATCATCATATCCTGCAGAGTGACCGGTTCAAAGCAGCTTCCATCCAAGGCTTCCAGCGACTTTCCTCGAGTTATCTGTCCATCTCGCGGACGGTCGTTCGACGCTGCGTTTGCCGGTACGTGGTCTCCACTTGAGAACCTTTCTGCTCCATCGGCCATCAGTTCTACAAGCTACGAGCTATGTGCCCTGCCCACTGCCACTTCAGCTTACAAATCCGTTGGGCTATGTCGGCAACCTTCGTTTGTCTGTGGATCTCATCATTTCTGATTCGATCTCGCAGAGAAATACCAAGCATAGCCCTCTCCATTGCACGCTGTGCGACTTGGAGCTTGTTTAAAAATCCGATAGTCAGAGACCACGTCTCAGATCCGTATGTCATCACTGGTAACACACATTGGTCGAAGTCTTTCGACTTCAGGCACTGAGGTATGACAGATGAAAAGACGTTTTTTAACTTCCCGAATGCTGCCCATCCTAGCTGGATTCGACTTTTGACATCTCTCTCGAAGTTGGACCTACCAAGTTGGAAATTTTGTCCTAGGTAGATGTAAGTACTCGTCAAATTGAAAGTATTTTATTTGAATAAAGTATTTTGAAAATACCTATTTTGTATTTAGTATTTAAATACAAAAAACAAAAGTATTTTGTATTTTGCATTTGAAATAGTAAATTAGAAAAGTATTTACATTTTGTATTTAAATACATTTTTAAAAGTATTTTGCACATCTCTGTAAATGTAATACTTAAAATAGTATACACCACAGGAGTCTATCCGCTAATTCATCTCAAAATTATAAAAATATAATGTGTGTGTAATTCATACATAAGATTTCTTACACTCCTTGATTTATTCAAAACCTGACCTGATCTCGTAAGCTATGAGCCACGATTGAAAATATAATTTGTTTGTTTGAGCGTAATTATTTCAGGTGATCCTAGTCTGATTACTAAATTTTATAAATATGAATGCTCTGCTTATTGGAGAAGATAGAAGAAAATACTGCAGACATGACGCTATAACCCAGAAGTGAAGCAGTAACCATAAGCGTCATACAAAATAATATATAAAAATAAAAATTTCGAAACAAAAATTTACATTAAAAATAATAATGGCAAAATGGCCGCAACTGCAATATATTTCGAATAATCAGTAATTAATTTGATTATATGCTCTACACGAAGCCTCGAATCCTGATCAGAGGTGGAACGCCATGAAATGCGGCTAAACAATACTAAAGTTTAACACATTTAGTTAATTTGATTGATTTTTTTTAATACTTAGTGCCAAGTTATTCTCTCATTATAAGGTAGATATATATCTAAAAGTACATATATACTAAAATAGCTGGTAGTAGGTACATTTGTTCGCCATTTTTCAACAATTCGTGAACTTTGTTTAATTTATTTATAGATTTTGCAAATAGAAATAAAGTATCTAATTAAAAAAAGAATATTGAAATATTCTTTTTATGTATTTAGACTAATTTTTAGCAATTAGGAAAAAGATGAAATATTGTTGAATTTTCGTGAGATTTAATTACTTAATTATTATGCAGTACATAAAATAGTTAAATATCTGGAGTATGAATATTTATTTGTCATTTATCTTCTAAATTAAACAGTCTATATTTACATATTAGAAATTGTAATAAAAATTAATATTAATTTGTTTTTACTTTAAAAAATCCATTACTTTTCTCTCTGTGAAGCTACTTAATTTGGGTCGCTTATAAAGTGTACGCGTAATAATTATTTAATTCGTCATTTAAATAAATCTTGGTGGACAAAGCACATACGATTTTTTTTTTCAAAACAACGTCTGAAAACTCAGTAATGTATACCGGATGTTTACCATGTGCTAGACAGGGACAAACCCGCCCTACGTAAAAACAATTATTGTTATTGTCAGCGTAGAGTGCAGGTTCAGGTAGAGACTATTTCGTTATTTCATCATTAAAAAAAAATAAGTAAGGTAGGTGAATGAAAGTAGTATTATTTAAAACAGTGTTAACTAGAGTATTTTTTAAAATTATTTTAAATTGTCTGTAGGCTTTAATTTTTTTTTTTTAATTAATCCTATACTTGAAAGTTTGATTAACTTTTTGTCACTGTCAAGATTTCTTTGGCCCACAATATTTTGTGTAGATGTTTTATGAATTGAATCACGTTTATTTTACATGCGCAATGTATTGATGATCAAAACAAAAAAGAAATGGCGTTGATATATCAATAAACAAAAAAGATACGATGGATAGATCACTAATTTTCGGCATTTTTTCCGAATAATGAAAATAAATTATTTAAAAAAATCCGTAACACTTTGCATATAGGTAAGTTAGCCTAGATAGGTTCCAAATGATCTCATCTACCCAACATACCTCTATGGCTAACCATTCCCCTAACATTCGGTATACTACAGTTCATAAAAATGAAACTAAAAGTGTAAGATATTTGAAAGAATCAATCACACATATGCATACAATTACTACATACATAACAAACTCTCCATAATAAGTAATCTTAAAGATAACAAGCTGTAGGTATCCGCTACTTCGTTTGCGATTACACGTTTTGAGTTTCATCCCCACTTGCAAGGGAACCATAATGAACTTCAGGATAAAAAGTATCCTTTGTTATAGGTAGTAGCGTAGTATGAACTCAAATAATGCTTAATTTAAATTCATTCAGTAGTTTCAGCGTGATACGCGACAGACAGACAGACCAAATAGAAAAAAAAAATCAATTTTGTTTTCAGTAGGTACCGATTACCGATATTACCGAGAGTGCTCTCTAGAAGAAAAAATAAATAAAATAGGTATTTTTATATACAGAATTTGACCCGTTACAGTTTTGTTATAAGTACCTATAAATAGTACAGATCGGTTTCTTATAAACTTATAAAGAATTGAGGAAGTAAACTGAAATATTCACATTAATAGACGAAATCCTGAAGTTTTTTTTTTACAAAAAAAGTCCATTAATAATACAAAAAGAAAGTATACGAAATACGAAAAGTAAAGAGATACAGTTTGATGAGAAAATGTTATTTAATTTAAGAGAAACAAACGGGTAACTAAAAATAATAAAAGTAACTACACAATATCAAAATGTACGAGTAGGTATTATGAACTTATTTACAAAAAATTTATTAAAAAAACGGCTGTTGAACTAAGAATAATAAGACGCTTCTTTATCATATTAACAAGTAGATGAATAAAATATCTTATTATCATCCAAATATTTTTTTTATATTTTGTATTCTCAAACAATTAGTTAAGCGTTTAAAATAAAAACTTTAAACGTTAGAAAACGTGAATAAGCTTGTAACAAATGTTTTAGAAACAATTGTTTTTGTTTTGGTAACCATCATATTAAATTTTGTTAAAATATGAAGTAATCAGGGTTTGTTAACATATAGACTCATGTAATGATCACGATTCTCTCACTTAGGGTCTATATTTAAAAGTCCTTCATCAGAAATCATATAATTATATAGTACCTACTTTGACGATCCAAAGGTAACTTGAGCATCCAAATCGAAATAAGAATAAAATTTCAATCGTTTGTGGCCACTGTTTAAATATGAAATATTTGGTTTGCTATAGTTTAAGGTGTTTCCCTACTAACGAAACCTCTTAACCTCATTGAGATGTCTCATTTTATCTTCTTCTATTAAGGTGTGTAAAACTTAACTTTTCTTTACTTATACTGCCTTATACTTATACTTAAGGCGTGTAAAAATTGCAAAACCCTACACGTCACTGCTATAATTCACATATACATCAAGTAGTACGCTTTATAATGGCGCCAATACTATATTTATAGAGCTTTATTGCCATGGGCGGATTCAGTGTAATTCCAAGTTATATATTTGAAGTCAGGACAGATCCATCTTACAGCTATTATAACAAAGTTATTTCGATACTGAATAGTTGCAGAATCTGAAATTGCAACTTTCGTAGTAATAAACATAAAAAATAGCTTTGCCGTGATTCAAATCAAAAGTCCGACATTGTGACTTTGTGGGCGGTCACGGCCTCTTCGGCATACGAAAAGAATTTCCCTTTTTTCCTTGATAGTTTTATTTTTTCCTTGATTATAGGGAACTAAAAGCAAACACCGGTAACTAAATCTTGACTGGTTGAATGGGGCAAGGTTTCAACACCGGATTTCTCAACAAACGCCTTTATTCTGAGGGACGTATGTGATGAAGCTCTGTCATGATGCAGCATGATTCCAAGAAGCTTAGTCTTTGGTCTCCTCTTTCGCAGAGCTTGGAAAACTTTTAATAGATCTATGATTTTCCAACATTGTTGTCGACACATGCCCGCTACGAGAAAAAAAAACTATCTACCATTTTTTTTACCAAAGTTACGAGGTCTTTTAAATTCACTGAATCATCTAAAAATTGTTACGTAATCGTTGAATGCTAAGTTTTTCAGTTAAACCAAATTTCATCATCATCATCATTATATAATGGGATGTTCTCTGCTGAACGTAGGTCTCTCCTATCGACCTCCAGAGCGACCGGTTCAAAGCAGCTTCCATCCAACGACTTCTGGCGACTTTCTTCAAGTCGTCTGTCCATCTCGCGGACGGTCTTCCGACGCTGCGCTTGCCGGTACGTGGTTTCCACTTGAGAACCTTTCTGCTCTATCGGCCGTCAGTTCTGCGAGCTATGTGCCCTGCCCACTGCCATTTCAGCTTGCAAATTTAAAATCATAAAATATCATAGCACGCAAATGTTCGCGGTTAAGCTCCATCATTGCAAAGAAAAACGCGGGAACCGTCGAAGTTAAATGACTGGAACATCATTTTTTTTTTTAACCAGCAATCTGGCTACATGCGTGCTATTTTTAAATAACGCCTTTTTATAAAAATATAAAATACAGATGCGTTCCATTTTTAAATTATGAGCATTTTAAAACTCATCGAGTGACCTACGCATAATATATAGATTTGTTGTGTGTTTGATTTTGTATTTGTATAGTCGTATTATTACCGTTTACCATTATACTTAATTGTCTTTGCACTCCTAACTAGGCACTTCCGAGCTTGATTGTCTTAATTAATCAATAATCATGTTACCAATAGATTAAGATTTAATGTTGCATTCAATAAACCATTGAATAATTTCAATCATTCGTACTTTTTCTTCTATTATGTACGAGCAGAATTTTTGCAAATTCTTTCTAGTTCTTCATGAATATTTACTGATTTCTTTCGACAAACTATAATATTCTACTTTCCAGTTATTTTTTCAATTTTGAAACTTTATACTGAGTGTTTGAGAGATACTCACTGAACGTCATACAGGTTTGTATAAGCACGAACCATCCAGATGAAGAAGTAGAGGTTATTTACAAGAATATAAGTAGTGCTAAACATACAAATAAAACCTAGTTCAATGTTGTTACAGGGGATTTTAACGCGAAGATAGGCAGAAGACAAGACGATGAGATGAGGGTAATTTAGATATACGCAACGGATACCCCAGAGGACAGAGCCTGACCGACTTTCTGGAGAAGGAGGGATGATGAATAACCATTTATTCCAGAAGCCCATTGATAAGAAATGGATCTAGCTGAGTCCAGATGTTTCCACGATAAATGAGATAAATTTCATTATGACCACCAGACAAAAAACCTTTAATGACGTCTCCGTGATCCATAGGACGAATACTGGGAGTGATTACCCTCCATCTCCTGGCCGTTGAGTCGCATGGGCACTTGCGGATTACTCCAGCACAAATGTGTAAGTTTGTTCTGGGTTAAGGTCCACGCAGAGCTAGAGGGGAATTATAGCATGCCGACCAACTCGCCACAGAATCCGCGCTGAAATCCAAGTGTTGGCCGGATTACAACAGATGTTCGGTTTCATTTGTCAAGCGAAGTATTAGATTACAGTCGCTTGATGAATGGAATCTCATGATATATAATAATAAAATAAATATATAAATAATTTAATTTAAAAACTGTAGTCTACAATCTAACTTTAATTTTTACTTTGTATAAAGATTAGTGTAACGCAAGAATTAGGGAAGAAACTCAGATTATGGTACTTGAAATTTATATTAACGTAATATATTTATGATTACGTTACCTTAAGTGTTGATTTATGAGAGCAATCAGCAAAGATAAATAGCAATGTTGAACAGTAGAGAACGTCGACAAAAAGACCCATCTCTTTAAAACTGAATCCAAATCCATGGTCCACGATCTCCGACAATGCACCATAAACCGCAATCGTTATATTGAAAAACCTAATCAAATTAAATATTTTAAGATTATTTAGGTATAAATAGATCAACTAGGACTATATACAAGTCGATCTTACAACATATATAAATATATAGTCTATACTTCGATCTTAATCGAAATCCGCTTTAAAAAAACTTTGCTTTGATCTGAAATAGCACAGCTTAATATGTAAGAACCAATTTATCATGAGGATACATATTATGCATGTTTCGGAAGAAATTTTGAGCCACGTTAATCCATCCGAGTAAAGCAGTTTAGTGAAGTTCAAATCCTTCTACTTAACAAACAAAGTCTCCTTTGCCTGGGAATGGTACCTTTTACATTACATTAATTAGGCTGTGAGAGTCACAGGAGGTATATCATAAAACTATTACATAACATAAAACTAGAAAGTGTTTTTTTAATGACCAGCGAAACTTAATGTGTGTTTATACTTTTCTTTGATAGTTTATTAAGATCGCTTTACAAAATACTAAAACTACTCACATGAAAAGACAGTATGTAGAATAAGTACGGGCATACGCGTTTCCCAACAACTGTAGTTGCTCAGATAGATTCAGCCAAAGAAAACGATAACTCGATATCATGTTAGCTGTGCATTCTCTGTGCACGTCCTGGTAATCAAGCAGATAATAGACCAATATTGTAAAGCACAGTTATTACACACACATTTAAAAAAATATACATTGTAAAGTAACTTAGGTTAGTTAAAAGACTAAAACGGATTTTATCCGATTTATTTCATAAAATCCGTTTTATTTTTTTAATTTAAATGAGTAAAATTCGCGTAAATATAAGAAAACAATAAAACTTAGGTTAGGTATACGCCTAATTAATAGAAAAGATTTGTAATAAAAAGAAAATTATACTTAATGTATAATTTTCTTTTTATTACAAATATATATATATATATATATATATATATATATATATATATATATATATATATATATATATAATATAATTTTAAGCCCTTCAATGTTGAAAACAAAAAAAGAAACTATAGCTTAAACTCACCTCTTTGCTATATGATAAGGTGCTATAATGAAATTTATGAAAATTGTGACATAGATTTATATTACGACAATCTGGGTACTTTAAAGAGAAAAATTTTTGAAGTGTTCAGAACTTAATTATATAAACCAATACTTATTTACTTTATCTTTAGTTAGTTAGTATAAAAAAAATAATGCTGTGCATACCTTTAATTTAAATACATATTTTTTAGTGATATTATTAATAAAATTAAACTATTGAAATAATCTAATATGTATTTAGTTGGTAAGCCTAATTAAATAAATAAATAAATAAATAAATAATATAAATATATGTATATTATATAAAAATTAGTATTAAGTATAAATATTACCCTTCTAAAACACTCTGAAAGACTTTGAGAAGCAATTTTGATTCCTTTGCAATTGATATACCACAGGGCGCAGTTCATATTTATCATGGTTATTATATGATAATAAGCAGTTGTATGTCGGAGCAAGAATCCATCCAATAAAGCACATAGACTAAGAAGAAAACAGATGGCTAGAAGCAAACAGCCAACGCTTATGATTACAATTGATGTCTTCAAATTCGGAAATTTAAGATTTTCACCCGTTACTCGATAATATCTTACCTACGAAGAAAAGCAAACTAAATATTTTGTTATACTACTTACTCAATATCATTTTAAAGATACAAATAGCTATTCTGAAAAGTTGTGACACTTGTATACCTATTAGAAATATACAAAATTTAAGTCACGTATATTCTATGAAAGTTTAGTTCACAAGTAACAAAATTGTGTTAAAAATATTCGACCCTTACTTGAAACTTTCCCCAATTCGTTTTATAAATTGCGACTTGATGCGCGACGCCCCAGCCGACGAAAGGTATCCAAAAGTGAGGAACCAGAAAAGCGACGAAAAGAATCGAATAAATGTAGTCATCGAATTTTTTAACAGAATGTAAAATTAAAATACGCTCATAACCAACTATAAGAACGACTACAGTTGATACTATATAGAAAAATATAGCATAAGCTGTGGCTCGAGATTTCCAGCTAAATGTAATTGTACCTGTAAATCATTAATTACTTTAGTGTTTTTTTTTTCATAATAAAGAACTCTACTCTTTGAAAATTCCAAATAAAAAAAATTTTTACATATAAAATCAAGTGACTATCAGAAGTCTAGTACCTAATAATTGGATATTCTTTAAATATATCTACATAGTACGTTTATTTAAGATGAATTAGAAAAAAATAATTCAAACCGGGCCTCGAACGAGTAATAGGCATTACAGCTAAAGCTCTGAATAACACCAAAAGCAATTTATGATCCCTGTAGAACTGATCGTGAATCTCGCAAGTGTCACCATCTTGTGACGACAAAAGATTTCGTTGCTCCCTTTCCTGAAAATTTTCAAATAGTAGCAAAATGTTCTTATTTTATACCATTGTCAAACTCAATCTCTCTTTGCACATTACTTCAAATCCACATTATTTTATTTTAGAGCTGGTATAAAATAATATTTTGCTGACATGTACTTACGTAATCCTTTTGAGTTTTCTCATAAACGACTCTATTCAATTGAACATGTTTCATATCATTACGTAAAAGGGAATTGTTTATTCCTTCTTCAAATAAATGGTCAGGTATCATTTTTGAGTAAATATTCTGTTCTAAAAGAGCAGATAAAATGTTAGAGGCTAATAAATGAATGGCCCTTAAATAAGCACGGTGACGTTATCGAGTAGGTAAACAAGAAGTGAAATATTGTGGTATATTACATTAAATTTGAAAGCTAACGACGGTGGAAGCTCTTGAATTTTAATGTTCTGTAGCTAACGACTGTAGGCATAATACATAAATAAGTTACGCCAATATTTTGTCAAATGTAAACTATCAAACATAATAATTTTAACATAATATCAAATATAGTAATAAATTTATAATATTATTGTGAGAATATTCTCTACACTACTGGTTAAATACATTTTCAGTATGAATCATTACTATAACTATATCTCATCAGCCTATCGCAGTCCACTGCTGGACATAATCCTCCCCAAGCTCGCGCCAAATATCTCTACACCCTTACATACATAACTATATATCAAAATATTATTAATATTGCCTTACAGTTTTATTTTTAACAAACTTCAAAAAAAAGGAAGAGGTTCTCAATTCGTTTGTATTTTTTTTTTATGTGTGTTACCTCATAACTTTTTCTGGGTGTACCGATTTTGATTAGGTACCTAATTCTTTTTATATTCGAAAGCTGATGCTTGTCTTGTGGTTCCATTTAAATTTGAGCGAGATCTGATGAGTAGTTTTTAAGTTATCCCTAATAATGATTATTTGACTTCGATGAAGTTCTCATTTTATTACTTGTCGAAGTAAAATGTACAAAAAAAAACTGGGTCATGCGCCATCATAAAAACACTAGTTGTGATATTTTGAAGTCATAAAGCACCTCTAAAAAAATCAGCCCCATTATAATGGCTGGTGACGCGATACCGAATAAGTACGATAATTTTATTTAAAAAAAAAAAAAATTTAGGTAAAAAAAAGGTGCGCCAATGCGCCATCATAACAACACTAGTTATGATGTTTTGAAGTCATACATAACGCACCTCTAAAAATAAATCAGCCTCAAAATCGGTGGTGGCGCGATACCGAATATTTACCAAAAACTGTACCTATAGGATGGTTTGATGAAGTTCCTGTTCCTGGATGATGTTCTGATGAAGATCTTCGGAGACATGCAACGGAATCCTGGTGGAAATATTATTCTCTATCTTATTTTTTCTGAGTAAGTTAAAATAAGTGTTGACAAGTGTTAATAACTCTTCAAAACTCTTAATAAGTTTTATATTCTCATAAAATTGGGGCTTTTTTTGAAAGGTTTTTTAGAGTTAATAAGACTTAATCGGAGTTTATTAAGAGTTCTTGAGACTTTTTAAGAGTTTTTTAAAAAAAATAATTAATAAATAACATCAAATCCGCCGTGGTTGCTGCAATCATATGTATATGCATTGTTTATACAATCACATAATATAACATCAAGACTGTTGAAGTCGGTTTTTGTTTTATTAAAATTTTAATTATCAAATAGCGATAAAGAAGTGTGATACTCGTAGGAACATTTTTCTATTCTATTAACATTGAGGCGTTTATTAGTAGGCACGTGACTCACCACAATCTTGTTTGATCTTCCTTTGTATAAAAAAAAATATATAAAAAAAATACATATTCACTCTTCTTTTCGACGCACCTAAGTTATACCTACATTATAGTAAACACGAATAAAAACGCGCTTCGTGTTAGCACTTCGTATCAGGAATTCTTATAATAAACACTTTATGCGAGTGTGATGTTTCACAATGTTTTCCCATTTCATGGTACAAAGGCGACCGAGGACCAAGGATGGAAAGCTCAGAGGCATACTCTTCAGAGTATATCCAAAAAACAAACGATAAGAGGAATTGTATATATATTACCATAAATTGTTGCATCTTCTCCAATGTAGAAGGGTTAGAGCTTAATCCACCACTCTGCTCTATTGCGGGTTGGCGGATAATTTCTCTACCATGACCCACCACAAGGACATACACCCAGACCGGAAACAAATATTTCCACAACTACAAATATCTGCCTCGAACGGGAATCGCACCCGTGATCGCCAGTTTTGCAGCGACTACTCGCACGGCGCACCACTACACTAGAACGGTCGTTCTTTAATAGTCCAGGTAATTCTAGACTTAATTATATCTAGTAGTTACATATTCACAAACAATCAAGCATCTACTAGAGAACAAGTCACCTGTTAATCCCAAGTTATTTATTCATTTTATGTATTTATTTACGATACATGAAGCTTTTTTATTCATTATATTGTAAGTATTAAGCTATTAAAATAATTTCGATTTTATTTAGTCTGAAAAATTGATTTGAGGTTTTTATTAAATAAAAAACAATTCTAATTATTTAAATATTCGAAATTATTTGGAATGATAAAATATATAAAACTATTTAATTCAATTTATATAAAGATTAAAAATGAAAAACATTTAAACATTTCTGATAATTATTTAATCAAATTATAAAGATAACAGATTTTTTTTAATGTGCACAATTATATTTACAAAAATGAAACAGAGATTAAATTTAATAAAACATTAAGCAGTGTAGATATTTCGATTGAAAAAAAAATACATTACACATTATAGGTACATATAAATAAAATTTATACATATTACATTCAACAATAAAAATTAAGCCAGAAAAATAATTACAAAAGGAATCATTGAAAAAAAAAGCTGCTAGTTAAATGTAAACACAAATACAAAAAAGTTTATAAAATTTAACATTTAAAAAATTGTCTATTATTTTTTATATAAGTTCTGAAAGTCTTTTTTTTTTTAGAAAATTTATTTCCCCTTTTAATTGATTGCAACTTTTAAAGTATTACATGTGACACTATTTAAATACATTTATACACACATAACGACACCTCGAGGCTCAAACGACTGAATCTCAGGTCAACCCAAATACCTAAATTAAGTAAACAATAACCTAATCAAACAATTTTTACCAACCTTGTTTAACATTATTGGTTTATGGGTTATTGGAAACATTGTTGTTTTGTAGTTAATATTCCAAACAGTAAAATTGTGAGCTGGTAAAAAATTTACATCAACACAAGTCAAACAGTAACCTAACCTAAGCCATGTTAGTTGTTCCCCAATAAGGGGCCGTTTGCAATTTTAGTTTTTTAGTTGTAAAAGCGAACTCTTCCTCAACAAATATACAATTAATAAGCGACTTAATTATAAAAAAAAATGATGTAAGCAAATGATTTTTTAAGAGGTAAGTATATTATAAAAAGAAATATTAAAATAAAACAAATTACTAACATAGACTTTTGGGATATTATTTACTTTATTAACCGACTTCAAAAAGGAGTAGGTTCTCAATTCAACTATATTTTTTTGTATGTTTGTTACTTGATTATTCCGTCAATTATTAATCAGTTTTGATAATTCTGTTTTTTATCGGTAGGTCATACTTCAGAGGTGGTCACATATAAATTTTATCGGAATCAAAATAGGGCTTTAAAAAAAAAGTTTGTACATGTAGGTATAACCGGAATCAGAAGTCTGTTCTTGTTTTTAAAACTTTAAGTTATAATGTTTATATTTTAAGATGTAAATCAATTATACTATCTCAAGTATCAATCTTTTTAAACATTATTGAACATTTGTCACAGAAATGAAAGTTCTACTACATACATAAAAATTATTTTCTGACAATCAATATTTTGAGCCCCAGGGTATCGTACCATATATTTGAAAATAATGATCGCCTTAATATTAAGCCCTATGACTTTAACTTAGTTAACTGCGCCAGTATTTCTTTATCAATATCGTTCGTAGATTCCCCGACTTTGTTTCGAGACACGGAAGGCGCATTAGCAACCTGAAAATATAAAATAACACAATAATCATCACTAAATTAAGGTAATAATTACACATCCCTCCTGTTTACTCTTGTATTGAATTTACATACGCGATACATTGCTTTACAAATTTTATTTTTGATGACCTCTGTTTAATACTTAGTACTGTAATCTTCTACAACAATTGCAAAAAGAATCAGATTTAATTGTAAGTTTTTAGAACTAAATTTTTTACAAAAGTAATAAAAACACACATTCTTATCGAAATGAAAAGAGCCCTTGAGGGATTGTCCATTAATCACGTCAGGCTCGAAATAAGAGAAAAAAATCGAGAAAAATCACAAGGAGGTTGTTTTTTTTTTTTTGTAGTTTGATATAACTTGTATTTTTTTTTTCTTTACAAAAGCAATATCTAAACACTCCTATATTGCCTGTTATACCTGAGTGTCAACATTATTTTCCATACCTTTCCAGTAATTTCGATTCCTATTTCATCCAAGACTTGGTTCACAATGCCTTCAGTCTCTTCTTCATCACCAGATTCTGTCATAATATCATCCAATGTGTCCGATACTGAAAATAGATTTATTTTATTTTATTACTATATTATTAGAATATGGAATATAATGAGACTTATTGGAAAAGATCGTAGTCTAATATAGTTAGAAGCAATGATCTTAGATCATTGGTTAGGAACATGCTTTTTTATGAAACAACCCTTATTTTAAAGCTTCATTATTCTTAAGCAATTCCGTATTTACATTCGTTACGGTTTCGCACACTATAACGTCGAACAAGTAGTGATAATTTAAAAAAAAATGGATAGAATCGAACATCGTGCTGTGATCAAGTACTTGAATAAGAAAGATTAACACCAAAACAAATTATGAAGACATGTTAGCAACATTAGGGGAAACTGGACCTTCGTATGCTACTGTAAATAAGTGAGTAGCAGGTGTAGTGGTCAAACGTGGTCGAGAAAGGGTCGAAGATGACCCACATAACAGTCAACCATCGACTTCTACCATTAAAGAAAATATTGAAAAAATTTGTGATTTTATTTTATCTTATTGGAGATTGACTGTTATACTGTTATAACTGACACCATTTGCATCTCATCTGAATGAATGCACCACATAATTACCACTGAGCTGCACTTTTCAAAGGTGTCTGTGTGGCGGGTGCCTCGACTGCTTTCAGTTGAACAAAAACGTGTTCGACTAACGATTTATCGAGACTGTTTGAAGCAGTATGAGGCTAACCCAACTGAATTTATTGAGTTATTTATGACTATGGAAGAAATGTGAATGCACCACCAAACCCCATAGACAAAAAATCAATGTAAACAATGGAAAAGACCAAGATCTACAGCTCCGAAAAAAGCTAAAGCAGTTTTTCATTTCATCAGGATTGTTCGATCTTTGACAGTCTATGGTATGCTGCATAAATAAACTCTCTATTGGTTAATAAGTTATTAAGTGTCTTACAATAGTTTCTGATTTATTAGTTAAAAAGAAAATATTTACTTTTGTTGCTTTATTTGTATTGATTAATATGAATATATGTTAGGAATTTGTTTAATATAAGTACTTTCAAATTACAATTCTAATAATTCGAAAGATTATGTCTTTCTTACTTTTACTTTAATCATAATGTAGTTTTTTATTGTTAAGATATATGTAACTACAAATTATAAAATAAATTAAGAGATTGACTTACTCATATCATCTGTCATCTCCATTTTAGCGTTTGCATGTTTGAATGCTTCCATGTCCTTTGCGATTTGATGTGGATTCATAATCTTATTTATACTACCCATAGTCTTTGCCGTGGTACCCATCGCTCCAGCTATTGCTATATTAGCACCCATCGCCTTATTATTAATTTGTACACTTGAAATCTATAATGTTAAAACAAATCATTAAGCAATGGCAAAGTTAATAAGCATTATTATATCATATGCTAATGCTAATTATCACATTGTAAAAAAAAATCAAAATTAATACTTTTTAATTATTGCATTAAAAAAGTAATAGTAAATAGCATTTATCACATTTTCATATAATATACAATTTTTTTTATCTTGTTTTTTTTTGGTTTAAGCAATATAATAAAGATTATAAAATTTGATCTCACCTTACTGTTTGCTGCATATATTCTTGTTTTTTGTTTTCTTAATTGAACTAATTGCTTAGCAAGTATTTTACAACCCTCATTGTCTCCTTCCTTTGCCATCTTTTTTATCTCCATTTCCTAGAGTATTAAAATACTATTAAATAAAATTATAAAAGCAGTTTGAGCGAAATAAAATCACCACAATTAAATATTGCAAAACATTTTCATAAACTTTAATTTGCATTACCATTAAAATATATTAATTAATATGATTTCATAATATATAAAAAGGATAACAATCATACCAATTTCTTTTCTTCCCGCTCTAAAGCTAGCTTATCTCGTTCCAAATCTCTGGTCGCCTTGCGTAGTTCCCGATCATTTTGCCTTTGTTGTTCTTGAATAACAAATATGAAATATTAAAATTCGTTTTATGTCAAGAAATGTTTACTTAAAACAATTTTGGTTAAACTTGCCTTTTACAGTGGGGGCCTTTTTAAAAAAATTCATTATAAGCACTTTTTGATCTCAAACTAGTATTACATATAAAAACATTGACAAAAAAAGTTATGATTAATAAAAATAATTGAGAATATATCAATTAGTAGGTATAATAGGTAAACAGTTGACATCAGCTGTCAAGTGACCGTAGAGACCGTAGGGCGTAGAGTACAAGTGACTCATCAGTTGACAGTTGTCAAAATGGTGCCTTGAGCTCATAGAGTATGGAGTATCATAGAGTATATAATATAGAGTCAAGGAATTTATATACAAACTGGAATGGTCACGTGCACTCAAAAAACGTGCCTAGGGCCGGGATTGCATTTCTTTCTACCATAAATCCAAGGCAACTCTCGTAAGAAAGAGACAAAATACTAGCAGTCAACGAAATGCTCGGAACGATTTTTCACTTTAGATGTTATAAGTCAATATCAAACTTATGTCAAATATTTCAAGGTGCATATTTGAATATACAATTTTATTAAGTGAGCGTTCCAGTTATGATATAAATTCTTTGTATAAAGTATCTATTACGGGTGGTATCTATACTATAGAGGTATTATAGATAGAGCAGTGGAGCCAGAGGCCAGGCCTCCAGCTGTCCCTCGGTTAGAAAGAAAGAGACTATAATATAATATATGAGAATATAATATTACTGTATATATTAGAGTTGTTTCTATGATTTGTTTGAAGTCGAAAAATTAAAATAGAAGTAAATAATTGATATTCACAAAAAAAAAAAAATTTAACGAAATTTGAACTTGAGACCGCAAGGCAAATTGGGTAATGCGATCTTCTCTCTCTCTTTCTAACCGTTGGACGTTTCCGCTTACAGGCACGTATGTCTTCGCTACCCTATCTATAATACCTCTATGATCTATATCTCCATGCCTAAGCTGCATCCACGGTAGGAATGTTTATGGAAAAAAAAACCCGAAAGATTATCGATAATTATCGTATCGTGCTATCTGAATGAAAATTATCGATACTTATCGATAATTATATGATGAAAATATCGATACTTCCCTGTTTCGGAAGTGAATACAAAAAAAAAGCTCATTTCCTCTCCATGTCCTACAATATTAATTTATTCTTAATTTTGTGATACTACTAAAAAAAAAGTTGTGTGCAAAATATAGCTCTACATTAAGAATAACATTTATGAAAAACATCTTTATAACGAATTTTTAATCATTGCAGAATTTAGGTGGAAGGTATATTTAACTCTGTTCAACTATTATATTAGTTTTTTCTACTTAATTCCACTTTCTTACCTTGTTAAAACGAATCGTAGTCCAACCTAACCTTCTAAATAACCAATCTGACTATAACGAATTACTTGGCATAACAAATATTTTCTAATACCCTTCAGTTTCGTTATATCGAGGTTGCACTGTTATATTTAATCATATTTCTATAGCAATACAAAATGTGTTGTTGAGTTTTAAATAAAAAGCTTCAAGAGATTTATTTAAAGAAAAAAATCGTTTATCGTATAAGTCCGGCACATTTCCTCATGCAGAAGCTTAAAACATTTGAATAAATAACAAAATAATTTGTAAATTATGAACTAAATAAACTAGGAATTGCAAGCATAATTTTAAAATAAATTATTTCTTCGTGAATATTACTTTATTATTTTTGTCTATATAGTCTCCATAATATCGATCTGCAAAACTTCTTTTCTACGCAGTCAAAAGATATTTTGTTTAATAAGTTGCAAATAAGTAGGTACATTGGAATGGAAACTTATATTCAATTTCTGCTGACAATGCCATTATTATACCAAAGCGTTGCAGATTTAACTCTCCTTTTTACATAATTCATGATGGGTATGTAAATTATTTCCCTCGCAGTGTTGACTTCACATTGAAAACACAGTGGAGACACTGTGTAACCACTATTGATTCCACTGTGTTCTCACTGTGTTTGTACCATCTGTATACAGCGTTTCCACAGTATTTCCAGTGATTCCATAGAATTATCATACTAACTATACTCAAGGGAATGGAGAGGGGGTGACGGGCTTTCGCGCTGTCGGTGATGAGAAATAAACTTATTTATCCGCCTTATATATTATTTTCTGTTAACGAAACCATAGCGCAATTGAATCGATCTACAATGCCATCTATAGAGCTCAAATGTAAACTATGATTGGTGTTGAGTACCGTAGATTCTACGAAAAAATATTGTGAAAACGCGGTGTTTTCACAATATTTTCTCGTATAATCGGATATTATAATGCATATGAAATTTGATGCTTAAAAGTATCTCTAGGGAAAAAATTTTTGGCTAGGTGCCTTTTTTATATTATACGTGACATATAGAAACATAGTCTAGACGCCATATTAAAACTCATTTTATTTGCCCTTAAAATAAATATAAAATGAAAAACTTTTTTTAAATATTTATCAAGAAAATAAAATAGATTATATAATTATAATAAATTTGGTGCAGAGAGACTTCCAAATGTTCAGTTATCTATTTTTTATTTTTAAAATAATACGCAACAAGACGACCATATAGATAGATTACATTTCAAAGCCTAATACCTAAAACGAATCTGGTTGCAAACTGGAAATGTATTTACTTCAAGTGAGTCATCTATATATATATAGGAGACTTTCTATAGATATAGTCACTCATCACGATATCTCTGGAACTATGAGACCTAAAAACTTGAAATTTGGTAGGAATATTCCTTTTGCCAAGTAGAGGTCAGCTAAGAACGGATTTTACGAAATTCTACCTCTAAGGGGATGAAAAAGGGAGGCAAAGTTTGTATGGGACAACGTGATTCCTTGGTCCAATCTACTTCAAACTTTGCATAAATATTCTTTAACAGAATTGATTGAAGACGTGTTTCGTATTTTATTGAAATTCACTCCCTAACGGGGTTAAAAGGGGGTAGAAAGTTATTTTGATATAAATACTCCGTAGTGCTTTTGATTTAAATTACATTTTATTTTGACAAATTTTGACAATCAATCCGTCTATTAAATTTTCCAGTATTGACGTGTAGGTGATATCTTTTTTTGGGTGCTCCTGATGGAACAGGCAAGACTTTATATTAACCGTAACAAAATTGAGTTGTAAATATACCGTGTGATTGCTTTATTGTACAATAGTGTCTTATATAATATTTTTACTTCAATGTTGGTGTTGTGTTAAGTCAAGGGTTTTAAACTAAATGATCCATCAGCAAGGCATCTGTAGTTCACAATGATACAGATATAGAAGACATCGAAGTGAACTTGGAAACATTTTTGAATTATACGGCATTAACACCCCCATTAGTACAGATTGGCACCACGGACTGACCACGACATTTAACTTTATCTTACACTAAAACTAAGAAGGAGGAGATAAAAGCTGTTTTGGACTATTATTAAATACAAATATATATTTGACATACACACACGATCGTCTCTTCCTAAGGTACGCAACTTAATGCCTATGTTTTAGGTAACAGCCGACTGATATACATTTTTTTATAAATATACATATAAATAATACATATAGAAATAAATACATATTACACCCAGACTTAAGGTGAGAATCGAACCCACGAACCCGGAGTAGAAAGCAGGGTCACTACCAACTGTGCCGAGTCAATTAAAATTTAAAAAATAATTACTTGCGGGTTTATTCAAATCTTAAGAGACAAAATCGTATTGACTTGTGGTGTACCTACGATACAACGAACGAAGCATTGATGACCGTTCTGGTGTAGTGGTGCAAGTAGTCGCCTCAACGCCTCGCCTCAAAGGCGGTAGTCGTGGGTTCGATTCCCGCTCGGGGCAGATATTTGTATTTGTGTCAATATTTGTTTCAGGTCTGGGTGTATAGTGGGTTTGCCCCCCATGCCCCGGAGAGTACGTAAAGCCGTCTTTCCCGTTTGTTATCATGGATGCCTTATAACAATTGTTACTTATGGTAGGGATATTATTTGCTAACCCGCAGTGGAGCAGCGTGGTGGATTAAGCTCCAACCCTTCTTCTATATGGAAAAAAGGCCTTCGCTCAGCAGTGGGTTATTTACAGGCTAATACAATACACTACAGTACAGGAGCATTTGTGGCCTCCAGTGACGAAACTGAGCCTTACCATAAATATGAGAGTCCATCTAAGGGGAGATGTTACTGCCGGACAGTTCTTAGACCTGTTGCTTAAAATAGGAAATGATGATTTCCGGGAACCATATAATAACATAATGTATGAGTGTATATGAGTATGTATTTACCATAAACAAAGCTTAAGGTCAAACTCTTACTGTAGCGAGAGTATACTTAAGCGAAAGCTGCTTCTCTCACAGTCAGTTGTATGTGGCATATTCCAGAATAGCCTGGTAATTCTAGCACCCCGAACGAAAAAAAAAAATGTTTATAAAGAAATACTACGGAAGGTGTAGTATTTCGATTTCGTTGTAAAAAGATAATACCCCGGTGTAACTTAAGGCAGAACTTCTTGATCATAAAATATAACAATTTTTATTTTAATTTTAATGTTTATTTAAACTTTAAATCTCTACTCTATAATAAAGATTATTATATTTTATAAGTATTCAAATATTTTAACATAATAATTTATGTGTTGTAACAAAATTAATAACGTACAAAAAAAATCCTATTATAACCATTTTCGACTTCTACGCGGACAAAGTCGCGGGCTAAAATATTATGTTTGACAACTCAATCCGTCTATTATGAAATATTTTCCAGTATCGACGCAGGTGTAGGTGATAAAGAATATAAATTTATATTTTTTGAAATTTTAGTTAAATACCCGTGCGAAGCCGGGGCGGGCCGCTAGTGTGTTTATATAATAAATTTATCTCAGATTTAAACATTATTAATGATACCATTGATATTAATCGAAAATAATAATTTTTTTGCGAAAAATAAATAATAATTGACCAAAAGTAATAATATTCATATTAATAATTAATATTTTTTGAATTCATAACTTTGCTGATATTATAAAAAATTAAATTAAATTATTGCTTTGGATAAGTTAAAAGTTAAGTATGGTAAGAATTACATTTATTTAGAATATTATTAGTTCATAGAAACCTGTAGTGCTGTGAACATGTCATGTGGCTCAAACAGGCAAACTAATAAATAAACATGTAAATAAAACAAACATTATCTAGGAAATATTTTATTTCCGAGAGAAGAGTCGATGTTATTGTCTTACTTTACGTCACTTCATTTTTTATTAAATATCCACTTTAAAAAATTTATTCTTATTCATAAATAATGTGTTAACATCACAATAAAAAAATACAAATACTTGTAAGTGGGTCCATTCAACAGTCGATTTATAAGTAGGCAGAGAAATAATAATTAAAAAATAAATATTCTATTAATTAAGCATTTACTAATAAAACACATATGGAACAAACAATACATGAACTTTACAAACAAAAATGAAATAAATACGCCATCATTGTTTTAGATTTAAAAACAATAAAAAAATACACATTATGATAAAGATATAATGAACCAACTAACTTAAAAAAGAATTCAAAAATTCTTGAAAGGGCTCGAAATAATTCTACTGTCTGAGTATAAAAAAATTAGGGGACGGATATTATTATTATGATTACATCTTAAAAACTTGTATTTGGTCAGCTTATAGTAAATATATTTAATTGTTATTATACTTGATTGTTTGGACATTCACCAAGACCAATTAGGCCTGAAGGGACCAAAATTCCAAACGTCAGGAAGGCCTTCATGTGCTTCGTCATTAAAATCACTTTCGGACCACTGAAAAGGTTTCAATTCATTTTTTTTAAGCATTTCTAAAGACTTCTTTTCAGCTTCTTCCTGTTGGTGTTTTATGAGGTCTCTGATTTCAATGCCATTTATCATTGGTACATCATCAAACTGATCCGTATATATTGAAGCAACATTTCCTTTATTTATCGGAACAGCTGTTATATTTACTTCTGAGAAAGGTGGACTTGATACCGCGATTAAGTCTAACGATGTATCACTCGCTGTACCTGAAAATGATATTTATTATTTTAACCATGAACACATCTTCATCATTATTTGAGTTATCTGTCCTTTTTTAACTTACCGATGACGACTTTGGTATCGATAATTCCATATGCCTCTTTATGTTGTTTAGCAATGTCTCCACGAACTCCAATAACTGACCAATACTCAGCTTCATTAAATATACAGTTTTTATTATCTTTACAGTTGATATTAGTTCTGGTTTCATTGACAGCAGTTAAGTTGTTAGTTCTCATTAATTTTAAAATGCTCTCTAAAGTAGTAGCGTTTTTAAAACCGTTTCGAAATATCATCGCTTTTGGTGATTTAGTTTCGGAGAAAATGTTTCCGTAAGCTTTTTCCATTTTCGGTATATGTGTATCATTAGCTATGTCCTGAAATTATGAGAAAATTGATTAAAGTGTTTTTGTTAATAAAAATAATTGCATACCTAATATTAATAATGTTTCTTATATATTTATTTCTGTATATTTACCGAAAAGAAGGGTAATCCATAAGTAGCCCAATATTTTTTTTCCAGAAAAGCGTCAGAAAGATCAGCAGAGTGAGTTCTACCGGGCACTTGCTCAATCAGCCACAGTAAGCCTTTGGATCGTCCGCTGCCAGCACGATGGACTATAGTGTGTTTTATGTCGCTGTTAGAGATAAAACATAAGTATATAAATTAGTGTCGGTTTTGAATTCTTAAAATAAATTTAAAAGTAATTAAATCAATAATTGAGGAGGTACTTTGCTAAACATAATTATTGCATAATTAGAATTTTTACATAAATTGAGAATTTGTGTTTTAGGTGTGAATTAGTTCAAATACAATTTATATTGATGGTAAATTAAACTAGGGAATCATAAAAAAAACATTTACTGTTTATGTCATAAATTTACAGTTAATACTTTCCCAGAAAATGATAATAAAAAAATGGAGTAGGTAAACTTGTATTATTCTGGCATAGTGGAATAATTACGTTTTGATTCAAACTTAACAGGAATAGTCATGTTCTGATATGATTATTTATATTTATAGATAACTCATAGTTTGAAACAGAAAGAAATAAAAGTAAATGTAAATTATTTATAAAATGTAATAGCTTAATATTACTAAACAAGTGAAAAATCAAAAATCATCTCAATTCTTTGAACCACCTCCTCCTCTAGACAGACACAATCATTTTCTTCTGCATATTCCTCATGTAAAACTTCTTCTTCATTGTTAATACTATTAACGCTTGTCTATGGTTTCCTTGATGTCCTAATCTATAAATATAAATATATATAAATATTGTGACTGTTGCCAACTGGCTGTAATCGCAACTTGCGTGGTAATATTATACGTATAGTAGTATATGTACCCTCTAGATTAATCATATTTTGTTAAGATAGTAATAATCACTTTTGTGACATCGAAATAGTCGTGTTTTGTTAAAATCAAGCAACAAGGCAGTTTTGTTAAGAATTTTCATATTTCGAATATGTATTATCTATGATCCGTTTTAAGCCACATATAGATTTCAATGTTACAAACGTTAAAAAATAAATAAATAAAAACTGAAAATGGAATAAACGTCTTTTAAAAAGTAACTCCTCAATTACTTATGTTGGCATAGTACTTGTACGCAGAATATTAAGAAGAAAAGTGGGTATAGTTTAAGGCTGATTTTTTGAGGCTGTATGTATATCTTCATACAGTACGATAATAATTTGTAAGTTCTTAAACCGATTGTAAATGATCGATAAATTAATGTATACGCATGTTTTTTATAATCTCGTCAGCAATATTGAGATATAACTAAAATATTATATTACAGTATTAGGATAGCAAATTGTAAATTAGTCGAATAATTGTAAGGATGCTTTTGATATTACATGTTGCGTTACGATAAAGATAACAAAAATCAACAGTTTATTAATAAGATTGCGTGACTCTTGTTGATAGTATGCTTGTAATTAATTGCGAGTGTACAGTCACAATTTCAACGGATATATTTGATATTAATGATGTAACGTTAGTCTTATCTTGACATTGATTATACAAGATATTCATAAGATTGAAAGAGGAAGTTTCCATACGTCTATGTTATTATACATACCTACTTAATAGTTTATAATTTTAGTTAATTTCCTTATGCTTTCTGAAGTTATATTACCTTGTTTAGGTCATATATTAAAAAAGTACCTAATATTTAAAAAATTAGAAAATCAAAAAGTGTTACGATCATATTAGTTTTAATTTTTTTTAATATAAGGCGACCAAACTATTAAAGTTACTTACTTATTAACCTTGCTTTCTGTTATTATTTCCTTCTTCTCAGTCTTCGGCATGTTACTTTCTTCGTTCGTTGTCATGATTTGACTGAACTTGTTAAAGTCGACAACAAGCCACTGCTTGCATCCAGTACCGGAGTTGCTTCGGGCGATAGTGTGACCCCAGGAACTAATGTTTGAAGCGAGGTGATTAGCAGCTGTTATACGAGGACCGATAGGGACCTGAAATATTACATTTATACTATAAAATACATTTTTATTAGATAGTACAAGCTATATTTCATATTTTTATCATCATAAGTTCCGATCACGGATTTTCGGAACAAAAAGTAATGTACGTATGTGATAATCTATGTCATAAATAGCGTTGCCAGATTTTTTGTTTTGCCAAGTCGGGATTTTGGAACTTTTTGGGTGAAATAGCGGGATTCTTTCGTCTAAAGCGGGACATAGTAAAAAACATATATAATCAGAAGTTTTTAAATATTTATCTTTTTCATTTGAATTCAAATTACGTTTACGTGACAATAGATAGCAAAAATAGCCATAGAAAATGTATTTTGATAAAAATATTATATACCTAATATTTGAAATCAGATTTACCCTATTGTTAAATAGTTGAGTCTTATTCGTCTTCTGAAATAAAATGGCGGGCGGGTGACATACTTGCGTGTGTCACCCGCCCACGCTTCAGCACGCTGCACGCATGGTCGAGTTATCCTCGAAAAGCGGGACTGAGCATGTCCCGTGTGGGACTTTTAATTTTGATTAAAAAATCGGGACGTCCCGCCAAAATCGGGACGTCTGGCAACGCTGGTCATAAACTATGTACATACTAAATTAATATGTTCGCAAAAAGTTTAGTAATTTTAGCGTGAGAAGAGTACGAAATATTCATTCCATTATACATCCAACCTTTTAAGTTTTATAATATTCCTACGGAAACCTTATAATACGTCGATTATTGTTTGTATGTGTAGGTATATTTATAAATAACTTAATGAAATTCACTACTAACGCCTATTACGAGACTTGCTTTGCTCGTTCTAGTAATCTAATATCGTCGATTTTTTTATGACACGATTACAATGATAGTAATAAACGAACATTTAGATTAGTTTTAAATATTTATTTTGATTCGTTTGTATAAAATGCAGTATTACTGGATTGGAAGAATTCAATATAACTTCTTAATATTTCAATAATGACTTACAAGATTCAAATAGGCATTTAACAATCTGTTTAATAGTTATTGGTATTATGGGGCTATGTTAAATATTTTGAAGCTGATTTTTTTTAAAATTATTTTTTATCTATTCAAATTTTCTTTAATCAATCATAAATTTGAAAGACGTAAAAATAAAGTACCTATAGTACATAAATAAATAGGTTCTATGATGTTTTCTCAGGAATTTTAGTATCCTTTGACTTAAAACAAATTTTAGTCACAAGTTCTTCGAAATTGCGCGCCGTACACAATAATAAATAAATAATAAATAAATAAATATTAACCAACAATCACACCACGTTAACCTAGCCCCGTGCTAAGTTCGTAAGAACTTAGTATACTTCAGAGATGTGACTTATTTAAGATACAAGTATCTGAAATACAGATACAAGATACAAAATACGTATTTTGTATCTGGGTCATTCCATGTCAAATCGACAAATTTTTTACCTGACCCCCTTTGATTTCGCTGAAAATTTTCTATCTTTTTCTACCCCCCGAAAGTTATTTTTCAGAATTTTTCCAAATTTTTTTTCCCGACTCAAAAAAAGTTATGAATTTTGAAAAAAACCGCTCTTTTATTTTTAAATTGCCAGAACTTTTTCAAAATTTGACCGTTTAGGAACTTTTTTTTTTCAAAATTTTTGTTTTTAAATGTAGTTTTCGAAAAAAAATATGAAAAATTTTTCAGAATCCCAGATATATGAAATATTTCAGTTTTTTTGAAAAAACCGTAATTTTCTCAAAGTCCGACCGTTTTTATTTTTTTTATTTTTTGCTCTAAAAATACTTCAACTAATTCTGCAATGATCCCCGTTAATAAAAAGATGTGACGACAATCGCTCCTAATTTTTTTTCTTGATTATAAAAAAAAATATGTTGAATTTTTGCTGATTTTATATAACTTTGTTATGAAATTTTTTTTATTTCCTCGTGAAACCTCAAAAGTTGAAAAATAAAATTTTATTGGAGAATTTCAAGTGATTATCGTCCAAGAAATTGTTATTTTTAAAAATAAAAAAAATTCTCTCATTGACGTTATTTTTTTTACTCTTATGGACGTTTTTTTTTTGGTACTGAAATATGACAACTTCAAAAATACAATGGGTTTAAAGTTACCTCCAGTTGATACAATGTGATAATTTAAGAGCTATCGATTGTCGGTAAATAAGATATCATCTACATTTCATTTAAATAATATGGAGGTTATGTTTTCAGAATAATTACATTGCCGTTGTGTTCATCGTGTCACGTAGACTTACTATTGCTAAATAAAGTACCTATTATTTTATTATTACCTAGTATGAAAAGTCCTTTTTTTACTTTTTTGAAAAAAAATAACAATTTCTTGGACGATAATCACTTGAAATTCTCCAATAAAATTTTATTTTTCAACTTTTGAGGTTTCACGAGGAAATAAAAAAAATTTCATAACAAAGTTATATAAAATCAGCAAAAATTCAACAATTTTTTTTTTATAATCAAGAAAAAAAATTAGAAGCGATTGTCGTCACATCTTTTGATTAACGGGGATCATTGCAGAATTAGTTGAAGTATTTTTAGAGCAAAAAATAAAAAAAATAAAAACGGTCGGACTTTGAGAAAATTAAGGTTTTTTCAAAAAAACTAAAATATTTCATATATCTGGGATTCTGAGAATTTTTTCATATTTTTTCTCGAAAACTACATTTAAAAACAAAAATTTTGAAAAAAAAAAGTTCCCAAACGGTCAATTTTTGAAAAAGTTCTGGCAATTTAAAAATAAAAGAGCGGTTTTTTTCAAAAATTCATAACATTTTTTCAGTCGGGAAAAAAAATTTGAAAAAATTCTGAAAAATAACTTTCGGGGGGTAGAAAAAGATAGAAAATTTTCAGCGAAATCAAAGGGGGTCAGGTAAAAAATTTGTCGATTTGACATGGAATGACCCATCTTGTATCTAAAATACTTTTTTAAAATGTATTTTGTATCTTGTATCTAAATACCTTTTGTTGGGTATCTTAGTATTTTGTAAATACTATGTTTGGTAAAATACTTTTAGTAATAGTTATTCTATGCATTCATTCACAAAATATGGCATAATCCGGTGATTTTAGGCATTTTAAGCCCCAATCTGCGGATAAATTCTAAGTGAGCTGAATTTTTGTATACACTTTTATTACGGCGTTGTAATGAAGATGTGAAAAATCGACATTGTAATCGTGCCGGCTAAAAAAGTTACAAAAGGTCACAAAAATAAGTTTTATTGCAAATATCTCGCGACCTATTGCTCGGAGGTCATTCCAGGTCATTATAAAAGTTATTCATCATAAAATTATCTACAAAAAATGTTTCATGCATTTTTCTGTATAATTAACCGTTTTTGGAGTAGAGCGCTGAGAAAGCGACTAGAATGTACTCACATACGGTTTTATATACCATACACCAAGGCGTAAACTTTATTGATTTTTATTTGGAGTTTTAACACAAAAACTTTTATTAACTATTTGTGAAACTCTGACAATTATACTGAGTCAGTTGAAAAATATTTCTTGAGTGTTAAAGACTTTATTTTATTAGTTTCATGCTCTTCAACAGTTGATCAACCAATGATGAAAATAATAAAGATTTCGATTTAAATATAGGAATAAGACCACTCGACGTTTTGTCAGCAACTGTTAATGATATAAAAAACTGAAGATATCGACAATTATTGACAAAAAAAATTATAAGTATACTTACTACCTATATATTATTTTTTCTGTATTTATCATTCAAATAAAAAAATATTCACTCTTAAAAAAAATCTATTATTTAATATCATGGATTATTCATACGGGGAAAACCATGTAAAAAAAAAAACGAACCTTGGATTCTTCTCGAGGTAGGTAGTGAGGAAAAGTGCATGTAGTCGCTTTCTCCGCGCTCTACTCCAAAAACGGTTAATTTTGGAGAAAAATGCAAGAGGCATTTTTTGTAGATAATTTTACGACAAACAATTTTTATAATGATCTATATTGACCTCCGAGTAATAGGAAGCGTGATATTTGCAAAAAACTGATTTTCGTGACCTTTTGACCTTTATAACTTTTTTAGCCGGCAAGATATCAATGTCGAACATCTTCATTACAACGCCGTAATAAAGGTGTATACAAAAAATCAGAACACAAGGAATTTTTCCGCAGTTAAAACCTAAAATGACTGGGTTAAGTTTCTATGGTGACATTAATTTTAAATGTTTTTAGAGGATTCTGATTCCTCTATTGCAAGTGGCGAAAACACAGGGTCTACTGGTAATTAAGTACCGCTGACTTAAAAACACTGCAATACCTTAACAATAAAGATACCAACTTAAAGAGTTTAAATGCTTACTCTACAATAAGAAAAATATTTTTCAAATATAACACCTGTTTTCCAAGTTCTGCTCCTGTGGAGCGACTCTTCTCTTTTGAAGGTATGATTATCAGGCCTTATCGAAGAAAAATGAGTGATAAAATGTTTGAAGAACTGGTTTTACTTAAGTCTCAATTAAAACCTTAATAATACAATATTTTATCTTCTCACTTTTACGCGATCAACGCGATGTAGGTATTTGTAAATAATTCACGTAAAAAATTAAACTTACATTAAATAAAATGTTATTTTTTTACAAAAGTATTTGTATCTTTAAAAAGTATTTGGAAGATACGTATTTTGTATCTAGTATTTCAGATACTATTCCAGAAAGGTATTTGTATCTGGTATCTGAAATACTTGATTTTAAAGTATCTTGTATTTTGTATTCCAGATACTTTGTATAGGGTATCTTGTACATCACTGGTATACTTAGTGTTACAGGTACTAGGAACGGAAATAAATTTTAAGAAATTTATATATAAACATATACATAAATACACATCCATGACCCGGTGCAGACATCTATATTCGTCATACAAATTATCTGCACCTGGCGGGATTCGCACTCGCGACCGCTGCGTAAAGTGTCCAGTTGCCTGACCACTCGACCAGCCGGCCGTCAATATAGTGGACAATATAGTGGAAATAAACAACTCCGCTTATCCCAAACAAACTATGTTATTATTGTACTTTCTAATAAGAAACAATCTCAAACTACTATTTTCTCTAACTCACCTGTTCAGTAATGTTAACGTTCTTCCACAGTTTATTATTATAATTCTTTAATGGTGTTCCGGTAATAGCTAAACGGTGATGTTCCCCTTTCACTACATATAGTTCGTCTTGACTGGTCACGGAACCCGGATAGCCGGAGAAATCCACCGATGACCCCGGCGCTAGGGTGGTATCTTTTGACGTACGGTGGTAATTCAATTTGTATCTCTTCATTATTCTGGTCATTGATGAATAACTGTAAAAAAAAATCTTATTCAAGTAAAGTGAAAAACAAAATAATGAATAAGAAACCATTCAATTTTTGTTTAACTACTTTTAAAAAAATTATGTGGTAGTTATAGGTATTTGTTAAAAAAGACGAATAAAAAACATAGTTTTATTTCTTTATCGTTGAAATTCTACAATTAATATTCTAACGCATCATCAATATAATTACGATATTTAGTTATATTTTTTTGAAAATACTATAAAAATATTGAAATGATTGTAAACGTAGCTCACAAGAACGTACCTATCACTTTATCACAGTTTATTTATAGAGCGACAAAAATCTGCGTTGAAAACAAGATTGTAATTGAAACCCAAATCATAATACGGCGGCACAGGCATACATGCTTGTGACCAAGTCTCCCATTGTTCCATTGTTATTTCGTCTTACCTTCCAGCTACATCCTGCGCTAAAAACAGCTTCTTGATAGACGTTCCATCCTCTGCTGTTTCATTTATAATTCTTAAAAATGCACTCGATAACCCTGGCGTATTACTAATTTCAGGGTCCTCTATCGAGATGTTAAGTTTGTGCTGTAATTCATTCACTTCGGCAATGGAGTTCAACCAGTATAAGTCGGATATGTCAGTATCATATTCAGTCATACTACGTTCCACTCCATGTTTCCATCCTGTATATATTCCTCCGATTTGCGTATAATACAACGAAACCTGTAAATATTAATAAATTTCAATTCTCAGAAAATAAACAATAATAAATTTTATTAGAAGAATTATTACGATTCTATGAAGAATTTTAACACAGATAATTTTGAAGATAGAAACCGGACCAAACATCTAAGTTATTACTATTTGTGTAACATAAATATTATCGTTTGAATAGAGAATAAAATATTAAAAATTATTGTCAATATGTGATTCATTCCATATTTTCTTGATAAAATATTGTTAAAACGTTAAATGTTTAAACGTTCTAGTATAAAAACACGGAAACGTTACAATGAACCTACGTGATATTAACAATACTATACAATCAGTAAGCATAGCGTAACAATGTAAAACATTTCATTATTTGTCTCTAGAGAGCAAAGTCCAATAAATTCAGATTTTACTTTAAAAAAAAATGACTTAATTTTTTTTAGCACAGGTTCATCGTTACTATGTATGAAAATAATAGCTTCCACACGCGGCATCGCCCGCATCGTTATTGACAAAAAGTAGCTTATGTCCTTCCCCAGACTCCAAACTATTCGTATCTAATTCTTACACAGCTCGGTAACAAAGACTCTCATACAAAAAACGTTCCTCAGCAGAATTTTCGCAAAAAGAAGATCGTAAACGGTGTGTTATAGGCGCCACTTACGCGTTTATATCATTATAGCCAAATTACACAAAATCTTTATAAATTATAGCCTATATGTTATTCTAATGTATAAGCTATATTACTGTAAGGTTTCATCCAAATCCGTTCAGTAGTTTTTGCGTGAAAGAGTTAACAAACATCCATCCAAACAAACTTTCGCATTTATAATATTAATAGGATTAAATAATTTTCACAAGAAATAAATACATTTTAAGCAAAGCTAAGAAAATTAATTATAATACTTAAAAATACCTACTAACAATAATTAAAAAATGAAAAAGGTTTTATAAAATTAAATTAAACTTACGTGATGCCAAAACGGATCATTCGAACTGCGTTCTGCTGCGTAAGTTTTCCATATATTAGCTGATTTATCTAAAGAATCTCTTAGTTTATCACATTGTTTCTCAAGTGGTTGGTTCTCACATTTTGCTCTAATGGTGTTTTCAAGGTGCATGTGGATAAGGTACCAAGTAAGAGCGCCTTCTACTATGCCAGCTGCATAAGCTTGTATTTCATCGGGATATGAACTATCTGTTTCCACTTCTAGTAGTGACCATCTGTAAAAAGTAAAGATATTTGGTAAAATCATCAAATTTTATAAAATAGTAATTACAGAACTTCACAAATATGACTGATATTACCACAAGCCGATGCAGAAGTTTTATTTAACAGAAGATAATATTTAACTGTGATTATTGAAAATATTTACTTATGACAATTAGGTAAAGAAAATAACAATAAAAAAAATAAAAAAGAATTCGAGACAATTATGCCAGCAGAATAGTTACAACCATTTTCTTAGAATACTTTTACTGCAATATAAAAAGTACATTGTTATCAAAATTGTATGTATGATAGTAATATATTAAAGCCCATTTATAAATTTTATTTTTTAAAATCATTTTAATATTGGATCTTCTACACATAACATATATAAGATTAAAATATACATATGTGTATCCTTGTGTATTATTAAGAATTATTTTTATTAAATAGAAATAGTTTGATACTGACCCCGTAGTATCAATATCTCCTCTAAGGTAGGCTCGAGCCACTCCCCTAGCAATATCTTTTAAATCGTTGCTCTGGCCCCAGTACTCAATGCGATATCCGGTTTTGTTTGAATAGAATACGGTAGCCGCATAGTTTCCGTCTTCCTGAGTTCTAAATATATAAAAAAAGAGAATGCATTAATTACTTGCCTAGTAATTAGTTGTTTAATTGCAATGTGACTATTATTTAAATATATCTTTGAAATAAGTGCGTCTCTGAATTCTTTTTGATACGTCGTCATCTTTGATATAACATAATAAAACTTTATTAAACCATTAATTTTTATTAATAAACTAGGATGGATAAACAAATGATCTTTTCTTTTTATTATTTTTTATCATAAGATTTATTCAAAATACTTTAATGTTATTTTTATAACACTTGTTTAGTTTAAAAAGAACTGTAAATCATAAATACTCATTCATCATGGTATACTATAAAACGTAAAAGCAACATAAGTAAATAATGCATTAATTTGATACAATTTTTATTTTCGTACATATTGTGGGTAAACTTTTAGTTATAAGCCAGATTTACATAAAATATAATATTGAATTTGCGTCATTCACGTATGGTTTACCTACTTAGAAATTTTAATAACGCTGATAAATCGATGTATTATTATTTATTGATTTATTGATTTTTCAATTCTAATTTCTTTATACGGAAACAAGAGGTGTAGGATAATAAAGAAGTTAATATGCCTATAGTTTAATTTTTAGTAGTGTACATAAAATAGTAGACTGACCTTTCTATCTGTCCAATGAAGAGCGTCAATATGGAGATGATTCCAAGAAATCCCAATATATAAGAGCTTATTTTAGTTTGGAGCCAAGAGGCACCTACGACTTTTAAAGTTTTACTCATTTTGATCTATAAATTAAGTATAAAGAGTAAGTGACTTATAAAATGAAGAAAATGTTTAGAAATTTAATAATAATGAAGTGACAGTGCGTGTAGACGATGTTTCCCAATGGGAGTGCAACCATCAAAGTTGTTGTTTCTCTCGACGTTCAAGGTTCCTGTATCGCTCCGACTGATGTGCTCGGAGTCGGCATTGGATTCCACTTTGATGATTAGGTGTACTCTTTCTTACACACGTATTTAGACTTATTATCTTAGAACCCTGTAACAATAAAAAAAAAACTTGTTATTTACGAGTACTAGGTATCAACAAGATACCCAAACAAGGATTTCAAATGTTATGTTGTCTTTTTAACTGACTTCAAATAACTGATTTAATCAGAATATAATTAAAAAAAACAAAAATCCCGACTGCGTAAAATACTCTTATTACAAACTAAAAAGAATAAAACAATTTACTAGCTTTCATTTGATACCCATATAGCTACAATAAGAAAAAAAAATTCAACTCCCCACCCCCCTCATTCCGCCATTTTGGGGCGCCATTTTGAAAATTTATATAGCCTATGTCACTACTACAATTTAGACAAATCCCTAACGACACCTCACATGTCAAAAACCGTCCAGCCGTTTGGGCTGTAGGGCGTGCCAAAGAAATGGACATACATACAAACATACATACACTCGAAAAACATAACCCTCCTTATGTCGCAGTCGGGTAAAAAAGAGGAGATTCTCAATTCGTCTGTTCGTACTTTTTTTACGACTTTATTTAAATCTAGTAAAAATTGGAAAACACAATTCTGTTCTATCTACGTTTATTTTTTGTTATATTATTATTTTGCTTATTCTACTTAACTTATTACGGAAAAAATTATAAGGGAAATTTTGAAAAACTTTTTTACTTCACGAAAAACATGGTCAAAACAATGAATTAGGATTTTATTTATCATACCGTTATTTTTTCACACATTGAATCTTTACACTTGAAACACTGAAAACTAAACGCACTTACGCTGCACTTAATTGATTTAAAACTTTGTATTATATCAAGATTTTTTATTATTATTAAATTTAATAATTATATTAATTATTAAGATAAATAATTAATATAAATTTTTGTATTATCACAAAAATACTTTTGTGTGGGTATTTATGTGCTTCGTCTGTTGTGTTCGTACTCGTATGTTCTCGCGAGTAAAACTAATAAATTTACTGTACATCAGTAGTCGGCTGATATTATGTTATCATAGTATCAATAAAAGATACTCTTGGGATTGTGCTTTCTATGTTATCTATTAAATATAACTAAAACAGGAATCAAACAATAATACATTATATTATTATTTGTAACGCATTATTTCTAATATTTGATAAATAAAATAAATTTTAAATTCGTGATTTAAACGTTACATTTTAAAATGTTCTTCTGTGATATCTAAAAATAAATATTTAGTATTTTCTTTTTTATTTAATAAAAGAGTTTTTAATTTCCCACCTGTTTATGATCATATTTCAACTAATGGATTTTTTTGTTCACATTATCACTTCACTCCTAACATATAGTAGGTAAATGTCGGGACAGCGCGAAGGCGACCAGCCTAGACTGGTCCCAGCTTACACTAGAAGCAAAGCCCGAAGCTGAAATCGTACACTGTACCTACGATTTTACACGTGTACCTTAAACAACGCCTTATAATAATTTTCTACTGCTATCTGTATCATTAATAAGACCGTTAATGTAATAAAATAAAATAAAAAAATAAAAAACATGAAAGAAATTGTACGAGTATATTAAGCATCGAAACATCGATGAATTAAACACCAATAGATAATTAAATATTTATAATAACATAATTATAATCCTAATACTTAGTATGTATACTTGAAGATAAAAAGAAGTAAAAATAAACATTATGAGTTTTAAAATTTAAAATTTGATTATTATTAAGTAAGTGTATAAATCAACCAATTGTTTAAAAGCTTAAATGTTTATTACTTTTAATGTTTCAGTGTTGAAAGGGTTTGTCTTTATTTATATTGTTAGCAGATGTGCTAAGCCTTGGAAATTTTCCAAGTAATATTGGTCATAAATAATAAATATATGTGGTTTTATGTCGTGTTTTACACTTTAAGACGATAAGGGATCATCCAATAATCAGGTGAAGCTCGAAATGGTAGAACGTTCGGAAAAAATTGCGAAATATCACAAGGTAAGGGAGAGGGGTGTTATAGTTTACTGCATCTTTTCTTTATTATTTTAAGCAAAGTTTTTAAACAACCGCCATCTTCAATGACTGTCTAGATATTTTTATCACGAGACTTAATATTCCAGAATCAAGTTAGATTATAACTGTATTTAAAGAATATATATAGTAGTCTAAAAATTTTTAAGATACTTTGTAACAAAAAAATACACTTAATTTAGACTAATACCTCACCGACTATCACCAGGGAGAGGTGGGAGGGTTAAAAAATTGCTAACAAACATCACGTGATTAACAGACGACCCCTAATGCAATCGACAAATTTTAATAATCATAGCTAGGACGTAGAAATTTAACATTAATACTATAATATTCTCAAGAATATTATACAATCATTTTATTCGCCAATATTGTAAAAAAAAAACCTGTGTAAGTATTATTATTCTTGCGTAATAAAATTTTGTTGATTTTGTTATATAATGTTGTTTGACGTAATTTATAGAAGAGGTAAGCGTTTTGATATTAATTAGGATCTGCGCAATTGTTTAAATTGTACCGGAATTGAAATAATGATTTTAATTACCTATAATGTAATATTGACGACCAGATTCATACAGAGTCAATACATATGTAAATATTTTTGATCAAAATATATATATATATATATATATATGTAAATATGAAATCTATATTATCGTGAGTTAGTTCAAATTCACTTTGTCCGGTGCTTCTGTACTCAGATATATGTCTGTAATGTGAACCGTCGTCGCCAGTGGTTAGCTGACTCTAGGCGCCATGGCAACAAGGCCGCGTTTCAAGTTAAAAGTGTTTCCCTTACGTGATAAGATACTATGTCATTATCATTAAACTATACCTATAAATAAAAATTATTTTCATCATTATTTATTAAAGTATTAACTTTATGTCATACTGTACTTTACAGCCTCTAAAAAACCCATTGCTGAGCGAAGGCCTCTTCTCCATATAGAAGGGTTGTCACAGAAATAATAGCGACGTTAATTTATATAAAAATTACAGATATTACAAAAAAAGGTTTACTTTATGCTCAAAACATGTCTAGTTTACAGGATGTAAAAGCCCCACAGCTGGAAAAAAGCCCCTTTCTCCTATGAAGGAGAAGGGTTGGGGCTTAATTTACGACGCATCTCCGCTCTAGATGCTTCAGAATCGTTCATGTTTCCTCACAAGGTATTTCTTCATCGTGGAGCACGAGATGTATTTTGAACGCATGTTTATTAATCATTTTAACTTATTTGTCGACATTATTAATCAAAATGTTTTCTGTAAGTTCGTTTTATTTAATTAAAAACGTAACATGGTTTGTTTCTAATGAAATAAAATATAAGGATATTTTAAGAAAATTATCTTATAGTTCCACATGATACATAATTATCTTTTAATTCACACATTTGTATTGAGTATAAAGTTGAAAATTTATCTAAAATGTGTTGTTCACGGATAAAATTCTAGAGAATATAGTTACAAGTCTGCATCGTGTGGACTTACAATGACGCTTTAAAATAGTTTACATAAATTGGACTTGCCAATTGTGCGCCAACGGTACAACGATGGTGTAAACACTTTTATATTAAAATATTATATCAATATCAAAAGAAAATTTTAAGGACGTCCATCGGACACGTAAACATGCCTGATCAATACTAACCAGAGCCAGAGCATACATTTGGTTTTATAAATTTTACGATGATGTTCTCTTAGGATATATTTCTGAGAGCTCGCGTACGTTTAACGAGCAAATATTTTATTGATATCCGCATGTAATATATGAAACTAAAATAGTATTTAATAAAATTCCAGATAAATAATTATTTTATTGCTAATGAATGGACAGCGAAAAAATGGAACTCCTTGTTGCTTCGTATCAGACGCGCTCAGACAAAACAAAAACCTAAGACGCTAGTAAAAGCACACTTCTTTCCTCCTTAAACTATCCCTGATCAACTTAATCCCAGTTAATCTATTATATAAAAATAAGTCGGGTTTTCCTTCCTGACGCTATAATTAGAGAACGCACGAACCGATTTCCACGGTTTTGCATTCGTTGGAAAGGTCTCGGGCTACGTGAGCTTTATAGCAAACTAAATTCAGGAAAATTTTCAACAGAAAAGCAGGAAAACAGGGAAAATCATTTTTCACATACAGCGCCATCTCTGATACATAGCATGTACTACAAACCAATATGGTTTTGCATGGCGGCAGTACGTGGTGTGAGTATCCCTCACGAAAATAAGTTGGTGGCGAAACGGAGTTCGCCGGGTTTGCTAGTCTATAATATAAAAATAAGTCGGGTTTTCCTTCCTGACGCTATAATTCCAGAACGCACGAACCAATTTCCACGGTTTTGCATTCGTTGGAAAGGTCTCTGGCTCCGTGAGCTTTATAGCAAACTAAATTTAGGAAAATTTTCAACAGAAAAGCAGGAAAACAGGGAAAATCATTTTTCACATACAGCGCCATCTCTTATACATAGCATGTACTACAAACCAATATGGTTTTGCATGGCGGCAGTACGTGGTGTGAGTATCCCTCACGAAAATAAGTTGGTGGCGAAACGGAGTTCGCCGGGTTTGCTAGTTTAATCATAAATTTAACAACCCATCCATTTGTCTCACTTATTAAGGCCAACATTACCTTAGTTAAGTTTATCTGTGTACCTATCAATATAGATATAATATGTTAGTCACTCATATGTATTATAAGAAATATGTACATTACGTCTATTTTTATTATTTATTTATATATTTATATAAATATACAAAAATATTATTCTATTTGTTATAAGTACACCTATGCCTGTCTGTATTCACTGGGTATAATATCCTCCGCAACAAGGTTGCCTGGTAGAGATCGCTTTTTAGCGATATGGCCGCCTATTGTACAAAACCAAGTCTAATTTATATATATTGTATTTTTCTTTCGTGTACAATAAAGAATATATATTATTATTATTAACGAAATTATTGGCCCAACTATCTTACTGCCGCTACCATTTGGACAACTGCGCTCATGGGTAAGACAACGTACACGTGAAGCTCACAATGCCCGTTGGGCAAACCAAACTGGCTGCAGACAGTCTAAAATGGTACTCACTGAAGTATCACCAAACCTGTCGAGCCGACTACTCAGTCTGAACCGTATAGACATCAGAATAGTTGTTGGTACGATTACCGGTCACATGGCACTCAACCACCAACTCTTCATTATGAATGCAACGGACAGTCCCCTTTGCCGGGGATGTCTAGTTGCAGAAGAAACAGCCGCCCACGTAATCCTGGAGTGCGAGGGAGTGGCCACACACCGGGCAAACATCCTTAAAGAAGTAAGGACACTCCGAGAAGCCTGTGAACGCCCCAGGAGGCTTCTGAGCTTCTGGAAGGAGCTTGGCTGGCTAAATTAGTCAGACCTCTTTCACGCATAATGGACCAGAAGCGAGTCTAAATGCGGAAAATTGAGCCCACTACCACTACCACTACCACTAACGAAATTATTAGAATGGCGACGGTTTTAGGAGATGACAATTTACACAGGTATTGAATTCTTAAGGCTGCGTATATTACTTACTAGCTTAAGAAAAAAGTAGAGTGAAGTTGAATTTTAATGTTAAAATTACTTTAACAAAAATTAACTAAGTTGTTAATGGTCGGAAGCAGTCTACAAAACAACATCGATGTCACCAAAGGTCTTCCGGTTCGTATTTGAATTTTTCAAACGAAAACGTCTGATAATGTAAATCTACCTGCTAATACAGATTAAAGATGTATATATGGATATTAGGTAAATATGTGCAATTATATTTCTTATAATTACACTTTTTTTTAAGTATTTGAATTATGTGTACAAGTTATGTAATAGAAAAATTCATTAAATCTAATCAAAAAATTCGTTAATATCATAAAGTTTTCCGTAAACATTTTGTCTTAAGTTTTTTATCTTTATGATATACACGTGTAACAACCGAATCTTTAAAATAAAAGTACACAAATAAGGATAAAATTGTAATCAAAACTGCGCCACTGTGATTCGTTTAGGTAGGTGTCACACACACATATTTGCGCGAACAAATATTGACATAGTTTAAATGTCTTTAAAACGCATTGATGTATGTATATAATTTTATACATCAATGTTAAAACGTGATAAATGCGGACAGATGATTATTGAAATACATCTCAGTGGTTACGTCGAAAGAGAACATAAATCGTGCGCTCTAGTCATGATATTGAGTGACTTTTGGGATCAATGAAGTGCGCAGGCGTGAAATTGCGTGTTATTTCAGTAACACAGTATACATAGTTGTTACTTCTTTAAGTGTGGCCTTATTGCTCTGGCGCCGTCTACTAGGTAAAGTGTGTAGTTAAGTGTAGTACATATAGCTAAGGCTGTATGTACATACAAATAAAAGTAAAAATTTATTTATTTTAATCTATTTTTATTAATTAATGTAAACTATATTTTTTGTCACTCAATCTAAGTTTTTAAATAGAATTTAATACCTAATATAAAAACTTCGTGATAGTGAATCTTTATCGCATATTAAAGTGGCTTGCTTATTACTTATGTAAAAAAAATATTAGATTTATTTTTTTACGTATATTTTGATATAAGACTCTGAGAGAAAAGCATGCGTCACGCGAGTGACGGTATATTTAACAGCTTAAATAAGATTAAATAATTATCTAATACTTGTTCAATATTAAAAAAAAATAATAAATTAAATCCTAAAATAAACTGTAAAATTGAAATAAATAACATAACAGATGGCAAGATGTAATCTTTGACTGCGAAACTGGCAGTCAAAATGCGCTTGCTAATATGTATAAAAGAAATAAAAATCTAAAGCATTTTACCGGTATAAAATGAGTTCAACGAAGGACGCAGGTAGAAACATACCAACGTTCTTATTCTTTATATTCATGTACAAATTATACACTTACATTCTGTGCTTAACACATATCTAATTATCTAGTATGTAAGCCTTCAAAATGTTTATAAAAAAAAGGTGTTGAAATACTTATTATTACTTGTTATTGTTTTATATTTAATTTAACATATATATTTGGAAACTGTCGGTATATAAACATTTTCTAGATCCAACACTTCTTTCGAACTTCATTTTACTTATACCATAATATATTTTACTATATACATATGGGCAATATGTATATAGTAAAACATATGGTATAAGTAATACCATACATACATACATTTTACTTGTACCAAACGTAAAAACATAACTTTTTTTATTTTAACTAAATTTGATAATTTATTTTAGAAACAATAAAAATTAGATATTTATAACGTAAAAATATCAGAAAAAGCTGTCACAGATTTTTTTTTATATTTGAATATAATATATTTTAAAAAATTGAGCAAAATGTGAAAAAGCTATGTGAAAATTATTTTTAGGTCAAATATAACTTTCCTGCAGAGTCACCGAATTATTCTAATGTATATGTATATATCCATGTTTTTGTTTCTAAATGTTTTCATTTTTTGTATATTTAAATATGTAGAAAATAAGATGGATAAGTCAATAAAAGATAAATAATTTATAATAAATAAAAATGATTGAATGAAATTATAATAATTGAACGAAAATTTAGTTAACCAATTCTAATTGTAACTCGTGAAAGTAGAGCGCAACGAGTTTGTAATCTCAGCTGCCGACTGGACACTCCACATGTCTTGAGTTGCGTTTTGTATTAAAAAAAAACCAGTGATCAAGGACAGGCGACCGTGATATTAAAAGCAAGAATCCATACTAATATTATAATAGATTAATATTACTGTGTCCTATACACAAAGGTTGTCTGGAAGAGATCGCTCTATTAGCGATAAGACCGCCTTTGTACATCTTTCTATATTTGTTACTGTACTTTTGTTCTATTCATGGTGTACAATAAAGAGTATTATTATTATTATTATTATAAAGGCGAAAGTAATTCTGCCTGTCTGTTTGTTACTCATTCACGCCTAAACCACTGAACGGATTTTGAAGTGCTATAGAGGTAGAGTAGACCTTGGGAAAGGACAAAGGCCTTTTATCGCGAAAAATTGTTGAAGGGGTTGAAATAGGGAATGAAAATTTGTATGAAACTCATCATTGTCAAAGATAAAAACATGAAACATTGTATTTAGGTACTTTATAAAAATGAAAAAAAAAACCAGCGTTTTTGTAAATTCGTCCTGTCTGGGAATGAAATAGGGGGTAAAAGTTCATGTGGAAGTAGGTGCAAACAAAGTCACGCTTTCACGTCATACACCGGAACTGATATTTATGAAATTTGGTAGAGAGATAGACTAGATTGTTGGAAAGTGTATTAGCTACCTTCTGTTGTTCATAAAAGGTTCATAAAAGTGTAAAAATAGGGGATGAAGTTTTGTATGAGAGTTCGTCATTATCGAAGAGTAATATATGAAATTTTGTATTTAGGCACTTGATAAGAAATAAATTAATATTTGTACTAGCGTTTTTGAAATTTCAACCTACATAAGGACGAAATAGAAGATGAAAATTCGTATGGAAATCCAAACAAATCTATCTAAGCTTATTTGTCTGTTGTATCATGTTATCGTCAACTTAATATTATGTGAAATAAAGTTTTCATTTATTCATTAATTCTTTGATTACTCTACGTATCTTTATCGGAAAAATGTATATAATTAGTAAAAATGTCGTCGTATAATCTCAATATAAACGACGCGAGAGCACGGGACTCACCGAGTGCCATATGTAGGGTATGAACCGATATACACTGTGACCACTGTAAGGTGTGATATATTCAGTTCAGTATACTCCAAAGCCGTTCCTTTTTAGTTTGCTGTACTGCGTTATACTGGTTACTATTTACAACGAAACGCAATCCAGTACATATACTATCATCCGCATTTTTCGATACTGTTTTCAAATGAAAATATTTATCATGTACACGTTTACTGTTCAACAAAAAAAAAATTATTATATACAAAAAAACATTTATATTATTATTATAATATTGTTAACATTTTTGAATAACAATATTAATTAATAATAATAACAATCATTCGTGGAAGCTGTTAAATCTTTAGGCGCTGTTATATTTTTTGATCACGTGACCAAAGTACTGAGAGCACCTTACCTCGAAAGCGCCAGTGCTCACAGTACAAAAATGGTGGCGATTTTTTACGTCATATATTTCATAAAACAACATTTAAACTTAAAAAGTAGTATTTTAGTTAATTATTAATATTATATTCTTGTAAAAAATGAGCTTGTTCTTAAAAAGAGCAAAACAGTAAAAACACATTTAAAGTGTTGCATCGGTGAATGCACTTAAATGCATGCATGCAGTGAATGCCCCCAACGGTGAACGGGATACCATCAAAGTTCATTGAACTTGCTACTGAATGCCTGATTTCACTCTCAATAATAAAAAAAGTATTAGATCGATCGGAGAAAGTGATATACGAGAAACCTATATAAAATTAGTTAAAAATATTTTTAATTAAGTATATAAGAAATAATAATCTTGATGTAATCTAAAGGTAAACGTGGATAAAACGAATATATATATATATATATATATATATATATATATATATATATATATATATATATATATATATATATATATATATATATATATATATATACTTTGATTTTGCCATGACCATGTAGAAGATGATAATATCATACGACAATATTTTAAGGATAGAATAGTGAAAAAATATAATTATTCGACGTTTAGTGACTGAAAGTCGCAGATAACATAAACGAGTCGCGCTATTAAAAACTACGAGTATCACAGGATAATTAATCGCTTTGAAATAACAATTCATTATGATAACGATTTGCCTTAATTGTCTCAATTCGAACGCAATAATTCTTTAAGTGGTGTATACACTGAATTATTGGTTTGTCTTGCAAAAGACGATATTTTAAGAATAATATATAAAGTAACTTTTGAAACGTATAATACAAAAATAAAGTAGGTAAGTAGACACGTACAAACATATTTCATATTAAAATAGAGTTAGAAATATACATAAAAAGTTATTATGAATTTCATCACAATATTTTAAAATAGGTCGTGATTAAATAATATCAATTTCAAATTGATTTTGAAATGACGCAATAAAAAAGCGAATTGCGTTTTCTCTTTAACAATCTAGCAACTAATAAATAAGGTTTTATTTGTCCTTTATTAAGTTACAAGGTAAAATGTTGTTGATATTACAACGATCTTACCTGGTTACGTATAAAAAATATATAAACTGCAGTCTTGAAGAAACACCGTATTAGGGGTTATCTGTGGCGCAGACATTTGGTCCATTCGATAATCCAAACGAAAATAAAAAGAAATGCTATTATATATTATAATACGCATCTGAAGGCAACCTATTAAACCATCTCTGAGTATTACTGAATAACTCCTATATTTTGTTTCAAATTATTTGTAATTAAAAAGTATAATTAAATACAGTCTAGTACTCTTTAAAGAGGTATTGTATTAATATATTTAAACATAAGAACTACGAAGCAAAAAATATTTAGATACACTATGAAACGAAACATTTATACACTAGCAGCTGCTGCCCGCGACGTCGTTTGCGTGAACGCTATTATCTGTAGTATATTTATTATCTGTGAACGTTGTTACAGAATGCGTTGAAGAAATAAAGGTTCACTGCTCGTTCCCCGTAGGTGATAGCGATATAATATGTAGCCTATATGTTGATCCGACTTCTTAATAATATTCGTGCCAAATTTGAAATAAATCCATGCAGTACTTTTTGAGCTTATCCCGGACATACATACAGACAAACAGACAAAAATTCTAAAAACTATATTTTGGCTTCGGTATCGATTGTAGATCACACCCCAAGTATTATTTTAAAAAAAATATTCAATGTACCTACAGTTTTGACTTTCCTACCATTTTATTATATGTATATAGATAAATAAAATGTAGTGGCAAATAACAATAAATGCTATTCCGTCAATCGAGAGCTTAAATCTTCTAATATTTTATTTTCTTACAAAGCTTTCACCCGCATCGATTTCATGGATACTGGCTCCGTCTCTATAAACTATAGCGAAACCTTTTACACTTCCTCAATGAACAGGTTTTCTATTAAATCCAACATCAACAACACGGTCAAGCAAACAAAATCTTCAAGTTTATTCAATTAAAATAAATAATATAAATTATGTCTTGTATAGATTAGTGATAAAAATTTTAGCAGCGTCTCTGGTTTAATCGTAATTCCGATTTTCTGCGAAAATAATAAATCCTTTCTTCTGTCAGCAGTTAAACAGTGAGAGATGGAATTAAATCTAGTGTCTCTATTATTAGTTTAGTATTTAACGGTTTATACTCACAGCGTCAGTGGTGTGCCCACAAACACACAATTTCGGCGTTCTCAACCCATCGGGATGAAACTAATGATGACTGTGGCGGATGGTCGGTAACTGACTTAAACCAGTACTGATCTGTAATAAACATAGTCAATAAGAAAAACATAACATATACTATTGGAAAACATTCAGTAGTGACGTCATAGAGGAAGTTGAGAATAGTTATATGGGTAAATATATATAGAAGTAAACTATCAAATAAATTCTTTATATACTTTTCCAATACATCATCCAATATTTGCTGTTTTAAGACTATTAAAATATTTTAAAAAGTTAAGAATTTAAACATATATAGATGTACATAATATATTATGAGTATTAAGACGAATATGATAAAACTCCATTTTTGTGTGTCAGTTTTATTTAATAACACATATAATTTTCATTTATAATAAGAACAACAAATATCCTGTCTGTAGTACACTGAAAAGGGATAACAGTTATAATTATCAGTATATAATAGTTAATAATCAGGTCAATTTAGACATCTAAGGCTACAAAAACTCACATTTGGCTGAAAATATGTAGGATTGTTCTAAACACTATTATAAATGAAATGTGAAAAGTGTTTATCGATCCGACACATGGAAAAAAAATTACCTGGTGTCAAAGGTCACAAAAACGGGTTTTTCGCGATTTTCATCAAAACAATAAGTTTTATCATAAAATTAGTCCAGACAAAAATTGTAGACCAAATAATTATCTATAAAAATGTTTTAATATTTTTTTTCTAGGAGCTACCGTTTTTGTGATATAACGATTCAAAAAGTTGAAAGAGTTGTATTCATCATAATAATATGCACATGTTTCCACGCCACCTTTGAGGTTTTTCCTCGCGTTTTTTAAATGTGGTTTCCCCGATATTCCACTGATCTGTTTAATTGGAAGATATTAAATAATTAAAAATATTGGCAAGGGTTGAAAATGATAAAAGAGGTAAAAAAAAAATAGGAAATTTATCTATCGGAATCATCATTATTTGAAACTTCTGCTTTCTCTTCTCCTTGTTCTTCTTCTTCTTCTTCTCCTTGTTTATCTTCTTCATCCTGAATGCAAGTAAATGGCCCCAATAATGACGCATGTTAGCATCGAATGAATCTTCAATTGTTGGTAATTCAACATTGGATCAATTCCTATATATATATAGAACACTTTCGAGTATAATTTTTACGACACTCCACATGTATGGTCAGTCATCAGCTCTTTCATTACTTGCATTGATTAATATTTTTTAAGTTTAGCACAAATAAAACAATATTCTGATATTTTTTTTATAAAATTCAAAACAGCGCGATACAGATTAAAAAATAATTATAGGTTACAATAAACACGTGTTTTTACTCCGGAGCGGCACTCAAGAAGTCAAGACTAGCTAGAGATAGTTTTGAATGTATTGGCCATTCTAAGATAAAGCAGGTATACAACCCTAGCCACGCAGACAATTAAATGGGAGACAGATGTTACTCAAGGTTAGACTGGCGTATAAAATGAGGTACTGGGTTTCTTTTTACCCGAAATTCCGATATTTATAATATTTAAGTGTAAGTTACGCTGACCGATAGGACGATATTTTTACTTGTATTACAGCTGCAATAATGTATATACGTGGTGTGCTTATACATATTATGACGTTTACAACTCTTTGAACTTTTTGAATCGTTACATCTCAAAAATGGTGGCTCTTAAGAAAAAAAATATTTAGACAATTTTATAGATAATTATTTGATCTACAATTTTCGTCTGGACTAATTTTATGATAAAACTTACCGTTTTGATGAAAATCGCGATAAACCCGTTTTTGTGACCTTTGCCCCTAGTAAATTTCTTTCCATGTGTCGAATCGATACTGACTTTTCACATTTCATTTACAATAGTGTTTTGAACAATCCTACCAATTTTCAGCCAAGTGTGAATTTTTGTAACCTCACCCCTATTATTTGGTCTAATTTAACCGGACTATAATGACAGGAAAAATTATTTGTATCAATGCTTCGTAGCAATAACGTAATTCATTGTTTTTGGACTCCATGGCAACGGCAGTAGGGACCTGGCAAGACCAGTGAAATTGTATAAATTTAAAACGACAAATTATTTGAGTGAACTAATTAAAAAGTCCCAATTCTATTTTTACAATATAAAAAAATCAGTATTTCAAAAGCAATTGACTTATGGCTTAACTTTATTTGAAGATGAAAATATTATTTCTCATATTTGAACATTAAGTTTATTTTTAATGTTAATATTTATACAAGATAAAAAATAATTTAAAAGATAATTTTAGAGAACTATTTTGTCTTGGGTAATCGTTATAATTTGATAAAAAGATAAAATGTGTTAAAAACATTTGTGATACACACACATAAAGAAACTAACAGATTTGAATGAAAAATACAATGTTAATTTTTTTTAACGTTACTTATTTAACATTTTAATTTTTGGAATTTAACTGTAATTGCTTGCCACTCCAATACTTTCTATACATACTAAATAATTTAAAGTGCTAATACACACTCAAATTTGGTCCGGCCGGACCATGTCCGCGCCTCCGCGGACCAAATTCGTTCTCGCTACAGAGAGGACCGTACAAGGAATGTTCATCGTGTATAGGATTGTCACACTTTTATTAATTAAAATTATACAATAGTTATATAATTAATTATAATTATATAAGTAATTATATTAATTATATAATTAATTATATCCGGCCGGATCATGTCCGCGGATTCGAGTGTGTATTTATTAGCACTTTTACTGTTTAAGCTGCCCTGCCTTTATCCATTAGACGTGCTTAGAAAATAACCATTTATGAGAAATCTGTAAAATACTATTTACTTTAATTTTAATCCTTTACTTTTTTCAGTCAATCCAGTCATATAATTATCTTCTCTCGTCACTTTGGATCACAAGATAATAATTGCTTATCTATAATATGTAGGTATGTCTATAATGATTTTTATTCATACATCTATCTATATATCTATATGTATGTATATCTATTTATTTAATTATTACATTATTTTCTATATGTATCCTTTTTGTATACAATAAAACTGTACATCTATACCATCAGCATACCATTTCCTCTGGTATAAGGTTGCCTGGAAGAGATCGCTCGTTAGTGATAAGGCCGCCATTTTTATTTTTTATTTTTTTTGTGATGTTGCTTATTTTATGTGTACAATAAAGATTTATTATTATTTTAATGTTTTCGACAGCGAAAATGTCGTGTTGAATGTGATGAACCCTGCCTAGGTGTAATTTTTTTCTCTTACACATTTAGGTATTTTTAAATTAAAAAAAAGAAAGGTTATAAAAAATCAACCTATAATAGTTGTTATACTTATGTTCATATAATATGTATATTAGCAAATTACAAGTACGCATTACAAGTTTCTTGGTTTTTAGTCTCAGGGAAGAAAAGAAAACAAAAAAAAAAATGGGACCGAAACTATTTTGTTTTTCGATTTTATTATATGTATATCTAATGTATTAATTAAAAGTTATTTTGAACATGAATAACAATACATATACCCCAATTACAAAATAGCTTTCTTTTAATTATAAACACTCCCTCATAGCTCTTCCCGCATAGACATTTATGATTATTGTTCTTCTAATATTATATTGAAAGATTTGTTAATATCGGCTTAGTAGTTCCAGACTCCAGAAGTTGTCCAATATAAAAACAACAAATCATTACTCTGTAAAACACCTATAGATCTTTTATCGCTTTACTACATAATGACGGAATGCATTTTCTTATTGAATACCAAATAACTCTATGTACCAGGTACCTATTACGATATTAAGGGCCTGTTTACCGGTTGCTGATTTAGTTATCTGACGTATAACGGTATCTAACACATAAAATTTTATGATATACTTTTATTTTTTACCGTTTAACTCCACTTTATCTGTTAAATATTTCTATTCACAACTTTTGAATCTACAAGTTGTAGTTTATAAGTTGAGGTGAAACGGGCACTAAGGATGTCTGTCCATTGAAGCGAAGCGAGGCAGCGGAGCGGAGAAACGGAGAAATATTAACCATTAGGATTGGAAAAAATTTTCCATCCGCTCCAGTGGACAAGGGCTCTGCAATCCTATTTACCTCTTGCTGACAAAGACTATCCGTAACTTATGTGCGTTATAAACTTTATCAGCAACAGGTGAAACAGGCCCTAAATTTTTTTAAACTTTCAACTGGGTGGTCATTCGTAACCTTATCTTTTAATGATCATATGGTATCGTTAAGACTGAGATAAGACAATCAGCTCGCGTCATGGTGGCCGTGTGTCATAATATACGATTGAACCATAATCGTAAATTCTAGAACGTTCTATGAAATCAACAGAGACCTTAGTATAGGTTTAAGTAAATACTGAGATAAAATGAATAAGCGCTGCAAGCGTTTATTTTATGCTATTTTATATGGGTATTATTACAGCGTTTCTAGCTGAAATTTACGTTAAAATTGAACTACAGATTTAAAATAATAGATTTCAAGACTTAGTAAAACAAAATTATATCTTGTCGTCGATATTTAAAAAAAATGTTTTTAAAATTTTTTGACGGAAAAATATATTTCAATCTCAATCGTTGAGGACCTCCGGGACACCACATGGACGTCCCAGACAGTGCCACCCTCTTGGTGGCAAATACTGCTATCTTATTTTTGTAAACAACTTCCGATAAATGCAAATTTTATATGCTTTAATATCTTGTATTTAATAAATGCAAAGAAAAATTGTATTTGTCTTTAATTTTATTTATCTTCACAAGTTAGAATTTTTTATAATTATTCTATATTATTTTACTATAATATTTATAATAGAAATATTTGGTATAGATTTTGCTATACCTAAACTCTCTAGTATTCATACAATTAAATTAAAACAATAGTATATGAAAAAAGAAATAGGTAACGTTCGCGAAACTTTCCTATTATGATTTCTTATTAAACTTCTTTTAATAATGCTAATATAAAACACCTGCAGTGTGTGAATGTGTAGAGATGTATCTCTACTAAGTCTAAAGAGTAATAAAGTATGTCGTAGTTGGTATGATACAAATTTTAATATAAAATGATATGTCACGTGTAGGTAAATATCCGCGAAGAATTCTAATTTTAGTTTATGAGTGATGATGTTTTTATGACGCTGATGATTGATTTGTTACGTTCGTAACGAGTGTAGACCATCGTAGGATAATGTTAGGAATGTTTAAAATAATAATTTACAAAGTGTAGAATTGTAGATTAGACAAGGGTCGAATCTAATAAACGAGAGCAATTACCTAAACTGTCTTATCCAAGCATTCTTTTAAATCACTGCAATATAAGGCTTTGAGTGTTCTTAAAGATATAGAATTATATCGTCCTTGTGTAAAAGCGGTATGTAACGACATCTCGACCTTACATCATCGAATTTCTCTTTCGATGTAGCGATCAAATCCCAGTTAAAACGACATCTTAGAATCTTGATTTCTTATTTCATGTTAAGATTCTAAGATATCTTAACATGAAAAACATTTAAAGTAGTAAATAAGTCCCTTATTCTACGATTATATTAATGTCACAAAGGCAGATCATATTCCTCGTAACGGGTTTGATTGATTGATATTCGTGACGTTTTGTTGATATGTCAAATCTGAGTCTTCTTCATTCGTTTGGATACAAATACTAAATAAAGTAAGTCTATTTCAATCTTATTTAATGTGTTTCTTATCATAAATAATGTACCTACATGTAAAATAATACTTTAACAAACCGCGTCTGAAATTTTGATGCTTAATTTTAAGGTTGACTAGTGAATAGTTTTTACTCTTTTATAAAAATAAAAAAAATCGTCGATCCATAGTTCACAGGAAAGTCAATTAGTATAAAAATAGATAGTTTTGCTTTTTTAATATTTCGCTTTTCTTTAATAAAAATCTGATTTTCAATAATTTCCTCAGCTTTATGATCTCAGTAATATCACTAGTTCGTCACATGATCGATAACAGCATAACATGCCGGTGAATGCGGTGAATAATAATAATTATGACTTTACACTACATATCATCTAGAATACAAGATGAGCATAAAAATGAGCATAAATTCATAAAATGTTATCTATCAGACACGTTTTATCTGCACATGTTATTGAGTTATAATTTTTAGTTATGCGTTATCATATCTAGTTGTTAGGATTTCAAAAAAATTTAAGTCTTCAATAAAAATTAAAAAATATATATATTATGTAAAAATAGTTGAAGTACGAATAGGTGAAAAAAAGAACCTCAGTAATTTTCTCAATACTTGTCATATTTTTTTAACTTAAAAATATACTTATCGTATGCTTTGTTTTAAAACTTTAACAAAAGATATTTAGTTTGAAAATTAAGTTTTAAAGCTGAATTTTGATTTAAGTTTTGTGTATGCCGTTTAATATAACAATCTTTATGCCAAATTGCAACCTCACAGTCAGCGAGAACCACATATCGTAGGTAAATGGAGGCAGGTCAGGTAATAGTCCCAAATTTTAAATATATGCTTTTAACTTTTGAAGCCTTCAAGTCAGCGGGATATTTTTTGTATACGGTAAAAGAGCTCCATAATATTTTAAGAAATTTGAACAGTCATTTCTTGATATATTTTTGAAAATAACCAAATTTTCTAGAATTTAGTTTTAAAAACATTGGACTTTAAGCAACCTGCTACTAACAATAGGACGATGTTACAGATGGAGTATGGAACATTATATTAAAATGTACACTTCTATCGAAAATACCCCCTTTTTACTTTTTATTTTTATTACATCAAAATTTTATTGAATACAAAGAATGTAAAGTATAAAGAATGCTATAAGACATTTCTAGAAATTATTTCATGATGAAATACTTAACTGCTATACACTCAAAAGCTATTTCAGACAAGAAAAATGTTTTTTATAATATCCATTTTTCCTTTTTTTTTAAACTAATTTCAATAGAAGACTAATAAGTTGGATAAAGATAAGTTTCTAGTTCTAAATCAAGTGAATCCTATTCAGGCAAACTCAAATGAACGTTTTCGTGAAGAAGTGTACCAGTAATTGTCGTCAAGTCTCAAGAAGCTATAGTTAACAATACCTACACAAGTTAATCGTGCACTTCAAAAAACTTTTTTTTAAATCATGTTGCTTTTACATATCGGTGATCCTGCACCGTTATAAGACATTCACCGCGCCTCTTAAAATTTTCTGTCCACCTAATGGTAGATCTGCCAAAACTTCGCTTTCCGGTAGAGTCACTATTCGCATAGAGTCCCCAACGATCATCGATTCTTCGATCTATGTGCCCGCACATTGCCATTTCAACTTCATGATACATTGAGCTATCGGTCCGATTTTTCAACGGATCTCTTCATTACCGATGAGACCACTTAACGAGAGCTTCCTTATGATACCCATAGTCTTCAACCATGTCTTGTAATATGTTATTTTTAAGCACATCTATTAAAAAACTCTCTATATGTCATTGATATTTGTTTTGAGATCCACTAGGAATTTCTGACAAATGACCATGTCATTGGCGAAGCGAATGTGAGTTATGTACTCGCTGTTGCTACCAAATCCGTTCTAATCAAGCAACTTTAAGACTTCTTACAACGCAACCGCATACAACCGTCGTTAAGTACCTACCTATGTGTCATAAGCAAGATCAATTTCGCGAAACTTATTTTTAGTATCTTCTGAATTTACAATTCTGTTTTTTTTTTTTTGCTTGGGTGATGTTTATTAAATTATATTTATTAAATCTTGGTATAAATTAAGAATTTGTATTTTCTGCGCGGATCTAGTTTATATGTGTACATTTTTGGACCATTGGACCGCCTATAGCACATATATTTGTAGGCCTATAATATGTAAGTTGTAGTTACTATTTTTTTTTCTATCTAGAGAATATTATCGAACTGTATACGCAACTTAGATAAATCAAATTAATAATTATGATATTTAAAAAGTTTATTTATAAACAAGGTACGTACTATTTTAATTGCAAAATTTTCCGAATAGCGAATTTAATACGAAAGCAAAAAAAAAGTATAACTAATTATAAGTTATTTAAAATCTAAACAATGAAAACATATTTGCTTTTTATTCATATCATTATTTATTTTTAGAGCGTAAATAAATTATTTTTCAAAGCAAATAATTACAATGGTAACCGTAACCAATAGAACTATTAAATTCTTGTAAGTTTTTATAATTATAAATTGACTATTATATAATATAAAGTAGGTATATACGTTATTAAATTGTTTTATTTGTTTGCAGTTTCTGAAAATTTACAAAAAATACGATTTCTCATACAATTTTCTATTCTAAGGTGATTAATGTTCGAAAATATTTTCTCCTTTAAGTGAGCCCAAAATAAAATACTTTTATCAGTTTCAAAGTAGGTAGGTATTTGTATAAAGGACTATTATTACAAAAGCCGTTCGCTGTGATATCAGTTATTGTTGTTTTAATAAGTGTATGTAACAATAACTTAATAAAATAATATATATGCGATGACTCAATTCTGGTCTTTTTTTGTAAATTATTAAAATCATGTTCTATTCAAAATAAAAAGAAATTTTTACCGTCGGTTTTCACTAACATGACAAGAAGTTATAAAAACTATTACGATTTTTTATTGAAACAATCTTATCTTTTGATAATCTTTCAATAGCAATAAACCTACAGAATAGATACTCATTACAAGTGAGTTATCAACAAATTCCTGGAAAGGCAATTCTCTAAACCATTTCTATGTACTAGAATTGGACATATCTCAAATGTGCCTTTATATAATATTATACATGGAATTCGGAAATCAGTTATGATCCTATAAGCGTTGATATATTTTAGTACCAATAGTTTTGGACTAAACTATCTTTACTAAAATATACCGTATGACGCGTATTTATTAAGAAAAAACTAAAACTTTTTGTGTATAAACAAATTGCTTACTACTACTAGTAGTTTTTTTTCTTGTTTTTTTTTTTTTTGTGACGCAGGGGAATCCATTTACGGATGATATCCAGGACGCCCGGGTCGGCAATCCTAGACCTATGTCGGACTCGACACTTTGGGAGTGCAATACTGTACTAAGCCCCTGCGGGAGCCTTCAGCCGCTTTCATTGGAGGGTCCCGGATCTGCAGGCAACAGGATCCCTCCAGCGACAGGCTGGCTTCGGCGATAAGGCCAGACTTCTTCTACATGGGGACTGTCCGGCTAACCTCTGAACAGTCCCGACGACGTCGTGTCTAGCAGGACCGGGTTCCCATCCCGGCCCGACACGGGCACAAGGGCGTTACTGGATGCGCATTAAGTAGCGCCTCCTACGCACCCCCATTCGTCGCCCGCGGATGGAGGCCACGTCGGCGGCCTCCTCTCTCCTCCGCTCGTCGGCCTCCTTCTGGGACATTACTGTCTCGCAGAAGGAGACCATCGCCTTCCAGGACTCGTCGTCGCCGAGCATCGCGGTGATGATGCTCGGGAGCGACAAGTCCCCTCCGTACCATTCTAGTAGTTGACATATTAGACGTATTTTATAGACTTATTTCATAAATATATCTGGTGTTAACCCAACATTTTTTAGCATTTATTAAACATAATTTACTACTAATGTATCTAATACAAGTAAAAACTTAGCACAGGAAAATAATTTAATATTTTGATTTAAAAGTTAAAAACAAAATGACTAATATAAGACTTGGCAATTTCTTGTAATGTAGAGAGACACGTATTCGTTATAGTTAGCCAAGCGCTTACTGATATTAATTTGAAAAAGAAAAAAAATGGAGAAACAATCACTTATCGTGTTGTATATTCTATTTGCTTAAATTTCAAAATCATGTAGTAATTTATTCAAAGTTATACGACATTAAATATAATTATGAATTCGATTACTTATTAAATGTTTAATTATTTTATTATAAAAAAAAGTTTCTATTAAAAAATAAAATTATAGATAAAGCGTATTACTTGGTGCGGAATCACTTAGTTGATAAAGATGTGTGGACTTAGTGGCGCTGTATTTCATGCAAGATATTACCTACTAAATTTGTACTAAAACACAGATTATATATTATTTTCAAAAAGTGACTGCCGAGTTTCTTGCCGATTCTTCTCTGCAGAATCTACATTCCGAATCGGTGGTATCTTTACTTTTACAAAAATAATAAACACTTTAAAGTTTTGATTTGTAAAATGACGATTCGAATGTGCTCGTGGGGCCTATTTGAATAAAGTTGTTTTAGATTGATTTAAAAAAAAAGATACGCACAAATACGATGACTCTACGTGCCTTTAATATTGTATTATAAGCAGAAAATTATTATTTGTTACGACAAAAGTGTGTATTTAAAATAAAGTTATTTAATACTATGATTTTTCAGATCAATAATAAATAATTATTTCATTTGTTTTATTTTATTTATTTTCCGTCTTTTTATGAACATTTCACTATTGTAATATAATCCAATCTTATCAATTAAATTGGATAAGGAAAAAAAGGAGATTTTTTTGTAATAAATATTTAATATCAATAAATCGTTTTTATTTTCAACAGAAAAGTTTTTTATTTCTTATTTCAAGAATCAAAATTATTACTAAATTCTCAAATAGAATCTTTAAATATTTGTAACACACCCAAACACAATTTTTTATCTCAGTTTTCAACGAAAACATATCGCCAAATTCTTTTCATAAATTCCAATATAGTAATTACGTATATTTCCATTATACCTATTACGTAATTTTAAAATTAAATCATAAAATAAAATATTATTATATACTTTTCTATACTCAATTCTGATATTTGGATTTAGAGTACCTATTTAAAGATACTCGTATTTCCGGGACACATGTTGGCCTTCTGAAAACATTTATCATAATTTGCAATGTTAAATTTGTAATTTGAGTAATGTATATTCAATAATTTACTTGAGAATATTATACATATTTGTAAAAAACATAATTAATAAAGCAAATAAAAAAATAAAATATATTTAATATAAAAGTCCTGGATGTTACTGATTTTTAGTTGAATAATAATTGCTATAAAGCAGGACAAAAACGGAATTAGTCCTTCTGTTGTCGGAAAGTAAAAAAAAAAAAATATACGTTTTAAAGTAATAAAATAAATATATTATATTATTGCCATAAGTATGTTCAGATTTTATTTACTGTTAATTTATAAATTTACGAGAGCAAAACGGAACTATGTTAAAGAAAGCATATAACGCTACAAGTATAAAGGTGTCTAATGTAAACAACTTTCATAAGTAAGACTTATATAACATTTGAAATTTTGTATTTTTATTGAAATTATAATAGAGTAGCTTGAGAGTAAAGAGTTGCTTGCAGATATACCTAATCGCGTAAAGGAAGGTCATAAATAGTAGGTATGCCTGAAGTTATAAATACTGAATTGCATACAGAATGACTGGTAAATTACTATCAATATTTAATGAGAATACTCAGTACATGATTCTCATTCGAATTATGTAAAAAAAAAATTGGTACTTAATTTTTGACCAAATTTTCATAAATTTCAATTCAAATAAATGAAGCGTTGACACTTTTCCAGTCATGCCGGCGGCACGTGCACAGGTGTTGTACTGTGCTGTTTGTTCACACCTAATAATTGCCAAAGTTCACATCATTTACCTAGTCAACACAATTGTTTCTTAAACGAGTAAAATATCTTAGTATTTTTGCCTATCCTAAGCCAGGATTAAAGTATTAAGGGAGACTGGATCATGGTTGTTTATCCTGCTACCCTGTTAACACGTGGCGGCGTTTGGATGAAGGTAAACTACCTGTTTTGTGTCGAAAGTGCAGCTAGCTGCTAGGGTGTCCAGACGACGCGTAAATAATTAGATAATTATTGAGTAACTTTACTTAAAAGTTTATTAATATTTACCTATTTTTTTACATAATTCGAATGAGAATCATGTACCGAGTATTCTCCTTAAATATTGATAGTAATTTACCAGTCATCCTGTATTGCTTAAACATTATATTTAATTGTATTAATAACATTTAATGATTACTTTCAATTAATCTGTAAAGTTATAAAAGTTCCATACATATTTCTATCACAAAGTTCACCCCTTTGAAGACGGAACATTAATTACTTTAATAAAAAGTATAATAAGGCGCTTGTAGCTTTACTCTTATAAAAAACTTTCATTAAACACATTCAAATATGTCAATTTATGTTAGCTAGAGAGCTAGTGGCAATTTAGGTATATGATTTCATTGTCTAACTAATAGAAATATTAGACTTAAAGGCAGAAACGATGTTTTGATTTATTGATTTTTTTTTTGTTGTTGTTGTTTTAAAATTTATCCCCCATAGGGAAAGGCAAAGGACTATAGTCCATACAGCCTAGACTATTTTTTTGTTTTGTTTTTTAAACATTTTTTCAACAATACAGATTATCAATACAACATCATTGTAGTGGCAGAAGTAATTTTTTTATCTCTTATACTATAATTTCAATAATTATTCTAATCTGCCTGCCGATGAAGTAATTTTTTTTTAAATATATATTACAATAATAAGAAAAAAAAATACTCTAAAACACAGCAGGAAAATCTTCAGCCTCAATCAATATTTATTAAGATTATCGATAGAAGCGATAATATCGTTTAAGATTTTTATAAACATTTTTTGAAAGCTCCTATTGATACTGCAGCAATTAATGAATGTCGGAAATTGTTTAAAATAATTATTTTGACGATGACGTATTTGACGTCAGACGATGAAATCATATAAAAATTATTATTGCCACCAGCTCCCTAGCTATGTGTTCATACTCTACGTTGTAATCATTTAAGTTTAAAAATATAGAAAAATAATTATTGTGTGTACTTTTCCGTAGCCATCTTATCTCATCCATAGTCTCGCCATTGATAACATTGGACAAACCCATCGATCATTGGTTTTGTTATTGACGTATGTACTAACAAAACCAATTGTTATCAATATGTGAATACACGAATGTAGTGATTAAAATAGGGACGATAACTCGGAACTGTGTTAGCTTGTGAAAATTCCAACAATTCAAGGTAGACTTGTCTACTAAAATATGTCAATTATAATTTATATACATTTTATTTTGCCGTATTTGCAAAATACGTAAAAATTTGACAGTGATATTTTCAATATTCTAATATTTTTTATTTTATATTAATGATTCGTTACGTTTGCTTCGTAACGTGTTCTAAATATACATAACCACGTGTTCTTAAATAGTTTGTGGGGACAATGTTCGGAACATTCGTTCGCAAAACGATTGGGGTCAAGTGCCTCACGTCTAGACAGTATCCCCATCAAAAAATATTCAATGAACCTTCTCCACAACGTCTTCTAAATAAATTTCTCATGCTTATTGATATAATTGTGGTAATGTATGAGTAGTGGGATAATTATTTTCTAAAAATAATAATGTTTAATGGGAGAAATCTAAGCTTGAAATTTTTTAAATATTATAAACTAAATCATAATGAATTCGAAGACATTGTAGAGAAAGTGTAGGGGCGTTAAGAACTAGAATTATCTAAAACTGCGAATAAGTACTAGGATTCCATGGTATCACACGACTATTACTTTAATTGACCCATTTCCATGGAAATCTTTGCTTTTAAAGTTGTGCAATATGTTCACAATGAGTAACTAATGGAAAAATAAATGATAAAAAACTTACGTTTGCATCGATTTTCCTCTCGAGTATCAGGTAGCCTTTGACGTAGATCACAGCAAGGGGACTACATTTGAATAGGCACTTTTTAAGGGCTTTCGTGCGAACTACAATGAGCCCTACAGAAACACGACCGTACTTGGTTACATCAAAGTGACGATTACACTAAACGTAGCGCGCTCGGAAATCGTCGCGGTCGCAAGCGCATGACTCTAGTTCCTTCTCTAGCCGGACGCGATCCGTGAACACTTCACTTATGTACCAAATACATCATTTTAATTTGATTATATTTTATTCAACATAAAATTTAATAACACCTGCAATATAGTTTCTTACATTAATAATTTCAAAAAAAATCTTTAATTTTGATGAATACTATGTGGATAATTGAGGTAGAGAAAAAAAGCATAATTAATAATATTATTATTTTTTCGTTCACACTCACTACCTTTTTTTTTTCGTTTACATTCACGATTCACGAATAAAAAATAATTTACTTAATGAACGAATATATATTCAGCGCTATCTATTAGGCATTACAAGAACTCTTTACTGCCGAATACATTTTATAACTTGTTTGGCCTCTAAAACTTAGATGGCGTTAAAGATGCAATATTGTTACTGAATATAATTTTTTAAAATAAAATGGTAGATATAAATAAGTAGATATTCATATACAATTTTATATTCGTGTCTTAGTTACGCATATTTATTACATTTTTCTAATTATAAATTAAAGGAAAATTTTATATTTTATTCAAAATTTAAACTAAAAGAGGGTAGTTACAAAACTATTAAAGAAATGTTTATAACAAATCTTTTTTCTTTACAAGCTGCACAGATTAATTTTTCAAGTCACCATTCATTAAGAATTTCATTAATAGTTACTCGTGTTTTATATTTAAAAATGGATGTTAGGCAAGCCCTAATCGATTCCAGCTATGAAAGATGTTCATTTCAAGAAACATTACCAATACTGTCCTATGCGGTAAGTAGCATGTGATTATTTAGGCACTATTTAATAAATTCGACGCGATTTGTTATTATTTAATCATATTGTGTCACTGCTTACAATAATAATTTAAGAGTTAAAAAGTTAACTGTTGTAATTATAGATTATATAAATTAATATAATACTTATTGATACGGTATTTATATTATTAGTGAGTAATGTTTTCAATAAAGACTAATATAACATAACACTAAAATAACCATAAATGTGATATCGACTGCACTATTGTAATAAGAGGCAAAAAGAAATTAATAATTAGGTCTAAATTTAGATAGCACGACAAATCATGATTAATCTAAGTACGTAAAAGAATAGTACCTCCTCCTATTCAAGGATTTATATATATCAAGATAGCTTTTTAACTTCTTAACCGATTAAGATGACAAAAATAACTTTAATTTTAATTTAAAAAATAATGAAAAAATTAAAAATTTGATTATTTTAAATTCTTTTAAATGACATATTCGGAAATAATTAAATATCGTGTCTTATTTTGTACTTGTTTACACAAATATGTATATTAACATTACTTGATGGTAATTTTATTGTTTCAGAGACCAGTGTCTAAATTCCCTTTAGTTAGAGAGAAACATAAAATTGAGCCGGGTAAGACACTACAATTAAGCTTTAATTATAATTTTTACTCTTGTTACGTCCCAAAATTAATCTTAATTTTAAAATGAATTGTAACAAATATTAAAGACACTAATCAAATTTTGACTTGTAGGTATGAAACATATTAGTACATTTGTATATTTTCGTATATATAGTATCTAAAAATATTTAAAATTAATGGTCAAGTAATTTATCCGTTGAATTGTAAAATATTTTTCTTGCAATTGAAATATTTTTTCTTATTGAATTGAAACTAAAGTTATTAGTATTTAAATGTATGCTATAAGAGCGTATCATTGATTAGTAATGTGGGATATAAAATGTGGGTACATTCCTAAAATCAATCTGATTAATTATTGTAATGCAGCGTTAGCTATTAGACTTAATGTCTGTTTAAAGCTTGACCTTATATTAATACCACTTTTTTCTTTTTGTTTTCTTTTTGATTTATTGATCTAAGTAATAAACAATGTCAATATAATTAATATCTAATGTTTTTAAACGTGCTTACCTCACAGTTACCCTTTTATCGGCCCGATTACAAATATTGATTACATTTGATAGATAAATTATTTAGGAACTTATTATGAACTACCTATCATGTTAAAAGTCTTCGAAGCTAAATTAAAAACACAAGCAACGCGAACGACGCGGATGAAAAAATAATAGCGTATGTAGTAGTAATATGGGTTAGCACTCTTTTGAACTAGCTATTGCCCGCGATTTCATTCGCATGGGAATTTGACTTATTACTATGTAAATTGATCAAGCCTTATTATGGAAAAGGCACTACAATTTTATGCCTAGGGACTATTTATTTTTCTAGCCTCTGTCATTCTCTGCCCCGACATTACCACTATGCAAAAATCAATCATATATACGGAAACCGTATAAATAGTTATAAAAAAACAAAAAACAAAATTAGTTTAAAATTCCAAAAAAAAAATTATAGCCTATCGTTAGGGGAACCTGGGGATGGTTGATCCCCTTTTTGATTTTGGACTATATTTTTTTTATTTTTTACAATATTAGAAAACTTTTTTGGTCAAAAGATTCAGAATTTATCTATTCAATGATAGTTTGAATAGAAACAAGATCGTGCTACAATTTAACTCATTATTTAATTAAATACCATACTGTAGACTTTTACCATGTGTCTCATTTGTAAGGGAGACTTGTTTACCCCTGATTGGGAGCCTTGATCCCAGGGGGATCAAATCTCCCAGGGACGTGGGACACTTGGTAAGCCAATTTTTACCGTGTCTCCCCAAACTTGATTCTCATCGAATAAATAACTTAATTTGCAGTCAACAGTGTGTCTAGAAATAGGAAAACGTACAGCAAATAGATATTTACCGTATCTTCCATAAATAGAAGTTTGATTCCCACCGATCAGATGACTTTATTTGCACGAATCAAATCTCCCATAGTTGGGGACACATGATAAACAGATTTTCAGCGCGAATAACATACTCAGAGGGTTGATTCCACATTAATTATTTGACTTGAATCACAGAAATAGTACTAATCTGTCATAATTTAAATAACTAACTGTATTATTCTCCAAATAATAACACACAACTGGTGATCACTTTCTTTACTATGAAAAAATTTAAACATCATTTTCTTCTAACAATTAGAATTCGACTAACAAGCTGACTCTTTATAATCTCCAAAAACATTAAGTTTGATATAATCTTCCAAATTATTTAACCACAGACAGAACAGACCGTAACGAACTGTCCTCTTTCAGTAGATGTAACTTTAGATACATGTTTGAGGCTACGACAAGCAACAGTTTTCTTTGGTTTATGGACTGTTGTTAAACCCGTTTCATCAATTTTGTATATTTGCTGCAGCTCAAAGTAGTACCTATCCATGAGGCTTTTAAGTTATCGAAGATATTTAATTTTTCTTTGGCTACTGGTGTTCTTTTTTTTAACATTCTCTTGATTTATATTTTTGCGGCATGATTTCCTAAGGAGAGAGCAAAAAGTTGAAAAAGTTTTACCTAACTATGGAAAACTATTTGTATTTTTATATTTTTGTTTTTAAAATTTTATATTTTTTCATATGACATATCACTCGATGTGACGGCAATTTATTTTTTGACATTTTTGGTGAAATGTATCCTTTGTCACTTGATTATAATAACGAATCGATCGACACTTTGTTCGTCTAAATTGGTTCAATAGTTTTCCCGCTACAGTACACACATCGAGTACAAACTTGCATAGTGGATATATACATAGACTGCTAAAATCATAACATTTCCTTTTGGCTTTGTCGTAGTTGGATGAAATATAATATATCATCGATAGCTTTATGAATCGTAGGTAAGACTTGATCCCTCATTGGGACACAAGATCCCGGGATCATCTCACCCTCAAATAAAAGGACTAAGTCTCCCCATAAATAGTAAGGTTATAAAACATGCCATACTCAAAACTAGTGGTCACGTATTTTAATGTAATAAAGGCCAATCTACACTTAAATAAACGACTAACAGAATAAACACGACTACTTATAGTATTTCCTTCACTTTTCATTAAATAAATCCAGTTAAAACTTACCGAGAATTAAGTATGGCACGACACAAATATTCCACCGTCCGTCATTTGCAAACTAGTGATATTAGTCGCAACGCGCCAAGATAGAAAGTGAAGTTAGGCATAAATGAATGAGTTCTGCTGTCTTAAAAAAATGTATCACGTTTGTTAGAACTAGAAATCAAGTTTACCAAGTGTCCCCTAGGGATCAACCATCCCCAGGTTCCCCTATCCCATTCCGAGAATAGGCTCAAAATTCGTTCGGGGAGTAATATTTTTGAAAATAAAAAAAAAAAAACGAAGGTTAAAACAATCGTAAAATCGCTGTTTTAAGTTTAAAATAAAAAAAAATCAAATTTATAATGAATAATTTTTTGCATAATTTTTTTACAAAATTCCTCAAAAAACACGAATTAAAAAAAAAGTCTTAAAACGGACAATTTTCCAGTAAGTTATTGCTCTATTTTAAAAAAAATCCCGGAAATTTAAAAAATTTCATACCTCCCGATCGGCTGGATGAAAAAAATCATAAAAATCTTTTTCTAGGGGTACAAAAAAGTACCCCAATTTCAGCGAAATCGGAGAGGCAAATTCCACTGGTAGGACGAGTTGGTATGGAATGCCCCATATATATAAAATTGTCATATCTTATAATTAATATATGTTTGTTTATGTATGTTTTATATAATATATTATAGTACCTACCTCTATGCCAAATTTTATCCAGATCTGTCCAGCCGTTCTGGCCTGATTAAGTATAAAATAAAGCATTCATCCATCCAAACTTTCGCATTTATAGTAATAATAAGATGGTTTGGCTTCATGACTAAGATTTTTTTAATATTTCGACAATAATTTTTAATTTATCTGTTCCTTAAGTTTTATTTATTTTGTTTTTTTTTTTTTAATTTGGTATCATAATTTGTATGTATTACAAAATCACAAAAATTCCATGTTCCCCTTTTCTTTTTTTTATAAATTTTAATATGTATGTTTAAAAATAGATAATTTCTGTTTTTATGTTACATGCGATACTCACCTTAATAAGTAGGTAATGCATTTAGTTATAGGTAGTTTATAAGAAAATCTATATAACTTATATGATGTAATTACCTCTCATCTAAATAAATACATAAAAGTAAATTCAATAAAAGTGCCTTTAATCTTTACGTTTCTAAATTTAAAAAAAAGAAATCTTTACCAAATTGAATAAATATATATTTTGTACCTAATTTAAAATTGTTATATTTTCCTTTGGAAGAAAACGAATTATTTTCAACTTCTATTGAAAACTGGGTCAAGATTGTCAATTCCCGACGTAGTACTGCCGCCCTTTTAATTTTACCTTTTCTATTTATTTTATTTGAGTAGCTTAAATACCATTGGTATGTAACTCGGTGACTTAAACATTCTCTGTGAGAGTTTGACGTCTTTTAATATGATATATAATTTTATTACCCTTTTCACTTATCCGTCACGTCTGGGTGTGTGTCCTTGTGCGTCTCCGAACGATCGTTACTCATGGTGGGCATATTATCCGCCAACCCGCAATAGAGCAGCATGCGGGATCCTTCTTCTATATGGGGAGAGGATTTCGCTCAACAGTGGGTTGTTTACAGGCTGATACAGTACGTTCAAAATAGTATTTGATTTTCTTGAGGCATTTCTACCACTACAGGGTCATTCGTCAGTCTGTCCATCGCTTGTTCACAAACTATACTAAAAATGAATAAAAGCGTAGATGTATCACTAGTTCTCACCGCTAATTTCCTACAATTTGTAATAAAAAACTTACACTTGTTCGCGTCAGTCACGAGTAAGAGTACTATCAAGCCCACATAGACCAAAAATGGCTTGTAGAGGCTTAGTAAGCGTAGGTACTGTATCAGCCTGTAAACCACCCACTGGTGAGCGAAGGCCTCTTCTCCATATAGAAGAAGGGGGTTAGTTAGCGTGTGGACTCGGTATGAAAATAATACCCGAATTCAATTAAACCATTATCTAACACCTCTTCAACTTTTGTATGAAATTAGCATGTCTTTAAAAATCATTACCCTCCATGTTTGTAATAATTTCTTTAATTTTGTGATTTTTTCGGATTCCTTTTTCGTCATTATTATTAGCGATGTGTGGTTGAATTTTTTTTCTAAGTGATAATTATTTATTATTAGCTACCAAGCCCTAATTAATGTCTATTGTTGTCTAAGAAATGAAAATAATTGGATCTAATCATTTAAAAACATATTTATCGTGTACTGAATACCTTTTGAACGTAATGATTTTAAGTTTCTACTTCATACGTATCAATTCCTTGGCTCGTACTTTTAAAAATTAATAAATGAATTACGTATTATAAAATATTCGCAGATGTTTTGTTGGCCGTTAAATTGGATCCCGCTGTACTGGAGGCTCAAGTGACCATTGACAATGGTGAGAAAACTGTAAGCAATGAACAAAATCACACTCAAAAGACGAAGCCCCTGAATAAAAAAAACAGTATGTATTTATTTTTGTCTAAAATTTTTTGATAGCTTTTAATATTTTTTTACAATCGAAACATTGTTTTGATGACCCTGTTGATATAACACGTGGTTCTTTGACAAAAAGTTACGTATTCAAAGCTGAGCTGTCACCGTTGAGTTTTTAATAATTAGTTTTAAAATTGAATGAAGAAAAGGAAGATTCTATATGTCTTGAAATAAATTCCGAGACACACATATTAATAAGTTAGATTTAGTACCACTTTTACTAAGTGGAGGAAATATTTACCTAAGTTTGTGATAGGCTGTTTCGGTACAGTTGGAATCTTGTTTGTATTCTACAACATAAAAGTACAAAAATTCTTCAAATGTTACTTACAGCCATGGGCATGGCAGGGGGTGCCAGGGGTGCACTTGCACCCCTTGGGAATCTCGGGATCAACAGGAATTATTGAAATAAAAAGCCGTCTGTTGGAAATCATTTTTTTATTCACAATAATTAGTAGGCAGTAATTACACAATTCTCATTTAAAAAGCAACTGCAGCCGGCGGGGTTTTTGACCGAACTTATAAATAACGGCAAAGAGAAAGATTGTAAGAAAACTAAAATCTGCACCACCTGGAAATTATTTCTGCCGGCGCCCATGATTGTAGCTGATATCGTACTTTGTCATAAACAAAAATACTATACGGAAAACTAAATTATCGCAAGGAATTCTGAGACTTGTGACTAGAATTAATTAAAACATATAAAAACTATAATTACTATAATAAAAAATCTGATTATGGCATCTATAAATAAATTAATTATTTACCTTTATTTATATTTTGTAACATTATAAACTGTTCACCAATAAAAAAATTAAATATGACTATACCTGAACACCTTTCGTTCTGTCATCGCCGCCTCCCTATACCCGTTCATTACTTTTACCAATAATGGCAACTGATCACGTATCATCATGACCCCAAGTCTTCTATTGCTACTCTGTTACAATGGTATTAACACAATCAGGCTCAATAACGTAGACAACACACGTGCACTTACGACGTTATTATGAAACCATTGAAAATTGGAGTCAAGATGACTCGTCTACACATTTAGCTTATATATATAATATATATAATAACTAAGTTTTTTCGTAAGTTTTTAGATCTATGATTAATATTCTGTATGTTATGTTTTCAGGGTCTACATATAATTCGGAATTTGATAAAGCCATGTGTTTGCAACGAGCTGCACTTTTTTCTTTATCATCAAATCAATTCAGTCTCTTGATGAACTACGCAGACACACTCCGTCAGCAACGTCTATCTCTACAAAAAGTCTTAGTGAGGAAATATTACTTTTATACAAATTTAATTTGATATAAAACTCTTGTTTAATACAATTTATATGGCAGGAGTGTGGGTTCTGCAAGAACAATGGTCAATCAGAAGTCTGGTACACAACCCACGCCCTGAGAGACGGTAAAGGTCGGGTGCGATGTCCCATTTTGCGCGCCTTGTCCTGTCGTCGTTGTGGCGCCACAGGTGACAACGCTCACACTATCAAATATTGCCCTCAGAGATAAAGACAAGGTATTTAATTTTCACTTGTGCATCTTTGAAAATTTATTTTACAATGATAAATATAAAATAATACCCCTAATTAAAATAAATAAAACAAAAATATACCTTATGTTAACTACCTTATAATATTTAGCTAGAAGGTACTTATTGAATACCGAAAAATAAAATTAGTCTCCTAATTAAAACTTTCTTGGAAACAACCAACGATTTTAATGAATGTCTAGACATTTTTATCACGATGCTTAATTTTCCAGAATAAAATTAGATTATACCTGTATTTAAAGAAAATTTTTAAGATACTTTCTACCAATAAAATACACGTGATTTGGATTAAGGAGAAGAGGGAACTCTAAAACCTCACCACGTATTACCAGAGGGGGTATGGCTAAAAAGTTGCTAAAAAACATCACATGATTAATGGACGTCTTCTTACTAATTTATTATCTTTGATCAATATTATATTAATTGTATTCAAAATAATAAATAAATAATAAAACATAAATTAAATTAATAATAATCTTTATTTACTTTTGGTCAATGGCATTTTTATTTATATTTATGTGCTTCGGGTTTTTTATTTTCATTACGAGTCTTAATCTTTGACCATAAAATATATAAATTTCAGACAAAAGAAAAAAAAATTATATTTCTTGAATACTAATAATTTATACATATATATATATATATATATATATATATATATATATATATATATATATATATATATATATATATATATATATATATATATATATATAATATGTGTGTGTGTGTGTGTGTGTGTGTGTGTGTGTATGTGTGTGTGTGTGTGTATATATAAGTATATAGGTACTTATTTAATAATACATATTATGTAACTTCTATTTTTATAAAAACACATTGTGTTGATTATAATTTTTATTGTAAAGGATAAAATGTTTAGCGTCTGTTCTTGGATTTTGTTAGAACTGTAAAAACTACACAAGTATATTGTCTTTGTTATTATAAATTATATCTTGAGTTTACTTTTCATTCATTTCTCATTTCAGATTAGACAACCATGACAACTGTGCTTCTGTTTGTTTATTTTAAATAAAAAATATTTTTGTAAGCCTATCTTTTTTTTTCTATATAAATGTCCTAAGCTACTTATTTTAAGAATATAATATAGGACGTAGTTTTTTATTAGTATAAAAGTAATTTATTTCGTATACAAATTACCAGATAACTTCAACCCACATAATATATTAAGGAGGAAGAGTTTACATGTTTATTTATTTTTTGGAATAGGTAAGCTACTTAGTTTGACAGATTTAAAAAAATATATTTGCGTAAGAAAGCCTGAAGAAGGTTAGAGGCTGTAACCATGGAAGAGAAGTCTGGCCTTTCGGCCGAGGCCAGCCTGGAGGGATCCTGTTGCCTACAGATCCGAAACCCTCCAATTAAAGCTGCTGAAGGCTCCCGCGCTCTCCGCGCTGAAACCTGCAGGGGGTTCAGTACGGTATTGCACTCGTAAAGTGCCGAGTCCGACATAGGTCTAGGACTGCCTACCTGGGCGTCCTGGATATCATCCGTAAATGGATTCCCCCGCGACACAAAAAAAAGGTTAGAGGCTGTAACACATTAGGCCATGGCTCATAACGGGGAAGTGGTAGCCATAAACGTCTTACAACGTTTACAACACGCTGGCCTTCCATTACTATCATAAAATTATAATTGTATATTAATTTCAGTTTCATTCAAAACTACATTATATATTAACTAATGTAATGTGTGTTGTATAACATAAATAAATTAATATTACGTGGATTATTTCTAAAGATTTTCTTGAAATATAGCTTTCAAATAGTGGTAGAAACATTAAAGTCGATTGTGCAGTTACAAAATTTTTCGACTACATGCAAAATAGCATAGACAATATATTTTTACAAATAACAGATTTTATTAATAATCTTGTAGTGTTGGATCTAAATATTACTACACTATTTGAATATTATTTATAATACAGAGGAAAGTCTTCAACATATATTGCAGCAATTTTGAGCAAACCTGATATTTTTAATGTTAAGGACGAACTTCCAAACACCTTACATTTGTCTAATTTCTCTATTTTTTTTCCACTTTTTTTCTACTGATAAGCGACCTCATGAGTACAACCGTATACTACGTATAAAATAAATCACAATTGAAAAATAAAGTCACTTTTTATTTTGCCTAAATTCGGAACTCGTTATTAAAATTATAATATAAATAAAATTCTTTGCTCTCTTACCATTTTAAAGGGTAAAAAAATAATATATCGTATTAATATTAGACATAATTAGAACATTGCTGAAAATACACAATACTGGGCAAATTGGACCAATTTCATGATACTAAAAACATACTGAAATACGTTCTCTCGAATTAGATCTGCGGCATGCGTAAGAGGAATCAATGTAGTACAAATTATTATTGTGTTATTGATATCTTTCCTAGATTGCTTTGTGACACGTGCATTTGATAGATTATGGTGAAAAAGGAACTTTGATAACTTAAATAGGTACATATTTTCTTACTTGCTTAATAGATCTGTCCTCCGCATAACCTTAACAAAATTATTTATATTCTTTATCTATAGCTATCTCCAAGTGTTTAGTGTACAATGAGTATTGAATGTAGGTATTTAAAATGATAACCATATTTAAGTCATCAGAAATTGAAATCTTGATTTATTAGTATTATTAGTAAAAAAATCGTAAGTTTTCTTAATGACAAAACAAGTTGCTATATATCTAAAAAAATTAGACACAAATGCTTTAAACTACACCGGAAGCCAGAAACAACACGTACAAGATTTACACAGTAATCTATCTTCTTAGTGATTTTTAATCTTAAATGACTAGGCGGCAATAAATGTTCGGTTTCATTCACAGTAATATAATACCTCTATGGAAGACAATAAGAGCTATAAATGCTTATGTCCACAGTCTGTAATAATACAAAAGTCAATTATCCACTGCCATGACCGTGACAAGGAAACCATGCAAGCTGGCTTTCATTACATTACAAACTACGTTAGGTAAGGTCAGTGGATTTATTTATATTATGTTCCGATGTATTTGTTGAAGCAGCGGCTATTTTCGATCAATGTACCTACATCATTCATGTTTAAAAAAATTACATAATATTACAGTCTCAGTCAAGACTTCGCTTATTAATGTTAAATAGTTCAATTATCAAAATTTATCATTCACTGTGATGACTTTTTATAACTTACAATTCATAGGTTTATTTTTTCATAAATAAACAACGTCGATGAATCAGAAATGAGTTTGGTAAAATATTATTAAGCATTTTGCGGAATATATGACGTCTATTTTTTTGTAATATAGTTCTTTTATTCAACATTTTTCCCTATAATTACATTTTTAAATATATTTATAAAAAATACAAATAAAAATATTTAAAAATATAAAAAAGGTATTCCTCCGGTGGCAGGTTGAGTCCCAGGCCATCGGTGGTTAAGGCTCCAGGCTGAGGAACCTCCTCACAATGCGGGCCGTTTCAAGTAACACAGCCTTTTGAATCCGACCCTTGATCCAACAGTCGAGCGAGAGTTTCTTAAGGTGTTGGTCGAAACTCTTCGCTAATAGGCCATTGACCGACACAACAATAGGAACAATTATTGTTGAGTCCACATTCCACATGGCGGTAATCTCGTGGGCAAGGTCTAAATATTTACTTAATTTTTCTTTTTCCGCCTTTACGAGATTATCGTCATGCGGGATTGTAATATCAACAATAATAGCTCGGCGCGTTGATCGGACTACTAGCACTATATCAGGTTTATTGGCTGCAATAAATCTGTCAGTGATAATAGACCGATCCCAGTAGAGCAACGCATGACTATTTTCAAGAAATGGCGTTGGATTGTATCTATAGTACGGTAACTCATTTTCAACGAGGCCATATCGAAGAGCAAGTTGTTGGTGGATAATCCTGGCTACTTGGTTATGTCTGTGCAAATACTCACCGTTAGCAAGACGACCACAACCGGAAACAATATGTCTGATGGATTCGCCAGGCTTACGACATGCTCGGCATATGTCTGGAGTTCCATCTTTCATGATATGTTTCCGGTAATTGTTCGTCTTGATAACTTCATCCATAATTGCACAGACAAAACCTTCAGTCTCCCCAAACAGATTCCCGTGTTGTAGCCAGGACACAGAACTGGATTGGTCTACATCTATATCTGTCAGAGCTTTGTAGAACCGACCATGTAGTTCTTTGTTCCTCCATATGGCCACGAGGTCAATGGTACTCATTACTATAGGTTTACGCCATTTCTCTTTGCCTAAGGACAGCGGAGTAAAGCCCTTATCAACGGCAACAACATCCTTGTGCATATCGTTTTTGATGTTTAAAAAATATTCTCGGAGATTATACACCACACGATTGTGGAGGTCTTTTGCGTTTAAAAAGCCTCGACCACCACATTTTCGTGGGATGTATAATCTCATCAAAGATGAACGAGGGTGATGCATTCGGTATATTGTTAACATTTTACGGACTTTGCGATCAAGGCAATCTAACTCAGTTTGAGTCCATCTCAGAATGCCGAAGGTATAGACGATTAAGGGCATAACCCAACTGTTAAAGGCACGTACCTTGTTACCGCCCGATAAAAAGCTGTTAAGCACTTTCTTCAGCCGGCCAAAGAATCGTTCCCTAATCAGTTGTTTCATGGCTCCGTCATCAATGCCCAATGCCTCTGACATTCCGAGATATTTGTAGGTTTCACCTTCGTTGAGAGATCTAAGAGACAAAGAGTTGGTAAGTTGCAAATTTTCTGATGAGATAATTCTACTTCTTTCTACATGGATGAAAGCGCATTTATCCACACCAAATTCCATTTTTATACAAGTGCTAAAAGTTTCTGTTATTTTTAGCAACTTGTATAACTCTGGTCGTTTGGATGCGAACAGCTTCAGATCATCCATGTAAAAAAGGTGAGATATTGCTTTGCCTCCTTTACGAAGGTGAAAGCCTAACCCTGAATCCTCTAATAAAGTACTTAAAGGATTCATGGCCAGACAAAACCACAATGGACTCAAACTATCGCCTTGAAAAATACCCCGCTTGATCCTTATCGGTTCGGTCGATTCAGGAACATTGATGCCGCCAGGATACTGAAGATACGTGGTCCACTGCTCCATACACGAGCCTAGAAAAGAACACAAAGCTGTATCAATCCTATACAACTTCATGGTCTCCATAAGCCATGAATGTGGCACTGAATCATATGGCTTCTTGTAGTCAATCCAAGCGGCAGCCAAATTTTTCCGGTTTCGACGTACCTGTTGGCAAATAGTCATGTCTATGAGGAGAAGTTCTTTAGTACCACGACTACCTGACTTACATCCATTCTGAGCTGTAGCCAAAATATTATTTGTCGTTATATGTTTCATAATTTTAGTAGCAAGAATGGATGTAAGTAGCTTATAGATGGTTGGTAAGCAAGTAATGGGACGGTAGTTTTTTGGATCAGTAGTACTTCCCGATTTGTATAACAGGAATGTGAAACCAGTTGTCATAAATGTTGGAAGTTTTTTTTGTAATATTATTATTACTATTGATAGTTATTAGGGATGCATCTGATACCGATACCGATATCGATATATCGGCGATATTGCGAGTTTTCCGATATATCGGAATCAGCGATATTAATTTGCCGATATACAGATACATTTTGAATTTCGCAAGCTATAGATAACCCATATGAACGCGCTATCACTGCGCTTAGTTCGTTACCTTTCGAGCTTTCTTTGAATATTCGCTGTCCGTATCACTTTTGTATTGGCGACACTTTATTATAAGTATTAGTATCGGTATCGGCGATACTTTTTTATAAATATCGATATGGGTATCATGCATGATGATGCATCCCTAATAGTTATGCATCATAAGTTATTAGTATAATGATAGGTAGGTATATTTTTCCTATCAAGCCCATCATATCAAGCCCCTACAAATAAAAATTCAAAAATATACGTATATGCGTTTATTAAAGTATTTAATAATGCCTAACAAACGGTATTTTTACATATTTATGATTATCGAGTATCGATGACATAAAAATAATAGTTAATACGCAATTCAATTATATAGAGTTATATTTTAATTTAATTATAATACTTATTTTTTGTTTTTGAAATATTTACCAAACAAAGTATTTATGTCAATTGTTATTACATCTAGAGCTCTACAATTTACCGATTGTTAATTTGTAAAACTGTCTGGCAACGCTGAATTTTCAAGTGTTAAATTTATCTATAAAATTCATCTCGTAATCGGTTAAAATTATATAATATTATTATTATTTCACCTATTATAATTTTTAAAACTTTAACTTCACATTTAATTTTGATTACATGTCTTTTTTGTTCTACTGTCTAGAGTTCTAGACTATCTTTCTAGCAATATTTAATGAATTTGATTGTTATCTGTGAAAACTTGTAATTGTCCTTATTTTAACTATATTTTTAGATATAAAATTATCTAGCTGTAAGTTTTCTGAATAAAAAAAATAAATAAAAAAAAGAAGAAGATACTGCCATTTTTCGGAAGAAATCTTGAGACAAGTATATATGCCGCCATATTACAGTGAAGCGAAGTGGCAGATTTACCTCAAATTCTTGTTCTTACAGACCTATAGCCAAACAATGGAAAGTTTATAAATTATAACACACACACATAAGGCTATCTCTTATTATATATAATATTTATTCATAATATATTATTTGATTTTAGTACTTTTATGACACTGAACAATTATGTTAATGGTTATGTTAATATTAAGAATTAACTTAATTAATTAATTAATTTGGATTATTAGTTGTTATGTAACTAAATATTTAATGACAGATGAACACATTCAAATATTTATTTGGAGGGAGACGGTTTTGTTGCCGTGCGGTGATCGGCAAAGAAGAATAGTTCCGACCTCTTTCTTGCTGAGGTATCGTAAAAGGCGAATAAGGCCATAGTGATGCGAACAACTAAACACCAACCAGGATAAGCTGTATCAAGCTAGCATGGTCAAATCGGCAAAAACCTATACAACATACACGAGAATTTGTAGCTAATTTGTTGTTGATTAGTTGCTAAAATGCCGATTTTGTTGCTGTTTCTTGCGAACCGATCTTTGGAAATCTAAAACCATGCTAGCTTCTAATTCAACATACAACTTTATGTATTCTAAGATCAGATGGAGTCGTATGTGTAATCTAATTAGCATATAATGGTAGCGCAAACAGAATACTTGTTTTAGAGCCAAATAATTGAAATGAGTACATTTGTGACTAGTTATTTCGATGCAATAATTGACTTATATAAATTAGGTATAAGCATACCAATATAACAAACCAAACCCTACATAAATAGAATATTTATTTACATTACTTCATATATATTACATTTATAACAAAACAAATGTAATGACGGAATCGAGCTCGTGTTGATCGTCTGTAATCATTATTACATGATTACTGCCAGTCTAATCATGGATACCGAACAAAAAGTGGTCATCGAACAACATTTCCTGGTAGTGAAACAGCTCCCGGACAAAGAGCCAGTGCATCAAAATTTTTTTTAAACAGGAAAAAGAATTAAAGTAAAATAAAAAAATATATAGGTACCTATATATATAAAGAACTTATTCGTAGCAGCACCCTTCAGGGGAAAATGGTGGTTGGTTAAAATTTATTTTTAAAAGTTGAACTTATTCGTAATGTCGATGACAGATTAATGGTTCAAATGTTTATTTGTTTATATGTTGTGACATACAAAAACAATTATTAATGTAGCAACATTTTAATTCTTTTTTTTATAATTTGCAAGATTTGATGACAAAAATCGGGACAGACAGAGATTCATGGTGTCGTCACAGTGTGCGCGCGCATCGAAAAAATTTACTCTTATCATTTTTCCCTAATGCGCCAAAAGAAGTATAACTTCAATAAGTAGTCTTTCACCATCTACGAAAAATTCCGCGTCGAATAGTAGCAGTTCCATCCCGATATGTTCAGTAGTCTTGAGGTGATGGTGCTCCAAGTTAATAATAATATTATTTAATATACACAGTTACACATATCAGAAATATAAAACTTCAAAATTTTCAGTAATCTGGAAATTAGAATTGTTTTTGAACCATTGATCTATAAAATAGATCATTGTTTTAAAACACATTTATTTGAATTTATTATACTCTTGAAGTTATATTCCATCTGTATGATATTAATTTGAATTGAGAACTGTGAAGGCCAAGTGGACACAACTTGCGAACTGTAGTCGTGAAGGTCTTTCAAATCCGAATTAGCGCCTGACGTTGAGTTTTTATGTAGTATTCGTCTCGTGCTCGGCGATGATAAAAATGATCGTAACAAACTTTTCTAATTGTTGAGAAGAACTACATCGGAGCAGTGTTTCTGATCAAGCTCCAATAATTCTCCTTCATATTTTTGTAGCTTATTTACCCACTATAACAATAAAATATATAACAATAAAACCCATACAGTGGCCATATTTTAACATGGATTCGGAGAATCTGCTGGCTCGCTTGCGTATGTGTATTCGCTGCCCAGTCCAGTGTCACGGTTCGCTCGTGATAGGCGGAAATCTAATTAACGAAATGAAAATAATCTCACTTTCTTGTAGAAGAAACCCATGGCAAGCAATATAAGGGGGGCATCCAATAAATACGTGAGCTCGAAATAGGGGGAGAGCTGTCCAATAAAATCTTATTAGAATAATCGAACTTGTCTTCTCACGTCAACTCTAAAAAAAAAAAAAAATTCGACATATAATTTTAAAAAAATGAAAATATATTTTGCCTACTTAAATATTAAATATATTTATTATAGTATACCTGAACTAAAAATAAATTTTGTCCTTTAACTACTTTAGCGCAAATCTTACATAAGGAGGAGGGGTAGTTCAACCAATTATTCTTACTAAATCTCACCTAAGGAGTCTAAATTTAATGAAAAACAGCTCACGTAATTAATTGATGGCCCCCTTATATTGTTATACTACCCCTAACATATTAACACTACCTCTATCTTTTAAACAATCATATCTCTAAACATTGTTTTTCCATATTTGTTTTATGTTTTTTGAAGTCGCGGGTACAACTAGTTCTGTAATAGCTTTTTCAGTTCGTGTCAAAATTAATAAAATGTAAATTTTTCATTATTTATTTATTTAATTATAATTCTTTATTGTACACCACTTTTTGAAAAAAAAATTACAGATATATAATATAAGCCTAAAGACTATTGCACAATAAGGCGGTCTTATCGCTAGTAATCAATATCTTCCAGACAACCGTATGTTGTGAGAAATTGAATAATACAAATATACGATATAATAAAAATAACACATAAAGTATATACAGTTATTCAATTTTACTTTGAATTAAAATATAGTTACTAAACAATAAAAATGCGTAATATAATTATATTATACACATTTATACTCTATAAATTTGAACAAAAAACTTATGCGTAAAGATAATGAATTCCATAATAAAGATCGTTGGTTCTTATACTCGTAAGCATGTCATTTGAGAAAGGAGAATGCCGATTTTTGTATGGGAGCCTGTACCAATTGCATGTTCATGAAATAAACATTTTTAGCCAGCTTATCCCATAATATTTCCGTTGGCATGTAGAGTTTTTGTTTACGAACCCGCATTTCTGAGATTTTTTATCATAACCAGGGTCACTATCTCGAAAGAGTCTATCTCGAAAGAGCCACTGCAAACCTGAAACCAGCTTATAGCAAGTTACAAGTAACGAAGTTTTGATTCGGAGAAACAAAGCTCAACTCAACGAATAAAAACAGCCGACAGCAGAATAAAATAATAACACAAAAACGAACGATGCGTAAGCGACGAAACGAACCGAACGAAAATGTGACATTTGACAGTTGCTCAGCTCCATGGACGTCTCAGCTCATAACTGACAACTTGACAGCCCATGAGTGTTGCTATCTAGATTCAAATCGATATCATTTAATGTACAATCGAATAATAAATAAATTGTTCGATCAAAGTCTGAAATCAAGTCAATTAATCAAAACGATGTATTTCTATTCAATAAAATCACACAGAACAAAGATTTTTTTAACACTTATTTAAAAATCACCGTCATAATAGTAATACATGCAACGGCTACAGCGCCCCATGTCCCGGAACCTGCCGCCACCGGCGCTTTTTTAACGCCTTTCTGAACAGAAACACGTAGTTCCTTATGCTCAATTTGTTGACGTCCAATCAGACCGTCGAAGATCTGCGATAAAAAAAACGCCGCGCTTTAAAAGCGCTTTCGTGTAAATGAGTAAATGAGTATCCATTTGTGTCATTTGAACGCTTTTTTAAAGCCCGGTGAAAAAGTGTCCGTGGAAACGAGGTATTATGCAATCGTTTTGTTAATGGCTGCATTCAGTCGAACACATCAAACGGTCATCAATTACGAATTATCTGCTTAACGCACACTTAATTGCGATGATTGTCAGCGATTATATCGCAATCGGACGCCATTTTACCCATCGGATTTCATTTCCGATTTTCGATTACAAACAGTTATTACATACTGTACTTCTGTCAGTGTCGTTGTCACAAAAACGTCAAAACAACTGAGCAGTGATCAAGGAATTTATATTATAACTGGAACGCTCACCTTGAAATATTTGACATAAGGTTGACATTGGCTTATAACATGTAAAGTGAAAAATCATTCCAAGCATTTCGTTGACTACTGGTATTTTGTCTCTTTCTTACGAGAGTTGCCTTGAATCCATGGTAGAAAGAGATCCAATTCCGGCCGTAGGAACGTTTTTTGAGTGCACGTGAGCATTCCAGTTTGTATATAAATTCCTTGGCAGTGATCTACTCAAAAAAAAAAGTGCGTTTAGCGGAACGCATCGAAAATGGTAATCGGTCACATGATCAATGCCCAGCCGATTTTGGCTCCGATCTATTGCAGCCATTGATTTCTATTATCGATTTTTTTGTTGGTTGAAATCGATTTTCTTATGCTGGCAATCTATTAAATTCTTGAGAACCGGAAATACATTCGGAACTTTTATATTATAATTCGTAAACCCGGGTTATATAATGATTCATAATTTGCTAATGGTAGTCAAAAAACATGAAAATAATTACGGGATATATTTGATTAACATGCAATTGGTACAGGTTTCGGCATTCTCCTTTTGGACTTTTTAAACTTATAATTTAATATCTAAATATTTGTTTGTTTTACTTGTATTAAGGAGAGAGTTGGAAAAAATGATTTTATAGTATAAATAACAACAAGAAATAAAGTTTAACTAGAATATTTTACAGTTACGCTATTTAGTCCATTTTTTCTTTAAATATTAACGATTTTATTATTTATAATTACTCATTATAAAAGCAATTGGTTATAGTCGTAGCTAATAACATTTATTTATCATAAAAGTATAAAGTTGATCGATAATAATAGGAAATAAATAAATAAAAACTTCTCTTTTTAGATCTTAGTAGTTGATTGAGTCCAAAGATTCAGAAAAACAGAGAAAGTATAAAATGTCATTTTAATCACAACAAATAAATTATATTTTGATTTTAGCTCTAATACTATACTACTCTTAACCTTTTTTTATCTTTTAAGAAGGATTGATATACTGATATATTTATTTAAAAGTTGCTAGAATGGAATTCTAGAACTCCACCACATATCACCAAGGGGGAGAGTTGGTTAAAAATTGCTAAAAAACATCACGTGATTAATGGACGACTCCATACTTGATATTTACTTCAATAAACAGAATGATTTACTCGTAGTTAATAGATGGTTTATATTGACGCAAGGAGGCTGTTGGAGGCGTACCTCTCCGATCGGATGGTAGGCCTCGAGAACCGGTCGGGGTCCTTGGAGGGGCGGCGAGTCGGCTGCGGTGTCCCGCAGGGATCAGTTCTGGGTCTGATACTGTGGGACATCGAGTACGACTGGGTCCTGCGAGGCCGTCTCCTCCCCGGGTTGGGTATCATCTGTTATGCAGATGATACCCTCGTTTACTCCCGGGGACGTGACTTCAAGGAGGCGGCGCGGCTGGCCGAGGTCGGAGTCGACCTCGTGATCAGCCGCATAAGGATTTTAGGGCTTCGTGTCAGAACTGATAAGACCGAAGCCCTCCTCTTCTGCGGGACCGGACGCAAGGGACACCCACCGGTGGCTACCTTGCAGATCGGAGAGGGGAGGGTCAGGATGAGCCCCCAAATCAAACATCTGGGGCTCATCCTAGACGGAGGATGGACCTTCGGCCCACACTTCGCTATGGTGGGAGCAGTGGGGCAGCTACTGCTCTAGCCGGTGACCCCCCGTGGAAACTCGTGGCGGAGGTTCTTGCCGAGACCTACTCATACGTCTCGGGTAGGAGGGCTCTTGGTGAGAACCCTACGTTGGACGAGATCCTACGGGTGCGTCGGATAGGGCAGGAAGCGCTTATGCGGAGGTGGGGGGAGGACCTGGCGTGGCTGTCGCTCCCGAGCATCATCACCGCGATGCTCGGCGACGACGAGTCCTGGAAGGCGATGGTCTCCTTCTGCGAGACAGTAATGTCCCAGAAGGAGGCCGACGAGCGGAGGAGAAAGGAGGCAGCCGACGTGGCCTCCATCCGCGGGCAACGAATGGGGGTGCGTAGGAGGCGCTACTTAATGCGCCTCCAGTAACGCCCTTGTGCCCGTGTCGGGCCGGGATGGGAACCTGGTCCTGCTAGACACAGCGTCGTCGGGACTGTTCAGAGGTGAGCCGGACAGTCCCCATGGAGGAGAAGTCTGGCCTTTTCGCCGAGGCCAGCCTGTCGCTGGAGGGATCCTGTTGCCTGCAGATCCGGGACCCTCCAATTAAAGCGGCTGAAGGCTCCCGCAGGGGCTTAGTACGGTATTGCACTCAAAAGTGTCGAGTCCAACATAGGTCTAGTAGCCTTCCCGGGCGTCCTGGATATCATCCGTAAATGGCGTGGCCTGCGTCACAAAAAAAAAAAAGGTTTATATTGACGCGCCTCTCTTATTTAAGTACAGTTTTGCATATACTTACTCCTATTGTAATGACTAAAAATATTATATGAGTTGTAACATAATACTTATGTTTAATTCTCTTAACTATCATCATGGTAAATTTAAATTTTATTTTTATTATTTATTCATTTATTATTTAATCCTAAATAATTATTGCAAAGTTGTTTTCAAAAATTATTATAAAAAATCATAATATTTTTATTTTTATTAAATAATAATATTAGTTTATTATTTGTTATTTCACTATTGTCAATCAAATGCATGCTGTGTGTAATTTTAAATAACATGTAATTTTGTTGGTAGTTCTATTACAAATCAACAAATAAATGATCTCTTTTTATTTGTGTTTAATCTCTTTTTATGTGTGTGTAATTTTTTATTTTACTTTTTTTTCATACTCTTGCTAATGCTAATGCATACGATAATTAAAGATTTTGAAGTCATCTCCAAGCGTTCTGATTTTTTATTATTGCAAAGTGATTTTGACATGGTCTACCAATTTGATATGATAGTTGTCTGAATTTAAATGTCTAAAAATATTGCATATTAACTTTCACTCATAAGACTATGTCGATTACATCTCTTATTTAAATGAGGACATAATAGAATTGGTGAAGGAGGTGAGAGACTTGTGGATACAACTTAACAGCATACTTAGCTTTAAGCAGCATATTAATTTTATTACTGCTAAAGCCTACCGTATGCTTGATTTCGTATGGGAAAGAGGTTAAAATTTTTGCTACCATTTTCGTCTTTTATAACTGCTATGTTCGTTCTTTGTGGAGTGCAAATCTTAAATTGACAAAATAGAGAAGATTCAAAAGATCAAGCAATATGCTTGATACCCTTTTTTTGTTGGCAATTGAAACCAATCGTTGTATCTACCTTTTCTATGCGATAGTCGTGAGTTTAGAAACCAAACACATTCATTTAATTTATTAAGAAATTCTATCGATGCGCCTTTTCTTGAACAAGTTACAGTTTAGATTTCTTTATTTGATTACACGCAATAAATTCCTCTACGATTTACGAATAAATAATCTTTTTTTTTTGGAATTTTGAAGGATTTTTTTATCCTTCTGTCGCACTTCTTTTCTACCTATACCTATTTTGTATAAGTGAATACTTGTATATGTAATTTTTTTTGTGATTACTTATAATATAAGTCATCCATACTGTATGTCTCCCTAATAAACATAAAGTAAAAAATAAAATAAATACTCATAGAATTAAAATCGGTTCAATAAACCCTATGAAACATTCTAAGGAACAATATCGCCTGTATATTTAAGGTATAGATTTTAGTCATTTCGGATAAACGTCATCTTAGTTCGTTTAATTAAGTTGCACTTGATAAGAACAGACGTATTTTGAATACACGTGCCTACACTCAGACGTCAATATAACGTATTATACTGGCGCAACAAATCTTACATAATCGCTTTAATATTGAAATAAAAATAAAAACTAATCACTTTACGTCAGATCCACGTTGTTACTAATAGCTTTACCTAAGTTTAAGTATTTTCTTTGATTTAAGCGCTACCAACTTCATAACCTAATTACGTAGAATGTAGATAATCGGGGTCATTGATGATATTATGTCGAACTCCATCGTTGCTGGGTCGGTAGTTATAAGTAAATGTTAAGGATATGTAATTACTTTAATTCTTCAAGATACTATTGATAAATAAACATATATATATATACTGGAGTATTTCTTATACTATCACTATTTTAAATATTTATTAAAGCAATTTTTCAAAATAACGTCCTTCTACTTCAATACAAAGAAGGCAACGTTTAAAAAAGTTATGTTTTAACTGTCTGAAAGAGCGTGAATGATCTTTTTTAATTTTTCTTGCAGCTATTTCCAGATTAATTATTGACTCTCCCCGCGTACACCAGCTCCTTGTAAAATCCCCAACTCAGCTGAGATCCCCAAATAAAAAGATGATAGAGTTGAGTTCTGGCGAACGTGCAGGCCATTCGATCGGCCCTGCACGCCCAATCGATCTTTGTGGGAAAGTTTTACTATTAGAATAGTATAAAGTATTACTATCATTTACATAAGAATGACAAAAACATGTAGACAATATAATTTTTTAAAGCTTAAAATTTTTTTTGTGGATTTTTAGCCCAACCACCTTCGAATGCCGATTACAGCGAATAATATCCGATTAAGTATCTTTTTTATATATGTTTTGGATGGTTTAAGGACCTGCAAAATTTTTAAAGTCAGCTAATACCTAAAAAACTGAAACTGAAAACGCCTTTTTGTATTTTTAAATTGAAGTTGAAAAATTGAGTCTATGCCACTAAAAACTAACATTTTTATTTTCGATACTTTTTTGAGTAAGTTTCAGGAATGTTAGAAAGTTTATTATTTTATGTATTACAGTATCATTCAAGACAATCATGTCAAAATAAAAAAAAAATGAAAAATCCTTACTACAAAAAAAAGAAATGAATCTTTGAAGCTCTACCGGCAGAAAAAACTAAAAAAATGCAAGAAAAAATTATAACTCGAAAACTACAAAAAATCGGCCAACATAATTATACGACGATTATAGATACGATATTAGACGTCACTGTTTAGACTATCGTGTGTGTATAATACATAAGATTATGATTAAAGTCTTAATTTAAATGAAACACGATATAGACAAATTTTAAAGGAGTTTGTTATTAAAACGTGTGTTTAAATGAAGTGAAATAAAAACTAAATAATAAAAAAAAGTACAAATTTTATTATACTCTTATTACGAATTTTGCTTAATTTTTTTTGCCGAGTTAAATTTTATATGTAAACAAAATTAACGTCATTCTAAGTATTAATACCAACAAAGTAATTAAATTTCATTGCTCTTGGTATGTTTCCATTTCCAGTTTATTATTAAGTTGTAGTTATAGTAGTTACAGCGAGCTATGAGCTATTGTGGAAACATTGCCAACGATAGCAAACGTTGCACCAAATTTTGGAATATTTCCAACCTTAAAATATAAAATTATTTGTTTTACAATACATGTGCGTTTATATTGTAAAGTTTTCATAAATATTATTAGCAATAATTCCAGTAAATATCTACAATGTAATGTACATAACAAAATTATTTATTCAATCTGTTTGTTTATTTTATATTACCATCAGACGTGACTCTTATTGTTAGTTTCAGTCATGACCATTAATCCATGATGAATCATAGCTTAATATTTAAAGTCTAAGTTACTTTAAGATAACGTAGTTTTCTAATGTTAAAAGAATTACTAAAATAGATTCAGTTTCAGAGTTTATCATTTACAAATAAACAAGTTTTTCCTTTTCGTAATACTACTAAGTAAAGGCAAGTTATATTTATTTTTTTAACGCCTCACACTCGCACATAAACTCTCAGACCGCGTTAAATATCTATTAGGTATTAACAATCATTTTTCACAAGCGGTCGAACACGCTATAACTATCGCAACAGCCTGTAGCTGTGACCACTGTGCCAATTGGTTGTCGTTTCAACCACGTTTATGCTTCCGTACTTTAACCACAATTGTTAACGACAAAATTATTACTGTTATTCTAATGTCATAAATTATAATGGACATTAACCTTTCTATAAAAAAAGCGGCCAAGTGCGAGTCGGACTCGCCCATGAAGGGTTCCGTAGCAGCAAGTAACGTTATATAAAAGTTCTTGTTTTTTATTTTATATTTTAGTTGATTTATGACGTATTAAAAAAAATTAACTAGATCTCGTTCAAACTAATTTTCGGTGGAAGTTTGCATGGTAATGTACATCATATATTTTTTTACTTTTATCATTCTCTTATTTTAGAAGTTACAGGGGGGGCACACATTTTACCACTTTGAATGTGTATCTCGCGCAAACTATTCAGTTTAGAAAAAAAATATACTAGAAACATCAATATTGTTTTTGAAGACCTATCCATAGATACCCCCACACGTATGGGTTTAATGAAAAAAAATAATTGAGTTTTAGTTCTAAGTATGGGGAACCCCCAAAATTTATTGTTTTTTTTTTCTATTTTTGTGTAAAAATCCTAATGCGGTTCACAAAATATACCTACTTACCAAGTTTCAACAATATAATTCTTATAGTTTCGGAAAAAAGTGGCTGTGACATACGGAAGGACAGACAGACAGACAGACATGACGAATCCATAAGGGTTCCGTTTTTTGCCATTTGGCTACGGAACCCTAAAAAGGCTACAGGATTAGAATTGGTAGTTACTTGTTAGCTTTATGACAACTGAAATAATACATTTTTTTACTTATTGACTAAAACTAGACTTATATTTCTGTATGAAGAAGCAAAACATATAACAAATTTGTATTGAAATACACAAATATATAAATACGCACAGGAAGGCTTTATAATGAAATCAAAACAACTCAACAAACTCACTCAACATCAAAATTTCTCGTGTTTCAAACAAAATAGATACCTTCACATACTGCCTCCACGTGCGACAACTTAATACACTGGTCAATACGAAAATATATAACTATTTCGAATTTGGTTTCTCTTGATAGCATAAATAAATAGCGCTCCAATCAATTTACCACCGGTGTACAAATAAATGCATCGTTTGACGTGATGTGAATTTTCATTGAACATTATTTGCATAATAAACGTAATCAGTGATTGTATAATTCATAATAAAGTTTATTATGCGTGTTAATTTAAGCGCTATTTTGGAAAAAATGTCATATTTAGTTAAAATTGTATATTTCACATAAGATACCAATAAAATTGCAGTTTCTAATTGAAACAGTCAAAAATTACTTTTAATGAAAAGTAAACTCTACCATATAAAACTTCTTTATATATCGTGTTTATAATTTTTATTTATTTATCCCGCAAATGTTGTTTCAGGGCTCTAAACAAATGATAGTCTGATGGGGCGAGGTCTGGGGAATAAGGTGGGTGGGGTATCGTCTCTCAGCCCAAATTCTCCAACTGTTGGCAAACGGTAGATGCGACGTGAGATCGAGCGTTGTCGTGTAGTAAAAATACATTGACTCGTCTTCGTAGTTTTTTCTTGATAGTAGCAGATAGTTTGGTGAGCTGGGTTAAACACTTGTCAGTCCGATGTCTGATGTATGAAACTGGGCAGCTTTCATACTCAAAAGCGCGTTTTAACTTCAGCGCAGCTTCCTTGGCCAGATAGTCGGCACGCTCGTTCCCCTCTAGTCCTGCGTGAGCTTTATAATCGCCTACATCAGAAGTACCAAGAATGTTTTACAACATTCTAGAGTATTCTCGAAAGCAACTAACTTGAAAAAGAAATGCAGAAATATAGGTACTAGCCTCAAAGGAATACTTATAAATAATAATAATAGTAAATAAATAAATATGTTTAACACACACAAACACATGGTCGTCTGTTCCTAAGGTAGGCAACTTAATGCCTGTGTTTTAGGTAACAGTTGACTGATATACATTTTTTTTATTTATAAATATACATAAAAATAATACATATATAAATAAATAAATAATACACCCAGACTCGGGGCCGGAATCGAAGCGACAACCCTGGAGCAGAAAATAGAGCCACTGCCAACTGCGCCACGGGCCAGTCATACTTAGCTGTAGCATTTTCTGTCTGAATACCGGAAGAAGAACATTATCATATACAGAAGTGATGTCAAGAAATATACATACAAGGTACTCACCCTTAGCAAAGGCAATTCGAATGTCTGTTGAAAGAATACTAAAACTATATATAGTGCTCAAACCCTTTCGAAATCCAAATTAAAAGGCGAGAGAATATTTCTACTTTCCATTATACCAGGCAGTTTTTAATAAGATGTTCAGTAACTATGCATAATGTGTGGTGCTTGTTGAAATCTCCCATGATAAGGATAGGACTAGGAAAAGAAGTTTATCTTAGAGGGTTATTTTGAATTACCTACTATTTAGTATTTTATTTTATTTATTTGTTTACAAATTTTTATTTCTTTTGCTTGGCAACACACGAAGCCATTGATCCGGTTGTTATCATAAACAATTATCAGCTGACCGGCGACCCGCAGTAGTGCAGTGTACTGCATAAAGCTACAAATCTTTACCTATATGGAGAAGAGGCTATGCCTAACATGGTGACATTTATCGACCGTTTCAGGTCCGTAGACAATCCAAATAATTAACACTACGTACTTATATCTCAAAGTTAAGTCTCAAGTCTCTAATAAGATAATCCACAGATGGTGTCAAATAATTCTACAAGTCGTCGATATAAAATTGGAAAAAAGAAAAATAAAGTTAGTTAACAAAGTAACAAATATATAGAAAAGAATATGAGATAAAATGCCACCCTGAAGAGAACTAAAACTGAGACGGTTGAATGGAGAGATCTTATAAGCAGTACGAATGCATTATTTACGATAATTTAGGTAAGAGCGGAACCAGTAAATAGCAACCGAAGAAACATTGAACTCTTAAAAATTATATACATAAATACATTTTATTACTTTGAAATTGATTAGGTAAGCTCTCAAAATTTTTAAAGAAGTAGAAAAGAGAGAATCTAGAAGAGAATCAAGAGCTATATTAGTTCTGTGGAACAGAACTTAATAGTAGAATGTAGTTATTTCTCAATTGATATCGAAATAGTTTATCTCATACAATGAAAGATATAAATTTACCTAATAAGAATTTTAACACTCAAGTATCTCTAAGGTCAATTGACGATACTTGATAATGTAGTTTGCACCACAAAAACTTCGTTTTTGTTACTAACAAACACACAACAGATATACAGCCACGCACACAAATTTATACATTTAAATTACTCACAACCACACACACACACACACATACACACTTAGATTAGCGGTTTATAAGTTCATACGTTATCGCAACCAAAACGTAGCGTCACCGTCATCAGCGATAAGACGCGAGACATGACCAACATTGATTATTTACACACACAAGGACGTCGATGTTAGATCTTAGCTAACCGATATTAAAGACGTTATTGATTAAATTAAGATTTAGGTACAGCCTTATGTAAACTTTATATAGCGTAGCTCAACATGTACAATATTTAGTAAGTATTAAAATAACGATTTAGTATGTGTTTTGGTAACGTTCAGATTCGAGTTACATATTTATTTTAATCATTAAAAAACTTTTTTTTTTTTGTTTAGTTCTATAACTATTATGACTTCAAAACAAAAAAGAAAATACAACCAAAGAAATTTATTCAAAAAAAATTAAAGAAGTAGTTATTCTCTTCTTTGGAACGTATTTGATATTCGAAGTTATCGTATACCACTTGAAAATAAACTCATAACTTAAGTATACAGAATTTTTATAAATGTACTTTTAGTATGACACCTAGACCATTTTTCCTATCATAAAAAAAGACTATAAAAGATCGTGTCCAAGCAGTAGCCTTAAAATTCAGCAAGGTTTTTTTATAAAATTTAATGTATACATAACTACATTAAATAAAACCAAAAGATCTTGTGATGGTTTAATAAATAGAAAGAAAAATAAGAGAAAATATACATACAGCGGTAATGAAAAATATAGCCATGTAGGATACGAAAATATACCACATATAGGAACGTCTCGGTTTTCGAATTAATTATTTTATTAATTTAATTATCTAAAATAACCTTTTTTGCAAGAATCTGATTTCTCAGATAATCCGAGCTTATTTTTATTTGTTTCAAGTTATTCAAAAGTGTTAAAGTTACATGCAGGGAATAGCTCATTACCAAAGACTAGGAGCTCATAAATTTCCTAAATTGGGAGATATCAAATTTAATGTTAAAGTTCCCTGAGCATTTGAAAATCACTTGTAGTCGATAAAATGTTTCAAAATGTTTCGTTTTACGCTTTTAAAAGCAGCTTTAATAACAATTTCTGCAGTGCATCTCCAATTCTTACTAACTTTAAGGTAACTTTTTAAGACAAGCTTGAGTCGTGACACTAATACAACTAGAAGCATGAAATTCTGTTTACTAGTTTTTTATTAAACTTAGATGTAAACATTTACACGAAGAAATATAGGTTATTAATAAAGGAAAAGTGATCCTTTAAACAGTGCGTGTTGAAAGAATGGTTCCAACGTCCATGGTCGCTACGTGCCTCATTATAGTGCTTAGATGCCGTAATCCCGGAGTGCAACATACCTAATGCGTCAAATATTCTAAAACGGCAATGGCTGAGGCACATAGTCAGAAAAACCATTTGTCGTTGAGGTTCCAAGGGAATGGCATAGTTACCCTGCAACAGGAATCACAATGTGGGTATTCACCCCAAAACATATTCAACGATTCGCGTGGAGTCGCTAGTTTCTGGTGGCCCAAAACTAAGAGCCTTATGTCCTGCAATGGACAACCGTAGGTTGACGACGACACGAGGATATTATGTCAGACGATATGAAAATTGAAAACTGTATACCTGTATACAGTCTATGAGTCTACTTCCAATTTTTTTTTTTACTACGCTTGTTGCTTAGTGCTTTAGCCTTGATATTAGCATAATTGCTTAAACTCTTAGTTGTTACAATCATAAAAACTAGTTTGTTTCTAATTTAATTTAAACTGTTCAACCGTCGTCATTGTATTCATATACATAGTCGTTGTCCTTGAATATATTGTTTCTTGGTTGTTGAATTATTTATTCTAGAATTTATATTATTCAAGTTCAATTCTGTTAATAATGTGTACCTAATATGTTTTTTTGCTATTTTTTTGACAATTTGCTTTGTATACAATAAATTTAATTTTTCTTATTGCTTCTTATAATCTTTTAATGAGTCACTTAACAATTATTTCTAAACATTTCCATCGGTATTATAATTTATGGCGATTTTCTGGAGTATGTAATCTTTGACTATATACATGTATGTATGTATATAGATCCGCATAAATTAATGGCAAACATCATTTTTTCTGTTGCACTTGTAATCCGGCATACATGTAGGAACTGTAGTACATAGAGATGTCTAGTTACTGTACGTACCTATAGAAATTCCGCTAGTTGAATTAATGAACAAACTTGAACGACTTCTTAATACGGCCATCCGCTTCATAATATTTAATTTACGAAAGTTTGATCACGTATCTTCATATCGCTCGCGCTTGAATTTTTTTTTATAGTATAGAGGGCAAACGAGCAGTGCAGGGGCAGGGAGAGCGGAGCCTTTTGGTGACTACCGATGCCCATGAACATTCGCACAAGAAGATGCTGATGCGTTGCCCTCTTTTTCCCCAAAACCCCCCTCCCCCAATAGGCCACCGGATACTCACAAACCGCACGAAACGCGAAAGCATAGCTGTCACTTTACGCCGGTATTATGTGAGCGAGAGCATACACAATTTGAAACTCAATACGATAATATCCAATTAAAGTTATAACATCGTTCGAGTGTAGTGATGGGAAATTCCATTCCAAGGAACTAATTTAACTCAACTATAATAAATGAAAGGGTGAAACTAAAAAACACTGCTTTATTACTAAAAGTATAAAAGTTTTATGATATTTATAGTATAAATAAATATACATATGTTTCAGCATTTGATAAAACTCCAATAGAAATATAGAGAAACAATTATTTTGAAAATGCTTTTTTTTAATTAGTAACTATTCACTCATATTCATTTTATACACTTAAACAAAAACCTGCAATATATACATTTTTATTTTATTTATCTACTTTTAGGAACCAGAAGTGGTAAATATTAGAAAAAGGCATTAACACAAAATACCCTGTTAACAATTCATTTTAATTATCAAGAAGGTACATTAACACTGACTAAACTGTTTAAATTACAACAATGAATAATTTACGACCGAAATATTGACGAACGCTAAGGGCATAATATGCTTCTGAGCGTCGACCGGTAAGGAAAGAGAGGCTCAAACATAAATGGTCAACCACTTTTATACCCTAGCGATACACACGTACCCTAGCTGTACGCTAGCGACGATCGCCAAGAAAAGGTGTCAAAGATGTAGTCAGCCGCCTGCGCACCCTAGTACGAAAAAAGTTATCCTTTATTAAAAATGTCTACGAGATGTTTATTAAAAATATTTTACATTAAATCATATAGACATTTCACACGTCATATATTAATTTACAGTAAATTTAATTACAAATTCGCAATCACGTAATCTTATTTCAAATTTAACGCATCGAGATTTACACATGAGGCCAATACGAGGTGATATAAACTTAAAAAGGACATCACTGTAAACATTGTAGACTATGGCCGTGTTCCGATATACACTGCGAACACTGCTCAGTGCTTTCACTGTTGAAAAATTCGTTCCATTATGGACTGCCAGTACACTGCCGCAGTACCATAGATAGGCACATCATAAATCGCCGCCATTTTTGTACTGTGAGCACTGACGCTTTCGAGGAAAGGTGCTCTCAGTACTTTGATCACATGATCAAAAATATAACATCGCGAATTATTGTTATTATTATTAATTAATATTGTTTTTCAAAAATGAGAACAATATTCAAATAATAATTTTTCTTATTGAACAGAAAACGTCAACATGATCAATATTTTCATTTGAAAACAATGTCGAAAAATGGGAATGATAGTATACTAGTCTGCGTCCCGTTTTAAACAGTAACCATAGCAAACTAAAAAGGAAATTCTTCGCAATATACTGAATAGCCGTCATACCTTACAGTGCTCGCAATGTATATCAGAACACCTATATCGGTGTAATATTTCCAATATTCCACTTTATTTCTGCATGTTAATGCGACCTGCCGCGCCAAGCGCCCGCGCCGTCCACAGGCATTTTGCATGCATTATTCACACTGTTGCAATCCCCTCGAGCACAATCTCCGCATATAAAATAAAATACGTTAAATTACTTTATTTTGGTTGTCTTCCATTAAATCAGCCCCAACTGCTTAGATTTGTAATATAATTAGTTTTACCCGCGTTGACTATAATACATAAATTAAACTTGTAGACGGTGTTTCAAGATGAAACCCACCCTAGATTTTAAATTACTCCACCTGGATATCAACTGTAATAACTGCATCCAAATTTCGAGCCAGCTGAATTAAAATTTATTATATTAAATAACAATTTAATATCATAAAATTGTAACAGGCCGCATTACAATAAAAAAAGAATGTTGATTTTCTTCATAAAATAAAACTAGCCTCCACCCGCGCCTTCCCCCGCGTGGGTGTATTGATAAGAAGTAGTCTGTCCTTCTCCAAGCTTCAGACTATTCTTCTCACAAGCTCTATCAAGCTACCATGGTCAAATCAGCATAAATATACACGAGAATTTGTAGCTAATTTGTTGCTAATTAATTGCTACTTAAGGTTTCGATTTTGTTGCTTAAACCGATCTCCGGAAATCGAAAACCATGCCAGCTTGATATCAAGATAGCTTTTTTTTATCAAATAATGTGAGCGCGTTTGACCTCTATCTTGTCTGATGGTAAACAAAGATGAAGTCTAAGGTGGAGCACGCAAACTCAAATAGTTAATGTTCACTCTTGCCTTAAAAATCCCTAAATTATACGTATCGGGAAACAATGACGCAGGAAGAGAATTCCATTCCTTTGCAGTTCTAATAATGAAAGAGGAAGCATGTAAACTATGTAAAATTATAGATTAGAAATTGTAGGTCATATAGATTTACTAGTGCTAGTTTGACCATGCCAGCTTGATAGAGCTCTTCTCACAAACGACTCATCAGATTAACCATGAATCATACATTTAAACAAATACAACGTTAACAACTAAAACTATACCTAATAAATAAAACTACAATACTATAATCAAAAAAAATATATAATACGACTGAAATAAAATAAAAAGTAATCTATATTTCTACCTAAAATATTATAACTAAAAACTTTGGTTGCATTACACAAAGTAGGTATGGAGCCAAATACAATTTTCAAAACTCTCCATACGCTTGATATTAGTCAAATGTTTGTGTACCGGGCTATTGATAGATACAATGAAATCTCCTTCGTTTATGACAAAAAAAAATCTGGCCGTCCACGTAGTGTTCGTAAGAAAAATTCGATCAGAGCAGTAAGGGAAAGAATTCGAAAAATCCTGTCCGAAAGCAAAAGATTTTATCTCGGGATATACAACAATGTCGCGTATTTTAAAAGATGACTTAGGACTTGCAGCCTATAAGAGATGCATTGGTCATTTCTTAACTGATAATTTAAAAAGAATAGGATGGTAAAATCAAAATAACTACTTAAGCAGTACGCAAAGTGAGGTCCCAGAAAAATTTTATTTACGGATGAGATTTTTTTTTACAATGGAGCAATATTTTAACAAAAAAAAACGACCGTATTTATGCTCAAAGCTCTAAGGAAGTTTCCCAATTAGTCAACAGAGTACAACGTGGGCATTATCCGACTTCAGTGATGTTTTGGTGGGGTGTTGGCTATAAAGGAGTGACTGAACCATATTTTTTTTATAAAATTTATCAAAACATCGGCACAAGTGAATCACGATACCATTCTTGAGAACCTTCTCAAGAATGGTTTCTTCTACCTAGTCAACACTATGTTCTCTAACCAAGAATGGTCCTTTCAGCAAAACTCGGCGTCGAGTCAAACGTCCCGGACTTCATCAGAGCTGAAGACTGACCGTCATCTAGTCCAGATCTTAATCCGCTGGATTATGATTTGTGGTCAGTTTTAGAGAGTATGGCTCGCTCTAAATGCCATGACAATTTGGACTCCCTAAAACAATCCATTATATTGGCAGTAAAGAATTTTCCATGGAAAGGGTGCGTGCTTCTATTATTAACTGGCCTGGACAGACCATGGAAACAACCAATAGACACCACTTCGAATAAGCTTTATATATTTTTAATGGTTTTATAGTAATATATTGAACTAACACACTGTAATAGTAATAAATGTTACGTGCAATTGAAAAAAATCTTTTTTTTTTTGTAACAATATTTAGGGCAAAACTATGTTAGCAATATTACTCTAAGGTTTCATCTAAATCCGTTCAGTAGGGTTTGCGTGAAAGAGAACATTGCGTGAAACATCAAAACAAACTTTCGCAATTATAATATGAATAGGATTGCAGTGCTAATGTTAATTTTACTTTGATCTACTTACCAAAGTTCCGAAAAAATAGACAACGAAATTGTGCTTATTAATTTTTCTCTACTTTTTCGATACCATAACAGAAATATTTCATTAACAAGACAAGTATGCTTAATAAAAAAAATCAAAAAACCAGACTGCGTAAAATACTCTTATTATAAACTAAAAAGAATAAAACAATTTACTAGCTTTCATTTGATACCCATATTGCTACAGTAAGAAAAAAAATTCAACTCCCCTCCCTCATTCCGCCATTTGCGGGCGCCATTTTGAAAATTTATATAGCCTATGTCACTACTACAATTGTTAACTTCCCAAACACTTATCCAACACTACAAGGAGCACTAATAAAACCAGTACTAGGTTCTTTCACTGATATATTGAATTTCTCAATTAATTACAAAAATGTATGGTGGCCTTATACAAACAAGAAATAATTTTGCCATCGCGATGTAATCTACTACTAGCGCCATCTAGTAATAAACTTGGTAAACTTGAACAAAACTAAAACTTAAAAAACTTAAATAATTTTAAGTTGCAGCGCACATACATAGATTTTAATGATTTAGACGGCCAAAAGTATTTTTTTTTAAATCAATATAATGGTAAAGTGTCTATACAATACGTGAGTCAACAGTTCTATGTACAATATAACATCCCCTCCCCCCGCCTTTGAAGCGCGGGAGTCGATTTTTGGTCAGTCGGAATTCGATAGTGAACAAGTGTGTACATGTCGGGTCTCGGCGTTCTCCTAAACTTATAACTTTCCAAAGTGCATTATTCATTTCAAGCTAATCTTTTCGTTTTAACTGTGATGGATTGCGATAATACAGGTAAGAACAATTTATTTTCGTTACAGAAAAATTTAATTAACATTCTCTGTAATTCATTTTTAACACGACAAACATCACTCTGTCCGAAATTTAATTTTTTAGGTATATTTAAATTTGAGTGCCTTTTTAATGTTCTTATGAGTTCGTCCCTGTAATAATTTTCATTATACTATATAGTTCATATATGTAACTAACTAATTCCATAAGAAATAGCCGCGCAAAATCGCGCTTTTTTGTGCTAAGCCCTTTTGAAAGGCTCTTTGTCAAATATAGGAAATATTGAGTGTGCTATATTTTGTATTGAAATTGTTTTTTAATTGTTTCAGGTCTACTTACTACCTCGGGTACTAGAGTAGTGACTCGTCAATTCATATTTGACCAACTTCAGAGTCAAAATTTACCAACTTTAAATGAAAAACTTGACTATTATGAGAATTTTCTCCTTATGCGGTATGGGCACAACAAAGAGACTAAAGAAGACTTAAAAAAAAGATTTTCTTATGTAAAATCACAAATTAAGCAACGGTGGGCAAAGGCAAATAAACACCAAAATGTTTTCCTGAAAACAAATCAATCATGGTTAGAGGGAACATTCGAGATTCCCATTGAATCAGCCTCCCCGCAAGGTCGACCACCCAAGTCTTTTGGAGAACTAAGTGAGCGTAGTAAAAGAAGAAAAACGGAAGAAATAAGGGCCTCCGTAGGTGATGAAGTTATTGTTCACGCTGCTACATCTGTGTTGCAGACAACGGGACATAGGACCGCCTCGAAAATGCTTAAAGATATTACGAACTCACCAACACGGGCTAGTAAATATAGAAAAGCCTATAGTAGAGTTACCGCCAACGATAAGGTACCTCCATTGACGCCTCTGCAAGCACTTAAGATGTTCGTTGAAGCTGATCTTACGAGACGACAGTATGAGATAATAAGGGCAACAAATCCACAACATTTCCCTTGCTATGATCTTATTTTGAAAGCAAAACAAGAGTGCTATCCACCGAAAGAATCCCTAAGAATTACAGCTACTTGCGCGGAAAGTAATCTACAGTGCCTAATGGATCTAACCGTAACACGGTTATCAAAATACCTAGAAGATGTGATAATCCGGCTTAACGAGCAAGAAAGGAAGTCGTTAATGATAATCTGCAAATGGGGTTGTGACGGTTCTCAGCAATCCAAATATAAACAAAGTTACGATAATGAGACTGATTCCGATGCCAACATTTTTATGAGTTCCTTTGTGCCTTTGCGAATTGTTTGTGGAAAAGAAGGCAGTAAAATTGTTTGGCAGAATCCAACTCCTTCTTCGTCAAGGTTTTGCCGTCCGATTCGATTCCGATTTGTAAAAGAAACAACGGACATAACTAAAGAAGAAATAAAATATGTACAGGAGTCCATTAAGCAACTAAAGAAAACAGTTGTTATGTTGAATGAAGAGGAGTTTTCGTTCGGGCACCAACTCAAAATGAGTATGATTGACGGAAAGGTGTGCAACGCAGCCACAGACACAAAGTCAACATCTCAGTGCTACATCTGTGGAGCTACTTCGAAAACCTTTAACGATCTATCGAAGAAAAATATTGTAAACCCTCAAGCTTTAGAATTCGGCTTGTCAGTATTACACGCCCGGATCCGTATTTTCGAAAGCATTATACACCTTTCGTATAAACTGCCAGTAAAAAAATACAGGAAAAGGAGAACTGAAGAAGACAAGGCATTAGAAGCCCAAAAGAAGTTGGAAATTCAGGAGAGGTTTCGAAATGAAACCGGTTTGCTCATAGACATGCCAAAGGCTAACTTTGGAAACAGCAATGATGGCAACACAAGCCGGAGGTTTTTTGAAAACCCCGAATTGGCTTCAGACATCACAGGTATTAACTTTGAACTGATTTACCGATTCAAGGTTATTTTAGAAACTATTTCTAGTGGCCATAAAATTGATGCTGAAAAATATGATAAGTATGCGTACGACACAGCAAAATTGTACGTAGAACAGTATGGTTGGCACCCAATGACGCCTACTATGCACAAGATATTGGTACATGGAAGCCAAATCATAAAAAGTTCTCTGCTTCCAATTGGACAGCTATCGGAGGAAGCTGCAGAAGCCCGGAACAAGCATTTCCGATCGTACCGGCTAAACTTTGCCAGAAAGTTTTCTAGGGAAGAATGTAATTTAGATGTATATTATAGGCTTTTGTTAAGTTCAGATCCCTTCATTAGTTGCTTGAGACAAATAAGAAAACCTTCACGTAATGCATTTCTACCTGAAACGGTTAAACTTTTGTTACCTGCTGACCCAAACACAGAGTCAGTAGAGACATCTGAACCTGAAGATACCGATTTTTGATGTAATTTTATATTTAAAAACTTGTGAAATTCGGTTTCCATTCATTTGTATTTTGTAGTGAATATAGCTCTGTTATGTATTACTGTTCTTTATAACCTGACAAATATATGTATCTTTTTATAAATATATAGCTTTTCTTTAATTTAATTGAACTTAAAACTAAAATAACCCCAAAAATAATTTTGGCCGCCTAAATCATTAAAATCTATCTATGTGCAGCGTTAACATAGCCGCCCACCAAGAACGATTCTTTAGCGTTCTTCACTCCGCCCACCTTGACAATATTGATGGGAGAGTTTCATAATTAAACTTATTTAGCTTGTAACTACATAAACAATAATAATATTAATCTACGAAAGAAACAATATAGAAAATAAAAACAAGAAAACAAATTAAAATTAATAAAATAAACTTAACTATTTAACAACTATTAATCTGTTACAGGCAAAATACATAGTTTGGAAACTGGTCTCTTAAAAATATTTCCTCCACATCTTAAGCTAACTACTCGCGTAATTTTGTCTAATCCAGGATGTTTTTCCACTATTATGCCATAAAGCCACTTAGCCGGAGGAAGATTATCTTCTTTTACCAAAACCACGTCTCCTACCTTGGGTTCTGGGATTTGATGAGACCATTTATGTCTATTTAAAAATTGAGTCAAATATTCGTTCGACCAACGACGCCAGAAATCTTGAGTCATTTTTTGTGTTAGTTGCCATCTCTTTAAATTAGACACATTTGTCGTCACATAATTTGCATCAGGGACCATTATTAATGGTTCACCGATGAGAAAATGACCAGGAGTGAGCGGACAAGGATCATCTGGATGATCGCTCAATTGTGAGATTGGTCTCGAATTGAGGCAAGCCTCTATTTGAGCCAACACAGTTGTGATCTCTTCAAATGTTAACGTCGAATTTCCGATAACTCGTTTCAGATGATATTTGGTGGATTTTACTCCAGCCTCCCATAATCCACCAAAGTTAGGAGCATGGGGTGGAATAAAATGCCACTCTGTATTATTATTTGCTAACCAATCAGCAATGTCCGCAGAAATATTCAATTTTTCCGTCTGAAAAAGCTGGCATAATTCACGAGAAGATCCTATAAAATTAGTTCCGTTGTCACTCCAAATATGTGCGCAATGTCCACGTCTAGCAACAAATCTTTTGAAGGCAGCAATGAATCCTTGAGCAGTTAAGTCACTCACTGCTTCAAGATGGATAGCTCTTGTAGCCATACATACAAATAAGCACACATACCCTTTGTATGCATGATGTCCTCTACCCTTTGATGTCCTGATCTGAATGGGACCAGCGTAGTCCACGCCACTATGTTGAAAAGGTCTACAAATTTTTGTTCTTGCTGGAGGTAATTGACCCATCAATTGATGTCTTATTTTTGAGGAATATCGAAGACATGTGACACATTTTCTAACGTACAACTTTACTTGGTTTTTTTTGCATCAATAATCCAGTAACTTGATCTTAAGAAATTTAACATCAACTGAGGCCCGCCATGCAATGTTTTAAAATGAGCATCAGCTATAAGAAGAGTTGTCAAATGACATTTACGAGGTATGATTATTGGATGCTTCATTCCTTCACTTAACGATGATCTTTCTAGTCTACCACCTACTCTTATAATATCAGCCGCGTCAATAAACGGATTAAATGAGGTAAGTTGACTTTTTTTATTAATTGTACCATTATTCTTTAATTGTTCAAGTTCTTGAGAAAAATATTTCCTTTGATAAAATTTAATGCAAGAATTAAGCGCTTCTGAAAGTTCCTCACTAGACAGTGGTGAAAGTATCTTCTCCTTTTTAAAAGTATTTTTCTGTTTAAAACGTAAGAATTTCCTTCAATACGCAATTACTCTTGTAAGTTTGGTTAGGGAAGAGAATTTTGAGAAAATAGTATCTTCTTCTTGACTTAATGTATTTGAAAAAACTTGTATTTTATTCTTTTTAATATCTAAATTCGTATTTAAAGATTTACCTCTGTTATAATTAATGATTTTGTTTTGCAGTCAAGGCGGTCCATTTATCCACAATGACATATTATAATTTTCTGGGCTCACACCTCGTGACGCACAATCAGCTGGGTTACTATTGGACGCAACATGTGACCACTGACTACAATCCATAACGCTTAATATTTCAGATACCCGGTTTGCAACAAATGTCTTCCATCGGCTCGGATGGCTACTTAACCAAGCCAACACAACTGAAGAATCTGTCCAGGCATGTATATTATCCTTTGAAATATTTAAGATCTTAGAAACTTCTTGTAATAATTTACAAAGTAATACTGCTCCACACAATTCTAAGCGAGGTATGGTAATTTGTTTTATTGGAGAAACCTTGGTTTTAGATGTCACGAGATTTACTTTAACCATCCCCAATTTGTCAATTATTCGAATATAAATTACCGCTGCATAAGCATCGCTCGATGCGTCGCAAAACCCGTGCAGCTCCCATATCACATCTTCTTTGGTTGAACTGATCCATCTCGGAATACGAAAATTAGAAAGCCCATTCAGTTCATCACGAAATTTGATCCATGTTTGTAATAATTTGGATGGCAATTCCTCATCCCATCCTATTCCAGATATCCATAACATTTGAATAAATATCTTAGCTTTAATCACTGTTGGCGCTAACCAACCCAAAGGATCAAATAGTCTTGAAATATCTGAAATAACCTTTCTTTTTGTTACAGGATAAACTAGCGATGGTAAGTTAACCACGTTTTTGAACTCATCAGTTTTTCGGATCCAGGTAAGTCCAAGTATTTTCATTATTTCATCCGTTTTAATTTCTAAATTATTTTCCTCTTCCTTAACTCTTTCCTTAGTTTCTTCCTTTATTTCCTTTAGTAACTCATCGCTATTACTCGACCATTTCTTCAGCTTAAAACCTCCCTTTATTAATACTGCATTTATTTCTTCATAAATTTGCTTTCCTTCCTTTATGCTTTCACATCCAGACAACAAGTCATTCATATAAAAATCATTTTTTATTTTTTCAGATACCAGTGGAACATCCTTTCCTTCATCAGACGCTACTTGTTGTAAGACCCGTACAGCAAGGTAAGGTGCTGAGGCAGTACCAAAAGTAACTCTCAACAGTCTGTAACATTTAATTTCAGAGGTTAAATCATCAGGACGACGCCAGAAGACTCGCTGAAAATCAACGTCTTTTTCAGATACTTTAATTTGCCGATACATCTTTTCGATATCTGCTACTAAGCATATCGGATAAACACGCCAGCGCATAATTAGGCTACGTAAATCTGGTTGTAAGGTAGGTCCTATCATCAAATCATCATTTAAAGACGCTCCATTTGTTCCAGGGCATGATGCATCAAACACAACCCTAACTTTAGTAGTATCCTTTTGATCACGAACCACTGCATGATGAGGTAAGTAAACTGCACCCTTCAAGTCTTGTTTTTCTTTAGGCACCTCTTCCATATGTCCCAAATCTAAATATTCTTGTAATACTTCATTATACTGTTGTTTCAATTTATGATCTTTATCTAACCTTCGTTCGAGCGTTGTGTATCTTCTTAAGGCAATGTCTTTCGAGTTGTTGTATTTACAAGTTGGATCTGCTGAGCGAAATGGTAAGTTCACAATGTTCCTTCCAGATTCATCGCGTTTGGTTGTTTTAACAAATATCTCCTCACACTTTTGTTCTTCTTCGGTGAGATATCTCTTTGCAATTGTCAAAGAATCATCTGATTCTAGTTCCCAAAATTTTTTAAGAAGATCATTTTCACTTAGTTGTGCGTGTACATGCATACTAACAATTTGATTAAATTCTTTTTGTGGACGTTTCATAACTCCTGATGATACTTGACCTGATAATATCCAGCCGAGCCTTGTATTCTGAGCAACTGGATATCCAGGTGGACCCCTCACAATACCTTCTACTATTACTTTACTGTAGACTTCTGCACCCAACAACAAATCTATCTTATTGGGTATATTAAATTTAGGGTCTGCTAACTGAATTCCAATGAATGGTTTCCACGATTGGAAAACTATTTTGGTTTCAGGAATACACGATGTTAATTTATTTAAAACATGTGCTTTTACTTCTATAGTAAAATTAGGATCATGAAGTGAATGCACCTTTAATAAAACTACAGCCTTTGTCACTACTGACTCTTGCTGATCACTTCCTAATCCCAAAACCCGATTGTGACTTGTAATCTTTTTTAAACCAAGTAATTGCACGGCAGCTTCTGTAATAAAAGATGCCTGCGACCCCTGATCCAACAAAGCTCTTAAATTAACATTGTAACCGTTTCTCGATTCCGTCTTTACCAACGCTGTTGCCAATAGTACTTGACTGCTAACGTTTGAGAAACAACTTACAATATCGCTTGATTTGGCTTCTGTACTAGAGCTTGTCACAATTTCTGATTCACTATCTTGAATCAGTGCTTGGTTACATTTTTTTGTATCTTCTACTGGCTTTAAGACTCCCTTTGGATGGAGCATAGAGTGATGTTTCCTTTTACAAATTTGGCATTTGGTGGGCTGACGGCAAAAATATACGGAATGATTTGCTCCTAAGCAATTAAAACATAAATTATTGGATTGGACAAAACTACGACGAGAATCTACATCTTCCTTAGCAAACTTTTTACAGTTTCCTAAATAGTGATAATCTGAACAGAATGGACATTGTACATTTTTAACGTGAAGCGTTTTTACATTGTTATTACGAATATTAACAATATTAGGCTGTTTGGGCTTTGTACTTATAAGTTCTAGTGAACGAAACCTTTGCTCTAGAAATTCTTTAAAATTTTTAAAATTTGGTAATTCATCACTTAAATCACAAATTTTAGCCTCCCACAGCTTTCTGGACTCATTGTCTAGCTTTAAAGACAGTATATAAATAACGATTATGTCCCAGGACTGAGTATCTATACCTAAATTATTCAATGCATTTAGACATTCATTGCTTGTGTCTAAAAGTTCCTTTAAAGCTGATGATGATTCAACTAACAAATTCTTTTGGCTCATGAATCTTTTCAAAATGCAATTGGCAAAGTAACGTTTATTATTATACCGTTTCTCCAACTGAGTCCAACAAAGCTGGTAATTTTGAGCAGTAATAGCGACATGACGCAAGAGTTGCTCTGCCTCACCTGTTAAATGACCTTTACGATAGTGTAACTTTTGTACATCGTCTAAACTACGATTATTATGTATAAGTGAAGTGAATAAGTCTCTAAAGCTAGTCCATTCACTGTAAGTGCCTGAAAAAGTTGGAATACTTATCTTTGGTAATTTAACACTCGGTTCCCTAACCACAGAACTGTTCTCAGCTTTACCATCTATAACCTTTAATTTCTTTAATATGCCCTTTAATTCAGCCTTATAATCTAAATAAAGCTCTTCAGTTTTTTCGTATAAATCCTCTTTAAAATATTCGTGTATTTTACGTTCACTAATAACTAAAGTAACAATTTTAGAATGATTACTATCAAATGCAGTCCACTGTTTTTCTAAATTTTCTAAACGCGACTCAACAAACGCTTCGGTTAGTCTAGTTTTAGAAGATTTTTTTAAATTTATTTGAGCCTTAGAAATATTATTGTAAATATCATATTGTAACTTACAAATATCTTCCATTTTATTTATTTAATTGTTTAAAGACTACTAATAGAACTTAAAAAATAACAAAATATTAACTATCCGAATACAAGTAATTTTTAAATAAATTACAATTAAAATATTATATTTTTTATGTAATAATTCTAATAAAACAATTTTTTAAAAGACAAACTAAATTAAAAAAGATAGTAAAGTTCAAAGTAATTAATGGAAGTCTAAATTTTCTTCAAATTTTTCAAAGTCCAAAATTTTTCTAAGTCCCAAGTAGTTTATGTAAAATTTTTCTAAGTGTTTAAAAATTTTACACTTAGCAATTTTCGGGCATAGGTTCCCCGTATGTTCACTTTTTCTTAAATTATTCTAAGTCTAAATTTATTCTTGAAAATTTTACAAGTCCACTTTTAGCCAATAACTGTTTTATTTTAGCACTTATCACTTTTGACAGAAGGTCCAATTTTCACTAGGTAAGAATATTAAAGTACTCACAGTTGTATCTTCATTCACTAATTCCTGATATGGAGCAAACCTTATTCGTCCAACTTCTCAGTGTTCCGCTTCCTGAGCGCCTCCTCCAGGATATGTCTCACTATCGACGGCTGCTTGATTCACCTGCCCAAGTTCCTTGGCTGCCACCGATGACTATTCCTGGCAGTGGATGTCGCCACACTCGTCAGCTTCCTCGCCAATCCGGCTCGAAGGACCATATGTTAACTTCCCAAACACTTATCCAACACTACAAGGAGCACTGATAAAACCAGTACTAGGTTCGTTCACTGATATATTGAATTTCTCAATTAATTACAAAAATGTATGGTGGCCTTATACAAACAAGAAATAATTTTGCCATCGCGATGTAATCTACTACTAGCGCCATCTAGTAATAAACTTGGTAAACTTGAACAAAACTAAAACTTAAAAAACTTAAATAATTTTAAGTTGCAGCGTTAACAACAATTTAGACAAATCCAACGACACCTCATATGTCAAAAATTGTCCAGCCGTTTGGGCTCTAGGGCGTGCCAAATTAATGGACATACATACATACATATATACATACATACATACACTCGAAAAACATAACCCTCCTTCTGTCGCAGTCGGGTAAAAAGACCAAAATAAAAAGAATACATAGTTCATCAGTACGACTACCAACCAAATGTAAAATATAACCAATGCAACGTTAAAACGCTACTACGAATTTAACATAATAAGAAGCACCAAAGCTACATAAAACTGTAATTCATATTGCATTTACTTTTCTCCGGTTATAATATAAGATAAAAAGCAATTTGCGCAGTTAAGCCATGACCCTTAGGCTCAATACCTAACTACCTATACTAGCGTACCAGTATGGAATTTATCATACGATCTGCACCATTTTACTCGCGATTGTATGTACTTCTCCGCTTTTATGTATTGTAACGTGATGTTTTATAGCCTATAGCCTATTCAAAAAGCTTTCTCGAACGCAAAAAAGAAGCTTTTGAAATAGTATCTACTGGTAAAAAATAAAATATGATATAGAATATCTGAAATAAAAAATAAAGGATATCTTAAATATACATAAATAATATAGAATATGTGAAATAATCTAAATAAAACCTGAAATAGGATTTACTGATCCTAAGATTAACATTTTTCAACAAACAAACAAAATTTGTCCCTTTACAATATTTGTATAAATACATAGATGTAGATAATTATTCCTGCAGTAATTATATAGTATCGATTGTCAAGTCAATAGTGCATGAATTGCAACGTGACCGTAATTATGTCGATAAAACATTTCTGCACCTAGACATGGTATACCGAGTACAGAGTACGAGTAATATTACTCGATAAATACGACGCATTCAATACCCAAGTTCTTTATCTATACAAATAATAAATCTGTTAAAACCTCCGTTTTATTAATACACTATATATCATCAAGAATAAATTTCAATAGCGCGTATTTTTTTGTATCAGCGCCATCTCTTATCGTGTTTTTCTCTGATCACGTATCACGTAAAAAGTACAAAACCAATGTTAATAACTTTAATACATAAAAATTGGAAATAACTCACAGTATAATTTAGTTTTTGTTTCATTGTAATTAAATTTAAAAATAAATATTTAAGAAAATAGAAATAGGTACCTACGTCGCCAACGCCATCTGGTCTAAGAAATCTTTAAAACTCACAAAACTTATATTTGAGTTATTATTTTGTTAAACTTAAAAGTTTACTAAATATATCGGATAGGAATAGAAATCGTTTTAATATTTTAGATAAACATCATTTTCAATTAATATACTATTATGTTAAATATTGTTAAATGTCACTAAATATAAAAACGATATTCTACAATTATACGATAGATGGCGCAGATAATTTTCTGAATCGCGCTGACCAAAACTTCGGCCAAAAGAATGACACTCGCCCGTATTTAAAAATCTGTTTTTCTTTTTTGTATATAATTAAATAGTTTAGGGTACTACGGTCTTGATTGTTTGTTCGTTGTTAAAATTTAAAATATTTGGTCGTTATTTGTTTGTTGATTGTACAAAGTTGAATGGTTATAGCTATTTAAGTTGTAATATATATATAAAGTCGTGTTAGTTACACCGTTTAGAACTCGAGAACGAGTGGAACGATTTTTATGATTTTTGTGTTTTTGGATTTGTCTTCGTCGGGAATAATACTTATTAAAATATGGTATTCATCAATGAGAAAATAATTAATAAAAAAAACAGTGTAAAACAGTGATAAAAAATATAAATGTATAATTTTTAAAATTTTAGTTAAAGACCCGTGCGAAGCCGGGGCGGGCCGCTAGTTAAAAATAAAAGTTAACAATGGAATTACTATTTTACTCAATGTAATATGTTTATACATTAATGATGCTTTCAATCTTCTTGTTTGTTAGTGTAATATTAACTATTACTAGATACAAGACGACGCGCGCGGTTTCACTTTTTTAGTTGTAGTGCATTGATCTATAAATTGTAGCGTGACATTTTAGGACATAATAATGATCAAAAAACCGACTTTAAATCTCAAAAAAAAAGTTTCTTAAATACTAAGGTTAGCCCGAATCAAGAAACAAAGTCTAATGCTCTATACATTTTATAATACATATTTGGTTGGATTTTATGTACGTATATGTTACGTAAGTTTCCAGAACAGAAAGAGAGATTAGCAGTAAAAAATTAGTAGTTAAAGTGAAATTTTTAATTAATTAAAAAATCAAACCACTCACAATATTTTCTGCCTTATATAACATGTTATAGAAACACCACATTGATAAATTTAAAACTATGAATTAAATAAACAATAAGTAATTTTATTGTTTATAACTAATATTAGATTTTCAAGGTTAAGAATACTATAAACGACTTCTAATAACAGGTATATTATCTTATTGTTAGTCAAGATTATACACATCTGTTTAGTAAATTGTTTTTTTTTTTTATAGGTATATATATTAGCACAGAGAAAGTCACACACTACTCTTTAATCGTAATAAAATACCAATACACATTCGATTTGATTTTGATTGATAAAGCCTACTAATGTAAATTACTTCAAAACAAAGAGCATTAAAGGACGATCAACAAAATTATCAATACTAAACTTATATAATCCAGTCAATTTAGACATCCAAGGATACAAAAACTCACACTTGGCTGAAAATTGGTAGGATTGTTCATAAAACTATTATAAATGAAATTTGAAAAGTCTTCATCAATCCGACACCTGGAAAAAAAATTACTCTGGGTCAAAGATCACAAAATTTTTTCCCTATTTTCAGCAAAACGATAAGTTTTATCGTAAAATTAGTCTCGACAAAAATCGTAGATCAATTAATTATCTATAAAAAATGTCAAAATCATTTTGTTCCTAAAAGCCACCGTTTTTGAGATGTAACGATTCAAAAAGTTGAAAGAGTTGTAATCGTCATAATATGCACACGTTTTTACGCCACCTTTGAGGTATGTAGTGTACTTAGCGCGTTTTTTTAGGTTTAAGTAGCCAAATGGCGAAAAACGGAACCCATAAGGATTCGTCATGTCTGTCTGTCTGTCTGTCCGTATGTCATAGCCACTTTTTTCCGAAACTATAAGAACTATACTGTTGAAACTTGGTAATTAGATGTATTCTTTGAACCGCATTAAGATTTTCACACAAAAATAGATAAAAAAAACAATAAATTTTGGGGGTTCCCCATACTTAAAACTGAAACTAAAAAAATATTTTTCATCAAACCAATAGTGTAGGATATTTATATATATAGATAGGTCTTTAAAAATCATATGGAGGTTTCTAATATCATATTTTTCTAAACTGAATAGTTTGCGCGAGAGACACTTTCAAATGGATAAAATGTGCCCCCCTGTAATTTCTAAAATAAGAGAATGATAAAACTAAAAAAAATATATATTATATACATTACCATGCAAACTTCCACCGAAAATTGGTTTGAACCAGATCTAGTAAGTATTTTTTTTAATACGTCATAAATCTTAAACCGCAATTTACCTTTCATTCAATAAAAATAAACAAACAACAAACTAAAAGAACTTATATGATGTTACTTGCTGCTACGGAACCCTTCATGGGCGAGTCCGACTCGCACTTGGCCGCTTTTTATTAATGTTTCCTCGGTAGGCGTATTCCAACGACCTATTGTGATTCTGTTTAATTTGAAACTATGTAGATATTAAATAATTAAAGTTATTGACAAGGATTGAAAATAACAAAAGGGGTGTAACTTAAAAAAAAATTGTATTATCCATCGGAATCATCATTATCTGAAACTTCTGCTTCCTCTTCTCCTTGTTCTTCTTTGTTATTTTTATACTTCTTTTACACAAATACGTTATAATATATGTACATATATACATAAATAAGTCGAGTTAGTTCTCAAGTCTAGGGTCTCAATGATCTTTGTTGACCTTTATTATAACTTTATTCATAAAATTTGCATTGAATACGTCTTTGGCTACCACATTGTAAGCATCTTCCTGTACTTTAATCAGAACACTATGAAGCCTTCATCAAGCTTTTCAGCATGCTTTGTATAACGTATACCGTAATATATACCGTAAATGTCACCGTTTCTGGCTTTTACGCGACAAAATGAACATAAAACGTGTTCAAATTCTTATAAGGGGCTAAAATACTATCAAGTCTAAATCATTTCTTAAATCATACCTATGTATCTTCAAATGATCGGCCAAACTTGTTGCCTAAGCCAATCCGATTTGCAACACGGAAATCAAGATATACTTGTTTCGCCAAGGACATTCTCATTTGGTCTAAATATCTTACTTACACTATACTAGTTTAATCCCGAATCTGAATGTATTTTACTTATTATTAACAACAAAAATTGTTAATATTTATTTATTTAGACAAGACTAAGGCCGTGTTCCGATATATACTGAGAGCACTGCCCCAGTGCTCTCAGTACTGAAAATTCGTTCCGTTATAGACTGCCAGTACACTGCCGCAGTCTATGACGTCATATATGACGTCATGAAACGCCGCCATTTTCGCACTGAGAGCACTGGAGCTTTCGAGGTAAGGTGCTCTCAGTACTGCTCAGTGCTGTGATCACGTGATCAAAAATATGACAGCGCGAATGATTGTTATTATTATTTATTACTATTGTTATTCAAAAATGTCCACAATATTCAAATAATAATTTTTCTTGTTGAATAGAAAACGTGTACATGATAAATATTTTCATTTGAAAAAAAGTCGTAAAATGAGTATAATAATGGTAGTCCAGTATACTGGACTGCGTTCCGTTATAAACAGTAACCAGTATAGCGCAGTATAGGAAACTAAAAAGGAACAGCTTCGCAGTATACTGAAATGACGTCACACATTGCAGTGCTCCAGTATATATCGGAACACGGCCTAAGTAGATTAAGTTGTTCTGGGCTAGTAAGTACGTCATGACACGTGTAAAATAAACGAGCTTGGCCTAGGACAAAGTAATTTAGCCTGAAATTGGTTTATTGATAACATACAGGTACACAAATCATCTCAGACGACCGTTATGGTGTAGTGGTGCGAGTAGTCACGTCAAAACAGCGCGCTAGGCGGTCGCGGGTTCGATTTCCACTCGGAGCAGATATTTGTATTTGTACAAATATTTGTTTCCGGTCTGGGTGTCCTTGGGGACATATGTTGACTATGACTATGTTGTGGGGAGACCCTCCCTACCTCGGAGAGCACTTAAAGCCGTAGGTCCCGGTTTTTATCACAGATACCTGATAACGATCGTTACCCATGGTAGAGAAATTATCCGTCAACCGGCAGTGGAGTAGAGTGGTGGTTTAAGCTCCAACTCTTCTATATGGAGAAGAGATTTCGCTCAGCGGTGGGGTGTTCACAAATCATGCAAAAACCACGACATACATTTTTATATAATTCAACACAATAATTATTATTCTTACTAAAAATTTATATGTAAATTACTTTACAATTTATGTACAAGGTTGCGGATTAAAACTGTTCATTTAGGAGAATTTTAAAAATTTCATGTTGAAAATAATACATATAAAATGTTATGCCATCAAAAACATAACTTGTAAAAAGAAACCAAGTCTCGCAACTCACTTCTTCTTCCGTAAAAAGTTGTGAGATCCATGTAATACCAAGTCGGCTAATTTATTCAAACCCTACTTAAGCGTTCTTCTGTTTTAAGTTATTACGTTAGTAGCTAACCTAACAACATCGTATAGTGATCATATCAATATTAAAAATCTTTGATGTTTTAAATAAATAGACTGACTTGGCAATCGCACTAAACAATCTAATTTAATATAATATTCCTATGTGTTACTTCTTAGATACATTGTTTTCATGCGATTGCCAAGTCAATCTATTTATTTAAAACATCAAAGATTTTTAATATTGATATGATCACTATACGATGTTGTTAGGTTAGCTACTAACGTAATAACTTAAAACAGAAGAACCCTTAAGTAGGGATTGAATAAATTAGCCGACTTGGTATTACATGGATCTCACAACTTTTTACGGAAGAAGAAGTGAGTTGCGAGACTTGGTTTCTTTTTACAAGTTATGTTTTTGATGGCATCTCATTTCTTTTTGTAGACAGTGCTACTTATTTTCCTTTCCGGTGTCTTCTACTTCTTTAATATCAACAAAGTATTTTCTTAAAGCCTTCGCTCGGTCTAATGAGCTTTTCTTATTTTTATAGATATTCTTCCTCTTTTTCTTTTCCGATACGAAACAGATATATTATTTGATTGTCATGTCATACATATTGTGATCTCAAGTTGACAACTTGAAATACTTGACAAGAGAGATGAATGAAGTATGTTTAGCCGGAAACAGTGTTGTCAGATTGCTGTCGATTTTTTACACCTAAACTTCCATAAAAATAAACTTTTAAAAAATATTTAAAAAAGTGAATGTATACTTATGTACGTACGTAAAAAGTTATACTTATAATTAGACGATGCGCCGAGTTAACGGTTGGTGCGCGCCATCTGTAAACAGACCTGAAAACCCACTAAAACAAATTACTCGTCAAGACGAATCAAAGGAGCCGAAACTCGATTGGGGTGCGTCGCTTTATTACAGAGTTCCTATGACCACCTTCTAGCTACATCATCAAACCCTGGTTACCATTGAAAGACAAACTACTCGTCTAGAGGATTCAAACGAGCCCGAACTCGATGAGTCTGTGTTCCAACTCCATTATCAGATTAGACCCTGGTAACTATCTAAAAACAAAGTACACGTCAAGACAAATCAAACGAGCCAAAATTCGATGGGGTTGCGACGTTTATTACAGAGTTCCTATGATCACCTTCTAGCTCCATCATCAGACCCTGGTTATCTTTGAAAGACAAACTACTCGTCAAGACAATTCAATCGAGCCCGAACTCGATGGGGTTGCGTCGTTTCATTACAGAGTTCCTATGAGCACCTTTCAGCTCCATCACCAGACCCTGGTTACCATGAAAGACAAACTACTCGTCAAGATGATCCAAACGAGCCCGAACTCGATGATGTTTTGTCGTTTCATTGCGAAGTACCTTTGCCTGCCTTCTAGCTCCATCAACAGATCAGACCCCGGTAGCCATCTAAAAATTAAGTACTCATCAAGACGAATCAACGAGCCTAAATTCGTTGTGGTTGCGTCGTTTCATTATAGAGTTCCTATGACCACCTTCCAGCTCCATCATCAGACCCTGGTTAGCATCGGAAGATAAATTACTCGTCAAGACGATTCAAACGAGCCCGAACTCGATGAGGTTGTGTCGTTTTATAGCAAAGTTCCTATTGCCACCTCTCAGCTCCATCATCAGATCAGACCCTGGTAACCGTCTTGAAACAAAATACTTGTCAAGCCAAATTAAACGAGCTAAAACTCGATGGGGTTGCATCGTTTCATTACTGACTTCCTTTGACCACCTTTTAGCTACATCATCAGACCTTGGTTACCATTGAAAGATAAACTACTGGTCAAGAGGATTGAAACGAGCCCGAACTCGATGAGGTTGTTTAGTTTCATTGCGAAGTTCCTATGGCCACCTTACAGCTCCATCATCCGATCAAACCCTCGTAACCATCTAAAAACAAAGTACTCGTCAAGGCGAATAAAACGAGCTGAAACTCGATGGGGTTGCGTAGTTTTCATTAGGGTGTTCCTATTACCACATTCCAGCATCATCACCAGACCCTGGTTACCATTGAAAGACAAACTACTCATCAAGACGATCCAAACGAGCCCGAACTCGATGAGTTTGTGTCGTTTCATTGCGAAGTTCCTATAGCCACCTTCCAGCTCTATTATCAGATCAGACCCTGGTAACCATTTCAAAACAAAGTATTCGTTAAAAGGAACCAAACGAGCCAAAACTCGATGGGGTTGTGTCGTTTCATTACTGAGTTCCTATGACCACATTCCAACTTCATCACCAGACCCTGGTTACCATTGAAAGACAAACTTACTCGTCTAGAGGGCTCAAACGGGCCCAAAATCCTTCCTTTGGCTACCTTCTAGCTCCTCCATCAAATCAGCACCATGTAATCATAATATTGCATTGTCACATGATTTACTATTATTTTGGATCAAATTTAATTTGCAAGATTTGATGACAAATATCGAGACAGGTGAAACAAAATAAAAGCTTGTAAAAAGTGAGTTGACACATCCAGCGCAATGAAGTAAGTTAGCGCAATTGCGCGGCGCCTACTACTTAGCTTTATGTTGTCGGTTTTTTGTCACAGAGTACACGCGCATCGTATAAAAATTTACTGTCATCAAGAAGTTGTAGCTTTAAAATACAAAAGTTATTTTGAGTCCTTATTTTCTATATTTATTTTTATTTATTTAATGTTAATATACATTAATTAACAGTTATTGCTGTTATGACTCACTTAATCAATCAGGTGCATTCTAATAATGACATAATTATATGAACTCGAAAATGATGATCACGCTGGCGAAATGGTGCGCGCTGTTGTATATTAAGCGAGAGATCCCGGGTTCAATCCCCGGCAGAGTAAATTTTCTTTCTCTGATCTGCTTTGGTGGGAGTCTTTGGTAGTGGCTAGTTACCACCCTATCGACAAAGACGTGCCGCCAAGCGATTGAGCGTTTTGCTACAATGCAGTGTAGAAACCGATTAGAGGGATAGGTTTAATATAGCTGCCAACTGAATATAATAAAATAAATTACGTACGGGAAGCGTGGAAGCCGTGGAGCGGGCAAACCACCTCAGCCAGTCGCAGTTGTGATTTATTAGTGTTCTTTAATACTTGGCGTGATTTTGGTACAGCTACATAAGACATGTCCCATTCTTGCTTTTTCATTCCGTTGACCATTTTACAGGTTACCTTTGAAGATAATTATATCTAGGTACCTATCTTCACCTATTATTCCACTATGTTATACTTGTACGGGTACATTGATTCATTCACTGCAAATGTAACTTTGTAATCCTATATATTTATATGGGTTTACAAAGTTATTTATGCAGTTGGTATATCTAGAAAACTGGACCGAAATTGCAAAATATTTGAATTTTTCCTTGGTTTATATACTAAACACTAATGGTATTCTAAATTTGAAGCTTTTATGTCTGCTAGAAGTGCCTTAGAGTTTTGATGATCGGTCAGTCAGTGAGTGACAAAATTCGAAACTTTGACTAATTATAATTCTTAAACTACTGGTTCAAATTGAATGAAATTTGAAATATACCGTGTTTATACAATGCCTGCTTGGGTATTGAAAATTCAGACTTTTAGTTTTATCCACAACGAAGTTATAGGGGGTCGAAAATGGCCTGAGTTGCTTCGAGAAAAGATAGTACGGCCGTGCTACTTTTTTTTTTTGCTCGACTTGGCGGAGGCACTGCCGTGCCTCCAGATAATACCTATAAATTAATGATAAGCAATGGGGAGTTTTAGACTCACAAGGAGACACAAAATAGAGAGAGAGGCACAAAATATCTAGCTTAAAAAACATTTAGAATATCTGTCTTGTTTATTTTAATAAACTTTGTCAACATCTCTAATTGGACCCTTGTTTGTATCCTTAGAAATCATTTTCATATTTTAATCCTTATTCAGTTTGCTAAGGGAGAAATAACTAAAAATATTTTAATTTTGTTACACGTGCTGCTAATAACCGTACCATACATTAATATAGCTATTCAAAATTATATATTTATACAATCATGTTATGGATGATTGACTGATTGATTAATCATCGCTGAACTTAATCTATAAAATACACGTGAAATATTGTTAATAGGACTAAATTACAATAAATTCATCAAAAAACGAAGAACTTTTTGGATTTTTGGAAATTCTCCCCTAAGGAAGTCAAATAGGTGATGATAGATTTTATACAAGTACTTTTTGGAGCTAACTCCTAAAGAATCAATTTTCATATAAGGCCTTGGTATGAAAAAAATATGAGGAGTAAAATTCATCGATCGCGTTACGGCGTGTTCCCACTATACCGGACCGACGAAATCGCCGGAAACCGGATCCCGGAACGAGGTGTTCACATTACACCGGATCCGGTGTTTTCGCCGGAACCGGATAAATGTGAACAGCTTCATATAAAATGTATGGCCACTAGCCTTTCCAGCAGTTTCACCAACCCGGCGTCCGGCGTAGTGGGAACAAGGCCTTAGGTTTTTTTGCGGAACCTATTTTCATTTTGAAGTCGTAAGTCCGCGCGCGAGCGCGCGCGAATTCCGCGGTTGATGAGCGGGCGGGTGTGCGCCGCGCCCAACCGTCGCTTCATACCCCGCACTGTTCCACTACTAGTGAGAGCACGCTTATCGAGTATTTTTAATTAAGAAATATTAATCAATTCATTTATTTTTGACTTTAATTTTTTTTTTTATAACTAATTGAAAAAATCACAATGAGTTCAGATGAATCTGACATTGAAATTACCGAAGACGAAATTATTCGTAATTTTGATGACGATGAAATTATTGACAACTAGCGGCCCGCCCCGGCTTCGCACGGGTATTTAACTAAAATTTTAAAAATTATAAATTTATATTTTTTATCACCTACATGCGCCATCTATCGTATAATAGTAGAATATCGTTTTTATATTTAGTGACATTTAACATAATAGTACCTATATTAATTGAAAATGATGTTTATCTAAAATATTAAAACGATTTCTATTCCTATCCGACATATTTAGTAAACTTTTAAGTTTAGCAAAATAATAACTCAAAAATAAGTTTTGTGAGTTTTTAAGATTCCTTAGACCAGATGGCGTTGGCGGCGTAGGTACCTATTTCTATTTTCTTAAATATTTATTTTTAAATTTAATTACAATGAAACAAAAACTAAATTATACTGTGAGTTATGTTTAATTTTTATGTATTAAAGTTATTTACATTGGTTTTGTACTTTTTACGTGATACGTGAACACAGAAAAACACGATAAGAGATGGCGCTGATACAAAAAAAAACGCGCTATTGAAATTTATTCTTGATGATATATAGTGTATTAATAAAACGGAGGTTTTAACAGATTTGTTATTTGTATAGATTTATTGCTCAGAAATCTAAAGCACGCTGTTTTCGCGTAAAAACTGTAAAATAGGCGATAAAGTTTATTGTGTCACATACGAATTATTTGTGCCTATTTAGAGAACCGTTCTTAAGGAGTAAACTCCAGTGGTGAGTTGGAGCTGACACACATAATTATTTTTTATTTTTTTTAAAGTTAATAATATGACACTTTATTTTCGGGCTTTTAGTTAAAAATAAATGATCCTGACCTGACCTGAATGAATGAATTTATTTATTTTTAGTAGACACTTAGGAACATTGGGAAAAAACTGACAAAATTATGTTAAAAAAATAGGTAAATATTAATAAACTTTTAAGTAAAGTTACTCAACAATTATCTAATTATTTACGCGTCGTCTACACACCCTAGCAGCTAGCTGCACTTTCGATACAAAACAGGTAGTTTACCTACGTCCAAACGCCGCCACGTGTTAACAGGGTAGCAGGATAAACAAGCATGATCCAGTCCCCCTCAATACTTTAATCCTGGCTTAGGACAGGCAAAAATACTAAGATATTTTACTCGTTTAAGCAACAAATTTGTTGACTAGGTAAATGATGTGAACTTTGACAACTTTTAGTTGTGCACGTGCCGCCGGCATGACTGGAAAAGTATCAACGCTTCATTTATTTGAATTGAAATTTATGAAAAATTTGGTCAAAAATTAAGTACCTATTATTTTTACATAATTCGAATGAGAATCATGTATCGAGTATTCTCCTTAAATATTGATAGTGACTCACCAGTCACCTGTAGAAGCGTTGGAGCTTAATCCAACACGCTGCTCCATTGCTAGTTTTTTTTTATATATACCTACACCTCCGAGTTTCAATTTTCGGAGTTTTTGTCTATGATTTATATTTTTTAACGCTAGTTTTCTTTTAACATACATCTCGCACTTATACTGTTGACACTTCCATTCTGCATACTAATTATCATCTTTTATCTATCCACATTCATTCTTTATGGGGTATTTTCCCAACAAAAACAAAACTAACTAATACTTATGTCTAGATACACCGGTGAAAATAAATGGGGAGGGACATAATTTTATTTGTTAGAAAATACTCTTAGTTCTTTTTTTTTTAATCTTAAAAACTACTATGATTTTAAACTTAATTTATACATTATTATATCCTAGGACTTATACGAGAGAAGCACATTTTTTTGTCGTTAATTATCGAACACAATATCGACTTATTTTCTAGTTACACAATTTTTTAATTCTATATAAAACTAATTTTTATATAAAATTGTTATAATTTTATATAAAACTTAACTACTTAACCTATTCTTGCTTATTTTTAATACATTGTTTTATGTTATGACTAATGTATTACACTATAATTGCACAGTATATGTTGCTAACTTTTATTTCTATTATTAGCTAAAATAACGCATTTTTTACAAAACTGCAGGAAACATTCTCTGCTATCAGGGCTGGATTTAGAGTTGTGCGGTCCCGGGACAATTGAGGATTGGAGGCCTCTTGATTTGAATTTTTTTTTCTTGCAGAAAAAAATGACGAAAAAAAAAGGTCGTCGCAATCTTACGCCAATATATTATCGTTGCCGGGTGGACATATTCCTAAAAAAAAGGGTCGTCGCAATCTCACACCAATATATTATCGTTGCCGGGTAAACATATTCCTAAAAAAAAAAAGTCGTCGACTCCGGACCGCTTCAACTCGATTGCCTTAGCTCTATTGTGACAGCACCTCTTTTGCGGATGTGTGGGCCCCTCTTTTGTGGATGTGGGGGCCGCTTTTATGTGGGGGCCCGGGGCAGTTATCGACATTCCAAGCGGAGCCTCTCGTAGTCGAGGGTCGGGCAGTCCAAAAGGACGTGGAGGACAGATTCGGACACCCAGGATCGCAGACACACGATGGGCTCTCCTTACACTTGAACTGATGCAAGAATTCGGAGAATTCACCATGCCCCGTCAACGCCTGTGTGACAAATCTATACGGCGGCTATCGCGTCAGGGAAGAAGACCCTGATACCGCTAGTTCCATTCATCAAGCGATTGCATGCGAATGCTTCGTTTGATGTATGAAACGAAGTAATGAGAAGAAGTTTTTCTGTACGTAATTTTTGATTTATGTCCTCTAAAAATGTATTTCCTAAAACATTCGTAAGCATAGATGTCACTTTTGTTCTGTGTAAATTTGTATTCTTAGCTATAGTTGAATCTGAAAAAATATCTGTACGGAGCGGTCCCAAGATGTCCTGTGTGAATGATATTGTTATATATTATTCAGCCAACGTACCGGCTAGTTTTAGTTCAGCTTTTCGTACATTTATTTCTAAATCCGTCTCTGACAATAAGTTATGGAAGATTCTGTATTTCTAATGTTTTTTTCTTATAGCGTTCTGAATTCGTATGTCAAATCAAGTTACTTTTATGCACACGGGTAGACACCAAATAGAGCTTACAGTTTGCTAAATCATTTACATCTCTCATGTTCGAATCTTTGCATAACCAGCTTGAGAAGTTTGGTTCATTAAGTCACAAATAGATAAATTTATTTAAGCGTTAAATTTTTTTGGGGCTGTGTATTTTTTGACTCACTTGTCATCGAGCCTACTGAAGTCAAACTGGAACTACGAACAGCATTTGCTTCTGTACTAGAAGTTAACGCCTCCGATACCTGCACCCCAGATTCCCTTTTACGTTTAAACTAAAAATAAAAACAAAGTAAATTAACCCGATAAAAGTTTCATATTCTCGTACAAACAAAGTTTGTATTAGGTCATTAATTACCTTACCTTAGCATTATCTTCTTTGTTTTTGTTTTGACCTTCTAATAACCATTTATCCATATTTGCGGAAACTCGTATCGTTGCTTCGTAATAGAAACTAAATCAACTTATCGAACTCAGCTACGAACAACAAAGAAGCCAGCGCATTACATTATAGCTGCAGCCCACGATACCTTACAGTACCCCCGGATCACCCTCACCGCGGTGGTTGGCAAACTAGGGATGTGCCATACATGATGATTCAAAAAAAAAGCCGATATCGATAGTGTATGATGCAATATTTACCGATGAGAATAAAATGTCAAAATCCCCGCATTTCCCCAATCAACTTGAGATTCCCCGCATTTTGAGGAATTCCCCACAATTTAGCAACGCTGCATATATATCAATGGGTATATTTGGCAGAAAAAAGCGCTTGACTGCGCTTGCTAGCGTTGAGAAATGAACTAAAACTGTTGTCGGCCAGGGCCCAGGACACGTTAGCTAACTTTAATAGTGCCTGACACAATCCGCCATTATTTGTTTATTTTTTTGTTTTCAAATCAGTTCATAAGTTGTTTTGTGCAATTAATTTAAAGTATTAATAAAATTAATAATTAATTAATTAATAATTATAATTGGTATTTTTTTAATATGCTTTACAAATGTATATTTAAGTTAGGTTTCCCGGTTAAAGCTAACTTAGCGTCCTAGAAAAAAATAGCTATTTCTTGTTATAATTCCTATATTAGCATGCATGATTTCAAGATTCAGACTAGGGACGATCGATATTCATCGATGTTTCATAACCTTCGATGTTTAGCTGAAAAACATCTATGTTTTTACATCGATGTTTTGACTTCGACATGTAAAAAGAATAAAACATCGAAATATCAATAATTCTTTAGAAAGTATATCGTACATCGATACTTTTGAGTCGATGTTGACATCGATGTAAACATCGATGTTTTTCTAATATCGATCATCCCTAATTCAGACGTAATGCATGAAGCATCTCTCGCTCCCATATTACTCGTAAAGCTGACAATTGCATTACAGTTTTTATACATTAAGAACGAATTACATTTTTGAATTCTATTCAAAAACAATCTTTAAGTATGGAAAGTAACAGTTTATTTTTCAAACTCTGTGTGGGAGATATGACCTTTTGTTTTTTAAATCAATTTTAGATGCAACTCAAATATGCAACATATACTCTACACTCACGACTCTCCCTGTTCCCACTTTGTAGTAGACATTTATTTTTAAATTGTGATGTAAAACAATTATAATTAGAAGACAGCTGCGAATTTTAAACATTTAGTTACATCATTATTGTACTGAATTTATTCGATTGATACTATTATATTCCTCATACATATTAAATTCCTCAAAACTATTAATGATATGGTAAAAATTTTAATGTCATTTACGCTGAATAATAAATTCATAGGTTAGTCGTTAAAATAAAACAAAAACTACCATAAATACAAAATATAATAATAACAAAAAACAATGGCCGCAACATATTTGCTACACTTTACAAAAACCAAAAAAAACAACATTCAATGTGAGTAATCAAAGATAAGTGTTGTAAACAATATTATTTTAAAAGATCTAAGGGTGTTTTTCAAATAGTTTGCTCGTTGCGTAACGGAATTCCACCCAGAATAAAAAATATATATATAATAACTAATAAGTTTCTAGGATCGTAATGTATATCTCATTTCATAAAATTGTAAATTTCAATTAGAAAAAAGTCTTCCATTTAGCAATAAATTATTTTTTTAGTGGTGTATGATAACACAAATTCCATTACGTCACAAGATTTAGGTAAGTTTTAAATGAAATCCATTGGCGATTTGAGTATAAATTATATTAAATTATCATTTAATTAAATTGTTATCTTAAACATAAAACTTATTTTTAGTAATTTCAATAAAACAAACACTTTTTCTTTGGAAACTATTCCTCTACGCTACTTTATGATACGTTTAATGGCACAATATTAAACTTTACTTTGGCATTTTACTATATTATATGTTATTTAAATTAATAATATGGAAAGATTAATTATTATACTTTGTTTTAATTTTACTTTGAGTATTATTAATAGGAACCAAATATATTAAATCAAATCTAAAATATCACAGCCGCAATAGAACAAGTGACGTTAATGGAAAAAGGCGTCACGTTTAAGAACTATAAGGTATAGCTTACATGAATTAGGATTATTCAACTTTATAGCTTACTTCTATAACTAGAGGAATCACATTTTAAAGAGTTTTAACCTGTATTATAAAACTTATGATAAAAAATAACTATTATGGAAGAGTTAAAAATTCTTATAATTATAGGAGTGAAGATTCATTTTTTGGGAGAATAATGGTTTCCACCTCTTCTAATCACTTAGACATACTGGACAAATGTAGTCAAACGAAGTTGTTCCACTACATGATTTGCAAACCCATTTTTACAAACCATGCATGCACTTTGCCATTTCTTGCAGAATGAATCGTTGACGAGTTTTACAAATAACACAAGGAAAAGTTCTGGATGATGATGCATTAATTATCTCCTTAGTTTAATTCTCTTTCTCGACTTTTGGCAGTAATAACTTTATTGATCTTTTGTTGCTCTTGTCATGAAAAGATACTTCACATGGGTTTAGGGGTTTTACGATATCTATGGGTTTTACTCTTTTAATAGGTGGGGTAATCTGGATATGATCATCATCAAATGGTTTGTGAATTTTAACTCTTTTAACGTTCTGTGGAACTTCAGCGTTATATGTGTTAATCTTTAGAAAATCGATTATTGGAACGTCTTCTGGAATTTTAATGTCGAGAGAGGGATATTCGCCAAATATATCGGATATGTTTTCTAAAGATGTAATATCCATTGACAAAAAATCATTTTCTAGAATTTGTACATCGATAGGTTCAATGAGATCATTTCCGTCACATTTAATATCTAATTCATTAACAGCTATGGGTGACGGCCAGTTTGTAGAATTTTCGAAAACAGGTGGGAAACTAGCCCCGCCAGTACAGTCATCACTAGATGTGGATGGTTTTGGGTTCGAGATCGGTGGATCCGGATCTGAACAGACAACCAGGGGAATTATTGATGACTCATCTATCACAATAGTAGGCAACGAAGTCTCTGACGCTTCAGTAAATGGCTCCAATCGATCCGCCAGAAAATGCGTTTTGGGATGAAGGCAACAACACAAACCACGCAATTCACCACAGAAACAACTCAGTTGTCGGTATTGGATTTGATGCGCTTGGACGGAAATGACTTGGTGTAATTGCAATGTTCCAGGCACTGCGCGTAAGCCATCAGGGATCAGTTTCTTAAAATTTTGAACATCGCCATCAGACACATAAAAACTTAACAGACTTCATAGTGTTCTGCAAAATATGACACGCTTCAGTCGCATTAGTAATATCATGACCGAATGATATATTGATACTCTTTTGTCATTTGATACTCTTTTGTCAAATTGTCTTTTCACGGCTCCTCCGATGCCATCTGCCATCCTTTTTTTATGCACTGCTTCAAAAAATGACCAGGTTGAATAAGCTAATTTCAATTTTTGCGAAAACAAGTTAAGCAAATAAAAATTTTCCTTTTGCCGGTACTGAGTGCTGAGACCATCAGAAAAAAAGTAAATTATTTTGGTGTTCGGAAATTCCTTTTTTGCTTGTTTTAAAACAGGCTTAAGGTGTGCCCAGATGTCATTAGGTTCGTGGCAATTATCGTCTGACACTGTGACAAACGACTGCAAACGTTCTTTTCCAAAAATTACGCCACAATGCAGAGTGATTGAAGTTTTGGATGCACCAAAGTGCATCGATTGAATTTCTTTATTGTATTTACATTCGTAGTTCTCAGAGAAATCACATAAAATACCTATTTCTTCGTCTTTCATATTAGTAATACAAGCTCGATACTGACGTTGCTGTTCTTTCCAATTAAAACAATGCGTTTTAAATGTAGGTAATTCTTTTTCGAACTCCGTGATTACCTGTCGTACAGTGCTTTTCATTTGCTGCTTTGTAGTATTTTTTGTCATCATCTCATGGCCCGCTTTTTCATACTTATGAACCACTCTTCCCCATTTAAACCAAGTAACTTCGCCTTGCGATTTGTCTTCATTGTATTGAATTCTTGGAATTTTGCACTGTTGACATTTATTGTACATACAATCGTAAGATTTAATGTCGCACGCGACTTTGTTTAATAATTCGGTAGTGCTCTTATGAGGTATGACTCCTTTGAGTTTCAAAGCATCAAACATGAATTCCATGTTACAGTGTTTTATACACATGCATGTCTTTCTGGTCATCGCATTTGGTGATAGCACGTAATGAGGCTTGTACCTGAAAAACGAAGTGAAGCTATACTTTCCACCTTCATCCTTGTAAATCTGATAAAGATTTTGCAAAGTGTCGAGTAGGTATCTGATTTGCACTTTATTTTTGTTTTTAGTCCTCGTTTCTCGTTTGCCAGCTGTGTTTCTACTAATATCATCTCGACTGTAAAACTTTTCTAAGTCCTCCACGATGTTCTTGTTCAGGGGATTCTTTTTTAAACTGGGTTTTCTCACTTGACTTTTAAGACCTAGAAATTTGCGTTCGGGTTTTTTACACATCTTTTCACCTATTTTTAGTGTTACTTTTTTAATCATTCTTTTCTCAGTATTTTTCTTGGAATCCGTGTATACTTCTCGCATTGCCACCTCCATTACTTCTTGTCGGGCTTTGAGCTTCTCATTTTCTATCTTTAGTAAATGCATTTCCTCTTCGTGCTGCTTTTTGCTTCGGTAAAGCTTCTTCCTTACATTTTGTAGTGCTGTTTTATATGTTTTAATTTTGTTCAAAGCTGTCTTGTAATTGTTACTTAATTTTCTATGTTTGATTTTAAATGAATGAGAAACTGGTTTCGTTTGCAAAACTTGTGTTGAAGTATTATCTGCTATAGTTGATTGTGGTGCTGCTGCTGGTGCCTGTTTTGTCTTTTTTTTCTCTTTTTGATTCCGTTTTTGTTCCCGCCACCGCAATCTTCTAGCCTTTTTTTGCTCTTCGGTTAGCTCATTTATATTTTTAAGATATTTCTTCAGTCTGTTAAGCTCCTTTTTTTATGAAGTTCATGCTTTTCTGGGTCTTGTTTAATTTTTTCCCTATATTTCTTAGATCGCTCCGCAGCCGTCAACGCCATGGTGAATTCTATAAACAAAATTGATAGCTTTTATGTAAACTTGCATGATTTATGTTATGTAAGCACCTAAAAATAATTGATTTCAAATCTATACTCATGAACTCGAATCCTTGTTCAAATCGAAAATTATAAAAGAGTATATAATTTTTAAATTACCTAAATTTATTTTATTGTTACTAATTATAATGCGACTTCATCAAAAATCACAACAAAATCATCCCAAACACGGTAAAACAACTATTTTCCATCAAGAAGTTTGTGGTTTATACGGTACATTTTGAGAACTTGAACTATGAAAAAGTCTACTAGCAAGATTTGTACCAAAAACGTACAAATCAATAAAATTAAACTGTTTATATTAAAATTTCTTTGTCAATCAAAATCAAACTATTTAGTTTAATTACACACTACATCGTTAAGCTACCTCGGTCACTAGACGCATATAACGAAATACAATGTAATCCATGCCTAATAATTCCACTACGTCACAATCGAAGTTCCGCTAATACAATACGTTGCGTAGTGGATGTGACGTTTGATGCCGGTATTGAAACAAACTCCAAAATGCAGGTGTTTAAATATGATTTTACTAAATATTACATTGAATTTAGATTCTAGATTATGGTAATTTCTACCAAAGAAAATTTGTAAGTCAAACAATCAATACTTACATTATAAAATCAGATTCGTAGTGGAAAACAAAAACAGCACGACGTGACGCCCGACCACTATTTCACGTTAGAATGCGACTGGTGTCAATTTTAAAAGAAACTTTGCGACCGTTGACGGGCTAAAATGTTGCCATGAATCAAAATCAATATTTAGTTTAGAAAGTTTTTTGTTTAAAATCAGTATATCAACGTTGCGTATGCGGAATTTTCCACCAACGTCGTTTTGAGTTACGAAATAAAAACAGTATTTTATATTATTTTTAACTATAATACACTGTAAACTAGGAATATTATTGAAACTGGATTACATAATCCTTCCAAACAACATAAAACTCTTGAACAAGAAATAACTTAAAATGGTATTTTTCGTTAGAAAAGTATGCAAAAAGAGCGTAGGACACTAAAAAAAATCATCTCTCTTCTATGGCTTATTGCCAATATTTAGGCAAAATGAACACATTTAAGTACTTTTGGATATGTACATAATCGATTTAAGAGTTATTCTTTTGTTTTGAGATACTTATAAAAAAAACAAGTTTTAAAATCAAAAAGAATCAACTTGAAAATCATAGGACATGTAATTTTCGAGTAAACATTTTATTTGAAAAACACCCCTAAATATTTTATAAAATAAAAAGTAAATCACACAATTATTTAAATTGTGTGATTATATATCAATATAAAAAGAAAATAAAATTAAAATATCCAATCCATAACCGTCTCCTAGGCAACCCACTACGCGTGCCTGAATTTTACCATTGTAACTCATAATATTATATTATTACAATGAAAAAAATATAATAATTTTAGATATATATAATAAATAAATAAAAAATAAAATACAATTTAATATGAAATGTATATATTTTCCTTATTAACAAAACTTTTAACTTAACACACGTCTTCAGTAATTATAATACATCTGCTTAAATGCTAACGTAAAACCCTTAACCATATTTCCTTTCGATGCTAAATTTAAACTATTAGTGTAATTTGAGTGAAATTACAACGTCGTACCAATTTATGCGCTGCTGGTAATATTATTGCCTCATGGTAAACAGACAACATAAATAAAAAACTTTTTAACACACACGACTCACGATTAAGTTTTATTTGTATATTATTAACTAGCTGTATCCTGCGGTTTCATCCGCGTTAATTTGAAGATAAAATGTACTTAAATATTTTTAAACTATTACTCTAAGAATGCCCGTCTCGGTGTTGGAATGGTCGCAAACGCTACTATCGAGCAAAGAATGTCAGGCTCGATTCCTGAGTCGGTCAACGTATTGTTTTTTTTTTTTTCGACAATTTTCAGTAAATAGTACGGAGTCTGGAATGGTGCCCGGTGTATGGCAATAGGCTCGGCCCCTATTACATGGGACTCATGACTGGCGAAAAGTGGGTGTTACATTTAATATGACAGGTGCACTCCTGCGTAGGTACCACTTCGGGGAATAAAAAACATGATGTTATAAATTTACTTTAAAAGTGGAACTATAGTAAAAAAATGTCGGAAGGAAGAGGAATAATAAATGACGAATGGAAGCTTACAAAAAAGTTTATTTTTCCCATTTTTGTAACATTTCTTATTATTGCTCAGCCTCTATTGGTCGTAGCGTGATAATATACTATAGCCTTTAGCCTTCCTCGGTAAATGGACTGTATCGTTACCAGCCTGTAAACCACCCACTGCTGAGCGAAGGCCTTATCTTCATATAGAAGAAGCGTTAGAGCTTAATCCACCACGCTGCTCTACTGCGGGTTGGCGGATAGTTTTCCTACCATGAGTAACGATAGTTATCAGGTGTCTATGATAACAACCGAGACCGACGGCTCTACGCGCTATCCGAGGCACGGTGGGGAGACCCACAAGGGCATACACCCGGACCGGAAACAATTATTTGTACAAATACGAATATCTGTTCCGAGCGGGAATCGATCCGGCGACCGCCGGCGCGCGGTCTGAGGAGTCTACTCGCACCACTACACCAGGCCGTAAATGGACTATCCAACAAAAAAAAAATTCAATTTGAACCAGTAGTTCCTGAGATTAGCGCGTTCAATCAAACGAAAGTCTTATAATATTAGTATAGATAACAAAAAATGAAGTGCCATTAATTTATTATTAGATTATTTTTCAAATGCTATTAATTGAGCAATACTATATGGGTATGTAGTTAGCATAGTAGTCTTATTTTTGTGTTATTCTCAACATTAATGAAAATTGTTTAATTAATTATCGCAATTAAGAATATAATAATTTTCAATGAAGTGTGTGTTTAGTGTTATGTTTTAATTCGAAGGTTCTAAAAAAATAAAAATACTTTTTTTTATTATGGAAAATATTATATTCTTGTGGTAGGGGATTACTGGGTGGCGGAGTCTCCCTGCGTTACCTGGCAACTGTCTGGAGCGCAAGGCCACCCCCGGATAGATTAAGTAATGCCCTTACTGCATGTTCACCCTTCTCCACTACCCCACCTCTTGCATTAGTCGTTGTGCACTGTAGGTTTATCATTAACGGAAGTATATACTTTCGAAATGAATCACTCAATATATTTTTTAAAATAAAGTTATGCTTTTTTAAAGTTAAATTGATGATATTTTAATGGAATTTATCAAATAGCAAAGCCTATAATTCCTGTAAGCCAGAGCAGGCTTAGGTACAAGTATTTTATTTAGAGCAAATTCACTATAGTCTATATATACCTATTATGTTAGAACATTAACTTTGACCCACGGAAAAAATGTACTTAAATATTTTTAGATCATTATTAACCAACCAAAGAAGAAGAAAAGACTGGTTTTCTCCGCAACCTGATCTTGATTAGGCAACATATAGAAAACTATATGTTGCCTAATGATATATGAAATAAATAAATAATATGAAAGACGTTTTGACGTAAATCGATTCCTATGTGCTTAAGTGTTTGCCCCTATGCTTTATTAATTTTTACAGTAAACGATAATTCGGGCGACTAGCACTCGCGCGCGGCGCATCGCACATCGTTTCGTTTGATTTTGTACTCGTATTAACTCTTTTATGGGTCCAAATTAAATGTTATAAAAGACAAAGTTTATCTTCATAAAGTTGCCACGTTGATGAAGTTTTTATAATTCGTAAGGATTCATATGCCTGACTAATAATAATGCAATAAAATCACCTTTTTATTTCTGTTATCATTATTTCGTTGCGGAGTTATTTTAAAACTGTGATATCTTCTAAGATATTCACTGAAATCAAATGATGTTAAAGACAATTGTCTATAAAACCACCTTCGAAAATAACACATTATTTTAGAACAAATTTTGATTTCTATAAAAACGGTTATAATGAGTCAACCTCAAGAGATAGATATACGCTGTCGAAGACTTTTTTAGAACTTTTAATTTCAATAAATTCCGTCATAGGTACATGATTTTTGTGTAACTTTTTTTTGTGTAAATTTCAGTTTACACAGCGTACGCAACGGAAGGTCTTAAAAAAGATTTTTTTTTCTCCATTTTTATAACGTTTCTTATGAATTATCTGCGTATAAAGCGTGATGTTATATAGCCTATAGGCTATAGCCTTCCTCAGAATCAGTAGTTCCTGAGATTAGCGCGATCTAACTGACAAACTCTTCAGCTTTATTATATATATAAGTATCCTCTTACTAAACAAATTGGAGGCACTGGGTGTGAGAGGCACCCAGCTGGAGCTTTTCAATAGCTATCTCTCTGGGCGAAGTCAGTGCGTACGAGTAGGTCAATATAAAAGTACGCACCTTCCAATAACACACGGCGTGCCTCAAGGTAGTATTCTGGGACCCACACTATTCCTCGTTTACATAAATGAGCTTACTAATCTCAAATTAGCCAAAGGCGAAATTATCTCTTTCGCAGATGACACCGCTTTGGTGTTCGAAGGTGATAATTGGGAAGAGGTCTTTACTATCGCACAAAAAGGTTTTGATATGACCAAGAAATGGCTTGAGAGAAATGCACTTACATTAAATGTTGATAAAACTAAATATATTTGTTTCAGCATTGGACAGATAGGAAACATTTCTTGCGACCTACAAATTACTTCGCACCAATGCCTTTTGGGAAATAGTTGCGTATGTCCATCTATCGAACGAGTCAACTCCCTAAAATATCTTGGAGTTACTTTAGATAGCAACCTTAACTTTAAAGAACACGTCAAAATCCTTTGTAATAGAGTACGAAAATTAATTTATGTCTTCAAAAACTTACGTCATGTCAAAGACCCTTCATTGCTGAAACAAACATATCAAGCTTTGTGTCAGTCGCTTCTTACCTACTGCATTTCGTCATGGGGGGGGAATCTGCAGAACCACAATGAGGGCACTAGAGGTCGCCCAGAGAGCTATTCTGAAGGTCATCATGTTTAAGCCGATACATTTTCCTACTGCTACACTGTTCCAGTTGAGTGGGGTTTTGACAGTAAGACAACTGTTTATACTAAAAGTTATTCTGCACGAACATATCAAACAGCCATTCAACCCACTGCTAATGCAAAGACGTTGTAAGCATCGTGTATGTGTTAATTTATCCACATTTAAAACGCAATTCGGTAAAAGATTCTTGAGTTTTCTAGGTCCGTACCTTTATAACAAGCTTAACAAAATATTAAATATATACCCATTGACAAAAAAACAATGCAAAATAAAAACAAGCCAGTACTTAGAGAAATTAAACTACGAGGACACAGAAAAATTATTAATCATACCACAGTAAACACACACACACACACACACACACACACACAAGCACACACGCACTTACACACACACACACTTACACACACATACAAATTTAAATAATTCATGAAGTATTTCAAAGTTAAGTTATAATGTACTTACCATCTTACTTGCTAAAGGCTAATATGAATGTATATTTAATTTATTGTATAAGATTACATTGCTTTTCACCTATTATTGTATAATAAATTAATACGCGAAGGGAACGGTGCTGATAGCCGAAAAACAGGCTACGCTTAGTTCGGCTACAGATGCTAATCTCACTACCTACTTTTAATATTGTTGCCGCATTATCATTGTAATGTAGTACTAAGTTTGAGGAAATAAAGATATTATTATTATTTTTTAGTGCTACACTCCACCCGTTCAATATATACATATACATAAATATAATATAATACAATATATAAGGAATATAATAAATTTACATAAATTTACTTAGATAAATATAAGCGGGTGGAGGATTACGCCCCGGCAGGGAGATCAAACGGCCGGGGGTTAGGGCTGTAGGCTGAGAAATCGGCGGACAATCCTAGCCGAGTCGAGTAATACCGCCTTTTGCATCCTGGCTGCGAGCGAACCGTCACGGATACCCAGTTGCCTCAGATGGTGAGCGAGGCTAACCGGGATCAAACCGTTGGCAGATATAACGATAGGGATGATTTCAGTGGAATCAACACCCCACATGTCGACAATCTCGTGCGCCAGATCCAGATATTTACGTTTTTTCTCTGTTTCGGCTTTCACGAGGTTCTCGTCATGCGGAATGGTGATGTCCACTAGAAACACCCTCGACTGTGCCCTATCCATCACCACGATATCAGGCTTGTTCGCCAGTATCGTCCTGTCCGTGGCGATAGGCAGGTCCCAGTAGAGCCGGACTCCGTCGCGTTCGAGTACTGGCGCCGGTGTGTACTGGTAGTACGGCATCCTCTGTTCCAGGAGACAATACATTAGAGCAAGCTCTTGATGAAGAATCTTGGCCGCTTGGTTATGTCTATGCAAGTACTCAGTGTTGGCAAGCGCTGAACACCCCGTAAGCACATGTCTGAGTGACTCGCCGGGATGACGACAAGCTCGACAGAAGTCGGGAGTGCCATCCTTCAGAATGTGCTTCCGGTAATTGTTCGTCTTAACCACCCGATCCTGTATTGCACAGACAAAACCTTCGGTTTCCCCAAAGAGGTCCCCGAATCGCAGCCACTGCACGGAGGCCTTGACATCCACGTGAGGTGCGTGGAGCGCCTTGTAAAACCGTCCATGCAGTTCCTTCTCCATCCATACGGTCTCCCGGTCGGAGGTGCTAAGTACAACCGGTCTTCGCCATTCCTCTTTGGCCAGGGATAACGGGGTGAGACCTTTGTCACATACTATAACATCACCATGCATAGCGCTCTCCCTCCTCGTCTCAAAGTAGGCCCTGAGGCTGCACACCTCCCGGTTATGCATGGACTTGGCGCTTAATAGGCCTCGGCCACCACACTTCCGTGGGATGTACAGTCTCATGACCGACGATTTCGAGTGATGCATGCGATGGTGAGTCATAGTCGTGCGGACTCTTCTGTCCAGAGCGTCGAGTTCGGTCTGAGTCCATCTGAGCACGCCAAATGTGTACAAGAGAGTGGGCATGACCCAGCCGTTATAAGCTCGGACCTTGTTGGCGCCCGACAAGTAGCTCCGAAGAACTTTTGTCAGCCGTCCAAAAAAGACCTCGCAAACCGCCTGTTTCATATCCACCTCCTGCACCCCTATGCATTGTGACATGCCCAGATACCGGTATGATTCAGCTTCGGAGAGGGTCTTGAAGTTAGAAAGCTCTAGGCTAATTTCAGCCGATTGCGTCACCTGTCCCCTGTCTACATGCACGACCGCACACTTATCCACTCCAAGCTGCATCCTGATGGAGCCGCTGAACTCAGTAGTGATTTTCAGCAACTTCATAAGGCGTGCAGGATTAGGTGCCAGCAGCTTGAGGTCATCCATGTAGAGAAGGTGGGAGACTTTAGTACCTCCTCTCCGAAACTGAAAGCCTGTCCCCGAACGCTCCAGCAGAGTGCTTAAAGGGTTCAAGGACAAGCAAAACCAAAGTGGGCTCAGACAATCACCCTGGAAAATACCCCTTCGTATCCGGATTCGGTCATCGGCACCCGTCGTCAGTCTCTCGCCCTGGAGACAAAGGATTGTACTCCATTGCCCCATGCATACTTCGAGGAAGTCTCGAACTGCACTGTCGATCTTGTACAGCTCGAGGACCCTCAGAAGCCATGAATGAGGCACCGAGTCAAATGCCTTCTTGTAGTCGATCCAGGCAGCAGAGAAGTTCCGACGGTTGCGTTTGACAAGCTGGCCCGCAACAGAGTCAATGATAAGGAGCTCCTTTGTGCCGCGGCCGCCTCCACGGCATCCGTTCTGAGCTGCAGACAAGATGTTAAATTCGTCAATATGACGAGATATCTTGCAGCTCAGAACGGATGTCAGTGTCTTGTAGATGGAAGTCAGACACGTTATGGGGCGGTAGTTGGTAGGATCCGCGGTGTTGGTGGACTTAGGAGCTAGGTGAGTGATCCCAGTAGTGAAGAGGTTCGGAAGCGTCATCCGCTCTATCGCCTCTTGGTATTGTCGAGCCAAGGTCGCATGGCATACCGAGAACCCTTTCAGCCAATAGTGATGCAGGCCGTCGGCCCCCGGACTCTTCCAGTTCGGTGCCCGCCGGACCGCATCAGCTACGTTCTCCGAAGAGATGGCGATTGGGTTCATCGGATCGATTCTAGCACATACTTCCTGAACCGCCGCAATCCAAGGGCCCTCCTCATGCTCTACCTCCCGTGACCATATATTTCGCCAAAAGGCGACGAGGTCAGCCGTATTCGGTTTTTGGAAAGTAGAGCACGGCGTCGGGTTCTCCAACTTCCTGTAGAACCTCTTCTGATCACTCACGAAGAGGCGATTTTGTCGGAAGCGCTCAACTCTCTCAGAGTACCTACGAATACGCTTCCCCCATGCCGCAATTCTCTGCTTCAAGCCGTCGATGCGCTCCGTCAGTTTCTGAGCTATATCAGGCTGGTCAAGCCTGACACCTAGCCCGTTGAAAGCTATTCTGACGGAGCGCACAATCCTTGGCCTAGTGTTGCCCGACCTGAAGCTTTGCAGTCGGCCAATGAGGGCTCTGGCCAGGCTGATACGGCGTTCTATTCTCTTCTTCCAGGCTGGTACGTCACTACTCTTATTAGTAGTGCGTCCAGGCTCCTGGGTTTTGGCGCCAATGAAGCGGTGTACTGCTAGAGCGGCACCGAAGAGAATAGAACCCGTATCATCCAAGCCCAGACTGCCATCCAAATATGGAGGTAGCAGCCTGTTAGCTGCCTCAATGGCACCCCGCGTCGCAGCATTAAGGGGAAGTCGGGAGAGTCGTGGTCTCTGTTCAAGAGGAGTGTTCCGGGTCTCGGAAATCGCCTCCTCCAAAATCCCTCTCATCTGCTCTACTTTTTGGGAAACTGCTTCTTCAGCGATCGCATCTACAGGCACTTCGCTACGAACGCTTTCCTGTTGCGTTACAACTGCGTTATGCTCTGTAGACACGGGTTCGACTTCAGGAGCAGCCTCACGTCGTAATCGTTCGAGCTCGGCGGCGTTAAATACGCCCTTTCGTTGGATGTACCGAGCTCTATCTGCCAGGTTTTGCTCCGTGACAATAATATTTGGCTCGAGCAGCAGGAACTCGCGGTGCATTACCGCTCGGTAGCCCGTCCGCCCGGTTTCTCCCCCTACAGCCCTAAAATACGCTCGCATGACATTTTCATTCATTGAAAGAGTCCATCTCATGCGGCGCACTCCACCAGCGGCGGGCGCCGAATGCTGAGTCCCTTGAGACTCTGTCGGCGCCAAGCCAACTGGTGGGGATGGTGGATACACCGACCGGCTAGGTGGTGGTGCCGGTCGGCGGGGGTTGCTGGCGGCCCGCATGCTGCCACGTCCAGCGCCAGCTCCAGACGCGCCCTGGCGTCCCCCAGGCAGCGGCCCTATGCGCTTTCCTTTTCTTGTGTCCATCCATGTGTGTTTGGAGTGCTGAATTACTCACCCGCAGAGGCACTCCAAACTCTCCGAGGAGGCTACGTTGGTGTTATGCAGCTTTGATTGCCTTTAGTCGCCTTTTACGACACCCTAGGCGGAGGATGGGTTGGTCCTATTCTGCTCTGCCGGGAACCACACGGCATTTATTTATTAATTAATTTATTATTATTATTATTATTATTATTATATAGAACATTGATTTATAATTTTTTATAGATTAATGATATAGAAGTAAGATTAACTACAAACTTGCATGAGATAAACTTAAGGCCACTTAACCTCATCAAGTGCATAAAATTAATTAACAAAAAATTTCCTCGTATAAAAACGTCAAAATATCATGACATGTGTTATACCACCACCACCACCATCACCACCGTTGAATGTCCACTGCTGAACATAGGCCTCTCGCATGATCTCTGGGGGTTTACCTATACTCGTCACGCAGTGTATTGTAGCAGGATATGGTGACGCTGCTGCCCATCACCATCTTGGTTGGTGTACAGTTGCAGTAGTACCACTGACACCTAGGAAAGAAAGAGTTCGGGACTATTTTTTCTGCTAGTCACGGTACGGTAATATTGTGTTACATACAATTACGTTATACATGTGTATGTAATTATTTGTGTAATCAATTTCTTCTATTTTAATCAAAATATCACCTTCTGTAGGCGGTAAAATGCTTTTTTACAAAGAGCTACTTTTTAGCGTTACGTTCCTAAAGGGTGCCAACGAAACAAAAGATGCAAACGAAACAAAGACTCCGTCTCGTCTCCGCCGTCGTCCGACCGTCTGTAAAAGGTATTTAGTACCTATCGTAATAGATGGACAATAAATTTTCACAGAATATATACATTTAATAAAACTATAACAGGTCCATTTTTGTACATTAAGGATATTTTAAAAATATTGTTTGAGGATATTCTAATCGATACTGAAGCCATTAATATTTTTTGTGTGTCTGTTGTTCAAATTTCAATTTAGTCTGTCTGTCTGTATCTTGTTTGTGCATCACGCCAAAATAAATAGATGATTTTAAATGAAATTGAGCACAATTTGAGTTCTTGCTACGAGCTTAGAGCACTGGATACTTTTAATCCCGAAATTCAGCACAGTTCCTTTGGGTGAAGATAATGAAATTCAAAACATCTCAATGTATACTTAGTTGAAATTTATTAATGAGTAGTCCATTTTTTTATGACATGATGACATCTTTAAAGATGATTATTAAATATTTCAAGATCTTTGGTTAGTTAGTTCAATAGTTATAGACAAATAGGCCTCATAAGTAAAAGATTTCAATAACTTGAAACCCAGAACGTACAGAAACCTTTGAACGAACAGCTTATCTTAACTGGCGTTCATACTTTGTCTTATAGGCTTAATGAAAGGTTGGCATTCGCGAACAAAGTCGCACGTACCCCTTGTGTATTATTATGGCTGGTGGGTATAATGACAAATAAAAAAAAATTAAATATTCATGGCTGTCATAAATATAACGTAATTTTTGGCACTTTTAGGTCAAAAAAATATTTATAGTTCAAATTGCACTGATAATAAAATGGACGTAGATACCTAATTGGTGAAAATGAATTTTGCCTTAAATTTATAGATACTGGAGAATGTTTCGAAAAGTCCATACCGCTTTTTTCCTTGAAATTTCGTATTTTGACTCGCTGATCACGAATATGGTTAAAATTATAGTTAAAATTGGCGCAAAATGAATAGAAAAAATGAAATATACAGAGTGACTGGTAAATTACTATCAATATTTAAGGAGAATACTGGGTACATGGTTCTCATTCGAATTATGTAAAAAAAATAGGTACTTAATTTTTGACGAAATTTTCATAAATTTCAATTCAAATAAATGAAGCGTTGACACTTTTCCAGTCATGCCGGCGTGGCGGCATGTGCACAAGTGTTGTACTGTGCCGCTTGTTCACATCTAAAATTGCCAAAGTTCGTTATCATGAAATTTAGTATGCAGGGGGGTTCGGGGGCGATAAATCGATCTGCTAGAATTTGTTTTTAGAAAATGTCGTTTTATCCCTTATTTAACGCAATTAAAAAATATCATTAGAATACGAAGGTAAATTTCGCTGTCATTGACAAGATATAATAGCTCGGATGGGAATCGGACGGATTCGAAATCAGACAACCCGGATTCGAATCGGGTGTATACAGACCATTTTTTTTTCCTTTTTTTTTTCAAGTTTCTTCTTTCGTGAGAAAAACTGTTATTGAGAGCTCTTTTTATTTTTTATTTAAATAACCAGTTCCTATTATTTTACTACTATGTCGGTAATATCGAAAATATTATTTATGTTTCATCAGTAAGTAATGTATCTAAATATAATTTAAAGTACTGAGATATTACACAAAAGCTTAGTCGGTAAAAGTGCGTTACTAAAATACAATAGTAACCAAAAGTGTTAAACAATTATTATACCTATATATTTTTTATTAAATCTAAAATACAGATATTTTATTTAACACGAATTGATAAATAGGGAAAATATTGGAATAAAAAAAAGTTTGTAAAACATTTAAAATGATTTTACTATTGTAATTCTTTGTATGTTTCGACTAAAGGGGTGGAAGGTTAGTGAGTTTCTAGTCTAGAAAAAATGAAACTTTATACGATTAAAATATAAAATTATTTCAACCCTCGTTGATATAAGGTTTTGATTAAAAGACGAACGGTAGTAAAACAGTAATATTTATGATATACCTATTTAATACAAAGAATACTAATGAATGCTGTCAGCCTTGAATAATAGCAAATTACGTCCATGTAACATGTCGTTACTTTCTATGTGCGTCAAATACTATAAACCTAAAATACTAATTATAAATACCATAGTAACGTGTTCTTTACAAATTTTTAAAAGTAACTTTGCATTTTATGTACCTAATAATAAATAATAAAACAAGTCTATAGTATAAGTATAGAATACAACTGAAAAAGTAAAAATAAGTATAATAGTGTAGTTTCGAAAAACCCATCTCGCGGTTTTTCTTTGAGAATTCGTATACTTATGTATTTTGACCTAATCTAAAAAATATACCCAAACCTATTTATTGAGATAGCGTAGAAAAACCTGCGAAAAATCAGTTTTTTGGCAATTTTTTCTAGTTTTGACGTTGAAAATGATATATAATTATAAATACAAAAGAATTGCTCGTTTAAAGATATAAGATAAGGCACGGGTGCCCAAAGAGTGTCTCATATTAGGGTGCCTGTCCATTGAAGCGGAGCTGGGCTGCGGAACGGAGAAACTGAGAAATATTAACCAATAGGATTGCAAAAAATCTCCCCTCCGCTCCAGTGGGCAAGGGCTCTGCAATCCTATTGGTTAATATTTCTCCGTTTCTCCGCTCCGCCACCTCACTCCGCATAATGGACAGGCACCTTAACCTGGTACGTCGTAAAGGAAAACGCCTCCTCATTCGTTTGGTAATAAGACGTTTTTTCCCAAGAGTGACCTTATTTTTGTCCTGCAGAAAAGAGCTATTCGTGCAATTTATAGTTTAGGCCCTAGAGTATCATTAAGAGATAAATTTTAAGAAATAAAAATATTGACTGTTGCTTCTCAATGTGTGTACGAAAATGTTATGTATGTTCATAAAAATATACACGAATTTCCCAGGAATTGCGACATGCATAGCATTAATACTAGGAACAAACATAAACTTGTAATGCCTGTAAAGCATTACAGTCTCGCTTACGCCGAGTCAGTAATTCTTTTTATGGACAATGTACTCGTATACGCTTATAAAACAGGCTCTCAGAAAACGTCCAAAAAGCTTATATTGCCAAATTGAAAAAAATTGTGAAATAACGTTTGTGTACTAAAGGATACTATTCGATTAACGATTTTCTAGAAGACAGTACGCCTTGGGAATGATGTGATCGCTGCCAGGCTATTTCAACTTAAAGAGAATTATTGTTAATTTCAATTAACTTTGGAAAAAAACCATTACGTTAAAAAAAATATTAGTCCCGCTGAGTTTCTTCCGCCAGTTCTTCTCAGGTCATGGGCTTCTTCTTTCCGAACTGGCAGTAGACTCATGACGTTCAGTAAATAATTGTAATAATTTTATGCTGAATAAAATATTTTGACTTTGACTTTGTAAAATTGTGGGCTTAATAATAAAATTACCACACAACTTCTCTCCGCGCAGACGGATAAATAAAATACCGTTACTCGACCGATGTCTTCGCTGCAGCTGTGTCACTCGAAGATGCCCGAACGCATCAATCGTGCGCGCTCGGTTTTCACCGTCTCGCCAGTCGACATTTAGATACGACGCCGGAAGGCCGCGCGCGCGCTTCTAAATAACCGTTAATTCAAACTCACTGTATTTTCCATATTTTCGTTTTCCTGTTAGCCTAAACCTTAGTTTACTGCTTTCTCTCTACTGTGCTGCTTTATTCTTTTGTACTTTTCCCCTTCTGTGCTTTAGTAACAATATAATAGCTGTTTAAATCATAGTATTCGTTTTCTTTGTTTCTGCATAACTTGTCTGTTATACGCGCGAACGATACTATAGTGGTGACCCCGACGTGATTCATAGCAGCAGTGTTTCATAGTGTTATAGTGTAACGCGCTTATCTTTAGCTCGCAAAATGGCTAACAGCGGACTTAAAGACTTGACGGACGAAGTGCATCGTGTTGGTGTAAAGGTGCCGCCATTTTGGCCAAACGAACCGGAGTTATGGTTCGCCCAATTAGAAGGCTAGTTCGCTCTTTCGAATATAACGGCCGATGCTACTAAATTTTACCACGTAATTGCGAACTTGGACTTCAAATACGTGTGTGAAGTGAAAGACATTATCAATAACCCGCCGACGGACAAGAAATACGACAAAATAAAAACCGAGTTAATTCCTCGCTTATCGGCTTCGCAAGAACAACGCGTGCGGCAACTGTTGACTCACGAAGAATTAGGCGATAGAAAGCCGTCCCAGTTCTTACGGCACCTACAGAACCTGGCAGGAGCAGAGGTACCCGACGACTTTATTTGGTCGCTGTGGATAAGTCGCTTACCTAGCCATATACAGGTTATCGTAGCGGCCCAGGCAGAGTTACCATTGAATACAGTGGCCCAGATCGTGGACAAGATTCACGAGATCGCCCTCCAACCCCAAGTGGCTGCAACATCCACGACAACATCGACACCGACGGCAGCGACTCAAGGCTCGTCAACTACGATTGATCTTCTCACCCAGCGCATTGATGACCTGTCACGGCAGGTTGCGGCTCTGACCTCCGCTTCGCGCTCGCGTTCAAGGGAGCGAGGACAGTCTTCGCGTTGGCGTCATCGGACCCGAAGCCGCTCTAGTGCTCGCTCAGGGCACTGCTGGTATCATCGGCTGTTCGGCAAGCAGGCAACGAAGTGTCGTGACCCGTGTACATTTCGTCAGGGAAACGGATCCAGCAGTCAGTGAAGACGGCAGCGCGAGACTGCGATAGTGTGGCTGGTGGCCGTGTGTTTGTAACAGACCGTAAGACAAAAGTGCAATACTTAATTGATACCGGTTCGGACTTATGTGTATACCCACACAAATATGTATGTACGTGATAAAAGGTTTGTAAAAACTGACTATAAACTTTTCGCAGCTAACGGTTCAACGATTAATACATTCGGTTGGTTAACTTTAACGTTGGACTTTGGACTTAGGCGTGCATTTGTGTGGCGTTTTGTTATAGCGGATGTCACAAAACCTATAATAGGCATAGACTTTTTATCGCACTACAATCTATTAGTAGATACCAGACACCACCGCTTAATAGACAACATTACTTCGCTTAGTGCTATCGCTCGACCTGCATCACATGCTTTGTGCCATATTAAATCATGACTTGCTCTCACAGCTTCCGGATATCACTCGTCCGGCTGGAGACCTGTCAATGCGAAACATCAAGCACAAGAACTACACCAGGACCACCAGTGTTCAGCAGACCTCGCCGCCTGGCACCGGATCGACTCCGCATCGCTACTCGTGAATTCGAAGACATGGTAAGAACAGGTATTGCTAGAAGGTCTGATAGCCCATGGTCATCGCCCTTACACCTGGTAACGAAGAAAAATAATGAATGGCGACCGTGCGGCGATTATCGAGCGTTAAATGCACGTACCATACCTGACCGATACCCGGTTCGGCACATTGGCGATTTTTCTCATAACCTTTTTGGATGTACCGTTTTCAGCAAAATTGATCTGATTCGTGCATATCATCAAATACCTGTAAACCCTGACGACATACCAAAAACAGCTATAACGACCCCGTTTGGAATGTTTGAGTTTCCATTTATGAGTTTTGGACTTCGCAATGTAGCTCAACATTTCAGCAGTTTATGAATGAAATTTTAAGAGACCTGGAATTCTGTTTTCCTTATATAGATGATGTGCTGGTGGCTTCTCGCACAGAAACCGAACAACTGGAACACCTGAGGCAAATCTTCCAGCGACTACAGGATCATGGAATAGTGGTAAACTCATCAAAGAGCTTGTTCGGTGAGTCTCAAGTGGAATTCCTAGGCTATGTCGTGTCAGCCGAAGACACAATGCCGTTACCACAAAAGGTCGAGGCTGTTCAGAATTACCCGCAACCCAAAACCATCAAAGAACTTCGCAGATTTCTAGACATGCTCAACTTTTATAGGCGCTTCATGCAAAGATCAGCTAGAAATCAAGCGCCTCTGCATAAGCTTCTTTCCGACAACCGTGAAGCCTAGTACCCCTATAACCTGGACAGCAGAACTAGAAGAAGCATTTTTGGCTTGTAAAAGGAGTTTAGTTGAGGCCACTCTTCTAGCGCATCCAGATCCAACAGCAGAACTAGCACTTTTTACAGACGCTTCGGATAACGCAATCGGAGCTGTACTACAGCAGAGAGTAAACTCTGGATGGCAACCTCTTGGGTTTTACTCGAAGAAGCTCAGTACGTCACAAAGGAAGTACAGCCCTTTCGATAGGGAATTATTGGCCATATACGAAGCCGTTAAATATTTTAGACATATGCTTGAAGGCAAAACATTCACCATATTTACGGACCACAAACCAATTGTCTCCGCCTTCAAGAAAGCTTCGGAAAACTGCTCACCGCGACAGTTTCGCTATTTTGATTTCGTGTCACAGTTCACAACGAACTTACAACACATTGCAGGAGACGACAATGTAGTAGCCGATGCTCTCTCTCGCGTGGATGCTATCTCAGTAGCAATAGATTTCGACGCTTTAGCTCGCTCGCAACAAGAGAACGACGAACTTCAGCAACTGCTACAAAGCAACGACTCTTCACTGGACTTACAGAAGATACAAGTTTCTGGCTCCGGTAAGATGTTATACTGCGACGTTTCCTGCGCATCATCCCGACTTTACCTGACGCCGCCGTTCCGTCGACAAGCTTTCGAAAGCATTAACGGATTGAGTCATCCAGGAGTGAAGGCTACAGTGAGGCTGATAACTCAAAGTTATGTGTGGCCACAGATCAAGAAGGACTGCAGCAGTTGGGCACGTAGCTGTCTCTCTTGTCAGCGTTCTAAGATTTCCCGACACACTCGTTCCCCGGTACATACATTTGTTCCTCCGTCGAACAGATTTAGTCATGTACACATAGACCTCATAGGCCCCATGCCAGTATCACACGACTTCAGATACTGTCTCACGGCAGTGGACAGATTTACACGTTGGCCGGAAGTAATGCCGCTTCGCGACATAAAAGCTGACACAGTGGCGAGCGCTTTTGTCACTGGCTGGATATCACGCTTTGGCTGTCCTGAGAAGATAACTACGGACCGAGGTAAACAATTTGAGGCGAACCTGTTCAGGGAACTGTCAAGACTGATTGGTTTCAACCACCTGCAGACTACAGCATATCACCCAGCTGCGAATGGAATGGTCGGGAGATTCCATAGGCAACTTAAGGCGGCGATAATTTGTCACTCCAACGACGACTGGTACGAAGTTATACCACTGGTCCTGCTTGGAATACGTACTACATGGAGAGAGGACATCAGCTCATCATCACCTGAATTGGTGTATGGAGAAACTTTACGTTTGCCAGGAGCATTTTTCCATAGCTCGCCTACAGAAGTTGTCGACTACTCAAATTTTCTCTCCCGTCTACGCGCTAATATACGCAAACTGAAGCCTACGCCTGTCATCCATCATGGCTCTGCTCCAGTTTTTGTCAGCAAGGATTTATCGTTATCGTCGCAAGTCTTTCTCCGTCAAGACGCTGTACGGAAACCCTTACAAGCACCGTACGCTGGACCATTCAATGTGATTGAACGTGGAGACAAGTTCTACAAAATAGATATAAGAGGCAAGCATACCAACGTTTCTATAGATAGACTAAAGCCAGCGTACCAGTTGAACGACTCCGAGACACAGGTAGCACTCAAGACACAAGCACCTACTACTACGAATAATTATCGAACAAAATATGGACGTCTTGTTCGTTTCACCGATTTTTATCGACCTTAACGGTCTCCGGGGGGGGCTGATGTGGCGTTAATAATAAAATTACCACACAACTTCTCTCCGCGCAGACGGATAAATAAAATACCGTTACTCGAGCGATGTCTTCGCTGCAGCTGTGTCACTCGAAGATGCCCGAACGCATCAATTGTGCGCGCTTGGTTTTCACCGTCTCGCCAGTCGACATTTAGATACGACGCCGGAAGGCCGCGCGCGCGCTTCTAAATAACCGTTAATTCAAACTCGCTGTATTTTCCATATTTTCGTTTTCCTGTTAGCCTAAACCTTAGCTTACTGCTTTCTCTCTACTGTGCTGCTTTATTCTTTTGTACTTTTCTCCTTCTGTGCTTTAGCAAAAATATAATAGCTGTTTAAATCATAGTATTCGTTTTCTTTGTCTCTGCATAACTTGTCTGTTATACACGCGAACGATATTATAAAATAAGAACTTATAATTAGATGCAACTGATAGCAATATTTTTTGTCCGATATGTAATTGTCACAACCACCACCACCACCACCACCACCACATCAGCCACTGGGTGTCCAATGCTTAACGTAGGCGTCCCCATTCGTCTCTGGAGGTTTTTGGTGGTTGGCTGCACAGTATGTTATAGCAGGATATAGTGACGTTGCTGTTCATCACCATCCTGGTTATTTATTGTACAGTTGTTTACATCACTATGTCCCTAGTCGCCTTTTAAGACACTTCGGTAAGAAATAGATCCGGACTATTGCCCTCTGCCGGTCACCGCACGGCAATAATTGTCATCGTTGTTATGTATTTTATAGTGATGTCACGATCAATCGTACAAACCCTACTTTACGCAATCTTTCAACATGTTTTAATAATGTTCTAAGAAAATATAATATATGAACACTCTTATATTATCACTATTATTTTAATTGTTTCATTCCAACCATACATACTTAAATACTTATATAATCCACATAAAAAATTTGTATAGACTTGCATAGATAAGCAGGTGGTAGATTACGCCCTGGTACGAAGATGAAACTGGTTGGATGGTTTCAATTTCCATGCACATGCCTCATCAGAATTCACTTCATAAGAAGGCAGTTTTATAGAATTATTTTGTGACAACAGCCTTAAAAGAAGTTTTAAATATTTTAGTCTATTGAAGATTTCGATTGCTTCAAAATAATATCCAAGTTTAAATTAAAAAACACAAAAAAAATCATTTCCTCTGCAATATATTTTCAACATCAATCAAATATATAAGTCAAATAAATCAGTCAAAGGTAAGTGTGGGTCCACTCACCCTTGGCAACCACTGATAAGATCATGTGCAGCGGGCAACCGCACTGGTAATGAAGGCAAGATCCGCTATAAGCTCGTCCAGGAACTTGAAGACCGAGATAAAGGACACGATCTTGAAGTCCCTAGCCGGGCTCAAAAAGCTGGTGGCTGAGTCCAAGGCTGACCTGGGGCCCGGATTCGGGACTGAGCGCTAAGCTCGCCGACCACTCTCGGCTCCTCCTGGAGGACCTTCAACCTCTCATTGCTGTTTGGTGTATGTCCTTGTGGGTCTTCCCACCGTGCCTCGGAGAGAACGTAAAGCCGTCGGTCCCGGTTTTTATCATAGACACCTAATAACGATCGTTACTCTTGGTAGAGTAATTATCCGCCAAACCGCAGTGGAGCAGCGTGTTGGATTAAGCTCCAACCTTGCTCCGCCGTTCCCCCCCCCCCCTAATGGAGGAAAAGAGCGAGCTCGGTCTCCTTCCATTACACCGCCCCAAAACTCCAAGCGTCGACACCCCCTTGGACATACCACCCCTGGTTGAATGCCTGACCGGCAGTAACCAAGGCAGATCTGTTGCCACCTGCCATGCGATCCGAGTCGTTACAGCCAGCGACAGCTAAAGAACCATCACTGGCCGTACCCGGTGTAGCCATGGTCAACAGAGCGTTGACCATGACTAGGGTGGTCACAGTACTATGGACTACGGCCTCGGAACCTCGTCGCGCTTTCGAGCCCACCGGCCAGTCGTTAGCCGCAGCCAGCACTAACTGGTTCCAAAGTTACTACTGACTACGTTGCCCGGGATGCACTACGAGGAAGTCACTGATATAGCACCTCAGAACCTTGACTCTTTTTTTAACGCTATGAAATGCATTTACGCATCCCGCCTACCCGCTTCGCTTTGAAACTTGGCGGGTGTGTTATTTGTATGACATAGGCATTCATTAAGAATGGATTTTTTGGAAAAATTCTACCCCTAAGGGGTTGAAAAAGGGGTCAAAGTTTGTATGGGACAACGTGATTTCTTGATCCAATCTACTTCAAATTTTGCATAAATATTCTTGAACAGAATTGATTGAAGACGTGTTTCGTATTTTATCGAAATTCATCCCCTAACGGTGTTAAAATAGGGTAGAATGTTATTTGCTTCGAAGTTGATATCAATACTCCTTAGTGCTTTTGATTTAAATTACATTACATACTTGACTGGCCCGTGGCGCAGTTAGCAGTGGCCCTGCTCCAGGGTTGTGGGTTCGATTCCCGCCCCGAGTTTGGGTGTAAAATGTATTTATTCATATATGTATTATTTATGTGTATATTTATTTACCGGCCAACTTGACACATCATCCTTTACTGTTGGTCAAAGTGAAAAGCAATCATGATATCGCCTGAGCGGTCGCATTCTTCGGAATTGCTGCCACGCTGCTGGAAGAAGGTAAAACTACACACTCCGCGTTTAAACTTCCTTTTAATTTGGTATAAACCGAAACCCCTTTCTGCTATATACCAAAACAAATGCAAAACGAAATTAATTGTTTGGGATGAGACTAATATGGTTCATAAAGAGGGTTTTGAAGCCCTAAATAGATCTTTACAATATAATAGGAACAATAATTGTCAAATGGGAAGAGTTATTGTATTGTTAGCAGGTGTTTTCTGGCCGACTTTACCAATAGTGCCCAGAGGAACGAGAGCGGACGAAGTTAAAACGCACGTGAAATTGAAGCGTACGTTCTGGTGTAGTGGTATGAGTAGTCGCCTCAACGCCTCGCCTTAATGTTGGTGGTGGCGGGTTCGATTGCCGCTCGGGGCACATATTTGTATTACATGTTGTTCAGCCTTATGTTTGTATATCGTACTATCAACAGATACAACAACACTTTATCTGTCGAAGACCAAAAAAAAAATCGGGGCGGCCGCAAGAACTACAAAGGCTGTTAATGCTGTTAAAGCCAGAATTCGTCAAAACCCCACTAGAAAGCAAAAAATCTTACCGCGAGAAATGAAGATTTCCGATAGGACTCTGTCGCGTATTATAAAACAAGACCTGAAGCTCGGTGCTTATCATCGATGTACAGGACATGTCCTAAATTAATCTTTACAATTAAAGAGAAATCACAGTTAGTACACTCTCCTGGGGTCCACAAGTGGCCGAGATAAGCCGGAAAATATTCAGTGATATTGGTAGGTTGAAAAGATGGAAAAATCTTTTGCATGTCAAAACCAAAATAGCCTTAGCTCAATCCCTTCTTCTTCCACTTCTCGACTATGCAGACTGCTGCTACTTAGTCCTGTCACAGCAGTTACTTGGTAAGCTCGATCGACTGCAAAATTTAATAATTCGATTTATATATGGTTTAAGAAAATTCGACCATATTTCACAGCACCGCAAAAAGCTTCAGTGGCTTCCCATGCAGTATCGCCGCAATCTTCACTCTCTAACTCTTCTCTATTCTATCCTCTATCATGTCAAAATCCTCTATACCTTAAAGAACGTTTTACATTTCTTGGTAAAAACTTAAGTTCCACAATGAATCTTCGGTCTCAAAATGATAACTTGCTCGAGATTCCTTTCTGTGTCTCTCAATGTTACAGTGAGTCCTTCACAGTCAAATCGGTTAAACTATGGAACGCTTTACCCAGGTACCATACGGCAATCTGAATCAGTTGGCATTTTTAAAAATCGTGTCAAACACTACTATTTGAACAAATAAGAAAAGTACATATTTAACCTTATATATATTTTATATAAAATTTAAATAGTATATGTATATATGTATGTTTGTATTTTTGTATGTATATATTTATGTATGTGTGTATGTATGTATGTATGTATGTATGTATGTATGTATGTATGTATGTATATATGTATGTACCTATGTATAATATATGTTTGCGCATTTATATAAATCACAAATCGAAAAATAGACTTTATGCTTCGTTTCCACCTTTCCAATTTTCATTTTAATCCATTCATAAGGTTGCCTGTAAGAGATCACTTTTAGTGATAAGGCCTCCCTTGCACCATTTTCTCGTTTATTACTATGTATTTCATTATTTTCTGTATACTTTGATGTGAGTGCAATAAAGTGTTTATCTATCTATCTATCTAAAGAGAATAGATCGATCAAAGCCTTCTAGCGCGATACACAGGTGAAAGGCACAGAAATATCCTCTTTACCGATTAAAAAATTTCACGATTAAAGATCAGTAGTGTACGCTCACAGTTCTAAAGAAGCTATCTGCTCAAGTGGTCGGAAAGGTACAACGTGGTCATCATCCTGCGTCAGTGATGGTTTGGTGGGGCGTGACTATCAAGGAGCCACAAAACTAAATTTTTGTGAAAAACGAGTGAAAATTTCAGCCAAAGTGTATCAAGATACAGTCTTGAATCATGTTTTGAAACCTCTCAGTAATACACTTTTTTAAAATATACCGTGGACTTTCCAGCAAGACTGCACCTGGTCACAAGGCACGAACTACCCAAACCTGGCTTGAAACCAACGTTCCAGACTTTGTAAGAGGTGAAGACTGACCCTCATCTAGCCCAGACCACAACCCTTTAGACTTCAAATTATGGTCAGTTTTAGAGGACATGGCCTGCTCTAAACAACACGGCGAAATTGAGTCTCTTAAAAAATCTTTGGAGCAAGCAGTGGCGAAATTTCCCTTAGAAACAGTGCGTAAATCCATAGAATATAAAAGCCAAAGGTGGCCATTTCGAATAGAATATGTTATTATTTTTTGCTGAGACTTTAATAAATATGTAGGTATAAATTTTAATGATATTACATTACTTCATTAAAAAAATGCATTTTCATTTGTAACAGAACTTATGGCTGGACTAGGTCCCTATATTAACTGCACCACCTACCCGTTCTCTCTAAAATAAATTACTACAACTTATTTCAGGTTGTCTGGAAAAAATGGCTAGCTAGCCATAAGACCGCCCCTTGTACTTCACATTTTGTAATTGTCATAAACTTATCTTTTGTTTATATATTTGTGGTGTACAAAAAAGTGTAAATAAATAAATAAATATACCCCTGTGTAACTTCCACCAGATCAAAGGCCGAGCTTTGTGTTCATAAAATATAACAAAATTTTATTTAATTTTAATGTTTATTTAACCTTTAAATCCCTACTCTATAATTATCTCTATATCCCTACTCTATAAAATTAATAACGTAAAAAAAAAACAATTAAAAATCCTATTAGAACAATTTTCGACATCTACGCGGACGAAGTCGCTAGTAGGTAATTATTATATCGACTGTTATAATTATTATATTTGGATAATAGTATAGTAGTAATAGTTTGTTAATTCAAAAGTTCCATTATAGGTGGCTTTACAATGACACAGGGAGATAACAAGGTGAATTAATTTCACATGTAGAAAACAAAAGCAGTTTTAAAACAAAAGGTTTCAAAGCTATAAAAAACGTCAAACCTTATGGCCGAAGGGGTTAAAACAAGTTTTAGGAAATATGTATTATGCAGTAGGTATTATGAATATGTTAATCATAAATTCTGGCATCTGAATACAAAAATATTCGGTTTATCATAATGTTCTTATAGCCTGTAAGAAGTTAAATCAATTATTTATTTAATAATATTTGTCCAACGTCGAAAAATGACTACGATGTCAAGCAATTTTCATTTTCTCATCAGTCGAATTATAGTAGGTACCTATATAGAGAAAGAATATCGGTCAATAAGTAGGTATACCTACAGGAAATATGTGTAGAATTTTTACGTAATAATCACGCAGGAAGTATTTTTTTGTAAATATATAATCTTAACAACATAAGGCTACAGTATAAGACGATATTACAAAATAGTACGAGAATCAAGTATGTCGGTCTAAATGTTATATTATCAAATTATCAGGTTTACCATAAATTAATAAAAAATACAATTAATCCGACGAGTTACGTTAACATTTTTTCAAATACGTTGAATGCACTAGAAGCATTTAGAGGCAGCCATTACAACGCAAGACCGGCGGGTTCGATGACCGCTCAATGTCACCTCTAGCATGCATTGACAGGCCCTGTCCGTCCCGCCCCTCAGCCCTCCCTCGCCCTCCCGCTTATCTGTTTCAAACTGTGTATCGGCTGCAACTTGTTTATCTTGAATGCACTGCGTTATAAAATTGGAAAACATAGTATTTTTATTAATTAAATAATTTTTTCATCATTAAAAATCACACGATTGTACGAAGTAACATTTACAAAAAACACATTTTAATAAATATATTTGAAGATTTTCGATATGAAAAATAAATTGTTGCAAGTTAAAAAAAATTAATTTGTAAGTAGGTAGGTACAGGATTTCATTTGCTATGTTTCTATTTTGCTTATAAAATAAGTTTAACAGATCTCATTGTCTTTTAATTTAAAAAGTTTAAAAACATTATTTAAGTTGATTTTAAAATAAGTATTCAACTGTTGGTTAATATATATTTATTATATTATTATTATTAATTATAAAATCGGTTAAATTTAAAAGAGGAAATGAAATATTAGGTCTTTACACGATATCATTGTACCTCTACCAGTCGTAATACCTACAACTTTCGCTGTGCCTGGCTATAGTATCAAAGATCCTTCTGTTTATTATTCAACATGTGCAGCAACATAATTATGTTTATCATGTTTTAATTAATATCTAAAATTCATAGTTTTAACAAATTCATATATCTTTTTTTTTGTAATATACAATGTTCTCATTACTGTAAATATATACACAAATATATAGTCAATATTTTCCCGCACAAACGTTACTTTTAATGTAATTAAATAGGCAAAGACTTCTAGTAGAAGTCTTTGGTAATTGGTAGCTATTCTTACAGCAAAATATCAAACAGTAATTGAACCCTTTGCTGCAACGTACGGGAATGGGGAGGCAACACCCACTTGTCTATACATATACCCCACCATCAAGCACAATGCACCGCTGCAAAATTATAACTATGTTTTTGTGTTGGCTTAAAGAGTGAGAGAGATAGAAAGGGCTAATATAATTATATTAGGTACTGCGGCACATGGACGGTGGAAGCGACACTAGCCTGTGTGACATCAAACTATACAAATTGTAAATATTTATTTATTTAATATTTGTATTTGTCCTTATCCTCAAGATATCCTTATTACATAATATAATAAAAATACCAGGTTAGGGGTCGTCCACTAATCGCGTAATGTCTCTTAGCAACTTTTTAACCACCTGCCCCCCTAGCGATATGTGATTAGGTTTTAAAATACCACCCCCTCCCCGATAGACGAATTCAAGTGTATTTTTTTTTGGTACAAAGTATATCAAAATTTTCAGAATATTATCTTTAAATACAGGTACAATCTGATTAAATTTTGGAAAATTAAGTACCATGATAAAAATGTCCAGAGAGACACTAAGGTTGCAGGCTAGTTTTGACTGTCATAAGGCATAAAAATAATAAAGGAAAGGTACAATCTGATTAAATTTTGGAAAATTAAGTACCATGATAAAAATGTCCAGAGAGACACTAAGGTTGCAGGCTAGTTTTGACTGTCATAAGGCATAAAAATAATAAAGGAAAGGTACAATCTGATTAAATTTTGGAAAATTAAGTACCATGATAAAAATGTCCAGAGAGACACTAAGGTTGCAGGCTAGTTTTGACTGTCATAAGGCATAAAAATAATAAAGGAAAGTGTAAATAAAAACATATGAAAAAAAAAAAGTTTACGAAAATTATAAACGTGATTTTTTCCGACCCCTCCCCTCTTTCGAGCCTCACGTAATCCTTTTTTGTATGAATACACATGCTACATGTATCGATTAATCTTCTTATACCTAGGTACTTTTTATTAATATGTTAAAATAGTTCTAACAGTTAAAAGTAATTTTTGCTACTAGGTAACATTCAAGTGACAGTTATACAATAATTTTAATTTAAATAATCAAATCAATAAATATGTGGTGCTTCCAATCCAAAAAAAAACAAATTCTGATGGATGTAAAACAATTATAAAAAATAAGAAAAAAATATTTAAAAAAATCTTGCCGACATAGAAATAGTACAAAATTGGAAACAATACCTATACTTTTTTTTAAATCAATTGTATTTTTACTTATCGACTTAAAATATAGAATCAGAAACTTAGTGATTAGTTAGTCTCATTGTAAAATACTGTTAAACATATTTGTTAATGATATATGAAATTCTATTCTATTTATTAAAATATGATCTAGAAGAACAAACTAAAAAGTATTTCCATTTACTGGTATTAATACTCAATGAGATTGTTTAAGAAAAATCATTACGAATAAATAAGTCGTTTTCAAAACTAATTAGGTATTATTAGTGAAGAATACAAACAATGGTTTGTTTTTAGTTTTTTTTACATACTTGGTAACTAGTTACATTTACTAATTAATAGTCGATGTTACAGTCCGAAGAAATGTTAAAAGCATTACAAAATAATTATGAAATCGTCGTCATCATCGTCAAGGATTTTCGTGCGATTTAGATTGGCGCATACCGACACTAAACTCTCCTTTGCGGCCGCCATGCATATTGATCAAGACGGCATATTTTCTAAGCTATCAACTATAGAAGTATCTGAAACACAGTAATTAGTAGGAGTTACAGTTGTTACTTGTTGGTATATTTTTGTAATGTCTACTTAATAAACAAGACGGTTACACGTTTTAAATCTGGTTTAGATATCATAACTACGTCGGTTGTCGGTTGAATTCTATACAGCAAATTTTTTGAAGGTGACCTAATATTTTACCTGCACGACGATACGAGCGATGGAATGATAAATGAACGAGCCTTTTTAAACTGCGAGGTCATTGACTCAATTCGAAAATATTTTAGGACAATCTCCGGCGAACCGAAGTAACCGAAGTATTATTATGTATACCTACTTAATATTCATTATTAAGAACTTAGAAGTCCTTATATATTATAGTAGAACTTATATACAAAAAACGAGACAAAAATATTAATAAATATTAACACTTCAGTCTACACCGTGTCTACAGTGCCAGATGGTAGGAATGCGGTAAATCGTAGCCGCGCTTTTTTGGAGGGCACCTTCAAACGCTGCCATTGACCGTGGTCAGGGACGACGCGACCCTGACTCACCGTCACTATCCGTCGTGATGTAACGCTCTCCACAATAGTTGTAGTCTATTCAGCCAATTGAGGTAGGTGCGTTCATTTTTATTACCGTTTGAGTTGAAGATAAGATACTAATAATCCATTTGTCATTGCGTATGAACATTTACCGTTAAATGTAGGTATGTAAAGAAAATCATGATAGTGTCGCCTCATTTCTTACATTTTTTTTGTCACGGCTGACGTTTGTGACAGAATTTTCATAATATAATGACTTAATCTTTTCTTAAGCTTATTTTATTTATTCATTTATTTTTAATAATTCACCAATTATTAAATTTTATATATCTTGTGTTTTGGTATACTTAATGTCATTTGAAAGATAAAATACAAAATCAAATTCTATATTTAAGAAAACTTTATACTCACTCTTATGAAACAAACCTCTATGTTTACAAGGCTGCATTAAATTATGAGTTAAAAGAAATAAAAACAAGTATCTCTAATAATGTAGATGCTATGCTATTCCAATGCCATATTTGAAACTGGTTAATACGATTGATTTACCAGATACTAATCGGTCCCATCCGTATGTTCGATTTTATATTGAATGAATTTATATTGAAATTTGAATACCTTTTTAAATACAAATATCTTTAATTTTTATCAAAAGGAATATAAACAAAGAAAAAGAAAAAGGGCAAAAAATGTACAATGGTGATCTTGGATAAGATTCCAAATTCAAATGTAATTTTTAGTTTATTTTTAATTGTAACTGTTTATGGCCAGCTATGTATAGGTAGGTAATTTGTCCGAGCGCGAAGTTGTCCCGGGATGAGCTCTTGAGCAGCATGAGCAGCTTGTCAGCAATATTTCGGTCCCGGGATGAGCAACAAATTCGCGAATAGAACAACTAATTAGCACATAAATAGCACTAAATCGGCACATAAGTTTCATTCGAGTGGGCTGGGTGACAAGGCTAGCTTCCAAAAAAAGTTAGCCTTGTCAGCAATATTTCGGTCCCGGGATGAGCAACAAATTCGCGAATAGAGCAACTAATTAGCACATAAATAGCACTAAATCCGCACATAAGTTTCATTCGATTGGGCTGGGTCGTCAAGGCTAGCTTCACGGACGTACATACCCTCGCAAATGAAGTTTCGTTTTCGATCTCCCATACAAAGTTCGATACTTAATGTGCCATTTTTTCATCATCCTACGATATATTCATCATATCCATTGGATGTCCACTGCTGAAAGTAGGCCTCCCCTATTGACCTCCAGAGCGACCGATTCAAACCAGTCTCCATCCAACGGCTTCCGGCGACTTTCTTCAAGTCGCCTAACCATCTCGCGGACGGCCGTCCGACACTGCGCTTGCCGGTACATGGTCTCCCTTAGAGAACCTTTCTGCTCCATCGGCCGTCAGTTCTACGGGCTATGTGCCCTGCCTACTGCCACTTCAGCTTGCAAATCTGCTGGCCTATGTCGGAAACCGTCGTTCGTCTGCGGATGTCATCATTTCTGATTCGATCTCGCAGAGAAGTACCAAGCATAGCCCTATATCCTTTGCACGCTATGCGACTTGGAGCTTGTTTAAAATCTTATTAAAATTATATCAACAGAAATATCAATACTTATTTTTTTCACGAACATCCATATTTAGTATTTAATTTGAAACGCAAGAATCGATAAAAATCGATTCTTACACACTTCGATTAATCGATTTAGAGGAACGAAAGAAAAAAAATTTGAGTTTGAATCAAGAATCGATTCTCTGTAAAAAGTTTCTATCCCTAATAATAAATGTCCAACAAACTTGCTTGCTCTACTTGCTAACCCACACGCACACGCACGTATCACACTCTCAAGTTTCGTCCATCCGAACACACGAGCCACCTCTTATTTTTATGTTTCGGAAAAGTAAGGCCAGTAATAGAAATCAGAGCTGCCAGCTTCATAGATAATATCAACCAAAAAATTAGGATGCGTTTTATTAATCACTACATGTAAAAAAAGAAAAAAAAAATTAGTGTTTTTTATGCGCGTTTAAAACAAGTTTAAAACAAATTGTTTTAAAACACGTTTTAAACACATATACTTTTTTCTATGTGTTTTAAACACTGTTTAAAACTTGTTTTAAACAATGCCAACCCTGGCTACAGCCTGTATCTTTTGAACCGTAATAGACTAGGCATGAGACCGATATATCAAAACGTAACTAATATCGGTTACGCGTACCCATATCATATCATATCGATATACCAAAACGCATAACCGTTTTCACATAACCAACGAAAACTTGAGCGCGAACACGAAACCGAAACTAAAAACTAAAAACCGAAGAACGGTGACGGGCGCGCAAACGCTAAGAGCGGCGCGACAGCTAAAACCATATTATCTGCATCTCTTTCTTATAACGGTAACTTCATACTGAATAAAAGAGATGAGGCGAATATGGTTTTCTGTGTTCAACTGTATACATCGCAAACTATAACTACAAGTTTAAGCAATAAAGTCAAGTCTTTACTCTTTTATGGTTATGATTATGTATTTAGTTTCCGTAATAAAATAGTGTGTGTATTTAAGAAAAAGTTTGTGAAACGAATCATTTTTAGTTTTATTGAAGTATGCCTTATAATAATTATTATATTAAAATATTAAAAATTATAATAATACTATAATATTATTATAATATTTAATATTTTATAACCATAAGACGTAGTTTTTCAAAACATTTGATATTAAACTTGTTATAGTTTATATTTAAACTGTTTTTACCCGACTGCGACAGAAGAAGGGTTATGTTTTTCGAGTGTATGTATGTATGTATGTCTGTATGTCTGTATGTATGTCTGTATGTCTGTATGTATGTATGTGTGTATGTATGTATGTGTGTATGTATGTATGTATGTCCATTTCTTTGGCACGCCCTGCAGCCCAAACGGCTGGACGGTTTTTAACATATGAGGTGTCGTTGGATTTGTCTAAATTTTAGTAGTGACATAGGCTATATAAATTTTCAAAATGGCAAACGCAAATGGCGGAATGAGGGGGGGGGAGTTGAATTTTTTTTCTTACTGTAGCAATATGGGTATCAAATGAAAGCTAGTAAATTGTTTTCTTCTTTTTAGTTTATAATAAGAGTATTTTACGCAGTCGGGTTTTTTGATTTTTTTAATTAAGCATACTTGTAACCTTTGTGTTCAACCGTTTGTTTCGGTTTGTGTTTACGTTACGCACCTGATATTACTCTGATATCGATATCTGAAAACGGTTTTCAATATCGATATGGAAACTTAATATCGGCTACGTAGCCGTTTGATCTAAAAACCGAAAACGCCCATGTCTATAATAGACACTTCACATTTTCAAAATGTAGATTAAGTTCATAATTTGAATACTGAGTATGGACAAACTAAGCGCCGTACAACCACACGTTACAACCTGTGGGTAGACTTGAACCGCTCGCGCCGCATGTTACGTTAGTAATGTCGTGAGTCACGAGATTTCAGGCAATGCAACCGTTTTCGTGATCGTAAATATAACATGATTAAGAAGATTGTATTGTTTGTGAGGTAATTTTGTTTTTAACAATGTTTTGAACTGTGAGTTAGAATTTTTTAAAGCCTAACAAAGCATCAAATAGAAATCAGCTATAAGCTTAGTAAGATTCTCAAAATAATTTCCAAGGCGAAAACTGTGCCACATTGTTCTTGGCATAATACTTTCTTTACAACCTTAATTCAGATTAATACTATAACTCTAAAAAAAAAAATAGTCTACCCTCGCACAGTAATACCCAGTGAGAACACAGAGAAAAAAATCGTGGTTACAGTGTCTCCACTGTGTTGTCACCGTGAAGTCGAGACCGCGAAGGTACCCAGCCGTTTCCGCTAATTGATCCATATGAAATACATTTTTATTTGAAAAATTATACATCAGAAAAATAATAAAATAATTGACTCCTATTTTAATACTAATCCGAAGGGTGCTAAATCATGTGTGCAAAAAATTATTTACATAGCGATAATATTAAATCATTAAAATTAAGTAAAAGGCGCTTTTAAAAGAGCTAATAACTAAAGTATTTTTAAGCTCCTATTTTCAATATTTTTATTTAGTCTTTCGCCTAGTTATTATTTCAGTAAGATATATTCAGTGTTTTTGACATCTTTAATTTTATATTTTAATATGACTTTTGTTTAATTTGTAACAAATAAAGTAAGACAACAAAACTTACAATAGTCTTTAAACGAAACGTATGCTAACGAAAATTAAATTATTACAATTTAGAAAAAAAATAATTATGAAATCGAATTAATCTAGTAAGAAAAGAAACATTTTATTTTCATCTATTTTATTACATACATAAAATAATATCATTGTAAAGTATCGTTTTTGGTCAAAAACAATTTATAACATCACAACTTATTAACCTATATAAAAAATATATATATTAAGAGAACCCTACTTAGGGTGCGTATCCATTGATGCGGAGCGAGGCGGCGGAGCGGAGAAATGGCGAAATATTAACCAATAGGATTGCAGAGCCCTTGTCCACTGGAGCGGAGGGGAATTTTTTTGCAATTCTATTGGTTGATATTTCTCCGTTTCTCCGCTCCGCCGCGCCGCCTCGCTCCGCATCAATGGACAGGCACCTTTAAACACGCTTTTTCACACACATTTTCAGCGAAGCATCGACATTGAAATAGACAACGCAATTGCAACACAGCTTAATTTAATATATTGTTATATAATATATTCCTTCAGTTCTTTAACTGCGCGACATTTAATTGGGATAAACAAGGAATGCGCTGTACCAACATCTCCGATTTTTTTTCACAACCATTATTTTACACCATTTTTTATAGATAACGCATTAACTCTTGTCCTCAAAAAAAAAAAAATACAAAAAACCGGTTACACGAAAACACATGTAAACATCAATAACACCTATGTGTAATTTGTACAAGAACATTTATTTATCTTTCACTCGTCAATTTAGGCACAATAAATTTATGGTCGGCATTTACGTTTAAATCTTTCACGTTATTTATTTGCATATAATAAAAGTATTGCCAATTGTAGGATTTATCGTGTATGTGCGTATAAGTTAGACATATCAATACACCAGTATAAATATTATAGTAATATTGAAAACATGCTAGTTATACTTTATGTATATATAGGTACTTTGCACAAAGCAACATTGTAAAACTAATGCAATACAAATATACATTGCAGTTGGTAAACAAGTTGTTTATAATTATGTAACTACATATTATAGTCATACATAGTGCGCAAATGTAAAACACTTACGGCGAGTTGCACGAAACCGTCGCTAACTTTCCGTTAGTTAAGTTGCAATTAATATTAAAATTAGTTGATCTTATGATTAATTTAAAGCTGTTGGAATTAATCATCCGTTAGATAGGTCTTTAATTAAACTATTTTTTTTTTGTTAACTTAATTAGATGTAGGTTTCGTGCAACAGAAAATCACGATTCTTGTGATTAAATTAGTTTAATAAACACTTAAATTTAAAATTTGTTTCGTGCAACTCGGCGTTAGTCGGCAAATGTCTATAAACTTTTAAAATACATTTATTAAGATTAATTCTTAACGCCCATTGCTAAATTTACAAAATAAACCTCCCTCACATAGGCTTGAAAAAAATAAAATGTCCCCACTTGCAGAATTTTGGCTATAAATACAAACACGACAATATTGATTTATACTTAATTTTAAAATATTATCCCGGAAACGGGTCCTAGTAGGTATGTTGTAAATTAAAGTTGTAAGACCACATATTAAATCACATACAGACAAGAGCAACAAATCTCAAACATTATTTACATAAAAGTCAGATCATAGAAAATAAATGTATCTTAGGTCAGTTGCCTTAGATTTTTAAACAGCATACAAACTTAATATGTAAGTATGTAACACTATCTAAATTTAAAAGTATTAACAAAAAAAAAGTTATTTGATGCATTCCTTGGAGCTACCTGATTGGAAAGAAACGTATCTTTTGTTTATATAAATAGAATTTGAAACCGAATATAATAAATACCGATATGAACATTACTTGTCATATCTTTTCTAAAATGTTTATGTTAATGATTTTTTTCTAACGCCTTTTTACAATAGTATAAGAAAAATCAGATCTCATAAATAAACTAATCTCTCATAAAAACTTTCATAACATTAATCACTGAACTGTATTTTGTTAACTAACAAAAACGTTTTATATTCTTATTGTGCTAGTTGTACTTAATTTTTCTTAAAGGAATGATAATGAGAAAATGATGCACAATTCAAGAATATGAACATCTATAAACATGTGATATAGACAATAATTATGATTAGGTGATTTTTTTTTCAATATAAGCTATTTTAACTTTTATTGTATTAAAATTTGTTATAATTTTATTTGAAAACTTGAGAATAATCTTGCTGTATGTTGTTTGTGATTGATGAATTTCAAATGAAAATCTATTATTTTTTACTCTCATACTATATTATTGATATAGACTAGATTAGATATACTATGAATTGATGCCGAAAATCGAAATAATTTGAAATATTTAATAATTAAATATTTTCAACTATTAAATATTTAAAACATTTTCTTTTAATGGCCTAAATATTTTTATTTTAAATTTTGTCTTAACATGTTTTAATAATTATAATGAGACACTTTTCTTAAAACTGTGGGGTCAAAAAATCATGCATCAAGAACATAATTATTACCATAGAACACCAGTCTGATTAATAAAAATGAAGCACAACCTATTCCAATTTTAATCAAATTTCTAGTAAATAAATGACAATTTTATCCAATGTAAAATAATATTTACATTATCCATGTATACTTAGCATTAATTTTTACCCTGCAACACAACTTGCTCCATATTGAAACAAGTATTGTCAATCAAATTGGCCTGTAACCCTAAACTTTTTACAACACCCTGCCATTTTAAATTCGCCATTATTTTGTTTCTTCTATCAACCTGATACCATCATACAACTTTTTAAGGTAATGTCAAACTGGCATATTTTTTTTGCTATTTAGAAATTAAAAGACATTTAAATAAAAGAAGTAGCTTTAAGAAACAAAAATATTGCATTCAAATTATCTACATGTCGAATGGAACAATACAATTGTTTTTATATAATAGTAAAAAAAAACTTCTAGAGAATTGTATTTTCTATTTTGAATTTACTTATTTGATGTAGCAATTTTAAATAAAATAAATTTTTATATTTATTTAGGAGATAATTACTATAAACAACTTTAGCAAATATTAATTTTAAAATTACAATAAAATGGCACACACAAAAAGTGCTTTCTAAATTCCATTTTATTCATATTTTGTAGAGTTGACAATACAAATAATCTACATTTTATAAAAATAGAAAAAGTATCAGTCAATGTACGGTCTTACACATTTTATACTACATAATATTACAATACCACAGAGATGTCAAACAAAACAATGATTAAAATGCATCAAAGACTTCCACTATGACTAGTGAATTAGGCACACAAAATATATAGCTTATAATTGAAGAGCTACACAAATAATTACAAATAATAAAAAAAAAAGAACAGTAATGTGTTGAATATTTTACTTATTTTTATTAATTTGGATGAATTGGTGAAGTTTCCAAATACTAAATTAGATTATTTAAATATATTCAGTTTCAAATATATTATATTGATACTTTATTAATTTTCAAACCAAAAATGGTTATTTATGGTAAAGAGATGTGATATGTCTATATTTCATATTAATGTTATAAGAATGTAATCATGAAAAAATAACACATAATTTAGATAAGTATTTACTTTGGACACCTAAGTTCTTCAAATTACTTAGGCAAACATTGAAATTTGGCACATCAAGTTAAATAGTGAAACAAAATTTACTTAATTTAATAAAAATAAATCCTAGTGGCAATACCACCATCACTTACCTGCAATAAAAAAATATATATCAACATAAGAGATATATATCAACATAATTATGTTTCTGTTACTCGTAAAAATTGGTTTTTAGTAGTATAAACATATATTCCAATTGACTCAATTTCTCATACACTTAAAATATCAAGTTATTTCTAAATTTTTCACTGAAATAAAAAGAAATTACATTGTTTGATAAAAAATAATTTGAAAATATTTATCCTAAATATTAAGTCCAACTACACAAAAAAGACACATATTTAAGTATCAGAAAGTGCACTATGTCTTTTCAAATGTTCACTGTTATCATCACTGTCCAAATTTTTTCTTTTGCGGTTATCGAATCTTACACCAGTTTCCTGTACAACCTTTTCACTGTATTTAATAGCAGAAATTATATTTTCTTTCGATGGTGCAACAAATTTTAGCTCATCAACACTTTCAGTTGCTGCTGGCTCTACCAAGTGCATTACAATGCGCTCTAAATGCTCTGGATGCTCTACAGGAGCCTCATCAATAGCCAGTGCATTCTCATTTTCTACCCTATCTATGTCTACCATCACAGAATACTTTCTTTTCATGTCTTCCATCATTTTCCTACCATATTTTTCTTCTACAACACTGTTAATACACACAAAACTCTGTACTTTTTTAGTATCTTTGTCAATTTCAAGATAACCTCTCGTTCTCATATAAATAAAATGGCCTGAACGTGACATAAGTCTATAAAAAGATTCACCAAACTCTCTGCTTTGATCATACATTTGTCGTAAAACACAAATGACCCAACGAACATCTTCTTTGTGCATAAATACGAAAGCAGAAGTCCCTGTAACTTCTTCTGTCATATAGCCTACAGCTAGAGAAATGCTCTGATCACATTGTACTATGCGACCATCAATCAAATGCCTCGTCCAGTATTCTGAGTATGCAGTTGGTGGCAGCATTCTAGCAGGCAAACTATTTGATAAAACATGAACCATTCCTATAAAGACATAGTCATTTCCACTTGATGAAAATGTACGATGGTGCCTTACTCTCTGCCTCCTAATGGTCTGCTCATCTTGGACAGCATTAGCAGTAGCTCGATCTGAGCGACGAAGCATGCCATCTATTCTACAGCGTTCATACCTAGGAGGATCAAATCTGGCACCTGATCTCATTATTCGTATATGAAAATTATGATGCTGTTCAAATAATTTTACGTTACAACCAGTCTGTAATTCGTTAGGATAAATATGTTGCCTAAGTATATCTTTATCTTCATTGTGTATGTAGTTGTAAATGTCCTGACCAAGAAGATCAATGTGACAGTATCCTAATTTCTCCTGAACATTGGGTGAGACGATAAAGATACGGCCTTTACATGTGACAGCAAACATAAAGCCTCCAATTAGATCAAAAAATTTTAATACAGCTGGAGACCAAGTCTCAACATGACAACATTTAATTGTGTCACCAAATACATGTTCATTTCGTAGTTTATTCGCAGCAAGTCGTAAAACGCTAGTTTTGTCAACTTTTCGTTGTGAATGGACTATATCCGACAGTAAAGACATCATTTGAGCAATTTGTGAATTAAATTGACTTCTCCGATGTTTTTCAGCATTAATCCGTGATTGTCTATCGCTTGCTTTAGTAACTGGCAAATCAGGCGAGTGTGCATCAGACGAAGAATCGCCACAACTTACATTTTGTAAATCAAATGTCTGGGGAACAGACACTGCCATCCCAAAATCTGGACTGGTAAGTCCTACTTGACTAGTCACTCCAGCGTGGACTCCAAGATGAGTATTTGCCGGTCCAGGAGATTCCATCTTTATCAATTGTTCACAAGTGCCCTTGTTTATAAATCACTGATCAACACTAAATATATTTATTACCAATAAAAAATAAACATCGCTACATTTTCAAAGACTAAAAACCATCTAACACAAACGTATATAAACTTATTTTATAATTTTTGAATATCTGAAACAGATTTCACTTTTTAAAGAAATTAATTATATTGTTCACAATAAAACTAGTGTTCCTGTTAAAACACACTTCCAACATGGTTGAACATTGTACAAAACAGTACAAAAGCTCAAGGTTCAACCAGATTGCAACCCAGTGTTACCAGTGTCTAAATTATTTTACCCCTAAATTGCATTGAGTAACAACATTGAGATATTCCTCTATGAGTAATAATAATCAAAGGTTAAGGTTTTTTTTTTATTAATTGCAATAAATCTAACTCTTTTACAAAAATAATTGACAGAATAATAAATTTGCATAAGAATTGAATAAATAAATAGGCAATATATTTTAGCAAGTTAAAGTATAGTATGTTATTAGGAAAATATTTTTGGTAATCGTTCTTGGTACTTGTTTGATGTCCGAAAAATAATATGATAACATTATAATTTTTTTTTTTCTCTTCTCTATCTGCAATCAGCCCGTGAGCTTTAATCAGATCTGTTGTTAATTGAGTGGCAGTTCGAGATTTTTCGCATTTTGCAATGCGTCATGCCATTATAATATCCATCAGAAGGATGCTATTCGCTTCCTCTTAAGTATGTAGGTGGACCCTGAGGACTCCAAAAGTCTCACAGCTAGTTCATTCTTATGTTGTTGAAGTCTTTGTTTGTAACTCTTGTAGGACTTTTCTATAACTTCCCTGATAGTTGGAATTTGCAGGTACTCATGTACTTCAACGTTCTTTGTGAACCAAGGTGTGCTACTTAAGATTTTTAGTGCTTTATTTTGAAAGCGTTGCAATATTTCTATATTTGAGACGCTGGCGGATCCCCAGAGCTCTATACCGTATGTCCATATGGGTCTTAAGATGGATTTGTATATCAAAACTTTGTTTTCCAAACCAAGAGATGACTGTCTACCCACCAGCCAGTAAATATCTCTTAACTTTCTGTTCGCTTGATCCCTTTTGTTCTTTATATGTTCACGCCAGGTAAGACTTCTATCGATGTACATCCCTAAGTATTTAACAGTACTTTTCTGTGGCAGAATGTCTCCCGCAAGTGTCACTGGTGGACAGTTTCCCCTCCTTAGGGTGAAGGTGATGTGAGTAGACTTGGCAGCGCTAACCTTGATTCTCCACTTTCTTAGCCATAACCCTACCCTGTCCAGGTGGTCTTGGAGGTTTGTAAATGCTCTTATCGAATCTTTATCGCAGGATAGGATTGCAGTGTCATCGGCATAGGTTGCAGTGACAATTTGCTTTGAGGTGGGCAGGTCAGCAGTGAAGATCGTGTATAAAACCGGGCCCAATACAGAGCCCTGGGGAACCCCAGCCCCTATGGAGTAGAATGAGGAGCAACAGTCTGCAGATCTAACATGGAATACTCGTTCCGTTAAGTATGATTTGATCAGCATGTATGACGCGTGTGGTAGAGAAATTTTTAGCTTACTCAGGAGGCCCTTGTGCCATACTCGGTCAGATGCTTGTTGCATGTCGAGAAAAGCAGCCGAACAATACTCCTTTCTTTCTAACGATTGACGAATCGTGTGAACCACTCTATGTATTTGTTCTGTCGTTCGGTGGTTCGCTCGGAAGCCAAATTGATGCTCTGGGATTGTTCTTTGTTCTTCAAGTATGGGTAACAATCGTTGCAGAAATATTTTCTCAAACAGTTTAGATAGTAGAAGGAGAAGGCTTATTGGTCTGTATGAGGAAACTTCAGTTGGAGATTTTCCTGGTTTAGCTATCATACTAATAGTTGAAATTTTCCAGATGAGTGGAAAATAATTTAGTCTCAACACTGCGTTGAATAGGATGGTTATTAAGACGATTCCTTTTTTTGGTAACTGGTTCAGTACTTCTGATGTGATTAAATCGAAACCTGGTGCCTTATTCCTTTTCAAACCCTTGATAGTTTTTGTACCTCGGATGGGGTACACAATCGTAAAGGGAAAGACATTTGCTGAGCACTACCAAGAATTTTGTCTATTTCTTCCTCAGGAAACATGACGTCGGGCTCATTTGGCCTGAATACCTCCCTAAGAAATTCAGCAAATAACTCGGCTTTGTCCGCAGGCTTCCTCGCCCATTCCCCATTGGGCCGTTTTAATGGTGGCATATGTTCTTGTGGTCGTTTTAATGTCTTGGTGACTTTCCAGAGAGAATAGTCATCTGCTTTATAAGGCGATAAAGTTCTCAGTTTGTCTCGCAGAGCGACGTCATTATATTCCTTGAGTATTTTCTTTAATTCCTTTTGCGCTTTATTAAGGGCCCTTTTATCATGTGGATTCCTGCTTGTGTGCCATTGCCGTCTTAGTCTACGTTTTACAGATATCATTTCACGTATTTCCAATGTATAATCTTGTTTTTGAGGGTTATATTTTGTATATGGAGTAAACTTCCAAGCCGCTAATTGTAGTCAGCGTTCTCTATATCTTCCTCAGTTTTGAGTGGTATTTGTAAGTTCGTATTTTCATTTAAAAAGTCTTGGAATGATTCCCAGTCAGTTCTGCGACTGTATAGCATTTCGCGAGGCTCCTTCCAAATCACTCCGGTGCTAATTGTGCATATCACTGGTGTATGATCAGAACTGCCATCAAGACATGATTCGATTCTTGTATACAAATCCGAAATTCCCTTGGAGATAAAAAAGTCGATCAGATCAGGTGTTTTATTGGGATCGGACGGCCAGTAAGTTGGTTCTCCAGTTGTCAGTATATTGAGTGAATTTGAGTCTATTGCCTTTTTCAATTCTCTTCCTCTAGTTGTGGTTAGCCTAGAGCCCCAAAAGATATTTTTGGCATTCCAGTCCCCACCAGCAACATATTTACATTTGTTCATTACCTATGTGGCGAGGCGGGGAGTATACCGCAGCAATGTTTAGCGGGCCCTGCCAGTCGTCTATTGATATTACAGTAGCTTGTAGGTACGCATGTCAAAAGTTCGGGAGAGGATGTTGCTTGATATTTTCCTTTACTATAACTGCAGTTCCAGCGTGTGATGTTCCATCAGGATGATTGGTGTAATATAATATATTATATCCTTTGATTGAGATGGCCTTTTCGTTAGTCATATGTGATTCTGAGATTAATAGAATATCTATTTCGTTATGTCTAATGAAAAGCTCTACTTCCTCTTTGTTAGGTGCCAGACCATTCACGTTCCATGTTGCGATGCGTAAAAACTTCATTTTTTATATTGGGCAATGAGAGTCGTAAGGAGACCCATGAAGGTACCTATTTGTTGTATGAGAATATCTATTTTCTCTGATTGTTTTGTGATGATTTGTTCTAACACATTTGTTGGCTGAGATTGTATGTTCTCTTGTTTTTTGTTCCAGTAATTGGTGTTTCCAGGGTCTTGAATGCGTGGACTTAATAATAATTGCTGTTTAGGGTGGCTAATTGGCCTGTTGTTTCCTCTATTATTCAATTTTCCTTGCCCTAATTTCTTTGTACACTTGGCATGCTTTATAATTGGCAGGGTGGTCTCCACAACACAGCTTACAGGTGGCTGGTGTATTCCTATCTTTTTTGGGCAATCTATGGTTCTATGTCCTTTTGCACATTTAACGCATCGATAGGGACGCATGCAATTATTTTTAGTGTGCCCATATTGTTGGCATCTAGTACATTGAGGGATTTCATTGGACTTTCGTGGATCTTCTATCTTGACTTTTGTGTAGTATATGGATTCTATACGCTTGAGTTCTGGGTTATTTGGGCCGGGTTCCACATTCACGAAAAACATTCAACGGCGTCTTGCTTTTTCGTGAGATTGGACATATGATTTCTCCTTTTACTTTATTCCCAGTTTTTTCTATTTCCTCTATAATGGCTTCTTTAGGAGTTGTGTGGTGCAGGTTTTTAATAACTATTCTGCAGCACCTTTTATCTTTTGGTGTGAACGTGTGACCTATAAGTCCATTTTTCCGAACTATTTCGATTATGTGTTTATACGCTTCACTTGTTTGCGCCATTGCTCTCATTTGATCTCTATTAATGATTCTATACGTGTACGAATCACTTCTTACAGAGGTATTCAAAAGTTCTGTGAGTTTAGATATGTCCGTAACACCATATAGGATTATTGGTGGTGGTTTGCTTGCTTTTTTAGGTTTTGACTGAATTTGACTTTTCATTGGTTCAATGAGTTCATCAGGTGAGTCCACTGGAAGTCCACTGTATCTGTTGGAAATGTCAATAGATCTCTGAGAGCTCGCAGCTAGGATTTTATGTCCTTCCTTAACTGGTGGGCTGCTTGATATCTTCTTTCTTTTAGGATTACGTTGAATGGGTATTCGCTGCCATGCGGGAGGACAGTTGTTGACGTCATTGTCTGTTTGAATCGTCCCTGGTGCTGTGGGAGTCAAGTCTTTATTTGTGGTGCTGCCTGTGCTAGGATTGCTTCCAAGTGAAGAAGATCTAACCCTTGAGGTAAAGAGGCTTGGATGGAATGATTGTTGCACAAGATTTTTTTTAGTTCTGCCAGTAGCATTCTCCGTCACAGAAGCCTGGTCGACCACCTCTGTGCAGACTTCGGTAACCAATTTCACACTCGCAGCCCCGGTTACCTGCGAGCGCCGGGCGTTAGCCGGATCGCATGACACATCAACATCACTATTACTCATAATACCATAATAAATTTTAGGACATACACACGGCACTTTCCCAAGGTGCCGTTGTCGCACTTTTGGAAGGGATTTAATCCTTCCGAGGTTTGCGAATGCCTACAGACAGGTTTTTTACCACCGCCTGTTACTCGGCGTTGCTACTCATTTAGCACCACCCGGGGGGCACGTGTAGGGTGAGTCTTGGAAAAGGTGGTAAATCCTACGGACGCGAGCAGCCCTACCCCCACATTATATTATAAATTTAAAAAAATTACATTATAAATTTAAAAAAATATTTAGTTACAAAATCAAACTTTTGAATTATTGATTTCTTATAAAAATAGTTATAGTTGTATAAATTAATTAAAAATTAAAATATCATAAAGTAATTATAAACTACTATTTTTGTACACATTTATTTATAGTGTAATTATTATATTATTGATTAGCAGTACCAAGTGAGAAAGATTTGTTTTTCACATAATTATTTTTTTTTCATAAAATTGTTAACCGGTTAACAAATTCACGCCTGAGTGATATTGTTTTATTTTGGTTTTATATTTTTAAAAAAATGCTTCATTATGCTGTCCATAGTTTAAATACACAAATGAAATATACTCCCAAAAGTAGGCAGAAAAATCTTAATTGGTAACTTTCCAAAAAGTCAAAATACCAACTATCAAATCAAGTAGGTACAGTAAAGCGGGGTAAATAGGGAAGGATCGCGAGGCAAATACAGAGAAAATGAGCAATGAAATTCGCTAATGATTTTTGCTACATTAAGAACTTCCAAATTGGTGTAAATTATTTTACCATTTAGTAGAATATCTTACCTTGCCATTGGTAATACCAAACTAAGGGATGCAAAAAAATGGTAAAACAAGCATTTGAACATAGCTATTCGAACTAGTATTTTTAACATAGAGATATTATAGATAGAGTTGGGAAGACATACGGCTGCCTGTAAGCAGAAACGTCCAACGGTTAAAAAGAGAGAGAAGATCGTGGTAGCCTATTGGCCTTGCGGTCTCAATTTCAAATCTCGATAAAAAAAATTATGTGAACATCAATTATTTACTTCTATTTTAATTTAACGACCATAAACAAATCATAGAAACAACTCTAATATGCACAGTAATATTATACTAGTACCTATGTAATTCAACCGGTGTCGCGATCGTCTTCTTCTAACCGAGGGACAGCTGGAGGCTTGGCTTCCCTGCTCTAATGATTTTTAGTGGCTTTGAAAACATGAGTCATAACAAAAGAAGTTTTAGTATTTACTCAAGAAAAAAGGTTTAAATTACAAGTAATTTATCATTCAATTTACTCACAGAAAGGTAAGCATGAATATTAAGGATTTATTTGATAAATTATAAAATATCAGAAGCCTATCTCATTTCGATTTGTTACGAGGTTAAAAGACACACTAAAGGGGTGTCTTGAGTCTTGAGTCGATTTATTAACTTGTCTGAACTTGGCGACAAGAAATTAGTTTCTGCAATTTTTCTTTTACCTAATCGCTTGTTTGTCGTTTGTTCTTAATTGTTACTCAATTTTTTTTGTTCGACTATTGTTTAATTATAAAAAAGCAAATAAATTTACTATCTTTTATTTTTTTATATTTTGTTCGATTAATGAAATTTCTCGTTCGATCGTTTTTTATATTTTTATTTAATTTTTGGTAAATATTCGGTATCACGTCACCAGACATAATGTTGCTGATTTATTTTTAAAGGTGCTTTATGACTTCAAAACATCATAACTAGTAAGTGTTGCTATGATAGTGCATGACCCTTTTTGCCTTAAAAGAAAAATTAAAAAAAATATATCATACGAATAATTTTTTTGTTATAGGCCATTCATTTATTACGTAAGACGATTTAGGGGGGGAGGGAGGTTGACCATGTCTTATTTTTTCAAGGAGGTGGGGGGAGTCTTGACAAAAATACGCAAAGTTATCGATGTTAGATCTCGGACGACCTTTTTTTTAGGAATTTGAATAGGCTACAAGGGTAAACATCGATGGTAGATCTCGGACCTTTTTTTTAGGAATTCGGACAGGCTACAAAAGTAAACATCGATGGTAGATCTCAGATGACCTTTTTTTTTAGGAATACGTATAGCCTGGTGGCTTTTGTTTTTGTGAATTTTTTCCTTTAAATTCTTACGTAATAAATATTAAACAGGGGGGAGGGAGTCGGCCTATTCTTATTTTTTCTTATAATAGGGGGGGAGGGGGTCGAAAACTAGCAAAACTCGTCTTACGTAATAAATGAATGGCCCCTTATTCATACGATTATCGAAAGATATTTATTATTACTATTAAGTATTCAACGCAGTCGAGCTCAAACGATTTAGAAGTGACGCTGCTCTCCAAATCGAACCCGTCTACAGAGCATAATGCAGTTGTAACGCAACAGGAGAGCATTCATAGCGAAGTGCCTGTGGATGCGATTGCTGAAGAAGCATTCTCCCATAAAATATTTTCGGAATTTCGCAAGAGGCGATTTCCGAAATTCAGAGCACTCCTCTGGAACAGAGACCACGACTCTCCCGTCTTCCTGTTAATGCTGCGACGTGTAATCTCATTGAGCATTTTAATATTAAATATCCATTTTAATATTAAACACAAATATTTTATTTCTTATTTAATATTTACAATGTTTCTTAAACTAGACATAGGATATTAACAAAAATTTTCTTATGTTATAATCAATATACAATTATATTAACTAAACATAATTTTAAGTGCTGTTTCTTTTGTTTACAATTCTGCATATGCTTTTGCAAAATTCTAAAAAAACAGGTCTACTCTCATCGTCCTTAATTATCCCACTGACACTCTCAGCACGCACTCCGACGCCCAACCTGCATTCCACCCTGAGACGGTCATAACTGTGGACAGGACAGTCTAGGAGGAGATGGAAGATAGATTCAGCCTCCCCGGGGTCGCAGACGCACGATGGACTCTCCTTGCACTTGAATCGATGCAAGTACTCGGAGAATCCACCATGCCCCGTCAACACCTGGGTGACGAATCTATCCACCTCCATTTTACCGATTATTCGGTAGGCAGCCACCGCATCAGGAAAGAATTTCCTGGTGACGCCGGCTGTTTCACCGGCTCGGTACCGGCCGTTCCATTCGTCAAGCGATCGCTTGCGAATGCTTCGCTTGACGAATGAAACGGGAAAGCTGTCGTAATCAAAAGAGCGTTTGGACTTCAGCGCAGCTTCCTTGGCCAGATGGTCAGCAAGCTCGTTCCCCTCCAGTCCTGCGTGGGCTTTGATCCAAAACAAACTTACACGTTTGTTCTGGAACAAAGCATCACGCAGAAAGCCCCGCGCCTCTACGGCCAGGGGATGGAGGGCCTTTGGTTTCTGCAACGTCTGCAGTGTTAACAAGGAGTCGGAATAAATCCCAACTGATCCGGTCAAGTTTTCTGCGGCCATCCGTGCTACCCGGCATATCGCCAGGAGTTTGCCTGGTAAACCATGCAATAGGACGGCAAAACAAGTTTGAGGGTTTTGGTTTCAGCAGCGCCACTCCATACTGATAACGCCGCACCCACCTTGCCCTCAATCTTGCTGCCGTCCGTAAAGATTTTAAAGTCATGACCATTGTTGGCCATGAGCTGCTCCTGGTCTACCAGGCACTTTACCTCGAGGTCGACACGACAAGAGGGATGCGGAGACCGCAGAGCCGAGGACATCCGCTCCACCTCCCGACCTCCCATCTCAAGCTGGGACACCCTCCTCCTTGCGTCATATAGCGCCGCGGCTTCCCAGTTCCCAGCAACCCAGCGAGCAACAGAGCCGAGTTCAGGGAGACGGTGCGGTATGCCCTACATAGCTTCAGCGCGAAGCCTCGCTGGACCCCGTTCAGCTTCTTCCGGATACCGAGCTTATCCACGGCAGGCGCCCATACGCTGGCGGCGTACAGAATCACCGGTTCAACCACCGCTCTGTAAATAGTGCGGATTACCTCTGGATGGAGACCCCAGCTGACCTTAGCTGCTCGTGCCAACTGGTGGTAAAATGCGACCACGCGCCTACAGACATTCGCGACGTGAGTGTTAAATGTGAGTTTTCGGTCTATGACGACCCCCAGCAGCTTGATTTCGTTCGACAAGACAATGTCGACCCCGCCCATGCGAAGACGTGGGGTGTCATACTTCAATTTGCGCATCATAACCATCGCATTGGTCTTATGGGGTGCAAAACGGAGTTTATTAGATGCACCCCATGCCCTCACATGCTCGAGGGCGGCATTGGCCTGCTGTTCGATTCCGAGGGCCGTCTCACCCTCGAACATCAACACTACATCGTCGGCGAATGTCTGCGCGTAGTCGCCTCTGGCCTCCAAATCCCGGAGCAATGGATCCAAAAGCAGATTCCATAAAATCGGCCCGCCGATAGACCCCTGCACGCAGCCCTTCCCGGTGTCTCTTATGTGCTTCTCACCTAAGTACCTCACTCTGGCATGCCTGTCGCTCAAGTAGCTGTCCAAGAGCCGCCGGATGTTGATGGGGCACTTTTCCTCAGCCAGTCTGACTCTAATTTTTGGCCACCAAGCGTTGTCGAAAGCATCCTCTATATCCAGTGAAACCAGAATAACAATTCCTTTCCTCTTGAAATTGTGTCTGATACGTTTCACGAGGGCATGGAGGGCGTCCTCGGTGCTTCGCTGGGGCATAAAGCCAAACTGACGAGTACTAAGCTTCCTATAAGTTATATGGATAAATATGGAAAATACAGAATACTAGGTTGCACGGTATAATACTTTTGCCTTTACGTTAAAGGAAAGAAGGTGAAGTTTTAAAACAAGGAATTTATGTACAAACTGGAATGCGCACGTGCACTCAAAAAACATTCCAATGAGAGGAATTGCATCTCTTTCTTCCATCTATTCAAGGCAACTCGTAAGAAAGAGATAAAATACCAGTAGTCAACGAAATGCTCGGAACGACTTTTTCATTTTACATGTAGGAAAGAAATGTCAACCTTATGACCGTTATTTCAAGGTGCATATTTGAATATCTTCGCTGCGCCTGACAAGTTCCATTTGTAGTTTTTGTAAGGTTTTGGGAAATAACATAACATATGTCATAACCCGTGCGTGATGAGAATGGGATGCTACCTTTTGGAACTGAGACGTTTTGTCGATCAACTGTAGCGTCGGCAAACTAGGACTGTTGATATTTTTTTTATATTGGATTTTCGATATATAGATAGTTTTAAATGTATAAATATCGGAGCTTAAGCGCGAAAAAAAAAAACATCGGTTGTCTGTAAAGTCGGTTTACGGACGATAATTTTATGTGATACGATCATAAGAAAATATTGATGAAAAATTGCATACTTTTATAAATTGAATTATAATCACCATATTATCGTTATTTTGAATAATACATAAAAGGAGTTAATATCAATTAACTTCTATAATATTAAATATTAATTAATATTTAATATAAATTACTTTTTTTGATAAATAAACATTTATTTGCATTCGTTATTTTAAATATATTTTTCTCTTCTACTCGGACACAACTGCCGATGGAGTGGAAAAGAGATAGACGCGTCACAAGCCGAACGCATAGGCTGATCTTGCCTCTCTATCACTTGTTCCGCACTCTCATTCGCGGAACGTAACAATGTATCATGCTTTTTCGTGCGTGCAGCCGGGGTTCAAATAATATAACGTCTCATAAATCGTATGAGACGTTATATTATAAAAAATATCGATATTTCAATATATCGGCTTTATTTAAAAATAATAATCGTAAGGTCCAAAAAATGATTTACACAGTTTATATTTTATAATTCAGTATATTTATTAAACAAATTAAATTATCAATGAATAAAAATGCTAGGTTAGTAATTATTGTTAAATTTATATAAGACAAACACGTGTAACAATATTTTTCAATAACAATTTTTTTTAAATACTCGTTGTTTTCTGTGTTCAGCTGTTTGACTACTACGATTACCATCTTTCCACCTTTGTAAACAACCATTTTATACTAATTACTGTACTATTTTTTTAAATGCAATAATGAATATTATGAAATTATTAAGCACTAAAAATTTGTTGTAGAAGCAACTCGTTCAAATGCTACTGATGTAGTAGAAGAAATTAAATATTTAACAACTATTTCTGATTGCACGGGAGTAAAATGTGTACCATCAATCCAAAATTTTAGCATGTTTGATGACCTTGAAATATTTGGCCGTTTTAACAAAAAAAAGATAATAAATAAACTAGGGGAATAGAAAAAAAAAAACATGTGAGCCATCACGGGACGCCTGGCAGATGTGAAACATCGACATTATTTTGTAAAAGTAATATGCAGAAAAGAACATATTATTGTGATAGGAACTAAATATGTCATAATGATAAAATAAAATATTACGATTTTTTTCCAGATAACGATGACTATTTATTGAATAAACATTTATTTTCATTAAATACAAAAATTTACGAATTTATTTCAAATCGTGACTACTTAATTCGTTTAATCAGTGACTTCGATTGCGCGTGGCGACGCGTCGCCACGCCAGAAATCGGTTTTACGTGCGGCTATAGATGTTTCACATCAAAAACATAAATGAAGTACACTAGATAAACCTTAAAACGATTTTGTAGATAAAAATTTACTTAAAAAAATAGCGACCATCGATATCTACATTTCAATATCGAACTATCAATATATCGTCCAAAAACTATTAGTAATAAATATCAAGTAAGTATCGATATGTCTAAATCATAATATCGATATTTAGATATATCGATATTTTATTAACAGTCCTTTTTTTTTTTTTTTTTTTTGACGAAATTGAAATACGTTTACGTATCCCGCCGCCCGAAGGTGACGGGTATGTGGGACTCGCTGACTGCGAAGTCAGAATACCCACTAAAACACAGCGGTGCCCTCGTCGTCGTACAAGGACGCCACGGGATCACGGTCGTATGCCACCGTGACGTTTATTAACAGTCCTACGGCAAACTCGCGTCGAAGCTCTTGTATGCTAGTTGTGTAGGCGCACAGTGACGTCGAGTTGCGGAAACAAGCCCGTGCCTTACAAGAAGATGCTAGTTGTGTTTTCTGTGCGCGTGGATTTCTGTTTGAGTTTTATTTTATCCGAGAGATGTATATTTTATTAAATTGATAAAATGAAACATTTTTATGTATTTTTATAACCCTATGATAGATTGCAAAAATAATTAATACTATCTTATACTAAAAAATAATTAATCTCATTTGTTCAGCACTTTTTTGCGAACGCTACTTAAACTACTAACTTTCATTTTAGATTTACTTATGTTAGACAATGTTCCGCGGTCCCATACTCATCAAAGAGTATATTCTCATCGCGCACGGATTATATTAAATATTTTTTTAATTATTTATTAACGGTTAAAATACATATGGAATTTGTTAAGTTTGTTTCAAGTTCGAATATCACAAAAAGAACTTTATCAACACATAGAGAATGAAGCAGAGATTAAGTTTAGTACAAAAAACAAAATATAAAAAAAATGCACATATTGATTTTGGGAGGCGCTACGACGATATACATCAATTTTATTAAGTGTGCGTTCCAGTTATGATATAAATTCCTTGGTTTTAATAATTGTCAAGTGTGTCAACTGTCAATTAGTAATACCCACGTCTTGAAAATTGAAATATGTACTTTATGTTATGTAGGTACCTACTTATCTATTAATTATTTATTCTACTCTATGGTACCTATACTATATACATTTTACTACAAAAAGTCGTAACTTACGCACAAAATTCGGGTTCATTGTGTTAAAGTTTATCTTAAAATATATGGGTATATAATATTCGAATAATAATTATTGTTCATTTTTCGATGACAAATTTATAAATATTTTATAAATTAATTAAAAATCAGTTTTATCAAATATGCATTGTTTATTTTAAACAAACCGGTTTCAGTGTAGTGTCTTCTAACAAACATTTTAAGTCTTAATTGAGGAAAAACTAACCAATTTACCACCATTAACCACTGTTAAAAATGTGGCTCAAAAATTTTGTTCTCTTCAACTTGATAATATTTGTAATTATTATTGCTGGGGAAGGTAACAGGAGTTTATGCTATTGTGATATTTGTTATTATTGAATTTTTATTTAACTCTTAAATAATTTTGTCCAGTTGGAGATAAGTGCAAACCCAATGAAGATGTTTCTAAAGGAATTTGCACATCCGTTATAGATTGTGAAATAGCTGTAAGGTCAGTAAATATGTGATAGCCTACTGTGTAAGATAGTGTGGTGTGATAATAACGAGGTATTATTTATTCTCGTATATTTATAAATTAAAGATATATAGTTATTAAGACAGTTGCTTAACATAGTTGATAATGTAGTTGATTATTGCTCTGATAGTTGATATTTGACTTACAGTACTTGTGTATTTTACCATTATGTAAAAAGATATGTTATACCTATCAGTTAGTATCATATCTTATATTTGACTGACCCATTGGCGCAGTTGAAAGTGCTTGGACCCTGCTTTCTGCTCCAGGGTTGTGGGTTCGATTCTTGCCCCGAGTCTGGGTGTATTATGTATTTATTTCTATATGTATTATATTATGTATATTAATTAAAAAATTATGTATATCAGTCGGCTGTTACCTTAAACACATGGGTCTGTGTTAAAAATATTTGTTGTTACTACTAAAAATACTTGTTCTTTTTTTTTACAAAAAAATTAAAATAAAGCAAAATATTTCTTTAAATTTATTTTACAAATAAAGTTATATTTTCAGCTTAATCATGCAATCTGGTAATCATCCGTTTAGCAGATGTGGTTTTGATAGAAATATAGAGATTGTTTGTTGCCCGAAACAGAAGTTTGTCTTGCCGAGAACAACTATAAAACCCAACCTTACCCCAACAACAAGTAATAAATTCGGTACGGAAACTATTAATGTCAATTAAAAATATATTTTTTAATTATTATTGATTTTTTCTTATTTTTAACTATTTAATACTCAATTACTTCATATGTTACTGTTTTTGTGGTAATATTATATATTTATTTATACTTTATTATACAGCACAAATATATTAATAAGTTTAAATTAAAAATATATTATAAAGTTTACTTTGAGTTGACATTTAACAAAATTGCATGCATTGTGGTGACCTCACCTGATAATTAAATGATTTCTGGCAATTTTTACATAAAATTAAATTTTAATAATATATAATTTAAAAATAACCTAAAATATTATTTTTTTAGGTGCCTCTTCAAGAAGTGCAGACAAAGGTTAGTTTTAATAAACTTCATCAATAGAGCTCCATACTCGTAAGGTCATTAGTATGTCCACATGTAGTAGTTATAATTAATTAATGTAGGTGTTTTAAAAATGTTAACATGGTGCTTACTACCATTTATGTTTAATCAAAAAAACCTTTAATTAATATTGTTGGACTATAAGTAAATATTGTACTACAAAACTTATAGTAAGAATAAAGATTTGCTATAAATAAATATTTTATATAAAATTGTTAAAAAAATTAATTGACAAAATATCAATTAGAAAAAAAAACTTTAAAAAATCTAAAGAAAACAGTTACAGCCTCACAGTTCAGGTACAGTCAACTCTCGTTAATTCGAAACTCGAGGGACTCTTAAAATATCATGAATTATTGAGTGTTTGAAATATCAAATGGTTCGAAATTTTTCAGGTAAAATAAATAAAATTTCGAATTATTAAGTATTGATCAATTATTATTATTTTATTAACTGCTATTCTTTAACATCGACAAAAGCTTAGACTTTAGACGTACATCCGTGTACATATTCATTATGAGAATTAATTAATCTTTTGAAAGAACTCTGTTATACTGGTTTGCTTTAAAGCAGATTGCTTCTGCTTAGACTGCTCAATAACTTTTTGACGTCTTGTAAATCGATGAATGCCGGCTGCACGCACGAAGAAGTGTCACGTGTCGCGAGCGAGAGCGCGGAAGAAGCGTTAGAGGCACGATCGGCCTAAGCGTTCGACTTGTGAATGAAAAACAATAACCCAGATTGGAGGATATTAAATATCATACATGTATATGAGAAGTTGTAACTTGTCAGTAAATTGTTAATAGCAAATTGTTACTTGTAAATTAATCTGTATAATTTAAGTAAAATAATATTTGAATTAACAAGTGTAAATAAATGTTAAATTATCGAAAAAAATATTTAAGTAATTGAATTAATTCATTCTTTGTATTATACAAAATAATGATAACTCAGTGATAATAATTCAATTCATTTCATAAAAGTATGCAATTTTTTTTCAATGTTTTCTTATGACGTTATCACGTAAAATTATCGTCCGTGAACCGACTATACAGACAACCAATTTTTGAAGTGAAACTTTTATATCGACGTATGGTAGAAATCTTATGGATGGTAAAATCAAAAATCGTCGCACTACGATCGTTACATTTTCAGACCATATATGGTATGGTACTGTATTTCGAGACTCCGAATTATACAGGATGACTGGTAAATTACTATCAATATTTAAGGAGACTACTCGGTACATGATTCTCATTCGAATTATGTAAAAAAAAACAGGTAAATATTAATAAACTTTTAAGTAAAGTTTCTCAACAATTATCCAATTATGTACGCGTCGTCTGGACACCCTAGCAGCTAGCTGCACTTTCGACACAAAACAGGTAGTTTACCTACGTCCAAACGCCGCCACGTGTTAACAGGGTAGCAGGATAAACAAGCATGATCCAATCCCCCCTTAATACTTTAATCCTGGCTTAGGATAGGCAAAAATACTAAGATATTTTACTCGTTTAAGCAACAAATTTGTTGACTAGGTAAATGATGTGAACTTTGGCAATTTTTAGATGTTAACAAGCGGCACAGTACAACACCTGTGCACGTGCCGCCGGCATGACTGTAGAGTGTCAACGCTTCATTTACTTGAATTGTAATTTATGAAAATTTGGTCAAAAGATAAGTACCTATTTTTTTACATAATTCGAATGAGAATCATGTACCGAGTATTCTCCTTAAATATTGATAGTAATTTACCAGTCAGCCTGTATATGTAAAGAAACGACGCAACCCCATCGAGTTTCGGCTAATTTGATTCATCTTGACGAGTACTTTGTTTTTAGATGGTTATCAGAGTCTGATCTGATGATGGGGCTGGAAAGTGGCCATAAGAACTTCGCAAGGAAACGACACAACCTTATCGAGTTTGATTGAATCGTCTTATCAAGTAGTTTGTCTTTCAATGGTAACCAGGGTCTGATGATGGAGCTGGAAGGTAGTAATAAGAACTCTATAATGCAACGACGCAACCCCATCGAGTTTGGCTTGACTGAATCGTCTTGACGAGTAGTTTGTCTTTCATTGGTAACCAGGGTCTCATGATGGAGCTGGAAGGTGGTCATAGGAACTCTGTAATGAAACGACGCAACCCCATCGAGTTTCAGCTCGTTTGATTCGTCTTGACGAGTATTTTGTTTTTAGATGGTTACCAGGGTCTGATTACAGATGTCGCGCAAGAGAGAGGGTACTCTTAACTCTTCGCATCGTTTTATTATAAATATAACTTCTTACGTACGTACGTTACGTTTTCGTGCGTACACTTAAAAAAAAAGTGTGTTTGTAACACACTTTTTTTTCGTAAACCTCACTTGACCAATTAATGTTAAATATATAATAAAAAGTTTCACTTCATAAGTGTGTACATTAATACACACACACATTTTTTTTAGGTGCTTGAAATACTTTTTCATCACTTTCGTTTTCTTTCTAACTTAACTGACATCTCTGCCAAAAGTTCTGACGTATCGTCCTCATCTTCATTATTGCTTTTTTCATTCGTATCTGTTGCAGGTAAAATTTCGACATCGGTTAGTTAACCTGAGATAGCAACATCTTTATGCATTTCAACAAACTTAGAAAAACTGACACCGCTGATGTCAATTAGTGGTTCTATTGCTGGTTCTTCATCATCCATAATTATTGGAAACATAACTAAACAAACCAATTCGTGCGGAAGTGTGTTTCAAACTAATAATAACAAAAACAAAGGCTCATGTAGGATGATACATGGTTTGAACATTTCTCAAAATGTACTTACAATCTTTGTCTCTTTTTCTCTGCAACATAGACTGTCGAGTCTTTGACGCCGATGAGTTCGAATTAACGCGTCGTTTTGTTTGTTGTTGTTTCTTTCGAATCACCAAGTGCATAAAAATATATTGATTTAGTTCGAAATATAAAGCTATTTTGTAGGGAGCTCGTAATAACTTTGAATTATAGAGAGATTCGAATTATCGCAGGTTTGAATTAAAAAGAGTCGACTGTATTGTTTTCGAAAAATTATTATTACTCAGAACTTCATTCTGAAAATTGACATTACTACACTAACATCCAAGTTTCTTCACAATGTTCACACTACTTTTGATCACATGATGCATTTTAAAATTAACTTGAACTCTTTAAACTTACTTTATTACTTACTTTTTAAGGAGAATTAAATTATATGTACATACATATAATTTAATTCTCTTACTGAGAAGAAGTGCACTCTGCGGCGAGCATTGGAAAATTTACATTGCTTAAATTAAGTAATGATTTTTACTGTAGGCAAGAAGTACTGCAGCTTGATAAAATAACTTTATTTTTCAATGTTTTTTTCAGAATGTGAGAAGATTATAAAAGCAAGCCTACCTCCACTGAATTTACATATAATAGGTGGGGAGAATGCCTCACTTGGGGAGTTCCCGCACATGGTAATATTTCAAATTATGTCAATACACACACGCACACAAACATATAATGGTATGGTAAGCAGTATAATGATTGGCCCTTTAAGCAGAACATTGACTTTAAAATTTTATTCCATCGAAAACAAATAACATTTGCTACCAAGGTGTTGAGAAAGAATCTGAGAATTCGAATAAACCACAATTGTGATAATATTACATATCTTTATGTACTTTATTGAAAGAAACTTAAAAATTAAGCCAAAAGTACAATCATTGGCCTTAGAGTATAGTGAATGGCATACTTATTCAATAAATTAAAAAAAAACAAGTTGAAGTTAGCAATAACAAATATATATTACGTAACTCGTAAGTTACTAGGGACGTAATTACTTATCAAAATAATGGTTTCATTGAGCCAATCGTGTCATAATTTCTTAAAATAACCTTAAATAATTTGTACAGGATTAGAAAAATTAATTAAATACACAGTATTTAATAATAGTTATTTATTATTGTGGCAAAAAGCCAAATACCGAACGCAATGGTAATGGATGCCCGTGGGGATGCGTGGTTAAGCCGAGAGGATCCACCTCGCAAATTGAGGAAAGCTTTAGTACTCAGTCATTATCATCTACAAAACTATTTAGAAAACTACTAAGTTCCTCTTCATTGTGGAATGTGTTTTTTTCGATTTGGTATATTGATAGGTTTGGGTAAAACAAATGGTTCCTCTGTATTTACACAACAGGTTTTATCAAAAATATTTATTGGATCAATAGTAACATGTGCCTTAAGAACAGACAAAATTTCTTCATTAAGTTGTTTTTCTTTGGTCGTACTTATAGCTTTAGACTTTGATATCTCTTCCGTATCTAATTTCTCATTCTTAGGGATATTTAAATTACAACCTAAAGAATTCTTCTCAATACATATTAGTATTATTATATTTTAAACCATTTTTCTCAGACTTGTTATGTTACATATCTATTTTACTTTTTTTGATGTTTGTGGAATTGATTTACATAATTATCCTGTTTTCTTTTTCGGTCTTTTGTTTCGGTTTCTTCCTTGTATTTCCTGTTATTTTCTTTACTTTTTAATTCGCTGCTTCAAAAGTTTAGAACTTTTCTTTTTCCACTCAATGTGTAAAAATTTTGAATAATGTGTAAGATACTCAATCTGTAAAACACTTCAGTGTTCACATTTTTAGTATTTTTATAATTTTTTGATACTTTCCCACTGCCTTTTATTTTTTATCTTCTTTCTGAATTTTTTTACGCTCCTATTTATTTTTCTCTTTTGTTTCTCTCTCATGTTTCTTCTCTTCCTTCCTACTAGTCGCAAATGGCTAGAAATAGATTCTAGCCATTTGCGACTAGTTAAAACGTGAACAGGATTCTCGAAAACTAACTTCCCTTTACTTTGTGGTGTCGCAAGCAATTGAGGATATCTTTAAATTTTGGAGGTTTTATTTCACTATCGAATTTAGTATTTTCATAGTAATTATTCCTTTTATGTTTTGCTTATTTTATGATTATTAATTATTATTTAGTATCGACACTGGAACATCACTATGTAATTTAAGATTCTTTTGTACAAACATTGGCATACTTAAAGTACAATGAATAGCACGGCCAAAAACATAAAAAGTATAATGATTGACCCTGCTAAAATCTAGCTATTGCAAACCTACAACAATTTGAGTTAAATTATTTAAAACGGAGTTAACAGTATAATTCATTACAGATTTAAAATAGGATGGATATTTTAAAGCACTGACTACTATCATTGGCACCCATGCCAATCAACTCATCTTTCATATAAGCCAATGGTATTAACTTTGGCCTACCAGTTTTTGGGTTAATTCGACTCTTTTTCTACCAATTAAGGTAAATAAACCTAAAATCAATGATAAATAACCTATAGGAATGCATAATTCCCAATTTGAGTACAAAGAAAACAGGCAATTTACATTTAAAAAGTACTAACTTCTTATGATTTTCGTAATAATCTACACCGTTTACATGCATGCTTCTAAACTATTTTTTTTTCAAGTATTGCTAACTGATAATTTAAAAAACTGCCAATTTTATTTAATATATTGATTTTAATGTCGGAAGGCCAATGATTGCGGGGGGCCAAGATAACTATAGCTTACCCTATATATATATATATATATATATATATATATATATATATATATATATATATATATATAGAAGTAATACGAAATATAACGAAACTGAAGGGAGTTATAAAATATTCGTTATGCCAAGTAATTCGTAATAATGACGTTTGTTAGTTAAGTTATAAACTAAAGTACTAAAGTAAACAAATAATAGTAGTATTTGTATTAACTTCATCTAATGTCTTAATGTTAGAAATATAAAAACTAAACTTAGTTTATTATTTGTCTCTGAAAAACGTTAATAATTTATATAATATATTAGACTGGGCCAAAAAAAAAAGCTATGAAATATGAAATATTATTCGTGATGACAAAAATATATTATCGTAAAATGTTATCACTCATCACGATATCTCTGGAACTATAAGACCTAGAGACTTTAAATTTGGTAGGAATACTCCTTTTGCCGAGTAGAGACCAGCTAAGAACGGATTTTACGAAATTCTACCCTTAAGAGGGTGAAAAAGGGGGCAAAGTTTGTATGGGATAACGTGATTCCTTAGTCCAATCTACTTCAAATTTTGCATTTTGCATTTTTAACAGAATTGATTAAAGACGTGTTTCGTAATTTATCAAAATTCATCTTTTAACGGGGTTAAAAGAGGGTTGAAATTTATTTGTTTCGAAGTTGATATCAATACTCCTTAGTGCTTTTAATTTAAATTACACAAGGAATTTATATACAAACTGGAATGCTCACGTGCACTCAAAAAACGTTCCTTAACCCGGGATTGCGTCTTTTTCTACCATAGATTCAAGGCAAAAATTGTAAGAAAGAGACAAAACACCAGTTGTCAACGAAATGCTCGGAACAATTTTTCACTTTACATGTTGGTAAGAAATGTCAACTTTATGACGTTTATTTCAAGGTGTATATTTGAATATACAAGTTTACTAAGTGAGCGTTCTAGTTATGATATAAATTCTTTGAAATTACATTTTATTTTGACACATATTTGACAACTCAATCCGTCTATTATAAAATATTTTCCAGTATCGACGCAGGTGTAGATGATAAAAAATATAAATTTATATTTTTTGATATTTTAGTCAAATATATATATATGTGTGTATTACTAGAAATCTATACAAATAATAAATCTGTTAAAACCTCCGTTTTATTAATACACTATATATCATCAAGAATAAATTTCAATAGCGCGTTCTTTTTTGTATCATCGCCATCTCTTATCGTTTTTGGTCGTGCACGTATCACGTAAAAAGTACAAAACCAATGTAAATAACTTTTATACATAAAAATTAAACATAACTCACAGTATAATTTAGGTTTTGTTTCATTGTAATTAAATTTAAAAATAAATATTTAAGAAAATAGAAATAGGTACCTACGCCGCCAGCGCCATCTGGTCTAAGGAATCTTAAAAACTCACAAAACTTATTTTTGAGTTATTATTTTGTTAAACATAAAAGTTTACTAAATATGTCGGATAGGAATAGAAATCGTTTTAATATTTTATATAAACATCATTTTCAATTAATATAGGTACTATTATGTTAAATGTCACTAAATATAAAAACGATATTCTACTATTATACGATAGATGGCGCATGTAGGTGATAAAAAATATAAATTTATAATTTTTTAAATTTTAGTTAAATACCCGTGCGAAGCCGGGGCGGGCCGCTAGTATATAATAATAATATTCAATTATTCATCTATACTGTGCCATCGCATTCTGTGATTTTACATTTTAAAACTTTACAGGAGGGCAATTTTAAACATTTAAGCGTTGATAAATTCTAAAATATTGATAACTTTACTGTAGAAAAACAATTAAATAGTAAGTAAGATTATCAGTATTTTAGAATTTATCAACTCTTAAATGTTTGAAATTGCTCTCTTGTAAAGTTGTGGTTTATAAAATATCACGTTATTCTTCTAAAGAGGCGATATGGAGTTTTACGATTAATTATAATAATGATGAATATGTCTCTTTATTTCTTACTACATTTTATTTTATTTCTTACTATATTTCATTCAAAAAGATTTATAATAAAGAAAACAAATTTTGTAATGAAATAAAATTAATAATAATTTAAATTATTCTATGGAATAAAACACTATATTCTTATATATATTTTATTATAATAATTGTATATTTTGTATTAGGTTATAATCTCAGAACCCATTCCGGTTCTAAACTAATATAAATGTCTTATTTTTCGATATTCAACTTTAAAAATGGTTTTGATTCAAAGGTTCTAAACGATTGAATTTATTATTAGTTTATTTTAATAACTTATGGTTTTTAGCTTATGTTTCAAGAGAGATGGACCATTGATTAATCACTTTCTGCTACTAGAGTCGTAATCATCTATACTAATAATAAATCTGTTAAAACCTCCGTTTTTTTTAATACACTATATATCATCAAGAATAAATTTTAATAGCGCGATTTAATTTCAATCAGCGCCATCTCTTATAATTTTTTTGTCTGTGCACGTATCACGTAAAAAGTACAAAACCAATGTAAATAACTTTAATACATAAAAATTATACATAAATCACAGTAACATTTAATTTTTGTTTCATTGTAATTAAACAAAAACTACGTCGTAACGTCTAACGAATCTTAAAAACTCACAAAACTTATTTTTGAGTTATTATTTTGTTAAACTAAAAAGTTTACTAAATATGTCGGATAGGAATAGAAATCGTTTTAATATTTTAGATAAACATCATTTTCAATTAATATAGGTACTATTATGTTAAATTATGTTAAATGTCACTAAATATAAAAACGATATTCTACCATTATACGATAGATGGCGCAGAATAAGTAATATAATTTTTTGAATCGCGCTGACCAAAACTTCGGCCAAAAGAACGACACTCGCCCGTATTTAAAAGAAAGTTTTTCTTTTTTGTATTTAATACCTGAGGGTACTACGGTCTTGATTGTTTGTTTGTTAAAATATATGGTCGTTATGTGTATGTTGATTGTACAAAGTTGGATGGTTATAGCTATTTAAGTTGTAATCTATATATGTAAAGAGAGTCGTGTTAGTTACACCGTTTATAACTCGAGAACGAGTGGACCGATTTTTATGATTTTTGTGTTTTTGGATTTGTCTTCGTCGGGAATAATACTTATTAAAATATGATTTTCATCAATGAAAAAATAATTAATAAAAAAATCAGTTCAAATGTTTCATCCGTACTATCATAATAAATCTGTTAACGAGTCCGTTTTATAATCTTAATATATAAAAGCGAAAGGTCACTCATCACGATATCTCTGCAACTATAAGACCTAGAGACTTGAAATTTGGTGGGAATATTCCTTTTGCCGAGGAGAGGGCAACTAAGAACGGATTTTACGAAATTCTACTCCTAAGGGGCCAAAAAGGGGGGCAAAGTTTGTATGGGATAACGTAGTTCCTTGGTCCAATCTACTTCAAATTTTGCATAAAATATTCTTTAACAGAATTGATTGTAGACTTGTTTCGTATTTTATCAAAATTCATCCCCTAACGTGGTTAAAAGGGGGTTGCTTTTGCTTCGAAGTTGATTTGACAACTCAATCCGTCTATTATAAAATATTTTCCAGTATCGACGCAGGTGTAGGTGATAAAAATATAATTTTTTAAATTTTAGTTAAATACTCGTGCGAAGCCGGGGCGGGCCGCTAGTAGAGAATAAAAATAAGGAGGACCATGACTGCTTATAAGTGTCCATTAATATTATCATGATAGTAACAAAAATGTCATTAAAAATGTATACAAGAAAGACTGCGCTCTATTTATTACTATAAATTTTACATCTATTTGGTCAACTTTACACTGATTAAATATTTTCCATGTTCAAATATTTACAATTTTCAATAACTTTTCTTTAATATTAAAAAAAAAATTATAGCTATATATTATATATATTTGTCAACACTTAAAATAATTATTATGAATAACAGTATTTATTCCAAATCTATGATTTTTAACACACTCCACCCCACCACTACAATTGATAACTTCTTATCTTATTCGTATCATAGGCTCTAGAACCATTCTGGTTGTTTCAAAAAATTTTACGGTTTTTAAGCTTTCAGACCAATTTATACATAATATGGTTAAAATAATGATCATAATGAGATATTTTAATGTTGCAATATAACTAAAATCATTTTCTGTATTTATTGTAGGTGGCCTTGGGTTATGAACGATCAGATGGATACGATTTCCTATGTGGCGGAACATTGATATCGAAGACTTACGTAATAACAGCTGCCCACTGCGTCGACACATTAGACCAGTAATTCAAAATTTGTAAAATTTAATTAATTTTTTTTTAAGTTTATTATTAAGGTACTTGTCAGATTTTTTTACGTTTACGATTGTTGCTTTGCTGCAAATACATCGGGCTAGTAGATTCCAAGATTAGCGCCTTCCAATACACAAACAATATACTTCCGTTTTATTTTCCTAATATAGATGTGTTCTATTAATAGAGATGTGTAGTTTTTCCCCCAAAACACCTGGTTAAATTTCTAGCGGATAACAATTATTTACTAAAAATGTATTAATTCCTTTTTTTTTTTAAATCAAAATCCCTTAAAAATATTTTCCCCATCCTCTATGTTTAGTTATGTCTGCTATGTTCCAGAGTCAAGCCAAGTATCGCTCGCATGGGAACGGTAGAACTCGGTGATAGGCAGTGGAACCAAGAGACAGATAAAAGGATAGTCGAAATTATAACACACCCAGAGTACAAGAGGCGTACTAAGTACCACGACTTGGCACTTTTGAGGTAAAGAAGTTTAATACTACCGATATTATTATTATATACAATAGTCACAAAAATTGAAAGATATAAAAATATTCAAAATTTTTGGGTGATTTCCAATGAGATGTAACTCCGAGGAAAATTATCGTACAGCAAAAAATAAAAAAGCAAATTGTAGCTCTAAGACCATGATTTTTTTTTATCGTGTTTGCATCTGGAGGTAACCGAAGTAATTTGTCAGTAATACAGTATAAATATTTAAAAAATAAAATACTGGTAGAACCAGTTATATTTCCATTTTATTTAAGGCCAGAGCTCAAGAGGACTAATCGCGTATAGACAAGAAATCACTTTTATACTAATGATTTCCAATTTATACATACATATATGAGTGTTCTTTATATGTATATAATATTCTCAAGCTTACAAATATAGTAAATAATATGATATAAAATGTTAAATTATTGAGCTGGAAGATTTGAATATAAGTAATAGACTATAATGGGATATATTGAGTTTATCTGAAGTCCGAAGAGAGGGGGAGGACACGATAATCCTGAAATCCATTTATACCCTGTACAAGTTAGCATGATCTTTTTGACAGATGTAAATTTTTCTGATCGACATAACTTTGCAATGACGAACATATTATTTTCTTAATTTAAATGATTTTAAAAATTGTAAAAATATTTAAAATATATATATAACACAAAAGTCCCTAAAGATTTAAGCGTCGTCCGAAAGTTTTAAGACTTTTCATTGCTTCAAAGTAAAATTTAAACAGGAACACTGTAAATAATAGACGCTTGTACAATGTTACAACGGTCGAAACAAAAATCCGACCTACCGATGTAACATTGTACAAGCGTCTATTATTTTCAGTGTTCCTATTTAAATTTTACTTTGAAGCAATAAAAAGTCTTAAAATTTTGGGACAACGCTTGAATCTTTAGGGACTTTTGTGTTATATGTATTTTTTTAATATTTTTACAATTTTTAAAATCATTTAAATTAAGAAAATAATATGTTCGTCATTTCAAAGTTATGTCTATCAGAAAATTTACATCTGTCAAAAAGATCAAGCTATCTTGTACAGGGTATAACTGTTCTACTACCGGAAGAGCGACTAACAGTCCCAAGGAGGTGTCGTGTTTATGGTCTGCGGGTCTGTTATTTTATTAGCAATATTGTCGAGCAGTGTTGCCAACCTTATACAGTGTCTAAGAGATATTCATTGCAGGCCGTACGGGTATAAACTCCGACCTCGGCACACCCAGATGAAGAGATGGTGAGATGATGTATGAGGACATATTTCAAGTCATACATACAAAACCTAATTCAATTATGTTATGAGGAATTTTAATGCGAAGATAAGCAAAAGACGAGATGATGCGGTTTGAATATGGTAGCGGAACCCCGGAGTACAGAGATTAGCTGATTTTCTGGAAAAGGAGGGCTCTGTATGATTTTTTTTCCTCTAGAAACTGCCTCACATGAAATAGACCTGAATGAGTTCTAATGATTCCACTAGAAATGAGATAGATTTCATCATGACCATCAGGCGACAAATATTGAATGACGTCTCCACAGAATGAAAACCGGTGGGGCTATTACATACCCCACGCTATGTTCGCTATTTGCAAGTTACGTTATAGTCCCACCGGAGTGATCACCTGGTTAGGGGTACATTGAATAATCAATGTCAAACTGGAGCAGTCTCGCCGGATGAAGTTTGCACTAGTTGGTGAACATTGTCCATATACTGTTAATTGGAGGATCCAGAGGATGGAGGTACTTACAGCGTCTTCCAGAGTCCGAGTCCACCCAACCTGTTCGTTGCTCGGTTAAAGATCCCAGAGCCGTATTTACATGGCATTGTTTCGAAGACATCCCAAAAATCATCATGCACGAGATTAATATGGATTTGAGGTAGTTTAAAAATAAGGCACCAGACGACGACGACATTACATCAAAGCTTCTAAAAACGGATGGAACACCTGTACTTAAAATTCTTCAGAAGCTCTTTCATGCCGTCTTGCTTGAGGACGTAACGCCAGAGGCCTAGACCAGAAGAGTGGTTGATTTCTTGTTCAAAAGGGGCGATAACACTTTTTTGAAGTATTACAGGCCCATTTTGCTTCTCATCAATGTTTATAATTTGTCTAGGATCATTACGAATAGTCTGACAGGCGAGTTTGATGACTTCCAGTTCCCCGAATAAGCGAGTTTCCGAAAAGCCATAGAACCATAGACCACAAACATGCACTGCGGCAGATTATACAAAGACCGAGGAGTATAATCGACCATTGTTCTTGGCGTTTGTGAACTATGAGAAAGCTTTCGATCCGATCGAAACTTAGGCAGTGCTGCACTAGTCTCTCCAGCGGTGTCACATTGACAACCGGTATATCGAAGTGTTACAGTGTTTGTACAATAACGCCAGTATGTCGGTTCGAGTACAGGAGCATAGCACAAGAGCGATTCCAATGCGATGAAAAAAGGAGATGTTAAAATCTCAGAAACTGTTTACCACTGCGTTGAAAGACGTTTTCAAGCTCCTGGAATGGAAAGGATTCGACATCAATATAAACGGCGAGTATATCACTCACTTTCGATTTGCCGATGATATCGTGGTAATGTTCCTGAAGTACCTCAGCACAATGCCCGGTGACATTGATGTGCTTTGTCTACAGGTGGGTCTTAAAATGAACATGGACAAGACGAAAATGATCTCGAATCCATGTTGTGCCCGCCCCAATATTAGTTGGCAACTCCACTCTCGAAATGCTTCTAACGCGCTCTCGAGGTTGATGGGAGAGGCCTACGTTCAGCAGTGAACATCTAATTTCTGATATGATGATGATAGCTTGGTTTTATTTATTCCTAATTTAGGCATAAAAATGAAAATGCCAGTCAATTGATTTTTATGAAAACAGGATAAAAATTATTACCACTTTAGATTTTGATGGAATTGAAAGTTACAAAGCATTACTATGAGAGGATTTTGAAACTTGTAAAATGTGTGTACATATTGTAATCATGAATTAAAAAAAATATATATAAACGAGACATTTCCAAAGGCCACATTTCCGGGGACCACAAAATCGTTGTGTGGCTAGTATACAAACTAGTAACTACAGCATTTTAATTATAGGTAATTAATAACTGTAGAAGTATACATATATATATATATATATATATATATATATATATATATATATATATATATATATATATATGTATCTTTTTATGTATATATATATATCCATCTTTTTTCAAAACAAAATAAATTTTCTCAATTTCCAATTTTGTACACCTACAAACGTCCGCTCTTGTACGTCCTAAGGTTGGCTGGTAGAGAATGCTTTTAGCATTAAGACCGCCTTTTGTACAATTCAATATTGTGTTGTGTAAGTGATTGTGTATAATGATTTTTATGTTTCTTTCTGTAAACATATTATAGTTTAATTTTCTTTTTTTTTAGGTTAGAGAGCCCTATTGAGCTGTCAATGACTTTAGGCCCCTTATGTCTTTATACCAAAACTGATAATCCTACAGTACCACTTACTGTAACCGGTTGGGGTAAAACAAGTACAACAAGTAAGTTATTTATTTGCTTCATTACACCTGAGTTCATTACAATTTTTTTTTTATGTAACGACATTAAAATAATATCACTAAGACCATTGATCCATGATTGATATGTAAGTCCATTTGTTGAAACTTGGTCGTCAACAACAATATATGTATATAAATTTTTACAAATAGGTATTTTAAATTTATAGATCTAATTTGTTGTGTATCTGACCTTGATAAGAGGAAATTTTAAATCTAAATTATTACTATATAATTATTTTTAAAGTTGTTTAGTCGATTTAATATATAACGTGCAATGATAAGTTAGTTGTAAAATGTAAATTAAGCAGAACCACACAAATATGTTTTGTTAGTTTAGACTCATCTTTCGAATGTCAGATTGTGTATTAAAAAATTGAATGTTGATGTTTTTTTTTTTTTAATTTTTGAGTTATTTACTTATATGACATTCCATTGCAACCATCGTGACGTCACGCATAATATATTTTAAAGCCGAAAACCACAAATTTTACTTTATCAATATTTATCATTTTTGTATATTTATTAAAGAAAATCTAAAAGTAATTAATATTTACTACTCTCTACTCTGTTTTAAGACCTAACTATCCGGAACCTTAATTTGAATTTGCCTTCAGTTTCAACCAAACACGATACACGTATATACTTTGTAGAAGGACCTATTTTATTTTTATAAACTTATTATAATATTTATAGTTGCTGCTAAATAAATGTAAGGCTTTGTATTTAGAATTTTTAACATAAAGAGCATATTATTCTGTAAGATATAATTTTTAATTATAAAGACGCGTCAATTTACCGTGCACTGAATTAATTAAATGAATTTCCTAAAGGATATTCAATTGTTATTTTTTAATTTATGTTTTGTTATTTTTAAAAGAATAACTGTAGCTTCTGTCGGCTTTCTCAAAATAACTAACAACATTCTGAACCGCTGGCGACTTATTAGCAATAACCATATTGTCGCATTCGTAAAAATGGCAATTCAAAAATGCTTCAAAGTACTTATTGTATAAATAATGTATGTATTTACTTAGTACAACATATGTATATATTTAGAATGTATATGTATATCATATTATTAAAGTCAATTTATTATTATTATTTAGCTAACACGTAGGCTTACGGGCCTAAATTTGCACTACCAAACTCTGAGAAGCAATCTACTTTCACTAAAGGTTGTCTGGTAGAGATTGCTGATAGCAATAAGACCGCCTTTGCGCACTTGAATTGTGAATGTATTGTACTCTCTTATGTATCATTCACTGTAAATTTAGTGAGTGCAATAAAGTATTTATGTATCTTATTATCGTTCCAGGGGACGTAAAGAGTACGGTACTGCTGAAAGCGAACGTGACAGTAGTACCGCGGAACAAGTGCGACGAATCGTATACAAACTGGCGCAAGTTGCCGGAGGGTATTTCGGAGCGGCAGATTTGCGCGGGAGATCCCGACGGCCTGCGGGACACTTGCCAGGTTAGCTTATACTTCTGTTCTTCGCTTGAAAGCTTAGAGCTTAATCCATCACGCTGCTCCACTGCGGGCTGGTGGACAATTTCCTTCTATAATTAACGATTGCTATCAAGTATCTATGATAACAACCGGGACCGACGGTTTACGTGCTCTCCGAGGTACGTTGGGGAGACCCACATCCTTGTGGGTATCCATTTCACACATCCATACATCCAGACCGGAAACAAATATTTTTACAAATACAAATATCTGTCTCGATCGGGAATCGAACACGCGACCGCCGGCGCGCGGTTTGAGGCGACTATTCGCACCACTACACCAGAACGGTTTTTTTTAGTAAAAGATAAGAAATTTCAAAATTCTCGCATCATTTTTTCTACAAAACAAATTACAATTATTGTAAACAGTTCTCGAGACTTAACGAACAATTCATCGCTTAGTATATGCTTAAACGCTTAAGAAATAATAGAAGTTTTGATCATACTGTTTTTAACTGACTTCAAATAAAATAATAAAATAATAAGAACATCAACGTAGTTGAAGTCAGTTCAATACGCATTATTAGAGATAACTCAAAAACTACTCGTCAGATCTCACTCAAATTTAAATGGGACCAAATGACAAGCACCGGCTTTCGAATATAAAAAGAATCATCAAAATCGGTAAACCCAGTAAAAAGTTATGACGTAACACAAAAAATACAGTTGAATTGAGAACCTCCTCCTTTTTTGAAGTCGGTTTAAAAAATTAAATTAAATATCAAGCATTAACCTTAAAATAGTTGTGTAAGGCTTATCGATAGGCAAATTTGAACAGAGATAATCCAGTGGATGGAACTATGCCTTTGACCAAATATATTGTAATAAAAATCGTCATACGACATACATACAGCTTTGTAGGATTTTTCGGGAATGACTTCTGTCGGGTCCTCTAGTATTAGTATAAATGATTCATACATTATCATGAGAGTTAATTTATTGAACTGAACTGATCGCTGGAGGGATCCTGTTGCCTGCAGATCCGGGACCCTCCAATTAAAGCGGCTGAAGGCTCCCGCAGGGGTTTAGTACGGTATTGCACTCCCAAAGTGCCGAGTCCGACATAGGTCTAGGACTGCCGACCCGGGCGTCCTGGATGTCATCCGTAAATGGATTCCCCTGCGACAAAAAAAAAAAACGTGTCAGCAGACTCGGGCAGAGTGGAAGCATCCACTATGTTATCCTGTGTCAAGAGTCCCACATAAACACTCAGAACCCCGTATTCTACTATTACAATCGTGTCACAATGGTAAATCAGTGGTCGTTCAATAACTTCAAAAATTGAACTGAACTGAGCTGAATCGGCCTGTAAACATCCCACTGCTGGGCAAAGGCCTCTTTTCCATCTAGAGTCTAGAAGAGCAATGGAGTTTAATCCACCACGCTGCTCCACTGCGGGTTAGCGGATAATATCCCTACCTACAGTGAGTAGCGATCGTTACCAGTCCGGCTAGCATGCGCGCACGACAAAATTTTGTCTAAGCCTTTTCTCGTACGATTTCTCTATGTCTACAGTTTAGCTAATAGTGTGCACGTGATACTCTTCTCGTTACGTCGATAGAAGAGATAACATTAAGTTTTATATATCTGTGGTATTTATCTCTACGGTAGCTAATATGACAAATAGTAATTTTGTGGAACTTTGACGTGATTTTGACGTTTGAAGAAGAACATTATCGACGAGATAAAGTAATTAGAATTACTTTTCTTCGGAATCGAATTTTGTCTCTCGTAGTGCGCATGTAAGGGTAATCGAGAAAATACTTGATGTAGACATATTATCTTTCTCTCTCGTCAAGAGATATCTCGGTACGCATGCTAGCCCGGCTGGTGCCTATAATAACAACCGGAACTGACGGCTTTACATTCTCTCTGAGGTACGGTGTTGAAAACCAACAGGTCCTATAGGGTAGGGCGGGGCACAAAGGTCCAATTTGACTATTTGTAACTATATTGTGAAAACCAAACCCACTACATCAAAACACAAAACACATATCAAACAAGCAACTATCGACCCATGATTAGCTTAATTCTCGGTTCATTTATCATTAGAGAATTATGTCTTTTTACTGTTTTTCTAGACCTCGTCGCCTGTCCCTTTTTGCCCCATAGTAGGGGTAAAAAGGGACAGCGAAGGGGCAAAAAGGTCCAATATTTATTTATTTTTAATTTAAAGGGTTTTATGATTAATAACTACATAATTATGATCAAATGTAAATCAAAAGTATATTTCTTTTCAAAAAAAAAAAAACAAAAAGTAAAAAGTATGGTAATAATTATAACAAAAAAAAATTCTCTTAATTTAAGTGCAATAATATTCTATCAGTCTTAATAAATATAACAAAGTTTTTTTTAATATAAAGTATTCAAGTAGGTAGATATCAGTAATTTCACTCTCAGTTGTCAACACAAACAAAGCCACACTGTTCTATATGCATTCTGCCATAACCTTAAAATTTTAATTATAAGCTTAATATAAGAAAAAACATACGTAATAAATATATAAATAAAAACTTTAAAATTGTAGAAAATATCAAACTTAACCTTTAAACTCTTAAAAATTAATAAAAACAAAACTAAATATATATTGTTAAACATAATACAAAATTAAAATTCTTTTTTGACTCAGTCTTACTATAAGAACATTCACTTTATTGAATGCCGTAGCTCTGCTGAGTCTTGTTGCTGCAGGTTGTCTAATTGAGAGACTCGAATTTCGTGTCAGCAAAGTGGACATTCAGTCCTTACCAGCCATTTTATTTGTATGCCATGAGTCTGGTATACTTATATTGTATTTAATTGCGCAGACATAAGCCACGCAAAGAACTTCCTTAGGACCTATGCCATGGAAATTTTCAGCAAGTTTGACCAAGTATTCTGTGAGACTGACTTTTTGTTGTTTAACAAAAATCTACTTGGAGTACCATAGCCAAATCTCAAATTTACAGGATCATCCTTTATTCGTTTGATAATTCTTGATAATCAAGTTTTACCCAATTTAAAATCACGACATATCTCTTGTAATTATAGATGGGCAATCCACCGGGTTTAAACCCGGTGCTTTGATAAAAACCCGATAAACACCCGCAAGCACCCATAAACACCCAGAAAATTGGGTGTTTATTTGATTTGATGAAATTAAATTAGTAATGTTATAAAATATGTTTTAAAAGTGATTATCATTCATTTTATTTCATTCTAGGCAACATTAGTTAGATCAGGGAGGGAAAAATAAAATGGTACAAGATAAAAACTAAGCTTCAAAAATCACATTTTATATTATTTCAGCTTTTGAATAGCTTATTTTATGTTGTAGTGTGTAATTAGCGTTTCGTAAGCGTGTTAGTTGTCATATTCTTCATTTTTACCCGACTGCGACAGAAGGAGGGTTATGTTTTTCGAGTGTATGTATGTATGTATGTATGTACGTATGTATGTATGTATGTCCATTTCTTTGGCACGCCCTACAGCCCAAACGGCTAGACGGTTTTTGACATATGAGGTGTCGTTGGATTTGTCTAAATTGTAGTAGTGACATAGACTATATAAATTTTCAAATTGGCGCCCGCAAATGGCGGAATGAGGGGGCGGGACTTGAATTTTTTTTTCTTACTGTAGCAATATGGGTATCAAATGAAAGCTAATAAATTGTTTTATTCTTTTTAGTTTATAATAAGAGTATTTTACGCAGTCGGGTTTTTTGATTTTTTTAATTTGCATCCTTACCTTTCTCTTTTATCGCTTTTTAAGTTTATTTACATGATACCCCAGCTTCATGTAAATACTTTAACATTTGTTTATTGCATTTGGTGCGCTCACCATTTGTCATCTTTTAATTATTTCCTTCTTTTTATACCCGTGGGGACAGAAAGAATAGATGGAGAACTTGGTCTATGTAGCTTTGTTAATGACGGTAAATCATCTAAACATTGTGTTTCACTATCTAAAATGTTTGGCGACCGGTTCCGATAGCAAAGTGTTCTTTTTCTCTCCTACTATTACATAATAAAAATGAAATTAAATTGGGCCTACATACCTACATAATGTTGCAGAAGAATTATAAGTGTGTATCTAATTTATTTATAATACTCACGTAGTTTTGTTTCAATCATCTGCTTTAATGCAACATTTTTATCATCACTTTGGTTGCCTTCTATTCTGCATAGCAACAAATTTTACCCTTAGCTCGTTGATCGTATTCATTTTACGCTTAGCTCGTTGATCGTATTCATTTTACGCTTAGCTCGTTGATCGTATTCATTTTACGCTTAACTTCGAAACTACTACTAAAGACTAAATTCACTACTGAAGAAATTGACTCATAACCAGGATTCAACATGAACATTAAAACTACCTTGTGTAACTAGATGGGAAAGTCACGTTATTTCGTTAAAATGTTTAAAAACAAACAAGATAGCCTTGCAAAGAATGGCTGTTAGTAAAGAAAGATGTGCTAATTGCAAGGAATATTAAAAATCTAATTTTAAGGAAAGAAGATCGATGAATGTATAATTATTCTAGAACCTATTACTGAAAGCATATTTAACTTGGAGGGAGATCAGTTTGGTATCCACAAAATATACATTATGTTTAATGATATACTGGCTAAAATACGTTTTACACTGCCTCATACTTCAATGTTGAACGAAGAAGGCAAACAGAAAATTCTGACATCAGTCGCTGAAAGGAGCAAAATGTCCATTAGACCAATTCATTTGGCAGCGTATATGTTGGATCCTTCAAGGATATATACATAACTAGCAAACCCGGCGAACTCCGTTTCGCCACCAGATGGCTTCGTTTTTTGTAACATTTCGTTTGGGGATTAAACCACCATGCAAAACCATATTGGTTTGTAGTACATGCTATGTATCAGAGATGGCGCTGTATGTGAAAAATGATTTTCCCTCTTTTCCTGCTTTTCTCTTGAAATTTTTCCTGAATTTTGTTTGCTATAAACCTCACGGAGCCCGAGACCTTTCCAACGAATGCAAAACCGTGAAAATCGGTTCATGCCTTCTGGAATTATAGCGTCAGGAAGGAAAACTCGACTTATTTTTATATTATAGATAAAGATAAGAAAAGAAATCGACTTTAACGGAAATCGGCTTTAACGGAAAAAGCAAAAGTCCCTACTAATATATAAATGCGAAAGTAACTCTGTCTGTCTGTTACGCTTTCACGCCTAAACCACTGAACCGATTTTGATGAAATTTAGTATGAAGATAGAACTGAACTTGGGAAAGGACATAGGATACTTTTTATTGCGAAAATAAGGGTAGAAGGGGTTGAAATAGGAGACGAAAGTTTGTATGGAAGTTCCTTATTGTCAAACATAAAATCAGGTAAGATTGTTCAATTATTTAAGACAAGGGGGGGGGGCGTATCGGGCGGTCGGCGGTGCGCTTACCATGTCGCGCGATATAACCGAATTCCACGCAGGCGAAGCTGCGGGCGGAAAGCTATTTTCATATATTTGTTAATACTGGAATCCTAAACATAAACTCAATAATGAGAACATTCAGTTAGATGAAGAAAATGAAAACGAAAACATAATAGAGATTTTTATAGACCAACTTAATGAGAGCTATGATGAAAATAAACAGGAATATAGAGTTCTATAGACCCGATAATATTGGACGACTACCTGCAACAAACCTACACCTTCAACGACAGTACGCGCGTCGTACGCGCCGCTCGTCAGCGTCGCTTAGCGGTCGGCGCCAACTAGCCCCCGCGCGCTTCTGTCTTCAGTGAGCGTTTTAGTATCGTACTGATCGTACGCGCCGATTGCGTACAACCATGCCTCATTTTTGTATGTGTCTGCACTCCGCGGCAATCAGCACATCAGCAGGATATTAAAACTATCCGCGCTGATCGTCAGCGCTGATGAGCTACGGGCTGAGCTGTCAGCGCTGACGGTCAGCTTGACACTAAAATCAGCATTACATTTTTTCGTCTGTAAAAATGATAATGGAGAATCCGATAGTGAGTGATTGTTAAGTACCTAGGTCATTTTTTTTTTATTAGTACCAGAAAAAAGATTTTTTTGCATTATTTTATTTCATCTAATTATGTATAATTTAATAAAAGAATAATAATTAAAAACTAAATGTTATTTATGTATAAAAATCATTTACACCCTAAATTTGGGTGTAAATCGGGTGTTTATCCTAAAACACCCAAAACACCCGGTTTAAACCCACCTGGGTTTAAACCCGGGTGGGTGGATTGCCCATCTATACTTGTAATGATTTGTTTTCATGTAGAACTAAATGTGCTGCACGTTGCATCAATTCCATGAATTTAGTGCCACGATCTGTTTTTCTTTTATAGTTGCGCATACTAAAACAAGTAAGCAAAGTTTTCATAACAAATATGTAAATGATGTGTGTAACACGTGGTTGGGCTAAAAGGGTCCAGTTGGTCCTTTTTACCCCAACCATGTGTAAGTATTTATAGAGGTTATTTAAAAAAAAAACCGTTCTATCTAACTTAAAAATAATAATAAACCTTAAAAAACAATTATGTAACGTATACTTAAATACTAATATCAGGCATCATACACTAAATAGCAGTATTCCAAACCAAAAAGATTAACAACGAAAAAAAATACTTACGTTAAAATTTTGAGACGCGGTCGTGTATCTCCTGCTGGCGACATTGCCCGACCATCAGCGATGGCACGTTACACCCCCCGCACCCGCCTTTTTTCATTCGTATCGTTAGAAAGAACGATAAGTCACTAGTTTTTGAAATATATATGGTGGACCTTTTTACCCGCGGACCTTTAAGCCCCGCCCTACCCTACTCAGACCGGAAACAAATACTTGCACAAAACAAATATATGCCTCCGAGCGAAAATCGAATCTCCGACCGTCGGTGTTGGGGCGACTACGATTTCGAAGCGAGTCGATTTATTACCAACTAGCATCCGCCCGCGGCTTCGCTCGCGTGGATGTCGGTTATCGCGACCAAAAAAAAGTATCATATTATGTTACTTCTAATACCTCCAAAAATATGTGTACAAAGTTTAATAATGATCGATTAAGTAGTTTTCGCGTGAAAGCGTAACAAACAAACTTACTTTCGCATTTATAATATTAAGTATGATGATGATATATTATATAAGAAGTACATACCGCAGGGCGACTCGGGCGGGCCGCTGCAGGGGCTGACGGAGCGCGACGGCTTCTTCCGGCTGGTGGGCATCACGTCGTTCGGGCGCGGCTGCGGCTCGCCCGTGCCCGGCGTCTACACGCGCGTCGCGCACTACCTCGACTGGATCGAGGGCGTCGTGTGGCCGTGACGCTGTGGCGACGTGACGGCGTGGCGACGTGACACATGACTAAAGCAACGGAACAGGGACAAAGATTTTAAGGAGCGAGCACTATTTTTGTATGGTTGGCACGGGGAGGGTAAAATTTAGGATAGATAAAAAATAATGTGTTTTTATTCTTTCTATTATTGTCCATACACACGGTACAATAAACCATATTTACACTTTTATGTTAAAACACTAGACTGACCCGTTGGTGCCGTTGGAAGTGTCCCTGCCTTCTGCTCCAGGGTTATTCGATTCCCGCCCCGGTTCTGGGTGTAATATATATTTATTAAAAAAAAAAAAAAAAAAAAAAATATATATATATATATATATATATATATATATATATATATATATATATATATATATATATATATATATATATATATATATACATATATATATATATATATATATATATATTTATATATATATATATATATATATATATATATATGTGTGTCTGTTGGCTGTAACCTAAAACACAGACATTTAAGTTGCCGACCGTGTGTGTATATTAGACATATTTTTTTTGTTATTCATATGCTACTAAAATTACGTTAAAATACTATTTAAATTATTAAATTATCATTAACTGCCCCTGAGTTTGAGCACTCTCCGAGCCAGTATAGGCCGCTCTCTCTCTCTCCGTACGTGACGGAGCGCGAGTGCTCACGCACACACCCCTCGAGCTCGTACTAGTGTACGTATCGTAGCGCGCTTGTATGAAGTTTTGTCTCTGTTCCGTTTCTTTACCCATGTGGACGTGACGCAGTAATAATTAATGATAAATAATAATGTGAATTTATATTTTGTAAAATAATTTCGAAATGAAAAGCCTCTCTGTTTGAAATCTCTAGCTATCTACATATTAAGTCTCATTGCATTAGATCAGTGGTATTCATATACTTTCGCAACAATAATAATGGTAAGATTTGAGGTGCAGCCAATAAGTTTCTGTTCAGTCTACCAGTTTCGTTTGTATACGACTGGGTAGTTTCGGATTTGTAAAAAAATAAAAAATAAATGTCTTTCGAAAGTAGTTACTCTTTTTGCGTTCAACTCTTAATCTGTAACTTCTTTGGCGACCCCTAATCTAAGCCATTAATGTGACAAGGCTTAAACCTGACAAGTATATATATGACAAGTGTATATATTTTATATATAATTATAACGTTCGAAAGAACGTGTATTCAAACTAGCTAATAACGCGTGCTGTTTCCCCGCGCGTATTGCGCTTTCGACCAACGTTCGATTCAAAATTGAACAAAATATTCGATATGCGGTATATATACACATCTGTCCACATCCGGAAGAATATTCGCAACTTGTGAAATCAAAAGTTGTAATTTATCTGGTGGATAACACTCTAATAAGGTATGAGTAACCGTTAAAACAAGCCCTTAGTACTTATTATAAATTGTTAGTAACCTTGCTGCACTTTCATTATCAATCTTTCGCCTTCAGTTAGGTTTCAATCATTCCAGTATTGTTTATCTGTCAATGACTAGGTACGTAAAATATCAATAATTGGTACATCATCTTTGGGCAATCCTTACATCATGTTCACAAACGTGTTAGAAAAAAAAAAAATCAAAGCAATTCTGCTTGAAAAATTCTACGCGATTGACAAAAGCAATTGATCGTCTCGAACAAACTAAAAACAATTTTTAATAATTACGTACAATTATATAAATATGTACATAAAAAAATCTTACATGAGAATAACAGTACAAGTGATTTAAATTTGTTTTTTTTTCTGATACTTTATGGTCCTGACATTACATCTAAGCCATTATTTTGTTATTTCCTTTGTATTAAATTGTACAAATGTGTAATCAAAACGCATAAAATAAGCGAGCGAATTTTATGCTTTTTATGATTAAGGAGATCAGAAATTTATTTGGTTGCTGATATATTGAAATAATAACATTTCAGAGCCTAAAGTTTTTGATATAGTTTATACATATTTTTAATATATCTTTTAAGTTTATAATATATTATTAGTACATAAGATATTATTTCAAGTCCTAAATTAGAAAAATAACAGACTCAGTTAAATTACTATAAAGATAAAAAAAAAAAAACGAAAAAAGGATTTTTGTGTATATAAATTGAGTCATATAGTATCAAAGACGGCAGTCTCCACATTTTTCTCAAAAAAAGTTATCTATGTCAAAATGTCCTCTATAATCAACTCTTCCATCTTATTGTTAGTTAATAAAAAATGGAGACTGCCGTCTTTCATACTATATGACTCAATTTATACAATGAATTCTGACATTTAAAGTTATAATATATTATTTTCATTAAATTATTAGAACATTGTTTGAATTATTAGCAACTAGTTGTAATCGTGTTAAGGTGGTGTGTTATACACTAGTCAATGTGCTAAAATCTAAAAGCTCTCTAATCTACTCTTAATAAGACTGTGATTTAAATAACTATACTACCGTATTTTTTACTTTCACAATATTTTTTTTAAAGAAACAGAACCTTTTAGTAATATTATTGTGCTATAGATAATAAATATATTTATAATTGCTTGTATCTTATTTTATTTACTACTTATGCAAATCCTTTAGATCATGATTGAGCCCGTATTGCTGTTGAATGTTACTTCGATTTTGGACTTGGTACTGATTCAATTCACTGTGGCCCCTCAATTCCAGGACACAACCCTTACCATCTCTAACAGTATTGGTATCCTTGGTGTCGACATATCCAGCGACGTCCAGTTCCGATGTCACCTGGAAGACAAGGTCAAGATGGCATCCAAAAAACTCGGTGTGCTTAACAGAGCGAAGCGGTACTTCACGCCGGGGCAAAGACTGCGTCTGTATAAATCGCAAGTCCGCCCCCATATGGAGTACTGCTCTCATCTCTGGGCGGGAGCACCGGCATACCAACTTGGCCCTCTTGACTCGGTTCAAAGAAGAGCTGTGAGAATTGTCGACGATCCAATACTGACGAGCGATATCGAGCCCTTAAGTCTAAGAAGAGATGTTGCATCCCTATGCGTGCTCTATCGCTTGTATAATGGGTTGTGTTCCGAAGAATTGTTCGAAATGGTGCCAACGGCCACTTTTTATCATCGCACCGCTCGCCATCGACAGGGAATTCATGCTCACACATTGCAGCCCCAATGGTCCCGTACAGTTCGGTATCAGAGGAATTTCCTCCCACGGACCATTCGGTTGTGGAATGAACTCCCTGCCGAGGTTTTCCCGCAGGACTACAGTATGGGGTCCTTCAAGAGGGGAGTAAATAGGTTTTTAAAGGGTCGGCAACGCGCATGTGATGCCCCTGGTGTTGCAGGCGTCCATAGGCTACGGTAACCGCTTACCATCAGGCGGGCCGTATGCTTGATTGCCACCGTCGTGGTATAAAAAAAAAAAAAAAAAGTTAATTTCAAACGAAAGTTTCAATTGTTTGCATCAAAAGAACGTAACAAAAGGTAAGTCATTAAAATATCGAAAACTAATCAATCGAAATACCTAGTAATGAAATAGACGTCAATACAATCTATCTATATAGGAAAATAAAAATGAATCGCCGAATATGCGCATGCTAAGCGCAAAACTCGAGAACGGCGCTACCAATTCGGCATTTTTTTTTTAAATATTTTCGTTAAGTAACGAGGAATAAGGTTCTTATAGAGAGAAAAATGGAAAACTTGCGAAAAAAATAGTGATAACCATGGAATATAGGTAGTTTTTATATTCCATGGTAATAACCAGTGTTGCCACCTTGATTTTTGAAAATGGGCTATCCGGGCACTGAAAAAGGGCTAGATTTTAAAAATTCTGGCCAGAAAGGGCTAAAAAAGAAATACTTTTGTTTCAAATAAAATTTTAATGATCAAGATTATTATAAATATTAATTTAACAATATAACAGTAATCAAAACGCAATGACAAACCCGTATTATAATACTAATTAAAAAAATCACCTAATTTAAAATGTTATGAACCAGTCGTGATTGCATTTTAAATTACTTGGTTTATATTGACATGGCAGAGTTTGTGTTTAGGGTTTTCACCTCTAAAACTAGAGTTACCACAGTAAAAACAAAAAAAAAAATGCTGACCGTCACTGGCAAATTTTGTGCCACATAGCACTCAATATCTTTTATTAACTCGAATAAGTATGGGAAGAGAGGTTTTTGTGTGATGTTTGAAAAGGGCTAGATTGCTCTTAGGGCTAAATAAGGAAATCTGGAGAAATCAAGTAAAAATTAAAACACTGTCCCACAGAGTACCTATATAATACACTATACCTAGGGTTGCCATTATTGTTGAGAACCGATACGGGACTTATTAGTGGAAAATAAATAAAAACTGAAAATAAGGGTAGTAACGGTTTATTATAATAGAAAATCAATGGAAAACGACAACAAAAACAACTGTTTTTGAGACTCCAAGAAAAACATTTTTGAAGGGAAAGTTGCGTTTAATGCAAATAAAAATAGGAAACTAATGCAAAGTAATAAAAATTTAAAGAAAAAAGTTAAAAGACTCACACAAACCTGCAAAAACCTCAAGGAGACAGTGATTCATTTGAAAAAGTAAATTAATGTTACAGAGGACCAGTTTGCAGTGCTATGCGTCAAGGCAGAAACTGTTGACTTGTTTAAAAGAATAAAAATCCAAGACTAAGCTTTTCACCAAGCCTCCGAAAATTTGCTTTACCTTGAACTATTACAGGAACCAACAGGATGGAAAATATATACAACAAGCCAATCATAATAAATTAATCGAAAACCAGTTCAATTATTGTTGACAAAAACCCAGGAAGAGGTTCCTGTTTCTTCGCCCAGTCATATTTTGACGTACATTTTACTTTACTGATTATGTCTTTTTGTATTTTGACATATTCGTAAAATTGGGCGCATGTCATTTTAAAATTATAATGGCAAATTAAAATGGCTTCAACTGTGTCAGTCAATAATCTATTTCTTTCATCCGTCCATTAGAGAAAATATTCTCTCAACATTTGCGTTGTAGGCGGAAATCGCAAATACATATTTAGTACCTAGCCTTTAGTACCTACGTGTATATTAAAATATTGATAAACGGGACAAAAACGGGACAAGTAACAATACGGGACGTGATACTTAAATACGGTGACAATCCCGTATATACGGGACGTATGGCAACCCTGACTATACCCATATTGCTACAGTAAGAAAAAAAATTCAACTCCCCCCTCATTCCGCCATTTGCGGGCGCCATTTTGAAAATTTATATAGCCTATGTCACTAATACAATTTAGATAAATCCAACGACACCTCATATGTCAAAAACCGTCCAGGCGTTTGGGCTGTAGGCCATACCAAAGAAATGGACATACATACATACATACATACACTCGAAAAACATAACCCTCCTTCTTTCGCAGTCGGGTAAAAAGTATACATCAGGAACATGTATTTATAAATAATAATCGATTTGTTTTTTTCATAGCCTTACAAGCCTTAGTTGTCATTACAGGAACGAAATTTATCGAATTAAAAAACTAAGAAACTCGACTACGTTTTTGTGTAATTCGGAAATATATATATATATATATATATATATATATATATTTATATTTATATATTTATACATATATATTTATATATATTTATATACCCAGTGTCACCTCTCAAGCTAAAATCTATCGATCCGTTCAGGCTGCAGAGCGACACAATTATACATACGTGCACTTACATATAATATAATACATATAATAGTCTCGAAAAACATAACCCTCCTTCTGGTGCAGTCGGGTAAAAATAGCCCGATCGTAGCCGAACGCACCCTACTACTATTTTTTTTTGCTAATTTATACCTACTTTTATTTATTACTAAATTCATATTATTTATGTCGTTTCTCTGTCTGTCTGTCCGTCCGTCGCCGTCGGTCCGTCGACCTGTGTCAATCGAACTACTCTAGATTTTTGAAACAACATTATTTTGTCTCAAACGAGATTTGAAGGTAATAAAAGTAGTAGAAAACTATATAACTACCTACTATACTAGGCAAATCATTAAAATATTAATAATCTAAAACGAAACGAAATATCACGAATTTTAGCAAAAATTATTATTTTTATTTAAAAAATAAATATATATACATACCTACTTGTTTATTTATCATCCCAAAAAAAAAAGATAGATTTATAAACGATAAAGACCTACCTACCTAATTTACAACTTGATAAAACGGTCTAAATAATATATATAAGAACTTATAAACGCTGTCGCTAATTGATATTAATTGTATGTTGATATATTTTTATATTCAACAAACAAACGTAGTAGTCTATAAATATCTTTTATCAGGTTTTTGCGGTTCATCATAACGTAATTCCCCGAATGATAACAAATGTTGCCGTCATCTTTAAACTTTTTCCTTATTTGACAGATGGGGTAACTTTGTCCATTATTGCCGAACATTATTTAAATAAAAAAAAATCTATTTTCTGAAATAAACTTAATAACTTAAATTTACAAGCAATTTGAAGTTTTTTATCATAATTAAATTATTGAGTTGTCTTTTTAATCTGAAATAATAACAATGTGTGGGTGAATAAAGTGGAGAATAAAGTTACTCCTTGCAATACCGCAGTATGAAATATCCGATATCGTCATATTATAGATTGAGGTTTTGTTCTTTGGTTTTGTTGTGAAATCAATTGCTCATTTGCTCATATAAGTGTTATTGTTTGTTACAGTGTATTCTCATATTCTGGTGATACATCGATTGATCTGCTTTCAATTATTGTTCGTAAGTGCATAAAATATCATTAAATGCTGCAAATCAACATATCCTTATACGATTCTATAATTTGCAGAATTTCAACAAATACAATTTTTCTATTGTAGTGTTTAATTCTAGGGGCTCTAGGGCCTATTTCATGTGAGTAATAATATTACAGTACCTATTTAAATTATAATACATTGAAGCTCGATATTTTCTGGATTGTTCATATTGTTTTATTCAGCTAAATAATCTTTACCTTTAATAATTTTTAACGAAAATGATTATGATGATTTCATCAGCTTTTCCGACAATTTTTTTTGTAGATATTTTACATAGGTATTGATACCCGAATTTTATTATATTACTCTACCTGCTAGCTGTACCTGTGACTTCGTTCGTGATTGTTATTCCTTTCATGAAGTCAGTAAAATAATTACGAACGCCAGCTTAAGATGAGCCAGACGTCAAAAGGTTTCGTAGGTACGTTTCTGTTTCGGGTTTCAAGTTATTTGCGCCATATACAATTTTGTAATTATGTAGGTACTGAATACTGATTGTGAGAGTTAAGACGTGTAATAACTGAACTGTCAAGTCAACTGTTGACAACGAGAATAACGTTGAGCTTACAACGAAAATACTCTGTCACGACCGAGGAGAAATCTTTTCCTAGTATGAGTTGCATTTTGTGAGCTACGTATTCAGGGAGCCCGTTCGGATTTCATTTCACACCTCCGACATGCCCCCGACCACCTCCGGCGGAAGCCGAATTATAGCTTAGTTAGTAATCTATAACTTTCGTCTCTCTTACACCTGAGTAAAAGAGTGAGAAAAAACATACCGCCATTTTTAAGATATTTGACATGTTGACATAAGATATTTTTTATATATTTAGGGATGTTTTGATACCAACAGGGTATCGATACAGATTTTAAAAATATAATGAAAAAAATACAATATTATTTGTTTGTAACAGCCTTTGTGCATCAATTTACTAGCTGATGTCAATATAATATTATTATTATTTTTACATTTTGATATTATATTTGTTAAAAACTTTTTCATTTCATATTCTATAACAGGGTTCGAAAATATCCGATATTTATTATAAATATCAAAATATCGGATATTTATGATATATATCCGATATATATCAAAATTTTTGATATATATCGGATATTTATATATTTGTATGAAAGCCATATTATTAATTTATTGTAATTATTATTATTTATGTATACTATTTGCATACGTGTTACATAAACTTAATTAATTATTTTAAAAAAATGGTTGTCTGTAAAGTCGGTTTACAGTCGATAATTTTTACGTGATAACGTCATAAGAATACATAGATGTAGAATTGTATACTTTTATGAATCGAATTGAATTATTATCACATATACAATGATAGTGTGATATTCAAGATTTTCCAATCTGAGTTATTTTGTTAAGGATAGTAAGATGATAGGAAAAGTAGGAAATCAAGGGGAGTGTTTCAAGTGGTACTCTCTACCAAACAAGTGACAAATCACAAAACAGTAGGGGTGTGCGATAAGTGTTATTCGATAATTTTGATCCGATAATTATCGATAATTTTTCATTCGATAAATATCAATAACTATCGATAAAACGATTCAATAATCATCGATAGTAAAATTATCGATATTTTTTATCGATGAACATCCCTACTTGTACCAAACAATTGACAAATCACAAAACAGTAGGGGTGTGCGATAATTATCGATAATTCGTAACTACTCGATAATTTTCCATTCGATAATTATCGATAAGTGTTATTCGATAATTTTGATCCGATAATTATCGATAACTATCGACCGATAATTATCGATAACTATTCATTCGATAATTATCGATAACTATCGATAAAACGATTCGATAATTATCTATAGTAAATTTATCGATATTTTTTCCGATGAACATCCCTACAAAACAGTTCGCGTGTAGATTGCGTGGCGCCACTGTCTCTTTTACTCGAACGCGGTCCGATGGAGTGTAAGACAGAACTTAGGCTAATCGTGCCTCTCTATCGCTTGTTCTGCGCTCTCGCTCGCTCATGGAACGTGACAAAATGGCGTCATCTTTAAAAAAATATACCCGATAGCTTTCATCAATTTACTAGACGTTATCACGTCAAAAACTAAAATGCTTTTAATGTTTTATTTATTTAGGTACTTACTTAAAATCTGACAAATGAAACCAAAACATAAAAACTTTTTCTAGATCAGGCAAAATCAACTAAAAAACATAAAATCTAATATATTAAAAAATCAACTTAAAAACAGCCTTTTTACAAATTCTAATCAGTCAATACCTACACTTAGGTAACAAAACAGGTTTTTAATTTTAATTTTGATTTTGATTTTGGTCTTGATTTTGATTTTAATTTTGGTTTTGGTTTTAATTTTGAATTTTAATTTTGATTGAATTGTAATTTAAACTTAGTAGGTATTGATTGGATTTAGATTTTAATTGTGACTTTAATTAAATTTTAATAATTTTAGTTTTTGACAGAATTTTAGTATTGATTTTGAATTCTTAATTTTAATTTGTAATTTTCAATGAATTTTGGTATTAATTTTGAGTATGATGATTTTAAATTTTTAGGTGATTGAATTTTGTCGTTGATTTCATTTCGATTTAAATTTGTTATTATTAACTGTTATAAGAAAACTTTGTAACTAACACTATCCATATAGTGTCTAGTCCTGAATTAAAGGTTATTATTATAAAACAATAAACATTACAAATAATAACTCTAGAATATAATCAAATAAGTCTTTTAGTTATCAAATCAGTTATCAGTCATTCGTAATACACTGTTAATTTTCAATATAAAATAATAAAATAAATCCGTATTAGGGAGTTTAACTCTACTCCAACGCCTTCTACATTTGGGAAGTAGAAAATTAGAAATACAGTTACTTACTTAATAATATAAAAAATTTAAACCAATTTTTTATTGATATATATTATAAAAAATCATTTGATATATATCGGATATATATCACGATATATATCATGATATATATCCATTGATATATATCCTCGAACCCTATTCTATAATAAAGTTATTTTTATTAAATATTTTATAAAGTATAATATTAGTAGTTGGTGAAATATTTAAATTATATCAAAATAACTATAACGGTAATAAGAATAATAAAAGATGTTGTCATTTTCTTATATTTTTCAGCTATAAAAGAACATAAGAAACGTTGCATACAATTCACATAATTATCATCAATCATCGTGCTGTATCTTACATAGAGAAGAAATATCCATACTTTTTTCTGTGTGAACTCTAGATAAATTTAATATTAATACAAAAAGATAAAACAATATATTTTGATAAAATTTCTGAATTCGTATTCTTTTTTTTTTAATCTTCAAAAATATTAATATTTAATACAAAAAATTATAATTATTGAATATGCCACTGAAATAAACTATTCTAGAGAACTACTATATTTAATTTTAAATACATTGTTGCAAATTACTACTGATTATTATTAGTTTTAATTTTCCTAAACAAATTATTATTAGTGATTTTACTGCTTAAATAGTCGTAATAAATAATATCTAAGTAGATACTAGAAGAAATACTATTATTCCTATCTAAATAGAATAAATATATGAGTGACAACGATGAGTCACTATTTTCTTAATGCGAATAGACTTATAGTAGATTGTGCTTTTAGTGTATTCATAATTACATATATTTTTCAGCTGTAGATAAGTGTAAGAAACCTAAAGAACATCACATCATTCCAACTTACGTAATTGTGCTATACATTTAAATCAATAAAAAGTAAACATTTTCAAAACACAGAAAAAATAGTATAAATATAAATTCAATTTTTAAATTATTAGATTTTATGTTCCTCTGAAATAGGAATGAATAATGAATATCGTTGTTCTATTTGTATTTCAATTTTTTTTATTATTTAGAAAAATGTTATGATGTTATCATCTATTATCAAAGTAATAAAAGTTATGTGTACAATATATTTTTGTATCGACTATATTAGTGTAATATTCAAAACCTAATTTATAAAAATATACAATTGTATTAATCTCTTTATTCAAATAACATTGATGATACTAAGAATTCCAAACTCGATAAATTTGAAACAAATTATTGCTTTTAATATACTGAATTTAATTACTTTGTGGTGTGTTATGTAATAAAAAAATGTCAAAAAAATTATCGAATCACTATTACCATATTTAAAATTATATATACTTATATCCAGGGTTGGCATTGTTTTAATTGTGTTAAACAGTGTTTAAAACGTGTTTTAAAACAATTTGTTTTTAACGGGTTTTAACCCTAGAAGCCTAATCTACTACGCCTGAGAGGCGTACACGCAACCGAACATCGTTTGTCTCTTTGTAACGGTTAAAACTAGCGCATCGTGTTCTTTTGCCAACTCCGTGGCCGACGGGAGCTAGCGGATGGTGTCTGTGTTGTTAAGGTAAGTCCCCCCCATTTTTGAATTATCGAAGTATAGCACGCCTGCGAGACGTGTGTTTAGGCTTTGTGTAACCTTTAACGAGATTTTTGTGATTTTACTTTTGTTTATTTTCGTTCATTTTATGTTTATTTTCGGCGTTGTTTTAGGTACAAATATGTTAAAGTCTAAAAGATTAGATGAAGAGGAGATTTTAGCAATTTTAAACGAGGATGATAATCCTTCTTTGTAAGATGCAGATTGCGAAGTTGAGGATGACCAGATTATCGAGTTATCGACGACGTTCAAAGCGAAGATGAAAATAATTATGTGACTGAATACGTTTCGTCTTTACAAGAATCTAGTACAAAGAGTAATATAAACACATACAGGAAAAGAGAGCCCTCTCATGGAATAAAAGTGCAACCAAGTTTGAATGCTAGTGACACCTGTATCTTGGCCCCAGTACTAAGCTCTGTATATATACTTATATGTATATGTATCTATTGATAGCAATGTTAGGTTTTGGTTTTCAGGTTCATGAATGTAACAAAATTAAAATTACATTACATTCATGAACCTGAAACGCAGATTGGTGATATGGTATTAATTAAAAAAAGATTCAAATTCAAATTACAGTTTATTTATAAGTCAGTCACATACATATTAGAGAAATTAGATTTCGTTTTACTAAATGTATGGTAACTTATCAGTCTTACCAAAAATCATAGCAAGAGTATTTGGATACTAGTAGAAGCAGAACTTTTACATAAATCTGGGCCCTTTTTAATAAACGTTACAAGTCGACAATTTTGTAAATAAGTGACAAATTTATTAAGTTGTATAACAAATGCTGTTTAATAAACTTTAAGTAAGAATTTTACATATAAAATCTTACAAATATTGTAATTACAAGTGCTGTTTAATAAACGTTTATATATGTAGAAAACGTCTGTAGATTTCGATGAAAAATTGTATCTAAAATTTGTAGTTGTAAGTTGGTTACAAGTTATATAAAATGTACATTAGGAGGCACTAAATTGTAAATTTTTGACACACAAGTCCGCCTGTCGGGTTTGTACTACAATTTACAAAATATGTAAACTTGTAATGACAATTATGTGTTCAATAAAACAGTTTTCCCCACAAATTTGTAATTGTCACCTGTAAAGAGAAAATGTTTATTAAACAGAAATATGTAAAATTGTAGGTACAATTTTGTAAGTTTTCCACCATGCTATACTTGTAAGTTGTATTCTTTACTAAACAGAAACTTGTAGGTAACCTGTAATCTACAACTACACTACAATTTGTAACATTTATTAAATAGGGCCCCAGGATGTTAGTTCTTAGCCGTAGCATGGCTACATAATGGCACCTTTAGATTACCCAAATACAAATAAACGCTGAATAAACTTGTTATGGTTATAAAACCACTATAATAGGTTTTATCTCTTTCATTTTGAGAGTGAAAGAGACAAAACACTATAAGACTGTCATAAATTGCCACGTTTTTATTTGTATTTGGGTTATTGTTTAAAATGCTTAATATGTTTATTATAATATATTTGAGCATAGGTTTTTAACTCATCGTCACCCTCATATGTCAGTTTACCATTTAAAATTCTATTTATTGATCTGCACCAACTGTAAATCAATATTTTTATTGTTAAATTTTGAAAATATTCTTTCAATTCTTTTTTATGGGTGCTGCAATCAAACGGGAAATCCACCAAGACGTCTGTGAACATTTTTATTTTGTTTTTTAACCCATTAGTTGGGACATTTCTTTTTAAAAATGATGTCACTATATTCTGTATTTCATGAAAGCACTTTTCTAGTTCTTTTGATGGGTATACTAACCATTGTTTCCCTTTTGCATACTCCCTCGTGCGAGTGAATGTATCTTTGTTACTCTTAATTTCTATTATTTTCGACCGACAGTTACGGCATGTTTTTATTATACTCTTCAAACATTTTTGTAAGACCCAACCACACACATAATTCCTCTGACCTGAGTCTCCATCGCAGTCTACTAAACGGATGACTTCATTGTTGAAATCTATTGTTTCATTAGGAATATCAGGTACAGGCTTAGTGATTTTTCTTTCATTTAAAAAAAAATGTAGTGTTTCCAAACACTGGTTATCGTCTTTCTCACAATTTGCCTGTAGGGAGTGGGGCGAGTTAAAGTTATTAAGTAACAAAGATTTATAGGCACCCTCAAACGCAACAGCATCGGGTGCCGTGTTTCTCGCCCCATAACTCCTGATATTCCCAAAAAAGTTTTCGACTGGGTCCTGGTTAAAATGTCTGGTTAGCATAGCATCAAAACCATATTTTACATTTAATTTTTTCCAAAGTACTTTCATGCCTTCAATTGTTTTAATAAAATTGTTCACTGACGGGACTGTAGTTTCCACCATTTGTATTTTGCCACCAACTTTCTTTTTTTTGAATAAATTTAACAGTTTTCAAGGTTTTTATTGCTTCTTCCCACAGTTGATGATGAGGTGACGATGGTTTAACACATCCTTTATACATTTTGCCATCTGGCACATGAAAAGTGTTACTATTTAATGAATCAAATAATTTATCTAATAGTAATGTCATTGGAATCAAATGCCTACACTCTTCAGGCAAAAGATTTCGTGCTGTCAGATGTTCTGTCGCTACAGCAACACTATGACTGAACACTTGTGCTGCCGTTTTTACGCGCATCTTCTTTAATTTGTCGCGGTTTATATGCTCCTCAGTGACTTTATGGAGGTAGCGCAATTCTCCGAAAGATTTATCGGCAGCGTAGAGCTGCTGCAAATAATGCCACTTAAAAACTTTTTCCTTTCCTTCATCATTGAAATCTTTATATATCATGTCCTTCGTTAGGAGGTTGTTCCTCAAACCTTTTAACAGATGAGGAACATCATAAATTGGAACAATTTCTTGGCCTTGCACGAAGAAGACATCCTTTCTGTATTCCATACCTCGCCTCTGATATCTGGCCTTCTCTTCACTTAATAGGTCATTTATTGCGCCCACATTGACTGTGCTCTGGTCACACACTGTGCACAATATTTTAAGGCCAGTATCTTGAATTGATTTTATGATGTCTTTTATGACAATTTTTAATTCTGTTTTGTTCATATTACTTGTAAAATAATATGCTACTGGCTGTTTATAATTCGCCCTTATCCCTTTTATCATAAATACTAGGGCGTGATTGGCAATTTTGCTTTTTCCGATTCCGGCAAAACCTTTGAGTTGGTCATTTTGGTCAATGAAGTGAATTTGAGGCGTGATGGACATTTCATCAAACATCAATGTGCACAGGCGATCTTCAATATTCATTTCACTGACTGTGTTTTTAACTTTTTCGAGGATCAACTTATTTTCACCTGGTTGCAGCTTTATCTCAGCTAGCAGTCTTTTTAGCGATTTTGCAGAAGGCAAAGTGAAATACTTAGACAATAAAGCATAGCATTTCACACTCTTCTTATATAATGACAGAGACAGGATCTTCTCTTCAACAGTGAAACGCCTTCCCTTTGGTTTCCTTGTTGTCAAAAAGCACTGCATACCTGTGAATAGCTTTGCCGGATGTGTCATGTTTTTTGTGACTTTTTGAAATGCAACACTTCTGTTGAGTTTTGTTGCATTTGTTAGTCTAGCTTTCAAACTTAAACCTCGCTTGCGCAATCGGAGAACTTCTCTTTTCAATTGTGTTACTTGGCATTGTGTGACTTTTATTTTGTTCAGCAGCAATGATGGCAACTTGGATTGTACACCTGTAAGAAAGTAACATAAATATTAATTCACCATCTCCAAAAATATTTTATAGATTGACTGAACCTAATTGTATGAATAAAGCAGTGAAAGTTACTTGTAAAGAAAGATACAGTCATATTAACGGTATTGGAAGTACTTTTATATGTAGGTTCAATTCCTTTTATATGAAAAAAAAACAAAAATACAATGAGCCGTCACGAGACGCCTGGCAGATGTGAAACATCGAAATTATTTTGTAATTTGTATAAGTTATATGCATTAAAGAACAAATTACGACAGGAAACAGATATGGCATAATGACTTTTTTTAATTTTCATAATGACTTTTCATAAAGCATTACATATTTGTTCTATAAATTAATGACTTTTTATTACGTAAATATTAATTTTTATTAAATACAAAATATAAAAAATTTAAATTTGAAATGGCGCCCGCGCGGCTTGGTGGTTGGTTGAAATTAATTTTATTGTGTATTATTTTGTTTTATTATTATCTCAAAGGGCTTAGGCAGCGTTTTCGTTGAAAGGTCCCAGATGGCTTATTTTTTGCGACACCTCCAATAAATATCTTTATATTTTAGCCAATGTATGTATACAAAAACTTAACAAATTATATACTATAACCTTCCTCAAGAAACACTGTATCTATTGGCTCATAAAAGCTCATAAAAGGAAACCGGTGAACCAAATTTTAGATGTAGGTTTCATTTTATGTATCGGTAGATTATAAATTAAATGTATATTTATACTAAGAGTGCATATTGAATTATAAACATGTATTCATTTCTTTAATCATGTCTGTACATATCTGCATTTAACTAGCATGCTAACTTAACAAATGTATTTATAATTCTAACATGTTTTTAGTGTACTTACTTGATTTTGAGACATTTGTTTCAGACAAACGCCTGCAATAACTATGCTCGATAGCTATTCTTTTTTCCAATTTCTTCTGAACTATCCTAGCGAGATTGCCTGGAAAATATTAAAAACCTTGAATAAGTAAATAATAAATGTTTCTTGATAGGTGCTCTGTACTTGTCAATCACAAATGATGAAAATATGTTGTAGGAATTCTTTCTTAAAGTAATAATTGATATTTTAACTCTGCTTAACTTTAACTATTCCAATAGTATTTAATTAAAAGTCTAAATCGGATTTTATCGCATTTATTTGTTTAAAAACTTTACAGTTTCGTTAAACTGTAAAGTTTGTAAACAAATAAACGCAATAAAATCCGATTTAGACTTTTAATTTTGATTAAAAGTCTAAATCGGATCGGTTGTTTAAAATTCGCGTAAATATTAGAGAACAGTATTTCAATAGTAATTGACAAAAGACATTGACAAAGCAGTGGACTAAATGAAAACAAAGAATGCTTCAACTTTATCACCTTTTGTCAAGGGGATAATACCCTCCTTCATAGGCAAATTAAGTATATTTTAACATTTACATACAGCCACATAAAGTACTTCTAGCCCCACTCTAGGATACCCTATGTTGTGGGAACCAGAAAGACATAACACATTTTTTGTTTGGTTATTACTGTTCCCAATTTTCACTTCTACAAAGCATCTCAGTTTATGGCCAGTAGATCAGTAATTTATATACCAGCAAGATTAAATAAAGAATTTATAGTTACCTATATCAATTGATTGGGATGTCGATGCTTCCGCTTCCATGGCAGGAGCCGCTGGAGTAAAGCCTGTAAAATTAAAAGAATAACTAAATATTTTGTGCAGTTATCATAAAGCTGTAGGTAGCAAAAACTAAAATTCGATCTGAGGATTTATTAAAACTTAGTATTCGCTCAGCAACTTTAAATAAGGAATCCGTGTTACCTATATCCATTGATCGGGATGTTGATGCTTCCGCCTCCATGGCAGAAGCCGCTGGAGTAAAGCCTGTAAAATTAAAAGAATAACTAAATATTTTGTGCAGTTATCATAAAGCTGTAGGTAGCAAAAACTCAAAATCGATCTGAGGATTTATTAAAACTTAGTATTCGCTCAGCAACTTTAAATAAGGAATCCGTTATACCTATATCCATTGATCGGGATGTTGATGCTTCCGCTTCCATGGCAGGAGCCGCTGGAGTAAAGCCTGTAAAATTAAAAGAATAACTAAATATTTTGTGCAGTTATCATAAAGCTGTAGGTAGCAAAAACTAAAATTCGATCTGAGGATTTATTAAAACTTAGTATTCGCTCAGCAGCTTTAAATAAAGAATCCGTGTTACCTATATCCATTGATCGGGATGTTGATGCTTCCGCTTCCATGGCAGGAGCCACTGGAGTAAAGCCTGTAAAATTAGAAGAATAACTAAATGTTCTGTGCAGTAGCTCATAGCCATATTAGTAACTGACAAACTTTGGGTATGAGGCTTTATTTACCTATTACTTTACTTTGAAGAATTTTCATCTTATATTTCTAATTATAATAATTAAGCATCTAGGAAAATCACATATATCAAAGAAACATATTTTCTAAATACAATTTTTCATAGTATATAGTAAGAAAGATACTATATACAGTCCAGAGAAAATACTCTCTATAAATTGGAATGTAATATGATTTTTCCATTTTTTTCTGTTGACTGCATGGGTTTACTGGCTTAAACAAACAAAATAAAAGCCAAGTCTTAATAAAACGCCTGAATAACATGATTAGATAACTTACCAGTAAGATGTAGTGATGGGACAGCTAGGGCATTCAATCGATTAAATCGGTTTCGATCTTTATCGGTGAAATGCCTATCACACAGTCTTTTCTTTTGGAAGTATTCATAGTCTGCAACACTTTCTGGATTTCCACCAGCAATAGTGACCCAACTTTTAAATCTCTCCGGATACTTCTTAGGATCGGGGAATCGATGCATGGGGATACCTTGAAAAAACGAAAAATAAAAGTTATAGATTCAATAAAGTGTTCACTATGATTAAATGGTAAGTAGGTATAAATGAGTTGTATTTTATGTCACACAGAGTCTACGAGAAATAGGGGAAAAGAGCTGTTTTTATTTGTACTATCAGTACGCAGAAACTTTGCCCATGACCACCCCTCCCACCGGATTTGACTGCGTCCCTCGCTCGTCTGATATGTACCACTAGCAACACAGCCGATATGTACATGTATTTTTATACTTTCGCTCCGAATTAATTAATTGTTGTTTTCTTAGGTTTTACTTGTTTTCTTTTTGTTAGTTGTTTGGAACCATTCAACTTTTATTTTACGGCTTCGTTTCATTCATTTACTAAATATAAATACATAAAAATATATAATCTACGTAATAACAACAGCGTTTTTATTAACTATTTATAATAACACTTTATATTAAATTTATAATTTGACCGAGACAATTTTTTACTAGTTTGATGTAAAATATATACAATAATAATGTAACTTTATGTAACCTTTTTTTTTCAACCCTACTGACTATCGACCTGTTACGTCACAAGGCCATCGGCAAAGTTTCTGCGCACGGATAGTAAGAGCATCTCGGAATAAGTAGAACATAACCTAATACCTATAGAGCATTGAGCCGGCTGTGCACTGTATAAAACTATGAAAATATTGTAAAGCATGGCTTACCCAAGGGTGGACATTTTAATGCACATAATCTCGGCATGTTATAATGTTGCAAACACAAAAGCGTCTTTAGCACGATATCTGCACAATACAATAGCGTCCTTTCGCAAAACGGAGAAGCCACCAGGCTCAACTCAACGTCAGAATCACCAGACAGAGGATTCATCCAAGGCAGGACTCAACACCACGGAGGAGCGGGGGCTCGACTCAACGTAAGATGTGGAATTGGCACAAGGAAGATCACAATATCACAAAAACCAAATAAATGCGCATACGCAAACACAACACCGAAACAACAACTAACAAGTCGCCATTTTGTTGACGACAAAGAGTATATTGACGACCGATGTTGCCACTATGGAAGTTGGAAGCCAAGAATTAGTGTTCTTCGCGCAAAAAATGAGATAAAACTTATAATTAAAAAAAAATAACTATTTGTATTCTCTAAAATATCCACTTTATGGATAAAATATCATAGTCATCAAATTGTGATTTAATAACTATAAATCATCTACTTTTCCCAATTTCCATGATTTTAGTGTCATCTGTTGATGATAAGAAAAAACTGAAGACAAGATAACTTAGGGGCGATAAAATAGAGGACGCTACCGTCTATGTAAAATTTAATTACTATGGAAGTGTCTCCCCCCTGATCTAGTACCTCTGAAGAAACCAACTTTTGCGCCAATAAAAAAAAAATGTCAAAATCAGTGTGTTACAAATGTAAAAAATCTGCACAAGGTTGATAAGTGTGTAGACTGCTCTTAAAGTTTAGCTAATCTTTTAAAATCTAACTAATTAGCGTTAAAAAAAAAGATTTTCTAAGAAAAATTATACGTTTTAGTTGATTTTGAAAAAGTTAAATTTTTATGTTTCAGTTTATGCATATTGTTTTTTCTTTATAATAAATAACTGTGATTATAGTTATAATTCAAATAGTGTTGTTTCCAAATTTCAATTTCCGCTAAATAATATTTGTAAAACAGGGCTATTTTTGCATATAGATTGTAATTTATATGTGTACGCCTCTGAGACGTTAATATACGTAGGCTTTGTGTACGTCCGAAACAGATTAGGCTTCTAGGCTTAAACACTCATATAAAACACTAATGTTTTTTATCTTTTTATGTGTAGTGACTAATAGAACGCATTTAAATTTTTTTTGTAGATATTATCTATAAAATATATAGATATCATATAAATGGCAACTCTCATTTCTATTACTGGCCCTACTTTCCCGAAACACAGAAATAAGGGGCGGCTCGTGTGTACGGATAGCTGAGATTTGAGTGTGTGCGACGTGTGTGTGCGTATGGGTAAGCAAGTAGAGGCGATTGTTTTTTTTGGACGTTTCTTGTTCGAACGTTAGAAATTGTTTTACAATTAGACTAGGACATTGTATATATTGCTTACTAAGGTTGTATGATAAACAATTATGCATGGTGTCCATCGATATAATTATATTATTGACAGTTACCTATAAGTATAGAAGGATTATCATTTTTTTGATAATATCAAGGAGAATGGTGATCGAAGGAGGTGGAGATCGAAAAAGAAACTTCATTTACGAGGGTATGACCAGGAGATCATGTGGTTAAAATATCATCGATTGTCCCAGATTCAACCAGTATAATAGAGTAGATTTAATATGGCTGTTTTGCTAATAAGATATACATATAGACCAGGGCTGAAGCCTTCAAAAATAGTAAAAAATGAAAAAAAATCACAGTAGGATGAAACCCATTAGAAAAGGAGGGGAATATGATCAAAATGAAAGGAAAAATAAATTACGGTCGATCCGAGTTCGGGAAGTGGGAGGGGGGAGTTTTTAAGGGTAAAAAATGGTTTATCACTCAGGTATATAAGTTATCTTAAAATATCAATAAACAGACATCTATACATATAATTTAAAGAAGTTTCCATAATTTTCTCAAAATATTGTATATATCTTATTAATTTTAATCTTATTTCGTAGCATTTTCTGAGAAAATTTCCTATAGTAATGTATATTTTTTTTTTACACCATCAGAAAGTAGATATTTCAACGAACAAAAAGCCCCCAAAATTTTTGAAAAAAAACTGATATTTTGACGTCAGAATTTTCGATTGAAAATTAGGGTGCTTTTTTGATATTAAGTTAAAATAAGGCGAAAAAATAAATATTTTAAATCAAATAAATTACAGTGTGTTTGGGACATAATAAGGTAAGTTTTTACCAAATTTCGTAGAAAAAAAAATGTTTTTGAAAAAGATATAAATAAAAAACCAAAAACTTGGTTTTTTGAATTTTTCACCTAAATTTTGAGGTTATGTGAAAAAATTGCAAATACAAAAGTTGTAGATCTTTTTATTACCTACAACTTTTCCATTTAACTTTTTTCCATAGGACTTGTAGTTTTGCCGGAAATCAAGATAAACCATTTTTTACCCTTAAAAACTCCCCCCTCCCACTTCCCGAACTCGGATCGACCGTAATTTATTTTTCCTTTCATTTTGATCATATTCCCCTCCTTTTCTAATGGGTTTCATCCTACTGTGATTTTTTTTGGTTTCAAAAATTATCGACCCTGGTCTAATATACATACTTATTAATGAATTTAAAACGTTTTAAACAGCTGCATAAAAAACAAAATAATTTTTTGTTTAAAACATGTTTTCTTAATATTTTGTTTTAAACACGATGTTTTGTTCTTTTTTTTAAAAAACTGTTTTTTTTTCTAATCCTGTTTATATCTCAATAACTTTGATATAAAGCAAAAACTGATGGAAAGAAACAATGATTTCAATTTATTTATCCTATTACATATCCTATTAATTAATAGTATCTAAAATTATAAATGCGAAAGTTTGTCTGTATCTTTGTTACCTACTCTTTCACGCAAAGACTACTGAACGGGTTTCGATGAAATTTTACAGTAACATAGCTTATACATCAGAATAACACATAGGCAATTTATAAAGATTTCGTGTAATTTGGTCATAATATAACATATTTTAATAAATATCACGCTAAAACACGTACAAATGTGCTACCAATTCCATGGCGCTAACGATCTTTTTTTCGGGCGAAGCGAATTCGATCGGCCAGAATGGAGCGCCATTATACGAATACTATGAGTAGGAATGTTCACGTAAAAAAAGTATCGATATTTTTATCAATAAAATGTATGGTTTGAAAACTATCAATTATTTTTGATGTGATAACGTCATATAAATCGATGAACGCCGGCTGCACGCACGAAAAAACATCACGATAGGCACGATCGGCCTAAGACCCCGTTCAGATGACAAGCGCTTAACGCGCGTTATGATAACGCGCGCTTACAACTACACATGCCGTACGTACGGCCGTACACATGCTAACGCGCGTTAAACGCGCGTTAGCATGTGTACGGCCTGAATAAAATGTATGTAGTTGTAAGCGCGCGTTATCATAACGCGCGTTAAGCGCTTGTCATCTGAACGGGGTCTAAGCGTTCAGCTTGTGACGTATCTATCTCTCTTCCACTCCATCGGCAGATGCGTCCTAGTAGAAGAGAATATTTGAATTAACGAGTGCAAATAAATGTTAATTTATCGAACAAATTGTAATTTTCAAACAAAATCAATTTCAAAACAAGTATGCTTAATTAAAAAAATCAAAAAAACCCGACTGCGTAAAATAATCTTATTATAAACTAAAAAGAATAAAACAATTTACTAGCTTTCATTTGATACCCATATTGCTACAGTAAGAAAAAAAAAAGCAACTCCCTCCCCTCATTCCGCCATTTGCAGGCGCCATTTTGAAAATTTATATAGCCTATGTCACTACTACAATTTAGACAAATCTAACGACACCTCATATGTCAAAAACCGTCCAGCCTGGTCCAGCCTTTTGCGTAATTTAAAAACAAATGTGACTTTAATAATTCTATTTTCGTTTTAAATTATAAATTTAAATAATTTTGTTATATCTATCTGTATTATAAATAACTATACCCTTAAAAATTTAAATTAAATAAAGATTTCAAATTAATTTATGTCAAAAATTTTGTTTTTGAAGAATTCTACCAATAATGGATATCTGGGTCGATTCTAAGTTGAGAAATTTAAGAAAATAACTTTACATATAAAGACGATTTTCTTTTTCAAATTATAAACCAAATGTTTATGAAAAAAAAAAATTAAGTTGTTTTTCCGAATCATGGAATTTGTAATCGATATATTAATTAAGGCCGGATTTAGAGTTGTGGAGGCCCGGGGCAATAGATGAGTGGAGGCCCCTTGATCTGAAAGAGAATTATTTTTTTTTCGTGCAGAAAAAAATGAAGACGAAAAAAAATTATCGTTCGTTGCCGGTTGCATGTTCGTTGGACATATTCCTAAAAAAAAGGTCGTCATCCATCCATCATGATGGATTTATGTACTAGCATGTACTAGGTTTATTGATTTGTTACCTAACCGCTTGGGGCGCTGCTAGTAAATTTATGAAGAAATAAATACGTTCGGTATTTCTCGTTCGGTTTACGTAGTGCAACTCGTACTAGGGATACCTACAGTCCTTGAAATAGCTACGGGATAACCTTTAAAATATTTCCTTTTTAACAATAAAATATTGAATTAAATTGGGTTACGCGTAAATAAATTATAAGTAATTGTAAGTACACATTTTGTTTTTCCTACCTTCGCTCAAGGGAAACGCACCCTTTTTTTAACTATAGTTCAATTATTTTGTTAATAATAAAATTTTTATTTCAATCTTATTCCAAATTAATTCGTCATAACTGATTATTGGACTTTCTATCAGTGTTAAATCCTTTATTGCACGCCTCATAACCGAAACATTATGCTGGGTTCTACTCTCACTTCTCGCAAAACGAGTTATTTTTCGAACTTAAAATGTCTCTATTTATCATATATTTATTTATTCGATTAAAAACAATTTCATGCTCCTAAACTAAACACAATACGAATGCATAGGTTAATAATTATAATGTGACAAGTTCATATAAGAAGGAAACAGTACTTACAAAGATAACACTCATTTACCCACAAGTATATACTTGTAACTTTATTATATTGTTACATTTAGGGTCCAACTACCCTCATTCAATTTATCTTTATTTAAAAAATTGATCGTGTATACATAACTATATTGCAATTACCTGATACATCATTTTTCATAATCATATGCTTACAATAATATTTATTGATATATTATTTATTATATTTACATTTAACATGTATTAATTTAAAATAATAATTATAATATGTATTCCAAGCATCAACGTATTTTAATATCAAAACAATAAACCCGTATAGACATATTCAGCGAAAATTATTCAATAATAATTGATAGAGTATACAATAGTCAATAAGTCTATTGTAGGTACTTACCCGATACAAATCCATTAACTAAAAACGTAAATAAACGTCTCACACTCAACGGCCCTCAGTAGGATATGAATCTTTTGTCGGGGCTCCGGAAACACACACAATACACAAGCACAAACGCCCAGACCACGACAAACATCTGTATGGCCTATACAAATATTTCTCATGTGCGGGGATCGAACCCGCGACCGCTAGCTCATCAGCCAGTTGCTGTGACCGCTGCGCCAACGCGTCGTCAAAGTAGTAAGTAGTAACTATAGTAGATTACTCAATAACAATAAAACAATAATACAGATTGATGTATACTAGTATTTCAATATTAAAAAAAAGACAGAGAAAGATAATTAGATCTCAATAACTTGAAACTCGCATGTACAGAAACATTTTTACGTAAGGCCCATGTTAAGCCGGCTTTCGTATCTTATCTTATAGTTTAATGTAAGGCATGGTAATCGAAGTTGCGGGTACAGCTAATCACAATCACTATATATTATAAACAAGTATATATATTATAAACAAAGAATAAAACAATTTACTAGCTTTCATTTGATACCCATATTGCTACAGTAAGAAAAAAAAATTTAAGCCCCCCCCCCCTGATTTCGCCATTTGCGGGCGCCATTTTGAAAATTTATATAGCCTATGTCACTACTACAATTTAGACAAATCCAACGACACCTGTACAAAAACACACACACGGTAAAAAAGATACCTCCGCCGCGTCTGTCTGTCTATTCGCGATAAACTCAAAAACTACTGCACGGATTTTCATGCGGTTTTTACCATTAGATAGTGATTTACGAGGAAGGTTTAGGTACATAATATACTTACCATCGTCGCAGCCGTGGCGGCCGCTAGTTTAAAATATAAAGCAATTTAATTAGTTATGTGCAAAAAGTATGGTTATGGCAATGTCCACCTGAACTTCAGCTAACAATAAGATTATAATTCAATGTTTGTTATATAAATATACATAACATAATACATTTAATTTACAGATCATATCAATAAAATGGAGGACGATGAAGACTTGTTCAGACAACCGGCAGGTAATGATTTTCTATTATGACACAAAATTTAATAAAAGTAATTTCTGTTGTAACATTGAGTACAATATATTATTGTCAATATTTCTTAGAAAAATAGTCACAGATGTACATACTGTACTGTACTGTATGAGCCTGTAAAAGTAAACCACCCATTGCTGAGCGAAGGCCTCTTCTCCATATAGAAGAAGGGACGACCGTTTTGGTGTAGTGGTTCGAGTAGTCGTCTTAAAGCCGCGCGCCGGGGGTCGCGGGTTCGATTCCCGCTCGGGACAGATATTTTTGTTTGTACAAATATTTGTTTCCGGTCTCAGTGTATGTCCTTGTGGGTCTACCCACCGTCCCTCGGAGAGCACGTAAAACCGAGGTCCCGGTTGTGATCACAGACACCTGATAACGATCGTTACTCATGGTAGGGAAATTATCCGCCAACCCGCAGTGGACCAGCGTGGTGGATTAAGCTCCAACCCTTCTTCTATATGGAGTCACAGATAAAGATTAATATCTACTTTGTCTAGATTAAAATAAAATAAGTGTCTATTGAAAATATATTATTGGCTTTGATTATTACTTTTTCTTGTAAATGTTAATATGGTTTTATGATTTTATTGCCGAAAATCGGCAAAAATAAATTTAGTCCCTTTGTAGTGTTGCGTGTTAAAATTAACAAACAATATATAGAAAGAAGTACAAACAATTATTTTTAGTAGTGTCAGAGTTTCATTTCTAAGTATGGGGAACACCCAAAATTTATTGTTTTTTTTTTCTTCTATTTTTGTGTGAAAATCTTAATGCGGTTCACAGAATACATCACTTACCAAATTTCAACAGTATAGTTCTTATAGTTTCGAAAAAAAAGTGCCTGTGACATACGGACAGACAGACAGACAGACAGACATGACGAATCCATAAGGATTCCGTTTTTGCCATTTGGCTACGGAACCCTAAAAAATCAGGTGGATCTCCCATACTAAAAGTCCAGAAGCTCTATAAAACTTTGTTGCTTGCGGGCGCAACGCGGGAAACCTGGAACAGAAGCGTGGTGGTGCTCTTCTTCAAGAAGGACGATGACATCTTGTTGAAGTCCCATTTCGCTTCTGAGCCACAATATAAGCTGTTCTCTAGGGTCATTACGAATCGTCTGACAGGCAAGTTTGATAACATCTTGCCTCCAGAACAAGCTAGATTCCGAAAAGGCTATATCTCTTGCGGTTACACATTTACTACCGGTATATCGAAGTGTTGTAGTGTACAATAACGCTAGTATGTCGTTTCGAGTACAAGAGGCACGAGAGCGATTCTTGCATATAATCGGTGGTAGCTTCACATTAACTATAATAATTAATTAAAAATGTTGTAAATGTAATAACTGTTTAAAATGATGATTCAAAAGTGTTTTTGATACCTAGTAGTAGTAGTAGTAGTATTATTTTCAAAAGAGTAACTGCGGAGTTTCTTGCCGATTCTTCTCTGCAGAACCTACATTTCGAATCGGTGGTAGCTTTTTTACTATTACATAATAATAATCACTTTAAAGTGCCTGCACCGAATAATAAGCTTTATCTATTAATATTTTTTTCATAAAATCTTTAAATTTATTATGAGACACTTCCAAAATTGTTTGTGGGATTTTATTATACATGCGAATACCATAACCCAGAAAGGAGGCGTTTACTTTGCGCAGTCGGAAGCTTGGAGTTACAATTTTGTTATTCCTTCTAGAATCTAGTGTTTACAGTGCGATTAATACTATTTATTTCAAAACAATGAATATTCTGGTGAATATATATAATATTGTTATAAATATTATATATATTCACCAGAATCAGACTGATTCAGTTCAGTGTTTGCTCATGTGTACTAAATTATCTAATCATCATCATCATATAAGCTGTTTGATGTTCACTTTTGAACGTAGGCCTCCCCCATCGATCTCCAGAGCGACCGGTTCAAAGCTGCCTCCATCCAACGGCTTCCGGCGACTTTCCTCAAGTCGTCTGTCCATCTCGTGATCCGTCCGATGGCCGTCCGACGATGCGCTTGCCGGTACGTGGTCTCCACTCGACAAACCTTTCTGCTCCATCGGCCGTCAGTTCTTCGAGCTATGTGCCCTGCCCACTGTCACTTCAGCTTGCAAATCCGTTGGGTTTTGTCGGCAACCTTCATTCGTCTGCGGATCTCATCATATCTGATTCGATCTCGCAGAGAAATACCAAGCATTGCACGCTGTGTGACTTGGAGCTTGTTTAAAAGGTCCATAGTCAGAGACCACGTATCAGATCCGTATGTCATCACTAGTAACACATATTGGTCGAAGATTTTCGACTTCAGGCACTGAGGCATGTCAGATGAAAAGACGTTTTTTTAACTTCCTCTCGAAGTTGGACCTACCAAGATGGACATATTGTCTTGTGTAGATGTACCTACTCGTCAACAACTTCGAGAGTAGAATCTCCAACCGATATCGGAGTGGGCACGACATGGACATTCGACATGATTTTTGTCTTTTCGATATTCATTTTATGGTCCACCCGTCGGGAAATTCCATCGAGGTCATTGAGAATAATACCGAGGTCCTCCAGGGATTTATATAAATTATCATGCTTTCCCCAAACGTTGTTTTGGGTTTAAATGTATTGTTGTCGTTTATATTCTAAATTCAATGGTTTTGTACTTGGACTTTAGTTCATTTAGCCCAATAATTTGTATTTGTAGCTTCCATCGCCTACCTGACAACGTCAAAGTCAAATATATAGTTTAGGTCGCGGACACAGATATTAGTTCAGTAAGTATTTAACTGAATCAATTTACGAGTAAATTTTGCATTGAAATATATTACAGGTCCATCAAACTTTAGAAATGATTCTAAGAAATCTCTTCCAAGAAGATTAAAGAACCATCAAAGAACACTTTCAAACCAGCTTAAAACGCGAAGCCGATCATTAAACCATTCAAGTTCTACAAATCTAAATCAAACCCGAAGCTTTCATCCGGACCAATCTTGGCGGACATCTAATCCAAATCAAAATAGACTCTTACCTCAAAATAAAGGTATATTTAATTATTTAAAACTAACCATTATCACTCGGGAATGGAATGACAAAAAAAAAATTGACTACGCTTTTTTTACCTTTTTTTTTTGATATTGTAAATATAAAAATAGAAGTTGTTGTATTGTTTTAGTTTAATTTAACTTTGACATTTTTCAAAAACTTACAGCTCCACTTTTAAAACAACGAACTTCCAAATCCGTTAACAGGAGGAACTTTGATAATCTTGATCAATGGAATGTTTCAACAAATGTGGAAGTCAACCATGGCCATAAAGGCCAAGGCAACGGCAAGAAGACAAAAATGATGGGATTTTTAACATTAGAAGCATTGGCAAAATCTGACCTAAAAGATTTACATACAAACATAAATGATAAAAAGGAAGCATTTTTTCATCTTTTGGAATCTCCAATAGACAGACCTGATGTATATGTGTTGGTTATGGAGTTACTGTCGAAAATTTGCGAATCGTCATTTGATCAGTTAAAATTAAATTTATTGTTAGAAATTTGTAATTCGCAATTTATTACTAATTTACGTAACTATTTAATGGATTTGCCTTACACTGAAACAAAGTCGAAAAATAATAAATACTGGAAAAATGAAGTTGAATTTTGGAAGAATTTTATAAGGTTTTGTGAATGTGTCATACTCATGTCTCCACAAACGGCCTTAAACAAATGTAGATCTCTTATAGAGGGCTCTTCTAAATTGTGCTTAGAGGAACTAACAACAAGACATAACTTCGTTCTACCCGAAGAATGCAATTTGAAACTGAATGAGCTTCGTGAAACATTGAGGGCGCATGAAAAAGAGAAAAATAAGGTAAACTACTAATTAGGTACTGAACGTATAATCGATTATCGGCGATTTTACGATAACTGTTCTAATGTATTAATTTAATTTGATAACGTTTATCACAATACTATCAACACAAGTGTTTTCTGTGTGTCTTTAATGTTAGTCTGAACAGGCTAATAATTCTGCTCAGAAAACAAGGAAACTCCACAAAAAAAATACCTACCTATATTGCGTTGTTTTAGGTACATAGATTCTTCGAAGTTTCGATCCGAAGTCGATTGATCGAAGCCGATTTCATTATATTACTTGAATGGACAAAGAGCTACTACTAGCTATAGGGATTGAATTTGACTGGCTGGCTGGGTGTAATATGTATTTATTTATATATGTATTATTTATATGTATATTTATTTAAAAAAAAATGTATATCAGTCAACTGTTACCTAAAACACAGGCATTAAGTTGCCTTAGGAACTTAGGAACAGATGACCGTGTGTGTATGTTAAACATATTTATTTATTTAATTTGTATTGATGATGTTTTTATTAAATAAATACGTTCTTTATATTAATCCCTAATATTATAAATGTGAAATGTACGTTTGTTTGTTACGCTTTCACGCGAAAACTACTTGACCAATCATCATGAAACTTTTTACACATATTCTTAGAGGTATTAGAAGTAACATAGGATATTTTTTTGTCGCGATAACCGAAATCCACGCGGGCGAAGCCGCGGGCAGAAGCTTGTAATATAATAGGTGTCAATGTCTTAAACATGTCTGTCTGCGTTTTTAATACGACGAATAATACCATGCTAAATTATTTTATAGGTTGTTAAGAAAGAGGAACGAAGAAGTAAGAACTTAGCAGAAGAGCAAGAACCACCAGATAATTTCAGGGAATTAAGTGTCTTGCCTCGTCGTGAAGATATTATGGAAGAACATCCCTATTTGAGAGCTAACTTAATACAAGGAAACTACCGAGACGTAGAACATTACCTTGATGTACAATTCAGATTACTCCGGGAGGATTGCTTTGGACCTCTTCGTGAAGGGATACGTAAGTCGCAGATTTCTTTTAATTCGTAATAATTTTTTAATCAATTACCTACGAATTTAATAAATTTAAGTGTTTACTCTTTCAATGTTTTCCTATGACAATTTTTTTTTTATAAGACAAGTATGCTTTATTAATAAAAAACAAAAAACCCGACTGCGTAAAATACTCTTATTATAAACTAAAAAGAATAAAACAATTTACTAGCTTTCATTTGATACCGATATTGCTACAGTAAGAAAAAAAATTCAACTCCCCCCCCTCATTCCGCCATTTGCGGGCGCCATTTTGAAAATTTATATAGCCTATGTCACTACTACAATTTAGACAAATCCAATAACACCTCATATCAAAAACCGTCCAGCCGTTTGGGCTGTAGGGCGTGCCAAAGAAATGGACATATATACATACATACATACACTCGAAAAACATAACCCTTCTTCTGTCGCAGTTGGGTAAAAATAAGATCGAATCCGCTTGACGATGTTTACTCTCCGACCTACGTTGCTCCAAATATTATTTAGCTTCGAGCAATTACAACTGGAACTGAGAAATCGATTCGATTCGCTGGAAGCCACTAGCAACGTGGACGAGGTGACCGACAACGCGGTAAAGATGGAGTGTACACTGGGTCGTGGGCACTTTCCGCTGACGAAATCGATTAAGCAATGCAAACTTTCTCGCGAAACATTCGATCTGATGAGGCGGAGGTGCGAGATGCTTTCTGCTCAAGCAGCTTCGCTAGAACAAAAAGCTATTTTCAAGAAGGTACGGCAACTTGTACGTAAAGATCTCCGCTGCTCAAATACAAGAGCTATCAAATCTCTTATAGAGCAGAACAGGGGGCTAAAAGTTTTTTAGAGAACACTGGGGATAGTATTGAGGAGGCTTCTGCCTCCTGGCTAAGCTTAAAACCGCGGGTGGCAGAATTGTTGGCTGTCACCCTCAGGTCCGAGAAGAGGTTCGAGAAATGAAATTTATGGACTGCTGTACTCGTCGAGCGCACACAAGCCTAAGATTACGCTATAATTCGGATGATATCCCGGATATCGATGTTGGTGAGATTAGTGCGGTGCTTCGGCAGCTTAAAAACGGGAAGGCCCCGGAGGATGACGGAATTACAACTGAACTACTTATGGCCACAAGATGACTTGTTCTAAAAGCTTTAACGGAGCCTTTTAATGTCGTCATCTAGCGGGGTATCACCCCGGAGGCGTGGTCGACGAGTGTGGTTGTGTTGTTTTTCAATAGAGGCTATAAATCTCTTGAGGAATTAAAGATCAATCTCACTTCTGAGTCACAGTATTATTATAAGCTATTTTCGAGGGTCGTTACGAATCGTCTCGCCGCAAGGCTCGACGAAATCCAACCACTTGAGCTGGATGGGTTTCGAAATGGCTATAGCATCGTGGATTACATCCATACTATTCAGCAGATTATACAGAAAGCAGGCGTTTGTGGACTACGAGAAAGCCTTCGATTCTATCAACACCTGATCTGTTCTGGATTCTTTGCAACGATATCATATCGACTGGCTATCTATATCGAGGTACTGAGGTGTATATATGACGCGGCGTCGATGACCGTCCAAATCATAGCGAATACATCTCACATCTTCGTTTCGCCGACGATATCGTCATGTTTGCGAAGACTGAATGACTCCTACCAACTGTTCAGTCTCGGTATGAAATTGGACAAGACGAAAGTTATTTTCAATAAACAAGTCATGCCGAGACTGGACAGTTAGTAGGACGTGGACGGAGGACCTGGCCCCGCCGATCCCCGGGTGGACGGTGGACGCGGTCAAGCTGGTCCTTCGAAAGTGGGTGAGGTGGCGGTTTGGGCCGCTGATTTACCGTTTGGTGCAGGTGCTTTCCGGACACTGGTGCTTCGGTAAGTTCCTGCACAAAATCGCCAGACGGGAGGCGACTCCAGCCTGCCACGCGTGTGAAGCGCTAAAAGGTACGGCGCTCCCTACGCTTGAGATGTGTGCCGCCTGGGAAGCAGCGCAGCGTCGCGCGCTTTCAGCGGTCCTCGGGCGGGATCTCTCACTGCCGAGCTTCGTAAGTGCCATGCTCGACAGTGAGAGATCGTGACAGGCGATGGTCTCCTTTTGCGAACAGGTAATGATGCAAAAGGAGACCGCGGAGCGGGCTAGGGAGGACGACGCCTCTGCTGACCCGGTCCGACGCAGACGCACGGGATAAGGACAGTTTGCCCACTTCCTCTCCCCTCGTAATAATGGGGTTGCTGACCGGTAGTCGAAGGACTTCGGCCGACTTAACAGCGTGACCCCACATGTCTGAGGGGTGGCCTTTGTTGTGAGCAAGGCCGCCCCACCTTGTGCCGGGGCCTCGGATCACGGATGTTCGTCCGGGCCTAGGTGGTGAATTCTAGCGCTACCCCATCTCGCCCCACCCAGGCGGATGACTACTCACACGTGGGGTTTTTAACCCGCGGTAATGGGGCATAACCACTTCGGTGCCCCCGCGCCGGAATGGTATCCATAACGGATTTTCCCCACGTAAAAAAAGGACCGATGGACGCTGAAGCAGACGTGTCCTGGAGTGGAGACCGCGTATCGGCAAACGCAGTGTGGGGCGTCTTGCGGCCCGCTGTAACGGCGATTAAGGCCCGGACTCCACCAGTGCGGAGATGTGTTAAAACAACCAATAAAATTTCGTTATTCACACACCTCGTCTCCCCTCCGCTTCAGTGGTACTACTGAACGAAATTCTATTGGTTGTTTGAAACACATCTCTGCACATCTCCGCTCTGGTGGAGTCACACCTTACGCAAAGTCGCCGGCGGAGGCTGGATGAGAATTGTGGAAAATCGGGATATTTGGTGCAAACTCGGGGAAGTCTATGTCCAGCAGTGGACTGCGATAGGTTGAAGCGTAAGCAGAAAATTAGGTTAAGATTAAAATTAAGTTAGCAATAATAAAATTGTTATATTATTATAAATCAATTAGCAAGTAAATCAACATTGTAAATAAGATCTCAATATTAGTTAGAATAAGAAAATTGTACTGTATTATTATAATAGATTTAATGTAAAAGTACCCCCTGTATTAGTCTTAGTTAAGCTTATTATAAGGCAAAACTGTATTTTTATCATCAAAAGAAATTAAAGGATAGGACGGGAACCCACCCATCGCGCGAAAGATGATGTATGAAAGAGACATAGAATGTAGAATGTTAGTGCGAGAGGAACATATGCGTGAAATAATATGAATGAGTAGCTATACCTTATATTATGCTAATACTAACTCCGATCATGTTGGAAGATTAGAATTTAAAAAAAAGATAGGTTGAAGCGAGCGAAATATTTTTTATATTTAATTTGTCATCTATTTACATTTTAATTCTACATAATATGTTAATTGCAGGTCAGTTTATGCAAGATCCGACTAAAAGAAAATATGATAACATACGGTAAGCTGATTAGATATTTTAGTAAATTTATTAGCGTTATTTTAATTAAAATTACATTGTTAAGTGCTGATCAAGAAATTGGCTAGAAACACTTTGAAATATTGCTTACAATTATTAGCTATACAGTTTATTTTGTATTAATACAAATTAAAAACAATTAATATGCATTTAAACGATTTTAACTTAATTCTGCCTTGAAATCAATTTTAATTGACTTACGCAAAATTTTCATAATATTTACATTTTTGTAGGTATACAGTCATGTTTTGGGTATTGTTTGTTTTCAGAGTTTTTCGTAACGTAAAATTTATTAATACGTACACATCGCCGTACAAGGTCGGTTTCTATGTGGAATTTGATAAATATACTAAGAAAAGATTTAAAAATATAAACTGGTCACATAGCAAACGATTTATTTTTGGATCACTGGTTTTATTTACAAAGGACAATTGTAATTCGTTTCTTGTAGCGACGATTATAGACCGAGATGTAAAAGCTCTCAATGGTGGAAAGGTAATGATAATTATTTAAACGTATAGTTTACAAGTTTTTGTTTAGCATAGCATAAGTATATAATTGTTTGAAAATATGTGAAATTATTTTATATTTTTTTCATTAACATTTTAATCATAATTATTTAAATATTAATATTATATATATATATATATATATATATATATATATATATATATATATATATATATATATATATATATATATATATATATATATATATATATATATATATCTTTTTCAAAATATTCTTTTCTTTTCTTGTGCACATTATATAAACTTAGCAAGCAATATTGTGCTATTATATATCTGTATAGAAAATCAAATACAGCATTTTTCATCAATATTGTAACAAAAACTATTTTGTTATTAAATGTATCATAAATAATACTAACAGTAATTATTCTTCAGATTCCAGTGTCGCTAGTGGATAACGAAGTCGATGATTTATTTCTAAAAGACACATATACCATGATTGAAAGCGAGGTATATTTCGAACCTTATTATCACATTCTTAAAGCTTTACAAGATCCAACATTTCCTCAACATATAGCAATGAAAAAGTATATAATCGATGTAGATGTAAGTTCAAAAAAATTCTACTATGATAATATATAATTATAATATGAATATGCTTAAAATTTAAATAGGTACTTTATGTATTCTATTATCTTTATATAAAAATGTTTATTTTCAGCCTCAACCTAGCCCACCAAAATATTTAAATGAAGAAACAACGTACGAAGTAATGCTACCTCATTGCAACGAAGCTACATTCACTGTTCTTGATTTAGAAACGTGGCCATCTGGCGATGACCTTCAATTGAACGAAAGTCAATATGATGCCTATAAAACGGCTTTGACCCATGAGTTCGCTGTAATTCAGGGTCCACCCGGAACCGGAAAGACATACCTAGGAATTAAAGTAGCTCAGACGTTATTAGAAAATGTTTCAGGGACTGGATGTCTGTTACTCCTCGTGTGTTACACAAACCATGCTTTGGACCAATTTCTAGAAGCTCTCATACCAGTTACTGAATCGATTGTAAGAATCGGAGCTCGATCTCGAAATGAAGCATTGGAAAAGTTTAATTTGAATGAGCTAAGGAAAAAAACTAAGCTATCGCATAGTGCTTATCGACTATACGCTGAACAAAGAGATAACTTAAAGTCGTGCATATTCCAGTTACAAAGAGCACAAAAAGACCTTGATATGATTGACAACAGCATTATTAGTTTTACTTGTATGGAAAATTATGTACCAGAATGTCGTGTTCTTGTACATTCTTATAAAGCAATTCTCGACCGTAATAAGGATCCATTGTATTATTGGTTATTTGAAAACTTAACCTACAATTTCAACGAACCTGTTTTATTAGAAGATGACCACATTGAAGTAGAATTAGGAAATATTGATATCAATGATGATGATAACAGAAATGCGGTCATCTTAGATGACTTTGAAATAGACCTAACTCATAGTTATCATTCAAGTGAAATTGAGTTAGTATTTTCTTTACAGACAGTTGAAAATACTGTTTCTAAAATGATAAGGCAATTTCATTCAATGGATAATGGGAAGCAGAAACATGATCTATATAGAACAATCATAATGCAGAGAACCCAAATAAGACTTTTTAAAGTAAGTATGTACTTAAATGTAAATGTATTACATACACAGATTACCAAAAGTCATATATGTACCACAAAAAATATAATAAAACTTTAATGTATTTTATGTTTATGAAGATATGTTTTAATATATAAGAACTTAATAATTAAAAATGTTAAAAAAGAGGTAAATAAATTTTTTATCTTAATATCTCTTTATCTTTGCATTGAATGTTTTTTTTTTACAAAACTCAATATCATGAGAAATAGTTTTTTTTTATAGTTTCTTTTGAAATATTCTTCTAGCTTTGGTGTGAATCCTTTCACATGTCGTGATGTTAAAAGGGCATTATTCAAAAACATTCTAGATATTCTATAGAGCTCTTCCCTTAAAAGTTCTACGGTTTTAAGATCAGGATTCTTTTGATGCTATACCATGAATTAAAGTATCTTTTCCATCTGATTCTCTTCTAAGAAACCTTTACATTATTTTGATCTGTGCTATAAATGATTTTCTTGTTGAAAAATCATTACATTACTAAAAACCATTACTGATTAAATTTACTCCCTAGGAGAAAAATAATCTGTATAGTTTTTGCTCATATATCTCCTTTTTCATAATTCCTTCAATTCATACTATACTCCACTTCAACCAATACTCCCAGACATAATAGAAACAGCACCATATTTGAGAGTTAGAAACACATAATCTTGCGTTATTTATTCTTTGGCGCTAAGTTGAACAATTTTTTAAATCTTTGTTAGTTTTTTTTTGGCAAAAATTTTCAAAACAAATTAGTCCCAAAACTATCTAATTCTGAACTGTACCTAGTCATCAAGCGTAGCTCCTCCTAATTACTCCTCAGTATTTTTTTTTTTTAATAAAAATTTCAGTTGCCTCAACATTATTATAAAAAAAGATGTATCTTTAGTTTTACCTTATAAATAATAAAATATACTATATTCTGATGTGCAGATTTTTTTTTACTATACTCGGGAAGTATATTATAACGGTAGTATGCAGTATGTCGCAGCATACTACATGGAGACGTTATATATAGACACATACACTCGAAAAACAATACTATCTTTCAAGAGTGATAAAAATATCTTAGGAAAAGACAGTATTGTAAGATCTATGTAATATTTCCAGTAGTTATAGCGTTTACACAATTTTTATTTAGTTTATTTTGAAACTTTATTTTAATTTCAGCAAATGAAAGAAGATTATTTGCAAGGCGTCCATACCAGACAAACCAATCGTGGTGAAGATCTGGCGCATTTATCTATGGCTGAACGTTGGATGCTGTACTTTAGCTGGACAGAATTAGTTTTGGATATATTTAAAGAACGTATTATTCCTCTACAGGTATTCGTTTGAATAAACTTATAACACATAATTGCGCTTAAGGTGACCCAAGGCTAACTAATGTATGTGTGTAATAAATGTAATAAATATAATAATAAAATAAATGTGTAATGTATCTTGTAAGGCACGGGCTTGTTTCCGCAACTCGACGTCACTGTGCGCCTATTTTGCGTGTGGGAGTGGGTAGCTAGTCTTGCCACCCTAACTCCTGTAAGAAATTTATCAAACCTCTGGTGTCACCAATGACTTCAAAGAGAGTCCTCGGTGACCCCAGATGTCTGGCCCGGTAGGTGGTCACGCCCGTGCACTCCAGAACAATGTGGGCGGCCGTCTTCTCTGCCTCCAGGCAGGCTCTGCACAGGGGGCTGTCAGTAACACCTACATTAAACAGATGTTTGTTGAATGGGCCGTGGCCCGTAATAATATGAGTAATTTTGCGTAAATGTGTGCGAGTGAGATTCATAAACTTACGAGACAGTCTCCGATCTATGTGTGGGAGAGCTTGTTTCGCCTGTCTACATCCACTCACCTCCATCCAGTATTTGTTATGTAGCTCTTTCGTGTGTTGTCGAATGACTGATGTAGGCCATGCTGTAGGAAGGGGGACAATTGGAATATGGAATATGGTGGTCAATAACCTCATCACTGCCCTCAATGACCATCGCTACTACACGGTAGGTTACGCAGACGATCTCGCGATCCTGATACGCGGAAAGTTTGTCAATACTATATGTGAAGTTACGAACGCAGCATTGAGAATCGTGGAGCAATGGTGCGAAGACAACGGCTTATCAGTGAATCCTGCAAAAACTGAACTTATAATGTTTACGAACAATAGAATCTTTGGAAACTACAAGCTGCCCAAGCTGTTCAATACTGAGCTCCAGCTGGCTAGCGAGGTAAAGTATTTAGGAGTGATACTCGACAGCAAGCTCAACCGGGGCGCGCATCTAGATGCGAAACTAAGTACAGCCACCATATCCTTCTGGCAGTGCCGTAGAATGATAGGTAAGACGTGGGGCCTCTCCCCAAAAATCGTTCTATGGCTCTACACAGCAGTGATACGGCCCATAATATGCTACGGAGCTGATGTATGGTGGCCTCGCACCAAACTCATAACGGCACGTAATAAACTACAGAGCTTCCAGCGATTAGCATGTTTAGCTATCACAGGAGCCATGAGGACGACACCAACTGCAGCGTTAGAAGTTATGCTGAATCTCCCAGCCCTCCACCTATTCATAAGGCAGGAGGCAGCTTCTACAGCGGTAAGGTTAAAGACACTTCATCTTTGGAAAGGAGACTTGTCCCCCCAAGCGGAGGTTCTAAATGAGGTGATGGAAAAAGAACCAATGCTGCTGGCGGTAAGCGACAAACTTTCAAAGCAATTTGTTTTCGACAAAAAATATAAAATACAGCTTCATGAAGATCCAAACGAAGCCCTGAACACAAAGGACGTAAGGATCTTTACTGATGGCTCTAAGACTGGATCAGGTACAGGATACGGTGTATTCTCCGAAGATCTCAACATACAAATAGCTGCCCCTCTGGGTGCTCACAACACCGTCTATCAGGCGGAATGTATGGGTATCATAGCAGTGGCCTCAGCTACTCTTGTTCGAAAGGTAAAGAACTACTCCATCCGAATCCTCTCGGACAGCAGATCAGTACTACAAGCTCTTCAAAGTCACTCTATCACCTCAAGACTTATCTACAACTGTCACCAATCCCTGATGGAGGTATGTAATAACAACAATAACGTAACTCTTCAGTGGATCAAAGGTCACAGTGGCTCCCGTGGTAACGATGCCGCTGATGAAATGGCCAGAAGAGGTTCGGAGATGGCTGCGATTGGACCAGAACCAATTGTCCCCCTTCCTACAGCATGGCCTACATCAGTCATTCGACAACACACGAAAGAGCTACATAACAAATACTGGATGGAGGTGAGTGGATGTAGACAGGCGAAACAAGCTCTCCCACACATAGATCGGAGACTGTCTCGTAAGTTTATGAATCTCACTCGCCCACATTTACGCAAAATTACTCATATTATTACGGGCCACGGCCCATTCAACAAACATCTGTTTAATGTAGGTGTTACTGACAGCCCCCTGTGCAGAGCCTGCCTGGAGGCAGAGAAGACGGCCGCCCACATTGTTCTGGAGTGCACGGGCGTGACCACCTACCGGGCCAGACATCTGGGGTCACCGAGGACTCTCTTTGAAGTCATTGGTGACACCAGAGGTTTGATAAATTTCTTACAGGAGTTAGGGTGGCAAGACTAGCTACCCACTCCCACACGCAAAATAGGCGCACAGTGACGTCGAGTTGCGGAAACAAGCCCGTGCCTTACAAGATACAAGATACAAGATAGGTCCTCATGGATCAACACATCCCGCCCACACGCGGAGGTTCCTGCTTTGCACCCCAAGGCTAACTAATTACAAGCACAGATTTTGATTTGATTGTCTTCGAACAAAGAGTATGTACTATGAATAATATATTTCAGGAGGCTGTCAGCAAAGGCAATACTGCTTATGAAGAAACGAGAATGTTATTAGATCGTAATTTATTGAAGGATGTCAAAGTTGTGGGCATGACGACTAGTGGTGCGGCCAGATTGAGAAAATTGTTACAGAGCTTGGCCCCACCTATTGGTAATTTTTTTTAAAAGTATACTAGACAACTCGCAGTTCTGACCACGTTGTTTCAATATTTGTCAGATTGTTTTAAATTTATTGTTATTTATTGGTATTAAAAAAAAAAAAACCGTTTGTAGTAACTCTTTAAGTTCAATGCATTCAATGTTACAATCAAACTTACAATCTTTGTAAAGCACATTAGTAACATAAGTGTTTTATATCTTGTCTAAGTCTCGTCTATATCCCTGTTTCTTTTATTAATTGATATCGCAATAACTTTCTTAGTAACTGAAATATTTGATGACTGACCTTTAATTTTGGAGTTCGAAGTAAATTGATTGATCACAATCAGATTAACAAGTTTTTTTTATCAGTTACAACAACTATATGTATCATTTTTAAATAACAGTTATCGTGGAGGAAGCCGCTGAAGTATTGGAACAACATATAATAACATCACTGACTAATAAATGCCAACATCTTATTCTTATCGGTGAGTACCTTTCTTATTTTGAAGTATTATTCGAAAATAAATATCTCTTGTCGAGATGTTTGCGCTTTCACTGATGGAGATTTTTTTTCTATATAGAAGAACTAAAACTAACGTTGCAACTGAATTTATGATGGAAACTAAACAGATAGGTGAACAACAATTATTATCGATCATATATCCCCTTTACACACGTATGTATGACATGAAATTTAATTATAAAGTGCAACAGCTGCCGAATATCAGGGTTGTCATTGTTTTAAACAAGTGTCTTAAACATGCTTTAAAACACTTAGAAAAATGTATACGTGCTTAAAACGTGTTTTAAAACATTTGTTTTAAACGTCTTTTCAACACGCATAGAAAACATTATACGTAGGTCACTAGATAATTACCATCACAGCTTATACACTTATTCAATCGTAGAAACCAATCATCAAAAATTTGCTTCCATTTTTTTACTGAGAGATCGGTGCACGCCTGGTCCCAAGCAGCTGATAACTCAGTATCGCTGGCAAACCTCTTTCCTTTAAGCTGATCCTTAATTATTGGAAACAGACCGAAGTCACAGGGCGCTAGATCTGGACTGTACGGAGTATGTTCAAGAAGTTTTACTCGGACATCTTGTAAAAAACTCACAGTTTCGTGCGACCTATGTGCAGGAGCATTATCGTGGTGAAAATCTCAATTCTCGAGTCTTGATTTTGGACGGAGCTCTTTGAGTTTTTGGATAAAATTTTATGAATGCTTGGTGCACTAATCTTCACGATCTATTCTATCTGTCTTTAAGTTATTCGGCGATCTTCTCTTATCAGTTTTTCAATTTTCTTTACATTATCTTCAGTACAAACGTCTGTAGGTCGTCATCTCGGTGCATCCTCTACACTGAAATTACCGCGATTGAAATCCCGATACCACCAAAAAACCGTTGTACGATGAGGGCAGTTCTCTTAAGTACAGAATTCATTTCTTCCATACACTCATCTAGTGAAAGACCGCGCGTAGAGTGGTATCGAATAATAACACGTAATACGTCCTTAGACCACCCAGACATTTTTTAAAAACAAAAATATTCTGAGCAGTTGCTAACGACTGACTATTGAAATATTATGTATCTACCGTCATATGATCAGTGTAAATTTCTAGTAAGACTATCCTCATCTACCTACAATTGAAAGTTTTGCTGTATTGCAAAACTTATCTAGTGACCTACGTATTTTTTTTATTTTTTTTTTTTTTTCTATGTCTATGACGTTGGCGGCAACTCTGATTTATTTTACTGGCGGGGGTTTCCCGAAACAGAAATAAGGGGCAGGTCGTGTGTACGGATGGACGAGACCAGCGGCTTGCTATGTATAATATATTTAATACGTGAAGCTAAAACTTTGTACCCCTTTTTACGAAAATTACGCGGATGGAGAAGTATGAAATTTGGCACAGTTAAAGTTTATATAAATAATAATTAATAAATATAATAAATATGCTTAACATACACACACGGTCATCTGTTCCTAAGCAACTTAATGCCTGTGTTTTAGGTAACAGTTGACTGATATACATTTTTTTTACAATAAATATACATACAAATAATACATATATAAATAAATACATATTACACCCAGACTCGGGGCGGGAATCGAACCCACAACCCTGGAGCAGAAAACATGGCCACTGCCCACTGCGCCACGGGCCTGTCGATTATATAGTATATGGAGAAGAAGTGCAGAATGTGGAATTTTTTATCACAGATCAGGTCCAATAACTGCTGCATAATTATGCCTACCATGTTATGCGAACTGTTAAACAAAGTAAACTGACCGCGGTTACTGTCACTTTAAGAAATAATGTTGCCATTTTCAATGTTATAGTGATGCGTTCAGTTTTGTTCAATCACAGGATGAATGAGTATATCGTTAACATTATCTTTTTAAACAAAAAAAAAAAATGGTATTATAATAATGCTTAATATCGCGTGGAGTAGGTAACGGTTAATTCTTATACAGGTTGAACTTTAAGGGATTTATTTAGGTTATTTGTATGCTAAACATTACTTTGTTATTATAGTATTGCACAATTAGTTTGAACAAGTCGATTATGGTATGAATATTGTGCAACGTCAGTGAAACAGGGAACTCGGAAGTTCTTTTTAGTTTAATTTTTTTGATAACTCACTATATAGTTTCGTAGGACTTATGACGTATGGGTGTAAAATATTTGTCTTAGTGAATAAAATTGTATCTAAAATATTAGAAATAGACAGTAATGATCCTTCAATAATATTAAACATAGAGTTAAATTTTTCTAAGTCAATTAAATTATTATTAGGCTTAGAATTAGCCAAAAATATATAATTAAGTTTTTCAATTTGATTGATAAGTTTAATTTCATTATTATTTAGTTTTTGTATAGAGACATTAAAATTATTAATATGATTGTATCATTCATTCACTTTGTCACAACGCTATTTTTATTAAGTACATCGAAACCTGACAACCCAGTAAACGTCAGTTTACTTCGTTTAATAAACAAGTATGCTTAATTAAAAAAATCAAAAAACCCGACTGCGTAAAATACTCTTATTATAAACTAAAAAGAATAATACAATTTACTAGCTTTCATTTGATACCCATATTGCTACAGTGAGAAAAAAAATTCAACAAACCCCCTGCATACTAAATTTCATGAAAATCGTTGGAGCCGTTTCCGAGATTCAGATTATATTTAGATTATATTCAGATATATCGCTAGTCTCAGTTATAGGGTCTCGTCTGCACCCTTAATTCCTTCTTTCATTCATTAAATGTTCCACCGCGAGGCGAAGGGTTGTTTCCCTATGAAAGAGAAAAGTCGCCGGCCCTGAAGAGCGAATAGTTCTGACCGCGTGTCGTCGTAACTCGCAGGTGACCACCAGCAGCTGCGGCCGTCGGCGTCGCACCTGCGGCTCGCGAAGCACTTCAACCTGGAAGTATCGCTGTTCGAGCGCATGATCCTCAACGCGATGCACAGCCGGCGCCTGCGCGTGCAGCACCGCATGCGGCCTCAATTCTCGGCGCTGATCTCGCCGCACATTTACCCGGACCTGCTCGACCACCCATCCGTGGCCGGCTTCCCGGACGTGCGTGGCGTCACCCGCAACCTGTTCTTCTTCACGCACGACTACAGGGAAGAGGTGAGTGCTGCGGTCTGACGCTAGTTTTCGTGTCCTGTGTTTTCTCCTTCGACTTATTGTTAGATATTATTTATTTAATTTTAATATATTCACAAATCGATAAAACTGAATTTCGACAGTAAAAATCTATTACAGCGGAAGATATTTAAAAAAAAAATACCAATTATAGTTAGCGCTTATGAAAATGATTTGGAAGACAACTTCTACAACGAATTAGTGCAGTTTGTCGAGCTGCTCAAAACGGCTGTTGCGATTGATAGTCAGAGCTGCCACTTCTCCGGGTTTGATCCGGAGTTTACGGGTTTGCATAGTGCATGTTCGGGCTACGGTCTTAACATAGATATCTCCGGGTCAGACCAGGCAGTAACAGCGAAGCGACAGTCGACCATCACGGTGCGTGGCGAAAACTAAACCAACTATTCATAGTTCTCAGTCATACAATATAGTGATTTAACATTGATTGTTGATTGATTAGACGATGTGTTCAGTTATTCAAAGTTACCTCAACCTTCACCGAACTGCCAAAAATAATTGGAAATTTTATTTCAACCATATAAGCAATGCTTTTGTAGAACGCGTCTTTTTTTTAATAGAAAATTTGTGTACCGACGAGCGAAATTGTCAGTGGACATGGTGAATGAAGGCAGAGTTAATTGTATAGATTAATTACAATATGAATTACCAAGAATTTTTGAAGTTATTAAAGAAACCTGAGCAAGAAAAATGCTTAAACAATTCCTTCAGAATAAAAAATATAGTCTTAAGTTTTAAGCTAGTCAGCCTAGCGCTAGTTAGGTCATGTATATTTCAAAAAAATACATAACCAATGATAATTTACCATTTATTTTTACTTTACTTACGCCGAGTTGCTTAGCTTTGCTAGCCCCTTTAGCGTAAAGGGGCTGCCTTTGAAAAGGAAGGATCCTTCGACCAGACGGTGTTACGTCTGGTGGGCTACGCGCCACATAACGTTTGTTGTCGAATTCTTGTATATATATTAAATCGCTTTGAAAACTTCGATAGCGCGATGTAGGATACGTCTGTTTCTTCTAGTTCGTATATGGTGAGATAGATGTCGCTACATCACTCCCCCTCCGAGACCGGAGGTCGATAGCAGGTTGAGTCGTCCATACATCTTGTGATGCTTGCCGGGCCAGTGGAATGTTCCAGTGAGTCGGAACCAGATGCCGCATAGTTCACGGTGAGTCGGAACTGTCTGCGGTGATGCCCCAGTGAGTCGGGGTGGTGCAGTGCTGCGTAGTGGCTGGCTGCTGCGTCGACCAGGAGAGAAGTGCGTCTCTGCTTTACTGACCGGCCGAAGTGCAGTGTGCTGTGCCAAGGTCGCTGCGAAGGCTGTGGGCGATGACCAGGAATGCGCGTCCGCTGCATGCTGGTGGTCAGGATACCCGTAGTAGCCGTGGATGCTGGCTGGCTGTATAACTTGCTGCTCGAAAGCTTGAGGAAGTAATAATGACGTTACGATGACGTAGATTCGCGAAGGCTGCGTTGACGTTCAAGCTCGAGGTCACCAGTTTGGCGTTGAGGTTGGAGAGGCTGCTATTGAAAAGGAAGGATCCTTCGACCAGACGGTGTTGTGTCTGGTGGGCTACGCGCCACTTAACGTTCGTTGTCGAGTTCTTGTATATATACTCAATCGCTTTGAAAACTTCGATATTGCGATGTAGGATGCGTTAGTTCATATGTGGCGAGATAGATGTCGCTACATCACTCCCCCTCCGAGACCGGAGGTCGATAGCAGGTTGAGTCGTCCATATATCTTGTGATGCTTGCCGGGCCAGTGGAATGTTCCAGTGAGTCGGAACCAGATGCCGCATAGTTCACGGTGAGTCGGAACTGTCTGCGATGATGCCGCAGTGAGTCGGGGTGGTGCAGTGCTGCGTAGTGGCTGGCTGCTGCGTCGACCAGGAGAGAAGTGCGTCTCTGCTTGCTGACCGGCCGAAGTGCAGTGTGCTGTGCCAAGGTCACTGCGAAGTCTGTGGGCGATGACCAGGAATGCGCGTTCGCTGCATGCTAGTGGTCAGGATACCCGTAGTAGCCGTGGATGCTGGCTGGCTGTACGACTCGCTGCTCGAAAGCTTGAGGAAGTGATGATGACGTTACGATGACGTAGATTTGCGAAGGCTGCGCTGACGTTCAAGCTCGGGGTCACCAGTTATAGAGGTTGAGAAGCTGCGTTGAAAAGAAAGGATCCTTCGACCAGACGGTGTTGTGTCTGGTGGGCTACGCGCCACTTAACCAGCGGCTTGGCACTTACTGGAAATTGCACTAAAGAGATACGATTCATATACGACAAGTAATAATCCAATATTACCAACCTAATCTGTCGAGGAAGAAAGAATTTCCGTAAAACGGGGTGAATAGGTACGAATACTATATTGGTAAAATAATTTATACAAATTTGGAAGTTCTTATATAATTAGCCTTGAATGGTCTTGAATATAATTATAACTTAAATAAATTCTACGTGTTATTTAAGCAAAAGTATTTGAATTTCAAAGTTATAAAAAATTCTTTAATGTTGTTATGTTGTTATTTCAATCAGTGATACCACGATTACCATTTGATTTAAATTTAAATTTTTATGTTTGTTGTTGTGGTGAACGGTATTATTAGGTATTTTATAAGAAAGTAGAAGGGGTAAGAAGTGACAAGCCGCTGACTTAACGTTCGTTGTCGAGTTCTTGTATATATACTCAATCGCTTTGAAAACTTCGATATTGCGATGTAGGATGCGTTAGTTCATATGTGGCAAGATAGATGTCGCTACACACGAAACAAATTTTAAATTTAAGTGTTTATTAAACTAATCACAAGAATCGTGATTATCTGTTGCACGAAACCTACATCTGATTAAGTTAACAAAAAAATTTAGTTTAATTAAAGACCTATCTAACGGATGATTAATTCCAACAGCTTTAAATTAATCATAAGATCAACTAATTTTAAGATTAATTGCAACTTAAGTAACGGAAAGTTAGCGCTGGTTTCGTGCAACTCGCCGTTAGTTAAATAATTCATACTTTAAACTTAAGGTTTTATTTTAATAATAAAAAAAAAAACTATATACTAGTAGTTATCTTCTATTATTGTTCTTTTTTTTTTTAAATCAAACACCGTGTTTTAAGATTCAAATGTTACCTTAGATGTTAAATAATATATGTGTTAGGAACAGTGTGTTTACCAAATAAAGTTCTTTTATTCATCTTCACTTCATCTTCACTTCACGCCGGGGCAAAGACTGCGTCTGTATAAATCGCAAGTCCGCCCCCATATGGAGTACTGCTCTCATCTCTGGGCGGGAGCACCGGCATACCAACTTGGCCCTCTTGACTCGGTTCAAAGAAGAGCTGTGAGAATTGTCGACGATCCAATACTGACGAGCGATATCGAGCCCTTAAGTCTAAGAAGAGATGTTGCATCCCTATGCGTGCTCTATCGCTTGTATAATGGGTTGTGTTCCGAAGAATTGTTCGAAATGGTGCCAACGGCCACTTTTTATCATCGCACCGCTCGCCATCGACAGGGAATTCATGCTCACACATTGCAGCCCCAATGGTCCCGTACAGTTCGGTATCAGAGGAATTTCCTCCCACGGACCATTCGGTTGTGGAATGAACTCCCTGCCGAGGTTTTCCCGCAGGACTACAGTATGGGGTCCTTCAAGAGGGGAGTAAATAGGTTTTTAAAGGGTCGGCAACGCGCATGTGATGCCCCTGGTATTGCAGGCGTCCATAGGCTACGGTAACCGCTTACCATCAGGCGGGCCGTATGCTTGATTGCCACCGTCGTGGTATAAAAAAAAATTTATATTTCTAAAATCTCCGGGTCTGTCTCTGGGTGTTTTTGGAATGTGGCAGTCCTATTCACAGTACATAAAACGAACCTCTGGAAATTCAATATTATTAATTCCTAATGGACATTTCATTGGGATCATGTTTCCCCAATTTATAAATTGCTTTGTACATTTATTTATCTCTATTGCTAAATGCTAACTGCAGTGGCTAACGTTCATTATTATTGACATTAAAGCGCATAAAAATGAGTTAAAGAACACTATGAGTCAAGAACGTCTGAATTATCTCGCTTTGATGAATATAGAATTGGATATGCTCAGAGAAATTGATACGAATAGTATTATTTCTAAATTTGCCCACATGGAATCTAGAAAAGTTACTTTGTAAAAGTTTAAAAAATAATAAAAGAAACGGATACATAAATATAAAATATAAACATTATTTAAAGTACAATTGATAAAATATAACTATATTAGCTATTCCAAAAAATATAAAATATAACTACATAATATAAGCTATTCCAAAATATATAATATACTTTGAATTAAATATAAACTTTGAAATATGTATTGAAAAAAATCATTTGTGTAGTAGTATCATCAGTTTTCAATTGTTAGTTTCTTATCCAAATTATTCTAAATTGTCAGTCAGTCCCATCTCTGGTTTTTTGTACTTGTCTGGGCCTATAGTTATCTACTAGACTCTTAATTACCCACAAAATTTTACTCGTAATCTATAGATGGCAAATAAACGTATTGGGTATTGATTTTTTTCCAATTTATACTTACGAACCCATAGCAGATCAAGGTCTCTTTGAAAAAAATTGCTACGAGCCCTGCGCTTGTTTAATCCGGAACTGTTCTCTTATATTTACGCGAATTTTACTCATTTGATTAAAAGTCTATACCGGATTTTATCGCATTTATTCAAAACTTTACAGTTTAACAATATTTTAAATTATTTCCCGACGCGTCAGACCCTTTACAGCGTCCATGATCTCGGGGGACTGAGGTGGTGGGTGTCCGAATATGAGATCATGGACGCTGTAAAGGGTCTCAAACGTCGAGAAATAATTTAAAGTATTGTTAAACTGTAAAGTTTTGAATAAACGCGATAAAATCCGGTATAGACTTTTAATCAAATAATCCGGAACTGTTCGAATATAGCTATAGCATCTTCCAAAGCTCTCTTCATATTATGCTGAGACGTTTATTTATTTATTATTTGGTTGTTTACCGACAAATCAACTCGGTTAGAAGGTAATACATGAAAATTTAAATTTACTGACTGTTATTTTTTTTTTGTGGTTTTTGAACTGAATGAGTGTGACTAACGCCGAGTTGCACGAAACAAATTTTAAATTTAAGTGTTTATTAAACTAATTTAATCACAAGAATCGTGATTATCTGTTGCACGAAACCTACATCTGATTAAGTTAACAAAAAAATTTAGTTTAATTAAAGACCTATCTAATGGATGATTAATTCCAACAGCTTTAAATTAATCATGAGATCAACTAATTTTAAGATTAATTGCAACTTAACTAACGGAAAGTTAGCGACGGTTTCGTGCAACTCGCCGTAACAGTATTAAGTTGTTATAAGTTTGAGCGCAGCTGTCAAAATATCGATTCATCTAGGAGGTGACAACGTGGAATAGCTCGTACTTGATCAGATAGTCTTTGGGCGGTCACGGTGAATGTTGATTCAAGCGCCTGAAACAGAGACAACATCGTTGAACGATACGCAATGAGAGGAGGAAGGGGATTAAGGGAATTAACCCTTACCTGCTGCCTCATAGTACGCTCGCATGATACTCTCATTAATTTTTACCCGACTGCGACAGAAGGAGGTTTATGTTTTTCGAGTGTATGTATGTATGTATGTATGTATGTCTGTCTGTCCATTTCTTTGGCACGCCCTACAGCCCAAACGACTGGGCGGTTTTTGACATATGAGGTGTCGTTGGATTTTTCTAAATTATAGTAGTGACATAGGCTATATAAATTTTTAAAATGGCGCCCGCAAATGGTGGAATGAGGGGGGGGGGGAGTTAAATTTTTTTTCTTACTGTAGCAATATGGGTATCAAATGAAAGCTAGTAAATTGTTTTATTCTTTTTAGTTTATAATAAGAGTATTTTACGCAGTCGGGTTTTTTGATTTTTTTAATTAAGCATACTTGTTTGAGACCATCTCATGAGGCGAACAGCTCTACCGACAGCGGGATTTCTTGCGGGTGCGCCTTGCCCCTGAAGCTAGCTGGTGGCAAGCCTATGGCTCGTCGGCATTTAGATCTTCTCGCAGGCGAGTCAGCATCGTTGGTCTCCGATTCCGTTTTTCTCCGATTCTGGTTTTTTTTTTTATTTTGTTGTCATTTTTATGATGTTTTCTTCGTTATAAATATGTATAAAAACATTTTAGATTATAAAATTAAATGACTTACGTAAACTGCGTCATGTTAGTAGAACAGCTTCCAGGTGCAAATAAAAGTGTAATTATTATTATTTCAACAGTTTCACGCCACCCGTTCATTCGGGCTATAAATATCGGGCTGAGAAATCTTAGGACAATATTAGCCGAGTGTAGCATTACCGCCATCTGCATCCTGGCAGCGAGCGAACCATCACGGATCCGCAGTTGCCTTAGATGGCTTACCAGGATCAAACTGTTGGCAGATATCACGATAGGCATGATTTCAGCGGACTCTACACCCCACATGTCAACTATCTCGTGCGCCAGATCCATATATTTACATTTTTTCTCTGTGTCGACTTTTACGCGGTTCTCATCATGCGGGATAGTTATGTCCATTAAAAACACATTCGATCGTATCACATCCACAGTTATCCATCAACCCGATATCAGGCTTGATTGCCAGTGTCGTCCTGTACGTGGGGATAGGCAGGTTCCAGTAGAGCCGGACTCCGTCGCGATCGAATACTGGCACCGTTGTGTACTAATAATATAGTATCCTCTATTCCAGGAAATCGTACATAAGAGCAAACTCTTGTTAGAGGATCTTGGCCGCTTGGTTATGTCTGTGCAAGTACTCAGTGTTGACAAGCGCTGAACCGAAAGCACTTGTCTGTGACTCGCTGGGATGGCGACAAACTCTGCAAAAGTCGGGAGTGCCATCCTTCAGAATGTGCTTTCGAGAGTTGTTCGTCTTGACCACCTGATCCTGTATTGCACAGACAAAAACCTTCGGTTTCCCTAAAGAGGTCCCCGAATCACAGCCCCGGTACGGATGCCTAACTAACAACGTGAGGCACGTCGAGTGCCTTGTAAAACCATCAATGCAGCTCCTCCATCCATACTATCTCCTGGTCAGAGGTGCTAATTACAACCATTCTTCAGCAGTCCTTTTTGGACAAGGGTAGGGGGTGATACCTTTGTCTCCTACTATAAATATCACCATGCATAGCTCACACCCTCGGTGTAAAGTAGGTCCTGAGGCTGAACACCTCCCGGTTATGCATGGAATTGGCGCTCAATAGGCTTTTTTTTGTCGCATGGGAATCCATTTACGGATGATATCCAGGACGCCCGGGTGGCAGTCCTAGACTTATGTCAGACTCAGCACTTTGGGAGTGCAATACCGTAGTATACCCCTGCGGGAACCTTCAGCCGCTTTAATTGGAAGGTCCCGGATCTGCAGGCAACAGGATCCCTCCGCCGACAGGCCTCGGCGAAAAGGCCAGACTTCTCCATGGGGACTGTCCCATTTGTCATCCTTGAATGGTAGACTCAGCTCCGCAGCATTCGCAGTTAGAAAAGTGCGACAACTGACCGACGTTGCTACTGCGCATTTAATATATTTTAGCTATTTCCATAGTATTATGTCTTACGGTCTGTTACTGTGGGGTAATGGTACAGATGTTGAGACTGTATTTATTTTGCAAAAATGGGCTATTCGTGGCATTTACGATCTTGGAGCTCGAGTCTCCTCCGTACGAGATGTTTTTCCAAAGGTAGACATATTAACGATTGCGTCGCAATATATTTATAACAATATTATATAAATTCACCAGAATATTCATTGTTTTGAAATAAATAGTTAAATAATTAATGGCAATGTAAACACTAGAAGGAATAACAAAATTGTAACTCCCAAGTTTCCGACTGCGCAAAGTAAACGTCTCGTTTCTGGGTTATGGTATTCGCATGTATAATAAAATCCCACAAACAATTTTGGAATTGTATCAACATAAATTTAAAGATTTGATTTAAAAATAATTAATAGATACAGCGTATTATTCGGTGTAGGATTACTTGGTCGATAAAGATGTGTGGACTTAGTGGCGCTGTATTTCATGCAAGATATTACTAATTTTGTACTAAAACACAGTTTATATAATAATTTCAAAAGAGTACTTGCAGAGTTTCTTGCCGACTCTTCTCTGCAGAATCTACATTCCGAATCGGTGGTAAGCTACCAAAGTGTTAATTTAAGTTTAAAGTGTTAATTTGTAAAATGACGATTCGAAAGTGCTCGTGGGGTCTATTTAAATAAAGTTGATCTTGATTTTGTCCGGCTCACCTCTGAACAGTCCCGACGACGCCGTGTCTAGCAGGACCGGATTTCCATCCCGGCCCGACACGGGCACAGGGGCATTACTGGAGGCGCGTTATGTAGCGTTTTCTACGCACCCCCATTCGTCGCCCGCGGATGGAGGCCACGTCTGCGGACTCTCACCGGCTCGTCAGCCTCCTTCTGGGACATTACTGTCTCACAGAAGGAGACCATCGCCTTCCAGGACTCGTCGTCGCCGAGCATCGCGGTGATGATGATCGGAAGCGACAAGTCCCCTCCAAGGACGGCGCTCAATAGACCTCGACCATCACTCTTCCGTGGAATGTGTACACTCTCATAACTGACGATTTCGGATGATGCATGGGAAGGTGAATCATAATCTTGCTGACTCATCTGTCCATGGCGTCGTGATTGGTCTGAGTCCACCTGAGCACGCCGAAGGTGTGCAAGAGGGTGGGCACGACGCAGTCGTTATAAGCTCGAACCTTATTGGCACCTGACAAATAGCTCCAAAAAAATTTTGTCAGCCGTCTAAAAACTGACCTCGCAACCGACTTCTTAAAGGGAAAAACCTTCGTATCTTCGGAAAGGGTCTTGAAGTTGGACAGCTCTAGGTAATCTTCGCCGATTGCGTCACTTGTCCCCTGTCCACATGTATGTACATCACGGTCATCGGTACCCGGCAGTCGCTCGCTCTGGAGACAAAGGATCGTACTCCATTACCCCATGCGTACTCCGAGAAAGTCTCGAACTGCATTTTTGATCTTGTACAACTCGAGTAACCTCAGAAGCCATGAATAAAGCTCTGATTCGAGTGTCTTCTTGTAGTGAATCCAGGCAGCGGAAAAATTTCGACGGTTGCGTTTGACATGCTAGCCCGTAACAGTGTCAATGAGAAGTAGCTCTAGCTCCTATGTGCCGTGACTGCTTCTACGATATCCGTTCTGAGCTTAATACATTAAATTAAACTCACCAATTCAATCCAATAAACTAGCGTTTGAAACGAATATTAATAACGCACAAGGTCAAATCTTAAAAGTTGCTAGAATTATTTATTCTATGCTTTTCACACGGCTGTAATGTGTAACGTCTAAACATAATGTGTTCGTTTTTACACGTAATCAGGCAAAAGTTCTTAATGTTGTATGTCTATAAAGAAATATTTTAGTTTGTTTATATGTATAATGTATAATATGCTCTACTACCCGTGCAAAGCAGGGGCGTGTAGCTAGTTCAAAATAAGTATGTCGCATTTCCATGTAGCGTCTTTCTTCTTGATTAGGATAATAATTATAAAATTAACATTATGATTTTATATCGTTTATTAGGTGGAGGAAGATAGTTCCAGTAGAACGAATAAAAAGGAAGCCGACATGACGCTCAGTTTGGCCAACTACATAATGCAGCAGGGATATGAACCAGAAGATGTTACAATCTTGGCCGCTTACTCCGGTCAAATGTTTTATATGAGAAAAGTACGTATGCTAATATAAAAAAGTAAAACAAAATATTTTGATTTGATAATAAATAAACTACTTTTAATAGTGATATTGTTGTAACTATTAAAATTTTAATATTTCATATAATTCGAAAGTAATACTAATCATATTATGTAGATATACAGGGTTAATTCTAAAACACCAGCAACCTCGCAGGACAAGATAGCTAACATTATGTACAACAACATTTGTTCTACCACTTTTGTTAATTTGTTAGATTTTATTTTCATACAAAAATAAATATTAATTTAATTTTACGCGAATGCAATAAACTCTACGCGCGTCCCAAAGATTAGGTAAATAACGACCACGTACTAATGTGAGGGGAAAGGTAGGAACGGGGCGGCGCTAGCGCCTTTGAACTTGACCTATTTAGCCAGCCGCGGCAGTCGGCGGCGGGCGACTTTGATGCGCGCGCGTCATATGATTTTGTGTGCTACTCGTATTTATTTTATTCGTATCGATCGATGTATTGTACCTGTACTAAAGTTATTTTATAACCATGGTACCGCCGCTATTCTAATGTCGAATACACGGAAATGGTGAGGATACTGGCTAAGTGTGATGACAATGTGTCGGAAGCCTGTCGGCAATATGCAGCTAGATATTCGAACTTACCTACACCGAGCCGTGAGACAATGTCAACTCACCGAATCTGACAAACTAGCACGAGTAAATTTTTGTAACTGGTTCGGTTAACTAAAATAATTTGTGCGTTCAATCAAATTAAAACTAATTCGGAAGTGTTAGCACGTGTTAGTGAACAGCTGATTTTTAGGTGTTGTATGTGTGTTGGTTGTGATGGTGACTATTTTGAACGCTATCTGCGCGATACGCACCGACATGCGCGTTACTTTAACCTTAGAGGTAATATTTCGTTTGTAAATATTATTTTATTGTCAATTATTTTTAATTTTTTAATTATTGTAAATACGCTGATTTCACTTTTGAAATACTTATGCCCGCCTGTATTTAACAATAAAAAGTGAATAATACCTAGCTACCAATATTTGATATTAAATTGGTTTAATTAGACTTTAGTAAACGTTAAAGAATAATTACCTACGTTAATAATTTTCACATATTTTTTTATGTTCAGAATTCAGATACCTAATCTACATACCTACATTTTTATAGTATTGGCGGGCATACGGACAGTCGAAGCCTTTTGATGACTAGGTACCGGATGTCTACCGCACAACTGGTTGTGCTGTAACCTCTGGAGGTTATGCAGATGTGTTGCCCTCCTATACATACGATTTATTTGTTTTTTATCGTTTAATATAGCCAGTTCTAAGCCTGGTAAAGTATGAAGGGATTGTGGACTCAGTTTACGTATTGCAGGGACATGACAAAACAGAAATTTGATTATTCACTTAAGTCACTGCGATATACATACTATGATACTGCCCACAAACCCACCAAGCAATTTATATTAATTTTATTAACTAGAATTATCGGGCAGAGAAAGTGTTATTACTATTATTATGCAAGCGCGCCCGAGCGTCGCGTCATCCTTTCGATAATGAATGAAACATAGACTCTAAATTTCAGAGCAGTACAATAAAAGCTTAAAAAATCATTTTTAATTAATGTATTGAGTTATGTCAAAAGTCGTAGAACAAATGTTGTTGTACATAATGTTAGCTATCTTGTCCTGCGAGGTTGCTGGTGTTTTAGAATTAACCCTGTATAATATAATTATGTACCTAATATTCTACTGTGTATTTAGTACAGTATAGTCATTTAAGATGCTAATTTCTCAATGCTGATACTTTTCTTTCCATTTTGGTTTTTATTTTCATATGTGACTTTGTTAATATCTTTTTTTTAGCAAAGACCACTATACACCCAGCTATCTAAAGTTAAAATAACAGTTGTAGACAATTACCAGGGCGAGGAGTCCAAAATCATATTACTTTCACTTGTAAGAAACAACGATCAGAATAAAATTGGATTTTTGGGAATGGCAAATCGTATCTGCGTGGCATTATCCAGAGCAAAAGAAGGTGAGAGCTTCTAACGCCTTTGTCTATAACTAATTGATATATTAACTGTTAAGTCCATTAATTACTCTAGATGTGACGCGCTGTTTCACCCGTGTTAGATATGTGTAATTTTTTTGTTACTATTTCATTGCAATGACTTTCGGAGTATTAACTCAATAAATAAACTGTATCAAGATGAAACACCAGATTTTAAGTCAGATCTCCAGGCTCACAACTGTGAAAACTACATTAAATTGCGTGAAGTAGATTTTGCATTATGCCAAAACAAACAGAGACATACGGACAGACAGACAAATGGATTTACAGACAGACAGATCGACAGAAATAATTTTAAAACATCCTCGTAGATTTGTCTATGAACTTTTTCAAATGACTCTCGTAATTCTTTTTGCTTCTAGTGCTCGCATGAAAAGACCCCTATAAATCGTTTTTAATAAATATCTCTAATGTGCAGACATCGGCATCGTATATTTATATGTGTAGATTTACGTTCAGATGATGATGAATTTTAGATGAAGCTAAGAGTTATTTTTAAGTGTATGTAATAGTTCAGAAATATTTTTTAAATATAAATGGTAAAAAAATCGAATCAAAATGGAACACGGATTAAAGTCAATAATATCTACAGTAAAAATCTACTATATTATATAAGCAACTCTCATTAACCTCAACGATACTCTATATATTTATTAATATATAATATTTAAGACTTGTATTCACTTTGCAGGTTTCTATATTTTTGGTAACATTGATATTTTAAAAGCGAATTCAAGTCTGTGGGAAAATATCGCGAAGACTTTGGAAAGCCAAGATTCTTTGGGGAGGAGCATAAAACTGAAATGTGAGAATCATGTAAATCAAATAACGACTGTGAGTATATTGTTTATATTATTTTATTTCTTTACTCATTTATTACTTTTATGGTTGCAACTACTTATGAATTATGTCATAATGTTTACTAGCCTCTAAACTTCTTCGATGCATCTTCCTCTTTATTATATCAACTAACTACACCCACTATTTCGTTCATGATTACCATCCCTTCTTAATAGAAGCTAATTAATATTAGCCTTTATAATAAAGTACTAAGTCATCTTAATTTGAGCGATAAAGAAAGAAAAAGAAAGCGTTCATAGATTTCTGTACATTCCGAGTTTCAAGTTATATGGACCTAATACTAAAAGTGCTAATGTTTGATTTCGTTTTGTTAGGAGGCCGTCCCCGTTTGTCTTTTTTTTTTTTAAACTACACATACAAACCTAAGGGTTTTATTGAAGAAACCTCTCACACTTTACTTCTAACAGTTAATTTTGACTCCCGATCTTTATTTAATATCGTTTTGGAATCTCTGTCCGATCTACTCGGTGTTCTGAGTCTAACTCAGTGGCGTGCCTAGTACTTAAGAACAGGGTTAGCCCGACATACGTTTTTTGTTTATGATTTGATTTTTTCTTGTAGTTTTCATCGCAATTTATAAATTCCTTGAAATTTTGCAACTTTTCACTCTTCAGTCTTCATAATCATAGCCGTCGGCGAGTTTTAACAAGGCACACTGAAGGCATGTTACTACTATACTTCAGCCAAATTCGATATGGAATGTTTACCAACAAACCGTTGCTTAGCAACCAACCATAGGCAGATGTTTACAGCCTATTGGAAAATAATTATAATAATTATATTTTTTAATATTTATACATAGTAGTACAAGCTACATAAAACTTGAAATAAATAAGTCAGAAAGTTAGATATATTTATATATTATCTATAATTATGTGTGAAATTTACTTGTTAACGTGGGAATACTAATTTCCCACTAAATGATTTCTAAATATTTTCATAAATTTGTATATGCCTATATCAAAAATAACTACACTATCTCTGAATAGCATTCAAAATAAAACAACATTTGTTTTAAAACGGATTTAGTATGATTAAAAATCTATTTTCAGACACTCATTCTCTTTTATTATTTATTTTACTTTACTTACGTTGAATAAACATAATAATTATAATATTTGAAATTGTGCATAAAAATCGATAACAATTTACCTTTAACAATATAACGACTGATCAAAAAAGACCAAATGTTGCTTATCTGCGAAATTTTCCTGTCAGTGCAATAATTTAGGGTCGTTAGATGTATATTAGTAATTACAAATTTGTTAATTTTTGTTATAAGCAAATTTTCTTATATATTACGTATTTGGGGGTTAAGTTAAGTTCTAGGAAACAATGTTAAAGTAAAATTATTAATGTATAACTAGGAAATTGGTGATAAATTACAATTTTTCATTACTAAAAGTATGACAACCCTATACACGATGACATTTGGTTTGTTTACATAAATTCCACATCGAATTTGGCTCAAGTATAGACAGAAAATCACAAACATGTCAGTATTGACATACCTTCGGTCGCTATTAAAGAGGCATTAAAAAGCTTATGATATGTATCGCAAGCTGCCCGATCGACTTTTGAAAATTTCATTTGTTGTTTAACGTAATAGATAAAGTAATTATAATTTAAACAAATTTTGTGATTTTGATCTCAAATTCGATGAGAGATTTTAGTACATCGGCTACGGAATGAATGATATAATTTTGAATTTTATTCGATAAATAACTAGGCCCCGGTTTGCCGCTATCTTTTTGTTGTATATGTTTTTCTAAAACAAGGCCGTAAAAATATGTAACACCAACAATACAATTTACTGGAATGAGAGCAACCTACAACCCAATGAGTCTTGTATAGTGATCTATTAAACTGTCTTTTGTCAGATTTACTTGTTTGTGAAATACACAAATCCGGTGTAGGTTTTTCCGAAACTATGACGTTTTTTTTTCTCCGTGAAAGATAAAGATTTCACCTTTTCCTCGCCTATTAAAACTTTCACACACTTTAAATTCTTACAAGGAACAATAAGATCTCTATCAGAACTCATTTTAAAATCAAAATCGCGAAAGTTAGAACTAAAATGGTAAATGTACCAGTTATCCGCTCAATCATTAAACAAAATGTATATTTATATTATTATAAATATTACACTTGAAAACTAAAACTAACTTCGTGACGCTTGTTTGTGACTAACTTCATAGCCAAAAGCCGGGCTTATTGCTCCATACTAATTGCTTTAGAAACGCACAGTAGTCATATCTATAGACATAGTAGTTTTTCATAGGTTAGAACGGTGCAGACATACGCGCTCACGTAAGCCCCGTTGCAAGCCAATGAGTGTAAGCGAGATGCATGCGTAGTGAATACTATTTGGCGGCCGGCGCGGCGCGTTCGTTTACTTTAGTCATATATAAAAGAGAAACGAAGTGAAAGAATTGGCGCGCGAAAATTTAAATATGAAAGTCAATGTTTTCGGTCGGTACGGAATTTGAAGTAAGGCAAGCCCGGCTTTTTGGCTTGTATGAAGCTATCGTCACTGGTCTAACTGACTTAAAAAGTATTTTTAATATTAAAATTAATATTTGAAATGGAATAATCGCGAACAATGTAATTGCTGACTTAAAATAATATGAAAAGCTAATATGATATATATGGGAAAACACTGTAGCAAAATATTGTCGAGTCAGCTTTTACCACGTTGAAATAAGGGATATAACAGTTTGACCTTGTGACAAACCGAATAACATTTAAAATATCTCCTTTTTAACAAAAAAATAAATAAATGAAATCGGACTACGCGTTAATGAATTATATATAACTTGACTTTGACTTTTATCTCTTTTCTCAAGAGAACCGTCCCTAATATCCCCTCGTGGTATGAACTCTAATCGTGCCCAGTTTTATTCAGTAGTTTTGACTTGATCGAAAAATACAGTTTTGGTTTAGTATTGATTATAGTGTCCTCGAACATTTTTTTTTTCAGAATTTGACATATTATAGGTATATAATAATTATAGATTGTAACGTTGTAACTTTTTTTAGTTTTCTAACTTTATTTATTGACTTTTTTCATCAAAGATGAAAGTGTCAGTTCTATCATTCCCTAACCACAACAGATCTAAGATCTGTTGCTCTTATTCTTATGTCTTATTGAAAAATTCCTATACAATTGTAATTTAAATTACATTTTTAATTAACTCTCGTTCTCGTTCCGGACACACTCTACAAAAAAAATTAAAAAAAAAAAAATCATAATAATAATAATTTGAATACTTTCTACGCCACAAATGTCACAATTAGATGAACTAACCTTATTCTTGTATCAGTGAACCACGGGATTCGAGGAGGCTCACGTTGTAAAGTTTTAAACTAGATTTCTTTACTTTTTGATCCTTTATAAAATATTATTTGCGATTTTGCAAGCATTCTACTTTATACTTTCCCAGAGTTTCAGAATAATTTGCTATTAATAATGCTATTGTCAGTCCTCTATCTTATCTTATATCTTATACCTTTAAACGAGCAATTCTTGTATATATATATATAATCGGAATCTCGGAAACGGCTCCAACGATTTTCATGAAATTTAGTATGCAGGGGGTTTCGGGGGCGATAAATCGATCTAGCTAGGATTTATTTTCAGAAAATGTTGTTTTATCCCTTTTTTTACGCAATTAAAAAATACCATTAGAATACGAAGGTAAATTTCGCTGTCATTGACAAGCTTCTATTAGCTCGGATAGGAATCGGGCGGATTCGAAACCAGAAAACCTGAGTTCGAATCCAGGATTCTACAGACCAATCTTTTTTTCATTTTTTTTTTTTTTTGAATTAAGAGCTCTTTTTATTTTTTATTTTAATAGCCAGTTCCTATTATTTTACTTTTATGTCGGTAAGATCGAAAATATTATTTATGTTTCATCAATATGTAATGTATCTAAATATAATTTAACCGAGCAAAGCTCGGTCATCCGGGTACTTTTCTCTAAACACAACCGATTATATGACATTACACTTTTGCTATCAAAATAAATGACAATTTTTTCACGATTGATATTTGGTTGATGTTGAATAATGTTCCCTTAAGTCTGACTCTAATTTGATTTTTAAAACTCTATCTCTTACTACTTTATTTTATTCGAATTCTTTCTCTGCTAAAACTAGTCGACTGAAAATTATTCACTACGCTTGTTAACTAATTTTTACTATTGATTTGTTTCTTACGCTTTCACGCGAAAACTACTTAATCGATCATCATGAAACTTACACATATTCTTGGAGGTATTAGAAGTAACATAGGATACTTTTTTTTGGTCACGATCGCCGACAACCACGCGGGCGAAGCCGCGGGCATAAGCTAATAAGATAGCAATTCTTTGTACACTACCTAAACCGCTTTTACTATGACGTGTCCTATACCCAAAAATTGTCTGGGAGAGATCGCTCTTTTAGCGATAAGACTGTTTTTGTACATCATTCTTTGTTTATTACAAGTATTGTTCTTTTCTTACCATTAGTGGTGTGCAATATAGAGTAAAATAAATATTATAATTACATTTATAAATATTAAGGTCTGTGTCACGCGCGAGTTCCCCTTCTAACGCCTGCAAAGTTTGAGTGTTTGTCCTATTTATTGCGTTAGGATCGCTGGATTTTTCCCCTCCAACCATCCAACCATCTAAAAAATAATTTTAGATGGTTATTCATAGAAATAGTAATTAGCTTGTACAAAGGAAATGTACACGACTAGAGAATAGTTTGTGCATTAAATTTATCATAATATTCGTTAAATTAAGTAAATTCGAACTCGTATTTTCAGATATCTTGCATAGATGATTTTAGTAAAGTACCCGAAGGCGGTTGTCTCTTAAAATGCAATTACAACTTGCCCTGTCTTCATGCTTGTCCGCTTGTGTGCCATAATTATGATCGAGGACATACTACTACAAAATGTCACTTAAAATGTGAAAGGTAACATTTAGAAAACATTACATGTCCCATATACGTATTATTATTTTTTAAGTATTGATTGTACATTAAAAAAAGTAATTACGGAATAAAGCAAACAAGATATTTTTTGACCAAGAAATTTTACTATTACTACTAAGCATACTATTTTTTGAATAAAAATCGAATACCGAGTCGTGTCCACAAAGTATCCAATTAATTTAGAAATTTTGTAATAATAATGTAATAATACAGAATGACTGGTGAATTACTATCAATATTTAAGGAAGTCTCGGTACATGATTTTCATTCGAATTATGTAAAAAAATAGGTAAATATTAATAAACTTCTAAGTAAAGTTACTCAACAGTTATCTAATTATTTACGTGTCGTCTGGACACCCTAGCAGCTAGCTGCTACATCTATCTCCATTGTAGAATGATAGATGTAGATCTATCACCATTCATTCTGTATATCAATAGTCTTGACAAAATTAAGTTACACCAGTATTTTCTCATGTCAATAATACAATATGTGGCATATTTTGTGATACAATTTACACCTTAAAACAAAGTTTTCATAATACTTAAAAAAACTGAACTTAAATTTATAATACGGATTTGAGTAGTTAAGAAATTGCAATAAGATTTTTTTATTATACATTTATCACATGTAAATCACTAATACTAATTTTTGGGTCGGTTTTAGGATTCCACTTTTAACATGATTTATTTGTACAAACATATAACTATAATTAATTTTTTTTTATATATAGAATAATTTGTGAGCTGCAACATGTTTGTCCGATGATGTGTAAGGATAAATGTGAACCATGCAAGAAAATGATCACAAAAACATTACCGTGCGGACATGACATGCAAGTGTTCTGTTATTTGGATCCGCAATCACGTAAGATAAAGTGTCTAACTACGGTACCTGTCAAACTACCGCTATGTGGACATGAGGTAAACATAATTGTTATTGCATAACTATTTTATATGAATAAATTGTATTTTCTCCTTAATAAAATCAAAATCACTTCAATCTTATAATTCTAAAACGCATTTTAATTATTACAGTAGAATCAAACTATGATTATTAAAAAATCGACATCGAATTATAAATAGTTTTTAGGACAATACCTATGTAGGAAAATCAAACGGTTTCAAACGGTTTTATGTTCTATTTAGCGACCCGCCTCTGCTTTGCACGGGTAGTTTATAATTTTCTTAGCGACAGCTAGTGGAGAGACGCAGGGATGGCGGCTTTATAAAAGTAAATAATATATCCCATAAATTTTTTTGCCATATCCCTAAGGGACTAGAGAGCGTTTTCGATTAAAGCTCCTGGACGGCTTCACTGTTGTATGAAATTTTTTTTAAATTATCGTCCAATTTTCACAAAACATTTATAGACAGACGCGGTAAAGGGACTTTGTTTTATAATACCTATGTGGTGATAGTCTACAGTCTACACGTTGACGTAAGAACGGAGAAAATTTGAATTGAACAAAGTATTGTTAAACTAATATATTAGATACTAAATTACACGTGTTTATGTTTACTATTTCACCCTTGCAGTGATACTTTATAGCTTACCTTTTACAAAACAAAAAAAAACATCCAATTAAGAAAACTATCTATAAGATGATCAGATCCTATAATTTCGCAATCAAACAAACTCCTCAGTTTTCTTAAAGAAGTATAACATCTGCGATATTTGATCTTTCAGGTGAAAAAAAGTTGTTACATGGAAACGAAGAACGTGAAATGTCCGGTACCGTGTGAGCTCCACGTCGAGCGCTGCGGGCACGCTTGCGTGCGCACGTGCCACGTCGCTGACGACCCCGACCATGAACATGTAATACATATATAGACATCATAAAGTTTTTAATGTTCTCATTTTACAATCCTACCATTTCAAGCATCTAGCTACCCCCCTCATAAAGCCAGACTGTTTCTTCCACCCCCTGCTCTATATTCATCATTCTTGCGCCTTTCTCTGTTTCAATCAAAAATATAAGATGTCCCTTGTAATTCCTGCATTGAAATTCAATACTTTTGTGGATAATTTGTCGTTAATAGTTTACTGTTACTTTTGCAGCCTATAACGGCCTATATATATGGACTTACCGTCGTGAAAACAATCTCCAAACAAAAAAATATATATATTTTCAATCATTTTATAATTCAACTTGTATTGGCACATTACTACGAACTGTAGACAAGAGCTTTTTAAACTGACAGATATCAATTTTTAGGGTTCCGTAGCCAAATGGCAAAAAACGGAACCCATATGGATTCGTCATGTCTGTCTGTCAGTCCGTCCGTATGTCACAGCCACTTTTTTTCGAAACTATAAGAGCTATACTGTTGAAACTTGGTAAGTATATGTATTCTGTGAACCGCATTAAGATTTTCACACAAAACTAGAAAAAACAAACAATAAATTTTGTTGGGTTCCCCATACTTAGAACTGAAACTCAAATTTTTTTTTTCATCAAACCCATACGTGTGGGGTATTTATGGATAGGTCTTCAAAAGTGATATTCAGGTTTCTAATATATTTTTTTTCTAAACTAAATAGTTTCGCGAGAGACTCTTCCAAACTGGTAAATATGTTCCCGACCTGTAACTTCTAAAATAAAAGAATTATTAAAACTAAAAAAAATATATGATGTACATTACCATGCAAACTTCCACCGAAAATTGGTTTGAACGAGATCTAGTAAGTAGTTTTTTTTTTTAATACGTCATAAATCATAAACTGCAAATTACCTTTCATTAAATCAACTCAAATATAAAAAACAAGAACTTTTATATGATGTTACTTGCTGCTACGGAACCCTTCACGGGCGAGTCCAACTCGCACTTGGCCGCTTTTTTTTTCTTATTTTCGGACTACAACTTTTAGGCAATATTTTTTTTGATTTTTTTTAAAAGAAGTAATTGTTTTTGATGTGAAATATCTATAGCAGCGGGTTCGATCGACTGTTGGCGGAACGACGCGTCGCGACATGCGGCATGCGTTACTACGCTATTCGTTGATCCGCCACCTCTCTCGCCGTACTAAGCTCGTATACCTATAGTGTATACACTGTATTGATGGCCGATATCTTCTTTTTTCCGTATCGATTCAAAACTATACATCAAAAGTCGATATCGGATATTGTAACTATATATAATCACCATATTCTAGTATATCGGAAATTCAAGAAGCGATATCGTTAAAGGTATTGTGATTTCGTGCGTTATACGGTTTAAGAAATCGATATCTATAATTATTTTTATCGTACCTTTGGTTTGTGATGACTGAATTTGGAATTTTTGTATTTAATTAATATAAATGTTTATTAAATAAACAGATGACTGATGATGATATTGATTAGCATTTGTTAAAAAAATTATCAACTTTTACAATTTGTTTTTTGTTCCTTAACAATCAATTTTGAGTGTAAATTTTAAATATATTGTTTTTTACTTTAGTATGTTTGCACCAAACCCTGCGTGAAAGCTAAGAAGGGTTGCACTATGGAACTCGTAGGCGATCGCGGCGATCACCAGTGCAGAAAGAAGTGTCATGAAGAATGTGACGACTGTAATGTAGAAGTATGTATCGAAAGTCTAATTTAGCAACTACTCGATAAAATTTTACATAAAGTAAATACTAAACAAATTTTTAAGTCTATTACAAAATATTATTCATTTTGACGGAAAGTTATCAACAAGTGATTAAGACGGTCAAGTTCTTGACATTTAAGATGTTGTTTCACGGAAATTTACTTCACCGCCAAGAACGAGATTAATTTAGACAAATTTAACTCCCCGCAGTCATGGCGCATTCGAAACTGCGACCGCTTGTGACTCAACAACATGTAAACATATGAACAGGTGGTGAAGAAGAGGTCGCTGTGCAAGCACAAGGAGCGCGTGGCGTGCTCGCGCAGCGCGGACGAGCTGCCGTGCCGCAAGAAGTGCGCGCGCACGCTGCCCTGCGGACACTTCTGCAAGAAAAAGTGCTCGGAGACCTGTGGAGACTGCCGGATTAAGGTTCATCTGCTTCTTCTATTTATTTATTAAACTCATCAATAGTTCATATCAATAGACAAGGACAAATATACAGGCTAACTGGTGAATTACTATCAATATCTAAGGAGTGTACGCAGTACATGATTCTCATTCGAATTGTGTAAAAAAATAAGTACTTAATTTTTGACCAAATTTCCATGAATTGCAATTCAAATATATGAAACGTGGACGCATTTTCAGTCATGCCGACGGCGCGTGCACAGGTATTGTACTGTGTCGCTTGCCACCCGCACTACCCGCCCCGTTGCTAATTCTAATTCCCGCTATTTCTATCGATAATCGATTACTCCCGTTAGTAGGGCAGTAGGGCTAGCGCTGCCGTAAGGTTCGTACGTTGGCCTTCCCGCGCGCTCGCCTAGCGATCGATCTTACGCGTATACCTAATCTGTCGTGTGTCAGTGTGACCCGTCATTAGTAATTAAGTATGGCTTATCAATACACAAATCTAGAGTATTTGGACATGGTTCGTGCTTATGCGCGTGCAAAAGATAGCTTGCCGGGTGCTATAAATTTGTACCGGGAGATGTTTCTCAGTCGCGATTCCAACACATGCCCAAGGACGAGGTGGAGCGGCATTGCTACGGAGTATGCAAACAGAAAGGAGTTAAAATTAAAAATTACCAGTGCTTTCGAAACTATTAAAAGTGACCGTGTGATTCGTATTAAATCGTGTGAAAGACAATATGCGTAAGCGCGCCGAACTGTGTATCACACGAGAAGGAGTTCACTTTGACCATATGTTAAGGTTAGTGTAGTTATGTAGGTAAATAGATAGTTTAATGGGTAACAATTGTTGTAAGTATGATTCCATTTTTAAACACGCCGGAAATACCAAGATAGGTAAACGGGTCATATTAATTTTTGTCCAAAGTGTATATCATTTGACTAGTCAACAAATTTGTTGCTTAAACGAGTGGAATATCTTAGTAGTTTTGCCTTTCCTAAGCCAGGATTAAAATATGAAGGGGGATTGGTTCATGATTGTTTATCAAAGGTAGCCTGCTACCCTATTAACACGTGGCGGCGTTTAGACGTAGGTAAACTACCGCGCGATAATTAAATGTACTTTTTACACACCTGTTTGTTGTCGACAGCGCAACTATGCTGTCTAGACGACGCGTAAATAATTAGATAACTCCTGTTTAATTTTACTTAGAAGTTTATTTACATTTATGTTATATTTTTACATAATTCGAATGAGAATTAAGTAACGAGTATTCTCCTTAAATATTGATAGTAATTCACCAGTCACCCTATAATTGGACTAAGTCATATTTATAGGTTTGATCATTGATCTATTATAGATCAATGGGTTTGATGCAATTTCTGATCTTTGCTACATCCTTATATACATACTCATATTATACGATACATCATATGCGATATCTGATGTTTAAACTTTTCTAGGGTATACTTTTTTATATATGTATATAATTAGATAGAGATAATCAAAATTAAGTAATTATATAGAGATAATTAAAAGATGTGTCTATAGAAATTAAAGTTTGCCTATGCTGAATGGAGATAATTATGCATTTTGTGAATTAGCGTGATGGAAACGACCGTGTCAAATGATTTAACACTAATCGGATATAAAACCGATCCAAAAGGTCAAAAAAGTGATTCCGGCGTGCGGACACGAGGTGGAAGTAGAGTGTAAAGAGGCCGCGAGCCGGAAGGTGTGCGTGAAAGCGTGCGAGCGCTTGCTGGCGTGCGGTCACCGCTGCCGGCAGCTCTGCCGCATCGAGTGCTCCGCCGCCGCCTGCACTGAGCTGCTACCCACCCTCTTCGATTCGCCCTGCGGCCATCAAGTGCAGCTGCCTTGCAATGTTTTGTCCGCTCAATCAGGTACGCTTCTTTACTGTGCCGTATCAGGCTTGAATCCTTTGAAGGAGACAGTAGAACTAGTCACGCTGCCATAGTGAAGCCCGTTGGACGTAAAACGTATAGTCTCAGAGTTTGTCCAATCGTCCTCACTGATAGTACAGTTAGAGTACAGTGACGGCGCACATGTCGTTCCAGGCGCGCCCCCGGCCGGGGAGCTGCTGCGGCAGTGCCGCGCGGCGTGCGGCGCCGAGCTGGCGTGCGGACACGCGTGCGCCGGCGACTGCGCGCGCTGCCAGCGCGGCTGCCTGCACGTGCCCTGCGCGCAGCGCTGCCGGCAGACCAACATCTGCGGACACGAGTGAGTCACATCTATGCTCGTCGAAAATTTGAAATTATTATGTCAAATGCTCTACTGACTACGGGTAGTCTCTGTACTGTACTGTACTGTATCGGCTTGTAAACAACTCACTGCTGAGCGAAGGCCTCTTCTCCATATAGAAAAAGTTTTGGAGCCTAATCCACCACGCTACTCCACTCCACGCTGGTTGGCGGATAATTTCCAAACATGAGTAACGATCGTTATCAGGTGTCTGTGATAACAACCGGAACCGATGGTTTTAGGTGTGCTCCGAGGCACGCTTGGGAGACCCACAAGGACATAGACCCAGACCGGAAACAAATATTTGTACAAATAGAAATATCTGTCCTGAGCGGGAATCGAACCTGCGACCGCCGACGTGCTATTTGAGGCGACTACTCGCACCACTACAACAGAACGGTCGTCATCAACATCAATCATCAACATCAATCATCAACGGGTAGTCTCAGCATGCACTAACTATCGCATTACACAAAAAATATTAACAAAAATACATATTCCCTTTCGTATAAATTTTGAAAACATTGTAAAATAAAAAAAGTTTAATTTTGAAATAGAATCACTACACTAAAAAAGTTGACAAAAAAGGTCACATAAACGTAGGTTATCTTGGATGAATTATAAATTTAATTATAAAGTGTATTTATAAATAGTAAATAAAAAACGTTGTTGTTGATGTATTGATATTTAGTGAATGATTGAAACGAAGTCGTAAAATAAGAGTTTAATGGTTCCAAACAACGAAAACAAAAAAAAACTAACAAAAAAAGTTAAACCTAACAAAACAGCAATGAATTAATTCGGAGCGAAAGCAAAAAATTACACGTACGTATCGGCTGCGTTGGTAGCGGTACATATCAGACGAGCGCGGGACGCGGTCATCTGAAGTGGGAGGGTTAGTCATCGGCAAACCTGCGCACGAGTAATATTAGTATAGTAGTGTTGGTAACAGTGCGCTTCGCAAAAAGGTGGGACCTCAGCTATAGTCAGGACTAAAACGCCCCAACACTGGTTTTCAGGACCACCGTTGCTTTTTCCATTTTGGCGTTAATAGTAACGAGATTAATAATTAAAATAAAAATTAAATAAATAATACAGTTAATAAAATAAAAAAATATACTGTTAGTACTTACACTGACACGTAAAATTTACTTTTATTTCTCGATTTACTTTCTATATCGTCGTTGGCATTAAAAAACATCAGATTTTTTTTTATAAATATGCAAATTTAAAGTTAATATGGAAATGGATTATGTTAATTATATTAATCATGCTGTAATGTCCCGGAGGCATAAACTATACAGTAAAAGCTCCTTCGCGCTTCCTTTATTCGCGGATTAAAAAATTGCGACCCAATTCCTATATTCACGGCTAAAGGTTTCTTTATTCGCAGATCTAATCTATGTATAAGATTCATTTCTAAAAAAAAAAATTATTTAAGCTCTACTACATTAGATCAACCTTTAAAACCATACTGGATACTATGGAATATGATCCTGATATGAATGCTAGAAGAAATACATTGCAAAATCCATTGTAAACAATGTAAACATAAAAGAATCATTGGAAGAAGTGAAGCCACATTGAAATCATGCTGGAAAATACTATGTCCTATTCTGACTGCGGAAAATGACGAAGAATCTGTGCAAATTCAAATATTAAACGCAAACATTGCCGAAATTGCGAATAGAGTAGAACGAGATGGGTTCGAACAGATAGAATCAAGAGACATTCAGGAGTTGCTTGAATCGCAAGATGAAGATTTGACTGAAACCGATTCGAAGTAAATGTTAAATCCGCAGCTTATTGAAAAAGAGGCTTCAACTAACACTGAAAACGTGACATTTAATTTGTAAAATCTTAGTGAAGGTTTAAGAATGGCCAATGAGCTTTGTGATTTCTTTATGAAAATTGATCCGTCTATGGAACGAAGTCTTATTTTCAAGCGGCAAATTTCGAATGCCACTGCTGAATATCAGTCTGAATTGAAGCAAATTTTAAAAATTTCCAAGCAAGAAAAAATCACAAAATTCTTAAATCATTGCCTAAGCCTGACGATAATAATTTATCAATATGGTCAATAACTTCAATTGAATTCATCATCATCATCATCATAACAGCCATTGGATTTAAACTGCTGAACTTAGGCCTCCACCATCGACCTCCGATTAAATTGTTTTTTTTTTAATATTTTTATTGGATTGGTAATTTATAATACCATATAAAGAAAGAAGAAGAAAGAAGAAAGAATAAACTTTATTTGACACATAAAAACACAAAAAATATACATATGAAAGAATAGAATACACAATAAGGTCAAAAAGGAAGTCAGCTCAGCAGGTGCGACTGCACTAATGGCAGACGCGCTGATTTTCAGCTGACGCCTGAAAGGTGACACGCTGAATACATGTATTAACAGGCTTAGGTTACTAAATTATATTTAGGTTTGTTACATACATTTTAGGTTTCTAATTAGCTTATTAAATTAACAAACATTTATATTAAAAAGAGTACATTGAAATAATAATAACTACCTATTTAAGTTTCCAACATATGAGCAATTCTCAAAATAATGCTGAATAATTTTTATTTTGACTTTAAAAAACAAAATGACAGTACCCTACTTGTTAATGTTTCCAATTAATAAAGACATAATCAAATTTTATTATTTTTTATAAAACTACCTTATTTATTTAATATTTCTTGAAAAAAAATATAAGTTTTGAAGGCAATGTTCTAAAAATGTTCTTATTACGTTACCGAATAAAATTCGTTAAAAATGAAAACACGTAAAAGATTGCAAAACTTTTTAATAAATTTTAAATATTTAAAATGAAAACACAGACAGAGAACACAAAACTTTAATTATAAGATCAATACTTTAGAAGAAATAGACCATATTTTGTCCATTTCGTTACCTTTGGAACACCTGCTTGGAAAACATTTTTAATTATTAAGTTCACAGGCAGAATCTCAGTCATTTTTTAATTAAAATTACAAAATAAATTAACAATCTATGCTGTAACATTCTTAATTATTATAAAAAAATTTTAAATTTTAAATATTAATAGAAAAATCAGTCATCTCCATTAGGACAGTAACAAAGTAGGAACTTTGGTAACAAAACAAAAAATTATAAGGCTGAGTATACAATACACTTCAAAACAATGTTTTTATTTAACATAATTCGAACTTAAGATTGAGAATGATGTTAATTAGCTATCTTAGAAATTACAAATTTTGTTCGAGTACAGTATTTTAAAAGAACTGTCGTTGAATACTGTACTATCAATCACGTTTCACGTGAAAATTAATTATACTTATTCTAAAGTAAATAAATCAAAAATCCTTATAGGTAAGTATGTCTAAATCACAAATGGGATATCAAATAAACTTAAGTATTATTTAGTAATAGTTATAAAATTATAAAAATTACGCATTGCAAATCTCACACTCGTCTGGAGTGTAATGATCATATAAGAAAAAATCACAATTAGGGCACCAAATATATATATAATCCAATAAACTCTTCATGGCTTCAGTATTCATCGATGATACAAAGTGAATTTGTAGGATGATAGATGGTTCTGTCTGCCAATTACAATCAACACATCTTGGCGATCTTATATAGTGTGTTTCGCTCCAAGGCCAAGGCAGCTTGTTTCTTAAATAAAAGCGGAAGTCAGACTTAGACAAAAACTTGTCAATGTTTATTAATACTCCCATTTCTAAAAACGGGGTACTGTACCTGAAACCAATAAATATGTTTAATATAGGTATCTGTTTCTTTATAAAATCTATCTGTATGTTTTTTATAATACCTACCCACTAAAAGCTGTTCAAAATGAATTAAAACATGAGGCACAAATTATGAAGTCCATATCTGTCTCTCCACCAATGCAACGCATTGAATAAATGTGCTACTCAATGGTGAAAGCCCCATCCCAATAGCATCAGTAGTTTTTGAGAAAATCGCGGACAAGCATATATACGTACCTACATACAAACGTACAGGTCAAACTAAGAACCTCCTTTTTTGAAGTCGGTTAACAAAAGAACTAAATACTTATAGACAAAGTCAAAAATAACCCTCCCTTATATTGTGCCATAGTTGGGTAAAAATGCAGTGTAGACTCTGCCTTACGTATTCCTATTTTGTTACTTCATATTCTTCTTATACATAACCACACAAAAGTAACCAAAGAGGAAGTAACGAACATAGACCATAAGTTTCATTTCATCTATTTCTACAATAAAATCTGATAAAATCGACTGTATGTGATGAGATATCGAAAATTTATTAAACAATTATCAAGTCTTAATACTATAAACATTTAAAATTATAAACTTACCCTTGTTAATACAGTTACAAAACAAGAAAATTTTGAATCCGGCGAGCACCACACAACGAAACGATATTTTTAAATGAATTTGACAAGTGGCAACAATGCTACTTTTTAGCTTTTCGTTCTTCTCAAATGTCGTCAGTGCACAGAAAACTATAATCTACTAACTTGTTTTTAAAATATTTTCCATAAACCACGTAACAAAATAAGAAAACGGAAAAGGAACTTTTTAAAGACCTGTTATAAAATGTGTTTATTTTTAAAATATGCATTGTTTTTCGCAAAATTGTATATTCGAGTGATAAATTGATAGTAACAGCGTAAAATAGCACCAAAAAATTTAATGCCAGCCCATAATATTAAAAAAAAAAACTTATGGAAAGTCATACACTGCTAAATGGGACACATCACTCTCCATACATTTGCACACTCAACGTTTATCTTTTTTTGTTTTTTTTTTCATAAATTATCAATTTGTCATAAGAATGAAAGCAGGAATGTAAACAGTAATTCAGAGATTTTATTTATTTAATTATTATCTTGAACATAATATTTTTCTACCATTTAAAAAAATTAAGTCAATTTATGGGACAACACTAAAATAATCATTCAGCATTATTTTGAGAATTGCTCATATAGTGACAGCATGCCAAGCAAGCATCAAAGCACCACAAATTTTTTTTATATATTGTACATTAAAAATAAAAAGAAAAAATAGCATAAATAAACAATATTTTAAAGACAACACATAAATATCAAATGACAAAAAAAAAAATCGTTTCGGTACGACTAAAGTGCCTTTTGGTAAAGCAGTAAATACTTTCTACAACTATTTTTAAATGTTTGGATTGTGGTGTATTAGTTAAGTACTCTGTGTTCGTGTCTACTCTGTAACAGTCTCTATGTCTTAGGTTGTCTATGTATCAATGGTTTTTTAAATAAAGAGATGGCGGCTGCTTACAAAATATCATGCTGTTTTATTGTGTCAAGAAATCCATAAAAATCATCAACAACCATAACAATCTGGCGACGAGGATAGTAGGAAATAAAGGTAATACCTTCATTTATACGTTACGTCAAGAATAATTGAGATGGAAGCCAATCGTAATTTCATCGGAAATCTACCATTGTTCGACAACAACGAACAAAGTTTCGAAAGTTGGTTAGAGTTATTCGAGGAATACTGTACACTAAACAATGTTCCAAAAGAAAGTGCTACCAGTAAAGTCCGTAAATCTTTATTCTTGTGTCACATTGGCGTGAAACATTATAACATGCTTCACAGCATCTGTCTGCCTAGTAAGCCAAATGAAAAGTCTATAGAAGAGTTGGCTAAGATCTTAAAAGAAAAATACGATTCTCCTGGTTTGGTCGACAAACAGATACCTATTCTATAGAAGAATGCAGTCTGAATTAGAATCCGGTACGGAATATATAGCTGCCCTGCAAGAAGTGGCATTCAAGTGTAATTTTGGTACGCACGCTGAGAATGCATGTCGTGATCAACTCATATGTGGAATTCGGGATGAAAATATAAGGAAAAAGTTATTATCTGTCACAAACTTAAACTACGAAAGGGCGAAAACGATATTTCTTCAAGAAGAATCAGTCGTGAATCAATTGAAAAACATGAATAGTGGAATTACGTCTCATTCGACTATCAATAAAGTAAGAAAATTTACGAGTCAAGGTCATAGTCGTCAAAACAGCATTTATCGTCAAAAGTCAGTCAATCCTCATAAACAAGTCAGCCGTCAAGGTCCAGTAAGTCAACACAATTCAAACAGTCGTCAATATGCAGTCAGTCAGAGTCAGGTCAGTCAACGAGGCAAATTTTGCAGTCAAAATTCAGTGTCAAAACAGTGCTACAGATGTGGTCGATACCACAATCCAATGTCATGTCCAGCCCGTTCATGGAAATGTTATGTATGTCAACGTTTTGGTGATACTTCCAAAATGTGTAGAAGTCTCACTCAAGGTAATACAAACCAAGTAAATGAAGTCTCAAATGTCTCAGATAATAGTGTTGACGAGGTAGTAAATCAATTAACAGAGTCGCTTTATGTTAACAATGTAAATGTTACATGTAAATTTCAGTACCATAAACAAATGTGTGTATGCATATCTTGTGATAGTCCATGTGACTCCAACTGTGGATTTTGTACTAATATTAATCTGATTAATGTTAATAATGTGTCATCAAAACCTCAAGTGATAAAAGTCAACATAGAGGGATCATTGTTGGATATGGAAATAGATACTGGTGCCGCTATTTCCTTAATTCCTTATCAATGTTATATAAATTTGTTCAAAAATCATGTTCTTCACCCTTGCAATATAAAATTAAATACTGTATCAGGTCCCCTCTATGTGGCTGGTGTAATTAAAGTTATGGTGTCTTATAATAATTCAATATCTAATCGGTTATTATCACTTGTAGTAAGTCAGTCAGATAAACAGTCTTTTATACCTTTGCTTGGTCGTGATTGGTTGGATATATTAAACCCAGAGTGGAGAAATAATATTTTGTCAATTAATAGTAATAATATTTGTGTAAAGTCAATTCAACCTGAGAAGATAGACAATATGGAGTCAACTGTGGTACAGCAGTTTATTAAAAAATACCCTAATGTTTTTAGCAAAAATATTGAGTCACATATAATTGGATTTGAAGCAAAATTAGTGTTAAAAGAAAACAGTACACCAGTATTTTTAAAACCATACCCATTACCATACAATATTATTAATGTTGTCAGCGATGCTTTAGATAAATTAGAAAGAGAAGGAAAAATTTATAAAGTAAACTATTCAGAGTGGGCTTCACCTTTGGTGCCTATCAAAAAGGTAAACGGACAGTACAGAATTTGTGTAGATTTTAAACGTTCAGTAAATCAGAATATAAAAGTGGACTCTTATCCACTTCCTAAGCCGGAAGATGTGTTTGCTACTATGGCAGGTGGTGAAGTGTTTGTAGTTTTAGATCTGTCTGATGCTTATACTCAACTGTTAGTGGAAGAGAAAAGTCAAGAGCTGTTAACAGTCAATACACATAAAGGTTTATACAGATATAGACGGTTAATCTATGGTATAGCTTCAGCTCCAGCAATTTTTCAAAAGGTAATGGATCAGTTACTGTCAGATATACCTAACACTGTATGTTATATTGATGACATTTTAATTAAAGGTAATAATTTTTCTGATTGTTATGAAACAACTGTCAAAGTATTAAAGAAGTTAAATGAACATAATATCCGGATAAATTATGAAAAGTGTAAGTGGTTTGCCAAGTCGGTAGAGTATTTAGGTCACTTAATTTCAAAAGAGGGAAGGAAGCCTAGCCCTTCTTTAGTAGAAGCAATTGTCAATGCAAAGTGTCCTCAAAATGTCAAAGAACTAAGGTCTTATTTAGGTATGTTAAATTTTTATCACAATTTCATTGGTAACTTGAGTACATTGGTAAAACCCTTGCGTCGTCTAACAGAACATAATGTCAAATGGAACTGGACACCTGAATGTCAGTCAGCCTTTACTATAAGTAAACAAAAGTTAATTAGTAGTGACATTTTAGTGCATTATAACCCATCTCTACCCTTAGTAGTATATACAGATGCAAGTCCGGTAGGTTTAGGTGCTGTTTTGTGTCATGTTCTTAACATTAATGGTAAATCAGTAGAGAGACCTATAGCATATGCATCATGTTCATTGACTAAAGTCCAATGTAACTATTCACAGTTAGATAGAGAAGCTTTAGGTGTAATTTATGCAGTCACTAAGTTTCATAAATACTTATGGGGTAGACATTTCACACTTATTACTGATAATGCTCCTATTAAACACATTTTGCATCCAAGTAAGGGCATACCAACATTGGCAGCGCAACGCTTGCAGCATTGGGCATTGATTCTTGAGAGTTATGATTATAACATAGAACATAGGAAAAGTAAGTTTTTACAACCAGCAGATACCTTGTCCAGACTTCCAATTAATAATATTGTTTTAGATATAAATAGTAATGTGTCCACAAATGAGTTACCTATTAACATGTTTGACATTGCTCAACACACCTTATATGATTCTGTGTTAGCTAAAGTAACTAAGTTTACTAAAGAGGGTTGGCCTCATTATTGTAAAGATCCTGCATTTCTCCATATTTCAAAATTAGGAATTATGTTTCAATTAATGAAAATTGTCTTATGTTTGGTTCAAGATTAATTGTTCCTCAGAAATGTCAACAACAAGTTTAATATTAAAATTACTAAAAGTCCTGCTTACCATCCTGAAAGCAACGGTTTTGCAGAAAGAAACGTTCAGATCGCTAAGAAAGCATTAAGTAAATTAGTTTTAGATAAAAATAAGTGTGACTCGCTTAATCTTAAAATTCATACTTTTCTTTTGAATTATAGGAATACTCCTACTACAACAACAGAGAAATGTCCAAATTCATTGTTATTTTTATACCAGCATAGAACTTTATTGTCAATGTTAAATCCTAATTTTAATCCTAAGTTGGTTAAGAAATATCCTTTTTCTCATATGTTTTGTGAAAATGATAATGTTTTAATACGCATGGGGAGGAATGGTGACATTAATAAGGGTATAGTAGTAAGATGTTTAAGTCCAGTCATGTATCTTGTGTCTGTTAATGGTGTAGTCAAGAAAGTCCATTTGAACCAGATGTCTCATGCATCCTTATCTCCAAATACTCCAGTATCCACTCCTTTTATGTCGCATACAGTAGCCTCTAGCCCTCCATTAGTCATACCTCAGTTCAGTCACCCTACTCAGTCCAGTCCAACACATACTAGTCCTACTCAATACAGTCCAATAAATCCCAGTGTGGTTCAGTCAAGTCCAGTACGTCCAAGTATTGTTCAGTCAAGTACTTTGCAGTCTAGTCCAGTTCAGTCTAATCCTATAGCAACACAAGAAGTCCAAGTCAATCCGTCACCACATCAACTCAGGAGATCAAAGAGAATTGTTCGCCCCCCTATTAAACTTAATTTGTAAGGGGAGGGTGTGGTGTATTAGTTAAGTACTCTGTGTTCGTGTCTACTCTGTAACAGTCTCTATGTCTTAGGTTGTCTATGTATCAATGGTTTTTTAAATAAAGAGATGGCGGCTGCTTACAAAATATCATGCTGTTTTATTGTGTCAAGAAATCCATAAAAATCATCAACAACCATAACATGGATAGAACTAAAATTTCGAAAGGGAGGCGGTATATTATTCCAAATTTTGGTAGCCGAATACCTGAAACAACCCTTAAAAGCTGCTGTATTATGTCTCGGAACAGATAGACGATAAGAGGCTGCACGAGAATGAGTAAGAAAATTTCGTGGCCATGACAGTTTATCAAATAGGTGTACAGTATCAATTTGGGTGATTTAAACTTTATGACTCCAAATAATAGCGTTGCTAGGTGTAAATCTCTACGAAATGTCATTTTTAAGTGCTTGTTTTTATTCAAAAAGGCTGTCACATGTGTTCGCGGTGGTATATGATAGCAAAAACGTGCACAGGCGTTTTGTACACGCTGAATTAATGTTTCTGTTCGCGCCAATAGACAGGGACCATATACAGTATCGACGTAATTAAATCTAGACAATATCAAACTTTCACAAAGACGCACACGCAGAGGAACACTACTTAAATTACCAATCCATGTTCACGGTTTCTATATTCGCGGCATATTTACGGAACGTATACCCCGCGAATAAATAGCTTTTACTGCATTGTGTTTTTATGGCTCAAAGTAAATAAAATTGTGTTTCTTATGACAACAAATATCTTTAGACCTTTATATTTTTGGCAAAAAATGAATTTTCGATGTGTTTATTCGTTCACACAAATTCGCGACTTTTTGATGCCCTATTTTTCTATTTTTAGATGTGATGAGCCTTGCAATCAGCTCTGCCCGCCTTGCAACAAAAATTGCGAGATGAAGTGTACGCATGCTCGTTGCCCGCGGCCGTGTGGCGCGCCCTGCGTTCCCTGCCAGGTGAGTGTCGTGTGTGCTCCCACGCCACTTGAATTGGATGGAATTTATATATATATATATATACAGGATGACTGGTAAATTACTATCCATATTTAAGGAGAATACTCGGTACATGATTTTCATTCGAATTATGTGAAACAAATAGGTACTTCATTTTTGACCAAATTCTCATATATTTCAATTCAAAACTAATGCGGCGGTGTAGGTATATTTCCAGTCATGCCGGCGGCGCGCGCGACGTGGTGTTGTACTGTGCCGCTAGCACCCGCACACCCGCCCCGCGGCTAAGGCCAGCCGCAGGCGTTTAATATTGCGTTCAAAAATTTCATTTACTTACTTTTTGGCTATCGTTTTTAAAAGTTTCTTAAAAATACTATTATTATTATTAATTTAAAATAATGTAATTCACGTGGAATAAATATTATGTAAAAATAATAAATAATATACTAATAAATAATATGCTGTAATATTTTCATAATATTAATAAAAATCATAATGTATGTGGAGAATACTGACATTGTATGGAATTCCGGGCTTTCTGATTTAATAATATGAATTCAGAGAGACATTCGGATGTTTGAAGCCGGCCTAATTCCCACTAATTCGCTCGACGAATTCCGCTAGTAGGTCACTAGGTCAGTGAGGCGTAAGCCTTGGCATGGCGCGCACGCGTGTGTCTTCCCAGCTCCTGCGCGCCTAGCGATCGATCATACGCGTATACCTAATCTGTCGTGTGTTAGTGTAATCTGTCATTAGTAATTAGGTATGGCTTATCAATACACAAATGCAGAATCACCATTGCTTTCGAAACTGTTAAAAGTGACTGTGTGTGTGTTAGTGTAGTTATGTAGGTAAATAGGTAGTTTAATGATTGAAAATCGTTGTAAATAAGTATGATTCCATTTTAAATACGCCGGAAATACCAAGATAGGTAAACAGTTCATATTTACTTTTGTTCAAAGTTTACATTATTTACCTAGTCAACGAATTTGTTGCTCATCACATCAAAATCAAATGGAATAAACATATCTTTCCACTCGTAAGTAATATTTAAAGTAAATTATTTATTTTGTCTGGAAAGTTCGGTGATTACCATGCCTATAATCAATTAATTGTTTTTGGCTACTGGTCGCTAGATGGCTTGATGCTATTATTGCTTGCTTTTATTTAATAAACAACAGTTAGCTGTTCAACAAATGGCAAAGTTTATTTTTGTTGTATTTTGTTGTGGTTTTTTTTTTTTAATATTTTCAAAAGTAACTATCATTTTTCAACGTATAAAAAAAAAATATTCTATCAAATTTGATATTTTTCTATGTATGATCTTGCGATTTGAAAAATAAAAAATTGATTATTTACTAAAAATTTTTAGGAAAATTTTAGACTTTTATATTAAAACACTTAAAAATTACATTTAAAAAATATTTAAATTAATAAATTATCATTAAATTAAAACACGACACGCGACGTTCTGGTGTAGTGGTGCGAGTAGTTGCCTCAACTGCAACGTCACGCGCTGGTGGTCGCGGGTTCGATTCCCGCTCGGGACAGATATTTGTACAAATATTTTTTTCCGGTCTGGGTGTATGTCCTTGTGGGTCCCTACCGTGCCTCGGAGAGCACGTACAGCCGTCGATCACTGTTGTTATCATAGACAAGATAACGAACGTTACTTATGGTAGGGAATTATCCGCCAACCCTGTTAACATTTGGCGGTGTTTGGACGTAAGTAAACTACCGCGTGGAAACTAGGGTGTCCAGACGACGCGTAAATAATTAGATAACTGTTGGGCAACTTTACTTAGAAGCTTATTAATATTTATGTTATATTTTTACATAATTCGAATGAGAATCATGTACCGAGTATTCTCCTTAAATATTGATAGTATCTAGCCAGTCATCCTGTTTATATATATAATTATTTTTCATAAAAATTATTACAAAAAATTTGAGTAATTTTTATAAACTTATGATGAATCAATGTTCTAAAATCAAAATAAAACAGGTTTTTCTGTCTGCCTATAAATTCTAATGCCATCAAAAACATAACTAGTAAAAAATCCAAGTCTCGCAACTCAGTTCTTCTACCGTAAAAAGTTGTGAGATCCATGTATTACCAAGTCGGTTAATTTATTCAATCCCTACTTAAGGGTTCTTTTGTCTTAAGTTATTACGTAATTAGCTAACCTAACAAAATATTATAGTGACCATATCAATATTAAAAATCTTTAATGTTTTAAATAGATAGATTGACTTGGCAATCGCATGAAAACACAATGTATCTCACAAGTAATGCATACGAGTATTGTATTAAATTAGATTGTTTAGTCTGTATACGAGTATTGTATTAAATTAGGTTGTTTAGTTCTACTGAGACCTGCCTATCACCACGTACAGGACGATACTGGCCAACAAGCCTGATATCATGGTGATGGATAAGACACGGTCGACGGTGTTTTTATTGTACATAACCATCCCACATGACGAGAACCTCGTGAAATCGAAAATAGAGAAAAAACGTAAATATCTGGATCTGGCGCACGATATTGTCAACATGTGGAGTGTGGAGTCCGCTGAAATCATCCCTATCGTGATATCTGCTAACGTTCGGATCCCGGTTAGCCTCGCGCACTATCTGAGGCAGCTTGGGATCCGTGGTAGTTTGCTAGCAGCCAGGATGCAGAAGGCGGTATTGCTCGACTTTGCTTGGATAGTCGCCGATTTCTCAGCCTACAGTCTTAACCTGTACGAGGCAAGTCGTACATTGGCCTATTTACGAATCAGCGGTTTACGATACGCGTTTTATTAATAAATTGATTATTAAGTATAATTACTTAGTACGTTTCGATCTATCAAGGCTATCGCGCGTGCTCGCACACCGAGTCATTTGATCATATCAAGGGATCAATAAATGAGTACATTTTAATTAATCGTAATTCGGATTTTATTTCGTATCATCAGGTAAAAAGTGTGTAGAGTTAATCAAGGACATTACATACTTTATCAAGTAAAAAGTGTGTAAAGTCAATCAAGGACTCAACATACTTTTATGGTCCTTCGAGCCGGATGATCCTCCTGCCGAGGCGTAATCCTCCACCCACTTATATTTATGTAAATTAATTATATTCCTTATATAAGTATTGTATTATGTATATATACTGAATGGGTGGAGTAAAGCAATTAGATAATAATATAATAACTTAATTGTACCAAGCAAAAAAGAAAAATTGGAAATAAGTAACTTGTGAACTTCTTTACTTCGGAACATCGTTTTAAAATTTAAAGTCACAATTGTCATACGAGAGTCACAGATCGCACCGATTTGATTAAATTTCCACTAATAAGATCGCGTCGACATTGTGACAGTATCTCGATACTCGCTCGAGTCCTTCAGTAGAGTCCATCGTGATCGACCGTGACCGTGTCCGCAGGAGGATTGCGCGCGCAAGTGCTCTCACGGGCGCTGCTCGCGGCGCTGCGGCGAGCAGTGCTCCCGCGCCGCGTGCACGCAGCGCTGCCCGCGCCGCCTGCCGTGCGGCCACCGCTGCCGCGGCCTGTGCGGCGAGCGCTGCCCCGACATCTGCAAGCCATGCCGCCCGGACGACTTCCCCGTCGACTTCCTGGGCGACGAGTTCGACGATGACGCCTTGTATGTACCGTTCGCGTGTCGCTTCTCGTTTTCGTTTAGGAGAGTAGGGACTAGGGGTCAGAACTTTATCTGCCATGCTGTTGCGGCGGGGTGGCGAGTAGGTACATGTCTCTGAATTTCTTTCTACAAGTTTTCTCCGGATGTTTTACTTCACAATCGAGCACGATATAAATTACGAAGACGAACGCTTGTAAAACGGTTCCAGGCCAGATTTAGTTGATTTTGCATGTTCTATCACTAAAATACTTATACTTAAAAAGATTTTGTAGCGAAATTACTCGTTCGTGATTTTTTTTGTCGCCGAATGACTTAAATCAATATCTTGATAATTCATACTGGATGATATTATGATGATACGGGTGATTTTTATTTAATAATTTTTATGTGCTTGCTCACTCTTGTATGTTTATTTTTTAATTTATTAATTCATTATTAATATTATTATTAATTGCAAGCTTAATCTTAATTCCAGAAAAACTTTCATGTTTATAACCGTAACAGCGCACTTAGAATTAAAAAAAAATGTATGGAGTCGACATAATAAATGATGATATCTCTATAATCACACAATTGCGCCTAATATCCTCTTAGGTTATTAAAATATAAATTATTTTTGATTTTTTGACATACTTCACGCTAAGGTCAAACGTTCGTTTTTTTTTAATTTTTAAAAAAATTACCGTATTTCTTATATTTTTGGTTTTTAACTAATATCGAGCTTTACATGGGTGTATATATACTTTACATTTATATGAATTAATTATGTGCTATATTAGTAAGTAAAAATAATTAAAAACCACAAAAAGGCTTAATTATTACGTTAAAAATATAATATGATAAAATTAAATAAAACAATGAATATATTAATTTCAATTATTGCCTATTCTGAATCACGATCTTCAGAGTCGAACTCAGAGTTAGAGTTTATTTCAGCAATATCCCTAAACTCGAATTCAGGTGTTTGAAGATTCAGCAGATCTAATTCAGCAACAAATGTTTCTTTTTCTTTGCATCCATCGTTGGTCTTACTGCTGAAATAAGTGGATCGGACGAAAGAAGAAGGAAATTAAAAATATCTTCATTGGAACTTATTCTGCTCTTCTTACGTGATTGATGTTCTCTGAATCTTCGGAAGTCCTTGTTCCTCGCTTCTGAAGCCTTTCAGATAAACTCCCAATCGGTACTATTGCGTTACAAGCCATAATTTCGGGTCCATGAAGCAGTATCATGTGCCCTGTCGATGACATGTAGTACCAGTTGTATAATTCTACATACTTTTCAGCAGTAATGTACGCATATTCTTTAAATTTCGAAACATTGATGGATTGACCTGAAGTTATGGCTTGTAAAATTACAGAAAATCTTCGGATCAGATCTTCATCTAGTCCAGTGATAGCCGCAGTCTTTTTAGGAAATTCAAGTGCGCTGTTTACGATTATAAACATGAAAGTTCATTATATAATACATATAGCAGTTATTCTCAATCGCATTCAAGCAAAAAAAGCGTCACTTGCAAAAATAAATTTGAATGTCTATATGAAACGTGAATTTCAGCCCACTGTGCGGCGCGGGCACAATGTACGGTCATTGCACCGTACACTGGTGGTATGTTTAAACAAACAATTTTGAATATTTGTTTCAGATTTATCGTATTAGAAGATTGTGGACATGTAATGGAATTTGAAAATATGGAACATTTAATGAACTCTGAATCTGAATCAGTATCTCTTCGTGCTTGCCCATTTTGTCGTAAGCCCATAATAAACACACCTCGTTACAAAGATTTAGTAAATCATAGATTTAAAACTGATATCAATCCTATCAAGGAACGTGTTTATGGAAATATACAAAGAAACCTTGAAGCGAAGAAGAGTTTACTCGACAAAATAGCTGGATTCCGAGAGGTTCATAAAGAAATATATGCAGGTAATTAAAAGTGTAAACATTGAACGCTCTTTTTGTTTTGAGTCTTCGATGACACGTTGAAATGAAATTATTGTCGAATGCTGCGTTGCAATCAAACCCGAGTCTAAATAAACACAACTTACTCAAAACATTGGTGAATGAAAAAAAAAATAAGAATAAGACCCAATTTCACCACTTGCTATTAAGTTCCGACTAACCTAACTGGCATTTTTTGACAGGTAATTGTATGGGTTATCTGTCAAAATAATTGCCAGTTAGGTTATCCGGAACTTAATAGCAAGTGGTGAAACTGGCCCTCAGAAACATTAAAACTACAAACATTTTATTTTTGTTCATTAAATTTAATAACATCTACTTCTAAATTGTAACAGGATGATCTATGTCCTGTAAGCCTCCTCAATAAAAAGGCTTTCTAGCACAAACATCTTGACTGTCAAAACTCATTTAGTCAATGGTTCTTTTTTTCAGATGTACAATACTCAAACTGGAAAAAAGCTTTCGATAAACTGCTTCGCTTCATCACAATAAAGAAAAAACTAACGCTCATTCAACTGGATATGCATTTTGTATATTTGAATATTCTGGAAATGCTGTCAGACATTTACAAAAAGTTCACGACGGCTAAATTGACCGAGTTGCAAAGCAACCTTGCTGAAAGAAACTCTATGATATGTTGCGTTTTGGTTAATAACATACAAAAAATCAGTCAACAACAACAAATGGATATCGGCAACGAAATGAAACGTATGAATTCAATTGTTCTTCTTTCAAAATTGTTAAGCCAACAAATTTACATTATGAATAAAGATCAACCAAATGTTGTCCAAGTGTTGAAAATTGTAAAAACAGAAGTACTCGGATATGGTATATACAAGGAGAGTAGTGCTATGGACGCCCTCAAAAAGTTTCAAAATGAGATCAAAGCGTCTAACATCGTGACAAAGGAAGAGCGCGATTTGATTGTGAAAGCTATAGGAGCCAAAGCTGGTCAGTGGTACAAATGTCCAAACGGTCATTTCTATAGCATAGGTCAATGTGGAGGTGCGATGGAAATAAGCAAATGTGTAGAATGCAAAGTACCAATCGGAGGACAAAATCATGCATTGCTTCCAAGTAACAAACACGCGCCTGAAATAGATAATTCCAAATTTCCAGCGTGGTCGCAAGAGGCTAACAACATGGGAAACTTTGATTTGGATAATTTATTGTAATTATTCCTATAAACTATTTATCTAATAAACTGTTTTTGATGTTACAACTTACTAAAATGCTTGCTTATGTTCCAGCTATTTATATTTTAGTTTAGGAGGTTGACAAAATAAATGTATTCTTTTCGAAAATATGCAGTAACTTTGATTAGTATTTCAGTATGTTATTTGGTATTAAAACCAATATATATTATAAAATAATGCACATGAATATAAAACTAATTCTTTTATTTTTTTTTCCGGTGTATCTCAACATCCATTAAAAAGTTGTTTTAATCTAATAATCTTTATACTTTATTACAAGTTTTTGTCGAGAGTATTTCGTACTGATGGTGCTTGAAGAATTATTATTAACTCTATTCAAAGATATGTATACATGTTTCAACAAGAAATATAATAGCAAATATATAAATTCCAGGCAAAAATGTCGGATTCGGACTTAGGAGAAGTGTTGCCAATAAGTCTAATACAAAATTTGCTACACTGCTGTTAAAATTTTGAGAAAATTAAGCTAAGTGCATTAAAATAATGCCAAAATAATGCTAATATTTTTCAAAAAAAAAAAAATACATTTTGAATATTTATTAATCAATTATTTTACGTTCTAATCTACTATGTTTTCTATTAAAATGTTAATATCTTTGTCTTCGTTGGTAGCCTATGTACTTGTAGAAGCGGAAGCCTCGTTGTCAAGGCTATAACTTTCCTTGGTACCTATAGAGGGCAGTACGTTGTCTGGAACTGTGTAAGAACAACAGCATTTAACCGCTCTTTTTAGGCCAAATCTGATGTATAAAATGACATTTAAAGTTTTTGTGGACGAACGGTTGCGAAGCTTAATATTAACGACATTTATCTGACTAAAAACGCATTCAATTTCTGCGTTAGAATGTGGTAGTGATAATAAAGATAATGTCAATCGAGATAACTCTGCAAAGATGTTATTGCTAGCTGCATCTTTGTAATTAATTACTTAATTCCAGAATTCTACGGTGGAAGACGCCCCATTGAATGTGTACTATGTTCCTCAATTGAGACATAAGCCTATCTATGGTGGCTGCACCCACTTTTGAATTCTGTGGCAATATATTTTGATTTTAGTTTTTATTTTGATATTGATCTCGATTTTGATTTTAATTTTAAATTTCTTTTTTATTTAGATTTTAATTTTGATGATTATAGTTGTTATAATGGAGTTTGATATGGAACTATATTAATATTAGACATCTCTTCTCAGCTTTTTTATGTTCTATTTTAATATCGGAAACTGTTTTTGATTAAGTAAATGATATTTTGTTTGTTATTTTATATATTATTGTTAAAAATGGAATCATACCTACTTATTAACAACAATTGTCAATCATTAGCCACGTGCAATTGGCAAGCGACACAGTACACGCCGCACGCGCCGCCGGCATGACTGGAAATGTGTCCACACTTAGGTTCAAAGACTATTTTCTCATACAAACTTTACAGTTCTCTTAAAATGAGATATAACATAATACATAAAATTAAAAAAGTTTTACAATACCTCGGCGACAATAATTTACAAATCCTATTATCCTATTAATATTATAAATGCGAAAGTTTGTCTGTATCTTTGTTACTCTTTCACACAAAAACTACGGAACGGATTTATATGAAACTTTACAGTAACATAGCTTATACATCAGAATAGTACATAGGCTACAATTTATAAAGATTTTGTGTAAATTGGCAATAACGAATACTATGAGTCGGGATGTTCACATATATAAATTATTTTTTCGATCCGATATATGGGATAAATATATCGATACTTATCAATATACCGGATAAATATATCGATAAGTATGGAATGAAATATATCTATAATTATCGGATGAAATATGTCGATATGTTTCGATATATCGGATGAATATATCGATAGTTTTGATGTGTCGGAAGTGCACATGAAAAACTTATTGATATTTATCGGATAGATTACTATACTACAACAACGGCGGCTTTTATCTGATACCCCCCTCCCTACAGAAAATCTCGGCCCCTCTACAGAGAATCCTGGCTACGCCCTTGACGAGGGGCTATCCCCGTGCGACTGCCGCCCACGGTGGGCGGTTACATACGTAAGCCCGTCGACTTCCAGATACCATTATATCAACAAGTAATTAAGAAAAATAATTAGAAAGATTGTTATCAAAGTTATACATGAATATCTTATTTAACGTAAATACAAATTGGCTTTGTTCGATTCAATCTTTTATTCACTTCTCTCATTTCTGATTAATCATTTATTTGATTTGATTTGATTTCATTGCCGTTAATAGGTTATAACCACAATTATCAATATTTATATCGTAATTTTCAAAGAACACCTTAATAAGTTCACATATATAGTTAGCAAGAAAAAAGTTGATAATTTGTTAAGGTTGTTTGTTATAATAAAAGACGACCGTTCTGGTGTAGTGTCGCGAGTAGTCACCTCAAACCACGCGCCGGCGGAGATCGCGGGCTCGATTCCCGCTCGGGGCAGATATTTGTGTTTGTGCAAATATTTATTTCTGATCTGGAGAGCACGTAAAGCCGTCGGTCCTGGTTGTTTTCATGGATACCTGGTAATGATTGTTACTCATCATGATAGGGATAGTATCAGCCAACCCGTACTGGACCAGTGTGGTGGATTAAGCTCCAACCCTTCTTCTACATGGATGTAGTGTTCTTGTTATATTATTGGATATTTAATAAAATATGACATTAATTAATTGGTATTTATTTGATAACGTCTACCGTATACAAAGGTTCGGTACCGACCGGCTTACAGCGTTAGGACTTATTGTTAGACTAACATGCTGAATAAGCTACATACTGTGTCCCTACAGTAACCTCCTTCTTAAAAAAAAAATTAAAATTACACATCATTTAGTAATACTTTTAAAATTTCAAAACACAAAATTCATAAACGTTTATAACAATGACAAAAGCATATTGTTGTTCTTTTAATAATTTGTTTATCACCCGGTATTTTTACACTATTAGGCATATTCTTATTACTATTGTCAAATACATTATTTTTTATAAAACAATAATTATCGGTAGCACAAAAAATATTAAATGAAACGTCATAGTTAATTACATATCCGGGTTTTAACCTATCTATAGATATACCTATTTGTTTGCCTATTCGGTAAAGAAATTTTGAAAAATTTCGCTGATCTCTCTAATACTTCGTATGGCCCTGAATATGAAGGGTTCAATGAGCAACGATTTATTTCGTTCCTAAGAATAGAATTATTTAGGTCAGGGTGTACAAATAAATTATTTTGTAGTACTCTACCTTTTTGAGGTGTCGGTTTATTTTTATAAATACTATTTCTAATTTTTTTTTTTACATATTCCGCGTCTGTATAGGTATGAGTTACGTTAGCGCCCCAAAACTCACCTGGTAACCTTATGTTAGTACCGTAAACCATTTGTGAGGCACTTATACCATTATCTTTTCTAGGCACCGTACGTAGCCCATATAAAACAATAGGTAAACGCTCTACCCAAGTACTGCCTATTTGATTTATTTTCGCTCTTATTGCCGTTTTTAACGTCATATGCCAACGTTCAATAATCCCGTTACTTTGAGAATCGTATGGGGTTTTTCTAAGTTTCGTAACACCTTAATATCTTAACAATGAATTAAATAATATACTTTCGAATTGGGTGCCCTGATCAGTAGTGACCTTGATCAGAGTACCACAACGTACTATCCATACTTCGTTGAAACGTCTTGACAAATGGATGGTTTAAATTGTGCAAAATATCAAAAATATTTTTTCTAATTTTTTTTGGTAAGTATGGTCTCATATTATTGCAAGAAGTCTCACAATAAATCATCTCCTTAGAACCTGGTAGACATAACTTTCTAAGCTTTACATTGTTGCCTGTCGACTTTATTAATTCTAATAACTCCTTATCATGTTGTTGTTCTAAAGCGATTTCCGAGTATTCTACTACGGTTGGGAATGTGACTGTCTCTATACGCGATAAACTGTCCGCTACGCTATTTTTGCTACCTTCTACATATTTTATATCTGTTGAATATTCACTAATGAGCATTAACCGTCTTACTTATAAAAATCACGTTAAGTAATATTTAGCCACCGTTTAGTTAATCCACTCATAAGCTATAAATCAAGGATTAACTTTTGTTTACTTATAAACATTGACTAGCTGTTACTTAGTTAAGAAACGAACAAAGAACGATACATAGATGGTTGGCACAGATTATAGCCAAAATAATCGATTATATAGAGAAATTGAATGAACGAAATTGTTAAAAATAATATTCAAGCGAGCTACGCAAAGTTAGCACCCCATCGAAAGATTTTTGAAATAAAAATTACCTTAATCGATAGGTCTACGTAAGGTCTGTATAGGTCCACCAAAATTTTTGTTAGGTCGCCTACTTTTTTTAATAAATATTTTTAATAAATAGTTCTATTTTTTCAAAAAAAAAAAAAAAAAGACCTAACAACCTATCAATAATAGATTATTAGGTCTTTTTTTAGGTTGTTAGGTATTTTTTTTTTTTTTTTTTTGAAAAAATAGAACTATTTATTAAAAATATTTATTAAAAAAAGTAGGCGACCTAACAAAAATTTTGGTGGACCTATACAGACCTTACGTAGACCTATCGATTAAGGTAATTTTTATTTCAAAAATCTTTCGATGGGGTGCTAACTTTGTGTAGCTATTCAAGCGACATCTATTAACATTATAGAGAAAACTCTCGAAGCTCGATATTGTAGTGAGCAAGGAAGTTATATCCAACATGGAATGTGCATTGTCAATTTGACACCAATACAAAATAAACCTTATGTATATGACTCTAAGGTCTATTATAAACAATCACTTGGTTAGAGAGAAATCCGGTCCGAGAGAGAAAGCACTTCGAGAGCCCTGTGTCTCTTTCTGAAATGTTGCCAGGAGTATTGTTCCCGAATTTAATAGTTATGGTAGAAAAAAAATAATTTGTCATGGTTATTAAAAAATATATATATTTTAGTTCTGACATATCTATATTATTATAGTTAGAATGAGAACATTTTTTATCAATAATTTAGACACTGTACGGAAATGTAATTAAAAAAAAAAGATTATTAGTAGAATATATATTAGTTAGACTGGCAGCCCGTCAGCCATATTAATTTGTTGAACTTATGGTGATCAACAGTGACATTTAATTTAACCGCAATTTAACCGTAATTCGATAATAAAACAATCAGTTTCATTATTCGGACGTATTCAATATGGTTAAAAAGTGTGCGATTCAAGGTTGCAAAAGCGAATCCTATGCAGGATGCGGTATTTCTTTCTTCAAGTAAGTATATTTCAATTCTTGAAATAGGGTGCTCATAATAAACGAAATTATAAGATTATTTACACAACGTCACAATTTTTGATTGATTTATTTGATTTAAATTGCATACATTTGATTTAAATAAGTTTTTATTTTATTATAATATTCGTGTCTTTTTTAATTTGGATGTCAGAAAAACACTACGATCTTTATTTCTTTACTTTTCTTTACTTATTAATAAAAATCAAAAGTCATTAATTTAAAATAAAAAAAACATAATTATTTCCCATTTATTTAATAAAAACTATTTTAAAATCTACAAAAAGCAAGAAAAACTTCTTAAAGGCAATAATTTTTTAAATAAAACAGAATCACTGACATTTTTGTCATATTTAACAAGAAGTGAATAAGGAAAATAAAAAAGACTTAAAATTAGTAAATGAACATAAAACTAGCTATACGCGAATAATTCGTGCCAAATAAGTATAATAATTATCACTTTATAAAATTACAAAAAAGTTGTTTTGAAAAAGTTGATTTGAACAAAAAATGTACCAACCTTCAATCATGTTGAATTTGTTTCTAAATTAAAGCTGTCATATATTAATTTTAATAATTAATTAATTTACTAAATCAAAAGCAATAATACATTTTTTAGTTGTTAATGCCGGTAGAACAAGCAATCATCTATAAAATGATATATAAATTATGTGGAGTAATGTGAGGTTTTTTTCTAAAAAGGGAGGCAAACATCTTAACCTTAGCATATTAAAATATAATGATCAAATGGGTTTCACCGCAGCCGCAGTTACTTGTACTTACTTTTACATTATTATATTAATAATGGTAAATTAGTTGTTTTTAATGGTTTTGTAATTTTTTCGAATTTAGTTTTTTCAATAGGAAGGCTAATTTAGCTGCTTTCTCGACGTCTAAGTGCCTAGTCCCTGGACATTTTTTGGCTGATTCGGTTTCATTAAAAAAGTCTTGATGTAAATCAATGATTTCTTTAAAAAAAAATAATTTGATTTTAATCGCGATTTATATCATCCCAACTCTGGTATATTTTAAATACATTTAAAAAATATAATTTCAGACTGCCTGCTGAAGAATCGATGAGAAAAAAATGGCTTGATGTCATTCCAAGTCATTCAAATATAAAAAAATATTCTGTTATTTGCAGTCTTCACTTCAGGCCCCAGGACCTAATAAAACATATTTCAGTTTCAAAACTGAAATCTGATGCTGTTCCAACAATTTTTCCTAAGGTGGGTAAAGTAGTAAACAAATAAATAAAACTGATTTACGGATTTAAGTAGTTTTTTTTCTAATTTGCCCTCAACGCTTCATTTTTATAGTACCAACATAAATAATGTGCCTTTTTAATTTGCAGATTGTTCCACCAGAAAAAAAGATAACTATTCTAAGTAATATGATTGTTCAAGCTGCCCCAGTAACAAGTGAAGCAGAAGTGTCAACTGAAAAACCTGTGAATATTTCAATCACTCCTGACCACAAGTTGGAAATCAGCCCTATGCCTAGCACCTCCAAGGAACCTCCTACTAAGAAAATTCGTTATGAATCTGAAGTAATTAAAGATTTGAAACGAGAAGTAAAAGTTTTGAAGCAGCGCGTAAAAAGAAGAGACTTAAGGATTGATAGTCTTAAAAATTTATTAAATATAATTAAAAAAAAGACCCATGACCCAAAAGAAATTGAAAGCGTCATAAAAATGAATTTTGTGCATATTCATGAGGAGTTTAATTATGCTATTAATAATAAAAAAGTAAGGTATAGTGATGAATTAAAATCTTTTGCTCTAACTTTGCACTACTACAGTCCAAAAGCGTATCTTTTTTTAAGAAAACACGTGTGTCTCCCTCATCCAGCTACATTGAGAAGACTTCTGGCTACACGTGACTGTAATGTTGGTTTCATACAGGAGGTTATCATGTTTTTAAAAGAAACTGCAGCCAAGGACACCTCTCTTAAAAATGTAACCCTTCTTTTTGATTCTATGGCAATTAGAACAGAATTAAGATATGATAAAAAAACAGATAAATATTGGGGTTATGTAGATTATGGAGGTATTCTACCAAATGACTCTGAAACCTTAGCTTCTGAGGCTCTTGTTTTCATGATTACATCATACACAAAAAGATTTAAATGTCCTATAGCTTACTTTTTTATTAACAAAATATCAGCTGAGCTTCAATCGCAGTTAATATTAACAGCTATTAGGATGTTATCAGAAGCAAATATTACAGTAAGATCCTTAACGTGTGATGGTTCTTACATTAACGTCAAAACTTATGAGATTTTGGGTTGCAGGTTTACAGTACCTGAAATGACGACAAGTTTCAAGCACCCGACAAAAGATTGTCAAATACACTGCATTTTAGATCCCCCCCATATGCTCAAGCTATCCAGAAATGTTTTTGCAGAAACAAATATGACTTCTGAGAAAGGTGACATACAATTTAATTTTATAAAACAATTACATGCAATACAAGAAGAGGAAGGGCTCAAATTAGCGAACAAAATAACTAGTAATCACGTTGGTTTTTCTGGTAAAAAGATGAATGTGAAATTAGCAGCACAAGTGTTGAGCAATTCCGTTGCCGATGCAATTGAATTCTTAGCAAAAAGTGGCGATAAGCGATTTGAAGGAAGCGAAGCTACTGTTGAGTATATTCGAGTTTTGGATAGAGTATTTGATATATTCAATTCAAAAAATCCCTTTGGTAAAGGCTTTAAGTCACCATTACGTTTGGAAAACACTGAAATTTGGATGAATGCGCTCACCGAAACTAGAAATTATTTGATGAATTTAAAAATCAATGGTACAAATATCCTTGAACACCGACGTAAAACTCCTGCTCTTGGATTTATTATTGATACCTTTAGCTTTGCAAACCTGTGTCTTGATTTACTAAAAGATAGTACACATGTAATGAAGTATTTTTTAACATACAAGTGTTCGCAGGATAATCTCGAAATATTTTTTTCTTGCGTTAGAAGGTGTGGTGCTTTAAACGACAACCCGAGTTCGCTTCAATTTCGTTATACGTTGCGGAAACTTTTATTTCGCAATAGCGTGGAACCCAGTGTTAACGCTAATTGTGGTATTGAGGATCATTTTGAAATGACTCCGGTTTTGGAATTTAGACATCCCAAACGAGCAGTTATCGAAATTGCCGAGGCTAGCGAAGACGAACAACTCGATTTAATGTTTTATCTAGACAATGAAAAATTTTCATATTACAAAAATAATGTACTCTACTACATGGCTGGATGCTGTGCAAAAAAAATATCCGAAAAATTAAGTTGCAAACATTGTCTTGCTGCCTTGTTTATTAATAAGGAACATAATGATCATGACTATGATCAGTCTATTGATGTGTGCAAAGTTTCATCATTCACGTCATTCATAGACAGAGGAAAATTAAAATATGTTTCCAAATTTGTTTTTCAAATCATTCTTTACACAGAAAAAATATTCAGATTTCATAGCTCAGTGTCATTAAAAAATGTAAATAAAAATAAAATTATATTATTTGTTTTGCAAAACTTTTATAGTATTCTGAGAAATTATTTTGATCCGCCACATCCCGTTCAATCATTTCAATGTGAAGATTCACATGAAATGCAACTTATTAAAAGCATTGTGTCTCATTATCTTACCGTCCGTATGATAAGCCACGGTAAAACACAAACATTAAAAATTATAGGTCACAAATCAACTTTAAGACAGAAATTACATAAAACTGTTTTATTTAGTAATGTGTGAACCTGACTGTAAATATTTACAAAATAAATGTTTATAAAATCTTCATAATGTATTTTACTTTAATCCATCCTTTCCTTAAAGAATAATTATTTTACTATATATTACTTTTATAATATTATTTTTAATTTATATACCCGTGCGAATAATTCGCACTAAATAATTATCACTTTATAAAGTTAAAATAAAGTATTTATACGTGAGTTGATTTCAAATTGAACAAAAAATTTACCAACCGTTAATCATGTTGACGTTGTTTCAAAATTAAAGCTGTTATATATATAATTTTAATAATTAATTACATTACAAAAACAAAAGTAATAATAATTTTTTTAGTTGTTGATGCCAGTAGAGCAAGCAATCATCTATCTATAAAATGATATATAAATTATGTGGAGTAATGTGAGGCTTTCTAAAAAGGGAGGCAAACATTTAAACCTTAAAGTGTTAATATATACTAGTAGACGCCCAGTGGTCGAAATTCCACATACCAACCCATAATTAATTTAAATTATAAGTTTGAACATTATTAAGGATCTGTTGTCAAAGACTATACTTCTATGGGTGTGTGTGTCAAATACATGGTAGTGCTTGTAATGTTTTTTATTGATTTAATTTATTTTTTATGTATAATTTTAGAAAAATATTAGCATTCTGCACTCCTCTATATACGGCCGGCTGGTCGAGTGGTCAGGCAACTGGACACCTTACGCAGCGGTCGCGGGTTCGAATCCCGCCAAGTGCAGATAATTTGTACGACGAATATAGATGTCTGCACTGGGTCATGGACGTGTATATATGTATATATGTATTTATATAAATTTCTTAAATTGATTTCCGTTCCTAGTACCTGTAACACAAGTTCTTACGAACTTACCATCGGGCTAGGTTAACGTGGTGTGATTGTTAGTTAATATTTATTTTATTATTTATTATAAACTACTAGCTTTTCACCCGCGGCTTCGCCTGCGTGGAATTCGGTTATATCGCGAGACATGGTAAGCGCGCCGCCGCCGCCGCCGCCACTCCGCGTCCCGTCTACCGCCCGATACGCCCCCCCCACTTTCCGTGCACGATTTTTTGTCTTTGTCTTAAACAATTGAACAATCTTACATGATTTTATGTTTGACAATAATGAACTTAAAAAAACAACATACAAACTTTGGTCCCCTATTTCAACCCCTTCTACCCTTATTTTCGCGATAAAAAGTATCCTATGTCCTTTCCCAAGTTCAGTTCTATCTTTATACCAAATTTCATCAAAATCGGTTCAGTGGTTTAGGCGTGAAAGCGTAACAGATAGACAGAGTTACTTTCGTATTTATATATTAGTAGGGATAAGTGTGCGAAATTTCATACTCCTCAAACACACAAACACGGGGCACAAAGTTTTTGGTTCACGTATTAATATATTGATGATAATATTAGTATCTACCCACATCATATTGTTTGGTCACCCTAATGAAAGAGACAGAGGGCTCCCGCGAAGCTATTTCGCTCGGACCGCGAATCGGCAGCTTGTGCACATTCCAGTTCCTTGGTAGTGAGTCACTACTAGTGACCTCTATTGACAGGAACTTGGATCAATATTCTAATTTCTAATCATTTTTATTTTGATGAGTAGTAGTCGGATCCTCAATTACAAAATTCAACAAAGCCTATTAAATATTAAATTAATAAATCTACTTCAGATATAACCTAATTTAAATTATGTTATTATAATTAAAATTAGGTACCTCTAAATATCTGTATTAAACAGACAGATAACGCTAATTTAGTATATATTAATTTTTATATAGAGGAAATTTCATTCTAAATCTCTTCTTACTAACAAACAAACGCAAATAAGTAGATCAGACGTCGTCATAGAACAGCTGATTTATGTGAAATCCGCCATCTTGCCGCTCAACGAGGGTTAAACTATGTCTCGGCAGGGTTTAATTTTGACAGCGATTTACGCATTACTTACCGACTTCTTAACGCTAAATAGTGTTTATGAGTGAGGTTTTTGCTGATCAGTTGTTAAGCAATGGATTAAATATTAAGAAACGTTTATGAGTAAGACCGTAAATGTCTAATACGTCTCGGCGTCTCTTTTTCGCTTGTCTTTTTACTAAATGCGTAAACTAATGGTTTTCTCCGTGTATTCTCCACTCTACGTGACATTGGCGGATCAACCGTGCTCAACTGGCACAACTGAAAGCCACTAACCCAATGAATCAATCAAAACTAATGGTTTATGATCTGTTAAAATTGTAAAACTACGTCCTTCTAACAAACACTTAAAATGTTGGACAGCCTGATAGATGGCAAGCAATTCTCGATCGAATGTACTATATTTACGTTTTGTTTTAGACATTCGTTTTGAAAAGTAGGTAAGCTAAAGGTTTCCATGACGTGCTTTGGACTTTAGTCTGTAACACTGTACCTACACAGTCATTCGACATAAAGGAGCGTTTTTACTTGGGTATGTTAACAACGCTGCCTCTTGTAAACTTTTTTTACATCATACATTGTAAACATGCATTTTCTGAGCGATCATCCCATATTATTGGTGATCGATCTTTTTTCTTAAAGCCATGCAAAAACTTATTTAACTCGGCCTGATGTTGAGCCGCTTTTGGTAAATGTGCTCTATAAAAATTAAACATTCCAAGAAATTTACGTAATTTATCGACTGTTTCCGGTTTCGGATAGTCGGCAATGGCCTTGACATTATTTTGTAAAGGTAAAATTCCGTCCTTAGAAATTTCGAATCCTAAAAATTCTATTTTCTTTTTACCAAACACATTTTGATAAGTATATAGTGACCCCAAATTCTACAAATCTTTTTAATACAGCTTCTAGGTGTATTTTATGTTCTGATTCGGTTTTACTAGCTATGCAAATGTCATCAATATAACAAAAATAAATTCAGAACCGTATGTAACTTGTCCCTTTGAATCGACTACTTTTATGTCATGCAATACAGAATTTTCTATAAATCGTTGAAATGTTTGTGCACTGTTACGAAGACCAAAAGACATGCGTGTAAATTCTATTAAAGAGCATAGTAAAATTACAGCTGTCTTTTCTATATCCTCAGGATTCATTGGAATGTTGTGGTAAGCTCTACACAGGTCTAGTCTACTAAATATTTCTTTATTAGCTATAATATACGTTACATCTTGGATTCTCGGTATCGGATAACGATCCGGTTTTGTTATGGCGTTAAGCGACCTATAATTGCCACAAGGTCTTAATTGACCTCCAGCCTTAGGAACTACATGTAAAGCACTAGACCATGCTTCCTTAGATGGTCGACAGATACCCATCTCTTGCATTATCCTAAACTCTTCTTTAACTTTTTTTATTCCGGTCCGGTGGTAGCGGTCGTGCGCGCGTAGACACCGGACGGCCAGTAGTTTCAATAAAATGCGTTAAAGAATGAGAAGGGTTTATCTTAAAATTAACGTTTTTTGTAATGTCAGGATATTTCAATAATAAGTCACTATAAGGATGGTTTAACTCAATAGTCATTAACGAGGATTCATTAAAATTCACAATTAATCCTATAACTTGCAAGTTTGTAACTTAATCAACTATTATGATAATTGGTTGTTTCACATCTGCTAGTATAAAGGTCCATTTGTATGGACGTCTTAATTTTAAATTTAATACAAGCGTTTTAACACCATATGTATTTATTTGAGAGCCATTGGCTGCAAAAAGTTTATACTTAGACAATGGTAGGTACATGACAATTACATGTTTGAACTAACCTGGACAATTACACATAAGTCTTTTAAAACAAACCTAGGGCACCAATCTCTTATTCCTCGATTATGTAAGTTACTAAAGGAATTTCAAAAAAAGGACGATACGATAGATATTTTTTACGATAAATTATCGGTTTTCAAAACAAAAATCCACAGAGTCATGTATCCAATCTCTACTGAAATCTCCTAAACTTCCTAAACTGTAATAACAGCAATGTATTTAATTTAATTTTTTTTTTTATTGGATATTTATAAGTATAAATTATATGCTTCTCATATTCACTATTTATGTATTTATTTTATATACGTACGCTAATCATATTTTTATGTACTGTTAACTACACTATTTTTATTTTCCACGCCATAAATATAAACGCATAATCCTAAATAATTATCGTAAAGCTTTTTCTTTTTTTTTAATTAATATAACAAATTATATTATTTTTATTTATACTTAATATAAATTTATGTTTCTTTTTTATTTTTATTGATTGAAGTTGATTTATTTAATTTAATTAATACTTTATTGTAAACTTTTAAAAAGTATATCAAAGAGAAAATAATATTAGTTTATTCTTTGTTATGTATAATATAAATTTTTCAATATTGTGAATCAAATGCATGCTGTAACTACCTATAATTGAAATTATGTGTAAATTGTACTTTAAGGTCCTAAATGTCTAATTTTAAGGAACATATAATTTTGTTGGTAGTTCAATTACAAATAAACAAATAAATAAACCTGTTTTTTACGGCAAAAAATGACACATTAGCGCCTGTATCAATTAAAAATTGTAATCCTGTTGTTTGATCTGTAACACTAAGACGGTTATTAATGAACTGAGTACAGTCTCCCGTCGCAGCCTGCACTTCTACTGGTTTTCCGACTGCGTTCTTGCTGACACTCTTGAATCTCAGTCGGGGCTATTTGGAGTGCGCCTTCCGCTGGAGCTGGATCTGTTCCTGAGTTGATGTCTGTAAATATTTTTGTTGTAGTATCGTAGCCTTGAACGTAAGGTGTTGCTTGTTTGCATCTCAACCAACCTCGTATTTAAACGTGCGTTTTCTGACACTAAAGATGCAACCGTATCTTTACCGATGTTCTGTGTTACTTCTTTAATTTGCAATGGTCGAATATTTTCGACGACCTTGTCTGCCATTTTCGCTAGTTTTTCGAGTTCCGTGCTTTCTGCTACTGACAGTAGAGCACGAACTGATTCTGATAAATGCCCTTGCCAGAGTATTCTCAGCGTCTCACTTGATATTTTACCCCGAGCTAAGTCAGTCATCTTTGTTAGTAACTGTTAAGGCCGTTGGTCGCCCAGTTCCATCTCTCCTATTATTTTTGCAATCTTCGGGTCTCTGTTTCTTCAAAAATTGTAAGCAGACGTTTTGTCAGCCCCTCATACTTTTTTGTATCCGGCGGTTTCAAAAAGTAATCAGTAAGTTGGTATATAACATCCTTACCTAATTTCGTTATAGCTAAATTGTATTTGGCTTCGTCAGACAGCTTTTGAGGTGCTATTATCGCATCCATTTGGACAAACCACAATCGAGGCTGATCGGTCCAAAATTCAGGAATTCGTGACGCCACTGTAATTTGTGCCATTTCTTCATATTTTTCTTCCCCCGTAACTGTCGTCATTATATTAAAACGTCGTGCCGTATTATTTTAACCTTAGCACGCATAGCTGAGGGAGTCGGTATGCTATCTCGGTATAAGCTTGTAAAGTCCGTATAACACCACAATTAATTCGTCAAAATGTTCAAAAGAAAACAAAACTCAAAGTTCACTATTGATCACGTCTTAATTTGATCACGTCGGGGTCAACACTTGTAGTGTTCTTGTAATATTATTGGATATTTAATAAAATACGACATTAATTAATTGGTATTTATTTGGTAACGTCTACCGTATACAAACGTTCGGTACCGACCAGCGTACAGCGTGAGGATTTAGACTAGCATGCTGAATAAGTTACATGTGTCTCTACAGAAGAAGAAGCTTTCGCTCAGCAGTGGGTTGTTTACAGGTTGATACAGTACAGTACAGTACAGAAGCATTTGTGGCCTTCACTGACAAAACTTACGAGTATCATAAATATGAGAGTCCATCTGAGGGGAGATGTTGCTGTCGGACAGTTCTCAGACCTGTTGCTTAAACTAGGAAATGGTGATTTCCAGGAACTGGATAAAAATATAATGTATGAGTGTATGTGAGTATGTGAGTATGTATTTACCATAAACGGAAAGCTTAAGATCAAATCCTTAAGGTAGCGGGTGTATACCTACTTGAGGAAAAACTGCTTCTCCCACATCCAGTTGTATGTAGGGTTGCCACCTCTCCGGGTTTGACCCGGAGTCTACGGGTTTGCATGGTGCATCTCCGGGCTACGGGCTTAACATCGAAATCTCCGGGTCAGACCGGGCAGTGGCAATGAAGTGACAGTCGACCAACACGGCGCGGGGTGAGACTTAAACCAAGTACGAGAGTTCGTACAATCTAGTGATTCAACATCGCCTGTTGATTTAAAATGGGTTCAGTTATTCAAAGTCGAGGTGACTTTCCTTCACCGAACTGCCAAAAATAATCGTATTTTTTACACTAATCCTTATAAGTAATGCTTTTGTAGAGCGTGTCTTTTCTTTAATGTGAAATTTGTGAACAGACGAGCGAAACTACGTGTCAGTGGTCATGGTGAAGGTAGAGTTAATTGTAAAGATTAATCACAAATATGAAATGCCGAGAATTTTTGAAAATTTTGAAGAAACTTGAACAAGAAAAGATACCTAAACAATCCCTTCAAAATAAAAAAAATATTGTTTTAAGCAGGTCCAAGTTAGCGTAGCACTAGTTAGGTCTTTTATATATTTTTTTGAACTTCCGTCTGGTCCTGCACCAGGCGGAAGGTCAAAAAAAATGCTTATGCTTTCCGGACATGGGTGCTTCGGTAAGTACCTGCACAAAATCGCCAGACGGGAGGCGACTCTAGCCTGCCACGCGTATGATACAGCGCTCCATACGCTGGAGGTGTGTGCCACCTGGGAAACGCAGCGTCGCGCACTTTCAGCGGTCCTTGTGCAAGATCTCTCACTGCCGAGCGTCGTAAGCGCTATGCTAGACAGTGGGAGATCGTGTCAGACGGAGGTCTCCTTCTGCGAAGAGGTAATGACGCAGAAGGAGACTGCGGAGCGGGCTAGGGAGGACGATGTCTCTGCTGACCCGCTCCGACGCAGATGCACGGGGGTAAGGAGGAGACGGTTTGCCCACCTCTTCCCCCCTCCTCCGTAATAATAGGGTCGCTGGCCGATAGTCGGGGGATTTCGGCCAATTTAACAGCGCGACCCCACATGTCTGAAGGGTGACCTAAGGCCTTTGTTGTGAGCAAGGCCTCCCCACCTCTGTGCCGGGGCCCCGGATGTTAGTCCGGGCCTACCGCCGGGGTGAGGTGGAGAATGCTAGCACGACCCCATCTCGCCCCACTCAGGCGGATGACTGATCACACGTGGGGTTTTTAGCCCGTAGGAGTCGGGAATAACCACTGCGGAGTGGTATCCATAATGTATTTTCCCCACGTATAAAAAAAGGGTCTTTATATTTAAGGGCCTACATCCAAAATAAAACTTCGTTCGTTGGCCGGAGCCTAGTATTATCGTCGCGAGAAACGAAGGGGGCCCCGCCGCCGCCGCTTGCTATCCGCGGTCAATGTTTTTGTCGATACGCGTTAGCACATCGAAAATCGGCCAAGACCGAGTCGGACTCGCGCACGAAGGGTTTCACTTCCGTACTATTATTTTTAAAAACGGTAAAAAAATCATATCTGTTGAATGGGAGCCCCCTTAAGTATTAACTTTATTTTAATTTAATTATTTATTTTTAAAGTGATTAATACAACACAATATTATGTGAATATTTCAAGCATCTACGAAAAACGAGCAAAAAAAAAATTAAATTGCGTGTACTACCGTACACTCGTAAGAAGTGAAACTTATAATAAAAACAGTTTATTTATTTATTTATTTTTTAAAGAGTAACTGCGGAGTTTCTTGCCGATTCTTTTCTGCAGAATCCACATTCCGAATCGGTGGTAGCTTATATATAAAAAAAAATAATAATCACTACAATATTAATTTTGTAAAATGACGATTCGAAAGTGCTCGTGGGGCCTATTTGAATAAAGTTGTTTTTGATTTTGATTTTTATTTTTACTTTTTATACGATCGTAATTATATGAGTCCTAATAACTTTTTAGTCAAAATTGTAATATAACCTATTTTTACTGCACTCGCACACCGATGCTACTTATTTTATAATCAAAGAACAAATATATGAGATTAACACCGAGTTGCACGAAACAAATTTTAAATTTAAGTGTTTATTAAACTAATTTAATCACAAGATTTTAAGATTAATTGCAACTTAACTAACGGAAAATTAGCGACGGTTTCGTGCAACTCGCCGTATATCGCTAATCGGATTCTTAAAATGCAAGAATTAATTACTTTTTTGCTGCAATTGTTGTTGTAATAAACTATGGTAACCATTTTATGATTTTATTAACTTTTAATATTAACTTTTATTGCGCCATATCGCCTCTATCGCAAGATGGCGCGTAACGAAAACAAATTTCCAACCCCGATAAAGAAGTTTAACTTCAAAATATCACTGTTGTTGTATGAGACCCCCCTAAATATTTGTTTTATTTTAATTTAATTGTTTATGTTTAAAGTGAATATATAATTAAATAATACACAAAAATAATAGTGTCCCGTTTTACCCTTTGGCTACGGAACCCTAACCGTGCGGTGTGTTTGTATAATTTTCGATTCGTTACGTAACTTTTATTGGACAAATGTTGTCGGTAAAATAGGCACAGGTCCGACGTCGATGAATGTTAGCGGACGACCACAGAACACTATTACTCCTACCGGAGTAAGTGAATAAGTGATAGTGACGCAATTACTTCCTTTATGCAAAACAAGAGATGGCTATATTGAGCGTGTACTCGAAATAAAACAACTGAAGTGCCAAAACACATTTAATTATCTAAAAAATAAACTATGTCATCAAATAAAAATCTGATTTTTAGTAATTTTCGATACAACTATCTTCTATTTTTTAAATTAACTTCCATTGACTTAGTTAGAAATGCTTAGCTGTGGCATTGAAAAATGTCTAATTTTAGATGATATTTTAGTAATTTTTTCTATCGAGAAAATTTCATTTAATCGTGTTTTCCTAATTATACAATTAAAGAACACAGTATCAAAAAACATATATTAAAAAGTTTGATTCCTAGTCTGCATAATGAAAGAGTGGCATAGGGTAGAAAACCTTCTCTTTTTTTAATGTAGGCCCTTAATAAATACATTAGCAGTGATAATTTACCATTACTTTTTACTTTAATTAATTCACACTTAAAAATGTTTCATTTTATATTAAAAAAAACTCTTACTAAAGAAATTAATTTTATTTTTAAAATCTCCGGGTCTACTGTTTTTGAAAGGTGGCAACCCTAGTTGTATGTGGCATGTTCCATAGTAGCCTGGTGTTTCTAGCATCCGAAGGAAAAACAAAAAATATTGAAATACCTACTGCAGAAGGTGCAGTATTTTGATTTCGTTGTCAAAAGATAATACCCCCCGAGTAACTTTCCCCCGAGTGATCTACTTTTGTATTCCTCGCAAGTCGCAGGCAAGCAAGAAGCATTCGTAAAAAGGATTTATTTATAATATCTAAAAGTAGGACATGCTACTCTGCCAAAAGCTTCATACGACGTTAATGCAAGTTGTATAATAATAGATTAGGTGATATGGAAATATTTCGTACGAGCAAAAACATGTTTAGGAGAGATCTTATTAGAATAAAATAATAAATTAATAAATATTTTCTTCTTTTCGATATCTAACAATATAACCTTACTAGTTATGTTTTTTATTTTGATGTGAAACATCTATAGCCGCACGTAAAACCGATTTCTGGCGTGGCGACGCATGCCGTGGCGCCGATAAAGAAATTATAAATAAATACTTCAACCAAATATATCAAATAACAAATTTCAAATGCTACAAAATGTGACTATGGAGGGTTTTGAACTTGCAGCACACGAGCCATAAATGAAATACGTCCATAAAGCTAGAATGTTCAAATGGGCAGAATCACTTAATTTTATTATGAAAAATAAGTGCTCATTTAGTGCTAATTTAATGCTGCAAAATTAAATTTTACGCTTCAATAGTTTACCGAAAAATTAGAAAACTGGTAACTTTTAATTAAGCTAGCAGTGCACTACTTCTTAAACGCTAACCGCAGGATATAGCATCAAATCGAAATGTAGATAATTTAGTGCTCAATTAGTGCTAATTTAATGCTGCAAAATTAAATTTTACGCTCCAATAGTTTACCGAAAAATTAGAAAACTGCTAACTTTTAATTAAGCTAGCAGTGCACTACTTCTTAAACGCTAACCGCAGGATATAGCATCAAATCGAAATGTAGATAATTTAGTGGTCAATTAGTGCTAATTTAATGCTGCAAAATTAAATTTTACGCTCCAATAGTTTACCGAAAAATTAGAAAACTGCTTACTTTTAATTAAGCTAGCAGTGCACTACTTCTTAAACGCTAACCGCAGGATATAGCATCAAATCGAAATGTAGATAATTTAGTGCTCAATTAGTGCTCCTGACATATGAAGACGAAAATATGAAATAATAATAATAATAATTTTTTTCATAACTGAACGTGCTAATTTAACAATATGAGCAGAGAACCTGCTGAAAACTTGAAATCTAGGTAAGTTATCGCCTAATGACCTTAACGAATAATTAAGTGCTCAATTAGTGCTCTTGATATACGAAGACAAAAATGTGAAATTATTTTTATTTTTATTTTAATAACATAACTTCCTCACTTAACAGTATGAAAAGAGAACATGCTTAAAACTTGAAATCTGTGTTAGTTATCGCCTAATGACCTTAATGAATAATTAAGTGCTCAATTAGTGCTCTTGATATACGAAGACGAAAATATGAATTTTTTTTTTTTTTTTTTTTTTATAACAGAACATGCTAATTTAACAGTATGAAAAGAGAACATGCTGAAAACTTGAAATCTAGGTAAGTTATCGCCTAATGACCTTAATGAAAAATTAAGTGCTCAATTAGTGCTCTTGATATACCAAGACGAAAATATGAAATTATTATTTTTTTTATTTTATTAACATAACTTGCTCACTTAACAGTATGAAAAGAGAACATGCTTAAAACTTGAAATCTGTGTTAGTTATCGCCTAATGACCTTAATGAATAATTAAGTGCTCAATTAGTGCTCTTGATATACGAAGACGAAAATATGAAATTATTATTATTTTTATTTTTATAACAGAACTTGCTAATTTAACAGTATGAAAAGAGAACATGCTTAAAACTTGAAATCTGTGTTAGATATCGCCTAATGACCTTAATGAATAATTAAGTGCTTAATTAGTGCTGTTGATATACGAAGTCAAAAATTTGAAATTATAATTTTATTTTTATTTTTATAACAGAACTTGCTAACTTAACAGTATGAAAAGATAACATGTTTAAAACTTCAAATCTGTGTTAGTTATCGCCTAATGACCTTAACGAATAATTAAGTGCTCAATTAGTGCTCTTGATATACGAAGACGAAAATATGAAATTAATATTTTTTTTATTTTTATAACAGAACTTGCTAATTTAACAGTATGAACAGAGAATATGCTGAATACTTGAAATCTGAGTTAGCAATCGCGTAATGATCTGAATCAATAAATTAGTGCTCTTGATACAGGAAAACTAAAATATGAAATGATTTTTTTATTTAAGAGGGCAAACGGACAGTCGGTTCACCTGGTGGTAAGTGTACGCGACATCCATAGACACCCGCTAAATCAGAGGATTAGCAGGTGTGTTGAGGCCTTAGTATCTAGTAAAGTATTGATATCTGAGTTGGTAATTTTATAGTTTTATGAAATAATAATTTAATGTTCTATTAGTGCCGTTCTTAAATGAAGAAAAATATTACGTTTATTTTTTATTTTGAAGTAATTACTACTTTATTGATCTTCATAATTAAAACAATTAAATGTAAACTTTAATATTTTACTTAAAAAACTAATAATATTTTAACCGAAAATCTCAAAAAAACAAAATTAAACTTAAAAAAAAAACAACTCTGAGAAGATTGATTGAAACTATATACATAATCACTCATGTAGAGCATACAACATCAGCGCTATGTACACTTGTAATGTTCGTTTCATCTCTTTTTCTTTTTTTTGTCGATCATCGTACATAACCCACGAACCATTTTTTCTCTTGCAAATGGTAACATAGTGCCCAATAGCTTTCCATTTTACTTCAGTTTTCGAGTCATTTTCTTTGTCGTCGTCTTGCTGTTTCATTTCTTTATTTTTATTATTTCATAGCATTGATATGGAAGTTGCAGGAGGATAATAATGAACTATCCCAACTAATTTCATCGTCTGTGAGTCCGTAGGTCGCGTAAAGCTCTCGGGAATTTGTTGAAGTTCACGCTCACGCTCACGCTCACGCTCACGCTCACGCTCACGCTCACGCTCACGCTCACGCTCACGCTCACGCTCACGCTCACGCTCACGCTCACGCTCACGCTCACGCGCACGCGCACGCGCACACGCAAACGCACACGCACACGCACACCCACACACACACACACACACACACACACACACACACACACACACACACACACACACACACATACATACACTCGAAAAACATAATCCTCCTGTTTCCATTTGCTTTTGTTGCATTTTACAATATAATAATTATTCATAACAGAACGAACCAACGAATGAACGAACGAACGAATTGTAGTAGTGACATAGGCTATATAAATTTTCAAAATGGCCCCCGCAAAAGGCGGAATGAGGGGGGGAGTTGATTTTTTTTTCTTTCTGTACTTGTGTAAATATGGGTATCAAATGAAAGTTAGTAAATTGTTTTATTCTTTTTAGGTTATAATAAGAGTATTTTACGCAGTCGGGTTTTTTGATTTTTTTAATTAAGCATACTTGTTTGTCGCAATAATCGACATTCACGCGGGCAAAGTCGCAGGCAGAAGCTAGTAAAACAATATTACTATAAAATTATAAAAAACACTGCCAGATTTTCATCTTCTATTAATTATTGCATAAGGTCATTAGGCGAAAACTAACTCAGATTTCAAGTTTTTAAAAAATTAAAAAATATAATAATTTCATATTTTAGCTTCAGATATAAGCAACCCTTATTGAGCACTAAATTATTGATATATATCATTAGGCGATATCTAACTCAGATTTCAAGTTTTCAGCAGGCTAATTGCACATAATGTAAAATTAGCAAGTTCTGTTATGAAAAAAAAACTTATAATTATTTCATATTTTCGTGTTCGTATATCAAGAGCACTAATTAAGCACTAAATTATTGATTCGGGTCATTAGGCGATAACTGACACAGATTTCAAGTTTTAAGCATGTTTTACTTTTCATACTGTTAAGTTAGCAAGTTCTGTTATTAAAATAAAAAAATAATAATTTCATATTTTCGTCTTCGTATATCAAGAGCACTAATTGAGCACTTAATTTTTCATTAAGGTCATTAGGCGATAACTTACCTAGATTTCAAGTTTTCAGCATGTTCTCTTTTCATACTGTTAAATTAGCATGTTCTGCTATAAAAATAAAAAAAAATAATTTTTTCATATTTTCGTCTTCGTATATCAAGAGCACTAATTAAGCAATTAATTATTCATTAAGGTCATTAGGCGATAACTAACACAGATTTCAAGTTTTAAGCATGTTCTCTTTTCATACTGTTAAGTGAGGAAGTTATGTTATTAAAATAAAAAAAAATAATAATTTCACATTTTTGTCTTCGTATATCAAGAGCACTAATTGAGCACTTAATTATTCGTTAAGGTCATTAGGCGATAACTTACCTAGATTTCAAGTTTTCAGCATGTTCTCTTTTCATACTGTTAAATTAGCATGTTCTGCTATAAAAATAAAAAAAAATAATTTTTTCATATTTTCGTCTTCGTATATCAAGAGCACTAATTAAGCACTTAATTATTCATTAAGGTCATTAGGCGATAACTAACACAGATTTCAAGTTTTAAGCATGTTCTCTTTTCATACTGTTAAGTGAGGAAGTTATGTTATTAAAATAAAAAAAATAATAATTTCACATTTTTGTCTTCGTATATCAAGAGCACTAATTGAGCACTTAATTATTCGTTAAGGTCATTAGGCGATAACTTACCTAGATTTCAAGTTTTCAGCAGGTTCTCTGCTCATATTGTTAAATTAGCACATTCAGTTATGAAAAAAATTATTATTATTATTATTTCATATTTTCGTCTTGGTATATCAGGAGCACTAATTGAGCACTAAATTATCTACATTTCGATTTGATGCTATATTCTGCGGTTAGCGTTTAAGAAGTAGTGCACTGCTAGCTTAATTAAAAGTTAGCAGTTTTCTAATTTTTCGGTAAACTATTGGAGCGTAAAATTTAATTTTGCAGCATTAAATTTGCACTAATTGAGCACTAAATTATCTACATTTCGATTTGATGCTATATCCTGCGGTTAGCGTTTAAGGCCAGTATATCCCAAATCACCTGTTTTTGATAGAGTTTTAAACATAGTAATATGTATTCATTTTTTTGATCCGTTAAAAATATATGTTATAGTTTAACAAACGTTCTTGATTATTCAACGGTTCAAAACACGATAATTGTAACTTGACTCGATAAAAAAAAAACATAAAGAAAGGATGTTTTTGATTATTTTTCGAGTTTTATTCGAAGAATATCAGATTTTAAGTTACAATATTCACATGTAAAAATAGGTAATAACTTTTAGTAGAACATTTAATGGTTACTTTTTTAAATAAATGTTTCTATTTTTTTTAAATATTAAATATTTAAATTATATAAGAAAACGGCCCGCGCGCCTCGCTTTAGTTGCCTACCATTGCCTACGAGGCGTCATCGAAGTAGGACCTGTATCTCTGCTGTCTGGCGGCGTCCCCCCCCCTCTAAAGATTGGATTTTTTTTTATAACAAAAATATCCACGGGCTTATATTTGCCCGTGCCTTTTTTAAATTAAATGTATAAGATTGTTAATATAGTTTCATGCGTACTATTTTAGACTTACATTAGCTAGACTTATTGTCAGGATCTCTATGACGCGAGTCCGTATACTGACCATTATTTATTTATTATTATTATAATTTTTTTTAATACATATAATCATATTTACATACATATAATCATTTTTAATAAACATAATCTTTATTTACAAATATAATTTACATATACAAATATACACACATACATATATATACATATACACACACACACACACACATATATATTATATATATATATATATATATATATATATATATATATAATTTTATTTTGTCTTTTTTTTTCTTACATCTATTTACATCATGTTTCTTATTTTCTATGTACATGCGTTTATTCCTTGATCTAATATAATCTAATATTTCATTGCTTGTTAGTACATACATACCAGCCACCACATTTTTACGGCTTGTCTACATTTACATTTGGGCTCTTTATTTTTGTATTATTTATTGGAGACTCTGCCGCAGCCATCCCCCGAGGGAAGCTGTTCGAGCACATCCTCAATGACGGCGGTGTCTCTTTTATGTATAGCCATCTTGAGGGTGTGCTCGAGTATTTCCTTTGTTGTGGCCTCCACCGAGGCCGACAAAACGACCGATTGCATCACCACCGTCGTCGGTGTAGTAGACATAGGTCTTTGTGTGCCTAGTCACCGCGACCACAGCATGCGGAACACTGTCATGAATCCGCAGCCTCCTAGTCTTTGTCTGGACGATGATGACTGCCTCGCGTGTCTGTCCCTGTGCCTCGTGGATAGTCATGACGCTCGATCCCTGTCCGGTGCCGTATCCCTTGTCTATCAACGTCTTCTTTTCCTCTTGTGTGAAAACCGATGTATAGGGTCCGGTCTTGTCTCTTAGGAATTCGAGCGCCAGTGAACCTCTCTATCCTCAGAGAATGGATAGTGTGGTTTGAGAAATAGATTGGATAATTTTATTTAGTACTAGCTGTGCCCCGCGGTTTCACCCGCGTTAATTTGAGGGAAAAACGTACTTAAATATTTTCGCCTCGTTGGTCCAGTGGTACCAAGCGTTACTGCCGAGCAAGGGGTCTCAGGTTTGATTCTTGGGTCGTTCAACATATTACTGAGTTTTTTTTTCGAAAATTTACAGTAAAAGAGTGATGTTATATTTACTTTAAAAGTGGAACTATAATTAAAAAATGTCTTGAGAAGAGAAATAATAAAGGACGCAACGGAAGCTCTCAAAAAAGATTATTTTTTCCCGTTTTTGTAACATTTCTTATTATTACTCAGCCCCTATTAGTCGTAGCGTGATGTTATATAGCTTAAATTCTTCCTCAGTAAATGGACTATCCAACGCAAAAAGAATTTTTAAATTTGAACCAGTGGTTCATGAGATTAGCGCGTTCAAACAAACAAACTCTTCAGTTTTATCTATTAGTATAGATTATTATTGATTATTTCATTAGATTAGTTTAGTTAGTACTCTAACAACGTTGGAAGTGTTTTTACTGTATAGCAGTGTAGTGTAGATATAAAATGGGGAATAAAACTAGAAATAAAAAGAAAATATCTAGACGTGAACTACGTAAGCTTAGAAAAGCGATCGGATAAGTACTCGTAAGTTTAATGAACACTCAATCTATTTTTAGCTAGAATATAATGATTGTCATCGATATCTTAGACCGATATATTAGCATATCCAAAATTTCAATAAGTTATATTAGTATTTTCACCTAACAGCGGCTAGCTAGCAGCTAGCGGCAATTGAAGATTCTTCGACGGTCAGCGAATGGCGATGGCGCGGGACGTACCAGCGGGATTCAGCAGTGGTCACAGATAGTACACAGGTCCTGAATTTCCTTATCATCCGGAGTACACCTGGTCCACGGAAACGTCCGCCTTGTCGTCGTCAACCGAACCTACAGGCGAAGAAAGGACTCATCACGTCACCGATCGTAAACAGCCGCGACTCAAAGAAGGGTTACCAGACTGCACACGGTACTCCAGCTGGAACAGACTCCGCTACACGACGGCTCGAGTGCTACAGTTTATAGAACTCTGTCGAGCCAATACACAACGAGTCAACTATAAAAGGACTAAGAAAAGCGCGTTAAAAGACCCAGACTGGAAAAGGACGAACAAGAAGCTGAAAACACGCCAGAAAATAAGAGTAGAGCTCGAAGAAACTTTGGAGGTTCGTCCGGTCTCCGCGGAACTTATCAGGAAAGCTTAAGACCTATTCATGAGAACAGTCCAAGAAGAATCTTTCCCAAATGAAGTAGAAAGCATTAAAGACGGGAAGTCGTTTACCCGAAACAGTCGCCTCAAGCAGCTGAGCATCGAGTGTGCAGAGAGAGCCCTCCGAGTCCGTAGTCGTATTAACGCCGCGGAGCAACTATCAACGCCATCTAAAAACCCGATGATACTAGATAGAAATCATCACACAGTGAAGTTGTGGATCATAGCGATGCATAGAACGAGGCATCACACGGGAGTCGAGGTGATTGTGAACGAATGTCGACAGCACTACTGGATACTACGCCTGCGGCCCGTCACAAGAACGCTCTTTCCACAGTGTCTACACTGCCGGATTAGGGCAGCGATCCCGCCACACCCGAGAACAGGAGACCTACCTGCGTGTCGCCTAGCTCACCATCAGCGACCCTTCACATACACAGGGGTGGACTACTTCAGACCATTAACAGTCACCGTGGGACGCAGCCAACAGAAACGTTACGTGGCAGTATTCACGTGCCTCACTGTAAGAACGATCCACCTAGAGATAGCGACGTCACTGAGCACAGACTCAGTGATAATGAATTTAAGAAGAATGAAAGCTCGACGAGGACAACCTGCTCAAATCTGGTCCGACAATGGGACTAACCTGCGAGGTGCCGACAACGAATTGAGACAGGCAATGGACAGAGCGACGTCCTCACCTTCGTCGCTGGGTCAACAGGCGGCATAGGGTCCTTACGTTTCGGCTGTCGCCGGTGCTTACCGGGCACGGTTGCTTCGGTAAGTACCTGCACCAAATCGCTAGGCGAGAAGCCACCCCTGATTTTGCCACGAGTGTAGCGCGCCAATCGACTCGGCGCGTCACACCCTGGAGGAATGCGCCGCTTGGGAGCCCCAGCGCAGGGCCCTGGTGGCAGTAATAGGTGGAACATAAACATATAATACCTAAGAGAAGAAATAAAGTTTAAATCTACTTCTCTTAGGTATTAAATGTTGTAAAGTGTATTAATTAACAAAAAAAAAAAATTACTGATAATTAATATAAATTAAAATATTAATAGTAAATTTTTTTTTAAGCTATAAACCCATAAAAAATTAAATAATGGTTTTTATCTACTTCTCTTAGGTATTAAATGTTTATGTTGCATTTTATACTGTGCCTTCAGGATCGAAAACAAAACTGAATTATGAAATAACCTAAAGTAAAAAAAAAAATCTAGTAAGTTACTGTAAAATTATATATTTAATTATTTCCGTGCGCCGCGCGCCGTCGCCGCGCGCGGGGTCATCGAGAGTTCATTTGATCGGAGACTTCGCGTAACTAGTCGCGCGGGGAGGGAGATAGCGCTGAATACCTACAACGCTCGAATATACTGGCCTTAAGAAGTAGTGCACTGCTAGCTTAATTAAAAGTTAGCAGTTTTCTAATTTTCCGGTAAACTATTGGAGCGTAAAATTTAATTTTGCAGCATTAAATTAGCACTAAATGAGCACTTATTTTTCATAATAAAATTAAGTGATTCTGCCCATTTGAACATTCTAGCTTTATGGACGTAAATGAAATTCAATTCTTGTACACCGCCACTGCGCTAGCCGTCATTAACAACTTTGAGTGAAATTGTGTATCAATATAGAAAAGTTTGCAGTTTTTTTGAATGATGTATTACGACGGCCGGCTGGTCGAGTGGTCAGGCAACTGGACACTCTACGCAGCGGTCGCGGGTTCGAATCCCGCCAGGTGCAGATAATCTGTATGACGAATATAGATGTCTGCACCGGGTCATGGATGTGTATTTTATGTATATATATGTATTTATATCTTAAATTTATTTCCGTTCCTAGTACCTGTAACACAAGTTCTTACGAACTTACCACAGGGCTAGGTTAACGTGGTGTGATTGTTGGTTAATATATATAATATATATAAATAATAATTGTATTTTATAATGAGCAGGTAAATCGAATATAAATTCGTATGAATGCAAACACTTATTATAGTTTTATAATTGAACACAGTTAGATTATGTCTTTTCACTCTTGAAATTGATTATCAAATCAATCACGCACTGTAACGTCCGGTAACACTTTTATTTGACACTCGATCTTAAAAAGTTGATATTTTTGATGAACAATGTACGTTATGAAGTCAATAATATTTCACTGAATCTACAGTATATACCGATATTGTTAACGATTTACACTAGTTCCAATCTATGATGACTTAACAAACAAAATAGTTATATTTCTGGTTATTTTAAATTACTGTAGACAATAATAAAAGATTTTATTTAACGGAGCTGAATAAAGCACTGTTTATACCGGAGTGGTGGGGGGTAGTTCTGAATTTTACGAAAAAGGTTTTAATTTAGTCAAATAGTGTTTTATAATTACGCAACGATGTGTAGTGATACATATTTACATATGAAGTTATTCGAAAAGCGATAATTTGAACCGGTTTTAAAAACAAAAAAACTTTCTTTTTCACGATTGACTCACTTTTTGATGTGAAACATCTAATGGCGACGATGCCGTGGCGACGCGTCGCCACGCTTAACGATGGTATATATATACAGTCTATATGTAGTAGTGTGTGCGGTGTGGCGACGCGTCGCCATGCGCAATCGATCGAAGTCACTGATTAAACGAATTAAGTAGTCACGATTTGAAATAAAATCGTAAATTTTTGTATTTAATGAAAATAAATGTTTATTCAATAAATAGTCATCGTTATCTGGAAAAAAATCGTAATATTTTATTTTATCATTATGACATATTTAGTTCCTATCACAATATGTTCTTTTCTGCATATTACTTTTACAAAATAATGTCGATGTTTCACATCTGCCAGGCGTCCCGTGACGGCTCACATGTTTTTTTTTGTTTATTAATTTAGGGAACTATAGGCTTAAAATTATTGTCATACCTACATGTATTTTTTTACATTTTTTTACACCGTTTGTTGCTAAATAAACGATATATAAACACTATATATATATATATATATATATATATATATATATATATATATATATATATATATATATATATATATATATATATATATATATATATATATATATCTCGGAGGAAGCTATGAGTCGGGTTGATTGTTACTTACATGTATAACGTATAATATTATTTGCAGAGTAGGTACGTGCCTCGAGTGGGGTCGAGGCGTTATCTTGACTTTAGAGAGACCGACAGTTTTTGCGACGCATTTTGTTGAGTACTAGCTACGGATCGAGTTGGATCAATGCATTCGGTATTTCGGTAGATTTAAAGTAAGCAACCACTAATGACGATGTCCACGGGAACGATGATTCCCCAACATATATACATATATACACACACACATATAATATATTCAATATTTAAAAATATATTTATCGTTAGAAATTTTTTATAGAAAAATCAATGATAATCATGACCAAACTCTTCTAAAATAAGCTGACGATTTTTTAGAACATCAAAAACTCATATATTATTTTCAAATTATATTTAACATTTATTATTTAACTACAATATCGTACGAAATTTTCTCACGGGTCAGCTATATTATAATATAATACATTACTTATATAAGGTAGATAAGGTATAATAATATAATAAAGGACAATTACCATTTTCCATGAAGCTGTGCCTTGTGTATTTCTGTGCATGTCAAAGCACGTACCGGACATGCTTTGACATGTACAGAAATTTGACGTTTTAATGTGTAATATCTTATTTTATTGTCTTTTATATGTTTCGGGAAACCCCCGTAGTAACAGAAATTACAGTTGCCAGCTTCATAGATAATATCTGCCAAAAAATTAGGATGTGTTTAATTAAAAGTCTAAATCGGATTTTATCGCGTTTATTTGTTTAAAAACTTTACAGTTTTACGATTTCTCAATTAAATTATTTCTTGAATTAATTGTTATATACGCTGCTTTTTATACAATTATAAATTATTACTTTTAACCGTTCCTATTCACACAGAATGAACTTTTTGTGTCTGGAAATCGTGCTTTGTTCTTATTTTCCTTGGGTTCAATTAATTTCAGAACTGGCTCCCAAGCTGGTGGTACGTTCCAACCATCCTCTCTATTGAAATTAGGATGTTTTTTGATTTCAATAGCCTCGCGAATCATCCTTGGTAGGAATCGGTGTTCTTTAGCGAGAATTTGTGGCTTATCAAATCTGATATAGTGGTTGGTACCTTGTTGAGTATGTTGTTGTTGGTGTTTAATGTCAGCTATGTGTTCTTTGATGTGTGTCTCTATACTCCGTTTAGTTTGCCCTATATATGAGAGACCACATTCACAGACTAATTTGTAGACCCCTGCATCTTGTAAAGCTATTTGGTACTTAACAGATGGTAATAATTGACTTATCTTCGTTTGCGGCTTGCAGTAAGTTTTGATTGAAGCTCGCTTCAAGATGTAGCCAATCTTGTCAGTGATTCCTGTAACATATGGTAGTACGGCAGGCTGGCGCTCAACTGTGGCAGTCTTCTTCCTCCGGAATCCGTGACGCTGTCGCGGTGCTCGGAGCTTGTTGTCTCGCAGTACCTACTGATATGCTGTAGCTCTGCGTCCAGGTGTTTTTCGTCACAGATCCCGCGAGCTCTCTGAAACAGAGACAAACCAACGGCAGAGAGTTGTGTAGGATGGTGGTGAGAAACTCTAGGCTAATCTCCGGCGTCACCATTGTCCATTGTGTCACCTGTCCCTTGTCTACATACACGACCACACGACACTTATCCACTCCAAGCTGCATCCGCCGCTGAACTCAGTAGTGATTTTTCCTCAACTCCATAAGGCGTGCAGTATTAGGGCCCAGTAGATTGAGGTCATCCATGTAGAGAAAGTGGGAGACTTTAGTACCTCCTCTTTGAAACTGAAAACCTGTGCCCGATCACTCCAGCAGAATACTTAAAGGGTTCAAGGACAAGCAAAACCAAAGCGGGCTCAGACAATTACCCCCAAAAATACCCTTCCGTATTCTGATCGGCACCCGTCAGTCGTTCGCCCTGGAGACAGAGGATCGTAGTCCATTGTCCTACGCAAACCTCAAGGAAGTCTCGAACTACAACGTCGATCTTGTATAGCTCGAGGATCCCAGAAGCTATGATAAGGTACCGAGTCGAATGCCTTCTTGTAGTCAAACCAGGAGTAGAGAAGTAGCGTTCGAAAAGATGGCCCACAACCAAGGCCGTCGCCAAGGAGGGGGCACGAGGGGCAGTTGCCCCCCCCCTAGAGATAAAATAATAAGCGACCAAAGTGCGAGCAATTGACTTCCTTACCTATTAATAAATTCCGCATCGCATGACAAAACGTAAATAAATTGATAAGGCTTAATGTATATTGTAGAAAGTATTGAAATATTCAGAATCGGACAGCCGTTCACCAGCATTCACGTTAGTTTTGTATAATTTGTATGCGGCATACCTAAATAAAGTAAAAATTATTGTTACGAACATACAATTTTAATTAGTTTTGTGGACAATGCCATCTGTAAGTGTTCATAAGAAACACCTACAGTTGAATAAATCGACTACAATCCTTGTAAAATCTAGTATTGCTACTCGACGCTAGATGGCGCTTGTTCAATGAACTCTCTGGACTCCAGACTCTGGAATTTGGTAGCAGTTACAAAACCAGGTAGAATGTTACCGCATATTCTAGTATGATGTTCGTTTGGGTATGTAAAGACGTGAGGCGCTGCGAGCGAGTCACTTTTTAATTGGAAGCGATCAAAAAACAAGCAAAACAACACTCAAACAAATTCCTTTCCCGAAACGGAAAAAGCGTTGAAAATTTTGATCGCTTTACCATGCACGACCAGATAGAGTAGAGCGATCTCTTAGCAGCCTCAGAAGACTAAAAACATGGCTAAGAAGCACCATGGCACAAGATCGCCTTAATGGTCTAGCCATGATGAGTGTACACAGAGCTATAATAAATAAAAACCTAAATAATATTAATGATAAACTGGTTGAAAGTTTTGCAAAAAATCCCCGCAGGTTATGTTTTAAGTAAATATTATTTTTGTTAAAATAAATAATTATTACTGTGTTTAAAAGTTTGATTTAGTTATTGTGCTGTCGAGGGCTTGTGAAGTTTTAAACATTGATATTAGAACTGTTCTTATTACAATCATCATCGAGGATCGAGGCAAAGACTTCCATAGTGTAACACTTCATGCTCTCGGCGTTCATATTTTTTATCCTCTATAATATTGCCCCATTGCCCCGTTCGTGGATAAAAAAAATCTCATTTCAATGTGCACATTAAGTGCCATAGAAATGAGAATTTTGATTTGAGATTTTGAAAAGAGAAAAGAGAAAAGGAAAATGAATGTGCGAGATACTCTGATCTGAGTGGACGGCACCTAGTTAATGCACCTAGTCCTACTCGGATCCGAGTGGCCGGCAGCGAATGTGTTAATCAATCCCATTTACAGGCACTTCGTTATGAACGCTCTTCCTTTGCGTTACAACTGTGTAATGCTCTGTAAACAACTTCAGGAGCAGCCTCACGTCGAATCCGTTCGAGCTCTGTAGCGTTGAATACGTACTTTCGTTGGATGTACCGAGCTCTGTCTGCCAAGTTCTATTCCGTGACAATTAAATTTGGCTCAAGCAGCAGCAACGTGGTGCATTTCTGCTCAGTAGCCAGTGCGTCCGGTTTCCTCTCCCACAGCCTTACAATACGCGCGCATGACATTTTTTATTCATATCGTGTGTCCATCTCATGCGGCGTACTTCACCAGCGGCGGGCACCGAATGCTTGGTTCCTTGAGACACTATTTATTATTTATTAATTATTTATTTACTTATTTACTATTTATTACTTAAATATTAATTTATTTATTTACTCTTTGTTGTACACTGTGTCTTATTGCTAATAAGTAATAAGCAATCTCTTCCAGACAACCTTTTGTTGTGAGTAATTTAAACATAGCCGGAGTAAAATGGAAAGTTGTGCATAAATATACATTATAACAATAAGAGATATACCTGGCAGCTGTCAACTGAAATGACGCGTTTTTATATCTTGTCATTGTATTTATTATTTTAAAATGTATTTAAATATAAATATACAACAAAAACAACATAAAAATGACATATAACGCGAAAATAAAATGAAAAAAGCCAGAGGACGACTCGCACAACCAAGATCAAGGGTTTTGTCGTGTTCCGATACAAAATCAAAACGTCAACGAGTCATACGCCCGCCACCAGCTAGCTTGGAGGTTCAGGGACAACGCGCTCCCACAGAAATCCCGCTGCCGGTGGTGCTGTGCGCCGCATGAGATGGACTCAAAAAATGAATGAGAGTGTCATGCGAGCGTACTATGAGGCAACAGGAGGGGGAATTAACCTCACTGCGTATCGTTCAACGATGCTGTCTCTGTTTCAGGCGCTTGAACCAACTGTCACCGTGACCGCACAACGATTATCGGATCAAGTACGAGCCATTCAGCGTTGTCACCTCCTGGATGAATCGATACTTGAGCGGCTGCGTACAAATTTACCACAATTTAATACTGTTAGTCATACTTGTGCTATTCAATCATCACAAAATATGCAGAGACAGGTAACAAATTTGAATGTAATAAATTCTAACAGTGTTGATTTGTCAGTAAATGACCAGGATAATGAGCATATGAAGAGAGCTTTGGAGGATGCTATCTTGAAATATAGAACCATGCCACCTAATATTAGGCCACATTTACCTCGTTTGCCTATACACAGACATAATTTGGCTTTAGTAGGTGCTATGGATAAAATTTTAAAAGAATATTTAGGCAACACTCAAAATTTATCTGATACGCATTCACTTCTGTATTGTGGAGCTGCAGCTGTGTGTAATGTAGCTCATGTGAATTTTCCGTCAAATAAAACAACTTTACCATCTAACACACCTCCAGCTTGGCAAGTCAGAATTGAAAAACGAATACATTTAACCAGAACCCTAATAGCCAAATTAATATGTTTCAGGAATGGTAATAGACGCCAGAAAATTATGCGATTTATACACCAAGCTTTTGCGGGTACAAATATAACATCAAGCGAGTACATAAATTCAGTCGCAGATCGCATTGATTTTCTGAAACAAAAACTCTGTGCATGGGCAAAGCGCATAAAGCGGTATAAAAAACGCAGGGATCGATATTATCAAAATAGCATTTTTCAAAGCGACCAACGAAAAGTATACAGGAATTGGGAACAGTGCACTACTAATGTGGTCAATGATGATTTACCGGACCGAGACGCGATAACAAATTTTTGGCGAAATATTTGGTCGGATCCCATTGACCACATTGATAGTGACTGGATGAGTGTTGTCAGGAGGAGGTGCAACTCACTTCCACAAATGGAACCAACCACAATCAGTCCAGATGATGTAAGTCGTGCAATCCGTTCCTCATCGAATTGGAAATGTCGTGGAAGGGATGGATTGCACAACTTTTGGCTTAAATGGTTTCGTAGTTCACACCCCGTCTTGGCAACTCAATTTCAGGATGCCCTCATTACGGGTTCACTTCCAACATTTATGACAACTGGTTTCACATTCCTGTTATACAAATCGGGAAGTACCACTGATCCAAAAAACTACCGTCCCATTACTTGCTTACCAACCATCTATAAGCTACTTACATCCATTCTTGCTACTAAAATTATGAAACATATAACGACAAATAATATTTTGGCTACAGCTCAGAATGGATGTAAGTCAGGTAGTCGTGGTACTAAAGAACTTCTCCTCATAGACATGACTATTTGCCAACAGGTACGTCGAAACCGGAAAAATTTGGCTGCCGCTTGGATTGACTACAAGAAGGCATATGATTCAGTGCCACATTCATGGCTTATGGAGACCATGAAGTTGTATAGGATTGATACAACTTTGTGTTCTTTTTTAGGCTCATGTATGGAGCAGTGGACCACGTATCTTCAGTATCCTGGCGGCATCAATGTTCCTGAATCGACCAAACCGATAAGGATCAAGCGGGGTATTTTTCAAGGCGATAGTTTGAGTCCATTGTGGTTTTGTCTGGCCATGAATCCTTTAAGTACTTTATTAGAGGATTCAGGGTTAGGCTTTCACCTTCGTAAAGGAGGCAAAGCAATATCTCACCTTTTTTACATGGATGATCTGAAGCTGTTCGCATCCAAACGACCAGAGTTATACAAGTTGCTAAAAATAACAGAAACTTTTAGCACTTGTATAAAAAATGGAATTTGGTGTGGATAAATGCGCTTTCATCCATGTAGAAAGAGGTAGAATTATCTCATCAGAAAATTTGCAACTTACCAACTCTTTGTCTCTTAGATCTCTCAACGAAGGTGAAACCTACAAATATCTCGGAATGTCAGAGGCATTGGGCATTGATGACGGAGCCATGAAACAACTGATTAAGGAACGATTCTTTGGCCGGCTGAAGAAAGTGCTTAACAGCTTTTTATCGGGCGGTAACAAGGTACGTGCCTTTAACAGTTGGGTTATGGCCTTAATCGTCTATACTCTATACCTTCGGCATTCTGAGATGGACTCAAACTGAGTTAGATTGCCTTGATCGCAAAGTCCGTAAAATGTTAACAATATACCGAATGCATCACCCTCGTTCATCTTTGATGAGATTATACATCCCACGAAAATGTGGTGGTCGAGGCTTTTTAAACGCAAAAGACCTCCACAATCGTGTGGTGTATAATCTCCGAGAATATTTTTTAAACATCAAAAACGATATGCACAAGGATGTTGTTGTCGTTGATAAGGGCTTTACTCCGCTGTCCTTAGGCAAAGAGAAATGGCGTAAACCTATAGTAATGAGTACCATTGACCGCGTGACCATATGAAGGAACAAAGAACTACATGGTCGGTTCTACAAAGCTCTGACAGATATTGATGTAGATCAATCCAGTTCTGTGTCCTGGCTACAACACGGGAATTTGTTTGGGGAGACTGAAGGTTTTGTCTGTGCAATTATGGATGAAGTTATCAAGACGAACAATTACCGGAAACATATCATGAAAGATGGAACTCCAGACATATGCCGAACATGTCGTAAGCCTGGCGAATCCATCAGACATATTGTTTCCGGTTGTGGTCGTCTTGCTAACGGTGAGTATTTGCACAGACATAACCAAGTAACCAGAATTATCCACCAACAACTTGCTCTTCGATATGGCCTCGTTGAAAATGAGTTACCGTACTATAGATACAATCCAACGCCATTTCTTGAAAATAGTCATGCGTTGCTCTACTGGGATCGGTCTATTATCACTGACAGATTTATTGCAACCAATAAACCTGATATAGTGCTAGTAGACCGATCAACGCGCCGAGCTATTATTGTTGATATTACAATCCCGCATGACGATAATCTCGTAAAGGCGGAAAAAGAAAAATTAAGTAAATATTTAGACCTTGCCCACGAGATTACCGCCATGTGGAATGTGGACTCAACAATAATTGTTCCTATTGTTGTGTCAGTCAATGGCCTATTAGCGAAGAGTTTCGACCAACACCTTAAGAAACTCTCGCTCGACTGTTGGATCAAGGGTCGGATTCAAAAGGCGGTGTTACTTGAAACGGCCCGCATTGTGAGGAGGTTCCTCAGCCTGGAGCCTTAACCACCGATGGCCTGGGACTCAACCTGCCACCGGAGGAATACCTTTTTTATATTTTTAAATATTTTTATTTGTATTTTTTATAAATATATTTAAAAATGTAATTATAGGGAAAAATGTTGAATAAAAGAAATATACAGAGATATACATATAATAAAAGTAATAATAAAAATACAGATATAATATAATTTGACTGAACCGTTGGCGTAGTTTGCAGTGACCCTGTTTTCTGCTATAAGGGTTGTGGGTTCGATTTTCGCCCCGAGTCTGGGTGTAATATATGTTTCTTTATATATTATGTATTATTTATATGTATATTTATTTAAAAAAAATGTATATCAGTCGGCTGTTACCTAAAACATACCTTAGGGACAGACGACCTTGTGTGTGTGTTAAACATATTTATTTATTTATTATTTAATATATAATAAAAATAACGCATAAAATTAATCCTTATTTTCTTCCTCTGTAAAAAACAAGTTAAACAATGAAGGTCTGAAAAAACTAAAGAGATACATATAGGTATAATATAATAATATGAGAAACGAAAATAATTTACCTGATTGTTCTTCCAGCGACTCATTGACAAAACCCGGTAATTGATCTCCATCGAACCAATGAAAATCATATTTATCATCTTGTACTTCGACACAACGACGGTCCTAATTGTTCGTAGCAGTGCGCGTAGAGTGCGCAGTCGGTCTCACTCAGTCTCATGCGCGTAGATAATGCTCTCGCGCTCCCACTCACAGAGATATTAAAATTTAGTTTAGGGGATGATTGGCCCCTTGGATCGGTCTGTTTTCTTGCCAAAGGTTTTAAAATAATTGTCGGATGAACATATATAAAAACTAGCGGCCCGCCCCGGCTCCGCCCGGGGTATTGCAAATGATATATCATTTTCGTGAGGGATACTCACACCACATACTGGCGCCATCTGCTCCACCACCATGCAAAACCATATTGGTTTGTAGTACATGCTATGTATCAGAGATGGCGCTGTATGTGAAAAATGATTTTCCCTGTTTCCCTCCTTTTCTGTTGAAATTTTTCCTGAATTTTTTTCTGAACCTCACGGAGCCTAAGACCTTTCCAACGAATGCAAAACCGTGGAAATCGGTTCGTGGGTTTTGGAATTATAGCGTCAGGAAGGAAAACCCGACTTATTTTTATATTATAGAATTGCGACTATAATTTGAGATTTAAACTATCCTATCTCTCAAGTTGGATCGAACTGCACATGGTGTGCGAATTTTATTATAATCAGTTAAGTGGTTTAGGAGTCCATTGAGGACAAACATTGTGACACGAGATTTATATATATTAAGATGGAGCGTCAGAATTTACGTGAAGTTAACTAATTATTTTGAGACCCTTAAGGCGTCTGCCAAGCAATATGGCCGACGGAAAGAGTCTGGGAGTATTGACAATTTATTTTTAACTATACACTCGGAAACATATATGAAAATCAGCCATGAGAATTTACGTGAAGTAAGTAATGTTTTTATGTACCTTGATTACCTGATACCTGGAAATTGGCCGTTTGACCAAGCTAGCAGGTAGGCATACGATCATAGTACATACTAACACTACTCAATCGTCCACATTTCATCCGTCAGAAAATACGTGACGTCTGGCGGCCCTGGGATCTTGGACTATTACTCCATTGTAAAATTGTCTAGAAGTCTTTATTGATATTAAAAACAGCATTAGAGATACTATTGTGTAAATTTGAATACCATCTGGATACGTGTGATAGGGATCAGAATTGCAACGAGTTATTGTAGTAATGAAGATAGAAAAGAGCAAAGGTCACAACACGCCTCCTTGAGGAACACCGGCATGGACATCGCACCAAGATGAGAAATATCGAATATGCTGCCGGCGGCCACGAAGATAATTATTAAAACAGTCAATTGCTGATGAAGAAATGTTAAGAGCTAAGTAAGTTTATTTTTTAATTATTAAGAATTTTTAGAACTAATTTAATTATTTACCAAAAATGATAACAATTTTTATCCGATCTTTCTAAAATGAGTATCAGATCGGATCTCAGCATATAACTTTCCAAAGTAGATATGAATAATGGTATCGATGAAACATAAGATAAATATAAACTTATAAATAATTCAAATGGTGAAAACAAGTTAATAATAATTGCTATAACATTAAAAATTATGGAAATAATTAAAAAAATCAAAAAACCCGACTGCGTAAAATACTCTTATTATAAACTAAAAAGAATAAAACAATTTACTAGCTTTCATTTGATACCCATATTGCTATAGTAAGAAAAAAAAATTCAACTCCCCCCTCATTCCGCCATTTGCGGGCGCCATTTTGAAAATTTATATAGCCTATGTCACTACTACAATTTAGACAAATCCAACGACACCTCATATGTCAAAAACCGTCCAGCCGTTTGGGCTGTAGGGCGTGCCAAAGAAATGGACATACATACATACATACATACATACATACATACATACATACATACATACATACATACATACATACATACATACATACATACACTCGAAAAACATAACCCTCCTTCTGTCGCAGTCGGGTAAAAAAGACGCAAATTTTCAATTAAATTAATATTTATTAAAATATTGTAATATACTACACTCGTATACATTTTAAGTATTATAAAGTATTAAATATAAACATTCATAATAACAGTCTTAAAATTTTAATTATTCGCTCTCTATTCGCTGGGTGCGTGACCCTAGCGCCATTTAACGATACGGTGGCTCTTTTGAGAAAATAAACATGTTTTGGATGTCAAATAGCTATTGAAAAAATAAAATAAACTTGAAAAAAAATTTTTTTTACCTAATTTAAAATGTGATATATTACACAGAGTGAATATTAAATTTAAAAAAAAATCCGTGGGTCAGCTAAAAACAGTAAGTAAAATAATTACAACACCTAAAACAAGTCTCAATAAGTAAATTAGGTTACGCAGTGTTAAAATCTGTTAAAATGTTTATTGTAAAATTAATGCCATCAAAAACATAACTTGTAAAAAGAAACCAAGTCTCGCAACTCACTTCTTTTTCCGTAAAAAGTTGTGAGATCCATGTAATACCAAGTCAGCTAATTTATTCAAACCCTACTTAAGGGTTCTTCTGTTTTAAGTTATTACGTTAGTAGCTAACCTAACAACATCGTATAGTGATCATATCAATATTAAAAATCTTTGATGTTTTAAATAAATAGACTGACTTGGCAATTTGTGTCGTTTCATTGCGAAGTTCCTATAGCCACCTTCCAGCTCTATTATCAGATCAGACCCTGGTAACCATTTAAAAACAAAGTATTCGTTAAGACGAACCAAACGAGCCGAAACTCGATGGGGTTGCGTCGTTTCATTACTGAGTTCCTATGACCACATTCCAACTTCATCACCAGACCATGGTTACCATTGAAAGACAAACTTACTCGTCTAGAGGACTCAAACGGGCCCAAAATCCTTCCTTTGGCTACCTTCTAGCTCCTCCATCAAATCAGCACCATGTAATCATAATATTGCATTGTCGCATGATTTACTATTATTTTGGATCAAATTTAATTTGCAAGATTTGATGACAAATATCGAGACAGGTGAAACAAAATAAAAGCTTGTAAAAAGTGAGTTGACACATCCAGCGCAATGAAGTAAGTTAGCGCAATTGCGCGGCGCCTACTACTTAGCTTTATGTTGTCGGTTTTTTTTCGTATAAAAATTTACTCTCATCAAGAAGTTATAGCTTTAAAATACAAAAGTTATTTTGAGTCCTTATTTTCTATATTTATTTTTATTTATTTAATGTTAATATACATTAATTAACAGTTATTGCTGTTATGACTCACTTAATCAATCAGGTGCATTCTAATAATGACATAATTATATGAACTCAAAATTGATGATCACGCTGGCGAAATGGTGCGCGCTGTTGTATATTAAGCGGGAGATCCCGGGTTCAATCCCCGGCAGAGTAAATTTTCTTTCTCTAATCTGCTTTGGTGGAAGTCTTTGGTAGTGGCTAGTTACCACCCTATCGGCAAAGACGTGCCGCCAAGCGATTGAGCGTTTTGCTACAATGCAGTGTAGAAACCGATTAGAGGGATAGGTTTAATATAGCTGCCAACTGAATAAAATAAAATAACTTACGTACGGGAAGCGTGGAAGCCGTGGAGCGGGCAAATCACCTCAGCCAGTCGCGGTTATGATTTATTAGTGTTCTTTAATACTTTGCGTGATTTTGGTACAGCTACATAAGACATGTCCCATTCTTGCTTTTTCATTCCGTTGACCATTTTACAGGCTACCTTTGAAGATAATTATATCTAGGTACCTATCTACACCTATTATTCCACTATGTTATACTTGTACGGGTACATTGATTCATTCACTGCAAATGTAACTTTGTAATCCTATATATTTATATGGGATTACAAAGTTATTTATGCAGTTGGTGTATCTAGAAAACTGGACCGAAATTGCAAAATATTTGAATTTTTCCTTGGTTTATATACTAAACACTAATGGTATTCTAAATTTGAAGCTTTTGTGTCTGCTAGAAGTGCCTTAGAGTTTTGATGATCGGTCAGTCAGTGAGTGACAAAATTCGAAACTTTGACTAATTATAATTCTTAAACTACTGGTTCAAATTGAATGAAATTTGAAATATACCGTGTTTATACAATGCCTGCTTGGGTATTGAAAATTCAGACTTCTAGTTTTATCCAGAACGAAGTTATAGGGGGTCGAAAATGGCCTGAGTTGCTTCGAGAAAAGATAGTACGGCCGTGCCACTTTTTTTTTGCTCGACTTGGCGGAGGCACTGCCGTGCCTCCAGATATTGAATACAAAATCATTATTAACAAATAGCTCGATTTAACATAATTATATATTTACGAATGTATCTTAAATTTTAATTTTTTTATATTTTTAATAAATTACGATAATATAAATAAAAATAAAATTAAATAAAACAGGTATTGCTAAATCATTAACTATATCAAATAATATGTCTTAATTTTTTAGTCGAGTAATTCTATTAATCTAAATATTTTAATCAAAACTAAATTTTATTACGTACCTACTCATAGCTGCGGATTCGTTGACTTTACATCTTCTATAAACTGATAGAAAAATAGTTGGAGCGTATTTAGGACTTGATTCAACATCTGATTTTTCGGTTAATAATACGGTTGTAGGTTATAGTAATACTTACTTTTGCCTTTTAACAGCAGTTATCCATTTTTTTCGCTGATTTAATTTCCACTTGGCAACCGGAAACTTATAAAATTTACAATTACTATTTCTACTAGTATTTTTGCAATCGACTACACAACAACTTTGATGACCCATTTTATTTTATTTATTTAATTAAACTGACACACGGTTTTATATTTATGGTCATAGAAAATAAAGTGCCACCCGTAGTTCAATTTTGTCCGCAACGGGCGCTGACATCACCTTTGTGTCCCCCACTATGCCTTACGCACCCAGGGAATATCAGTGTCATTTTCACATACACATTCATCCGGATGATATTTATTGTAAAAACATTGAAAAGTGAAAACGCAAAGTTTTGTCACATACTACACATTTGATAAAGCTTATATTATTACACATTTGAATTATTTATTGATCAAAATAACAAATTATTTAATAAAAATAAATTTGGAAAAAAAATGAGTCGTGTGGACTTGAACTATAAATTCATTTTTCTCCAAATTGAAAGCGAAGCGCGTCTGTCTTACCATTTCACCTAGTTATTGAGGGGAGACTACTCTAAAACATAATTATGTAAAAAAATCAACGGAATCTGTGATTCCTAAGTTTGATACTCCACTTGTAAGAGTTATCTCGTTGTTGGCAATCAACGTAATAAGAGCATATCAGGATATCCAAAAAATTTTGTAACAACATGATTTTGCCTCAAACGGGATTACACATACATACATAAGACATATGCTTGTAGTAGGTAACTAACTCTATATCACGAATTTTTAAATATTATTTTATAAAAAAAGAGACAATATACATATATATAATAAACAAGTAAGTTCTGAATTATTCATAGATTTAAAAACATGCATAGGTACTTATTATTTTTTACAGCTAGTGTTAAAAAAATATTTTCATTTCATAACGTAACACATACATTTCATAAGACATTTCATAACATAACGTAATTCCCCGAAGAAAACAAATGTTGCTGTCATCGATAAACTTTTTCCTTTTTTTACAGATGGGAAAACTTTGTTAATTTTTGTCGAACATTATTTAAAAAAAAAAAATCTGAAATGTACATAATAGATTCATTTTTTACAAGCAATTTGAAGAGTTTTTTTTTTAAATAATTAAATTATTCATTTCTCTTTTTGATCTGAAATAATAACAATGTGTGGATGAATAAAGTGGAGAATAAAGTTACTCCTTGCAATACCGCAGTATGAAACGAGACATTATTATCATTATAATTATTATAGATTTACGAAGGCAGGAAGACTATTGTAACAAAATCAAACCACTTTTATAAGTGTTATTGTTTGCAACCAGAGCATACTAGTGTTACATCGGTTGAATTGCTACAATCATCGTTCGTAAGTCCATAAAATATTATTAAGTGCCACAAATCAATATATCTTTACACGATTCTCTGATTTGCAAAATTCAACAAATATAATGTTTATATTGTAGTGTTTAATTCTAGGGCCTATTTCATGTGAGTAATAATATTATAGTATTTATATTTAAATACACAGGAGCTCGATATTTCCTAGATTTTAAAATAAAAACATTAAATTATTTGATGAAAGTGATGATTTGAATAATGTGGGGTCCATCAGCTTTTCGAGCACTTCCTTTTTTTTGTAGAATATTTACATATAAATTATAATTATAAAAAATTAATTATATTAAGTAGTTAGTAGGGAAGTAGTAGTAGGTAGGTCGGGGAAAATTTTACTTTGTATTTTATATACAAATTCAAGACTTTTTTTTAAGTTTACTACGATTAATTTTAATCAGTGTTGGCATTGTTTTAAACAATTGTTTAAAACAAGTGTTTTAAACAGTGTTTAAAACACATAGAAAAAGTATATGTGTTTAAAACGTGTTTTAAACACGCGTAAAAAACACTAATGGTTTTTTTTTCTTTTTTTACGTGTAGTGATTAATTTAACGCATCATAATTTTTTGGTTGATATTATCTATGAAGCTGGCAGCTCTGATTTATATTACTGGCCTTACTTTTCCGAAACATAAAAATAAGGGGCAGCTCGTGTGTTCGGATGGACGAAACTTGAGAGTGTGATAATATGTGTGTATCAAATATTAACTGCTCGATCGAGAATCTATTCTAAATAGTCGATTATTTCAAGACAAAAGTTGATTCTCGAGTAGAATCGGAATCGATTTTGTCATCCCGATTTTTTGTTCGAATTACGTTACAAATTGTTTTTTAATACGATATTGTACTGTAGTTTACTAATGTTGTGTGTTAATCAATTAAAAATGATGAGAGGACGTAAAAAGAATCCGCTTTGGCGACATTTTAGTAATTTGCTGGAGATGGTGAAAAAATGGAACATTAGGTATCGAACTTTGTATGGGAGATCGAAAACGAAACTTCATTTGCGAGGGTATGTTTCTTGGGGAAAGTTTTTCAGTATGACAAGCAGATCAGGGTGTTAAAATATCATCGATTGCTCCAGATTCACTCAGTATAAGAGCCGAAACACATAACGGCGTTGCGGCGCCGCAACGCTAAAATCGGCGGTGGCGTCACCGCCAATTTTAGCGGCGCGGCACCGCCAATTCCGGCGTTGTGACGTCATACTTGTTGACCATGATTTATTGACATTTTGTGTCTATTTTTATATTTTATTTTTTTGTGTCTTTATTAGACATGGGTATCTCAATGAATTTTTATGAACTGCAGATAAGCTCATGAGCCATATGCTTGAACCGGAGCTGTGAAACGGCTCACAGTTCAGCTCAATTGTTGTTATAGGTATTACTTTTAACCACTTTTAACTATTAGATTTACAGCTAATTTATGACTCAGTTCAAAAATGACATGTATGATGTACCGAAATTATAAATATGTAATAAAGCAGCGTTTCGAAAAGTTATTATAGTGATATTTTTTCTATCTTACACAATTATAGGGGAATGCTAATTTCATGCATATGATAAACGCTAAAGTGAGTTTCTTTGTTTGTTACGCTTTCACGCTTTAACTATTCACCTGAATTACGATCATCATGAAATTCTGCATACCAGTTGTCTGGGGTACAGAAAAGGACATAGAGTACCTACTTTACGTACCGACTACTAGCTGGTAGCTGTACCACGCAAGCGGAGCCGCGGGCGAAAGGTATTTATTTATATTTAATCTATAGAACGAATATAAAGGTAAGATATTAATTTATGTATTACTTTATTTAAATCTTGTTTAGGCTTTATAAGACAAATTTTTTTTTTAAATCCTACCTGTATAAAAAAAATTATTGACAAAAATCTTTACGATCGAACATAGAGCTGATATTGAAATTGTACGATAATTCAACGCGCACAACATAATTTTGCGAATTTTTATTTTTTTCGTTCAAATGTCATCGAAATGGAAATTGTAACTAATATATACTAATATCCACAATAAAAAATCACGAAGAACTGGTTACCCTACAACAACGCTCTTTTTCGCGGCGCCGCAACGCAAACTGCCGATTTTAGCGTTGCGTCGCCGCAACGCCGTTATGTGTTTTGGCTCTAACAGAGTAGATTTGATGTGGTTGTTTTACTAATAAGATATATATACTATTATAATTATATAATTTATTTAAAATCTTATTTAAAACAATGTTTTATTAATAATTTATTTAAAACAAAGTTTTCAAACATGTTTAAAACATGTTTTAAACAGCTGCATAAAAAACATCTTAATTTTTTTTTTAAAACAATGTTTTTTTTTAATATTCTGTTTTAAACAGGATGTTTTGTTCTTTAAAAAAAAAACTGCTTTTTTTCCAACCCTGCTTTTAATATAATATATCGCTGTGTAAATTTGTTCGATAACTTGTTACCATTTTGTAGGTAGTGACTAGTCATCCCGTTTCTGTAGAAATCTTAGAGAAGTAGTTTTGACAGTCTCTTAAGGGCCCACAGTACCTCAATTTGCTTCGTATGATCATGTATTATATCAACATGATTGCAGCAATCCGTTTGAAATTCATATATATAGCAAAGTTAAGGACTAATCCTAACGACGACTAGCGGCGAAAACACGATTTCGTAAAATTTTCTCGATAGAAAAAAATCGCGAAGATTCCTCTAAAAAAAAATTTTAAACGGGTATTATTCAAGAAATACTTTTTATTAGAACTTTATACTTTGGATTACAATTGTACTACAGATAACGCAGGTCCCTGTAGCTTTACTTTTTTAATAAATGTATTGTATTCACTGTAAAACGAAATTACCTAAACTACCGCACGTATAAACCTTTTTATCTTGGACGCCTATGCTTCCCGGCCTCAACCTCAGTATCACTGATACTGTATACTATTATATACTCTTTGCTCAGTATCGCTTCGGCCACAGAACATACATACCCTGACGGGTATTCGGTACGGCTTCGGCTTTCGAAGGGGAAAAGGTTGTGTCGCTTGCGTTCAGCCGCCAGCGCACACACACAGACGCATACGTACACGTAGAAACTAGCCGTTCCGCGTGACATAATAATAATTATTTTTACACGCTTTTTATTAGCTTCACCTGTATGTTTGTTTGTTTGTAATATTTGTTATTATGTTATTGTTCTTAATATTTTATTTGCTGATAATTTACTGTTTACAATTTCATGCTGTTACTAGACTAGACTTATCTTATTCCTAAAAATAATTATACAGCTATTTGTTATAAATGTTCCTGAAACAACTATGTCCTCGCACCAATGTTTTTGCACAACATATCGAGCACACTCTCAATGAGGGCGGTATCTCTGTGATGAATCGCCATCTTGAGACTGTGCTCGAGGATTTCCTTGTCTGTGGTCCCCGTTGGCCTCGCCGCAAAGCGACCGATTGCGTCGTCGCAGCCATCGGTGTAATAGACACAGGTGTTGGTGTGTCTAGTCACCGCGACTACAACGTGCGAAACGCTGTCGTGGATTCGGAACCTCCTCGTCTCATTCTGGAGAACGATGACGTCCTCGAAGGTCTGGCCTTGCGCCTCATGGAAGGTAAAGACGCGCTATCCCTCACCGGACTCATATCCCTGGTCAGTCAGCAATCTCTTCTCCTCTTGCGTAATGACCAGGTACAGAGTCCGATCCATTCCTAATGGGATACGCGCGCCTGTGAGGCTCTCCACTCGCAATGATCGGATTTTGGCACTGGAACTATATATGGTGTCGTAGACTTTGTTGACGCCAAAGGCGACATCCTTGAGTTTGCGATGCTTGCATGACAACTCGCACGAGATGGTTGTTAGCAGGGTAGGCCTGCAGTACCGCATTTCGAACAGATTGTCCCTGTCAATATACGGCAGCTGGTTTATATCTCCGATGAGGATCACCTTCTCCGCACCGGATGGTCGGGCGGACAATACTATGGCTTCGAAATGGTTCTTAAGGGCCTCGTCCACCGTTAGGCGGGTGATTGTCGAGCCCTCGCGAAAACCATTTACCTAAACGGAGGCCATAGTGCGCAACTTTTGCTTGGCTTTGTTGCCATAGCGGTGCGCCAGTTTTTCTTTTAAGTCTTTGGCCACCTCGACTGTGGTCGTGATCACGAGAGAGCACGCTCTCATCGAAGTCCCTGACTATGCGAGCTATCTTGCCGCATCTCGGTACCCTATTTATCCATTCCAGCGATGGTAAACCCCAGGTCACTGACAGTAACGACAGCGGGCTGAAGATACGGCGCGCTGCTACCGGGGCCAGACTGCTGGAGCTGCCGAAGGGGCAGACCCCGGAAGTGGCGGGATGCCTGGTGGAAGCCATGCAAGAGGCGTTAGGCAGCATGGCGAAGGTCGTCCAACTCAAGAAGCTCGCGTGTCTGCGTGTTTCTGGGCTGGACGACTCTGTCTCCTGCGAGATGGTGGCCACTGCGGTAGCGGCGATGGGTAAGTGCGATGCCGGCACAATAAAGACTGGCGCAATCGTGGTCGGACCGGGTGGGTTGGGGTGCACAGTCGTGCGATGCCTGATCCCAGCTGCCAAGGCCTGGCCGAGGCTGGCAGGCTCCTAGTCGGCTGGACCTCGGCCAGAGTGCAGGTATTAGAGCAGCGCCCCATGCGCTGTTTTAAATGCTTGGGAATCGGGCACACTCGCCCGACCTGTCCGGCTGCGGTTGACCGCAGCGGCGCGTGCTTCCGGTGTGGCGTGGATGAGCACATTGCTCGTAACTGCACCGGGGCACTGCGCTGCGCCGTTTGCGCCGATGACAGCAAACCGGCGTCTCATATAATGGGGGGACGGGAGTGCCGCCCCCCAAAATCGAGGGTTAGAGCGGTCGCAAAGGCCCCGACCGCTCCCCAAAGCTCATCGCACCAGGTAACGGAGGAGACTGCGGCTATGTCATCATGACCTGCCGCAGCTTTCCCCGTTCGCCGGTCCGTGGTGCAGCGGAGATAGAGCGTTCACGGTGCCCGTGAGCGCTCTATGACCGAAAGCGGCCCGCGTAGACGAGCCAACCGTCGGGGCGTCACGGAGGCATACGCCAGCGATCCCGTGGCGTCCTTGTGCGACGATGAGGGCACCGCTGGGTTTTAGTGGGTATTCTGACTTCGCAGTCAGCGAGTCCCACATACCCGTCACCTTCGGGCGGCGGGATACGTAAACGTATTTCCCAGCGTAAAAAAAAGGTCACTGACAGTAAGCCGGCTTCCCGGTCGTTCGAGATGGTTTTCGTCATTTGAAGTATCCGGTCCCCCAGCATCACTTTCGTGCATCAGGCCACTGCCACCACCGGGTCCCCTTCGGGTGTATCGAAGGTCTGTGGCTCATCATCTGTCCCCTCAGACTCGACCGCGCTCACGAAGCCTGTAGTGGTGTTGTATACAGCCAGAAAGGAATTTCTATTTCAAATGGCTATCTCACTCTCTGTCGTTTAATTATAATAAATAAAATAAAAACAGGTACCTATTTTGTTCATTTTTATTAGACAAGCTAAAATGGACGTTTGAAGTAGCCAACGAGTGTCAGTTTTTTGTTTTACCAAATATTAATATTAAAATAATATGTTAATAATCAAATTTAAAAAATATGCCTATTTAAATATCATATGACAGAATTTAATAATTTATAATTTATAATTATTAATGTTTTTGTTTGTTAGGAAATAAATAGGTACCTACTTAATAAACAAAATAAAAAATCAGTTGTTTTTATATGACTAAACATTTTATTCATTATTATTAGTAGGACCTCGCGTATAATAATTATTTTACTAGGTAAAACTTATTATACTGGTTATAACTTATTTATAAAAAAAAAAATATATATATATATATATATATATATGTATGTATGTATGTATGTATGTATGTATGTATGTATGTATGTATGTATGTATGTATGTATGTATGTATGTATGTATGTATGTATGTATGTATGTATGTATGTATGTATGTATGTATGTATGTATGTATGTATGTATGTATGTATGTATGTATGTATGTATGTATGTATGTATGTATGTATGTATGTATGTATGTATGTATGTATGTATGTATGTATGTATGTATGTATGTATGTATGTATGTATGTATGTATGTATGTATGTATGTATGTATGTATGTATGTATGTATGTATGTATGTATGTATGTATGTATGTATGTACGTACGTACGTACGTACGTACGTACGTATGTATGTATGTATGTATGTATGTATGTATGTCCATTTCTTTGGCACGCCCTACAGCCCGAACGGCTGGACGGTTTTTGACATAATTATGAGGTGTCGTTGGATTTTTCTAAATTGTAGTAGTGACAAAGGCTATATAAATTTTCAAAATGGCGCCCGCAAATGACGGAATGAGAGGGAGAGTTGAATTTTTTTTTTCTTACTGTAGCAATATGGGTATCAAATGAAAGCTAGTAAATTGTTTTATGCTTTTTAGTTTATAATAGAATACTTGTTATACTGTGTGTATATTCACCTAATAATGTAGGTAGGTTTTTAGTTTTTAGTTTATAATAAGAGTATTTTACGCAGTCGGGTTATTTGATTTTTTTAATTAAGTATAAGTATGCTTACTTAAAAACAGCTTTTGTTTTTGTTTGTTTACTTTTGTATTAGTGTGCAGAAAGTATTAATAAATAAATAAATAAATATAGCTAGTCTAAAATATAAAAAAAGCAATTTAATTATGGTTAAAAAGTATGGTAAATTCAATGGCCACCCAAGCTTCAGCTAGGATTACGAGTCAATGTTTGTTATATAATAATAATACATTTTATTTACAGATCATAAAATAAAATGGACGAAGACGACTTGTCAAGGCAACCGGCAGGTAATGATTTTCTATTATGACACAAAATTTAATACAATTAATTTCTGCTGTAACATTGAATGCAATGCAATGTTAAAAAAGTCATCAATTTTAGAAATGATATGAAATGAATTGAATAAGGTTAATTTTTTTGAGAAAAATTTAAATACTTATGCCGATATCTCAAAAATAGTGACACTTTTACTAAAATGAAAATTAGGCATATAGTAGGTAATGATATGACCTTTCACCAGTTGTAAGGATATCACACTGGGGGCATGGGCTCTTTTTTGCTTGTCATAATAATGGGGGGGGGGGTTGCCAATACTGGCCGCGCTCGGCAAACGTGTTGACGATATATAATAAAAAATGTATACTATGTGAAATTACGATTCAAATGTGCTTCTGATAAAGAAATTTTTGATTTGATTTGATTTACACGTCGACTACCGTTGAATTTTTTAATGATTTTAGACAAAAAATATAAAAAAATATGTCTGTCTGTCCCTGTAAATATCGTACTAATTATGACACATGTAAATAAAACAATAACAGTCAGCTAGTCTCTAATATAAATAGAGGGCGTTACTAAAGTTAATGTGATAGTGATTTGAATTCAGTAGGGTAAGGTGGGGTACAGTGTTACAAAAAAAACAAACTAGAATGTAGCGACAAAAATATTGTTTTAATCAGTTTGTTTTCGGCTTGGATATAAACTATAACAATCTATCTTTAATTAAAATTATTCAAACATGAACATTATTAGCAATTAATTAATTTAAATTTCACTTTAATTAAATCAGTCGATTGTAACACTGAGCCCCGTATCTGGGGTACTTTGTTACAGGGTAAGGGGCACAATGTTACATCATAAAAATAATGTACAAAGTAACAATAAGAAAAAAGTTAACTTTTCTAACGAGTATTGTTTTTATTATAATATTATTTTGAAACGTATATACATCTGCCTGACGTTTGGTCTTTCTTGCTACCAATATTTACAAGATAAAGCACAACTTTAATATCTTTTCGAAGACTTTCTACCATCAGAATTGCTTCTGCCATATCTCTTTCACTATGAAGATCGTAATCTGTCCTCGTCTTACGATTTCGAACCATTTTCTTTTAATACCTAGAAATAGTAAAACACAGTAGTGTGTGTCACACAGTGCCCCGGAGAGGCAAAACGATAAAAAAAAATCAAGTTTATCTTTTAGGTTATGCTTACAAAAAACTACTTAACGTTAATTCGTAACTTAATATACAGTAAATAGAGGAAAACTATCATAACTTACCTAAATATAATACGTCCGGAAAAAAGTAAAAAACTTTGAAATGATTTTTTTCTCGTTTGATCACACAAAACCTTTTTTTGTTTGTTATTTTCTACACGCGGTACAAATTGCGGCAATGACAACTGCTTAAAGATGGGTACTTGTGAGCTTGACAAACGTGTATACCAACATCATAAAAGTGAAAGACAGAGACGGAGATATGTACACTGTAACAGTGTACCCCGTGTAACACTGTACCCCACCTTACCCTACCTCGTGTTTGCTCAGCCGGGACCGACGTCTATATGTGCTATCCAAAGCACGATGCGCAGACCCAGAAGAACCTAGATTAGAAAAAATATTTGTACAAATATCTGCCTCGAGTGGAAATCGAACCGTGGCGGTCGTGCCGCCAGTGTAGAGCACGTGTATTCGTACCACTACAACAGAACGGTTGTCCGGTTCTTATTATAAACATCTGTTAGCGATCGTTACACATTGTGCGGAAAATTATTCATCAACCCGCAGTGGAGCAGCGTAGTGAATTTTGCCTTTACCCAGGAGTGCGACGTTAACAGGCTGATTAAATTCAGTACAGTGTTTTTTCATGTGTACTAAATTATCTAATGTGTTCCCCAAACCTTGTTTTGGATTGAAATGTATTACTGTCGTCTACATTCTAAATTCAATGGGTTTGTACCTAGAATTTAGTAAATAGCCCCGTATTGGTATTTGTACTTTCCATCGCCTGACTGACAACAATTTTAAAGTCAAACAGATAGGATCGCGGCTCAGCTATTAGTTCAATAAATATTTAACTGAATTAATTTAAATTACAATTAATAAATATTACAGGTCCATCGAACTACGGAAACTTTAATAATCTTGATCAATGGAATATTTCAACAAATATGGAAGCCAACCATGACCATAAAGACCAAGGGTACGGCAAGAAGACAAAAATTATGGAATATACAACATTAGAAGCATTGGCAAAATCTGAACTAAAAGATTTACTTACAAACATAAATGACAAAAAAGAAGAGTTTTTACATCTTTTAGAATCTCCAATAGACAGACCTGATGTATATGTGTTGGTTATGGAGTTATTGTCGAAAATTTGCGAATCGTCATTTGATCAGTTAAAATTAAATTTATTGTTAGATATTTGTAATTCGCAATTTATTACTAATTTACGAAACTATTTAATGGATTTGCCTTACACTGAAAGAAAGTCAAAAAATAATAAATACTGGAAAAATGAAGTTGAATTTTGGAAGAATTTTATAAGGTTTTGTGAATGTGTCATACTCATGTCTCAACAAACGGCCTTAAACAAATGTAGATCTCTTATAGAGGGCACTTCTAAATTGTGCTTAGAGGAACTAACAACAAGACATAACTTCGTTCTACCCGAAGAATGCAATTTGAAACTGAATGAGCTTCGTGAAACATTGAGGGCGCATGAAGAAGAGCAAAATAAGGTAAACTAAACAATTACTGAAAGTATAATCGATTAATTATCGATGATCTTTACGATAAAATAATAATATTTTCCTGCCAATCGCAACGGACAGGACGATACTGGCGAACAAGCCTGATAATGGTATCAGTCTTATCCATCAGTATGGGGTGATGGATAAGGACACGGCCGAGGGTGTTTTAGTGTTGTGAGTTGGTCGAAGTGTGGACCAAAACTCCATCGCCCGTGCAGATTCAGGCCCAGGCGGCGATCCACGCACCTCGGTGGGGCCTCGGCGTGGGCCATGAAAGAGGAGGGCCTCTGTTTTCGATATGGAGCAAAAAGAATACCTACCTATATTGCGTTGGTTTAGGTACATAAATTCTTCGAAGTTTCTATTCCGATTTACGGTTTTTTTGTTAATGTACAATTAAGTACCTATGTATGTATATATGTCGTGCCCACCCCAATATCGGTTGGAGATTCTACTCTGTAAGTTGCTGACGAGTACATCTTGGTAGGTCCAACTTCGAGAAAGAGGTCAATCGTCGAATCCAGCTAGGTTGGGCAGCGTTCGATAAGTTAAAAAACGTCTTTTCATCTGTCATACCTTTTTTTTACGATGGGAAATGCATTTACCCAACCCGCCGCCCGCAGGCGACGGGTATGTGGGACTCGCTGGGTACTGTTATGAATAATTATTATATTGTTAAAATGCAACATAAGCAAATGGAAACTTACATACAAAATGTTTAGTAAGCGATAACCCCCTCGCTTCCACATTTATACCGAGTTTATAAAAGGCAAAATGTATTTTATTTAGCGCAGTTCGAGTATTATTTTCGAGTCTATCAGTTTAAGAAAATCAGTATAAGTTCTAGTTCGAGTCCGGTCTTTTGTAAAGAACAATTTAATAAAATTAGTTTACAGCAGTATTAAAAGTGTTTTTTTAAAAAGGACCCACGGAGTGCCATCCTAACAAATCTGGTGTCAGAAGTGGGATCCCAGGAAAAACCGGAGTACTGGGATTGTTTAGGTGTAGGCGTCGCGAATTCGTTTCCACTCGTCTGCACCATTATATTTGTTGGCTCCGTGGTCAAGAAGTCCTTTTAAAGTGGTCGACGATAAGCCTTGGGCTTCGCAAAAGCCTAAGCCCGTACTGCTACGTGATCGACGATAAGACTCCGCTGTGAGCGTGAGCCCGCATCACCCCCGAACACCTCCTGCTGCCCTGTGGTCGACGGTCAGCCTCCACTTTCGAGTGTGAGCCCGCATCACAACATTCAAAAGACCTTTCATCAAGGTCCCGCTGGAAACTACTACTGTTCATCATCCAACACCAGCCACGTGGCAAAAAGAACTCCACGTGACGACAAGCATACCTGTCATACGACCCTCTGAGTCGCCGGTTGCCTGCCGTTTTTCGCTGCATTACGCATTACGTAATCTATCCAGAATGTTCGTGAGTGCTGCCACCATATCGCTGTGTGTAATGTGAGTTATTTACATATTTTTGTTAAAGTGTTCTCAATCAATTTAGTGAAGTGAATTTTAAAAAACGTATTTTCAAGAAACATAATTTTTACTCGAACTCTCTTAGATTAAGATTATTTCTATTTATAAATTTTACAAATATTATTTTTCAATTATTGTGTATGTATTCTATCTGATGTTCTGTAGTGCATTAATACGATAATTAAGTAAAAAAATTAATGTCTTTAAAAAAAGAAATATCCGAAGAAATTGCATCTTCTAGTAGTTCTTCTGACGAGAGTCCAGCACCGAAACAAAAAATTAAAATGGCCGACAAAGTTACTCTATCCGTTCTCACAAAGTTTATCAAACCCTATAATGGGGATCGCGAGTTGTTGCCCGCGTTTCTAACAAATTGCGAAAACGCTATTACCCTAGCAACTACAGAACAGCAGAACGTTTTATGTAAATATATTATCTCGCAGTTAGAAGGCAAAGCCCAGTTAGCCTGTTGTTTGAAAAGGTTTAGTTCTTGGTCAGAAATTAAACAATTTCTTAAAGTCACTTTTGGAGAGAAAAAACACTCCACTCATTTATTGGTCGATTTACAACATTGCAAACAACAGCCTTCTGAAGACGTGACGCAATTTTCAATACGGATTGAATCATGTTTGACGCGTTTACAATCCGACATCCATTACAGCTGCGAAAATGATAAAGAACTTTTAGGTCGAATAGCCGCTATGGAAGATCTAGCCTTGAATACTTTCTTATTAGGGTTGAACTCAAATTTCTCTCACATTGTACGGTGTAGGAACCCTAAAACTCTTTCAGAAGCAATAACACATGCTATCGAGGAAGAAAAATTATTTAATTTATCAAAACTTTCAACTCGTTCAAATAAACAATGCACAATTTGTAATAAGAGCGGCCATGTCGCTTCAGAGTGTTATAAAAATAAAAATAAAAATAAAAATAAACACTCATCTCCTAATTTTCATCATCTTAATTTATCGAATAATAACGGAAAAAATAATTATAACAGTATTCAAGATAAATCTAATTCTCATTTTAATCCGAACAAATTTTGTGCATATTGTAAAAAACGTGGTCATTTGATAGGTGAATGCCGCAAACTCAAAGCTAAAAACAATAATAGCTCGCGGACCGATCCACGTAACTTTACACTATCAAGTGCAACTGCACCGAGCTCAAATAACGAGTCGAGCAATAATCGCTCTAATGTGCATCACGTTGACACTCATAGTGAAAATGATAGTTTAAACTAAATAGGGTTTCGGTTCCGTGTCTGCCGAAACCTCGTGTTAATAATTTAAATGACACGAAAAACGCTAATATTTATAAATCCTGTGTTCCTAAATTTTCTTCAACACAGGTTAGCGCAAATAAAGGTACTGAGAATCCTTCAAACTGTGTTCTTAAATTTTCTTCAACACAGGTTAGCGTAAATAAAGGTACTCAGAATCCTTCAAACTGTGTTCCTAAATTATTTTCAACACAGGTTAGCGCAAACAAGCAGACTTCTAAGTCTTATATTAAAAAATTAAATTCGAATTTGAATTTTAAAGACATTCCCTCATCTCGCGAGAAGTCGAGTCTTTCTTTTAGGGATTGTTTACATGAGAAAACTTTCACTATTAATCATGTCAATAATAAAATTTCTTTACCTCATGTTTATTTAAAAACTAATTATAATGACAAGCCTTTATGTTTTTTAATTGACACTGGTTCTGCAATTTCAATTGTTAAATATTCAAGTTTACACAATAAACCAGTCCTTGGCCCTGAAATCATAAAAATAAAAGGTTTAAGTGATAATGATTCGTATTGTGAATCTCTCGGGTCTATTAAACTCAATTTTAAGTATCGCGTTTCATCGAAACGGAAAATAATATTCGACTTTGTTTTTCACGCGATTAACGATACGATTAATTTAAATTATGATGGTATTATTGGTAGTGATTTTATTCAACATTTTAAAATAGATATTCAATACTCTACCAATACCCTTAATTTAGAGGGATATGAATTACCTATTTGCTGTAGTAAGCCATCATATGTCATACCCCCGCGGTCAGAAACGGTCATTGAGTGTCCGGTTTCTAATTCATCAGAGATCACCATGAAAGAAGCTTTAGTATTAGACCATAAAGTTTGTGAAGGTGTGTTTTTAGCAAACTGTATAGTGAAATTAAAGCCTAACAACAGAGTTAATGTTTCTGTTCTCAACACCACCGAATCTGAAGTCGAAATTGACAATTTTCATGTCCAATTAACTCCATTTGAACTTCCTAATTTGAAATTAGATAATATTCAACAAAAAGTCATTCATCAATTAGATTACTCAAAAATTGATCGATCTCATAAAGTTCTTGAGCAGATAAGGTGCTCTCATTTAAATCCGCAAGAAAAGAAAGCCTTAATGAACTGTCTTTCTAAATACACTGACATATTTCATCTTGATGGTGAATTTTTAACTTATACAGACGTGATTAAGCATTCAATTAATACTGGGGATGCAGCCCCTATTCACGTAAAGTCGTATCGTTTTCCCGAAGTACACAAAGATGAAGTTGAGAAACAAATCAAGAAAATGCTTGATCAAAACATTATTCGTCCTTCAACTTCCCCTTGGAATGCACCTGTGTGGGTGGTCCCGAAAAAGCTAGATGCTACCGGGAAACAAAAGTGGCGAATTGTCATAGATTATCGGCGTCTGAATGATGTCACTGTTTCAGAGGTTTACCCTCTTCCTCTCATAAATGACATCTTAGATCAATTAGGTCACTCAAAATATTTCAGCACGCTCGATTTAGCCTCAGGGTTTCATCAATTATTATTAGACCCTAAGGACATCGAAAAGACAGCATTCAGTGTTACAACTAACAGCATTTCAGGTCAATTTGAATTTACAAGAATGCCTTTTGGTTTGAAGAATGCTCCTTCCACATTCCAGAGGATGATGAATCTTGTCCTCTCAGGATTACAAGGTCTCCATTGTTATATCTACCTTAATGATTGTATAGTATATTCCCATGACCTTGAATCTCACATACAAAAGCTAGAATCTGTATTCTCCAAACTCAGAGAAGCGAATTTAAAATTACAGCCCGACAAGTGTGAATTTTTGCGACGAGAAGTTGCTTACCTAGGGCATGTTATTACAGACAACGGTGTTTCGCCTAACCCCGAGAAGGTAAAGGCTATTTCTCAATTTCCAACACCGAAAACCCCCAAAGATGTAAAATCTTTTCTTGGATTAACGGGTTATTATCGTCGCTTCATAGAAAATTTCTCTCACATAACAAAGCCTCTTACATCGCTATTAAAGAAAGATGTTAATTTTCATTGGTCTCGTGAACAAGAGCATGCTTTCAACATGCTTAAACAAAAACTCATCTCAGCTCCCTTGTTACAATATCCAGATTTCACTCAGCCCTTTGTAGTTACGACGGATTCTTCAAACTATGCCGTTGGCGCAGTTTTATCTCAAGGCGAGATTGGCAAGGATAAACCAATTGCTTATGCCTCTCGAACTTTAAATAAACAAGAAGGTAACTACTCAACGACTGAGAAAGAGCTTCTCGCCATTCTTTTCGCCGTTAATACATTCCGGCCCTATCTCTATGGTTATAAATTTAAAATCGTCACAGATCATCGCCCTTTGACATGGTTATTTAACGCAAAAGATCCAGGCGGACGTTTATTAAGATGGCGATTAAAACTCGAGGAGTACGAATATGAAATTATTTACAAACCCGGCAGAGTAAATAGCAATGCAGATGCGTTATCTCGTTATCCAGTAAACGCTGTAACTACTCGTAGTTCTAGATTAAATTCAACTACTTATGAAGAATACTTTAAAAAGCAATTTACAAAAACTATCTCAGATTGCGATACGAAAATTGAAGAACTTAATCAGAGTTTACATACAGCAAAACAAAAGTCTATTGCTTGTCCAGCATCTCTAGATTTAGATTACTCTATGCCTCATTGCGAACAGTTATTATCAATGATTCATAATGCCGAGGAATATCGTGCAAGCGAACGCGAACCTGATACCGTACAGATATTGAATTGTAAAAACAATAAGATACTTTATTTCTTATATACTAAGGTTCATCATTTTGATGAAACGAGTTACAAAACTATTTACAATTTATTAATGAAATTACGAGACGAAATTATTTCTAAAAATGATTATGACAAAGAATTAGCTTTGCCCGATTTTTCTGAACCATTTACTAAATTAAATTACGTCAAAATTTATAATATGTTATCATATATTTTCCATGGCACTAATATTAAAATTATTATTTATAAAAATCAAATACTTTATCCGACTCCTGCAGAAGTCCCTAATATTCTCAAAGAAAATCATGGTACAACTATAGCTGGTCACCCAGGCGTTAAACGCATGTTAAGTAGAATTAAAGCTTCATATTATTGGAAAGGGATGCGTTCAGATATTGAACAGTTTATTAAAAATTGCAGGATGTGCCAAATTAATAAACCTTTACGATCTTCTAACAAAGCACCCATGGTTATAACTTCTACAAGTACCAGGCCCTTTGAAAGATTAGCCCTTGACATTGTGGGTACTTTACCAGAGGCTGGCCTTCAAAAATTCAGGTACATTTTGACACTTCAGGACGACCTAACAAAATTTTCATGTGCCTATCCAATGATAACATGTACAACTGATGAAGTTGCTCGCAGCCTCATTCATTTCTTTTCACTATTTGGTTTTCCCAAAATTTTATTAACCGATCAAGGTACAACATTCACGTCCGAATTATTTAGGCAATTAACTGAAATACTCAAAATTAAAAATCTATTTTCCACACCTTATCACCCTCAAACAAATGGCGCGCTAGAGCGTAGTCATGCTACCCTTAAGGAATATTTAAGGTCATTTGTTAATGAAAACCAGGACGACTGGCATTGTTACTTAGCTACAGCGATCTTGTCATATAACACGACTCCGCATTGTACTACGGAATTTACACCTTTCGAACTTTTATACGGTTATAAGCCGTCAATTCCTAGTAGTGTCTACGAATCGAATAATAACACCACTTATCAAGAGTATATACGCGCTTTACAGTATAGGATGAAATATTCTCGCGAAAAAGCTATTGAAAATATGGAAAAAAGTAAAGAATCTTCAAAAAAATATTATGATTCAACGGCACGAGAAAAATCTTATAAGACTGGTGATTTAGTTTATGTAAAACAACATCATAGGCTCCGTAAAGCTTTATCTCCTGTATGGAAAGGCCCTTATAAAATCATAAAAACACATGGAAAAAATAATATCACGCTTTGTATTAATAGGAAACACGTACAATATCATATTAACGAAATAAAACCAGCATAAATATTAAATATAATTGTTTCAGATGTTTCGTGTGCCCGAGTATTTCCGAGCCTATAGAAATAATACAACATAGTCCAGGAATTTATTTTGATCCGACATCTATCGTTTATTTTCAAAATGACTATTGGAATGTCATCACGCATGTAGATATAGTACCTATTCAACCTTATATGGAAAAAATCGAAAACTCTATTCAAAGTATATCTAATTTTTGTGAAAAAGCTCGAAACTTAGTTATTTTTAATATAGATTGTAAGGATATTATTAATCCATTAGAAATACTTATTAGTTCTAATAATCTTAAACTTGAATCTCTATCGCATCTTATTTCTAGTAACCGTCAAAAACGCGCTCTTGAATTTGGAGGCGAAGTTTTAAAATTTTTCTTTGGTACACTAGATGCCGACGACGCTAGAAAATATGACGAAGCGATTAACACATGTCAACAAAACGAACATCATATTTACTCCTTAATGAAAGATAATATTCATGTTGTTCGCTCTACAATTAATAATTTTAATGTGTCTATACAAAAATTAAATAATAATGAAATTAAACTTAACAATCAAATTGAAAAACTTAATTATATATTTTTAGCCAATGCTAAGACTAATAATAATTTAATTAATCTAGAAAAATTTAACTCTTTATTTAATATTATTGAAGGATCATTACTATCTATTTCTAATATTTTAGATACAATTTTAAATTCAATTTTATTCGCTAAGGCAAATATTTTACACCCATACGTCATAAGCCCTACGAAACCATATAATGAGTTATCAAAAAACATTCATTTAAAAAGAACTTCCGAGTTCCCAGTTTCATTGACGTTGCAAAATATTCATACTATAATCGATTTGTCCACACTAATTGTGTATTACTATAATAAAAAACTAATGTTTATCATACAAATACCCTTAATCAATCCCGTAAAGTTCAACCTGTATAAGAATTTACCGTTACCTACTCCAAACGATATTAAGTATTATTTAACTTATGTTTTAATTCATCCTTCCAAGTTATATATAGCTGTAACGGATGACAGATTGAATTACGCCTTATTAGATAGTATAAGTGAATGTAAACAGGTGAATAATGACTATATTATATGTCCTTTGCCATCAATTTTGTCAACTATTAACAATCCTTCATGTGAATCTAAGTTATTAACAGAAGTTACCATGTCACTTCCTGAAATTTGTTATTCTAAGGTTATTTATGGAAACATAAATGTTTGGCAAAAATTAAATGATAATAGATATATTTATGTGCAGTCTAAATCCAACAAATTAACGATGAAATGTAAAAATAATATTACAGATTATGTTTTACAAGGTACAGGAATTTTATCTTTAAAAAATGATTGTGTAGCATATTTTCAAACATTGCAATTTTATCCATTAAATAAGTACAAATCCATTGTACCGAGCCAAATAATCTTAAATTTTGATTTAACTATAGATGATTGTTGTAAATATAAACTTCTTAACGAAAGCTCTCCTTCTGTAAATCCAATTAGTTTATCAAATATTGATTTAGAATCTTTAAAATTAGCTTCACATAAACTTGATAACTTAGAAAACGAAATTCGTAATAATGAAAATCAGTCCCATATTGTGAAATTTGGAAATTATTATTCAGGACTGACCTATGTAATAATATCAATAATTTTTATTTATATAATTTATAAAATATATAAAAAATGTTTTTGCGCTACAAACGCCCCGTGTTGTATTCAAATTTACAATCAATGCTATAATGTGAAGAAAAATAAAAAGGATAACAATGTTAATACACCTATAGAACTTACTGAAATTTCAGATGACTCAGAATGTGACAAGAAGTCTATAAAAAGTCTTCCAAATATAGAAATTGGTAAACGTAACACTATTTTCAGAAATTTTGATAGATCAAATAGAAATCTCAGTAATTTCTAACCACTATATCCTTTCTTTATAAGAAAATAATGTAATTCTATTATTTAATTATTTTGATTCTTCCTTTTTTCATTTTTTTTTTTGGGATCTTAACTTTTAATGTTCGATTAATATTGTAAGTTAATAAACGTTAATAAATTTATAATAAACAAGTAACAATATTTTGTTAATAAACTGTTTTAAATAAGTAAATATTATTAATTAAGTACAATTTTAATGTTAACTGAGTTTTATTTTATTTTAAAAAGATTTCATTTAGATTAATTATTATTCATCATAGTTTTTAAAAATTAATATAATTTTAATCCTTCACTTTATTTTAGAAATAAAAATAAAGCTCAGTCTAAAGGGGGGAGATGTTATGAATAATTATTATATTGTTAAAATGCAACATAAGCAAATGGAAACTTACATACAAAATGTTTAGTAAGCGATAACCCCCTCGCTTCCACATTTATACCGAGTTTATAAAAGGCAAAATGTATTTTATTTAGCGCAGTTCGAGTATTATTTTCGAGTCTATCAGTTTAAGAAAATCAGTATAAGTTCTAGTTCGAGTCCGGTCTTTTGTAAAGAACAATTTAATAAAATTAGTTTACAGCAGTATTAAAAGTGTTTTTTTAAAAAGGACCCACGGAGTGCCATCCTAACAGTACGAAGCCAGAATACCCACTAAAACCCATCGACCGTCTGCACCGTAGTGGGGCGCAACGGGATCGCTCGCGCATACAACCGGGACGCCCCGACGCTTGGCCCGATGGCCTCTCCGTATGTGATTGGGGCCGCTCAACTGGTCCACTCTGCTAGTCAGAGAAGTATCAGAGGCGGCCCCACCACCGAAATCTCCGCGCCCTCGGTGCCACTCCCTCACCGGCCGCACCCCCCATGTCAACATTCTCACCACGCTTTTGCACCCCGCCCACCACCAGACCCTAGCTACCCTAGATGGCGAAACCCCTAGTTGGGCCCGCACATCAACTGGTCCAGGGGCCCAGTGGCTTGTGCGCCTCCGCGCCCAACCACTGCGCTTTCGCGCCACCGAATGGAGGGGGAGAGCGAGTCATCATCCTCCTGCACTTTCGCGCCCACTGCTGCTGGTTTTTGTCCGCGGGGGTCCGGAGACCCCTAGCACTCGCGAGGAACTCGAGTGGCGTTCCCCTATCCGCCACCGGGGGACGCGCCCAGTAGGAGACTGAGAGCAACTCCCTTGAGTTCATCTGTCATACCTCAGTGCCTGAAGTCGAAAGTCTTCACCAATGTGTTATATTCGTCTTAACCACCTGATCCTGAATTGCACAGACAAAATCTTCGGTTTCCCCAAAGAGGTCCCCGAATCACAGCCACTGCACGGAGGCCTTAACATCCATGTGAGGTACGTGGAGCGCCTTTTAAAACCGTCCATGCAGCTCCTTCTCCATCCATACGGTCTCCCGGTCAGAGGTGCTAAGTACGACCGGTCTTCGCCATTCCTCTTTGGCCAGGGATAAGGGGGTGACACCTTTGTCACATACTACAACATTACCATGCATAGCGCTCTCCCTCCTCGTTTCAAAGTAGGCCCTGAGGCTGCACACCTCCCGGTTATGCATGGACTTGACGCTTAACACACCTCGACCACCACACTTCCGTGGGATGTACAGTCTCATGACCGACGATTTCGGATGATTCTGACTGATGGAGCCGCTGAACTCAGTAGTGATTTTCAGCAAATCCATAAGGCGTGCAGCATTAGGTGCCAGCAGCTTGAAGTCATCCATGTAGAGAAGGTGGGAGACTTTAGTACCTGCTCTCCGAAACTGAAAGCCTGTCCCTGAACGCTCCAGCAGAGTGCTTAAAGGGTTCAAGGACAAGCAAAACCATAGCGGGCTCAGACAAACACCCTGGAGAATACCTCTTCGTATCTGGATTCGGTCATCGGCACCCGTCGTCAGTCTCTCGCCCTGGAGACAAAGGATCGTACTCCATTGCCCCATGCATACTTCGAGTAAGTCTCGAACTGCACTGTCGATCTTGTACAGTTCGAGGACCCTCAGAAGCCATGAATGAGGCTCCGAGTCGAATGCCTTCTTGTAGACGATCCAGGCAGCAGAGAAGTTCCGACGGTTGCGTTTGAAAAGCTGGCCCGCGACAGAGTCAATGAGAAGGAGCTCCTTTGTGCCGCGGCCGCCTCCACGGCATCCGTTCTGAGCTGCAGACAAGATGTTAAATTCGTCAATATGACGAGAGGTCTTGCAGTTCAGAACGGATGTCAGTGTCTTATAGATGGAAGTAAGACACGTTATGGGGCGGTAGTTGGTAGGATCCGCGGTGTTGGTAGACTAGGAGCTAGGTGAGTGAGCCCAGTAGTGAAGAGGTTCGGAAGCGTCCACCGCTCTATCGCCTCTTGGTGTTGTCGAGCCAAGGTCGCATGGCATACCGAGAACCCTTTCAGCCAATAGTGATGCAGGCAGTCGGCCCCCTGACTCTTCCAGTTCGGTGCCCGCCGGACCGCATCAGTTACGTTCTTCGAAGAGATGGCGATCGGATTCATTGGTTCGATTCTAGCACATGCTTCCTGAACCGCCGCAATCCAAGGGCCCTCCACATGCTCCACCTCTCGTGACCATATATTTCGCCAAAAGGCGACGAGGTCAGCCGTATTCAGTTTTTGGGAAGTAGAGCATGGAGTCGGGTTCTCGGGTCGGTCGGGTCGGGTTCTTCCTGTAGAACCTCTTCTGATTACTCACGAAGAGGCGACTTTGTCGGAAACGCTCAACTTTCTCAGAGTACCTACGAATGCGCTTCCCCCATGCCGCGATTCTTTGCTTCAGGCCGTCGATGCGCTTCGTCAGTTTCTCAGCTATATTAGGCTGGTCAAGCTTCACCCCCAGCCCATTGAATGCCATTCTAACGGAGCGCACAATCCTTGGCCTAGTGTTCCCCGACCTGAAGCTTTGCAGTCTGCCAATGAGGGCCCTGACCAGGCTGATACGGCGTTCTATTCTCTTCTTCCAGGCTGGTACGTCACTAATCTTATTAGTAGTGCGTCCAGGTTCCTGGGTTTTGGCTCCAACGAAACGGTGTACCGCTAGAGCCGGACCAGAGAATAGAACCCATATCATCCAAGCCAAGACTGCCATCCAAATATGGAAGTAGCAGCCTGTTAGCTGCCTTAATGGCACCCCGCGTCGCAGCATTGAGGGGAAGACGGGAGGGTCCTCTGTTCCAGAGCAGCGTTCCGGATTTCGAAAATCGCCTCCTCCGAAAACCCTCTCACAGGCACTTCGCTACGAACGCTTTCCTGTTGCATTACAACTGCGTTATGCTCTGTAGATATGGGTTCGACCTCAGGAGCAGCCTCACGTCGAATCTGTTCGAGCTCGGCGGCGTTGAATACGCCCTTTCGTTGTATGTACCGAGCTCTGTCTGCCAGGTTCTGTTCCGTGACAGTTAAATGTAGCTCAAGCAGCAAAAACTCGCGGTGCATTACTGCTCGGTAGCCAGTCCGCCCGGTTTCCCCTCCTACAGCCCTAAAATTCGCACGCATGACATTTTCGTTCATCTTGTTTGTCCATCTCATGCGGCGTACTCCACCAGCGGCGGGCACCGAATGTTGAGTCCCTTGAGACTCTGTCGGCGCCAAGCCAACTGGTGGGGATGGTGGATACACCGACCGGCTAGGTGGTGGTACCGGTCTTCGGGGGTTGCTGGCGGCCCGCATGCTGCCACGTCCAGCGCCAGCTCCAGACGCGCCCTGGCGTCCCCCAGGTAGCGGCCCTAGTCTCATTCTCTAATGTGTATCCATCATTAAAAAAATTTATGAGCAGTAAAATACTCACTCGGGGAGTCGCTCACGCTCCCTGAGGAGGCTACGTCGGTGTTATGCAGCTTTGATTACCTTTAGTCGCCTTTTACGACACCCTAGGCGGAGGGTGGTTTTTTTTTCTTTTTTTTTCTAGACCTCCCTAAGATTTTGGGAGACTGTATTTACAATTTTTGTATATTTCCATCAAAATTCTTACATACGGGTCTATCTAGTATACTGCTCTACATTCATTCTGCGTACCTTGTTCGTCTAGCATTCATCGTCTTCCATTCATGGCATAGGGCACATGGTATGTAACTTACAAACTATATAACACTGGGACAGTGAGGGGGGAAAAAGTGTATATCTTTTTAATCATTTACATACAGTCTTTCTTCAAAAACTAGGTCATACTTAACTACTGATTTAGTTTTATCGACTTAATACTAACTATGTACAGAGGCAGGTAAATATAACAACAAAACTTAACTACTTAAATTATTATTATAACAACAAGTTATTATTTATATAAAACAAGACTTTTACACCATTACAACTTATTTCTAACTTATAACTATGTTCCTTATTTATATGACAATTTTTCATGTTAGTCTACTTATACCTATTATAACTATCTAACATGATTTGCTTAAATTCTATTTCTATAATTTACAATTTACAAATTTTCTTACAGTAGTCCAGAAACAAGTTTCTGTCTCTACCATATACAATTTTCGACAGTGAATTTGCGTGCAGTTTTGTGTTCAATAGGAATTTGACATCCTGCCTCTCACTACAATGGGCCGGGCAGTCCAGAAGGACGTGGAGAACAGATTCAGAACACCTGGGATCGCAGACGCACGATGGACTCTCCTTGCACTTGAAACGGTGCAAGTACTAGAATATATATATATATGGTACAAGTCTAGTACTAGAATCCACCGTGCCCCGTCAATATCTGGGTGACAAATCTGTCCACCTTTATTTTACCGATGATACGATATGCGGCTATCGCGTCCGGAAAAAAGACCCGGGTGACACCGGCTGTTTCACCGGTCTGGTATCGTTGGTTCCATTCATCCTTCATCATTCCTTGGCCAGATGGTCGGCACGCTCATTCCTCTTTAGTCCCACGTGGGCTTTGATCCAGAACAAATTGACAAGTTTGCCCTGTATCAAAGCCCTGCACAGGTGGCCCCGCATCTCGACGGCCAGGGGGTGGAACGCAACTGGATTAATTGTTGTCTGCAATGCCGACAGAGAGTCGGAGTAAATCCCAACTGACCTGGCCGAGTTGTCCGCGGCCATCCGCGCCGCCCTGCATATCGCCAGGAGTTCCGCCTGGTAGACGGTGCAAAATGACGGCAAAGTAAGCTTGAGGGTTTTGGTTTGGCGGCGCCTCTCCTTATGGATAACGCCGCACCCACCTTGCCCTCAATCTTACTGCCGTCCGTGAATAAGTTAATATCATGGTCGTTGTTGCCATGGCCATGAGTTGACCCTCGTCAGCCAGGCACTGGAAGTGCAGCTCGATATGCTGGGCGGAGGGTGGGTTGGTCCTATTCTACTCTGCCGGGAACCACACGGCTAATATTATTAATTGCGATTGCGAAGAAATTGGTGCGGCTTGGTCATTGACACAAGAGGCAAAAGAAATTGATAAAATTTCGAAGAATTCCTTCTTCGATACGGTCGTCAATAAAATTTCTGAACTCGAATCGTCAGAAAAGGCACTATATTTATATTAAATGCTTCTAAATTAATAAAAAATCTGCTCACATAAGTTCAAAACACACTATTAAAACTTTTCGCAACTAAATTTTTTCGCGATTTTTAGCATTTTTCACAATTTACTCGAAACTCAAGCCCTATACAGCAAAACGGGCTCTGGATTCGAATTCAGGGCATCGAAAAAAAAAAAGTAGGTCTGGTCAAAAGCACTGACAACTTTTGTTTTTGTGTGCCGGGGACTTAAGCCAACATGAAGAGTAATAAAAAATACTAAATCATGTCAATGTTACTTTTAATTCAAGATCGGCCTAGAAACTTATAACAACGTACACCTACAACAATGCAATATTGTTTTTGTTTGCGTAGTTTCCTTGTTGTCTGATATTTCATCATATTACTTAGGGATTTAATTTTTATTATTAACTTTTTTTAAATAAACACGTACCTTTAGTTTACAAAACAATAGTTGTCAATCTCTTGAATGTCTGTCTGCGTTTTAATACCATGAATAATAATACCACGCTAAATTATTTTATTGCATGTTAAGAAAGAGGAACGAAAAGTTAAGAACTTACCAGAAGAGCAAGAACCACCAGATAATTTCAGGGAATTAAGTGTCTTTCCTTGTCGTGATGACATTATGGAAAAACATCCCTATTTGAGAGCTAACTTAATACAAGGAAACTACCGAGATGTAGAACATTACCTTGATGTACAATTCAGATTACTCCGAGAGGATTTCTTTGGACCTTTTCGTGAAGGGATACGTAAGACGCCTTGTAATTCGTAATTAATTTTTTTTTTAAACAATGACCTACGACTTTCATTAAAATAAATTAGTCGTCTAATTTATCAATGTATTCCTATGATTATATATTATTTTATATTTAATTCGACATCTATCAAATATTATACATATTTCTTCATAACATCTTAATTTCAGGTCAATTAATGCGAGATCCTTTTAAAAGGAAGTATGATAACATACGGTAAGCTGATTAGATATTTTAGTGAAATCAGCGTTATTTTAATTAAAATTTCATTATTTAGTGCTGGTCAGGAAACTGGCTAGATATACTTGAAATTTTGTTTACAATAATTATTACTATATAGTTTATTTTGCATTAACACAAATTAAAAACAATTAATATGCAGATAAATAATTTAAACTGATCTATCTCGAAATCGAAGAAGTATACAGTCATAATTGGATATTGTTTGTTTTCAGAGTTTTTCGTGACGTAAAATTTTTAAAAGAGTACACAAAGAACAGATCGCCGGACAAGGTCGGTTTCTATGTGGAATTTGATCAATATACTAAAAAAGAATTTAAAAAAATCAACTGGTCAGATAGCAAACAATTTATTTTTGGATCACTGGTTTTATTTATAAAAGACAATTGCAATTCATTTCTTGTAGCAACTATTATAGATCAAGATGAAAAAGCTCTCCATAAGGGAAGGGTAATTATAATAAATAATAAATTATAATATTTATTTATTGACATATTATAAGTACAAATCATTCTTTACAAGTAAAATTAAACAATACTATTGAAATAAATAAAAGAGGTTAACGTTGAAAGCTATAAACTGTGTTACAGCTGTCAGTTTTTATGTCAAAAGAGTTTATTTTATTTAAATTTCACATAATTTGTACAAAGTTATAAAATGAAGATGGTGAATATAATATTAAAAATTTGGTCGGCGCTCTTAAAAGCCGAGACGAGCGTCGACCTCAAGGATCTGGAAATCGGCCCGCTCCGGATCCGCCAGTCGGCGACCGGGGGGCGCCTAAACGAGATTCCCGGCTCCACGAGTTGAGAGAAGGCGGATGCCTTAGCCGCTCGCCTGAGGGAGGCTCTGGCGGAGGACATGGAGGTGCTCAGGCCTGAGAAGAAGCGAGAAGAAAGAGCGACGCAGTCTCTGCGGAACGGCTCGCCATCGCTGTAGCGAAGGTGGGGGGCTGTCCCGCTGGGCAGGTCCTCGCGCGCAACATCCGCACGGGGCAAAGGGGCCCGGGGTCAGCCCATATTATATTGCATCTCCCGGCGGCGGCTGCCAAAAAGCTGCTGCAGGCCGGGAACATAGCGGTGGGGTGGAACAAAGCGATGGTTTACCTCCTGCAGGCGTGTCCCAGACATTGCTTCCGATGCCTGGGACTAGGGCACGTCGCCAGCGCATGCTCAGGTGGTCAGGCTGGTCACAAAGCCACCGGGTGTTTGGCCGCCGCTCATTGAGCGGTGTGCGCGGATGCCGGTAGGCCGGTAGGCCACGTGATTAGGGGGCATGGCATGCAAGCCCCCATCAACCCGCGGGAAGTTCCCCCCGCAATCGTCACAAGGGGAAACCGAGGAGGAGGCAGCAGACGCTGAGAAGGCCGAGTGATTCCTGGGCTCTCAGCGTCCTCCAGGCGAACGTCAACCACTCCGCCATGGCCCAGGACCTTTTCCTATAGTCCATGGCGGAGTATTGACGTTGCGATCGTCGCCGAGCCATACGCTGTGCCCCCTAGCCCACACTGGGCGGGAGACACCGAGAACTTGGTGGCGATTGTGGTGAAACCTGGAGCCGGGTCACAGCCGGCCCGATAGCCGGTCTCCAGGCCGCCTGCAACGGTGCCGGGAGGGGATATACTCGGAGCAGGCGGAGACGCCCCCAGGACGTTGACAGGGACGACAGGCTGCGCAGGATCTACGTGCAGAAAACGAAGATTCTGTGGCAGGCCATGTGCTGAGCCAAGGACGAGGCCTGGCTGGAGTTAGTTGGGGGTCTGGAGAGAGACCCCTGGGGCCGACCGTATAATTGGATAATTATACGGTCTTCGTGGGGTACGGGGTACGAGGGTTTCGTGGCCTCCAGAATGGCTCGGCAGACGCCGGACGCGGAGGGGGGTGTTCTGCCACCCGTCACCGAGGCTGAAATGGAGGTGACTATTACCCGTCTCCAGAGTAAGTAGGGGGCGCGGGGTCCAGACGGGGTGCACGGGTGAGTTCTCGCGATCGCTCTCGGGCACCTCGGCGACAGCCTTCGGGAGCTGTTTGACCGCTGCCTGCGGTCTGCCGTCTGGTCAGTTCCCAGAGGCCTGGAAGGAGGGTCGGCTCTACCTGCTGCACCAAAAATTATATCCATATAATACAGTCGTTGCCCTCTCTCCGCTACCGCCAACCTATCTCTCACTCCGCCGCTGACGCTTCTCACCACGCGATATATCGTCTACTCCTTCCAAGCGGCCGTAACACTTTTTTCCTTTTGAAAAAATCTTAATAAATCTCCCCCGTCTATATTTCACTTTAAAAAAAAATTGTGCTATTTTATACATCTATAAAGCAAATCAAATACAGAATTCATCAAGATTATAATATTAACATTTTAACCACCTCTCACTGTTTATTTGGCTATTTTGAAATTAAATTTATCATAAATTATACTAATAGTAATTATTCTTCAGATTCCAGTGACGTTAGTAGATAACGAAGTCGACGATTTATTTCTCAAAGACACATATTATACCATGATTGAAAGCGAGGTCTATTTCGAACCTTATTATCACATCCTAAAAGCTTTACAAGATCCAACATTTCCTCAACATATAGCAATGAAAAAATATATAATCGATGTGGATGTAAGTTCAAAAAATTTTTTTTTACAAATAAGATTACTTTACTTACGTTTTAAATACTCTGTGTATTCTATTATCTTTATATAAAAATGTTTATTTTTAGCCTGAACCTAGCCCACCAAAATATTTAAATGAAGAAACAACTTACAAAGTAATGCTACCTCGTAACAACAAATCTACTACATTCACTGTTCTTGATTTAGAAACGTGGCCATCTGGCGATGACCTTCAATTGAACGAAAGTCAATACGATGCCTATAAAACGGCTCTGACTCATGAGTTCGCTGTAATTCAGGGTCCACCCGGAACCGGAAAGACATACCTAGGAATTAAAGTAGTTCAGACGTTATTGGAAAATATTTCGAGAACTGGATGTCTGTTACTCATTGTGTGTTACACAAACCATGCTTTGGACCAATTTCTAGAAGCTCTCATACCAGTTACCGAATCGATTGTTAGAATCGGCGGTCAATCTCGAAATGAAGCATTGAAAAAGTTTAATTTGAATGAGCTAAGGAAAAGAAATACTTTTTCGAAAATTACTTATCGACGACTATGCGCTGAACGAAGAAATAACTTAAAATTACTTACTCAGTTACAAAGAGCACTAAAAGACCTTGATATAATTGACAACAACATTATTAGTTTTACTTGTATGAAAAATTATGTACCAGAATGTCGTATTCTTGTACATTTTTATAAAGCAATTCTCGACCGTAATAAGGACCCATTGTATTATTGGTTATTTGAAAACTTAACCTACAACTTCAACGAACCTGTTTTATTAGAAGATGACCACATTGAAGTAAAATTAGGAAATATTGATATCAAAGACGATGATAACAGAAATGCCGTCATCTTAGATGACTTAGAAATAGATCAAACTCATAGTTATCATTCAAATGAAATTGAGGTAGTGTTTTCTGTACAAACAGTTGAAAATACTGTTTCTATAATGATAAAGCAATTTCAATCAATGGATGATGGGGAGCAGAAACATGATCTATATAGAAAAATCATTATGCAGAGAACCCAAATAAGACTGTTTAAAGTAAGTATCTCTTCAAATAAAATTATTAATTAACATATACAGATTATCAAAAGTCACATACCACCAAAAATATAATACAACATAGTGTGTTTTAAGTAGGTATATGAAGATGTTTCTAATATGTTATCAATATATGCGAACTGAATACTTAAAAATGATAGAAAAGGGGTAAGTACTTTTTCTGTTAGCAATCTATTCCGTTTGCAAGTAATGAAAAAACACTTATCTTCACTAAAAGTGGTAGTTCTCGATCCACCGGAGCCTTGGCGATCTTGATGACTACCTATGTGGTATAGTAATCATCATCATCATCATCAGCATATCAGCCATCGGATGTTCACTGTTGAACATAGACCTCCCCATTGACCTCCAGAGCGACCGGTTCGAAGCAGCCTTCATCAAACGGCTTCCGGCGTCTCTCCTTAAGTCGTCTACCCTTCAGGATAGATACCCCAGCTGACCTTAGCTGCTCGGGCTAGGTAATGGTAAAAAGCGACCGCGCGATTGCTGACATTCGCGACGTGGGTGTTGAAGGTGAGTTTTCGGTCTATGACGACCCCCAACAGCTTGATTTCGTTCGACGAGACAATGTCGACCCTGTCCATGTGAAGACGTGGTGTCATATTTCAGTTTTCGCGTCACAACCATAGCATTGGTCTTGTGAGACGCAAACCAATGCTTATTTTGATACACTCCACGCCCTCACATGTTCGAGGTTGGCATTGACCTGCCGCCCGATCTCGAGGGCCGTCTCACCCTCGAACACCAACACTACATCGTCGGCGAACGCCTGCGCGTAGTCGTCCTTTGCCTCCAGCTCCCGAAGCAATGAATCCAATAGCAGATTCCATAAAATCGGCCCATCGATAGACCCCTGCACGCAGCCCGTCCCGGTGTCTCTTATGTGTTCCTAAGACAAGTACCTCACCCTAGTACGCCTGTCACTCAGGTAGCTGCCCAAGAGCCGCCGGATCTTATTGGGGCACTTTTCCTGAGCCAGCCTGACCCAAATTTTTGGCCAACAAACTTTGTCGAAGGCGCCCTCTATATCCACTGAAACCAGAACAACAATCCTCTTCCTCTCCAGATTGTGTCTGATGTATTTCACTAGGGTATAGAGGGCGTCCTTGGTGCTTCGCCGAGGCATAAAGCCAAACTGTCGAGTACTAAGCTTGGGCACAAGATGGTACTGCAACCTAGCGACAAGCATGTTCTCCAAAATCTTCCCTATGCTCGTGTACTCGAACTGACATATAAGCTATAGGAGGCATCCATTAATTTTGGCGATTCCCCCTTCCCTATTGGTGAGATTTTGTGAGGTTTTGCTCACCCAGTAACCTTAAACCGTTATTGTATAAAAACTGCAATACTACGATATACTGGTAGTTAATGTGGAACCGCTGGAGAGACTGCAGGACCGCCCAAGTCTCTATTGAATCGAAGGCTTTTTCACAGTCTACAAAGGCATAGCCGATTATACTCCTCGGTCTTTTGTATAATCTGCCGGGGCTTGGTCTATGGAGCTCTATCAAGCTGGCATGGTCAAATCAGCAAAAATCTGTATGACATACATAAGTATTTTTAGCTAATTAGTTACTAAAATGACGATTTCGTTGCTCGAACCGATATCTGGAAATTGAAAACCATACCAGCTTGATATAAAGGTGATATAAAGTGGTGATTAAAAAATTTACAATAAAAATAATGCGACCTTGAATTACGGTTTTCTCAGCTTAAAGAGCATTTAATAATTTGTTGCTGCTCAGAATAATACTGAGGCACCGTAGAAATGCCAGCAACTAAATAGTACCCGGAGATCGGCCGATTTTCGTAATACTCAGCGATTTTCCGGTCCATGCTAACTTGAATCACGATTTTTCCAGCTCAATTAGCGTTCAATAATTTGTTGTTGCTCAGAATAATACTGAGGCACCGTAGGAGTGTCAGCAACTAAATAGTACTTGAAGATCAGCCGATTTTTTCGATAATTTTTTTCCGATCCATTCTACCTTGAATCACGATTTTTTCAGCTTCAATAGCGTTCAATAATTTGTTGCTGCTCAGAATAATACTGAGTTGCTGCTAAAATAATTAAATTCAGAAAAGTATGCAATTTTGCCTAGTTTACCTGTTACCTTGATATCAAGCTGGCATGGTTTTCGATTTCCAGAGATGGCACAGTGTGTCGCGTAGAACAAGCTAAGTGGACAAAATTCATGATACGATTTTCAGGAAATGACAATTAAGTAATGATAAAGACACCCCAAAACACACGTCTTTGTTTTGATCTAAAATTCCAGAGTCATGAGTCATAGGGGTCGGAAGTCTTAATAAGCCTTAAGTGCAAGTACATTACATTAATCAGTTGCATTTTCGCTACACTTTCGTCAATACTTTTTTGTGATTGCTTATAATTTTGTGGAAGTTTGTTGCGATGGATTTTATTTTCGAGGGTAAGTACTATATGTTTTCATATAAATTAAGTTCTATATCGTCTACATTAATGCTAAATAATTTTTTGAAATATAATGAAAATTGAGCATTATTTTTTCTTTGTTTTCTAACTTTAAACGTTTTAATTTTAGATATATGCTTAACCTTTATCTTTATAGTGTAGTTTATTTTAGCTAGCACACTAGAGTAACATTATTATTTTTTTAGAGAAGGCTCAGTCTTTTTCAAGAAAAGATTTTTTTGAAGAGTGGCTAAAGCACACGAAAGACGGAGGAAACTTACGTCTTTTTGAATTTATTTTACAAAGATTTAATTTTGGCGATATTACTGAAGATTTCCAGAGAGAAATTAAGATAAAAATAGCAAGTTTGTCGAACAAAATAGCTGCCAAATAGTTGGCCGCAGGAAAGTTAAAAGAGTGATTTTTAACTGCAAATGGAAGTTAGATAAATGCTAAGGACATACAATTTAGCATACGCACTACCCAGCCAAGACCTTTTACATCATTTCAAGATGCGAGTCTAGCCGGAAGGCCTCGAAAAGTCTTTGAGGATTCGTCATTTAAGACGAAGAAACGTAGAGTTGAGGATCTCGTACATTCGCGAAGTGTCGGTGAATTGATGACGGCTGCAGAAGTAGCTGTGCGTTCTATTGGGCAAAGAAACGATGCCAATGCGATTAGGGACATCAGTGAAAGTCCCGAAAATATTAATTTACTCAAATGTACAAAAAAAGCCTGTTATCCTCCAGATGAGCACATTATTGTAACAGAAACTCGTGCTGAAATTAATATACAAGCATTATTAGACAAAACTGTTCAGCGCTTAATAGAAGTTCAGAGTGAAGTCGTAAATAGTGTACTCCCTACTAATTCGTCATTTACACTTGTGAGCAAATGGGGGGGTGATGGAAGTTCTGGTATTAGTACCTACAAACAGAGATTTGAGAACGTTGAAGATACTGACGAATTTCTATTTGTTTTTTCATTGGTGCCTCTTAGATTGCATGATAGTCATAACATAATTTGGTAAAATCCTCGGCCATCATCCACCATCTACTGTCGCCCAATTAAATTCATATTTGCTAAGGAGACGACTGAATTAACTGTAAGAGAGACCAACCAACTATTAGAATATTTAAGGGTCAAAATCAAAATTAGAAAAATAAATGTTCATGCAAATTAAAACCGTTATTTCAATATTATAACAACATTAAATAATTATTTCGTCTTGAAATCTTGAAATGTTTCATGAAAAAATTGCACTATACTGAAATTTACTTGAATATTTTTGATTATGAATCTGAAAAACTCCCCTTCTGTACTGATACTGACTGTTCGGATACCAAGAGGTTTTCGTTTCATTACATAAATTATATTATCGAATACTTATAACAGAGCGTGTAAAAAATATATAATTCAAAATTTTGTAATAAAACGAATAAACATGTTACACTTACACTTACACACACAAATAATTGGAAATAAAAATAGATCTATATATATATATATATATATATATATATATATATATATTTTATATTTAAATAAATTAAAAAAAGAATGTTTGCATCCAAAGTCAAATAGAAGAAGAAAATAAAGAGCCTCTGAAGGACTTTTAATACCGGTGTTCACCTACTTTCATCAGCTCTCACGTAATACTGACCTCTCCTGGTGCCTTGGTCCTGGTGCCTTTTGTCTTTAAGCTATTCCAGAGCCGTACTAATCTCGTGAAATCTAATGTCCGGGATGACTTAAAATAATATCAGATAGTCTCTGCTCTCGGATTTCAGCCGAGCTATGAACATGTTGATTGACCGAGGTATACAACTGTCTATAAAACTTCTCGAACTTTAATATCTCGGCTCTGGTCGACGTTGTACCTCGTTGTACCACTTGTACCTCCATCATTTATTTTCATCTTCGACAACCGGCTTTGACCAACCAGACGAACCAGACAAATCCCATGAGAACACACTTTGAAGCTCTGATTCCGCTCTATCGTATCTTTAATACGTTTTGTATTAAAGGCACGTATGAACTGAACTGAACTGAAACAGCCTGTAAACAACCAAGTGATAGGCAAAAGCCTCTTATCCACCATACTTAGAAGAAGGGTTGGAGCTCAAACCACCACACTACTCCACTGCGGATTGGCGGATAATTTTTCTACGATAAACAACGATCGCTATCAGATATCTATGATAACGTCCGAGGACCCACAGGGACATATACCTTGACCAGAAGCAAATATTTGTACAAATACAAATATCTGCCCCAAGCGGGAATCGAACCCGCGATCGCTGACCTTAGGCAACTACACGGACCAGAACGGTTGTCACGTTTCAAACATTGCCACAACTGTCTGTTTATTCACCTATATGCTTCGGCGTCACCAGAAGACTGCAGGCTTAATAACCGTCGTTCTTCCATGAGATTTCGAGTTTGGTCAGAGAGCTTTCGGAGGCCACTTTTACGGACGAAGCTGTAAAATCGGCTTCTGACTGTTTAGACCAGTGATCCCCAAAGTGGTCTATAGACCCCTAGGGGTCTATGACAACCTGCAAGGGGTCTACGTCAGCGAAAAAAAATTTGGGGGTCCATGAAATGAAAATGGGGGTCCACGATAGTGGATCTCAACACATACACTGATAGTACCTATTTACTTACATCATACTATCTTATAATATCAAAACATATACATTATTTATAAAAGTACCTATGAAGTAAAAAATTTATCATATATGTTTATAAAATTGTGTGAGTTGTAGGATGTTGGTATTCGCTTTGTGGTCGCAATACATTTTGAACTTGTAAAAAACCTGAGAGTCGCAGTCTCAGAGCTTCGCTACCTTGCACTGACTTGTTCAATTCGTCACTCTATAAATACGAATGTGGGACAAAGTCAAAGTCAAAGTCAAAATATTTTATTCAGCATAAAATTATTACAATTATTCACTGAACGTCATGAGTCTACCACCAGTTCGGAAAGAAGAAGCCTCTGACCTGAGAAGAACTGGCGAAAGAAACTCAGCGGGACTAATATTTTTTTTTTAACGTAATGTTTTTTTTTTCTAATGTAAATTGAAATTAACAATAATTCTCTGTAAATTGAAATAGCCTGGTGGCGATCACATCATTCCCAAGGCGTACTATCTTCTAGAAAAACGTTTATCGAATAGTATCCTTTAGTACACAAACGTTCTTTCACAATTTTTTTAAATTTAGCAATAGAAGCTTTTTGAACGTTTTCTGGAAGCCTGTTGTATAAGCAAGCAGGACAAATACGTTTATTCGTTTCGTACAAAATTTTATTTTGCGTAGTTTTAATTTAAATTCAATTAATAAATGTATAAATTAACATGTGTTTTTACTTTTAAGTTTTTAACACTAAACTTCACTACAGTTAGAAATCTACAGAAAATCAATATCAGGTAAGTAGGGGGTCTACCCAACACGGAAAAACATGGCAAGGGGTCTACGACACAAAAAAGTTTGGGAAACTCTGGTTTAGACAGTGTTTACCAACCTGTTGTAAACAACAGGTGATGTTTCTGTGAAACGCAATCGACAAGGCAATCGAAACGATTAGATAATAATTCGATCTGAAAGCTCTCATTGTGTTCTGATTGAATAATATATATAATATTGTAATTGTTTTTCGATAACTTGGTAACATCGAAATTTATGGAAGATTTAAAACAGGTTTTTTTATGAATATTGAAAGAAAGAAAGAAAGAATTTTTTTTAACAGTATTCGGGGTTATACATACATATAATAGGTCTGAGACAATATTGTTCGTATAAAATTTAAGAAAAATCTCTTTAATTGTAGTGTTAGTATCTAGCTGGTTTTAATATCAATAAATATAGAACATTAAAAAAATTAAAAGTAAGAAAACAAATATTTTCCCGCCATTTTTCAATTATTTTTTTGTCCATCAAAATGAGTGAATCTAACGAAGAAATTCGATACATTCTAAATCTAAAGTGTTATTACCAAAAAGGGAAGGTGACGTTTATGGACCTATTGCAGTGTCAGTAAGAGTAACACAAAGTTGCTTCAAGCGTTTTCCGTCTGGGAATTTTGATGTCAACGCTCGGTCGCCGTCACCCTCATACGGACAATGCTGATGCTATGTTTGAAAAAGTGTCTCAGAAAATGTCACTATTTACAAGGTGGCAATAAGTTATTAAACAAAATAGCACATTTATTATACTTCAGTATATTTAAAGATTGAAAACAAGTATGCTTAATTAAAAAAATCAAAAAACCCGACTGCGTAAAATACTCTTATTATAATATATTATTATAACCTAAAAAGAATAAAACAATTTACTAGCTTTCATTTGATACCCATATTGCTACAGTAAGAAAAAAAAATTCAACTCCCTCCCTCATTCCGCCATTTGCGGGCGCCATTTTGAAAATTTATATAGCCTATGTCACTACAACAATTTAGACAAATCCAACGACACCTCATATGTCAAAAACCATCCAGCCGTTTGGACTGTAGAGCGTGCCAAAGAAATGGACATACATACATACATAGATACATACATACATACATACATACATATATACATACATAAACTCGAAAAACATAACCCTCCTTCTGTCGCAGTCGGGTAAAAAGTTAAATTCGTGTATAAAATATGAAGAAATTTTTTTCCCTTACCCAATATATTACGGCAGTATGCATTATGTCGCAGCATACTGCATAGAGTAATTATATATAGGCACATGCATAAAAATATTTCCAGTAGTTATTATATTTAATCAGAATTATTATACATTATTTTTTAAGTTTACTTTTATTTTTAACATTATTTCTATTACAGCAGATGAAAAAATATTATTTGCAAGGAATCAATTCCCGACAAATGAATAGTGGTGAAGATCTGACGCATTTATCTATGGTTGAACGGTGGATGCTGTACTTCAGCTGGACAGAATTAGTTTTGGATATATTTCAAAAACGCATTATTCCTCTACGGGTATTCGTTTAGATAAATAAATAAATACACACACACACACACACACACACACACACGCACGCACGCACGCACGCACGCACGCACGCACGCACGCACGCACGCACGCACGCACGCACGCACGCACGCACGCACGCACGCACGCACGCACGCACGCACGCACGCACGCACGCACGCACGCACGCACGCACGCACGCACGCACGCACGCACGCACGCACGCACGCACGCACGCACGCACGCACGCACGCACGCACGCACGCACGCACACACGCACACGCACACGCACACACACACACACACACACACACACATAGTTAAGTTATATCATATTTAAGTTATATATCGTATTATGAATAATGTGTTTCAGGAGGCTGTCAGGAAAGGTAATACTGCTTATGAAGAAACAAGAATGTTATCAGATCATAGATTGTTGAAGGATGTAAGAGTTGTGGGCATGACGACTACAGGTGCAGCCAGATTGAGAAAATTATTACAGAGATTGGCCCCACCTATTGGTGATTATTTCTTAAGTATACAAGACAACGCGAGGTTTTGACCAGGCTGTTTCAATACTTGTCAGATTTATGTTTAAAATGATAATGTCATGATGATGTTTTAAATTTTATGTTATTTCTCCACTCCATAATTTAGTAGTGAAGTTAAGTTTAAAAAATTTCTCAAAATCCAACCATTATCTCTTCCAAGTTAATGCATTCAAACTTGACATCTTTGTAAAATACATTAGTCACGTAAGTGTTTATACCTTGTCTAAGTCTCTAATATCATTAATATATTATCAACAAGTTTTTAAATTAGTTACAACAACTACACTATTATTTTTAAATAACAGTTATCGTGGAGGAGGCCGCTGAAGTATTTGAGCAACATATAATAACATCACTGACTAATAAATGCCAACATCTTATTCTTCTCGGTGAGTGTCTTTCTTATTTGGAAGTATTATTGAAAATAAAATATCTCATTTCGAGATATTTGCCCTTTAAAACCAAGAGAACTAATAAAGGATACTTTTTATTAAAAAAAATTATTGTTCGTCAAAAAATCTCAAAATCTAGCTACTTCAACGCCATCTAGCATTCCAGTAAAAGTTTCAACCCTGAGTACTGTAATACCGTTGCATTGTATTACCGACGGTCACGTCAATATCCAATAAAATCATACTTTCTACTTCCTTATATTATAAATGTGAATTGTAAGTTTGTTTGTTTTCATGCGAAAACAAACACACACTTAACCGATCATCGTGAAACTTTGTACGCATATTCTTGGAGGTATTAGAGAAGTAACATACAACACTTTTTTTTATCGGAATAACAGACCAACAAGCTGCTGGCAGAAGCTAGTAAATTATAATACCATCAAAAACGTAACTTGTAAAAAATAACCAAGTCTCGCAACTTAGTTCTTCTACCGTAAAAATTTGTGATATCCATGTACTACCAAGTTAGTTAATTTATTCAATCTACTTAAGGGTTCTTCTGTCTTAAGTTATTACGTAATTAGCTAACCTAACAACATCTTATAGTGACCATATCAATATTAAAAAAACAAATTTAGACTAGGCTGTATGGACTATAGTCCTTTGACTTTTCCTATTGGGGATAAATTTTAAAACAACAACAACAACATTGATAAAAATTTCATACTTTTATGAATTGAATTGAAATATTATCACTGAACTATCATTATTTTGTATAATACAAAGAAGGAGCTAATTCAATTAATAATAATTTTTTTGGATAAATTAACATTATTAGCACTCGTTATTATAATTATTATTATTTTTATTGCTAACCTCCACCCGTTCAATATATATAATTATATATATACACATAAATATATATAATATAATATATTACTTATATAAGTCATATAATAAACTTACAAAAACTTACTTAGATAAATATAAGCAGGTATAGGATTACGCCCCGGCAGGGAGATCAAACGGCCCGGCCGTTTTAACTTTTAGTTTTAGTTTTAGGCCGGTTAGGGCTGTAGGCTGAGAAAGGTAAAACGTAATAATTTACGTCTCATAATAGGTTATTTTCCTATTACTTGATCCATCGAAACATCTGATACATCTCTTTCATTTTATTTAAACAAAGTGCTATTCTGTTTACAAATTTTGAGAAAAGTCACTCTTAATGCACTTTCTTCATCATCAAAAGAAGAGCAGATTGCTGCATAACGATATTCTGTATTCCTTGTAATATATTTGACCAATACATAATTACCACTGCTCTAAAGTTCTTATTCCTGGTATTGATAAATTACTATTCAATTTTGAGCGGCCAATCATGTCTTTACGTAAGTGGATATGGTGGCATATCATCGTCTTCAGAGTCTGAGAATAAAGTAGAAGTATTTATTCGTGTACCATGTTCAGCCTACATTTCTTTCTGATAATAATAGCGTTTATTCAGACTTGGTTTACACACTAACTCTTGGTAAACTAAATTTTTTTCCCTACATTCCAAGCAGTATAATTTATTAAAGTATTTTAATTAAACTTAAACAATTAACTTTAATATTATAATATAATAAGCCGATTTGTTTATACATTTTTCAATTTACATTTAATTTTTTTTTTTTTCATTTTTATTTGCCTCGATAACCTTGTCTGTTTGCCTATTTTAGGCAAAAGCCTCCTCCAATTGCCACCACATCTGTCTGTCATAAGCTTTTCTTGTCCATGTGTGACCTGCCACAGCTTTGATTTCATCGACCCATCTTTGGAAAGGTCTACCCTCTTTCTTTTCATGTGGTCTGTGTACCAGTTCATTAGTGTTTTGCTCCATTTTTCTTGGCCTCTGACCGTGTGCCCAACCCACTGCCATTTTTGTATAATTTTTTATTGTTGTGGTTCTTATTTTGTCTGACAACTTTTTCCCCATCATGCTTCTATTCATGGCATTCTGACAGGTTTCCAAATTTTTTCTTTGAGCTTTAGTCAGAGATCAAGTTTGGCAACCGTATGTAAGTATAAGTACTGTTATAATGCAGGTGTTAAACAGTTTTCTCTTTATGGCCATGCTTATTTCTTTATTTTAAAATATTTCCCTTAGACTCCAGAATCTCTTCCAAGCGTTTCCTATGCGTCTTTCCACTTCTTTCGATGTTAGGTCTTTTATGGAAATAATATGGCCCAGATATACATATATATTCGTCTAGATATAGTTTCTTCTGTCGCATTAATCATGACTTTGGTTTTCTCAGTGTTCATTAATAATCTTACTTTCCGACTTTGTCTATCCAAGTCATTTAGCATTCCCTCGAGATCCTCCTTTGTTTAAGAGAAGATTATAATGTCGTCTGCGAATCACAAATGAGACAGATTTTCTCCATTTATTGTTATACCATTTTGTTTCCAGTTTAGTTGCCGAAAGATCTCTTCTAGAACCGCTGTAAAGAGTTTAGATGATACAGGCTCACTCTGATGGACACCTCTTCCTAACGTAATTTCTTTTCCTTCTTTTTCTAGCCTTGTCTTTGCTTTACTATTAGTATAAATGTTTCTCAATATTCTGATGTACTTATTTTCCACTTCTTTATTCTTAAGTGCTTTCCAGATAGCTTCGTGTTCTAGTGAGTCGAAGGCCTTACTGTACAAAGCAAAAATAAAAAGTGGCGTTGTATTCTTTGCTCTTTTCGAAGATTTGTTTAACTACATAGATGTGATATAAGGTTGAGTAGCCACTTCTGAATCCTGCCTGCTCCCTTGGTTGGTTCTCATCTAACACTTTAGTTATTCCGTTTAGAATTACTTTAGCAAAGACCTTGTGTTTACGCATCATGTCGGGCGGGCCGCTAGTATTTAAATATGTTTTTAATAAATAAATATGTTTAACATACACACATGGTCGTCTGTTACTAAGGTAGGCAACTTAATGCTTGTGATTTAGGTAACAGTTGACTGATATACATACTTAATGCATTATCTATCCTTGCCCGACTAATACTTAAAGTGTTCAACAAGGTTTTTTTGCATATTTCTTTATCACGCAAATATTATTTTCTAGAATACAGTCTTCGATTGTGATTAATAATATCTTTTTTTAATTATCTCCTTCACGTAACTTTGCAATAAATCACAACGTGCTTCAAAAGATCCTGCATTCTAAGAGTTATTTAATTTGTTCTCACGTTCTTTCACAGATATCTTCTGAGTACATTGTTTAGGGCAGTGGCAGTTGAAATTGTACTTTGTAAATGTTTTACTTTTTACTGATTTCGTTTAACACTTACATAATCTTGGTTAGTGTTAGCCCGTTTTTTCTGATGTCTCTATTTTGGTCTGCTGTCTTTCTTTTACGTTATCTGCTTTATCTTCCAACTATTTCACTATATTCTTCATCATCGTCTTTATCAATAGGAATATTGTCCATATCTTCTAGATCCTCGTTTGTCATTTTGTTTTCGTTAACCTGCTGCTACATTGTGTTCTTGTTTAATTTTTTCTATCGGTATCTCAACATCAATTTGATCAGTGGTAAAAATAGTTTCCTGAGGGACTGGTTATTTTGGAGAGACAGATACGGGCTGTATTGAAATGAAATGAAAATATTTATTTCGCCATAAGGTGATTTCATACACTTAACGAATGTAAAAAAATATATAATTGGAATAAATACGTCCTGGTACCAATAACAGAATACAACCTTAAGTAATGTACCCAATATTATCCGATACCTAAGTTATTTAATACTAATTTAGCTCTAGAAATTACCACAAGCCAATCTCTAGTGTCTCGGTAGACATCACCTTACTATTATAACATCGACTTTATTAAATATTACAATAAATAACTTAATCTAATGTTCCTAATGGCTGAGAGGAAATGAAAATCCGCATGAAAAAACTATTGTACAGTACTCTTAAAAAAATTAACGTCATTATACAAAATAAATAACTAATGCATAGTACCTATGGCTTCATGCTGCACTGCTTGTTGTAGTTCTGCCGACATCTGAAATTTCATAAAGAAAACTGACAGTGCTAGTGTAAAATTGTTAAAGTTCATCTATTAAAAAAGAGACAGCCCTTCAAAATACTGAGGGTTGAACGAAACGGACAGTGAAGTCTTAGTTATAGGGTCTCGTGTGCATCCTACTTCGTCAATACTTCTTTCATTCATTAAACGTTCCACCGCGGATGAAGGGTTGTTTTCCTATGAAGGAGAAAAGCTCGCTGACCGTGAAGAGCGAATAGTTATTTTTCACCGCGTGTCGTCATATTTCGCAGGTGACCACCAGCAGCTGCGGCCGTCGGCGTCACACCAGCGACTCGCGAAGCACTTTAACCTGGAGGTGTCGCTGTTCGAGCGCATGATCCTCAACGGAATACACAGCCGGCGTCTGACCGTACAGCATCGCATGCGACCGCAAATATCGGCGCTAATCTCGCAGCACATTTACCCGGACCTGCTCGACCACCCATCTGTGGCCGGCTTTCCGGACGTGCGCGGCGTCACCCGCAACCTGTTCTTCTTCACGCATGACTACAAAGAAGAGGTGAAGGCTTTGTTCCACCGCTAGTTTTGTCATCCTGTATTTTTCCTCTCGAATTAAATGTTACAGAGGAGCGTCGATTATTCGAACGTCGCTTAACTGAACGATCGTTTATCCGAACTACTACGCCCGCTCGACCACACACACACACACTACACTCCCGCGCTACAGTGCTCGCTTCTAGCGAAACATCCCTATGTTCACGTCAAAGAAGTTTCGATATTTTTATCGATATACGAGTAATATACACGGTGATTTTATAGCCGTTTTGGAAACGAAATATTTAAATTTGTAATCATCTATAGTACCAATAAAAATGGATAAATCAATTGTAATGTTGACTAAAAAAAAGTTTCTGTTTTAATATTCATTTTTACTTGATCGACTTGGAAAGTAGTAAGGCACTGATCATTCATTCATTATCTTACATGAATGAAACACGGCTGACGTGATAAATAGGCGCGAGCTATCGAGTAGGTACTTGCGTAGATAGACTCCAAATTGTTCTTCATACTTTACACGGGCTTAGGACCGTCGGAAATACCTATTTTATTTAAAATTCTTTTCGATTATTAACCACGATTGTTCTTTTCATAACAAATCAATTTATCAACGGACTGTGTTTCAGGCGTATTTAAAAAATCGTAGCTATCTACAGAATAATTAACTTACAGACCTATTTACAGTTTATTTACACTATTTACACTTCTCTGTATCGAAGCAACTGCTCAAAATGGAGTCCGCTGCGTTCAATACACAAACGTCCACGTTTAAGACGATTGTCTTTTAATTTTCTTAATGTGTTTCTATCACTTTTCACTTTATCAAAAGCGTCCACTATCGCAATGCGTAAATCATCACGGCTTTCATATTCACGCGTATAAACAAGTCTTTTTATTTCCGACCATAAGAAAAAATCCAGCGGCGTTAAGTCCGGGCTTCAAGGTGGCCAAGGCACAGGCCCTCCTCGACCTATCCACCGATCACTAAACTCATTGTCCAGGTATGCACTACACTCGTGTAATGAGCGGGTCGTCGTGTTGGCAGTAGGTAGCTACATACCTCTCGAGTAAGCTAACAGCACATCGTCTACTGACTCAGATATTGCTGTCCTAAACAATTAACTTTCAACTTAACATAACACTCAAGAACATCTTCTTCAAACTCCGGTAAATAATAATTTAAACGTCCTTAACGTGCCCTCACGATGTTAAAGTATTACTGACCTAGTGATCGACTGAAATCCAAGGACGCCTAACGATTGTAGTAAGCGAAGCGACGCAATGCCGTCATTGGTTGGACGGCTCCGGCGCAACGTTGTTTTGATTGGCGAATACGATTTTGTGTGTCTCGATATTATAAATAGTACTATATGTAGTATAAACGGTCTAGTTGTGATTAAATACCGCTACTACCGATTCTCACTTTTTCTCTGTAAACGATATGAATATCGACTTTGATGAAAAAAAAATTTTTTTTTTTTAAATTAACATTATATATAGGCTCTGTTATTGATAAATAATCCAAAATTTTCGTTTCCAAAACGCTTTCAAAATCACCGTGTATAGTATCGTTGTACCGATACTTTGCGATATATTGATATTTTTTTCAATCCGATATATCGGATTATTGATAATTATTGGATGAAATATATCGATACTTTTTGATAAAAAAAAGAACTAACTATATATTTTATAGGATTGTTTGGAAGTACATCTTAAAGTGTCTTTTTAGTTTAGTGACGTTCTCATGAAGATCTTCGGGGACATGTAACGAAACTCTTAAATAAATGACAGTAAATTAGTCGTGGTTACTGAAATCACATGTAAATGCATTATTTACATAATCACACTACCTATACTATCACGCATGTGAAGTCGGAGTTAGTTTTGTTAAAATTTAATTTTCTTTAATTCTTATTTGTCAATATCATAATTATATAAATGTAAATATGGTTTTCATTTACCTGTACGTAAATATATATGGCTAAATCAATATATTTTAAGTAGTTTGGATAATCGAACGTACGTACGTAAATACCGGTTTTCCGAACACCCATGTCCCCCAATTAGTTCGGATAATCGACGCTCTACTGTATTTATCTAATTTTAATACATAATATTAAGTGCATACGACAAAATATTTAATTCGTCACATAAGCACAAATCGATAAAAGGTTTGTGTGTATAATTTGTAAACGTTTTGTGTTTTTTTTTTTTAATATGACTCATTGTTGTACACCATAAAAAATACAAACAATAGAGGCTTCTAACAATTACAAATTGTGAAGAGCAATGGACTGTCATATGGTTAGTTGGCCATTTCTTCAACATAACCCGAAATAAGTCGAAGTAATTGTAAGTGTTTTAATCTAACAGGCTTAACAGGTGCGTCGTCGTACAATTGGATGATTTCCATATTAAATAATTCCGCCTTTTGTCAATAAAGTCTAAATCGTCGGTAGTCCGTTTATCATTAGATTGCGCGAGACTTGTTTTTCAAAGAACACGAGAATCGTTGCTTGATCGTTGTCTATTTATCCACCACCATCACCACATCAGCTGTGTACAGTTGTAAGCACCATTATGGTCTTAGTCGCCTTAACGACACTTTAGCAATAAAGAGATCGCGACTATTCTTCTCCGCCGGTCACGGCACGCGAGATTTGCACAACAGAAAGTACCCAATTGATAGCTTCACAGCTTTATTCTCTGTAGATTTCCGTCAAATTGTACTTGTTATAACGAGGGAGACCAGAGCAGATGATGTCAATGCTTTACTCAATAGGTCATATCTTTGGCCGGTTTTGGTTTGGCCGGAGATTGGCCTTGAGATTTCTAGAGATTCCCTCTCAAAATGTCGACTCATTTCATTTTTAACCGACTTCAAAAAAAGGAGGAGGTTCTCAATTCGTATGTATTTTTTTTTTGTTTTTGTTACCTCATAACTTTTTACTGGGTGTACCGATTTTAATGATTCTTTTTATAGTCAAAAGATAGTGCTCGTCATGTGGTCCCATTTAAATTTGAGCGAGATGTGACTAGTAGTTTTTGAGTAATCCTTAATAATGCGTATTTTTATTCTTGATACCGCGCGTCGCTGCGCGGGTCGCGTTGCACACAATCGTTCCTTGTGACTTAGTGTACGGCCAGAGTGAAAAAGCGTCCGGCGGAGCGTTCAGCGTTGCGTGCAAGCGGCGAAAGAGCGTTCGCAGAGTGGCCTTAGTGCACGCTTAGGTCGCTTAGCGTTTGTGTAAGCTGGTCACATTTTTCATGATGTCGTCGGGGTCGTACGATATTATTGATATGAATTAATAATGATTATAGAAGAAAATGTGTGGTTAAAATATTCTTATAACTCGAGACAAGGTCCAAGTGAGATAATTAAACAAAGAAGGTTGTATGGGGAGTTTTCTATGTTGTATGAAACTTTGAGATTAAATGAAGATAATTTCTATAAGTACACTAGGATGACGGTGACAACTTTTGACTATATAGGTACTTAAAAAGATTGAGTCACGATTAAAACTGACGATAAAAAATTTTCATACATCGGATTATAATATAACCCCTGCAGAAAAACTGATGATACCTTCAATTCCTAGTTTTACTGCTAATTCCTTCTACATTTTTTGTTAAATTATTCTATTTTTATATAAGGCATGAGTTGTAGAGCATAATTTTTTTTAATATCTATATTTAGGGACTTTTTATACATATGTACATGACAGTCCTAATAGTAGACCGTAATTCTGGTTTAAGTTAAATCTCTACAATAATATCTTCAAACGACATGGCGCGAACGCTTTCGTCACCGCTGCAAAACACAAACCGGTTTGAACTTGCACGCGACGCCACGCTCGACGCTCGGCACACCGCAAACATGCACGCTCCCCGCGCCGCGCCGCTCGGCTGCACTCAGGACACTCGCGAGTGTTTGCATATGTTTAAGACGAACGCTGCACGCTCCGCCCCGCCGAACGCTTAAGTCGAGCGTGCACTCAGGCCGTACGCTTAGCGTACGTACGTAAACATATGCAAACACTCGCGAGCGTCCTGAGTGCAGCCGAGCGGCGCGGCGCGGGGAGCGTGCATGTTTGCGGTGTGCCGAGCGTCGAGCGTGGCGTCGCGTGCAAGTTCAAACCGGTTTGTGTTTTGCAGCGGTGACGAAAGCGTTCGCGCCATGTCGTTTGAAGTTATTATTGTAGAGATTTAACTTAAACCAGAATTATGGTCTACTATTAGGACTGTCATGTACATATGTATAAAAAGTCCCTAAATAAAGATATTAAAAAAAATTATGGTCTACAAATCATGCCTTATATAAAAATAGAATAATTAAACAAAAAATGTAGAAGGAATTAGCAGTAAAACTAGGAATTGAAGGTATCATCAGTTTTTCTGCAGGGGTTATATTATAATCCGATGTATGAAAATTTTTTATCGTCAGTTTTAATCGTGACTCAATCTTTTTAAGTACCTATATAGTCAAAAGTTGTCACCGTCATCCTAGTGTACTTATAGAAATTATCTTCATTTAATCTCAAAGTTTCATACAACGTAGAAAACTCCCCATACAACCTTCTTTGTTTAATTATCTCACTTGGACCTTGTCTCGAGTTATAAGAATATTTTAACCACACATTTTCTTCTATAATCATTATTAATTCATATCAATAATATCGTACGACCCCGACGACATCATGAAAAATGTGACCAGCTTACACAAACGCTAAGCGACCTAAGCGTGCACTAAGGCCACTCTGCGAACGCTCTTTCGCCGCTTGCACGCAACGCTGAACGCTCCGCCGGACGCTTTTTCACTCAGGCCGTAAACTTAATTTGTTTCGGAAGACTATCACATGTTATGTTTTTTATGTTTACTACGAGTTTAACTATACAATATTATATTTTGTTTCTCAGATTACGACTATGGTGTAGAGTTATGTTGCGCTGAACTTTGAGATAGCACGTTTCAAAGCGCGGCCTGTATTTAAAAGATCATATTATCTCAAAAATAGTTACACGGCAAAGTGTAAAGGAATAACTTTTCATCGGTGATTAACTAGACTAACTGTTTACTAACTGTTACTAATTGTTTTAAAATTTTTAATTTGTCAAAATATTTAACGGACACCATTTTGCGTCATTTGTCATAGACTAAAATCTTAAATGCCATCAAAAACATAACTTGTAAAAAATCCAAGTCTCGCAACTCAGTTCTTCTACCGTAAAAAGTTGTGAGATCCATGTATTACCAAGTCGGTTAATTTATTCAATTCCTACTTAAGGGTTCTTTTGTCTTAAGTTATTACGTAATTAGCTAACCTAACAACATATGATAGTGACCATATCAATATTAAAAATCTTTAATGTTTTAAATAGATAGATTGACTTGGCAATCGCATGAAAACACAATGTATATCACAAGTAATGCAGACGAGTATTGTATTAAATTAAATTGTTTAGTGCGATTAAAAATAGATTAAAAATATTATAAAATAATATTATAAATTAAAAATCTTTAATGTTTTAAATAGATATATTGACTTGGCAATCGCATGAAAACACAATGTATCTCACAAGCAATGCATACGAGTATTGTATTAAATTAGATTGTTTAGTGCGATTGCCAAGTCAATCTATCTATTTAAAACATTAAAGATTTTTAATATTGATATGGTCACTATAATATGTTGTTAGGTTAGCTAATTACGTAATAGCTTAAGACAGAAGAACCCTTAAGTGGGGATTGAATAAATTAGCCGACTTGGTAATACATGGATCTCACAACTTTTTACGGTAGAGTAGAAGAACTGAGTTGCGAGACTTGGATTTTTTACAAGTTATGTTTTTGATGGCATCTCATTTCTTTTTGTAGATAGTTCTACTTGTTTTCCTTTCCAGTGTCTTCTACTTCTTGATTACCAACAATGCATTTTCTTAAAACCTACGCTCTGTTTTATGATCTTTTCTTATTTTTGTAGATAATCTTCCTCTTTTTTTTCCGGTACTACTTCTTGAGTTTCAGCTATTACTGGTATATATAGTACTGGTACGCAAAAGTTTTTTTGTTTCTTGCAAGAATACGATTAACAGATATAAATACGATTAATAAAATTTAAAAATAAAAAATCTTTTATTTGATCATCATGTCATACATATTGTGATGGCAAGTTGACAACTTAAGATACTTGACAAGAGAGATAAATGAAGTATGTTTAGCCGGAAACAGTGTTATCAGATTGCTGTCGATTTTTTACACCTAATTCTTCACAAAATAAACTTTAAAAAAAATATTTAAAAAAGTGTATGTGTACTTATATACGCACGTGAGAAGTTATACTTACAATAAATCGATGCTCCGAGTTAACGGTTAGTGCGCGCCATGTATAAAAAGACTCTGATAACCCACTAAAAACAAAGTACTCGTCAAGACGAATCAAACGAGCCGCAGCTCGATGGGGTTGCGTCGTTTCATTACAGAGTTTCTATGACCACCTTCCAGCTCCATCATCAGATCATAGTTACCATAGAAATACAAACTACTCGTCAAGGCAATTCAAATGAGCCTGATTTCGATGAGGTTGTTTCATTTCATTGCGAAGTTCTTATGGCCACCTTGCAGCTCCATCATCAGATCAGACCCTGGTAACCATCTAAAAACAAAACAAGACCGAACTCGATGTGGTTGTGTCGTTTCATTACAAAGTTCTTACGACCATATTCCAGCTCCATCACCACACCCTGGTTAACATTGAAAGATAAACTCCTCGTCAAGACGATTCAAAAGAGCCTGAACTCGATGTGGCTGTGTTGTTTCATTGCGTAGTTCCTATGGCCACCTTCCAGCTCCATCATCAAACCTTGGTTACCATCTTGCACTGAAGTATTCGTCAAGATGAATCAAACGAGCCCATACTGATTAGGTTTATATCATTTAATTAATGAGTTTCTATGGCCATCTTCCAGCTCTATCATCAGACCCTGGTTACCATATAGCACCAAAGTACTCGTCAAGACGAATCAAACCAGCCTATATTCGATGTGATTATGTAGTTTAGTTACTGAGTTCCTACGGCCATCTTCCAGCTCCATCATCGGACCTTGGTTTCCATTGAAAGGCAAACTATTCTTCAATACGATTCAAACGAGCCCAAACTCGGTGAGGTTTTGTCGTTTCATTGTGAAGTATCTATGGCCACCTTCCAGCTCCAACATCAGACCCTGGTTATCATTAAAAGACAAATTACTCGTCAAGAAGATTCAAACGAGCCCGAACTCGATGAGGTTATGTCTTTTCATTGCGAAGTTCCTATGGCCACCTTTCAGCCCCATCATCAGATCAGACCCTGGTAACCATCTGAAAACAAAGTACTCGTCAAGACGAATTAAACAAGCCGAAACTCGATGGGGTTGCGTCGTTTCATTACGGAGTTCCTATGACCATATTCCAGCTACATCACCAGACCCTATTTTACATTGAATGACAAACTACTCGTCAAGACGATTCAAACGAGCCCGAACTCGATGTGATTGTGTCGTTTCATTGCGAAGTTCTTATGGTCACTTTCCAGCTCCATTATCAGGTCAGACCCTGGTAACCATTTAAGAACAAAGTACTCGTCAAGACGAATCAAACGAGCCGAAACTAGATGGGGTTGCGTCGTTTCATTACAGAGCTCCTATGACCACCTTCCAGCTCCATCATTAGATCCTAGTTACCATAGAAAGACAAACTACTCGTCAAGGCGATTCAAACGAGCCTGAACTCGATGTGGTTGTGTCGTTTCATTGCAAAGTTCCTATGGCCACCTTCCAGCTCCATCATCAGACCCTGGTTACCATCTTGCACTGAAGTACTCGTCAAGACGAATCAAACGAGTCCATACTAAATGGGTTTATATCATTTAATTAATGAGTTTCTATGGCCACCTTCCAGCTCCATCATCAGACCTTGGTTACTATTGAAAGACAAACTACTCGTCAAGAAGATTCAGACGAGCCCACTCGATGAGGTTGTTTCGTTGCATTGCGAAGTTCTTATGGCCACCTTTTAACTCCTCCATCAGATTAGCACCATGTCATCATAATATTGCATTATCACACGGTTATTATTATTATTATTTTGGATCAAATTTAATTTGCAAGATTTTATGACAAACATCATAACAGGTGAAACTAAATAAAATCTTGTTGAGCTGACACATCAGCGCAATGAAGTAAGTTAGTGTAATTGCGCGGCGCCTACTAGTTAACTTCATGTTGTCGGTTTTATTATTTTTGTCAGTGTGCGCGCGTATCGTACAAATAGAGTCTCATCAAGAAGTATAACTTCATAATACAAAAGTTATTTTGAGTAGTACTTATTATTAGTACTTATTATTTCTTTTTTTTTTGTCTTTTTATTTTCGAGATTTTGGTACAATTTCATAAGACATGTTCCATTCTTGCTTTTTCATTCCGTTGACCATTTTAAAAGTTATTTACTTTTATTTACATTGATTCATCCACTGCATATGTAACTTTGTAATCCTATATATTTATATGAGATTACAAAGTTATTTATGCAGTTGGTGTATCTAGAAAACTGGACCGAAATTGCACAATATTTGAATTTTTCCTCGGTTTATATACTAAACACTAATGGTATTCTAAATTTGAAGCTTCTATGTCTGCTAGAAGTGCCTTAGAGTTTTGATGATCGGTCAGTCAGTGAGTGACAAAATTAGAAACTTTGACTACTTATAATTCTTAAACTACTGGTTCAAATTGAATGAAATTTGAAATATACCGTGTTTATACCATTCCTGCTTGGGTATTGAAAATTCAGACTTCTAGTTTTATCCGCAACGAAGTTGTAGGGGGTCGAAAATGGCCTGAGTTGCTTCGAGAAAAGATAGTACGGCCGTGCCACTTTTTTTTTTTTGCTCGACTTGGCGGAGGCACTGCTGTGCCTCCAGATGTGACATTGTGTGTGCAACAAGTGTACCTAAGTATTAGTCTATTAGCAGCGGAATCTTTTATGATGTAATCTCAGGAAAGTAATGACAGAATCTTGGGTGGCATTGAAATGAAATAAATAAACAACTTAAATTAAATAAATAATTTAACTTAAATGTTTATAACATAATATATAATATCAAATACCTAATGAAAGGCAGAAAGGAAGGCACGTTATGACTTATGCCGTTGGTCTCATTACGTTTGCTTAATGCAATTCAATAGGCAGAATATAAACAATATACGGCGTAATTATGTCGCATTCTATGCCTATCATACTCGGCAGCCTCACCCCGCGCGCACCGCACTGCCGCACATGTTGAACAGATTTTGTTCGGGTTTTTTGTTCTATAGTTCAGCCATTGGTCATTACAAACATTACGTCAAAGGAATGTGACAATGCCCAGTTTTTTTTAATCCATAAAGGGATGCCACTCGGACGCAGGTAATAACGATATTAATTTAAGTTGTATAACATATTATAATATATTGTATGTTTTAAAAGAGGATATTAAAATACAAAAATATGCTAAACATAATGCAAAATATTTTTAGGATGTATTTTTAATATCCTCTTTTAAAACATACAATAATTATATTATATTATGTTATACAACTTAAATTAATATCGTTATTACCTGCGTCCGAGTGGCATCCCTCTATCGATAACAAATTGGGCATTGTCAATAGGCAGAATTTTTTGAGGGTGGTACTTGTAGCTTGTGAACTGTAACCGCCCAGCTTTATATAAATAAATCAGTTATCGAACTACAGATTCACTAAAAATCAAGAAATAAAACAAAATTTTAACAAAAAACAATAACCGACTTCAAAGCAAAAAAAAAAAAAGAACGGTAAAACAAAATTGCACTAAAAAGTAAAAAAATAATTACGTATTCTTTTGTCTGTAATCAAATTATTACGATAATATAATGTACAATTATTGTTGTTATTGGAGTCGGTGTTCACATACTTTAACATCAACGTGCGTAGCTCGCTCCTTTCTTGCTTCAAAGTAGGCCCTGAGGCTTCAAATCTCCCAGTTATGCACTTGGCGCTTAATAGGCCTCGACCACAACATTTCCGTGGGAGGTACAGTCTCATAATGAACGATTTCGAATGATGCATTCAATGGTGAATTAAAGTCGTGCGGAATCTTCTGTCCAGGTGTCGAGTTGGGTTGGGTTGGATCTGAGCACGTCAAAGGTGTCCAAGAGAGTGGGCATGACCCAGCCGTTTTAAATTTGATTTGAGTTCTTTTGTGATACTCACGAATGAACCATCCGATCGAATGATAATCTAATTTTAAAAATTGCCTCTCATTCTACATTCTTTATACTAAATCCTTTACTGTTGAAGCCTGTTGTCTTTGGACTCATTGCCACTGTCTATAAAAAATTATTCGTAATCAATCAATAATGACATTTAAACAAAGAATTTATATCATAACTAGAACGCTCACTTAGTAAACTTTTATATTAAAATATGCACCTTGAAATAAACGCCATAAGGTTGACATTTCTTACCAACATGTAAAGTGAAAAATTGTTTCGAGTATTTCGTTGACAACTGGTGTTTTGTCTCTTTCTTACGAGTTTTGCCTTGAATCTATGATAGAAAGAGACGCAATTCCGGGTTAAGGAACGTTTTTTGAGTGCACGTGAGCATTCCAGTTTGTATATAAATTCCTTGCATTTAAAATTAAGGCTACTCTAACAGAGTAAACAATCCTTGTCTTTGTATTGGCCGACTTGAAACTTATTATTATTATTATCTAGACAAAGTATGCAACGGTACAAGACAAGACACAAAGTAGTGAAATTAAATTTTGTTTTAATCGATTGTTCAATATTAATTGGTAACGGAACTGATGAAACTGTTTCCATACTTTTTAGTTCAAACGGCTCCAATTTGCAATAAACTATCGTTTACTCGCGACCCGCCTCGGCTCCGCACGGGTGCACCGACGTATTTATTAAGTACTAGCGGCCCGCCCTGGCTTCGCACGGGTAATTAACTAAAATTTCAAAAATTATAATTTTTTTTTTTATCACCTACACCTGCCTCGATACTGGAAAATATTTTATAATAGATTGATTGAGTTCTCAAACTGCAAAATGCACTAAGTATTGATATCAACTTCGAAGCAAATAACTTTCAACCCCCTTTTAACACCGTTAGGGGATGAATTTTGATAAAATACGAAACACGTCTTCAATCAATTCTGTTAAAGAATATTTATGCAAAATTTGAAGTAGATTGGACCAAGGAATCACGTTATCCCATACAAACTTTGCCCCCCTTTTTCACCGTCTTAGGGGTAGAATTTCGTAAAATTCGTTCTTAGCTGATCTCTACTCGGCAAAAGGAATATTTATATCAAATTTAAGTCTCTAGGTCTTAAAATTCTAGAGATATCGTGATGAGTAAATGAGTGAGTGACCTTTCGCTTTTATATATTAAGATTACAACTTAAATAGCTATAAACATCCAACTTTGTACAATCAACAAACAAATAACGACCAAATATTTTAATAACAAACAAACAACCAAGACCTTAGTACATTAAGGTATTAAATGCAAAAAAAAGCGTTTTTTTTAATATGGGCGAGGGTCATTCTTTCGGCCGAAGTTTTAGACAGCGCGATACAAAAAATTATATTTTATATACTGCGCCATCTATCTTGTTACGATTCGTTAAACCAGCTGTTAATAGATGGCGTTGCATAAAAGTAAAGGATAAAAATTGTTATTGTGAGTTATCCTTAAGAGATAGACATATACCACAACAGACTTTTTTGTAGACCTTTTTAAGTTGTACAATACTGTCAACACACATTGTGTACATTGTTTTGATCTATCTCATAGGGTTCAGCCAGCGTTTGCAATGTAAGCGCAAAAAAAGTGTTTATTTACGACATCACATTAGAAGCGTCTAAAATTATCAGTGTTTCTCTACTAGGTATATTATGCATGCAACTTACCTCTTTAATTACTCTATCTATTAGAAAATCCCGCATCAAAATCCATTGCGTAGTTTTGAAGATCTAAGAGCGGAAAGCGACTTTGTTTTATATGTAGTGATTAAGCACTAAATGCTTCTCACACGGGCAATTGTATGTTGCTCTGTCACGTATAATGTCTTATTTTTTATTTTATTTATTTATTTATTTATTTATTTAATATACAGTAAATTAATACAAAAGGTTTGAACATTGTCCCACAAAACTGATGAATCAGTTTGACTGTAGGATCAGCAGTCTCTTCATGAAAAAGATTTTAAGTCAAAGAAATAAATATTATAGCAACACTACAAACATTTTATAGCAATGAGAACAGGTATTTCCTTAATTTACATTTAAACAGACGCTTATCAGATTCCAGTCGGATATCTTTGGGTAAACTATTTAGTAAATAAGGTATTCGTTTTTTTAACGTCCTATCTCCAAAGTAATTGTTTACTTTTGGTACTTCATATTTACCCTCAGACACAGACCTAGTACCGACGCCATGTTTCAAAAGCTCCAAGCCAAGCCCCCGACAGCCATGACTATTTATGGCCAAGAGATATTTATGTTTTAAGCTAACTGGTAACTTATCATAATATGTTCGTTTTACACGTTATCAGGCAGAAGCTATCAATGTTGTATATAAAGAAATATTTTAGTTTGTTTATATGTATTTGCATAATATGCTATGCTACCCGTACGAAGCAGGGGCGTGTCGCTTGTTCAAAATAAGTATGTATGTCCCATCTCTCTATGTAGCGTGTCTTTTCGATTAGGGTAATAATTAGAAACATTAACTTTATGATTTTATATCGTTTATTAGGTGGAGGAAGATAGTTCCAGTAGAACGAATAAAAAGGAAGCCGACATGACGCTCAGTTTGGCCAATTACATAATGCAGCAGGGATATGAACCAGAAGATGTCACAATCTTGACCGCTTACTCCGGTCAAATGCTTTATATGACAAATGTATGTATGTATGCTACTCTAAAAAAGTAAAACAAAATATTTAGATTTGATAATAAACATAAATATATACTTTTATATTGTTGTAACTTGTAACTATTAACATTTTAATACTTCATATAATTCGAAAGTAATCCTAATCATACGTAGATAATATTCTACTGTGTATTTAGTACAGTACTTAAGATGCTAATTTCTCAATGCTGATAATTTTCTTTCCGTTTTGATTTTTGTTGTCATATATGAGTTTGTTATTATCATTTTTTAGCAAAGACTACTATACGCCCATCTATCTGACGTCAAAATAACAGTCGTAGACAATTACCAGGGCGAGGAGTCCAAAATCATATTACTTTCGCTGGTGAGAAACAACGAAAGTAATAAAATTGGATTTTTGGGAACGGAAAACCGTATCTGCGTGGCATTATCCAGAGCAAAAGAAGGTGATAGCTTATAACGTCTTTGTTTATAACTAATTGATACATTTGTACGAGCCAATAATGCTCGCACAGCAATTTCGTTTAGCTTAGGCTATAAATTGGTTCGTTTTACGTATTTTAAACAGTCGCAACTAAACATTCGTCTCGCAATAATATAACAACATATAGTGCGGCTCAGATAACTTAACTATTAACGTTATTTAATAAAACGTTTAACATAACAGTGGTTTGGTGTAACCTTTAATACCTACTACAATAACTGGAGTACCGTCAACGACGAGATAACCCCAACATCTTTTTGGTCCTTCGAGCTTTTACAAGAAGACCTTTTGGTCCTTCGAGTATTATTTAGTATTTGGTGTGGTATTTTCAATTACGTTAGGGAATCGGTGCGGTTGGCCTCCCAGAAGCGGGTCTCACCAACAGCATTGAGAAGGCGCACATAACGTGAGAAGAGAGTGCTACACTGAGTGCCAACAAATCGGGAACTTAGCGGAGATAACGTCTACTGCTTACCTATCAACTAACCGGCAGGGATAACGTCCACTGCTTAACATACATCTTACTAGCAGAGATAACGTCTACTGCTTACCTATCAACTAACCGGCAGGGATAACGTCCACTGCTTAACATACAACTTACCAGCAGAGATAACGTCTACTGCTTACCTATCAACTAACCGGCAGGGATAACGTCCACTGCTTAACATACAACTTACCAGCAGAGATAACGTCTACTGCTTAACGTATAACTTGCTAGCAGCGATAACGTCGACTGCTCCTACTACATAACTGTGAACCTTTCTGAGTACACGAAATCTACTCGCCAACCAACTGTTAACAATGTCGATAGAAACAGACAAGCATGTATACACGCTATTGCGTAATCAAATGTGTAGTTTTAACGCCTTAGAACGAGCTGTCTCCAAAATTAAACTACAGAATTTGAAAGAAAGTTGGCAGCTTCAAGATCAACTAAAAGTCTTGCAAACTAAGTGGGAACCCATCGACAAGAACCATTGGGAACTGAGCTACTTACTACAAGGAAGCGAAGTGGAGTATGAAGCGAAATTTGACTATTGGGAAAAAGTCTACGACGAACTAAAGGAAAATATTAACAGAAAAATCTTGGAAACTTCCCACTACGAGAAAACTACGCCGCCATTCATGACAATGGAAACTGTTCGGACTAAAAAGAGCAGTCAAAAACAAAATTATTTTACGAATAATCAACACAAAAATTATAATGAATACAAGTCAACGAACTTTAACAAAGCAAAGAAACGTACAAAAACCTACTATGCTACACTTCGAAACTGTCCACTTTGCAAGAATAGTCATGCGCTGATGCAGTGTCCTACATTTTTAGGCATGGATGTCGTAACGCGAACTAAAACAGCAAACGAATTAAACGTTTGCAAGAATTGTTTATTTAATCACAGGGGAAATAATTGCACTTCTATGAAACGATGTCACACGTGCAATTATAAACATCATTCTCTTCTCCATGACGACAACTTGAGAAGACAACATTCAAGGTCACTCCCCTCATCAGCGGCTGAGCAATTATCTAATCACATTAACGGCGAACAAGAGATACTTTTGACGACTCTACAACTTAGGGTCAGAAACAGAGAAGGTGATTACGTCATCCTGCGTGCGTTGCTTGATCAAGGCTCTCAAGTAACCTTGATCACAGAAAATGCCGCACAGCGATTAAACTTGCCCCGAAACAAGATGAAAGCGGCTGTCACTGGCGTCGGATCGATAATGGGCACCAGTAGGGGTATGATCAAACTGGAATGTAAATCAATCCATTCTGAGTATACATTCCAAACTGAAGCATTAGTAATGCATAAACTAATAAATAATCTACCTAACTCAACATTCGACGCGAAGAACTGGCCACACCTCGATAACATCAAGTTGGCTGATCCGGACTTCAACATCTCTGGTCCAATCGATCTTCTGTTAGGGGCAGATATTTACTCCAATGTGATTATTGAAGGAGTATTGAAACACAACAACAACTCGCTAGTAGCGCAACAAACGAAGCTGGGTTGGATTCTGTGCGGTGCTACTAAGCAATTCAACTGTCTCGTTACTCTTACACAGCTAGAAACATTATCACAATTCTGGGAGACAGAAGAAATTCCTTCGGAATCAGAACCGTCTGCGAACGATGAATACTGTGAAAAATATTACACAGAAACAACGGAGAGATTATCTAGCGGGCGATATGTTGTAAAAATGCCTATGAAAAATAACTTCGAGCAAAATCTTGGCGATTCGAAGCAGCAAGCCATCGCGCAATTTCTTCATTTAGAGAAGAAAATGGCGCGACAAGAACACTTCGCAACATTATATAAACAATTCATACATGACTACATACAATTGGGTCACATGAAACCAGCGACGACAAACGAAAGTCTAGTGCAAGCCTACCTACCTCACCATGCTGTTATACGGGAGAGCTCAGTGTCAACAAAACTCCGAACTGTTTTTAACGCATCCATGAAAACAACCTCCGGCTATAGCTTAAACGACTTAATGGAAAAGGGGCCGAATTTACAAAAAGACATTTTGTCTCTTATAATTAAATGGCGTAGCTATAAATACGTTATAACGGCGGACATTGAGAAAATGTATCGTCAAATCGTTATTCATCAAGATCAACAAAGCTTACAAAAAATAATCTGGAGGGAATCTACTAAAGAACCACTCAGAGAGATGCAGCTCTGTACGCTAACCTACGGCACCAAGGCTGCTCCATTTATCGCAATGCGTACGCTCCAACAACTAGCTAAAGATGAAGGCAACGCTTTCCCATTAGCCCGAAAAGCACTACAACAAGAATGCTACATGGATGACGTCATTACCGGAGGAGATACCATCGAAACAACAAAACTTTTACAACAAGAGCTCTACGAGTTGCTGAAAAAGGGAGGTTTCATCCTAAGAAAATGGGCTACTAATGAACCATCTGTTCTCGAGGATGTACAAGATACAGAGAAACGTCATAGAAACGACTATAACTTTAAACAACAAGAGTTCAGTAAGACACTGGGACTATCATGGAATGACTCTACGGACACATTTCATTTCATTTGCGAGACGCCGCACAATAAGAAAAACGAAACATACACAAAACGTAGACTATTGTCGGAGATAAGCAAAATATATGATCCGCTAGGGTGGTTATCTCCAATAACTATCCAAGCAAAACTGATATTTCAAAAATTATGGAGTGGTAATTATCAAAACATTGATTGGGATAGCAATGTACCTAATGACATAGCCGACGAATGGATAAAAATTAAAACCGATTTAGCGAACATAAACAACATTATTTTGCAAAGGTGGATGAGCAACGAAAACAATAGAACGATAGAATTACAAGCCTTCTGTGACGCGAGCGAGCAAGCCTACGCAGGAGTCATCTATAGCCGAACTACGTCACCGACTGGCGCGTACGTCACCACACTACTCGCTGCGAAAACTAAAGTGGCACCGCTTAAAAAGAAAATAACTATACCGAGGTTGGAATTATGCGCCGCGGTTTTGCTAACCAAGCTAATGGAGAAAATAACTAAGGTCCTTACAGATTATGATCTTAAAATATCCTGTTGGACAGACTCGAAAGTTGTGTTAGCATGGCTTCAGAGTAAACAAAGTAAATTTGAAAAATATATAACTAACAGAACTACATTCATAACAAACATCGTTCCTGCTATAAATTGGGGTTACGTGAAGAGTAACGAAAACCCCGCCGACTGTGCGACGAGAGGACTTTCGCCAACCAAGTTGGGTAACTTCCCTTTGTGGTGGGAAGGACCTCAGTGGCTTAAGGATCAAGAAAAACAAGCCCTTTCATTTACTACAACTTACACTATAAACGAAGGTTTTATAACGAAATGCTACGTAACGGAACCCGCGTCGAATAAAAATGAATTAATTAATTCATTGTTTGAGCGACACAGTGACATAGATCGTATTACAAGAATACTCGCCTGGGTAATACGATTCACCGATGTATTACATAACAAACAGGTGATTAATAAGTGCAATGAACTGAACTTGTATGAGATAAGACAAGCTAGGCTTAAGATTTATAAATCAATACAAGAAGATAGTTTTGAAAAGGATATAACGTCTCTTAAAGAACGGGGAAAACTGCCCAATAGGAGTACTATTTTGAAACTCCACCCATTTTTGGACTCGGATGGAGTTCTTCGTGTCGGGGGGCGTTTAGAACATTCAAACTTACCAGAGAATACTAAACATCCCATCTTAATCCCGGGAACGGGGCGGCTGACACAACTTATTATTGAAAAGGCGCACCAGCGAACCTTACACGGTGGAGCTAGATTAACGTTAGCTTACACTAGGAATAGCTACTGGATAGTCAGTGGAAATCGAGCTGTTAAAAAGATACTTCGACAGTGTATTCGATGCCGTCGTTACGCAATAAACAAAACCGAGCAGTTGATGGGTAGCCTTCCAAAGGAAAGGATTACCCCATCTCGGCCTTTTTCACACACTGGCGTCGACTTTACAGGCCATGTAGACGTGAAAATAAACAAAGGCCGCGGTATCAAAACCTGTGATTGGGTATTAAACAAATGCGCGGATCAATGGACTAAACTACGGAGACCAAACATATGGCTCTATAATTGCATAACTGAGTGTCCGACCCGTGTAGTATGCGAGAATCAAGTTACAACGTTCATAACAACAATGACGGGGCTTCTTGCCCTAGGTCAGGATTGCATTTTGCAACATAAGGACTTTACAATTCATTCACATAACGTTTTTAACAGTAAAACGAAGATCGGACTAAGTCTTGACGTTCCTACTATTGACTCACCAAATGATATGCTGCAGACGTACAAGAATAAAAACGTTATACTGACTACACGACTACATAGCTTATCTGATGAACACAGGTTATTAGAAAATCAGATAGCCGTACAGAAAGAACGAGAGCACCAGCTGCCACACGACTTGTCTGTTCATGATATCAGCAACTACGCGATAAGCACTTTGCTAGTGGGAGGAATCGTCGTCGCAACCCTAATCTGGCGACTGAGGAAACACCTTTCCTCATGTAAAAGAAATAAGACCCAAACGACAAATCCATATAATACGGAAAATATAGAGCTGGAGGAAATCGCACCATACTCTACAATAAAGGATGGACATTCCAGGAACGTCCCGCAGCCGATACAAAAAGTTGAAACAGGATTTAAGCTTTGAAATTAATTTGAACCTTAAACGTTCTGTTAATTAATTATATTTTATACATTTAATTTTATATACATTATTAACTTGTTCAATTAACTTTTAACTTAACTGAGCATTTTCATGATTTCTTTATAACTATTGTTAATTGTATTGTGTAGTTGTAATAATTGTTTTGTAAACTTTATACCAGATGTACCTACTTGTAACACAAGTTTGGTAATCTGAGTACGCACATCTTTCCCTCGGGAGCATGTACGAGCCAATAATGCTCGCACAGCAATTTCGTTTAGCTTAGGCTATAAATTGATTCGTTTTACGTATTTTAAACAGTCGCAACTAAACATTCGTCTCGCAATAATATAACAACATATAGTGCGGCTCAGATAACTTAACTAAACAATATCAAAAAATTATTTATAGTTTAAATCGTAAAATTCGTATAACATTTAAAATATATTATTATAAATAATATAAATTAATAAACTTTGGAAAATATATAAATTCATAAAATGGCTACAAAAGCTATAGAAAGTGCAATCCAAAATCTCACTAAAATTGTGATTGACCTACAGAACAAAGTGACATCACTGGAAAAAACTATTCTTAACCAAAATAGCTTAATCATCAAACTAATAACTGGTAATGGAAATGTTTGTGTACCAGAGAGTACTAAAGTTATCGGAGAAGAAGAGCGTATAATAACCGATAGAATGAACGATCAGATGAAGTCTGAAATCTCCGCGCCCACTGGGAAGACCAAAATCGTGACGTCAACGTCGACATCAGCTAGTGCGTCGGCTTCCCCCTGCACATCAGACTGGCGGGAGCGGGAACTTTTAAACATCGCGCCGACGGATAATATGCATAGAGACGCAAGTGAGAATTCCTCGAAGGCCACTCACGTACAACTGGATGAAGTCGGCTGGGTTAACGTACAGCCCCGGCGCTCGCGAAGAACGGGGAATACTAATTCATATAATACGGTGGAAAATGGAGAGGAAACAAGGGCAATATCGGATATCAATATTGGAGAAAGTCGTCACCGTAACAAGGCGAAATTAGCGAAAATAACACCACCGGTTAGTATAGGAAGTAACACATCTACTCTCAAAATAAAGGCGGTTGAACGGAAAAAATATTTCCATATATGGAGGCTTCACACTGACACAACGGAGGGCAATTTAATAGATTACGTAAGGGAAGTATTGGGGGAAGACTGTCATATAAAGGTTGACAAGATAAAACATAAAACCGAACGAGGATATTCTTCATTCAGAATATGCGTGTCCGAAAATAATTTCGCAAAATTATTTGACACAAACATCTGGCCCAAGAATGCCGAATATAGTGAATGGATGTTTTTTCGTAAAACAAACAATTCGCAAAACCAGACTCAATCATAATAAAACTGTTACCGTATTTTATCAAAACGTAAGAGGCCTACGAACAAAAACATCAGAGTTTGTATCTTTATTAGAATCTTCAGGATCCGACTTATTTGCCATCACCGAGACAGGCTGTAACGAATCTATACAGTCTGGAGAGATAATTCCACCAGGATACTCCATAGTGCGCTGCGACCGGGCAGACGGGCGCAAACAGGGAGGCGTGCTACTGGCAGCATCGCCGTGGTTCGTGTTGCGGCAAGTACCATTACCTGAAGATATAAACATAAACAGATACAATTTTGAGTTAGTATGTGCTTCTGTTCATGTCCATAACCGTTTTTTGTTTACCTGTTGTGTGGTGTACATTCCACCGCAGACCGGAGACGACGAGTTTTTAGTAATTTTGCGTTTAATAGAAGAAATTTGTATTAAATATAAAAATAATGTAATAGTATTAGGAGATTTTAATTTGTATTCATGTAGTAGCCAAGTGTGTAATTATTTTGAATACTTTGTAGCCTTTTGTGAGCTTATACAGTGCAATGCAGTTCCCAACTGTACCGGTAGGCAGTTAGACCTAGTGTTGAGCGGCCGTAATAATGGTGGCGTAGCGGTAGTAGCGGCTGATGAAGCGCTACAGCCGGTGGACGCGTACCACCCACCACTCGCCGTCACCGTCACCATTGCGACAGCGACGGCAAAATCAGCGCACTCGGACAGTCCTCACCACCAACAAAATAGTACATCATCATGCAGTGTACATGGTAGGCAGTGGGACTTTAATAAAACGGACTTTAATCAACTATATTGCTTAATCATGAATATAGATTGGAGTGATATTTACTATATAATGGATCCGGATACCGTTCTAGACAACTTCTATGATAAGATCTACGGAGTTCTCGCAGAATGTGTACCACTTAAAAATGATAAGCAAGAAATTAACGTTAGGTATTTTTATCCGGTGTGGTACACTTCCCAAATAATAAAATTAATCCAAATGAAATACAAATGCCACAAAAAGTATAAAGCTAGCAAGTTGCAGAGCGATTACGATGAGTTCTCTCGGTATAGGGCGATAGTGAAGGCGGAGACCGCCCTTGCTTATGACCGGTACCGTGACCACGTACAGAACCATCTCGCTTCGAACCCGAAAGCATTTTGGAAGTTTATAAAATCTAAGAAGGGTAATTCTAAGAAGTGTAAATTAGAAAAAAATGGACGAACTCTTTCTAATGAGGAATGCGCAAAAGAATTCGCACAATTTTTTCATTCGGTATATAACGCGGAGCCAGCGCAGCTGGATGTTTCAGCGATCAGCGCAGCTGTGGGGGGTAACGCGCGCGTGCACCTAGTACGACTGGAGCCAGACGACGTGCATCGTGCGCTCGCGCGGCTGCCACCAAAGATCTCGGTGGGACCTGATGGATTACCACCTTTCATCCTCAAGGATTGCCGTCACGTGTTGAAAGAACCGCTATTACATGTGTTTAATGTATGTCTTGCAACGGCGACCTTTCCCGAGAGGTGGAAACTCACCAGAGTGGTGCCAGTACCGAAGGGAAGTGGAGGTCTAGAAACTGGCGACTATAGACCAGTGGCTCTTCTGAATTCCCCTGCCAAAGTATTTGAGTCAGCAATTCATCACTCATTATATGGACAGGTCAGAGCCCGGTTATCTGACGCGCAGCATGGATTTCGTCCAGGGCGAGGGACAACCGGGAACTTACTACATTTAATGACACAAGTGGTGCCGGCCTTGGATGCTGGCAGGCAGGTTGATGTTGCCTATTTCGACTTCCGGAAGGCATTCGACACAGTTGACAATGATATCTTGCTTGCAAAGCTGGCAGGCATCGGCTGCACACCGCATACGCTCACCTTTTTCGCCAGCTATCTGCGAGATAAGCGTCAATATGTCGATTGTGCCGGATGTCATTCGGACCAGTACTGGACAAGATCAGGCGTCAGCCAAGGCAGTAATTTAGGACCCCTCCAATTTATCATCATGATAAATGATCTCCCAGAGGTAGTATGCGAGTCCACGTGCCTTTTATTTGCTGACGACCTGAAGTTAGTACGAGAAATAGGTGACATCTCAGATCATGCTAAATTACAGCACGATATAGATAAAGTTATAAAGTGGAGCCACGACAACAAGCTCTACTTCAATGTGGCCAAGTGTTCCATTATGTCGTTCAGCCGCGCGCGCACTCCGCAGCATCACCCGTACCTTATTGAGGGCGAACCGCTAAAGCGTGTCACTGAGGTGAGGGACTTAGGTGTAAGGTTCACTACCGATCTTAACTTTCGAGAACATATTACTGGAATATGCAAAAAAGCGTACCGAAACCTGGGCTTCGTACTACGGCAATCGCACGACTTCACGAATATAAAGGCTCTGCGTGTCTTGTATGAGGCCTGGGTAAAAAGTCATTTGGAGTATAATTCAGTTATATGGGCTCCAAGTGAAATTAAATATAAAAAAATGGTAGAACTAATTCACAACAAATTTATCCGGTTTTTATACTTAAAATTATATGGTGTCTATCCAGGCTATCCTTTGCTCTATCCAACTTTGTTTGTATTGGGTATGGTGGGATACAGCAAAATGGAAACAAGGCGTGAAATATCCCTCGCTAAATATCTGTTTAAAGTATTGCGAGGAAAAATTGATAACCCTTATATACTTCGTGAACTAAAGTTAAGAGTGCCGGATAACGCGATTGAACGGAGGCGACGCCCGCCCCTCCTGGCATTACCTTATGCGCGCACTAACTTGCTGCGCAACGCGCCGCTTACACGCGCTCTACGCGCACTCAACGCTGTAGCAAACCAAATAGATTTGTTCAGCTGCACGTTGAACGAGTTCACAAAGGTCGTTTCTACAATTGTCTCCTACGATCCAGATTGGGTCTAGGCTAGGTTATAATTTATTTTAACATTAATGGATTTTATTTATTAAGTTATCTATTTATAAAGTATTTTATAATTTTATTTTTAATTTATAACTATTGCGACGTCTGTCCTTAATTTGAATATTTCGTTTAATTTCTTATTAATTCTATTCATGACTAAATAATATTAATAATGTCTTATAATATTGGATTATTTTTTTTTCTTTTCTCTCGATGTATTTTATTTTATGACTTTCATTATAAATCGTCATGTTTTTATTTATATATTCGAATAATGTACTTTATTTTAGTATCTACTCTAACGCATTGGCCTTACTGTAATGTTAGTAGTAAGATTAATAATAATAAATAAATAAATAAATAAATAAATAAATAAACTATAAACGTTATTTAATAAAACGTTTAACATAACAGTGGTTTGGTGTAACCTTTAATACCTACTACAATAACTGGAGTACCGTCAACGACGAGATAACCCCAACAACATTAACTGTTAATTCAGTTAATTGAACTCTAGTGTGCCCCGCGGTTTGACCCGCGGTAGATGTGTGTAAACAAAAGTTTTGTTACGATTTCACTATAGTGACTTATAGATTATGAACTAAACAAATAAACTGTGTGTCAAGATGAAACACCAGATTTTACGTTACGACCTACAGGCTCACAACTGTGAAAACCGCATTAAATTGGGTACAACTGATTTTACGTGATGACGGAACAAACATAAAGACGGATGGACAGACAAGCAGCCAGACGAAATTCCAAAACATAGTTGTTTTTGCTTCTATTGCTCTTATGAAGACCCCTATAATTCGTTTTTAATAAATATCTCTAATGTATAGACATCCACTATTTATAATTTTAATATTTGATTTGAGATTGTGTAGATTTACATTCATTTCTAGATTAAACTAAGAATTATTTAAAAGTGTATCTAATAGTTATGAGATAATTTTTAAACAAATAAAAAAAATCTTAATTTTTTTATATTTTTCGTCTAAAGCTTATGTTCCCTACATAAGCTTAAAATTGGTATATGAATTATTAATTGCGGACAAGTATTTAAACGATCTACGCTCTTCAAGAGACCTTTGAGAAATAACATATACTTATATTCATTTTGCAGGTTTTTATATTTTTGGTAATATTGACATTTTAAAAGCGAATTCAAGTCTCTGGAAAAATATCGCAGAGACATTGGAAAGCCAAGATTCTTTAGGGAGGAATATAAAACTTAAATGTGAGAATCATGTAAATCATATAGGGGAGAGTTGGATATTACCGAGCCTCTCAGAACATGGACCTATAATTCGGAGAAGGTTCGATATATATATTTCAAAAATGCAGTAAATAGTACAGAATTTATTTAGCTACGCATACATCACGGCAAAATATTTCAAAAAATAAACAAAAATTAATTATTGCAAAATAATAAAAAAACGGGAAAGCGTGGTATTATCAGACTGGTCTGATAATATCGTGCCCATAATAATTTCGTGAATTTCTATCAGTAAACTTAGAATTTAAAAAAAAATGCAACGTTGAATAAACTCGTTCGTAGAAAAAGAAGCATAGACTCCTTTCTATACCTAGATATAATTATTATTTTACGACTAGATTAATTATCATAACCATATCGGCCATTGGATGTCCACTGCTGAACGTAGGCCTTCCCCTATCGACTCCGGTTCAAAGCAGCCTCCATCCAACGACTTCCGGCGACTCTCTTCAAGTCGTCTGTTCATCTCGTGGATGGCCGTCTGACACTGTGCTTGCCGGTACGTGGTCTTCACTCGTACACGCCCTGGGCGCGGAATTGACAAACTCTGTTATTTCCTCTTTTAACCTCAAAATAATACAGTCAAGTTAATTGTGTATTCAAATCAATCTAGTCATTAATTCTATAATATGTTAGGATTAAAATAAAAGTAATCAATGTGTTACAATACAAATATAGAATAGCTTACCTCTTGTCAAAAATGCCCGCGAAATTATAAGGAACGAGGGTAAAAACTTGTAAGACACGATGTGTCTTAATCACTGCTCCGAGTAAATTAACGTCGTGCACGGGGAGGGGTAGACGACTCGGGCTGTGATCTTTAAGGACTGGATAGCGCAATTAGCGTTTAGTTTTTGAAATATGCTAGGGCGCGGAATTATCAAACGCGCGGTATTATCCAACTCTCCCCTAACAACCGTGAGTATCTAGTTTATAGGTACTATTTTCTTTATTCACTGATTTATATTACTTTTATGATTGCAGCTACTTATGAATTATTAATTATTTAATGTTTACTAGCCTCTAAACTTCGATGCATCTTCCTCTTTATTATATCAACTAACTATATCCATGTTTTCGTTCGGTTTTGCCATCCCTTCCTTATTAGTCTTTATATCCCTTTTTAGCCTTAAGAATAAAGTAGGTACGTAAGTCACCTTAAGATGAAAATGAAAGCGTTAAAAGATTTATGTACAAGTTGCCAATCTTTGGTTTCGCTTGACCTTGTGACTTACCGAATAACACAGGGTTCGAAAATATCCGATATTTATTATAAATATCAAAATATCGGATATTTATGATATATATCCGATATATATCAAAATTTTTGATATATATCGGATATTTATATATTTGTATGAAAGCCATATTATTAATTTATTGTTATTATTATTATTTATGTATACTATTTGCATACGTGTTACATAAACATAATTATTTTAAAAAAATGGTTGTCTGTAAAGTCGGTTTACAGACGATAATTTTTACGTGATAACGTCATAAGAATACATAGATGTAGAATTGTATACTTTTATGAATCGAATTGAATTATTATCACATACACAATGATAGTGTATATTACTTTATATATATATATATATATATATAAAGTAATATACACTATCATATCATATATATATATATATATATATATATATATATATATATATATATATATATATATATATATATATATATATATATATATATATATATATGATAGTGTGATATTCAATAGTTTCCAATCTGAGTTATTTTGTTAAGGATAGTAAGATGATAGGAAAAGTAGGAAATCAAGGGGAGTGTTTCAAGTGGTACTCTCTACCAAACAAGTGACAAATCACAAAACAGTAGGGGTGTGCGATAAGTGTTATTCGATAATTTTGATCCGATAATTATCGATAATTTTTCATTCGATAAATATCGATAACTATCGATAAAACGATTCGATAATTATCGATAGTAAAATTATCGATATTTTTTCCGATGAACATCTCTACAAAACAGTTCGCGTGTAGATTGCGTGGCGCCACTGTCTCTTTTACTCGAACGCGGTCCGATGGAGTGTAAGACAGAACGCTTTAGCTAATCGTGCCTCTCTATCGCTTGTTCTGCGCTCTCGCTCGCTCATGGAACGTGACAAAATGGCGTCATCTTTGAAAAAAATACCCGATAGCTTTCATCAATTTAGGTACTAGACGTTATCACGTCAAAAACTAAAATGCTTTTAATGTTTTATTTATTTAGGTACTTAAAATCTGACAAATGAAACCAAAACATAAAAACTTTTTCTAGATCAGGCAAAATAAACTAAAAAACATAAAATCTAATATATTAAAAAATCAACTTAAAAACAGCCTTTTTACAAATTCTAATCAGTCAATACCTACACTTAGGTAACAAAACAGGTTTTTAATTTTAATTTTGATTTTGATTTCGATTTTGATTTTGGTCTTGATTTTGATTTTAATTTTGGTTTTGGTTTTAATTTTGAATTTTAATTTTGATTGAATTTTAATTTAAACTTAGTAGGTATTGATTGGATTTAGATTTTAATTGTGACTTTAATTAAATTTTAATAATTTTAGTTTTTGACAGAATTTTAGTATTGATTTTGAATTCTTAATTTCAATTTGTAATTTTCAATGAATTTTGGTATTAATTTTGAGTATGATGATTTTAAATTTTTAGGTGATTGAATTTTGTCGTTGATTTCATTTCGATTTAAATTTGTTATTATTAACGGTTATAAGAAAACTTTGTAACTAACACTATATGGGCTAGTCCTGAATTAAAGGTTATTATTATAAAACAATAAACATTACAAATAATAACTCTAGAATATAATCAAATAAGTCTTTTAGTTATCAAATCAGTTATCAGTCATTCGTAATACACTGTTAATTTTCAATATAAAATAATAAAATAATTCCGTATTAGGAAGTTTGTTTTAACTCTACTCCAACGCCTTCTACATTTGGGAAGTAGAAAATTAGAAATACAGTAACAAACGCCAAATATTACTTAATAATATAAAAAATTTAAACCAATTTTTTATTGATATATATCATAAAAAATCATTTGATATATATCGGATATATATCACGATATATATCATGATATATATCCATTGATATATATCCTCGAACCCTAGAATAACATTTTGAATATCTCCTTTTTGCCACAAAAAAAAATGAAATCGAACTACGCGTTGATGAATTATAACTGAGTATTTGAGTTTTATCCCTTTTCCCAAGAAAACCGTGCCGAATATCGGCAGTTTCGTTAATTTGATCTGTTATAGTTTTATAATAAGTATAGATTGTAATTTGTAACTTTTTTTAGAAGTTTTTTTAGAAGCTACTATCATGCCCCAAAACATATCCGGTATTTAGATCAATCGATTCACAAGATGCTGAGAATAACAATTTTACTGATTTTCAGTATTTTTCGATTTATTCAGAAACGGTAATAGATTAAGATCTGAAACTTGCATCATCGAAGTATCTTATGAGTACCAACATATCCTGAAATGATGAGCCCGATACCTTTCTGGGGGCGATTCGGTATTCTTATAGTCCCATGGCCTTTGTAGGAAATTTTGTGCTGTATAAATGTGTTTTAAAACATTTTTCTGTACCACTCACAGTTTAGCTTGTACAGCTACTCAAAGCATTAAATTCTCAAAAATTCAGTTTCTGACGATTCCGATTGTGAAAAAAAAAATTAAAATTATAGATTTGCCTCGCTGGATTTTTTTGAAGGTATTTGAATATTGTTTAAAGAATTGAGTAGCAAAATACGAAAAAAATAATCTTATAGATAGATAGATAGATAAATGCTTTATTGCAGTCACTAAATTTACAGTGGATATTAGATAAAGAGAGTACAAGATATTTACAATTTAAGTGTGCAAAGGCGGTCTTATTGCTATCAGCAATCTCTACCAGACAACCTTTAATGAAAGTAAATTTCTTATCAGACTTGGGTAGTGCAAATTTAGGTCCCTAAACCTAGGTGTTAGCTAAATAATAATAATGATACTAGCACTTTGATAATATGATATACATATACATTATAAATACATGCATATGATGTACTGAGTACATAGTATTAAAATACATACATACACACATACACATACACATATATAAATACAACAAATATATCTAAATACAAATAATTAATAATTAATCAGTGACTATTATAGAAACAATTATTATTGTTCTTCCACTCTTGCTAAGTAATACTTAAACAAGCGACATTTAAAAATAGCAATTGATTCAGAATGACGAATAGTAAATGGCAGTGAATTCCAAAGGTTGACAGCTTTAACCGTAAAGGAATTGCTAAAGTAGCGGGTATGACAGGTTGGCAACTTAAGACGATTGTCAGAACGAGACCGAAGTTCTAATTGACTAGAAGTGTCTGAACCAAGAAAACAGAAACGCTCTTTTAGATAGGAAGGGGAATAGGGATTGTATAAGATAGAGTATAACAGAACTAGCGTGTGGAGGTTTCGACGATATCTGATAGGAAGCCACCTCAGACGAGCCCGAAAGGAGGAGACATGGTCAAATTTGCGTAAGCCGAATATAAAACGAATGCAGATATTTTGCAATCGCTCCAGCTTGTCTAGCTTTTCTTCAGTTAAATCAGTGAAACAGGAGTCCGCGTAGTCCAAAATAGGCAAGAGAAGAGCGTGCGCCAAAGTTATTTTAACTTTAAGAGGTAAAAGGTTTTTCCAACGTTTCAGGCTTCCTATCGAGGCAAACAGCTTGCGGCTTATCTCCGTAATTTGAGGGGACCAGGAAAGAGAATTATCAATTAGGAGACCTAGATTTTTAACACAAGTTGTTACGTTTAAGATGGAGGAATTAAGAGTTATTGGAGGTAAAGTTTTAAAATCAACTTTACAAATTTGTCCTGGACTTCCTATGATAGTAACCTGGGATTTCGCGGCATTCAAACATAGACCATAAGATTTACACCAGTTGGAGATACAACTAAGATCGACATTAATTTTATTGATAGCTCCAACGATATCGTTCGCTGGAGTGGAAACGTATAATTGTAAATCGTCAGCATAAAGATGATACGAAGAAAGGAGGGGTGGAATAGAGTCTATAAAAATTGAAAAAAGTAGCGGTGAGAGGACGCCACCTTGAGGAACGCCACTAGAGAGGTGAACGTTGGAAGAGAGTATATCGTTGACTACTATGCGTTGCTGACGATTACGAAGGTAGCTGCTGAACCAGGAAATAGTATTAGCAGATAAGCCTATAGATCGTAAGAGAGCTAACAGAATATCATGGTCGACAGAATTAAATGCATCACTAAAATCCAGTAATACCGCAATCGTAAGCAACTTGTTGTCCATATTAAAGCGTATGTCATCGCAAACTTTAACGAGAGCAGTAACAGTGCTATGTCCCGTTCTAAAGCCAGACTGATATGGACTAAGAATACGGTTTTTTGAGAGAAAGACATTAAGCTGTGTGAAAACAATGCGTTCTAGAACTTTAGAAAGAAAAGGTAGAATGCTAATAGGGCGATAGTGTGAGAATAAGGAAGGATTATTAATTTTAGGTATAGGAATAACATGAGCATGCTGCCACGCATTAGGAAATGTGTTAGATGATAAAGAAAAGTTATATATGTAAGTAAGGACAGGAATAATGTGGTCTAAAACTAGTAGGACAAGTTTGCGATTAATACCATCAACCAGAAGCATCGGATTTAATCGATAAAATGTGTTTCCTAACATCTTCTGAAGTGACAGGTTGAAGTTCAAAAGGGATATTGGCTTTTAAAGGTGCTGCCTCAATGTGTTTTAAGGTGTCTAATTTTACTTGGTTGTCTAGGGATTTAACCTTAGCAAAGTGATTGTTAAGGGCATCTAAGTCTATACTAGATGATAGATTAGAACGCTGACGACCAATACCTAGAGATTCCAGGAAACGCCAAATACGAGCAGGACTATTGTTTTTAATGGAATTATCAATAAAGTTCGATTGAGCGTCCCTGCATGTCCTGCTACACAGATTCCTTAGTTTTTTATATTTATTACGATTGTTTTCAGATGGTATGAGTTTGAACTTAGATTTTGCCGCATTGCGTTTTAACATCAACGACTTGATATCCTGCGTTAACCAGGGGGCTGGAAGGTGTTTAAGCTTGACAGGACGCAAAGGAGCGTGTTTATCAAAGAGCTCAGTCAGAAGACTATTAAACACATTTAACTTGTCGTCCATGTTGGGAGCACTTTGAACCGTACCCCAATCGATATTATTTAGGTCCTCCAAGAAGCTGTCGTTGTCAAAATTCTTAAAGCTACGACGCATAGTAATGGTTGGCTTGGCCTTAGGTGGGCGCATCCTATATGAAAGGTACACAAGATCGTGATATGAAAAGGCCTCAGCTGGATATTGGCCATGCGCATCCACAAGCTCAGTAGAAGACACCAACATTAAATCTAGTTTAGAAGGAGAACAATTAGGAAAGAAATGAGTTGCATTAGAAGGCAGTAATGTGAGATTTGAGCTGCTTATGATGTTAGTAAGTCGTTTGGCACGGCTGTCATTTTTAAGAAGACACGTGTTGAAATCACCCATGATAATTGTGTGATCAACGGTTGGACTGTATAATTCTAAAAGATTCTCGAAATTTTGAAAATAGTCTATAAGAACGGATGGACTATAAAAAACACCAAGTAGTAATTTTTTTGTTCCAAACGCTAGTTCGAGAAAAATGTGTTCAGAAGAACTAGAGTACTGTGGCGGGGATTTGTCTAAGATGGTAAAAGGAATGTTGTTACGTAAGTAGATAGCAACTCCACCTCCACCCTTACCTACACGGTCGTTACGAATTAAGTGGAAATTAGGCAAAGAATATGAAACTGAAGGTAAGCACGGCTTAAGAAATGTTTCAGATACTAAAATTGCGTGGATGTTACTACTTTCAAAGGAAGAACTAAGGTCAGTAAAATGTGCGGGTATGCTTTGAGCATTAATATGTATGACGTTGAAATTTTTAACATATGGAGTAAACGTAGCATTGATAAGAGAACTGAGAGGCATTGAAGAACTGTGAAAACTGTCATTGGATGAGGACGCGAAGGAGAAATAATCATTTCCGTCTTCAGAATCATTAAAATTATTGCTATTTAAACTCATGACTAGAATTTTAGTAAATAATAAAAAAAAAATAGTAAAAAAAAAGGGTAATGGAATAACTATAAACACTAATAAATAATAATAATAAAATGGGCAATAAAATACAATTAATTATTTAATAAATAATAATATAAATTTGAGTATAATTAGTATAATTACTAAAAGCCAAAAAACAATATTACGTGAAATATTTAAACAATTATACGTAAAACTAAGACATTTGCAATATTTAAATAAATATACGTAAGACTATACCCAACAGCCGAATGACAGAGATTGCCGTCAAAGAAATAAACAAGTTAAAAAATAATAATTAAAAAAAAAAGAAATAATAATAATAAAAAGAAAATTAAAATTACAAAAATATGTACAAAAAAAGCATCTCATTAAAAAAACACATCATCAATAATAAACAATAAAAAAAAAAGACTAAGAGAAGAATAGAAAAAAAAAAAACATTAACAAATGGCACAACATTATAACATATATCAATGTTATTTGCTTTCTATGGTAAACTACAATTCAATCAGCAGGACGGTACAAGTAACATTTGTATTATATGATACCCTCATGTTTACAAAATTCACATAAACACAGCGATGTAAAATAAACACAGTGGTTAAGTATTTGAGGATTCGTGTTTTAATAGTTATACAAGTAGTTAACATTCAAGGTGATTTTATGAACAAAAGTAAATTTATATTAGTTGTTTTTTGAGGGTTCTCTTTGGGCGTGTATTTACTTTACCATCCGTGTGACCTCGACCTATTGATGGTGAACTTGTGGCAGCAAACCCGGTAGAAGTGCTTGCAGTGGCGTTTGGCGGTACAAAATCAACATCAGGCTGAGGGAATATAGCATTAAGGTCAGTCATATTGTAGATACGATGATGTGTTCCATCAGGTTTGACAGCTATTATGTTCCCGCCTCTTGTCCAGCATTTATTTACTCCTAGGCGCTGCCTGGCAGCCAAAAAGATGTTATGCCTTTCCTTAGTCAGGAACTCAGACAAGGTTAGACCAGAGTTTTTTAGGGCAGTTTTAGCAAACCAGATTTTGTTTCGCAGTTTCACATCATAGAATTTTATTAGTATTGCCCTCGGTTTGTCACCTTTAGTTTTACCTAATGGATGACATCTGCTCACACTCTTCTCCGTAACTTCCGCCAACTTAAGGTGGTCAACAAGGGTATTTATAGCAACAGAACAGATTTTTTCGTTCTTGTTCTCTGGGACTCCATGTAGCAGCAGCATTTTCCTGCGACTCCTCATCTCCAATTCGTCATTTTTCTGAGTGAGAATATCGATTTGCTTTTGAAGCTCTTCCAGGGCAGTTAAAACAAAAGTTCTGAAGATGTTGAATTGAGCAGCGATATTAGAAGAGGGACTAGCAGAAGCAGAAGCCTGCAGGTTTCGCTGGAAGTCAGCCATTCTGGCATTAAATTGCTCACTCATTTGTGTTATGCTTTGCTTTATGGAATCCATTATCAGAAATGATATTGTACCAAAGTGTTTCCGAGGTGCTTTTCTTTTCAAGTTATAGATATTCACTTGCAGAAAAATAATATAGGAAAGTCGGCTGGTCGGTAAAAAAAAGCTTTACTACACTTTCATAAGCAATATATATGTACTAATTTTATTTAAATCAATATTAATCACAGAACTGTAAAAACTTCGTGCTTCTACTTTTCACTGTGCGAGCGGAAGAAGAAATGAATAAAAAATGGTTTTTCATGGGTTTTTGTATAGAAAACTTACTGTTTGTTGAGCAACGGCTTAAAAATCAAAATTAAGGGGTTTGTTATGGCTTAAAATATTGTTATTTTATTGACTACAAAATTTTCAGGTTGGACATTGAGAAAAAAAAATTTGCTCTTAAGTGAAGCACCCTAGTGTATATGTCGATGTATTTATGTGTATACCTATATCTTATATATTTAAACGAGCAATTCTTGTATATAATATATAATCTGAATCTCGGAAACGGCTCCAACGATTCTCATGAAAAGTATGCAGGGGGTTTCGGGGGCGATAAATCGATCTAGCTAGGATTTATTTTTAGAAAATGTCATTTTATCCCTTTTTTTACGCAATTAAAAAATATCATTAGAATACGAAGGTAAATTTCGCTGTCATTGTTAATCTTATCCCGATTCCCATCCGAGCTATTGCTCGGATGGGAATCGGGCGGATTTGAAATCAGAAAACATGGGTTCGAATCGGGAGAAAAAGTATTAGTGAGAGCTCTTTTTATTTTTTTATTTTTTTTTAAATAAGCAGTTCCTATTATTTTACTATTATGTCAGTAAGGTCGAAAATATTATTTGTTTTATCAGTATGTAATGTATCTAAATATAATTTAACCGAGCAAGGCTTGGTCATCCAGGTACTTATATTTATATTAAACCATTATTAAACTACTATTTTATGTATGTAACTTTGTATTAAAATAAATAAATAATGCTCGATTTCCAACTTATACGTCCAAGGTTTGAGTGTTAATCATATTTATTGGGTCAGGATCTCTGTTTTTTTTTTTAATATTCTGACATGGCTATTCATAGAAATTGATAGTTATATTCTATAAATAAAATAAATTTGTACTCGTATTTTCAGATATCTTGCATAGATGATTTTAGTAAAGTACCCGAAGGCGGTTGCCTCATAAAATGCAATTACAACTTGCCCTGTCTTCATACTTGTCCACTTAGGTGTCATAATTATGACCGAGAACATAAAACTACAAAATGTTCCGTAAAATGTGAAAGGTAAAATATAGAAAACATATTACCTGTTACCTAATTAAAAAATTACAATAAGATTTTTATTTATACATTAAATCACTAATACTAATTTTTGGCTAGTTCTAGGATCCCATTTTCAACATGATTTATTTGTACAAACATATAACTAAGTATAATTCTTTTTTTTTATATAGAATAATTTGTGAATTACAACATGTTTGTCCGATGATGTGTAAGGATGAATGCGAACCGTGCAAGACAATGGTCACAAAAACATTACCGTGCGGACATGACATGCAAGTGTTCTGTTATTTGGATCCGCAATCACCTAAGATAAAGTGTCAAACCACTGTACCTGTCAAATTACCACAATGTGGATATGAGGTAAACATATTACTGCGTAACTATTTTATATGAATAAATTGTATTTTCTCCTTAATGAAATCAAAATCACTTCAATCTTATAATTTTAAAACATATTTTAATAATTACAGTAGAATAAAACGATGATTAAAAAAATGACATTGAATTATAAATAATTCTTAGTACGCTATGTAGAAAAATTGTTTCAAACGGTTTTATGTTCTATTTAGCGACTCGCCCTTGCTTTACACGGGTAATTTATAATAGCGACAGTTAGTGTCGCGGCGTGGGGGTGGCGGCATTATAAAAGGACAATATCCCATAAATTATTTTGCTATATCCCTAAGGGCTCAGGGATCGTTTTCGATGGCTAACTACTGGAAGCTACTGGACGGCTAGACTATTGTTTGACATTTTCAAAAATTATCGTTCAATTTTCACAAAACATTGGTTAATTACTACTACCCACTACAATACATACACTATAACCATCGATACACTTAAACCTTCCTCATGAATTACTCTTATATATTGGTGAAAAGCGCATGTCGGTCGGTTTTTTAACTACTTTAGTTTGTCAATTGCATCCTTTGACTTTTTGTATGATTGCGAAAAGGATTTGAAACCTACAGATGGTGCTATAAGATATTGCATATCACCAAAAGAAAAACTAATAGTTTTTCAATTTTTTTCAATTTCGTCAATTAATAAATCAATAGATATCTCGTCCTCCTTTTTCGTGGATCCGTGCTTCCGTCCGCCTCAAACGGCGCGGCTCAACTGAACAGGTTGAATATTGATACAGGATTGTAGATTTGTAGATCTTATATGTATATGTATATGTATTCACGGGCTTGTATCCGCAACTCGACGTCTACTGTGCGCCTATTTTGCGTTTAAAGAGTGGGCGGCTAGTCCTTCCAACCCAACTCCTCCAAATATTTAATCAAACCTCTGGTGTTACCAATAACCTCGGGGAGAGTTGTCGATGACCCCAAGTGTTTGCCCCGGTAGTTGGTCAGACCCGTACACTCCAGAACAATGTGGGCTACCGTCTCTTCTGCTTCCATTCAAGCTCTGCAAGGGGGCTGTCTGTAACACGTAGATTAAACAGATGTTTGTTAAATGGGCCATGGCCCGTAATTATATGAGTTATTCTACGTAATCTTGGGCGTGTGAGTTTTATCAGCTTACGGGATAGTCTCCGGTCTATGCTCGGTAGAGCCTCCTTCGCTTGCCTGCATCCACTCACCTGCGACCAGTATGTTATGTAGCTCCTTGGTGTGTGACCGAATGACTGATGTAGGCCATCCTGACAGAAAAGGGACAATTGGTTCTGGTCCAATCGCAGCCATCTCCGAACCTCTTCTGACCAGTTCATCAGCGGCATCGTTCCCACGTGAGCGACTGTGACCTTTGATCCACTGTAGAGTTACGTTGTTATTATTACTACATACCTACGTCAGGGATTGGTGGCATTTGTTTATAAGCTTTGAGGTGATAATGTTGCTTTGTAAGGCTTGTAGTACTGATTTGCTGTCCGAGAGGATTCGGATGGAGTAGTCCTTTGCCTTTCGAGCCAGAGTCGCCGTAGCTACTACTATGATGCCCATACATTCCGCCTGGAAGACGGTATTATGAGCACCTAAGGGTGTAGCTATCTGTATATTTAGATCTTCTGAGAATATACCATATCCTGGAGATGGATCAGGTAGATCCAGTCTTCGAGCCATCAGTGAAAATCCTCAGGTCCTTAACATTAATCCCTTCATGCGGATCTTCATGCAGCTGTATTTTATATTTCTTGTCAAAAGTAAATTGCTTTGGAAACCTGTCGCTTACCGGCAACAGCAATGGTTCCTTTTGCATCATCTCATGCAGAACCTTAGAGTGGGGGGACCTGCTGGTTTTCCAAAGATTTTGAGTCTTTAACCTAACCGCAGCAGAAGCCGCCTCTTGTTTTATAAAGAGGTGTAGAGCCGGAAGATTCAGCATGGCTTCCATCGCTGCCGTTGGTGTAGTGCGCATGCCTCCTGTAATCGCTAAACATGCTAATTTTTGGAAGCGTTGTAGTTTGTTACTTGCTGTTATGAGATCGGTGTGTGGCCACCTCACAACTGCTCAGTAACTTATCATTGGCCGTATCACTGCTGTATAGAGCCATAGGACAATATTCGGGGCGAGACCCCATGTCTTTCCTATAATTCTACGGCACTGCCAGAAGGATATTGTGGCTGTAATAATTTTCGCATCCATGTGTGCGCCCCAATTCAGCTTGCTGTCCAGTACTACTTCTAAATACTTTACCTCGCTAGCCAATTGGAGTTCAGTATTAAATAATTTAGGCAATTTATAGTTGCCAAAATTTCTATTGTTTGTAAACATTACCAGTTCAGTCCTAGTTGAATTTACTGATAAGCCATTGTCTCCGCACTATTGTTCCACGATTTTTAATGCTGCGTTCGTAACTTCACATATAGTATTAACATACTTTCCACATATTAAAATAGCGAGATCGTCTGCGTAACTTACCGTGTAGTAGTTATTATCCTTGAGGGTGGCGATCAAGTCATTTACCACCATATTCCACAGAAGCGGTGAGATCACACCTCCTTGGAGGCAACCTTTGGCAACCATTTCTCTCTGTGATTCTCCCTCAACCAATAGTATAATTCTATGCTGGAGCATGTTACCTATCCAAGTTTTTAGAGTAGTACATACCCCATGCCGATGTAGTGCATCTTTTATTTTGATGAATTTTGTCTTGTCAAAGGCACCTTCTATATCTAGAAAGATACCCAGACAGAAGCATTTTTCTGACAGAGCACTCTCAATGACACTTACCATGGCTTGGAGTGCAAAATCGGTGCATTTACCTTGACAGTACGCATGTTGATTTGGGTGCAAGGGTATTTTTTGAAGGTAGTTTTCCCTCAATTCTCGTTCGCACAGCCTCTCCAAGGTTTTCAAAACGAAGGAAGTAAGGCCGATGTACGATTTAGGGTTAGAGTAGTCACTTTTACCTGGTTTTGGTATGAAGATAACTTTCACCTTCCTCCCTTTCCTAGGAACGTATCCATGAGCAAGACACGCCCTGAATAAAATGGTTAGCAGGAGAAGGAGGGTCTCACCACCTCACTGTAGAAGGACTGGGAAAACCTCATCTAGACCCGCTGATTTAAAGGGGTGAAACGTATTAATAGCCCACCTTGTTTTGTCTACTGTTACCATCTTGTGAGCTATTTGCCAGTTTTCATCTTCAGCAGTAGTAATTTCATCCGTCCATTCCATGCGTTGCGTGATTTCGCAACCGGGGAAGTGCGTCTCCATTAGGAGCCGTTCAGCCTCCTCTGGTGTACTGGTGAAAGTGTCGTCGGGCTTTCGTAGGGTTCCTAGATTGTAGATCTTAAATCGCGCGGTGACGCGCGGTTCAAGATCTTGCGCGCGGACACGCGCGGTGACGCGCAGTAATATACACAACAACATTGATTTGTTACAATCTCAAACTGCGTGGCGAGACGGTTGTCGCGCCGTGTGGCTAAGTTCAGATGAACGCGCGGCGACGCGAACTTAGCCATAACGTCCTCCTTTTACAATCCTTCCATTTCAATCCGTAAAATTGTGAATTGTCCTTAATTGGTCAGCAAAAGCTCTCTTCGTCTAGCTACACCACAGATAAAGCTGCCACAACCAGGGCGAACAGGCTCTAACAGAAAATCGACGAAAGTTAGGTAATACCTGGAACGATTAGAGCGCTTGTAGCCAACAAATTTCCCTCCACCTCTGTCCTATTTTCATTATTCTTGCGCCTTTCTCCATTTCAATCAAAGCTGTAAGATGTTTCTTACGATTCCTGCATTGAAATTCAATACTGTTGTGGATAATTTGTCGTTATTATAATAGTTTACTGTTACTTTTGCAGCCTGTAGCTTTCCGCTGTGAAAACTATCTCCAAACAAAAAATAATTTTAAATCATATTATTCTAATAGCGCATTTAAATAAACCAACAATTCAGTAGTATTCAGTAACATTTGTATTGGCACATTAATACAGGCTGTAGACAAGAGCTTTTTAAACTGTCAGATATCAATATTGCAACATATTTTTTCCTGTCAAATTTTTTTTAAGATTTTTTTTTAAATATTTATATGATTCAAACTCTTTTCTAAGATTTCATCGACAAACTTCTAAGTTATGCACATATCTTCGTATTTAATTTAATTTAGTGGTCCCTTGATACATTATAATAATATATAAATAAATAATAATTTTGGGGGTCGACTGTCGCTCGCGTCCGTAGGCTTTACCCTCGAGACCCTACACGTGACCCCTGGGTGGTGCTAAAGAGCGACACTCTTTCCGGTGGTAGGCTTCGGCCATGGCTGGTCACCACCCTCAAGGTATAAATCAAGGTGCCAAGCGTTCGCGCGTTCCATCCTGCTAACCTTGAGTAGCCCTTCGGAAGGTGGGTCTACGTAGCTGCGTCTACCAGTGTGCCGCACCCAGGCTCACAGTTGCCGCCCGCGGTACCTGGTTCTGGAGAGCAGCGGGATCCGGAGAAACGGTTTTCCGCTGGCCGCCCGCCGATAGTAGGGAGCCCAATTGCAGATAAGCCACCTGCGAAAGGCTGCTCCGCCATCGCGCTCATAATCCCAGGGTTGCTTCTGTCGGGCCGGTTGGCAACCGGATGAGAGGCCTCGACAGCTGACACTGGGGGGGTCCGGGCGTCCCCGTGGTCTCCAAACTAGGTTTTTCCCCACCGGGCGGCAGCATTGTGACTTCTGGTGGAGTCTGGTTGGCGCCTCACGTAACTGCCACTTTTCGCCTTACCTTCCCTCTTGCCCTCCAAATTTAAATGAACAAAAGAAATAAAAAGTTGAGAAATCTGCAGCGGATGCACGGCCTCTCGCTTAAAGTGCACCTCACGAATATCCGAGGTCTGCACTCTAATCTCGTTCCAGTTCACCACCATCTCGAAACTGCTAAGCCGCATCTGCTCTTGCTTACGGAGACGCAAATCACAACCCCTGCCGATACGTCATACCTCCACTACCCAGGTTACATCCTGGAGCACAGCTTTCGTCCCAGGGCTGGGGTTTGTTTCTTTGTGCGCGATGACATCTGCTGCAAACGTCTCCGTAACCTGGAGGATCCCTCTTCCTCAACTATCTGGGTGCTTGTAGATACCGGCATAGAACAAATTGTTTATGTTGGTGTCTACCGTTCGCATAGCGGTGACCAGGAGACAACAAGGCTTTTCCAACATCTAAGTGAGGCCGCCGACGTGGCTCAACAAAGGTACCCCACTGCACAAATCGTCTTTCTGGGGGACTTTAATGCTCATCATGAGCAATGGCTGTTCCCGTACCAGAAAACTGACCATGCTGGTAGAGAGGCGTACAAGCTTGCCTTGTCCATGAACCTCTCCCAGCTGGTTGACCAGGCGACTCGAGTACCGGATGTTGAGAACCACACAGCAAATTGTCTGGACCTTCTGCTGACGACTGAACCAGACCGATACCAAGTGTCTGTTGCAGCCCCTCTTGGGAGTTCTGACCACTGTCTGGTGAAGTCCGTCCTTACGTGTCCTCCACCCGACTCCAATCCTAGAGGAACCAGGCGGGTGTGGCGATACAAGTCAGTGGATTGGGATGAGATGCGACACTTCCTAGCATCTTACCCTTGGCTGCAAGTCTGTTTTTCCTCAAGCGATCCGTCGAGCTGCGCTGATGCTGTTGCCGAAGTTATTGGACAGGCGATGGAGTATTATATCCCATTCTCCGACCGGCCCTCTGACATCAGAGCTCAACCTTGGTTCAATGCTGTCTGCTCGAAAGCTGAGGCTAAAAAACAGTCAGCATACCACGCTTGGTTAGAAGCCAGAAATCGCAAAGCTCCGGATACAAGAAAAAAGAAAAAAGCCTTTAACTCAGCGGCTAAGTCCTGCAAAAAAGTGCTCAAAAAAGCGCGTTTCAACCACATAGGCCGAGTGGGAACCAAACTCGCTTCGTACCCATCGGGTAGTAAGGCTTTCTGGTCCCTGGCGAAGTGTGTTGAAGCTAACTTTTGTCGCTCCTCACTTCCTCCCCTGCAGAAACCTGATGGAACACTGGCACACACGGCTGTGGATAAGGCAAATTTACTTGCCTCTCTATTTGCCGAAAATTCTCGTCTAGATGCTGGTAATAAAACTCCACCTCAGTTACCTCCTTGTGGATGCGAAATGCCTGTAATTCACATTTACCAAAAGGAGGTTCTCAAAATACTACGCAATCTGGACGTGAACAAAGCCAGTGGTCCTGATGGTATTCCTGCTATCGTATTGAGAAATTGCGCAGCCGAACTGTCTCCAGTCCTGACACGTCTGTATCGCCTTTCTTTTCGATCTGGGACTGTTCCGAAGGCATGGAAGCTCGCGAACGTGCAACCCGTGCCCAAGAAAGGAAGTCGTGCTGACCCTGCAAATTACCGCCCAATCGCGATCACCTCCATCCTATGCAAGGTAATGGAGCGTGTTGTCAACAATCGCCTTCTGGCTTACTAGAAGATAATGACCTCCTCAGCGATCGGCAATACGGATTTCGCCAACGCCGCTCCACTGGGGATCTTCTCGTGTACGCTACACATCTTTGGGGGGAAGCCTTCGAAAAATATGGTGAAGGCCTTGCTGTCTCACTTGACATTTCGAAGGCATTCGACAGGGTCTGGCACGATGGTCTTATAGCGAAGCTTCCTGCTTTTGGTATTCCCACAAGTCTATGTACTTGGATATCTGATTTCTTGAGGGAACGGTCAATTCCTGTTGTTATTGATGGCTGCTCGTCTGACCTATTGACTATCAATGCCGGGGTACCCCAAGGATCTGTTCTCTCCGCAACGCTATTCCTGCTTCATATAAACGATCTGCTTAAACCCGGTATCTTTGGGTACGCAGATGACAGCACCGTCGCGGAGAGATACTTCTCCAGTGCAAGAACAAGACAAACTGAAGTGGACCATCTTAGAGAAGTAATGATCAACCGTACCAATCTTACTCTTCAGGCTGTCTCCGATTGGGGTGATGCCAATCTAGTAAGATTCAATGCTTCAAAAACCCAGGCGTGTCTCTTCACCGCTAAAAAGAGCCCGTTTAACCTGGCTCCCACTTTCCGAAATGTACCTGTTCCAGTCACTAACCATCTTGAACTTCTCGGTATAGACATATCGTCCAAACTCAATTTTGGAAGCTATATCGAATCCAGGGCTAAGACTGCTTCAAAAAAACTGGGCATCCTCTCCAAGGTCCGTCACTATTTCACACCGGACCAGCTGCTAAGACTTTATACAGCTCAAGTCCGCTCCTGCATGGAGTACTGTTGCCATCTGTGGGATGGTTCCGCCCGGTATCAGCTCGAAGCCCTTGATTCTATCGACAGGCGTGCCAGGAAACTCATTGGCGATGAGTTGATCACTTCAAAACAGCTCCAGAGCCTCGCACATCGCCGTCCGGTCGCTAGTCTTTGTGTCTTCTACAGGTTGCATTTCGGTGAGTGTGCACGGGAATTGCATGAATTGATTCCCCCAGCACCATTCCACCATCGGACGACACGGCGTGGACAGGGATTTCATCCATACGTGGTCGACATTCCTCCGGTTCGTACCTCGCGGTTCGCATCCTCCTTCATTATTAGAACTGCAAAGGAATGGAATTCTCTTCCTGCGTCACTGTTTCCCGATACTTATAATTTAGGGATTTTTAAGGCAAGAGTGAACAGGTATTATTTGAGTTTGCGTGCTCCACCTTAGACTTCATCATTGTTTACCATCAGACAAGATAGAAGTCAAACGCACTCAAATTTTTGATAAAAAAAAAAAAACCTGAAAAAGTTTCAAAGTTTCAAATGGCTTAAAATATGGAGGTCATTCTTAATTCAGCTCTATTTTGATGTACAATTCTATATTATGCTGTGCGATAAGCTTATAGTAAACCAATTATAATTTGCTCCTCCTTGTAAATTTTTTGTTTTGTATTGTATCTTGTAAATTTTATGTTTTGTATTTTTTCTACGTATATTCATAAAAAGACACTAATTTCAATAGTACCGTAATGAACATAACAATATTATTCCCATAAAATATAAACACACTTTTTGCACGAATAATACCATAACAAGTTATTACAGATTATTCAATCGTCTTTTTCGGTAAGCGACGATTACCATTATATTCGCGTAAGAAATGCATATCACATGTATTGCAACATTATATTACTGTTAATCGTTTGTCACTAGAAATTGACGAATATTACAGTAAAGTAATATTACAGTCTACAATATCGGTTGGATTTCACCCGAATAATATCGTACTTATATCATATTGCCGTTAGGTTTAATAATACTATAATTAATTATTATTGTCAACATTATCGTTGCGCTTACACACGAATAATATGGTAAAGATACGTTGCATACAATACATTAGTCCTTTAATTTTAGTAACATTATTTTTGTCATTAACTCAATTTTGTTAAACTCTTACAAATATGTAAGGTAAATTATTCGGTATCGCGCCACCACCGATTTTGAGGCTGATTTTTTTTAGAGGTCCGTTATGACTTCAAAGAATCATAACTAGTGTTGTTATGATGGCGCATGGGGGGACATAGGGGGGCGAATTATTATTTAATGACATGTAGTGCCTAATGACAAGAGTTTAGTGTCTGTGTCCGTTAAAAAAATTATCATCATTTAAATTGGGCCGCGCCTGCGTTAGCTGTGGTTAACACACGTGTTTGAGTGATCTTGGTGTTTTCTTTACTATTTTCTCATACTGTTTACGGTGTAAATAGTAGATTTTAGTGGGATTAGTGGTTAAATTAACCTTTTTATTGTAGGTAAGTGTTTAGTTGTAATAGTATCATAGTTTATAATAGTGTAAATATTCATCGTTAAAATGGATCTCGACCGTCCGCCGGACCCGCCTGATACGGGTGATCCTGACGGGCAGAGAGATTCCGAATCCTCTTCTCAACAAATTGTGAGAAAACGACCGGCTACTGACTCTTCCAGTGATCCGTCTTCCAAAAAAACCATTGTGCATCCATCCACAGCTAGTCCGTCTATCCAATCTCTTTACACCCACCGATCCTTTTCCGAAGGTCCTAAAAGTTACTCTGATGACGACAAAGGCCCTTTCATTGTCCATGTCTCCCGTGAAACCTCAGACCCAGCCTCAGGAACTACGATCCGAGCTTTGAAATTCGGCCAATTTTTACACACACATAAAATTACCTCAATTGTAAAAGATGGCGTCAAAAATGTAGGCAGAAATAAAATCTCTGTGGAATCCTCTGCAGCGCAAGCTGCTAATAATTTTCTAAAAAATCCGGTGCTTGAAATGTGTAAATATAAAGCTTCTGTACCGACTTACAATATAACACGTATGGGTCTTATAAAAGGTATCCCGGTTGACTGGTCAATGGAAGAGTTAGTTGAATCATTGGAACTACCATCTGGCTGTGGAGCAGTCATGAAAGCGCGTCGACTAAATCGCAAGAACATCCAGGAAGGCTCTGTATCTTGGATTCCAACTCAGTCAGTGGTTTTAACATTTAGAGGCCAAATACTCCCAAATAGAATTTTTTCCTTTCATACTTCCCTTCCAGTCGAGACCTACAATTTACCTACCATCCAGTGCCTTAACTGTTGCCGTTTTGGCCACATTAAGTCACAGTGTAGGTCCAAACCACGGTGCTACAAGTGCTCTCAAGAACATACAGGTGATTCATGCAACATAACAAAAGAAAATGCGACTTGCTTACATTGCTCTGGTAGACATTTTACAACCCAGAAGGACTGTCCTGAATACCTACGCCAAATTAAAATCAAATCCGATATGTCCCAAGATAACATCTCTTATATGGAAGCCTCCTCTCGCTATCCTCCTGTCCGTAGATCATATGCAGAGATAGCAAAGGAAATGTTCACTCCTCCCCCATATATTCCTACCTCCTCAACACAATCTCCTTCTTCACCTAATAGGTCCTATCGCAAAACGGTAACGCACACTCCTCGTCCCAGAGCCGATTTAGGCAAAGGGTACGACAAACAAGCCCACCAATCCATTGTTGATGTCTCCCCTTCCACTCTTCCTAATGGTTGTGCTCTTAACAACCATTATAGTACCTCCCCCTCCTCTAGTAATAATTTACTAGAAAATCTAGTCCAAATGGTCCACAGTATTGTTACTACATGTAGCGATATACCTTTACCGTCCAACGTTGCCGTATTAGTTTCCCAAATTTACCATACTGTTAATAATGGCTCCAATCAGCTTTCTTCAATGGAACTGTAAGAGCATCCGCCCAAAAAAACACGAAATCCTATCTTTAATTAACCTGCATAATCCCGCCATTATTGCCATCTCTGAAACATGGTTGGTCCCAGGTTCTCGTTTTCGAGTTCCGGGCTATTCCTGTTTGAGAGATGACAGAAGTGATGGGTATGCTGGCAGCGCCGTCCTTGTTCGGCACTCAATCTCCTTTTCCCAAATCCCTCTATCCTCCCACAGCCAGCATATCAATGCTGTCGCTGTTAGATCCTGTGACATCTCTTTTTTATCTCTGTACATTCCTCATCCTAGTCCTTCCCTTATCCCTGAACTCCGTTCCATCATTTCTACTCTTCCTAGCCCTATCCTTGTCATGGGAGATTTTAACTCTCATCACACTTCCTGGGGATCCCACTACTCTGATGGATTTGCCCTCTTGCTGCTGGACCTCTTTGATGATGCCAATCTCTGCATCCTCAATGATGGTTCACCAACTCGTAGGGTATATCCGGGCCAGAACCCAAAATCCGCTATAGACCTGTCCTTAGCCTCTCCTTCCCTTGCTTCTATGTTATCTTGGAATGTTCTCCCATCCACTTTTGGCAGTGATCATTTCCCTCTTATCCTCTCAATGAATCATCAATCCTCCTGTTCGATTAACCCTAATCCTTTACTCAAGTTCAAACTCCGATCCACCAATTACTCTGCATATGCTGCATCCGTTGATAGCATGATGGACTCCCTCCCTGACTCTCAAGATGATGGAAATATTTTAATTTGTTACGAACTTTTTCTTAAAGCTATTCTAAATTCGGCAAACTCTCATTTTCCCAAAAAGCACCCCTCAAAAACACATTTGCGTTCCACCCCCTGGTGGGATGAGGATTGCAAACGTCTTGCTGAACAAAGGTCTGAATCAGAGAAGGCATATTCTCTGAGAATGTGCCCTGAGAATTTTATGAGATATAAAAAACTAGACGCTAAATTTAAACGCTTGGTATCAAGGAAGAAAAAATCTAGCTGGATACATTTCTGTGAATCCCTTAGCCCCCGCTCTCCCTCTCGCTTAGTTTGGAACCAACTGAAAAAATTTCGCCGCTCCCTAAACCCGAATAACCCATCCTCCAATGATCCTTCCATTTGGCTTAATGATTTTGCTGACAAACTTGCTCCCCCATTTGTCCCCTGCCAGTACAGTACTTCTTTTCCTTCGCCAACTTCATCTGAGGATGATATGGATGCCCCTTTTACCTTTTCTGAGCTGCTGTGCGCTCTGAATGGGCTAAAGGATTCTACCCCTGTCGAAGATGGCATACCATATTCTTTTATTCAAAATTTAAATGATAAAGCAAAACATTGTTTCCTCAATATTATTAATACCTTGTTTATGACAGGAATCATCCCACAATCTTGGAAGTCTCAGATTATCATCCCTATTTTAAAACAAGGTAAAAACCCCTTAGATTGTAATTCCTACCGCCCCATTGCTTTATCATCTACTCTGGCAAAAATTACTGAGCACCTTTTGAAAAATCGTTTGGAATGGATAGTGGAAAGTAGAAACATTTTGTCTCCCTCCCAATTCGGCTTTCGGAAGGGTTTCAGCACAACAGATAGTTTAAGCTTACTTACAACTGACATTCGACTAGCTTTTTCTAAGGGAGAATATCTTGTAGGTGTTTTTCTGGACATAGCCTCTGCATATGATAATGTTCTTCTTCCAATACTCAGGCAGAAAATGCACCAGCTGAGTATTCCGCCAAGAATGATTCATTTTATATGTAGTATGTTGTCCTGCAGAACAATATCTATAAGACATCCACTACTTGCGCTTCCTCCCAGACTTGTCTGGAAGGGTCTCCCTCAAGGCTCTGTCCTCAGTCCCTTGCTTTACAGCATTTATACCCACGATCTCGATATGTCGGTTGATAGTTTTTGTAGCATCCTGCAGTACGCAGATGACATAGTTTTATATTGCAAATCCAAATCAATTGAAAATTTATCCTCTCGTCTTAACTCCGCTTTGCACTATCTAGGCCAGTGGCTGTCTGACAACGGTTTATCCTTATCGATAAACAAAAGTCAGGCAGTCACCTTCACTAGAAAAAGACTAGTCCCTGTTTTCGATTTGGTTTATGAGGGTGAACGTATCAACCTGGTGGACAAGGCTAAATTTCTTGGTATAATACTCGATACTAAACTGAATGGATTTTCCCACATAGATTATATCTCCAAAAAGTGTGAAAAATCACTTAATGTATTAAGAGCAGTATCAGGTGTATGGTGGGGTGCACATCCCTACTGCCTAAAATTAATTTATAATTCCCTTGTTCGTAGCCATATAGATTATTGTCTGTTTGTTTTAGAACCTATCTTTAAATCCTTATCGCAAAGGTTAGACAAAATTCAATATAAAAGCCTACGCATTATTCTAGGTGCCATGAAATCATCGCCCACTAATGCCCTACAGGTTGAGTGCGTTGATCCCCCTTTGCAAATCAGAAGACAATTTCTGAGTGATCGTTTTGTCATCAAATCATTACAGCTGTCCTCCCATCCTCTTTGGCCTAAGCTCAACAAGCTCTCCCAACTGTCTAACACAAACCATTCACGTTCCTTCCTGTTAAACAGCTACCTTAAGTTCACCAACCTCCCAAATCCTCTCTCCTCTTCCCTTATCAATCCATTGTACTCTACATCCTTCAATGCCCTTACTCACAATGTTCCCGTCATCACAGATCTGCCTCTTAAAAAAGGTGATCCTGATATTAAGTATAAATTTCAAGAAATTCTCCATCAAAATTGGTTAAACCATAATCTCATCTATACTGATGCATCCAAACTCTCCCCATCCAGCTGTGTTGGTGCTGCCTGCTGGATTCCAAAATTCAAAATTATTTTGCAGTATAAATGTCCCCCTGAAACATCTGTGTTTTCCGGTGAGGCTATCGCCATTCTGGAAGCCATCCTCTTTGCCCATTCCCATGACTTAGGACCGACGATAATCTTTACTGACTCACTAAGCTGTCTCTTAGCAATTAAGGAAAATCCGTTTCGTAGCAAGTTGAAGGTTTCTATTATTTTTAAGATTAGAGAGGCCTTGCTCTCTTGCAATCAAAAGGGTCTGCATATTCTGCTTGTCTGGATCCCAGGCCATTCTGGCATTGCTGGTAACGAGACAGCAGACTCATGCGCTAAAGCTGCTATCCAAACCGGTGTCCTTGATCACTACAAAAATTCCTGTCAAGACCTTCGCTCCCTAGCCAAAATCCATATGGACAAGTCCTGGAATTTATTATGGAGTGCATCAAAATTGGTGAAGGGTAAATTCTACTCAAATATTCAGGCAGATATTCCAAGACGCCCTTGGTTCTTTCTTCATAGACATACTAGCCGCTGGGTCACATCTAGCATCTGTCGCTTGCGTCTTGGACATGCGTGTACACCTGTCCATCTGGCTAAAATCAGAGTTCGCGACCACTCATTGTGCGAATGTGGCCTTGACGAAGGCACGGTTTCCCACATCCTCTTCTCCTGTCCCAAACTCCTCCGACCTGTATATGACATCCTTCCCTGTGATATCCCACGTCCTATAAATGTTCAATGTTTGTTAATGTTGGTGTTTAGTCCCTACTGTACATTTTTGTGTAAATATTTTGAATTAAATAAAATTAAGTTGTAAATATATCATATTGTGTCTGTCCTAGTGTAATTAGTTTGTAATACCCTAGTTACTAACAGCTGTAGTTATAGTTTAACATTAAATGTTTGTGTTGTTTTAGGTTACGGTGTAATAATGAAAGTCTTACTATTTTACCTGTTTACAAATTAAAATTAAGACTATTATCTCAACCGCACCGATCAATCTCCTCCGTGTATTCTCCACTCTACGTGACATTGGCGGAATCAACCGTGCTCAACTGGCACAACTGAAAGCCACTAACCCAATCAATCAATCAATCAATCATTTAAATTATATTTTTGTTCATTAAAATCCTATAAGTGTGAATTTTTCAATATATTGTTTTTTATTTCAGTATATTTGCACCAAACCCTGCGTGAAAGCTAAGAAGGGTTGCACTATGGAACTCGAAGGCGATCGCGGCGATCACCAGTGCAGGAAGGAGTGTCATGAAGAATGTGACGACTGTAATGTAAAAGTATGTATCGAAAGGCTAATTTAGTAACTATTCGATTAAATCCTATAAATATTATAAATGCGAAAGTTTGTCTGTACGTTTGTTACTCCTTCACTCAAAAACTACCAGACGAATTTAGATGAACCTTTACAATAAAATAGCTTATTATACATCAGAATAACACATAGGCTACAATTTATAAAGATTTTGTGTAATTTGGCCATAATATAACAAATTTTTAATAAAAATCACGCTAAAACGTGTAAGTGCTATACACTTCCATGGCGCCAATGTTCTTCTTTTCGCGCGAATTCGATTGGCCAGAATGGAACGCCATTAAACGAATACTATGAGTAAGAATGTTCACGTAAAAAAAGTATCGATAGTTTTATCGATAAAATAATATATGGTTTAAGAACTATATCAATTATTTTTTTTGATCCGATATATGGGATAAATGGGACTGGCGTGTCCATGTAGAACAAAAGTCCCTAAACTTAATAAAATAATAAAAAAAAAATATGGGATAAATATATTTATACTTATCGATAAATCCGATAAATATATCGATAAGTATCGAATAAAATATATCGATAATTATCAGATGAAATATATCGATATGCTTCGATATATCGGATGAATATGTATATATAGTTGATGTGTCGGAAGTGCACACGAAAAAAAAGGTCATCGCTTCAATGTATCCACATATATCGGATAGAATACTATACTAATCGATATATATCGAATGAAATATATCGATACTACCCGATAATTGTCGAATGAAGATATATCGATATACAGATGACTGGTAAATTACTATCAATATTTAAAGAGAATACTCGGTACATGATTCTCATTCGAATTATGTAAAAATATAACATATATATTAATAAGCTTCTAAGTAAAGTTGCCCAACAGTTATCTAATTATTTACGCGTCGTCTGGACACCCTAGTTTTCACGCGGTACGTACCAGCCGAGCCAGACGTTGACTTGCAACACTCAAATTTCATTTTGGTTTTCGTGTGCAAGAAGGAAATGTAAAAGGAAAATATATGTATATAAAAATAATAAAAAAAAAACCAGAATAAAAATATATAGGTATGTCTCTTGAGGTTTAGCGGGGTTTGAACTCGAGTCGAGAGTGAAAGGCGAACTTGCAATTCACACTTGTTGACACTGCGCCAGTAAATATAATACGGTGTACGGAGATACGGTGGAAATTGTTGACAAAATAATAACTTAATTTAAATATTACTTACGAGTTGAAAGATATGTTTATTTCATTTGATTTTGATGTGATGAGCAACAAATTCGTTGACTTAGTAAATGATGTAAACTTTGAACAAAAATAAATATGAACTGTTTACCTATCTTGGTATTTCCGGCGTATTTAAAAATGGAATCATACTCGTAGTCTTTAATTAGCGCTTAAGATTACGCTGGCAGTAGGTACTCTGCGATTTGGGAACATCTCCCGGTACAAATTGATAGCATCCGGTAAGCTATCATTCGCACGCGTATAAGCACGAACTATGTCCAAGTACTCTGCATTTGTGTATTGATAAGCCATACCTAATTACGGGTCACACTTACACACGACAGATTAGGTATACTCGGAATATCGAACGCTAGGCGCACGCGCGGGAAAACACAAAACAGACGACCTAACCATACGTTGGCACTAGTCTACTGACCTAGTAACGGGATTCGTCGATCGAATAAGCGGGAATTAATTAGCCGCGGGGCGGGGGTGCGGATGCAAGAGGCACAGTACAACACCACGTCGCACGCGCCGCCGGCATGACTGTAATTTATGCACGTTTAATTTATTTGAATTGAATCAAGTATATCGATAATTATAGAGTGCTATAATTATCTGATATATCGAGTATTTACGAACTTTATCGATATATATCGCACACTCCTAACTTTAAGATATAAGTAAGGGGGTAGAGGGGTAGTTCAAGTATGACGTGCAATCGCCGATTTAGGGTTGCCAGACGTATGATAATTTCGACACCGGTACGATGTACGATACAATATGTACTATCGTACGTCAAAATACGATAATTTCGAATTTTTGTTTTAAATTTGACTATAGGATTGTAGTTTTATTTTAGTTTGTATTTATGTAAATGTATGTTTCGTGGCTAATCTGCTGCGCCGTTTGTGATGATATTTGGTAGGACATTAGTTACTTATTATCAATACACCCACGCGGGCGAAGCCGCGGGCGGAAGCTAGTGCATATATATAATTAAATAGAGATAATTAAAAGATATCCCTATGGAAATTAAATTTGCCTATTTATGCTGAATAAAGATATATATGCATTGTGTGAATTTGCGTGATGACAACGACCGTGTCAAATGATTTAACACTAATCGAAGATAAAACCGATCCAAAAGGTCAAAAAAGTGATTCCGGAGTGCGGTCACGAGGTGGAAGTAGAGTGTAAAGAGGCCGCGAGCCGGAAGGTGTGCGCGCAGGCGTGCAAGCGCTTGCTGGCGTGCGGTCACCGCTGCCGGCAGCTCTGCCGCACCGAGTGCTCCGCCGCCTCCTGCACTGAGCTGCTACCCACCCTCTTCGACTCGCCCTGCGGCCATCAAGTGCAGCTGCCCTGCAATGTTTTGTCCGCTCAATCAGGTACGCTTCTTTACTGTGCCGTATCAGGCTTGAATCCTTCGAAGGAGACGGTAGAACTAGTCACGCTGCTATAGTGAAGCCCGTTGGACGTAAGACGTATATTCTCAGAGTTTGTCCAATCGTCCTCACTGATAGTACAGTTAGAGTACAGTGACGGCGCACATGTCGTTCCAGGCGCGCCCCCGGCCTCAGAGCTGCTGCGGCAGTGCCGCGCGGCGTGCGGCGCCGAGCTGGCGTGCGGACACGCGTGCGACGGCGACTGCGCGCGCTGCCAGCGCGGCTGCCTGCACGTGCCCTGCGCGCAGCGCTGCCGGCAGACCAACATCTGCGGACACGAGTGAGTCACATCTATGCTCGTCGAAAATTTGAAATTATTATATCATATCGTCATAGTCGTATACAACAACAACAACATAACTGTTTAAAACGTCTGCCTGGCAAAGTTTCAAATCTGCAAGATCCGTCACTATTCTACGACTATAAATAAATAAATATTAACCAACAGTCACACCACGTTAGCGAAGGCCTCTTCTCCATATAGAAAAAGTTTTGGAGCTTAATCCACCACGATACTCCACTCCACGCTGGTTGGCGGATAATTTCTCAAACATGAGTAACGATCGTTATCAGGTGTCTGTGATAACTACCGGGACCGATGGTTTTAGGTGTGCTCCGAGGCAGGCTTGGGAGACCCACAAGGACATACACTCAGACCGGAAACAAATATTTATTTATTTATTTATTTATATACACTTTATTGAACACCACACATAAAAGAATAATACAAGTTCAACGTAACATATACAAAGAAGAAGAGAATGATGACAACTTGGCGGTCTTATCGCTTATTAGCGATCTCTTCCAGACAACCTTAGGGTTAGAGAATCATGGATCTGATAGGGTTAGGTGGTGTAATACAGTACATACCATATAAACATACTAATACTACATACACTACATAAAATACACATACATATATACATACATATAGATAATAAACATACATATACATACATACGATACATACAAACGATATTCATATATAAACATAAGTCAATTAAGAGATAGATAATAGTCCTTAACTCGTCTTTTAAAGATGTCTAAGCTTTCGGCCTTGCGAATAGATAAAGGTAAAGCGTTCCAAAGAAGTATAGCTTGAACTTCAAATGATTGTTTAAAAAATTTGGTTTTATGCATAGGTAATCGGTAATATAATAGGTAATGCATAGGTAATGTAACGGTCGTCATCAACATCAATCATCAACGGGTAGTCTCAGCATGCACTATAGTGCGGGCGGTACTAGTTGGCCGCGCCTTAGGTGGCGACAGGGTTGAGGGAGCGGGTTGCGTACTGCTCGCATCGCACATGAGCTTAGACAGAGATGACCAATCTCGAGATATCGTGCACAATAATTGTTCAATTATTGAAAAGAATAAATATGAAACAATTGAACTTTTAGAAGTTTATATTGTATCTAATTATATTGTAATTAATAATAAAATAAAATAAAAACTAATTAGCTACTTATATGAATTTATTTAATTAATATATACCTACTTATATGAAATTACTCTGACATATAAAAAAAACGTATGCACTTTAAATATTATTTCCTTAGATTGTCTTTTCATCGGCGGACTCATCGCGCTATTGCAATCTCACTGAGTCTCATGACAGCAAGCGCCCCCGCCTCTCCGTCCCACCGCTCACATACCTAAGGCGCGGCCAACTAGTACCGCGCGCACTATAACTATCGCATTACACAAAAAATATTAACTAAAATACATATTCCTTTTTGTATAAATTTTGAAAACATTGTAAAATAAAAAAGTTTAATTTGGAAATAGAATCACTACATTAAAAAAGTTGACAAGAAAGGTCACATACCTACCTTAGGTTATCCTGGATGAATTATAAATTTAATTATAAATTGTATTTATAAATAGTACCTAAATAAAAAACGCTGTTGTTGATGTATTGATATTTAGTGAATGTTTGAAACGAAGTCGTAAAATAAGAGTTTAATGGTTCCAAACAACAAAAACAAATAAACTAACAAAAAAAAGTTAAACCTAACAAAACAGCAATGAAATAATTCGGAGCGAAAGCAAAAAATTACACGTACGTATCGGCTGCGTTGGTAGCGGTACATATCAGACGAGCGCGGGACGCGGTCATCTGATGTGGGAGGGGTAGTCATCGGCAAACCTGCGCACGAGTAATATTAGTATAGTAGTGTTGGTAACAGTGCGCTTCGCAAAAAGGTGGGACCTCAGCTATAGTCAGGACTAAAACGCCCCAACACTGGTTTTCAGGACCACCGTTGCTTTTCCCATTTTGGCGTTAATAGTAACGAAATTAATAATTTAAAAGAAAAAATAATATACAGTTAATAAAATAAAAAATATACAGTTAGTACTTACACTGACACGTAAAATTTACTTTTATTTTTCGATTTACTTTCTATATCGTCGTTGGCATTAAAAAAATCGGATTTTTTTTTATAAATATGCAAATTTAAAGTTAAATGTCCCGGAGCCATAAACTACACAGTAAAAGCTCCTTCGCGCTTCCTTTATTCGCGGATTACAAAATTGCGATCCAATTCCTATATTCGCGGCTAAAGATTTCTTTATTCGCAGATCTAATCTATAAGATTCATTTCTAAAAAAAAAAAATTAAGCTCTACTACATTAGATCAACCTTCAAAACCGTACTGGATAATATGGAATATGATCTTGATATAAATGTTATGGAATGCTGGAAGAAATACATTGCAAAATACATTGTAAACAATGTAAACATAAAAGAATCATTGGAAGAAGTGAAGCCATACACATTTAAATCATGCTGGAAAATACTATGTCCTATTCTGACTGCGGAAAATGACAAAGAATCTGTGCAAATTCAAATATTAAACGCAAACATTGCCGAAATTGCGAATAGAGTAGAACGAGATGTGTTCGAAGTTCGAACAGATAGAATCAAAAGTCATTCAGGAGTTGCTTGAATCGCAAGATGAAGATTTGACTGAAACCGATTGGAAGTAAATGTTAAATCCGCAGCTTATTGAAGAAGAGGCTTCAACTAGCACTGGAAACGTGACATTTAATTTTTAAAATCTTAGTAAAGGTTTAAGAATGGCCAATGAGCTTTGTGATTTCTTTATGAAAATTGATCCGTCTATGGAACGAAGTCTTATTTTCAAGCGGCAAATTTCGAATGCCACTGCTGAATATCAGTCTGAATTGGAGCAGATTTTAAAAATTTCCAAGCAAGAAAAAATCACAAAATTCTTAAATCATTGCCTAAGCCTGACGATAATAATTTACCAATATGGTCAATAACTTCAATTGAATTCATCATCATCATCATCATCATAACAGCCATTGGATTTCCACTGCTGAACATCGACCTCTGATTAAATTGATTTTATATTGATTTTTTTTTTTTTTTTTTTTGCTACCTAGGAACGTATCCCCTAGAATACCATATAAATTACCAATCCATGTTCACGGTTTCTATATTCGCGGCATATTTACGGAATGTATACCCCGCGAATAAATAGCTTTTACTGCATTGTGTTTTTATGTCTCATAGTAAATAAAATTGTGTTTCTTATGACAACAAATATCTTTAGACCTTTATATTTTTGGCAAAAAATGTATTTTCGATGTGTTTATTCGTTTACACAAATTCGTGACTTTTTGATGCCCTATTTTTCTATTTTTAGATGTGATGAGCCTTGCAATCAGCTCTGCCCGCCTTGCAACAAAAATTGCGAGATGAAGTGTACGCATGCTCGTTGCCCGCAGCCGTGTGGCGCGCCCTGCGTTCCCTGCCAGGTGAGTGACGTGTGTGCTTGCACGCTACTGATAGATCTTTGAATTGGATGGAATTTATATATATATATATGTATATATATATATATATATATATATATATATATATATATATATATATATATATATATATATATATATATATATATATATATATATATATATATATATAATAAGAAAAAACGTAAATATCTGGATCTGGCACACGATATTGTCGACATGTGGAGTGTGGAGTCCGCTGAAATCATCCCTATCGTGATATCTACTAACGTTCGGATCCCGGTTCGCCTCGCGCACTATCTGAGCCTGAGGCAGCTGGGGATCCGTGGTGGTTTGCTAGCAGCCAGGATGCAGAAGGCGGTATTGCTCGACTTTGCTTGGATAGTCGCCGATTTCTCAGCCTACAGTCTTAACTTGTACGAGGCAAGTCGTACATTGGCCTATTTACGAATCAGCGGTGTACGATACGCGTTTTATTAATAAATTGATTATTAAGTATAATTACTTAGTACATTTCGATCTATCAAGGCGATCGCGCGTGCTCGCACACCGGGTCATTTGATCATATCAAGGGATCAATAAATGAGTACATTTTAATTAATCGTAATTCGGATTTTATTTCGTATCATCAGGTAAAAAGTGTGTAGAGTCAATCAAGGACGTTACATACTTTATCAAGTAAAAAGTGTGTAAAGTCAATCGAGGACTCTACATACTTTTATGGTCCTTCGAGCCGGATGATCCTGCTGCCGAGGCGTAAGCCTCCACCCACTTATTATGTAAATTGATTATATTCCTTATATAAGTATTGTATTATGTATATATATTGAATGGGTGGAGTAAAGCAATTAGATAATAATATAATAACTTTTAATTGTACTAAGCAAAAAAGAAAAAATTGGAAATAAGTAACTTGTAAACTTCCTTACTTCGGAACATCGTTTTAAAATTTAAAGTCAGAATTGTCATACGAGAGTCACCGATCGCACCGATTTGATTAAATTTCCACTAATAACATCGCGTCGACATTGTGACAGTATCTCGATGCTCGCTCGAGTCCTTCAGTAGAGTCCATCGTGATCGACCGTGACCGTGTCCGCAGGAGGACTGCGCGCGCGCGTGCTCTCACGGGCGCTGCTCGCGGCGCTGCGGCGAGCAGTGCTCCCGCGCCGCGTGCACGCAGCGCTGCCCGCGCCGCCTGCCGTGCGGCCACCGCTGCCGCGGCCTGTGCGGCGAGCGCTGCCCCGACATCTGCAAGCCGTGCCGCCCGGACGACTTCCCCGTCGACTTCCTGGGCGACGAGTTCGACGATGACGCCTTGTATGTACCGTTCGCGTCTCGCTTCTCGTTTTCGTTTAGGAGAGTAGGGGTCAGAACTATCTGCCACGCTGTTGCGGCGGGGTGGCGAGTAGGTACATGTCTCTGAATTTCTTTCTACAAGTTTTCTCCGGATGTTTTACTTCACAATCGAGCGCGATATAAATTACGAAGACGAACGCTTGTAAAACGGTTCCAGGCCAGATTGAGTTGATTTTGCATGTTCTATCACTAAAATACTTATACTTAAAAAGATTTTCTAGCGAAATTACTCTTTTGTGTTTTTTTTTTTGTCGCTGAATGACATACTGGATGATATGATGATACAGGTGATTTTTATTTAATAATTTTTATGTGCTTGCTCACTCTTGTATGTTTATTTTTTAATTTATTAATTCATTATTAATATTATTATTAATTGCAAGCTTAATCTTAATCCCAGAAAAACTTTCTATCTCTCTCTCTATTTCTTATATAAAATAAGACATATAGCAGTTATTCTCAATCGTATTCAAGCAAAAAAAGCGTCACTTGCAAAAATAAATTTCAATGTCTATATGAAACGTGAATTTCAGCCCACTGTGCGGCGCGGGCGCAATCTACGGTCATTGTACCGTACACTGGTGGTATGTTTTAACAAACAATTTTGAATATTTGTTTCAGATTTATGGTATTAGAAGATTGTGGACATGTAATGGAATTTGAAAATATGGAACATTTAATGAACTCTGAATCTGAATCAGTGTCTCTTCGTGCTTGCCCATTTTGTCGTAAGCCCATAATAAACACACCTCGTTACAAAGATTTAGTGAATCATAGATTTAAAACTGATATCAATCCTATCAAGGAACGTGTTTATGGAAATATACAAAGAAACCTTGAAGCGAAGAATAGTTTACTCGACAAAATAGCTGGATTCCGAGAGGTTCATAAAGAAATATATGCAGGTAATTAAAAGTGTAAACATTGAACGCTCTTTTAGTTTTGAGTCTTCGATGACACGTTGAAATGAAATTATTGTCGAATGCTGCGTTGCAATCAAACCCGAGTCTAAATAAACACAACTTACTCAAAACATTGGTGCATGAAAAAAAAAATGAGATTAAGAAACATTAAAACTACAAACATTTTATTTTTGTTCATTAAATGTAATAACATTTGATATATATTTTTTTGTTCTTTAGATTATTTTTTAATATTCTACAATATATTTCAACATCCATATTTTGATTTTTTTAAGTTAATACCGTAACGTAAAAGTGTTTTTTACGAAGAGAATCGGTCTTTTGTTTTTCCCTACATTTAAAATGTCTAGATTCTCATTGAAACAGAAGTCTCACAACATAGTTTTTACACATACCTGGTCCACTTATGAATTGTAACAGGATGATCTATGTCCTGTAAGCCTGCTCGATAAAAAGGCTTTCTAGCACAAACATATCTTGACCGTCAAAACTCATTTCATCTCCGGTTTTTTTTTTTAGATATACAATACTCTAACTGGAAAAAAGCTTTCGATAAACTGCTTCGCTTCATCACAATAAAGAAAAAACTTACGCTCATTCAACTGGATATGCATTTTGTATATTTGAATATTCTGGAAATGCTGTCAGACATTTACAAAAAGTTCACGACGGCTAAATTGACCGAGTTGCAAAGCAACCTTGCTGAAAGAAACTCTATGATATGTTGCGTTTTGGTTAATAACATACAAAAAATCAGTCAACAACAACAAATGGATATCGGCAACGAAATGAAACGTATGAATTCAATTGTTGTTCTTTCAAAATTGTTAAGCCAACAAATTTACATTATGAATAAAGATCAACCAAACGTTATACAAGTGTTGAAATTTGCAAAAGAAGAAGTACTCGGATATGGTATATACAAGGAGAGTAGTGCTATGGACGCCCTCAAAAAGTTTCAAAATGAGATAAAAGCATCGAACATCGTGACTAAGGAAGAGCGCGGTTTGATTGTGAAAGCTATAGGAGCCAAAGCTGGTCAGTGGTACAAATGTCCAAACGGTCATTTCTATAGCATAGGCCAGTGTGGAGGTGCGATGGAAATAAGCAAATGTGTAGAATGCAAAGTACTAATCGGAGGACAAAATCATGCATTGCTTCCAAGTAACAAACACGCGCCTGAAATAGATAATTCCAAATTCCCAGCGTGCTCGCAAGAGGCTAACAACATGGGAAACTTTGATTTGGATAATTTATTGTAATCATGACTATAAACCATTTATCAATTTAATATTTTTTTTTCTGTTAAAAAAGAAAAATACTAAAAATATGTTCTAGTTACACGGTTTTACAAAGTTAACAAATGTATTGTTTTCGAAAGTAAGCAGTAATTTTCTTTTGTGTTATTTGAGTACGTTAATTAATATTAACTCCAATATATATGATAAACTAATGAATAAGAATATAAAAGTAATTATTTTATCTATTTACCATTGTTCTAAACATCCATAAAAATGTTGTTTTAATCTAGTTATCTGTAAGTATACTTTAGAGCAGTACAAGTTATTGACGGACGTAAGTATTTGTTTTGATGACGGTCGAAGTTAAAAAAATATTAGTTAGTTCATTTAAATATATGAATACATATTATAACATTACAAAAAGAAATATAGAAAATAAATTCCAGGACAAATGTCGGATCTGGACTTAGGGGGTGTTGCGCGAAGCACTGCAAATTGCCTTCATATTAAAAAAAAAAAACCTAAAGGTTTCGTAGTAAATAAGGAACATTTTTTTTACAATATCACCATGTCCATCTCCTTCTGTCTGCCCTAGTACTAATAGTTTTTCATTTAATTAATTAATTTGATTGAATAACTTTAAGTGGTGCCAAAAAAGTACATAATTATGATTTCGCAAAGGTCACGTAGAATGGAGAATACACGAAGGAGATTGATCCGTGCGGTCGATGTTAATAACCTTCGATATATTATAAAAATATATACCTAGTAACTAGTCGGAATTTATTTAAGAACCCTTTACCCAGAAAAACTCAAACATTGAAGTTAGTAATATATTTGACGGCACCTAGTCTCCACTTTTTTTTATTGTATTGTAAAATGATTATTCACCACTTTTCGCTACTTAGTTTTATATTTTATGTGGACTAGAAATGGAATCCATCGCCATCTCTGGTGTAACGTGCGCTGTTCGCTGATTGGCCGATGTGGCGATATGAGTATGCCGATAGGCTTTTAGCAAAAGTTTCGGATACAGTCTGCCCGGGGCGGGGTGCGCGAGCACAGACCGAGGGTGGCAATTCTCTTTGGGAAATCGCAGTGTACGCGGAAAGTTAAGCGGAACTCTTTGTCCACAAGTAATTTGATTAATCACAAAACTATTATCTGTATAATCTTTAGTGTGTTTCCTGAATAAAGTTGATTTGTTGTACGCGCTATGTCTCATTCTCCTCTCCCACTATACCCACTTCGTAGAATCAAGTCTGCAGCGGTTTGAACAGATTAGGAGTATATATATATATATATATATATATATATATATATATATATATATATATACACTCCTAATCTAGATAGTATGATAATCCTAAATCAAACAAACTATATTTCATGTGAATGTGAAATGTCAATTAAGGTGATGTAAAAGGTGTAGCCGATATTAATTATGCAATAAAAATAGAAAGGCACAACGGCCATAGTGGCTTTATTCGTAGGATACGAAGATTTATCTGCAATTTGCCATAAATATTATAATAATCACTTTTGAAGATGTTCCTCGATTTTTTTTTATGCGACTGGTCTCGAACAGGATTTGTTTGGAATTTGTTCTACAATGAGGTAGCAAAAATTTTGGTGCGATTTGTTGCTTGATAGTGTGGATTTCCGTTGGTAGCCGTTAGAAGTCGAGAGTTCGTAGTGAGTGTAGGTTGTGAATTTTTTAGGCGTCGACAGAGACGGCGTATGGACTCCAGTTATCATTTGCGGTGTCTTAGGTTGGTCTTAGGCTCTTTCCCAAGAGATGGATCGGTATTCGTCCATCGATCACTTTTTTTTTGTCGCAGGGGAATCCATTTACGGATGATATCCAGGATGCCCGGGTCGGCAGTCCTAGACCTATGTCGGACTCGGCACTTTGGGAGTGCAATACCGTACTAAACCCCTGCGGGAGCCTTCAGCCGCTTTAATTGGAGGGTACCGGATCTGCAGGCAACAGGATCCCTCCAGCGACAGGCTGGCCTCGGCGAAAAGGCCAGACTTCTTCTCCATGGGGACTGTCCGGCTCACCTCTGAAGAGTCCCGACGACGCCGTATCTAGCAGGACCGGGTTCCCATCCCGGCCCGACACGGGCACAAGGGCGTTACTGGAGGCGCATTAAATAACGCCTCCTGCGCACCCCCATTCGTCGCCCGCTGATGGAGGCCACGTCGGCGGCCTCCTCTCTCATCCGCTTGTCGGCCTCCTTCTGGGACTCGTCGTGGCCGAGCATCGCGGTGATGACACTCGGGAGTGACAAGTCCCCCCCGACGACCGACGTCAGACCTTGACGCAGCACCGCCCATCTCGGGCACACCTCGAGGGTGTGCTGGGTAGAGTCCACCGCGGCAAGTAGAAGGATCATTTATTCTATGAATTATATGATTATTCTATGAAATCTTTCCAGCATTGTAGTGATTACAGCGGCTCTAAACATTATTTTCTGCTAGGGACATGATTTATAATTCCTATTATATTGTTACTAATTATTGCTTCATAAAATCTAAAACAATTGCTTAATCTTGCCCAAACTATGCCCTAACGAATGCAACAGTAGAACTTTAAACATTAACCTATTTCTGCTAACTATACGTTCAATGGTTTTTCATTAATTATAAACAAATTATTGTTGCCTAAAGTGAATAAATGATTACCTAAAGTTTCCTGATCTGTGCCCTAGTGAGTTCTGTAATTATAATTAAAAAATGATCATTTTACCTGCTAACTATACGGAGCTGCTACAGCGTGCTACAGCCGCGCGCTACGTAAACATGCGATAGGGCTGCCCACCTCCAGCATTTTAATTACATTTGCCTACTTTGTGTTTCCATTTAGTTTTGTGATTGTAAATATACCCTTTTTATATAAACAAATAAAATACTTTGTGAATTGAATAGGAAGTGTTCAATAAAAATGCGTGTTGTTTTTTGATTGTTAGATTTAATTAAAAAAACATGTCAAAGTCAAATTAGGCGCTATCACAACCCTAACACACAGCGCCGAACCCGTAATTTTACGTAGGCTAGTGATGCGCTAGTAAAAACTAAATAATAGAGAAGAGATCCTTTAAAACTATTAATTATCTTGTTAATACATGTCTAGAGTATAAATTAATTATTTAATGTGTTTTTTAAACCTCTTGTTTGAATAATAAACCACAATTAAAGAGAATCGGTAGAAAACTACGAAACCAAAAAAATATATATTATTGATCTCGATATTATTTTGGGACGTCACTAATACAGTTACTGCCAGACGATCACTTGCGGCCATCACCGTGATTTTCCGTGCGGCGCAAGCGACACGGTAGGCATATTGGTTTGTAAACATCGGTACCTACAGAGCCGTCCCCGTAATAACACGTTAACTTCATGTGCCTAGTGCTGTACAACATTATGTTGGACGACGACGAATTATTGAATATATTACAAGAAAATATCAGCAACGACAGTAATTGCAGTTCGAGTAGTAGTTAGTGTTCCCATTTAAGACTTCATTTTAAAATTCGTCCGCTTAGAAATAAAAATATGTAAAAAAAATATTCGGCGGGAAACTTATGCAAACTAGTATAAAAATAGCTTAAGAAATTCAACAGAAGAAGTTCAATTATTAGAAATCGCACCGTGTTCATCTCCAAAATATTGAATTAATACATTAAAGCTGATTAGATTATATTATGAGCGAAAAATTTATTTTTTGTTAAGGTAAATATTCGGAAGTGGTGCTCCTGCTAAAACCGGGGTAACAAACTTTTTTTTCATGTGTTATTCACAAAGAACATGAGAGAAAGCAATATTAAGGTGGCATATTACTTTATTTTTGAAAGAAAAAACAAAACACTATTCGGTGTACGATGGAGTGTGCTTGTTAGGTCTTTTTTTTGCTAGTTAGAACTAGTTCTTGCTAAATGCCTTTGTTAAAACTAGAATTAACGCTCAAAAAAAAAAGACCTAACAACCTATCAATAAAAAAAAAAAATTTTTTTGGGCGTGCGCCACCTTATTACTTTCTCTCATGTTTATTATTCATAAAAAACGTTAATAATAATAATAATAAATCTTTAATTCAGGACTAGCCCATAAAGTATTAGTTACAAATTTTTCTTATAATTGTTACAATTACAATTCAATCAAAATTAAAATTCAAAAAAAAAATTCAAAATTAAAACCAAAACCAAAATTAAAATCAAAATAGAAATCAAAATCAAAATCAAATTAAAATCAAAATCAAAATTAAACTTAAAATCATAATCAAAATCAAAATTAAAATCATAATTAAAATCAAAATTAAAATTAATATAAATATCAAAATCAATATCAAAATCAAAATCACAATTAAAATCAAAACTAAAATCAAAATCAAAAATTAAAAACAAAATCAAAATTAAAATCAAAATCCAAATTAATATTAAAATAAAAATAAATGTTAGTTATAATAATTCTTAACAACTATGTTAGTTTAATAAAACAAAAAGCTATCAAAAATTTGGTTAAGTTTGCCTCGCAGCTACATGTACACCGTCCCAGTGTCTCCAGAGGGGACTGTCTATCTTTACAGCCAATGTGCTGAGGAGGTTATTGGAGCTGTTGAGTAATCTGCGCATTGCGGACGCGGTTCGCTTGCGTATGATCGCATAGAAGTCATCTATACGAGCCTCCGCAAACATTGCCGATGCACTGCAGTACCGTGGCTTCTTCAACAAAACCCTCAGGACATTATTATACTGTACACGCAGCGCACTATATGCTCGCCGTGTGTAATTCTCCCATAGACTGCAAGTGTAAAAGGACTGGCAAAAGGCTTTAAATAAAATTAATTTCACCTGTGTCGTACATCGAGCAAATCTACGGGCCAACATATTGCCTCTAACTGACAAGGCTCTGCGCTCGCGCTCGATATCGCTATCATCATCCAGGCGTTCATTCACAATATGGCCAAGGTATTTGAACTCAGATACTTGTTTCAGAGGAGTTCCACATAGATGTATATTGGGATTAAAATTTAATTGTTTATTCTTTCCTCGAAAGATTAAAATTTCACTCTTTTTAGCGTTATATCTGAGTCCGTTCTCCTTTGCATATTCCTCACAAATTTTTATCAATCTTCGAAGACCACTGACTGAGGGGCTCAACAGAACCATGTCGTCCGCGTAACTAAAATTGTTCATTACAACGCCATCTATCGAGCAACCGACACCTGCTCTGCTAAGCCTCTCTATCAGCTTGTTTATATAAAGATTGAACAGCCTGGGCGACGTCAGCCCCCCCTGTCTCACTCCACACTCCAATTTGTATGGATCACCAAGTGCATCACCCCACCTTACCATGTTACTCTGAACACCATACCAGTACTTCAAGAGTGATATCAACTCGGGTCTTAAGCTAGTTTCTGTTTCAAGCTTCTGCCATAAAATTTTATAGGACACGAGGTCAAATGCTTTAGACAGATCCAAAAAACACGCAAAGACATGGGTCTTTCTATCTGTGTAGTACCTTACAGCCTGCTTGAGACACAGTATTGCGCTCTCAGTTGACAGTTCTGGCCTAAAACCGAACTGAGCATCGTGTATATTGACTGCTTTACTAAGTTGTGTATCAAGCAAGCCATCAAGAACCTTAGCTATGATGGTAGCCAGAGATATCGGTCTGTAGTTGTTTCTGTCTGCCGCATCCCCCGTTCTATTTTTGATAATAGGCACGACTACTGTCACTGTCATTGCGTCCGGCAGGAAACCATGGCTAATGCAAAGATTGTAAAACATACCTAGGACTCTGGGAAGGTGCACGCCAGCGTGCCGGAGATGCTCGACACTAAGGCCATCATGTCCAGGTGACTTACCACGCTTCATGCTCATAATCGTATCTACTACTTCGCTAGTTGTGAAACGTAACAAGCACTCCCCGGTATTTATAATATCCCCACTGCCAGCTACGGTGCAATCGACCTCACAGGGATTCACTTTAAACTGAGTCTTAAACATATTTGCTATGTTATGGCAACCGCTAACTCCACCTACTTCAGCCGGAAGACTCGGTCTTGCATTCAGTCTGTTTGTTTGTTGCCAAAATTTTCCATAATGCTTGTTCTTATATGACGTTGCTAGTATGTCCATTTTAATCTGTTCGACATTGTCTTGGCACCATTTGAGTTTGATTTTAAAAGCCCTACGAGAATTCCTCATATCCTCGTAGATAGCTCCATGAGTTGGCCTTCCCGCCCATATCCAAGACTGAAAACAATAACGAGCCCTAGCATGAAGTGGCGCCACATGTTTATTCCACCCCGTGATGGGTCGTTTATTTTTACATGGTGCAGCTTTATAACAATATATCGCTGCATCCCGTAATATACCTATGATATTATCGTACATATTTTTAATAGCTACTTTATGTTCTGAATTATTACATAATTTATTACAGCAGTCTATCAACTCATAAGGACAATTAAGTAAGTTTAGCTTACTATTACAATAGTCCGTATATAAGTGAATCTGCTCACTATCCCTGTGACCCCATACTACTTTATTAACAGCTAAAAGTTTAGTCGGCTGTAAACGAAAACGATCTACGCTAAATGTACAGTAGATCTCCATGGGATAGTGATCAGACCACGTCACGTCATTCTTAATATGAATACTATCAATGTACTTTCTTGCCAATCGAGTTACAAGGCAATGATCTAACCAACGTGTACATCCATGGCTATCACTCATATAAGTGTAAACATTAGTACAACTTGACAATAATTCATAATCAGCACATACCCACTTTTGATCTTCACAAAAGAGACACATTTCTTTAAAAAATAATTCCCCAGGGTGCGCATTAAAGTCACCTAGAATAAAAGCCACTTCAATACCGCTGTCCTCAATAATTGCGTTAATTTCACTCATACAGTCTGTGAAATCTATAAGATTTTCAATACAGTCCACTGGCATATACACAGAAAAGTATAGTATAGTTTGCTCACGAAACTGACACCTGATAGCGCATAACCTCACACTGTTACATTTAACCACAGACACAGATGTAAACACATTCTTGCGCCATAACAGCCCGACACCTCCGTGCGGACGGCCGCGCAACATGCCGCCGCCAGTATCCACCGCCGACGTACCCGTAGACTCGAACTCATCGTGTACAGTGCTTAGGTATGCCAGTTCATATGGCATAAGCCAGGTCTCCTGTAATGCTACCACATCCGCCGAACCGCACAAACTTCTCACGCTATTCACTGATCTCTTTAGAGATTTACAATTAAAACTCACCAACTTTAAACTGTGGTTTTTTTGTTTATAATCTTGTTCCATAACTTAGGTTTTTTTGCTCACGATCAACCGTAGCCTTTTTACCATGTCTAAATAAAATATATTTTCTAAAATATATACCTTCCGGCCACAGCTCAGTATTCGTAAATAAATGAAATTTACTGCTAGGTATATAAAACTTAAAAGATGTGTATTCCTTTGATGTTTTCGTATTAATTTTCTCTGGTTTTATAGTTATTTGAGTTTTTTCATATACATAATCTGCAACGTCTTTTTCGTTATTTTCCTTTGACACATTGTAGATAAATAAAGGGATCATATTATCAGCTGCTTTCAATTTGGTCTCCGCATTCACGCTGGCAGAACCTCTCATACCTTTAAAACGGGACATCCTCCTACGCTTTACAACACGAACCCATTCACCTTCGTTGTCATTTTGCACTCCGTTGACTGCGCCACATAGCGCACTCTTTACAGCATTGCATGACGTCACCTTCTCAGACGTCGGCGCTTGCGCCTTTGAATTAATACTCAATGCATTCAAAGTGTTGCCGCGGTGGGCCTCCTGGCCGCGGTGGGCCTCCACGTGTGTCGGCTGTTGCGCAGGAGCCGAATCGAGTGCGACAGAGATAGGTTGTCCACTGTTGTGTGACGGGGACGGGTGTTCAAAAAATCGTCTACCCTCATTAATGTTCGAGGACGCATCACCTTCTAGGCCGGTCAATAACCCCATCGGTCCGCTAGCACATTCATAGCTATCCTGCAAACAGAAACCGCCTCTATTTTTATTGACATAAGTTCCAGTCTGTCTTGGTTGCATGGGCGATGTACTTTCTTTGTTCTTAAAATATTCATCTAGATCTCCTTTCTTGATGTATTCATCCTGACTCTGAAGTAGTGTATGTATTTGGTTTTGTAGTACGATGATATCCTTTAAAACACGCGTTGCATCAACATGATCGAATGTAACAGGTGGTAACTTGTGCAGACTTTTAGCAACAAATATAGGTATGTCATCTGGTTCTGTACTACGTAATACCCCAATAATGTCGTCTATATTTTTCTGCTTTCTATCTTCACCTTTTCTTTTCACTAGACGAGATGATATTGAGCTGAACAGTAAGCATTTCGCCTTAAAAATCTCGTCTTCTTCAAATGATTGCCGACATAAAAGCGCCAAACTCACATTATTCATGACGTCTATTTTATTTTGACAAAAGCAGAGCACCTCATTTATCACAATATTACAGTTATTACATTTTACTGTATCCATTTTTAATAAAAGGTCATCGACCTTCAGCCAATCGCATGCCTAGCAAAGGACTTTTTGCTAATTAGGCACAGATCCGCTGTCGATGATTGTCAACGGACGATTAAAAACAATTTCAACCCGATTTAAGGAGGAGCCCCACTTCCAAATTGGGAAATTATATACTTAATATTACATGGATTTTATTTTTATAATTTATTTATGAGTGTTTCATTTTAGATTAATTTTTATCCTCCGTTCCGTTCACCGTGTCACAGGTAGATTGTACCACTGATGGTAGGTACTGTCAATATACATATAACTACTTACTGCCCATTGGCACGATCTCCTTTATAGACTTAAAACAAATTCGTACGATATCGTAGACAAAAGTTAACTATATGTGTAATATCGATAAAAATTATTCAGATGTCCCATCACTGTTTGAAATTATACCTAAAGTTGTCTGGCCGTGGGGGCACGATTACTGTACCAAAATCTGGCCGGGAAAGGGTTAACGATATAAAAGTATTACTTCGCTTAGACACATAGTATTTCATCCAATATTCAATTAATATTAAAAACAAATGGCATAACAAACCAGAATCGAGTGCGACAGAGATAGGTTGTCCACTGTTGTGTGACGGGGACGGGTGTTCAAAAAATCGTCTACCCTCATTAATGTTCGAGGACGCATCACCTTCTAGGCCGGTCAATAACCCCATCGGTCCGCTAGCACATTCATAGCTATCCTGCAAACAGAAACCGCCTCTATTTTTATTGACATAAGTTCCAGTCTGTCTTGGTTGCATGGGCGATGTACTTTCTTTGTTCTTAAAATATTCATCTAGATCTCCTTTCTTGATGTATTCATCCTGACTCTGAAGTAGTGTATGTATTTGGTTTTGTAGTACGATGATATCCTTTAAAACACGCGTTGCATCAACATGATCGAATGTAACAGGTGGTAACTTGTGCAGACTTTTAGCAACAAATATAGGTATGTCATCTGGTTCTGTACTACGTAATACCCCAATAATGTCGTCTATATTTTTCTGCTTTCTATCTTCACCTTTTCTTTTCACTAGACGAGATGATATTGAGCTGAACAGTAAGCATTTCGCCTTAAAAATCTCGTCTTCTTCAAATGATTGCCGACATAAAAGCGCCAAACTCACATTATTCATGACGTCTATTTTATTTTGACAAAAGCAGAGCACCTCATTTATCACAATATTACAGTTATTACATTTTACTGTATCCATTTTTAATAAAAGGTCATCGACCTTCAGCCAATCGCATGCCTAGCAAAGGACTTTTTGCTAATTAGGCACAGATCCGCTGTCGATGATTGTCAACGGACGATTAAAAACAATTTCAACCCGATTTAAGGAGGAGCCCCACTTCCAAATTGGGAAATTATATACTTAATATTACATGGATTTTATTTTTATAATTTATTTATGAGTGTTTCATTTTAGATTAATTTTTATCCTCCGTTCCGTTCACCGTGTCACAGGTAGATTGTACCACTGATGGTAGGTACTGTCAATATACATATAACTACTTACTGCCCATTGGCACGATCTCCTTTATAGACTTAAAACAAATTCGTACGATATCGTAGACAAAAGTTAACTATATGTGTAATATCGATAAAAATTATTCAGATGTCCCATCACTGTTTGAAATTATACCTAAAGTTGTCTGGCCGTGGGGGCACGATTACTGTACCAAAATCTGGCCGGGAAAGGGTTAACGATATAAAAGTATTACTTCGCTTAGACACATAGTATTTCATCCAATATTCAATTAATATTAAAAACAAATGGCATAACAAACCAAAATCAACAAAAAGTATCTATCCCTTTCTAATACACTACGCGTGCATAAGACAGAGGGAGTACAATATTTTTATGAAATTGATTCGCATTTAGCTCGGGCTACTGTGAGTTCATAGGCGGACAGCTTGTTGCAAGCAAAATTTGGTTGTAAAGTAATCAGCTAAGACATACATTACAATGTTTAGTTTGTTTATAAAAATACACATCTATAGGCGTATTTATAGGTTTACTCGGGACTTTTTTTGTGAATATTGTATCACGCCTGAAGTCCAGTATTATTATGTCGATGCGAAAGATAAAAAATTGGAGTCGGAATCGAGAATTGATTCTCTGTGAAAAGTTTCCATCCTTAGTGACCACAACGTCATGATCATATTAAGGCCTGTAACCATCTGTATAATTTTCACTTACAAGCGTAATAGTAAGCAACTATAGAAACCAGGAGCCGGATTTAGAGTTGTGGAGGCCCGGGGCAATGGAGGAGTGGAGGCGCATTGATCTGAAATTGATTTGTTTTTTTTTTTTTTGCAGACAAAAATGACGACGAAACAAAAAAAAAATTAAATTGCGTGTACTAGCGTACACTCGTAAGAAGTGAAACTTATAATAAAAAAAAAACATTGGTTGCCTGTAAAGTCGGTATACGGGCGAAAGTTTTACGTGACAACGACTTTGAGTGGTAAAATAATTTTAATGTGAATATTCATTCGTATAGTAGGAAGAAGGATGAAATAATAGTAACAATTTAAAACATTTATTTATACAAAGAATTATATTTAAAACACTTTCACTTTTTATGTCTGTCTCTCTCGCTCTTAGGCGGGCTAACCATGCCCGAGTGGCCTCTCACTCGCTCTCATTGTGAGCGCATAACGTGAGCGGAGCGTAACGCAGTTTCTTGAAGTGTCACCCGGCAAACCAATTTATAAGACGTTGTCACGTCAAAACAGTTTACTTTTTATACGATCGTAATTATATGAGTCCTAATAACTTTTTAGTCAAAATTGTAATATAACCTATTATTACTGCACTCGCCCACCGATGCTACTTATTTTATAATCAAAGAACAAATATATCGCTGCTTGAATACAAAAGGGACACAAATCAAACAAACACTATTTTACAGGAGAGCCATTCAAAGTTTAGAAAATTTATATTTGTCTGTAACTTATTATTCTTTCATAAATTACATGCATGTTATATACCGCTAAAAGCGTATTTCAAAGCTGCATTTAATGGTAAGTAGTATTGTAGTACATACAAGTGTTGCCTTGAAAGATATATTAGCACATAAGTCCCTTTTGTTTAAAAAAAAATCCCTCGTTTTATGGTAAAAAATAGAATAATTAGTCACAATTCAAAAAACTTGATGTTTTAATCAAAATATTTTTCCACTGACTTAGGTAATCTAGAAAAATTATGACATAAAAATTAAAATGGTAATTCTAGTTTATAAAAATAAATAAAATAACTTCTTTAAGTGAAAATAAAAAAAGCTGCTTCAAAAAAACTAGAATAAAAATCTTCCTCTTAATAAAGAATTGAAAAAAAAAATATTCAAATCATTAAAAGCTTAAAAGCAATTATTTTTATAAAAAATTTAACTAATTGGCTCATTACTACAAACATTTTACATCAATAATAAGGTTTTGTTAATTTATTAATTACAAAATTGAACTATCCATCATAAAAAAATATACCAAACTAGACTTATAGCTTAATATCAGTCTCTAAATAGATATAATATGAATTTTACTAACTAAACAAAAATTAAGTAGGATATTCTAATGTAAAAATGTAATTGTACAACATAAATGTCATTAGAAACAGTAACAAATCACAACCATTCTTGAGCTAACAACACTATAGAAATTATATTTTCAAAGCTAAATTTTGAATGTGAATATATCAATAACAACTAGTCTGCATATTTCTATTTAAATAACAGGTTTAGAAGCTAGAAAAAAACTCCTCGTAATAAAAATATGTAATCTTTTTTCAGTTGTAATTTTTTTACAGCATTGAATCTCGCATTTTTTAGAACAAACTGCCCCTATTTTCTTTTCTTCTATATTTTTCTTAGTTTTTGACAAAGATGTGTATGCCTTACCATTGTTCTTTAATAATTTTGTAAGGTTCCTTTTCTATAAATTAGGATTTGCGTTCCTATTGCGACCTTTTCTTTCATAGCTTTCATTTTCATCACACGGAGATGCCGTATCAACACTCGACGTAACTACACTGCACACTGGGCACCTGAGTCAGTGTTAGCATTATTTGCTGACAGTATTATGTATTTTCGGCCGTAAAGTTTCGTTCCAATGTATCGTACAAATACAAAATTTTTACACAGATACTTTTCGACAGTAATAATACATATATCCTGCCTCTGAAGTGGAGACGAAATAAAAAAAAGTCATCACCTGTCCACTACATCTAATCTAAAAAGCTACAGTTAAGTAGTTAAAATTTCCATTTCGATGACATTTATTAGTTATGCATGTTGGATTATCGTACAATTTCGACACCTCTATGTTCGATCGTACCAAGTGCTAAATTATGTGTTTTGTACGATAATTATGTGACTAATGCTAACGCTGACCTGAGTGTTAACACTGTCACACCGAGAATCAAGGATAGATGAAAAATCGAGAAAATTAATCTTTTCAGACTGGATTTCAACAGGAGACAGTACCTAATGCTATCAATTTGTTATTTTGTTCTTTAAACTCTTTATTATTTTTATTGAAACCTGAAGTTTCAGGTTCAGAAGGTAATAGCTGACTGTTAGTGAAAAAATTTAATTTATATAATTATCTTCATCGGAATCTGTGTCCGTCATCTCTAGGTCATTTTTAGTTATAAAGTTTAGATCTGCAACGTTGTCGTGTAAAGAAAAAACTGAGCTAGAATTTGTCAAACATGTAGACACAGAAGTGTCACTATTATAATCAGTTTCCTGAACAATCACGTTTAGTCTGGTCTTTGATCTTTGTAGTTCGAACCATGATTCTTTATTATCTAACAGGGATAAACTCAGATTGTGTTGACTATCAGGTATGGAATTACTGTTGGAGGAGTTATCTAACAGAGCAGCTGGTTCATTCCATGTTGGGTTTTCAATTTGTGCCTCAAATCGGAGATTAACTGTCATCGGTAAAGTTATAATTTATAGCACTCATCTTTCTGTCTCACTTGGTGTGTGGTGTTCAATTTCCTAATCCTTATTCGTGTTTTTGTTGGATTTTAGCATTTCAAATATTCTTTGTACTCTACTACTCATTCTATTATCAAAAAACGGTGATTAATTATAATAAATTACGTATATTAAATAACAATATACATTAAAAAATAAAAATAATTCACTAAAATATTTAATTTTCTTTTAAGTTTTATATTAAATTTATAATTATAATGAATTTACTTCCATCTAAAGAAATACAAAAGTAGCGCATTCCAAAATATGGCACTAACGTTTATCAAATAATATTACAACCTCTAAAATATTATAAGCAAAGCGGCCGCTATGCTTAGTAAGGCCCTTTTCATTTAAAAGTGATTTTATACTTTTCTAAATCTGTAATACAAAATGGGCAATTTTGAAATATGGCACTTTTGTTAAAGAAAGAGGAATAAACTTACGTGATTTCTTAAGATCAAAACGGACATATTTCACTATATGGCGCTTTTGTTTATAAAATTACTAACGCAAGTTAAGGATTTTTTGAAATATGGCACTTTATCATAAAAGAAAAATGCGTTCGCTTCGATTATCGGGTCGCAACTGAGAAAATGGCAGTTTTGCTTATATTTGGTCTCCGAAACTCGAAAATACTAAAAAGGCGAAAGTATTGTTTTCATATATTATAATGAGAAATCAATGGGAGTCTTTTTTAAATACAAAAATATGACCTATTAACATCGCATTTTTTAAATAAAATCGATTTCACTTTTTTTCGATTTATGTCCCTTTTGTATTCAAGCAGCGATATGAGATTATATCGCTAATCGGATTCTTAAAATGCAAGAATTAATTACCTTTTTTTGCTGTAATTGTTGTTGTAATAAACTATGGTAACCATTTTATGATTTTATTAACTTTTATTATGCCATCGCAAAATGGCGCGTAACGAGAGATGGCGCGTAACGCAAGATGGCGCGTAACGAAAAAATTTTTCCAACCCGATAAAGAAGTTTCACTTCAAAAACTTGGTTGGCTCTATTGTGAGCCCCTCTTTTGTGGATGTGGAGGCCCTTTTGTGGATGTGGGGCCCCTCTTATGTGGGGGCCCGGGCCAGTTACCCCGCTTGCCCTCCCCTGAATCCAGCCCTGATAGAAACACACGGCGGTTATGTATAAATATATTGTAATATCTTAAAACTTTCTTTAAAATTTTTAACTTTTTACTTTAATAATAAATAAATTAATTATTTATTTTATTTAATTATTAATTATATTTTAAGTAAATATAAATCAGCAATTTATAAAAATGAATTAAATTAGATTCGTATAATACTCTCCCAGCTCAACACCGTTCAAGTTCTCCCAGCTACAAAACATTTTCAAAAAGTGAGTTGACACCATAGAGATGAAAGAGATATTGACACTTGACACATCCAGCAATATGTGAGATTGTGACATTGGCAAATTGGCACTCTTTGAGTTTGACACTTTGACAGTGGTGAAAGCATGTTCTTTTGTATTCGTTGTTGAATTGTTGATTGAAGCCATTAAATCAAAAGCAGAAAACGACGATCGATCTGATTATAATTTACGGCGTATTTATGTAATTTTTAACCTAATAATTTAGAATTTCATTATTGCAATATATGACAAAAACTTAAAATGGAAATTCAAGAAAATGTAGAAAAGGAAGACAGTGGTCCCATAGAAAATGCTTGGGCTATGAAAATTCCAAAATTTACCCCAGAAGACAATCCGCATGGTCTCGTTGAAGAGAGTAAGTTTGCCACTTTATTTCCTAAATATCGAGAACAATATCTCAAAGAATGTTGGCCGTTGGTTCAAAAAGTTTTAAAAGAACATCATGTAATAGCAGAATTAGATCTAATCGAAGGAAGTTTAACAGTAAAAACAACTAGAAAAACATGGGATCCCTATATCATAATTAAAGCTAGAGATTTTATGAAGTTACTTTCACGGAGTGTTCCTTTTGAACAATCTGTAAGGGTTTTAGAGGATGAGATAGGCAGTGACATAATAAAAATTAATTCATTTGTTAAAAAAAAGGAAACATTTTTAAAGCGAAGGCAAAGATTGATTGGTCCTAATGGTGTTACTCTTAAATCTATTGAGTTATTAACAGAATGCTATGTTCTTGTTCAGGGTAACACAGTTTCTGCTGTGGGACCATACAAAGGGTTAGTACAGGTTAGACGAATAGTTGAGGATACTATGAAAAATATTCATCCAATGTATAATATAAAAAGTCTTATGATTAAAAGAGAATTGATGAAGGATCCAAGACTTAAGAATGAAAGCTGGGAGAGATTTCTACCTAAATTTAAAAGTAAAAATGTTCCTAGGAAACAACCTAAAAATAAGATTAATAAAAAGAAGGCATATACACCATTCCCACCTCCACAACCTGAAAGCAAAATTGATAAAGAACTTGCAACCGGTGAATATTTCCTTAAAGATGAACAAAAGAGAGCCAAGCAACGTCATGAAAAAGAGGAAAAACAAATTCAAGCTAAGAAAGTCCGAGAAGAAGAAAGGAAAAAAGGTTTTATACCTCCAGAAGAAAAAGTAATTAAACAAAATCCAGAAAATGAACCTACTATTGATATACACAAATTTAAAGCTAAAATGAAAAAAGTGTCAAAACAAAATAAATCTTATTACAAAGATAAATAGCAATGAAAATTACATTGACATTTTCCATATAGTTTAAGAAATACTTGTAGATTTTCTGATTATGAGAGTTTCATAATTGTATTAGCATAATCTTATTTTTTAATAAAATTCAAATAAATACTACAAATGATTTTTTTTACTTCTTTAATTTCATTAGCTTTAATTTAGGCACATTTAAATTTTTCACTATGAATTTTTTACTGTTTATAAATGGTTGCAATACAGATGGAATATTTATTTTCCCTTTTGGATCTTGATGAGTTTCAAGTAGGGCAATGAGCATCCTGGGTATGGCACATGCTGTGCCATTTAAAGTATGTACATATTTTAACTTGTTCTCATTAACATACTTTATGTTGAGTCTTCTTGATTGATAATCAGTGCAATTGCTGCAGCTTGAAATTTCACCATAATTATTGCGTCCTGGCATCCAAGCTTCAATATCATATTTCCTGACAAATTATGGGTAAATTTATATGTTTTAATTCTTCTATATTATTACAACTAATTAATAATTAGTAAATAAATTGTCAAAACAATTGCATAATGAATTTAATAAATTGTCATACAATTACTTCAGGAAAGCATTCAAATTTCGGTTTTACCTGTAAGCTGGGGCACCAAGTTCATGTGGTGGCATGTCTAAAACTTTCATATGAAAATCCAACGGTGAGAACAATTCTTCCTGAGTTTCTCTTAAGTATTCAAGCATTTCATCAGAGTTCTGAGGTGTAGAAACAGCAAACATTTCAACTTTAGTAAATTGATGAACTCTGTAATCATTTTATACAAATATTACTCATTTCTTACAATAGTAGATACTATTGTATGGAATGAGTAATACATACATATAGAGGTTAATATATTTTTTTAATATATTATAATTAATAAATTTATGTATCTACACTAACGTAATAGATCTAATGAGGGTATCTACATTTTTAATGCATTATCATAGAACATACAAGTTAAATAAAAAATCTTGCATTGAAAAAATCCTGTTTATCAAAGAAAACTACAGGCCAGACATCAATCGTGAATATCACCATAGATGAAACCAAGGGATCACCTAATACAAAATATTTCTTAAGGCCAGTGTTCTCTAGTTGGAAGAAATAGTAAATATTATTTTTAAGATTTAAATAAAAATGAGATACAAATTATGTGAATTATACATACACACCAATGAGATTATTAAGAACTGTTAACTTTTATTTTGATTTATACAAGTTTTCCACACATCAATAAATAAATACCAGGTTTTATTAATACATTTAAAATTACCGATATGTCCCTCTTTCATCAACTAAATTTGAAGTTTCTGCTCTATAGCATCTGCTCATAGCTGCAAGCTTAAGAGGTAAATCTTTCTCAGAATGTACTGTATTTGTTAATAAGCCAGCCAGTGACATTTCTGCAGTGCCCGATAAATATAAATCTGGACCATGATGCACAGGATCCAATGAATATATCTGAAAATTTGTTTACATTTGATATAAATGTTAATTCTGAAAATACATATACATGCTGAAGTATAAAAGCAGATCAACAGACGGATATGGAAATCTTTGAGACAATATCTGTGTCTTTAACAACCATATTAAAGATACAATAGAGCAGAATAAAGGGTCCAAAGTGTTCATAAGGGATTAGTCAAAGTCAGTCAAACAACAAGCTCCAAGTCACACAGCGAGCAATGGAGAGGGCTATGCTTAGTATTTCTCTATAAGAATGAATCATAAATGATGAGGCTGGCAACATAACCCAATAGATTTGCAAGCTGAAGTGGCAGTGGGCAGGGTACATAGCTCTTAGAACTGACGGCTTATGAAGCAGAAAAATTCTCGAGTGGAGGCCACATACTGGCAAATGCAGCCAAATCCAATGGCCAATGTGATGATGATGATGAAATATTTTAATAGGAAACTTACCAACACAATACAGTTGTTTGAAAACATTGAGAAATAACAAGTTCTTATACACTTTGAAACCTATTACAATAGCTAAAATTAATTTACCTGAGTGCGATCATTGTTTATTGTCATTCCACAACTTTGCAAAACATTGCTTGATAATATATCTGGCACAGAGACTAATTGGAATTTCCTTTTCAATAATGAAAATACTGTATATTTAATTAATGCTTCTTCTAATTCGGCTAATTCACCTAAATAATAGTAACTTTTATTGCCACAAGTGTATCCCAATTTATCAGTTCTCATCAGATTTAAATGTTGTGTTATTTCACTAAATTCTAAAGGATTATGTGGACCAAAATCTTTTTTTTTATTAATTTCATGAACCACTTGAGGAGTTTCTGTATACCCCTTTACCATGGGATGAGTTTTATTAGGCAGTTTTGCGAGTTCTTTGTATAAATTTTCCTTAATTGATAAATGCGAAAGATCACCGATTTGTGTATCTTTATATAAACTATACATTTCTTGAATTTTATTTATGTCACCTATACCTTTCCTGTCTTGTATATTGCGTTTAATTTCTAACATATTTTTCACGTCACAGTAATAGTCGATATCGATGTCTGGAAAACATGTGGAAAATTTTCGAACCATGGGTGGTTTTCTTATAAACCTTATTTTAAAAAATAAACGTAAGAACATTTTAGGTAACAACTGAAAGTTTTTCACTTGTTTTGTTGTTTTTCAATTTCAACACAGTCATGTAAGGATATGTATTTGACTATATCCCAAATTTATAATTAATTCTCAATATTTTTTCATATTTTCAATAGGTAGTTATTGTTAAAGAAAAAAATATAAAATAAATTCAATATTTATTTCAAACCTTTGAAGTTTGAGTTCACAGATCACAGACTATAGACTATTAACCATAGATTATACACTTATATACCTAAAAATACCTACTAACTTAGGTACTAAGAGAACGAGTTTTTGAGTTTGACTTAATGTAATTAACTTGTCTTATATAGGGTACGTTCGCGGGCCCTCTTCTAATTGATAATTCATCACTTTTATAGGATTTTTTAATCTATGCATTCCACAGACCACAGGCGCGGAAACGGAAATGGGACATGCGCAATAGTTTTTTATTTATCAGTTTTTAATTAAAATAATACCCGGTGGCAGTCCTGCCCCCCATCAGATGTGATGCCAGCCTGCCAGCGTCATGCAGACGGCGCAGCGCAGTGCTCTGGTGCACATTCTGGCTAAGTGGCCATCGATGCCACACCGATAACACTGCTTACCTCTGTCGGCTGCAGTCGGGCAGGTGGGGCGAGTGTGCCCTATCCCCATGCACTTGTAGTAGCGCAGGGGACGTGGCTCCAGCACCTGCACCCTTGCCGAACTCAAACCGATGAGGATTTTACAACCGTCTAGGGCCTTGGTGGCCGTGATCGGGCACCTCGCGGCCACTATGCCCAAACCTCCAGGTCAAACGCTGACTTCGCCAGCCATAATGGAGCCGACATCACATCGTCCCGTCTTGGCCACCGCAGCCGCCACCATTTCGAGTGTGACGGAGTCGTTCAGCCCCGCGATGCGTATGCTCACGAACTTCGTGGACTGAACGACGTTCGCCACACCGTCGAGCGCCGAGCGCAACTCCTGCGTTAGGCGCTCGGAGGCCTCCGGGGTCTGCCCCTTGCGCAATTCGAGTAGCCGCGCCCCGGTAGCCGCAATCCTCATCTTGAGGCCTTTATACCAAGGTCTGCCAGGCTTACCTTTTCCGCTAAGCTCTGGAGAACCTGGCAGTAAGTAACCCTTTTGTTCGCTACCTCCGACCGCAGTGTAACCAACACTGCTGGAGTGCGAGGGGTGGACAGCTTTGTCTTCTTCCGCTGCGGCTGCGGCTGAGGCTGCGGCTTTTTAGCCTGTGGCTGCAACTTCTTTGCCACCGGAGCTGTAGCGATAGCGGCAGCGTAAGACTTGGTCTTCTTTTTCGCCTTCTTTTTCGTCAAGAGACGACGGTGATCCATTCACCATCGTCAGGTTCGTCATCGGGGGCCTTTGGTTTTTTTCGCAGGCCTCGTTGCCACCTGCAGTGGCTCTCGCCGTCGGTCCGCCACTAGTGGTGGACGAAGCGTCTTGGCAGGAAGCAGACGCTCCTCAATTCTTGCAAACTTGGCATCCATCATGACGCCAACTGACGATACGATGGACGCCCTCAGTTCCTCCACCAGATCGACTTCGTCTCTCTCTGGCGACTGGGGCGTAGCAGATTTCTGCACCGTGATCTCCCTTAACTCCGCGACTTCCGATCGAAGAGACTTCACTTCTTTTTCCAGGTGGGCATTCTCCGCCTGGAGTTTCACCACATCTTCCGACGGTGTGCGTTTGCAGAGCACCTGCGTGACGCCCTTGAATGAGGCCGCCGATTCTCTAAGGACACACAAAGTGCCCTTTAGGTTCCTCGACCTACTTGCCACTTACAAGATTAGGTTAAGGTCCTTCTCCAGCTGCCTGCCGAGTGCAACTGCTGTCCGGCTATCGCCGACGTCAAGTCTCAAGGCCTTTCGGCTATTCTCGGCGTCATGTGCGTTTGCCTCAATTTCCTCTTCGGCAAGCAGCAGGTTGGCCTGTTTTTTTGGCAATTTGCTCCTTCCTTTTGGCTCTAGTGAGCATGCCTCCCTCGTTCCCGCTGGACGGCAAGAACAATTCATGTCTAGGGCGCTTATGAGCTTTCGAGAGCCTTCTACGATCCCCAGACGCCGTCGAGCAACCCGTTGGTCTTGTCCTAATTCATTCCGAGACCCACGCATCGGGAGGCCTCATTTAAGCCGGACAGCATTCCCTGCAATTCTTGCAGCGATTTCGACACGATGACAATATCGTCTGCAAATCGTAGGTGCGAAATGTATTCGCCGTCAATACTAATGCCTCACCCTTTCCAGTCTAGCAGCTTAAAGATGTCCTCCAGTGCACTCGTGAACAGTTTTGGGGTTAGAACGTCCCCTGTCTCACGCCCCTGTGCAACTGGATAGGTTTTGTGTAGGTATTTTGTATTTGGACGGACATAGTAACGGCGTTTTAAAGGCACTTCAGCACATCGTTATATCGGCAGTCTACTTGGCAGCGCTGCAGGGATTTCAGAACAGTCCAAGTTTCAATAGAGTCAAAGGCTTTCTCATAGTCCACAAATGTCAGACACAGGGGCTGATTATATTCTTCCGACTTCTGTATAATCTACCTCACTGTGTGAATGTGGTTCATGGTGCCAAAATCTCTACAAAACCTAGCCTGCTCCGGTGGCTGGAACTCGTCAAATCTTAGTGCGAGGCGATTTGTAATGACCCTTGAGAACGACTTATAGATGTGGCTCAGGAGCGAGATGGGTCGACAGTTTTTAAGTAGTGTTTTGTCACCCTTTTTGTGAAACAAAACTGTAATGCTCCTGTGCCACGCCCTTGGAGTTCTGTTCCCTGTATGTAAGACGGAATTTAATATCCTGCAGAGTTCGTTCACAACTGTTTTTCCTCCGGCTTTGATTAATTCGGCTGTTATTCCGTCTTCGCCAGGGGCTTTTCCATTTTTAAGTTGATTCAGGGCCAAAACTATCTCCTCGTGACTGACTTCTGGAAGCTCGTCTGTGTAATGGCGTGTTAATTTGGCATGTTAATCCTTGTCACGCGGATCAGTTTGTGTCTTCCGTGAGGTATATACCTCACGGAAGTTTGCGATAGAAGTCTTCCACTTCCGAGAGTATTTCCGGCCTAAAAGTGTTAATTTTGCCATCTTGTCTTCTCAATTTTGTCAGATGGCTCCTTCCGAGATGGTTTGAGGATACTTTTGATCCCCAATTTTGCTCAATTGCTTTTGCATTAGCAGGTCGGAGGTCTCTGCGTATTAGTCTCCTGATGGAGCTCTGATGGTATGGCATTTGTATTCTCTTGTCTTTTCTTCATGAGCTCGAGAGTCCCTTCAGAGTGCTGGGACTTCGAACCTCTATCCCTCCTCCGACAAAACCTTTTGCCCTCGTCTCTCAAGATATTTACCACTTTTTCTAAATCCTCGTTAATATCCAGAGTGGGTGTCAGAGCATCGAATCGGTTTTCTAGTTGTATCTGGAAAGCGTCAGTTCCAGCATTGGTCTGGAAAAGAGTTGGTCAGAGCGTGGACCTCATCATACGACTCTTTTCAAGCTTGAGATCTATATTTAAAGAGCCTCGTATGCGACTTATATATCACTTCCGGTGTTAAACCAATTGAGTACTGAGAAGTCTTTAAATACGCGCTTAAAATCCGTTATGAGGAAGTTTATCTCGTTTCTTGACTTACCATCAGGGCTTCGATATGTCTATTTCCTTTGAGGCTTTTTCTTGTAGAAGGAATTCATCAAGAAAAGCCCCTGGCTCTCTAGGAAATTAGCAAGCATTTGGCCTCTTTGATTTCTGCTTCCATAACCATATGGCCCAATTGACGATTGTACCAGTTTGTATACTCACCCTGGTGTTGAAGTCCCCTATGATAACGCTGTAGCCTTCGTGGTGCTATGTAAGACTGTGGCTATGCTTCATAAATAGTCTCAACTTCCTCGTCCGGGTGTGTCGAGGTCGGTGCATAAAATTGTATGACCTTGAGAGAGTATCTCTTGGACAGTTTAAGTACAAGATACGCAACCCGGGTCGACAAACTAGATATCTGCACAACGTTGCCAGCGAAATTATAATTTAAAATACAATGTTTATTTTCTTTCTTTTTATTACATAATTATATCATTGAATTACATCTTACACTACAGAAACGCATGTGCAAAAATCAAAATATTGTGCATATTCCATTTCCGCCCATGTTTAATGCACATGCACTCCTATCAAAGTGAATAAAGGTAGTTTTCCAATTACAGCACTAGAGCGCATTATGCGGCATAATGCTCAACATTGAATTTTCCAACTACAGCAACGCTTCGCACAATCGAGCACTTTCAAAAGTAGTGCTTTCACGTGATGCGTGCAGTTGATGCCAACTCAGTAGCAAAAAATTAACAAGTGTTTATTCTTTAAGGTAGCTTAGATCGAAATTTTATTTATATTATCGTTAGTAACATTGTTTATTGTTAAAAAAAAATTTAAACTTTCCTTTCGTCGTAGTTTTTTGGAAATATTAAAAAGTTAATTCAAAACGTGTTAACAATAAATAAAGTATGGATGAAGGTATACTCGTAAACATGGACCTTTTTTATATTTCCACATATAAAATATGAATACATTATTTGACGTTCCAATTAAGCATTAGCACACTTCGGCATTGTGCGCCACTGAGTCGCATTATGCTCTGTAATTGGAAAACTACCAAAATCTTGACTTAGGGTACGTTCGCGGGCCCTCTTCTAATTGATAATTCATCACTTTTATAAGATTTTTTAATCTATGCATGCCACAGACCACATGCGCGGAAAGGATACTTCTTTAATCAAAAACTGAATTTGACTGTCAAACTTTAGTAAATAATTGTTTGCTATTGTTCATAAAAGATAAACAAAATTATCTTCTTACATTTATTAACTACTTATTATTTTAATCAAAAACAGATAAATAAAAAACTATTGCTCATGTCCCATTTCCGTTTCCGCGCATGTGGTCTGTGGAATGCATAGATTAAAAAATCCTATAAAAGTGATGAATTATCAATTAGAAGAGGGCGCGCGAACGTACCCTTAGAATGGCGCCGCGAACATAGCCAATGTCACTAATCTGTGGTCAAGACTTCGCAAATTTAATCTGTGTTTTTAACTTATTTTGAAGTTTCAAACAAATTGGCGCGTTTTTAGATGTTTCGTTATGACAGTTATTAATAATAATAATTTAATAACAGAAAAACATTAGGTATATTTTTAGTTTATGACTTTTTGTCTTCTATGTGTTTTTTCAAAAATAATATAGTTATAGAACTAGTTTATTTTATAGTATTTTGCACGTTTTGGTGTAAACACTAGAAATTAAAACCGAAATGAACTTGTATAATTAAACTTTTAAAATGCCCGTCTCAATAGATAGTAAAAGTGATGAAAAAAACAATCAAAAAGAAGATCAAAAATATGCGTTACCTTCCCCTTCACGCAAGTATGCTACATTGAGTATCAAAATCGTATATTATGAATTAATAACCGTTTTAATTAACCGTAATTCAGATAAAAATGTAAAATAATTGTAAAAAAATTACTAGTGACATATTAACTTTTTTTTAAAGTTGTAATATTTTTATTTGTGGAATCCTCATATTATTTTAATTTCAGGTTAACGCGAAAATCAGCAATGAAAAATAACCAACCAAAAATTACAAATATGTTTACATTAAAACGTAATAGAAGTCCAGATTTAAATCCTGATAGAAATGAGCTTGTAAGAAAACATTTGTCTTTATAAATATTAAAATTAACGCATGGTTGAATGAATATATGTATAAAGACAATTTTAGATTTTTTATCTTGACTTGTTGTCGAAACCTCTTAAATATTTATTTACAAATGAATAGAGATGCCGCAAATAGTTGTTATAGCGAATAGTCGAATACCTATTAATCGCCATTCCTTATGGCGAATAGTCGAATAACTCGCCATTATTATTCGACATAAAAAAGGAATATAAAAAATAATTTATTTGTTATCAAATAATTATATCACGCTTGTAGTAGTATTGAACTTACCAATGATTTATTTGTTACTGTAATCTTAAATTTTTCTAAGGATATGATAAACGGAAACAATCAAATTAAAGAAATCAGTCTCATATTATACTGATTTTACACCACGATCTTTTGGAATTTAAATATTAATTAAAAAGCCTAACTAATTAACTTCAACATGACATGACTGATTTTTGGCTAACTTTATATATTAATGATAATAATTAATACTTAGTGTGTTTTGTTTTTAATAAATATTATTTTTATAGTTTTTTATAGTTTGATTATTTTCAAGTCTATTGTTTTTTTTCCTTTTTGTTCATTAAAAGTTTATTTTAGACAACTATTCGCCGAATGTCGAATAACACTGGCTATTATTCGGTATTCGACGAATAACAAAATAAAAGTCTAGTAATGCCGAATACCGAATAATAGCGAGTATTCGTGGCATCTCTACAAATGAAAATGTTTTTTTAAACCATATTTTTATTATTTTTTTTTTTAAACAAACAAGCATATTATATCAAACATGCGCTCTCGAACCCATGATTTAAGATTAACAATATTTAAATCTTTTTTTTTTGTAGAAAAAAATAAAAATTGAATCAAAAAATATTTCTGATTCAAAAATTGAAGCTTGTGATCCTAATACAAAAGAAATATGTAGTAATAAGCAGCATATAGTAGTATCTGATGATAATGTTGATTGTGTTATATCTTCACCAAATAATGAAATGATTAAAGACCATTGTCTTCATTCATCTCAATTCAATAACAATTGTGACACAACCAATAAGAAAAAGGGTGACGAGAACCAAAATGAATTGAATGTTACTAACGAAACATTAGCAGAAATAAAGTTGTTAAAGGATAATGAAAATATGAGTAATTTGCCTGATATGGAGAAATGTGACATTTGTGGACAATTTTTAAATAACTCGGACATAATATACTATCAAGGACATCCTCAAGATGCCGTTGAAGAATTTATAGCGTTGACTAATGAAAAACTAGTTTTGGCTTCTGGTAAGATTAATGCTAGCTTATATTCAATAATTTTTATATTTGAGAATAGTACAAAAACAATTTTTTTTAATCTTGTGAATAATTTAAAAACAAATAGTAATCATTAATCAATATTTTAATATACTGATTTATGTAGTTGAGAACTATACTTGAGTTGTATCTTTGTCATTTGTGTTACATGCAATATATACATATAAAATCTTTATTATAAAGCCGAATAGTTTATTTGCTTTAATTACCCGGAAAAAATTATAAGGCCTGATCATGCACAAAAATGGCCGGGATCAGGCCTGTTCATGTATGATCTCATGCATGATCATATCTGAAGAGTAAAAATATGTTCAGACCTGATCATACATGGTCATGCCTACTCATCCCTGATGTCAGACATGTTCATGCCTGGTCATGTATGAGCAGGCCTAAAATTAGACATGATCATGCTTGTTCATGTCTGATCCTGCTGCATGCATGATCAGGTTTGATCATTTTTTCCCTGGTAGTTAAACCTAGGATATATCTATCTGATTTTAATTTGTTTGCATTAGAAATAGAGTTATACCCAGGTGAAACCACATCAATCATTGATTTAATAGTGTTACAAATTTAGTATACATAAAATGGTAGAATATATCCTAAAATATAATTAAATTTTAGGTGAAGATGGCGATATAATGGAAAGACCACAAACAAATATAACCGGATTTTCAATTTTTGATCAACAAGGCCATTTGTGCCCCATTGATGGTGGTCTGGTTGAAAGTGATGTCAGAATATATATGTCGGGATATCTCAAATCTATTTGCTCTGAGTCACCTGATATTGATGAAGAATCCATACCAGTCAAAGATGTCGGACCTATTATTGAATGGTAATATAGTTAACTTTCTTTTTTTTTAATTTTTTTTAAATATATGCTTTAGAAAAATATTCACCTACAGGTTTATCCATGGTTTTGATGGTGGAAAAAATAATTGCATTACACTGTCGACTGAATTTGGAGAATACAATCTGCTCAAACCTAGTACAGAGTATATTCCCTTAATGGATAATTTGTATGAAAAAATATGGCTTAGCAAAGTAGTAGTTGAGTATCTAGAAGAATATCACTACCTCCAACCTACCTATGAAGATTTACTAGAAGTTGTTAGGGAATGTACAATTCCAGATTTAAATGACAAAAAAATGTCTGAAGAAATGTTGCACAAACATGCTCAGTTTGTTTGTGATCAGGTTGTTAGTTTAAAAGCTGATGAAGATAATGAGCCCCTGATAACATTGCCATGTATGAGAGAACTAATAAAGTTAATGGGTATTAAGTTTGGAAAAAGAAGAGTTCGTGCAAAAATTGATTACAAAAAGATTGATAAAAAAGCATGGACTAAAGCAACAACTACTCCCCTTGTTAGGAAAACTTTTGAAAGCTTCTTCACTAATCAGTTAGACAAGACAAATCATGAACTTGTGTTAAGAAGGAAAAGGTGTGGTGTCTGTGAAGCTTGTCAACTACCAGATTGTGGAGAATGTAACGCATGTCGAGCAATGCTTAAATTTGGTGGACATGGACGAACAAAAAAGGCATGTGTTAGAAGACTCTGTCCTAATATGGCTGTGCAACAAGCAGAAGATTCAGAAATAGAAGATGAAGATGACTATCAACATATAGCTGAAAAACGTCAATTAGATAAAATTGATGATACTGTTCCAGTTAAATTAACTGGAGCAAACACAAAAAAACTTAAATGGATAGGGGAACCTATTAAAGCAGATGCAACTAAAGTTTACTATGAGAGAGTGGAGATTGATGGTGCAGAGCTTAAAGTAGGAGATTTTGTAATGGTAGAAGCATCACAAACAAATATCCCAGCATTAGTTTCGAGAGTTACATATATGTGGAAAGAAATTATAAATCCTAAGTCTGGTTACTTCCATGGTGAAGTTTTTATTAGATCTTCGGACACTGTTCTGGGTGAAGTTGGAGACCCAAGAGAAGTATTCTTAGGTAACAGATGCTGCCATGGTGCACCTCTGTCATCTATTTTAAGGAAAGCACATGTTGAGAAAAGAGAACCGCCAAAAGATTGGTTCAAATTAGGGGGTAAAGAAGTAGCTGATGAATATTTTGAAGATGATGGTAAAACATATTTCTATCAAAAATATTACGAAAGATTTACGGCGCGATTTGAAGACCTGCCGATAGATCCGGAATGTCCAAATGAGCTCAGGAAACATAGATTCTGTCCATCATGTGAGCGCAAAACCAAACGTGATGCGAAAGATATCCCTAAAGTGTTTGGTAAATTATCAGAAAAATCTTCAGTTGTTCCTGAGACAAACAGAAGTGAGTGGACAAGTGTAAGATGGCGAAATCATGATTATAAAAAAGGCAGTGGTGTATTCCTAAAACCTGGTACATATAAATTCAAAAATACCTACAACAATAACAATAATAATGGAAAGATAAAATTAGAAAAAGTTGATGAGGATATTTACCCAGAGTATTATAGAAAGAGTGATAATTATTTACGAGGTTCTAATATAGACACCGGTGAACCATTTTGTATTGGTTACATAGCCGCTATTACTGCAGCAAGCGAAGGTCCCCTTGTTGTACCTCAAGATATTTTTGTTAAAGTCAACGTTCTATATAGACCTGAGAATACGACTAATAGATTTCCACATCATGAAGATCTTAATGTAGTGTATTGGAGTGATGAAATAAAGGAAGTCTCCTTTTCGGCAGTTGTAGGTCCTTGTCAGTTAGTTTACGTAGATAACATTCCTCAGAAAGGTCATATTTATGATTGGCTCGAAAAAGATCCCTGTAGAATTTATTTCAGGATGGCTTTTAATAAAGTCACAGGACAGATTGAAGATGTTCCGCAACATGCGAAGGGCGTAGGACGCGGAGATAAAGGTAAAGATAAGGGGAAAGGTAAAGGCAAATCAAGCAAACCCTTGAGTTCCGATGTTATGCCAAACCAAGAAATAAACGTTAGACCTTTGAGAACATTAGATGTGTTTGCCGGCTGCGGTGGTCTCTCGGAAGGCTTGCATCAATCCGGCATCGCAGAATGCAGATGGGCGGTGGAAAATGTAGAAGCAGCGGCTCACGCGTACTCTCTTAACAACAAAAATTGTATAATTTTCAATGAAGATTGTAATGCATTGTTGAAAGACGCAATGTCCGGTGCGACACACAGTGGAAGCGGTCTGAGACTCCCGATGCAGGGGGAAGTCGAACTGCTTTGTGGCGGGCCTCCTTGTCAGGGCTTCTCGGGAATGAATAGGTTCAACTCGAGAGAATATTCGAACTTCAAAAACTCGTTAGTTGCGTCTTACCTTTCATTCTGCGATTATTATCGACCAAAGTATTTCATACTCGAAAACGTAAGAAATTTTGTGGCATTCAAGAAAGGTATGGTTTTAAAGTTGACACTTCGAACGCTGCTGGATATGGGCTACCAGTGTACGTTTGGAATTCTGCAAGCCGGAAATTATGGAGTGCCTCAAACGCGGCGGAGGTTAATAATACTAGCCGCGGCTCCCGGTTACAAATTGCCATTATATCCTGAACCTACTCACGTTTTCAGTAGACGCGCATGTTCTTTGACGACCACTATCGACGGTAAACGGTTCATGACGAACATACAATGGGACGAATCTGCACCGCGACGCACTTGCACGATTCAAGATGCGATGAGCGATTTGCCACAAATAAGTAACGGGGCAAACAAGATCGAAATAGATTACGGATCTATGCCCGAGACTCACTTTCAGCGATTAGTGAGAAGCAGAGATGAGACGGCCAGACTACGTGACCATATATGTAAAAACATGGCATCTCTCATACAAGCGAGGATGAGTCGAATACCGACGACCCCGGGCTCCGACTGGAGAGACTTGCCGAACATATCGGTTACTCTGTCAGATGGAACCAAATGCAAGGTAGGAAAACTTATAATACACTATAATATTACTTTTTTCTCTTCATCTATTTATACTTTATAGTAAATAGATATTTGTATGCATACTTTAGATGCTGCATGCACGGTAATAAATTCAAAATTTTAATTATAAATATATGTTAATGTTTATTTCTCTGCGTGTATTGATCCCGTAAGGCAACAATATACTTTAATCGACAGACGTTATGATAGTTTATATACATCAACAAAATCTGGTGCATAACAAATGACGCTCATTGTGACCAGGAATCAAAAATTAATGTCTGAATGATATTATATTCAGCGTCGATTTGCATTTGCATTTTGACTGGCCCGTGGCGCAGTTGGCAGTGGCCCTGTTTTCTGGTCTAGGGTTGTGGGTTCGATTCTCGCCCCGAGTCTGGGTGTAATATGTATTTATTTATATATGTATTATTTATATGTATATTTATTTAAAAAAAATGTATATCAATCAACTGTTACCTAAAACACAGGCATTAAGTTGCCTACCTTAGGAACAGATGACCGTGTGTGTATGTTAAACATATTTATTTATTTTACCTATAGAATATAGCAGTGATGTACAAGATACCCTATACAAAGTATCTGGAATACAAAATACAAGATACTTTAAAATCAAGTATTTCAGATACCAGATACAAATACCTTTCTGGAATAGTATCTGAAATACTAGATACAAAATACGTATCTTCCAAATACTTTTTAAAGATACAAATACTTTTGTAAGAAAATAACATTTTATTTAATGTAAGTTTAATTTTTTACGTGAATTACATATTTACAAATACCTACATCGCGTTGATCGCGTAAAAGTGAGAAGATAAAATATTGTATAATTAAGGTTTTAATTGAGACTTAAGTAAAACCAGTTCTTCAAACATTTTATCACTCATTTTTCTTCGATAAGGCCTGATAATCATACCTCCAAAAGAGAAGAGTCGCTCCACAGAAGTAGAACTTGGCAAACAAGTGTTATATTTGAAAAATATTTTTCTTATTGTAGAGTAAGCATTTAAACTCTAAGTTGGTATCTTTATTGTTAAGGTATTGCAGTGTTTTTAAGTCAGTGGTATTACCAGTAGATCCTGTGTTTTCGCCACTTGCAATAGAGGAATCAGAATCCTCTAAAAACATTTAAAATTAATGTCACCATAGAAACTTAACCCAGTCATTTTAGGTTTTAACTGCGGAAAAATTCCTTGTGAGCTGATTTTTTGTATACACCTTTATTACGGCGTTGTAATGAAGATGTTCGACATTGATATCTTGCCGGCTAGATCATTATAAAAATTGTTTGTCGTAAAATTATCTACAAAAAATGCCTCTTGCATTTTTCTCCAAAATTAACCGTTTTTGGAGTAGAGCGCGGAGAAAGCGACTACATGCACTTTTCCTCACTACCTACCTCAAGAAGAATCCAAGGTTCGTTTTTTTTTTTTTTACATGGTTTTCCCCGTATGAATAATCCATGATATTTAATAATAGATTTTTTTTAAGAATGAATATTTTTTTATTTTAATGATAAAAACAGAAAAAATAATATATAGTAAGTAACTACTTAACTTATAATTTTTTTGTCAATAATTGTCGATATCTTCAGTTTTTTATATCATTAACAGTTGCTGACAAAACGTCGAGTGGTCTTATTCCTATATTTAAATCGAAATCTTTATTATTTTCATCATTGGTTGATCAACTGTTGAAGAGCATGAAACTAATAAAATAAAGTCTTTAACACTCAAGAAATATTTTTCAACTGACTCAGTATAATTGTCAGAGTTTCACAAATAGTTAATAAAAGTTTTTGTGTTAAAACTCCAAATAAAAATCAATAAAGTTTACGCCTTGGTGTATGGTATACAAAACCGTATGTGAGTACATTCTAGTCGCTTTCTCAGCGCTCTACTCCAAAAACGGTTAATTTTACAGAAAAATGCATGAAATATTTTTTGTAGATAATTTTATGATGAATAACTTTTATAACGACCTGGAATGATCTCCGAGCAATAGGTCGCGAGATATTTGCAACAAAACTTATTTTTGTGACCTTTTGACCTTTGTAACTTTTTTAGCCGGCACGATTACAATGTCGATTTTTCACATCTTCATTACAACGCCGTAATAAAAGTGTATACAAAAATTCAGCTCACTTAGAATTTATCCGCAGATTGGGGCTTAAAATGCCTAAAATCACTGGATTATGCCATATTTTGTGAATGAATGCATAGAATAACTATTACTAAAAGTATTTTACCAAACATAGTATTTACAAGATACTAAGATACCCAACAAAAGGTATTTAGATACAAGATACAAAATACATTTTAAAAAAGTATTTTAGATACAAGATACAAAATACGTATTTTGTATCTTGTATCTGTATTTCAGATACTTGTATCTTAAATAAGTCACGTCTCGGGAATATAGTTGTGGTGTATAAAGGTGCATATTTATTAATACTCATTTTAGCTTCCGTATTTTTGATGTTGTATATGAAAGAATGCTTAATTAAGCATTAGGATTAAAGGTGTTTAACCCTTTCCCGGCCGTCACCGTAATATTCCGTGTTTTAATGTTAATGCCTGTGGCGCCAAGCCCGTAATATTACGTTCTATTTTTTCTATGTCTATTTCTTGATTAGATATAAAAAATATGAAGAAAATTTATATTATTTATAATACTTCAGGATGAGTACTTTACAATAATCCAACTTTAAAACAATAGGCTTAACATTCTGATACATAAAAATGCAATTTAAATGCAATAGTCAAATTAGGCGCTATCACAACCCTAACACACAGCGCCGAACCCGTAATTTTACGTAGGCTAGTGATGCGTTAGTAAAAACTAAATAATAGAGAACAGATCCTTTAAAACTAATAATTATCTTGTTAATACATGTCTAGAGTATAAATTAATTATTTAATGTGTTTTTTGAACCTCTTATTTGAATAATAAACCACAATTAAAGAGAATCGGTAGAAAACTACGAAACCAAAAAAATATATATTATTGATCTCGATATTATTTTGGGACGTCACTAATACAGTTACTGCCAGACGATCACTTGCGGCCATCACCGTGATTTTCCGTGCGGCGCAAGCGACACGGTAGCCATATTGGTTTGTAAACATCGGTACCTGCAGAGCCGTCCCCGTAATAACACGTTAACTTCATGTGCCTAGTGCTGTACAACATTATGTTGGACGACGACGAATTATTGAATATATTACAAGAAAATATCAGCAACGACAGTAATTGCAGTTCGAGTAGTAGTTAGTGTTCCCATTTAAGAATTCATTTTAAAATTCGTCCGCTTGGAAATAAATATTATATGTAAAAAAAATATTCGGCGGGAAACTTATGCAAACTAGTACCTATAAAAATAGCTTAAGAAATTCAACAGTAGAAGTTCAATTAGAAATCGCACCCTGTTCATCTCCAAAATATTGTATTAATACATTAAAGCTGATTAGATTATATTATGAGCGAAAAATTTATTTTTTGTTAAGGTAAATATTCGGAAGTAGGGCTCCTGCCTTATTTTTCATGTTTTATGCATAAAGAACATGAGAAAAGCAATATTAAGGTGGCGCATTACTTTATTTTTAAAAGAAAAAAAAAAAACAAAACACTATTCGGTGTACGATGGAGTGTGCTTGTTAGGTCTTTTTTTTGCTAGTTAGAACTAGTTCTTGCTAAATGCCTTTGTTAAAACTAGAATTAACGCTAAAAAAAAGACCTAACAACCTATCAATAATAAAAAAAATTTTTTTGGGCGTGCGCCACCTTATTACTTTCTCTCATGTTTATTATTCATAAAAAACGTTAAAAAAAATTTCAACCCGATTTAAGGAGGAGCCCCACTTCCAAATTGGGAAATTATATACTTAATATTACATGGCTTTTATTTTTATAATTTATTTATGAGTGTTTTATTTTAGATTAATTTATATCCTCCGTTCCGTTCACTGTGGCACAGGTAGATTGTACCACTGATGGTACTGTCAATATACATATAACTACTTACTGCCCATTGGCACGATCTCCTTTATAGGCTTAAAACAAATTCGTACGATATCGCAGACAAAAGTTAACTATATGTGTAATATCGATAAAAATTATTCAGATGTCCCATCACTGTTTGAAATTATACCTAAAGTCGTCTGGCCGTGGGGGCACGATTACTGTACCAAAATCTGGCCGGGAAAGGGTTAAGAATGTTGAACGTTTTAATACAACTGTTTGCAGATGATTTTAATTGTAAATGCAAAGTACTTTATTTAATTTTATAGTTCCTACCTGTTTTGTGTGCAATAGTAATTAATGTTTATAACATAATATACTATAATAACTAACATCTAATAAAAGGCAGAAAGGAAAGGCACGTATGCGGTTGGTCTCCTTACATTTCATTAATTCAATTCAATAGGCATAATATAAACAGTGTGTCCCGTCTGCGTAATTATGTCACATTCTATGACTCGGCCGCCTCACCCCTCGCGCCCCGCACTGCCGCACATGGTGCTCAGATTTCGTTCGGGTCGTCTGTTCTAGGACGTTAGTACATATTAATTCAATAACTGTAAAAGCAAATCGACTTAAACAATCAGGTACTGCAGTACCGCTACGACGACAAGAAGAACGGTCGCTCGTCGTCGGGCGCGCGGCGCGGCGTGTGCGCGTGCGCAGGCGGCGGCGCGTGCTCGCCCGCCGACAAGCAGGAGAACACGCTCATCCCGTGGTGCCTGCCGCACACCGCCAACCGACACAATAACTGGGCGGGCCTCTATGGTGAGCTAAACTCTGTATGTCAGCTTGCGATTATCGCGCCATCGATAGTCTGACTTTCTGTTCTAACTTGTCCTCAAAACGGCTGGATGGATTTGTTACGAGACTTTAACAGGCCGGTAGCTGTTGTGTAAGCACGATATAAGGTGTGACGAGCTAATTTTATTTTAACGGAAGAATTTGAGTTTCTCACAAAAAAAGTATGTTCCACAAAACGGTGAAGGAAATCCAAAAAGAAAAAAGTGTGAATCTCGGGACGCCCGACAGAAATGATAACTTAAAGTAATCTAAGTTGAACTATTTAATATTGAAATTAATCATTATTATTTATATCAATTAATCACTTTCCAAAACGGTGATAGTTTTAGGTTATAAGTTAACCGTCAAACTGTTATATGTCTATCTCACACTAAACACTGAGTAGAGAGAGGGGAAGCGTCTGTCCGAAATACGGCTAATGCTGCGCGTTAGAGTGAGGGGAGGAGCCTGCTTACCGCTGCCGTATGCGTGAATGGGAAGCCAAATAGACTGGCGCCATAACGCGTTACGTAACTTTACCCTCGCATAAGCAGTTATCACTTCAAAATTCATCGAGGACTAAGTGATCGGTAGCGACCAGTATCGAGTGTATCTATGGTACTCGCCACAGGGCGCCTGTCGTGGGACGGCTACTTCAGCACCACGGTGACGGACCCCGAGCCGATGGGCAAGCAGGGCCGCGTGCTGCACCCCGCGCAGCACCGCGTGGTGTCGGTGCGCGAGTGCGCGCGCTCGCAGGGCTTCCGCGACCACTACCTCTTCGCCGGCTCCGTGCAGGACAAGCATCGCCAGGTAACCCTTATGGAAATATTCCCTTTTTTTTGTTGAACATTCTGAAATTTCAGACAATATTTGACTTTTTCAGAATTTCTCGGCATTTTTCACAGTATTTTTATAATGATAAGACTATCAGAGTAGGTATTTTAGACATTTCTATGAAAAGACTAAAAAAGTCTTATCATAAATAAAAAAACTGAAAAATGCTAAGAAATTCTGAAAAAGTAAAATATTGTCTGAAATTTCGGAATTTTCTGCAAAAAAAGGAATATTTCCATAAGGGCCATCATACGGTCTTATCTAGTGGGAGGGGATAAAATCCGAGACTAGGAAAGAAAAATACTCGAAGGAGTCTCTTGTGTGATTTTATTAAAACTAAAAGTATATTAGATTTTTGATGCTTTTATAATTTTTTGATTCTGTCGACACATATTTGCAAAATTTACCTGTAATTTTTAATATAATATACTCTAAAAGGGATTAATGCTAAAAGCATACATATGTAGCCAATATTAGGAAGAACAGCATGTTCATTGGTGTGAATGTGAATTGGTGTGAAGAAAAATGAAAAGCAACAAACAACAAATTATATTGTTAACAATAATATAATAATAAATAAATAATGTATTTATAACATACACCTACATTTATTTACAGGTTGGAAATGCTGTGCCGCCGCCATTAGGTGCAGCTCTGGGTAGAGAAATCAAAAAAGCTTTGAGTGCCTCTAAATTATAGCAATATTATATTTTGGTTAAGTACGTAAAAATGTGTTGGATAATAATCAAGGTACTATTAAAAGGTTTAAAATTTATATTTTTCTTTTATTTCCTTTTTGTGTATTATCATATCAAAAAATTTATTATAATTGTATTAAACGCCTATAAACAGTAAATCTAAATATATATATTAAAACTTCCTGTTGATAAAATTCACATTAAAACTCTTTAACAAATATTATTTATTCAAAACTTGCTTAGTCTTTCTTTTAATATTTTTAACTAAAACATTTAGTTCAGCATCTTCTTTCCTTTTCTTTTGTGTATTATCAGATACTGAGCTATCTCTTGGTCGTCTTTTTAATTTCTCCTGAATAATTTTCTCCATGTTCTTTGTTTTCTTAAAGTTTGGGTCAGAGGGATCAATATTATACAGATGGGAGTCGTATAAGGCAGAAAATCTTTCATCATTTAGATTTATTTCAAAGTCTAGAACTGACTCTTTCTTATCTTTCATTTTTTCTTTTAGTTTTCTTTTTCTTTTAGATTTCTTAGTGATGTTTTCTGCTTCTTGTATTTTTTTCAAACTAAAATGTTCTTTGCCATCGTCTTCATCTAACAATAATTCCAATTCCGCTTTTCGTTTTTCTTCATCATCGGAATTTTTACTTTCATCTACAGTATTTTCCTTTTTATTCTTAAATTCAGGTTTATTGAATTCTTCGGCAAAGTATGGATCGTTCATATCAATATCCGAGGGCACTTCATCAGAAGAACTTTCAACATTATCTTCTTTCTTTTCTATTTCTTTTTTATTCTTCAACTTGCGCTCTTTTTTCTTTTCTTTTCTCTTTAGCAATAGTTCTTCGAAGGGAGTCAAATTTTTGTCAACTGCAATTAATTTAATAGAAACAATAATATTAATAGTGAAAAAAAAATAATTAATAGTGATATAATTTGATTGTATTAAGAATAGTAGTGTTACTGTACTGTATTATTGAACTGTAACACTGTAAATTACTAATTTAATGTAACTGCCTGCATTAAGGGGAAAAAACGAAATGGTTGGATCTTATTCCGCCATGCTGATTTGCTACAGTTTGGTGAATACACTCGCCTTAGTTTTTTTCAGCAAATGTACAGTCATTTACTCATATAGTCAAAGAAAATTACATACCTTCATTTAATTTCTTCTTTACCAGCTCATCCGCCTTTTCTTTAAGTCCCATGCCCCATGTAATTTCCATTTCCATATCCTTGTTTTGTTTCTTTTCTTCTTTTTTTTCAATGTCTTGCAGTAACATTTTGTATTTCTGAATGGGGTCGTCATTTTCGTTATCTGATTTTTGTTCTTGTTCTTCTACACTTTCATCTGTAAACAACATTAATCGTTTTATATAGAATATATAGGTCTTAGCATATGGGATGCACGTATGGGCGTAGCCAGGAGTTTCTTAATGGTTGGGTTGGGTCAGGCAAAATATAACCAATAAGTCTTAAAATATAAATAAGTCTATACACGTAAAAAATGAGAAACAACTTAGATACAATGAAACTTTGCTTTTTCTTGTTATATTTTTACTCGCCGGCTCGTACACCTCGCAGGGGGGAGGCAACTGCCACGCATGGATAAATACATATTAATAAAGTGGTGTTAATTCCAATACACTAAAATTACAAAAAAATAATACATAAAAAAGTATATTACCTTCGCTGCTGGATGCTAAATATTCTTTCAAATCTAAATCATCAATTTTCCCATCGAGTGCGCTTTTAATAGCTTCAGCTCTATTTGGATTAGTGGTGTCCCATGTGAGGTCTACCTTGGCTTGTTGCAAGGCTGTTGTTGTGAACAAACGTGGTTTGTATTTCGTCAAATCCGGCAGCTTGTTACATACTTCACGAGGTTCCTGCTTAATAAAGAGTTTGTCTGAATGTGTTAATCTCAGGACTTATTGGTCCGATTTCATAAATTATTTCTGGGTGAAACAGTTCATAATAAGAGTCGAGATCGCTCAATGCAAAAAATCAATATAATAATATATTGAGTTTTTTGCATTCAGCGATATAATTATAAAATCTATATGAGAGTCTTGGATTCGAATTCAGACAACTTATTCTTCATGTGCTATTTGATTTTAAAATTACAGCGTGCTTATTATTGAGGCCTTGAAACACTACGACTCGTGGAGGCATCGAAATGTAACATGACCGAAATGAGTGACGTGAAGTGAGTGTTCCTTTAGGAAATAAGGAAACATCTAAATATTCCAAATTCGAAATAGAGTTCGACGAGAAAATTAAAAAAGACGAATACTATTAAATTAAAAACATCGAAGGATTGCTCCAACTACATAGGTTGACTCTATTGTGGAAGCCCCTCTTTTGTGGATGTGGGGGCCCAGGGCAGTTGCCCCGCTTGCCCTCCCCTAAATCCGGCCCTGACGGCGGGGAGACCCAAACGGACATACACCCAGAACAGAAACAAATATATGAACATACACAAATATCTCTCCCGAGCGGGAATCGTACCCGCGACCGCCGGTACGCAGTTTGAGGCGACTACTCGCACCAATACACCAGAACGGTCGTACTACGTTGACTAATACCTACACATTTACCTGGTCGAAGGTGGTGTCGTCGGGTATGAACCGCATATCGAGCTTGGTGGCGCTGCTCTCGTACTCCATTCCGTCACACTCGCTGTACAGCTTGTCGGCAGTGGCTACCGAGTCACACTCGACCACCGCATAGTAGTATTTCAACCTGTTCAGCTGGTAGCGGCGCAGTTTCTCCATGTGATATTTTGAACCTAGGATTTTTTCAGGAATATTTATATTAAAGATTAAATATTTGTTTATTTATATATAATCGATAAATTTACTTACAGCTGTGATATAATTTATTATTATTTACTTTTTATACTTAAGTCAAATTCGATATGGAATTTTTGTAAACAAACCAAAAGTCATTGTGTACCTGTAGTGTTGTCAAACTTTTATTAATGAAAAATTATAATTATCACCAGTTTCCTAGTTATAAATAAAAAAAAAATATTTTAATACTGTTTCCTACAACTTAAATTAACAACCAAATACATAATACGCAAGAAAATTAGCTTATAACACAAATTAATAAATTTTTAATTATTAATATACATCTAACCCTAAATTTTAGCACTGATGGGAAAATTTCGCAGATAAGTAACATTTGATTTCTTTTTTGTTATTAAGGTAAACTGTAATCGACTTTTATGCACAACTTTAAATATTATACTTATTATATTTATAACATTAACATTTACAACGTAAGTTAAAGTAAAATTTATACTAATATTATAAAGCTCAAAAGCTTGTTTGTTTGTTTGTTTGAATGCGCTAATCTCAGGAACTACTGGTTCGAATTGAACAAATTTTGTGTTGGATAACCCATTTAACGAGGAAGGCTATAGGCTATATAACATCACGCTACAACCAATAGGGGCTGAGCAATAATAAGAAATGTTACAAAAACGGGAAAAAATAATCTTTTTTTGAGAGCTTCGTTCCGTTGCGTCCTTAATTATTTCTCTTCTGGAGACATTTTCTAACTATAGTTCCACTTTTAAAGTAAATATAACATCACTCTTTTACTGAAAATTTTCGAAAAAAAAACTCTTTAATACGTGGAACGACCGAGGAATCAAACCTGAGACCCCTTGATCGGCAGTAACACTTGCGACCACTCGACCAACGAGGCGGGTACCTACTCTTAGAGTAATTGTTTAAAAATATTTAAGTACGTTTTTCCCTCAAATTAACACGGATGAAACCGAGGGGCACAGCTAGTAAATAATAAAAGAAAATGAGTGTCTCAACATAAATTTTTAATTATAATAAATCCATTTTAAAACAAATTTTTTTATGCCATTCAGGGATAGTGTAGCTATTTTTAATATAGGCATATACATATTTTTGAAAATATTTTGAAATCATTCAATAGGGAATTAGTCAAACCCACGTTAACAAGTAAATTTTACCTCTTTGACAGATAACACCGGCACACAAAAAAAAAAGTTGTCAGTACTTTTGACGGGACCCATATATCTCTATGTATTTCGACCCGCTGAATCCGAATTTGAGGTCAGTTTGACCCGTACACCGTCAAATTTTCGAGAAAACTTTGAAAAACCGAAAAAAAATGACGAAAATCGGCAATTTAGGCGATTTAAAATGATTTTAAAAAAAATTTTTGATCTAAACTAAGCATGATTTTTATGTATTTTGACCCGCTTAATACTTATCTGAAGTTTATTTAGACCATAAGCCATTAAAAGTTTGAGTAAATTCCAAAAAACCCTGAAAAATTGCAAAAAAAGCAAAAATTCCAGATATTGTGTTAAAAAAATTTAAAATTAATATTCCACAGATCGGATAACGTGTTAAAGATTTTTTATTTTTATTTAGAAATTGATTTTTATCATAACGGACTTGATTTATTTTGATTTTCAGTGGTTTTTTTGCCATTGATTTAGATTTTTAGAGATGTCTGAGCCATATAAATTCAAGATTTATATTCGACGGATGGAAATACATGAGAATCATGATTGATTTAATTTTATAATTTTTTTTTAACATTATTTATTTATGACGGCCGGCTGGTCGAATGGTCAGGCAACTGGATACTTTACGCAGCGGTCGCGGGTTCGAATCCCGCCAGGTGCAGATAATTTGTATGACGAATATAGATATCTGCACTGGGTCATGTTTGTGTATTTATGTATATATGTATTTATATAAATATCTTAAATTTATTTCCGTTACTAGTACCTGTAACACAAGTTCTTACGAACTTAGCACGGGGCTAGGTTAACGTGGTGTGATTGTTAGTTAATATTTATTTTAACACAATATCTGGAATTTTTCTTTTTTTGCAATTTCTCAGGGTTTTTTGGAATTTACTCAAACTTTTAATGGCTTATGGTCTAAATAAACTTCAGATAAGTATTAAGCGGGTCAAAATACATAAAAATCATGCTTAGTTTAGATCAAATTTTTTTTTAAATCATTTTAAATCGCTAAAATTGCCGATTTTCGTCATTTTTTACGGTTTTTCAAAGTTAACTTTAAAGTTTTTTTTTTAAGAAAATTTGACGGTGTACGGGTCAAACTGACCTCAAATTCGGATTCAGCGGGTCGAAATACATAGAGATATATGGGTCCTGTCAAAAGTACTCACAACTTTTTTTTTTTGTGTGCCGGTGTAATTATATATATATATATATATATATATGTATCTAATTACTTGACTTATTTATTTCAAGTTTTATGTGGCTTGTACTATTGTGTAAATATTGAACAATATAATAATTATAATATTTTTCCAATAGGTTGACAACATCTGTCTATAGTTGGTTGCTAAGCAATGGTTTGTTGGTAAACATTCCATATAGAATTTGGCTTAAGTATGGTAATTTAGAATAGCTGTCAGCGTAAATCTCCTTTTTATGTAACTTAATGCAAAAATTTTATGTTATAGGATTTTTAAAGAGCTATTTGTAATTTTAATATGGCAATAAATTACTGTTATTATTGTGTAAACACCACCACTGATCCGCTTTTAATAGTTCTTACATAATTAAAAAGCTACACTGCTACGAAGTGGTATTAGATGTAATAAAACTCAACACGAGTAAACCTACATCTAGTCTATAGACATAATTCAAATAATAATTTGAATGTACATTTCTGAATTATATGAAAAGCAAGGTGCAAGGGTTTAAAAAAAACTGAAAAATTAAAAAGGATAAAAATTATACATGTTGCTATAATTTAAATATATTGAAGCAATAGAACTATTTTTATTTTTTACATATTATTATGAATTATTAGAAAAATTCACGTCGAAACTTTATTTCAATAATAATATTAGTATTAGTGCTCCAAACATTAGAAAGGCAATATAAAATAATATAATATTTTAAAAAAATCTGAAATTACCTTCTTCGTTACCACCATCATCTGAAAATCTGTCCGTCTCAACCTTTTCTGTTAACTCAATAGGTCCTCTTAATTCTTCCTCTTGCATTCTTTTTATACCATACTCAGATGGATAAATCTTAAAACGAAATATAAATTTAGCATTTTATCAGGGGTTTTGAAATATTTTCTTATAGAGAATCTAGTGCATTTTTTTTTTCCAGAAACAATATTAAATCTAGTAAAAATATAATTATGATAAAGTTTATTTATTCAAATTTAAAATTAAAAAAAAAAATGCTAACAGTGACGTGATGTATGACACCTCCTGGTGGTAAGAATGAACTAAGTAGCACCATAAGATCAGTTGCTTTAATATTATCCCAATCCATATGACAGATTGCAAGCCTAAAACAAAAATAGTAAGATTAAATTATTTAGTAATTACATATTTAAAAAAAATTGCTTTTATAAATTAATAAATAATTTTGAATCTATATAACATGTAAGTTTGATCCTTGATATAATGATATTATACTTGGGTATGTGTTATGTATAATAATTATTTAAAAAATTACATTTGGAATGTTTTTTAACTGGTAACAATAGTCGTAGATAGTAGTAGTAAGTATGAAGGAATTAGCAAATGTTTGTCTTCATATTCATTAACAAGAGTACATACTATTTCTAAGATTACTATATTACTCAGGGTCGGCCTAAGGCGAAAATGGCAAGTGTACAAGACTTATATTAGGGATGTTCATGGAAAACATCATCGATTTTTATTATCCATATTATATTCATTATACTGTTGGACGTGCACACGAAAAAAAAAAGCTCATTGCGACCCCCATACTGATGTTTCCACCTCCAGGCTATACGTATTACTAAAAAAAAAGGTTATCACTGGTACATGAAAAATGCCCCTTGATGAAATTATGGCCCTTGTTATGCCCCAAAAGAGCTCGAGTGTGCAAACGTCACACATCCCTTAGGCCGGCCCTGAAATGCTATACATCGGATTAACGACAATCAAGTGTATCAACACTTGCAGCTGAATAGCATATTATATAGCATTTGTAACTCTGTTAAAAATTCCTATAAATGATCAAATATTGTTTATATTTTCTAAAATTTCGGTCTTTGCACTAATTACTTCTATTCAAAATGTTGATATTGTTTATATTAGGATTTAAATAATTACTATTGATTTTTTATCTTATTTACAGTAAGAATTATTTTTTTTAATCAAATATCTGATCTAAATATGAAGTAGGTAACAAAAGCTTGTAATAATAATAGTCACTAGACAAACATCTCTTTTCTGCAAGTCTGGGTTTGCTAGATGAAAAAATACTGTAACGTTTAACAATAACATAAAAGTCAACTTGGTCTCTTCTGCTCCACCACCGACACACAAGTTAAAGTAGTATATTTAAAACTACATGCATACATAGCATCACAAGCTAAGATAAGTTTAACTATCTACACCTTCTCGTGGATTCTTCAGTAGTCTCTGCATCAGCGTCCAGCTCCCCCCATTCATGTTCTAATTCACTTTCTTCTTCACTTTCACTACTTTCTTCATCACTTGATGAATCAGTCATAATAACACCTGTAGTAAGATAGGATTCATTTTATATTATTTTAAGTGTTTTAACATTCATTTAAAAACATTTACGCCATTATTATGTTACAATACAATTAATAATGTCTGTATAAATTGTATTATATACAAGGCTCTACTATTTTATATATTTTTTAAATATAGTTATTGAAGTAAATACTTACAACATGCCTCATGTTTTCATGAGCAATACTACAATGAGCTTCATACTCTAGCAACTTGACATTTGAGGATATTGCTTAACTTTTATAAGATGAAAAACATTTATTACCTTTAAATTAACGAATAAATTGAAATTGCCTGGAACTGCCCATAAGAAAATATTCTTCAAAATATTCATTTACTCCATTCCTCCATTATTCCATTACTTTACATAAAATATCATTTCAGAATATAAATAGAAAATGTAATTTAATTCTGTTTAACAAATTTTGTCAATTTATAACTTTTACATAGCATATCAGGGTAAGCAGAATGTTACCTTGTTAAAATGAAACATAGGCTAACCTAACTTCTAGACAACAAAATTCATAATAGCAAATTAGTTGGTATAACGAATATTTTCTAATTCCCTTCAGCTTTATATAGAGATAGTACTTAATGTGTAACATATTTTAATGACATTAAAAACTAATATTTATGAAAAATAGTTTAATCATTACCTTCTCCCCGAGCATAATCAATATCTAAATCTAATAGTCGATTTTTAATTTTTTTGTCTAAATCACCGCGAACAAGTTTATCATTTTGAAATAATTCAGGTTTTTCGTTCTTTTCATTATTTTCATCGTCACTTGGCCTTCGTCGGACGAACTGACCCACATTTGATTCATTTTGATCCTTGTTTTCTGATTTATCAGTTTCTACACTTTTTGATTGATCGTTGGTTCTAGATTCAAAATCATCATCACTTTCCTCTGAATCGTCTAAATCGTAATATTTGCGTAAATTTTCTGTAGAAGTTTCATTTATAGGTCTGCCTCGTTTATCAATTGTGTATTTTACTTTAAATTTTTCGTCATTAAACATAGATTGAAATCTTTTATCTATCTTAACTTTTCTTTCATGCTTTGGAATTTGTCTGTAACGTGGATCATTTAAATACTTTGCAAACCGGCTGTCTTTAAGTATATCACCCATCTTATTTTTTGTATAAATAATTAGAGTTTAATTCAACTGAGGTCTTCGTTTTAAATTAAACTTTAACTTCGGTCTTCGACCATATGAGTTAACCTTCAAAATGCCTTCAAATGTCAAGAACAAAATATTTGTGAAATTTGACATCAAAAGTGATTAAAACAGATTAAAACAAAGATTTGAAGGAACCATGGAGTATAGAGTTAACTATACTCTATGGAAGGAACAACGGACGGAGTATAGATTACAAGGAATCTTAACGTGCCAAAGAATGGCAACAATTTAGGAGACAAATATTGTGCCGGTAGGGCGCACTACTTTTTAAGAAGTACTCATTCAAATACAATCTAATATATTTTTTTTTTGCGAAACGTAGATTTAATTTTTAATAAAAATAATTCCAAAAAACCAACTCACCCTCTGTCTAGGGTGTCGTCAAAGGTGACTTAAGGCAACTAAAGCAGCACAACATCAACGCGAAGAGTATGAGTGCCTCTCCAGCAGAAGTAATCTAGAACTCAAAAAATTGGTTGTCTGTAAAGTCGGTTTACGGACGATAATTTTTACGTGATAACGTCATAAGAAAACATGAACGGAATTGAATTATTATCACTGAATTATCAATATTTTGTATAATATATGTAATATAAGCTATTAATATAATTGTATTTAATATAAAAGCGAACTAAAGTTAAATACTTTCATATGTAATACAAGAAATAATCAAGTTTAATAAAGAAGCTAAGTTTAATAACTTAAAGTTAGCCAAACAAATTAGATTATCATTAACCACTTATGAAAATTGTAAAAATATACTAAATAAAAACAGTTTACTTTTTACCCGACTGCGACAGAAGGATTGTTATGTTTTTCGAGTGTATGTATGTATGTATGTATGTATGTCCATTTCTTTGGCACGCCCTACAGCCCAAACGGCTGGACGGTTTTTGACATATGAGGTGTCACTGGATTTGTCTAAATAGTAGTAGTGACATAGACTATATAAATTTTCAAAATGGTGCCCGCAAATGGCAGAATGAGGGGGGCAGTTGAATTTTTTTTTCTTACTATAGCATTATGGGTATCAAATGACAGCTAGTAAATTGTTTTATTCTTTTTAGTTTATAATAAGAGTATTTTACGCAGTCGGGTTTTTGATTTTTTTAATTAAGCATACTTGTTATACGATCGTAATTATATGAGTCCTAATAACTTTTTAGTCAAAATTGTAATATAACCTAATATTACTGCACTCGCCCACCGATGCTACTTATTTTATAATCAAAGAACAAATTATATATCGCTAATCGGATTCTTAAAATGCAAGAATTAATTACCTTTTTTGCTGCAATTGTTGTTGTAATAAACTATGGTAACCATTTTATGATTTTATTATTAACTTTTATATTATTAACTTACATTTATTTAGTTATATATTATTAACTTATATCATTACATTACATTATATTATCAACTTTTCACTATTTGACATTACTTCAATATTGACAAAACAGTTTCCCGCCATTTGCCGCTGTCATTTCTACTCGGACGCTTCGTAAGTTAGGCCGACCGCCGATCGTAAGCCGAACGCTTAGGCCGAGCCAATCGTACCTCTCTACCGCTTGTTCCGCGCTCTCGCTTACTAATTGTGACAATGATGACGTCATCTTCTTCGAACGGGCACCCTTTCATCAATTTACTAGACGTTATCACGTCAAAAAAAAAATGGATGGAAAACGGAAAAAGAGAGCATACAGGGCCGTTGCCTGGGAGACGCCAGGGCACGTCTGGAGCTAATGCTGGACATGGCAGTATGCGGGCCGCCAGCAACCCCCGCCGACCAGTGCCGCAACCAAGCCGATTTGTGCATCTACCATCCCTACTAATTGGCTTGGTGCCGACCAGCGGCGTGCATAGGATTATGACACTGGGTATGCGGCGGAGTACCCGGCAATCGTCGATCGATCGATCGTCGCGGCGGAAGAAATTCTAATAAGGAAAATAATAATAATAATAAGCTAAAATATTATAACCACTCACCTAGTCAGCTTCAATTTAAACATATTAGAATTACTAAACAATATGCAAGGAAAACAATATAATTTAATCGTGTGTACACAACCACACAGCCAGTTATACGTTTCATAACTTTTAACATGAAACTTTCGAGTTACATTTCCTTTTTGCTGGTTTAATTGTTATAACTCGGGTACACACCTTTAGACACAATTTGAATCTTTTCACTGAATGACAATTGTGAAAATTTGTTATTTTTAATTTTTAATAAACACATTATCAACACAAACCTCACAATCAAATAACATAAAAAAAATCAACAAACGCACTAGTAAAAGCAAATCACTACAATTATTACAGAAACTCAGTAATAAAATGTTAATTGTACTTATGTACACACTTTCAAATGTTAAAATGAAAAGTCTTCTAAGAAAACTATAAATATACTGGCGCAATAAATAGTAAACAATGTTTATCACATGAAAAAAGCAAATGGCCGCCGCGAAATACAAAACATTACATTACTCGGATTATAGTTAATGAATATTTCCGATTATTCACGAAAACTGCCGAACTTCCGTAGCCTGCCGCAGGAGTCACGGCTTTCGAATCTTTCAATTTTCATGAGTGTGTGCGTTTGCGAACTGTGCACGGACACCAAAATTACTACACACATGCGAACAAATCTCCTGCGGGACGCGACGGCATGAGTTGGTTCATGGTTGATTAGGTACATTATTTTACAGCGCCGCTTGCTTGTCGCCAAACGCATGGCAAACATAATGTTTGTGTGCTTGCTATTTATAAAATATTAGGCGTTTTAAGTTATTATATTTTGTTTATTCATTTATTTACTATTAATTAAGGTCATCTAAAACGTACGAACGTTTTATTAAAATATCTGTGAATGGCAAGTAAAGCACTGCATTTCTGCCTACAAGGAGCGCACGCCCCTGGTGCCGACAGAGTCTCAAGAGACTCAGCGTTCAGCGCCCACCGCTGGTTGAGTACGTCGCATGAGATGGACATACAATATAACAAAAAAAATGCGCGCGTATAATAGAGCTGTGGAAGGGAAACCGGACGAACTGGCTACTGAACAGTAATGCATCGCGAGCTCCTGCTACTTGAGCAAAATTTAACTGTCACGGAACAGAACCTGGCAGATAGAGCTTGGTACATCTGTAGCGACATCTATCTCGCCATATATGAACTAGAAGAAATTGACCTATCCTACATCGCGCTATCGAAGTTTTCAAAGCGATTGAGTATATATACAAGAACCCGACAACAAACGTTAAGTGGCGCCGTAGCCCACCAGACACATATCTGTCTGGTCGAAGGATCATTCCTTTTCAATGGCAGCCTCTCCTACCTACAAACTGGTGACCCCGATGTGATCAGCCTTCGCAAAGCTCACCACCCCCAAACATCCAACAAAAGGGCGTATTCAACGCCACCGAGCTCGAACATATTCGACGTGAGGCTGCTCCTGAAGTCGAACCCGTACAGAGCACAACGCAGTTGTAACGCAATAGGAGAGCATTCGTAGTGAAATGCCTGTGGATGTGATCGCTGAAGAAGCAGCCGCCCATAAAGAAGAGCAAATGAGAGGGATTTTGCTAGAGGCGATTTCCGAGATTCGGAGCACTCCTCTGGAACAGAGGCCATGGGTCTCCCGTCTTCCGCTTAATGCTGCGACGCGAGGTGCCATTGAGGCAGCTAACAGCCTACTACCTGCCAAAGATTGTGCACTTCGTTAGGATAGCTTTCAATGAGCTAGGCGTCAGGCTTGACCAGTCTAATATTACTGAAAAACTGACAGAGCGCATCGAAGGCCTGAAGGAGATAATCGCAGCATAAGGGGAGGGCATTCGTAGGTATTCTGAGAGAGCTGAGCGCTTCCGACAAAATCGCCTCTTCGTGAGTGATCAGAAGAGGTTCTAGAAAAAGATGGAGAACCTGAAACCGTGCTCTGCTTACTCGACCGGGACTGAATACGGCTGACCTCGTCACCTTTTGGCGAAATATATGGTCACGAGAGGTAGACCATGAGGAGGGCCCTTGAATTGCGGCGGTTCAGGAAGCATGTGCTAGAATCGAACCGATGAACCCGATCGCCATCTCTTCGAAGATCCCCCATGCATGAGGCAATGGAGTACGATCCTTTGTCGCTAGAGCGAGCCACTGACGGATGCCGATGACCAAATCAGGATACGGAAGGGTATTTTCCAGAATGCTTGTTCTTGAACCCTTTAAGTACTTTTCTGGAGCGTTCAGGGATAGGTTTTCAGTTTCGGAGAGGAGGTACTCAAGTCTCTTCATCTTCTCTACATGGATGACCTCAAGCTGCTGGCACCTAATGCTGCACGCCTTATGGAATTGCTGAAGATCACTACTGAGTTCAGTGGCTCTATTAGGATGCAGCTTGGAGTGGATGAGTGTGCGGTCGTACATGTGGACAGGGGACAAGTGACGCAGTAAGCTGGGATTAGCCGAGAGCTTTCTAACTTTAAGACCCTTTCCGAAGCTAAATCTTACCGGTATCTGGGCATGTCACAATGCATAGGAGTACAGGAGAAGAATATTAAACTTGTGGTTTGCGAGGTCTTTTTTGGACGGCTGACAAAAGTTTTTCGGAGCTACTTGTCGGGATCCAATCCACCCCCTTATCCCTGGCCAAAGAGGAACGGCGAAGATCGGTTGTACTTAGAACCTCTGACCGGGAGACCATATGGATGGAGAAGGAGCTGCATGGACGTTTTTACGTGGATAGTAAGGCCTCCGTGCAGTGGTTGCAATTCGTGAACCTGTTTGGGAAAACCGAAGATTTTGTCTGTGTAATATAGGATCAAGTGGTTAAGACAAACAACTACTGAAAGCCCATTCTGAAGGATGGCATTCTCGACTTCTGCCGAGCTTGTCGCCATCTCGGCGAGTCACTGAGAGGTGTGCTTTCGGGCTGTTCAGTGCTTGCCAACACTGAATACTTGCACAGACATGAACAAGTGGCTAAGATCCTCAATCAAGAGCTTGCTCTTATGTACGGTCTCCTAGAACAGAAAATGCCGTACTATCATTACATACCGTGTGTAATGATAGTACGGCATTCTCTGTTCCACCGTGTGCTAGTACTCGAACGTCTTGCTACAGTCGACGATTACAGATTATTTACCTAATGATGCTTTATTTATTATTACCATAACTAATAATAAATAAAGCAGCCCTTGTGAATTCATTCATAGTACAACAGAATATGTCCACCAGATCTCACAGCTGATCCAAAAGGCGTGTGGCGCGAGTGAGTGGCGCCTCCCGCAACAAGTTGTTGCGCGCGCGAGGCTCCGCCAGCAACCGCGGCCGCCGCCTCCTATGCACTTCACGGTCCAGCACGTTGAAGGATATCCTTTCGAGCAACTCTGGGTTATTTATCTTGACCCTAATAAGACGAAACATGTAAACAGCTATGGCCATTTGTCTCCTAACCGATATATTCCGTTCGATATATTCCACCATTCCTAGAATGAACAATGTGGGAAACTTTAACGGGTAGAATGGGTACACTCTATACTGTTTCAGGTGAGACCTTTGTCCCTTCCTATAACATCACCATGCATAGCGCTCTCCCTCCTTGTTTCAAAGTAGGCCCTGAGGCTGCACACCTCCCTGGTTATGCATGGACTTGGCACTTAATAGTCCTCAGCCACCACACTTCCGTGGGATGTCCAATCTGGCCTGCGTTCTGCTATAAACAGTAATTAGTATGGCACAGTATAGCAAACTAAAAAGGAACGGCTTCGTAGTTTGCTATTATGCTATACTGGTTACTACAGTCAGTAGTACTACTGTTACTACTCTTATCCTCATTTTAGGTGAGGTGAGGTGATCTGTCATTCAGTGCAAAAATGGCAGCTATTCATGACTTTATTTTATTTTATTTTATGACGTCATATATTTTTTAATTCAATAAATAATAAGTTTGGGCATAAAACTTATGGGGGTGCTGTTTGCGCATACAAAAATCTATCTATTTTCGCTTTCGTAGACATCAAATTAATTAAACAAAATATTTAACAACAAAATAAAGAGCACGCAGCACGCGGTAGAAATTTTTGATTTTCTCAAAAACTAATGTTCGCGCAAACCTTTCCCTTGAGATTTTTGATGCATTTTGCATGCGCAATAGCTAGAAAAAATTAGAAATATCAAATTTTTATTTTTGGTGCCACCTTTATGGCGCTCTCCCAGCAGCGTTAGCATTCGTCACAATTATCGTAAAAATCACATAATTTAGCACTTGGTACGATCGAACATAGAGGGGTCGAAATTTTATGATAATCCATCGTGCACAACATAATTTTGCGTTTTTTTTTTGTGTTCAAATGTCATCGAAATGGAAATTTTAACTACTTATGCTGCCCTCTCATATTTAATTTCTGAGTTTCTAAACATCTACTTTAGCTTTTTAGATTAGATCAAGGAATTTATAATATAAATTCCTTGGATTAGATATTAATTATTTATTCTACTCTATGGATTAGATATAATAGACATGTACAGGTGATGACTTTTTTTTGTCTCCACTTCAGAGACAGGATATATTATATAATTACAGTCGAAAACTATCTGTGTGAAAATTTTGTATTTGTACGATAAATTGGAACGAAAAACGATAATTTTACGGCTCAGAATACATAACACTGTCAGCTAATAATGGCAACACTGTCTCCCAGTGTCACTATATATATCGGAACCACGGTCTAGGAATACTAGGTAGGGGTGTGCGATAATTCGTAATTACTCGATAATTTTTCATTCGATAATTATCGATAAGTGTTTTTCGATAATTTTGATTCGATAATTATCGATAATTTTTTATTCGATAATTATCGATAAGTTTTCATTCGATAATTATCGATATTTTTTGCGATCCGATAATTATCGATAATTTTGTGCGATCCGATAATTATCGATAATATTGTGGTATACGATAATTATTGATAGGTAATTGTTTTTGGATTCGATAAGTATCGATAATTATGGTATGGCGGATGACCTTTTTTTTTTTTAGGTATTCGGATAGGGTACGGAGGATAACTTCCACACGGAAGGCTAGATGACCTTTTTTTTTTCGTTGTCCCAAAATTGTACCGATAATTATCGATAACTATCGTCAGTCAACTATCGATAATTTTTATCCGATAATTATCGATAACTGTACCCAACTATCGATAACTTTTTATCCGATAATTATCGATAAGTGTTCATTCGATAATTATCGATAACTATAGATAACACAATAAGATAATTATCGATAATAAAATTATCGATATTTTTTTCCGATGAACACCCCTAATACTAGGCCGTCATCGGAACCAGTATCATCTCAGTATTAAGTGTATTATAGTCTATGATCGGAACCCAGCCCAATGACACTCCATGAATGAAATACCTACTACTACATGTCAAAATAACCGATTTTAGACTCCGATTATTTAAGGTTGTTGTTTGAATTGCTATTGCGTTAGATTTTTAATTTATTACGTAATATAAGAATAAAATACTATGAACAGTATAGGGGAAGAGTGTACCGAATTAAAGAAAAAATATGACGATTGTTTTAATTCATGGTTTTCGGAGCGTTTTCTTAAAGGCGATCATGATGACTCCATGTGTGCTAGTATTTTTAAGGTGTATCAGGAATGTGTAAAGGTGACCTTTTTCATAAAAATTATCACCTATATAAGAAAAATATATTTTGATGATATCTGTAAGTAATATCTTGTCAATTACAGAACGCGATGAAGCAGCAAAGTATTGATTTTAAAGAAGTGGACAAAGATGTTTTAGGAACTGATAGCGAGTTTAAAGTTCCACCGTCTGATAACAGCAGTTGACAGTCGGGAAACTGCAGCCTTTTATGTGCGTTTAATCCTCTTGCAATGTGGAATGTATTTAATTCTGGTAATTTTATCACTGATGTAAAGACAGCTATCACAGAAAATAAACATTGATATTTGTCTTAAAAAGCATAAAATATATTTTTGCTGTTATAAAATAGAATTCAAATAGTACAATTTCAGTATAAATATTACTGCTTTCAATTACGTTTTAAAGTGCTTGTATTATAGTAACTTTTTTGTTAAACTTTCTAAATGGCGATTGATTTGAAAAGCAATTTCTTATATAAATAGTATTATTGTGTGGTATATTTTTCACAATAAAATATAGATAGTCTTAATGTAAGAAATAAAGAATTGCATTTGTTTATAGCTTTTGTTTTATAAATTAGAATAGAAAAAAAAAATTACTTTTCACACAAAATTTTAAATTTACAGTGTTTGCTTCATATAAAACTGTAAATATTAAATTGTTATTATATTTCATTAAAAAGAAATTATGTGCTATACTTTCTTTTTAATTAAGTTAATTTGTAGTTTTAATGTTATAAATAATTTATTTGTTACTTTTCTTATTTTATTGTCCCATAAAGTCCCTAAAATTAAAAAGCTCCACAAAATGAAGCAGCAATTGGTTTTCTAAAATACATTAGATAATATACTGAATTTCTTAGATACATATATTATAAAGATGTACAAAATGTATGGTATTAGTATATTTCCAAGCAATGTAGTAATTTAGAATGATAATTTTCCTTTTAAGGACTTTTATAAATATTTCTTTAGTTAATAGCCCTATGACAATGTCAGTAAAAAGTACCACTATGTTGATATTTGTGTTACTATCACAACTATTAAGATACATATCAATCAACTCTCATTGTTAACTGTTCAGTAATTTTATTGTTATAAATATTCCTTCATCTGTGCTCATAAAAACTTAAGTTTCATACTTTTAATATTTGTATATGTTGTTTTACACAGTATCTGATATAAAATTATGACAAATACTATGTCCTAACTTTGTTACATACTGATATTACTATATTTAGATTTTATAATTTTTTAAATATATTTCTAGATGGTTTTAATGAAATACATAAATCAAAACAACATATAAAGGTATAAAGATTTATTCATGTTAGTTATTTGTATTGTATCATATATATATATATATATATAGTTTTATCTGATCATCTTTGACTTGTATCCCGAGGTCTGTAAGCAATTCCACGACTTTTCATTTCTCTAATAACACCTGCTGGGAGACGTCCAGAAACTGAGATGGCATAAACTCCCTTACAAAATCTACCTGTAACAACATTCTTTGTTTTATATTTCTTAGGATACCGTTTTAATTGGTAGTTTCTTTTAAAAATAATTTTTCAATTTCAATATATAAAAGTAAGTAATATTTTTTTTAAAAGATAAAGATAAAATATAGACTACTAGCTGACCCAGCAAACGTTTTGCTATATTATTTCTAGTGAATATTTTGGTACTCAAGTAAAAGATAATTAACTTATTGTAATTGTGTGGGGATGTGGTAAACAACTGAAAATGAAATGGAGCGCTGTGAGCGATGAAGGCCTATAAAAATAACAAAACACCAAATATTCATTTTTTGAATTCATTGTAATTTTATTATTTTAACTAATAAATTCTTAATTACATCTATATCACAATTTATGACAATAATAATAATAAAAAAAAATTATCTATCTCTTAATGCAATGGAAAATACAACATTTTTAGTGAGTCCATCTTTAGCCTGCACAAACAAACTGGATCGCTTGAGGGTTGTGTGAAAAACACGGTGTGCCCAAATCTAAGCCACAAACAGACAATGAAACATGTTGATATCATTGTGAATGCCCATCTAATTGGAAATTGAACAGGTTATAATTTAAAAAAAGCTTCAAGCTTATTGTGTACGAAAGACAGGAGGCCGGCTTCATTCTCATCCCTGCTCTGTGCTGTTTACGGGGTGAGAAGCGACAACAGGAGACGTCTGGCGGAAATAACTGATCGAGTGGTAACTGATCAGTTATAGACCACCGAGAGTACAAGATTATTAAAGTACTAATATCGCTATTAAAAATAAGGGTTAGTAATACAAGGGTGAAAATTTAGGGCTGTATGAATTTTTTAATGCCGCATCATAAAAAAATTAAACATTTTTGTCCAAAAAAAAAAATTTTGGGGTGAACCACCCTTATTACTTAGGGGTACGAAAAATAGTTAACGTCCTATTCTCAGACCTACTGAATATACACAAAAAATTTCATAAGGATTGGTTAAGCGGTTTTGGAGGAGTTTTGTTACAAACACTGACACGAGAATTTTATATATTAGATTATTTTTTTATTTATTTAAATATAACTGTTGATATATTATAATTTGTAGTCTACTTACTTATTCTTTGCCATTTACAAACCCAACTGTCTTCTGGGCTCATAACAGCAATCATACTGTAAAAAAATAAAATGGGTTTATAATATTAAAGCATTAAAATGTGGGCAGTTATATTCACTGATTTAAAGAAAAAAAAAAATTAAGGATAACTTCTCAAATGTACTAAATCTAATGATACTAAGATGTGAATTGAAAATATAAAATGAAATTAGTGTGTAACATACTATATACAAAACTTATAATGGATTTCTTACCCATCAAAATTATTACTAGTGCAGTCATATACATTATCCTTGTTATTTTTCATACGGAGAAATTCATCACAATTATCGCAACCGTCGTATTCAAATTGATCGAATGTCTGAAATGAAATGAGTGTTTTAACCAAAGCATATATTACAAAATTAACGAATAATGTAATTGTAAAAATACCTTGATTAAAGAACACACTAAACAGGCCCTTAGGCCTCTTAAATCTTTAGGTACCGTGTCTAAAGACATGATGTATTTTTATATGATAAATTCTAAAATACTGCAATTTTGTCTTTTGTTTCGTTTCTATTGAATAAACGTCCTGACTCCTACTTACGTACTGCCTACTCTTAATTGTTCTGTAAGTAAAAATCTTATTTACTTGTTTTAAGCCCGATGATTTGTTTTTGTAAAGTTTAATTTTTTTTTCTCAATTGCTGACAAACGAGCGATTGTAACTTGCAAGCTATGATTATTATGTCAAAATGAAATTGTCAATTTGACAGATATCACCGATATCACAATGGCTACGTTCCACTTAACGCCCGCAACGCCAACGACCACGACCGCTGAAATTGCCGTTCCACTAACGTAAAAAGGCCGCGGGCGTTGAAGGCGAATGTTATAGGTGGAACGCACATCTTGAGCGCTATGTGCTCGTAATATGGCGGCATGTAAAAACTTGCAGCTGTGGGGGTTTTGTGAGTAAATATTTCGCATGGATTGGAGTAAAATTTAATTCAAAATGGATTCCCGTGAATTTTTTGACAAAACGAATGAGAGACAATTCCACTGCAATGTCAGTTTCAGGATCGTAAACAGTTATTTGTCTCGTCGCCATCATTGTTTTTTAGAATTCCCGCTTCGTTTTGGTGAAAGCCCACTTTGACCCATCAATATTTTGTGGGCGAAGTGGGCGCGATGTGGTCGCGAACAGTGACGTCATCTATGACGTCGAACGATCGCTCGCGACGACCACGGACCTTAGGTGGAACGATACAGAGGATGTTACAATCGTTGCGGGCGTTAAGTGGAACGTAGCCAATGGGTACCGTAAAACGGGGTCAATAGGTACGATTTTGAAGTTCACACAGCAAAGGTCTAGCCAACTTACTATAAGAAAATTGCACCGGCATCTTTGGACATAGACCTTTTAAATATTACTTCTTTTTTTTTTTTTTTTTTTTTTTTTTATACCACGACGGTGGCAATCAAGCATACGGCCCGCCTGATGGTAAGCGGTTACCGTAGCCTATGGACGCCTGCAATACCAGGGGCATCACATGCGCGTTGCCGACCCTTTAAAAACCTATTTACTCCCCTCTTGAAGGACCCCATACTGTACTCCTGCGGGAAAACCTCGGCAGGGAGTTCATTCCACAACCGAATGGTCCGTGGAAGGAAATTCCTCTGATACCGAACTGTACGGGACCATTGGGGCTGCAATGTGTGAGCATGAATTCCCTGTCGATGGCGAGCGGTGCGATGATAAAAAGTGGCCGTTGGCACCATTTCGAACAATTCTTTGGAACACAACCCATTATACAAGCGATAGAGCACGCATAGGGATGCAACATCTCTTCTTAGACTTAAGGGCTCGATATCGCTCGTCAGTATTGGATCGTCGACAATTCTCACAGCTCTTCTTTGAACCGAGTCAAGAGGGCCAAGTTGGTATGCCGGTGCTCCCGCCCAGAGATGAGAGCAGTACTCCATATGGGGGCGGACTTGCGATTTATACAGTCGCAGTCTTTGCCCCGGCGTGAAGTACCGCTTCGCTCTGTTAAGCACACCGAGTTTTTTGGATGCCATCTTGACCTTGTCTTCCAGGTGACATCGGAACTGGACGTCGCTGGATATGTCGACACCAAGGATACCAATACTGTTAGAGATGGTAAGGGTTGTGTCCTGGAATTGAGGGGCCACAGTGAATGGGGTTTTCTTAGCGGTGAACGCACAAACTTGTGTCTTGGAGGGGTTGAATTGGACTAAATTGTCTCGACCCCAATCGGAGACTTTGGAAAGACTACTCTCGATTTCAGACACAAGTTGTTCGCGACTTTCTACCACAGCGGAACGAGGGATGTTTGCACGGCCTGTGTAGAAAGCGTCTCCAGTGCTATCGTCCGCATAGCAATGAATGCCATCAATAGACAGTAAGTCATTGATATGCAGGAGAAACAGTGTTGGAGACAGCACAGAACCTTGCGGGACGCCAGCGTTTATGTCTAGTTTTGCGGAGCAGCAGCCATCTACAACGGCTCGTATGCATCGACCAGACAAAAAACTGGCAACCCATTTGCACAAACCCTCGGGTAGTCCGTACGATGGCAACTTCGAGAGAAGACCCCGGTGCCAGACCCGATCGAACGCCTTCGCCATATCTAGGCTAACTGCCAATGCCTCACCTTGACTCTCGATGGCTGAAGCCCATCGGTGTGTCAGATACACTAGCAGGTCACCAGTCGAGCGACCGTGGCGAAAGCCGTATTGCCGGTCGCTGATCAAATCGTGTTCCTCTAGGTACCTGAGGAGCTTGGTGTTAATAACACGCTCCATAACCTTGGAGAGAAGGGAGGTAATAGCGATAGGCCTGTAATTCGATGGATCTGATCTATCGCCCTTTTTGGGTACCGGGTGCACATGGGCGGTCTTCCATGGAGACGGTACTTGCCTAGTGTGGTAAGAAAGTGCGAAAAGTCGCGTTAATACAGGGCACAACTCTGGAGCACACTGTTTCAGCACCATCGCTGGAATGCCGTCGGGCCCACTCGACTTATGAACATCGAGAGTAAGCAGCTCCCGCCGGACATCTCTTTGTGAGAAGTTTATTTCCGGCATGGAGTGTCCACACCGTGGGATGGTTGGCGGTACGGCGCTCTCATCGACATTCAAAGTCGAGTTTGAGGCAAAGAGTGTACCTAGAAGATCGGCTTTCTCCTTGGCGCTATGGGCCAGGTTGCCGTCGGCATTTTGCAATGGTGGTAAGGACGACAGACAAAAATTTCCCTCGGCAGCTTTGGCGAGCGACCAGAAGGCTCGACTCCCGGAAGGGTAGTTGGCAAGCCTTTCGCCAATTCTCCCGATGAACTCGAATTTAGCTCTGGCAATTGCTCTTTTACAGGCCCTTGAGACAGCATTTAGCTTGCGTTTCACGTCAGATACGTTTGGATCGCTGTTACTCCGAGCCGTGGTCCAAGCCCTGAACATGGCTTGCTTAATCCGTTTCGCTTCCTTACAAGGCCGATTAAACCACGGTCGTTTCCTTGTCCCGGCAGCAACTAGCGAGTTCGGAATAAAATATTCCATACCCGCCAGTATCGTCTCAGAGACAGCAGCTGCGCAGGTGTCGGGATCTTCTGATGTGAAGCAAAGCTGCCTCCACGGGTACGATGCATAGTATTCTCGCAATCCATCCCAATCTGCTGACTTGTACTGCCATATGCGCCGCAAACTAGTTGGCCGAGGTGGATCTGTGCGCGTGCATGGTGCAAGAGTCCGGATGAGGCAGTGGTCGGACGAGCCGAGTGGTGCATCCACTGAGATGGAATATCCATCCGGACGTTGAGTCAGCAGAAGGTCCAGTATAGAGCTCGTATGGTCCTCAATATCTGGTATTCTTGTTGGAGAATGTACCAGTTGTGAGTAACCATAGGCCAGAGCGAATTCGTGAGCACACCTCCCCGCGTAGTCAGTGGACCGAGAACTAAGCCATTCAGTGTGGTGGGCATTAAAGTCTCCTAAAATCACCAACTCCGCAGAGGGGTATAGCTCAAGAACTTTGTCCGTCGTCAATTGCAGGTGCTCGAAGAGCCGCTTTGTTTCCCTGTCACCGCTATGAGACCTGTATAGGCATGCGTAAACACGGGTGTGGCCACCGTAGTCCACGCGCACCCACAATATCGACAGGTCCCTGTCCTCTAAATGAAGGAGACGGCGACAGCAGATATCCTCCCGAACGAACATACATACACCGGCACGTCTCAGGAATTTATGTTCGAGTTTGTAGCCGGGATAGTGTAGGTATGAAGTGTCGGCCGGGCAAGATATCTGCGTCTCCGTTAGAAATAGTAAGGTCGGCTGCGCAGTCTCCAGATGTTGATGGACTGCGCTAAGGTTAGCATGGAGCCCCCTGATATTGCAGAAGTCCACTTGTGTGGAGAGGGGAGCCGCTGTGTATACCTTACTTTTCTTTTTGTTTTTCATTTTGTGGGGGAAGGTTATAGGTTTTTTGTGAAGATTTGTTGTGTTGATAGCTAAAGAGGCAAATTTGCAATGCAGACCAGCCACGGGTTAGCATAGGTAGTGCGAATTGTCGGCGCAGCGAACGAGAGGGCCCCCAGTCCCCCCCCACTGCAACAGCCGGGTCCACCCCGGTCTCCTTCTCCGGCACGACTGCTACAGCAGGGATTTTTCGCGGGTTGGCAGTTCAGCCTCCCAGGGCGGAGATTAAGTGATCCCTGGGTTCGGGAACTCTACTGACCCGCGGGCGGCCAGCGACAAACCGTTTCACTGGGTCTCACTGACCGCTGCGCCCACACTCCGCGCCTACACCTGCCGATGACTGTATCGTTTGCATCACCGGCCTTCCGCTACCAACACAACGAATCCTCGGGAGCTCTGGATACCTTACTCACCGCAGGAACACAACACCGTTAGAGAACAATGTTATTTGGCTGCGATCTTCTGTAAGGCGGAGGTACTTCGCCAGTCGGGCTGCTCCGATTTGAGTAGGGTATATACCCCACTGTGCCCTACCTCTCTTAAATTCTTCACCCAACTTCTTCTTCACCCAAAGTATTTGTACTTGTGATTTTAATCTCTGAATTGAGAGGGAGACAACTGGGTACGTTCGCGCGCCCTCTTCTAATTGATAATTCATCACTTTTATAGGATTTTTTAATCTATGCATTCCACAGACCACATGCGCGGAAACGGAAATTGGACATGCGCTATAGTTTTTTATTTATCAGTTTTTAATTAAAATAATAAGTAGTGAATAAATGTAAGAAGATAATTTTGTTTATTATCTTTTATGAACAATAGCAAACAATTATTTACTAAAGTTTGACAGTTAAATTCAGTTTTTGATTAAAGAAGTATCATTTCCGCGCATGTGGTCTGTGGAATGCATAGATTAAAAAATCATATAAAAGTGATGAATTATCAATTAGAAGAGGGCGCGCGAACGTACCCCTTTATGAGCAGTGGCGTAGCTTGACTTAGATGGGCCCTGTATCAAACTTTGTAAAGGTGCCCAAATGAAGGGTAAAGATTTTTCAATAACGGAACAACCGCTGGTATTTACCCCGTCGGGCTATATGTATTCCTAAAAATAACAAGTATGCTTAATAAAAAAAATAAAACAACCAGACTATGTAAAATACTCTTATTATAAACTAAAAAGAATAATACAATTTACTAGCTTTCATTTGATACCCATATTGCTACAGTAAGAAAAAAAAGTCAACTCCCCCACCTCATTCCGCCATTTGCCGGCGCCATTTTGAAAATTTATATAGCCTATGTCACTACTACAATTTAGACAAATCCAAAGACACCTCATATGTCAAAAACCGTCCAGCCGTTTGAGCTGTAGGGCGTGCCAAAGAAATGGACATACATACATACATTCGAAAAACATAACCCTCCTTCTGTCGCAGTCGGGTAAAAAAGGTCGTCGCAACTCAGTACCGAACCTCGGGCAGTCCAGTATAATGTGTAGAACAGTCCAGTATAAGGTGTTTTATTAATTTCAATGTAAAAAAAAGGTATTTATATTTCTTTTATACTTATTTTTAGAACTTTAGCTATATATTATAGAACGGACGACCGGTCTGGTGTAGTGGTGCGAGTAGTTGCATTAACGCCGGCAGTCGCGGGTTCGATTCGGGCTCGGGGCAGATATTGTATTTGTGCAAATATTTGTTTGTGGTCTGGGTGTATGTCCTTGTGGATTTCTCCACCGTGCCTCGGAGAACCGTAAAGTCGTCGGTCACGGTTGTTATCATGGACACCTGGTAATGATCGTTACTCATGCTAGGGATACTATCCGCCAACCCGCAGTGGAGCAGCGTGGTGGATTAAGCTCCAACCCTTCTTCTATATGGAGAAGAGGCCTTCGCCATGCAGTGGGTTGTTTACAAGCTGATACAGTATCTCGACTGTGGTCGTCACTATGACCTCGTTGTCCTCGTCGAAGTTTCTGACTATGTATGTCGTCTTGCCGTATTCAGGAACCCCGTTTATCCATTTCAGTGCTGGCAATTCCCAGGCCCCGAAAACGTCGTCGACTTCTGGATCTCTCGTAATGGTTTTTGCCATCTCGAGTATCCGGTTGCCTAGCATCACTCTCATGCACCTGGCCACTATCACCACTGGATCCCCTTTAGGTGTATGGAAGGCTTGAGGTTCTTCGTTCTGGCCCTCGGCGTCGACCGTGCCTACAAAGCCGACTGTGGTTATAAGCAGCCATATACCTTCCCGACATGTTACTCTTGAGTATTTCACGGGTGTCGTTATTGTAAATGGCTGCCTCGGCCTCTTCAAGTTCCACTCACAGCAAGTTTTCGTGGCCATACTGGAAGCTCTGCATGATTTTCTTGCAGATGGCTAGGTTTACATCGCGGTTCGCACTTGTGATGGCCAGAAACTCGATATACGCATTTTCCGCATGTTGTTGCGGCGTGGACACTGGTCGTAGCTTTGGTGGTGTATCTTGCCCCATGTCGGCTCTTGTCCGAGTGGCCGGTGGCGTTCATGAGTAACTCGGACTTTCACCTTTGGTGAATCTTTTAAGTGCCTCCGATTGCCGATCTCTTGATACCAACGACCTTGGGGCAAGGTGGGGCAGTCGTTTTCCTCGTTTAGGGGAGGTTGTCGCTTGGAAAATTTTCGCTATCGCCATCAGATGGAGCTTCGATTTAGATGTTGTGTCGTACGGGGTGGGCGACACTGATTCCGCTTTTTGGGCCTGGGTCTTTTTCTGTAGGCGCTCCGACCCACTGAGTATGGTCTCTTCAAGAGCCAGCCATACAAGGGGTGAAGATGTTTTAGACTGGGGTTTTAAGTATCCCAGATCTTCCCCCTGTCTTTGTAAACGATGACCTCGTGAGTTTTCGAGGCCATTAAGCAACCATATCTGTCAAACACATTGCCTGTTTCATAGCCGACTCTCATAGAGTCCACACTTATTCTTCCAGGAGTCACCCCGGGAATTTCACTCTGCCGCTGCAACCACGAGCTTGCCTGCGTAAAAGCAGACTCTTCTCCCCACTCGAACAGAGCGATCACCTTGGTTTGCAACCACACCGTCCGGTAGATCGAGTCATTGGCCGATTTATGCGCGAAAGCGTCGATCTTAATGCACTTGAAGATAGTTTTCTGTGTGCTGCCCTTTATCAGCAGAGCAAACCCCGGCGAGACCACCAGCCGATCCCGCCCTTGGGAGCGACAAAAACTTAGTCCAATCCTCTCCGCTTCATTGTCCATGAAGAGGGCCTCGCATCAGGTTCTAATGCCCACTTCCCCGCTCCCGTTTCCCTCTCTAAGCAAGGACTATACTATCATGCTGGGGCCGAGTTGCGAGGGTGCGTTCTGATTAGTCCTCTTCTCCTACTTTAATGTTTTTATGGGGGATTTTAACGCGGTTGGGGCAGTTTTGATATGGGCAGCAGAACCCCAGAGGACAATTTTCTGGAAAAGAAGGCACTCTTTGTGATGAACTCTTTTTTCCAGAAGCCACCTCATAGGAAATTGACCTGGATGAGTACCGATTGTTTCTCTATAAATGAGACAGATTTCAACATGACCACCAGACGATACATATTCAATGACGTATCTGTGATCTCTAGACGAAAACCGGCAGAGATCACCTATGTTTAAGAGGCATGTTAAACAGGAACGATCTTACCTGCTAAAGCCCTCTAACGCACATATCCAAAACCCTGAAAGCTTTGGGCTCGAATTATCGAATCTTTTCGATTGCCTTGATGTTTGTACAGTGGACCCCCGGTAATCCGGCCCCTGTCTAATCCGGCACCTCCTGTAATCCGACATGACCTAATTATTAATGAATATTTTTTTTACTGTCTTCGCTAGTGTAGATAATACATGATTGAGCAGGTTATAATTTGTACGCGCCAGTTATTATTTTTTGTAAGTTCTATAGTTGTTCTATAGCATTAATGACGTTTATTTGTACTCTCTATTTTGTTGTTTAATTGACTTAATTTGACATATATAATGAAGTATGATTTGTACTTCAGAGTATAACATAAAATTTTATCATTGAATCTCTAATTTCTCGGATTACAAGGTACTCGTTTGTAAAAAAATGTCGGACTATAGGGGGTCTTAGGCAGCACTCTATAATCCGACAAATTCGATAGTCCGATACTGCCCTGCAAAACGTTTGTCGGAGTACCGGGGGTCCACTGTATTTATGTGTACGATATAAATAACAGGTTGGTAAACACTGTCCATATAGTTGAGGGTCGATTTTACAGACCCAGCCGTAAAAGTGGCCCCCGAAAGCTCACTGACTACTCTCAAAATCTCATGGCAACGACGCTCATTAAACCTGTAGTCCTGTGGTGACGCTGAAGCACATAGACAAATCAACAGACATGTGTACACTACAAAGACAATTTTCTTGAAGGCGCACCTTATGGAAGCATCGGGGCAGCAAATAGGAGTGGCTGGATAAATCCGAAATATTTGTTACGGTATTAAAACACATCTGGAAGCACACACTAAGCTCTAAGGAGCATCCAATCTTATTATTATGTGATAATCATGAAAGCCATATAAGTTTACAGGCATTACATATGCATTACATGCTCAAGACAACGGAATAATTTTTGTGTCTTTTCCTCCACAAACAAGTCAACGCTTGCAACCGTTAGATGTTGGAGTGTTTGGGCCATTTAAGGTGATGTTAAAAATAGCTTTCAACAATTGGCATTTGGCGAATCCAGGAAAAACAATCAGTATTTACAATGTTCCTAAGCTGGTCAAGCTTGCATATATGAAATCTTTTATCTTTAAGAACATAATAAGTGGATTTGCTAAGCCAGGTATAAGGCCATTTAATCAAATGGCTTTCAGCGATGAAGATTTTTCTCCTACTGGCCTGTATACTTCAAGTTATTTTGAAAATATTCCACCTAACCATTTTAACCAATTTGCCATCACCTAATATGAATGTGGAAGATTTGCTACTAGAAAGTAATATAATAATAGAAGAGTCCACTGATACTCTTGAGCTTTCATCACCTTCCTTGCTCCAAGATCATCAGATATTTTCAGTGAAATTTGCAAACCTTCCACTTTTCTGCTGTGACTACGACTATTGATATTCCCATAACACCAGATGTTATAAGACAATCCTACTATTGTAAGAAATAGAAAAAGCAATAAAGGAAGAAAACTAGGCAAATCCCGTATATACACTAATACGCCTGAAAAAAAAAATGAACTAGAAGAGAGACACAAGCAGAAAGAAATTAAGAAAAAAGAACAGGAAAGAAGAGCGAGAACAAAGGGAGTAAAACGTCGTTTGCTTTAAAGACCAAAGCAAAAGAAAGTTAAAATAATAGAAATTAATGAAGATTCAGAGGAATCTGACGAATCCCAAATAAGCTTACGGCTCTTCGTCTCCGCTGGATTTCGATGAAGATGGAGATTTCAATAGAAATATTGACGTGCCACCAAAAATATCAAAGATAACAGTTTTATTTTGGTGAAGTTTCCAAAGAAAAAATGTATGATATATTACGTGGGAAAAGTCCTTTGCCATTATTCATCAAAAGAACTGAAAGTTTCTTATCTTCGAAAGAAACCGGGATCTTGGTCTTTTGTTTTCTCACACGTTGTAGATATTCACACAGTCCCTGATTCTAAACCACAGTCTAATGCTACAGCTAGAATGTCCAAGCGTTTTACATTTCCAGTTAATTTAAAAAAACTAACTAACTTTACTTAAACTAACTTAAACTAACTTTACTTTTAAAGTAAATTATACCATATAACAAATATTCAGTTACATAATTACCTATTAAAAGTTAAAAATACCTAAGAATAATTACAAAGATCTCTTAAAGACTGATTATCAAAGCTAAAGTAGCCCACAGGTTTTACTGCATTCTCTACAGCCGTTCTCTCTTAAATAAATTACTCTAACTTATTTTGTGTTGTCTGGAAGAACCTTAGGTATAGAAGGGGTGAAACAGCTAATGTCACCAAGCTCTTCTTTTCTAACGCGGTGGCGACACATAGAATCATAAGGAAAATCAATATGGACATGCGGATTGCCCTGGTCTTGACGTGGCACGGTAGATTTTTCGAGTAGGGGAGAGTTGGATATTACCGAGCCTCTAAGAACTTGGACCTATAATTCGGAGAAGGTTCGATATATATATTCGAAAATGCAGTAAATAGTACAGAATTTATTTAGCTACGCATACATCACGGCAAAATATTTCAAAAAATAAACAAAAATTAATTATTGCAAAATAATAAAAAAAACAGGAAAGCGTGGTATTATCAGACTGGTCTGATAAAACCGTGCCCATAATAATTTCGTGAATTTCTATCAGTAAATTTAGAATTAAAAAAAAAATGCAACGTTAAATAAGCTCGTTCGTAGAAAAAGAAGCATAGACTCCTCTCTATATCTAGATATAATTATTATTTTACGACTAGATTAATTATCATAACCATATCGGCCATTGGATGTCCACTGCTGAACGTAGGCCTCCCCCCATCGACTCCGGTTCAAAGCAGCCTCCATCCAACGACTTCCGACGACTCTCTTCAAGTCGTCTGTTCATCTCGTGGATGGCCGTCCGACACTGTGCTTACCGGTACGTGGTCTTCACTCATACACGCCCTGGGCGCGGAATTGACAAACTCTGTTATTTCATTTTATAACCTCAAAATAATACAGTCAAGTTAATTGTGTATTCAAATCAATCTAGTCATTAATTCTATAATATGTTAGGATTCAAATAAAAGTAATCAATGTGTTACAAATTACAACAACTATAGAATACAAAAATATATAATATGATATACAAATATAGAATAGCTTACCTCTTGTCAAAAATGCCCGCGAAATTATAAGGAACGAGAGTAAAAACTTGTAAGACACGATGTGTCTTAATCGCTGCTCCGAGTAAATTACCGTCGTGCACGGGGAGGGGTAGAGGACTCGGACTGTGATCTTTAAGGACTGGATAGCGCAATAGGGGATCGGACAGTAATCAGATTAAAATGTAAAATGTGGTTAGATAAAATAAATATACTGTTTTACAATTATTTACCTAATAATAATTTAATATAATTCATTTAAATATTTTTGAATGAAGAAATAATATGTTGTTATTTTCAATATTTTTAAACAGTACTGAAACACCAATCACAGTGCGTGACGTCATCTGTGGACAATCATTGACTGCATGGGTACTATCTACTTAGTTTACTCAGTTATTTCCATAATTTTGTTGATATTATAAAAGTTGCTAACAGATTATTGATAAATTAGGATACGGTTATCGATTTAAAAGCTGTCACGTGGTGTTTAACCAGTTTTTTATAATGAAAACAGGATTTACGAAAGCCGACAATCGAAATCTTCCCAGAGTGAATACGTTTCTGATTTGCAATTTCTTTGCAAGTAATTTAGACTTTTGTGACAAAATTTGTGTTTTGAAATGTGAAAACTTCTGTATTACTATTATAAATATATAATAATATATTATTTGCTATAAATACCTAGGTACTTGAAAAAATACCTCCTTGAAAAACGAAGGCCTCTTCTCCATATAGACAAAGGGTTGGAGCTTAATCCACCACGCCGCTCCATTGTAGGTTGGCGAATAATATACTACTTAGGTACTATGAGTAACGATCGCTATCAGGTGTATATGATAACAACCGGGACCGACGGCTTTACGTGCTCTCTGAGACACGGTGGGGAGAACCACAAGAACATACACCCAGACAGGAAACAAATATTTGTACAAATACAATTATCTGTCCCGAGCGGGAATCGAACCCGCGAACCCCCGGCGCGGGGTGTTGAGGCGACTACTCACACCACTACACAAGAACGGTCGTCGCAAGTAGAATACTGTCAACACTATATCACATTCTTTAGTGTTACAAAAAAAAAAAAAAATAACAAAAAGAAAAAATCTATAATAGTAGTTGACCGTAGAGAGAAAACAATATAATATATTAACTAAAAATTAATTTAAGCAAATTTTCTTTTTTTTTTGTTTGTAGCAATTAATGTATATTTACGTGAAAATAATCTTCACAAAAGTAATTATTATTCAGTAATTAAAATTGGTGAATTCATTTCGCTGCATTTTCTACTCGCTAAGTCGAACCATTTTTTTCGTTTATCTGCTTTTGTGTTCGTAAATTGAGGTACTGCACACCAACGATATTTTTTGCCTTCCATAAGAACAAATAAAAAATCTACTCCACGAAACAAAACTTCTCGTGAACTTATGCTTATGCAGCTGTTTTGTTATAGCCCCAGATGACGTCACGCGCTCTCAGATGATATAGCGTGGCGTTTTGGCGGGATTTTTAAACAGACAATATTAAAACATGATTTTGAGTACTTAAACGGCTATAAAAAAATAAATTTTTATTTTTTATGGGAATAAGTATCCATAAAGATTAATTTAAAACACTTTCTGAAAATTTGTCCGATCCCCTATTAGCGTTTAGTTTTTGAAATATGCTAGGGCGTGGATATCAAACGCGCGGTATTATCCAACTCTCCCCTACTTGCATCATTTCAAATGCAAGGAGAGTTTATCGTTCGTCTGCAAACCTGGGCAACATCAATTTACGTCAAAATGTAAAATGTAATAATTAGATAAAACTAGATAAAAATAGTTTTTTGTACTAAATTAAGAAAATACAAAATTTAAAAAAAAAGAAAATTTTCGCACTATAAAGAAAGTTGTATGCCCCTTTTTTATCTCTACCGTTACCTATAGCAGTAGAATATAAAATTAGTAGTAAAGTAGACGGGAACCCCACCAGGATAAGCGAAAGTGGATGGTGAAAGAAAGAAAAAAAAAACGATGAATGACAGTACGAAAATAATAAGAACGAGAATTAGTATGAATGAATTAGCCTATTAAGGTTTCCGACCATCACATCGGAGGCTTTAGATTTACAAAAGAAAAAAAGATTGCTGTTATGATGTCATCATCATATCCTGATGATGATGACTTAGTAAATATTGTAATGTAGAAAAAGAGGCTTTTGCACAACAGTAGACAGTAGGTAAACTGTAATAGTATTTTTCGTCTCTATCGCTTAAATAGACGAAATAATAAAACAAATATTTTATTAAACGTTTCAGACCAATTAATTGATGATTTAATTTTAATGCAAATATGGAAGGAAATAGGATAAAATAATACAAAATAAAACTTTTTACAATAACTTATTTATTAATCAGACACTAAATCCGATGATTGTCGATTCGACAATTGGCCGCAAATTTTTAATATGCGTTTATAATGTTATAAAAGTAACGATACTAACATACATATATACTTATTTTTTACCTAAGTATAATACATTACATGTAAAAAAATTACGTAATGAAAATAGGAACTTTAACATGACGTGCTTATTCATCTCGTTTAAAAATTAAAGTGAAGTAAAATTAAAGGCTTAATAAATGATACATAATCTAATAAGTACTGTTGTCTATTACATTACCGACATTAGAGAAGCTTAACAAATATGGTGCAAATAATTTCTTTAACATAAGCAAGGTGGATTAAGTGGAATAATAAATTGTAGACATACATAATATACGCACAATATTTTATAACCATAGGATGGTTAGCCATAGCCTTAGAACTAAAATAATTCGCAATGCAAATCATAATTAAATTTTATTTTTTATATATGAATCAGAATCGTGTCGTGTTGCAACACATACATATACGAGTTAATTATTAGATGAATCAAACAACCTTCTGTAAAAATATTTTATTAGTAAATAAAAAGCTTTTACTCGACCGTGGAAATAGATGATAGGGTCTTGTTTTTAAGTTGACTATGATAAATGTCGCGTGTGAACAAGCGACGTCAGCCGACGAAAGCCGGTATCCCAGCGCTCGCTAGCTTTTAGGTGTATTGACAGGATTGGTGTTATCAGGCTTGCATAGATACACAAAAGCGTTCGCAGTGCCGTCATCTTGAGCATATAAGCATAATTCTCCGCGTCGACAGTAACAACTTGAAAAAGAAAAAAAGTACATAAATGGTAATACTGAAATAAAACTAGACGATGAAAAATAATTAGTCTTAGGCCGAGACTCCACCAGAGCGGAGATGTGTAGAGATGTGTTTTAACAACCAATAGAATTTCGTTCAGTGGTGTCCACTGAAGCGTAGGGGAGACGAGGTGTGTGAATAACAAAATTCTATTGGTTGTTAAACACATATCCGCCAGGGTTGAAAAAACAGTTGTTTTTTAAAAGAACAAAACATCCTGTTTAAAACAGAATATTAAAAAAAAAACTTTTTTAAACAAAATTTAAGATGTTTTTTATGCATCAGTTTCAAACATGTTTTAAATTAATTATTAAGTATAGTATGTAGGTATATCTTAACCATATCAAATCTACTCTATTATACTGAGTGAATCTGGGGCAATCGATGATATTTTAACCTCCTGATCTGCTTGTCATACTGAAAAACTTTTCCCAAGAAACATAGGTACCCTCGGAAACGAAGTTTCGTTTTCGATCTCCCATACAAAGTTCGATACCTAATGTGCCATTTTTACACCATCTCCAGCAAATTACTAAAATGTCGCCAAAGCGGATTCTTTTTACGTCCTATCATCATTTTTAATTGATTAACACACAACATTAGTAAACTATATACAATATCCTAGTTAAAAAACAATTTCTAACGTAATTCGAACAAAAACTCGGGATGGCAAAATCGATTCCGATTCTACTCGAGAATCAACTTTTGTCTTGAAATAGTCGATTATTTAGAATCGATTCTCGATCGAGCAGGTAATATTTGATACCAATTGACCTTTTTTTGGGATGTGCGTACCATAGCTACGTAGAAGAAATGTCCTTTTTTTTAGGTATGTAAGTAGATTACCAACGCAAGTATAGTGAATAAAAATATCGTAAAATATCAATCCGAGGCTACGATATATTCATCATATCCTTAGATGTCCATGTGCTGAACGTAGGCCTCCCCCATTGACCTCCAGAGCGAACGGTTCAAACCAGCCTCCATCCAACGGCTTCCGGCGACTTTCTTCAAGTCGCCTAACCATCTTGCGGACGGCCGTCCGACGCTGCGCTTGCCGGTACATAGTCTCCCCTAGAGAACCTTTCTGCTCCATCGGCCGTCAGTTCTACGAGCTATGTGCTCTGCCCACTGCAACTTCAGCTTGCAAATCCGTTGGGCTATGGCGGCAACCGTTGTTCGTCTGCGGATCTCATCATTTCTGATTCAATCTCGCAAAGAAGTACCAAGCATAGCCCTATCTCCTTGCACGCTATGCGACTTGGAGCTTATTTAAAATCTTACTAAAATTATATCAACAGAAATATCAATACTTATTTTTTTCACAAACATCCATATTTAGTACTTAATTTGAAACGCAAGAATCGATAAAAATCGATTCTGACACACTTCGATTAATCGATTTTGAGGATCTTAAGTAAATCTTAAGAAAATAATAAATAAGCTTTGTTGAATTTTGTAATTGAGGATCCTACTCCTATCTATCAAAATAAAATTGATTAGAAATATTAGAATATTGATCCAAGTTCCTGACTGTCAATAGACGTCACTAGTAGTAACTCACTTGAATATCGAGCTAGAGTTTTCTTTATAATGTTAATAGATGTCGCTAATATGTAATTTTTAACAATTTCGTTCATTCAATTTCTCTATCTAAATGATTATTTTGGGTATAATCTGTGCCGATCATCTATGTATCGTTTTTTGTTCGTTTCTTAACTAAGTAATAGCTAATCAATGTTTATAAGTAAACAAAAGTTAATCATTGATTTATAGATGAAGAGTGCATTAACTAAGCGGTGGCTAAGTATTACTTAACGAGATTTTTATAAGTAAGACCGATAAAGCTTGCAGTAGGTAATAGCGTGAGTTCAGAAAAGTAAAGGAGTATTTTCGCAAAAGATAGTGTTGTACAGATAATGGAAGAACAATATATATGGAGAATAATAAATGACGAAGGACTCAAAATAACAACAACCCCAGCGATCAGCGTCAGCTATCCGTGAAGAGATCTAAACCGATGGGAGGGATGCGCTGTGCCGCGCTCCCGGCTGCATGGGTACCACCATCTTGCTTATTTCTCCCGTGAAACAGCTTTGCTGTGTTTCGGAGAGAAGGGCAAGACAGGCAGTGTAATTACTGGCACCGAGACTTTAACTCTTTAGTCTCTGGATAGGCAACACATAAATGAGTTGCCTGGGCTAGATCCAGGTAAACTAGTTTATGTTCATGGGCGACGTCAACCACTTACCATCAGGTGGAACGTCTGCCAGTTTGCCTATCCAACTAACATTAAAAAAAGAGAACGCAGGCTAGAAATATTTATTAATGTCAGCACGCTGACAAGAAGTAAACATTCATTTTATCCTTTTTCTAAAATTGCATAATGTATGTACCGCCCTTAATAGGTGGCGGAATTATGTTACAAATCCTTATCCTCACTTATTTCTCATGCAACTGGGCCCAATTCGCCTTTTTGGTAAAATAGATTCTTGTAGTCTGCCTAATGTGATTTTTATTGATGTGCTTTATCCGAAATGTGAAGGATATGCCATTGTGGTCCGAGCTGGTCAGGTCTTCGCACACGCGTCGGTCGTCCACCAAGCTATAGAGGTCTAGTGATACAGCTGTGTAGTGTCAAATATAGGGGTTTCCTCTCGGTTCAGGATGCAAAGTCTGAGGTCCTCCAGTGCCCCGTGCATTTCCTCGCCACGGCAATCTGTCACAGGGCTCCCCCATCAAATGCATTTGGCATTGGAGTCGCCCCCAGTTATAACACTCCGAGCTCTTGTCTCGCGCTGCACCCGGCGCAGGTGTGCTAGGTACGAGTCCAAGGTCAGGTCAGGCTCAAAGTAGAATGAGACCAGGATAATATTCCAGTTGCGGACTCGGATCCCCACCACTGAGATGTTGGTGTTGGTGAGTTTCGGGTACTGTGTAATGTGAAGGTCCGCGTCAAAAACTATGATTGCGGCCTTAACAGTCCCATTTCCATGATCCGCACACTGGAAGACTCTGATCCCATTCTGACTTTTCACGCAACCCACGCACGCTGGAAGCTTCGATCAGCAGCTCAGAGTGTGCCAACTTACTGCGCTGGAGGTTCATCTGGAGGATTTTGAGAGCCACTGCATTCGGCGGCACGCCCTTAGCAATACGCTACGGATGAGCGGGTGAGGTCATCCCATCTTCTCCTGACGGGACAGTCGTCGCTAAAAGCGTTGTGTTCGACATTGTCGAATTTCGTCCGACGACAGTTCTGGCAGGAGGGTGGGAACCTCGCGACCCAATCCACGTATTTAGAGCGCAGGTGCGGCCCGCCGCAGTGACTGCAAAGGTCTGCCGGGTCTTTGCAGTACTTGCGCGCGTAGCCGTATCCGAGACATCACGTGCATTGGACCAGTGGAGACTGGTCCTCTGCTCGCACCCTATCATTCCCCGTTATCCTTTCCCGGAGGGTGAGCGACGCACTCAGGACGACGTTAACCACGTACGGGTTCCTAGCGTTCCGTCGATACTTGACCAGGAGGCAGTCATCCCCGGGCCAAGGCCATCAAAAAGGTCTCAATTTTGGTTCTTCAGGGCCTTGACTATGTCCCCGTCAGTATTGGCAGCCAAAATGCCTCTGAGGACCAAAAGCGGCTCTCTATTTTTGATATCCTCGACTACGAGGCCCGATCCTTCTTTCCCAAGCCTCTCCTTCGCCTTCCTCCTATCCTCGGCAGTCCCGAAGCCCATGATTACTTTTCGATTCCTGGCCTTCCGGACCCGGTCAACTTTGACCCAATCCTCTTTCGCGTCTAAAGTCTACCTCACCTTTCCAAGGACCTCCTCTCCAGTGTCCTCCTTGTCCCTAGAAGTGACGACCACTATTTTGTGGTAGTAATCCTTCATCGTATCTTCGTAATATAATACATCATATTATTTTATCTTTCTGACATTGCAACTTCAAGTATGTTACACTCGCTCTCCCATCGAGCGTTATGAGTCATGACTATTATATACTCGTCTGGTAGACACTGGCAACCGTCAAAATAGTCTGGCTGTTTACATGTACTTTTTAAATTATTGATATAATATGCCCTTAAAATTTCAGCCTTGTGGGAATCAGGTTATGAATTACTATCCCGATGACAATTTTACTATTGTCTGGCACTTACTTCCAACCCTCAAAATAGGTTGGCAATTTTTATTACATTTAATCTTGTGTACATTACAACGTATTAAAATTGTAGCCTTGTGGGAGTAGAGTATAATTTTTTTTTACATTTTCAAAAATTTAAGGGATGATGACGCAACCGCGAGATACCCGCCAGACTTGTAATTTCATAATTGACCGATAATAAAAGATAATTAAAAAAAATCTAGCTTTGTGGTAAACTGGTTACTCGAATGGTTCAGTAGCTCTCCAGCCGTTACCGCTCCGCCTGCCTTAATACACCCCCGAGACGGTCAAATAACTATTTTATTTGACTGACAATTCTCGGATTTCGTGATAAAGTGTTTTATATAATGTTTTTCTTCGTAAAATAATAAAGAAAAACTAATGTGAAGCGGGTTGATGAGAGAAATTTCTGTTTTTTATAATTGATTTAATTCTGTATATTTGTTTTGGAATAGCACTAGACTCTAACCTTTAATAAACTGACTACCGAATTCAAAAATAATAAGATTATTAGTTTCTGCTATTAGCGCAGTGAAATGAAACAACTGGATTTATAATAAACTTGATATCTTTCGCGGTTTCACCTGCCGTTAACATTGGTTCCTACTGTATCGATTTTATGAGACGTTACCTATTTAATGTTTTTTTAGCCTATAAATTGGAGTTATCAATTATTCAGATACTGTAGATGGTAACATAATTATTAAAATCCTTTCAGTTAATTGATTGAGTTTGTCGTTAAGAAATAAACATTCTTTATCTTAATTTATACTTGAGCCAAATTCGATGTGGAATTTATGTAAACAAACCAAATGTCATCGTGTATAGGGTTGTCACACTTTTAGTAATGAAAAATTGTAATTTATCACCAATTTCCTAGTTATACATTAATAATTTTTTTTCCTAGAACTTAACCCCCAAATACGTAATATAGCTTATAACAAAAATTTACAAATTTGTAATTACTAATATACATCTAACAACCCAAAATTTTTGCACTGACAGGAAAATTTCGCAGATAAGCAACATTTGGTCTTTTTGATCAGTCGTTATATTGTTAAAGGTAAATTTTTATCGATTTTTGTGCACAATTTCAAATATTATAATTATTATGCTTATTCAACATAAGTAAAGTAAAATAAATAATAAAAGAGAATGAGTGTCTGAACATAGATTTTTAATCATATTAAATCCGTTTTAAAACAAATGTTGTTTTATTTTGAATGCTATTCAGGGATAGTGTAGCTATTTTTAATATAGACATATACATATTTATTAAAATATTTAGAAATCATTCAGTGGGAAATTAGTATTCCCACGTTAACAAATAAATTTTACACATAATTATAGATAATATATAAATATATCTAATTTCTGACTTATTTAGGTATTTCAAGTTTTATGTAGCTTGTACTACTATGTATAAATATAAAAAAATATAATTATTATAATTATTTTCCAATAGGCTGTAAACATCTGCCTATGGTTTGTTGCTAAGCAACGGTTTGTTGGTAAACATTTCGTATCGAATTTGGCTGAAGTATAGATATAAAATTCGTTCGACAGATATTCATTTTTCAAATGAGCAAATGACTTTGGGAACGACGTTCTTAGAATTATTATGTCAAGGTTTGAAATTTACTGATATTAATAAAAAAATAACAGACGTCGAAAGGCTGGTAAAATTGATTAGAGAATAAAATAATATTGCAACCATAACGTAATAAGTATAATGCCATCAAAAACATAACTTGTAAAAAATCCAAGTCTCGCAACTCAGTTCTTCTACTCTACCGTAAAAAGTTGTGAGATCCATGTATTACCAAGTCGGCTAATTTATTGAATCCCTACTTAAGGGTTCTTCTGTCTTAAGCTATTACGTAATTAGCTAACGTAACAACATATTATAGTGACCATATCAATATTAAAAATCTTTAATGTTTTAAATAGATAGATTTACTTGGCAACTAACTTACTTCATTGCGCTGATGTGTCAGCTCAACAAGATTTTATTTAGTTTCACCTGTCCCAATGTTTGTCATCAAATCTTGCAAATTAAATTTGATCCAAAATAATAATAATAATAATCGTGTGATAATGCAATATTATGATGACATGGTGCTAATCTGATGGATGAGCTAAAAGGTGGCCATAAGAACTTCGCAATGCAACGACACAAACTCATCGAGTGGGCTTGTCTGAATCTTCTTGACGAGTAGTTTTTCTTGACAGGTGAAACTAAATAAAATCTTGTTGAGCTGACACATCAGCGCAATGAAGTTAGTTAGTGTAATTGCGCGGCGCCTACTAGTTAACTTCATGTTGTCGGTTTTATTATTTTTGTCACATTGTGCGCGCGTATCGTAAAAATTTACTCTCATCAAGAAGTATAACTTCAAAATACAAAAGTTATTTTGAGTAGTACTTATTATTTCTTTTTTTTTTTCAATTTTGTCTACTTTAATTCTTTTCGAGATTTTGGTACAATGTCATAAGACATGTTCCATTCTTGCTTTTTCATTCCGTTGACCATTTTAAAAGTTATTTACTTTTATTTACATTGATTCATCCACTGCATATGTAACTTTGTAATCCTATATATTTATATGAGATTACAAAGTTATTTATGCAGTTGGTGTATCTAGAAAACTGGACCGAAATTGCACAATATTTGAATTTTTCCTTGGTTTTTATACTAAACACTAATGGTATTCTAAATTTTAAGATTCTATGTCTGCTAGAAGTACCTTAGAGTTTTGATGATCGGTCAGTCAGTGAGTGACAAAATTAGGAAACTTTGAATAATTACAATTCTTAAACTACTGGTTCAAATTGAATGAAATTTGAAATATACCGTGTTTATACAATGCCTGCTTGGGTATTGAAAATTTAGACTTCTAGTTTTATCCGCAACGAAGTTATAGGGGGTCGAAAATGGCCTGAATTGCTTCGAGAAAAGGATAGTACGGTCGTGCCACTTTTTTTTTTGCTCGACTTGGCGGAGGCACTGCCGTGCCACGTGCACTCCAGATAACTTTTTTATTTTTATTTTTTATTTCGCTATGGAACTGACGCACGACGCACGTAGTAGTAGGTAACAGTTAAATAAATGGTAAATAAAGCCATCAATTAATTAACACTCACCGTTATAATAATTAGAATATTTCAAGAATAGAAACAATATAGTAATATGCCTAAATAAAGCAGAAAATATTATAGATACTTACATACGTTACTTTAGAACTTTATGTAATACAGTTAGTGAAATTGTTCGTTCTTTCAATCCTTAATTATAATGTTAAATATTGCATGCGTTTTTATTGTCAACTTACTACGAACTCGTCACGTTTAGATAGACGTAGTTGGTATTAGGTTCGTACATCGCCCAGCGGCAGGGCGTTGTCGGTGCACAGATTTCACGTTTGGTTTCGCCGTGGTTTTCATCCATATTGATATCTCGCTGTAACACAAAATGAATTTGAAGGTTATTACAAGTCGTGGTACACATAGATGATTAATGTGTAATTTCATTACACATTAATGTAATATGCTGTGTAAAGCCAGACATAGCTTAACTATGTCTGGCTTTACACGGACGCCTGGCAACGCTACTCTGGAGAAAGGATTGGGACCAAGTTTACACAACTAGCTTAAATCAATAACATCATTTAATTTCAATTCAGTTAACGTTTAATTTATTACATTAAATTACAAGATAAGTCACTTTAGCAAAGCCATACTATTAATATTATCCATTATTAAGTTATAATTCTAATATATATAAACCTTCCTTTTTTAGTATAGGTATAGAAATTCGTTGATCGTAACCATTCTTAGTCAGAGTTTACGCTCAATATCTCGCGAGTGAATTTTATCCACTATAAATTATTTTCAAAAAGCCCAGCTGGTTTTAAAAACGTATACAAATCACTTAGAAAAATTATGCCAATGCAACACTTTATTGTCGAGCAGGCAAAGTTATACTAAAAACAACACCCAAATATAACACAGAATTGAAAATTCTTTGAATTTGAATATTATTTTTTTCTTAATAAGAACTGTTTAAAATAAATGTCGAAAAAAAAAAAAACGTAAATAATTCTTAAATAAGTAAACGAGACTATTTTAACTTTTGCTCTCATGATAACTAATTATTATTCGTAATGTTACGTACTTTTTATTAAAATAAACAATTGTATCAAAACTATATAAATGTAATATCGAATAGGCACGTAAATACATGAGTTTTTTTTTTGTCTTGTGATGGTTCAGCGTAGGTAGTGTCCAGGCATAGTGTCCGGATGATTCCTTGACTGCTGGAAGGAGGAGAAGCTCGTGCTCCTGCCGAAACCGGGATGGCCTCCGCAATCAGTCTCGGCCTTCAGGCCCATCATGCTGCTGGACCAGGTGGATGAGGACTAACTCCTTTCGGACTCAATTCGTCGCCGGTGCGCGGGGCGGCGCAGGCGCGCTTACATGCGCCTGATGCCACCCTAGCCAATGCTGTGGACGGTAAGGTAGGAGGTTGCCCACCGTCCGCCGAAACAGCCTACCGCGAAGGTGCGATGCCCAAGTGCGCGGGGCGTCTCACAGTATGTATATACATATTATATAACAATTCCTATAGAATCTCCTTAGTTGAATTATGCCTCACCCATATAAGTATACGCCTTAGTATTATAACTCAGTGAATTCTCATGGTAACATATTAGGCTCTCACATTTCTAACAACATACAATAGGGTACTTTCGGTAGTGAAAAATAAATTATGAGATTTGATAAATATTAAAATTTATGTAGAAATATACTTAAATATTCTGATTTTTAGTCATAAAAGCACATTATTGTTTTATTATATTGAAATTAAAAGTCGTAATTTTTAATCTGTATATCACGTGATGTAAAACACGAGCCGCCATGGTGTGACGTCGCAAAGACAATGTTTCCGATGTACACTGCGAGCACTCCTCATTGCTCTCACTAGTGAAAAATTCGTTCCTTTATTGAGTGCCAGTACACGCCGCAATACCATATAGAAATGTATGACGTATGACTGGCGCTTTCGAGGTAAGGAGCTCTCAGTACTTTGATCACCTGATTAAAAAATATAACAGCACGAATGATTTGTTATTCAAAAATGTCAACAATATTCAAAAATTAATTTTTGAATATTGTTGAATTTATTTTTGAACAGAAAACGTTACATGATAAATATTTTATTTGAAAACAATGTCGAAAAATTAGGATGATAGTATACTGGACTGCGTTCCGTTTTATCAGTAACCAGTATAGCACAGTATAGCAAACTAAAAAGTAACGGCTTCGCAGTATACTGAATTGACGTCACACCTCAGAGTGCTCTCAGTGTATATCGGAACACAACTTTACGCATATTACGTCACCAAAATAGGTGACCGCGTTTTCGCGGGAATTAAAAAGGTTTAAAATTTAATTTAATTTTATGGCAAGAAAGCGTGTTTACTTTGCCGAAATAATTTTTTTTGTGGCTTTTTATTACGAAAATTAACATTTTGAAGTACTTTTTCAAACATAGTAGAATACCCTATTAAAAAAAAAAAAATTAATATGTGCTATATATTAAAATACAATAGGTATGTAAATTGGAAATTGGAGGTTGATAGTAGCTATGTCTGTTAGAGTAAATATTAAAGTATGGTGTGTAATTAAACCTATTTTGTACATTTCAGTACCTGGCAGAAACAATATCTTAGTTAGAGATGTGATGTTTCTTTATTTATTTATTTAGGACTACCAATAAAATATACAATAGGTATTAAATATTAATGTTTAATTAAATACCTACAAGTATGTGGTATGTTGATAAGCAACGATTATTGTACTTCTTTTTATATGTAGTCACATTATGCAAAACTCAATGTAGTTCAGAATTAATAAATAAAATCACAATAATTACATCAAATAATAAATTAAAAAAATAGTGCGTGTGTGTGTGTGTACTTACATATATAAGCACGTAAGAAGTTATACATAAAATGTTTACTAGCTAACTTCAGGGTGTAGTTAACTACAAAGAGCTAACGTCACACGGTGTTCCGTGTGATCGGACGAAAGCCAGTGTATTCTACGTGGTATGGATGTTGGCAATTCATACGTTCAATAGCTAACTTCATGGTGTCGGTTTTTTGTAACGGTGCGCGCGCGCATCTCAAAAATTTATTTTCATTATTTTTTCCTAATGCGCCAAAAGAAGCATAACTTAAAAAAAATTAAAAGCAATAAAAATTGTAAAATATTTGACAACATACTCGTAATCGTAAATGGTTTACGACAATTTCTTGTTATATAACTTCTAACTTTCATTGCATGCTATTAACATTAGGGGAGACCAGGGATGAAAGTAACACGGGATGAACGTAACAAACGATTTTTTGAAAAAGTTATGTTGGCTGCACTAATGGTTGTTTCACCCAAATGTGTCATTTTGAATCTCTCCTAACCTCAGTTAGCCTCACGGCGCTGTGCCGACGGTTGTTGACGTAACGAGTCGGTGCCGCAAAAACTACCTTCGAAGTTAGTTTTTCCCATTTTTTTCAACTGTTTTTGTTTTTATTGCAGTAGGTTAAAGCTTACGTGTCAAGAGTCAGTAAAATATAATGACTATTCATCTTTTTATAGTAGCATTCGAAACTGTATTTTTCTAACAAATTTTTAAGATATAGGCATGTGTCTGCCAAATTCGGTAAATTTTTTAGGTAGGGATGAAAGTAACAACTTGTTACTTTCATCCCAAATAAGATCAACCAAATACCCTTGGTAGCCCCCTCCTAAATATACTCTACCAGCAATAGTCTTGTCATCGAGAACGATTTCGACAGTAGATGTGGCTATCCCATCGACATCATTTGATAATTTACACACCCCATGTACATCTTCAACTAGTGTTCAGGAAGTCACAACATCGTATAGTCCCTATGAAGTTAAGCCCCTACCAAAAGCAGGACAAAGAAAGAATAATAGAAAAGGAAGAAAAAGCAGAAAAACTGCAGTAATGACTGATACTCCAAACAAGGTTGAAAATGAAGAACGACAAAAAAGGAAGCTTAGAGCTAAAAACGTTAAGAAACTTATTTTTCAGACAAAAAAGAAAAACAATAGAAGAAAAACAAATAAATAAAACAATAGAAGATAGTGATAATTCAGACAACGAAAATAGTTTCTGTTTAGTTTGTATGGAAAAACTGCAGGTCCAATGAAAAGTGGGTACAGTGCCTAGAGTGTCAGTTATGGGCTCATGTAGACTGTACTAAAAACGAAATGAGTAGTGTGCCATAATTGTTTGTCTGATTGAGATCTCATTTGTAAATAATGTTATTGGATTATTTTAGGAGATTGTTATGTTATCTAGAAATGTTTAATTTTTTCTTGACATTATTTATCTTTATGTAAAACCTAAAAGGCTGATTATTTATAAATAAATAATTATGTTGAATATGAAAGTAACATCTTTTTACCCGACTGCGCCAGAAGAAGGGTTATGTTTTTCGAAAGTATGTATGTATGTATGTATAATTGTTTGTGTCGCTCTGCAGCCTGAACGAATCGATGGATTTTAGCTTGAGAGGTGTCATTAGATTCGTATTTACAATGAGAGTGACACTGGGATATAAAAAAAAATCATTTTCAAATTACACAGAAACGCAGTCGAGTTCTTTAGTTTTTTAAATTACTTTGACTTGTTATTTGTAACGTTACAACCATCCCCTTACAATGTTACAACCAGCCCTAGGGGTAGGGATGGTTGTAACAAACTCCACTTTTCTTTATTTGGTTGTTTTTCTAAAAATCTATAATATCAGTTGCATATATGCTGGTGTTAAAAGGTAGCTAAAAGACCAATCTATCATATGTACTTATAAGAACTTTTATATTCAAAAAGCTCATTGAGATATTACGAGAAACTTGAAAATTGTTACATTCATTCCTGGTCTCCCCTATAATTAAGATGTAAATTGACATATTTACTATAAATAAAATGTACCCGTGACACGGTCACGAGCCAATAGTGTCGAGCCGAAATATCGGAAACTCGGAATAATTAACAACAAACATGGTAGATTTTTTTTTTGTTCATAAAACAAATAATTACTACTGTTAACAAATTCTGAAGGCAATTTTTTTTAAACTAAATTATCACGCTGATATATATTTTTTTATCGTAAAATATTATGTCGCGAAATCCTAACTGTGGCCTGACATGAACTTACGCGTTTTATCTTATAGCGTTGAAACACACATATCAAGCACAAATTATATTATTACATTCATTAATATTACTTACATATATAAAAGCGTTTAAATTCGCTGCCATCATTTTAATTGTAAATGCTACGCATAACCTTATAAATAAGACCACGTGCATTGCGCCGCTTCCTATATAAGCGGCCACACTTGCAACAGATTGGTCCCCTGTCTCGACGTCATCCTAAGCCGAGGTGCGATCTCGCAGGAGATACCCTTAGGATAAACGCTCAAAAAGTGCCTCCTTAGCAGCGCCCGCCTCCGCCGGTCTCGGAGGTGGACATTCCACGCTTCGACGGCCTACTAACGCCTTGGCGCGAGAGGCCATTACTCGATCGGCTTCGTCCTCCGGTTAACGACTTTCCCCCCTGTTCGACGTCGTCCTAAGCCGAGGTGCAATCTCACTAGGAGACACCCTTAGGACGAACGTTCACTCTGAGCCCCATTCTGGGAGCTCCCATTTGTTTTCTCGGCCGGTGTCTTCGTACCCGGCCACCCCACCCGGTGACGCTGCCGCTTAATTAACGGCCGTTAGGGCAAACAGCAATATCCCTTTCGAAATATAAATATAAATAACAGATTGAAATTCAGTTTCAGATTGTCAGCAGTGCTGACGTCACACTCTTTCGACATACATATGTGTGTGTGCCGTAGTGTGAGTAGCTTCTATCAATAATACTATTGATCGAAGGTGAGTAGCGTTTTTTTTTAAAATGAATTTAATGTATTTTTTGAGCATTATTATAAAAAAATGCATTCTGCACTTTTTCTCCATGTAAACTTTAACTGTGCCAAATTTCATACTTCTCCGCCCGCGTAATTTTCTTAAAAAGGGGTAAAAAGTTTTTGTTTCACGTATTAATATATAGATTATTGTATTATGCAGGTGAATGGTGAGTCACTATCAATATTTAAGGAGAATACTCGGTACATAATTCTCATTCGAATTATGTAAAAAAAATTGGTAAATATTAATAAACTTCTAAGTTACCCAACAGTTATCTAATTATTTACGCGTCGTCTGGACACCCTTGCAGCTAGCTGCACTTTCGACACAAAACAGGTAGTTTACCTACGTCCAAACGCTGCCACTTGTTAACAGGGTAGCAGTATAAACAAGCATGATCCAATCCCCCTTAATACTTTAATCCTGGTTTAGGATAGGCAAAAAATACTAACAATAAGATATTTTACTCGCTTAAGAAACAAATTTGTTGACTAGGTAAATGATCTGAACTTTGGCAAATTTTAGATGTGAACAAGCGGCACAGTACAACACGCTGTGCACGCGCCGCCGGCATGACTGGAGAAGTGTCAACGCTTCATTTATTTGAATTGTTTATGGAAATTTGGTCAAAAATTAAGTAGGTACCTGTTTTTTTTTATTTATAACTCGAATGAGAATCATGTACCGACTATTCTCCTTAAATATTGATAGTAATTCACCAGTCATTCTGTATATATAAAGTAAAGCTTTTACTGCAATACAGTATTTCGTTAGTAGAATTCCTCCCAGGTTAAAAAATACTTGGCTTGGCTCTGCTTAGGTATATCTTATAGCACTACTTTAAATTCTTCGTTTTAAAGCCAAGGAATAATATTCGTAATCGCCATAATTATAATAACATAACACAATATTAATTTAGCACGTGTGAGGGTAATCGATAAAATTGTCATCGAACGATGCCATCACGCCTCGTACGTCGCGCCCTTGAGCGTATCCGGCGGCCGGCGCGCATCATGCTACGCTTGATAAATTGTTAGGGCGCGTGTATACTAGCGACAAACCGAGTAACAAGTATTGAGAATATTTCTTAAGAGTCGTAACTCTTTTATTGCTTAATAGTGTAGACAAAGACAGTTACAATTTAATGTAAGTACACTTTTGTCTTTTAATTAAAAGTCTAAAAACGGATTTTATCGCGTTTATTCAAAATTACTGTTTAACAATTTTATTTTAATTTATTTCCCGACGTTTCGGACCCTTTACAGCGTCCATGATCTCGGGGGACTGAGGTGGTGGGTGTCCGAATAATGAATCAATTGTTACATACCCGCTTTTTATACAATTGTAAATTATTACTTTTGACCGTTCCTATTCACACAGAATGAACTTGTTGTGTCTGGAAGTCGTGCTGTGTTCTTATTTTCCTTGGGTTCAATTAATTTTAGAACTGGTTCCCAAGCTGGTGGTACGTTCCAACCATCCTCTCTATTGAAATTAGGATGTTTTTTTATTTCAATAGCCTCGCGAATCATCCTTGGTAGGAATCGGTGTTCTTTAGCGAGAATTTGTGGCTTATCAAATCTAATGTAGTGGTTGGTACCTTGTTGAGTATGTTGATACACAGCAGACTTTGTCGACCGTTGGTGTTTAATGTCAGCTATATGTTCTTTTACGCGTGTCTCTATACTCCGTTTAGTTTGTCCTATATATGAAAGACCACATTCACAGTCTAATTTGTAGACCCCTGCATCTTGTAAAGGTATTTGGCACTTGACAGATGGTAATAATTGACTTATCTTCGTTGGCGGCTTGTAGTAAGTTTTGATTGAAGCTCGCTTCAAGATGTAGCCAATCTTGTCAGTGACTCCTTTAACATATGGTAGTACGGCAGGCTGGCGCTCAACTGTGGCAGTCCTCTTCCTCCGGGATCTGTGACGCTGACGCGGTGCTCGGAGCTTGTTGTCTCGCAGTACCTGCTTGATGTGCTGTAGCTCTGCGTCCAGGTGTTTCTCGTCACAGATCCCGTGAGCTCTCTGAAACAGAGACAAACCAACGGCAGAGAGTTGTCTAGGATGGTGGTGAGAAGCACCGTTCAATAGAAAATCTACCCACACAAACAAGTATTTGAACGGTGCTTCTCACCACCATCCTAGACAACTCTCTGCCGTTGGTTTGTCTCTGTTTCAGAGAGCTCACGGGATCTGTGACGAGAAACACCTGGACGCAGAGCTACAGCACATCAAGCAGGTACTGCGAGACAACAAGCTCCGAGCACCGCGTCAGCGTCACAGATCCCGGAGGAAGAGGACTGCCACAGTTGAGCGCCAGCCTGCCGTACTACCATATGTTAAAGGAGTCACTGACAAGATTGGCTACATCTTGAAGCGAGCTTCAATCAAAACTTACTACAAGCCGCCAACGAAGATAAGTCAATTATTACCATCTGTCAAGTGCCAAATACCTTTACAAGATGCAGGGGTCTACAAATTAGACTGTGAATGTGGTCTTTCATATATAGGACAAACTAAACGGAGTATAGAGACACGCGTAAAAGAACATATAGCTGACATTAAACACCAACGGTCGACAAAGTCTGCTGTGTATCAACATACTCAACAAGGTACCAACCACTACATTAGATTTGATAAGCCACAAATTCTCGCTAAAGAACACCGATTCCTACCAAGGATGATTCGCGAGGCTATTGAAATAAAAAAACATCCTAATTTCAATAGAGAGGATGGTTGGAACGTACCACCAGCTTGGGAACCAGTTCTAAAATTAATTGAACCCAAGGAAAATAAGAACACAGCACGACTTCCAGACACAACAAGTTCATTCTGTGTGAATAGGAACGGTCAAAAGTAATAATTTACAATTGTATAAAAAGCGGGTATGTAACAATTGATTCATTATTCGGACACCCACCACCTCAGTCCCCCGAGATCATGGACGCTGTAAAGGGTCCGAAACGTCGGGAAATAAATTAAAATAAAATTGTTAAACAGTAATTTTGAATAAACGCGATAAAATCCGTTTTTAGACTTTTAATTAAATGAATAAAATTCGCGTAAATATAAGAGAACACTTTTGTCTGCTCGTATTAATCACTTTATAAAAAACAACTTAGTGATTAGAATTGAATTTGTTTTCAAAATGTATTATAAATTTTGCTTGAGCCTTGCGATCATAATTGATTGTAAATTGGTTTTATAATTCACAGAAGATTTAGAAGCTAGTGATATTGTTTTTAACCATATTTATTTCTCGTATGTGTATTCATGACCTGCATCGACGTAGTGATTTATGTGTCAGTCTTATCACAGCCAGTTGTAACTATGTATAATAAATTATGTTTATCTCTTTTCATAGAATCAATACAAAAAAACTTTCCACATTTTAAAGAAAGTGCCTTTTTACGCAAAATAAAACAGGCATTAATTGACGACTCTTCTTTTTTGTTAATGAGAGATTATACACTAAATGCTTTCTTTTTGTTTATAACAAATATTATTAACATTGTATATATAGCTAAACATATTTTTGCGTGCTCCAATGTTAACATACTTTAAGCAGATATGATTATATTTTGTCCTTGACTGAATCTTTTTAAAATTAGAATAAAGATAAAGAGTTATTATTATTATATATTTTTTAATGATTTCCAAGTATTATTGTCAATTTGATAAGTCGAACTGAACTGATTTCATAACATATATTTGTGAATAAAAATAATGTTGACAATGTAGTCGCGGCTGATTGCGCAGGTATGTGCCAAATCACATGCCCGCGCCACATTCCCGCGCGAATCGCGCGCAATTCACGGCGGTATTCACGCCGTGCATCGCAGCGCGGATCGCGGCAAGAATCTACCTGTCTTGTTTCCACTCATGGAGTATCTCTATACTCCATGATTCCACTCTCGTAACAGTTCGCGCCACGTTCCCGCGCGGTTAGCGGCGCGATTCACGACGCGATTCACGCCGTGCATCGCAGATAAGGTTGCCAACCATACTTTATAATAACGTATCCTACTTTATTTTTGGTAATTGTACTTTATACTTTTCCATACAAATAAAGTATGTGAAAATACTTTATTTTCAACCTTTACTGGCATGCGTACAACAAAACACTCATTGTAGGTACTTAGTACTTATTTAACTATTTAACGCATCATAAAACATATCTATCACATGAATCAAAAACGAGAATACAAAAGTTTGAAGTCACCACCCGAAATATTCAATACAGTTTTGTTAATTCTTCACTTTTTATTCATATGAGCTTAAATGATATAACAGGTTTGATTTTAGCTTAATTTAATGAATCTGAAGTGTCGAGAAGAGAGAAATAGAGCCTCAATAAATTTAATTTAAAACGAATTGTTCATTCATTTAAATTTAAATTTTGATTGTAAAAAAGCTTCGAAACATTTATAAATAGCAAATATATGTTAGCATGTGCTAAAAGCACACAAAAATAAGTTTAAGGCAATAAAAACATAAAATTTGAAAATTATTTTATTTTCTTGTGTGACTTCGTGTGACTTTTTTTCCTTCAAACAATTTTATACTTTTTTTTCTGTAAAAAAAGTTGGCAACACTAATCCCGAATCGTGGCAATTAAATTTTATTTTTGTAATCTTTTAATTTTATGTTTTTAACCTTTTAATTTGTTATCCCATAACACAGATTCTGTTTGGTAACATTCCAAAAATTAAAGTTCCAGGTCGTTAGACCAATTGACGGCCATTGTTAATGCTCACTTAAATTTACTAAATCAATCATACACGACCACAGCGGCACTCGCCTTCAAATATAGATAAAACATATACACTAGGAAAATAAAGCCTTCAAGTGAATAAGCCGCATGCAAATGTGGAGTCTTGTCGTTTTCGTACCAAGCTCGAGCGTCGCGAACCCTTTGTCGCGGTACAAAAAACCGACATCAGTCGGGGAACAAGGCGCGAACGTGGCGAGAAGCCGTGATACTGGGGCCACACTAGCGGGAAATGCCGTTGACTGTGGCGTTGAACGTAGGTGTGGCCACCACTCATCGCGATAATTTAACAACGGCATTCACGTTGCCGTTGGACGTTGGGTGATAGTTGCGGCCACACTAGCGGGAAACGCCGTTTACTATGGCGATGAACGTAGGTGTAGCCACGACTCACCGGGAAATGCCGTTTACTATGGCGATGAACGTAGGTGTGGCCACGACTCATCGCGATAATTTTACAACGGCATTCACATTGCCGTTGGACGTTGGGCGTTAGTTCAAGTGGCGGTACATCAAAGAGATAACCGCGAGAGTTAAGGGGTCTGGCCACCCTGGCGGAACAAAAAATGCACTGTTTTTTTAATTAAATTAATAAATTCGAAACTATGGGCCGGAATATTTTTATTTTTTTACTCAATATCACAAAAGGGCTTCAAAAATAACATTGTAAAATTTTATTTGAAAATATTAAAAAATAAGTGTGTAATAATATAAATTAAGATGCCTGTAACTTGGCCAATTTTGAGTGTTTCGATACGCAACAGGTCTTAAAATGTCCGTTACAGTTCAGGGTTTATTAAAAAAAAATAAAAAAATACAAATGAAAAAAAATAATCCAGGGTGGCCAGACCCCTTAATACGTTGAAGCGGCCAGACAGCACACTACGAACATATGTCATTGTGCACCGTGAGCGCGACGGAATCGCACGTGTTTGTTTTCGATAAATACATACTATGACTATGGAGTGGGAGTAACGAAAAAGTAATTACGTTTACGGATTCGAGATTCAAAATTTATAAGAATCGTGCGTCACAAAATGATGCTTAGCGACGAATAACGGAATTATTACCTTTTAAAACAACTTAACCAACAACTTTAACTTTCGGTGAAATAAAGGTAATAAAAGATCGAAAAATTATGTAAAAGCCACATTAATTACTTTAATATGTTCTTTATTCTTTATTGCACTTAAAAATTGAACAGTAATATAATCACATGTATCATTAATATTATTCCAATTGCCTGAAATCTATATATATAAAACAAAGTCGGGTTTGTTACAACACTTATAACTCGAGATCTGCTGGACCAATTTTCATGGTTTTTGATTCGTTAGATTTGTCTCCGCCCCGAATAGCAGAATACATCTTAAAAACAATGAAAACTCGACGAATTTATAATTATGAAAGATGAATCATTTTCCCTAAATGTTCCTTTATTTCGTACCTGTCAAACATTTGTCGTCCATCCTGTCAAATATGACATGACATGCATGCGTTCAGAATTGTGTGTGTTGTTGTGTATTTTGTGTAAACTATTTAAAAAGGTCGAATAAACTATTTTCTGTATTTTTTTAAATCAATTAAAAAGATTGAAAAGTGCATTAAGCAGATACATAAAAGTTCCTCAAATATTTATGCGTGCGGTCAGAAATAATGACAAATGATTAACATTTACGCGTGCGTTCAGAAATTTATTTTGTGTAAATTAAAGTTTCTATTTCCGAAAACAATTTCTAAGATTTATTCTATAGGTTAACGAAAGCGTAAATGTCTTTTTATGTTATCTATGATTTTTTAAAGATAAATAATTATTTACTTATACAAAGTTTAAAAAGTGCAATATCCAAAGTAGTAAGCGCGCTCTACACTCAAAGTTTCTATTTCCGAAAACAATTTCTAAGATTTATTCTACAGGTTATGTAACGAAAGCGTAAATGTCTTTTTATGTTATCTATGATTTCTTAAAGATAAATAATTATTTATACAAAGTTTAAAAAGTGCAATATCCAAAGTAGTAAGCGCGCTCTACACTCCGGCCGAAACGTTTTGGCCAAATGTTTTGCCGAGACGTGACGAGACCGAGAGTGGCCCTCCACATTCTCGCACACGCATTTAGTGATGCGACTCGAGCCCAATTTTACCACTCGAGTCATTCGAGTCATTTTGCAATTTCGCTCGAGTACCACTCGAGTGGTCGAGTCACTCGAGTGGTTTTTATAATAATAAATATAATTATTTATAAATAAAAAAAAACATTTCACAAGTCACAATGCTTGATAAAAACATGCATTAATGAAGCGTAATAAAACTAAAAGTTTAATTAATTAAAGAAAGCAAACAATCTATACAAATAATAAATCTGTTAAAACCTTCGTTTTATTAATACACTATATATCATCAAGAATAAATTTTAATAGCGCGTTTTTTTTTTCAATCAGCGCCATCTCTTATCGGTTTTTTATGTGTGCACGTATCACTTAAAAAGTACAAAACCAATGTAAATAAGTTTAATACATAAAAATTAAACATAGATCATAGTATAATTTAGTTTTTGTTTCATTGTAATTAAATTTAAAAATAAATATTTAAGAAAATAGAAATAGGTACCTACGCCGCCAACGCCATCTGGTCTAAGGAATCTTAAAAACTCACAAAACTTATTTTTGAGTTATTATTTTGTTAAACTTAAAAGTTTACTAAATATGTCGGATAGGAATAGAAATCGTTTCAATATTTTAGATAAACATCATTTTCAATTAATATAGGTACTATTATGTTAAATGTCACTAAATATAAAAACGATATTCTACCATTATACGATAGATGGCGCATGTCGGTGATAAAAAATATAAAATTATAATTTTTAAAATTTTAGTTAAATACCCGTGCGAAGCCGGGGCGGGCCGCTAGTATATATATAAATAAATGAAAGACAGGTAAATACAGAGTATGTTGTTTTATTTTGTAAAGTATAAAAATGTTGTTTCAATTTAATTGAATAGATAATAGTAATAATAGATATAATAACTCTTAATAAAAAATGTTTGTCTGTAAAGTCGATTTACGGACGATAAATAATTTTTACGTGTTGACGTCATAAGAAAACATTGATGATAAATTACATACTTTTATGAACGGAATGAATGAATGAATTATTTGTTATCACTGAATTATCATTATTTTGTATAACATATATTTATTATATATTATTATTGTTATGCCATCTGCCCATCTGCAAATGCAATATTACTGTCAATCTCAGGTTGTCTGGCAAAACAACAACTGCTTCACTCCACCCGTTCAATAATATTTATAGATATACATAATTAATACTTATTATTATATGTTTCTTATTTAATCTCAGATAGCCGGGAAGTTGATGGCATGCATATGTTCATGATGACTGACCCGTTGGCGCAGTTTACAGTGACCCTGTTTTCTGCTCCAAGGGTTGTGGGTTCGATTCCCGCCCCGAGTCTGGGTGTAATGTATGTGTATTCATATATGTATTATTTATATGTATATTTATTTAAAAAAAATGTATATCAGTCGGCTGTTACCTAAAACACAGGCATTAGGTTGCCTACCTTACAGACGACCGTGTGTGTGTGTTAAACATATTTATTTATTTATTATTTATACAAAAAAAATACACTCATCAAATACAGAGTTGCACCGTCAACGTCTATCTTGCTTGAAATTCAAATAACATAAGCGCCAATTTTATCGCCAAGAATGGGCGTTGACGTTGAACTTTCAAGTGTAGCCACTCACTTCATCGCGCTAAAATTATCGGAATGTCTACCGCGATGATAGGCATTGACGTTTCCCGCTAGTGTGGCCCCTGGGTGAAGAATACACGAAACGGAACTAAATTCATGTTTCGTAGGTGCGTCGGGGCTTCGCACGCGATTCGCGCGGGAATGTGGAGCGGGCATAAAAATGACCGGCGATATCAAATACTTACCATCACGTAGAAGCACGGTCGTAAACTCGTAAACAAGAAATTTTACTGCGTTAAAAGTAGGATTTAGATAGAATCAGGTCATTGACCATTTTATTTTGTTTTATAACTTGTACGTATATCGTAGGTTCATTACTGATCCGTGCGGTGCAAACGTTGCATAGGTAAGATAAAAAAACTGGTCGATGACAAGTTCATATGTTTCACAGAGTTCCGTTCAAACTACCGTTAAGTTCTTCAATACAACATTACAGACGCAATTTGTTGAGTAAAGAAATACAGACAGTATAATTTCTAACATAAAATTTATTAGACTTTGAAACTTCTATTAAAACAACTTTAAAACATTTTTTAACTGATGAGCAAGGATGTTTTTATTGATTTCAGAAGATTCTTCTCATGTGTATAATTATATACTTTAACAATTTATTAATACAATGTTTCGTTTTTTATGTAAGTTTCGATTATTTCACAACAGCATAAATATTTTACAAATCATCAACAGGAGAATAAATAATATTGGTTACTAATTTAGTATGTTAGCTTTTGCATGTTATGATGCATTTTTTCCAAAACATTAATTTAAAACAACTTTTTGATTTATTGCCCAATACTAATAATATTTTAAAAACCCAATTTGTGAAAGAGAAACATGGAAAAATAAATCTTTAAATACGATTAAAAAAGTAATAGATAAATTTATCTAACTATCTATATCTGAGGTCGCGAACTACGGGTAAGTATTTGTATTCATTTTGATGCAGTTGTACCTACCTATGTTGGTGAGATGAGGCGGAGGCATTGAGGTATAAGGTACTAACGTACAGTACATTTATTACTTCAATGGGCGGAGGTGTGTACGTGATGTTAGTCACGACGCTCAGCGGCATCCCGTCATCAATCAATTTCTCCGAGATAATAATACCACATTTCAGAATTACGTGCCAAAAAAAAAAACGGTCCGATGCCCAGTATCTACAGCTTTTTTTCCGCTTCGTAAGTAAATTATATTACAATTAATTATTATCTTATCATCTCGATTTATCGTTTGAATATTAAAGCGTTATCTTTAACAGTTACAAAGTATTTTACGTTCAAAGATGAAAAAATCCCACCAACACACACACAGGTACTCGGCTAATTTTAATTAACCCTTAGAGCGCGAACCGTCAATAAATCGACTCTTATTAATGCGTATAAATTGCGGAGCGTCGGAATATAGACTATTGCGCAGTTTGATTTTAGGTATCGATCTTTTACGAAAATCAATCTACATTTGAGGAAAATATTTAATATTTTGTGCACAGTTAATCAATAAGGTACTTTTTTTCAAAAATCCTTTCGCTAAATTGCGAAATATAAAGGGTTAAGAATATACAGATGAGACCGGATATGATTTATACCTTATAATCTAAATGAAAAGTATTTAATTAAAATTTTACTCTAAGTTAGTACCTACACAATTCTAAGGCATCACTGAATGTCGAGGAGATAATATGAAATATCGACCGGTGACGTCATTACAACAGATTCATAAAAATACAAATTAATCTATTGAAAACTAAAGTTAACTCGGCTTTTATCTCTTTCTATTAATATTATTTATAATTAAACATTTTAAAAACTTATTTGTATTATATTTGTCTTCGTCGCTATAAAAGTTACTTAGTTATAAAAATATCGAATAATACAACTAAATAATATTCTAACATAAAAGGATATCAAAAATTAGTTGTAAATAATTTAAGAATTATATAATACCCACTGAAAATTTATTCACAATTCAAAACTTGAATATAATTTTGTACTTAACATAACTTTTATGTTACATAAATATAATACTTCACTAAATTACTAAAATAATTACTTCTATGTTTTCATTATTTAATACCATCTACTATTTTTTTATAAGCACGTGTTTATTGTACGTTAATTGCGTCGTAATTACTTACGAAAACTGAATTTAAAACTTTGTTCTAATTAAAAAAGGGGTACAAAATACCGAAGACACTTTTGTACTGACGAAAGAGCAAAGCTTTCTCAAACAAATTTGTTGTTTACATTCATCGAGTTACGATTATTCACCAATTCGAACACAAAACGCAATGAAGAATTATCAAAAGGCACTCACCCTGTGCCTGGGGACCATGGCGGCCGTCAGCGCGCAGGTAACCACTAACGCGATCAGTATTCGGTTCATCATATTTTAACTTAACTTGTGCCGGTATCGGTAGTTAAAATTACGATTTAAAGTTTTAACAAAAGGCGTGCGGTGCGCGCTTTGGCGGTGCGTGATGAAGTGTCAGCGGCGGGCGGGCGACCGGCAGTTATAAGTAGGCTGGAGTGGCCCTACTGCTGCGCCTGCGCGCTGCCGCGTGCAATGCCATATTTTGCTAATGGAGAAGTTACACTATATACGAGGCGCTCATTGAAACCCTCAAAAACACGATACCACCATTGGTATAATTAATCAGGAATTGCTGAAACTGATTAGGAATAAGGTAAGTGGCAGATACTACAGACCGCCCCTACTCGGACCTCGATGCTCATAAAGAATATCTTGAAACTTTGACTTTGACCTCTTCGTACTAAGTCATGCCGTAAAACCATTACGACTTACTTGTTAGTTAAGAGAAGTTATCATTTGTTGTTATTGCGATTTAAATGAATGGACAAGCGTATGTATGTGAGTATATTTGTGATAACCGATGATACGCAGGCAGTCGATCAATAAACATTTAGTTGTTTGTTATTCTATTCGGGTGCTACGAGATCGATGATCTTTAATTGACAAATCGTAACGTTTCAATAACATTTTCTTAGTAAACAACATTATGCTATTAACGTTCGAAAATATTCAAGAGTTGAATATCAATGTTTTTAACGGAACACGTGTCTAAAATGCTTATTGTTTGTGGGAATATATAGGTATAAGTACACATAAGCGATATTTCAATTAAAGCAGCAACGTGCTAAATCGAGTAAATCGTTAAATTAATTAGAATTTTAAATTTCCATTTGTTTATGTGACTTTGTTTTTCTAATAATTGAAATAAATTTTATGTATTAATTTGTAACAAATAGTGGTAAATATTTTTCTAATGAGAGAAGCGCGCCCGCCCTCGGCTCACGCGAGCCCTGATGAGGCGAGTAGCGGAATTGCATCATCCGACAGTGCACAATGCTCTCCGAAGCTAAATAAAGTTTTAACGCTAGTTGTTGCATTGGGAATACCCTTTTATTAGCGACTTTTTTATAATCAATGTAAATCAAACAATTCTGAATGGAATAAAGGTACTGATTGTAAGAATAATATTCTAACGTAACTTAAAAAGTAAAAGTATGTATGACGAGCGTTTTACTATAGGTATTATATAATTGTTTTACTAAGTAGACAAAAATTATTGCAGATCTACCGAGCCGACGCAACACGCACTTTATTTTAACATTGTACTTTATTAAATAGGCAACCTGTTCTTAATATTTCTATGATAACAAGACTCGCCCTGGCTTTGTGGTGTGGAAATTATTATTTATTATAGGTAAGGCAGGGACGGCATGCTAGCTGAAACTTTCGCCGAGATATATAGGGTAAACTATACAATGATTGGCACTTTAAGGATTCTCTGATCTTTAAGATTTCTTCAAGATATGATCCGATGTTCTATATTTTATTGAGCACTACTAAATGTTTCTTTGGTCTATGTTTGCTTAAATAAAAAGGTATTTAGTGTTTTATTTATAAGGTTTTAATAAAAATTAAAGAAAATCTCTAAATCGGTCCAAAAGTACATTTATTGGCACCAAAGTTACAATTATTATCACATGAGAATCAGTCATTGGCACTTAGTATTTATTAACATTTTTTATCCATAATTAGCCATTAATTAACACATTTAATTAAAATTCGCTATTATAAAATTTACAATAAATTCAACAGTTATATTTTACTTAAGTTACCATATCTTTAAAAATCTTAATCGGTAAAACTTGCGACTAAGTATCATCAGAACTATCATTGTTTTGATATTTGTTTAAAAAATACTACAGCTCTTTCTCATTACTGAAAGTATCTCTTCTCTCCAACACTTTTTTATGATTAGGTTTAGGCAAGGCGAACTCCTTTGCAAATTTATAATTTTCATAACTAATGACATTCAATTTACTGATAATATCATTAGGATTTGGTTTAGCTAGCTGTATTTAAGATTTAATTTTAATTTTTCTACGTAGTTTCTGAATAAAATTTTCAGTATTTTCTCGTTTAGTAGGAATTTGTTTAGGCATCTTAAGAATAGTTTGTGACTTATTAACTTTTTTATCAGTACTTTTTGTAATAATTAAAGGTACTTTATCAATTACAGTTAAATTTTTAGTTCTATCAGTCATTTTTACAGTGTTATTATTTTCAGTATTTTTTTCTACTACTTTTTTCTTCTTATTAGACTCATGGGCTTTATTTTTTATCTTCTTTTCTTCTCTTTAGCGTTTACGTTTTTCTTTATCGTTTTCTTTTTTCTCTTTCTCTTCATTTTTTTCTATTTCTAACCATTTGCTGCTAGTCAATACAAATACAGGTTTATTTGCTAACTGTCGACCTTTGCGTACAGGTGTCTTATTAGGCCATATTAAACTGAACTTCAAATTTGTTTTTTCTGGAGTGTGATGTTCGTCAATGTTCGCATGTGGGAAGGGTCTTGTAAAATGTCCGAAACAGTCACTTTCTTTCAAGTGTTGTTCAATTTGAATAAACCATTGCCTTATATTGGCTTCGGAAACATTGGCACTTGCTGCTGTTACAGCTTCTGAAGTCCTGATGGAAATTTCTGGATGTCGTTTTAAAAATAAACGATATCAGCCATAACCCGGTTTGTTATTGATTAAAACAATTTTATCGCGGATTTTTATTTAAAAATAGTTCTACACTCAACATTATGTCTTCCTAAATGTGTTAAAAAATACACTAAAGAAGACATATTATGTTTCTTAATATGTCTTCTTTAGTGTATTTTTTTGAATAAGAAGCAGCACCTCTACTTATTTTTGGCATTATGAGAAACTATAAAAAAACTTGAAAATAAATATCTTCGAATTATTAATTATTGGCAGGTACCAATAGTACAATGATTGGCATCAATTAAGTCATCATTAATGATTGGCACCCAACATTTGTATAGTGAATGGCAGTGCCAAAAATTAAACGCGGAGCAAGTTTTATAAAATATAAGAACGTTTTATGTTCCTACACACAATCATATTAATTTGGCGTTTTTATATTAAAAGTAATATAGCATAAACGAAATTCAATGATTGGCATGGGTGCCAATTAATTGTATTTTTGTTTAAAACTTGAACTAGTAAGTAGCACCATATTATTTTGAATTTCTAACAAAAAAATGATGCAATAAACTACTGAAAATCCTTACTTATTACATAACCAAGCATTAAAACATAGTAACCTTCGTTCACTACACGTTGAATTCAAAATAAGAATAGGTTCATCATACCTTGTACCTTGTTGGATCCTTTAAAAAAATCGAATAAATGGCCACAACCACTTCACACCGTTAACACATTTTTATTTAGCGTTGCCAGGTAATCGTGTTAGAAAAGTTAGCGTTGAATTTTAAAAAAGTTCAGATTGTAGATTTAAAAAAATATACTTTTACGCTTTTTATATAACAGCAATCCTTAATATTTTTGTTTAAAATCCAAAGTGCCAATGACTAAAGAGGTGCCAACAATAGTCCAGCTTACCCTATATATATATATATATATATATATATATATATATATATATATATATATATATATATATATATATATATATATATATATATATATATATTATAAGCAAGCAACACGAACGACGTCACCCGAACTGCCTATATCAGCATCGAGCGGATTGGTTGCAACTAGGGGTGTTCATCAGAAAAAATTATCGATAATTTTACTATCGATAATTATCGTATTGAGTTATCGATACTTATCGATAATTATCGAATGAACAGTTATCGATAATTATCGGATAAAAAATTATCGGTAGTGGCGAAAGTTATCGATAATTATCGAATAAAAATTATCGATAGTTCACGATAGTTATCGATAATTATCGGCACAATTTTTGGGACGACGAAAAAAAAAAAAAAAAAAAAAAAGGTCATCCGGCGTCCCGTACTGATATAATCCTCCATTCCCTATCAGAATACCTAAAACAAAAAAAAAAAAACGTCGTCCGCCGTCCCGTATTCATATAATCCTCCATTCCCTATCAGAATACCTAAAAAAAAAAAAAAAACGTCGTCCGCCGTCCCGTATTCATATAATCCTCCGTTCCCTATCAGAATACCTAAAAAAAAAAAAACGTCGTCCGCCGTCCCGTTTTCATATAATCCTCCGTTCCCTATCAGAATATCAAAAAAAAAAAAAAGGTCATCCGCCGTCCAGTATCTAAATAATCTATCGATACTTACCGGATCGCACAAAAATATCGATAATTATCAGATCGGAAAAATTATCGATAATTATCGGATCGCAACAAATTATCGATAATTATCGAATGAAAAGTTATCGATAATTATCGATAATTATCGAATAAACAATTATCGATAATTATCGAATCAAAATTATCGAATAACACTTATCGATAATTATCGATAATTATCGAATGAAAAATTATCGAGTAGTTACAAATTATCGATAATTATCGCACACCCCTAGTTGCAACCTCTTTTCTTTCGCCTCGGCAGGCGTCGAACGTCATTTTCGCTTGTGTCAAATTAATTATAAATTGGTGGTTATTTTGCTTGGTAAAACTGATTTTATTCTGTATAAATGTAAAATTAGATTTGAATATTGAATAGGTTTATTGTGATAGTTTAAGAGATATAGAATACATCATAATTGTAATTTTCGTTATTTGTCTTTTTTTAATAAAACTCACTTCTGGTTCCTAAAAATATATATATGTTTGTGGCAGCGTTATTTTGAAAATGAACTTTTTTGATGGGATTTAAATAGATTTGCTTCATGGCATTCAGCGAATCATATGAATTAACTAGCTTTAAGTATATTGGGGTTGTTTCAAAGGGTCTAGCCGTACTTTCACAGCTAAACTGCCCCCGATAGGAACTTATATCGTAATCGTTATATTGTGGAGGGTAGTTATAGCAATTGATCCGGGAAATATTAGCTCTATATCTTAGTTAATTGAGGAGCTATTTGAAAAAAAGTGTCTGGAGGCGACTTTTTTTCAAAGTGGTATATTTTTGTTAATTTTAAAGCTAGGAAAATAAAACCAATTCCACTTGTTATGGTAGACTTTACAGCTTATTTTATAGCAATTTTCTATGAGCGGAGCCTAATTAATATAGATATGAAAAAATTCAAAAAAAAAATTATAACTGATATCTATCAGATCGAATTGAATTTTGAAAAAAAAATGTCTATACCTGGCCTAAAAACATACCAAGTTTCATAAAAATCCTTAAAGTGCAACATGTTAAAAAAAATTAATATAAGTACACCATAATATTATGACCTTGCTGACGCTTTTAACTTTTTATTTTACAATAATACATTACTTAATTAAATTGTAATACATATTTGATTTTTCAATATTGGACATGAAATATTTAAAAGAGAATGGAATGATCTTTTCTCAGTAATAGATAAATCCATATTAACAAAAAAAGCTTTTTTTAGTAATCGTCACTGTTTTCATTAATTAAAATATGATCGTTATTTATAGAAAAAAAAAAAATGGATAATATTTCTGCTGGGCGAACTATATGAGATTTATTTACGAAACACGGTTTCTGTAAGGAACAAAAGACACTGAACTTTTGCCGGATGATGTGTATACATAACTTCAAATAAACAGACAAAAATACAAATGATTTCTACTTTTAAATATTTTGAGTTCATATTCAATATTATAAATTTTATAACAATTTATACTTAGGAATATGTTTTGGCTTTCAAAATAGAAATAATGAGGATAGAGTTTTTTTTTTAATGTATTACTTTTCCCAAGTAACTTGCGTAGTAACCGAGAAACAAGGACCATAGCAATGAACTGGATATACGTGAAAAAGGTATTGTGGTTCATGGTTCATACATGTTAAGCACACTGAAAACTCAGCTAATAAAAAACTAAATTGTTTTTAAAAAAAATATGTAGATAAAACGTGCCGTCATGTAATCGCGACACTATGATTTAATCAAAAATGAACACACGACAAAATTACTGTAAAAAGTTTATAAAACATTATTTTAACAAACAGTTATTTTAGTTATTATACAACAATTATGAATGTTCTGAGTAACTAACCCCCCCCTCTCCCTCCAGTAAGTTATTCCTTTCTCAACCTACTTCATCTCTACTTTTCACATTATGGAATCTTTGAAGGACACTTTGACCATAATAACAGATTTATTCAAGGCCAGGATGAATGAATTTCAACTGGATTTAATGATTTATAATGATTTAAGAAAATTATTCTCCGGTTACTACGACTTCATTAGCTGCTGACTTCAGTGCTTTAAAAATTTTTATTCTGTCTGCTCTCCCACATCAGCGGCAATTTGAACTTCTGAGAACAACAACTGATCGTCAGGAAATCAAAACTCGGCGCAAAATGTTCCTTTTTCATGGTGTGGCTGAGGAGAAGGCTGAAGATCCATCCGAGCTTATCACCTGTTTTGTTGCTGAACATCTTAAGTTAAGCAACTTCTCAGTACTAGCATTGAGTCTTCATACCGGCTAGACTATACATCTGGCAAGATGCTGCGTCCTAAAATAGTAATTCGTTTTAACGACACTGCAGTCCGAGACAAGATCTGATACGCCAAGACTAAGTTGATAGGGACTGGTAACACGCTACCTGCATTTTGAACCATGGGGCGTCATGATGCATTCTTGGAAGCTAGGGAGCGTTTTGGGATCAACAAGTGTGGGACGCGTGAAAGCACTATCTTCGTTTCACGTTTGAAACGCAGCATCGTTCGCAAATTCTAGATTCTTGATGTCTTAACAGATGAATGCCGTTTGTTTCTCGGCAGACTAGAATAGGACCAACCCATCCTTTGCCTAGGGTGTCGTAAAGGGCGACTAAAGGCAACTAAAGCTGCATAGCAGCAACGCAGCCTCCTCGAAGAGTTTGAGCGCCTGTCCGAGTGAGCAATTCAGCGCTCAATTTATTCATGGATGGACACAAAGAAAAGAAAGCGCATAGGGCCGCTGCCTGGGGGACGCTAAGGCGCGTCTGGAGCTGGCGCTGGACGTGGCAGCATCCGAACCGCCAGCAACCCCCGCCGACCGGCACCACCATTTAGCCGGTCTACAATCAGGCGGTAGCTTCATGCCTACCGCGAAGGTGCAATGCCCAAGTGCGCGGGGCGTAGCACAAGAGAGAGTGCCCTATGGGGCTGCCGCCTGCGGGCTACGGAGCAACGTACGCGGTACCCGTGGTCCGCATTGTAAGGGCGGGTGAGGGCGCACGGCGGATTATTTTAGTGGCGGTAGCTTCATACAAGCCAAAAAGCCGAGCTTGCCCTACTTCAAATTCCGTACCGACCGAAAACATTGACTTTCATATTTAAATTTTCGCGCGCCAATTCTTTCACTTCGTTTTGTTTTTTATCTATGACTATTATAAGTAGTGTCCGAACGCGCCGCGCCCGCCGGCCGCCAATTACTACGTAGCGTTGACGGCTCTATGCATCTCGCTCACACTCATTGGCTTGCAACGGGGCTTCGCGAGCGTGTATTTCTGCACCGTTCTAACCTATGAAAAAGTGCTATGTCTATAGATATAATTACTGTGTGTTTCTATAGCAATTAGTATGGAGCAATAAGCCCGGCTTTCACTAAGAAGTTAGTCACAAACTAGCGCCACAGTATTAGCGCCACGAAGTTGGTTTTTGTTTTCAAATTTCACGGTACATGTCAAAGAGTGTAAATATTTATAATGATGATATACATTTTGGATAGAATCAGGCGTTACTTTGCGGAAGTTCATGATTAGCAAGAAAAGGTTAAAATTATTTTGCTATAATCCGCCAACAGCAGAATCTGTATGGTCAAACATGTAATTAAAAGCTAAGCACCGCTCACCTTCCCAACCAAGCAAGAAAGCCAAGTTTCCAAGCAAGCAATACCACCACCATTCACATGCACCACCACACAAGACTCTAACACTACTCTCGACGCACGTTTCGCTCCGACACCGGAGCATCCTCAGGAGATATCGACTTTACAATGCTGTATTGTCTAGTGACGTTCGTGGCAAATGCGCGGTCTTATATACCGTTTGTTACCCCTATACCTGTTGCCCCGCCCATTACCCCCCTCCCCCCTGAACCCCTCGCACCCCCCCGTCCCCTTCAAACAAACGAAGCAATGGTGAACTTGAAACGTTAACTTGTTCATTTAGCAATTTAAACTGATTATTATTATTATGTTTTATTATTTCTAATTGTTCCAACATACTCAGTCGAAGCCCTTTATCGCAAGTGTGTAATATTTTATATGAATGGTCCGATGATAATTTGTGTCCACTATCAAGGAGATGTTTAGCGAAGTGTGATTTTTGGGGTTGGTTGTTCCTAACCGCGGCTATATGTTCTTTGTAACGTGTTTCAAATTTACGACCCGTTTGACCAATATATGTGGCTTTACAGTCTGAACATTCGAGTTTATAAATGCCAGATTTTTGTTTATTGTTTACTTTATCTTTCCCGTTGCAAATGTTTTTAAGTGTATTATTTGTCCTAAATGCTACATGTATATCATGCGCTTTAAGTGTCTTCGCAATACGCTCCGATACTGTTCCAAAATAAGTTAAACTTGATTTGTATTTATTAATTTTATCAGGTGCTGTTGAGTATAAATCTTTTTTGATCCGCATCGATTTTTGTTTTTTTATTATATTATTAACAATGTTATTGTTGTACCCATTAGCTTGTGCCATGTGATAAATTAGATTTAATTCTTTTAAATAATTTTCTTTTGTGAGTGGGATAGATAGCAACCTATGGACATAACTATGGAACGCTGCGAGTTTATGCTGCCAAGGGTGACAGGATGAAGCTGGTATGGTTGTGTCTGTGTATGTGGGTTTCCGGAAAATTCCAAACTGATGTTTATTATTAACGCGGGTTATAGTTAGATCGAGGAAGTTTATTGAGTGATTTTGTTCTAATTCTGATTTGAATTTAATTTTTGGGTGTATATTGTTTAGGTTTTTGACAAATATGTCTAATTGTCTGTCTGTCCCTGTCCAACATATAATTATATCATCTACATATCTGTAGTAATACAGAATGTTGTTATTTTTGACAATATGTTTATTTTCAAAATCATCCATGAAGATATCTGCCATTAGAGGACTTAGTGGTGACCCCATAGCTAATCCCTCTTTTTGTTGATAAAATTGGTTATTGAATTTGAAGTAATTTTGTTTCATGCATAGTTTGGTTAGTTCTATTAACTCTGTTATTTCGTTGGCATTTGTGTGATTATTTTTTAACAATTTGGTAAGAATGTTTAGGGTTTCTTTAACTGGGACATTGGTGAACAAGCCACATATATTGGTCAAACGGGTCGTAAATTTGAAACACGTTACAAAGAACATATAGCCGCGGTTAGGAACAACCAACCCCAAAAATCACACTTCGCTAAACATCTCCTTGATAGTGGACACAAATTATCATCGAACCATTCATATAAAATATTACACACTTGCGATAAAGGGCTTCGACTGAGTATGTTGGAACAATTAGAAATAATAAAACATAATAATAATAATCAGTTTAAATTGCTAAATGAACAAGTTAACGTTTCAAGTTCACCATTGCTTCGTTTGTTTGAAGGGGACGGGGGGGTGCGAGGGGTTCAGGGGGGAGGGGGGTAATGGGCGGGGCAACAGGTATAGGGGTAACAAACGGTATATAAGACCGCGCATTTGCCACGAACGTCACTAGACAATACAGCATTGTAAAGTCGATATCTCCTGAGGATGCTCCGGTGTCGGAGCGAAACGTGCGTCGAGAGTAGTGTTAGAGTCTTGTGTGGTGGTGCATGTGAATGGTGGTGGTATTGCTTGCTTGGAAACTTGGCTTTCTTGCTTGGTTGGGAAGGTGAGCGGTGCTTAGCTTTTAATTACATGTTTGACCATACAGATTCTGCTGTTGGCGGATTATAGCAAAATAATTTTAACCTTTTCTTGCTAATCATGAACTTCCGCAAAGTAACGCCTGATTCTATCCAAAATGTATATCATCATTATAAATATTTACACTCTTTGACATGTACCGTGAAATTTGAAAACAAAAACCAACTTCGTGGCGCTAATACTGTGGCGCTAGTTTGTGACTAACTTCTTAGTGAAAGCCGGGCTTATTGCTCCATACTAATTGCTATAGAAACACACAGTAATTATATCTATAGACATAGCACTTTTTCATAGGTTAGAACGGTGCAGAAATACACGCTCGCGAAGCCCCGTTGCAAGCCAATGAGTGTGAGCGAGATGCATAGAGCCGTCAACGCTACGTAGTAATTGGCGGCCGGCGGGCGCGGCGCGTTCGGACACTACTTATAATAGTCATAGATAAAAAACAAAACGAAGTGAAAGAATTGGCGCGCGAAAATTTAAATATGAAAGTCAATGTTTTCGGTCGGTACGGAATTTGAAGTAGGGCAAGCTCGGCTTTTTGGCTTGTATGAAGCTACCGCCACTAAAATAATCCGCCGTGCGCCCTCACCCGCCCTTACAATGCGGACCACGGGTACCGCGTACGTTGCTCCGTAGCCCGCAGGCGGCAGCCCCATAGGGCACTCTCTCTTGTGCTACGCCCCGCGCACTTGGGCATTGCACCTTCGCGGTAGGCATGAAGCTACCGCCTGATTGTAGACCGGCTAAATGGTGGTGCCGGTCGGCGGGGGTTGCTGGCGGTTCGGATGCTGCCACGTCCAGCGCCAGCTCCAGACGCGCCTTAGCGTCCCCCAGGCAGCGGCCCTATGCGCTTTCTTTTCTTTGTGTCCATCCATGAATAAATTGAGCGCTGAATTGCTCACTCGGACAGGTGCTCAAACTCTTCGAGGAGGCTGCGTTGCTGCTATGCAGCTTTAGTTGCCTTTAGTCGCCCTTTACGACACCCTAGGCAAAGGATGGGTTGGTCCTATTCTAGTCTGCCGAGAAACAAACGGCATTCATCTGTTAAGACATCAAGAATCTAGAATTTGCGAACGATGCTGCGTTTCAAACGTGAAACGAAGATAGTGCTTTCACGCGTCCCACACTTGTTGATCCCAAAACGCTCCCTAGCTTCCAAGAATGCATCATGACGCCCCATGGTTCAAAATGCAGGTAGCGTGTTACCAGTCCCTATCAACTTAGTCTTGGCGTATCAGATCTTGTCTCGGACTGCAGTGTCGTTAAAACGAATTACTATTTTAGGACGCAGCATCTTGCCAGATGTATAGTCTAGCCGGTATGAAGACTCAATGCTAGTACTGAGAAGTTGCTTAACTTAAGATGTTCAGCAACAAAACAGGTGATAAGCTCGGATGGATCTTCAGCCTTCTCCTCAGCCACACCATGAAAAAGGAACATTTTGCGCCGAGTTTTGATTTCCTGACGATCAGTTGTTGTTCTCAGAAGTTCAAATTGCCGCTGATGTGGGAGAGCAGACAGAATAAAAATTTTTAAAGCACTGAAGTCAGCAGCTAATGAAGTCGTAGTAACCGGAGAATAATTTTCTTAAATCATTATAAATCATTAAATCCAGTTGAAATTCATTCATCCTGGCCTTGAATAAATCTGTTATTATGGTCAAAGTGTCCTTCAAAGATTCCATAATGTGAAAAGTAGAGATGAAGTAGGTTGAGAAAGGAATAACTTACTGGAGGGAGAGGGGGGGGTTAGTTACTCAGAACATTCATAATTGTTGTATAATAACTAAAATAACTGTTTGTTAAAATAATGTTTTATAAACTTTTTACAGTAATTTTGTCGTGTGTTCATTTTTGATTAAATCATAGTGTCGCGATTACATGACGGCACGTTTTATCTACATATTTTTTTTAAAAACAATTTAGTTTTTTATTAGCTGAGTTTTCAGTGTGCTTAACATGTATGAACCATGAACCACAATACCTTTTTCACGTATATCCAGTTCATTGCTATGGTCCTTGTTTCTCGGTTACTACGCAAGTTACCTGGGAAAAGTAATACATTAAAAAAAAAACTCTATCCTCATTATTTCTATTTTGAAAGCCAAAACATATTCCTAAGTATAAATTGTTATAAAATTTATAATATTGAATATGAACTCAAAATATTTAAAAGTAGAAATCATTTGTATTTTTGTCTGTTTATTTGAAGTTATGTATACACATCATCCGGCAAAAGTTCAGTGTCTTTTGTTCCTTACAGAAACCGTGTTTCTACAAAAGCTCAAATTTTATCTACACAAATTATGTGTATGTAAATCTGGTCCTTTTCAACTTTAGTAATCTCTGTAAAATTTATATCCTTTCGTGTGATAATACTTATATTAATATTTTTTATTAACATACTGTATACGTGATCCAAGAGTGCGAAAGTTTTTTAGGAAAATACCATAAAAATTCTTTCTTACAGCTTCTCTTAGCAAATCTGTTTAAATTATATATAATATATTTTGCATAACATAGCTCTGATATCCTTGTAAGCTGGTAGAGATATATGAGAAGTTACATATAAGTATTCTCTATACCAAATAAATAATATATTTACAGAGTTAGAGAAAAATAAAAACCTATTTGTAATAATATTACACATACATTGCGTAACTACAATCTTATGTTTATCTATAAATTGAGTCAGTTTAATTTTAGACACTGAACCCAAACACCTGATGATCTTTTCATGGCTGTCTGACAAGCGTCCCTGCGCGATCCGATCGTACAGGTGACCCGGATGAGTTGGCTCACTATTGCAGTTCACTGCCCTATCAAATCTATTAATGGATTATTGTTAGCTGCAGTGTGTTATTATCTCTTAAGCCATAGATTGATAAAGAAAAACCTTTAATTTTTAGTCGGTAGATTACGCTTATACTATTATATAATTATTAATAAATATTATATTATTATATAAGTATTAAATTAAAATACGTTAACATTAAATAAATCTATATAATATTTTTACCTATATTAAAATTGTATCACATTTGAAAACTAGTTTTAATTTGAAGATAAGTGTGTCGAAAATAAGTAAGTTTCTTATATCTAATGGACACGTACATAGTTGCTTGAATATTATAATAATTCTAATCCATTTTGTCATCATTCATTTCATTCTAATTTATCTAGTGAGATGGCAATGCAATGCAATGTGGCCACTGTAAAACGATCGCAGACAGCAGGGCGGCGGCGGCGCGGCGACCACAACCGCACATACGAGTATGTGCCGGCATCACGTCCGCAATCAATACTTGTTAACGATGTGTAATTGTTCCCATCTTACATACTCGCTAAGGTGACCAAAGGTCGAACTTTCCAAAAGATAATCTTTAAGTGTTAAACTAACGTACCTATTAACAACAAAAATAATAGGGGATTGGCCAAATTTTCAGAAAATGTTTTAAATTAATCTTTATGGATACTTATTCCCATAAAAAACTAAAATTAATTTTTTATAGCCTTTTAGGTACTCAATATCATGTTTTAATATTGTTTGTTTAAAATTTCCGCCAAAACGCCACGTTATGTCATCTGAGAGCGCGTGACGTCATCTGTGGTTATAACAAAACAGCTGCATGAGCATAAGTTCGCTAGAAGTTTTGTTTCGTGGAGTAGATTTTTTATTTGTTCTTATAGAACGAAAAAAAACGTCGCACGTGTGCAGTACAATGTATGCACACATCGAAAGTTATCCAAATAAAATATTCATTTTATGTGCCAAGAAAAGCAGATACATATACGAAAAAAATGGTTAGACTTAGCGAGTAGAAAATGCGACGAAATGAATTTAACCAATTTACAATACTTTTGTGAAAATCATTTTGACGTAAATGTACAGTAATTACTACAAATAAATAGAATGAAATGTGCTTACATTAATTTGTAGTAAATAGGTATATATTGTTTTCTCTATACGGTCAGCTACTAATTATAGATTATTTTTTTTGTATTTTTTTTTGTAACACTAAATAATGTGATATGTGTTGACAGTATTCTATTTGTGACGACCATTCTGGTGTAGTGGTGCGAGTAGTCGCCTCAACGCCCCGCGCCGGCGCTCGCGAGCTCGATTCCCGCTCGAGACAGATATTTGTATTTGTACAAATGTTTGTTTCCGATCTGGGTGTGTGTCCTTGTGGTTCTCCCCACCGTGCCTCGGAGAGCACTTGAAGCCATCGGTCCCGGTTGTTATCATATACATCTAATAGCGATCGTTACTCATAGTAGGATATTATCCGCCAACCTACAGTGGAGCAGCGTGGTGGATTAAGCTCCAACCCTTCGTCTATATGGAGAAGAGGCCTTCGCTCAGCAGTGGGTCATTTACAGGCTGATACAGTAAAGTACAATACATATATTGTACAATGCAGTACAATTTACGTACGAGCAAGACGCAATATATATATACGGACGGACGCGGGAGTGACAGAGACAGGTCAATGTACGAAATTGTTTCTGCTTCGCGATCCGACTATAGTACCCGTGCAGTCAATGATTGCCCACCCATGACGTCACGCATTGGTGTTTCAGTACAGTTTAAAAATATTGAAAATAACAACATTTTATTTCTTAATTTAAAAATATTTTAATGAATTATATTAAATTATTATTAGATAAATAATCATAGAACAACATATTTATTTTATCTAAGCACATTTTAGATTTTAATCTGATTACTGTCCGATCCTCTGTTGTAACTTAATTGTATAATTATTGTAATAAAAATTTGAAATTATAGGTAATTGTTACTATTATATTAGAAAGTATACTGTTCTCTTATATTTACGCGAATTTTACTCATTTAATTAAAAGTCTATATCGGATTTTATCGCGTTTATTTAAAACTTCACAGTTTAACAATATTTTAATTTTTTCCCCGAAGTTTCGGACTCTTTACAGCGTCCATGGTCTCGGGGGACTGAGGTGGTGGGTGTCTGAATAATGAATTAATTGTTACATACCCCGCTTTTTATACAATTTTAAATTATTACTTCTAACCGTTCCTATTCACGCAGCATTCTGAACTAACTTCTAACTTATTGTGTCTGAAAGTCGTGCTGTGTTTTTATTTTCCTTGGGTTCAATTAATTTCAGTACTGGCTCGCAAGCTGGCGGTACGTTCCGACCATTCTTTCTATTGAAATTAGGGTGTTTTTTGATTTCAATAGCCTCGCAAATCATCCTTGGTAGGAATCGGTGATCTTTAGCGAGAATTTGGACTTTATCAAATCTGATATAGTGGTTGGTATTATACTTATTGAGTATGTTTATACACAGCAGACTTTGTCGACCGTTGGTGTTTAATGTCAGCTATGTGTTATTTGATACTCCGTTTAGTTTGTCCTATATGTATATGAGAGACAAAAATCACAGTCTAATTTGTAGACCCCTGCATCTCGTAAAGATATTTGTCATTTGACAGATGGTAATAATTGACTTATCTTCGTTGGCGGCTTGTAGTAAGTTTTGATTGAAGCTTGCTTCAAGATGTAGCCAATCTTGTCAGTGACTCCTTTAACATATGGTAGTATAGTAGGCTGGCGCTCAACTGTGGCATGCTTATTCCTCCGGGATCCGTGACGCTGACGCGGTGCTCGGAGCTTGTTGTCTCGCAGTACCTGCTTGATGTGCTGTAGCTCTGCGTCCAGGTGTTTCTCGTCACAGATCCCGCGAGCACTCTGAAACAGAGACAAAACAACGGCAGAGGGTTGTCCAGGATGGTGGTGAGAAGCACTATTCCTTGACCGTCGAAGCGCTAGGGCACCAGCCGAGGGCTCTGCTTCATAACAAACATGTAAGCTTGTTCTGTGTTTAAGCCCACGTAGGATTAGATGGTAATGAACGTGCCGGCCAGCTTGCCAGAGGATCCGCATTAATGTCTAAGCGGAAACCGAATTACGACAGGTGCGACAGGTACAAATAATATAGTGGAACATCTTAATAAGGAAGATCATAATATCATCATCATAATACAATCTTAATAAACATCTTAATAAGTACTCACGATATTTTTAGACCTTGCAAAGGCTTTTGATGTTACTGTCACCCTACTATTAGGGAAACTTGAGATTATGGGTGTCAGAGGAAATCAACTACAATTTTTCTGTAGTTACCTTTCGGGCCGATCTCAGCAAACCAGAATTGAAAATTATTACAGTGAAGAATTACCAATCACATACGGCGTACCCCAGGGTAGCATTTTAGGTCCTACGTTATTTTTTTGTATTTATAAATGATCTTTGCAATCTCTCCGTACCTCAAGGTAAAATTGTTTCCTTCGCAGATGACACAGCCTTAACCTTCTTTAATTATAATAATACTTGGTATGAACTTCAGTCTATCGCTCAAGCTGGCTTGAACCTAGTCTTTGAATGGTTATTCACATAGTATCTGACCCTAAATATCTCTAAAACCCATTTTCTATGTTACTCAATTCGCTCCGCATCTCAGCCTACTGCTCCATTAATTATTAAAGTTCATTTTTGCTCAAATAGTTTAAGTCCAAATTGTCACTGCCCAACCATTAATTCCACTAGCAAAATTAAATATCTAGGTATTATTTTGGACCAATACTTAAGCTATAAGGAACACATTGACTTACTAACTGGTAAGATTCAAAAACTATTATTTATCTTTAGACATTTACGAAATATAGCCAGTGCATTTGTAGTTCGTCAGGTATGTTTTGCCTTATGCCAATCAATCATTGCATATTGCATTACTTCTTGGGGTGGCGCTTTAAAAACATATATTAAGCCTCTTGAAATTGCCCAACGAGCCATTCTGAAGGTTGTCACATATCGGCCTATTTTATCTATCCCACAGACACATTATACAAGGATTGTATATTATACTTTACTAGCATAAAAGGACTTCTTATGTTCCCATGGTGCCCGCACGGTGGCCGCGAGCGCTCCGACCGTCACACTGTGGAATATGGCTGAACAAAGGCATATCATAAACCAGTTTTACCAATGACAGAAATAGGCTAATTTTTTATTTTTTTTTAATAGTTCGATAGTCAGACTTTAATATTATGTAAGTATTAATTATGTTTTTGACGCAAATAAATTGTTTTACATGAAGTAATGTTAACCGTTTTTACTAATGAGAAAATTCAACTTCTTTATTTACAGTTTTCAAAAAGATATAGTAAAACATTTTGAAGAGTAAAGTATTGAGTATTATACATTTTTGAAAAGCTCATTTTTAGAAGATTCGTAAAAAATATTGATATATATATATATATATATATATATATATATATATATATATATATATATATATATATATATATTTTTTTTTTTTTGTTGGATTATGTATGTATTTACCAGTGGCGTGCCTAGTAGGTACTTGAGAACAGGGCAAGCCCGACATATATTTTTTGTTTATGATTCGATTTTTTTTTTATAAATTTCATGACAATTTATAAATTCCATGAAATTTTGCAACCCTTCACTCTTCAGTCTTCATAATCATTGCCATCGGCGAGTTTTAACATAGCACACTGAAGGCATGTTACTACTAGACAGAAAATCACAAACATGTCAGCATTGACAAAACCCCACGCGTTCTGTTACAAACCTACACACAAACTAACAAACAAAAAAAAACACATGAAAAGTTAAAGCGCTATTACAGAGGCATTAAAAAAGCTTATGATAGATATCGAAAACTGCACGATTGACTTTTGAAAAATTTATTGGTTCTTAACGTAATAATAATGTAACAAATGAAAATTTCAAGAGTTTACTTTTGAAATTTTCATTTGTTGTTTAACATAATAATAAGATAAAGTAATTATAATTGAAACAAATTTTGTAATTTTGATCTCAAACTCGATGCGAGATTGTAGGTATTACATAGGGTACGTTCGCGGGCCCCTTTTCTAATTGATAATTCATCACTTTTATAGGATTTTTTAATCTATGCATTCCACAGATCACATGCGCGGAAATGATACTTCTTTAATCAAAAACTGAATTTAACTGTCAAACTTTAGTAAATAATTGTTTGCTATTGTTCATAAAAGATAATAAACAAAATTATCTTCTTACATTTATTCACTACTTATTTTAATTAAAAACTGATAAATAAAAAACTATTGCGCATGTCCCATTTCCGTTTCCGCGCATGTGGTCTGTGGAATGCATAGATTAAAAAACCTATAAAGGTGATGAATTATCAATTAGAAGAGGGCGCGCGAACGTACTCATAGGCTACGGCATGAATGATATCATTTTGAATTTTATTCGATAAATAACCAGGCCCCAGTTTACCGCTATCTTGTTGTTGCATATGTTTTTCTAAAAAAAGGTCGTAAAAATATGCAACACCAACAATAAAATTTATTGGAATGAGAGCAACCTACAATCCAATGAGTCTTGTATACTGATCTATTAAACTTTTGTGAGACTTACTTGTTTGCGAAATACACAAATCCGGTGTATTAGGTTATTCCGAAGCTATGTTTTTTTTTTTCCGTGAAAGATAAAGATTTCACCTTTTCCTCGCCTATTAAAACTTTCACATACTTTAAATTCTTACAAGGAACAATAAGATTTCTATCTGAACTCATTTTAAAATCAAAATCACGAAAATGAAAAATGTATCAGTTATCCGCTCAATCACTAAACAAAATGTATATCATCATTATAAATATTTACACTCTTTGACACGTACCGTGAAATTTGAAAACAAAAACCAACTTCGTGGCGCTAATACTGTGGCGCTAGTTTGTGATTAACTTCTTAGTGAAAGCCGGGCTTATTGTTCCATACTAATTGCTATAGAAACACACAGTAGTTATATCTATAGACATAGCACTTTTTCATAGGTTAGAACGGTACAGATATACACTCCGGCGAAGCCCCGTTGCAAGCCAATGAGTGTGAGCGAGATGCATATGGCCGTCAACGCTACGTATTATTTGGCGGCCGGCGGGCGCGGCGCGTTCGGACACTACTTATAATAGTCATAGATAAAAAACAAAACGAAGTGAAAGAATTGGCGCGCGAAAATTTAAATATGAAAGTCAATGTTTTCGGTCGGTACGGAATTTGAAGTAGGGCAAGCCCGGCTTTTTGGCTTGTATGAAGCTACCGCCACTGGTATTTACTATGAAACAACACATGGAGGAAACACAGAAATATCTGAATTTCGTCGAAGCTTTTAACACTTACCGACGTTTTCCGATGCTTTGAAATTAAGGTTTATTTATAGTTAAGATACTCTTGAAAAACTTATCAAAAAATTAGATGCGACTTTTTGCGAATAACGAAGATATATGAAAAAATTTAATACGAGCCTGGGAACGGAAATCGATATCACTTGCGGTTTCCTTTTCAAATTTTGATCAGTACGTTGTGGTATACTTATCAACTAATTGTTTTTACTTTTATAAATTTACTCATAAAATATTTTATTATTCTTGTCATTTTCTCTTGGAAAATAGATATTACAAAAAATCCCACGTTTTAAATCAGTATAAAAGTCGCTGTAAAAATATATTTTTTTAATACAAATTCAGTTGTTGCTTCATCAAGTACCTAACGATAACTTTGTTCTTTAAAATGTCTACTTTTAATTGTTCTAAACGTGAGTTAATAGTGTCATACATAGAAGGTGGAAAAACAACCGCGGCACTAGCAACATTTTAAAAAGACAAACAAGTTTCTGAAGACAACCTATGTTTTATTATCGGCAATATTCAAAGAAATATCATATCTTCCTTTAATAAACGCTGCAAAAAAAGCAGGGCGTAAAAGGACAATTTTTTTAAGAAATAATGCCAATTGGTTCGATTCCGAATATTCCGTGACTATACCGACACCAGAAAACGTGCCAACCGACTCTACACCATCTTCTTCTATTGGAAAACGAGGAAGGCCGTGTGTGTTATATGAAGACTCTTCAGAATCAAGCAAAATAAGGAAAAATACTATTTAGCTAAAAGAATAAGGCATAGATCATATTCTAGATGCATATTTGCAAGGATTGCGTTCGATAGGAGAGGATTTGGAGTCAAAACTTGTCGAAGAATCAAGGTTGGCTGATACCGAAAAAAAAACTGTTTTAATGAAACAGTTCTGTAATGAAAATATAATAAAAAAGCTAACAGATGAAGAAGTGTTAAGTGTTTTCATCGACTTAGATCTGACTAAAGGACAATATATCTATCTCAAGAATGTTACAGATGAAAGAAACTATTTTATATTTCCACCGTACTACAAAATACAAGATATGAAAAATACATGCTATCTACCTTCTTCGACCATCGTTCCACATGTACCATATGCGGAGCTACTCCCAGGCAAATGACTGATTTGACTAAAGTATCAGAGAGGCCTGAAAACGAAAATGCTGATCAATACGGACTATCAACATTACATGCCTGGATTCGTTGTATGGAAATGATTTTGCATATATATCATATAATCTTTCATTTCAAATGTGGAGAAAAACAAAGGCTCAAGTAAGAATAGGAGGTCCAAGTACAAAAGCGATTTCGCGAGGAGTTAGGATTAAACATAGATAAACCACGACAAGGGACAGGGAATAGTAATGATGGAAATACAGCAAGAAGGTTTTTTTACAATGCGGCCTGTACCTACTGCTGAAATCGCAGGATTTGACATTGATTTAATTACACGATTATACATAATTCTGCAAGCTTTGTCTCCTGGTGTAATGATAGATAGCAAAAAATTTGGTAACTATGCTTTGGAAACTGCGAGATTATTTGTGAACAAAATATGTAATTGGTATTACATGCCATCATCTGTTCACAAAATTTTAATTCACGGAGAGAGTGTTATAAACCATTTCTTGGTGCTACCAATTAGACAGCTTTCAGAAGATGCTCAGGAGTCACGAAATAAGGATTATAAAATGTTTCGCCTGCATCATGCTCGGAAATGCTCTCGAACAGCTACAAACGAAGATGTGTTTCATACATTACACATCTGAGCCTTATATAACGAGCATAAGAAAACCATGTGCAAAAATTGTTAAGGAGCTAGACGAAGACTCTTTAAATCTGCTCAATGTTAACGAAATCATTTTAGATCCTGAAGCTCCTTAGATGTAAATAATGTAAGCATAAGCTGCAATCAGAAATTGCATTATATAAAATTTTAACGAAATATTTACAAAGATATTTATATTTTTTTTAATATTTAAGGTAATATATGCATACTGCACCATTCATAATAATAGGGGATCGGACAGTAATCAGATTAAAATGTAAAATGTGGTTAGATAAAATAAATATACTGTTTTACAATTATTTACCTAATAATAATTTAATATAATTCATTTAAATATTTTTGAATGAAGAAATAAAATGTTGTTATTTTCAATATTTTTAAACAGTACTGAAACACCAATCACAGTGCGTGACGTCATCTGTGGACAATCATTGACTGCATGGGTACTATCTACTTAGTTTACTCAGTTATTTCCATAATTTTGTTGATATTATAAAAGTTGCTAACAGATTATTGATAAATTAGGATACGGTTATCGATTTAAAAGCTGTCACGTGGTGTTTAACCAGTTTTTTATAATGAAAACAGGATTTACGAAAGCCGACAATCGAAATCTTCCCAGAGTGAATACGTTTCTGATTTGCAATTTCTTTGCAAGTAATTTAGACTTTTGTGACAAAATTTGTGTTTTGAAATGTGAAAACTTCTGTATTACTATTATAAATATATAATAATATATTATTTGCTATAAATACCTAGGTACTTGAAAAAATACCTCCTTGAAAAACGAAGGCCTCTTCTCCATATAGACAAAGGGTTGGAGCTTAATCCACCACGCCGCTCCATTGTAGGTTGGCGAATAATATACTACTTAGGTACTACGAGTAACGATCGCTATCAGGTGTATATGATAACAACCGGGACCGACGGCTTTACGTGCTCTCTGAGACACGGTGGGGAGAACCACAAGAACATACACCCAGACAGGAAACAAATATTTGTACAAATACAATTATCTGTCCCGAGCGGGAATCGAACCCGCGAACCCCCGGCGCGGGGTGTTGAGGCGACTACTCACACCACTACACAAGAACGGTCGTCGCAAGTAGAATACTGTCAACACTATATCACATTCTTTAGTGTTACAAAAAAAAAAAAATAACAAAAAGAAAAAATCTATAATAGTAGTTGACCGTAGAGAGAAAACAATATAATATATTAACTAAAAATTAATTTAAGCAAATTTTCTTTTTTTTTTGTTTGTAGCAATTAATGTATATTTACGTGAAAATAATCTTCACAAAAGTAATTATTATTCAGTAATTAAAATTGGTGAATTCATTTCGCTGCATTTTCTACTCGCTAAGTCGAACCATTTTTTTCGTTTATCTGCTTTTGTGTTCGTAAATTGAGGTACTGCACACCAACGATATTTTTTGCCTTCCATAAGAACAAATAAAAAATCTACTCCACGAAACAAAACTTCTCGTGAACTTATGCTTATGCAGCTGTTTTGTTATAGCCCCAGATGACGTCACGCGCTCTCAGATGATATAGCGTGGCGTTTTGGCGGGATTTTTAAACAGACAATATTAAAACATGATTTTGAGTACTTAAACGGCTATAAAAAAATAAATTTTTATTTTTTATGCGAATAAGTATCCATAAAGATTAATTTAAAACACTTTCTGAAAATTTGTCCGATCCCCTATTATTCAATATTAGTAACCTTTATTGTATAACTGCTTTTAAGAAATATTATACGAAATTTATCGAAATAAAATAATAAAAGAAATATATACCATTTAAACAGATTGTGACTTAAATTCATTTAAACAAAATAACACGTGAACCCAGAATAACGAAACTTAATTGATATGAATCTATATCGACGCGTTGGCGCAGTAGTCACAGCAACTGGCTGATGCGCTAGCGGTCGCGGGTTCGATCCCCGCACATGACAAATATTTGTATAGGCCATACAGATGTTTGTCGTGGTCTGGGCGTTTGTGCTTGTGTATTGTGTGTGTTTCCGGACCCCCGACACAGGATTCATATCCTACTGGGGGCCGTTGAGTGTAAAACGTTTATATATATATTACTTTATTTTAAAACAAAATTTGATAGTTATATCTATAATATTTACGAAGTTATAGATTTTTGATCCAAAAAGGACCCAACTATTTCAACAGTGCGTCGGGGCTGCATCACGGTTGTATGCGTCGGCGATCCCGGGCGCCCCACTACGACGATGAAGGCACCGCTGGGTTTTAGTGGGTATTCTGGCTCCGCAGTCAGCGAGTCTCACATACCCGTCGACTTTACAGCGGCGGGATTCGTAAATGTATTTCCCAGCGTCAAAAAAATGTAAGGTTTTCTACCATCACATCTGAGGGTCAGATATACAAAAAAAAAAAGGTTGTTATGATGATGATGATGACTTAGAAAAATGTTGTAAAAGAGCGGTAAGACACATCGTAGAAAAAAGGCACAACAGTAGACCATTTTAGGTTGATAAAATACAGTAGGTAAATTGTAATAGTACCTACCTAATTCGCGTCTCCATCGCTCAAATACATAGAAGAAATAATAAAACAAATATGTTATTAGACGTTTCAGAGCAATTAGCGATAATTTAATTTAAATGCAAACATGGAAGAAATTAGGATAACATAATACAAAATAAAAATTTTTAAAAGCATTTATTAAATATCAATCAGACACTAAAACTAATGATTGTCGATTCGACAATTGGCCTTATTATCATCATATGGCTTTATTATGTCACATTACATACAGATAAAAAATTACTTAATGTATATAGGAACTTTAACATGACGTGCTTATTCATCTCGTTTAAAAATTAAAATGAAGAATAAAATTAAAGGCTTAATAAATGATACATAATCTAATAAGTACAGTTGTCTATTACATTACCGACATTAGATAAGCTTAACAAATAACAAATATGGTGCAAATAATTTCTTTAACATAAGCAAGGTGGATTAAGTGGAATAATAAATTGTAGACATACATAATATACGCACAATATTTTATAACCTTAGGACTAAAATAATTTGGCAATGCAAATCATAATTAAATTTTATTTTTTATATATGAATCAGAATCGTGTCGTGTTGCAACACATACATATACGAGTTAATTATTAGATGAATCAAACAACCTTCTGTAGAAATATTTTATTGGTAAATAAATAGCTTTTACTCGACCGTGGAAATAGACGATAGGGTCTTATTTTTAAGTTGTCTATGATAAATGTCGCGTGTGAACAAGCGACGTCCGCCGACGAAAGCCGGTATCCCAGCGCTCGCTAGCTTTTAGGTGTATTGTCAGGATTGGTGTTATCAGGCTTGCATAGATACACGAAAGCGTTCGCAGTGTCGTCATCTTGAGCACTCAAGCATAATTCTCCGCGCCGACAGTAACAACTTGAAAAGAAAAAAGGTACATAAATGGTAATACTGAAATAAAATTAGATGATGAAAAATATTAGTCTTATCGTTATAATCAAAATATTAATAAGCTAATATTTATATTAATAAGCTAATATTTTTAACCACACGAGGTCATTTAAAAAGAAGGAATAACAAAATTGTAACTCCAAGTTTCCGACTGCGCAAAGTAAACGCCTTCTTTCTGAGTTATGGTATTCGCATGTATAATAAAATCTCACAAACAATTTTAGAATTGTCTTAACATAAATTTATTTTATTTAGGATTGTTTGAACGTATTTAAATTTTATTTGGGCAATTTTTTTTATTTTTGTTTCTGAATCTAATAGAAGAATCGAAGGTAAATTTGGCAAGTTACAGCGGTTTGAGCGACCGCGCGTCGTAAACGACTCTGCGCACAGTAAATTTCTTAATATTTTTTTACAATGATAAATGTGTCTTTTTTTTCACAAAAATCACGTTTTTAACTTCAGAGTTCGCAAAAATCGAAAAATTTAATTTTTGAACCCCCCTCTCCGCTTCACCTGGGGAAAACCATTTACTAACGAAAAAACTTTCATTATTTTATCAAATGATCGAATATCGAGTTAGGATGGTCACCGCCATTAAATATTTTTTCGCGGCGCCTCGCAACAATTGCTGCCGTGCCTTTATTTTTGTATACAGTATTTCTCGATGAATTTTTTTTCTAATTTTCTTAAAATATTGAACTCTAATATGCCATTTATTAAAACAAATAAATTTTAACGGCTTCGTCAAAAAAAAAATTCGTAAAGTTGTTCTTTTTCGCCCGAATTAACGTTAGACGATAAGTAGAAGGATAATCATTTTGATAATATCTTAAAAAGCATCCCACGCTTTTTTTTTACAATAAAATACATTTTTTTCTTATGTACAATATTATATTATATTACTTAATTACTTTTTTCACTACTCTTAATCAAAATTAATTTTTTATTTTTTAGTTTGATTTTTAATAAAATTGTGTTTTTTAGTTTTTTTAACTTTTTTTGTTATTGAATTTCCTTAAAAACGTTTTTTTTTAAAGTTTTTTTAAACTATTATTTATTTTATTCAAGGGAGTAACTTATCCACGAAATAAGTAATTTGGGCTCCTGCTGTCTACCTCGGATGAAATAGCCGGTTTTCATATTCTCCGAAGTCGGTAAGTTATCCGAGAAATAGGTGATCGGGTAATGAAAAACAAATCGGTAATCCTGAAAATCCTGGTTAGTGTAACAGGACTAACTAATTTATCCTCGGTAAGTTTACTAAGTTTAAATGAAATCTGAACGTTTGAAGTGGGTCAAAATGAAATTTAAAGGAGTCGGTGACAAACACAAACATAGTACAGGTGAAGCTAATAAAAAACATGTAATTTTGCATGCGTTTTTTATTGTCAACTTACTACGTATTAATGATGTTTTGATAGACGTGCTTGGTAATAGGTTCGTACATCGCCCAGCCGCATGGCGTCGTCGGTGCACAGATTTCACGTTTGGTTTCGTCGTGGTTTTCATCTATATTGATATCTCTCTGTAACACAAAATGAATTTGAAGATTATTACAAGTCGCGGCACACATAGATGATTAACGTGCAATTTCGTTCCACATTTTGAATATTGTCGTATCCATACATTTTGGGGCCAACAATATTATTAATCTTGTGTCAAAAACGATTAATCGTTAAATCAATACTAATATTATAAAGCTGAAGAGTTAGTTTGTTTGTTTGTTTGTTTGAACGTGCTAATCTCAGGAACTACTGGTTCGAATTAAAAAAATATTTTTGAGTTGGATAGCCCATTTACCGAAGCAGGCTATAGGCTATAGGCTATATAACATCATGCTACGACAAATAGGGGCTGAGCAATAATAAGACATGTTACAAAAACGGGCAAAAATTAGCTTTTTTGAGAGCTTCCGTTGCGTTCTTTATTATTTATCTTCTCGAGACATATTTTAACTATAGTTCCACTTTTAAAGTAAATATAACATCACTCTTTTACTTTTATTGAGTATTTTCGAAAAAAAAAACTCAATACCTAATACGTTGAACAACCCAGGAATCAAATCTGAGACCCCTTGCTCAGCAGTAACGCTTGCGACTACTCGACCAACGAGGCGGACACCTATTCTTAGAGTAATTGTTTAAAAATCTTTAAGTACGTTTTTCCCTCACATTAACGCGGGTGAAACCGCGGGGAATAGATAGTGAAAAATAACTCTTTATATTCAATCTATAGCATCCCACGCTCTTACATTATCTACTCACATGGGTTTATTTATTCAAATTTTAGATTTGTACAATGTAATTCTTCTATTTTTTTAATGTATCTACATATTTACAAATTATTCGATTTCGATTTGGCAACTGAATTAAGTAATTTTCTACAGTATTCGACCTCTTACAGTTTTATTATAATATTTAGATGACTGATGGATGAGTATATATAGGAGTATAGTGAGTGTTCAACATGATATCTTCTTCGTCTTAGTTAGACTCGTTCAAAGATAAGGAAGTAGATACTAAAACTGAATATCCAAAACAATTAACGAATGCATGGCTGGAGAAATGACTCGGACCGAGATTAAACAATAAGCATAAATCAATTCAGTTTCGTTTTATTTATTTTATTAAATTAATAAAAAGAAACCTTCCTTTCTTAACACGAGAAAATGTAAAATATGTAATAAGATATATGGACCTTAACGATCCTTAGTCAGTCGGTTAGATCCTTACGCCGAGTTGCACGAAATAAAATTTTAAATTTAAGTGTTTATTAAACTAATTTAATCACAAGAATCGTGATTATCTGTTGCACGAAACCTACATCTGATTAAGTTAACAAAAAAATTTAGTTTAATTAAAGACCTATCTAACGGATGATTAATTCCAACAGCTTTAAATTAATCATGAGATCAACTAATTTTAAGATTAATTGCAACTTAACTAACGGAAAGTTAGCGACGGTTTCGTGCAACTCGCCGTTAATCACTTAAGGTTGAAATATATTATGCCAATGTAACAATTCATTTCCAAGTAGGTAAAGTTATAATAAAAGTGCTACTCAAGTATAACACAATTCAAAATTCTTCGATTCAAATTCAAATCAATATGTTTCCAATCTTAAGAGGTATTTATAATACATGTCTAATAAATAAAAACTTAAATAATTCTTAAAGAAGTAAACAAGACTATTTTAACTTTTGCTCTCATGATAACTAGGGATGCATCGATATCGGGGCGCCGGGCGTCACGGTTGTGTGCGTTTGCGATCCCGTGGCGACCCACTACGGCACAGACAGCCGATGGGTTTTAGTGGGTATTCTGGCTTTAGCGGTGAGAGTCAGCGAGTCCCACATACCCGTCACCTTCGGGCGGCGGGTGCTTAAATGCATTTCCCATCGTTAAAAAAATAAATAAATAAGGGATGCATCGATACGCACTTCGGCCGATATGATACCGATATTTTTTTTTAAATATCGCCAATACTGATACCGATACCGATACTTATAATAAAGCGTCGCCAATACAAAACCGACAGCGAATATTTAAAGAAAGCTCAAAAGGTATAAAACGCAGAATATTAATAGCAGATAAAATTACTCATACTTGTTATAATATTTATTTAGAATAATACTTAATTGATAACAGCTCAAAGATCAGAAGACAAAAATTTATAATTAAAAATGACATCTTGCTTTTAAATTATCAGATGTGCTTATTTCAAAATGCAGGGCCGGATTTAGAGGTGTGAAGGCCCGGGGTAACAGAGGAGTGGAGGCTCCTGAATCGCAAATTTTGTTTTCCCAATTTCCAAACCGACGACGACGAAAAAAAAAGAAGGTCGTCCCAACTTCGGACCAAAGTTGTTTACTCCATCGGGCTATATGTAATCCTAAAAAAAAGATCATCACCTATTCCTAAACAAAAGAAGTCGTCGAAACTCCGACCCACTGCTGTTTACTCCGTCGGGCTATATGTATTCCTAAAAAAGAAGGGTCGTCCCAACTACGGACTGCTCCAACTCAATCATCACTCTCTTGTGGAGGCCCCTCTTATGTGGAGGCCCCTCTTATGTGGAGGCCCAAGGCAGTTGCCCCGCTTGCCATCCCCTATCCGGCCCTGTCAAAATGCTCCACACAGAACTTTTGGTTTCGAGAGTGAAATAATTATTTTTGTTTTATACAACGTGTATGATTACGTATCCACAAAAAAAATCACGTTACAATCACAACCACTAAGAAATTAAAATTATTACACACCAGAAGCAGTAGCAAAGTGAACTATGTAAGGTGGATAGCTGCGCAAGTAAAAGAAAGAATATAACGTGGAGATTCCCCGAATTAACGAATTAAGCGCAGTGATGGCGCGTTCACATGGGTTATCTATATTTCGCGAAGTTCAAAATGTATCGGTGTATCGGCAAATTGATATCACCGGTTCCGATATATCGAAAAACTCCAAATATCGCCGATATATCGGTATCGGTATCAGATGCATCCCTAATGATAACTAATTATCCGTAATGTTATACTATATTATACGTATATAATAATAATACGTAGTTAAAACTTAATCATGAAGTTAAAACTTAATGAAGTTAAAACGTAATGATATATCCTGTTATCTCTTCTATTGACGTAACGAGAAGAGTATCACGTGCACGCATGTTAGCTACTGTAGACATAGAGAGATAATACAAGGAAAGGGGTAGACAAAATTTTGTTGTGCGAGCATGCTAGGCCGGCTGATCACGATAAAAACCGAAAGACTTCACTAATCGAGTTCTTTTTTCTTTCTTATGCTTCAGTATAGTGAGGAATAGAATCCTATTTAATTTCATGGTCTAATTCGATGTGGTATAATTGTTTTTAAATAAACAAAATATCTACTGGTCTTCTTAGTATTTTAGTATATCTATATTTATTCATATCCATAAAACATGATAGTGATGATTTAATTTTTTTTATCATTTCAGATGATTTCCAGATTGATAATGTTGTCCCTAATTGCAATTGCTTTTTCCGAGCTATGGCTGAAATCGTATTGAGTGACAAAGAAAAATATCCAGACATAAAACTTTTCATTATTCATTTTGTCTTGCTAAATAAAGAAAAATTTGAAGTATATATTAAGTCTAAAATTGTTGTAGTTAACTTTGTAATAATATCGAAAATAATATCAAAAATGCTCTGGATAATCCAGAAATAATAGATGATTTGATACGAATGACAGCTAATGAAAAAGTTTGGGGTAATGAAGGTTCTTTAATCGCTATTAGCCACGCTTTAGAAATTAAGCTATTTGTTTTGAATGTGAAAGGATTTCATACTATTCTAACATCGATAATTAATTATGGACCTAAAAACGCTAATTATTGGAAAGTATCGACAATAATTAACACCGATGATTCACATTTTTATGTGGCTCGTCCTAATAATTGCACAGTTTTTAACAGTAAACAAAAATGGAATTTGGGGAGAAGGGAAAATTCATCGAGATTATTATGAGATGGAAACTTTATATGAGCAAGGAATCAAACTACTTCTGGATAACGGATAGAAATAATTCAATTCAGTCTCACGTTATACCTATACAGTAGGCAATTTAGACTACTTTAAAGTATTTCAAATTTTTATAATTTTGTACTGCCGATAGTTTCATATGATGAATAGACAAGGAATTAATCGTTGTAGGTATATAACAAGACTTATTTTCGTGCTCTGGTTTAAAGGATGAGTGTCAATAAGATAGGTGTATGTTCCCCTGAACAGTTGTGAGTTTTTTATATATATAAGCTACGGGTAATTGTATTTAATATAAAAGCTAAATAAAGATAAGTAAATAGGTAATCAAGTTTAATAAGAAAGTTAAGTTTAATAATTTATTTAATTATATCAATCATTAAAATGCCCTTGAATATAAATCTTCGTCTGTTTTATCTGATAAACACCAATAGCTATATTACGCAGCTCTGTCATAGTTAATCTAGGAAAAACTTATTCGTCCACTTTTCAGATTCGATTAAGTTTTTTCAACTAATTACGATTAGAATTAATTCTACCAGCAATAACTTCATCTTCTTGACTATTTTCGGTTCGAGGAGGTCGAAAAGCATTACATATAGCCCAAATAATATACATATACTAATATTATAAACTTGTAGAGTTTGTTTGTTTGTTTGAACGCGCTAATCTGAGGAACTACTGATCCGAATTGAAAAATTCTTATTGTGTTGGATAGCCCATTTACCGAGAAAGGCTATAGGTTATATAACATCACGCTACGACCAGTAGGGGCTAAGCAATAATAAGAAATATTACAAAAACGCGATAAAATAATCTTTTTGAGAGCTGCCTTTGCGTCCTTTATTATTTGTGTTCTCGAGATATTTTTTAACTATACTTCCACTTTTAAAGTAAATATAACATCACTTTTTACTGAGAATTTTCTAAAAATAAAAATAAAAACTCAATAATACGTTGAACGACCCAGGAATCAAACCTGAGACCCCTTGCTCGGCAGTAACCATTGTGACCACTCGATCAACGAGGCAGGTACCTACTCTTAGAGTAATTGTTTAAAAATATTTAAGTACGTTTTTCCCTCAAATTAACGCGGGTGAAACCGTGGGGCACAGCTAGTAGGTAAATAATCACAAATGAAAGGGATCTGAGAGTTCTAATATTCCCAATTTGTTGCTTGCTTTCGTCAATTGGTTTTATTTTTTGATAGTTTCTATATTCGTAATACATGAGCGCAATGGACCAACACTGATATTTATTTATTTTATTGTGTATAATATGCTACATGTAAAAAAAAATATGTAGAAACTACAAAAATCATGATTTTTTTTAAAAAAACCTCTCTATAATGTAATATTTCAAACTATAAACAAATGAAAATGATATATGATCATGATAGACAAAAAATATTATCTAAGACGCTTGGAATTAATACGTTTCTGTGATATCATTTATTTTTTTGTGATTTACAGGGGAATTTATTTAGGTTATTGACACCCAACCTTTGTCAAATAATTATTTTGGATAAAATTTTTGATTGATTGATGGATATGATGATAATAAAATAGTAATAATAATGATGATAATTCTTTCAATCATTTGTAGTGATGGACGGAGGATGGAGATGGGTGATTACAAATTGTTTATATTTGAGTCGATTTTTACTGAGCATTTAATGGCATACTAAAATTTCGGTATTTTTAAATATTAAATAATTTTAAATTTACGTGCTGTTTCTTTATACTACAATATAGTTGTCACTTGGATCTCCTTAATTCCATTAAAATTTTCAATTTAAATTATTACCCAATTCGACAGTACTTAGTTGTCACTAAAAAGTTCAGACAATAGGCCTTTTCATCACAAGTTCAGCGCAAGCACATCCGCCATGTTTTCAAGGCGGTAATTCAAAAATTTCGGACTCTTTCCATACAAATTGCTGAGCCGAATGAGAACAAACAGTCCGAAAAAGATGGCGGATATTGAGACATGCGCACTAAAAATGAAAAGGCCTATATAAGAGTTTTGGCACATGAGAACGAGTGCATCTACGTACTTATGTATATATTATATACACTTTTACAAATAATCAATTTTATTGTGAAAAATGAGATTATGGTGGTGTGCACTTTTGGATTTTACAAACTATTTCTTTTTTTTTTTTTATATATTATGAGCAATATTAAAATGCAATAGGTATGTAAAATGTAAATTGTAGGTTAATACTTGATAGTACCTTTTTTTGTCGCAGGAGAATCCCTTTACGGATTCCAGGACGACCGTACCGTGCAATACCGTACTAAACCCCTGCGGGAGCCTTCGGCCACTTTAATTGGAGGGTCCCGGATCTGCAGGTATCAGGATCCCTCCAGAGACGGGCTGGCCTCGGCGAAAAGGCCAGACTTCTCCTCCATGGGGAATGTCCGGCTCACCTCTGAACAGTCCCGATGACGCTGTGTCTAGCAGGACCGGGTTCCCATCCCGGCCTGACACGGGCCCCCTGTGCCCGTTACTGGAGGCGCATTAAGTAGCGCCTCTTACGCACCCCCATTCGTCGCCCGCGGATTGAGGACACGTCCGCGGCCTCCTCTCTAACCCGCTCGTCGGCCTCATTCTGGGACATTACTGTTTAGCAGAAGGAGACCATCGCCTTCCAGGACTTGTCGTCGACCTTTTTTTTTGACGCTAGGAAATGCATTTACGCATCCCGCAGCTGTAAAGGCGACGTATATGTAGATACGCTGACTGCGGAGCCAGAATACCCACTAAAATCCAGCGGTGCCCTCATCGTCGTAGTGGGGCGACCATGGGGTTTATTTATTTATTTATGTAGGACTACCTATAAAAGATACAATATTAATGTTTAAATACATGGTAGGTTGATAAGCAATGATTATTGTACTTCTTTTTATAGGTAATCACTATAATTATGTTGAATTGTTTTAGATCAGTGCTGTAATAATTTGTATAATAGCTATTAGTTTTAAGACTATGTACCTACAGATAAATCACGATGGATAACAAAACCTTTAAATTGTGTTATTTGTAAAATAAGTGGTGCTAAGATCATTGTTTTGAATAAAGAATAATATCAAAGTGCAAAAACTTTTTAAAAATTCGCAAAGACTATAATTTAAAGTTTCGTGATGTGATATTGCCAGAAAGTGTGAGCCAGACAGACGGTTATCATTCACATTAAAATTCCTTCATCTGTAGTATTTTAAGCGATATTCTTTTCATACCTGAGTAACGATTTTTTACCTGACTATCTCTTTTAGGTTTTGTGAGTTTGTAAAGAATAAATTTGTATAGTTCTCTATTGTAGCAAGTGGATAAAGCTTAGCAGAGTTTTGGAACAAACAAGGACAGCGTTTTTCACAATTGTTTTTTCATTTTAACAGAGTTGAGTCTCTCTCTCATAAGACATTGGTAAATAGTAATTGTCATATATATATGTATATATAAAATTCTTTATAAAATAAAACCGTATATTTACATAAACATTAATAAAAATTATACGATTAATAAGAACACTGGCACACAAAAAAAAATTGTCTGTACATCGAATTTTCGCTATTTTTTGGGGTTTTTTGCAATTTACTCGAAATTGAAGGCTGGACAACCTAAACTGACTTGAAATTCGTATTCAGAGGGTCGAAAAACATGCCCGTAGATAGTTGGCGCCCGGTGTACAGACCATTTTTTTTTTATGTGCCGGTGGAATTTTTTAGAATACTGACGAGCGTTCTGAATTCCGGTTCTGAATATTTAAGATTATTAATTCATAACGCACTTATTCCCATACATTTCAATAGACCGGCACACATACTGATAATAAGACTATGAATTATTTCAGTGTTGTCAATTCGGATTTTGAAAAAGGCGTAGGCCAGATCAGAAAATTACGTAGAAATAGTAAAATTTGCATATGAAATATTCGTAGATCTATGTACTTTTTTTCTGAGTGAAATAAAGAGGATGAGGCAGACAAAACTGAATAAAACGACAATTTATTTATTTATATGACTCTGAAATTAGCAGACAGCAGACAAATGAAACTTTGGATAGAGATATCTCTGAGAACATTAATAATATTCTAGTTACGGATACGGATAATTGTCGGTTATTACATTTGTTACATGTGGCAATTCATCACATTTTTAATTCGAATGGGATTATATTAGGGATTTTATTTTCTCATAAATCTCCAGAAGAAAATGAAATTGTTTGATATGTCAAATAATTTATAAATATATAAAAAGAGTATTAATATTATATATAATTATTATTATCTCTAACGATAGCTAAAAAGTAAGTAAATGAAATTTTTTGTGAGTCGAGGTGACGGAATTTAAGATTATGAATTCAGAGAGACATTCCGGATGTGTGAGGCCGGCCTTACTAAGTCAGAAACTGAGCTTAAATGAGCTACCTATCGATGTATAATATTATTTTTATACATCCATGGAGTTACCTTATAATATAAAATGCCTTTTTTTTTTTCAATAACACAATTATATTAAATATAAATAATTATTTTACGTGAAATTTTTGTTAAATTTTTTTCAAGGCATAAATATTGAATTTGATTTTTTTTTTTAAATAATCCTCAATTAAAAAGAGAACTACTCTAAAATACTCTGTTCTGATCGCATGTTTTTTTTAAAATATATTTTTCGTCAAAAGCAAGCCTTAAAATGGTATATGAATTATTAATTTTGGTAGTATTTAAAAAGATCTAGGCTCTCCAGGAAAAAACACCTTTTTAAAATATTATACATATTATATTAATGATGATGATGATGACGGTTATGATTATTATAACCGAGCTAGCGAACTATAATTGTATTTATTTTGATATAGTTGTATATAGGTGAGATGAGGCGGAGATGTGTACGTGATGTTAGTCACATCCCGTCATCAATCAATGTTTCCGAGATAATACCACATTTTAAGAGTTACGTGCCAAAAAAAAAACAAAAAAAAAAAACGGACCGATGCCTAGTATCGTCGGCTTTTTTCCCGCTTCATAAATAAATTATATTACAATTAGTTATTATTTTATCATATAAATTTATCGTTTGAATATTAAAGCGTTATCTTAACAGTTACAAAGTATTCTAAGTACGTTGAAAGAATAAAAAATAATAATAATAATAATTATATAGCAATTAAAAAATAATAATTAAATACAACGAATATAATTTGCTTCGTTTTAATATTAAATAATCGTAAATACTTATCATGATCTCATTAAATTGCGTCACTTTGTTCCCTCATATATTTAACATCAAGGGCCAACATATTTCTAATGTATTCAAGTATATGTAATCGACCATAAATTTTAATAAATACTTATTTATTATAGTAATGACGATGGAATATAATAAATAATATACAGGTGAAATCGATAAGATAGATGATATATATAATATAAATGAAAGTGTACGTAATTAAAATTTTACTAAGTATAATATTATTGTATTAGTACCTACATATTAAGTTGCCTTAGCATTGGTGTAGGTCAGTGATGTCGAGGTATCGACCGATGACGTCATTACAACAGATTCATAAAGAAAAAAAATATCTATTGAGAACTAAAGTTAACTCAGGCTTTTATCCGGACTCTTATTAAGACTATTTGTAACTAAACATTCTATAAACTTATTTGTATCATATTTGTCATCGTCGATAAAGTTTCTTAGAATATCAAATATTAAAACTAAATAATATTAGATATAAAAGAATATTAAAAATTAGTTGTAAATAATTTTAAAATTATATGCCTAATACCCACTGAAAAATTATTATCAATTCATAAAAAAATTGTAATTAAAAATGATTAAACGTTAACGTTAATTATTAATTATTATTATTATTATTAATTAACGTATAATATTGTAAAATTTTATAATATTAAATCAAAATAAAATTATAAATTCAAATAATTTATTGTTTTCTACTTTGCAAGTCGTTACATTAAAACTTGAATATAATTTTGTACTTAATATAACTTTTATTATAAATAAATAAAATACTACACTAAATGGTAATTAACAATCATTTCTTTGTTTTCATTATTTAATACCATCAACTTTTTTTTTATAAATACGTTTACAGTATGTTGTGTCGTTATTTATTACGAAAACAGGATTTTAAGCTTCGTTCCAATGAAAAAAAGCGCAAAATACCAAAGACACTTTTGTATTGACGAAAGAATAAAGCTTTCTTAAACAAATTGGTTGTTTACATTCATCGAGTTACGATTATTCACCAATTCGAACACAAAATGCAAACAAGAATTATCAAAAAGCACTCACCCTGGGCCTGGGGATCATGGCGGCCGTCAGCGCGCAGGTAACCAACAACGCGAACAGTATTCTGTTCATCATATTTTAACTTGTTAACTTGTGCGGGTAGTTAAAATTACGATTTTTAAAGTTCTAACAAAAGTCGTACGGTGCTCGCGGTGGCGGTGCGTTATGGAATGTCAGCGGCGGGCGGGCGACCGGCAGTTATAAGTAGGCTGGAGTGGCCCTACCGCTGCCGCGTGCCGTACCATATTTTGCTAATAGTTTAAGGTTACACTCTTATGCGAGGCACTCTTTAATACCCTCGAGAACGCGATACCACAATTTGTATAATTAATCAGGAGTTGCCGAAACCGATTAGGAATAAGGTAACTGTGGCGGATACTACAAACCGCCCTCGCCCAGCCGGTACTCGGACCTCGATGCGCATAAGAATATCTTGAAAGTTTGACCTCTTCGTGCTAAATCATGCCGTAAAATCTCTACGAGTTAGTTAAGTTATCGTTTGTTGTTATTGAGATTTTAATGAATGGACAAGCCTATATGAGTATACTAGCGATAACCGATGATACGCACGCGGTCGATCAATAAACATTTAGTTGTTTGTTATTCTATTCGAGTACTACGAGATCGATGATCTTAAATTGACTAATCGTAACATTTCAATAACATTTTCTTAGTAAACAACATCATGCTATTAACCTCCAAAAATATTAAATAGTTGAATATCAAACAATGTTTTTAACGGAACACGTGTCTAAAATGTTTATTAATTCTGAGAATATATAGTACATAGAAGCGATATTTCAATTAAACAAGCAACGCGCTAAATCGTTAAATTCATTAGAATTTGCTTATGTGACTGATTTTTCTATTAGTTTAAGTAAATTTTATGTATTACTTTGTAACAAATAGTGGTAAATATTTTTCTAATGAGAGAAGCGCGCCCGCCCTCGGCTCACGCGAGCCCTGATGAGGCGAGTAGCGGAATTGCATCATCCGACAGTGCACAATGCTCTCCGAAGCTAAATAAAATTTTTACGCTAGTTGTGGCATTGCGAATACCCTTATGATGCCTTTTTTGCGTCTTTTTTATAATCAATGTATATAAATCAAACAATTCTGAATGGAATAAAGGCACTGAATTTTTTTTTATCAATTAAACACAATCATCCAAATGATTCTATGGATTCAATATGTAAGAATAATATTCTAACGTAACTTGGTTTATTTTACAATAAAAACAACGTATTAAAAACGTTCTACTATATTCTATAATTATTGTTTTATCAAGTAGACAAAATTTATTACAGATTTAACAAGCCGACACGCACTTTTATTTTGACATTGTACTTACTTTGTTTAAATAACAACAGTACTCGCCCTGGCTTTGTGCGGTGGAAATTATATTTATTTTATTTATTATAGGTAAGGCAGGGACGGCATGCCAGCCAAAAGTTTCGTCTATTTACAATTCACTGAGACTAGGGAGGCACGATATACACTATTTTATCTAATAAGTACATAAATGCTTATTACTATCTTAAATTAGAGTATTTATATAAAACAATATTTTATATAAATTACTATAATTATATACAGCTGTTCCTATTGTTGACTTAATACTAATTCTTATGCTACTATACATATACTTATTATAATTGCTTACACCCTATTCCTATAATTTACAGACTTACAAAGTTTTTTACAAATTTCTAAGAACAGCTCTCTGGTTTCATTATTACTGATTAACTCCGGAAGAACGTTTCTGTTTAGTTTTACATTCAACCCACACTCAACATCGTGCCTCATGGGCCGGGCAGTTCAGGAGGACGTGGAGAACAGACTCAGAGCACCCAGAGTTGCAAACGCACGACGAACTCTTCTTGCACTTGAAGCTGTGCAAGTACTTGGAGAACCCGCCATACATCGTCAACATCCGGGTGACAAACCTGTCCACCTTTATTTTACCTATGATCCCGTGTGCGACTATCGCGTCAGGGAAGAAGACCCTGGTGACACCAGCCACGGTTTCACCGGCCTGGTATCGCTGGTTCCATTCATCAAGCGATCGCATACGAATGCTTCGATTGATGTATGAAACCGGGCAGCTGTCATAGTCAAAGGCGCGTTTTAACTTCAGCGCCGCCTCCTTGGCCAGATGCTCGGCGCGCTCGTTCTCTTCTAGTCCTGCGTGGGCTTTAGCTTCATGGCGTTTAGGGAATCGTATGAATTTAAATAGCTTTAAGTGCCACAGTATACAATTTATTAAAAAAATATGTAATTTTAATTTCGATTATAGTGTAAACAGTTATCCTCTTAAAAAAGTTACTCGTATACTAGATTTAGTATTATAGTTGATGCAAGGATGAGTTTTATCCACATGTACCTATATGATATTGTTAGCAAAGCATTAAAAAGACTAATATCTGTACTCTCAATAATTATAAAATTGGGCATTAGGCATATTAAAGCATTTAAAAATCCACTGTTTGAAAAATATTATATAATTCATCAATTAGAAGTAAGTTAGAATATTGTACAATTAGCTTGGAATACATATTATCATACGCATAATTTTTTAGACATTTTATTTTTTTATTTACTCTAAATCTTTATTAAACATATAAGACAAAATATATATTTACAATTTGATTTTAAACAACTTTTGTAATAACTATAATATTTTCCGTGTAAAATTGAAAATGAACGAATTATTCAAGAGACAAAAAACAATCCTTTGAATCAAGATGGCGGATGAAGCGAAAACTCTGGTACCCCTATTTTTTGAATTTAGACTACCAGTGACCCCAACGAATTCCGAAGGAAAATTTCTGTGGCTAATGATATAGGATAGTGTAAATAAATTTAAAGGCATGTATATTTCATCGTAATCTAATTGGTAGCCAGCTTAGTTGCTTTCTATATTGAGATACATGGTCACATTTATGCAGCTCAAATATGAAGCGAATACATAAATTTTGTACCTTTTCCAGATTATTTAGTAATTGCCCTGAAAAATCTATGTATACCTTCTCGGTATAATCTATAATTATATAGATAATATTTAATTTTCTCTAGTGTAAAAAACACTTAAGAATTAAGACACAAAGTTAAGTACATAAAAAAAAACTTAAATATTTGTAAAAAACGCTAGTAAAAATTAGTAACGTTATCCAAAAGAAATAGGAGATCGTTAAGTAGCAATTACGAAGCTTCGTACGTCATATTACATACCTAAATCTAGCCTACTTACATCATTAGTAGGTTCTCGTACATACTAAGTGCTATTGGATGAGAAAAAAACTTGAAAACTAAAAAATTAATGTATATAATATACTCTTTTTATTTGTTCTTAATGTTATATTTACAGCTTATTTTGCGGTATATTTGTAAACTTTGTTCTACATTCAGTGCATGATGGGCACTTAAACCAATTCACCTACGGCCTTTTAATGCAATTAAAATTCTCCGTGTGGTCGATGGTGAAGGACCAATATCGTGAAGAAAATAACCATGTTACAAGAAAAACGAGCATAATAAGCTTCAACTTCTTTCTCTTAAGTATATATTAATAGGTTAAAACGCCTAGGACAAAAACACATCTAATAAAAATATGAGGATACGTAAGACGAACATTGAGTATTAAATTTTGTAATTTATATTCAATTAAAAAAACAGTTTATATAACAAAACACGTAATAATGTGAACGTTCTAATTTCTTAATTACGCAAATTTACAGGAATTTTTTTATCAACAATATATTGCGCCATCGGTCTTATCTACTATGATTCATTGCGTCTCATTATTTGAAATAGTATGATATTATAATTGTATTAAATAAATAATAATTTATATCTATCTACTGATTATTTGTCGATTCATTGAGTTTAGAAAACATGAACTTTGCGTAGGACTAAAAAGGTTCTATATCTCCTGCATGGATTTCAAACACTTGCGGTCTTGCGTTGCTAGTAGTACTATAGTATTATAAATATTTTAATCTTATTTTCGAACTTCTATATACATAATACATATATATTTATAATTTTTGAAATAAAAATCTTCATACACTCATTTGCAAAAAAAACGGGCGGTTTAGATTTTCTTCCTGGCTGAAAAAAATAAAATACCAAAAAGGTTTTAATCATTTGAACATGTTACTGGCCAGTTATAAAAGTGCCATAATGTTTATAAGAGTACATTCCAAATTCAAATTTTTGACTGAGCCTGGTTTTCAAAGAAAATAACTTTTAACTACATTTTGTGGCGCGAATTCCCTATAGTTAATATCGACTCTAATTAACTTTTTGTCAATTTTTATTAAATTATCTGGTGTCGTTGACATTTAAAAGTATTGTTATTGCTGTTTAGCAATCTCGAAAATGGTAGATAAAGTGATAAAAGCGAGCAAAATTATTGCGCTGCTTGAAGAAGGTTGCAGTCAATGCTTCGTGGCTCAGAGGCTAAATGTGAGTCGGTCGACAGTTCAAAGGACCTGGCAGCGCTATCAAGAGACCGGTTCCGTCAAGAGAAGCCCTGGTTCTGGCAGAAAGACATGTACCGAACCACGGGATGATCGTTTTCTAGTTAGTCAAGCGTTGAGAAATCGCAAATCTTCTTATGTGGATCTCAAGAACACCCTCGAAGAAGTAAGAAATGTGCAAATTAGTCTATGGACGGTCAGGAGGAGGCTTCTCGCTGCTAATATACACAGTCATCGCCCGGCACGCGGCCCTAAATTACTCCGTGGACATCGAGTTGCCAGGCTTAGCTTCGCTCGAAATTGTGTGTCATGGACTCATGAAGACTGGGATAGGGTATTGTTCTCCGATGAAGCCAGGATATCTCTGCATGGTGAAGACCGACGTCGGCGAGTGCTACGTAGACCAGGAGAACGCTTTGCAGAGGCATGTTTTGAAGAAATCACACCTTATGGAGGGGGCTCTGTTATGTTTTGGGCAGGAATAAATTCTATGGATCGTACGGAGTTAGTCTTCATCGAAAATGGTACACTGACTGGACACCGATACATAACGGAAGTTCTAATTCCTTATGCACAACCCGCTTTAACCGCTCTTGGCGGAAACTCAATTTTTATGGACGACAACGCTCGCGCCCACCGGTCTGGCGGTGTGGATGCGTATATGCTAGAAGTCGGAATTCGTCGTTTGGACTGGCCAGCTAGAAGTCCGGACCTCAATCCCATAGAGCATGTCTGGGACGTTCTGAAGCGACGAGTGCGATCAGTGCAGCCGGCTCCGCAGACCATCAGAGAGCTAAAGAATGTGATTACCGCGGAGTGGGAACGTATTCCCCAAGAAACCATAAAAGATATACTCACTAGCATGCCCAGACGAATGCAAGCTGTGATTTCAGCAAGAGGGGGTCACACTCAATACTAAACTTTTATCTGCTTTTAATGTATTCAAGAAAAACAAAGAAATTAACGCGTTTCATTTTTATTTAGCGAGCAGGTACAATCATAGTGTTTTGAGCTTAAACATTATTTCTTAATAATTTAATTAAAATGTTATGATAAAACTGATGAAAACTATTCCTTCCTAATTAATTTATAAAATTCTGAGGATAACAATACCTAAAATTGTCAAACAAACTAATAGTAACTATAAAATAGTTCTTTGCTTAAGTGCCCGTTTTTTTTGCAAAAGAGTTTATTTTTCTTATATATACGTCAAAGTATATAAACTCTCAATTCTTATTATTAAGTTGTTTTTAGTAGTTCTTAGAAATATGAATGTTTGTTACAGATATGAATCTAAGGAGATAGCGATACAGAGAGAGAGTAGGAGATACATTACCCAAAAGTAACGTAGGCTAGAAAACATGACCTTAAGACTCAAAATAGTGGAGTAGCAAAATATCAACCAATCAAAAGCGTATCAACATGCTATGTATTTTTTTTAGAATGTTTGGACGAAAACTTTTGTAGGTGTCGAAAAATACAAATTAAAGCAGTCCTAAGACTGCCTAGAAATGCGTATAATTTGCTAGGAGATCGTCCGGCGCCTTTTTCTTATTAATGTACACACTAGACTATTATTTTAAAAAATTGTTATATGAACACATGTTTTACTTTATCTGCTTATAACGTCCTATTGGATTGCACTGTTAGGATGTTATAATTGTGTCTTAAACAAATAAATAAATATTTGCTGCCACTTAATATTACTTTGTGTTTTGGTAATACATCTTAGCCTTTTGCTCCTCCATGGACTCTGCTTCTTTCTTCAATATCTTGAGCACAGCCCTCGCGACCGAAGTATCGCGTTTTTTAAGGACATCTTAAGACTGTGCTCTAGTAGGTATAGTTTTTGTCGACCCATTCATGGTTTGTGCATTTTGTAATTGTAAATCAATTTGTTGTCTCAAATTGATTCATCTCTCGGCCGATGAACCTGCCAATTGCGTCGTCATCGTCATCGGCGTAGTAGACATAGGTGTTTGTGTGTCTAGTGACCGCCATTACCGCATGAATGACGGCTTTAGAGAAGAGTAGGTAAGCTAATATATTTGGATATGATCCAAATATTGTAATAACAATGCGTAAAATAATGTGAATTAAAAGTTAATTCTATATAACTAATATACATACTCAGTAAACAACAACGAGCCCTTAATAGGGGAGAGTTGGATAATACCACGCGTTTGATAATTCCACGCCCTAGCATATTTCAAAAACTAAACGCTAATTGCGCTATCCAGTCCTTAAAAATCACAGCCCGAGTCGTCTACCCCTCCCCGTGCACGACGCTAATTTGCTCGGAGCGGCGATTGAGACACATTGTCTCTTACAAGTTTTTACTCTCGTTCCATATAATTTCACGGGCATTTTTGACAAGAGGTAAGCTGTTCTATATTTGTATTGTAACACATTGATTCCTTTTATTTTAATCCTAACATATTATAGAATTAATGACTAAATCGATTTTAATACACAATTAACTTGACTGTATTATTTTGAGTTTATAAAATGAAATAACAGAGTTTGTCAATTCCGTGCCCAGGGCGTGGTATTATCGAACGGGGCGCGAAATGGTAAACTATGAAAATGATACTTAATTGTACTTATGTTCTAGATGGATAAATCGGTGCAGAAAATAAAGAAGTCATGGAATCCGGAAAATATGAGGACTGCATTAGAGGCCACACGAAACGGAAGTAAAATAAAGACAGCTGCTAAAAACGTTAATGTCCCCGAAACTACAATTAGAGATTAAAATTGGGTGAAGATTATAATCCACCTATGGGCAGAAATGACACATTTACAAAAGAAGAAGAGGATGAGTTGGTCGCATTTATCACTCGGGGAGACGCAAATTATTCAAAAGACCGAGGAGTATAATCGGCCATTATGCTTCGCGTATGTAGACTATGAGAAAGCCTTCGATTCGGTCGAAACTTGGGCGATGCTGCAGTCTCTCCAGGGTGCCATATTTGACGGCCATCCACGAGATGAACAGACGACTTGAAGAGAGTCGCCGGAAGTCGTTGGATGGAGGCTTCTTTGAACCGGAGTCGATGGGGGGAGGCCTACGTTCAGCATTGGACATCCAATGGCTGATATGGTTATGATAATTAATCTAGTCGTAAAGAGTTTATTCAACATTGCATTTTTTTTTTAATTCTAAGTTTACTGATAGAAATTCACGAAATTGTTATGGGCACGGTTTTATCAAACCTTGGCACAATATTATCAGACCAGTCTGATAATACCACGCTTTCCTGTTTTTTTTTCTACCATCTAAAAACCAATTTCAGTTCAAGGGGCCTCCACTCCTCCATTATCCCGGGCCCCCACAACTGTAAATTCGGCCCTGATTATTACCACCATTGAGAGTTTAGGTCTATGTACTGCAAATCCGCCTATGATGTTTGAAGTTCTTGTAGGGTAAAAATTACTCCTACGGCTGTAAGGCTATGTGAGTAAATTGAGCCCTTAAATTTATTATTGTAAGTGTCAAAATGGCCTAGATAGTAGATCAGTCAGTCGACGAAGACAAAGTGACACCATAAGCGCATTTATTAATTTTAGAGAAAAAATATTTAAGATATACCTTTTTATTTATAAGTACACATATTTTAAAACTGAAAAATTTGTCATACGTGGTATGAACGCGTTATTATAAAGATTTACTTATCAGATAAAGAAAAAAAAAACACGTTTTGTAGAACTATAACTATAGAATAACACTTGGACTCCTTTTTATCTTATATCTTTAAACGAGCAATTCGTGTATATATATATATATATATATAATCTGAATCTCGGAAATGGCTCCAACGATTTTCATGAAATTTAGTATGCAGGGGGTTTCGGGGGCGATAAATCGATCTAGCTAGGATTTCTTTTTAGAAAATGTTGTTTTATCCTTTTTTTCAGGCAATTAAAAAATATCGTTAGAATACGAAGGTAAATTTCGCTGTCATTGATAAGTTTATAATAGCTCCGATGTGAACTAGGCGGATCCGAAATAAGAAGACCCCCAGGTTCGAACCCAGATGTCTCCAGAACTTTTTTTTTTTCTTTTTTTTTTAAAGTTCCTTCTTTTGTAAGAAAAACTATTATTGGGAGCCCTTTACTAACTGGATGACCAAGCTTTGCTTGGTATTTTTTTTTTTTGTTATTCGTGTTTTTTGGAAACTATATTTACATACGAATTACGAACTGATGATATATGAATAATATTTTTCGATCTTACCGAAATAATAATAAAAAAATATGAAATGGTTATTTAAATAAAAAATCACGAGTACAATTAAAAACTGTTAGAATATTATTAGAATACGAAGGTAAATTTCGGCATAATTTACAAGGTTATAATAACTTAGGTGGGAAATCAGTATACCTGGGTTCGAATCTCTATGCCTCAAGTCCCATTTTTTTTTTTGCTTTTTTTTTCAAGTTCCCTCTTTTGTAAAAAAAAGAACTATTATTGAGAGCCCTGTACTACCTGGAGGTCCGAGTTTTTCTCGGTATTTTTTTTTTTTTTTGTTAATTGTTCTTTTTTTGGAAATTATATTTAGATACGATAGAACTGATGAAATATGAATAATATTTTTCTATCTTACCTATATAATAATATAGTATTTTGTGTCACAAGGGGATGAAAGTACTATTTTTTTTACCCTCATGTGAAATTGCCGCCCGAGCCGAAGGCGAGGGTAGCAAACATACGGGAATGGATGTAGTACTTTCGTCCCATGTTGCACATACTTTTTTTTTCCTACCTAGGACGAAAGTTCAGGTTTTGTTCCTGTGAAGCGGGGACAGAAAGTGTCACTTTTGTCCCGCTTCACAGGGACGAAAATCGAACTTTCGGCAGGGGTAGGAAAAAAAGATATAAACTGGTTATTTAAATAAAAATCACGAGAGCAATTAAAAACTGCTAGAATATCATTAGAATAAGAAAGTAAATTTCGCCACCATCTGTAAATTTATAATAGCTCAGGTGGGAAATCGGGCGGTCTCGAAAACGGAAGATTTTTCATTTTTTTTTTCAAGTTCCTTTTTTGGTGAGAAAAAAATTTAATAGGATCTCTTTTTATTTTTTTATTTATGTAACCAGTGACTATTGTTTTATTATTATATCGGTAAGATTGAAAATATTATTACTATGTAATTTGTGTCTAAATATAGTTTAACCGAGCAAAGCTCGGTCATCCAGGTACTGAACTAGTTAAAATAGACATCAATCGATCTCTCAACGAAATTTAACGTGTTTTATTTTTTGTAAAATCATGTATCAATACTAAATAAAGTCTTATTATATAAAAAGTAATACAATTAACTATCTCATTCCAAAAATTATCTAATTTTAAACACGTCTATCTATTGCAAAGAGTTCATAGCACCCATCCATTATAAATATCCACTCCTTCCGGTGGAAAAAATTTAAATCACGATTTTTTTTTCAATACATATCCTGCTTTTATGGGGCGGATTGTATAAATTGAAGTAACAAGCATCTTTGAATACAACGTTTTGGCTAAAGATGAATTTTTATTACTGTAAGGTGACTAACAACATTATACGATCTGGACTGCAGCCAGGTTTCTAACCTACGCCGCTGTAGTCTTTTACCAAAAATTCCCAATTTTACGACTTCCACAAAAAGCATGCATTTCAAGGTGTGTGACGACGTACCCGTCTGGTTGAACAAACAACAAAAGCACTCTAATTCTGCTTATTTATATCACCGTCTGTTAGAATGTCCGTCCTTAAAGTCGGACTCAATGATCAGAAAAAAAAAACGGTCATGATCACGTTGTTTTTGAACAATCAGTGTTCCGTAATATTATTATAATAATATAATTATATAATTTTATAATGTGTTGATATATTTTTTTCTCAAAACAAACCTTATAATAGTATATAAACATACATATATACGATATAATATTATATATAATTATAATATATACCTAATTTATATACATATATAATACAAATAAATTAATATAAACATACATATATACGATATAATATTATATATAATTATAATATATACCTAATTTATATACATATATAATACAAATAAATTTGTAAATTTTCTTTAACACTATTTATCTACAATCTCATATTTTATTTTGATATTATTTAAGTAGTAGGTACTAGGTAGTATTACAAAAAATAATGAATTTATTTTATTTTATAAAATATTGTTATTTGTACCAAAAATTGCACGTTTTCCTACTTCTTAAAATAATTTTCAATGTTCAATGTTATACAATTTAATATAATTATGAAAGGTATGAGTAATATCTAGGAGCAACTGTATTTCTAATAAGAGGACTGACTGAAAACCGAATATTGAAAGTCTTTTTAAATGAAAATACAATTGTAATAAATCAAAAGTGGCAAACAATGTCACTCCATTTATACAAAAAGGTCTATTTTTCATTAATTTATCTTGAAGAAGATATGATATTTTATTCTATGTTGGAGATATATCGTTGATGATAAAATCGTCTGGATTAAAGTTAAAATATAAGGTCTTAATTCAATATTTCCAATTATTAAGTTTTAATGTAAAAAAGAGGAATATAAACATCTCAAGTTGAATATTCTATTTTCATAGTATAATGTCTTATGGCAAAGTATTTTGGGGCAATGTGAATATGTTAAAGTGATATTTACGATTCGTAAATCGTACGCGTTCTATCTCTAGCTCTCACTATCTCTAGCGTTCTAGAGACTTTATTCTGGATTTATTTAAAAATATTTACGATACAATATACTTACACTCGTATTTATAAAAAATAAAAATGATTAAATTGCTTTCTAGAAAGTGTTTAATTGTCAAGCACCAACTGAGTAAAGTACTAAATTTTGAATTTTGAATCTAATTGATCCATTCCAGTAATGTATATCGCCATAATGCTGCGTATGTTATACCAAGAAACGCTTTCAATAGGGATGGAGAACCCATCCACATTCTGTCTCGTGAAGTATTTTCGCAATAATTTTTAAGATGTTACACGTGTCTAACTATATTTTAAAAACTTTATTTAATACAACGATTTCATCTATGACAGCTGCCCGGTTTCATTCATCAAGCGAAGCATTCGTATGCGATCGCTTGATGAATGGAACCAACGATACCGGGCCGGTGAAACGGCCGGTGTCACCCGGGTCTTTTTCCCGGACGCGATAGCCGCATATCGTATAATCGGCAAAATAAAGGTGGTCAGATTTGTCACCCAGGTATTGACGTGACACGGTGGATTCTCCGAGTACTTGCACCGTTTCAAGTGCAAGGAGAGTCCATCGTGCGTCTGCGATCCCGGGTGTTCTGAATCTGTTCTCCACGTCCTTCTGGACTGCCCGGCCCATTGTCGAGAGAGGCAGGATGTCGAATTCTTATTGAAGACAAAATTGAACGCAAATTCGCTGTCGGAAATTGTATATGGTAGAGACAGAAACTTGTTCCTAGACTATTGTAAGAAAATCTGTAAAATAGTAAATTATAGAAATAGAACTTAAGCAAATCATGTTAGATAGTTATAATAGGTATAAGTAGGCTAACATGAAAAATTTTCGTATAAATAAGGAACATAGTAATAAGTTAGAGATAAGTTGTAGTGGTGTAAAATGTCTTGTTTTATATAAATAATAAGTTGTTGTTATAGGGGAGAGTCTAGTGACCGCCATTACCGCATGAATGACGGCTTTAGAGAAGAGTAGGTAAGCTAATATATTTGGATATGATCCAAATATTGTAATAACAATGTGTAAAATAATGTGAATTAAAAGTTAATTCTATATAACTAATATACATACTCAGTAAACAACAACGAGCCCTTAATAGGGGAGAGTTGGATAATACCGCGCGTTTGATAATTCCACGCCCTAGCATATTTCGAAAACTAAACGCTAATTGCGCTATCCAGTCCTTAAAGATCACAGCCCGAGTTCTCTACCCCTCCCCGTGCACGACGGTAATTTACTCCGAGCGGCGATTAAGACACATTGTGTCTTACAAGTTTTTACTCTCGTTCCTTATAATTTCGCGGGCATTTTTGACAAGAGGTAAGCTATTCTATATTTGTATTGTAACACATTGATTACTTTTATTTTAATCCTAACATATTATAAAATTAATGACTAGATTGATTTGAATACACAATTAACTTGACTGTATTATTCTGAGGTTATAAAATGAAATAACAGAGTTAGTCAATTCCGCGCCCAGGGCGTGTACGAGTAAAGACCACGTACCGGCAAGCACAATGTCGAAGGGCCATCTACGAGATGAACAGACGACTTAAAGAGAGTCGCCGGAAGTCGTTGGATGGAGGCTGCTTTGAACCGGAGTCGATGGGGGGAGGCCTACGTTCAGCAGTGGACATCCAATGGCCGATATGGTTATGATAATTAATCTAGTCGTAAAATAATAATTATATCTAGGTATAGAAAGGAGTCTATGCTTCTTTTTCTACGAACGAGTTTATTCAACGTTGCATTTTTTTTTAATTCTAAGTTTACTGATAGAAATTCACGAAATTATTATGGGCACGGTTTTATCAAACCTTGGCACGATATTATCAGACCAGTCTGATAATACCACGCTTTCCTGTTTTTTTATTATTTTGCAATAATTAATTTTTCTTTATTTTTTGAAATATTTTGCCGTGATGTATGCCTAGCTAAATAAATTCTGTACTATTTACTGCATTTTTGAATACATATATCGAACCTTCTCCGAATTATAGGTCCAAGTTCTTAGAGGCTCGGTAATATCCAACTCTCCCCTAATTAAGTAGTTAAGTTTTGTTGTTGTATTTACCTGCCTCTGTACATAGTAAGTATTAAGTCAATAAAACTGTATCAGTAGTTAAGTAAGACCTAGTTTTTAAGAAAGACTGTATGTAAATGAATAAAAAGATATACACTTTTTCCCCCCTCACTGTCCCAGTGTTATATAGTTTGTAAGTACACACAATGTGCCCTATGCCATGAATGAAAGACGATGAATGCTAGACGAACAAGGTATGCAGAATGAATGTAGAGCAGTATACTAGATAGACCCGTATGTAAGAATTTTGATGGAAATATACAAAATTGTAAATACAGTCTCCCAAAATCTTAGGATGGTCTAGATAAAATAAAAAAAAAACAAATACAACGGTTTCGAGCCCGTACGTATGTTTTTCTATTGGCCTCACTGTTGTTTTATCTGTACCACGACTTAGCACGAACCTTTCTTTCTGTTCTGTAACTTTGAATTTCGGGTAAAATCTATGGCGTTGGAAGATGCTTAATTTGCACAGGCCGAAGAGGTGCATGAATATCATAAATTTAGGTTAGCAGATAACCGAAAACAGCCACTTGGTCGTCAATTGCATCTGTATTTTAAACTTCAGTCCAATCGATTTCAGCCACATCATACCGCAGTCTTTTCAAATCTGTGACACCAAAATTACGCTGCAGAATAATTCTTGATATGAGTTTTCGGATTTTATTTTATAAGATGAATATAACAATTCGTGATAGGAAAATGCATCAACAGCAGATTGGGCGTGTATTTCAATATGCTCAATGTAAGAAACTTTTTTTTGAGTATAAATTCCTTAAACCTAACCTAAGAAACAAACATTAATGTAAAAAAGAAGGGACATAATTGGAAAAAGCATGAGTAGCAAGTGTAGGTCGAATATGAAAATTTGATCTTTTTTCGGCAGACATGTATTAAACTTACCCATGATTACTGTACGACCATACAAAGCATTAAATTTATGAAGTAAGGATTCAAATGATGTGAAGTAGTCTACATTAAGAAATGGGCTATAAAAAAACCGAGTAAGAGTTTTGTATATGAAAAAATCACATATAAAAAAGTGCTCTGCTTCTCTCTGATATTAAAAGGAATAGCAAAGGTGACAGCGAAGATATATTGTAACCTCCTCACCTGTCCGGGTAATGCGATTATTGCTGATCAAATCAAGTGGAATCGCGGTAAAAAAAAAAAGGAACAAGATGGTAAAATTTTAAGCCAAGACATAACGGAGACTAAAACAGCATGAATATTGTTATTACTTAAAGATGTACATTGACCTGCGAAAGATGTCCATTGATCCACGAGTCGAGCTAAGCCGACATTATTCCGAAGAAATCCCGGACATCAGCTTGCACGAGATTAGTATGGCTCTGGTACAGCTTAAAAACAATAAGGCACCGGGCGAGGACAGTATTACGTCAGAGCTCTGAAAGCGGTTGGAACACCAGTACTTAAGTTCAGAGGCTCTTTAATGCCGTCTTGCTCGAGGGCGGAACGCCGGAAGTCTGGAACAGAAGCGTAGTGATGCTCTTCTTCAAAAAGGGCGATAACACCCTGTTGAAGAATAACAGGCCCATTTCGCTTCTGAGTCACATTTATAAGCTGTTCTCTAGGGTCATTACGAATCGTCTGACGGGCAACTTTGATGACTTCTAGCCTCCCGAAAAAGCCGTTTTTCGAGAAAGCTATAGTACCATAGACCACATACATACGCTGCGGCAGATTATACAAAAGACCGAGGAGTTTGTGGACTATCCGATCGAAACCGGCGTTGCTGCGGCACGATTACGATTCGTACGGCGCCACGATTTGAAGGCGGATTCTTATAGATCTCGACGAAAGAAAACGAAATGAATCCACCTTCAAATCGTGGCACCGTATGAATCGTAATCTCCCCGTTGTTGCAGTCTCTCCAGTGGTGTCACATGTCATGGTATATCAAAGTGTTGAAGTGTTTGTACAATAACGCTACTATGTCGGTTCGAGTACATGAGCATAGGACGAGAGCGATTCCAATGCAGCGACGTGTGAGACAGGGAGATGTCATCTCTCCGAAACTTTTTACCGCAGCATTGGAAAACACTTTCAAGCTTCTGGAATGGAAAGGATTCAGTATCAACATAAACGGTGAGTACGTCACTCACCTTCGATATGCCGACGATACTATGCTTATGGTAGAATCCCTGGAAGACCTTAGTATTATGCTCAGTGACCTCGATGGAATTTCCCCGACCTACGTCCAGCAGTGGACTGCGATAGGACTGCAGTGGACTGCGATAAAAAAAAAGTTTATAAATATTAAAAATACCATTTAACCCACCAACCAGTTGCAAGAATTATAGAATTTTTCATAAACAAATATTATTTTAAAAAAAAAGAATTTAAAAAGAATAATGTAGGTACACAGTAAACTATCAATTAAATATAATATAGTATAGAATTATCTATATACAGCAACAAAAGTGGGTACGTTCGCGCGCCCTCTTCTAATTAATAATTCATCACTTTTATAGGATTTTTTAATCTATGCATTTCACAGACCACATGCGCGGAAACGGAAATGGGACATGCGCAATAGTTTTTTATTTATCAGTTTTTAATTAAAATAAGTAGTGAATAAATGTAAGAAGATAATTTTGTTTATTATCTTTTATGAACAATAGCAAACAATTATTTACTACAGTTTGACAGTTAAATTTAGTTTTTGATTAAAGAAGTATCATTTCCGCGCATGTGGTCTGTGGAATGCATAGATAAAAAAATCTTATAAAAGTGATGAATTATCAATTAGAAGAGGGCCCGCGAACGTACCCATTGAAAAAAAAATTACTTTGATTATTATCAGTTGTAAGCCTGTAACACGTATTTGTTATATTAACTTTTGACATCAACGTCAACGTCAATATCGGATCGTTCATATCGGATGACGTATCAGTCAACAAAAACAAAAGTTGCACTAGTAAAAGCCATTAAGCCTAATTAATAACAAAAGTTTTAAAAGTATTATACCTATGTGCCTAATTACATAATCAATATTGAATAATAAATAGTATTTTAAAAATATGTACTGTATTAAATTTTTAAGTGCAATAAATAATATTATATCTGTGTGACTATAAAGCGTAAGTTAATAAAACAAACAAACAAATAATATTATGAATTAAAAGTTATATAAAAATGAGATAACACAGGTGCCTTACTTTCCGGTACTTTTGTGATAGCGCCGATGTTAACAGTTGGTGACTTCACTACTTATGTTGAGCCAGATTCTAGAATTCTATCTAGGCCTGCCAGACATTCGGCTCGATGCCGTGTTCCTTCAGACGTGACACGAAATAGTGCCTTCACGCGTCCATCATTTGTAGATTCCAAAATGCTCCCCACCCACCAAAAATGCATCATGACGCGCAATGGTTCAAAATTCAGACTGCGTTTAACCAGTTTCTATCAACTTAGTCTTGGCGTATTAGACCTTGTCTCGGACTGCAGTGTCGCTAAAACGAACTACTATTAATATGACGCAGCATCTTGCCAGACAGATAGCCTAGCCGGTGTGAAGACTCGATGTTGGTACTTAGCAGTTGCCCAAGTTAAGATGTTCAGCAACAATATTGGTGACAATCTCGGATGAGTCTTCAGCCTTGTCCTCAGCCACACCATGAAAAAGGAGCATTTTGCGCCGGGTCTTGTTCTCCCGACGGCCAATTGTTCTTATCAGAAGTTCAAATTGCCGCTGATGTGTGAGAGCAGACAGAATAAACTTTTTGAAAGCACTGAAGTCAGCAGCTAATGAAGTCGTAGTCAGAGGAGAATAATTTTCTTATAAATTCAGTTGAAATTCATTCACACTGGCGTTGAATAAATCCTTTATTATGGTTAAACTTTCCTTCAATGATTCCATAATGTGAAAAGTGGAGATGTAACGGCTTGAGAAAGGAATAACTTACTATAGGGGGGGAGGTGCGTTATTTAGCTACCCAGAATATTCATCATTATGGTGTAATAACTAAAATACCTAGGTATTTATTTAAAAAAAAAATTAAACTTTTTACAGAAATTTTGTCGTGTGTTTTATTTGACTCCTACCAGCGAAAAAATTAATTTTAACATCTATTATAGTTTCATTTTTCCATTAAATCATAATGTCGTGACTATATGACGGCACGTTATATCTACATATTCATTTTTTTTAATGTAGTCCAATAAAGATTTGCCATCCCTATTCTGTACGAATAAAAAATTAAGCAAAAAAAAAATTTTTTAGTTTTAAATTTTTCGGTTTTTTTATGGTTATTTACATAATTCTTTTTAAATTATTCTTATACATTCAACAAAAAGACCTTTTGAAATTGTGTCCTAGTAACAAAGCTGACAAACAGAGCCGTAAAACACTAAAGTAATAAAAATGTAAACGTATGAGCCACAATACCTGTTTCACGTATATGCAGTTGATTGCTATGGCAGTTGTTTCTCGGTTACTACGCAAGTAACCTGGGAAAAGTAACACATTTAAACAAACCTCTATCGTTATTATTTCTATGTTTAAATCCAAAACATATTCGTAAGTATGAATTATTATAAAATTTTACAATATTAACTATTAGCTCAAAATAAAATATTGAAAAGTGGAAATCGTTTGTCTTTTTGTGTGTTTATTTGAAGTTATGGATAGGTACACATCATTTGGCAAAAGTTCAGTATCTTTAGTTCCTCACAGAAGCCGTGTTTCTATTAAAAGTTCAAACTTTACACAAAGTATGTATCCGTATGTAAATCTAATCCTTTTCAACTCGGGTAATCTCTGTAAAATTTGTAAGCTTTCGTGTAAAAAAATACCTTAATATTTTTTATTAACCTACATGCGTTTTTAATTACAATTTTTTTAAGGAAATATTATACAAATTCTTTCTAACAGCTTATCTTAGCAAATCTATTTAAAGTATATATAATTTATTTTGCATAGCTCTGAAATCTTTAGCGGGTGAGATATGAGAATTTACATAGAAATATTCTATGTACCAAATATAATAAATATAATATATTTAAAGGATAAGAGACAAGTAAAAACAGATTTGCAATAACATTACACATATATTTTGTAACTACTATCTTATGTTTACCTATAAACCGATTCAGTTTCATTTATACAACCCAAAGTCCAAACGACTGACGCCAAAACTTTGGACGGGTTTACGATAACTTTTGATTATGCTTAAAATCAAAATAGAATAATTATCTAATTCAAATATATATTTATATTTTTTCCTACAATAGTATTATAATTATTAAGAAAATATAAATAAACATTAAGGCGAAATTGAAATAGCTACAATGCTAGTACCTACATACATGTAAATATGGCCTTCATAAGTTCCAACGACAATTGATGACATCATTGCGAAGCAAATAACACGTACAAATATTTTATTGTAATTAATTAGTATAAATACGGCAAAAGTCCGATAACTCTTTTGCCTATTAGTCAATAGAGTAAGCCGCGAGCCATTTTTGGAGCAAAAAAAAACAGTATAAAGTGTATAATTAAAAAAATATTAATTAACTATTAATTATACATCTGGAGCAATTGCGGATTCTGGAGGAGCATTTAAGAATTTAATTATATATATATATATATATATATATATATATATATATATATATATATATATATATATATAAACTAGCTGACCAGGCAAACGTTAGTTCTAGTAATTATTTTGATAGTCAAATAAAAAAAAAACTAACTTATTGTAAGTGTGTAGAGATGTGGTATATGACTGAAAAAGGAATGGAGAGCTGTGAACTATGACGGGCTATAAAAATAACAAAACAGCAAACATTCATTTTTGAATTCATTGTACTTTTATCACAAATTATGACAAAAAAAAAATACATTATCAGTCTCTCAGTGCAATGAAATCTACGATATTTTTAGTGAGTCCATCTTTAGCCAACACAAACAAACTGGATGGCTTACCCACGCGAGAATATGCCACGTATCTGGAGGGATCCTGTTGCCTGCAGATCCGGGACCCTCCAATTAAAGCGGTTGAAGGTACGGTATTGCACTCCCAAAGTGCCGAGCCCGACATAGGTCTAGAACTGGCGACCCGGGCGTCCTGGATATCATCCGTAAATGGATTCCCCTGTGTCACAAAAAAATAAATTGCCACGTATAATTTTCCGTATGAACGGTGTGCCCAAATCTAAGCCACACGCAGACATCGTTTGGCCTTGAGACTTATTGATTGTCATTGCGAATGGTAATCTAATTGGAAAGAGAACCCGTTTGAATAAAAAAAAAAGCTTAAAGCCTATTTTGTGAGAAAGACAGGAGACCGGCTTCGTTCTCATCCCTATTCTGTGCTGTTAACGGGGTGAGAAGTGACACCGGTAGACGCCTGGCGGGAATAACTGATCGAGTGGTAACTGATATATATATAGATCGCTGAGAGTAGAAAATTATTAAAGTACTAATATTGCTATTAAAAAATAGGGGTTGGTGGTAGAAAGGTGAAAATTTAGGATTGTATGTATTTTTTCATGTCTAATCATAAAAAATTAGGGTTATTTTTTTTTCCAAAAAATAAAAATATTTTTTTTCGGTGGACCACACTTATTACTAAGGAATATAAAAAATAGTTTACGTTCTATTCTCAGACCTATTGAATACACACATAAAATTTCATTCGAGTCGGTCGAGCCGTTTCAGAGTAGTGCAATTACGTATACCGTGACACGAGAATTATATTATATTAGATATATTCTGCGCTAACTTCCCTTGTCATTGAATATGTTAATGTGTACCAAAATTTTTGTGTTATAAATACTTTTTGTTTATATACTTTTATTATATAAAAATAACATATTTTGGTACAGTATTGAACACCTATTTATATAATTTTATGTATTATTTTGTACTGTAAATTATTTTACCAATAAAAAGTTGCTGAATTTGCTATTCTCTATATCACTGAAAAGTAAAGCATAAATATTTTTCGGAATATAGTAAAACAAAAATTTCATTACCTTAAAGCATTTTTTTTTCTTACATAAAATAATTCTTGATTGGAGAGAATCGATTTTGAATGAAGAATTCACATATTGTATCGATCGAAGATAATATTGTAATCTTGAACCAAGTAAAAATGTTGACGATCGAAGTGATCAAGTCTTTTAATCCAATAAACAATAATTCAAGACAAGAATTCCTTAAAGTAAGAAAACTAGAAAAAAAAAGTTAATTATAGATATTAGATAGGTCTTGGTTCGAGACTGGGAAACCAAGACTTGTTAGATAGATACTGGTTAGATCTTGACTCAAAATTGATCAACCAAGACTTGTCAGTTGAGTAGTGAACCAGTCATGGGCCAGTATTATTAGGCCGAGTCTGAGCAACCCAGTATTGTGCCAAGACTGGCCCCGTTGTATATAATTTTCTTCCTACTAGGGTTACTTAGAACGTAACGTGTGTAAGCACACAAATATTCTACAAAATTCTAATACATATTTCTACACATAAGTATGTGTGTATTTTTATGAAATACATAATGATTAATGTTTATCACGAAGAATTTTTTTCCATTCACCTTTACGCAACATATGAGTTCACAGCGGGAATTGTTGAATTAATATTCCTCTGAGATTAAAAAGTTCAAAGCATAACTTAAATTTAAAATCCAAATAATACAGATAAATATGCTCCACGAGATAAAACGTGGATCTTATGATTCATATATACGCAAGAAATCATATAAATAAGAATATTGTTTATTAATGCTATAACCAGCTGTGTAATGTTTTAATTCAAATATTCCGTGCCTCTTAGAGAATAAAAATAAATCATTTAGTACATAGCTACATACATATATACAACCAAATCGACTATATTGTTATCACAAAGTACTCTGTTGTTATTAGTTATATTGATTACATTAATTTTGTTTTTGCGTGCGTCAAGCTTCTAGGTATAGGTAGACAAGTTTACCACCCAATGGATTCTATTGCTCCAATCACTTCAGCCAGCATTCCATTGTTTAAATCACGTAAGCCAACATAACTTGGTACAGTAAGTAATTGAGTAAAATAAGAATTAAGTTCTAAAACAATTTTTCTTTAACAAAGTGATTGTCAATTGTCAAGTGCCAATTTCTTATTCTTCTAAATTTAAATTAGTACAAAATATCTGATGACGAGTATTCTGGTGTAGTGATGACGAAAGTCCAATAGCCGACGGTCGGTTGTTCGATCCGCACATTTGTATTCGTACAATTCCAACTACCTAATATTTTTATGCTCCATTACACCTCCAATCCACATCTCATTTCCGGAAAGGTTAAAACACCTGTTTTATTTCTAGTTTCGTTTTATTTTAAATCAAAAGCTCAAATATATACTTTTACACTTTTACCTTCAAAATGGCATAGCGTGTTCCGGGTCTCCTCAACTTACCTCTGAAATCACGTAAAGCTGTCGTAGTCGTAGATCTGAGAGAATTATAAAGTGAAACTGCGGAAGTCCCTACGGATTAAGCTTCCCTTTTCTTACTTAGGACAATTTGCCCAAAATTGTAAAGGCTTTAGTTAGTTTAGTTTTGAAAATATCTGCATCGAATAATCAAATATTATTTTATTGACTGTTTTCGTACACAAGCGATAAAAAAAAATTGAGGTATTTATATCATCATCTTTATATTATCACGACCGGCCTGAAGGGGTGTGCGACGTATGCAGCCGCACACTCAAGCCTTTTGGAGGAGCATAAAATTGGCCAATTTTAACTAAAAATAAATAAATTTGGATAATTTTTAGAAATTGAAAGAAAGAAAATTTATATTCTTTTCCCCATGAGATATGAAAATTTATTTTAGGTCTGGCGGACGGTGATTACCGCATTAGCTTTTTATTCTGAGAGTACTTGCAATATAAATGTAAAAATCATTGTAACGTGACCCAGAGGCTTTCATAAGTTTATTTAACATACGAGTAATAGTGGCTTATGGTACAAGAAAGAGTATTGAAACTATCAAGTCAATCAATAATAAATCAAATTGAGAGACATAAATTTAATGTTCTAAAAGGCGCAAAAGTGCACAAAACTGTGTTTTTAAACCTTAAATTAAAAAAATCAGGGGAAGGGCCGGACCCCCCTTTTATCTTCCCCGCACCCCGGAATCACCGGTAGAGGTATAAAATGGGAGTCTTGCACACTTGCAATTATCGCCTTAGGCCTATCCTGTATATTATCTATATTAATACATGCGTATGTACATACATACATATATTGTGCACATAATAATAGAGTACCTGGATGACCGAGCTTTGCTCGGTTAAATTATATTTAGATATTATTACATACTGATGAAACATAAATAATATTTTCGATCTGACTGACATAATAGTAAAATAATAGGAACTGGTTATTTAAAAGTATCATGAGTGTTAAAATGAGTGGGTTTTTTTTCTTAATATGTGTGTGTATAAATAATAAATAAATAAATAAATATGCTTAACATAATGCCTGTGTTTTAGGTAACAGTTGACTGATATCAATTTTTTTTCAAATAATATACATATAAATAATACATATACAGAATGACTGGTGAATCACTATCAATATTTAAGGAGAATAGTTAGTACATGATTCTCTTCTTATTCTGTTTTGTGTCGAAATGCAGCTAGCTGCTAGGGTGTCCAGACGACGCGTAAATAATTAGATAACTGTTACGTTATTTTTCTTAAAATCTTATTAATATTTACCTTTTTTTACATAATTCGAATGAGAATCATGTACCGAGTATTCTCCTTAAATATCGATAGTGACTCTCCATTCATTCTGTATAAACAAATACATAATACACCCAGCCTCAGGGCGGGAATCGAACCCACAACCCTGAAGCAGAAAACAGGACCACTGCCAACTGCGACACGGGCCAGTCAAATTATTATAAAAGTGCGACATACGATAAATACAAACATTTTAAGTTCGAAAAATCACATCGTTTTGCGCGAAGTGAGAGTAGAACACAACTAAAATAAATTTTATACCATAAACATCTCAGTCGGGGCATTAGAATAATAGTAAAATATCGAACTGCGTATTACGCTAATTAGACCCTTAATGTTAAACAATTTATATGAACAATTAAATAAACTACGCAGTATTTGGATTTAGTTTGATACGACGTGTGCCCTCATGCAGCTGCCTAGTGACCGCGTTACGTCAACGGAGGGCTCTCTGACCTTTCACCTATTCATTCATAGATTTCCCGCCTACTCTTACAATGATATTGTAGGTTATCAGAAGAGAAAAGATAAGCTGGCTTCGAAGAGGCCGCCTGAATACATGTAAGGTTAGCGTATCGGCATTGCTTTGATAAGCATAGAACTATAGGAATTATTGTAAGTTGTTTAGTTAAAATTATATAGTATCTCCGTACGATTAGGTACACAAGAAAGCAATTAATAGCTTATATAAAATGCTATACATATTTTGTAATTTTTAAATCATACCTTTTTATTAGTAATTGAAACTTTTAGATAGTGTAGTTAAATATTAGTATAACCACAGTATGTGGGTCAAGATACTCAAGATGATCAGGATTTTGATCCGTATCTTGTTTTTATCGTTTAAAAGAAAATTCAGGAACATTCATTTCAAACATTCTCTTAATTACATGTCCTAAAAAAAATTCGTACTATTCGCGTTATTTTGTATTTAGAGTTTATTTTATATATGTATGCACAATTTGTAAACGGATAGTGATGGGCTTACCAGATGTTGTGATAAAATCTCAGGGAAATCTAGGAAACAACCTAAGAAAACCACGTGTTTTTGTATGAATGTATATCGATTTCTTTGAGGTTCTCGTAACGATTATGTTTTTTCTATATTTGAAAGTCTATCCTACACACTTGTGTAGGTATCCCCGTCCCCCGTAAGTAGTCCCGTCGAAATGTGGTGATGGTTTGAAAAAATAAAAAAAAATGGAAATATTAGAAATACTTTTTTTCTAGAATACTTAATTTTCCAAGTCGCAGTAATCTGCGAACATTCCAAGTACCTAGAACTTAACAGAGATAATAAGGATGTAGACAGGGAGCGAAGGTCGCTGTCAGTTCGCTGCAACATGCTGGCTCGCAGATTTGCACGTTGTACAGAAGATGTTAAAATAACTCTATTTAAAGCCTTCTGCCAATCATTTTATACGTGCAGTCTGTGGACCAGCTGTAGCTTGCGTGCTTACAGTGACCTCCGCGTACAATACAATAATGCGTTCAGGATACTGTTGGGGCTGCCGTGGTGCTGTAGTGCCTCAGTGATGTTCGCGGAAAGGCGCGTTGATGACTTTAAATCTATCATGCGTAAGAGGTGCGCGTCATTACTTAAGCGTCTCCGCGGCACCCACAATAGTGTTCTGAACGTATTTGTAGATAGATGGGAGAGTCCAATGCTGCGACATTGGATTATAAACTCCATGTGATGTGACAAAATTGTAAATATAAAAATGTTACTATTTTTAAATTTGTTATTGTACTAACACTAGGTAATAAGGAAAAATTGTTACTAACACTATATGGGCTAGTTCCGAAATAAAGATTATTTATTATTATTATATTATTATTATAGCAATATACCAAAACAAAGTAATATAGCAGAAGTACTCCGCAAAATTTAATTAATTGTTTGGGATGAGAGTACTATGGCTCCTTCCATTTGACAATTATTATGGAATAATAATTATCAAATGGAAGGAGTTACTGTATTGTTAGCAGACGATATCCCGGAGACTTTACCAGTAGTGGCCAAAGGAACGCGAGCGGACGAAGTTAAAGCGTGCGTGAATCGGTCTCATTTGTGACAATAAGTAACAAGTAGTAGTAATAACAGTGACAATACTGAGCCTTACCAAAATTGTGAGAGTCCATCTGAGGGGAGATGTTACTGCCGGACAGTTCTCAGACCTATTGATTAAAATAAGAAATGGTGATTTCCCGGAACTGGATAATAATATAATTCACCTTACAGAGTTAGGTACAATTGTTTTCACTGTAGAAGAGCTTAAAGCTAAAATTTATCCAAACATTAATAATATTCACGATAAAGATTCAGAAAAATTATGCGAGCGTGACATCCTAGCACCAAAAAACGAAGAAGCCTCAGTCATAAATGAAATACTTTTGAGACCCTTCGAAGGGGTAGAATATCAATATAAATCCTTCGACTCAGTAATAAACATCGATGATGTCACTCATTATCTAGTAGAGTTCCTATACTGAAACCTCACGGTCTTCCAACTCACATATTAAAACTGAGAGTTGGCGTGCTAGTTATGTTGCTGCTCAATATAAATTCACCAAAATTATGCAATGGCACCAGATTGCAAGTGAAAACAGTGCATCGCAATGTAATCGAGGCAACTGTACTGACCGGTTATTCTCGAAGAGAGTCTGTATTTGTCCCTAGGCTTCCGCTAACACCATCAAATTACCCCTTCAAATTCAAGAAAATGTAGTTTCCCATCAAAGTCTGCTTCGCAAGGACCATAAACAAAGCTAAAAGTCAAACTCTTAAGGTAGCTGGAGTATACTTGAAGGAAAGCTGCTTCTTCCACGGCCACTTATATGTGGAATGCTCCAGAGTAAGCGCACAGAATAGCCTGGTGATTCTAACACCAGAATTAAAAACAAAAACTATTATTTACAAAGAAATACTGCGGTAGGTGTTTTTTGATTTCGTTGTTAAAAGATAATAATTATATACCCGTGTAACTTTCACCAGATCAAAGGCCGAGGTTCGTGTTTATAAAATATAACAAAAAAAAATTGTTTTTATGTTTATTTAACCTTCAAATACCCACTTTATATATATATATATATATATATATATATATATATACACTTTATATATATATATTTATATATATATCTAAAATATATATATATATATATTTTTTTTGTCCAATTATTTCCCGACGTTTCGGACCCTTTACAGCGTCCATGATCTCGGGGGACTGAGGTGGTGGGTGTCCGAATAATGAATCAATTGTTACATACCCCGCTTTTTATACAATTATAAATTATTACTTTTAACCGTTCCTATTTATTTATTTTTAAATTCAAATAATTTAATTTAATTAAAAATCGTTAAACTGTAAAGTTTTAAAACAAATAAACGCGATAAAATCCGATTTAGACTTTTAATTAAATCAGTCGTTATATTGTTGAAGGTAAATTGTAATCGATTTTTATGCACAACTTTAAATATTATGATTATTATGTTTATTCAATGTAAGTAAAATAAATATAAAATAAACAAGTATGCTTAATTAAAAAAATCAAAAACCCGACTGCGTAAAATACTCTTATTATAAACTAAAAAGAATAAAACAATTTACTAGCTTTCATTTGATACCCATATTGCTACAGTAAGAAAAAAAATTCAACTCCCCCCCCCCCTCATTCCGCTATTTGCGGGCGCCATTTTGAAAATTTATGTAGCCTATGTCACTACTACAATTTAGACAAATCCAACAACACCTCATATGCCAAAAACCGTCCAGCCGTTTGGGCTATAGTGCGTGCCAAAGAAATGGACATACATACATACATACATACATAAATACATACATACATACATAGGTACATACATACATACATACATACATACGTACATACATACACTCGAAAAACATAACCCTCCTTCTGTCGCAGTCGGGTAATAAAGAAAGAGAATGAGTGTCTAAACATAGATTTTTAATCATAATAAATCAATTTTAAAACAAAACATTATTAATGTTGTTTTATTTGGAATGCTATGCAAGGATAGTGTAGCTATTTTTAATATATTTATGAAAATATTTAAAAATCATTCAGTATAAAATTAATTATACCCACGTTAAAAAGTGTATTTTATCTCTTTAACAGATAATTATAGATAATAATTATCTGTTAAAGAGACTTATTTATTTCAAGTTTTATGTAGCTTGTACTAATGTGTATAAATATTACAATATAATTATTTTCCATTAGGTTGTTAGTATCTGCCTATGGTTGGTTACTAAGCAACGATTTGTTGGTAAACATCATATCGAATTTGGCTTAAGTATAGCTTTTAGTACTCTCATCCCAAACTATTAATTTCGTTTTGCGTTTGTTTGGGTATATGGCAGAAAGGGGTTTCGGTTTGTATCAAATTAAAATTTACAATATACAAGATTAATTTACAATAGGCCTATAATAGGCTACAGATTAGATAGTGTATCGACGATGTGTAGGGCCATAAGTTGTGACCTAAAAATTGTTTACACACCTACTTATTTTTTATCTCTTGATATCGATATAATAAAAAAAAAAATCAGCTCTAGAATGAAACAAGTTTCTTTTGTAGGCGTAACTATAACAGACTTGCAATATGCCCCTAATATGTAGTTTCAGCGAAATAAATACCTAGCTTTTTCAATCTTTTACATCTATTCTCATTCTTTCTGCTTATATTAAAAAAAAATCTTGATATAAAATAATGCTAAAATCCGAAATAAAGTTTATTTTTTTTGCATTTATTACATTACTTGCTCTTTGTTTTTGTTATATAAATAAAAAGCCATATTTAATTAAAACGTAGATTTACTCGAAACTTCTAATAAGAATCAAAAACTAAACCAATAATAGATAGGAACCTATCTAAATAAGTATTAATTTTATTAACTCCACTTTTACGCAATGTATCAAAATAAAACGTACGGAATTACGGATACAGGAAAAACCGCAGTTTTGAGTAGTATTTTTTGATACGGTAGAAACGAACATGTTCGTTTGTTATTATTTGACAACAGACAGATGAACATTCACATTCCATTACTTCGAAGATCCTAAGATTCCTTCTACTGAAACGTTCTTTTAAGCTAATATCGCATATATGCAGACATCGACTGGTTACAATATCAGTTAAATTTGCAGTCCTAATTAGTTATTTAAAAATTTCAGATTAGTGGTAAACAAGTACATAGCAACCACATATTTTACATAGATGTGGGTAGTTATATATTTTTATCGAAACATTATTAAATCCGAGTTTATGAAGACAAATCTTGAAAAGAAAAAAGAACTTGTTCTGATTAACAGCGGCTTTTTATTTAACTAGCTGTACCATGCTATTTTAACTGATTTTGTAACGATTTTCGGAATTTTGGGGTAAAAGTGGTATATTTGTTTAATTTTAAGTATATATACAATTGTACGTAAACATTCGAAATATTATTGTAAACTATTTAGTATAGTAGTAGAGTGAGAAAGATTAACCAACATCACATCAACTGCAGCGATCCTTAAAAAAGAGATTAGGGGTTTTTTTACACCTTCACGTACCTTATTCTACATTTTATGTGGTTATTTATTAATAAAACATTTTTTTTTATATTTATTGTATATAAATTTTCAAATCTACAATTTAAGATATCTTCAAATAAATTCTTTAATTTGTAAATAATAATTAAGTATTTATTTATTCTATTCTTTAGTTATAAGTAAATAGGATAATAATTTTAATAAACAGTTTTAATTAAATTGTGCGTGTGTGTGTCTGATGAAAACTATTTTAGGTTATTTAGAAAAGAATACATAAACTTTCCAATAATATTTAACGATAAGATATACGTATATGATTTTTTCTTTATTTTGTTGATTCTTTTCTTAATTTTTCATGTATTTAATACTTTGTCGAATATCAAAAATTAGAAATATTTGATTAAAACTAAAATATTATTTTATTTTTAATTAAATACATTTTCTTATCGCGTTATCAATAATCGAAAATTTTATTATATTTCATTTTTATTTGTACAAATATCTGCACTTAGCTTAATAGTTAAACTAACATAGGTTGCAAGATGCATATTTTCGAAGTAGTTTCTTGTAAGCAATATTTTTTTAGAAGAAATAGAACAAGACATGTACGTTAAAAGGATAGGTGATAAGACGGCCTACTGCGTGGTCTAATATGGCCAATTAAGGAGTAATGAGTATAAAATCAGAAAATTTAAATAAAATTGCGTAATTATTAAAAAACTACATGTATAACTGTTAAAAATTCTCTACATACTCGTCATATTTAAGAAAAGTATAAAAGCCTCAATAATCGGATTATTGGGGCAGGTTTTCATACATGTTTTCTCAAATTATTTCAGTCTTTGTAGTATTTTTTAAAAATATAAATACTTACTATTTAAAATTTAAAAATTAAACATATTATTAGTTTAATTTAGTATTAGTATTATATTATTAGTTTATTATTAGCTAATAATATAACTATCATCTTAAGATAATAATTTGATAATACGCAACAGAACAATATATTTAATTTTGCGGGTAGTTAGAAATATTACCCATACGAACGCTTGTTGCTTCATTCTATTATTGTTTATATATACATGTATATATTGTTATATATTTTGTGTATATATTGTGCATCGAGGCCTAGAAAGTTCTTTTAAATTCAAGAAGCGTCGGGGTTTGCACGTTGAAAGAACATTTAAATAAAAGAAAATATAATTTGTAATTAGATTTTATTGTGTTATGGATTCAATGCAATTTAATTATAATATGGATGAAAGTAAACCTATATTCACTACTGCAAGTGATAGTCAAGCAACAACGACAACGGTAAGAAGCGGCTTGTATTTTTATTTAATTGATATTTCTCCAATATTTTTAGTTTCCACCTTCTTTCTTTTGTTGTATTTACTCCGTACTTTACATTTCCATTTAATAAGTAGATATATTTATTTACATTTTCAATCTGATTAGTAGAAATTAGATTAAATCGTAATCTGCTGTACTATTATATACAAAAAAGCCTTTTCTGTTTGTGAATATAGAAACACGATATTATCTTTTAATAACTCATTATAGTGATTTGTATCTTAATGATATGATACTTCACTTAATTATTTACCATATTTAAGTACTACAATTTCGCAAAGATATTTCTGAAAGGAATATGTTGTGTCCTAGTACCTACATATTACCTATGTATGTAATTTTTTCCTCACTATTATTATTTCTGTACTCAAAATATATAAATATATAACACAATAAATATACTGAATAAAGTTAATTCTTTAGTATCATTCTTTTTTCATTAATTATCATTATTTTTCAATTGTATTAATGTATTAAAAATTAGATAATTTTCGTTATAAAAGCAGGAGAGTTTCGCGCCGTCCGATAACAGGAGCGGCATTAATTGTCAGGATAGTGCATTTTCTCCGCTGGCTGCTCCATTTCAAAGCCGAGTTGGGAACGATCTGTTGTCATTAATGACTCAACAGGAGCCGAGAGCGGCTGACACGGGTAAGTTAGTTATGAAATAATGCTTTATCAAGTTTAAGGAATAAGTCATAACTTTTAAGGCTTAACTTGTATTTATGTTTACTGATCCGCTTTTAAACGTTGTAGCGTTATGTTTTCTAGCCTTCCGTGATATCCTTTCGACGCACAAAAATTTCCTCGTATAATATATTATAAGAAAACAATGATTTCAAACTTTATCGGCATTTCAGAGGCAGACAGTCTGTTCTGCTGCTAATTACGCTCGCTCGACTCGCACGTCTAAAAACATCTAACGATAACCTAACTTGATCCCTGTTTTTTTTTTACAATTTAGAGATGATTTACAATTAAACTAGTACAAAAAAATCGGATTATGTTTTTGTTGGTTCAAATGAATTCCTAAATATTACGAATTATTCTAGTAATTATACCAACTTTTTTCATAAAAGATGACGAGAGACGAGAGCGACGTAATTTGTCTAAATAACGTTAATCATACTAAAATAGTTTTCATTATTATATCGAATGGCATATACAATCAATAAGTCCGAGTAACTAAAAAAGTCGAAACAAACTACTATTGCTATGATATTTTTAGCGCCGTCAGCGGCAGAATTAGATGATGTGCTGATGAATCTACGTTTAAGCGGCTCGGATTTGTTATTCGATGACGTCGATCATAGCCCACAAAATTATTATATCGGTAAGTGTATAACTTATATGGGAAAATAATATGAAAGAAATTGTCAAATCTTCGTTACCTGTCTTAATACGAAATGGAGATTATTTATGCATACAAAATTATAAACGATATATGTTATGTACTTGCATATAAATAATTAATCTGTGTAATGCTTCTCTCGTAGAGACCTTGGATATTTCCAAAAAAAAAATTTGCCTTTTGATTTTTTCATTTAACGAAGTGCCTACAGCGCGAAGATATGACTCAGTAAATTTATAACTATCGACCCCAGTCTTCTATTAATCATTCCACGAATTATTTTTCGTCCGCAGGAGGAAGGGCAGATCCGGTAGCACCTTCACATAATATTTGGTCCGAAGGGTCGGGTCCAACTGCCAGGAACGGTGAAATGATAGATACTTTCGACTTCTTGATAAAAAGTAATTTTATTTTAACTTATTATAATTTCGTTATAACTACTCTATTATTTTGCCAAGGCATATGACTTAAGGACTTTTATTGCACAGTATACCTAAGTCACGAAGAGTTTTACGAGTTATTTTGCAATTTCCACCAGGCTTGTCTTCAGCTAATAACTACGTGTCGATGCTTACGCGTGAGCAGCTGTCTGTCCTGCGTTCAATCCGCCCCAGTCTTCTTTACGAATTTCTGCAGGAGGTGGCCAAAGTGCGAAGTGATAAAAGGATGCGGAGAGCTCTACCAAATGTACGTAATCACCGTTTACATCCACTAACAAATATACTGTTATATTTGTGCATTTTACAAATTTTTTATAAGAAAATATTGAAATAATAATTAAAAACTAGACGGTTTTCGAAAAGTCCTCATTTTCAAGTCAGACAGTCAACTCAACAGTCGGACAGTTTTTCAGACGGACAACTCAACAGTCTTTTACTGAAGTAAATAGGGTTTTCTTCTAGAGGGGGGATGTATCAACCTAACATGTATTACGTAATATATTTAGTCTCTATGGAAAAAAAATTTCATCAATAGCCTTCTTTTTTATAAAAACAGTTGTCAATATTTTTAAGGTGATCAAAGACAAATATAGGATGAGCATTGACCATCCTTAGATTTGTTCCATGCCTGTGCAACCTTCTCTTATTTAGGAGTGCGCTTTCTGCAAAAACAACGGCGAGAACGAGGAGAGTTACTCGTCGCACGCGCTAAAAGACTGGCGCGGGCGGGTCTTGTGCCCTGTGTTGCGTGCCTTCCGCTGCCCGCGCTGCGGTGCCACCGGCGATCGCGCGCACACCATCAAGTACTGTCCGGAGAACTCGGAGACAGGTAACCATGAGTGATCAATATTTTATGGAATAGCCTAGCTGTAGAATTCGGCTATAAATTATATACGCTTTGACCGACACGCTATGGCTATAGCTGTTTTGTACAATTAATGAGAGAGCTGACCCAGAGCATATCCTTTTCTTTTTCTATTCATTTATATCTCATTTCCTTACTATTATTTCGCTTCATATTATTATGTTGACAACGTATTTGCGGCTCCTTTGACGCTATAAATATTAAATTTGTCGGAATCGGTGATCACTCAACACTAGGTGATGCGCTGCCTCATACATAACGTGACCATTTATTTTTTGGCTCAAAACGGGACATCAGTTTTTTTTTTTTTCGATAATTTGCAGGTTTATTTACCTAAATTATTTGCCTTAAAGGGGGAGTTCAAGGTCAACTCATGTATCATTTGATAAAAACATTTTTACTACGATTACACTAACACTTATTTTTATTTAGGAACATTAATTATAACAAATTTAAAATTGTATGTAAAATATTTTTCTTACTTATTTTTGTATTTATTAGAGATACAAATTTGATTTAATACAGCAGGTGAGGATTTTAGATAAAATTCTTCAAAACTGGAATCTTTAACTGGATTTTTTTTCCAGACGTCCACACTTTGTTCATTAAAGGTTCATTTAGCAGGAAGACATAAAATATATTCAATTAAAATACTGAAGTTTTGATGTTGAAAATTTTTAGTGTGAAAGAGTTTGAACACACAGTGAGCTTCCGTAGAAATTTTTTATTCAAACGTCCGAGTATTTATTTGCTGGATAAACGGGTGTTTTGCTTTTAAGCCTTAAACGAGCACTTGTATTTCGGCATAATTAACACAAGATTTTATAAGTTTTTAAGATGTTTACGACGAAACTACTGCGCGAATATCAATTAACACCAAAGTAATTGGGAAAAATACGCGTCGCTATTAATCAGTGAAAGAACAAAAGAATTTCGCATAGATAATGTATTGCAATCTAGTTGCTTACACCTCCTGCTCGCGTTGCTAGGACAGACATAATATAAAGATAGTGCGCACGGGCGTATCGTGACAAACGACGCGGCGGACAGTAATTTTCTGCCATTCGAAAAACGGGACATATTTGCGTCCCGGGGATATTCTTGGGGACACCGGGACACACAACCGAAAAACGGGACAGTCCCGTTCAAAACTAAAAAACCTATTACCTAGAAACCTATTTATTAAACAAAATTTTGTATGCCTTCTTTAATATTTATATTAATTTTGTAAAACATAACAATTTAACAATTTAATAATAATATTTATAATAATTTTGTAAAACAGGTCTCGAACGTTCGGGAAGTCTCCTTTCACGTCGCCGCATGCCGTCAGCAGGCTCGCTCGTGATTGGCGCAGGCACGCGCAGCTGCGGTGCACCCGCGACCCCTGCGCCCTCACCCTCTCCCGCCAATACGCTAAACCACTCTTCTCTGTGGTCTAGCTTCGGCATGAACTAATAGTATCAGCCAATCGCCTCCCCTCCAACATATGCACCCAAACGTAACTATTTTGGACTTTACCCAACAAATTTATGCTGATGGATGCATATATTGATTGAGGCCTTATAATGACTGGCTACGCCACTTATACGAACAATAAGATGACATATCATGTAAAGCCCTTTCACTTAAATCTTCTATATCCTCATAATGGATGCCGGCGCGTTTATATATGGATATCTTGAAGCATTATATTGTTATAATGCTATATATAATATTCACCTTGTTATACACACCTACATTATTTAAGAGTTATGTGTAAAGAGGTCTGAAAATTTCCCTTTAGTTAATTACTTATTTAGTATAGAATAAAAATGTTTCAAGCACTATAATTAGGAAACTTTGTAGTGTTTTATAAGCTAATGCATCGTACTTACGTCTGATTTGTCCTCCAATTTGTTTGCAAAATGTTCATTTTACTACATATTGACGTAGAAAAGTGAACAGGTGAAGCAAGCTTATTGTTGATCACTACTGATTCTAATAATAGTATGCTGGCCATACTTTGTTTGAAATAGTCATTAAAAGATCAACAGGGTGGACGACTCGGCTGTTTCTTTATTAATTTTTCATTGGGTTATATTATATTGCTTATCGCCATTCCTCTGTTTTAATTATTTAATTTATAACATCATTCCATTATAAACAATTACAATTATATCATTGCAATACTAAATTTTCAATGAATTTATTGTTAATGTTCATGATTATTTATAAATCTATTAATACATTAAAATCGCATTTTTACCATCATACTGTTTTAAGCTTTGGCAAATTGTAATACAATTTTTACGGACATACCAATGAAAAATGTTCTTTCTCGTGTTTGTTCTCGGTGTGGGTTAATTATTAATTATCTTTGGGTTTTTAAAATAAAATTAAGAAGCATTTGACTGTCTTTTTATTTAACCCAGTTACGATCGGTATTGCTTTAAGAAATTTATAGTTAGGTCAAAACCATTTATTTAGAAAAAACTATTTAAAAAAATAAGAATATCTTGAGCAGGTGAACAGTTACACATTTTTAATTTTGTATATGAAATAAATCGTTATAGATAACAACTCCTTCATACTGATAACAACTCGTTATTTTTTGTTTTTTTATTAAATTAACTAGTTATGAGGTTAAATCCATAATAAAACTAGTAAATACCTATTTTTTTGCTATTGTTACTGAGATAAACAATGTATCTGCCGCTGGAAGCACATTATGGAAAAACTAGTGGATATAAATTAAATCTTCTAACAATAACTTTTATACTTTGTCTAAAAATATTATGATTAGATAAAGTTATTAAGATTTTAAAAAACGAGTATTTTTATAGGCACTACCGTGTTTTTTCAAAGAAATTTTTGTAATCAAAGTACTTTTTTTATTTCGATCTTTTGGTAATGTTATTCTTGTGTACATAAAATACATCGTTAATTAATAATAAGAAATACAGTTCTATCAGCTAGTTTATATAATGCTATGTTTAGAATTATTATTCCAAACATAGCAATATAAAAGACAATAATGAAAGACATTATCAAGTTTAAATACTTTAATTAAAATACAACTACGTAATAATGATTAATATACATCAACAGCGTAACAGAGTATTCAATATTTTGCGATAGACACGATTATTATTATACACAATAAGTTTACACACGCTAGTATTATAACATAAATGTATATAATTATTTTAATTTTCGAAACGTATCGCAATTTTTTTTTTCTTTTTAGTACACTTGCTTAACTTTTTTTTTAAACGTTTAAAACGTTAAATATTATTTTAAATTAACCTTTTTAGGCATAAAAATTCGCAGTTTTTAAACAAATTATTTTTAAAGATAAAAATAGGTACATACCACGACATAATTTTTGACAATTTTGTCGATTTTTCGGACCTTACATGGTCTGTGGTCAAGACGAAACTGTCTCATATTTCAAGATATGTACCCGTTTTTATTTTTTGGTCTAAAATTGTTGATTCCTTGATAAGATACTTTAACTTCGAAAAGTATGATAAATCTTAATGAGATAAAATTAGATATTAAACAATAAAACTCTGTCCATACGGTACGACTTTCGAAAATAACAACAATATTTCAGTACCCTTAAATCCTGGGATGGCACTTATATTATCAATTCATTAAAAGTATATTGACTTTGAATGTTAATTTGTTTACTTGCGTTACCAATGTAGGTATATTAAAAAAAAATATATATATATAAAACATTTTAGATCATTTGCATAAAAAAATATATTAGTCACAGTAACGGTAAAGCTATGTATAGTTTTTTTTCATCATACACGCTTAATAATTTTATTTTAATTATTTATATATAGTTCAATATTAAATTTATTCGAGATTTACTTTATGAAACAAATTGTTAATTATTTTACGACAAACTTTTACTTTTGAATATAAAGAAAGAAGGAATGCCGACATATATGAATTTATAAAACTACAAGATATTAATTCGTGTCTTGGCCCAAAACCTAAAAAATGATATTGAAACGGTGTATAGGGCTTTGTATTTTAAGTGAAAAACATTAAAATATTAATTACTGAAAAAATTTCAACTATTCATTATATATACATATAACACAACAAAAAAACTTGCGTTAACATCGCACACGAATAAATTACAATAATTCGTAGTAACAAAACATCTAACATCACCTATAGATAAATTTTATTATAGTTAACATCTTAAAGGGGCATCCATTAATTGAGATGTTTGAGGGAGGGGGTCGAGTTAGGTCTCATCAAATATCATGTAATTTTTGTCATTAAAAATCTTAAATACTTGTCTTAACTAGTCTTAAATAAAAATATATATAAGAAAATAGTTTTTTTTTTCTTTTTTTTATAAATCTAATGTAATCGAGCACAGATTAACTCATTTACGTTACAGCATTACGCATTTTAAAAAATCTCACGTGGGTATTAGTGGAGAGGGGGAGGTTGTCGAGCAAAATCTTACGAAATCTTACCAAGAGAGAAGGGGTCGAAAAATCACCAAAATTGACTCAAGTAATTAATGGATGCCCCCTAATTGTAAATTCATCTAAAGTATTGTTTTCATTTTCATGGCATACATCTATTAATACGCAATCAATATTGACCATAAACTTTTTATGGTAAAAATATTTTAAGTTTTAGTCGCTCTCTTATTTGCCAATTTATGAAAGCAATAGATATTAACAATTTCACCGCTGATAGAAATGTTAATAGAACTGACAAAAATTGATTTAGATGGATCAATTTAATAGATGTTTGCATATCGAATGAAATTGGCATTTTTTTTTTGGCAAGTATAGTAGTCTGGCAAAGATTTTTAAATCAAAAATAAATTTACAAACAATACAGAACTCTACGAAACAATGAGATTCAAGGTATTTAAATTTTATTCTTAATTTAGTTTTTTCGTTGTTGGGTAAAATGGAATGGAAATATACCGAAAATATACAGGAATGTACGATAAAAAAAGAAAAAAAAAAGAAAATTGATTTATTGTTTAAAAATTAAAATTTGATTTAGATTTAAAAAAAAGTTCAAAAAAAGTAAAAATTAAAATAATTACTATTCTTGGAATGCATTGGTATAATAAGTTTGACGATATTATAATCCATATAAATATGAAATATTTTGCCGCGTATTTGTATGAAAATATCAAATTAAACAACGAGTTCATTTTGTTTTTGCTAAATTATGAGTATTTGAAATATATTTGTATCGATTTCTACGTTTATTAATGAAACTGTAATACTTATTCATTTTATTGTACTTTTAATTTTCTAATATGTAATTATAAAATGAAATAATGATATTTATACATTACAAATAATTATTATCAACGAATAACTGTAAGAGATAAGTATTTTATATAATGGACTAAATATTCCCCTCACCCCGAAATTTTCCTTACAATGCTAAGGCCCGTATCCATATACATACATATCTTTGGTTTAATATACAAAAGCACATCACATAACCACCATTTATATGGCATTAAATATAATAAAATTATTATTAAAGTTTTTTTTTTCGGAAGATATGACGATTTAGTCTTTATTAGGAATTTGGCAGCTATAGGTTTTTCAAAGATATAATTTTAAAGCCTCGTTTTTTTTCAAGAGATCAATTCCATTAGAAATATCTGAAATAATTTTAAATTTTATATATACTTTTAGTATATTTTAATGAGATTTTTTTTATCAAATACAACTTTTGTCTTATAACTATTATAAAAGACTTATCTAATTCGTTACAAATTTATTGATACAATTATAGGCAAAAATCAAAAACAAATGCAATATTTCGGAATTAAAAAAAGTGTTACATAATCAGATTAGTTTTTTTTTTTTTTGCATTTAAATGTGATAGACAAAGGAAATAAGCACTGAATCGATTATATTATGATATATCACCGGTAATTACTCGTCTCGCCACCACAGATGCAGTCGTCGAAACCTCCTCTCTATTCGTCATTCACTCGCTTGTTCACCTGAAATAAACACGTCTAGAATAATTATATTAATAGTTAAAATACAAGAATCTGACTACGATATATATTGAAAAATCAAAAATAAGCCAATGATGTGCCAGTGATGATAGTTGCCGAATGACCGAGTCCTACTTGGTATTCTGTTCTGTTAGACATGACAGATTGTTATAAGTGTATATTTTAAATTTTAAAATCAAATATAATGATCATTATTTAAAATGTAAACTAATGTATTATAATTACAATTTTGTAAAAAAAATCTAAGCTATTTAAATGTTACATCTTTTTTTAACCTAAAAAATAAGAAACTCTTCTTGAACAGCTCGTAGTACGTGTCGTCTAGTGTCGTCTAGTGTTTTTTTTTTTTTTGTCGCAGGGGAATCCATTTACGGATGATATCCAGAATGCCCGGGTCGGCAGTCCTAGACTTATGTCGGACTCGGCACTTTGGGAGTGCAATACCGTACTAAGCCCCTGCGGGAGCCTTCAGCTGCTTTAATTGGAGGGTCCCGGATCTGCAGGCAACAGGATCCCTCCAGCAACAGGCTGGCCTGAACGAAAAGGCCAGACTTCTCTTCCATGGGGACTGTCCGGCTCACCTCTGAACAGTCCCAACGACGCCGTGTCTAGCAGGACCGGGTTCCCATCCCGGCCCGACATGGTCACAGGGGAGTTACTGCAGGCGCATTAAGTAGCGCCTCCTACGCACCCTCATTCGTCGCCCGCGGATGGAGGCCACGTCGGCGGCCTCCTCTCTCGCCCGCTCGTCGGCCTCCTTAAGGAGATCATCGCCTTCCAGGACTCGTCGTCGCCGAGCATCGCGGTGATGATGCTCGGGAGCGACAAATCCCCTCCGAGGACCGACGTCAGACCTTGACGCAGCGCCGCCCATTTCGGGCACACCTCGAGGATGTGCTGGGCAGAGTCCACCGCCGCGCCACAATCGTGACACTCAGTCGTCGGCTCCCTCTGGGCCGTCCGGCACAGGTAGTCACCAAAGCAACCGTGCCCGGTGAGAACCTGTGTCAGACGGAAGGTGAGGGGTTTGCGTTTTCGACGCATCCACCGCTCAAGGATCGGGTGAATGGCAGCCGTTACGCGTGTGCCGTACGGCTGCCCCGCCAGGTCCTCCCCCCACCTCCGCATAAGCGCTTCCTGCCCTATCCGACGCACCCGTAGGATCCCGTCCAACGTAGAGTTCTCACCAAGAGCCCTCCTACCCGAGACGTATGAGTAGGTCTCGGCAAGAGCCTCTGCCACGAGCTCCGGCGGGGGGTCGCCGGCTAGAGCAGTAGCTGCAGCCCACGATACCGTACGGTACCCCCGAACCACCCTCACCGCGATTATTCGCTGCGCAGCGCCGCCTTCTTTTTCGCGGTGAGGCGATCTGCCTAAACCGGGGCACCGTACGTCGCCATACTCCAGCAGACTCCGGAGTACAGCTGCCTGCAGGCGGCGCTGGGTCCTCCGAGGTTCGGAAGAAGTCTGCCCAGTGCACTCGCCACCTTCACAACCTTCGGTCCCACCATTGCGAAATGTGGGCCGAAGGTCCACCCTCCGTCAAGGATGAGTCCAAGATATTTCATTTGGGGACTCATCTCGACTCTTCCCTCTCCAATCTGAAGGGTAGCCCCCGGTGGAGGTCTCTTGCGGCCGGCCGGTCCCGCGGAAGAGCAGGGCTTCGGTCTTGTCAATCCTGACACGAAGCCCTAAATTCTCTAAGCGGCTGATCACGAGGTCGAGTCCGACCTCGGCTAGCCGCGCCGCCTCCTTGTAGTTTCGTCCCCGGGAATAAACGAGGGTGTCATCCGCGTAGCAGATGACACCTATCCCGGGGAGAAAGACAGCCTCGCAGGACCCAGTCGTACCCGATGACCCACAGGATCGGACCCAGAACTGATCCCTGCGGGACATCGCAACCGACTCGCCGCCACTCCACGGACCCCGACCGGTTCTCGAGGCCTACCCTCCGATCGGAGAGGTACGCCTCCAACAGCCTCCTTAGATACGGGGGCACTCCGAAGTATTTTAGTTTCTCCCGTATCACCACGTGCGGTCGTCTAGTGTCGTGTAGTGTCGTCTAGTGTCGCCTAGTGTCGTCTAGTGTCGTCTAGTGTCGTCGTCACACCAACGCGCCACTTACCCTCGTTGTTGTTGTGGCGCGCGCGCACGAGCCGCTCGGGGTGCGAGTGCGCCAGCTGCGTGTAGTCTCGGAACACTTCGTTGTACGTGTCGTCGTTGGACGACATTTCGCTCTCACGCATCTCCTCGTTCAGCTTGGTTAGCCTCAATCTGTTCATATATGCTTTCATTAGTTCCATTAAACATTTATAAAAAAAAATCGTTTATTGTTGTTAATTCACTCGTTTTCATCAATCAAATACCGTCACATTACATACAGCGTAACAATGTCTGCGTTAGCGTGCGCGACGGCGATGTCGAGCGGCGTGCGGCCGGCGCCGTCCGCTAGCGACTGGTCGGCGCGGTAGCGGAGTAGCAGGCATACCTAGAGATATTTTGTTATTTTACTAAGATTTTATGCAACGGATTTTCCGACATAATCTACAAAATCATTCAAAGTTCAAATCATGAAAAAAATGAGATTTGAGATTGACATCCCGGGAAAAAATGATTAGACCTGATTATACATGAAAAATGACCGGGCATGAACAGGTCTGATCAGACATGAAGAGGCATGATCATGTCTAACTTCAGGCCTGCTCATACATGAACAGGCATGATCATGCCTGACATCAGGCATGAGTAGGCATGACAATGTATGATCAGGCCTGAACGTATTTTACTGTTCAGATATGATCATGCATGAACAGACCTGATCAGACATGAACAGGGATGATCCCGGTCATTTTTCATACATGATCAGGCCTGATAATTTTTTTCCAGGATTGTATAAATTTACAAGTTTTAAAAATCAATTAGGAAAAATTATAACCTCGTAAGTCCTGTGTTTTTTCAACAGCGGTTGTCATATCTGCCGGTTTTACTATACCAAGTACTAACAAAGAACAGTGCTTCCGACCGAGACAAAAATATGACGATTTTAGAGATTTTTTGAAGTTAAGTCTGTTTTCTGTATTTTTTTACGGTATATTTATTATGTATAACACCTCGACCCTAGAATATAAAACGAGAATGACCGTATCAGTGCTGCCGTTGTAAAAAACTACCCGGTAAATGGGGAGGGAAAAATTTGTACTTGTGTACGTACATTAGGCAGTTACGCCATCTATGTAATTAAAATGTCAGGTCTGAACTGCTATCGTTAATTTGTACTTGTACAAGTACGCAGGGACTTACGAGGTTAAATGGGTTGAAGTCTTTTAGGATTATATGCTCCATACTTGGCGTATAAGGAGTGAACATACCTGTCCAGTATGTCCAGCTTCAGTCGCAAGGTGTAGAGGAGTCATGCCGTCATCATCTTGAGCATTCAGTTTGCTTCCATTTAAAAGTAGGAAGGAGCAAGCCATCACGGAACCCTGGATGTTGGAAAAGTTACTTTAAATAAATCATGCATTTAATTTATATTATATCCCAAAAATGTAGAATAGGGACTTATGAGACAGAATTGTTTAAATTGCTCAGTTATTTATAAATATATTTCGAAATTATGATTATTCAGTGCTATTATTTAAATTAACGAAATACCTATAAACTCTCAACGCAAAGTAATTACATTACATTATGGTTAGATATAGTGAGTTCGTAACTTTGGCGTCTGAAGTATGTTTATCTACACTTTAGGGTCTGCTATTACAAGTTATTAGCGGTTTCCCATTGAAATCGATTATTAACTACTGATCTTTAATAATTATGTTACGATTTTATTTATTTATTTATTTTATAAGGCATACAAAACAGTTTGAGACATACAAAAGTAGAAAGCATATATGTAACAATAGTTTAGGTCTAAGTCACAAACCCTAATATGTATACACAGCTAACACAAAATCTAGATAAAAAGAAAAATGTATTAATTAGATTACAATTATATCAATTACTTACAATTAAATACAAATTATATAATAAAAATTCCACCATAGGTAAAGTACATTGATCAGAATTACAATAAAAGTAGATTACAGATAATACAATTAAGATCAAAATTTTACATTTAATAAATACAAATAATTTAAAACTATTTAGGTCAACAGTAAGCGTTTCATGTTGGAAACAGAACCTTATCAATTTGTTTTTTAAACGCACTCGAATGCTCGTTGAAAATGTCAATGCTTCTCTCAACTTTAACAACATCATTGTATAGGCGACACATGCGGACGATGGGGTTGAAGAAGGAAGTATTATTCTTATAAACACCAAGAGAAAAAGGAATGGGATGTCTCGCTCGAGAGTTAATATTAATATTTATCAGAGATAGCAGGGCCGGAGAATCTATTTGGGAGTGAATTATCTTGTGCAAATATATCAAATGCAAGTACTTGCAACGGGTTTCCAGAGTATGCATCTTACGGCGAGTTGCACGAAACCGTCGCTAACTTTCCGTTAGTTAAGTTGCAATTAATCTTAAAATTAGTTGATCTTATGATTAATTTAAAGCTGTTGGAATTAATCATCCGTTAGATAGGTCTTTAATTAAACTAAATTTTTTTGTTAACTTAATCAGATGTAGGTTTCGTGCAACAGATAATCACGATTCTTGTGATTAAATTAGTTTAATAAACACTTAAATTTAAAATTTGTTTCGTGCAACTTGGCGTTAAAGTACGCAATTCTATCGAGATAAGGTGTACGTTTAAAACCATAATGAAACCGTAAAGATAGGATTTGCAAAAACAATCTCTGTACGCTCTCCAATCGGCTGCAATGGATTGAATAGTAAGGAGACCATATTACAGAGTTAAATTCCATGATGCTTCGAACCAAGCTTCGGTAAAGGTAAATCACACTAGAAGCTTTTTTAAAACCCATCGTCGATCTTAAAATGAATCCTACCAGTTGGTTGCATTTGGCTGTTATATACGCATAGTGTTCTCTAAAAGTCAATTTATCGTCAAATATTACACCCAGATCCCTAACCGACGACTTCCTAGCAAGGATCTGGCCGCTCAAAGAATAGTTAAAATTAATCTTTTTAGATTTTCGTTGAGTAAAGGTAACAACAAAGCATTTGTTTATATTGAGGCTCATATGATTAGCCCTGCACCATTTGGCTACAGCGCTCAAATCATTCTGAAGGCACAATGCATCATTCACACTATTAATAGATTTGAAAATTTTAAGATCATCTGCGTACAACAAACTCTCGCAGCTCAAATTGTTAACAAGGTCGTTTATAAACAATACGAAGAAAAGCGGTCCCAGAAGAGATCCCTGAGGGACCCCCGATGTTACCGTGATAGGTGAAGACAAGGACCGCCTAATAGCCACCAACTGCGACCTTTTGAGCAAATAAGACTGCACCCACCGTAAAAGGTTGCCACTGTTGCCGTAGGCACTGAGCTTATAAGTGAGAATTCTGTGATTCACCTTATCAAACGCCTTGGAAAAATCAGTATAAACTGTGTCTGTTTGGCCCTGTCTAGCAAACTACCTGCAGATATAGTTCTTATATTCCAGTAAATTTGTCGTTGTGGACCGCTTTTTGACAAAGCCGTGCTGCTTAGGTGATATGGATGGATAAGTATGATGATAGATGCTGTCGTAGACTACAGACTCCAAGACCTTTGAAAAACAACTTGATTGTTAAGTGCTGCGCCCACGTAGCAATTATAGTTCACGCAACCGTTGACTGTTAAATCCATCAGACGCTGTTTTCAGTCGCCCTTCAGATGCCTGGAGTGCGATTCTCGTATTATAACGATGTTACGCCGTGTAGTGTTAAAACGTAATCCAGTGAGGTATGTATTGAAAACAAAGAAAATACTTATTGTATTTTAAATTATATTAAAATAGAATATCAGATGACTGCAATTTGATCCATTACTAAATACGATTTCTACTGTATTAAATAAACATTAAGTATTATATAACTATTTCCATAATTACGAATGTAATCTGATTTAATCATAAATAAGTAAAATGTCAGAGTTAAACGGTGACGTATCTGCCTACTTGGAAATCTACTATAGAAACCCTTGCTTTTCCTTTAATGCATGTTAAGAAATATAATTTCCTTTAATGTATGTAATGTAAAGAAATGGAATAGAGATAAAGCTTCATACAAGCACGCTACAATACGTACACTACGAGCTTGAGGCGCACGTGTGCGTGAGCACTCGCGCTTGCCTGTACCGGCTCGGCGACTGCTCAAACTTAGGGACTGCAGTAAGCGGCGCGCGTCGTGTTTTTATTTAATGACAATTTAATAATTTAAATAGTATTTTTATGTAATTTTAATATAAAAGTGTAAATATGGTTTACTGTACAGTATGTATGAACAATAAAAGAAAGAACATAATAAAAAAAAAACAATAAAAACACATCATTTTTTATGTATCCAAAATTTTATCCTTCTGTGTCAACCCTACCAAAATAGGGACATATTTTGCTCGTTCCTTAGAAGCTTTGTCTCTATTCCGTTTCTTTTCTCGCGTGCACGACGCCACGTGCGCGGCCCTCACGCTGAGCACGGCGGCGTGCAGGGCGGTGCGCGCGCGCGCGTCGGCTCGCGCCACGTCGGCGCCGGCGGCGAGCGCGGCGCGCATCACGGGCACGTTGTGCGCCCGCACGTGCGAGTCGCTCTATACAATGTTACACTCACGCTGAGCACGGCGGCGTGCAGGGCGGTGCGCGCGCGCGCGTCGGCTCGCGCCACGTCGGCGCCGGCGGCGAGCGCGGCGCGCATCACGGGCACGTTGTGCGCCCGCACGTGCGAGTCGCTCTATACAATGTTACACTCACGCTGAGCACGGCGGCGTGCAGGGCGGTGCGCGCGCGCGCGTCGGCTCGCGCCACGTCGGCGCCGGCGGCGAGCGCGGCGCGCATCACGGGCACGTTGTGCGCCCGCACGTGCGAGTCGCTCTATACAATGTTACACTCACGCTGAGCACGGCGGCGTGCAGGGCGGTGCGCGCGCGCGCGTCGGCTCGCGCCACGTCGGCGCCGGCGGCGAGCGCGGCGCGCATCACGGGCACGTTGTGCGCCCGCACGTGCGAGTCGCTCTATACAATGTTACACTCACGCTGAGCACGGCGGCGTGCAGGGCGGTGCGCGCGCGCGCGTCGGCTCGCGCCACGTCGGCGCCGGCGGCGAGCGCGGCGCGCATCACGGGCACGTTGTGCGCCCGCACGTGCGAGTCGCTCTATACAATGTTACACTCACGCTGAGCACGGCGGCGTGCAGGGCGGTGCGCGCGCGCGCGTCGGCTCGCGCCACGTCGGCGCCGGCGGCGAGCGCGGCGCGCATCACGGGCACGTTGTGCGCCCGCACGTGCGAGTCGCTCTATACAATGTTACACTCACGCTGAGCACGGCGGCGTGCAGGGCGGTGCGCGCGCGCGCGTCGGCTCGCGCCACGTCGGCGCCGGCGGCGAGCGCGGCGCGCATCACGGGCACGTTGTGCGCCCGCACGTGCGAGTCGCTCTATACAATGTTACACTCACGCTGAGCACGGCGGCGTGCAGGGCGGTGCGCGCGCGCGCGTCGGCTCGCGCCACGTCGGCGCCGGCGGCGAGCGCGGCGCGCATCACGGGCACGTTGTGCGCCCGCACGTGCGAGTCGCTCTATACAATGTTACACTCACGCTGAGCACGGCGGCGTGCAGGGCGGTGCGCGCGCGCGCGTCGGCTCGCGCCACGTCGGCGCCGGCGGCGAGCGCGGCGCGCATCACGGGCACGTTGTGCGCCCGCACGTGCGAGTCGCTCTATACAATGTTACACTCACGCTGAGCACGGCGGCGTGCAGGGCGGTGCGCGCGCGCGCGTCGGCTCGCGCCACGTCGGCGCCGGCGGCGAGCGCGGCGCGCATCACGGGCACGTTGTGCGCCCGCACGTGCGAGTCGCTCTATACAATGTTACACTCACGCTGAGCACGGCGGCGTGCAGGGCGGTGCGCGCGCGCGCGTCGGCTCGCGCCACGTCGGCGCCGGCGGCGAGCGCGGCGCGCATCACGGGCACGTTGTGCGCCCGCACGTGCGAGTCGCTCTATACAATGTTACACTCACGCTGAGCACGGCGGCGTGCAGGGCGGTGCGCGCGCGCGCGTCGGCTCGCGCCACGTCGGCGCCGGCGGCGAGCGCGGCGCGCATCACGGGCACGTTGTGCGCCCGCACGTGCGAGTCGCTCTATACAATGTTACACTCACGCTGAGCACGGCGGCGTGCAGGGCGGTGCGCGCGCGCGCGTCGGCTCGCGCCACGTCGGCGCCGGCGGCGAGCGCGGCGCGCATCACGGGCACGTTGTGCGCCCGCACGTGCGAGTCGCTCTATACAATGTTACACTCACGCTGAGCACGGCGGCGTGCAGGGCGGTGCGCGCGCGCGCGTCGGCTCGCGCCACGTCGGCGCCGGCGGCGAGCGCGGCGCGCATCACGGGCACGTTGTGCGCCCGCACGTGCGAGTCGCTCTATACAATGTTACACTCACGCTGAGCACGGCGGCGTGCAGGGCGGTGCGCGCGCGCGCGTCGGCTCGCGCCACGTCGGCGCCGGCGGCGAGCGCGGCGCGCATCACGGGCACGTTGTGCGCCCGCACGTGCGAGTCGCTCTATACAATGTTACACTCACGCTGAGCACGGCGGCGTGCAGGGCGGTGCGCGCGCGCGCGTCGGCTCGCGCCACGTCGGCGCCGGCGGCGAGCGCGGCGCGCATCACGGGCACGTTGTGCGCCCGCACGTGCGAGTCGCTCTATACAATGTTACACTCACGCTGAGCACGGCGGCGTGCAGGGCGGTGCGCGCGCGCGCGTCGGCTCGCGCCACGTCGGCGCCGGCGGCGAGCGCGGCGCGCATCACGGGCACGTTGTGCGCCCGCACGTGCGAGTCGCTCTATACAATGTTACACTCACGCTGAGCACGGCGGCGTGCAGGGCGGTGCGCGCGCGCGCGTCGGCTCGCGCCACGTCGGCGCCGGCGGCGAGCGCGGCGCGCATCACGGGCACGTTGTGCGCCCGCACGTGCGAGTCGCTCTATACAATGTTACACTCACGCTGAGCACGGCGGCGTGCAGGGCGGTGCGCGCGCGCGCGTCGGCTCGCGCCACGTCGGCGCCGGCGGCGAGCGCGGCGCGCATCACGGGCACGTTGTGCGCCCGCACGTGCGAGTCGCTCTATACAATGTTACACTCACGCTGAGCACGGCGGCGTGCAGGGCGGTGCGCGCGCGCGCGTCGGCTCGCGCCACGTCGGCGCCGGCGGCGAGCGCGGCGCGCATCACGGGCACGTTGTGCGCCCGCACGTGCGAGTCGCTCTATACAATGTTACACTCACGCTGAGCACGGCGGCGTGCAGGGCGGTGCGCGCGCGCGCGTCGGCTCGCGCCACGTCGGCGCCGGCGGCGAGCGCGGCGCGCATCACGGGCACGTTGTGCGCCCGCACGTGCGAGTCGCTCTATACAATGTTACACTCACGCTGAGCACGGCGGCGTGCAGGGCGGTGCGCGCGCGCGCGTCGGCTCGCGCCACGTCGGCGCCGGCGGCGAGCGCGGCGCGCATCACGGGCACGTTGTGCGCCCGCACGTGCGAGTCGCTCTATACAATGTTACACTCACGCTGAGCACGGCGGCGTGCAGGGCGGTGCGCGCGCGCGCGTCGGCTCGCGCCACGTCGGCGCCGGCGGCGAGCGCGGCGCGCATCACGGGCACGTTGTGCGCCCGCGCCGCGCGCGCCAGCACCGCGTCCGCCGACAGCGCCGACATGTCCTCCGCGCCTGCGCGCACACCATACACGCTCGCTTTACTATTTATGCACTCGAAGACGACACATAATATCAGTTGAGGAGCTAGAACGTCGAGGAAAGACGTTTATGATATGGAAAACCTTGTAAATTTTAACCTTTTTTTTTTCATTTGTATTTTTTTATTACTTTACTACTTACGGCCAATACTTGTACATATTTTGGTTTATTTTGGTGCACTGAGCGCGACGCAGAGATACTGTGGCTCAGTGTGGAGCTCCCGGTCTCTGCCCCGCGCACCCCGAGTCGAATAATGCTTCATATTGCGAGTTGTTATTTTCCGCATGGAAGCAATCATGCCGAAACGCTTCAACATTTTTATGATTGTACGTCCGATATTATGTTAAATAATTCAGCAGATTACCTTTTAATACTCGGGGACTTTAATATTTCTCATGCTTCTTGGTATTGCGATGACAACTCGAGGCTAGAGTTGAATACAAACAATGATCTGAAAGCCACTTCACTTGCGGATTTTATGCGATTGACGAATCTTTTTCAGTACAATAGCTGCACTAATTGTAATAACCGCATTTTAGACTTGGTATTGAGTACTGGCGACTGTTCCGTGACTAGCTGCTCAAACCCACTCACTGTTGAAGACGCCCACCATAAATCAATTTGTATTCGTTTTAATTTGCCAACTACGGCATACCTTAAAGAAAATGAACACCTCAAATTTATTTATCATGCTTCAGACTTTAAGGAGATGAGTGAGAAAATCATTGCGATCGATTGGTTATCGGAACTTTCCCAACTTAATACGGAGGAGTCAGTTAGTTTCTTCTATAATATTCTATACGATTTAATGGATAAATATGTGCCTAAAAGGCTTGTCAAATCGAATACAAACTTTCCACCCTGGTATTCTAGGGCCCTTATAAAGCTGATAAGACAAAAAACTAAAATTCACACTAGATGGAAAAAATACAGCAACGCCTATGATTACCAGCTCTTTAAGGAATTACGCTCTAAAGAGAAACGGCTTCAAAAAGAATGTTATAGCAATTTTATAAAATTTTCCGAAGACAAGATTCACTCATCGCCTAGATACTTTTGGTCATTCATTAAGTCCAAGCTAGGGTCTAACTCTGTACCTACACATATGAATCTGAATGGGGAAACTTCAACCAATCCGGTACACATCTGTGATATGTTTAATGACTATTTTAATTCAGTGTTTGTAACTTGCAACGACGCGATACAATTTGACTTGAACGTCTTAAATAATTCCACGTCAGTTAGTATATCATCAATTGACATCCTCCAACCTACTGTCTCAAAGTATTTTCAACAATTGAACGTTAACAAGGGTGTTGGCTACGATAAGGTGCACCCCCTTCTTATCAGCAGACTGTATGAGGAACTGTCAATACCGCTTACCTTGATATATCGTAAATCAATCGCTGAAGGATGTTTTCCGAACATATGGAAAAAGGCACTAGTGACTCCTATTCCGAAAGGTGGTGATAAACACGATATAAAACAATATAGGCCTATATCTAAACTTTGTGTTTTTGGCAAAGTTTTTGAAAAAATTATTATCGCTACATTAGGGACTCAATTAAACCATGTCCTGTCTGACGAACAACATGGTTTTCGTCGAGCTCGTGGCGTTGCTACTAACCTCGTGTCCTATACTGACTTTATACTTAATGCCATGGATGAAGGTTACCAAGTAGACGCCGTGTATACCGATTTTTCAAAAGCGTTTGATAAAATTAGCCACTCGGTTCTCATCAGGAAGCTTCTGGAGGTCGGTATACACGGTGATCTTCTGCGATGGGTATACTCCTATGTGACTAACCGTAGTCAGGCCGTCGCGTTAAAGGGGTATCAATCTACTTTCCTTGTTAACAGGTCTGGTATTCCACAAGGATCCATCCTTGGACCTTTTCTCTTCATACTGTATATTAATGATATGGGAAAATGTTTTCGGAACTCATGTCACCTTCTCTATGCAGATGACACAAAAATATATAAAATTATAAAAACAAGTAGTGACTGTGTGGCCTTGCAAAACGATCTAAATAGTTTCGACACATATTGCAAAACTAACCAATTATATTTAAATGCTGACAAGTGTCATGTTATAACTTTTACGCGGAAGAAAATACCTATCACTTATGACTATACGATTGGGGGGCGGACTCTTAGTCGAGTGTCTTCAATACGAGATCTCGGAGTGACCCTGGACGCCAAGCTCCGCTTCAATGAACATATCGATATAATTTTAGCTAAAGCTTTCAAACAACTAGGCACTATTATTCGAATAGGTCAACCCTTTAAACGTATGACAACTCTTAAACTGCTATATAATGCATATGTTCGCAGTATACTTGAGTTCGCGAGTGTGGTTTGGAATCCAGAGTATGCTTTTAATATTAACCGCATCGAAAGGGTTCAAAATAAGTTTTTGAAGACACTCGATTATCGGTTTGGCTCTTGGTCTAAAGACTATGGGGAAAGTGCGGCAAGACATAATATTCAGCGGTTGGACTTAAGGCGTAAATATCTAGATAGTATATTTCTTTTTAAAATTTTACACAATAAAGTTGATTCTCCCACTCTGTTAAACAAAATTTATTTCAAAATACCGCGACCATCCTCACGTATCATGGACACTTTTTATATTCCTCCCTGTCATACAAACTACGCTAGAAATACCTTCTTCAGGCGATCTTGCTCTTACTACAATAGTCATCTCAAATCAGTTGATATTTTTTGTAACAACTTAAGAAAGTATAAAATTAAATTAAATGACTTAATATTTGGCTCATAAACATATTTTTTATATTGGTTGTGTAGGGTTAAGGTTCATTATATCTTATACCATTGTTACTACTGAATGTTGATATTTTGTATTCTAAATTATGGTACTTTAGGTCTAGTTGTAGTTATAAAGTTTATTAATGATTGTAAATGACTGTTTGTTACCTAAATAAATAAATAAAATAAAAATAAAATATTTTGTGAAATTTTAAAGTGTATACTTAACGCAGTTACAAAAACACAACCTATTAACGCATAGACCGACAGTTGATAGTCAGTCTTATTGATAATAGGAACAATAAAAAAAAAATTGAAACGAAGAGACGGTGGGACTACTACGTAACTTGCGCGATAACTCAGCTAGTATTGAAAATCGACACCACAGCAATCTCTCGCGGTCGTACAAGTTACGTAATAGTCGCACGGGCTGTATAGTAAACAATCGGGGTGTAAGTAATGATGGCGGTACACGCCACGGCAGGTGATCGCGACAGGAGAGACAGAGATAAGAGAACCAAGACGACCAATGCTATAACTAGTCGCGGTCTCTTGTCTCTGTCTCCTGTCGCGGGCGCGAACCGCCACTATAAGGTAGGGTAAGGAAAGGTCGGTGGGCGAGCGCACGCACCGTCGTCGTCCTCGCCCTCGGTGGAGTCGTGGTCGGAGGGCAGCGCGGAGGGCAGCGCCAGCCGCAGCGAGCGGCGCGGCGCCAGCTCGCCGCCCAGCAGCAGCACGCCATCCGCCACCTCCGACGCGGAGCTCTCGGACGCTGCCGACAGGACGATCATTACTACTACCCCCTCAATGTGAACAAGACCTACTTTGTCAGGTACGAGATCATGACACATTCGTCTCTATATATACTTCTCGTCGTCTCTTTGTTTCAGAATCAATAAAACTAAATAAATTATCAAATACAGGGACGCGTGTAAAGATCTAGCAAATAAAAATCTGTCAGAACTTTTGCTCAGTAAAAATCCAGAGCTTGATTGTTTTTAAAAGAGGTGTAAGTTTTAAAGAAAAAGTTGGGCAAGTAATTAAATTATGTGTAGAATGGTTAGCATTGGTTGTTTTTGAAAACATAAGTGAATGGTCATTATTGAACACTTTGTTTGAATCTTTTAGTAACATTTAATTCATTAATTACAGTTAAAATTGCACAATGGAACGCGCAAAGCTTAAAACCTAAGTTAGTAACTTTCACCAATTTCCTGCTGCAAAACAAGATCCATATTGCTGCCTTAAGCGAAACCTGGTTAGAAAAAGAAAAGTTTTTAAAAATATCTAATTTTAATATTTATCGGCGAGATCGTAATGATAGTTATGGAGGCGTGGCTAATATACTGCATAAAACCATCCAAGCACATATTGGTGACATAATAAACATCGGCTCAAATGAGGGTATTGAAATATTACATGTTAAAGTATTGAATTGCGATGTCATTGAAAATATTATTTCTGTTTATTGTCCACCTTCGGTTCATACTTGCTTACAAGATTGGCAAAACCTGTTTTCATTGTTTTCTAAAAGAACTATCATAATGGGCGATTTTAACGCTCATCATACTAATTGGTCTAGGAAAATCGATAACAGGGGATCTCAAATTTTTGATGCCCTTTTAGACAGCTCATTTGTATCATTGAATGATTGTACACCGACTCGTATAAAGTTATGTAACGGGATATTGCAACAACTATCGCCCGACATCACTTTAGTATCAACAGATATTGCACTTAAATTTAACTGGAATGTCACAAATGAAACATTAGGCAGTGACCATAGAATAATTGTTTTGTCTAGTTTTTTAGAAAAGTGTAAACCTACAATATTGAAAAGAAATTTTAAAAAGGCAGATTGGTTCTCGTATACTAGCTTTTTAGATAATTTGAATATAGAAATGGGTCAAAGGATTTAAGGGACCAAGAAGCCAAGTACCTAAACAGCTGGTTAGTGAATTATTATTAAATCTTACTCCCGATTATGTCTCTCCGAAACCACCGTTATTTTTTAACAATGATACAGTTTTAAATGAAACAATTACTATGTCAGAGTTAACACAGTGCCTAAAACAAGCTAAAAATACCTCCCCTGGTTATGACGCCATTCCATATTGTATGCTAAGACATTTACCAAGTAATGCAAAAGAAATATTATTGACATTGTTTAATAATTTTTTTATAGCTGGGTTTATTCCCAACCAGTGGAGGAACATAATGGTTGTAGCAATTCCTAAACCAGGCCGAGACGTCAGTTCTATATCTTCTTTGCGCCCTATTTCAATGATGTCTTGCATTTGTAAACTTTTTCACAGTATTATTAACAAACGATTGGAATGGTTTTGTGAACAAAAAGGTCTTTTCTCAAGCAATACTACAGGTTTTAGAAAAGCACATTCTACTTACGATAATCTTTCCTCATTAGTTACTAACATACAGATTGGATTTTCTGACAAAAAATGCACAGTAGGATGTTTTCTGGACATAGATAATGCGTATAACAACATTGATATTTCATCATTACTTAAAATAATAAATGACCTAGGAGTAGGAATTAAAATATGCACATATTTGTGGAATTTTCTTATAGAAAGACGGCTTACTATACAATTAAATGATGGTATCATGTGTCGTTCTACAGGCCGTGGCTTGGCGCAAGGTGATCCTATTTCGCCACTCCTTTTTAATTTGGCTACATTACATGTTTCTAGATATATTAAAAACGTGTTTATGTCCCAATATGCAGACGATTTTTTCCTGTATACGACCGGTATAAATGCAGAGGTGTGTAGTCAAAAATTACAAATAGCATTAAACGTTTTATCACAGTTACTTTCAAATCTGGGTTTAGAAATATCTCCCTCTAAGAGTAAAGTGTGCATTTTCAAAAGGGGATGGAGACGGGAACCAATATACCTTACTCTGGGAAATCGTGATTTGCAATTGGTGGACAGTGTTAGATATTTAGGAATGTGGTTGGATAAGTCGTTGAAATGGTCAAAACACATTAAAATAATTATAGAAAATGTTACAAAGTTTTTAAATATCTTTAAAGTTTTAGTGGGATCGGGGTGGGGAATACACCCAGCGCACTTACGCCGTTTGTACATAGCTATTATTAGAAGTAGGTTAGACTATGGCAGTTTTTTTTATGATTTATGTAGTAAGACTCTTTTGAACAAACTTGATGTAATACAGAACTAATGTATGCGAATAATAGGCGGTTTTATTAACCCTCAAGAGAAGCACTGGGTATGGGATACCCAGGTGTAAATTAAAAATATTTCTCCTTCAGAAATGGTTACAATGAGAAGGTGACTTTGCCTAGGGGAAAAATCTCTACTATCCCCACTACAGATTCCCCACCATAGTTATCTTGAGATGTGAATACGGACTAAAATATAGGCGGCCGTAGTCAGTCTATGGGTATGCGCTACCCAGTGCTGTTGTAGCGTCAGTATTTTGTTATTTTATCTGACTCAACGTTTTGCATAAAATTGTGTTTTTCAGTTCTTTTTTTGTATTTATATAATTAGAATTCTAAAATATCTATTTTAAAAGAATTCTGATCGATATTTTATATCATCAGTCAGTTTTATTATATATACCTATTGCTTAGATTGATATTCCAATGTGTAAAGAACATACAGCCAAAATTTGTGAAAAATGTAGCTTGAAGTTATATTCTTAATTTTTTGTAGCATCAATCCATTTAAACTATAAGTTTTATAAAGTAATTTAAATGTTTGTATTAATAAAAGAATAATGAATCCATATTTTTTAATTAAGTAATATCATTCTAAAAACACTGAACTTTACCTAACTAAATAAATATCTTTTATCAATTACAGTTAAATGACGAAATAACTATCTAAAAGTACATTTAATTCCCTTTCAAATGCCGTCGGGAAAAATTTTTTGTCTATAAATTCTGCCTAGATATAGTAATTTGAATAAAACACCTCATTTTAAGGGTTTATGTTGATTTTTTTCTATATTATTCAAGATAATTTTTTCTTTATGACAATTCTATGGATATATTCTTAATCTACACTGTCTAAGCTTTAAAATGAAAAAAAAAATTTCTATATCGGACAATTTGATCGAGAGATATTATTAATCAAAGACAGGCGGGTATGGCATACCCAGTGCTTCTGGATCGCGCAGCAGCGATAGTGCTTCTCTTGAGGGTTAAAACTACAGCTATTCATGTTATGGAATGCGAATTAAACTTACCGTCTCTAAGTGTTCGTAGAAAATATTTGGCAGGAAAGTATTTATTAAAATGTAAATCGTTAAGTAGTAAAGATGTGTGTTATTTATTTGATAATTTAGAAAATCGAATCAACAATAGCTATTGGAGACATAAAAAGAAACCCCTGCTCCTGCATTTACATCAAGCTTTAAAAAATAAACGGGTTTATAAGAGTGATAAATTAGAAATGTTTTCTCTTCAGACTTGGGTTAGTAATATGGATCTTGGAAAAGCTATTCAACCAAACATTGATGGTATCGTTGAATCTAAATATAATTATAGCAATAGTTTATTAGCCAATAAGTGTAATCATTTCATACAAGATCGCTATAGTAATTTTTATAAAATTTTTACAGACGGTTCCAAAGATCTGTCGGGTGTAGGTGCAGCTTTTTATGATGCTCAGAATAACAGTCAGGCTTGCTTCAAAATTACATCAAATATCTCAGTAATGCGTGCGGAATTAATTGCCACAGCAGAAGCTTTGTCTTATGTTGCTGATACTCCGGGTCAAGATATAGTCATTTTGTCGGACTCGAAAAGTGCACTACAGAACGTGGCTCGCTGCGCCTCGACAGTTCGAAATTTTCCGATAGCCTACTCTATAATGCAGTCTATGTATGAAATGATTGCACAAAATAGAAAAGTGATACTGCAATGGATACCTTCACATGTCGGCATTCCGGGGAATGAAAAAGTGGACAACTTAGCTCGAAATGCAATAGTAGAAGGAATAGAATTAAACTGCGTACCATACTTTTCAGAAGTACTGGGCTCGTTAAAAGATATGTGTTGGAAGGAGTGGAAAAAACATTTCGACGAAATATCCTTAAGCAAAGGAATATGGTACAAAACCATTCAACCAGTTTTATCGCGGGGTCCCTGGTTTGTCGACACAGGTTTGAGTAGACAAGAGGTCATCACAGCACATAGGCTTCGATCCGGACACATTCAATTGAATAGAATTGGCTTCCTAATGAAGAAATCTAATTCGCCATTGTGCACAGAATGCAACCGATTAGAGGATACATATCATGTTTTAATGGAATGTGTGCGAATCGAAGCTGAAAGAAGCTTGTTTTTTATGCAGTACCCGGAATATAATTTAAATAATGTGGGGGTATTCAACAGTATCTTGGCTTCACCAACTTCTGAAGAGGCTAGAAATGTATATAAATTAGTCCTAATATATTTAAAACGACGTTGTTGATTTAGTTAAGAACGATGGAGGTGACGTGGTCACTGTGTGACAAAACCTCCAATTTTTTTTTAATAAAGAAAAAAAAATCCAGAGCATGTGGCCCAGAGACTGATTAACAAAATAACGTTATCAATTAATAAAAATACTAAAACTATCAAAGTACCCAAGAGTAAGCGTGTTTTAAAACCATTACCCCTGGAATACTTCGTTGCATACGTCACAGAAATAAATTACAATATAAACTTCGCTCAAAATTGACAGATGTGATTCTTCGACTAACCTACAGACGTTATCGCAATCTCTGTAACTTGATAAAAAAAACTAAAACATAATTATGAGAAGAAACTACTGCGAGACTCTGGAGGGTGATTGGAAGAAGCTTTGGAACAGTATTTCTGCTTTCTCTAACACAGACGAAATCGGATAATTCTAAATTATTATACTGCAAGACTTAACAAGAAGAATCTCCTAACTTTATAAATAAGTACTTTAGAGGCATAGGTAAAGAACTTGCCGATGCCATAACGCGATCACATGCCGATGAATTAGAGACATCACATCTCCGAGCCTGCTAAGCCTTTCTTCTTTTGTTTTTCTTGACGCCGATTAGCAGAAAATACACAGCGTGCTTAACAACTTAAAAACAAACAGTGCCCATGGATGGTATTGCATTTCAACCAGCTTCTTAAAGCTCGCCCCCCATCTCATGTTGTACCCATTATTTGTCATCTAGTCAATCTGTGCTTTGAGAATGGTTAAGATTGAGAATGGAATTATAACGCCAGTATACAAGTGTGGGAATGAGCACGACATTAGCAACTACAGGCCAATACCAGGGTTATCTTCAATATAAAAATTGTGGAAAAGGTCTTAAATACACGTATTGTAAAACATTAAAAAAAAGATATAATAGCAGAAAATCAATACGGCTTCCAGACTGGAATATCAACTGCTGATGTTTCAAATACAACATGGGATCTAGTCAGGGTTGATGAGGAGACGAGTCTTGAGATGATTGCAGAGTGGCTAAAAATAATCTACTCACACTCAATACCAAAAAAAAAAACAAATTACGTTACTTTCTCAATAATTAACAACAGAATGCAACCAACTAATTTTGATATTAAGGTGCATTATTACTCAAACATCTTGCGAGTGTTAGTATGTAATTGTCCTTTTATAAAAAAAAGGTGGATAATGTGTAGTATCTGGGCGTCATGTCGGATTGTAGACTTTCTTGGCATGCTCATATTGAGCTGGTTGCTTCTAGGTTACGTAAATTGATCTGGATATTTAAAATCCTTCGACATGTAGCAACAAAAACATTAATATATCAAAGGCCATGGGACGATAAGAATACCGAATCGGCCCCAGAAAGGTATCGGGCTCATAATTTCAGGACATGTTGACTCATAAGACAACTCATAAGATACTTCGATGCTGCAAGTTTCAGATCTTTATCTATTACCGTTTCTGAATAAATCGAAAAACACTGAAAATCAGTAAAAATTGTTTTTCTCAGCATCTTGTGAATCGATTGATCTAAATACCGGATATGTTTTGGGGCATGATGGTAGCTTCTAAGAAAACAAAAATATGGGCAATATCTGTACATAAACACTTTAAAAAAACGAGGTTATTTTCTTAATTTTAATTTTTAACCATGTTACGATAACGGTAAAAATATGAAACATTTTTTTTTATTGAATTCCTCATTCAATTTCCGATGAAATTATGAACTTGGAGAATTTTTTAAAACGGTACGCCATATTGAAAAAAATTAAAAACCGATTTTTTTTTGCTCTAAAATAGGTTTCTTTTTATGATTTAACTCTTTAAATACTAAAATACAGAACTTTTTCGATTACTGTACTAGTGAAAACAACAAAGTAATTAAATTAAAAAAAAAATTATTTATTTTAACACAGAACCTGTATACCGTAACTTATGTACTCTCCATTCGAAGGCTTTTAATTTTACATTTAAGAATAAACAAAACACACTAAATTATACTACAACCCTAGTGTTGTTAAGAAAGTCCAGACACAAAATTTGCTCAATCACAGTTTCAATGCATCGCATTTGTTTGTAAGCTTAGCTTATTTCGTCTTATAACTTTGTATTAAAGTATGAGTGTATTAAGGAAGAGTGACTTTCTTTTGGTACGGGAGATTATTGCACTAAAAAGAAGAAGTCAAACTTTGTGAAATTACTGTAATGTGTTAGTTATTGATGAAATAAACATTTTTATTTTTATTTTTTTATTTATTATAAATTGTGATCTGGTACAAAACTTACATCTAATGTGTTACATTATTTTTATCGAAGTCTAAGAATAAAAAAATAAAAATAATCTTGCAAAAACAGAGTTCTTTTTACTCAGTGATTCTTCACAGGGTTTACAATATTACGGTGACTTACGAGTATACATATATAATCAACTTGTAATAAGGTCTATTCTGTTCCTCGAAATAATCTATATATTAATACGTGGAGCAAAAACTTTGTACCCCTTTTTACGAAAATTACGCGGACGGAGAAGTATGAAATTTGGCACAGTTAAAGTTTATATGGAGAAGTGCAGAATGCAAATATTTTTTATAATAATGAAAAAATACATTAATTAGAAGAAAAAAAGCACTACACACACTACGACACACACACATATCGACGTCCCCGGGGAACAAAGTCGTAAAAGAGAAAAGTAAATTTTACAGGAAGAGCAAAAAACCGTTTTTCCGTTATATCGCGTGTCCTAAACGGGCTATAATATTGTATAATACATCATTATTTTCAGCATTTTTAACGTAATATGTAGTTATAAAAATTAATTAAATATCACGTAAACTTTTAAAGTCATTGCCAAAAATGTGTAATACTGACTTTTATATTTAAATGTATACTAAGTAACGGCACATAACCATTTTATTCCCGTGAACATGTTATGTAATAAAAACTATTGTGCAACATTACGATACTCTTCTACAGTATTTAAACGAATGAAATGAAACTGTAATAAACTAATACAATTTTGTTCTTACAAAAGTTACCACCAACTTTTTTAGTATATCTCTATAACGACTATGTTTATTAAATTAGTAAAATGGTATAAAGGCTTACCAGCTTATTAAGACAGATGTTCGTTTCATATTATATGATTACGATATTATTATGGGTTATAATTGTGATATGATTTCCGGAGAGTAAAAATATAAATTGCTATAACTTGATGGATTTTTAGAAAAAAAATCTAAAAAAAAATCAGAAGATGTATTATGACCTATAGATGTCGAAAATGCAAAAACATTAAAACAGTGGTAATAGCACTTTACGACTTTATTCCCCGGGGGCGTCGATATGTACAATGTATAAATATACACAAATTTTGTTTATTGTCGAAGTCTGTTGTCAACACGGTCTTAAAAACAGGTCTCAGGTCAGGCAACGAATTTATTATCGAAATTTTTTATCACAGATCAGATCAGATCAGATACAGCATAGATTGACTATTAAACATGTGCAAATATAAATATTTAAAATTGTAAGGAACATACCACTGGAGTTGCTATTGACGTCACACTTCTCGTCCTTTATAGTTTCCGGTACAACAGGTGCGGTCCGTAATCTATATAAAATATTAATGTTGTTATTATTATTTGTATATTTTTTATAATAAAATAACATTAAAAAATGTAATCTTTTGTGCAAAGTATGCTAAAAATATTTATTTATTCAAATCTTTTATAGGTCATAATTCCAAATCCACAATTTACAATCAATCATCAACACTATTCATCAATAATTCTCATCAATAATTCTCATGGTCAAACATAGATGGTCAACCAAAAGTATAGCAATGACCAAGGACCGTGTACTGTAGTGTACTGTATCAGCCTGTAAACCACCCACTGCTGAGCGAAGGCCTCTTCTCCATATCTCGTCTCCATCCGGGACAGACGGCTTTACTTGCTCTCTGAGGCACGGTGAGAAGACCCACAAGGATATACACCCAGACAGGAAACAAATATTTGTACAAATACAAATATCTATCCCGAGCGGGAATCGAACCCGCGACCGCCGGCGCGTGGTTTGAGGCGATTACTCGCACAGAACGCTCGTCATCAAGGACCGTCTAACTGGTCTAAAACGTAAACAACAAAAAGTACTGTTGTATGACGTATGTTATCGTTTCATAAAATGGATTAAATTAATGTACTACAATTGGAAGTTATCAGTTCGATCTGTTTATTAAAAAGTTTACATGATAAAATACAACAAAACGATTTACAGAGACTGCTACAGTTATCATAAACGTAAACACTGTCAATACTAGTCGTCTAGTTAATGATATGCAAGACAATTCCTATATTTTGTAAATCCGTAGTTTTACCACAAACGCTTCACGAGTGTTAACGTTTTACGTTTATATTATATATGTTTATATTATATATATATATTACTAGCTTTAACCCGCGACTTCGCTCACATTGAAGACATTAAATAAGCATCAGGGATCAGTACAATAGAAATGAACCAATTACTGGAATGCTAGTTGGCGTTGTAGTTAGATTTTTTTATCTTTCGTATTTATTTTTATTTTTATAAAAAGTATCCTATGTTACTTCTGATATCTCCAATGATAATTATGTGTAAATAAGTTTCATGATGATCGGTTAATTAGTTTTCGCGTGAAAGCGTAACAAACAAACTTACATTTCACATCATACTAATATTATAAATGCGAAAGTACATAGGATACTTTTTTTTTCTTCGCGATAACCGACATCAAAGAGGGCGAAGCCGCAGGTAGAAGCTAGTTTATTTATTTATTTATTTATTATTATTAATTAATTTTATAATATATGATTAGGGATTTATATATGAAATATAGAAAGCAGACCTCCGTCTGGTACGCCGAACTGACCACCGCCTGCCATTTCTTAAAGGCGACTCTTGAATGGAATCAGTCGTGATTGTATTCACTATATTCTTTACGAATTCGAGCTTAACATACTTTGCTCTGATCCACGCTTCTCGAACAGATCTGAAAATACAAACAAAACTATAAATTTTATTTATAAATAATAATAGCTATTTGTCTTATAATAAGTAGACGCATGTATACATATATATATATATATATATATATATATATATATATATATATATATATATATATATATACACAAGTATAATATGTTAAAAATCACGATTTAAATTTAAACAAAATTAAGAATCATTTTGAGCAAAACTCGTAACCAATTTTCCAATGAAGAAAATTAAGAGTGTTTAGCAAAAAAAAGAACAAATGGAACATCACATAATATTTTGTTCTTATTATAAAAACGTGCGATTACTAAAACTGTCAAACAGTACGTTATATTTTTTTGAGATTTTTTATACATATATGAATTTCATATTCCATATTTTCGACTTTTTAACAATTCCCTTTCATACTGACCTCGATTTGACAATAATTAACACACTATAACATTTCGGCAAAATCTTTTTCTTCTTCTTAATATATATTAGAGAGCATTCAATTATTAAAATTAAAGTCATATTTACATCTATATAAAACCCTTACGTCTCACAGTCCGGAGTAGCCCTCGTTATAGTCGTCCCTTCTGTATTTGCTTCGTATATTAAATTCACTACTTTATTACCTAGCTCCGCCATTACCTGTAAGATAATATTAAAATATTTTATAATTGGAGAGTTTGTGTTTGAGTGAAACAATCTCGAGACCTACGAGACCCATTCGAAAACTTATTTTTGCGTTATATAGTCTCTTTACTGTAAAAGGTACATAGAACACTATGATACATAGAACGGAAGAAGTTACTAATAATGCACGTGAAGCTATGCGGATCGTCTATTAATTTTTATAACACTAGCGGCCCGCCCCGTCTGTTCCCGGGGTATGTATATGTACCTTAAGCTTTCCTCATGAATCACTCTATCTATTGGTGAAAACCGCATGAAAATCCGTGTAGTTTTTGAGTTTATCGCGAACAGACAAACACGACACGAAAGACGCGGCGGAGGACTGTTTTATTATAATAATTATGTAGTGATATAATGTTGGGGGTCTTATATAATATAGTGGGTCACCGCACCGTGTCTCGAAGAGCACGTTGGTCTCGGTTGTTATCTCAGACATATGATAATTATTGTTACTCATGGTAGGGAAATTATCCACAACCCGCAGTGGAATAGCGTGGTGTATTAAGCTCGAACCCTTCTCCTATGTATTTGGAGAAGAGACTTTTGCTCAGCAGTGGGATGTTTATAGTCTGATTCAGTTTAGTTCATAATATTATTATAATTTATGTTCGCAAAGAACATGTAAGCTGACCTTAATAATATCTGGTTCCCAATCGTCTAGTGTAAGTGACCTCACTTTACTAACGTGGACACCGAGAGAGCGATGGATACCCGAACATTCTGTAATAAAAAAGGTTATATAATATGATTTACATATGAAAAAAAAACTACTTATGTTTAAAAATAAATATACTAACTTGTGATCAATTAAAAAAGCTTACTTGGACAAGAGTATGAGGTCATATGCTAATACAATGATGTTATAATATTAGATATATATATATAGTATATTATACCAAAGTATATTTATATTTCTATATAATAAAAAGTATATAACGGAAGAGTTTCTTTGAACTCACTAATCATGAATCACTCAATCATCTACTCGTCCTCCTTTATATTTATCAGGCATATTATTATCATTAAGTTTATATTGGCTATAAAATATGACGATACGACATCGTAGTCGATAATAAATTATTAATAAAACTAGTTTACGATAAAACATTAAATTAATGAAAAATCAGCAATATTATGAAACTGAGGGTAGTACAAACCTATACATAACGTAATTCCGAGGTTAATACTAGCCCAGCGCGGGTTGGGACTGCCACAATCGCAGCAGTAATTGTTGCCAGGTATACTGAGCAATTGTTCCCATATCCTGGAAAATAAACAAAATAAAATTTACGACGCAGCAGTTTTTGGCGCAGCTGGCAGTGAACCTGCTTTCTGCTCCAGGGTTGTGGGTTAGATTCCCGCCCGGAGTCTGGGTTTAATATGTATTATTTATATGTATATTTATTTTAAAAAATGTATATTAGTCGGATATTAAACACAGGCATTAAGTTGCCTACCTCAGGAACAGACGACCGTGTGTACGTGTCAAGCATATTTATATTTTTGTTAAAAAATCAGTCTTACAAGGGGACTGTACGACCTCGAAATTTTATTTGGCGATGAGACTTTGCAGGTTTGTAGTATACCTAAAGGGTATCTACTATCTATCCTGCAAAGCAAAAAGACTAGATGGCCAGTGGTTTGCGAGAAAAACGGCCCTGAAGTTTCACGCGCCGATTATATACCGGTAATTTCGCTTACGCAGCAAGTGGAGTGATGGCCGAATGGATAGTGAGCTTAGTTACCGCGTTCGATCGGGGGACCAGGGTTCGATCCCCATTTGTGGTTTTTTTTTTTTTTTTTCATTTTTTTTTTCGTTTAATTATTAGAAATGATAAATAAAATGTATCTATATTTTATCAATTAAATCTTTAAATTTAAATTTTTATCAATTTTTTTTTTGTTTCTTTAAATGAAAAGAAGGTTGGAGCTGATGAAAATGTAACTTTTTGTTAAAATTAATATTTTACTTTCGAAAAGTTAAATTATTAAAAATTTATTTTTAATGAAGATAAATTATTTTAATTGTAATTATTATTGACTATGATTGAAAATATTCGTTCTACATTTGAAGATCCGGTTTCTACCAGGCAGTGTATATTAGAGATATACTTGCTTTGCAGGATAGATACCCTTTAGGTATACTACAAACCTGCAAAGTTTCATCCCCAAATAAAATTTCGAGGTCGTACAGTCCCCTTGTTAGTTTTTGAAACTGTATATGATCGGAGTTTGACTTAGATGCTGTCTAGATGTATTATTAATCTTTTGCAAGTCGCACTAAAATGTATTCATCCCTATACATAGACATTAGTCAATCTTAGTAGTTAATATTATTTGTGTCATAAATTATTATAGATACAGTACAATTTTAATTTAACCCAAATTTCTAAATAAGTTAACTAAATTAATATTACTGCTGATTAAAATTAATAAATTATTATTATTTTGTTAAACTTTGCGAATCATCAAAACTTGTATTTCTAGTTTATTTTAAAGGATTTTTTTTTTAAATAAAAATGTAAAGCAAAATGGTCAAGTAAAACAGTTGGAACTTAATCGAAAACTCGAGGGCCTAAGTCCGAGCTAGTTTAATTTTTAAAATGCTGGAAAATGATAGAAAATATCACGCGGAAATCTGCATGTATCGCGAAAAATTAGACGTGTATATGGTGTGCGCGTGTGCGTGCGCGTGCGCGTATGCTTGCGGGGTCCCGAAATTTCAGACAATATTTGACTTTTTCAGAATTTTTGCAGCATTTTCAGTTTTTTTTTAAATTATTATTATTAATTATAAGACTTTCAGAGTCTTTTCAAAGAAATCTGTAAAAGACTCTGAAAGTGTCTGAAATGTCTGGGTGTGCGTGCGCGTGTGAGTATACATTTGAGTGTGCGTGCGCGTGTGCGTGTGTAAGTACACATTTGAGTGTGCATGTGCGAACGCGTGTGCGTGCGAGTGTGCTTGTGTAAGTACACATTTGAATGTGCATGTGCGAGCGCATATGCGTGCGAGTGTGCGCGTGTGTGCACGCGAATGTGCGAGTGTGCGCGTGTGTGCACGCGAATGTGCGTGTGCGAGCGAGTGAGCATGCGAGTGTGCGTGTTCACGCTCGCATCGCACCTGATCTTCTTCATGTCGTGCGCGTCGGGCACGAGCACGAGCTGCGAGTCGGACGTGTCGCGGCTTCGCCCCTGCTGGATGGCGGACCGGATGCCGTTCTGCAGCGCCGACACCCACGCGCCGAGCATCTCCTCCGAGTCCGCCTGCAGCATGTGGCTCCTGGGACGGCGGACACATTGCATATCCTCGCAAGGCCCCGTGTTATCGACACATATTCAACATGGTCATTCGAGCCCAACTAAATATTTCAAGTTTAAAAATTCTGACCCACTGTTATCATCCGACAACATATCAAAATTTCGTTCGTAATTTTGAAAATACGTGCCTTAATCCACGTTACTCTGGTGTATGTGATTTGTCAGAGTCCTAGGCACGGTCTGGTGTCAAATTTAAGTTTCATCGTTATTGATCTGGTTAGTTCGCTTAATTGAAGACAAGCATCAGGACAAAAACGTGGTTAGTTGAAATATATTCTAACATTTATGTTGTCAGACAACAACATTGGACGATAACTTCTTCAAACGCATTTAAATCGTGGGCCTTACGAGGATATAGGTACTACTTGACGACCCGCGTTCACTCTATCGGAAACTGCTCCCCCTTCCTCTGAGCCCCATGATACATAGCATGAAATGTTTTTTTTACCCTTCCTCAATAAAAGTTTTTTTTTTAATCGGCCCAGTTGATCTCGTTATTAGTGTGGTCAAACAATCATACCAATAAACTCACTACTACTACTACTACTTATACACAATAGCGAGTAACACCCCTATTCGTCTACTATACAGATATTTTTTCTATGGATATAATCAACTAACAAACAGACAATTCACCTAACGTTTAACGTCTTTCAAGAATTTGAATTTAAAATAGTGAGACTATCTGTCCCACGTATATTTATTTTTTCATTTGATTACAGAATTATTATATCTTCTAAAATATATATAAATAAAATGATAGAACTCTGCCGTTGCACGCGCATCAAGTAAAAACGAATGAATACATTTCACTAAAGTTTCCAAAGTTTTATTAAAAAAGAATAATATATATTATTATATATTAAGATATCTTCATTTAATATTAATTTTAATATTAATTAATGTTTAAAAATATATGATTTTTATAAACACTAGATGTCCTCTGCACATAGAATACACTGTTAATATCATAAGCAAAGCAGACAAAGTCGCGGATATAAACTAGTATATATATTTACTTGGAAGGCGACAGCACTTCGAAACAGAACCGCCGTTCGCCGTCGAGTACCGGCTTCACCGTACATAGTCTAAGGTCCTCCTCCATTACCGTTACATTAAGTTCACCCGTTCTTTTCCTGAAATAAGAAACAGTTATAATTAAGATATTTTAATACAACATAAGTATGGACTCGAAAAAAGTATCGATAGTTTGTGGTATCGAGTACGTTTCGTTTCGATACCGATACTTTTGTACTCGATACTTTGTATTTGATACTTTTACTCAGTGAGTACTTTTTAACAGGTATCGTATCGAATAAATCTTGGAAGGCAATGTCATGCAGTTTAATTGTACTGAACCTTCAAAATTATTACATTCCGTTCGAAATAGTTAGAAGAATGCAGAGTCCAGGATTACGACCTTTTTTTTAGGAATACGAATACCCTCGAGGTATACACAATGGGACGAAGTCGCGATGACATTTTTTTTTCAAGAAAATTATCGATACACTTCGTCCGATAAAATTATCGAATCCATCCGATAATTATCAAACCCAAAAGTAATCGATACTTTGAAGTATCGATACTTTTGTTTCGATGAGTACAATACTTTTTTTTAAATATGACTCATGAGCACGATGGGGGCGTTCAAGTATTACATAACGCAATTTTTGAAGATCTTTGACCCTCCCTCCCCCATGTAACGCGTCGTAACGTTTGTCTGTAACAATAAGCATTACGTAGCACCTATGTTACCCAGTTGCCAACTTAGTAGACTTTAATTTCCTAGTTTTTTTTTATTTAAATAATAAAAAATAATAATGTTACATAATGCGTAGTATAAACCACCCTCCCGCCCTTGTAACGCATCGTAACGTTTTACAAGACCCTCCCTCTCCCCTAAATCGCGTTATGTAATACTTGAACGCCTCCTATAGAGTAGGTACCAGTTGTGCCTCACGGTTTCTCCTGCGTAAGGCCCGATCACGTGAAAAAAGTATGCTTTGTATTCCTATTGATATATTAGACCCGATGGCCATTAACTATTTACATGTAAAGCTTTATCGCAAAACTTTTCAGTAGCTATAGGAGGATCCATTTATAGATAACTTTTTTATTTTTTATTTCAGCATTTCTATTTGTACATTAAGAAAAGATCGATGTACCTATACGTTTACAAAATAAGGTTCACTGCCGTAAGAGTGCCTGTCCATTGAAGCGAAGAAACGGAGAAATATTAACCAAAAGGATTGCAAAAAATCTACCCTTCGCTCCAGTGGACAAGGGCTAGTGGTTAATATTTCTCCGTTTCTCCACTCCACAGCCTCGTTCCGAATCAATGGACAGGCACTCTAATAGGTAAAGCTCAAACTATCCTTATTATAACAATTACACACACACACACGTATGTATATTATGTCAAATATAAAAAATATGCATACAATATAATTCTTTAACAAACAAATACTGCGCATATTATGATAATTTTGAAGACCCTGACCATCATTCACGTCCTACTTAATCAGCCTTCAAGCTGAAGCGCGTAACGAACCGTAAACACTCACCTATACACGAGACGATTGTCGTACAAATAGAACCATCTACGATTCCAAGTCTTAAATGCATTCGACGTCCTTTTGAAGAGATAACCTTGCATTCTTGGTAAATTTTTCAAACTGGGCGTACTCAAAAGTCCATCTTTACTATCCCCTTCCGTGGGCACCGATTTACAACTCGGTAGGACGGTGTCTTTGCTATTAACAATAGTATGTCGATTCTCCATCTCCTTGTCGAGTATTTTCGTATCGTTACGCATTGTTGCAACCTGTAATGCACCAATTAATCAATTGCTAGCATTAAATTGCTCGCTATTAATACTTTCTTAATAGCTCCATGATATGATTATTAGGATTAGTTAATTTTGTGGTATTTTAATTAATAACGACATATTTGTCAGGTATTGATTATATGTGTACAGGGTATCATGCGATTGCGATCATTTCGTGTTTGTAATTAGTGTAGTACTCTTACAAATACGTTTTTAGTAGTTACGGACGTCGAGTTCGCGTGGAATTAGTCATCATATTTTAGTTAGTAAAGTGACTTTCTAAACAAACGATTTGTTTTACGTAATTTCGTTCAATGCTTCACTGTGTATTATACCTTTCAAAAAATCGAGTATAACAGATTTCTTTTTAACTTGACATTTAAATTAAAACTTTATATGTATGTACTACTTAAATGAGCGTTAATATTATATGTATACGTTTTTTTATAATAAAATATGTTATTAACTAAATGAATCTTTAAGATTTATATATTTGATTTATTTATCTTGTGTCGATGAACACGCGTACCTATTTTTTGACTCTCAATTAAGTATTCTTCTTCTAATACGATAGTAGAGACAACATTAAGAAAACCAAATATATCGATAGATCCAAAATTAACCAACCAAAACCAAATCAAATTACAAGAAAATAACAAACGATTTCCATCATTTACCTATTTAATTGCCACATATTGATTGTTGCTTTAACATGTGTGCACGTTTTTATATTTAAAATTTTATTTCCGACATTTTAAAAAATCTACGTTTAGAAAAAAAATATTTAAAAACAGCACATTTTTTTTTAAATGATAAAATTATCTCTATAAAAATATTGTTGTTTAGATTGTCTATTGAAAAAAAAAAATGGTCTTGGTTACAAAGGCTCCACTTCTCATGCTTGTCACGCACTGTTCCGCTATACACTGCACGTTAGTAATTACTGCGTGTCGTTTATGACCCATATTATATATTAAAAAACCTAATTATAATGCTTATTAGGTAAGAACATTACAACTTTCATTCGTCGTTCTACTATTACATGACCTCCCGAAGGAGTGTCATGATAACATATCGGTTGTTCATAGGTTTATTTGCGTACATAGATGATTTTATTAAAACCACTGTAACTTAACGAAGGCGTTAGATTTTTTCCATTGATCTATAAAAAACCCTAAAAAAACTTTGTATAGATCAATGATTTTTTTCCCATTTAATCTCTTGAAAACTTATATTAACAGGGGTAAAATAATACATAAAAATGTTATTATCTAAATTGTTATACATTTGCGTCGAGAACTTATTTCTTTACACTTTTTTATTTTATACATAATTATATTCCCAATAATTGAAAAAATAACGCAAACATATTGTAATCGTTCTTACTTTAAAGTCGGATTAGTTGTAACAATTACCCCACAACTTAACTACAACTAATTTAACTTAAAATAAAAAAGTATTCTCAACGTTTTTCTTTTACCACATAATACACAAAGACTTTTTATTTAAAGAGGTATATAAGACTTTTTATATATTTAACGAAAATGTAGATGAAATACGTATTAACTATTTATTTAGCTCGTAAAACCTTTCCTACGTAACTCTCTAACTTTTATTAAGAAAATTATCATGATCCTTAACAAATAATATATACATATAGCATGGTCTTACCTCGTCCGCTGTCGACTTAAGGAAAGGTTCCAAGTCTTCAGACAGATCGGCTCCTTGGTGATGGTAGGTGCAGCACGCTTGCAAATACGACAGGAACTGAAAAAACGACGCTTTATCTACACTCATCGGAATACAATATTAAATATCTATTTATCACCTGTCGATGAATTGTGAAACGAATGCTTAGTTGTACTCGACGATCACTGATGGTAGACTAGATTAAATTTGTTTTCGTTTGTACGTTTATTTATCATTTGTGATTTATATAAAAAATAATTTGGTTTTATTAATTACGTCTCTTTAAAACGGCTAGTTTGAATTTTAAATTACATATTTATATCAGGCTGTTACGGTACATATAAGGTTTATAGTGAAAAAATTTACAAAAAAAAAAAATATAAAATTTGAGAAGAACTAAAGAAAGTGAGAAGAAATAGTTGAGAAAATAATAATAGAATAAAATCAAGTATCTTTGTTAATCTTTCAATTTACAATGTCTAATACAACAATATATTATATTAAAAATTCCCCATAAGGAAATTTACACGTACTATTATAAATAACGGGAAATCGCGATATTTTTAATAACCGAGTACAAAATATTAAAAACGTGCAGCTTATTATTTTTTTTAAAGTCGGAATTATTTATTTATAATAATAAATAAATTATACACGTAATGTTTTATAAATAAATATAACAATGACGCACGCACCTATTACAATTTTGATCACATATCACATATATACTAGTCAGCAGATCATAAACAGTTCACAAACTATAGTTCACAGCAGTAATATATTATCACAATATTAATAACTAATAATATTAGTTATAAAATTAAACTGTCGCCTTAAGGTGCCGTAAACGTAATATGATTGCGCGGTATCGATACCTGTCGCACAACCTTGCTGCGTTCGACGAAATCTATCAACTATTAAGCAGTGATTCGCCGTAAGACTATCAATGACTAATTGAAGATTAATCGATAAGGTGTCGTTTATCGAATAACGGCCACTTTATGTTCTCAATCTCTATATGAACTATGACTCTATTGTTACAAAGCTAGACATATCAAAATCAAAATCAAAAATAACTTTAAGCAAATAGGCCCAACGAGCCCCTTCGAATGGTCATTTTACAAATTAAAATTATTATTTTGTAAAAGTAAAGATACCACCGATTCAGAATGTAGATTCTGCAGAGAAGAATCGGCAAGAACATTAACAACAAGGCATAAACGTTATTAATTAAAAAAAAAAAAAAAAACTCATGGTTGTATTACGTATCGACACAAAAAATAAGCCGATGATATAATAGTAAGGTGATGTCTACCGAGACACTAGAGATTAGCTATAGTAATAATTTCTAGAGGATAATTATAAGTTATTAACTTACGATAGCTGGATAATATTAGGTACATTACTTAAGCCTGTAATGTACCTAATGTTAAAATTTAGCCATTTCTGTATTGTAAATGACTTTGCTACCATGACTAAATTGTTAGTTTATTTCAAATGTACATTTTTAATGGCTTTCGTTACATGATTGTAATCACGTTATGGCGATATAAATATTTTCTTTTCATTCAATTTCAAATCAACTTTCTTTAAGCTATTAAATTTTATTAGTAAAACGTACTGATACGAAACATATTATAATAAAGATAATTTTTTATTCGTTATCTTTACTAGTTCTTTGTGATATACAAAAAATTAAGTACAATTATGATAGTTTTTTCGATACTCATTATAGCGCGACTTTAAAATAGAAGTTACATGACAAACATTTTGGATTTGAATCAATTTTGAAGTATTTCCTGATCGAATTTCGTTCCATTATTACGCTCAGTTTCGTATGAAGAAAACTGGATATCCAATTGAATTTTTTGATTACAATATGAACGCCGTTTAACAGCACGTGATTACGAAGGAATATTAAATATTATAATAATTATTTTGTATTCATAATGGATTCTATTATACAATTTGTATTGGTAATTAAAAGGCATATACCACAGGTTAAAAAAACGAGAAATAAATTAACAGTATCTCTTTATCGGTGGCTTTCAGTTTACTACTTATGTACACGGCCTTTGTCCTACGTATTGTGTGTGGCGAACGTTTTGAAGCTTAATCCACCAAGTTGATCTAATGAAATGCTACTGTGTCGTGGATATCAGAAATAAATATACTCTTATTTGTTTAATTAAAAGTCTAAAAAAAACGTATTTTATCGCGTTTATTTAAAGTTACTGTTTAACAATATTTAATTTAAATTATTTCCCGACGTTTCGGACCCTTTACAACGTCCATGATCTCGGGGGACTGAAGTGGTGGGTGTCCGAATAGTGAATTAATTGTTACATGTCCCGCTTTTTATACAGTTACCTATAAATTATTACTTTTGACCGTTCCTATTCACACAGAATGAAATTGTTAACAAGTTCATACTCTTATTTGATTCAAATTTTCTTGCAGTGTACAAAATCAAATCTTTATATAAATAAGAATAAGAACCAGATTCATATAACCTATTTTAATTAACTCACGTATTATAAAATGTCTCTAACACGCGTAGGTAACAATTTTTTTATCGCACTTAGTTGTTATTACAAAGTTTTGAAATCGAGGTGACATTTTTCTATGAAAATTACAATCAATTAATAAAAAATATTTTTTAAAAAATAAAATAAACTTTGTGCATTGACAACACCTGCTTTTTAAAAATAATAAGCACTGGCGTAGCTGCAGTAAATAAAAATAAAATAAAAACGAGTACTATACTAGACAGAAATTTATCAAAGGGTTAATTTCTTATTACTTACAATAAGTAAAAGCAACTTCCACGGGAAAGATTTAAATTCGCACGATTTTTAAATAAATTTTGAATTTTAAAATTCAGCTATGCTAGCTAATACTAAGGTAGCTAGTATATATTATGACATACACATACAATAATACAGCGAAAAATATTTGTATAATAATAAATAATAAATAAATAACTAAACGTCTCAGACTCAACGGCCCCCAGTAGGATGTGAATCCTGTGTCGGGGGTCCGGAAACACACACAATACACAAGCATAATACGCCCAGACCACGATAAACATCTGTATGACCTATACAAATATTTGTCATGTGCGGGTATCGAACCCGCGACCGCCAGCTCATCAGCCAGTTGCTGTGACCACTGCGCCAACGCGTCGTCAACGACCATATTATAGACGTATGTTGTGGTCTGAGTGTTTGTATTGAGTATGTTCCGGACACGAATTTCTACCCATTTGAGTCTTGAGTAAAGCAGTTATACATAAGATAGACAAATATTACAACAACTATCACATAACTTTTTTTTTTTAAATACAAGGTCGTCTGTTCTTAAGGTAGACAACTTAATTGTGTTTTAGAAAACAGCCGACTGATACCTACTTCTTTTTATTTGTAATATATATACATATATAAATAAATATATATTATACCTAGACCCAGGGCGGGAATCGAACCCAATATTCTGGAGCAGAAAGCAGGGTCACTGCCAACTGCGCCAAGAATATGTGTACAGTTTCATGATGATCGGTTAAGAAGTTTTCGCGCGAAAGCGTAAAAAAACAAACTTACTTTCGCATTTATTATATTAGTATGATGTCACATAACGTATTGTGATCGTTTTTCAATTGAAACTCCTTTAATAGTTCTGTAAAAATAAACGATAAGAAGGCTATTTACAGAGCGAGATAGTTGCGTAGCCAATTACATTCATTATTGCAACACTGAGTCACGCGTTTCCGTCTAAATTATATAGCTTCGGTTTACACATGACATAAAGGCGTATCATGTATATGCACATATTTTTTATCATATCTATACATACTATATTATTATTATATTCTTTATTGCAATTTAAAAGATTTTGGCAATTCAAGATTACAATGGAAGTTGGCAAGGGCGAAAAATATTATAATGTAGAAATATTTCTTTATTTATTGACTTTTTTTCTTTCTCAATTAGAAGACATTATCCAGAAGTAGTAATCATAAATATCAACAGGAATCATGTAATCATAAATATGAACACGAGTAAAAATTCGAGGGACGTCTCGTACGAAGTACCTAAATAATAATTTTAAGTCGTACTTAAGAAAACCTACATCATAAGCACTATGTTGCTTTATAAAAATTTGATAATTGAAAATCATTATAAAGTAAAATATTAGCAAATTTACATTTAATAATATTACATTATTATCTATAGGTTAAAATATAACCGTAAAAGACATAATGTAGTAATGAAACATATAGAAAATCATTAAAGTTAATTAAGATTATACATTAAATGACTCAAGTTACAATAATACGTTATTAATGTTAATCGAATTAGTTTATTTGATTATGAACGATTAAAACAGATTAAAACATCAACACATCGATTGTTAATCGTCAGCAATAAAACAACAAAACAACTTTGTTTAATATAATACCATGAATAAAAACACTATTAAAATATATATATTTCATAGTAAAAGGAAATCGCAAAAAAATATTTACATAAAAACAGAATTCACGTCTCAAACAGAAATGTATGCGCTATTAATAATGTCAAGAAAGGTTGTGCCATTACGTTAAAAAAAAAGCATTTACCGAAATACGTACGTAAAAACCGAGATCTCAAGTTTTGTACGAAAAAGTTTCTATCGATATTCGCTACGTATTTAAATAATTTAAACAATACGATTATGTAGAACACTTGAATTTAAACCAAAACGTCTTATAATCCAATCCTGGCTACCAAGGCTGAATTTTCAAATACCAAAATTTGTTTATTTGAGAGTCTGTAGTAGCGCTGACTTTTATGCAGGACATATGACTGAATTTATAATGGTTAAATATTATATTGACATAATATAATGAACCTACCAAGGGTCAAGTATAATATATGTATAAATATTTGTCCTAATTAAACACTGTCTGCATAAAATGTTCTACTGCTTTTTGTAATCAAGAATTTTAAAATATTTGACACATAGATATAATAAATATTTTAAATCCCATTTCAGAATATAAAAATATTAACAAATATAATAACTCACAGTGGCAAGTATTTCGTGCCTCTTCCGTGCTTGCAGCATTGTTATCTTCTGCACATGATCTAAAGCAGTGTGACGAAAGCAGGAACGAGTTGCTAGTAAGAGATTCACTACTTCTTCCACATCGCTTGGTTTATGTCGAGATACCTAATAAATATTCTTCTATTATTTAAATTTCTTTATAATATAAATATACTAGGTAAATTAACTAATAATTACCTGAGAATTTCTATTTAAAGCCAAGTCTAGATCATTTGAAATTTTATCAAAATGATGTTTGCTTTCCTTTACACCTTTTATATCTCTGAAAAGTAAGAGAACCACTACAATTATGTAATAATAATATTTTAGTTCATAGTCACTATCAATGATGAGTGCTTCAAAGTTATACAATTTATTACATCTGATTAGATGCATCTCACTCTTTTACCTGCACAACTTTCGATCCTATATGAAAGTCATGATAAAAACTAGCCTATGTATATTCTGGATCTCCGGCTATCTATGTACCAAGTTTCATTATATTTGATTTATTAGTTTTTTTATAAATGAATAACAAACATCCATTCAAACTTTCATTATTATAATATTATTATTATTTAAAAAAAAATGAATTTAAACAAAAAAAAAGTGTTTTTTTTTTATTTGAATATTCAAAAAGTATTTTTATATATCACAAAAGAATGTCTAAGCTTTACCAAATTATGAAACATTTCACTAAATTTGTGTAAATGTTGTTAAACTTTATTACTTAGTCAATGAACTTTCATATAAACAAGAAGCTATTTGTGTATACACAATTTAGATTGTGATCTAAACTTTAAATTTCCTTTTGATTTTAATTAGATTATAAAAGTATGTATTTTATCATCATATGTTTAGCTTCTGTAAAAAAACTTACTTTTAAATTACTACACTATAATACATTCTTTAATATAAATAATTATTAATACATACACTTTTATGAATGCGCTGAGATTCTTGATTATGGTTCTAGAAGCCTGATCTAATAATATGGAGTGAAACTTAGACATTTCCTGTAGAGCGTGTATCATACGATTAAGTGCCGCTTGAACTGTTGCGTCCTCTGAGAAGGAGCCCGTCAGATCCCATAGGGCATTTGTAAAAGTACTACAATAAGCAGATATTAGTCATTATATTGTTTAGAACAAATACATAATTATTATAATATCAATAATAAAAACATACCTATTCCATTTTCTTATATTTATAAAAGTAATAGACTAGTTTGACAATGTTGATATTAACAATTTGTTAGACAATTATTCTTGTAAATTGATATATCATGTATCTTATTATTATTAAAACTTTACAAAACTAAACGTTATTAAAACTCATTATTAAAAATTATATATGAATAACAAAATATTAAATCAAAATTTAACATCATATAGGTTTTTACTATTATGATTAGAAAAATCAAAACATAATTATCAACAGCTTACTTTCTATGAGTCATGTATGTTTTGCCCGTTTCGATCATAGTAGAACAACTCTTTAGAACTTTGTCAAGCTTTTGTTCTAACGCCTCGATACTGGCCTCTTCGGTTTCCAGCTGTTCCCTAGTCATATAACAATACGATCGATTTATCAATTAATAAACATAACACGTACGAAATTTCACTTTCTATCAATACCAACTTTCAATAATTTTCTTACCTAAATTTTGGGGAGTCTCTAAGGCATTCGTCAAAATCTATTAGAGGCTTCATGTTTCAAGTTGTAAAAAAATTCTCATACGATCACAACAATTTAAAATCAAATATTCATTGTCTATGTATTAAATATTAATCTTACTGATGTCTGATATTTAAAAAAAAACTACGAAAACCATGTACGAAAATGAACAAAACTACAGTAAACCACTAAACCACAGAGAAAACCTAATTTCCTAATTTGTTTGTGATTAAAATAATAAATTATGGTACAAATGTCAAACCTTCCACAGATCTAAAATGAATCGTTAATAGGCACGTCAAATCGATTCAAATTTGGATTGGAAATAAGAGTTATTGCTTACATATTTCAAATCTTATCATCATATCTGACATAAGATGTCTACTGCTGAGCATGAGCGTTCCCCATTGACTTCCAGAGCAACTCAGTTTGAAGCAGCCTCCATCCAACCGCTTCTTCAAGTCGTATGTCTATCTCGTGGATGGCCGTCCGACGCTGCGCTTGCTGGTACGTGGTCTCCACTCGAGAACCTTTCTGCTTCGTCGGCCGTCAGTTCTACGATCTATGTTCCTTGCCAACTGCCACTTCAGGTTACAAAATTGTTGGGCTATGTTGGCAACTTTCATTTATCGGCGGGTCTCATAATTTTTGATTCGATATTGAAGAGAAATACCAAGCATATCCCTATCCATGGCACACTGTGCGACTTGGAGGCTCATAGTCAGAGACAACGTCTCAGATCCGTATGTTTCGAAATCTGGAATATAGGCGATTCAATCCAGCCCGAACTTGATGGGGTTGCGTCGTTTCATTACAGAGTTCCTATTACTACCTTCCAGATTCATTATCAGACCCTGGTTACCATTAAAAGACAAACTACTAGTCAAGACGATTTAATCGAGCTAAACTCGACGGGGTTGCGTCATTTAATTACGGAGTTCCTATGACTACCTTCCAGATCCATCATCAGACCCTAGTTACCATCCATACCAAATATGGAGGTAGCAGCCCGTTAGCTGCCTCAATGGCACTCCGCTTCGCAGCATTAAGGGGAAGACGGGAGAGTTGTGGTTTCTGTTCCAGAGGAGTGCTTCGAATCTTGGGAATCGCCTCTTGAAAATCCTCCGCATTTGTTCTACTTTTTGGGAGACTGCTTCTTCAGAGATCGCATCCAGAGGCACTTCGCTATGAACACTCTACTGTTGCGTTGCAGCTGCGTTATGCTCTTTAGACACGGGTTCGACTTCAGGAGCAGCCTCACGTCGCAATCGTTTGAGCTCGGTGGCGTTGAATACACTTTTTGGTTGGATGTACCGAGCTCGATCTACCAGGTTCTGTTCCATGATACTTAAATTTAACACGAGCAGGAACTCGCGGTGCATTACTGCTCGGTAGCTAGTTCTACCCTACAGCCCTAAAATACGCACGCTGGACGTTTTTATTTATATCCTGTGTCCATCTCATGCGGTGAACTCTACCAGCGGCGGGCGTCGAATGCTGAGTCCCTTGAAACTCTGTCGGCACCAAGCCAACTGATAGTGGATACACCGACCGGCTACGTGGTGGTGCCGGTTGGCAGAGGTAGCTGGTGACGCGCATGCTGCCACGTCCAGCTCCAGCTCCAGACGCGCCCTGGTTCCCCCCCAGGTAGCGATCCTAGTCAGCCTAGTCTCTTGTTTTTATTCCTTGTATCCATCATCATTTGAGCTGTTAGGACCTCGCTCGAGGAATCGCTCACACTCCCCGAGGAGGCTGCGTTGGTGTTATGCAGCAGTCGTATTTTACGACACCCTAAGCAGATCCTTTAGTTGGGTTGGCCCTATTCTAGTCTGCCGGTAACCACGCGGTGTCGAGCGTGAGTATTATTATTAATATATATTATTATATATAAATATTTAATTTAAATTTTGGAAGAAAAGTGGTCAGGACTATTCTTCTCTGCTGTTCACCGAACGGCACAGGGATGTTTAAATAATAATAGAAATTATTAATTTATTCTGTACTTTAAACAACTATTTGGGTATATGCTTTAGATGTACAAATAACTTTATACTAATTTCTTACAGTAAAATGAGTCGTTAAAATCTGGTGGCATTATTAATCTTTTTATAGAAGTCTACAAAAAAGTACACGGTGGCATATATCTGTCTTCTAAGGATAAATTAGGTACTATATATTATATCCATTCCAACTATTTATATAATATTACACGGAAACAGTATTAACCAGTGATCTTAGAATTCACTCATGTCAACTTCAATATGTTAGTTACGTATGTAGAGTTTAGTAGCTATTGCAAAATGAAAACTAACGCGCGCAAAAATATTTTCAAGGGTAGATCCACGGAAGACTTACTCTTCCGTGCGTGGATCTCACATCGATGATGGTCATGGACTCATGGTACACAAGTGTCATTATATACTCTTTGACAGGTACATACAGTTTTGAATCAAAGAGTATATAATATTTTGAATATTTGATGGGACTCCCTCGATGCGGTTATCCCTGCATCGAGCTTCTTGCTGTCGCTAAGAATATTATATACTATCCGTGCGAAGCTGGGTTGGGTTTTACTTTCTTGGTCATCACATCAATTACTAGTATGTCTATATTCCATGGTTACTATAAAAAAAGATAGGTATGGTGCTAGTCTGTCATGTCAACACTCCGGTCTCCGTGTATATCTAGGGGTACGTTCGCGCGCCCTCTTCTAATTAATAATTAATCACTTTTATAGGAGCGCATGCGTACTTCATACTTTTTTATCTATGCATTCCACAGACCACATGCGTGGAAATGATACTTCTTTAATCAAAAACTGAATTTAACTGTCGATCTTTGGTAAATAATTGTTTGCTATTGTTCATAAAAGATAATAAACAAAATTATCTTCTTACATTTATTCACTACTTATTATTTTTATTAAAAACTGATAAATAAAAAACTATTGCGCATGTCCCATTTCCGTTTCCGCGCGTGTGGTCTGTGGAATGCATAGATAAAAAGTATGAAGTACGCATGCGCTCCTATAAAAGTGATTAATTATCAATTAGAAGAGGGCGCGCGAACGTACCCAATATATATATATATATATATATATATATATATATATATATATATATATATATAATATATATATATTATATTATCTATGGTCTTCGTGTTTAGTTATATACTCTTTGGTTGTTTACATTTACATCTGTCACCTATACTACACTACGTTCACTCACTCAATAATATCTCTAATTCTCTATGTTCATTTCATTTTATTCACCTTTACAACTTCATTTTCAAAAAATGTTAAAGAATTAAATTATTATTAAGTGGTAAAAATACCATAATGTATACTAAATATAGATTTATATTTTTATTTAGTCAGAAGTATATTTAATATTTTAAGACATTTTGTGTCAACACTAATAAGTTGTAAAATGTTTACAGTTATTTCCTTGTGTACAGTGTCATTTCAACCAATTTCAACGGCGGTAGCCTTGTAAATATAACGATTTTATTAATTTTCTAATAAAAGTGTAACTAAAAATGTCTGATAAAAGCCATGAAAAACCTTTTACCCAAGAAAAGACGGGGTTACAAAACAATCATATTTTAACCGTTCTTCTTATTTCCTTTGCTATACCATTATCAATGTCGATGTGGATAATAAATATACTTTATTCTAAATTTGTGTTAAGCACTGAGGGACTGGACGGCAAGTACTGCTTGAAAATTTATATTATTGTAACATACTATGAGTATTTCTAATTGTAAAATATTATTATTTCAGAACCGGTTACAATATCTCCAGCAAGGTGGTTGGCTTCTTGCTTAATACCTATTCCTATAGCAGTGTCAGGTTACAGAAAGAAAAGTGTGAATATAAGTGGAGCACTGTTAGGGCTAGTTGTAGCATTTGTATTGACCTTATCCAACTATTGTTTTTTGGTAGACTTAATAGTTTTTTTCTTGTCATCTTCTAAAGCAACTCGCTTTAGACCTCATTTAAAGTGTAAAATCGAAGAAGATTTCAAAGAAGGTGCTTATGATTTTTTTTTTTGCATATTTGTAATAGTTTTAAAGAAAATTTTGTAATTTATATATATTTTAAACATTATTTCCCTTAGGTGGTCAAAGAAATTGGGTTCAAGTACTTTGCAATGGTGGTATGGCAACTCAACTAGCGCTACTGCATTTATTAGATGTTGGTGCAACCGAGCAACCAATTGATTTTGTGAATAACTATAGAGCTTCTTGGCTCAGTATTGGAGTACTTGGTAAATTATTGGTAAAATATACATAATATGTAATAAAAATAACATGTATAAGTCATTTGCTCTATCACTTAGGTGCTTTTGCTTGCTGTAATGGTGACACATGGGCCTCAGAATTAGGGACAGTGTTAAGTAATTCTGATCCAGTTCTTGTGACATCATGGAAGAAAGTACCCAAAGGAACAAATGGAGGAATTACTCTCATTGGAACAATCTTTAGTACTCTTGGAGGTCTATTGATTGGATTATCTCACTATTTAACTATTCTATACTTCGCAGACAGGATCGTATTGATGTATGCACCTCCTCAGTGGCCTATTATATTGTATGGAGGCTTAGCAGGCTTTCTTGGCAGTTTTATTGATTCCATACTTGGTGCAACTCTGCAATATTCTGGTAAACAATAAAGCAATTTTACGTATTATAGTACACTAACAAATATTTAGGAGTAACATTCCATTTATTTAATGACAATACACTCACTCTTCATAAATCTAAAAGAAAAATATGCTACAAATAGAGCATTTGTTAATTTTATCCTGTGTTAACTTAGGTGAAGAAATACATAATAATAATTATTTTTTTTAATTTTAAATATTTAAAATTTTACAACACAAAAAATACATAATTTTATCATATAAAAATATATTATAATTTCACATTCTTGATTTCAGGTCTAGATAATGATGGAAAAATTGTGTCACATTCAAGTAAAACAGTGAAACATATAAGTGGAAGAAATATACTGGACAATCACAGTGTAAACCTACTTTCAACTATAATAATAGGATTATTGATGCCTACTATTGTTAAAAATTTATAGTTTTTATGAAAATTATGACTTTATATTTACTTAATTAAACTGTTATTTATTTGTGTTTCACAAAATTAAATGTATCTATGATTTTCATAGCTATTATTGATTCTATTTTTATAATTTGTTTAAGAATTTCTAAGTACTTACAATAAATATTTAAAAAAATATCACTATGTTTGTTGTTATTGTTAGTGTACTCAATTTTTTAGTTGTTATTAATTTAATTCCCGTCTTGCTTATTGCAGATTGTATGTAACAAGGTATATCAAGGTCAATAAACAAGATAAAGTGTATCTTCAGTGGTTAAAAGGGCACTTTGATATTGGTTAATTCTGATTGATATAGAATTATTAAATAGTAAAATTATTTGAAATATTAAGCATTATTAATAAGTATGGCATATCTTGTGGTGACCGTGTTTTTAACAATGTGGTTAATGTCGACATTGCTGGATTATCTGTTTGGTTCGTCATCTGCAATTGTTAGTTTAATGTATCAGTTGTCTGGAATCAATTATATATAAGTCTGGAATAAATATATATTTTAAATAAATAAATCAATGCCGAAAATAAGATTTGCATCCTTACCCGAGCATTTTCTCACCGGGAGTCCTCCTCCCGGGATCTTTTGTTTTCGATGTTTAGGCTAAGGGCATACCTATTGAGCACTACAACTGGTTATTACCTATGTAGCTGTTGTATATGTTTATTTATTCTGTTGGTGCCTTCTCTTCGTCGCCCTGATTATCTCGATTGCCACTAGCGTTGGGCCCGGTCGGGGGTGACAGTAGGAGCTCACGAGGTACGTACGTACAAGGACGTCCTGTCAGCGGTCTCTCATGGAGTGGAGCAATCCCGTGGAGGTGGGTGCACGCACTATTGACCGCGCGAGCGAACATTGTGCGCGCATAGTGACGTACATACTCCTCCACGGTAGGCGTCTTGATGTCTCTGGGGATGACGTTATTTTTGACGTACCTAGGAGCTCCACTATCAAACGGAGGCATCGATTCTGCTGGAACTGCATCCTCCTTGCCTGGCACGTCGAGCACCGAGCGTACCAGGTTGGGGCCGCGTACGTCAGCCGCGAGCGAACGTAGGCTCCGTAGACCTTCAACTTGGGACGTAAAGGTAATCTGAAGATCAGTACTGAACAGAGTTTCGATCGGGCCGTCGCTGCTTGGTTCACCGCCTGATTAACAGTGGGAACCATATGCAGCCTCTGGTCGAAGTAACACCCCGGATATCTAACCGAGGTCTTCTACTCTACGTCCTGTTCTCGGAGCTGACGCAACGGCCGAGCGCCACCGGTGAGTAGAGCAGCAGTTTTCCCATTAACGTTTCCGGCCATCTTCCACTTGTCCAGTCATTCAGGATGCAGGTCCAGCAGTCGTTGCATCCTATTGGATGCGACGATTTGATGATAGGACGACTCGAAGTAAGCGCTGTCGTCCGCATATAGTGCCAACATAACATCTCCCTCACGCAGATGGTCGCGGAGGGTGGGAATTTCGTCTGTGTAAGCTGTGTATAGATGTGGTGACGAGCAGCTTCCCTGTGGCACCCAAGTTCGGACAGGTCGCGGCTGGCAGTCCGCGCCCTCCACCGAGATGTATAAACTTCGCCCCCCGAGGAATGATGCTATTACTCTCGTTACCGCAGGTGGTGTTGTGGTGCTCAGAATCGTCGAAAGGAGTCCGTTGTGCCATACCCGGTCGAAGGCCTTCTCAATTTCTAAGAAGACCCTGACCGTCCAACGTTTGTTGTTATGCTGATTAATTAAATAATTAATAAAATGATTATTTAAGATGATTAATTATAACTCTCGTTAATTTCAATGTCGTTGTGTGGTCGCTGCGAAACCCACACTGCTTCTCGCGCAGACAGCCTCTTATCTTTATCGGGCTTGGGAATAACAATAACTTTCCCCGCTTCCACGCCTCTGGGAAGTAGTATTCATTTAAAAAGTTTTATAAGCGCCTGAATAAAACTTCTAGGCAATTTCGTCAACTCGGCGTTCGTAATCCCGTCCGTCCCAGGCGCCTTACGGTTTGGAAGACGCAAGATCATTTTCTACAGCTCTAACGAAAGATCATTTCTCTCCGGAGCTGCGGAATCTGGGTGGTTGGAAAAGTCTGCAGCTGCACCATGCGTTCGACAGCCTCATGATGCTCGACGACGTTGGCGTTAGGTAGACTAGGTGTTCGGGGAGGATTTCTGCCACTGTCACTGACAGCGTACTTTCTTTTCCCAGGTGTCTTTTAGCGGGTAGATGGGTCTGTCTTTTATCAGGTAGATAGGTGTGTTTTTTCCTGTTATTTTCTTGCAAAGTTGATAAAGCAAGGTCTCGTTCCCGGCTCGATCGACAGCGTCCTCCCAATGATCATTGTCGAGAGTTACCAGTGCCTGCGATATCTCCTCTGCAAACAGGGCCGGCCTAAGGGATGTGCGAAGTATGCAGTCGTACACTCGAGGTTTATGGGAGGGCATATTTTTTTAGGTATTCGGATAGGTTACAGTCGATGGTTGATCTCGGACGACCTTTTTTTTAGGAATTCGGATAGGCTACAAAGGTAAACATCGATGGTAGATCTCGACGACCTTTTTTTTAGGAATACGTATAGGTGGCTTTTGTTTTTGTATACACTTCCGACATAGGATAAGTATGGATAATAAAACTCGATAATGTTTTCATAGGGGCATAAAATGTGAGTATTGCACACTTGCAATTTTCGCCTTAGGCCGGCCCTGTCTGCAAGACGGTGAAGCTCTCTTTTAATCCTTGGACAGCGTGACCGCACCCGGAGTTTGAGGAGCTTCCTCTTTTTGTTCAGTTTGTTTCTGATGGAGTTTCGAAGTGGATCCTTCCCCCAACTCTAGTTAACCCCAGACTACGTTGTACCTATATCACTTGTATTTCATTCGTACAATCGACAATTAGAAATCTATATTTCGATTCATTAACTATAAACAATACTTTAAAAATGAAAAATACGGCACCAGGAATAGACGCTTTTTCACATAGTATAATATATTATTTTAACCGACTTCAAAAAAGGCAGGAGGTTCTCAATTCGTCTATATTTTTTTTTAATGTATGTTATCTCATAACTTTTTACTAGGTACTTATACCGAGTTTGATGAATGATGATTCTTTTTATATTCAAAAGCTGATGCTTGTCATTTGATCCCATTTAAATTTGAGCGAGATCTGACTAGGAGTTTTTGAGTTATCTCTAATAATTTGTATTTAATTGACTTCGACTAATTAAGTTGATGATATTCTCATTTTATTACTTGTCGATGTATATTAATTAACAAAAAAAAACTGGATCGCTTGGAAAAGCATCTCGTGACATCCCTTTCTTGTTTGGTCATGTTCTCATTAAGATCTTACACGACATGCAACGGAACTCTTCAATAAATGACAGCAAATCTGTCGTGGTTGCTGCAATCACATTTAGGTATATGCATTGTTTACACGAATGAAACAATATAACATCACGCCTGTTGAAGTCGGTTTTTGTTTTGTTAAATTTTTTAAATAGTTTTTAGTTCAGTTTTTAAGTAGTTTATTTTATAATAGTTATCCATATAAACAAATATTAATAGACATCTTAAACAGAATTTTATTTGAAGAACTTACCGTCACAATGGAGAGACATTAACATTGGATTAATTCCGAAACCGGTTTGTTACTCAGATAGTTTATCTTGTATAAGACCAATTATATTACTTATCTCTTGTTTGGTTAAAATACTGCATAATATCATATCAAAACGTCTTGAGTTGGCATATTGAACGGAAAAAAACTGTTTTCTAATAAAAGTGTAGGTTTTAGACGAACACAGTCAAGTTTAGATAACTTGGTCAGGTTAATTTCGCAATTTCAAATAGGATTTTGAACAAAACAAGAACAGGATATTTTGTTGACGTAAACAACGCGTATAATAATGTGGATATTGTACAGGTCACACCTAAATTAGATCGGTTGGAAGTTTGGTCGTCTATATGCAGGACTTGCAAGGGTTTGGTAGAAAATAATTCTGTCTCTAATTTATATAAATAGCTTATCTACAATATTAAAGGACTTAGGACTTGAATAAAATTATATCACTTAGAAAATAAAATTATGTTTGATTTCTAGACGTTGATTACACCAGCAGGTTAATGCTATAGGACTACTGAAGATATTAGTGTAGAAAATATACAAGCAGTCAAATAGTTAGCTAGGGTTAGTAGCTAGCTATTTGGTTGTATAAATCATTAATGTGAGAAAACAAATCCAGGAGACATGTATTAAGGCAGAGAAATTTTTAAATATTATAATGTGTTAATAGTTTTATCCTGGGGTATTCCTCCTCTGCATTTAAGACAATTAGACATCTGAATTATAGATTATGCAAGTTTTTATTAAACACCGGTGCCGTAACTTGTCTTACTAAATTAAATATGATTCAAAATCAAAATAATAAATGCTTTTATAAAGACTAGTCCCATACACTACATGGAATCAAAATATCTCTACCTTACCTTCACTGTTTTTACGAAGAATTTAGCTAGTAATATTTCTGTCTGTCGATAACGGTGATTCCATAGCAGTCACTTATTTAAACTAGTTTCTGGGTGTGACTCAGGATATAAGAATAATAAAAGAAAGCTTTTGCTTTCGATTGTATATAACGAGTTATTTAATGTGAATGTACAAAAGTTACTTTTAGAAATATTTTCTTTGCCAAGCCATAGGGATGATTTCAGCGAATTCTACATTCTCATGCGCCAGATCCAACTATTATTATCATATCTGTGAACCATGTACCTTTTTAGATTAGAAAGAGTAATAAAAGATCAATCAAAAAGGTATATAGTATAAAACAATTTAAAGAAAACTATCTAAGATATCCCGGTTCTATAATGCACAGCTAAGTTCATAAAAGTTGATTACTAGTTTAGGACTTCGAACCGGACGCATTCCATTGAATGCATTCGGTTTCATAATGAAAATTGTTTAGTCTCCTAAATGCACATTATGCAATACAAGAGAAGATTTATACCACGCATTAATGGGGTGTGCTCAAGTCGCGGCCAAGGCTGTTTGAATTGTAATTTGGAGCAAATGTTAGGTTTACAAAATTAATGGATTTAAGAGAACAGTGATTTCGTGACGCAGAACAATTTAGCTAACATTGTCGCCAAGCGATTAAAGCCTCTTTAATGATCACGAATCGCTTGGTGACTACGAAAAAAATGTACTCCCAAGAAAAGGTTAATATTGCTTTCTTGTTTATTTATAAAATAAATATTGCTATTTTTAACATGCCATCAATTTGAATAGTCGTTACTAGACAAGACAAAACCTATTTTTTTTATCTGTGAGTGAATTTGACAGTTTATTTATGACATTGGCATTGATATTTTGCATTCGCATTTCGCACTGTTGTTGATAATTTGACAATTTGAAAACCATTGAAAACTGATTTCTTTGTTTACGTATAGATTCCGCTAAAAAATCGTTTAATTTATGACTCACTTGTATGATCTCTTTTTGAATAGTAAATAAGTCTGTTTAATGTTATAAACTTTTAGACTTGCAACCTGAAGTGATATTTCTGTGTTAAAAAGGGGAATGGTGCTTTAATCATGTCATTACCAGTGGAAGAGAGTTCAATATTAAATGCTGACATAGAAAATGATGTCACAAGTAGTCACAGGAATCTAGTCGAAACAGAACCAGGTAGAGGAAATATATCAAATACCGACACTACTTTTTTTGTGCATTGTATGAACGTCGTCGTAAAGATTTGACGTTATTACTCATTGGCATTATTTTTTTTACAATGACATACTTTCCAGTGTTTTGTATCATCCTAATTATTAAATTTTTTGTTATTAAATACAATGTAAGACAGGCAAAACTAGTTACAGTAACAAAATGGTGTTATAAGTACCATATTTTTACTTAACTAATATTAAACAAAAAATCAATATTCGGAAAAATATCAAAATTATCGTAACGAAAGTTTGATACAGTTTCATGCGTGCTAAAAAGAAATGTATAATGAAAATTAATAACTGTCCTCAAACGGTTTTATCATAACTGCATCATAATTAATGTTGTTTATTTGAACAGTTGAGGAAACAACGGGATGGATAAAAAGTCGGACAGTATTGGGTATTATGGGTTTTCTCGGCTTTGCCAATGTGTATGCAATGCGAGTGAACCTCTCTGTTGCAATTGTGGCCATGGTCAACTCTACTACACCTCTACCATCCAATGACTCATTGGATGTGTGTCCATCATCTCCACCCAGCAATACAACTGTTCCACCTGTAAGTTACTAATAAAAAATTTCAATTATTTGTTATATTGTGTAATAGTAGCATACAATTATTATATAATTAGTAGACCTAAATAACAAATATTGTGTTTAAGCATAAAATTAACACAAAATTTATAACTGATATGGATTTAAGATAAATGGGATCTTAAACCCCATGGGTATATACCTATGACCACTTGCAATAGTTCTAAAATATTAAGAACTCAGAATGAGTAATGATAAACTTGATAAATATCCTATTTTACATCCTTATAATAGTGCACTAACATTATGAAATTTGAAAGTATGAAATGAATGAGTTATGAAAATTTGAAAATTTATAATATATAAAATTTTAAAGTTATTCAACTGGTCCTGTAAATTTCATGTTATTATTAATTCCAGAGACCGGGTGACTTTAATTGGACAGCTGAACAACAAAGTATAATACTAGGATCTTTCTTTTATGGATATGTTTTAACCCAGGTAAAGATTAAACAATAGTTATAATGTTTTAATGGAACAAAAAATATATTAATGAATAGTGTTTCTTATATTATAGAAAATAATTACTTAAAACCTTAGGAAATAATTACCATATTTCCTAGACAATTATATTCTAATGGTCTATATTAATTGGAGAGATTTTTAAGAGAATTTTTTAAATTTTGGAATTTCATTGTTATGTCTATTTTAATTATGAATATTACAGCACAGTACTTTTTTAAAATGTTTTTTTTTTTACAATATTTTTTTCTCTTTTAGATACCTGGGGGAAGAATAGCTGAATTATTTGGTGGTAAACTTGTTTTTGGTGTAGGAGTACTGTTAACAGCAATTTTCACAATATTAAGCCCAATAGCTGCTTTTGTAGATTTTAAATTTTTTATTGCCGTGCGAGTTTTAGAGGGATTAGGAGAAGGAGTAACATATCCCGCAATGCATGCCATGTTAGCAAGGTGGATACCCCCCATGGAAAGATCAAAATTTGCTGCATATGTATATGCCGGTAAGAAAAATTATTGGTGATATTTAATGTACTATTCAATGATATTACAAAATGTGGCTATTATTTACTACCAATACCATGTAATATGATAAGAACAGTTTGTTTCATTGTTATAAATTATTTGATATGACTTATCATTTCATTTATCATGTAATTGTACTATAAAAATGTAAATTGTGTATTGCTGATTTATAAAAATCCACCATGCCATAGCTGCTCTACTCTACTTGGTGATTTAATTTTTTAGGAAAAGAGTCCTTTGCACTACAGTGACATTTATTGGCATTTTATGTTATTATATACAGATTAAAGTGGCTATTTTCTTATTAAAGAACTGTATGGTCATTCTGTTTATTTAATTAATTATAATATAATAAATGTCTCACACTCAACGGCCTCCAGTAAGATGTGAATCCAGTGCACAAAAACCCAGACCAAATGTATGGCCTAGAATAAAAAAAAATTGTCATGTGTGGAGATCGAACCCGCAACTACTAGCGCATCAGCCAGTTGCTGCTACCACTGCGCCAAAGTGTCGTCAATTATTTGAATGTTGTATAAGGCCATTTTACTAAATTAAATTGTATTACATCTATTATTATTATTTTACTTTCACTACAAAGATTTTTTAATTAAATTCATCAATAATCAATTAAACTATATGTACCTACTAAATTAAATTTGCTGATATACAATCATAGTAAGTTCATTAAAGACTAAACAAATGAAGTACATTTATTGAAATAAAAACTACAATATTATATTCACATATGAGGTGCGGTCTTACTTGGATTGACATTTATGGCTACTGTTCTTACAAGTAGTAGTTTAGTTTAGTGTAGTGTAGTAATTAATAAAATCAGACATATATAATTATGTTAATATTAATATAATTAAAGAAACCAGTAATAGTAAAGTAAATAAAAAATAAATATTTAAACAATATTTTTTTTTAGGTTCTAATATTGGCACTGTCATATCATTACCTATATCTGGATGGTTATGCACCCTTGACTTAGGCGGCGGATGGCCGCTATGTTTCTATTTATTTGGTGGACTTGGAGTCGTCTGGTTTATAGTGTGGATGTTTTTAATATACGACTCACCGCAAAAACACCCTAGAATATGTCCAAAAGAAATTGAATTTATAACACGCTCCATCGGAGTTCAGGTAAATGTTTCTAACTATAAATTGACTTAAGTGCTGTTTATTCTGGAATTTTAAAGTGCTGTTTATTATGGAAGATGTTAAAGTTGCCATGCCAGAACACTAAAATTGGAATATAAGATTTTGTGAAAATTAGACAATGAATTAAAAAAAAAAAAAAAAATTAGCTTGTTTAGCTAGTATTTAAAAATAAAGGGAATATAATTAAGTTGTATATTTTAACGAAGAAGAAATTGCTTTTTCAAACGACTAGACCAGGGGTCGGCAACCGGTGGCTCGCGAGCCTCTTGTGGCTCTTTTTCAATTTCTGTTGGCTCTTTGCAATAAAAAAATAAAAAAATTGGGTTCTATACTATGATTTCAATTTATCAAACACATGAAAAGTGTAGAAAAATACGATTGAAACATTTACTTAAAGATTTTTGTTGGCTCTTTACGAGGAATTTGTTTTCTGGTGCGGCTGTTTTACATAAAATTTGTAGACCTTTGGTGAAATTAGGCTCTTTGCCGAAAAAGGTTGTCGACCCCTGGACTAGACAATGACAAATATTATTAATCTAGCTGTACCCGCGTTTTCGTTCACGATTGTCACCTTTTTCGTTAGTCTATAACAGGGATTCCCATACTACTTTGGGTAAGAGACCCCTTTTCTAAAATTAATTGATACCTCAGATTCATAGCAATATTACTTTAAAATCCTATCTCTAGTTTTTTTCCTATTGTTGCAAAATATTTATCTCAGTTGTTGAGTTTTTTAAAAGTACAACAATGATTACTTCCTACTGACGTATTAGTCATTCTTATAACAAGTTGGTACACGTAATACAACTTTACAGTATCTTGAAAGTTTCAAATAAGAACTTGTGTTAATTAATAGGGGTCAAGTTTTAGACCTCGTCGACTCCTAAAATCAGTTTTCGTTTATGTCTAACACTGGGAAACCTATTTCGACCCCATGGGGTCGATATCGAGCACTTTGGAAATCCCAGGTCTATAAGATAAAGTACGAAAGCCAGCTTAAGATTAGCCGGACGTTCAAAGATTTCTGTACATTCCGTGTTTAGTTGTTTTAGAAAAGTATGACCTTAATAAAAGTCTGAACTTGTAATATAGTACTAATATTCTTTTTATTTACTTTTTTATTAAATTTATACTCTTGTTTCATTAGCTCTACCAGCGACTTTCTTCGCGTTTGCCATTCTTTTCATTAAACCTATAAGATAAAGTACATACATCAGCATTCATCATTAAGATGAGCCGTACGTTTAAAGGTTTTTGTTATTTTGTTGTTTTTTTTTTTGTGGTTGTTATTTTGACCTAATTTCGAAAGACGATGTCTTTAATATCTGAACTCTCAAACCAAAGATTTTGAAATATTTACAGGACAGTCTATAAAATATTTTCTTTTCTACCAAAAAAGAATCAATGAAATCGGACAAAGCGTTAATGCTCAAAAATCCAGCATGTAGTAGGCTTGGAGTTCAAATCGTACCCAGATTTGGAAATATAAATTTAGCCATGCTACACATCAAAACTTGGCTAACATACAGAAAGACTGACAGATTAAAATAAAAATAAAATACATTTTTGGACTTAGTGTCGATTATAGAGAGCCCTGCAAGAAAAGTTTTCAAAATATATTTAATGTAAAGAATTCGGCTTGCTACAGTTTTATTGTACGTTTAAAGTTATTTTATGTTTATTGCTTGTATGTATAATTTGATTTTAAACGATTTTAATTAGTATGAACGTATTTATATTATTAGAAAATATTTATTAATGATTGTCTATGCAATCTCTCTAGCGAATCTTATAAATAAGTAAGTGTAGATTTATTTAATAAAATAATGGTATTTAATATTTTAAGCGGTACATCTTGCTATTATTATGAATGCGAAATTATGGATGTTTATTATTCAATTACACTAATGTAAGTTTAATATATAAATAGGTTATATTTTTAAATAGCTTAAGCTTCTTTTTATACCGAAAAAATACAAGGTTTATATTCTGAGCGAACGAAGTCGCGGGCAAAAGCTAGGTTTTCTTATATATGCGTCAGTGCATTACAAAAACGTCACAATAAGTTAATTTATTCTCTGCTACAAACATAATGTTACGGAGGTAATATGATATGGAGATGTTTCGCATTATCATAAATGTGGGCCGGAATGATTCACGTTATACGATTTGCGTTAAGTTGAAAACAATGTTTACAAAAAATATATCTTTAGAATGCGATTCGGACAAATGTTTTCATTTTGAAATTTGAGTTTGTCTAATATAGTTTCTTTTTTTATATATAAATAAAATAAAAATTGATATAATAATATTAATTAATTTAAAATTTATTTTCCTTTTTTTTTCGTGCGATTTTATAATATTTTTTAAATAAAAACACTTTGAATATTACTTTATCGTTTAAACAGGCGAAATTAAATGCACGGCATCTACTTCGCATCGTACTTTAAGTGAAAACAAGGTTAAAAGTTATGAGATAATGGTCTTTAACAAAACATCTAAAAATTCCAAAAATAAATTTAACAATCATAGTAAAATAAAGAACGTTAAGTTTTTTTTATATTGAATAAAATTATATTAATTAATAATAAAAAATCTTTTAACATCAAGTTCAGGGCAATTTTTCCCATGATAACGTCTTATAAATCAAAGAACGCCGGTTGCACGCACGAAAAAGCATGACTCATTGTCACGTCCCGCGAGCGAGAGCGCGGAACAAGCGATAGAGAGGCACAATCGGCCTAAGCGTTTGGCTTGTGACGCATCATAAAGCAATAAAACGTTACGCAAATAAAATTTAAATTGTAATTTTCAATGAACTCCTTATTTGTGTTATTCAAAATAATGATAATAATTCAGTGATAATAATTAAATTTAATTCATAATATAGTATGCAATTTTTCATCAATGTTTGCTTAATACGTTATCACATAAAAAACTTATCGTCCGTAAACCGACTTTACCGATAACCAATTTTTTTAAAGAGTATCTAGTACGAAGTTGTTTTTTAAGTGGCAAAATTTCCCAAATTGATTAGAGCTAAATTGTGTTTGGCAGGATGAAGATCGAACAATGTCGATACCGTGGTGTAAGTTCTTGACGTGCCTGCCGCTGTGGGCCATACTTATCGCCCAGTGCGGACAGGCCTGGCTCTTCTACACACAACTTACTGAACTACCCACCTATATGAACAACATACTGCACTTTGATATTATTTCTGTGAGTTTGTATTACTTATTATTTGCATTATATATTATCCTGTATGGTGACTGGTGAGTCACTATCAATATTTAAGGAGAATACTCGGTACATGATTCTCATTCGAATTGTGTAAAAAAAATAGGTACTTGATTTTTGACCAAATTTTCATAAATTTCAATTCAAATAAATGAAGCGTTGACACTTCTCCAGTCATGCTGGCAGCACATGCACAGGTGTTGTACTGTGCTGCTTGTTCACATCAAAAAATTGCCAAAGTTTACATCATTTACCTAGTCAATAAATTTGTTGCTTAAACGAGTAAAATATCTTAGTATTTTTGCCTATCCTAAGCCAGGTTTAAAGTATTAAGGGGGACTGGATCATGCTTGTTTATCCTGCTACCCTGTTAACACGTGGCGGTGTTTGGACGTAGGTAAACTAGGTAAAACAGGTGTTTTGTGTCGAAAATGCAGCTAGCTGCTAGGGTGTCCAGACGTCAGGTAAATAATTAGATAATTGTTGAGTAACTTTACTTAAAAGTTTATTAATATTTACCTTTTTTTTACATAATTCGAATGAGAATCATGTACCGAGTATTCTCCTTAAATATTGATAGTGACTCACCATTCAGCCTGTATATATAAATAAACAAAAAAATAGTTTTTTAGTTTAATAAAATTTAAGTTGAATAGATTTAATTATAATGTATATTCTCATGGTCGAATTTAGGGGAGGGCAACCAGGGCTACAGCCCCGGGGTCTCCACAAAAGAGGGGCCCCACAATAGAGACTTCGGAAAAAAATTCAAATTCAGACTAGTAAATAACTTTTCCTTTAATATTTTTTCAGGTTTTACCTTTACCTACAGTAAAATTCTACTGAAAAAAAAATCAATTTTTTGGATCATAATTTAGGGCCAAGGGGTCTCACCTTTGTTGCCCCGAGACCTCCAGACCTCATTCGACCCTGTATATTCTTGTTGGTTAAAATAACCTAGTCATTTTATACATAATATGTAAATAAGTTTTTGGAAAGTGTTATAACAGCTTAAATAGAATTTTCTATTTATATACCGTTATACTTTCTAAATATAGTTAAAATTCGACCGAACGGTATAATTGTCATTAATTTGGATTGTTGAAATAATTTATAATGAATATGAAGTACGACATTATAATGTGTTTTCTTAGCGTTAGTAAAATATCACACCGTTATTCATGAAATACTGGTAAAAAGGCACATTGAACGAGATACGCACATTTTGTTTGAAATGTTGGGTATTTGATATTTTATCGTAGTCGTGAATTCGTTTAATTGCAATATTAATGAAGATTGGATAATATCACCTGACGAAACTCAAGATTGTCTTCACCTTATGAAGAACCGGATATTACGCTTTTTTGGTGTGCGCATGCTTACTGATCTCTTCAACTGCATCTTGAACACTGGAACGATGTCTAGCCAGTTGCGTCTAAGCAACGTCACCATCATATACAAAATAGTGTTCAGGATTGCGGTAGTTATAGAAGGATCAAGATCATTTGTCACACCACAAACTCTTCGAACACGTGATTAACCCCAGGTTCCGTCGGGAGTGTACTTCTCTGAGTGTCAGTATAGGTTCCAGACGGCATCGGGCACAATTACAAGGTTTATAGGGACAAAAGGAGAGCTCTAAATTTGGGATTCTTGGATTGCCAATTAGATGCCTTTGAATGTATGCCTCGTCAATCTGGTAAGCCTTGCGATTTAAAAGCGTGTCTGAAACCTATACTGACATTGTCAGAGACATGTATCGCAATTCCGCTTCCATGGTAAGAATCTCTTTTGGCGATACCAATCCTTTCCTAATCACTGTTGGAGTCCACCAGGGCTTGGCTTTTATCCCGTTCTTGTTCAATGTTCTTACCTCGGCACACATACAAGATCCGCTTCCATGGCTGATGATATATGCCGATAAAATAGTGCTAGTTGACGAGAGCCGACTGCAGCTGGAGCGTAGGGTGAACCTGTGGAAGGAAGCTTGAAAACGATGGTCTCAAACTAAATGTGGCGAAAATGGCTTGCAAGAGTCCGGACTCATGCACCATCCAAGTAGGGCTTGAACCAGCTGTTGAGTTGGAGAAGTTCAGGTACCTGGGACATCTCCTGCACGAGTCCAGTAGCATCGATAACGATGTTTAAGCCCGATTAAACACTGCTTGGACCAAATCGCGGGAGGACAACGGTGTGGTTTGTGACCGCAGAATACCGCTCAAGCTCAAGAGACAGGTATACAAAGGTATCGGTCCTTTCATATGGTAGCGAGTGCTGTTTCTGTTCTGTGTGGAAGTTTCACGTCACGAAGATAAAGATGCTCAGGTGGATGTGCGGTTTTACGTGGGCTGACCGCATACGTAACATGTTCATCCGGGGTAGTTTTTGGGTCCGTGACATAGCGGATAAGCTGATACGACGTGGTATGACAATGTCGCTCGCGTGTCTGAGGCCTATGTCGAAAAAAACTGCCTTAAATGTCTGTTCCTAGAACAGATCTCCCGAGCGCCCAACAAAGCAATGGCTGCACATCGTGAAGCAGGACATGAGAGCCAATGGATTATCAATCAGTGATGCTACAGATCGTGTAAAGTGGCAGCAGTCGGGATTAATAATGCCAGACAAAAGAAGGAGGATATTTACTTTAAAATCTCAAAGTGTTGCCAAGCCAAGATATATGAATGTTTGTCATATTCATGTTTTATCGGTGACAAATGAATTCGTCAATCACTATTATTTTATCTCGGGTGGTACTTATGATAATTATATCTATTTTATTAATTCGTTTTGATTTTTAGAATGCAAGGCTATCTGCATTGCCGTATCTAACTGCGTGGGTGGCCGGCATTTTAATAAGTACATTCGCGGATTGGATTCTTGTGAAGGGATGGCTGTCTAGACTTACCAGTATGAAACTTTGGAACACCGTTGGTAAGCAAATAGTTTTATATGTTTATCTATATTTTTTAATATAACCTAATATAATATAGTATTAAATATTTATAGTCGATTTGAAATGAATTTCGATGAAGATAAAAACTTAAAAAATACGATTATTTCATACAATAGTTGTTGTTTTGTCTTGAATTATTTCTCTTTTGACTATACTTTTACTATTGTATTGGCCGTGTGCATGATAATCGATCACATCATAAAATGAATACTAAAACTAAAACACGCATGTGTATGTATATCGGTAAATTACTGTGTGTATATATGAGTAACAAATAAATAAATACAGCTATTTTAATATCCTGATAGCTAATTAATTAGAAAATAGTTATTTTAATATAAACAAGCTCCAAAATAAGTTAATATAATGTAAAATATATAAATTGTTAAAGTTATGTATATCATTTACATACTCTTTTTTTATAGGATCTAGGGATTTTTTAATTTATTTTTTTAAATTGTAGAAATTATTTTTGGAAAATTACATAATTATCAAAGATTTTTGTTGATGATCAAAAGTAGATTTCGATTATTTTAGCCCGAATGTGTGTTGATAATTTTTCTCCTATGTACATAGCCAATACTTGTCATGGTATAAATTGACTTTTGCAAAAGCTGATAAAATAAATTAATTTGTAGTAACCTAAATGGTAAGTTATTTTATGTATTCCTCTAATCCTTTTTTTTTTCATATAAAAAACAGCTACGACAACGAGGAATAAAATAAAAGATAAAAATATAAAAACAACAAAAGTATATGTATGATAAAATTGAAAGTTTGTGTTTGTGTGTGGCAGCGTCGTTCGTGCCGGCGTTCGGTCTGCTGGGCATCGCGTGGGCGGGCTGCGACCGAGTCGCCGTCATGCTGCTGCTCAGCATCACCTCGGCCTTCGGCGGCGCCACCTTCGCAGGTAACTACTCGCCATCGCCCGGCCTCGCCCTGCCTCGTCCGGCCTCGTCCTGCCTGGTCCGGCCTTGCCCTGCCTCGTCCTGCCTGGTCCGGCCTTGCCCTGCCTCGTCCTGCCTTGCCTTTCCTCTCCCTGCCTCGCCCGGCCTTGCCCTGCCTCGTCCGGCCTCGTCCTGCCTCGCCCGGCCTTTTCCTGCCTCGTCCGGCCTTGCCCTGCCTCGTCCTGCCTCGCCTTGTCTCTCCCTGCCTCGCCCGGCCTTGCCCGGCCTCGTCCTGCCTCGTCCGGCCTCGTCCTGCCTCGCCCTATTTCGCTATTCACCGTCTACTGTCTAGTAACTACTGACTCTCTCGTCTCCACATTTTACGAGTTCAAATAATCTTAGATTTTCGTAAATTATCCGGAACTTTTTTTAAATATTACCAGACAACTGTTCAGTAGTAGTAGTCCGAGAAGTTCCCTTAACGCCGACGGAGACGGTTTCGATTTTCAAAACACATTTGCATTTATACTGGTATTTCTGGTCTGGGTGTGTCTCCTTGTGGTCCTCACCGTGCCTCGGAGAACACATAAAGCCGTCGATCCCGGCTGTTGTCATCGACAGATGATAGCGGTCGCTACTTATGGCAAACCATCCCGCTGTGAAGCAGTGTGACGAATTAGGCTCCAGCTCTATATAGACATATAGAAGGGAGGCCATCGCCCGACAATGGGATGATTGAAAGCTGTTTCAGTTCAGTTCAGTTACCAGTATTTTATTTTGATTTTTTTTCTCTATTCGCGTTAGTAACATTTAATGCTTCCAATAAAAAAAAAATCGGTTGTCTGTAAAGTCGGTTTACAGCCGATAATTTTATGTGATAACGTCATAATAAAACATTGATGAAAAATTGTATACTTTTATGAATTGAATTAAATTATTATCACTGAATTCTCATTATTTTGTATAATACAAAGAAGGAGTTAATTGACAATTACAATGTTTTCGATAAATTAACATTTATTTGCACTCGTTAATTCAATTTTTTCTCTTCTACTCGGACACATCAGCCAATGGAGTGGAAGAAAGATAGATGCGTCACAAGTGGAACGCTTGTTCTGCATTCTCGCTCGCGGAACGTGACAATGAGTCATGCTTTTTCGTGCGTGCAGCCGGGGTTCATCGATTTATAAGACGTTATCACGTTTAAAAAAAATGTATTCATCAATAAGAAAAGAGTATGAGTATGTGTATATTGTAATGTCCAGGCAACCAGATGAACCACATCGACCTGTCACCGCAATTCGCGGGCACCATGTACGGGATCACCAACGCCGCCTGCAACATCTGTGGTTTCCTGGCGCCCTATGTGATCGGACTCATCGTTAGCGATACACAGGTGTTATTTTAAAATAGTTGTCTTCAAATCCCTACCTATATTATAAATGTGAAATGTAAGTCATCGAGAAACAAACCTGTAATAAAGTGAGGTTATGTTTATATGTTTAATGTTTATGTTGTTGATTGTAAATAAGAATACATTTTTGTTTGTTTTTTTTTTTGTAATAACGAGCGCGTCTCGCCGTTAAGCATTACAGCTTAGCGAGATAAAATTATTTGTTAAATCTTTTTGTATAAAAAATAAATGAATTAAAAAAAAAAAAAAAAAACAAAAAAAAAAAAAAAAGTTTGTTTGTTACGCTTTCACGCGAAAACTACTTAACCGATCATGAAACTTTGTACACAATTTTTATATATTTACATATTTAGAGGTATTAGAGTTCATAGGATACTATTTATAAAAATAAAAAAATTATTGTCGCGATCGCGTCGTCGCCGCGGGCGGCAGCTAGTATTTCTACTATAGATATTTACTATAGATATTTCTGTGTATGGTATTAATTTAGAATGTAAATGCTAAACGAATTTTAGAAGTGAATACTTCTTTAGAATCGTTGTGATTTGAAATTCGAAGTAACGAAAATTGCGTCACGATAAAGAAACAAACACAAATGTATAGGAGAGAACGAAATAGTAAATATAGATGTGATATTCTCGATGATGTTGCGTATCCAAGCAACGCGTAACTAAGCAATAGAATGTTTAATATAAAGTTCTTATATAATATAAGGGATATTTATATAATTATAATATTTTGAAGTATAATAATTTTTTTTTCAGCAAACACTTGGACAGTGGCGTGAAGTATTCTACCTAGCAGCCGCGATTGACCTCGGAGCAAATTTGTTCTATCTCTTCTTCGCGAGCACGGAGGAACAAGTAAGTCTGACTGTCTCATCATCATCATATCAGCCATTGGATGTACACTGCTTCCCACAGCACACTCCGAAACAGTTTACCGCAGCATTAGAAGACGCCTTCAAGCTCCTGGAATGGAAAGGACTCGGCATCAATATAAACGGCGAGTACATCACTCACCTTCGATTTGCGGACGATATCACAGAATAAATAATAGTTCAAGTACAGAAGACTCACTCCCGAAAAGTCGTTTAAAGAAATAAGGACCTTACAACGATACAATTAAGTTCAATTCAGATCGCGCAGCGCTTGATAACCTACGGTTATACTTACCTAGAAGTTGCCTCTCTTTCTATCGCGTAACTCTTATCCTTTCTAATGAAATCAGGGATGTTTCATTTTAGAAAATAATCTAAATATTGAAATACCACTTTTTTTCTAGTACTCTACTTTAGTGAACAAATTACTTTCCAAATAAACCTAAGGTATGTGTTAATAGTAAAAATTCCAATAAAATAGCGCAGAACAAAAAAACAAACTATGGGCAGGTAGGTATTTAAAAAGAAACAGATCGATATTCCTTTAATTCTGTTATAGGTAGGTATTTGTGAAAGATTATTACACCAACTTAGTATACCTGCCTACCTTCCAGTACTTATTTAACTGATTTTAGTAACCCAAAGAATGATAATTTCACAATAATAATAATTAATAAAAAATAATTTTAAAATAAATCTTACCAATCCTTGTTTGAACAGTTAAATACTGCACAGTATCTTTTTGTCTTTTTTTTATCCATTTTTAAAACAATGCTTCGAACAAATGTCGCTCGTGAGTCCCTACTGATTGGCCCGCTCGAGGCGGCCGCCGCATGTACTTGCATTTTCGATACCTACACGGGAGTGGGATAGGCCTGACGATATCGAGCTTATGGCAGAATCCCTGGAAGACCATTATATTCAGTGGAGATGGAGCTTCCCAACAGGTGGGTCTTAAAATGAACATGGACAAGATAAAAATCATGTCCAATGTCCATGTCGTGACCACCCCGATATCGGTTGGAAATTTTACTCTCGAAGTTGTTGACGAGTACATCTACTTAGGACAAAATGTCGAACTTGGTAGGCCCAACTTCGAGAGACAGAATCCTAGCTGGATTCGACGATTGACCTCTCTCTCAGCGTTCGGGAAGTTTAAAAACGTCTCTTCATTGGTCATATCCCAATGCCTGAAGTCGAAAGTCTTCGACCAATGTGTGTTACCAATGATGACATACGAATCTGAGTTATGGTCTCTGACTATGGGCCTTTTAAACAATTTTCAAGTCGTACAGCGTGCAATGGAGAGGGCTATACTTAGTGTTTCTCTGCGAGATCGAATCAGAAATGATGATGATGATGATGAGATCCGCAGACAAACGAAGGTTGCCGACATAACTCAACGGATTCGCAAGCTGAAGTGGCAGTGGGCAGGGCACATAGTTCGTAGAACTGACGGCCGATGGAGCAGAAAAGTTCTCGATTGGAGACCACGTACCAGTCAGCGAAGCGTCGAACGGCCGTCCACGAGATGGACAGATGACTTGAGGAGAGTCGCCGGAAGCCGTTGGATGGAGGCTGCTTTGAACCGGTCGCTCTGGAGGTCGATGGGCCTACGTTCAGCAGTGGACATCCAATGGCTGATATGATGATGATGATGACTCTAAAATAAAAAAAATATTTTTGTTCTTACGTACATTAGATGAGAAGCTTTAAAAATACAATTCCATATAAAAAATTCTATGAAGAAAATTGCAGATATATATGTGCTTGTTCATGTCTGTAGCTTCTTAACTTAACGTTTATTGCGCCTTAAAGGACTACATGGAGTAATATTTATAATTCGACGTGAAATCGTACTATTCATATCGCTATTAAAGTTATAAATGAATAATAAATAAATCTGTTTAATTTAAACATACGGTTCTCTAACATAGGTAACGTAATGTCTGTGTTTTAGGTAACAATCAACTGATATATATGTTTATATTTTGTTTAATAAATATTACACTCGGAGTCGTTGTGGGAATCGTACTCACAACCCTGGAATATAAACCGGAATCATTATCGTATAACTAACGGCGCCAACGGCCCAGTCAATTTATATTTGTATATTTACTATACTGTACAGTATCAGCCTGTAAACAACCGACTGCTGAGCGAAGGATTCTTCTCCATATAGAAAAAGTGCTGGAGCTTAATCCACCACGCTACTCCACTACGAGTTAGTGAATAATTTCCCTACCATGAGTAATTAGTAATCGTTATCAGGTCATCATCAGGTCTAAGATAACAACCGGGACCGACGGCTTTACGTGCTCTCTGAGGCACGGTGCGGAGATCAACAAGGACATACACCCATACTGGAAACATTTGTACAAATACAAATATCTGTCCCAAGGGGGAATCGAGCGGCTTTGGGACGACTACTCGCACCAATACACCAGAACGGTCGTCGTATTTGTATATTTAGTCTTGTTTTATTTTTTATTTAATAAATATTATTTACTACTTTTTTTTTGGTTCCGATTACGTTTCTGTTATGTTGTTCCGAGCTTCAGCTGTTAACGCAGCAACTGTTCCAGGACTGGTCGCGACCAGAGGCGGAAGACCTGCCGGTGTCGGTGGACGCGCTCATGTTCCCCGAGTCGTAGGGCAGAGCCGTCACCGCCCTGTGAGCGACCACGCGACATCCGGCACAAAACGACATCCGGCACCACACGATATCCGGTACGACACGATGTCCGGCACGACACGACATTTGGCATGACACGACATCCGGCATGACACGACGTCCGGCACGACACTATGGCACCGAGACGCTGCGAGACACTTCTGCGATTACTCTATAAACTGTGACAAATGTGTTAAAACATCTGCCCGGGACTTCGTCTGCGTGGACTTTAGACTAAAAGTTAAGTAATTTCCTTTATTATCCCAAGGGAACAAAAGGGGGTATAAAAACTTGTTTAAGGAACCCTGTGTTCCATACACATACAGCTATGTGTAAGAAACAGTATGTGTACACATTATGTGTCAAATTTTATCATCAGTAAACAGTAAATATTTATATATATTTAAATGTAAGTCGTTGAGTCGCCAGGTCTCTTGTCTTTGAAATGATTTGTATGAAAATTTCGCGGAAAAATTTTTGAAATGTCGCCGTCTCAAAATATTGGTCGCTATCATAAATTATCAAATAATAACAAAAACTGTTTTACAAACCATATTTTTTCCATGTTTATTTTGTCGGATACATTTAGGTTTGTTAGCCAAATAATAATAAAAAAAACCATTTGAGTAGTTTAGGGAAAACATTTTAAATTGGCTTCATAAGACATAAAATTTTAAATACTAAAAATAGTCATAACGACAGTTTTGAACAACTGATCTTCTTAAAAATATAATTGACATAAATACAACTTTTGCAACTCTAAATCTTTAAAATGTTTTGTGTGTTGATTTTCAAAACCTAGTTAGAATGAAATTGTTAAGAACTTTCCGAATATGTATTATATAATTTTAAATATAAAAAATCGCTATTAAATTTTTTGGCTTAATTTTTTTTAATACATTGGGCGTGTTTGGCCGAAGTAAGTACTTACTAAACTTAGTAAGCCAGTAAGCATAAAAAAATTAAAGTCTTACAAGCTGACTGTAGCGCTTTTCGGCCAGGACAGACTTACTGGCTTAACATAACACAAAACACCGGTTTATGTCATATCCCGTACATAACCTCATAGACTGAATATAATTGACAGTACTAAATTTAGAAATATAATTTAGTTCCTGTGAATAGTTTCAAATGGATAATTTTAATTAAAATTCTATGATACGTAATTACACACACCAGTTTTTAACTGTCAACTAATTTTTACGTCTAAAATCTGTACAATGACAGGTCTGTTCCTGTCCGTTTTGTTTACATCAACAATAAGCAAAATGGCGTCGTATATTAAGCCATACTTACTGCGTTAGCACTTATTTTGTGTCCCGGCCGAAAATTTTGTAAGCATAGTAAGTGACTTACTAAATTTAGTAAGTACTTACTTCGGCCAAACACGCCCATTGTTTACACTTCTTAACTGACTCTTACTCAGTTTTGAAATTCATAGTACTATCTTAATAAACATTTAAAAACGGTTCCTATTTGAATTATAATGTAATTATATTATTTTCAATTGATAACTTCAAAAATAACTTAGAACGACATAAAGAATTGTCGGTTTCCTTGTAGTAAGGAACAAATAAGATTTTCATACAATATCATATATAAAAATAATTTTTAGATATGAGTGAATCCAGGGTTATGACTATAAATGACTTATTTGTAAGTGAACTTATATACATTTGGATGTTTTGATACGAAAAGAAAATCAATTTTATACAATGTCGATAAAATATATAATATTTAAGTCATTGGTATATTCTATAGTAGAAGATGCTTGTGATAAAATTATTTAATAAATAAAAAATACAAAATGTATTTTTAAATGTTTTAATTCTTAAAATATAAACAGTAATTTTGTATAATGAAATAGTTTTTGTATTGAAGAAGCAAAATGTGTGACATAGGTATATTATATTAAATGATTGAGGTACAAATGTACTCAATAGATTTTAATATTTATATTGATAGCGTTTTGTTAAAGTTAGTAAATTGAAAATTAAATAAAAACTAAGTATCGACGCTTGTACAATTATAATATTTAGATAATTTTTAATCACTATATACTATAAAACAAAATCCTTCGCCGCTTCTGTCTGTTCGCGATAAACTGAAAAACTACTGCACGGATTTTCATGCGGTTTTCACCAATATATAGTCACGAGGAAGGTTTAGGTACATATACATACTCCGAGCGCAGTCTGGGCGGGCCGCTAGTTAAAAATAATTGTAAAAGCTATAGAAGAAAATGTAACGTTACATTTAAAACACTCAAAATAAATTCAGTATTTTTATAAACTAGCAAAATACAAGAGTGAACAAATATTGTATAAATGAAATTCAGAAGATATTTTTGAAAATGGTCTCGTTAATAGGTGCTTTTAAACCTCTGGTGCAAATTATTTTTCATCGGTCAAAGATATAAAATAACTCGAAAAATATTAAATTTTAAACTCAATAACTGATAGTGTTAATCAATATTGCATCTTACGGTTTTGCTGTATGTCATTTTTGTAATAATTTTAATAATTTTAAATAAAAAAGTTTCATATCTAAATGCTCAAAATAATTTAATATTTTAAATTTTTAAAAATCATGTAGTATTGACCAGTTTGTTTTATGATTTTTAAAAATTTAAAAAAATATATAACATGCATGCATTCAATGGTGTTTTATTATTTACAATTTTTACACTCAAAAATTTAAATTTATATGAATCAGTTTTGCTATATCTAAGTTTTAAATAAGCATAGAGACAGATTTTTATTTTAGAATTAAAGGAATATATATTATAAATATTGGTCGAACATCTTATAAAACATTTTAATGACACAAAAACTTGTAAATGAAAAAGCTAATTTAAAAATGAATTCTTTAAACAAAGAAATACTTTTTTTTGCAATAGTATGATCGAGTGTTAAGAGTTATTTTAAACACGATAAATATTACCTTTTTTATCCCCAGTTATTAGAGACATTTTTTTTACTCTGTAGTCTTTATTTAGCATTGTAGTATAAAAATATTTTTTATAATGTGTTATAAGAATGATTTTGCAACTTAATCATTTAATAATGTTTAAATATCAGTTTTTAATCCTTAACCTGTGACCGTGTTTATGTGTAATAATTTTATCGTATTCCTATTATTTTTAATCTATAAAAAAATCCTATTATTTTTATTCTATATGAAAAAAAAATTAAAGTTTGTGATCACGATTAAATATAGCCAGTTGTAGTAGGTAACGATAAATAATTAAAAACTGTTTAATTACGAGAGCCGAATGACAATTTTTCTTAAGGATCTACAATCGTAATAATATTTTTCAAAATATTAAGGTATGGGGTGAGTTGAAATATTCTCAAAGGGCAATGACAAGCGCACATAACACAATATTGTATGCGGAATCGTTAGCAATAAAATATTAATAATTTTAACTTTAATAGAGTAATAATAAAAATATCACAATTTAAAAATTATTATGGAGACCAAAGTCTTAAAATACGAGTGTCTAAGGTTCAATATTATTTGATATTATTATGGTAAATATTAGTGGACAATTTGAGAAACTATTAGTTTATAATAAATCAATTGAGATGGTAAATATATCGATATATTGTGAACAAATAAATCCAAAATTTTTATTATTAAACATTTTTTATAATCTTTCTAATACAAACTGTTAAATTATAAACCTTTATATTATGTTCTTTTAAAATATTTTCTTCGTTCTTTCGTCTTCAAGAGTTCGAGAATAATTTAATCTATTCCACGTCTTCTGTTCAACAATTACGGTTCACCGGTTTAAGATTTGCAATAAATATAGACCGATATGTTTATGTATGATGGTGATATATAATTATGTTATATATGAGTTAAACTCATTTATGATCGTCCCTAAAAATTTTGATTAAATGAAAACGGAATTAAAATAAAATTTAGTTAATTTTGTATTATTGATACATCTGATCTAATATATAATTATCAAATCTTTCCAAAGGATTTAAAATAATACCTATTATGAATGTGTTATCATTCCATTAATTATTTTAGTGAAATCAAGAATAAACAGTATTCATATGTGATGAAGTTTCATACATGTATGAAAATTGTATTGTTTTATTTAGAAAAATTTTATTTGTTATATTAAGTTATATTGCTTATGCATTAAATACTAAAGTATGAAAGTAATGTCAATTACGATAATATTTTATGTTTCAATTAGATAATATGATAATGTTTTAAATGATTTTAATTAGACAATTTTTTTTTGAATCTCTTAAATTTTATATTTAACGTCCAGTATCTATATAATATAATTTTTCTTCATTTGTATTAAACCGCTGTGATTACATTTAAAATGAAAAATATACATAATGATGTATATCTTATTATTTGAAAAACGATGTAAATACTTAACATCTTAAAACTTCCAGTAAATATAACAATTAAGTTTAATTAATTTTAAGTGATGTATTTTTGTAGAATCAATTCAAAAATAAATATAATCAAAATTATTATTATTTTATTTCCACCTGACGCTTTTACGCACATAGGTATCGTACTAATATTATAAATGCGAAAGCAAGTTTGTTTGTTCGCTTTCGCGCATGAAATTTTGTACACATATTCTTGGAAGTATTAGAACTAACATAGGATACTTTTTTTTTTTTGGTCGCGATAACCGATGTCCACGCGGGCGAAGCCGCGGGCAGAAGTTAGTTATAAAATAAATTTGTGAGACGCCAGTGTTGTTCAGTTATTTCGTTTTGCCTTTGTGGTTGCTAATACCTTACCTCGCTCTGAGGAAATTATACATGCTGCTTTTAAAATAAGGGTTTGGAAGTATTACGATCGCAATCTTTACACTATAGCCGTAGCCGTCGCGTTGCCCGAAGCGTAAGTGTGATTACTAAGTGTGAACGTTCGCGAGAATGCAGATATTTGTTTTCAAACCTTCAAAATATTTTTTCTCGCTTTAAGCGTCCAGCACGTAATAAGGCTATCATATAATTATGGCAGGTTGTAATTTTAAAATAATTCTTGCTAAAACTGCAGGTGTAATAAAATAAATTCAAAATTGTGTAAAAAATGATCATATTTGTGTATTTAAATTTAGTATGGACCCGTGGTGGTCTTTTTTTTCTAAGTTATAAAAAAATTGTTTATAATATCTTAAGCTAATCTCTTGCCTTAAACATTCAGTTAATTGCAAAGCTTGCTAGGAATGCAGGAGAAGGAATAGATATTTTTCTGCCGTGTGTGTACTGAGAATCGCACTTGGTATAACTCTGACTGAATCGATGCAAAAGCACGTATATAGGACGACTTTGTAGTTTGGGCACGTGCACGTTGTTAGAAAAGTGTCCAACCACCGTGCCTCGGAGAGCACGTAAAGCCGTCGGTCCCGGTTATTATCATAGACATCTTATAACGATGTTGCTCACGGTTGTGAAATAATCTGATAACCAGCAGTGAAGCAGGGTGGTGGATTAAGCTCCAACCCTTCTATATGAAGTAGTCTTTGTCCAGTAGCGGAACGCTTACAGACTGATTCAGTTCAGTTTAATAGTGGAGAGAGGCGGATTTACCTATGGTGTAGGGTGTGCGTTGCACACGGGCGCAGCGGTGTTAGGGACACCGGCCGCGGCACTTGCAATGAACCTAATGAACTTGCGCCCGTGTTATATGTTACGCTGGGCGTTGTAACTCAACCCCACGTAAAAAGAGCTCCGGTTTGTATACATTATATATGGCATCTGGATCTCTTCTTATATGTGTCCAGTTACAGCAAAGCAAGGCGCATCCCGAGCAGCTCTTACAATAGTAACTTTTGTTTCAACATTGAAATAAAACAGATAATTATAGATTATAGTGAGTGTCTTATTACTACTAAAGGCGCGTGCCGGCACCTGTTTTGATTCGTTTGAAAGCACACCGACGAATATTGCGAATTCAGCCGTTTGTAATAAAAAACAAAGTTGAAATTGGCACGTACGAACGCGGCATTTCTCAAAGGCATGTAGGTATGTGTACTTACGCGTGCCGTACTTTGAGTTCTACCGCTCCGCTGCATCGTAATTTTACTTAATTTAATATTAATATGTTTAAGATTAAGTATTATATTTGAGTAAACATGTAAATATTAAGTAGGTAAATCAGCTTATTTTTTGATTCAATTGATATAACAGTAAGATTTGATTTGTTATTAGCTGCCACAACTATTGCGATTGCAACTTTCACTCGGGTCAAACCTCGTCAAAAACGACCTAGCTAGCGAAATTTTAAGTCTGAAAATAACATTTCAACGAGCGAGTGATAGTGATATCGAAAATACGCACTTCAAATTTTTCATCTATTTATCCTAGTGTAGTGGCCAGTGCGGAACAAATGGTGAAGAGCTTTAGTATGTACCTACAAGTTAGTATACTTGTATGTATGTACTACAGAAATAGTAATAATTTACTATTTCTGTGGTATGTACCTACCTACTTGTAATAGTTGTAATGTAACTTCTAACTAGACGACTGACGAGGTTTTAAAACACGTGGGTTTGTGTTTTGTGTGACACCGACTTTGTGGAAATTAATAACTGATTGTAGTCAGCTTCACATCTACCTACCCTTTTTTTTTTTTTTTTTTTTTTTTTTTTTTTTTTTTTTTTTTTTTTTTTTTTTTTTTTTTTTTGTCGCAGGGGAATCCATTTACGGATGATATCCAGGATGCCCGGGTCGGCAGTCCTAGACCTATGTCGGACTCGGCACTTTGGGAGTGCAATACCGTACTAAACCCCTGCGGGAGCCTTCAGCCGCTTTAATTGGAGGGTCCCGGATCTGCAGGCAACAGGATCCCTCCAGCGACAGGCTGGCCTCGGCGAAAAGGCCAGACTTCTCCTCCATGGGGACTGTCCGGCTCACCTCTGAACAGTCCCGACGACGCCGTATCTAGCAGGACCGGGTTCCCATCCCGGGCCGATACGGGCACAGGGGCGTTACTGGAGGCGCATTAAGTAGCGCCTCCTACGCACCCCCATTCGTCGCCCGCGGATGGAGGCCACGTCGGCGGCCTCCTCTCTCACCCGCTCGTCGGCCTCCTTCTGGGACATTACTGTCTCGACATCTACCTACCCTTATCTATCAAATTTCTACAATTTTTCTTGAATTTTAACGTCATTTCGAACGCATAGAGTTCAATATCAGTTGGGATATTTTTACAGAATTGGGTAGGTCGATGTGATGCTGACTGTACTACTCCTACCTCCACGGTCAAACTCCAAAACTACTGAACCGATTTTGATAATTCTTTCACCATTTACGAGCTATATTATTCAGAATTAACATAAGCTGTATTCATTTATATCGATAGTAATTTTAGGTGCCTATAATTTTTTTTAATACAGCACCGGGTGACAAACAAGCACCGGACCGCAGAACCACCTGATGTGAAGCCGTTATTGCAGCCTATAAATAAACACTTTCAACATAAGCGGTATCGCTCGCGCATTGCCAACCCCGCTGCTGATGTAGCAACTCCTTCCTGGTTACCTCACTCACTCGCAGTCTTAACAATCCTCCAGAGAACTGTTATTTTGGCTGCGGTCTTCTGTGAGGTTGGTGCTACCCCAGTCGGGCTATCTCTAGGCCCTATCTTTCCTTTTTCGCCACACCCTCGTTTGCTATTTTGCAGGCTTCACGTCGTACACTTGAGGTTAGGTTTGGCTCTAAAAATGATGATGAGTCACTTATACCCCAAAGCCAATTACTTTATATACCTAAATTACATAATTTGTTATTCATTTTAAATATGTGATGGCGATGGAAAAAAGAAACTTTCTAGCGCACAGAATCGAAAAAGAAAATTGGAGAAGGAAGAATATTTTAAAAATAATACAAGTTCTATCAAAAAAAATATTCTTAGATCCCGTAAACCTGGTCCATCCTCAGATATACATATGAATACATCTGAAGACATATGAAATAGAGGGAATGCCCACATGATCGATCGAAATTCGAATGTAAACAAAACAACAGGCCGAACAAGCCCGACACCATCTAAATTGCCCGGTACACATATGAAAAGGTTAATTAAGTAATTACATCCGTCTTTATATATATAATATTTTCTTTACATAAAATTGTAAAGTCATGCGAAACTTTCATTTTAATATTTTTAAATCTTTATGTACGTAAAGTTGTAAAAATTCTCGCTAAAAGCACTTAACAAAAATGTTATTCACGAATCCTTGTATTTCACCGTTAACAATACATTTCACCGAGTTCGGCTCGTGTTTGTAAATATTTTGAAAGTATTGTCCTTTTGTTGAAATTGTATTCAACCCGTCAGTTTTACAGCAAAATTTTAAGAGTTAAAATTTAATGTCCAACATTGAAGAATGTTTATTATCCACCAAAGACTACCCAACAAAGCTTAACGATCTGTCTGTTTATGGCTTTATTTAACAGCGTCTTACAATATATTCGTCCCTTGCACCCTAGCGCGCGTTTATCTATTGTTCTACAATATTGCACAAAAAAAAAGCTTATACTTTGGCCAAGAAATAATAATTGCTCTTTCTCCATACAAACTTTTTATTTTATTGTTGATTTGACGGCAAATACTTTGTAAGAGAGATTTTTTTCCGATATTAAAATGTCTCCGATAAGGATTCATTAATATCGTGACACTATAGTGTATGAATTTAGCTAGTGTTTTTCGCACGATGAAGAAATATCGGTGGCGATAGATTATATCAATTATGTTAGGTAACTTCCACGTAGGTACTCTCGTCATGAATTGTCGGACAAAATAAAGAATGTGACCTAATTACACGTTGATCAAAAAACAATGTGAATGGCAAAAAAAAAAATTGTATTTTATTTCACTAAAGGCTAGCTTATGTCTTGTTATTTTAAGTGTCGTCACTTTCTTATGAAAAAATTAAAAAAATAAATAAAAAAACGAAAAATATTAATTCAAGCAATAAGTTTAATTGTTTGTTATTATTTATATCTTTATGCGAAATGCATGTTTATTAACGCTAAACTTATCAGAGCGATTGTCCAATTTAACCCCAACAAGACACAAGTTTGCGCGTTTACCGCTAAAAAATCACCCTTCCTCGTTCTTCTGCTATTTGAAGGCACTCTCCTGACCGCCTCGGCCAGTATTTGAATGCTTGGCGTCGACATATCAAGCAATGTGCATTTCATGGCTATTTGGAAAGAAAGGCTAAACTAGCCTCTAAGAAACTTGGCATGCTCAATAGAGCGAAGCAGCAGTTCCCATCGATTACAATTATACAAGGCGCAGATCCGACCTCACATGGAATACTGATCTCATATCAGCTCCTTCCAGTTGACCATGTAACTTTAAAATATATAGGTACCTATTTAGCAATTTTTCATAACATATGTTTTTACATGTTCAAATATTTCATTTATTTACAACTAATTATTTAGGTTTTGTAATATTTGTAATTACTGTAGTCATTAGTTCAGTCTTCAGACCTCAACACTATTTTTTATAAATATTAGTGTTATGTTTTAACAACTCTTGATAAATACTTGAAAATAAAATAAATTATCATATCATCAATATCATCTCACCTGTGGGCTGGAGCGCTCCAATATCAGCTCCTTCCAGTTGACCATGTAACTTTAAAATATATAGGTACCTATTTAGCAATTTTTCATAACATATGTTTTTACATGTTCAAATATTTCATTTATTTACAACTAATTATTTAGGTTTTGTAATATTTGTAATTACTGTAGTCATTAGTTCAGTCTTCAGACCTCAACACTATTTTTTATAAATATTAGTGTTATGTTTTAACAACTCTTGATAAATACTTGAAAATAAAATAAATTAACTGTTCTTTTTGTAATATCTATATTATGTTTAATACGTTTTCATTTTTTACGTAAAGTAAAATTTAAAAAGAATATAATACAAAATGAATGGAGTAGGTACAGTGTGTAGGTAACGGTCCAATTTTTTTAAATATTGTATAGTATTTACCGCTATTGGTAACAATAAGATCGTACTGTTTTAAAGGTTTTGACTGTTTAAAATAGAGCAAATTAAAAAAGTCTTCGCTATGCTCGTTTCAATTGTTTTAAATTTTTTTTGACGCCATGGCAATTCTAAAAGGTCTCTTCTACTTTGAGCAGACGTTTTGAAATTACTAAATTGTAAATAATAATATCAAAACATAGTTATTAATATGTAAAATTACCATTTCTTTACATTTTACACGTATTATCACAGTAAATGCAATGGTTTAAGTATGAAAACATTTGACAACAATTGTTAAAATAATAAAGTATTAAGTACGAGGTGTGTGGTGAAAAATCTTTTATAAAAAAAATTGTGTTCATCTCTTTTTTTTTTTTGTTATGTGTGTTAAAATGTTTTGAAATCTACCAAAAAAAAAAGTGAAAATTTCATTATTTTATTTATAAATGGATTTTTATTATATATCCGTAAAAGATTATGTTCGTTACTTTCGGTTAATTTGCTCGGGTGAGCTTCCGAAAAGCAGATTACCGGTGGGAGGGATGCGCTGTGCCGCGCTCCCGGCTGCATGGGTACCACCATCTTGCTTATTTCTTCCGTGAAACAGCTTTGCTGTGTTTCGGAAAGAAGGGCAAGACAGGCAGTGTAATTACTGGCACCGAGACTTAACATCATATGTCTCAGGATAGGCAACACATAAATGAGTTGGCTGGGCTAGTTCCAGGTAAACTAGTTTATGTTCATGGGCGACGTCGACCACTTACCATCAGGTGGCACGTCTGCCAGTTTGCCTATTCAACTAACATATAAAAATAGATACCGAATTTTGTCATTGAGGTATAAAGTACATATTACTTCAATTAATTTTGTCATGAAATTTGGCTCGGACATTCTATTTGACTATCTAAGAGGATTAAAAGGATTTTTGGCGACTCACAATATTTTTCGAAATATTGATTTTTTTTATTACGCTGCTTAGCGCACGCTCTGTATAAGAAAGCGTTACTATTTGAGAAGCTCGAAAGTAAAACCTGACTAAAATGCGTAAATGCTATTCTCAGCGACAAAAGAAAAAGAATAGTCAAATGGAATGTCCGTACCGAATTTCATGACGAAATTCGATATCCACTTTTTGGAAGTTTATCCGTTTGCTCATAGCATCCCTAATGGGATATCATTTAGCAACTTTTTCATTTCGAACATCGACAACAAATATGTAGTTACAAATTTACATAAGTAAAATCATCATCGTTCAACTTTTTCTCTTGAAACTTGTTACCATTATCGTCTCATCTATGAATGTATCTGTTTTAAAGGATTTCCATTTTAATGTAATTTATTCAGTACAATTGTCGATGCGGTGTTTTAAAAGTATTTTTTTTTCTCGACTGTCTCGGGTCTGAAGCTAATGACTGTCTTCGTTACATTGTGTTCGAAGACAAACGGTTCGCTTCGGTCGGCACACTACCTACTTCTCACACCAACTGACTGTTTATTTATCTTCAATATATTCAGTTACAGCGGTTGTGTGGCATTTCAAAGAATTTTAAAATAAATGTTTTTGTCTTTCGGTAACTTTTATTGCCACCGAGACCGTATAGTTATTAGAAGTTTTCAAAGATTTTGTGTTAACAATAATTGTTAACAGGGGTAACTCTTTTTAAAAAAAATATTTCATTACATTGGTTACGGACGTTATAGAAAAGGTACCTTTAATGGGAGGACTTCTTGTAGAAAGTGCTTACTCAAATTATGAAGAAATAAACAATATTTCTTTATATATTATATATTATTTCTTTATTACAAATATATGTTGTGTTTGAATTTATATATTTTTCCAATCAAATTGATAAGTATATAAAATAATTGTTTTTTTTAAGGCACAGGTCACTAGAGCCTGTGGATGTACTTTTATTTTACTCGTGTGCAGTGTAGCTAGCGAGATAATTTAGACCTCTTAAAAATTCTGTTAGGTACTATTAAATTGACACTACTTTTGTTACGAAAACTGAGTAATGCCATCAAAGTATTACATTTTTACCTTCGAATATCCGGCCAACGCTAGAAACAAAGTTAAAATACTAAGAATATTTTTTAATTATGAAGGATACTTGTGTATCTATATTTACAAGAAAAAAAAAAAACTGTATTTAAGCAAACTACAGTTATAACGGCTATTCAATAGCTTTTTACGAGAACTGCTCTATTTTAAATTGTAATTTTTTAAAATAGGCCAATTCCTTTGTTTATGCAGGCAGTGGAGGTGATAAAAAACAGTATGGTCAACAATTGGGACCGTTAAGTTATAACCGTACAACTTTTTACAAAACGAAATATTTTATACATATTTTGTTACCTTTACATATACCTACAAGTAATATTTGTGTTACAATATCACCTATAATTTATAATGGATAATTAAATAATTATTGATTTTATTGACATACATATAAATTATTCAGTTTTATGATGTATAGTAGGAAAATAATTTATGAAAAACTAGCAAACCCGGCGATCTCCGTTTCGCCACCAGATGGTTTCGTTTTTTGTAACATTTCGTTTTGTGATTAAACCACCATGCAAAACCATATTGGTTTGTAGTACATGCTATGTATCAGAGATGGCGCTGTATGTGAAAAATGATTTTCCCTGTTTTCCTGCTTTTCTGTTGAAATTTTTCCTGAATTTTATTTGCTATAAACCTCACGGAGCCCGAGACCTTTCCAACGAATGCAAAACCGTGGAAATCGGTTCGTGCGTTCTGGAATTATAGCGTCAGGAAGGAAAACCCGACTTATTTTTATATTATAGATATATTATGTCAAATTGCTTATTATCTTAGCGATAGTTTATTTTTTGAAATTCTACATATCATGTACCTACAGAACAGATGGTTTCAGCAGACAAGAGATTGATAGTAGTACCATATGAGAAGTGCTCTACATTATTGTAAGAGATAGAGGTATAATTTCCAGCCTGGACTTGGTTATTTTCTCGTTAGTGTCTAGTTTTTAAGCCTTAGAAGGAATCAAAAAGTTTAATTTATCAAGAGGTTTATCGATGTTACAGAAAGTGTAAAAATATTAGGTATACAGTAAATATATGGAAGTGATTAGTAAATCCTCTACTATAAAATTGCTATGCATTAAATTATGTATAACTATTCATAGGATACTTTTTAACAAGCCATAAAAATATTCAAAAAGAGCACTACTGACTATTGAAAAGTTTTGATACCAAAAACAGCCATAAAAATTAGAAAAAAAAAACACTTTTTGGTTCGCTCAATTGTAACATTTTTTGCCCGATAACGGTCGTAATATTACTTTAAAACTGTTTTCGTTTTAAACTAAAATGTTACTTGGAGCTAGTTAAGTAGGTCAGACGGGACGCTTCATAGGCAATACATATATAGACTAGAACATAGATAATACATATAGACTTAGAAGGACATGTGACATGGAAAATGAGAGCTCCTTTTTATTTCCACCGTCTGCCACAAGGCTGTATTTTTTAAATTGGAAATGTTGAAATCTTTTCACAGATTATGTACTGCTAAGGTTCTTATAACAACACATAAAAATAAAACAAAGTTAAAAATTGAAGGAGGTTTAAAGCTAAAAATTAAAGAAAGTAAGGAAATGTTCGTTTACGAGTTCGACTCGTATTTGACCCGTTTTTTCTTTCGTATTTATATTATCGAAAAAGAAAATAATGAACTAAAAGAAATGAAGTAAGAATCATCATCATATCAGCCATTGGATATCCACTGCTGAACGTAGGCCTAAAAAAGTTAAATTACTGAGATTATTCTAAATTGAGTAATAACTTTGAAGTTATTATATAGGTACCTACGGCTGTATACATTTTATTGGTTTTTTAGTAGCTTAAATTTTCTCTAGTTAAAATGAGCTTTTTTTTTTTAATTACTTGTTTTCATTTTTTTTGCATTTATATGTATTATTAAAAACTATACAAAACCTTTTTTATATTCGTGTTGTCTGTGTAGCGTCTCTGTACTTTTAAAGTTTGTATCTTTATATTAAACATACATTTACAGTATTCAAAATTTAACAAGATATAATTTGGTTGCGGCAAATGTGAATTTAAAATGGCAGGCGTGGCAGATATTGACTTGTATTCTGAACACCGTTTGCATATTATGTAAAATGTTTGTCTGATACTTTAATGTTAGCCGCGTTGGCAAGGGGCAATATAAGTCAAAAAAGAAACATAAGGAGGCTGCGGTGGCGGAGTGATGTCAGCCTTTAAATTTTTAGACACAGTCACACAATTGAATTAAGAGAATTGTACACAAGGCTCTACTTAATCAAAGTTAAAATATTACGAGTATTTCAAGCTTATTATAAAATATCTCCTATAATCAATATGTCAGTTGTGTAAAAAATTTTTGCAATACTTATTTAAATAATGTAACATATTTTTTAAATAAAATAAACGAGCTTTCTGTAAATAGAATTTTCTAATTCGTCTTAAGACAATGAACAAGACACGCGTCCCGCGTCGTGCCTGAAGGAGGTAAGCAGGCACGCGACCGCGCCACGCAAAACGTACGCGTGCCCTCGCGCGCCGATAGCCGGTTGCCGGCGACTCGCGCCAGTCGTGTCAGTCGTGCGACGACAGGCGTGAGCGACGCACGCGTTACGTGATAATATGCTGTGACAGTTCACACGATACGTGTTCAGTGATTGTTCGTGATGGTGACGGGTATCGGCAGCCCCAAGCAAGGGGTGTCTAACGTGGCCATGAGTCCTACAGGAATGCAGGAACAGAAAAAAACAGGAGATAATAGACGAGTTAGTTTTTCTTTTTTAATAACTAATTTATTTATGTAATAATTATTTTAGATATTGTTTTTATTTTTAAATTGTAACTTATAATTTTAAACAAGGCTTCTTGTCTTAATAGTCGCAATTTAAATATACAGGTTAGATAATATTTTAAGTTTTTTATGTAGTTGTCTATATATTTAAATTTGGCCCTTTATGGCAATTTTTCGTGCTTTCATTTTTAACGCTATGAAAGACATCAACGCGTTTATAAAAATATTTGTAATCAAATTAAAGATTGCATTAGTTATTTTCAAATTCTTAAATTTATTTTATTTGTCATTGTAATTTAATATCATAGAATTATTTTTATGCCCTTTATAATTTCGTAATATAAATGAAATGTTTAGTGCTTTCTCTCTTAACTCTTCTAATTTAATAAAATCGTTGCAAATTATTTATTGATTTAAAATTAGACGAAGTAAAAAAAACATTTCTTCATATTACGCTGTAAAATCATGTCATTATTTATCCAATTCCGTGGACTATATTTGTTATCTGGGTTTTAAATTACATATATTACAATTACATACTAAGTTTCACTGCAAACGGTTAAGTATTTTTAAGGAAGAATAACAAACATCCATCCTTATTCTGCTAACAAACTTTCGCGTCTATACACATATTTATATGGATTTTACGCGGATATGACAACGTCGCTGCCTTCAGTATTCTGTTTAGCAAGTCGATGCGCAAAAAGAAAAGTCACGTTTATCTAAAATATATTCCACGATTCCTACCACCGTGATTCGTGATTTAGTTCAAATCAAATACAAAAAGAAAACTAATAAATATTTTTATTTAACACTTTAATTAGAGTATGAAGGGCATGCTTATCCCTAGAGGATAGTATTTGATGGTAGAAATACAGAAATAATAACATACAGACAGAAATAAACTATAAACCTTTACGTAACTACTCTGAAAATACTCCTTTTTATTATTATTTTTTTTCAATGTTATTTGTGTTGTATGTAATAGTTCATTTATTTATTTTTTGTGCGGAGATAGCATATTTTACTGTTAACATTATGATCAATTCACATTTGCAAAATACTATTGTCAAGAATTGTAAATTGCCGGTGATATGACGCCCACCGGTAGTATTCCTCTCTCTATAAGTCATATCGTGATATTTTATAGCCTCAAACCATCCTCAATTAAAAAGACTTTCCAACCAAAAATAAAATTTAAAGTAACAGGGAAAGCTCATTAGATTAGCCTGTTCAAACCAAAAATCAAACTTTTTCAGCTTTATAACATTACTACAGACTACCAATGATATTTTTTTGTGACTTTTTACAACGCTAACGCCTATTCGCTTCTGTTCTAAAATTCATGTAGATAGGTAAATAGCATAAAGTGTAATTTCACGTTTTTTTTGCGTGTGGCGCTATTATTCGTGACTTTAAAATACATTATATTCACTAACATATGTATCTAAAGAGTACACTATTTTACAAGTAATATGTATCTCTCATTTTTATTCACACCCTTAAAAGTAGGTATGTCTTTACAACTAAAATAATTTTGTAGAATTATTATTGTCTACTGCAAAAAGTTAAGTATACTTGGTTATAGATGTAAAGACTGACGCAGTAATAATAATGTCACAATATTACAAGTCAAAGTAGTAAGAGACTATATGTAGGTAGTTTACGCGGGCGCTATGAGTCAAAGCGCGTGGGCGGCGCGGGCATCTGTGGGCTAATTGTCGTGGGAACATGCCCCACGCAACACTTGATGATGCGTCGACATTCAAATTTGAAAATTTTTATATACGACTGATAAAAAATATTATCAAAACTAGTGCGTAACCACGGAAGACTAGTTTTTACTCTTCCGTGTGCGTAACCGATTGTTATAAAATATTATAGCATAACGAAAAATATCTCTGCAATACTTTTATTATTCAACTTACAATGAACGATATATAGTTTATTTCATGATTTTGTATTATGTATTGTAGCTAACATAAGAGTGGCTTTTTATATGCTTTAAATTAAACGTCTTTCCATAAAATAGCTCTTTATTCTCTTATTATTAGAAATGCAATTACGTGGCGGCAGACCACAAATAAATCAAAAACGATCCGTCAAGAACATTATCTGCATAATGTATGGTACTTTAACAATTGGACAGTGGAGGGTCGTAAACAAGGCGCGTGTAGGAAGCTATTAGAGTAGGCGAGCGATCTATCATCGTACGATAAATATCATCTCGGCGAGATTAGACGGCAAGCGATGCGGCCGCAGCGCCTACGCTCTACTCTCTTGTGCCGCCTACAGCGAACAAATGGCCGTAGATTAAATTAAATGTTGTCACTCAAAATTCGTGCGCATGATGTGTTTTATTCGTACAATTTAATACCATCATTTTTGTAAAATCTTAATTTTGAAATAAAAGCCCTGCGCGGCTCTCTAGTGCTGAGTTCAAAGACATATTCTTACAGTCTTAAATCAATGTTGTATGATATCTCACCATAAATACGTTTGCATAGAAGCTTAATAATGACATTAAAATTTTTAAGCGTCGATAGATTTATTGTCGCATCCATGTGTAATGCATTGCAAGCGCGTGCCGGAAGCGGCGTCCGCTCCCACGCATTGGCACGCGTCGCGCTATCGCGTGCCAGCGACGGCCGGCGACTCACCCGCGCGTCCTGCCAACTAATGTGGTACATCGTTATTGCGTTCCGATGGTGATATTTCGGGCCTTAGACGTTTATGAGGGCAATGTAATGGATGTGCCTTGGGGATTAGCTCAGGCTATTTAAGACGAGAAATGCATTGTAGCATGTTCGGATTTTGCTATCAATTGAAATGTTTTTTAGTTTAACATCAATATAAAAACTATTTTTCATACTTGAATCAAATTTACAGATATAAAAAATAGGTTTTAGCAAAAAATAATAAAACAGTTATATTTTCTAGTGCTGAAAATGTTATTTTAATGGTTCACACGTACGTCTATACTAGTAAAATACTTTTACTCACAAATGATTTTTTAAACATCAACCCGAGAAAAATGTAAATAGCCAATGCAATATTATAAAATGTAAATAAATGGAAAATGTGTCATACCGTCGGGAGAGCGCACGCCTCTCGGCCGCACGCGCTCGGCGCTAGACGCACGTGTGTCGGCGGCGGTGACGTTGTGGCGGCGCCTCGGACTAATTCTGTGCTGTTAGCGCGTTACGTAAACCGCACAACTGTCTGGTCCGCGACTTTGTTACATCCGAACTACGCAATACAAGTGTATGACTCGCATCGATCTACAAGATGTATTTTGGATCTGCTCAATAAAAATTTGATCTGTTTAGAAGTTTCAATTCATTTTAACAACTATTAATATTGAGTAAAGTTCAATAAAATTAAAGATACTTGTTGATTTTAAAAATAAAATACCTTGAATCCTTTTATTAATACAGATTGTAATGTAATATATTATCATCTATCATGTTTTTTCATAACATATCATTTTTGTAATTTCACATAGAACAATGAAACATAAACAGAAGACACTTACTTGATCTGTCTGTTATTTATTAATATAAAGTATAAACAAGTACGTCACTCCTACGTGAAATATGCAAGGAAGTAGATAACAAAGGCGATACTTGATAGTGCGGGCGGGAACTGCCTTACCGCCGCGCCGTATCGGGCGACAGACGCGGGCGCCACGTGCCGCCTCCACGTCCTTCAATACGATCAGGGCTGGTACTTGTCAATCAATAATGAACACACACCCACTGGAAATGTACAAGCTTAAACTAGGTTCTAAAAGAAGAATGAAAAGGAAATTTGGCAATCAGAGTCAATGACAATCATTCCTAATATGATAAGAGATCATAGATTAGTCATTGTAAGGAATAAAAAGGATAAAGTAATTTAGTTATATCTAGAGTATTAAATTGAATAACATGAAGCTCATACAGAAAACTGATCGAATAATGTATATTTTTGTATTTTTAAATAATAATAAAAAAAAAATCTGTTAGGAAAGGATTTATTTCCTTTTATATTCGCAAACACAAAGCGCGACGGAGTTTTTTTTAAATTTTATTTTATAGATGACTAGTTTTCCTTGAATAAATTTAACGTGGCGTATAATTTATTATACCCTTTTAGACCTTCCTTCCTTAATGTAACTCGGCAAGTAACGACCGTAATATTTAATTACCTAATTATTATAGTCACACTGCGTGCGAGAGTTTATTTATTATTAACCTAAATCCTCATTTTTATATTATAAAGCGTAACAATTTGTTTTAAAACGCTTATTTGGGGATCAACTTCTCTGATTTGAAAAAAATTTCGTTACAAATCAAGTAGGATTTTTGGAAGATATAACATAAAGTTACTAAGTAAAGCGATACAGCAGTGAAACCGCGCTGGTCGACTCGGGATTAAATATTTGTTGATGCAAATAACTACGTATTCAAATGTAGTACGAGTAAGTACAAGCACTATCGTGATAGTTCTAAGAGCTGTCCGTCATTTGACTGCTTTATTTGTTCTTTGCAAACGGGTAAATATTTGAAAATGCGCATATGGCATAGTTTCGGAGATTAAGAAAAAAAGGTGAGGAAAATGATTCTTTATATGATTTTTGTAATCTCAGGTACTTTCTTTTTAAAATAGTATCTAAGGGAATGCCTTAAAATATTTACTTTTTGTATGATAGGCAATTCAAAATTCATACGAACGGTAGTGATAAATATGAATAATTGGTAATTAGGTCACTCACAATGTAATGAATAGTTTTCAAATAGTAATTATGAAAAAAAAATTAGAGATGATAACTAAGATATAAAAGCTGCTTTACCAATTAGATATGGTGGCATCGGCGTGAGAAAAATTTCTAGTGTCGCTCTTCCTGCTTTTTTTGCTTCTGTGCATAGTATCAAAGGCCTATGTTCCGAAAATTTAAAATTAGGTTCAGTCCAAATTACAGAGGCTACAGACGCAGTAGAAAACTGGAGGTTGGTGTGTCCTAATGACGATAGCCCCAAGGAAGTTACAAAAAAAAACTTTGCGATACGCCATTAGTTCACAATACTCGTGAAAATTTGACGTAAAATCTTACTAGTGACAAAATCCGTGCAAGGCAAAAAATGCACCAACTCTCCTGTCACTAGTGGAGGATATGAGACGTAAAGTTAATTATTTTAGAATTTTTTTTGCACTGCTACTCTAAGGTCCAAGTGTTTCGACTGTAAACGGCACAAAAACATAACATGGGATAAGTTTCAAATATTTGTGCCATTTAGTCATTTCAACTTTCTCCGCAGCGGCTTCCACTCTTAAAGCTGTCTCCCTGACGTGAGACGGAGCTAACGCAGGTTGAGTCCCATAAAAGCGCCCGTTCCCTTTCCCAGGGAATCAGTGTTAAACCATCAGGCCTCTTGTCATTATCGCGACCAATTCCAGTAGGCTCAATAAGAGCAGGAACGTCGATGGTGGCAAGAGCCCTTTTAATGGTTTCATTCAGGGAACCTTGGCGGGAAAACATACCTGAACTCTTGTTGCAAGAAAGGCCGTGTAGTCCGAAACGTGGCTAAAAACCACAAGTTAAGTGAAAGAGAAGTACTTCCCCGGCGCGCCGCCCAATTTAGCTGCAAAAGGCTTGCATTAGGCCGCTGCTTCTATAATAAAATAGACCAAGACTTCAAAATAGACCAAAAATGTTGTCACAAGAATCACCTCCTTTCCGCACAGACATCAAAAATGCTGTCACAAATTAAGACGAAATTTCAACATAATTACCATTTCTAAAAAAAACTAATTACCATTCGCTTGTGCGAACGGCAAATATCGGTAATGAGACAAATGGTAAGTAGTATTTCAACTATTTTCTTAAATAAATCAGTCTTGTGTTAGAAACATTCTAATTCTATTCTCAAAATCCAAAAGGAGTCACTATAGGGACTATATAAAACATGTTATCAAAAATATGTAATTGATCACTTACCTAAAAAACAATAAATGGTTATTAGAAAATATTTTTACTAAAACACTTTGAGGACGAGATAATCACAATTGGCGCCAAAAAGACTGATCTTTGACACTAGCCTTCGCTCGGTGTTCGAGCTCTAACTGGTACCCACGCGCCTATGTACTATTGGGTTGGAATATTCCAGTTTTTACAAGAAAAATCATTACGGAATGTTCCCAAATGGTAATTAGCAAGTTGTCCATGGACATTTTTTTACTGATCTTATTTTTAATAAGTTATGTTCTTTGCGTGTTACAGCATGGTTTTATGTGTTCATTAACAACTTAAGTTTATGAATATCTTACCAAAAGTATAATCTTCAAGAAGAATTTAACAATTTTAGGATAATTATTGATTGAAAATGGAGAATTGGACACGAATGGGAATTAGATTTTGGCTCTTTGATTTGTAATATCTCTAAACTCAATTTATAAATAAGATTTTTAGTTATCGGTCCATATTTGAGATACTTTTTTACATAAGAAATAATTCACAAAAGTAAAAATATAAACTCCGCATTCGTTCTTTAATAACCGCCGCGCGATTTGCATGTTTTCAAATATTTGCCCAAACATGAAATAGAACAAGGCGACCGTTTTGCTAATCCTTATTGTATTCAAAATTGCATTGTCCTGTCAACTGCATATGCAAACCTGACATAAAATAAGATAAGAAGATCTTTTACAAAATGATAACAACGTCAAAATTAATCTTCACTAAAAATAAATAACAATATCATTTTTGTCACTAGAGTATATTATAATATACTTACTCTCTAAAATTTTAACCTGATTTCGTCTCAAGGAAAACGTATCATCTCTCTTGCCATAATACCACTTTTCAATATTCAACTTTATATTTGATTGAAAAAATCGATTTTAATTTTGAAAATGAAGTAAAGAAGAACTACACCAAATAAGGAGACGGTAATAGTAGGTATTACGCGACTTTTTTTACTCTGATCTTAATCAAGTAGAAATAATAAATCATGGGAAAACTATTTTATGACTTTATGAGATTGTGTAATACATATTTTTCATTCTATATTAAAAGATAGTATAATATTATGAAATAACAGCAGGTAGGTATAGCTTAGTATAATTAAGATAAACGTACCTTTCATTTATATTGCTCATTGATATATCCACTGATAACAACTCGACATTAATAAAACGTGATCGGCCGTGCATCGGAGGTCGACTGCCAATGTTATCTGCAACTCTGTCTCCTCATGAAACGTCAATTTTTATAATCCATATGACTGTTCAGGACTACTTCATCTCTACTCAAATAAAAGAGTGACAAGTTATATTTTTTGTTGTTTGCGAATATTATTATACTATACCTACTTATCAATATAATTATTATTTATTTTAGGCTTAAACATAATAATACTTTTATAATGGCATAGTAGGTAGTAAGAAGAACGTTGCAGGAAAATCCATTAGTTCACCGGAAGAATTGCACCTAAGCTGCATATTATTATAATTATACTCGTATAAGTGAACAACTCTACATCACATGTTGTAAGAGGTGACTAGGAATCTACATTTTATTAAGAAAGTGATTCCAAACTTTAATTATGTAAATTCATAACATTAAATATAAACAAAAAATAAACTAATTTCTAATAACTTCATTTTATAATCGAAGAATTATTTGCGATGTTACAATAGAATTTAAGATTCAATCTACTAATGTTTAATTTGTTTACAATTATGAAATATCAATGAAATAATGTTAGGTATCTATTTTATATTATCACATGTCATCGTAATGTACACAAAGATGACAGGCGGGAGATCAAAAAGCCTTGTACACTCAGGGCATGCGAATAGTCAAATATGAGTCACGTGTTGCGCGTGACGCGGCGTCACGTCCGCGCCAATCACGGCCTTCACCTTGAGCAGCACACGCGCTCATTGACATCGATTAATGGACGCTTTTGTCACGCGTTTTTCTTTGACTACCACTGTGATGTTCAATGACAATTTTAATTTTTTTTATTGTCAATTTTTATTTACTTTAACTGCCAAAAAAAGAACATTGCCTTGCCCAAATACTGCAAAAAATGGACTAGTATTTAATATCTATAAGACTTATTTAGACCAAAACATACCTCATAAGCTCTAGGTTTCGGTCTTCTATCGAGGCGCTTATCAATGAAGCGATTAATTTTCATCGATATAGAAAAACTTCAAATGTTATAAATATAAATGAATAAAAGAAATAAAAGTCAGTACCTAAAATATAATTTACCTACTTTTCGAGTATAGGCATAGCCAGGGTTTTGTTTGTAGCGCATGATTTATTAGGTACTGGTTATTGGTAATACTTTTATATTTGAAAATCTAATGCAATATTTTCTTATATATTTTAAATTTAAGTGTTATAAAATATAAACTTTTTTATTTATATATTTATTATTGGTTGACTATAATATGGTCTACATAAAATAAAGGTCTGAATTCCTCAACTTATACTAATATGGATGTTTATTAACGTTATATTATATTACGTGTTTATCTACTTACGTATTTAGGTATATTTTTTATGTTAACTTTTTATTGTTGCAGAGTAACAAACCTATAATGGAAAAAAGACGTCGTGCGCGAATCAATAATTGTTTGAACGAACTGAAGGCTCTTATACTTGACGCAATGAAAAAGGATGTAAGTTTTTTGTGTGAATACATATATTATTATCACCCAACTTTTCGTAATAGAACTTAAGTAATACGTACATAAATAATATATATTTTTTATTTTGATAAATTTCTGATCTCCTATTACATAATAGGTATATTATAAAAGTTCGATTTATTTCTATAGCTAGATTTCTTCAGAGATATAAAGACAAATATTGTGAATAATTAATGTAATAAATGTCATTGTTTTAGCCGGCACGCCATTCAAAACTGGAAAAAGCGGACATTCTAGAAATGACTGTAAAACATTTAGAGGGCCTTCGTTCTGAAGGAGCTGCTTCGCCGGATAGATTTAAGGCAGGCTACAGACACTGCTTATCTGAAGTCGCTAAGTTTCCTGGTCTTGATTCGGTACTTAAGAAACGTCTTGTACGACATCTAGAAGGATGTGTAACTGCTCCCGGTAGTAGACCGTTTGCTGCGCCGACGCCTCCATATGATAATGAAGATACAACTGTGTCTCCGCAACATTCTACCATTTTTATTTCCGGTATGTAATTTTGATATATGATGTTGAATCAGAGTTTTAAAAACAAAGACTTGTCATTTTACGTAAAAATTAAAGTTAAAATTTGTGCAATAAAATTATATTCTTATACATAAAATACATGTGCTTAAATTAATATATTACAGACTGATGTTTTACTTTTTACCCGACTGCGACAGAAGGAGGGTTATGTTTTTCGAGTGTATGTATGTATGTATGTATGTATGTATGTATGTATGTATGTATGTATGTATGTCCATTTCTTTGGCACGCCCTACAGCCCAAACGGCTGGACGGTTTTTGACATATGAGGTGTCGTTGGATTTGTCTAAATTGTAGTAGTGACATAGGCTATATAAATTTTCAAAATGGCGCCCGCAAATGGCGGAATGAGGGGGGGGGGGAGGTGAATTTTTTTCTCACTGTAGCAATATGGGTATCAAATGAAAGCTAGTAAATTGTTTTATTCTTTTTAGTTTATAATAAGAGTATTTTACGCAGTCGGATTTTTTGATTTTTTTCAATTAAGCATACTTGTTTACAAATATTCTTTGATTTAAAATATAAAGTTATTTTTAATTCTTCGAAATTTTATAAGTGTTTCTTTTACAGCTGGCCCAGGTTCAGGAGTTCGTCTTGTGCCGACAAGATTGTCGAACGGGGATATCGCCCTCGTTTTGCCAGCTGGTGTGAGTGCGAGTACCCTTGGCGCAGTTCCAACTCTCGTACCACTTTCTCCTCGAGATGCGTCTTCGTCGTCATCAGAACCTAGATGTTTCTCTCCAGAAAGCTCTGGTTGGGGAAGCCCACCTCCCCCTTCTGAGGAACTCGCTCCCCTCGCTTTAGTTACTAGACGACAACCTCAAGAGGAAAAACCTTGGCGACCTTGGTGACACTTCATTCCCTGTTTATATACAAACTGTGATATTTGTTTATAATTGTATGATACGGCTGATGTTTGGGTGATAGATAGTAAAAGTTCCTATAGAATTGTAATGAATATATTTAGTTTTAGTTCGCTTGGTCAGTACTTGTTCTGTGTTATACTAGATTTTTTTAAAGTATTTAATTTAATAAGCCATTAAACAGAAAAATCTACTTTTAGTCTTCCTTGTAAATTAAGCTAGATTTAATACAAATGTAAATTTTCGAATGACATCTAAGGCAGTATTTCATGAAAGGGACAATTGTCCATTATTATTATATTATTATCAGAAGTTAATATATTTTATATTCATTTAGTACTTGGTGCCATTTAAATACATTATTTATTTGATGACACTAGGTTTTAATATGTTACGTTCATTATTATTAATTGACACATTAAAAATAAATAAACCGTGTTCTATGTTTGAATATTATAGTATGATTATTTTAATTTAATTGTATGGGTGCATTCATTAATTACGTGAGGCTTTTAGTGGGGGGAGGGGGGTTGAACGAAATCTCACTCAATCTCACGTGGGGGAGAGGGTGGTCTCGGCAAATATCACGTAATTTTTTTTTCCTTCATTAAAAATCTTCAATAATAGACTTAATAAGTAAACTCACGTGTGATTAAAGGTGGAGGGAGGGGGTCGAGCAAAATCACACGAAATCTCACCAAGGGTTCGAAAATTCGCCGAAATTGTTTCACGTAATAAATGGATGCCTCCTATAGGATAACATGATAGAATTCTTAGTGCCTTATACAGCAAAATCAGATAGTCTTCCAACTAATATTAAGTGTGTAAATGTATATTACATGTAGGTATATACGTATTATTAAATAATAACCAAGAAACGAAATTATTTTTTTCTTTAAAAGTAGTCAAACAACACAACATAGTATATATAATTGAATTAAAGTATTTTTCGTTACCAACTTTTAAGAATATTGTCTTCCATTTTAAGTTACCGATTCGAGGACAGTAATTAAGTGAAAAACAAATTTTATATTATTTAACCCTTAAATAATAATTCGATAAACATGAAATATGTAATAAACATTGTTAAAATACCTTTTGATTAAAAAATAATCAACTGAACTGATACAGTCTGTAAATATATCTTTACCTTGCAAAGGCATCCTCATCTATTAACAGGGGAAGGGTTGGAACGTAATCTGTCTCGCTGTTCTTCTGTGAATTGGTGGGAAATATCTCTAACAGTAACGATTGTTCTCAATTAGTGTTTATACAGTCAGTAGACCCATCAGGACAAATAGACCAGAAACAAATATTTTTACCATACAAATATTCGTTCCGAGCTGGAATCGAACATCCGACCAACGGCGTTAATGGTTCTTTCGTCACTACTATTGGTGGAGTATAATAAAGAGAAATATCTTATTTCTCATAATTTCAATTATCTAGAAATCACTACGAGTACTTGCAAATATGCATACTTACATTTACATGTTTTTATTCTATGAATATATTTTTCTATAATTAACAATAGTTTATAAGCGATATATTTTTAAGTTTAATGTGTAAACCTGATTTGTATATATAAAAATTTGTAATAACGTGATATTATTATTATTTAAACTTAAATTACCTAAAAGACATATGCCATTTAATGTACAAATAAATATTAAAACAACGAAATTGACTTTTATTTTTGATATTTTAACTACCTATATAAAAACTTATTATCAAAGTGATCTTAGGTAAGATTTGATTGTTTTGAGCTACGTGCATAAATAAATCTTTCTGACTTCAGTTACACAATATTTTAGCATTAAAATAACAATTGTGTAGCTCATTTTATACTACTCATTGTTGTTGTAAGTGCGTTGGGACCTATCTCTGCAGCAACAACGTAATGGCAATGGCACTTACCTTTAGTACAACTACAAACGTACCAGGTAGTTATCTAATGTCATGGGATTAACTCCATTCGTCCCTTGTAACGGTTTTTTTTTTGTAGATAAAAATAATGTACCTTACGAATTTCGACCCTTTCACCTATTGTGGAAAAGGGACAATGAAAACATTGTTTCATAACTTTTCAATAAACTCTTAAAGCATCCTTTTTCTTAAACAACAATTAACTAAATAATTCCATTTAATGAATTGTTGGAAGATAGTATTAAAAAACCATACATGCAAAATTATATTAATTTTGTCAGTAGATTAAAAAAGTTGGCGCACAAGAGGATTCAGCGGTTGAACTAATTCACCAAGAGATGTCTGATTACATCTGTTTGTTTGCACTGTCCCGACGCTAATAGCAGGGTATTGAGGAATTATTGCGGGAGCAGCAATTTACCACAACTACAGGCCGAGTCGCGTTATTATTCTCATGCAAACATACCACACAGGTAGAATTCTAAATGAATAGTTTTAAATCTTTTGTTTGGAAACAATATTTGTCCCGTGTAATAGAATGATTAGAATGACCTTTCTACCTGACTGTATCTAATTAGGGTAATCAGAAAATTTCGATATAGCTCAATCAATTTAAAGAATTCGAATTTTACACATGTAATTCATGCTATGAATATAACTCGATTAAAAAAAATTCCATTATTGTTTCTTTTAAAAATAACATTTAATTTTATTATAGAATTGTTCTTAATTTATCTATAAAATAAGAATTTTTAATAATATCTATATAAAACGTACATATACTATACTACTATTTAATATGTAACTTGTGTCTAATTATACGGATTTTACGTGTTCATTAAAATTCATAAGATGTGTAATGAATGCAGAATCGCTCTCTAACGATCAGTGTCATAATTGAACTGTAATCTTTTATAACTTTTGAAACATCTGTCGAACCACCCAAGTGGACGCTAAAGGCACCTCTCCAAAGTCTACAGTTTTTACCAGCAATTTTAAAATTCGTAATTTGGTATAATGGCGTATAATTTCAACATATTAATTGTTCGAACACTTCTCAGTTGATACTGCGGTCGGGATACACGGGATAAAATTTTTGTGACGGCCAGAAATCATTTGGAAAGTAATCGGTAGGTACCATGACTTTATTAACTATCATTTAAACTGAGAATACGTGTAGGCATCGAGTTGCATATAAATAAATTGAAGTTGTCAAGCGAATCGGCGGCCCTCATGCAGCTCTGAGTGACGGCTCCTCGTTACCGAAAGGTCGTTGCTTGGTCGGTGTCTTTTTTTCTTTTGTTCGTATCGGTGATGGAGGCCAATTAATCAGTGTTATGACGCGTGACAAGACGTAATGAACGCTTGGATTGGTCTTTCATGCAGGGAATGTGCACTGTCCAACTTTTATAGTTACTAATTTAAATCAGGCGAACGTGTTTTGCTAAATTGGTACACTTAACAACAAATTAATGATTCTGTTATTTTTAAAATAAAATTTGCATCTTTGTACGGTAAAGGAATAAGAATAAATGTAATATGTGAGTCAAGAAATATAGATTTTCCAAAATACTCAGCCTCTTCTCTTCGGTTCATAGCGGTGGTCTAAATTTTTAAGCTTAAGTTTTTGTTCTATACTTTCTTGTAATTCTTTAGAAACATACTATCCTGGTGGTCGTTCTGGTCGACCATCAAAATCGTCAGGCCACCTGAGATGAATTGATCCAAATGTCCTCCCGTTACGACATTGAGACTTTTTTCAGTAGTCATATAAATCACAACGTAGTAACGTAATATTAGGTACGTATCTAATATACTTTATTCACTTATTAAAAATAGGCATGATGTATATTATATTATCAAATAATTGTATTCATATATAATATTAAATTATACATAAATGGTATAATATCATTTATGTCGATGATAACACTGACAACATTCGAGTCGAGATGTCTTATAGACCAACAAACATTTACATTACGTCGTAGGTACTCATAGAAAAAATTCACGACAGATTTTTTGTTATTAGGGTTGAGCCAACAAACCGAATGTAGTATGCCGTCCAGGTTGTTTACATGGTGATCACGTGTCAACTTAGAAAATAATAAAGTAAAAACAATACAGACGATTCACCACCCACGGCGGCACTGTCTGAGCCGCACGTGCGGGATTTGACGTGCCTCATCTCGGGTTTCTTTACGTCACACTGATTTTTTTGTCACCATACGCGCAAGAAAAGCCTTACCAGACTTTTAAAAATGTACGAACTCAGGCGTGGTAATGAATGCAAATTTTATTTTAAGATTTACAAGTATATACTCGAATAAATTAGGACATGTTTAGCAGCAATTTATATAGCGATTTTACGACAAAATTCCTTTAAAATTAATATGCAAGATATTTGTTTCTCGCGAAGATTCATTAATGATTTAATCTCTATTCTGCAAAGCGTAGGCAGTTAAGTTCAAGTTCGATTCATTCCAAACATGCCTTTAATATGTCCGCTGTCGATACAAAGAAAGAATCGATCCTTTAGAGCCTGCATTAATCGTACCAATTACAGTTGCGTTCCGCCGATGGAAGGTAAGCTATCCCTTCAAATTAATTGAATTGATTAACCAATTGAATTTAACGCAATTCAGTTTCTATTCGCGTTTTTTATGAGACAAGCTCTTACGTAGCGAGAAATGTTGACTCGAATCACATACGGATACGACTACTGCTATCAGAATTTTAATGTTTAAATGGAAACACATTGTTATACTTTTTTTTATATATGTTTTTCTTTTCTGATTTTGCGGTAAGACGTCGTACAGTGAATTTTGTATTTTTACATTTCAGAGTTATCGGTGTGATCGCGTTAATGTAGCCTGTGTAGAGGCCATTACTTAGGGCGACGCCTCCGTACAGAATGGCAGCGACATTTCGATGCTTAATTACCGAGCTGTTAATGCGCGCCTTAAAATAAAATGGCCAGACGGAATTTTATCGAGCGGCGGTGACTCCTCGACAAGGTTCGCCACCACACTGCCTCTTAAACTACGCGTCATTATTTTTTTACCTAATTTAATTTTTCCAACCGTTCAGCTTGGTATTGTAGCTGGAATGCGGTGATTAAAGTTCGAATAAAACTCCAAATATTCGAAAAATGTTTAAATTATATTTTACATCAAAATTAACTTGGCTACCAAGAATTTATTACGTAAGTATTGAGAAAAAATCTTTAAAATTAATATTTGTTACTAGCCGATCCCATGATTTCGTTCACGATTGTAATCCTCTGTCATTAAGCGTAGGAGTACTTACATATGTATAGTTAAAGTACGTTCAAAGGTTTCTGTATTTTCCAGGATCTAATTTATTTGAACTTTTTACTGAAGGTTATGATGTCTGTAATTTCTGAACTAACAAACCAAAAGTCTTGATATTGGGATAGTCTTTAAAAAATCACCTTTTTAACTAAAAAGTAATAAATCTATAACTAAAAAATAATAAATAAAATCTAATCAGACAGCGTGTTAATGAATTGCAACAAAGTACACATTTTGACTGTCATCACCTCTCGAACGGGATCCGTGCTGGATTTCGAAATTAAAAGTATCCATATTCCATTGTCCCTAGCTCGTGGTATAAACACAAATCGCGCCCAGTCTCATATTAATTCATCTAGTATTTTTGGTGAGATTGGCGGCCAAGGTACCAAAAGACAGTGACAAAAAAAAAACATTTGAGGTTTTAGTGTCAAAACAGTTTTATTTTAAATATTTTTAATGTAGGTACAGAATTGAACCTGTTCCAGTTTTATTATAAGTACAGATATTTCGGGTAAGTATACCATATTTGTAGTTAGCTATTTTACCTATAGGATAGGAGAGGTATAGCCTATAGGATAGCTTTTCGGCTGAATAGCTAACATAATCATTTAATAAAAGAAAAAAAAATTACGCTAAGTAACAATAATAACGCAGTTCATTATCTTTGGTAGCAAGTAGCATCTTTTTTAAATCCTGTTTATAGATAGTTATATAAACAATACTTGCAATGCTTATAACTGCATCCATGAGCAGTAGCCAGCCTAAATTACGGCTGTCTTAACGATATTGGTCGCCAGGGTGCGAATGCGAACACGCCCACCTCAAAAGTATCTATAGTTTTTTTACTGACAAAATTCAAACATTTCTGAATAAAAAATATTATACAAATAATATTTAATCGTAGCAGTGGATATTATTGTCAATATAAATTTGATGAATGTGAAAAAGACACGTGCTTTAGATATTCTGATGAAGAAAGGGAATTCATTAACACTTAAATGGCGTTTGAAATTTTTTGTTGATAAAATGTTATATAGAAAAAAAATGGAAGTCATAGTCGAATAAGTATACTTAACAGAAAGTTTTGCAGCCGTAGCTTCTGTAGTTTAAAACTTCTCCGTTGTATGGTATGTGGATGAGTTTGAATTTGTGGATGATTTTGGATGTGTGGATGATTAGAATAATTTTTGGGAAGTAGGAGCGGATTAGAGCGTCAATATAAAATTCATATAGGTACAAATAGCAGCTAAGCCGGTGAAAGCATGGTCTTGAACTGTATAATATGTCGTATTATAAACATAATTGAATCAGTGGTCACTCCTATGCAAGCGATAAACACATGCTTATAAAGTTTGCTTAAAAATCGTGTTAACCAGGTAAAATAGACGAAGAGATTTGGTACCACTAAACCGGAGAATCAGAGATTATCCAAGTGTATATATAAATCCCACGTTCATGCGGTTATCTGTGGTACTGTAAGTGGTCTATAACTGTTTGACGTAAAATAACCATCGGTACCTCTAAAAACTACTTACCATTAACATTCGAGGGGTCCGGGAGTGGAGTGATATCTTTTTCTCAACTTACTAAATATATTTTTTGGGCTGCGTTATTTAATTACAGATTTCCTATGACTACCTTCCAGCTTCATCATCAGACTCAATAGCATTGAAAGAAACTACTCGTCAAGACGATTCAAACTTAATGGGGTTGCGTCGTTTCATTACATATTATATAGTACGGAGTCCCAAAATACAATAGAATACCATATACGGTCCGAAAATGTGACGATCGTAGTGTGATCGTAGTTTCTCCCATACATCGATATAAAAGTTTTATTTCAATAATATTAGTATCGTTACCTCACGAAAACTCGCGCATCCAGTGGCAAAAAAGAGAACTATGATCTGAGTTTATTATTGTTTACATAAATAACGCGAAAACCCCTATACCGTTCGCACCCCTTAGTATCATGGAGTATAGATTATATTCCATCCTTAGTATCCATACTCTGTGATGACATCGAAGGGAATTGACAAACACGTCATACTAAGCCGACGTCACACAAAGCATTTTTGTAGAAAAAAACAACCTTTTTTTAAGGTAAATTTTTATTTTAATAGAGAAACAGCATATTAAATAAAAATAAAAATTGCACGTAATACATGTGTATTTCTTCGTACGTACGTTCGTTATGTATGTATATTTCTCATTTTTACTTGAGAAATCTATAATTTGTGTTTGCTTTTGTTATTTAATTAAAAGTCTAAATCGGATTTTATCGCGTTTATTTGTTTTAAAAACTTTACAGTTTAACGATTTTTAATTAAATTAAATTATTTCCCGACGTTTCGGACCCTTTACAGCGTCCATGATCTCGGGGGACTGAGGTGGTGGGTGTCCGAATAATGAATCAATTGTTACATACCCCGCTTTTTATACAATTATAAATTATTACTTTTAACCGTTCCTATTCATGCAGAATGAGCTTATTGTGTCTGGAAGTCGTGCTGTGTTCTTATTTTCCTTGGGTTCAATTAATTTTAGTACTGGCTCCCAAGCTGGTGGTACGTTCCAACCATCCTCTCTATTGAAATTAGGATGTTTTTTGATTTCAATAGCCTCGCGAATCATCCTTGGTAGGAATCGGTGTTCTTTAGCGAGAATTTGTGGCTTATCAAATCTGATATAGTGGTTGGTACCTTGTTGAGTATGTTGATACACAGCAGACTTTGTCGACCGTTGGTGTTTTATGTCAGCTATGTGTTCTTTGACGCGTGTCTCTATACTCCGCTTAGTTTGCCCTATATATGAGAGACCACATTCACAGTCTAATTTGTAGACCCCTGCATCTTGTAAAGGTATTTGACACTTGACAGATGGTAATAATTGACTTATCTTCGTTGGCGGCTTGTAGTAAGTTTTTATTGAAGCTCGCTTCAAGATGTAGCCAATCTTGTCAGTGACTCCTTTGACATATGGTAGTACGGCAGGCTGGCGCTCAACTGTGGCTGTCTTCTTTCTCCGGGATCTGTGACGCTGACGCGGTGCTCGGAGGTTGTTGTCTCGCAGTACCTGCTTGACGTGCTGTAGCTCTGCGTCCAGGTGTTTCTCGTCACAGATCCCACGAGCTCTCTGAAACAGAGACAAACCAACGGCAGAGAGTTGTCTAGGATGATGGTGAGAAGCACCGTTCAAATACCTGTTTGTGTGGGTAGATTTTCTATACACAGAATGGCTTAAACTATGATCAGGATTCCTGATTATAAGTACATCTAGGAAAGCTAGTGTTTTGTTTGCCTCTAACTCCATGGTAAATTGAATATTGTTATTTATAGAGTTAAGGTGTTCTAGGAATATGCAAGTACTGTCTGTTGGTAATATGGTGAAAGTGTCATCTACATACCTCTTGTAAAATCTAGGAGAGATAGGTGCTGTCCTTAGGGCTCGATCCTCGAAGTCCTCCATGTAGATGTCAGCCACTATGGGGGATACTGGAGAGCCCATAGCCACGCCATCCACCTGTATGTAGTATTTGTGGTTCCACAACAGGTAGCCAGTTGTAAGGCAGTGCTTGAGTATTATTGCATATTCTTCTGGCATGTCGTTCTCCACTAGTCTCCTTCGTACAATTTCAATGCAGTCTTGTACCGGTAAGCATGTGAATAAAGACTGTACATCGAAACTCACCATTGTTTCATTCTGAGTGAGTTGTAGGTCTTTAATCTCACTCACAAATTGGTAGGAATCCTTCACATATGCTGTTGTGTTGCCTCTGAGTGGTGACAGTACCTTCGCTACGTGCTGAGCCAGTTTATAAGTTGGACTGTCGATCTGGCTTACAATTGGACGTAGAGGTACATTTATTTTGTGTATTTTTGGTAGGCCATATAAGCGTGGTGATTTTGCACATGTAGGTAGTTTGACATCAATTTTTAATTTGTCGGAGTATTTCTTTATTAAGTCACTAGTTTCTTTTAATATTTTATTCGTTGGATCTTTATTAACGATTTTATACGTACTTTTATCCGACAGAAGTTGTTCTATTTTTGTATCGTAATCTGATGTGTCCATGACTACCGTAGCGTTCCCTTTATCTGCACGGAGTACTGTAATATCTGACCTCGCACGCAAGTCAGATATTACAGTACTCCGTGCAGATAAAGGGAACGCTACGGTAGTCATGGACACATCAGATTACGATACAAAAATAGAACAACTTCTGTCGGATAAAAGTACGTATAAAATCGTTAATAAAGATCCAACGAATAAAATATTAAAAGAAACTAGTGACTTAATAAAGAAATACTCCGACAAATTAAAAATTGATGTCAAACTACCTACATGTGCAAAATCACCACGCTTATATGGCCTACCAAAAATACACAAAATAAATGTACCTCTACGTCCAATTGTAAGCCAGATCGACAGTCCAACTTATAAACTGGCTCAGCACGTAGCGAAGGTACTGTCACCACTCAGAGGCAACACAACAGCATATGTGAAGGATTCCTACCAATTTGTGAGTGAGATTAAAGACCTACAACTCACTCAGAATGAAACAATGGTGAGTTTCGATGTACAGTCTTTATTCACATGCTTACCGGTACAAGACTGCATTGAAATTGTACGAAGGAGACTAGTGGAGAACGACATGCCAGAAGAATATGCAATAATACTCAAGCACTGCCTTACAACTGGCTACCTGTTGTGGAACCACAAATACTACATACAGGTGGATGGCGTGGCTATGGGCTCTCCAGTATCCCCCATAGTGGCTGACATCTACATGGAGGACTTCGAGGATCGAGCCCTAAGGACAGCACCTATCTCTCCTAGATTTTACAAGAGGTATGTAGATGACACTTTCACCATATTACCAACAGACAGTACTTGCATATTCCTAGAACACCTTAACTCTATAAATAACAATATTCAATTTACCATGGAGTTAGAGGCAAACAAAACACTAGCTTTCCTAGATGTACTTATAATCAGGAATCCTGATCATAGTTTAAGCCATTCTGTGTATAGAAAATCTACCCACACAAACAGGTATTTGAACGGTGCTTCTCACCATCATCCTAGACAACTCTCTGCCGTTGGTTTGTCTCTGTTTCAGAGAGCTCGTGGGATCTGTGACGAGAAACACCTGGACGCAGAGCTACAGCACGTCAAGCAGGTACTGCGAGACAACAACCTCCGAGCACCGCGTCAGCGTCACAGATCCCGGAGAAAGAAGACAGCCACAGTTGAGCGCCAGCCTGCCGTACTACCATATGTCAAAGGAGTCACTGACAAGATTGGCTACATCTTGAAGCGAGCTTCAATAAAAACTTACTACAAGCCGCCAACGAAGATAAGTCAATTATTACCATCTGTCAAGTGTCAAATACCTTTACAAGATGCAGGGGTCTACAAATTAGACTGTGAATGTGGTCTCTCATATATAGGGCAAACTAAGCGGAGTATAGAGACACGCGTCAAAGAACACATAGCTGACATAAAACACCAACGGTCGACAAAGTCTGCTGTGTATCAACATACTCAACAAGGTACCAACCACTATATCAGATTTGATAAGCCACAAATTCTCGCTAAAGAACACCGATTCCTACCAAGGATGATTCGCGAGGCTATTGAAATCAAAAAACATCCTAATTTCAATAGAGAGGATGGTTGGAACGTACCACCAGCTTGGGAGCCAGTACTAAAATTAATTGAACCCAAGGAAAATAAGAACACAGCACGACTTCCAGACACAATAAGCTCATTCTGCATGAATAGGAACGGTTAAAAGTAATAATTTATAATTGTATAAAAAGCGGGGTATGTAACAATTGATTCATTATTCGGACACCCACCACCTCAGTCCCCCGAGATCATGGACGCTGTAAAGGGTCCGAAACGTCGGGAAATAATTTAATTTAATTAAAAATCGTTAAACTGTAAAGTTTTTAAAACAAATAAACGCGATAAAATCCGATTTAGACTTTTAATTAAATGAGTAAAATTCGCGTAAATATAAGAAAACAGTTTGCTTTTGTTTTTTAATTTTATTGTAATAACAGTCTCTAATACTTTTGTGTATTGAATAAATTGCCATGATTAAACTAATTATCATTTTCAGTACCTATAGCTATGAACAAATAATTTTTTTTTAGATAGGATATCACTAAATACAATGCGTGACGTTTAACCAACCACATGAGTAAAGAAACCGTACGGTTTCTTTACTTATGTGGTTTAACTGTTAATTACTCAGTGAGATTTAAAACACAAACAAGCCACGTGCCGAAAGTCGTCGGAAATCAACGAACTTTGCCGAAGGTCTAAAGAATCATGCCGTTTACTATAAGCAGACAAAATGTAATAAAAATGGGTCATAATAAGCGACATGTCACTGTAAGCGAAGTCATTATATCCGACTTAGATACAAAGAATTTTATATGAAAACCAAACTTCTTTGTGTAATTACGACATAATAGGCGGTTGGTCAATATAGGCGGAGTCATAATAAACGGAGTCTACTGTATATATATATAACAAAATAACCTTTTTACGTGACACTTTTATTTTAAAAAAATAATTTTGAACGTTTTTTAATTTATTCGTACCTAATAGACAAATTTTGAAAATAATAAATCGATTTTAACATATTTTTCATTATATTTATATATAGATTGTGTAGAAGTATTAAGAAAAAGTAAGTGGAACATTGCGTCATAAATGTCATCGTCAGTAAAGTCACGTAAGACGACTTTTACGAATATTATGAAGAGGAAAGATTTGCTTAGTCTTTCATTTGTAGGTACTAATGACTCTAAAACTACTGAATCAAATATAAGAATTATTTTATTATTTAAAATCTAAATTATACAGATCCAGAAATAATACAATAAATATCAACTAATCTGATGGGTATCAAAAGATAACCGAGTTTATTTTGATACTGTAAAGTGTAAGGGTGGTTTTACTGGTTTAGTACTTATACTATTCATATTATATCGATCCCTTTAGAAAAAAGGCCTGACGATGCAGCAACCAGCTTCAAACGATTTCACTACTCCTTCTCAGAAGATAGACGACCGAGCACGTCGAACGGTTAAAGGTGACTATGGTATAATTTACAAAATTCATTACGTGAGTAATTTTCGTTACCACTTTATAATAATCTATCAATGTTCTTCCTTACTATCTTTAATTTATTTTATAATAAACGAAATTATGAAGATTTATAAAAGAGATTATACACTTTTTAACGGAATGATTGCGTACAGGTTTGTGTTAGAATATTAATTATGTGTAGTTCTATTTTACGGAGACTGTTCTTATTAAAAAAAATTGGTACAAGTTGGTAAAAGTAGCAAAAACATAATTCATTGGGTATTACCTATAACACTATCTACACAATCTAATCTTTACAATAAAATCTAACATAGGCGAAAAAGGCCAATGTGCAAGAAAATAATAGAATTTTTTATTAAAAAGATCAGGAATTTAGTCTGTTTATCTGTAATTAGGTTTATATAAATATTTCCGTATCACGCAAAAACTACAGCACGAAATTATAATATATATTTATATATATGTATTATTAATTTATATTTTTTTTATGCTTTTAGCATTCCTGTGTATCTAACTAAAAATCTGAAGTATGTACCTATGTATATTTTATATCGATGCAGCGTGTAGGCATTAAGTGACAGTTACTAACGAAATAATAAAGATTACTTAATTCAAATTTCACTCGTAGAAAGTCACAGACAAAAGCTAGTGGTCCAAGATCCCAGTGCCCCCAGACCTACGTCATTTTAGCAAAGCTGAAATTTTGAGGATTTCTAGTCTACTATGTAGTTAAGACAGTATGCGTATTTGCTACCTCGAAAGCGGGGCCCTTTCACAGGTAGCGCGAACTAAAGGTGTATAAAAACTTTACTCACCTACGATAAAGTAGAAACGCTCATATTTAAATATGTTTTTAAGAATATTATCAAAAACTGATATTTATTATTGCCAGACCATTTCCGTGGGCCATTACTTCCGCCAGACGTTATAAAGGTTCTTTAAAAATTAGGTAAACTACGTTATAGTAGCAAGCCTACATTTTACATATATCACTCATGGTACTATTTCAAGATCCTTTGTAAGCAGCCAGACCAATCCGATGGGCCAATTCTTCTCCCAGACGCCTTAAAGAGTTAAAGCTTAAACATGTACGACCACCTCTATACTCATAAACTGCACGATTAAATTATTTATCTTAACAGAGGAGCCAAATGACGATGAACATGATGGTGAAGATGAATTCAATATTCAATATGAATGTGAATTTGATGAGGGAAGTAGAGACTCGTGCAACGAAGACAATGAAGATGAATAATTACAAACTATTGAATAAAATATTAATAAACTTTGCATAATAGATAATATTTTTTCAATCATAATTTGTCAACTGTAACATTTTAAACAAAAATTTTAATAAAAAATGACCATAAAATTATTTACACTTCTCAAGTAACTCTTTAAGGCGTCTGGGAGAAGAATTGGCCCATCGGATTGGTCTGGCTGCTTACAAAGGATCTTGAAATAGTACCATGAGTGATATATGTAAAATGTAGGCTTGCTACTATAACGTAGTTTGCCTAATTTTTAAAGAACCTTTATAACGTCTGGCGGAAGTAATGGCCCACGGAAATGGTCTGGCAATAATAAATATCAGTTTTTGATAATATTCTTAAAAACATATTTAAATATGAGCGTTTCTACTTTATCGTAGGTGAGTAAAGTTTTTATACACCTTTAGTTCGCGCTACCTGTGAAAGGGCCCCGCTTTCGAGGTAGCAAATACGCATACTGTCTTAACTACATAGTAGACTAGAAATCCTCAAAATTTCAGCTTTGCTAAAATGACGTAGGTCTGGGGGCACTGGGATCTTACTCTATAGCTTAAAAATAAAAGTCCTAGCCGATCCACTGATTCTTTAACTCACAGTTTTTTCGAACCACATAGTAAAAATTTTGCATTTTTTACTATTATTTATATATTATATTATAGTTATTACGCAAACAAGGAAAAAAAGGTTTCGAAATTTAGTGATGTATTCCCTGGATAAAATAGTCTTTTACTGCTTGTGTGACGAAAAAATATTAAATATTATCGAGTGAAACATTTTAACTGGAATCTTTTATAAGTTTACGACGTTCATGTATTTAAAGAATGATGGTAAATAGACAAGTAGGTATGTATTACGTAAATTGCGTAAAATTTATTTAGTAAAACCCTAGATAATAGACATGAAATAAATGTATTCAAATTATTGTCCGAATCAAATCCTGTACCCCGGGCCAGAATTGGAGGATGGGTCCCAACATTATAGATTAAAAAAAAAAAACCAAACTTCGACGGATTAGCATTTTTAAATATTTAAAATAGTATGAACATATTTGGTCGCTTTAATCTGTTTGGATAGTAGTATTTAACTAAATCTACATATCTATGTTGAAATAATTTTGTTCGGCATGCATTTTTGAAATAGTTGACTGAAAAAAAAATTGTATCTTTTGTTCGCTCATTCGTTGCCCCAGGGGCCGACAGACCACAATTTCGGCACTGTCTCAGCCTCTATCCCTATTTCGCCGTATAATGTTGAGTTTGGTTTCTCTTTTAGGTTACTGTAACAAAGCCTACGCGGACGGAGTCGGGAGCGGATTTTAGTTCGGCTTAAACTAATATAATATTAACTTACACATTTTAAGCCCGAACTATTCCCTATTTACCTACAGGCGGCGGCGCGGCTTCCATAAAAATCATGTTGAAGGTGTATTTATAATTAAGGATCCGTATCCATAATTATACATCTTAGCACGATTTTATGAATACATGATTATGAAGTAGCACACGGCTTTATCAAGGAAATCTTAAAATTCCGTCAGTTCGTCAGACTGACACAGGCTCGTCGACAGGCTGTATCTTAAAAATCGTAATAGAGACGTTTGAAGCTAAAGGACAATATGTAACGTTTTTTATATGGGGATGCCATAAAAATATGTTATAGGTGTATATTACCGTGGGATGAAAAAAAATTGCTTCCCGCCTCGATAATTTGTATGATATTAACCTGTCTTTTATTTGTATGTAAGATATGGTTTAATCGTGGGTTAAAAATTATTTTATTAGAATATCTCAGAAATCAATTATTATTATTAATTTTTGTTTATTTTTCTTATTTTTTTACTTATTTTTGTTATTTTGGGTATCGTACTTTATTCTTTTTTTTTTATTGGTTGCTGCGCTGAACATTAATATTTTTTTACAATTTTAAAACTAAATAATTTCCTCTTTACCAAATTTTGTCAATGTTTAAGATTGTTTGACTTGTTTTTCTTTTTTTATTGTACTATTTATGTAACTTCAATGTCTTTAGGATGTATTTTGTTGGTGATCTAATAAACAATAAAATCAATAAATTCTGGTACATTTTATGATAAAATGAAATATTAAACGTGGAAAATTTAATTGTGAAGAGTATCAGATTATCAGATTATACCTGTGTTTAAAGAGAGAAGATAAGTGTGGTTGGGATGGGGAGCTTAAACGTCTCACACTCAACGGCCCCCAGTAGGATGTGAATCCTGTGTCGGAGTTCCGGAAAAACACAAATACACAAGCACAAACGCCCAGACCACGACAAACATCTGTATGGCCTATACGAATATTTGTCATGTGCGGGAATCGAACCCGCGACCGCTAGCGCATTAGCCAGTTGCTGTGACCACTGCGCCAACGCGTCGTCAGTATTATTTTTAAATATCGATTACAATCCGTTTGTCGCGTTTTCCAAAGACATTATAGTCTTGCACACTACGATATAACAAAATAAAGTTTTCTGTTGTAATCCGAAGAAGAATTTTTTTAAAGTGCATGAAAATTCAATCGACCTTAAAGTCATATAGGTACGTTACTGACACGCATTCGTCGGTTGCGAAAGGACGATCTCGTCACGAAGTGGACTTTTAAAGTTTTAAGTTATTGTAAACAGCATCTACCCAGTTTATAACTGATACTTGCGTTATTCAAGTCTACGGAGTTTTTGAAGTGAAACTTCTTTAGAATCGTTGTGATTTGTAACGGGATGCGACGGAAAAAATGACAGGTAAGAGACACAAACCTTGACATAAACACAAAAATGTGTAGGAGAGAGATATTATGATGTGGCGTATCCTAGCAACGCGTATCCTAGCAACGCGTAAACAATGCCTAAATAAGTAAAAGAATATTTAACTATTAATATTATTAAATTTTAAATTGAGTTTGCCAAAGATGTTTCATTGTACATGAAACATCTTTGTCACATCACATGTGTACTCCGTACACACGACATTTTTTTTTACAATATAAATGAAACTCTAATTTTAACAATATAAATCAAACTAATATTCTTAGAAAGTTTACAAGAGACCTTAATATATTCGCGTGCGGAACTGCGCGTGCGGTCGAGAGGATGGACCCGTCACGAAACAAACAGCTGAAATAATAATAGACGGAGCTTCACAGCACCACAATTGGTGCCTGTATCGGTTTAATTTGTATTTTGTTTATTGTGGTGTGAAAATAGTATTCTAATAAAAATATACTAGTGTTGGTCTACGTTTAATCTCGGTTTAATTTTTTGTATACTACTCAGGTAGTTTTACGTTTGTACCACGAAGCAATTAATTGCTTCGTGGTTTGTACTTACTTTTTATGTAAGTCGTAAATGAAAAACTGACCCGTTGGCGCAGTTTGCAGTGACCCTGTTTTCTGCTCCAAGGGTTGTGAGTTCGATTCCCGCCCCGAATCTAGGTGTAATTGTTGTTTATTTATATATCTATTGTGTTGGTTATTTATATATGTATTATTTATATGTATATTTATTTATAAAAAATGTATATCAGTCGACTGTTACCTAAAATACAGGCATTAAGTTGCCTACCTTAGGAACAGACGACCGTGTGTGTATGTTAAACATATTTATTTATTTATTTATTTGTTTTGTAACTTGTGAGTTCGATAAACACTTTATTACAAAATATATTTTCTCTTTGGACGAGTAGATCCTGAGATTTGTGTGTTTGATGTTTTATGGATGGATAAGTATGGGCGAAAAGATGGTTTACCGAGATATGGATATTTGTGTACATTACTACTAATATTGAAAATATATATATATATATATATATATATATATATATATTTATTTATTTATTTATTAAGACGACCTATTTATTTTAATTGTTTCGTTATAACGCGTGCAGTTGACTAATACCAAATTTTACTGAGATACACTACACAAGATTACATTACATCCTAATGAAAACGCGATAACCGAATGAAAATAATTTGTACATCTCTACTAACATTATCAATTACTTCTAAATGTTATCTTCCTTTGCAAGAAAGAAAAAATCATAAAGATAATTTTTACCTTTATTTTCTTATGTAGAAAGAAACTCTGGGTTAGAGACGTATGTGCTAACCATATTGAAGCTACTGATGTGATGTTGCGATTATTCATACTCATTAATTATAAACAAAGTCTTTGCGTAAACATGAGACAATTACATGCTGATAAATACCTTATATTAATGTTAGCACACACATAAGCCAATGGATGGCCACTCCCCCTAAAGGGGGATGATGATTGATGATATACTGCGATCGCCAACCCGCCTGGGGTTGGCGATCGCAGTATATTGTGGCAGAATATGGTGACGCTGCTGCCCATCACCATACCTATTGGTTTACATTTGTTCGCAGCACTAAGTCCTTAGTCGCCTTTTACGGCACGTCGGCAAGAAAGAAGTCGTGGCTATTTTTCTCTTCCGGTCACCTCACGGCAGATTAAACTTAACAAATTTTACTATCTATCAAGTCAATGCATTATATCCATTCAGTGCATTTCAAACAATCGACAGATGTTTATATTTTTTTAAGCCTGTAAAATATTAAAATAAAATGTGGCTTAATAAACATAATCAATCTCAAAGTAAAAATGAGTGTAAAAATAATTTTATCTTTTTAAGATATAGACATGGTCTATTGAAAATAAAGTAGGTATAAGATTCAGATAGCAAAGGATCGTAGGTGCTATTTAGTTCTCTTGGCACCGACTTCGTGACTTACCGCTCGCAATAAGAAATAAAACGCCCACGCCGCTTTAAAAATGTTAAAATAAATAAAATGCACACGTCCAGGCTTATCTTGCGCTTGCGCAGAGCGAGGACAGAGCAGGGCGCACGTGCAGTGCAACCTGTTTTTTTTATTTTGTATTCGTAATATAGGGCTAGATTATAGTACATATTGTAGATACATTAAGCCTTTATAAGGCCTATTTTTTTAAGTCTAGTGTCGTTAGTAAGTCTAGTAGTCTAGTAATGTTTAAGCATTTTTTATGTTATATATATTATATATACCCGTTGCATATTGACTGACCCGTTGGCGCAGTTTGCAGTGACCCTGTTTTCTGATCCAAGGGTTGTGGGTTCGTCCCGCCCCGAGTCTGGGTGTAATATATGTTTATTTATATATGTATTATTTATAAATATATTTATTTATTTAAAAAAAAATTATATCAGTCGGCTGTTACCTAAAACACAGGCATTAAGTTGCCTACCTTAGGGACAGACGACCGTGTGTGTGTGTTAAACATATTTACATATTTATTTACATATTTATTTATACCTATTTTTTTTTAAATTTTTTGGAAAATCTACGATTGACGAGAAATTAAAGAGTTTTTTTATTACGAATAAATAACCGAAAGCTCTTAAGTATTGCGTTGGTATAAGAAAAATATTTATCGTTATAAAATTTACATCATTAAGAATTTTGAAGCAATTTTAAAAATATATTATTTTAAATAATATATGAGGTAAGTGGTAAATTTTTAAATTAATATTTACCGTCTCAGTGTGTGCGAAGCCTTCGTGGCGTGTGCCCAAGGCAGGTGCTCGCGACCGGTCCACTGCGGCAATATGGCACACGTATGTAGCCTAACGAGCTACCATCATTCCACTCGTACTCTATTGTTCTACATGAAATCATAATTTCACAAGGCCCTATAAATACCTTAAGTCTTATCTTCTGCAAACCCGCCAGAAAACATTTTAATGATACAACATAATTTGCCTAACAATAAGAAAACAGTACAAGTAAAAGCTTTTAAAGCGTTGCACTTAATTTTTATAAGGTCTTAATGTTTACTATGTTTTGACTTTTAAAGCCGTACCATGAAAAATAAATGATTGACACTTGTCTGACACTCAATGGCTCCTAATAGGATCTGAAATCCCATGTCGGTGATCAGGTAATGCATTCATCATTTCATTCATATGATCATTAATGGATGTTAATTATAGTTAATGCATTCAACACAAATACAAATGTCTAGACCAGACTGAACAAGCCCTTCGACATTGACTTTCTTTGTTATGTTTCATTGAAATCTCATTAAGAGTATTATGTTTCTATATATTTAGTATATAGGTATTATGTTTCTAAGTTGTTCCCAGCCTCAGTAATATGTTTGCTCTCACTCTCTGTAAGCATGTCGAGTTATATTGTTTCAAATATCACGACGATGTCGTCGATAAAACCAAAATGTCAGGTTTTCACCATTTATAATTAAGCCGTATCTATCCTAGTTCAATTGTTTTTAACGTTTACAGCTTCAAATGGATTGGAAAATTGCTTTAAGCATATAATTATGTCCTTATCTATAGCTTGTATTATCGTTTTGATTTGTACTGACTATACATAGGTGGCGCGTTTCGTCTTACTTATCGTATCAGTCGTCTGATAGTAATGTTGTGGATAGGGGCTAGGGAGGGCTACAAAGCTTCTATTTAAAAAATATAATATTTAGTGATTTCTTATATGACAAAAATAAACATCAAAATGTACAAATTATGTCTCTTAGATTTTTCATACAGTATTTTATTTAGTTATAAATATTTTGAATAATTATTATAATAATAGCAATGAAACTACAAGCCTGCTGAGAATTGACTTGTAAATTGACCACTTTTTGTTTAATTTTTTAAGCTTTAATTTTTTATATATTTTTTTATGATTATTTTAATATGCCTATTCTAAAATAATTTATTTTTAATGACGCTTTTATTGCAAATGAAAACAGGTCGTTATATGTAAATCAATTTTGTATCTATGTTTGTATTCATTATTCAAGGATTAACTTAATCGTGTAACTTAAATAAATCATTCAAAAATAAAATGATATAAGCTGCAAATATTCAAAGTGTAAAAATAAATTTCAAGCAGATTTACTAGCAACAGGAAAAGCTTTTCATTAAGCTGAACGCTTGTGTTTCGTCACTGTCGTGCGAATTTATTCACGGTTAGCTAGCGACGGTAACCGCATCCTGCACGGCAATAATGGATGTTAATTGTATTTAATATTTTTCTTTCACAATAATTCGATATTTTTTTAAATTTTAACTTTGTATATTTTATAATACATGTCCCATATATATTTGATTCGTATCATACTGGAACAGGCAGCAGAATGGCAAAGGGAGATGTATCTTACCTTTGTAGACTTCGAAAAGGCATTTGATACGGTAAGATAGAATAGCATCTGGTCCCGCCTACGTAAGATTGGTGTCCCCGAGAAGCTAATTAATGTCACCAAAGCCCTCTACAAGAACTACTCTTACAAAGTGACACATAATGGGCTCTTCTCGGAGGATATTGCGGTATAGGCAGGGTGCCTCCTATCGTCACTTCTCTTTCTAGTCGTTCTTGATGGCATACTGCATAACACCATAGCAAGCAAGCGCCGCGGCATAGAGTCAGACATAACAGATACTCTCGAAGATTTGCCTTATGCCGACGACGTATGCCTCCTAAGCCACACTCGCGCAGACATGCAGGCTAAGCTGGAAGACCTGCGAACGGAAACAGCAAAGACGGGAATCAAAATCAACACCATGAAGACCCAGGAAATGAGGTGCGGGGCAATGAGTACAGTCCTATTAATCATTGGCACAGAGGCAGTGGAACGCATCCACCAATTTACGGACCTCGGCAGTTGCATGTCTGAAACTGGAGGAAGCGAAGAGGACATCACTTCGCGGATCGCCAAAGGATGAGCAACCTTTGGGCAGCTACGACCCGTATGGCAATCACAGAAACTGACACGGAGAGTTAAGGTCAAAATATTCCGGTCTAACGTGAAGACCGTTTTGCTCTACGGGTGTGAATCGTGGAAGGTCACCAAGGACATCTTGCACAGGTTTCAGGTCTTCGTAGACCGATGCCTTCGAAGAATATTATAATAATATAGGTATATATTGGCCTGAGAAAATATCCAACGTCCACCTTTGGCAGCGCTGCAGTGAAGTCCCGATCGACCAACAGATCAGACGTCGCAAATGGTGCTGGATAGGCCACACTCTCCGAAGGGAACCAAACCACATCCCGAGGCAAGCCCTAGACTGGAATCCCCAAGGAAAGCGCAAACGTGGCCGTCCAAAACAGACCTGGCGGCGGACTATTATTGACGAAGCGAAGGCTATCGGTAAGACTTGTCGAGACATCAAGCGAGATGCTCAAGACTGACCGGGTTGGCGACGTACTGTGGACGCCCTCTGCCCCATCTGGGGAACATAGGACCTTAAGTCAAGAAAGTCATATATTTGATTGGTTGACAAGTGCTCTGGTGTAATGGTGCAAATAGTCGCCTTAACGCTGGCAGTTGCGGGTTCGATTCCAGCTCGATGCAGTTTTTTTTTATTTGTATAAATATTTATTTCTAGTCTGGGTCTTAGTCTCTCCACCGTGACTTGGAGAAGACGTAAAGCCGTCGGTCCCGGTTGTTACCACAGACACCTGATAGCGATTGTTACTCATGGTAGGGAAGTCATCCGGCAACACGCAGTGGAGCAACGTGGTGGATTAAGCTCCAAAACTTCTCCTACACGGAGAAGAGGCCTTTGTCCAGCAGTGGGATGTTTACAGCCTATTTTATTAATTCTAGTTATGAATTATTAGAATAAAAGAGACTTCAGTATTTTTAGTATTACTTTGAAAATTAAGGTATATTTTTGTTTTCAAGTGTATAATTTTTTTTTGAGGCATTTTTGATAAATTAAAGAATGTATATTATTCAATACTTGAGTAATAATAATTTCATTGATTAGCCAAATTAAGGCACAAATCATAAAATATACATAAAAGCAGTAAGTACATCATACTACAAAACATATCTTTATATTGAGTCGGTAGAGATTTATGATAATGCACCTTTACTTGGAAGTTCTGGTTAACGGATTATAATGAAAAATGAAATATGTTTGATGTTTCCGCCATCCTCACAATTGCAGCGTATTTTTAACGATTATTAACGTCATGATAAAAACCCTCATTAAAAATAAATGTGGCATAAAGTGTGCACTAAGACGCTTGCCGAAGACACTTCAATCTGAATCCGGTTTCGACGAATCGTCGACCTCCGTCGTTTTTTTTTATTCGCGAAACTGTCTTATTTACGTTAATTAAGTGAAGTATAAGTTCGTGACTAGTTGTGTGGGAGAGACTGTAATATCGAGCAGAAACGTGACGGCCGCTTCTGCTGTTGTTCTGTCAGTCATTCGATCATATTACTTGTACCTGAATGCAGCGAATACATGATTCAGTGTCTGTTTTTATACGATTGAAACTATATCCACTAACTTTATTAAGCTATAATTATTATATATAATGTTATACTTCAATAGAACATAAGTTGACTTAAAAATTGTTATTGACTTTTCATGTTCTTTTTTTGATGTGATAACGTCTTATAAATCGATGAATGTCAGCTGCACGTACGAAGAAGTGTCACATGTCGCGAGCGAGAGCGCGGATAGTTCGGCTTGTAAATGAAAAACAATAACGCAGATTGGAGGATCTTAAATATTACACATGTATATCAGTTGTAAATAAATTGTTAATAGCACATTGTTACTTGTAATTAATCTGTATAATCTATAATTTAATTAGGTAATAAAATATTTGAATTAACGAGTGCAAATAAATGTTAATTTATCGAAAAAAATTGTAATTAATTGAATTAACTCATTCTTTGTATTATACAAAATAATGATAACTCAGTGATAATAATTCAATTCAATTCATAAAAGTATGCAATTTTTTTTCAATGTTTTCTTATGACGTTATCACGTAAAATTATCGTCCGTAAGCCGACTTTACAGACAACCAATTTTTTTTTTTTAATAATAATTCAGTTATCTACATATGTTTGTATAGTGTGTTGTGTTTATAAGGCCCAGTGAATTGAACATGTGGCTCCTAACCAAAATGTTCCGGATTTATGATTAGCGCTACTGTATTATTTAGGAAAACATCGTAACGAAATGTGTATGTTGTGGCCGTATCGGAAAATTACCCACATCATGAAGTACTTACTCGAAAATTTAATGAAACGATCGCATTTCGTGAAATGTTTCACTGTCCATTGGCCACGTCATGATCTGCTTTGGCCAGATGAATGGTAAGAAATCGTTTGTGGATATGATTAACCAAGGCGCGCTATTTCATGAATTCGTCAAGATTATTTGATCATATCGCTTATAAAACTAATATAGGATAGTCGAGGATGATCATGTAAAAAAAAGTCTATTGACTATTTCTTGCTATCCAAATATGACATTATGGAAACTGCGAATGAGATAATGATGATGAAAAAACCTAACCTATCCTAACATATTCTGGATTTTAATTATATATTTCACGGACACCCAATTTTTATGATATGGCCAATCGTGGATCACAAAATCGTGAAACGTTTACGATTTAATGATCTAGTCAAATGTAGTTACCCACAAATGAAATGCGACCACTTCATGAAATTCTCGAAGATTTTATGATGTGGGCAATTCTACGATATGGCCACGATATGTATATCTTTAGAAAAATTGTGTGACATGTATAGTTTATCCGAAATACTACAGGTGTCAAACTATGTTAAAATACTTGTCCTTTGTAATAGGATTTAATTCATTTAATTATAATACAACTGTAGGATTAATTATTATAATAGTATAATAATGTGTATACCCAGCAGTATAATTAATACAAACAGTTAAATTTCATAATAGCGTGTATCATTGTAATCGTTTATACGTATTATCGTTTATTAATCAGGGTTATTTTATTAGATTATTAGTTAAATAAACAAAAAGTTACATAAGATTTATGTATTTAATTTCATAATTTAAACTCTAAAATGTTTTACTAAAATTATTGATTCTCTAAAAACAGTATAATTATACACAGGACTGTCATCATATTTGTTCTCTTTTTAAAACAAATACGTATTAAAAGCTGTATCTATTGTGCAATAAGTAATTATTAATTTAAAAAATCTATTTGTAGTTTACAGAAAATACTGCTGTTACTTTTAAGAATATAATAATTCCACCGCATGAAGGTTTAAATAAAGAATTTTTGAAACGGATCTCCAAAAGAATGTAATATCTTAAGAAATTGTTCCTTGCTTTTGTTGAAATGGGAACGTAGATCTGTACACGGCAATATGTGACTTATGGGCGCCGCACACTTACTTTATTACAGTTATTACACGCTCGAGGCCCACACGAATTATAGAATAACAGCTTCGAGAAACGAATACCTTTTTTATCCACTCCATTTCACCTTAAGGGTAAGTAGCTCTCGTCCATTGTTCGTAATCGCATGTACCAATTACCCATCATATTAAACTGCAACATAGTACAAAAGTCAGATAAAATGTTTCTGTAAATAATTATAATCGAGGCCGCCAGCTAAAATAGCCATCGTAGCAGGAGTTCTGACATTTTATAGTTTATATCTTTAGTTTATGGTTTTTTCATTATATTTACCTATATTATGTACCGGAGTAAATTACTTTGATATGTGTTGAAAGCTAAAGCGCCTTAAATAGATTAACTGTATTACTGTAACAAGTTAAATATTAAGAACTTATATTTTAATATAGTATGAAACCTACAAATGATGGCCATTAAAAATAACTTTGGAACGTGCTTTTAGTTTGTAATCAGAAGTAACTAGAAAAACGTAATAAATTTTACAATCTGTTATGTCCACTTATCATTATAAAGAATGCAGAATGATTTAAACTTTAAGAATATAATTATTAGACAAAATAAATTTTTAATGAAAATAAATATTACATACGCATTATATTTTAATTAATATATTTCGGAGCTGCAGTGATTAAGCTTTTCATTTCATAAATTTTAAAACGTAAAATAATTATTAACTTGTATTGAGATTAGCGCATTACTGAAACAATATTTCAATTTACAAACCACTTAAAATTACAGAACCATAGACTACTTTTCTCAGAATTTATCATTACAGGTACAGGCTTCATAAACGGTCTTTGTCTTCGAGAAGAGAAGGAGTCGAAATTTAAAACTCAGGTCAAATAGTTTTTTCTTTGAACTTAAAATTCACCGTCCTAGATTCATAATTATCATTATGAACCTAAGACAGAACTATAGGAAGTAAGATTTCTATGTAGGCTTAACAGTTAATAGACAGCTCATACTTATTGTTAGAGCCTAAGCACATGGCGTATATTAAACGCGCAGACGAAGCGCAGATGACGCGCGTATAGGCGCTTCAAACAAGATTCGAACGCAACCTTGTAACCTACGCACACGTAACGTAAACGCGCAGTTACAGCCGTACAGACGTGCTGAAGTCTCTCATAGCTTTCGTGCGATTGGTGAGCATACGCCTCTCCTCTGGCCCTTCTCCGCACCTTTGTACGCCCGTTTGAAGCAATGCAAACGCAATAATCAGCGTATACGGCGCCGAAAACGCGCGTACCTAAAACGCGCAACGTCTGCGCGTTTCAAATACACCGTGTGTTGTGCCTCTTATACAGTGTACCTGCGGTGCGAGTAGGAGGTGTACGTCGGTACTCACTCGATGCAGCGTGAAGGCAAGCGTGGCACTCGTAGTGAGCGTGACGGAAAGCACAAACGTCACTCGCATCGGACACGCATGTCTTGTTTCGCCTTGCCAACGCAAATTTTGTTATGTAGCAAAATGAATTGTCTTGTTTTTCCTGACATTATATAATTTACTAGAATGCCCACGCGATTTCTCACAATTTTATGTTTAATAATATAATAAAACGAACTTTATTCATCAAAACATAAATAACAAATCATATCGTTCAGATTTAGTTTCACTCATAATTTAAAATATATTGAACGATATAAAAAAAACTTAAACTTTAACTAAACTTTAACTAACATAGACGTTGCAAATCGAGAAGTACTTCTAAATCTATGTATGTATCTAGGCAGCAACTAAGTAGGCTTTTTATAATACTTCGGATTTCATATTCGTCAGATTTCATCACTTAGCATTAAGTATACAATGTCGTTTTTTAACTCTAGTGAATTTCATATTTCACTGTTAAACTTAAATACTCTTTTTGTCTTTTTGTTTACGTCTGCATAATGTTTGTCTATGTAAACAGGTATTAAAACTGAACTAAAATAATACATAACCCTGATCACAACAGAGGCTTTTTTGCAGAATTTGCATTGAATTTCAAACTTCTGTAGTTCAAGTTCGACTAATATGACAATGACAATTTATTTATTTATAAGTTTAAACCTATTCATGTACTTACGTCACCACCTCTCGACTGTGAGTTTGAAATTTATTTAATGTATACAATTATAAACAAGAATATTGTTATCAGTCACCATGACTATACTAAGAATACTTATCTGAATTTATAGATTTAATTATTTTTTGTATTTATTCTTCCAGGATTTAATGATTGAGCGTTGATAACAGACAATTCAAAGATAGTCCAGTAGCGTTTTTAAAAAGAATAACTTTTTAATTTTTACAGTTACAATTACACCTGAAACATTATTTACGTTACACCTATGTTAAATTTATATATTTCACGCTATAAACTATATTATTTAAATCGGAATATTAAATGCTGAGATCAGTGCCGGATTAAGGTAACTTGATGCCCTAAGCAATCTTTCCCTGTGGGCCCCCCTATCCTTAAGTAAACTACAAAGAATTAATTGAAAAAAAATGTGAATACGTATCGTAGGTAGAATATGTATGTGTTGTTCCTTTTGCCCTTATTCCATGCTAGCTGGGGTCGACACAACATGATTTCACATGTTGTCCTAAAATTAGGCTATATTTCACGCTATATTCAACTCACCTCAGGAACATTTTACACAGCCAACATATGTTTTCGTCACATTTGACCGTTGATGGGAATCTAACACACGACCCCCGGCAGGGTCACTACAAACTACGCCAACGGGCTCCCCATAATATGTATATAATAGTATTTAATGAAGGACGAAAAAGATATGTAGGTAGAGTAGGAATAGAGTAATTCATCATCATCATCATCATCATTAATATCGGCCATTGGATGTCCACTGAGGTAAAACTGAACGTAGGCCTCACCTTCGCTATCACTTCCAGCGACTTTCCTCAAGTCGTCTGTCCATCTCGCGGACGGCCGTCCGACGCTGCGTTTGCCTGTACGTGGTCTCCACTTGAGAACCTTTCTGCTCCATCGGCCGTCAGTTCTACGAGCTATGTGCCCTGCCCACTGCCAGTTCAGCTTGCAAATCCGTTGGTCTATGTCGGCAATCTTCGTTCGGCTGCGGATCTCATCAGTTCTGGTTCAATCTCGCAGAGAAATACCAAGCATAGCCCTCCCCATTGCACGCTGTGCGACTTGGACTTTGTTTAAAATGTCCAAAGTCAGTGACCACGTATCAGATCTGTATGTCATCACTGGTAACACACATTGGTCGAAGACTTTAGACTTGAGGCACTGAGGTATGATGGATAAAAAGACGTTTTTTAACTTCCCGAACGCAGCCCATCCGAGCTGGATTTGACGATTGATCTCTCTCTCGAAGTTGGACCTACTAAATTGGACATTTTGTCCTAGGTAGATGTACTTGTCAACAACTTCGAGAGTAGAATCTCCAACCGATATCAGAGTGGGCACGACATGGACATTCGACATGACTTTGTCAATTGGACAAGATATCCATATTCATTTTAAGGCCCACCCGTCTGGATCACTGAGTATAATGTCGAGGTCTCCCAGGGATTCCACCATAAGCACGTTATCGTCAGCAAATCGAAGATGAGTGATCCACAAACGCCAAGCACAATGGCCAATTATACTCATCGGTTTTCTCTATAATCTGCCACAGCGTATGTATGTAGTCTATGGTACTATAGCCTTTTCGGAAACCGGCTTGTTTGGAAGGTCCAGCCTTCCGAAGTCATCAAACTTGCCCGTCAAACGATTCGTAATCACCCTAGAGAACAGTTTATAAACGTGGCTTAGAATCGAAATGGACCTGTATTTCTTCAAAAAGGTGTTATCACCCTTCTTGAAGAAGAGCATTACCACGCTTCCGTTTCAGGCCCGCGGGGTTACACCCTCGAGCAAGATGGCATTAAAGAGCCTCTAAAACTTTAAGTACCGGTGTTCCATCCGTTTTAAGAAGCTCAGACGTAATACCGTCCTCACCCGGTGCCTTATTGTTTTTAAGCTCTCCCAGAGCCATACTAATCTCATGCATGCTGATGTCCGGGACATCTTCGGAATAATGTCGGGTTATCTCTGCTCTTGGATCTTCAGCCGAACTGCAAACAGGTTGGTTGACCGAGTTATACAACTGTCCGAAAAACTTCTCGACCTCCCTCAATATCTCAGCTCTGGTCAACGCTGTACCTCCATCCTCAGTTTTCAGCGTCGACAACCAGCTTTGACCAACAGATGAATCCCTTGAGAACACTGGAGCCCCGATTCCGCTCTATCGTATCCTTAATAAGTTTTATATTAAAACACACGCATATTATGCCTCAGAGATTTCCAAATCTATCTGTTGATCCGCTTATATGCTATAGAGTAATTAATTAATTATTATTATTAGAAACAAAATTTTTTTTATTGATTTATTAAATGCGACTTGCGATTTTTTCGGACATTAAATTCGTGGTAAATATTTTTTCAACGTCTAACGTTTTGTCTAACGTTTTAAGCATATTGGATTCAATATATGTATAATAAAGACAATGCATCTAATCTTTTTTGACCCATGGTCGTTCTTTTTTCATTTTTTATAATTTTTAGTTTTGAAAAAGATCTTTCTGAGAATTTTGAAATTGCTTTATCTTTAGTGTGCTTGACCGAGAAAAAAATCTCGGTCGTCTCTGGTGCCCCCCAAGAAGGGATGCCCTAAGCAATTGCTTAAATAGCTTATAGGCTAATCCGGCACTGGCTGAGATTGGCATAAGTCCTAACATACAATCGAACTATGGACGAGCCAAATAATAAACGAGTGAACAAATGAACTCTTTGGCTTCATATTATTAGTATAGATTTTTATAGGAGATGGGAACTAGCCTTTATTGTTATTCTGTTCTAAACAGTTACTTGCTTGACCTTGTAGGTTATAATTAAAATAACGACGGCCGGCTGGTCGAGTGGTCAGGCAACTGGACACTCTACGCAGCGGTCGCGGGTTCGAATCCCGCCAGGTGCAGGTAATCTGTATGACGAATATAGATGTCTGCACCGGGTCATGGATGTGTATATATGTATATATGTATTTATATCTTAAATTTATTTCCGTTCCTAGTACCCGTAACACAAGTTCTTACGAACTTACCACGGGGCTAGGTTAACGTGGTGTGATTGTTGGTTAATATTTATTTATTTTATTTATTTATTTATTTATAACCATATACCTGAGTAACGTTTTATAGACAGGCTACTGAATCCAAATCAGAGATCCAGTCTTAAATTATAATTATTCTCAGGTAAAAACCTTGTTTTATTTTTTTAAACTAATATATACTACAATAATAACTAAACGTTTATTAAGGAAACATTTTTCTTTTTAAATGATATAATTTAATAATATTAACATTATTATATATTTGCAAAATTTGGCGACACACTTTTGAAATTTGGCGGCACACAAAAGTGCCGCGGCACAGTGGTTGAGAATCACTGTTCTAAACGATATCTTCTAGTTAGTTATAATAAAAAAGATTGTGTAATCATACCAATATTATAAATGTGACAGTAAGTTTATTTGTTACGCTTTCACGTTATGAAACTTTGTACACATCCATTCTGGAGGTATTTGAAGTAACATAGGATACTTTTTTTTTTGGTTGCGATATCCGACATCCACGCGGGCGAAGCTGCGTGCAGAAGCACTATTTTATAAACAAATATAAATATTTGAATAAATTAAAATAAATTCTTTTTTGTATACGGAATTCCAAGTAATAAATTCATGAGCACATATCGCAAGTCACTAAATGTAACAAGGGCCTACGCCATTACAAGATAATTGCAGCATGATTACTATGACGGGTAGAAAGTTTTTGTGTGCATAAAGCCTTAAAATTGCAAATAACCTGTTTATGACGGACACAATTTCGATAAAATATTAATATTTTATAATTTATATGAAATAAAATAGTTCTTTGCGTAAGCATTATATTAAGTTTGGGCATTATTAGCATCATTTTAGTTTGAGGCACGCGAGGCGAGCTAACTTCCAAGTAAACGTCTGTCATCCTACCTTGTTTATACCTACGTCTGCTTAAGTTTTCAGTTATCTTCTAAAAATAATTTTAATGTAATACGACTAAAACTAAATTAAATCCCTTATTTGTATATTCATGTGTACGTATTTTTTTTTAAATAATGTATTAAAAAAATTTAAGAAAAATTTTCTACTTACTAACAAGATCAGAAAATAAATACCTACATTATAAATGTTACAGATTAAGTATAGAAATCGGTTCAGGCCTGTCTTGAAAAGTCATATTAAATTTTTTGTTAATGAAAGTTAACCTTAAAAGAATACTTTTTGTGATATTTTTATACATATAAACTCATGAGATAACCATTATTAAGACAGATTCATATCCGAAGCCGAAGCATCACTTGCACATGTGCATCCGAAGCCCCTTCCGTAACTCGCTAAGCTAGCGTCTGGTAGAGTTTGACTCATGGTAGAGTGAGTATTTCGTTCTATCAGCAAATGGGGACAACAGCTTCCCGCGCTAAATTCATGCGAAAAATCGCAGACACGATTGGGTAGTAGCGAGAGATCTTGCTCGATCACGTGGATCAGGATCCGATGCAGAGCGTCCCACGCTGGACACGCCTCCAGCGTATGTCGGGTAGTATTCTGACCCTTACCACAGTGGTGGCAAATTGCTGTATTTTTTTAATTTTTATAAACGTCGACCTCCGATATTATTGACTCCGATATGATTGAAGACTGTTTTTACAATCAATAATTATTACTCGAGGCCTCTATTAATATACTTCGCGCATTTATTTATGTCCACTTTTATTCAGCATTATTAATTAACTTACTAATTTTCTTCTTCCATCCATCCACATTCATTCTAAACTTATATATAGGCAAATTGCTGTCGCTTTATGTTCACTCTTACATAGGCATTAGATTAAACTAATATGACTGAACTGAGTCAGCCTGTAAACGTCCTACTGCTGGGCAAAAGGCCTCTCCATATAGGATAAGGGTGACTCGTCTTTTCCGTCTCAAACATGCTTCGACGACCGACAGGATTAAGCCTACGATGCGTTTGCTTGCTCAGCTTTCGCCACAGAAAATATTTCCGTAGCAAACGGTTAGCGCGCTGTGTTCCTATAGTATATAATATAAATGTCATATAAATTTTAATATTTTAGGCAAAATATGGAATATTTAGTTCACTATTTCAAACTCTCAGTTTATGTTAGGTTCAAATCTTGCAAAACTGATTATTTCCTCTTATTTACAGAATGTGGTGAAATTTAAACAAACGTAATGGAACCTATCATTTTGTATACTGATGACATAAAAGTCATTTAACTTTGTGTACGCTACATATATCTAAAAATGAAAGAAGTGTCATTTGATTGTGAAAGTGCCTATTTGTAGTAACTTTTAATTCAGCTAAAAACCATGCAACAAAAATTTAATTAATAGTCCTTTAGATAATTATTAATATTTTTGAATTAATGTTATTAAGCTGTAAGTTTCCCTAAAACCATAAAATAAAATAAGAAATATTATATGACTAGCGGCCCGCCCCGGCTTCGCACGGGTATTTAACTAAAATTTAAAAATTATAAATTTATATTTTTTATCATCTACACCTGCGTCGATACTGGAAAATATTTTATAATAGACGAATTGAGTTGTCAAACATATGTCTAAATAATATTAAATTAAGGGCACTAAGGAGTATTGATATCAACTTCGAAGCAAATAACTTTCAACCCCCTTTTACCCCGTTAGGGGATGAATTTTGATAAAATACGAAACACGTCTTCAATCAATTTTGTTAACGAATATTTATGCAAAATTTGAAGTAAAAATCACAAAATCCGTTCTTAGCTGATCTCTACTCGGCGAAAGGAATATTTCTACCAAATTTCAAGACTCTACATTTTATTTAGAAAACGCTTAAATAGGAAAAAGAAAAGGGCTGTTTTTAGGGATTTCCCGGCAATTATTCGAATTTTTCTCACCTTTTAAACCTTCCCTAGACCTCTACGAACATTTCAAGACCAAGATAAGATACATCTGTTCAGCCGTTCTCGAGTTTTAGCAAGACTAACAAACAGCAATTGATTTTTATATATATAGATATAAATATATTATATAATATTATAGCTGAATAGTATATGGATACTTCTAAAAGCAAACACTACAAAGCTACAAGTTTTTATTCCAGAAAATGTTTGTAAATCAAAATATGATGAATTTGATTTATTTCAAAAATTATTTTCTTTCAATTATACAAACTGTAAAGTCAGCGTGAGTTTGACGTCTTCATATGTTATTTACCTTCAAAAAAGCTTCTAGTTTATTTGTTATCGACGCGTGACTGAAGACTCAACACTCACGAATCTACACGTGCAACGCTTTTTGTGCCTTTTACCATATTAGAGATCCCTGTCTCTTGGCAGATTTAAAAGGTCACCACACACAGCGTTTAGACACAGTGGTTTCATTCTTAACTTGGTTTTTGTCGATTTCGCTCACAAATGTTGCTGTCCGCAAAAGGACATTTATGTGGGTCTCTGAAAAATACGACGACAGCTTAAATTATTTTCAAGAACGTGCTCTAAATAACACTATGTTATTTGTAATAATTGTTTTTGGAAGATTTAATGGATTTAATTGATTTTTTATTTCAATAATATTTCATCAGATTTGTCAATAAACTGAAAAAAAAAACATATTACATGACGTATAACGAACGTATATCATTATTCTAATATAATCAATATTATAAAACACTCTTTTTCACGAAAATAGACTGCGAAACTTTACAGACTGCCTTTGCTCTCGTATCAAATACAGCAACTTATACATGAGTTATAGATCGAGATACACATCCAGTTCATTGTAAATCGGCTGTGTCGGTGTAAAGAGGCGGCATCTAATTCCCGGCTGAGCGAGCGCGTCACGACTCATCTGCGCCCGCGCCGCGGTAGGCGAGGCGCACACGACTCTGCATAAATTACCACACGCTCCGAAACAGGATTGCAAAACGTGAAAAAATACGACGAAATCGTATGCTCTAGTGAAGGACGTGTCTGGACTGATTTTAGTGTCGGTATCGTTGTTTCCGATAATCGGAATGGAATAAAACAATGGTCAATAGGTAGGTATTTCTGATTGAATATAATATCTATATATTTTAACAGGAGGACGATTAAAGTTTCTCAATTTTAGCTCGTTGATATTTTAAAAATATTATTGAGCAAACTTTGCTTGATTTTATTCGAATGTACTTACTATACTTACATTTAAGGTATAGTATGTACTAGCATTTAATATACACTGTGCGAAGCTATTTATGATTTCGAGATTATTTTTTTTTTATAAATTTCATTTAGTATGGCGATATTTTATATAACGATAACGTTTAAATACAACCTCTTCAATTAACCATTTCTAAATCTTATTTTAGAAATCTCATTTAAATCTGCATTTCAAAACTCATTTTAACATACAAATTCATTAATATAGGTACATATTAATAGCTCCATTAAATTTGACGTAATTTAAAATTAAACAATAGTTGGATATGTTTCCTTAATTATCTGTGCGTAAATTAGGTTTTTTAAATGTGAAAAGTCGTATAATTTTGAATGTTTTATTTATGATCAATCAGATAATCATTCTTACAAAGTAAATCCATTGTAAGAAGACAAAATATTATTAATAGCTTTGCGTAGGACGCGGATCGTGTATGTAATGTACATTAAGAGCCATGCAGATATTAATCGACATCTTTTTAGTAGTCTGAAGGGACCATTCCTATTAAAGAAGAAATTATAAATCACTTACAGATTATCTTTCTCTAAATAAATGTGTTGGACGTTTCCATCGTTCGATATTTACATAGTCCACAGACAAATGTCAAGATTGTCTTGACTAATGTCTGTGCTAGTCCTAACATTAGTATCGTCCCACGATTGGAAGCGGCGCGCGACCGCAACGACCTCGACGACTGCGCGTCTCGTATCTGTAGTTGTGAACGCATACATACATTAGGTAGGTAGTCTTCTTGAAAAACTTTATCAATATAAAAATGTTAAAAAATAGGCGTTTGAACTTTTTTAAATTAAGTTATCGTTGATTATTGTATAAGAAATTTAAAAATAAAATTTAACATTAGCCAAAAAAAATATTAAAGGAACCAATTTTTTACAATATATTGTAGAACAAATTTAAGATGTATTAACTATTAAAACTATTATAGCACTTAGCAATTATTCTATTGTTAACGCAATAAGTTACTGCAGTGTATCGGTATTTAAATCAAGTCATAAGTCACAAGAGTATATGCTCGGCTGTGTGCGCGACTGCGCGGGCGCAAGGCGCGGGCGGCGCGTGCCTGGGAACCGGCGGCGCGCGCGCGTTCTCACGGCCTGTCTGACCCGCCCCGCGCCGCTCCACCCGCGCTGCGCTCTCACCTCTAAGCAACCGACTGTGATTTATAGACTCGCTGAATTCCGCCTCAATTAGCTTGGATTAGTCTGATGGTGATAGTATACTTTATGTTTTAGAAAGGCTGTTTTAATGCTGCTTGTATTAGTTAGCGGAGAAAAATCGTCACAATCTTTGTCTATCTTATAAACGAAGAAAGTTACGCCCTAATGATAAATTTTACGTAATTCTTTTAATTAAACCAATTTATGGACGATTAATTTTTCAAAAAAAAAATATATATATATATAAGTGTGTATTAAATTAGTAAATATTGTATTCAATAATTTTATTAAATATTTATTACACGTTGGTAAATGTGTTTAAGGATATATATATACTTATAGTCACAAGTCAAAGCTTTCTGGTTGAAATAACCATTTAATAGGAGATTTATCGAACAAAACTATTTAAAAAAAAAACGCCTAAATGTGGACAAGCCGAGTGCATGAACACAGGTATCAGCAATGATGATAAATAATGAATATAAAGTTTGATTCACATTTTCGCCCTTACAGAGATTAATTACTAGATAAACACTTTTAATTATTGCATATAATAATGACAACTTGACAAGATAAACATTTCATAAACTATTATTCGTCAAACAAAGAACATGTACTTTTTATAATTATTAGGTTATTGTAAGATTTTTGAGGACGCGCGCCTATCGAGAGACCCGAAGGTGCCACATTAGTGGCTGGCCCGCACCAGAATCAATCTCAAGACTTAGTATTAGATTTTTAAATAATAATAGCTCGCAGCTATCGAAAAATACCAGCTGTTGGTGTCCTTTTGTAAAAAAAGAGGAGCGAAGGGGTACCGGATAATCGGAGTTTCGGCGGCTTTTAAGCCAGAGTCAAATAAAAAACTAAGCATGTACTTGAACGCTGTTGTTCAATAAGAGGGCTACACGTTTAAATTAAAACCGACATCAATAGGTAGCTGTGACAAATACAAGATGTTACACATTTAAATCCTGGCTAGATTTACTGGCTAGGTACCTTTGAGTTTTTAAGTGTTTAATTTCTTTACAATTTGTTTCATACTCGGCTGTCAAGAAATAAATTATTCGCAAACTTGCATTGTTGGGAGAAATTCCGTTTGTAAACATAAAATTATATAACATTTACATCTACCAATTCAACTAAAGAATGTAATTTTGAGGATGTGAATTCGATGATCCCATGATATGATCCCGGAATTTTTTTTTATTGATCCCCGGATTTTTGGGATTGATACAGGGATAATATTAAACCTTTTAGCCACGATAACAACATTGCTATGGAAGTAATACGTATACAAATACATACAGAATCTCTCTTATTTTTTTTTATTGTCAATACTCGCTACACTTGACAGGCGGGTTGGCGAGCGCAGTGTGTTGCGGTTGGGTATGGTGATTCTGCTGCCCATCACAATCCTGGTTTCTGTATAGTTGTTTGCACCACTATGGCCTTAATCGCCATGCCACGCCACACCTCGACAAGAAAGAGGTCGACGGGACTATTCTTCTCTGCCGGTAACCGAATGGCAAATACCTGTACGAGTATACTTATACCTAATGAAATACTATAATGAAATTATTGTAAAAGCCTAAGTTATTGTAAAGCCAAGTTTGGGATCAGAAATTTAAATAAGGATCTAGATTTATGTCGATCTGTAATTATTATCTATATTTCTGTTTAATTTTGTATTATTGTTCCAGCTTCATTTTATTCCGACTTCCTATAGAAATTCTGAGATCGATATAACTTATATAACCTACTTTGGAACTTATTTCTTAAGAGTGAATGATATTGTACTCGATAGTTGGGATATTTCAACAAATTTTCTCTATCCCAATCATCGATGTATAAATACATAGATGATCCCAATATTGAAACAACAGCAGCAAGACGTTCATGCTATTGTTTCTTGTTAAAGTTTTTACCAAAACCACCCCGTTAATCTTACTAGGATATGTGTCACTTAAATATATGTTATCATGCTGATGTCGAAATTTAGTTAGTAATCAATAATCTAGAATTCTAGACTCATTGTAATTCGTGACACTTGAATTATGTGGCGAAGGTCCACATTGCTCGTCGCGATTTTATTGATGATATGATTTGTACATAGAACCAACTTTGTTTTGTTATATATTTTACTCAGCACTTATGTGTATTTTTAATGTCATCATGCCAATCATATCCGTGTGACGCTGATGGTTACAATGTAGCAAAATAATTGCTATCACTCGACCAGCATGTGTCTCAAAAATGTTGATTTAAGAGTTGCACAAGAATTCAATTAAAAATCATAATAACTATTAATGAAATTAAAGGAAAACATCCTCTTTAAGGATTATTAAATAAATAATAACACTTTACATTGCGGTGGCAGAGATTACCTATTCAAAAACTCCAATGATGCATCAATGGCGCCAGCACGATGATAACATTATCAGTTATTTTCAATTTTTTTGAATAAATAATAATCTAAAACTCAAATATTCAACGTGTTTTTAGAAGAAAAATTTGCCTTTACTGCTTATTGGTTATTAGGTACCTACGTCCATGCATGCTTAATGTTTCTATACATGCTTGATGTGCACTTAGCACCTCGATGAACCTCAACAAATGTTTGTTTATGTTTTTGAAAGCATTTATAAATAATTGATATTCTGGAACATTGTTGATTAAAATTTGTAAAAAAAAATGTAAATTTCAGCAACAGCTACCAAATTCTCGCGTTGACTAATGATAATAATTTTAACACGGTAACGTTAGAAAACATTCCACAAAAAACTTATCGATCACTTAGCATGTTATCATTGGAGTGTAAGGGGGCTAACAACCATTTTCCCTATTGTCAACCTAACCTGATCGCCCTTTCCCCTTTCACCCTTCAAAATAAATGAGACTTTAGAAAAAGCAACTGTGGCGGCATACTACAGATTCTTTAATTTTTATGCTAAATTGATGGCAGTTAGCAGCCTTCTCAGTAAAAGATTACTACTGCAGTCACTAACCTGCTTACCAAGCTTGGTGAAAAAAAATTTTTTTTTATTCGTTATATGATGATTACACACACTCAACGAACGTCAAGAAAAAAAAAATAGAAACACAACAATTAGTCAATACTAAATAATAATGTCTCGGTAGACATCTACTATTTCATAATCTATTTCATTATCTGACTAAGCTAAATTCCGGGGTGGTTGAGTAACAACATTATTATTATAATTAAAATAAATAACATATGGATAAAAAAACTGCAGTGTGAAAGCTCTATAATATTAAAGAAAAGTTCGGTATTTTAAAATTTCTGATACTGACAAGACTTTATATATATTTACAAGGTAAATATAAAACTAAGTAGTAGTAGTCTGTACGTACGAGTATATAACCGCATCTGTGATAAGTTTACCGAAGAGGGCACGATCTATGCGACATACTAAGATGCAATCTATTTGTTTAACGTCGAGCCTCACGAGCCTTATGATTATAACATAAAACACCAACACAATGCATAATTATATTAAATAAATTCCAATTCCGTTACATACCATTTGCGTTAAGCTTACTGTCTTATTGGTTTTGTATATTTAATTTCGTTCTAATCTGAGTCGTAAATAGTTCCTTCGTCGCTACTATTAGTCGTAGCTTAAATTTTGATGGCCTAATGCATGATAATGTATAAGCTAATGATAAGGTAATAAGTGCTAATTATTATAAAATCGGTCCCCCACTTTTTAAAATTTACACCTGCTTATAAACAGATATATAGTTAAATGGACAAAAAAAAAGTTTTGACACAGTAACATAAGTATAACCCACAGTAATTATTGTTTTAAAAATAAATTTCACGTCGTACATTTATTTTTCAAAAAAAAAACATACATTGTTACATGTCTATTAAACAAAAAATATAACTTTTTATAGCACAGATTATTTATAAAGAACTGTGTTTCAAATTGCACCATATGCCATATAGATTAGAGTGTAGAAAGAAAATACATAGGTATTTTAAAAACCACATTTTGCATGCGTTAGAAATTATAAGATGTCAGAGTAGGAATCTCAATCAAATATCGAATCTTAATCAGGGGTGTCAAATCCTATTAAAAAAAAACAATTATCAATTATCAGAATAAGGCGTCTTAATAGGTTCCTTTTGGTACTTAGCAAATCCTAAATATGTACCACACAATTTAAGCTTTATGTGCGCAACAGCCAACAGTTCGAGCATTATTCTTACATGTGCTGTAGTGCGCTATCAAGGAGTTAATTTCTTCCCTATTTTTTCCTGTACATAATACTTTGTTTTATTTACATGTATTACATGATTGTATTAGAGCCTTAATGAATAATGAATCTGAAACATATCTGAAACATTTAATCCATATAAAGAAAAATCAACTGATATATCCTCTGTATATAATTTAATTCTGAATCTACTATCATAAGCAACATGTTCACCATAGTTGCACTTTGCTTGATTTAATCTGTAATATCCTAACACTATAAAATAAAGGTCCCATTCACTTAAAATAATGGAAATGATCCATAAAAAAAGTTTTTGTTGATGATTTTTGACAGAAAAAAAGTCCATGTATATTATTTGTATAGACTTTCCGACGGACTACATCATTGATCCCTACAAATCAGCTCAGGCATGCATAATAATGACTAAATATTCACATAATATGAGCTGAGTATTTACAACGCTCTTCACAATGACATATTATATGTTTTGATTATACGTGGTTGGTCCAAATTCATTATTATAAGGGACACAGTTCTTTTATAAGTACGTATATTATAAGCTCAATAAAAAGTCAAAAATAAGTTCAAATTTAAAGTCGACTTTGAAATGAAAATAGAAATAACTATTACTTTTATATTTGAAAATAATTAAAGTTAAGTAATTTAATGAAGAAATAATTTGATTTTGATATTTTGTTCATGTTTAAATTAATTCGATCAGTTGTACGTATTTTGAACTTATATATAATCCACGTAGATGGATATGGTACCTATACCATATCCATCTACATAACTCTCAAGAAAAAAAAGTTAGTCCTACATTTTGTATGAGTTAAAAAATAAACTGAAACTGAAAAACTAAATACAAGTAACTAGATAGAGTTAGATAGAGTTCTTAGTTTAATTTAATTTTAAATATAGACTCATATCTTAGTTAGCCTATATTTTCCGCTTTGCATACTGTGCGAAGCTCGTGCTGGTTTCAAAGATAAACAAAATAACATCAGTTCAAATTAAACGCGATAACTCGGCAAAAACGAGCTACCTGAGCTCACCTTCCCTTGGGTCCTTATTGTGAGGACACCACTTTGTGTGTTTCTAACAAAAATGACGAAAACAGAACCTGAGCTGCGAATGAGATAGAATTATATAGTTCACCTAATGAAAAAAAGAAAAAGAGAAAAAATTCCTTTCTTTCCTAAACTGAGGGTTATGTCAAAAGCGGTCGGTAGCCAGAACAAGTTATTTAAATTTGGTGGTCGCCAAGACGCTACGCCTACGTGTGTCGAGTCCCCGAACCGCCGCCGACTCAATCGCAACTTTTTTTAAAAATCAGTATCATTATGGCGCCCATGAATTGAAATTAAAATGCCTCCGCATATCATGCGAATATTATACAATACGAAATCGTGCTAATGTATGCGTGTGACCAATAAAGTAATCATCGGGATGGTCTTGCCAATTACGGCGTTGGCGGCTTATTGGCCAAGATCGAATTTTTATAGTTAATTGATAATAACTCGTGATCGCAAGCAACACTTGCAGTGCACGCCACTCCACGGTGGCTCGCAGAGTTTATGCAAAAGAGATGCTAATTCAATTTGCGCTTAAAGATAACTTCGTGAACTTTTACAGTACGTTCAAAATAAAGGTACACTATCGATAATATCATAAAATATTCCGACGTAAGAGCCTTAATTGAAATGAACACAAAATTATTCAAACCAAAAAAATACCGTCTCGGTCCATTTTAAAGCTACCTTTGGTCGCCGCAATTTGTTTTTGAATGTCTGCGGGTGAATGAGTGTCGCCGTTGAAAGGCACGCTGTGCATACTATGCTGTGTAATTATACTATAACTATACGATATACTCACATATACATATAATTATAACTATATTTAATATAAATAATTAGAAATATAAAACTTCTTGTAAAATTAAAATGAATGTGGCTAGTTTATCAGTTATAAATGAACCATTTGTCAATTTAGTTACACTTTTTCTCAAATACTTAACATTATCTTTTTTTAGAAGTAGTAAAGCTAGTAATATTTTGTTCAACAGCAATATATACCTAATTTTGTTAAAATAAAGAAACAAACACTAAAAGATAGTTGATCAATAAGGTTACTATTAATATTTATATTTAAGATTAATCAAATCAGAAGGCGTCTTTAAAACAGAATAACAATTCTTGTATCATGTACACGTACACGATAAAATAGCGCAATTTACTCGCTCGCTATCGATGTTATTTAATGCGGCGTGGTCGCACTCGAATGGAAGGTGAAAAAATAATCGCCCCGAGTGCATTTTCGAAAATCGATTAAGAAAGACATGATTGAAGAGGTTTTTGTGGGTTCGATACATGGTAACGTTTTAACTTAAAATGTTAGCATACGAAGTCATAAAGCAATCTGACGGTGAATAATTGCATTAGCTCGGTTACCTCCCATTGTACTCCCATAACGCTATAATTATTTCCATTCATATGAACTGTCAACTGACATATAATATACGGATATATTTTTGTACTACAATGCTGCATGACTTCAACGTACCGTAAAATTATTGCTGCAAATAATTCCGCATTAAATATATGATTAATTGCGAGTTTTGGTCTGATAACAATAAATTGGAATCGGTTTGATTTTTGGGTTCTTTTAATCCCATAAAATACGATGCGATACATAAGTATTTATTAAAAGGCATTTTTAAAGTATTTTTTTCTTGTGGTATTTAAGTAGTAATACAATTTTATTGATATTCACACTATTGAGATTGTATGATTATTTATATTTATTATGTTTTATTTTGCCAAAAAAAAAGTTTACCATGTTATAAAAAAATGTATGGCCATAGAAAGACTATTTTATATAGGTACTAAATAAATATTTTCCAAATAGGCTTTCTTATTTGTGTCACATATGACATCTACATTATATTCTCTGTACTAATATGCTGTTTAAAACAAATAAGCTAAATATTTCAATGCTAACGAATTATGACGATATAAATAGGAGAATATATCAAGCTTACAAATTATTTTATAAGTAAATTTTTACACTTACAAATTAGGAATATTATCTTAATTTAAGTGATATGAACGACAAAGATTATTTATTGGGATATTTTATTTTTCTATACTGTACTGTACTGTACTGTATCAGCCTGTAAACAACCCATTAACCCAAAAAAAAAAGTAAAAAAAAAACACGACGACAGTGCCGTCATTTCACGTCGGTGTTAAGTGAGAGCGAAGTACTTCCCCGGGCGCTCCGACCGGCCCTTACAGTTGCAAGCAGTATGAGGCTTTGGGGTTTTATTACTATTTCTGTAGGTGTAGTAGTGTGTATATGTTGTAATATTTAGCAATAAGTATATTAAATCTTCTGTATATTTTTCGTTACGTATATCTATTACGTTACGGCTACAATTATACGACACGATTTTATTGGTCAATAAACATTTTGAAGAAGAATAAAATAAATAATGTACATTAAAAAACCTGTTTCAATGAATAAATATTAAATATTGCCAAACGATTAAATTGACTTATGAAGATCGATATCCTGTTTTGATGACATCAACACAAAATGTCCAGTCATCATTCACATTTCAACATTTTCAATACGCAAACGTATATATGACACTTTTTAATTAGTAAATTAATAATAAGCGAATTGCGAATGCATTTTATATCAATTGGCCTTCGATTCCGAGTTGTTATCGAGTGCATCGCAATTTGAAATTTATAGAATAAGTGATTGTAGTGTACACACAAACTTTAAATAATATGTAATAATATCGATTGGTAGATAATTCATTTTATGTCAATTTAATAAAAAAAAATGATTTTTTCATGTCTCTTAATTTTTTTTGTGTTAAATATAAAAGGATAAAAAAATTCTTTCAATAGTTTTAAAATACTTTTTAAGGTTATACTAGCATAAAACAATTAGTTTTAGAAGAGTGGAAAACCACTCTTCTAAAACTAATTGTTTTATATCATCATATCAGCGATTGGGTGTCCCCTGTTAAACGTAGGTCTCCTCCATCGACCTGCAGAGTGACTGGGTCCAAGCAGGCTCCATGCAAAGGCGACTCCTCAAATCGTTTGCCCATCTCGTGGACAACCATCCGACGCTGCGCTTACCGTTACGTGGTCTCCACTCGAGAACTTTTCTGCTCCATTGGCCGTCAATTCTACGAGCTATATGCCCTGCCCAGTGCCACTTCAGCTTGCAAATCCGTTGGGCTATGTCGGAAATCTTCGTTCTTCTACTGATCTCATTATTTCTAATTTGTTCTCGTAGACAAATACCAAGCATAGCCCTCTCTATTGTTTAAAAGGCCCATAGTTAAGGACCACGTCTCAGATCCGTATGTCATCACTGGTAACACACATTGGTCGAAGATTTTCGACTTTAGGCACTGAGGTATGTCGGGTGAAAAGACGTTTTTTAACATCCCGAATGCTGCCCATCCTAGCTGGATTTGACGATTGACCTCTATCTCGAAGTTAAATCTACCAGTTTTGACCTTTTGTGCTAGGTAGATGTAGATATGTACTTGTCAACAACTTCGAGAGCTACGAACAGGTTGGTTGATCGAGGTATATAACTGTTAGTAAAACTTCTCGACCTCCCTCGATATCTCGGCTCTGGTCAACGCTGTACTTCCATCCTCTGTTTTCAGATTCGACAGCCAGCTTTGAGGTTGTTGACCCCCTTGTTGAATCTTAATGTTGGATCATTGAAGGTCGATAAAAAAATTTATTAAAATATTCTCGATTACACATTCACTTTTTTTACTATATTTTTAAATTGTCATATGTATGTACAATAAGGTATATTAACATGGCATGCATAAATCTTATGGTAGGCAAAATCGCCTCTGCGATGCAGTTTCAGTATTATTTTTTTGCCTACGAGTACATAATGGCTTTAAACCAGTAACCACTTTAACTAATTCATATTTAAATCGCTAGATGAATCTTTGTTTTCAAACATGTTCAAGTGATGAAGTTGTACATAATTCATATTATCTATCTACTAGCTTATTTTTTCTGCTCTTCCTTAAAATTCTTTTCACTGAACTGCTGAGTCTTTTGTGGTTTATAATGATTTTTAATTCAAAACCTACATTATAAAAAAATCGTGCAGTTGGGCATAGTGGAGTAAGCTTTAGTACTGCTTCTTAATGGAAGAAAAGGCCTTCACGCAGCAGTAAGACAATTTCGCAATACACAAGCATGGAATTGCAATTTTACATCGAACTAAAGAAAAATTGTAGAATGTCGATTTGATATTTGTAGAATGATGAGATGAAGAGTCATTCAAAAACCACTTTGATGAAGTTTTTTTTTTCTAAATGTACCTAGTTAATTTGTGTAAATTAATAATTTTATCTTTCGAAATATAAATCTTTTATACATACCAAAACCCTTAAGTATACTGTATAGGTGGTACAGGTAGTTGTCTCTGTAGCTAAGCCCTGTAAAGCGGCTGCGATAGAAATGTACCGCTACCCAACATAATAAAAATAGTTAATTCATAATTTCTAAATTCATATAATTTTCTTTTAACTAATTAATTAATATTATGAATTATTACGCTTATTTGGTCGCTTTGTTGCATGACCGATTATTTTTTTTCATTCTGTAGCTTGTTTTGGATGGTTGCATCTCCCAAGTATTACGAAGTATGCTTCCCAAGATCTACACACCTGTACTTTCAATTGAATGTAATGAAATTCTTTGTTTAATGTCTTTTAGTTCGGCCAGTTTTGAACATATTATTTCCCCAACGACACGTGAAATTAAGTACCTTAATACACTTGAAATAAGAATGAAATATAAAAATATTTTTTGGTGTCATTGGGTTTCATATGTTTTATTGTTTCATGTAAAACTTCGTTCTTCTTCTTTTGGCCTTTTCTCATTCTAACTAGAGTCGCTTCTCCTAATATGTTTCTACAGAGAGATCGTTTCTTGGTCGTTTTCAGGTCTACATCATGTTTTGCGAGGTATTTTTTAATAATCAATATCTATGTTAAGCTTGGTCTGATGCAGCTTCTTAACTCCGACTCAAATTGTGGTAGTTTTGTTTGGTTTTCGTTCATAATACATTTTTATTAATTACCTCTCACTCTTTCCTTTTCTGACAAAACGTTAGTCTTCTAAAAGATACTCAACAATAAGAATTGTAATGTATTTGTTTTATATTACATTACTTTTGATATGTACCTAATAACTGTTAAAACAACAAAAAAGAACAGCTCTAACCAACTAATTATTAACTTCAACATCGGGTACCTCATTACATATTTTACTCCTCATTTTCCATGCAAAGTAACTGTTTCGCGACTATTATACTGCACTTGTCGCATGACAAAAAGGCGAGCGTTGACCGTGCCTCTCGGTCATTAAAAACACATCAGTGTCCGATAAATTATTTTATTAAATGTCGATTCACACCTTTGCCTCGACTTGAGCGTGTCTAATGGAATGGTTCCTTAAACAAGTTATGACTGGTTAGTTTGTCGTTGTTATTGTTAGAATTTCGATGTTTCGAAAATATCATTGAAAAAAAAAAACGTTCATCGAGGTGGCAAAGCGGTAGATGTCTTTTTATGGCGTCTCTTTGAAATGTGCCGCTACGATTATTATATATTTCTAATTCTAATCAACTTAAGCTTTTTTTTTTAGTTGATTTTTTAAATTTGTTTTAAGTAATCATTTTTATTTTAATGCGGCTTATAATCCCTGTATATAATAAAATTGCAAATTTCACGTGTCCTTTTATTTTCAGAAATTTTTGACGAGAATTTATCGTTATTGTTTTTGAAGAAGTCTGTTTGTCTATTTGTTCGAACAAGCATCACAGCTGAAGTACTAAGTGTAGGTTAAAAATCAGAATGAAAATCATAAAGCATATTCTGAGGTTTAGTATTTATTTCAACAAAATGCTTCTATCAAAAGTTATTGTAATTTGAATTTTGTATTTTCTATTTGAAGAGTAGGTGAGTTTAATACATTCAAATGTGATCCAAAAATGGTAAAAACGTTGTGTAAAATAATGTTTTGTAGCATTTCATTAACAACCATTACTAATATACAGGTGACTGGTGAATTAGGATCAATATTTAAGGAGAATACTCGGTACATGATTTTCATTCGAATTATGTAAAAAAAAAAAAAAAAAAAAAATAGGTACTTAATTAACTTACCTTTAATAATATTTATATATTTTTTTAACATAATTCGATTGAGAATCACGTACCGAGTATTCTCCTTAAATATTGATCTTAATTCACCAGTCATTCTGTATATTCACTTTAGTAACTCTGTAAACGAAAAAGAAAGAACAACACTTTGAAGTACGACACTATCATAAAAGTTGGCGTTGAGGGTGTTTACTAGATCGCGATTAGTTAGTACCTTCAATCATTTACACAACTATATATTTAAGTAAAACTTAGTGTGGACCACGTCATGGGCACAGGTAGTAAATTATAAAAACATAATTATTTTACTGTCAATAAAGTACTGTAGCTTTAGAAATAGAATGAGAGTGACGTCGGTTATTATTACATTAAACTTAGTCTTTTTTTTTAATAATATCTTGACGGATTTTTTTAATTACACTGACTTCAACATGAATTTTGTTTTATTTTCACACTAACGAACAAAAAATGTTAAAAATAAGCCTATAAAATAAACGTCTCACGGTAGCCGTGTAACAAGGGGCAGAGAGGCAGTAACATGACTTCGCTTACTTGGTGTTCCAAGCTGATTAATACTTTACAAGCTCTTATACTGGGGCCACACTAGCGGGAAATGCCGTTGACTGTGGCGTTGAACGTAGGTGTGGCCACCACTCATCGCGATAATTTAACAACGGCATTCACGTTGCCGTTGGACGTTGGGCGATAGTTGCGGCCACACTAGCGGGAAACGCCGTTGACTATGGCGATGAACGTAGGTGTACCCACGACTCACCGGGAAATGCCGTTTACTATGGCGATGAACGTAGGTGTGGCCACGACTCATCGCGATAATTTTACAACGGCATTCACATTGCCGTTGGACGTTGCACAGTGTGGTATTTGACCCCAAAACCTGGCCAAAAATATTTTATGGTTCTTACTACTACAGATGTGTATCCTAGTACTATAAACAATAAAATTTTGTGTATATCTGTACAGAGTTACACAGAAACGGCTTATTCCGCTAAAAAAGGGTAAAAATAAAATAAAATTGAGTGAAGTATTTTTATAAATCATTTATTCTTGCTTTGCTTTGCTTTCTGGAGGACAGAGTAGCACGGAAAAAAGCTTTTGTTAGTTTCCCGTACTATTTCGTATTGTGCTTTAGTGAGTCCTGCTTCTGTAAACATTGACAAAGCACGTAATGGCGATAACTGGATGGTCTTCTTTTGATCTTCAGAACTTTTTTTTAATGCTTGTATATATGTCTTTGCTTTTCGAGGACTTTTCGTAAGATTTTTCACTACTTTTGAAGCATGGACCTTGCCTGACTTTCGCAATTTCATTTGAGTAGCATAAGTCAACTCATCTAAGTCTTTCGACCGAAGTTCTTCAGTTCTCCGTCTTTTGCTACTTTCACTAGAGTCCATGAAAGACTTCTGAGGGCGCCCAGGATTGTGCCCTATAACAAAAGAAAAAAACAGTCTTAGTTTTAAAATAACACTAATACTATTACTACACACAAAACATGCTAACGTATAAAACATAAAAAATAATAAAAATAATCAAGAATACCAATTTGAATACTGAAAATGAACTCCATTTGGCTTAGTCACTAGATAAATACCGAAATCCTTTGAATTCAGACAAACAATACTTCTTTAAAGCAATAGTCGTAATAATAATAATTATCTCTTGTGTTTTACGTACCTGCACTAGGTATAGGCAGATAAATAATGCCGTTTAGCCAATCAGTGTTGTTTTTTTCAAATCTTGCCTTTATTTTGTTAGCAGCTAACCATTTCTGCTTGAATTGGTGTTTTATGAGGGAGATCTTTTGCTTTGCATCAGGTAGCACTTGATCATTATCAGCGAAGTTTTTTAACAACTCCACTTCCATAAATTGTACCTTTTCATCAAATGTTGCCTCATTTGATCGATTTAAGATGGTATATAAATCATTTCGAGTCATAGACCGCAATCCAGAAGGTCCTATTAACAAATTAGAAAAAAAATATATATTTATTTTAATCGACTATTACAGATTTAAAAAATCTTTAAAAAAAAAGGGGCGGCTAGGTGCGGCTATTTCTTTCATATAAGTATTAAGTACAAAATACTTCATACTGTACAATAGTTTTTGTAGTTTAGAAGAGTTTAGAAGTATAACAAAACTCTTAGTGAATATTTTAAAGTACACATATTTCATGCATTTGAAGACACCTACTTTGTCAGCCATGTTAATTTAAATCCGCTGAATTTTTATTTATAAAAAGTAGTTTAAAATACAGTACATACCTGGGTTATTAAAATTCATCACAAACACAATCCGTAATTTGTTTATTCTTAAAACAAAAAAAGTTTGAATAAAAGTAAAATCTGAGCACATCGACAAATCACACGATACAACAGGGCGAAGGGTAACTTCCGACTGATCGCCTGGCGCGCTGAGTTGCGCTAGCGCTTTACGGTTTGTGCCTATTGAAGCATAAACTATCTGGCTTTTCGTAGAAATACACAAAAACGATAGGAAACGGTTTTTGAGAAATGCCTTTTTGGCCAGGTTTTGGGGTCAAATACCACACTGTGCGTTGGGCGATAGTTCAAGTGGCGGTACATCAAAGAGATAACCGCGAGACTTAAGGGGTCTGGCCACCCTGGCGGAACAAAAAATGCACTGTTTTTTTAATTAAATTAATAAATTCGAAACTATGGGCCGGAATATTTTTATTTTTTTACTCAATATCACAAAAGGGCTTCAAAAATAACATTGTAAAATTTTATTTGTAAATATTAAAAAATAAGTGTGTAATAATATAAATTAAGATGCCTGTAACTTGGCCAATTTTGAGTGTTTCGATACGCAACAGGTCTTAAAATGTCCGTTACAGTTCAGGGTTTATTAAAAAAAAAATAAAAAAATAAAAATGAAAAAAAATAATCCAGGGTGGCCAGACCCCTTAATACGTTGAAGCGGCCACACAGCACACTACGAACATATGTCATTGTGCACCGTGAGCGCGACGGAATCGCACGTGTTTGTTTTCGATAAATACATACTATGACTATGGAGTGGAGTAACGAAAAAGTAATTACGTTTACGGATTCGAGATTCAAAATTTAAAGGAATCGTGCGTCACAAAATGACGCTTAGCGACGAATATTTACCTTAATTATTACCTTTTAAAACAACCAACAACTTTAACTTTCGGTGAAATAAAGATAATAAAAGATCAAAAATTATGTAAAAGCCACATTAATTACTATAATATATTCTTTATTGCACTTAAAAATTGAACAGTAATATAATCACATGTATCATTAATATTATTCCAATTGCCTGAAATATATAATATATAAATAAATGAAAGACACAGGTAAATACAGAGTATGTTGTTTTATTTTGTAAAGTATAAAAATGTTGTTTCAATTTAATTGAATAGATAATAGTAATAATAGATATAATAACTCTTAATAAAAAATGTTTGTCTGTAAAGTCGGTTTACGGACGATAAATAATTTTTACGTGTTGACGTCATAAGAAAACATTGATGATAAATTACATACTTTTATGAACGGAATTGAATTATTTGTTATCACTGAATTATCATCATTTTGTATAACATATATTTATTATAATTATATTATTATTGTTATGCCATCTGCCCATCTGCAAATGCAATATTACTGTCAACCTCAGGTTGTCTGGCAAAACAACAACTGCTTCACTCCACCCGTTCAATAATATTTATAGATATACATAATTAATACTTATTATTGTATGTTTCTTATTTAATCTCAGATAGCCGGGAAGTTGATGGCATGCATATGTTCATGATGACTGACCCGTTGGCGCAGTTTACAGTGACCCTGTTTTCTGCTCCAAGGGTTGTGGGTTCGATTCCCGCCCCGAGTCTGGGTGTAATGTATGTGTATTCATATATGTATTATTTATATGTATATTTATTTAAAAAAATTTATATCAGTCGGCTGTTCCCTAAAACACAGGCATTAGGTTGCCTACCTTACAGACGACCGTGTGTGTGTGTGTTAAACATATTTATTTATTTATTATTTATACAAAAAAAATTACACTCATCAAATACAGAGTTGCGCCGTCAACGTCTATCTTGCTTGAAATTCAAATAACATTAGCGCCAATTTTATCGCCAAGAATGGGCGTTGACGTTGAACTTTCAAGTGTAGCCACTCACTTCATCGCGCTAAAATTATCGGAATGTCTACCGCGATGATAGGCATTGACGTTTCCCGCTAGTGTGGCCCCTGGGTTAGTACTTACAACACAGAGCTACACAAAGACACATTGAGCTGTCAACGTAAATCTCACGATCGTCAAGGTTGCTACCACGGTGGTCTTCATCCTGTCAGTTTATTTCAATAAAAGATAGACATATGCACGTGTATAAGTAATACGTTAAACGGATGATGCTTTTCATATTAAGGAGAACAATCAAACTTAATGGAGAAATGAAAAGTGTTCAAAGTGCGGATTAACTTTTTACCCGACTGCGACAGGAGGGTTATGTTTTTCGAGTGTATGTATGTATGTATGTATGTATGTATGTATGTATGTATGTATGTATGTATGTCCATTTCTTTGGCGCGCCCTACAGCCCAAACGGCTGGACGGTTTTTGACATATGAGGTGTCGTTGGATTTGTCTAAATTGTAGTAGTGACATAGGCTATATAAATTTTCAAAATGGCGTCCGCAAATGGCGGAATGAGGGGAGGGGGAGTTGAATATTTTTTCTTACTGTAGCAATATTGGTATCAAATGAAAGCTAGTAAATTGTTTTATTCTTTTTAGTTTATAATAAGAGAATTTTACGCAGTCGGGTTTTTTGATTTTTTTTTAATTAAGCATACTTGTTATAATATACATTACCAATGACTTAAAAGTAAAAGTCTTAACCATGTTTCCATACGAAAATATTTCTTCGGGAATATTAGTCTCTGCTTAGTTGATATTAATAACTTAAAATATACTTAAATCATGGTGCTAAAAAGTAGTCCATGTAGAGCACAACCTCGACACTTAAACATTTAATCTTTTATTTACATGCCTTTCAACACAATGATACATATGTAATCACGACAACGATTTCTTTTTCAAGGTTTATTCTATTTTTTTTTATTTGTAATTATGTACTATAAAATAAAATCACCCGCTGCGTCTCTCTATCTCTATTTCGGTCTACCTGTCTAGTCGCGATAAATTTAAAAACTACGGAACGGATTTTCATGCTGATTTCACCAATAAATAGAGTGAGGAATAAGATTCATTAGAAAGGCTTAGGTTTCTAATCTGACAAGGTTTTGTGTAAATTAGTTGAAAGCTGCCTGGGAGCTTTCATCGAAAACACCGAGGTCGGTGCATACAACTGTATGACCTTCAGCGAGTAACTCTCAGACACTCAGACAGATTATAAGGTACGCAACCCTGCTCGACATACTTCCGATGGTTACAATATTGCTAATGACCTGCAGACCAAAAACTAGACATCTCCTTGGGACTATTAGTCGTACTCTTGGTTTAGGTTACCGGATTTCAAGATTATCGTATCCTCCCCCTCTCTTTGGACTTCAGATAAACCCAATAGTCGTCGTAGGTGGTAGGTAGGTATAGTCTTCATAGGTGCTTGCGCAATTTCTGCAAGTTTCTTAACATCCTTTGCCCTACTATTACTTTGAATAGTAGAGTCACTACTCTTTGAACAGTAGAGTCATCGGGGACCGGGGCCGGCGGCCTGGGCCCGATACAGTATTAATTCATATCAATTTCAATACGTTACTTACCTACAGCATTTCATGCAAATTATAATAATTCTTTGCTTTTTATTTAAATTTATAATCTAAATAAATGTCTTAGGAGTTGTCGCAAAATGAAAACTTACGCGCGCGAATTGGGGCCGTGTCGGTAGTTAGATATTATTTTATACACTTATTTTAAGTGCCCATGTAAAACACACAATATGATCCATTTCCTTTATTTTATTATAAATAAAAAAGCCGAAGAGTTCGTTTATTGGTTCGTTAGTTTACCCAATTACGATATTCTCTTATATTTACTAATTGGAATCCCTGCCGGTTCTATTTGAAAAAAAAGAAGTGTGTGTATATTTATACAGTACGCGCGTAAGAAATTATACTTTGGAAAAAATACAAAAATCAAAAAGATAAAAATATTTCTAAAATTTTTATCTTTCGCGTTGTCATCCTTTTGTAGAAAAAAAAAGACTACGCAAATAATAGAAAAAAAAGGTATTCATTACTTTAAAAGTTTTATTATAACGCATTATCTAGTTAAACAAAATTTATTATATATAATACTTCAGGGTGTCGGTTTTTGTGACGGTATGCGCGCATCGTAAAAATTTACTCTCACAATTTTTCCCTTACGCGCCAAAAGAAGTGTAACTTCAAAAAAAGGAACTGTTAGTGAGCATGTTTATTGGGAAATAATATAAAGAAAGTCACGCTATGATTCAAATTATAAGAGGAACAGAAGTCAATAGCAATAAATGTCAGCCATTTTGACAGGTATGAGAATTTAACGCGGACGAAATCACGAGGATGTTTAGTGGTTATATAATAATCTTAATGTTAATTAATGAAGAATTGTTTAAGATGATATTTAATTAAAAGATTTTTCTAGATTATCTAGATATATCGAAGTGAAAGTCCATCTTCGCAGATGGTTAGATAAACGTATTATATTGTTCATATTTGATGTAGAAATATCGAGGTTTATATAATATCCAAGCAGGTAAGTTAATTTAAGTCGAGTCGTAACATATTATGAGCTAATGTCGATGAATAGAAAGCATTAATTGAAGCTGTAATTATAAACTTATGTTGAGTATTGCTTCGATGATGTACCTACTAATTAATGTAATCTCGGTTTCTCTCTGTAATTACATTTACATATCGTTGAGAATATTGATGAAATCCTTGCTTAAAACTCATCAGTTTTCTATTGATTCTGCTCATAGCGTTGTAATTTTGTTATAGTTAAGTGATGATTTGGCCTTTTACATTTTAAATAACTATCATTATAGTTTTAATGAAGTATATACAAGTTTATACAGCCCTTGCTCAATCATTACTTTCCTATTGCATCCCAGTATGGGGAGGAGCATCAAAAATTAAATTTCTTGAACTAGAACGTTGTCAAAGGGCGTTGTTAAAGGTTATGTACAGCAAATCTTACCGATTTCCTACAAAAGAGCTATATTCCATAAACAAGATACTGAGTGTGAGAAAGCTATATATATTACAGATGATACTAAATACGCATAAAACAGCGACTATAGATGTTAGCACTAAAACAAAAAGAAGATTAAACATTATAATTGAAACATCTATTGCTAAAACTCAATTTTCTTGTCAACAATACACTAAAAAATCGATTTATGTATACAAGAACATAAACAACTTGTTAAAAATATTTTCTTTGAGTACTTACCAACCTAAAAAATCCTTAACTGAATGGCTTACAAAACTAAGTTATGAAAACACTGAGGCTTTACTTGAAGTAATAACCTAAAAATTAATAAAACAAACAAACAAACACACACACACATACATACACACACACACAGTCATGCGCACACGAACAGACCTACACGCACACATATACAAACACATACATACACAGACGTAAACACAGAATCATACATGTGTAAACACTCGTTTTTTTTATGTATAAATATATTGTAATAATATTAAATTTAACTGTATAAGTTTTCTATGGAAGAGCGGGACATCCTGACACAGGTAAATCACTTACCTAAAAGGATGTCCCAACAGCGGTATTATTACACATAAACGTTTTTTCTAAATAAATATGCTTTTTTTTATTATTATTATTATATTTTTAAATAAACAGATAGAAAGAAAAAAGTAAAATTACTAGTACTTGATAAATCGAAAAATCCTTAATTTTGGGAAAAATTCATACCTACCTAGTCTATCATTCATACCTAGTCTATAAATTTCAAATGATAAGGAAAATATCGAGTTCAAACTGGTTTAGAAATATCACCTAATGTCGGTGTCTTTTGTTGTTGACTGTTGTTGGCTAATGTGATACGTCTTAGAACTGTTGAATTTACTTTATGTTCAGCATCGTCGTGGACTTCTGTCTACATCGTACTGACTTTGTTTTCGTGAAATTCATTTGGCTGTAACATCTGTCATAACTGTTAACATCAAACTTTTAAGAATTTGCATCATAAACATTGAACTAGTGTGGGTGCACTTTAAACTGCTTTTCCTTAGTTTCGCGGAGGACATATTTGATTAAGATATAACAACAAGAGATATAAGATATAATATAACTCTACCCTTGGTTCGGATGTATGTCGAGTCCAAGGAAGCTAATACATAATCTTCTGCCACTCTTCAACTTGCTAGAAAAGATGGGAATTTTCTTCATAGGACGGGTTGCTTGTGTAATCATTATTTTATTACTTTTTAAACGTATCATAACTATATTATAATGATCTACTGAATACTTTTTTTTAAAGCTATAGGTATATAATCTTAAAAGCATCAAAAATTAAGTTCACCTAACAACAACCATAAAAATAAATAAATACGTTTCATATACACACACGGTCGTCTGTTCCTAAAATAGGCAACTTAATACCTGTGTTTTAGGTAAAAGGCAACTGATATACATATTTTTGTTTAATAAATAACACATGTATAAATAAATATATATTAAACGCAGACTCAGGTGGGAATCGAACCCATTACCCTGGAGCAAAAAGCAGGGTCATTGCCAACTGCGCCAACGAGCCAGTCAAAACCATTAAAAATATATATTTTTTTTAAATGGATTCTTGTTATGTACTCGTTATGTTGTGGGTTATTCAACATTCATAAATAATTAAATAAAATTTAAAAAAAAATAAAAGAAAAGAAACAAAGAATAATTTACTATGTCTATTCGGTAAAGCTAACACAAAACTAAACGTTTTTATAATAGACCAACACGTACTTTCACATAGCCATGACATTTTCCTGTTTTTAGTTATAGTAATAATTAATCATTTAATATACTTTCTTTGTCATAAAGATATAACAGTTATTTTGATATAGTTAATAATTAAGAAAAGTTTTTTATCTATGTTGTCGTTCATATCGCGCCGGCGCGCGGCGCGGCGCGGCGTCGGTGTTAGATCGAGATACGGTCTCGTGGTGCGCGGGCGCCGAGACAGATTCGATTTGTACATTTTATGGTAGCGCTAACAATTTGTTGGTAATGCTCAGTTTCATCGTAGCTGATATTTTAAAAATATACTGTTTTTGACGTGATAACGTCTTGTAAATCGATGAACGCTACACGCACGAAAAAGCATGACTCATTGTCACGTTCCGCAAGCGAGAGCGTGAAACAAGCGATATAGAGGCAGCTAAGCGTTCGGCTTGTGACGCACCTATCTCTCTTCCATGCGTCCGAGTAGAAGAGAAAAAATATTTGAATTAACGAGTGCAAATAAATGTTAATTTATATAATAAAAAATTGTAATTTTCAAATAACTCCTTTGTATTATACAAAATAATGATAATTCAATGATAATAATTCAATTCAATTCATAAAACTGCAATTTTTCATCAATGCTTTCTTATGATGTTATCACGTAAAATTATCGTCCGTAATCCGACTTTACAGACAACCAATTTTTTTCTTCTTTTTATTATTTAAAAAAATCACAATGTATTTATTTTCCATCAAAACTTAAATGATGTTTAATACCATCTGTTTATTGCTACACAGGAAAAAGAAAGATGTTTATAATTACAATATTTTTTGTTTATTCTTATTTATTAAAAATATAATAATAATAATAAGCTAATCTTATATTATTAATTTAATATCGTTTTTACAAAAACCCGGATTAACGAAGAAGAAGTACTATACCAATAGTAAAGAAGTTTATAAAGATATCAATCATCTGATTTCAAAGGCAACCGAAATTATACAATGCTAATTAATTATCAAAAACTCATCGATTACTCCGTTCGACTGTTCCTGATATATATATTTTGGCTTTCGAATACTGTACTGTATACAAATAATCTAATTTAATTTAGGAAAAACTATAGACTCATTAAGAACCGGTAAAAACTTAAAATTAATCTCTAGTTATACTAATGTTTAACGTATACAGTGGCACCGGGCGCCTTAACAGGACACAATCTATCAGTGGCATCGATTCAATTAGCAGTAGAATAATGGCACTGCCGGCCGGAAAATGTTTCCGCATCATCCGAATCGCTCGACCGTGCGATCGTATGCATGTAGCTAAAAACTAATTAGAAACAAAGGTTCTTTACAATAAAACCATTAAGTTGTATGTAGCTATTTTCTAACGAGTTCTTAACCCATTAATTATATTTTATTGTATGTAGTTATATTTCGCAAGCAATGGAATTAGTGCTTACTGGCTATGTTTAAGACGTCTTCTTTCGTCTAATTAAGTGCGATGTCAAACGTTGACATACGTGTCTGCCAGTATAATCTACCATCGATTCAAAGTATTATTAATCTGTTACGACTAGGGGAAGTACGTACAAAATGACATGGTGTTTTGTTTTTTAATCATATTTATTTATTTAACGTAATTATAATCAGTCTCATTTGTTTTGACTCATCTTAAGTTCATTGGCTATCAGTAACACAGTATTTTAATTAAGTAGGAACTATAATAAAATATATAATAAGAAAAAATGTAACCAATGACAAAAACCATTTTGTCCATATACTACGGACAAAATGACATACAAAGTAAAGACATAATGACATACTAATATTTTAAGAACACAATTCACAAATAAATCGTTTGGCCTTGTTTGGGACATCACCACATGAAGCATGAGCCCAAAGAGAACAAATCATACATCGTAACCAACTATCACCGGGCTTAGAACGGGAAAAGAGATCATTGTAATAAATGCAAGCCGCGTTGCTATCGTCGTCTTCTGTCTCTCATAAGAAATCTTCACTTCCTGAGCTATCATCTATCGGAGCAGTTGTACGCTGCCTCGAAGCTCCCAATCTCTATGAAGGAAATCAATATGGAGTGACGTACGCGTCAATCCAAAAAGTCGTGTTTCTAAAAACTTTATGTCTTCCACTAACTCCTGCTCAATTTCAGTTGAAAAAGTTTTTTTGAATCTTCCTAATCATTTAGAGTTAGACTCCAAATTATTGTTCGTATTGAGTGCATATCTTCTAAGCGTTGCCTGAGGACTACCAAATGTTTTTGCGGCCAATTCCCATGCCATTTTTTTTTATTCCACGCTTCAATAGCCTTAATCATGGCATCTTGGCTCCAAGACTGCCGATTTGTTTTTCTTTCATAGTTTCTCGGCATATCACCTAAACAAAATGATAAATATTAATTAACAGAACCTTTACGGGAAAAATGACATACCATGTCGTTTTGTCCATTGTATATGTATGTCATTTTGTCCAAATGTAAACGAAGACTAATTAAAAATCATAATTCTATCAAACAACTAATAATTGCAATAAAGTTAACTGAAATCACTGGATACTGTCAAAATTCATCGATTTTAATAGAAATAATTACAAAATAGCAAAAACTAACTCACCAAAAAACAGGAGAAAACCAATGTAAAATAAACTTTTGTAGGCACGAAACACATTCGAACCTGTTACTGTAACGCGACTGTGGCAATGGCGCTCAACATCTGACAGGATTTTAAATATGGCTGCTGTCACATGGTATAGTGGCGGGGACATCGCTAAAGCCCACCAATTTTGAAATAAGGCGACTATGTCATTTTGTCCATATATGTCATTTTGTACGTATTTCCCCTACTATATATTTTAAATTTCGGTTGAGGTTGTCTATTTTAAAATTTAACTTAACCTACATTTTAAAAAAATATGCGCTTATGATAATTTTAGGCTATACTAGCTATAGTAAAGTTCAGAATAATATACCTAATATATTTCGAAAAATATGTTATGTTATGTATATTTTAATAAGTTATTTTTTATACATGACGCGTGTAACTACATACCTATTTCTATTACATTACAACGAAACATTAAACTATTTGCAGTTCTACATTATGATTTAAGGAATTAATATGACGCCTGCTTGCAGCAATTATCATCATTGAATCAGTCTTCAGTAATCATATTTAGATGTTCCGCTCATGACAACTTCTTTGTGTGCGGCGATGTTTGATTCGATACCTATATATTGGCAAAGTGTGTTCTAGATCAACGACACGAAACGTGTGAGGTATCAGAGCGGTCTGTTTTAAATTCAATTTGTAATAAAACAGAAGATATGTGGGAAGTTCAATGATTTTAATTAATAGTCGTGTCCAGAAATGGTGAGGGCGATTCGATACAATTCGCGCGTAGACGACACTCGTAACACAGTAAGTAAAAGAAAATTGTTCACCGGACGTTTTTTGTTATTTTTGCCGAATACTTGGACTTGTAAATTGAAATTAAAGGATTTTTAATACTCTTTGACGTAATAGTACCTGCTAATTAATTTAATATAATTAAAGATAATATATTTGACGTATCAAACTGTAGCAACTGTAATTTTCCAGAAACAATCAAATTATCAACGGTTTTTTTTTTAAATTAATTTAGTAAGTCAATCAATTAACTGTTTGTATACCAGCTTTATGTAAAAGCTAGAGCGTGCAACTCATCTAAATATTTTATATAGTTCGACGTGGAACTCGACTGGCACGTTGAATTAATGGCTAGGATTCGAGTTGCGATACTGCAATCATTATTCAGGGCTAAAATAAATTGAGATATCCAATTGACCATTGATTACGAATGACACAACTTGATTAATTACGATCTAAGGTAATTATATTTCACAATACTAAATTTATATACTTCCATATAAATATTGTGATGGGAAAAGATATGTTTGCTTGTAATAATTGATAAACTCAATAACTACTTGTATAATTATTATAACATGAATGTTATTAATTCTTTTACCATTGATAATCTATTTCATTCCGAAGTATCTATGGCTATTAAACATCGCTATAACTATGCGGTAGTAATATATAGGTAACACGGGTAAAGCCATAAGGGTATCATAAGGTCTTTAAAGTATATAGTATCCTTTATGTAAGTTATGTTTTTGAATTTTTTTATTTACACCAACTTTATAAATATTCATACGTGAGATAGTATGCTTATTAAGAAATGTTAAAGACTACAAAACCTTACAAGATAAATATCAAGCGATCTAACAAACTTTGAATCGGTACCAAAATATAACGAGGATAGAAATCGCGAGGCGCAGGTAGTCTATGTGTTTATTTTTAATTCACAAAGCGAATATGTTGTTGTAAAAAAAAAGGTTAGTTATCCGACACGTGCATTAATGAGTTATCTTAGTCCAGCTTAACATTTCAATTAAGGCGATTAAGAAATTAAACGTAATGAGTGAATTGAGGCGCTGATTGTGAGCGGCTTCGGTACAAAGAAATAAAATAATCAGTAGCGTTTTGGGTCCGAGCATATGTCATATGTCATCTTTTTCAAAACGATTAATATTGAAGTTATTTTACGTTGTATTGATGATGGTTGTTAATTGTTATGAGTATTAACGTGTGAATATGAGAGCCGTTTTAACATTTTTCTTTAAAGTTATAATATATTTTGTATTTCTAATTTAAAAAAAAAATTACTACAAAAAGTTAACCCCAACAACAACTACTAACTATAGACATTTATCAATTTAAATCTTTTAATTCGAAAACTTTAAGGCGACAGCAAAACTATTTGAGCATACCTACATATCGCAGTTATTTAAGCTCTCTTGTATTGTTTCGACATTATGTGCTAATTTAACAGAAGCATGAAATAACTGGAATAGAAACAATACTTTGGAACACCTATTTTGATGTATAAACCGAGTTACGGCGACGTAAGGCATCCACGAAGCATCTCATTAAAGTGACATGAAAACGAGCTACTTATACGGCAATCGGTAAATGGATAGTTACCTTGTTATACATTGTTTCAGATGGAGCTTCTTTCCATACATACAGACGGTAATTGGAGGACGCAATTGTATCTGTATACGGATATACTCCAAAAACGCAAGTAAAAACTGGCGCAAAATACCTATGCGAAAGGTCCGCGGCCTTACCATATGAGATGACAGCGCGTTCGCGAAGCCAGAAAAGAATGATACAAAAAATAATTACGCCCATTGATCGAGACTCATTAAAATGAACCAATAGCCGTCTTCGGAATTGGAATACAAAAGGAAAACACTCAGCACAATTTGCTCCGGCGCCGCCGATTGCCCTTTCTTATTGTTATAATTCGAGTCAGCTACCGCTGGATTCAATTAGACAACCCGTTACCGATATAAGAGATTTTAATGGATTAATCTATTGAAGAAATTATTTTCTGATAACATATTTTTATATAATGCTGTTGGATTTAAATTCAAAAGGGCACAATATTCGTAATTTGTATAAGAAACCTGTTCAACGAAAATTGTAGTTGACCTGACTTTTGCTGAAATTACCGTAATGTTTAAAACAACTTTAATCATATTGTATTACAATGAGATATAAATATATAAAAAAAATTGTAAGTTATATTTCATGAAATAGTATTAAAAATGGACTTTAAAAGGAACAAAAGGATCATCTAGAACAGCTTGATGTTTGTGTGTGTCGTTCAATAATGGACACAACAGTGTAGATTACACATACTTAATGAAGCTACTAAAACATATTTTTTGCTGTAATCAGTATCTTACCGGATTCGCGTATGCGTTACACATACGGTGGCACTCTCGAACGATATTTTACCTTTTTAATGTGAGCTTAACTTATCGCTACCATCGCTTTATGTGCTCACTGTAATGAGCCCCTTCATGTCGTTATTAATTTTATACCTGTTTCGACCATGTTTTAGTGTCTCGTGGCGCTTAAGACTGATATCGTCTGCTCCCATCAAATGCATCGTTTCAACTAAAGTATTTGCACTAAATTATGTTAATTAGTAATGTCTGTTGTAACACTCTTAAGCGGTAATGCGCTGCTAAACCTGTAAATACTTTACGATTATTTGCTAAGCAGTAACATACTACCTTTCTTATTTTATATGTCATAAAATTTTGAAATACTACGTATATATAAAATAAGAGTTAAAGTACCAATCGCCCTTTGAATTCAGTGAGTAATATATTTTTGAGTCGTGTTATTTATTACTGAAGTAATTTATTTTCCAAATAGCTTTAATTAAAATACTCAAAGATAACTACTGTACTATTAATAAGTGCTTTTAAAATTGCCCGTACCAATTCTTTCCCGTCGATTACTCGGCATCAATTAAAGCAAATTATAAAGCAGCTAACTTTAGGTCATTTAGTTAGTAATTTCATTTAATTGCGAAACGAAGTTCTTATTATGAATCGAGTGATGATCATAGCTTAATATCTCTATACAAAAATATGTCCATTAGCTCAAATTAATTGCGACTTCAAAGTAGTATTGTTGTCAACCCATGTCCAGGCAATTGACAGTGTAATTATGGATTCTCATCACCTCGCTGAAACAGAACCGATCACGTCCTTGTCGGAGATAAAAAGCGGTAATGTTAGTTAGTAGGATGGACAAGAGGTCCGGCTGCTTTTTACCGGTCCCGTATCAATGGAAAGCTGAATGGACGCGGCCGTACAAAAAGTGGCGTGCCGCGTGTCGCCATTAGTATGTGCGGCGAGATCTCAGCGTGAGCATTAATTTATTGGCAAAATTGTATTGAATAATGCACGTGAAGCTGGCAGTTCAATTTCTTGGAGAGCACGCGCTCCCTTCCTGTCCGTGCCGAAATTGTAGTTTAGAGGATGTCATGGAAATGCCTTCAATTTTCAATTTTTCAAAATAAATTTTATATTTTATTTTACTTATCAAAAATATTTTTATATTTTTAGAGCTAGTACATAATTATATAAAGAAATGAAGTTTGCTACGGCAATATTAATTTTATGCATTCAATTTTAAATATAGAAAGTAAAAAGAAACAATGAACGTTACAAAGATTAAGTGCATATCATTACTACTAAACTTATTATTTTATTTTATATGATTTTCAACATTTACACAATACACGGCGTATTAATGCTACACTTTTCTCTAAATCTATGATATTTTCGTCTTAAAAAATTGTAGTTCATCTGAAGAATAACATAATAAATATATGTAACGATGATTAATATACGATTATAAATAATGCACAAGTACCTACATACTACAATAATTAATTTTCATATTCTGTCAATACACAACAACATTAATCAATATTAATGTTTATTTTTTAATATTTCAATGTAATTGTTTTATTTAGCAAATAATTTACATTTTTTTTATATTTCTAAATTTAATCATCGCTAAAATACTACGGTTTCGGTACCTGTGTGTATTTTAATAACTACGAGTATATAAGTAAAATTTTAACGGTCTTAGGTGAGAAATCTTAATCACAATGAAGTTGTCATACCTATACAATTTAAAGTCATTAATACATAGAATGAAAATAAAATGTAAGCTTTCATTAAATTTTAATAAGAATAAACATAAAAAATAAATTTAAATTTAATTATGAAAATTGTAATAGTAACAAATTTACAGTTTAAGTAAAAAAGTTCAGTAAATATAGATTTTATAATATGTATATTTTCCTATTTTTGAACCGAAATCTTGAGTATTCTGTAAGATTTACGTAATAAAACATAAATTCGGTAACTGTATTTGTTCAACGCATTACAAACGGACAAATTATTAAGTCAATGAAATTTAAATTTATTTTCTGAATTTAAAATATTATGAATGAAACATTACCACCTAAAATTTTATTCCTTACTTTTCAAGTTATCCGACTTAAGTATCGTCATAGCAATGTTGAGAAAGAAAAACTAGCACCTGAAACATATGAACAAAATTACTCTAAAAACGGCAAATAAAACAACACGAAAAGGACTGCAAATTGTTGGAGGGTGGTTTTCATTTAAATAAAATAATTCTTTTATGAAAATTTACGTATGTTCTGTGCCATTTTTTAAATGTTCACCACACATGGCGCAATTCGTCAGAGACATTTGGTAAACGCAAACTTTGATTAAGACTACTGATAGTGGAGAGATTTATGAAATTAATTTAAGCGGATAAACGGATGAGCGAAATTGATAATCTTAACTAAAGAGCAATCGAAATTTAAAAGTTGCTTCGTTTATTATTTTATTTATTTAATTGAATGTCGAAATTCAAACGGAGATATTTAAACATTAATATACGTTGATGCTATCAAAAAATGAGATAGCTATCAAATTCACAATAACATTTGACTATATATATATATTGTATTCTAAGCATAATATTTAAATGTCTTGCTTAGAATAATGAAATATTTAGTAGAAATGAAATAATTAATATTATAGAGATGAATTAATAAATAGTGGTTTGGCCGGCTACCGGATATTCGGCAAGCTACTAGGCCGGAACACCGGATATCTGGCAACCGGATATTCGGCCCTTTATCGCGTTACATGATGCGATCAGTTTCATCAGTTTTTGATCAGATCACTTAAAAACTCTTACGACGAATCTTCTTCTGACAGTAACAGATACCCGCAGCAGTACCCGCAGTTGTTAAAGTTTGCTAGAATTTATCTTTCAGCAGTATGGCAGTATGGTTTACAGCAAAAAGTTATTTTCAGAAGCTGGTCTTGTATACGAAGCCTAGGCGGAGTCGCCTCTTACCAACTAATGCGGAAAATTATAAATAATAAATAAACGTCTCGCACTCAACGGCCCCAAGTAGGATGTGAATCCTGTGTCGGGGGTCCGGAAACACACACAATACACAAGCACAAGCGTCCAGACCATGACAAACATCTGTATGGCCTATACAAATATTTTTCATGTGCGGGGATCGAACCTGCGACCGCTAGCGCATCAGCCAGTTGCTGTGACCACTGCGTCAGCGCGTCGTCAATTTCAAAATTTGATATTCATTCACCACATTTTGCCACTTGTTAATTTTGAGTACTAAACTAAGTATCCGGTATCCGGCCGGATAGTGAAAACAAGGCCGGATAGGCCGGATCTTGGATAGTTACCGAATATCCGTTTCATCTCTAATATTTAGTATCCATATTCCATAGTGATAACATGTTTACTTAAACAAGTAAGTTGAAATTATATTGAATAAATGTAATTGTGTATATACATCAGCGGATCTAATAGGTACATTTATTTAAAATAAAAAAAAATTACATTTAAATAAAAATGTACTTACTTTACGTAATGACCTGTTTAATAAAATGTGAAAGGATATATACGAGTACATATCAGATGACCGTGGATGGTCCCAAGTTTGCATACCGTCTGCCAATTGACAACCGATTGACAATAAGCTCTCATTAAGTCTCTTTACAGAGTCCATGCCGGGCGAAATCCTCATTTGTTCCTTTTTACTCATACACTGAAGGACATTGAATTCATGCTTAATCCTTTTCGAACGGAGACTCAAATATCATTAAGATATATGTATTAGCAAGAAAAGGTTAAAATTATTTTGCTATAATCCGCCAACAGCAGAATCTGTATGGTCACACATGTAATTAAAAGCTAAGCACCGCTCACCTTCCCAACCAAGCAAGAAAGCCAAGTTCCCAAGCAAGCAATACCACCACCATTCACATGCACCACCACACAAGACTCTAACACTACTCTCGACGCACGTTTCGCTCCGACACCGGAGCATCCTCAGGAGATATCGACTTTACAATGCTGTATTGTCTAGTGACGTTCGTGGCAAATGCGCGGTCTTATATACCGTTTGTTACCCCTACACCTGTTGCCCCGCCCATTACCCCCCTCCCCCCTGAACCCCTCGCACCCCCCCCCCCCCCCCCCGTCTCCTTCAAACAAACGAAGCAATGGTGAACTTGAAACGTTAACTTGTTCATTTAGCAATTTAAACTCATTATTATTATTATGTTTTATTATTTCTAGTTGTTCCAACATACTCAGTCGAAGCCCTTTATCGCAAGTGTGTAAGATTTTATATGAATGGTCCGATGATAATTTGTGTCCACTATCAAGGAGATGTTTAGCGAAGTGTGATTTTTGGGGTTGGTTGTTCCTAACCGCGGCTATATGTTCTTTGTAACGTGTTTCAAATTTACGACCCGTTTGACCAATATATGTGGCTTTACAGTCTGAACATTCGAGTTTATAAATGCCAGATTTTTGTTTATTGTTTACTTTATCTTTCCCGTTGCAAATGTTTTTAAGTGTATTATTTGTCCTAAATGCTACATGTATATCATGCGCTTTAAGTGTCTTCGCAATACGCTCCGATACTGTTCCAAAATAAGTTAAACTTGATTTGTATTTATTAATTTTATCAGGTGCTGTTGAGTATAAATCTTTTTTGATCCGCATCGATTTTTGTTTTTTTATTATATTATTAACAATGTTATTGTTGTACCCATTAGCTTGTGCCATGTGATAAATTAGATTTAATTCTTTTAAATAATTTTCTTTTGTGAGTGGGATAGATAGCAACCTATGGACATAACTATGGAACGCTGCGAGTTTATGCTGCCAAGGGTGACAGGATGAAGCTGGTATGGTTGTGTCTGTGTATGTGGGTTTCCGGAAAATTCCAAACTGATGTTTATTATTAACGCGGGTTATAGTTAGATCGAGGAAGTTTATTGAGTGATTTTGTTCTAATTCTGATTTGAATTTAATTTTTGGGTGTATATTGTTTAGGTTTTTGACAAATATGTCTAATTGTCTGTCTGTCCCTGTCCAACATATAATTATATCATCTACATATCTGTAGTAATACAGAATGTTGTTATTTTTGACAATATGTTTATTTTCAAAATCATCCATGAAGATCTCTGCCATTAGAGGACTTAGTGGTGACCCCATAGCTAATCCCTCTTTTTGTTGATAAAATTGGTTATTGAATTTGAAGTAATTTTGTTTCATGCATAGTTTAGTTTTAGTTTTAGTTCTCAAAATTACTTCAAATTCAATAACCAATTTTATCAACAAAAAGAGGGATTAGCTATGGGGTCACCACTAAGTCCTCTAATGGCAGAGATCTTCATGGATGATTTTGAAAATAAACATATTGTCAAAAATAACAACATTCTGTATTACTACAGATATGTAGATGATATAATTATATGTTGGACAGGGACAGACAGACAATTAGACATATTTGTCAAAAACCTAAACAATATACACCCAAAAATTAAATTCAAATCAGAATTAGAACAAAATCACTCAATAAACTTCCTCGATCTAACTATAACCCGCGTTAATAATAAACATCAGTTTGGAATTTTCCGGAAACCCACATACACAGACACAACCATACCAGCTTCATCCTGTCACCCTTGGCAGCATAAACTCGCAGCGTTCCATAGTTATGTCCATAGGTTGCTATCTATCCCACTCACAAAAGAAAATTATTTAAAAGAATTAAATCTAATTTATCACATGGCACAAGCTAATGGGTACAACAATAACATTGTTAATAATATAATAAAAAAACAAAAATCGATGCGGATCAAAAAAGATTTATACTCAACAGCACCTGATAAAATTAATAAATACAAATCAAGTTTAACTTATTTTGGAACAGTATCGGAGCGTATTGCGAAGACACTTAAAGCGCATGATATACATGTAGCATTTAGGACAAATAATACACTTAAAAACATTTGCAACGGGAAAGATAAAGTAAACAATAAACAAAAATCTGGCATTTATAAACTCGAATGTTCAGACTGTAAAGCCACATATATTGGTCAAACGGGTCGTAAATTTGAAACACGTTACAAAGAACATATAGCCGCGGTTAGGAACAACCAACCCCAAAAATCACACTTCGCTAAACATCTCCTTGATAGTGGACACAAATTATCATCGGACCATTCATATAAAATCTTACACACTTGCGATAAAGGGCTTCGACTGAGTATGTTGGAACAACTAGAAATAATAAAACATAATAATAATAATGAGTTTAAATTGCTAAATGAACAAGTTAACGTTTCAAGTTCACCATTGCTTCGTTTGTTTGAAGGAGACGGGGGGGGGGGGGTGCGAGGGGTTCAGGGGGGAGGGGGGTAATGGGCGGGGCAACAGGTGTGGGGGTAACAAACGGTATATAAGACCGCGCATTTGCCACGAACGTCACTAGACAATACAGCATTGTAAAGTCGATATCTCCTGAGGATGCTCCGGTGTCGGAGCGAAACGTGCGTCGAGAGTAGTGTTAGAGTCTTGTGTGGTGGTGCATGTGAATGGTGGTGGTATTGCTTGCTTGGGAACTTGGCTTTCTTGCTTGGTTGGGAAGGTGAGCGGTGCTTAGCTTTTAATTACATGTGTGACCATACAGATTCTGCTGTTGGCGGATTATAGCAAAATAATTTTAACCTTTTCTTGCTAATCATGAACTTCCGCAAAGTAACGCCTGATTCTATCCAATATATATGTATTAATAAAATACAATCTTTTTATTTCGCTCATATGGTCAGGAGACCACAAACTTTAACAAAATAAGCTTAACATAATATTAAAATATAATGGTACAAAAAAAAAACTAAATGCAATGAAAGTATAAGCGACATCCTAAGAATCGTATGTTCATCCTATGATATCTTTGGTAAGCTGTTAATAAATAAACAAAATACATATCCTAAGCAGCCTCGCTACTATTTACATTTATGTTCAATTCATTTGTGTTGAAAAAAAGGGGCTCTATTTAAACTGATTAAATTATATCCAATAAAAATACTTGAAATATGTAAAGCTATATAATTATTATAATGAATCAGCGTAAGTATGTCTGGCAAAGGCCTCGTCTCCAAATAGAGGAAGAGTTTGAGATTAATCTACCCATAGAAATATTAAGTCTGTGAATCTACCACTCTGCTCCACTGCCAGGTGGCGGATAATTTTTCTACCGTGAGTAACGATTGCTATTAGAATTCTATGATAAAAACCGGTACCGACGGTTTTATGTGTCATTCATTCTTTCTGCTTTTCTTTCCGTGTGGTCACTAGCAGAGAAGAATAGTTCCGACCTCTTTCTTGCCAAGATGTAAATGTATGATGTATGTCCACTAAGATATGGCTATTTAAAAAAAATATTCCTCCTAAATATTCTCCCGATTGGCTGGATTTTTTTTTCAATCATAAAAATCTTTTTCTAGAGGGACAAAAAAGTGACCAAATTTCAGCGAAATCGGAGATGCGAAATCGATGGGAGTTGGCATAAAACATACAGAGGTTAACGTACACGAAGGATGTTGTGGATTTTGTCGTTATAGAAGCTAAAATAATAAATATTACGAAAAATTACAGTTTTCAAATACACAGCCATAAAAATTAGTTCATAATCGTATAACTTTTTTAAATCAACATAACTTTTTTTAAACGAAGCTTTATACTTTTAAGTGTTTTAATAACACCATATTTTTTTTCAAATTTTTAAATTAGTATTTAATACTAAAATATTTTTTTTTTGTGTGATATACTGTCTCAAGCAGCGTTGCGCTCTTGCCGTAGAGACCGTGCGGACCTATTTTCGGGGTTAAATAAAAACTATAAATAATAGAGATAGAATTCCGGAAATCAAAACTTTCATTTTGAAAAATTTTTCTTGTTTAAGGATATTTTTTTACAAAAATTCTTAAATATTAATAGTTTTTAAGTTATTTACTCATCTCTCTCTTCTACTCATCTTTTTCTTCATCTTATTTTGTTACGAACAATTGCAAATTTTTATGTGCCAATAATGCTCAAGACACCTTTTTCTCTAGAAAAGACGTCATTCCGAATCGAATGAGCTATCCCAATATTTTTAGGTCCAGGAACAAGAGTTTACCCGTTTTTAACTTGTTGACTGGACAACTATGGCGTAATGGACATTGTAGCGTCGGGCGCGCTGCGGTAAATTTTGCAGCGTGCTAAAGACGTTGTAATTTTTGTCGAAAATGAAAAACAAAAAAATGGAAATGTAACCTACATTTTCATTTTACATAACACAACACACAAACAATACAAACAACAACACAACAATACAAACATACTTCATAAGTTTAATCCTACACATTTTTTCGATATCTGTCACGAGAAGAAAGAAAATACCAAAAAACAAATTTCACTACCAAAATTTTTAGCTTTTTCGATCGATATCTCAATAACAAACCCTTTAACCCTGTTTTCAAAATAGCGGAAAATGCACATAGGAAATCATGGTCGACAATTTGAAGTTAAAGTTTTCTAGACACCCCCCACGTAATATCAAAAATTTTGCCTTATCGGTTCACATGAATTTCTTACCCGTTTTTTCCGACGTAATGCCTGGACTAATCACAACATTAGATTTAGCGCCCACTTATCCGGGGCGCCGTGCATTAACTCCCCTCCAGCTGTGGCCTTAACTGTTATGTGTATATATGATTTTATAATAGACATCGTAAATAGCGAGCATGCAAAATGTAATTTTCCTAAAGTAAATGCAGACAAAATTCATAGATCATGGAGTATGATTAATAATTCCCAGAGGCTTCAACTTATTCAAAGTAAAGCAACATATCAATATCTTATTCCGACAACTTACGAGTACATTGTAATAATGAAAATGAAGCTATAGCCAAACGGATACATTTTTCTCATGATTACGCCGCAAACGTTGGTCATTTCTTGACATGACACTGATGAATATGCACTTTACGGAGGCGTTTAACTCCTCACCTCGAGAACAGTCATGTCGTTACTTTCTACAGTATAACTGATGAGAAAATGAGAAGTTACGAAATATGCTTTGTACCAGATAGAGACCAGGGTTGATCAACAATTCAAAGAATATTGAAATGGTCAATGTGTTATAACGTGTTATAACCTATATTTATAACTTTTAAATTAAACAGGGACCAATAGAAAATAGAATCTGATCAATATCCTCCCGTGGAATAGATATCATAGTGATAAAATTACATAAAAATAGAGTACCTACCTACTTACAAAGCCTCTTATGTTATATTTAGACGAAAGAACTGGAACCATGGTAGCTCTACAGCCGGTTGTGGAAAAACCTGACTGCACCGAAAGATGACCAGTTATTTGTCAAAAATAAAAATTATATCCTGATTATTATTTCAAGTGGGAAAGACGCCCGGCATCCGTTGTCGGAGCGATACAGGCGATAAAGCGACAATAAAATATATAAATAATTCATACCGGGAACACGAGTATTGATTCGTAAGAACGTGTCTCAAATGTTTTATTGTCGATGGTATTAATAAATGGGGCAGATGCGCTGCCCCGTTGTTCTTGCTGACACGATTGCGTCCCGCTTGGCAGTTCAATTAATAAAAATCAAATAACTCATCTGTATGCATAAAACAAAATGGAATAAGATTGCTTTACGAATAAGAGTTTTATTTACGAATGCAAGATGACTTTTAACAGAAAGCTAATACCTATATGAAGACGGGTGTTAATCCCGTTCCTTTCTTATTTAAATTATGTTATGACATTTATATAAATTAATATGAAAGTAACAATTTTCACTGCTATAGCCTAAGCTGTTGCATTGCATTTTGTAATGTCAAAAGATTTGGTTTAAGTATTTTGGAAAATCAGTCAAAGTATGGTAATTATTGTTTCAAAATTCTAATATAAGTAGCACTGTTGCACTATCTGCCTTCTACCTAAAGTCCTCCATCTTATTGTTAGTAGTAGCTTTTAAGTGTACCTACTTTTTTATTTGGAAGTAGGTACCTATTTAAAAAGGAAACCTTGAATATAAATGTTTAATTTAATGTTTTTATTTTTTTTGTAGTAAATATTTGTTCATCTGTGTTCAATAATAAAAATATGATGGACGATCAGCAAAAAGTATAACTTGTCACAGGCAATCATTTATTATGGATGCGATGAAAAAAATAAAAATTAAGTTTGGTATTCAATGTCGAGTACTTACCTACGTTCATGCTAGTGAATTTCTTGTATTGCCACGTGAAAAAAAAAAAAACAAAGTTATCCAATATAAAATATCAGTAAATCGTCCAATGAGAGGCGCTGAATGGGGTGAGCTACCGTTGTAGGCGGATCCAATATTTCGCCTTTCTAGGACATTTCTTGTGCATGTCTCATTAATGTACATTTTATTACATTTGTAACTGGTATTTTATTTATGTCTGAATTTTCAATATAAATCGATATCATGTTTATTCTTGGATAGTATTGATTGTAATGACAACTATACGTACATAGGTATACGTATGTCTGATTTCACAAGAATAATAATTTATTATTAAAATATTTTACAGATACCTATATTTTACATGTGTCTTAGAACATTTTTTTTAATTTTAAAATGTTTTTATTACCTCTGATTAGAAACTTTAAAAAAAAACTGAACTTTCAGTTAAGTCAGGAGTAAGTAAATTTTGCAGGCAACCTATATTCATCAACCTAACACACTCTCAGATAGACAACTGTACAATTTGCTATTTTTTACAAAGTAATTACCAAATCTATATTTTTATCTCCATATACAATTGTAAGTATTTTGTTTAATAATAGTATGCTTTGTTCTTTTTTTTTTTTATTACTTTCACTTTCGTTTAATGTTTTCTATACTTAAAATTAAATTTTATGAATAGCATAGGAGCGTCGGCGTCGTGCGTCGCAACCGTATTGGTTCATTCGCCATTAAAAAATTGTCTTGTTTACCTTCCATGAATAAACTTAATCATTTAAGTTCTTATACTGACTTCATGTCGTTATCAGATCCTTGTAAAAATCTCACTAACAAATACAAGCATTTGCAATCTTTTAATAGAATGTAGAGTCCCATCTGCAAAGTAATCATTTGTAAGTTTATAAATAGAACTCGAATTAAACTTATTTACATACCAATCTACGCAATTTACAAATGTATGACCATCCATCAAATAAACGATTATAAGTTAAGATGAAAGCCGCCGCGGCACGAAGATTTGCTCCACAAAATGTCAACAAGACTTCTCGCCGACAAAGGCCCGCCTCGGCTGGGCATGCACGGCCCGCAACGGTTATTTTAAAATAATCGGTTAATTGCGCACCCTTAACGAGACTGTGGAAAATGATTGCCTCATTGCTTGCACTTTTTCCTACCATTTTTATGTACTGTTGAAATTTTAAAATAAAATGAGTTTATATTGCAAGTAAAACAGAATTATTTTAATTCTGACACATTAATAGTCTCTCTCATCAGCTGCACGAACGAGACGTTAATTCTGGTGTGATAAAAATCAGTATCATATTTATAAAATCATGTAGGATCTAAAGATCTCTTCTAATGATTTATACAGAGTAAATTATAGAGAGTACGTTAGTACTAAATTATATTAGTAGCTAGTACAATTTTTTACCTTAATTTAAATAAAAAATATATATCTATGTATTATATGTATATGAAATATAAATATATGATATAAACAAAAAATACTCTACTCCTTTACTACGACTACGAAAAAAAAAGATATGGTAGGTTGTCTATAAATACGTATCACTATAAGATATAACTATATAAGGCCTTACATTGAATGTATTGTATGTACAATAAAATAAAATAAAAATTCTTCAATATCTTAAGTATGCATATAAAATTAGTATCAGCGAGTATAATTACGTACTGTAAAACGATTGCATGTTATTAAATACATATATTAAATTAATATCGCTTAAACGAATCTCAAAACACCATTTAATGTAGTGTTATCCACAATTATACTTTTTAAATAAAACTGAATACCATTTTTATGAAAGGTATATGAATATTCAATATTTTGTTCTGCATGCTTCATATCTGAAAGGAGCAATAAGCTCTCATTTGTCGATAAATATTAAAATTTGCATACATTTTCAAGTTGGACCACACACGGGGCGGCTCGTTTGAGCTGCCCACGTAACTGTGCGGTGCTTTTACGGTTTACTGCTCATCTGTGACGACACCCTGCTTCATCTTCGAGTTGATTACACGTAATTATGCATTGATCTATAAAAAAACCCTAATTATGTGTAAAAATATCAATAATTATTTGTAACATTTAAATGTAATGCAAGCTTCTTTACGAATAATATACATAAAACACAAAAGTTATTATATATTATAGGTACAGATTATTCTTGTGACTTACAAAATATTAATAATTTTAATATGAAAATACAGAATATACCTATTTAATTTTCTTTTATACAACAAGAAGATTGACAGTAATAGGGAATTCAAAATCAGATTTAGGTATGCAAATATAAATCCTAAATAATTTGTTGCATATTTAAGAAATCATCACTAAATAACGGCTAAGCCAATTCTGGCTGGTTGGATTTTTTTTTTCTTTTATGTTTATTGTCAAGATGTATCTTACAAAAGAAAAATTTTGAAAAATAAATTAGAATAGTCATAATTTTGTTGATAACAATATTATGGATATTAGAAAATTATTAACTTAAAACATATTTTAAAACAATGAGGTCGCATTTACTTTATGCAAATTTATTTTGCCGATAGTAAAAATTTAATGGATTTTCTTAGTTACATTAACCAAGAAAAGTTATGAGGCGTTCAACGGAACGACATAAACACTGAACTTATCAGCATATAAACTTTTCGTGTTAATCCATCCAGTAGCAATATAAGTGTAATGAAAAATTGTTACGAGCGAACATAAAATGTACATTTTCGAAGTCTGTGACTGAACTATACACCAGCAGATCTGAGATAAATATCCGCAGTTTTAGATGTACTGATAAAGGTTAATTTGCCACTAAAACGCGCTAAAGGAAGGATCATAAGACGGAAGATAAAAGAATGAAAATTAATTACGCAGATAATATTTTAGTAGTTGAAACGATGAAACTTGATCCTAAAGTATTTCAATTTAAAGTTATGCAAAAGCAAATGCAAAATAACATAAATTTTGATGACAGATAGCGGATTCATAGTAGGTAATCATATCAAATATAGTATGTATATATATGATTACATTTACATTTAATACCTATATAAAAATAAGGTCTCAGTTGGTATGGAACCCTAAAAAGTGAGACTATGACTTCGAAAGAAGACATATAAAGAACTTTTATAAGTGAGTTATTAAAAATGAAATGAAAATGTAATTATCTTAATATTATTTAAAAATATAATTACTAAAGAAGGTAAATAGATAAGAATAGTTAGATATTTATCTCAAACGCAAAAGTATTTTTTTTATTTAAAATAATTGTTGGTGATATACTTACTATACTTACTGTAAACGACCCACTGCTAAGCAGCAACCTCTTCTCCAATGAAGAAGAGTGGTTGGAACTTACTTGTTCACGCTACTCCAATGCGGGTTGCTATATTTATATATGTGCTGTACATGTCTCAGATTTTTTTTCAAAACACGAGGTTCCATCACGATAATTTTTTATACTCGATACACGAGATAATATCTGACTCAATGTAATTTCGTTACGAATACTGACAGTAAAATCTTAAACTTAATCCTTACTTATCTAACTACCTGTACAGTTTATAGTGCTGTTGATGTATTTTCTAAAGTTGACCCACTGCATCCACTTATTGAAGTGTTAATTACTAAATCAATACGACTTAATTACAATTTCTCAAGTGTATGAAAAGGTGTATTTTTCAATTCTTTATTAAATGTAGTATTTACGATTACCCAGATAATGTTAACTGGAATTCAGAGTTGAAAAGTCACTTAACGTTAAATGTTATGATATGTTAAGTAAGTTTTATGAATTTTGAAATAATGTTATTGATCAGCTTAAGTTTTAAGGCTAAGAATGGTTAATATACAACTTTATTTAATAAAGATCGCCGTGAATGTCATGAACATTTTTGGATTACATTTAAATTAATTAACTTACCTACTCTTCCTTCTTTCACGTCGTCATCTAAAATACAAACTTTTAATAATTTTTGACAGAGTGAAGCGATTTTGATGAAATAAAGACTAAATATTACCTCAGGATATGTTTTATGACTTTCATGCTAAATTTTTTACTTGCGCTTTGTACTTTAGCAGTGATGCGTGTTCAAACAAACAAACATACAGACATTTCTATAAATTATATAAATATATATAATTAGTATTTTAGACCCACTATAAAATATTTCGTCAAAAAATTCTGAAAAAACAAACAGTTGAAATTTACAATTTTATTATAAATAGGTATGTATATCTCGTGGCTATATCGTAGAATTGGCCACATCATGAAATGCTTGAGAATTTCATAAAGTGGTCGCATTTCATGATGTGGCCAACTCAATTTGACCAGATCATTAAATCACCACCACAATCATCATCATAAATGTTTCACGATTTTGTCATCCACGATTGGAAATGAAAATAGATTGTCCATGAAATATATAGGTTAAGTTTTTTTTTCTTGAATATAAAAATCCAGAATATCTTAGGTTAGGTTAAATTTTATTTTGCTTGAATATAATAAATTTCTTATCAAAAGTTTCCATAATGTCATATTAGGATAGCCAGTAATAGTCCAAAGGCATTTTTTTGCATGATCACCCTACTATCCTTTATTTGTTTTATAAAGTTTTACCGGTGGGAGGGATGCGCTGTGCCGCGCTCCCGGCTGCATGGGTACCACCATATTGCTTGTTTCTTCCGGGAAACAGCTTGCCTATCCAGAGACATAAGGTGTTAAAGCCTCGGTGCCTGTAATTACACTGCCTGTCCTGCCCTTCTCTCCGAAACACAGCAAAGCTGTTTCACGGGAGAAACAAGCGAGCAATGTTTCTACTCGTAGAACATGTCATTTACCTTAATATTGATTTCCATGTACCAATGCTATATCTATAATTATTGTGTTAACTTTAAAACTGCTGGTAAAAACCTTAAATAAACAAAATAAAAATAAATTAAACATAAATTTTAAGGACTTTAGCAATCGAAAACTCAACGATACCAACCAGAAATTGAACCCAAGGCACTCCGATACGATTCATATTTGTATACAAATAAAATATTTTTAGGTATATTTAACATACTAATGAAATATACAGCAAAAGATAAGTTTTATTCAGATTCTACTTGTAAATGATTTTGAATAGAACTATATTGATGAACATAAATATGAAATAATCTCTTCGATTCCACAGTAACAATTGATATATTGTAAGAGGGCATTGTATTTGATGATGTCACAGGTTTCCTTCCTTTGTGTAGTTGCAATGAATAAATTGAATGACAGCAATTGCTCACATCGTGACCGTGGGATGGTTATATACAAGCCTTTTAACCGTGGGAAAGTAGTAACGATAAAATTGTTAACTACACCTGATATAAAATATATTTTATTATAACTATATATAGTTAAATTCTTAAAAACGCCTGTGTTATTCATTTACAGTAAATAATTCCTTCAAGGGAGAATAATCATTTAGATAAGATATATAGATAATTTAAATGGGAGAGGTTTCGCAATAGGAGTTAACGGTAAAATAGAAAGTAAAAAAAAAGGAAAAAAATGTAAGATAGGTGTATATTGTAAAATATAAATAGCGATATGGTGTCTGTTGTAAAACGTAAGTAGTGATATGGTACCTGTTGTAATCTACATAGCGAGTAAAGTTTCAAATTACTTAGTTGATTGATTGACTCATTGCCCCATTTAAAATTAGTCGAAAGCGCGTTCGACACGCGTTTAGTTTTGATATCCACCAGATTAGTTGAAGTTGACATAGACGGTGACTGCTTCGATCCTTATAGTCCGGTCAATTTAGACATAAAATACCATTACAAATATTGGTCAGTTTACCATTACAAATAAAGTTTTAAGAATCCCCATCGATCCTATGTGTGCTTCAAAAGTAATTCGGGGTCAAAATTTGGGGTTTTTTAGATTTTTCTCGAAAATGGTAACTTTAAAAAAAAACATCAAACCAAAATTGTAGATCTTAAGATTCTCTACAAAAATGGTTTTCATGATTTTTTCCTAAGAGTTATCATTCCTGAGATATCGCGATTCTAAGAGTTACATTATACATGATATATACCTACATTTAATTTAATAATAATTGATATGATAGACATTTAAATGTCTATATTGACCGGATTGTTAGTGGTAGCGTGTTTTTTATATATAATTTAATTTTATTTAATGTAACTTTTTAATCGTGAAATAATTTTAAAATCCGTTTATTAGTTACAGAACTTATTGATTAGGTACCAACAATTTATTTGTCTTTATAGATAGTAATTTGTATTAGATTAACATAATTATAACAGACCTCAAAAACGAAGGAAACTTTTCTATCGACTGCATTCTACGTTGCATGTCATCTTCAGGAATTGAGAACTTAATTTATTTGCTTGTAGTATAGTTTCATATAAATATGAAAATAACGAATAGTAACAGTGGAGGTCTTTTGAGGTTTATTATTATTGCGGAAACAAATTTTAAGCTAATATATATTATCACAATTTATTTCAGACCGAGATATTACGAATCTTTTTATTATATGTATGTAAATCATTCTTCAATCAAATTATACGTTCAAGTAATTCTCCATCACAAATTGAAATAAGTAGATATCTACTACGCACATTATTTTGTTCGTTCGTTTTTGCTTGAAATACAGTAACCCTCAGTCAGAATTAATTTATTCTCGAATACTTGAGGGTAATCATAATTTCATGTAATACGAGATTCAGAAATTACCATACGTGAACCTACTCGTAAATTACGTACCATCAATACGTTGTCTGACTGTGTACGATTTCGTTATTATAATAATTATTATCTCCGCGTTTCTAGGACAAATATACTAGAATGAATAATAATATATGGGCATGTAATATATAGATAAATAATTTTAATTCATTGCTAAAAATGTGTTGAGTTACGTAAATGTATAAATTAATTTAATATTCACTGTAATTTGTACAAAAATACCACTCCCAAATTATATCATCGATTATTTCGTTAAAGTTTATAACTTACTAAAGCAACTTGGATATGTAAAAAAAAAAGTAAAAATTCCATTATACAGTATGACTGGTAAGTCACTATCAATATTTAAGGAGAATACTCGGTACATGATTCTCATTCGAATTATGTAAAAAAAAAAAATAGGTACTTAATTTTTGACCAAATTTTCTTAAATTTCAATTCAAATAAATGAAGCGTTGACACTTTTCCAGTCATGACGGCGGCACGTGCACAGGTGTTGTACTGTGCCGCTTGTTCACATCTCAAAATTGCCAAATTTCACATCATTTAACTAGTCAACAAAGTTGCTTAAACGAGTAAAATATCTTAGTATTTTTGAGAATAATGTACCGAGTATTCTCCTTACATATTGATAGTGACTAACCAGTCCCCTGTATAAAAGGAAATATTCCGAGGACATCTACGTATTCTTATCAAATTATTTTTAACACATGTAGTAGATTGTAGATGAATCCTTTTGCCCAACAGTAAAGATAAAAAGGCGTTTGCCCAACTGTGAGCATAAACATAAGGACTACATAAAATAATATATAAATAAATATAGGTAAAATGTAAATTCTTATATAAAAATAAAAAATAAATAAAAATAATACTTAAAATTCCTACAAGCCAAACAATTACAAAAGTCTTTTTTTGGAATAGAAAGAACAACTTAGGCATGGTTTCAAAAGACAAGGGACGTGCAAAATAAATGACATTTAAGGACCTACCGTAATGACAAAGTCATGAATATGCATATTTGCTCAAAACCTATATATAGTAAGTCGGTAACAATAGATCATTGTTATTTTTAACCCTTTTTTTGCAATGTCGAACAAAAAGAGTATTGATTTCTGTCAATAAAATTTATGAATATTCAAATATAACAATTAGAATAATCAATATTTGCTTTGATTTCGTATTTTTGTTAAGTCATATTTCGATCATTACTTCGCGCAATCTTTGGTTCTCCCTATGGTTGTGAGAAAACTGATTTGAAAAGAGGGTTGAAGTATATCATCAATACTTTTTTAAGCACCTGGGCTTATAATAAAAAATTTAACGTACCTATTAATATAATTTTATTATTACTTCGTCAACGTGCTCTGTCCAACAATAAAATATCGATGTTTGTATTTTCTATCACAGCCTTGACTGGATTGGCCCTGACAGAAGCGAGTAAGATAATGATGATAAAAACATCTCGCTTTTGCAAAGAAACCAAACGATAATTTTGTTAACAATAAATTATTATCGCACTTGTAACACAAGTCCGTTTCTAAATCATTTATACTCCATACTGTACTGTACTGTATCAGCCTGTAAACCACCCATTGCTGAGCGAAGGCCTCTTCTCCATATAGAAGAAGGGTTGGAGCTTAATTCACCACGCTGCTCCAATGCGGGTTGACGGATAATTTCCCTATAATGGGTAACGATCGTTAGCAGGTGTCTATGATAACAACCGGGACTGACGGCTTTACGTGAGCACGTAGGGGACACGGTGGGGAGAACCACAATGACTTACACCCAGATCGGAAACAAATATTTGTACAAATACATATATCTGTCCCGTGCGGGAATCGAACCCGCTACCGCACTGGCGCGCGGCGTTGAGTTGAGGCAACTACTCGAACCACTACACCAGAACGGTCGTCGTTATACTCCATACAATTGCCTTAATTCTTAAGCAATGTATGTCACTAAGATTTAATTAGTTAATTACTTAAATATCTCTCGAGCTCATCTCACCCTTATTTTATGATTAATAAGCTTTTTTGGCTCATAAAAACTAGGGAAATTGCCAATAATCTTAAAATAATTTCGAAGACACACACAAAATAAAAATTAAAATTAAAAATAAAACAATTGTAATTTCACGAAATGGTCATTTAACATCTTCACTTTGAAACGTTTCCTCGAGATATCAATTATGTATCTATATTATGTGGTTTCGGATTTCCTTTTTGCTATCCTAGTTAAAAGAACTATGTACATTATTACCTAAACAGTAAGTTGCCTACTTTAGGAGCAGTTAACCATGTGTGTATTTAAACATATTTATTATTTATATGTATATTAAAAGTTGCTTAACTGTAACAATCGCTTTAACCACCTAAACTTATGATATGGAATGAATAACCCATTAAAACGAAAATAATTATCTCTGATTATAAAGGTTAAAATTTTAATTTCGAGAAATATTTAGAATTTAATTGAATCATATGGTTTACTTCGTAATTTCAAAATTCTATTATTTATTTTTTAGCTATTATTTTTAAATTAAATTTGAGATTCTGAAGTATATAAGAAAAAAATTTGTGTTGCAAAATTGAACCTTCCAGGTTCAGCTACCAGTATATAGAAACTAAACCACAAGAAAAAAACAGATCTATTTGTTTATATTTTAAAATATTTGAATAAATGTTTTAGAAAAAAGAAGAAATAATTTTTTAGATTTTTATTAAAAAATACTTCATGCATAAATATCTAAATGCAGAATTTTAACAATTTAAGTCTTAAATTAATTACGCATGTCAATCACACGTTAATTAAGTCTTTAAGCATTTTATGAAAATGAGAACATAGAAAATAATGTATATTAGAATGTATTTTTAAGCTTTTTAAAGTTTAGAAATCCAGTCTTGAAGCGCTTTTATGTCAGTAGGATTTTCATCATCTCCAACATTGGCAGAACATTCCAGGACATCTACTTTGCAACTGAGGTGTGTAAATTCAAAATCTTTGCCGAGTTTACCAAGATATGTAGAGTTGCTAGTTTGGTTTGAATCAACTGACTGCAACTGACTGGACTTTGTAATACGCACAAGATTTCTGGAACAAGTAAGATAGCCAATTAGGTCAGAATAAACACTTACGGTGGTCTAACTCCTTTGAAGTGTCACAAAATGCCACTTTATGTCATTGCTCCAGGGTTTTCTTTCTTTGTTTCATTTGTTACATACCTTGCTAAATTTACACGTATTGGTGCCTATATATCACGCTAATTGTTTTAAAATTTTAAAAATTAAAATCCTATATTTAAATAATAAGCCTGTTCAAACTAAAAATTAATGTTATTTCTTATTTGTATTTGATATTCTCATCTTATATTTTTATTTATAAAATTTATTTTATTTTGAATAATAAAATGCATCAGCTTTAAATAATTGTCCCACTCTCATAAACTGCATGATTGCCACGCCTAGACATGTTGATTGGACAATTGTACAAAAGATTTTTTAATTGTGATATTAATATACTTGATAATAATTTACCCAGTCTCATTAGACTCTCTGGTTTTTTATAAAAATATTTTATGCCTGATTTCTTATAATAGAACTTTGACAAGCTAATCAATAGACAAACATAACATTGTTGTTTACTAATAACTATTTTTTTTTTCATACTAAACTTATTTTTTGTATTAAATAAGTGAAAAAAGAAGAAAAAAAAAATAAGTCAATAAAAGTTCCGCAAGTTTTAACCTATTTTTTAATAATTTCTAAAATTATTTCTTACATTTCTTTCTCAAGCAGGCCTCTGATGACTTGACTGCCCTTCGCCATTGGCTGGTCTTGTTTGTTGCACAAAATAAGCAGCGGAGGACAATTACTTTGAACAACAGGATCCAGCAAAATAGTATACAAATATCTGAAATAATATAAAGTTTTTTTATTTCTTTCATGAAAAATTATCATAGAAGATTTAATTTCATTATTTATTTTAATTTAAATAAAAATATTCTATAGACAAATAAAGAATATTTATTACCAATACAAAAAAATATAAGAGCTCCAAAAACCATAACAACAGGATGGATACCAAGTCAAATTCCACACATACATTACATTAAGTTTTTTTAAGTTTTTAATTAACTTTTATAGGGAATCATACATACTAATTTTTATTTTAGTATTTATAAGTAATTACAAGTACGAAATAATTAATATTGTATCTTTAATTAATTATTAATAATAAAATGAGTATGTAATATTACTTCATCTTACATATGCAAGAAAAATCTTATAACTCCTGTTATAATCAAAAATCTAATGAGTTTTTTTTTATTATTTATCATTTTATTTTCCATTATTTATTTACTTTTAAAAGACAATATATATATATATATATATCTTTTAAGAATTTAATGAAAAATATCATGCCGCTGCTTTTCAAATGTTTTATGGAAAGTATATGGTGGTCAGCAATCAGCTTCCCAGTAATTTTTGAAATTACTCTCATATATTTCTAAAAAACCACGTTACGACCAATTTTTTTGCATATAAAAATTGAAAAAATTATGTAGTTTTCAAAAATTTGATTTTTATTTTCTTGAATTCAATTATATCATATTTTTCTATTTTCCTCGAAATTAAACTATTTCCGGTGGAGATAACCTGGAGTTAATGAATAAAATCTACTCTTTCGATTACATGAAAAAAATTATACTTTACTGTAGGTTGAAGAGAAATAATCGAAGCCAAGCCCAGGAGTTAAATGATGAACTTCAATTATTTCTTTTCAATGTACGGTAAGTTTTTTTTTTTTCATGTAATTGAAAGAGTGGACTTTATTCTTTAACAAACTAAAATACTGAATGAATAAACTTCAAATTTAAAATTGGGTATCCATCCTTAAACAGATACTTGAGAAATTAATCCTTTTTAAATTATATGTTTTCTATTTGAGAAATTAATGTTTTTTGAATTATATATTTTCTAATACTTACTCTGCTACATCTCTAATCTCTTTCTGGATTGTGACAGAGTCTACAACATAAACAATAGCTTTGGCACTATTCTTGTATTGATCAAAGAATTTATTCCTTAACCGTTCTTGACCAGGCAAATCTACAATCCTTAATGTTTTCTGAAATTAATAAACAGTAAAATAAAATATGAATATCTAATCAAGATTTCATTTTTGGGTAATTATTCGGTATCGCGCCACCACCGATTTTAAGGCTGTATGATAATTTATATCATAATTAAATACGCATTTATTTTGTACTTACATTGGATGTTATGTAGTCCTCAATGTTTTCTTTCATAGATGTAAAGGTTTGTCTATACTGAGAATAAACCAGCCTCACGAACAAAAGCGTCTTACCGGCATCGGATAATCCCGTTAAAAGAACAGAACGGCGCAAATGTCGACGTCGCGAAAAACAATACCAGAATACTGCCGAAAAAAAATGGCGCATTGTTAATTTTAAAGTAAAAAAATTGTAAAAATAAATAGAATTTTTTTATAAGATTGAATTAAAAAAAAAAAAACATTTTATAAAGTAATATAATATTTTAAAAAAATACAATACTTACAGAAAGTGAACAACAGAACGATCAAACTTAACAAGGTTATGTACCGAGGATCATTCAACACTGGTTCAGTGTGAATTTTTTCTTTTATAACTTCAGATTCAGCCTCCATTATCTTTTTACACAATAGTTTAATTGGAATCCTCAAGTATTCTTTAAAAACAACTTATAGATAGCTTCTTGAAATTTTAAGTTTTGACATATCATGTGTGACGTGAGTCGTGACGTTTGACACGGTGACTGTTAGGGCAGTATTCTGTCCAGTAGCAGGTCCAGAAATTAGACAAAAATCGATTTTTTCAATTTATTTTTTCATTTTTCAAAGCTTAACCCTTTAAGAACGTGTCTATAATAGGATTTTTCATAATTGAAATTATTTTTGAAGATATAGATGGATTAGTGACGCGTTATCCAAACCGACTCAGCCGGAATTAATCGAACAAAAGACGTTAGGGAGTATGGACTATCCGTCTACCTGCGATCGTGTTTCCTTGTAAATATTGTTGCTAACTACCGACTGGGGGGGGAACGCCAGTCGCTCCGGGGACTCTCTGCTTATGCAGAGGTGACCCGTTGAGCGGCCTCATGGTGTAATGGGGACAATTGTCGCCACGGGGGCTCCGGTGCCACTGCGCTCGCGCGTGGTAACGCCACGGAGGATGGACGGGTCTGACGTGCACTCGCACTGCCGTCAGACAGAACGGTTACGCTTGTCCTATTCGTTCACCGTCCTCTCGTAATCCCGCTGCGTGGTGTCGTGGTCATGTCCCGCGGCTACGTGCGGGACCGAGGGTCTTGCCTTAACCGGCCGGACTGCGAGGAAGAAAACCTCTATAAAAAATCAATCCTAAGCGGTGACGCAGTGCGAGGGGATGCATGGCTGACGGGTGGATCAGTCTCGACTACGATCCTCGTCCGGGTACCGGCCGACACCCGCGACAAGTTACGCTAGGCTTACCCAGGTACAGGGGGCACTGCTTGGGCGGACCGTCTTTCCCCCATACTCGTGCAACAAAAATGGACTAATTTATAATTAAACATTTTGTGAGTAAGGATGCGGGAGGGGTCGACTCCGATGATAATAGCACTGCGGCGACAGCCAGCGAAGGTGGTAGGAGGGGGAAACGGCCCCGTGGAAGTCCGCCGTTGTCCGACGGGGGGAGTTCGATCCTAGCTGGAGGCAAGAGGCGTCTGACAAGGAGGGAGGAGACCTCCACTGCAGCAGAGAGCGACGTGGTGGAGATAGCGCGAGTGGCCGAAGAGGGGCGCAAAGCGTTGGGCATCGACACAAGCGACCCACGCACAGCCGACGCTTTATTGAAACAGGCCAACGCAGATATCGACCTGATCTGCAAGGTGGCGACGAGGTTGTCGAATCTAAAAGGGACATTCCTCAAGGCCCTTAAGGACGGGGCGGCCTCGATAAAGGTGGTGGTAGAGGCCCTCGGTGAGAGGTCGACCTCGGAGGAGGTTCGAAAGCTCCAGTCGGAGAACTCTCGGCTGCGACGCGAAATGGACGACCTCCGTAAGCAGGTGGTGGAGCTCAGAGAGCTGCACTCTGAGAAGGTTGCTTCCACCTACCTAGATGGAGAGGGCCTCGTGGAGAATATAAAGGCGTCAGTCTTACGGTCAGTGGAGCGGATCATAGACGCCCACCTCGCCGGCATCGAGGAGCGACTGCCAAAGGAGAAAACGCTTGTGCCACCGCTTGCGGTGGAAAAGAAAAAACAGAAGTTGATGCGGAAGGCACCGTCTTCTGTCACCCCCGCTCCAGTGCGAAAGAGGAGAGCGCCCGTGACTGATGAGTCAGCACCGCTTAGAAGCCGCAGTCGCAAGCGCCGGCAAAGATAAAGAAGGCGAAGAAGACCAGGCTGGCCGTCCCCCGAGCTCCGGGAGTGCTGATTGCACTGGAGGAGTACGCTGAGTCACGGGGGTCACCTACTGCCACCTGCTGGAGCGGGTGGCGGAAATGGTGAACCTGGCCGATCTTGGATCGAAGGTGGCCTAAACATACGGCGTTCCGCTACCGAGGCCAGACTACTAGAGCGGAGGCGGAGGCGGCGAAACGTCTGGCAGAGGAGCTTCAGACGGCGTTTGGTAGCTTGGCGAGGGTCGTCCAACCCATGAAGCTCGTGAGTCTGCGTGTCTCTGGGCTGGACGACTCCGTCACCAGCGAGGCGGTGGTTGCTGCTGCAGCTAAGTTGGGCAAGTGCGACGCCAGTTCTGTCAAAGCAGGCGCAATTGCAGTCGGACCGGGTGGGTTAGGGTGCACGGTTGTGCGATGCCCGATCCCAGCCGCTAAAGCTCTGGCCGAGGCTGGCAGGCTCCTGGTCGGGTGGAGCTCGGCCAGAGTACAAGTTTTGGAGCAGCGCCCCATGCGTTGCTTCAAATGCATAGGTATCGGGCATACTCGCCCGACTTGTCCGGCTGCGGTCGACCGCAGAGGCGCGTGCTACCGGTGTGGCGTGGAGGGGCATGTTGCCCGTAACTGCACCGGGGCATTGCGCTGCGCCGTTTGCGCAGACGCCGGCTAACCGTAATGGGAGGACGGGAGTGCCGCCCCCCAAAATCGAGGGTTAGAGTGGTCGCAAAGGCCCCGACCGCTTCCCAAAGCCCAACGCACCTGGTCACGGAGGAGACTGCGGCTATGTCATCATGACCTGCCGCAGTTTCCCCCGTTCGCCGGTCCCTGGTGCTGCGGAGATAGACCGCTCACGGTGCCCGCGAGCGCTCTATAACCGAAGGCGGCCCGCGTAGGCGAGCCAACCGTCGGGGAGTCACGGTGGCATGCGCCAGCGATCCCGTGGCGTCCTTGTGCGACGATGAAGGCACCGCTGGGTTTTAGTGAGTATTCTGACTTCACAGTCAGCGAGTCCCACATACCCGTCACCTTTGGGCGGTGCGATACATAAACGTATTTCCCAGCGTCAAAAAAAAAAGGAAAGTCGGACGGGTATGTGGAAAGGTCCAAGGACAAGGTCGTGATGGGGTGCCACGGGATCGCTTTCGCATGCAACCGTGACACCACGACGGTAGGCTCGCCTCTGCGGGCCGCTTTCGCTTATAGAGCGCTCGCGGGCACCGTGAGCGCTCTGTTTCCCTGGTAGCGAATGGGAGGATGTGGTGCCCTCTCCCACTCTATTGCGGATGGTGGAGGAGTGCATATTGCCGTATCCTCCTCCCCCGTCGTCTTCTGCGGAGCGAGTTTGCGTGGGCGGCTGCTTCTCGCTCTCGCTCCGCGGCCTCCTTGAGTGCTATAACCTCTTCGCAGTATGATGTGACTGCCAACCAGCACCTCTCGCTGCCAAGCATGCAGCGGACCGCACTCGACAGCGAGAGATCTCTGCCTATTACTGCCACCAGGGCCCTGCGCTGGGGCTCCCAAGTGGCGCATTCCTCCATGGTATGGTGGGCCGAATCGACTGGTGCACCACACTCATGGCAGGGGTGGCTTCTCGCCTTGCGATTTGGTGCAGGTACTTACCGAAGCAACCGCGCCTCGTAAGCACCTGCGACAGCCGAAATGTCAGCACCCCGTGCCGCCTGTTGACCTAGCGACGAAGATGCGGACGTATGGCGTTCACCGTCACTGAGCCCGTCGCTGGGGACCCCAGGTCCTCCTTCCACCTTTGAATCAGAGCTCTCTGAGCCCTGACCCTACCGACTTGGTCCACACTTGGACCGTCGCCGCTCGCTCTCTGCCCGGACCGGAACTGCTACACTTCCACGAGCACCTCCGCTTGGAGTTCCCAGGGCGGATCGCCCGCGTGAAGTGTCGCCGCTGTCCAGGACACTGTACGGTAATCCCGTATCACCCTTACCGCTATGACCCTCTGGGGTCTCCTCATAAAAGCCTTGTTACAAGTGGTAAGGGCGTCGACCTATACGGCGGTTCCATACAGTGCCATGCTCCGCACTATGCTGGCGTATAAGCGCCGGCAAGGGGAGTCCGGTTCGCCTACGTTGGGGAGGAGTCGTCCCAACGCAGCGGTGGCGTTCTGCAGCCTCGGAGCGAGCTGGACTAAATGTGAACTGTCCGGAATACAGGCACTTGTCGAACAGGACCCGAAGCCGCCCTCTCAGTTGTTCCAGGGCGATGCTCAGAACTTGCCCTGGAACACCATCCGGCCCTGGGGCCATCCTCCTGGCCCTGAGACGATCCAGGGCCATGTCCATCTCCACCTCGGAAATCGGCGTGATGGACACCTCGGACTCGTTAGAGGAGGACGGCGCCATCACGGGCGGAACGTGGACGGACGGTGTGGAAAGAGCCTCGACACCACCCGTTGGAGGAGATCTGGCGGCATCGTATCCGTCACAGAGGCGCCTCGACTGCGCAATCTGTTATGAGCTGCGCGATAGGGACGCCCCCATGAGTCTCGGTTGAGACCCGCCAGCAATTCCTTCCGGCCAGCGTCCTTCGTCCGGCTGATGGCGAGCTGAAGGCCCTTTTTCGCCTCGTGATAGGCATTCTGTAGCTCGCGCTCCAGGGCCGGATTAAGCGAATGGCCTGCTGACGCCCTCGAAGATATGATGAGAACCATTGCATAGCGGAATCTGAGAGATTTGTGTAAGCCAGGCAAGCAAGAAGCAAGTCGTGGTCCACAGCATTGAAAGTATTGCTAAAGTCAATGCTTCTCTATACGCTTCTCTATCGTACTAACAACTAACAGCACCAAACTTCAATTTTTACTATTTTAAAAAAATCGGATAACTCAAAAAGAAGTGGTACAAAAACTAATTTATTTTTTAGGCAGCTGCCATTTTATGACAAAAAATATTTTTTCTATCCTCATTTTTTTGCTGTTCAAGGTTTTTAATTTGTTTCAAAAAGTCATCATATTTACTTGACATTAACTCTATACTTTTCTTCAACTCCGCGTTCTGCGCGTTCAAACCCTCAATAACAGCTCTAAGTTGCGAAAAGTTACCTTCCTGCTTTTTAGAAAACGCTGTAAACATATCCTGAATAACAAGAGACAAATTGTGATCTCCATCCCTTTTCCTTTTTTTTCGTTCCGTGACACTTACAAGGTTTATGAGAGAAGACAATCAGGCTCCGATGAGTGCTGTCGCAGCGTAGACACGCTTTCAATCACATTTCCAGCCTCGGAGACTACCTCACTAAGTGATGGCGAAGTAGGAGGAGTACGGTCAAGCGGCATAGTGACAGATGAAAAGTACTAATGCGCAACGAAATACAAGCAGACCAACAGATTTGCACCACTGAATCGAATAAAATAAAAAATGTTTTATCAAGTTGTCCTCTCAGAGGCAATGCTATAGCGCTCAAAGTTGTTGTGCGGTCTGTGTCGCCAATTCTTTGATATAATATGTAAAAAACGTCACCGCACGTCACCGCACACGATAACGTCTCTTCTGCACGCTATATAACCGTGAGAATTCCGTGCACTGCACGTAAAGTATCTGGTTATTTACCCTCCAGCTGATCAGATGTGAATTAATAATGTTTTAAAGTTATATTTAAATAACTTCAATTTACGCATTGTTAACTGTTTTCTTTTTGAGAAATTCACTTTACACACTAACTATTATCACTATAACTAATTTTAACTTAAATTACTTGGAATTGAGACTGAGTATAGATATTTAAGCGCGGAGTAATTGTAGACGGGTGATGACTGTGCGAATGCCGGGGCAATGATGATACAATCGGATACATCACAATCACGCGCTATTTTTTGAGATACTTCATACTTCATCGGCCGATCATTTGTTGTTGTTGTTTGTTGATCATTCTTCAGAATGTGCTTTCAATAGTCGTTAATTTTAATGTATTGCACAGACAAAAACTTCGTTTTCCCCAAGAAGGTCCCCGAATCGCAGCCACTGCACGGAGGCATTACTATCCTCGTGGGGCATGTGGAGCGCCTTGTAAAACCGTCTATGCAGCTCATTCTCCATCCATGTGGACTCCCGGTCAGAGGTGTTAAGTACAATTGATCTTCGCCATTCCTCTTTGGTCAGGGATAAAAGCAAAGCACAATGGCTGATAATACTCATCGGTTTTTGTATAATCTGCTGTAGCGTATGTATGTGGTCTATGGAACTATAGACTTTTCGAAAACCGGCTTGTTCGGGAGGCTAGAAGTCATCAAACTTGCCTGTCAGACGGTTCGTAATGACTCTAGAGAACAGCTTATAAACGTAGCTCACTCAGCGAAATGAGCATATAATTCTTCAACAAGGTGTTATCGCTCTTTTTGAACAAAAAGCACCACCACGCTTCCGTTCCAGGCTTCCGGTACTATGCCCTCGAGCAAGACGGCATTAAAGAGACTGTGGAGAGCTTTAAGTACCGGTGTTCCACCTGCTTTGGGAAGCTCCGACGTAATACCGTCCTCGTCCTGTGCCTTATTGTTTTAAAGCTGTCCCAGAGCCATACCAATCTGGTGCAAGCTGATGTCCAGGATATTTTCGGAATAATGTCGGGTTAGTTCGGCTCGTGGATCTTCAGCCGAACTTTTTTTTAGGTATTCCGATAGGCTGCAGGGGTACATATCGACGCTAGATCACGGACGACCTTTTTTTTTTCGTCGTCACGATACCCAAATTTATCGATACTTGTCTTCCTTCACGAATCGCCGGATATCAAAGTTAATTTTCATCCGATAACTATCGATAATTTTCATCCGATAACTATCGATAATTTTCATCCGATAATTATCGATAATTTTCATCCGATAACTATCGATAATTTTCATCCAATAATTATCGATAACTGTTCATTCGGTAATTATCGATAACACGATACGATAATTATCGATACTAAAATTATCGATAATTTTTGTAATACTGGTCTATCCCTATTTCTTATCAATTGTTAATTTGTTATCAATACTCAATAGTACTATTATACTGATAAGATGTAAATATTATAGGAAATTTTTCATTTTTTAAATAATAAAAATAAATTTGTCTATATCATAATAAAATTGTAAGATTAAATCTCTGTACAATTAAATCACATATCTAATTTTCCTAGTTGTCGATAATATTAGGTATAACATAACGTGCTCATTTCTGCGAATGGAATTGTCAGCATTGAACGGTATTAACGTTATTTTGTTAAAGAAAACTTCAAGATTCTAATTCTAGAGAAAACCGATTACCATTTGTAATCATTATTGATCATTATATACTTACTATTGCATCATAGAAACGTATGGGAAGTAAGTTTTTACAGTTTTGCTACAGCCAAGCAAGTTTACGTAAAATGAGTATCGATATTGGTGGTATGTATTTTATATATATATATCTTCATAAATATTTTTATTTAATTTATTAATTAACGCGTGTTGTATAATTGGCAGTGGGTCCGATTTTGCTATATTTGTGCCACATGATTATTTGCCTTGAAAATGTTTTATTTTAAATATGTGACGTTTATGAAATTTTGAATTGCGAATTATAGGTAAATGTTGCAATAAACCTAAAATTATTTTTAGGAATGAGACTCAGATATAAAGATAGGGAAGAAACATTTCTGGAAAAGCATTTGGTGTCAAAAGAACCATTCAATCAATTTAAGGCGTGGTTTGAAGAAGCTTGTGCAAGAAAAGAAATCTTAGAACCCAATGCCATGTGTCTCGCAACTGCCACAAAGTATGCCAAACACAAGAATGTCATAGAATATTATTTTAGTCTCTTAGTAAGGCAGCGTTAGTATTTGTGCAAAATGCAAATATATATTTTTGGTCTGGGTGTATATCCTTGTGGGTCTCCCCACCATCACATACACTATATAATAAATTTAGCCGTCAGTCCGATTGTTATCACAGATACCTGATAAGGATTGTCCGGTATGGTAGGGACATTATCTGCCAATCTGCAATGGAGCAGTGTGGTGGATTAAGCTCCAAACCTTCCTCTATGTGGAAAATGTCTTTGTCCAGCAGAGGGATGTTAACAGAGTAATGTTTAGTAAATTTAACATTATGAGTCCTGAAAAATTTGTAATTTTATAAGTATTTTTGATAACCTAATTATTTTTGTACATGTTCATTTTTTTAGAGATTGTCTACCTTCAGCAAGATTTGTTTTGTGTAAGGGTTATGGAAAAGATGGTTTCAAATTTTTTACTAATTATGGTAGCAGAAAAGCTAAAGAAATGGTATGTATACGATTATCAGCATTCTAATAAAATTTATTTATATTATGTATAGGTCTATACATAAATACAAACAATCTGTTTGTATTTATGTATATGTATCAATTTTTTAATATTATTGATTTAATTTCCATATTGTTTTGGTGTGCAAAGGTATAAATAGATAAATATATAGACATTATAGGTATGTTATATTTGAAGATTCTAATGATTATAATTTATACTTTAGGAAGAAAACCCTAATGTTGCAGCAACATTCTATTGGGAAATACTTAACAGATCTGTAAGAATTGAAGGTGTTGTTGAAAAACTTTCTGAAGAAGAATCTACTAAATATTTTCACTCTCGACCTGTTCCAAGTCAGATTGCAGCTTCTACTAGCTATCAGAGTACTCCAATTGAATCAAGAGATGTGCTTTGTGAAAGAGAAAAAGTTTTAGAAGCAGAATATATGATACCTGGAAAGGAAATTCCAAAACCTACATTTTGGTATGTCATTTTACATTTACTGCAAATCAAGTTTTTCATAACATAAGAAGTCATAATAGTAGCTATTCAGGTTTAGGTTTTATATTTAGGTTAATATCAAGAGAGGACTGTCAAACATCTTTCACTTTTTTTTTTTAATCCCAAGATTTCTACATGAACGGGATTATGCCACTACCTACAAGATGGCAATAAGCTATTAAACAAAATAGCACATATAGGTATATTAAATATAGATAATTTAAAACTTTGAAAACAGAAAAGTTTCGAATTTGTATATAAAATATGAAGAAACTTTTACCTCAACCTATTAAGTACTATTTATTGATTAGAGAAATGATTTAGGTAACTATGAACCAGTATGTTTAAACAAATGCTCAAACATATTGGTTTGTTAATTTGTAAATAAAATAATTTTATCTACCATTACTTTATGCTAGTTGGAATTAGAAACCAATAACAAATTATTTTGGAGTGGATTTAGTTTACTGGTAGATAATTACCATAAATATTAATGACAATATTTGTGTTACAAAAACTAAAAACTTATTTTTATTGGCAAATAAAATTATAACACTTTTCTTTTTTATTATACTGATTGATTTACTTTTAGGGGTGGATATATAATTCGGCCGAGATCAGTGGAATTTTGGCAAGGTCAAAGAGACAGACTTCATGATAGAATTAAGTTTAGGAAACCTAAGGAAGGAGAGGTTCCAGATGAAAAAATCTTACATCAAGGTGACGATGGTTGGGTCTTTGAGAGATTGTCTCCCTGATATTAAGCAGAATACATTTTTTATTAATCAACAACTTTAATTATTTCATCGTGCTTCATAGGGTTTGTTAATATTGTTGCATCAAAAATAAATAATAAAAAGTTTCAAGACTTTTTTATTTTCAAAATTTCTCTTTGGAATCCATTTCTTTTTTTCCATATAACTTCACTTTTTAGAGAGGTATCTTTGATAGCGGATTCAAACTGACTTGTACCACCTCCGACACCAAAATAATGTGTTTTAGAGGCTATAAAAATCACACCATTATCACTTAATCTATGTTGGAATAGATTTATAAGTTTATTATAATTGTTTGTATTGTACAAAGTATCTGATGTGAGTATTATATCAAACTTTTCAGATTCTTCTAAAAGTTTGTCAAATGAATCCCAGTCTCCTGAATAAAATTTACATTTTTTTATTTTTTCACTTGATTCCTCATCTTCAAAGTTTAAGTAAATATTTGGTATAGTAGAGTATTCTATTACTACTTTGTTCTGAAAATAAGTAAATTTTTAATTTTAGTTTCCATTGCCCTTTGCACTGCGAAATGAATTTTCTTTACATATAATTAATTTAGGTGTATATCTATTTTTATTAAGACTTACGTAATCTTGAAAAGTTACAGTTGCACCTTGTAATAATGAATATATTCCCAGTATACCAACACCACAGCCTAAATCTAAGACTTTTTTATCTTTAAATACAATAATTTCTAGATTTTCTTTTAAATATCTAATTAAATCGTATGTACATTCCCAAATTTTCATTCCCCCTGTAATTAAATGATAACATTGTTTGGTAATATGTAATTTATTAAAACAATTTGAAAAAAAAAAAATGTTTACCTTCATATTTACCAGTGATCAGGTCACTGTGTTCTTTCTCAGAAAGGTCAAGAACAGTTTCAATGCCCTTATCTTTTAAATAGGTTATAATATTGTTTGGTGACACACGTTTTATATTCACATCGTCGCACGTAAACATTTTAGTATGAGAGAATAAGTCTTTGATCTCCTTTACTTGATTATTTGGGATAATTTCTTCACAACTTAACCATTCGACTTCTTCCTCCTTATCTGAAAAAATATATTTTCAGTTAATTGAGTTTTCTTTTGTTATGATATATTTTATAACCTTAAACCGAACTTTTAATTTATACCTTCGCTTTGTAAGAAGTCATCAGTATTCCCGGAGAAATTAAATCTAAAAGAGGTCATAATTTTATATTTTGAACACAAGTTTTATTCAAAAATTTTGATATATTAAAGTTTATATTGATCAAAATATTTTTGCTATTCTCTCAGATCGTTTAGATCAGTCAGAGTATGGACGGTAACAGCGGCTTGATTCTCGATGCTAAGTAGACATGGGTAAGGGATAGATATATACTAGAGATATATACTAGAATTAGGTACTAGATTTTTAACAATAGTCTCTAAATGATCACGCGGCGGTTTATAATTGAATAAAAAAAAAAGTTTTTCATGATCATGTCATATAGGTATATATTGTGGTGTCCAAGTGGTGTCAACTGTCAAGTTGACAAGTTGACAACAGACAAATTGAGTTTTGACAAGAGTAAGGAAGTTACCTATATTGGGACTTATTGGGTATAAGGAATTTATATACAAAATGGAATACGCACGCGCACTCAAAAAACGTTCCGAAGAGATGAATTGCATCTCTTTCTACCACGGATTCAAAGCAACTCGTAAGAAAGAGACAAAATACTAGTAGTCCACGAAATGCTCGGCACGATTTTTTTTCACTTTACATGTTGGAAACAAATGTTAATCTTATGTCAGTCATTTCAAGGTGCATATTTAAATATACAATTTTATAAAGTGAGCATTCCAGTTACGATATAATTCCTTGATTGGGTGTAAGTTCCTTGGTTGTTTAGCCGGAAACAGTGCTGTCAGATAGCTGTTGAATTTTTTCCACCAAAATCTTCACCAAAATAAGCTTTAGAAATAAAATATAAGCTTGGTTAAAAAACAGTTTTTTTTTTTTAAAGATCAGTACCTACTGAATACTTACGCAGCCAGTGGCAAAAAATAGAATTATGATCTGGGTTTATTATTGTGTTTATAAATAACGTAAAAAATTCTATACCGTTCGTACTCCTGATATCTATACTCCTTGAGCTAAATAAAAATTATTATTTAAACAAAAAAAGTAGACATTATATTGATAGAACAAACGTGTTTTATAAAGGAACAACTATAAATAAATATTTAAAATCTACTAATATAAAAAAAAAATTGGAGTTTGGGGACTATTTTGAAGGCACATTTTTAATTATTATTATTATTAATTATCTAACAAAAATATTTTTTCAATTCGAACCAGTAGTTCCTGAGATTAGGGCGTTCAAACTAACAAATTCTTCAGCTTTAAATTTAAGTAAGCATAGTATATATAAATCTAGTTTTAATTAATAATAAAAATTACTTTAATATATAAATTTTCTGTACATGTGGAACAGATTTGGACATTGTCCTTAATGAAGACATGTTAGCAACTTTAGTGAATTTGAACATTCGTATTCTACTATAAATGAGTGGGTAGCAGAGTTCAAACATGATCGAAAAAGTGACGACGTTGACCTACATAGCGGTCGGCCATCGACGACTACCACCGACGAAAACATTGAAAAATTTGTGATTTGATTTTATCTGATCGGCGATTGACTGCTCAAGAGATAGCTGACACCATTGGCATCTCTTCTGAAAGAACGCACCACATAATGACCACTGAGCTGCACTTATCAAAGGTGTCTGCGGGTCCGTACCTCAGCTGCTTTTAGTTGAACAAAAACGCGTTTGACTGTATATCAATTTCTCGAGATTGTTTGGAGATGTTTGAGGCTGACCCAACTAAATTTGTTGAGAGATTTGTGACTATGAATGAAACCTGGAGGCACCACCATATTTCAGGGACAAAAAATCAATCTAAACCATGGAAAAGACCAGCATCTCTAGCTCCGAAAAAAACTAAAGTGGGTTTGTCGGCCGGTAAAGTGATGGAGTCAGTTTTTTTGGACGCAAAGGGTGTAATCATGGTGGACTATCTGTATGTAACCTTCTGCGACGTTTATGTGAATTAACGTCCTGGATTGTTACTAAGAAAAGTTTTGTTTCACCAGGATAATGCGCGAGCTCACACATCAGTCGAAACTATGGCAGAAATCAATCGATGTGGCTTCGAATTGTTACCATTGCCCCGTATTCTCCTGATCTCGTTCCACCTGACTTTTGTCTATTCCGAAAACTCAAAAACCATTTAGGAGGTAAATTTTTTTTTTACAAATGAGGTGGTTAAGGCTGCTGTCGAAACAACGAAGATTATTTTAACACTGGTATAGAGTCCCTGCTCGGGGGATTGAAAAAAAGGAATATTTCCATAATATATGGTACACTTCTTCCATCTGATAAAGTCAAATTTGATTTCAAACAATTTTTTCCATTTATATATTTTGACTTACTTACTGACGACAACTTAGGTTTTAGCAAGAAAAAATTGACTTAAATTCAATTTATAAATAAATCCAGTACCACGGCCGTGTCCAGTACCTTAATTGAATCTGAATCTATCAAAGAGTATAATTATGATTTTATAGATAGATCATTAACGACCTTAATTTAAAAAATATTTTATAAAGTATTTTATATAGATAAAAATGCCTGCATTGTTGTAAGAAAATTATTATAATGTGGGTACTAAAATTCTTGATTTTTTATCTTTTATAAGTTGAAAAAAAGAAAATAAAAAACCTATCCATACGCAAACCAGTCGAAAGTCATACATTTAGAGAAAAAATTAAAAAGTATAAAACATTTTGTTGTCATTACATTTTATTAATAAGTGGTAAAATAATGGAGTTAAACAATGAAAAGCTAAATGTGGTAGGATTATTTATTTTACATTCACTACTATAAATGTAATATAAAAAAAGCGATTCGACAAGTGAACGCATCCAATTATTCCAGCTATTCAGTATTCCTTCATTCAAGCACACGAGTCAAACTAAATAGTCAAAAATTGTACGGTTTCAACTGTGTAATTTTCTTATCGGAATATTTATAAGTCTAAAACGAACAATAGTATTAATAAACAATGACAGACGTTGCAAAGAAGGTAAAGTTAATGCTATATATTTCATAGGTCTTCCACTTATAAAGCATGAACAGTATGTTTGTCATACATTGTGCATTTTATGCAACATGCTTTTCTGTGCAAATGCACCAGGGTTGTAAAGAAGGTAGTCATATATTACGTGTTTGTGTTAAATTATTCAATAGTTTCTCTTTTATAAAGTCAACATAACCTAGTCGATGTTAGTGACTAGTGTGGCCATGGGGGTCTGTGATATACTTGTCGTATAAGATTGTGTGTTCGCAATCGAATTTAAAACTTAAATATGAATTCTTTGTTAATTCTAGGTCCAAGATTACAAAGATTCCCTCAAACAAAAAGCAGAACACTTAATCATAAAAGGATTTCCAGAAAAGATAGTTAAGTTGAACGAACTTCTAGAAACGTCAAATTTTCAAAATCGAGATCTCTCAGACGTACATCAGGTAAATAAAACATTGTACATTATATTATATGCTAAAGAAATATACATTTTTATAATGTGATTTACAATTAAAATTGTATATTAAATTAATATAATTTTAGTCAGAATCTTGTGAAATTGTATGATTAATCATTTTATGTTCAACAATTAACTAATTTGTTGTTTATTACAGGATCTAAACATTCCAGTGCCTCCTCCAGTTCAGTCTCAGAATGAACCAAATGCTAAGAGGCAGCGTATAGACTCGTCTGAGGTATCAAGTAATACAACTATTGAAGGTACCCGAGTGTATGCGCTGCCCAATGGATCAGTACCATGTAATAAGCCACTTAGTGATCTTATACATCTTGTAAAACCACATATTAGAGAACTGGTTGAAGATTCAAATCTGGTAATTTTTTATTTATTTATATGAATTAATTATACATAATAAAAACAATAATATTTCAAAGTATAACAATTATAGTAATAATGATTTTAAAATAGGAAGTTATAATTTTAACTTTTTATCAGCTCTTTTTATATAAAAAGGAGTTATTACATCATGTTTGTCTTTTATATACTTTAAATAATATAAGTGACCTAACCTAACTTGGATATTAAAATAATTTTTTAAGTTTTTAAATATATGCTACTCATGAGTAGGTTAGTATTATTGTTACATATATAATTTTTCATGGATCTAAATTAATGGAATATTTATAATATATACTATTATAATGTTTCAACATTAACATTTCAACTTTGTTAATTTGCTTACACTAGGTTGATTAAACTATAAATTAGGAGTAGAATATCAACTGTAAATTTGAAGAAAACTCCATTTGTTTTGAAATACATATATTTTTTAATGTTTTAGCTTAAAATGTGGATCTCGTTTATGATCCCTAAGATAGAAGATGGTAATAATTTTGGTGTATCAATACAAGAAGATACCCTCGCTGAGATACAATCTGTTGAATCTGAAGCTGCAGCATTCTTTGACCAAATTTCACGGTACTTTATATCACGAGCAAAGATAGTATCCAAAGTTGCGAAATATCCACACATTGATGATTATAGAAGAGCTGTCAGAGTGAGTAATCAATTTCATAACATTAAACCATTAATGTGCAAATAAATTTAAGGAAAAAAGATTCATTATACAAAGTTATATTTTGTATCTCTATGATTGTGCCTTATGTTTGTTTGTTTTGTCATCTATGTTGTTTTAATTTAATACATATTATCGGCTCCATTATTTTTATAGGTAAAATAAAAAAAAATTGTATTTTTTTTTAATACCACCTTGCGTGTAGATTTTTACTACAAAAAAATATTTAATTAGAAAATATAAATAAAACTTATTCATATAGTATTCTTTATTTGAATTAACATCAACTATTAACTTCAGAACAAAACAGTTTTCCTGTCACAAATTCTTATTATTAGGGCTGATTTCATTCATTATGAAGTACATATATACATTTTTTTTTATTTGTAGCAGTTGACATTTGATGTTAGTATAGTCTTTTCAATTATTAATTCATTAATTAAATTAATTAATTTTATTTTTATATGGGAGAGAAAAAAATTTTTTCTTTACCTCCGCCAGAAGTTTGAGTATTGTCCCTGTTAAGCGGGACAAAAGTGAGTAGTGACAATTTTTTTCCCCGCTTTACAGGTACAAAACTCGAGCTTATGGCCTAGGTAGGAAAAAAGTGATATTTTTTTCCCTGCTACACACGAACAAAATTTGAATTTTCGGCCTAGGTCGGAAAAAAATTGTATGTGCAACACGGGACGAAAGTACTACATCTTTTCCTTCATGTCTGCCAATTTCACATGCGGGACAGAATGTAGTACTTTCGTCCTTTGTGACACAATATGCTATTTTTCTTTGTTGATCTAGGTAGGAATTGACTTTATGTTTTATATAATACTTATTTTAATTGACACATGCTTGTTTCAGGAACTAGACGAGAAAGAGTATTTGTCCCTTTGGCTTGTTATGTGCGAGATTCGCAACCGATACTGTTCCTTACATGACATTGTCATCAAGAATTTAGAAAAAATCAAAAAGCCGCGCTCCTCTAATGCAGATTCATTGTACTAGGTCTTAACTTTAATCTCAACTAGTATTCTTAGGTGCAAGGATTTCTTGTGAATTTTAAGGGTAATTACAGATTTATCTCGTTTTTTATTCACTAGGTTTCTCTGTATATAATTTATTGACTATTAACACAAATAGGTTATTAGGTGAAACCTAATTATAGCAAATTAGGCACTTAAGAACTGTAATGGTTTAATTAGATACTATTTTTCCTGACAAAACTTAGTTTATTGTCTCTACTGTTTAAAACATTTCTTCATTCTTTGAACTTCTAAATAAAATTAATTGTGAAATTACTAGTGAGTAAAAAATAGATATACGGTACATATAACAACACTGCGGTCTTGTAGCAAGAACTGTTTTGTAATATACAGTGAGACTGAATTATAAGTAGCATTTTAGTGTTTATTATTTGAGGAGCTTGGGAACAAAACGGTATAATTACATAAAATTAAATTTTACAGGAGCAGTAAAAAACTGAATGACATACTTACAGTGAGCTTTTGGCGTGGTTTTTAGTTTATCCATTGAAGTTTGAGATTTGTTTTGACATATGTTAAATCCAGATTTCTATGTCTAATACAACGGAAGATATTTAAATTTGAAAAATGCAATTATACCGTTTTGTTTGCAATCGGTGCAATTATTACGTTTTGACTGGCACGAGGATGCAATTAAGCCCATTTAATTGCTAGCAATAAGTTTTTTGTGACTTAGGATAGGTCAATCTAAACAAAAGTCAGTTTAATTAGTTTAATACATAATTCTTATAAAATAAAAAAAACAGGTACTTTAAATACTTTTTTTTTTTATTAAATGCAGAGCTCAATTCCTATTTTCTCCCAATCGCAATTTTCTTCGTGTTCATCTTTCTGGTTTTCTCTTTCATCATCTTTCCACTAATTATCATCACTACTAACTTGCAGGCTCCCTAAAATTTATTTATAAAAATTTCATTTTTAATACTGTTCCCAGTTGTTTCCGAAATAATTTTGTAATAATACTATTATGTTTTTAACTTTCTTTCTCTTCACATCATTTTTCATTTCACATCTTCGTAAAATGGTTCTATGTTCTTTTCTACTCCTTAATAAAGTAAGGACAGCTTCGTGTTCAATATCGTCATTGTAAAATTTTGAGGTTCTTATGCCACATGGGATGATCTTTGTCACCTCTGTTGATGTGACAACTTGTTTACCAATGTTTTTTTTTCTGTAACTCCTCGAATACAGCCTGTTTATAATATTTTTAAACGCTTGAGCTCTCTTATCCGTGTCAAAGTATTGTATATATCACTCAATCCTTTGATGTCGTACAGTATCCAGTCTTCTCCCTTTGGTTAACGAGTGCTTACGTATTTCTTACTCCACTCTGCCAGCAAGTAGCTGTGTCCTCGAACGAGAAAACTGATATCACATCCTTCAGGCTTGTGGAGATTTTAATTGATAAAAAAAAAAGATTGTCACTTAATCCATTTTGATTGACGTCTTGCTTTGTATAAAAATTATTCCGTTTTGAACGAAAACGCGCTCGTTTATTTAATGCTGTTGAAATTTTATTGTAATTATACCTTTATGATTGAAACCATGAACTTTGCATGCAATTTTAACACCGTTTCAGGTGGTTTTTATATATCAAATATAGGGGGCTCAAAACCTCCCGAATGTAAAAGGAAAAAGTATTTTGACCAGATGCATAATTATACCGTTTTGTTCGCCAGCTCCTCATTTCTAATGTCATAGTTATAAGGATGTTTTTCATTTATATGTAATACATGTGTATAAATTTTTATAAAATTGATATGTTGCAAACAAATAATTAAAATACAATACAAAATAATTTTGCTTCTATTCAGTTTTGCAAAATATTATATAAATAAATATTCTTTATTGCAAATTCACTGAATCTTTTAATCGGACTCTCACAAAAATTAAATGTTGTATCAGATAGAAAAAAAATTAATGTTGGGATATTCTGTATACATGTTGCATTTTTTTTTTTCTCTGTAATAAAGTATCCGGAAGACAAAAATGATGTATCAAAAATATCTTGCTACAGGGCTGCAATGTGAATACCTACTTGTTTTACCATCGAGTGATCCCAAATTTTATTCTTTACGAGACATTAGTTTAAGTGCATAATATTGTATTTACACTATTAAAATAATCCATTTAAACTTATAAGTTAATTTTAATTTATTGTACCTCTTTTGTCATTCGAGAATGTTATTAAAAATTTCTAATTCCATGATCCTACCAGATATTGTTTCCGAGTATTTGATAATTGGCTAAAAGTCAAATTATAATCCATTCAATAAAATACGTTTCTACTTATGGTTTTTTTTTTTAATTTTATAGGTACTTATATAACACAAATTTAAAAGAAAAAAAAATAATTCTTGCTATGTGATTACTCGTAATAAATCTTTTCTATACAGTTCATAAAACAGTTTGTAATTTTGTATATAATTTATTTTTAAAAGTTATACAAAGTTAATTTTATTAATCCTTTCATAACGAAGAGGTTGATACCAGTAGCGATTTCCGAATTTCACAGTAAGATACACTTACCAAAACGCCTCTAATAAATCTTAGGATGTATTTAATTCTCTCAAACTCATGTTACAAATATCTATCCTTCCTATCCTCGATAATAATCTAAGATCTACAGGTAAAACTTAAATACGAAGCCTTAAACATTCATTTATTTAAATACTAGCTTCTGCCCGCGGTTTCGCCCGAGTGGATGTCGGTTATCGCGACCAAAACAAAAAAGTATCTTATGTTACTTCTAAAACCTCCAAGAATATGTCTACAAAGTTTCATGATGATCGGTTATGTAGTTTTTGCGTGAAAGTGTAACAAACAAACTTACATATCACATTATTTTATAATAGGGATGTAACCAACTAATCGTAATACAAAAAGTCGATGTTTGTATATTCCCAAGTCAATTCCTATCATCCCAAGCGAAGTTTCCTTACTCATTTCAGTTTAGTTAGTTTTCATTAAATATGGGTTTTTATGAAATTAGAATTGCAGCATAATTTATCTGCGATTGCAGATGGTGTATATATCAAGCAAAGAGTAAACAATAATATTGAATAGATAACATAAACATAATAACATTCACAATTAGACAAATTCGCAATCGATGTTGCAATCGATAATGACCGAATTTAAAAACCTAATATTAAAACGTAAACAATAAAATAAAATTTAAATTTTATACATTTTTTTTAATGTTAGTTGATAGGCAAACTGGCAGACGTCCCACCTGATGGTAAGTGGTCGACGTCGCCCATGAACATAAACTAGTTTACCTGGAACTATCAGACCCCTCTTTCCCACTGGGCACTCTGGGCACTTGCCCAGGGCCCCGTGATCATTAGGGGCCCCACTAGTTCTTGCCAGATCACTGAACTATAACTGATATTTACTACCGAAGTTTTTTTAATTCGAATTGTCCGCCAATGAAAAAAACGTAAATGGAAGAGAGAAATTCAAAATAGAAACCTTTCTTCCCATAATTGATACTCTGAGCTTTCATCTAAAACAGCGATTAAGATTGTATAAGAACATTAGTAAACGTTTTGACTTATTTTGTTCGCTTGAAAGCTATGAATTCCGAAGAGTTGAGAGAAAGCTCAGAATTTGCAGAATTTGATTATGAAGACGTTAATGAGAAAGAGTTATAAATGGAATGTCTGCATATAACAGTATAGGTTGTTACCTGCTTGAAAATTGTTCACAGTGAAATCGAAGGAACTCATTATATTGAAAATATATCAAATTTTGAAAGAAAAAAAATTGAAGACATATTTTCAAATGTAGAAATCGTATTTAATTCTTTTTAAGCATGATGGTAACTATCTGCAGTGGGGAACACTCCTGCAAATTGAAAATAATAAAAATCTATAGGAGCATGTTTATTTACCTTCTTTGTCTATTCTAAGACAAGTATGCTTAATTAAAAAAATCAAAAAACCCGACTGCGTAAAATACTCCTATTATAAACTAAAAAGAATAAAACAATTTACTAGCTTTCATTTGATACCCATATTGCTACAGTAAGAAAAAAAAATTCAACTCTCCCCCCTCATTCCGCTATTTGCGGGAGCCATTTTGAAAATTTATATAGCCTATGTCACTACTACAATTTAGACAAATCCAACGACACCTCATATGTCAAAAACCGTCCAGCCGTTTGGGCTGTAGGGCGTGCCAAAGAAATGGACATACATACATACATGCATACATACACACATATATACATACATACATACACTCGAAAAACATAACCCTCCTTCTGTCGCAGTCGGGTAAAAATAGTGTTCTGTCAAAGTCATAGGGGCCCCATTACCCTAATATGCCCAGGGCCTTCAGTGGGTTAAAGACGGCCCTGGGAACTATCCCAGGCAACTCATTTATGTGTTGCCTATCCAGAGACATAAGATGTTAAAGTCTCGGTGCCAGTAATTACACTGCCTGTCTTGCCCTTCTCTCCGAAACACAGCAAAGCTGTTTCACGGGAGAAACAAAGAACATGGTGGTACCCATGCAGTCGGGATCGCGGCACAGCGCATCCCTCCCGTCGGTATAAATTAAACCGGTATAAATTATTGACTTAAATAATTAATTTATATAGAAATATTATCCTAAAAACAACGAAACCATAATAATAATGACATCAATTTATTATTTTATTTGATGCATTAGCATTTTAACCAGGCCGAGCCTCTTTCTTAAACGCGAGCGCCTTAAAATTATATTTTATTATTTTTATAGCAATTTAAATATAATGTAATTAGTGAAGGTAGGACTAAATTATTACAATATGAAACAAAGGCAATAAGGCGTCTATAAAAAGTACTTTCAATATTTCTAGTTACTTAGTTAAATAAATAAATAATTTAAATTTCATCCCAACTTTAAATAATCAAATCTCTAACCAAAACGTTTCTGAAAATCTAATAAACGCAAAAAATTGCCCTAACGTCAATTCTAATTGCCCGCTAGTTAAACCTGAAAAATATTTATGCATTATAATAATAAAAAGATACCAGGCTATAGACATTGATCTATCTTGATCTATATTGATCGATCTAGACACCTGATAACGATCGTTACTCATTAGTAGACATCGGATTAGGTATATGCACTATCAAAATGCCAAAATATGCATGCAAATATGCACTAAAAAGATGAAATATGCACAAAATATGCACTATCAAAAAACCATTTATTATTAGAATTTACGTTTATTTACACATTATATTAATATATTATACATATATTAATATCCATTATAAATTGTAACATATAATGAACTATAAATTATACACAAGAATTACACTTATTTATTTAAATTTATTTGAATGATTCTTGTGACAATTATCGTCCTCATGAGTCTGTCGTTTTATCAGCTGATATCCATATTAGATCATTCGAGAGATCGGTGCGTATTTAACTAAGGACTTCTTCGTAGATAATTGACAGCTTTTCACAAACTTTGCACTGCAAAGTTTGCAGCAAATGATAGTGCCATCAGTCGTAAATTGGATGTGCAAAGGCATAATACTCGTACAACACGCCTAACACGTATAACTATTGAAATAAGCATTGTCAATGAAAAAGTCTCAAAATATGCAATAACGCTATAAAAATAGAATTATATGCATTTACATATGCAAACATGCAAATACATATAATCTGATGTCTACTCATGAGTAACGATCTACGTCTATGGTAACAAACGGGACCGACGGCATTACATGCTCTCCGAGGCAGGGTGGGGAAACCCACCAGGACATACATCCCATACAGGAAACAAATATTTCCACAAATACAAATATCTGCCCCTAGCGGGAATCAAACCCGCGACCGCGTTGAGTCCAATACTCGCACTACTATACCAGAACGGTCGTCGAACCACATGAGTAAATACGGTTTATTTACTCATGTGGTCGAACAGTTTTATGTAGCTAAGCTTAAAACTCAATAAACCCTTAATATTTTTCTTTATCGTGCATGCAAATCTAATGATAATGTATTTGGTGACTTCTCAATAATGTAGGTACTTGGTGACAACTTAAGTAGCATCGTTCTTAATAGGTAAGTACTTTCTATTGTTTGTTTTAGTTATATGTGAAGAATTAATAACTATATTTTCTATGTTACTTTAAATTTTAGTGCATATCGAAAACTGTATATTCCTAATAAAATAAATAAATATATTTAATAATATAGTATTAATATAAGTCTCGAATCATTATTTAATATGATGCAAAACTTTTATCATTTAAATAAAAAAATTAAAAAAATACAACCAGACTTCCCTATTTCTAATTCCTATACCTACCATTATGTGCGTGTGGAACACGGCTAAGCAAAATTATATTCTCATTTAGACCCGCGGAATCTAGAGAAACTAAGGGAATTAACCCTTATAGGTACTATATTATGGAAAATAGTCGCCTTTAGGACTCATACTTTATTGCAAATTCACTGAATCTTTTGATCGGACTCTCACAAAAATTAAATGTTGTATCAGATAGAAAAAAAGTTAATGTTGGGATATTCTGTATACATATTGCATTTTTTTTTCTTTTTAATAAAGGACCATGCGCATTTTATATGGATATCTGGGCCATGAGCGAACACAAATGAAAGTTATATATATTAACCAACAATCACACCACGTTAACCTAGCCCCGTGGTAAGTTCGTAAGAACTTGTGTTACAGGTACTAGGAACGGAAATAAATTTAAGATATAAATACATAATATATACATAAATACACATCCATGACCCGGTGCAGACATCTATATTCGTCATACAGATTATCTGCACCTGGCGGGATTCGAACCCGCGACCGCTGCGTAAAGTGTCCAGTTGTCTGACCACTCGACCAGCCGGCCGTCAAGTTATGTACATGATTAGGATTTTTCGTGACAAACAAGGATATGCCAGAGCTATTGTTTAAAGTAGAATGAAAGAACACGAGCGACACCGTGGTTATAATTCAAAAATAATAAATAATCATAAATAAAATTTTTGGCGCCACCTATTGATCCTTATGAGTACTCTAAAGCGTCAAGAAACTTCACATTTTCAAGCAGATTTTATGGTACTATATAATTGTACCATAACTAAGTCAAAGAGTGGTTTTTTAGGAAAATGTCTTATAGCGGCATGCATAACTTGATAAGACCTACACTTTACTATAGGTGTCACCTTATACATAGATGCACATTATACATAGATGTTGAGGTTAATATAATTATATTGGTGATAAACTTACTGACGTTCATTTTAGAATTAAAAAAAATATTTTGACATATGTCAGTTTTTTCGACGTTCTCTTTTCCGTACTTTTAATTAATATCTTTTATTTTGGTAATTCTGTTTTAGTAGGTATGGTAATTTATTTTTGACGTTATGACGAGCGACTTCGACCAAGGGAACTTTGGCGATAGCGCTCGGAACCGTTCTCAATATGAATTAAAATTAAAAAGCTCACATCATGTATTTGACGGTGCCGGGGAGAACATTCATTACCACAGTGATAATGAGTCCTTAGCATCGAGAAAGAGTAAAACTAGATATATAAATCCAGCGATTTATATCGAAAAAGTTGAATCTACTCATTCGGTGACCTCACTTCAAACAGATTCCTCGTGTGTAGATGATGTCACACCACATCCGCATAGTTCCTATAGGAGTAGCTCCACGCCTTACTTAACTGGACGTATATCTAGTACGTCTTCTACTAGTATAAAAAGAAAGTCATGTAAACTTATAAGTCAGGATGAACAAGATCACGATGAAGAGACGCCGAGGTGTGGTCAAACCTACCGCGAAGATGGAGCAGATACATTTCGCTTATCTGTCGCCTCGGTGTCTACAAGCACTACGGCTAAAGAAGAACGCGAGCGGACTGAAAAGAAACGACAAGAAGCTTTTCAGCAGTGGTTAGCACGTAAAGAGCAGGAGGTAAAATATATGTTAAGTTGTTAACTTTTAAGTCCGTGGATGTTGTTTATATATATATATATAAAAACAACATCCACGGACTATATATATATATATATATATATAGGTATATATCTTATACAAACTATAAACGAATTTATAATAATAGAAATGTGTTCATTGCATGTAGGTACCTACTCGTATGATTTACACGTTCTACGTCCTTGACTTTGTTTGCGTGGACGTTGAATATAGAGATTTTATGTTTTGATAAACTTTAGGAAGGAAACTTTTAATTTCTCACCTTAAAAATATATAAAAGTAAAGGTGCCACCATGTCGAATTTCATTATCATTCCACGTAATTTGTTTCCTAATGGGAAACAAAAAATATAATTGTATTCAAATTAGCGTCTATCACTACTATTATTAATATGTCGAATAAGCATTAGAAGCCATTTCGTGCAAAATATAAAAACATAACTAATTGAATTCTTATATTTACGCAAATTTTTTTCATTTAATTGAAAGTCTATAACGGATTTTATCGCGTTTATTTAAAACTTCCCCGAGGAGGACTCCCCCGAGACCATGGACGCTGTAAAGGGTCCGAAACGTCGGGAAATAATTTAAAATATTGTTAAACTGTAAAGTTGTAAATAAACGCTATAAAATCCGTTATAGACTTTTAATTAAATAACTAATTGAAATATGTAATAGAAGCGAGAAAAGGCGCGTCTTGAAAAAATGAAAAGACAACTAGCACCTACAACTACACAAGAACAGCGAGAGGAGTCATTTCGACGTTGGTTGGAGCGCAAACGAACTCAATCTGAGCGTCGCAAAGCCGAGGAAATCATGAGGAAATACCGTCAGAACGAGAAGCTTGAACAGGAGCGAAGACAACGACAGCAAAACAAAGAAGAAAAATTAGCAGAATGGATAAGAAAAAAAGAGGAGGAGATGAAGTGTACGTTTTTACAAGATTTTATTTATTTTCTTATAACAGTTCTTTTAATGTTTGAAAATTTTGTAGTGCTTGACACTTTAATAGATTATAATAAAAGATTTTCAACTGAAAAGTAATGAAAACACGAGCGGAGCGTCGTGCCGCGCGTCTTGCAATTGAGGAAGAGCGCCGCCGCGTGCAGGGCGAACGAGCGTACAAAGACTGGTTGCGTACCAGCAAGAATAAACCGTTGCCCGTGCCTCTAAACCAAGGAGAACTCAGTAAGTATATATACATATTACACTAGTTATTGCCTTTTGCTTAATAAGGATTATATATTTTTATAACTTTTAAATTCAGAGTTCCCATAAAAACTTTCGGACCTTATTTTGTCTCATTAAGAGTGGGATCTTTAACAATCTACCAAATTATTTACTTATAATAAGAGCTATTTTTCTTCATTTCAAAAATAGCTAAACTCCCAAACACATTTACCCTTTTATGAGTGGAATTTAAAACCCCCGAATATTTATTTATTAATTTCTAATCAAAAACGCGAAAGTAGGTAGTTAATTCTTGTATCTTCAAAAATGACGGAATTTCATGTTAACCATGTAAATACTTTTTCTATTCTAGGTATGCGTGGTTCCGTGTCTCAAATGTACATTAATCCTATCCCTTGGCAACCACTTACGAAATGAGGATAGATAATTTAATTATAATAATGATTTTTTTCTTGTATAACATATAATATTTTAGATCAAATGTTGATTTTTTAAAATATATTTTTTGACTGAGATGCGGTAGGTGTTTAATAACGTAGTGTTAATATAATGATATTTGATGATAGGTAATCTCGACTTTATTGTATACCACATATTAAAATAAAACAAGTGTTTTGTTCTATGAGAGTTTATTATTAAGAATATTTACTAAATAGACAAATTGCTTAGTTATTTTAAGGGTCCCTAAAAACATAAATACTATGAAAATTACGAAAATGTTTTGCAAAAATATTCGTATCACACAAATGATGACACATTAAAATGTTTTATAAAAATGGTTAAAAAACGACATCGTTACGACTGTTATTTAAAACTTAATTTGTAGAATGGTATAGTATATTATTTCAAAATAAAATGTCTATAAACGCATTGTCTTACAAAATTGTGATTGATGTTTATCTCGTTATTAATTTAATTATACTGAGCAAGACAGACAGAAAGTGTAATATGATAAAACATATTTTCGTGATGTCTAGATCTTTCCTGTGAGTTGCCATAACATTCCAATGTTTCTTGCAAATCAGTAGGCTTCTTCTTCCTCTTTAAGGCGCAAAATATCAGATTTGTTCATAAAATAGTAAGACGGCTGTCGACCTTTGAGATCCTTGAGTACCCTTTTAGCACCGGCCTTAATGAGCACGCGGCTTAGGGATTCCATCTTTTCAACACCCATCGCATAATGTAATGCCGTGCGTTCAAGCTGTAAAACAACGACTTATTAAAACAGTTTTAGTGCGAAGAAATCTATATATAATATTTATGCCGGACGGTGTTCACTTTACTAATAAGTAGTTAAGTTTTCCTGGTATAGTGGTGCGAGTAGTCGTCTTAAGGTCAGCGGTCGCGAGTTCGATACCCGCTCGGGGCAGATGTTTGTACAAATAATTGTTTGCGGTCTGGATGTATATTTCGGAGAGCACTTAACACCGTCAGACCCGGTTGTTATCACGGACACCTGACTACACATATATCTATCTATCACTGACAACCCTTCTCAAATACAAAAAGGAGGCTTTTTTCCAGCAGTGGTACGTTTTTTTAAAAAGTATTAGTATAACATCAACGAACTCTTAGTTGCTCGTGTCCATTTGTTACATTTTCAGCCGATACCTAGCCGTCTGCTTATACGATTTTTCGCGTTTGTTTTTTCTTTATTCTTTACCTTATTCCTAAGTAACATAATAAATTTTGATAATTATACCCTTATTATAATTTAAAAAAAATCATGTTAACTTATAAGTATATTACTTATTTACACACCACACCACACTATTATTAATTGTCTGCTGCTACTTGATATCGGTTGAGGCTATGATAGTACATCTGTACTCTTTTTTCCCTCATGGATCCTGTTCTGTTCTTCAACATCTCGAGTACAGCCCTCGCAAGTGTTGCTTTTGTGTAGACATGTTAAGGCTGTGCTCAAGAATAATTTTCGTCGAGGCATCCATCACTCGGCCAATGAACCTACCAATTGCGTCGTCACCGTCATCGGCGTAGTAGACACAGGTATTTATGTGCCTCGTAACCACCACTACCGAATGAGGCACGCTGTCGCGAATTCGGAGCCTTTCAGTTTTTGCTCTGGACAATGATGACCCCGTCGTAGGTTTGCCCTTATGCTTCGTGTAATGTCATATCGCGCGACCCTTCACCGGTTCCTATGTTGTATGTTGTAATTATCCCTGTTAAAAGATTGGACGATGGGGTTGGACTAATAGATGTTTTAGTATACCTTGCCGATGGCATATGCTCAACTCCCGCGTCATATTTGTTGTTAGTTAAGGTTTGCAGTACTTAATGGGGGTGGCAGCGACGCGTATGCGGAAAAGCGCCGCCCCCGGGCCGGACGGGGTACCCGCCCGAGTGCTGGCCCTAGTCCTCCACCACCTGGAGCCTCGGCTTAGGGGCCCGTCTGTGGCGTCCACAGAGGGTCATGGCGGTCAGGGCTATACGCGGCTACCGCACGGTAGGTGTCGAGGCTGCGTGCGCATTGGCCGGAACTCCCCCGTGGGACTTAGAGGCGAATGCCCGCCGGCCACGACCACCTTCACACGGTGGAAGGCTCGGCTGGAGACGCCCCGGGCTGGTCTTCGGACCATAGGGGCGCTTCAGCCGATATTGATGGAGTGGACGGTGCGACAGCACGGAGTCCTCACCTTCCGACTCGTGCAAGTATTGTCAGGGCACGGCTGCTTTAACAAATACTTGCACGTCGTCGCAAGGAAGGAGACGACTCCGGGCTGCCACCACTGCGACTGCAGCGAGGACTCGGTGCAACACACGCTCCAATCGTGCTCGGCCTAGGCTGAGCAGCGCCGGGATCTCGCTGCAGTCATTGGAGAGGACCTATCACTGCCGACCGTTGCGCGAGCGATAGTCGGCGGCGATAGGGTCTGGACCGCGGTCGCCACCTGCTGCGAGGACGCCATCTCGCGGAAGGAGGCGGCGGAGAGGGCCCGGGAAGACTCACTCCTCTCGGACCCAATTCGCCGCCGGCGCGCGGGGCGGCACAGGCGCGCTCACATGCGCCTGATGCCGCCCTAGCCGACGCTGCGGACGGTAGGGTCGGGGTTTGCCCACCGTCCGCTGAAATAGCCTACCGCGAAGATGCCCGGTAGGGCTGCCACCTGCGGATCACGGAGCAACGTACGCGGTACCCGTGGTCCGTCGTGTAAAGGCGAGTGAGGGCGCACGGCGGGTTATTTTAGTGGCTGAAGACCTCACACTACCCCGTTGTCTCCCCGGACGACGGTGTAGTGGTAGTGGTAGTGGTAGTGGTAGTGGGCTCAATTTTCCGCATTTAGACTCGCTTCTGGTCCATTATGCGTGAAAGAGGTCTGACTAATTTAGCCAGCCAAGCTCCTTCCAGAAGCTCAGAAGCCTCCTGGGGCGTTCACAGGCTTCTCGGAGTGTCCTTACTTCTTTAAGGATGTTTGCCCGGTGTGTGGCCACTCCCTCGCACTCCAGGATTACGTGGGCGGCTGTTTCTTCTGCAACTAGACATCCCCGGCAAAGGGGACTGTCCGTTGCATTCATAATGAAGAGTTGGTGGTTGAGTGCCATGTAACCGGTAATCGTACCAACAACTATTCTGATGTCTATACGGTTCAGACTGAGTAGTCGGCTCGACAGGTTTGGTGATACTTCAGTAAGTACCATTTTAGACTGTCTGCAGCCAGTTTGGTTTGCCCAACGGGCATTGTGAGCTTCACGTGTACGTTGTCTTACCCATGAGCGCAGTTGTCCAAATGGTAGCGGCAGTAAGATAGTTGGGCCAGCCACCTTTGTATTAGACCCCTGTCTCGCTAGCTCATCGGCGGCATCGTTCCCGTGTGATTCGCTATGCCCTTTAATCCATTGGAGGATTACCCTATTAAATGAGGCTAATCTTTCCAATGTTTGGTGGCATTCGTAGATAAGACTAGAGTTAGTCGAAGAACTCCCTAGTGCTTTAAGTACGGCCATGCTGTCCGACAGAATACGGATATTATAATCCTTAATGTCTTTTGACAGGACGGCGGTAGCTGCATGGGTAATTGCAACACACTCACATTGAAATATGGAGCTGTGTTGGCCTAACGTTATTGACAATTTAATGTTAAGGTCTTGTGAGTACACTCCGGCACCAGTGCCAGACCCCATTTTGGAGCCATCCGTATAAATGCGGACTTCCCCTGTGCCGGACTGATCTCTTTCGGTCTCACAAAGTTGTATGTGGTATTTCCTTTCGAAAATGTGTTGTTTGGGAGTCCTATCACACGGAGCAGCAATTAGCGGTTCATAGCACAAAAGGCTGCTCCAAAGTTCATTGTGTGGACCTTCCTGGCTACACCACAGGCCCAAGTGTTTAAGCCTGATAGCTGACATGGCCGCTTCCTGCTGTATAAACAGATCGAGCGGTGCCAGACCAAGCATAACCTCAAGAGCAGCTGTGGGGGCAGTACGCATACATCCAGTGATCGCAGAGCATGCTATTCTCTGGAACCGTTGTAGCTTGTTTTTGACGGTGGTGAGTTCTGTCCTCTGCCACCAGGTTACCGCACCGTAGGTGATTATAGGCCTGACGATGGTTTTGTAAAGCCATGAAGTAATTTTAGGTGATAAGCCCCAGCTTTTGCCGAGCAGCCGTTTGCATTGGCAGAGAATTATGCTGGCTTTGTTGATTTTTGAGTCTAAGTGCCTGTTCCAAAGAAGTTTGTTATCCAGTATAACGCCGAGATATTTGACCTCCTTGGTGAGGGCAAGACTGGTACCAAATAATTTAGGGAGTCTAAGGTCGGACGACGGTGTGTGCGTTCAGGTAAATTTTTTGCCGCCAAAACAAAAAAGAAAAAAAAAAAAGTTTGCAGTAGTTCATATTGAACAGATTTCCTCTGTCATCTGCCTCCGATAACCTCTCCACCATTATTACGGCTCGAAAGTGGTTTATGAGGACTCCTTCCACCGTTAGATGGTTACATTTTGTGCCCTCTGTAAGGGGAGATGGTGGTTTGACCGCTGGTTTTAAGAAACTTAGGCCTTTCCCTCTGTCTTCGTATGATGTGACTTCGTTTTTTGCCGAGGCCATTAGGCTTCCGTAGTGATCATCTATGTCGCATTTATCAAAGCTGATCCTCGTGGTCTTCACACTTATCTTACATTGGCTCTCACCCTGGCCTACCTTGTCGAGTCCTGAGAGTATCGAGCAAACAAAAGAGGCCTCAATTTCTCCATTCAAAGAGCGCAATCAATTTTTTTTCAGTTGCACGTACGCTTCGATAGGTTGAGTCGCCTGTTGTCAGCAGGGTGAGTGAGTTGATTTTATTGCGCTTTATGTTCGTTTTAGATGTGCTTCCTATTATCAGCAAGCCGAGCTCTGGCGAAATCTTCAGTTGATCTGGGCCCTCCGGGCAGACGAAGCCAATGCCTATCTTTTCTGCGGCGTCACTCATGAAAAGAGCCTCACTCCGCATCTTTATACCCGGTCCGCCACGCTAGCCGTTTTCTCTGAGGAGCTTTGCGAACGTAGGGTGTTGGGTGGTTTGTTGGGACTTTATTGGTATTGATCCTCTCCCAAAAAATCCCCGCAGTACCTTTGGGACAGCCTGCAGTGCACCCCAGGTGGAATCTAATTGTTGCTACTGTTGTGCAGTTGTGTGTGTGTACTGTTTTGGGTAACGCTGGTTGGTTTTGGTGTGCGTATTTTGAGTGAGTGCATTTGAGTGAGTAGCGGAAGGTATGGCGGTCGAACCATTTGCCTTGTCAGCCTTATTGTTCTTGTGGCCTCTTTCTCTAGGATGGTAAGGATTGCGCTACGCACTCCTTCATCCTTCGCACTAGAGTGAGTAGTAGTGAGTAGTAAAGTCCGCACTTTTGTGATGCCCGCCTTTTTGGTTAGTTCGTCCGTTCTTTCATTGCCCGGTGTTCCAACGTGGGCTTTCAGCCAGAAGAACCTCATTATTCTGCTATCCTCCTGGATCTCGATCGATCATTTCGATTCCTAGCCTATCTATATTTTACATATTTCCATATCACACCTAAACCGTATCCTACTGCAAAAATATTTCATTTTTTAACTAATATTATTTAAGGAAAACTAGAATAGAATTCAAATATTGATCTTTCATTACATTATCACCGAGACGTAGTAGTTCCGGGTAAGTATTGGCCAAGTGTTCCACGATGTCCTCTTGTTGCGCTAGCACAGCTATGTGTAGCGCGTTGCGCCCGAGTGCATTCTGGGCTAGCGCGAGCGTGCGGCCGCCTTCCCCTGAGAGCAGCTCTTGAACAGCGGAGAGGTCGCCGTGACGTATGGCCGCATGGAGAGATTCTCTTGATTCCTTGAGACAGAACTTTTATGACTATGTGAAACAAGATTTGAGTTGTCACATGATTATTTTATGATAAAAGTACCAATATTGCATAAAATAATCATATATATAAAGATATACATAATATATACAATATCTATATGTTATATACAATAAAAATGTAATAATAGATGATTTTTTTAATACATATATACAGAAACATTCATCTATTACGAGTACTACAGTTAAAATGATGTAAAAATACGCTTTGAATATTATTATACATAATTAATTATAATTATTATTACGTTATATAAGAAAAGAAAATTAAAAGTAAATTTATTTTAATACTTAAATGTTATAAATTGAACTGTTCGGAGAAGATAATAATAATGTTTATTTAACAAAGCCGACAGTTTGATTTTACTTACTTCAAAAGCCGGAATTGATGCAAGAAGATCATTCATTTCTTTGTCACCGCGTTGTGCGACTACTTCGGATATAGGCACGCCTTCTTCGTCTACTACATCTAATATATGATCGTATCCTTGAAATAATAATTCCATAATTTTATTCGACTTGCCTGTAACATTATTTGTTTTTATAAATATAAGGCCAATGAATTTTTCATCGGTTATTACGAATGGTTATTTAAGAGTGGTTTACGTCTTAGGAGTTTTTTTCTTTAGCAATTATGTTACATATGTAGCATCATAAAATAAATGTCTGATCAAGTTTTGAAGACTTGTTTAGATGTACGTTGAAAACATACTCGTATAGATAAATATCAAAAATTTTGCATAAATATATTTCTGCATGAGAACCTCTAGCTGCTAAATGCAGAACCCATCGATCGATCTCGGCAGTATTTTCCAATACATTGGCCTGTATGGAGACATCACGCGCAGTACGATACAGCTCATCTCGGTAGCCAAGACTAACGTCTGATTCTTGGAGTAGTTGGAACAGTGCGTTGTTCGTATGAGTTCGCGCAGCTGCGAAGTGTAACATCGATTGCCCGTGCTCATCCTTAAAAAACAAAAATTACCTAAAGTAAACAATTTGTATAAAATTTTTCTCAAATATTTTTTCAAGATGTATTTTTAATAAAATTAAAAAATACAGTTATAATTTTGATAGAATATATGTGAGGTTTTAAAATAAATAATTAATTCATCATTATTTTTCCTTTACTAGGGTTTTAGTAGAAAAATTATATTGTACTTATTTACTCTGCTAGGACTTGTAAGAGCTGTTTCAGGAGCGTCAGGATTATTTTCTATGTGAGGATCCACGGTGATAACGTCTATTGGTCTGTGTGGTCGAATTGCTGTACGGGTTCGATCGGTAGAGCCTTGATTTATGTCTTCCATCGTATTACGTTCCGTACCGCTTTTGTAATTAAACGGTAGATGTTCATTATCTACTTCAGGTGCTTCTTTCGTTACTAATATATTGGATTCCTGGTTATGTAATGCATTATAAAAGTTATTTTTTGAATAATATATTTGACACTTTTAATTGAATGTCGTCAAAGAATGAAAAGTAAGTTGAAGAGAGAAGGGCAGATCTAGAAAAAGTTATAGCCAACTTGTGGCTGTAGTTTCTTATCTTAAGATTCTACGTACAAAAATATTTATTTCCTTATTCGGGATACATACAGTTAAATTTTATATATATATATATATATATATATATATATATATATATATATATATATATATATATATATTTCCTTGGTCTATTCGTAAAAAAATTCTTTGTATTTTATATACAAATTCAAGACTTTTTTTCAAAGTTTAATTAGATACAATAGTCAATTTATACATATAAAATGCAAAAAGTCTTTTCCCCGACCTATTATTTGCAAATTTTTCTCAATTCTTTCAATTTTCCGGCCAACTTTTTTAAATTTATCTATAAATCGATTCAGTCGTTCTCAATTCGCACACTAACGAACAAACAAAGACGAATACAGACAATAACGAAATTATTTATAATAATAAATAAATGACTGAGAATGAAAGAAATTGCAGAGAAACGACGCTGTTAATAATACTAATCCCAATATAAATGTGATTGCTTAGTTATAATAAATTATAGAGAAAAAACATAAGTGTGTTTTTTGTGTTCATAGATAATTTGAGTAAAACATAATTGAAGGAATAATTGTAAGTTATTATAGTGGGTATAATCGATATTTTCACAAGTATATTATAAGATTTTTTTTTTGCTTAATTTTTCACAATTTTTATTTGGCAATATTTTCTTAATCTAATCTTTTCTTTATATAATTATAATTTCAAAATTGACATTGGGTATATAATTTTGTTTGACTAAATTAGAAAAAACATATAACGTTAAATAATAATATTCTTTATTGCACACCCCAGAAAAGATAATTATTGTACAAAACACTATTACATAAAGAGGATCTCGATTTCTTTTAGACAACCTTACAGGTTTGGAAACAAAGTCAATATATAATATAGTGTTATGCTGCGTACAACTTAAAATTAAACATAAATGGTAAAGTTTCGTATATAAAACACACAATCACACACTTTTTAAATCATAAAAATATAAATAAATAAAACAAAATATACAATGGTAATTTTAGGAATAAGAAAAAAAAAATCATGTAAAGTTGTAATAGCATTGATTAAGTTCTGTTTTACGCAACTATCATTCGTACGAGCACTAGTTACTAAAAGAAAAACAACTCTCCTACTAATGTTATAAGAGCTATTAAATAATTGTCCATTAAACTTTAAAATAATACTTCTAGAAGTTACTTGGATAACTTGCATCTTTATCTTGACTTGACCCTTTTATTTTTAAAGATTTCTATTCATACAAAAGATACGTCAAAAGTTGCACCTGTGTTCCCAATCGAGGTTTTTCGTGTTCAGGAAAATTGTGAAGAAAACTTGCAAGAAACGCAACGGGATCTTTAGGCTTAATATTAGCCACTTCGGTTAGACCTTTGATCAAAGGATCGCCAAGTGCTGTAAAAATTTCGGTATCCAAATCATCGTTGGTACTATTTACACTTTTCCTGCTCATTTTTAACTGAACATATAAAATAAATTTTCGAAAACGAAAATTGTAAAAACCTTACACTTTGCGAGATATCTGCCTTCTTCAGTGTGAAAGATGGGAATGTCCATGTGACCGTTAGCTGCGTGGCTCATACCTGCAAGAAATCAATTATTCACTAAAATGGCCTTCGATATAATAAGTAGTTCTCGGACGTTTAAAAGAACACGTGTTTGTATACGACAGATCGATCAAACGTACCCAATAATTTAAAATTCAACGATACAAACTATATGTATATATAATAGTGATTTAATGGATTAATGTAAGTTAAAATATAATAACACATAATTTTTAAAATGACAAATAAAAGTTTTGTTCAGATATTCGTTAATTAACGTTAAAAAGCTTAGTGACACATCAATGTTATAAACACAACACTCATTTTTGCATAAGAATATATCAAAAGTATCGGAAAGACAAAGGTGCTTGTGCTGTATATTGTGCATTATAATGCGTAAGCTTTAAATAATTTATACATCTACGTGATAATATAATAGTGGCTACTTAACAAATTCGAAATATTTCACACGAACAACAAAGTTTCTAGGAACTACTAATAAGTTTAAGTACTGACCTAAATAAATTGTTGAACGATTTAGTTTTAATATTTATCCATATATAGGTACTCGATTTATATAATGCACTTTTGTCTTTTCAATACTTTTTGTTCAAATAAAGAGGTGATAAAATTATTTTTAACTAATTATTCTACTCGTATACATATATATAGTATTTATTGTATGAAAGAAGGATATTAGTGTTTCTCTCGAATTTTATCTGCTGAATCGTGAATATCAGCTAAACTGCTTCTCTTTCTTTTAAATATATTACTAAGCATTGTTGCGATATGGGCAGAATTTTGCATTGCTAAATCTTTTTCAAGATGTAAAAGATTAGATGCTGCTGTAGTAAAATCGTTGAAACAATTTGATTCTGTAATACATAAACATTGATAATTGCTAATTCTAGCAATATGTGTATTAAGCGTTTCTCTATACTGCAACCCCCTCATTGTGCATAAGTGCTTAATATTATCAGAGTCTTTTGCAAGACCGGGGATGTTCACAATTAGACTAAAGCGAATACCGGCGCCTAGAAACGTCGGTCGACTAGATAAGTGACCAAGTTTCTGATCCCAAACGAAGTCAAGCATATTATGTAAATACGTCATAATATGAGATAGTTTGCTAAACGTTAAACCAATATCTCCAGGAGAATCGAATGGTGTGGAAATGAGAACGCGTAAGTGATCGTGTACGTTGATCCAAATGGCTACACTTTTGTCATCACTAACAAATACGCCACGGGCGTAAGGCCAGTGTCTTCCATGAAGAAGATTACAATCATCAATGTCGTCTCTGTCACAGAGAGGTATTAACAGTCCAGCTGAAGCTAAAATAGCTGATATTTCAGAAGGTTTTTCTAAAACTTCATTCATTGTATAATATGTGCCTGACTTAAGATCTGATTCAGGGCTGAGTTTTCTAATTATTTTAGAAAAGTCTTCTCTCATTAGCATTGTTGTAATTATTCTTTCAACACTTTCTAATTTACCAACTTTAAGATTAAGTGGTAATTCAAAGCCATCTAAATTTCTTGAACATTCCATAGTACCCGATAAAACAAATTCATCATTAGGATCAATGTTAATTTCAACTAAAGGTTTTGATAATTCAGATAGGAGTGTATTTTTAATGAAATCTGATGTAGGATGATCAGGTAAATCTGAGTGAATATTCATATTATGCATATCTTTTATGAGTGGCAATAAAAATTCAGCAAATACTTCATAAACATAATAATCTGGAGCCGAAACTCCTCCTGGAAAGTCCTCTTCCACTGTTTGAATAATATTCTTATTATCAGGTAATTTTTTGACTGCCGGCCATATGACATCAAATAGGTTATGGTCAAGTTTTGTTGTTCTATATTTTATTAAGTCGAATATATGTTTCTTTAGAAATTTGCCTAAGACATGTGGTGGAGTAGCATTATTAGACGATGCAGATAAAGGAGTTCGCGCTGGCTTAGCTGATGCGAGGAGTCGGTAGCACCGTTCTAAGGTTTCCAATGATTCAGGTACATCTAAGACACGCCGAGATGATACGTGGTCATCTGGTACTAAATACATTTTTATTATTTTTTACGTTCGCTCTTACACAAACAAAAATATAAAAAAAAAAAAAATAAACAGTTTGAAAATTTATAAGAATAATACTCCTAAATAATTCTAATGTACGTTACATTACAAGAAAGTGGTAAGTTCACTTAGAAGTAAATATTAATTATTAAAATTACCATTTAATCAACCATATTTTTTATTTGAAATTTATAATAAATGCTGTATTTTGCAATATTACCTAGTCATCATATGTATACGTACCTTTATCTGAAAACATGGCACCTGCAGTCTCGTCGCTTATCCCAAAATCTGTTAACATTTGCTTAAATGGAAACAGATTTGGATTCTTGAGATAATCTTCAGCTGATCGACCATTCTGGAGTTATATTAGTTTTTTAATAATAACATTATTAATTTACATATTTAATAAGTATATAAATATAAAACACAGGTTTAATCTTACATCATCTAAATCTTTAGAATTTGCGCCCAACTGTTGCAATACATTATAATAATGACCGTTATCTGGTAATACTGCGGCATAATGTAGAGAGGTTCTTCCTTCAAAATCCACTGCAGATAAAGTCTCGGGAAATCTTCAAAATGAGAAAAAATTAATAAATACTTTTTTTTTTCTTATAAAGGATTTTTTATAGATCAATGCTTATAAAAGAAACATTATTTCCGATTTTACTCACCTCCCTCCTAAATACTTCATAATGTTACTTTTTCCAAATACAGTAGCCACATGTAGCGGGGTAGCACCATTTGGTGAAATTGGATCTCTAGCAATTGCAAATTTTCTGCGATCTAAAGCTGCTTGCAAATCTTTTAAGTTACCTTCTCTAGCTGCTATGTGAACCTTATTAATTTTTTGCTAAAATTATATATAAAACATTAAAAAAGGGTTCTCTATTAGTTTTTTTGTCAATGAACAGTAAAAATTTCCTCACCATGTAAGTGGGCACATTATTTAAAAAAGCTTGCAATTCAGTATTTCTCGACTGTCGGCCAATTAGTCTAGATCCCTCTCCGTTTAATACTAAAGTTGCTAACATTTCCATATTAGCAGTATTGATTAAATCAGTTACTTCTGGATCTATTTCATTATCCTGTTTAATAGAAGAATCATTTTATTTTTAATGTCATTAAAGAGAACGTTCAGTCATTTGCGAGCTAGATTCAACATATAACCTAAAAAGCTAGCAAATTAATCTAGTTTTTTTGGTGTTAAAGTGTTTTGTGAAGTATGCAGAGTGCTACGTCATTTCTAATCTATAAACATCACAAGTAAAGGTTAACGTTTATGTAATTGTTACCTTTCACCATCAGGGCGAATTGAGAAATTTATATTGTATACTTACTACAGTGAGAATGTCGTTGTGATATTGGCCATCTCTTTGCGTGATACTTGCGTCTTGCGTTTCTTGTTCAGCCTCACTGCTAATTATACCTTCTATAAGACTTTCCTGTGTATTTCGGTCGTTGATGAAGTTTCCTTAATTAGCAAAAACAATCAAACATATTGAACTCGTCAGGGACCCCGTATAATAATATATTAAGAGGAATATAATTATATTTCGTGTGTAGAACCAGAAGAGGTGTTAATGTCACCTCTTTTGGCACTGCCATTGCTTTGTCTTAATGTTGCACTTTTAGTGTGAATGTCATTGTGTTCTGGGTAAGAATTTCCGTGTACTTGTACATCATCATCATCTTCAGCATTATCACTAGCATTACCTTCATTTGGTGTAGTTTTAAAGGCATCCTCTTCATTATTATTTTCTTCATCTATATCAGATTTAGGACGGTCATCAAAATTATTAGTTTCTTTATGAATTTGACTGTAATTTGCATTTTCATTTTCAACTTCTGTATTACTAATTTCTTGAGATTTTATTTCAGAGACTTCTTGAGAATTATCAATTTTTTTAATTTGTGGTTTATCAATTTCGTTTTCATCACTATCTGTAACTTTGTCTGTAGTAATCGTTTCATCATTTTTTTCTCCTTCTTCCTTACCTTCCTCTTGTGGTTTTACTTCGTTATTTGTATCATATTTTTGCTCATCTACTATTTCAGAATTATCTTCTTTCTCTGGTACAAAATCTTTTTCATGTATATTATCAGGTACTTTAATGTTTTCAGTTTCATGATTTTCGCTATTTTGACAAACAATGTCAGAATTATTATTTAGACCTTCATCTTGTTCATGAATGTTATTCGTGTGGTCATGAGTTACTCTGTCTGTATTATTTGTTCCTATGCTTTCAACTTCATTGGTGTCAATATGTTCATCCTCAATGTTTCCAGTTGGAGTCTCAATCTTTTCATCAGACTTATCAACATTTTCAGTAATATCTTCCTTTTCTTTGGAATTTTCAATTTCGGTTGTATCCTAAAATAATAAAACATGGTTCATGCATATGTTTTTTAAAAAGCAATGCAAATCAATTGAAATGACTTCTTAAGTCTGCGACACATGCTATACTTACCTTGTTGTTTTGTGCATCTTCTTCGTTCGATTCTTTATTGATTGCTTTAAGTTTTTCACTATCATTTAAGTCAGGTAAATCACTTATAAGTTCATGCGTACTACTATTTTTCATTACATTATCCATATTTTCTATACTGTCTGAGATAGTATTTGTGTTATTTTTTGATGAAATATTTTCACTTGATGCTTTTAGATGTTTTTTTCGGGATTTTTTATTCAGATCTCCTATAAATTCAGTATCTAATATTTTCCAATCCCATGAAGCAGGATAAGCACTAGAAGGTGTTCTTGGTGCTTCAGGCAATATTTTAAAGAGATTTTTATCAATTTCTTGAGGTCTATTAATATAATAAGCGGGAGTTTTATTTTTCTAAAAAATATTTTTTTTTTAAATTACAATTCAAACTAGGTTGTGTTCTTAAAATATTTCAATATTTCCTTATATACGTGATGTAGTTAACTATAGATATCTGAATGTAAATTATTTTGTGCATGTTCAATACATTTTAAAATCTAACTTACGTTATCAACAGCACCTTCGTCAGCGCCAAGGCTAATAAGAGTGTTGTACGTGTGGTGATCATCTTTCACTACAGCAGCGTAATGTAACGGCGTTCGTCCATCATTGTCTGAGTCATTTATACCTTGCGGATATCTTTCGATAATGTACTTCATTATGCTACCATGACCTAAGCCCGCAGCCTATGTAATTAATATTTAAAAATTATTACAACTTAAACAAATATTACACAGTTTGGACGTAGACTGTATTTTAATTATAAGTATTATTTATTGAATTTTATTTTATTGAACAACAAATATGATCTCGTTTTGAAATAAATTACAGTAAAAATCAGATCATGATTGTGATATACAATCAAATACATATTGAATTTTTTTTATCAATTTTGTTTTGAAAACTATACAAATTTTTTAAATGTATACTACAGTCATTATTTTTATTAAGTCTCCATATAAGTTCTTTACAAAAAAATGACTTTTATTAAAATGACAACAAACAATCATTGATGTAAATTGGATACGATCTAAGAAGTAGTATAAAAAACAATTATTTACAATATTTCTCGAAATCTTTTGTATGTATGTAAATTATGTTTTATATATATATTTACGAGTAGTACACATTATAACTTTTGAAAGTAAAGCGGTTTAATTGGTTTTATTTCTTGCATGAACAAAATAAAGGACAGTTTTTGTATAAGTTTAAAAGCAAAACCATACTTTGTGCAAGGCTGTCAAGTTATTTGCATCTCTGCTAGATAAAGCTTGAGGTGGTATCGGATCACTGGTGAGCTTCATCACGCCTTCCAAGTCATTCTGTATAACAGCGTTGTGGATGTCCCGAATTGTGTTCTGCAAATAAAAATATATACGTAAAAGAAAAATATTTCAATCCTTTATTGTAAGTTTTCTTTTATTCTACTATAATATTATGAATGCAATATTTTGGATGGATATTTGTTACTCTTTCACGCAAAAAATACTGAACCGAATGCAATGAAGTTAAAATAGCTGGAGATCCAGAATAACAAATGGGCTACTTTTTATCCAGACATTCCCATGGAATTGAAAGTTACGCGGGTCAAACCATGACTCGATCTAGTTATAATAAAGCATACACTTGACATATGCCCAAAGTTCATTTTGCTTAATTATTCAAAAGACCTAGAAGGGAAGATACAATAAATATAAATTAAAATTGAAATAATTATTTTGTATATTTACCATTATGTATGGAACTGCTTCTAAAAACTTTTTTACAATCGGTTGGCTAGAAACTTCGCTAAGGAGTCTCGCTCCTTGCCCCTCCCACACGACTCGCTGTAGACGTCCCATATCACATTCATGGCACCATATCCGTATGTTGTGACGTTTTATAACTAACCCTGTTAAATAAATAAATACTTAAAAAACAGAATACTAAAATGCCTTTAATAAAAAATTTAAATTCAATGTAGTCAAGTTAGTTATTAACGATATAAATTACTCACTTAACCTAAAACATTTTTGACCTTTTACGACACTAACGTACGATGATTGATTTTTTATTTATTCACAAAGATATCAAGTTTGACAATGTAACTTAACAACGGGTTGGCGCAGCGGTCATAGCACTGACTGTTGCGCTGGTGGTCTCGGGTTCAATACCCACTCATGACAACCGGTTGTATAGTCAAATCAAATGTTTTTCATGGTCTGTTCGTTTGTGTTTGTTTCTTTTGCAATTTTGTGTTGTGTTTCTGTACCTTGACACATCTGAACTGAACTCAATTGAATCATCGTGTAAACGTCCCACTAATGGAAAAAGGCCTCTTCTTCTTGTAGGAGAGGGGTTGGAGCTTAATCCACCACGCTGCTCCACTGCGGGTTGGCAGATAATTTCTCCACCATGAGTAACGATCGTTACGAAGTATCTATGATAATAACCGAGACCGACGACTTTATGTGCTCTCCGAGACACGGTGAGGAGACCCCCAAGGACATATCAATTATCTGCCCCGAGCGGGAATCGAACCCGCGACACGACGACGACGAACGCGCAGTACTACACCAAACACGTAAATCTTGAGATATCTATTTATGTGTAATGTAAAATGTACAATTTTAACTTATGCATAGTCAAACTTCAGAGATTTTTAGAGATATGGAATGATCGTCAAAATGTGTAATCACGAATTAAGTCGCGGGTGCGGCTAATCATAGCTATCTTTAAAAATTACCAGATCATTCTTGCTTTCGAATAAAGTTCGGCGTTTATCAGCTGGTAAAACAAAGTTAAATTCAATGAGTTTATTTAAAACAAAACTTAAAATCAGTTAATTGAATGAACCTCTCTCTAGAGTGTCTTGAATCAAGTGAATTATAATGAAAATCGACAAACTGACCATAAATGATAATATTTCTTACAAAAATTCAAACAAACAATTCTACTACAGATACGCATTGAAGTGAGAGTTTTCGCTTTTTCATCAATTAATTTAAATAATATTCAGAATTATAAAAAATATATATAAAAAGTACATAATATATAATTAGATCGTTTAGTATGTATGTATGATATAAATAATTGATTTAACTTTTATGAGCTATTTTTAGAATCATTCATTTTATGAAAATCTTTAAGCCTGAAATAATAAAGACACAAAAAAGAAGTCTCAATACTATTTTTTTAATAGTTACAAAAGAAAATCCCAAGAAGCATTACGTAATGAGGTAGTTCTAGGTATAAAATGAATGCGTGTCTTCAGTCGGCCGACGCCATTGATTTCCGTCAATCGAGCCACGTGCCGCTTGACACATAATTAATTGTATATGTCGATTGTTCTCGATTTTGAAATTGACTTTTATTGACACTATTCTATTAATTGACATTTTACAGAACTACAAATAATATGTATACGACTTTATTTTTTTTTACACCGTTACTGAATTAAATTATCAAAAAAAAAAAATATGCATACATATAATTATGTGTATTACACCCAGACCCGGGGCGGGAATCGAATCAAATTCTCGAGTTAAATTTGAATTCAAACGGTTAAGATTAATTGTTTCACATCTTATTCTGTACACTGAACATATTAAAAAAAAATTGTGTTTGTATAATCGATACTGATTATATAAACATTTTTTTTTTTTAATTTTTTACGCAGGAACTAATTAGTAGATATGAATAAAACTTGGTATGATAGCGGGTACGTTTCCCGCCCGAAGCAAATGTTTGTATTTTTATATTTCTTTTCTAGCTGTATGTCCTCGTGGGTCTCCTTACCATGCCTCGGAGAACACGTAAAGCCGGCGGTACCGGTTGTTATCATAGACATCTGATAACGATCGTTACTCATGGTAGTTAAATTATCTGCCAACCCGCAGTGGAGCAGCGTGGTGGATTAAGCTCCAAACCTTCTCCTGTATGGAGGAGAGGCCTTTGGCCAGAAGTGGGACGTTTACAGGATGATTCAGTTCAGTTCAGTTCAGTATAGTCCCTCAGAAGCAAAAAAAGTATATTAATATTTGTACAAAATGTAGAAAAAAATCATTCAAAAATTTAATGCTGTTCGTTGGTAGCTTTTCACTTCAGGACATCCGGACCAATATAGATACTTATTTTGAGATTTTTCTCAGGAAAAAAAGGTAGAAAAGTTAATGGGAAAATGCGGAAGACTATTTTTTTTTCATCTCTTAAATTTAGATAGGCGTTAAAAATGTGATACGATACTGTAGTTGTCAATATTATTTTGATGTTTTGATGGGTAATACTACACTTTCTCTATCGCCTTGTAGTTTCATAGTTTTATAGCATTCTTAATTTAGCAGTAGGTATATTAAAGCGAAAAATATTTATTCGTATTAAACAAACAAAGTCTCAAACTTTTTCATATTACTATAAACATAATAAGATTTAAAAAAAATCTACTGCTGAAATTAAAACTTATTTAAAAAAAAAAATAGCTAAATGATTTTTATACATAATTAGTTGTAATTCTTAATTTGCTCTAAAAACATTTTATTCAAAGACCTTTATTTTAATGAACCTCAGAATGTATTTATCGTATAAATAGAAGCGGCGGTTTTTTAAAATCTACTTATAAGAAGAAATGTAAATAGGAACGACCTGTAATGCCCTCTACTCTAGTTGGCTTCAGTGTAATCAAGTTAGCTTGTGTGTGGTTTTAATAAATGTCATATATTGTATTGATAGACAGATTCGTTACTGCAAATTCTAATCTTATTATAGCAAAATTCAGTCAAAATCAATAATACTTGGCAATCATAAATACACGTAAAATAATATACTATATTGGTATTATATTAAATAACGTTACGAAATAAAGTCTATTTAATAATTCTTATCATTTCTTAATTAAACATTTTATTATATGTATTTTAAGTAAAAAGTATCTAAAAGATTAAAGAATCTTTCAGGTAAAGTCTCTTACGATGAGTTTTCTGACTGATAATTTGTTATATATTTTAATTAAATATTATTTTTGATTATTAATTAGAACAATCAAATGATTGACACGCAAATATCTAAGTGATGATGAAAGAGCCGTTATGGTCCAGTGGATGGAACACGTAAATCTTCTTCTTCTTTCATTCTAAAATGTCCCGAGTTCAACTTACGTGCTACGTATAAAGTTCACTACGTGTTCAGCAGTGAAGGACAACACCGTGTGGAAACCTACATGTTGCAAGAGAAATCTTGAGACTTGTATGTGCATCTTATAAGCATGGTAAATTAAGCACCAATTTTTTTCTTTAATATGAGAGAAGGTTCTTCCTCAGAACTCAGTGTGAAGGTAACGGACGGAATTACTATGTTATATATTTTATAACAGAGAAAATTTTAAAAAGGAATTATAAAAGAAGGTTCAAGGTCGGCACATTCAGACCGAGCTTAGACAGACACGTTGTTAATGTTTAATGATATGGCAGTCGATCGATGGCGTAAACCGATCGGAACTACGTAGCTTATGTAGCACATTTACTGACTTATGTTATTTTTTATAAACTTTTATTCAAATAATATTTGATAGCTATGTCATAGCTAATGTCACAATAAGACAACCGAGTATTCTTTTCTAAGGGAAAAAGTGAACCTTATAATAGGCGTAAAATTTTAAAGTCAAAATATATTTTAATCTAAAGTGAATTATGTGGGTTAATTTTTATATGTTTAATGATGGATTATAAAATATATAAAAAAAAAAAAAATTAAAAGAAGCGTGTCAGATAAGCAAAAAAATAAAAAGATCATGGTTTGTTCATGACCGTAGTTGTTAGGAGTTCTCTTTTAGTAAACATATTTCAGCAACAAAAATATAGGTTTTCCACAGAAAATAACTTTTATGGATAAATAAGTCTTATAGATAAAACATGCATTTATACAACACCAATATTCTTTTTGTGCCGATTGTAACAATCTATCTTACTATTACTACGTAGGGATGTTCATGTAAAAATGTATCGATATTTTATATATATATCGGGTAAATCGGATAATACAAATATACCGAATACATATATCGAGTATTTACGAAATATCGATATATATCGCACAATTCTATTAATACGCATGTTTGAAAACCTTATCGTACCAAAATAGCATAGATCATTAATTCAACAATGTCACTTACGATGGAGAATACTGGAAGGAGATTAACCGATGTGGTTGAGATAACAATCTTCATAAAGTTTTGAAGAAACAGAAATAACACTAGTTTAGTTATTAACCCTTAATCTAAAACTATGTTATGACGATCAAAAGGTTTATTTTCAACTTAATTTTATTACGTTTAACGTATTTAAATAAGAAATGGCAGAAAGTAATAAACACAAACATCAACAAATATACAATATTTACCAGGGTTTTTGCGAGTAAGGACATCGTATAAAGGATAAAGAAGTGGTTTAACGTAAATGATACAGTTATGACTTGGGATTTTGAGAAAACATACACAGATTAAATATGACATTTGATACTTGTTAACATTGATAAAAAAGCTTACATTTTGTTTATTTTGACACTGACAATGAGAGAGACCAATATCATAAAGTAAAATGTATACATAAATAGTAGCAGAGTAGCTGTGTAGTGTGATTACGGTGCACTCAAAGAGAATAATTGATATAGGTAGTTAATTTTTACTTATATGTATGCGAAAAGTTTGTACGAATGATTTTTTATTTTCTTAATTTCTACCTAATATTAGTAACTATTTATTTAGATCATTAATATAAATGAAAATTTAAAATACCTATGAGTATGCTTTTTTCATATCATTATATCTATACAATGTTTTCAATTATGCAATTATTCATACGATTTTGTTCAAAGGGCAAAGTAGAAGTTTTCCAATTTTGACATTTATTGCTTACATCTTTATATTAAACTCAATGAAGCAACAAGTTCGCGTGTTTGAAAACCAGAATCGTTACTGAGATTAGCATAATAAAAGCTTTCCCAAAACACCATGAAAAGATCGGAGGCCAAGTTCTTACATGAAAAATAACATACTTCAAAGTTAAAATTTGTAAAACTATTTAAGAGGACTTTTATGAAAAAAAGAAAAAAAAAAGATTTGTTTGTTTATTCTTGATGAAATTTTTAAAGTAATAATTTATAAATTCCATAAGCATAAGAATGCTACGTCACTTAGAATTAAGAAACAAAAACAAAGTAATATAGGCTGTAAAACATGACGTTACGATTCATAGTAGCATAATATATGTAATATGTATGTCAACAAAAGTTAAGCGGCCAAAAGCAGTTAACATAAAAAGAAATATTGTAAAAACATAAAGAAAAGAAATTGTTTGCTATCATTATATTCCAAATACTGTACATATTTAAGTAAATAACTTTTTAACCAATAAAAACTTATAGAGTAGAGCAGGATAACTATCAATAAATATGAATAGTTTTTAAAACTTGACCGAAAAACAAAGATGGAACCGTGAGGAAAATCAAATTTTGTGTATGTGAAAAAAAATATTGTATACTGAGTACGTAGTTTCACATAATATTTACCTCATTATTCTGTCTTATTAACGCTTAGCTGGTTATTGGATTACTAGTAGCTATACAATTTATTACTAAAAAAACAAAATAAATAATCCAATTTATTATTTTTATATATTCATTATTTCATATTATCATTAACAGCCGTAGTCGTTAAAAATATACCTGCTTTATATATTATTTCTTGTAATGTCTAAACAAAAAGTCATCATCAATCAACCATATATAAATGATCTAGAAAATTCCTTCGTCTTGGTGTTTAACGTTTCTTTAATATAAAAATACGAATCAATATTAATCATGTACTACATTTAAATTTTATTTATTAACACATAATTTACCAAACCATTTCCTCGTTAGACTGAAAACTATAATGGAAAAACGTTGTACAGTTTTCTTTTTTTAATAAAGCTAGTCACACTTGTTAGTTAGTTTATTTAGACTATATTATTAAATTAATACTTATGGCTAAATTTGGGAGTTCGTAAGTAGGTATGTGAGTTTGGATGTTCGAGGCAATGTTCGAATCTACGTATCCGATTCTGAATTTTTTCGTTCATAGAATGTTACACATCTGAGTGTCGTAGATTATTATTTAGTTTGTTAAATTTATGTTGGAGGGTAAGGCTAAAGATGGCTAATCTATAAGTGAGACACAAAAATAATATACTAAATAGTTGTAGATTCTCAAAACGATTAAAGTCCGCGATGTCTATATCCTCACATAATTCCAAAATAATCACAATAATAGCAAAAACTATAAACTATCTTGGAAATTTAATAAAGATGAAAACTGTCTTTTACATTAAACCAATACTTTATAAGACGTCGTAGCTTAAATAAATAAGAGCCACCAAAAAAAATATTTATTGCGAAACGGCGAAATGCCGTCCAGCTGTATATGTAGGTATATTCGCGGCTTCACATGCGTGATAAGTAATTATTATTTTATACACATTTTTATAGTTGGCCCACTTATTTACTACAAAATATAAAATCCCGAACTAAAGTGTTTTGAAAAAGAGTGAGATATAATATAGAGACGATCCTAATTTTTATAATTTAGATTATTTATTCAAAATACGACGACCGTTGCGTGCGAATAGTTGCCTAAAACCGCGCACCGGCGGTCCTGGGTTTAATTTTCGCTCGGGACAGATATTTGTATTTGTATAAATATTTGTTTCCGGTCTGGGTGTATATTCTTGCGGGTCTCCCCACCGTGCCTCGGACAGCAACTAAAGCTACCTACTACAGATACCTGATAACGATCGTTACTCATGGTAGGGAAATTATCCGCCAACCCGAAGTGGAACAGTGTGGTGGATTAACCTCTATCCCGTCTTTTATATAGAGATGAGGCCTTCGCTCAGCAGTAAGTTATTTACAGGTCGATACGTACACGTATTCAAAATAGGCAGCTTAGACCGATACAGGTCCAAATGAGAGTTTGTAAAAATCCAAATCCAAATCAAAAAGAACTTTATTCAAATAGGCCCCACGAGCATCTTCAAATCGTCATTTTACAAATTAAAACTTTAAAGTGATTATTATTTTGTAAAAGTAAATCTACGACCTATTCGGAATGTAGATTCTGCAGAGAAGAATCGGCAAGAAACTCCGCAGTTACTCTTTTGAAAATAATATATAAACTGTGTTTTAGTACAAAATTAGTAATATCTTGAATGAAATACAGCGCCACTAAGTCCACGCATCTTTATCGACTAAATAATCCTGCACCGATTAATACACTTTATCAATTTTTTTTTCAAATAAAATCTTTAAATTTATGTTGAGACAATTCCGAAATTGTTTGTGGGATTTTATTATACATGCGAATACCATAACCCAGAAAGGAGACGTTTACTTTGCGCAGTCAGAAACTTGGAGTTACAATTTTGTTATTCCTTCTAGTGTTTACACTGCGATTAATAATAATATTTATTTCAAAACAATGAATATTTACATTAGTATGTAAGTTTATTATATAACTGCACAACCTACCCGAAGAAATGGCTAATTAGCCATAAGACCGCCTATTGTACTACACAATCTTGACTCAACAATTTTGTAACAATGCTGTCTATTTTATTTGTGGTGTGCAATAAAGAATAAATAAGTAAATAAATAAATAATATTCTGGTGAATATATATAATATTGTTATAAATATACTGCGACGCAATTGTTAATATATTTTTGGGAAAACATCCCATAGGAAGACTCGAGCTCCAAGATCGTAAATTGCGATGTTAAAAAAAATAAAAAAATAAAATAAAAAAATAAATAAAAATAAAAATAAATTACGATGTTAGTCGGTTAGCAGCTACTTTTTAATATGTAATATAAATATTTATACTGAATAAGAAGCTGTTAATAATTCTTAACTATATTTATACAATAAACATACTAAAACCGAAATAGCTTAGATAATCTAAGCTATTTCGGCGAGAAGGTTCTTATAGAAATTAAAATCAATGATAAGGTTTAAAATTATCTTAAGAACTTTCTTATAAGCTATTTTGAAAAAGTTAAATGGTATTTTCATATCAATTTCTTTTTAAATAGCTTCATCAAAAACGACAAAAAGCCTAGATTCAAAATAAACAGACACCTAGATAATATGGTGTGATAACGGGTGGGGCATCAATTCGGTGAAAAGGCCAACATAAAATAATATTCATGACCACGCAACATTCAACCCCACCCCTAAAAGCCAAGCCTTTACATGCTACTAAAGTCAAATATTATAATCGGACATATATACAATGTATAAAATATACAATCGATTACAGAGAACATTATTTTTTTATCCTAACAATGTAGCTTTACCATAGTTAATGCGAGAAACAAGGGTATATGTATACATATAATAATAATATATAACTATAATATATAATAATATAATAACTATATTATTTTTATAATATAATAATTATTTATATTTATAATTATTTTCATTATTATATTTATAATGTAATAACTATATTATATATAATATAGTTGTCAACTGAATGCATGTTGAAGTATGTACATTTTAATATTGCAGAAAGCTGTTTGATAGTCATGCAATGATAACGATTAAAGCGCAATCGATTTATATATATTTTTATGCTATTATACGTGGCTGAAATTAAACTATGAGTCAGGATTCATTTTATCATCGCTTGTACGACTATTTATTGATTTGTATACCCAACAAAAGATGCTATCACACATGAACACACGTTTACATACGTACGTTTGTTATTATTTTATGCAGTCAAAGAATAAATGTTCAGGGACTATTACATTGATTAGCTTTTTTTTTAAATGTCTTTATAAAACGTTCTTAACTTGACTGAATGCTTATTTTAATGCGTTAAACTTATAGGGTTATTTCATACTATAAACAATATCTAATGATAACCATCTCAGTTTTTTTTTTTTTTTTTAGTTGGATAGGCAAACTGGCAGACGTTCCACCTAATGGTAAGTGGTTGACGTCGCCCATGCACATAAACTAGTTTACCTGGAACTAGCCCAGGCAACTTATTTATTTGTTGCCTATCCTGAGACATAAGGTGTTAAAGTCTTGGTGCCGGTAATTACACTGCCTGTCTTGCCCTGATTGTCGTAGATTATAATATATAAGCCCGGAATGATAACAAAAAACGAGACCTGCTATTTGATTAAAGTTGGTAAAATTTTTCAAATATATAATAACAAAATTAAACTGAGCTTGACTCATAAAATTGATAGATCTGTAATCGTCTTACTAGTAGTGAAAGGTCTCTTCAATGAAAGGGAAAGGTTAGAGCTTAATGTGCCACACTATTCCATTACAGGTAGGCGGATATACGTATACATGTCAAAGAATATCTTACGTCAATTTCTTCCCCAACCTTGATACATTTTATTGAAAATTTTTGTATAGGTACCCTTGTTTATATAGAGTTGAATGCAGTAATATTTTGTTATAATCAAAATTTTTTGCATGTAAAAATCGACACCAGTTTGTTTCGTCAATTAATTATAGTAATTTGAAGAAGCAAACGTAAAAAAACTTGTGTTAAAAGTAAATGTAAAAATATTTAATGTTTAAATATTTTAGGCATACACTAGCAAGTGAACTTTTGCATCTAATTCTTTTCATATAAAAATATAACTTATAGTGAACGTTAAGGATAACGTAAGTAATTAAGACCTATTATTTTTTTAAACACTAGATTTCAATTACTAATGAAGAAAATACAAAAGGTAAAACTCAGTTTCCTTAAAAATTATAATTTATAATTCTACAACAAAATAATTGTTTTATATATTGCGTTATATATATAAAAAATAATTAATAAATCAAACTGCAGCGTTGATTAAGCTTTAATCCTTAACATTAACAACAAGAGAAGTAAGATGTCGTGAACATTGGATTTTATGGTACAAAACTTCAAACCAAGATTCACATTACGAAAACTTATTACATAATTATATTTGTGATTGTCCACAATTATTACTACTAAGAGAGTCAAAAATTATTTACGATTTTACCTTACAGCCTGTTTAACATTAGTGTTATTAATTAAAAATCCTATATATAGTCGAAAATATCCGAATGAATTATTGTTAAGAACTATTATAATATATCATGTTGGTTATTACAATGTACACATAAGTAGCTATACCTATTTCCCAGTAGACAGAACAAATAGCTCATAAGCAACATTTTAAACCCGGTGTAAAACAAAACAAAAGATAGCTTAATACATTGCAATGAAACGTAAAGCTTCGGGACAAATTGAGACGTGTCCAAAAATATCGAATTCGGTTTTTATCGCTATAGTAATGATGTTAAGTTAAATAAAACTACTAAAGAAGATACTAATACTACAATACTTAACTCAAAATATTGTTGTACGCTAAACAATCCCCGCATTTACTTTTGTGTTGACGTTTACTGAAAGCTATGGCGTAGCTTGATGTTTTTAAGATATTACCTAGGTTTTCTAACGTAAAAAGCTTTCAAAATTGCGTCGCTAGATCCTAAGATTAGCGTGTTATATAGCAACTATGCTAAGTGCTTAGGTTTACGATAATATTTCAGATATTTAATCTATTTATAAAATTGACAAATTACAACAGAAGTTAAATTATATTTCTATTTATTTACACTTTACCTTCTGCTATTAAAAAAGTATTTTTTTTTTCTTATTAAATATATATTATATAATTGTGTTTAAGTTAAGTGTACACTTTTGTCAATTACAATACTGATATATTACGTATTTACTATATTTGAACTCACATTTAGAGTAAGAAAATGATAATTTTCATTATTATCATTAATTAATTTTTATTTATTCTCACAGTTAACACATAATAATAGTCAAATTACCTATAAAATAAGTTTTAATTTTTAATGCACGCTTTTATTAAATTTTATAACTTTTTGGCCGACCTGAAACGTTGTTTCGTCAAAATTTACTCGTATACCAAAGCCGGCAAATAACTTTTTCTGGGAAATATTTTCGATATATCTTTAAAAGATAGAATATAATTAGGAATATATTAAACCAACAAATGAACCAAACGGTCAAATGGTTCTCGTGTGATTAGCAAACAAAAGAACACCACTTATTGGAATATTTGTAAGAATATATACTATATAATATATATAATATATACTCACATTACTTTAAATTTGTTGTATTTTTTTTTTGCTTATTTTTATTACTAGATTTGTCTATATTCTTATACCTCTTTAAATCTTTTTTTATATGTTTTGAAAAATATCAACATATTAAATTACACCACTTTAATAAAGCTTTTCTATAGGAATTATCTATAAAATAAAAAATTAGAGTATTGAGTAGGTAAATAAATTATTTTTTTATCTATGGATATCAGTTATCACGAGTTTTCAGCTTTAAAGTTTTTAATTTTTTATATTTGTATATACTTTAAGCGAGATTTTTTATGATTAATAATAAACAGAAAAGTCTAAAGTTAACTTTTCCTAGTTAGAGAAAGTATTTCGCAAATAAGGGCGAGCACTCACCTGTCGGTCGTGACATGTTCGCAACGTCGGGCAGCGCGAGTGAAGTGCGCGCGGTGCGGTAGTATGCGAGCGTGCGGCCGCTTACGTCCCGCGCGCCTCTGTCCGCGCCCGCCCGCTCCAGCAGCGCCGCGACCGTTGCTTCGTCGCGGCAAGCTGCGGTATAGTGCAATGGTGTACGACCTTCCTACAACAATTTTTTTTTAATTAATATTAATCATCTATACAATATAAATTTATAAAGATAAACTTGATGACTTCCGATTTTAAGGTAATAACTAACTTACGCTAGAAAACTGTCCAATTAACTTAATTGATAACTAATATAGATAACGTTACAAGATATGAATAATTTCAAAACTTCTTACTCGGTAAACTATCTAGAAGAAAAAAAAATACTCAGTTCTGTCAGTATTAAACTCTTTAATTTGAAACAATAATAAGAGAGTAACAAAAATGTTTAATTATAATATTTGTTAAAGGAAATGTTTAATTATCAAATACTTACGGAATCTTTTTGATGCACAAGCTGCGGATAATTGTTTACAAGCCATTCAATAATGTCCTTGTAGCTGTAGAATACTGCTTTATGTAAAAGGCCTACGCCGGCTTCATCTAAACATGCTACGTATTTGTGGCGATTGTGATCAGAGTCCATCAGCTCCTTTAAAAACTTTTTATAATATCATATATATATATACACACAAATACAAAAATAAAGGTATATAATCTAAATAAAGGTATTGGTGTAATTTTGCCAATCAAACAGTAACCTTAAGAGAACAATAATTATACACATCCGACATTACGTATTTGTTAAAAACGTATTTGTCTAAAAGACACTGGCACAGTTTGACCCGTTTCAATTTGTCAGACTTTTTACGAAATTGATTGAAATTCTATGTTTATTTAATTATTTGATGTTTATTTTTATAGTCACCTCAAATGAGTTCTTTTATAGCCTGTAGCGTTTCGATAAAAACTTTATTGGGAATTTATGGACTCGGACTGCTAGATCATAAGTTAAGCGTATTTAAAGAAACAAAATGAAGTAAGCATACTCATCAGTGTTAACTTTAAAATAAATGTTGCAATCTATCAACATTAAAAATAGTCGTATTTTTTTTATTTGTATTTAAAAAAGTTCGAAAACAAAATTAAAAAATAGGAAAAAAATATATGTACCAGTGATACCTGGAGTTCTAAAAGCGATCCCTTCTCCACCGCATTGTGTAGAGCTTTGCACTTTGTAATAAGATTTACGAGGTATTTTGAAAGTGGGACGGCCTCAGCCTCCGTTAGGAGACGGTGGCCCTGTCCAGCTAATATCGCACGCTCCAGCTTAACCTCTCCACCACAACGAGCCCATTGGCGGAGTTGTGCTGATGATACTATCCCCAATACTGAAGAATACGTACATATATTTTTAATCACTTCTATTCGAAAGAGGTTTTAACTTTTCAATTATAGCTTCCACTTTTTTAATATAACAGTGAGATTAGTATATGTTAGTAATATAATGTTGTTACGGTTAGTAAGCGATTGGACTTACACTATGACTTTGGAATCTTTCCATCTTATTACTACTAATTATTCTAATTATTACATACTACTCCTAATTATTATATATTATTACTTAACTAACTTACTACTACTACTACTACTTACTACTACTTACTTAAATTTAATATATTATTTACCTTGTATAAATTATAATGTTATAAAAATAATTTTAAGGCACAGATCTGATTTGCTACGAGAATGCTACGACGTAGGCTTTGTAGCAAATATCAGGAGAATTGGAATAGATACTATTTTTTTTTATTTTGACCTAAAATGATACGATCACAGTTCAAAAGAATAATATTTCTGTGTTTTGAGATTTAGGAGTTGTCGGTAGCAAAGGTAGTAACAGAATAAGCTTACTTACGTAGCAAGACTATCTGGCTGTTTTACCAAAGATTTAGATTATTTAGGGTGTGTTCCTTCATCCATATAAAATATTATTTTTAAAAACATATGCAAAGGAAAGCTGTCATTTACATACGTTTTTATAAGTTAAATTAATACTAGAACATATTTTATTAAAAAATATTTAAATTATATTATATCTCATAGTAACATTAAATATATATATATATATATATATATATATATATAAGTAAAACGTTTCTGTTAAAAAAAAAATTATACAATAATTTCAAATGAACTGCTCATTTTTTTTCTAGTTTAATAATAAATGTTAAATACCATTATAAAATCACCCTGTTTTCAAAAATCGCATGCGTTGGCTACTTCGAGATACGAGATTACAAGATTTATTCTTTAACAACCGGTAGCGGAGTTACCACGTTGACCTTAAACCGATATTCCTGAACTTGCATAATGCTGCCAACATAATTGCGTACCAAGTTCGTGTCAACCACTTTAATGGCGTCCGTTTATCGGGGATTTTTATGCAAATTGAATAGTCTACTCGCATTCACGGTCCTTTTATTTAAGCGAAATTATTTACAGCCCAGTACTTCTCTTTCGTCAATTATTACGTGACCTTCTGTAATGTTTTATGCAAATGTTGATAATGCGTTGTATTTCGTATAAATATGAATATTTGTTTAGTTTTTTTTTTTAAACTAACTATGACATAAGATTTCTTAAAAAATAAAATTTGATTTTATGATATCGGAAAAAGGTGATATTTGTTTATTTATATTCTAGTAAATTTGAATGAATGACGATCATAACATTTCACTAACATACCTATACAACGTGTATGTTTTAGTACAATAAATATACTAATATTTCAAAAAATACATATAGGTATAAGTTCTTTAAAAACGCGAGTAATATATAAAATAATATATAATTAAAGAAGTGTGAGTTTAAATTAGGTTCAAATTTCCTCGTGTTTTATAAATGTGTTATAGGATCGAGGCTATAACCAATTGACATGATTGAAAATGTTACGTTTCGATTTAAGTCGGCTTCTATAACAGAATACAGAATATCGAATAAGGGAAATTATAGTTGAATAAAATATTAATTGAAATATTCGATATTCGACTTAACCTATATAAGTATAAAATGTAAAAAAATAACAAAAAATATTGTAATATTAGCCAAGGATTTTGTCTATATTTTAGTGTACGTTTAATTGTCGAAAAAATACGATTAGTAACTTAGTAAGAACGTCACTATTACAAAATGACGTAAGCCGTTTTATCTTTGTAGATTATATGTATTACGTGTACAGTATTGTTTGAATCAAATGGATTCATGGATGAATGATGAAAAAGCTTTAAGTCTAGTCTAATTTAATCTTTAAGTGATTAATCCTACTGAAATATTTTATATATATATATATATATATATATATATATATATATTTTTTCATGAATAATAAATTAATATTACTACTTTTTTTTTAATAAAAAAATGAGGATATAGTAAAACAATTATGGAAAATTGTGACAGTATTTGTTAAAACTATTTAAGCAAATAATAAACTCTCACTAGAAATGTAATTAAAACATGTTGGAGCCAATATAACTTCATATAATATTTATGTTACATGTCATTTCTCAAAATGTATAAAATACCCAAGTGCTTAACTTTCTCATACGGTATGGAATATAAACAATATGGAGGGCGACCAATCGATTGTCGTCGAACTAACCTCAATTATGCTCATTAGGCTTGACAACTGAATATTATTTTTTTATCCTTCGTTTCTGCCTCAAAGACAAAGAAAGAATGAATGAATGAATCAATATTTATTCAAACAAATAAGCAATACCGGATTGTTTTAGGTATCGAATTAATTAAAATAATTATTATTTTAAGTTGCTTCAAATCATTTAATCGAAATTGAAATTTTATATAATATGCTCTAACGTTAATTATAAATACAGATACATTTTATTTAATTGTGTAACTAAACTATTCTTATAGATATAACATTTGAAATACTAGCGACATTGTCAAAATTTTTATGGCTGGCTGTTACTGGTAGTTTCAATTTTTTAAAACTTTATCATATATTAACATCAGACAGACATCTGTTTGAGAATATCAGTTATTTTTACTGTCATCTTAACTGTGTATAAATAAAAATAATAATGGTATAAGTAGAAACATGAAAACAAAGAAAAATGTAGGCAAAGTATTAATATGGCAATAAGGTCGAATCATAAATAGCTGGAATTAAAAATAAAGTTAATCGTGATTACATTTAAATACACGACTTAGAGGTTCTACAAAAATAAAATGTAGTCATTAATATTTGTATAATTTTAAATAATAATCAATTGCAGCATGTGTGAAAATTCATGCTAGATTATTTTTCGTGTTTGTAATTTTTAGGACAAGGATTTAAGAATCCATCGAAATATTTAAAAAAATTAGTTCTTTCATTAATTTTTTTTAAATGGAGAGGGTGGACCGTGGCGTAAAAATATACATATATACATATGGAATATGTTCTTAAAACAGGGAATAAAATAAGACTAAGTTATTGTTATTTTAAAAAGATGTTTTAGGAATTTAAAAATAAAAGATGGTTCTCTTCTGCTTGACGACATTGTTATATAGAAACTGCGTTAACTACAACTATACCTTGTCCAACCGTTTATTATCTTTTTTACAGCTTACTTCTATAAATTAGCGTTTTTTTTTTCGGAATAATATACTACAGTAATGTCGTACTTTATAGATGGGTAGTGAAGTGCCCTGTCCATAACAAATAACCACAGACTATAAAACAGTTTTTGAAATATATCGATCGATAAATCGTTCATATGATAAAAATAATTTGACTTCATATAAGTATTGTTTCTGTAAAATTGATTTAAAAAAAAGGAAATAAAAATAGTATTTATGACTCCAAGATTGATTATTTGCAAGGAATTAAGTCGAAATCTTGGAAATTAAGTTCAAATCAAGAGTAAATAACAATGAATCTGTTCATTCGTTTATTTATTATTTGACGGCTGCTAACTATGCACGCGTTAAAAAAAAAATAAGAAACGAATAATTAATATTTAATCTAAAAATATTTAATTAAATCTATTGAAAGTTTTTCTTAAATAATATCGATTATTATTTCAAATCGAATCAGTAACGTGTGAGGGTGTAACTAATGTCGAAATGTCAAAAAGATAAACGGTTGGACAAGGTATACATATAATAATGAACGGTACAATTAGTTATTAGAAACGACGTCACATGCGCCTTCAACCGTGTTAAACTTTGTTTACAGCCTAGAAGCTTCCTTTGTACGAGTATATGTCAATTTATTTACGACACAAAAATAATGTTTTTTTTTGTTGATGTATGATTATTGCATTTAAATAAACAAACTTTTAAGCTTTAATACATTAATATAGACAATATCGAATCATACCTATAAAACCGAATTCTTCAAATTCGAAAGATATCCTAATATTGTAAGATTATAATAATATTATTATTGATTTTAGCTTCGTTTAGTCAAAATCAATATGTATTAAATAAGCTATCAAATTTATTTCGATATTTTACAATATTATATATATTTAGGTTTAAAGAACTTTATTTTCTCAAGAACATTCATTACAGTTCACTTATGAGTATAGTTTTTTACATATAGATACTTTATTAAATATGTAACAAATAGTTCGACCGTATTTATTTAATATATTGTTTTAAACTAACGCGATCACTATTCATATTTAAATTTATATATGTACGGGTGCTTACCGCGTTTATAATTTTGTTGACTGAGTCTCCCCGTGATCATGGCGATTGAAACATTGCCGAAATATAGGGAAGTCAACAAAATTATAAACGCGGTAAGCACCCGTATTTATTTAAATAGGCAATGACTCAAAAAAGGGAAATGTAGCAATAAAGAATCAATCATTTACAATTCAAATGCTAAAAAGTAATCATTTACAGACATTTATATCAAATCTTTAAATTAATATTGTGTATAAATATATATTGTGTATAAATATATATTGTGTATGTATAATATAGAACATAGTAAATTATTATGAAAGAATAAAAAACATTCCTTACTTACTTTCAGTCATGCAGTTAGGATTATTTATTCGTTTCACTTAGCTTTCCGTTACTGGAACTGATGAAATAATTTTAATGTTAAAATACGAAACTTTAATTCAAAATAATTTTATTTCTTTACAAACATAATTAACAAAGACAATCCGCGTGTGCAAAGGGAAATAGCGAAAACTTGACAGTAATTTTCTCAAGTTTACATAGCCTGTTTTCCTGCGATTTGGATGGACTTTTTAAATAAGTGCTCGTATATTTTATACGATATGCTTTTCACCCGACATCACGCTAAGGTCGCGTTTACATACATTTCTCAGTTTCCTATTCAAATGATGCATAATTTCGTCATTAATTACATTGTTAGTTGACCATGAAAAGTTTCTTTGACTGCTTTAAAAACACGATAAATGATTTTTTATTATATATTATTAGACATTTCTATATTATAATTTTAATGACAATAAAACGAAATACATAATTATAAAATAAATAACAAACACATAATTTCATGCATTGTACTACGCTACTTCAAAAAGTTACAAATCATTCTCAAAAATATATGTAATTTGAAAAATTAATTACTCAGTAATTTGTGTCGTTTTTTATTACAGACTAGCGGCCCGCCCCGGCTTCGCACGGGTATTTAACTAAAATGTAAAAAATTATAAATTTATATTTTTTATCATCTACACCTGCGTCGATACTGGAAAATATTTTATAATAGACGGATTGAGTTGTCAAACATGTGTCAAAATAAAATGTAATTTAAATTAAAATTACTAAGCAGTATTGATATCAATGTCGAAGCAAATAAATTTCAACCCCCTTTTAACCCTGTTAGGGAATGAATTTTGATAAAATACGAAACCCGTCTTCAATCAATTCTGTTAAAGAATATTTATGCAAAACTTGAAGTCGATTGGATCTAGGAATCACGTTGTCCCATACAAACTTTGCCCCCATTTTTCACCTCCTTAGGGGTAGAATTTCATAAAATCCGTTCTTAGCTGATCTCTACTCGGCGAAAGGAATATTCCTACCAAATTTCAAGACTCTACATTTAATTTAGAAAACGTTTATATGGGAAAAAGAAAAGGCCTCTTTTTAGGGTTTTCCCGGTAATTATTCAAATTTTTCTCACCTTTTAAACCTTCCCTAGACCTCCACAAACATTTCAAGACCAAGATAAGATAAATCTGTTCAGCCGTTCTCGAGTTTTAGCGAGACTAATGAATAGTAATTGATTTATATATATACAGAGTGGATTTTTGATACGGGTCAGTAAGGGCAGGCACTTTAACCCTTATAGTTACAGGAAAACGTTCCTAGGAGACCATCCATAACTTTTTAAGATATTCTGAACTGCATTCACAGATTTTTGAGAAAATGCACAGTCAGCGAAAAAAAGTGCTAAAATCCAAAAAAAAAAAATATTTCTATGCCTATCGATCCTACTTCAAATGGGGATCAAAAGACTCTATGGGACCATTTAAAGTATGAGTACTAGAAATGTCAGAAATCGCCAAAAACATTTTCCATACATTTTGTACTGAAAAACGATAAATCAACTCGTAATATTCTTTATCGCCAAACAACCTTATTTGTTCCCAATAAAAAAGTAAAAAAATTATAAAAAAGAAGTTCGAAGACTTACCTTTTGGAGATGGCTTAGAGGAAAAATAAGTACAGATCATGATTTTTAAAGTACATATTATGGTCTGATGAAACTAATTTTTTCAATAACAGTATGTACAACCGCAAAAATTATCATTATTGATCTAGAGAAAATCCTGTCAGAGTAAGGGAAAGCTACAATCAGGTTAGGTTTTCTTTTACAAAAAAGAAATCAACTTATAATCAACTCGTAATATTCTTTATTGCCAAACAATACTATTTCTTACTGCGATTAAAAGATTATTTTAGGCCTACTGAAATTTAAATACAAAAACTACGGTAAGACACAACATGCCACACAAACTTAAAAATAGGTGATCTACGAAATAAATTGCTCAAAATAGCCGCCGTTTTCACGAATACATAAGTTCACTCGTTTTTGTACTGAGCAAGTAGCAGCGGCTAATTTTGCTGGATGGATATTATATAAAATCCTCGTTCATGCCTTTTTCAGCTCCTGAACACTATCGTACTTCCTTTTGTAGACTTCATTTTTTAGGTGGCCCCACAAAAAAATAATCGAGAGGCGTTAGATCGGGACTGCGAGGTGACCATTTAATTGGACCATGTGTTCCTATCCACTGTGTCCCGAATTGTCTGTTATGTGGCGGTACGCCATCTTGTTGAAAATAAACTTTTCGCAATTCTGTCAGGGGCCATTCATCCAACTGGTTTTGAAGATTCTCTAAAATGACCTCGTTATAAACAACAGAATTAAGAGTACCTTCATAGTATTCGATCATTACAGTACGGTTCGACATTAGAGCACACCAACAATTAAAAGAAAATCGAACCAGATTGTGGCTTTCCCTTACTCTGACAGGATTTTCTCGAGATCAATAATGATAATTTTTTCGGTTGTACATACCGTTATTGAAAAAATTAGTTTCATCAGACCATAGTATGTACTTTAAAAATCATGATCTGTACTTATTTTTCCTCTAAGCCATCTCCAAAAGGTAAGTCTTCGAACTTCTTTTTTATAATTTTTTTACTTTTTTATTGGGAACAAATAAGGTTGTTTGGCGATAAAGAATATTACGAGTTGATTTATCGTTTTTCAGTACAAAATGTATGGAAAATGTATGGAAAATTTTTGGCGATTTCTGACATTTCTAGTACTCATACCTTAAATGGTCCCATAGAGTCTTTTGATCCCCATTTGAAGTAGGATCGATAGGCATAGAAATATTTTTTTTGATTTTAGCACTTTTTTCGCTGACTGTACATTTTCTCAAAAATCTGTGAATGCAGTTCAGAATATCTTAAAAAGTTATGGATGGTCTCCTAGGAACGTTTTCTTGTAACGATAACGGTTAAAGTACCTGCCCATACTGACCCGTCTCAAAATTCCTCCCTGTATATAGACTATGTTTTTTGTTCACATCTCTTATTACATTTTATAAACTAACTAAACATAAATTTAATCATTCCAGTGTGTGTTTGTAAAACGGAATTGGTAGTTTTATAAAATGTGTAATATACTTGCGAACATATACTGTTTGTTAAGCTCTACTCATATTTCACTATCATTAGGTGCGGGTCATTAGAACCCGTATCACTTGCTAGCGTATCAGCGACAAGTTATAGCTTATTGATATACCTATACAGTTTTCTTATAGTCCTTGTTATTATGTAGATTCTATTGCTGTTATCATAAAGCTTATATTCGAAGGTAATATTGCTATGAATAGCTTGTAACCGGTAAAGGAAAACGTCGTTATAACTTATGTAACGTTTTGAGTTTAAAAGTATGATGCTTATAAAGATATAGACGTGACAGTTGATGTTATCATCAAATGTTTGTTATAAACTCTTTTAATAGAATTTAATTTTAGTACTTATGCTTAATTAATTTCTAGTATCTATTTTTTTATTTATGAATTTAAGTTAAAACTAATATTAAATCTAAAAATGATTTAAAATCACGTATACCTAGAAATTACACAGCTAACATTTTTTTCTTTGTAATTATAGAGTATAATGATGGTACAATCGTTATAGTTCACACACAAAATTCAGTTGTAGCGTTATAACTTTACACGTATATTACGTTATGTACAAAACTATACTGATCTCTGGAAATATAACTCTCTTCTTTTGCCAGTCGTGTAAGAGACCATAAGACCAGCAGATAATAATGTAAATCTTTTATTTTAAATAACGTATATTTATTAAAATAAATCTACACAGCGTGCTCGCGGCCGTGCTCCAAACATGTCATGTCTTGTGGCACGCGAACTTGTTCCGATAGGCGGAACATTTAACTTTCTCGCCGGCTTGCTTGTCATCATGCTTTTGATTATTATTTTATTAATTATGAAATATAATTATATAAAATATATATTTTTGCCGCCATAAAAGAGTTAAAGAAAAATTCCATTACATAAAAAGTGGTGCTCGCCCCAAATTCTAAGTTTATTATTAAAAACTAGCTGTACCCATGAGTTCCGTCGTGATAGCTTCTTTTCGTCACATCTGTATGATAAACACCAGCTTAAGATGAAGCATACGTTAGAAGGTTTCTATAAATTCCGAGTTTCAAGTTATTTGAACCTAATAGCGATATGGTTACGATGACTGTTATTTCGGAACGAACAAACCAACGACCTTGAAATATTTGTGGGACTATTTCCAAAGTATATCCTTTGTAAAAAAAGCAATGAAATCGGATTACAAGTTAATGAAATATAACAAGTACACGTATATTGATTTTCAACCCATCTCTTCAGGGAACAGTGCCCTGTAGCCATTGATCTATAAACAAATAGATCAATGCCTGTAGCACGAGCTGTATTTTGAAATATATTAAGAACTAGAAAATTCAGTGATGGCAGTCAAATTTGAACATACGGCTTTTCAATTTAGGTCATCGAGTTCATCGATGAATATTACATATGATTGTATGTTTATGTGAAATTGTATGCACAAAAAAAGATTTTTTTACTCATTAAAAAATGTAAATGAAATATAAGCAAATCAAATATATTTTAAGTAAAAATGTTGTTTTAAAAACATTTATTATACTGAAAATAATCAAATAAACTTGCCTACCTTTCGGGTGGCTGCTATGTAAAAAGAGTCCGTTTTGCTTCTCGTTTCGCTGATGTAGCCTTTTCACATTTTCCATTACGTTATAAGTACACTAAACTTATTTTACATTATTATATCTTATAAGTAAACTTTTTCTTATATTTCGTGTTCATTTTTATATATTTAAAAATATACAAATAGGATTTATTATAAATATAAAAGTGGTTGGTTTTTATGAGGTAAATCAGTCTATAAACACAATTAAAAATTAAGTGATAATGTTTAAAAATATTTAATAAATCCGTTGCTAAATTTCTTAGAGGTCTTAAGTTTTAAATTTGAGTTACTTTATATTTTACTTACTTATATCTTACTTACTTTCGACTAAAGCAATGAAAATAAGCAAGTATTACATAAATCTTTGTTAGTTGGTATTTAATGTTAATAATTAATTAATAACTACTTAAAACCCTCATAAAGTTTAATTTAACTTAAAAATAGTTTATTTTCAGTAGTGTAGCCTAGTGTAGGTAATGAAGGAAGGAAATAAAAACGTTGCATCAATTACAATCCAAACCAATTTAAGCGCCAATTAGATGTCTACCGTTAACATAGAACGTGGTCATTTAAAACTATGTAGGCAAACATAAATCGATTTTATAGCTTGTTGGCACGAACGATCGAAAATGTTCCTTATCAAATATTTACCGGCCGTCCTTCTGACATCACTTACTGTGCCATCGAATGTTCTAAGTCACAACAAAAATAAACTTGAAACAAAACCTGCTTTTACGACTTTTAAACGATAACCTAGATATAAATTAGTAAATTTAGTAATAAGTATAATATATTGAGTTATACTTTTTGTAGTACATTAAAATTTACTATAATAGAGTTAATTTTAACACTATACCATATGGGAAGTAGCGCTGTTATACTAAAGCAAATGGCAGAGAAAATTTTATGCATACATAAACTCGACTATTCCTAGTCTACAATAGGTACATGCTTCCTAATAGGTTTACGCTGTGAATTCGAATTATTATTATTGTTTGTATAATTACTTTTTTCTATTTACTATTAAATTACAAGTTTTACATTAGAGTATTTGTAGTTGTTGATATGTTTAACTATATCATAATGTGAAAAAGTAGAAGTAACAGGAAAGTTAATTTTGAAGAAGAAAAAAAACAAATTAGCGTCTTTTGTGAAATCAATTTTGCTAAACTAAAATAAGATAATATGTTTTTTAAATATCTATGATGTATGACTTTAATGATTGAATTCGTTTTATCAATAATAATTATTATATATCCTGTATCTTCTAGGGTTTCAGACCGTTAAATAATGAAATCAACTTTATGTTATATCCTTTTATATATAAACTCTTTTTTAGTATTGTTTATCATATAAGAAATGCATGATAGCAGCAACGATCGAAATTTCATTGATCAAACGATCAAAATTTTAAAAGTGCGTTAAGATTAAAGAGATAATTAAATCAAGGAAATGAAAAACCCTAAAATCACACTCTCAGTACTAAGTCATTAATAGTTTTCCATATAGTCTTGACTTTAACAAGATTCTTTTTATTATTATTTAACTAGTACCTATTATTTACCATCTTCTATATGGAGAAGAGGCCTTCGCTCAGCTGTATGTTGTTCACAGCCTGATTCAGTACAGTACAGTATCATTTTGTCGAAATTGTTGTAGTCAATTAAAAAACAGCGTATCTATACATATAATAAAGTTGAAAATTTTACGGGTCTATTTTCACAATTTTTTCACGAAAATTTTTGAGGGGTCTCAAATCACTAACTACATACATTTCTATCAATTATAGAAATGTCTATCTGTTATCTGTTTTTTGGTCTATCTGTCTGTTTAATTACTAAAGTATTAAGTAAGTAAGTATTTTATTATAAAGTATTAATTTGCTAATTAAGTGTAGGTAAAAAAATCAGCATTAGTATCATAAAGCATATACTTAGGCGTCTAATATTTAGTATTTATTGCTTTACCTACTCTATCAAAATTTTTTGTGACATTAACTTTGAATTTTGAATGACGGCGTTAGAGAAAAATAGGTAAATCAAAATATTTAAATGTGATCCGAAAAATAGAAACAGCGTTGTATTAAATAATGCTTAAATATAATTAATAGTTAATAATTAATATTTACATTCAAAAATCAATAAGTAAGCAAAAATAGATGAAAAACACCACTAACACCATATTTTAATCAAAATAAAATCTTCACTTTACCTTGCGTATACATAAACGACCTATGTCTATTTGTATTGAAAACATTACGACGTTTTAAAAAATATATATAAATTTATTTTATTTATTAGACCAACCAACGTCTGTTTACAATAATACATTATTATATATATTGTCACAACTATCTGAACCAATTGCAACAGACATTTACAGGTTAGCTCTGCATGCATAATAGCTTTGTACAACTATACCTTAAAGCAGTGTTTCCCAACGTGGGACCAACGCCCCACTGGGGGGCAATTTGATAGTTAAGGGGGGCAATTTAAAAATGGACTCGACACGACTTTAACCCCTTCGCTTTGGATTATTTAAATGCAATACTATACCTTGTCCAACCGTTTATTATCTTTTTGACAGCTTACATCTATAAACTTCAGTTTTTTTTTCATTATATGTTTTGAAATTTTACTTACGATGTTTTGATAAAAATTTCATAGTGGTTTCTTCCTAAAACTTATCATTTATATTTCTTAAGGGAATAAAACAATTGTAAAGGTTAAAAATTATGCATGGGGGCATAAAAAATTTATAAATCTTAAGGTGGGGCATGGCCTAAAAAAGGTTGGGAAACACTGCCTTAAAGACTACACAAAACAAAACAAAAAAAAGTAAATAAATAATATTAATAAAATAAAAATCTTCAAATTCGATTTCAAATATTCCAGTAGAGTTTTATAAAGTTTTGGATATGAGTCAGTTTTATATAGTTTTGATATAGAGAGCAACAACACAGAGCCTCAAGCCTGGTCAAAATAGACATTGACCCTTGCATAAATTCACAACAAGCTGAAAATTTACAGCCACGTACGAATACCACTCTTATGAAATCCTGAAAAATCCCCATTGATCCCGTGTGTGCAAAAATATATATATATATATATATATATATATATATATATATATATATATATATATATATATATATATATATATATATATATATATATATATTTAAGGTTCGCAAAGTTCGCAAAAATGTTTTTTTTTTTTGGCCAAACGGTTAGTTTTACCAAAAAAAAGCTCATACTAAAATTAGATAGAAGATCAAGTAAAAAGAAGATCAGATAATTAACTTCTAAAATTTTCCTTATACTTTTTTCTTCTTCTTTCTTTATGTGAAAATTTTCTTCATTTTTCTTTGTCTGTAAATTTTCAGCTTGTTGTGTATTTATGCTTTTGACTCGCAGGTTTTTGGAAAACTAAACATAATTAAACTTCTTGATATTAAGAAACTTATCGTAACGATTGTCCATGATATAGCAACATTTCGTACTAAAATTCGGCGATTCATAAGCTGACGTTATTAATGAGCGTAGTATACGACTTTTCGAAACTAATTAATACTTAACTCGGTTTACTGGGTGTAAGCCATTGTTTGTCTGCGCCGTGAAAATAAGGGCATGTTACATCAAACTAGATAATCATCGCGAGGGAAAGTAATTTTACTTACTCGATTCATTGTGGCGTCTTAGAAATGTTACAATATGTGTCATGTATTCATATAAATTTACCTGTGTGCCACAGAAATAAAACGTATTTCTACTATATTGTGTACATATTTTTTGGTACCTAATAAATTTTAACCGTAACTATCTCTAATTGTCTCAGCTAGACAAAGGCCTGTATTTTATTAAAGAGTAAATAGAGCGTGAATCAAACTACTTTAAGACATAAACATAAATTTTAAACCCAAAAACTAGAAAATCGTATAAAATCGCAATTTAAGCATATTATATAATATTATATTGAGTACAAAATAAAGAAAGAAAAGCATAGAAACTTAATAGAAATATTAAAATACTAGCGGCCCGCCCCGGCTTCGCACGGGTATTTAACTAAAATTTTAAAAATTATAAATTTATATTTTTTATCACCTACATACGCCATCTATCGTATAATTGTAGAATATCGTTTTGTTATTTAGTGACATTTAACATAATAGTACCTATATTAATTGAAAATGATGTTTATCTAAAATATGAAAACGATTTCTATTCCTATCCGACATATTTAGAAAACTTATAAGTTTAACAAAATAATAACTCAAAAATAAGTTTTGTAAGTTTTTAAGATTCCTTAGACCAGATGGCGTTGGCGGCGTAGGTACCTATTTCTATTTTCTTAAATATTTATTTTTAAATTTAATTACAATGAAACAAAAACTAAATTATACTATGAGTTATGTTTAATTTTTATGTATTAAAGTTATTTACATTGGTTTTGTACTTTTTACGTGATACGTGAACACAGAAAAAAACGCGCTACTGAAATTTATTCTTGATGATATATAGTGTATTAATAAACCGGAGGTTTTAACAGATTTATTATTTGTATAGATGTATAAGAATACTTTATTAAGATATAAAATTTTCGATTTTAGTAACTCATTTTGCATAAATAACAAATCTTTCAATTTAATAATCAATATCTTTCGATCGAGATAACTTAATTCTTTACTCTAATATATGACAAAATTTCATGTTGCTTCTCAAATAACAATACGATATACATATAACGCGTTTTGATTAAAACCGAATAGTCATACACGTCATGAAATTATTTTATTGTACCCTACAATGTTACTCGTATTAGTTAGAGTCGGTGGTCGAACAGTTAACCATTCGTACACAATCGACCACGCCAGACGCCTATAATATTTCGAAAACGCAACTTTGCCTTTTCGGCAGCCCTGCTCCCGCATCCCCAGTTTTATGTTTTGTGTTTTTATTTTGTGTTTTTTGATGAAAAAAGTTGAAAAAAAAAGTGAGTAGTTTTTCTCTTCATTTCTTTTTGTTTAATATTACAGGAATTATTGTGGACTGGCTGAGTAGAATCACTAACCGTGCTTTATTTAGAATAGGTATTATGAGTAGTGACGTGCATTTAAAAGTGAGGTTATCGTAACGGCTTTGGGAGGCGGGTCGTACACAACAAAAAAAAAGCACGTTATTTTTTTCTGTGTTAATTATTAATTGTTAATTGTTCAATGTGTATTTAGATGGCGCGTACCAGGCAACAGCAACGAAAAAAAGAAGGGCATTCAGCAGACGCTATGAAGAAGTCAATCGATTTAGTCCGAGGTGGGATGAGCATCAGGAAGGTTAGTAAAGAATGCCAATTTAGTTACCGGACAGTTTGATTGTATATGAAAAAAACCAACAAAAATACTGGTTAAATAATACGTTTAACATCAAACTTACAAAGTAAATAAAGTTTTTACATCATAAGAAGAGGATGAGTTAAAAAAAAATATATGTTATACTGTGCCCAGTGACCACAACTGATTTCATTACAAATGTTGCTATTACTTCAAAATAAATAATTTATCATATTTAGTGTTTCATTGTGTACCAGATGGTAACTGTTGCAAACTTCCCTGGTTAATAATGTACTATGATGTGGACACAGTTAGCCAATTCTCATTTTTTTTTTAAATATTATTACTGCAAAAATCGTTGAGAAAATGAATGTAGCTAACAAACCTGCCCTTTGGCCAGAATAGAGAAAAGATTGCTTATAATGAATAATTAGGAGGTGTGATGGTTCGTTTGTGTGGTTAATTGTTGAATTACTCACTCTTTATTTAGAAGGAAATACTATTTTGTTAAAAAGATATATATTTTTATTTTATTAAACAACCATAAATTATTTTAATGGCTAATTATTTAGAATACTTTCTTCACTGTTTGACACATTTATATTTTGATATTCGTTTTTATTTTGACTTTCAGTTCTAGCGGTAGCTTTAGCTGAAACAACAAAAGAAAAAAAAAATATATTATCAATTCGATAAAAACCTATGAGTATATAGTAAATTTTCAGATAAAAATAAAGAAAAAAAATACCTTTATTTAAGTGCGTATTAAGTATTCTATGATAGAGTTCATTAAATTTCTTTTGGCGTTTCATATTAGATGGAGTTTTAACAACCAAGGTTGGTAGTAAAATGAAATGTTCAAGATTAGGTTCATCAGCTTTATATCTTTTTCGAGATGATTTTTTTTTAACGACTAAGCGTGGATTCTTTTGACGAACTTTGTTTGTAGTCATACTACTATTACTAGTCAAATCTTGGGTATTATTTCGGTGAGTTGTAATTGGCTCTGGTCTTGAGTTTTTCGTGTGTTTTGTAGGATTCGACGAATGATAACAACAAGTTGCTTCTCTGTTTGCTGCAGAATACCTTGTAGCACGACTAGGGCCCGGTGAACAGTCTTCTTGTCTAAAATGTCGCTTTTGTCTAAGTTCTGGAAGTACTATAGGGTCTTGACTTTTGTGACTTCTACGGGGACTTGAAGTTTTCGGTTTTCGTTCTTCCCGTATGGATGTTTGAGCAGAAGAACGACCATTAATACTTTCATTATCTTCGTGACAAGGTTTGTCCTTATGACTAGCTACTATTATATCTCCCGTTTTTCCCACTGGTCGACAATTTTCATGGCGATGGTTTAATTTTACGATGCGGTAATGTCTTCTTTTTCTTCTTTCAACATGAGCAACTCGTTCTCTCAGCAGACTGTCAATTAAACGCTGCAGTTCAGATCTCGGGCCGTATCTTTCTGGATGGGCAATACGACGTGCAAGTCTCGTGTTAGGCCAGTGTGTACGACAGACATCTTCCCATATTATATCACTCAAAACGGCTTCACGAGAAGGAGTTAGTTTTATTCCATCATCACGTGGGGCAAATTCACCTTGAGCTAAATAATGCACCGTATCCATAAGCCTATAATCCCGTACAGGAGTCAGTTTATGTCTTATTTTGTGTACTCTATCGGCAGCTACTCTTGTACCATCGTCTCTTTTGCATGGCACGGATGCGCATTGACGTCTACCTCTTGCTGTAATTCCATCATAGAGTGTAAAATCACGTCCATATTGTTCTGAATTGTGTTCCTTTTGAATAGTTGTAGCTTTACTAGCTGATAAAGGCGCTGGCTGTTGAGAATATCGTTGGAATGCTGATGTTTCAGGTACTTGACTATATTCCACATAACTACATCCCGGTTGCCCATGACTTGAAGTAGTTTTCATTATGTGATCCTTTGAATCTTCATCTGATGAAGATAATGGTATTTTGGGATTAATAGTACGAAATACCATTTGTTGTCTTAAAACTTTTCTTTCCAAGTGTTCAATTCTTTGATTTAACTTTTTAATGTTTTCGGAAGAAGTTGTTATATCTTGGGAAGAAGAATTAATGACAAGAGTACCAATGTCAACTTTATTTGTTCTTCTTTTATTATTTTGATATGTGTTTGAATATACTTTGGGAGTAGTCATGGTAAATTGTGGTTGAGTGCAAACATAGCATCTTTCAGCATTCCGTTGCTTAGATTTATGTTTACAAACTGTAGAACTAAAAGACGAAGAATTAGTATTAGTACATTTTGATCTTCCCGTTGAACTTTCTTCTTTTAATGTACTCGATGAAGTTTTTTCACGTAAAATTTCGCTTTGGGTGTAGTTTCTGAGCAAGTAATTTACGGATTCCAGCGAGTTCAGTTCATTAGAATCATTGTCACTGAAATCTAAAATGTTATTTTCTTATTTTAATAAAAAATAAATATATCATAATTATACTTTGCGTGGTACAAAAATAATAACTTACGTGTTGTAAATGATGAGTGATCTCCTAAAGCTAACCTTGAACCTGCCTTATTAGAATGCTGCAATAATTTTGTTAAATTAAATTTTTAAGATTACAAAACATATGCAATTCTAAAATAAAAATTAAGTAAATTACAAAATTTAATCATTTATCAAGAATGCTGTATTTGTGTATACCTTATTTGAATGAAATCGATTTTTTTCAGCTAGAAATAAAGTTTTAATCGCTGGAGATTTTGGTTTTATGGAGACAAGTACTTTTTGGGATGGTTGTCTAGAAGATGAACCTTTTCGAAATATCTCTAAAAAATGTAATATTTTACAATCTAAATTTCAAAATAAATATTTTGGCCAAACGATGGTTTAGTTAATAACAAAAGCGAAATTTTTACCTAGCAATAATTTTTTAGGTGAACGGTTTGAACATTCAGCAATAGAATCATAATCAACTTGACGAATTAATTTTTCTTCTTGTATAGATATTAACTTGTTGTTGGATGGAAACTTTTTATTTTCCATCACATTTTATTTTCTTTTTCTCAAGCATAGTTAATTTATATAAATGAACCTAAAAAGCAAATAACACTATAATTCCGGTTAGACTAAATTTTTTTACAACATATCGTTCTGTAACATGATAATTGACACAAAACATTGAACATTTAAAATGACATAAATCAGAATGATTTCTTTGGAAGAAAATAAATTAAAGAAAAAACTACTTATTCTTTATTTATTTTTAATTAATAAAAAAGAAGTAGAATACGTGTAAAACAGAAAAGAAGAAATAAACTTAATTTTTTCTATTTTTTTGGATGATGTTTATAAAACGGTATATTTTTTTTAAATATATTTTTTAACTCCAAAATTCAATGTATGTACTAGAAGTTCTATTTTAAAATTAGAAGATAAGAAAAAACAAGAAATTTTACTGTCAAAATTACAAGGCGTGACGTTTTCAGCAATAATTGTACATTTGTAAAAATTGATATTGAATTTTTTGTTAATAGAAAAGTAGGCAAAGCGGTGCGCGAAACGAATGGATGTTTGAGTTATCCTGATGTCGGAGCAAGAGAAAAAGAGCGGCGGGAGCGCCATTGAAGGCTCCGTAATGATGGTTGAAAAGACCCCTGGAGGCCGCCTTAAGCAGCCCTATCGACCAAATGAGCTGCAGGATAATATTGATCATCACCAAAAACGCAGAGCGTCCATCGTACCGTGTAAATATTTCAATTTTTTTTAAAGTTCTTGTAAACTTAATAAAGATATGTTTAATTAAACTTCAAAATAAACATTTAATTTAACAAGATGTCAAACATTTACATAATCTTATGTATGTTTGTAGTGGTTGTTTCAGGCTAAAAAATTCTGTAAGTAGCTCCTTTTCTTAATTATCTCAAGAGTTTTGGTAGCCTTTCCATAGTTAGTCTTAATTCTTCGATAGAAAAACTGAGACGCGTTTTCAAGGTAAGTTACCTCGAGAAAAAGAAAAGTATTGATAGAATGAAAAAAACAAGTGACAGGGTTTTTAGTCATTATGATAATTTTAATTTAATTTTTTCTTAAATTTTTCAAATTTTCACAAGACTATTTAAAAATTACTGTAATTATATGTGTATAAACGTTTTCTTTTAAACAGCTGTTGCGGAAGAATTAAAATATTTTACAGAAGATTCAGTCTCTAATGAAAATGAGATCAAGAAGAAAAAGGAAAGCGAAGGAGGTTAATTAATTCACTTGAATTATTACGTCAGAAAAAAACATTCGTAGACTATATTTTTTGTGATATGGTTTAAAGCGTGGTTTTAAAATTGACGATCTATTTATTTTGTAGGGCTCTTTTGTGACAGTCAAAAGCAGAGCGTTACAAAAAAATTAACAACCAATATAGAAAGGCGGGACCACTCGCCTGAAAACATCACATTACAAACTATGGAAGTTGATATTAAGGTAATCTAATAAAAACACTAGAAAATAAAGACATCTAATAAAAATAAATAAAAAATACCACACTGTACGTGCTCTCGTGTACTGAATTCACCCAGATAAACGTTGCCAATACTTGCGCGAACCAACTGCAATGTTCTTTATAAATAATCTTGGTCAATATTTTATTATTATCCCGTAAAAATTCATTAAAATAGTCATTTAACTTACTTTAAATATACTGTTATTTTAACTTCAAGTTGAGACTCGAGTGTAATCTCTCTCTCGAGTAAATATACCGATTTAAATAATTGTAATGCCAATTTTGTTTTAGAAAGAAGCCATTATGCCTTTATCCCAGCCCATACCCGATGTAAAGGCTAAATCAGATCTTGTTGCTGTTGAAAAGGAAGCGGTAGCCAGGGTCGACGAAGACAGCATAACAGATGAAGTCGAAGAAATACGAACAACTGAAGTTGCGAAAAAACATTCCGATTGGGTAAGATTTTGATTTGATAATAAGTACATGCATCATTTAGGAATTCATTATTTTTAAGATATTGATGCGCGGCAGCCCATTTTATATTCTTAACTTACAATTATATAAGAAATACAAAATTCTTTTATTTGATTTGCTTAAACACTATCTAAGAACTCTAATTTAATTACTGGCAATAACTTTGCTAATATTGCTCCTAATATTGTTGTTATAGTCAGATGACGAGGAAGCAGGCGGGCTGCCGCGCAGCGATTCTCGTGCTTCGCGCGTCTCTCGCATGGTGCGACAGTTCTTCTGTTGTGGAGTGTCTTACGAGGCCCCCTCCGAAGACAACGTTTCAACGCATCGCGCTTTCGGCATATAGACATATTGTATTTACGCCCATTTCTAAACAATTTCTTGTGTATCTATCTACCTTCGCGATTGTTAAACTAGCTGGCCATCGGATTAGATTGGTCAATTGGACATAGTTAAGAAATAAATGAGAACTTGGAAGATATACATAAAAATACTACTGAACCCGCACTTTTTATCAAATTGAATCGTATTTCCTACGAAATAAAATGGCCAGATAGATTAATTATCACTTTGTGACGTGTTGTATGAATTGTATTTGTTCTAAACTGTGTATATAAAATTAACAATAAAAGTAGCCTTTCATTGTTTAAACCATTGCAAATTTGATGATGAGGATGTACATGAAACGTATGTAATATATTTTTATTGTTGTAAAAACTATCCAAAAATAATTAAGGTACAGGATAGTATCAATTAAGTGCATACGGCACCTGTTTACTCTTGTTGTAGATATAGAAATACCTATTATCGGAATGTTATCATGATACGGTTATTTAAAAAACAAATTTTAATTGTAAAATGTGGTTTATTTATATATTTAGTAAATAAAAATAATACATAACATCGACCTTACACTTATAATTTTTTACTGTTCTAAAATCCTCATACGTTACAAAAACAAATATTTTTGACGATAATAAAATGATTAATATAGATTCTTGTGGTATAAAATCCATATATAAAACATTATTTATTATATTAAAAGTTTCCTCAAGATCGTAGTTTTAGTATAATCTCGATAGGAAAAGTCCGATGTTGTTAAAAAAAAAAGAGATAGTGCTCGATGATCCTTCCTTCGTACTAAATAGTGATCTATTTCTAAAATACCGATATGAATACTGTTAAAAACATAAAACTTTCTCGGTAGACGACCATCGATTGGGTATGATTACGATGGTATTAAAATCGTGACGTAGGTTTTACTTTTTCAATTGAACTGAGAATAAGTCTGTATTATTATGCGACAAAAATTTATATGATCAAAATTCACAGTTGTATTTTTTCTACGAATATAAAATGCAAATACAATATTTAAGATAAAAATATGGACGTTTCGAAAAGATGCCTTGCTCAATATCGTAAAACGTGGTTAAAACTTTGATCACTTGACTTCTAAGCTAAAAATTATTATTATTGAATGTATATCGACCGTTCTGGTGTAGTGGTGCGAGTAGTTGATTCAAACCGCGCACCGGCGGTTGCGGGTTCGATTCCCGCTCGGGACAGATATTTGTATTTATACAAATATTTGTTTCTGATCTGGGTGTAGGGTCAAAATCAGAGAGGTGAGCATTATGCTTCTGATAAAATTTTTCTTAATAAAATAACATGATAAAACTACAATATTTATTTCAAAATAAAGATATTGTGCCTAATTATAAGGCACTAAACATATTTTATTTTTAATAATAATGCTTTACTTGATTTTAAACAAAAAAAAAAGCCTAAATAGTCATTCCGGGAACGCATCCTTATACCATGTTTCGTAGATCAGACAAGTCAAAAATGTATATAATTAAAAATTAAAAATGTCATATTTTAATATTAGCTTTTAAAATCATTAAATTAAGAATATACGTATAAAATAATTTTATATAATTTTAATTTCTTCCTGTTTTGGCGATTCAAATACTGTCTGACGTTTATCAAATCATTCCGTGAACGCGGTTGATATTGGTTGACGTAGTTAAAACAAAATACCCTAGGTGGCGTTAGGGTGTAGCATTGTGAAGTTAACTTGACAAACAACAACAGGACAATATAGCTTATAAAAGGCTTCGTGAAAAAGCTTATACAAGGAAGCGCAAGTTTTTAGATAACATGATACCCAAACAAAAAGAGATGAAGAGACTGAAAGATAGGGAATATTACCAAAGAAAGAAAGCTGAAAAGAAAGTTACGACGAAAAAAAAGAAAAGAGAAAGTCATATGACTGAAAGAGACAAGAAGAGACAGAGAAAGTCATGGAGAAAAAATTCTCAATAGTATAGGCAGAAAAAAAAGATGATGTCAAATATTTTAGCTAACAGCCCGCCAGATTCTGAAAATGAGATGGAAAACGATATTCGCGTGTTGAAGAAATCGGGAAGAAAACAGGTTAAAAAAGATAAAGCGCAGGCTTACAGAACAGAAGAAACAGAAACAACAAATACAAAAAATGCAAAGAACTATAAATAAGTTGCGAAAAAAAGTAGAGAGAAACAGAAGACGTAAAGAAAGAGCACCCAAAAGAGTGCTGATACGCCTACTCGCAAAGTAAATGAATTGACAAGAGGATGTTCTTTTACTCCGGAAGTTCGTAAATGTCTATTATTTGGCGAGGTTTTGACAGCCTAACTAAAAGACACCGTTGACAAATTACTTAAAAATTCCAAACAGCGAGAGGCTTTTCAAAAATGTTACTTTGTGATATGATGCAATTATGCATGTAGTAATAATGTTACTAATGCCTAATGTCTGTTTATTTTTAAACTACAAAGGCTATTGTTATTCGATTTTAATTTTAAGCATTGATATTCAACTAATCTTAATTGTGTGATATTAGTTTATTGTTCCTTCCTAATACCTTTTTTTTTTTAACGATGGGAAATGCATTTACGCATCCCGCCACAAAAGCGGCGGTTATGTGGGACTCGCGGCCAGACGCCAGGGCTGCACGTCAATCCCAGCAGGCCGAATACCCTAACTAAAACCCATCGATTACGTCGCGCGCCGTAGTGGTACGCCATGGAGTCGCTTTCACATTCACCATGACGCCCCGGTGCAGGCTCGTCAGCCCCTCCATGTAATTGTAGCCACTCGACTGGTCCAGTCACTCCTCACAGACTCCGGTACCAGGAGCGGCCCAACTACCGAAGCCGGGCCACTCACCGCCGGCTCTCCTCCGCAGAACAGAAGATAACCAGCATTGAGCGACCAGACCCCCGCCGCTGGATCGCACCCAGACAACCCCACAAGAACTGCAAGGAGCCAGGCTCAACCCAGGCGGCCCGCGCACCACGCACCCCCTGCACAGAGCGGACGAGCGAACCCGCCAGCTCCTGCCACCGAATGGGGGGAAAAATCTCCCCCTCATTTCTCCGCGCCTTCTCGGCGCCACACCCGCACCGTCCGCACCACCGTGCCGAACACACCACCACCGCCCCAGTGCTCCAAGCGTCGACACCCCCTTGGACACACCACCCCCGGTTTGGATGCCTGACCGACGGCAACCACTGTTGCCACCTGCCATGCTGTCCGTTCGCCACAGCCAGCGACAGCTAGAGAACCATCGCTGGCCGCGCCCGGGGTAGCCACAGTCAACGTAAAGCCGACCATGACTGGGGTGGCCACAGCGCAAGACTATAGCCCCGGCGCACCGTTGCTTTTCGCGCCCCTCTTGTCTCCGCGCCCTCTCGGCGCCCCTCCCTCACCGTCCGCACCACCGTGCCGAACACACCACCACCGCCCCAGTGCTCCAAGCGTCGCCACCCCCTTGGACACACCACCCCCGGTTTGGATGCCTGACCGACGGCAACCACTGTTGCCACCAGCCATGCTGTCCGGTCGCCACAGCCAGCGACAGCTAGAAAACCATCGCTGGCCGCGCCCGGGGTAGCCACGGTCAACGTACATAACATGACTGGGGTGGCCATAGCGCAAGACTATGGCCCCGGCATACCATTGCGCTTTCGCGCCTCCAGGTGGAAGGGGAGAGCGAGTCATCCCCCTCCTGCGCTTTCGCGCCCCTCCTGCTGGTTTTGGTCCACGGGGGTCCGAAGACCCCGACCACTCGCGAGGCATTCGAGTGGCTTCCCCCATCCGCCACCCGGGGGGTCGCGCCCAGTAGGAGACCAGCAACTCCCTTGGGTTTGTTCCTAATACCTAATGTTTGTTGATTGAAACTACTACATTTAATATTATTAGATTTTAAGATTAACATTTGATACTCATGTTCCTCTTTCCTTAAGTACAAATAAAGTTATAATACTGTAAACGTACGATAACGACTACTAATTATCTAAAGTACTGTAACGTAACGTAAAGTACTGTAAAGTACTGTAACGATTACTAATTATCTAAAGCATTGAGTGTTTATAATTTTATTACATGTATTATTGTATTTTGTATATAGATAGATGTACGTTCAGCCTGTAACAGCCTGTAAACCACCCACTGCTGAGCGAATGCCTCTTCTACATATTCTGGAATAGAAGAAGGGTTGGAGCTTAATCTACCACGCTGCTCCACTGCGGGTTGGCGAATAATATACCTACCATGAGTAACAATCATTACCAGGTGTCCATGATAACAACCGGAACCGACGGCTTTACGTGCTTTCAAGGCACGGTGGGGAAATCCACAACACCCAGACCGGAAACAAATATTTGCACAAGTACGAGCGGGAAACGAACCCGCGACCGCCGGCGTTGGGATGACTACTCGCACCACTACACTAGTACGGTTGTCTTGTTTATATTAATTGGCTTTAATTGAAATCTGTCTATAGCTCGATACATATAATTTACTGATACTCTTACAGAAAAATAATCCATGTGAAGTTAGATTGAAAGAAATCTCTTGGAAGATAGATGACGATATCATGCTCAAGGTAAATACTCATGTTGTCTACTTTTTGTCATGTTTACATACATTTACTAATACCATTATTTGTGTGTACCTACATAATTTTTAATAGCTTTTTCACATTTTATTCATTTTAAAGGATGTAGGTTCAAAAAGGAGTGAATCAATTATGTTAAACCGTAAAGCTTCCGTTGGTCCTTACATCAAGAATATAGCACCTATTGCAGGCCACTCAGGAATAACAATATGTTTACCAAAGGTTTTATATTGTCTTATTTTTCATGTCAATGATATTTATAAAGTATACCCCTACAGAAGTAATGGATATCTTAGATATGACACATACTAGTTGACATGAGTTGATCTATATAGTAATATAGAGTAAGTAGAGTGAGTAGTAAAAATTCCCGCCAAAACTAAAAAGTATGTGTTATCAAAAGTGGTCAAATGATGACTAAGAAGTAAGAACACATAGCGCATTTTATATCCGACTCAGTAGCAGAAATTGGATCGCAAATTTCGTAAAATACAGTTATTTGTAAAATTAAGTTTTAACTTCCGACAACTTTTAACTTCCGTCCGTGGCGTTTGCGGTTTCTTGCGGCGTTCACAGCATCTTCGGTCTAGAATTACTCTGAATACATGATCGACATCAATCAACAATGCTCGATTAATGGTAAAAAAAAACCGTTTTAACTTTTCGTAAACGGCGCCGGCGACTACGTGTCCGCTCAAGCCTGCGGAGTGAATTTTGAAATAATATAGCAGTCTCGTATTCGCAGTGGCCGTGGTAAAAAATGCGCCAATGGTTCTTACCCTATGTGTAATGCAAGTGCATTTAATTTTGATAGTCAGATTAATTAAAGTTTATTAATCTTATATCTTTAAACGAGCAATTCTTGTATATATATAATCTGAATCTCGGAAACGGCTTCAACGATTTTCATGAAATTTAGTATGCAGGCGGTTTCGGGGGCGATAAATCGATCTAGCTAGGATATATTTTTAGAAAATGTCGTTTTATCCCTTTTTTTACGCAATTAAAAAATATCATTAGAATACGAAGGTAAATTTCGCTGTCATTAATAAGTTTATAATAGCTCGGATGGATATCGGGCGGATTTGAAACCAGAAAACTCGGGTTCTTTTGTGAGAAAAACTATTATTGAGAGCTCTTTTTATTTTTTATTTAAATAACCAGTTCCTATTATTTTACTATTATGTCAGTCAGATCGAAAATATTATTTGTTTCATCAGTATGTAATAATATCTAAATATAATTTAACCGGGCAAAGCTCGGTCATCCAGGTCCTATATATATTATATTATATTAAAGTTATACTATTGTTAAGTTTGATATATGTATATACCTTGTAAACTTCGTTGATAACAAAATAGTTGCGCAAAAATATTTTTTCAAATCGGACTGAAATCTTGATTAGCGCGTTCAAATAAACACTCCAATATAATCTTATAGATTTATTATTTATTAATTATTATAGGTTTATAGCATATTGCTTATAACTTTTATAACATTACAGAAATCTTTAAAATGTGTCAACCAACCTTCCGGAATAAGTGTCAACATATCGAGGGTATTTTGAAGTTTATTTATCTAAAATTCAAATTGTTTAAGTAAAACTCGATTTTAATGAAGATATCTTTTTCACAGAAATGCTTAAGTAAATCGAAATCAATAATTAATGAAATGTGTCCAACTGAACAAAATAAAAATAAATCAGAAATGAAAACTGATGAGGTATGTATAGGATGTAATATATTTTTTGAAATGTGAACTTTAACTGAACTAAATCAGCTTGTAAGCATCCCACTGCTGGACAAAGGCCCCTTCTACATATAGGAGAGGCATTGAGCTTAGTCCACCTTGCTGCTCTACTGCAGGTTTGCAGATAATTTATTTACCATGAATAACGATCGTTATCAGGTATCTGTGATAACAATCGGGCCCTACGACTTTACGTGATCTCCGAGGTACGGCGGGGAGAACCAGGAGTACAAACACTCAGAACAGAAACAAATATTTCTACAAATACAAATATCTGCTCCGAGCGTGGATCGGATCCGCGACCACCGGCATTGAGGCGACTTCTCGCAACACTACACCAAAATGGTTGTCAAATGTGAACAAGGCTGTCTTCAGCTTATCAGTGCATTAGTTTTTCTTAGACAACGAACCAAATATGGTGCAAAATATTTTCAATATTCAAGATTTAGGGCTACGTGTATTATTACAATAAAAACAACATATTGCATATGCGGACACGTAGTAAAAGTTGACAAAACCGTCAAAATTTACAAAATCTTTAATTATAACGTGTATGTTTTTTTTTCAGATAAACAATGATGTCGGAAAAACAAATTTCTTTGAAACTGTTAAAAACAAAGTTACTAATGTTTCAAGTAAAATTAGAAATTTATTTCATTCATAATATAGTTTTGAAAACAAATATAAAAATTGTACTCGTTGTATGTTTGTTTTATTAATAAATTTATAAAATACCCTTTTAAAATTTGTTTTTAATAAAAAAATAATAAAAACAAAAAAAAAAAAATTACGCAACACGAATTTTATATAACGGAACTCATTGAATTTCAAAGATATGTTTTGCTAGTTACGAATCTTTTACTTGGTTTCTTATTGCTTGTTCAATTCTGACGCTTCTGGGCACGTTGTAAACATTGCACGAGAGTCCTTTAAGTGGCATTTGGTGTTTTAAGTTAGCAGCCCGCGCCGCGTTGTAGTCCGCTTCGCGAGGTCTCCAGCACAGCTCTGTACTTCCACATTTGCAGCTCATTTCACGACATATCTAAAAATTTTCATAGTAAACAATTTTTGACATCATATATTTCATCAATATTGAATTTTGGAACGAAGTTCCTTATAGGACGACGGGGTACCCTAACCGGCAAAAAACGTACGGCAAAGTAAGATTGTTTCGTCTAAAAACCTCCTAAATAGAATTCTACGAAAGAAATATTAGAAACTAAAAATCAAATTATTTACTTCAATATTTATTCTTAATTGTAATTATTTAAAAACCAATTAATAATTATTTAATTTATCAATTATTTTTTATAAAAGTTACTAATTTAGCGGTTTTAGGTATTTCTGAACTGGTATATTCTTAAAATGAGTTTCAAAACCTACGCAGCAATAAGCTATTGCGTTTTTAATATATATTTATGAATCATTTTAAATAAAATAAAAGTTTTAAGATAATTTCGTAAAGTAGTTTTTGATTTTGAGCTATAAAAAAATCATAATAAAAAAATACCCGAATTTTTTTTTTCTTTTTACCTCGACTAGAATTTGAAATATTAATACTCGTATTTATGTAATAGGAACTTAGTTCCAATCTGGTGTCCCACCATTCCACTCGTTTTTTAATTAATATTAAGATTCATAAAAAGTTTTTTTTTTGTCTACCAAGTTTAGTACATGGCTTTGTATTTGAAAAGGTACTTTAAAATATCCTTGACACTTTTATGACTATGATTTATTTGATATTACTGCTTCAAAAAACAAATTGCTTTTAAATTACTTGTGTACATTGTGTGTGTTCATAGTAAACATAAAAGATAATCGTATTTAATCAAAATCCATAAATAAATAAATAAACTGATTTTTCTAAACTTCCTAAATTATTACTAAGAGATAGTGTAAGCACTCATATGCTATACAATTAAGAAGTTTCGTGATGTTGTAAATGCTATATTAATAATAAATAAAATTAAAATGTAAAAAAAAAATAACAAAACTTTTATATTTTTTAAACTTGACTAAATTATTGTGAGTTAGATTATTGAACTTCATGTATTTTAGAGCGGATTCACTGGTCTCTATTATCTCCAAATACTATAAAGATTATAAATAAAATAATCAAAGGAAACGACTCTCTTTTAAATGATGACCAAAATTTTTGAGCGAAGCCGGTGGACCACATCTGCTGTTGATTGATTGATTTTATTGCTCAGGAGGAATTTATAGGTAGCGTTACCGTTCGGTGGACACAAAAAGCCATGTTATGGCAAAAAGAGGTGGTGAGATGTCACTTCGTTTTCGATTCTGTTTAAGGCGGTCTACAAAATCATCTTGGATAAGCTTTTTTTGTATAATCGATCGTGCGTTGATCAGATTGATCACTCGAACCGACTTAGGGATATAAGTACTTCACACTTCTGGACTTTGAAAAGGCTTTGATAAGGTAAGACGACCTGTATCTAGTTCTACTTACGCAAAATTAGCCATTCCGAGAAAATAATTAACATGCGCCGCGGCATAGAAAGGAGGAAAATTCAGTGACGGTATGTAAATTAAGCTGTCGATACCACACTTACGCAGATATAAAGGTTTAATTCGATGACTTATATATCTAGTAAGGCAGCAAAGACGGAGGTTAAAATTTACAATAGAAAGACCCAGGCAATAAGGTGCGGAACAACAAGTTCAATTCTGTTGGTAAAACTTTGGGGATTTTGATTTTCTATTTTTTTATTAATACTATATTGCATAATACAATATTGAATTGTACAAAAGGCGGGCTTAATGCTAAAAGCATTCTCTACCAGCCAACTTTAGGACATACACGAGCTGCGGACGTTTGTAGGTATGCAAAATCGGAAATTGAGAAAAATAATTTTCAAGAAAGGGATAATAAAATAATAAAATTAATAACAATCATTATATTATAATGAATACACGAGCAATGAATACATATACATATTAGTTATTACATATATAAATGCATACATAAATACATATATACATACTGTATGTACATACATACATAATAGTTAACAAGTTGACGATAATTTTCAAAACACAAATACACAGTGTTTATTATGGGAAGCATAAGCAACTTACGAGTATGTGCAGCTTCAACTAGCCGACCAAGCATGCTCGCACGACAAAATTTTGCCTACCCCTTTTCTCGTATTATCTCTCTATGTCTACAGTAGCTAACATGCGTGCATGTGATACTCTTCTAGTTACGTCAATAGAAGAGATAACAGGATATAGGTATCATTAAGTTTTAACTTAACAGGATACATCATTAAGTTTTAACTTAATGATGTATGAGTATCACGTGCACGCAAGTTAGCTACTGTACTGTAGACATAGAGAGATAATATGAGAAAAGGAGTAGACAAAATTGTGTCGTGCGCGCATGCTAGACCGGCTGGTATATATTGATTATAACACAGCAGTATTGAAGAAAGATTATATGCAAGATTTCTAACGGATATTTTCTAATTATATGCCTAAAATAAAGTTTTGTACCTACCTCAGTCTTCAATCAAATTGTAAATAGACTTTCATATAATTTTTACCAAATGTTTGCTTGTATCAAAATTTATATTAGAAAGCGTTACGGATTAAATTACTCGAGTAAACCGTTAATAGGTATAAATTTTCTTATAATATACTTACGGAAGCCAGATATTCATCTCGGCAGGAATCAGGACAATCACAGGTCCAGACGGAGGGCGGCACGCAAGGGACGATAGGAGGCGTGAAGCAGGTGCACGGATGTGCCACGCAAGTCGAACAGCAACATTGATTACACATCGTGTATACCTGTTGATTGAATATATTTACTATTGACGTTGTAAATTTAAAACCTGTTTTTATTTTTTGTTCCGGAATACAGGATAAGCGGTTTCAATTACGAATTAAAATGGAAATGTATACTATATATGTGCGTAACATTGACATCTTTTCCTGACACTAGCTTTAGCAGGAGAGAAGGCTTTGCCATTTAGATTTTTTTTAGTTGTTACAGTTCAGTACATTATTAGCTTTTCCGAAGCGAAAATACAATTTGTCTAAACAGGTCGGAATTATCTACAGTTTTTTAAACTATCGCTTCTGGCTGGATTTATAATTGCATTTGACAATCATTAGGTACTTGACATACAGTTGTCCACAGAAGAAAAACAAAGTACAACTACAAGAAGTCTCTGAAAAACATACAGGCTAAAAGTATTCCATAAACGGCTTAAAGTAAATACTATAGTATTTCGTAAGCAAAACATTTCGCAAGACCGCAAAATTGAACTATGTTAATCCATATAAATTATAAAAAATCTTTAAAAAATAATATAAAGATTTCAATAGCGTTACATTACCAGCCATATAGCACGAGCGATCTCATTACGAACGTACGGTAAGCAATTGCACAGTAGACAGTTCTCGAACTTGGATAATTCTGGAATACCCAAATTCTTCTCAACACCAGAAGGTCCTAAATTAACCTAAAAATTAAAAAGTTTTTAATTATTGAGCATACACTGTTACTTTTTTTTAAAGGTGATTTAATCTATTTCTAACCTCGCTTGCAAAAAATTGGCAATCAGGCGCACATGTCCCAAGACTATCCACATATGCGCATTGTACTATATTTCTGCCTCCTTGCAACCCTTTCACAACGTTAATAGTGTTTCTCGCGACGGCGTAAGCACCTGCTAGACATGCAGTTTCAGTACAGGAGCCTTTAGCTGCACACACTGCCTCTTGTCCATTCATTATAGCCGATGTAACACACTCCGTCTATGTAAATTTGTAGAAAAAAAAACACTTTTACACCACACTACAAATATAAACAAATATGTATAATATTGTAAAAAAAAAATATTAAATAAAATATAGGTTCTTTATACTAATACTCATAAAACCACCTACTAACCGAATTTTTATTAAAAAACCTGTTATTGGAAGAGTTTATGAGAAATCACGATATGACGCATTAAAATAAATAAATAAAATACACCAATTAACATAAAAACAGGCGAAATCGTGTCCTCCAGTGAATAATAATCCGAATATAATCATAGTTAAATATTAACCTGTTCCTGTGTTAGTGTACCCGGATGGACAGCAGCGGATAAAACCGGGACCATGGTTTTAGACGTTGCTCCACCAATGACAGGAACACGAACTGATTCTGGAGGTACTCGGAGAAAATCCGCTAAAACAGTGTTTGCTCGAACACAGTTTAACTCGACACAGCCCAGAAGTAATCGCGGATTGTACATTCCACGCAGTCTCTGGATCTCACTAACGAGCGGAACCAAACTTTCTACGGGCTCAGTAGCTACAATAGTAAAAGCCTGTAAGAAATGATGATTAAAGAATTAAAATATTTTAGCCGAGTTTATTTACTCTTATTAATTTTTACTTACGTCAGGACAAGTATTACAAATTTGTAAAGCGATTTCTGTAACTACCGGGGCGTTGTTTTCAAAAGTGTCGCATTGATTTCTTGCAACTATTACAACCACTTTTGCACCCTGTAATAATAGTATTTAATTTAACTACACTGTCGTCTTAATAATTTATCTCAGACTTAACCTGCTGTGAAAAAATTGTAAATTAATTAAATTAAATTGTAAAATAAATATGATAATGATTACGACATATTACCTTAAGAGCATCACAGAGCATGTGACGTCCAGAAAATGAAGATACTTTGCACTTGGTATCAACATGACTTAGCTCCATGCCGTAGCCACAGGTACCACAGATATCGTATAAGGCAATCTCGTCTAATAATGGACACTGTTTCAATAACAATGCTAGGGGTTGTCCTGCAATTACGGAGGTAAGTGTAAATTGATAAAAAAACATTGGGGAGTCCTTTCTTGAAATAAGAATGAAATGTTTTAATATATGCCTAATTCTTCAAATGTAAGTCTTAATTAAAAGTCTATGACGCTTCAAAATAAGACAAGAAATTTAAAGAAAAAAACTTTTGAACAAACTATATTTCGTTTTTTTAATGTTAGTTGGATAGGCAAACTGGCAGACGTTTCACCTGATGGCAAGTGGTTGACGTCGCTCATGAACATAAACTAGTTTACCTGGAACTAGCCCAGGCAACTCATTTATGTGTTGCCTATCCAGAGACATAAGGTGTTAAAGTCTCGCTGCCAGTAATTACACTGCCTGTCTTGCCTTTCTCACCGAAACACAGCTGTTTCACGGAAGAAACAAGCAAGATGGTGGTATCCATGCAGCCGGAAGCGCGGCACAGCGCATCCCTCCCACCGGTGTACTTCGTGTATTCCTAAGTTTTGTTTGCCGGTATATGTAAAACAAAACAAACAAAACTTAGGAAGTAACTTTCATCATATTGTAAGAATCATTTTTTTTTTAAATAATGAAATTTTAACTGATTAAACCTGTGCATCCCGCAGCACCGCATATTGTGACCTTCATACCAGCCGGGCAAGTACTATAGTAACGTTTCATACTACTTAAAGAGGGTTTTGCAGTACGATGTTGTATTATGCGAATGTTAACTGTTCGTAAGCATTCTTTACCCACATTCAATAAATATTTGGTAGTCATTTTTTTTGTTAATTTTTTAACTTTTATCCACAATTTTTTTGTAAAATTTAGTATTTCCACATTGTTTTTAATTTAAGGTCGTGAAATTTTGATTTTCTGTCACAATTTTGATTGATCATAGTAGTTTTTTTTACTATATTGCAAACTTCTTTTAGATTATATTATAAAGATATATATTATTTTCAATGTCACTTCTTTATAATATTGTTTTCATCAGATAAAAGGAATTACTATTTAATTGCGTATGGTTTAGTCAGCAACACATAAATCGTAGAATTATAACACGTTCACTTGTTTTAAAATAACATAGGACAAACAAAAATCACCCAATATCTGTTAGTTACATAGAAAAACAGTTGGAAATCCATTTGGATTGAAACTTAATGACTATCCAATAACATTTAACACGCATGAAATATAAATTTTTAATTTTTTGTTAGATAACTAATGGCAATTCACTAATGTACTCGTGCATTTAATAATAATTTACAGTATTTCATAAAGTGAATCGTTTAGAAGCATATTCGCTTTGCCGATAAAATTGGTTTTCTAAATAGAAATGTTCAAATTTTTGGAAAAATGTTGTAATTTCAAAACTAGTCCTAAACGAATTTTAAATATAGAAGAAATCATCAAACCAATATATATTGTTTATTCGCTATTTGGATTATTCCCTTACAGCATAAAATATAATAAATCGAAAAAAATGTATGAAAAAATTGACAAATCAGTGTACATTAATTCTTTGTGTGGAATATCGGTCATCTTAACCATATTAATATTCTCAGCCCTACATATAAATAATGTTATGCAGTCTTCAGAAGACGTTGCAATGACTGAAGTGATTATGACTAAAATTAACTATGTGTTGGAGTTATCCACTCTCTTAACGTTTTGTATAGTCGCTTACATATGTGCTTATCTAAATCGTAATAAATATATCAAGGCATTGAATATGATGATTACCACTTGGTTTGACGTAATGAATAATAGCAAAAGTCAGACTATTCTTTCTAATCTGCAATTTCATGTGTATGTGGCGATGGCAAGCTTACTAATACTATTAATCATACAAATTATTTTTAATTTTACACGGAATAGTTCGATATGGAAAATAATTCTCGTTTCATTTACTTTCAATTTGTCACAAACTATACAGTTCGCTGTACTAGCTCTATACTATTCGCTAACAATGATGCTAGTTGCAATCCTCGACAGCTTAAACGAGTATTGTTTATCACTAACATTAAATAACGAGATTATAATGAACAATTTAGTTAAGGTAAAGCCGAAAATAACGGTAACATTGCGCCAAATGGAATTAGTATATGTAAAGGCGTTTGAAGTTAAAACACTTATAAACGAAATTTTTCAAGGACCTATTTTAGTATCTGCGTTACAGTGTTTTCACGCAATTATCAGCGAAGCTCATATAATATATCACGGAATAATAGTGGAACATAGTCTTTCGATTCATAATACTGTTCATTGTTTCACCTGGATTGCTTATCAGATACTCAAAGTCTATTCTTTGTCTTACGCTGGCTACTTGTTAAAGCTAAAGGTATCGACTACAACACTGACTTTCCGTTTTTGTTGATGTAGTTTTATTATGATAATGGAATTTGGAAATATTATTGAATTTTCAGGCGTTTAGCATTGGCCAATCTTTACATAATATACCAACAGAAAAACAGGATCCACATTGGTTTATGGAGGTATATAATATTTATAAATATGAGATGATAAATATTATTATTTTTGATAATTCTGTTCCTTTTTAAATATGTAACAGATTCTGCGTATTCACAAGAAAAACACAATTTATGAAAAATACAGACACAAAGGTAAAATTGACAAGTTCATTATTTTAAGGAATCCCACAATATCACGCTTAGACAAATTCAATATAACGTCTTTTTTTTTGTAAAATGTTATTTTTTTTTTGTAAAGTGTTAGCTTTTAAATAGTTAAGCGTTTATATTTATTAGTGTTTTCAAATACTTTGTTCGAATTTCGGAAAAATAACATTGATATACGAGATGTTCGATAGCGAGCTTTATTTCTGCAAACATATGAAAAGGCTGATTTAATGAAGCCATGAATGATTCGAAGGCATAGAAAGGATAGAATTTTTTCGTTAGCGCAAATCATAAAACCAAATAAATATTTATATAGGTACTTCTATGAGGTTCATTTGCGTCTTAGGAAATTTAATTCACTTTTATAATACACAATAACAATAAGACACTAATATTACTTTATTAGCGGCCCGCCCTGGTTTTGCAAGGGTATTCAACTAAGATTTCAAAAATTAGAAATTTATATTTTTTATCACCGACACCTGCGTCGATACTGGAAAATATTTTATAATAGATGGATTGAGTTCTCAAACATGTGTCAAAATAAAATGTAATTAAAATCAAAAGCACTGAGTATTGATATCAACTTCGAAGCAAATAACTTTCAACCCCCTTTTAAAACAGTTAGGGGATGAATTTTGATAAAATACGAAACACGTCTTCAATTAATTCTGTTAAAGAATATTTATGCAAAATTTGAAGTAGATTGGACCAAGGAATCACGTTGTCCCATACAAACTTTGCCCCCCTTTTTCACCCTCTTAGGAGTAGAATTTCGTAAAATTCGTTTTTAGCTGATATCTACCAAACAACCAAGTCCTTAGCACACTAAGGTATTAAATGCAAAAAAGTGTTATTTTAAATACGGGCGAGGGTCATTCTTTTGGCCGAAGTTTTAGACAGCGCGATTCAAAAAATTAGATAACGTATACTGCGCCATCTATAGAATGTAGAATAGTAGATAATTATATTTAGTGACATTTAACATATTTATATTAATTGAAAATGATGTTTATCTAAAATATTAAAACGATTTCTATTCCTATCCGACATATTTAGTAAACTTTTAAGTTTAACAAAATAATAACTCAAAAATAAGTTTTGTGAGTTTTTTAGATTCGTTAGATCAGCTATTAACATAGATGGCGTTGCATTAGGTAACTATTTCTATTTTGTAAATAACAAATTTAATTTTAAATTTAATTACAATGAAACAAAAACTAAATGTTACTGTGAGTTATTTAAAATTTTTATGTATTAAAGTTATTTACATTGGTTTTGTACTTTTTACGTGATACGCGTATGGCGCTGATTGAAAATAAATCGGGCTTGTAAAATTTATTCTTGATCATATATAGTGTATTATAAAACGGATTCGTTAACAGATTTATTATATGTATAGATTATAATCCGAATAGGAAATGATTTTCTCTTACGTCGTATGAACCTCTTTGGTATGAACTGTATACTATAAACAATAACTATGTTTCTATTAAATAAAATACATCCATAATAAAACGAATCCATGTCAAAAGGAATTTATATGAGTATTTTTTTCAGATCCAACATTTTTCGTCCCTTATGTCTTACCAGCGAATTGAAATGACCGTGTATGAATACTTTCCTTTGGATGGAACACTTTTGTATAATGTAAGCCACTACTATTACTTCTTACTACATAATATTTCAATTGTTATTATAAAAATCCGTCTTCAAGGTTTATCTCTAATTCTTCGGTTTTCATTATTTACTAAAAATTTGATTTTATCGTTTATTTTATTTTTTATTCTGCTCTAGTTTCAAATTGCTCATTAAAACCCTTTAAGCTAAAAAAAAAAAAACTATTAAAAGAGTTGAGTTTGAGAATAAGAGCTTTTTTTAAGATTCTTTTATTTTCAGATGCTGGCATCGGCTATGATGTACATAATAATTCTAGTTCAATTTGATAGACTAGTATAAATATTTTCATAATTCATTTTAATAATATTTTAATCAATAATATATTACTATAAATAAAACGTTCTGTTGTTGTCATTTGTTTTGTAAGGGTATAAATCCCTTAGTACGGTTACCCCTTTTTATCCCTTATTTGTACACAAAGCGTCTTAAATGCTCTTTCCTTTTTCTATACGTTTTCGTCACCGCGATTTTACATTCCTTTATTTTCTAGATCCAGCAAGCTCAACGAGTTCATTGTTCAAGTCGGGTTTCCACCGCGAAAGGGTAATGAGCGGGAAATGGTTAGGCGGTATGGACTCCTTTTAAATGGTTTACATTTCCAACAACAAAGAGCTTTGTGTTTTGATTTCCACTGCAAAAGGAAAATAAGAAAAAGGAATGAGCAGGGCGAGCTGAACGGAAAATGAACAGTCAATTTCTACAGAGAGCGAGTTCAGTTGGAGTTTTGAGCTGGTTAAAAACAAAACAACATACATGGAAATGTATGTCTTAAATTTAATGTCAAATAATTTATTTTTAGGGTTCCGTACCTAAAGGGTAAAACGGCACTCTATAACTAAAACTCCGCTGTCCGTCCGTCTATCCGTTTGTCACCAGGCTGTATCTCGACCGTGATAATTAGAGAGTTGAAATTTTCACAGATGATGTATTTCTGTTGCCGCTATAACAACAAATTCTAATAAAACAGAATTAAAAATATTTAAGGGAGGCGCCCATACAACAAACGTGGTATTTTTGCTCGTTTTTGCTTGATATTGATAACGGCAACAAGTAGACGCTTGAAATATTCACAGAATATTTAGTTATATATTCACTTTAAAAATAAATAATTAAATTAAAATAAAACAAATACTTAAGGGGGCCTCCCATACAACAAACGTGATTTTTTGGCTTGTTTTTGCTCGATATTGATAACGGTGACAGGTAGACGCTTGAAATATTCACAGAATATTGAAATATTATAAAAATAAATAATTAAATTAAAATAATATAAATATTTAAGGGGGCTCCCATACAACAGACATGATATTTTTTTCCGTTTTTATAGATAATGATATGGAATCAACCCTTCGTGCGCGAGTTCAACTCGCAATTGACCGGTTTTTTTAATGAGTGACATCAACAGTGTCGACGAAATATTCTCCAATGATTGGAATCCAATGTCATCGTGATTGCTTATCACGCAATAAAACTATTTCAGATGCATAATAATAACTAGTGTTCATTCGTGTGCCGAAACAATGTTAGTCTGACCAGTCCGACGGCTCGAATATGAATGATCCCAGTTCAAAGCACGGCTGTCGCACTATTTTTAGGGAATAAAAAAACATGTATTATAGACTTGACGACCCCGTTGGCGTAATAGTCACCATGCCGGACTGCCAACCAGAGGGTCCCGGGTTCGATTCCCGGCACGGCCAACATCTTTGTGATGAGCAAATTTGGTGGCTGTCGGTCTGAGTGTTCAATATGTATCGATATAAAGTATTTATGTATGTATATGTAGTATATCAGTTGTGTTAGCACCCATAACACAAACTATAAATAGTTTAACACGGGGCTAACCACTAACCAGCCGTGTGTGAAATGTGTCCTAATATTTATAGAATATTGTATAATATACGTATAAATAAGTTCTTTCATGTTATATACCAACATAATTTCTAACCTAAAAATGTGTATGAAAAGGTTAATTGTAACGTAGCATAATGTATGGCGCGCGGTTTTGCTATTCTTTCAGGTGTTCGAGTTCATCACCAGCCTAATTTAGTCTGTAATATTTGTAATAATAATCATTTACTTTGAGCGTGGTATCTCTTTATAAGAAGTTTCCCTGGAGTTGTTCCCTGGAGTTGGAGCATTCCAACGTACAAAAAACTGGCCGTTTATGATAAACTAATAATTTTTTTTGAATAAGGCAAATTTAATGAAATTTGCACTTTGATATGAAAAAACGACCATAAAACCAAAACTAAAGCTCAAACAGTAAAGTGTTGTACCTCATTTGAATCAGCATTAAATGAGCAAAAAATTTTAATACAGGGTCACTTTTCGGTAGTACAATTTTTTTTCACAGGATGCTCTTAAAGTGAGAAGTAATTTTTTGTATCGCTTAAAATCTTACGGAAAAAAATTCATTGCTCGTTAAATTTGGTACCAAGAGCTGCAATACAATTTTTGTAGTATTGATACATTATCGAGTCATAGTAAAGCACTTTTTGTTTTATTGTTTTTAATCAATTTAATTTTTTATTAATGAAATTGTTAAAAAAGTCGGTAGTTTCATTGAAAAAACAAAAATATTCATAACTTTTCGTGCAATGAAGTTATGGCCATGCTGTAGAAAGATTTTTTGTTGGAAATTACCTCCTCTATCTCCCTGTTTCGTTTGATCCACGACTTTTTGATCATCCTGTATAGCACACAAATATATGATAATTCATGTAAATTTTATAAAGTTCTCGAAGGTTCTTGGAAGTTTTTGGAGGTTAGAGGAGAATATTGTTTGTGTCTCAAAGGGTCATAGCGGTGAGGGCGATACCTGGATTCCGTACGGTGTCATGGACGGCGGCGACACTCGCGGAAGTTTACCGTATCAGGTTGAGTCTCAAAAATGGAGGACAAGTTCCAAATGAGGACCAGACGGCTCGGATCAGGGCTCAGGCTCAGAGAGCCTTGATCTCTAGGTGGAAGGAGGACCTGTAGTCCCCAGCCATGGCCCAGCGATAGTGGGCGCTATACGTTCCCATCTTCATCGCTGGGTCAGAAGACGGTACGGGGTGCTGACCTTTAGGCTGACGCAGATTCTTACTGGGCATGGGTGCTTTGGTAAGTACCTGCAACAGATCACAGGAAGGGAAGCCACCCCTGCCTGCCACGAGTATAGCAGATAGACACGGCGCGTCACACTCTCGAGGAGTACGCCGCTTGGGGTCTACCAGCACTATGACCTAGTGGCTGTGATAGGCATAGACCTCTCGTCGTCTTACGTGGTCCGCTGCATGTTTGACAGCGAAAGGTGCTGGTTGGCCGTGGTCTCCTTCTGTAAGGGCCACAAGGGCCACAAGGGCGTTACTGGAGGCACATTAAGTAGAGCCTACGCACCCCCATTCGTCGCCCGCGGATGGAGGCCACGTCGGCGGCCTCCTCTCTTATCCGCTCGTCAGCCCCCTTCTGGGACATTACTGTCTCGCAGAAGGAGACCATCGCCTTCCAGGACTCGTCGTCGCCGAGCATCGTGGTGGTGACCAGTGCCTGATTAAGGTAACTTGATGCCCTAAGCAATTTTCCCTTGTGGGCCCCCCTATCCTTAAGTGAACTACAAAGAATTAATTGAAAAAAAAATGTGAATACATATCGTAGGTAGAATATGACTGTATGTGTTGTTCCTTTTGCCCTTATCCCATGCTAGGGGTGTTCATGGGAAAAAATTATCGATAATATTATTATCAATAATTATCGTATTGTGTTATCGATAGTTATCGATAATTATCGAATGAACAGTTATCGATAATTATCGGATAAAAAGTTATCGATAGTTGGGGACAGTTATCGATAATTATCGGTTCAATTTTCGGACGACGAAAAAAAAAACGGTCGTCCGGCCTTCACTGTGGACATTTTCCTCCGTACCCTATACGAATACCTAAAAAAAAAAGTCATCCGCTGTACCATAATTATCGATACTTATCGGATCCAAAAACAATTTTCGATATGATAATTATCGGATGGCACAAAATTATCGATATTTATTGGATCGCAAAAAATTATCGATAATTATCGAATGAAAAATTATCGAGTAGTTACGAATTATCGATAATTATCGCACACCCCTATCCCATGCTAGGTGGGGTAAGAGCCAAAACACATAACGGCGTTGCGGCGACGCAACGCTAAAATCGGCAGTTTGCGTTGCGGCGTTGCGGCGCCGCGAAAAAGAGCGTTGTTGTAGGGTAACCAGTTCTTCGTGATTTTTTATTGTGGATATTAATTTAATTATTTTAAATATTATAGTTCACGTGAAATTTGTTAATTATTGTTTGTGAAGTTGTTATTAAGTAGAATGCATAAAAAGTAATCCTTTGTACCGGAAATAATTTTGTGAATCAAGTTTGTATGCTGGTAGAATTTTAAACAACTTTTGTCTCATAAAGCCTAAACAAAATTGAAACAAAGTGATACATAAATTAATATCTTACTATATTCGTTTTATAGATTAAATATAAATAAATAGGTTTTGTCCGCAGCTCCGCTCGCATGGTACAGGCACCAACGGTAGTCGGTACGTAAAGTAGGTACTCTATGTACTTTTCTGTACCCCAGAAAACTGGTATGCAGAATTTCATGATGATCGTAATTCAGGTGAATAGTTAAAGCGTGAAAGCGTAACAAACAAAGAAACTCACTTTAGCGTTTATCATATGCATGAAATTAGCATTCCCCTATAATTGTGTAAGATAGAAAAAATATCACTATAATAACTTTTCGAAACGCTGCTTTATTACATATTTATAATTTAGGTACATCATACATGTCATTTTTTGAACCGAGTCATAAATTAGCTGTAAATCTAATAGTTAAAAGTGGTTAAAAGTAACAATACCTATAACAACAATTGAGCTGAACTGTGAGCCGTTTCACAGCTCCGGTTCAAGCATATGGCTCATGAGCTTATCTGCAGTTCATAAAAATTCATTGAGATACCCATGTCTAATAAAGACACAAAAAAATAAAATATAAAAATAGACACAAAATGTCAATAAATCATGATCAACAAGTATGACGTCACAACGCCGGAATTGGCGGTGCCGCGCCGCTAAAATTGGCGGTGACGCCACCGCCGATTTTAGCGTTGCGGCGCCGCAACGCCGTTATGTGTTTCGGCCCTAAAACATGGAATTACTATGTACTATAGTCTGTTCGCGTTAAGAAAATAGTGACTCATCAAAGTAAAGGTGTATTCATACTGGGGTAAAAATTAAACCATTAATATCAAAGCAAAGTTTTTATGACAGTATTTTAAAATATTAAAATTAAGTAGTTATTACATTAAAAAAATGATTAGAATCGTCAGAACCGTATTTTCAGAAACATCGCATGCACTAGACTTTTTCACTACTATACTCTCCATAGTCACGTTTTGGTCACCACACAGCTTAAAGTACTTAAAAACATTGTAAATCACTCGTCTTTCTCTGCTATGTAATATTGATCCACCATTATTTTTAATAATAGGTGAGGTACTCGTTTTTAAAATTGGCAAAGAACACGTGCGTACTGTCTGAAGGGTTTCAACTGTTCAAAGTGAACACGACTTTATAATTTATTGTGATCTTATTGGTCAAGAGGCGTGGCTAAGCTGAGTGACAACCAGTGTTCGGAACCGTACGATAATTATCGTACACATACGATAATTTTGTGCCTACGTACGATGTACGATAGCATATTACTATCGTACGCAGATTGTACGATAATTTCTATCATGATGCAAAATTTGAGAATTTATATTCACTCTTGCGCTGATAGTATAAATCGCAGTAGCATGATTTTATTTTGTCCAATACAATCTTGGGAAAATACCGGGAAATACAAGTTCTCTATTCCTATTGGTTCCTACGATTCGCTCTGCTAAGTTTCACCACTGCCGATACTGTAACTTTATCCAGCGCCTGCTGTACACGCTTTCTTATTGGTTAGTATAGCATCTACCAATGCGATTAAGAGAATATAAGTTCGATATTTCGATTATGTGCACACTTCATATGTATCGTATATTTTGTGTAGAAAAGTTGGCAGTCATTTCGTTATATTATTATGATTATACGTCTGTATTCGCTTTGACAAAAGGAATTATTCAAATTAAGTGAAGAAAGAATTAATTTTCTAGAGCAGCAAAATTTTGATTACACAGTGTGTAATCAAAATTTTGCTGCTCTGACCAGCTGTGGTCTGTACCACGTGTAAAACATTTGGATTTCAGTGTTCTGTTGATTTGACAGCGGTGGCTTAAAAACGATAGACTATAGAGTACTTGCATGCATATCAATATTACAATTTATATGATTTATTTATCTATAATAGACATTATCCTAAAAAATACGATAATTTCGATTATTTTCGATCCATGTACGATAATTTTACGCCCCCTGGTACGATAGTCAGTCCACTTCAGGTTGGGAACACTGGTGACAACGATGAGTCACTATTTTCTTAACGCGAACAGACTATAGGTGCAAAATAATTCCATACTAGTAAAATCCTGTCAAATAAAATTGAACTCTATATGTAAGGCGATATTGTTGCTTTTAGAATATCAAAATACAGAGTAAAAAACGGTCTCGAATAATATTGTCTAAGAAATGGAAATTAAAACGTACTTTTTTGCATAATATGATAAACTTATGTGAGTACTGCAGATATATTAAAACAAATTACTTTCGCGTACAGTTTTACTTATTAAGAACAAAAATATTTCTCACAATAGCGCCGTAGGTAATTAGTAAATATTGTAAATTTATTACTAGCAATACCGGTAAATATGGTTGTCATGTCAGCTTTTGTAATTTAATGGCGTCTCCTTTGTTGTTCTAAGTGTTGAAAAGGACGGGTGAAGTTTTGAAACCTCTCTTTCGGCTCGCGTTTATAATCTGAGTGAACCTTCCAGTTGTACACAGTACATAATAATTCCATGGGGTCGACACAACATGATTTCATCTCTGTCATGTCGTCTCTGGTGCCCCCCAAGATGGGATGCCCTAGGCAATTGCTTAATAGCTTATAGGCTAATCCGGCACTGGTGGTGACGCTCGGGTGCGACAAGTCCCCTCCGATGACCGACGCGACGTTAGACTTCGGTCTTGTCAATTCTCGGTTTAAGACATTATTTTATTCTCATAAGAACGGGTGTTCATTTACAATGAGATTAACAGACAACAATATCAAAAAATATTAATATGGCGCAGCGTAGCTGCATACAAATATAAAACATACTAAATAATAACTATATAAACTTCTAGAAAAAAGTAATATTATGTACAACGACGAGCGAGACGGTACTATTAAAATAAAATTACCTATCACTATGCACACAGATAGTCCAGTCAAATAAGGTTTTAAATCGAAATTTCACATACAACCCTGCATTTTTGATATAATGTAGTTTTAATGATACCAAAACAATGTGTAAAGGTTTTAGTGTGCGCAACCCCCGGCAAGGGTTGAAAAAAAAAAAAAAAAAATGTTTTTTCGCAATTACTCGAAAACGGTAAATGTTAGATAAAAAAGTTCAAAGTAACTGTATAGAACTTAAAATAATACACGTAAAAGGTTCTATGACTTTTTTGTCTCCGATCAAAATTAACCGAGATAAAGCTTAAGGGATGAACGTAAATTTTTAAAAATCGTTTTTAGTAGAAAAATAAGCGAATTTCAATTGTTTTTTTATATTTTCATAAATAAACCTATTTCTTTAATTTAAGAAATAAAGATTTGTTTTTAATTGTTTGCGAAAATATATATATATTAATTTTTAAACATTTCAAATTGAAATTTGTATACTTAAAACTTAATATTTTATGTTTTTTTTACCATGTTTAGATTCCTCATAAAATTGATGAATATTATACATTGAAAAAAAAATTATACCTGCTATATTTCGGAGGGTGTAAATTTATATAGAAAAATGTAGAATTTGTCCTAAAATTTCTACACTGTGGTCTTGCGTCCCCGCCTTCGAAAGAGAGGACACTATTGCTTACTCGCTTACTCGAATGAAGCCCCGCCTTAAAAAAAAAGGACTATTGATTACTCGCTTACTCGTATGGATCTGAAGCTCGATTCAATTAAGAGTAAGAAGACTCAATAGGAGAATCATATTTCTCACACTCTATTTTACGATCTGTTCATTCAAATAGAATAATAAATCATGTTATACGTGTTTAGGTACTTGGCGATTGAATCCGAAACCAAGAAATTAAATTATTTGTTATATACCCTACTCCGAATAATGGAATTTGGAATCGATATGATATACACGTTCTGGTGTAGTGTTGTGAGCAGTTGTCACCACGCCGGCGCCGGCGGTCGCGGGTTCAATTGCCGTCATAGACACAATGTGATAACGATCGTTACTCATGGTGGAGAAATTATCCACCAAACCGCAGTGGAGCAGCGTTGTGGATTATCCTCTAACCCTTCTTATATAGGCCTTCGTTCAGCAGTGGGTTGTTTACAAGCTTATACAGCGTACTATATATGGGTATTTCTCTACTAAATGGAAAATCGTTGTCCTAAGCAAATTTTATATAATAAATTTTAATATTTCTCAGTTTTTTGTATGAATAATGACAAAGTATTAGGTATTCTTGACACGCTATACCTTATTTAATAATTTAATAATGTAATATTTCTTTAAATCAATCTCAAACACCTCAAAACATAGTCCTCTGGTATGTCCCTTTTCCCGAATTGCAAGTCTTGTGACCAATATTATTTTATTTACCGTTGATACTGAATAAAATGTATTAAAATACTTTTAAAAAAGACAGTCAGCATCTTTATAAATCACAATTATATATTTACTATAAAAATTTAATCGAAAAATCTCGACGTGAATGCTGTCCTCAAATTTTTAAACAGTCCTCTGATAACATTTGAAAACCGCGCTTAAGTCAAATTTTGTATTCGCTCGAAACGTTAACATCGTGAAACGGAACGCATTCAGTGTGAAGTTCGTTCGGGTGTATAGATAGGCGGGCAGTTGCCATTTTGTTAGTGCCACCACTGAGTCTGCTAGTGAACCACGAGTCTCGGCCGTTAGATAAAACAGTCCCCTGGTTAGCCATTTTTTCCATATATTAAGAGTTTTAATTACAAATATTTGTTTAAACTAATTGATTATTAAGTATGTAACCACGTTTGTTTCGTTAATGTGATAAGTTTAGACGATTTAGTTTTTATTAAATTTACATGTAAAAATGACAGTCCTCTGGCCGACAGTCCCCTGGCATTTCATAGCACAGTAGGCTGTTTTATAACGCAAGAGACTGTTTTCTTTAGGTTTTATCAAGTCCTGATTCCCGAATCCCGATTACATAGAGTTTGATGATAGCAACAAGAATATCAGCATCCAAGTTGAAAAAAGTACGATCTCTAACAAAATGAAAAAAGTTTAATGGTTCGTCGGCGTGAACTGATACAAGAACTAAACAAAAAATTGGATGCGTAATATAACCACGAAATAAACATATTTCATCAGCATAAAGCAATAAAGGAATTAAAAGAAAATCTATCTGTCACGATTTTGAATGAAATCGTCTATAACTCAAAAACCAGGACGAAAATAAATGGGCTTTTCAAAGAGATATATTTCATTTAATATTGTCCTTCATTTTAGTAACAAACATTCTCAACAATTAATAAAATTTGCTTAGGACAGTCTTGTATGGACAAGTTTCCAAATAGCAGAGAAACACCCATATATATATATAAGAGACTTTCTATAGATATATATCAGGATATCTCTGGAACTATAAGACTTAGAGATTTGAAATTTGGTAGGAATATTCCTTTTGCCGAGTAGAGGTCAGCTAAGAACGGATTTTACGAAATTCTACCTCTAAGTGGATGAAAAAGGGAGGCAAAGTTTGTATGGGACAACGTGATTCCTTGGTCCAATCTACTTCAAATTTTGCATAAATATTCTTTAACAGAATTTATTGAAGATGTGTTTCGTATTTTATCGAAATTCATCCCCTAACGTTAAAAGGAGGTAGAAAGTTATTTTGATATATTTAAATTTAAATTTAAATTTGTGCCATGATCACGGGGAAACAGTCTCCCCGTGATCATGGCGATTGAAACATTGCTGAAATATAGGGAACTAAACAAAATTATAAACGCGGTAAGCACCCGAACAAATTTAAATTTAAATATGAATCGTGATCGCGTTAGTTTAAAACAATATATTTTATATAAATAATCCTTAGTTTTTGATTTAAATTAACTTTTATTTTGACACATGTTTGACAACTCAATCTGGTGGAACAGGCAAGACTTTATAATAAACGTAACAAAATTGAGTTACAAATATACCGTATGATCGCTTTATTGTAAAATAGTGTTTTATATTATATTTTTTACTTCAATATTGGTGTTGTTTTAAGTCAAGGGTTTTAAACTAAATGACTCATCAGCAAGGCATCTGAAGTTCACAATGATACAGATATAGAAGACACCGAAGTGAACTTGGAAACATTTTTGAATTATACGGCATTAAAACCCCAATTAGTACCGATTGGCACCACGGACTAATATTGGAACAAGATCAGAAAACATTATAAATCATGTACCCATTTAACTTTATTTTACACTAAAACTAAGAAGGATGAGATAAAAGCTGTATTGGACTATTATTAAATATAAATATTTGTTTAATATACACACACGATCGTCTGTTCCTAAGGTAGGCAACTTAATGTCTGTGTTTTAGGTAACAGCCGACTGATATACATTTTTTTATAAATATACCTATATATTATACATATAGAAATAAATACATATTACACCCAGACTCGAGGCGGGAATCGAACCTACGATCCTGGAGCAGAAAGCAGTGTCACTACCAACTGTGCCGAGTCAATCAAAATTTAATAAACAAAAAAATTGTGTGTGTCAGCTCCGACGCACGACTGGAGTTTACTCCTTAAGTACGATTGTCTAAACATACGCAAAAAGAGTTTATCCAACTGAAAATAAGATTAATACCATATGAAAGGGTAAATTAACAAATTAATGAAAATAATATACATATATAAATATATATTTATTCATTTTATATACATTTATTATAACTAATCGGCGAAATATTTTACATTAAACTTTTCACAATAGTCAATTTCAGATGTGCACAAATATTTCATTAGGAATGTTGATAAATTATATAATTATTATTATCATTTATTTTTTAAATATTATTTTTCAATATTAATTAGAGCAACATTACTTTCGCATCGCACCATAGGTGCGCGCGCACCGAAAAAGTAACGAGGTCATTCATCAGTAGATTTTACCTCTCATATTTTTCTCATACCGGGCGCCTTATATATGAAAATCGATTCTTAAGGAGTAAACTCCAAAAATATTGTTTATAAAGAAATACTACGGATGGTGTAGTATTTCGATTTCGTTGTAAAAAGATAATACCCCGTGTAACTTTCTCCAGACCAAAGGCCAAGCTTCGTGTTCATAAAATATAACAATTTATATTTATTATTTTATATATTTATTTATTTATAACAATTTATATAAATTATTTTTATTTTAATGTTTATTTAAACTTTAAATCCCTACTCTATAATGAAGATTGTTATATTTTATAAGTATTAAAATAAAATCATACTTTTTAAATAATTAGAATCAAAAGAAAAGCCGATTTAGTTCATATTTACATGTTTACTCAAATATAATAATACTTAATCCATTGCGTTAAGGCTTACTTCGCAAAATTACGGTGTAGCGGAGCGGTATAACTCAAAGGGCGACACGTGTAAGTACAGGTGTCCTTGAGAAATGCCGCGTTTGTCCGGCCCAATTTGAACTTTATATTTAATTTAAAAAGCCGAATTCGCAATGATGGTCGGCGTTTATCAAACGATTTAAAACACCTACGTAAAAAGAGCTTCGGTTTACTTATATTTTGTATGGCATCCGGAGCTCTTCTTATATGTTTCGAGTTACAGCAAAGCAAGGCGGCTTAAAACAAATAATTATAACTAGCTTCCGCCCGCGGCTTCGCCCGCGTAGATGAATTGATAAAAAGTAGCCAATATATTTACGGACGATAGTTTTAGTCCGGTGATAACATCATAAGAAAACATTGATAAAAAATTACATACTTTTATGAATTGAATTGAATTATTATAACTGAATTATCATTATTTTGTATAATACAAAGAAGGATTTAAAATCAATTAATTAATTTTTTTTCTATAAATTAACATTTATTTGCACTTGTTAATCCAAATATTATTTTACTTAAATTATACAGAGCCGGCATTCATCGATTTACAGGACGTTATCACGTGAAAAAAAGCATTTCTAAAATTCTAAAAATTAATCTATATTTCTACTTAAAATATACTAACTAAAAATAATAATTATGGCTGCTGTACTAATCGTAAGTAATAAATCGATCCCAGAATCGAATCGGCTTTAAGAAAAAAAACTCAAAATGAACACAACCATCAATGACGTCTGTCCCACGATCGATATTTATAACAGCAACACGGCACACGTAGACGATTCACAGAATAATTAATTATATATTCACTTAGAAAACAAATAATTAAACAAAAAAAAAAAAAAAAAAAAAAACCTGACTGCGTAAAATACTCTTATTATAAACTAAAAAGAATAAAACAATTTACTAGCTTTCATTTGATACCCATATTGCTACAGTAATAGAAAAAAAATTCAACTCCCCCTCCCTCATTCTGCCATTTTGAAATTGCCATTTTTGAATCTGCCATTTTGAAAATTTATATAGCCTATGTCACTACTACACTTTAGACAAATCCAACGACACCTCATATGTCAAAAACCGTCCAGCCTTTTGGGCTGTAGGGCGTGCCAAAGAAATGGACATACATACATACATACATACATACACTCAAAAAACATAACCCTTCTTCTGTCGCAGTCGGGTAATAAAACAAATATTTAAGTGGGGCTCCCATACAAGAAACGTATTTTAATAGATAATGGTACGGAACCATTTGTGCGGGAGTCCGACTTGCATTTGGCCGGTTTTTATACCTAAACAGAACTTATGAGCCTGTTTCCGAGCTTTTTTTTTACTGTACTGTACTGTATCAGCCTGTAAACAACCCACTGCTGAGCGAAAGCCTCTTTTCGATACTGAAGAAGAGTTAGAGGTTAATCCACCACGCTGCTCCACTGCGGGTTGGCGGATAATTTCTCCACAATGAGTATCGATCGTTATCATATTTGTAACATAATTTGTAACAATATTGTTGTCTATGATAACAATCGGGACCGATGGCTTTATGTGCTCTCCGAGGCACGGCACGGAGACCCACAAGGACATACACCCAGACCGGAAAATAGTATTTGTACAAATACAAATAACAGTCCTGAGCGGGAATCGAATCCGCGACCGCCGGCGCGCGGCTTGAAGCGACTACTCGTATATCGTTGAATAAATTAATAACATTTCACACAAATCGACTATTTTTAAATAACGAAAGTAAAAACTAGTAAAGTTTTACCAACCATATATAAATAACTGTACCCTTAAAAATTTAAATTAAATAAAGATTTCAAATTAGTTTATGTCAAAAAAAATTTTCACAATTGTACCAATATCAAAAAAATAACCACATGTCAAGACGATTTATTTTTTCAATTTATAAACCAAATGTTTAAGAAAAAAATTACTCCGAATCATGGAATTTAGAATAGATATAATATACTCGACGACCGTTCTGGTGTAGTGTTGCGAGCATTTGTCACCACGCCGCGCGCCGGCGGTCGCGGGTTCCATTCCCGCTCGGGACAGATATTTGTATTTGTACAAATATTTGTTTCCGGTCTGGGTGTATTATTGCGCATAACCCAGTTGCTATGACCACTGCGCCAACGCTTCGTCATAACAAATAATTTAACTTCTTGGTTTCGGATTCAATCGCCAAGTACCTAAACACGTATAACATGATTTATTATTCTATTTGAATGAACAGATCGTAAAATAGAGTGTGAGAAATATGATTCTCCTATTGAGTCTTCTTACTCTTAATTGAATCGAGCTTCAGATCCATACGAGTAAGCGAGTAATCAATAGTCCTTTTTTTTTAAGGCGGGGCTTCATTCGAGTAAGCGAGTAAGCAATAGTGTCCTCTCTTTTGAAGGCGGGGACGCAAGACCACAGTGTAGAAATTTTAGGACAAATTCTACATTTTTCTATATAAATTTACACCCTCCGAAATATAGCAGGTATAATTTTTTTTTCAATGTATAATATTCATCAATTTTATGAGGAATCTAAACATGGTAAAAAAAATATAAAATATTAAGTTTTAAGTATACAAATTTCAATTTGAAATGTTTAAAAATTAATATATATATATTTTCGCAAACAATTAAAAACAAATCTTTATTTCTTAAATTAAAGAAATAGGTTTATTTATGAAAATATAAAAAAACAATTGAAATTCGCTTATTTTTCTACTAAAAACGATTTTTAAAAATTTACGTTCATCCCTTAAGCTTTATCTCGGTTAATTTTGATCGGAGACAAAAAAGTCATAGAACCTTTTACGTGTATTATTTTAAGTTCTATACAGTTACTTTGAACTTTTTTATCTAACATTTACCGTTTTCGAGTAATTGCGAAAAAACATTTATTTTATTTTTTTTTCAACCCTTGCCGGGGGTTGCGCACACTAAAACCTTTACACATTGTTTTGGTATCATTAAAACTACATTATATCAAAAATGCAGGGTTGTATGTGAAATTTCGATTTAAAACCTAATTTGACTGGACTACAGATACTTCTTTGCGTAATAGATTATATTGAAACAACGACTATAGTGAGCCGTGGAGTCGCCTTGTAGACTAAAATATAATTTTTGTAATTAAGTTAATGCATTTTAAATAGTTTTTTCTCTTAATCAAACTAGTCTTACAAAATTAACTATGATTTTAGACACTAAATTTTTTTTTGTTATTTATCTTTTTTTTTTTTTGGAGTTTACTCCTTAAGAATCGATTTTCATATATAAGGCGCCCGGTATGAGAAAAATATGAGAGGTAAAATCTACTAATGAATGACCTCGTTACATTTTTGGTGCGGGTGCACCTATAGTGCGCAACTTTCTAATTTGGTTGTGAGTGTATTAAGGTGGACATGCATAGGTCGACTTTCATACATTTTTATTTTTGATTATTCTTGAAATTTACACATTTTTTTAAACATTTAATTTGTTTTATCATTTCTTTAGAGCTTTTTATATGAGCAATGTTCATGTCAGGCAAATATTTACATTGTTTATAATATAAAATCCGATTAGTTATAATAAATGTATATAAAATGAATAAATATATATTTATATATGTACATTATTTTCATTAATTTGTTAATTTACCCTTTCATATGGTATTAATCTTATTTTTAGACAATCGTACTTAAGGAGTAAACTCCAGTCGTGCGTCGGAGCTGACACACACAATTTTTTTTTTTTTTTTGCTTTTTTATTAGTATTAATCTTTTTCAAAAAAAAAAAAAAATAATATTATATGTAGCTATTTATAATTAATTATTTTTATATGCTTTGTATTTATTTTAATCCTAACTATTTTAAGTATTACTAAGCTTATATTATGTTATATTATTATATGCTTATGTTTCTTTAATTTTTTATAAAAGTCTATATATTTCAGCCATGGTGCTTAACTACTATGTGAAAAGAATATATAATTCTTAATTGAAAATATTTGGGAACGACGTTTAAAAGGACGTGTTAAAAAAATAAAGATCGGGCTCTGAGTCCTCTTTATCTCAGAACATCAATTTCGAGTACATAGTCTTTGGGATAGTTATTTGACAGGTTATCCATTGGCCTACGTTTAATATTGTCTATCTTATCCACATCCGTTCGTTAATCGACTTTTAGCTAATTTAAATATTTAATCTAATTTTTTTAGTGTACAGTCGGTTAACACGTGTTTCTATTAAAATTGAATTAATTAGTAAACTTTTACATTGCCAGTTGCAACATTAAAATAATGTCACAAACACATGCTATGCTATTTTATTGTCTATATTGATGTTAGATACAAAACTTTCATAATATTATATCTTAAACGAAATAATATACATATTTATTTTGAGTACCTTTTTGCAAGTCCTTAAAATCTAGATTATAAATATTAATAATTATTACTTTATGTCAAGGAATTTATATACAATTATCTACATCTATCATTGGTTCTTAAAAAAATAATTGGAAACAATTGTTTTGAAAATAAATTATTGCGTACCTATTTATAACATTATTTTTAAAATATCAAACTGCTTTTAAATTAGTATTATCGCTATGTACTATTGATATAGGAATAAATTTTAATTTTTTATTTCTGGGTTTTTACAAACGATACTTTCGTATATTAATCTAATTAAATAATTTTAATCTTTTCTTCTATTATTTTGTTCTTTGTTGCTACTCTTTATATCACAAAAATATTACTTTTTTGACAGAAGGTGCATTGTGACATTTTCGATGTTGGCAACCTTTCCAATTCTATTGATGAAAATTGGAAATTTGGAATATCTCATTTGCTCTCTTACCGCTTTAACAAAGTAAAAATTTACATTAGAAAAATAATAACGCCTATTTCCACTTTAAATTCTTTAGTTTTTAAAAATTGCAACTGTGGATAGGTTACACAAAATGGTAAGTTAATAAGACTCCGATAGTTATTTTTGACTTGTAATTTTTAACTTTTATTGTAAATAAACTATGTTCATAATGGGAATTTCCATCTGAATTTTATTCTTTCACAATTAATAATTCATTTTAAATGTAATGATGCCGGCATGTCTGTAGCCATTTTGAGATACCGTAATCTTAATGGCCGAGCGCCATGTCATAGCTGCAATCACATGTTAATTTTTTTCTTACTTATATACTAATAAGAAAAGTCTTATGTATACATTATATTGATAGATCTAACCTTAATCTTAATGTATAACTATTATGTATGAACGTAGTAACTAAGATGATTTGCAGTCAATATACGTACAATGCATATTACAGTAGCCGGTAATTTTATAAATGCTTGTTAACTAAATTATGTACTTAAATTTTATCATCTAAGTTCTGTTTGTATATATTCAAAATTTTGTTTGCAATAAAATTACAAAAACAGGAATCTTCTTCTACCTACACAACAAAAGTAAATATATAAAAGGTTATGAAATTTAAAGATAGGTTTATAATAAAATAGGTGGATTAGTCTACACTACGGGTCTAAGAAAATTAAGACGAATTTAATTGTTATTATTATGATGCTTACTTACAATATACTGCTTAATTTATTTTGCCAAATATAATTACGATTTTTTATTTAAAGTTTAAATGTTTAATACTATTTTATTGTATAGAAACAACATAATAATAATAATAATAATTTAAATAATGTAACATATAATAATTTTAAACAACAAATATTCAAACACAAACAGTTTTGTTTATTTATTTTTTTTTAATGGCATGCAATAGTGTAAAACATTTTTTTAATGTCTTTGTCAACGTCATCAGATGGATGGTGGTGTTGTACACCCCCACCCCGGTGTGGTTCATGGAGGTGTGCCAGGAGTTGTGCATGGTATGCCACTCCATGGTGCAGGGCCTGATGGCGAACATCCTCCTCATGGCCCACGACGACGTTATCAAAATAGACCTAAACCACCAAATAATTTAGAACGTCTTCCTCTTGATGAAGCTGCTAAAAGGGTAAAATTATTTTACTATATAAAAACCATTGCGATATTTTAAAAAAATAAAAAAAGATTAATATCCTTTAAAGACTTGTATTTTTGTAACTGATTATTGTAATGATAAACTCTAGAAGTACTGAACTAGTTTTAAAATTCTATATTATATATTATATTTCACAAACAAAAAGACATGCTAAAAAAATCATAATACATCTTATAAGGAACCACAACAAAATAATAGAAACATAAAATAGTAACCACAACTTTTAATACATTTAAGTCTAGTAGGGACATCCAAGTATATCAAGAGAATAATAAGTTCCTTGGTTGTGTAATTTAGGAAATGGAAGCTCTACCAATGAAAACACCGGTGTCAGTTCTGCAAGAGCTCTTAGCTAGGAGAGGAACTGTCCCCAAATATGAGCTGGTACAGATTGAGGGAATGATCCATGAGCCTACTTTCCGCTACAGGGTGACTGTTGCTGATTTGATTGGTAAGAATAGAACAAATTTAGAAACTACCTTTTTTTTTCGAAATTTTTCAATAGTTAATCTTTTTTAAACCATGAAAGCTATTATCATTTGAAAAAATAAAAAAATGACAAAAATGTTTTCAGTGTGCTTACCATAGAACAAAATGAAAATCATTTTGTACATTTGCAATGTGTTATACACAAGCTTCGGGATTTTAAATCTAATATTTTATAATTGACAGCAATGGGCACAGGAAGATCAAAGAAAGAAGCTAAACATTCAGCAGCCAAAGCTTTGTTGGACAAGTTAACTGGTGCCACTCCAGCTGATCAGTCAACGAATGGAAATGTCCCTGAAACGTGAGTAATTATTTCATTTTTTAAATAATATATTAATTGTATTCATTATAAAATGTTTACTTGGAAACTAAAATACTCTATTATACCATTAAAAAATTGAATAAGTAATTAGCCATAGAAAAAACAAAGAGAGTTCTTGACTGAAAGAAATTAAAAAAACTGGTCATTATTTTATGCTACCCACAATTACATTAATGTGAATGATTCATCAGTATATTAAATATGATGATGTACATAAATTCTATAGTTTGAGTATAATATTTTAAGGGCAAATAATCCTTTAAATCAAAAAAAAAAATCTCTCTCTCCCAGTAAAAGTCATAGAAAGAAAATTAATGTTTTGGTACAATATAAAAATTTATATGCGATTTAGTAAAAGCTTCTATTTTGACATAATTTTTTTTTAGATGAATACAAATTTATTTTTATTTTACTTAATTATGATTATTAATTTTCTTTGAATACATGTTTTTTTTTTTTTCAGCGGAACTGTTGTATCATCCTTTGAGGATAAATTGATGGGCAACCCAGTAGGATGGTTGCAGGAACTATGTATGTCTCGCTTCTGGCCTCCACCCTCATACCACGCAGAGAATGATGACAATGTTTCTAGACGTAGGTACTTTTATTGTACTATAATACGTAAGATAATTTAAAGTTTAGTATACTTTAAATTATCTTTAAATGTCTCTGGGCATGTCTCTTCTTATGTTCAAGCTTAAATGTGAATAAGGGGTGCTGGTATTTTTTTTTAAACTACCTCCAATCAATGATATTCAACTAGAACATCATTGCCTCCAATATTAAGTTACATTTTTTTAACAGCTTAACGGTTTTATTTATTTATTTGCATTCCTTATGATTCCTCATGCAATTTCGTTGAACAAATTGTTTTCGAAAATGGAAAAAAAACGAGTGTTTCAGTCATCAAGTAGGGTAGGGTGGGTTTAGTTGAGTAATTTTTAATTTTAATGGTAATAGCACCTGAACCATAAGTCCAAATTTCTTGTTATTCATACCAATGGGTAAGTAATTTACTCATTTTCAAAAGTTTCTATAGTAAATATTTCTACTAATTCGCATTTAAGAGCTACAAGTGTTAAAGTAAAGAAAGTCAAATGTGCTCAACGAACCCCATAGGTGAGGTAAGTTGAACAAGGGTATGGGGTAAGTTGAGCAGATAGAAAATGTAGCCGAACCATACCTGAGATATTTTTAATCCAACATAAAATAAATTGATTATTTGTCGAATTTTTGTAATTAATGATTTAATGACATATTAGTAAAACAAAAAGTACTTTTCTTTTAAGTAATGATCATAAAAAATAAAATCAACAAAAATCAACTTCTGCTTAATATTTTTTACTCAGTCTTTCTATTTTAAATCAGACTTACATAGTTAATCAATAAATCTAAAAGTAAAAAATATAAAATAAACATTATGGAGATATTCACCATTTAAAAACTTGATCATCGTTGTCATTGATGCAATTAGTGCTTTCGGTATAGGCTTTGCAGCAAATCAGAGGCTTTACCATTGGTAAACTCTTTTCTTCATGAATCTTGTCAAAGTCGCTCGTTTGATACAGAATTCCTTGGCGGCGGCGTTGATAATTTTTCCTTTATTTAGAGTGCTTTCGCAGCATCGTTGAAATGTTGGCTACAGTTTAAACTTCTTGAAGTCTTCCATTTATATGTTCTCATACAAAATAAAATAAAAAAATATACACTACTGTCATTTTAAACTGTGAAGTTAGTTGAGTAACTATTGTTCAACATACCCCAGTTATACATTTGTAAAAAAGTGAGGTCACGAAAAAAAAAATCTATAAATTAGAGTCCAATCCTTTCTAGCTATCAAAAATATACTAAATTTACAAAACAAAAATTGTTATAATTAAAATACCATTCAATTGTTAATTATTATTATTATGAAACCTTTTTTTCTGTATCAAATATGATTAATGACTGCAATAATAAATGTAAAAAAAATATAAAACATATTGGCAAAAGTGCAGAGTGTGGGTTTTGAATCTGTGATGACCACGCACTAGGCAGAGTCTCATCCCAAAGTGGCTATCCAATGTTATACCCTCTAACAAAAGACAATGTTGCGTTGCGAAGTTGGCAATGACTGCTTTCCGCTCCAAGGTTATGGGTTTGATTTCCACTCCGAGTCTGGGAGTACATATTGATTTATATAATAATAAAGCCTTTTATTATTTCCCATTTTTCTACAATCATTTTTTTTTTTTTTTTTTTTTTTTTTTTTTTTTTTTTTTTTTTTTTTTTTTTTTTTTTTTTTTTTTTTTTTTTTTTTTTTTTTTTTTTTTTTTTTTTTTTTTTTTTCAATCAAGAGGCCTTCACCCTATTGATTTATATATCATGCATTATTTATATTTACACAATTTTAATTATTTTAATCTACTATTAAATGAATCCAAAACAAAACAAAACAAAATGTGTGAGATTCACTTTACCGAATGTTAAGTTGGCTACAACCAGTATCAGGATTAGGGATAAGGAAATAGAATTGGTCGATCAGGCTGTCTTTCTGGGTATAACCTTAGATTCAAAATTACAGTGGGGTCCTCATATTGGAAAGTTATCTGGCAGACTCAGCTCCGCAGCTTACGCAGTAAAAAAAATACGCCAGTTGACGGATATCAAAACCGCGCGATTAGTATATTTCAGCTATTTCCACAGCATCATGACTTATGGTTTACTGCTGTGGGGAAACGCTGCTGATATTCAATGTATATTTATTTTGCAAAAGAGAGCTGTCAGAGCTATCTACGGTATGGGTACCCGTGAGTCTTTACGAAATAAATTTAAGGAAATAAAAATACTAACTGTTTATTCTCAATACATTTTTGAAAATTTATTATACACACATAAAAACAAAAATAAATTTGTCAAGAACTGTGATAGACATAATATAAATTTAAGAAATAAAAATAAATTGGCAATTCCTAATTTTAGGCTCCACAAAATAAGTAACTCTTTTGTAGGTAACTGTATACGCATGTACAATACACTGCCTGGTAATGTGCAAGACTTGTCCCTAAATAAATTTAAACACTTCATTAAATCCAAATTATGTAGTAAGGCATATTATAGCATTAAAGATTTTTTAAATGACAAGGCTGCTTGGCAGTGACATGATTTGCTCGTTCTCTGTGAATAATTTTTTTATATTGTATGTACAAAATATGATATGGTAAAAAGAGTACCGAGAGTTTTTTTCCTTCGGCTTTTTTTCTCTCGGCCTACACTAGGAACATTATTATATTATTGTAATATTTAGTAAAGCCGATGATGAAATTGTAGATGTCTACCGAGACATTTTTTTTTTTTTTGACGTTCGTTGAGTGTGTGTAATCAATCACCTAATAACGAATAAAATATTTTGATTTTGAAAAAAAAAAAAAAAAAAAAACAAAAAATGTATATCAGTCAGCTGTTACCTAAAACAGACAATACATTGCCCACCTTTTGAACAGATGACCATATGTGTGTGTCAATATAGTATATATTTTAACATAATAATATAAAACTTTACACCATGGTTTACATGGTGTAGTCTTATATTTACAGTAGTAGTCTAGTCTAGACTTTTAAAATAGTGACTGAATAATGTATGGAATCAAAGACACAAAAATATTTTTAGTTTTGTTTGTCTCAATTTTGTGACAACTACTACTTCATAAAATTGAGTTGTTGTTCCAGGAGGTCTAACATAAATATTTCATATTCTATAAGCTGCAAGAAAATTCATAATTTTCATAGTTTTTTTTTTTGTCCAGGTTTGCCTCATGAGCGTCAGTTCACGATTGTCTGTACACTGTTAAAGAGACGTGAAGTGGGAACTGGAAAGTCTAAGAAATTAGCCAAACGCCAGGCTGCATATAAGATGTGGCAAGCATTACAAGACAGTCCACTTGAGACGTACCAGCCTGAGGAAGAGGTAATACAATTTCATAGCTTAGAAAAAGTCTACAACAAAACAAATTAGACATTACATTTGTTCCATTTTCATCTATCAATATTCTTTTATAGTATATAATACTATGTTTTTTTCTTTTTTACTTACAATATTTACATGTTAAGAAAAGCTGGAATTTTCAAATATTTAGTGCTAAAATAATTAAATAATATTTTATTTCATTGTATAGTCATTAATAATGCAATAACTTTTTTTTTAAATTAAATTTTTATAATAAGCAAATTAACTGTTAGGGATAATCACTTCCATATTTTTAAAATGTAAAATTTTAATTTTGTCTGTATATCTGATAATTAACAGTCGTATTTGTTAGGTGGCTCTCGTGTCATTCTCCTAAAAGGTTAATAGCACTTGGCCAGGTGTTTTACTATCTTTCGGTCGGCTCAAACGCTCCTGCTTCGCAGAGCAAACAGACATTGGATAGAGGGTCACAAAGTTAATAATTATTTGGTATATTGATATTAATGTTGTGTTCTAGGGCGGTGTCGCGGCCCGCTATGCCGACTTGAAAGATAGTAAAATCTCTACACTCACTACCAGTCACAGCCACAAGGTGTCGCAGTTTCACAAACACCTCAAACAGTCTGTCGGCCCTAACCTGGCCAAGTTGCAGGTATGATTTTATTTTTTTTGCATGGTGGATGTGTCAAAGTCAGTAAAGACCGTGTTCCGATATATACTGCGAGCTCTGTTCAGTGCTGTCATTACTGAAAAATTTGTTCCGTTATAGACTGCCAGTACACGGCCACAGTACCATAGAGAAACATATGACGTCATAAATCGCCGCCATTTTTGTACTGAGAGCACTGGCGCTTTCAATGTAAGGTGCAGCTAGTACTCATTAACTGAATACTATGATCATGTGATCAAAAATATAACAGCGCGAATGATTGTTATTATTATTAATTAATATTGTTATTCAAAAATGTCAACAATATTCAAATAATAGTTTTTCTTGTTGAAAAAACATGATCATATTAAATATTTTCATTTGAAAAAAAAAAGTCGAAAAATGAGGATGATAGTATACTGGACTGCGTTCTGTTTTAAACAGAAACCAGTAAAGCACAATATAGCAAAAAAGGAACGGCTTCACAGTATACTGAAATGATGTCACATTTTGCAGTACTCGCAGTGTATATCGGAACATGGCCAAAGTCACCCAGTGCATGACAGTTGCATACACATGTAGTTTGATTGTTCAATGTTTCTAATAATTTATAAATGTTTTATAAATTATAATGTATGTTTTATATTAAAAGTATACTTTCTGCTAGGTGACTCCGCTCAACAACAAGGATTTTAACTTTGTTCAGTTCCTGCAAGAGATAGCTTCGGAGCAGTCATTTGAGGTGACATATGTTGATATTGAGGAAAAATCGATGACAGGTCTCTGTCAATGCCTCGTGCAATTATCTACATTGCCTGTCGCAGTTTGCTATGGTTCAGGATTAACTAGCAAGGATGCTCAGTCATCAGCAGCACAAAATGCCCTGGAGTATCTGAAAATCATGACCAAGAAGTGAAACGTCTCATCTTGCGGCATCAATTATTCACGCCTAGTGTCGACCTATGCATTATGATCAATCTAAAATATATGGCCACTAAAAGTTTATATTCTCATGATTTAAAAAGAAATATTAGTCAGCATAGAAAGCCACTTAAGGTCCATGGTTGGTGTCGCCAGGTTTAAGAGTCTGTATGAATCTTTATAACCACAAACCATATGAGTATGGCAATAATGCCTTAGTGCAAGTAGCACTTTGGGCTATGCTATATAACTGGCATATTTGCAGTATATTAATTAGTACTTGTATAATAGCTACAAAATTTCATTGCTTACACTTTTTAAATATAACGACAGTGTTTATGCAGCTTTGATCGTATGCGTGAGTGTATTCAATATACTAAAATGTGTCTTAATAACAGCATACAATTTATTCTTAGGATTCCTAGGACAGAGGTTGCAAACCAGGAGTGTAAATCTCAATTTGAATTATGTATTTTACAAAATATTTTTAGGCGAAAAGAGATTCGGTGTCTATTCATCAATCGAAAGTATTTTTTAGAAGATATAAATTTAAAAAACGTGTCGCTCATTTAAATTAAATAAATAGGTATTTGAACATATTATATTAATTTGTGATATTTTAGTGATTTCATTTAGCATTTCTTATAATTTTTTAAAGTTTGATTTTACAATTGCGTTTTACCATGTGGTGGAAACGAAAGTTATTATTTTGAGAACTTTCCGTTTCGTTTTATGACACAAAATAATTCAATTTAAAAAAGTTACACACATTATTAAACGTTGTGATTTTCTTTATGTGTGAGTCATGTAAAAGTTTAATATTTCCTTATCTAAGAGAATATAGAAAACTATTTCTAACATTTAAGAATAGAAGAGATTAATGATACTTTTCCATAATACTTTTAATTTTTATATCCTTTTAAGGATTTCATTTATAATAGGATGTAATAAAGTTCTTTTATTAAATAAAATCTGTTTAGTTATGTTTAAGGTGCCTACAAATTAACATCAATTTTTTTAAACCATTTGTATGTGTCGTCCTCATAAATTATTTTATAGAAATATAGTATCAATAGTTAATACTTATTATAAGACAATATTTTATAATTTCCTAAAATATATTATATTTTTAATGCAATATAATATATCATTTAGCAAGAACTTTTAATTCTATTACTGCAAATATGCGAGAGTAAATAGCATAGCCCGTAAATATAAAGAAACAAAGTATGGAGTGGTCATATAACAAATACAAGCTATACTTTGCATAGAATTAGTGTAATTTTCCCAGCGTGGAAATTACTCATTAAATAAAGAAAAAATGTAAAAAAAAAATAAAAAAAATGAAAAATGTATAAAAAAAAGTGTGGACTATGAATTTCCAGTTTAATATTCAGCATTATTTAGGCATAATTTTACATATTATATTAAAATGAACTCATTATTACTACTTACCCAAAATATTAGCTTTTAAATGTATCATATTGTTATAAAAGACTAGGCAATCATGATGTTTTAGTTATACGTCACGATAATTTAAATAATAATATTTTTTATTAGTCCGGTGTGTTAAGGATTTTCTAACATGCTGAGCATTAAACGGAAAATATTCTCAGCTGGTATTGTCTTGTTGACGAACTGCCCGACCTTTGCTTTGTAATTCGCTTCAAAGTCACCATTAAATTTACAAAGTGCAAGGGTTGGAACTTGCAAATAACTAACGAATAATCGGGAGAGGCAGGATTGCTGAATTGTCTTTTTTTTTTTTTTTTTCAATTTTACCAGTGAACGTATAGGTTTTCTTTTTGAAACATGACGGGAAAACTTTGCAGGGAAGCTGAGAACTAGGTGTTACGAGTGAATATATCACTGGAATTAATGGTTGCGATGTTAGGATCCCTTGCCTGTGAAAATGGGCATTATTTTAATGCAAAGTATAGAGGTTGTAACTATTTCTACTGGTACAGGATCGTCGCCTTATCGGTTTTCGGTAACGACGAGGATTCTGCACTCACCGAGTTTCTTTTAAATTGAATGGTGTGAGTTCAGCCTGCCCTATTCAACATCGCACTGTTCAAATTAGAAAAGACTAATATTGGAGTAAAGGAATGGAGTTCTGTTCAACCAAGACCAACTAAATAAAATTATGATGTCACGTCATCGAGACATTGAAGCTCACTTGTTACACTTTTATGTTTAGTCAGTCTTGGTTTTACTTTAATTATAGTAATAAATAATATAAATAAATGTCACTGTAGTAAAAGTAAAATTTTTCCTCGCCTTAGCTGTTATGTAGTCACTTAATTAAAATATGAAGTACTAATATTTATTTGCTACGCGTCTTTTCTGCTCTAACTAAAATAAAGTTTTATTGCTTATGAATGAATGTATTTTATTTAAATCCTAGTTTACATAAAACTCTTTCACTACGGTCTTGACAAGTCATAGGCCAAATTATTATACAACAAATACAAAAATTACAAATCTTATTTTCGAAACATATTTTTACGTTTAAATTTAAATTCTGACAATTTTACACGACGCGTATTATAGAAATCTGATGTATTTTTGTTTTCAATAACATTTTTATGCATTGTGGCGTAAGACATACTCGGATTAAAAATTAAATTACAATTGTTAATGTTTGATAATGTTGTCCACGTTTCATCAACTTCTTTTGATGGACTTAAATCGTCTTCCGAACTTTCAAGACATACGTCTTCTCTTTGTTCACTTTCATTTATATAATCTTGAGATTTCAGAATATTATAATCTATATTAATTTTATCTTCATGTACAGAAAATGATGCATTTGATGACACATCATCATAGTCACGGAATTCTATGGGTGGAGGTATTATAACTTCTTCATTATTAACCTCACTTACACTTTGCAAAAGCATTTTCGGATTAAGTATGGCCTCGCTTACATCTAAATTTAAATTAGAGTCTGTTAATTCTTCTAACATAAATTCTGTTGATACATTATTTTCCAAATGGTCTATTTCGTCCTTTATACTAGAAATATTGCCTAGGTCTACATCATTAAATTCAGTATTATTCCTAATAAACATATTACCACCTATAATATCTCTATTAATAAAAGTAGCAGGTTCATGTCTTGTTATTAATGAGTCTGGCAAATCGACTTGTATGTTTTCTAAATCTCTAATTTTGTATTTTCTTTTGGGTTTCATATCTATTTCTGCTGAATATGTTTCTATATTTTTCTCTTCGTTTGATGTCAATTGCTCGGTTTTAAAATGATTTTTATTTCCTCTGAAAAATTTTTTATAGGTATACGATAAAAAATATTAAAATCAAAATTTTTACCATCATAATTTAAAATTTTATTTAGAAAAGCTAAGAAAAAAAAAAAAGTAAACGATCACCCGATAGTTACTATAAACTGCTTTTTATCTTTAAATATACGAAACTTAAGAATTTTTCGTTCGCTTTGCATATACATAAGTGACTTGTAATTTCGTATAAATGGAGTTTTTTGGAAACAAAAAAAAAAAAAAAACCTTATTAATGTACTGACCCTTTCACAATACGATTATATTTTTGTAAGATGTCACTCACAGCTGGATTGCTTTTTGATAATTTAATCTCTTTATCCACAGAATCTTCACAGAGCTCGTTTGTACGTCTTATAATATCTGATCTTAGACTTTCGTCATAACTTATATCAGTAGTACTACATATATCCATATTATTTTTATTTGCATTTAATTTTAATTTATTTTTGTCAATGTTGTTATAAGATGTGCATTTTGAATCTTCTACAATTTCTGTACTTTGTTGTTTCGTATTAAACTCAGGATTGTCGCTGTTACTAGAAACTATTTCAGTCAAGTTTAAATTGATTTCCAATTTTCCTATTAAGTGAACCTTTTGTTTGTAACTGTTTTGAATTGTTGTATTAAAATAATTTGTTTTGTTTAAGCTATGATTTTTCATATACTCTAATGTGTTTTTCTTTATTAAGCCTCTGTTATTTAAATTATTTTTTAAAGAGTTACAACTGTTATATGCCACCAAGCATTTGTTTTCGGGCAACGGAATTAAACTTGCACTAGAATTAATATTTGATAAAGTTAAGGTATTATTAAAATTTTCTAATTCGTTGGAATCAGCCACAGATATTGTTTTCGTAGTCGATTCTATTGTACTAAGTTTAGGTAAATTCTTTATTAAATTTTTATTATGAATCGACGAACCATATGGGGCAGTATTATGTATGTTATTAATTATTTCATTAGACTCAACATTAACTATTTCTTTACTTTCGTTTTCTTCGTCATTATCAGTAACACTGTTTTCTGAAACTAGTACATTTAAATTATTTGTGATCTCATCATTACTAATCTTTCCGTTGATCGTGTCAGTTTTATATCGCGAAGTTTGATTCTCCAAAGATATTTTGTCTTTATTAAAGATATCTAATTCAGCATTTTGTTTTAATAAATCTGAAGTATTATTATTTTTACACATGTTTTGCTTTTCGCCTGCATCGCTTATACTAATAGCGTCCGTACTGTAAGGCTCCCTGAATTTTTCTCTTTGACCACTAATGATAGATTCTACTAAATTTATAGCGTTTGTTTCGGCGTTATTATTGCTATTTATTTTTAAATATTTTTCTAATTTTATTTTTACTGCATTGTTAAAACCGTTATCATTTTCAATATCATCAGTATCACTTTCATTATTAAGGTTTCTTTCTAATTTATCCAAGAAATTGTAGTTGTTTTGTTTATTTAATATACTTCGTTTTGCATTCAAACATTTAATTTTTGGAATATTGTAATTTAATTTACTTTGTGACCGCGGACTCATTTGATAAGAAGTCGAGGCAACGACTTTATATTCTCCAATTTTAATTTCTTTTTCAATATCATCCAATATATCATTAACTTGCTTGTCGTCTTCGAAATCATCGTATTCAAATTCTACTTCAAATGCATTTTGAAAACTATCATTAGTTAACATAAGATTTGGGTGCTCTAGTTTTTCGAAAGATTTATTGTGATTCTGTTCTGGTTCAATTAAATTTTCTAATATTTTATTTGACATTTCTCTAGTTTCGTTCAAATTTACTTTAATTTCCTTCGACGCCTTTTCAAATGATTCTTTAAGTACGTTAAATTTAGTTATTAGTTCAGTTTCACGTTTTTTCTTTTCTTTAGATAGTGTTATTTCACTATCATTTTGGGTCTTTCTTTTTCTTATTTTACCTATATTAGAAAATGTCTCGTGTGTTGGATTAATTGGTGTCGTAAGTGATATATGTTTAGGATTTTCAATTTTGTTGGAAGAAATATTTATATCCTGAAACAAATATTGACATTGCGCGTCGATTCCCACTGTAAAAATATAAGTTTTATAATATTATACCGAGAAAAAAAAATCTAAAAAAATTATACACACAATATATAGGTACATAATATGAAAAAGTACAACAACAATTGGTCGTAAAGATAATAGACTAACCAAAACTTGAACTGATACAGTGAATCAATATTTTTTGCTCATTGTTATCCGATCTTGTTAGTTTAAATGTTATGCATCCATCGTATACGTTCATAAGATTTGAGTCCCTGTTATAAAACGTATAATTTTAAAGAATTAATATAGTATCGGTGCTTACATTTTCTGTTTTTGAAAAAATCTTACCAGTAAATTAAAAGTACGACATATAAGTTTAAATTAAATTTATATTTTTATACTTACGTAAAATTTGTGAAGTACAGCAGAGTGTTTTCAGAATCTCCCACAATAATGTTGCTTTTATGATTAATACCAGCGGTTAAATTATCTACGTTTTCAGCTAAAAATGCGTGGTTTAACAACGACAATTTTATTTCAACGGTTCTTTCGTCTATTGGTGTCGCAGTAAGATTGTACTTTGGAAGTAAACTTATCTGTTTTCTTAAAATGTTACCAGCTGGTGGTCCCTTGTTCATTATCTGCAATGTGAGACGTCACTGCACTATTAAAATCATTTTTGCAAATGCTTTTTTGGCTCCGGTTAAAAATGCTAACCTAAAAAAGGACTAAAGATAGCATATAGTTTTTTTTTTTTATAACTCTGATGATATGACTGAATAAGTTATATGTAAGGATTTTTTGTATGTGAAATAAAAAGCAGGACAGCGGGATTCGGTAGATTACAAAATCGTTATTCATACGACTTGTAAGAAATTATATATACCTATACGAACTCAACAGAACGAGTAGTCGCCTCAACGCCGGCGGTCGAAGGTTCGATTCCAGCTCGGGTCAGATATTTGTATTTGTGCAAATATTTGTTTCCGGTCTGGGTGCACGTTAAGCGGTCGGTCCCGGTTGCTATTATAGACCTGGTAACGATCGTTACTCATGCTAGAGATATTACCCGCCAACCCGTAGTGTAGCAGCGTGGTGGATTAAGCTCCAACCCTTCTAGATGGAGAAGAGGCCTTTGCCCAGTAGTGGGGCGTGTACTGGCTGAATTAGTTCAGTTCAGTATAACTAAGTTTTATTTAAACAACTTGCTATTCATTTTTATATTACGAAGTTTACAGGATTTAAAAAGAATTATGAAAAGATTATACGATTATCCAATAATACGTTAAAAGTATGAAAAACTAACCCTTTCTAAATCTCTCGGATGACTCTCTTCCAATAACATAAAGTTAACTTTTCCTGCAGATGCCAACAAGGCACTAAATGTTGGTCCTATACCTTTTAACTGACGACTAACGTAAGGTGAATTTTCCCATAAACTTTTCGATATACACTTGGCTAATATCAAAGAATTTAAAATCGTCGTAAAGAACTTTGGTCGTTGAGAGACAAAATTAGGACGAGTTACGTAAGATACCAAACCTGAAATTTTTAATGTAACATTAAGTAAATGAAAAATAAATTAATTATAAAAATAATAAAATCACCGTATTAGCAGTTTCAATGACACGTTAAGTTCAATCGGATACAGATGTTATTAAGTGTTTATTTTTGATAATATATATATAGGTACATATGTATTCCACATATGATATAGGTACCTATTTATTGAATATGTATCATTAATGAAGTCTTAATAAAAAAATAAGCTATTATTATACATATGAATTTTATTATATTCTTACATTTGCATACTCTATCCGCGATCCTCATAATTTTCATGGCTTCTTGGTTGAGTGAAGGGTCAGGAATAGGCAAGCAACCGAGAACCGCTTGGATTATACTATAACGTGATATGATAATTATTATAGCTAAAATTTTAACCTTTAAATCATAAACATAGATATGATTGTTATATATTTAAACAGACGACACTCGTGGTTCTACTCGCGTTAACATTTATGGCTGCTGTTCAGCTATTATGGTTTGTTAGGGTGCATCCATTAATTACGTAAGGCGTTTAGGGGGGAGGGTGTCGAGCAAAATCTTACTCTATCTCATGTGGTGGAGAGGGTGATCTCGGCAAATATCACGTAATATTTTTCTGGCATTAAAAATCTTAAATACTAGTCTTAACTATATTCATAAATAGTGACCGACCGAAAGTTCGGTTTCGGTTTCGGTTTCGGCCAGTTTCGGCCAAAAAATCTAGTTTCGGCCTTAGTTTCGGTTTCGGCCAAAAAATGGCCGAAACTTTCGGCCGCGCCGAAACTCGAGTATTGAACTTCATTTTGTTGAGTTATATTTTTAAATGACGAATTTACTTGTTTATAGGTAATTGTCGTTGGATTACATGATCTTTGTTTATTTAATTTTAACTATGTGAGAACGCGTAGGTATAGCTCATGCGAATTACCTACTCAGTTATCTCGCCTCGTCCTTTCCCGTTGATCGCGCGTGGTGCCCAGTCAGTTTGGATAGGTACTTAGTAAGTACGTATTTTTTTCTATTTATAATTCATATTTATTTACCCAAATAAATTTTCCTTAATTTAGTTAGAAAGCCGTGTACATACCTCATTAGTTATTACAGTAATTTTATTTTATATGTGACCTATGAATTTTTTTTTTAATCTTACTAGCTGCTGCCCGCGACGTCGTCGTCATTGTGAACGCTATTAGATTACACGTTGTTACAGAATGCGTTGAAGAAATAAAGATTCGCTGCTCGTTCCCCGTAGGTGATAGCGTGATAATATGTAGCCTATATGTTGACCCGACTTCTTAATAATATTCGTGCCAAATTTAAAGCAAATCCATGCAGTACTTTTTGAGTTTATCCCGGACATACATACAGACAAACAGAAAAATAGACAAACAGACAAAAATTCTAAAAACTATATTTTTAACAGGGCTCCTTGTTAAGATTTGATCAGTTAAAGAATGGGTTCCGACTGTAAATCCTTCTATTTTGCAAAGAGTTTATGATTTGTTTATGTGTGTATCGATTATAAAAGTATTTCAATAGTGTAGTTGTTCAATATTACTTTTGACAACATTATAAACTACTGGGCTTATTTTTTTCTTTTTACTTTATTTTTATTTATTTATTTTATTTCATGTATCTTCTTGTCAGATTTTTTTTAATTTTATTTTTATTATACACTTTTTAGTTAGGATTCATTGGCTTAATTATTAGAATTATAAGATGGTAAATTTTGCAATCACAGTCCGAGACCCAAGACGCCGAGACCCACGCCTCTTCTCCCTTGTTTTGTGTGCCTTGGATTTGAATCCGACCTCTGCTTTTGCAGTCTGCAGCCATACCACTAGCACCAGGCTATCACTGCTACTATCCCCGCCTAATAAGGGCAGAATAACGAAATATAAAGTATATAAGTACTTATTTTATGTATGAAAATTAGCGAAACTGGTTTTTTAAAATTTAATTTAAATCGTTATATATTCTAAATCATTATTTGAAATGAAAAATGATGAGAGAATCATAAAAATCATTTTTTAATACCTATTCAACGAAACCCCACTTGACGTAATTCATCGTTGTGGCAGTGGTGAATATTTATGATTATCATATATTTAATGACATTCGCGAAGTTAGGATGAATTGATTGACGTAAAAGTCATTAAAATCGGTCAAAGCGTTTGATCTCTACAACGCCACATAGGAACAAACATACACTGATAAACACATTATCCTTCTTTGCGTCGCGCAGTCGGGTAATGGTAAACACATTACCCTTCTTTGCGTCGAGCAGTCAGGTAATGATAAACACATTACTCTTCTTTGCGTCGCGCAGTCGGGTAAAAACACACTAGATTTTAGTTGTCAGTTACAATTAAAATTTTAAAAATGTTTAAGGTAGTTCCAGCATGAAACCACTTTTCGACAGATTCGGCTAAAAAATTTTTCACGGGTTCTAAATAGCTTTATAAATAGCTTTATAATTCCTAAAATTTCATAATATTTGACGGTTTAGATCACGAGATATTTAAAGACAAAGTTCGCGATTTTGAGAGTAATGTCCCATTTATGTATGTAAAATTTCCGATTTTTTATTATTTTAAAAAATTCTCTCGACAGAATTGGAAAAAAAACTAGGAGAGTGTTGAAAAATGTTTTTAGAATATGCTAAAAAATAAAAGTTTTGTCACTTCACGGTTTTGTTATCGAGATATTAAAATTATAAATATTAATTTTAATTTTAAATTTATAGTGTAGTAAATTTATAGTAATTTGATAAAACTGTTATAAGAAATCGCAATACTATTTGTATATAGGGGAAGATGGGGGAATGGCGGTCACTTAAGCAGTAATTCATTTTTTATTTTATATCTGGGTTTTACGTTATAGGTAACTGACTTTTAACATAGCTTATATAGTGGGCTATAGGTATATATGAAGCACATTATCAATTTATTACGGTTTTCTTATTTTTTTAATCATTTTGTAAAACCCTTCGTTGACCGCGATTACCCGCAGATGCGGGTAATACCGGTCTACTGTTGGGGTATTACCGGTCATTCAAAATTAACACAGGATTGCTTCTAAAATGTACCGAAACGAAATAAACCGATATTTTATTCATAATTATCTTTATTTTTTATATTTTAAACAAAATGAATCAATTTTTTTTTTTATATTTTCACCAAAAATAATTCTTTTTTTATATAAAAAAAAAAAATAGTAATTATTTATATTTATACTTTGAAAATCACAGATTGAGACGCATAGGAACTGTTTTTCTTCCTTTCCTAGTCGGTCACTGACCCTTCTCTCTTCTGTCCCTTTTTGGCAATAATTGTACCAGGGTCTTGCACGGTGGTCACATCAGTCTCAACCATGTTGTACAATTTAAATCCAATAAACTGGTGTTTTTGCACAACATCTTCCAGATATTGGAAAAATAAGTTATCCTCCATCTATGTTAAATGCTGTCCCGATTCACATGCCTCTGGTTGGAGAATGGTTATTGAAGGATTTTTCTTTAAAAACCATATAGTCAATCTTTTCCTACTAGCTTCCTCTCCCTGTTGAAATTATGCTTTATGTTATGTTTCTTGGCATAAATGAAATAAGCTGCATTACGAACTTGTAAGTGGACTTAGGCCGTAAAAAAGTTTGGCTAGAAGTTATATATTCTCAGTCATACCCTTCTCTACTTCTGGTGAAAAAGTAGAATGTCTTCCCAGAGAAAATCCTGTAATTAAAACATTCTTCTTGATGCGATCTTTTAGCGTGCTGAAGGGTATGCTGAACTTCTTGGCAGTTAAACGTAAAGAATTCCCAGCACTAACAGCTTCAACAGCCTTTACTAACTCTTCTTTGGTCTATTTTCCTTTCGTTGTGGTTCTTTCCTTGAGTCGCGGCATCTATTTAACTATGAAAATAAGTGTAGTGAGATATTATATTAACAAACAAAGAAATAATATTATATCGTCTTATAATTCCATACGGAGTAATACTGGTCACTGACCGGTATTGCCCGCTTAGAATGATTGCCATTACCCCAAAATACGAAAACTGTTTCTTTGGTTAGTCACGAAAAATATAATTAACTTTCATAAAATTCAACAAGCACATTTGATATACTTGTAAATGTATATTAATTAACTTTAAGAAAGATATTGATTGGTATAAATCACTTTAAGCTTACCTTTCACCGAATTTTCGATTTTATTAGAACAAAACACGTCCGAACCTGTTTACAGCTGTTAAACTCACTGCGCGCGAAGAAAAATGACGCCGGTTGGTAAATAAGTTTACCCGGGCGCATACTAAATGGCGACAATAGTAGCGATTGCATAATGTTTTTGGAAGTTTTAGATTTTGACGTGACCGGCATTGCCCGCTGACTGCCATTCCCCCATCTTCCCCTACTAAGATCATATAAACAAAAATATATAAAACAGAGCAACGTTGCCAGATTACTACAACTAATTATATAAGGCAGAAGGTATTAAGGTAGGACTACACTTCACCACGCTGGTTTCGGTTTCGGTTTCGGTTTCGGCCGAAACTGAGAGCAAGGCCGAAAGTTCGGTTTCGGTTTCGGTTTCGGCTGAAAAACCTGTTTCGGTCGGACACTATTCATAAATATATACAAAAATTATTTTTTTTAATAAATCTAATGTATCGAGCACTATTAACTCATTTACATTACAAATACGTATTTAAAAAAATCTCACGTGAGATTAGACGAAATCTCATCAAGGGGGGAGGGGTGTCGAAACAACGCCAATAATGAATGCCTCTTTACACGAGGGTCTTAGTCTTTGCAACTTCTGGATAATAAAGTAACCAAATAATAAAGCAAGATAATGAAGATAAAAATAAGACATAATAAGCTAGATAATAAAGCTAGTTTATTTATTTTTTAATTGATTGATTGTTAAAATTGATTAAATACTTTTTAAGTTTGGTGTACAAACACAATGTTTTCTCTTTATAATACTGGTATTAATAAAAAATATGGCGGTGATATTTGAATTACAAATCTGTCATCCAAAACACGATTATGTTATACTATCAATGATTTTAAATATAATTCCGTTCACTAATTCGTCCATGCGAGTAAATTTTTGAACACATGTTATATCGACATAATATGACCTTAAACATAGGATCATATTTATTTTGTCAGACAAAATATTTTATTGACGTAAACGATTTAGAATGAGCTTATTATGAGCATTGAGCAATAACATAATTTTATATACCCTATATGTCTAAAGATCATATACCTTTCAATCGGAACAAGTTTTTGAAACAATTGCATTCAAACAAACAATGAACTCATCCGTTTCATCAGGGCCAGATTTAGGGGAGGGCAACCGGGGCAACCGCCCCGGGCCTCCACATAAGAGAGACTTCGAAAAAAAATTTACTTCTGACTAGTAAACATTATATATTTCATCCGATAATTACTGAATAATATTGATATGTAGAAGCAACGATCTTTTTTTATATATGTTTTTTTTAAGAGTACACATAGCCCGACGTAGTAAACAACATCGGTCCGGTTGCCCCGAGGCCTCCAGACCTCTAAATCAAGCCCTGCTTTTGATAATAGTGCGGTACCTACATATTAACAGTCTCTATAAAAAAAGCTATACCATTTCAAATTTATTTGTCAACAATTATGTTTCCGACATTCGAGTTACCCTAACCTAAGACAACTATATTTGTTACAAACTTTAAAAGTAGTTTTTTATTTAAAAACAAGAGACCAGTTAAGTTTCATCTGTCGGCTGTTAATTTTTCCCTTCATAGGGTAGCGTATGGTCGCGGCCGCGTTGTTCCTGTTCAGAGCGTTCAAACATCTGCGTTCATCGACGCGAAGGTGCATGTCAGATAGTTCGTGGCTTTCACACACAAACCATAGAAGCCGTTCCAAAGATTCTGATCCTTCCAACTGTTTTAAGGCGATATAAACATATTCTTATAATAATTTCCATTGGTTTGTTTTTTAAAACTGAGTTCGCGGGAAAAAATGATCAGGCCTGATCATGCATTAACAGCAATATCATGTCTGACATCAGGTATGAATAGGCATGACCATGTGTGATCAGGCCTGAAAGTATTTTTACTTTTCAGATATGATCATGCATGAACAGACCTGATCAGACATGAACAGTTCTACTCATACATGAATATGCCTGATCATACATGAATAGGCCTGATCATACATGAACAGGCCTGATTCCGGCCATTTGTCATGCCTGATCAGGCCTGATCATTTTTTCCCCGGGTTGTTACTTTTGGCACAATTGGATATCCAGTAATATGTTTAAAAGACAATATTTTCCGTTTGTAGGTACAGTTTGTACTAAATTCGTTGATATGCATAATAAAATACGTTAGAATGATTTGATTAGCTAATGGATATATTTGTCACCAATAAAATGCAAACTTGAAGTCTGTTTTCTTATAAATAGTCGTAATAAATCCTAGTTTCAACCGAGAGGTCGTAGGTCGAAATTCCGTTTAGCAATGCTGAATTTTCGGTGTTAAATATGCTTAAAATTCATCTAGTGCTCGAAGGTCAGGGAATCAAGCAGATGCCTGTATGTTTAAGGAAAAATTCTAAGTATTGTATTAGGCAAGGTAACCTTGAATCAAAACATTTGTTTTAATAGGTGAAGACAGACTTTTACATGCTATTACAATACAGTACAGTCATATAAGATATAATATACATAGTAAAATATTAGAAAATTAAAACCTTCATAATCAGTTTCATAGTTTCCAAATCTAAATAATAAACAGACATAAGGCGACCCGCCTCAGTTGTTTCGATGCAACTCGCTTCATCCATCGTTATCAGTCCAGCACTTGCCAGACCGTTCATCGCTTTTACACAAAGTTCTGGAAAAATTTTAAAGTATCTACTCATTGTAAAAAAAAAACATATATATATATATATACATATATATTGCGAAAACTACGCAACAGATAGGACATGTCTTGTTAATAACCTATTATATATATAATTTATTTATTTATTTATTTATTTAATTTGGCTTACCAACTAAATACATATTAGATTATTTCAATAGTTTAAAATTATTAATAATATCACTAAAAATATGTATTTAAATTAAAGGTATGCACAGCATTATTATATTTTTTTTTATACTAACTAACTAAAGGTAAAGTAAATAAGTATTGGTTTATATAATTAAGTTCTGAACACTTCAAAAATTTTAATATAATATTATAAATGCGAAAGTTTGTCTAGATGTTTGTTACTCTTTCACGCAAAAACTACTGAACGGATTTGATGAAACTTTACAGTAACATAGCTTATACTATTGGTTTGATTGCCACCGTCGTGGTATAAAAAAAAGAAAAAAAAAAAAGAAAAAAAAATTGTATAGCAGAAGAAATTATTAATTTCCCGTTTTATATTTATTGATGAATGGGAAAATCCATTAATTAATTTTTATTGTCGTTACAGTAACTTCGCAATAAATATACATTAATTGTGTAGACAATAAAAAGTAGTTTATTGTACTGTACTGTACTGTATCAGCTTGTAAACAACCCACTCTAAGCGAAGGCCTCTTCTTCATGTAGAAAAAAGGGTAAGAGCTTAATCCACCACGCTGCTCCACTGCGGGTTGGTGGATAATTTCTCTTCTATGAGTAACGATAGTTATCAGGTGTCTATGATATAACAAACGGGACCGACGGCTTTACGTGCTCTTCGAGACATGGTGGGAAAACCCACAAGAACATACACCCGGACCGGAAGGAAATATTTGCACAAATACAAATATTTGCCTCTAGCGGGAATCGAACCCGCGACCGCCGGCGTTGAGGCGACTACTCGCACCATTACACCAGAATTGTCGTCACGGACCTAAGTATTTTTTTATTTTATTTAAGTTTAGTTAGGTCTAGTCGTATTAAATCAATTTTCTACCGGTAAGTGTAACTGTGTGACCATCGTCCTGTCTATTACATTTTGTTATAGCGATAAAAATATTATTATATGTTAATTTAAAAAAAAGTATAATTATTATTTTATATATTTTTTGTAATAATATTTGTTTTAAGTAAAAGATTCGTATTAAACTAGACCGAGGTCTGTGTGAGTACTAACCGTGATGACAAAATCTTTATTTAAATATTATATCTCCTCTAAGACACTTGTCAAACGTAATTAATTATTTATTTATTCATCGCATGTAGGATGTTAATACGATTTATTCTATTTCACTAATTAATCTACGGAATCTGTGAATTTATTCCGTTAAATGGATATAAATTCCTTGGTTAAATGTTAATGACTTAATGTTATTTCAAAGATGAGACACTTAATAGGTAGTTTTTCTTGAAACATATTTTTTAAACAAACACGCACTCATTATCTGCATCGATGACATTTCCAACTTTAATGGGTAAAGGGCATGCAATAGGCAGATGATCTATAAGATTATCTATAAAAAAAAAGGTATAAGCGACAGCGTTTACGTTTCTTACGATGTGAATCTAATAGGGAAAACTATGAATATTTTTCTATTTTTTGTAGCAATAAATTTGTTAAATAAATAATTATCTTTATGGTATAAATTATTCAAAGCCTTATAAAGGAGTATAATCTAAAAAAAAACTCCACTGTGCTGCGTGTATCAACAAGATCGTTAGTGATCATTTAAAAATTAAGTAATTATTTTTAAAACATTATAAAAAATCATAAGTCTCGGCAGCTTATTAATTGTAATGTATAAGTTTTCCTTAACAATTAAATTTATTATAAATTAAAAAAATAAATAAAACTAATTCCAATTTCTTAACTAACCAATTATATAATTATCGTCACAGTAATAAAACCGTTTATATACAATCAAAGGAAATCAAAAAGCAAAAAGAATCAGTTGATTGCAGACTGTTATTAATTATTGTAGCTTAAGCTAAATTTAAATACGAGTTGTACCCGCGACTTCCAATAAAATAAAGTACATACATAATCCGGCTTAAGATGAGCCATACGTTCAAAGATTTCTGTACATTCCGAGTTTCAAGTTAATTGGATCTAATACTGATTGTGAGATACGACTACGATGTCTGTATTTTCTGAACTGTCAAACAAAGACCATCTAATATTTACTAGATAATATTTAAAATATCTCCTTTGTAACAAAAAAAAAAAAAAGATTAAGTGAAATCAGACTACGCGTTAATGAATTGTAACCGAGTACACATTTCGACTTTCATCTCTTCCGCCAAGGGAACCGTGCCAAATACTGGTATAAAAAGTGCCCAGTGTCGTAGCTCGTAGTATGAACTCAAATTGCGCCCAATTTTATTTAAGAATGATTTCAGTAGGTTTGTCGTGATGCACTGCTGTGATATAGACAGACCAAAATGAAACAAATAAATACATTTTTGACTTTAGTATTGATAAAATCGAATATTTGTTAAATGTCACTAGATTTTGCCCGCGACTTTACTCACGCAGAGTTGAATGATATATTATTTTTGAAATAAATAATTATACAGATGATTACCGAGTAGAGAGGAAAATATACAGTGGACGTTATTAAGGCCTATATATTAAATGAGTTTGTATTCACCTTTGATGTTGATGCTATGTCTGCTCTCCTCAAGAATCGACAAGGAAGGTAGAAAAAAGAAGAAAAAGAATATTTTAACTTATTGCTAGAGATGAACGGTTTTGGGAAGATACATCTCGCTGTTGAACTCCTTGTTGCTATTGGATTTTCCTCTTAGGCATTCCTCTATGCAGACTGTCCATACAAGCACTCCTGAATCAACCATGTCAATATGGCAACTTTGTACTTCACTTCTCAGTCGAACAAATTAGTTACCAATTTTTGATCGAAGGCTTTTTCCCAGTTTTCAAACATTAAACAACCTGTACTCGTCGGTGTTATAAGTCGTTTAATTAATCTATTCGGCCGCAGCGTATCGATATTGTGATCAGTTGTAACAGATAAAAGCCTTTTCATAATCAAGCTTGTTTGGAAAGGTCGAAGTTTTTAAATCTACTTGAGTTGGTAGTTTTTTCTAATATTTAATTTGTTTAGAAGTTTTGGCAACTGTTCTGGTGTAGAGGTACGAGTAGTCGCTTTCACGCCGGTGGTTGAGGGTTCGTGTACCGTTCGGGATACTCGTATTTGTTTCTGGTCTGGTTTTATATCTTTGTCATCACCAACGTACCCCGAAGAGCACGTAAAGCCGTCAGTCCTGGTTGTTATCATAGATTAGATAGCGATCGTTACTCATGATAGGGAAATTATTCGCGAAACCGCAGAGAAGTAAGTGGCGTGATAGATTAAGCTCCAATTATTCTCCTATATGGAGAAGAGGTCTTTGTCCACCAGTGAGACGTTTATAGGCTGATTAAGTTCAGTTCTGTTTATTAAAAACCGCGCCTGCCTCTACTTTAAGTCGTAAAGCATAAATTGCATGCATCTTATTGCAGCTACGTGTGCTCATCCATCACGATCCGGAACTACCTACTTAGCGAGGCCATAAACGTCAGGGTGATGGTCTTTACAAGATTTTTATGTATAATGTTTTTATTGACACGTATTAAATTTTATTACTATATCTGTTATTAATTGATGCAGTAAATAAACAAGTGTGAATGATACATGATATTTTAATATCGATTGATCTTTTTGTACTACGATAGTTAGGTGTTCTTTACATTTTTGGTAATTTGAAACCGCTGAGTAATCATATCTAAAAAAAATATGTTAATGACTTTGAAAATAAGATATATTATATGTTTAATTATATTTTTGAATTCATTTACTTTTAATATGTAGCAATGTAGGTAGGTGTATAATTTTAATTATTTATTAATTCTATTTTGTTCGCGGTTAATTCTATTTTTATTTACGTATATATATTTGTATTATATTTTTAATTATTGCATTTCTTAAAAACTATTATCATTTTCTTTTTTTATATATTTGTACACTTTCTAACCGATGTTACTAAGTACATCTTGTCCTTTGCTGAAAGGTTGCCTGGAAGAAATCGCTCTTTTAGCGATAAGATCGCCTTTGTACATCCTTTCTGTATTTACTGTGTAAGTTTGTGTAATTGTGTAGGTACAATAAAGAATATTATTAGTATATCATTAATGAAATAAATAAAAATATATGCCTTTTATTTGTATTTTTATGTGTAGGTACTATCCATTCCAGAGCCAAAAAGGCTTAAAAATACTCCTATTTTCCCTCCTTTTTAGGAATAGAAAGTTATGTGATAGCACGTAGGAGATAAATAAAATCTAAATCTAAGCTCCATATTTGAAGTCCTTGCATAGGTTAGTATGAATTTTCATACTATATACCTACGACTATTATAAAAACACATTGTTTATTAAAACATCCGTAAACCATCAGCAGCTGGCGCACATTATCTTCAAGTTCATTTAATAGCTATTATCACGTTATCATAATAGTTGAAATATCATCAACAATAGTGCAATGTTTAACTTAAGAATATATTTAATTCCCGAAATTTTTGAAAAAAAAAGGAAAGTTTTTTAAATATGTATTTGTAGACTAAATCATATCATATTTAAATGGTCAATAAAAAATATTTCGTAGGCATAATTAATGACGACGACTGTTCTAGTGTAGTGATGCGAGTCGTCTGAACGCCGCGCGCCGACGGTCGCTGGTTCGATTCCCGCTCGGGACAGATTATTAACAGGTATTTGTACAAATATTTGTTTCCGGTCTGTGTGTATATCCTTATGGGTCTCCCCACCGTGCCGCGGAGAGCACGTAAAGCCGTCGGCCTCGTTTGTTGTCATAGACACCTGATAACAATCGTTACTCATGGTAGAGAAATTATCCTCCAACCCGCAGTGTAGCATCGTGGCGGATTAAGCTTCAACCTTTCTTCCATATGGAGAAGAGAACTTCGCTCAGCAATTGTAACGTAATCTTACCTTCTATTTTCTTAGAAATTAGCTGTGCTGTTGCAGCGTGCGGTAAGCCCAGGTATCTCTTCGGATCGCGAGCGGCTCGCACGCTAAGGAACGTGGAGTTGAGCCATTGAACGCATTGAGCGACGTCTCCAACTGTACCTAACGCCGCTTCACTGTTGAGGTTCTCAGCTAAACGCTTGTGAAGATAGCTTTGGAGAGGTTCGCTCCCACCAACTAAAGCTTGATATCTAGCCTATATGAGTGATTGTACAAATATAATAAAATATGTAATTAAATATATGAACAAAGCATTTAGCAGTATAACTATAGAGTATAGACAATGGTCAGAATTTTTTATATTGTTTATAAAGTACCTACGTAACGACAACGTCAAATTTAAATGTCATAAAAAATCTTTCAAATATTTATTTTGTTAATCTTGTATTTTTAAATAGATATATATGACTTTTTATTTGTAACATGGGCTTATCTAAAGAAGAAAAAAAGGCTAGAAAAGAAGCTAAAAGATTAGAAAAACTTAAAGCTGAAAACGAAGCACGAAAAAAATTAAAGCGGGATGAACTCGAACGTGAAATAGCCGCACAGGCTCGGAAGCGAGGAGAGTTAGATAAAAGCTGGCGCGAGATGATGCTCAAAATAAAAGAACCCGTGTTCAAACAAGACATTGAAGTTCTGTGGCATACATTTGAAAGAGCTTATGATAAAAAAGATTACTTAATAAAGTATATTATGCAATTAATGGATGTAGCTGACGATCAATTCCAGAGGACTGTGGCAAGTTTTTGTGATACTATAGATACCATGATCAATAAATTCCTTTCGGATTTAGAGGAATTATCAAAACATAATGATATTAGAACTTCACGAGTTCTAAAAGCTGGTGAAGATGATGCTGCAACCATAAACACTGATCATAATGCAGCCGAAACACATCTTCAGCTGTTACTCTTTCATGGGCATACAACAGCAGACTCAATGGCGTGGACAACTAGAGGTGAAAATTTAGTGAAGGAAGATGAGGAACGAAGTAAATATACTAACGAACGAGAAAATTTGCGATCATTCCTTGAAAATACTTATAATTCAACATGGGACGAATATAAGGCTGTTTTAAAATCCTATGTTATGGAAACAGCTGAAAATCAAAAGCAGGTACGTAAATTACGTAGAAAAGAAAACTTAATGGCTGATATCATAGCGTCCCAAGCCAAGAAGATTGCCAACAGTGACGGTTTGCTCAAACGTCTTAGATCTGAATTAGCAGCATATGAATCGGGTACTAAGCAAGCTGTTTTTCGAGATCGCCGAGATCGCCATAGAGCTGCGTTTTTCCGATTAAAGCGAACCTTGGCAGATGGTTGCACTGTTGATTCAAAACAGATGGCAAGATTAGTTAAAGAATCCGATAGCACTGTGGAATGGCTTGAAGAAGCTTATAAAAAAGGTGAGAAAATTTTACGTTTGGCTGCACTTTGTCGGAAATTCGAAACACAGCGGGAAAAAGTTATGCCTTTCGGTCCTAACTTACCACATTCACCAACAGAAACTAAAATAAGCATACGACAACAACATTCAAATGATTCATTGGTCCTAAATGCTATATCTTCTACTGGAGGATTTACAAGATTATGGCAGAAAATATCCAACGCTGAGTTATCAAGAAGAGCATTAGTTCGTGAAAAGATGTTATTAGAAAAGGAAAACGCTTTAATAGTTCAAAAAATACAAGAGTATCGAGAGACTAAAATGAATCTTGAGACTCGTAAATGCCTCTGCGTATCAGAAAAGGCGGATAGCGGAAATCATCCAGTGGCAGTAGACGGTGTGTTAGAAGTTAATAAATATAGAAAATTTTAATTTCGTAGGTTTGTTAAAATAAAAAATAAAATAAAAATTACAAATCCAAGCTCTCTGTTTTCATTAAATCAATGATTAAATAAATAAATAAATATGTTTAACACATACACACACACAGTTTGCCCTAAGGTAGGCAACTGAATGCCTGTGTTTTTAGGTAACAGCCGACTGATATACATTTTTTTTAAAATAAATATAGGTACATATAAATGATACATGTATAAATAAATATATATTACACCCATACTCGGGTGCAGAAAGCAGGGTCACTGCCATCTGCGCCAACGGGTTAGTCAAAATTACTATTAGTTAATATACCTAAGTAAGATTCCAAATTGAAATTAAAATAAACTTTGTCGCATCAAGGAGAGCGCGTGAGCGTTGCATGTTGCAATGACATAACGTATAATATACAATACAAGGCGCAAACGATGCCACTTTGACCTTACCTACTTCTAAATTTTGTGGGACACATCACGATCAATGAGCGATTATTGAAATTGTATAAAGATAAAACGTATCCGTTATTGTACGATTTCAAGAAAAGTTTCTATCATAGTATATTTTAAATCGAATATTTTCATCCAAAAACTATCTTTGAATTTGAAAATATTCGGGTAAGCTTTTCAGTAATACCTATCAATAATTCGTCATTGCTTATACTTTACACCAATGTAAAATGTCAATCACTATAGAACTACAAAAAATCAATATTGCTTTTCATGTTTTATTATTATAATTAAAAATTAATAGTATAGATGTTTTGGTAAAATATAAATTATCTACTATTAATATTTGAAGCATATTTTATAATTAAAATATATATGAGACATATCTAATATTGGGTTTTTCAACATGAACTTTGTCTTTTAAATAAAAATAAAATAATAATTCAGATGAAAATGATTGATTTTTTTTTATGAAAAAAGTAAGGTTTGGTAATTATGAATGAAAAATGATGGATCTGTTAAAGTGACATTTCGTAAAATTCGGGATATTTTCGGTCAACACAATCGTACTTCTGAGACCACTATTAAAAATTTGGTCAATAAATATGAGTCGAAAGGCTCGTTAACAACCGGGTCGTTCAAGTGACAACGTGGCGGCCGTGAGCCACAATGTTGAAGAATATTCTAATTTGTCGATTCCTCGACGTTCTGAACAATTGTGGTTATCTAAAACAACCACATGCCTAATCCTACGTAAGGATTTGACTTAAAAGCCTTACAAGGTGCAACTGCTACAGCAATCATCGCCGTAAATTCGCTCAATCGATTCAAGAACAACCCGTTGGGTTTTCTAAAATGTTTTTTTTTTCAGACAAAGCCCACGTACGTTACAACTTACGGTCAATAGATTTCGATTGAGATTGAGAAATGTTAAAAACTCAATTTTGGTTATTATTAATGATATGGATATCATTAACACGTGGTTTCAACAAGACGGTGCCACAAGTTATACAGTCACCGAAACAATGAATTTATTGCAAACTAAATTTCCCGATCGCCTTATTTCACGAAAATCAGCTGTTTAGTAGCGAGCTCGATCATATGAATACCGATGGATTATTTTTATGGAGTTATGTTAAAGACAAAGTCTATCGAATCGATTGCAGCCTTAAAACTCAAAATTCGTGAAGTGAGACCCACCATTTTGTTAAAAAGTTATTAAAAACTTTCATAAAAGAATCGATATCTGTAATTGTGGTCGTGGTGGACATTTATCACATATCAATTTTATTCATAATTGCCAAACCTTAATTTTTTTAATACAATAAAAATTATAATCATTGTCATTTAAATCTATTGTTTTATTTTGATTTACAAAACAACAAGTTATTATTGAAAAGCCCGATATTAGATTTTCTTACGATGCTTGCAGTACCTAAGCTTCATTATTGTCTATACCGTTAAAATTAATTTCAAATAGTTATTTTTATTTTTTTATTCACTTGAGTTCACATTAGGTATAATTCAATTGAAAAAAGGTACATTGAATTTAATACTGAAAATTCGTAGACGTCCCAGGCGCGTGAAATAATTGCATTCATATTATGGCGATGCTCGCACGTTGAATGAATACATTATATTGTGAATCTGAGACGCTATTATGAAAATGACTAGATCATGAGGAATTCAACTTTAAACAATGAAATTATAACTCTTCTTTAATTTTACACTTAATAATCAATAGTCAGAACAAGAATATTTAATAATTTCTTTGATAATATTCCGAAATAAGATACCTACCGGCATTAGGGTAATAATGATCTTCTTTAAGTTATAACGTTACTTTTTTTTCTTAAAAGGCCAAAACATATCGCAGTTACATGAACAAAATCGGAAAAAAATATCGAATGCGTATTAAATACATCCTACATATTACATCTTAATGCTTGTTACAAATTTTATCATTTATCTGTGTCACTAGTTATGATCACTTTCACCATGTTTGTGGTGAAGATAGTCCTACAAGGAAGAGGGACGCCCTAGATAACACAATGTACTGTATTATTATGAATGAACTCTCAGAATGCTCTATGAAAGATTAATTTGCTAAAACTCATTTAAAGGGTAGATTTGCGTCACACGCGCGGAAAATTATAACTTTTAGTATCACGATTTGCTTTGTAATGAGCTTTACAATTATTTTCGTGGTCATTTTGTCCTGTGTAACTATGCTTTGTTATTAAAATGAAAAAATTTCATGTTATGGTTTTTTTCTACGTTGAATAGAATAGTATTTTTAAGCAATTATTGCTCGTTTTTCCGTCTCTCTTATTAAAATAAATTTTCAATTAATTTGATGATTCTATGTTGAACAATCAGAGATTATATTTAGCAGAATGCATAAATTATTGTATTATTTAAATAAAATGGACTTTAATTATGTGTGCCTCAAAACGAAGTTCAGAGGTATAATAAAATAAGCGTGATTAAAGTTTATTAGGTATAACTCTGTGACAGGTTTTAGACATGTGTGTTTTAGGTATACAGATTATTGATAAGGATAATAGTTATAATAAAATAATATAACTTATTAAATGAAATGTATTTACAATGAAAGTAATATTTATAGTTTTTCAAACATTTTAATTCTAAATTTATGTAGATATAGTAACCTATAGATAGCTTTTTTTAAACATAGGAAGAGCTGAACAGAAGATTAATATAAAAACTATATACATTTTGTAAATTTTCGTGTTTTAATGTATTTACCTACAATTTTGCTACAATAATTGCTATATTGTAAAAAAAAAAATACAAATAGATACGTTAATATTCAATCGGTTGGCAAAGAATTTTGATTTCCAATATCAAAATCACCGTTTTTTTAAACGCAGGCTCTACATCACAAAAGCAATTAGTAAATGAGTTAATTGGTTACGTTCGACGCTTTTAATGGTTATCATCAAGCACACAAAGCTTTAAGGGTTCATGGCCGCAAAATTGATTGATAACCAAATAGTTCTGACATATAAAATTATGAAATGTGTCCAATAATGACAATCACACAAATAACCGTTACTAAAGTGATTTTTCTTCTGAATTTGCATTCACAAGGTAACAAACACATTGTTATTAGTGTTTCGTAATTTAACTACATTACTTATTTCTAAAACTTCAAAATTTCTAATGTTGTTTTTTTCTTGTCGCTTTGTCAATATTTTAACGACCAGCACACTTTTAATATCATAATTTTATAAATGCAAATAATTTATTATATTGTTGTATATAGTGTTGGTAGTTACGATTCGATAGATTTTTTAAACTTATTTAATAAATGTCTGTGAATAAAATGAAGATATGTTACAAATAGCATATTGAGCGTACAGAAATATATTTTTCTTATTGTTTTTAAATAAGATTCACATTAACAAATTCTACAGATAAGTTTAATAATGGTCGAAGTAGATATTATCTTATGTAGTTATTACTTCATATTCCTTAACTGTTAATAAATTGTATGATACTTAAATCATAAATATTATATTATACACATATATATATGTATATATGTGTCGTGTGTTAGGTGATATCCATGCATGTGTGGAGGTTTTACCACGATGTGGAGACATTGCAGCATCCTCTCGCTGTCTGTGAAGCTGCGGGGTGACTATATAAATGTACACAAGGTAGGGGCGCGATATCAGTCTACTTCGAGCACGCTTAAGACACTATTGTCTTTTTTATTGTGTTTGTGTGTGCTTTTAAGTCAATAAGGTAAGTTATATATCGCTAAAATATATATATATATCTTAAATACAATAATTAATTTCTGAACTGTTAACTAGCATTAATACAATTAAATTTAAAGTTACATGGAATTCTGACCTTGTACTTAGTTAAGTTCCCACCGAAAAATACATGTGTGGGAAAAATTTTTAGTTAATTTTTTTTCTAATATTTTGTATGATAATCATATGTTTTAGGTATGTTTACGTAGATAATACTAAAATAATCGTATTTAATTTACTTAAGTACCGTATATTTCAAGTAAGTTTTTTAATACCGCTCTACTAAGAATTAAATGAAAATACATCATAGAAATAAAATATTTCTATTTTGTTGGTATAAGTAAAAGTGATATTTAAATCTTATGCGGTGAAAGCGTTTAAATATTTAATTGACTTGTGTTCAAAACATATAGGCAATGTATGAGTTAACATCATATTTTACAAAATTTTAACTGGATGGAAACTTGGATGTAGGTAATAATCTTTCATAATTATGAATTCCATGAGACGTGATTTGTGATTCTTATATACATTAGGATGCTTAATTTTAGTGGAACATTTTTTTTTTCAAAGTCCCAATTGAAAATCTTGTAGTCGATGAAAAAACAATTAAGTTATAACATAGCCCTTAAGTTTGATTTTAAACCGTTACTCATCAAATAGTAGGTAAGTATTTTCCTTTAAAAATCACTGACAAATCATTTTTATTCATTTATTTTCCCGCTCGCACAGTAAGTTTTTTTTTCGTATTTTGCTACTCAATTCTTTAAACAATATTCAATTACCTAAAAATCAGGAAAAAAGGGCTTTGTTATAGGTCAAAAATTTTGTTTTTTTATCGACTACAAAATTTTCAGGTGGGACTTTAAGAAAAAAAAATGTTGCTCTAAAGTGAAGCATCCTAATATACATGTATATCTGCGGTAATTATTCTTTCTGCTATTTAAAAGAATTTTTCATATATAAATAGAACTGTGTACCGAATATTTTATTCAGTAATATAGTAATAGAAAAAGGCAACAGAAACAAGACACCTAATAGTAAATATACCGTCAATCTAAATTGCATATAATGTCGTTATCACATCACGCATTAAGTTGAAACTCTTAACTATATAGTTATTTATTGCTTTATCGAGATTATTGCTAAAAATAAAGTCAATTGTTCGTTCCTGTAGATTAGCAAAAAGGTGTGAATGTGGGTCATTATTACGAGATCATGTGTCTCATTTATGCCATTGAAATGTGCGATAAAAACTTTTGACACTGAAATTTTACTGCCTATTGTATATTTTAAGAGTTATTTTAGTATTAAAAATTAACGAGCTCGGTGTATTATTTGTCACTTTTTAAAACGATTAATTTTATCTCTATGGATTACGACATAGAGTAAGTTTTTTTTTTTTCATGAAATAATGATTTATGTCAAATTGTTATTTACGCTTCGGTAACTTGTTGTAAACCATAGTTATATCAAATTATTATTTTGACGCGTACAAAGTACAACTATTTCATGACTCAACAAATAAATAAAAAGATTAGCAATGGATCAGGATTGGTCATTGCTGTTGCTAAGCAAAAAGAAGGCCAAAATAAAACTTCTTCAGACCTTCAGTAATATATACGTATATTATATTATGAAATTAGGTATATAAAGACATTTAGAAGCTATACTAAAACTATTGATTTTTTTAGCAATTATTCGAGTTTTCTTCTAGTGGCTAAAGAAAAACTACTTATAATTAACTTCGCAATCACATGTCTGCAACGATATTGAGACAAAGCTAATTTTCCCGCAGGAATCGATCACGCAAGGCCGAACAAAAGTCAATTATTGACATACCGGATTTTTTATGCAGATGGCGACCTCAAACACTTCGTTAATATCTAATTGATTGCCGTAGTACCTACTCGTAATGTTGTATTCAGTACTGATAATAATGCTATATTTGGTGTCATCTGATGCTATAATTTTATTATTTGATATTTTTGATAAACAAATCTTTTATATATTACATTTCAATTACTAAGTATATAATATTTCAATTACTAAGTAATAATTTCGTATGAATACTTGATAATTTTTATTTTGTCATATATTTGACAAAAAATACATCAACCGGTACTACGGTACTTAGTCCAAATTAAAAACTCTAAAATTACTTAGTATGCATACTTAATTATTTTTTATCATTTAGTTACTGAAAAAAAAATACGCAAAGTCACATATTTGTGAGGTTTTTAATCATAATTTTAAGAATCTCTTGAAAGCTGTACATTCGTATTCTGGAAACCATCTTAAAAGTTGCATCAGTTGATATAGTTAATAAATATTTGAACTGAACTAAACTGAATCAACTTGTTAGTGTCCCAGTACTGAGCAAAGGCCTCTTCTCCATATAGGAGAAGCGTTGGAGCTTAATACACTATGCTACCCCACTGCGGGTTGATGGGTTATTTCTCTAACATGAGTAGCGATCGTAACCATGTATCTGTGATAACAACCAGGACCGACGGCTTTACATGCTCTCCGAGGCACGATGGAAAGACCCACAAGGACATACATCCAGATCATAAACAAATATTTACACAAATACAAATATCTGTCCGCGACCGCCAGCGTTGATGCGACTATTCGCACCATTATACCAGAACGGTTGTGTTATTATATATTATAAGAATAAGCTTTATTGCAATAAACATTTTTAACAAGTGATAACAATTACAAAATTAACTTATGCGAAGGATTTATTTACAAAAATATTTTGAGGTCAGACTGAACATCCTATATGGATTATTAGTATAATCTGTGTTAAGGATGATCAGCCTTATATTTACTTTACTTATATTTACTTTGTATAAAATAAGACATATAGGGGAGAGCGGGGGAATAGCGCTCACTGGGTAATGGCGCTCACCTCTATAACTCTGTAAAAATGGAACGTAGCAACATGCCACGTCGCGTAAAGTGCGAGGGGAGGGGGCCTCTAACAGACAGCGATGCAAACGGACTGTCAGCTTACATCACGTGACCGTGAAGTGCATTTCTTTATTTCCAGCCGCGCTGATCTAATTTTTGGTTAGGTGTTTTTATTGGTAAGTCCAAAACTTTAATGCCTATTTAATTATTAATTTTACTTTTCTGACAATAAAACTATTCTATTTTGTGATAATGCAATCAATTTTCAACCATTGTGTATGATTTTTTTTTTATTTCAAATTAATTTTAAAACGACCGTTTGGGGTTATACCGCTCATCTGAACGCCATTACCCCTTAATGACTTATTTTATTATTGTTGTAGATATGCCAAGAAATCGTCAAAGGACCATTGCTAAAGCGGCTTGGAATGAAGAAAACCTTCAATCTGCTAAAAGTGCTGTAGCTTTTTCAACAACGTTATAGCAACGACACCCTATTGAACCATTTTCTAAGCCAGGTCAAAGAAAGCGAAAACAACATGCTACCATATTAACTGCGACTCCTATGAAAATGATTTTAGAGGAAAGAAAAGAAAAAAGTAGCGAAACTCGATAAGACTGGAAAAAAATGATAAATCAGTACCAAAAAAAGGTATCAAAGACAAGAAGAAGAAACATATCAAGCAAAAATCTTACAAGAGAAATTTTTTACAAGAAAATTCTTCAGAGAGTGAAGATGAAGAGCACCTTTGCGACGGTGACAGTGATGACGAAATGAATGTGGATGATGAAAATTATAACAAATGTATTATTTGTGTAAAATTTGGAAAAAATTACGAGTTGTGGTATCGCTGCACCATCTGCGGACTGTGGGCTCATGCTATATGTTCAGGATGGGATTCGCCAAATAGATACATTTGTGATTTATGTGACCAAAAATAAAATATTACTATTTCTTATTTGTCTTACCTCTAATAATAATAATAATATTTTTTAATTATATTACCTATAACAATTGAATATGATTTGACATCGGAGACTACTATATTTGTAAAATTGAAAAAGGCTAATCTTACGTACAAATGGAGATAATTGATGCTAATTTGTGATTTTAGGCTTTATTATTATTGTATAAGATTGATCTCAATAATATTTATTTAATTAAAATGTATCTTACTTGTAATATTCCAAAAAACATGTTTGAGCGTCATTACCCCGCACCCTGAGCGGCATTACCCAAAGTCAGGGGCAATGCCGCTCAAACATGTTTTTTTTATAATGTTTTCCTACTACTAGTAGATCTCAAGATACATGATTTTGTTGTTAAATTGTTGATTACTCGTTTATAAAAGACTTTATTATTTTTCTTAATTTTGATTTATAATAAATAATTTAAAAAATACACCAGGTTTTCCTTAAGTGAACGCCATTCCCCCTCCTTACCCTATTCTTGTAAATCTGTATGTTTCCATCCATTGGAACTTTGATGTTTTATTTATCAAGATTCGATTAATCATAATTGCCCCAGCGAACTAATTAATTTACATGAGACACGTTTATGACACTTTAGAACTTAGATGGAATATTAGACACTGTTAAATAATATTCAGCAATTATAGAAGAATGTGACGGTTTAATTATTATCCATTAATGAAAACACAAACAGATAATTTCAATCGAAAAAAATTATTGTAACTTATAAAACAATAATAGATGAATAGCATCCGGTTCTATTTTTTAGATGTAGATATTTATAAAGTGCGCAGAACATATAAATACTTCTAATAAGAAATAATATTACCTATACTGATCGATCAGTAGAAAAAAAAAATACATTTTTACAAAACTTAGCCAAAATCTCAGTTATTAATGCTTATTTTCTTTTACTTTATAGTAAGATATTTAAAGAGATAATTAATTTTATATTCATTATTAGCTGTCATATCTTTTGATTTGTCTATTTGTGCAATATCATCTATAATATCATATTTAGTGTAAATTTTAATTTATTGCAATTTTATCTTTGCAGATGTCTTCAGTACAGTGGTTTGTGTGTGCGCTCGTGTTAGTGTGTGTTAGCGTGCGTGTATCGTCAGCACCTGCGCCTGCGCCACAAGAAGAAAATTATCCACCAATGCCAGTTAGAATCGATTATTATATTTTTTCAGAAGTACATACACTGCGAGCACTGCTTAGTGCTCTCAGTGGTGAAAAATTCGTTCCTTTATGCACTGCCAGTACACTTGCCGCGGTACCATTGAGAAATATATGACGTCATAAATCGCCGCCATTTTGTGATTTCAGCACTTTGATCACGTGATCAAAAAATATAACAGTACCCAGAAATTTAATAGCTTCCGCGAATTATTGTTATTATTATTAATTAATATTGTTATTCAAAAATATAATGTGCGTTATAATATGTATTAAGTAACTGGAAAACCAATATTTCTTTTAAATAAAATCTACAGTTAAGTTTATTATGCAATTAATTCAAAAATAAAGTTTTGAAAGCAATATTAAGTTTTAAAAGCCACAACATTGAAACAATAATTTTTCTTGTTTAAAAGAAAATGCCTACATTATACATATTTTCATTTGAAAACGGTGTCGAAAACTGGGGGTGAGAGTACACTGGACTCCGTTAAATTTTAAACAGTAACCAGTATAGAAAACTAAAAAGAAACGGCTTCGTAGTCTACTGAATTGACGTCACACTTTACAGTGGTCACAATGTATATCGGAACATACCCATTGTTTGACATGGTTAAAATATTTCCTGTAAAGCGACCTTTAATTCGAATATATAATTTGGATGAACATTATTTTAAAATCCTCTTTAAATAAAATAAATCGAACATTAATATCTAAATATTGAATATTATAATTGTTGTATGATTCAACTACAGAGTCTTTAAAACTAGGAAATATGCTATTAAAATAATATAAATTAGTCTTGATTTTAGCATAATTTATTCGGTTTTGTATATAAGATTTAGAACGACTTCCAGAACTAAAATTAACAGGCGTACGTACCCGTTCATATCATACTAATCTTGTACCTCGGTTTGCTATCGGAGGCATCTAAGGCATTATGCTAACGATGTGAACTGCAAGTGAACACCCTAATTAAAAGCAATTGCGACCGACCGCCTTTGTGCGAGCTTTGACCATTATCTAATGTTTATCATTAGGAACAATAAACAATATAGTATCTACTTAATTGCATTGTCTTTAAAAATGAATATAAAAATAATTTAGTATGTACATAATATGAAAACCGAATAATTAATTGTCTGGTTAATCTTTTTACACATGTTAAACTAAACAGTTAGATAAAACTCCTGTTAACGCGTGTTTATTATATAATGCTTATTTGGTATCGATTTAAATCTTAACATTTGTGTGTAACGACGTTTTGAATATTTATTAGTTATTAGTATTTTCAAATTACTTCATCATATGTCACAAAGTTTAATTCTTCATCAGTTACATAGAAATATTTTTTGTAAAAATTATTCTATTAGTTATTAACAGAATTTATTTTCAGTACGAATATAAATACGACGTAGAAGATCAAGAGAAACTTCTCTATTTTGGAGCGAACGAATCGGGAGATGCACAAGGCAAGGTCATTGGCGGATACCGTGTTTTGCTTCCCGACGGTCGTCTCATGAGCGTTGAATACACAGTGGAAGGCGATAGTGGTTTTGTTCCGATAATCAAGTTCGAAAATAACGCTAATCCATTCGGTAAAAGGAAGTAGGTTTGAGACTGAAAAATGCGTGAATGAAAATTTGTGAACCAATTGGAAATGGATTAATATAATCTATTTTTTTTAATCTTAATGCACAAATTTGTAAGATTTATATTGTTATGAATCGTATGCAATTATTACTTTGTGTTCCACTAACAATATAAAAAATGTGAGAACTGTACTCACAGTTACCAAGGTCACTAAAAATATATAAATATTGTCTGCAAAATCCGTTTTAATGTATGTAAACGTTTTTATTTATTATTTCGCAAAGTACAAAATATTAAAAAAAATAGTTTTAAGTTAGGATATGATTAAACAGTCAACAGCGTTAACATCTGTAAATAAAATCGAGAGGAATATTTTGATAGAAATAAAGTTTGCTACGAATACACTTTAAAATTGTTTTTAAAAAAACTTTTTGAATAAATATGTTACCAACTCTGTGATTATAATAATTATTATAATAAGAATAATTATTAAGGTTTCTTTATAATCGTTTTTTACATGTACATAGTTAAATCATATATTGTTACGCCCAAACCGACTTCCTTTTTTACGTCCTAGTTTAAATGATCTTATATTGTATAATTTTGTAATAAAGAAATATTTTTTTTTTATAAAACTATTGAGTTTTCTTTTGATTTGACCGTATATTTCTTGTATTTTGCCTTAAATTTAAATTCCTAAATATATTTGTAAATAAAATAAGAAAAATATGATTAAACTCATCACTTTAGTTTTCCATCCAAAAATAAATAAACAAAATAAAATAAAATTTAATAAAATTAGATTACACAACTTTGATAATTGTTTTATATTCTTATGTTAAACAAAAAATAACTACTTAGTGTTCAAGGTTTTTACGTTTATCGTGGTATTTTTAATGCAACCTAAATATCACTTTATGTGATAATCCCTTTTGTTCTATAATTTTATTTATATTTGGTCAGGACTCCGCTAGTCTTTGACAGGTAAATAAGCTTCGATCGAGAATTATCATAAATTCGAAGTTTTGCTAGTTATAAAACGAATGAAGATAAAATTTTCTTGAATTCATATTGGAATGTAACTTATGTATAGGTATTATTGTTAATTTTAATATAGGTACGCATCAAACTTATAAACTGGTAAATATTATAAATAATGTTTTCAAGTTACTTTATTGTAATTAAATACCTTGTCCCACAAAAGACACACTGACTTTTCAAAATTGATGTTACTAACTTACAAGCTTATATTGAATACCTCTTCAAATAATATTATTTTCAATCATGCAATATACTGTCGTAACTTTCAAGTAAGCCGTGATTAGTCTACCTAATTAAATATGTCCTTGTAGAAAACTGAAACAACAACTTTTTATATACAATTTCATTATAATAAAATTGATTGATTGGTTTTATGGTTTTATGTTTTTGCCAGTGAAGCACGGTTGATTCCACCAATGTCACGTAGGATGGAGAAGACACGAAGAAGATTGATCGGTGCGATTGAGATAATTATAAAAAAAAAATAATAATACGCCTCACGCTCAAGGACTGACAACCATGACAACGCCAATGGTAATGTAAGAGATTCGGTGTCATAGTGTCTGGAAACACCCATTTTTTTTTATTTAAAATCATGAACTGCTTAGACTATGATAAATAAATATTTAAATAACCTTTACTTACAAACATTTTTCAAGAGTGCTACAACAGCTATTTGCTATGATTAAAATACAAATTGTATCTCTTAAGTCTTTATAAAAAAAAAAATAACACACACGGTCGTTTGTTCCTAAGGTATGCAACTTAATGCCTGTGTTTTAGGTAACAGTTGACTGACATACATGTTTTTTTTTTAAATAAATGTAAAATTTAAATAATACATATATAAATAAATACATAATACACCCAGACTCGGGGCGGGAATCGAACCCACAACCCTGGAGCAGAAAACAGGGCCACTGCCAACTGCGTCACGGGCCAGTCATATTATAAAGTTTAATAATTATACCATAAGGAAATAGCTTGATGTTATTATCGTTATGTTTAATGGTTGTATGTATTTAAAATAGTTTCCAAAGTACCAGGAGCGGCCCCACCACCGAAATCTCCGCGCCCTCTCGGCGCCACTCCCTCAGCGGCCGCACCTCCTGTGCGAACACTCTCACCGCGCTTGCGCGCCCCACCCACCACTTAACCCCACCTACGCCAGACGGCGAAACCCCTGAGCTGGGCCCTCACATCAGCTGGTCCAGGGGCCCAGTGGCTTGTGCGCCCCCGCGCCCAACCACTGCGCTTTCGCGCCACCGAATCGAGGGGGAGAGCGAGTCATCCCCCTCCTGTGCTTTCGCGCCCACCGCTGCTGGTTTTGGTCCGCGGGGGTCCGAAGACCCCTATCACTCGAGTGGCGTTCCCCTATCCGCCACCGGGGACGCGCCCAGTAGGAGACCAGCAACTCCCTTGGGAGGATGAGAATCCTGTGTCGGGTATCCGGTAACACAAATAATACACATGTAGATACAAACCACGACAACCATCATGGCCTATACGAATATTTGTAATGTGCGGGAATGGAACCCGCGACCAATCGCGCCGCGCATCGGCCAGTTTCTGTGACCACTGAGCTAACGCGTCGTCAACAAATATATGCCTATTTCAATTTAGTAGTCTGATTTGTATGTTACTTCCCAACAATTAGTACTAGTTTCAAATTACTATGTTGCTTACTAACCTATGTTTACAATGTGGCGGTTGGGAAAACACTGATATAAAAGCTTAAAAACAGGTACTTCTATACTTTTATTGTAAAGAAAAATATATACGGGATTATTAATTCTTAATTTCTTTAGATTCAATAAACTTTGGAGCTACTAAAGACAAATACGAGACAAGAGTGGAAGGCACAGCCGACCAACTGCAAAACAAGTGCGGGAACACTACGTAAGAATTATCAAAGAACTATACCAGCGACTCACCAGCGAGGATGTTCCTTAAGTACAACAAAAATCCATTAGATCATAATACGAGTAATAGTAATAAGACAATTAATTATATTGTTGCAACATATTAATTTATATTGTGTACAGCATAAAATATTTTGTAAAAATAGGAACAAATTATTATTATTAAAAGTAGTAAACTAATTTTAAACAAGTAGTAATAAATAGACAGAGTATTGTTATGATAAAACAATTATAATGTTAAATTGCAACAAATAAATCTCAAACAAAAAAATATGTAAATAGAATAGTAAAAATGTACCATAAGGCATAGTCATAAGCGATGTTAAGTTAGTCTATAAGGAGCCTCGAAGGGAGTGCTGTTGGCGGTGTCTCTCGACATCGCCAACGCATTCAATAGTCTGCCATTTGGCTGCATCACGGAGGCACTCCGGTTCCATGGAGTGCCCCTCTACTTAAGGCGGCTGGTGGCGGACTACATCGACGGCCGCAGCGTCCTCTTCGTCAACCAGGAAGGGGACATTGTCAGGAGGTCCATGTCGTGCGGCGTCCCACAGGGTTTTGTTCTCGGACCGCTCCTGAGGGACATCGGTTACGACTGGGTCCTCCGTGGCCGGCTCCCCCCAGGCTGAGCGTAATTTGTTATGCTGATGACACACTGGTCACAGCCCGGGGCGGGACCTTCGAGGAGGCGGCATCCCTGGCCAGCTCAGGTACCGCGGAGGTGGTCAGGAGGATCGAGGTACTGGGGCTCAGGGTGGCCCTTAATAAGTCTGAGGCCATGCTCTTCCATGGGCCTCGACGTGGTCCACCCGCCGGTGCCTCGATAACGGTTGATAATAGATACTGTGGTCGGTATCCGGGCCCACATGAAATATATATCTGGGCCTGGTACTCGACGGAAGGTGGTGCTTCGACGAGCACTTTCGCCAACTCGCGCCGAAGCTCGTCGGCACCGCATCCGCCCTCGGTCGGCTAATGCCGAATATGGGCGGACAGAGTCTAGCATGCCGACGACTCTACGCTGGGGTGGTCCGGTCGATGGCGCTGTATGGCGCCCACGTGTGGGCGGAGTCCCTGACTGCCCACAATAGATCCCGTCTGTGGCATCCACAAAGGGTCATAGCGGTCAGGGCCATACGCGGCTACCGCACGGTAGGTGTCGAGGCTGCCTGCGTATTGGCCGGTACCCCCCCGTGGGACTTGGAGGCGGAAGCGCTCGCCGAAGTTTATCGGGTATCGGCAGCACGGACGGGGGGCACTAATCCCCCGCTGAGCGAAATCACCACATGGCGGGACGACGCGCGCCGCACCACCTTCTCACGGTGGAAAGCTCGGCTGGAGACGCCCCGGGCTGGTCTTCGGACCATAGGGGCGCTTCAGCCGATATTGGAGTCCTCACCTTCCGACTCGTGCAAGTGTTATCAGGGCCTGGTTGCATTGGCAAATACTTGCACGTTGTCGCAAGGAGGGAGACGACTCCGGGCTGCCACCACTGCGACTGCAGGGAGGACTCGGTACAACACACGCTCGAGTCGTGCCTGGCCTGGGCTGAGCAGCGCCGAGATCTCGCTGCAGTCATTGGAGAGGACCTATCGCTGCCGGCCATTGCGCGAGCGATGGTTGATGATGACAGGGCCTGGACCGCGGTCGCCACCTTCTGCGAGGACGTCATCTCGCATAAGGAGACAGCGGAGAGGGCCCGGGAGGATCCAATTCGCCGCCGTCGCGCTCACATGCGCCTGATGCCGCCCTAGTCGAGGCTGCGGACGGTAGGGTCGGGGATTGCCCACCGTCCGCCGAAAGAGCCTACCGCGAAGGTACAATGCCCAAGTGCGCGGGGCGTCGCACAGGAGAGAGTGCTCGATGGGGCTGACGCCTGCGGGCCACGAAGCAACGTACGCAGTACTCGTGGTCCGCATTGTAAGGGCGGGTGAGGGCGCACAGCGGGTTATTTTAGTGGGTGAGGGCCCCACACTACCCTGCTGTCTCCCTGGACGACGGGGTGTGCGGTCAGGCACATTTTTTCCCGCAAAAAAAAAGTTTAAAGTTGTAAATTAAAAAAATTCGTTTTCCCAGTCTCTCCTTACCCTAATGAGTTTATTTATAGTTAGATATATTATAGTTTTAAACACAACATGCTTACTTTTCACTTATAGTTACTTAACATCAGTTTCAGCATTAGGAAGCTACATTAGTATCAACGGAAAAAAATATCGATAATTTAACTGTCGATAATTATCGTATCGTGTTATCGATAGTTATCGATAATTATCGAATGAACAGTTATCGATAATTATTATCGGATGAAAATTATCGATAATTATCGGATGATTCGACAGTTATCAAATATTAAATAAATAAATAAATATGTTTAACACACACAAGGTAGTCTGTTCCTAAGGTAGGCAATTTAATGCCTGTGTTTTACGTAACAGCCGACTGATATACATTTTTTTAAATAAATATACATATAAATAAGACATATATAAATAAACATATATTACACCCAAACTCGGGGTGGGAATCGAACCCACAACCCTTGGAGCAAAAACAGGGTCACTGCAAACTGCGCCAACGGGTCAGTTTAGTTATCGACAATTATCGAATGAACAGTTATCGATAATTATCGAATGAAAAATTATCGATAATTATTTGATCAAAATTATCGAATTACATATATCCATACCACTCGATAATAATAATCGAATGAAAAATTATCGAGTAGTTACGAATTATCGATAATTATCGTACACTCCTAAGCTACATCACTCAGAAGTAACTAGAATATAAAACATCAAGTTATGTATCTATCAGTAATAAATAGGCATGAATGGCAACAGAGCTGCAACTGCTAGAGGCATTTTTTGCTAATCTATTCAAATTTTACACCGGCTGTGTTCTTGGCCATAAAAAGATAATGGGATATCAAAGAGTTGACAAGATAAACCAAACATTACAATATACTGACAATTTATTCAGTTTTTGCACAGTTATAAAGATTATTATAAACAATATAAAATTAGAATCGCAACTCAAGAAAAAATATATAACAAAAAGCGATTCCTCTTTAATTAAAATGCAATCCAAGATTTCAGATGTTAAATATTATCCTAATTACTTCCGCGGTTGTTAAGACTTTTAATTAATATGATTTCATTACGCGACTTGATGATTCTGATTCATTTACTCATTCTTTACTCTATTATCTTTGCATACACACATAAACATACTCACGCGGTAAACAGCTAGAAACGAAACCCTTTAATTTTGAACATTACAAACTCTGCTGTAGATAATTGTGCTTTTTGAGAGCCGCTAAGCTATAATACGACGACCGCTCTGGTGTAGTGGTGCGAGTAGTCGCCTCAACACCGGCGGTCACGAGTTCGATTCCCGCTCTGGTGTAGTGGTGCGAGTAGTCGCCTCAACACCGGCGGTTGCGGATTCGATTCCCGCTTGGGACAGATGACGGGACAAATACCTATTTTTCAAAAGTCTCTAAGCTACCCTTTCCTCTTAATACTTACTACTATGTGTTATAATGATTTTACGATGGCATACTGTGAATTTAACAATAATAAAAAATATCACATAATAAATGACACTGATCGACCATTAGATTCTGACAAACATGTTTTAAAAAAAATTTAATCGTTGTAACCTTTAAACCCAAACGTAATACGCACCTTGTCTTGTAATCTCGTCATAATGACTGCGGTAGCTTCAGTGTCGAATTGCGGTCTGCCCGCTCGTCCCACCATTTGTAATATGGTGCTAATGCTATACTCCTATGAGATTTGATACCTATTAGTCTTTAGACCTCGGAGAAACAAAAAGTGGAGTCCCCTTGGCCCCAAATTATTTTCCAAATATCATCAAGATCATGATATTTAATGTAATCATGTTTGTACAAAGTATTGTTGGTAAAGGAAGACGCGAAAAAAATATGAAAAGAAAGTTGTTTACTGTTTAATGTTTACTAGTCTGTATTAAATATTTTTTCCAAAGTCTCTATTGTGGGGGCCCCTCTCTTGTGAAAGCCCCAGGCTGTAGCCCCGGTTGCCCTCCCTTAAATTTGGCCTTACCTAGTAGCGCAAATATCTTCAAAATTCATCTAGTGCCCGTATACGAAATAAGTATAGTATACATTAATATGTTTTAAGCTGGCTCTTTAACTAAAATATCGAAAGGAAACCTGCATTTTCTGGACGAAATTTTGTGACATGTATATGGAGCACTAGCGTCATTGAGCAGTATGACGAATTTAGCTCCAATCCTTCACATTCATAGGAGAAACCATGCGAAATTTTCCCACAAATTCCGAAATTTTCGACAAACTTCTCAGAGAAATTTCCAAAAGTCTTTGAAAGTCTTTGCATAAATAAAAAAATCTGAAAAATGCTGAGAAAATCTAAAAAAATGTCAAATATTGTCTGAAATTTCGGAATTTGTGCGAAAATTTCGCACGGCAACATGCAAAAGTCCAGAAGTAGGATGTTCATGGGATATTATATATATACTATACGTTTACAGGATATAAAAAAAGATTCATCAAATGTGTGACTGGTGCATAAAAAAGAACATGGATTTCAGATTTATTATTTTCGAGATAACATTTGTCGTGGGAAAATAGCGCAACGCATGGGTTTATTGACAAACTGCAACCGCAGAAGTAGCCTGGCAATTGTTCCGTATAATAATTGTGACCCCTTTTTTATATTACACAATTACTGATTGGTATGTTTCATTATAATTTTATAGGTTTTCTTTTCTTTTTTCAGTTTTTGTTCTTTGATGTCAAAATTTTATCTTAAACATATTCTATAGAGCTGTTTAATGTCAGTTGTATTTTACTGCTTGCCAGAAAACTTCTTTAATATACCTTAATATACTTATATGCGCCTTTAATATATCTTTGTTGTTTTTTTTTTGTTCTATTTTTGGGTTATTATTAAAGACAGATATTTTATTTTGCTGTTTGCCACTCTAACTTTGTAACGTTCCCCGAAATTGGTGAGTATTAGAAATAAGTACCTGATATGCTCCATTGACATACTGTTGAGTATTCTTGATAATAACTAGATGTGCCGGTAGATTAACACCCATGGCTGTGCAGAAATAATAAAATATTTTTTAGTAACAAGACATAAAAGACTTTGACTCAAAAAATTTAAAATTAGGAATATTTTTCTTTATTATTTTATTGCTAACATTTTATTAAAATGCAGCAAATATTTGTGAACCTGAGATTTATGAATATTTTGCTATTTTAGAATTAAACTGTAATATTTATTTTTTATTTAATGTGTTGAGTCTTTACGAGTAAACTGAAAGTAATACACTAATGTCGTGCAGTGAAAGGATTTACGTGTTTAAATCCACAAAATACGGAAGCTGTTTTATTTAGGAATATGATCAAAATGCAACGGTTTCCGTTTTTCAAACAATCTTTTGGAGACGTCACGTCTCGTCTCAGACTTTCTTATCTATGATCGGGGAGATTATGGGATACCAAAATGTGGCACATTGCTGCATTTAATTTATACCAATCTAAAATTTATTTGATATACAATAAGACCTATAATACTTTAATTTATTTGTTTATATTTAGTTGCATTCTTGGGTAAATGATTAGCGAATGTATTTTAGCTTTAAGCGAGTGCGTCGTGTCCAAAGCACGAGGTCGAAGACGTGATGTGCGTTATCCTTACGGTACTGACTATCAACGAATCTTTAGGAAACTGAACTGTTCTCGGTAACGGGATTTCGGTTTAGTTGTTTATACTACATTTGATTATGTCATTGAGTTATATCATCCAATGAATCGAAGGAATTGGGTGAAGTTGGAAGGTAGTTGTAAAATTTTTATAAAATAATATAATCTCACATCCATTTAAATGTATCTTTTATGTAACTAACTTCATGTTTTTGATTTAAAAAATCTCTACTGTTCTGTGTAGATATAGAACGCGAAAATCAATATCAGACGTTCGAGGATTCAAATCTGGACAAGCATGGGTGAGAACAAAGAAACAAAACACAATGGTAGGTGCATGTTCCAATACTACAGAAGCTCTAATACCTCAGAGGATAAGACGACTTGTAGTAGTTTCAGTGTTACGGTAAAATACAAATAAAATCAAAACTTCGTTTAAAACGTAACTTTACTAAGATTCTAAATATTCTAATGTCCGCCCCTTACAGGGGTATACTCGTATCTTCGGAACCGTATAATAGGTAGGTATACATTGTACGTACGTACATTGTACGAGCAAGACGCAATATATTTACGGACGGATGCGAGAGTGACCGAGACAGGTAGTAAAAGGTATAATAAAGGTAATACAGGTACCATAGACAGTATTTTTTACAGAATATTTAGAACCTAGTAAAATGAAATAAAGTTAAAACCTAAATGGATCCCATATAAATGTATGGGTAATTATTAAATATAGAGAATCTTGAAAGTAACTTAAAATAATATAAAATGAATAAATACAGTACAGACTTTCAATTTATTTACCTAAAGTAGTTGTAGTGATAAGTATGGGAAGATCTCTATTCCGGAAAGCATGTTCTATGTTCATCCGCTCTTCGAAAAGTAATCCAGCGTGGTGACACCCGACACCACTCATTACTAATGACTAATTTAGTGAGAAGAAAATATTTTAATAAAAATTTAAGTAAATAGGAAGAAGAAAAAAAAACAGAATATGTTTACTAGACTAATCTCATTATTTTAAAACTAGATGACACCAGTAACTTCGTCCGTGTTGCTTGTTTTATAAGTATACCAATGGTCCACCCCGGCTGCGCCCGGGGTATGTATATGTACCTAAACCTTCCTCATGATTTATTCTATATATTGGTGAAAACTGCATCAAAATCCGTGGTGTAGTTTTTGAGCGTATCTCGAACATAGAGACGCAGCGGAGGACTTTGTTTTATAATATGTAGTGATTTACACTAATAGAAACACAGTTCTGTATTTATTAATTTATGTAAAGACTGAGAATTTCAAGAGATTATGACACGTTAATCCCTTCTCCTTCCCTCCCAATTTTTATTAAAGTATTAGAATTACACTGTTTCATAAAATTATTGAACAAAAAACCTCTTATTTATTGTAACGTACCTGAATATATTGTTAATAAATAGGACAGGCTTAGACTAAGAAACATTGTAGGTTAGACCGGGTACGATTGAAACACAGGACGGTTGAAACAACACGATCTATTTCTCGCAAACCGTTGGCGGGACGGTAAAGAGTCCAAGGAGAGAACGAAGCGGACGACAGGTCTGAACACGAACCATTGTGGTTCGTGTTGCGTTGCCCTCCACGGACGTTAGCTGTTTTTAGAAGGCTTTATTGTGTTTTGTTAACCAAAAGTAAGTATTTTAGCTTGGAGAGTTTTCCAATTGTTATTGTTCTTATTTAAGTGACAGTATTGAGTGTGTGTTTTTGCTCGAAATTAAAGTCATGGAATATTATATCGTGACTAGCTTTTATTTGTCATTATTTTCACCATCACTATAACTGTTTTTCAGCTGAAATTGGAGATGGGGACGGTAGAAACAAATGTTTTGGGTACGGTTGAAACATTGTATTTCCTTTTTCTGGTTTTCTAGATGCCAAGACTACGTGGAAGAAAGACTTTGAGAGGACTAATAGACCTGTAGAAGTTCAAAGAAGATTTTGAGGAGATGAAAGAGGGAGATTCCTTACGAAAAGTGATACAGAAGCACGGAGTCAGCCATTATTTGTTCCCAAGGTATATTCGATATCAAGATGCCTCTGGCGAGCAAGAAACTCAAGATATAAGGATTAGGGATAAAAAAGCACACAACTGCGTTTTTTATGAAGAGCAAGAGCTTTCAAAGTACTTAATGCGATATGTAGATATAAATTAGATCTACCTAAGAAAGTGGTAAATAAATTGGCCTATGAACTTACAGTTAAATATTATTTATCACGACCTCAGACTTGGGTTGGCAAGGAGCTAAAAAACTTTTTCGTCTACGAGCTGGCAGGTGGGAAATGGTTTCAGAGGCTTATGAGAAGAAATCCGGAACTAACTCTAATCGCAGTGCAAGCTTCAAGCAAGATTAAAAATACCGTAACAAGTATTTAAAATATTGAACATCCATTATTATTGCCAGAGTTGTTTATTTATTCTTTGAGTTTAAATAAATAGTTAATAAAACATATTATAATATCATTGATGTATACATCGATGTATAATATTATATTTTGTACTATTCGCATTATTTCAATTGACCCCAATCACTGTTTCAACCGACCCTGGTATAGGGCGATTGAAAGAAATCGTTTTTTTATTATTATTTGATTTACTATTAAAAATAACACATCTTAAACTTAAGTCACATTACCCATTAGTAGACAGAAACATGCTCTTTTATTAAACACACATTTTTCATTGCTCGGATAATAAATAGCAAGACTATGGACGATATAAGCAAAATTGTTTCAACCGTACCCAGTCTACCCTATAAATTAAATCACAAATATTAATTGTGTTTAATATTAAGTAGAACAAAATGTTAGCCTAAAAATTTAGATTGTAAGAGTTCGTAAATTCTAGGAAAATAACAAAATGTAATGAATGTAGAAATAAAATATAATTGATAATGATAATGAATGAAAGAAGAAAATTGCTATGAAGTACGAAAGTGCGAGGAGCATGAATACGAGAATTAGTATGAAAGAGTCGACACTAAATTTAATGTAAGTAAAGACTCTGCCAACGGTAGAGGTAGTATAAAAAAAACTTACCTGAATTTTCTTATTCTTTATAGTAGACGCCAATGCTGTCAATTTCATCCTCTGTTCTGCGCTAAAGCTAACCGTAATCTCTTTTGACAAGGTCTCAGCAGTTAAGATTACACCTTTTCTTGTATTGCAGAATATCTAAATATTATTAAAATTATATAATTTGGATTAATGGCTATTAATATTTTCCAATACCATACCACGGATGATTTAGCAAATACGTAGAACGGAAAAGACGCCGCATATGTTAAAGAATTTATTTTAAGAAGTAGATTTTTCAACGATGGTTTCCATCCCCAAAGTATTATGAGTTTAATACAGATCAGTGTGCTATAGCTATTTAACTATAAACTTTATTCATCATTAGTTAAATTTTAAACTTTGACACTTGTGGTTTTCAAATATATCTATGGAATGGTAATACGAGTATATACTAAGATATATTTTTTTTCTAAATGTTCTATATAATATATTACCAAAACAACGTTTTACAAAATCACTTTCAAGATTTAACTTTAGTACCTATACATTTTTATTTTGCTACTTAATTATCTACTGTATAGGACAATAAATATAGTTTAAAGTATTTGAATAATGACGAGGTCCTCTAAAATTGATACAAATTATATTTAAGACAAACAAATAAGAAGTATATAATTACCAAAGTCGGTTTTCCATTGTGATATTTCTGGATGATAGGCCAAAGTTTATAATTGAGGATTATATCGAATTTAAATATGCTAGTACCTTCTGCACAATGATACCCTTCTACGACACGTTTTAGTTTCACTGGACGACATTCATCACCGAATCTGGTCATAACAAGGTGTGCAATATTTAATTAATCTGACTGGGTGAGACTATAATAAATTCAATTTCGAGAAATAAAAAAGTCTTTTAGTGTAAATGTGCACAACCAGAGTAGTAATATTCTGTAGTACTATATCAGCTTGTAAACCACCCACTGCTGAGCGAAGGTCTCTTCTCCATATAGAAAATGGGTTAGAGCTAAATCCACCACGCTGCTCCACTGCGGGTTGGCAGATGATTTCCCTAACATGGGTAACGATCGTTATCAAGTGCCTATGATAACAACGGGGATCGACGGCTTTACGTGCTATCCGAGGCACGGTGGGGAGACCCACAAGGACATACACCCAGACCGGAAACAAATATTTGTACAAATACAAATATCTGTCCCGAGCGGGAATTAAACCCGCGACCGCCGGTGCGCAGCTTTGAGACAACTATTAGCATCGCTATAACAGTATATTGTATATGTATTAATTGTTTGTATATTTAATATAAGGATTGTTACTAATTTTATTATCTTATATTGCCTTTCTTGAAAATGAATTTTCTCAATTTCCGATTTTGTATACCTACAAACGTCCGCTCTTGTACGATCTAAGGTTGACTGGTAGAGAATGCTTTTAGCAAAGCTCGCATTTTGTACAATACAATATTGTGTTGTGCAATAAAGTGTTAAAAAATAAACATAATGTCGCACTTGCCGACTCTAATATGTTACATAATAAAGAAAGCTAAGAAAGTTTTTTTATAAATTTCTTTTCTAGATAAACGGATTTGATTTACCCTTATCACTATTAACATGTCCCTTATCGTGCGATTGGTAATTTTTTTCTGAAAATTATTTATTTGTAAAAAATTCCAGTTATGTAACTTACTTGTAATAAACGGCCTGTCGATCTTTAGTTCCGAGCCAGGCGGCTACGTCTTCTGGGTTACTCACAGTGGCTGATACTGCTATAAACCTTATTCTAGCCACTGATGTAGTAGTAGTACTAGATATTGGAACTGTTCCTTGGTATTGCGCTTTAAGTTTTTCTATACGGTGAGCCGATTGAACTGATGACTGAGTTTATGAAGGAAAAATACTTGGTATAATGAGAATTCGAGAGGAAAAACTTTGGTATTGGTGTACCCAGCGGCGTAACTACCGGAGGGGTAGATGGTGCCTTGCACCGGGGCCCCCAAGCTCAGGGGGCCCTCAGAATCTGACCAACAAACTATAAATTGAACTATAAAAATTTGCTTGCGTGTAGAACCTAGACGGACCCTACAGTGCATGACAAAGAACAGATGATAAAGTAGCTGTGCACTTTTAAAATATTTAAATATAACTATATATATTTTGGCTTGTATTGATAAAACTTAAACAGTTTAGTCGGGGCCCTAGTTTATTTTTTGCACCAGGGCCTTTGGTTACCTAGCAACGCTATTGGATGTATAATACAGGTAGTATTATCTTTCTGTTAGGATAAGCAGAATACCCAGAAAAAATACCTACGTATCGAGATACAAGTATTTATTATATACATACGAAGGTTTAATACGTCGTAATAAAATAATTTAACATTAAAATTATTTAAAAAAATGTGTATCACTCTGTCTTTTTTAATCTTTCTTTTTTTCAGTCAGCTCTCATGATTTTATTCACGTTGACATAATTTGAAACCCGATAGCTATCATCATACTAAGTTTACGAAAATCGATTTAGCACTTTTCGAGATTTGTTCGTTTATAATTGTATATAAAAATAGAGAATCAAACTAAAAAATAAAAGATAATGTATAGGAATATCGGCTAAATATTCCTAAAATACTACATACTTTGTTCTATGGTTTAACCCGTGTATGTCAAATTAAATAAATCGTGAACTATCCCCGTAGGTACCTTGTTTGAACACAAACGGTTTATAAGTATATTTATAGTAGTTTTATCATCACATACATACACACACCTACATACACACGCACGCACGCATACGCACGCACGCACTCACACGCGCACGCAGACACAACACACAAACAAATACATTCTGTACATCTATACATTCATCCCTTCGATCAATAATAGATTATTGATCGAAGATTCATCCTCAAAAAATTTCGGGTTTATAATATTTTTACGAGCTTACTTCAATCGTCTTCATCCTACTAACGACAGCTTCTAACACCGGTCCGCGTAGTTCGTCATTTAGTATATGAACTTCATCAATTAGGAACAATTTTATAACTTCAACTAATGACCTGTGGTCTTTCCACCTACGGGTCAACATGTCCCACTTTTCCGGAGTTGTTATTATTATCCTAACAATATATTTAGTATTTTAAAATTTAATTTGAAATATGTGTGTTTATTGTACCCGTGATCAGCCGACCTAGCATGCTCGCACGACAAAATTTTGTCTACCCCTTTCCTCGTATTATCTCTCTATGTCTACAGTAGCTAACATGCGTGCACGTGATATTTATTTAATTAAGATTTACACTACACTAAAACTTTTATTGATCATTAAGTTATTATTATTATTAGTGATCATTAAGTTAAAACTTAATGATATATCCTGTATCACGTTCACGCATGTCAGCTACTGTAGACATAGAGAGATAATACGATAAGAGTGGTAGACAAAATTTTGTCGTGCGAGCATGCTAGGCCGGCAGGGCGCTTCACGGTTGCATGCGCGAGCGATCCCGTGGCGCTCCATTACGACGATGAGGGCACCGCTGGGTTTTAGCCGGTATTCTGGCACGTTCTGCGTGCCAGCGAGTCCCACATACCCGCCGCCTCTCCGCGGCGGGATGCGTAAATACATTTTCCAGCGATTAAAAAAAAATGAAATATCGGGAACTCAGAATGATTCGTGATTCTGTGGTAAAAATCTCGGTTTATGTCTTAATAATAACCTTTCTTTCATTGATTCTTTGGTTTAAGATATGACAATGTTTTTAATATATTAATTTTGTTTTTAAAGACTTTTTTTGGGTTATAATAAAGGATCATATACTTTTATTTAATGTAATATGTAATAAGGTAATTAAATAAAATAAACATCTCACACTCAACGGCTTCCAGTAGGTTAAGAATCTTGTATCGGGGGTCCCGGAAACACACAAATCAAATATAAAAGCCCAGACCATAACAAACACCGCTATGGTCTATACAATGTGTCGTGAGTGTGACGTTTATGATAACAAACCGAACCGTTGACAAACAACCAAAACGACAAACACCCGGACCAGAAACAAATATGTCGGCGAAAAAAAACATCAACTCCGAGCAGAAATCGAACCAGCGACTGTTAGCGTTAATGGAATTTACGTCGTCACTATACCAAAACGGTACCACCGTTTTCCAGAATTGTGGTCAACCTACCGACTTGTTTGTTGGATATTTATTATTAGTATAAAAACAATACCAAAACCAGTCAAAATGTAATTTCAATACCCGAGTCGAAATTTAGGAACGATTTAGCGCCGCTTACGGTAGGACTTATGTCGGACCTATGAGCTCAAAGTCGGTCTTAGCCGTGGTCTTAGCCCATATTAAATTAGGTCCGATTTAGCACGGAAACATGGGACAAATTTCCGTTTTTTCCAGTTTACGACTAAAATCGGATCTAAATGAAATAAAAATTAGCGCCTATAGGCACTAAGTCGGACTATTGGGCTCTAAATCGGTTCTATCGGACTTAAGGGGGCTATGTCGGCTTTAAATTTCGACTCGAGTAACTATTAGTTCACCAGCAAATATTCAAATACTAATATAACCTGTATGGCTTTAATTGTGGGAACTCAACATCTGTATCACCGGTCACTTCAATACATAACAGTCCCAGTTTGTTGAATTTTGGATACCATTCTGTGAGCCTTTCCGTACATAGAGCCTTTACTGGAGCCACTAAAAGTTCACAAGTAATAGAAATCGGTCAAAACAATTTTTAGCCCAAAAATATAGGTATACTTGTATAAACCACTTTCTAGGTTATCCAATAATTCTATATTGTTTTAATAATATGTTATGATTAGAAATCATATATAGATATAACATATCAAATATGTTATGATTAGGAAAAAAGAAAAAAATTACAAACATAAATAAAATAATGCACTCATAAAACGAATACTCGTTTTTCAATAGATGTGAGACTAACTTATTAAACACCGTCAAAATAATATCCATAAAATTAATATTACATCAAAACAAAAGCAGTTAAATTACTAAAAATCACTAACTGTATATAATTTTAAAATCGTCAGTGTAATTATTATCTTCTAGTTCCATTAGCAAATGTACTATAGCCATTTCAAACACAACGGTTTTACCAGAACCAGTAGGAGCACATACGACCATAGATTTGTCTGTAACAAATATTTTGTGGTAAGAAATAATACAATACTAACCCCTTATGAAAATTACATAGCACATTTTTTTTAAATTATGATTTACTATGTCACTTATTATGTTTTAATTAAAGAAATTACAATATTTATAATTTAGTAGTAATAAAATAAATTACATTCATCTTCATATGGACTCTAAATATATATCCTTTTTTTCAATCGGGTAACTAATAAAAAAATTACAATTGAAAATTTCTATTCACCTGTATACAAAGCATCCTCAATAACACTCGATTGTACCAAATTAAAATATGGGTAAGAGAAAACGTGTCTATACTTGGGATCTGAAACGTAAGAAGTAGTAAATACCCAAAAGTAACGCATTTACAATATACAGATATAATATTTTTACATAAAGGTACCTATTTCTTCAATGCTTCGAAAGTTTCCCTTCTGGCCAGTTTTCTTTTGTGGTCGATTCTGCACCGTTACAAGAACTTCCTGAGAGTTATTTGATGATGGGAATGAAATAGGTGGTGAATTGGCTATTTCGTCGTCTGCAATATCTGTAATATTGTGACTAAAAAAAGAGTTATTAAAATAATTGCATACGGTACCTACATAATAGAATCATCAGATTACCAAAACAAAAAAAAAAAAAAAAAAAAAATTGGTGCGCGACATAATTTGAAAATAAGTATCGTTTGAAATTTATCTTGATATAAAAATGTATTTAATTAAATACTTACATTTGGTCTGACATATTCAATAGAATAAAACAGTCTTGTTTATTAAAATATTACAAAATATTATTCACAAAAACTTTTTAAAATTGTATTTGTTTCAAACTTAAACGCGCGAAAAATAATTATAGCGTACAGATTAATAATAGTCTTTGAGTATTTTTTTTTTTTAGTGTAATTAATTTGCAAGGAACTTATATACAAACTTACATATTTGTTATGATATAAATTCTTTGTTAATTTGAGATTTTGTATTTATAATCTGACATATGAAAATTGAACTAGAGTTAATTATGGAACTTTAAGTTCGGAAGATTACAAATATTATTATTTAGCAGGTAGGTGTAGTAGTTACTTAGGGATATATAAACTTCATGTCAGGGCGTTATGGTGGTATGCGAAAGCGATCCCATGGCGCCCCAATACGGAGCCGACGGAATCGATGGGTTTTGGTGGGTATTCGACATGCCAGACTGACATGCAGACCTGGCGTCCGCGAGTCCCACATACCCCCGTCTCACGGCGGGATGCGTAAGCGTAAATGCATTCCACATCGTTAAAAAAAGGGATATAGGTACCTACTTCATACTAAGTTTTTTTTTAATTTCGGGCTGACTGACCCGTTGGCGCAGTTTGCAGTGACCCTGTTTTCTGCCCCAAGGGTTGTGGGTTCGATTCCCGCCCCGAGTCTGGGTGTAATATATGTTTTTTTAAATATGTATTATTTATATGTAGGTATATTTATTTAAAAAAAATGTATATCAGTCAGCTGTTACTTTTTTTTTTTTTGACGCTGGGAAATACGTTTACGTATCCCGCCGCCCGAAGGTGACGGGTATGTGGGATTCGCTGACTGCGAAGTCAGAATACCCACTAAAACCCAGCGGTGCCCTCGTCGTCGTACAAGGACGCCACGGGATCGCTGTCGCATGCCACCATGACGCCCCGACAGTCGGCTGTTACCTAAAACACAGTCATTAAGTTGCCTACCTTAGGAACAGACGACCTTGTGTGTGTGTTAAACATATTTATTTTATTAATTTTTTTATTTTATTTTCCACATTGATTCAATGATATGGTTGTAATGTCGGTATGTAAATTTTAGTTACAAGTATCTTAAATGCTTCACACACTTCACACTTAGGGTTGCCACCTCTCCGGGTTTGCTTGGTGGATCTCCGGGCTCCGGGTTTAACATCGAAATCTCCGGGTCAGACGGGCAGTGGCAGTGAAGCGATAGCCGACCATCACGGCGCGGGGCGAGACTTAAACCAAGTACGAGAGTTCGTACAATCTAGTGATTCAACATCACCTGTTGATTTAAAATGGTGTCAGTTATTCAAACTCGAGGTGACTTTCCTTCACCGAACTGCCAAAAATAATCGTATTTTTTACACTAATCCTTATAAGCAATGCTTTTGTAGAGCGCGTCTTTTCTTTAATGTGAAATTTGTAGACAGACGAGCGAAACTACGTGTCAGTGGTCATGGTGAAGGTAGAGTTAATTGTAAAGATTAATTACAAATATGAAATGCCGAGAATTTTTGAAAATTTTGAAGAAACCTGAACAAGAAAATATACTTAAACAATCCCTTCAAAATAAAAAAATATTGTTTTAAGCTGGTCCAAGTTAGCCTAGCACTAGTTAGGTCTTTTATTTATATATCCCAAGGGAGTTTCTGGTCTCCTACTGGGCGCGACCCCCCGGGTGGCGGATGGGGGAAGCCACTCGAATGCCTCGCGAGTGGTCGGGGTCTTCGGACCCCCGTGGACCAAAACCAGCGGGAGGGGAGCGAAAGCGCAGGAGGGGGATGACTCGCTCTCCCCTTCCACCTGAGGGCGCGAAAGCGCGATGGTGCGCCGGGGCCATAGTCTTGCGCTGTGGCCACCCCAGTCATGGTCGGCTTTACGTTGACCGTGGCTACCCCGGGCGCGGCCAGCGATGGTTTTCTAGCTGTCGCTGGCTGTGGCGGCCGGACAGCATGGCTGGTGGCAACAGTGATTGCCGTCGGTCAGGTATCCAAACCGGGGGTGGTGTGTCCAAGAAGGTGCCGACGCTTGGAGCACTGGGGCGGTGGTGGTGTGTTTGGCACGGTGGTGCGGACGGTGAGGGAGTGGCGCCGAGAGGGCGCGGAGACAAGAGGGGCGCGAAAGCGCAACGGTGCGCCGGGGCCATGGTCTTGCGCTGTGGCCACCCCAGTCATGGTCGGCTTTACGTTGACCGTGGCTACCCCGGGCGCGGCCAGCGATGGTTTTCTAGCTGTCGCTGGCTGTGGCGGCCGGACAGCATGGCCGGTGGCAACAGTGGTTGCCGTCGGTCAGGCATCCAAACCGGGGGTGGTGTGTCCAAGAAGGTGCCGACGCTTGGAGCACTGGGGCGGTGGTGGTGTGTTCGGCACGGTGGTGCGGACGGTGCGGGTGTGGCGCCGAGAAGGTATAGTATCGTTCGCATGTATAGCAGGCAAGTTAAGCAGAGACAAAGAAAACGAATACTATCATAAAAACAGTTATTATATTGTCATAAAGCACAGAAGGAGAAAAGTACAAAAGAATAAAGCAACACAGTAGACAGAAAGCAGTAAGCTAAGGTTTAGGCTAACAGGAAAACGAAAATATGGAAAATATAGCGAGTTCAAAATAACGGTTAATTAGAAGCGCGCGCGCGGCCTTCCGGCGTCGTATCTAAATGTCGACTGGCGAGACGGTGAAAACCGAGCGCGCACGATTGATGCGTTCGGGCACCTTCGAGTGGCACAGCTGCAGCGAAGAAATCGGTCGAGTAACGGTAATTTTATTTATCCGTCTGCGCGGAGAGAAGTTATGTGGTAATTTAATTATTAACGCCACATCAGCCCCCCCGGAGACCGTTAAGGTCGATAAAAATCGGTGAAACGAACAAGACGTCCAGATTTTGTTCGATAATTGTTCGTAGTAGTAGGTGCTTGTGTCTTGAGTGCTACCTGTGTCTCGGAGTCGTTCAACTGGTAAGCTGGCTTTAGTCTGTCTATGGAGACGTTGGTATGCTTGCCTCTAATATCTATTTTGTAGAACTTGTCTCCACGTTCAATGACATTGAATGGTCCAGCGTACGGTGCTTGTAAGGGTTTCCGTACAGCGTCTTGACGGAGAAAGACTTGCGACGATAACGATAAATCCTTGCTGACAAAAACTGGAGTAGAGCCATGATGGATGACAGGCGTAGGCTTCAGTTTGCGTATATTAGCGCGTAGACGGGAGAGAAAATTTGAGTAGTCGACGACTTCTGTAGGCGAGCTATGGAAAAATGCTCCTGGCAAACGTAAGGTTTCTCCATACACCAATTCAGCTGATGATGAGCTGATGTCCTCTTTCCATGCAGTACGTATTCCAAGCAGAACCAGTGGTATAACTTCGTACCAGTCGTCGTTGGAGTGACAAATTATCGCCGCTTTAAGTTGCCTATGGAATCTCTCGACCATTCCGTTCGCAGCTGGGTGATATGCTGTAGTCTGCAGGTGGTTGAAACCAATCAATCTTGAAAGTTCCCTGAACAGGTTTGCCTCAAATTGTTTACCTCGGTCCGTAGTTATCTTCTCAGGACAGCCAAAGCGTGATATCCAGCCAGTGACAAAAGCGCTCGCCACTGTGTCAGCTTTTATGTCGCGAAGCGGCATTACTTCCGGCCAACGTGTAAATCTGTCCACTGCCGTGAGACAGTATCTGAAGTCGTGTGATACTGGCATGGGACCTATGAGGTCTATGTGTACATGACTAAATCTGTTCGACGGAGGAACAAATGTATGTACCGGGGAACGAGTGTGTCGGGAAATCTTAGAACGCTGACAAGAGAGACAGCTACGTGCCCAACTGCTGCAGTCCTTCTTGATCTGTGGCCACACGTAACTTTGAGTTATCAGCCTCACTGTAGCCTTCACTCCTGGATGACTCAATCCGTGAATGCTTTCGAAAGCTTGTCGACGGAACGGCGGCGTCAGGTAAAGTCGGGGTGATGCGCAGGAAACGTCGCAGTATAACATCTTACCGGAACCAGAAACTTGTATCTTCTGTAAGTCCAGTGAAGAGTCGTTGCTTTGTAGCAGTTGCTGAAGTTCGTCGTCCTCTTGTTGCGAGCGAGCTAAAGCGTCGAAATCTATTGCTGCTGAGATAGCTTCCACGCGAGAGAGAGCATCGGCTACTACATTGTCGTCTCCTGCAATGTGTTGTAAGTTCGTTGTGAACTGTGACACGAAATCAAAATAGCGAAACTGTCGCGGTGAGCAGTTTTCCGAAGCTTTCTTGAAGGCGGAGACAATTGGTTTGTGGTCCGTAAATATGGTGAATGTTTTGCCTTCAACCATATGTCTAAAATATTTAACGGCTTCGTATATGGCCAATAATTCCCTATCGAAAGGACTGTACTTCCTTTGGGCCGTACTGAGCTTCTTCGAGTAAAACCCAAGAGGTTGCCATCCAGAGTTTACTCTCTGCTGTAGTACAGCTCCAATAGCGTTATCCGAAGCGTCTGTAAAAAGTGCTAATTCTGCTGTTGGATCTGGATGCGCTAGAAGAGTGGCCTCAGCTAAACTCCTTTTACAAGCCAAAAATGCTTCTTCTAGTTCTGCTGTCCAGGTTATAGGGGTACTAGGCTTCACGGTTGTGCCGGAAAGAAGCTTATGCAGAGGCGCTTGATTTCTAGCTGCTCTTTGCATGAAGCGCCTATAAAAGTTGAGCATGCCTAGAAATCTGCGAAGTTCTTTGATGGTTTTGGGTTGCGGGTAATTTTGAATAGCCTCGACCTTTTGTGGTAACGGCATTGTGCCTTCGGCTGACACGACATAGCCTAGGAATTCCACTTGAGACTCACCGAACAAGCTCTTTGATGAGTTTACCACTATTCCGTGATCCTGTAGTCGCTGGAAGATTTGCCTCAGGTGTTCCAGGTGTTCGGTTTCTGTGCGAGAAGCCACCAGCACGTCATCTATATAAGGAAAACAGAATTCCAGGTCTCTTAAAATTTCATCCATAAACCGCTGAAATGTTTGAGCTGCATTGCGAAGTCCAAAACTCATAAATGGAAACTCAAACATTCCAAACGGGGTCGTTATAGCTGTTTTTGGTATGTCGTCAGGGTTTACAGGTATCTGATGATATGCACGAATCAGATCAATTTTGCTGAAGACGGTACATCCAAAAAGGTTATGAGAAAAATCGCCAATGTGCCGAACCGGGTATCGGTCAGGTATGGTACGTGCGTTTAACGCTCGATAATCGCCGCACGGTCGCCATTCATTGTTTTTCTTCGTAACCAGGTGTAAGGGCGATGACCATGGGCTATCAGACCTTCTAGCAATACCTGTTCTTACCATGTCTTCGAATTCACGAGTAGCGATGCGGAGTCGATCCGGTGCCAGGCGGCGAGGTCTGCTGAACACTGGTGGTCCTGGTGTAGTTCGGATATAGTGGAGCGTATTGTGCTTAATTTTTCGCATTGACAGGTCTCCAGCCGGACGAGTGATATCCGGAAACTGTGAGAGCAAGTCATGGTAACGTGAAGTACCTGTAACAGATTTAATATGGCACAAAGCATGTGATGCAGGTCGAGCGATAGCACTAAGCGAAGTAATGTTGTCTATTAAGCGGTGGTGTCTGGTATCTACTAATAGATTGTAGTGCGATAAAAAGTCTATGCCTATTATAGGTTTTGTGACATCCGCTATAACAAAACGCCACACAAATGCACGCCTAAGTCCAAAGTCCAACGTTAAAGTTAACCAACCGAATGTATTAATCGTTGAACCGTTAGCTGCGAAAAGTTTATAGTCAGTTTTTACAAACCTTTTATCACGTACATATTTGTGTGGGTAAACACATAAGTCTGAACCGGTATCAATTAAATATTGCACTTTTGTCTTACGGTCTGTTACAAACACACGGCCACCAGCAACACTATCGCAGTCACGCGCTGCCGTCTTCACTGACTGCTGGATCCGTTTCCCTGACGAAATGTACACGGGTCACGACACTTCGTTGCCCGCTTGCCGAACCGCCGATGATACCAGCAATGCCCCGAGCGAGCACTAGAGCGGCTCCGGGACCGATGACGCCAACGCGGAGACTGTGCTCGCTCCCTTGAGCGCGAGCGCGAAGCGGAGGTCAGCGCCGCAACCTGCCGTGACAGGTCATCAATGCGCTGGGTAAGAAGATCGATCGCAGTTGACGAGCCTTGAATCGCTGTCGTCGGTGTCGATGTTGTCGTGGACGTCGCAGCCACTTGGGGTTGGAGGGCGATCTCGTGAATCTTGTCCACGATCTGGGCCACTGTATTCAATGGTAACTCTGCCTGGGCCGCTATGATAGCCTGTATATGGTTAGGTAAGCGACTTATCCACAGCGACCGAATAAAGTCGTCGGGTACCTCTGCTCCTGCCAGGTTCTGTAGGTGCCGTAAGAACTGGGACGGCTTTCTATCGCCTAATTCTTCGTGAGTCAACAATTGCCGCACGCGTTGTTCTTGCGAAGCCGATAAGCGAGAAATTAACTCGGTTTTTATTTTGTCGTATTTCTTGTCCGTCGGCGGGTTATTAATAATGTCTTTCACTTCACACACGTATTTGAAGTCCAAGTTCGCAATTACGTGGTAAAATTTAGTAGCATCGGCCGTTATATTCGAAAGAGCAAACTGGCTTTCTAATTGGGCGAACCATAACTCCGGTTCGTTTGGCCAAAATGGCGGCACCTTAACACCAACACGATGCACTTCGTCCGTCAAGTCTTTAAGTCCGCTCTTAGCCATTTCGCGAGCTAAAGATAAGCGCGTTACACTATAACACTATGAAACACTGCTGCTATGAATCGTCGGGGTCACCACTATAGTATCGTTCGCATGTATAGCAGGCAAGTTAAGCAGAGACAAAGAAAACGAATACTATCATAAAAACAGTTATTATATTGTCATAAAGCACAGAAGGAGAAAAGTACAAAAGAATAAAGCAACACAGTAGACAGAAAGCAGTAAGCTAAGGTTTAGGCTAACAGGAAAACGAAAATATGGAAAATATAGCGAGTTCAAAATAACGGTTAATTAGAAGCGCGCGCGCGGCCTTCCGGCGTCGTATCTAAATGTCGACTGGCGAGACGGTGAAAACCGAGCGCGCACGATTGATGCGTTCGGGCACCTTCGAGTGGCACAGCTGCAGCGAAGAAATCGGTCGAGTAACGGTAATTTTATTTATCCGTCTGCGCGGAGAGAAGTTATGTGGTAATTTAATTATTAACGCCACAAAGGCGCGGAGAAATGAGGGGGAGATTTTTCCCCCCATTCGGTGGCAGGAGCTGGCGGGTTCGCTCGTCCGCTCTGTGCGGGGGGCGCGTGGTGCGCGGGCCGCCTGGGTTGAGCCTGGCTCCTTGCAGTTCTTGTGGGGTTGTCTGGGTGCAATCCGACGGCGGGGGTCGGGTCGCTCAATGCTGGTTATCTTCTGCTCTGCGGAGGAGAGCCGGTGGCGAGTGGCCCGGCTTCGGTAGTTGGGCCGCTCCTGGTACCTCTCTGCCTCGGCAGAGAAGACCGGTCGAGTGGCTACAATTACATGGAGGGGCCGACGGGCCTGCGCCGGGGCGTCATGGCGAATGCGAAAGCGACCCCATAGCGTCCCACTACGGCGCGCGACGTAATCGATGGGTTTTAGTTAGGGTATTCGGCCTGCTGGGATTGACGTGCAGCCCTGGCGTCTGGCCGCGAGTCCCACATACCCGCCGCTTTTGTGGCGGGATGCGTAAATGCATTTCCCATCGTTAAAAAAAAAAAAAAAAAAAAAAAAAAAAAAAAAAAAAAAAAAAAAAAAAAAAAAAAAAAAGGTCTTTTATATATTTTTTTTTTTTTACCTTCCGTCTGGTGCAGGTGCTTTCCGGACATGGGTGCTTCGGTAAGTATCTGCACAAAATCGCCAGGCGCCAGAGGATACAGCGCTCCATACGCTTGAGGTGTGTGCCACCTGGGAACCGCAGCGTCGCGCACTTTCAGCGGTCCTCGGGCAAGATCTCTCACTGCCGAGCGTCGTAAGCGCTATACTCGACAGTGAGAGATCGTGGCAGGCGGCGGTCTCGTTCTGCGAAGAGGTAATGACGCAGAAGGAGACTGCGGAGCGGACTAGGGAGGACGACGCCTCTGCTGACCCGCTCCGACGCAGACGCACGGGGGTAAGGAGGAGACGGTTTGCCCACCTCCTCCCCCCTCGTAATAATGGGATCGCTGGCCGATAGTCGGGGGACTTCGGCCAACTTAATAGCGCGACCCCACATGTCTGAGGGGTGGCCTGTGTTGTGAGCAAGGCCGCCCCACCTTTGTCTCGGGGCCCCAGATGTTCGTCCGGGCCTACCACCGGGGCGAGGTGGAGAATGCTACGGCGACCCCATCCCACCCAGGCGGATGACTGATCACACGTGGGGTTTTTAGCCCGTGGGAGTCGGGTATATCCATTTCGGTGCCCCCGCGCCGGAGTGGTATCCATAATGGATTTTCCCCTCGTATAAAAAAAGGTCTTTTATATTTAATAAATACATTACCAGTAATAATTTACCATTACTTTTTACTTTAATTAATTAAATCACACTTAAAAATGTTTTATTTTATATATAAAAAACTCTTACTAAAGAAATTAACTTTATTTTTAAAATCTCCGGGTCTACTGTTTTTGAAAGGTGGCAACCCTAGACTCACACTTAGCCCCATAATCATTATATATATTGAAAGCTAATCTGGCAAGGCTTGCTTGTAAAATAGCTTGATTGATTTTACCTAGTAGTTTTTCGTTGTTACTCTTTCAGGTGTGAAAATAGGAAAGTGGCATTTTAAAAATATATATATTTTACGTGATAACGTCTTATAAATCTATGAACGCCGACTGCACGCACGAAAAGCATGACTCATTGTCACGTGCCCCGAGCGAGAGCGCGGAACAAGCGATAGAGAGGCATGATCATGCTAAGCTTTCGGCTTGTGACGCATCTATCTCTCTTCCACTCGATCGGCAGATGCGTCCGAGTAGAAGAAAAAAAAGATTTGAATTACCGAGTGTAAATAAATGTTAATTCAGTGATAATAATTCAATTCAATTCAATTCATAAAAGTATGCAATTTTTCATCAATGTTTTCTTAAGACATTATCACGTAAAATTATCGTCCATAAACCGACTTTACAGACAACCAATTTTTTACCAGCAACAAGGTAAAATACTATTCAAGCAAGCACAAAAGTATCAGATTCCACTTTTATATTAGACCATTCACGTAAACAAAAGAGACTAGAATTGATCTATAGAAAAGACATAGGTTATAATGCGAGACCTCATATAAGTTTGTTAACTCGCCAAAGGCTTTTTTGGCAATTTTTATTTGTTCCGTTCTCTAGATAATTTAAATATGGTTTAAGACCTTTACTTCAAATGAAAAGAGGAAAACCAATCTTATTGGATCAGAATGGACAATGTATATATAATTATTTTAATAGAATTCATACGGCTGTCGTATAAATATTAAAAGTTTGATACTATTTTTGTTTTACAAGTTGAAAAACATTAGACTAGTAAAAAAAGGGCAACATTTCTAATTGTCGTTGTCAAAGTGATTCTTGTTATTACTTATTTTGAGTTTATCAGTTTATCTAAAATATTATTTTATATCAGGTATTTTTCCTCATAACAAAATAATGGATTGACGCAAGATTTCAAAGAATTACTTGAGATATATCGTAGAAATTACCTATATTCACATTCTTTAACATAAAATGTATGTATAAAGGCCCAAAATGTAACTTAGTTATTAAAATTGTAATAATGACACTGATATTGTTTTCAATACAGGGATTTTGTTAAAGACTATGATAATGCAGATACTATAAGTATTGATACACTAGCTCTTGAAGAAATATTGCAAGAGGAAAGAGAAAGAGAAATAGCTGAATTAAAAACGCTTAGTAAAAAAGTATGTTATCTTCACACAAGTTTGTTGTATTATAGAAATCCTAAGACGAAAACTGGTGCTATATGTTACGAAGCATGGAAAACTCTAGTAAAGAAAGTTGGAGGTTCTCTAAATACCTGGAAAGATCTTGGGTGTGCTCTAGAAATTTCTCAAAATGATTTAGACGTAAGTTTCTTTTAGAATGACGTATACAAGACTACAGTGACAATTTGAAAGTTAATTTAATAAACTTGAACCTATTATTTTAAATATGTAATGTCATTTTCAAAAGTTAGTCACAACCTTGCAACTTTATATTTATATAATTTCTATGTCATGAAAAAAAAATAGGCATAAGATATATATATATATAAGATATAAGATAATTTTTATAATTTACAAATTATTCTGACTCAAATTCTTGCATTGTTCATTATCATAAAAGTACATCCAATTTAAGAATTGCCTTTCATTATTGTATTAAATTAACATTTTCCAAGTAACTGGTTGTTTTAAAGTTGTTTAAAATATGTAACTAAAATAATGTAATGAAAGCTCTAAATCCTTCTCTTTTGTAGAAGAAATGGCATTTTGTAGTAGTGGACATTCGATAATATATAAATACATATAGTATTCCTAACAAAACTGTTAGTAAATTCGCTCCTGTCAATCAACAAGGTATATCTATATCTGACTGAGGGTCAATGTAGTAAGCTTGAGAAACTTCAAGACCTTGCCATACATTTCATAATCTGCCTTCGCAAATATGAACATGTTTCTGAATTTCATTCTAGACTGGAGTGTCTTCCAATACATTCTCACCAAAACCTGCATGTTTCAGCTCTTTTTTACTGTGTGTTATTTGTCTCAAAGGCTTCATTCTATTTACAAGATAAATTTGAATTTCTTGGGGACCATTCTTCACTGAGATCTTCAAGGAGACTAATGTTAAAAATTGCATGTTCATAAAACTAGATTTTTATGTCAGTTTTCACTGTCCAGGCAATTAAGCTATGAAATGATCTACCATTAAATATAAAAGAAACCAAATCACTCCCAGTATATTAAACTCAGACCTTGTTGAAGTCCAGTCGTGGGCGGAGTCTTTCGGCCTACTTGTGAATCCCAGAACATCACAATGTATTATTTTTGGTAGGAGTAGACTGAGGGGCAAAATCGATTGGAACTCAACACCTGTTGTTCATTTTTCTGGTGTCCCAATCCCTTACTGCAAAAAGGTTAAAAACTTGGGCCTAATTATGGGTTGTAACATGACCTTGTTGGTCAGCAAACAAATGCATCATACCACCACCACTCTTTCAAGCATCTCATAAATTTTTTCTTCCTCCACTCTTTCAAGCATCTCACCTTCCTTTCACAACCAATTATGCTTGCTCAATTGCTCCTTCTGCCCATGTTTGATTACACTGATATGTGCATTTAGATATGACTGAGTAGAATGACTCCAAAATTTCGCTATTTGCTTTATGACCATATTTTAAACTTTCATGCTCAATTGAAATGTATCTCAATCCGCCTCTGCCTTAAAATGCACATCTGTTCATTCTTTTTCTATGTACTTAATGACTTCAACTCTCTTTTAAGGGAGATACTGTTCCCATTTCCAAATTCTTCCTACTCTCTCAAGTTCCAGACATCCTTGGGTCACAACAATGCTCGACATATCCAAAAGCAATACAAAATTCCTTTTGCGTTCTTTTTCAGTATATGTTGCACTGCACAAATATCCTAAAGACATCCAACTTAGTCCCTCAGTTAACTTTTTTTTAAAAGTAACTGAAATAATCTCACTCAAATTATTCCGAAACTCTTATAATTACTGTGTATGTATAGACATGTTTTCTATAGTTATGTATTTATGTATTAATTACACTGGCACACAAAAAAAAAAAAATTATCTGTACTTCGTGCGCCACCTATCTACGGGCATGTTTTTCGACCCGCTGAATACGAATTAATCGAAAATTAGCAGCAATTTTCTGCTATTTTATCGATTTTTTGCAATTTTATGAATGTTTGAGGGAACTATGGACCAAATTTATTGCAAAATCAGACCAAGCAGATTATATTACATGAAAATCTTCGTCAATCCGGGTCCATAAAATTTTTTATACCAAGATAATCTCAATTTTCTTCAATTTTGCAATTGTTGATGATTTTTTACCATTTTTTTTTAAGATTTAGAACAGTTTATGATTAAAGTACGATCGAAATTAGTATTTAACAGATCAAAATACATGAAAATTATGCTTGCCTTAGATCTCAATTTTTTTTTCTTGCCAAAACATCGAATTTTCGCTATTTTTTGGGGTTTTTTACAATCTACTCGAAATTGAAGGATGGACGGCCTAAACTGACTTGAAATTCGTATTCAGCGGGTCGAAAAACATGCCCGTAGATAGGTGGTGGTGGATTACGGATAATTTTTTTTTTTTTGTGTGCCGGTGTTATTATTAATTGTAATTATGTGTGGAATCTAGTATGTATTGTATGGAATTTTATATATAATATTTAATTAGATAATAATCTTCTAGTATTTGTGTACTATTTTTACCACAAAGCATTGTAATTGCTTTATGATTTATACTAATACTCCAGCCCATTTTTATTCTGCTTTATGACACTTTTACTCACAAGGAGCTGGCTGGAATGCTGGAAGAGATCTCTTTTAGAGATAAGTCAGCCTTTGCACACAAATTTGTAATTTTATTACTGTAGTTATTTTTAAGTGCAATAAAGAAAAAATAATGTTTATATTATAAACTCGAAGATGCAATACCTTAAAACTGGAAACATTTCAAATTAAGTTTATTTTTTGGTTTAATTGACTGTAAATGAGATACTTTTGGTATATTCATTAGTATATTACACTGTGTAGTGTATACTAATTAGTGTCCGACCGAAACAGGTGTTTCAGCCGAAACCGAAACCGAAACCGAACTTTCGGCCTTACTCTCAGTTTCGGCCGAAACCGAAACCAGCGTGGTGAAGTGTACCTTAATACCTTCTGCCTTATATCGTTAGTTATAGTAATCTGGCAACGTTGCTCTGAGTGTTTTATATATTTTTGTTTATATGGTCTTAGTATATACAAATAGTATTGCGCTTTCTAATAATAGTTTTATTAAATTAAAAAGATGAGAGCGTTGTGCACAGTGTTGCCAGATCACTATAAATTTAAAATTAATATTTATAATTTTAATATCTCGATAACAAAACCGTGAAGTGCTACTTTTTTTTTAGCTTATTCTAAAAACATTTTTCAACACTCTCCTAGTTTTTTTTTTCTAATTCTTTTATTATTATTCTGAAATTTTACATACATAAATGGGACATTACTCTCAAAATCGCGAACTTTGTTTTTAAATTTCTCGCGATCTAAATCGTCACAAATTATGAAATTTTAGGAATTCATAAAGCAATTTTGAACCCGTAAAAAATTTTTTAGCCGAATCTGTCGAAAAGTGGTTTTATGCTGGAACTACCTTAAACATAATTATTTAAAATTTTAATTGTAATTAACAACTAAAATCTAGTGTGTTTTTACCCGACTGCGCGACGCAAAGAAGAGTAATGTGTTTATCATTACCTGACTGTTCGACGCAAAGAAGGGTAATGTGTTTATCATTACCTAACTTTTCGACGCAAAGACGGGTAATGTGTTTATCAGCCTATGTATCTATGTAGGTATGTTTGTTCCTATGTGGCGTTGTAGAGATCAAACGCGTTGACCGATTTTAATGACTCTTATGTCAATCAATTCGTCTTAACTTCGGGAATGTCACTAAATATATGATAATAATAAGTATTCACCACAGCCACAACCAGATGCCATATTGGCAAAAAACGATGAATTACGTCAAGTGCGGTTTCGTTGAATAGGTATTCAAAAATGATTTTTAGGATTCTCTCATAATTTTTCATTTCAAATAATGGTTTAGAATATATAACGATTTAAATTAAGTTTTAAATAACCAGTTTCGCTAATTTTCATACATAAAATAGGTACTTATATACTTTTATTATTTCGTTATTCTGTCCTTATTAGGCGGGGATAGTAGCAGTGATAGCCTGGTGCTAATGGTATGGCTGCATACTGCGAAAGCAGAGGTCGGGTTCAAATCCAAAGCACACAAAACAAGAGAGAAGAGGCGTGGGTCTCGGACTGTGATTGCGAAATTTACCATCTTATAATTCTAATAACGAAGCCAATGAATCTTAAACTAAAAATTGTATAATAAAAATAAAATTAAAAAAAAACCGACTGCGTAAAAAAAAAACTAAAAGATACATGAAATTAAAAAATTAAAAATAAAGTAAAAAGAAAAAAACAAGCCCAGTAGTTTATAATGTTGTCAAAAGTAATACTGAACAACTACACCATTGAAATAGATTTATAATCGATACACACATAATCAAATCATAAACTCTTTGCAAAATAGAAGGATTTATAGTCGGAACCCATTCTTTAACATTCTTTTTCATTCTTTAATCCAACGACAATTACCTATAAACACGTAAATTTGTCATTTAAAAATAAAACTCAACAAAATGAAGTTCAGTACTGGAGTTTCGGCGCGGCCGAAAGTTTCGGCCATTTTTTGGCCGAAACCGTAACTAAGGCCGAAACTAGATTTCTTGGCCGAAACTGGCCGAAACCGAAACCGAAACCGAACTTTCGGTCGGACATTAATACTAATGTATATATGTATTGTTTGTAAGTATTTATGTGTAGATATTTGTATTTAAGCTCATTATTTGTATGTTGTGGCGTAACAACAAAACATAAAAAATAAGTTAAGAATGTTTTTTTTTCTATAGTATTTATTTTGTATGAAAATTTTTCAGTACATAACAAATTCAGTAAAAGAGGATCCAGCAGATATAGTTATAAAAGTGTTCTTGCAAAATGAAACTGCCACATTAGATAAGATATTAGATGCCTTAGTTAAAATGAAGAGATATGATATTTTAAAGGCTGTTCAGGAACCATTTTGCAATTTATCTCAATGTTTTAATAAAGAAGACAGTGGTTATCACAGTACAAGTAAAACTAGTGGCATGAGAGAAATTATAAGCTTCGAAAATAAGTTAAAAATTGATTTACCACCAGCTTTGAAAAAAAAATATGTACCTAAATATAAGGACCAGAGACCAAAACAGCCTTCTCTAAGTCCATCAAAGAAGACGGACAGTGTGAAAGTTGAAAATGACCTTCCTATATTATTCCTAACTTATACAGAAGATGGTTTAGACACTGCTATAAATATTCAGCAATATATCAGCGATTGGGATGATATGCATGTTGAAATATTTACATTAAATGAGAGAAGAGAAGAAGTCTATCAAAATCCAGAAAAAATTATTAGAGAATATTTTGAAAAGGTTGGTTGAAAATTTGTTATCACAAATTATAATTTTATTTTTATTATTATATTATGCATTGTTAATGTGATTACTATATTTATCACTATCCCCCCCCCCCTTTTTATATTCCCTATTCTGAGATACAAAGTTAATCAGTATATTACACGTGTTACTGAATGTTGTGTTGAATTTCCTCCTCTTAATTTTGCTTAACATGTCAACGACTAGGATATTTTAGTGGTTTATAATTCTTGTCTTTACCCAATATGTTACTGTCTTATGTCACGGCTAAATGTTTGTAAATTATTGTATGTTGTTATATTAATTTTTTTTTTTTAAATTTCAGGCTGACTTTATAGTACCAATCATTACCTCAGGATATTTAAACATAATAAAATCACATTCACCACAGGTGCCTAGTACTAATAATAATTTAGATTATAAATACGTCAATTATATTTACAATTTAATTATTAATCACTACATGTATGTAACCGGATGTCTTAATGAAAAAGTTAGAAGTGTTTTGCCATGTAATTCCAATGTAGATGTATTGAAAGAAATCTCAATGTATCCAGATTTAATGCCATGGACATATGAAACTAATTTTAATGAAAATTTCAAGGCATTTTTAAAAAAGGATTAACTATTTAAAACAATATATATATATTTAATACAGTGTTTTAATAGATCAGAATATGAAATAAATTATAAAAGAGAGTCATTAAAGGTTTTATTATTTATTATTCATGTACCTGTGTTGTGGTAGTTAATAGTGAAATATAATAATTTAATAAGCAGACATTCATTTTAATTATAACTTTATTATCTAAAAACTACATTCTAAACTTTATTTAATTATTAGTTTAACCAGTAGTAGACAGTCTGAATAGTAGTAGCAACATCAACAAAAGTATTAGTAATATTTCTGTTTAATAAGAAAATCTGTACTAGATTTTAGACCTTAAAGTAAATTATAGTGTAGTTATAGATAATTACATATTAATATATCAAGTTATTGAAATGAATATCTCTTAACGCTGCATATCTTTAAAGGCATAAGTCTATGACAAAACGATATCATATACGAATATTAATAACCTAAAATCTAATTACCTACAAGAACGTTTAAATATTATGTTAATAAATATTATTTCTATTTTTTGGATAGTTCAGAATTATTAGTATCTTCCTCTGTGGTTTCGTCTGCAGTGCTGACATCATTGACATCAATACCAGTGTCATCTTTGCTGTTGTTTGCAAGTTCCTCCTAAAAAATTATGAGGTTTTTTGGTTTTATTACCAACTGAGAAACTTAATTAAAAAAGAAATGGTTTGTCATAAGCTTTATAAATATAATCTGTATAAAAATAAATCCTATTTTTATGTAATGACTATATTATATTTTTTTTAAACAGTAACCGAAATATATATATAAATGCTGTAATATTTCATAAATCCGTCTTAATAATAAATCTAGTCAATCTACATTCATATATCAGTGTTTGATCTTTTTTCTTTCAACATGTTAATCTGAGACTTATTTAGTTTAAAATTTTATTTTTGTATTATACTGTTTATTGAGAAAATAAACAAGATCAATGGAGATATTACCACTGAAGATATCTAGTATCTATATAATAATAAGGAAACTTGCAAGCAATGCAACATAGTTTAACTGCTACATACCTTAATAACTTCAACAAAGCTATTAGCCTCTTCCAACATTTGTTTATACTGTATATTCTCTTGTTTTAAATCTTCGATTACTTTTCGTAGCTTTTCATTCTCTTCTAGAGCTTCGTGTAAAGCTACTCTAAAAAAAAAATGGATGTAAATTTCAAATATTTACCTTATTCATAAAACATACTTCAAAACACTTAACAGTGGTACTTACTGACGCTTTTCAGCTAAAATTTGCCAATATCTTTCTGAAGCACCTTCTGGATTTGTCAAATCTTCTGCACTTATTTTATTCTCAAGATTGACTTGAGTTTCCTTTGTTGATACATTTTTCTTCTTTATTTCTACATCCCTAAAAAGTACACATATAACCTATTATATTAATATACCACTAAGTAACAACCGTAACAATTATTTCCACTTTGATACTTAGAAATTCTTAACAAATTATTGGGAGAAATAGGAAGTACAAATTACAAGAGATATATTGCTGCATATTCATAACATCCTACTAGGATGTTATAGTTTAAAACCTAAAACAGATATATAAATCACCTGCCAAAATGTAATTTTCTACAGTAGACCTATGTATAACACAGATGAGGCTTGATTTAATTATTACATTGCATTGCTAAAAACACAATATGAAATTTGCACAAGGGAATTTATCTCTTTAAAAGCATTATTTACAATAAGTATTGTACCAAGGAAATGTATTACTATTGTTCCAAGGAAAAACTAACAAAAAAAAAAAAAATTGGAATAAAAAAGGCATGGGCAAAATGAGCCCGTGGGCATAAATTTATTGAAAAAAAAAAAATTGTACTAATTATATAATCTATCAAGCTTTTTACCTTGTTTAATATACAAAGCCGGATTAGACTTTGTCACAGCCATGACTAAATTTATTTTTAACATAAAACCATATAAATTACAAATAATTTTATTCAAAGCAAATTAATTTTTAAAGCTAACCCGTTACATATTATGTCATAAAAAGTTTGTTAGACTCTAAAGGAATATTTAGCATATTAAAGAATTATCTATACTTAGTTTGAGATTTTATTACTAATTACCTGTATTACAGTAATGTATTTTATTACAAAATACAGAAACGCAAACTATAAAAAATATATTACACATTTAAATATGTGAGTAAATTATAGGACTTTATATACTCTATATGAAAACACGAACCTTTACAATTTAAACCGAAACATCTCGAGTGTCAAAGTGGAAATAATCTTACTGTAAAAACAATTTACATACACAACAGTATCCTGGGCAAGTTGGTGTTTTAAACTTTTTGATGGTCTACCCACTAAATTTTCTCTGTCAGTGGCTGTGTGTTGTAGGGTTTTAAGAGATCTTCTAGTAGTCCGAGGCATTTTCTGAAAGAAAAGAATATTTATTAAATAAAAGAAATCATGAATCATTATTAAATTTATTAAAATAACCTGCAAATTTTGACCACTCTTTTTAACGGAAGGAAAGAAGATTTTTTTAATGCTTGTGAATTGAATACTCTTATAACACAATAAAGTTTACCTATGATGTAAATTTAGCGTTTGAAATAAGTAAAAAATAAATAACACAACTTTAGTGTACGGTAAAGTTTTGCCGCCAACAGGACTTGTCTGTTTTGTTGTCAAACTTCAAAGTCAATTAGTCAAATAGCAAAGTCAAACCACGAAGAATGGATATACAAGGAGTGCGAACGTAATGTTAAAAAAATGGCTTCAATTTAGGTAGTAGATAATTATTTTGCCGCTAGAGTGCGCTAGGATCGAAGTTGTAATTTACGCGGGAAGGCTTGTTGCTATTGACAGCTCTGAATTTTGAAAATTGAGTTTATATTTCATTTTTAACCTTTCTATTTGCTGTGCCCAGTCATAGGTGTGCGATTATTAGTTCGTAATTAAAATAGTAAAATAATGTAATTTATAATTTTCGTCTCTCTAACATAATTATGAAAAAAAAAGTGGGACAAAAACATTCCGCCAGGCCACCATTTTAAAGATATTTGACATGTAGTCAACATGATAATATGTCATAAGATTTTTTCAATTATTTATATTGTTTTTATCTTTAAACTTTGTAGTAAATTGTTATTAATAACTTTGATTCATCACCAACATAAAATACACTTGGAGATTAAATTAAAGGTTAAACTTTTAGTTTAATAACAGGTACGTAATTTTTAAATTATTAAATAAATATTAAAAATATAATGTAATGTTATATACATTTTAAGATTAAGTATATCTATTTGTTTAAAACTTTTTTATTTCATATGTCGGCGGGAAACTGCATATTTAAGAAAAACACGTGGCCGGAAATGATTATTTAAATTAATTTAATGATTATTTTAATTAATTTACGGAACATTAGTAATTTCCTTATTCTTTTTGTAAAATTTTGACGTAAGTACCTATCAGTTTAGTTCCTATTTATTTTTATGTAATGATTCAGCTGTTTGAATTGCTGAATAATTTGTGTTAAAATGTTATTGTTATTCCTATTTATTTTTATGTAACGATTTTGCTGTTTGAATTGCTGAATAATTTGTTATTTGATATCCCCATACTTTGTAAAATATTAGATGTACCCACATTTTGTAATGATTTTATGACGGATAGAACTATAAAAGCACGCACTTAGCGATGCACTCGGACTTCTCAGCCAGCCAGCGCTCGGAGCAGACGCATTTGGACTCTCCGGTATACGTGAGCCAAAAATGAGTAATAAATTGTATAAATTATATTAATAATATTAGTACTATATTTGAAACTATGATTGGATTTTATGCTTTAATATTTAGAATATGCTATCCTGATAAATAATAAATGACACAATATACTTTTATGACAGGTCTCAAACGTTAAAATTCAAAGGCATAAAATATCCTAATCTTTTTCTTTTATTTATTAGACTTAAATGGTTTTCATAACAATACGACTTTATATCAATTAAAAATTTATAGTAGTTAAGGCACATTTACAAAATCAAAATTTACGAGATGAAATCTCTCTCTCTCGAGGTTGAATAGACATAATTATCCCAAGTACATCTTATATATAGTCGTATAGGATTCCTCCAGGCTTGACTACTGTCGAAAGAGAAAGAATTCTTTAGCCTGCGACATCGGTATTATTTGGAACACTTGCAACCCTGTTGAGAAATGTCACTAAAAACGTCAACACTAATCATCAACTTGTCAATCGTTAGTTCTATTTGTATTTTGTTCCTGTGATCATGTCGAGTCTGTTTTCATATCGATACTATCTCATCTTTCACCTGTAAATTATTCTAGATAAGATTATTTATTTCTAAAGATATAAAAGTGTTATTTTAAAAATAAATAACCGTGGTTGAATCACATATCCAGTAATGGATACCCTCAGGTAAGTAAATATTTAATTAAATAAAATCGATTTTTATCATTAAAATAATCTTTGCTTTGATAGTACAGTTATATACGATAGCAATAGGTATATTATTTTTCACAGATTTTATTTCGTAACCTGGAATGTTGCAACTAGGTCTCCAGGTCAAGATCTCAACTCATTACTGGATTTTCCATCGCAGTTCAATAAAAACAAACCTTTACCAGATTTTTATGTTATTGGGTATGTGACATTATTATAATCACATCTTAATATCTGTATTTAGCTTGATGATTCTAAAAATAAATGTAAGATTTTTCAATTATAAGTGAAAGTCTATAATGCAATGGAGTTTAAGCTTCATAATTTTTGCTGACACATGTTATTGTTTGTATAACAATCTTTGTCAAATAAGAGGTTTCTTGTAAACACATATACATATTACATAAACATTATACCATCTTAACCTTAATATTTGAAAATTATCTTCTGTTTTTTAATATTAAGATTAATTAAGTGTGGTAATTAATGTTTCATATACTATTTATTATTATTAATTAAATTATATACTTTTTAAGGTTGCAAGAAGTTAAATCTCAACCACAGAACATGTTAATGGATAGTCTTTTCACCGATCAATGGACGTCTATGTTCAATAACATCCTGTGTAGACAAGGCTTTATAGTGGCAAAGAGTATAAGATTACAAGGAATTATTTTGCTGGTATATACTCAAATTAAACATGTGACACACCTGAGAGATATAGAGGCACAGTATACTAAAACTGGATTGGGTGGATTATGGGTGAGTGACTATTACTCTTGATTTATAAAAATTAAAGATAGTTTTACTTTTGTGGTTTACAAAAATACTTCTAACATTAGCTAATATCAAAAATTATATTCTAATTTTCTTAGAAGGATCTATAATTCTGAATGATACAAATAGTATGATAAATTAGTGCATCATCATTTTTTAACCCTCATATAGAACATCAGTACCAAAAAAGTATAAACTTTTATATAAGTTTAAAAAAACCTTCAATCAAAATATTTAATTAACCATTATTAGTATAATCAATGTTTCACTCATAATGGTTTCTAACTAATAAGGTAAATAGGAATAAAATATTCATTTATTTATATGTTTTCAATTCTAAATAATAATAATGTGTTTGTGATTACATAATATAAAATAATGAACTATTTGATATTATACATGTATATGGTGTTTTAAATTAATTATACTATGTGAACTGTGTGCTATTCTGTTTACTCTGTAATGTCAAAATCTTTTTTCTTTAAAAAAAATCCCTATCAGTATAACGAGGGCCCGATCCAGCTGTTTCGCCTCTCTGGGCAAAACAATATTTGCCGCCTTTATGTTATTCCATAGATGGTGTAAGTTTAACCTATAAAAAGACAAATTTTCCCTACCAATATTATTGAAACAAAATAAGTTTTGTTTTAAGATATTTATTCAAAAATAAATTGAAAAACTTAAGACTTACAGAAGTACTTAATATAATAATCACATAAAATCTTACATCATACATGTGTTGCCAGTGCTGCAAACCCCACGAAACTAAAGCCCTGTACGCACCATCCATCTTGTTGTCCGTTCGCGTCCGCGCGACCGCGTACGGCCGTCATGACCGATCGTGCTGTGTGCACCATCGTGAAAAACATGCACAGTTTGAAGGACGCAGTAAAACCACATTTTTTTTTTATCTACTAAAATATTATGTGAAATTTCAGTCATGTCAATAGTAATAAATTATGTTATAACAACTTTTGTGTAGTGGTGTGGTTTTTTCTTCTCCATCCATTCCATCTTTCAAATTTTCGCCGCCGACGCGCCGCGCCGCCCCCAATTTTGCTGCCCCTCAATTTCGCCGCTCCGGGCAATTGCCCGGTTTGCATAGATCGGGCCCCGAGTATAACTATGAATAATATGAATAATATATTTTATAAAAATAATTGTAAAATATTTTAATTGTCGGCTTTGCAATATCAGTATAAAGTGCTAATATAGGCCATATGTGCCAAAGTATAGTCCAATATTATCTATTGCAAATTTTACTAGTGAAGTCAATGAAACTAGTCATAAAACCTTAATTTTGATGCCTATAATTATTTTATTTAAAAGTACACTCGCGCTTTGCCGGTATATAAGCACGAAATGTAATTTATTATTATTGTAGATTATGTCCGAATATTCAGTAATCGATTATTCAATTTCGAAAAAAAAAAAAATTGCTTTGAACTAATATTTTAGTACAACAAAATTAAAAAGAAATATATGGATTGCGACAGATTAGTGTCTTTAAATATATATTTTGCAATAACTTTAAAAAAGAAAGTTGCCTAGTAGGCATGTCAAAAAGAAATCAGCGTAAATGTACTTTGATATAAATTTAATGTAAACACCCCCCATATATCTTTAATTCTCTACCGTCCTGCACAAGATGAATTTTAGCATTTTAGAGTACAATGGTTCCGCCACCGTTTATATAATAAAAACTATGTGTAATATTTCTTGTAGTTATCTGAAATTAACCCATTTACGCCCGCTGTCCTCGTTTGGGGACATTAATTGAACTACCCACATTTTCTGTTATATTTTAGTTATCTTTTGTTTAGAGGTGAACCTGCACTGTTAAGGAGTGTAGTTTTATGATACGACATGTGATTTTTTGTTTTACTGGATTAATTTAATAAAACAATTGAGTTTATTTACTTCATTGAGCAAATAGGTATTCGACCAAGGGTAAGTGATTTTTTTTCATATTTACACTACTATTTACTACATGTTTTTATATTTTTTACTTAGCTATAGTATGTACTAGTAAATATTGGTATTCAGCTGAATGTTTTCGAAGATAGAATCATAATTGGAGGTATTTTAGTATGGTGTCCCCGAATGGGTCCAATGGGCTGATTGCTAATATTTTTGTTTTTTATTCGCAGGTTTAGTTTTGATGTAAACAATGACTAAGCGATCATTTAATGTTGCCAACGAGTATCGAGAACTTGGTGACGCTGTCGAAAGTATTTTAAATGACGAAGAAGATTCTGATGTAAGTTACGATATAGTAGCCATCCCTCCCGACCCGAGAGTTCTCACGGATAACGAAGAGGGTGATGAAGATGATGTTCCACAAAAAATTTTCCCGCATGATATCCCAGGTAGAGTTGAAGTGTTTGAGTCGAGAAATAACGATCAATGGGACAGCAGCGATGATGAACCTTTACGTAAGAGGTGATACTAAATACTATATTTATAAGAGGCAGTCAGCTGACGGCTACTGTTATGCCTTCGATGTGTACTGTGGTAAATCAGCAGAGGGAACAAGCAATGAGCCATTGGGGTCAAAAGTGGTGAAGGGCCTTTTGGAAAAAATAAATGCCGTTCCGCATGAGCATATCGTTTATTTCGATAATTTTTGATTTTTCACCAGTCACGCGTTGCTGTGAGATTTGCGTGAAGCTGGTTATCGTGCGACTGGCGCTGTGAGGGAAAATAGGACTAAATAATGTCCACTAGTATATGTCAAGGACATGAAAAAGAAGACCCGAGCGGAATTTGACTACCGTTTCGATACCGCCAATCAAATTCTGTTCGTAAGATGGCTTGACAAGAGTGTTTGTACTATAGGTACAAACTATGAGTTTGTTCATCCTCTGGGAAAGGTAAAAAGATGGAGCTCTACAGAAGTAGGAAAGGTAGACGTGGACATCACTCTTGTCTTCCAGAACTACAACAAAGTCATGGGCGGAGTTGATCAAACTGATCAGTCCATCGCAGTGTATAGAACGGCTATACGTAGCAAAAAATGGTGGTGGGTTCTATTTACCTACATGCTAGATTTGGTTGTAGCTAATGCTTGGCGTATTCATGTCATGACTACCGAAGACAAATTAAACCAGCTCCGATTTCGTCGAAGTATTGCTCGACAATATTTGAAGAATGTAGGTGTTGAAAGATCCGACAGAAGGCGTCGTAAACCTTCTTCAATAGTGCCAGGTATGAGTCAAGATGGAGTTAGACACTTCCCTCAGAAACTGCCAAGCCAGATACGATGCGTCGTTTGCCATATGAAAGCACGTTGACAAACTAAACAAGTTATAAAAACATTGTGCATCGAGAAAGGATGTTTCGAAAAGTACCACACATAAGACCATTGGCCCCATTTGAGGACGGTGTTTTTTTATATATATAGAAAAGTGCTTTTTAAAGTTTTTTGTAATAGAATGTTTTGTTAGTCATCAATAAATATATAATAAAAGTTTTTTTCAAAATATTGCTAGTACTTTGTATTTGGGTCCAAATGGGTTAAACACTATACTGCCATTTCGACTGCGAAACAAGTTTGTTATGTAATGCTTAACAAATACGCGCATGAGGACGCAAACATGCTTGGTGAAATTTTTTGAAAGCATTACAATTTGAAGCAAAAATAACGTAGCATTTTTCATATAACTTAAATGTAAATCTTTCATCAGTTTGTTTTGACATAAGTTGCAGTAGCGGATTTTTTAATAATCGCCAACTTTGTCTATTCATTTCTTCAAATTGTAAAAATAGACAAGAGGTTTAGCTTTCGACGAGTTGGGCGACAAAAATAATGGCTTGGAATCAAGATCAATGGTGGCTACTTTTTGATGGCTCAAACAGTACAATTGTACTTAAAAAAACGTAAATACATATATTTATTTATCTTAAATTTGTATTGTATCATATTACGTCAAACGTAACAACTTACGTTTGACGTCATCTGACTGAGCACTTTTAATCTGATGAGAATATCTTATATTTTAATCTTCTTATTGTTAGTAGGTACTTTGCACTTGACATTATAGGGATTTTTTTATAGTACTAACACTGTTCTAAAAGTTCATTAACCTTTCGATTATAATCTTATACGTCGGGGGGCATCCATTAATTAAGTGAGGCGCTTAGGGGCCGGGGGAGGGCATGGAGCGAAACCTCACTAAATCTCACGTGGTGGTCTCGGCAAATATCACGTTTTTTTTTGCATATGATTCTTCACTACCGTTTTTGGCATTCGACGATCCCGGATCCTGAAGAACATGACGGACAGTCATTTGCTCCCTTCTTGATTTGCCACTGCCTACCGATTCATCCTTTGCACGGCTTCATCAGCATGCCCTATGACCTCTATTGAGTAAGTGTACGTGGGAACTAGTAAAGCGATGCTGCAGTACATGTGGTATCTACTTTTCATCTATCACAAGAGCTGCAGAGCACTGGCGTGCGGTCCATAGTGTACCAGCTGCACCAGCGCGCAATGTGCGGCCCTCACGGTTGCCACACGTCGAGCTACTGAGCTTCTGAGTGCAAGTGATACCGGGCTAGAATGACTGAATCAGAGCGAGGTTGAAGAAGCAGCTGATTTTACTGAAAATTACCTTATTATGATATAATACTAGGTACTCTTAACTAGTATTAAATAAAAAAAAATAATATGAGAAAATAGTTTTTTTTTAAATAATTTTAATGTAATCGAGCACAGGCTAACTCATTTACATTACAAATACGCATTTAGAAAATCTCACGTGAGATTAGTGGTACGGGGATGGGGTCGAAAAACGACATATTACCTAGGGGGGAGGGGGAAAACTCGCCAAAATTGTCTCACGTAATTAATGGATGCCCCCTTAGAGGAAAACTAGGTTTGTGTATTAAATAGTTGGCCAAGAGATTAATTAACTGAACTGAACTGAAAATCAGACAGTCTGTAAAAGTTCACAGGCATAGGTCTCTTTTCAATATAGGAGAGGGTTGGAGCTTAACTCACCATGTTGTTCCAATGTGGGTTGGATAATTTACCTACCATGAGTAAAGATCGTTATTCATCTCTGATGCATAATAGCAACCGGGACCGACGGCTTTACGTACTACGAGATTAATATATACCTATATACTACGAGATTAATACGTATATAAATTATGCTTATTATAATACTGATAACACAACAAACTCTAATTTTACTTGAACATGAAAACGTCACGCTAAGGTCAAAGTTAATAAAATATTACGTTAACGGACTCCACAACGGGTTCGAACAATTCAATAGGCAAATATTTATCACTTGAGTTTGACAAATTATTTGTGAATTTAATTATAGTGTGTTCTATAGGATCATCGGTGCCAGGTGATACTTTTGTTAGTGCAATTGATTTCAAATGGTTTATACTTTATAGGCTAATTGATTTGACTGGCCCGTCGGTGCAGTTGGCAGTGACCCTGTTTTCTGCTCCAGGGTTTTGGGTTCGATTCCCGCCCCGAGTCTGGGTGTAGTATATATTTATTTATATATGTATTGTTTCTATGTAAGTTTCTTAAAGATCCATATCAGTCGGCTGTTACCTAAAAAAAACAGGCATTAAGTTTCTTACCTTAAGAACAGACGATCGTGTGTGAATGTTAAACATATTTATTTATTTCAAAATATTAATTATTATTATTTATATTTATAGCCAATAAATAATTTGGTAATAATAGGGAATGATTATTTGTTATTATTTAATTTTGCTTAGTTACCTTATCGACCATACCTACCCAATAGGGGATCGGACAGTAATCAGATTAAAATCTAAAATGTGCTTAGATAAAATAAATATACTGTTTTATGATTATTTACCTAATAATAATTTAATATAATTCATTTAAATATTTTTAAATTAAGAAATAAAATGTTGTTATTTTCAATATTTTCAAACTGTACTGAAACACCAATCACAGTGCGTGACGTCATCTGTAAACAATCAATGACTGCGTGGGTACTATCTACTTAGTTTACTCAGTTATTTCCATAATTTTGTTGAAATTATAAAGGTTGCTAAAAGATTATTGATAAATTAGGATACGGTAATCGATTTAAAAGCTGTCACGTGGTGTTTAACCAGTTTCTTATAATGAAAACAGGATTTATGAAAGCCGACAATCGAAATCTTCCCAGAGTGAATACGTTTCTGATTTGCAATTTCTTTGCAAGTAATTCAGACTTTTGTGACAAAACTTGTGTTTTAAAATGTGAAAACTTCTGTATTACTATTATAAATATATAATAATATATTATTTGCCATAAATACCAAGGTACTTGAAAAAATACCTCCTTGAAAAATAACCTTTAATATTACACAATATATGTATTGTACCTATTGTACTGTACTAGCCTGTAAACCACCCACTGCTGAGCGAAGGCCTCTTCTCCATATAGACAAAGGGTTGGAGCTTAATTCACCACGCCGCTCCATTGTAGGTTGGCAAATAATATACTACTATGAGTAACGATCGCTATCAGGTTTATATGATAACAACCGGGACCAACGGCTTTACGTGCTCTCCGAGACACGGTGGGGAGAACCACAAGGACATACAGCCAGACCGGAAACAAATATTTGTACAAATACAATTATCTGTCCCGAGCGGGAATCGAACCCGCGACCGCCGGCGCGGGATGTTGAGGCGACTACTCGCACCAGTACACCAGAATGGTCGTCGCAAGTAGAATACTGTCAAAACTATATCACATTCTTTAGTGTTACAAAAAAAATACAAAAAGAAAAAATCTATAATAGTAGTTGACCGTAGAGAGAAAACAATATAATATATTTACTAAAAATTAATTTAAGCAAATTTCATTGTATTTATTTGTAGTAATTAATGTATATTTACGTCAAAATGATCTTCACAAAAGTAAATTGGTGAAATTCATTTCGTTGCATTTTCTACTCGCCAAGTCTAAAAAATTTTTTTTTCGTTTATCTGCTTTTCTTGGCATATGAAATGAATATTTTATTTGGAGTACTTTTTGATGTGTTCGTACGTTAAGGTACTGCACACCAACGATATTTTTTGCGTTCCATAAGAACAAATAAAAAATCTACTCCACGAAACAAAACTTCTCGTGAACTTATGCTCATGTAGCTGTTTTGTTATAGCCCCAGATGACGTCACGCGCTCTCAGATGATATAGCGTGGCGTTTTGGCGGGATTTTTAAACAGACAATATTAAAACATGATTTTAAGTACCTAAACGGCTATAAAAAAATAAAGTTTTATTTTTTATGGGAATAAGTATCCATAAAGATTAATTTAAAAAATTTTATGAAAATTTGTCCGATCCCCTATTTCAGGTTTTTCTAGCTTAGAACAAATCGAATTGTCCGACGCATGTCAGGAATCAAGACAAATCCCATTTGGTTAAGACATAGAGATTAGTTTGCTTTAGGACAATTTTACATGAAATCGGGTTTGATCAGACACAGATATACAAAAATAAATAAATAAACGCCTTCTAAAATTTTATAAATTTAATTATAACGGGTAATTATTCGCACAGTCCAAATAACTGTTTCACAAAATCGTCTAATAGACTAGGGATGTTATGGATATGAAAACGGATATATGTAATAATTTTATATCGGTTTTGGATACGCTTAGCTTGATAGGTAAATAGGTTATTGGTTCGGTACTACAATTTATCATGTTAGTAATTCAAATAGATTTCAGAGTATAGTTAACGGTTTTATAATTAATACAAGACTTTAGATCTATGTACTCTAAATGTAAAATTACAATGTACTTTCCATAAAGCCTAGTGACTAATAAAAAATACAAGGAACGCGCTCGCGCGTCATAGTCATATCAGCTATATCATAGCATGAATTCTTTAGATATCGCCTATTTTAAAAAAACTTTTATATCAGATTGGGTTACAGTTACGGATATTTTTTTTTATGGATATCCGATACTTTTGATTACGGTTCCGGAGCTCCATAACATCCTTACAACGTCTGGACTGGGCAGTCCTGCATGGTGTGCCAGGTGGAACCACTGTTAGCATTTTTTGCTGATAGTATTATGTATTTTCGGCCGTAAAATTATCGTTTTCCGTTCCAATGTATCGTACAAATACAAAATTTTCACACAGATACTTTTCGACAGTAATAATAAATATATCCTGCCTCTGAAGTGGAGACGAAAAAAAAAACGTGTTCGCATGTTCATGTCCACTATAATATATAATCTAAAAAGCTAAAGTTGATGTTTAGAAATTCAGAAACTAAATACGAGAGGGCACTTCAGTAGTTACAATTTCCATTTCGATGACATTTGAGTAGAAAAAAAAATATTCGCAAAATCATGTTGTGCACGTTAGATTATTGTACAATTTCGACACCTCTATGTTCGATCGTACGTGGGTGCGTTTTTAAGTTCGCGGAATGAGAGGGTTGGAGGGGGGTGATTAGGCTCATTAGGATCGTAACGTGTTTAGTGACTCATAATTAGTTAAATACGAGATTTCATTGTTCAAGCAACATAATCAGGAGTGAAAAGCGAAATATGGAAAAAATCGAATATCGTGCCGTTATAAAGTTCCTTACCAAGCAAGGAAAATCAGTTGCGACCATAATGGATAAGATGTCATCGGTTTACGGTGACTCTTGTCCAGGAAAAACCATGGTGTACAAGTGGCACAGTTTGTTTAAAAAAGGAAGAGAACCCCTTGAAGAAGACCCGAGGCCAGGCAAGAGCATCGAGGTGACCATGGATGGATGGTGTATAGACTCGAATTTTTACTGGAGACGAAACTTGGGTTTATCATTATGAACCTGAGTCGAAACAAGACTCTATGCAGTGGCATAAAAAGGGCACAGCACCCCTCAAGAAGTTTACGGTGTCACAGTCAGCTGGGAAACTCATGGCAACGGTCTTTTGGGACTCAAAAGGAATATTATTGATCGATTGTAAAGATAAAGGTGTTTCTATAACCGGAGAATACTACGCTTCAATATTAGGGCCGAAACACATAACGGCGTTGCGGCGCCGCAACGCTAAAATCGGCGGTGGCGTCACCGCCAATTTTAGCGGCGCGGCACCGCCAATTCCGGCGTTGTGACGTCATACTTGTTGACCATGATTTATTGAGATTTTGTGTCTATTTTTATATTTTATTTTTTTGTGTCTTTATTAGACATGGGTATCTCAATGAATTTTTATGAACTGCAGATAAGCTCATGAGCCATATGCTTGAACCGGAGCTGTGAACCGGCTCACAGTTCAGCTCAATTGTTGTTATGTTGTTACTTTTAACTATTAGATTTACAGCTAATTTAAGACTCGGTTCAAACAAGTGACATGTATGATGTACCTAAATTATAAATATGTAAATTAATTTTATGCTAATTTCATCCATATGATAAATGCTAAAGTGAGTTTTTTTGTTTGTTACGCTTTTACGCCTTAACTATTAACCTGAATCCCGATCATCATGAAATTCTGCATACCAGTTTTCTGGGGTACAGAAAAGTACATAGAGTACCTACTTTACGTACCGACTACCGTTGGTGCCTGTACCATGCGAGCGGAGCTGCGGACAAAACCTATTTATTTATATTTAATCTATAAAACGAATATAGTAAGATATTAATTTATGTATCACTTTGTTTCAATTTTGTTTAGGCTTTATGAGACAAAAGTTGTTTAAAATTCTACCAGCATACAAACTTGATTCACAAAATTATTTCCGGTACAAAGGATTACTTTTTATGCATTCTACTAAATAACAACTTCACAAACAATAATTAACAAATTTCACGTGAACTATAATATTTAAAATAATTAAATTAATATCCACAATAAAAAATCACGAAGAACTGGTTACCCTACAACAACGCTCTATTTCGCGGCGCCGCAACGCCGCAACGCAAACTGCCGATTTTAGCGTTGCGTCGCCGCAACGCCGTTATGTGTTTTGGCTCATAAAGCGACTAAAAGAAGCCATTAGGGCCGAAACACATAACGGCGTTGCGGCGCCGCAACGCTAAAATCGGCGGTGGCGTCACCGCCAATTTTAGCGGCGCGGCACCGCCAATTCCGGCGTTGTGACGTCATACTTGTTGACCATGATTTATTGACATTTTGTGTCTATTTTTATATTTTATTTTTTTGTGTCTTTATTAGACATGGGTATCTCAATGAATTTTTATGAACTGCAGATAAGCTCATGAGCCATATGCTTGAACCGGAGCTGTGAAACGGCTCACAGTTCAGCTCAATTGTTGTTATAGGTATTGTTACTTTTAACCACTTTTAACTATTAGATTTACAGCTAATTTATGACTCGGTTCAAAAGATGACATGTATGATGTACCTAAATTATAAATATGTAATAAAGCAGCGTTTCGAAAAGTTATTATAGTGATATTTTTTCTATCTTACACAATTATAGGGGAATGCTAATTTCATGCATATGATAAACGCTAAAGTGAGTTTCTTTGTTTGTTACGCTTTCACGCTTTAACTATTCACCTGAATTACGATCATCATGAAATTCTGCATACCAGTTTTCTGGGGTACAGAAAAGTACATAGAGTACCTACTTTACGTACCGACTACCGTTGGTGCCTGTACCATGCGAGCGGAGCCGCGGACAAAACCTATTTATTTATATTTAATCTATAAAACTAATATAGTAAGATATTAATTTATGTATCACTTTGTTTCAATTTTGTTTAGGCTTTATGAGACAAAAGTTGTTTAAAATTCTACCAGCATACAAACTTGATTCACAAAATTATTTCCGGTACAAAGGATTACTTTTTATGCATTCTACTAAATAACAACTTCACAAACAATAATTAACAAATTTCACGTGAACTATAATATTTAAAATAATTAAATTAATATCCACAATAAAAAATCACGAAGAACTGGTTACCCTACAACAACGCTCTTTTTCGCGGCGCCGCAACGCCGCAACGCAAACTGCCGATTTTAGCGTTGCGTCGCCGCAACGCCGTTATGTGTTTTGGCTCTTAAACAGAAAAGACGGGGAAAATTGACGAAAGGTGTGCTGCTTTTGCACGACAATGCGCCTGTCCACAAGAGCCGCGTTGCGTTGGCTGCCCTGCTTAAAGTGGGCTTCGACATTTTGATTATTACCTCTTTCCTAAAATGAAAAAAGAGCTGCGGGGTAAAAAATTTACCACCGATGATGAAGTTAAGGAGGCAGTTTCAGCGTATTTTGAAAACATTTTTTTATGAGGGTAAAAATAAATTAATTGAAAGATCTGAAAAATGTGTAGGTACGTCTTGTAGGTCAATATATTGAAAAGGAAAAATAATTTGGTTTTTTTATTTCAACCCCTTACTCTTCATTCCGCGAACATAAAAACGCTCCCTCGTACCAAGTGCTAAATTATGTGATTTGTACAATAATTATGTAACAATTAATGCTAACGCTGGGTGGAAGAGAGCCATATCTATTACCTATGATTACTTTCGTCGTTCTGATGATTAATTTCAGTTTCAAGTGAATTAAACGATAAAAAAGATTTCGTGCTATTTTTTTAAATATGTTAATTTAAGCCTCCTTATCTTAGGATCTTAGCGAATAATTAAGACAAAAGCTTTTAATTTTTTTTAGAAACTAATTAGTATTATGGTTAGACGTAATTTAATTGTATCGATTTTTATACTTTAATAATTTGGATTCTACGTAGTAATTAATGTCTACTTTAAATATATATCTAAAATGATAGATCTGATAGGTAAATAAAAATAATATAAAAGCCGCGTCCAGACCGACCGAGCACGGCCGGCATTGCCTCGCGAGGCAGCCTCACGAGCCAATGGCTCGGCCGGTGTGGACGGGGCTCGGGCTGCCTCGGGCACACGTTGCCTCGGCCGAGCGGCGCGCGAGCCATAATTTGTCAGTTTTTGGCGATACTCAAAGGCGCCTCAGTCTGAGCTGCTCGGGCGGTGTGGACGGATATAACGACGCTCGCGAGCCAGTGAATTAAAAATGAATAAATAATACTTTATTATTTACTTTGATATAATGTAATTTAATTAATATTAATTTAAATTGACTGATTGATGACATTACCTATATTGAATTACATGATTTTATTTAATTCAATATTAAATTATATGTTTTTTTTTATTTATCTTTGCTTACTTCTGCTATAATATTGTTGTATTTTATTTTCTGCTTTCTGTGTTCTACTTGTGACTCCTACTGTAAAATAATGTTGATTTTTATGGACTTCTTGTCCGAAATAAACGTTTTATTTATTTATTATTATTTATTTATTCACTTAATACCAATTTACGGGAGTTTCAAAATGTTGTGGGTTTCAAAAGACCCACATAATTTATCAGCTGAAAACACGTGATTTATCATCGTATGCCGGAAAGAAACTAAATGCTCAAAATGGCTCACCTTGGCTCGCGAGCCACGCTCACAACTTTCAAATTTGCCTCGGGTGCCACGGCTCGCGAGGCAGAAGTCCGAGCGTGGCTCGCGAGCCGTGCTCAGTCGTTCTGGACGCGGCTATTGACAACTATGTGCATTTCACACATTGACATTAGTATTCATGTTTTGGCAAGCACAAATACGATTAGTCTTAAACATAATAATAACGAAAAAAGTGTTTTTTTTTAAAACCTTATTATTTATATTATCGAATAACTGAATGTTTCAATCAAGAAATTTGCCAAATTGGTCGGGACATTTGTTAGTACCTTAGTAGACCTTTTTATTATCAAGTGTCTTTGTCGTTAGGTACCAATTTGTACTGAATTAGTAGCATACGTTTAATTATTATTTGCGAATTGCATAGCGCTGACAAGGGCTATCGTCGTGGTTCTCAGCTGTAGTGTATAATTATATAATACCCCTTATTTGTTTCAGGGTAACAAAGGAGCGGTAAGCGTCAGGTTTAACATATACGGTTGTTCAGTGTGCCTAGTAAATTGTCACTTGGCCGCCCACGAACATCTGCTCGAGGAGCGCATACACGACTACAACACAATAATTAAAGAGCACTTCTATCATCTCACCGAGACATCGAATATCCTATATCATGAGTAAGTATATGATTATAAATAAGATATTTTAAAATAATTAACAAGTACCTTTTGAAGTGAATACTTCTTTAAAATCGTTGGGATTTGAAATTCGATATAACGAAAATTGCGTCACGATAAAGAAACAAACACATAAATGTATAAGAGAGAATGAGATAGTAAATATGGATTTGAAATTCTCGTAGTAACTAAGCAATAGAATGTTTAATTAATATAATAAAATAATTTTTAAATTGAGTTTGCCAAAGATGTTTCACATCTGACATGTGTACTCCGTACACACGAGTTTTTTTTATCATGATGGTGTATATATACTATAATTAAGTTACACTAGCTGTTGCCCGCGATTTCGTTCTTCGTTTGTTCATAATTATTATGTTCCAAATTTTATCCAGATCCTTTCAGTCGTTCTGGCGTGATTGAATAAAAATCGTCCATCCGAACTTTTGCGTTTATAATAGGAGTAAGATTATGGATGATGTATTTATAAGATCTGTATTCCTTTAAAAAGTCTTTTTTTTTTAGAATTAGGTAGAATTACTCGATTTATTTTACACTTTAATAACAACAGGCGGACTTAATGAATGGTAGCATTCTCGCCCACTCAACGTTTAGGCCAAACAGAAAAAAAAAATACAACAAAGTTATAAAAATAATCCGTTTTGGTGTAGTGGTGTGAGTAGTCGCCTTAACGCCGGCGGTCGCGGGTGCGATTCCCACTCGGGGCAGATATTTGTATTTGTACAAATATTTTTCCGGTCTGGGTGTATGTCCTTGTGTGTTTCCCCACTGCGCCTCGGAGGGCAGGTAAAGCCGTCCGTCCCGGTTGTTATCATAGACACCTGGTAACGATCGTTACTCATGGTAAGGAAATTATTGGCCAACCCGCAGTGGAGAAGCGTGGTGGATTAAGCGCTGACCCTTCTCCTACATGAAGAAGAGGCCTTTGCCCAGCAGTAGGATGTTTACAGGCTGATTTAGTTCATTTAATTAAAAGCCTTTATTGGATTTTATCGCGTTTATTTAAACTTTACAGTTTAACAATATTTTAAATTATTTCCCGACGTTTCGGACTCTTTACAGCGTCCATGGTCCCGGGGGACCCCGAGATTAAGATTAAGTTTTAACTTAATGATCATTAATTAACGATCATAAATTAGTGATATATCATGTTATCTCTTCTATTTGAGTATTCAGTGAGGTATTCTGGCACGTTCTGCCGTGTCAGTGAGTCCCACATACCCGTCACCTTGTGCGGCGGGATGCGTAAATGCATTTCCCAGCGATAAAAAAAAGAAGAGTATCACGTGCACGCATGTTAGCTACTGTAGACATAGAGAGATAATACGAGAAAAGAGGTAGACAAAATTTTGTCGTGCGAGCATGCTAGGCCGGTAGGTTGCCGCTCTGGGTGCTTCAGAATCAGTGTAATGGAACTCATATTTTTTCCTAGCCTGTACAATTTTGTTTTATTTCAAGTCTGCTGTTAGCATGTATAGGTCTATGTTGAACTAAAATATTTCAATGCTATTTGTACGGATTTAATATAAAAATAAATGTGTAGAAGTTTTCACGTTCAATGTGTTTAATTTATTGGAATCGAATACACAATCCGGTACTCTAGTGGAGAACCATTACCTGCCGGTATCAGCTGTTATCTATCGAAGCTTGTTACCGCTAAATCTGAAACGGTCACCAGTTACATTGAATTTCGTAATTTATTTAAACGATTTTGTTTACATGCAAAGTAAAATAGTCTTAACGTGTTTGGAAATTTGACTTATTTTTCTATTTTTAAGTTATCTTAATCTCATTATCTTTATTCTTTTTTATCTTTTTTTTTTGTATTCATCCACTGTTATTTTTTATGTATTATTATAAAATTATATTTTGTGTCAAAAGACGTACGAAAATAGCATGTGGTAGCCAATATCAAAACATTTAAATGCTTTCATAAGGTGGAAAATATTATAATGATTTCCTTTGATAATCTTTTTTTAAGTTCAATCTAGTAACTTAATTGAAATTATAGAGCTGAATTTTTGATAAAAATATTTCTATATATATATATTTCTATATCTGAAACTGTAACGTACACCATATTATCATTTTGCGTTATACATACACTTCAAAACGGATTAAGACTTTAACAGATAATAATTAGATAGTATAATTATGTCATGACTTATTAATGAAAACAATGTGATAGATAAATATATGAACGTTATAATGCGCTCGTATGAGACGTGTTCTCTGACTATGGGCCTTTTAAACAAGCTCCAAGTCGCACAGCGTGCAATGGAGAGGGCTATTCTTGGTATTTCTCTGCGAGATCGAATCAGAAATGATGAGATCCGCAGACGAATGAAGGTTGCCGACATAGCCCAACGAATTTGCAAGCTGAAGTGGCAGTGGGCAGGGCACATAGCTCGTAGAACTGATGGCCGATGGAGCAGAAAGTTTCTCGAGTGGAGACCACGTACCGTCAAGCGCAGCGTCGGACGGCCGTGCGCAAGATGGACAGACGAGTTGAGGAAAGTCGCTGGAAGCCGTTGGATGGAGGCTGCTTTGAACCGGTCGCTCTGGAGGTTGATGGAGGCGGACTACGTTCAACAGTAGACATCCAATGGTTGATATGATGATGATTATACGTTCAGATTAAATAAAAGGATTGAAAAATAATTGTTACGTTAACAAGCGTTGCATTTGCGATGTGCCGATTATAGTTTTTTTTTAAGGAAAACGAAGATTATAAAACTTGTATAAGGAAAATTATATTGCATAAACTAATTAAATGTGTATAATATCGCCGTATAAACAAGATAAAACAATAATAACAAAATGTCGACAGGAAATCAATCAGCAATATAAATATAAAAATTTGCTGTTGATACTGTTTACTTGTTCATGTAATGATACTCTTTGGATTGACAGTCGTCAAGTCAACCAACCGAGTTTCCATTGAATATTTTATTTCTTTATTCATACTTTACACAATATTGAATTGTACAAAAGGCGGGCTTAATGCTAAAAGCATTCTTTACTAGCCAACCTCAGGAAGCACACGAGCGAAAGTTTGTAGATGAGCGAAATTGAAAATTGAGAAAATTTATTTTGTTTGAAAGGTAAAAAAAGATAATAAAATTCGTAACAATTATTATATTAAATACAAGAGCTCAATTAAAACTAACGCATCTATCTCTCTTACACTGCATCGGACCGCGTTCGAGTAGAAGAGACAGTGGCAGCACGCCACGCAATCTACACGCGAACTGTTTTTATCAATGTTTTCTTATGACGTTATCACGTAAATAAAATTATCGTCCGTAAACGGACAGACAACCAATTTTTTACATAATTGTGTACATAGTTATATATTTTTATTTCAGTTACGTGTTTTGGATCGGCGATCTCAATTTTCGTGTGGACCATCCCGCAGGCAGAAGTCCATCTTCAGAAGAAATCGTAGCTGCATTACAAAAAGTTGAGAAGGATAAATACACATCTCTATTGAAACACGATCAACTGCTAGCTGTGATGGAGAGCGGGGAAGCGTTTTCCGAATTCAGTGAACCAGAGATCAAATTCCCTCCTACATACAAATTTAACATCGGCACTGATGATTATGATTTAAAGTGAGTAATATATAATTATATAATGACAGATTGCTCTGTTTCTTTAACTTATTTGAACATTAAAAATGATTTTATGTTCTAACTGTATAAAATTTAATACTTATTAGTTCTTATGCAAATAATTTAAATATGAGAATGTTAATATTGTTTTCTGAAGTTTATTTGTAAACTTTCTTGATAATATGTATCGTTAACATAAATACTATATAATTATATTTATTAATTAATATAAATTTGTAATATGTTAATGATCTTTATAAATCGAATATATCTAGTTTCGTAAAATTTCTATGTAGGGATATTTCTTTTATATTTCCAGTGTTTATTTTAAGCTAAGGCTAAACTAGTTAGGTCTATACATAGGTATATTCCGGAGGAAAATGTTAATAAGTAATAATATATGTTTTCAGACGTAAACCATCATGGACGGACAGAATATTGTACAAAGTGATAGCGAATAACTACGAAAATATAACGTTGAGGGCTGACCTGATATCTTACAACCACATGCCTCACTATATCGTCAGTGACCACAAGCCTGTTGTCGCACAATTTAATATAAAGGTTAGTAACGGTCATATATTTTATCTTTATTTAATGTTCCAAATTAAACAATATACATACATACATACACAAATATATACAGACATACATACATATATAATTTATATTAAATACATATTGTATAGTAATTGCAATCAAGCTCAACTTTGAAAAACATTGATAAAAAAATTGTTTATGCATATAATATTTGTATATTTTGTAAAAAATGCGTCAAATTAAACTAGTTGTTTGTGCGTCACTAAATTTAAGGTAAAAATAATGCTATTTTGTGTATTGTATGGGAAACGGGTTAATCGTTTTGCTTATAGCTGCATGCTTGTTTTTCTTTTACTGTTCAATAATATATCCAGCGCTTTTTCATACTAATAATAAAAATTTTACATAATATATATATCGATTTCTGAATTTTCTTACCAACAATAGGATTCTGACACGATTTGTCCATACAAATACAAAATGGTTACTAGAGATATACTTTGTCATAAACTCTATAGTTTATGACAAAGTATAATTCAGGATCGATAGATTAATTATTAAAATTAGCCGTAAGTTGTTATAAATTATTACTGCCTAATGCCTATATATAACTCGTATAGTGTTCTGGTTTTTTGGTTTAATAAAATAAATTTGAATTCCAGTTCTGTTTTCGATTGATTATTTATGCACAGCAAGTTTGAGGGTCTCTTACACCGGTTGCTGATAAAGTTTTAGATACTTATTTGACGTGTGACGGTATCCAATAGATAAAAATTTCTGATATGTTTTTTCTGTTTCACCATCAAAACTCCACTTTATCTGTCAGATATTTTATTCGTAACATGTGAAACTAAATGTTGTATTTTATCAGTTGAGGTGAAAGAGGCCCTAACCTCCTAAGGGTCTGTTTGAATCTTTGTTCTGAATTTCTGATAGCCTCTGTAGTCTCAATAACCAATTATAGTAGAAACTATTTAATATAGATATATTTTTACAAGAGTTATGGGACTTATGGGAATATATTTTATATCAATATTTTATATCTGTATTAATATAAGTAATAAACAATAAAAACTCATTAAAACAGTGTAATAAAAACAATGCGTAAAAATAAAAATAAAAAAAACAAGCAACATTAACGACCGCTTTATAAATAAAGTGTTATAAAAGACATAGGTAAATAAATGTCTTAAAAAATCAAAAGAACTGCTTTTATGTTTTAATTTAAAAAGTCTCTCTATCAAAAGATATATTAATATTCACTTTACCTTTTATTTCATTCTTGCTTCTCTGGGTTCCAAGTTTTCTTGCTTATTTTCTTTATTTTACCAAGTACCTGCGAAAAATTTTTAAATCTACTAACCTCTCATTTAATCTCGTATGTATGGCAAAAGCTTATAAAAGATTAGTGCTGCAATTTTGCATTTGCTATCCTTTAATATCGAAATCTGTCGAATCCTGAAAATGAACATATTTATGTAGATATCTTCTTTTATCGTTTTTTTTTTAAAACAAGGATTGGATATAATAAATTTTATTTCATGGTAGGATTTATTATTTAGAAATTATAGCATTATCGTTTTTTTTTGTTTGTCTAAAATATGTTGTTTTGTTTAATAATTATATTTTGTTTTGTGTATCGCTTCTCTGTCATAATTGTTCTTTTGTGCCTTTAGTTATGCTTTTACTAAAGTAGTTTGTAAGTAAGTATTACTAGGACCGGATTCAGAGGTCTGGAGGCCTCGGAGCCAAAGGATTGGAGGCCCATTGGCCCCAAATTATTTTTTTTGTAAAGGTAGAATGTGAAAAAATATTAAAAACAAATGAAAGGAATAGTTGTTTACTATAGTCTGTTCGCGTTAAGAAAATAGTGACTCATCGTTGTCACTCAGCTTAGCCACGCCTCTTGACCAATGAGATCACAGTAAATTATAAAGTCGTGTTCACTTTGAACAGTTGAAACCCTTCAGACAGTACGCACGTCTTCTTTGCCAATTTTAAAAATGAATACCTCACCTATTTTTAAAAATAGTAGTGCATCAATATTACATAGCGGAGAAAGACGAGTGATTTACAATGTTTTTATGTACTTTAAACAGTGTGGTGGCCAAAACGTGACTTTGGAGAATATAGTAGTGAAAAAAGGCTAGTGAATGCGGTGTTTCTGAAAATACGGTTCTGACGATTCTAATCATTTTTTTAATGTAATAACTACTTAATTTTAATATTTTAAAATACTGTAGCGACAACTATCATAAAAACTTTACTTTAATATTAATGGTTTAATTTTTACCCCAGTATGAATACGCCTTTACTTTGATGAGTCACTATTTTCTTAACGCGAACAGACTATAGTCTGAATTTGATTTTTTTTCCGAAGTCTCTTGTAGAGACCCCGGGGCTGTAACCCCGGTTGCCCTCCCCTAAATCCGGCCTTGAGTATTACATATTTTTCATTTGCATTATCTCATGCACTACTAATTGCACGGTAGATACGATCCGCTGTCCCTGTAGCTGCGCCAAAGATCAAGAAGGCACAGATACGCATGCGTTCCGCTCTAATAAAGCCCGAAGGTGATGCTTCAATGGTTGAACCGATTGCTGCATTTACTGCTCTAGACAATAATCTTTCCTTAGATTCTAATGAACAAGAAGAAGAGGTGAGATATTTTTTTGTGAATTTTTTCAAGGAATATATTTTTAATTCCTACCAAGTATCACGACCAGTCCTAAAGTTCTCGTTACATTGTGTACAATTATATAGTAGATATTTAATACTAATTACTGTTTAAAAAGGAGTATAGTATAATGGTAATCTCAAGGTAGTAAATTCTTTTATTTCATGTATTTTCTTAAAGTATATTCATAACAAAATACTTTATAGTTTTCTTATGAAATAGAGTGATAAAAATGTTTTAAATACTTAATCTTGCGGTACATCTCGTCATAAAATATTTATCTATGTTAATATTATAAAGCTGTAGAGTTTGTTTGAACGCGCTAATCTTATAAAGTTCTGGTTCGAATTGAAGAAATATTTTTGTGATGGATAGTCCATTTATCGAGGCAGGCAGGCGAGCAATAGGGGCTGAACGTTAATAAGAAACGTTACAAAAACGGGAAAAAAATAATCTTTTTACCCTTTATCCTACATTTTTTTAACTTAATCTGTATTCTGTAGGTATATATATATATATATATATATATATATATATATATATATATATATATATATATATATATATGTTACAGTAAATTGTTTCATATAGTATAAAAATATAATATATTATATATTAATGTATTGTTTTCTTTCAGGCGTTTTCAAATTACACAGTTAAGACAGTGGAGTTTGATCCAATTGTTCGTATTTGGTACATCGGCGATGCAGATTTTAGGACACAATGTACTTTGTCCCCTGACGTTGAGATACATCCTAATGATTGGATTGGTATTTACGATGTGAGTATTGTTACGTTACGTAGTTGTAACTTCTAAATTATAAAAAAAAATGTTAATGTAGAGTCATCCTGAATTTTATGAAATGATCATGTGGTAGTCGATAACAGATATTTGTTTTAAAATTTTCATATAAAAATTATGGTAATAATCTTATTAAGTATCTAAGTAAATTTATACTAAGAATATATAATTCTAAAGTAGTTAATTTAAAAGACTACGTTTATATGTCCAAAGGCACCAATCCATACAGCGTTCCTCAAAAAACTTTCCCATTGTTTTATAATATAAGCAGGGTTGCTCAATTTTTTATTATATCAGTCCCCACCGGATTATACTACCGGATAAATCGCCGCGGTGTCGAATTTCAATAACAGGTGACTCTCAATTATTATTGAAATTCGATACCACAGCGATTTCGTCGCCATCGCGCAAGTTACGTAATAGTCCCCACCGTTTTCAGGCAAATTTCCACAGTCTGGACGATTATATAGCGTACGAATACCTCGCTAAAGTGAGCGTCTCGCAAGCGGCGCCGGCGCCGGGCCAGCCGCGCTCCATCACGCTCAGCTTCCCCGTCGGTAGCGGAGTGAGGACGCCTGGCTTCTACCGGTTCATATATTTCAGCCAGCCGAACAACGACGTTAGAAGTGTTTTAGGTTGGTATATATGTTAGCGATTACACATTTTGATTTTCGTCCCCCTTTCGTTCCCGTTTCCAGATAACAAATAGCCAGGGTCCTGGCTGTACTGTACTGTATCAGCCGGTAAACAACCCACTGCTGAGCGAAGGCCTCTTCTTCGATATATAGAAGAAGGGTTTGTGAGTTTAATCCACCACGGTGCTTCACTGCGGATTGGCGGATAATATCCCTACCATGAGTTACGATCGTTATCAAATGTCCATTACCAACAACAGCTTTACGTACTCTCCGAGGCACGTTGAGGAAAGCCACAAGGACATACACCCAGACCGGAAACAAATATACAAATACATCTATCTGCCCCAAGCGGGAATCGAACACTCGACCGCCGGCGTTGAGGCAACTACTCGCACCACTACACCAGAACGGTCGTCAACGGTCGTCTAGCTGTATGAACTCAAACCATGCCATTTCATTTCAATTCAGTCAGTATCATTAGAAATCATCATCATCATATCAGCCGTTGGTTGTCCACTGCTGAACATACCCCTCCCCCATCGACCTCCAGAGCTACCGGTTCAAAGCAGCTTCTATCCACCTGCTTCCGGCGACTTTCCTCTAGTCGTGTACCCAAGATACAGACAGACAGACAAAAAAATACATTTTTTGATGTAATATCGATTATAGAGAGTCATCTAATAAAAAATTCAAAATATCTTTAATGTAGAGAATTGAACTTGTTACAGTTTTATAATAAATAGTTCATTCTGACTCAAGGAATTTATATCATAACTGGAACGCTCACCTAATAAAATTGTATATTTAAATATGCACCTTGAAATTTTTGATATAAGGTTGACATTGGCTTATAACATGTAAAGTGAAAAATCCTTCCGAGCATTTCGTTGTTTACTGGTATTTTGTCTCTTTCTTACGAGAGTTGCCTTGAATCCATGGTAGAAAGAGATACAATCTCGGCTGTAGGAACGTTTTTTAGTGCACGTGAGCATTCCAATTTGTATATAAATTCGTTGTTCTGACTAAACCAGTGACGTTTCGCGGATTAAATTCTTATACTTGGACGTAGATAAGCAAAAAGGATCCAACCCACAACATGACCGAAAATGAGTTAAGTATACCAAACTGCTCGTCAAGATCGATATTTTCGATTAGCAAAAACAATCCAAGTAAAATACGAATATTTTGACATTAAAATGACACTGGTTACCAAGCCACATGTATGGCGAACCCCTTTTTTAGTTTCGTAAAAACGATCCATTCTCCTTGGATCATATTGTAAAACAGTCAGTCTAAGAAACTGACACAAAACTAAAATGTTAAAAAAAATCCAAAGCATGTGGATCCTTTTTGATTATAATATTTACTTTAAATCTATGCAAAAGACAAATCACTAAAAAGATTCAGAAAGCATGATTTGATTTAGAAAAAACCCTCCAACGGCCCCGAATCCCTACGAGCATAATTTTTTATAAACGCCAACTCTGGCTGTATAATTGTGGCATACATCCAGGCTCCGATAACAACGGCCACTGTTATATTTGGATTGAAGGCGAAGCTGGTAGAGGTGCCCAAGGAGTGGGATCGTGTTTGATTAAATATATAAAAACAAAACTTAATCCAAAAGTCCAAAATTTGGTTTTGTGGAGTGACTGCTGTGGGGGCCAAAACCGTAACATTAAAATCGTACTCATGTCAAAGGCAATATTAAGATCACACCAAACATTAAAAACGATTACACTCAAGTATCGTGAATCGGATCACACATTTCTGCCCAATGATACCGATTTTTCTAAAATAGAGGCACAGTTAAAATACCACGAAAGAATTTACACAGCTGACGAATATGTCGCAGTGTGTGGAAGTGCAGAGAATGGAAAAGAAAGACTTTTTTAGTACAAAAAAAATTGAGAAAATATAGTTAATCGGAAAGTCTTCTTGGATAAGACCAAATCTAACTGGCTACAAACAAAAGAAATATTACTGAAAAAAAAAGAAAAGTACGTTATATTTATAAAAAACTCAAAGCGAAGAAGTTTCAAGAATTGAATATAGAGAAAAATGTAAAAGGAAAATCTTAGGAGGTATCAGAAAACGATTTCACATTACTATGGCCAAATGGGAAAGAAATACTACAAGCAAAGTTAGACGATTTGGAGTCAATCTTTGACTATATACCTAAAGGCTGCCTGGATTTCTATAAATCTTTAAGGGGCAATCCGAGTCTTCATGACGATATGGACGGGTTTGGCGGTGAACCAGACTTCGCACAGGAAGAAGAGTAAATTGGATTGACGTTTTATATAAAAAATTAACAAAATTTTAGAAAGCTAGTTGTTTTATTAATGAAATGAACAATTTTTAAAGATTTAAGTGGCAATTAGCTACTTTGAATCGTTTTTGCGAAATGAAAATGAGCTTAACATAATTGAAAATAGCTTTTATCAAAAAGGATCCTAACATACATTTAGCTGAATATCTCAAGAAATAAAACTAAACTCAATAAAATTTATTTGTATGAATAAAATATACATTGTGACACACTTATTTTCTTAAGAAACAATAAACGTAAGCAAGTCTATTAATGAGCAAACACAGGTTAAACTTCAATCTTCAATAACTCAAATGTAACATTTTGTGGGTTGGATCCTTTTTGCTTATCTACGTCCACTTCTTGATCATAGAAACAGCAATTATAAATTACAAAATTTCTTATTGTTATAGTAAATTAACACTTAAGAATATTATGTAAGTTAATTTATATAGTTTTAAATTTAAATAATATTAAAAATAATATTATTTTTTAAGTTTTCAAACTATTATATCACTATACTTTTGTCAGAATTTCAAAACGCAAAAAAGCGATATTGGCGTTTGGTAAAATTTATGTGGCAGATGCATGATGAAACAGAAAAAATAAACCAGCAACTTTGGATAATTATTTGAAACTATCAGTAACCGGTAAAACAACTATTGCTATGTTACATTACGGAGAATAATTAATTATTACATTTTTTGTTTGAAATATCATACGAAATAGTCACAATTACATTTTTCATGCTATCGAAATGTTTTTTTATAATTTAATAAATAATAAAAAAACTACTTATATTTAAGTAACATTTAATATATAAATAGAGAAATAGAGAGGAAAAGTAGTCTTAACTTTTGCTATTTTCGTTTTTTTTTCTCTATTTTGTATGAAACTTAGTTTTGTTAGCTAAGTTAGCCAAAAAAGTACTGTAAAATTATAAAAAATTGTCCGGTTTTAAGATTCGCTATTTTTCTGTAAATGGAAAGCAACAGTTACACTTTGTTTATATTTACACATAAAAATACCTTCAGCTAGATTCCACAACAATAGAAGATTATATAATTTTAATAGTTTCTAGTCTAATAGATGTAAATTTTTTTCTTTTTGACGTGATAACGTCTTATAAATCGATGAATGCCGGCTGCATGTACGAAAAAGCATGACTCATTGTCACGTTCCGCGACTGAGAGCGCGGAACAAGCGATAGAGAGGCACGATAGGCCTAAGCGTTTGGCTTGTGACGCATCTACCACTCTTCCATTCCATCGGCAGATGCGTCCGAGTACAAGCGAAAAAGAACTTTGAATTACCGAGTTCAAATAAATGTTAATTTATCGAAAAAATTGTAATTTTCAAATAACTCCTTCTTTGTATTATAATACGAAATAATAATAATTCAGTGATAATAATTCAATTCATAAAAGTATGCAATTTTTCACCAATATTTTGACAAGTCTTTTTTTTTTTCTAGGTATATCCGAACCGTTCGAGGTAAGTAGCAAAGAAGACAGGTTAGTAACAATCGACCCGTGTATCGAGGCTTCAACCAGCGCATCTCCCGGTCAGTCCAAACCCTCTACAGCCACTACCGACATATTCACAGACTTCACCGGTCTCGATGTCGCTAAGCTTTCGCGCCATTTCTCAAACGACCTTAGTATTGACTGACTAAAAGGTTATCTGCCTGGCTCGCCGGCGACTAGACGAAAAGATGGACCTTAGTTTTTTAAATAAGAAATATTACAAATTGTCACAACATATTTAATTTTGAAACCCTTAATGATCAATATACAAAAAAAAAAAAATATCGATTGAGATATTTCATAGTACGCATAACTTTGTCTTAGTTTAAAAGCATATTAAATTAAAAAATGGATTTTAAGAATATTAGAAAAATTATTTTTTTTTCGTCATTTAAAATTTTTTGGGATGATCCACCCTGGATACTTATTAATAAAGCAAAGCTATGGCCATCTAAATGAGTGAAAAGACGATTTGAAATTTTTTAAGTAAAAGCTCATATTATATCAAGTTTGAAGGCTAACGTACTTTCCAAAACAGAAAAAAAAAAAACATTATAATATAGTTAACAAGTACCGTTGCTTAGTTAGTTAAAATTTAATGGCAAATGTACTTTAATCGTAGAGTTATCTATATCAATTAGTGATTTAGTATTGTTTTATATCTTCTTCATGTGTATATGTTACTGTAAAAGTCCAAATATTGGTAATTCCAAGGCCTCACTCAAGAATTTTTTTTTAAAGATTTTAAGATTACGAAAATCCTTATATTTACTAATATTCGACCTTTTATAGTAATATATCTATATTAAAAGTCCACTGAAGGCAGTTGACTTCATGACAATTAAACGTAATAGTCAAAAACAGTCACAAATTAAAATTAAATAGTTTTTTTTAGTTATAACAATTTAAAGTTACTATATATTAAAAATAGTTATGATAATGTTTCAGACGTACAATTTTTGGAATGATATATAAATAGTTATGTGAAATTAATCAGTATTATGATCGAAGAACAAATGAATAAAACTTTGAAATTCCATGTCGATTTGTTCATGAGCTATTTTGGTTGTTTATTGTTCTAATAAAAGTTGACGTTAGAATTTTAAAATGAACCTAATTTATATGTCTATAAAGTGAATATTTTAATGTTAAACCACCTTTAGGCTTAATTAATAGTAATTAATGATCAAATCTTAATAGATTTGATTATAAACGACGTCGTACGAGTAACACCCCATGGCTTTAGACAATAAACATTATATCGCTTGTAATATAGTTAATAATAATATTTACATATTTTGTGATTCAGTTAGTACAATTTGTATAACGATGTACACTAAACTTAGTGCAATTTGTAGATATATTTACTTTTATGTAAAAATTATGCCATTATATAATGTTAAATTATATATACTATGATAAGAGTAATTAAATGTTTTTTCTTGCATAAATTAACAATGTAAGGCTGTATTTTAATACTTAAAGATTGTTGTGTTGTGTAATTTAATTTTCTTGTGTAAGGCCAATATCACACAAAGCTTGTAGTTATTGTAAATATTATGTATGTATAAATATTTTCTTTGGAAGATGTTTATATCAGGATATTATTACCGCGTGACACAACATAAATATACAAAAATTTTATTTTGTTAAATCTGTTGACTGTAGTTCTCCAACTACTGCGTTCCACAACTAGGATTCGTTCCACGTTCAACATTCCACAACGTAGTAGTGCTTAACTTTATGCCTACATTGTTCTGTTATTTTTTAGATAATATTAAAAAAAAAATAACCTGTAGTTTTTTTAAATTCTATAATATATGTGGTTAACGCAGTTTTAAATTAACTTCATTAATAATATACGAGAATATTACAAATAGTTAATATGTATAAATTATATCTCTATTATCGTAAACATAACAGAAATGTTACTTAACGTTTTTTATTTTCTTTTTTTATTGAATTCGTTTGTCTTTAATAAATTGAACACAAAAAATAACACCTATACAAATTAATAGAATGTTTACTAAGAATAAACAAATATTTACAAATTCACTTATAATAAGTTACTTGATATAAAGTACTTCTCTGAGAATTAAGTAGAAAGTGATGATTACTTATGACTTCTACAGCTAGAATGCGTTTGCGGCGACGTGCAATGAGATTCTATTAGAGGCTGATGATATCGATGACATATGATGATATCTGATGTTAGGGTGCCGGTTCATAACCCTTGTCCACTGGAACGGAGGGGAGATTTTTTGCAATCCTATTGGTTAATATTTCTCCGTTTCTCCGCTCATCAGCCTCGCTCCGCTTCAATGGACAGACCCCTAGTGTCGGATATAAATTTATACATGCATCTGCATTCACAATCGCATCACCATGTTTTCGATCTATTTTGCTCCAGACTGGCCTTTTTTTTGTCGCTGTGAAATGCGTTTACGCATCCCGCCACCCGCAGGCGACGGGTATGTGGGACTCGCTGACTGCGAAGTTAGAATACCCACTAAAACACAGCGGTGCCCTCGTCGTCGTACAAGGACGCCACGGGATCGCTGGCGTTTGCTACCGCGACGCCCCGACGGTTGGCTCGCCTATGCGGGCCGCCTTCGGTCATAGAGCACTCGCGGGCACCGTGAGATCACAATCATTTTTTTTTATTAAAGTAGACTTCAAAAGTGCTCTTGGATCGTCTCTATAACTTTGTATAGTGACCAATCCAGATATATAGCATTTTTAAATAAACAATTATAATACATAGTTAATGTGACGCTATCATCTTATTTATAAAAGAATTAAGGGTATCAAGCTTTAAAGATATTTTATTTTGCCTTTGTTGCTATTAGGCATAGCGAAATATGACTACTTACTTCAATAAACACGCTATCAAATGATTTTTTTTTCAAAGATGTAACTTCTATGACGCTAGAAAAGATATAAGATACAAATTATTCAGGTTTATTATTTGGTTATAACTATCTAATAACTACAAATTACTTAGTGTACAATAATTGTACGGTATATAAAATATACAAGGCGTACATAGTTACATATTCATGTGTAGTCTACTAATGATAACCGAAAATTTCGCGCATGTGGATCAGTACTAATTATTGTTTAATTTATCTGATTGGTTTACTTGATTTGGGGATATAGTCGAAGCGCTAATAACCGACGTAACAACGTAATTTATTAATAACTTAGTTATCCTAAAACAAACTGAATAAAATCATTTATTTGATTTTCTTATATAGTATTTTGTTATCGTAATAAGAAACAAAACACTATCGAAAACAAAAAAGGTAGCGAATCATCAATGTGTGTTTAATTATATTGATTGATTTTCTTTATTCTATTTAAATTTTTAAATGCTTTATTTTGTTTAATTTTAATAACGTTAAGCGGAATAAATACGATGGAACAAAAAAAAGGTTTCGACTTGCTAATTCTACAGGCTATGTCAGTTACTTTGGTTCTCTCGCGGATAATCTCATTTCTGATTTATCATTGACATTTTTTTCTCGTCCACTCCAGTCCAAAGTCCATCCTCCATTGCGTTGGTACACAGTTTCGGGGATATTACATCCCCTTGTCTTTCCTGCGAATCCCGCGACGAAGGTGAAAAGGTATTGTTCGTTGGTTCTGGATTTAGACAGTCATCGTCGTCGCGTCAAATATAAACCTCAGTACCTATCGACTAGCGACATGACATCGCCGCAAAAAATCTAGGGACAGCCCAGGTCTCAATAGATTCGAAGGCTTTCTCGTAGTCTACAAATGCCGTACACAGCGTCTGATTATTCTTTTCAGCCTTTTGTATAATCTTCCAAACAGTATGGATGTGATCTAAAGTGTTATAACCATTTCGAAACCCAGCCTGCTGCAGCCTGTGTTGGAATTCGTTGAGTCTAGTGACGAGAGATCATAATGACCTTCGAAAACAGCTTATAAATGTGACTGAAGTCAGATCGTTCTTAAATATATTTTTTTCCTCTTTTGAAAACAACATAACCACACTTATTTAATTAAAAGTCTAAATCGGATTTTATCGCGTTTATTTGTTTTAAAACTTTACAGTTTAACGATTTTTAATTAAATTAAATTATCCAACAGTCGACAAAGTCTGCTGTGTATCAAAATACTCAACAAGGTACCAACCACTACATTAGATTTGATAAGCCACAAATTCTCGCTAAAGAACATTGATTCCTACCAAGGATGATTCGCGAGGCTATTGAAATAAAAAAAAAAACATCCTAATTTCAATAGAGAGGATGATTGGAACGTACCACCAGCTTGGGAGCCAGTTCTGAAATTAATTGAACCCAAGGAAAATAAGAGCACATCACGACTTCCAGACACAACAAGTTCATTCTGTGTGAATAGGAACGGTTAAAAGTAATAATTTATAATTGTATAAAAAGCGGGGTATGTAACAATTGATTCATTATTCGGACACCCACCACCTCAGTCCCCCGAGATCATGGACGCTGTAAAGGGTCCGAAACGTCGGGAAATAATTTAATTTAATTCGTAAAACTAAAAAATCGTTAAACTGTAAAGTTTTAAAACAAATAAACGCGATAAAATCCGATTTAGACTTTTAATTAAATGAGTAAAATTCGCGTAAATATAAGAGAACAGTAACATAACCACACTCCTGGACTACGCCTCTGGCGTGGTTCTCCGCTGGATAATGATATTAAAGAGCTCCGCTAAGGCTTTTAGAACAGATCGTCCAGTGGCCTTAAGGAGCTTTGTTGTAATTTCGTCATCTCCCGGTGCCCTCCCGTTTAAGCTGCCCAAGAGCCGGACTAATCTTCCGACTTCGGTATCCGGAATGTCCCCCGAAAAATGACGCAACAGTGGTGCACGTAGATCTTTAGTGTCTTGAGTCTTAGGCTTATGTGTGCTTGACAAGTACAGGAGTCCGTAAAATTTCTCGACCTCTTCTCGGATCTGAGGGTGAGAGAAAACGATTACAGCTACAGTTAGTTAAAATAAAATTGTTACTTTCCTATAAGTTTAGGCAACCTTGTTGTACCTTTGTTAAAACAAAGGTCATACTTTTCTATTATAGCGTACCTTTTATTTGTAATATCGCCGAAGAAGCAAAATATAAACTGTTTCCCTTTAAATTAGTATGTTATACACGTACATACAATTACGTTTCGTTAATATATGATCAAACGAACTTCTAGAAGGAAGTTCGATCATTATTATATGAATAGCTCCATTCGAAGATATAGTATTACCATGTAGTTTCCCTAACGTACTAGGTAGTGTCGCACTTTAAGATTTATATCGATTGTTCTTACTCGATTTCGAATTTTTAAACTGTCATCTATCGCCTACCCATCACTACCCTCCAGCGATTTGCTCATTCTTTTTAGAGATACCAAAACTTTTACAAAGGGTTGAGGTGGGTGGGTTCTTATATCTTCGAATGGAGCTATTCATATAATAATGATCGAACTTCCTTCTAGAAGTTCGTTTGATCATATATTATATTTTCATAGCTCCATTCTTCAGATATAGTATTACCATGTAGATGTTCAGAGAACTGAAGTGATGAATATTATTCTAAAAGTTTTGGTCGGAATTGTATAAAAAAAAACAAAGTTTATTGAAACTAAAATGATTTTTATTTCAATAACTTTCAAAGCAATAACAAAATAACAATTTTTAACTTAACTAATAATCTCATACAATTTTTATGTAAATTGTTAATAATCAAATAAACTTAATTGTTTATTTCAAAGACAGACCTAGCTAACTCTTGTGAAATAATGGGGCGATTGTAAAATTTTGCAAACGTCTGTGATGTAGCCGTCCATCCAGCTGTTTTCCGAATTGCGTCTAGTGATACACCTGCAGCGCGGGCGGCTGATGTTGAGGCGTGACGCGTGCTATGAGCGCTAAATTTCGTCACGTCAACGCCACTCTCTGCTAACATATTTTTAATCCATCGACTGATGGTTTGTGACGTCACCGGCTTATATGGACGTTTGTAAGTTAGAAATAAGTTAGAAGAGTCATCATTTCAAATATTTTTTGTAATTTCTAAGTAATCTTCCAAACATTTTGCAGGACAGATACTAGGTTTGTCAGTGAAATAAGGTATAACTAAGGTTGGCTGCTCACGATTGATTGCAGAGGTTTTAATTAAATTTGAAATAGTTATAATGATTTGATTTTGATGAACTACAATACTATTTGTTTTTATTAAAGACAATGTTTGTACGCGATGCGCTGTACAAAGAGCCAAAAGAGTTGCCAACTTTTTTGATATTTGACATAATGATAAATTTGTATGAGGGAACCATTTATCCATAAAGTCTAAGGTTACCTGTGGATCCCATATGGTGTTATATTTAGGTATATTAGGTCTACATTTGAAGACTCCTTTTAGTAATCGTGTCACTTGTTCATCAGAACCTATATTGTTGCCTAGAAGCAGTGATATAGCTGAACGATGGCTATTCAATGTGCTATATGAAGCTCCATTTTCATATTGCTTAGTAAGAAATAAAATTACCTCTGATTTTGTTGCTTCTAAGTAGTTTATATGATTTGTTAAACAATGATTCCACCAAAGTTTGAACGTTGTGTTATATTGTTTAATAGTGTTTGCCGCCAACGACGAAATCATTAGATATATCGCTTCTGATGGAATGCCTTGTTTTGTGAAGGCTTCCCGGAGACAATGGCTGCTGCCAGGATAGTCTGCGTGGGTAGATGTATCCTGTAATCCGACAGGATTGCGTTTTTTAGAAAAATAATATCTGATATTATAATATTGTTCAACAAAGGGAACCACACTTGGGTGGGCCAATAAGTAAAAACAAAAACTCCAGTAGACTGTTCGCTGACAATTTTTTGTAAACATTTTTGAATTATTGCAAAAGGGGGAAAACAGTAAAAATAATATTTTGACCATGATATCGTAAAAGCATCTACCGTAAGCGCATCTGGGTCTGGCCTCCAGGATATGTATACCCTACATTTGGCATTGGTGCGAGATGCAAACAAATCTATATCAACTTTACCTAGTTTATTAATAATATTTTGAAATGCATTTGAACATAGTTCTATTTCGGTATCGGGATTAACTCTGCGTGATTCCGCGTCAGCTTCTTTATTTTCTTTCGAGTTTATATAAGATGCAAATACCCACAAGTTGCGTTCTTCGCACCATTGCCAAATGGATCTCGTTAATTCATTAAGGTATGGGAATTGTATACCACCCATTCTGTTGATATAACTAATGGCCGTTGTGTTGTCGATTCGCATCAATATAGCGCAATTGGTAACATTTTGGGCAAAACATTTAAGGCCAAAAAATGCTGCTTGAAGCTCTAAATAATTAATATGATATTTTAGCTCACTTTCTTTCCAGTGGCCATTAGCGCGCATATTGTTGCAGACAGCACCCCAGCCTGACCTTGACGCGTCCGAGAAAATTGTCAATTTGTATATCGGAGGCGTAATAAAAACTTTTGAAATTAAAATATTTCTTTCCCACCAATTTAAATCTGGTAAAATGTTATTTGACAGTTTCATAATTGCATCATAATTATTATTACATTTTTTGAGGGCGAGATACTTTTCCCTTTCAAATTTCTTTGTGTATAACCAACTGTATTTTATTGCCGGGCATGCGGCTGTTAAAACACCTATAAATTGAGAGAATTCCCGAATGGTACATTTTTGTAATGTTTTGAATTTTTTCACCAAGTGTAATATATGACTTTGTTTGTTTTCTGGTAAGGACATAGTCATATTTTCTGTGTCAAACATATAACCTAAAAATTTGCATGTTTGTTTTGGTTCTAACGAGCTTTTTTCGAAATTTATGATAAAACCTAAACATTCGAGAATTCTCACAGTTTCTTTTACGTTTAAAAGACATTTTTCATAAGAATCCTCGACACACAAGGTATCGTCTAAATATGTTACTGAACTAAAACCATGTTTTCTTAAGTAACCTATTACTTCCTTCATTATTTTTGTAAATGTTCTTGGAGCTGATGATAAGCCGTAGGGGATTGCATTAAATTCATATGTGATTAAATTTTGTGAATCGTTTTCAATTTGAAACCTTAAATACCTTTTATGTTCTGGGTGTATGGGAACTAATAAGTATGACTCTTTCAGATCAATACTAGCCATGTAACTGTTCTTTGATAATAAAGTACATACACTTCTGTAATCCTCCATCTTAAAATGTTCGTTATCTACATATTTATTGAAATATTTTAAATTTAAAATAAAACGATCTGTCCCATTAGGTTTTGGAATCAAAAATATCGGTGAGAGAAATTGTTCAGTGCGATATTCGCATACAGAAATAGCTCCTAAGTCAAGAAGGTTATTAATAGCAAGTTGTATTTTTTGTTTTTCTTTATATGATAAAGTTTTATGCGGTATATGCGGCCGTGTAACGTTATTTATTAATGGTATACGATAGCCATTTAAAATATGGTCTAACACAGTTTTATTTTTTGTTATGTGTAGCCAACAATCATAATAAAAAGTTAATCGACCTGCATGTACCTGAACTATTGCCGCGTTTGGGCACGTTGTTTGGAAAATGTGGCTGTCCTCGCCTGCGACTGCGGTGGCGGCGGCTGCACTGCTTGAGGGCGAAATTGTCTGTTCAGATGTACTCTGCTCGTCATATATGCTCCGCGCCCCCCCCTGCTCGACGACGAGGCATATCGAGGAGGAGGTGTCCAGTTTCCCGTGTATCTGCCTTTTGATTGCAACTGAGCTTGATTATTTCTTTGCGGTATATTTCTTTTGATTTGTGAACCTTGCTTTTCGATGGCTTTTGCAGCTTTTATTTTTTCTGATAGTTGACTGCCAAATAAGAATTCATCTCTTTCCTCTTCTTGAATTATGTTCAGTATAGATTTGTCTAGACACGGAATAATACATTTAGTGCGAATTTGTGTTTCTGTATAATGAAGATCTGTCAATATTCTACAACCTTCAGAAAGATGTTTTATAGCTGTAATTTTACTTCCGTCATTAATTATTGTTTCCATAGCTCTTGAAATAGCAGTAATTCCCATTCCTAATTGATTTTGCTTAGCTTCCATCTTTTTGTCTCTATTCCGAACTGCTTCTGCGACAGCAGCGGCTATCTCGGGGTTTAAACTGGGTGATTTTAGTAATCTACAGTTATCTGGAATATGATGTTCCTTCAACAAGTTTTCTTTAACATCCTTTGTCAAGCCTTTCTTTAGTATTGGCAGCCAGCGCTGTGCCAAGTCGTTGTGAATATTGGGTCCATATTTAGGACTGTCTTCAATGGGGTCCCCCAATGCAAGACGTATTTCTGGATCAAGCTCTATATGTACTTCATTTGAAGATTCTGGAACCGTATTATTTTGCTCTAGTGGAAGATTTGGAGCTTCAGATAACTCGTCATCATTTTTATTATCTGTGTCCATGCATGTTTGCGACAGTAATGGGTCGCATAAAACTGGTGTACTCGATAACGGTATGTCAACCGGTATCGTCAGTAATGATTCATTCTGTATATTAGCGTAATCATGGTGCATAATCTCAACGCCCTCAATATTATCATTTTTGGGTATATGGACATCTGAAAGTATACGGTTAAAATATAGTTAATTTTTTTTTTTTTTTTTGAAGGTAGTTTCAAACTAAAAAAAATTATCTTCTATATCAATTTTTATTGTGATTGCGAAAGTTTTACATTAAAAGGTTTATATATAAATTTAAGTTTTTGTATTCGTTAAATGATCATAATGTATCTAGTACATTGTATATATTTTGCCTTCGTGTATGACTCTCGGTCAACCTCCAGGCTTAGATTTTTGTGTCATGTCTAACCATCGTGTATAACTCGCGGTTACCCTCCAGGCAGACTTATAGACACTGTATAGCACACATTTATTTCGTATTATTAATTCGTTAACACTTGTAAAGAAATAAAAATTGCTTACCATGGTTTTCAATATCACAATCTGAGTCGGAACTTATAATATTTCGTCTATGTTTACGCCCTTTTTGTTTTTCTTCTAAACGTTTTATTTTTTCTTTATAACGCTTTATTTTATCTCCAGCCTTTCGTTTCGGCATATTTGAAATGTAACTTTAAGCGACGTGCGTTCACTACCGCGCACTAAAAAGGAATGAGCAAATCGCTGGAGGGTAGTGATGGGTAGGCGATAGATGACAGTTTAAAAATTCGAAATCGAGTAAGAACAATCGATATAAATCTTAAAGTGCGACACTACCTAGTACGTTAGGGAAACTACATGGTAATACTATATCTGAAGAATGGAGCTATGAAAATATAATTAAATGTTAATGAAATGAATTGGGTCCATAATTAGTTACAAAGCAATTAACGTGAGTACATTCTTTATCTTGACGCTTTGTGACGAAATTTCTTGTTACATGATAAATCACATTCACTTACGGCCTTGATCTATATTATCAGTTCTATCTCTTTAATACGACTTAATTTTTTTGAATAAGGTTCTTAAACTGTCAAGTTTTCATATTTCGTTATAATGTAGGTAACTAGGGTTTTAATTTGTCACATTTTCGTTAATGATTTTTTTATTTGTTGCGTGTTGTTATTAATTTTATTAACTCTTGGGAAATATAATTGTTTCAACAAAAAAGGAAATTAAACATTGAATATTGCCCGTGGCTTTGTATTGAGTTACTTACATGTCCCATGGGAAGTAATATGTTGACAGTAAATTGCGCTCAATTCGTTTTCGAGCGATTTTGACAGGTCTTTGTACAGATACGTGCCGAAATCAATAATATTATCAGTTTTATAGATAACGCTCAGTGTGTAACAAATTGTTATTCTGTATTATATTATTATATATTATAAATCAAATATAATAATTTAATATTACATCCACGTTATAACGTATTAGTGGTAGTAAGTATCTTAAAGCTGCTCATGTTAAAGATTTGCTATGTAGGATAAGACGAGCTTAATCGCTTGTAAGATAATTGATATTCATATGAGGATATACAAAGGTCTTACTAATGTAATTTACTTCACCCACTACATCTAATCGATTTATTATACGAGAAACAGTCAGGGGATTTGTTATGGTTTTATTAATTATGTGTTTGTAGCGACATTATTTCGTAGACTTCACCAGTTTTGGGGGGAAAGAACAGGGTGTAAAGTTTCTAATCCCCCATTGAAAAGGGAGGATCCTCCGAGACGGGTGTTGCGTCTGGTGGGCTACTGCCCCCGACGGTTGTTGTCTGGTTCTTGTATATATGTTCAATCGCTCGCATAACTTTGATAGCGCGATGTAGGATACGTCATATATATATTTAATTTTTTTTTAAATAAAGGTCATTATACGTCACCAACTCGATCACGGTACGACCTCGATCTGGTTTCTAGTATCCAAAAATATTTATAGATGATACAAACTACAATTCTCAATACAGTTTGTACTCGGTCCTATCTCGGTCTGAGATAGTGATGAGATCGTGACAGGTACAGGATTATACCGAAATTTGAATGTTAACGATAATGTGATTGCTTCTATTATTCGTTAAGAAGTCTTTAGTTACTGCTTAGTTGACCTGTAATCGGTATTAAAATTTACAATTGGCTCTTAATGTATTTGAATATGTGACTTATAATGTGTAGGGTGAGAGATGTTTCCGGGAGATGCCTAAAACATGTACAATTGGAAAATTTTACATGAAATATAAATAATATTATAAATCTATATAGATAATATAAGTTACTCATATAGTTCGTGTGTAAAATTTAATTATAACGTTATTTAACTTTGAATATTATTTTTATTTTAGATTTTCGAATTTCTTTTAGATTTAAATGCAAAGCGATTAAGATAAGCTTGTAAGTAGAGAGTTTGCACGAATGGGATCACAGAAAGCTCGTCTTTTTAAAGAGATAAATAATGAATGGTAGAATTTACATCTTTAATCTTCACATAGTTGTTTTTGTAAAAAAAATAATTTACAGAACAAAATAGTAAAAACATTATTAGCTCAATACTTGTATGTAGCTCACGTGGACAATAATATAATTAATTATATGAACTACGAAGTTATACATTTTAATTTTATTTTGTAATTTAAAGATTAGTCAAGGTTCTCTAACATTTTTAAAACACGCTTGACTTTTATAAAACTGTATTTGTCAATCGCAAAATAGCCTGTCTAGGCCAACTGTGTATTTGTTTCAAATTATTAAGAACCCTCTTTTGGATTAAATATTGCATAATAAGCATTTGGTGCTTCTGTCACTTGTCACTGTCTTTTGAATATCGCAAAGATAAACAATGAAACTGTCGCTTAACTCCACAACTCGTATTTATTTGTTATCAGCAGTACCTAATTTACAAATACCGTTAATAATAGATACGGATTTTATGTGTAAAATGATGAATGTCGTAAACGTGTATATATATATATATATATATATATATATATATATATATATATATATATATATATATATATATATATATATATATATATATATATATATATATATATATATATATGTATATATCTATCTATATTTTTATACGTATATAATATGTCAGTTAGTACGGTACAATGAATGATTATGATGCGGCGCGGTGTGATTATCGAGCTTACCTACGTTTTGTATGGAATACTAATTTTGAAATGATGCACATGGAACTAGAGCTTAACTCCACAGTTTATACAGCTTCACGGAGATAATCAACGATTAAGTCGAAAAAAAAAATCGATACGTACAGTTGATATATGTACTCTCAAATTTCCAATCGGTTTGAAAATTATTACAAATGTACAAGGAGATATTTTACCATGTTTGTTACTAATAATTATGAGTTCTCGATAATTCGGTACTTTTGCAAGTGTCATGGTCACGGTTATACTAATTATAGTCACGGGTACAGTCTAGTCGTGACCATGACTTCTGCAACAGTGCAATAAACACAGTAAAAATCCCGTTTTTCTTTTAATAATAGAGTTAATGATGAATTGTAAATATTTTTAAGTCCAGTTTTTTTATTACTAAGTTGGCCTTAAAAATATTTTCATTTTATCATTATTGATAATAACTCTATGTCTCCATAACAATTATTAAGCACCTTCAATCGACATAAATTTATTTTTAACAAGTGCCTTAAATTGTGTATGATTGCTAGTAGCAATTGCTTTATTTTCACTTCTTTATAGTTAATTGCAATTGTTAAACACGTAAGCTCGAATAATTTGAATTTGAATTGTACATGGTCGTACTAGGGGCGTTTAACCGCATCGCGCCGCACCGCACCGCGTTTTGTATGTTGAACTCTTAAATGGTATCGACTTTCGAGAGCCATTTGCACATAGCTTATCAAATCAAACCTATCACGACTTTAATTAGAGTAAGTTTCCGATACTAAGTTAACAATGCTAGTTCTTGAAAACTATTTTTGTTGCATAGTTTGAGGTTTATCTTCGAGTGACTATTTTAATTTTAGCCCTTAGTATAAATTATTTTTCCTATCTCCGCCGAATGTTCGATTTTCGTGTGTGAAAAAGTGTCACTTTTGTCCCGCTTCACAGGGGGCGAAACCCGAACTTTCGGCCTAGGTAGAAAAAAAAAGTATATGTAACACGGGACGAAAGTACTACATCCTCTTCCGCATGTTTGCCACACTCGCCTTCGGCTCGGGCGGCAATTTCACATGCGGGACAGAAATTAGTACTTTCGTCCCTTGTGACACAATATACTATTTTTTTACCTTTAACAGGAGTGGTTAACGTAGGTATAGTAACATAGTATGGCCACAATTTAATTCATCATTTTGTGCAAAATAGTTTACGTGTTCGTTCAAGGACCAGTAAAAGATAAAAATTCTTGTCAAGTCAATATTATTAATATATTAAATTTTCCCAATTTTCCATTTCCAATTCCATGTCTTGTCATGTAATTATTTTTAGAAATCATCTAAATAAGTGTTCTGAGTGTGTATGTACCCTTATATTGGCAATTTGATACCATAAGCGTAATATGATCGTTCTCTTGGTTTAATTAATATAGCAGTTGTGTTTAGAGGCGTTTGACATGCAAGAATAGGGATAGAACATTGTTTACCTAATAATGTTATTAATAATAAATGTACCACCGAATATACATTGTTTTGTTATATTGGCATAATGTTTATACACAAATAGAAATTTTATTATATAACTACTTACTATATGGATTACGAAATTATAGTTATTTTAATATAAATTGTTATATTTTGTTGCACTTTGTTCATTGTAAATATTTTTAATATTTACCTCTAGAAATTCTTGCCATCGATGTTTTAGATTAATAATTCCTTAAATATTGTGAGAAAAAATGAGTGTTTTATGGGATGTGCGTAGAATATTCTCGCACAGGCATAAAAACTTTGTCTAATCTATTGTTATATACGTTATGGGATGAATAACGTTATAATATTTTAGTCGTCGCTACGCTCTATAACTTTGGTTACATGTTGTAATGTTAAGTACAAGTTAAATTATGTTAGTCACAAGATTATTAGCTGCAATAAATTAATTTGTATGGTAAAATCTTTGTTTAATTATATTTCCTATATACCTGATAGTAAACTAAAAGAGTACCACGTGCGCCGATAATCGTATAGGTGCGATGTTTGCCGTTATCAAACAAATCGTGTAGCGATAAGCGCGGCATTACGGGCCAAAACACATAACGGCGTTGCGGCGCCGCAACGCTAAAATCGGCGGTGGCGTCACCGCCAATTTTAGCGGCGCGGCACCGCCAATTCCGGCGTTGTGACGTCATACTTGTTGACCATGATTTATTGACATTTTGTGTCTATTTTTATATTTTATTTTTTTGTGTCTTTATTAGACATGGGTATCTCAATGATTTTTTATGAACTGCAGATAAGCTCATGAGCCATATGCTTGAACCGGAGCTGTGAAACGGCTCACAGTTCAGCTCAATTGTTGTTATAGGTATTGTTACTTTTAACCACTTTTAACTATTAGATTTACAGCTAATTTATGACTCGGTTCAAAAAATGACATGTATGATGTACCTAAATTATAAATATGTAATAAAGCAGCGTTTCGAAAAGTTATTATAGTGATATTTTTTCTATCTTACACAATTATAGGGGAATGCTAATTTCATGCATATGATAAACGCTAAAGTGAGTTTCTTTGTTTGTTACGCTTTCACGCTTTAACTATTAACCTGAATCCCGATTATCATGAAATTCTGCATACCAGTTTTCTGGGGTACAGAAAAGTACATAGAGTACCTACTTTACGTACCGACTACCGTTGGTGCCTGTACCATGCGAGCGGAGCCGCGGACAAAACCTATTTATTTATATTTAATCTATAAAACTAATATAGTAAGATATTAATTTATGTATCACTTTGTTTCAATTTTGTTTAGGCTTTATGAGACAAAAGTTGTTTAAAATTCTACCAGCATACAAACTTGATTCACAAAATTATTTCCGGTACAAAGGATTACTTTTTATGCATTCTACTAAATAACAACTTCACAAACAATAATTAACAAATTTCACGTGAACTATAATATTTAAAATAATTAAATTAATATCCACAATAAAAAATCACGAAGAACTGGTTACCCTAAAACAACGCTCTTTTTCGCGGCGCCGCAACGCCGCAACGCAAACTGCCGATTTTAGCGTTGCGTCGCCGCAACGCCGTTATGTGTTTTGGCTCTAAGGGCGATGTTTATCTCGTCCGAGCGAGGCGGCCGCGGCGTTGATGTCGAATGCGAGCGCGTAGCTCGTAGCGGCGTTATCGGGAAAGCGCGGGAAAAGCGACTATCAGCCATTCAGTTCGCTCGGCTCTACCTCAGTAGGCTCGCGACCGCCGCTAGAGATGGACGGGTCCGCACGCGCGTTTGTTCTCGCACTCGCGGCGTTCGCGCTCGTGGTCGCGCGCGCCCACATGACGACTCCCTCCCACGATAACATAATACGAATACAGTTATGGGACGCCGAAGGGCTTAGCCGGGAACCCATCCCTGACCGACCTCCAGCTACCGTCAAACACCACAAATTAAAAGTTAACTTGGACACTTTGTACGATGCTATGATGGGAGACGATTATCACGGGAACGAGAGGTTTGCGAGGCACAAAGTGAGGCATAAGAGGCGACGGTCTCGGCAGAGCGAAACTGACCTGCCCTGGAGGTTCCACTCGGGGTCCGGACTGAGGAACGTGGAGGTGTATAACTTTGATGTGCCCTGGGACGTGATAGAAAATAAATATTCTGGAAGCGTGTATGCAAGTGCTGTGAGTGATTCGAGTGTCCCAGTGAATGTGGAGAGAGAAGTGTCACCGCCGATGACGCTGCGACAGGACGAGGAGGTAGGATTGAGGGTAAACTTTTCGTAGAGAAATGTCACACTTTTTATCCATATCGTCGCCTCGAGGTTGTTAATAGTGATTAGCTAAGAAGTCGGTTTGTACTAACACCAGGAGGTCTTTTTTTTAAGCCTATCCACCCTTTCAGTTTTTATCCTTGCGAGGCGATCTGTTGATAAAGGTGTATACGGTTTATTGTTTTTAAAAACGTTTTTCTCGCTGAATGTCGATGATATCGTGTACAGCCGGCGTCGAAATGGAGTAAAATATTTTCAAGGGGAATTCACTTCACTTATCTGTAGATATGTTTTGATTAAGTTATCTCTATTGTGCAATCGATGTCTGCTAAACAAAATACTTTAGTTACATTTAATTTTGTTGCGACTGTTATTTATTTATTTATTTATAATTTTGTATTTTTTTATTTATCGGTTAGAACTGAATATAAAATAATAATGAATCGGTCGTTACTTTAATTAAACTTCATAGATATTTAGTGCATAACTTTTTACATGAATAAAGTAAAAGTTAAAACTATGAAGATATGTTAAATTTGCTAATAAATTATTTTTGTAGTGCGTACAATTTTCAATAAGGTTTTCAGTTTAGCAGTAGAAATACGTTCGGACATATTCAAATAATATTTCTTGGTATGGTTTCGCTGTGAGTGATAGATATTACATTTTTTTTTTGTAAAATTAAAATTAGCTGTAAAAAAAATATTTGTGTTGTTTTCGTTCAAAGTATAGTAAGGTGTTATAATAAAAGACGTATTATAAGTAAATTCAATATTTTAAATAAATTTAATTTTATAATATTTACATAATTTTATCAATAAGATTAACTTTTTTACAGATAAGGTGTTACTGAGTTATTCCATTTATTTACTTATCTTTATAAAACGAGGTCAGCTTAGGTTCTTCATGCAGTTTGGTGAATTTGAACTTTACGAAATAATTATTACTATCTATTTTTTTATTCTCTTAAAATTTTATTACACAATCCCAGATGATTAAAGGATAAGATTAAGAAGCATTTCATCAAGTAGGATGAAGTCCCTTGTTCGCTGATTTCTACGCACATTACGCACATAAATGTCTAGACGACAAACATGTACGGTCTGCACAAAAATTTATCATAAAAGGTGATCGAACTCGCGCCCTGTTAGCACAACAGCATGATGCCGTGGCCACGAAGCCAACATCAAATGTCAATGACGATCTGGTCTTATAACAAAGGTCGTCTCTAAAAAGAAAATATGTAAATTATGTTAATTCTAGTGTACAAGTTTGTGAGTAGTGTTGAATAAACATGTAACATATTATAATAATATAATAAGTCACTCTAGAGATGTAAATCCTATTGTAAATCCTAAACTACATCGAATAACGAAAAGTTCTTAAAGGAATGTCGAGAATGATTTTAATGAAAACCAAAAATTATATTTATTTTATTAATTTTTTTTTTAGACGAGCATCGAACCCGTTGATTTTGTCTTTTAAAAACAGACACATTACTTGACCTAACTTTTAAGAGATATTTTATGAGCACATTACCAATATTTTATCATATAGGTAAGTGGTATACCTACCTATATACCTATAGGTTTTTTAGGAATTATATATAACAGACAATTTTTTGAATTCAAAAGTGTCATACATCAAATGTATTTTTTGTTATATTTATTTATAAATTTACTGTAATACCATAGTATTAGAGACTTAACAAAAATAAATAATATTTTTTTCCACCTTATATTAAATAAATTCATATTTATAAACGTACATACTCAGATTGGTTACTAATTAAAAGACTTATAATAAAATGTTAATAAATATTATTGAAATAGTTCGAATTTTGAATTTTAATCTTTCGTTGAATTCCTAAATCCTTAATCCGTTCGAAAGGACTATAAAAGAAGAAAGTCCTTGTCCGATGTATTTTTAAATTAGTTAAGTGCCAAACAAAGCCTCAAATCTTGCTACAGATATGTTACTTTCTAGCAAACGGCGTTTGTAAATGAGTCGTTCTGTTATACTTATGAATCAACACACGAGTACATTATTATACGGAAATTAAGGGGAACAATAGCTATCTATCCTCTTGTTTCTTGCTGTTTTCCTCTACCATCGAGCAGAAAATGATTTTAACACGAAATTAGCCTCATTTAGAAGATTAAAGAAACATAAAAACACTAATCTGATGTTAACGTCGCGAGTTTTATGTTTGTTATAGCCTCTTTTAATACACGTATAATAATATATTAATATCCAAATAACGTATCTTCGTTATAATAACTTACCACATTATATTTTAATATACACCAAACTAAATTCTTTGTTGCTTAGAATAAATCGTACGTAATATTGACACTAGTCTGCAGAGATAGGTATTTAACTAAACTAAAGCTTTGCTTTTGTTGCCAGTCATCCCAACGTTGAGAGATGTGGAACATCCGAACAAGATGCAATTCAGAAACATTGTTGGCGTAAGCGAACGTTGACATGAAAATAGCGATTGTCTGAGTTTATGTTCTTAGATTATCACGAGAACACAAAGTTATAATGTTGTTTTAATACTTAACTCGATATTAATCCCTAGTGAGTTGTCAACAAACTCGGGACGGGTGTATTATGGGATTAGTTAAGAAAACATATAAGATAAACATTATAAAGACAATTGTTAAATGTTTTCAAAAAATACATAGGTTTTCTTGTATAAATGTGTTGTATATTTAAAAAAAGTGTACGATTTTTAATCACTAATCTTAAGCATCTAACGCAGAGGATAATTTTAATATAAAGTTTATTATTTTTTATTTGGACGAGCTAATTTTAGGATCTTTACCGGTTTTAAATTTTCTTTTTTTTTTATTAGAAAGTCTGTTTAAAGAAAACGGTAAGTAAGGTGTAAAACATCATCATAAACTTCGCAGCGGATCATTAAATAAGTGCGGCTGAAACCGGACGTGTCGTCTATAATAAATTTGCTTCTTATGTTCTCTTGAATATATATTAATAATATAATTTTAAAAATACTTAAATTATTATATCATTACGATAGCGCCGTTGTATAAAGTATCTCATAAAGAATTTTTACTGAACTAAAATAGTGATCAAAATTAATCACGTTATCGTAGAATAAAGAAGCAAACATTACAGAACCAAAGCTTATTGGCTTAGCTGTTTTAAATGATTGAGTAGAAAAATGCTAATGCATTTTATAAAGCTTTCAAAATATATTATATCATACGAGAGAGGTGTGTAAAAATATGAAATGGCAATCAACGAACGAACATCATTAACATTTAAAAATAATGTAATTACGATACTCATCGTATTGGAGATCCGCGTAAAATATAACGACTTTTAAATATTTTTTTGCAATATTTAAAATAATATTTTTTTAATGAATATTGTATAAAATTATGTTACGAAACTATTGTTATTTATTTCGTTTATAGAACAAATAAATGTATTTAATAGCTAAAGTTAAAAAGAGGTTAACAAACCATTGACTTAAGCTATAAAATAGTTTTGATAATTATGTTATTGATAATTTCATTATTCTTTTAGTCTACAATTCAATCAATGGAATTATCTTAATCTATTTAATCTTGATATGTTTTATTTTAAATTTATTTATTATTGCAAACTTAAAATGTTTTTTCGTGACATAATGCGAACCCTGTGCAAGTTTTGTCATTCGACCTTTACATAAATTGTTAATTCAATTGTAACAAGGGTTACGCCTCACGAATAAATAATGAACTTTATTATTTTTTATTATTTTTGGCGTCGTAATTATTGTAACCGTGTTGACATTTCGTCGTGTTATCCATAAAACGTCACGTATGAAAATTTATAAAAGTCATATAAATAAAAGGATTAACAGTACGCATATATCACCGTAATATTTTTGACATCATCAGTTATCAATACATTCACTGCGAAGTGTACAATAATAAATCTTCCGTAATTGGATTAACACAAAAAACATGAATTAGGTAAGGTTAGACTTTTTACGGCACGTCAGATAAAAATTATTATTTAAGATGCATGTTTTGAACTAATTCACAATTAGAAAGATCACAATGGATTTATTACAAACCATAAATGTATGTACACAGTTATTTACAGTATATTATTATTATTAGTTATTACAGTATATTATTTATTAAACGGTTATGGTTTATGAAAAATACGTTTATCCTTAGGATCAGTTCAGAGCTACGAATAAAATATAGATAAGCAACGTATAAAGAGAGACAGTGATCCAATCTAAAAATTACTGAGAAAGACAAGAGTCATCTCATTGTAAATAAAAACTGATAATAAATTAATATGAAAGCTGGAACAATTTGCCCTTGGCATTCAAAGGGTATCAAGAAACTTACGAGACGGTCATCCATTAATTTATAAAAGTGACTAAAGAACTTGTTCATTCGATAAATATCCATTTCACGTCAAAAAATTCAAACCTATTTTCATAATACGCCCGATCTTTTAATCATCATTGGTTTAAAGTTAAACATATTTTTTTATTGATTCAATGGATTGTCAGTTCGCTCGAATCGAATGGAAGTTCAAAGAACAAAGAAGCAAGAGATAAAACCAAAAAGTCTTCGAGTCAGTGGGCACGGTTATATGATTGGGCTTTCGATTGGCAATTCGCTTTATCGAATATGTATCGAGATGTCTGTTGTAATAACTGGTCGACAGCCCTGACCGCGTCCACGCCCTCCGCCCGCAGCACTGTGGACTGCTATCGGCCGGAAATTAGGCACAAATCAATAATTTCCTCACTACGATGTCCACGGCACGCGCTACGAAGCACTAATAGAGTCTGATTGACTTGTACGAATGTTATGTTCAGACTGATGTATCTACGATTCGCGATTCCAATTTCGCGTAGTACCAAACGACGCTGTTTCAGTGATGATTAATATAGGTATATACGAGTATAGTTCAATATGGTGTATCAAACAAAAACAAAATATAAAATTTCCTTATTCAAGCAGGCTTCAAAAGCACATTATACAAAACATAATATATTTTTTGATAAATTCATTATATTGCTGAGAAGAATCGGTAAGAAACTGAACAGTTACTATATATATACGGTTTTATATAATTATATATATAAAACCGTCAAAATAATATTCAATCGTTATGTATGTATAACTTTAAAGTTTTTTTTGATATAAACTTTTAAGTAAAACCGAATAATTTTTATCCATATCATTAATAAATTGTTAAGATGAACAGTTTGTTGTTATTTTACTGCGCTGATCTTGAGATCCAGCAGTGCGATTTGAAAAAAATATTTTTAAAGTCTATTTATCGGGGAAGCTTATAAGTACCTATGTAAAAGATCACAAAAAAAACAAAATATTATATAATAAGAAATATTTATCAAATTGATCATTTTCGCATCTCCTCTGGGGACAATTTGATCTAATCGTATCTGATTTATAAATGAAAAGTAAATACTGCTATTAGTATCTTACCCCGTCTTATTTAAGTAATACAAATCTAAAGATGTATTTTCATTCTCATACGTGTATAACAAACTTATACACATTTCTCGTGAATTAATATGAAAATATTACTTTTAAATACAGAGATGATTTTATTATAGCTTTGGGTTAAGAAACATAACTCCATTCCTGCTCTTGTTCGTGGTATTATGAATATTCAAGCACCGTAAGCTAGTAAACTGCTACAATAGAAATGCTTTCAAAAATTAGCGTTCGCTGGAATATTCTTTCAGTTTGCGAAATGGATTATTTTATTATTAAGTCGCTTAGGAAACACACTTTCTTGTTAATATCGAATTATCGAAACACAAATAGTAGGCAAAAAATTCTGATAATTTTAATTTAATAAATAAAATATTATTTTTAACACACTTGTCGCGTCAATAAACAAACAAAAAAAAATATTTGTATCATAAGCGCCTTTTTGTCGATCTATATCTGTGTAACTTATGTTTTTTTGTACGATTACATAAGTTAATAATAATTTATGTGAAAAAAATATCGCAAAAACTCGAAAATGGTTCAAATTATTTGAATATTAGTTTTGTTTTATTCGTTTTAATATTAAATATTGTAGAGAAAAAAAACAACAACGAAAATTAGTAAATACTCAAAGGAACGGGCTGTAACAGTGTTGCGCATAATATTTGTGACTGGTAGCGATGTTTTTAGTTTGCAGCTTCTTCACGAACTAGTTCGCTGTTTTAGTTCTCCTGTCCCCCAAAATTCCAGATTTACAGATTGTTCACTGGCTTTGCTACCGCTACGCTAGCTTTTGTTTGTTATGATAAGATTTTTTAATAATAATTATAGCAATGCCTGTTTTATTGAATATATTTTTAGTAATCTAAATTGATCGGATTTAATTGACAAAGAAAAGGGATAAAAAACTATATGTGTAGGATATACATAGTAATTTCTAATGAGAGTGATGTATGCACCAGTAATTGGCATGCATACCAGACTATGTACAAGACCAAGATTATTGTAATGTTTTGTATGTTATGCTGTTGGTGTGTCATTATATAAATAAATAAAAAATAAAATAAATAGTAGCTTTTGCGAACTAGTTCGTTCGCGAACTTGTGTAGTTAGAAGTCGAAGTAGTTGTCTAGTTCTATGCGCTTGTGTAGTTACTAGTCATCAAGTATGTAATGAAATAAAGGAAATTAAAATATTAAAACTGAAACATAATAACTTATTATAAACTGCTAGGCATTCAGTCTTTAAATCTATGTACATAATATTTTTAATAATTAGAACTTTTTATTATTTACAGGATTATAGGGCGACCATTAAAGATTTTTATTAAGATAAGTACTTGACGCTTTTGTAAAGATGAAACATTGTTACGAGTACCTACGTTGGCAATTTAACTCAAATTACGTACTTTATTTTAACATTCATGTAATTTGATTTTACTTCGACGATAATGAACAATGTTATACTCTAATTAAGTTTAATAAAACATTGCTTTGTTCTGTTCTACATATTATTGCTTTTGTAGGTACTAAAATTTCAAGCAATAAAGCGTTTTAATACAATATTAAACATGATCTGTACATTCTTAATTAAATTTACAGAATAAGTGAGATTTAAATTAAAGATGGGGAGTAATAAATTTACTTTTGTAACATAATACATCAAGTCGGTACATTTTGTTTTTAATTGAACTCTATTTGCGTTACAAAGGTTTTATATATTTTTTCACTATATATAAAAGGAATATCGTGTGAATCCTGCTGAACAAAATATAACTTACCTTAAAGGTAACTTATATCTGGAGGCACGGCAGTGCCTCCGCCAAGTCGAGCAAAAAAAAAAAGTGGCACGGCCGTACTATCTTTTCTCGAAGCAACTCAGGCCATTTTCGACCCCCTTTAACTTCGTTGTGGATAAAACTAGAAGTCTGAATTTTCAATACCCAAGCAGGCATTGTATAAACACGGTATATTTCAAATTTCATTCAATTTGAACCAGTAGTTTAAAAATTATAATTAGTCAAAGTTTCGAATTTTGTCACTCACTGACTGACCGATCATCAAAACTCTAAGGCACTTCTAGCAGACATAAAAGCTTCAAATTTAGAATACCATTAGTGTTTAGTATATAAACCAAGGAAAAATTCAAATATTTTGCAATTTCGGTCCAGTTTTCTAGATACACCAACTGCATAAATAACTTTGTAATCCCATATAAATATATAGGATTACAAAGTTACATTTGCAGTGAATGAATCAATGTACCCGTACAAGTATAACATAGTGGAATAATAGGTGTAGATAGGTACCTAGATATAATTATCTTCAAAGATAACCTGTAAAATGGTCAACGGAATGAAAAAGCAAGAATGGGACATACATGTCTTATGTAGCTGTACCAAAATCACGCAAAGTATTAAAGAACACTAATAAATCATAACCGCGACTGGCTGAGGTGATTTACCCGCTCCACGGCTTCCACACTTCCCGTAAGTAAGTTATTTTATTTTATTCAGTTGGCAGCTATATTAAACCTATCCCTCTAATCGGTTTCTACACTGCATTGTAGCAAAACGCTCAATCGCTTGGCGGCACGTCTTTGCCGATAGGGTGGTAACTAGCCACTACCAAAGACTCCCACCAAAGCAGATCAGAGAAAGAAAATTTACTCTGCCGGGGATTGAACCCGGGATCTCCCGCTTAATATACAACAGCGCGCACCATTTCGCCAGCGTGATCATCATTTTTGAGTTCATATAATTATGTCATTATTAGAATGCACCTGATTGATTAAGTGAGTTATAACAGCAATAACTGTTAATTAATGTATATTAACATTAAATAAATAAAAATAAATATAGAAAATAAGGACTCAAAATAACTTTTGTATTTTAAAGCTATAACTTCTTGATGAAAGTAAATTTTTATACGATGCGCGTGTACTCTGTGACAAAAAACCGACAACATAAAGCTAAGTAGTAGGCGCCGCGCAATTGCGCTAACTTACTTAATTGCGCTGGATGTGTCAACTCACTTTTTACAAGCTTTTATTTTGTTTCACCTGTCTCGATATTTTTCATCAAATCTTGCAAATTAAATTTGATCCAAAATAATAGTAAATCATGTGACAATGCAATATTATGATTACATGGTGCTGATTTGATGGAGGAGCTAGAAGGTAGCCAAAGGAAGGATTTTGGGCCCGTTTGAGTCCTCTAGACGAGTAAGTTTGTCTTTCAATGGTAACCAGGGTCTGGTGATGAAGTTGGAATGTGGTCATAGGAACTCAGTAATGAAACGACACAACCCCATCGAGTTTTGGCTCGTTTGGTTCGTCTTAACGAATACTTTGTTTTGAAATGGTTACCAGGGTCTGATCTGATAATAGAGCTGGAAGGTGGCTATAGGAACTTCGCAATGAAACAACACAAACTTATCGAGTTCGGGCTCGTTTGGATCGTCTTGATAAGTAGTTTGTCTTTCAATGGTAACCAGGGTCTGGTGATGGAGCTGGAATGTGGTAATAGGAACACCCTAATGAAAACTACGCAACCCCATCGAGTTTCAGCTCGTTTTATTCGCCTTGACGAGTACTTTGTTTTTAGATGGTTACCAGGGTTTGATCGGATGATGGAGCTGTAAGGTGGCCATAGAAACTTCGCAATGAAACTAAACAACCTCATCGAGTTCGGGCTCGTTTCAATCCTCTTGACCAGTAGTTTTTCTTTCAATGGTAACCAGGGTCTGATGATGTAGCTAAAAGGTGGTCAAAGGAAGTCAGTAATGAAACGATGCAACCCCATCGAGTTTCAGCTCGTTTAATTCGGCTTGACAAGTATTTTGTTTCAAGACGGTTACCAGGGTCTGATCTGATGATGGAGCTGAGAGGTGGCAATAGGAACTCTGCAATAAAACGACACAACCTCATCGAGTTCGGGCTCGTTTGAATCGTCTTGACGAGTAATTTATCTTCCAATGCTAACCAGGGTCTGATGATGGAGCTGGAAGGTGGTCATAGGAACTCTATAATGAAACGACGCAACCACAACGAATTTAGGCTCGTTGATTCGTCTTTATGAGTACTTAATTTTTAGATGGCTACCGGGGTCTGATCTGTTGATGGAGCTAGAAGGCAGGCAAAGGTACTTCGCAATGAAACGACAAAACATCATCGAGTTCGGGCTCGTTTGGATCATCTTGACGAGTAGTTTGTTTTTCATGGTAACCAGGGTCTGGTGATGGAGCTGAAAGGTGCTCATAGGAACTCTGTAATGAAACGACGCAACCCCATCGAGTTCGGGCTCGATTGAATTGTCTTGACGAGTAGTTTGTCTTTCAAAGGTAACCAGGGTCTGATGATGGAGCTGGAAGGTGATCATAGGAACTATTTAATAAAACGTCGCAACCCCATCGAATTTTGGCTCGTTTGATTTGTCTTGACGTGTACTTTGTTTTTAGATAGTTACCAGGGTCTAATCTGATAATGGAGTTGGAACGCAGTCATAAGAACTTCGCAATGAAACGACACAGCCTCATCGAGTTCGGGCTCGTTTGAATCCTCTAGACGAGTAGTTTGTCTTTCAATGGTAACCAGGGTTTGATGATGTAGCTAGAAGGTGGTCATAGGAACTCTGTAATAAAACGACGCACCCCAATCGAGTTTCGGCTCCTTTGATTCGTCTTGACGAGTACTTTGTTTTAGTGGGTTTTCAGGGTCTGTTTACAGATGGCGCGCACCAACCATTAACTCGGCGCATCGTCTTATTATAAGTATAACTTTTTACGTACGTACATAAGTATACAATCACTTTTTTAAATATTTTTTAAAAGTTTATTTTTATGGAAGTTTAGGTGTAAAAAATCGACAGCAATCTGACAACACTGTTTCCGGCTAAACATACTTCATTCATCTCTCTTGTCAAGTATTTCAAGTTGTCAACTTGAGATCACAATATGTATGACATGACTATCAAATTATACATCTGTATCGTATCGGAAAAGAAAAAGAGGAAGAATATCTACAAAAATAAGAAAAGCTCATTAGACCTAGCGAAGGCTTTAAGAAAATACGTTGTTGATATTAAAGAAGTAGAAGACACCGGAAAGGAAAATAAGTAGGACTGTCTACAAAAAGAAATGAGATGCCATCAAAAACATAACTTGTAAAAAGAAACCAAGTCTCGCAACTCACTTCTTCTTCCGTAAAAAGTTGTGAGATCCATGTAATACCAAGTCGGCTAATTTATTCAAACCCTACTTAAGGGTTCTTCTGTTTTAAGTTATTACGTTAGTAGCTAACCTAACAACATCGTATAGTGATCATATCAATATTAAAAATCTTTGATGTTTTAAATAAATAGATTGACTTGGCAATCGCATGAAAACAATGTATCTAAGAAGTAACACATAGGAATATTATATTAAATTAGATTGTTTAGTGCGATTGCCAAGTCAGTCTATTTATTTAAAACATCAAAGATTTTTAATATTGATATGATCACTATACGATGTTGTTAGGTTAGCTACTAACGTAATAACTTAAAACAGAAGAACCCTTAAGTAGGGTTTGAATAAATTAGCCGACTTGGTATTACATGGATCTCACAACTTTTTACGGAAGAAGAAGTGAGTTGCGAGACTTGGTTTCTTTTTACAAGTTATGTTTTTGATGGCATTATGATTAACATAAATTTAAAGGATTCGGTAACATATACTTTTAAGGTTATTCCGTAATAAACATTTAGATTTTTCACTCTTATTATTTATTCTTATTAAATAGCATTATATAGATTTTGTAGTTATGGTATACATAAAGCCATGCGGAACCATAAAACTAACTAAATATAACTACTAAAAATATATACCTACTCTTACTTTCATTTATTTACACATAATTACTAGAAGCTCGCAATATTTTCTCAGTGAAATTTATAAGTTCAGAACAATGTAAAAAATTATATGTAAATTTGTAAAACGTAAATCTGTTTGCTGACTTGCATTAATGAAGAAAAATTAACTTCACATTGTATGCTATGCATAAATAGCCTTGAACTTTACAATTAATATTGTAATTTTATTTTGCAATATATAAACATTCTATTTATAAGATTTATATTTATAAGAATTTAATTAAATAAAAAAAATGGCATTAATTATTTAAACGGATTACATGGACATGAGAGTTGTACACGCAAAGTTCAAATTTAATATATATTTTTAATTAAATCAACACCACTTATTTTTGTTACTTTATAAAATAAACATTACCATTAAGCAAACAATGACCTAAAGAGTATTTAGTGTATAAGCTTTCAAAGATCAAATCAACGATTTGTTTTCATTTGTAAATAAAAATTTAAGGAAAGAACAAAAAATAGTTTGGTAAATCCAAAAGTCAAAACTCCTCATAATCTTATTTTTCATAGTAAAATTGTTAAAAACAATTAAACCACATCGCATTAGACCGTGAAATTAAAAAGGGTTCTATTCCTAATTATACTGAAGCGTAAGAAAAAAAAAAGCACTCGATTAGTGAAGTCTTTCGGTCGTTATCGTGACCACATACAGGATCCGCACATACAGACACACACGGACGTCCAAGACAAAACGTTTTTAAACAGTTTTTTAATTAGATTAAATACCAAAAATGGCATTAAAAGTATCATAAGTGTTAAAAGTAATGTTTTTTCTCAATATGTGTGTGTATACATTATGTTAAAAGTGCGATATACGATAAATTTAAGTTCGAAAAATCACTCGTTTTGCGTGAAGTGAGAGTAGAACCCACCTCAACGCTTCGCTTATGAGCCGTGCAATAAAGTAGATACTTATCTTTACAACTAACTTACAAAACTTTAAATAAAAATAGCGTCTTTAAAATTTTCAGTTGTAAATAATTGCATTTTATGAACAATTATTATTATCGTATATAATAGTTATTATTATGGATTAGGTCGACGTCGTATTTCTCCTTTATCTTTAACGAATAAATTACTTGTACTTCCAACTTCAAAAACTTATTATAATTTTGCGTGACGCAAAACTATGAAAAAGTAAGCGACTAGAATTTTCTTTATATTTCAACTTGTTTAATGTTTCTTTATTTCGTTTGCAATTCACTTAAATTGTATTATAACATTTCGGTGAAAATAAATTTTTATTGTTATTGTCTTCTTTTGTAATAAAACTTGCGGTCTTACAAATGATCGTGGAGATAACTTTTTTTTATCAAATCCAATTTTTTTATTTGTATTAACTTTTTTAAATTAGATATCAATATGAGTTTAAAAACTTAATTAAAGACTTATTATAAACTTATAACATTTTGTGAAAAGTAATATTAAATCATGTTTAATCATTTACGTCCTCGTATTTTAAAACACATATAAAATATATGTCATGTTTAAATCGCTTCTCACTAAACTGATAATCAGTTAAAATATGTATGATCGTCGATAACGATTATTCCACGAATCTTCGATCTCGGGCTTAACTTCGAGTCACGTACTTAATAATCTCGAAACACTTTTTAAATTGCTTATCCGTTCTAGATTTTAGATGCAATTTTTTCGAAATTAAATGCAGTTTATTTCCCTAATATGTAAATAAGATGTCATTAACAGTTTTATTCAGATTATATTTACAATTTAACAAATAAAAAAAGTCCAATAAAAGTCGAATGCTAAATTAATGTACGAAGCTTTGTATTCCCGAATGCTACCTACGAACTTTTACATAATAAACGTAGTTTAGAGACCGGGAAGGAATTATGATTATTACTCCTGTTGTACTCATAGCGCCTTTATTGTATTGTTACAAAACATTTATGGTAAGTAATGTGAGCTCGTGTTTGTAATAAAATACGATTTCGAACGACTGAATGTGGACAAAGTAAGAGAATGTCATATTGCGTATAGTTTTGTTGAATGGATAGATTCAAAGTATTTTCTGGTTAAATAGATTTTAAGTAGTATAATATGGTATCGACTATTTGATTATTGACGAGGTATAGTAACTGCATATAATGTTTATTGCGATAATTGTAATGAAAGTAACTCGTTAAAAGACCTAAAAATCAATATACATATATGTATTATTAAGTAAGTAGTAAATATATACATACGTTTTGTATACGATTTAGTAATTTTACATTGAAAATGTTTTTAATTCATTGCAATATGCCAGGCATTAAATAATTTATTTGTACAAAGCACGGTACCATCAACTTTAATAACCTTACTTTTTTTTAATGTATCTTTCGATTATAAATAATTTATTATCTATAAATAATTAAGTATAAAACTTGTCTCTAGACGTGCGTGCCGCTTCTAATAAGCGTTTAATATTTGTTATCTGTGGTGTTCGTAACATGTTAATGTAGACTCTGTAAATAACCTTCATTAGTAATAAAGATAGCCATCGGAGCGATCCCTAGGGTGGCTGTAGATAGATTGCAACAAGTATCACGGTGTAAAAAAGATAAAAATAGATAAAACCGGATCTAAACTACGATAAATAAACTTAAGACATGGTTTGTAGAGTATTTCATTTGTTTTGTTGAAATATAAACTTATGTATATGGAACTTATTAGATATGAACTGTCGAAATGACGACAAACAAAATTCTTATAACTATGTGCATGTTTTGACTGTACTCTAATATATAAATCTTATTTTTAGAAAAAATAAAGTCGGTTTACGGACGATAATTTTGCGTGATAACGTCATAAGAAAACATTGATAAAAAATTGCATACTTGTATGAATTGAATTAAATTATTATACGAGTGAGTTATTATTATTTTGTATAATACAAATAATGAGTTAATTCAATTAATTACAATTTTTTTTCGATAATTTAACATTTATTTGCACTCGTTAATTCAAATATTTTATTACTTAAATTATACAGGTTAATTACAAGTAACAATGTGCTATTAACAATTTATTTACAACTTATATAATGTGTGATATTTAAGATCCTCCAATCTGCGTTATTGTTTTTCATTCACAAGCCGAACGCTTAGGCCGATCGTACCTCTTTATCGCTTGTTCCGCGCACTCGCTCGCGACACGTGACGGCTACGCAAAGTTAGCACCCCACTGAAGGATTTTTGAAATCAAAATGACTTTAATCGATAGGTCTACGTTAGGTCTGTATAGGTCCACCAAAATTTTTGTTAGGTCGCCTATTTTTTTTAATAAATATTTTTAATAAATAGGTCTATTTTTTCAAAAAAAAAAAAAAACCTCACAACCTAAAAAAAGACCTAACAAAAATTTTGGTGGACCTATACAGACTTAACGTAGACCTATCAATTAAAGTCATTTTGATTTCAAAAATCCTTCCATGGGGTGCTAACTTTGTGTAGCTACACGTGACACTTCTTCGTGCGTGCAGCCGTCATTCATCGATTAACAAGACGTTCTCACGTCAAAAAAAAATTATAATAAAGTCAATATTTAAATTGTAATAAATTATTAGGACTTTATAACATCACAAACATATTGTTTTCAATCAGTAAAGACGTAAGGTCGTAACATTTGTCTGTTATTAAAAACTATAAGAAAAAACAAAATAAGTAAAAAATTAAAGAGGTCTCGTTTATAAAACGTGTTTTTTTATTTTATTTTTTCTTTGAAATTAACAATAATGGAGTTTTTTATAGACATATTATTGAAATAATATTGATGATGCGTATAGCACCACTGGTGACTGCAGCTGGCTATTGTACCAATATATTATCGCGGTTTCGATACTTACTCATGGATAATATAATTGTCTATGTCACATTTGCATTTGGTCGGTTTTTGACTGACATCATGATGGTTATTATTACAATGGTATATGCGTTAATTTCGTGTAGGTAATGGTTACTAGTTTATTTTCAATTTGGTAAAGATAGATAAAAAAATTACTTATCTTAAGCTCGCGGTACTGTGTGTTTGCTTTGTGAATATACAGTTTTGATTTACGTGACAGTGACGCAGGCAGCTGTCGGATGCAAGGAAATGCTGAGGAACGCGTTTTCTTATCGATTTGTTGTGCGATTACAGTCAAAACAAATTACTTAATATTTTGATATATAGTTTTGTATTATTATAAATTTGGAAAAATAAGAAATTGATATATTTATTATACATTTGTATGTTAAAAACGTTACCGACTGTATCTGTTTTTACGCACACGTAGTCAATGTATTTCAACAAACCCCGTGCCAAGTAAGTTTTATTTGTAATTTAAAAAATCCTAAACTCTGGATCTTTGCCTGTATTGTGTTTTTTTTAATACTCTTTCTCCCAATTTTTTTCTACTTCTCTCTCTCTCTCTCTCATATCTATTTATTTCTTTATTATTACAGTTCAACTATGCACAATTGTGTGCTTAAACAAAGCAAAGGTGTTTGAATATAGATGAATAAAATCCGCAGAGCTGAACACTAACGTGTGCTATCGATTAAATTCAAAGTCTGTAAAGCTATCTTGCTCTATGGTTGTTGTCGTGTCCATAGATGTCAAAATAGGTTTCCTTATAGCATAATTTATTTATAATTTAATATTTTTTTTTACCGGAGATGTGATTATATAACGAAATTTTGCTTTTTACAATAATACTATAAAATGTATAAATTTTAAAACTTGGAAATGTAAATGTTGCGCTTACAACAAAATAATGTCTTTAACTTCGAATGACATTTATTTCAAATGCATAGCGTTTGGTTTTTTTTTAACAAACAGTTTTACTTTGTATTTTGTACTTGTCGTCAGTTCACGGAAAAAAATTAAATTTTATAATATTTTCAATACAGTTCATGTACACGAAGTTATGTATTTTATTAATTATGAATTTTTAATTTATTTCGTTCGAATTGTCAAAATCAACATCTCATAGATCACATAATCACTTTTTTTTCGTGCAAACTGTTTTTCAGAAAATATTTTCTTGAGAAAATCATATATAGATAAATGTTACATCGAAAACGATTAAACTGCTTTATTTTATTTTTATTTAACCCTATATTATACCTACACATCATATTGTAATATGTAATAATGGTGGCGCTAATTAAAAACTCAATTTAGTATATATCTCTACATATTATAGTGCAAATTCCGCCGCCACGTCCGTCTGTCTGTCTGTTGGCGATAAACTCAAAAACTAATGCATGGTATTTCATGCGGTTCACCAATAGATAGAGTGATTCATGAGGAAGATTTAGGTACATACGCAAACGTCGGGCGCAGCCGGGGCGGACCGCTAGTATATAATAAATAATACTAAGTGCTTATTAACATTACTATAAAGTTCCGCAGGTTCTTTTGTTTACTTTTTATGTGAATGATCAAATAAGACCTTAGTATGGATGCGGTCGATTAGTATTCAAACCTTAAGTTCTTCACGTTTCGATAGATTTATATTCGTGTGGTACCTATCGTAAGAATTCCGGATGAAAAATGTAATAGATCAGTTTAATATAGACAGCCATGTTTATTAATAATATCTTTACGTTAATTGTCTTCAAACTAAAAATTTATTGGTTTATTTTTATTAGAATACTTAGTATGGATATTTGTTTTTATTTGTAAATAGGCTTACAACTACTACTAGGTATGACACATTAGCTATTCCTTAGATTGTCAACTCGACGCTCGTCATGGGATTCTAAGTTGTTATGTCCCTTGGCTGACACTGGCTCACTATTTACGAATATGAATAGTGGAACGACGTAGATACGAAATGGAATACGGTGCCTTAATATGAAAATATTATGTAATGTATATGTAATAAAAAAGTAAGTGGTAGATAATAATCTAGTAAGGTTTTATAAGTACTCAATGTCATGCCAAATAAGATTCTAGGATAGTCAAGATTGATATTTAGTAGAAGAAATAGGTAAACATTACCCTTAAAATTATAATATATCATTTATGAAGAAATGATCGGAAGAAAGTATTATAATTAATAGAGACAACATAAGTTAATATTAAATTATTGATACAACGATCATTTATATTAGATACTTACATTATATTCATTTTATTATGAAAGGAGTTACATTTAGTTGAATCGTGTTATAATAAATAATAATAAGAGACCGCGGGCGTGTTGAGATGCCACTAATTAAGTTCTTGTGGGTCCGAACAGTATGTAGGCGGGTAGAGCTACGTCTTAACGACCTTTTTGTCTTACTTTCTAATCGAAATAAGTCCTTATGTCACACATAATAAAAACCATTTCTTTTATAACAAATTGTATAATGCAAATGACGCTTTGTTACGTTTTGTAGTCACTGATTATTTTTCCATAATTGATAATACTAATTAAAAGTCAGATATAAAATACATATATGCTTATGTATGTTTGTCAAAGATAAAATATGGGATGCTGATATCTTTATGAAAATGATACGAGAACGACATTGTTACCTTTAGCATAAATTAACTACGCTGCATCATAAATTTTGAAATAATACTTTTTTTATATTCTGGTTTATATTTATTCAAATTTTTCTTCTAATAAATAAATAAATAAATAATAAATATTAACCAACAATCACACCACGTTAACCTAGCCCCGTGGTAAGTTCGTAAGAACTTGTGTTACAGGTACTAGGAACGGAAATAAATTTAAGATATAAATACATATATAAATAAATATACATCCATGACCCGGTGCAGACATCTATATTCGTCATACAAATTATCTGCACCTGGCGGGATTCGAACCCGCGACCGCTGCGTAAAGTGTCCAGTTGCCTGACCACTCGACCAGCCGGCCGTCAAATATAGTTAAATAATTATTTTTTACGCGTACTAATATTAGGTGATATATAAAAGATACTAAATAAACAAAAAAAAAGTAAATAATATGCAATAAATATTAATGTAGAATTTAAGAAAAAAAAAAAACATAATAAATACTACATTTAAACCAAATTAGTATTCTACAACATTTTTGAGTAATTTTATGTTACTTCACTGAACATCTATAGGTACATAAATAATAAAATGGTAGGGAAGTCAAAACTGTACCTACATTAAATATTTTTTTTCAAAGAATACTTCAGGGTATGATTTACAATCGATACCGAAGCCAAAAATATAGTTTTTAGAATTTTTGTCTGTTTGTCTGTATGTATGTCCGGGATAAACTCAAAAAGTACTGCATGGATTTACTTCAAATTTGGCACGAATATTATTAAGAAGTCGGGTCAACATATAGGCTACATATTATCACGCTATCACCTACGGGGAACGAGCAGTGAACCTTTATTTCATGAACGCATTCTGTAACGTGTAGGTAATCTAATAGCGTTCACGCAGACGACGTCGCGGGCAGCAGCTACTTATAAAATAAAGTAGGATTGATGTAGTTCGTGTGTGTTTAAAGTAGGATCCATTATGGGTGATTGGTTTTTTTTAAAACACGTAAATGATTTTCGTATAATATACGTGTAACATACATACATATTCATTTTTGTTATGAAGAATATATTTTTATACATATAATTTGGTACCTACGTCAATAACTAAATATGTTGTGAATATAAAATATATAATACACGCATACTAGAAGTAATAGAAATCTATTATAGGTATTTATTTTGCGAGGCCAATTTTGTTTAGATTGAATTTTTTCCATAACAACCTATTACCTAGTCATAGTAAGCTATGACTAGGTTGTTATGGAAAAAAATATGTATATTAAAGCTATAAAATATCACGTTACGCCTCAAATAAGGAGAGAAGTTACCATTACTGTTAATGCGAGTAAATCTGAGCGGGTTAACTAGTTTAGTTTAGTGTAGTATTATTACTTAAGTTATTAACTTTACTTCTATGTTTTTTACTTTAAATAAAAAGCACAATTTATATTGACAAAATATTAAACAAGAAAAAGTCAGTAATAGGCCTGAGATTTAATTGTTACATCCGGAATACAATGAAAACACTTTTATTTTTTGTTATAAGCGATTTGTCTATGGAATTAATTTAATTTAATTTAATGTCTATACACAGTAATAAAAATTATGTCAAAATTGTACAGTATTTTATTACATTAAACCATTACATATATTTAAATATGTGTAATAAAAATGTCTCCTTAAACCGTAGACTAGTTAAATAATAAAATTCCCCACGAAATTGTGTTGTTCTAACTTGTACGATGGAAAATAAATTAATTTATGGCAACCTTAAAACCTTTATTAAACCAAACGTTGATCTAAGGCTTTTACCACTAATTTCAACATTGGGTGAAATTAAAAAATATATTTTACTACATGTCGTAAAAGTTGGAACAATTTAAAATACCCTGTTATAAACATGCATACATTTATAATCTTTAAGTATATACTTGTCCATGGACCTCCTACATTTCTGTACAGTAACGATCTTTAATCATAGTCATTCCCTCAACATAACAAGGTGCGAGTACAAAGTGAGAGATAGGACCCACTTGCTTATTCCGTGAGACCAAACAATGTGCTCACCAAGCAATTTGTCACACGCATGTACATATGACAATATGAAAACACCTGTATTCGAGTGTTTAGTTTTTATTTTCATAAGCATAAAGATTAAAATTGAACGGAAGTAATTTCTTAGAGTGTAGTCTTCCAAACTTGTCACTGCTTACAGCTATAAAGTGAACACGATTAATAGTATGTTCACAAGTCTTTGAATGTAAATATGGAAGTTGTGTCGTATTTTAGTTCATGTAAATTAAGGACTTCTATATTTTATCGGACAAATTGAATTTATTGCTTTTAAATGTATATATTGGATTTGTTTTTATTGTTTTATTATTATCATAAGAAACGAACATGTACAAAGAGGATATAGTTTCTTTTTTTTATTCTTTAGTGCATACTTTATTTTATACCACATTTTGTTCGGAAGATTTTCAAAATAATCGTCTTTTAATTTTACTTTTTCTCTGATATCCTTATATATATTATTAGTTGTCTACCATACTCGTACAATTTAAGATGCAGTGGTTTTAAAGAGCTTTATTTTTAAGACGAGGTACTTAATATAAAAAATGTAACATGTTACATGAATACATCTCGTAATTTCTTTCGTATGTGTGTCATGTATATGTAGGTTTCGGCTGACTTCGATGTCTTTTTTCATCGCTAGGCATACTATGAATTTTTAAATCTATTCTTTTTCACTTAAAATAAATACAGTGGTGGCAAAACGAATTTACACCTACGTAACCATAAATAATTTTATTTTATATACATATAAATTCATGTTTTTCTTTTTTTAATAACTGTACGAGAATGTTCTAGCTTGCTAGGTAACACTTTTCATAGTTAATAACATTTATAGTCAGTGGTCGATGAGGAAGTAGGTACGAGTATATCTTAACAATTTAGACGTAATTAACTGTTTTGAATAATGAATTATAATGACAGCTTTCACGAAGAAATGATAATATGCACGCAAATGAGGATTTATGCAAGGCTAACACAGATTGATCACTTGGGTAGTGTTCTCAGGGTTGCTGTTAGTTGAGACAATAATGTAATTAAACAAAACAAGTTATAAGAAAACTATATATTATTTTGTCATGATAAAAAAAAGGTTTACCAATATAAAGATGTTAAAATTGACATGAAATAAGAAGTATGATATTGCAGCCCATTATTTTCGATTTTCACTTTATATGGTTTACGTATTATATTAGTTAGTTGTTTCTGGCTTAGCATTCGCAGAACAAAAATATTTATTTTATATTACTACTCGTCTCTATTCCCAAAGCTTAAAAACCACATAGAAGATCATAAATTTTCTACAAATGAAGAGGTTAAGGCTGCTGTTGACGCATATTTTGAAGGTATGGACGAAGATCTTTTTAAAGCTGGTATAGAAGCCCTGCTCGGTCGATGGAAGAAGAGTATAGAACTTGGGGGAGAATATGTTGAAAAATAAATAGTAAATAAATTCCTATCTTTTCATTTTCCTGGTTAGGCTACGAACTTTATAAATGTCTTTCGTGTCTAACTTAATTTTAAAGAATTAGGTTTTGTTTTGATAAATCATTTAATTTTTTTTTAAAGTACCAATTTTACTTAAATATCATTTAGAAAATATTAAAAAAATGTGAACGAATCGGTGTTGTCGGAGCGCTCGGCTGTTGTCACTAAACCAACAATTTATGCATAGGCCTAATGGCGCCCGATCAGTCTGTTTGCGAAGCTTTCTATGAAATTTTATACGGGATAAAATGCAAACCTCGTTTTTCCTCGTCGTAGAGAATATGCTTTGTTGTTAAACAATTTGTGACAATGTCGAATAAGTTGGTAAAATATTTTATAAAGTTATACGTTCTCAAAATCGTTGGTAAATTTTTTATATAAATGTCCTCAACCGTGGAGTTGGTATGGAACGATTACGGATGGTTTTAGGATAGCCGGAATAAAATATTTTGGAAGACTATTGTTCTTCACAGCCGCGCTCGTAGAAGCGTTTGTCGGGAACATTCATTCGACGCGGAATGCTATAAGTAGAATCCTTTCTGTCCTTTATCGGTTCGTACAAAACGTTAGTGCGTGCCCGCCGCTATTGTAAAAAGTCTTCTTGTAGCATTGCAACAATATTATAGGACGAATAAAGAAAATAGCTGGGGATTTTGTAACAGTCACCGTTTGCTAGCGGTTTTTATAAGCGTATTATATAACTTGTGATTCGTTGATTTTATCGATAGGTTTACCACATAATTTTTAAATGATACGCTGCCGGTCCTTATAACGGTACTTGTCACTTATTACAGTAAAAAAAAAAATTACGCTTCGATTAAATTTGCAATGTTTAAGATCTGTAATAAAAAATATCGAAAAATTTATAATTAGCTTACAAAATTGCTAAGCAAGCACTGTGTGCTTATATTTAGTAATAATAAAATAAAAAAGACATATGCAATTGTATCAACACTTTTATTTGCTATTTCTGATATTCTCTGTTCTGAACTCATATTGCAATATTCCAAATACCTCGCAACACAGAAACTGTTCGATTTTTTTAAACAATAACCGCTCTGTTGTGTACATTCTGTATCGGAATAGATTAAAAACTATATCAAGTTAAATAATACAATAAAAATGTCGTCTCTTCTACACGGGTTGTCCTGAACTTAAAGTATAGTTAGTGCATGGTTAAATTTAAAAATAAAAATAAAAATCGATACGTTCAAGAAATTACCTTTTCTTTTAACTAATGACCAAAGGGATAAGCTTATCGGCTTGACCCGTTTATTTTTTTAAGTTCCGTGATTCATTTTACATTGGATATTGTATATAACGTAACAGCTATCATACTTTGAATAAAAAACTTTAAAATCTAAGTCTAAGAAAAAAAGAGGATGATTTGATTGATTGTGTTAATGATTAGTGTATCAACCACTAACCATTAGCTCTTTTAGTGTTAATTGGACTGTCTAATAACAAGTATAATATTTTAAATTAGACTAAGCAAAAAAAAAAACCAAACCTAAGAGAAATGTATGGGGATAATTTATTGGATATTTTATTTTAGCAGTGCAAAAAATTTTGTAAAAGAAAAACCCCACGTCTCATAGCCTCCACTGGTGACAGAAGGGCTGGTGCATTTTTTGCACAAAGAATCGGAATTGCGCGTTTGTAAATAATTATTTTAAGTTTTGAATTGTAAATATGTATAATATTATAAAATTACATTATATTTACGTATATTTTAACTTTAGTATAACTAAGTACTAACATTCAAATATAAAAAAAAATATATATATATATTTAGAAACATTTATTGTTTACTTAGTACATTTCTATTTTCCAAACAATTCAATAATGTACTCTTATGCTATGCTAAAACATGTTATTTTATTTAGATGCTTTTATTTATTTATTAGGGTAACGTCGAAATAAATCTTACAAACATTAAAATCTAATAAGAATATTATGTCACGAGTAATTTTTTTCCTGTAGTATAAAAAATATAAATACATATTATTTAAAAAAAAATATCTCCAAAATAAAAAAAGAATAAATAAAATTAAAATAAACTTTTTAAAACGGAAAACCTTGAATCCCAAAGTAATTAACAAAACTAATTATCAGTCGGCGCCCGACTATAAAGACATCAAGCCAAATAATACAACAACATTTTGTGCATTTGCTTGTTTGTTTGTAGTTGACTTAAATTTAGAGAGGTATTTATATTAAGGTATTAAAATGTTTAAAAGAAATTTTTTTTTTCATTATCTCCTTAGACATTCTTGCTCATTATATATTTGCTAATATATGGTTAATCTTAGAGTTGTGGATTTTCAATCTCTCCTACGTTGCTATTTATGTGACGTATTTACGAAATTTTTAAATTGTTATATTAGTTCAATTTCACGAATATAGTTTTATAATAGGTACGTAGTTTAAATATGTAGATATGGTATATAGAAATAAATCTGACTTTTGTAACTTCATTTGTCAGAAAAAATAACTTTGTACAGAATATGACGCATTTAATTTTAATAAGTTTAGTCCTTCAGTGTATGTCGAGTTCATTAATTGCGTAAAGCCATACTATTAATAGATTTAATTCTCAGGCTTCCAAGAGGGTGAATCACGAACCTTGAACCAATAAGGCTGTTTAAATGGGACATGGACACCAATTGTTTTACGGGACGATGCAATCCCATGGGATGGACGGGCTTTGTCTTGCACCGAACTAGCCTTACGGTCTCTCCTATTTGGTTATTTGGAAGACCAATTTCATTGGCTGCTATGCTTGGACTCGATATTATCTAAATTGCTCTCCATAATTGGTCGTTTCTATGACATGTTAAATAATAGATAATATATTCATTTATTTAAAAATACCATTTTTATAAAAGAAAAATATTTTAGAAAAAAAAAGAGTTAATTATGTTCATAGAGTCATAGTTACAGATTGAGTTATTATGAATACTGCCGTTATTTATGGTGACCTACAGTTTGAGTATAAAGTAATATCACCATCATTTTCCGCTAAAAAGTATTAATGCCAACATAATCATTAGCGCGAAAAAGTTCACACAAATTTCCGTTCTAAGAAATAACGTTACAAAAATAACACGACGCTAGAAGTTAATGTAATTTACTTCGCAAATGTTATTATATGTTGTAATAAGCTTCACCGAGACTGAAAAAACAGCGGTTCATAATGTCCGTAATCCCCGTAATGTATGTTACTGTAATATCAACAACTTACACTCTACGAATATTACACTATAATACTCGTTCAAAGTACATTATATGTGTAAATTCTTAGTCTTAAATACACGTAAGGTTTTGGACTTATCTAAAAATGAGTAAAGTATTGTGATTAGGTAGGATTTGTAAAGATATAGGTGGTGAATGCTAGCGCGACCCCATCTCGCCCCACCCAGGCGGATGACTGCTAACACGTGGGATTTTTAGCCCGCGGGAGTCAGGCATAATCACTTCGGTGCCCCCGCGCCGGAGTGGTATCCATAATGGATTTTCCCCACGTAAAAAAAAAGGGATTTGTAAAGATATGCTGAACACACAAAAAGAAAAAAAAAAACTGTGCCGTTATTATATTGTACATTAAACAGGACACATTGATAATTATGTTTCTGGCATATAAACTGACGCATTTAATTTTTTCGTTAAATACATAGAATATAATGATAGAAAACCTTATGATGGTCTAAAATGTACTCCTAGAATGTTGATTTACTACATAGAATACACTTTTATTCAAAGTTATATTTGAACATATTTCAATATAAAAATAGCTTAACATTAAGCTCGAATGATGGGGCGAATAAGTAATACGGGAATACTATGTAGGGGGTTGACAAATATTTAGTGGCCATAAAAATAAGTAGAAAATAATAATATATATATATATATATATATATATATATATATATATATATATATATATATATATATATATATACCGAAAATTTATATTTTTATTAAACAAATTTATATATGTAGCTAGCTACACGCAATTTTATTTTATTTATTTATTATATGCTTATTTTGCCATTGCCAGCATTTTCATTAAGCTATATAAGAGTTCCAAGTGATTTGGACATAATAATGAGGGTTATGATTCTATATTGTAAAACTAAAGCCTTTGAAATATTTACGGGACAGTCTTCAAAATATCTATTTTCCAACAGAAAAATAAATAAATGAAATCGGATATCGAGTTAATTAATTCTAACAAAGTACACATTTTGATTTTTATCTCCAGCTTACGAGATATGAATATGTATAAATAATGTATGAATTGAAATCGTGACCAGTTTTTCATTCAGTAAGTTTGGCCTGATGCGCGGCCAAGATGCAGATAGACGGGCAGACAAAAATAAAAGAAAATATATGTTAGGCTTCACTATCAACTATAGAGTCCTCCAAAAAAAAAAAAAAAAATTGTGTGTGTCAGCTCCGACGCACGACTGGAGTTTACTCCATAAGTATGATTGTCTAAACATACGCAAAAAGAGTTTATCCAACTGAAAATAAGATTAATACCATATGAAAGGGTAAATTAACAAATTAATGAAAATAATATACATATATAAATATATTTTTATTCATTTTATATACATTTATTATAACTAATCGGCGAAATATTTTACATTAAACTTTTCACAATAGTCAATTTCAGATGTGCACAAATATTTCATTAGGAATGTTGATAAATTATGTAATTATTATTATCTGACAATTATCATTTATTTTTTAAATATTATTTTTCAATATTAATTAGAGCAACATTACTTTCGCACCGCACCATAGGTGCGCGCGCACCGAAAAAGTAACGAGGTCATTCATCAGTAGATTTTACCTCTCATATTTTTCTCATACCGGGCGCCTTATATATGAAAATCGATTCTTAAGGAGTAAACTCCAAAATTTTTTTTTTTTTAAATATCTTCAATGTCCAGAATTGGACTTCTTATGATTTTATTATAAGTATGAACCGGATTAGTGTGTAAAAGTCTCATTGCAGGGCAAAGGTCTCCTCTCCAAATTAGCTTAGCATTAAAGCTTAATCCGCAACGCTGTTCCACGGGCTGTATAACTATAGACATACAAAAATACTTTCGAATTTTTGAACAAAAAATTCAAATATTATAACTAATGTCCGACCGAAATTTCGGTTTCGGTTTCGGTTTCGGCCAGTTTCGGCCAAGAAATCTAGTTTCGGCCTTAGTTTCGGTTTCGGCCAAAAAATGGCCGAAACTTTCGGCCGCGCCGAAACTCGTGTATTGAACTTCATTTTGTTAAGTTTTATTTTTAAATGACAAATTTACGTATTTATAGGTAATTGTCGTTGGATTTCATGACCTTTGTTTATTTAATTTTAACTATGTGAGAATCGTAGGTATAGCTTATGCGAATTACCTACTCAGTCATCTCGCCTCATCCTTTCCCGTTGATCGCGCGTGGTGCCCAGTCAGTTTAGATAGGTACTGTATTTTTTTCTATTTATAATTCATATTTATTTACCCCAATAAAATTTTCCCTAATTTAGACAGAAAGCCGTGTGCCTACCTCATCAGTTATTACAGTAATTTTATTTTATATGTGATCTATGAAATAAGTATTATTTATTTATCTTATAATAATTAGGTACTTCATTTGTTTCAAGTAAAAAATGTCATAAAAACAAAAAAAAATCCGATTTGGCAGTTTCTTTAAAAAAGTATTAGCGATTCATCTAAAACTTTTTGTAAACTTTGTATCTGTATCTTTTTTTTCTTTTAATTTACAAAATAGAAGGATTAACAGCCGGGACTCATTTAAATTTTACAGGGCTCCTTTTAAGATTTGATCGGTTAAAGAATGGATTCCGACTATAAATCCTTCTATTTTGCAAAGAGTTTATGATTTGATTATGTGTGAATCGATTATAAAACTATTTCAATGGTGTAGTTGTTCAGTATTAATTTTGACAACATTATAAACTACTGGGCTTGTTTTTTTCTTTTTAATTTATTTTTAATTTCATCTATCTGTATCTTTTAGTTTTTTTTACGCAGTCCGGTTTATTTTTAATTTTATTTTTATTATACACTTTTTAGTTAGGATTTATTGGCTAGAAACTAACATACATACATAGATACATAGGCTGATAAACACATTATCCTTCTTTCTGTCGCGCAGTCCCTTCTTTGCGTCGAGCAGTCAGGTAATGATAAACACATTACCCTTCTTTGCTTCGAGCAGTTAGGTAAAAACGAACTAGATTTTAGTTGTTAGTTACAATTAAAATTTTAAATATGTTTAAGGTAGTTCCAGCATGAAACTACTTTTCGATAGATTCAGCTAAAAACTTTTTCACGGGTTCAAAATAGCTTTATTTATGAATTCCTAAAATTTCATAATTTTTGACGGTTTAGATCGCGAGATATTTAAAGACAAAGTTCGCGATTTTGAGAGTAATGTCCCATTTATGTATGTAAAATTTCCGATTTTTTATTATATTAAAAAATTCGCTCGACAGAATTGGGAAAAAAAAACTAATAGTGTTGAAAAATATTTTTAGAATAAGCTAAAAAATAAAAGTAGCACGTTACGGTTTTGTTATAGATATATTAAAATTATAAAAATTAATTTTAATTTTGAATTTATAGTGATCTGGCAACACTGTGCACAACGCTCTCATTTTTTGAATTTAATAAAACTATTATTAGAAAGCGCAATACTATTTGTATTTACTAAGACCATATAAACAAAAATATATAAAACACTCAGAGCAACGTTACCAGTTTACTATTATTATAACGATATAAGGCAGAAGGTATTATAGTAGGACTACACTTAACCACGCTGGTTTCGGTTTCGGTTTCGGTTTCGGCCGAAACTGAGATCAAGGCCGAAAGTTCGGTTTCGGTTTCGGTTTCGGCTGGAAAACCTGTTTCGGTCGGACACTAATTATAACCATTGAAATTCTTGTATTTCAAATACGAAAAAATATATTAAAAATATTATTAATAAATTTATTGAAACGTGAAAATCCAGCAACTTTCTTTGTAATCAGTGGGTTGACAAAAGAATCTGACTGTCAGAATATAGAGCGCTCGAATTAAGGAAATTAACTTTTTTTTCTAATAATAAATACCGTATTGTAAATGACGTTCAATTAATTGTCCAAGATTCGAGAAGATTGCCTTTTGTCTAACGTATTTTATTTTTCGTCTAATTTAAAATATTTAAATCTTTTGATTTATTATCATAACATGTGGTAATTTGAAATTAAATTTTATTACTCTTAATACTCATAACATTTTATTACATATACATTATACTAATGATGAGGAAAATGAATAATGTGAGTTTTCCCTTTTTATTTCGAAACACGACTTTATACGACTTTGAAGATATAAGATAATATTTAATTCAACATTAAATTCTTTGAAGCTATACCTGGTAAAATGATAGTACTGTTTTTGGCTATGTTACGTCTTTACGATTATCGTTAGAAGTTAGTATTGGTTATATTGAGTTTTCAGCTTAAAACCGTGGTTTCATTTAATCAATTTTATTTCTTACGCTCCTTGTAAATTCACCAAAATAAAATATTGGTCAAATTGATTTAATTTATAGTAATTTGAGGTTATTATTAGATTTTTATAGAATGTTATCTTTCTTAATTAATGAAAACAATTTTTTAATTCAACTGCAACACACAACACACTGCAATACATTGAAATAGTAAATAATTATATTTTCATGTCAGTATTGTCAGTAATGCTTAACAATAATTTTAATCAAATAGGACCAATCGGATATATTACAGTCGTAATATATAATATAATTAAAATCACATTTATACAACATAGCGTTAATAAATTTAATATTAACGTTCCATTAATGCAACGGTTTTAATGACACTTAAATTTTAAAAGTAATAAACTTAGACATAATATAATAAGCTTTATATATTATCTAAGAATACCTTAATATAAAGCGTGATTACTCGTTTTATGAGTATTTTAGACTAGCCTTTGGTCGCGGTTTCACTTGCGTTGAGATAATTGACGTATAAATGAGGTGACAATAATGTAATAGGTGATACTGATATTTAATTGCCTAAAATTAGCCTCTAATATTTCACAAAAAGAAAATGAAATGACCATGCTAACTCTTAATACTGGGGTGTTTATACAACATACTCTTTAGATTTATTTCTAGAGTTGATATTGATTTGATCGTCCTATTATTTTAATAGGAATTGAGTCTTAATCTTAACACATAATTACATATTATTATTCAAAATTGGCGTCAATAAATAAATATTAATGTCGTAAGCTTGAATTTTTTAAAATATAAAGCGGAAAAGTATGTTTGTTGAAATAGTCATATAAGTTTTTCGATTTCTATTTTAAAAATTCTTTCTTGGCTTTGAAGATTATATGACTGATATCTTATCACCAGGTTTTAGTGTGAAAAATCTCTTGGTTTGAAAAGAGTAATAAACGCATACTGTAATTTTATGGTATTACCGCCGTAGCCATCTACAATCAATATGCTTATTTTATGATCTTTTGAGTAAAATATCGCTCGAAATTGTTATGATGTTCATTGTGTAAACACCTCAGCCGACTTTTTAAGCCTTTTATATATATTTAAGTCTATATCTGCTTTTTATAATTATGTGAACCGCGTGTCGAGGTTCTAGAAACACACACGTTACATAAATACATACGGTCAGACCATGATAAACACCTGTATGGCTTGTATAAACTGTTTGCGGGGATCGAATCCGCGGCCGCTAGAGCATCAGCCAGTTGCTGTAACCACTGCGTCAACGTATCGTCATATAAACGTAAATTATAAGTTTTTGTCAATGTGTTTATTAAAAGTCTGCCTATTATAGAATATTTATAAATTGATATTCTTTACTCCTCACATCCAAACTGTGAGAGTAAAAATAATATTGCCCTTTCTGGCTTGTTAAATGCGATAATAAATTAATCGTTCAATAAAACAAGCAAATGTAACTAATTCAGTTTGTGGTTAGCGCGAATTCAAATTAGAAGCTCTCCAATTCAAATGTATTTATTTATCGCATCAGCGACTTCATTAAATTGATAAATACTTTGATTTGATACACGTATTCATATGGAAAATTATTTTACCTAAACGTTAACAAAACAGCAATAAGTTAAAATGATTAATATTGCATTGAATATATTAAAATTATTATGCTAAATATAATGATTGAATACTGAAATATATTATGCACATTTTATTAATATTAGTGAGAGTGGAAATAATAAGTATTTCAAATAAAAATTGACACGTTATGTGTGTGACTTATGGCAAAAATCCATCCATCCATCCATCCATCGTCCATCTAAGAAATATTTCTAGTTCTCGTCTACGACGGCTGTCTAGCATTAACATAAATTTATATAGGACATAAACAATATGATCTTGTTATTTAGCACACAATGGCAATGGCAATAGTTTGGAATCGGATATGGTCGACTGATCGATCGGGAATAGAATACACGCGACTTTCTACCGTTCCCTAATTTTGCATTGCACGCAATGCAAAATTAGGGAACGGTAGAAAGGTATGGCATTTATTGATATATTATTTTCCACTATTTGGGTTACCATATGTTATAGGCATCTTTGTTTTATTATAATGTAAGTCTAATGAACTTATTACCGTTCTGAACATCAACCCCTATAGAGGCAGAAACATTTCAATCTCGTTTATTTTCATAAAGTGCTGTGCCTAAATGGGCCTACTGGTGGTGTTTGAACTATTACAGAAACCAGTGATTTATCATTATATGTATATTCGGGCCTGTTTCTTGGTTACAACTTTTCCTAAAGCCACGGCTGTATTATATTGTGGCTATGATTACATACGCGCCCTCTATAAATTGCTTACCCTTCGTTTCGCAGAGGGCTCGCATAAATAAAGTATGACGGAATCACGGAACTCACGGTGTTTAACGAGTGTGGAATCAAGTACCTTTTCCTACACAAATATGTCCCTTCTTTGTATTGGATGTATGTCGAGTCAGAGGAAACGAATTTGCCTTCATGTACTCTTCAAGTCGTTTGAGAAAACGGAAAGGTTTTTCATGGACAATGAAGCTAATGATTTTTTTTCACAATCAGCATTATTAAAATGAAATATTTTGACCTTTGAATATTTTGTTGGTCTTTATAATTATAAATGTTGTAACGATAGTACTAATGGCTTTAATAAATAATTATTATGTATAATCTTAAACGACTCGCAACTAATATTTTTAAACCACTATAAAAAACTCATGGTTCTAGAAGCAATAAACCAAGTAAAGAAAATAAACCATTCGATTTCCATTACATTCATTTAGTCTTGACATTTCCGATGCTCAAAAGTCGTAATCAATTAGACGAATCACAATTCGATAAGAAATTTGGTTTTTGAGTGGGAGGTGCTTAAAAACGATAGTTCACCTCCTTAATGTTTTTTAATACATTTAAAGAAAAGAGAAAAGCGTAACAACCTTATAATATATTCACAGGTTTTCGCGAATATTCTAATATATACAACGTTTAGAATTTATTTATTAATTTAAAAAGGTGTTGCTATATAACAAGGCCCATCTTTTTGTTCATACTTTTCATTTCACTGAAATTATACCGTTTCGTAGGAGAATTCGTTATACCGATTCCACGTCATTTACCGCGGCTGTACATTGGCAAATTCCGAAACGTTCTAAATTATAGAGGGCGCGTTCGATAGGATAATAACTCACGGCTATGAACAACCGTAAGCTCCCCAACTCATAAATTATGAAGCGGTGACATTCAGATTCGAATAAAGGCATTTAGCTAGGTCGTGAATATAACACGCGGAAATACGTCCCAAATTAAGGTGGTATTAGCATTTGTTTGGTATCTTTAGAAATGAGGTATTGCAGGTAAGTAAGGTATATATGATATAAAAGTTGAAGGCCTTTTGTAATTCGATAGCGAAATAAGTATATTTTGTTTAATTAACAATTAAATTGACATCTGTACACAGTACAATTATCATTTATGATAGTGTGTATTATATAATAATTTAGGTAAATTGTGAATGTGTATGTTGTTTAGGAACTTGGAAACTGCATTAGCAATCGATATCCCTTCTAACGGAACGATTAATTGTATCTAGAAAACAACTTACTAACGTATTCTACTAATAAGTATATTACTAGGTCTATTACTAATAAACTTTTGAAGTAGAGATTTAAGATAAGTTTCAGTGATAAAAATAAAATTTGAAAGAGCAATGTTCTTGAAAGTTTATATGGGGATTCTTAAAAAAACTATTATCCTACACAAACGACATGTTCATTCCAGCTAATAGATTTGATAATATTAATGATGGAGGAATAAACCATTCAAGATTTAAACACTATTTGAGCTATTTGTGTATTTGTATTGTTGTCGTGTATTAACGTTGAGTATCATATATATTGTTTTACTTCTCCTTTTTTAATCAGTGCCTTTTTTTGTAAATATGATTAAGTCGTGCTTAATTCTTGAAATGGATAATTTAATTATCTAGAAAATGATATCTGAGCGAAGTATGTACACAATTAGCAAAACTAAATATGCTTTTCCACGCCTTGAAAATTTATTTTTTATTTTTGTCTTAGACATTATTTCTTATATAAGGTATTATTTAAAATATTATTCATTTCAACTGTGACTCTATATTATTTGGTTTTACATTTTCATTTCATATTCAAAAAGGCGTAATTCAAAGCGGAATCTTCACGCGATCGTTTCAAAAGGTCGAGATGTCGATTTCGTTCAAAAATAGGCCATGTCAAGTTGCAGTTAAGTCCCATTGCTCTACAACCTGGGTGATTACGACACCAGAGCCTGCTCAACCAGAGTTTTAGAGGATCAACGGTAACATCATCGTTTTGAGAGTACTTAATGAAACTTAATACTTAAATAATTTTGAAATATTTTAAAAGATACACTTCTGGTCTGATTTGAAAAATAATCAATATAGTAATAATGAAGACAATATTATAAAAAGTATTTATAAACTAATTATTTATGTAGAGTTTGAAATTTAGTTTACGGTTATCTAAATAGTCTATGTGTGGCATGTATGTGTGTATGTAACCATTCAATCTTAAATTTTATTTTAATTAACTCCTACTACACTAGTTACAAAATAAATTTATAAGAGGATAGTAGCTAATACTTTTATTACTTTTGCAAACAATTTATTGAGACAGCAATGCCTTCGCCAAACTAGGCACGGACTAAGATTTGCGTTTGACGATATATAATTAACATAAACCTTAGAAAGAGAAAAATGTGCAATCTGACTACGGATATTTAATATTTATACCAGTACGTAATATTAAAAACTAAATTAATTAAGGTAGATTGAACTGATGACTCGTCATTCTTTGTTTTAATTTTGAATATTTTCTGGTATGTTCAAAGCTATAAAGAGAAATCCAAAAGGTTGATAAATTTCACAATCTAGCCATACATATAGATTTATAGACACAAAGAGATTTACCGAATAAATTAGTCTAACAATATGATTAACGAAGATAAATAATCAATATTGTTTAGTGCGACATAACACATAAATATAAATTCCATTATTTTAATTATTAATGTATTGAATGAATTCATTCCAATTTAACTAAACATATCATCCATCAGAGCGATAAAATATTAATTAATTAATTTCAATTTTTAGTAGCGAAATCAATTTGTATCATATAACTAAACTGCGTATCATGTTTGTATGTGGCTTCCTGCTGTAATCTGGTTTTACCCGAGTAAATTTCAGACGTGTTTTACAAATTAAATAATTGATTGTGAAAACCAATATGATTAATTAATTATTATAGAAGTTATAAGAGCAGAGATTGTTCGATGGACAACATACGTGGATTTTAGCTAAAATGTCGAGTTCAAATTAGAAATTTTTGATTTTTACTTTGATTGCAAATTCAGCTCAACAAATCTTGAAAGAAATTCTGAGACATGATTATCTACCAGTGTGCAAAAAAGAGATAATATAGTGTGCTAAATAGAGATATAGATTTTAGAGAGAAAAGCCCAATTAGGGAGAAATTCACTGTTTCAATTCTCATGTATTTATATCAATTGACTCAATACAAAAACAATATTATTGTAATAAAATATGCCCAATCATCCTGGTTGCGATCGTTACTAGAATCTTATTTAACATCAAAACTCCTATCTCAATGAAGAGTCAAATCAAATTATCTAAACGAAGTCAATTTAGATTAGATTAGTTACATGAAGATGTATTAAATTAGGTATTTTTTCTTTCTATTCTCGTCTCGTCCCTACTGGCTTCGTGCGAGGGCTGTGACTCGACGACCCTTGTCATGAAGAGAGACGTCCTACATTTGTAGTGACCGAGACCAACTGTAGATAACACTGCAAACTACTACACATGACAACGGAGATACATTTGTAAACCTTATATATATACGAATAAGGAATACATTTAACAATATTCAATACTGTATCATGGTTCTTTGCAATATTTTATGAGTGACATTTGTAGACGCATAGATGGTTTTATTTGTTATATCGAGAGTTATACTAGTACATTTATTGCCAATATAAAGTATAGCCATTGTATTTTCTTGACTGTCGATTCGTTTATTGTAATATCTTATCGAGATAAGTGTCATGTAGGTAAGAAATAGTCTTTATTGTTTTACATTCATAAAGTATATTTTGCGTTATTCTAGTCTGTTTTAGAAATATTAAATAGCAAATGTTAGTTACGAAAATAATACAAGGTTTCTAAAAACTGTTTATTAAAATGACAAGACATACACATACAACAATATAGAAGATATATATAATTAAATAAGCTTTTAAAGTACGGTTAAAGTATATATATAATTTTACGAGTACATTATAATTATAATTGTTGGCGTTAATGAAATGCTACCTGTATTTCGGGGTGTACATTCTGCTAAAAAGAAACGCTTAGAACCTCGACAGTTTTTTTGTTTAGTACTTTAATGCACAATATAGTATTATATTGGAAATGGGCTTAATGGTAATAACATTATCTATCAACCGACGTTAGGAAGTACGAGAGAGCAGGTTTATAGGTATGCAAAAGGGGAAACTGAGCTAATTCATATTTAAAAAGCAATAAATAAACGGTAATGAAATAAGTAACAACAACAATATTATAATAGTAACTATGCAAGCAGTAAATACATATATATACACAGAACACATTCATACATACCAACATAAATACATATATACTTAATACAAAAAAAGTTTACGCAAGCTTGATCAAAACACGAGTATAAAATATTTATTGAGATAATAATAATAAAATATCATGTCCAAAAATATAAAAGTTAGTTATATTAACTGCACGAAAGAGAACGATATTAAACTCGGACATTTTTGTCATTTATATAATTTTAAATTTAATATTGAGTTTTATAGCTAGTAAAATATTTTTGATACATTTTCTTAATAAGGTAAAACTAAAAAATTTACGCAGGTTGCTATTATGCCAACATTGTTTGTTGCTATTATACAAAAATACCAATAAATTATAAATAAAAAAATAGATAAAAAAGACAGATTCATATTCTGAAGTTAAAAAATTGGCACGACTGTCTTATTGATACGTTTGTTTTCTCTCTTTCATAATTCATAATCTAATATCTCGTATTATGGGGATGCTATCCTATCCTTTTAATATTATAAATGCAAACGTTGGTGAAAATAGATGATTCTCTCACTTTCACCCAAAACGATTGAATCATAAAACTTAGTATGCAAATAGCTAACAATCCATAATAACGCACTGGCTACTTTTTATGTCAAAATTCCCACGAGATCGGCATTACGCGGTTGAAACAACAAGATAAACATTATAATATATTTAGTTTGAAATTTAGTCATAAACACGAAGTAAGTAGTCTTTACATTTTTTGAACTAGTTAGTACTTGGGTTGAATGCATAGTGTTTAAAAGGAAAAAGGGGACAAGAGGCAGGAGAACTGGTTCCTTTTCTATCCACTTGTTTGCTCCTCTTTTGAGATAAGGACGGGAAAAATTCCATTCCTTTTTTGACTGTAAGCAGTTCTCGAACGATGCATTGTGGTTGTGAAGAAATATAATTATTACTTACAATTAGATCCAGTTTTATGCGTTCATTTATTAAATTATAATTTTGAAGATTTTTTATCAATATATTATGTCACTCTTGTAATTAAATGGCATTCAAAGATGTTTTCTGTTTTTCTCCATTTTCGTTTATAGTATTATTTCATGTTATACTAGTAAAGTTATTTTTTAGTCATAATGAAACATAATACTGAAAATTTTAATAAAATTTAAAGTTAAATCTTTTACACTTTTAAAGATATGTACCTATGTATCTGTGATAGAGGGACAGATGGATGGTGAGTCTTAGTAACGAATACAAAATATATACTCGTATGTGTATAACATTTTATTTTAAAACGCATTAAATAAAATTCAGTAGAACTAGTGATAAGTAAGTTTTATTTGTAAAAGATCAATAATACTTTAAAGTTTTTAAAAATAAATAAATAAATGTCTCACACTCAACGGCCTCCAGTAGGATGTGAATCCTGTGTCGGGGGTCCGGAAACACACACACACAATACACAATCACAAATGCCCAGACCACGACAAACATCTGTATAGCCTATACAAATATTTGTCATGTGTCAGCACATTGGCCAGTTGCTGTGACCACTGCGCCAACGCGTCGTAGTTTTCATGAACTTTGCTAGATTTTATAAATTAATTTGAAGGAATGAATGAAGGTTATGAATTAGTTTCAAGGAATGTCAATGTTAGTTTAAACTTAGTTTTATTGAATTTAATGTCTTGTGAGATAAACAGAAAAAGTGTGAAATCAGAATGATTCACGACTTAATGCGGTCGTGACTGCGGCGATAGTTTGTTCTAGTTAAACTTAAAACAGTGTTATCTTGTTTTTGTTTACAAGTCTGTTATCAGCTTAGTTAAGGTAATTGTTTCGAATATCGTTTATTTTATTCATTAAAGCGGTGCCTCACTGGAAGACGTTGAACATTTATCAAAGAAGAGAATATTCTTATAAATTCTGAAACAATTAAAACGCTCTCCCGCAAAACCTTTGTGGTATTTTGCCATAAATTAATTAGAATCGGGTTTTGATGTTATTGATCCGTAAATCAACGCTTTTGTCCCACCTTGTGAAGATTAAGGCTTATAATTAATTTAGTAAGCGAAATTCCCTTTTAATATCCTAGCAATAAGAATTCCAGGTCATTTATTTTTTATCGATAACTTATAGCTTGGGTAATTATTTAAATTAGCATATTATCGTCTATTTTTAGTTACTGCTTTTCATAAAAATGCCTTTTTATTTTATGTCTAGTTTTCCACTTATTACTTATGTATTGTGGGCTTAAGCGAAGTCAAAATAATATAGATGGCTTTCATACTTCTTTGAAGCGGTATTTTTGTTTACGTATAAAACATTAAGTTTATTGTCTCTGCACAATTTAGATTGTATTATGCAGTCTACTTTTTCTTATTGAATACTTTTAGTACAAAGTCTGTTCGTACGTAGCTATGAATGTATGTATGAATTACTTGTTAGCTGTAGAATTTGTGGCCTATTAGTACGTAATTAACATCTAGTTATGCACTTTGGTTTTTAAAAAATTTACGATAACGTCAAGTGTCAGGCTACACATATTCCCTATCATATTATATCTCTAACAATCTTTTATTTTTAATAAATTTTACAGCGTTTTAAATGATTTACTAATTAGTTATTTAGTTATAATTATCACGATTAATTTGTGCTGATAATAATCTGATTATTAAAAAATTATACAATGATGTAAATTATAATCAGTATAACACATAAAATAGTATATGTAATGAATGATACATTAAATTACGAAAAATGTTTTGTAAAGATTCCATCCCAATAAAAAAAGAAAAGATTTCATGCAAAATAATAGGGTATATGGATAATTTTTTATTGGTTTATATAATTTTTTACGTCATAACACGTTAAAAATATAAATATTACTGGAAGTACTTGAATAAATGTTTAAGTATATAATATAATATCGATTTAATTTGTCACGTTTGGACGGTCAATATTTCACACGCTCATCACATTCCGTCATCTGTGTTGTTTACTATGGATAGACACTTATTATTTAAAGGTTTCAGTTTTAATCCATATTTAGATCATAGTAGAAGCTATTACTATTATACCATTTTATAGATATTGCCTAGTACCACTGTGCTATCACACTATTAAAATTAAACCAAAGTGCTTTTTTTCTGTATGAACTGTACTGTATCAGTCTGTAAACAACCTGCTGCTGAGCAAAGACCTGTGAAGTGCGCCGGCGGTCGCAGGTTCGATTTCGCTCGGGACAGATATTTGTATTTGTACAAATATTTGTTTCTGGTTTGGGTGTATGTCCCTGTGGGTCTCCCCACCGTACCTCGGAGAGCACGTAAAGCCGTCGGTCCCTGTTATTGTCATTGACACCTGATAACATGGTGGGGAAATTATCCACTAACCCGCAGTGGAGCGGCGTGGTGGATTAAGCTCCAACCCTTCTTCTTTTTTTTTCTATATACCTGTATGTCTAAGTTTATGAGAAGAGATACAATACCTACTCCAATCTCCAATATCGGGCATATTTTTGTTAAGATATATTTTAATGTAAGTATATTATTATGCGTATATTTCGATAAATAAAATGTTGTGCATTGCTTAGAAGTAATTTTTGTTACCATAAAAGGCGGAAAGTAACTTTATTTTTAGCTTCCTAATCTAATTTACAAAAAACAATTCTTTTATTTACAGTACTATATTTACTTATTATTCCCGCCTGTCCTCCGAGGTTTCACTAAGTGATGAATTTATTTGAGGTCACTCTGATACTTTATTCATTTAAATCTGTTAGAATAAAATAAAGTTTGTTAAATGTAAACAACATTTGACGTTTTATTTTTATGTATATATTACTGAGTGCACGTATGCATCAAAACTTTTTTTTTCGCTGGGAAATGCATTTACGCATAATCATAATCATAATCATCAAAACCTAGTAGTAGGACCACCAAGTAACTCCAACAAGTAAGACCAACCAGAAGGTGGAAAAAATAATATATTAAGTACAATAATTAATTTGCAACTTCAAGTCCTTTGACCTCAGCTGACGTCTGGATTTATTTTCGGTAGATTGTCCGATTTTGCTTTGGCAAAACCGCTTTCCGACATTGTTCTTGATAATTCTTATTATTAAAATATAACAAAATCACACTTGTTGTACTGGAAAATATAACAGGAATATAACACAGCACGGTATGAAGATTGACGCCGAGGAATCCCACAATGTACATTGTACATTGTGATGTCATATTTTCATTCGACCAATGGTAGCGCGTTTCATAAAAATATTAATTTCGCTTATTTGTTTTCCATTGTTTGATTATATGTTTATGCATTAAATATAAATAAAATTAAAAATAAAATTTTAAGTGTAATGTTTTTACAATAAAATCGTTTGGATTAAAGTAAAAAGTCCTGTAAAGGAGAGTTTATTTATAGTTAGTAGTATTATGCCTAACTGTAGCTAATTAACTACAGTTCTTTAGTTCTTTGCCCACGTCGTCTTTAGCCTCTTAAGCCAGAAAAATATTTGTGGTGCTTCTTATTCTATAAAAGTTCATTTTGATTGCAAACATCAGGAGACCCCCCTCCCCCTTTCGTTGGACGGCTAAATAAAGAATACAAGAAAAAACCATTCTAAGTTATACATTATTTATTCTATAAAAGTTTCACTTTCTTCGGAGTATATGTCCGAAATAATAATAACAAAGTTCGTGAATTTTTTATTTGATAAAGTGGACACGTGATTTATCTTAGTGTTCTTTAAACCTCTCAAATAAAATTATTTAAGTTCAAGAATAAAATAATTAACTATTATAAATTCGAATTCAGCTAACAATTTTTGTTCAGTAAAGTATAATTTATATCATCAAAATAAGTTTCGTATTTTATGAATTAATTAACTTAATATTCATTAATTTAACTGATAAGTTATATTCTTATTGCAAAAAATACTTTAAAGTATCCGGTTTGTAAATTAATAATTTAATTAAAAATGTAAAGTACCTAACATATAATTCAGTCTTACGGCTACGATATAAATCTGTTTACTGATTATTTTATATATATGTATATTATCGTTTTCGGTGTATCAATGACATTAGGACTAAGACTGATGTATGAGGCTTATGCTAATTCGGAAATTTTAACGTATCGTTCATGTTTTCGAGACATGAAAATATTCTAAGTGTAATTTGTAAGTTAAATAGTGTAAGGGTATTTTATTATATATATATATTTTTTTATAGTTGTAATGGAATAGGCGTTTGTCTTCCATCTCACCTGATGGAAAGTGTAGATGAAAACGAAGGTGATACACGCCCATCCAAAAGAAACCTGTTCACTCTACTCTTAAAGGCTCCAGAGTTAAACCTATCAGGAAAAATAGACCTAGGCAGGTCGTTCCAAATCTTGGCGACTCTCACCAAAAACGAGCTGCCAAACCGTTTAGTTCGACTTTTGGGTATGTCAACAACGTAAGGATGAAACCTTTGTCCGCGCCTAGTAGTCCGATAAAGGAATGGAGATGGCTCAATCAGTTCGAAAAGAGCCTTCGAGCACTCTCCAAAGTGTATCCTATAAAAAACCGATAAGCTGGCAACTCGATATAATATATATATATATATATATATAACAAATATATGTAGGTTTTTATTATATAAGTGACTACACGTAATTTGCGGCTTAACTCGCGTTGAATTTCGATACTTCGGATCGACTTTTTTATTATTAAAATATGTCGTTCATACGTCGTAACGTAATTTATAGTCAACAACTTACAGTAATAAATATAGAGAGAATAAGAGTTTTTCAAATACTGCTGTTGACTTGACTAGAAAAAATAGTTATTTAACTTTATTACATTGTAATGTGCTGATTATCTATATACATATAATAAAATGGTAGGAAAGGGGCCGTCCATAAATTACGTGAGGTGTTTAGGGGAGGGAGGGGGTCGAGCGAAATCTCACAAAATCTCACGTGGGGGGAGGGGGATCTCGGCAAATCTCACGTAATTTATTTCCTCATTAAAAATGGAAAATAGTTTTGGTGTACCAGTGATGACATTTTTTTAAGAATAGGTACATATAGTCTGGAGGTGGAAACATCAGTACTCATTTTCAAAAATCTCACGCGAGATTAGAGTGAGGGGGGAGGGGGTCGAGCAAAATCTCACGAAATCTCACCAAGGAGGAGGGGGGGTCAAAAATCGCCAAAGTTGTCACGTAATTTATGGACGGCCCCAAAGTCAAAACTGTACATTGAATATTTTTTTAAAAGAATACTCGGTTTGTGATCTACAATCGATACCGAAGCCAAAAATATAGTTTTTAGAATTTTTGTCTGTTTGTCTGTTTGTCTGTATGTATGTCCGAGATAAACTCAAAAAGTACTGCATGGATTTACTTCAAATTTGGCACGAATATTATTAAGAAGTCGGGTCAACATATAGGCTACATATGATCACGATATCAGCTACGGGGAACGAGCAGTGAACCTTTATTTCTTCAACGCATTCTGTAACAACGTGTAATATAACGACGCATATTTGAATATTGTTATTATATTAATAACCATGCTATAAGCTTATCTTCACACTATAAAAATCACGAAATATAACTTAGGCTGAAAAACATAATGAATGTAAGAATGAATGTAATATAAGAAATGAATATAAGTAGTATCACGACAATTTTAGAGCAGCGCCATCTAGAAGATTTCAAAGTCGAATTACATGTGTAAACCCTTTTTGGATATAAATAAATACTAAATATAAAAAAAATATAAAAAGGGTTTACATGTGTAAACCCTTTTTGGATATATTTAAATTTGATCATGTTGACGAGGTTAATAGTTGTTTTTACCCGACTGCGACAGAAGGAGGGTTATGTTTTTCGAGTGTATGTATGTATGTATGTATGTATGTATGTATGTATGTATGTATGTATGTCCATTTCTTTGGCACGCCCTACAGCCCAAACGGCTAGACGGTTTTTGACATATGATGTGTCGTTGGATTTGTCTAAATTGTAGTAGTGACATAGGCTATATAAATTTTCAAAATGGCGCCCGCAAATGGCGGAATGAGGGGAGTGAGTTGAATTTTTTTTTCTTACTGTAGCAATATGGGTTTCAAATGAAAGCTAGTAAATTGTTTTATTCTTTTTAGTTTATCATAAGAGTATTTTACGCAGTCGGGTTTTTTGGTTTTTTTAATTAAGCATACTTGTTAAAAGTCATAGATGAAGTTGTGCATTTTAATAAATATTGTATCGTTAATTAGTTTCAGAGATGAGCAAGACCATTTAAAAAAATGTGTTTATATAAGTTTTAAGCTGCTTCATCTATGTCTTATAAAATTCATCGAGTTTTTCTATATGTAATAACAAACAGAACTCAAAAAAAACTGCATAGATGTATAGCAAAATTTAAACTCGAAAACGGCACGCTATTGCTGTAAGCAATTTGAGCTAAATAACGAAGAAAGAGGAAAATTAAGCATGCCATATATATCATAAAGATAAGCATTTCTATGCTTATGCTTCTTCGGAACCTATTTCCTCCGAAGTTGTGTAACGGGACCCGCCTTAAAGTCATCTCGCTCCACAGACACACCATTGATGAGGAAATTCTTACGGGTTGTAGCGTCGGCGAGGCAGTATTTATACCACGCATTCCACTCATACCTCATAACTTCCCGTTCCAGTTCAAGCGCGTACAGTTCCCCGTGAGTGTTTGCTTCGCGATGACCATCAATAAGTCGCAGGGGCATACACTGAGGGTAGCTGGTGTCGACCTCAGGACGAGCTGCTTCTCACACTCCTGACTCTCTTTACGTTTTGGCTGCGGAGAGCCAAACTACTAATGTTGTTTATGGAGAAGTCCTATATATATGTATTTTTACCCTATTTTGTATTAATCTGCTTTAGTCACAACTTATGACTTAATTCAGCAGAATCACAATAAAGTCATTTATTCAAATCAGGCTAAAAATAAGCACTTTTTTAAGGTCAATTTTACAAAATACAGTCTCCCTCTGTTACTGCACTTACTGTAGATATGAAATGTAAAGAAGAAACGGGTAAATGAATGTTATATTAAAAGGTATAATCGTAGGTATTTTTGGTGCTGTATAGCGTTCACGCAGACGACGTCGCGGGCAGCAGCTAGTTAGATATACACTAAGTTTTCTTTTTAATATAGAGATTATGGACGTGTAAATATTTATTTGCCCCGTGACACTGACATTTCCCGGATTAAGAAGTATCTTGTGTCGTATAAGGGCCAAAACACATAACGGCGTTGCGGCGCCGCAACGCTAAAATCGGCGGTGGCGTCACCGCCAATTTTAGCGGCGCTGCACCGCCAATTCCGGCGTTGTGACGTCATACTTGTTGACCATGATTTATTGACATTTTGTGTCTATTTTTATATTTTATTTTTTTGTGTCTTTATTAGACATGGGTATCTCAATGAATTTTATGAACTGCAGATAAGCTCATGAGCCATATGCTTGAACCGGAGCTGTGAAACGGCTCACAGTTCAGCTCAATTGTTGTTATAGGTATTGTTACTTTTAACCACTTTTAACTATTAGATTTACAGCTAATTTATGACTCGGTTCAAACAAGTGACATGTATGATGTACCTAAATTATAAATATGTAAATTAATTTTATGCTAATTTCATCCATATGATAAATGCTAAAGTGAGTTTTTTTGTTTGTTACGCTTTTACGCCTTAACTATTAACCTAAATCCCGATCATCATGAAATTCTGCATACCAGTTTTCTGGGGTACAGAAAAGTACATAGAGTACCTACTTTACGTACCGACTACCGTTGGTGCCTGTACCATGCGAGCGGAGCCGCGGACGAAACCTATTTATTTATATTTAATCTATAAAACTAATATAGTAAGATATTAATTTATGTATCACTTTGTTTCAATTTTGTTTAGGCTTTATGAGACAAAAGTTGTTTAAAATTCTACCAGCATACAAAATTGATTCACAAAATTATTTCCGGTACAAAGGATTACTTTTTATGCATTCTACTAAATAACAACTTCAAATATTAACAAATTTCACGTGAACTATAATATTTAAAATAATTAAATTAATATCCACAATAAAAAATCACGAAGAACTGGTTACCCTACAACAACGCTCTTTTTCGCGGCGCCGCAACGCCGCAACGCAAACTGCCGATTTTAGCGTTGCGTCGACGCAACGCCGTTATATGTTTTGGCTCTAAGAGGTTATGCTTTAAACGTTCACTTAATTTAAACCAATCGATTTATTTATCGTTATTTCTATTTCCTGTCGGAGAAAAAAAATTCTATTAAACGCGAATATTAAGATATTATATTATATAAATATGTACAGATGTATAAAAATAAATAAAAGAATTTGATAAAAACAAAACTAAATGTACATAATCCCGGTATTATAATTTCAATGTCAGTTAAATGAAACAAATAGTAACTACGAGTATAAGATATGCCTATTACCTTATCAAAACAATTATGACGTACGAGTTTCCTTACCATATGATTCATTAGAGTTATTTACGCTTACCGCGTTGCGGTAGGTACGGTGAGTTCCGATTTTTTATAGATAGGTATATAATATGAAATATAGTAAAGTAAAGTAGTCTTTACCAAGAACCAATATCGATGGAAATCTCAGAAATTAGTACTTTAAAATGAGCTATATATTTGTTTTTCAAATAAAATTTTAAATTTTATCCGTAAGAAACCCAATGCACGGAACTGTTCGGGGCGTAATTTTTTTAAGAAACTCAAAACTGATAAAAATCTGTAAAAAAAAAGATTATAACCGAACCTTTTCGGTGTGTGAAGTACTGTAGAGGCGTTTAAATAATAAATTATTATTACAATAAGCACTATGTTCTTCAGTAAGCTCTTTGTTTATTTTATAACTTTAGATTATAGCTCTAAAAACTATAGGTTTTTGATAATTTATTGAATCTTTAATAATTATAACAAAAAAAGTTAATCTCGATTTTCTGTATTTTTTGTGTGATATTTTATTTTAAAATTATTTGGTATAATTTTGTTATATAAAAAGGTAGATGAACACGAGATTGTAGACGTAATATATAACGTTTTATGCACAAGGAAACTAAAATATACACATTACATATATCATTAAACTTAATAATTAGTTTTTAATCGTTAATATATCGCATTTCTAATAGTATATTATGTTCAAGACTTCTAAATATCTCTCTCTGGATTTTCTCTACCGATACTTGTAATTTAATAAAGTGTCACGGTAATGAGAATATAGTGCTGGTCGCCCCTTGCGGCTCGAACACTTCTCTGATTTAATCCATCCTTTGAATTGGTCATTTAATGAACTTGTATTTACTAACATTTATTTATTAATTTATTTACATTAATTCTTAATTTTCTGTAACTTGGGTAACTCGATGTTACTTGGGTATGTTCGATTTTTTTTCTAAGTTCTTTTTATGAGATGTCGCCATATTTTGTTAATAGAGTAGGCTTTTATTATGGAAAGAATGATCAGACTCGAAACATATTTTACGTCGATTTCAAATTTGTAATGGTTTTTAAATGATTTAATTGTAAAATTTATTCATTAATACCCGTTAAGATTAAAGATTATAAACTAATAATATAATTCTTTTTATAAATTAAATTGTAACCACGTCCCACTGCTGGGCAAAGGCCTCTTCTCTATCTTCTTCATCTAGAGAGAAGGGTTGTCCATCACGCTGCTCCACTGCGGGTTGGCTGATAATATATCCCTACAATGAGTAACGATCGTTACCAGGTGTCTATGATCACCACCGGGACCGACGGCTTTACGTGCTCTCCGAGGCCCTTTGAAGATACCCACAAGGACATACACCCAAACCATACTATTTGTACAAATACAAATATATGCCACGAGCGGGAATCGAATCCGCGACCGCTGGCGTCGAGGCGACTACTCGCACCACTACACCAGAACGGTCATCGTAAGATAAATAATGTTGTTTATATAACGTTGTTTATATATATCTTAAAATTAACTTGAATAATGCATAAGAAAACTCTTGCAGTTATCAAAATATCTAGTACACGTCACTAAGGATTAAGAAATTTAAATTATTGATTTTTTTTATTCACATTATATTTTTAATTAATATTTTATCTTTAAGTTGCACGTATTTTAGGAAATAAAAGAGATATATCTTTAACTTTATACTGACAGGGAACTATCGTTATTGGAAAAGTAATAATATTTCTCTCTACAGGTCTTGTGGGAAGCCCAGATACGTGCGATCGTACGATGAATCTATAAAAGTTAATAATTTAAACGACCATTTATTAATGTTAGCTCGTTGACCGAATTGCGAACCAGATTTCACTAGAGGTTTAATTCATATTGATTAAATTGTGACGAAATATCCTTAAGATGACACATAGTTTAACATAGCGTTAAATGGCTTTGCGGTGACCAGCAGAGAGAGAGAGAATAGTCTCGATCTCTGTCTTACCGAGGTGTCGTAAAAGGCGACTCAGGCCATAGTGGTGCGATCAACCGTGCACCGACCAGGATGGTGATGGGCAGCAGTGTCATCATATCTTGATTGATTTATTGAATTTATGGCTTTCTGTTGTGCCAGTGAAGCACTGTTGATTCCGCCAATGTCACGTAGGATGGAGAAGACACGGAGGAGATTGATCGGTGCGATTGAGATATCAGATCATATCTTGATATAATACACTGCACTCGCCAATACGACTGCCAAGCGTGGCTAGTATTGGCACCCCCCGCCCCATATGACAAGAAAAAACGAGCCCAGGCCTCAATCCTCGGTGGCTCTACTATTCTCGGCTTGAGTAACGGTAGGGCAGGGGGTGCTAAGAATCTCCGGTTGAGATTCCGCTGCTACCCACAGTGACATCTGGCCCTAGTCACGCACGACATTCGCACTTTAAGGTCTGATGAAAAGATTTTTGAGCTGGAGAAGGAAATGAACAGGGTACAATGTGATATATTGAGCTTATATGAAGTCCAAAGAGAGGGGGAGAACACGATAGCCCTGAAATCCGATAACCTACTACCCTAAGGGCGACCAATAGTTTCAAAAAGGTGTCAAGGTTCCAAAGGTTTATGGTCCGCGGCTTCCTCATGGGCAACACCGTGATCATTGAAAGTGTGTCAATCAGGGCTGCATACCTTATACTTAGAATATCTAAGAGGTACTCGCTGAAAGTCATACAGGTATACACAAAAGCCTCGGTTGGCCGTTCGCGAGATGGTCAGACGACTCGAGGAAAGTCGCTGGAAGTCCTTGGGTGGAGGCTGCTTGGAACCGGTCGCTCTGGAGGTCGATGGGGAAGACCTACGTTTAGCAGTGGATATCCAATATCCTTATATAATATTATATATATATATATATATATATATATATTATATAATAATTAATAAGATATAAGTTTTTTTTATGTTAGTTTGATAGGCAAACTGGCAAACGTTCTACCTGATGGTATGTGGTTGACGTCGCCTATGAACATAAACTAGTTTACCTGGAACTAGCCCAGGTAACTCATTTATGTGTTGCCTATCCAGAGACATAAAATGTTAAAGTCTCGGAGCCAGTAATTACACTGCCTGTTTTGCCCATCTCTCCGAAACACAGCAAAGCTGTTTCACGGGAAAAACAAGCAAGCAAGCAAAGATATGTATAAGATAATAAAATGTCTTAACAAATATAACTTGATTTAGTACAGTTTAAGGCACATGTAAGATAAATTCAAACTGACCCTTACACATTATTCATTTCTGTACGAGGAACGAAATTCATTTTAAATGGTATTTGATATTCGCTCACACGTAAACCCGTCAAGTATAAAATGATAAAAGGCGCCATTCAGAAGAAATTCTGGAGCGGAAGAGATTAACCTGTTTGTTCAAACCTAATGCAAAGATAACGATTCTTTAATACATTTATTATGAGCTAAATTTACCTTATTATTATGAGATTAATTATGATTAATGAGCGCTTATAAAAGCGAACTTTTATGGTTTAATGGAATGGAAAAATGTTTAATTTTGATGTCCAAACAATTTATTTTTTGTGATGAACCTTAAATTAAGAGTTTATTTTTAATAGCTCCTTTTAATGTTATTTTTTTATATTTTAATGTATATTTTTTAACGATTCTTCTTTTATAACATCAATTAAAATATATATGAAAGCTAAATGCTGCATGTGTCTATTTCTATTTTAAACATTTTGTATATTGTAAAATTAGAAATACAAAACATATTAAAAAGTTAAAACAATTATTAATTAATTTTATCTACGTAATTTAATACCTAGGCACATATTGCATTGTATAACTCATAAAGTCAGGCATTAATACATTGCTCGTGTAAAATTCGTGTTAATCGATGTCAGTTATCTACAGGTAAACCCACTCGCGTCAGATGTTACGAGTACGTCAATGAATGTGACTTTGTATTTATTTGTATTTATATTGTTAGCGTGTTCTGGTCAATGTCCACGTTCATTTTAGTTCTTTCCGATTAAACTTGACGTTTTAAATAAAAATGTAAAAGCAAACTATGATTCCATTGTCTTATGATCTCATGGAACTATTAATTTTCGTACTAATTTTGTAACTGATTATTTTTCTAAGTTTGTTTTGGGTTTTATGATTTTTAATTCGTGGTTTCAAATACCTTTTTTCCATTTTGCAATTTTTTTCGTAGCTCTGTTTCAATATCGGATGCATTATTATGTATGAGACTGTAACACATGGTTGTAGTGTTGTACTTTACGGTGTTTTAACTAGAAAACATAAATCGTAAAAATGTTGGTAATGGGACAATTTTGTAAAAATTGAAATGTTTTAAATCCATAGCATTGAAGAGGCCTTACTAGACCGTTTTGGCTTAGTATGAAATAAATTTTGTAATATCTACAATAAAACCAACGGTCAATAAAACGGAGACCTGAATGTACATTGCAAACTATTTTAATGTTAGATAATTAATTTGACTTAAAACATCAACTTACTTTATTTATATTTATCAGTGGTAATTACATCAATACAGTGAATTAAATTTAAAAAAAATCACCTTAAATCTAAATGCATTACATATCATATTTAGTTAGTGATAAAAATAATAGCATGCATAAAAATGTAAGTTATAATAAATATCCGATAATAATATTAACTGACCGATATTATTTTAATTTTGAAAGAGCTTAAGATAAAACGCGGACAGATAGTGATAAAAACGCTTCAAACATATAATGAGATCTCTTAATTGTGAATGTGTCACGTGAATCACGATTTACTTAATTTCTTTTCGTGAGAGTCGTGGCTGTAAGGTCAATTTATATTTTACTTTAAAAAAAAGACATGTAATTAAAAATAGAATCGTGTCAAAGTTCAATGAAAATTTCATTCATTTTTATAATCGACAAGCGATTTTGTCAAGATTTGTTTAAGGTTTTTTTTCCCAGGACTGAATATTAAAAATTAATGGATGGAAAAAAAATTACATATCTACTAGGAATACTTATTCTATTAACATTTTTCATATATATTTTAAATACCTTTTTATGCTATCGCCTAAAATTTATAGTTTCAAATCAAACATATATATTCTATTTTATGTGTCCCTTAAGATTAGATTGAAAATCGAGAGAGTGGTGATTATTCCGCATAGCGATACGGAAACGCGCCATTTTATTAAACTCAATGCCAATACTGGCTATTGTTGTAATTTTGCTGTCTCATTGTTTAGTCACCTACTCAATAAATACCTATGTTACTAGTGTAAAAATAAACGACATTGATACAAAATATTACTTATTTTTCTATTTGTAACGAACCTTTTCTTAAAGTATGATTGAAGTAAAAAATGTCTTGTTAATATTATTTTTCGTTACATTCAGGGAAAAAAAGTACAAAATTTAATATGGCCAAAAAACTAAATAGTTTTTTATGGTTTTTTTGTAGTTTTTTTTATTTTAAGCTTGTGTCATCTATAATATATATACATTACGATTTTATATCATCACGAGCTTCAAATGTAATAAACTCGATTTTAGAATCTCGAAATCTCGTATAAGTTTAGACATTAAAGCAAAATCTGTACCAATAATAGAGATATGAAGCGATTTATTTGTCTGAACGCATTTATTTCCTGAGTATACTTCGGTCCGACTTGTAAAATCGTTTAGAATGCCCGAGAAAGGTTACAAAACATGACTCTACGACTCAATAGAATAGAGCTCTAACGACAAACACTAATGAAACCACGTGGGTCTTCTAGTAATATATAATATTTATTGTTATTATGTTATATTAATATATCACAAGTTTTTTTTAAATCCTTTTTCTTACATTTAGGTAAAGTTGTATCGAAGAGCACACTGTTGTCATTACTTGGTTTGCGTTATCGTTTTATATGGAGACAAAGTTTCTTCTAATATCGTCAGAAATTCCTTTCATGTATGAGATGAAAAATAAACGTGAATAAAGCCGAGACGATTTTCTAGAATTATCTATTAGAACGTTTAACAGTTTCGTGATATTTAATGTTTTTATTGTTAAGTCGAAAAAAGATAATTTATTGTTGATATATATATATAATGTTGATATATATAGATAATGTTTTGTTATATTTCCGATTCAAGAGTACCAAACAAGTAGATAACTTGAATCAAATCGGAACTAGTACCGTTGAAATATCAACTGCTTAGCAAAATTTATTCAAATTATTTTGTGCTCGGCTGCTAAGAAAAAAAATTGTGAGGAAATATAGATAATGTTTGTCGAGAAATTCGGAGACTGGTATATTCGCCAAGTCACAGTGAAGCAGCGTGGCGAATAAACCTTCAAGCTGTTCACTTAAAGGAGGTAGAAAATATTGCCGGTAGGCAAAGTAAAATTTTATAAATACTCATTATTTTTATCGATTGTTTTTTAGTTTTATCATAAACAATGTATAGACAATATTCTAAACTAAAAAAGTCGGACCATTTACTACGGACTATTTACTTTTTCTGTACAAGTATCTTAATAAATTTCCTATATAACTAATGTGATTCTTATTTTATATACAACCGATTTAAAAATTCTAACTACTTATAATTCGTAATAATCCTTTCATTTACTTTACAAAGCCTCTTTTCTCCATTAACGGAAATAAAGTTTATTTTAAAGTTATGATAGCAGAGCTTGTTAGCGGTAAACTGTGGAAAAAATACGGTGAAAACAGTTCTTAGAAGTGTACGTAATCGGGTATACATGATAAATTACATCATCCGTCCGACCTTCGCTTTCTGCTGGCAATATGAATTTTCTAGGTTTTATTTATCACTAGCTGTATTTGTCACGTCGATCGGGAATACAGATGTAGCGACATCTATCTCGCTATATATGAACTGACGCATCCTACATCGCGCTATCGAAGTTATCCGAGCGATTGAGTATATATACAAGAACCCGACAACAAACTTTAAGTGGCGCAGTAGCCCACCAGACGCAACTTCCGTCTGGTGAGAGGATCCTCCGTTTTCGATGGCAGCCTCTTTACCCCCAAACAGATTTGAGTTTCACCTCCTATTTCAAGGTACTGTAGTTCAGTACAAAAAGTATCCAGTGTGTAGAGCTTTTGTATATACTCAAATTATGCCATGATTTAGTTTCATTAAAACCATCCGATCTTTCGCATCTGTTCAGAATATAACGAGATATTTGGGATTATACCTGGTATCGACATTTTCGGGAACTCTTTAACCATATTTAGAAAGAAACTCACCGATCATCTATCGGTGCGCTCGCCCGTAGAGTAGCACTGTTTCTGTGCTATTTTAACTATGATTTAGATTTAGACCGTGATTTTGATTTTGATTATGATTTTGATTTGATTTTGAATTTGATGTTGATTTTGAATTTTAATCTTTTAATGTTATTGCATTTGATTTTTGTATTTCATTTCGGATTGACATTTAATTATGAATTTTAATTTTAATTTTATTATATTTAATTTTGTATTTCAACTTGGATTGACATTTGATTTAAATTTTATTTTAACTTTTGGACATGATTATGGAATTCATTTTTTATTTTTAGCTTTATTATTGATCAAGTTTGGAGTGTCAATTTTATTGTGTTTTGGATTTTGAAATTGAGTATATTTTACTGACAATTTAAAATTTTTATAAAATTTTAAATTTAATTTTGTTTAAATTTATGTTGACTTGGTTTTTAAATTTGAATTTTGACTTTTGAATTTTAATTTTAATTTTTAAATTTTAATCCTTAATTTTAAATTTGAATTTGAATTTTGATTCAATCTTCATTTCAACTTGGATTTAAATTTTGAACTTTACTTGGATTTAGTTTTTTTAACAGTAATTTTGATATTCACTCTGATTTTGATTTGAGGTGTGGATTTTGAGGTGGATTCTTAATATTGACTTTAATTGTGATTATGTTTTGGAGTTTGAATTGATTTATTTTATTATGGATGTGTAATTTTCAATATTATTTTGTTCACATTATGCTGATTATGTAAAAGTTTCTATTCTGTATTTGATTGTAATTTTAATTTTGATTATGATTTATATTTCTTAGTTTTCTTGTCTTGATTCTAATCATAACTTATTTGTTTTCTCTTTAAATTCAATAGTCATTTGTTTGGATGGATTGAGAATGTTGTGTACACTTAGTTAATGATATGCATATCAGTGAGTGAGATTTTTGGAATTGCTGTATAAATTAAAAATATATATGTATATTGTAAGTGTACCTATGAAAAAAAAAAAAAATTAGTAGTTTAAGTAAGAAAAGACAGGCAAAAACGACTAAGAATTTCATTTTTAGTTTCAGTATCGATCGACCTTAAAAGAAAATCTAATCTTTTTAAATATCTACAAATATACTTTGTAGAGTTGGACCTGTTACAGTTTTACTGAACTGAATCAGCCTGTAAGCGTGCCACTGCTGGGCAAAGGCCTCCTCTCTATATAGGTGAGGGGCTGGAGCATAATCCGCGGCTCCACTGCGAGTTGGCAGATAATTTTCCCTATCATGAGTAATGATCGCTATCAGGTTGCTCGGCAGTGAGTGGTTTACAGGCTGATACATACAGTACAGTATTTGTCTACACTACTGCGTATGAAATTATATATAAAATAAATAAATAAATATTAACCAACAATCACACCACGTTAACCTAGCCCCGTGCTAAGTTCGTAAGAACTTGTGTTACAGGTACTAGGAACGGAAATAAATTTAAGATATAAATACATATATACATAAATACACATCCATGACCCGGTGCAGACATCTATATTCGTCATACAAATTATCTGCACCTGGCGGGATTCGAACCCGCGACCGCTGCGTAAAGTGTCCAGTTGCCTGACCACTCGACCAGCCGGCCGTCGAATATATATCTATATATAAATAATAAAAAAAAACTTTTGAAACTATTAGTGGAAGTAGTAATAAGTAAGTAAAGTTACTTCTTTTTCTCACTGGCCTCTTAAATCTACTATGAAAATAGGAATTATTGCTGTCTTATTTTTACTTTACGATTCACGTGGCGTATTTATTGAAGCTTCCCTTGTCACGTATTCCGCATACCTCATATAACTTAAAAATAGTTTTATGTCTATCATGAAGTCACATAAAATTTCTGAATGTTCAGATTACTGTACTACGCAATATTTTATTAATCGTATTAAATTGTTGATTTTTTGCCAGATGACTAATATGTCGACGTGTCCAATCTCATTCAATGTAGGTTGTTTTATCTTATTCCAAGTTAATTTTACCGTACATAATGGGTGCATAATTTTTGGAATGTTTTAAAATAAATGATACTTAAAGAATATTTTAATTATACTTGGACTACATAAAATGTTTAGTCATTTAATTCTAATAATATAAAAAAATATTGATCATAGACAATTGTCTAGAATTTGTATAATTCGGAAGATACGAAATGATTTGGTGATGTATAATTACCACTTTCTGTAGAGCAGCGTGCTGGAATACTTGTAACAACAGTGGGATATTTATATATGTACATATTTTGTTAGATAAATTATTTTTAAATTTTTTTAAGTAACAAATTAACCTTAATAATATCCTTTATTTTAGTCGAATTTTTTCATCCATTAAATTGGTTTACGATTTGCTATTTTCAGTAATATACTGTACTAGTATAATACAGATACCAGCTAAATTAAGAACCTCTTCTTTTGAAGTAGGAAAATGTAAGGATCATCGTGACGATAATCTCTTATGATTCACTTTGCTTCTATATAAAGTACAACGTAAGAACGGCGTCATTCTTAGTATTTTGTTACAATGTAAATTTAATTCAAGTATTATATATTACGATATAGCCATTATATTTTGGATGGTAATTACCGTTGTGAAGTACACTTATTATAACGTCTAGAGGCGCGTCTAATGACGTGTGCTACTCGTTTTATACGCATTAAAACGTATGAAATTTTAACGTTAACTTGTCTTTTTAGTTATATATTTATATTGCTCGGTGCTTGTAATTCACTCGCAACCGTCCGAGACTTTGCCTTTTTGAATTTTGGTATAACAAAGAAAAAAATTTGAATTTCTACAGAAAGCGATTTTATAAACAAATACTTTTCCTTCGCAAGATCAAATTTGCACTTTAATTTATATACTTTTTCGCTTATAACATTATATATTCTTAGTCATTAGTAAGGAATAGATATTAGTTTTCACGGCTACTTGTTCGTTTATATTATATTAATTACTACAGATGTGGCAAAATTAATATGATATGAAAATTGAATATATTGTAATACATTGTAATAATAATAATAATTAAAATTAAATAGGATTTTTATTTGTATATACGTGAAATTTTATGCATATAATTACATTACATATGAGTCCCGCCTGACTAGTTCATCAACAACGAGCGTAAAGTAGTTATTAGAGAAACTAAAGATATGGAATTTCATCAATTTTACTCCTTAAAGGAGCGTGTTGGAGGGTAAATTTTCTACGTAATCTAAGCCGTCAACTTTAAAAATATAAAAGTTCTTTACCATAATACCTTATTATCATATTAACATAGAATCGAAACAATATTCTGTGACTCCATTAATGAATTGAAAATGAAAAAGTGTTATTGCCCGTTGTATTAACACTTGAACATTGTATTTGAATATGCGTCGCACACTTTGTATTGCTACGAAGAATTGCTAGATGACACTTCAAGGAATAAATTGATATAAAAGACGGTCGTGACAGGAGCGGACATTAGTCAGGACTTAGCCCTGTCTTAAGAGGAATCTATTAGCGCTGCATACATATAAAGAAATACGAATGAAAATTTAGATTCTAGAACTGCTACTGTATTTCAAAGCTAGGTATCAATAATTGTTGGAATGCTATCTCTGTTAACACTAAATCATTGGTTAATACTTCTTGAACTTTTGCACGAATTTTTCTATAATATTATATACGAGTATAGCCACTTAGGAAACTTATGTAAATCTAAAAAAGCTAAAAAAGAAAAATGTTAATTTAGAATCTAACAATTTTCATTAAACGGTTGTTTGACCGCTCTGTTAGCTTTAGTTTTAATATATAAATTTATTCTACAATACATTGTATAAATACAATGAATATAAAGATGTCAAGTTCGAACGGTAATTTGAATATTTTACACTTTGTTATCTGCAGCAAATTATATAGTCCAGTGCATAAAACTCGGGTTCAGGTTTAAGGCTAACGTTATATTTTCTTTAAGCCATAATATTATTTTGTTGTACTAGAAGACAAAAACATTACGAATAATCTGCGTTGTTTTTTACAAACATGTTGATATATGTTCTACACACACACACGGTCGTTTGTTTCTAAAGTCGACAAATTCCTGTGTTTTAGGTAATAGACGCCTGATTTACATATTTATATTTTTAAATAAATGTACATGTAAACAATATCCGTATTATATACACTTCCCGAGTCAAACCTACAACTATTGAGAGGAAAGGACACTGCCAACTGTGTCAATGGAATTCGTATTAAAATCTAAAAAAGCTGTAAATTAAGTATAAATTTTCAATAGTTTTGTGTTAATGAATAGAATGTGACAAAATCCGGAACTAAGTTGACTAAAGTGCTAAGAACTAAGTGACCAAAGGACATCAATGGTTGCGAAATCAGTTAGCACTTCCTCGTTGTTTGAAATTGTTTTAATACATGTATGTAGGTTTCGAACTCTCCTCCATGTATGGATCAATGGTGATGAGACAACAATCATCTTGACAAGCGGACAACAATGAATATGGGCTGGGTAGTTGTTTTGAATAATACTGGTGTTGACGTGTAGGTGTTAACGAGTGTATAAGATACACTTAAATAGCATGTATTTGAATGCATTTCTATAAGAACATCAATGTTTATTTACAACGACAAAACTAAAACTAAACTTTGTTTCGTATGTACGAGAACATCTCTATATGTATGTTTTAAATGTTATTTTTAGAATTCGAAAGCGAACAAATTTACGCAAAACGAAGTTAGAGAAAATTTTATTCAAACTTTCTTTGCTTTGGTCTTTTATGAAAATACAGGTTTTCGTTAGTTGTGAAGTTGTAATTTAACTTCAGATCTCCACAAACACCCAGGTGTGCGATAAAGCTGTGGTGAGTCTGGATATTCTAGACTTGCAATCGTTATTTTTGCAGCAAAAACTTCTGCGTGCTTTGCGTGTTTTCGACGCAAAAACTTGTCTCATTCGCAGTCGGTTTTTACGTGCTCTCTTTTCTATTTATATTTTGACAGCTGGAAAAGTTTCCATGTATACTTTTATTTTAGATTAAAATAAGTTTCTTGCTTTGTAAAGTCGGCAAAAAAAATTATTGTAGTAATAATATATCATTTGTTCTTTTAAATTGGATTCAATTTTGACTGACCCGTTGGTGCAGTTTGCAGTGACCCTGTTTTCTGCTCAAAAGAGTTCGATTCCCGCCCCGAGTCTGGGTGTAATATATGTTTATTTATATATATGTATTATTTATATGTATATTTATTTAAAAAAAATGTATATCAGTCGGCTGTTACCTAAAACACAGGCATTAAGTTGCCTACCTTAGGAACAGACGACCTTGTGTGTGTGTGTTAAATATATTTTGTTTATTATTTATTTATTTATTTAATATCAGTTATACCGCTTCGTCTTTGTTTTCATTGATTGTTTTTAAAAAGTTTTCTTTAGAGTGTGCGTAACTTTGTCTTGTTAAATTAACAACGTGCTCCTTTATATGGAAAATGACGCATGCAATCTGATGGATTGGTTAGCATGCATATGAATCTTTACGCAATTACTGATGTGTGAAGGTATTTCAGAGCGTACTATTCGACTATTCACGTTTGTTTTGATAGCATTTGTTGATGTCATCTGCGTGATTGGTGTGCATGCGTCATGAATAAATCATTTTGTACGGATCATGATGCGGATCTTTAAATCGCTATCATCCTGTGTTTCATGACAATAAAAGCACATACGATTTATTTTTTTTTTGTTCTTTCAATCGTATATTAATCGTATATTACAATCATTATATATGGTTGAAAAAACGTCAAATCCGATAAAATAAACATAAATATTGTTAATCAATTCGCAACAAAAAAACTATTCTAGTAATTATTTTTTAATTGAAATAAATAAAAAATTCAAACTGTATGCACAGGTATACAAAAATTTCGCAATATAGTTAGTTAATAAGATAGAAAAGCAGTTCATCTTTCATTCATTCGTCTACGTATTTTAATGTACAATCTAAACGTCTAATTATTGACAAATAATACTGAATGTAACAAAATATTCTGAATAATCAATAACATGAAACTTTTTCTACTACTATTTCGCTAATACTGTTTTCATCAATAGAAATACAGTATAAAACAAATTATTTAGTTTTCCTGCTACCATCCAGTACATACTACAATAACTAATGTTTAATAAAAATATCATGTTTCTAAATTAGTGTTTTATAAATAATTAAAAACATCCAATATAAAGTCGTGCTACTAAGCTTGTTGTTGAGTAGTAAAATTCACTGTTTTATTACTTCTGTCGCCTGATTGTCGTCACGAAATGTAAGAAATGTTTCGCACTTATAGAGGTATACTTGACAAATTATAGGATTTAAAATTTTCGAAAAAAATAATAATTATAAAGACTATATAAAGTGTGATATATACGAGTGTTTTTGATTTGAAACTTTTTTTATATTGATTTTATTTTGTAACTTTTAAAATTTAATAATTTAATTACTCCTTTCTATTTATGGTATTTCTCGTAGTATCCTTAAAATCCCTAATCAACTTTTGTAAAGTACATGATGTACAAGGAATGTGCAAGTAAACATCTAACGGGCTAACACAATTAGCACTAATGGAGCGTCTGTTTGTTCGTGTAGAGAACCTTGTTACGTAATACGTTTTAAAACTCCAACGCCTCTGAAACGGTTATTTTTCTTTACTGTTTGTTTCTTGTTATTCGTGACATCGTGGCACCGTCTTTATAAAAGCTAATTGTGTCAAGGTTATATATGCATTAATCTTTTGCAATTTATACGGTTTATTCTTAATTTTTTCTACTTTACGAGTATACCTTCTTTATTTTAAATTTATATTAATTCCTTTGATTAGTAATAACATAATACTTTTTGTACTAAAACACAGTTTATATATTATTTTCAAAAGAGTAACTGCGGAGTTTCTTGCCGATGCTTCTCTGCAGAATCTACATTCTGAATCGGTGGTAGCTTTACCATTACAATTCGAATGACGATTCGAAGGTGCTCTATGTGACTATTTAAATAAAGTTGTTTTTGATTTTCATTTTGATTTTTGACCTTCTTTATTTTAAAGTTATATTAATTCCTTTGATTAGTAATCACATAAATTAGAAATGCTCTTCAATCAAGATGGTCCACGTATAGTGTTTTTTGTAAATCTAAATAGAAAATTAATACAAATCCAGACTAGCTTCGCTGAATATTTAGTTGCCTTTATTTTAAAATTCATATCGTGTTTTGCGTGATGAACAAATACATAGTGAGGACATTTGTATGTCTCTGGAGAAACTGAAATATGTGTTGTAATTAATCAATAAAATAGTAGCACAACGGATAAAGTCCAAACGATTCCTAATAGGGAATTAAATCGAACTATTCTTTTTTAAACTAGGCTGTAATTAAGAGTGTATTATTCATCTGAATACGTTGAGGGCTGTATTAAAAATGTTTTTTTTTAATGGCATATGTTATAATTAAATTAAAAAAATCTTCTGAAATTTTCACGTTTTGTCGGATTTACCTATCTTATATTAAATAAACCATTTTGATTTAATATTTTAATACATACAAACAGTATACCCACACACCTCACAGTATGCGATTAACATTATCAAATAGGTACAAGTTTGTGGAAAAGAATCTTAAATATTGACTTTTTATTCGCTATAAAAACATTGAAGTGATCCCAATAATGTACACTCACTAATTCGCAGCACTCATTCAATATTGCGTTGGTTCAAATTAAACAGGAACATCTAAATTGTTATATTTATATTAAGCTCGCTCGCTGTAATCTTTCAGCACCTGGGTCTATTAAAGCTCTTTTCAATCTGTTTGTGTTCTCGAGCCAATGTTTGTACGTCTGAGTAAACTCTTAGGGCGTGTTCCCACTACGCCGGACCGGCGAAATCACCTGAAACCGGATCCCGGAACGAGGTGTTCACATTTCGCCGCATTGGCACAAGCACCTCACAAAACACCGGATTCGGTGTTTTCGCCGGAACCGGACAAATGTGAATAGCTTCATATAAAATATATGGCCACTAGCCTTTCCGGCAGTTTCAACGATCCGGCATCCGGCGTGATGGGAACGAGGCCTTACGACAAATGTATTTGTTAGCTCCAAAGATTTATTGTGTTTGCATTGTGCACGTAAATTAAACGAATTTATACAAATCATTCAAATTTTATATATTCAATCATTTATTATACATCGAAGGCTTACAGCGTACAAAACGATTAATATGTAGAGTGTCTTCGATGTATTGTAAACTAACTTTGTTTTCTCAATCACGCATTGCGTACACACATATCTACAATTCAGAATTTCTTTCATAACTATTTAAAAAAAATATCGTATTTCTAAAAGGGTTAAATAAAACAAAAGTAAACGACGGTTTTAGTAATTCATTATTATATACAGTGTCGGATTTGTCTTATTTAAGGGGATACTGTTCCGGGGCCTCCACAATGGAAATAAAAAAGTATACATGTACTCATATTCTAATGTGACGGGTCAACTTTTCTGTTTGAATGTGTTATTATCAAACTCTACCAACGATTCTATGACAAGTTTATTTTTACAATACAATTTCTTAATCGTATTGTATTATCTTGTCTATTATATATATTAATTTATTTAATAAATATATAACAGGGACGAACAATATATCTTGATAAAATTCTTATTACATTTGTCATTGACTTTTATAAACATTTCAATTTATGTGATTAAATGTTGATATAATGATTAGAGCAAGATCCCAGGGCCGCCAGACGTCGCGCGTCGTATATACGCGTATATACGCGTATATACGCGTAGATAATGCTCTCGCGCTTCCGCTCACAGAGATATTAAAATTAAGTTTAGGGGATGATTGGCCCCTTGGATCGGTCTGTTTTCTTGTCAAAAGTTTTAAAATAGTTGTCGGATGAACATTTATAAAAATGGAGCGTCAGAATTTACGTGAAGTTAACTAATTATTATATTTTGAGACCTTTAAAGCGTCTGCTAAGCAATATGGCCGACGGAAAGTGTCTGGGAGTATTGACAATTTATTTTTAACTATACACTCGGAAACATATATGAAAATCAGCCATGAGAATTTACGTGAAGTAAGTAATGTTTTTATGTACCTTGATTACCTGATACCTGGAAATTGGCCGTTTGACCAAGCTAGCAGGTAGGCATATGATCATAGTACATACTAACACTACTCAATGGTCCACATTTCATCCGTCAGAAAATACGTGACGTCTGGCAGCCCTGGGATCTTGGACTAGATACAGTTGCTTTGAGATACATTGGTCATGGATTGAAAAAGGCTTTTATTTTAAAACAAAATAAAATTTTCTATTAATATTAATAATTATTAAAAATATATAAATAATTGTTATTTATCATATTTAAAGTACAAAACAAGTGCTTACTTCTGTTTACTCGTAAGCATATATTGTAATTTAATTCAGCAAGTGCAAATGTTATGTTTTAGTAATTAGCGGTTGACCTGAATTAGATGTTACGTATTTTGCAGGCGAGGCTTGGAACATCACCGTTTATTTTTCACTACTTTGATAAATAAAACAAAGACGGTTGTTCTCTTATATTTACGCGAATTTTATTCATTTAATTAAAAGTCTAAAAACGGATTTTATCGCGTTTATTTAAATTTACTGTTTAACAATATTTAATTTAAATTATTTCCCGACGTTTCGGACCCTTTACAGCGTCCATGATCTCGGGGGACTGAGGTGGTGGGTGTCCGAATAATGAATCAATTGTTACATACCCCGCTTTTTATACAATTATAAATTTTTACTTTTGACCGTTCCTATTCACACAGAATGAACTTGTTGTGTCTGGAAGTTGTGCTGTGTTCTTATTTTCCTTGGGTTCAATTAATTTTAGAACTGGTTCCCAAGCTGGTGGTACGTTCCAACCATCCTCTCTATTGAAATTAGGATGTTTTTTTTATTTCAATAGCCTCGCGAATCATCCTTGGTAGGAATCGGTGTTCTTTAGCGAGAATTTGTGGCTTATCAAATCTAATGTAGTGGTTGGTACCTTGTTGAGTATGCTGATACACAGCAGACTTTGTCGACCGTTGGTGTTTGATGTCAGCTATATGTTCTTTTACGCGTGTCTCGATACTCCGTTTAGTTTGTCCTATATATGAAAGACCACATTCACAGTCTAATTTGTAGACCCCTGCATCTTGTAAAGGTATTTGGCACTTGACAGATGGTAATAATTGACTTATCTTCGTTGGCGGCTTATAGTAAGTTTTGATTGAAGCTCGCTTCAAGATGTAGCCAATCTTGTCAGTGACTCCTTTAACATATGGTAGTACGGCAGGCTGGCGCTCAACTGTGGCAGTCCTCTTCCTCCGGGATCTGTGACGCTGACGCGGTGCTCGGAGCTTGTTGTCTCGCAGTACCTGCTTGATGTGCTGTAGCTCTGCGTCCAGGTGTTTCTCGTCACAGATCCCGTGAGCTCTCTGAAACAGAGACAAACCAACGGCAGAGAGTTGTCTTGGATGGTGGTGAGAAGCACCGTTTAAATACTTGTTAGTGTGGGTAGATTTTCTATACACAGAATGGCTTAAACTATGATCGGGATTCCTGATTATATGTACATCTAGGAAAGCTAGTGTGTTGTTTGCCTCTAACTCCATGGTAAATTGAATATTGTTATTTATGGAGTTAAGGTGTTCTAGGAATATGCAAGTACTGTCTGTTGGTAATATGGTGAAAGTGTCATCTACATACCTCTTGTAAAATCTAGGAGAGATGGGTGCTGTCCTTAGGGCTCGATCCTCGAAGTCCTCCATGTAGATGTCAGCCACTATGGGGGATACTGGAGAGCCCATAGCTACGCCATCCACCTGTATGTAGTATTTGTGGTTCCACAACAGGTAGCCGGTTGTAAGGCAGTGTTTGAGTATTATTGCGTATTCCTCTGGCATGTCGTTCTCCACTAGTCTCCTCCGCACAATTTCAATGCAGTCTTGTACCGGTAAGCATGTAAATAAAGACTGTACATCGAAGCTCACCATCGTTACTACACACACGTACACTACAGATACGCAAATACATACATCTAAAACGTCCACGTCAGTAGTAAATATTTCAAAACAAACTCTGGATGTAACAACCGTTAAAGTACTTGAAAAAGGCCTAAATTTTGCATTAACACCACGTAGAATTCCCTTCGAAGAAATAATCTGCAATGTCGAGGACTGTTTGACAAAAAACAACTTACGCAAAGAGGATATGGAGGCTATACGTCAAGACATTTCTTCCGTCTTACGTCGAAGTAAATTGCCGAAACCAAACCTCTCTAAGGAAGAATCAATTGCTCTCAAAAACTTGCGTGCGAGGTCAGATATTACAGTACTCCGTGCAGATAAAGGGAACGCCACGGTAGTCATGGACACATCGGATTACAATGCAAAAATAGAACAACTTCTGTCGGATAAAAGTACGTATAAAATCGTTAATAAAGATCCAACGAATAAAATATTAAAAGAAACTAGTAATTTAATAAAGAAGTACTCCGACAAATTAAAAATTGATGTCAAACTACCTACATGTGCAAAATCACCACGCTTATATGGCTTACCAAAAATACACAAAATAAATGTACCTCTACGTCCAATTGTAAGCCAGATCGACAGTCCAACTTACAAACTGGCTCAGCACGTAGCGAAGGTACTGTCACCACTCAGAGGCAACACAACAGCATATGTGAAGGATTCCTACCAATTTGTGAGTGAGATTAAAGACCTGCAACTCACTCAGAATGAAACGATGGTGAGCTTCGATGTACAGTCTTTATTTACATGCTTACCGGTACAAGACTGCATTGAAATTGTGCGGAGGAGACTAGTGGAGAACGACATGCCAGAGGAATACGCAATAATACTCAAACACTGCCTTACAACCGGCTACCTGTTGTGGAACCACAAATACTACATACAGGTGGATGGCGTAGCTATGGGCTCTCCAGTATCCCCCATAGTGGCTGACATCTACATGGAGGACTTCGAGGATCGAGCCCTAAGGACAGCACCCATCTCTCCTAGATTTTACAAGAGGTATGTAGATGACACTTTCACCATATTACCAACAGACAGTACTTGCATATTCCTAGAACACCTTAACTCCATAAATAACAATATTCAATTTACCATGGAGTTAGAGGCAAACAACACACTAGCTTTCCTAGATGTACATATAATCAGGAATCCCGATCATAGTTTAAGCCATTCTGTGTATAGAAAATCTACCCACACTAACAAGTATTTAAACGGTGCTTCTCACCACCATCCAAGACAACTCTCTGCCGTTGGTTTGTCTCTGTTTCAGAGAGCTCACGGGATCTGTGACGAGAAACACCTGGACGCAGAGCTACAGCACATCAAGCAGGTACTGCGAGACAACAAGCTCCGAGCACCGCGTCAGCGTCACAGATCCCGGAGGAAGAGGACTGCCACAGTTGAGCGCCAGCCTGCCGTACTACCATATGTTAAAGGAGTCACTGACAAGATTGGCTACATCTTGAAGCGAGCTTCAATCAAAACTTACTACAAGCCGCCAACGAAGATAAGTCAATTATTACCATCTGTCAAGTGCCAAATACCTTTACAAGATGCAGGGGTCTACAAATTAGACTGTGAATGTGGTCTTTCATATATAGGACAAACTAAACGGAGTATAGAGACACGCGTAAAAGAACATATAGCTGACATCAAACACCAACGGTCGACAAAGTCTGCTGTGTATCAGCATACTCAACAAGGTACCAACCACTACATTAGATTTGATAAGCCACAAATTCTCGCTAAAGAACACCGATTCCTACCAAGGATGATTCGCGAGGCTATTGAAATAAAAAAACATCCTAATTTCAATAGAGAGGATGGTTGGAACGTACCACCAGCTTGGGAACCAGTTCTAAAATTAATTGAACCCAAGGAAAATAAGAACACAGCACAACTTCCAGACACAACAAGTTCATTCTGTGTGAATAGGAACGGTCAAAAGTAAAAATTTATAATTGTATAAAAAGCGGGGTATGTAACAATTGATTCATTATTCGGACACCCACCACCTCAGTCCCCCGAGATCATGGACGCTGTAAAGGGTCCGAAACGTCGGGAAATAATTTAAATTAAATATTGTTAAACAGTAAATTTAAATAAACGCGATAAAATCCGTTTTTAGACTTTTAATTAAACAAAGACGGTTGTCATTATGAATTATACAAATATCAAATTTTGAATATTATTGCTATATACCTAAATAATTTTTTTTTTAATAGTAGTAATGGAATAGTAAAAAAGAAAGAAAGAGTTGAAAAGGAAATTAAATTATATTTTAAAGACATGTTAAGAATTACTACTAACCTATTTTTGCGTTGGATATCAACGACGTCGTAAACATCAACATCAATTAAAGGCGACCGAAATTCAAGGCGAATAAAATAACGCGGCGTGTCTAATAAAAACTGTAATAAGTGGTTAAAATTAATGTTCATACAGATAATAATGAATCAAATTACTAATCTAATTAGGAGGTTGCCTTTGCTTGTGTTCTTTGATTTTACAGGCGATTGATACGAAACAGATAACATCTGTGAATAGCCTAATGGGCAGTGTATTTTAATTAGCCATTCATGTATAAGATTTTGATTAAATCTAGGCAAGATCTACTATTTTAATTATTGGGTTAGTGATAGCTTACGATATTGAAATCTACATAACAGTAAGTGTAATAATTCGTTGGAAAGAAAATGTATTAATTTTGTATTATATCAAAAATCTAATGTAGCGAAGTGAAGGCAAACTGTGAACAAAACTGCAGCATATTTGGGATACTGCGGGTAACTTGGAATACATCGATATCTAAATCAATATTAATGCCATTTGTGTATTTTTGTCGTAAACATAACGTCCTACGAGACATAAAGCCATTGAGTATTAAAAGCAGGATGCAATTTTGACAATCCGGCTACAAACCCCAAGAGACGCCTGATTTGAAAACTTATTCGGTAATAATGCAATCAGTGATAATCATTTACTGTAATATATTAAATGTTCATTATAATTATTTAAAATGTTAAGTGACCTTGTTAGTTTACGATGTTACTATAATTCTGTGAATATTTCTAGAATTAAAAATGTGACGTGGAATTTTAGGTTAGGCTGGTATGTTGTTAATTTGGAATGGGTACCGAAAGTGAGTGAGTTCCATTATGTTTTTTTTTTGAAAATGGCAACATTTTAGAAATATAAAAGGAGGTGAAAAAAGGAAGAAGTGGCCGCTGCTCTTGGCGCTATTAGAGAAAAGAGAAATGGGACACTTAAAGGCAGCTAAACAGTTCAACGTTCCCAGGTCAATACTTTTTCGATATGTAAATAACAAAGACTCTCCGATTGAATCGATAACAAATAAAGTTATTAGTCAAAGGCCAGTTTTTGGTCAAGGTATGAAAACCATATGTGGAGTACATATTAACTTTGGAGAATAAAATTTATGGGCTGACCAGAATGGATTTGGCATATCGACTAGCTCTAAAAAATAATATAAAAAATATTTTAAAGGGTGGGTTTGCCGGGAGATACTGGCTTAAAAGATTTTTGCAACGACATCAGGAAAATTTGTCCATAAGACAGCCAACCGGAACTTCTCAAGCACGAGCTAATGGATTTACTAAACAAAAAATGGACTAATTTTAATGTAATAAACATGGTTTTTTAAACAAAATAAGGCTATTTTTTTTAAAGATTAATTAGCTGGAGAACTAAAGAATATAAAGCAGTTACGAAAATATGAATTTATTAATTTCTAAGAAAAAGTGTTAGCAATTGTCAAAGAAAAAAATGTGAATATAATTTGGAATACTATATTCCAAATTACCTGCACCTAAAGTCAAATCCCGTTTTTGGAATTTTTTAGTTTGATAGGCATTTTGATAAGGTTTTTGGTTTTTGTTATGTTTGATTTTTTTAATTATAAAAGTTTAATAATTTGACAATAATTTAGTGTATTTTTTATTGAGCCGTCCCGTTTCCCATTAAATATATTCTCAAAAAACAAACTAGTATTCCAAATATGCTGCAGTTACTCTACGTTCATTTATTTATAAAAGATATAAATGAATATATCTGATGTATGTAATATGTAACTTATATAATTATGTACTTTAACTAAAATTTTATAAATTTTTAAGCAATTTAATCAATTCGAAATGTATTTTTTTATTACCACAAGGTTTTATATATAGTCTAATTATTAGATAAAAAATCTAATAAAAATGATCATCAAATCAAATTGTCTATATTAAGATTGAAATTGGTATTATATATATATAAATAATAATAATAAAAAAAGAAATTTAAACACAAAACAGTAATAAAATAGGGAAAATTGTTTGTTCACTTACTATTTTACCTGTTAACTTACGATATATCTCTACACATAAGTTTAAACCATTACACGCTTACTTTTATTTCATTCTTTTATATATTAATAATACAAGAAGCCTTCAAAAATGTAAGCCTATTAGCTATAATGACTATTGAGTATAGAATTCTTTATAGAGACTCCGTTAGACTAATCCTACCTATATGATATTAGGAAATAATTTAATTTCGGTCCGATAATTGCGTTCGGGTAAGACGTTCTATAGCTGCTTAAATAAGCGGCGTCTTAAGACGTTAAGTTTCTCTACTATTTCTTTTCGAATTAGCGTTAATACTTTTTGAAGTGATAAAATCTAATAAAATTTGATTAGAATTGGAAAGTGTTTTGAATTAAGAATTGAGAAATTAAATTTGAATTACTGAGACATTTTTTTTTAAATCTTTTTAATTGTATCGACATAGAAAGATATTTTTTGACGAATGTTTTGGTGTGATGACGGTTCTGGTGTGACGACCGTTCTGGTGTAGTAGTGCGAGTAGTTGCCTCAACACCACACGCCGCGGCGGTCGCGGGTTCGATTTCCGTTTGGGATAGATATTTGTATTTGTACAAATATTGTTTCCGGTCTGGGTGTGTCTTTGTGGATCTCTCCACCGTGCCTCGGAGAGCACGTAAAGCCGTCGGTCCCGGTTGTTATCATAGACACCTGATAACGATCGTTACCCGTTATAAGGAAATCATCCGCCAACCCGCAGTGGAGCAGCGTGTTCGATTAAGCTCCAACCCTTCTTCTAGATGGAGAAGAGGGCTTCGCACAGCAGTGGGTGGGGTTTATAGGCTGATACAGAAAGATATTTAAATTATGTTATTGTGTACATCGAAACATTTTTTGTCTGAAGCTATAGAAGTTATTTCAGAACTATCATTAAAAAAAACCCATATGTATTATTACCACTTTATATACCACATACATTTTATACCACTTTAAACTGCGTATCATCAATTAATTTAAATAAAATGTTCCTTAAAAACAACTGTAAAATTTTACCCGAGACAATATAGAACTTTAAATATGATTACTGGTATAATTCTTCAAAAAAGTAGAAGGTATTGTATTGGTTTTTATTGCGTTAAACGTTTTAATTTGAAATCTTCCACGAATACATTTTAAGTTGCTTCCTGAAGAGTATAATTATTCGTAATTACGAGAGACGGTTGGCGCAGCTTAGAGATCAAAATGAATTATCTATTTATTTCTTTTTAATATTTCTGTAGTGAATCGATTGTGATTAAATTGTACATTGAGTATTGTTGAAAAATAAATAATAAATAAATATTAATCAACAATCACACCACGTTAACCTAGCCCCGTGCTAAGTTCGTAAGAACTTGTCTTACAGGTACTAGGAACGGAAATAAATTTAAGATATAAATGCATATATACACGTCCATGACCCGGTGCAGACATCTATATTCGTCATACAAATTATCTGCACTTGGCGGGATTTGAACCCGCGACCGCTGCGTAAAGTGTCCAGTTGCCTGATCACTCGACCAGCCGGCCGTCATATAATAGTAGAATAAATTCAATAAAAGTGGAATAAAGATCACCCTTAGCTACGTGCATCTTAGAAATTCTGTTTCTATTTCCCATAAGAAGATAGATTTATTAGGCCTCATTAATACAAATATTTTGTAATTCAAAATTAATGCTTAATATCCAGTCTTCAAATTATCATTTTTTGTTATGTAATCTAGATGTATCATGTAACGAAACTATCATAATCTCGCAAGTCATTATAAAATAAATAAGTATTACTATTTTTGTAACTTCAAGTAATAAGATTTTTTTCTTGTCTGATAAAGAACATTGACAAAATAACTTAACCTTGATAAATTTTCATTGTAACTGAACTAGAAGGCTACTTACATCATTGTTAATTTTACGAGAATTTAAGTTTGAACGTTACACAAAAATAAGTGCGTCGTTTTCATATTACTTCTTCTTGTATAATGACTTAAATCTAGAATTAAAATTTTGGAATGTAATTTTTTTTTGTGATGAAGAACTGGCAGGCCTTTTTTGCAAGAAATAAGATTATATCGCACGATTGGTTGCTCTATGATACTTTAGATAATAATTAATGAGCACTGCGGAGAGAGCTGAAATGACTAAACGGCACAAATATTCGTCACTTATCCCACGTTATGTCTTTGTGCCGTTTGCAGTCGAAACACTTGAATCTTGGAGTAGCAGTGCAAAAAAAAATTCGAAAAGAATTGACCTCACGTCTCATAGCCTCCACTGATGACAGGAGGGCTGGTGAATTTTTTGCGGGGAAATGCTGCTAGTATTCTTGGCACCATTCCACGCGCACATGATTTATATCAAAACTGTCTGTAAATAATTAGAGTTTGGAATTGTAAATATGTATAATATTGTAAAATTTGAAATAAATATGAATAATAATTAAAAAAATGAACACACATATCAAATACACTTATTTGCACTGAAACCAGGACCAGTAAAAATTTTATTGCATTAGCTGACAAAAAAAAAATGTCGATGGCTCAACAGAGGCAGAACTATCAATTGGCATGGCTGTTACTTTATATTTGAAATAGGTACGTCAGCAAACATTGTACAACTGGATTTAAGGTATTTACGTAATGTCTGGACTAATCGATACTGTAATAATAATGTATAATATATTATAACGTTTTAATTATAAGAAATATAATAAGAAATTCTTGTAAAATATAACCAATACAGACGTAATCATGTTAAAACTTTAACGCCATTAAAGATTGCGAAGTCAATTTTCTGTGCAGCGATAACGATCTCACTAGTTAAAGCATGTTTTTATTCAAATCTAGACTTGCACTTTACATATTAATTGATAGTGATTATTGATTGGTATATGGTGTAATCATCCACGAATAGATTTTTGATAATGTACATACAAACAAAAACAACAATTAACTTCAAAATAAATAACTATAATAAACGCACAATGAACCAAGAGACTTAACTAACTTTTCAACTAATTGCTCTTTAAAATTTTTAAATCATTTCAACTCAGTAACACCTTAAGTGACCATAATTTTATGCTATCAATGTAACAAGTTTTTGCCCGTAGCTTTGACCGTGTGGGTTTCAATTGAAGAAGTTGTTTTTAATAATAAGTAAAGAAAAAACGTATAAATTATACCTTACAATGAGTATTTCTAAAGTATCAACTAGTAAAACTGACTACTTTTATTTGCGTTACGTGTTTGATAATTACGATTGAAATAAAACCGATGAAGTTCCGATCGACTCAAAATGTCTTGATCTCTCGTTTGTTTTGTCTTCAGTTGCGACCGGTTTGAATAACCTATTTCATTATGATTTTCCTTACTATAGACAGAATTTTAAAATAGCTTCCTTACAAATTGCGTAGACTTCTATCTATTCTAGCCTGCAATGTGTGTCAGCAAAATATTCATCGATTGCTCTCAGACACGTCAATATTATTTACAAGTGATTGAAAATTGGAATATTTCTTTTGAGTAGCATTTAATTTTTAAGTTTACTGAACTCGAATTAAATTTATTGCATTTTTTTTGAAATATAATTATATTTCTAAGGGTATGAGTTAAGTATACCACTTCAATACAATTATAACCAGTTCAGTGGATTTACTGTTAAAACGCAACAACCAGACAGATTTATATTTGCATTTATGACGTTATGAATTATAATTATTCATGTTTTGATCGCCTCGTTGATTATAAATTGGTTTCTAATATTAGATACATATCAAGTGATCAAAACGACGAAGTAGATAACGATTTAAAGATAATACCATGCAAACATTGGATGGATATGAAATGAAATGGGACAGGTTCTGGTATAGCGAGTTTCTATTATGTGCTTCTGTTTGGATAAGACGTGGACCGTATTTAGACTGTTCGCATTGTTATGGAACGTCAGCGGAAATAGACAAAATGTAAGATAGGTCGACGGATTTCATTGTCGACAAGTGAAATTATACGGAAATTGAAAACACTAACACGTGACTTACGAGTATATGCTGTTTATGTCACCTTAATATATTTCATTTGTTGATAAACATATATATGATATCAAAATCAAAATCAAAATATTTTTTATTAGTTATAAGGTGATTATACACACTCAACGAACGTCAGAAAAAAAACACAACAATTAGTCTATACTAAATAATAGTGTCTCGGTAGACATCTACTATTTCATCATCTATTTCATCATCGGCTTTACTTAATATTACAATATAATAAGGTCTCTAGTGTAGGCCGAGAGAAAAAAAGCCGGAGTTAAAAAGAAAAAACTAATTTTATCTAAAATATAAATATATACGATAATAATTAAATCTTTATTTTGGCCTCATTAGATAATACTTCTTACGTTTTATTCAATAGGTGCTTAAAAAGCAACAAGACCTAGCTACATAAAGAGAACATTTGAGTAATTTTAACTTTATGATAAATCGCGAAATAAAACTAATAAAATTGATTTATAACACATCTACACCATATTGTAAAGCACATGTTTAATTTAATTTTTGTAATGGTTCAAAGGAGGATTCTTAGACAATCTTGTAATAATACAATTAAAAATATTAGCTAGGATTGGCAGAAATATATATCGTTTTAAATATTTATTACTATTAAATTCAAATAAGGTAGAAAAATATTAACATGGTTACATAACACAGAAAACAAAGTTACGTTAAGTTTATCTTAAATTATTATTATGCAAAGCACTTTTTAATATCTAAATTGAAGCACTTTTTAATATCTAAATTGATTGTGGTATTATGTATTTCGTTAGACCAGTTCTTTATTAGGTATGTTGTGTTGTCAATTATTTATTTTGCTGTATTATGCAACTTTGCTTATTTCGCAATCGATTGTTTGTAAATGAGACGGCAAAATTATGTCAACGAAGAAATGTTGGTTAGCTATACTTTGGGTAAGTAGTTTAAAATAAATATGAACGAAAAATACTAAACGAAAAACTAATTGTTTAAAATGTTCACCTTATATTTTGTAGGAATTAATATTTTTATCACTTAAAACCTTTTTGTGTTTAGCAATTATGCCATTGATTTTGACAATTTTTTGTACTTATAAGTAAATAAGACTTCCATTATCGATACTGAATAGAATGTTTCGTCGAACAATGGCAACGCGCTCTTACGTTGTGGCAGCTCCAGCAAATATTTACCTTCCATTATCTTCCACGCGACCGGCATCTTGACGGGATGGATACCAGCTGGGATCGCGTGAGGCAAATTCATTTTATCTTGATGAAAATTTATCGATATCGTCGATAAGGTATTACGAGAACGCAGCCTTCGTTAAGTATGAATGCTATTTGACACCTCCGTTTTAAATTAACGTAATTGCGTGTGAACGATGCAGATAGTGGTGCTTTTGAAAGATTTTCCCGTAATTTTGTTTATGTGACAGGTATTTTTATCGAACAGTTATTTATGTCTCCGTTAAAAGTAATTTATAATCGATATACGTAAGCACCTGGAATAAATTAAATAATTGTCAGAAAAGGTGCTTTAAAAATTAAAAAACTGGTCCTCTACAAATTTAAAAAAAACCGAAAAGCCAAATTGTTAATTGAAAACACTTAAAGTTTAACACAATAATTTGTAAGCTAAAATAATAATATATTGGTATAAGTAAGGAAACATCGTAAGTTGGTACATAAATTACAATTATAGGTTTCATAACTTAAGCTGTCTTATTTACGATTGGTCATAGCATATCAGGGTAAGGAAATACAACAGAAGTGCCTCAGATAAATACAGAGACAGATGCACAGAATGCACAGAATGCACAGAATGGTATGCGAGCACTGTGCAATCTCTCCAGCAATCATAATGTTATTGAATTCTCCGGTCCGCCTCCAACGGGTTAAAGTTTAGGATGGATTTATGAAGCAACAGTTATAAGATGTTATTGGAATAATGCAAACGAGCCTTATTGTTCAAATAAACGGGATGGTCACGATTTAGGTGCTTTCATTTGTTTATAGAATATAATCCATCGCTAAGGATTATTATCTGTATCGATTATTGGTTTATTGAGATTTCTATTTTGATTTAGTTTCCTGTTCAAAACAATTTTATTACATACATAAATGTGTATAACGTAAACTTTTTTTTAAAGTTTAATTTATACACAATATAAAAAATAAAATAATTAATTTTAGATATAAATAGATAAGATAACGTTAAATATAATGTAAGCAAATTTTAACCTTCAACAATATAAGTTAATATTTATGGCATTAGTGGTTAGACTCGGTAAAATTTATTTCCGCACATTAATATCGATATTATGTACACACATATATATATAATTTATCCACTTTTAGTAGTTGCCCCCGAATTTAACCGTGTAAAAGTAATTTTTCCGTATATAACATTTATATAGAACATTGTCTTGAAGAAGCAGTAGAAATAATTCAAGGTATAATACTGTAAATAGAGAACACATTCATATATCTGTGGTAAAATTTCGTATTGTGATTATGTACAAATTTCTGATAGTGAAAACAAATTATTTTTATTAAGTATATTTTAATTTTATTTAAATTAATTTAAAAAAATCTCTTCATTTATTAATTTCTTTTAGTTTACTAATTTAACCGAACCCCTAATAAATGTGATGGTAAAATTTATTTCAATTACATGTATATTTTCGAGTCTATTTAATATAATACTATACGTTCGTTACCTCGTTTTTATTGCAAACCACGTAAAATTTCACCATCTCATATCTCATATATTATCTCCTCTTCGTACTCGTTTTGTTTAGCGTAAGTCCATTCCCAATCTTTGAACTAATTACTATAAAATCGCTGCTTTGCACGAATAACCGCACAATACAAAAAACACACATCTTACAGGGTAGCTATTTGAAAATTAAACAAAATATTTACTGTTATAACTTTTCATGTATTTGATCAATAGAAGAATAGAATGTATAAATCGAAAGGGCATTAATCAAGGTTTAATTTAAATTTAAATATTTAGGTTTTAAGCTGCGAATACCTTAATTAATAATTAAAAACTGTGCGTTGTTCGACTTGTTACAAAATGAGTTTTGATATATTATCATGAATAGGAACATAAATCGAAATAATATAGTTGAGTGGTTCTCTAATTTAGTTTTAGAATGGTATAACTGGTAATATGATCTAAAAGATATTTAAAAAAATCTGTAATAGTAACACAATTACGAATAAAATTATATTAATGAAAAGTATGTTCAGAACCAAATCAATTTATTAGTTTTATGTTGAAGAAATCGGAACGATTTTTTCTATAGAACAACACATTTTTGTTTATCATTTTAGTGCATTATGCTAATTAACATAAAATTCAGAGATTAAACAAGCCTATGGAAAAGTATTTTTAGAAGAAATGCTGTCATACAAAATATATTACATAAAAAATTAATAGGAACATCAAAATAGTCCACAATTTGTAGTATGACCATCACCCAGATACCTACCAGTACGGACATCAAAATGACCACCCTTAACATTAAGAATATTAGGAACCACAAACATAAAACAAATTTATCAAACAATACCTAGTATGCTTCTTAAGGCTGTTCCCTGACCGAAAGTGGCGCCGCGGTGAATTTTATTTTATATTGTATTTCTAATCCACAATTTTAATAAAACTTTACGAGGAATTTTTAGGGCCCATAGTCTAGTATTTTTAGAGGGTATCATTACATTCCCTCGTAGTCACTGCTAGAAGCAGATAGCAAAACTGCTAAAAGTGGCCGTTTTTGACACATTTGCTATCTACTTCTACGAATGAGTGTGAAGGAATGTACTGATACCTTCTAAAAATACTAGACTATGAGCCCTAAATATTCTTCGTCAAGATTTTTTTAAAATCCTATTCTATTATAAAATTATTAAATAAAAACCTCTGAGGGCACCACTTTTGGTCGGGGTACCGCCTTAAAAGTAATTAGGAAAAATAACATTATGAACCATAAACATAAAAAAAATTAACAAATTTTTGCTTTTTAAAAATATTTAGGAACATTATGAATCATAAACAAAAAAAATATCAACGAACTAAAAATAATTAGGAACATTATGAATCCATACTTAAACATAAAAAAATGTAACAAACTTTTGCTTTTTTAAAATAAATAGGTACATTAGTTACCATAAATAAAAAAATCTAACAAACTTATCCTCCATTATGCTTCTTTTTAAAACTATTTGGCAACTACCGCATAATCAGTCTTCTTCAGGTACATAATAAAAATTAGAGATTCTCAAAAAACGGTTTATAAAATCTTGGTACAATATTATTCCTAATAAGGTCTAGCAAACCCTTCTTCTTCTTCTCACATATTGGAAATTTTTCTCTGTATGCCTTTTTAACAGTGATATTATTGGCAGTGTTTCTTGTTTTACCAATTTTATCAATAATGACTGTTTTAAACTCTGTGTCCTCGTACGACGTTTTGTAGGAAAAACAGTAATTAGAGTCATTAGATTCCACCTTTAAAATTTTGACGTCTCCTAGCTTTAACGTTTCTTTGTCCATATTCTTAGAAAAATTTTTGCCTATCGATGAAGCCACCGCTTTTATATCAAAAAAATCTTCGTGTACTAATTCATTAACTTGATATGCTTTACCAGATTTTTTAGCGTTTCTTATAATGTGCACGTACTGGTCAGGTGTATATATGGGTCCAGACTTCAGAGCTTTCCCTATTCCTCTTCCAATGAGGGAATGGACACTATCACCCTCATTTTGAGTGTGCCCTTTTATTAGGTATTTGTGTGTTATTGAATTAATAAAATCGAGATGGTAAACTGCATATACATAAAGAGCTATTATATACTGGTTCTTTTGTTGGCCGCAGCAATTGTCGGAATAAAAAATTATATCTAATTTTGAATCTAGTTCTTCAGCTTTAAGCTTTAAATTCTGTATGTATTTGAGCAAACAAGATCCTATCTCTATAGCTCCGCGTTTAGCTTCACCTTCATGCCAGACATAACATGCAGTGTCTTTAGATTTGATATCGCATATTGTTAAATTATACGTATTTAATTTTGATACGTAATAAAAGTTTGATGCATCTCCTCTAGAACAAGGCATTGCAGCCTGAAGATCATAAACTGCTACAATACAATTATCAGGAGTAAAGTTTTTGTCATCTTCTTTATTTTGCCTTGACAAATCTTTCTCTTTTAAATGCCTATCAAACTTTTCTTTCAGTTCTACTTTATCGTTTTCTGTGGCATTACTGTATGATGTACAATCCTCACACTGATCTTTTTTCGGTTGGAAAAAGGCTATATTGAATTCGTTGCTAAAGATCTTGTAATACATAAGGTAATTGGCGCTTGGTAGACTTTTTGACTGACAGTCGACTTCGTAATCCCTATGTAAGTCTGCTACAGTTTTGCCACCATCAATATAAAGCCGTTTTGTGTCTGCACGACAGTAGTGACTTTCAATTTTTGGAATTGAGTTGATGTGTTGAATAATACCTTCTTTAATAGCCGGATCTACGTGAAAATGTTGGCTGTGTTTGCCACGATTATCCAAATCTAACATGCCACATGAATTCTTCTTCTTTTGAAGAACAGTTCGGATAGAGGCATCAGTTATATCTAGCGTAGCTTTAAAAAATACTTTACACACTCGAATTCTCTCATTATCAATGGTCAAATAAAAAGCATTGTTTTTCCCCCGGTTACTATTATGCATCTTGTATGAATATCGAGGTTCAATGACGGAAAGATGGCGTAAAATAAACTCTCTTTGCCTTTGCAGATCTCACATGCCCCAAAAGCATTCAAAAATTTCTTTGCGTTGTAATTCTGTAATATATTGCGTACACTTTTGTTTGCATTTATCAGTACACGGTGTTTTTAGACACTTTGCAGGCACAACGGTTTTTCCTTTTTTAGAATTGGATATATAGGACTTACCAGAGTTTCTTAGGATTTTAGCCTTGTTACGCAACCAGTTATTAGGCGTACATTTTCGTTTTCGTCCCTTATTTGAGCTGATATTGTCTTCACAATGAAGATTTGTAGAATTGGTATGTAAAGTTGAAGCTACTGGCTCAATCGAATCATAGCGCGAAGTATCATCTTCGATGCAGTTAGCTGTTGTAGGAAATATGTTACTGTCTATCCTAGACTGAACCACTGCTGTTAAACGTTCATTATTCAATTCATTGTCTGATGAACTCTCGGAATCTGATGAACTAGATCCATCGCTTGAGCTGGATGAACTAGATCCATCGCTTGAGCTGCTACTAGATTCTGGCATAGGTATTGGTGAACTTGTTTGGTTTATGGTGGAAACATCGTTACTGAAATCGTCATATTGTTTTTCATTCAAATCTATTTCACTCATTAAATTTTTAAAAACTTCTCGGCGTTCATTTCTCAAAAGAGACCTTTTCGTAGAACAGGTAGTATTGATATCTACATAATCAGGATCCTTCACACTATCATCTGAGCAAAAGTCTTCCCTAACATTAGATAAATCTTTATTTTCAATGTTATCTTTAGGCTTGGGAGATAAAATGAACTGTTCCTTTTCAGTGAATTGTACGGAAGTTGAAGTCGTAGGTGATTCATTTTGTATAATAACTTCATTAACTTGTTTGAGGTTCCGTATTATTTGTAGGGTACGGGGATTCGGCACTGTAAATAATAAGAACAATTCATAAAATAACGAACCACACCATACTATGCCGTGCCATGTCAGCCACGCACACACCACAATACAACACACCACAGCACAACACACCACAATACAACACACCACAGCACAACACACCACACCATACGATACCACACTACAACACACCACACCACTCCATACCACACCACATCATGCCAAATCACACCGTACATACCATACTACACCACAACACAACGCAATATAGCATCATGCCTGTAATAACCGAAGGTGTAGGCAGAGGTGATAAATTCAACCGCGTTTCGCCGGCAATGTTTTTTAGGTCTCATGGTTACGTTTTATGGGCGAGACCTTTGCCGTTCATCGAGCACAATTTCTAACTCCGATTAGCTATTAAGACTTTTCTAAATTAGAAATGACGATTACCACCTTTGCTGCTCGACCCAGGATTCGAACCCGGGACATCGTGGTTAAATAAGGCCCTAAGCAATAAACTACGAGGCAGCAAAAAAATATCAAAACACATTATAATTATATTATATCGTTAAAAGTAACTTAACTTGCTTTCGGTTCTAAATTATTGAGCTTCATTTCTAAGCAATAATAACCTATTTCGTAAATATGTTAAAAGATTTTGTTATTTCTATCTTGAATAAACAAATAAAACTTAATAGGTATTATTGTCTTACTTACTCTTTCGTGAAGAATGTTGTAGCACTAAATGCAGCACTTTTCAACAAAAAAAAATATCGAAAATTGTGAGAATTTTATCTTGAATAATCAAACAACTCAAAATGAACCAATATTGCAGAAAATATTACTAAAATTTACACTTAAAACACACGATTATTTAGAAATGTGATAGTATTCCCGAAAGTTTTAATTTGGTCACGCGAAAACAATAATAGCAACTGGCGATCGTCGACTGTTGCACAAATATGGCGTGATAAATCAACTAATCACACAACGACATTTTTGTGTGCCACTACGCCGGTTTTGCCGTTATGAATGTGAGACTTACTGACCATGAAATAAGGTTTATTTTGCATTTGGCTGTGTTATAAACCAGTATTTTAAAAATTAAGGTTTGTGCGGGTATTCATGCAAAGCAGCGAAATGTTCGTCACAATGTGTCAGTTATTTGGCCGTGAAGGTGTAACAGATAAAAAAAAAACAACGATATTTTTGCATTCATAATATTAGTATGAATTTGTGGGATTATTAGAGGCTTGTTTTGCTGCTTTTGATAGTGATTCAATTCACTAATATAATTAATTAAATTTTACTTTTATATTTCAAATTAATAAACAAAGTATTAGTTAGTTACGGATTGCTTTAGTAGATAAATTGTATTCGGAATAAACCATTTCTTAAAATCCAAATTTTTTTACAAGATTCATAACATTATGGCGTTATCATAAATTTTTTTGTATAGGAACCTAAAACACTCAATCAGTTATTTAAATAAGTTTATATTAAGGCTAACTGATTTACACAAAATAATTAAATATATCAGCGTCCAAGGAAGTGGTCTAGTTAACAGTATGGCGCAATGTACCGGTCTTCGTGGGCGCCGGTTATAGGGATCAATTTGTAGCTTCAGACGACAAAACAAATTTTATACCTTTTCTAAATAAAACTGGACAACCACTTGCTGTATATCTTCGCATAGAGTAGCTCATGTTAGGTATCGTTCAATAATAAAGTGAACTTCATTAAGTTCGCAGTAATATTATAAAGATTCGGTATTTAGTAATTTTATATGAATATCCGTGTATATTAATAATAATAATGCAATTTATAGTCTTATGTAGTTTTTCATCTCAATAAAGAAATACGAGTAGGTACTTACCTAATAATTTGGCAGGCAAGTGTTTATTTGTTTATTTATTTATTTACTATATAGAATACAATCAATACACATTTACATAATATAGAACGTTAATAATAAATTTTAGGGCTGGATTATAGTCCTAAAATATGTGCATACTTCATGATTGTAAACATTATTAACAAAGCAGTATTTTATGAAGTTATGAAATACTAGCTTTTAGCCCGCGACTTCGTCCGCTTAGAAATCGAAAATAGTAATAGTAAGTACCTAATAACAGGATTTTTATTTGTTTTTTTTACGTTATTAATTTTGTTATAACAAAATTAATAACGTTTAATGTTAATTATTATGTTAATTATTATGTTAAAATATTTGAATACTTATAAAATATAACAATATTTATTATAGAGTAGGGATTTAAAGTTTAAATAAACATTAAAATAAAAATGAAAATTGTTATATTATATGAACACGAAGCTCGGCTTTTGATATGGAGAAAGTTACATGGGGGTATTATCTTTTTACGACGAAATCGAAATACTACACCTTCCGTAGTATTTCTTTATAAATAATATTTTTTGTTTTTCCTTCGGGGTGCTAGAATCACCAGCTTACTCTGGAACATGCTACATACAACTGGCTCTGAGAAAAGCAGCTTTCGCGCAAGTATACTCCCGCTACATAAAGAGTTTGACCTTAAGCTTTATTTATGGTAAATACATACTCATATACACTCATACATTATATTATTATCCAGTTCCCGGAAATCACCATTTCCTATTTTAAGCAACAGGTCTGTGAACTGTCTTAGTTTCGGTGACAATATCATTATAAAGGCGATACATTCTACCAATAGGGTTGTAAAATAATGTGTTATTAATGTAGTCATTTAAAATAAATGGTTCATGGAATAGGTTCCTGGATCTTGGTCTAATGTTAAAATTGATCAATGACAGGAGAGTCGGTGAATTTATTAAGCCATGTAGAATCTTAAACAAGTCAATTATATCGTGGTATTAACGGCGCGACTCTAGAGACATCACATTAAAATTTTGTACCCTTTTGGAGTAAGATGTAAGTTTTCTATTTAGTTTGAGCCTACGGGACAAAATATTCATAAATATTCTTTGAATTCTTTCTATTCTCTCAACGTGTACTTTATAAAAAGGGGACCACACTGGAGCACAATATTCAAGAGAACTACGAATTAGGGAATTAAAAATATAGATTAATCTTTGAGGGTTTTTAAACTCTTTAGTTATTCTGGCGATGAAACCGAGAGTTCTATTAGTTTTAGAAATTAAGTGATCATAATGTGGATGGAATATAAGTTTGTCATCAAAGAAAATGCCAAGGTCTTTTTGTTTGGTGTTAGAATGGAGTTTGACCTAACGTGACCTGAAACTCGATACTTTTTACGTTACCAATATATCGTTTGTAGATAAAAAAATACGTTTATCTACAAGTTGATATTGTTTTTATTAACAGAGATGATAGACAAAGCGTTATTACATATTAAATATTACTGTAACTCGTTTACGCCGAGTAAGTAATTCTTTTTATGGACCATGTATACGCTTATACAGAATGACTGGTGGATTACTATCAATACTTAAGGAGAATACTCGGTACATGATTCTCATTCGAATTATATAAAAAAATAGGCTCTTAATTTTTGACCAAATTTCTACAAATTTCAATTCAAACAAATGAAGCGTAGACTCTTTTCCAGTCATGCTGGCGGCGCGTGCACAGGTGTTGTACTGTGCCACTTGTTTACATCTAAAAATTGCCAAAGTTCACATCATTTAACTTGATACATAGTCTACAAATTTGTTGCTTAAACGAGTGAAATATCTTATTATTTTTGCCTATCCTAAACCAGGATTAAAGTATTAAGGCGGATTGGATCATGCTTGTTTATCAAAGGTAGCCTGCTACCTTTTTAACACGTGGTGGTGTTTGGACGTAGGTAAACTACTTGTTTTGTGTCGACAGTACAGCTAGCTGCTAGGGTGTCCAGACGACGCGTAAATAATTAGATGACTGTTGAGTAACTTTACTTAGAAGTTTATTAATATTTACCTATTTTTTTACATACAGGCTCTCCTATACAACAGGCTCTCAGAAAACGTTCAAAAAGCTTCTATTGCCAAATAAAATTTAAAAAAAAATGTGAAAGAACGTTTGTGTACTGAAGGATATTATTCGATTAACAATTTTTTAGAAGACAGTACGTCTTGGGAATGATGAGATCGCCGCCAGGCTATTTCAACTTATAGAATTATTGTTAATTTCAATAATTTACTTCGGAAAAAAGAACATTACGATTAAAAAAAAATTAGTCCCGCTGAGTTTCGAACTGGTAGTAGACTCATGACGTTCAGTAAGAAATTGTAATAATTTTATGCTCAATAAACTATTTAGACTTTGACTTTGACATTAAGTATTATGCCGCACAAATCGTAGTGTAAAACAACTTGAAGAGCTATACAAAGCTCTATATTTGGTAGGCAGTCGCCCTAAAAAGCTTCGTATGTGATTGAATCCGTCACACGCCCCCGCATTTGTACGTGTTAACATAACTGTGAGATGATAGGTGCTCTATATGAGTACGAGATAGTTCACTTCCATATGTAGATTTTTTATAAGGATGTGAGTTTTGTGGGTAATTTTTTGAATAATTTTATTGCTTTTAACTTAAAATCATGCTTTTATGATGGCAATCACTAATCGATATTAAACACATATATTTTATTGTATAAGAGTAAAGAAGGCCTTGTCGCAATTATAGGTTACATAAGGGTTACTTTCCTAACAGAAGTTTAAAAAAATAATTTTAACCAAACATAATTTACAGTAATATTAATTTATAGTATAACATAGAGATTAAAGTTTAGATTACAAATGTCAACTATTTAGTAATAATTTAATATCGATTTAGATTTACTGCTATTAACAACTGCCGTGATTTATGAAGCGTCCTCAGCCTAATAACGATTTATTCCGTTTGAATAATGTGCATAAATAAACAAGGCTTAAGCGCAATCAAATAAACTCGACAAGGGACATAGATGAATATATGTTACTACTTGTTTTATTATAAATCCTCACGACATGGTTCTAGGGTGCAATGATATTATACAATTAACATAACGTGTTCCAGATGTACCTAATTCCTAACGCACGTAGCGTAGTGACACGCGTGGGCCGTGATTTGAAAACCTTAATACTTATTCAATTTATAAAATTACGACCATTTGGAGTCGTATTATCATATTTTTGTGGTTTATAAATAGAATTACTTTCAATTAGGCGTCGTTCTGGGAACTCGGTTGTCGTGAAACGTGATTTATACAGAGGCTGGATGATAGTCTGCGTGGGCGCATGTTATCTCGACTGTCACCGTTCGGGCTACCGGCCGCACGTCGATATCTCGTCATGTCTCGAGATAAGCCAATACAGGCTATTAAATACACATTTTATGGGAGCCGCTTTATAACCGCCGTATACGTCATGGAGTGGGAACACGGAAGATATTGTTGTATTGTTTCTCTGTTAAGCCTATTAAGGAGATGCCGGTATCAATGAAAGATCTTAACAAACAATCTCGTGAATCTTTCTTTTTATATTAAATTATAATTCGACCTCAATAATAAATGTATCGGTAAAGTAACGGAATTAAGCAAGTCGACATGTTGATAACTCAATATAAGAAACTGACATTTATAAAAAAGATATTTTGATAAAATTTGTTTATTTTATTATCTCGGTTGAGGGCTTTCGATCATTTATTGAGATTGAGTTGACTATTGAAGTTGGGATTCCGATTATATTGAGCAGTAACCATGACAGATGTCATTCAAAAATAAAAAAGTATAGGTACTTTAAGAAACTTGACCAGTTAGATTCCCGTACGAATCAGAGACCGTCATCTAATATAACGATGCTGTCAAATTGTTAAACGAAATATTCAATATGATCGATTAAAGTGTCACGTCACAATAAAATAATATAAATGATTTTATTATAATAGATTGTAATAAAATCGTTTTATAGAATAAACAATGCTTTTGTTTTGTTTATTTTTTAAGACATTTGTATTAATTTTATATAAACGATATTACAATTTAGTTATAATAAATTTATGTTTTTACTATAGGTATAGACTTTTTTCTTTTTTTTTAATTAAATTTTTAAATATGCCTAACATACACACACGGTCGTCTTTTCCTAAGGCCCTGCAAGTTAATGCCTGTGTTTTAGGTAACAGCCGACTGATACACATATGTATATATATATATTTTTAATAAATACAATATATAATAAATGATACATATATAATTAAATATACATTACACCCAGACTCGGGGCGGGAATCGCACCCACAACCCAGGAGCAGAAAGCAGGGTCATTGCAAAGTGCGCCAACGGGTCAATCAAGACAAGACTTTAAGGGGGTATTCTAGTCTAATAGCCCGAATTTCAGGCGTTTTTTGACGGTTAATAAAAAAAGCAATCAATTTTTTTACCACCCATTTTTTGTTTCTTATTTATTTATTTTTTAAGAATTCACAAAAAAATAATTCAAAAATATAAAAATTTTACAAAATTAGACGCTGTTGAAGTGGGGAAATAAATTGCGTGTCCTGGTTGACACGATTTCTAGCTTTCTGGCAAACTGAAAAATTAAATTTAAAGGTAAATTCTTAATCTGTATAAATGTCATTCTGGTACGAACCAAGAAAAATGCAAAAAAAAAACTCTTGCAAAATGGCGGCTACTCATAAAAGTAAGCGTTTTTTTAGTAATTTTTTAACGGTTTCGAATTTTTTTTAAATAGAAAAAGTATCTTTTATTTTTTATTTTTTGTCGATTCATGCGAGATAATTATATATAAAATCATGATATTTTCAAGAAAATCGTTCAGTAAAACCTGCGATTTTATGACAACCGTTTCAAAAAAAGTAGTTTCGAGAAAAACGCGTTTAAAGTTTTTAAGATAAGTTTCAAAATGGTTCGGAAGCTCCTTCATTAAAAATTCAAACTGCAAAACAATTTGCAATTTGGATTGTCTGTACACCGGCGTGAATATTTTTCACAGTCTCACTTGTTTTAACATCTATACTGTTTAAACAGCTTAAAGGTTAAAATGAAACTAAGTCAAACTAGACGCAAACTAAATAAAGATTTCAGATTTTGTACACCTGAAATACAATGAAAAAAAATACAAAAATATTCATGTTCAGGTAGTCGGAGCTTGTAAGCCGCCTCTTGTTAGATTTGTCCCGTTTCAACCGGTCGAGTTGCCACGACACTAAAATGGCTATAACTTTTAAAATAATTCGATTTTCAAAAAATCCTTTTAACCAAATATTCTTGAATATATAAATCATCGTAATATGAAAAAAAAATACATTTTTTAACTTTCTAGACTAGAATACAAGACAATATTTATAATGTTATGTTCAAACTTTGTTATCTAAATAATTTCGTTATCGTGTGACATCGGTACACAAGAAAAATAATGCAATTCACATAAAGGACATCCAAAACCTTGGGATCTAATTCAGAATAAATAACTAATAAAGTCCGATAAGGCAGAGCCTCTACGGAGGGCACTTAAAGAGATTGCCTCGAGCCATCAACGCACTGAATTTACTCCTATAAGATAGAATCCTGTTAATATGAGTATTCTTCGCGTGATACTAGCCAAAGTGCCGAAATAAATATTGTTAAGTACAAACTCCGCTGTCTAGAGCAGAAATGCTAAGCGATATATATTAGGGCTGCGAGAGATTGCGACGTCGGATAATCAGAAATAAAAGAAATTAATTTGCCTTATCTGTCCTTCGGCTGCATTTCCACAAAACGTCCTATTAAAATACTTTCTCGCAACGCAACGAAATTCTTGAGTTCAGGTTTATTCAATTAAAAAGTCGCCTGCAGCGGTTTAGGCAAGGAGCAGGAATACGTTTTTATTACGATATAATTATACAATTACTTCAGGAAAGTGAAGAGCGTCTCATTGCAGTGCATTTATAATCACCTATTATTATTGGATTTTAAGGACGGGAAAAGATATGTACTTTTATGTTTGCATACTTATTCGTCTTACTATAATTATACGATTATAAATGCGAAATGATTGATGTTAATACTCAATCACGTCACGACGGATCTGGATAAAATTTAGCACAGATATAGGGTTTTGTCTGTAATGGGACAAGGCTACTTTTTATCCTGAAAAATGTACGGTAGCCGTGGGATAGATTATAGTGGATAGATATCTAGTATATGGTATCATTTGACGCATATTAGAGCCAAAACACATAACGGCGTTGCGGCGACGCAACGCTAAAATCGGCAGTTTGCGTTGCGGCGTTGCGGCGCCGCGAAAAAGAGCGTTGTTGTAGGGTAACCAGTACTTTGTGATTTTTTATTGTGGATATTAATTTAATTATTTTAAATATTATAGTTCACGTGAAATTTGTTAATTATTGTTTGTGAAGTTGTTATTTAGTAGAATGCATAAAAGTAATCCTTTGTACCGGAAATAATTTTGTGAATCAAGTTTGTATGCTGGTAGAATTTTAAACAACTTTTGTCTCATAAAGCCTAAACAAAATTGAAACAAAGTGATACATAAATTAATATCTTACTATATTAGTTTTATAGATTAAATATAAATAAATAGGTTTTGTCCGCGGCTCCGCTCGCATGGTACAGGCACCAACGGTAGTCGGTACGTAAAGTAGGTACTCTATGTACTTTTCTGTACCCCAGAAAACTGGTATGCAGAATTTCATGATGATCGGGATTCAGGTTAATAGTTAAGGCGTAAAAGCGTAACAAACAAAAAAACTCACTTTAGCATTTATCATATGGATGAAATTAGCATAAAATTAATTTACATATTTATAATTTAGGTACATCATACATGTCACTTGTTTGAACCGAGTCTTAAATTAGCTGTAAATCTAATAGTTAAAAGTAACAACATAACAACAATTGAGCTGAACTGTGAGCCGGTTCACAGCTCCGGTTCAAGCATATGGCTCATGAGCTGATCTGCGGTTCATACAAATTCATTGAGATACCCATGTCTAATAAAGACACAAAAAAATAAAATATAAAAATAGACACAAAATGTCAATAAATAATGGTCAACAAGTATGAAGTCACAACGCCGGAATTGGCGGTGCCGCGCCGCTAAAATTGGCGGTGACGCCACCGCCGATTTTAGCGTTGCGGCGCCGCAACGCCGTTATGTGTTTCGACCCTTAGGGTCTCACCAGCGGTGTCATTTTTACTTGCTAGCTTCATTGATATTTCTGTTTACTCTTCTATGAGTCATAGATTAATGTTTATAATTTATAATCTTTAATAATAAACAAGATTTATTATGCAAAAACAATTTTGTAAAACGGTCCGATTTGAATATTAGTTACCACCCGATATTCCCTTCCTTCCATGCTATAATCTATTATATATATATATATACAATAATTATTGTAATTTAATATCATTTTTCGTTATCAAAATATTATCAAGTTTAATTATTCTATTCTTATTATATTATAGTTAATATATGATATAATATAAATGCTTATTATTATTAATTCCGGTTATTGATTGAGTCTTCTCCACTTTGCACGATCTTTAACATAAACTGTTGTTAGTCAATTGGCTCTAATGTCTTGTTTCACGACGTCTAGCCATCGCTTCATTGGGAGCCCGGTAGTTCTAGTTCACAGATATGTCAAGACACTTTCTTTCAACATAGTCCTCAGACTTGCTCGCTACAGTACGATATATAACACCTCAGGCACAGTTTTTGGAGCTATCTGCTACGTCATGGACCCCAAGACTGCTTCAAATGAACGTGTTGCATATGCGGTTAATCCACGTTACACCGCATATCCACCTCAGCATTTTTAATTGAAAACTTTGATTTTACATATTCAAGAAACATTATTTATATGTTATTAAAATCTTTTTAAATTTTATAAAAATAATGTTGGTTGCTAAAAAAAAGCGTAAATAAAAACAGTACAGTTCTTAGAATAGAAAGTTGTTAGAAATTATCGTCCCACGATTAAAGAAGACTATGAAATCAGTTCGATAGTAAGTTTGAGAGAAAAAATAATAATAGACACAAATAACCAGTACTGAACTGAATCAGCCAGCAAACACCTCACTGCTGGGCAAAGGCCGCTTCTCCATATAGGGTTGGAGTTTAATCCACCACGCTGCTCCACTGCGGGTTGGCGTATAATTTCTCTACCATAAGTAACGATCGCTTTCAGATATTTATGATATAAACGGGACCAGAGGCTTTATGTGCTCTTCGAGGCACGGTGGAGACAACTGGTGGGACCAAACAAATATTTACACAAATACAAATACCGTGAAATACCTATCTGCTCGGAGCGGGAATCGAACCTGCCACCACCGGCGTTTTTTTAGACAATTACTTTTTTATGACGTTATGTCTATTTATATCGATATTTATAGGAATAGTATTTAACATACTTAACTTAAAAATAAATCAATTTGAACTATGTAATTTGTAATTAATTTTTAAAATTCCATTACCAAAAGCATATTTCTTATATAAATATAAATACTTTTTTTTTAACAGAAATTCGATTGTTTTATATATATATGGCAAATATTTGAAAAAAAAAGTTAAAAATTAAAAGTGGTAGTAAGAAAAGAAACGTGTTTTTAGCTCAATATTTTGTGTTAAATAATAAACTATTCGGTGTCACGGAACCATTCGTGTGCATGCCTACACCCGTTTTATTTTTTAAAAGTCAGTAATGATATTGTGAATCAAATATGATACGGGTCTTCAGTGTTTCGAATATTGAAAAAAAAAAATTGAATGAAAATTTCTGATTAATATAAAATTGCTCGGATACCAGTCTCTTCTTACTAAGTGAATGAGTGAGTACTACACACAATTTAGGTCTTTTTAACTGACTTCAAAAAAAGGAGGAGGTTCTCAATTCGTCTGTATTTTATATTATTTATGTGACTTCATAACTTTTTACTGGATGTACCGATTTTGATTGTTATTTTTATTTTAGAAAGTTGATGCTTATTATGTGGTCTCATTTAAATTTGAGCGAGATCTGACTACTAATAGTAGTTAATTTTTGAGTAATCCCAAAAAATGCATATTTAATTGACTTCGATTACATTGATGATATTCTCATTTCATTACTCGTCGATGAAAATTAACAAAAAAAAAAAACTTTTTAGGATGATTTGATAGAGCATCTAGTTTGGTGATGTTCTGATGAAGATCTTCGGAGACACGCAACGGAACTCTTCAATAAATAACAGCAAATCTGCCGGGGTTGCTGCAATCACATGTATATGCATTGTTTATCCAATCACACAATATAAAATCACGCCTGTTGAAGTCGGTTTTTGTTTTGTTAAAATTTTATTCTTTGCATCGTTAAATGTTAATACGCTTAAACAATTTATTGTAATTTAACCTAAATATTGCGAATATAACGACCTGTTAAATCTATAGAATAAATGTATATTATATTATATAAAGAAGCCTATTGAGATGTATTTTATCATACAATGTAGGTGTTTAAATTAAGTTAAAAATGAAATTGAAAGTATATTGGAATAGGTGACACCATAGTCACATTTCCAAAAAAGTTTCAAACTCTAAATATACTCTTTACAACACACGCATGAAGGTGCAAAAAGTACATCACGCTTTTTGATACAAAACGTTTTTTTGGTTGAGTTTTTAAAACTTTTATATGAAGACGAATTATTCGTAGAAAACTGTTTATCGATAAGCAGACAAAAATAACTCTTGTTATTCAATAAAAGGAAAAAAAAAACGTCTAAAAAAATATGTTTATAATATTCCTTTCCAACAGATACAAAAAAATAAAATAAAAAACTAATTTGTTAGATCGATCTTTATTACAAGTTAACAGAGTTGAAATTTCAACGTTTTTGATTTATCGGATATTGCCAAATACGTTCGCCTTAACCGAGACTTCTAACGTTGTTTACCCCTTTCCTTGTTATCCTACTTATTTCAACGTATCCAAAACGTGACTAGAGTTCTCGAGGTTTTCTTATTACCTGCTCACGTGCTGAGCAAATGTCTGTACGTTCATTCGAATGCTTGTCACTGCTCAAAGGTTTCTTTGTGGCAGTCAAATTATCTACATGCCTGATTCGTTTCGTGAAATAGTAGATTATCAGAATCAGACGGTTTTGTATTAAACTACAACTTAGTATTTGCTTTCAAATACAATAGTAAAATAAATAGTTTTCAAATAGAATACTTTGAATAAATTGTTTTCGATATAATTTAATAAATATAAATATATATAAATATATATAAATATAAATATGTTTAACATATACACACGGTCGTCTGTTCCTAAGTTAGGCAACTTAATGCCTGTGTTTTAGGTAACAGTTGACTGATATACATATTTTTTTAAATAAGTAGATATACATATAAATAATATATATAACACCCACACTCGTCGCGGGAATCGGACCCACAACCCTGGAGCAGAAAACAGGGCCACTGCCAACTGCGCCACGGGCCAGTCAAAATAAACTATGACTTATGTTTATTTTTAATTGTCTTTAAGAATCGTAGTAACTTGATGTGCAATTTTCATAAGCTTTTTATTTTTATATCAATATAAAAATAACTATAACTTAATTTCAAGGCATGAATCACAAATTAACTAGTAACTGCAGTACCTATATACTGGCATGATAATATATTTATATGTATCATGACAGTGTTTACTGCAGTTTTTGATGTACGAAATTTCAATGATCTAAGCTATTTTATTGCTGATGTACCTACTTGTACGTCGTTCTACTATACCGCCACCTGTATAAATAGACATTATTTAATATATATTTTATTATTTCGATTTTATATATCCGCATAAATATACACGTATCACCGGTGCGTGCAAATCTATTATAAAATATTTCAATTTGCGTGTCTTTCTATCGTTTTTGAATAAGCATATATCTCGTGACTAATACGCTGAATATACAAAACGGTTAAATAGTACAACAGACTAAAAATAATGTTTTTTTTTTAAATCAATTCATACAACAATATCACAACAACAAATCATAGAGTACGAATACACGATATGAATACATGATCCAAAAAATATTCTTTATATATATTAGTTTTAAATAAACTGTAATGAAAATAAGCATATAAATGGCAAAGTAAATTATGCCCTTGGTGGATGTCTTGGTCAATATAAGGAATTTTTTTATTAAACCCAGGAAATGAAGGGACTCCCAAAGGATCGTCGAAAAACTGTATCCACACATTCCGTACGTGAAATAAGTTGTGGTTACAATTTATTGTATTAAATAATAATAAAGTAAATAATATTCAAGTAAATGAAAAAAATAATTACACAAATCAAGTACCTATATATTATATAGTCCCAAGTCTTATAGTGGTATATCAGTAGTCTTATAATTGACATCACAATAATTTGTATTGAAAGTTTGGGTAATCAGTTAGTTCAATGATCACATAATGATGTAATCATGATACCAAAATAATGGTATAATAAATCAATCCTCTTAAAATCTAATGTAATACTGATAATGATCGACCACTAATTAAATATTGAGATTTCGCTTTAATAGCAGACTTGTGTTTCTAAATTCTTTGAATTAATTATTTTCGTACAAATTACGCTCAGTGAAGCACTTAATTATCAATACCACTAAGTCGGTGTTACTTGAGATAGTGTACTTAGGGAGGACTGAAGACAAATCTATGCTAAGGATCTCGGAGCTTCAGATGAACATTATGAATCTTAAGTTATACATATAAATAAATAAATAAACATCTCACACTCAACGACCTCCAGTAGGATATTTATCTTGTGTCGGGGGTCCGGAAACAGACACAAAACACACAAGCACAAACGGCCAGACCACGACAAATATCCGCATGAGCTATACAGATATTTGTCAAGTGCGGGGATTGAAACAGCGACCGCTAGCGCATAAGCCATTTGCTGTGACCACTGCGCTAACGCGTCGTCAAAAAACACTAAAAATTCTTATAATAATATAATAATAAAACATATAAATTCTAGTTAAATCACCCATGTAAATTCCATTTACTTTTAAAATACATTGCAATAGACGCATTAAAAAAGTTCAAAATGCGAGCTAATTTAATTTCAGTATTGAAATAAAACTCTGTATGGATTATTATTATTTATTGCTTGCAGATTATTCTTTACATAAATCATATCAAATAAATACGATAACCTAAAAACCTGTTACAGCGTTTTAAAGCCTTTGTTTTATTATTTATTAATCAGTTTTATTGATTGATAAGATACGCATAATAAACTTTGTTATGTACTTTAGGAAAATTCGTGAAAGGTAGATATATAGTATAACTATGTAGAAAAATAGGTCCCCGTTGAAGTTTCAATTACGTTTGAAATTCAAATTAAAATATAAGGTATTGGTTATCAATTCTTGATCTTAAAAAATACGGAAAAGGGAAGGGTTGGAGATTAATCCACCACGCTGCTTCAGTTCGTGTTGACCGATAATTTAACCATTATTAACGTTACTGTAAGTAACGATCGCTATAAGGTGTCTAAGATAACATCCAGGAGCAACGGCTCTCCGATCTCTCCGAGGTACGGTGGGAAACTTTCGCCACGGGGGGATCCGGGCAAATATTTATACAAAAACAAATATCCGATCCGAGTGGGAATCGAATCCACGACTGCCGACGACTAAGTCGACTACTCGCACCATTACGCCAGGAGCAGGACGAATTAAACTCTTTTTGTAGTTGATTTGATTCATGTGAAAAATTTCCTTAGAAAAGTATTAAAAAGGTATAAAAAAACCTATTGGTTGGTTTGTAAATTAAATTATATTCTTAGTAATTTTTATCTGGCAAAGAGAGGAAACATCTTATATTAGTATTGATTTATTTCCGTCTGTTAGAAAGGTATATTAGTGAACGGGTGCGAGTCTGATAGAAATATAAAACAGATAAAATTTTTTTTTATAAAAATATAAATATTGTAAAACATATAATTACATTCCTAACATTAAAAAAAAAAGTCAATATTTTACGAATTTTTAATTCTGATTTTATTCTATACTATGTGAATTTTTCCCTTTATTTTTTTGAAAAAAAAAAAATTTTAATCATTTTTCAAATTGCTATGAAACTATTAGAGTCAGCTTTAAAATTTTTATAGGTAAGACTAACAAAACGTATTGCTGTCGCGATATCAAAACTTAAGCGATATTTATACTTAAAAGTCCGGTAACAGATAACTAATTGGTTCATTTATCGCATATAATTTATCTATATCGTACCTATAAATCAATCTTTTCAAAAAATATTTCAGTAACTACCCTAATTGTTCACGTCCCACTATCAATCAAATATTTTATTCCAATAGGCTTTTGTAAGCTTTTAAGTTGTCACTGCTGTCATATTAGTTTTACGTAAAGTAACTGTCACCGCGCACCGTTTCTATATGTGGTTTTTTACTCACAATTCTAAAATAAATAACTACGTAAATATGTGTAAGTAGTAGTAGTAATACTACGTATTTTAATGCTACTTATATTAAAATTTTATTAATATAATACTATATTTAAAATTTATTAATATAATACTATATTATATTATTTACATTTTATTACTGTTTATTATTAAAAAATTAATCAGATATTATTAACAAAGGTAATTTTCGTAGTTCATATCATTATAATAAAAATATGAAAAACTAATTTAGCCTTTTGCATTTGACGTGAAACGTTAGTTATATTTAAATGGTATTTTCTACTAGAAGTATTGTTTTAAAGATACTGAAATGAATTGATCTCAACAGCTTGTAAATATCCAATTGGTGTGCAAAGGCCTACTCTTATATAAATATAAGACATTGTAGTAGGATTGGACCTCAATCTGCTACACTGCTACATTGCGGATTGGTGGATAATCCATAATCAACATATATATATATCTGGATGTTGATTATGGATTATCCATGTGTGTGTTGTATATACAAATATCTGGTAGGATGGAATGGAACTTTCGCATTATTACCCCGGGAAAAAATGATCAGGCCCGATCAAGCATGAAAAATGGCTGGGATCAGGCCTGTTCATGTATGAGCAGGCCTGTTTGCCTGCAGTAAAAATACGTTCGGGTCTGATCATACATGATCATACGGTGGTCATTCAGGCCCGGTCGTTTTTCATGCTTGATCAGGCCTGATCATTTTTTCCCGAGACACCAGAACTGTTATCGAAATATGTATAGTTTACGCTGTTGTCAAAAGATACAGATATACAAAATTTGTTTACTTTGACATGTACTCATATTGAATAATTCAATTGTTATAAACAATTTATACCAGAATTGAATCCAGTAGCTAGCAATTGAATTAAAGTCCGTAGATAATAATGTTATTATTAGGCAATCATGGAAGTGATATCAGTACTAATAATCTACGTATCAGTTTATCGCTTACGAAAATTCCAACTGTATCAACAAAAGATAAGAAGTCCATTTGTTAAACTAAAACATTACATTTATAACTGCTTAATTAGAATGACGATATTTTCCTGTAATTTTTATTATGACATCGTTATTTTCAATCTCGAAAAATCTGAATAAATTGCTATAATCGAGACTAATTTGAGTCAATTGTTTGTTATTTGTGATCGTTATAGAACGGTGTCATTGAATACTCCGTTATATTTCTTATTATTATCGTTTCTACTAAATGATATCGCTTACAATTTTAGCTATAAATAAAATATTCGTAATTTTTCTGATATTTCATATTTTTTCCAGTTTAGTCCTTATAATGAATGTTGTGGAATTTTCTTCGAGTATTTTAAAATAATTGAACAAATAATTGAGCAATGTTGAAACTTTCGAGGGAAAAGTAAATATTTACGGTGTTACCTGTCGCGATTGTCCTGCTAGTTGACATTGACGTCACGACCTCCCGTGCTCCGAAGTGAATATTTTTAGAGAAAGGAAAAACTCGTATAAACCTGTATAAAACAAATTGTTCCAACGTTTCGTAAAGCTGGAAAGTTTTTAACTTTACGAAGGAAGGGAGGTTGTATTTCTCAACGGATGTTTACGTCTGTTCACTTTTATAACTTTATTACTGACTATTTTGTTAAAAACATGTTTGTTTTTTAATAGAAAAAGTGATTTAATAATAATAAACTACTTATAGTGGAAGATATTTTTTTTATCAATAAAAAGTTTTGTTTTCCAAAAAAAAAAAAAACGAAAACTTTACAGAAAAATATTTCTGCTAATTATAAAGAACGTGTTTGTAAAAATTTCATAAGAACAAATAAATATGAATCTCCCAATATTTCATCGTTCTAAGGAAAATATTGTGTTTTTTGAAATCACGTACTGTGACATTATAATGAATCGAGTAGTAATATGTGTTCGTTAAAAATTCATAGAGTAAAAAAGTAGAAGACTATTTGAAAAATGCTTTACGCAGTTATAATTGACAGACACAAGCACATAAATATTGAATTCAAATACATTGACATAGTTTTAATTTTTAAATTTTATAGAAATTATGTTTTTTACGAAGGAGATACTTTATTACTATTATATTATATTACATTTATACTTTACTACTATTAGATTTATACTTATTCAAACACCCACCACCTCAGTCCCCCGAGACCATGGACACTGTAAAGGTCCGAAACATCGGGAAATAATTTTAAAAAATTGTTAAACTGTTATGTTTTTTAAAATAAAGCGATAAAATCCGGTATAGACTTTTAATTAAAGGAGGTGGAAATCATAAGTTTATTTTGAATAAGCAATAGCCACACTTTTTACCGACAATGTACCGAAAGCTGTAAACATATACTCGTATTTTGAGTCAGAGGTTGTTTGGGTTACACACATACAATATGTGTGGTTTTAGTTTATATTTATTTACTACTAGCCGTACCCGCGACATGGTTTTCCATTGGCATCTCTTTCATTGAATTTATAATATAAAGCATGAGCCATCTTAAGATGAACCGTACATTCCAAGGTTTCTATATATTCCATGCGCTATTACGTAACTTGCGCGATTGCGATAAATCGCTGTGGTGTTCAATTTTGAAACTAGCTGGGCCTCAATTAGTACTGAAATTCGACACTACAGCGATTTCTCGTGATCGCGCAAGTTACGTAATAGTTCCATGGGTTTTAATTTATTCGGACCGGATACTGACCGTTATGATGTCTGTACTTTATGAAGTAACAAACCAAAGAAAATTTTACGGCAAGATCCTAAAAATATATCCTTTACCATATTATAAGCTAAGTACACATTTTGACTTTCATCTCATCTTCCAAAAGAAACGTGCAAAAGTTTGGGATAAAAAGTATTCAGTGTTCTAGCTCGTAGTATCAATTCAAATCATGCAAAGACTCACTTAAATTCATTCAGTTTTGGCGCTATGCGCTGCCAAGATGCTTACAGACAGGCAGACAAAAAATAAAAAATAAAATATTTTTGGCTTCACTGTCGATTATAAAGAGACTCATTTTTTTAAATATCTTCAATATACAGAATTAGAGTTTAGAAATCTGTTGAGTCAATTACTATGTTACCTCTATAAGCGGACATAAAGAATGAAACCAATACGTTTACCTTAAAATATTTGTTTTACATCGTGTTGCAATTAAAGATTTAATTATTTATCTATAAATATTACCTCTAATTAAATACATTGATTTTAAATGAATTACATAGAATATATGAATCATATAAAACGAAAGAATGATGTCAATAAATATTTAAAAGCAATGAACCGTAACAATAGCGATCGAAATCCACGCGTCGAAATTATTGAAATATTTAATATTAATCTATTTATTCATTGGAAATATTTGATTTACTCGGAGAAATATTAAATTAAATTAGCGTTGCAGAAAATTATGTTTAATAAATAATAAGCATGTTTATTATGTAATTTATTACAGAATTAACGACCTAAGCGGTGACCCAAACGTTTGACAGGGATACTAATCACCTCTATGAATTGCAATGCCTATATTCTCTTTTAATAAACAAGACTTTCCAACGTAAAAAGATTTTTTTCGATTTCAGGGTGTTCATACGAAAAATTCTTCAGCTTTATTATAGTAGTACGAGATAGTACTCGTATAAATCCCATGACGTTATTAATTTATGATGTTCAAATTTTAGTAGCATACATGTATGTACCTTAAACGATGATCGAAATTTAAGTCTAATAGCACAAAATAGTTTTTAAATCTTTCTTTTTGTGAAAAATCATGCTCGTTGAAGAAAGGAATATGAAAGTAGCCTTTATATATTTATAGGGGACTCTGATTTACGTCTTTTACCTTAAATAAAAAAAGACATATGTATGTCTCGTTAGGCTGCTTGCTAAAACATGTTTAAAACATCAATTAATCAATAATAAGCGCTGTAGTTCTCGATAAAAAGAAGTGTCTGTGTAAGAATCCGATAAGAGTGACAAAAAATCAAGAATAACGCGTGTAACAGTTACTTTATAAATAAAATAAATAAATAAACGTCTCACACTCAACAGCTCCCAGTAGGAAGTGAATTCTGTGCCGGGGGTCCAGAAACACACACAATACACAAGTACAAACGCCCAAACCATAAAAACATCTGTATGGCCTATACAAATATTTGTCATGTGCGGGGATCGAACCCGCGACCGTTAGCTCATCAGCCAGTTGCTGTGACTACTGCGTCGACGCGTCGTCATTATTATTATTGTTTATTCCAAAAAATTTCAAGGTATATTATTTACATGTGGATGACCTGTATTAAAGCAGATCTTTTGTTGTTAGGTTTCAAGGCTCTTAATGTCGTATTTGTGTACGAAATATGAATATTTAGTTGTGCAATAATTATTTATATATCATTTTTTTTAGTTACTTCTTCTAATCTCGAAGAATATTACATATGTTTTAACGAATGTCCGGCGTAAAACGTAAAAACAGGATTTTTATATAACACTGACAGATTTTAATAAGACCTAACGTAAAACTATTGATTTTTTTCACAAATTTACGTAATTCGCGTGCTAAATAAAAAAAATAGTAAAATTAAATTTAAAAATACTATAAATTTAGGTTAAGATGTTCGCTCTTTAGGTACGTGACCAATTTTAAAGGCAAACATTACGTCAGCTAACCTCAGTCAAATTTCTTTCATGAATACATCAAAAGTTCAAACGCTCGTCTTGAATTCTGATTAGGCACTTATATATAATCCGTATAATATATCATTGTATAAATGACAACCAAATTAACTCGTCCTTTCTTTAAATTGTCTACGATGTAGTTAAACTAATAAATGATTACTTAACGTTACGTCAGTAAAATGAATGATTTTTTTTAACAGGACGAGGAAGTCAAGAAGCAATTACCGGTGGTACCAAAATGCTGTGCGGGTGGTCAAAATCTTACTGTATCTTTCGAGAATGGGAAGTTAAAATCAGTATGTTCTCGGTCCACGCTCTCCTTTCAACCGGTGTTCCACAAAGCTAACGAAACGCACATTTGGAGCTACGATAGCAACATATTTGAGACAATTGTTGGAAACCCCTGTACTTACGATAGGTAATTGTCTCTGTATATATTGCTGATAAATTTGTTGTAAAGATTTCAATTTTCATTCAGTTTACTGTTAGTCTTATAGAAATGAATTTAAAAATATTATTGTTTATCTTTATTATTTTTGCATATGCTATTTTGACTTATTATATTTAAAATAACCAATCTATTTTTAGATATAAACTGGAGCCCGATAAATTCAGCAAAGATGAATTTTATCTTCTATTCAACGGTTCCCTATTTGTACCATTCAGTGAGACGCCTCTTCTTAGTACGCGGGACTTTTGTATGGAAACATTCTGGAACGAATCTAATCCAGCAGGGATTACTCTTCCATTAGTTTGTTTCTCTACACCTATAGAAGAAGCTAAAACTTCTGTTACTCTTATAGCTTACGCTATTGGTTAGTATTGACCTATTTTTAATGCGTAAAATGTTTGATAAGCTTGGATGGTTTGTAGTTAATATTTTGCTTTGTTTTCAGGTCTTATAATATCTGTGCCGTTTCTAATAATAACGGCATGCGTTTATTTATTTATCACTGAGTTAAGAGATACTCACGGAAAGGCATTAGCTTGTCACTCTATATGTTTAGCTATAGCATTTACTTGCTTAGCAACTACACAACTCGCTGGTCATGCGTTTCCAGTGACAATTTGTACCATAATGGGTAAGTTTAATAGTATAGTGTTTTAAAATAGAAACCATTTAATATTTCTTTAATACCATAAAAAAAAATTAAAATTTTCTTCTCTTTCGCAGCGTATCTCATACAGTTTTCCTTTGTATCTTGCTTCTTTTGGCTGAATGTCATGTGTTTCGATACTTACTTGAATGTACGGTGAGTTATATATTAAACCATTTTAATCTCATAACGTATCAATGTATTAAATTTTTCATTACTTTATTCTTTTCAAGTTGTAATAAAAAGATTTTTTTTACAGACGTTATATACATTCATCAGTAACCAGAAGGAGCATGAGACGTAGATTTGCTTGGTATTGTGTATACGCTATATTATTACCAGTAGTTTTATTGGTCGTAACAATTACAATGGACCTATCTCCAGCTGTACCAAGTACATATTTAAAACCTAACTTTGGCGTGAAAGGTTGCTGGTTCAAAAGTAAGTTGATATTAATTATGTTTTATTTTGACTTTTTTTTTTAACCAGATTTTATTTTGATAATATAAAGTTAAAATAAAAATTCCTATGATCTTTTTTTTTTGATAATAAGATATTTTATAACCATCAAATTTTAATAAAATTATCTTTTTCTTAGCGGATCAAGCAGCGTTACCCTATTTCTATGGGCCTGTGGCGGTAATTTTGTTTAGCAATCTCATTATATTTTTGTTTACATCGAGAGCCTTTGCTAAACATTACGACAAACTAAAGGATATCTCGCGTAAGTTTAACATATTACATGTATTTTCAATGTGTTAAATGTATTTCTCTCTGTTTCTTACTTTGCCTCGCACGACCACTATATGAGACCAAATGCCACCTACGGTATTTCCAAAGCGATACGCTTTAGAGACCTTCAAGAAAAGAGCATATTCTTAATTGAAAGGCCGGCAACACACCTGCTAACCCTCTGGCTTAGCGAATGTGTATGGATGTCGCTTTCACTTACCACCATGTGGACCGACTGTCCGTTTTCCCCCTCCACTATTAAAAAAAAACTTAAATTAATTTTATTGATTTAAGAAATAATTTATTAGGGCCGATTTCCTAAGTTGCCGATTACATTTCAAATAATTATCTGATACAACGGTATCCAATAGATAAAAGTTTCCGAATTTTTTTTGTTTCACCATCAAACTCCACTTTATCTGTCAGATAGTTCTATTCGCAACTAGTGAAACCAAAAGTTGTAGTTTATTAGTTGAGGTAAAACAGTAAGGACCTTTTTGCCTCCTGCTGTTAAAGTCTCGGATAGCCTATCTGTAATTTATATGCGAGATAAACTTTATCAGAAACTGGCGTAATTAGCATTTAATGTTCTTTTTTATCTTTTATATAATAACATTTCTTCTTCATAATCAATAAGAAGCTTATTACTAATATTTGTTTTCTTTTATTTCTTTACCATTAGCATTAGATATAGCGCATTCAGATTTTAGTACGTCCGACGACTGGGTTAGGCTGGGTACCGTGTTGGGCCAACCGCTTCCGGTCCAGGATAGAACGTCACCACCTCCACGGGAAACACAAGTTAACTTCAGTCAAAGGCTTAAGAAGTATAAAAAAATGTGAGTGTATTTTTGATATACCTGTTTATTGTCATAAACATATTATTGTTTTTTTTTTTTTTTTATAAATAAACTTACGGCCCTTTTAAAGCGTTCTCGTTCTCGTTCAGTTCTTTTTTTAATTCTTTAACTTACTCCGAACCAAGAGGGTGGCGATTTTCGTTGATGCAGCTTTATTTAGAAGTTCACAAATTGTATTTCATATTTTTTTTTACTATACAGATTCCGGACTTGCTGCCTCCTGTCCGTGATCATGGGCTTGTCTTGGGTTCTAGAAGTTGTTTCCTGGGCCGCTGGAGCAGGCACAGCAGCGGTTTCTGTGTGGTCTGTGTTCGACCTAATTAACGCCTTGCAGGGCGTGGTCATATTCGCCATCTTCGTCCTGCAACAACCCGTCCGTTCTTACGTTAAGGTATGTAAAATTAATGTAATCGCTTCTAGCAAAAATTGATAATTTAATTCGTTTCCCAGCGACCTTTTTTAACAATATAAAGCATACAACTTTGTTTCTGATTTGGTTGACTTAATTTTTATTTTATTGTTTTGCGCTAAAAAGATTTCTTAAAATCCAAAAAGTATATGCCTATATTTGATCACAGTACGATGCGTAAAAACAGAAAAAGAGTACATAAAAACAGTTAAAACCGCTCGTCGTGTAGTATTTCATAATCTCAATAAGAAAAATATTTATATTTTCATTATATGTACCTCATTATACAATTAGCAAAACACTAAAATCTTATATACGCTTTCTTCTTCAACAGTTCTCAAAATTATGCAAAACGTGCAGAAGAAAAAAGGACGGGTCGGAGGTATCAGTAGTAAGTGACAGGAATAGTATCGTCGGATCGGGACGTAGGGACTACGTGTAGTGTGTGATTTCGGTAAACTATGAAAATTGACCCTTCGTATGGTTATTCCATGTATATATATACAATGTGAGCGACACCGAGACTGATACCGGTAACAGTATTACTCATTGCTTGGATTTTAGGGTACGCCATCAAATGCAGTTTTGGTGAATGGAAATATTGGGACCCATTAATTTTATTTACTTTTTATACGCGGAAAATTGTCGCTTCATGATTTCCTGGTGCCATTCGGTGAAAGTATGATTGCGTATTATTGTCACGTTGTTTGTCTTTCCGTTGTAAATAATATTTTTTGTGCTTGATAATTGATAATGATAATATAATATGTTCATTTAAAAATACAAAATTCTGCATTTGATTTTCAGCTTGAGAAATGTTGTAATATAACACACACGATAAATTACTAACATCATAACGTTATTCCTGTGATAGCGCCTTAAATTGTTTATTTGCATATTCACCGTATTTTCATGATTATGTACAGTGTTTTCGCAAAGTTCCTTAAGAAATGGCCCATAAGGAGTAAAGTTTGTGATAAAGCGCATTGTTCCTCTGAATAGTCATGTTTATGAAATAATGCGTGCCAGGTAAATGGACCAAGTGAATAATTTGTATTTGTTTTTCTGTGAGGAAAGTAACAAAGAAGAATATCAAATGAATTTTCCTTTTTTATTATAAAATTATTTCTTATTTAATTCTTTAAAAAGTTGCATAGCTTTACAGTCTTTAATATAACAGGTCGAGTATAATGGAAATCTTTGTTTGATATTTGAGTTACGCTATTTGTTTGTTTTGTAATTAAATATTTACCTAGCATAAGTATTATTCAAAACTAATTATTGATTATTTATTTAAGATTAAGATACGCGATACTTTCCCTTAACTGAGGCTATTTCTGCTGGCTTTCACGGGGCCTTTTTAATAATAAAAACGTTACATAGAATTGGTTACACATGTATTTATTTTCTAAGGTGAAAATACATAGTTTACTCCTATATCTTATACAATATTCTACGTCTTCACTATTACAGTACTAATCTACTTTTGTTCCTAAATCTGTTACTAATACAACGTATGCACAATTAAATAAATTGCTTTGTGAGACAAGTAGCTAAATGTTTTTTTTTAAAGTTACCAATCGTTGTTTCAGGCCACTTTAACACTAAGGTGTAACTTGACCACAACCTTGTGTAAGCTATATCATTATTATTTAATAGCTATAGTAATGTTAACGATAAAAATAATAATTATATTAATAAAATATCAATTACCGTTTATATCAAGTCTATATCAAGACGTTGTGATTGATTTAAATATTAATTTGAATAAATATATACACTTATTTCAATTAATAGTTATTATGTAATATCTTATCAAGTCTTTTTTTAAATAGTCATTAAAAAGTCATAGATGAAATAAGTTACGCCTCAGTGGTTAGTGGACCTCACAGCTTGTTGTAGCTATTGTTAATATTTAATTATAAGGAAATGCATATTTTTATAAATAAGAACTGGTGACCAAGATGTTAATGGTTATAGTGTTTAAGAACAAATTGAGTCCGTTTTGTTTATATAGGACTTTATAAGACAACTTTAGTGCCATAAAGGTAGGTTATACTAGAAAATGTATGGTGCGATTTATTTCCTTTGTGAGAGCTAGTCATATTATTGTAATTAACTAACGCTATAAGATATATATAGACGTAAATGTATCTAATTTGTTTTTTATTAATACATAATTATATAATTAATATATATCTTAAGTTTTTTAATAATTGAAATTTTGTTAATTTCAATAAAGAGAGTGGATTAAGTAATTGTTAGCATTTAGGAAATCTGCTTACGTTTAATTTTAAATAAACTATAAATACGCGAACAAAATGTATATATAGTACGTATTTATAGATATTTTATTAAGTATTTCATTATTATTAATATTACCTAAATTTGTTTTAATTATGCGTATTTTGGTAAACATTCTAAATAAATTATTTATTAGTTAGTTATTAATTAGTTAGGCTTTATTTTATTAATCCTGTATGTAATTTTTGTTTATAATAATGTCTTCCGTAATTTATTTGATGGTTTGTCTGTTTAAAATATGTATCTAGAGTAAAAATTATAAGTTGAAATTATTTAAAAAAAATCTATATATTGCTATTTTTTTTAAATTATAAATTCGAATAAAATTAAAAATTGCTCCACGACAATAATTAGATTCGTAAATTTGTAATTACAAGTATTATTTGTTTTACTTTCTAATTTATTAATCACAAATCATTATTTGTTGTGAATAATGTCGTATTTGTAACTAGCTGTGTTGTTCGAGTTATGTGACACTATATATAATTTTGTGTATTTTATTTTTGTTTTACATAATAATATGAAAATATAAGTGTGTACCTATGTAATATACGTAGTATTGTTAAATGTTGCGGAATTTTTAAGTGAAATGACGATTTAATATGATGTATATTTGTCTATTTTGCAAAACATGACGTTAAATAAAGAAGCTTTATAATAAAAAAGGTTGTTTTATTAACCTTTTAACTATTTATAAATTTGATATTCATTAATGTTGTTGTCTCCATTCTCAATTAGTGTGGCCGTTTTGATTTCTGTCCATCAACGGTAAAATGTTTGATATGGCTCTATAGATTATATTTATAACGAGATATCGCTCCTTTAATTTTATTTGAGGCGTATATTTAAAGAGGAAATATAGTTTAATATTATTAATGAAAATTATCGGTGGATTTATATAGTTCACTAGCTGCTGCCCGCGACGTCGTCTGCGTGAACGCTATACAGCACCAAAAGTACCTACTATTATACCTTTTAAAATAACATTCATTTACCCGTTTCTTCTTTACATTTAATATCTACAGAAAGTACAGTAACAGAGGGAGACTGTCTTTTGTAAAATTGACTTTCAAAAAGTGCTTATTTTAAGCCTGCTTTGAATAAATGACTTTATGGTGATTCTGCTGAATTAAGTCATAAGTTGTGACTGAAACGGATGGAGAAAATAATAAATAAGGAATACAGAATATGGTAAAAATACATATTTATAGGACTTCTCGATAAACAACATTAGTAGTTTGGCTCTCCGCAGCCAAAATGTAAAGAGAGTCAGGACTGGTGACGCGGGAGCAAGCGACGTACAGCTGCCCGTGTGAAGCAGCTCGTCCTGAGGTCGACACCAGCTACCCTCAGTGTCTGCCCCTGCGACTTATTGATGGTCATCGCGAAGCAAACACTCACGGGGAACTGTACGCGCTTGAACTGGAACGGGAAGTTATGAGGTATGAGCGGAATGCGTATAAATACTGCTTCGCCGACGCCACAACCCGTAAGAATTTCCGCCTTAATGGTGTGTCTGTGGAGTGAGATGACTTTAAGGCGGAAGCATAAGCATTTCTTATTTTTATGATATATATGGCATGCTTAATTTTCCTCTTTCTTCGTTATTTAACTCAAATTGTTTACAGCAATAGCGTGCCGTTTTCGAGTTTAAATTTTGTTATACATCTATGCAGTTCTTTTTGAGTTCTGTTTGTTATTACATACAGAAAAACTCGATGAATTTTATAAGACATAGATGAAGCAGCTTAAAACTTATATAAACACATTTTTTAAATTGTCTTGCTCATCATGGAGTTGTGCATTTTAATTTTTATTAAAATGCACAACTCCATCTATGCCTTTTGTAAACAACTATTAACCTCGCCAACATGATCAAATTTAAATTATTTATATCCAAAAAGGGTTTACACATGTAATTCGACTTGATGTTTTTAAAATCTCATAGATGGCGCTGCTCTAAAATTGTCTTGATACTACTTATATTCATTTCTTATATTACATTTATTCTTACATTCATTATGTTTATCAGCCTAAGTTACTTATATTTCGTGATTTTTTTAGTGTGAAGATAGCTTATAGCATGGTTATTAACATAATAACAACATTCAAATATGCGTCGCTAGATTACACGCTGTTACAGAATGCGTTGAAGAAATAAAGGTTCACTGCTCGTTCCCCGTAGGTGATAGCGTGATAATTTGTAGCCTATGTTATGACCCGACTTCTTAATAATATTCGTACCAAATTTGAAGTAAATACATGCAGTACTTTTTGAGTTTATCCCGGACATACATACAGACAAACAGACAAACAGACAAACAGACAAAAATTCTAAAAACTATATTTTTGGCTTCGGTATCGATTGTAGATCACACCCCAAGTATTCTTTTAAAAAAATATTCAATGTACAGTTTTGACTTTTCTACCATTTTATTATATGTATAGATAAAATATGAATAACATATTTAAAATAACCGTTAGTAGTTGTGACATTTGTTACGACGTATACAGTAATACGTTATCGACTCGCGTAAGAAGTGTTCTGTACTATTATAAAAACTGCGGTTTACGATTTATGACGTATAAAAAAAAAAAAAAATACTTACTAGATCTCGTTCAAACCAATTTTCGGTGGAAGTTTGCATGGTAATGTACATCATATATTTTTTTAGTTTTATCATTCTTATCATTTTATCAATTTTAGTTCTATCTTATTTTAGAAGTTACAGGGGGGGGGGGGACACATTTTACCACTTTGGAAGTGTCTCTCGCGCAAACTACTCAGTTTAGAAAAAAAATGATATTAGAAGCCTAAATATCATTTTTGAAGACCAATCCTCCAGATATACCACCATACCATATTTGATGAAAAAATTTTTTTGTTGTAGTTCTTATAGTTTCGGAAAAAAGTGGCTGTGACATACGGACGGACAGACAGACAGACAGACATGACGAATCCATAAGGTTTCCGTTTTTTGCCATTTGGCAACGGAACTCTAAAAACTGCTATATAAGGTAAAAATACGGATTACAATAAATAATAAGTTTTTTTTGTACTTATGTTATAAATGCAATGGAAATACGATGGTTTAAAGCTTGAGAATGGCCAAAGCTTGATAATTTGTTTTTCTTAGGAGTCGATATGCGAATATGGAAAACTTATTTCCAGGCGGGCGAAGTAACGGGTGATTGGCAGTGTTACATAAATTTCATTTAAAATTATAAATAGATTTAGCAGTTTATACAAATCTATGATTTAACTCTTTATATATACAATTACTTGCATTCTTAAGCCTTGAATAATTTCTACCGTTTTTCCAAGTCTCGATAGTTAAATATGCATTTCGTTAGAAATTGAATTGCATAGCTTAATTCTCGCTATCGAATTTAGTTGCGAATAACAGCTGGAATCAGGTTAAGCTGGTGAAATTTTAGATTCAAATTCCAAGACCAACTGGAGCGAGTACTGGGAACAAAACAACGAAACTTCGGTATCGAAACGTTCTTAAACGTAGCTATTGGTTACAAATCATCATAATATTGTTAGGAGAAACAAATTTATTTATTTAAAAGAAAGACACAATGCAACACTAAACTTCTATTTATTAATAATTTTACAAATCGAACAATTATTAAGACTTAACAATCACTAAGAATTGCAATTTAAATTAAACAAACAATCAACCGTTAATTTGAATATAAAAATGGTCAACGTGCTCGTCATGAAACAACGACCTATCGTTCCGAAAGCCGAGAAGCGAAAGAGACTCTGAGCGGGTAGCGAACTATTTTTATTAACGCTGTTGCATGACGTTACGAAACGTATTAAAATAATAGAGGGTATGCTGACACGGCCTCTCCTGACCGTGCGCCGTCCCCGGTGCACATTTTCACCACGAGCGCTGACTAGTCGGTGGATGCTGATGAGGACTCGAGCTCGTCGTCTCCAGGTGGGACTCCTGAAGGAGCAGTAGCGGGAGCCGTCGAAGGCCCAAGCTGAACATTTGACAGGTTCATCGTCTGTAGCAGGCTCTGTTCATGAGAAATACATAACAAAATATGAGTTTAATAAACAGTTGGCTAAGTACTGCCTATTCCTTCATACTTCTCGCTCTCAAGGCCCTCATTCACTTATTCACACATGTTAAAGTTTTTAGAAAACCTTTCGATCAGTTTAAAACTTCACCGATCGTTCAATCGTCTTCATTCATCTTCTATCAACTCATTTTATAAAAGTGAACGCGCGTTACATGCAACCCTACAGACACGCTATATTCAATAACGTGTCCGTCGGTCCAAGGTCTGCACGCATAACCACATTGCGTCTGCCGGACATGTGCCGTGTACGTATAAAAATACGCTCTAATCAGACCAGGGACCGCGCACATAAATGTGCCAACTGGACAGAGTCCGTGAACGTTCAACAAGGCCTCGGGCCCAAAACCAGATTAGAGTCTGCACACATTATAAAATGTGAAAGCTGAACCAAGGTCTGCACGCATAACCACTTTGCGTTTGCCGGACATTTGCCGTGTACGTTCATAAAGAAACGCTCTGATCAGACCAGGGTCCGCAAACATAAATGTGTCAACCGGACAGTGTCCGTGAATGTTTAACAAGGCCTCAGGCCCAAAACTAGACTAGAGTCTACACACATTATAAAATGTGGAAGCTGAACCAAGGTCTGCACGCATAACCACTTTGCGTCTGCCGGACATTTGCCGTGTACGTTCATAAAGAAACGCTCTGATCAGACCAGGGTCCGCAAACATAAATGTGTCAACCGGACAGTGTCCGTGAATGTTTAACAAGGCCTCAGGCCCAAAACTAGACTAGAGTCTACACACATTATAAAATGTGGAAGCTGAACCAAGGTCTGCACGCATAACCACTTTGCGTCTGCCGGACATTTGCCGTGTACGTATAAAAATACGCTCTAATCAGACCCTGGTCCGCGCACATAAATGTGTCGGATAAAACCGTATCACACACTGGAGATCATACACTCCAGACACCAGACATACGTAAGGCAGCCATTGCCTGTAGTACATCTGAAACATAACAGAACATTAAAAATGTTTAACAGCTTGTCATCGAAAAATGCTGCACAAGACTCGGGACATCATTCCCTTTTCCACGGCAACTTGTTCTGTGATGCGGCTTGAGTGGTCTTACCAAGTGACGTTCTTAACAGTTGCAGTTCATAGCGCTCGTGAGACAAGATTTTCACAGCGCAATAAGGACCACGCATTCCAGAGCCTAGTTTGCCGCGTGTCTGTGTAGATTTAGAAAAGAATACGAAATCATTAGTTTCAAAAATGTAAGCATCTTGTTTTTCTTTATTGCGCTCCATCAGTTCAGGTGCTCTTTGACAGTGTAATTCTCGCATTGCCTCACAATTCGGATTAGGAGTATTCAAGGCAACATCGCGTATGAGAGACCTTATCACGGGTGTAATACTGGCGCTAGACGCAGTTTTAAAAGCGTAATCGGCTATATAACGATGGAAGTATCCAGCTAAACCTAATAGCTGTCTAATCTTGCTTTACGTTTGTGGGTCTAGGCGAATTGACTAAAAACCTTAACTAACCTAACCTAACCTGTACCTTCCTATCGCTCGGTCTAACCTGACCTTGAGTAATTATACGGCCTAAGTATTCTACTTCCGTAGTCACAAATACGATCTGTACTTTTCTTTAAATTAACTAGAAAAATAAACTGCCAGCTCTAAATCTATCAGAGCGTAATAGTGTCTATGCTCATGCGGTCTCACCCGTCTTTTTTTCCTAATGAGAATAATAGGACTCGCATACGGGGATTTTGATTCACGGATAATATTCTTTTCTAGTTAGTGTTGAATTATAATACTTCGCACCCTAATCTTCTCGTCAAGAGAAAGTGTTTAACGGCCTGTAACAAACCGGTGTAACTATTCAACTGTACACGCATGATACCAGTACTAACGGTTGCCACTGCTGTGTCTCTTATTGCATTATTCTTAAAGTCGACAAAAATCGTCAGTAATTCATCGGGATCAGATCCCTCAAGTGTTGTATTAACGAACGATTCCTCACTGAAATTAATGTGAAATACACTGTTCATACATGCGACTTTGTCGACACGCGTCAAACGCTGTTGTTTATTAACCCGTATATACGCAACGCCCTTTCGGTTTAGTACATCCGTACCTATAATTATGGGTACATTCATGCAAATGCGGGTACAACAAGAAAATCGGCTTCTAAAGATATGTCATTGAATTCGAAAATTAATGTGACGTAACTAGTTGATTCGACATTCTGATTACCAACGCCCCATAATAATTGCTACGTAGGTACTGTATCTGCCTGTAAACCACCAACTGCTGAGGAAAGGCCTCTTCTCCATATAGAAGAAGGGTTAGAGCTTAATCCACCACGTTGCTCCACTGCGGGTTGACGGATAATTTCTCTATCATGGGTAAAGATCGTTATTAGGTGTCAATGATAACAACCGGGACCGACGGTTTTACGTGCTCGCCGAGGCACTTACACACAGTCCGGAAACAAATATTTGTACAAATACAAATATCCTTCACGAGCGGGAATCGAACCCGTGACCGCCAGTGCTCGGCGTTGAGTAGGTATTTGTCGGCAGTTAAAATGTTTAAGTAGTGTCGAGGAAATAAGATAAACACGCGATCTACTACTATCTATAAGTACGTCGGTAGGAACGTTCTGCATCACCGCGGTCACTACATAGTTATCAATCGATCGACCCTCCAATTTAGGACAAAAAATTACTTTTTGTTTGCGCTTTTCTAAAACTTCTTTTAAAAAAAGAAACACTCACTCGCGTCTTGTTCCTTCTTTTTTTAAAAATAGAACACGATATTTTGACAGTCTCCCTTGTACTATTATTAATGAAATTATCGTATGTACGCTTATTATTTATTACAATGTTTGAATGCTTTAAGCATGATTTTTGAGTATGACCTACCTCTCCACACGAAAAACATTTTATGGCTTTAGAATTGTGACTGTTATACGAACGTTTTCGTAAGTTTCGTTCATTAATATTTCGTACGCTATGCACAGGCAATGGAACGCTTCGGCTTTAAATAAATAGAAAAGAAACCTACCAAATCTTCAGGGGATAATTTAGAATTTAGCGCCGCCGCACGAATCTAAGGATCGTGTTATACCTCGTATGATGATCGCAACTTTTAACTCGTCACTTAGATCTTTAACAATGTTTATTTGTTTTTCTTTAACAATAATGATCGCCTTGCCTAATCTGCTACAACGTGGTGTAATAATCGAAATCTGAGCACATTACATTAAATGAAATGTCAGCGACATCGATTCTTCGTGCACATAAGGGCTTAAATTCTATTTTAAAATTTGTCCAACTGCGATCTTTGGTAAACCAGTATTGGAGCCAAGACTTGGCATCACTCCTGACACAATTACTAATTCTAGACACACATTAATTGTCGTCGCAAATACTCTATCTTGGTTGACAAGAAAGAACATTTCTTTAAATTGATAGAAAACCCAGCACGGTCTACTTTCTCGCACAAAGTCTCTATATCATTGACATTCGAAGCAAAACTGCACATATAATAAGATTGGTTAGATCTCACCGGTATATTTATGAATCGTATCGCATCAACGATGCGATCAGCATCCCTGAAGTGGTCCATCGAGGCACTCACGGGACGCTCCGGTGAGGACGAGGTCACTGAAGCCGGTACCCTTGCACGCTCTTGAGGCGCGCTCGCAGGCTCGGCCACCGCCGTGGACTCTGCGCCGACGGTTGACACAGGCGCTGCCTCAGCTACCATCGCAGTAGGAGCACAGCCGCTCGGCTCTCTTTGTTGAGATGAAGCCGTGTAGTGTTGTTCTTCTAGTGACAACAATCTGTTAAAAATTTGTTGCATTGTTTCGATTAAAGCATTGCTAGAAGGAATACGTTGTCTGTGACGCGAGTCACGTTGGCTAGAATGTGAACTGCGTATACGCGAGCGGATACTGCCTTTTTGCTTTTTTTTTTAAGCAATTTTTTTATTAGTTACTTTAAATTAGGCCTATTTCAAATCCAAGTATCAAAAAGTTACGCAGAATAGCTGTTTTGGAAATAAAGCAGGGATATTACCTACGTGGAAATAAACCTTCTGTTCACTCTTTTGTTAAAAAGGAGAACTGGAACGTACTCACCAAAACTGTTGTTATACTTAACCACATTTTTTTTAAATGAGGGTAGGAGGAAACGTAAAAAGATTCTGTTTTAACAGCCAACAAAAAGCATCTCAAATAACGATGTATGGACTAGAACACGCAAGTTCACCTCGGATTTCAAACAACGAAATCGGGAATACTAAGACCAAAATTTGAAATGTAATAGCGACTAGATTTAGCTTGTATTATCGACGTTAACGCGCTCACTATCTTCGTTGTTTCGCAAACCGGCTCTACCGACGTAGTGGCTTTATAAGTCGCTACCAGTGAAGGTGGAGTATAGCATTCACGAGCGGGACGTAACGGTTCAGATATGGAATCGGAGGTAGATAGTCTACTCTCGATTGCATTCAATCTAACATGAATAGTATCGAGTACTTGGTTACGGGAGCTATCGCGGTGATTACGCGAGTCGTCGCAACGTCGCCGCCTAAAAGAACTACGATCTCGGTCCTTGCGTGACCTACTACAATGCGTATGTGACCTATCCATTTCTTTCTTCAACCGCGAAGAACGTACCGACATTGTAAACGACATTGTGTAGTTACCGACCTACAGAATGGTACCACTTAGCGACGTATACACTTAAACTACACAATAGTAAAAGATTCGAACGTAATTGCAGCTAAAATTAAAATTTGAATAACAAATTTACAAAATAATTAAACAGTTTAAATTAATTAACTTAAAAACAGGAAGCGACAGCACTGCGCGAACGAGATAACCTTTCATCATCAGATTCACTTCGCGATCTATGACGACGGTGATTTGCCCATGACGGTCTTTTGCACGTTTGTTCGATCCCTTATCGATTTACCGCGGGACTGCCTATCTACACGGCTAGGAGTCCTACATGATCGACTACGTGAACGCGAACTGCACGATCGCGAACGCGGCATGAAGATTTCAAATTAACGGCTGTTTGCTTATGAAGTGGTGTCGTAAGGATCTATCCAACTTCTGATGTTAGGAGAAACAAATTTATTTATTTAAAAGAAAGACACAATGCAACACTAAACTTCTATTTATTAATAATTTTACAAATCGAACAATTATTAAGACTTAACAATCACTAAGAATTGCAATTTAAATTAAACAAACAATCAACCGTTAATTTGAATATAAAAATGGTCAACGTGCTCGTCATGAAACAACGACCTATCGTTCCGAAAGCCGAGAAGCGAAAGAGACTCTGAGCGGGTAGCGAACTATTTTTATTAACGCTGTTGCATGACGTTACGAAACGTATTAAAATAATAGAGGGTATGCTGACAATATATATTATTTCTAAGAGGTGTTTTTTCCTAGAGAGCCTAAATTTTTTAAATACTTAACCAAAATAAATATTTCATATATCATTTTAAAGCTTACGTTCCCTGCTTTTGACGAAAAATATAAAATAAACATTAAAAAATGTTTTCATTAAAAATAGTAATAATTAAAAAATAATATAAAAAAAAGATACCACCTTCATCTGTTGACTGTATATTTAACTTTATCTGCACTACAACAACAACAATTAAATAGCGAACCATCTATGAAATATTTTTGATTGTTTTTGATCTATTACGCAAATCAATAAATATAAAATTGCCCCTGCTTTGACAAAAAATATAACTGAACTGAATTGAATTTTATTAGTCTGTCTACAACCCACTACTAGGGAAAGACCTCTTTTGCATGTAGAAGAAGGGTTAGAGCTTAATCCACCACGCTGCTCTACTGCAGTTTGGCAGATAATTTTCTTACCATGAGTAACGATCGTTACCAGGTGCCTACGATAATAATCTGGACCGACGACTTTTCGTGCTCTCCGAGTTACGGTGGGGAAACCCACAACGACATACATATTTTTTTTATAAGTAACAAAAATATCCACGGGCTTATATTTGCCCGTGCCTTTTTAAATTAAATGTATAAGATTGTTTATATACTTTCATGCGTACTATTTTAGACTTAGCTAGACTTAGGATCTCTATGACGCGAGTCCGTATACTGACGATTATTTATTTATTATTATTATTATTATATTATTATTATATTATTATTATTATTTTTAATACATATAAACATAATCTTTATTTACAAATATAATTTACATATATAAATATACACAGATACTCACATACATACATACACACATACATATATATTATATATATATATATATATATATATATATATATATATATATATATATATATATATATATATATCCTTTTTTTTGTCTTACATATATTTACATATGTTTCTTATTTTCTATGTACATAATATAATCTAATTAATCATTGCTCGTCACTACATACATACCAGCCACCACATCTTTACGGCATGACTACATTACTACATTTACATTTGGTATCTTTATTTTTGTATCATTTATTGAGGACTCTGCCGCAGCCATCCCCCGAGTGAAGCCTCAGCTGTTCGAGCACATCCTCAATGACGGCGGTGTCTCTTTTATGTATAGCCATCTTGAGGGTGTGCTCGAGTATTTCCTTTGTTGTGGCCTCCACCGCCTTTTCGACAAAACGACCGATTGCATCACCACCGTCGTCGGTGTAGTAGACACAGGTCTTTGTGTGCCTGGTCACCGCGACCACAGCATGCGGAACACTGTCATGAATCCGCAGCCTCCTAGTCTTTGTCTGGACGATGATGACTGCCTCGCGTGTCTGTCTGTCCCTGTGCCTCGTGGATAGTCATGACGCTCGATCCCTGTCCGGTGCCGTATCCCTGGTCTATCAACGTCTTCTTTTCCTCTTGTGTGAAAACCAGGTATAGGGTCCGGTCTTGTCTCTTAGGAATTCGAGCGCCAGTGAACCTCTCTATCCTTAGAGAATGGAAAGTGTGGTTTGAGGAATAGATGTTTTTATATACCTCACTGATGGCGAGTGCAACGTCCTTGGGGTTGCGATGACATGAACGACATACATTTAGACCAGATACAAATATTTGCACAAATATAAATATCTGTCCCGTGTGGGAATCGAACCAGTGACCGCCGGCGTTGAGGCGACTACTCGCACCACCACACCAGAACGGTTGTCTAAAAATATAATAAAATAAAATAAATCAATATTTTTTTATATCTTAATATTAATAATTATTTGCGCGAAATTTTCGCACGGGTCAGCTAGTTTTATATAATAAATAAATCAAAATGTAAATTCATATTAATTTTAAAGTTATTATTCGAATTGTTTTTGAGCTTCATATTTTCTATATAAAATGTATGTACTGCTATAAAAATATACTCGAACACAAGTCTCCAAATAATCACGAGGATTTTTCCTTTTCTTCTTCAGAAGATTTTTGTTGTGTTTAATCTGTTTACAAGATTAATGTTATGAATGAATTCGAACTGTGTTTAACTTAATGAAATTATTTAATAGAGATAGAAAAGTTAAACAAAAAATTACAAGTGATATTAGTTCTAATTTTTGATCATAGGATTGTGTACTTAATAATAAAGTTGTAAGCTTAAGATTATTACAAATGGTAGATAAAATTATTTGATTCCGTTGTAAGATAGTTATATGGGCCGGTATTTGATCCTGCAAGTGAGTTCCATCTAATGGCATTTGGAATATGTGCCGTTTGTCCCGCTCTCGGAATTATATTTATGCTTGAATTGTTTGCATCTGCTGGATTAATACGAACATAAGTAACGATTTAAAGATATGTGTAGGTCGGTCGTTATTAAATTCCTTTGAAAGGAGTTGTTGGACTTAAGTATTCGTATATAACTAATGATATACAGTTATAAAAACAATAAATATCTTTATTGTGTACTAGCTTCTGCCCGCGGCTTCGTCTGCGTGTATATCGGCTTTCACGAGCAAAAAAAGTTACTTGTAATACCTCCAAGAATAAGTGTACAAAGTTTCATGATGACCGGTTAAGTAGTTTTCGCTTGAAAGCGTAACAAACAGAAATAAAAAGGTTAAAATAACACACACACACACACACACACACACACACACACACACACACACACACACACATATGTATGTACACCACATATATCACAAAAAATGTGTAACAATAAGTCATGCTTTTTCGATTACTAGACGTTATCACGACAAAAAGTAGATCAAATTCAAATAACATTTTTCAGTAGTTATGTACAATGACAATAGACAGATATTGGCAAATTTCAGATGGAAGTGCTTTCCATAAAGCCTTTGCAGTGAATGAATTCATATATGCTTGTGAATGACATACAGGCATCGTTTTGAAAGCGGAGATTCAAGTGAACAGAAGAGTAATGACAGACGTTCTTTAAGATAACATGAAGTATTCTACCCAATAGTAATAACGTATAGAAAATAAATAATAATCCTCATAAGGATATTGATACCTAATAGTTCGAAAGTCAGAATATGAAACTAATACACATTTTGTACACGATATAAATTATTTTTAGTGCTTCAGATAAATCTGGCCATAGTCATAGGGTTAGAAATAGTAACTGTTCTATTTAATATTAAATTTAGATATTTATGAGGAGGCACTCGATAAGCGTGGATGTGGAGACGCGAGCCTGAACCAGAGAGGGCGCTTTTCGTCTATGTTCACAGATTATTTGGCTATCAGTTAAGCGAAATTTTTATTCACTAGAAATAAGTTGTTCATACTTTAAGCTAATGGATAGTTGCAAATATATCACGACTAATTAATACAAGGCGAGCTTGCCATGAAAAGTAGTTGTCGACGATGACACTAAGATTATTAACGTTCAGAAGGCTAGAAGTTAATTTTGTTAGCAAATTTTGGATAGCTGATTAGTGATCCCTATAATAGTGAGCTGTCACTTGCTAACATTGACATAAACTATTTGATATCTTGGAAATTATCTTAGATCAAATTTTAGAGTTCACTGTTTTATTATTATTTTGAGTAGCGTTTATCATTTGTGAATATAGGCGGTATTCGCTTTTTTTAGTGTAATTTTTTTTTTAACTTGAAAATTGTAAGTTAAGTCAGGAGTGTAGCAATTATATTTATTATTATAAAATGAAAACTAAAACATCGATATATCTGACTAGAATTAAAACTTAGGCAGATGAACAAAATATCTAGGCTGAAGTAATTTACTCTAAAATTCTTTCTGATTAAACGACAAAAGCGAAACCAAATGGAAGGTGAATCTTTTTTCAACTTCGTGTTTTTTAGGTCAATATTAGTTCGTTCTACAGGATTCGGATACAGATTTCGACCAATCAGCAAGATTCAATGCCGCTTTAAAACCAATTCGAACCAACCAGAAAAAAATTTTTTGACACTATAGTTATTATTTTAAAACTTATTATTTACATTACAGTTATTATAGCGTATTTGTAATATATGTGCTAGTATTTTTGTTAATGTTTAACATTTCACTTATAAATTTAATTGTCAGTAAGTGTTTTTTTCAATTGAAAAATTAAATTTTAAAAATCATCCGTATTAAGGTCCACGTATCATTCATATATAACTTAGGAAAATATTTTTTTTTACGTGAAATAATCTCTGAAAAATTGAGTGTCAGAGATCTTTAAGTACAATTTTTTAAACATTAAACTCTTTGTGTATCTCGATGTGTTTCCTAGGAAAAGAGAGGCTTTTATGCTGAAAGAACAACTATCACTTAATGAGAGACAAAAATGATAACTAGTTACCAATGACAATTCAGTTCATTCACTCTTATTATTATATAGAGTAACGTCATTCTGTGCTATTTAATGTCTCTAGTAATTCTTTCAATTTTTTTTTAAAGAACATACAGTGCCAACGTTTCACCTTCCATCTTGCTGCATCCATGCACGAAACATTAATAAAATATATATAAAATATATAATAAACCCAGAATAAAGTTAATAACCTAATAATTGTAGATATAATTATTTATTAGTGCTTAAGATAAATCTGAGAAACAAGTATCGTCATACAAGTAGGGTTAGAAATAGCAACTTATTATTTGAAATAATAATTTAAAAATTTGTCGAAATAGAGAGAGGTACCAAATTTCACAGCAGGAAGAAATGTTGACTAGAATATTGCTACTAGAATGCCTCGAGAGAGTCTTGAGTGTTGATAAGAGTTCAAGTGGAGCGTTGAAAACGACGAGAGATATAAAATGAATAGGTACTTTTATTTACAAAGACACTAAGAAATTGTTCTTAACTCACGAGTTTCGTGTTACTGATAAAATTAAATAAAGTTTTAACTTTTTTGCCAGTATAGAGGACAGAGGTTCGGTTGAGAAAATTAACTGAGATATGACTTAATTTTAATAGTGTAAAATATTATGGTCTGGTTTTATTTTTGTATATTAGTGTATAAGGTTTTACCGACTGTAATTAGTTACGTGTGCCAAATTAATAAATAAATTGTTATTTAATTTCTACTTTCTTAGTACCTACCTTGTCACGTAGCTTTCCACCTTTATGGTCAAACATTTTTATGAGCAATTAATTATCTTTTAAAATGACATTGTGTATATAAAAAGTATAAGTCTTTTTTTTAAATAGAAGTTTACTTTTTATTAGAGATTATATTTATTAGGCTATCAGGCAATATTAGCCCCTTTCGAATCATCCGTGAAAACGTCCTCTACAGCAAACAATGATTATAAACTTAGACATGAAATATTGCCTGCATTCCCCATCGCACCCACTTTCGTCACCTCGGAACTGAGAGTTAGAAATGGCGACAAGTATGCTTTCAATGCTATAACATTATTTTGTATTTTAAAACTTTAAAGAATAATGTGTGTCTTGTTAATAAACCTAAATGAAATAATATAAAAAAAATGTTTTTTTTTTTCAGTTTATAATTATTAATTCTATTTTGCTTATTATATAATTTTTGGTAGTTGATTCAACATATTTCATATTTACATTCCGATCGGAGGTGGAAAACATTGTTTCACTAAGCGTGATGTAATTTCTGGATTAGTTTTCGTTCAGTGGTTTCGCCTCTGTTTATAACGCAAAGTGTGATTGATGTGCTCTTATCTTAGGTGAGCGGAACCCTAAAATATGGACCGACATGCATATTCCCTGGATTAGGTTGGTGGTAAGTGTTCCGTATAGAGAGGGTGCGAGATAAATGGTATTTTCATATCGTTCTTGGTGTCAAAATAAACGTAAGCGTTATGAATATTTAGAGCGCTTGATAAATTACGTTCGAAAAGCAACATTGTTTCGTATTATGGAATATTCCACTTTAATTAAAATTCATTAATTAAAATTTTATTATTATTTGTCGTAATTTCAAACGAGTATTTACGGATAGAAAAGCGGTTCCTTATATCTACAGTGATTTTTATTTTAACTTTTATTTACACCACTGATTAAATGTAAATAAAAAGTAAAACTAAGTAAATATATTTATATAAAAACAGGCGGTTTTATCTCTTTATACTTACTGATATATTTGTACACACAGATACCTGGAAACCTTAGAAGAATAATTAAATAACAAACAATTACATAAACATAATACATGAATCTGTCAAAGTGTGAGAATTCTAATTAATGGAGAATTTGATCCAAAATTTACTCATCCCTTTTCACTTTCAATTAATTACTGCCAATCTAATTAACCGTAGCGAGTTGATAGTAAATCAGGGGATTGGATTAATTACATTAAATGAGGATCTGGAACAATCGAGTTTTCCTAATCAATATCATTCGGAATCGTTGTTTGTTACATTATCGATATTGTGTTGACGTTTTGTTTGGTTAATATTCGAAGGGATACGGCATGTGCGTTTGGGGTGGAAGTTGGTATGAGTTGTGTGCATGTTTGTTTTAAATTTATCGAAAAATAAAATATTTATTTCCATGTGGTTTTTTATATTATTTACTTTACGAGTCGTGTATATTTAAGTGTTTCAGACAAAGGCTCTAAAGTAGTGATGCTCTAAAGTTTAATTATTTCCACTTATTATTGTTTATCATCGTGAGTTTTAAGCTGTTTATTTGATAAAATATTGATTTTTAATTTAATTTTTTATACTATAAGCGATGTCCTATAAGTAATACTATTTTTATTTAATTTATTTTATTTTAAATCGTCGGTCAATACTTTAATACATGAGTAGATAATTACTAACGAAATTGAAAATTAGGTTTATTCAAAGCTATAAAGTAAATTATAAAAATTTTGATCTTTTTATATGTTGCCAGATCGTATATTAGAGGAATTTTGGTATGATCGAATCGTAATATCAAAAGTGAGTAATACATCATTTTCCTGTGGGACGATTCAACAAAATGCAATCTTTTTCAAGCAAGAGAAAGTATTCAATCACAGTGTCAATCAATACAAATTGACTTAAATATAAAAAATATATTTTGTGGTTCCGCTTTTCGTATTCAATATAAAAATATTAACAAATTTAAAAGTAAGTTGAATAGTAATTATTTTATTTTATACAGTTAAATATTTAGTTATTTCTTTCAAACGAGTATGTAAAATGAGTTTCAAAATTTAAACGAATGAACATATTATAAACTAGCGGCCCGCCCCGGCTTCGCACGGGTATTTAACTAAAATTTTAAAAATTATACATTTATATTTTTAATCACCTACACCTGCGTCGATACTGGAAAATATTTTATAATATAGATAGTACGGATGAAACATTTGAACTGTTTTTTTTTTTAATTATTTCTCATTGATGAATACCATATTTTAATAAGTATTATTCCCGACGAAGACAAATCCAAAAACACAAAAATCATAAAAATCGTTCCACTCGTTCTCGAGTTATAAACGGTGTAACTAACACGACTTTATATATATATAGATTACAACTTAAATAGCTATAACCATCCAACTTTGTACAATCAACAAACAAATAACGACCAAATATTTTAAATTTTAACAATGAACAAACAATCAAGACCGTAGTACCCTAAAGTATTTAATTAAATGCAAAAAAGAAAAGCAGTTTTCTAAATACGGGCGAGTGTCATTCTTTTGGCCGAAGTTTTGGTCAGCGCGATTCAGAAAATTATCTGCGTCATCTATCGTATAATTGTAGAATATCGTTTTTATATTTAGTGACATTTAACATAATTAATATTTAACTTAATAGTATATTAATTGAAAATGATGTTTATCTAAAATATTAAAACGATTTCTATTCCTATCCGACATATTTAGTAAACTTTTAAGTTTAACAAAATAATAACTCAAAAATAAGTTTTGTGAGTTTTTAAGATTCCTTAGACCAGATGGCGTTGGCGGCGTAGGTACCTATTTCTATTTTCTTAAATATTTATTTTTAAATTTAATTACAATGAAACAAAAACTAAATTATACTGTGAGTTATTTCTAATTTTTATGTATTAAAGTTATTTACATTGGTTTTGTACTTTTTATGTGATGCGTGAACACAGAAAAACACGATAAGAGATGGCGCTGATACAAAAATAAACGCGCTATTAAAATTTATTCTTGATGATATATAGTGTATTAATGAAACGGAGTTTTTATCAGATTTATTATTTGTATAGATTTATTCCCGTTAAGATACAGAGGCCTCGATTTTTATCTAGTCCGCCTTTTTCGAAGCCTCGTTCAAAATCGTTTTCAATTTAATAAAAGAAGAATAAAGTACACTGTAAGATAAGTGTTAAGTGAAAGGCTATGTGAACCCATTTCAATAAAATCTACTCGTGAAGAGTATTTCTTCGTATATCCATTGTAAGATCCGGCGCGCACTAGCAGATATATCCGTGCGGTTTTACTCGCCTTTACTACAAATATGTTAGGTAGCGTGTGTATTGCGATAAAAATGGTTACTAAAATCCTTGTGCAGAATGCGTATTTAACATATTATGCGGTATCTTTATTTTAAACTAACCGCATCGCAGTGCGCGCAAGGTTCAAAAGCCGTCATTTGTGACTTATCTCCACACCAGCATCTCTCATTCACATCGATTCGCTTCACTACGACCGTGATGTATTACTGAACTTTTGTTAATATTACTAGTGATTTTCCCTACAGATAAATGAAATCATTCAATGTTGATAATCGTGTCTAATTTATTTATTTTTTTATTTATATTTGGGAAACAAACAGTACAATAACACACAAATAATAAAATAATAACGATATAAAACTACGATTATGCTACAAAAGTTCTCCTTAACCAGAGAAGACACCTTTGCTCAAAAGTACAAAAAGTACCTATACCATAGTAGAGTAAAAGATAAGTTTCGTTGCAATTAGTATTTGCATCTGAATCAGCCTGTAAACATCCCACGACTGGACAAAGCCCTCTTCTCCATATAAGGTTCAGGGTTAGAACTTTTTCCGTCACAATGCTCCATTGCGGATTGGCAGTTAATTTCCCGACTGGCGGTTCTACTTGCTCTCCGTGGGATGGTGGGAAGACCCACAAGGACATACACCCAGACCAGAAACAAATATTTGTACAAATACAAATATCTGCCCGAATTGACCTCGCGACCGACAGTGATAAGGCGATTACTCTCGCACCACTACGCGAGAAAGGTAAATCAGTTTTGTATGTAAAAATATAAAAGTAGTCTAAATTTAATTTAGGTTAAAGCGTATTTGAGAACATAAAGTTTTTTTAATCTATTTTACCTCAGTTCATGACCATGACAAGATTAAACACGACATAAAATCTAGTGTAAAAATTACTCTACCTAAACCGACCTAGTGTAGACCAAGTTTACTGAACACTTAAAATATAAGGTGTGGGCTCAAAGAAGTGCGTAAAATGTTCAATTCTTGAAAACGATGACGATTTAATGTTGATGGTTGCTCACGCACACTATGAGCAACAACAGCGATGTTTTCGGTTCAGCGCACTGGATCAGTACGTACACGGGTTTTTTTATCCAACAATGATCCAGTTTCACGAACTTGTTTCATAAATTGATCCACAAATTGCGTTTTTGGCAAATTCTTTGTGTCAATTTTTTTTGTCTGTCCTATCGGAAATGTCATCAAACCTTCCAACCTCAAAATAACCTATAGTTCCAATTCGAAACGTCAGATGGGCCCACTTTGATATAGCATGAATCGACAAAGCTTAAAATACCTTCCGTCCCTTACATGTTTGAACTAAGCTAAAATGTCGTTCAAATATATACTCGCTGTATGAATGCTTCTTTTCCTGTATATATGATTTTGTTTTCAGAGGATCATTTTCAGGTATCTATGATAAGAACTGGGCTCATAAGTTTGACGTACTTGAGGTACATTGAGGAAATCTACAAGGACGGAAAATCCAGATTAGAAATGAATATTTGTTCAAATACAAATATCCGCTTCGATCGAGCATTGAACCTAAGACCGTTAGCGTTAATAATACTGTTGACACCATAACAATTGTCGATGTTTCATAATATAATACTTAAAAGTTGCAGAAAACTTAATTAGGCCGTTATAGGTTACGAAAAAAGAAATATATGTATAATATAAAAATGTATAATATAGAAAGTAAAAACGTAAAATTTAAAAGCATCTCTCAAAGTGCCGTAAGGCATTTCGGCGCTAAGTGGTTCAAACATTCATAAATACAAAAAAGTAGGGTTAATATTTCGTCATCCTTCATAAATACAAATTAAGAGAGAAAAAAAGAAAATATTAAAATTAAAAATGATTTCATAATGTTTCTTATATTTATTGTTAATGGTAAATTAAAAATTAAATAAATATTGTACTGCTAAATAAGTGAATTAATAAAGTAAATATATTTATTGTTTGTACTATTTTTTTTAATGTAGTTTTTACTTATTAAAGAGTGCAGGTAATAAAATATCTACATCACAAATTATAAACGAAGTACCAAAAGTTTTTTGTTTGCCCTTCTCCTTCTGAAATGCCCTATAAGTAAGAAAGTCGTTAATTTTAGCATATTAAAAATAGCTAATAAACCATTTTGTTTTACTTAGGAAATTCCAAACAATTTTAAGGTAATTTTTATTGTAAATTTAAACCTAAAGCTCCTAACTACATGATCTTACATCTAGATCATTTTCAATTATCTAACTAGCTGAGGTAACTAGGATTATGGCGAGGAAAGATATTCACATTTCAATCAATTTTCTAGCCAAGGATTATACGTGTGCTTGAGAGGTAACGTCTGGACTTAATCACTTAGCCATATTAGCTAGAACCCCAGCACATTATCTTAATGATTCTTGCGAGAGAAAATAAAAATATGAAGTCTTTGAGCTGCTGCCACTTCTCATTACTTTTATCGTCGTAATTTGCATACCGAAGGGATATTACTTATTAAATATGAAATAACCATTTACACTTGAAACGTTTTGTTGTTCACGGCATTATACCGACAAATAATGACACGCTTTGATAATTTTATAAGTATGCCCAATACTAGACATCTCTGTTTTCACCCTCTTCGCTATTTATGGCTACCACATTATATCTGTAAATGGTAATGGTGTGTTAATCTATATATATATAGGAGACTTTCTATAGATATAGTCACTCATCACGATATCTCTGGAACTATAAGACCTAAAAACCTGATATTTGGTAGAAATATTCCTTTTACAAAGTAGAGATCAGCTAAGAACGGATTTTACGAATTTCTATCTCTAAGGGGATGAAAAAGGGAGACAAAGTTTGTATGGGACAACGTGATTCCTTGGTCCAATCTACTTCAAATTTTGCATAAATATTCTTTAACAGAATTGATTGAAGACGTGTTTCGTATTTTATCGAAATTCATTCCCTAACGGGGTAAAAAAGGGGTAGAAAGTTGTTTTTATATAAATACTCCTTAGTGCTTTTGATTTAAATAACATTTTATTTTGACACATGTTTGACAATCAATCCGTCTATTATAATATATTTTCCAGTATTGACGTGTAGGTGATATTTTTTTGGGTGCTCCTGATGGAACAGGCAAGACTTTATATTAAACGTAACAAAATTAAGTTGTAAATATACCGTGTGATTGCTTTATTGTAATATAGTGTCTTATATAATATTTTTTACTTCAATATTGGTGTTGTGTTAAGTCAAGAGTTTTAAACTAAATGACTCATCAGCAAGGAATCTGTAATTCACAATGATACAGATATAGAAGAAACCGAAGTGAACTTGGAAACATTTTTGAATTATACGGTTTTAACATCCCAATTAGTACAGATTGGCACCACGGACTAATGTTGGAACAAGATCAGAAAACATTATAAATCATGTACCCATTTAACTTTATCTTACACTAAAACTAAAAAGGAGGAGATAAAAGCTGTCTTGGACTATTATTAAATATAAATATATGTTTGACATACACACACGATCGTCTGTTCCTAAGGTAGGCAACTTATTGTCTGTGTTTTAGGTAACAGCCGACTGATATACATTTTTTATAAATATACATATAAATAATACATATATAAATAAATATATATTACACCCAGACTCGAGGCGGGAATCGAATCCACGATCCTGGAGCAGAAAGCAGGGTCACTACCAACTGTGCCGAGTCAATTAAAATTTAAAAAATAATTATTTGCGTGTTTATTCAAATCTAAGAGACAAAATCGTATTGACTTGTGGTGTATTTATACCTACGATGCAACGAACGAAGCATTGATTATCGTTCTGGTGTAGTGGTGCAAGTAGTCGCCTTAACGCCTCGCCTCAATGGCGGTGGTCGTGGGTTCGATTCCTGATCGGGGCAGATATTTGTATTTGTGCCAATATTTGTTTCAGGTCTGGGTGTATATCTGGGTGTATAGTGGGTTTCCCCACCATGCGCCGGAGAGTACGTAAAGCCGTTGGTCCCGTTTGTTATCATGAATGCCTTATAATAATTGTTACTTATGTTAGGGATATAATCCGTTAACCCGCAGTGGAGCAGTATGGTGGATTAAGCTACAACCCATCTTCTATATGGAAAAAACGCCTTCGCCCAGCTGTGGGTTATTTACAGGCTGATACAATACACTACAGTACAGGAGCATTTGTGGCCTGCAGTGACGAAACTGAGCTTTACCATAAATATGAGAGTCCATCTAAGGGGAGATGTTACTGCCGGACAGTTCTCAGACCTGTTGCTTAAAATAGGAAATGGTGATTTCCGGGAACCATATAACAATATAATGTATGAGTGTATATGAGTATGTATTTACCATAAACAAAGCTTAAGATTAAACTCTTACTGTAGCGGGAGTATACTTAAGCGAAAGCTGCTTCTTTCAAAGTCAGTTGTATGTGGCATATTCCAGAATAGCCTGGTAATTCTAGCACCCCGAACGAAAAAAAAAAAAATTGGTTTTATAAAGAAATACTACGGAAGGTGTAGTATTTCGATTTCGTTGTAAAAAGATAATACCCCCGTGTAACTTTCTCCAGATCAAAGGCAAGCTTCTTGATCATAAAATATAACAATTTTTATTTTTATTTTAATGTTTATTTAAACTTTAAATCCCTACTCTATAATAAAGATTGTTATATTTTATAAGTATTCAAATATTTTAACATAATAATTTATATGTTATAACAAAATTAATAACGTAAAAAAAATCCTATTATAACTATTTTCGACTTCTACGAGGACAAAGTCGCGCGCTGAAATATTATGTTTGACAACTCAATCCGTCTATTATGAAATATTTTCCAGTATCGACGCAGGTGTAGGTGATAAAGAATATAAATTTATATTTTTTGATATTTTAGTTAAATACCCGTGCGAAGCCGGGGCGGGCCGCTAGTTATATATAATGGTGAGAGAATAATTAAAATCGGTTCTTTAGCTTTAGTATTTATCGATTATAAACAATTGAATAAACGTTTTCTCTTTATAATAATATAACAAAGAATAATAAATTAATCTTGGTATTTGACATTAACATGTAGCATTTAGTACATGTAACATTTAGGACGCATGTTTAAGTAGAAGTAATTAAGCTCATAATAATATAGCAGTGACTTATAATATTTCTTCGGATCACCTGTATTTTTTACGCCCGTAGTCATCAAACGATTTTTAAACATTGCTTTTCTAAAATTAGAAAAAGTATATATTCTACGTCTTTTACTTTTAATATACGAGATTTTATAATTAATTTAGTTACTTATATTTGGTCTATCGATCCCTACAATGTCACTTTTGTTGCTAAACATATTAAGGAGTTAAGCAAAAGGACATTTGTAGCTGTAAGATCCTTACGGCATCTGCAGTTTTTTCTTCTTATCTCTACTAAAACTATGTGAGCACAATCCCTCCTTCTATCTGTCCTTGACTACGCTGATGCAGTCTATCCTAATTTAACAGAAGAGCAATTAAACAGACTTGAGTGACTGCAAAATGTTGCGATTCGGTTCGTATTTGGATTACGGAAATTTGACCACGTATCTGAATTTCGCACAAAGTTCAAGTGACTTCCCACCAGTCTTCGCCGGAATCTACTCGTACATATTCTCTCTCTTTTATACTGTGTGTTATTTAGTCCAACTATCCCTACATATATGAAAGATAAATTCGAATTTATTGGAGACCATAGCATGGTATTGCGTTCTTCCGAGAATCTGACGCTCAGATTATATAATTATGCATAATACCAAATTCTTTAAACAATTATTTGAAGTTCTAGCACTACTTCTTTGTAATGATTTATTTTTACCTATTCGCATGGCCGACAGCTTAGACATTTTTAAAAGACGAGTGAAGGACTATTATCTATCTCTTACTTGACTTATGTTTAAATATGAATATTTATTCATATGTAGGTATGTGTGTATATTATCTATATGTATGTATATTATGTCAACAATATTATATCCGTTTTTCATGGAATTAGCTAATAAAACTCGCACTTGGTTGCAAATGTACTCGTACTTTAATATATAATAATGATTTATAATAGTAAAATAACATGGACATAAGTTAATTTTCTTTTGAATTATTAAATACCCTATGGGCCCATGGGGTAATTGAAAACATCCCGCGGGGGAAACGGGAACGGTATAGGGTAATTAGGATTGACTGTTATATATCACATATACCACAAAGATACACAACATTTAACAATTTCATCGGAAGTATATTGTTCATGTGCCCAGAGTTCACAAACGGCGCACTGGATTCAATACCCTTTCGAATCAGATTGATACTTTTCGTAGCATGTTTTATACAATAAAACTCTTCTTCCTTTTTTTTTCTAAAAATATTTCTTCACATTTTTGATTTATTTTACCCTTGACTTGTGTTTTTTTTTGTTTTGAGCATATTTTGGTGTCCTTCTATAATTTTTTAGCGTTTCTCTCACTTCGTCTTTTCTGTTTTTCTTCTAATTGAATTTTGATCGGTTTGCTTAATAAAATCTGAGAGTGCATTTTATTTTGTTGCTGGTTCTTGTTTTCGGAATGACAAGCACATTTATAATTTCGGTAAGAGGCACGGGAGTAGATAGAGAAGGACTATTGATAGCACTCAAATCATTTTCATTTTCAGGAACAAAAGTGGCATGAACTCATTTTTATTCAGTTGATGGATTCAATTTTGCTCGACTGCAGTTTGATGACATACAGGCATATTAGCAGTTTTTGCCTGCCTGCTTTGTTTTTTTATTAAAATACTGACAGCGTTCTTAACTGCCCCAAGTAGTCTATATAAATTAAAATGGTCGCCACTCTCAACAGCAGGTTTCAGTAATTTTAATTTACGTAGGATTTAAATACAGATAGTGTATGCATGACAAAAAAAAAAGGTTTCTTTAAATTCAAAAATATAATACTTACATCTATTATTATAATACACGATAAAAATTATATCAAAAATTCTAAAAAAAGCTATTCGACTTACGTTGACGGTGCATGCAGCCGTTCACAGACTCAGAACTGTCTAGTACAGGTGGATATATTAAGTATGTAATTGTTCCCAATTACCCGCCGTTTTTAATTATCCCACTCTCCCCTATATACTGTATTACACCACCTACCCTTATCAGATACATGATTCTACCTAAGGTTGTCTGGAAGAATTTGCTAATAAGCGATAAGACCGCCCAGTAGTCATCATTCTCCTTTTCTTGATATTTGTTGCGTTGAACTCGTGTTATCCTTTTATGTGTGGTGTTCAATAAAGTGTATATAAATAAATAAAATAAATATTTTATATTCAATAATTAAGTTACATTTTAAATAAAATAAATATGTTTAACATACATACACGATCGTCTATCCCTAATGTAGGCAACTTAATGCCTGTGTTCTAGGTAACAGCCGACTGATATACATTTTTTTAAACAAATATACATATAAATAAATACATAATACACCCAGACTCGGGGCGGGAATCGAACCCACAACCCTGGAGCAGAAAACAGGGCTATTGCCAACTGCACCACGGGCCAGTCAAAGTTACATATACACATAGCACGAAGAACTGACAGCCGATGGAGTAGAAAGGCTCTCGAGTGGAAACCACATACCGGCAAGCGCAGCGTCGGACGGCCGTCCACAAGATGGACTTGAGAAAAGTCACTGGAAGCCGTTGGATGGAAGCTGCTTTGAACCGGTCGCAATGGAAGTCGATGGGGGAGGCCTACATTCAACAGTGGACATCCAACAATGATGATGATGATGAATTAAGTTAGATTTTGGTGTGTCAAAGTTACTACCATTAATAAAATTCAATCGACAAAAATTTCGATTTCTTATTCCTAATTCGTTTAGGTACGCATTTGAAGATTTGAGTAATGACCGCTAAAATCTTTAATAATAATAATAATAATATTTATTTGTTAACTTTCACATACATGTTTCGTTGGAATCCTGACACCTAAACTAGGAAAACCCGTGTCTTAGGTGCCAGTGCCTTCCCATACATTGATATTTTAACTTTGTAGCATATTTCAACAGAATTTCCAATTTTACTCACAAGAATAAAACAGGCCGGTATTAATAGCGTCAATAATGGTTTTGCGATAACCCGCCATTCGTTGACGAACCATCAATCTTTTTTATTTTAAGTCACGAAGATCATGGAGTGTTACGTACATCGAACAATGGATGGATGTAAAGATTTCATTCACGTAACGACAGTTACATAGACAGTTTTTTAACTTAAAGAAGTATGTATGAGTGTCTACTTCATGTAAATTTAATCTCAAAACTACAACATATTATTATTATATAAAAAATCATTTTCTACATACATATGTATAAATATAAATTTCTTAATAAATCGCTCGAAAAACTAAGTTCAACTGGGAAAAGGTAATTGAAGTGTCGATTGAAACTACATCAATCGTGCATCAATCGCTTCAACAAATCGCTTTTGTAGATCACGTAACACATTTAAGATTTTAACTCTTATGATTTTATGTATAAGAACGTATCATTTTATAATTCAGAACTTTGTAGTTGGATTTATCACAATATAATTAATGGCCTAGAAGAAAAAAATAGAAATTATTAAGGGATAGCTTCCCTTACTGTGTTTCGTATTAAAACAACCTAAACCTGGTTTTTTTAAAGAAGTTTTAAAATTTATTCAATTATTACATTAAGAAATATATTTGTTTTAACTACAATAATGTTTTAATCCCTATACCTTTATCTTAATTATAAATTTTCGTTTGCGGTTGCTAAACTTGAATATGGACCATCCATACGACTTCCATATCGTGAATGGTCCCCTTTGTATGAATTTCAAATGAACTATGTCTTAAACGGTTTACGTGGATTCGCTAAGTTTATCATTATCAATTAGAGTTACTATAAATAGCTAAATAGATTTTCGCGAGACGTGAATACACTATTATTGCACAGTTTGATTTGGTTTTCTTATCAATTCTCACATACCTTTTGTTTTTATTTTTTTTATTTTTTATACCGTGTTTTAAATATACGAGTGTCATTTATTGTGCTTTACTAAAAATGGAAGTATAAGTTAATGATTTAAAGTTGACAGGACTCCAAGGAACTTGTTTAAGTTAATAATATTTTTAAAGCATGTTTAATGGTTTTTGACAGTAACGTGTAAAAAAATAATGGGAAAATGTTTAACATAGATATGTTAAACATTTTTCCATTCGGTATAAGAGCAATAAATATTTTAACTTATAACTAAACAAATTTTAGTGTAATAAAATCGAAATATGTTACAATAAGAACATTAAACTATAACTTTGAAATCTATATAATTATAAAACCGATAAACATATAAATAACTGTACATACATCTATAGTCAAAGTAGAAATCTTAGGGAAGTAAAATAAAAAAATAAATCTATTTTAAATCTAGAACAAACAAATATAAATAAAACCTATTAGTTAACAAGTTTAATTACTTCAGAAGAATCTATTCTTATGCCAAGCAATTTCTAAATAAAACTACGCTTCGAAGCAACTCGCCATTATATATATAAAATAAAAAAAAATTAAATGTACAATTAAACATCTACGTATAGAATAAATAAAGATAATATTCAATTGATTAGTTCACTTTTATATCGTATTCTCTTTCGAACAAAAACATTCTAATTGAACGTTGAAAAATGAGACTTGGATGAATCTTTTCATCTTGTGTTATCGATATATGAATTTTTATTGTGTTTTTGGTACTTATTTTTTGAAGCCGTCCTTTCTGTATTGTTGTTGTACTACATAACATGTTTTTAAAATATACGGAGTTTCTTTTGTTATTTATTATTTTTTATAGTCCCGAAGTACTCACGTGATTTAAGTTTCTTTTTTTATAATATCAAATAATACTTTGTAATTCGGTATTTTACATTGAAAACTTATATCAATATTTTAATTTTTTTGATGTGATAACGTTTAGGAAATTGATAAAAGCTTGCTGCACGCATGAAAAAGCATGACTCATTGTCACGTTCCGCGAGCGAGAGCGCCGAACAAGCGATAAAGAGGCACGATCGGCCTAATCGTTCGGCTTGTGACTCATCTATCTCTCTTATCCTGGGGCCACACTAACAGGAAATGCCATTTAATATTGCGGTGAACTGATTGATGATTTTGAGAATGGCATTCACATAGCCTTTGACATTAGGTGATAGTTCAAGTGATGGTATTAGTATTAGCGGTTATAGTATTAGCGCCTTCACGTTAAATGTTCAAGTGCAGCCACTTACTTTATCGTGTTAAAACTTAATGCAATATTTATCGCGATGATAGTAATGACCTTTCCTGTTAGTGTGGCCCCAGCGTTATACTCCATCAGCCGATGCATCCGAGTAGAAAGAAACAGCGTCAGCACGTAACCTACATGTAAATTGTTTTTAAAGAAGCTTTTACTAGTAAAAGATGACTAGTATATATAATATTGGTATTACATTTTATTTCTCAGTTTTTATTATTTCATCTATTACCTATTAATTATTAGAAAATATTTACATTTTTATTTTTCATCTTATTATGAATTATATTAGTTACAAGATATATATAACTTAACTTTAAAATTTATATACAGAAATTGCTTCGTTTTCCAATGTGCTAGTTTTATTAAATTACTTTGTAGTTCGTATCAGTTGAACGATATTTTGATAAAATAAAGTTAACTCGGCGCATCGTTTTATTTTAAGGTATAACTTCTTACGTGCATATATAATTACACACACACTTTTTTCATCAATGTTTTCTTATGACGTTATCACATAAAATTATCACCCGTAAACCGACTTTAGACAATCATTTTTTTTTTAGGCACAAGATTATGGTATGGAATTTTATTTCTGCGTTAATCAACATTAATAGGCTAGCGAAAACCATTATAACATTTTCTAAATTTTAGTTTTGTTTTGTATTTAGAATTTTTTAGATAGGAATATTTTATAATTATTAAAACTTAATATATCTATTTGTATTATAATTATATAACATAATAGTCTGTTAATCTCGCAAATAAGCTCTTTACTAATATAAACCCTTAGTATGATATAATAATATTGTATTTTTGCTCCGGATGTTGTTCATGATAAGGGCACTGATGGTAATTTCCGGTCTAGGCGCTTGTGCCGGAAACGACGAAAAATGTCCCACCGTTAACATTATATTACATAAAATATTGACATATTGTTAATATTAAATACAATAAACATCGTGTACGATATTCATTTTGTTTGTATTGATTATTATACATATCCGAAGGGGTTGTTTCTAAAACGTCACTTTTGTTACTTATACATTTAATGACATTGATCTATAAAAACCATGTTTAATGATAACGTTTATTTGATAGTGATGTAAATAATAAAATTCATAATTTAGGCATCAATAAAAAGTAAGCACTTAGTTAAGATCTTGTAATAAGATTTAGAAAAACACTTGACTTTATTATTTTTATTATTATTACACTAGTCGACTATTGCTGTTTTACCTCCAGAGCAACCGGTTCTTAGCAGCCTCCATTCAACGGCTTCCGACGACTCTCCTCAAGTTGTCTGATCATCTCGCGAACGTCCGTCCGACGTTGCGCTTGCCGGTACGTGGTCTCCACTCGAAAACTTTTCTGCTCCATCGGCCGTCAGTTCTACGAGATATGTGCCCTGCCCACTGCTACTTCACCTTGCCAATCAGTTGGACTATGTCGGCAACCTTCGTTCGTCTGCGGATCTCATCATTTCTGACTTGATCTCGCAAAGAAATACCAAACAGAACCCTCTCCATTGCTCGCTGTGCGATTTGGAGCTTGCTTAATAGGCCTTTAGTCAGAGATCACGTCTCAGATTCGTATGTAATCACTGTTAACATACATTGGTCGAAGACTTCAGACTTCAGACACTGATGTATGATGGATGAAAATATGTTTTTAACTTCCCGAACGCTGCCCACCCTAACTCGCTTCGGCGATTGATCTCTCTCTCGAAATTGGATCTACCAAGTTCTTTCCAGGACCTTCTTTCCAGGTTCCAGGTTCCCCAAATTTCCGACCGATATCGGGGTGGGTAAGATGATGTAATATTCGACATAATTTTCGTCTTGTCCATGTTTATTTTAAGATGCACATGGGTTGAGAAACTTCATCGAGTTCAGTGAGCAAAATGCTGAGATCTTCCAGAGATTCCGTCATGAGAACGATATTGTAAATCGAAGGTAAGTGATGTACTTACCATTTATATTAATGATGAATCCTATCCATTCCAGGGGCTTGAAAGCGTCTTCCAATTTAGTGGTAAACAGTTTCGGAGAGATAACATCTCCCTGTCTCACACCTCGCTGCATTGGAATCGCTCTCGTGCTATGCTCTACACCGCAAGACTTCGATATAGCGGTAGTCAATGTAGTGCCGCTAGAGAGATTGTAGAACTGCCCCAGTTTAAATGAAATCGAAAAAATCGAAGGTACAATTTGCTTCGTGTCATCGAAATCGGTTTAATAATTTGTAAAATTATGTACATATGGAACTGAATGAACCAATTTCCTGTGAAATGTGAATGAGTTTTTAATTGCACCCAAGTTTTAAACTTTCATAATATAGAATGTGAAATGAATTCTAAAGTATTTGTTTAAGTAGTATAATGTAAAGAGCACTCTTAATCTCCATTAAATTCTTAAAGTATAATAGAATAAGTTTTAATACTGAATTATAGAAAATAACTCCGTAAATTATTTTATATTAAACATAAATTTTAAAGATAAAAAAACTATCAAAAGGATTAAATGTTGTTAGATAGACAAATACTTTTATTATTAAAGATATGTAATTCCTTATAACATTGTTTTTATATATGTATCTCTTAAGATTTAGCTTAATTTTCTATTATTGATTTTGGATGACTTGATTACAAAACATCAAATTTTTTATATTATAATTTAGAAAGATTAAATAGAATGTTTTGTTTTTTATAACCTTAAAAGCATTCTAAGTAACAACGAAAGTATCAAAATTTTTTGCGTGATTAAGAAGAAGATATCAAAGGACATGAAAACGAATACAGATAGTAACTTAAAAGTATATAGTGATTAAAATAACATTACACCTCCCTAGTTATAGGACAAGAAAAAAGATCTAAAACTAATTCTAGTATGTTGAAGCGTATATTTAAAAAAAAAGACATTTTTTTAGATCAATCTTATAGGATGCCTCTATAACTTTAACTTCATTTTTTAATAAAGTAGGACATACTCTGTAAATAATTTAAGTATCTAACTTTTATGGATCAAAATAAAGAGTCCTGTGACAGATATAGACGGACCCATGGATAGCGGAGCTTCAGTTATAAGGGACCTTTTTTGGTACCCTTTGGTCACGGATCACTGACAACGTCATAGTTTTTAACCTCGACATAGTTTGGTAAAAAGGATCGGCCTACATTTTTTTTTTGCTTTTAAAGAAAATAAATGAGATGTCGTCAAGGAAATTTATAAAAGATGAAAAAGCCTGACTTGGGAGTCGCGAAAATCTAAAATTCTTAGTACGAGATCCGGTGGAATTTTTGTTGCTATAAATTTTCATATTTTTAATGCACTTAATTTATGAAGCGCTTAGGACCTATTTTGAATGTTATTTATCTCAAAAAAAAAAATGTATTCAGTCGGTTACTAACTAAAAAAACAGGCAATAATTTGTCTTCCTTAGGAATAGACCATGTGTGTATGTTTAACTTATTTATATTTATAATAAGTACCCTATTTTACTTCTTAATTTATATTTATTTATTTAGGTAAAACAATTATTAAAATCGAATCGGTATTTTCAGAGTTAATCGATTACAAATATATTATGATATACTACGTTTTAAATTTTAATACAATTAATTGGATTTAAAATTTTATCGCAGCGAAGCCTATTTGATATGATAAAAATATTGAAGGTTATGAAATGTTAAAAAATAAATATATAAATGTAGACACAATGTCTCTTAGTCTACATTCCATTTTCTGAATAACGTGGTTGCAGTCTGATCCGGCGTATGTGACGGGTTGGATTTTTATTCTATCCTTCCCCTTGTCACTGTAAGTCGTTTCAAGTCCTGTCATAAATGTCTAGAGGAATTCGAGATCTATTATTACTTTAACACGTCTTGGCAAACAATATCAAGTGATATGTATATGTATCATAGTGATGCACGTTAAAGTAATTTTATGTGTAACAGGAAAATTCAGTTTTTAGAACTGTAAATTTTATTCAAGAAGTTTAGCTCCCTGTAGTCATTGATCTATAAAAACTCCCTGTAGTAAACTATAAAAAATAGACTCTTAAAACATTTTAAGTACTAAAATCTTCGTTTCTTTGTTTATATAAAATTTTCAATCAAACTTTGGAGCTGTGAATTCATTTTTTACTAGGAATGCATTCATCAATAGAGATTTGCCGTTTTTTGTAGTGGGGTTTCGTTCTTTAGCTAAAATGGTTTCTATCGAATCTCGATTAAAACAGTTTCTGATCAAGATATTTCTAGACATTAGATACTTATGCACACAAACAAATCAATTGATCTGAAAAGACGAAGGTGTTCCTGTTCTTATATTAAAACGTTTTTATTCCTTTCTTTGTAATATTTTTTAAGAAAACACATTATCTTCATCTCCACTGGCAACGTGAATCAAAATCTCAAAAGTGTGTCGGATTACTATAGCAAATTATTCTAAGAACTACCTACCTACCACATGAGCTTTACCGCTATGAAGTGTGTAACCCTTTTAGTGTTATCGTCTCTACGTGCCTTGAACTACGGATGTATTATAGAGGTATATCTTTCATTCGAAATATAAAAAGACAGATAATAAAAGTTGCAGGCAGCTACTTACTTAGGAGTTATCCTTTTCATAATACGTGATAAATAATTTTAATCGGGAATAATCTGCGACGGGAAATTATAATCTAATGTTGAGGGTATTATATTCAACAAAACGTCCCACTTTTTTAACTGGAAAGTATATATATATATATATAATGAGAAAGCGTTTGTAGTAAAGCTATGTAAGAATCACGTGATACAGTTTAACGCTTTGAATATACGTACTTTAGTACGTATGACTTCAACTTCACTATGTATGGAACAGAACGTTACAATGCACGCGTAACCGATTACCAGGAACCAGGAACTCGAGTCACACATACTTTTTTTTTCTCCTGTAAATTTATTAATTTTTTAAAAATTCTAATTTATTTTTTATAAAATACGAACTGAAATTTTACGTTAGTTATCAATCAATCGTTTAGATCTACAAAATATTATGATATAAACATGTGTTTTTAGAAATTCCATATATATATTCCATATATAATGGTTTAGATTTAAAGGGTTAAAAAACTTTTAAGTAAAAATGTTTAAAGAAAAGTGGATGTCTATTTCAGCAGCGATAGGGGCTTTGAACCGTCAATATGGTCTCTATAACGAAGTGAGGCTAACCCCTCGCTAATCCGTTAAGGCCCTATTCGTACTGCACGATTTTGTTTTTAGCTTTAGTATACGTTAAATCATAAGTCCTGTTTTTTTGTAATACTTATTCTTTTCATATCTACTGATTTCACCGCTTGTCATTGTTCTCTATATAAATAAAAAAAAAAAAATATTTGTATTTTTTCATCCTTAGTTAGAAATCAATTTTAATGAAAAAATGTTTATCTTAATTGAACAGAAATAAATAGACGTACTACTACAAACTGAATTATGTAAATAAAATTATAGAGGATAATATTTTTTGACATTTTTATCAACAAAGTATGAAAAGAATTTAATAAAAAATATCTTTACACCTCAAGACGAGCTAAGCCCACTAGTAAAATTTACACGCTCATTTATTTCACTGCACTATTGTCTTATACCTTAATTCTCATTCTACCCTCGTAACATAAATAAAGTGAAATAAGTTTCATTTACTTTTGTAAAAGTTCATTGACATACAAACAAATCTTTAATATGTTATGCATAATAAAACGTAATAGTGTATTTTTTTGTCTACCAATCCAATTGAAAAAAATCTCTATAACTTTAAGCTTTTAGGGGAAAAAATACTCCAAAGAACAGTGATGAAATTTCAAACTTTTACGTAAAAAATATTGATCGTTGCGTAAAATTTAGACGCAAAATTTGTTAAATAATAGAGTTATTAAATCCTGAACAATTATGCTTAGGGGTTTATTGTAGAATGAAAATAAAAATAAAAGTTATTCCAGTATGAAGTATTAAAAGTTATGTTTTGTCTAGAAAAGAAGTAATTGCAAAAAAAAAAAAAATCGAAATAGATATTTACAAACACGTATTTAATAATAGTCCATTAGTAGACGATATGACTATGAAATTTCATAAAATTTGGTTCTTGTGTTGAGGGATTTGAAATGCAGAACTAGTAAAGCTTATTGTCTACATTTTCTTTTTCTTAAACAAAACTTTCTTAAAAACCTTCACTTTCTTAAAAACCTTCTGGAAAAAATAAGCTACAAGATTGTGAAAACAATACCAACGTGTCTTCGAATAACTTAACACAGACACAAAAAAAAAAAGATATATTATGTTTGTACTTAGGGTAGATTGTTGGTTATTTTACAAGTATCATACAATAATTTTTAACCTTACTATAACCATTACTACGATTGGATGGAATATAGTGTTGCACAAAGCATTTCAACTTTCATCAAAGTAACGTAAGTAGATAAATATTATACGCTTATTTTTCAACTTTTGATATTATGACTAGCAGACATAATTTAGTGACAGGTAATATAAATTAACAATATTATGTAGTAAATTATATATATATATAATTTTAGTATCAAGGAAAATTTTATAAATAAATATTTTTTTATTTTGGTTCCATTGAAGATTATTTACCGTATGCGCGAAAAATCCAACGTTTACTATACAATTAAATACCTAACTATCACAGTGCTTTATTTACACTTACGATACATTAATGATTTTAATAAAATCTTATTATAGTTATCAAAAACATGGGTTGACTATATTTTTTCATTGAAGTTGTTTGAAAACCACCTTTAAGTTATTACTTAAATGAATTAATTCGCACACTGAATGTGTGAATATTGTGTCTCTCGTTGAAACTTATATGTTCCTCAATCATGATATTTGAAATAGGTCACTCTATTTGGTACGTTTCCAGGTAAGAAAATGATTACTATCTGAAAATTGTAAAATTTTATATATGTAAAATTTTGGAATTGGATACATTTTAAACAATTTCTAAAATTATAACGCAATATGAACTATCAGTAGCAGATTAATTAAGTGATATCATATATGTATATTTGTTTTGTCACACTGTATCATTACATCTACTAAATCCAGTTAAAGTAAGCACGCTTGATAATTTTATCAGCAATGTTTTTCCCACTGTTCTTCTTATATTTTAAGTTATTGGATACCAACATTAGATTCTGTTCTGCTGTTTAATCAATCGAAACTTGCCAATTAAACTTAGCGCGATCTGATAGTGCAAAGTTTTGTAAAGGATCTCAGTTGCGACAGTTGTTCAACTTGAGCCGGCGGATTGTAGGAGTGTTATGAAGCGTCCCAGATCTGTTCCTATTTTACATAATGCGGTTACACGGAGTTTCAAGTTTCAAGACAGTGTATAATAGAGATAGCAGCGTTGTGTAAGATGAAAAGTAAAACCCTGAATGTCTTGATGGTTTGGGAGCCTCATTTCCATTCATTTTCGTGCAGTTTTTTTTTTTTTTTTTGGTTTTACTCACCGAGGATCAAATTTTACTATGTTGATTGGAATTTTTTGCAAAATAGTGTTGGATTTTTAAATATGATATGTAACACAGTTTTATATATACAATCGTTTGTTGTAACTGTTCGTTGTGATTGTTAAACGTAGAATCTTCTAGAAGTTCTAAATAAAAGTTAATAATAAAATTATACAGACTATTTCTTTCTTCAACCAATTTCTTTATTAAAATTAACCACTTTGTAAAGAAGATATACGATTAAACACTTAATTTGTCTATTAAGATTAAGATTTTTTTTTAATAACCCTCGCATATTTATAAAACATAGGCCTTATTTTTCGTTCAAGTCTTTTAAAGAACAATTATTTTATACATATACACTCATATAAATAAATACACACTCATATAAATAAATACACACTCATATAAATAAATACTTATAAAGTCAACAATAAAACAATTTATTGTCTAAATCTAACTTCTTTATTTGTCTTACGTACGCATAACATCATACTTCTTTCGGAGAATCTATTTAATCCGACTATCGTATTAAAGAATATGATTCATGAGTATGACAATATCTCCGGATTCCGGATTCGACAAACTGTATTAATAACATAGACTTGAATGATATCGTTACCGTATTATCCTATGATAAAAACATTGGATAAACTTCCGAAAAGCGGATACCGAATTTCATCATGAAATTTGGCATGGACATTCCATTTGACTACTTATGAGTCCCCTTAAAAGGATTTTTGGCGGCACGCAATATTTTTCGAAATATTGAATTTTTTAAGTACGCTGCTTAGCACACTCTATATAAGAAAACGAATCGATCAAAAGAGGAAGGGAAAAAAAATTACCTAACCTATCTTAGAATGCGTAAATGCATTTCACAGCGATTAAAAAAAAAAAAAAAAAAGACCTAACAACCTAACCTAACCTGACGATTTAAAAAAATCTTAACCTAACTTAACCTTTAAAAAAAAACACTAACTATTATTTAAAAAAAAAATACCTAACAACCTAACCTAACCTAACGATTAAAAAAAAAATCTTAATCTAACCTAACCTTAAAAAAAACCCTAACTTCGGAATGAATTTCTCAGCCTTCAAAAAAAAAAAAGTGGCGGAATACGTAGTGAAACAATGGCCGATCATCTATGCGAGTTTTTATGGCGTCGTCGCGTTAAAAAATTGAACAAAAATCCGTTCAATGAATTATTACAAAATATAAAGTGTGTATCCGGGAAAATAAAAAAGTGGATTGATTATATATATGTGTATAAATAACGCCTGTAGTGTGTGTGTGTGTGTAACGTGGCGATAAATATATAGATATATTATAAGCGTGCTAAGCAGCATACTCAAAAAATTCAATATTTCGAAAAATATTGCGAGTCGCCAAAAACCCTTTTAAGGGGACTCTTAGATAGTCAAATGTAATGTCTGTGCCAAGTTTTAGGAGAAAATTCGGTATCTACTTTTCGCTTTCTTATATAGAGCGTACTAAGCAGCGTACTCAAAAAATTCAATATTTCGAAAAATATTGCGATCCGCCAAAAATCCTTTTAAGGGGATGCTTAGATAGTCAAATGGAATGTCCGTGCCAAATTTCATGAGAAAATTCGGTATCTGCTTTTCGGAAGTATACCCAAAACATTTTACGGAAGTGATATATATCAATGTCCTAAAATAAATTGATATATTTTACAAGTCAATTTTATTTTGATTTATTTGTTGCGGTATTGGTGGTATGAATTAAGAAAAAAATATATAACTGACACTACGGATTTAAAAATAAAAATATCGCTATAAACACATGCATATTTACGAGTATATATAATTATAATGGGTAGTACTGGATTTTTTTTACAGTTGCTGAATGAATTCTTATATTAGCTGTGTCCACAGCGTCGCCCGACTATAAGTTTTGCTTTAGTATGTAGTTATCAAGGAATTTATATACAAACTGGAATGCGCACGTACACTCAAAAAACGTTTCTAAGAGAGGGATTGCATCTCTTTATATCATGGATTCAAGGTCATTCGTAAGAAAGAGACAAAATAGCAGTAGTCAACGAAATTCTCGGAACGATTTTATCACTTTACATGTTGGAAGCAAATTTCAACCTTATGTGAGTTATTTCAAGGTGCATATTTGAATATAAAATTTTATTAAGTGAGCGTTCCAGTTATGATATAAATTTCTTGGTAGTTATTTAATTGAAGTTAAAAAGCGCCTTTAGCGCCACCTATTATGATGTGTTGCACTTTAAAGTATTATATTTTTCGTTAAAATAAATAGAAACCTGACATTTTGACTTTTTTTACTGAGTTCGTCTTTTTACGCCTACTGAGTTTTGAATATGAATATTAATTAGTAATTATTATTAATTAAATGATATAAAATATTATTTTAAACAAAGTTACTACAATTTTGGATTACATTTAAATATATTAAATCACCTACTCTTTTGATAAAGTGAACTGATTCTGATGAAATAAAAATAATATGTTACCTTAGAATATACTTTATGATTTTCATGTAAAATGTTTAATCTATACATACTACTTTATATATACACTCATACACACACACAAACACACATATATATATATATATATATATATATATATATATATATGTATGAGTGTATATATATGATATATACTATGTAATGAATATTACCCTTAACGATATGAAATGAGAATAATTCATAAAAACGTCAGCAAATGTTAAACGCGACAACAAGAAATTTAATATAGCGACTACAGCTGTCATGTTAAAATATTTCAGTATATTTTTTTATTAGTCGTCATATTTAATACTTATTTGTACAGTAAATAGCGGTTCAAAAAAGTTATACAATACGTTTTAGAAGTACACTATAAATATGTATATTAAATAGGTATATATAAAATGTATACGAATAGTCTATGTTTAGTTTCTATAGTATATTAATTATTCCATTTCTATTCAGTTAACTACTCACTTGTAAATTCTCACGATTTTTTCCCGATGAGTTCATCATATTTACCGTTGGATGTCCAGTGTTATGCATAGGCCTCCCCTGTCAAACTCCAAAGCAACTGGTTTGTACCAGCTTCCACCAAACGGCTTTCCTCAAGTCATCTGCCCATCTCGATGACGGCCGTCCAACGCTGCGCTTGGCGGTATATGGTCTTCATTCGAAAACCTTTCTGTTCCATCGGCCGTCAGTTCTACGATCTTTGCGCCCAGCCCACGTTAACCCCTCCCCCCTATTCCCTCCATCGTTCGTCTACGAATCTCATCATTTCTGATTCGATCCCGTAGAAAAATACCGAGCATAGCCCTCTCCATTGCTCACTGTGCGATTTGGAGCTTGTTTAAAAGGCCTATAATCAGAGATCATGTCTCAGATCTATATGTCATCACTGGTAACACACATTGGTCGAAGACTTTCAACTTCGGTACTGAGGTATGACGGATGAAAAGACGTTTTTTAACTTCCCGAACGCTGCCCATCCTAGCTGGATTCGACGATTGACCTCTCTCTCGAAGTTGGACGTACTAAGTTGGACATTTTTTCCTAGGCCTCGTCAACAACTTCGAGATTAGAATTTCCAACTAATATCGCGGTGAGCACGATATGGACATTAGACATGATTTTTGTCTTTTCCATGTTTAATTTAAGGTCCGTTGGGAAACTCCGTCGAAGTCACTGAGCATAATCTTGAGGTCTTCCAGGCATTCTGCCATGAGCACGTTATCGTTGGCAAATCAAAGTTGAGTGATATATTCACCGTTTATGTTGATACCGAATCCTTTCCTTTCTAGAAGTTTGTAAACGTGTACTAATCTGCGGTAAACAGTTTTTGAGAGATGACATATTTCTGTCTCACACCTCGCTGCATTGGAATTGTTCTCGTACTATCATATGCTCCTGTACTCGAACCGACATACTAGATAAGCAGTGCAATAATTCGATATACCGGTAGTCAATATCGAATCGCTGAAGAGATTGCAGAACCACCCAAGTTTAGATCAAATCGAAGGATTTCTCATAGTCCGCAAACGCCAAGCACAATGGTCGATTATACTCCTCGGTTTTTTGTATGCAACGTATGTATCTGGTCTATGGTACTATTCGGAAATGGCCCTTACTGGTGTTCCATCCGATTTCGTGGCCGCCAATTTCTCGCTCCTGCTTGGTGCACAATTGTTAGCACCATTATGGTCTTAGTCGCCGTTTCGACACCTCGGCAAGACGGATGTCAGTCACTCAAGAATTCAATATACTTGCGGTATTCACCCATATTCAATTTCCATTAATGTTCGGGTTGATTTACTTTAATAAAAAAATATATCTTAATATCATATATTTTTCTATATTATAAAAATCAATCCAATAAACAGCCTTCTAACTCTAATAAAAAAAGGATAAACCTACCTGAAATGATCGTGTTTAAAAAGAAAAAAAAAAATCGGTTTTGTAATATTGTTTATATCGACGAATGCTTTAATTATTTTTTATTATTATTTAGTTTTAAGAACAGTGTAGCTGATGATATGCAAATCTATAGTAATAATAAATCTGTTAAAACCTCCGTTTTATTAATACACTATATATCATCAAGAATAAATTTTAATAGCGCGATTTAATTTCAATCAGCGCCATCTCTTATGTTTTCTTTTTGTACACGTATCACGTAAAAAGTACAAAACCAATGTAAATAACTTTAATACATAAAAATTATACATAACTCACAGTAACATTTAGTTTTTGTTTCATTGTAATTAAATTTAAAAATTAATATTTAAGAAAATAGAAATAGGTACCTATGCCGCCAACGCCATCTGGTCTAAGGAATCTTAAAAACTCACAAAACTTATTTTTGAGTTATTATTTTGCTAAACTTAAAAGTTTACTAAATATGTCGGATAGGAATAGAAATCGTTTTAATATTTTAGATAAACATAATTTTCAATTAATATACTAAACTCTTTTGCAAAAAAAACGGGCACTTAAGCAAAGAACTATTTTATAGTTACTATTAGTTTGTTTGACAATTTTAGGTATTGTTATCCTCAGAATTTTATAAATTAAATTAGGAAGGAATAGTTTTCATCAGTTTTATCATAACATTTTAATTAAATTATTAAGAAATAATGTTTAAACTTAAAACACTATGATTGTACCTGCTCGCTAAATAAAAATGAAACGCGTTAATTTCTTTGTTTTTCTTGAATACATTAAAAGCAGATAAAAGTTTAGTATTGAGTGTGACCCCCTCTTGCTGAAATCACAGCTTGCATTCGTCTGGGCATGCTAGTGAGTATATCTTTTATGGTTTCTTGGGGAATACGTTCCCACTCCGCGGTAATCACATTCTTTAGCTCTCTGATGGTCTGCGGAGCCGGCTGCACTGATCTCACTCGTCGCTTCAGAACGTCCCAGACATGCTCTATGGGATTGAGGTCCGGACTTCTAGCTGGCCAGTCCAAATGACGAATTCCGACTTCTAGCATATACGCATCCACACCGCCAGACCGGTGGGCGCGAGCGTTGTCGTCCATAAAAATTGAGTTTTCGCCAAGAGCGGTTAAAGCGGGTTGTGCATAAGGAATTAGAACTTCCGTTATGTATCGGTGTCCAGTCAGTGTACCGTTTTCGATGAAGACTAACTCCGTACGATCCATAGAATTTATTCCTGCCCAAAACATAACAGAGCCCCCTCCATTAGGTGTGATTTCTTCAAAACATGCCTCTTCAAAGCGTTCTCCTCGTCTACGTAGCACTCGCCGACGTCGGTCTTCACCATGCAGAGATATCCTGGCTTCATCGGAGAACAATACCCTATCCCAGTCTTCATGAGTCCATGAAAAACAATTTCGAGCGAAGCTAAGCCTGGCAACTCGATGTCCACGGAGTAATTTAGGGCCGCGTGCCGGGCGATGACTGTGTATATTAGCAGCGAGAAGCCTCCTCCTGACCGTCCATAGACTAATTTGCACATTTCTTACTTCTTCGAGGGTGTTCTTGAGGTCCACATAAGAAGATTTGCGATTTCTCAACGCTTGACTAACTAGAAAACGATCATCCCGTGGTTCGGTACATGTCTTTCTGCCAGAAACAGGCCTTCTCTTGACGGAACCGGTCTCTTGATAGCGCTGCCAGGTCCTTTGAACTGTCGACCGACTCACATTTAGCCTCTGAGCCACGAAGCATTGACTGCAACCTTCTTCAAGCAGCGCAATAATTTTGCTCGGTTTTATCACTTTATCTACCATTTTCGAGATTGCTAAACAGCAATAACAATACTTTTAAATGTCAAGGACACCAGATAATTTAATAAAAATTGACAAAAAGTTAATTAGAGTCGATATTAACTATAGGGAATTCGCGCCACAAAATGTAGTTAAAAGTTATTTTCTTTGAAAACCAGGCTCAGTCAAAAATTTGAATTTGGAATGTACTCTTATAAACATTATGGCACTTTTATAACTGGCCAGTAACATGTTCAAATGATTAAAACCTTTTTGGTATTTTATTTTTTTCAGCCAGGAAGAAAATCGAAACCGCCCGTTTTTTTTGCAAATGAGTGTATTATGTTAAATTATGTTAAATGTCACTCAAATATAAAAACGATATTTATTACCATTCTACGATAGATGGTGCAGAATACCTAATATAATATTTTGAATCGCGCTATCCAAAACTTCGGCCAAAAGAATGACACTTGCCCGTATTTAAAAAACTTCTTTTTTGCATTTAGTACCTTAGTGTGTATGGTCTTGGTCGTTATGTGTTTGTTGATTGTACAAAGTTGGATGGTTATAGCTATTTAAGTTGTAATCTATATATATAAAGAAAGTCGTGTTAGTGACACCGTTTGTAACTCGAGAACGAGTGTACCGATTTTTATGATTTTTGTGTCGTCGGGAATAATACTTATTAAAATATGATATTCATCAATGAAAAAATAATTAATAAAAAAATCAGTTCAAATGTTTCATCCGTATTATCTATACATATAATAAATCTGATAACGAGTCCGTTTTATAATCTTAATCTTAATATATAAAAGCGAAAGGTCACACGATATCTCTGGAACTATAAGACCTAGAGACTTGAAATTTTGTAGGAATATTCCTTTTGCCGAGGAGAGGTCAGCTAAGAACGGATTTTACGAAATTCCACCCCTAAGGGGGCAAAAAAGGGGGGCAAAGTTTGTATGGGACAACGTAGTTCTTTGGTCCAATCTACTTCAAATTTTGATTAAATTGATTGAAGACGTGTTTCGTATTTTATCAAAATTCATCCCCTAACGGGGTTAAAAGGGGGTTGCTTTTGCTTCGAAGTTGATTTGACAACTCAATCCGTCTATTATAAAATATTTTCCAATATCGACGCAGGTGTAGGTGATAAAAAATATAAATTTATAATTTTTAAAATTTTAGTTAAATACCCGTGCGAAGCCGGGGCGGGCCGCTAGTATATAATATTAAAGGTTTTTAATATTTATATTCAAAATTACTATTTATTTTTAATCTCTCTATATGCTTTGTTACAAAACTAACTTATTTGGTGATTAATTACTGTTATGGTTGATGTAATTTAGTTTCTTTTTCAATTCTGTGGATATATTATCGGTGATAGAGCCGCGGCGAAATTGAAACCAATAAAATGCTGGTTCTTGTAAAACGTTTTCCGTGTAGTGGGTCGAGAGTGACGTTTGACGAGGGTCGTCATAAGTCTTCCTTCCGTACGCATATGCGTACAACTAATTGTCATGTGTCATCGCTTGTGTTAGGGACTAGGCTCGTAGATAAAAATTATATGGATTCATGAGGGACACTTTATAATTGATTTAGTGTATTTTTATCAGAAAAGTTTCAACATTTAAGTAGTAACTGTCTAATAAAGGAAATTTACAATATCTTATCTGGGTGGGGCTCAAAAAAATTGTACTATAACACACTAGAAAATATAACACACAGAGACGCACGCAACACACTGGAAAAATTGTAACACACTAGAAATTAGTAAGGCCTTGATTACACTATACCTATCATAATTTATTAAACATGTTAGGTAATTTTTTTTAATAATTTAATAAATATTTTACCTTATCCCCGGGCTTTTTTGTTTATTTCAATTTTAAGTTCATCCATACCTCAAATTAAATAAAATGCAACATGATTTATTAAAATATTTTAATTAAAATTAGTTATACACTAAAGAAAAAATTACCATGGTAAAGATGTTGTGAACCATGCTTAATATTATCCAGTGTGTTTCGTAACACACGTAACACAACATAACACACTATACTGAACACATGAGAAGATTCTTGGCTTTACTTGATTAAAACGACCTCAAATTCAAAGATATTTCAGAAATAAAGCCATATCATACGACTTAAACAAGGATTTATTTAATCTCATAATTTTATATAACGAAAGAGAAACACGTAGGGTAAGGTGGGGTACAGTGTTACAAAAAAAACAAACTAGAATGTAGCGACAAAAATATTGTTTTAATCAGTTTGTTTTCGGCTTTGATATAAACTATAACAATCTCTCTTTAATTAAAATTATTCAAACATGAATATTATTAGCAATTAATTATTTTAAATTTCACTTTAATTAAATCAGTCGATTGTAACACTGAGCCCCGTATCTGGGGTACTTTGTTACAGGGTAAGGGGCACAATGTTACATCATAAAAATAATATACAAAATAACAATAACAAAAAAGTTTACTTTTCTAACAAACATTGTTTTTTTTTTTTATATAATATTATTTGGAAACGTATATACATCTGTCTGACGATTGGTCTTTCTTGCTACAACATTTACAAGATAAAGCACAACTTTAATATCTTTTCGAAGACTTACACGACTTTCTACCATCAGAATTGCTTCTGCCATATCTTTTTCACTATAAAGATCGTAATCTGTCTTCCTCTTACGATTTCTACCCATTTTCTTTTAATACCTAGAAATAGTAAAATACAGTAGTGTGTGTCACACAGTGCCCCGTAACACAGTGCCCCGGAGATGCAAAACGATAAAAAAAATCAAGTTAATGTTTTAGGTTATGCTTACAAAAAACTACTTAACGTTAATTTGTAACTTAATATACAGTAAATAGAGGAAAACCATTATAATTTACCTAAATATAATACGTCCGGAAAGAAGTTAAAAACTTTGAAATGATTTTTTTCTCGTTTGATCATACAAAACCTTTTTTCGTTTGTTATTTTCTACACGCGGTACAAATTGCGGCATTGACAACTGCTTAAAGATGGCTACTTGTGAGCTTGACAAACGTGTATACCAACACCATAAAAGTGAATGACAGAGAAGGAGATATGTACACTGTAACAGTGTACCCCGTGTAACACTGTACCCCACCTTACCCTACCTTCAAAATTCACCTTTTTATATCCAATTTTTTCTATGACAAAAACGAACGCCGCACATCACGCGTCGTTTGCCGCGAAACTAAAACGCTGACATTAAAACTAACACTTCATAGATGTTAGGTTAAAGTTTAGCCTAATTATAATATGAATCATAGTGGAACTATTACAGAAACAGAAAAGTTACCGTGTAACACATTCATTGTAACACACGAGAAGATTAAAAGGGACATTTTTTCAAATTAAGTTATTTAGTTAGAAATTGTACTATTTCTCTAAAATTCATTTGAAATGCTTTAAATTAGCTCCCATACTAACAACGCTAGTAAATAAAAAGTACATTAATAGCATATTTTTTTTGTAAAAAATTAATCATTGTCCTCAGACTGCACTGGGACATGTTAGTTTTGTATGGAGAACAAAATTGCCTTAATGTTTCGTGTACCAAAATAATGTGTATTTGGGTGGTTAGATGATTATATTTGGCTCCTAACTATTATTTATGTTTTCATTATTCACCAATAAATAAAATTTCATGAAAAAAGCTTAAAAATAATACTAGAATTTAAGTAAAAACAGATGACCGCAATTTATTTTTAAAAAGTACAATTTTTTTGAGCCCCACCCATCTATTTGCAGTTTTTTTTTATTTAAACGATAAAATGTTGCGGCAATTCGTAAGGAGCTTATGATAAAACATTGTCTCTTATAGACAAACTTAGATATAAAATATTAAAAACGGCCATTTATGTTAAATTGATAGCTATACGTACCTATATATATGAGTATTACACTATCTATGATGGAAACAGCACATGTCGTTATATATATTCTATACATATAAATAATTTAATTAATAAATATTATCAAGAATTTAAAATTTATTGCTATAAACAATAAAATAAAATAATATATACATTCAGTCCATTGTCAAATCGAATAATATTATATTAACACTAAATTAGATACAGCTTCATAAGCCGTTACAAATTATATACTATTAGTACTATTACCTACTATGAACCAGAATAGAAAAGGAATTACATGAAAAAAGTTTATAATGTCCATTAAAGACATACCGGCGAATTTTCTTGCTCATTCTAGATTTATGACCGCGTTGTATTACCTAGCCTATGGCAATTTAATATGGTAATAAACTACAGCTATATTTTAAATATGGGTAACGCTCATAAATAAGACCTTTAAATATAAATTAAAAATAAAATGTCGAACGGGAAAATACTCCACTCGGACATGATTTGTACTGCAATTATGTGTTAATTATTTTAAAGTTATGATACTGTCATATTAAATTAAAGAAATTAATTATAACAAAACGTAGATTATGTTTAGTACAGCAATGGAGAAATGTTTTACAATCTATAATATTATTATCTGTGGCAATATATTTACCAAAACCAAAAAAAAAAAAAAAAAAAAAAAATTATAGAATATACTATGACTTGAAAAATTTTTTGTTAGCCATCTGTCTGGAGACAAAATATATATATTTTTTGTCTTAATTATATTCATATAGGGTCGTAACAATTTTTTTAAAATATGTATTATAGTATCTAAAAGGTGTATACAACTAGCTGTTTTAGTAAATAATATGATAGATACGTTTGTAATAACTTAAGTTATAACAGAATATTGCTTATTATATTTCACTTTCTTCTTAGAGGTAAAATTAAAAAAAATATACTGATCTGCGTATTTATTGTTTTCTAAAAAGATCCAAAATAATAACGCGAATGAATGAAAAAGTTCCTATAAGCTTAAAACTTCCATTTCCCACTCCATCGCCTTCAAGAAGGATTTTCTATTAACGTTACAGAATACGCTGTTTATTCACTTTTAGCTGAAAAAATTAAAGACATATACAATTTTTAAAAAGACTGGAACGCGTAATTTTTATTTCTCTTCTATAAGAAGACATCTTAGTTGCTTATGGGTGGAAGAATCGGTGAAATAAAAGAAGATAAAAAATCTTATTCTTATAAATTTTTTGTATTCTATTATATAATAAATCAATAGCTATATAATGAACGAGTAGTATATTTATTATATGTGTTTTATTTACTTTTAATTTATTGAAATAATAAAATAATGTAATCAAAAAAACCTAGCGTCGGAACCAAGAATATTGAACTTACTACACAGCTTGGCGCTGGTCGGCAGAAAATGATGACGACAATTGAAAAAGAGGGAGAACTGCATCCGATTTACAAAGTAATAAGTACTTTATATACATATGTACTTGATTTGTGCGAACAAATATTCCATTTCTCTATTTGCACATATTATTCATGCATCCAGATCTCTCACACCACAGATCGTGGTCGAGAGAATCGAGATGGAAGAAGCGTGATGGAAATTGAAATTTCATCATACAGACTTCAGACTTCACGTCTTATGCTACTGGTTTGAAATTAGAATTAGAATTTGATTCTTTTCATAGCCAATTATTCTACAAGGTTACCCTAACATAGCATAAAATACAAATATAATAAAATTACACAATGTTTAAAAAAAAGCACAGGTAACTAGAGCTTGTAGATATAGTTTACTTAATTAAAAAAATAAAAGCTTGTAATACTAATTATGTAAAATTGTTTTATTGAATTTTTATAAAATAATAAAGATGATTTATTATTATTAAATAAAATAATATTATTAAACCTTTTACATGATTCAAAGCAAGTCTTAAAAATTTTACTACCAAAAAAATTTAGCAAACAATTATTCAAACTAAATGTAGAATACCTATTTATTAAGCCGTTGTTAACAACGCAATAAACAAAACTTTGCTATCACCCGTAACAAGTATAAGAGGGATAAAGAGAAAGGGTTTAATTTATTCGATCTTAATAAAAATAAGGAGCTAACAAGAAAAGATAAAAGACAAGGACCTGGGGGATCTATAAGTGATCCACATCTTCGAAATTGATTCGAGTTTGGTATTGAAAGATTAATTACTTAAGAGCCAGTTTCAAAGTTTTATATCAATTCCATTAGCTTTTTGATGAAAAATTTTAAAGGTAAGTTCTGATTACTTTGAAATAATTTTAAAATAGTTGTACTCTCATCTCATCTCATCTCATCAGCCTATAGCAGTCCACTGCTGGACGTAGGCCTCCCCAAGCTCGCGCCAGACATCCCGGCTTTCCGCAATCCTCATCCAGCCAACACCGGCAATCCTGCGAAGATCGTCGGTCCAGCGGGTCGGAGGGCGTCCCACACTGCGTTTGCCAATACGTGGTCTCCACTCCAGGACACGTCTGCTCCAACGGCCATCGGTCCTACGACACAGGTGACCAGCCCACTGCCACTTCAGCGTGCTAATCCTCTGGGCTACGTCGGTCACTTTGGTTCTCTCGCGGATAGTCTCATTTCTGATCCTATCTTTGAGAGAAACGCCGAGCATAGCCCGTTCCATGGCACGTTGAGCGACTTTAAATCGGTGGACCAGTCCCTTCGTCAGTGTCCACGTTTCAGCACCGTATGTCAACACAGGTAGGACGCATTGCTCGAAGACTTTCGTCTTCAAGCTTTGCGGAATCTTCGAAGTGAAGACCCGACGAAGCCCGCCAAATGCCGCCCAGCCCAACTGAATCCTCCTCTCGGCTTCCTTCTCGAAGTTGTTTCGGCCCAGTTGGATGGTATGGCCTAGGTAGATATAATCCTGAACAACTTCGAGGAGGATACCATCAACCGATACCGGTCTCGGTATGACATGCTTGTTAAACATAACTTTCGTTTTATCAAGATTCATACCAAGACCGACTCGTCGGGAAGACTCATTTAGGCTGCTCAACATTTGGCCTAGCTCCTCCAACGTCTCCGCAAAGATGACGATATCGTCAGCGAAACGAAGGTGAGAGATGTAGTCGCCGTTGACGTTGATGCCTCGTCCCCCCCAGTCCAGGGTTTTAAAGACGTCCTCCAGCGCAGTGGTAAACAGTTTCGGTGATATGACATCGCCCTGTCTTACCCCGCGCCGAAGGAAAATCGGTCTTATCTGCTGGTCCTGGATATGAACGGTCATCTTCGCCGCGTCGTACATACACCTCAACACCTCGATATATCGCCAGTCGATATGACATCTCTGCAGAGAGTCCAGAACAGCCCAGGTCTCGATGGAGTCGAAGGCCTTCTCGTAGTCCACAAAAGCCATACACAGCGGCTGATTATACTCTTCGGTCTTTTGTATAATCTGCCGAACAGTATGTATGTGGTCTATGGTGCTGTAGCCTTTTCGAAACCTAGCCTGCTCTGGTGGTTGGAAGTCGTCGAGCCTTGTGGCGAGACGATTCGTAACGACCCTCGAGAAGAGCTTATAGACGTGGCTCAGAAGTGAGATAGGTCTGTAGTTCTTCAAAAGAGACTTATCGCCTCTTTTGTAGAACAGTACCACCACACTCCTGGACCACGCCTCCGGTGTGGTACCTCGTTGGATGACGGCATTAAAGAGTCTAGCTAAGGCCTCCAGGACAGGTCGCCCTGCGGCCTTAAGAAGCTCAGTCGTAACGCCGTCATCCCCCGGGGCCCTCCCGTTTTTAAGCTGCCCGAGCGCCGCACTAATCTCGCCGACTTCGAAATCCGGGACGTCTTCCGAATAATGGCGCAGCAGTGGTGCACGTGGATCTTCGGCGCCCTGGGTCTCAGACTTCTGTACGCTCGACGAGTACAGCTGCCCATAAAATTTCTCAACCTCTTCTCGGATCTGAGGGCGGGAGCAAACGGTTCTGCCATCAGCTGTTTTTAGCTTCGCAAGAAGACTTCTTCCCAATGGTTTTCGGAAAACCTTTGACCCCCTATTCTGCTCAATTAGAGTCGTAATGTCTCTTGTATTTGAGCAGCGGAGGTCTCTGCGTATGAGTTTCCTCACCCGCTTGGAAAGAGCCTTCTGCTCTGGCGAAGCTGCTTGAGCCGCGGGCATCTCGCGCCTCCGCCTCATCAGATCCAAGGTTTCGGGAGAAATTTTGGACTGCTTAACTGGTCTCGTCGGCGTAAAATGTCTCCGACCCAGTGAATACACCGTCTTCACCACGTTGTCGGTCATCTGATCCACGTCGCCAGTGGTTTCCAGCGAATCGAATCGGTTTTGGAGTTCCAGTTGGAACTGCTCGGAACCACATAGTATTTGGGGCAGCGTGGGTCGGATAATAGATTTCATCAAGCGGACTCGCTCTTTGCGTAGACTTATATTCAGAGAGCCCCGCAGGAGCCGGTGGTCACTACCGGTGTTGAACCTATTAACCACTGAGACATCTCTGAATATATGCCTTTTGTCCGCTATGATGAAATCTATCTCGTTCCTCGTCACAGTATCCGGGCTCTGCCATGTCCACCGCCTTTGGGGCTTCTTCTGAAAGAACGAGTTCATCAAGAAGAGCCCCTCCGATTCGAGGAAGTCGACAAGCATCTGCCCCCTGCGATTTCTGCGCCCCAATCCGTGTGGTCCGATTACCGATTCGTCGCGGTCTTGTACTCCCACTTTAGCGTTAAAGTCTCCCATAACAACGTTGTAGAAAGCCGAGGTCGTGCCATGCAGAGCTTTCGATATATCCTCATACAAGGCTTCGACCTCATCGTCAGAGTGTGTCGAGGTCGGCGCATATACCTGTATCACTTTCAGGGAGTACCTGTCAGTGAGTTTAAGTACAAGGTACGCTACCCGGGTCGACACACTGCTGACCTCTACAACGTTGTTACTGAGAGTCTTGTGGACCAGAAAACCGACGCCACCTTGGGAAGGACCATCACCTTCACGGAAGTAGAATAAGTGTCCGGAGTCCAGGATCATCGTGTCCTCACCCTGTCTTCGGACCTCAGACAACCCCAGAATACTCCATTTTATATGGCTTAGTTCTACTTCGAGTTCGGTGAGGTGATGGTCCAGCCGTAGACTGCGACCATTATACGTTGCCAGGTTCGTCACAAAGCAGCCTCCCGTACCCCGGAGATTCTTGGCACCCTCTGCCCCACCGTTACCGCAGCCGCTGCCGTGGCCGGGAATAGTGGGGCCGCCGGGAACTGAGGGCCGTATCCTTCTGCGCGCACTCATTGGGGGTGATTGCCCATAGTCACCACGCTGGGCATGCGGGTTGGTGACCGCAGGGCCGGCTCTATCGCACCGAAGACGCTGCTGCCCATCCTCGGCCTGTGTATTTGAAAAGCCAGCATTAGGATGGTTATCCCGCCATCTATCGGCTTCAACAGTTCCAAGATGGTGGTGGAACTGTGGTATCCCTTAGTCGCCTCTTACGACACCCACGGGAAGAGAGGGGGTGGCTAGATTCTTGATTGCCGAAGCCACACAGCAAATCTATTATATTCATATAGTTGTACTATATGAATATAATAGATTAATTTAAGGATAGTAAATATAACGATTTTTAGAAAATATCCATCTATTTATGGCTGTATTAAATTATAACTATGAGTCTGTTAAAAATGTCTTGATAGCGATTTTACACACACGTACGTACGTACAGTTAAGAATATTTATTAAACTGAGTAAATAAATAAAATATTTAAAAAAAGGATTAAGAAAGACTAGCAATAATTTAAGTCGCTTCAACAAATGCTCTTGGATTCGAAATCGATGAATATAATGCGACAAACAAAACAGGCTTTTGTTATTCTAACAAACGGTAAGTAAAAACTTTTTATTGGGTACGAGACTTAATCGTTATGAATTTTATAGAGCAAAGCTAATTCAGAAAACAATGATAAAAATGTTCTCTATTGTCGAAAGTAATCAATTAATGATAAAAATAATCATTGCTGTCATATTTCTATGTTGGATTCAGAATTTCAGCAAAACTTAGCTTAATTTGGATCTGTGGTTAATAAAGTTGTTTTTAATTTTCTTACAGTATTACCAGTTACAATTCATTTCACAAAAAGATAAGATTGAACTCGCAGCTTTGTCTACATTTTGAATATTTGTGAACATGGAATATTTGAGTGCAGTATAAAATGTTTTGATTTTTTGAAACAAAATTTTGGAGAAATAAAACAAATAGTTTTTACTTGATGTTGAGGCTTTTGTTAAACATATTTATGCAGCGTTAAGTTTATAGTTGTTACGTTTTACAGCCTGTTAGTTGATAGTCTTTTAACAGTTAACTAAATCAAAAGAATTATTTTTATAAGCAATATATTCATTTAAAAAAATTGGTTGTCTGTAGAGTTGGTTTACAGACGATAATTTTTACGTGAAAACGTCATAAGAAAACACACAGTATTTAATAGAAAAGCGAAATAAAGTTAAATAGTTTGATATGTAATACAAGAAATAATCAAGCTTAATAAAGAAGTTAAGTTTAATAACTTAAAGTTAGTAAAACAAATTAGATTATCATTAACCACTTATGAAAATTGTAAAAATATACTAAATAAAAGCAGTTTACTTTTTATACGATAGTAATTATATGAGTTCTAATAACTTTTTAGTCAAAATTGTAATATAACCTATTATTACTGCACTCGTCCACCGATGCTACTTTTTTAATAATCAAAGAAATATATGAGATTATACCGCTAATCGAATTCTTAAAATGCAAGAATTAATTACCTTTTTTGCTGCAATTGTTGTTGTAATAAACTATGGTAACTATTTTATGATTTTATTAACTTTTATTATTAACTTACATTTATTTACTTATATATTATTAACTTATATTATTACATTACATTATATTATTATCATTACTATTTGACATTACTTCAATATTGACAAAACAGATTCCGTGCGTTTGCCGCCATTTGCCGCTGTCAATTCTACTCGGAGTTCGGACGCCGAGTCTATCGTGCTTCTCTAACGCTTGTTCCGCAATCCGCATTCTCGCTCACTAATTGTGACAATGATGTCATGTTTTTCGTACATGCACCCAGTAGCTTTCATCAATTCACTAGACGTTATCACGTCAAAAATAGTAAATGAAAATGGTCTGTTGACTTATTTTGACGGTTTCTTTGCTTTTTATAACAAGACCACTAGAAATATTTCCAAATAAAAACGGACCAAAGTGGTTGTTGAGTTAAGATGGTTCAGAGGAAACTAAACATGGGTCGCTGACCTAATATTAAACTTAGACAAGCGTCATTGATTTTTCGAGTGCTATTGTGTCAAAATTTATCCCAGGTATTATAAATTTAATAATATAATTCATCTCGAAGTAAATTATTGTAATTCAAGCTTTATATTTTAAGGTAAATCGTAAAACTTGTAATCCGCATTAGAGTAACGTGGCAGATTAGAAGGTGATTACGAGTCAGGAATTCTCTCTCTAATCCGCTATAATGAAAAGAAAAAAGGCTTTTGCCCTAAGGTATTATTTTTTCTTGTCCTAATTTGATATCCATTTTGCTTAAAATATTTAAATATATGGAAATACATTTTTTAAAAGTTTTTGTTAGCGAAAATGTGCCACTGCATCTATTTGTTACTTTATATAAATTGGAAAGATTTATATAAAGTAACAAATAGATGATGAAATTATTCACTAAGAACGTATCGATTACAACTGTGGAGTTAAGTCTAATGACCGAGATAACGAAGTTAAAAGTAGATCAAATGGTTGAAAGTATTGATTAAAAACAATAAAAGTAAAAAGGTTTCTTTTAAGATAATGTGCATTTTTTCTGCTTGCAGCATGAAATAGTGCTAAGAAAAAATTAATAGATGAATCTTAATACGTATACGTTTTCTTAGACGTTTTTTGAAATTATTTAAAAAAGGAATGAGATTAAATATTCAGGACGAACCGGTTTTTTTTTTGGTATGTCAAGCGATTTCTTCATGGTGTGGTGATTTTCATTTGACGTCATAACGTCTAGTAAATCGATGACAGGCACCAGGTACTTCACGAAAAAGCATGACTCATATTCACGTTCCGCGAGCGAGATCGCGGAACAAGCGATAGACAGGTACGATCGGCCTAAGCTTTCGGCTTATGACGCATCTATCTCTATTACACTCCATCGGACCGCGTCCGAGTAGAAGAGACAGCGGCAGACACAACCTACATGCGAACTGCTTTGTCAATTGTTTGTAAAGTGAAGTGAAAAGTTTATATAGTTTCCATTGTTTATTACAACAACAATTGCAGCAAAAAAGGTCATTAATTCTTGCATTTTAAAAATTTATTTAGCGATATAATCTCACGTATTTGTTCTTTGATTATGAAAAAAAAGGTACCATCGGTCGGCGAGTGCAGTAATAATAGGTTATATTATAATTTTGACTAAAAAAATAGTATGACTCATATTTACGATCGTATAAAAAGTCAACTCAACTCAATTTAGTATTGTTTTCTTATTACGTTATCACGTAAAATTAGTAAAATCCGTAAACCGACTTTACAGACAAGCAATTTTTATAAAAAAAATTTCTACGAATGTGGTCCTATAAAATTTCGTAATGAGCCGTTGAAGTTCAGGGACAATAAAATATTAATATTTTAATATATTACCTCAGTGAATATTAATTAATAATAATGATAAAAGATGTTTTAAGATTGTGGTTTCAGATAATACTTACTTTAGAAAATTAGTCTATGTACGTACACGAACGTTCCTATAGTAATAGAAACTAAATTATTATTAAAAAACTTAAAAATATATCCGTAAAAATTAGAAATAAAATCAACTGTTACCTTATTTTAATACAGGCATTAAGTTGCCTACCTTAGGGCAGTCGACCATGTGTGTATGTTAAACATATTTAAAAAAGAAGTTAATAACTTCTAGTATATTCAACGTGTACAGATGTTTATATAATTATTAAACACGTAGGTAGAAAACCTTCATAAATTGATAAGAAATTCTAAGGCGTTCTTACAGAATTCACAGAAAGGCAGCGAGGTGTTTTACCATCCAATCACTACAAAAGATACAAAGAAAAAGACTTTTCAGATATTGGAATATATTATATACTTTGTTTAGAAAATATTTCTTTAATGTAAATATTACGTTTGTGATATATTTCCCTTTAGTCTAAAAATTGTTTATGCTTGTCTTAATAATGTAATGTTTCTTTATTCTATTTATATACGTATAAACAAGCATAATATGTACATTTCTTTATTATGTTTCGTTGAATATATGTATAAATTACTTTTTTCTTAATTAAATTAATAGTAAATCTTATCGCATATGCTCATTACTTAATATTTTAGGATAGATTTTACAGTAATTGAAATTAAATTAATAAGATTATTGTCAAATATACTCAACAGTATATAGTAGCGAAGTGTTAATTCATAACATATTATTATTAATGGAAATATTTAGAAATAGTATCGGAACTTGCATATTTTTAACATTTTAAAAGAAACGCCGTGCGAAAACGATAACAACCATGTCCGTAGTACAGGTAAAATTACGTTAGTCATGTTAGAAAAGTTACTAATAAACAAGTGAAAGTAATTTAAAAAACTAAAAAACCCGACTGCGTTTCTGTGTAATTTGGAAATTATATTGTTTTTTTTAAATTTTATTTTGATATGACCTAGTGCCACTCTCACTCTAAATACGAATCTAATGACACCTCTCAAGCTAAAATCCATCGAGCCGTTCAGGCTGCAGAGCGACACAAACAATTATACATAAATACATACATACTCTCGAAAAACATAATCCTCCTTCTGGCGCAGTCGGGTAAAAAGAAATCATTTTTTAAAAGTATTTTCAAAGATGATTGATTCGTCATTAATCATACCGAACACGATCTTTAGATGTTTTTTAGAATGAAAAACGTACTTAAACTTAAATAACGTGACAAAGTATTTCTGTTTAAGTAGCTGTGCCCTCGGCGTCACTCGCATACAAATTTTAATTTAGTTGTGTACGTGATTGAGTTTTTTTTTTAAGTGAGTTTTGAATATAATTATGAATTAATAATTATTATCATGTAAATGCATTATTTTATACAACATTATTACCATGTTCGGATGACATGTATTAACTTACCTACTCTTTTCTCACGCCGTCACTCAAAATTCAAGTTACAATCACTTTTGATATAATGAAGCAATATTGATAAAATAAAGAATAAATGCTACCTGGAGGTATGCTTTATGATTCTCACGTTGATTTTCAACCAACAGACAGATAAACATTTCTAATAATGACGGATGTGTACATAAAACCACTAATGATTTAGACTAATGCCGAAATTTACGTCAAAAAATTCTGAAAAATATAAAAAAAATGATAATTGTAGGCAATTTATAATTTTATTTTAGGTATGTAGGTATAGATTACAAGTCTAAATGGTTTGATATTTTTTAATGGTTTAAAAGTAAAGTCTAAATAATCGTTTTAAAGTGCATTGTATTACTACACTTGTCTGCGTCTGTCTATCTCTCTGTTCGCGATAAACTCAAAAATCAATAGACGGATTGATTCACGAGAAAGGTTTAGATGTATAATTTGTTAAAATTTTGTGTAAATTGGTAGCAATATGAGGATAAATGTTGAAAATGTCGGAATAAGTCAAACCGAGTGGGAGCTTTCATCGAAACCGCCACCTAATGCGCTTTAAGATATAAGAAAACAATTTATATTATAATATTCTTCTTTTTTGGGTTTGTAGAAAAGTCTAGTAATATATATATCGTAGAATATTAAATAATTATATTCGTCAGAACTTTGAGTAGTTGTACAAGCTAAACTGTGAGTGGGACAATAAAATGTTCTAAAACAAATTTATGGACCACAAAACAACAAAATTCCTACAATTTTTTATAATTTAATTATTAATTTATTATATTGATTCATTGATTGTATTTATTATTTAATAATTCGTATAAAGAATAAATAAATTATTTTATACAAACCATAGAACAAAGACAAAGAAAAGATACTTTGTTTCATCGAAACAAAACAACATGTTTGGTTTCTTGGATGACCATTAATTATGAGAACAAAGTTTGTTAGTAATTAGTGGGGTGTCTTAGATTAGGTGACTTTCCTCACTAGGAATCGTGACCTCTCTTTCTTAAAGCCGGAAATAGTAAGTTGGCGTCAACTTAATTTCTGAAATATGAATGATAGTCAACAGAAAATTTTATAGTTTAATGATCTGAAATATTTAAATTTATCGTTTATCTGTACATATAAAATGCTTCGTCCTGAATGACTGACCGACTGACTGACTGACTGACGGATCAATGCACAGCCTAAACCGTTGGTGGCAGAGACCTGAAACATGGAGAGTGTGTTCCTTGTATGACGTAGGCATCCGATAAGAAAGGATTTTCCGAAACTCTACCCCTAAGGGGATGGAAAAGGGGGAAAAAGTTTGTATGGGCGAAAGTGATTCCTTGGTTCTCCACATTTTGCATAAATATTCTTCAACAGAACTGATTGAGGACGTGTTTCGTATTTTATCGAAATTCGTCCCCTAACGGGTTAAAAAGGGGGTAGAAAGTTATTTTCTTTGAAGTTGATACTCCTTAGTGCTTTGGATTTAAATAACATTTTATTTTGACACATGTTTGACAACTAAACTGCTGCCACGCTGCTGGAAGGAGATAAACCAGCACACTCCGCGTTTAAACTTCCTTTTAGTTGGATACAAATCGAAACCCCTTTCTTCAATATACCCAAACTAACGCAAAACGAAATTGTTTGGGATGACAGTGCTATGGCTCATAAAGAGGGTTTCGAAGTCCTAAATAGATCTTTACAAGATATTAGGAATAATAATTTTCAAATGGGAAGAGTTATAAAATTATTAGCAGGCGTTTTCCGGCAGACTTTACCAGTAGTGCCCAGAGGAACGTGACGGAGCGAGTGGTGCGAGTAGTCGCCTCAACGTCTTGTCTCAATGCCGGTGGTCGCGGGTTCGATTCTCGCTCGGGGCAGATATTTGTATTTGTGCAAATATTTGTTTCCGGTCTGGGTGTATGTCTTTGTGGGTTTCCCTATCGTGCCTTGGAGAGCAGCCGAGGTCCCGGTTGTTATCATGGATACCTGGTAATGATCGTTACTCATGGTAGGGATATTATCCACCAAACCTCACCAGAGCAGCGTGGTTGATTAAGCTCCAATTCTTCTTCTATATGGAGAAGAGGTCTTCGCTCAGCAGTGGGTTATTTATAGGCTGATACAGTACAGTACAGAAGCATTTGTCGCCTTCAGTGACAAAACTGAGCCTTACTATATGATATATGATGAGAGTCCATCTGAGGGGAGATGTTACTGCTGGACAGTTCTCAGACCTGTTGCTTAAAAAAGGAAATAGTTATTTTCCAGAACTGGATAATAATATAATGTATGTAGTGTATATGAGTATGTATTTACAATAAATAAAGCTTAAAGTCTAACTCTTAAGGTAGCGGGAGTATACTTGAGTGAAAGCTGCTTCTCCCACAGCCAGTTGTATGTGGCATGTTCCAGAGTAGCCTGGTGATTCTAGCATCCAAAGTAAGGAAAAACAAAAAATATTGTTTATAAAGAAATACTACGGAAGGTGTAGTATTTCGATTTCGTTGTAAAAACATAATACCCCTGTGTTACTTTCCCCAGATCAAAGGCCGAACGTCATGCTCATAAAATATAACAAAATTTTAATTCATTTTAATGTTTATTTAACCTTTAAATTCCTACTCTATAATAAATATTATATTTTATAACTATTCAAACATTTTTACATAGTAATTTATATGTTATAACAAAATTGATAACGTAAAAAAACAAATAAAACATACTATTAGAACCATTTTCGACTTCTACGCGAACGTAATCGCGGGCTAAAAGCTAAGTTATATTTGATTGGATTTTAAAACAAATCATGTAAATCAATGCACATATGCTTTCAAAAATTTACTCTTTTACACAACCACGTAATTTAAATAGATAAACAAAAATATAATGTCTCCTTATCTGTTTGTAAAGTAAAAATTAAAAAAGCATATATTATTACAGTTTGTACATATAGCAGAATTTTACTCTAATTACGGAAACCCCCATTAGTATCACGATTGTTACGACCTACTTTGCTCAAACTTAATTGAAATAACGTGGTAAAATATTTCAATATCATTTGAATATATTTTTTTACTGGCAAACTCAAAAAAGTAACGGTAATAAATACGTACAATCATACATACATGTACAATAACAAACGAACATATAAACGAATTGTAAATAAAATATGTAATAAATTGATAAAATCAATATTACTATCGAGAAGCAAAACACGAGCAAAACTTTGAACGACTAAACGTTACAAGGTGTGAAGGTAAGTACGAGTATTAACATTTTCGTGATAACAAAAGTGGGGAGCGTTTCAGTAACCAATCACATATATCAAGGCAATAAATCAACAATTTAGCATCGCCATTTCCATAATTCACACAATATCAAGTTACCCGCGCGAGAATAAAGAAAAATCCAATTTCCTTTCTTGCATTACTGAAGGGACGTAAGGAGGTCCTTTGGGTCGCGTGCACAATGGAGAGGATAGTTCTCTAATCATCATTTATCTTTATTCTTTTATCACAAATGTTATTTAGTAATGGTAACAATTTTAGAAAAAGACACGTGAATGTTGATGTTACCATAAAGGTAAGTTTGTTTTTCTTGATTTTTTCCAATGTGCTGACATTTAATGCTATAAATCTATAAAAAAACTTTGTATAGGAAAGTTAAATTATAAGTACAGACGTTAAATATCACTAACATCGCCCGTCGACTTAACCGTTTTCCTACGTAAGTAATATAGTCATAAGCAATTGTTTTTGTTGTTGTTGTTGTATAATTATTACTCGTGTTTTTTCGTCTTACGTCTTGTCGCTTACCTAGGACTTACCAGCGCTTTAAGGAGAGCCTTACCCATAAGTATCAAACCGTTCTAAAACAAATAAATATCAAAAGAATGTCGAATTTCGGGTAAAACGGTGATCGATGTCTAGATGTAAAATAATAAGGTAATTTCTCCTTTCAACTTAATTTTAAAAAGGTTTACAAGGGGTTTCATGTTACAAGGGGTTTCATATAATATAACCGGATTAAAAATATGTAAATATGTAGTTTTACGCTTTGAAGGGAAAAGGGGTTTAACCTTATTGTTATTTTACCGTAATAAAATTATTAAAGTTGGTAGTTACGTCAGAAATAACTGCTTTCAACTAAAAGCTAGCCTAGTTGATTTTGCAGTAAAGCAAATTGCCTTGCTTAATCAACCATTTATGCTATTTGTCATTTGTTATCTAACTATAGTCTGTTTTATGCTAGTATAATCTATTTTATTTATTATAATTGATAGTTTAGCTAACTACTTAACTGTATACTGAAATATAACTCCGCTTGTATTAATCTAAAATTGACAAGTTTTTGGAATCTTAGAGATGAAACTTACCTTAAAATATTTGCAAAATGGCCAATTTATATAAAAAAGTAAATAAATAATATAATATAATACAATATATATATATATATATATATATATATATATATATATATATATATATATAAATAAATATAATAATGAATGGAAAAAGGTCAAAATATTCTTGTGAGAAATAAAGATTATTAAACCTCAAAACCTCAAAAAGGTCAAAATGCTTTGAATAATAACATATGGATACATTAATTATTTTTTATTACAAACTAGCAAACCCGGCGAACTCCGTTTCGCCACCAACTTATTTTCGTGAGGGATACTCACACCACGTACTGGCATCATGCAAACCATATTGGTTTGTAGCATGCTATGTATCAGAGATGGCGCTTAATTTAAAAAATGATTTTCCCTCTTTTCCTGCTTTTCTGTTGAAAATTTTCCTGAATTTAGTTTGCTATAAAGCTCACGGAGCCCGAGACCTTTTCAACGAATGCAAAACCGTGGAAATCGTTTCGTGCGTTCTGGAATTATAGCGTCAGGAAGGAAAACCCGACTTATTTTTATATTATAGATATAGATAATATTACAGAATTTATAATTTTTAAATCATTTGATGAGAGTCAATGATGACCCTTCTTCTATATGGAGAAGAGGCCTTTACCAAGCAATGTGTTGTTTAGAAGTTGATTCAATGCACTTCAGTTCATTATGAGAGTATAATATTATATTCTTATGATTTTCCATGTTTTCCTGCTTTTCTGTTGAAAATTTTCCTGAATTTAGTTTGCTATAAAGCTCACGGAGCCCGAGACCTTTCCAACGAATGCAAAACCGTGGAAATCGTTTCGTGCGTTCTGTAATTATAGCGTCAGGAAGGAAAATCCGACTTATTTTTATATTATAGATAAAATACAGATGCTCAATTACATGATTCTATAAAGAGTAAAAAGCTCTACAACCTACAATTACGACTCTAATATAAAATCAATGGACACCTTTGAAGTGTTAAATGAAATATAATCCGAGGATAGAGACACTGCGGTCATCAATAACTAAGTTAATTAACTTAAAAGCACTTGCCACTAAAGTGTACGGTGTGGAGCTTTAAAGGTTTACAGAGCTGTCTGGCTCATCTGCTCTGCTTTAGTTATTTTATTTTAAAATCGATTTAAATTTTAGTTAATTTATTAAGTAAATAATGAAATAAAAAGAATCGTTAGTGTTTTCGTATCAATTTTAAATTATTTATTAGATAATTACTTTATTCACGTAAACAGTTATTTTTGTCATGACAAAAGCTTATCTAAAAATGTGCAAATATTTGTCAGTTTGTTTTTCCTATTGATTTTATTTTCTTAAAATAGAATTTCAAGCTATTGATAAAACTTATAATATTATATTGATATTATATTGATAAGATTAAATTATTATTATTATTATATATTGATAATATTAAAACGACGCTAATAATAAAGTTAATAAACTGCGATACAGTTTTATACTAATATAGTTATTACCGTTACAGGTACTGGTTGCTATGTACTAAATATTTGAAATGATTATTATTTAAAGATAAATACAATATAAATAAGTTAACAAACTTAAAAAATAAATTTCAAAATACTTTCATTAAGTAATAAAGAAATTAGATTGTAGTTTCTCTTACAATGGTGTAAACGCGCCTCTTTTAGGTGTTTCGAATATGAACGATTACACTAGGGAACAATAATAATGGAGTAATAAATTATGATTGATGAATGCTTTAAGATACCCCGTGAACTCTCCTACCGTAATAAAAATATTTGTATTCACCTTTCCAATTGATTAAATTTTTTATATTTAATGCACTGTAGACGACGCTTTTTTTTTTTAAATAATATTTTTAATCGAAATAATTTTTTTTCGTTACGATTTTATTTTTAGTTCTATTGTTTTTTTTTTTATTACTGCAATAAAATTTGTTTGAAATTGTCTTACGAATATTATCTTTACTTATAAAAAAGTGCTAGAAAGGATAATTCTATATTTTCATTGAATATTTTTTACAAAAATCTATTATATAATGTTGTGCTTATAATATATAATATATGCTTATTGTAGTATGTCGAATAACACTTAAAAATTGTAGTTGAAATCTGCATGTCATCATAAAAAAGAAACATTTTAATATTATAATTTTCTTAGTTCTTACACTGATTTTATGGTTCGAAAAGTATTAATTCCTAGAAGTTAACCTACGATTAAAGTCCTAGACCTAGAATGACTCGGAACTTTGACATTTATTATTAAATAACAAAATAATAACAATAAATAATTATTAAAATTTAAGTTATACGTTGTTTCGTGTTAATATTACTTACTTATATTTCGGTAGTAAAATAACAATTTTAGGCTGTTTCATTATAGTACAGTTATCATTCTAAGTACTGAAAATCATAACCTAGTATATTATTGTTGGTCATAACCCTCAAAATCACAAATTAATTTAATTTATTTAAATTCTTTATTATACATTACAGTTACAAATTTTTGTGTATACAAAAAGTTACTGATTTTGACTGACTTTTTTTGTTTCAGGGTAGTAATCTACCAATAGAGTTAAACTATGTATTTAGCTCTTGTAAAGTTGTAAAATTACATGAGATATTCCTTTTATTTATTTTACAATATATACATATTTTATACGTAAGTTATCCATTATCCATCTGTTAAATAAGTGTACATGACTGGTCTCTGGTTTCTATTACCCCATAATTTAATAGCATATTCAATCCTGCGATTACTGTCATCACAGGGACACATGCGATCTCAAGAAATACCCTTCATAAACAAAATTTAATATTTATAAAGGTAATTTATTTATGTTTCTGATTTAATAACAAGAAATCAAATTTACGCAAACGTTTTGTAAATATAATAACAATTATTTATAATAACAACAGTTATCCTTTTAAATTAATTATTAAGATTTTTAAAATTAAAAAAAAAAGATTCAAAAAGAGGAGGAAATTTACTAAAAAAAGTCCCAGCTCCTAGAACTTTAGAAACAATATTTAGGTGCTCTGGCTTGCGTAAGCCATCCTTTACTTAGCCAGTACTTTGGATTCCTTATTTATATTTTTTTTAAACATATTAAATATAAAATTTAAGAAATAAAAAATTATAGGGATATAAATATAGGGATACTGGATAGATAAATGAACAATAATCCGTCCGAATAAAATTTAAATCCCAATTTTTCAATCAGTTATGCAATAGTTACTTAAAAAAAAAAAAAAAAAACTGGTTGAACATGAACATTGCGATAAGTGTGATAATTGTTAAACTATAAATTTGAGATTTTTTCTTTTCTTAAAGCAATTCTTGAAAGGTTTCAGAATAAATCTCCGTTGGAAAAATTTAAATATTTTTATTTCTTAGTTTTTTATTAATAATTTTTTTTCTATGATTAATTGAAGTTTTTTGATTTTGCAACAACTTTAAACATTATTTAAAAGCTACTAATATAGCACATGTTGCCTAGGCTATATGCCCATTCGGCATTTAGCAAAAGTTTTGGATACGGTTCCATAGGGGTGCTAGCAGGGGTGCGCGAGCGCAGCTTGAGGGTGACAGTTTTAATTAGCACTCGCAATGAGATAACTAAGCAGAATGCCTTGTCCACAAGTAAGTTAGTTAATCACAAGACTATTATCTATTGAAATCTAGAAAAGTGTTTCGGAATAAAGTTGATTCGTTGTACGTACAATTTCTCACTCTCCTCATCCGCTACACCCTCGTCGTAGAACCATGTCTGATACAGTTCGGTCAATCCGCTTCCAACTTATCTACCTATGTACCATTTTTTTTTAAATTAATCTTACTGAAATGGGTCAAATGTATTATAGTTAATTTTAAATAGGTAGTTTTATAATACCTAAATAATGTTAAGTGTCGGTGGAAAACCATCATCGCTCATTACAACTTTTGATATATAATGATCGCTTACAACAAAATATATAATTTCGTAAAACCGTTTTTATGAAAATTATGGATTGTATTATGGACGATTTTTTATATCAATAAGTGGAGTCCTGTAGAAGCAGACAATAAACAATTACGCTAGAAATTTTAATCTATTACTACAGTCTGGATTTTCATCCTATTACGAATCAAATGGCGAGTACGCTAAATATTTTTTTGAAAATAAAATTTTAAGCTCCTCCATATTTTACATTGTCCCGGTGTGTACCGCCACGTGTCTGTCGCGTGTTCTACGAGTGCAACACTAGCTCCAATTATTCACACCCAGGAGTGATACAAGAGAGTACGAATGTCTTTTACATTATTGATATTGTAAATAGTTTATCTGCCTCTTGTAAATATTAGAATTACGAAATAAAAATCTAGGATAAGATAAGATTTTAAAGAAAACTATAGTAAAAACTACAGTAAAAGGTTATTCTCTGTTTTCCCCCCTCATTGTCCCCGCGTAAATAGTTATTAAGTACACAAATTAAAGAGCCTTAAGCCAGTGTATAAATGAGGATGGATAAAAGAAAGACTTGGTATGCAGAATGAAAGTAGAATGATAGCGAGAGCTGTGTATGAAAGGGTTGAATAAAAATTACATTGTAAACACAGTCTCACACTTATGAGCGTGAGGTCTCTAGTATAAATAAATTTAAAAAAAAGAGATAGAGATACATATGTATCTATTATTTCGGTAAATTACAAAACATTAACTAGCTTTTATTAATCCCGCGTTACGAAATAATGTATTTACATTAGCAGCTTTTATATAATAAATTATTTTCTTATTTTATTTTTTCTCCACGCCCAATCATAACATTCTTGTTGACTTATTTCAGTGAATTGATAAATAATATTTACATAGTAAATATTACTAAAATATTTTAATAAAGAAAATATATTTGAAGTAACTAATGAAGTAGTAGTATTTGAAATAGACTACACAATTTATATTAAGAATAACTTGTATTTTCCTTGTAAATAGAACTATGAAACTAATTTAATACAAGCGTATTTGATGTATGTATATATATGTACACAAATTTTGTTAATTGTCAAAGTCTGTTGACAACGCGGTCTTAAATACATGTCTTGCAACGAATTTTTTTAAATACAGGTCTTGCAACGAATTTTTTATCGATTTTTTTATGACTGCTGCTAACCATGTTATCCGCAATCATATTTTTATGATGTTGATAATGCTGTCAATTATAGATTAGGTCGAATTTCGACCTTTGGGCGACCACTAGTTATTATTATTTTCTTTCAATTTATAAAGTGACTGTTACAACTGTCCCCTTGTAAGATGGAAACCAGTGGATAATCATTAAGTTTTTTTTTTCGCCCTAATTTGATTCAAATTCGTCTTGTGTTAAGTTTTGGGAGAAACAGTACAGATTTACACATCAAAGTATATATCGAGTGTCGTGCTAATTTACGACTAAAAACAAAATATTCAAAAATATAAAATTTATAGTCTATTTACGATTTGTAATAATTTAAATTTTATTTCACTAATATTATATACTGCTACTTTTATAATATACAGTTAAATTTAATAAAATTAAGATACGAATATAAAAATAATATGCAAAAAAAGTGCCGAAACCCGGGATTGAACCGGGGACCTTTAGATCTTCAGTCTAACGCTCTCCCAACTGAGCTATTTCGGCGACGAATAAATATTGCAAATTTAGAAACAATTGATGTTGGTATTGATTTAGTGTGTGTGGCTACACAAAATTATGTTACGATTGAGGGAAAGGAAGTATCGTTAATTATTGTCCTACAACCATTCGGGTGTGACAACCGTGCTGGGTTGTTGTGCTGGAACCGTTGTGGTTTCGATTCCCGCTCAGTGTAGATATTTGTATTTACACAAATGTTTGTTTCTGGTATGTATATAAGTCCTTGATGGTCTCCCCACCGTTCCTCGGAAAGCATGTAATCACGCCGCAATAAAAAAAAAAAGTCGTTTGAACAAATAAAACTTAATGATTCGCATCAATAATGCCCTTTTGTGTCATAAAGTGGATGGATTGTGGATAATCAACTAGCAATTCTAGTTATAAAAAAAAAAGACGTAACATCGTATGGGTAAATAAAATAAAATTCATTACAACATTCTAGAATAGTTCAAGGTCCCCATGGAGGAGAAGTCTGGCCTTTTCGCCGAGGCCAGCCTGTCGCCGGAAGGATCCTGTTGCCTGCAGATCCGGGACCCTCCCATTAAAACGGCTGAAGGCTCCCGCAGGGGCTTAGTACGGTATTGCACTCCCAAAGTGCTGAGTCCGACATAGGTCTAGGACTGCCACCCCGGCGTCCTGGATATCATCCGTAAATGGATTCCCCTGCGACAAAAAAAAAAGAATACTTCAAGGTAGAGTGGTTGCGTGACGTACTTTTGAAAAATCTCTTTCACTTATTAGTAATTATTCTCACTTATTAGTAATTATTCTATAGTTATCCTTTTCATAAATTTCAATAGTGTTGGAAAGATACGCTTAACACTTATCGCAAAGTTATTCAAAATAACGTAAACGTAGGTAGTTACAAAGGTAAGATTTTTTTACACACAATAAAAAACATGGTTAACGGTAAAGTAAGTCCAAGTAACTTATTTACTAAAATAATTATTTATACATCCATAATAAATATAGAAATTAAACAATTAAAAAAAAATAGAAAATTATTAACTATATTTCAAAAATAATTAATATTCAATAATAATTCAAAACGTAAATAAATAACTGTTTACCTGTACTAAAATGTATAATTTTAAGAAGTTCGTTTTAAATATTTATCAAAAATATCGATATTTATTACTAGCTACTATCACACTATCACATCACGCGTCATGTTTCCCGCGCGCCCCTCGCATTCATGCATTCATGCATTATATATAATTATATATTTTTATTATTGTCTCCATTTAGATTTTAATCTTATTATCTGCACTCAAACGGCGTCTTTTGAGTCTGTGGAACAGACGGAACAAACATCCTCTGTTTCCAGCTCGCGACTACCGTATCTGCGAGTGTCTCTCCATTAGGGATGATCAATATTCATCGATGTTTCATAACCATCAAGTTTAAACATCGATGTTTTTCTAATATCGACCATGCCGAATCTCCATAAATATATTTGAAATAACAGAATATAGTACAGTATCTATTGGCGGTTATCTGTGGATTTAACGTATCTGTATCACAATCAAAGACTAGAATATAATCTTTATATCCTAAGCTACTTAGATAAATTCGTAAAACGTACTATCCTTACACATCTACATTTATATTTACTGAACAAAAGCCTTATATTAGAAAATTGTTTAAAGATCACAGAAAATGAAATGTAAAATAATTCATTTTAACATTTTTAAACAATTCTTCTGAAAAAACACTAGAATATTTATGTTAGGTACTAACTTATTATTAAATTATAAACAAAAGTTCTGGCATATAGAGTTTTGACTATAATTATTAAAAATTATATTAATAATAATCTTTGTTACATTTAATTGAGGGTCCTTTATACTAAGACCCGCTACGCTCGTAGCCGTTCCTCTTAGAAATAATTACTTCCCAGAACATGATTAGAGTACATAATAATTTGATATAAACAACTTTATGTAGTAATCATTGCAGTGTTAATCCTCTCCGAGTAATACATATATTTTTGAAATAAAATACGTTGTAAACAAAACTTGAAGCAGAAATTAATGTAAACGTCTATAATTGCGCCCAAGGTTCTATTCGATTGATTATATTGATTTAGCTATTTGTTCTTTATCGGTCCGGATTAATATATATAAAACCTATATTAAATTAAACCGCCTTAAGGGACGACATCTCGGTTTCTTGATCTAGATATCTCTCTCGGTTGTACGTGTTGAGTTTAGCTACCAAGTAGCATTAATTATTGTTGTTATGAGTTTTAATAGTCATTGAAGATACGAGTCCTTCTTCTTTATAATATTAACATTTTCTGTAAACTATTTATATTATTTTTTAAACCCATAGACCTGTCTAAAAATAAAATATTTTCATTGTCACCATATCAAACATTGGTTTCGAAAATCTCTGATAGACAAGATTAAAGATGATGATGAACAAGATTTAAAAATGTCTTTGATATTTATCTATCAATTACTCAGGAGTGTAAGGTTTAGGTCGGTATCAAAAAGTTTTTATCGTTATTATTTTAAAATAAAAACAAAAGTCAGTTTTATGTATTCGAAAATTTGTACTGAAATTAAAAAAAAAAAATAGAAAATAAAAGAAACGGAGTATTATGTTTCCGGATTTGAAGAAGCCAGACGAGACTGGGCCATCATTGAATTCGGACGCTATTGAATCTTATGAAGAAGTTGTGATAAAGCTAATAGTCAACCCTTTATTAATTCTTAAAATACAGTGCTTATGTTATTATGACTGAAGTTATTGTAATGGAATAATATTAAATGGAAATGAAAATATGTAAAGAATAAATAATATTATTTCTTATTTCTTCCGTGAAACAGCTTTGCTGTGTTTCGGAAAGAAGGGCAAGACAGGCAGTGTAATTACTGGCACCGAGACTTAACATCATATGTCTCAGGATAGGCAACACATAAATGGGTTAGCTGGGCTAGTTCCAGGTAAACTAGTTTATGTTCATGGGCGACGTCGACCACTTACCATCAGGTGGCACGTCTGCCAGTTTGCCTATTCAACTAACACATTAAAAAAAAAAAAAAAGAAAAAAAATATCCAACAAGGTGGGTTTTATTACAGGAGTCATGATATTAAAAAAAAAAAAAAAAAACTTTAGTTTTGAAAATAGGGGTAAAGAGAAATATTTCACTTTCATGTATTATAAAATAATAATAAAAACAATATATGTTATATATACACTTAAATCCTATAAGTTCTTTTATTTACCGATGTTAGTTTCACCTATGTTTATACCTCCTATTACGTTCCAAATTGCCTGAAGTTTTTGTTGCCCTCGACAAATTCAACAAAAAAATTTAAGCACAAAAAGATCTTTAGAATCGAAATTCCTTTGTTACAAAATATTAAGTTAAGTTGTCGTCCGTTACATTTTTCTAAACTAATTTCAGTAACTTAATATAACTAAAATATAACGTTTTTCAGATTGCCCCCAATTAGGTAGATAAGCGGTAGAATGCAAGTTGAAAATTTAAAATGTGCGAAAACGTTAAATGAAAGGTAAAATGTATATAAAACTGCTGCCGCTTAATATAAATTACTCCATCAAATTCTATTGTTACGTCCGACTAGAGCTCGAGAGAAACCGCGTATTTGTTTGAGTAATGATTTATGATTCGCATTAGAAGCCGTTCAGGCGTAGAGTGGAATAGAGGATGCAATTTTAACCCCACATACATATAAGCCATATGAATTTATAGGTTTCTAATCTTTATGATGTTGGTAATAGAAGCCACAATCTAATGGTAATGGAAGAATATTCGCGTTCGCACAGTCCGAGGTGCCACAAGCACGCCACTGACCGCACACTAGCAAAGATAGTTGTTATTACTCAAAGTCATGTATGAAAGTAAACAAGGAGGAAAACGAGTTGGTCCATAGAGTTCAGTAAGCGCATTACTCATTTGTCACTGAAATGGTTTTCAGAATAAAGTTTTTATATGTTGATTTGCTTTACCTGGAAAATATCGTTATAGTGACATATATAATTTCTTATTTAATTAATTCTTTTTTTTGTGACTTTTATATTATTAAGATTAGAAAATTATCATGAAAAAAATGCAAGCAAGTATTATCTAATATAAATTTTAATAGTTTTAATGATATTCCCTATAACTTTGATAAGTTTAAAATGTTGCAATTCCATATGCAAAAAATTTAATTATATTTATTTAAAAAAAAAGAACTAATTGTAATCATGTTACCTACATAAAAGTTTTCGAAGTTCTGAAGTTAAAGCCGAGGCTGCAGTTTTATTATCATAAAAGCACCGAGAGACGTGTAATTTTTAACAGCAATATTTTGCTTTGGTATAAGTGAGGGAAGTTTAGTAATTAAAACTTGTTCGTTAGCTATAACGCTAAAAAACAAACATAAAAAATCTAATTTTTATAATAGGAAAGGTTAAGATTACTTTCAATTTATATTATAGAATTTATATTATATTTATTCTTTAATATAAATGACTCATTTCAATTAAAATAATAAAATATTTTTGCATCGTAATGTCAAATATGTATTTTTATTATAACTTTTTTAAGCTCTCACGGTCATTACCCCTATTATGAGAAGTAAAACGGATATTGGCACTATTGATGCCATGGTCCCCCAGACCACTACAATACAATACAATCATTGTAGGTAACTGTGACAGTGATAGCACCATCGCTTGCAAATTATTTACTATACTTAGACATGAAAACAACAAAAAGACTTTTTGTTAAAACGCTTGCCACATCACTGTCCCACGAGTCAAAGTTGCAAAATTAAAAGTACCTACTTACGTACAATGAGCCAAGTGTCAAGATCGGCAAGCAGTTAAGGAATCTATTATCTTAGCACAAGTGAAAGCCATTAATTCTAATTTATAATAATAATGTATAATTCTATGCTATGTCTTTAATGGAAATATCAATAAACGAAAATAACAAGTAATATCATAGAATTATGAATAACACATCTAAGTAAGGGAAGCAATTTATATAAAATTTTCCCAATATTTTGTATATTTTTGTGAAATATGATACATAATTGAAGTGACGGGCGGCAATCTTCTGGAACAAGCCTGAAACAACAAAATGTTCGAAGAATGGAAGTTTTCAACTTTCAACACATAATCTAAAATAGCACTTAACCTTAATGTAAAAGGCGATTAATTCTCGAGAGACGTTTTAATGCTTTTGTCACTCGAAAAGTCAAATAGGTGAGGGGTGACGTTGAGGTTCACGAGCTTTCTTTACGATTTTAATTTCTTTTCATTACTCATGGATACTTTTTACATTATTTATTTGTACCTACTTATAACAAAACAATCAATTATCTAGTATTTCTATTAATACGTATGGGTTTTGCTACAGAACTAGCTGATTTTACATCAGTTTAGATATAATTAGCTTGTTCACTATAAATCTTGTAATTGTCATTCAATTTTAAATTTTATATTACATTGACAATAAGTTACAATTTGACATCTAAATTCGAAATCGGATAATGAATGTAACATTAGATACTCTCTGAAACAAATGGCCACTGGCGCTATGAGGCATGATGTGTGCAATCACTTCATGGTTGAACTGTTAAATACTAATATCGTATCATACAAAGGATACATTGTGATCAAGACTACCATTTAATTATACTAATTATTATTTTAAACCGACTTTTAGATAATATAAAAAAAAAGTTTATCAAATCTAAATAAACGACATGTGACCTACTTGTTTTATACTCTTTCATCTTTGATCCGTAGGTGGACATTTTTTTATAATGAAAGATTTACTTAATATAAAAACTCTTTGGCAAAAAAGGGATTCCTAAGCTAATAGCCTATTTCTCTTAATGTTTCAAATAATTTAATTACTCAGAAACCTTAGTACCAAAAAATTAGAATAAGGTCGTCTATTCCTAAGGTGGCAATCTTATGCCTGTGTTTTAGGTAACAGCCGACTGATTAACAAATTTGTATTTGTTTAAAATTATTTATTAATATATAAATATTGAAACCATACTTGAGGCGGGATTCGAACCCACGACCCTGAAGCAGAAAGCATAGTTATTGCTAGCTGCATCAAAGGTCAAAACATAATTGTTCAAATTTCGATTGAATATAATATGCAAAACAATGTCAGAGTTTAAAATGCTGATAAGTAAAATTACGACCATTTTTTTAATTTTTTTTTTTTATGATAACCTGTGAACTAAATGTAAAAGTAGTACAGTATTTATTATTTGTTATATTGTTTTTTACATTAGCTATATTATCTATAGCTTGTATTTTTTATAGATATTATTGAAGATAGTTTTATTTATTTTTTTCTTCTTTCATTTTCAAGCTTCATTATTGATTATTACATTTTTAAGATTTACAGAGTGGACTGAACTTCTCCACTGCAGATTGACAGATAATTTCTCTACCAAGAGTAACGATCGCTATCAGATGTCTATGATAACAATTGGGATCGAGGGCTTTACGTGCTCTCCGAGGCACGATGAGTAGACCCACAAGGACATATTAAAAACAAGCATTTGTGTAAATACAAATATATGCCTTGAGCGGAATCGAAATCACAAGCGCCGGCGTTAAGACGACTCTACCACACACACACACACACACATACACATACACACACACACTCACACTAGCACGGTTGTTACACCTGAACGGTAGTAGGACATTAACGATATTTCCTTTCCCTCAATCGTAACATGATTTTGTGTAGCCACAAACACTAAATCAATACCAACATCAATTGTTTCTAAATTTGCAATATTTATTTGTCACCGAAATAGCTCAGTTGGGAGAGCGTTGTCCCCGGTTCAATCCCGGGTTTCGGCAATTTATTCATAGTTTAATTTTATTATATCATATAGTATATTATAGTATTAGTTAAATCAAATTTAAATTACTCGTGTTGCTTAAACATTGTAATTAAACCCTAAAGTTTATACTTTGTTTCTATTCGTATTAGGATATTTTGATTGATTGATTCATTGATTTATTCAGCATGCTGATGTAAACGTATTAAAATCTTTTTAAACCTTTTAGGGTATAATACTACCCCCACATCAGCCGTTGGAGGTCCACTGCTGAACTTAGGCCTCCACTATCTTCGGTTGGCAAGCGCAGTATACATATTGTGTATATCCTACGATATAGTGACGTTGCTGCCCATCACCATCATGGTTTGTGAACAGTTGTTCGCACCACTATGGCCTTAGTCGCCTTTTACGACAAATAGGCAAGAAATAAGTTGGGACTATTTCTCTCTACCGGTCACCGCATAGCAAATTATATGATATTAGGCGAAGGATATGGTATTTCCAGTTTCATGTTATTATTGCTAACTTCTCTGTACAGTCAAACAATTTAATTTAAGGGATTCAAAGTAAGTGCTACGCCTTTCCTCTATAACAGTGTTATAATTTTACTACAATACTCTATAATTTTACTATTTATTACTCAAATATGACTTCAATTTGAGTTTGGAACAAACATGATGTATATTATTTAACAAAAGGAAAAGAAATTAATAACACAAAATTGTACTGTATATCCGAATTGTAAAAAATGAGCTTAACTGAATCAGCTTGTAAACAACCAACTGCTGTTCAATAGCTTCTTCTCCATATAGAAGAAGGTTTGAAGCTTAATCCCCCACGCTGCTCCACTGCAGATTAGCGGATAATTTTCGTATTATGAGTAACGTTCTCTATCAGACTTATATAATAACTAGCGGCCCGCCCCGGCTTCGCACGGGTATTTAACTAAAATTTCAAAAAATATAAATTTATATTTTTTATCACCTACACCTGCGTCAATACTGGAAAATATTTTATAACAGACGGATTGGTTGTCAAACATGTGTCAAAATAAATTTTAATTTAAATCAAAATCACTATGGAGTATTTATATCAAAATAATTTTCTCCCCCCTTTTAACATCGTTAGAGGATGAATTTCGATAAAATACGAAACACGTCTTCAACCGATTCTGTTAAAGAATATTTATGCGAAATTTGAAGTAGATTGGACCAAGGAATCATGTTGTCGCATACAAACTTTGCCCCCCTTTTTCACCCCCTTAGAGGTAGAATTTCGTAAAATCCGTTCTTAGCTGACCTCTACTCGGTAAAAGGAATATTCCTACTAAATTTCAAGTCTCTGCGCCTTATAGTTTCAGAGATATCGTGATGAGTCAATGTATACGTGGAAATCTCTTATATATATATATATATAGATAACTAGGACCGACTGTTTTACGTGCTCTTCGAGGAACGGTGGGGAGATCCATAAGGACATACACCCAGATCAGAAACAAATATTTGTACAAATACAAATATCTGTCCCGAGCGGGTATCGAACCCGCGACCGCTGGCGTTATCAGATAAACATAAATATTGTATTTTGTATAAAGCAAAAAATATGTTAATCGTGATATTTTGAAAAAATCGTATGAAATATAAAGAATTGTTATTCAAATTCAAATCACTCGTAAAGCAAGTAGCGCTCGAGACACGGTAATTGGCTCTCCTGATAAAGAAATATCAAACATTAGCTTTACCAAATTGAATTTTTCATCGATACTCACGAATTTACCGTTATTTTCCCTTCTGGTTATTTGAATATTTTGATTAGGGATCGTAATAAATAATGTTTGATTTATCGTATTTTGTGTTGTACTTTATTCGTGATTTCGTATGGTGATAACTTAGTTTGCATTTTTCGATCGGGATATTGTGTAAGTACTTAATGCAAAGATGGTTTTTTTTTTTGTATTAGTCTGAGAAGTCTATCTGTATCAGCCTGTAAACTACCCACTGCTGAGCGATGGCCTCTTCTCCATATAGAAGAAGGGTTGGAGCTTAATCCACCACGCTGCTCCACTGCGGGTTGGCGTGAGAAGTCCATAATTATGATCATTGTTTCGCGTTAAATGTTATTAAAATGTATTTTGTCAGTCAATCATAATATAGAGTTAATAAAATAGAACTAAATAGCACTAGAGTAGCAATTACTTCTACTTCTCTACTATTAAACTTTTTAGGCTTAAACACTTGTCGGTTTTCAAACATATTTTTTTAAAAGACTAAAGCCGTTAAAATTATCGTGTTATAGGTATTCTCCAATTTTTTTTCATCTTAAGACAATATTATTAACGAAAATTTTATAAAATGCGGTTTGAAATATTGTCAAGTTACTTGTCTTAAGTATGTCATTTTCAATGTTTTATTAATAAGCAGCCATGTTATTTTTTATCGTTTATTAATTACTACTATTTTTAAAATGTGATTATAATAATGGTGGAATCATAAATTCATACGAACTCATACGGTAAAACCGTATACCATAGTACAATAGAACATCATTGTTAATAAGTTCAGTTGGTTATCCAGAATTAAAATAATAATACACATTCAGTGTTCATTTAATTATGCATCAACATTGATAATATACGAGTATATTTTTATTATTAATTGTTATGTTTATAACATCTTGGCAACTATTTTAAGTAATTATTTTGAGTATATTATTCTTTTAAGAAGCATCTCTTACATAAATATTACTTTTGCTATATAATAATAAGGATGTTATAATATGATAATTATGATTAGGCACTTCTGAGATCCGACTTAATACAATTTTTGTAATAGGGGATAGTCGACCACTGAAGCGTCGCCGTAGTATACCCCGTCCAGCTATACCACTTTGTATAAAGCCAACACGTAATTGAACAGGCGTCCGAGAATACAAAGAATCACGGCACCAATGCGTAGTCGCATATTGTAAACAACGAGTTCATTTCAATTGTGACTAATTTTTGCACTTCATTCCAGGTATATAGCAACGAAATTCTCATTTGGCAAATTACTGTCATTCTAGTCTTTTTCTATGTTCTCGTCCTAAGGACAACTCGTAAGCATTATTATTATAATATAGGTATGTTAATATGATAATATGTAATATAGTGTAACTTCAGACACGCTTTTTGTTATTTATTTAAACCACAAGTCGTCAGATTATGTTTAGATCAATTAAAACGTAGAGAGGATGAGGCTGCCTAAAAAGTTAACTGAACTCGGTAAATTACCAATACATTAAATATAGAAACATTAAAAAATACAAACAAGGTAGTAAGTATAATTTTATTAAAAATAACATTTTCGTTACAAAGTTACTTGATCCCGTCAACTTCAGACTCACTAATTCAGCTTTTAAGTAACAGAGTACGAAGTCGCTAGCTCAGCAAATGCGACGAAACTGCAGGAATAAAACAAAAAGTTCCTTCACAATCGTCGGTTGGACTAATTATGAAGTTCGGTTGCATCGTTACTATCCAGTTAAGGAGTTCGTTAGTGAAACTCGGTTAGCAGTCACTTGCTGATTGTCGATGAAAGTGAGACGGGATATTTTAAGTGACAGGAGTAATATTGAAGATTAAATCTCTCGTGAAATCTCAATCAAATTTTTGAATATTCTCGTGACAATATTTTTATTACATTATCTTAAAAGAACTGAAGTACATATATTTATTAGATGACCTGCAAAAATAACTCTAAAATACTGCATTCATAAAAATTTAATAAAATAAAATGTATTTTGATATCGATTGATAACAAGATAACACACAAATTATAGCAAAAATCGTTTTTAAATACATCGATCGTGTCATGAAAACTGTGGTAGTACTAAACTTTGTCTATAAACCATAGAAATAAAATGTTAGTACGACTCCAATAATGATTACCGGATGTAGGGTATACTCTAATTACTTGGTTCGCTAAGTGGTGTTAGTGGTGGTAATTTTGAAACGGGTACAGAATACAAATGGAGGCGAACCATTGAATCCGCGATATCGGAGTAATATCGTTAAACAGAAATAACCTCTTTAAAGCGAATTATCCGTATTTTATGTAGAACAGATAAAAGGCTTCGTGCTATTAACTATTTTTAACGGGGTAATACTCGTTAAATATAATATTTAAATATTACACAACAAATTATTGATCGTTGGAATGTTTATAAGAGATTACAGTTCAAAAATTGTTATAATGGAATTAACTTTTTCGTAGTTCTTATTATTGTGGATTTAAAAAATATTTAATTAGCATTTAAGTTAGAAAAAAACAAAGAAAGAAAATGATTTATATCGAAACGATGTTGTCTAACATTTCGTAATACAAATTACAAACATTGTCTGTATTTTGTAGTTAATGGATTATTTAAATAGAATTTTGTTTACAATTTACAACAATACAATATAATTATATGTGTAAAATTCAATCAATCAATCAAATCTATCAACTGTTTTAAAATAGATGGATTAAATTGTACCCACTTTTTTTTTTGTTGAAGTAAAGAATGCTTTTAACTTTAGTAGTAGAATTTTAGGAATAGCAGTCTTATTTAAATAAGTCTAAAGACCTTCACAGTTTTCAAAAACTGTATACACTCATAATTAGCAATGTCAGAGGCTAAGCTTTGTCGATAATACAAACTGTGTAATATCTCCGTTCAGTAAGATTTACTGGATCTCATCATTTTTATTAGTATCAATAATTGCATTTGAAATTGATTATCTAAATTGATGAAAAAATAAGCAAAAAAAATAAATTCTTTACTAGTAGTTTTGATTAAAAAAAAAAGTGTGTGTGTGTGTGTACTGTGTACTTATGTACGCACGTAAGAAGTTATACTTAACGATGCGCCCAGTTTATGGGTAGTGCGGGCCCGCGCCATCGCTAATTTTCACTTACAAGCTTGTAGCGTAACGTAATTGGTAGCAACTAGCGACATATGGTGGTTATAGAAATAAGTTTTAATATCTTACAATTTTATGTTACATTTTTAACTTTTTATTTTATAAGTAAATTAATTAATTATATTTTAAATAAATATAAATCTGCAATTTATAAATACCAAAATGTTGACTAGCTAACTTCAAGGTGTAGTACAACTTCAAAAAAACCAGCGTCACGTGATGTTTCCAATACAAGTATTGACCGCGCCCAACGTTGCTTAACTTCAGTGATCGGACGAGAACCGGTCTATGGACGTTGGCAATGCGTTCGTTAAATAGCTAACTTCAGGGTGTTGGATTCTCGTGACGGTGTGCGTGCGCATCGTAAATAGTACTCTTTTAATTTTTCCTTAACACGCCAAAAGAAGTATAGCTTCAATTTTTTTTTTATATAATTATTTACAAAGGAACTCCGGTTCCTTGTTACCAGTGGAGTTTTTTTTAAGTAAAACTTTACGCAAGCTTCACTTGGGTAGAAAGCTGGTGAATGCCTGACGAGAGCGTTACGAAAAGTGTGATCGGAAGAGGCGAACGATAGTTGAGAGGAAGCTATAAGTTAGTGAAGATAAAAAGAGAGAGAGTTACGTTTCGTATATTACTGTAGGGGCAAGAGAGAGAGAGAGAGAGATGCGAGCACACATTTTCTTTCTCTCTTTCTCTCATAGTCAGTTAAGTTTCGTATATCCATTAAATATTTAAAGTATAATGATATCATATTTAAAGTATAGTTATAATTTAATTAATGTATTTATTATGTTACTAGCGGCCCGCCCTGTCTTCGCACGGGTATTTAACTAAAATTTCAAAAATTATAAATTTATATTTTTTATCACCTACACCTGCGTTGATACTGGAAAATATTTTATAATAGATTGATTGAGTTCTCAAACTGCAAAAAGCACTAAGTATTGATATCAACTTCGAAGCAATTAACTTTCAACCCCCTTTTAACACCGTTAGGGGATGAATTTTGATAAAATACGAAACATGTCTTCAATCAATTCTGTTAAAGAATATTTATGCAAAATTTGAAGTAGATTGGACCAAGGAATCACGTTATCCAATACAAACTTTGCCCCCATTTTTCACCGTCTTAGGGGTAGAATTTCGTTAAATTCGTTCTTAGCTGATCTCTACTCGGTAAAAGGAATATTTATATCAAATTTCAAGTCTCTAGGTCTTAAAATTCTAGAGATATCGTGATGAGTGAGTGAGTGAGTGACCTTTCGCTTTTATATATTAAGATTACAACTTAAATAGCTATAACCATCCAATTTTGTACAATCAACAAACAAATAACGACCAAATATTTTAACAACAAACAAACAACCAAGACCTTAGTACATTAAGGTATTAAATGCAAAAAAAGCGTTTTCTTAAATATGGGCGAGGGTCATTCTTTCGGCCGAAGTTTTGGACAGCGCGATTCAAAAAATTATATTTTTTATACTGCGCTATCTTGTAACGATTCGTTAAACCAGCTGTTAATAGATGGCGTTGCACAAGGTACCTATTTCTATTTTCTTAAATATTTATTTTTAAATTTAATTACAATGAAACAAAAACTAAATGTTACTGTGAGTTATGTATAATTTTTATGTATAAAAGTTATTTACATTACATTACAAAAGAATTTTTTTTTATTAATAACTATGTTAATGAAAAAAAAAAAGTATTTTCATATATTATATTATATTATATTCAAGTCAGATATAAATTTTTTATTATCAATTTATATGTTCAAAATTATGCAACTCTTACGAAACGCTTATTATCGAAATTTTTATAATCTATGAGCAATACATATAAATGTCGTTTATCATACAAAATTGTTCATAAATCATTAAAAACATTTGTATTATCCATGCATCATCATACAGGAAGTCGTTTACGAGCGTGAAGCCGCGGGCAAAAAATTAGTTATTTTATTGCTTTACTGTATAAATTGATATTAAAATGATTATAATGTCATATATACATGATTTATAATGTAGATATTTAGTATTTCTATTACGAGACAAAGATACTGTAAAGACGAATATTACGCGTAGAAATATTTATTAATTCAAGAGATGACCATGTCTTCAACTTTGTTTTACACTTATTTCGATATTTGAAAAAGAACTCCTACTAGTACTATTATCATATACAAATAATATCAGTAATTTAGTTCGTCTGAGAGGTCAAACGGGGTCAGGTAATCAAACATTGACTGATGACCAAGATGGTCCAGTGAACAGAACACGAATCGAAACCGAAGAGCGTGGGTGGGCTAGCACCGCTTACTTATCAAAAGCTTAATTTCTTTAAAATTTACTTCGTATTCGGTGAAGGAAGGCATCGTAGTTAAACCTGTATGTTTCCATAGAATTTATTTTTATAGAATTTAGATATGTAGATATTTATTTATTATTATATTATTTAGATAGTATTTAAGTTGCAACATAATTATTTAAATATCCCGCTTGCTGTATCAGCCTGTAAACAAACCACTGCTGAGCGAAGACCTCTTCTCCATATAGAAGAAGGGTTGGAGCTTAATCCATCACGCTGCTCCACTGCGGGTTGGCGGATAATTTCTCTACGATGAGTAATGATCGTTATCAGATGTCTATGATAACAACCGGGACCGACGACGGCTTAACATGCTCTCCGAGGCACGGTGGGTAGACCCACAAGGACATATACCCAGACCGGAAACCAATATTTGTACAAATACAAATATCTGTCCCGAGCGGGAATCGAGCCCGCGACCGCCGGCACGTCGTTCGAGGCGACTACTCGCACCACTACACCAGAACGGTCGTCTGTATATTCCGCTTGGGCAAAGCTTTTTTTTTCTAGTTAAAACAATTAAAACTTAATTCCCTACATTACTCCGCTATGGAATTGACATGATGATTTCCTGTCGATTTACTTTTCTATTTAAATCTGGGAACAAGATGATTAAAAATAATTTTATCATTGTAAAACTTAAGCATAGTTGTCCATGTTTGAAACTTTTAAGTTTCAATGTATTGAGTACTGATTCATGTTAGAGATTAAATACATGGCTAATACCTTGGAATAAAATCTAGTTATATTTACGTTTATTTTGTAAGGAATTATATATATTTACACTAACAATCTTAAATTTTAATTAGATGAACACACCGAGTACTGATCACTCCTCACATACATACATATTTCACGAGGTAATTTTACTTCATTACGATAACGGTGTTATATAGCCACTTTCCTTAACTGACGTCTACTTTAAGTGATATACGTTGTGTTCAGAATACTAAGGGTAACCTTATCATATACATATATATACATGATAAGGTTACCCTTAGTATTTTATAGTTATATATAGTCTTAGTATATATATATATATATACTTTTTTTACAGCAAAAAACCTCAGTTTCAATATTCGGAGACAATGTACTCGTAGTTACAGTGTTTTGTTTTTTTTATTTACTAATCATTCATATCATTTCTCGCATTTGTCCATCACTTGCTTTCTGCATACTAATTCTTTCTTTCATTCATCGCCTTTTATTATCTAATCTTTCCCTTCCTATTTATAAATTTTAACAGACTACTAATTAAACAGTAAATAAATAAGTAAATATTTATCAACTATTTTCAATTTTGAGCAATGAATGTATAGAATTTTATATTGTTTAAAAATAATATATTATCTTACATTTTTGTTAATTGTTGTAAACAACCTTCTTGTTCCTTTGGTTTATTACGGTTAATAAATGAGTAGAATTCTTCTGTTTTTTTTTTTTTAAATTATACAATTTGTTAATTATTTTTTTAAGAATTTTCTTATTACTCTATTGTAATTATTACTAGTCTTTATTTCTAACTTATAAGTTAGTTGTTAGTGCTAGCATCTATTTATTATTTTCTATAACATATAAGTTTTTGTGTTAATTTAATACAATTTGCAATCATTCGCATACATATATAAAGCAACGGTTAAATTACATTTTTAATGTTTTACTAATATATGGAAATTTTAAAATTTAAGTTTTATTATATTTGAAATACATATAATGTAATTAATAACTGATTCTTTTAAACAATATTTTAATAAATCTTATGTTGTAATAAATCTTGTGTAACATTTTTAATGCTATTGAATGTTACGATAATTTCAACATCTTAAAAAAATGTCTTCAATAAAATTTAAAAAAATTTAAATTTAAATACACTGTCTGAACAACCATTTCAATGTATCACTATCATAATAAATCTAATAATTAAAGTAAAGCTTTTTACATTAGTCAATAGATTCCTTATTACTGAAAATTACCATTTTTTGTATACTTATATTTATAATTTCAATTAATATACTATTCAAGTGACCAATGCTAAGTATCGATATCATGCCAATGCAATAATTATAATGCCGTTTCTTTTTGTTCTTCATTAAACAATATTTTTATAATCTTTTAAATGGCCAATCTTTAATATATACCTACTCGTAATTTATATATTATGATTTTTTGTATATTAATATTATTTTGGTTTTCTAAAAAAAAAAATATATAACTTCTATGAGTGTTTCAATTTGTTAATATATCAATACATTTGCATTGATACTTGGTTAAACTACACTCTTTCGGAAGTATACAATTTTAGAGTAGCAAATAATTTTAATTTTATATTTTAAGTTTTTCAACTTTCATTTAATTAATACTTAATGTTTTAGTGGCCATTTCTATAATACTATTATAATACAATAAGCATACATGCTTAAAACTTCGGTAGTCATCATTTATTATCATGGTAATACCACAATTAAGGTTCAATTTCTAAAATTAATATTATTATCTTCTTCTTTTCTTAAATATTTTATTATACAGTTTGTATTGGTTAAAAACTTATTATGACTCATATAAACGATCGTATAAAAAGTGAACTGTTTTTTATTTAGTATTCAATGAAAAAATGATATATAAGTTGTAAATAAATTGTTAATAGTATATTGTTACTTGTAATTAATCTTTATAATTTAAGTAAAAAAATATATTTGAATTAACGAGTGCTAAAAAATGTTAATTTATCGAAAAAATTGTAATTAATTGAATTGACTCCTTTGTTACAAAATAATGATAATTCAGTGATAATAATGCAATTCAATTCATAAAAGTATGCAATTTGTTATCAATGTTGTTGTTGTTTTAAAATTTTATTTATCCGCCTATTGGGGAGGTATAAGCAAAAAGCAAAAAGCCTAAAGCAAAAGACTATAGTCCATACAGCCTACTCTAAATTTGTTTTTTTATCAATGTTTTTTTAGGACGTTATCACGAAACTAAAATTATCGTCCGTAAACCGACTTTACAGACAACCAATTTTTTAAATTCAAAATTGCTTTTAAAGACATTCTTAAATAAAATTAATATAATTATAATAATAATACCATTCCGCATGACGAGAACCTCGTGAAAGCCGAAACAGAGAAAAACCTTAAATATCTGGATCTGACGCACGAGATTGTCGACATGTGGGGTGTTGATTCGACTGAAATCATCCCTATAGTTATATCTGCCAACGGCTTGATCCCGGTTTGCCTCGCTCATCATCTGAGGCAGCTGGGTATCCGTGACGGTTCGCTCGCAGCCAGGATGCAGAAGGCGGTATTGATGAACTTGGCTAGGATTGTCCGCCGATTTCTTAGCCTAACCCCCGGCCGTTTTATCTCCTTGCCGCGGCTGCCGGGGCGTAATCCTCCACCCGCTTATATTTATCTATGTAAGTTAATGTAAATTTATTATATGCTTTATATAACTAATGTATTATATTATATATATTTATATGTGTATATTTATATATTGAACGGGTGGAGTGTAGCAATTACGAAAATAATAATTTTGATACACATTACTAAAAGTGTGAAATAATTGTGACAGTAGTTCAAAGTACGAGTATTTTTATTTCTAAAATATAAAGATAGCAAAAGTAATTTTTTCAGTGGATCTATTAAGTTTAGCTCCGTGTATTGAAGGCTTCGTTTTAAATCCTGTGATATCTTTTAGTTTATAAGTGCTTCTATTTGTAGAAGAATCGGATTAGATCGATTTTTATAAAACTTTGTAATGACATAGGGGCTGATGATTATTGAAATCATGTTCTGATTAAGTCGACCGTTGATGTACGCTTACTTATTATTATTATATTCTAGAATTTTACTCGTTATTAGATTTAGTGCGTGAATGTATGGAAAATTACACTTGGTAATAAGGGTCTCATAACGGAATCAGGAAGGAGATGGGAATTCTGCAACTCTTTCTACCTGAGTAATTAACTTCACTAGTTATATACAATACGCGTGGTGATAAGGATCTTCTAATTTACTTTCACAGGTTCTTCTCCAGGTATGATCTTAATCAACAGTAGAATTACTCAATGCTTACCACCAATTATCTCGATTTTTGGATAATTTGATTGGTTTTTATGAGATTTAGCAAGACGTATATTTTTATTCATTATTTTGTACATTTGATCCATTTGTACTTATTAAAACCAATTTGATATCTAATTTTCTTTCCACGTACTAAATTTAATGGAAACAATATGCATGCAAACAATTTGCCATATCAATAAGTTCCAACGCTATTCAAGAAAATTAAGCTCTCTAAATGAATGAATTCATATTTCATAAAGCAAATTGAATATCTTCTGCGTAGTTTGTTGAAAGTGTAGATGCGTCCGGAAAATTCATTTCCGGTCACGTACCGACTTCTGTTAGCTTGACTTTAGATCTGATACTTCACTTGCCATTATTGGCTATGAGCTGAATTGAAAATATATTTATAACTCTTAGGTTGAGTAAAATTCTTAGAAATATTATAAACGTGAAAGCTTGTGAGGACGGATAAATGGAAGTTATAATGTTTCATTATATTTTTTCATGTTGAATATACGAGTATATACGTGGATGAGAAACGTTCCCTTTGTTGTTCGTTGGACGTCAATCACAAAATAATACTACATCACAGTCACGATGTCTTACTGTTTTATAGTAGAAAGACGAAGAGAGAATAAGATTGTGACGTTTGTCATCAACAAAGTAGATATCAGATGAATTTACCTAGAGTTTTTGAGAAAAAAACCGCTTAGCAAAATATGAGAGTCAACAGCTATTGTTAAAAAAAATACGATTTTTTTTTAATAAAACATAAATACATTATTAATATAAATTGTTATGGATGTAAATTAATTTATACTTTTAATATCTTTGACGAAAAGTTATTCAAATCATATCTAGTTATAGATGTTTTTCTAAAAACTCCCTGAATTAATGTAGAAAAATTTCTTAATGCTAGTTTTGTATTTAAGTATTATAATGTTACAAAATATCAGTAAATTACGGAAACCTTTTTTTCTGATAAATGTCCATTACAGATATAATAACACTGAGTTCTTAAATTAAAGTTCCTTATTTATTTATATTTAATAATAATGTAAATATAGACCATCAACATATAATACGTATGTATAAGGAATAAGCAAAAGATTAAATAAGTTTCATTTTATTCTATTAAAGAGGACATCAATTAATTATTAAAATAAAAAATGCGATAAAGAAATAAGTAAATTACTTTAAAAACATAAAAGTATGTGTATTAAATATGCAGCCCAGCCTAATAAAAATCGGGAGCAGGTGTCCATCCAATATATTTCTATAGATTTAAATGCAAATCTATTTCTTTTACATGTAAAATTGTTTCACCAGCTCATAACTTTCCTTAGAAAGTATATAAAGGGACTTATATACATATATACATGTAAAAACATAACTCCTTTTGGGCTTTACTATACCGAAGCAAAAAAAAAAAAAAAACAACATTTTTATTATCAAACAATCACAATGAAACCTTAAATATTCGAAGGTATTTACCATCATTCTATTTGATCTTGATTTAACGATATGCGTAATAAAAATATGAGGAACTCTATAGTTGAACGAAATATAACCCTGCGGAAACATAAAACCAGGGGAGTATTCTAAAAGTACACGAAAAAGGGTGCGATATCAGGATGTTTACCTTCCGGACTCTATATAAATGTCTCCAGTGGATTTCGGTTTGTGAAACTCGAGAGATAAAAATCTATGCACGCAAACTAAGTGCTTTGTTAGACTTGTTCTTATGTTCATTTCCTTAATTCACCCCTCGTAGATTAAGATGAAACTCTGTACAAACTGCTATAAAGTTAATTCTGTCTAATCGATGCAATAAGAAAATGACGGCAAAAGAAATAACATTAGACGAAATGAAAATTGTTTGATTCAAGTAATAAAATTGCATTAGTAACGGTCCATTGAAATATTTTTTTGGCGAATGCTCCTGGAATTGTTCCCATAATAGAACATTTTTTATAACTTTCCCTTTGTTGATGGTTAAATAAAATTGCTTCATCGCGCTTATAGTTGCGGCAATCGTAAAGTTTTTATGATTTCATGATTATATATTGTATTCATCCCTGTTCGATTTGCATTTGTATCATATATTTCATTTCGTAACTTACCAGGATTTCACTGAAAATATATCGAAATTCATTTAAGATTCATAGCTTTTATCAGCTCACGATACTCACTCATGTTACATACTCACTTACATAAGATATTCTTTGTCTGGTATAATTTTTAATATTTTACATAAAACTCACAGTCTACACGTGACTTAATTTACGAAATTCACTTCTTTTTACCCGACTGCGACAGAAGGAGGGTTATGTTTTTCGAGTGTATATATGTATGTATGTATGTATGTATGTATGTATGTATGTATGTATGTATGTATGTATGTATGTATGTATGTCCATTTCTTTGGCACGGCCTACAGCCCAAACGGCTGGACGGTTTTTGACATATGAGGTGTCGTTGGATTTGTCTAAATTGTAGTAGTGACATAGGCTATATAAATTTTCAAAATGGCGCCCGCAAATGGCGGAATGAGGGGGGGGGAGTTGAATTTTTTTTTCTTACTGTAGCAATTAGGGTATCAAATGAAAGCTAGGAAATTGTTTTTTTATTTTTAGTTTATAATAAGAGTATTTGACGCAGTCGGGTTTTTTGATTTTTTTAATTAAGCATACTTGTTGGATGAAGTGATATGTAATATTTAACTACTATTTATTTTATTTTTATATTTAAAACTTACTCAAACATCTTAATTTGTTAGAAGCCTTTTTAAATACAAAAAGATAAAATAATAATCAGCGTGTAAACTGAAAGTAACAAACAGTTTTCATAAGAACTGCTCTATCATATGTGCTTAATACGGGTATTTCGAATATTTTCGTTGTCCGTCGCTATAAAATTACACGTAGCTATAAACATGAGAATTTCACAATTAAACGGAAACAATAAACAAGCAGAGTTAAATTTTTTTACAAGCGAATTTACTGTTAGCCGCGATAGAGCAGTCTCCACCCTTCCGCAATGAAATACGGGACGTTTATTGCTTGTTTACGAGCCAACTCTTTACCAAACACAGACAATGATATTTGTGTTTTTATTCGAGCTCGTGTTTCCGCCCCGCAAAGTGTAATATGACGGATGAGTGAAAATATAGGTACGAGCGTCATACGACTTCAACGAGGCACCAAACGTGATCCGTCAAAAGACCTTAAGCATTGAAATTCAACGAATGCGGCGAGATATACGATTTTATGAAATTTTCGAACGTTTTAGAAATATTCGAGTGGATAATGCGACTTTAATATATAAAATTCTTTTAACATGCGAGTCGACTTATAAATATTCAAAATCAAAATTCGGGTAGGACAGGTATGTTTGAATAAGTAAACGAAGTGAAGGGACAACGTACACAATGATCCGACTTCGATTTTACGAAAAAGCAAAATCAAAATTCATTCCCGTGACCCCGGGGTCCATCGTAATTCCTCAGGGCCAAAATATTTCTATTCAGAGGGGATTCTCGTCCCTACGATGCCCTCGTTCATATCAATACATTCAAATATTTTCTCATCTTTATTACAAAAGCCTTGGTTAATGCTTTTATCTGAATTGTTTTTATAAACACTTAAAATTAAATAAAACAAAAAAATTGAACTATATTAATTTACATACTTAGTATAGTTGTTAAAGTTCGAATATTTCACATAATAACGATTTATTTTCATATAAAAAATCATTTGTACGTATGAATACAGTTTATACAATAAACTCTATTCATTAATATATTTTACATAATGATTATTATACCTACAGGCCATAATTATGCTATTACATTATTCATTATATATATATATACGGTTACTTTTTGAGTTTTCTAGTAGAGGAAAAATAATAAGAAATGCACTCCTAAGGTCGTGTATAAGTTTCTTTCCGTGCTTTGCTCAATATGTTTAGATATTTCTACCAAAAAGTGTGTACAGAGTAGTTTTTTAATCATTTGACGAACTCAAAGACATGACAATTCATGTTTGTCACACGTAAAGTTTAAAAGCACTAAATTAAAAAAAAGTACTAATTAATTACTAAGAAAAGCTTAATCAAGTTAGCCAACAAAGTCGCAGATATTGTAAGACAGATCGAGCACTCGAGTTCGAGAGATATGTATTTAGAAATTTAAATCATTTTTCCGAAATTCCGAAATACTCTACATTTCAATGTTTTTGAAAAATGATATTTATTTGTACGCATACAATAAACATTTACAATTGCAATTATTAATAAATTTATTAAATACCCTTACGTTTTGTTTTCAATTTGATAGACCAACTATTTTATTTAAAATCTTACTAACTGTGTTTTCCCAAAACTATAAAACGAATTTAATAAACATATAAATAATGGCAAGATAAACAACTTTAGAGTTTTGTATAAAATATAAATAATTCTTATACAAATATTATCCCTTATTGAACTCCCTTAGAGATGCTACCCAAACTTTGCGTCCTTACCAAGGGTTCAAACCACCTTCATGCTTCATTAAAATCGGATTACCTATGAAACGGGCACAGGTAGAGTTACTGTCGAATTCCAATATACTAGTATATATATGATTTGCAATACATTGAATAGGTGATGCGAAAAATGTATTAATATGCATAATATACCGATAATGATGTTAATACATCTTATTTTCTATTCATTAGTTTAGTGGGTAGAAGATAGAAATTATACACAATTTCGTCTCATCTCACGTCTTAAAACCTAAAAGTCGACGTAGTAGAGTTTTACGCAGTCCGTCAAAGGGCGCGATATCGTGGAACGGTAATGGAACTAAGATAAGATCAAGAGAGGGCGAGGCGACTGATCTCAGACCGCCAGATGAAATCTCGGTAGGAACTTCCCGCAACATTAACTAATGACACTCGGGAGATGTGAACCCCACTGATAGCGATCCACTCGAACTCGTTCTAGTTCATTCGAAGGGTAATCAGCATTCTCGAGCTTGATAAGAAAAGTTTGAGATGCAGCGATTATAATTAAGCCCTAATTAAGAGATTGTGTTCAATGATAACGCCGATTATAATGAGCTTAATATTGAAATCTATATATGTTTGATAGATTTTATGGTTTCACTGATAAAGGAGACGTCTATAATAGATATAAAAATATTTTTTAATTTTTTTAAAGCTAAGCGTTGGTCAGTTAATATTCCTCTGGATTATACACATGTACTTGTAGTAGTAGTTTGAGTCTATCTCACTCGTAAGACTGTAGTTATTGAATATTAAACAACTATTTTTGACGGTGATTTTTTATTTTAACTTTTGTTTTATTAAACAATAAATGAACAGATAAGTCGGACAATGATACCTAAGTGATCACCACCGCTCATAAACAAGGGATACAGGGTAGAAGGACGATATAAGAAATAGTTAATTTTGGTTTCAAGTACATTTATTCGCTTCACACTGATTTTCTGTGAGAAAATTGCAGGTACATATATACATCTGACCAGGTCAGTTTTATAATAAAAAGTATAGGAAATCCTTTATATCTTATAGCTAAACGTAAATTGATAAAATTATATAGAATATGCTAGAAATGTTACAAGTTATTGAAACGAGAATATAGTACGATTTGGAAATAGAGCTAAATGGAAACGGCTGTCCTGCCCCGTCCCTTGTCAAACTTACAATAGGGACACTCCTCGTTACTACTACGAATTTAAGAATAATATTTACAGGCAAATATAAATTGTACGCAGTATATCTATATTTTTGTATAACGATATACATATATATAATAAACAGAATTAGTATACATATTTCCCGCTATAAAGAAAAATCCAAGTAAGAATCAAATAATTAGTTTAATTATTTATCCGCTGTCACATATATATTTACCTTTTTGTTTCAAGATCGTTTGTATTGTCAAACTTTTATATGTTGTGTACAAAAAAATATGTTCTTATTGTTATAAACTTTTAAAATTTTCAGCGGTCTATTAAAATATTTAAAGCTTAGACACGAACAATAATAATAGATTTAATGTAAAAATAAATTATTGTATAAGCCCAGCAAGCCTTGCGTTAAATTTAGACTTCTTTTTGATACATTAAAAATTACTTCTAACTTAAAATATAGTTTATTCTATAAAGTTTATTAAGACTGCTTTTAAATCATCACTTTACAAGTTTGTTATTTCAGTTTTACGTAAAGCTGATGCAAGCTCAAAATGAAGATTAATGAAACTAAAAACTCGTACAAGTATATTCTCGAACTTGTAGTAGGATGTCCTGAGGTATATATTATTTGTATAGCGCTGTGTCATTCACGCTAGAACTTGAGATTGAAATATGTATATTTTATTGCTACGTGAGGGCTCTCCTAACAGCTTATTGGGGGCTAAAGCCACTCGTACCCCATAACGGAAACGTATTTCTATTTAATGTTTCGGATGAAAAATATTTATTATTTTATCTGTATACTATTTACTCTGTCTTTTTCAGAATGCTAGTGATGTATTTTGTTATTTCTCTAAGGCGTTTGATTGTGTTAAATACGAGACTATTCTATGGTAATTGCAATATTATGGAGTTAGTGGAAAAATAATTAATATTCTATAAATGAAATAGAATCTTTTAGATTTGTACAAAAAAAAGATATTCCATAGGGGTATATCAATGTTCTTTATTGTTTCCTCTATATAAAATTTATGTTGTACGTTAAGTATATTCGTTATGTTATAATATTCATAAATTACGATTCGTTACTTATTGTTAAAGTTGTCAGAAAAAAATTCACATTATCAACATTGCGGTGTCATGAATTCAAAAATAGCTTACAACAAACCAATTATATACTTACGTAGTTATAAACACCAAATAAACAAACATTCAACACAGTTTTGTAACATTTGCTCTGCATGATATGAATTGTCTGTATAAAAAGTTAGTGACACTATAGAAATTTTAAGAATAATTTTAGATTTGAAGCTTTAGTGTGACTCCCAAATACCTCTCAACTCTGCAGCCTCTCTTATAAAAGCTTGTCAACTAGTAGATGATACGGCTCTATATATAATATTAATTAATTTGAGTATATAATATTATTAACGTTCGTCTGCTCCTAAGGTAGGCAACTTAATGCCTGTGTTTTAGGTAATAGTTTAATAATAATAATAAATAAATATTAACTAACAATCACACCACGTTAACCTAGCCCCGTGCTAAGTTCGTAAGAACTTGTGTTACGGGTACTAGGAACGGAAATAAATTTAAGATATTTATATAAATACATATATACATAAATACACATCCATGACCCGGTGCAGATATCTATATTCGTCATACAAATTATCTGCACCTGGCGGGATTCGAACCCGCGACCGCTGCGTAAAGTGTCCAGTTGCCTGACCACTCGACCAGCCGGCCGTCAAGTTTACTGATATAATATGTAAATATACATATACTTACATTTTATTCAAAAATTACACCTAGGACCGATTCTAGGTGTAATTTTACACCCTGAGGTGGAAATCGAAGCCACGAACCTGTAGCGGAAAAAAGGGTCACTGTCAACTGCGCTAACGGGCCAGTCCAATATACATATAACTAACTAATACTAACTATATCAGCCTGTAAACCACTCATTGCTGAGTAAAGGCTCTTCTCCATGTAGAAGAAAGGTTGGAGCTTAATCCGCCACGCTGCTCCACTAGGTTGGCGAATAATTTCCTTATAATAGGTAACGATTGTTATCAGGTGTCTATGGTAACAACCGGGACCGACGGCTTTACGTGTTCTCCGAGGTACGGTGGGGAGACCCACAAGGACATACAATCAGACCAGAAACAAATATTTGAATCGAACCCGCGACCACCCCGGCGTTCGGCCTTGAGGCAAACATTCCCACCACTACACCAGAACGGTCATCAAATAATCTAATATAATTATATTTTAGTTGTTTTAATCATATCATCTCATACCATTTGATATGATGATATAACGCAATAGATATTAAAAATTTATTTATACTTCAAAAAGACGCAATTCACCCAACTTATAATACCTAGCAACTGTGGCAGGCATTGTATTAACACGATAAATAAGAATAAAAGCTTTCGACTTAAGAAACTAAATGATTTAGCACAAAAGTTAGTTCCATTGCAGAATGGTTCATAAAATATTTAACGTATAAAATTGTATATTGACAAAATTCAAAAATGTGACTATTGAGTTTATCGTCTTCTCGGTAGAATTAGTATTCCGAGGCGATGGTACCTGCTTGTTAACTATAAAGTGTACAGTATTAGCCTGAAAATTACCCACCGCTGAGCGAAGGCCTCTTTTCCATATAGCAGAAGGGTTGGAGCTTAATCCACCATGCTGCTCCACTGCGGGTTGGCGGACAATTTTCCCTACCATGAGTAATGATCGTTATCAGGTGTGGGGAGACGAACAAATACATACACCCAGACCGGAGACAAATATCGGTATTAATACAAATATCCGTCCCGATCGGGAATCGAACCCGCGACCGTTGGCGCGCGGCTTTAAGGCTACTACTCGCACCACTACACCAGAACGTTCGTCAACTTAACTATAAACGAAATACAAATATACGGACAGAGACGATAATTAGTATCTTATTACGTTATTACCAGTCGTTGTATAGGGAACCTTAAATACTAAACAAGTGCTTTTCAAAATTACAGTTTGCGCTATTTTGGCGTGGTTGAAAATGCTTACCCCGATAAGAATAATTGTTGCTTGCTAACCGAGGTCGGCACGGAATGTCTTGTTCCTATACTTTTTTATTTGGTATCTTAATAATTTTTGTGAAGGAAGAGAAATTACGATATATTTTTTTATGTAGTCAGAAAAATAACTTACAAAATTTTTATTAGCGTAATAGACAATTTAGATTTCGATTACATGTACCTACATATGGGCAGTCAATTACGATTAATTATAAAAGCCCAACAATACAAAAAACAAAGTTGTCACTTATTTATGTACATATAAAGTAGGCCTATTACATTCGTTACTGAAGGTATACCCTTGCTTTTTTGCCACATAACATAATATAACATCTATGTTATTGTAAATTTATACTATTTGCAATTAATTTGATGTTATATTATTACGGCTGAATGGCTTTTTGTTTGCGGTTGTTTTGTCTGAAATATTGTTTGAACAAATTATATTAAAAGCTAACAAATAGTAGGTACATCCATTAAAAGTTTTAATCAAACCAAAACCAGACACTTAGCTAGTTACAAATTGTTGAACACAGATACCAATTGTCATTATGAAACAAACTTTTTTATTAAATCATCATGTTTATCATCAATTTCATATTTAACTTTAAATAACTAAGAAGATATTTCTAATAGTAATATTATATTAACTGACCGAAGGAGTTGATTTATAAAATAGCCCGTCATATATTTTTTTAAATTTATTTATTGAAGATTACGTATTTAGGATACTAAACACTTATTTAATTTGTATGACGATTATAGATGTCTGCACCGGATCATGGATGTGTATTTATGTATATATGTATTTATATAAATTTCTAAAAATTTATTTCCGTTCCTAGTACCTGTAACACAAGTTCCTACGCACTTAGCACGGGGCTAGAACGTTGTGTGATTGTTGGGTAATATTTATTTATTTTTTTCTCTTCTCCTTTCCTTCTCCGAAATAAATATTTACTACAAGATGCAATTTTTAATATTTTATACGATAAAATAATCTCAGGTAGGTAAATAAAATTTATCATCGGATTTTTAGCACATGCGACGTTTGTGTTAGAAATACGTTTTAACGATGTGTAGACGTCGTGTTTTTCATTGGTTTGCACTTAAACGACGCTTCGACGTCGCTTTTACGATGTTAGACGTTCACCTAGCGAATGTGTTAAGCATTAGCATCGACGTACCAGTTTTAATGGACAAAGGTTGTATAACTATTAATGTCACTATAAAATTGAACGTTATTAATAAGATAAAAGAAGTTTAATGTTCTTTAATTACAGCGACATACAATATATGCATAAATCTATATTAATATTATAAAGAGAAAATAATTAAATAATAATAAATAAATAATACATTACTCAAAATCAATTTATTTTTATATATGTAGAGTATATTATAAAGTACACGTAAAGAACGTATAACTTAAACTGTATCTTATATAAATATATACTCGTTTGCATTCATAAAAAGTCAAAATTTAAAAAAATTAAATTAAGATAATGGTATTATCGCATGTGGCAACAATAATAGTTTTAAATCATCTAATATTTATGTACGTAATAATTATAACAATAATTCATTCTTCTAAATGTATAATTACGTCCTTACACCGTTAGAAAAAAAACTATATAAAATCTTTAACCAGCATTATTTATTATTAATTAAAAAATGTTTAATTTTAATTACTAACATGCATAATATATAGCGTATTATACTTCGTGTTTCCTGACTTTTCGTGACAAGCAACAATTTTAAGTTTGTAAGAAGTTTACATCGCGGGCGTGCTTTTAATGTTCTTTAGTAATAATTACTGATTAACCATACACTGGCGTAGTTTATCCACACTGCCTTTTTGATGTAAAAGAATATTGTACAGAGTATTATTTTATTTAAAAAAAAGTCTGATTTAGATGCTTGTTTGTTTATAAATGAGTAAAATAGAAGTTATATTATATTATAAAAATATACCGAATATTTTTTTAATTAATAGTCAATATTAAATTCTATTTATATGTAAAGTTAATATTGAATTTATCGCATGCAAGGCTTAGACTATAAAAATCTCAGAAAATATATACTTTAAGTAGCGTAAGTTATTGGAAAATTATTAATTTTTATTAATTAAATGGAAAAACATATACATACATACATATAATAATATACATACATATATAAATAATAACATACATATATAATAATAACATACATATATACGTCCACATTTCGACCCCTTGACCACTACTGACAACAGTAAATACTACTTCATATATTACATATAAAGGTAATGATTGGAACTTATTTCGCCATGCTGGTAGATTCACAGTGGGTTAGAGAATGTCGACTTAAAAAAGTCCGAACTAGGACATTTACCAGAGAGTCAAGCTCAGATAGAACCCACTTTGGAATATTGTACATTAAAACTATCATATACAACTTATTCTGATGCAAAAGAATGGTCAGTCGCTATTTATAACATCTGAGTGTGGACGGGAGTTATGGCGCCTATCTATCTTGCTTTGTAATAAATGATAATTTTAAAATTACTTTTTCCATTATCCTGTATCTCTCTATCTAATATTTGTAATAATGTTGTTTTATAACATGTCGAACACGAGTGCGCAATAATAACTATTAACGCCAACACGGATGAAACCGCTTGTTTCGTCAATAAAAAAAAAAAAAAATTTATCAATCAACTGGACGGCATTATTTTATAGTATGTTGTGAAACTTGGGTCACAGGGGTGTTAAGTATGTGAATTAATTAATCCATTCAACGGCAGGTAGGGCTAATGGACTTTTGTTGTGATTCAGCCGGGCGCTGTGATACTTCCGAGGTATACCACTATATAGTATATTAAATCCTGAGCAAAATTTACAGGTGCGTAGTAAACCGTATTCAATTAATTGAACGATTTTGTCAATCACATGATTTAAACATTTCAATCATTGTCTCTGAATGCGCAATGTTGTTTATATATTTATATTAACATTTTTCTTTTAATTTCCATTATAGTGACTTTTTCATTACATATTTTTTACAAAGTTAATTTTATATATTTATCAAGTTACTACTCTAAAGTAGTATCTAATATGTCAAAACCGCATATACTCGTAAAAAGCATACTGTAAGTTATGATAATGCGACCAGTAGTTTTAAAAATATTTTCTTCATTTATTAATTACAATTATTAGAAATATTATTTATTTTTCTTTATAAAATTATAATATTATCGATTTAATGTATTTAGTTAACAACGTCTGTATAAAATATCTACATTTCTTTTCACGTTCGAAGCACACTTTTTTGTATCCCATTTTGTAGAATGTGTTAGGCCAGAAATCGCTTTTTGATAGTTATAATAAATTTTATCGTCATATATATATATATATATATATATATATATATATATATATATTGATATATTTAATTAGAATTAGCTTTTTTTCAGAAATCTGATAAAATGTATTTTCATATTTAAGTTCTTATCGCTTTGTTTTTTTTTTTCATTTGTTGTAATTTAAATTCCATTGTTACGTTGGATATTTTATTAATTTTACTCATATTTTAATTTAAAATTAGAAACTTTGTTCGCTTATGAACTAAAACTGTTTTGTTACATGTCTGTATTATTTGTGGTGTGGAGTCCGCTGAAATCATACCTATCGTGATATCTGCCAACGGTTTAATGACAGGTTATCCTCGCTCACCATGTGAGGCAGCTGGGGATCCGTGGTGGTTCGCTCGCAGTCAGAATATAGACGGCGGTATTGCCCGAGTCGGCTAGGATTGTTCGCCGATTTCTCAGCCTACAGCCCTAACTTCTGGCCGTTTGATCTTCCTGCTGGGGCGTAATCCTCCACCCGCTTATATTTATCTATATATAAAATAAAGTTTATTAAAAACATTTTCTTAATTATAGTAATGTTTCCGGCTTGAATATTTATTTAGTAGAAAAAATCCGTTAATTGAGGAAATTAAGAGAGAATACTGATAGAGATTAAAGGAGCTTAGCAGTAAAAATGTGAAATAATTTGATAAATATTAATTATCCTGTTTATTATGAAACGTTAAAAACAATTATTTACATTTATTAAATTTTCTTTCACACAATATTATTAGTCCTAATTAACCGTTGATACGAAATTTGGGTAGATAATTCACAAAACTCTTATAACTTCCTGCTTTTGAAATAAACAACCGTATTACATATCAAGCAGACGAGCCCTGAAATAAATTTTTCAAATAATTAAAACAATGGAAGAACCGAGGGTTCGTATTAGGGTGTGTCTATATTGGGGTGACGATTAAAATTGTTTGTACGCGACTAATGAAAACACAATGACGTGACAATGAACAACATTCTGGCGCTTGTAATTACTCGCTCCTGTTTAAAAGAAAACATACTAAAATATTCTAAGTATTTTTATTATTTTATGTTTTGTTTTTTGTTAGTATAAAGTAGACGACCGCTCTGGTGTAGTGGTGCGAGTGCCGACGGTCGCGGGTTCGATTCCCGCTCGGGGAAGATATTTGTATTTGTACAAGTATTTGTTTCTGGTCAGGATGTATGTCCTTGTAGGTCTCCTCACCGTGCTTCAGAGAGCACGTAAAGCTGTCGGACCCGATTGTAATTACATACATCTGGAGACGATCGTTACCCATGGTTAACTACCAATTATTATCTGCCAACCCGCAGTCGAGTAGAGTGGTGGAATAAGCTCCGACTCTTCTCCTACATGAAGAAGAGTCCATTGTTCAGCAGTGGGTTGTTTACAGGCTGATACAGTACAGTTCAGTACCATTATGTGATATTAAAATAAAATCGAAATTCCTAAAAATATTACATAATACGTAGTTTTTAAAGTTGAATGTAAAGTTGTTAATATAAAATACGTTTGAAAACAACGAGTGTCAAGGCTTAAAAAGGTTAACTCTATATACAAATAAGGAATAGTAAAAGTACTATTCGAATGGTTTAGAAGCTTTTTTTGAAGCTTGATAAAATCAGACCATCATAGACAAATATATGACTTTAAAATATTGATTAGGTATTAACATATAATCGTTTCATAATCATCTCTAACAAACAAAGAGCTTATAAAATCAACTGAGTGTATAGTGCTCAATGCGGTTCGGTTTAAGTCAATCTCAGCTGCATTAGCTCTAGCTCCTCGAATTCTATAGATGTCCATGGGCGACGAAGATTCAACACAGTACACATGTTGACTTTCATCCACTTTGCAAAGAAAATGTACTAAATTTGTAGATACAAAGTATCCAGTGTTTATACACTCCCAGTATAAACTTAAATCTTGTCCAGTTTAATTTAAATTCATCAAGTAGTTTAGGCGTAATTCGCGGCCAAGATACAGAAATGCAGACAAAATTGAAAAAAGATATGTATATTTTTTGGCATGGCTTTAGTATTGATTATAATGTTTATTCGTAATTTTTTTTAAATATAATAATAATAATAATAATAATAATACTCTTTATTGCACACCACAAAAAGATACAATATTTGTAATGAACAAAGAAAGATGTACAAAGGCGGTCTTATCGCTAGTAGAGCGATCTCTTCCAGACAACCTTTGGGTATAGGACTTGTCAATAGTAAAAGCGGTTTAGGTAGTGTACATAGAATTACTATAAGGAACAAGCGTTATAATAATAAAGATACAAGAAGTAATTTGTATCATACAATGCATAAATACAAATAGTAATAATACATACTAAAATATATACACATACATACATATATACACACACATATACACACATACACATACATACATATATATATACATATCATATACACATAAATACATGAATAAGCGTAGTGAATAAACGTAGATACGTTAATAACATAGGTAGATTATACATAAAAATAAATAAATACAATACATAACTACGATAGATTTATACGTTATATGAAATTTTTATAATGGCAATTTTGACGTATTTAGCGACAAATAGTGCGCTTTAAGGTATTTTTTAAAGCAGGAGTGAGATTGAGCTTGTCGTATAGGAAGGGGAAGGGAGTTCCAAAGTTGAACAGCTTTAGCAGTGAAAGAATTAGAGTAGAATGAAGTAGTACGAGACGGAGTTTTAAGAATTAAATTGGACTCGGACCTAAGGGAGCGATCATGAGTATTACAAAGAAACTCAAAGCGTTCTTTGAGGTAAGGAGGTGTATCTGGATGGAAAAGTACACAATATAGTAGCGAGAGGATGTGAGTATTCCTGCGAAAGCGAATCGGGAGCCACTTGAGTTGGTTGCGAAAATTGGAGACATGGTCATATTTGCGAAGACCAAATATGAACCGTATGCAAAGATTCTGAAGGCGCTCAAGTTTATTTAATTGCTCCTCTTTAAGGTCAAGAAAGCAAGTATCAGCATAGTCAAGAATTGGTAGCAGGAGTGACTGTGCTAACGCAATTTTGGTGGGCAAAGGAAGAAAATATTGGAGCCGACGAAGTGATCCGATAGCAGCAAATAATTTACGACTCAACTCACACAGTTGAGGTGTCCAGGAGAGATAGCTATCAAATATCACTCCGAGATTTTTTACTTTATCACAGTAACTGATGACAGTGTTATTAAAGATAACTGGCGGAACAAGTGACCAATCTATACGACATATTAATTTAGGACTGCCAATAATAATTACTTGACATTTTGAAGAATTTATATTTAGTCCATATGAGCTGCTCCAACTATGAATGCTTTTCAGGTCATTGTTTATCTTATTAATTGATATCGGTAGATCAATTAATTTTGTGTGAGAGTAAATTTGGAGATCATCTGCATACAAGTGGTAGAGAGAAGATATGTGAAGACTTACTGAATTTATGAAAATCGAAAATAGGAGAGGGGACAACACGCCACCTTGTGGAACGCCAGCATTTACGTTTGACCAGTCTGAAAATGAATCCTGGACACGTAACCGTTGCCGACGCCCGTACAAGTAACTATGAAACCAATCAATTACTGATGGAGATATGTTAAGAGAACATAATATAGCTAGCAGTATATCAAAATCCACGGTATTGAATGCATTGCTAAAGTCTAGCAAGGTCAACACCGTGAGATTCTGATTATCCATGGCATGTCTAATGTCGTCAGAGATTTTGACGAGGGCCGTAGTCGTACTATGACCTTTACGGAAACCGGACTGATAAGGATTAAGAAGATTATTTGAGGAGAGGAAAAATGATAACTGTTGATGAACGAGACGCTCCAAAACTTTTGACAAGAAGGGAAGGATTGCTATTGGGCGGAAATCGGATAAAGCAGTGGAATTAGGTTTCTTGGGTATAGGAATGATTTGAGCGTCTTTCCAGGATGTAGGAAAGGTATTGGAAAGTAATGATTCGTTAAAAATGTGCGTTATAACAGGCAGAATGGATTCTATGATAGGGATGATCATACTACGACTAATAGAGTCAAAGCCCACCGCATTTGAATTAACGGCTAATATGTTCTTCTTAACATCACATTCAGACAATTGAGTGAAAGTAAAAGTTTGTGAGAGTGAGGGAGTTCTAATGGCAGAAAGACGACTAAGTGTATTACATTTAGTCGTATTGTCTATAGTGACAAAAGAAGTAAAATGTTTATTTAGTTCATTAAGATCTAAGGAATTTGAAGTTAGGTGCTGTTTGGTTTTGCCAACTCCAAGAGACTTGAGAAATTTCCATATCTTTGCTGAGTCAGATTCTTCTAAAACAGATTTGTGAATATGGCGTCGTTGTGCATCCCTACACGCCTTGTTGCAGCGATTTCGAAATTTTTTATAAATCTCTTGATTCGACGAGCTTGGATTAGATTTAAAACGAGCTTTGGCCTTGTTTTTCAACTCCTGTAGTGCTTTTATTTCGTCTGTGAGCCAGGGAGCAGGAAGATGTTTAATTCTCACTGGCCGAACAGGAGCATGTATGTCGAATAACTGGGTCAATAGAGAATTGAAAATATCTAATTTAATATCCACCGCAGACGCAGACGCAGAAATATCTACAATTCATACCACTCGACCTCTTACAGTTTTATTTCATGTAAAGATTTTAATATATTCTCGCAATTTATTACCTACCGATCGAGTTCGAATTGCTTTATAACCACTCGGTCTCTATTATTGTCACTTTTAACCTTACCTCAAATCGTAATAAGAATCAATTTTATCGTCAAAGTTGAAATTATACAACTTTTGTTATTAGATATTGAAATAGAACTAACTGACATAAAACTTAATGTCGCTAAAGAACTTTATCTAGTGCGTACGAGAATATCTTATGAACTAAGAATACAATTCATTAGAAATGGTACGTGAACATTAAAATATATTCAAATTTTTTACTAATATTAAACAAATTTCAAAATATAATCTAACATAGGTTTTGTATTGGTTAAAATACATATATGTTAAGTAAATAAATTAACACTAGAATGCTTAAAATCCTGGCTTATATAATCGTAGTTAATTTTTTAGATGCTACCTCTACTTTTCCGATATACGGCGAGTTGCACGAAACCGTCACTAACTTTCCTTTAGTTAAGTTGCAATTAATCTTAAAATTAGTTGATCTCATGATTAATTTAAAGCTGTTGGAATTAATCATCCGTTAGATAGGTCTTTAATTAAACTAAATTTTTTTGTTAACTTAATCAGATGTAGGTTTCGTGCAACAGTTAATCACGATTCTTGTGATTAAATTAGTTTAATAAACACTTAAATTTAAAATTTGTTTCGTGCAACTCGGCGATAAACATGTAGACTAGTGAATCACCAGTGGTTAGCGATGTAAATTACATTACAATTTTTATTCTTAATAGAAGTAGAGGACCTTGTCAGCAAATTTTTAGGTTTTATTCGATTAATATACTTAATTTTGATAAACATCACACATTACAACTATTTAAACACATTTTAACATTAGATGGCGATAATTGTTCGCCATCTAATGTAATTAATTTTACAATAGAATAAAGGATCTAACAATCATACATATCACTGTGTTACGATTTCATTGTTTTAACAATTATTTTTTTCCAAAATACGTAATTATGATTCCTTTCAATTGTGATTACTGTGATCACGGTAATTATGTTGTTTGATATTAAATATAAAACGTTTCGATAATCGTGTATGTTACACATAGTTTAGAATTAACGGAACTACATTGACTTAACAACTTTCATAATAAAAACGATGGTTAGAAAAAGTAATAAGAATATATTATGACGTTTCCATGTAATTTTCAATTCTATGAAATTTGATGACGGCAGACTTCGAGAGTTATTTTGCATTTCAAAATTAGTGATATGCGAATTTCGAGTATGAAGATATTACTTTATAATTAATGAATTTATAGTAGTTTATGAGGGGTATATTCGTCATATCTATTTAATAATTTGAAATAAATTATGAGATACTAATGAATATTTTACTGAATATGTAGTTTTAAAATGTAGTTTTAAAACCGTAATGATTGCGTAAAATGATTCCGTAAGAGATTTATTAAAAACATTTAAATTATACAGGCCTTAAATTGAAGTACTTTATATGGATATCGTATCTGAAAGATCTAATGAAAAAATTACTCAATTTTGTAAGTGTTTTAAATGTTCTTGATTCCATACTCATCATTATTATCATCAAATCAATGCTGATTGTTGTAATTATTAATAGAGTAGATAAAGAAGAGTAGTTCCGACCTCTCTTTTGACGATCTATCGTAAAAAGCGACACTACGCGCGCCATAGTGGTGCGAACAATTGCACACCAGGGTTATGATGGGCAGCAGCGTCACCATATCCTTCTGCAACACACTGCGCTCGCTCAAACCCGCTTGCCAAGCGTGTCGAGTATTAGCAAAATCAATCAACCGTAGATGGTGAGGGAGGCCTTCAGTAGTGGACGTTCAACAAAGTTCAAAATAGCATAATAAAAATGTCTTTGTGCGTTGCATGTCCTCCTCCTAAGCGAAACATAATTACGAAACAATTACAAAAAGCAGGTTCACTGCCATCTGCGCCAACAGTCCAATCATGTATTGTAGGTATTGAAGATATTTTAAAAGTTTTTTTAAAGACTTAATAATCGGAACTGAAGCATAAATGTCATTTTAGATGATGAAAGTCAAAAATTACTATTATTAATTAGTTTATTCATTGAGACGAATTCCGATTTGATTCGTTTTATTTTAGTTAGAAAGGAGATACTTTATTGAGATTGATAAATATAACAAGGTCTTTGGTTTATTAGTTTACGAAGTTACTTGTACAGCTAGTCTTTAATATAGCGTGAAACTTAATGATAAATTAATAATAACTCCACATTTATTTAAAATGAGACTTTTATTTATTCAAAAATTAATCTATTCTATACATATATCTAATAAAATGGTAGGAAATATAATAAAATGGTAGGAAAGTCAAAACTGTACATTTAATATTTTTTTTAAAGAATACTTGGGGTGTGATCTACAATCGATACCGAAGCCAAAAATATAGTTTTAAGAATTTTTGTCTGTTTGTCTGTATGTATGTCCGGGATAAACTCAAAAAGTACTGCATGGATTTACTTCAAATTTGGCAAGAATATTATTAAGAAGTCGGGTCAACATATAGGCTACATATTATCACGCTGTCACCCACATGGAACGAGCAGTGAACCTTTATTTCTTCAACGCTTTCTGTAACAGCGTGTAATCTAATAGCGTTCACGCAGACGACGTCGCGGGCAGCAGCTAGTATAAAATAAAATGCAAAATTTAAAAACAAATTACAAAAGTGCAATAAGGTTTAACTCAATTCAAGTACTATTAGTATCGCGCAGACAGTTTCACTTTCCTTATCTCTCATACTAAAAGAGGGTTAAGGGTAAATATATTAAAATCTTGATTGTAATCTTCATTATACCACGGTCGCTCAATAGAATACCATCGTTGGAAAAACAGAGGATAAAAACCCTTTTTTTTTCAACGAATGTTTTAGAAACAGAAGGCTGCTTGGAATCGCAACGACCTGATTAAGAAAGGTCACGTTTTAACCTGTTTTATTTATTTAAGTTGAAGTGCAAATAGAGGTATAAAAATTTCGATAAAAGTTTTAATGAAGAAGGCTACAGTTAAGCTTTGGCAACAAAAATATTATTATAATACCTATATACATAACAATATTTTAGTTTTTAATTTAAAATTATGTCTATCGTACAATATAAGTTTTAAATTAGTTCCGTAAATCATTAGGTTGGCGCGTTCGAACACATACATACATATGAGTATAGATAGCCAAATAACGGATGCTACGTATACAATCACAAACACCAAATTTATTAACAAAAATGATTTCTTTTTCCATCACTCGACTTAAATTTTTCATATTTTGCATCCTTTAATTAAAATTATTCGTTATTTTAGTATTTAATATAGCCATTATTTACATTAGTATAAGTGACAATATTCCCCGTAAACACAGATGCCATCAAAAACATAACTTGTAAAAAGAAACCAAGTCTCGCAACTCACTTCTTCTTCCGTAAAAAGTTGTGAGATCCATGTAATACCAAGTACATACATACATACATAATAATCACGCCTCTTTCCCATAGGGGTAGGCAGAGACCACTTCTTTCCACTTGCTACGATCCTTACATACATGTTTTGCTTCGTCCACTTTCATTATTCCTTTCATACATGCTCTTCGGTTTAGGGTACTCTTGACCTGGCCTTTTAATACCAAGTCGACTAATTTATTCAAACCCTACTTAAGGGTTCTTCTGTTTTAAGTTATTACGTTAGTAGCTAACCTAACAACATCGTATAGTGATCATATCAATATTAAAAATCTTTGATGTTTTAAATAAATAGACTGACTTGGCAATCGCACTAAACAATCTAATTTAATATAATATTCCTATGTGTTACTTCTTAAATACATTGTTTTCATGCGATACTCGAGATGGCAAAAACCATAATGGGCGATCCGGAAGTCGGCGACATTTTCGGGGCTTGGGAATTGCCGACACTGCAATGGGTTAATGGAGTTCCTGGATGCGGCAAGACAACTTACATTGTCAGAAACTTCGACGAGGACAATGAAGTCGTAATCACGACAACAGTCGAGGCGGCCAAAGATCTAAAACAAAAGCTGACGCACCACTATGGCAATAAGGCCAAGTCTAGGGTGCGCACTATGGCCTCCGTATTGGTAAATGGTTTTCATGAGGGTACTAAAATAAGCCGTTTAACGGTGGATGAAGCCCTCATGAACCACTTTGGAGCCATAGTGATGGCCGCCCGACTGTCGGAGGCAAAAGAGGTGGTTCTCGTCGGAGACATAAATCAGCTGCCGTACATCGACAGGGAAAACCTGTTTGAAGTGCGGTATAGCAGACCAAATATGACAGTAAGTACAACATGTGAGTTGTCCTGTACGCACCGGAATCCTAAGGATGTCGCTTTCGCCATCAGTGAGGTCTATGACAGGATCTACAGCTCAAGCCCCATCGTCCACTCACTGCGAGCAGAAAGGTTCACCGGCGCTCAAATACCCGGGAAACAGGACCGAACCCTATACCTGGTCTTCACACAAGAGGAGAAGAAGGTGTTGATAGGCCAGGGATATGGTACCGGAGAAGGGTCGAGCGTCATGACCATTCACGAGGCGCAGGGTCAGACGAGCGAGGAGGTCATCGTCATCCAAACAAGGGCAAAGAGACTAAAAATACACGACAGCGTCTCGCATGCGGTGGTCGCGGTAAGTAGGCACACCAAGACCTGCGTCTACTACGCCGACGACAGGGACGACGCAATCGGCCGATTCGTGGGGAGAGCGTCGGAAGCCTCAACCAAAGAGATCCTCGAGCACACCCTCAAGATGGCGATTCACCATAGAGATACCGCCATCATTGAGGATGTGCTCGCACAGCTAGGAGCCGGTGTCGAAAAGATCATACCATGAGTATGCAAGAAGAGAAGAGCATTGTGGTTGGTGAAGAATTAGAAATAGTAAATCTTATATTGCATGTAAAGAGAATTGAAAACAAAAAAAAAAAAAAAAAAAAAAAAAAAGAAAAAAAAAAAAAAAAAAAAGTAGAATTAAGTTGTAGAATTAAATTGTAGAATTAAATTGTAAAATCAAGTTGTAGAATTAAGTGGTAGAAATAAGTGTTAGCATTAAGTGGTCAATGTGGACTCATGTTTCCAGAACTAGAGATCCTAAGTATAGTTCATAGGTATTCAAATAATGATAAAATATAGTCTGCTGATGTAATAATGCCTGTGTAACAATTTATAAAATCAGTAAAAAATGGTACGGGCGTCTGTAAGCTCGTAGAGGAAAATTAATAATAAAAAAAAAAAAAAAACACCTTAGGAAATTTGCCTGTAGAGAGCGCAAGGTTGCAAATGTAGGTTAAAGGCGGTACTATAGCAAACTCATGTTTTTTTAAAAGGTTGCTGGAAATTTTGTCCCAACCCATTGCACAGTCACTACGGAGTGATCTTAGCAGCCTAGCAACCTCTTCCTCATCAGTTGGCAACATGACCATTGATTGCTGGTTTTTATTTTTCATCAAGGTGTTAAGTGGTTCGCTCTGTGAGTTTATATTTTGTTCCGCAAGCTGTTTGCCAATGTTTGAAAAAAAATCATTAACAAAGTTTACTGAGAGATCTGGTGTGGCTAGTGTATTCAACAAATTAGAAGATGTATTTACTTTATTTTTGGTTCTGCCTGATATGTTATTTATCACTGACCATATTTGTTTTGGGTTTCTGCCTGCTTTGTTTACTGCTTGCCTATCATAATCTAATTTAATATTTTTTAATAGTCTATTACAAAAGTTTCTGTACCTAGAAAAAGTGATTCGCAAGATCTCATTACTAGGTGCCTTTTTGAGGTTCTTATGTAATGCGTCTCTGTGTCTGATACAGCGGAGCAGTCCAGGAGTAATCCATGGTTTTATAATTACTTTTCTATTAGGAATTTTAACTGTTTTAGAATTTGAATCAATTAATTTTTTTATTAAATTTATCATTATCTGAGCAGCATCGTGAGGGTTTTGTGTCTTGTATACTTCACCAAAGTCAAGATTCTTCATACGTGCATCCGACTGTTCATAATTAATACGGACAACAACTCTTTTTACTGTAGTTTTAGTTACTTTTTTTGCAAGATATAATAAGACTGTGTCGTGATCAGTTAAAGCAGAGTGTGCGACTAAGGCTGAAGCAGGTAGCCCAGTTTTAAGAATAAAATGGTCAAGACAGGCATTCTGTCGAGTGGGCAAAGAATGGGCAGGCAGTAGGCCATGTGATGCTAATAGATTCAAGTAACTATGTTTGATAGTATCCCGGCATTGTTGGTGAATGTTAATGTTTATATCTCCCGTAATTATAATATTTTTAAAATGTGCTACATTTGTTAGTATGTCATTGAGGGAGGACAAGAAGTTGGTAATGTCTCTAAAGCTAGGAGGTCGGTATATAACTAGCAGTACAGTATTAGAGTCAATTGTTATTTGAAGACAATTAGCATCCAGAAAAGTGGGCTCCACTACCATGACTCTCAGTGCCTTGTGTATATAAACGACCACACCCTCGTTTTGTGTACGGTTATTAACTGTCTTAAAATTGTTATAGTGTGGTAAGTTTGGGATATTTTGTGTATTAGGCAACCAACATTCAGTTAAGGCGATTATGTCCCAGTCTATTTTAGTCCTAGCCAGTATGGTCATAAAACCTGGCATGTTTTTTGTAATACTTCGTATGTTTTGACTTAAGACTTTCAGTGACTGGTCTGGTTTAAAGTTTGGTGGGATACAATGGTCCAAGTCACACGTTGAAGATTCAGACACGGAGACAGAGTCGATATTGTTAAGATTATTTTGTATTGAATCGAATTTTGTTATAATTTATTACCATTTTACATTTAAATCATGTTATTTTACAGAAATTTAATATGTTTAGTAGAGTCCAACAATAAATTATAATGTCGACACAAAGCACAGACAGTCCCAACAAAAAATCGTGAATTCTTGTAATCATTAAGAAGAGTTTAGTTGTAGAAGTGTACAAGATGAGTATTTTTATTATAATTTGACGGTAGTATGTGTTAGTTATTATGAGAGTACATAATATGTGATATATTAGCTGTATGTAAAATGTTTGTAGTGCGTATATGTAGTAATATAATGTATATAACTCAGTAATGTAAAATAAATATAATGTATAATTAAACGAGTGTATTTTGTAAATAGTTTTATCATATGTTTGTTTGTATTTGTAGGTTAATTCAACATTGCTCAAAACATTTGACAAATTAATAGGCCCACAAAACGCAATCATAGTTTTACGATAATTAAATGATAGGAGTAGTCACTTTTGTTTTCGTAACCGCGAAAGATCTTCTTCAGACTTTATAAGCCGGCTGGGCATTCCATCCTTTTCTCGTATGTACACCTTGCCGTTGGCAGTCCAGCATTGTTCATATTCACTGCTTTTTACAAACTCTCTTGCCAGGTAGTGTAGCCGTTTCGTCATAGTAGTGAGAACTTCCGAGATATATAGTGGTTGCTTAGGACCTTTTTCATTCACATGATTTGAATTAAGGCGGTTTTTCGGATTCTGTTTATTAAAGGATTTAGTTGAACTCAAGAACTGTTCCTTAAGATTTGGAGACGTAAATTCGACTATAACTGTACCCAAAGAGTCTGTCTTATTCTTTAATCGAAAGATGTTCTGAATTTCGTTTCCATTAAGTGGTTGATTGATGATGTTACTAATTTTTTTTACAGAGTTAGTAAGTGTTTCACGAGTTTCTGGTGTTGTGGATGGAAGATTTTTAATCTCTAGTGAAGCTGCTTTAATATGTTTTTCCAAAAAGTCGACTTTACTCTCCAGAGCTTTTATAGTTTTTTTATTGTTGCTGCATTCTTTTTTTAAATTATCTATCTCCAGACGAGCATCATCGTACTTATCAGAGAGAAATTTAATAGTCTTCTGAATTTCATTATTTTGTGTACGTATTTCAGCGTTTTGAGTCCTTATGATAGCATTTTGAGATCTAATTTCGTCGAGAGCCGAGTGTAAGGAATCCATTTTGTCGTTTTGTAGGTTTTGTGTTGTTACTAGTTGGGAAAACATACCCTTCATCTCACTCATCATTTTCTCCATTCGTTCCCAATCATTATCACTACGCTTTCTCTTCCTTTGTGTAGTGTTTGAGGTATCATCATCACCCGTATGGTCCTTAGAAGCTTTTAATGTTAGATTAGGTTCAGAGGCGTGATGAGATGGCGCTGGACTATTAGGCGGGGTCCTTTTGATAGATGAAAGCATTGTAGTGATTATCCGTTGATAAGGTATATATCGATATAATATGTATGTATATAATCGATTCCAATGAAGTGAAAAATATTAATAAAGATTTATAATAAAGTGTAAAAAAATAAAGAGCAAGCAGCTGTACTCACAAAGCCGTATTTAGTACTAATACCAGAGATAATATTATTATCTCGCAAACCGCAGTCACTGTGCCACCGCGCCGCCGCCAATTCCGAGTAAGTATATCGGAGGCCGTCGGTACGTACTTGAGAACACGAAGTTTACCGAGCGAAGGCCGGTCGTTGACACCGTTGCAATGCACCGCTTGAGTCCGTCGACCAAGTGACTCATGCGTCTCAGATGTTAATTCATACGTTTTGTAGCCGTTGTTGAATAATACCGTGATATCTTCCTTGTCTGTTGCTCGATTGTAAAACTGAATAGTGCAATATAAAATCCACAAGATAAGCTATCCAACAGTGTAATTTAATATTCAGAAATTTAACTTTTTACCATAATTAAGATTTTGTAAAGCGAGAACAAAAATAGTTACGTTAGACCGCCCTGAATAGTGCGGGGGGAATCAAATTGATGGCATCTCATTTCTTTTTGTAGACAGTCCTACTTATTTTCCTTTCCGGTGTCTTCTATTTCTTTAATATCAACAACGTATTTTCTTAAAGCCTTCGCTAGGTCTAATGAGCTTTTCTTATTTTTGTAGATATTCTTCCTCTTTTTCTTTTCCGATACGATACAGATATATAATTTGATTGTCATGTCATACATATTGTGATCTCAAGTTGACAACTTGAAATACTTGACAAGAGAGATGAATGAAGTATGTTTAGCCGGAAACAGTGTTGTCAGATTGCTGTCGATTTTTTACACCTAAACTTCCATAAAAATAAACTTTTAAAAAATATTTAAAAAAGTGAATGTATACTTATGTACGTACGTAAAAAGTTATACTTATAATAAGACGATGCGCCGAGTTAATGGTTGGTGCGCGCCATCTGTAAATAGACCCTGAAAACCCACTAAAACAAAGTACTCGTCAAGACGAATCAAAGGAGCCGAAACTCGATTGGGGTGCGTCGTTTTATTACAGAGTTCCTATGACCACCTTCTAGCTACATCATCAAACCCTCGTTACAATTGAAAGACAAACTACTCGTCTAGAGGATTCAAACGAGCCCGAACTCGATGAGGCTGTGTCGTTTCATTGCGAAGTTCTTATGACTGCGTTCCAACTCCATTATCAGATTAGACTCTGGTAACTATCTAAAAACAAAGTACACGTCAAGACAAATCAAACGAGCCAAAATTCGATGGGGTTGCGTCGTTTTATTACAGAGTTCCTATGATCACCTTCCAGCTCCATCATCAGACCCTGGTTACCTTTGAAAGACAAACTACTCGTCAAGACAATTCAATCGAGCCCGAACTCGATGGGGTTGCGTCGTTTCATTACAGAGTTCCTATGAGCACCTTTCAGCTCCATCACCAGACCCTGGATACCATGAAAGACAAACTACTCGTCAAGATGATCCAAACGAGCCCGAACTCGATGATGTTTTGTCGTTTCATTGCGAAGTACCTTTGCCTGCTTTCTAGCTCCATCAACAAATCAGACTTCGGTAGCCATCTAAAAATTAAGTACTCATCAAGACGAATCAACGAGCCTAAATTCGTTTTGTTTGCGTCGTTTTATTATAGAGTTCCTATGACCACCTTCCAGCTCCATCATCAGACCCTGGTTAGCATTGGAAGATAAATTACTCGTCAAGACGATTCAAACGAGCCTGAACTCGATGAGGTTGTGTCGTTTTATTGCAAAGTTCCTATTGCCACCTCTCAGCTCCATCATCAGATCAGACCCTGGTAACCGTCTTGAAACAAAATACTTGTCAAGCCGAATTAAACGAGCTGAAACTCGATGGGGTTGCATCGTTTCATTACTGACTTCCTTTGACCACCTTTTAGCTACATTATCAGACCCTGGTTACCATTGAAAGATAAACTACTGGTCAAGAGGATTGAAACGAGCCCGAACTCGATGAGGTTGTTTAGTTTCATTGCGAAGTTCCTATGGCCACCTTACAGCTCCATCATCCGATCAAACCCTGGTAACCATCTAAAAACAAAGTACTCGTCAAGGCGAATAAAACGAGCTGAAACTCGATGGGGTTGCGTAGTTTTCATTAGGGTGTTCCTATTACCACATTCCAGCTCCATCACCAGACCCTGGTTACCATTGAAAGACAAACTACTCATCAAGACGATCCAAACGAGCCCGAACTCGATGAGTTTGTGTCGTTTCATTGCGAAGTTCCTATAGCCACCTTCCAGCTCTTTTATCAGATCAGACCCTGGTAACCATTTCAAAACAAAGTATTCGTTAAGACAAACCAAACGAGCCAAAACTCGATGGGGTTGCGTCGTTTCATTACTGAGTTCCTATAACCACATTCCAACTTCATCATCAGACCCTGGTTACCATTGAAAGACAAACTTACTCGTCTAGAGGACTCAAACGGGCCCAAAATCCTTCCTTTGGCTACCTTCTAGCTCCTCCATCAAATCAGCACCATGTAATCATAATATTGCATTGTCACATGATTTACTATTATTTTGGATCAAATCTAATTTGCAAGATTTGATGACAAATATCGAAACAGGTGAAACAAAATAAAAGCTTGTAAAAAGTGAGTTGACACATCCAGCGCAATGAAGTAAGTTAGCGCAATTGCGCGGCGCCTACTACTTAGTTTTATGTTGTCGGTTTTTTGTCACAGAGTACACGCGCATCGTATAAAAATTTACTCTCATCAAGAAGTTATAGCTTTAAAATACAAAAGTTATTTTGAGTCCCTATTTTCTATATTTATTTTTATTTATTTAATGTTAATATACATTAATTAACAGTTATTGCTGTTATGACTCACTTAATCAATCAGGTGCATTCTAATAATGACATAATTATATGAACTCAAAAATGATGATCACGCTGGCGAAATGGTGCGCGCTGTTGTATATTAAGCGGGAGATCCCGGGTTCAATCCCCGGCAGAGTAAATTTTCTTTCTCTGATCTGCTTTGGTGGGAGTCTTTGGTAGTGGCTAGTTACCACCCTATCGGCAAAGACGTGCCGCCAAGCGATTGAGCGTTTTGCTACAATGCAGTGTAGAAACCGATTAGAGGGATAGGTTTAATATAGCTGCCAACTGAATAAAATAAAATAACTTACGTACGGGAAGCGTGGAAGCCGTGGAGCGGGCAAATCACCTCAGCCAGTCGCGGTTATGATTTATTAGTGTTCTTTAATACTTTGCGTGATTTTGGTACAGCTACATAAGACATGTCCCATTCTTGCTTTTTCATTCCGTTGACCATTTTACAGGTTACCTTTGAAGATAATTATATCTAGGTACCTATCTACACCTATTATTCCACTATGTTATACTTGTACGGGTACATTGATTCATTCACTGCAAATGTAACTTTGTAATCCTATATATTTATATGGGATTACAAAGTTATTTATGCAGTTGGTGTATCTAGAAAACTGGACCGAAATTGCAAAATATTTAAATTTTTCCTTGGTTTATATACTAAACACTAATGGTATTCTAAATTTGAAGCTTTTATGTCTGCTAGAAGTGCCTTAGAGTTTTGATGATCGGTCAGTCAGTGAGTGACAAAATTCGAAACTTTGACTAATTATAATTCTTAAACTACTGGTTCAAATTGAATGAAATTTGAAATATACCGTGTTTATACAATGCCTGCTTGGGTGTTGAAAATTCAGACTTCTAGTTTTATCCACAACGAAGTTATAGGGGGTCGAAAATGGCCTGAGTTGCTTCGAGAAAAGATAGTACGGCCGTGCCACTTTTTTTTTTTTTTGCTCGACTTGGCGGAGGCACTACCGTGCCTCCAGATATAAGTCACTTAAAATGTTACGTATACGTAGTTATGATCCACATGACACCCGAGCGCAAATTATAACTTTACCAATGTACCCGGCGGCGTTATAAGATATTTATCTTATGCAATTCATGATAAGTTTTATGAAATTGAAAAAAAAGGCAAATAAAATGAAATTTTTAGCCCACTATACAAACTTATTTTAACCGAATAATTGTTCTGATATAGTGGTACTTAGCATAAGCACTTGATAAAAATAAGATAATAATAGATGTTGATAATGATAGATATTGCCCTTGTTTATCTCAATATATCAATTCGTCCTAGAGTAGATGCGCTAATACTGGTTAAATAAACAAAAACTTTACTTCAAAATATCAAGTCTCGAAATATAACTAAAATGACTAAACTTCAGTGTTACTTACATCTTTGAAAATGTGTGTATAATATATATGTTTAAGTCATTAATTTTGTAGTATTAAGTGATAAGTTTATGGTGTAACACAATAAATAAAAAAAACTAAAATAAAAAAAATACGAGGACTTCTTAAATCCAACGAAAGTCCTCAACTCTTTTGAGGATACTCAGATATTTACAAAAGGAAATAAGTTATTTTTTTCTGAATATTCCATTTATATGGAAATTAATTCATGTTAAACCTAATTTTGTATCCCTTTCTGGGTTTAGTGTGGACGTTACCTATTGTAAGACTATATTAACATGTTTTTATAAAACAGAAAAGAAGTAAAAATTGTGTCAAGAGAAAAGTTACAAAATTACTATATTTAAAATATATATTAGCTTCTTTTGTGTCAATAGATTGAAGCCACTTTAAACGCGAGCAGGCTATTAAAAAGTAATTAACCAATCAGATAAGTATCGAGAAACTTAACACGTATATATTTACATATATGATGAACGGATAAAGTTATCTAGAGGAGAGAAAAAAGTATTAGGCTCAATACATTATATTAGTGATGAAAATACATGTCTAGGCTGAAATTCTGTACGCAACTTCATCAAAAGACCTAATGAAGTGTCCGGTTAAATAAAGTAACAAATTTAACATATCCTAAAATACTTTGCAGTGCTAATAATTGAGATATTTATGATAGAATTTTGTAGAGCTGCAACAGTATACTGTGACAATATAACTAATTAAATATATATATAAATAAATACATACATAAATTAACAACATTAAGTGTAGTAAGATACTCCGTGAGAACAATACCTTTTAATCAAAAATTTTAAGGAGAAAATTTAGTGAAATGTTCGTGTATTGAAGTCCCGAAAAGTTCGTGTAATAGCGGCACACGGTGCACGACGCGTGGCGCGCGACGCATGGCGCGCGGCGCGCGGCGCATGGAGCGCGGCTCGCGGATCGCGGTGCACGGTGCGCGGTGCTTGGGGCCGAATGTCAATTTCGTCGTTTCGCATATATAGGGTGAGTGGTCGCGGCGAGGTCGTGTTGAGCGACACTGTGGTGCGCACCGCTCACACATGTGGGATGAATTTGATGTCGATGACACGTGTCAGAGCGATGGCGCCGTCGCTAGGGCGCGTCTTCTGACGTCTGTTCTACCACGTGTGGAAATGATACTGTAGTGGTGCGGTTTGACGGGGCGACTCGAAGACTGCTAACTGTGGTTGATCCCCTAATAATATTGATACATGGCAATATTGAAATATAATAGGAGATGCTACGAGCATCTACCTTTGAAATATACACATTTATATATATTGACGGTAGGTATGCTGGGGCCGTCTAAATAAATATTAATATCGACCTTGAGTCGTATCTAAATGATGATGATGCATGGCAATATTAAAATGTAATAGGAGATGCTACGAGCGTCTACCTTTGCAATATACATATTTATATGTATCGACGGTATGTTGGGGCCGTCTAAATAAATATTGATATCGACATTGAGTCGTATCATAATAATGGTGATGCATGGCAATATTAAAATATAACAGGAGATCCTACGAGCGTCCACCTTTGAAATATACATATTTATATGTATTGACGGTATGAGGGGCCGTCTAAATCAATATTAATATCGACATTGAGTCGTATCAAAATGATGGTGATGCATGGCAATATTTAAATATAATAGGAGATGCTACGAGCGTCTACCTTGGATATATACATATTTATATGTATCGACGGTATGTTGGGGCCGTCTAAATAAATATTAATATCGACATTGAGTCGTATCAAATGATGGTGATGCATGGCAATATTAAAATGTAACAGGAGATGCTACGAGCGTCTACCTTTGAAATATACATATTTATATGTATTTGACGGTATGTGGGGCCGTCTAAATAACTATTGATATCGACATTGGTTCGTATCATAACATATGGTGCATGACAATATAATCATAAAGTTGGAAGTTGTTTCAGGCAACTACCTAACAAATAAATATTATAAGAGTAGCAAATAAATGCATAATACAATATTAACAAATAACATTAAATGTTATTACAGACGGTAATGGCAGCAGCCGTCTTATTAAATAAAAATATAAATGTGCGTGATGGAGCGACACGTACAGTGAGATGATTGAGAATCATCCCGACAAAGAAATGTATTGTACGATACATTAAAGGGGCGATACACCTTACAGATCGAAGATCTGTTATACTTTGTATATTGTAGACCTGTCTCGTTAATTTATTAGGGAGCATGGAATACAATATACGCAATTTGTAAAACTGTGCCGACCGCCGGACTTGCGCTAAATCGTTACGTCTAGCCATCGGATTTCTGAAGTTCAATTAGTCTTTCGTGTACGTTCGTAGGGTGTTTCATACATCACTGTTGGCATCCTCAACTGCGATCGACAAACGATATGGAAGGATCTCGTATTGGCTTGATGTAAAGTGATTCCGCGAGTCCGTTAAAGTCGCTCTGTCGACTCATCGGTCGTTCGGAAAACTCTGAAACGTTATCGAAACGTATCTATATATGTCATCAAAAACAAAACATAAAACAACGATCTGGTACGATCACGTTGCCTCCGAGCGACGATTAATATGTTGACGATAAATTTGTAAGAAATGAGCATTGCGCAATAAAGAATCTCGATTCCAATTATTATTTTCGATCGAGTGCTCGTAATGTTATTTGGTGAATTACCACTAAATAGTGTGAGCACTGCGCTGAATATACTCTAGCATTTTCTTGATGATTTGATACTGGAATGCAAGACGCTGTGGTTGATTTCGGTCACCGCAGATTATTGAGCCCTTTGTCAATGTCGTCTTGAATTTGTATAGGTGACGCAAAAGTGAGGCGCGATGCCCTACGTTGCGATATAATTCGTGATACGTAGGGTGTCCCTCATACTGTGACATCGAGGTAGAGGCTATTGTATACAACTTCGGTTGGAACACTGTGTGTCCCTCGCTCTGTCTAGCCTAGAGTAGTGTATGCGCCATGTGGTACTGCTGTGCTATTTTTAGTCGACGTTACGATGTCTCGGATGATGTCTTTCGTTGATTAACTATACCGGAACCACGACCGAATTTTGCTCAGCGTTGCTAACGCCATTACGATGGTGGAAGTGATACGTTGCAGCAGTGTTGGACCTTCACTGTGGATTTCATCCATAGTGTTTGAGCGTGGATCGCTTATGAGTGATGTGCATTGGTTACACTTGCCTCGTCTTTGTAGAGACGTTATTTCGTAATTAAAATTACCGAATTTAAATTACTATTAAAACGCAAACCTAGAAATGTAAGTTTTAGATAATAAGGTATAGGAGGTATCAACAAAATATTAAAGAAAATGTACTTTGCGACATGGTTCAAAATAAACTAGAGATATAAATTTTAGATAATTAAGGTATAAAAGGTATCGATGAAACAAACCATAAATATATAATAAGTAACACAACACATTTATAGGACCACACGGTTGTAGTTATAATAAATAAGAACATATACTTATATGTGTGTCTAGGGAACATATGCATATAGTTATATTAGTGTAATATTACGGTAAAACGTAAAATGTTAATTATATTCACGCCTTTTGTATTTAAGTTTTAAATTCGAGTTTATCACAATATTATAAGAGGTTATTAATAAGGTTCAGTAAGGAAAAGTCATTCAATTATATTCGAATTTAACATAACTTGATTGTCATGACGAGTGTTGAAAAGAACTTTAACTTCACAACTATATTAAATGTCAATATAAGGCACGAGTAGGAGCACAATAAGTGTTCGATCTCAATTGAGGAAGGTTCATAAAAAGTAGGACGGAAACTACTGTAAGCGGCGGGCGTGGGGCCGTTTACCTCCTCTCCTCCTTTCAATTTTTTAAGTACTTTAATTTTTTTTATTTTCTTATTTTAATAAAGTAAGGATAGAGAGGAGCTACTTCTATTAGCAACTATATTAACGAGGTGTTAATAGAAGATGAGATCGGGTCTTGATCTTTTATATTCTTTCAACTTTTATACATACTCATTACAAAGTTTTATTTAATTTCTTATAATCATTTGAACTTGTGATCACTGATACTCTAAAAGAACTTGGTTAATACAAAAACAACGTAAAACGGGTCCTAACTAATTAGACGATACACGAGCCATACTACAAATAATATTATTTTTAATTTTTTATGATCTCTCTCCATAGTGGGAGTAGAAGAGTACAGTTACAATTTGGTGCCGTGACCAGGATGGTCAATACGGCTTAGAATTAAATATATATATGTAGGCTTTTGCCTACAATTTGTTGTCCGTGAAATGGAAAGAGTCTGAAGTGATTTGTAGGTTTAAAATGATTATAAGAATCATAAGATTTGGGGGTTGTTAATATGTTAGATGTCACAAAGGAATTTTGGACACTTAAGGTCAGGGGGTTGGGAGGCCATCATAAAATTAAATTAAATTTAATAATAAAAAAGTGTACTGTACTAAGATATATTACTTAACAATAATAAGCGAGTATAAAACGTTTAATAAAAAGAACTTTTGTTAAGTGTAATTTATATATAATATTATATAAAGGGCTTAATTATGTCTGTTATTAGTAAATTCTATTCCGATAAACTGCATAGAATTTAGGGGGTTGATTGTGACAATATAACTAATTAAATATATATATAAATAAATACATACATAAATTAACAACATTAAGTGTAGTAAGATACTCCGTGAGAACAATACCTTTTAATCAAAAATTTTAAGGAGAAAATTTAGTGAAATGTTCGTGTATTGAAGTCCCGAAAAGTTCGTGTAATAGCGGCACACGGTGCACGACGCGTGGCGCGCGACGCATGGCGCGCGGCGCGCGGCGCATGGAGCGCGGCTCGCGGATCGCGGTGCACGGTGCGCGGTGCTTGGGGCCGAATGTCAATTTCGTCGTTTCGCATATATAGGGTGAGTGGTCGCGGCGAGGTCGTGTTGAGCGACACTGTGGTGCGCACCGCTCACACATGTGGGATGAATTTGATGTCGATGACACGTGTCAGAGCGATGGCGCCGTCGCTAGGGCGCGTCTTCTGACGTCTGTTCTACCACGTGTGGAAATGATACTGTAGTGGTGCGGTTTGACGGGGCGACTCGAAGACTGCTAACTGTGGTTGATCCCCTAATAATATTGATACATGGCAATATTGAAATATAATAGGAGATGCTACGAGCATCTACCTTTGAAATATACACATTTATATATATTGACGGTAGGTATGCTGGGGCCGTCTAAATAAATATTAATATCGACCTTGAGTCGTATCTAAATGATGATGATGCATGGCAATATTAAAATGTAATAGGAGATGCTACGAGCGTCTACCTTTGCAATATACATATTTATATGTATCGACGGTATGTTGGGGCCGTCTAAATAAATATTGATATCGACATTGAGTCGTATCATAATAATGGTGATGCATGGCAATATTAAAATATAACAGGAGATCCTACGAGCGTCCACCTTTGAAATATACATATTTATATGTATTGACGGTATGAGGGGCCGTCTAAATCAATATTAATATCGACATTGAGTCGTATCAAAATGATGGTGATGCATGGCAATATTTAAATATAATAGGAGATGCTACGAGCGTCTACCTTGGATATATACATATTTATATGTATCGACGGTATGTTGGGGCCGTCTAAATAAATATTAATATCGACATTGAGTCGTATCAAATGATGGTGATGCATGGCAATATTAAAATGTAACAGGAGATGCTACGAGCGTCTACCTTTGAAATATACATATTTATATGTATTTGACGGTATGTGGGGCCGTCTAAATAACTATTGATATCGACATTGGTTCGTATCATAACATATGGTGCATGACAATATAATCATAAAGTTGGAAGTTGTTTCAGGCAACTACCTAACAAATAAATATTATAAGAGTAGCAAATAAATGCATAATACAATATTAACAAATAACATTAAATGTTATTACAGACGGTAATGGCAGCAGCCGTCTTATTAAATAAAAATATAAATGTGCGTGATGGAGCGACACGTACAGTGAGATGATTGAGAATCATCCCGACAAAGAAATGTATTGTACGATACATTAAAGGGGCGATACACCTTACAGATCGAAGATCTGTTATACTTTGTATATTGTAGACCTGTCTCGTTAATTTATTAGGGAGCATGGAATACAATATACGCAATTTGTAAAACTGTGCCGACCGCCGGACTTGCGCTAAATCGTTACGTCTAGCCATCGGATTTCTGAAGTTCAATTAGTCTTTCGTGTACGTTCGTAGGGTGTTTCATACATCACTGTTGGCATCCTCAACTGCGATCGACAAACGATATGGAAGGATCTCGTATTGGCTTGATGTAAAGTGATTCCGCGAGTCCGTTAAAGTCGCTCTGTCGACTCATCGGTCGTTCGGAAAACTCTGAAACGTTATCGAAACGTATCTATATATGTCATCAAAAACAAAACATAAAACGACGATCTGGTACGATCACGTTGCCTCCGAGCGACGATTAATATGTTGACGATAAATTTGTAAGAAATGAGCATTGCGCAATAAAGAATCTCGATTCCAATTATTATTTTCGATCGAGTGCTCGTAATGTTATTTGGTGAATTACCACTAAATAGTGTGAGCACTGCGCTGAATATACTCTAGCATTTTCTTGATGATTTGATACTGGAATGCAAGACGCTGTGGTTGATTTCGGTCACCGCAGATTATTGAGCCCTTTGTCAATGTCGTCTTGAATTTGTATAGGTGACGCAAAAGTGAGGCGCGATGCCCTACGTTGCGATATAATTCGTGATACGTAGGGTGTCCCTCATACTGTGACATCGAGGTAGAGGCTATTGTATACAACTTCGGTTGGAACACTGTGTGTCCCTCGCTCTGTCTAGCCTAGAGTAGTGTATGCGCCATGTGGTACTGCTGTGCTATTTTTAGTCGACGTTACGATGTCTCGGATGATGTCTTTCGTTGATTAACTATACCGGAACCACGACCGAATTTTGCTCAGCGTTGCTAACGCCATTACGATGGTGGAAGTGATACGTTGCAGCAGTGTTGGACCTTCACTGTGGATTTCATCCATAGTGTTTGAGCGTGGATCGCTTATGAGTGATGTGCATTGGTTACACTTGCCTCGTCTTTGTAGAGACGTTATTTCGTAATTAAAATTACCGAATTTAAATTACTATTAAAACGCAAACCTAGAAATGTAAGTTTTAGATAATAAGGTATAGGAGGTATCAACAAAATATTAAAGAAAATGTACTTTGCGACATGGTTCAAAATAAACTAGAGATATAAATTTTAGATAATTAAGGTATAAAAGGTATCGATGAAACAAACCATAAATATATAATAAGTAACACAACACATTTATAGGACCACACGGTTGTAGTTATAATAAATAAGAACATATACTTATATGTGTGTCTAGGGAACATATGCATATAGTTATATTAGTGTAATATTACGGTAAAACGTAAAATGTTAATTATATTCACGCCTTTTGTATTTAAGTTTTAAATTCGAGTTTATCACAATATTATAAGAGGTTATTAATAAGGTTCAGTAAGGAAAAGTCATTCAATTATATTCGAATTTAACATAACTTGATTGTCATGACGAGTGTTGAAAAGAACTTTAACTTCACAACTATATTAAATGTCAATATAAGGCACGAGTAGGAGCACAATAAGTGTTCGATCTCAATTGAGGAAGGTTCATAAAAAGTAGGACGGAAACTACTGTAAGCGGCGGGCGTGGGGCCGTTTACCTCCTCTCCTCCTTTCAATTTTTTAAGTACTTTAATTTTTTTTATTTTCTTATTTTAATAAAGTAAGGATAGAGAGGAGCTACTTCTATTAGCAACTATATTAACGAGGTGTTAATAGAAGATGAGATCGGGTCTTGATCTTTTATATTCTTTCAACTTTTATACATACTCATTACAAAGTTTTATTTAATTTCTTATAATCATTTGAACTTGTGATCACTGATACTCTAAAAGAACTTGGTTAATACAAAAACAGCGTAAAACGGGTCCTAACTAATTAGACGATACACGAGCCATACTACAAATAATATTATTTTTAATTTTTTATGATCTCTCTCCATAGTGGGAGTAGAAGAGTACAGTTACAATACTTTGAGTAGTCGATAACAAAATGGTATAAATGTAAATTAATCTTATAATGTTTTGATGAAAACTATATCCTGACGTGTAGAATCGCCACTAAGTATTTAAAGGCTAGTACCTGGATGACCGAGCTTTGCTCGGTTAAATTATATTTAGAAACGAATTAGGTACATACTAATGAAATATGAATAATATTTTCGATCTTACAGACATAATAATAAAACAATAGGAACTGGTTATTTAAATATAAAAAATAAAAAGAGCTCTCAATAATAGTTTTTTCACAAAAAAAAATAAACTTGAAAAAAAATTGGTATGGAGACATCTAGACTCGAAGCCGGGTCTTCTGATTTCGAATCCGCCCGTTCCCATCCGAGCTATTACAAACTTATCGTTGACAGCGAAATTTACCTTCGTATTCTAATGACATTTTTTAATTGCCTGAAAAAACGGATAAAACAACATTTTCTAAAAATAAATCCTAGCTAGATCGATTTATCGCCCCGAAAACCCTCTGCATACTAAATTTCATGAAAATCGTTGGAGCCGTTTCCGAGATTCAGATTATATATTTATATATATACAAGAATTGCTCGTTTAAAGATATAAGATTAAAACAGACAGAATATAAACTATTGACAGCGTACCGTATACATGAGCTTAGGTTGCGTAAAATAACAAATAACGTTTATCTATGAGCAGTTGTTCTTAAATGTCGTCGCGACGTTATGGAAATCAGTTCAATGTAATGAATGATGAATCATCAATCAAATTATAGAAGAATTTCTATTGATTAGTAGTTTACATTAAAAATAAGTTTGTTAAGTTATTCTAAGGATGCAGTCGAAAAAACTATTTACTATTAATAACGAATTATTTGAATTTATCGATAACTGATTTGGACGTTGTATTATCTGATTTACGTTTCACAATGTAAATAGTATCACAAGGGAAATACAGTCATCACTGATGATGTTAGTCCAACGTATTATTTACGTGTATATTCCGCTTAATGAAGTTACAATACAAACACATTTCCGCTAAATTGTTCGTTACAGAATCCGAACCAATCATAAGTTGGTTTTCATTAAACTTGTACCCACAAACAACTGTATATCGAATATGAACTGAAATTGCATTGTACCTAGAAAAATAGGATTTGGAGCCCTTTTTATAAAAATGAAAAAAAAAAATCTCGGCCTCCAACCGTTACAGTAGTGAACGCGAGAAAATGATTGACGGAGATGAAATGCTGTATAAGCAATCTGTTTTACAAAAGCATATATTATATTTAGGCGAAACTTAAGCTTTAACTTAAAAAAGTCCTTACAATTGATTTTAAATAATTGTTATACAAATTTAAATAAATGTAATATACTTATGATTTTAAATTACCCTATTTTTTGCGTCATTGTGTCATGTCATCGCGTCATTAATGTAATTATGTATTAAATAATAATAGAAAAAAATTGTTGAAGACGAAAGTTAACAAACGATAAAGGCAGTAAATAAAAAATGAGCTACTATTCGAGCTAGTATTGGATACAGAAAAGTAAAATCGAAAACAGTATAGGTACTATATTAAATGTATTGAATGATTTGAAGGCACAACATCCTAACCTTTAAATAATTAAAATAAAAATAGTAAATGATTTAACAAAAAAATATCTAGCATCTGTATCATACAATAAGGTAATAGATATAAAACGTGATATCTATAGCAGATTTATAGTTCCCAATGGACGTATCAAGTAATGTGAACATATTACGGCCAATAGACCATTTGCAGAGACTGTCAAAGCGACCGAGCAGGTGAATTGAATCAGACTCTCTTTGACCCAAAGGGTTCATCACTTATAACTTTGTGCTAGAATAATGGACGCAAAACCACACGCTTACATAGTTTAACTACCGACCTTCCCTGTATCTCTTAATGCAATAATAAAGAAAATTTTGGGTCTGTACGTTCCTGTCACGGAATTTCATCCTTTAAATTCTTGAGTTGAAAAGACGTAACGTAAAAGTTTATAGCATAGTCTTTGTTGCAGGAATTTAATATATTTTGTCTTGAGATATTACAGTGAATTTTTCAATTATTATATTATTGAAAAAAAATTACATAACCTTTACGGGACAACAGTAAATATAAATTGTTAATCGTTGTGAGTATTTTTAAGTAATTTAAACAACAAAAATATTAAAAATATATATACTCAAATATACTGCCAATTATATTATTTATGCGTACGCATAAATAATATGTAAAATTTAAATAATAATTAATATACGTTAGTTGAAACAGGTTAACTTTTTAAAACTATTCAATTTATTATAGATATTGAAAGTAAGTTTTTAAATGTACAACTAAAATGTCATGTTCAGTCATAATAAAAGGAAATAAAAAATATTTTCAAGATGGAATTACAGCTGGAGTGGAAAAAAAAAAGAATGTGTGTGAAAATTCGTGGGTTTCAATATGACGGACGACGGAAGCGCAACATCCATCACCGCCAACCCTTCAGGGTATTTATTATTTACCCACTGACCAAAAGTACGATGTTACATGCCTCCCGGCTTTTATTAGAGGATACGGGTCTTTATATTATGGGCTTGTTATGTGCAGCGTTTATTATGAGCCGGTTTAACCAAGCGTTAGTATAAGGTATTTTTTTAATGTATATATTATATTATATTATATATTGTTATTAAGATTGAGCGTCTACATTAAATAAGCATATTTATGTATGACAGTGGTTTATTATTTACTTAATATTTATTAAACATTAAAAAACCATGTGTTAAATAGGTGTAGCATACGTGCTTAACTGCTTATACGAGTGTGTATGTATGCGTATGTATTTTGTAGATATGTATTGTATTGCTGAGGATATTTAGTTCTGTTAAATTATCTAATAGTAACTAAGGGTAATTTTAGAGTTTTAGTAAAAGTTATTAGAAACTTAAATATTCAATAGGATTTTTTGAAAATGAACACAAACTTGTATTCAACATTAAATACCGATGAAGCCGCAGTGATATAAATGTATGAGATATCCCTTTCAGGGGTTCTGTCACTAGCATGTTTTCTTTGAAAGTTCAATTAGTTGTCTGTAGTTTAAATATTAATTTAATTTTACAGTGATTTTCAAAGGATTTTAATTAACAAAGCAAAAAATTCTTGAGTTCACTTAAAATTAATTTTTAAATGTTATTTATATTTGTACATTGTTAGAGTATATTTATCTTGACAAATTTAAACTTGATAATGATAACTTTGAATTACTTTTTTAAAGTTGTTCGAACATGAACTCTTTTTTAACCGACTTCGAAAAACGGAAGTTCAGATCTCGATTCAGCATATAAAATTAAATACTAAATTAACGGCAGCATTCTTCAACAGCACTGGTATTGCATTGCACAAAAAGGATTGCAAAAAATCTCCCCTCCGCTCCAGTGGACAAGGGTTGCAATCCTATTGGTTAATATTTCTCCGTTTCTCCGCTCCGCCGCCTCGCTCCTCATCAATGGACAGGCACCTTTAATATCAAATTAGCTAACGTCTGACAGTCCTTCAAAGCGATGACCCTTAGAATGAGATTATTATTTTCACTCAAAGCAAACGACCATATTGTTATATAATTTTTAAGTTTTTTATTATGAGGATTGTACACACAGTAATATTTAATTTCTAAATAAGTTATTTTCTCTTAATCAATAATAATAATAGCTTAATAATTTTTTGTATTTTTTTTTCTTATTTATAAAATATATCTAAGTACATACACTATGCTAATTATAACCTATAATAACCATTTCATGTTAATTTAGACATTACTTATTTACGCACTATAGTAATTATTACAATCTACATTACGCACTATACTATTATTACAATCTGCTGCCATTTTATATCAGTTTAGGCTTTCGTTATAGAATATAGTATATAGTAGTAAAATTATGTGTTTGAAAATTCGAGATTCAAAAGTAGTAGTATTTCAAAGTAGATCATATAGTTCAAACGTTAAGCACAAGAGCTCTACCTTTTATCGAGCGAAGAACGTGGTCTTATTAATATTTTCTCAAGAGTGCGTCATGCATCAGTCTTCAGACAGCCACTTCGGGTAATGGAAACTACCATTATAAATTTCTGCCCCTAAAAGGTTGTCAGTAAGGAGACACGAGGACATTGATATTTTCCTCGAAGAAATCTGAAGTAACTTATTTATTGAATTTTGCCGCGGTTCGTGGACGCCTTGGGAATAATATCGCAGCTTAAGCGACATAGCAATACTGCGACTTGTTTGATTTCACGCTGTTCGTATTTCTTCGATATTGTTTTTATTGAAAAACAAATTTTCTCGCCAATATTCCTATTTAATATTCAAAGCAAAGACGAGTTAACTTTTTTACTAATATTGAAATACATTTTGCGAGTGTATTTTGTATTTGATAAAGAATCTTTGAAGCATTTATTCAAAATTTATAACCCGATATTTATAAAATAATTTAATTTTTTTTTCTTCGACTAATAATGTCGTTTAATTTTGAATCAAAATAACGGCAAGGACCAAGGTTCTTCGATATGAGTTTATGAAGATAATAATAGAATTTTTGCAATCTTTAAAAGTACATAAAAAAAACTAAAATAATTTTAAAGATGAAGTTAAAATTTTTTTTTATTTTTTTATTTTTTTTTCTATAACCTTTTAGGTGCTGTATATGTTTGAAACAAATGTTCATATTAAGGATCAACAACCAATTTATGCTATCTTATTAATCCTTTTTTAAATATTTGAAGGTTTTTTTTTCTTTTTTTGTAATACTAACGATATAATGTACCAATATTTCATATAACTATAAGTTGTTATTGAGTAAATGTATAAAAAAAACACGTAACTAGTATAAAATTAATCAACTTTAATCAAATACACGTTAAATATTATTTTCTCTTATAAATACTAAAAACTTTTTGCAATTTTAGGTTGCTATCAACAACAGGGTAAGAACGTGATATTTCGATCAGAACTTTATGAACAAGGGTTAACAGATCGTCCAATGGCGTTTAAACTTCGTAATCCACATATCCTCGGCAGACAGAGTCCGTTTCACTTTAAACGTTCTAGTATAGCAAGCAGCGTTCGCTGGACTCACTAAAGTAAGGAAATTTTAAACGCTATTTATAATTGGATCAATCTACTTAAAATTACATAATCTAACTTATAATAAAAATAATTAATGAGTTTTCGTTACTTCGCTTAAATTAAATCTATTTTAGTCATTTTAATATTACTTTTTTAATATACCTTATCCGCCAACGACCACGGTCCTTGTGACTGTACAAAATAAATTCAAATATTTAAAGTACACTCGTTTTTTAAACTAAAATATCATTTCACCAATAGATAGAGTGATTCATGAGGAAGTTTAGGTACATACATATTATATATACCCCGGGCGCAGCCACTAGTAAATTTATACTTAGTAGTGTTCGCCTAGTGGTCGAAATTCGACGGTAATTCATTTAAATTTGAAGTTGTCGGTGATACTGATCCAATCTGTACTTCTTCTTTCATCTTGAAGATATTTTAATTTTTTTTATTGGTCACTACATAATCGTCCTAAAGCGAAAAGTTTAATTTCATTCATTTTTGTCTGCCTATAAAAAGTAGATGTTTATTTTAGATAGTTATAAAACAACGCGAATTGAGTCTTAACTAACTAGATGATCTCACGAGGTAAATCAATACATTTTAAATAATATTTTTATATTCTCCTATGATACGGGAATCTAATTACAATTGGTTTGTTAGTTAATAAATTAGTAACATCACAACCAGGTTTCAATTCATGTTTAAGTCCAAATAACTTGAAACTCGTAATTTACTTTTTAACCTTTAATTAATATATAATATATAATATTATAATAATTTTAAATTAAGCCTTTAAGCGAACGGCTCGTTTTAAGCTTGTTACCCGACTGCGACAGTAGGAGGGTTATGTTTTTCGAGTGTATGTATGTATGTATGTATATATGTATGTATGTATGTATGTATGTATGTATGTATGTATGTATGTATGTATGTATGTCCATTTCTTTGGCACGGCCTACAGCCCAAACGGCTGGACGGTTTTTGACATATGAGGTGTCGTTGGATTTGTCTAAATTGTAGTAGTGACATAGGCTATATAAATTTTCGAAATGGCACCCGCAAATGGCGGAATGAGGGGGGGAGTTGATTTTTTTTCTTACTGTAGCAATATGGGTATCAAATGAAAGCTAGTAGATTGTTTTATTCTTTTTAGTTTATAATAAGAGTATTTTACGCAGTCGGGTTTTTTGATTTTTTTTAAATTAAGCATACTTATTTACCTTATAAGCCCAATAACAGATATGTAAATTTCTATTTTCTTGTTTAGCTTAAGAATTATTAAAGTATTAGTGTTTGTGTAATTTGTCGATTACTGGTTGTAATTGGTAATTCTTTTAACAAACAATCTTTACAAAAATAAGTATGGAAAAGAATTAATTACTAGTAAGAAATGCAAATACCAATGCCTTAACTAATCTAGACAAAATGAAAATCCAGAGATGAATGAACTAATATTTTTTAAAGAATCTTTTCAACGGATTTTATACTGGAGTGGATCCAAGTTTGTTGTCAAGTCGTGAAGTGGAAGTCTGCTACAGAACTCGAATATTTAAATAAGTCTTGCAATATCGCTTCGGAAACAATATGAACATAATATCTATTTTTATTTTATTACACTAATATTTTATTTGATTTATCTTTTGTTCTGTCTTAATGACATTTATTGGTTCGGAAACAAATACTCGCGACCAATTACTTTTATTAAGTCATTTCATTAATGTTTAAGATAAAATACGTACGCCAGTTTAAGATAAAACGAACGTTAAGCTATTTGTGTACATCCCAGGTCTCATGTTATTTGGACCTAATACTGAGTTATGATGTCTGTAATAATCTGATGTGAAAAACAAAATACTTTGAAATATTTACGGGACAGTCTTTAAAATATATAAAAAAAGAGTTTTAATGAAACTGAACTTTGTGTTAATAAATTATATAATTTTTTTTTAATAATATCTATAATATAAATAATAAATATCGTGAAATGTATAGAATTATACCTGTTATAGTTTCAGTATAAGTTTAGATATAGGACGATATCTAATTGTAAATATAGTCACTCACCTACTCACAATAATTAGTTGCTATATGTGAAGTAACGACTTTAATATGCACAACCGTCAGTGTTATGAAAATTAGTAAAACTGACCATTTAATTATATTTTATTAAAAAATTCATCGTTTTTATGTGCTTGTAATTTCTTTACTTATTGTAATATGTATATGATGTTGTAAATAACTGTCTAATTATAACATTTAGACAGTTATTTACAACATCTGCAAAATCATCGTAACTTAAATTATTTGAAACATCATAATTAAGTGATTGTTGTGGAAAAATTAGTCCAGCAGCTTAATTTTTATTTATTTATTTATTTAAGAAATATAATTCAGTTTAATAAAACGTTACAAAATATGTTATATAAAATATATACGTTAATTCCATGATTTACACATTTTACAAAATCATCAGGCTTGGGCCTGATGCAATTTAAAATTAGAACAATATTTTAAATTAAAAAAAAATATAGTATAATAAGTTGTGAAGTAAATTAGAATAGTTAATAATATAATACAATATACATACACATTCACCCACACACACACATACACATGTAAGCATATGTACGAGTTTATATAATTAGTTAATTAGTTAATTTAATTAGTTAATTAGTTGTGTACAAATAAAATGTATGTACATTAGTTAAAATTTTACTTGTACACTACTGCGCTATCACAATAAACATAAATAAAAATTTTAAATCAATTTAGCACTTAAGTTTTAGCGGTGTAAATCTGGATTTAAGCCCGGATTAAGGATTGATCTTAACCGAAAGGTTGTTGATGAAATAATTGAATTCGTATTCGTAAATAAACACAGACACGACTTTATATAATGATTTTGTAAATATACGTAGCATTTTTCTGTTTTGCAATTTTCTTTCAAGTCAATTGATGGTAAGCCTTGATGTGAGCAATTTCAAACCGCGGGTGGTTGTATAAATCTCTTTAAATCCGTTCACACTTGCCTCCTTTTCATATATAGAGTAGCATGTCCGGCGAGTGATGTATGTATGTGCGGTGTAACGGCTAGTTCTATTGGCAAAATGATTGCACTTCTGATTGTTCAATTACTTTTCCGTGCTGTGTTGACACTTAATCCGTATAAGCTTATAAATTGAAAAATGAATACTCTATTCATAGCGTGATATTGTGTTTTTAGGTATTACTTTTACTCACACGCATATGTTATATATTTTTTATTCGACTTACCTAAAATACGTTTTTATTTTATTCAATTTAAAAGCAAAAAAAAATGTTTAAATTATGTTTAATAAAATATAGTAATTGTCATACGCTATTTAGTCTTTTATTTGTGTTAGACTAATGTTTGACTACAGCTCATAAGAAAGTATATCAGTACGAGAGGGGCAGCACACATTCTCATAGAAACGTGGCTTGAAGTGATTACAATGCTATGAACGAGAGTTGGAAGCCGGAAGAGGATCTTGCCTCACTCTTTTTAATCCTTAGTTCCTTTTTACTCCTGCTTATATACAGATACATCTAGCAAAGCATTTTTAGCTCCTCTAATGCTGTAAGGTATTTTTGTTTTATCGGTGGAATCCTCCTCCTTAATTGATGATTATTATTTATATATAACATGAGTATTTAACACTTTTAATGTACACTCAATTAATTTAAAATTGATTTCTAACTAGTTATAAATAATAAATAAACGTCTCACACTCAACGGCCCCCAGTAGGATGTGAATACTGTGTCGGGGGTCCGGAAACACACAATACACAAGCACAAACGCCCAGACCACGACAAACAATATTAGTCATGTGCGGGGATCGAACCCGCGACCGCTAGCGCATCAGCCAGTTGCTGTGACCACTGCGCCAACGCGTCGTCGTTATACCTATAGTTTATTTGTATAAACACGTTGAATATTTAATATCTCAATAATCTCTTTTAGTAAATAATTTAATTAATTAATTTCGTTTCCTGTTTAAACATATCGATGTTCTATTTTAGAACTAATTATGTTATCTGTATAATTAAAATATCTCGCGGCATCGTCTGTTTCAGACAACGCTCAATACCGTTAAAACGTTTTAATATCAAACTCGATTTAAATGTTTTGAAATATCTATCTGGTGTTGCAATAAAAAATAAAAGAAAAACGATTATACATTATTTTTATATACGATTTGTGTCATTCGTATATTATATCCCTATTAATATATAAATACGAAAGTAACTGTCTGTCTCTCTGTTACGCTTTCATGCCTAAACCACTGAACCGATTTTAATTAAATTTGGTATGAAGATAGAACTGAACTTGGGAAAGGACATAGGATACTTTTTATCGTGAAAATAAGGGTAGAAGGGGTTGAAATAGGGGACGAAAATTTGTATGGAAGTTCCTTATTGTCAAATATAAAATCATGTAAGATTGTTCAATTGTTTAAGACAAAGACAAAAAAAGACGTGCATGGGGCGCGCTTACCATGTCGCACGATATAACCGAATTCCACGCGGGCGAAGCCGTGGGCGGAAAGCTAGTTTAAAAATAATTACTTAAATAATTACAATTTAAATAGTTACCTTTCTAAATTGGCGATTTTGTATTAGTCACATAGGCTCACACACACATACATAGTTATACAATGAGTAGGGTTTTTTGGTAAATGTATTTTTCTAATTGTTTTCGTGATTTGACCGATTGCTTAAAGTTTCCAAACAAAACGGAAATGCAAACAAATTGAAAAAGATCTAAAATAAACTTTAAGTCGTCGACGACAATAAACTATCGCAAAACTCACCTTGGACCGACTTACCGCAACTGTCGTTTAGCTGCAGAAAGATTCAGGTTAACTTAACAGGCCAAAGTTGATACCTTAAAAATAACTAGACTGGAAATGGTATCATACGAATTATATTAAAAAAATATTTAAATAAGAAATTGTTTTCTTAGTTATACTATTATAAGTAATAGAGATAGTAGACTGGCATGTTGGCGCAGGTGCCATTGACCCCACTTTCGGCTCCAGGGTTGTGGGTTCAATTCCCGCTCCGAGTCTGGGTGTAATATTTTTTTTTATATATAGATTATTTATCTTTATTAAAAAAATGTATTTCAGTCAGCTGTTACCTAAAACACAGGCATTACGTTACCTATCTTAGGAACAGACGACTATGTGTATATGTTTAAAAAAAAATCTAATTCTTGTTGCATATTATTGAACTAAACTGAATAAGTCTATAAGCTGCTGACTCTATATAGGAGAAGGGTTGGAACTTAATACACCAACGTACGTGTTGGTAAATAATTTTCCTGTTATAAGTAACGATTGCCATTAGGTGTCCATGACAACAACTGGGAGCGACGGCTTTACGTTTCAGGAGAGGCTGTTGACATGCACCTACAAGAACAAACACAAAGACCAGAAATAAATATTTGTACAAAACTGTCCCGAGTGGGAATAGAAACCGCTATCGCCTGCGTTGAGACGACTACTCGCACCATTACACCAGAACGGTAGTCCAATAGTCCATTTTGGTTGCATATTAAATATTAACTAAAAATAATTTTCGAAATCAGACTTCTCTGTTAATATTATTTTTACAACATACATTTTTTTTGCTATGGATGTTCTTTAGTAATAAATATTATAAACCAAAAAAATGAAAGTCTGTGGTTAATAATATTGTTTGAACAATATTTTATGTGGATAATTTTGATTTCGTAATTATTAACAATGATATGTCAGAACATTAAACTGTTTATTAATTCACATGAAATTAAATTAAATATAAATTTAATAAATATTTTTTTCTCGTCTTTCTTAAGAGGCATCTTTTTTTAATCAAAAAATTCTTTCAAAGAAAAAAAAGTGTTTTTTAGAAGTATTAGAGCCTAAGCACATGGCGTATTTGAAACGCGCAGACGACGCGCGTTTTAAGTACGCGCGATGTTGCCGCCGTAGATGCTGATTGTTGCGTTTGCATTGCTTCAAACGGGCGTACAAAGGGGCGGAGAAGGGGCAGATGAGAGGCGCGCACTAACCAATTTCACGGAAGCTACGAGGGACTACAGCACAGCAGCAGCAGCAGTAGAAGCGCATTTCATGCTCGCCCCGTGTGCGTAGGTTACTAAGTTGCTTTCGAATCTCATTTGAAGCGCGTATACGCGCGTCATCTGCATGTGGTCTGCGCGTTTATAATACGCCGTGTGCTTAGAAACAAATGTCCATCGGGCGAATTTTTTGATTAAAAAAAGATCACTTATTTATGTAGTTTGATTATTAAAACAAGTGAAAACAAAAATTATAATATGTTATTATGTGAATTATAAGAGCGGAGCAGTAGCGACAAATACCAACGTTCGAATTGCGGATGATGCAGCGAGGGAATTCTAGTTTAAAACGTATTCCGTGGCTGCGACCAATCGTATTCAATACGAGAACGTCCATTCTATAACAAACTTCGATCGTTCCGGGGCGTTATGTGGCCAGTAATCGTTTTATGTGATCAGCATCGTGAAATAAGTTAAGATTTTCAGTAATTTAAAGTTTTGAATTTTTTTTTAAACTTTTATTGCTTATTTCATTACAATATCTACTAGTTTTTTAGGCTTTTACACTTAAACCTAACGCAATTATTTGAAATTAAAAAAACAACCTTAAAATTTTATATTGTCGACTTAAGATTACAAACCATACCAATGGATCATAAAATCTTATCACTGAGTAATTGTGTTTAAATTGTCTCGTTTGTGTCTTTTGTGTTTGTTAAAACAAATAGTTATCATGTTTTTTCATTTCGTTATAAAAGTTTTAAGGCTAATCCTGTAGGAAATATAATTTTCGTTTAGTTTAATTAATCAATTTGAAACACAATTACCATCTTCATATATATAATATGCATAGGATTGTATTTCTATATACATAAGATTTAAAATATGATTTTGTGTACGAATATATTATGTATGTAGGCCGTAAAATCATTGTTGTATTACGGTGAATTCAAAGGTATTTTACTCATGCTTAAAAAAGAGAAAGAAGAAACTTATTTGTTAATGCACAATACGCACAATATACTTATAACTATTATTGTTGATATAATTGCTTTGTATTATATTATTGTTGGAGTATACAGACTGTCCATGCACACTTCACATATATATTTAAAAAAATAAACACAAAAATCTATACGGACAATAAATATTTTGCCGATATCTAATAAGTTGTGTTTGTTTAGTCGTCTGTCTGTCTGTATATTTGTTCTAGTATCACGCAAAAAGTACTGCACGAATAAAAAAAAAAATCGCAGCTTATTACAGAATTTTTACAAATAAAGGACGGATAGTAAATTTAACGATTCCGAGGTCGCGAAAAATGTCGCATACGGGAAATATATCCTAAATTATAATTATGATCTACATCTTACAAAAATAGTCATTGTTATATGAGAATTGGAAGCCGGCAAAACCTAGGTTTCAAATCCACAGAAATAAAATGAGTCGAAAAAAGCTGAGAAAAGCGAACTTCTTATCATAATAACAAAAAGAATTACCATAATATTTAATATTTTCTTAATTAACACACTGTGTGTGATTCCCAATATAGCTAGGGAGCTGGTGGCAATTAAGGTATATGATTTCATCGTCCTTGATACCAAGAAGTAATGTAGTCTGGACCTTTGTTAACAAAAAAAAAAAAAAAATGGAGTTCAGGTAGCTCTAATTTTTTTTATAAATAATTTCGAAATTTTAAGAGAAAAAAAAAACTGTCAAAAATTATATTATCGTTTCTGCTATCAATTTTTTATTTTTTTATTTATTGAATAAATTTCATAGATACTGAAATTAAAAGTTGACAGAAGTCAGGATGGTGGGAATTTTTATAAAAATAATAATTTTTATTTTCTAGTTAACATAGGTCGAGACTATATTACGTCTTGGTATTAAAGACGAAGAAATCATATACCTAAATTGCCACCAGCTCCCTAGCTAATAGGTATAATCAACGTATTCGTGTTGTGACACAAATATATTACATATATATGTCAATTACGCTTGGTCCGGCTTTTATGACGGAACGCTTTTACGCTTAATTGAAAACAACTCATGGTTTATTCACAACATGAACGCTATCATGTCCAATTCATGGAGATCTCCGTGATATCAACAACCAGAGGCGGAAATGAACGCAAACGGATATAATCCTGAAAATAGAACGGATCATTTTATAGTAGTTAAGTTGACTTTCTTATGTCATTTGAGTCTCGTAGTGTTTCTGATTCATTATTTGTTATGTGTGTCGATTATACTGCTTTATAAAAAATAAAAAGAAACCATGTTTGACACATTTCAATCGTTAATATATATTTAAAACCATTTAGTCATAAACTGTCTCTTTTGCTTAACTAAAAGAAATGTTAAATATGAATGCCTCAACTAAAAAAAATACTGTTTTATAACATGTCCTTGCACATAGCACACAATAAAATACTTAAACAAACTACACTCACAAAAGCGTATACACGGACACATACACTTACACTTGTTACTATATAAACGCATTGAAATAATGTAACAAACAAACAAATAATTTCTAACATTTAAAAAAAATTACTGATCGTCTGAGGAATCTCAGTAAGCTATTTCAGTTGATGTGACTCATAAACTTGTAGGATTTATTTTTATATTTATGTCTTCAGCTTTCTCTTTGCCACACTTCCGGCGGCTTTGCGTTGTAATTTTTTATGGCTTAACTCCTTCAGTTCCGAGGCTGATATACAACTAAGATTATGTTGCGCTCGATTTTAAAAGTTATGTAGTTATATTTTGTAATATTGTGTCTATTTTATCAATGTAGCTTTTCCATTTATGTAACTTGACATGGGCTTTATTGCTTACTAGATAATATTATATTTCTATTTCAAGCGGAAACAGCGCAAACGACTACTTATTTTGGTTTTTACATATTTTTTACCTTAAGTTATTAACATAATAAATAAATTTTATTATTTTTATTTCGATTTAATGTATTTCTGTTAACTGACAAAAAGTATTTAAAGCAATACCAAAGAATTGCAAAAACATATGACAAATTCCAACATACAATTAATTAAAATTATAATCGTCACATTTCATTAAAATTCATTCTATAAAAAAAAAAGTAAATAAAAAAAGACATTTTACAAACTACTTTAAATAGAAATGTGAGTTAACATTTTAAGCCGTTTATAGAAATCGTAAAGCGATACATATAAATCAAGATATTACCAAGATGTTTTCTCGCACTCTTTGCAGTACCGTCGGATGTCCGGCCGATGATGTATGTGTGTTTGTGAGTGCGGTAACGGTGTTATTGACACTTTGAATTCAACATTCGTATTGTTAGTGAAATTGGTTTTCATGTATTCGCCTTTTGAATTTTGTAGCTCTGCTCGTTCCATTGAAATTTTCGACTGTTTTTTTTTTTTTGGCAAAAAGAAGTAATATTAGAATTTATGTATTTATACGCAGCGGTTTGTGTCTATACTGTTATATTGTTTGCAATCTGTTGACTATTCGCTTCGATGACTCATATTGTGGTATTTCATAGTCTTATTAACTTGTGGATAATATAACATTCTAATTCTAATTGTAATTCTAATTGTATATTAGAATCGTTTATTCAATTATAAACAAGAAGACATATCTTTCCTCATTATAATAGCAGATTATAATATCGCTATAATCGCTTACCACAATACAAATACTCGTAATATACTTTTTGTTAAAGATTATTTATAGAATATTAATCTTAAAATATTTAAGGTTATCTCTTATTAAATTTATTTAATTAAACTACTTAAACTTAAATGTTTAATCACTTACTAGTTCAATAGAAAATACAACTGTAATAGCAGCTACGTGAGCAGAACTAAAGCGAATTATACAATTAACAAAGCTTCAAGATCGCAAATATTGGTTGTGTTCTCATTAGTTTAACTCGAAATCTACCAGCTAAAATATTTAATATACTAAAATATGATATATTAATTAGTAAAGTTGTAACTTTACACATTCTGCTTTGCTTTGAATACATATCTATTTTATTTCGGAAAAATATAACACAAATACTTGGAAAACATATTTCTGGTTTTATGTTACAAAACTAAATATCTGTCTGAAATGTCTTAACTAATAATGTGGAAATGTTACACATTACTAATGTATATTTTTACGATGAAAATGATTAAAACACATATCGACCGAAATATAAAAACAACTTATCATTTCGAGACTGGCTTTTATGTTTTTTTTTCATCATCATCATCATCATATTAGCCATTGGATGTCCACTGCTGAACGTAGGCCTCCCCCATCGACCTCCAGAGCGATCGGTTCAAAGCAGCCTCTATCCAACCTTCCGGCGACTCTATTCAAGTCGTCTGTCCATTTCGTGGACGGCGACGCTTCGCTTGCCGGTATGTAGTCTCCACTCGAGAACCTTTCTGCTCCATCGGCCGTCAGTTCTACGAGCTATGTGCCCTGCCCATTGCCACTTGAGCTAGCAAATCCGTTGGGTTATGTCGGCAACCTTCGTTCGTCTGCGGATCTCATAATTTCTGATTCGATCTCGCAGAGAAATACCAAGCATAGCCCTCTCCATTACACGCTGTTCAATTCTTGAGCTTGTTTAAAAGGCGCATAGTCAGAGACCACGTCTCAGATCCGTAGGTCATCACTGGTAACACACATTGGTCGAAGACTTTCGACTTCAGGTATTGAGGTATGTCAGATGAAAAGACGTTTTTCAACTTCCCGAACGCTGCCCATCCTAGCTGGATTCGACGATTGACCTCTCTCTCGAAGTTGGACCTACCAAGATGCACATTTTGTCCTAGGTAGATGTACTCATCAACAACTTCGAGAGTTGAATCTCCAACCGATATCGGGGTGGGCACGACATGGACATTCGACACGATTTTTGTCTTGTTCATATTCATTTTAAGGCCCACCCGTCGGGAAACTCCATCGAGATCACTGAGCATAATACCGAGGTCCTCCAGGGATTCTGATTCTTAAAGATTTTTTTTTACTACATCACAATATATTTTTTTAATTTTTTTCCTCATTGATAAAAGTGACTTAGTATAGGGTTCTGGGGATGAACCACCGTATAGGTAATATTCAACTAAAACTAATTTAAATTTTATAATAATTTTTAATTTTCAGTTAAGGCACGTTTATTAAATTAGTTCCAATATAAGGGATATTAAATTCAATTTATTTTTATTATTTATTAACAACTATATTCTATGAAAGTTTGTGGTGTTTTCCTATTACTAGGTATTCCAAAGATGGGCACTGAGACAGACCGATGGGCGTACGCTTAGTGAAGCCTTATAATAAGGTTCTGCTGCTAACAACGTTGGGTACGGAACCCTAAGAGTATTCCCAGTATAGATGGACATGATATTCACAGTATTAGCGAGTTTTCAATGAAATAAAAACAAAAACAAAACAAAATTCGGAAAATGAAAATTCGTACGAGTGAGATTCTCGTGAACGTTACAACTTTTATTATCTTTTTTTTTTGTTACGTCAGTACGGATACGGAACTTTCAAAAGGAATATACAAATGTTACGAGATACACTTTTTATTCGTCATACGCTTCATACATGTTAATTAATACCGGCCAGTGTTTATGAGGGGACGTTTTCGAGGTATATTGAACACGACTTTTGATTTATACGTAAGCCACAGTCAGTAGCGATCGCTATAAACAGACACATTAAACCAGGGATTCATACACGATGTTTTTTTTTTTTTTTTATAGTATAGTGGGCAAACGAACAGTCGGTTCACCTGGTGGTAAGAAAAAGCGACATCCATAGACACCCGCTACATCAGAGGATTAGCAGGTGAGTTGCCGGTCTTTGATGGGTGTGGAGGGAGGCGAGGGATGGGCCACCGTATCTCTCACAAACCGAACGAAACACGACGACAGTGACGTCATATCACGACGGAGTTAAGTGAGACGGACGGACGACAGAGTACATTGAATATTTTTTTAAAACAATACTTGGGGTGTGATCTACTATCGATACCGAAGACAAAAATATAGTTATTAGAATTTTCGTCTGTTTGTCTGTTTCTCTGTTTGTATGTCCGGGATAAACTTAAAAATCACAGCATGGATTTATTCAAATTTGGCACGAATATTATTAAGAATTCGGGTCAACATATAGGCTACATATTATCACGCTATCACCTACGGGGAACGAGCAGTGAACCTTTATTTCTTCAACGCATTCTGTAACAATGTGTAATCTAATAGCGTTCACGCAGACGACGTCGCGGGCAGCAGCTAGTCCATAATAAATATTGCAGGCAGCCACTAACTTTCGAAAATTAGTTAATAAATATTGTTAGTAAATGATATCCAAATCTCTTTGAGTTTTAGTCATTAGTAAATCTAACAAAACGGTTATATTTGTTTTTATACTTTACTATACCAAACCTAACCTGTTACTTCCAGAAACATAAAACGTGAAAGAAATGTCTTTCGGCGAAACACAATTATATGTAGAAGATAGTACAGTTATCCCCCTATAACATGTTAGATTAGTTCCGCGTTATGGAAAGACACGTTGTACGAGTATATATTATTTTGACCCCCTATAACGCGTTATTTAGGCGATATTTGGCGCGAGCTTGGTTAGGCCTATGTCCAGCAATGGACTGCGATAGGCTGAAGCGAAGCAAACGCGTTATGTATATGTATAATAAATGTATTATAATAAATATTTTTTAGTTTAGAAACAATGTTTTAGAACTTTGCAAAATATTATATATTTTTCGTAAAATATTTTCATATTTTCGTGTCACTCTGATGATGAAATAAAAATCCTAACAAGCCTTTCATGTTCTTTGGAATTGAATTAAAAACTCGTAGCCGCTCTACGTCACTGGAATAATAATAATCCTTATTTAAGAATTTAGTTCTTTGAAAAACTCTAAGTTCAGTCAGTGGTTTGGCCTGTAGGTACTTTAGTAAGTGGGCTATGAATTTCTCTTTCTTTTAATTTTTGTTTAAAATCAAAGAGATTTTTTGTCTACATAGCAAAGATTTTTACAACAAAGTAAAAAGATATTTCATGTTTATTTTTAACAAATAGTTACAATAAAATTTTATTGTAGAAGTATTATTCTTGAAACGCTCTCTATCCTTTTTTTGTTAGACGTTGATTTACTAACTTTAAATTGTGGATAAATAGTTTTTCAGAAAATTAAATAAAAAGGTGAAATGTTGAAACAATACGTGGATAGCCGTTAAGCCAGCAAGTGCTTAGTACGCAGTGGTAAAATGAACCTCATAAAAATGGCATCAAAGATTTTAATAGTGTTGAAAAAAGTGCAAACTGGCAAATTCTAAATTGGTATCCATACAAAATTTTAGAGTTTTAGCAATTTTTCTGATATAATTTTTTTAAAATAATTTATTGATGTCTTGCATAGTAAACTGTACTCTTTGTGTAATATAGAAGCAGTTCTTATCTTTTATATAGCACTGTTATAGTATTGTTTTTAAGAGAGATTAATCGAGATAAATATAGAGTTGGATGCTGTTGCCTGCAGATCCGGGACCCTCCAATAAAAGCGGCTGCAGGTATCCGCAGAGGTTTAGTATGGTATTGCGCTCCCAATTTGCCGAGTCCGACATAGGTCTAGGACTGCCTACCCGGGCGTCCTGGATATCAACCGTAAATGGTATGTATGGTATATATGTATGGTACGTAATTCCCCTGCGACACAAAAAAAAAAGAAGATAAATATAGAGTTGCATTTTAGCACCAATGTATTATTATTGATATGATGTTTATTTTAGAGAGGGTGGTGGGTTATACACCTGAAAAAAAAAATCGTTTTTTATTTTTTCTTGTAGTTAAGCATTTGAAAATTATATTTCCAAATTTTAAAGTCGATCAGAGCCAAATTCTCAAAATTATCAGGCAGTTAGTCTCCGCTCCTTCAAACTGTAGCTTCAACAGGTGCGGACGCTCAGAACGTCACCTATGTATATAAGCAGTAAATATATGTATATTTTACATGTGTATAATATTTTGAATGGATATGAGCATCAGTGAGTTGTGGATCCTCAATCGTGCGCTTGTGTGTGGAATCGATAATTCAGTCTAACTTGAAAAAAAAATCCCATTTTATAGCTTTTAAAATTTTTACCGCGTTTTTCTCAAAATCATTTTTCAAATTCGGTGTTCACTACCATTTTAAAACTACTTGACCGATTGATTTCAAATTTGGTACACACATTCTGCATAATTATCCACCCCCAATAGTGAGTCTTACAATTTTTTTTATTTATGGGTTTTTTTACGTGCAAATGGCGGAAATTTTTGAGAAAATAAATGTTGAAGTAAAAAAATAATAATAATTGAGACCGTTGGTGAAATGATTTATTTATAATTTGACTAAATTCAAATGGTTCTTGATTTCAAATAATTTACAGCTGGGATATAGTGAACACAGTAAATCGTCTTTTTCCAAAATCGGTCTGGGAAAAGCTCTGTCAACGGCTTGTTTGGGAATATTTTTGCATCAATATTTTATAAAATATTCTTAAAACCATACTTAGTAATGTAAAAATTTTATTTTTAATATATTATGCCTAGCAAGAGAAAATAATTTTCGAAGGTATTTCTCAAATTACTTTTTACTTTAGTTAGTCTGAAAAATTCGTGCATATATTAAATACACATGTCACCTTTGGTTTTCTTCTGTTCTAAGTACATTGCAATACTTGCGTTTATTCGGACAGAAAAGAAAATTTATCGCTTTGTAACAATAGAACGCTTAATCCAGTTCTGCCGGCTCTTGTGATTTAATTGTGTTGGCTCACATGAGTTTCAAAACTCACAATGCTTTGCATTGTTCATAGCATTACCAGTAAGCGGCCAGTTCAGATAAGTAGGAAATATTTTGGCAAACGAATTATAAAGCAGCACCTACAGAGTAATTTATAAGGATTTTTAATAATTTTATTCGTTTCCTCAGTAACATAAATCTTTTGCCGTTACATAAAAGTAAAAAGGTTTTTTTCATTAATTTGAGTCTTGAGATTATTTATTTATTCCGTTCGTATGTAATGTAATCAGTAGGTTTTACAACAAAATTAAGATGCGGATATGAATTAATATATGATATCAATGAAATAATTATCGTGATAAATAGATGCGAGAAGGAATTTATAAATAATGAAAAAATAATAATACACTAGATGCGTTAAACTAATATCAGATTAGTAAACTTTCTAAGTTACTAACCTTTCAACTCATCCCTCAATAGAAAAATAAAATAGAAAACTTATTAAAAACACTATGTTTTGAATGAATTAATAACAAAAAGCTAAACAAAACAAAATAGTTAAAGTTTATAATTAAAAATAATTATTTAATATGTTTTTAAAATTTTAAATGTCTCACTTGTTTCATAAAGTCAAATCAATGTATTCTTGTTATTATAATTTACAAACGAAATATAATTTTAAAACTTGAGACATTACTTTGAAGTTTGGAGAGAGCTATTAAATATAATTCATCAAATTTTCTTTACATTTTGTAATTTCTTGGCTAAGGCACTTTAATGTTCGGGCCGATTTGTAAGTCTTTTACCCTTTTCAACTAACTTTCTATTCAAATCTCGTCCAAACATTGGTTATTATAAGTGGATAAATTTTATAACTTTACGAACATTGAGCGGTTTTAAGCTTAATTAGATATTGATTTAAACTTGTCCTTCGTTTTACAACATACCAGCAACTAGCACCGACATTGTTTGCGCTTAATAAGGATTTCATCCAAGGTTATATTTTTAACTCGTCAAATGTTTACAACAAATCGAATTTAATAAGTTCATGTCAGTGATAGCTTCAAAAAGTTAGTATTTGTTATTTGGAAATGGCGACAGGTTGGCGCATTAGTTACTATAAGTAGCAGTTGCTGCTATCTCACTTAAACAAATATTTATGTTATCCATATAGATATTTATTGTAGTCTAGGTTCTGTCTGTAAAAATAGATTTCCTGATAGTGGCCGTTAAAAATATTCAATACACAAATACCTCATTTGTGTATATTTCAATTTCTAAAAAATAATTAAAATTGAATTTTACAAATACATAAATAAGTATTACAGTTCTATAAATTAGTATATTATTTATATGATAATAATAGTAATAATATTTCATATTTACTCTGGAATTTAATATTTCAATAGCATAATTTAAAAAAGTTTTCAGTTGGTTCGTTTAGTGATGATTAGTATTTGAATTTTCTCTTTAGGTTCCGAATACATTCTAAAAATTCAGTATAATGTATTTATTTCAGCTTAGTATATATATTAATAATATAAGCTTAATAATTATTTATAATATAAGATGTTATAGGCAATTTCAAATATATGTAAATTTATTTAAAATCAAATATTTGTGCAAACAAAATTAATATAAATTGAAAAGAAACTCGGTATATACAATACTTGTCAATTAAAATTAAGACAAAAAAATTGATGCTACATTTTCCTTACCGTACCGTATGTACTGTACCGATTACACTGTAATAGCCTATAAACACATTATTGATGGGCTGATCCCTGTTTTTATATCAAGAAGGTTTATTTATATAACCTTCTCATGAATGTTTCTTGTTTTCTTTTAATTTGACAATATCAGAAAAATCGTTGAAAATTATTAAAATATTTCGAAATATTTTACTGTAAGCCATTCGAATAGAAAATTAATCAGAGATTAATATTTTATGATCACAGTGACTAGATATTGAATTGAAAATAAACTACATATTCATCTAAGCCTAACGGCTAATAAGCTTTAATATTTTTATGATATGGCCGCTCGCGATTTCACCTACGACATTAATTGTAGCTTGTGTTTTACTATCTACTATGACTTACAACACACTAAAGTGTGTTATCTTGTAGCCTGATTTTTACAACTTTTTACGTATAAAAAATATAGCTTTCTAATTGTGAATGAATAATGAAAATCAGTTCAGTGTTTTTAGAGCCAACTACAAATTTAAAAACAAATCTCCTCTCTGCATAACACTACATCGTCTATCCACAAAAGCATGTGCTGGTCGAGATTACAAAAGTTCTGTATTCTTACAAAATTGTCTATACACTACCGAGCAAAGTCATAGTGTATAGTCATGCTTATCATCAATCACTGACCCTCGTAAAGACACTCGATACGAGGACAGGTCATCAACTATCAAACTGACTACAAAAAGTACAATAAAACTTGCTTTTTGTGCAAGTTGTTTAACTGCGATGGATAAAATAAAAGGCGACTGCGTGGAGTCGTGCAGAATATATTTTGTAAAAAAATTTGAATCAATCAAATGTTGAAAAAAAATATCAAAAAATAAGTTGCACTAATTAAACAAGGCACGATAAAATAAACAAAATTTAATGTTTGAGATTTTTATTTCAGGAGTTACCAGACAGATTTTATAACTTTTAGCCTTCGATATTTTAGGGGACCTGAACAGTGAACAGTAACCAAAATTGTAAACTAATCTGATATAATTATATCGAGATTTAACCAGAGTGAAACCGTAAAGGAAGTTTACGGCAGTTTTTAAATATACCTATCATATTTTTATTACCTTGATGATTTTTTATATCTAGAACGCCAAGAATAGACAGCTTATATTCATTTTCGCTTAAGAGGAGTAATTCAAAATATTGCAGTTTTAAAATAAAATTATTTCCTTCGTAAGTGAAATATTGAGATTTTTTGAAGTATTAAGAAATAGACACAAATCGTTGAAGATAATATTTAAAACAAAGATTAACTTTAAAAAAAAAACTTAGAAGGAAAATATTTTAAACTTGCTCTAAATATTCAATACTTTGATATTATTTTTTTTTTTGTAATATTTCTTTTTTGGTGTACAATAAAGTGTATTATATTATATGTTATTGTACATACGTATTACATCACCTTGCTAAAAATGCTTAACTTATATTTTATTGTTAAAACAGACTACTGAGGTTGCTAATAAAATCACCACAGATTTAGTGGATACATTCAGAACCAGTTACAACAAGTTTGCTCATCTATTAAAATCAGATAATCGCGTACATCGTGCATTGTTTCTGAGGACAATCGCAATCGTATTTATTGAGCTGGTTTGCTATTCAATAGGTACATTTTTGAGTTCGTCATTATTCCATTGAACTAATTTTTTAAGCAGTTAATAGTGAAAATGTATACTTTTTGTAAGTACATATCTCGAATTTATAATTTTGATTTTGATAAGAAATTAGTGATTTTGATAATAAATTATTATCGATTGAAATATTATAGCTATACTATGTTTTAATAGCTATAATATCACCACATAAAAGGTATTATTTTATATAACGATTTTGATTTTTTTTCTGCTTTTATGGATAAAAAATTGTTGCTTATGTGGTCTGAAAAGTCGTTGTCCTAATCTAGAAAATTGCCTCGAAAAAGCTAGCAATAATAGTATTTAATATGCATCTCATACATTATTTATTTATTAATGTATTTACATAAAGGGGCTATAATCTAATTTTCTCTGAGCCCAAGTTTCGATTATTCAATATAGCACGTACTATATGACACTATAAATTTGAATTCATAAAATTAAGGAGAAATATGTCTACAATCTTTATTGTTGTCGACATCTGCTGCCATGTTTTAATGAAATAGAGGGAGTAAAAATCAGTTTTGTGCGTGTCTCGTGAATTTCGCAACAGATGTGGCCGACGCCTTTTTTATATTGTTCTGTAGTGAAAGGGAAACCATATTTCAAGAGGGCCATTAGCACGTTCTCCTCTAAGTAAAGAAATAATGGAAGACTGACTTTTGTTGGTACTTTTTACTTACCAGTTTGATAATTATGTTTATAGGTTTAAGATAATGCAAAATTGTATTGCCTGTATAATATGCCTTATATGTAGTGACGAGGATATCATATTTTATATATAGGAGTAATATATTTCAAATAAATTTACACTATGAATGAAATGAAATGAAAGTCGTGTGGCGACCGACAGAGAAGAATAGTTCCGACCTTCTTTTTGCCGAGGTGTCGTAAAAGATGACTAAGGTATAGACTATGGTGTCAACAATTGTGCACCAAAAATATGGTGATGGGCTGTTGCGTCATCATACCCTGCCGAAACACTGCGCTCACCAAACAGTCTGTTTCTTCGTTCTGTTCTGTCAGGAACTAGATTAGATACTAGATTTACAAAACTCTAAGTCAATTTTCAACTTCGATGTTTTTTGATTGATTGATCATTATTATATGTACTATCTTAAGTTGAAGATTATGATGATTTGAACGCTTTTATCTCAGAAAACGTAAAGCAAGCAAGATTTTTAAAAAATCTGTTCCAATGAAGTAATATATTTATAGGGAAAGTATTATATGTACTAAACCGAACTGAATCAGACTGTAAACACGAAGTCTTCTTCTTCGTACAGAAGATAGGCTAGAGCTTGATTTGCTACGCTGCTCCATTGTGAGTTGCCGGATAACACAGGTCTGAAACAAAAAAGCTTTCTGGATGTTTTCAACTGATTTATATGTATTTAAGTGTTGTGAATACAAAAAAAAAAATACTCAAAAAAAATTGCAGAACGTCAGGTTATCTAGCAAAACGCAAAGTTTATAGAAAAGGGCTCTTAGGGCTAGTTTGAAGTCATAAATAAATAGTTACAATTTTATTATGATTTCTTTAAAAATGTATACAGGTCATCTATCATTACTTTCTAAATAAAGAACATCCTGAGTGAGCTAAATTAACAAACAAACATGTTGTAACCTATATGTGCGCGCTCCGATAGTGTTGAAGGAGGCGCAGTACAATTACGTGTTAACTCGCTCGTCATTGTTTTATAGAGAATAGAGTAAAGTGCCATGTCGTCTGTGCGGAAGTATGTGAATTCACCTGACAGTTTCTGTTATATTTTAATCTTATACAACCCAGCACATTGGCGTATTTTCATAGATTCTTCAAAAAGAAGCCTTAAAGCAGTTCTGCTGTACAATGGCAGTTTCTATGCTTCCATTCCTGTCGGTCATTCTGTATATCTCAAGGAAACCTACAAGAAATTGGAATTGGTTCTTTGCAAATTAAAATATAAAGACCACGGCTGGCAAGAGTGCGGTGATTTCAAAATATTGGGCATGTTGCTTGGACAACAATCTGGGTTTACCTAATTCCCTTGCTTTTTGTGTCTATGGGATAGTAGAGTCAAAGTCAAAGTCACTTCCAAGAGATGGAAATTGCTTCAAATACTTAGTATCAAAGTTTCTAGGTCTATCGGAGGCAAAGTTGAAGGAAGGTATTTTCGTTGGACCAGATATTCGACGACTTATGGCTGATCCACAGTTCATCGCAACCATGATGGATCCTCAAAGAGAAGGGTAGATTGCCTTTAAAGAGGTTATAGAATTGTTTTTAGGCAATAACAAAGACCCTAACTACAAACAAATTGTCAAAAGAATGTTAAAAACATTTCAAGCTTTAGGTTGCTTAATGAGTCTAAAAGTACATTTCCTTCATTCCCACCTTGACTACTTTCCAGATAATTTAGGAGATGTGAGTGAAGAGCAAGATGAACGATTTCATCAGGATATTAAAGAGATGGAGAAAAGATACCAGGGAAAATGGAACGTCTCAATGTTCGCCGACTACTGTTGGACACTTCAAAAAGACATTCCTGATGCTTCGCACAAGCGCAAATGTACCAAAAGGAGTCTCACTGGGAACAAGAAACGTGTTTAGTGATTACTAATTACTGTATTTTGGATGCATAAATAAGTTTTGTGTACGCAATTAAAAATATTTAAAAAAAAAATTGGCTATTATCTTTTATTTTACGATGAGGACTTGTTTAACATAGATATCTATATTGTCAGAAAACGCGACGTTCTACAACAAAATAAAAGTCATTTTCGGATTCAGCACACTCAAAAACATAAGAAAATCAAAACAGCTCTCAATTTTTTTTATTTTGCAGACTTGTGTAATTTAACTACCACGAGTAACGATAGTCAGCTTTACGTGCTCTACGAAGCAAGGTGGGAAGAGCTACAAGGACATACACCCTGATCGAAAACAAATATTTGCATAAATACAAACATCTGCCCCAAGCGGAAATCGAACCCGCAACCACCGGCGTTAGGTCGACTCGTCGCACCACTACACCAGAACGGTCGTCAACATATACAGGGTTAATTCTAAAACACCAGCAACCTCGCAGGACAAGATAGCTAACATTATGTACAACAACATTTGTTCTACGACTTTTGACATAACTCAATACATTAATTAAAAATGATTTTTTAAGTTTTTGTTGTACTGCTCCGAAATTTAGACTCTATGTTTCATTCATTATCGAAAGGATGACGCGACGCTCGGGCGCGCTTGCATAATAATAGTAATAACACTTTCTCTGCCCGATAATTCTAGTTAATAAAATTAATATAAATTGCTTGGTGGGTTTGTGGGCAGTATCATAGTATGTATATCGCAGTGACTTAAGTGAATAATCAAATTTCTGTTTTGTCATGTCCCTGCAATACGTAAACTGAGTCCACAATCCCTTCATACTTTACCAGGCTTAGAACTGGCTATATTAAACTATAAAAAACAAATAAATCGTATGTATAGGAGGGCAACACATCTGCATAACCTCCAGAGGTTACAGCACAACCAGTTGTGCGGTAGACATCCGGTACCTAGTCATCAAAAGGCTTCGACTGTCCGTATGCCCGCCAATACTATAAAAATGTAGGTATGTAGATTAGGTATCTGAATTCTGAACATAAAAAAATATGTGAAAATTATTAACGTAGGTAATTATTCTTTAACGTTTACTAAAGTCTAATTAAACCAATTTAATATCAAATATTGGTAGCTAGGTATTATTCACTTTTTATTGTTAAATACAGGCATAAGTATTTCAAAAGTGAAATCAGCGTATTTACAATAATTAAAAAATTAAAAATAATTGACAATAAAATAATATTTACAAACGAAATATTACCTCTAAGGTTAAAGTAACGCGCATGTCGGTGCGTATCGCGCAGATAGCGTTCAAAATAGTCACCATCACAACCAACACAGACAACACCTTTTTTTTTTTTTTTTTTGACGCTGTGAAATGCGTTTACGCATCCCGCCACCCGCAGGCGACGGGTATGTGGGACTCGCTGACTGCGAAGTCAGAATACCCACTAAAACACAGCGGTGCCCTCGTCGTCGTACAAGGACGCCACGGGATCGCTGGCGCATGCCACCGTGACGAACACAGACAACACCTAAAAATCAGCTGTTCACTAACACGTGCTAACACTTCCGAATTAGTTTTAATTTGATTGAACGCACAAATTATTTTAGTTAACCGAACCAGTTACAAAAATTTACTCGTGCTAGTTTGTCAGATTCGGTGAGTTGACATTGTCTCACGGCTCGGTGTAGGTAAGTTCGAATATCTAGCTGCATATTGCCGACAGGCTTCCGACACATTGTCATCACACCTAGCCAGTATCCTCACCATTTCCGTGTATTCGACATTAGAATAGCGGCGGTACCATGGTTACAAAATAACTTTAGTACAGGTATAATACATCGATCGATACGAATAAAATAAATACGAGTAGCACACAAAATCATATGACGCGCGCGCATCAAAGTCGCCCGCCGCCGACTGCCGCGGCTGGCTAAATAGTAGGGGTGTGCGATAATTATCGATAATTCGTAACTACTCGATAATTTTTCATTCGATAATTATCGATAATTATAAGTGTTATTTGATAATTGTGATTCGATAATTATCGATAATTGTTCATTCGATAATTATCGATAATTATCGATAAGTTTTCATTCGATAATTATCGATAATTTGTTGCGATCCGATAATTATCGATAATTTTTTTCGATCCGAAAATTATCGATAATTTTTTCCGATCTGATAATTATCGATATTTTTGTGTGATCCGATAACTATCGATAGATTATTTCGAGACCGGACGGCGGATGACCTTTTTTTTTTTTTTTTTAGATATTGTGATAGGGAATGGAGGATTACATGAATACGGGACGGCGGACGAGGTTTTTTTTTTTTTTTTTTTTTTTTTTTCGTCGCCCAAAAATTGTGCCGATAATTATCGATAACTTTCGTCAACTATCGATAATTTTTATCCGATAATTATCGATAATAAAATTATCGATAATTTTTTCTGATGAACACCCCTACTAAATAGGTCAAGTTCAAAGGCGCTAGCGCCGCCCCGTTCCTACCTTTCCCCTCACATTAGTACGTGGTCGTTATTTACCTAATCTTTGGGACGCACGTAGAGTATATTGCATTCACGCGAAAAATTAAATTAATATTTATTTTTGTATGAAAATAAAATCTAACAAATTAACAAAAGTGGTAGAACAAATGTTGTTGTACATAATGTTAGCTATCTTGTCCTGCGAGGTTGCTGGTGTTTTAGAATTAACCCTGTATACAACATATCTGCACCGAGCATTTTTTCTAGGAAATTTAATTTCCTTAAAGAATACCCATCTTTCAAATTTTTTAGATTGATAATTGATAAGTTTTGAGTAAAAAAATATAATAGTCGTAACGACACACCCCTAAATATTATTATTTAGGAACCAAACTTTCACGATAATTTTTCTTCTTCATCATGAATGATATTTTTACAGTATCGTTAAAAAAATTAGTTGTTTTTTGGGTAATTATTCGGTATCGCGCCACCACCGATTTTGAGGCTGATTTTTTTTTTTAGAGATTCATTATGACTTCAGATCATCATAACTAGTATTGTTATGATGGCGCATGACCTTTTTTTGCGTAAAAAATAAAAAAAAAATGTAAAAAAAATTTCGTACGAATAATTACGATTATCGAAAGATTTTTTTCTTTTATTGTTATGTTGTTAGAGGTTTTTTTTTTATAGATAGGTTGTTAGGTATTTTTTTTTAGTTACAACCATAAAGGTATTTATACCTCTATAGTTACAACGCGTCGTCCCTAGTTAAAAAAACTAGTTATTGATAAATGCCTTTGTAAAAACTAGAAGTAATTCTCAAAAAAAAAAAGACTTAACAACCTATCAATAAAAAAAAACCTAATAACATAACATTAAAAACATATCTTTCGATAATCGTATAACAAAAAAATTATTCGTACGATAATTTTTTAAAATAATTTTTTCAAGTCAAAAAAGGTCATGCGCCGTCACAAAAACACTAGTTATGATGTTTTGTAGTCATAAAGCACCTCTAAAAAAAAAATCAGCCCCATTATGGCTGGTGACGGGATACCGAATAAGTACGCAAATTTTTTTTTTTTTTTAATTTTATAGGTCAAAAAAGGTCATGCGCCATCATAACAACACTAGTTATGATGTTTTGAAGTCATAAGGCACCTCTAAAAAAAAAAAAATTAGCTTCAAAATCGGTGGTGGCGCGATACCGAATATTTACCGTTTTTTGCCCCAGTCTAATATATATATAGTCATAATAATCAGGATATATTAAAGAGCTCTATCAAAATTAGTCAAATGTTTTTTTAACAAATGAAATGCCAAACTTGCTAACTTAGCATTATTCATAAGGTGGCCTTAATACTTTATATGATTCATGCTTGAAATACAACTTTATTATTTAGTCCTGAAATTATAACTAATATTTTGGATTATAATCTACACGTACCGTCGATCAACTTCATTTCGTAATTTCCATTATGAAAATTATTTACCATATTAACATTAAATTAATTCGTATACGAACTAAGCGAGATAAGGTTCCATTTTGTGTACTAATTTTCACAACACAATTGTTTCCGTAGTATAATCGAGCAGGCCAATTGTTGAACAAACTGAAACAAAATTTTAAGCTACACAATTTAATAATACCTTCAATAGCGCGATTATTTGACTATAACCATCATGTTTTAAATGTTATAGTATTCATATAAATATATTTTGTAGCAAACATTGCATATATTTTATCGTGAATTTAATATTAATAAATCGCGAACAAGTGCACTTTGATTGAAAGGCTTCCAATCAAAATTTGAAGGCAGATAGGGTAAAGCGGATATCGCAAATCTGCACCTTCACAAAACCGTTGATTAATATGTGAGTGCACGCACACTCCATAGCGCTTAGCAATTCAGCGGAATGCTGCTGTGTTCAGATTAAAATGCATTTTATACGCTTCGTTAAAAAAGTTAATTGTAATCATTTTTTATTGTAGCATCGATGATCTGACGTAAAAAAAAAATCAGTCAGTAATATGAAGTATTCATTTAAATTTTTTCTTTAACTACTATTAAATAACGTTAGAAATTAATATATATTAATTGTGTAGTTTTTTGCTATTTTTCCAGCTAATAGCTCATAAAAATATGTTCCTCCTATTCAAATAAGTAGAGTGTAAGTTTCTGTACAAGTTAAGACACGTAGATGATAAGAATTTGTAATTCGTTGGTCCTGGATTCGGACGGTCATCGTCGCCCCGTCATATACTTACTTCAGTACCTCGATATATCGCCAGTCAATATTGCTTTGCTTAAACGAATCCAGGACAGCCCAAGTTTCGATGGAGACAAAGGCTTTCCCGTAGTCCACTAATACTATACACAGCGGCTGATTATACACTTTAGTCTTCTGTATTATCTGTTGAATAGTATGGATATGATTAATTATGGTACTATAGCCATTTCGAAACCCAGCCTGCTATGGTGGTTAGAATTCATCAAGGCTTGCATCGAGATGATTCGTGACTCAAAAGTGAGCTCAGCTCACTCAAGAGTGACTCAAAGAGAACCTTTTTTGAAAAACAACACGACCACACTCCTGTACTGGTGATCCCATTAAAATGCTCCGCTAAGGCTTATAGGAGAGGTTGCTGGACATGGAAGTTTCTTCCCTTACCCACGGCAAGAGAAGGGGTGGCTACATTCTATCCTGCCGGAGGTACACGGCATATTGGCCATATATTTTCAATGTAAATATAAATACTTTGATCTAAGAGTAGTCGTATTAAAATATCGTGTAACGATAGTCAATCTGGCATAAAAGTACTTGCTCAAGTATAAAAGTACCTGTTATGCTTGTCATTTAGCAGTATGCTGTTGTAGGAAAGACTCATACTATTGAGTACATTTTGAGCACCAAAATTGAACTATATGATCATTTACTAAGCTCGCCTTTGTATATTTATACTGAATTAAACTGAACTGAGTTAGCCTGTAAAGTGCACTGCAGGTTGGTGGATAGCCTTGTTGGATAATCTGCTTACCGTGACTAACGATCGTTATCAGATGTACCGGGACAGATAGTTTCACGAAATCGTACTATCCGAGGCACGGTGAGGAAACAAGTAAAAATTTGTACTAATACAAACGTCTGCCCTGTGCGTCAATCATATCTGCGACTGCTGACTTTAAGGCGACATCTCGGACCACTGGGCTAGATCGAATATACATAGAGTAATATATATATTTGCGTACACACGTCATCTTATAGGCTTAATTGTTCGACTGGCAATCACGGAGTCGTCGCGAGTTTCAGCGAGTGATGAAAATAATTGTAAATGTCATATAGCACAGATAAGTATGCATTAATTTGTAAAAAGAAGCACATACTTAATAGTTACAAATATAAAATTTTAAATTATTGTCCCTTATTTTGCATTGCAGCTTCACCATTTCAAACATCTTTTATTATCGTTTGGATTCTTTACAAACATGGTTCTCGTTGACTTTTTGCGATAAAAGGTCAATGGTCTTTTAGATGAAATAGACCAATTTTATATATAAACGGAGTCTGGACTTTACGAGTAGTGTACGCGAGCCAGAAATACCAGCCAAAATGCAAATAATGCAGAACAATATTGTAACGGTAAAAAAACATATAAAAGATTTTAATTTTAGCAAGAAAAATATTAGCAAATCTTTGTCTACTGAGACTGTCTGACTTAATTCTGAGAAATGAAACCAAAATTAAAAACAAATGTGATACAAAAATATTTCTTTTAACTCTTAAATAACAACTGATTGATTGTTAATTATTAAATTTTCATATTTATAGTCGTTAGCTGTTATACATCTATGCCTACTGTAAATTGTAATAAGGTCAATTCAATACATTGAAGTTTTTTTTTTCGGAGGGCAGTGCATTTGTAATTTGTTAATACTGAAGCCAAAACTATATATATATATTTTTTAATTATGTCACTCTGTCTACCCATCTATCAATCGGTAGGTCTGTCTGACTATCTGTCTACATTTTGGCTAAGTATCACGTGACTCCATACCACTTAGGACACTAGACATTTTTAAATGCAGTTCACCAAATTCAGTACAGTTTCGTTGATAGCTAGCTCTAGCTTTAATAAATAAAATGGATAAGAAAATCCCTCTTTCAATCATATTTTGTATGATGTTCATAATACCGTCAATTATAGATTAGGTCGAATTTCGACCACTGGGCGACCACTAGTAGGTATATGTAAATATGCGTTTAATATTATAATAGGCGTTTACTTGCAGCTGATTGTATTTACGTTCATCTTTTTTGAGTAAAGACAAAATACAATTATTATAAGTTTAAACCTGTTTAGATAAAGATATCTTTATTCGCATCGAAACAATTCCATTCCTTTGTTCCTTTGACTCCTTACAGACGCAATACCGCAAATATATTAGGTACGTATAATATTATCTTTGCATAAACATCGTAATATTTCTTCTAGTTATTCCCTTAATTGAATATATCATTTCATTGTATATAAAACGTTAATATTATATTCTGAATTACAATATTGTAAAATTATTTAATGTATATTTTAAAATATATATTTTAAAAGTCCATAAAACCTAAATAATATTTGAAGCATTTTATATTTATACGACGGCTAAAATTATGATATCATCTAAATTTTGCGAATATTTTCTTTCCTAAAGGTATCAAAGAAAAATGATATTATAATAAATGTATTATAAATAATTGTAAGTCTACATTTATCGATATCTAAAATTACTTCTTTGACGAAATTATCAACACGTGTCAACTTAAAGGAGATATTCATTCTAAGACAATCTCAAGTACAGATTATAATTTGTTTTTATATTTGCAAGTTTTATTTTATTTACAGTTAAAAATAAATTTTAATTATGTTAAAGTCAAAGTCAAAGTCAAAGTCAAAGTCAAAGTCAAAGTCAAAGTCAAAAGTCAAAGTCAAAGTCAAAGTCAAAGTCAAAGTCAAAGTCAAAGTCAAAATATTTTATTCAGCATAAAATTATTACAATTATTTACTGAACGTCATGAGTCTACCACCAGTTCGGAAAGAAGAAGCCTCTGACCTGAGAAGAACTGGCGAAAGAAACTCAGCGGGACTAATATTTTTTTTTTTTTACGTAATGTTTTTTTTTTTTTTTTTTTCAGAGTACCTATATTGAAGTTAACAATAATTTCTTTTTAAGTTGAAATAGCCTGGAGTAGATCACATCATTCCCAAGGCGTACTGTCTTCTAGAAAATCGTTGATAGAATAATATCCTTTGGTACACAAACGTTCTTTCACAATTTTTTTAAATTTGGCAATAGAAACTTTTTGAACGTTTTCTGGGAGCCTGTTGTATAAGCGTATACATTGTCCATAAAAAGAATTACTGACTCGGCGTAAGCGAGTTACAGGCATTACAAGTTTATGTTTGTTCCTAGTATTAATGCTATGCATGTCGCAATTCCTGGGAAATTCGTGTATATTTTTATGGACATACATAACATTTTCGTACACATATTGAGAAGCAACAGTCAATATTTTTATTTCTTTAAATTTATCTCTTAATGATACTCTAGGACCTAAACTATAAATTGCACGAATAGCTCTTTTCTGCAGGACAAAAATAGTATTAACGGTAGCTGCATTTCCCCATAGTAGGATTCCATAGAACATAATACTATGAAAATAACTAAAATATACTACGCGAGCTGTATCTACGTCAGTGAGAAGTCTAATTTTTTTTACCGCGAACGCTGCAGAGCTGAGCCTATTCGCTAACCCTTCAATATGGAGATCCCACTGCAATTTCGAATCTATAATTATACCTAGGAATTTAGTGGACTTTACCGGTTTTAACATTTCCCCTCCTAATTCTACACCATTATCAACAAGTTTAACATTAGGTGTCGTGAATTTTATTAATTTTGTTTTTTTGTTATTCAATAGTAAATTATTCGAGTCAAACCAATAGACAACCTTTGAGAGAGCATCGTTTACATCGTCATACATAGGTAAATCACGTTTCACCTTAAAAATAAGTGAAGTGTCATCAGCGAACAATACTATCTCATGTTTGTCCTGTACAAAAAATGGCAGATCATTTATGTAAATAAGGAAGAGAAATGGGCCAAGAATAGATCCTTGTGGAACCCCCATATCTAGAGGAGCCCCAGGAGATCTCTTACCATTTACATCAACCCTCTGTATCCTATTACTCAAATAGGAATTCAGGAGGTTGAGTGCCTTATTTCTAATCCCATAATGATGCAGTTTCCTGATTAACGTCTCGTGATGCACACAATCAAAGGCCTTAGATAAGTCACAGAATATCCCAAGAGCATCCTGCGACCTCTCCCATGCCTCAAAAACATTTTTAATTAGCTCGACACTAGCATCTGCTGTGGAGCGACCTTTTGTAAAACCAAACTGTTTCTTATGTAGTAGATTGTGTGCATTAAAATGCGATAACATTTGCCCGAGTATTATTTTTTCAAAATTTTTACTAAATGTTGGGAGTACTGAAACTGGTCTAAAATTATTAGGGTCTAGCGTACTGCCCGATTTAAAAATAGGAATCACTTTACTGTGTTTCATTAGATCAGGAAACACACCATGTTCTATACAGCCATTAAATATAGTAGCTAGATGAAGTGCAACAACATCAATTATGGAACTAACAACTTTTACAGATAAACCCCATAGATCAGCTGATTTCTTGACGTCCAGGCTTCTGAAGGCTACTATTATATCTTTGGGGTTTACAGGTTTAAATGTAAATATTACATTACATTCTTTAACGTTTTCCTTTAGCAAAAATTCGGCAATGCCTGGAGACGAATTAAGTGATTGCGTTGTTGAAAGTGGAATGTCAGTGAAAAATTTTTCAAACTCAGATGCAACTTCTCGGTCTGAGGTAACAAAATTATTATTGATATTTAACTTAAAATCGAAGCTGCGATCTGCGGCTCTTCCACTTTCACAAGCAATTATGTTCCATGTCATTTTGATTTTATTATGCGCATTTCTAATTTTGTCTTTAATATACAAGGATTTTGCCATGGAACATACTCTTCTAAACATTTTTGAGTAGGCACTTACAAAAGAAGCAAACGATACATTATGATTATAGGCTTTTGTACTGTACAATTCATAAAGCCTTAGCCTGCTCTTGTGTATGCCAGGAGTTGCCCATTCACCAAATGTCAAGAGACCCCCTGAATTGACTGTTTTAGAAGTAAATATTGTAGAAAATTCAGTTTTTACTAATTTAAATAAACAGTTATATAAGTAGTTTGGATCATTGGTGTATGATAAATAAGGAAGTTTTGCCACAATACTACCTCTAAACCTCTCCATACGTGTAGTACTTATAGGTACAAAAGTCTTTTTTAAAATATTTTTGTTGGTATTTAAAGAGTAAGAAAAGGAAGCTAACTGACCACAATGGTCTGAGCTTAACTTATTAATAATAGGTTTAAAATACGGTTTACAGTTTGTAAATATGTTGTCAATACATGTAGCACTGGTAGCAGTTATTCTAGTGGGTTCAGTAAATAAGTTATGTAGGTTATATGATAAAAGCATAGATTTAAATCTGAGACTTATATTAGAATTATGTAATAAATCAATATTAAAATCCCCACATACAACAATAACCTTATTAGAATTATTTAATTTTAACAAGATTTCTTCTAATACTTTCTCAAAGTACTCATATAACCCACTAGGAGGTCTGTATACGCATACAACAATGAAGTGCTCAAGCTCTACGCAGGCTAGTTCAATAGTTTGCTCAACAGAGAGGCTCACAATGTCTTTACGTTCTTTATATTTAAAAAGTTTACTTATAATTATTAAAGAGCCACCGCGTATAGCTTTTTCTCTGTTGAACATACTAGCTACCTGGTGACTGCTGAAGTTAAATATGGACTGGGAAATAGAAAGCCAGTGTTCTGTTAAACATAAAATATTGACGTTAGATTAGACGTTACTAACATATTTATAATTGTAATTAGTTTTGTAACATAAATTAATTTGCGTACATCACAATTTTACTATACATTTACACCTAGAGCCTGCATATCAATTCATGAAGCCTGTGTAACGATCGTAACTGAAAGTATATAAATTAAAATTTAATTATACATTAATGATGTCTTTTTACGTTTATATCCATTGTTATTACACACATATACAGTACGTATTCTGTACTATGTGTGTGCTATATATTAATGATATATACTATTTTAGAATGAATGATCCCTTTAAGGCGAAAAAGTGAATTTAAAGGTCAAGGCCTTGATTTTATTAGAAAGAAATATTACTGTTAATTTTATATACAAGTCCATCATAAAAAATATATATAGAATACTTACAATAAATAATTTAGTACCTGGATGACCGAGCTTTGCTCGGTTAAATTATATTTAGATAATTATATTACATATTGATGAAACATAAATAATATTTTCGATCTGACTGACATAATAGTAAAATAATAGGAACTGGTTATTTAAATAAAAAATAAAAAGAGCTCTCAATAATAGTTTTTCTCACAAAAGAAGAAACTTGAAAAAAAAAATGAAAAAAAAATTGGTCTGTAGACACCATTCGAACCCGAGTTTTCTGGTTTCAAATCCGCCCGATGCCCATCCGAGCCATTATAAGCTTATTAATGACAGCGAAATTTACCTTAGTATTCTAATGATATTTTTTAATTGCGTTAAAAAAGGGATAAAACGACATTTTCTAAAAATAAATCCTAGCTAGATCGATTTATCGCCCCCGAAACCCCCTGCATACTAAATTTCATGAAAATCGTTGGAGCCGTTTCCGAGATTCAGATTATATATATATATATATATATATATATATATATATATATATATATATATATATATATACAAGAATTGCTCGTTTAAAGATATAAGATGTATTACTTTTATCTTACAATAAAAATCTTGACAATCGTTGTTAAGAATGTTTCGTAAAACCATTTTTTGGTCAAAATGTATAATTAATTCAATCAATTATATTGATTGATTTAATGATAGTAATAAAAAAAATATAATTTATTTTTTTACCGAGTTACATTGAAGGGAACCATAAAAAATTAATACAATACATCATGTAATTACTAATACGGTGGTGACTATTAAATAGCAGTAAGTTATAATTTTCAGAAATTGAATTCCGGCTAATACAACCAATTTGCATAATAATCGAGCGGCTTTCTGTTAAAGTGTTAGCTGTTATATTATATTTCTTTTTCAACTCATATAAGTACATTTATATGTAAACTCAGCGAGATATTTTATACCTGGAAGATTTTAGTGGAGTTTTTAAATTTTACTATGCTAATATGCAGGTGGGGTAAATTTTGATACAAGCTTTGACTACAACTTTGTTTGTGTGAATTTTTTAAATAAAAATACAACGTTTTGTTCGAAAACCCTTTCTTTAATAAAATATTAATTTATAATGGCTGAGTCTGTCAACGTTAAGTTTTAGATGCAGATTTACACATTCTTTTACAGTATGTAAAAGACTCACATTTAAGTTATAGTCTAGTCGCAAGGTAAACGTTAAAAGACCCAGCTACAAACCAAATTCAAGCTGGATGTTTAATTAAGTTTTTTTTTTTTTTTTTTTTTGAATATATCTTAATGAAACTGTCAAAAGTCAGTATCGATCTGAGTATTGCAAAATTTTCGAAGTGGAATAAAAGGTGGGTTAACGATAAGTTTTATTCGTCAGGTATACTCGCTATGCGTTATATTAAAAAAAATATTATAGTTAATATTGTCTAATAATTTACTTAGTTATTAACCTTAATCCGTCACTCTGTTCTACAGCAGGAGGTGAAGATATATTCGTATGCCATGTCACATTATTTATCTTCACCGTCGAGCGCGAGAATATAGAGATATTTAAAGACAAATTCATATCTATCTCTCATAGTGAAATGTCAGCGGTGGCAGACCAGATTTGAAAGGATTCTATCGTATACCTCCACAGGCTATTATTATCAGGTAATAGCCATATTTTTATGGGACGTTCCTACTAAGGTAGTATATTAGCTTTGAGGAGATAAAATAATTATGCAAACTGGTTCAGAATTCTCATATAGCTCGATTTTCTAGAAAATTTAACCATCAAATACTAATTTTCAGAATTTGGAAATTGATTTATTTATAAATAAATTTATGTTCCTTATTTTTGAAATATAGATAATTTAGTAAACGTATCATTACAAGTTTAGGCCGCTATCATATTAGCGTTTTTCTCTCGGCGTTCACGTTCCATTCGAATTGTATGGTATCGCGTTTCATGGCACAAAAACAAGAACGTTAGATTACATAACTCGAACACCGTGTGCAAGCAGCATTAATGAGCTCTATCTATTAAGCAGCTCCTGTAATAAGTGTCATAAGTGTAAGTGTTAATGTAGGCTTTCTGTAATAAGTGTCAAAGTCAAGTGTCTAGTTGGTCAATACTAATTACTAAAACTCACTGACAAATTATTACCATTTCATAAACAATTTCGACCACTTTTAAGAGGCCAAATTTCATCATTTGGGTCGCTAAATAGATGGAGCTGCCTGCTGCATTAATGCTGGTCAAAAATGCTACTCGACGAAGTACGAACGCTCAAGAAACGCCAATATGTTTGCGTCCTTAATTTACAAACAAATAATTGTACAAAATACTTGTAATATCACATTTCAAAGCAAGGAAGCTTGTCGTGGCCAATTAAATGAAACATCTCCAAGCTTATTTACGTGAAATATTCATTCATTTGTTGGAATTGGATTTAAAATAAATCATCTTACGTTCAAAACGGAAATTTTCTTTGAGTATGCCGAATATCGAGACAGTCGTGAAATAAAATATTGTTTGAATGACTTGACATTGCGTCATATTTTTCATATATTTTATTAGTGAAGGTAATATTATTTGAGTAGTATATAATTTTAGTTAAGAGTACTTATTCTATTATTTTTCAGCCTCATTCATTTAAGTATACGTCCCTTGCGGTTTTGTTTTTATTGTCACTTTAATATTCCGTTACTTTGAGATTTTGGCGTTATGTTTTCAATCTACGTTACTTTTGAGTAGCGTTTTAATAGTAAAAAATAGTGTTCAAATCGGTTCAGTATTCTTCGAGTTTAGGTTGTAAAATAAGAAAAGATAGCATGGGTGCAGGCAGGGGGGTGCCAGGGGGTACACTTGCAACCCTTGGGAATCTCGGGATCAACAGGAATTATTGACGACTGGGTACCTATAAAATAAATTCATAATGAATAGTCAGAAATTTGTAAATGTCTCGAACATTCCGACTAAAATTTCATCTTTTTATTAACAATCATATAAGCTGTACGGCAAAGAGAAAGATTGTAAGAAAACTAAAATCTGCACCACCTGGAAATTATTTCTGTCGGCGCCCATGAAAAATAGCAGCATATTTAGAAGCCTTATGTGAACAAAAATATTAAAACTAGTCAAATAATTTTCACTAATTTTATTAAATGCATTATTTTAGACGGTTCGGCTAAAGGTCTGTTTTTACCCATTTTGACATTAATGGATGTCGTATGGCTTTATTTATGACCAGGTAGGTGTATAAGTTTCTTCAACAACCATTCTGGTGTAATCTAAACGCCGCCGGTCCCGGGTACGATTTTCGCTCAGGGCCAATTATTTTTTGTATTAGTACAAATATTTGTTTCTGGTCTGGGTGTAACCCTACTGGGTTCTCTCACCGTACCTCGGAGAGCACGTAAAGCTGATTTTCCCAGTATACTTAATAGTGATCGTTACTCATGGTAGGGAAATTATCCACCAACCCATAGAAAATCAGCGTGGTGGATGGCTTTAACCCTACTTCTATATGGAGAGGAGACCTTTGCCCAGTAGTGGGATGTTTACTGGATAATTCAGTATGAGTTAATTATTTTACGTTTCATACAATCAGCAAAGTATTTTGTAAAATTAGCGCATTTATAAAAAAACAGAAAAAAAGATCTAAAAGTTATTGTTTTAAAAAAAAAATATTAAATGTACAGAATTGATGTTTCAGGGATTTTATTACATGTATGAAAAAACAATAAGCTTATTGATATACGTAGGCGGATCCTCAATTACCTTTATATATTTGTATTTACGTTACAAAAATAATAAATAATATCAGTTTTATTAAATATCAGATTTTTTTTTTGTAATTTATTTGAGTATAAAATAATGACATAAGACAACCGTTTTGGTGTAGTGGTGCGAATATTCACCTCAACACGTGATCGTGGGTTCGATTCCCGCTCGGCAGATATTTGTATTTGTACTAATATTTGTGCGTTGTCTGGCTTCTTGTGGGTCTCCCTACCATGCTTCGGAGAATACGTAAAGCCGTCGATCCCAGTTGTTATTACAGACATCTGATAGCGATCATTACTTATCGTATGGCAATTATCCGTCAACTCGCAGTGAAGCAGTGTGATGAATTAGACACCAACCTGGTGGAACCTCCAAACTCCAATATCGAGAGAAGGCCTTATTCCAGTAGAGGGACGTTTACAGGCTGATTTAATTCATAAAATAATGTGGCATACAAATATTATGAGCGTTGATAACTAAATAAAAGTTTCCACAATAAAATAAAAATAAAATATCCTTCGTTATTTTAACTCTTCAATGTTATATTTCATTTTAGACTCCCTGATTATAAAAAATTAATACATCAATTGGAATTGATGATTTCCTCTTTTTTTTTTGTTGTCAAACGAAACTCTTTAAAATCATGAAATATCCTTAATTTTTATATAACTTCAGCTAACTGTAATTTAATTTATGAAATATTGAATATATTCCATTAGTAAAGTATATTTTAATCTTTAAAACTATGTAAAGTAACTCACTCTATAACAATTTCGAACGACAATATTTTTCACACAAAATGTTCTAGAATATGCAAACGCTGTCTAGACATGGCACTCCATATTACTATAGCAATAACGTGGGTCCTTTAATTGTCTTACGGTACAATAAATGAATCCGTTTTTTAAACAAACAAAAAAAAGATACAATGAACTGACAAAGTCATTGTACTCACTCATAACATTAACAAAGTGAAAAAAAAACGAATTTATAGATATTGATAAAACGAAACTTTAATACAATTTTTTATTAATTAGCTATAAAATAAGGTATCGAAGCATAGCAATAGTTTAAAAAGTAACATATTTTGTACAAAATTTTATTTACGTCTATTAGTTCCATCAATATGTGTTTTGTTTCAATAATAAAGTAATAAAATATATAATTATGTAGGTATGTACGTACGAAGTATGTACTTATGAAAAAAATAGGTACTGAATTTTTGACCAAATTTTCATGAATTTCAATTCAAATAAATGAAGCGTTGACACTTTTCCTGACTGGAAAAGTGTCAACGCTTCATTTCTGCATATATGTCGGCGGCACGTGCACAGGTGTAATACTGTGCCACTTGTTCACATATACAAATTGCCATAGTTCACATCATTTACCTGCAAGCAAAACACAAACAACAAATACAAAGCATTTGTTGCTTAAACGAGTAAAATATCTTAGTATTTTTGCCTATCCTAAGCCAGAATTAAAGTATTAAGGGGAACTGGATCATGCTTATTTATCCTGCTACCCTGTTAACACGTGGCAGCGTTTGGACGTAGGTAAACTACCTATTTTGTGCTTTGTAGATGCTAGGGTGTCCAGACGACGCGTAAATAATTAGATAATTGTTGAGTAACTTTACTTAAAGGTTTATTAATATTTACCTATTTTTTTTTAAATAATTCGAATGAGAATCATGTACCGAGTATTCTCCTTAAATATTGATAGTAATTTACCAGTTAACCTGTATATGTATATGTATTTAAATAATCTTGGTACTCTTTATACGGTAAACGTTTCAAGAAATTTTCAAATATGTCTTAATATCTATATATACGTAACTGTACAAATAACAGAGAGTATGGAATATTAACTTTTTATTCGAGGAAAAATATAAGGAGCAAACGAATCTTATAAAAACTCATTCCGAAAAATAATAATAGATTGTATAACGTATAGCACACTATATCAACACTTTACTGACTTATCACGAGTGCAATGTATCACGTCATAAAAATTGAAAATAATAAAAATTGAGTAGAAGGGCAGGCGGAAATGATTTGAATATAAAATCTATAGAAACCGAATCAAACACGAATTTTCATTAGCCAATACCGGCTTGTTTTTTTTATACTTTTAATATGTTATAATACCTGTTTTCTTTTATATCATTTATTAATACACTAGCGGCCCGCCCCGGCTTCGCACGGGTATTTAACTAAAATTTCGAAAAATATAAATTTATATTTTTTATCACCTACACCTGCGCGCAACTTCGTCCGCGTAGAAGTCGAAAATGGTTATAATAGGATTATTATTTGTTTTTTTTTTTACTTTATTAATTTTGTTATAACATATAAATTGTAATGTAAAAATATTTGAATAAGTACTTATAAAATATAACAAATTTTTACCATAGATTAGCAATTTAAAGTTAATTAAACATTAAAATAAAAATGAAATTGGTTATGTTTTATGATGAAGAAGCTCTGCTTTTGATCTGGAGAAAGTTACACGGGGGTATTATCTTCTTACAACGAAATCGAAATACTACACCTTCCGTAGTATTTCTTTATAAACAATATTTTTTGTTTTTCGTTCAGAGTGCTAGAATTACCAGGCCATTCTGGAATATGCCACATACAACTGACTGTGAGAGAAGCAGTTTTCGCTTAAGTATATTCCCGCTACAGTAAGAGTTTGACCTTAAGCTTTGTTTATGGTAAATACATACTCATATACACTCATACATTATATTATTATATGGTTCCCGGGAATCACCATTTCCTTTTTTAAGCAACAGGTCTGAGAACTCTCCGGCAGTAACATCTCCCTTAGATGGACTCTTATATTTATGGTAAGGCTCAGTTTCGTCACTGCAGGCCACAAATGCTCCTGTACTGTAGTGTATTGTATCATCCTATAAATAACCCACTGCTGAGCGAAGGCCTTTTTTCCATATAGAAGAAGCCTTGGAGCTTAATCCACCACGCTGCTCCACTGCGGGTTAGCGGATAATATCCCTACTATAAGTAAAAATTATTATAAGGCATCCATGATAACAAACGGGACCGACGACTTTGCGTACTATCCGGGGCATGGTGGGGAAACCCACTATACACCCAGACCTGAAACAAATATTGGCACAAATACAAATATCTGCGTCGAGCGGGAATCGAACACACGACCACCGCCATTGAGGCGAGGCGTTAAGGTGACTACTTGCACCACTACACCAGAACGGTTATCAATACTTCGTTCGTTGTATCGTATGTATAATTACACCACAAGTCAATACGATTTTGTCTCTTAGATTTGAAGTAACCCGCAAGTAATTATTTTTTAAATTTTAATTGACTCGGCACAGTTGGTAGTGACCCTGCTTTCTGCTCCAGGATCGTAGGTTCGATTCCCGCCTCAAGTCTGGGTATAATATCTATTTTTTTTCTTTATGTATTATTTATATGTATATTTATAAAAAATGTATATCAGTCGGCTATTACCGAAAACACAGGCATTAAGTTGCCTACCTTAGAAACAGACGATCGTGTGTGTATATCAAACATATATTTATATTTAATAATAGTCCAAAACAGCTTTTATTTCTTCCTTCTTAGTTTTAGTGTAAGATAAAGTTAAATGGGTACATGATTCATAAGATTTTTTTCTGATCTTGTTCCAATATTAGTCCGTGGTGCCAATCTGAACTCATTGGGTTGTTAAGGCCGTATAATTCAAAAATGTTTCCAAGTTCACTTCGGTGTCTTCTATATCAGTATCATTGTGAACTACAGATGCGTTGCTGATGAGTCATTTAGTTTAAAACCCTTGACTTAACACAACACCAACATTGAAGTAAAAAATATTATATAAGACACTATTTTACAATAAATCAATCACACGGTATATTTACAACTCAATTTTGTTACGTTTAATATAAAGTCTTGCCTGTTCCATCAGGAGCACCCAAAAAAGATATCACCTACACCTGCGTCAATACTGGAAAATATATTAGACGGATTGAGTTGTCAAGCATTTGTCAAAATAAAATGTAATTAAAAAAAAGCACTAAGGAGTATTTATATAAAAATAACTTTCTACCCCCTTTTAACCCCGTTAGGGAATGAATTTCGATAAAATACGAAACACGTCTTCAATCAATTCTGTTAAAGAATATTTATGCAAAATTTGAAGTAGATTGGACCAAGGAATCAAGTTGTCCCATACAAACTTTGCCTCCCTTTTTCATCCCCTTAGAGGTAGAATTTCGTAAAATCCGTTCTTAGCTGACCTCTAATTGGCAAAAGGAATATTCCTTCCAAATTTCAAGTTTTTAGATCTCATAGTTCCAGAGATATCGTGATGAGTGACTATATCTATAGAAAGTCTCCTATATATATATATAGATAAGTTTTCTAACCTAATATTAAGTCCTTACGTATGAAGTTGGCGTTTTGTCGTACTGGCCACTTTCATCTCAAATATTTCCTCTTTGGTTACTAATTCCAAATTCAAATTTATACAGCTATTTACTCATGCATTTGCGTTTCATAAACTGTAATTTATTTGTTTATTCCTTTTTTTATCTTTGCGTCACTCAGTTTACAAAATGGAAAACTTGAAATATCGTGCTATTTACGTGTACGAGTTGCGCCGTGGCACCAGTGCTGCTGAAACGGTTCGAAGGATTAATAATGTGTATGTCTGCGATGTAGCAAAAGAAAAGTTTGGTGGACTAGTGCCGGTGTCGTTCACTACAGATTTCTTTAATCTGGCCAGACGATTACATCAGATGTCTATTATCAGCAACTGCAAAACATGATGGCAAAGCTAGCTGCTAAACAACCGAGGCTAGTCAATCACTCTAGGCCACTGCTGCTTCAGGACAACGCTAGACCATACACTGCACAACAGACGGCTACCAAATTAGAGAAGCTTCAATTGGAATGTCAAGACATCCACCGTACTCCCCGGACCTTGCTCCAACAGATTACCATTTTTTTTTTTCGAAATTTGGATAACTTCTTGGTAGGGAAAAATTCAACTCCGATGGGGCAGTCCAAACTGCCTTCAAACTTTTTATTGATTCCCGTCTAAATGTTTTTTTCAGTAAAGGTGATGATGAAATGAACTACCTATAAAATGGCAAAAATGCATAGAAAGCAATGGTACATACTTTGATTAATTAAATATATATTATACATATATATATATATATATATTGACTGACCCGTTGGCGCAGTTTGCAGTGACCTTGTTTTCTGCTCCAAGGGTTGTGGGTTCGATTCCCGCCGCGAGTCTGGGTGTAATATATGTTTATTTATATATGTATTATTTATATGTATATTTATTTTAAAAAAATGTTTATCAGTCGGCTGTTACCTAAAACACAGGCATTAAGTTGCCTCCCTTAGGAACAGATGACCTTGTGTGTGTGTTAAACATATTTACATATTTAAAAATATTTATATATACTTATATATATAATATTATATATATATATATATATATTTAAAAAAAACGACTTTATGTTCCGACGACGATTATGTTATTACGAATGTTCAAAGGAGGAATTTTATATAAATTACATAGAACATAATTCCCCTCACGTATTTATTTATTTATTAAAACTTTATTGCACACAAAAAAAAAAAGATACAATTTAGAACCATTAGCTAATAACAAAATATATGTATGCAAAGGCGGCCTTATCGCTTATAGCGATCTCTTCCAGGCAACCTTTAATGATAGTAGTTTAGCTAAAAGAAAGTGCCGGGAAGAGTGCGCAAATGACAGTGCAATGTTATTATATAATACTAACAGAGAAAAGAGAAAAAAAAAAATTTACTTTTTATATACATACACAAATAAATACGTATCTACAAACACATACATACATATATACATACATACATACATAAATACATACATACACATATACATACATACATACATAAATACATACATACACATATACATACATACATACATAATGCATACATACATACATAATACATACATAATATATAAACAATAAACCAATAGATCGCATATTTAAGACATTGTAGGGGAGTGATAATTTTTGTGCAACCGATTCTTAAAAGTACTCAATGACTCTGCTTGACGGATATTCCTAGGCAGAGAATTCCAAAGTTTGATAACTTTAGTAGTGAAGGAATTACTGTACGCTTTTGAACGACAAAGAGGTGTGACAAGTAAGTTATTGCTACGAGAACGCAGATTGCATTCAGTGTCATGTCCTAAAAAAGTAAACCTCTCTTTAAGATAAGGGGGTGTGTGAGGGTGATAAAGAATACTATACAGCAAAGATAGAGCGTGCATATTCCGACGCTGTCTAATTGGTAACCAACCCAACTGTTTGCGATGTTGAGATACATGGTCAAATTTACGCAACCCGAATATAAAGCGAATACAAATATTTTGTAATCGTTCCAGCTTATTTAACAATTGTTCAGACAAATCAAAATAAACAATGTCGGCATAATCCAATAAGGGTAGCAGTAATGAATTAGCTAAGGTAAGTTTGGTTTTAAAGGGGAGAAAGTTCTTCCAACGTTTTAGCGAGCTTATAGTTGCAAAAACCTTTCGACTCACCTCCGCAACTTGAGGCACCCAGGTAAGAGAATTGTCAATTAATAACCCCAGATCTTTAACGACAGGAAGAGGTGAGAGGGCGATAGAATTGAATAAGATGGGAGGTAAATTCAGTGACTTAATTTTAGATAGCTGATACGAGTTGCCAATAATAGTCACTTGAGACTTATTTGGATTAATCAATAGACCATACGAATGACACCATGTAACGATTTTATTTAATTCAGTATTTAGAGTAGTGATAGCATTACCGATGTCATCAATAGGTGTTGTTACATAAAGTTGTAAATCGTCAGCGTAAAGGTGATGTTTTGATGTGAGAATTAAAGATAAGGAATTTATAAATATAGAAAAGAGCATAGGAGACAAAACTCCCCCTTGAGGAACTCCACAGGAAAGGGAACAATAGGCTGAAATTTTATTATCAAAGCTAACGCACTGTTGTCGATTATATAAGTAGGCCTGAAACCATTGGGCAGCACAAGGAGCGATATTTAGAGTCCGCAGAATAGCAATAAGCAAATCATGGTCAACGCTGTTAAAAGCATTACTAAAGTCAAGGAGTGCAACAATTGCCACATGCTTATTGTCCATTGCAAATCGGACGTCATCAAGAATTTTTATAAGAGCCGTAACTGTGCTGTGTCCAGTTCGAAAGCCAGATTGAAAAGGACTAAGCAAATTATGAGTACATAGGTATAGATTAAGCTGAGAATAAACAATACGTTCAAAAACTTTAGAAAGAAAAGGTAGTATGGAAATTGGCCGAAAGTTGGTGTCAGAAGACACGTATATGTAAAAATTATTTTATACCACGAAAATTAACGGAAAATATTGATGTGGCACAAGGATTTACCTACGATGGACATGTTCGTTAAATTAATTACAATTAATTAATTACAATTTGTAGTTTCACATCAAAAGTAGAGTAAACAAAGAGAAAAAGCAATTAATCATGATAACTCGATATTTTTAACTTGATATTACAGTCAATTTAATAAAGAGGTTTATTTGAGACACACTGCTGTTTTATAAATCAATTCTGGTTTCAGATATAAGACGAATACATTTCTGAACAAAAAATAATAAAAATAGGTAGGTACATACACGCGGGCATGATTTATACCAAAATCGGCTGTAAATAATTAGTTTTTAAGTTGTGCATTATAAATATGTATAATGTTGTAAAATTTCGAAATAAGAGATTAAACTAACTTGAAAAAATATTAAAATATGAGACAGTATTCATTAAAAGAAAACAAGACAAGAAAGGTAATAGGTAGGTAAAAGGTAAAATACTTTACATTATTTTAACACTGCACTCCTTTACCAGCACTCAATTAAAAACTTGAAGATATTATAAATATATATATATATATATATATATATATATATATATATATATATATATATTTTTTTTTTTTTTTTTTTTTTTAAGAAGAAGAAATCCAGAAAAAAGACAAATAGATTTCTAATTTATATTGGGGCCAATATAGTCACCAAATGCAATTTTTTTTTCATTAGTAAAAAAACTTATCAGAGAAGTTTGATGTATCTATTCTTAATGTACGTGTAGTATTTATATTTGATACTCACACATATGTCTGTTAACCCACAGTGAAGTAGTGAAGCAAATTGAATTCCTATATGTATTTTTCATAACAGATTTTTGTCCAGCAGTGGGATATTTACAGGCTGTTTACAAAACATCACTAAAATCTATCACCTTTTTAGAAATTACAAGCTTTATATGTGCTAGATACTCGAAAAGTCCGTGTAACTCACATTAACGTGAGTTAATTGAATAATTTCCGTATATAACTCGTACGCATAGTGACGCTCGTGTAGTGCTTAATATACTAATTACAATTCAAATTCCAAGAGGCGCTTGGGGAATTTTTCGCGTTAGCAGCAATAACTTTTTCGCAAAAATAACATTATTTTATTGATCCGCTTTACTGAAAAATAAATAAATGAATAAAATAGGCTCACTGTAACTCTTTTAAGGTCGTTTACTCAGTAGGAGAGAAAATCAGATTTCATTTTCCAAAGCGTAATGGCCATTCCAGCATCTTAAGGTAAAAAGAACCATCGAAATTGCAAACTATGCACCCAGCCAAATGCCATATTTCTTTTCAGTGATGCATTCAGCTACGTTTCAGCTATGTTTATTTGCTCTGCATGGGTTAGATATTGAGAATGAGCGGAAGGCAATGTGATTTGACAACACGACGCTCAGTGCAGGTGAAGTTGACACTTTTTAGCTAACTATACAAAAAAAAACTATATAAAAAAAGAAAACGTATGTAACGCTGTACACATTTACAATACCCACTATATATAAAAATAATTTGTACATAAATAAAAGTTAATTCACAAGCATACTCGGGGGAAACTCGTAGTATTCGATGGATCGCTGGTGCGAGACTTTTAATCTGATCCTTCCGGCTACTGTATTTACTTATAGGTAATATTTCTAATAAACGTCTCGATCATTTGCGAACGTTTATTTTGTACTGAGAGGAACACTACACTCCAGAAACTTAAAACATATAACGCTTCAATTAACTGATGCCCAATGGCCTATAAGCAAATATTATGATAGATTTTTTTTCTCAGTTGTATATTACAGTACAAGTAAACAATACGTTAAATTACGTTTTTAAAGCCAATATTACGAATGGTGGACCATCGCTTTGTAAAAAAAAAAAGAAAAATGAAATTCAAAGGCAATTTTAAAGTAATTGAAAAAGTGTGTTTTTATTATTTTACAAAGAAAGAAACATATTAAATATAAAGATCTTTGTGAGTGATATAATAGAACTTACTATAAATAATATGTTCAGTATAAAAAATAATATTTTAGATACTCCACAGATAGCGACAGATATAAATATATTTAACCTTAAGTTTTGTTTTTATTTGTGTAGCCTAAGATTTTTCTGCTAGTATGTTAGTCTGACGGCTACGCTTGGCAAGCGGAAATGTACAAATGAAAAATTGCTCATTTAAATAAATGTGCTCTCATATATTAAAATATTGCCAGAATATTCAGTTTACGTATTTAAATTTGTACAAAATTGTAGTAAAAGTTTCTAAATGTCTGACAATAAAAATGAAATGAAATTTTATATTTTAATTTAAAAAAAAAATTCTGCACTTATATATACAAAAAAGTTATATTTTTATGTATTTAAACTCTAAAACTCAAAACTTTTACTCACCCTTTTTAACCCTTAAATACGATGGATGATCTTCATTCTTATATTTTCTACTTGTGAAATATACGCAATTAAAATCGATTCGCAGTTGGAAAAGATAAAATTCATCGATAATTTTAGATATAAAATGAAAATACTTTTCATAAAAGATACCGCATACTACGTGTACATATATAGAAATATATTCGGATTGAGACCATCCTCTCTTTTTGAGGTCCGTTGAAAATACTATATACTATATAAATGATTACTTTCACCATAAGATTACTCTTTTTGTAATTATAGTGACCATATACATAACTTACATGCATGTGGTAAAGTTGTTTACTAATAAATACGTAACTCATGAGAAATTATAGCTCATGTGTATGGATAAGGAAATAAATAATCTCCTTAATAATATCGCGTCAATCTTGATATACTTCTTGTCAAGTTATGAGAAAATCTCATCACACTTAAAGAACAAGTTACTCGTTAAGTATGTTATCCATTACATTCTAAAATAAACGCTAGCAATCTATTAAGTACACTCTTTATTGTTAACTTTGTTAATATTTTTTTCTATTCCACGATACCAACATACTCGTAAACTAATATTTAATAAAAAATTAAAAATTAAATTACTGTTGAATAGTCAAATCATTTCATAAGAAATTTTTACTTAATTTTAATAAGTTGCCAGAGGTCACAGGATGTCTAAAGTATAAAAATTCACGACAACTTTATAATATGTAAAAATAGTACTTTTTAGAATAAAAAAAAAACATATCTTTAGTACTTAGCGATCATGATTAGCATCGCTTGCGGTGGACTCTCTTTTTAACACAAGCACAAGAGGCTTATGCAAATCCTTTATTAAATATTCAGTAACACACAACCAAGACTTGTAAGGTAGGTAATTAATAATCCGAGCCTCGTTTGCGATGCAAACTAGACCAGTCTAATTACAGGGCATCGTCTTGATTGGCATTTCATTACATTAATTGTTGACCGATTTATGTTTCGAATACGTCTAATGATATCAATTTATTTTCTAGCTATTATCATTTTAGAACTATATCCTACAATTATGATGACAATTGCTCTTCAAATTTTTAAATTCATATCTTGTTAGACTTTGAATTTCGTATTACTTTAGATTTGAATTTAAATATTCTAATATGTTTATGATTTGCCAGTAAATTAACTGGATGGGTTATGTAATTGTCTTCAAAATAAACATTCGAAGGGTATCGTATTTTTTCAAAAAATTCGTAAATAAGTGAACTTTAACGTTTTGTACATGGATTTAAATAAAATTTCAAGAGTGATTTTCATGAGTGATGGTACAATTCTGGTGAGCTTCATCCATGTCTGTTTGATTATCTTTGTCACTAAAACCTATATAAACTATATGAAATATATTAACAAAAAAAAAAAAAAAAAACGAAATAATACCCTCTTTTTTTATGTAGTTGTAATGGAATAGGCGTTTGCCTTCCATCTCACCTGATGGAAAGTGTAGATGAAGACGAAGGTGGTACACGCCCATCCAGAAGAAACCTGTTCACTCTACTCTTAAAGGCTCCAGAGTTAAACCTATCTGGAAAAATAGACCTAGGCAGGTCGTTCCAAATCTTGGCGACTCTCACCAAAAACGAGCTGCCAAACCGTTTAGTTCGACTTTTGGGTATCTCAACAACGTAAGGATGAAACCTTTGTCCGCGCCTAGTAGTCCGATAAAGGAATGGAGATGGCTCAATCAGTTCGAAAAGAGCCTTCGAGCACTCTCCAAAGTGTATCCTATAAAAAACCGATAAGCTGGCAACTCGACGACGATGCTCAAGAGTGAGCTCTACACATGAACCAGTGGAATTTCTCTAATTTTAAGTAACTATTCCCTTTTTATCAATGTTAAAGTCGTGCCACGCAGAATTTGTGAGTATTCAATGTATGAATATGTGAATATCAGTCTGAGAGTCTGTGAGTCTACTGATTTTAGTGCTATTGAAATTCACTGATATGTAGTGAATATAGCTTCAGTCACATAATTAATGAAATTTTCACTAGTTCATGTTTATAGAGGATACAATCATAGAAATCTAAGTCTAAAAATCACATTATCGAGTTATGGCTTCTATAGGCCATTAAAAGAAAAACCAGTAATTCAATCGATGTGTGGTAAACGATAATGGCTTCACGCTATTAGCTACCCGATATGTGAGAGAATGTCACTCAAAGTGATACACCTCGGTCGATTTCCATTAAGGAACATCGACGTACCGTCGATATAATCTACGTAGAGTTTAATTTGTTCCCTTCGTCTACTTTTATATGTTCGAGTTAAAATGTATTTTCCAATACCAATTTGTTTTAATAAAATATTGTGGAACACTTGTTTAAAGCTCTCGCTATTGTAAACAAATCTGTCGCTGAAACAATGATAGAAACAGCGTGACTAACACATTTAGATTTTGTATATCCATAGTCAATATGATTTTTTTCCCCTAGATAGGAAAAAGATTAATTAAGCCACATTAGTGGCAGTAATATTTCTTAGTGATGACATTATTGTATAAGTATTTGAAAACAAAAATGTATTGTTTATAATTATTTAAAATTTCTAACAAGTAGAAGTGGACACTGACGGCAGGATTAGTACACAAATATAAAGTCACTCAACGTGCTATGGAACGGGCTATGCTTGGGGTATCTCTTAAGTATAAAGTTATAAATAAGATTATCAGCGAGAGAACCAAAGTAACCGACATAGCCCGTAGAATAAGCAGTGAAGTTGCAGATAGGTTGAAGTGGCAGTGGGCTGGTTACGTACTCGTATGTCGCAGGACCGATGGCCGCTGGAGCAGACGTGTCCTGGAGTGGAGCCGTGTATCGGCAAACGCAGTGTGGGGCATCCTCCGGCCCGCTGGATCGACAATTTACGCAAGGTCGCTGGCGGAAGCTGGATGAGGATTGCGGAAAACCGTGATATTTGGTGTGAACTTGGAGAGGCCTTTGTCCAGCACCGGACTGCTATAGGCTGAAGCGAAGCGAATAAGGGGCAAATTTGTTATGTTTACCAGATTTTATACAGTATTTCTATTTTTATTAATTTCATTATTGACCATTTATACAATTTTAAAAATTGTATTTGGCTCCATACCTACTTTGTGTAATGCAATCACAGCGATTCGTTTCTTTTTATCACCCCACTTCATTTTAATATCACAAAATATTTTACAATGTACCTATTGGCGCGAAAATGAGAACACACAATGAACAATAATATAACGAGATCTCGTTCAAAACAATTTTCGGTGGAAGTTTGCATGGTAATGTACATCATATATTTTGTTTAGTTTTATCATTTTCTTATTTTAGAAGTTACAGGGACCACTTTGGAAATATCTCTCGCGCAAACTATTCAGTTTAGAAAAAAATGGCATTATTTTTGAAGACTTATCCATAGATACACCAACGTATGGGTTTGATAAAAAAAAAATTGAGTTTCAGTTCTAAGTATGGGGAACCCCCAAATTTTTTTTATTTTTTTTCTGTTTTTGTGTCAAAATCTTAATGCGGTTAACATAATACGTATATTTCAGTATAAATATTATTAGAATGAAATCCAAAATATCAGATAATTCTACTCAATAATACTAAAACCAATAAACGAAAAAGTATCAATAGTAAACAGTTTCCCTCATAATTTTGTCGTTTCCGTCCATCTGTCCAACTCGGAAAGTTCAACAAACTTTTGCTAGATACTTCCGATAGAGATAAATGTCTTTCATTTATTTATCTCTTAATGTAATATTGATGTTCAAATACTATTTTCATATGAAAACTAACTACGCCCGCGGCGTCACCCGTGCATAGGTTGTACTTTAATTTGTTTGATTTTGATTGAAGATATTATAATTATATGTATGTCTATATCAAGCGTTCTAATTTCCTAAATATTTCGGTTTTATTTAAGTGTTTTATAATTTAATATTAATTGATAATCATATGACGTAAACATTATTTTTCCTTATGCTATTACCTTTATTAGGTAAAAAAAAAAATTGGTTGTCTGTAAAGTCAGTTTACGGACGATAATTTGCGTGATAACGTCATGAGAAAACATTGTTGAAAAATTGCATACTTTTATGAATTTAATTGACTTATTATGACTGAAAAAAATATTTGTATAAGAAGGAGGTAATTGAAAATTTAAAATTTTTCGATAAATTATTATTTTTTTCTCTTCTCTCGGACGCATCTGCCGATGGAGTGGAAGAGAGACAGATGCGTCACAAGCCGAACGCTTAGGCTGATCGTACCTCTCTATCGCTTGTTTCTCACTGTCGCTCGCAGAACGTGACAACGATTCATGCTTTTTCGTGCGTGCAGCCGGCTTTCATCGATTTACTAATCGTTATCACGTCAAAAAGAAAATTTAATGAAATTTAATATCAGTGCCAACTATTGTACCTACTTTTTGTAAAAATAAATGTCACTTAAGTATTACTTTTCTATTCTTTTTTTTTTTTTTTTTGATGAGTAGATATTGATAACTAACTGTTTTAAATAAACGGCCTAAAAAATATTTTTCGTAACGTTTTAACCACTTTTGGGTCACATTTAAGTGCATTAATTTACTTAGGTTCTTCTTTTAGGTTGTCTCCTAACACGGCGTGTTTTTTATTCAAATATCAATATATAAATATATATTGTGATTGTAATGAAATAAAGACTAAATGTTACTTAACGATATGCTTTATGATTTTCTTTCTATATATGAATACTTAGCACTTTACAAGTGCAGTAATGCGTGTTCAAACAAACAGAGAGATCGACAGACAGACATACATTTCTAAAAATTAAAGGAATGTATATAGTTACTGTTTTTAGACATGTATAAAAATATTTAAAAAAAAAAAACGTTCCAAAAACAGATACCTACGTAAAACTTACAATTCCATTATATAATATGTATATGTTTACTTTGTTATTTTTCTTTCTTTAATATTATTTGCGTTAATACCTATCTGTTTTAGTTCTAGGTGATTTTTAAGTTCTACTTTTTTATTTTCTATCAAACATAAAATATAAACAAAGCAGATATCGAAAAACTCAGTAAACGTATTGCATGACCACCATTATGTGTGTAGCATTTCAAAGAGCTTGTTAAAAAGGTTCCCAATACATTCTTCGCTTCCGATACTAATCATTGCCTCTACCAGTTCATTATAACAATATGTATAGGTTCGATTTTGAACTTGCACTAAAATTGGTCCATTGTACAATAGTAAGATCGATCAACGTTTACCAACAAAAGATACGGCGCGTAAACTCCCCGCTTTGACCCTAACGAGACCCATTGAGGACAAACAATGGCTGAATCTTGATGGAATCTCAGGCGGATGGTTAATGGCAGGTAACTGAGTGTTGAGTAAACGTTGAATTGTAGGTTTTCAATAAGCATTATAATAGATTCTGGGTTATAAATTTCCTTAGTAATGGGCTTTGTTTATAAGACTATGAAAGATTAAGATATTTGATGCTATTTCAAAACCATAGACTGGTTTAGTAATATTCTGCTCACATTATTTACACATTTTTAAGGTGTAAATATATAATAATAATAATTGTTTTTATTACAATTTTTTCTTGATATCAAGAATCAATTTAATTTGTAATAACACTTAATATTTAAAAAATATTACACCTTATGTCTGTATCTATTCAAAATTAATCGTAATACTCTTAAATAAAATAATAATTTCATAAAATTGATTAGACTTGCTCAAAGAGCAATATTCAGAGAGCGTTGATATTTCCTCTACTGTGAAACGGGAGAAGCTCAGACATAATATTATTAAGGTTATTCAATGATATCGATGGTTCTTCGATGCCATCGTCTACGCTTTGTAGCTGCCATATTAAAGTCTAGATGCTGTCTAGACTAGAATCTAAAACCGGTCTAAGATTTCCTTATAATTCACATTCCCTTTCTGATCCTTGACTTATTTAAATTTAAAAGGTTATATATATTTTAGTCTTTATTCTGTTTTAAGTCTTTTGTATATATAAATAAGATCCATTTTAGCGTAATATGCGCTTTATGATTACAAAATTTCAACTGAATGTAATTGTCAATTTCCTATGTGCTTTGATTTCTACTTCGTCCTCGTTTTCAAGCTGGGTGGTGGTGAGACTAGTCAGTTAGAGTACCTCCCACTTAATATTCCCCTACCACAGAATATTTAAGTTTTATATAATATTGGTCTACTATTTTTATTATATATTTCAGATATTAAGCATATATTAATTCTATGATAATAATTTTGTAGTCCTCGGTTCATACTTTTGTACACTTTCGTAGAAAAAAATAAGTTTTTCTTCCGAAAGGTCCCGGAGGTGTCGTTCAAAGATTTTTAGGAGTAGAAAAATTTACTGGGACTTAACCTCAAAAAAATTTACTGGAAACAAATTCTGAAAAAAAAAAACAGCACACTAGTTGCAGCTACTATGTTTTATTAGCAGATATTAGAGAGTATAGATATTTTGACGATATTTTATGTGTCGTTAAAAAAATTTCTTTTTAAAATAAAATTTTATATTTTCTTAAACCGTGACACTCTCTAACTACTTAAAAAACCCAAAAAAAAACCTTATAGTATTAAATTGTGTTATTATAAAGTGTACATTGTACAGACGACTTAAGGAGAGTCGCCGGAAGCCGTTGGATGGAGGCTGCTTTGAACCGGTCACTCTGGAGGTCGATGAGGGAGTCCTACATTCAGCAGTGGACATCCAATAGCTGAGATGATGATGATGATGACGACTATGAAGTGTTTAGGATCCAAACGAATCCATTGCTTCTAAATTAAAAATTCTGAACAGATCAGAAGAAGAAATATGTGCATACAAGTTAACATAAAATTTTATCTTAAAAATAAAACATACAAAATAATGTTATGCACAAAGGCGGTCTTATCGCTAGGTAAGCGATTTCTTCCAGACAACCTTGGGGTAGAGGAGATTTTAAAAATAACACAGAGTAGGTTCATAAAAAGGCAAAACAAAAATTATAAAACAAAGTGAACCCTACAATCTAAACAATATAATAAATAATATATAAGATAAGCAATGAATAAACAAATCAATAAATACACAAATAAATACATACCAATTACATTATGATTTATCGTAATAGTAAAAACACAAATAAATATATACATATTAAATTAATTATTAAGTAGGTAATGGTTTATCAAAAATATAAAATTCAATAATTATTGATAGCACAGTAACAAATATCTAAACTTTCTAACACACAGTTCTAACAATTCAGGTAAAAATTCTTGATTAGCTTCTTAAAAGTGTTGAGAGTTTAGGCCTCCCTAATTCTATTGTCGGCATAACTTGATTACAAAAAATAATCAATTTGTTACTACAATGGTTGTTTCATTACTGAGTTCTCTCGTCTCTTATGCGGCATATAAAGAATACTATGAACAAATGACATTAAATTTAATATAATATGTGCATATTCGTCAACCAGTATATTGCAGAGCGGTGGAACGAGATCCAAATCTTCCAAGTAAGTATGCTACATACAAAATTAAGGGAACCGCATCGTTTGAGCTGCGTCAACTCTTAGGATGCCTGTCCATTGAAGCGGAGTGAGGCGGCGGAGCGGTGAAACGGAGAAATATTAACCAATAGGATTGCAGAGCTTTTGTCCACTGGAACGGAGGGGAGATTTTTTGCAATCCTATTGGTTAATATTTCTACGTTTCTCCGCTCCGCCGCCTCGCTACGCTTCAATGGACAGGCACCCTTAGAGTTATTGCCTCTTAAAGCCTCCTTTCTGGGTTATGGTATTCGCATGTATAATAAAATCCCACAATTTGGACAACAGACAATTTTGGAATTGTCTCAACATAAATTTAAAAATTTCATTAAAAAAATAATAGATAAAGCGTATTATTCGGTGCAGGATTATTTAGCTGATAAAGACGTGTGGACTTAGTGGCGCTGTATTTCACGCAAGATATTACTAATTTTGTACTAAAACACAGTTTATGTATTATTTTCAAAAGAGTAACTGCGGAGTTTCTTGCCGATTTTTCTCTGCAGAATCTACATTCCGAATGGGTGGTAGATTTACTTTTATAAAAAATAATAATAATCACTACAATATTAATTTTGTAAAATGACGATTCGAAAGTGCTCGTGGGGCCTATTTGAATAAAGTTGATTTTGATTTTGATTTTGATTGTTACGCCTTTAGGTTAATATCCTTGTTGATATTCAATGAACAGGCTTTCTAACGAAAAGATTTTTATTATATTTCTTGATTATGGGATTAGAGTTTAAAAAAAAAAAAAACAAACGCATTAGTAACTATAAATTTATGTATAATATATTAGTATAATTTATATCATTTTAAATAATATATTGGTAAAAGAATTTTCGTAATCTCTTAATCAATACGGTAGACATAAAATACCATTAACAAGATTTTTAAAACAAGATAAAAGCTATTAAAACCTCGATTTATTGTACTTTTTTCAGTATCGCGGATAATGAACGGACTACCGCAAATTAAAGCGGACGTAACTTAATACGTAACAACAGACTCACGGTGCGGTGGAGGAGTTTGTATAAATATACCGATACTTTTGGTTTGAGAGCGTATTGAAAACTTTTATACTAACTAACTTTTAATTAACTGAATTTAAATTAATAAAATAAAATAAAAATAAAAATGAAAGACATGTAACCAATTTGGAGGCTTTAATATCTCTCAACTAAACTAACTTAAAATTAAATGATTAAAGACGTGTAACCAATTTGGAGGCTACATCTTTAATAATTATGACATGACTAACATTCTCGCCCAGCGGATGGCGGGTGGGCCGACCAGACGCTGAGTTTGCGTCTCTTGCTATTTCTATGAATCTTAGTTTATGGGTCTTATTCTATGAATCTTAATCTAGGGCGGATGGACGAGGCGTAATTATAACTCCTCCATCCCTAAGAGGAAAATTATCGGAAGGATCGATTTGAGATTCAATCCGATAATTTTACTTAAATGATACATTATGTAAAATATAAATGACGCAAAAATTTAAAATTACTAAAACTAAAATTTCACTGAAGTTATTGTCCTTTTTATCATTCAAAACACTTTAAATCACTGCACTATGTTTAAACAAAAAGGCCATATATTTCACTTCATCTAAACTTGCAATATATAGAGTCATATCCGTTTTTAATTGGGGTATTGTGATAATTGGAATCTTCTTAGCGACATTTGTTTCTATTAGAGCTTGATGGTGGAAGCGAATTTGAATTTCCAGGTCACAGGGTTCATAGATAGTCATCAGATAAGTGTCAAACACAAATTGTTTACTGACCTCATGACTGCATTGCTTGGTCAGCATTGTCCTCAGTCTATTGTAGAGAAGCCAGGTATCTGTATGGATTTGTTGAACCTTAACCCTTTCGATCTGGACCTGATGCTGCTTACAGGGAGTCAAGTCATCTTTGAATTCCATGAGCTGTTTTATACAGATTCGTTTATAATTTAAAGCTCGATTGTCAGCAGTGTACAGAAATTGATCGTTGGTCGACAATGAACGACATGGTTTTACAAGTGGTAAGTACTTTATTTCATTCGCCAAAGGATATTTAAGGATATTTGGGAATAATTGATAGAGTTTTGTTTTCAGGTTCATGGAAAATTGGTATGGTATTACATCTTAAAATAATTATAAGTGCATTGAGTTATCTGCAATTGACATTTCTATTATAATGTTATCTGATTGTTTTTTAAGATAATAATAAGATTTTACACAAATGTATCTCTATTTTTAATGAATTTTCTATTTCTATTAGTGGATATACTAAGCTTTTAGAATTAGAAATTAGAATTCACAATTGATTGATGTAATATAGAGAATACGCTAATACTATTTCCATTTCACTTAATCTAACAAATATATTACGAAAACTGCTTGTAATAAATAATTACACAAAAATCCCGCAAGATAAGTGACAAAAATCTAATTGTTCTGCTTTGCAGCTAAGTTGCTCTGTACATTTTTAATTTTTGTTAAACGATTATAAAATGAAAAGGGTTCTGGTTCATTGTTTCAGTTACATTAGTAAAACTATCAAACATTTTAGAGACTATTGTTAAATTCTTTAAGATAATAATTTGGTTATGATTTAAATTAGAGGTAAGTTCGTCGTACGTAACCGCGTCATCATGATCCAGATTTCCAGCCATTATTTTTATTACGGAACCCAAAGGATTTATAAGACCTCTCTTAAAAAGTTTCTGTGGGACTAGTTGTCTATATTTTTCTATTGTTATATCATAATAAATCTGTATATTTCAATTAGAGTAAAACGCTGTATTAAACCCATTGAATTTGGATTATTGGGTCTGTAAATGTAGGGTTCAATTTATGTAAACTTAGAAATTATTTTAATAATGCGTTGTTAAATTCAGTATCGGAATCCTAGATAACTTTATTTATGTATGCCGTAAAATGAAAAGTATTTAATAAAAGCACGGACCACCAATTGAATTTCAATGGCTTGACCTATTATAGTGTATATATAGGTGTATAACACATACACCCTACATTTACACTTGCGAAAAACCAACTCAACACAACTCGTGCCAACAATTTATATGGTGAGAGAACGTCCGATTACATCATCCCTCGATTAATTATTAAATTCACTACCATCTGATTTAGTTGAATGTAATAAAAACTAAGTCATTAGAAGAAAAATAAAAAAAATTATTTATTGTATAATTGTATTGTAATAATCTTAATTTCGCAACTAAAATCTTATATATAAAATTCTCGTGTCACAATGTTCAACATTAACTACTAGTGACTGATTATTACGAGTATAAACGACAGTGATTGTAGTAGCTACAGCACCTTTTAATTTTTTTGAATTAGTATAAAATAATTTAAATTTTGTATCCTCAATATTGTGCGTAATTTGTCAAATAGATATTTTGGGTATATAGTTAATAATATTCTTTCCAAATGACAATGGATATACCTTAATTACTGTAATTTAATTTTATAATACTAAAAAAATTTGTCATATTTATTTGACGAAAATTTTATAATGCATTTAATTTTTGTTTTTATAAGCTAAAAATGAATCAAATACATTAATGATATAATAACTATAATATAATATAATAACTATATTACATTTTGTTTGTACTCAAATAGCTTTACTAATATTAAAAAGATTTTGTTATAAGATTTTACTAAGAATAGAACTAAGTTCACCGTTTCATATTTCTTGCACATATCAAAGCATGATCGGAATTTGAAAATGTTATGCGCAAACAAAAAAATATATACGGATGATGTGCTTAGTATTGTTTTAAAACATTTAAATTTTTCAAATTTTAAATTCATAAAGTAATACTTTCGTCGCTAATTCACTAATTATAATTATTACCGTTTTGCTAATTATTTATTTAGTACCTATTGATAAATTTGATAAGATTTAGGTACTAAATAGAAAAATGCCGAATAAAAGGGGTCTAATTTACGTATTATATAAAAAAAAGAGTTTTTTTTCACGACAGTATGTTAATAATGAATTTTGTAATAAGTAGTATCTTAGAAACAGAAAACCTTGCATGGTGACAGTATTTAAAATGTCGTAATACATATTTATAGTAACTTCCATACTTCTATTGTAATACTGGGAAAAGAAAAAGATTGTATTATCGATTAATGATAATATTATAAACATAATTATTAAAAGATTTCATAGGAACACATTCCTATAAGGTAGGTACATTATAACGTATTGTGTGACAAGTACCTATACGTGGATCGCGTTTCAACTTACATGACACAAAACTTTTACGTATATGGTAAGGTATTCATACACTAATATGAATCTCTGAATCTTATTTCAATCTGATGCAATACTTAGTAAATAAGTAGTAAATTTCCATTGTTAATAACATTTAAAATAAGGTATTAAAATTGCTTTAGGTTATTACAATTTATTTTAAGTTAAAAAAAATCAGTGTTTGCAAATCCGAATTTTATACGTGAATATAAAAAAGGTATATGACTTATAAATAGTTTTAAGGGAAACTATTTGATTGTAGAAAGAATATAATGGTTTATGAAAAAAAAAATACGAATAAAAGATAATTATTGGTTTGAGTTGAACTGTTGGAAATTGGTTAGGGAAAAAAAAAATGTTAAGTGTTTCTATTAGGGTTGCCAGATGGTCGGGATTCGTCGGGATTGTTAAAGAAAGTCATGTGTCCAGAGTTCCTTACATTAAAAAAAAAGGTTAAATGAGTTAATGTATTTCTAATCTATTACGATTGGGTTACGCTTTTTTCACGCAATTCTGAGACTTTAATAAAAGAAAGAGAATCGAAGTATTTGATAAAACGACAATAGTATTCACGAGCACTAAGAAACTTCTAATCTCAGTTGTCGTTTTTGGTAGTCGGTAAGTTAGTAGGTTTAATAGGTAGCATTAATTTTGTCGTCATGAGTCGTTTTAGTTTGTCTTTTGTAATCGTATGTCAAGGGTAGAAATCTTCTTTTCTTAAAAATTCTGACTTACCAGGTTAATTTTTATATTACTTGCTCTAAATCTATCAAAAACAGTCCGTAAGTTGTATATCATGTCATCAAGGCTATTTTATATTTGATGGTATTCGTTGGCTAAATCAAGGTGGTGAAATAAGCGCTCTTTCCTAACTTGTGATCTGTCAAATTGTCTGTTAGTTTCGTTTTGTACGAACGGAGATTATTTATATGGTTATTCCTAGTCTTCATTCGGGGTTTCACCAAAAATTAAAAAAAAACGTTTTTTAGTAAAAGTTAAAGGTATTTAGTCACAGTAAAATATGTCTTTATGGTCCTGGCCAAGTCTGTATATATATATTTTTTTTTTTCGTCATTTGTAGAGTCAAGTCTAAGTTTATTCAAGTTTATCTCAAGTAGTCTTTCTCTATATTAGTTTCATTTTTCCTTAAATGCCTATTGATTTCTGTTTACTATCATATTTAGGCGTAAAAGGATTTATAATTTTGAGTTGTTTTGGATAATCTAAAGTATTCTGGATTACTATGTACGCATATATTCGTTCATAAAATAAATGGAGAAAAAAAAATTATTTACGATGGTGCTAGGCATACGCAAACCAGTATCAATTTCTTTATTAATAATATTATGTAATACAAGTAGTGTTAGATTTAATAATTGATCTTTTAAATCTATAATCGCGCGTAATTTTTGTAGAAGGTCTTTCACATCGTATCGTATAAATGAACTTATGCCAATGTTCATTTCTGAAATTAGAGAAGAGGGGGTTTGTACCCTAGTTGTTGCGATTGGAAACCTAACTGAGGTCTATAGCCGAAAGTTGGCCGTGGTTGACCTTGACCATGAGTTTGAGGTATCTTTTAAGAATTACTAAAATTAAATTTAGAATAAAAAGCTAAGTTGGGTTTGTGACTAAGCGGTTGTGTCATCGATGGCCTTCAACTCATAATTTGACTATTATATACCATGTAAACGATTACGCATCTTATATTGCTTTAAGAAACTTTCTTCTTCGAGAAGGATGTTTAATTAAAATGAAAATTAATTTTATTTTTCAAAATAAAAATTTAAAATGATTTAAATTTGCTTCTAAAGTTGTGGGTAATTTAAGCCTAAAAATATGCATCCTATTTTTCGAGAGGTTATATAAAACACATTTAATGTAAAAACATAATTAATTTTTTACTTATTTATTAATATAATTTGCGACTTCGCAAGTTTTAAACCTGAATCATGGATTGAATTGACCTTCGACATTAATAATGACCAAACATTTTGTATTCTATTCCAAAAACCGAGAAAAGTTTCACCTGGATTAATTTTTAAAGATATTAATGCGCTATTTACTGCGAGAGTCTCCAAAATGTTGGATTAACAAGGCTTTCAATGTAGCCATGTAACAATGGCCTTTCGTTCAGACAAGAGTGCAGCTGCATCATCTTTTAATATACGCATTAATGCATTAAAACATAAAGATACAGAGTAATGAAATAATCAGAGGATGCAACTGGCTTAAATATAAAACACTTTCACACGAGAGAAAAGAAGAAAAAAAAAATCACATATATAATAAAAAACACACAATAAAAAAAAAAAAAACAATAATCAAAAATCAAATTTAGAAATTAAGAGAAATTTTGTAAAAATATAAATTGTAAATTTATAAAATAATATATTGTAAAATCATATACGTATTTATTAAAATTTAAGCTTATAACATAAATTTAAACGTATTATTATATGTTTAATTATATAATAATTCAATGTTACAACAATTTAATATTATTTAATTTATTTAATTCAATTCAAAATTTTAATTTCATTAAATGAAGTATCATAAGTTCATAACACTTTAATATTATAACAATTTAATATTATTTAATTTATTAAATTCAATTCAAAATTTAATTTTATTAAATGAAGTATAATAACACTTTAATATTAGAACAATTTAATATTTTTTAATTTCTTTAATTCAATTCAAAATTAAATTTATTAAATGAAGTATCTATGTTCATTACTACTCTATATTCCTATTCTAAGAAAGATAAGACCGAATAATTTCATACGGAGATATCAATTTCACAATGTTATAACGAGCAAAGGTTTAATTTCAAGAATAACAATTATTTAATATTTTTTTTTTTATAAAACTTATTCTAATAATAAAGATAAATCCAAATAATTTCATACGGAAATATCAACTTAACAGCGTTATAATGAGCAAGGTTTGATCTCAAAAATAACAATTACTTATAAATTATATGAAAAATACAGGAGGATTACGGAAACAAGGATTGGCGAAAAGTTTGACTCACCAAATGACCGCTACTCCCATATTCAGTCTTCTCTGCTTCTCGAGACACAAAAGAATATTTATTTGGTTCGAAGGATCTCTGCTCTCGTAGAATATTCCCGTAATTTTGTAGACGAATTCTGACGTCGAAAAACAAGAAAACTACGGAGTCTATAAGAGAATCCTCTCCGGCTGCGCCACTTTTGGTTTGAGAGCGTATTGAAAACTTTTATACTAACTAACTTTTAATTAACTGAATTTAAATTAATAAAATAAAATAAAAATAAAAATGAAAGACATGTAACCAATTTGGAGGCTTTAATATCTCTCAACTAAACTAACTTAAAATTAAATGATTAAAGACGTGTAACCAATTTGGAGGCTACATCTTTAATAATTATGACATGACTAACATTCTCGCCCAGCGGATGGCGGGTGGGCCGACCAGACGCTGAGTTTGCGTCTCTTGCTATTTCTATGAATCTTAGTTTATGGGTCTTATTCTATGAATCTTAATCTAGGGCGGATGGACGAGGCGTAATTATAACTCGATACTTATTGATTGCAATGTATACTGTATATAAAATAATTTACTATCGTACGTTATCACAAATATATGTACGTATACGTTGTGCCCCTTAAAAATACCCTTCTCTCATAAGGAGAGGAGGCATTAGCCCAGCAGTGGGAACTTACAGGTTAATTCAGTTCAATTCATAAGTATATATCTCTAAAATATATTAAAATAAAGCCAAAAAATTGTAATGTTCATAAACTTCTCTTCTTTATCTATTTGTGGTGTACAAAAACGTGTAAATAAATAAATCTAAAATTATAGTTTTTTTTTCTAATTTTGTTAATTTATTATATTTTACTAAAAAACATTACAAAACGATAAACTAACTCATAATAGCAGAGCAGATACAAAAACATGTTCCTCTGAAAAATTGCTTTAACGTGCAGCTGTTATTATATAATAGATTATATTTAGTTCTAATTATGTTGAGACAATAGAGTATATAGTACAGTAGTGAAATTTGTAATCATTGGGTGATACAAAAGTACAAACTGCTATAGAAATATGTTTGAATAAATGTAATAGAAATATATGAATACGATGTTAGAATAAAATATTTTTATTCAAATTTATATTTGTACGGGTGCTTACCGCGTTTATAACTTTGTTTAGTTCCCTATATTTCGGCAATGTTTCAATCGCCATGATCACAGTCTCCCCGTGATCATGATCATGTGATATTTTAATTATAAGTGTATTTATTACACACAAAAAAAAACTTAAGCTGGTAAACACTGTATGATGTGGCTAGCATATAAGCTAATACTCCTCGTATATAAAAAATTAAACAAGTGCGAGTCGGACTCGCCCATAAAGGGTTCCGTAGCAGCAAGTAACATCATATAAAAGTTTTTGTAGTTCGTTGTAACTTTGATCGATGTTTTAATAATAGTGTATTTATTTAGAATTTCTTAGAATACATCTACTTACTAAGTTTCAACAGTATAGTTCTTATAGTTTCGGAAAAAAGTGGCTGTTACATACGGACGGACAGACAGACAGACATGACGAATCCATAAGGGTTCCGTTTTTGCCATTTGGCTAAGGAACCCTAAAAAATTTTTTATATTAAATTAAAAATAAATTAGTCATGTTAGAATTTAAAAAAAAAGTACATATAATTAATAGAACGATGACTCGTTGGCGCAGTGGTCACAGCAACTGACTGATGCGCTGGCGGTCGCGGGTTCGATTCCCGCACATGACAAATATTTGTATAGGCAATACAGATGTTTGTCGTGGTCTGGGCGTTTGTGTTTGTGAATTGTGTGTGTTTCCGGACCCCCGACACGGGATTCACATCCTACTGGGGGCCGTTGAGTGTGAGACGTTTATAACAACAGTATTTATATATTGTATATACACAACATTATGTATAATAAATACATGAATTAAATTAATATTATACTTTAAATATGATATCATTATACTATAATTATTTAAAAATCGTATGCTATATCAACTCGTCATCACTGTAACGCGTTTCCGTTGTATTGTCGTCGTCCAAAGCATTACCTCTTAGTCGCGCCTGAAAAAGTTTTACGAAGTCCGAAAACACACACAACACAATCACAATCACTCAGGCTATATGTTGAGCAATTATGCAAATTTTTGTTATGTGCGGGAATCAAATCCTATTTAGCTACTGCATGAGCTAATAACTGTGAACACTACATACACATTACACATAGTCAAATTAATAAATTCATTGGTTGACTTGAAACTGACGTACCTATGTTACACAGCAACAAATACTTTCTCATATAGTTATATCACATTTAGTTTTCGGAGAGGTATGATATGTTATTATTTATCCAATCTCTTTGACTATAAATTTAAATGTGGCTACCACGGTACACCTTATTAAATTATTATTTCTATTTTATATAGGTAACTTATATTATTTTTGTGGGAATTTAATACTTATAAAGTAAATGATCGGATGTCAATGAAAAAATTACAAACTTAATTTAAACTAAAACAACATAAAGCTATTCAATTACTTTTGTACAGTTCTCACATAATGTTTATTTCAACTTTCGTGGGTCAAACTCGTAAATAGGCGAACCATGTCGTAACTTGCAGAAAGGTGCCCGTTCCTCTAACTGATCGATGTGCTGTCCTAGCGCGGAATTGTCCTAACTACCCTATGAATACATATGACACAGGCAATATATGTACACATAGAAACGTATTAAAAGTTGACTCGTATTCATTTCTGCGCGTGAAATATTATAAAAAATATATTTAAAAAAAACGATAGCGATGCTATGGCACGAGCCAGTAATATGATTATTAATTATATTATCTGCCTCGCCACGCGTCACGCGAAAACAGCATTTTGCACTTCAATGAAATTCGGTACATTTTTTTTTATTCCAAGGTCGAAATATAAGAAATAGTGATAGTAAAATTATAGTATAACTTTTCATATTTAGCGATTACAGGAATCAGGTAAATCAAATTTAATAAAATAACTTAGTCAAACTTTGAAGTCGATGCTAAGGGCTTTAAATCAGTTCTTTAAAATGAAATACTAAACAAAAACACCGGTGGGAGGGATGCGCTGTGCCGCGCTCCCGGCTATGGGTACCACCATCTTGATTGTTTCTTCCGTGAAACAGCTTTGCTGTGTTTCGGAAAGAAGGGCAAGACAGGCAGTGTAATTACTGGCACCGAGACTTAACATCATATGTCTCAGGATAGGCAACACATAAATGAGTTGGCTGGGCTAGTTCCAGGTAAACTAGTTTATGTTCATGGGCGACGTCGACCACTTACCATCAGGTGGCACGTCTGCCAGTTTGCCTATCCAACTAACATTTTAAAAAAATCTATAATTTTTTTAGTTAACAATATATTATTGAATCATATAATATTTTGAGGATTAGTGTATAATGGCTGGCAAAATCAGTAATCTTATATATATAGATGGTATAATGAGACTAGATTGTCCATACGGCTAAGTAATTTATATTGTAGTAAAATACAAAGCTATATAATTGGTGTACAATCAGCCTTAGCTTGCTACACGTGTGGACAATGAACCGTAATAAATTTAATACTTTGCGATGTGTCCTATGTCCGAGTAATAGTGACGTTTGTGCTCAGCAATGTTTTCTTTGTATTATTGGTAGAATAAAACATGAATATTACTCATACTGTTAATTTTCAAACTTTGAAATAAAAATTTATAATTATTATTTGATACCTAAATTATATACGAGTACGATATATCTTTTAAAGATTTCCATAAGCCCATTTCAAATATTCAACTTAAATTGTAATTTCAGGTATTTTTAGTTCTAATTATGTAGATTATAGATACAGTTTTTTGTAGTAAGGGTACAAGGTGTCATGTATGATTGCAACTAAAAATTATCGAGATAAAGACCACTGACCAGTAAAAGGTCTTATGCGAAATGTTCGCATCCTCACACCCATTATACATAATATACGATTTCCATCAAACACGTATAAATCTGCTGCATGATGACTTGAACAATATTTGTACGACTAAATGGAGCAACTTATGCGAGTTAGAAGTTAATTCTTCTATGTCCAAGTCGTTTTTGTAGGTATCTAGAAATAATTTTTAATTCTCTATTGTACTATATTCTAAATTATGATAAATATTTATAAGCAGACACTCGATATGCGTTGATTTAGTCGCGAGCCGGAACCAGAGAGGCCGCTTTTCCTCCATGTCCACAGATACGAAATACGCTGTTTGAGCGCAGTAATAAGAATGAGAGACTACCTACATTGAGTCATAAATAAACAATAGATATTGGAGCATCTATCACTCATGGACACCTCAGTTGAATGAGCTAAGTATTTAGTAGCCATCGGTTCACTTCGTCGATTTCAATACTTTCTTCGTTTTCGTACTAAAAATTATATTCAGAATTAATATTAAATTAATTCTTGACTAAGCAGGTACATGCTTGGAGTTAAAAAGATGAGCAACTAGATAAACTTGAGTACCCTTAATTTCTGTATACTACTTATATATGACTTTGAAAATATGACAACGTCTTCGAATTTTGCAACAAACTTGAGTAGCTTCCAATTCGTTTCCGCAGGAATACTCACGTACTTTCACTACTTTATTGTGTACCTACTTTTCAATCATGATGCCTCTCAATATCTTGAATAACGGTTCACGTTCTGTCTTACCCCACGACGAAGGTGTATAGGTCTTGTTCGTTGGTCCTGGATTTGGACGGTCATCGTCGCTGCGTCATATACACACCTCAGTATCTCGCCAGCCGATATGACATCGCTGCAAAGAATCCAGGACAGCCCAGTTCTCGATCGAGTCAAAGGCTTTCTGGTAGTCCAAAAATACCATAAACAGCGGTTGATTATACTCTTCAGTTTTCTGTAAAGCATTATATAGTATTCTTCAGTGTTTTTTAATTTATTATAAGAAAAATCTCAGGAACTTACAAAAAATAAAATCCTGAAAATATTCTACGATCCTACAATTTAACAAACTTTTAATATTAAATAATTGTGAGTTTTATTATTAAAAGTTCTAAGTATCATAGAAAACCAATTAAAAATAAACACTTTTATGTGTTTAAAATTAACAAATCCAAGTAAAAACCTCGGGTACAGACTATTATCCTATCGTCGAAATAAAATACGTAATAAATTTATCTTCTTTGATTCTATTGCTTAAAGACCCTTGAAATCGAAAACATCAATTTACCAACACTTTATTATTTATAGATACTTCGCGATCAAACGTTTTTTTAACAAGCACGTCGCTTTTAATTTCGAACGATTGATGTTATTTATGCTGTATTGGTTTTCATAGATTTTCCGAGGGTTGAGATGTATCAAAACATTTTTATTACATATAACATTATTTCTTACATTTATTTTACTCAAAAATTGTTTGATCGCAAATCTATTCCGTTCAAATCGAGTGTAAGTTAAAAGTAAATAATTGTAAATTAAATGAAGATAAATAATCGAAGCCTTAACAAAATTTATAATTAGAAGTCCTGTACAAATTCACAATGTATACGCTTATACAACAGGCTTCCAGAAAACGTTCAAAAAGCTTCTATTGCCAAATTTAAAAAAAAATATGTGAAAGAACGTTTGTGTACTAAAGGATATTATACGATTATGGCATTGCAGCCCAAATGGTCCCGTACAGTTCGGTATCAGAGGAATTTCCTCCCACGGACCATTCGGCTGTGGAATGAACTCCCTGCCGAGGTTTTTCCCACAGGACTACAGTATGGGGTCCTTCAAGAGGGGAGTAAATAGGTTTTTAAAGGGTCGGCAACGCGCATGTGATGCCCCTGGTGTTGCAGGCGTCCATAGGCTACGGTAACCGCTTACCATCAGGCGGGCCGTATGCTTGATTGCCACCGTCGTGGTATAAAAAAAAAAAAAAAAAAAGTTTAACGATTTTCTAGAAGACAGTACACCTTGGGAATGATGTGATCGCCGCCAGGCTATTTCAACTTATAGAGAATTATTATTAATTTCAATTTACTTTGAAAAAAAAAAAGCATTATGTTAAAAATAATAATAATAATATTAGTCCCGCTGAGTTTCTTTCGCCAGTTCTTCTCAGGTCAGAGGCTTCTTCTTTCCGAACTAGTGGTAGACTCATGACGTTCAGTAAATAATTGTAATAATTTTATGCTGAATAAAATATTTTGACTTTGACTTTGAATGCAAAATCACGCGTAAACTTGACTACAACTTCATAATCTATTCGTTAATTTTTATTCGTTACCACATTTTTTTTTTAATTTATTGAACTGGACTGAACGTCCCACTGCTGGTCAAAGGACTCTTCTCCATATAGAAAGGTTGGAGCTTATTCTTGGGGCTGGCGGATAATATCCCTACTCTGAGTAACGATCGCTACCAGGTATTTATGATAACAACCGGGATGCTCTTCGAGGTATGACGGGGAGACCCACAAGGACATACACCCAGACCGGAAACAAATATTTTCCCAACTACAAATAACTGCCCCGAGCGGGAATCGAACTCGCAGCCGCCGGTGTTGAGGCGACTACTCGCACCACTACACCAGAACGGTCGTCATTTGTTGTTGTTTTAGCCTTTTAATTTAGGCCTCTGAATTTTTTTTGTAAATTAAATTAGATTTTTATCTTTGCGACTACCAATGTAACTTTTAATTTGGTTAAACGTCAAACTTATGTGACTGGTTTTGGCAATACCTACGAGTATAAATACATATTAGATTTGTCGCTCACGGCTGGCTTCACAATAGTTATGTTCACCGTAGTTAACACAGTTTTTAGATAAATAAATTGTAATACGTTTACAAGAAAAACTTCTCGTGTAGTCACGAAAAATAAAAATAAAATCTTAAATGAACTTTAAAAATAATATGGAATTCTGATTACATTTTCGTCTACCTGAACTAAAAAACTCTACAGAACTCACAACCCAAACCGAAACTAGTTGTTTAGAGTAAATAGTTACAAAAGGGCAAACAGGACTCTAGTTTCTGTTTTGTGACTGTCATAAATATACATGTCCAAAGTACGATACAAAACTTTTTGTTGAGAAATAACGTTGTAAAGCTTCTTGTACCCAACATATTTTGTAGCAATAACAATTCTCGATGTTTGTAAAATAAAACTGATATAATATATACACATGTAAGAAGTGACTCTTCTTTGACGAACTCAATTTAAAATTTATTAATTAATAGTTCATAGATGTCAGAGGCTAAAGAGTATATTAAAATGATATCAGCTAGTAAATTGATGCTTATAGGCCTTTAGTATTTCTAAATTCATAAATAAATAAATGAATTAATATTTCCTAATAAAAAGAGTCGATAAGCGTGCTCTCACGTCAAGGTCGTCACTAGTAGTGTGAGAGTGCGGGGTAAGAAGCGACGGTTGGGTGCGGTGCACACCCGCCCGCTTCCTCAACCACCGATTCCTCGGAGCTCGCGCGCTGACTATATTTACTATCTCATTCTCTCGTCGACTTAATCCTATACATTTATGTGTTTGTTTCTTTATCATAATGCATTTCGTTTCATCGAGTTTCAAATCACAACGATTCAAAAGAAGTATCACTTCAAAAGAAAAAATACAAACTATTTACAGTTATACAAAAAGTTTTGTTTAAAAGAATAATTAATACAGAGTATTTATTTTACATTAAATTATATATAAATGAAATACGTGATAATATATTTTCCGTGACAAAGAAAGCCACCAAGCCAGTCAATCCGTGGTTGAAAGCTAATAAATATATCGAAATTTATTACAGGTACAATAATAATGTTTACGAATTTCTTTTTACGAAGTAAAACCTCTAAGCCGGACATGGTAATTTGATCAATCGTATCTCATTAACTTGTCTCCTCCCATCCATCTTAAGGTGTCATTAGGAGATAATTAATTAGCCTTCCTTCCTACGAGTCGGCTAATCTATTGTTTGCAACGGGTAGCTTACTAGAATTATTCCTTGCAAAATAAACACTCGAGTAATATTGATATAAATACCTAATACAAAAAAAAATATTTGTATTTTATTTAACTTGAAGACTATGGCCACCATTCACAGGCGTACCCCTCCGCCGGACTTGTCGCTGCTGGCGACAACTCCGCAGACAAATATGCGTGTGAATGTATTTCGGCGTCCGGCTCCCCGGCGTCCCGGCGGTCGCGGTAGTGTGTGGACGACGACGGATTTGCCCACGAATGAGTGCGCGGATCGGTGCGGCTAGTGAATGGTGGGCTTAACGCTGCTTCATCGGCAATTATAATTTTTGCTATACTTCTTCAAGTTTTTGTGCGATGTTTTATTTTCAAACCTACAAACTTTCTACATAATCAGTTGAAGATTCAGAGATATAGATACTATAGTAGCATATATGTATTGTACTTGATAATATGTTATTCTACATATAGTTATATAAGAACTTAACATATAATCAATAAAATATATAATTATTTAATATTTTAATAAATAAACTCGTACAACTTACAAACATAATAAAATATTTAAAGAACATTTTTTGTTTATAATTTGGTTAAAATTTTAAAAGAGGAAAACCAATTCGTTTTTACGGTAATAAGAAAATTATTCGTGAATCAAAAGAGAAAAAAAAACTTCATTTGAATGTTTATCAAAACTCAAATCACACAGTAATTCGCGAAGTGAGCAATTCTGCGAATCAAGGTTCTAGTTATTTACTCATTAAAACTTGGAATTGAAAGCGTTCCCTATCGAAACTCGAAAGTAAAACAAACTTTTCAATGATATCTGAAGATGTTGAAGACGGTGCTAGTTGAAAAAAAAATTTTAAAAAAAATTGGTTGTCTGTAAAGTCGGATTACGGCCGATAATTTTACTTGATAACGTCATAAGAAAACATTGATGAAAAATTGCATAGTTTTATGAATAGAATTAAGTTATTATCACTGAATTATCATTATTTTGTATAATACAGAGAAGGAGTTAATTTAAAATTACAATTTTTGATTATATAAATTAACATTTATTTGCACTTGTGACCTAATTCAAATATTTTTTAACTGCTACTCAGACGCATCTGTAGATGGAGTGAAAAAGAGATAGATGCGTCACAACCGAACGCTTAGGCCGATCGTGCCTCTCTATCGCTTATTTCACGCTCTCCCTCGCGGAACGTGACAATGAGTCATGCTTTTTCGTGCGTACAACCGGTGGTCATCGATTTACAAGACGTTATCACGTCAAAAGTATTTGTAAAAACGAATTTAAATGTACCGCATGTTTCGCTTGTGAACGTTTTTACGTAATTTTTTGTATTTTTGAGTAAATTTTTTTGTATAGAAAGTGTGTCTTTTTTTCATTTAAGATGTTTTTGTCTTTTGATTTCATTGAAAAACTTTTGTCCAAAGGTATTGAAGCTGTCAATATTTTCATAAAAATAACATTCTTCGCAACTCCTCGCTCCTCAATAGTTAACATGAGATGTGTAATATGTGTAGGTTATAAGTAGTAGTAGGATTATTGAAAGGCCGGCAACGCACCTGCTAATCAACTGATGTAGCGGATGTCTATGGATGTCGCTATCATGCACCAGAAGAATCGACTGTCCGTTTACACCCTCTTTTATATTTAAAAAAAAATATATATTATTATGTAATGTAATGATCAGCTGAAATTTTATTTTATCTTTTCTGTATCCTCTAAGAATACATATTAGTACCTGGATGACCGAGCTTTGCTCGGTTAAATTATATTTAGATATTATTACATACTGATGAAACATAAATAATATTTCTGATCTGACTGACATAATAGTAAAATAATAGGAACTGGTCATTTAAATAAAAAGAGCTCTTAATAATAGTTTTTCTCACAAAAAAAGAAATTTGAAAAAAAAAGGGAAAAAAATTGGTCTGTAGACCTGGATTAGAACCCGGGTTTTCTGGTTTCAAATCCGAATGATACCCATCCGAGCTATTATAAGCTTATTTATGATAGCGAAATTTAGCTTCGTATTATAATGATATTTTTTTATTGCGTAAAAAAAGGGATAAAACAACATTTTCTAAAAATAAATCCTAGCTAGATCGATTTATCACCCCCGAAACCCCCTACATAGTAAATTTCATGAAAATCGTTGGAGCCGTTTTCGAGATTCAGATTATATATATATACAAGAATTGCTCGTTTAAAGATATATAAAAAAATAATAATATTATGTTGACGCTTGAGGTCGCCTTTTATTTAAATATTTTATTTATGGACTTATATCCTTACATATTTTACTTACCACAAGGGCAAGCAAGCTACATGAGCTTGCTTGCCCAGATTTTTAAAAATATTTGTTTCACATCAACGTTCTCGATTAATTCAGTCATTTTCTCTCATGCCGCTTTTAATTGGAATAAAACTTCGGGTACTCTTAATAAAGGCATGAGCTGTCTTTTTAAAGTGATCCGTAAAAAGTAAATAAATGAAAGGAATGCAATTATGTTACGCGTAAAATTCACGAAGGGAAAAATCACAGTCATGAAAATCTTATGGCTAAAGAATTACGCTCCCCTGTTAGTAAAGAGGCCTAGGGGTGGTCCCTCGGGTACGTTCTATATTAAAGGAGGGTTCGGTACTTATTAAAAGTGCAGCAGAGCGTCACGGCCCAAACACCTTAAGGCTACAAAGCGTCCCTTGTCCCTTTTGTTTGTCAACATCAGGAATTTATATCTAGACTATTTTCATGTTATTCGAGTATATCTGTTAGTAGTTGATAACATAAACCCTTTTCCTGACAAATTTTGTCTATTTATACATATCAAATGAAAATTAAATTTCCACATCAATGAAATCGTTGTAAATTCATTGCTATTGTTTTTAAACTATATTTTTAATTATTTTACGCCATTTGTTTGTTGGGACACATCACTGTAATTACATTTATTTTTCAAATTCACATTTTATTTCTTAGAATAGATTTCTTCCATTTAAAATATTGTAATTTCTAATGTAAAATATTGTTTTTTGAGATATAAAGAATGATTGAATGAATAATAACATTAATATAAAACATTTTATTATATATTTTTTTTATATTATAATATAAAACCTACCTGTCATCACCTACATAAAAATATAATTAAAGTGAAAGTTATGTGAGGACAATGTCGCAGGCATAGCTAGCCTAAAATATTTTTGCATATTTATGTTTTAAGAACATCGTGCATAAACAAAGTACGATAATTAAAGATTTCATATTAAGGACTAATTTCACAATCCTATTTAATAAAATATTAGAACCGGAAGCTTTTACTAAAATAACTTAATTAGGAAATATTTTTACTATAAAATATTATGATTCTTTGCAATAATAATTAAAAGGAAGAAATATTTATCAACTCTTTACACAGACCATTAATTTCGTTCCCAACAAAAAGATCCATTCATTTATTATATATTGTTGGCTGAAATTCGAGCCAATACTTTCACAAAATGTATGATTTATTTTTTAATTTAACACCAATGTGCATTGCTCACGCTTTTATTTTAATTAAATTACTATTTCAAATAAATAATATTTTAATGTGCACATATTTTTTTAATTTACTATAAACTAAAAACTACAATAACATAGTTTTTGTATTTTATTTACACAAAGCCTTAGGAAGCATTAAAGCCTCTTGATTTGTTTCATTCTATTGCAAAATTTTACAGCAGAGACGTCGAAATGGAGGCTAAAACGGAACAAAAGTTTTATTTTACTCGTCGCATTTTAGAACTTGGAATGAATTCGTTCACGCCCCCTTTTAAATGAATTATTCAAAGAACTGTTAAACGTAGGGGAAGTTTATGAGACAGTTGTCTGTCTAGCTGTCAATAAGGGACCAATTATGTATATTAATCACTTAAATGAAATTCTAATCCTCAAATAATTGTTTTTTTAGTACTGGCTTGAGTGAATAAATACTGGTTAACCGTTTGTCCTTTTTTTTTTGTTTATATTTCATATCGCTATCAACACCTTAACCTACACTTATATTATTTACGGTAAGAACGATAAAATATAGGTTCATAGAAGTGTATTTATACTAAGTAAAGAAACGTGGTAAAGGCGATTTAAATAATAATAATCAAATAACAAGGTTCTTTCTTTTTGTGTTGAAAATTACATGATTGATTTGAGTACAAGATTTCATAAAAATATTTAAATAATTAATTATAAAAACTCATAAATATTAGATAAAAATTATAATTAAAATCAAATTACTTATGTACAGTTTTACATAAGTAGTTTGATTCTATATTTATGTAGGGTGCATGACGCAAAATCAGAATTTGATTAATTCACGGAATAGTCACTTAAGTTTCGAAAGAAAAAATACGTTGGTACATTAATATAATTCATTTTTATGGTTAATAAAAGTATAACGAACTTTTTACGAGCCGTTCGATACTTGGTTTCTACATTTCTATTAATAATTTTTGGAAGAACATTTTATGATATTGTTACGGCCACATATCACTTAGACTAAACAATAATGCTCGCCTTTTAATATTTTCTCATTAGTAATACAATATTAATATTTTTGTTGACTAATGTGTAATTTAAAACTACTCTTACATACATATTTAGACATAAATTCGTAGGACATTTGTGACATTATCACGTGAATTGTCACTTAATAACGGCTTAAACGATTTGAAATTTCCGTTCTCTTGTTTGATTAGAAAAGGGCATACATGTAAGAAAATCTATGGAAAATCAATGCAAAAGCAAGTTAGGTATATTTATATGAAACACTCAGTATTAAATATGACGTATAGTATGACAGTTTTTTTTTTTTAAATGTGACTAATAAAGAGCACACAGCTTAAACAAAGCGGGTGAGGTACTCCATTATATAATATTGACTATCAATAACTGTAAAAGAAAAAATGTATAACGATCATCTTTTTATAGAATTTATATGTGATTTTGTACAACAAAATAAATATATTTATTCATAACATGTGAAAATAATGACATCTATTCGATAAAAGAGTAATCCCTTCCCACACAAACCATAGATAAATAAAGTATGAGTACATTAAATTTAAAGCACATAATATGAACATTTACACACAAATTTATATAACTTTGGTATAGAAAAAAATATATATAAGTTTCGTGTAATCCGTACAAGATTAAAGAGGGTAGTTGTCTACATATACAATTATACCTTCAATTCACAGTAAATTCGAGCACGTTTTGCACTTGGTATAATATCATTTCTGTAAAGTAATAAGCGTATTCGTATTCTATATACCCCTATAGCAGCAATCCAATCGGTTTCTTGCCTTACTGAGAATGGACCAAGGATTGCTAGCCGTAGTATACAAATACACAGATTATTTAAAATATGTAATGCTTTTATGCTGAAATAACCCAGTCAAATAAAAACGGATTTTAAATCATAATTGAATAACCAATTTCGAATAAACACGACTGTCTTCTTTCTCTATTTGCTTTCATGTTTATAATTGATAAATAACGAAGTTAACAATGGTCATTTTCCATTTATCACCGTCCCGTATTACGCTATATATATATATATATATATATATATATATATATATATATATATATATATATATAGCCATGGAGCATTAACTGAAACTTAATTGTGTTATTTGGCGGTAGTGATTTTTCACTAATAAATTGGTAAAGAAATATTAATTTATACCTGGATTTAACTGAACTGAACAGGCGTAAACAACCCACTGCTTGGCAAAGGCCTCTTCTTTATATAGAAGAAGGGTTGGAGCTTAATCTGCCACGCTGCTCCACTGTGGGTTAGCGGATAATTTTCCTACCATGAGTAGCGTTCGCTATCAGATGTCAATGATAACAACAGGAACCGACGGCTTTACGTGCTCTCCGAAGCACGGTTGGGAGACCCACAAGGACATACGCCCAGACTAGAAACGAATATTTGTACAAATACAAATATCTCCTCCGAGCGGGAATCGGACCCGCGATCGTTGGTGTTAAGGCGACTACTCGCACCACTATACCGGAACAGTCGTATACCTGAATAATTAGTGCTAAATAACAAGATAGTAAATCGAACTTAAAAATATTCCCAATTTATAAAAAGTAAAGACCGCATGATGAAAATATATTGAAATACAGTAGAAATTACTGCATAATGTTCATATACCGTGTATATTAAACAAAAAATAAAAGCCTTTTGTCAGCAAATAATAAAGTATAGCAACCATCTCCATGTTAAGTGAATTAAAAAAAAAAAAGAATATACGTCCACAGATCACAAGTTTTTGAAATTCATTCGATAATTATCGAATGAACCATTCAATCCCTGTTACATCAAAATTTAAATAAAACCAACTCGTTCGCTGCACTGAAAAACGAATGAAACGATTGTTTGATCACCATTAAAAGTTTTCGAAACATTCCATTGTTTGTCGAGGCACTGAAAGCGTAAACATGGTTTTGTTTAACGGAATATTTTTGTAGTTAGTATTTTCTTTTTTATCAAATAATAATTAAAAAATATATAAGAGGTAATTGAGTTTTTTCAGTCCTCACATTACCAGCCTTACCTTCTTTTTTTTAAACGTTACTTGGAAAGGCAAACTGGCAGATAACGAACGTCTAGTAACTAACATATTATATTTTAATTGTCATATGCTTTTGATGAAGTTATTAATTACAATAAATGACAAACGTAAGAATTACTTACTATATTTTTCTAGTATAAATTGGCAAACGTTTTACTATTTAAGTTATGCATTTTGTATTATTTCTTTAAAACAACACAAAATTTTGTTTGGTATTTAGAAATGAGTAAATATCTTATACCTTAATTCAAATGACTATATGTCATTTATTTCCTGCAATATTAAAACTAATATTAAAAAAAAAACTACATTAAAAGATAATTTTATTGTACATGGTATTTGATATGGATAATATTTGTTTCACCTTCATAAATTTTATTCCTGCTATAAAATTTTCATCAGTAAAAAATACTGTATAATGTAACAAGTTTTATTTTATGATTTACGTTGAAACGAAAGAAATAAATATACCTTCAAGTGAATAATTTAGCGAATTTGGAAAGTAAAAGCACTCTGCTCTTTTGGGGTTAGCGTCTGTCAGTCAAACTGTCACTTACGCGTGGCAGATGGTAACACTCCTTTACTACAACATTGCATGTTAAAGCCTGTTTTTGTTACTTTTGACCTATATACCAATATATTCATATATTTAACTTTTTAAACTTCATTTTCATAATATGATAAGTAAATATTATATAAATGTTTAATGTAAATGTATCTCCATATAGCCTATGAATTATTTTAAATTAGCACATACAATGTTCATCTGAACAGTCCGACAGCTCTAATTATAATACCCTTTGCTGTTGTCGAATAGCTACCCGACTGCGCCAGAAGGAGAGTTATGTTTTTCGAGAGTATGTATGTATGTATTTATAATTGTTTGTGGCGCTCTGCAGCCTCAACGGATCGATGGATTGAGGATGAGACATGTCATTTGATTCGTATTTACAGTGAGAGTGACACTGGATATATCAAAATAATAAAAAAAAGTAATAAAAAATTGCATTTCCAAATTACATAGAAACGCAGTCGGGTTTTTTTTAGTTTTTTAAATTACTTTGGTTTTTTATCACACACTCATACCCGTATATAATCGCATCGTGCTACCTTCCAGACTACGCGAGGGGCTGAAAAGGTTTAGTCATGGAATTTGTCATATGGACTTACCGTAAAAGAGTAAGTAAAATTATCTCTCATGATGAGGGTAATTCCAGCTGTAGGTTTTAACGCCACCTGTTCAGTCAGTGACTTTCCAGAATTTTTACCTTTAGGTGACCTAGACCAGCAAAATTGATTAGTGGACAGTTACCAGTTTGATAATTTCCGTGCTTTTAGTATCTACGGGACGCTAACAAAATCTAAACCGGTCCATTATGCGCCTCAGGACAATATCCACAGTCAGTGGCTGTACAAAGAGCTGGACACACGTCCTTCAACATGATCTTGGTACCATCCGTTTTGGGAAAGTTTCGGGTGCGGATTGGGTGACAGGAGTGAAGAATGTCCTCGGTTGAGTGGCGTTTGCAATGTTTTAGAGGTTTCCGGTTTTTTTTGGAAATTGTGTGTGTGGGTGTTGAGCATGTATGTATGTGTATGTACACTCAGCTAGTGTGTTGTGGTTCTCGGAGATTACTAAAATTCATGTTCGTGTTCTTGTACGGATGGGACCGAGGGGCGTTAATTAAAAGACGTGTTTAACGCAAGACTGCATGTTTATTGCTCGATTCAATTACAATTACATGATTAAATATAAAGCTTATAAGGTATACAACATACCTATACTACACGCCCAACCAAAAAAAAAAAAAGGAAAAAAAAAAGCATTAATACAATAATTGTATTTTTTTTTTTTTTGTTTTAAGCAATTATAAGCTCCAATAAGAAAAAAATTAAAGTAAAATTACATTAGTATTTTTTTTTGTATATAAAAATGCGTCGGTACATAGGTTGATCAACTTTTACCACTATGTATATCTATATCTAAATAGGTATCAAGTAAAGTGAAGAAGTATAATTATAATATGCTTAATTATAATACAACTTAGTGTTGTTTTTGTGTACAGTTTTCTCTGTACCTTTAAATAAAATTATAACATTAGGGCTAATTTCCTTAACAACTAAATATGGTCCAATATAAAGAGGATCAAACTTTTTTCTATTTTCATTTTTTAATAAAACAAAATCCCCTTTTTTGTATGAAATAGGATTTATATAACCATCATATCTTAACTTTCTCATATCCTTAGATTTACATAAATTTTCTCTAGCTTGCATTTGAGACTTTTGTAAGCGAAACTTAAGTTCGTGAGGATAACTTGAATAATTATATAATGGCTCTAAAGAGTTTACTAAGTTACTAGAGATGTTACAAGGTTTTCCATAAACTAATTCATATGGAGTATATTTAGTTTCACTATGTACTGTAGTATTATAGGCAAAACACCAATATGGAAGCCATGTACTCCACTCGCGTGGTTCGTTTTTAGTCTGAATTCTGAGAACTTCTACTACTCTTGGTTGATCAGACCAATCGTAATTTGAAACCTCATCATCCGATTGATTATGCGTTGTTGCTTCATTTGCTATTTTACGCATTGCCCTAGTCATTACCATCATCCTGATGTTAGCGTGTATATCTTTCAATTCGTCACTTGTCACTCTTATACGAGATAACGCGTCTGCAGCTACGTTATCACGTCCTCTTACATACTCTATTACAAAGTCATACTCTTCCAACTGTAATCTAAACTTCATCAAACGACTAGATGGATTTGTCATACTAAAAAGCGATATTAAAGGTTTGTGGTCGGTTTCAATTATAAATTTTCTTCCGTATAGATATGGCCGAAAGTATTTAATGGACCATACAATAGATAACAATTCTTTTTCTACTGTCGGGTAATTACATTCAGCTTTATTAAGTGTGCGACTTGCAAAAGCCACCGGTCGGCGGTCTTGGTTACACAAAACGGATCCTATTGCATATCCAGAAGCGTCAGTCTGTAATATGAATATGTTGTCATTGTTTAGTATGGGATATTGCAACAAAGGTGGCGATAATAATGATTTTTTTATTTTTATAAAAGCTTCTTGGCAATTTATGTCCCACGAGAAAATTACATTTTTACGCGTAAGCTTATTTAAAGGTATACATAACTTAGCGAATTGAGGTATAAATTTTCTATAATAGTTAGCAAATGCTATGAATCGTTTTACTTCTTCTGCTGATTTTGGAATGGGATAATTTTCTATTACTTTTGATTTATTCGGGTCGGGTTGAATTCCGTCAGATGAAACTACATGTCCGAGATAAAGTAACTCTTTTTGTAGGAAAACACATTTTGCCGGATTTAATTTTAAATTTACTTTTCGGAGTCGTTCAAATATTGCAATTAAATTTTGATTATGTTGGTGTAAATTTCGTCCGAAACATACTAAATCATCCAAATAAATGAGACATTTTTCATAATTTAAACCAGACATCGCTACTGTCATAGCTCTAGAAAAAGCATTGGGACTTGTTTTTAACCCCATAGGCATACGTTTCATTTGGTATTGTCCCGTGTGGGTGGTAAATGCAGTATATTTTCGGCTTTTTGGGTCTAAAGTTAGTTGATAATATGATTGATATAAGTCAAGATGTGTAAAGTACATTGAACCAGACAAAGCATCTAATATGTCGGATATATTGGGCAGTGGAAATTTGTCGTCTATTATGCGGTCGTTAAGTTTCCTGAAATCGATCACTAACCTCCATTTTTTCTCCTTACCATCATCTTTTTTAGGCACCAGTAACACTGGGCTCGACCATTCGCTAGCTGCGGGCTCAATTATATCGTTTTTAAGCATATTTTGTACTTGACACTCAATTTCTTCTCTCTGAGCATAAGGCAACCGATAAGGCTTTGTATACACTGGGTTATTAATTTTTAAATTTATATGATGTGAGTAAATATTTGTGGCTGACAATCTATCGCCTTTCAATTGAAAAATATCCGAATACTTCGCACATATATTTTCTATACATTTTCTTTCTTCTAAATTTAACGAATCTAATTTTAACTCTTCAAACATTCTTCGCACTCGATTTCCATCACTTTCATTCTTTTCATAGCTACAAATTACGTATTCTGATAATTGTTCTACTTCCGGATTAAAGTAACTTAAACGTATGGTTTCATCTCTACAATTTAATATTTGTATTCTAAGTTTTTCATTATTTGGCTTACTTATACTACCCGCTATAAAAACTCCATCGCATAACTGTTTCGGAAATACAACACAGTCGTCCTTCAAGTTGGTACTCACAAAATAAAATTTCTCGCAACGTGGCGGAATGTCTATGTAATAATTTTTTCCTAAATAACCTGTATCCATGGGCATAGTTATTGTTTCTGAATTTAATTTTAAAGTTACGGTATTAATTTCATAATCTACAATAGCCTTATATTTTTGTAAAAAATCGCGGCCTAAAATACCATGTTCCGGGAAATTCATATTTTCAATAACATAAAAAGTGTGAATAAAGCCTAACTTTTGCATGCAAACTTTCAAATTAATAAAACCTTTTGTTATAATTTTACCACCTATTCCTTTAATTTCTTGAACATCATTTATTATAGGTAAATGTCGTACCGCCTCATATTTCACGACTGATAAGGACGCTCCGGTGTCGACCATCCATTTGAAATGTAAACTGTTTACTATTGTATCTATACTATTGCTACTTGTAAATGCATTTATAAATTTAGGATCGAAAAAACTGGGTTTCGGTAGTATTATTGTCATCAGCTTGACCTTGCTCTTGGTTATGTAAATAGTGCATGTTGTGGCCTCTAGTCGAAGGTCCACGTGCTCGGTAGAATTGACCACCCCTGGGCCTTTTTCCAACAAAAGGTCTTCGTCCACGAAGATTGTCTGACCTTGAGTAATTTTGGAAATATTTTGAAGAATTTTGAGAGGTCCATCTCTGACCAAAAGGACTGCGCGTCGAGTGATTATTAAAATATGCACGGTTACCTCTCTGTGCTGCGCCACGACCTCGCTGATTGTAAGATGGGTACCTTACCTGGTTAAAATTTCCTCGACCTTCTCGACGAGCGTAAAACATGGACTCCCTCGGCTCATTGCGATTTGACGACATCTCTTCCTCTTTTGCAGCTTGAATAACGTCCTTGAGAGAGTCGTAGTTGCGTGCTGTCAAAATTAAATTCAAATTTTTGTTACGCAAACCGTCTGCGAAGCGATGAACCGCTAGCTTTTCGTTTAGTGGCTTTAATATATTATATGCTGACGTATTACCATCCGCCTGCGATACAGTCAGCTGCGTAAATAACTCCTCTAACGACTTACCGTACTCTTCGATAGATCGCGAACCTTGGCTACAAGTAAGTAACTGAGAGTGCAAGGCTGTACTAGATTTTGTTGTAAGAAGATGTTTTCTAATATCAGCAATTAAAATTGAACAACTTGTGTAAGTTTTTTCCAATCGCAACTTTGCACTTTCTGTTAAACGTGTTTTTAAAACAAAATTGATAAGAGAACTCTGTTCTGTCGCTTCAATCATAGAACTATAAAAATCTATCGAATCTATTATTCGTTTTGTCATATCCTCAGAACCATCCATCACCGGGATTAAGCTCACGGCAGTTTTAAGGTCAAATTTCGCCATTGTGGTGTCCTTATTGGTGCTTCCCCTATCGTAAGAATAAATTTTACGATACAACTTCTGTATACTTAAACATAAATTTTCAATTAATTTTGCTTTTTCGACACTTAAATTTAGTACTTCTAATTTATAGGTAGAACTTTCAAAAATACTAAGATATTCGTCATATAATTGATCTACTAAATTATACTTTAACTGACCAACCCGTTCTGTTCTCCTTAATGGTCCTAGTTTACATATAGCTTCTCTCAATATTTGTAATTCTGCATATATTTCTTTTAACCTATTAGTCATTACTTAACTAAAATATGCATTTTACTTATTGTATAAGTATGGAACAACTTACCAAAATAAACTTCTTATTATAATATCTTAATTAACAATATAGAGACGTTAGGGAACAAAATATATTCTTCTACAGTTTATTTAATAAAAATACAGTGGTAGGTATTCGATATACACATTGTAAACGCGGTACTATTGCGTTCAAAAAAAAAAAAGCACTTTAATGACATTTCACTTCACTATAATTACGCACTCACGATTCGAAGTTCGACGATTAGACGTTCGGACCAGCTCCAGACTCATGTTGACGGGCTCCACGTTCACGTGCTTCACGGAACCGGAATCCTGGCAGGGTCGCCATGTACGGATGGGACCGAGGGGCGTTAATTAAAAGACGTGTTTAACGCAAGACTGCATGTTTATTGCTCGATTCAATTACAATTACATGATTAAATATAAAGCTTATAAGGTATACAACATACCTATACTACACCTGGTATCCTTATAAGTACCAGGTTAACTGAGATATTCTGGAGATATAAAGTAAACTGGGACACAAAAAATAAACCACTTTGCGTCCTACCGAGGTGACAAACATATTTTTCCATCATGGAAAAGACTAGCTTTTTCTAAAAATAATAGATCAGAATAGAGGAATGGATAAGGCCCGTGATGACTTTAACCGAAAAGTGGCAGTCACCCAGAAACCAACAACGATACCAAAGGACCACTGTGTCGTATACTTCATCAATGAGTTATGTTTTCATAGCCTCTGCACCTTTACAGTTATAGATATTACTCGTGGACAATATAACTTCTGATAATTCAGTAACAACATATATGTTAATATTTATATTTATACTCGTATACAATTCAAATCGACAACAAATTGTTTTTTAAAAAATTACAAAAAACCTTTAACTATTTGATTCAGGCTAATAAAAACAAACAACATGAAAGTAATTAATAATATGGATATATCAAGAAAAAACAAAAGCAAGTAATTTTTAATTTGCGTAATATCCCTACTAATATAATGACGTAACGCCTGAAACTGCTCCACGCCTTTTCCGTGTTGGATTTCATGCCTGTAAAAGGATACCTGGATATTAGCCTTCCACGAAGTGAAAACAATGGGGAATGAAGATAATTATATCAGAGTCGAGGTGCGTAATGATCTAAGTTTTACACAGTATTGACTCATACTTTGCAAACTGTTTGACTTTATGTAACAAATCAATAAGGTTTGATACTTATGACAAAACATTACATTACTTAATACCTAGTATTCAGTAATAAAAAATGTTTTAAAAAGCCACATTTTACATAACATAATATTTTTAACAAATAATCAATCATATAAATTTTATCGTTTTTATAAAACGTGAACAACAATGTAAAACAGTAAAAGCAGATATAAAAAAATTAATCCATAGTTAAATAATTTAACAGTTGAAATCAATTGACAATGAACGAACAATAGAATCAGACAATAATGACTTTCACGCATTTCCCATGCTTGAAGAAAAACTGCACTCCTCGTGAAAAATAAACATCTTTCAATTGGTTCATCCTAAGTTACAAAGTAAAGGAAACTACAGGCTGTGTACACTACAAAACTGCACCAAACTGCGCTTATTGAAGCGGAAAATTGAGCTAGTGCCAATTTTATTTTCAATTCCCTTAGTAGAATTGGTTCTACATTACGATGAAGATCCAATTAATGTTTATTACACTGTATCTGTTTTATTGGCCAAGTCTATTATATTTCTTTCACTGACATCATATATTTCTTTCTTCCTTCTAGCTGCCTCTTACGAACATTAAGTTCATTTTCAATATTACTGTAACGATATCAATTACAGTTTTTTTTTTTAAATAATTCAGCAAACATTATATGGCTTTTGAAACGTAAGACTTTTATGTGCTGCAACTTTGCGTATTCCAACCATATCTTAAGCTACTTTGAAACAAATTACTTAAACATATTTAGTGTATTAAAAATCATATAATTACAAAATAATATATTTAGAAAATTAAGTAGCAAAATAAGCAGAATTCAATGATTATTAACTAGAAGTTAAGTCCATATAATTTTTTTCCTACTTATTCTTCCCATCGTGATCTTCCCGTCGTGAAGTTACGAAGCAGCGCCATGCTCATCACGAACACCAGTCAGTAATAAATCATCCGGTAGATGACAACCAAGTGGCTGTTTTTGCCTCCCCACCCCTGTCTCGGACAGATGAGGTCTCAGCAAATAGCTAGACAAATGATGGACAAGACAAATTGCTTTAAGTGGCAAAATATGGACACCCTTTTATTTTGCATCCGGGAAGCTTTTCAAGTTTTCCGCTTCGTGATTCTAATCTTTAGTGTGTAAATTAATTAATAAATTCACTTTTTAAAAACATATTTTATTTACTGTCCAAAATAGATTAAACTAGAAGTGCAAATAAATCGTTTGATGTAAAATAGTGCCATTTCTACTATATTGGCTTTGTAAGAGGCGTAAGATATGAATCTACATTTCTAATGCGTTGCCAACTTATCTAATTTAAGTTGTCTTGCACACACATGCAATGCAAGTTCGTTTTTGCTACTAGTTATTATAAGATAAGTTTGTTTTTATGCACATTATGGCTTTTTCCTATTTCTTACATAAAATAATGTTGACTCGTAATTTTTAAGCGCATGCATGTGATATTATTAATGCGTCTATACAAGCGACCCCCGGCATCGCTCGAATGAATAATGCAATGGTTTTGGCTTTTCACCCTATTCAAATGTTATTTTTCTCTGGAAGCTTGCCCCGACTGGACGTAATAAATGGATGTTATTATTTTATGAAAATAAAATATCATTGGTATTTAATTTCCTTAGATTATGAAAAAATGGACTAAGCATGAATTTTTGGATACATTAACGAAAAATTCTTATTTAACCTTCTTTGAAAAGACTGTTTTAGTAACATTAAATTACATTATATTTTGATAGTAATTAATTATATAATAATTAATTATATATTGTATATGAAACCAAATATAATCCGTGCGCAGAAACTTTGCCGATGACCTTGAGACGTCACGCGTCGATAGTAAGTAGGGTTGAAAAAAAAAGGTCACATAAATGTAGATTATTATTGTATATATTTTACATCAAACTAATAAAAAATAGTCTCGGTCGAATTATAAATTTGATATAAAGTGTAATTATAAATATTAAATAAAAAACGCTGTTGTTATTAGGTAGATTATATATTTTTATGTATTTATATTTAGTGAATGAATGAAACGTAGCCGTAAAATAAAAGTATAATGGTTCCAAACTACGAAAACAAATAACTAACAAAAATAAAACAAGTAAAACCTAAGAAAACAACAATTAATTAATTCGTAGTGAAAGCAAAAAATTACACGCACGTATCGGCTGCGTTGCTAGCGGTACACCTCAGACGAGCGAGGGACGCAGTCAACTCCGGTGGGAGGGGTGGTCATCGGCAAAGTTTCTGCGCACGGATAGTATTCAGATTTTATTACATCAGTATCTTCAAAACGGAGTCTAACGTCTGGTATATCTAAAATATGGAAGTAATATATTTTTACAAATTCATAGACAAAATTTGTATCCGAGCGATTGTTAAATTCAAAACTGGCAACTGTTTAAAAGGTATATAAAACTCGACAAAGTAAACTTCCGTTTGAAATTTACAAAAGATAAATGGACACTGCTTCGTCGAGCTGAAGTTCTGATACTAGGCTTTCTCGGTTTATGAAATTTAACGTTTTTATTCTTGTATACAGTTTTAAAATATACTGTATCTAAAAATATTATGATTTAAAATATCTTGACTTTCTATTTAAAGTTCACACACCTGGATAAATCTTTCTATTTCTGTTAGGGAAAATGAAAAGGAAGTTTAACACGCCGTGTTACCTTCGGCCGAGCTTGGATTCAATAAATGATTTCTAGCAAAGATTTTTTCCGACTCAAGTAGCAAACCTTCTAAGCGTGACAACATTACACACATATCTATAGACCTATATATATTAATGTATTATAAATTAATGGTAAAAAACTTTTTATAAACAAGCTTTTATTTAAGTGCCCTAAAAAGAATAAAATAGACTTTATATTAAATAAAACCAATCAATTTAGTATATGTATTACATAATTCATTAAATGTTATAAAAGCTTGTCGGGAGATTTACCTGTGTACTAAATAGTTTTGCTTGATACTTATTATAAGCAATTATATGAAGGAAAATGTTTCCTATAAAATATGTAAATCTTGCTCTAAAAAAAAAGTAGATCTAGGTAAAATATTAGGCAGATTTTCAGTCAACTTTAATATTTTTTGTGCAAAAAGTACAGCTTGCCCTCTAAAACCACATTGTCCAAATAGTCCATTATTTTTGACAATTTTTACAAATGGTAGAATTCTTGATAACAAGCTTTGTTTGGGTTGTGTCATTCGTTCCATTACATCAGGTACTTTACCTGGATCTAGATTATTCCAGTAAGCTTTGGCTAGTCCTGAAGTTTTGTTGCTAGTGAGGTGTTCCTTGCAACGATGACTAAGCAATATATTTTCTTTGCTTGTTAATTCGACTGGTAGGTACGAGGCACGTTTTAAAATTATTTAGTCATTAGTGACTTGATTTGGATAACACCTCTTAGTAGATTTGGTACATCTTGTCGCAGAATATATTTATGGTTTTGTTAAAAGTTTCGATTTGTGAGATTTTTGCTGTTCGTTCTTGAGAATTAAATGCAAATATGCTTAATTCTCATATATATTTTTGCAAAATTCCACCCGTATAAACATACATACATTGCAAGTTAAATAAAAGCTTTTAATAATTAAAAAAAATATATATGTTAGCCATCATTTAAATCGCAACAATTAAGATCTATGTACATGTCGTTTTAATTTTTAATTTTTGTAACTAAATTTATTAAATTGTAAAAATAGTAAAAGTTTAGGTTTTACCAGTCTTATTAATAATAGTTGTATAAATTTAGACAGTATTATAATATTCATGTTCATATTATTTTTAGTAAAGTATAGAAAAATGTTGTTCATATTTTTACAAAATATAAAATGGAAGAAAAATATAAACCAGTATAAAAGTTTTTAAAAATTAATGCTTGCAGTTCGAGCTGGAGGAGTAGTACGGAAACGTACTACTTATGAAAATGGTAAATGTAAAAAATTACAGCGTATTTTTATACGAACAATGTATCCTTTAGAATTGTAGACCTGAATAATATGAAGAACCCTGCTGTTCTTGGCACGAATAATGACAAATAAATTGTGAACTCGTCCGTTTACTTATCAGTGGGCATTAAGACTAGATCTCTTTGTTTTGTCTTGTAGGCACTTTGGCTACGACTTGGCAGACAAAGTCTAATTAACCGCTAAGGAACAAGATAAGTGAATAGTCACCTGAGTTAGACAACGTTTGTGCTTCGAGGAAATATTTATTACTTAATATAATTAGGTATGTATTATAATTTTAAAGGTTTTGAATTTTTTTTCAATACTATTAAAAATAATTAAAGTGGGATTTATAAATTTTAGGGTAATAAAGTAAGGAAATATGTTACCATCACACTTGTGAAGTCGTTTCTTACAAGTGATTCGGGGAAATTTTTAGTATCGAATTATTTGAACAAAACTGAATCAAAGTATTGAAAAACTGAATAAAAATATGAAATACTTTTTAAATGTCCCAGTGCTTTCATTTAAAAAAGTGAATAGAATACATTTTCTACATATATAGAAAGAGGGCTGAACTTTATCCAGGTTTTTCCACTATTTATGGGTTAGAAAGATAATTTTACAACCAAAAGTAATTATTTAGCTTAAATTAAATTATTAATTATAAATGTATTTTTTGTTTGATATAATATTTTCACCTACTTATTTATTTAATCAACTAAAAATAAAATGAGAAAATTATAACAAAAAAGGTTAATTTTGCATCCTTAAGTGATTCCATATTATCCTTGTGGTAGTTTCTTACTTAATTTAACTAATACATTATTTTTAAACAAAACTCATTTTTCTCGTTACATTCGTATTTGATTTTATTAATTTATTAATTATTTTATTAATTCATACGAACTTTCCACAATTCCTTGTTCACGTTCGATTTTAATATTTAGTGAATTTCTTTTTTCATTTTTGTTACGAAAATATAAATGAATAGTACGATCTTATATTTCTACATTTAAATTCATGTTCGCACATGTAATTTCATTTCAAACCGGGTTTTTGTTTCATTTTAAACGGAGCTGTTATACGATACTCAAAGCAAATCATCCGCTAAAATGTACGTTCATAATTTTTTGTTTGTTTTACCAGATGAATAAAGTTTCCTAGCGTAGAAAAGTTTAAAATTATGCTCTGAAATCCGCCCACCACAGCTAGGTCACTGGTTCAGTAGAACAGCAGTGCGTATTTCTTCACGTAGATATTTCAAAGCGATCCGTGCGTTAACGCCGGGGGAAATACGGAAATGGAATTTATACTCCTGCAAATACAAGCAAAATCATAAATGAAAAGAGAGTATGAAACTTCGTATGATTAAAATTAGATTTTCTCAATACATATACCACGAGCTGGATTGTTGTATTATTAATAACATAATTATAATAATATCAGAAACGTCAGGTAAATTTAGTAGTTTTAATTTTTAAATCAGCGTAATAAACGAGAGTGAATAAATTGTTAAATAAAGTGTTGCAGTAAACAATATTTTGTTTATTTTTTCTTAAAAATGTAAATATTAACTTCGTAATGAATTTAATGAAAAATTACAGGTCTATTGTTATTTTATCTTTTAATAACTACTAGCTGTCCCAGCGACTTTGTTCGCGATTGCCATCCTTTGCATTACACCAAAAATATAAAGTAGTACGCCAGCTTAAAATGAGTCGAAACTTTCACAGGTTTCTTAACATCATGATTTAATGACTTAACATGGAGTTTTTTTCTAAATCTTAAAATATTTACAGAATAACTTAACGAACGATTCTTTTCCTAACAAAAAAAAGGGTATGACAGGAATCGGACAACAAGTTAATAAATAACAACTAAGTACATACATATTTTGAATTTCATCCCCTTTTCCCAAGTGAAACGTGCCGAATTTCAGGATAAAAAGTATCCAGTACGCTAGCTCATACTATGTATTCATATTGTGCCTGCCATATGTTTACAGGCTTCAGTATCGATGATAGAGGTCCTACAAAAAGAAAAAAAAAGAAACAAAATTCAATTCAAAGCATCTTCAATTTTCATAATTGGACTTGTTACATTTGTATTATAAGTAAAAATATGTTTGTGGTAATCTATTCTTATCGAAGTTTTCTTTAAAAAATAACAAACTTTATATCACCATGAAACAAATAAGAGAAAATTTAAATATTTTACGATTAAAAGTTATAATGATACATATTGCCATCACTGAGTATTTTAAAAGTAATTTTGATAAAAATCATTAGCTATATATAGCATTTTATTATTTATATATTTTATCGCTTTGTATCCAATTGACTACATGATCGTAGAGCTTCAAATATCATTTAATGCCCATCAAAAATACATTAGAGTCACCGCATATCAAATACTTCCACACGTACGATACTAACAACAATTCAACAACATTTATTCGAATCACTGAATCATACACCTATTTGTATATTTTTACGGGAAAATGTTAAAAGTGTTATATTTTCCGAAACAAAAACTTGACTGAAAAGGCATGCAGAAAAGTTATTTCATATTGAGGTTAAAACCAATTCAGATTTCGATAGACGTGACACAAAAGTGACATAAAACCAATTTGCAGCCGTGAAACCGACCTTTACTACAAACTCTATCTCAATTGTTACTAAGCTTGTTACACACTGCTCAGAAAATTACGCCATATACCGAGTAAATTCTAACTTATCAATTCAGGTTAGGTTATTTAATCTATACATATAAGTTTCAGAACTTCTAACTAGTAAACCCTGACGTAAACGGGCTCGAACAAGCGGTTGAGTTATAATGAGTAAAGATGGACCATTTAAACATTTTTTTTAAATTACGGACTACCATTTATTCAAAGTTTATTATGGCCAGTCATTATACATTTAATTCGAATAACTCAAATTGTAAGAGTAATATTTTTTTCATGGATTTCTGCTAAAAACGTCTGCTTCTTACTACTTAGGTACATACATATATCCAAAGTACAACAAAGTTTAAATTGACAAAAAACAACACATTTTATTTATATATATAGAGATTATTTTAAGTTACTTAAAAGTAAATTTGGAGGCACGAAAATTAAAAAATATAAATTACTTCATGGAATATTAATAAAAATTTATTGAAATGCTCTTTAAAATTTAAAGGAATATAATTTTTTTCTTCTTATACGAGTATAATAAACCGAAAATATAGGATAGAGGAGGGTTTGCTAAAAGTTACCAATTACACAAATTTTAATAACTCAAACAGGTCTAGATATGAATATTTTTAAAATATTGTTATTGTATTGGATGTGACATCAACAATTAAGTTAATCTGAGTCCTTGCAGAAAGCCCGCTATAAGTTTATCGGGTGTGACTAATCTGGACGTTCGCCAACACAAATCGAAGTGATAATTCTTTCTTTATAGACAGACAAAATAATATCAACAGTCTTGTGACTTTATGAGCAAATCATTTCAATGTCAAGTATATTGACCATTACTTATAAATATATGTATTTAAATTGCCCTATATTTGATATAAGATTAAGAGGCCTTTGTCCAGCAGTGGAACGGTTACAGGCTGCTTCAATTCAATTCAGTTCATATTTGATATACTCAGATATAACGTGTAAAAAATCAATCTTAGATTTTTTCAAAGTCAAAGTCAAAATATTTTATTCAGCATAAAATTATTACAAATTATTTACTGAACGTCGTGAGTCTACCACCAGTTCGGAAAGAAGAAGCAACTGTCCTGAGAAGAACTGGTGAAAGAAACTCAGCTGGACTAATTTTTTTTTTTTTTTTACGTAATGATTTTTTTTCCAAGTAAAGCTTTTAACTCAAGTATAGCTTTAAAATAAAAATAAAGTATTTTATTCTAATTAAGAATATCTACGTCCTACCTAACGAATGATTAGGAATAAGCATATTATTTTTATAACAATTTATAATAAATACAGTTATATTATTTTTATCAAGATAAATATATTTAAGACTTTTTGACTGACTTGACTTAAAAAACTATATTATTGTTGATGTCGCATTTAAATATTTTATCACTATGACATTTCCTTTTTTTATTCTAAGCATCTACGTGCCTTAAACAAATTTACTGAGATATACGGATCTCTATGGCATATACATACTTAGGTACATTCACTGAATTCTTATAGTGAAACAGCGTAAACGAATAATCTAATAAAAATTCTATGTCAAGAGAGAATAATACAGAGGCCGTATCTATGGTTTATGTCCCTGGTAAGATTTCGATATTATGTCTCTTAAGAAAAAATTCTTCCTACTCTGTAAGTGTAGTAGTGTGAACTTATTCAGACTGAATTTTCCTTATTTTTTTGATGCCACGCAGACTTGTCGTGTTTAATTTGATACGGACAAGCTATAAACACAACAGAAACTTCCTTTTTTTTATAAGTGACTATTTAAATGAACGCTTTTATAAAAGCGTTTATAAAAGCCTATATAGTAACGAATTTGTTTCTTTTATAAAAATATGAAGTGACAGTTATTATGTTGGAAGGATACTCTCAGTTATGTGTAAATTAGAAGATCATAGGTACTTGTTATTTGGTCGATTCATTCATTACAGACAGATATAGAGTTGTTATTTTCTGTGTCACAGATATCGTATTACTATGAATTACACCAGCGTATCAATAGTATTGGTGACTAATATGGTTATATTATTATAAAGTTACAGACACTTTTTGCTTAATTAATTCAAATAAGTAAAATAAAATATATAAAACACTTTTTTTTAAATAAAACCAGCGTCATTACCCGACATCACAGTACAGCTGTTGTTTTGAATAGAATCAGATCTGGAACACGCAACGTTTGTACAGCGCTGCGTGAAGTGCTCTTACCTTCTTACCTGCCAGTAACGATCCTCTATTAAAATGGAGGACCTCTAGTGTCTCTTAAGAACAGAATGTTTTGCGTTTTGAGGCCAAAATGGTGTACAACAATGCTTTGTTAGTATCTCCGTATTTTCATTAAGTAGAACTTTATTATATAAGTTAGCAATTGGTACACAAAAATTTTAGATGAAATTTTATTCTAAGATTTAACTTTGCTCATACAAAAACTTTTAGATATCTTGTAAATAAAAATTTTCTGATGCGAAGACTGACTGAGGACTTTTAGATGCTTTGTTAATGCAAGTTAAAATATTAACTAGGTACTAGAAAACTACTTATATTGATATATACATATATATTTGCATCAAAATCTTTTCATTAAATATAATATATCAGTTGAATTTAATCTCTTTTAACTGACTCGATCGTTTTCACTCTAGGGTTGTGGGATCGTTACCTACCCCGAGTCTAGTTGTAATATTTATACATATATTATGTATAATTGTATATATATTACATTTATTTCAATATAAAAACTATAAATATATACCTATATCAGTTGGCTTTTACCTAAAATACAGGTATTAAGGTATTTATATCAGGAACAGTTGTTAAAATATATTTATTTAACAGAATAATGTTAAAACAATCTTTAAAAAAAATCGGATACTCAATACGAGTATGCATAAGGTCTAAATCTATAGGGGACTCGATTTATGGAATGGGATTAATTTTTAAGCCAACACAATTTTCAAATCTTAAATCTGTTTGAAAATTGATCTTATGATCGACAGTATCTTCGTAAAGAAAATTGTAAGGAAATTAGCAAACTTGCTTAAATTCTGTGGCATAGTAGAATGTTTCTACCAAATTAAGCTTTTTCCTAACAGAGAAATTTTGCAGACCGTTTACAATGCATTACAGTGTAGAATTATGGTGTTACAAAGATTTTTCACGAAAATTTGCCAGTGTATTTATAATTATGTATTTCAATAATAGTTTGACATATCTGTTAAAAGTGGATCACTGCAAAGTTTGTATATTTAAATTATCTTGGGTGTGTTTCTATGAGTGTGTCAACCTTGTGTATATGAACTACGTACGCAGATGGCCCGATGAAAGGCACAGAAAAAAAAAAAAAAAACATATATATATATATATATATCACGCATTTATAAGTTCCATATAATTTCATATTTAAAAATAAATAAAGCTCTGCATTAAAAAGTTTAGTTTTTTTTTTGGTTTTTTTAAAGGTATCATAACAAAGCTAGAATAATACGTATTTCAAGTAAAAGTTGATCAATTATAAGATTACGCATCAAAATGTGATGAACTATCCACATCTAGGATGAAATTGTTATTCTCGCGTTAGTTCATTTAAGATTTGATGTATCAATAATCAAGCAAGAAGATATGTTATAGTTTAATTCTTCATATAAAATATGAATATTTATATGAGATGAATCTCATCATCATCATCTCACCCATTGGATTTACACTGCTGAACGTAGGCCTCGCCCATGGGGGTTTGCCAATACTCGCCGCGCTAGGCAAGCGTGTTGGCGAGCGCAGTGTGTTATGTCAGGACATGGTGACGCTGCTGCTCATCGCCACCCTGGTCGGTGCACAGTTGTTCGCACCGCTATGGCCTTAGTCACCCTTTATGACACCACGGCAAGAAAAGGTCGGGACTATTTTTTCTGCCGATCACCGGACAGCCAGTTAATAAAATATTATTACTCGACCTCATTTAATGATATTTTTATACTAAATCGGCAAAAGAAACGAAAACATTTCACAAATTTATACTGCAAAAATAATTCACCTGTTATACCATCCGACCATAAAATATAAAATACAATCTAATCTCGGAGTATATAAAGTGATCTCTGTCACAACACGTCGACATCAATAAAGTTTATATTTATCGTTATTTACGATAAAATGCCTGAATTCGAAGATAGCGAAAACAGAAGGCCCTCGTCATGTACGCTTTGGGCCTACAAATATGACAGAGGTGCTGACAATGTTTGTGTTGGGTATTACCCGTCAAGTCTTATATAAAAATGCATTTTGTATATGACAATGTACGTTTTTTACCAAGCGACAATAAGGGCAGTTTGAAGAAGCGTTCTTGAGGAGCTAAAGTGTTGGAACAGTAAACTTAACCAAGAAGCGCAGTGGTCAAAGACAAATAAGGTGGATAGAGGACCCTAAAAGATTTGCGGAGAATGTTTTTTTTTATGTAAGAGGTGGCAAACGGACAGTCGGTTCGTCTGGTGGTAAGTCAAAGCGACATCCATTGACACCCGCTACATCAGGGGATTAGCAAGTGCGTTACCGGCCTTTCAAATATGAATACTCATATTTACTCTTTTCTTGAAGGTCCCTAAATCGCATCGGTTCGGAAATACCGTAGGCGGCAGCTGATACCATTTAATAGTCGTGTTAGATATACACGCAGACTCTGTACAATGGACGATCATCAACAGCTGACTGAAAGTAACCGATATTAATGTAGGATCTTTTTCGACCTAAAATAAGAAGAGTTTTCAATAAACATTATTTACTACTAACTATATTCAAATAAAATATCCATGCGATTGCAACTTACTAATTTGACGATTATTCGTATCATGATAATATAAAAAGTCTTTAACAATGATGATACGGTATTACGGAGAATGTAGGTTTTGTTATTACGCATTTACTAATGTAAGTCAATTGCTCCGAATAAGAATTACCTGGTTTGATAGTTCTTATTCCGAACTGAATGATCAAGCAAATAAACAAAAATTACAGCAAGAAAATAAACAAAAATTACGGTAAGTGGAGTAAAGTACTTCTACTTACTATTTAAGGGTTATTAAACATAGAAAATATTTTCTTATTTATATACGGATTGAAGTTAGGATTTCATTCTTTTTTTCTTTTTATAACAGGAAAATAAAAAGGACAAAAATAAAGTTAGAAGCAAACATTTCAACAACAAATCTTTTTAAGGATTCCTTTCAGTGAGTACTTAACTTCCTACAAGGGTTTTTTACAATCTAAATACGTCTCCAGGTGAATTTATTTGAGCATTTTGTTAAAATTAATATTTTATATGAATATTTTAATATTATATAAAATACATTAAGTTTATTTCATAAAAATTTAAATTACCGTGTATAATTTCTTTTTTATGATAAAGTTGAAATAGTGTATTTTGCAAAAACACAAATTTTTAATTGGATCACTTTCCAGAAATTCATTAAAAAAATTAAATTAAAAAATCCTCTCACTGTTTACCATACTACGTATAACACGAATTAAACTGCAAGGCGAAAATTTTTTTATATTACTAGTTCTGTTTTTAAAATTCATCAATATATAATTATCTCATATGTTAATTATTTTTTTTCGCAAAAATTTCTATAAAATATTTCGATCCTCTCAGCTTTATTCAGGCTCACCTATTACAAAATAATTTCACAAAATCCATCACATCAGTTTATAGCTAAATGATTTCATAATCTAGTAGTGGTGTGCAGTCATTATACGCATTAATCGATATATCCCGCTATTATGAAACAGGGGATATTTGAAATTGACTCAAATTATTTACGTAAAATCTGATTTTTTTTTTATTAAAGACTCTGTATTTGAATACGCATTGTCAAACGTTTCTAGAGTTTTTTTAAGAGATTCTTCAAGTATTACTGGAATAGTTCGTGTTTAAGTCTAGTTTTCTATATTAAACTCTTTTATAACTTTAAATGTCTTTTACAAGAGTGTTAACGGTAGGTTTAACAAATTGACCCTTGAACTAAAGATAAATATGAAGATGTAACAAACACTGTGTTATTAATATTGTATTTATTCACTAATTCAGTATTCATACCTACCTATGTAAACTAATATAGCGCAGAAAATGTACCTTTTCCAAAAAATAAATAAATATAAAGTAAAATGTGTGTATATTTAAAAAGAATTTTAAAAAAAAGTAACATCGTATTTTCTAACACCTTATTTTTTCCCTTTGAACTCTCAATAAAGGAAAGTATATTTCAAGCGAAGGTCGAATAATTTTAAATAAAATACTTCTCATAAAGGAAAAAAAAAACCAAAATTGAAATGTAAATATGATGCGGAAAACATTACTTAAAGATTTTTAAAGTGTCTTTTTACAGGTGCCTTGGTTTATGATAAATATTGTAAACGTGATGCAAAAATGTAATTTTAAATTTTAACGTAAAGTCTCATTATTTACTGTAATGGTCTAAATTAAAACATTAAATCTGTCTTAGCTGTAATTGTTGTGTATACAGCAAGGTCCGCCTATAAAAAAATAAAGAATAAGTTATTTTTAATAATATTATTTTATTAGTTATTTTTAATTTATTTTTAATAAGTTTTTTTTAGTTTATTTATTTATTTATAAGTTTTCAATTTTTATATCAAATTTTTCATAGTCACCTCTTGAACTGGAAGAATATGTATAATATTTTTTACAGTGATATTCTAAAAACCAAACTCAAATTAAGGTAAAAAATAATTTATTTTAGAAACTTTAAATGGTTATGGTTATCTCATTAGTGATAAAAAATTAAGGCTGTTGCTATTCATACGACAATCGTATGAATAAAAAAATAGTTATACGTACGACTATTTAAAATAAAAAATACAAATATTATTATTTATACGATAATAGTTTGAATAAAAAATAATTAATAAAGTTAAAAAAAAATGAATTAATATTTTTTTTTTTGTTAAAAAAAGCCTAACAACACAATTTAAAAAACCTAACAACCTAACGTATATACGTATGATAATCGTAGGAATGGACACTTCTAAAAATTAAATATTGGTAATTATTGTAGATAATAATTATATAAGTACATAAATGATGTTGTAGAGAGAAATTCACTACAACCAATAAAAAAACTGTCACAAGATTATTATGATACGAAAAAGGGAATGAGCTCAACCTATCACGTTCTTTCCGATGTCTATTGACGAATACTAAATTAATTATCATATGAATTGGGAAGCGTATGATAACTTTATCTTACCAAATTATTGACAATGAGCCGCCTATAAAAAACATCAATATATCAAAAAGACATAAAGGGTACAAAAGCAATTAGTTTCGCCTCATTCGGTGCTGAGTTTAATTATCTCTCGCATTTATTTATTTATTTACACATTAGGGTAATGGCAAAAACAAGTCCCTTGTTCGGAATAAATTGCGTGTAACCCCGGCCGGACTCACGACCGCGGTCATTTGTAACATAATAAAAACTGAGTAATCTCTATAAAACTTTGACGCGACTCGGCTTGTATACTTAGTGTTTACTTAATCAGTGTAGATACAATATTGAAATAAGTATTAGAATTAAAATGTTAATTATCCATGACAACGTATTTAATTATTCTTACTATATTAGTCTATAAATATATGACTGCTGAGCAAGGCTCTTCTAAGGAGGAGTCTTAAAGCCGAATTTTTGCTTCCGCTTTTCCAAATTAGCTTGCTGAATATACTTGTTTCTGAATGAATTCTTGAGCATGCTTTTTTCCTCACTGTTTTATTTTTTGAGCATGAGATACATTTTGGGGACTATTATACATACTATACGGTTCTAGCTCGAATTTGAATTCACGACTGACTAGTATCAATTTACGCGTTGTATGTACTGGGCCATCTCGGCAAGTTTTTTTTTTTTTTTAAATATATACTAATAAGTTTATTAAAATTATGTCATATTTATTTTATTAATACGACGCAATATTATATTAACATCTGACATTATTCATACTTTACTTTTACCTTACTCTAATTTCCTACAAAATAAATAATGAAATTAAAAGATATATGTAATGTCAACAAACAAAACTAGTTTGTTAAATTGTTTCTTTAAGGCTAAGTGAGCATCGCGGGTAGACAAGAAAAACATAGAGCATCTAATGGAAAGGAAATCGTCATGACTTGTACGTAACCGAAATGACGAGACGTTGCTTTTAGCCTCAAACAAAACAATATTATTTGACTGAGATATTCTGCAGTAATTGAATTTGCATTGTTTATAACCGAATTTCAGATATAAATGGATTTATTTTTAATTCCATTGAGATTAATTTGTTTATTTTTTGACGACGAATTAACCCATAAGTTCAATACGCTTTAAAATAAGGTGACGCTATGATCGCCAGAGGTAATTTTTAAGGAAAGTGCTAAAACTTCTAAGCATAAGATAGAATTTACAACAATAATTACTTCATAGTTAATCTAGGCACAAGAAATTATTGATTATTTTATTTTCTCAAGATACTTCATTTTGTCTACAATCGACAACTTCATAAAATAAGAAGAGTTTCTTACACTATCATATTTATTTAAAACTATTGCTTATTTTATTTCATGTTGAAAACATCGATTAAAATTTAATGGAAACCACAAATATATATAAATAATAATCAGTTCACAAATATTCGTTAAACAGTAAAACTTTAAGTATAAAAATATGAAAATGGTGAAATATAACGTGAATGTAAGAATTTAAGTACTTTAAGAATAAAACACCTTCAGAAAAGTGCTCAAATCTTTCATGACGTAAAACAGATATTTTTAAGCATTATGTAAAGGTTATGTTATCGTTATGTGTTTAATAAACAAATCACCTATTTTTTTATTCGTATTTTATATTTCTTTTTTTTCTTATTAAATATTTCTCTTAAGTAGCTCGTCAGCTTCCAAAAAACAGGTACTTTAAAGAAGTAATATATAAATTATTCGGATCACGTAAAATTCCTTCAATTATTTTAATAGGGTTTGTTACTATACTTCACATACTGTCTTGAATTCCAAGTGAGTTATAACTCACCTTACTCGGTCGAACGACTACTGATTGTAAGAATCTAAACTTGAGAGTACTTGCTTCGTTTTAAATATGCTAGTGAAATTTTAATATCGTCTGTCACACGAAATCAGTAATTCGGTTAATTATGATACACATTTTACATGACTGTTGTCATGAATCACAAACACAATGATTAACACAATGACACGGGTCATTGAACTACACGCTCAATGCTCATTGAAGTTTTACTCTTAACTAACAAAACCTCTTCATTTGGTGGAAAAGTCTGTGACATTATTATTATTTAGAATTAATATTTACTAGTCAGTAAAATAGACATCATTAATCATTATCAACAACAGTATACATACATTTTCTAGAAAGAAATAAATAATGAAATAGTTAAAATATTCATTTTCAAGTACGGAACTAAGTTAGAACTAGGTGCAGCAGTTGATTTAGAGACACCAAACTATGATTTATTTGATCTATCCTATAATATATTGATTATTTGATTGATATATGATCAGACCATATCAGCAGATATTGAAACAGATTAGAGCCTGATAAAAGTCTTAATTAAGCTATAACTTTTGGATTTATAAATTTTGAATAGAAATAACTGACAGATGAAGTGGAGTTTCATCTCATTCATTACGAGTCGAAACTTTTATCTTTTGTATCCAAAAGATATACCAGATTATCCCTTTGAAGGTATCCCGTTATATATCAGATAACTATTTGACTTTATCAACAATCGGTTTATCAACATTGGTCCTTAGTCTTCTATAAAATAATTAAACTTTATTAAGTCATCTATCTTTATAGTTATAAATTTCATTTCATAAAAGTTAAAGTAATTTAAAGATTTCTATTTATATAACTCAAAATAGGCATATATTTTTCTTTTCTAGAAAATGGGAAAGGGACAGAAAAAAAAACAACCCCGATTCTTTTCATAGCGTGCGTGCAAAACAGTCGAATCATTCCGTCTTAATCTAATCTAATAGCTTTTAGTAATATCTTACGAAGAAATGTTTTACATTCAGGTAAGGAAAAATAAAATAGAAATAAATAAAAAAGATATACAAAGATAATTTACAATAGCGAAAATCACTTTCTCACCTTAAAATATTATTTTCCGAATTTAATCAACGGAACGTCGACATCGGATCATTGTGCTCCAGCGTCGATAATTAAAATTTCGCACCCAAGATTGAAATGAATACTCATAATACAAAAGAGTTGATTGAAAGACCTGTCTTTTCAACCCTGACTACCAGAGAATGATTCGGTATAGGTGTTGTTTAAATACATATGAATATGTGTATGAGTATGTACATTACTAGACGTCCCTCACCGTTTCATTCGCATTAAAATATTAAAGTCTGTAGATTTTTTCTTCTGTATAATGTAGCTTTCTAGCGGTGAAGTAAAATAATTATTAGAATCTGTAATCTAATATAAACAGTATATCTACAATTTACAAATAAATTAACGAGTTGAACCCGAGACCGAAGGCGTTGAGGGGACTACTCACACTACTACAACACGAACGGTCGTCAATCTAGCAACCTAGTCAAACCTAAAGCACCACATTTTTTCTACGCGGGGAGGCACAAATTAAAAATAAAAAAATAATTTTCGTTGACGACATACTCGAAACTTACATATATAAAATAGATATACATACATAAGTTACGCCACGAATTTAATGAAGTCAAGAAAGACATATCTCTTAAAAACAGGTCAAAACACTAAAACAACTAAAATATAATATGTTAATTTTTGTTTTGGTGGACAAAGCAAATCATGGCAATTTTTACATTTGTTTTCTCTTAAGAACGCGAAACCAAGAAAAGTTGCATATTTAATGTAAGCATTTTTTGTATAGTTTCTTTTTTTTTTTTAATACAAGAAAATATCATAAAGTTGAATTTTTGTGTTCACCTTACCGCATCATTTATTAAAATCCATGATACTCAAAGGTTTTTAACATATTATGATGTGGTCTCATATTAATTGTAGGCGTAACATTTTTTACAGTTCTGCTTTTTTCGGAAATTATTTTTCATGCATGAGGATTGTTTCGGGCTTAAATCCCAGATGAGTGATAATTAATCGTCACGCGCCTCCCAACACGATCTCGTTTGTTCATTTGTTCATTTTATTTTTCACCCAGTTTTAACAACACGATTCGTGTAGGGCGAATTTTGCTCCGAAATGTTTTTTCAAACACCCAGTGTCGGGTTTTTCAAATAGAAAATATATTGTGGAGTGAAATCGAATATATTTTTTCAATTTACGTTTGACTGTAAATAAATCATTGCGGTTATTTTATTTTTTGACAAAAAATTTAGACAGTATACGAGTATGTCCATTTTATTTTAACAAATTATTGTTAAATTAATATAAGCATTAATCTAATATAGCATCGAATAGTTTAAAAAAAAACGAGATTATACGAATAACACGAACTACTTTTTTTTTTACAAAATCACCTTTTATCACATTACAATCATTTTATTACCAAAATTTCATAAGGAGAAGAAAAGCGTATTAAAATAAAGCTGAATCCATGCAATTCCTTACATACTCGTACTAATACAAGTGTAAAACGTTCATCACTGAATTTGATATTGTGTGGCAAAAGGTACACACCTAGTTAATTAAGTCGAGACGTTTTGCTGGCATTACGAATTCATTACCATGTGTTACTAACAGCGCCCATAAATGCGTCCCTTCAGGGGAATGAAATTACTGGCTAATCGATATAAACTTCGCGACGTTTGAGGACGGCTGTAACTCTAAGGAATTTAATCAACCGTCTAAGAATTGGCAGGGGACGGAATAAATCACTTTGTAAATCTACTTAAGGCCTGTTCAACAATGTGACCTGTTCGCGCTTAATTTTATTAATCCTATATCGGGTGTGGAGGAATCCTTTGAGGTGTAGGTATGTGTCCAATTTATAATATTTGCAACTTAGTTCTCAATAGATACTCTTTAGGGTAATTTTAACTCTTTGATTAATATGTTAAGTTCTCATTTCAATAAACTGTCACTGGATGGATGGAAACAATTCGAAAGAACAAGAATTATAAATATATGATTAAAAAATTATATTAGTTTTTACTATATTTTAACCCAAACGTTAATTAAATAATAAATAATATAGAATAAATTACATTCGGTATTTTAGTTGCAAATAATAATTAATAGTGTCTATAGATAAGAAACATATTACGTAATATATTTTCTATCAAACACTGGGTGTCAAAATTTTGTTAATTTATAAGAGTGATTTTAGATTGATTTAAACAAAACAGAAATAAGAATAAATTTGAGGAAATCGAAAATTTATAAATAAAATATCTTTGTAAAATATTAAACATCGAAATTAAATTGTTAATACATTTATATAATCTCACCTTATCTATAATTAAATATTACCATTATACAAGAATGTCACACCCACAAATATGTAATACGTTTCGTTGCTCTACAATGCATTTCGAAAATAATCAGTTTTATGAGTAAGGTTTTTGGTGAGAGTCGCCAAGATTTGGAACGACTTGCCTAGGTCTATTTTTCCAGATAGGTTTAACTCTGGAGCCTTTAAGAGTAGAGTGATCAGGTTTCTTTTGGATGGGCGTGTATCACCTTCGTCTTCATCTACACTTTCCATCAGGTGAGATGGAAGACAAACGCCTATTCCATTACAACTATTAAAAAAAAAGAAAAAAAAAGAAAAAAAAAACACACTGTCCTGATTTCGTAAATACAATAATTGCAGGCACAGACATTATATATTTGTAAAGTTTTATTTGTTCCATAATTACCCACATGCGAATATTTTAATTATTTTCACTCAAAATCAACGTTTATTTTGAAAAGTTAATATGAATTTTATGATTCAAGTCGTTAAAGGTTGTTGGGATAATCCTCTTCAATTATTTCAATTAGGATCTGTCAGATACACGTAAGTAAGGAGATGTACTCGTATAAAGTGAGAACAATCTTTAAATGGAATCAGCGAATTTGCTATTCAGTAACGATTTTAGTAACGTAGATTTGTAGGGGAAATGAGTAAATTATACTGGGAAATTGGGACAAGTGTTTTTGGTGAAATGCGGCATGGAGACCGCCCGGTGTGACGGAAACTGAACATTTCCCGCTAAAGTTATGTCGACCAGAAAGTCTTTTGTTATACGAAATTACTATGACCTTTCTTTTGTGCTAGGAAGGACCTCCAAAACACTGTTATTATGTATTGTCTAAGAAACAAAGAGAAACGCCGTATCATTTACATACGAAAAAGTTGATTGTCATAGCATGTACATGTTTTTTGTAAACCAGTTTGTAAAAACCTTAAATAATTATTAAATATATTTAACGTAAATTATATTATAATTTAGATTAAATACTCCGCAAATTTTTAGTATTTTTTAGTTGTTTGTTTATGAGCCTAACTAATTAAACTATTTATTTTCATATATGTGCAATTAATTATAAAATATGTGAAAGTCACAAAACAATAAGTTAGAGAGCTACACCATTGGTTCTATGTAAACAAATGAACAAACAAACTAAAAAAAAACTGGTTTAAAATTTTACAAATGATAAAAACCGGGTCAGAAGTTCTTATAACACGCTAGATGTCCGGTTGGGAGAACAACAGTGCTTTGAAAACAAACCGTGCGGAAAGGAGATGGAAATTCTCGGACTATAAGGCCTTTCTTGCTACAAGATCTTACTCAAGTTAAGGAATTGATTGATAAATTTTCCCTGAATTTTTCCTTTTGTGGGTTTTAGCTTGCATCAACTCACTGTTTCGGTTCCATGTTAGGACGACCTTCTCGAGCGAGGGATACACTGCGGAAAAAAATGATATGGTTAAACGGCATTGAAATTGATTTAAAGACTTATAGCCTCAACAGTTAATATGACAGTTGGTTCATTTTTTGCACAAAGAATCAGAATTATGATTCAAAGCCCGTATTCTTGCCACCATTCCACGCAGACATGATGTATACATATAATAAAATTGTAAATTTCACGTGTCTGTCTTCGTTTTGAATCTTTTCACAAAAATTTATATAGGGGTCTAAAGTCACTAACTATATATATTTCTATTATTGTTGGAAATATCTCTCTGTGTGTTTGTTTGTGTGTCTGTTTATTTGAAAAAGAAATTATTGTAATTTAAATTTTGTATTTTGAATGACAGCTACGAGTATGTATGGACGACGCCGCGGGCACTGCTAATAATAGACATTATTATTATTTTTTGTACCTGCTGTAAATATGTATAAACTGTTATTTTTATAAAAAATAAAAAAATATAATAAATGAATTTGATACATTGCGAAGGAAGGATCTATTAGTGTAATAAATTCGTCATATAAAGGTATGTAATACACTACAAGGCTTATAATAGGATTCAATGCGCAAACCTCTATTTAGAATCTATATGCACCCACAAATCACATACAATATTTATATAATCAATCAAATCACATACAATATTATATTCTATTGCTAAGCCGTAAAACGGAAGCATAACCAATGTTGTTTAAAGTAATAAATTATAAATTATAATGAAAAATTTCTTCTGTTATTCAAACAAGGAATATAACAGCTTAAATCATATATCAGCTTAGTAACAATTTGACAGTAATATAATTGTATTTATTATTTTCAATAAATTCTTTGACGGAATGACTCCCCTCCCCCATTTTCAAGATGTAGTTGGATAATCAATTTACCTTTCTGCTTTTTTGGCATAATTTAAATCACACCTTTTATTTAAGCTTCATTATCACAGTTAAATACAATCTACCGCAAAAAAAAAAAGTTAAGCGTAATATTTTACCCAAGTATACACTTCATTATAACATTTTTAATCCCTGCGAATATAAAATAAACGCTTAAAAGCCTTACGACCTCTGCGAACGTTATAATTTATAATTATTAACTTTGTTTTGTTTCAACGTAACTCGTATTAAATTAAAATAACAAAAACTGGCCCGAGTAAGCCGTGTATGCAATAAACATTCCAAACAATGTAGAAAGCAGTACAATACTTAACTCTAATCACGACTTCCGAGTTAGCTAGCTAGCCGGAACATTCGAATAGATTACACGCACGTTATCCAACACTGCATGCAGTTAATCGTACGACTTGGCAACTATGTCTTAAAATCTTGCCCCCTTTTAGTAAGTTTCTGAAAAAGATTGTCTTGCAGATTTTATCTTTAACCTACCTTTTGTTTTATAAAATTGAAACAAGAAAATTGAAATTTCTTTTTTTCTATCCTTTTGAGAGCATACATTTCATGTGCGCAGATAAAATTATTATGACTGCGCTGTTGTGTCTAGGTCATAAATATGGTCGTAAAAATGATTTACGATGTCAAAAAATATCTCTTTGCAAAATAATAATAGTGTACACAAATTGTATAAGATACATTTAAAAAGTTTATCAAGTTTAAATAACATTGTTACAAGTGTAATCACAGCCCCTGAAGGTGAAGTTTTAAATGGTGCAAATGAAATTACGTTTCGGCGTTATCTTGAAAAAGTTTGACTTTGGACGAGATTTAATATCCTTGGAAGTTGTTATCTTTGCTCCGACCCAATGTGGTTGTAAAATTAATTTTAAGTTTTATATCTGTGTATGTAAAATAATCATTTCAGAGTCGTTTTAGATTAATTTCTAGTTTAAAATTAATTTCATTAGTTTGTTCTGTGAGATTTTCAGTATTAATTTTTACAGCTGTTTTTTAAAGTTTCAATTTGTTGTTACGAGCCCATAAGGTTTACATAAATGATGCGCAAATAGATGAAATAAAAATAATACAAAAAAAATCGGTACATATGTATTGCTTGTATGAAAGTAAGATTATAAATGTGCTTAATATAACTTTTTTTAAATTAATGGATATTCTTATTAGGAAAATGTGTGTTATATTTTATTAAACTTAAAGTTTGGTGGTAATCGTTGCCAAAATAAGCTAATATTTTTAAAGCACTAAGGTGTATTGTAAGTATAAATACATTTAGTGTAAAAAAATAGTAAAATTAAAATATATTTAAATAATATTAGTAAATTCATTTACTTTTAACAAAAATTCAATTTCAAAATAACTTAAATATTTACAAATATATAAAAAATACTTTTTTTCAATTACCGTAATGCGGCCAAGAGTTCGTAAGGCCCGTAGGGACAGGTCGCTTAGGGTCTGTTGAAAAGCCGGAAAAGCGACGATCTATCATTGAGAGTTACTGCATCCTCAGAGCAATATAGCGAAGACCCCACGCGATGTCCCTTTTAATATATAAGAGTATATATTTTTCTTGCTCTTCACTAGGCGGCTGTTTTACTTCTTTCAGTACCCTTAATCTTGATATACTTGCTACTTATGATTGCTAAGTATCAGGTTTGAATTTTATAGATTTCCTTTTAATTATAAACAGTTTTATTTATTTATTTATTCATACTTTATTGCACACCACAAATATATTAAAAAGCATAGTTAAAAGATATTTAATTTAGATTGTGTAGTACAATAGGCAATCTAATGGCTAATCAGCTATTTCTTCCAGACCACTTAAATAAAAAAGGAAAGTAAAAGTAAAGTACCGGGTAGGTTGTGTAGCTATATAATGAACTTACTTTCTAATACTTATACAAGGTACATATGTAAATGAAAATATATTAAATATCCCTATTATAAAGTAATGAATATTAAATATAAATAAATAAAATGCTTTAAAAAATAAAAACAGTTAATAGAATAAAAACTTAATCAAATTGTCTCTAGTTTTACTTACAAATATGTATCAAATGTTGTGTTTGCTTAAAGTTCAATTCGTGATAATGAAAAATATCAACTTTAAAATAACGTAAATTCATGATTCGAAATTTTAAGATATAGAAGTACATCCAACAATATATACAAGAATGATATATGTTCGAAATTATTCTTTATAACTTAATGTTGAATGGAAATTAAATGAAACGTTTGATTAATAGATATTTTACTTTTATAATTTTTTTATGTTTTAGAGTGAGACATATTTAATATTTTACGCATTTAGGCAATAATAAAACTTCTTTTTGTAATTAATTTTCTGATAAACAAAATATGTATCGATAAATTACAGCCTGTGCAAAAAATTAAATAATTTTTTACCATTTATTATAAATATTATATGTCTATTACTTAAATCTTGACTCTCCCTCGGAAGAAATAATTATATTATTAAAAAAAATTAGATTAAATATCACAAGATTAGTAAATTTCGCTTATAAAGAAAAAAATAATGAACTATATTTATAATACAGTAAAACTCTAGCATAATTATGAAATACCGTTATAATCACAAGCATAATCTTTTATTACATTTAACTTTTTTTAATTAGTACACAAATTCACCATCATACTTTGTGCTTCAATAGAAAGTAATTAAAAATGTAACTTAAAATAAAAACTCTGTTGAAACAGTGAAGATTGCAATATTAACAATGAATGCTGGTTCATTAAAATGTAGCAAATATTAATTCACTGTCATCAAAGAATTCACTCATCGCTAATAAATTCCGAGTTCACAAAAGACAAAACTTTACTTTTATCTTTGTAAAATTAAACGCTTTTAAAGAAATTGAGACAAAAATTTGGTATTCTTTCGAAACACTTTGAATTCTTTTATACATTTGTTTATTTTCTTTTCCTGTACCTTTTGTTTTTTTTTTGTTATAGAAAATCTCATAATTATTTTATTTTTAGTTTATTTTTCAAAACGCGAATTAGCGAATAGAACATACTGAAAAATAATTGTTCTATTATTATTCCTGTAACTAAATACAGCATATAATTTTGTTGTGAAAATTTGAAGATCAAGCTTATTTCGTGTTGTATACAACTTTTATTTTGAAACGACACATGTTAAGGTATACAAAGTGAGTAACAGCAAAATATCAAAGTGTCAAAACTATCCCACGGAAATGTGTGCTACATTGTCCCACCGGGACGTTATTTCATGTCTATAAACTCTAACGTAAAAGTATGAAGATATAGGTATATAAGATGTAAATGTTCCCTTTGTAACTTATGATTTTTTGTCATTATAAGAAAATAGGTACTTCAATGTTATTTTAAAGATTTATTTATTTATTTATTTATTATTATAATGAAATATAAATATAAAAGGCTTATGCTTATGGCTAAAACTATTATTAAACATACATTATTTTGTTGCTACAACATGTAAGATCAAGCAAACTAATATAAAATACTATAAAAATATAAAAGACCCAGATTTTATCGTAGTAATTAATATTTCAGATTTTAAAATGACTGTTCGTCCTCATTTCAATTTAAAATACAAATGTCAAATTAAATAAAGTTTAAATTAAATATTTTATTTTTAATTAAATTCTGTCAAGTGGACTTCGCTTTTATATTGGACCTTAGTGCTGGTTGCAGTGGGCTCGTCACGTGCGGAGTGTCGCCGACAGGGCATGCAATTAGGCAACGTTTTGTGCAAATAATTACACCAGTGGCATTCCCAAAGGTATTTGCGCCTTAATCTAGCTCTGGAAGGTGTTTATTCCATTATCTACGTGTACTATGTCGTAACTTGAATTATTCGTCTGCATTCATTCGACTGTCTCGCTGAAAGAATTTAAATAGTTTTTTTTTTTCGTATATTGATTACATTAGTACGAATTCATAGAACTTTAGTTTTGATTGTATAGGTTATAGCCGCTTATATTTGCGGACAATTATATATCATATACATAAAAATAATAAAGTGTGGTGTAAGAAAAATGTTAAATTGGACATGTTTTATATATTTTTTGTGATAAGTTGAAAAATTGTTTCAAATATATACTCTTGAACATTTAGAAAGTAATCGTTTTCAACACATTATAGAAGTGGGAAAAATTGTTACTGCTTTCGTTAAAAATATTTCAACGTATGTGGTGTCTTAATTACTTCTGATAACTTAAATAAGTACATATCAACATAGCGACTCCACCCAGTGTGTGCTTATTATGGCAGGTGTGAGACTTTCGCACATCAGTGTGATTAATGTCATATGTTTGCTTTTATTATACTCTTACTTATACTATTTTCTTAATAAACTTTAATTTACTTTGATTTCTTAATTTTATCAAAGACGGAAGTTCCATTTCTTTTAACTTTGTACTGTTTTGTGTATTTCAACGTACCTAAAAATTGAATTTTAGTATATTCATTAGAAAATGTATTCTCATATAAGTAATTTAATTTTATTCTTATGAGAATAAAGATATTTCAAACCACATTTAGTTAGAAGCTCATTTCTATTCACAAACGTTTGATGTACATAGCTCGTACTAAGCAAGCTTAAAACCATTCCTTCTAGGAAGATCTGTCGATTGAAGTTGTACTTTCACTTCTAATTAGTTATTAAGACGAAAAAAAAATAGTAATATAATCATATATAAACTATCGTTATTGAATGAAGAAGACATTAGCAATTTTATGCTGTGAAGATCAGCGCAGCAAAGCACAAAACCATTACTTAGATAATTTATATTCAGCTTTCGTGCTTGCTTTATAATACGCTTATAAACACAGATGATAAAGAAATTACGGGAACAGGGTTAGACGTGTAATGTTTTTGTATATATGTAAATTGGTGCTCTTTCATGTTTTGTAATCGTTTAGAATTTGCAAGAAATGAATTTTAAGTGGTTGAATATACAAATTTAAATTACTATGTTCATATAATTTAATAAATAAACAATGTATAATGAGAAGAGAAAGTTACATTTTATAGCACTTTAATTTTAATACAAAAGCATTAATATTAAGTAGCAGCACCTTAAAGAACTTAAGATGCTTCATAGAAAAATCTTTCTCAAATACTCCATCACCCGATAAATATTTGATTACTCTCTTAAAATGTTGTACTATTTCAATCAGGAAGAAAAGGAGACTTTTTTATCTTTGAGTTATGTAAGAGTTAATCTTTGAAACTGACTACTTGATTTAAACTATTTAATAAGTTGTTTTACAATTTGACAGGTATAATTATTCAAGTTGGATAACAATACTCTGTAATTCAAGAAATGAGTGCAGTATCCATAAAAACGTGAACTTATCAAATTACACAAATATCTATATTGAGTTATCAAAGCTCAATACGAGAGTTGTCGACCGGAGAGTAAGAAAAAAAACATCTAGAAACCAAATATAAATTATAGAGAGGAAAATTAAAATCTCCGACACAAAATCTGTCTGTCGATGAAATAAAAAAATCATGAGGTTAAATTGTTTATGAAAAATGCAACTAATTTACTAATTACTTAATTCGTAAACTACTTTAAATGCCTGAAAAGTAGCCGAAACCATGTCGTGATCGAGATCTCGAACAATGAAAAACTATATTATAGTATTTAAATTGGTTAATCTATACCAAAGTTTTGATGCCACAGGCAATTTCTGTAAAGTCTTCATCACGAGTTAATTTTTATAAATAATGCTTCTTCCTTTCATCAAACCACTGTCTACTTTGATGACGTCAAAGTGCGTTACAAGTTTCTCTTACCACGTGACCTTAAGGGGATCGGAATATTTATCAGTGAGTGATCAATTCGAAAGATTACTTTGCCGCGGTGAATGCGGTTCTTCTTTGCTTTAACCCGGTTAGCCTCGGGACAAAGTGTTACGTTTGTTTGTTATTGCGAAACGGAAGGGACTGAATTAAGGCTCATTCATAGTACAACAGTTTCTTAATGAAAATCGCTTATTAAAGCTACTATTTTACCAAATATGATAGGATTGTGATAAGAAAAAAAAAGTAAGTAGTTAGATTCCATTAAAATATGTAGTTGTAATGTATGTAACTAACTCTGTGAGTCTAATTGGTATTTATTTACTTTAATAACAATATATATGTTACGGGTAATGCTAGAAGATATAGTAAAACTAGGTTTACACGGGTTGTCTTAGTATTACTTATTATTATTTTTACTATCATTTACTACTTATTATTTATTAGCTGTGCCCCGCGGTTTCACCCGCGTTAATTTGAAGGAAAAACGTACTTAAATATTTTTAAACAATTACTCAAAGAGTAGGTACCCGCCTCGTTGGTCGAGTGGTGGCAAGCGTTACTGTCGAGCAAGGGGTCTCAGGTTTGATTCCTGGGTCGTTCAACGTATTATTGAGATTTTTTTTATTTTTCGAAAATTCTCTGTAAAAGAGTCATGTTATATTTATTTTAAAAGTGGAACTCTAGTTATAAAATGTTTCGAAAAGAGATATAACAAAGGACGCAACAGAAGATTTCAAAAATATTATTTTCCCCGTTTTTGTAACATTTCTTACTATCGTTTAGCCCCTATTGGTCGTAGCGTGATGTTATATAGCCTATAGCTTTCCTCGGTAAATGGGCTATCCAACACAAAAAGCATTTTTCAATTCAAATCTGCAGTTCCTGAGATTAGCGCATTCAAACAAACAAGCAAACAAACTCTTCAGCTTTATAATATTAGTATATATTTTTTTACTGATTATGAATTTACTACTGAAGTGGACTCTAGTTCAAAATCTCAAAAAGAGGGACAGAAATCTAATCTAAAAAAAAACCTAACGAATTTAACATTACCCAGCCAGAGTTGGGTATATGTAGGTGAGTATGGGTAAATCCTGAATTAAAATTTATTTTTCTTATTTTTCGGACTTTACCCAAAAAGCTTGGGTAATACTAAGTAAAATTTGGTACAACATATATATAACAAGTTTATAGGTTTTATTAAAAAGATCATTAATATCAATTAAAGTACATTACTGTTTTCTACATAAATGATTTGACTGGAGCAAAAAAGTTCTCGAGTGCCACGTACCGGCAAATGAGTATGTGACGGCAGTCAGACAGCTTTAAGAAGAGCCTTCGGAAGCCATTGGATGGAAACTGATTCGAACCGGTTGTTCTGGAGATCAGTGGGGGTGGCTTACCTTCAGCAGGGGACATCCAATGGATGATACGAGTATGATGATAAAGATTTTTGATTTCCAAACAGTTTTTTTTTTTTTTAATTTGTCATATATAAATTGTTTGTGTAAGCGTCGCTTTACTCAGAAATAATGACCATTTTTGTTTAAAGGATCGGAACCAATTTTTAATCGATTTAAGAACTGAAGTCACTTATGTATGACGTTAGCTATGATTGACACTTTATTCATTTAAATAAAGTAGTCTTGATTCGCCGTCCACTTCAAATATTATCAATTTTTTCAGAGCCTGTGGTTAAACACGTTGATGAAAACCAATAAAGTAAATTCCTTGAAAAATGTGAACATTGTTTAGGCTTCCATTCATTTTAAATATTATATATGCATTTTTAATTATAATATCATTACACGGTGAATTGACTCTGATTCTCATATTTAATGAATAGTTTTAGTGGTATCTATTTATATCAAAAAATGACTTCTAAACATTGTAGCAAATAAATTAGATATCTTTGTTTAGTTTATCTTATTCAAATCTAGGTTTCTTTTAATAGAATTCTATTTATCTTCATTTCTATAAAATCAATCAACGATACCAAATAATTATATCTTTGTTGTGATCACTGAAAGGCGAATGTTTTATTGTCTAAGTCTAGACGAAGTATTGTATACCTCATTTTAAATAACGATAATTTCACGATGTTTCCAATTGTTTCAAAACGAATTAATTTCAATTATCTATATTCATTTTATTGCAAAAAATATATACTACTAGCAGTTGTCCATGGCTTTACTCCTGCGGATTATATAACAGATTATGTAAACATTAAAAATAACTAGTTTTATATAAGAAATATCTCTTAATTTATTTTACCCTCTGAAAGGTAAACTTTAAAAATACCAAATATGTTTACTTATTTTTATTTTCCAATCCAAACCCAAATTGATAAAACGTCTATTTTATAACTAGAAATAACTTTGACAATTACATATGTCCCGTATAAACTTTTATGCCTTATTTTATCTCCTTAAATCGAATCAAAGTGCTAACAAGTATGCTTAATTAAAAAAATCAAAAAACCCAACTGCGAAAAATACTCTTATTATAAACTAAAAAGAATAAAACAATTTACTAGCTTTCATTTGATACCCATATTGCTACAGTAAGAAAAAAAATTCAACTCCCCCCCCTCATTCCACCATTTGCGGGCGCCATTTTGAAAATTTATATAGCCTATGTCACTACTACAATTTAGACAAATCCAACGACACCTCATATGTCAAAAACCGTCCAGCCGTTTGGGCTGTAGGGCGTGCCAAAGAAATGGACATACATACATACATACATACATACATACATACATACATACATACATACATACATACATACATACATACATACATACATACACTCGAAAAACATAACCCTCCTTCTGTCGCAGTCGGGTAAAAACAACGGACCTTCATAAAAATTATCATTCTCTTTTTCACTCGCTTGGAGATACCAGTTTAGAAAAAAAATTCACATTATTGGTTGTATACTTTGTATAAGAACCCAGCCAGCTAAATTTAACGAGTCTGCCACAACAGCGGCGAGTATAAATCTGTACTGAAATTTAAATTTTACATTTCCATAAAAAAAAGAAACTTCAGATTGAAATTTCTTATGCATTTAAATTTTTCAACAAAAATTCATTAAAAAAAGTGGACCTTAATACAAAAATTTCCTCACTTGTTGAATATGATAACGGTGAGAAATGTACTGAATTTGAGATATCGCTGTATTTTGAGATCGTTCTCTTGACTTAGTTCTCTTAAATCACTAGCTTATCAGAATCTTATGTAGGATTAATATTCCCGAGTTTTACACAATACAGGCTTCCAGTATATAGTGAGCAGTACCCAACCTTTTCCATACCGATAGAGCCTAGCTGTATCTAACCGACTATAGCATGTACGCCTTCCTCAACCAAGGTCGAAAATCGGTGCAAAGGAAGGAAGTCAACCTTTATAACTCTCTCCTTACTTACACTCCTTACTTCTACTTATATTTTGACTTTGACTTTGACTTTGACTCCTTCCCACTTCTTATAGTTAGCTGCCACCCACTTTACTTCGCCTATTTATTCGTAGCAAAGCATTTGTGGCTCTAATGGTGCTGCAGGTGTATATGAACGATTCCTATCGCTTAAAATCCGCTACCCCGCCTCCTCCTTTGTTGGTTATTTCCATAAATGAACAACCGCCTCGGCGCTTTGTCTCCTAATTGCGAAAGAGGCAAAAAATGTGTTTTCAAATACGAAATTTTTGCCCCCTGGTTACGTGATATTTATCTTTGATATGTTGCGACGTTAGTTGCTTTTAGAAAAAAAAGGTAGGTAAAAAAAATTATAACATAAATATAATAATAATACATTTCTTATTATACAAGTATCTTTTAATATTTATAGTTAATATTAATATTTTTTTTATTAATATTAACATTTTTTATTTCATTTTTAATAATATTTAATAAAGTTAAAAACGAATGAAACAAAAAAGCGTAAAATAAAATTAAACACTTCAATCTTAATAAATAAGGTCCTAAATTAATATGAGGAACTTACAGTTGAGTAAAGTTATGCGAGAGAAAATTGATTAACAAGTTAGGATTAAACCGATAGAAGTGGATAAATAATTTAAATTACGCTGTTCTGATCGGATCGGAACCAGAACATGGTTCCTTTAAGTTGATTTTTTTATATCAATAAATAGTTCTCAAAATCGAACTAGGTTATGTGAGTCGTTGTCACAAACCGATGCCGAAGGGCATGAGGAGGCGCCGTCAGAAACTAGCAACACTGTGTGACTCACTGTCACTTCAGCTCGTATGCTTATCACCTACGCTCCGTCTCACGGAAGACATTACATTGTGAAATAATGTGTAAAAAATTATATAGGTGTAATTGAAAACAACATTTTGTTTTTTTGTACGTCAAAAAAAAAAAGTTCATATAAAAATTCATTATTGAATATGTATGATAGAATGTACCTAGATTTTATTATTTAGACTTCTCCAGTAATTTTTTATATTCTAAGTATTTAATAATGCTTCTCAATTACCGAAATTTACTAAGATAACCTGTGGGTTAGGAACACATGCTCAATATAATTCACGACGGGTTAGTCTTGTCGTCCAAGCAACCGGTTTTAGCACTAGTGTTCAAAGGATCGATTCCTGCGACGAACAGGACGAATTGTATTGGTCATAAATATGTTTGTCCCGAGCTGAGCGGTTGTGTTCGAGTTGCTTGTGCTCCTGGGCCTTAACACATAATTTGATTCTATTACAATTATCTATTTATCATATACTTATTTATTAATACATATCTGTTGTAAAAAGTTTGAATAAATGTAAAATATGATACATAATTTCAATTTCGTTAATTACTTCCAAAGATTAAATGAAAGTCCAGAATATAATTTTCATATTGTTCATTCTGTCAAAATTTGACAAATTTTAAATTCGCAATCAGTACATAATTAGTCCACAAATTAATTTATTACTGTCCAATCAAGCAATGTTTATCACAATAACATATGAGGTTAAAATAATATTTAAATCAAAAGAGAAAAGAAAACAACAAAGTCTATAATTTTAGTATAAATACTTATAGTTACACTTTTTGTTTTTATTATATGTACTCATATACTGTATTCATTATGGTAGACTGTAAATGTAAGAAGTAATTAAGTTCGTATACGGCTGCTTTGACTACGCTGATTTTTAGTTAGAGTGTGGTATTACCACAGCGAAACCTCTACTGAATTCCGTACATAGTAATTGAGTAAATCAAAAGCTTAAAGGAGATATTTTTCGGTTTTTTTTTTCCATCTTTATCTTCCTCCTCCTTTCATTTCTTTGAACAGTAACGCATTTGTTACTCCTTTGACTCTGGAAATATTTATGATTGATGGTGATTTAACAGCTTCTTTGCTAGATTTTTCTATAAAAAGAATCTCGTTTCGATATCGTTTATCAGAATAGGTTCTTGCTCTTCGTCTGCAGTAGACAAGTCACGGGCGGGGTGCAACTGTTTACTTTGCCGGCCGAAACGCGGTCGCGCCGCTAATGCATCACATCCTTATCTAGCGCCCGCAGACCGAGCTTAAACAATACGGTTAAAATATTTCACCTACACATCTGAGCACTTAAATATTTTACCAGGTTAGAATCCTGACGTTGTTATAGAAATTTATGCTCGTTAGTTTAAGTATCATAGCACTAAAAAGGTATTTATTCCGTTTCAGTTTATCTTCGTTCATTAATATGTCATAACATTTTAAACCAAATTGAAAATTGCTTTTTTTATCCTTACATAACTTACATATTTTTTGTCATGAAAATATTTCAACATAACTAGCAATATAATAATATGTAAAAGATCTTATGTAGCCTTTTCCGCCACCATAAGATCTTTGTTTTCCGAAATTCTGTAATTATATAAAGTAATTATTTTAAGTCATACCACATTAAGTTTATTTTTTCTTACCTGTGTTTGGCTTCATAAATATTTATATTAGGTACTATTTTTTTTTTCTTAATAAATAATAAAGTGAAATAACGGATCATTAAGCCAACCTCAATTTCAACGAACAATCAATACGAATTATTCCGAAGAATGGTCGTAATAAAAATTCAATGTTCTCTTAAATCACCTCTCTTAAGTTATATGGGACACGTAGCACGTTACGGAGACAGGCAATCGCGTGCGTCACGACACTTGAGCGACATCTCGCGCTACGTTCCTATCATTTCAATTCGCTTGTCTAAAACGTGTTGTTTGTATTAACCGAATTACATACAACCGAAAAAATACGCCAATTTAATTGTTCATTTTGTTTTATTGGTGCAGTGATCTGTCATTGCTGTTGTGCTAATCTCTGTTTTGATAACCACCTAAAATATATAATTATATACATTGCTGTCCTTGCCTAAGTACTTTTTTGCATTATATATTCCTGAACAAAGAACGGAAGCTGTTGAATGTGACCTATGTAAAGCGTTTACGAGTATAGGCAGCAAATGAATATGCGGGTTACTTACGACAAATTTATTTTTATACTCGAATTTATGTTTAAACGAGAGAAAAAAAAACCATGTCATAACATTACGTCTCAACGAGTATTTGCTTAAAAAGTGATTTTAAAGTTCTAGAAACGTTAGATCTGTGAGTCATATGTGTAACGTTTAATTACGCGTCGCTACTCGACCGTCTGATAAACGACTCTCCAACGTTCAGCCTCATGACATGTTCACGGTTTTAACTCGCGCTAATAATGCCCCATTTCATTAGGTATTGGATTTAGATGCAAGCTTGATTGGTGTTAACTAAGCCTTATTTGAAGCGTGCTCGTTGCTTACTGGTTCGCTCGGATTAAATAACCGCTGACTAAACGTAGGTAAATGTCAAGATACTCTGATAAAAATAAATATAAATTCTGATATAATTTATTGGGAAAAGTTTGCAGAAGGGTCGTAGTTATTATGTAAAGTATGAGATATCAAGTTATTTTTGTTTTTGGGTCGCATCATAAATTTTTTCTGGTTGTATAATACCTAAAGTTTCAAGTAACATTAGAAAAAATAATTATGTTTAGAAACATAAAACTCGAAATCTTTGTTTAAATAATCTGTACTATATAGCATCATCGAAAAAATATTTATCTAATAAAGTGGCAGAGGGTAGGGAGATCAGAATATTTTGCACGATATCCGACGCCATTAGACGGGGCGCTCGGCGGAATAATTTAATTGATTTATTTATCCCATAACCAATTAGGCTGATTCCAAATACACCGTATCGAACTTGAAACGGAGTACGATTTTAATTTTACGCCTTTAATCTGAAAATATTTTGGTCGTATTTTATTTTATTTATCATTGCACGTTTAGTAGTGCCAAATTTTTTTTAATAACCCTACTACATTTAAATGACTCAAAGCCACCTTCAAGTGTGATTCTAGTATAAAATAAAAATCAGTGAAATTACATATATAGTCGAAATAAATTAACATGATGAAAAAACAGGAAAATAATAATGCATATATAAATATTATCTCCTAGAAATTATTCTTGAAACTACTATAGCCCCAAAATGGTCCATGACGGCTTCGTCCACTGTTAGACGGATTGTTCTTATGCCCTCACGAAAACCGTTTATCAAGATGGAGGCCATATATTGCGCACCTTCGATTTGGCTTTATTGCCATAGCGGTGCTGCAGCTTCTTCTTAAGATCTTTGGCCACATTGACTGTGGTTGTGGTTACGACTTCATTGTTCTCGTCGAAGTTCCTGACTATGTGAGTTGTCTTGCTAGTAGTCGATATTATTATTCTATGGGTATATACAATATATTCGAATCATAATATTGAAAATTAGTTACGTTAAAAGAGATGAAAATGTTAATTTCTATAAAGGTTATATTTGATTATAATCGAATTCGAAAATCTAGATAACGATCATAAAAGTCGTTTGTTCCTGAACCATGCGAACCGCTTTATATTCAAACGACTTTTATGCTAATATTATGCGTTGAATCTGTATCAAACTTTCATAGTTTCAAAGGAAAGGCAAATTAGGTCATTGGAAATCTGAACTGACATGTTTCTTGAAGTAATTCCACTTAATAGTAATAGTTCTGACGCCGAACAAAAGGTGGTTAGTGAAACACGAGCAAAGTGAAATAGGCTCGTTAACTTTTCAATTTTCCACCGTAAAGTGGATAACTATCGGGATGCTTGAAGCAGGCTTCCTGAAGTACACCCTTTTTTAAAAATTGGAAGGCAAATTGATGGCTTATCGTATAAATCTCTTCACCACTAACATTTTTCGATGTATTTAATAGATATTTAGCTGTAATACTATCGATTTCTTTGTTTAAAATTAAATATGTAGATTAAGAGATAAGTATGTAAATCACATAGATTTTTAGAAACAATGAAAGAGAAACAAGAAGTGATCTTGATTTGCGTTCAAAGACTAGTAGGTTTAGTTGCCATCCCCGAGTCTGTTTGTAATATATATTTATATACTAGCATTCGCCCGCAGCTTCGCCCGCGTGGGTGCATTGATAAAAAGTAGCCTATATCCCATCAAATTTCATCACAAAAAGCGCAGCAGATTAGCCACGAAATTACATAAGTACAAACTTAATAACTAAAACTATAATCCTTTAATCAAAAAAAGGCATTTCTAATACGACTGAAATAAAAATAAAAAGTAATCAATATTTCTACTTAAAATATACTAACTAAAAATAATAATTATGCCTGCTATACTAATCGTAATTAATAAATCGATCCGAGAATCAAATTAGCTATAAGAAAAAAACTCAAAATGAATACAACCGACTATGACGTCTGTCTAATCGTCCCTCACGCGTCTGCTCGCATTCGGGTCGCGCACTTGGCTATGGCGCGTCATTACTTGGACCGCCTCTCTACACCCACCTTGCGCACCGCGCTGACTCATAGTTAGGAGTGTGTGAAATATATCGTAAATACTCGATATATCATTCGATCGATTGTAGCATTCGATAATTATCGATATACTTGATTCAATATATATCGATATATCTTTATTCGATATATATATCGAATAGTATAGTATTCTATCCGATATATTATATCGGTACGTTGAAGCGATGACCTTTTTTTTCATGTGCACTTCCGATACATCAAAACTTTCGATATATTCATCTGATACATCGAAACATATCGATATATTTCATAAGATAATTGTCGATAAGTATCGATATATTTATCCCATATATCGGATCGAAAAAATAATTAATATAGTTTTCAAACCATATTTTTATCGATAAAAATATCGGTACTTTTTTTACGTGAAAATCCCTACTCATAGTATTCGTTTAATGGCGTTCCATTATGGCCAATCGAATTCGCGCGAAAAGAACATCGTAAGTGCCATTGAATTGGTGGCACACATGGCCAAATTACACAAAATCTTTATAAATTGTAGCCTATGTGTTATTCTTAAGTATAAGCTGTTACTATAAAGTTTCATCTAAATTCGTTTAGTAGTTTTTGCGTGAAAGAGTAAAAAATATACAGACAAACTTTCGCATTTATAATATTAATAGGATGTATCATTTACATTGTTATTTTAAAAAGTATGCATATCATTCGGTTGTTACCTAAAACACAGTCATTTGGGTGTCTGCCTACTTAGGTAGAGACGACCGTATTAAAATATGATAAAACATAAAAGCACCCTTTATTAAAGCAGCCTTTATTTCAGTAAGCAATTAGGTATGTTCACTTGACTTGCATATCATGGTAAATATAAATAAATAAATAAAAATATGTTTAACATACACACACGGTCGTCTGTTCCTAAGGTAGGTAACTTAATGCCTGTGTTTTAGGTAACAGCCGACTGATATACATTTTTTTTTAAATAAATATACATATAAATAATACATATATAAATAAACATATATTACACCCAGACTCGGGGCGGGAATCGAACCCGCAACCCTTGGAGCAGAAAACAGGGTCACTGCAAACTGCTCAAACGGGTCAGTCAATAAATCAGTCATAGTCAGTAATAGGTCAGTCATAAAATAAAACAATATTATTTAAATTCGGGGTATTTATGAAGAAACAGAGAAATGCTCAAATAAAGAAAGTAATTACTTGCACGTTATTTTCTGACCTGGAAAATAAGTCAGCTAAGTCTCAAAAAATTTTGATAGAGTTTCTAGTTATATTTCACACCTAAATTTCTCTCCGTTTACCTTGCAAAGCTAAGTTATATAACAAAGTTAGAATGAAACGTATGTATAAACATTTAATATGGCGTCTGTGTGCACTGGAGATTTTATCATAAGTAGTTAGCAAGTTTTACTTAAGCAGACGAGGACGCAAGCAGGACGTAACCATATTCAAGCCACTTTTGAAGACGTGGAATTTTAAACAACAACGTGATGTCTTTAAATCTATATTTATCATCTTTCTCTTCCGATCTAAAATAGTTATTTATTTCATTTTGTACCGTAATAATTTTCAATTTAAAAAAAAATACTTAATACCTATACTATACTAATAACCTTAATAATATATTAATAAATCGTGTTTAGTATTAAAACTTATGTTAATATTATTTTTATAAAATCAAGATTTTAAATAGTACTCATTATTATTACCTCACCAAATATGTCACTGTAACTATAGCGTTAACATGTTCCAATTGTACTTATTTTATAAGATTGTAGTACAATTCTTCTTTAAATAATCAATGCCCTAAATGCTTATATTCCAAATTTTTTTATCCATATAAATCTTTTATGCTATTACGTAATATTGTATGACAACGTAATAGCCCCCTACTCCTGATGCACTTTGTATCGCTACTCGCTGTTAATCGGAAAAATCTTTTTGATCATATTGCCTTCGCTTCATATTACTTTATTCCCCAACGTTCAATGTAGATGGATTAAAAGAGATCTTGAACAAATTCATACCTTTGCTTACGTTTTTACTTTATGCTACGTTTTCGTCTTTAAACAAATCGATTGTAGATATGCTCTAAAAAAATTGTTATTCTTTTGTTTACAGTTTGTAAAAAAATCCTTATATTTACGAGTATAGAATATTTTCCAATTGAATAAGAAAATTGCTTTCGCTGTATCTTTAAAGAAAGTAGTTAATATTCTGTTGATGATTGTTCAGACCCTAACGCTTTCAAATTGAGTTAACACCACATCATTAAGTTTACAAATACTTTTAGGCTTCAAATACGTTTCGTGTTCATGGAGAAAAAAGGGAAACGTGTAAGAGAAACTCAAAAATGTAAGTAGAAAATATAGGTATAGTGTACATATGGCTTATGGCTAATCCGCAGTGGAGCAATGTAGTGGAATAAGTTCGGTATCTTAAGGCCAGTATATTCGAGCGTTGTAGGTATTCAGCGCTACCTCCCTCCCCGCGCGACTAGTTACGCGAAGTCTCCGATCAAATGAACTCTCGATGACCCCGCGCGCGGCGACGGCGCACGGAAATAATTAAATATATAATTTAACAGTAACTTACTAGGTTTTTTTTTACTTTAGGTTATTTCATAATTCAGTTTTGTTTTCGATCCTGAAGGCACAGTATAAAATGCAACATAAACATTTAATACCTAAGAGAAGTAGATAAAAACCATTATTTAATTTTTTATGGGTTTATAGCTAAAAAAAAAAATTTTTTTACTATTAATATTTTAATTTCTATTAATTATCAGTAATTTTTTTTTTTTTTTGTTAATTAATACACTTTACAACATTTAATACCTAAGATAAGTAGATTTAAACTATTATTTAATTTGTTATGGTTTTATAGCTAAAAAATAAAAAAATTTTGCTATTAATATTTTAATTTCTATTAATTATCAGTAATTTTTTTTTTTGATAATTAATACACTTAATACAACATTTAATACCTAAGAGAAGTAGATAAAAACTATTATTTAATTTGTTATGGGTTTACAGGTAAAAAATAAATAATTTTTACTATTAATATTTTAATTTCTATTAATTATCAATAAATAATTTTTTTCTCAAAAATAACTTAATAACTTTTGTGCAGGATTTACACATTTGTTTGCTGGGATGTTGGGAAGAAAAACACTCCTTTGTTTCTTAAATTTTCTTGTTCTTGTTCTAAGCGCTGCCGAGAGTCGAATGCCAAATCGGCCAAAAGGCGCGGTTCATATTTCATACTTAGTGTTTACATTTAGTATGTATAGTAGCGAGTTATGAATGGGGCCGCAGGGGGAATAAAGCGCCACGAAATCTTTTTTGCTGCTTCTGCTGCGGTGGCTCTGTCCATTGCTTTTTTTTTACGCTGGGAAATGCATTTATGCATCCCGCCTACTGTAAAGGCGACGGGTATGTGGGACTCGCTGACTGCGGAGCCAGAATACCCACTAAAACCCAGCGGTGCCGGTGCCCTCATCGTCGTAGTAGGGCGCCACGCTTTCGCATAAAATCGTGACGCCCCGACGGTTGGCCCGCCTCTGCGGGCCGCCTTCGCTTATAAGGCACTCACGGGCACTGTGAGCGCTCTATTGCCCTGGTGGCGAGTGGGAGGATGTGGTGCCCTTTCCCACTCTATTGCGGAGGGTGGAGGAGTGCATATTGGCGTCTCTTCCTCCCTGGTCGTCTTCTCGGAGCGGAGCGAGTCAGCGTGTGCGGCTGCTTCCCGCTCTCGCTCCGCGGCCTCCTTCAGTGCCAAGACCTCCTCACAATATGAGGTCACAGCCGACCAGCAACTCTCGCTGTCAAGCATGCAGCGGACCACACTTGACAGCGAGAGGTCTCCACCTATTACTGCCACCAGGGCCCTGCGCTGGGGCTCCCAAGCGGCGCATTCCTCCAGGGTGTGACGCGCCGAGTCGATTGGCGCGCCACACTCGTGGCAAGCAGGGGTGGCTTTTCGCCTAGCGATTTGGTGCAGGTACTTACCGAAGCAACCGTGCCCGGTAAGCACCGGCAACAGCCGAAACGTAATCACCCCATGCCGCCTGTTGACCCAGCGACGAAAGTGAGGACGTCGCTCTGTCCATTGACTGTCTCAATTCTTTGTCGGCACCTCGCAGGTTAGTCCCATTGTCGGACCAGATTTGAGCAGGTTGTCCTCGTCGAGCTTTCATTCTTCTTAAATTCATTATCACTGAGTCTGTGCTCAGTGACGTCGCTATCTCTAGGTGGATCGTTCTTACAGTGAGGCACGTGAATACTGCCACGTAACGTTTCTGTTGGCTGCGTCCCACGGTAACTGTTAATGGTCTGAAGTAGTCCACCCCTGTGTATGTGAAGGGTCGCTGATGGTGAGCTAGGCGACACGCAGGTAGGTCTCCTGTTCTCGGGTGTGGCGGGATCGCTGCCCTAATCCGGCAGTGTAGACACTGTGGAAAGAGCGTTCTTGTGACGGGCCGCAGGCGTAGTATCCAGTAGTGCTGTCGACATTCGTTCTCAGTCGCCTCGACTCCCGTGTGATGCCTCGTTCTATGCATCGCTATGATCCACAACTTCACTGTGTGATGATTTCTATCTAGTATCATCGGGTTTTTAGATGGCGTTGATAGTTGCTCCGCGGCGTTAATACGACTACGGACTCGGAGGGCTCTCTCTGCACACTCGATGCTCAGCTGCTTGAGGCGACTGTTTCGGGTAAACGACTTCCCGTCTTTAATGCTTTCTACTTCATTTGGGAAAGATTCTTCTTGGACTGTTCTCATGAATAGGTCTTCAGCTTTCCTGATAAGTTCCGCGGAGACCGGACGAACCTCCAAAGTTTCTTCGAGCTCTACTCTTATTTTCTGGCGTGTTTTCAGCTTCTTGTTCGTCCTTTTCCAGTCTGGGTCTTTTAACGCGCTTTTCTTAGTCCTTTTATAGTTGACTCGTTGTGTATTGGCTCGACAGAGTTCTATAAACTGTAGCACTCGAGCCGTCGTGTAGCGGAGTCTGTTCCAGCTGGAGTACCGTGTGCAGTCTGGTAACCCTTCTTTGAGTCGCGGCTGTTTACGATCGGTGACGTGATGAGTTTTTTCTTCGCCTGTAGGTTCGGTTGACGACGACAAGGCGGACGTTTCCGTGGGCCAGGTGGACTCCGGATGATAAGGAAATTCAGGACCTGTGTACTATCTGTGACCACTGCTGAATCCCGCTGGTACGTCCCGCGCCGCGTCGTCGGCTACGTTTAGCCTGGTTGGGACCCATCGCCATTCGCTGACCGTCGAAGAATCTTCAATTGCCGCTAGCTGCTAGCTAGCCGCTGTTAGGTGAAAATACTAATATAACTTATTGAAATTTTGGATATGCTAATATATCGATGACAATCATTATATTCTAGCTAAAAATAGATTGAGTGTTCATTAAACTTACGAGTACTTATCTGATCGCTTTTCTAAGCTTACGTAGTTCACGTCTAGATATTTTCTTTTTATTTCTAGTTTTATTCCCCATTTTATATCTACACTACACTGCTATACAGTAAAAACACTTCCAACGTTGTTAGAGTACTAACTAAACTAATCTAATAAAATAATCAATAATAATCTATACTAATAGATAAAACTGAAGAGTTTGTTTGTTTGAACGCGCTAATCTCATGAACCACTGGTTCAAATTTAAAAATTCTTTTTGCGTTGGATAGTCCATTTACTGAGGAAGAATTTAAGCTATATAACATCACGCTACGACTAATAGGGGCTGAGTAATAATAAGAAATGTTACAAAAACGGGAAAAAATAATCTTTTTTGAGAGCTTCCGTTGCGTCCTTTATTATTTCTCTTCTCAAGACATTTTTTAATTATAGTTCCACTTTTAAAGTAAATATAACATAACTCTTTTACTGTAAATTTTCGAAAAAAAATCTCAGTAATATGTTGAACGACCCAAGAATCAAACCTGAGACCCCTTGCTCGGCAGTAACGCTTGGTACCACTGGACCAACGAGGCGAAAATATTTAAGTACGTTTTTCCCTCAAATTAACGCGGGTGAAACCGCGGGGCACAGTTAGTACTAAATAAAATTATCCAATCTATTTCTCAAACCACACTATCCATTCTCTGAGGATAAAGAGGTTCACTGGCGCTCGAATTCCTAAGAGACAAGACCGGACCCTATACATCGGTTTTCACACAAGAGGAAAAGAAGACGTTGATAGACAAGGGATACGGCACCGGACAGGGATCGAGCGTCATGACTATCCACGAGGCACAGGGACAGACACGCGAGGCAGTCATCATCGTCCAGACAAAGACTAGGAGGCTGCGGATTCATGACAGTGTTCCGCATGCTGTGGTCGCGGTGACCAGGCACACAAAGACCTGTGTCTACTACACCGACGACGGTGGTGATGCAATCGGTCGTTTTGTCGGCCTCGGTGGAGGCCACAACAAAGGAAATACTCGAGCACACCCTCAAGATGGCTATACATAAAAGAGACACCTGACACCGCCGTCATTGAGGATGTGCTCGAACAGCTTCCCTCGGGGGATGGCTGCGGCAGAGTCTCCAATAAATAATACAAAAATAAAGAGCCCAAATGTAAATGTAGACATGCCGTAAAAATGTGGTGGCTGGTATGTATGTACTAACAAGCAATGAAATAATAGATTATATTAGATCAAGGAATAAACGCATGTACATAGAAAATAAGAAACATGATGTAAATAGATGTAAGAAAAAAAAAGACAAAATTAAATTATATATATATATATATATATATATATATATATATATATATATATATATATATATATATATATATATATATATATATATATATATATATATATATATATATATATATATAATTTAATTTTGTCTTTTTAGGAATAAACGCATGTACATAGAAAATAAGAAACATGATGTAAATAGATGTAAGAAAAAAAAAGACAAAATTAAATTATATATATATATATATATATATATATATATATATATATATATATATATATATATATATATATATATATATATATATATATATATGTATATATATATGTATATATATATATATATATAATATATATGTTTGTGTGTGTATATGTATATATATGTATGTGTGTATATTTTTATATGTAAATTATATTTGTAAATAAAGATTATGTTTATTAAAAATTATTATATGTATGTAAATATGATTATATGTATAAAAAAAAATTATAATAATAATAAATAAATAATGGTCAGTGTACGGACTCGCGTCATAGAGATCCTGACAATAAGTCTAGCTAATGTAAGTCTAAAATAGTACGCATGAAACTATATTAACAATCTTATACATTTAATTAAAAAAAGGCACGGGCAAATATAAGCCCGTGGATATTTTTGTTATAAAAAAAAAATCCAATCTTTAGAGGGGGGGGGGGACGCCGCCAGACAGCAGAGATACAGGTCCTACTTCGATGACGCCTCGCAGGCAACTAAAGTAGGGATGGGCAAAAATAATCGATATATCGAAATATCGATATTTTTTTAGAAAATAATCGATAAATATCGGCGATATTTTTAATTTTGAAATATCGATAATTTATATTTATCTCCGAATATCGGATTCGATATTTTTTTGATAAAAAATAAATATTATTTTTAAGTTTTCAAAATTCTTTTCGTATCGAAATACTGTTGTCGAAGGATAATGTTGATACTGGACGCCGGATGACCTTTTTTTTTTTTTTTTTTTAGGTATTCGGATAGGCTACGAAGGATGATGTTGTTACTGGACGCCGGATGACCTTTTTTTTTTTTTTTTTTTTTTAGGTATTCGGATAGGGTACGAAGGATAATGTTGTTACTGGACGCCGGATGACTTTTTTTTTTTTTTTTTTTAGGTATTCGGATAGGGTACGAAGAATAATGTTGTTACTGGACGCCGGATGACCTTTTTTTTTTTTTTTTTTTTAGGTAATCGCATTTTGAGATAAAAATATCGATTTATCGAAATATCGATATTTTTTGCTCAGTATGTATCGATATTTCTGAAAATATCGATACGATATATATCGATATATTTTATACATTTTCCCATCCCTAAACTAAAGCGAGGCGCGCGGGCCGTTTTCTTATATAATTTAAATATTTAATATTTAAAAAAAATAGAAACATTTATTTAAAAAAGTAACCGTTAAATGTTCTACTAAAAGTTATTACCTATTTTTACATGTGAATATTGTAACTTAAAATCTGATATTCTTCAAATAAAACAAGAAAAATAATCAAAAACATCCTTTCTTTGTGATTTTTTTTTATCGAGTCAAGTTACAATTATCGTGTTTTGAACCGTTGAATAATCAAGAACGTTTGTTAAACTACAACATATATTTTTAACGGATCAAAAAAATGAATATTACTATGTTTAAAACTCTATCAAAAACAGGTGATTTGGGATATACTGGCCTTAATTCTTAATGGGGGAAGGAATTTGCCCCGTAAGCACATTTATAGACTATTATTAGTTATACGTTTTATATATTTATATCAGTTACTAAAAAAAAATGAATATTTTGTCATTTAAAAAAATAAATCTGTTGATATTACTTCATAAAAGTATAAAAAATAATTCAGAAAATATATGCAATGGATTTTATCCACATTATGTACTCGCTGTTTAGTACCTTGTGAACTCGAAGAAAGTTTGAAGATTATTTTAATTGCAAACCTGTAATTATTTCATTATTTCCATTAGCTTTTTAAATATTGTAATTATTTTAATATAATAAATCGATATAATGTAACAATAAACAAAACTGTAAGTATTTATTAGATTACTAATATTTTAAGAAAATCTTTTTGTTTTATGAGATAATTTAGATTTATGCAATAAGTAAAAAGTTTTATAAAAAAAAGTAACAAATCAACAAGGTATCGTTTTTTAAAAGTGTTATGCAATTTAAATTGTTAAATTTATGTCGACCTAAAATTATATTTCCAAGTATAGAAATACACATTAATGCATGCAAGCACCTCGATTACGATAAACTATAACTTTTTTTTTGTGTCGCAGGGGAGTCCATTTATGGATGATATCCAGGTCGCCCGGGTAGGCAGTCCTAGACCTATGTCAGACTCGGCACTTTGGGAGTGCAATACCTTACTAAACCCCTGCGGGAGCCTTCAGTCGCTTTAATTGGAGGATCCCGGATCTGCAGGCAACAGAATCCCTCCAGCGACAGGCTGGCCTCGCCGAAAAGGCCAGACTTCTCCTCCATGGGGACTGTCCGGATCACCTCTGAACAGTCCCGACGACGCCATGTCTAGCAGGACCGGGTTCCCATCCCGGCCCGACACGGGCACAGGGGCGTTATTTGAGGCGCATTAAGCAGCACCTCCTACGCACCCCCAACGATAAACTATAACTTGAGTAGAATCTTGACGGCCTAAATAAACATTCATCGCGAGTTAAGTAATTGCAAATCGATTAAATCTGCGCTAGTTTCAGCGACAGCTAGTTGATGTCGATTGATCATTTGTTACTTTACTTTGTAACATCTGACGCCAGATCACTTGTGGTGACACACAAGTGGTGATGTTCTTACATATTAATGTCACATAAATTATCGGTAAAATTTATTTTTTAGCAAATTTTATGAAATTTTTTTTTTCGTTTCATATCTAACATAAAGACGTAACTTTTGCTATAACCTTTACCTAATTAGCAAGCTATTTCATCGTAAATGTTTGCAACAGATTGCAGGTGATGTTAACTACAGATTGGACACGAAATTCTCGTTCATTCCAGCTCTATTTGGTTCCAATACCCTGACGATGTGACCTAATTAGCGTCGCGTTGCGAGTGACACAGCCCTTGTTGATAGAAACACTTGACTCTGTTTTATGTCAAACACCGACATGTAAAGCTATTAATTTGTGTATTTATTGAATAAACCATATGTATTGAAGTTAAAATTATTGAAGCATTAAATAAATCGTGTAAACGTTGATACAATTTTGATTTAGTTTTAAAATTATCACCTTTTTGATAATACTGACTTACATTAATGAGAGATAAGTAATCTACATTCACACCAATATTCTTTACTATTTAAAACACTAACTAACAAAAATAAATAATATCGAAAAACAATTTATAAGAACTTCGTCGAATGAAAACGTTTAGTAAAAATGTTTCATATTTTAATTATAGTATAATCGTTACCAAACAACCGATGCCTGAGAAGCTTCATAATCTTAAGTTGGCGTTATTAAAGTTCCTTTCGTCAGCGTGACTTTACATTCAAGTTGGGCATTAGTACAGCGTTTAATATAAATTTAACGAGCTGTTCGACTTTAGCAACTTTAATTTATAAATTTAAATTTTCCGATATTTATCGTTAGTATAACCCTAATTTTTAAGTTTGTGCACGATAATAAAATTATTAAAAATATAAAAAATAAAACAATTATTAATTATATATGAGCAATGATATGTTACATCTTTTTGTTCATTTTTTGCTCGAGCAGTTATAAAATATATTAATTTAGTTACGATTCAATTTGTAAAATAAGAAAACCTTTAGGGTGAAAGCATCACAATTATTATATATTTTCAGACTTTTGAAACTCGTAATCACAAATTACACAACTTAATTGTATCGTCTATAAAATTGTTCGCGGTTATTAAAAGTTCGCCCCTTAATTGTGAATCCAAAGCCAAATCCTTATTACAGTTTAGAGCTGCGGGAACTCAACGGAAAGGTCACTAAGTCCCATTTACGTCGTTCCCTATTATCCTTTCAGAACATATTGCCATTATTAGATGACCTTTAATGGGAATCACCTCTCAATGGTTAGGTCGACTATAAGTTATTGCTATTAATATTGTACAAAGAGGTCGTTTTCGTTTAATGACACACATATAGTTCCACATATCTTGTCATATTCTCGTTTATATTTCATGGACTGCAATTTAATAATGTGGCTATAAAGATTACCCTCGACATTACATTGCATTTATTACGATTTTACACGACCAGAAGCGTAACACATTATACATGTCTATGTCGAGTTAAAAAAAATACATGCAAAAAATGAAAATGAAAATGAAAACATTTATTTCGTCATAAGGTGATTACAAAAAAAAACATTTAGAAAAAATACGTCAAATTATTACAATTTAACCATAGGCTTTATTGAATATTACAATAAATAACTTAATCTAATGTCCCTAGTGTTGACCGAGAGGAAAAAAACCGGAGGAAAAAAACTATTGGTACTCTTTTTAAAAAATTGAACTTCACTATACAAAATAAATAAATAATGCACAATATGACCACGAAATGGTCAGGACAAAAATGAGACAGCCGGTCCTATATGCCAAAATCACCACATGCCACCTGCTTACATTATTGTATAACGATATCTAATGACAAGGTACATAGGTATTGATACCCTGGCCGAGTGATACTCAATCCTATGCCTTTTCATCATTTAGAAAATCATTTATGTCATAATAAACTTTCCGACAAAAAGTTCGTTTAATAGTCTTTTTAAACTTCTGTAAAGGCAGATATTGAACCACAACCGGTATTTTATTGTAAATTAAAATGGACATTCCGAAAAGGAACGACTTTTTTACTAAGCCGGCATTTAGGAGACGCAAGTTTGTGGCCGTTCCTGAGTATTTCATTGTGCAAGACATTATCATTACCTACGGCTAACAAACAAATGCCTATTTTATGATATACATTATAATGGTTTTCATAAATATACTGCGATGCAAAGGTCATAATATTGATCTCTTTAAACTTCTCCCTCAGGGATTCTTTACATTTAATTTTAGTTATATAAAAGTTAGCCCTTTTCTGCATAAATAAAATAGTATTAATATTCACCGCATTGCCCCATAGCAAAATGCCATAGGACATTATACTATGGAAGTAGCTAAAATGCACTAATCTAGCTGTGTCGACATCCGTTACTAGACGTATCCTTTTAACCGCATATGCTGCAGAACTTATCCGCCAATCGACAGATATGGGGTCCCCAGTGCAACTTTGATCAATGATGATTCCAAAAAAAAAAAAACGTTGAACGAACTAAATTAGTTTATCACCATTGAGTTCTGGTTGCATATCGACTTCTCTTACATTAAAATTACATAAAAACAATATCAAAATAAATATTAATATCATTTTTTTTTATTAGAATAGATTTTAAAATACTTTTGAGTCGTCTTTTTACAAAGCATATAATATTATTTGATTAATAAAGTGAATGTGACAACCGTTCTGGTGTAATGGTGCGAGTAGTCGCCTCAACGCTTGTCGATGATCGCGGTTCGATTCTCGCTCGGGGTAGATATTTATATTTGTGCAAATATATGTTTCTGGTCTGGCTCTATATCCCCTCGGTACCTCGGAGAGCTCGTAAAGCCGGCGGTCCCTGATGTTATCACAGAGACCTGGTAACGATAGTTACTCATGGTAGAGAAATTATGCGCCATTCCGCAGTGAAACAACGTGGTGGATTAAGCTCTAACTATTCTACTACCTATATGGAGAAGAAGCCTTTGTCCAGAAATAAGACGTTTATAGGCTGATTCGGTTTAGTTCAGTTCCGATAGAAAGAAGCTACCATCGATGCGAAAGGTAGATTCTGCTGAGTAGAATAGGCAAGAAACTCAATAGTTCCTCTTTTATAAACCGTCAATACATTACTCAACCTTCATAAACATAGTTATCTGTCATCCACGAAAGCCATAAAAAATCCACAAGTCACAAAATTTTGGAAATTGTAATTATATATTTATAGTATATTATTATTTTAAAACAAAATATCATATTTGTTGAGTAGATACTACTCGTATAAGCGTAAATTACTAATGATTGTTACTGTTTATAAACATTAGTCAAGTTAAATTGAAACCTAAACTGACTTGACACATTATATTGATACAAATAATATAATATAATATAATAATAATATAATGATATAGATGACGTTATTAAATCTAAAGTTATAAAATACACGAAAATGTCACAGCTTATTTACGTTTCATCGAGTCTGAAAGCGTGTAAATATTAATTAATGTCTTAATTGGCCTTTGTGACTTCGAAATATTTTTTTATTCCATTGCAACAATAACGGCAATACGACTTAAGCTTAATGAACAACTTCATTAATTTCAGACCCCTCAGATGTCACAAAAGTTACCCCTCATTTTCGTAGACGATTAGCGGAAGAGTCGAGAATTAGATTAAAATTTCTTTATTTTTGAAATTTCCCTTTTCTTTTATTGTTAAAGATCTTAATTTATTCAAATATTATTAAGTGTAAGACTTACTTTTTAATGAAATTCCAGAACTTTCAATGCCTGTTTTAGTAAATAATTAATACAAAAGTAATGAAAAATTTATTACTTACTACAACAAGCATTTATAATACTAAGACCCAGTTTCACCACTTGCTTTTAAGTTCCGGCTAACCTAACTGCCACTTTTTTGACAGGTAATTGTATGGGTTATCTGTCAAAATAAGTGCCAGTTAGGTTATCCGGAACTTAATAACAAGTGGTGAAACTGGCCTTTATTCAAGTGTAAGTAGAAATATCTGATTATTATCATTTTTTTAATAACTTTGTAGGTACTAATTAATTTAACTTTCTTTTAATTTAATTCATAAAAGAAAGTTTCACGAAAATAACTTGTTTACTTGTTTATGGAAAATTAAAATTAAAATATAAACAAAATTTTAACAGACGCTTTTAATACGAGGCTCTATCAAATAATGCATGTAATATCGAAAGCCGCACTGTCTACATAAACGAACATTTAAACTTGCAATTTTAAAAGGATTTTAACCTAAAAATGCTAACAAGAAAATAAAACATCTATTATGCATGTTATGAAGACTTTGTTTCCACTTTAACCGAATATCATCATTGAATAAACAATTTCTTAAATATGAAATTCGAAAACAATTTGGTAAGTATTAGCAACACTATGTATTCATAGCATTACTTCTTAAACATAAAAAAAAAAATAAGTTTGTGTAGCTCATTATATGCAATTGTCAAAGTAATTTACTTTTAAATCTACATGCTATAGAGGTAACAACAAATTCATGCAATAACGATGAAAGATAACAATACAAGCGGTTGTTTACGTAAACGTATCAGCTCATATCTTTGATGACGAGATCTTCACAACAAGCTATTTGTCAAATTTTCTCCACATACATACAAGAACACAAACTTCATACCATTTTAGGTTGACCTATCAACAAACTTGTGATACCGCTAAGTTATAATATACCAAGAAAGATGAAGAAGGTCGAGATAATTTGGTCATTAGACAGATTGAGAATATCTGTACTCATGTTTAATGCACGATATCATCATCGTAATATCCACCACAATATAGTTTATTGTAATATAGTATCTATTTTTAACTCAATAAGAATCGTTTTGATTCATAAAAATACCATTATTATATTATTTATTCCTCTGACTATTCGTGAAATATTGCAAAGAATAAATGAACATCTATTTGCGCCGGTTCATGGTATTTGTAAAAAGTTAGCGAAAGTTTTGTTTAAAGTTTATAACTATTACTAGACTGAATGTAGAAAACTCACTGTAGTCTATGTCTATTTTTTATCGATGTTATATTTGGTATGTAAGAAGAAATGAAGACAAACATGATGAAGTTATTATATTTGCTTATATATATACCAGTTGCACCAGACCCCAAGGACAGAAGATTATTATAACGTTTTATTGCCAATTCGATATCAATTTAAGAACGATATATAATTCAATTTGTATTAATCGTACTAAAAATTATACTGACATATTAATCAAACTCAAATATAATGGAAAAAGATAAATCATATTTGATTGGTTGCTATAAATTCGACATGCATCTAGCATTTAACAAATGCATGCGTGGCATGCACGTTTGTACTCTGATAAAAAGTTTATTATTAGGAAATATTTTAATTCTTTAAATAGTAATTTCAAAATTAGTTAATCATCAAATAAACTGGAGATAGAACTTCATCCATCTAATTTCGACGAATATTTCGGTGAATCCCATAAGGTATTAAATCCGATGGGTTACTTTAGCAATTGCTTTGTTAACGGAGCCATCGCAGTAAATTCAGCTCTGCGTCCTATCCGGGTATTCTCTTTACCACTTGTATTGCCAATTACGTTAAACATAAACTAATGTTACGACTCAGTTTTACTACGAATATGTTAGCACAAATTAGTGAATAATACTGTACATGAGATTGTTTTATTCATATAATAAAGAAGTTTAGTCAAGCTTTTTAGGTACGTAAACATATGTTATTGAAATTAATAGCAAAGACCAACTGGTCTTTCCGCTTATTAGCCGGTTTAAATGGTCAATGAATGCGTAACGGTTTTAGTCTCAAAGGAAATAAACAGGATAAGCTTAAAGTAACAGTATAATTAATAAAAAGTACGATGACGATATAAAACATATTTCTGAAATAGGATTATGTATTCATAGTTTGAAGACTAACGGTATACACAAACGAATAGTGCACACATTCGTGTTGCATACCAGTTATTTTCATTCACAATTCGTTGCCAAAAAAATTCGTAGTCATTTTACCTTTTGTAGAAGTTCAAGTGGAATTAAATTTTAGTACGATAAAGTTGTTGGTAGGCACAGCAAGTGTGACTCGGCATTTTATTTTTAAACACTCGTTTGAAGGTTCGGCTTTTTTCTTTATTTAGAAAACTACGTTGTTATAACAAGTGGACGGGCAGAGACAGTTTTAATTATTGGACGTAATGGAGGACTACTGGCTATAAAAGAGGCGAAGCTTAGACGTCGCGGCGTTACATTTTTTAGAATGGAACAAAATTTAAGATTTTTGAGTGACAATAATTTTACTACTCTCTCTACTCTTTTGTACTCTAAGTACACGTTTTAATGGTGTTTCTAAAACAAAATTAAAAAAAACTCTTTTATTTTGAAAAAAAAAATCGTCATTTTCACAAAGATTATAATTTTTTTCCGTAAATTTTACAAGAATTATCATTTATGTATGGTTTGTTTCGTATTGACTAACGTTTTATAAGATTAATTTACAAAATGAGCATATATAGATTATAATAAAATACTTATTTTTTAACTTAATACCCACAATTAAACTAAACGGTTCATAGAGTTGCACTTTTCACCTATGTGAAAGTCTTTAAAAATTAAAAATCTTTCCGTAGCTGCTTTGGCGATCGTCCAAAACTCACTAATGGAATTTCGTCCGTCTGTGACCGAACTCTTCACGACCATCGACTGTAGAGTGCTCGAATGTAAAAATTATGCACCAATTTCACGAAAATATCCTTTTACTAAGAAGCACCCTTAAACGCATATGTTATGGTGGAACACTGCCAACCATTTATGGGACATTGAAAGAATATTATTAATTTCTTAGACTCGATAGCTTAGCGAGTCGTGTGTTTCTTTTAAATTTTCGTTAAGAACCGTTGCGAATCCAATATTAAAAAGAATCGGGAAAACATGTTTTTATTATACGAGTTTGAATGTTATCAAAGAATGCGCCTTGTTTTTGTAGCAAGTTTACACACATATTTATATGGTTATATATAAGTATATTTTAATTCAAGTAAGAGAAAAATAGTGGTTTAAGCAAAATTATTTACAAGATTATCACTTAAGGATGTGACAATAAAAGAAATAGTAGGTAAATAATCGTAGATAAAAATCTCGATAATATTTTGTGAAGGGAATGTTTAATATTGTGTAATTAAAGGCTTATTCACTACAAAATGTATGATAATAACAAGTAATATGAAATCAAAAAACAAAAACATCGTAACTGCTTCGACGCGCTGTGTTTATGTTTTAATTTTCAGCGAAGCGGAGGTCTGCATAAAGAAAATGATGCTCGTTAAATTTTCAATCTCCTAGAGCCAGGCTAATGACAGCCCGAGTCATTACATGAACCTTTATATAGTCTGTTACTGCCGTGACAGATTATAAAAACGTCACTTCTCAATATTTATATTTATTTATAGTTTAATCTCCGTTGCGATTTTGATTTTTCCAGTTAAGGTCTAATAAGTCAGAATTTCGTTTGTGTGGATAATTACTCGATTTATGATAAAGTTCAGATAGTTATTTGACATTAACGGTATCCAATAGATAAAACTTTTTGATATGTTATTTCTGTTCCACCATCAAACTCGACTTTATCTGTCTGATATTTCTATGCAACCTGAAAAACTAAAAAGTTGTATTTTCTTAGTTGCTGCTGATAAAGCTATCTGATAGTTTATCAGTAACGTATGTACGAGATAAACTTTATCAACAATCAATGAAATTGGCCTTAAGTTGGATAAAATTAACGTCAAGTTTTCGTAATATTGTTATTTCGGTTCAAATATCCCTAATCGCTTATAAATATTCGGCATTGTCATATCTTTTAATGGCACGAAATCAAGACGATATTGGCATATTTTCTTTAATATAATATGCATGTTGTGTTTTTAAAGAACACGATAAAAATCCCTGTAATTATTATTTTCCTCTTAATATGTAAATAACATTCTTATGATAATAAATAATTTATTTTAATTATAGCACTTATTAATGTATTAGACTACAGCTATAGTTTATTCATAATTTTGTCAGTTTAAAAAAGAAATATCGTGCATTTAAGCGGTAATTAGAAAAGATGAAAAAGCTTCTCTTTAAAGTTTTAGCATAAAGTAAAAAACTGACTAATCTTTTACAAGACTTTTAGGTAAAGTCGTAACAGTGCACCAATGAATAAAAAAAATTAAAAAAAAATTTCTAATAAGAATACTATAAATAATATGACAGTAAAATGTTGTTATTATTACATTTTTTGAAGTTGCTCTCTCGGTCCCTTAAAGCTGTAAAATAACGTAACTTGAAATTTAATCTTTGTAGCAGTGATGTGATTTATAAATAATATCATATCGGTTTCTGATTACGGTTACGGATATAAATATATTTCGGATTGTCAGTTACTTTTGGATAATTTCGGTTACGGATATTAGATATTTAAGGAATTGTCCAAGTAAAATATAATAGTTAATGAATAAATTATAGTAAATGATTTGACTTATTTATTGATTATCATTTGGTACTACAATGCCGTGTAAGAGTATTGTCAAAAGTTCTCTTAATGCAACATATATATGATGCTTGGGAGATGTCACAGAATGCTATTGGTGTTCTTTGGGACGTATCAAAGGCATTTGATTGCGTAGACCACGGGATTTTATTAAAGTAAACTAGAATATTACGGTGTTAATGGTAAAGCTCTTGATCTCATTGCTTCATATCTATCTAATAGAATTCAACACGTATTAATAAACGGAACGAAATCTTCTGGATCTTTGCTAAAAATGGGCGTTCCACAAGGATCAATTCTAGGTCCTTTTCTTTTTTTAATATATATATATATATATAAATGATTTGCCATTTTATGTTAAGGATATTTGTGATATAGTGCTATTTTCAGATGACACATCGCTTATATTTAAAGTTGATAGAAAAAAAGTAAATTATGAACACGTGAGTTCTTTCAGTTCTTTGTCTCGAATTCAAGATTGGCTTAAAACAAACAACTTCGTTTTGTACGCCAAAAAAAAACAAGTGCGTTGTATTTTCGTTGCCTAATGTTAAACATCCCAATTATAATTTAGAAATAAATAACGAAAGGCTTATTGTTAATGAGATTTAATATAGATTTAATATAGATAGATATTGTTATTGTTAATTAGAGTATTCTAAGGGATAAATTTGGACTCAAAACATCAGTGGAATTCCCATTTGTCATCCTTGAATGGTAGACTCAGCTCCGCAGCATTCGCAGTTAGAAAAGTGCGACAAGTGACCGACGTTGCTACTGCACGTTTAATATATTTTAGCTATTTCCATAGTATTATGTCTTACGGTTTATTATTGTGGAGTAATGCTAATTGTAACTACAAGCTTCCGACTGCGCAAAGTAAACGTCTATTTTCTGGGTATGTGGTATGGGTGTATTCGCATGTATAATAAAATCCCACAAACAATTTTGGAATTGTCTTATAATAAATTTAAAGATTTTGTTAAAAAAAATAGATAAAGCGTATTATTCCGTGCAGGATTACTTAGTCGATAAAGATGTGTGGACTTAGTGGCGCTGTATTTCATGCAAGATATTACTAATTTTGTACTAAAACACAGTTTATATATTATTTTCAAAAGAGTAACTGAGGAGTTTCATGCCGATTCTTCTCTGCAGAATCTACATTCCGAATCGGTGGTAGCTTTACTATTATAAAATAATAATCACTCTAAAGTGTTAATTTGTAAAATGACGATTCGAAGGTGGGGCCTATTTGAATAAAGTTGTTTTTGATTTTGATTTTGCAATGTGATTCCACAAAGACTAACAAGAGATGAGAAATATTATATATACAAGGGAAGCACGTGGCTATTATATCAACTAGACCGGAAAAATATAAAAAAGAATAGTTTTAGCATGTATTATTTAGACTCGCTCCTATCAGATAATTAATTCCCGTTACAGTTACGATTACTGAGCTTCATTACCTATATCCGTACTTTATAGGTAATAAAATAATTGTATTAATTTGTAGATAATTTCTTCTACAAATAATGAAACACACTATGTTAACATATCTTAGAGTTTTGTAAACAAATTATACAATTTAAATCAATCGTTTATTTACATAAGTTCGTGAAAATCAAATGTCAAAGAATAGTTGCTTTCATCAAAGAGTGATTTTTTTTTCATCAAAATATAAAATAAATATGCTTATGTAAACGTCTTTATTTATTAGAGCAATAATTATAAAAAAGGTTTTCCGTATGAAAATATAGTAGGTATTCGTAGGTATTTACATAAAATATTTTACAGTATTTATCAAAAAGTATCAGTAACAAGACTTATGTACGCAATATGCAAAAATACTTGAAGAATTTTCGTGAAACGTCAAAGTGAGTTGAATTTAAAGTACAAAAATTTAAAATGAAAGAATTCTATTGTAATCAAAAACTACATTCCTAGGTAAAATGGCGGTTAAAATAAAAAAATACAATAAAATGTTATTATGTTGTAGAGCTGTTTTTGTAATAAAGTTTTAAATAAAACGTATATTCAATTTGATATACTCGTAGTTTGATTTACATCGTGACCGGACCAATATCCGAAAGTGTAATTTTTACATAATTTATATCCCACGCTCAGGTTCGCTCGACTTATTTTGAGGTATCCTCTGGGAACGTGTGATTTATGCGAACAAAAAGTATCGTTTTCGATATGGGAAAATAGGTAAATCATACCTGTGTCTTGTCCAGGGACGTTTCCTTAACCGGTTAAATTACAGTATCTGAAGAAAGTGGTATGACATTTATCTCCTTTTTGTACTTAATAGCAATTTCTAAAACTTAGGTATAGATAGTGTTAAATCTTATTTATTAGGGAAATTTTTAATTATCATCCAATGAACATAATAATAGATTTATTTTTTAATTTATAACATTAAAATATTCACTTTAAGTTTTAGCGAAATATGTAGCATTTTAGATACTTGATATTCCAACTACTTTTAGTTATTTCGATGAATCCATTGACTGTAATATCGTAAATAATGTCATCCAAAAACGACATCATATCATCCAATAGCAACGAAATAGAAACTCGTCGATCTGAAAATTCTCAATGAATAAAATAACACTAACTTTCGTTCGGGACAATTTGCTTTAGAATCCGTAACGCCCTTCGGTCTAATAGTACGTCTTCGTAACTAATTTGTGACGACAACCCGCGTCCCCTACGAATAACTAGCAAACGAGATGTTGAAAATACAGTATATATTAGTACTTATAAATCAAGTGTATGCAGATTTTATTGCAAGACAAGATCCTTTATTGCTTGTAATACAATGGCTAGATTAGTTAAAGATATATTATTTGTTATCTATACTTACTAAGCATATAATAATTTACTAATCTTTACATAGTTATTTAAGATTTAGTTTTTTTTATAATAAATCATTTATAGACATACAATATCATAGCCTTATTAAAATAATAAGTATATATAATAATGAAAATGTAATATTGTAAATCATATCATATTGTATGATTTAAATCGATATCGATAAATTATTTACCTATACAATTAATTTAATTGAACTTTGTTAATTGGCTACTGAATTATTACTGTTAGGAAAATTATCGAAAATTTATTATCAAAACTAAATAAGGAACGAACGAGAATGTTTTACGAGTATCTATTTCTATACAATTATAAGTAGGCAAGTATGTACACAACGTACTTGGTTAGAATCTTAGCGAGGGTATATTCAATAAGACCCTAATTTTCTACAATGAAACCTATTCTTCTTTGTATAGACCATGGGTCGAGGGGTACAATACTAATGGTAATTACCGCAAGCTGCTCCCGAGGGGCTAATGGCGTGATAATGTGTTGTCTTTCATTGTGTTAACAAACTTGTAACGCGTAAGTTTAATTAAAGTAGAATAATTTAAGCGAAGCTTGGATACCACATCGGCAATTCAGCATGTATGAGATAGTAAATTTAATTATTATTAACAAGAAACATAACTTTTAGTAACGAAATATATAAGTACATACATGTACGAATATAAAATTTTAAATTTTTTGTAAATGTTGTACCTAAATGTTACCGTCAAAAAAACGATTTCATGTCAAACTAGTTTAAGCAAAAGTACCTTATGACCTCTAAAACATATCTATTAGTTTAACCGAAGAGGAGCTAATTTATTACGAGCGTGTTAGATCAATCTAGTTTGTGGCTGTGACCAAAATTATTGTATATCTTAGGAACTAAATGTTGTATATTCTTCGACACTGCGAAATTAGCAGCCTTAAAAACGCTGTCATGCTTGTCTGAAATTGAGTTTGGCTAATAACATATAATTATAATATTTTATTTAGTACTTTTTATAGTAATATAGTATTTAACACTTATTGCACTTATGTAGAAATTTGTGTTACATAATGGTGGATTATTATTATAATCCGTGTTAAAAAATATAGGTACATAATATAAGTACATACGTAAATATAGGTACATACGTATTATAAACATATATAACAATATAATAATAAACGTTATGATTGTCTTTAGCATCTCTACATAATATATGAGATTTTACTACACCTATCTATGTATTTATATATACATATAGTGTATATATATATATATATATATATATATATATATATATATATATATATATATATATATATATACACATAGTATGTGTATTGTAATGTTTATTATGTTTCTTGCTATGAATAATAACTCACGTAGATTGCACGCACACGCTTTGTCACTCTCTTTGTACACTTTCCTACCGTTTATATTATCTATGTCCTATACCCAATGGGTGTCTGGAGGAGATAGTTCTTCTAGCGATACGGCCGCCTTTGTATATCTTTCTTTATTTGTAACATTGCTTTGTGGTTTACAGTAAAGAGTATTGTTATTAATATATAAGAGTATTGTTGACGACCGTTCTATTGTAGCGGTGCGAATAGTCGCCTGAACGCTGGCGGTCGCGGGTTCGATTTCAGCTCGGGGCAAATATTTGTTTCCGAACTGGGTGTATGTCGTCCTTGTGGGTTTCCCACCGTGCCTCGGAAAGCACGTAAAGCAGTCGTTCCTGGTTATTATCGTAGGCATCAGATAGCGACCGTTACTAAGCAAGAAAATATCCGCCAACCCGCAGTGAAGCAGCGTGGTGAATTAAGCTCCAACCCTTCTTCTCTATGGAGAAAAGGCCTTCGCTCAGCAGTGGGTTGCTTACAGGCAGATACAGGACAGTAAAGTACAAGAGTATTATGTTCATCTATAGGTAGGTTACGGGTAACCGCTTGCCATCAGGGGGACCGTACTCTTGTTTGCCACCATAGTGATATAAAAATTAAGAATAAAAGTGATAAAACAATATTATTAAGTCACACTAATTAGCGCTCATACATAGGCAGCTTGAGGCGTGGATTCGAATTCGAGTCAGGACTATTGTTACCCGACTGCGACAGAAGGAGGGTTATGTTTTTCGAGTGTATGTATGTATGTATGTATGTATGTATGTATGTATATCCATTTCTTTGGCACGCCCTACAGCCCAAACGGCTGGACGGTTTTTGACATATGAGGTGTCGTTGGATTTGTCTAAATTGTAGTAGTGACATAGGCTATATAAATTTTCAAAATGGCGCCCGCAAATGGTGGAATGAGGGGGGGGGGGGGAGTTGAATTTTTTTTTCTTACTGTAGCAATATGGATATCAAATGAAAGCTAGTAAATTGTTTTATTATTTTTAGTTTATAATAAGAGTATTTTACGCAGTCGGGTTTTTTGATTTTTTTAATCAAGCATACTTGTTTAATTGTAGTATTTAAAAATGAAACTTTTTATAGACTTGTAAATGCGCCTTACGACCGACGTGATGGCCCCGCGCAATCTAGATACAAAAAAAAACTAATGTGTAGTAATGCAACATTTATAGCTCACAAAAAAAAGGGATGGTATAAAAAATTTCTCATCATATTTTTTTTATTATTATTAAGGCTACCGCGTTAAAACTCTACTAAGTATCAAATTATGTACAATACATAATTTCAAAGTATCTATCGGATGACGAAATGTTGAGGTAATGAAAAAAGTTTTCTTATTAATGGGCTCGTATCAAAAGTGCCTCAGATTAAAACGATGAATAACCTTCGTTATAAAAGCAAATTCCTTGGCTTACAAAATACATTAATGTAGGCGGTACGTTAACGCTAAGGGTGCTTGCCCATTGAAGAGGAGCGAGGCTGCGGAGCAGAGAAATGAAGAAATATTAACCAATAGCCCTTGTCCACCTAAGCGGAGCGGAGATTTTTCGCAGTCCTATTGGTTAATATTTCACCATTTCTCCGCTCCGCTGCCTCGCTCCGCTTCGCTTCGCTTCAATGGACAGGCATCCTTACGCGCGTAAAATCAAGATGTCAAAAATTCTAAGAGCCGTATTGTTTATTGCAGCTATAAAAGGTGTATGTAAACATTATACTAGTAAGCTTCGATGGAAGCTTATCTTACATAGAACTTATGTAGGTATTAAGCTGATAACGTTATAAGGAAACTACGATAGAGTTGCTTTATTGTCTAAGGATTTCAAAAAAAAAAAAAAATAACAAAATAAAATACAAAATAACGTAGATATAAAAATATTATTTAGAAAAAGTTTTATATTTAAATCACAAAAAAAAAATATTTCTATAATCATAAAGATTGTTACTAACATCTATTAAACTTTCGCTTTATTAGATTTACTCCAAAGTAATTAATTTTATTATCAAAATAGTTGAGATATTAGGTATAATAAAGATAAAACTATGAAATATTCTTGATAATATCGTCTGACAATTTCAAAAGTTCAATAAACTTTTACCAAAGCAAATTCTGTTCAAAAACATTTTCAGTGTTCGCATTTTGCTATATTTTCAGAACTAAAGCGCTGACGTCGCAACGATGTGTCATCCAAGTGGCCAATGAAAAAGTTTTAACGTTCAAATATAATGTAGATAGTGTCCATTCCCCTCATCTTCGACGCCAAAAGCCATAATGTTCAGATTAAACTTATAAATGTGCTTAATTTCGAACACTCGCCATTGAATACATCAAATTTATTAGTTTCATAATAATTCTTACTGCATAAAAACCCAATTTTTTTAAACAAATATTTACCTCAATGGCCCTCAGATGGATGTGAATCCTGTGTCCTGTGTGGTGTCCAAACATCTATGCCACTACAACCACATCAGCCGTTACGTTCACTACTGAACGTAGGCCTTCCCTATCATCTCTTTGCCAATACTCGCCATGCTTATCAGGCGGGTTGCCGCTGGTGTCCATCACCATCCTGGTTGGTGTACAGTTGTTCGCAACACTATGGCCTTAGTCGCCTTTTACAATATCTCGGCAAGAAAGACGTCGGGACTATTCTTATCTGCCGGTCACCGTACGGCATCTCTACGGCCTATACAATATATTTGTCATATCCTGACGAGGAACTCGCGACGTTAGCGAATCAGCCACTGCACCAATGCATCGTTTTGTCGTCACTTTATTTACCTAAATATTAAAGTTATGAAAGCCTTATGCGGGATTTCTTTCTACAATAACATTAGTTTATAATATAATCAATATATATATAATTACAAATTTCCTTAATAAACAGCCGTTCAAACAAATAATAATTTAACGTATTGACACAATATTATATGAATTTATATACTACAAATAATAGTACTGTTTGTATAAATAGCGTCTCTTTATGTGTATGTGTGTACATATGTATTGATAAATAACATCGGAGTATTTATTTGTTAACATATTTGCTCCATTTTCTCACATGGAAATAATATCGAAAGCTTAAATAAACAAAACCAATTATTTTTTACCAACCCTCGCCATTCAAGCAGCGAGGTATCGTCAAATTGCTCGAAATGAAAGATCGGGTATTGTATTTCATATTACCAATTTCCCTCACGATTCCTTCAGGTTTATTCGAATCCGTATAAGGTACGTTTTTCAAATCAGCAGTATTGAAATAAGTATATACAATGTATTTTCGTAATTTGTCCGTCTTTTTATATTGTTGTAAATATTGATTAAAAATATATATAGGTAACGTATTAGACGCATTCATGCTAATCTACTGCTGTCTACGTTGATCATTAATACTTACATATACTTATCACATAAAAGAAGTAGGTAAGTATATTAAACGCAAAGTGATAATTCAAGTACAAGTCATAACAATTATTATTATACAGTCGACACCATGCCTTTATTACTCGTTGGCGGCGTAGCTCCCAGATTTTTTACTAAAAGTTTACACTTATAATAATCAACAACAAGGAAACAGTAATACTATCTAACACACGACTAGAATTTTTAAGTAGTACCTATTCTTTTTACTCTTCATAAATATATTTTATTTTATGTAAATAAATAATTTCATTTTCACTAATGTCATTTAAATAAATAGGTATTGGGTACCTATTACACATGTGTTACTATTTAGAATATTGGAACCAAATACACAAAGAGGAATAGTCAGCTATAGTTAGTATTAAATATTTTATATGAATCGAGAGGTAAAAGTAATCCTCCATTTGAAGATGAGATCCGAACCGATATTATCATTGTGAGGCCCACAAAAGAAAACCGTTCTTAATACACTATCGTATAGCTGCGGAATAATACGTACCTACATGTTCGAAAGCTCATATAAAAGAAACATTTCGTTTCATTTATTGATACAATGAATTATTTTTCCGTTTATCGAAATCGATAAAATAACTTTTGCCCTTGTAATTAATGAGTTATTATAATTAGTCAAAGACATAATATAGTAGCATAGTATCTTGTTTCATTCGCAAATATAAATATAAAGACTCACACTGATGGTAGTACTTTATATTATAATACGTTTTGTTTTTAATAGCTACGCATGAAAAGGTGTTTGACATTTGATATAGGTATCTTTGATAGTTCAGATCCAACATTCCAATTTCCAACTATGCTCATGGCCTACGCAGATTAATCATGAATTTCGTATACCCTTTGAAACAAAAGCGTAATACCTACTAAAATCCAAGATAAAATATTCTACACGATATTGCCAAATAATTCTATTGTTGTTTCATAAGTTTGAAAAACCCCTCGAAATTTGTTTTCAGAATATTAATGAATGTAGGTAGGTACTTATAATATAAAAATTTAAGTACATAGTTCAAAGTTACATTTTGAAGCTTAAAACTTAGCCAAAATAACACATCTCGCTGAACTTACTTTACAACCGTTTGGTGTGGTGGTGCGAGTAGTAGCCTCAACGCTGGCGGTCGCGGGTTTGATTTCCGCTCGGGGCAGATATTTATATTGTGATAAAATTCAAAGTGGCTTGAATATGTATTTCAAATAATACAATAAGTGAAGTACTCGCCCTTACTTTTTGGTACAAAACAGCAAAAAAAAAAAACTAAATTTTCTTTTTTCTACAAAGTGAGATAAAATAATGATAAAGCGTGGTAGTCTCAAGTATTTATCGGTAGTCTAGCAATTTACAATAGCCAAATAAAAGATCGTTCAGAAATCGTATAAACTCGAACGTATAATCCATCGAAAGTGCAAACGTACACAAATATTTGTGTTTCATTTTGCGAGTTAACGATGTTTTTAATCCTCACTCTGACCGGCTATTATCGCTCGCTGATCGCAATGCAGCGAATGAACGGATTAAACTGAAGTTTCGTGAAATCGTGCGGTGTGTTTTATAATCCGAATGATTTAACGAAAATAATAACATTATATTTTGAAATTGTATTTGTGGGAGTTTTTGTAGTCAATATTTAGGTCTAAAAGTAACTATTATATTATATTAGGTCTTAAAGTAATCTAAAAGTAACTATAGGTGTTGCAGACATGAGACAATCGTCATCAAGAAGATCATCATCGGCTTACAATATGACGTAATAATATGTCAAATGAAAACTTAATTTATACTTTTTTGGATTTTATCATATTATTTATATCTACGGTAATTATTTACAGTCGTATAGGTATATAATATACCTACTAAAATCCAGGTGTTATTGTTACTTAGTTTTATAAATCTATATTTAATATAGAAATTACATAAAAACATTTCAGAGACATTCTAGGCATTTCATTATTTGTATAATAAAATACATTTTCAATACTTGCGTATTTCAAATATCCTTTCTATAAAAGCAGATCTGAATGTCCAGTCGCAAACGAGCGCATCCAATAAGAACTTCACGACGAGCATAGGACATGTGATATATTTTGTTATTCTAGAATTGAGTCGACTATTTCGCAGTTCGCACACTGTTTTTTAAATACATTTTTTGTGAGCGTTATTTACGTGGCATTTATTTGCATATCACATAGAATGTAGGTAACTCCTTCAATTTTTAGAATAGGGATATCTTAGAAATGGCGATTCTTAGTAAAAAAAAAGTACAAAGACCATTTATGTAGATAATTTTATGATCTACAATTTTTGTCTAGACTATATTTTTGATAAAACTTCCAATTGCGAGAAAAAAAAACGGAAATTGTGACCATTGACTTAGAATAACTTTTTTAAGACACATGGGATCGATGGGAACTCTTGTACCCGAGGTCTCTACCAAAATTCTGCTCTTTGTGAGTTTTTGTTAGTTGATCAGTGTTTTTATGTCTAATTTGACCGGACAAAATCAATTATTTAGTAATACAAATAAGTTTTTTTTTTCTTTTTTTAGGAGTTTTATTCTATTAAACTAGCCTCATTCATTCCAACAATGAATTTGTAAAGCGTACCTGGCAACAGGGTTACGAAAGATATTTATAGACTTTCTATTATCGTCAAACGTACCTTTTTTTTTAATTTTATTTTTTCTTGTTTCTAAACTCGACAGATTAGCTATTGAAGCACTGCTTTTCGCCTAGTACTGATTTTCTTCTTTTTCGATAAGTAGACTATTTATATTTTTTACCAGACCTACTGGTCCGGTAAAAAATCCATCTCTTTTGATCTAAACTCCTTTGATCTAAAGCAGGAACGTTAACAATTATAGAGATTGAATAGATACAAAACGTTTATTATAATTATGGTTAAACTTACACACATAACTGCCACAAGCGGGAATCGAACCCGTGACTGCTGGTCACGTTAAGGTGACGTGAGGCGATACGCACCACTACACCAGAACGGATGTCAAATAATCCCTACCTCCCTACGTATATTATAAACTAGCGGCCCGCCCCGGCTTCGCACGGGTATTTAACTAAAATTTTAAAAATTATAAATTTATATTTTTTATCACCTACATGCGCCATCTATCGTAATAAATAATGGTAGAATATCGTTTTTATATTTAGTGACATTTAACATAATAGTACCTATATTAATTGAAAATGTTGTTTATCTAAAATATTAAAACGATTTCTATTCCTATCCGACATATTTAGTAAACTTTTAAGTTTAACAAAATAATAACTCAAAAATAAGTTTTGTGAGTTTTTAAGATTCCTTAGACCAGATGGCGTTGGCGGCGTAGGTACCTATTTCTATTTTTTTAAATATTTATTTTTAAATTTAATTACAATGAAACAAAAACTAAATTATACTGTGAGTTATGTTTAATTTTTATGTATTAAAGTTATATACATTGGTTTTGTACTTTTTACGTGATACGTGAACACAGAAAAAAACGATAAGAGATGGCGCTGATACAAAAAAAACGCGCTATTAAAATTTATTCTTGATGATATATAGTGTATTAATAAAACGGAGGTTTTAACAGATTTACTATTTGTATAGATGTGAAATGAAAGTTTGTTTGTTACGCTTTCACGCGAAAACCACTTAACCGATCATCATGAAACTTTGTACACATATTCTTGGAAGTATTAGAAGTAACATAGGGTACTTTTTTTGGTCGTGATAATCAACATACATGCGGACGAAGCCGCGGGCAGAAGCTAGTTTAATAACAAAATAGAATTAATACTAAACTCCAATACGTGTAAGTATGTGTCCAATATGGACCTATGCCCTAATTATGGCATACATATTGCAGAATTGTGTTTGTACCTACCTACAAATATTTGTTTCATATTGAAGTTATTCTGGATTTGTACTGAGGGCTAAGGTGCTTGTAATTTCTGAAGTAAAAAATAAACTAATTTTAAATATTTAATGTAATTAATGTAATAAGAATCGCAAATGAGTACCTACACGATTCATTAGATTTCTTTCAGTGAGCTCGTGTATCACCCAAATATTGAAATTTTTGTATAGCCACTTTTTCAAATGTGTCAAAACTGTTTGGTGAATCCTCGGCTGTGTCGAAACTACTAAGATGCCGATCTTGCACCACTTTTTTTAAAATTGCATTAACTTCATCCGTATGAGGGCGACCAGAGCGAGCTGCATCTTTGACATCAAAATTCCCAGACTGAAAACGCTTTAACCAATTTTGTGCTACTATTACTACAATAAACGTCACAATTTTTTTTTTCGTTGCTTGAGTCGCATATTTCCTTTTTGTATAGTTTAGAGGTACGGAACACAATCTTGTGCTACAAAATGTGTCCCTGGAATAAGCTTAAAGATGGCGTTGCAGCACCAGAGGACCGTTTAACTTTCAATTACAAGTTTACAACACATTTACTATCTAATCTATGAGAATACTTGAAATGAAATTTACTTCCACTCAGCAAACTTCAAGTCAACTAAAACAATTAAATTCAGATCATTCCCTCCACTACATCTGCGCCCCAATCATTTAATGCTATTTTGTGGATACTTTTTGTGTCAAACAGCTATATAAGATTGTGCTCCTTATCTCTACCCTCTGATACTACTACTACTACTATACTTTTTTGTAATAAAACTTCAGAATATATCGAATTTCTTTGTTACGCTGCGTTCCCACTACGCCGGACCGACGAAATCGCCGGAAACCGGGTCCCGGAACGAGGTATTCACATTACACATGATCGAAAAAAAAAAAAAACTGGAGAGCCATTAAGTCCTCACTGTTGAATTCAGAGCAGACAATGGAAGACGAAATTGTCGTGTTATGATGGTTTCTTAATAGGAGGCTAAATAGACTAAAAATCAAACATTGGGTGCATCCTATTTTGCGGGAAAGATTTTTTATCTTTATAATCATCTTTGGTCTCATCCGACAGAACAGGTCTCTCTTGCACAATCGTAATTAAAGTTTCTGCGTTTATATCCATGCTACACGTCTTATACCATTAGAATGCGATCGCTGAAATGACCCGCTGGCGCGAAGGGAGCATGGGCGGGGCGAGCGGGGAACAGAGATGCCGACGCGGGCACGTTTATATTACTCCGGAACTCCGCAGTGGCAACGCCTGCAGCGAAAACACTGGATCCGGTGTTTTCCGGCCCCGGGTAGATGTGAACAGCTTCATATAAAATGTATGGCCTTTCCGGCAGTTTCACTGGTCTGGCGTAGTGGGAACAAAGTCTTAGGTTCACTTATATTGACAGACAGAAAAACAAATGAAAAATGGCGGGAAAGTGTTTTTTACTTTTTCTTTTTCTTAATATTCTATATTTCTTGATATTAAAGGCAGCCAGATACAAACAGTACAACCAAAGAGATTTTTCTTTAATTTTTATACATACAAAATGACTTTTTCCAGATTTATAGTAACTACCTACTGACTATTATAATCTTCTACGTTTCGGCAAATAATTTTTTATATAGTTGAAACTCATTTAATAGTAAGGAACCTAATTTGCGGAATTTTATTATAACACCTCAAGCTCCACAAGTCCACAGCCCCAAGAATCTGAATTCTGTCGGAGGTCTGGAAAAAACACAACACACAAACTCCCAAAAAACGACAAACATAAGTATGGCCTACAGTCCTTCACAAACATTTTTCATATGCTATGATCAAACCCGCGATCGTTAGCGCAACAACAAGTTGCTATGACGCTACCGCTCTAACGCATCCTCATTATACATATACACGTCTTGCCCAACTAAGGTTAAATTTATTTTTCGAAGTCAGAAAGTTATAATTTTCTCATTCTCTCATATACGGTTGTTACTGTGTTTGCCTTTTCTCGCTACGCTTGGCAGGAGGGCTGGCCAGCGCAGTGTATTGTGTAAGGATATGGCGAAGCTGCTGCCCATCACCACTCTAGTCACTCTAGTTTGCACCACTATGGCCTTAGTCACTTTTCACGACACCTCGTCAAGAAAAGGTCGGGACTATTCTCCTCTGCCGGTCACCTTATGGACAATATTTTATATTAATAATAAATAATTTTAGGTATAGGTACTTATCAAAATATAATTTAATTTATTGAAATGGTTTTGGCATTTAATTTGATAATGTTTCTTTTTGTTGTTAAAATATATCATATACCTATTAAAATATTATAATTAGTCAAATAAAAAAAAATCCAATTTATAAACATTAAGCACTCACAAAATTAATCAAATCAATAAAAAAACACTTTCATGATATAATTATTCTATATTCCTTAAGTTAAAGATATTTAATAGTTGTAATTCGGTTCAGGCGGGTGGTGCGGGGGGAAGGGAGGATGTCCAAACGGTGGAGGGCCGCGTGGAGGAAACTGAGGCCTGAAGGACGGAGGCGGAGGCCTCCAGGGTGGAGGGGGCCTTGCTCCAGGGGGAGGTGGAGGACCAAAGCCAGGGGGTCCAAATGGAGGGGGAGGAAAGTGATGGAATGGTGGCGGTGGTGGTGGAGGGCCTGGTGGTGGCGGAGGACCCGGTGGGGGCATTGAAGTAGGTGGTGGTGGTGGTGCAGCCATTGGAAGAGGGGGAGGCCTGGCGTTCATAGGAGGGCCAGGTGGGGGCATCGGGGATGGAGTAGGTGGAGGAGGAGGAGCCATTAGTATTGGGCCCATCATAGTGGGTGGTGCGTCGGCGAACAGCTGATGAGGACGATCCGCGTGTGATAGTGGGTTCTGTGCAGCTAGCAACCTGAAATTAAGTAAAAATTGTATTAATATTCTGGAACTTTTGTATATTCTTCGAGTAGCATTGCAAAAAAAAATTTAAAATAATTGACCCCACATCTCACAGCCTCCACTAGTGCCAAAAGGGCTGGTTCATTTTTTGCCCAGAGAATCAGAATTGCGATTCAATGGGGAAATGGTGTCAGTATTCTTGGCACCGTTCCACATGGATATGATTTATAGTTTTATAATTCCTTTAAGTTTTAAATAATTCATTTAAGTTTTGCATTGTAAATATGTATAATATTGTAAAACGTCAATTAAAAAAAAATGAAATAAATATGTCCACTTATATTTTGTCCACTTCCTTCTAGATCAACTTCTGTTGATTTCAGCCTAATAATGTTATTGTCAAATTGTCTAATGGTGATATGTTCATAAAATTTTTAATATCTTTTATAAAGATGTGAAGTACAAAATGTCTACGATTGAGACTAGAAATTTCCATGGTGCATAAAATATGGAAGTTTTATATTTTCATGTGGTTTTTTTACATTGATATTTTTAATCATATTATAAAAACATCACATAGATGACTGATTATAATATTATATAATGTGGCAAATGTAGAAATAGTTGTTTATTTATTAAAAAAAAATTATTGCATTTTTCTTAAATATATCTTCACACAATCCTTATCATCACAGGTTTTAAGTTTAAGGGATGACCTTTAGGAGTCGAGTTTCGAAAAATAACTTCTTAATAAGCCTTTTCATAACAAATACTTAGAATTTGGGTAGTTGATTCTTACAATTACCCAAACTTCATATTTTTATCTTATTAGTATTGGCTGTATAATTATGATAAAAATAAAAATTCTCTACATACTCATATGTGTATACTTTTGTAATTTTTAATTCTTACCTCTCAGCTGCTGAACCGTGTCTTTCTCCTTTAACATCTTTCTTAAAGGCATATGACACAGAAATAGGCCTGTTACACAAATATTGATTATTCATAGCCTCTATTGCTGCATCGGAAGCTTCAAATGATGCAAAGTTAATAAAGGCAAAGGCTTTGGAATTACCAGTTTCTGGATCTCTCATAACCTGAAAAACAGAAAATTGTGTAATTAAATTTATATTTATAAGTTATATTGTGTATTTTTTTTAACTTTCTCTGTGAAATGGATATGAAAAGAATTAAGAAGTTTAAAGAAGAGAAAACAGAAAAACGATAATCAAACAAATACCTTTGGTGTTTGTAAAATAACTCCAAACGCAGAGAATGTGTCATACAATAGTTTCTCATCGACCTCTGGATCCAAATTACCAATAAACACATTGGCACCAACATCGAGATTTTTTTGATGTGCCGATGCTTTATTGACTCTCACTGGTTTGCCATATAGTTTTATCATGTTCATCACCTAATACAATTGAGTTTTATATACATTATAACACAAAATACAGTTACTTTATCAATATCAATTCATACTTTTAATTACCAAAGATAGTCACAAAAAAAATTTTTTTTTAATGATTAATATCTATCTTCAATAAATATTTCTTATTCTGATTGTAAAAATAAAAATTCTAGAAATTAAATCATAATCATTTTAAAAATAATTTAAGCAATCTTGATTTTTTTTATTTGTGATAACTTGTGCAGACACAATTATACAACACCTTAATAGCATAATCTGCGTCTTCCTCTCCCATAAACTCTACGAAACCATATCCTTGATGTGTTTGTGTCACCCGATCCTTTGGCATATGTACATTGACTGTAAAAGTAAAATATTATTATTTACTGCTTGATTTAATACACATGAGAAAAATTGTTTTATAACACATAAAAATACAATAAGTCTCTTACATACTGTTCTCTTATATTTGCGCGAATTTCACTCATTTAATTAAAAGTCTAAATCGGATTTTATCGCGTTTATTTGTTTTAAAAAACTTTACAGTTTAATGATTTTTAATTAAATTAAATTATTTCCCGATGTTTCGGACCCTTTACAGCGTCCATGATCTCGGGGAACTCATTCCCCTCAGTCATCAGTCACAGATTTAGACTTTTAATTAAATGAAAAAAAAAAAGACTCTTACAATCATACTATTATAAATGCAAAAGTAAGTTTGTTTGTTACTCTTGCACACGAAAACTACTTTAACCGATCAACATGAAACTGTACACATATTCTTGGAGGTAATAGGAGTCATGGGTTTTTTGAAGATCAATGGTAACATAAGATACATTTTTTTTGGTTGCGATAACCGACATACACGCGGACGAAGCCGCGGGCATAAGTTAGTTAGAAATCATTAATATAATAAGTACACTCAGACATATTACATCCAAAAAACTATAAATAGTAGTCATCACTAATAATAATTTTATTAAATGTAAGGGATACATTCAAAAGGAAGTAAGTAGGTTTCATGATTAAAAAAAAAATCAATGAATGAGATTAAACTAATGGATAATGTGTAAATAAATAATAAATATTATCATTGAATATTTAGTCTTAACCTAAATATAAATAAATATTCAATATCCATCCATCCATGTCCATTCTGACAACATTTATAGAAAATCTTGATGAAAATAAGATTAAAAAAATAATTATAAATAGCTATCGTTTCTTAAAAACGAGTCTAATACAAAGTTGTGTTCACAATTACTGATACTAACTTTAAAAAAAATCACTTCAAAATAAAACAATTATTTGATTCAAAGTTAAATTTTTAAAATTGTAAACATCCAGCTCACAGTTAATTTCTAATGTATTTTTCGGAGTAAAAAACTGAAGAAATAATTTGAGACTTAATATATCTTACCAACAGGTCCTGCTTGGACGAATAATTCCCATAGTAAGCTTTCGGAAACTCTGTCATCCAAACCTCCAACATATATCGTGGCATCTGAAATTTGAACATAGTAAATATTAAGAGATAGTTTTATAAGCTTGGTCGTTTTCCAGTTTAAAAAAGAGCATAACCTCAATATTACAAGTATATAAGAATAAGGTGAAAATAATTTTGATATATAATTAACAAATACCTTGGTTCCTTTCAGCTATAGGACCAGCTGCCATAATGCTTACTTATTAAATTGATAAATTCTGTAATGCAATTTTCAATTATTTACATGACAGAAAACCAAGGCAGAAAACAAACCGATTGACGCTGAATACGATGCATTCAAGAATTTCAAGATGCTTTGGTAGTTTGGTAGAATTTGGTATAGGGGTGTGCAATGATTATCAATAATACGTAACTACTCGATAATTTTTCATTCGATAATTATCGATAGTTATCGATAAGTGTTATTCGATAATTGTGATCCGATAATTATCGATAATTTTTCATTCGATAATTATCGATAATATCGATAAGTCATCCGTAATTATTGATAATTTTGTTTGATCCGATAATTATCGATAATTGTTTTTGGGTATTTTGTGTTAGCCGATTATTATTGAGTAATAAGTTTGAGTAAGTTTGAGAGGGAGAAACGATGACAATTTTTTTAGGTATTCGGATAAAGTGCAGGGAGTAAATGTCGGTACCTACTGAATGGCGGATGACCTTTTTCTTTTTTTTTCGTCGTCACTTAGCAAACATGAAGTCTATCCAATAATTATCAAATGTATCCGATAATTATCGAATCACCCGATAATTATCGATAATTGTCGATAACTGTCGCTAACCATCAATAATTTTCTTCCAATAATTATCGATAACTGTTGCTAACTATCGATAATTTTCTTCCAATAATTATCGATAACTGTCCATTCGATAATGATCGATAACTTATTATCGATAATTTTTTCCGATAAATATCCCTAATTTGGTACCCCCCCCACCCCAGCCTGGAAATATGAGAAATAAAAATTAAAAAAAATACTAATCGACGTATTTTTAATAGCACTTTCCAAAATTGTTTATTATTAAAATAGCACCCTCCTAGTTTACGAGTAAAAAATTAATAAAGATATTACACGCTACACCATCGATATCATTTGAAATACTTCGAATTTCGTACTTTTTGCACAGTGGAAAAACTGCACCCTACTCGAAACTAATTGCACTATCATTAGAATTTCACAAAATGCAATAGTTTTTGCAGCAAACAAATAAAACGTAATCAGTCTGGGGAAGACCACTGTCAAATAGTTCCTTGTAGAGGGCGCCAACGCCATATATTAAATATTTGTTATTGTTACTGGAAGCTGTCAAACTCCATAGAAAATTAATAAACTTCGCGATTTTTTACGTTTTAATAATAAATGGGTCGGTGTGTGGTTTTCGGGTGTGAAGAAATTGGTTCACATAAATTCTCCTCCCCTAAGAAGAAAATATGAAAGAGCATTGAGAAGAGTGAATTTTAAAGCAATTGATTATTCTAGGTTATATACTAAGCACTTCAAAGTTACAGATTTTGAAACAATTTCTAAGGAAACTGGTATGCATATTATAATAAGATAATGAATAGGTTTAGTAAATATTGTGATAAAACAGCCACAAACCTACTACTGCTACCAACTTGTTACATTAGTACTCACATTATACTTGTATTTATTTTAGATTTCCCAATTCAGCGGAAATTTTTAAAAAATCTGCAATACCAACCCTGTTTTCTTGGAATGGTGCGTCAGGTCAATACATTTCTGCACGAGCTGAACGTTTGGAAAGAAGAAATCATGTGATATGTTCAAATTAGTGTTGAGTACTTTATCCCCTATGGCATACAGCTTAAAGTATAAGATAAGTCAAGTTATCAATATCGCAATTGAAGACCAATTAAGAAAAAAATGTGATTATGAACTATCAAAATTTTTTGGTATTGGTAAAACTTTAGTATCAAATATTTTTATTACCTGGCTTAATTTTACATATGACATGTGGTCACTCATTGATATTTGGCCTGAAAGGAAGTTAATTGACTACTAAATGCCTGTGCAGTTTAAGGCAAACTATGTAAACACTAGAATAATAATAGATGGAACTGAAATTCCAATTACAAAACCTAAAAACCCATCATCACAGCAGGCTACATTCAGTTTCTATAAAAATAAAAATACAATGAAATTCTTAGTATGTGCTACACTCGGGGCGTTGTTTACCTACTGTTCTGAGGGTTATGGTGGCTCAACTTCAGACAGGCAAATGATTGAGAGAAGTAGTTTACTTGAAAAATGTCAACCCAGAGATAGTATTATGGCAGACCGTGGATTTAATGTGCAAGATTTATTTGCAGCAAAAGGCATAGGTATAAATAGTCCCGCCTTTTAAAAAGGAAAGTCTCAAGTAAGTGGTTTAACAGTGAAACGGGATAGACAATTAGCTAGCCAATGAGTTCACACTGAACGTTTAATAGGTCTAAGTAAGACCTTTAACATATTAAAATCGGATTTAAATCCTTATTATGTACCCTAGGGGTAATTTTTCTCAAATTTTCTTTAATTATATAATGTTATGTAATTTCAGGGAAGGTATTGGAAATAAACAAAGATTATGACACATATATGAGTTTTATTCATAATTTCTATAAATAAACAAATATATATATATATATATATATACTTATAAAAAATAAAATAAAAAAATCTTCTTAAAATAATTTTCATAAAAATTAATCAGGTCTTTCAATATATTATTGATAAATTATTGTTCATCTCTGTTGATAAAAAGTACTTTCATGTCCCTTAAATGTATACATAATTAAATTACAAAATTTATTTATAGTAAAAAAATAGTTAAAAATAATTGTCCTTGAATTTGGTAATAAAAGACACAAGTCTTTTTTAACTCCAATTCACTGTGTGCTATTTATACATAGATAAGGCACAGTAGATTCATTTATAAAATAATTCCTGCTTGCATAGAGACACTTCACCTCAACTATGGTATAAATAATACACATATAAATAAATACATAATACACCCAGACTCAGGGCGGGAATCGACCCCACGACCCTGGAGCAGAAAACAGTTCCACTGCCAACTGAGCCGCGGGCCAGTCAAATTATTATTAGCTCAGATTGATCGAAGGCTCAGTCATTTATTAGCTCCTAATCATTTATTAGTCAAATTTAAAAAACTAATGGAATAGAAAATATTTACTGGAGGGTATTGTGAATTATTAATATACATTATATAAGTTATTTAAATTAAAATAAATAAAATTCAGAATCAAAGATGATGTTAACTCTTTTATGCCTACCCGCATAAAAGTAATAAGAAATATATAAAAGTAATAAGCAATATATAAAAAAGTAATATATAGTATAAATTGTTTTGGAGAACTCCGTTAATTTAAAGACAATAATAGGTATGTAATATTTTATAATTAATATCAATAACCATATTAAAATTACAGAACCAAAAACTTTTATTTTAACAGTAGGATTAATTACACTTATTCAAATTAAATCTGCAATCAGTCTTAACCTATAACGATCGTTTTATGTGTTATTGCATTCTGCAATAGAATATCATGCTAATTTTTATATTGCATAATTGTTTAGTTGTAAGACTATTCTTATTTTTATGCAAATCATTTCGTACCTCCCATGTATTGTTTAATTTACGACAATAACAAACATAGTGGCCTATTCCTGATGGAATATAAGGAGGTATAAATTCTATTACCCCTAATAAAACAAAAACATTTCCATTTAATGTGATCGTTGTGGGAATTTCTTGTAAATTAGATTTTACATCCCTCAGACTAGACTTTTGTGATAGAACATAGGCATCATCAGTATCTATTGCCAAGTATTGTCCTATTGATTTTTGAAGAAGAGCACTACTTTTTTTACAGTTATTGCAGTACACGTTCTTGTTATTAAAATATTCTTGAATATCCGATTGTAATGTAGAATACTGATACTTTTGTATTATGTTTATATTTGGTATAGGTATAACAAACTTTTCAACCGCATTGAATTGTTTGCAACTTGTGCAGGTTGTAATATCTTTCATACACTTATAGCTTTTCATCAATCTTATAAACATGTTCTGTATATTTCCCTCACAATCAATTATGCCACTTTTAGGTGTAAAAAACGAATTAAGTATATGTGCTCTACTAGCATACAATGCACTATTAACGCCAGATATGGCATATTCATGAATTATACTTGCATAACAAAGATTTTGGTAGGATAATCTTCTATTTTTATTATTGTCTATATAATCTCTAAATGATTGCACATTACAGTAAGCGTGGCTCAATAATTCTGTAATAGAATCAAAACAACACGTATTTGAAAATGAAATCTTTTTGCCATTTAAAGATCTTGGCAGTAAAAGGTTGCCATTTCGAATAACACTTTTTGTCTTAGCAGTTTTTAATGGCTTCTGAAGTTTTATTAATATTTCAGGGTCAGGTGATACATATGTGCCACGCTTTTGTAATTCTTTATCAACATTTTCACTATCACAAATAACTTTATCATCGTTTATCGAGGAAGTAAATCAAACATTGCTAGAGAAATCAATAAAATGATTACTTGATTGATTTTTATGATGATGATCATCGTTACTTTGTGCAGGTTCCATTGAAGTTCCCATACAAAGCTCTGGCACTGATGTTTCTATTTTTGAGTAATTATGATCATGATTATGTGGTACTGCGAATAATATTTCATTCCCATTCCCCTTAAAATTAATAAAGTTTTCATCTGTTTTATTATATGTAACAATCTCATTTTTTTCAGCGAATAAATCCTCAGTACATCCTGTACCAGTCAATTCTAAAACTTCTTCACTAATGATGGTATCAAAGGCCGTTTGTGACAATTCTGGAATTGCTTCTTCGGTGTACTTATTTTTCCACCTTTCTGTAGCATGGAGATGCTCGTTATATCATCTATTTGGTGTCTCTTAAAGTTGTACGCACATGGAAGCTTTTCTGCAAGATATATTTTTCTGACCAGAATATCAGGCCATCCAGGTTTTAAAACATGACCCTTTTCACCATTTTTATACAACTTCTCAATTGGACTGATTTCCTCCCATTCATTCAAATCAAACCTTATATTAAATGTGATGATATTCTTCAGAGATTTCTTTTCTTTTTTCAGTTTAAATTCATCATAATGATCCGAAGAATCACTAGAAACATTGCCATCATGTTCTTTGTCACTAATTATATTATCGTTTGACAAATTCTTGTGCCTTCTATAGTTTGATAATAAATTGCCAATATCTTTTTTCACTTTTTTATTATATAAGTTTAGTGGTTTTATTATGAATAATGGTTGTTTGTGATTTAGGCGATTATATATTTCAAGCCAAACAACATCACTTTTCTTCTTTAAAACCCCATTGTTGTAAATATCAAAGTCTATCAGTTCTTCAAATATTTCTTTATAACTAAATGCTGCCTTTGTTTCGACCATTTTTACATTAAATTACTATAGACTTTCTTTATAAAGAACTTTCTTCTATTATATTAATTACTTATTGATTATTTCAAATATGTATAACTATGTATTTTACGTTCATTGATTTATTTGTTTTTAGATTTGCTTTATACCAAAAATATACTGATGAAACACTAAAGAACCAGATTTCAGTTACGAATGGTTACGAAAATAATTAGTAATAGTAAGTAATAAATGTATCTTAGTTTTATGAACATAGATTATGAATTTAAAATTACTCTTGTCGCTTGTGCAAATTTGAAAATTATTCTGTTTTTTCTCAGAAATCGCGGGGATGTTATGAACAGGGATTTCCCTACTATTACAATGTACTCTGTGACAAAGAGTATATAATACTCTGTGATAGGGATCAGGGTTGCCAGATGAGTATAAGCACATATATGCACGGAAGCTGTTTTTACTCTTCCGTGGTATAGTATATGTATGTATGTACATTAGGTAAACTTTTTTTTTAATTTTGCATAAAAATAAAATATACTTGTATTTGTACATGAAAAATTAACAAATTTTCGTTATAATATAAAGTAAACTAAATAAAAAATAATAATAAAATTTCTAAAGTTTGATACCGTAGTCACATTAGATATTTCAAATTGTTTAGTTGAATATCATACTCAAATACAGATCCCATAAGTTAGGTATTGGGTTATGAAGTAAACTAAATTAAAAAAAGTAAGTTGTATTTAAGTTCTAGCACTGTGTACATAAAATTGTTTTCTGGATTTTGAATAATATTACATCCTTCTAACAGAAACTGATAAAAAAATTCAAAGATGAACATGTAAAAAACATGTATGTATACAAAAGGCGAGGTTAATGCTAAAACCATTTTTACAATTATGAACAACACCAATTTATATTATATTATTCTAAACGTTTGTTGGTATGTTCAAATATATATTTTATATAAAATGAGGATATTATTCTAAATAGATTTTTTTTCATGTGCTGAACTAATCGGTTATTGTGGTGACTTTGTGGTTTTCCATATAAATTTTTATATTTTAGGTACAATACAACTTATATAACTTTGAAAAAAAAATCGATTTTTGAGAAATCGATCTTGTAAGTTAATTATTCAAGAAAAAACATAATTATAGTGTCTATTATATACATAAGAACAATATATGATAGAAAAAAACTACGTAAGTATTGATTAATATTTTTTTATCTGGGAAGTTGTTGCTCTAATTTCGGGTATCGATTACATGAACTGAAACAGTGTAGCTCATCCCTTGAATTGCATTTGTTGTACTGAAGAGTGAAAAGAGGAAAGATGTAACATTATTCAAAATCCAGAAAACAATTTTATGTACACAGTGCTAGAACTTAAATACAACTTACTTTTTTAATTTAGTTTACTTCATAACCCAATAACTTATGGGAACTGTATTTGAGTATGATATTCAACTAAACAATTTGAAATATCTAATATGACTGCGGTTATAAACCTTAGAAACTTTTTTTTTTTAATTTAGTTTACTTTCTATTATAACGAAAATTTGTTAATTTTTCATGTACAAATACAAGTATATTTTATTTTAATGCAAAATTAAAATAATAAAAAACCTTAAAAGTTTACGTAATGTACATACATACATACACTATACCACGGAAGAGTAAAAACAGCTTCCGTGCATGTATGTGTTTATACTCATCTGGCAACCCTGACCCTGATCCCTATTCATAACATCCCCGCGATTTCTGAGAAAAAACCATGGAATTATTATGTACTAGTTGTATATAGTACATAATAATTCCATGGAAAAAACAGAATAATTTTCAAATTTGCACAAACGGAAAGAGTAATTTTAAATTCATAATCTATGTTCATAAAACACATACATTTATTACTTACTAATTATTTTTGTAACTGAAATCTGGTACTTTAGTGTTTCATCAGTATATTTTTGGTATAAAGCATATCAAAGCATATCAAAGAGTATATAATAAAGCATATCTTACCCCTACACTCAATGTACTCTGTGCTAAAAATAAATAAACAAATCAATGAACGTAAAATACATAGTTATACATATTTGAAATAATCAATAAGTAATTAATATAATAGAAGAAAGTTCTTTATAAAGAAAGTCTATAGTAATTTAATGTAAAAATGGTCGAAACAAAGGCAGCATTTAGTTATAAAGAAATATTTGAAGAACTGATAGACTTTGATATTTACAACAATGGGGTTTTAAAGAAGAAAAGTGATGTTGTTTGGCTTGAAATATATAATCGCCTAAATCACAAACAACCATTATTCATAATAAAACCACTAAACTTATATAATAAAAAAGTGAAAAAAGATATTGGCAATTTATTATCAAACTATAGAAGGCACAAGAATTTGTCAAACGATAATATAATTAGTGACAAAGAACATGATGGCAATGTTTCTAGTGATTCTTCGGATCATTATGATGAATTTAAACTGAAAAAAGAAAAGAAATCTCTGAAGAATATCATCACATTTAATATAAGGTTTGATTTGAATGAATGGGAGGAAATCAGTCCAATTGAGAAGTTGTATAAAAATGGTGAAAAGGGTCATGTTTTAAAACCTGGATGGCCTGATATTCTGGTCAGAAAAATATATCTTGCAGAAAAGCTTCCATGTGCGTACAACTTTAAGAGACACCAAATAGATGATATAACGAGCATCTCCATGCTACAGAAAGGTGGAAAAATAAGTACACCGAAGAAGCAATTCCAGAATTGTCACAAACGGCCTTTGATACCATCATTAGTGAAGAAGTTTTAGAATTGACTGGTACAGGATGTACTGAGGATTTATTCGCTGAAAAAAATGAGATTGTTACATATAATAAAACAGATGAAAACTTTATTAATTTTAAGGGGAATGGGAATGAAATATTATTCGCAGTACCACATAATCATGATCATAATTACTCAAAAATAGAAACATCAGTGCCAGAGCTTTGTATGGGAACTTCAATGGAACCTGCACAAAGTAACGATGATCATCATCATAAAAATCAATCAAGTAATCATTTTATTGATTTCTCTAGCAATGTTTGATTTACTTCCTCGATAAACGATGATAAAGTTATTTGTGATAGTGAAAATGTTGATAAAGAATTACAAAAGCGTGGCACATATGTATCACCTGACCCTGAAATATTAATAAAACTTCAGAAGCCATTAAAAACTGCTAAGACAAAAAGTGTTATTCGAAATGGCAACCTTTTACTGCCAAGATCTTTAAATGGCAAAAAGATTTCATTTTCAAATACGTGTTGTTTTGATTCTATTACAGAATTATTGAGCCACGCTTACTGTAATGTGCAATCATTTAGAGATTATATAGACAATAATAAAAATAGAAGATTATCCTACCAAAATCTTTGTTATGCAAGTATAATTCATGAATATGCCATATCTGGCGTTAATAGTGCATTGTATGCTAGTAGAGCACATATACTTAATTCGTTTTTTACACCTAAAAGTGGCATAATTGATTGTGAGGGAAATATACAGAACATGTTTATAAGATTGATGAAAAGCTATAAGTGTATGAAAGATATTACAACCTGCACAAGTTGCAAACAATTCAATGCGGTTGAAAAGTTTGTTATACCTATACCAAATATAAACATAATACAAAAGTATCAGTATTCTACATTACAATCGGATATTCAAGAATATTTTAATAACAAGAACGTGTACTGCAATAACTGTAAAAAAAGTAGTGCTCTTCTTCAAAAATCAATAGGACAATACTTGGCAATAGATACTGATGATGCCTATGTTCTATCACAAAAGTCTAGTCTGAGGGATGTAAAATCTAATTTACAAGAAATTCCCACAACGATCACATTAAATGGAAATGTTTTTGTTTTATTAGGGGTAATAGAATTTATACCTCCTTATATTCCATCAGGAATAGGCCACTATGTTTGTTATTGTCGTAAATTAAACAATACATGGGAGGTACGAAATGATTTGCATAAAAATAAGAATAGTCTTACAACTAAACAATTATGCAATATAAAAATTAGCATGATATTCTATTGCAGAATGCAATAACACATAAAACGATCGTTATAGGTTAAGACTGATTGCAGATTTAATTTGAATAAGTGTAATTAATCCTACTGTTAAAATAAAAGTTTTTGGTTCTGTAATTTTAATATGGTTATTGATATTAATTATAAAATATTACATACCTATTATTGTCTTTAAATTAACGGAGTTCTCCAAAACAATTTATACTATATATTACTTTTTTATATATTGCTTATTACTTTTATATATTTCTTATTACTTTTATGCGGGTAGGCATAAAAGAGTTAACATCATCTTTGATTCTGAATTTTATTTATTTTAATTTAAATAACTTATATAATGTATATTAATAATTCACAATACCCTCCAGTAAATATTTTCTATTCCATTAGTTTTTTAAATTTGACTAATAAATGATTAGGAGCTAATAAATGACTGAGCCTTCGATCAATCTGAGCTAATAATAATTTGACTGGCCCGCGGCTCAGTTGGCAGTGGAACTGTTTTCTGCTCCAGGGTCGTGGGGTCGATTCCCGCCCTGAGTCTGGGTGTATTATGTATTTATTTATATGTGTATTATTTATACCATAGTTGAGGTGAAGTGTCTCTATGCAAGCAGGAATTATTTTATAAATGAATCTACTGTGCCTTATCTATGTATAAATAGCACACAGTGAATTGGAGTTAAAAAAGACTTGTGTCTTTTATTACCAAATTCAAGGACAATTATTTTTAACTATTTTTTTACTATAAATAAATTTTGTAATTTAATTATGTATACATTTAAGGGACATGAAAGTACTTTTTATCAACAGAGATGAACAATAATTTATCAATAATATATTGAAAGACCTGATTAATTTTTATGAAAATTATTTTAAGAAGATTTTTTTATTTTATTTTTTATAAGTATATATATATATATATATATATTTGTTTATTTATAGAAATTATGAATAAAACTCATATATGTGTCATAATCTTTGTTTATTTCCAATACCTTCCCTGAAATTACATAACATTATATAATTAAAGAAAATTTGAGAAAAATTACCCCTAGGGTACATAATAAGGATTTAAATCCGATTTTAATATGTTAAAGGTCTTACTTAGACCTATTAAACGTTCAGTGTGAACTCATTGGCTAGCTAATTGTCTATCCCGTTTCACTGTTAAACCACTTACTTGAGACTTTCCTTTTTAAAAGGCGGGACTATTTATACCTATGCCTTTTGCTGCAAATAAATCTTGCACATTAAATCCACGGTCTGCCATAATACTATCTCTGGGTTGACATTTTTCAAGTAAACTACTTCTCTCAATCATTTGCCTGTCTGAAGTTGAGCCACCATAACCCTCAGAACAGTAGGTAAACAACGCCCCGAGTGTAGCACATACTAAGAATTTCATTGTATTTTTATTTTTATAGAAACTGAATGTAGCCTGCTGTGATGATGGGTTTTTAGGTTTTGTAATTGGAATTTCAGTTCCATCTATTATTATTCTAGTGTTTACATAGTTTGCCTTAAACTGCACAGGCATTTAGTAGTCAATTAACTTCCTTTCAGGCCAAATATCAATGAGTGACCCCATGTCATATGTAAAATTAAGCCAGGTAATAAAAATATTTGATACTAAAGTTTTACCAATACCAAAAAATTTTGATAGTTCATAATCACATTTTTTTCTTAATTGGTCTTCAATTGCGATATTGATAACTTGACTTATCTTATACTTTAAGCTGTATGCCATAGGGGATAAAGTACTCAACACTAATTTGAACATATCACATGATTTCTTCTTTCCAAACGTTCAGCTCGTGCAGAAATGTATTGACCTGACGCACCATTCCAAGAAAACAGGGTTGGTATTGCAGATTTTTTAAAAATTTCCGCTGAATTGGGAAATCTAAAATAAATACAAGTATAATGTGAGTACTAATGTAACAAGTTGGTAGCAGTAGTAGGTTTGTGGCTGTTTTATCACAATATTTACTAAACCTATTCATTATCTTATTATAATATGCATACCAGTTTCCTTAGAAATTGTTTCAAAATCTGTAACTTTGAAGTGCTTAGTATATAACCTAGAATAATCAATTGCTTTAAAATTCACTCTTCTCAATGCTCTTTCATATTTTCTTCTTAGGGGAGGAGAATTTATGTGAACCAATTTCTTCACACCCGAAAACCACACACCGACCCATTTATTATTAAAACGTAAAAAATCGCGAAGTTTATTAATTTTCTATGGAGTTTGACAGCTTCCAGTAACAATAACAAATATTTAATATATGGCGTTGGCGCCCTCTACAAGGAACTATTTGACAGTGGTCTTCCCCAGACTGATTACGTTTTATTTGTTTGCTGCAAAAACTATTGCATTTTGTGAAATTCTAATGATAGTGCAATTAGTTTCGAGTAGGGTGCAGTTTTTCCACTGTGCAAAAAGTACGAAATTCGAAGTATTTCAAATGATATCGATGGTGTAGCGTGTAATATCTTTATTAATTTTTTACTCGTAAACTAGGAGGGTGCTATTTTAATAATAAACAATTTTGGAAAGTGCTATTAAAAATACGTCGATTAGTATTTTTTTTAATTTTTATTTCTCATATTTCCAGGCTGGGGTGGGGGGGGTTAATTTGGTAGGATTTTTAATTACGACAGATAATGTAATACAGGTTTTTCCTGTCCAGTCACAGACTATGTAATGTATGTAACTAACGGCCTGTGGGCATAGACAAAATTATTCTAAATATGTCAAAGCTCATTTTCTATTATCTGTAGAGACTAGAGACTCGAATCTTCTTTATTTTGGTTCGAGCGCGAATCGCTATACTGTTTGTTTATTTTCATTCATCATTTCGCTTCGATGATGTTAGGAGTTCACTTTGTTACGTTAAAAAATATAAACTTAAATTAAGATGCAGAGTGCTTCAGATTTAATTTCGACATGGTTTAAAGACGATGCTTATACGGAAGATGATAAAGATGCCCACGTAATTGAGCAGTTTGTGCAAAATGTCGAAGATTTTAGTTCTCAGTATGGGAGTGAAATAAGTGTGTCGTATACTGCATTCAATCTTCGTGGCCCGCCTTCTAATTTCCCAGATTACGGAGACTATCCTCAAGCCTTTGTTATGGTTAGCTAATGAATTTATAACAGAATATTATTTTGATATTTAAAAATTTTATAAGTACAAAAGAAAAATATATAGTAACGCAAAATTTAATATTTTTGTAAATAAATAAATAAATAAATATAATATGTATTTTTATATAGAGAACTTACGGAACTTGGTGGGATGAAGCACCTTCAGTCCAAAAAGACTATGTGCCACAAAATAGCAACACAATACCAAGTCAAGATTTTGTAGGTTTGTACTTTTATAAATTTCAAATGCTTCTAATGCTTTAGAATTACAAATTATCTAGTAACTTTTAAGTTTAAACAATTATTTTTTTAACAGAAGTATCATTTGAGAGAGCCGTGTACCCTTTAGAAGTTGCAGTGTTTGAAACATACAATCCGGGTGCTCTTGTTAGGATATGGGCTTTAGGACCTATGTCATGGATATTGCTATGGGAAGGAGAGCCAGAATATGCTGGAGATACACCAAGAATTTTTAGTCCACCAATTAGACAAATTAACTTTCCTACACGGTATATTTTAAAATTTACTTTAAATTCACATATCAGGTGTACAAGTATGAAACCGCTGTTTTTTTAATGAAATTAAAACGCTTGTTTGAGAAGAGTATGAAAAGATATTTTATTAAAAGTAATTGCCATCGCTTTCTACACATTTCAACCATCTTTCAGGCAATTTGTGGATACCTCGCCAAAAGAATTGTTCCTCTTTGGAGCCAAACCATTCTGGGACCCAATTTTGGACTTCTTCGTAGGAATCAAAGTGCTGCTCAGCCAATGCATGTCCCATCGATGAAAACAAATGGTAATCAGTTGGAGCCAAGTCTGGTGAATACGGCGGGTGGGGTAACACTTCCCAGCGAAGTGCCGTTAACGTATCCTTGACGGCTTTTGCTGTATGACTCGGAGCATTGTCATGCAGCAAAATTACCTTTCCGTGTCTTCTGGCCCATTCTGGTCGTTTTTCTATCAAAGCATGATTCAAATTTATGAGTTGTTGACGGTAGCGATCAGTATTAATGGTTTCACGAGGTTTTAAAAGCTCATGATACACCACACCTTTCTGATCCCACCAGACACAGAGCAATGTTTTCTTTCCGAAGCGATCAGGCTTTGCAGTCGATGTTGATGCTTGTCCAGGGTTAACCCAAGATTTTTTACGTTTAGGATTCTTGAGGTAAATCCATTTTTCGTCATCAGTCACAATTCGATGTAAAACTGACTTTCTTTCGTGTCGTTGAAGCAATGTTTCGCATGTGGTTTTTCGCCTTTCCATTTGTCTTTCATTCAATTCATGTGGCACCCATTTTCCACACTTTTGGATCTTTCCCATAGCTTTTAAACGCATACTTATAGCTTGTTGTGTAACACCTAACATTTCTGCCATTTGCTCTTGACTCAAAGTGTCATCTTCATCCAATATTGATTGCAATTCGGTGTCTTCAAACTTCTTCGCTGGTCTTCCACGTTCTTCATTTCTAACATCAAAATCACCGCTTTTGAATTTCCTAAACCACTCTCTGCACTGTGTTTCGGATAGAGCATTATCACCATAAGCTTCTACAAGCATTCGATGTGCTTCGGCTGCATTTTTTTTCAAAAAATAACAAAACCGTAATGAAATCCGCAAATCATTATTTTCTGGTACAAAATTCGACATCTTGAAACAATAATAAAAAATGTTGTTGTTTGAGAAGCGTTCTACTGTCAACTAATTTTCGTGGAGGAATGTCATAGCTGTCAAAAAAAAAAACCAAGCTGCTTTTATTCACTGCATTTCATAGTACAGCCATCTCTATATGTGAACAGCGGTTTCATACTTGTACACCTAATATTGTAAATAAATCAATGAAGTTAATGTAGAAAATAATGTTTAAAGTGTTCTGTTTTAAAATTTAATTATAAAATGAATAGTACAACTTAATTTTTTTTTTATTTGTAAAGTAATTTTTTTTTTAATTTTTTTTTATTTATAAACGGTTATCTACTAAATCAAAACAATTTTTTTAAAGTGAATTTAAATGTTGATTCGAAACAGAATAGTAAGGAAATTGATATACCTATCTTTTTTAAGGATTTTGAGACTAGAGTTTAATCACAGACTACTTCCATACTACACGGAATTAGATGCAGTTTTGTTAAGAGGAAAAGAACCAGCAAATTTAGTCAAAATGAAGAACAACTTTGCATATTCTTCATTATTTTATAAGAAAAGTCAACCAGCTGTTGAAAAAGGTGAGTAAGAAAAAAAAAAAAAAGAAATTATTAATGCATTTTTAGGAATTATCCACAAGACAAGTAAGAATGTATGATTTAAGTTGACAGTAACATTATTAATAGTTCTTTTTTTAAATATTAGTATACGCCTTAGCCTATAGATAGGCTTACGTGTGCCTGTACCTTTTTTTTTTAATTTGATGTGTTATATTGTTACATAAGCAACTTTATGCAGCAAATTTAAACAAATCACTACTTCAAAACTAGACTTAGTATCTCTAGTCTTTGAGACGTGAGTCCATACTGACCACTTATATTCTATTATATATATACTTTTTTTTATTCTACAGATTTTTGTACAATATTTATATTAACGTACATTTCCTATACCTAGTGGTATTTGTTTAGTTTTGTAAGTGCTGTAGAGTATTATTATATTTTATATATAATTATTACATTATTTATTATTGTCCTATTTTGATGCTATATAATTTCTTACCCACTACAATGTTATAGCTATTTCACTTCGTGTGTTTTATCGGTTTGACTTAATGAGCACCAGCCCCCAGCTGTGCTACCACATCTTCAAAGATGGCAATGTCTCTATGATGAATTGCCATCTTGAGGGTGTGCTCGAGGATTTCTTTTGAGGCCTCCGCTCCTCTCCTTGCTAATCGGCCGATTGCGTCGTCTGCATAGTAGATACAGGTCTTGGTGTACCTACTCACCGCGACCACCGCATGCGAGAAGCTGTTGCATATTCGCAGCTTCTTACCCCCATTTGGATGACAATGACCTCCTCCTTCGTCTGACCCTGCGCCTCGTGAATGGTCATGACCCTTCTCTGGTACCATAATCCCGGCTTATCAACACCTTCTCCTCTTATGTGAAGACCATGTACAGGGTCCGGTTCTATTTTCAGACATTCGAGCGCCAGTGAGCCATTTCCCATTATTGGTCAGCTGTACCGCACCTCGAACAGGTTTTTCCTGTCGATATACGGCAGCTGATTGATGTCTCCGACGAAGACGACCTCTTTTGCTTCCGACAGTCGGGTGGCCATCACTATGGCACCAAAGTGGTTCATCCTCCGCTAAACGGCTTATTATTGTTCCCTCCCAAAAACCATTTACCAGTATGGAGGCCAAAGTACGCACCTTGGACTTGGCTTTGTCGCCACAATGGTGCGTCAGCTTCTGCCTAAGATCATTGGCCGCCTCGACTGTGGTTATAACTATGACCTCGTTGTCCTCATAGAAGTTTCTGACTATCTAAGTCGTCTTGCCGCAATCAGGAACCCCATTTACCCATTTTAGTTCTGGCAGTTCCCAGGCCTCTTCCGGATCTTACGTAATGGTTTTTGCCATCTCGAGTATTCGGTCGCCTAGCATCACTCTCGTGCACCTGGCCACTACCACCACTGGATCCCCTTTAGGTCTATGGAAGGCTTGAGGTTCTTCGTTTTAGCCCTCGGCCTCGACCGCATCCACAAAGCCGACCTTCCCTTGAGTATTTCGCGGATGTCGTTATTGTCGTGTTTTTTTTTGGGCGGTAGGTGTAAATAAAACAACACGATCTTAAAAGAGCTCTCCAAGTTTTAATTAAATTAAATAATATTGTTGCATTTTTAATATATATAATGCAGTAAAAACTTAGTGTAACCTACCAGCAGTTATCTCATTATAACTTTTTGTACAACAAAGTATCCAAACCTGAGTATTTGTGTGTGTGTGTATTAGTGCACCTGAGTATTTCTGTTCTGCTTCAATATAAATTACAAAATGGAGTCAATCCAGCACTCAATTGAAGAAATGACTCGACATTTTAACTTGAGCATGTCGGAATTCCAACAAAATCTTCAGGCTTCCAATCCAGCTTCAAGTCCAACATTAATTAATATAGCAACTCAATTCTCCGCGTTTCGGATATTTGTACTCTCTGCTTTAGAATCCCTTCAAAAACAAGTTGTAATTCTAGCTCAGCAACATGAAGATTTTGAGATGAGAAGCAGAAGGAAAATTCTATTAGTGCATGGTATTCCAGAAGAGAAGAAGGAAAACACAACTTGTAGTGTTATTAAAGTACTGAGTGAACACCTGGATATGCCGGATCTTTCTTCTAATGATGTGAGTCGCTCTCATCGCCTTGGAAAGTTAATTAAAGACAAGCCACGGGCCATACTTCTTAAATTCAAAGATATTTCAATAAGAAACCAAGTATGGTTCTCCAAAGTTAAGCTTAAAAATACCGGTGTTACGGTTTCTGAATTCCTGACCAAGGAGCGTCATGAAGCTTTTTTATGTGCAAGACAACGGTATGGAATTACTAAATGCTGGACTAAGGATGGTTTCATTATCGTCTCTGGGACTGATGGTACTCGTCATCGAATTAGGTCAAGGGCTGAACTGGATAATATTCCTGGGTTTGTCAGTCAAATCCAAGCTGGTGCCTCTTCCCCCGCGAACCTTACACAAGAACAGAATCTCAACCAAGGTAGAGCAGGTCCAGTCAGCAGACCCAAGAGGGTTGTTAAGAAACAATAATTAATTAATTCGTTTCGAGTTCGTCAATTACTTCTTCAGTATGGTAATTAGATCGATGTCTTTTGTTGTAACACGGGTGTATTTTACATTTACATTTGTTTTGCCGTAACTTTTATTTTACTATACCATCACTTATATTATTTATATTTTTTAATTAATTTATAACAAATATACCCATCAATAAACATTAATTTTATTTGACAGCTGAACAATGTTGCGGCAAATGACATCGACAATGACAAATTTACCCAATGACAACTTGTTTTGGCCTTGGATGCTAGCTATTTTGCCTTAGTATTTTTTAGATATATTGTTACTGAGTCATTATGATTTGATGTACTTGCTGTTTTTTTTTTGTTAATAACATGTTTATTTTTTATTTATTTTTTAATATTTTTACTTGTTTAATATTACTTTAAAAGGTTCGAGTATATGTATTTTTTTCTATAGCTTAATTTTTCTGTGTTATTGTTGTACCATCTAGAGTTAGTTTAAATTACTACATAATATGCTGCCGGTGGGTAGTAAAATGTTTGTTTTTGATATTTTGGTATATTTATACATAGTAGTGTTTTAATTTTAGTTTAGTTTGTTATATATATTCATATATAATTATATTCTTTTTTTTTTCATATTTATTTTGTATTAATATTAATATTAATTTTATATTATTATATTATGATTCATAGCGATGGCGATCAAGGTGATACTTTTTGTTCCATTTCTTCCTCGGATGAATCAACCAGTGACGACAGTTTCTTTAGTCTTCCTTCGCTCAGTGATGAATTAGACGCACATTTTCGTAATTCTCCAAAATGTTTTAACTTAATCCACATCAATGCCCAGAGTATTCCTGCTCATTTTTCCGATATGTTGTCCTCCTTTCAAAATAAAAACTTACATGCTATTTTAGTCTCAGAATCCTGGCTAAAGCCATGTCTTCCTTCAACATCTTTCTGTTTACCAGGTTTTCACTTAATTCGAAATGATCGTTTGGCTCGACCTGGTGGAGGCGTTGCTATCTACTTACGATCTCATATTCCATTTACCGTTATTGATCATTCGCAACACCAAATAGCCCCGGAGCAGAGCACCTATTTGTCGAAATCCTTTTTTTCTCACACTAAACTTCTCCTTGGTGTTTACTATAACCCGAACCTTGCCATTGATTATTTTATGTCTTTCGAAAATCTTTTAGAAAAGTTTACTCCTCTTTATCCACACACCATTATCATGGGTGACTTTAATACATGCCTTCTCAAAAAAGACTCTCGAGCCAAACGTTTTTCTTCTATAGTTCAAGCAGCTAATATGCATATATTACCCTTATCTGCGACTCACACATTTCCTAATTGTTTACCTTCCCTTCTTGATTTAATCCTTGTTTCCTCTGTTGACCATGTCGAAAAATATGGTCAATGTGTTGCTACTGCTTTCTCCTATCATGATCTTCTTTTCTTGTCTTACAAATTAAATCCTCCTAAAGCTAAACCTAGAATTATTCTGCAGCGCAATTTTGGTGGAATGAACGTTGAAAAATTGCGTGAAGATGTTTTAAATCTTGACTGGTCAGGAGTATTTAATTCAATGTCAATTGATGAGCAGTTAAGCACTTTTAATTCCTTGCTAATTCAACTTTATGACAAACATGCTCCAATTCGACCGGTGCGAATGAAACATCTACCAGCTCCTTGGCTAACTGAGGAAATTAAATGCTTACAAAAAAAAAAGAACAACGCCAAAGCTAAATTTAGACTCGATCCTAGTTTATCAAATCGTGAGAAGTACAGGAAGATTCGGAATCGTTGTAACAGGCTATGTAGGGATGAACATCGACGCTATATCTATACATCTGTTATTGAGGAAAATAACTCTGCTCGAGTTTGGAACTTCCTCAAATCACTTGGAGTTGGGAAACCAAAACAAGACATTCATTCTCAAAATTTAAATTTAAATTTGCTTAATCAGCATTTCTCATCTTCTGTTATATTTGATAACCAAATAAAATTAAACACAATTTCCCAAATTTCAGATTCTCCAACTCCTGATACTCCTTTATTTCAATTTAGTCAGTTCACTTATAGTGATGTTAAGAGAAATATTCTGGCTATATCATCCAATAGTGTTGGTTCAGATTGCATTAGTCGTAACATGATAATTCCAATCATAGATTATTTAGTTCCCATCATAACACATATTTTAAATTTTTCTATTCGAAGCGGTACATTTCCATCTTGCTGGAAAGATGCTATAATTATCCCATTGCCAAAAAAACCTAATTCTATTTCCTTCTCTGATTTACGCCCAATATCTTTCCTCCCATTCCTATCTAAAGTTCTCGAGCGTCTTACCTATAACCAATTAAACCTTTTTCTCTGTAGATACAACCTCTTAAGCCCATTTCAATCCGGTTTTCGCTCAGGTCATAGTACGACTACTGCATTAGTTAAAATCACTGATGATATACGTATGGCCAAAGATAATCGGGAGCTTACTATCTTGACATTACTCGACTTTACTAACGCATTTAATAGTGTAGATTTCGATATTTTGCTGGCCATATTGAGTTCTCTTAACATATCTCCTATTGTGATTGACTGGTTTCATTCTTACTTGCATGGTCGCCGGCAACGTATACGAATTAATGACGCCTATTCCGATTGGTCTAAGATTAATGCCGGTGTGCCGCAAGGTGGCGTGATGTCTCCACTTCTTTTTTCAATCTTCATTAATACTATTAGTCATCATATCTCTTCTCCCTACCACCTGTATGCTGACGATCTCCAAATTTACTTGCATACAAGTTTAACTGAACTACCAAACACGATATACGCCTTAAATCAGGAACTCGAACGTATTAACAATTGGAGCAAGTGTTATGGTCTGAAAGTAAATCCCTCTAAATCTCAGACTATAATTATCGGAAGTCAACATCTTATTTCGCGTATTGATGAGTCGAATTTAATACAAGTAACTTTTGACGGTGTTCCTATTCCTTACAGTGATAAAGTAAAAAATTTGGGTATCATATTTGACAAATTTATGTCGTGGGATTCACAAATATGCGAAGTTAGCAAAAAATTTTTTTCTACCATGGGTTCTTTAAGGAGGTTGCGAAATTTTCTTCCCATTCCCACTAAAATTGCTCTTGCCCAATCCCTTCTTCTTCCTTTACTTGATTACGCTGACATTTGTTACCTGGACCTAAGGGAGGACCAACTGAATAAACTTGAGCGTCTTCAAAATTCCTGTTTTCGGTTCATATTTGGACTTCGCAAGTATGACCATATCTCTGAATTTCGTAACAAGCTCAAGTGGCTTCCTATACGTCTGCGCAGGAATACTCATATACTATCGCTTCTTTATTCTGTTTTATTTAATCCTGTTCTACCATTCTATTTAAAAGAACACTTTGAGTTTCTCTGTGACTCACATAATAGAACACTTCGTTCTAGAGAAAATCTGACTCTGAAAATTCGAAGTCACTCTTCTTCTTTTTACAGCAAGTCCTTCTGTATTGAAGCTGCGCGCTTATGGAATACCTTACCGTTGTCCATTAGACGTGCACCGTCACTGGCATCCTTTAAGGAAGGGATCAAACAGTACTATTTACATCTTTGAAACTTTAGTCGTCCGCATCGCTAACTATTGAATTTATGTATATATGTATATTTCGTCGCTGAGCCTGCAAAATCCGCTATGGATAAAAACCCAACTTTTCAGGAGAAACAAAAAACTATTTTTTTTCTAAACTGTTAATAACATTTTAAAATTTACTATGCAGAAAATTAGACTTTGTGTCGGGACACCCAGACATATACACTCATTTGCAAAAAAAACGGGCGGTTTCGATTTTCTTCCTGGCTGAAAAAAATAAAATACCAAAAAGGTTTTAATCATTTGAACATGTTACTGGCCAGTTATAAAAGTGCCATAATGTTTATAAGAGTACATTCCAAATTCAAATTTTTGACTGAGCCTGGTTTTCAAAGAAAATAACTTTTAACTACATTTTGTGGCGCGAATTCCCTATAGTTAATATCGACTCTAATTAACTTTTTGTCAATTTTTATTAAATTATCTGGTGTCCTTGACATTTAAAAGTATTGTTATTGCTGTTTAGCAATCTCGAAAATGGTAGATAAAGTGATAAAAGCGAGCAAAATTATTGCGCTGCGTGAAGAAGGTTGCAGTCAATGCTTCGTGGCTCAGAGGCTAAATGTGAGTCGGTCGACAGTTCAAAGGACCTGGCAGCGCTATCAAGAGACCGGTTCCGTCAAGAGAAGGCCTGGTTCTGGCAGAAAGACATGTACCGAACCACGGGATGATCGTTTTCTAGTTAGTCAAGCGTTGAGAAATCGCAAATCTTCTTATGTGGACCTCAAGAACACCCTCGAAGAAGTAAGAAATGTGCAAATTAGTCTATGGACGGTCAGGAGGAGGCTTCTCGCTGCTAATATACACAGTCATCGCCCGGCACGCGGCCCTAAATTACTCCGTGGACATCGAGTTGCCAGGCTTAGCTTCGCTCGAAATTGTGTGTCATGGACTCATGAAGACTGGGATAGGGTATTGTTCTCCGATGAAGCCAGGATATCTCTGCATGGTGAAGACCGACGTCGGCGAGTGCTACGTAGACGAGGAGAACGCTTTGCAGAGGCATGTTTTGAAGAAATCACACCTTATGGAGGGGGCTCTGTTATGTTTTGGGCAGGAATAAATTCTATGGATCGTACGGAGTTAGTCTTCATCGAAAACGGTACACTGACTGGACACCGATACATAACGGAAGTTCTAATTCCTTATGCACAACCCGCTTTAACCGCTCTTGGCGAAAACTCAATTTTTATGGACGACAACGCTCGCGCCCACCGGTCTGGCGGTGTGGATGCGTATATGCTAGAAGTCGGAATTCGTCGTTTGGACTGGCCAGCTAGAAGTCCGGACCTCAATCCCATAGAGCATGTCTGGGACGTTCTGAAGCGACGAGTGAGATCAGTGCAGCCGGCTCCGCAGACCATCAGAGAGCTAAAGAATGTGATTACCGCGGAGTGGGAACGTACTCCCCAAGAAACCATAAAAGATATACTCACTAGCATGCCCAGACGAATGCAAGCTGTGATTTCAGCAAGAGGGGGTCACACTCAATACTAAACTTTTATCTGCTTTTAATGTATTCAAGAGAAACAAAGAAATTAACGCGTTTCATTTTTATTTAGCGAGCAGGTACAATCATAGTGTTTTGAGCTTAAACATTATTTCTTAATAATTTAATTAAAATGTTATGATAAAACTGATGAAAACTATTCCTTCCTAATTAATTTATAAAATTCTGAGGATAACAATACCTAAAATTGTCAAACAAACTAATAGTAACTATAAAATAGTTCTTTGTTTAAGTGCCCGTTTTTTTTGCAAAAGAGTATATATTTATTGCTGTTTACTATGATATTCCAGGTGCTAGAATTTTTTAAAGTGAATTTGGGCACATATCGGATTTTATTTGAGTCGTAAATACCGCTATCTGACTTTTCACCACATGACGGATTTATGCTTCTTCTAAATAATAAATATTTGTGTGCTTTTATGAACACATAACGGATTTAACAAACTATTTCAAAATAATAAGATAGGCTTAAGTTTACTTAAAAAGTATTTATCATACTTAATTAGAAAAATAATTAACAAAATTAAATCAAAACAGACTAAAATAGTGATACCTCTAAACAGCTCAGCATGTCTAGGTAGGTATGATCAAAATGGGTACTTAAAAATGTAACATAATATTTATAAAATAAGTTGCAAGACTATGTATTAATTAACGGATGAGTTAATAAAACAATATTTCTAAATCGTTATAATATTAACAACAGCCTCGATCTATGATATCAAATCAACTCACATTCATTGTTAGGTACTTAGGTACACATTTGGCAAGTTTGCCAAATATTTAAGTGTACCTAACAATGAAAAACAAGATTTGAGATCAATTTGTATCTAAGTAAAAAGTAGGTACTAAACATAGTAATCAAAACTAGTTTTAGATAAATTAAAAAGATAAATTGTCATAAAAAAGTGCTTATCTCGATGCATAAAAGGTTTCAAGAACTTTAACAAATTCAGTTTTTTCAATTTTTCTCGGCTTAGTAACCAAACACCGAGTTTCCTCCTACAGATTAGCCTTTCTTCTTTGTGGCAACAAGGTCCATTGAGTGTCATCATGTCTTAATTTATAGTAAATATCACCGTTCACATACAACAATGATCTTATATTGGCAACTGTGGGATCACCTGCTTTTTTACCGGGACGAATCGATGAAAAATTGCTAGGCACAGCTTCAAAGTTCCTAAAAAGATGGTTTGTTGAGTTTCAACCAAATTCAGCTTCGAAACGTCTGCCAAAGCACTAGACAAAACCTTATTCCGGTTTTGGTAACCACAATGCCTTTTTCAAGCATTTGGCGGCATAAAGATCCACAAATGTTACGATGCATGTAACAAATTAATTACATGTAACACCACCGTCACCTTCGTGTCAAACAAACACAAGTACATATTTTGTGTTATTAATATAAATTGTTAAAATATGAAGCTGAAATTTTTGTTTGTAGTACTGGCAGGGTAACTTGGGGCACAATTGGCCACTTTGTAAATCCATTGTACATACACAATGTTTGTCAGATAACGAAGCTATGGCTATTTTTTTCGCTTCTCGAGCCTCATTCTTTTTTGACATATGTATTTGATACGCTTTTTCGCTTAAGTTTCCTTCTTCGTAAGATACGCAAGTATCACATTGATCCTTCCGTGGCTTATAAATAGAACTTTTCTTACTTTCTAAAATCTTGCAAAATTTCTTTCATTGAACGAATCCCAAACAGTTAGATTTACACCAGGAAACAAAAACGTCGTGCATTTTTGTCTTCGAATGCAATGCATTATCCACGTACGTTCTTTATGAAGACGAGCAGCAATAATGATTGGGTACCTTAGCTAACTGACCTAACCATTGTACAATAGAGTCTGACTTTAAAATTCTTTAGTTTGAGGTACTAAACTCATCGATAATGGCAGATATATTTTTGGTTGTATGACACGAATTATATCCTTTAGCTTTGGTTTAATCTGTAAAGGTATATTTCGTAATATCCAAAGTGGCCAAAAATAAATCTCTACAGACTCTTACTTTAACGCCATTTTCTCTTGGCAAAAAACAATCGACACCAGTATTTTTTCGTTTTGATGTATGATTTTCAGTTGTGGTTATAGTTCTTCTTTTTATTATATCTCGTACTGCAGTCGAACCCAGTACGTAGACTTTTTTAGCTTCAAAAGATGTCAACGACCAGAAATAATCAAATACATCTTTACGGGCGTAATCGGTTACAGACCCGCAAAGAAAAGATCTGTCAGAAATGGCTACAGTACTATGATTACAAGGTACGGGCTTTAGTTGTCTTTTAGGATTTCAGTCCCGATCACAGTTCTCCCCGCTCTTCGAAGACCTTTGTATTCGAAGAACCTGGTTGTTCTTCCTCTTATTCTTAATAGATGTTAAGTTATTACTCTGATTATTATTATTAGATTCTTCTACCTGCCTGTCTTCTTGTAATAGCCCTGTCTCAGGGTTCAGCAATAAACAACAGGAGCTTGAAGTACCAGGGTTCTGTATTTTTTTCAACATCCAAGGAGCGGTCGTTAGAAAATGGAAGTAATGGTGGTGATATATAAAGCGGATAAATTACTATATTCTGATCAGAACAATCACCAGAATCAATCGTCATTGGCATCTGAATACTATTTAGTTGATGTTGGTTCGATTCATGAAATTCAGTGAACGTTGAGTCACGTGCAATCGATACTTTTTCTTCTACAGGGTCAATAATATTAAAATTCTAAATATTGGTTCTTGGTATTTCAAAGTTAAAAATCTCCACGTTTCGAGGCTGATCTAAATTAGTCAATATCGGCTCCACTCGGTTCAATTCATCTAGAGATTCGGTAGCTGCTGCAAGAACATTGGGAAATGTGATAGGTCGTTCCATCATAAATGAGTTTTGAAATACCATTTCGGGAAAAGTACTGGGTTGTTCCATCATAAATGTGTCATCAAATGTCGTCACTGTAGTGTTTTCAGTATCCTGCAACGGTCTTTTACGTCTGGAATGTTTAGACTGATTTACAGAAATACTTCTGGTTTCACCCTGAACATTTTCTAACTTTACTTAACTTTATTACTTAATACAAATAGGATACTTACACTAATTACGCCAAACCAGGTATGTATAATAACCAGTCTTGTAGCTTGTACGAACTATCTAACCCCTAAAATTATTTAATTGATAAAAAATACGATCTAGTAAACATTGCACCACGTGTTACGTGCTGTTTCTTCTGTATAACAAACCCGCTATGTGTCATTTCAAAGCGCAATTCTAAGGGACTCGCTTTGAAACAAAAATACGCTATGTGCCTCTGCACACATAGAGGGTTTTTCAAGTCCGTTTTTGATCAAAATTACATAGCTGATTTTGCTTTCTTCTTAACCGAGTGAGTTAGTCAAAAACAGGTTTTACCGTCACACGCGGATTAAGATGTAGTATAAACTAGCATTAAAAACCGATTTTCAAAAAAAAATACATAGCGGATTTTGCAGGCGCAGCGACGATTTGTTTATATGTACCGTTGTTATATGTATATTTATGTATGTATGTATGTATATATACGTATGTATATATGTATTATGCTAAGTTATATATGTAATTGTATTTATTATTGTTACGTATTTATATATGTAGTGTACGTATACTATTAGGTCCTATCATAAGTCGGTGGTCACTTTTATTTTTCAACAAATCTTTTATTTCTTATTTAATAGTAAATGATATGATTGTGTAATAATTAGTAGTCCCCCCCGCTATCAATGACACGCTGCCAGACTGATGGGAGGTCATTGACCCCATTAAATGTTCCATTTTCATTAAGGCTAGTAATTGCGGTGTTAATGGCGGAATCCAATTCTGGTTTGTTGTTATATCGATGGCCAGACAACTGACGCTTCAAATGCCCAAAGCAGTTGAAATCGCACGGATTCATATCAGGTGAATATGGTGGATGTGGCAACTCAATCCAACTCCTGTCTTCGATTAACTCCTGAACTACGTAGGCTTTGTGGGGTCTAGCGTTGTCATGCAGTAGAACTGGTGCTCTGATGTTGCGATGTACCGCCCATTTTGGAATATATTCCTCTAAAAACGATTTATAGCGCTCAGCTGTCATAGTGATATTTTCATCATAAGTTTTCCAAAACGCCACGCCGTGAACATCCATGCCCACTATCAGCAAGACCTTCCTCTCATGCAACTCTGCGCGTGGTAAGGGCTCGGCTGATGTGCCTGGTCTAACCCAGGAGCGCGCTTGATGTCTTTGAAGGGGGGTGAAAAATTCGACCCAACTTTCGTCCAGGCAAATTAATCTTCTTAAGTCATCTTTGCGATGACTAAGCCATGATAAGTTCATATGTGCAATATTAACTCGCTTCTCCTTCTGGGAAGGCGACAACGAATGAGGAACATATTCGCCGAGCTTGGACACCAGACAAATCGTCTCTTAATATTCCTTCTACCGATGCGAAAGGTATGTTCAGTTGTGCGGAGATGTCATTAATGCTCACTCTACTAGAGCATCGCAACATTTTCTGGATTCGTTCTTGCCTTTCTTGTCTGGAAGGCGATCTCGGTCGACCCGACCTCGGTGCATCCTCAGTATTTGTCCGTCCCTCCTTGAACGATTTCATCCAATTAATCACTGCACTTTTCTTGAGCGCGTTCTTGCCTACTGCTTTTTGCAAAAGATTTCCCGATAGTCCAGTTGAATAATTCAGCAGAGTACAAATTTTCAAAAATGCGCGTTGTTCTTGCACAGTTACAGACTTTTTCAATTCTTCCATTGTCAAAACGGCGCATAAAAACAAATTGCGTATGTTTTCTGAAATTTAAACGTCAATACTACATAACAGTAACATAACCTCAAACTTATCACAAACAGGTGGACAACTATGAAAAAATAAAAGTGACCACCGAATTATGATAGGACCTATTATTTATGTAATAAGTTGTTTTATATTATAGTGATTTGCATTGATTAGTTGTTTATGTATAGTTTTTTTTTTTACTGTGGTTTTTGTTTACTCTGTACACCTTCACCGCTTTTTTATCACTTTAACTCCTTGACGTTGGTTGTCTGGAAGAGATCGCTGCTTAGCGATAAGACCGCCTTTTGTACATAAGTCTTTTATTTTATACTTAAACTGTTTGTTACTTGTATGTGTACAATAAAGAGTAAATAAATAAATAAATAAATAAATAAATAAATAAATAAATAAATTGTAGACGGCTGCCTCGGCTTCTTCGAGTTCCACTTGGACACAGGAAGCTCTGCATGATTTTCTTGTATTTGGCCAGGCTTAAATCGTGGTTCGCCTTTGTGATGGTCAGGAACTCGACATACGCATTTTCCGCATGTTGCGTTGTGGACGCTGGTCGTAGCTTTGGGGATGTAATTTGCCCCATGTCTCGGGTCTTGTCCGAGTGGCCGGTGGCGCTTGTTGGTAACTCGGACTTTCGTCATTGGTAAACCTTTTTAGCGCCTCCGATTGCCGATCTCTTTATCCCGACGATCTTGGGGCAAGGTGGGGCAGTCGTTTTCCTCGTTTAGGGGAGGTTGCCGGTTGGATAATTTTCGCTATCGCTGTCAGATGGGGTTTTGATTTGCTAGATCGATTCATCGTCCGATTTCTGCGCAAGAGCGTCGATCTTAATACGCTTGAAGCTCGTTTTCTGTGTGTTGCCTTTATCAGTAGAGTAAGCCTCGGCGAGACTACCAGACGATACAGCCATTCGGAGTGACAGATACTTATCCCGATCCTCTCTGCTTCATAGTCCATGAAGAGGGCCATGCATCTGGTTCTAATGCCCACTTCCTCGCTCCCATTTCCCTCTCTAAGCAAAGACTAATGTATTGATGGGGTCCGGGTCGCGAGAGTGCGTTTTGATCAGTCCTTTTCAGGATCAATTTTCGCAGAGCGGATGGAATGGCCTGGATAATCTGGCCCAGAGGTGCTCGTGTCGGAGACCGCTGAGAGGGAGCTGTCGCGATTGCTATCGATCGATGCGAGCGATCGCTTGTTGACTATGCGTTTGGACGTTTTATGTAACTACCGTGTGTGGTGGTTTGTGAGACTGTAAAAGTTTTGTAGTAAAGCGGTCGAGCCATTTCTTTTCGCGGCTGTCATGACGGCGTGTCTCGCGAATGCGAAGAAAGACGTTCTGTCGTCCTCGTTCTCCAGGATGGTATGGAGTGAAGGCTGGTCTAGTTTTCTCTGGAGTTTAATCTCCAGATCTAGCCTTCTTTTGCCGAACCTCGGACATTCTAGAAGAATGTGGAGAACTGTCTCCTCGCGATCCGGATCGCAGATACACGAAGGACTGTTCTTCAAGTGAAACCGGTGCAGATACGCCGCAAATCCTCCGTGGCCGGTCAGAATCTATGTATCGACAACTGTTAGTGTCGCTTTTCTTGCCAGCTTGCAAGCGGTCTTTGCATCTGCCAAGAAGATTTTTGTGACCGAAACAGTTTCCGAAGAATTGTATCCATCCTGCCACAATCGGACAGTCTCTTCCCGTATATGTCTCTTGACGTACGAAATTGGTACTTTATCGTAGTCAGGGGCTGTTTTTCGTAAGAGTCGCCTTTTTAGCCAGCTCATCCGCTCTTTCATTGCCCGTTATTCCTACGTGGGCCTTCAAATAGAAGAATCGCACCGATTTGTTCTCCTCCCGGATCTGCCTGATGTATCTCTTCATCTCTGTGATCAGAGGGCGAGTCGCCGATGGGTTCTTGAGTGAGTCGAGCGAGGATCTTGAATCGCTCAAGACATTAACTGACCTCTCTTTCGACTTTCTCAATATGTCCGCAGCTCTGAAGAGCGCATACATCGCCGATTGGAAGCCCGTGTTGTGCGGCTCGAGCCGCAATGTGGAGTACCTTACTTCCCTTCCCTGATCCCACCACGTTAGGGCCGCACCGGCTTTGCCCTCGATTTTGCTTCCGTCGGTGTAGCTTAATGGGCCGACGTATGGTATTCTTCAAAGGTTGCAGAATTCAGATGATGTTATAAAAAGTATTACCGACTTTTGTCTTCTTTGGTCTTGATAGTTTACCTAATTAATAATATAAGTATAAACTTACCTTTATACAATTGTGTACAATATAATGATGATCGTATAAAGTTTACATTGTAAATTATAATTCTTAACTTGTGGTCACCCATTTCTCTGAATATTCAAAAAATTTTGTGTACAGCTTGTACCTCAATTCAATTATTCCATATGATACAAGTACAAACAAGTGTGCCCCAGACATAGAACTAGTCTTTCTGTAAGATTTCATCATACCTGGCCTTACGTTTGGTCAGGCATATTATACTACATTAAAATAATATGTTATCATACCATATAACAAGTCAAAGTAATTTAAAAAACTAAAAAACCCGACTGCGTTTCTGTGTAATTTGGAAATAAAATTAATTTGGCGCCAAAAATCCGCAATTTTATTTATTTTTTATTTTGATATACCCAGTGTCACTCTCACAGTAAATACGAATCTAATGACACATCTCAAGCAAAAATTCATCGAGCCGTTCAGGCCGCAGACCGTGCCAAACAATTATACATACATACATAATATATACATACATACTCTCGAAAAACATAACCCTCCTTCTGGCGCAGTCGGGTAAAAAGATGGTGGTTAGTGATTAGTATGATGCTATAATTAAAATCTAGATATAAGTCAAAACATACATTGTATAATATTTAACGCTAAGACTTGCGCGTTTGCACGAGACCATGTTTATTATTAGATACGTAGACATGACATCAGGAGGGTCTAATTGTTTTACAACCGTTTTCATGACTTCATATTGATATACATTATATTGATTACTCTGCAAAATTTTTTTTTTCCTTATTTTTTGAAAATTTAATATAAGTCGTAGCGGAAAAGGTATAGCCTATCTTATTTTTTAATAGTATTCGGAACAGACATATATATCCTTTTTATAATATTAGTTAACAAGATAAGCATTTTAAGAATGGGTTATAATAATTATATTAGATATAATACTAAAATAATATTAAAAAAATCAGGATGATAAAAGGATATTTTAAGAACCCTATTTCATGTAGAATCTGTACGAAAATTGCTCACGTAAAGTATAGAATTTTGACGTTTGTATATTGTAAGTCAAATCATGATTCGATTATCCGAGATGAATACATAATGTGGCGTATACGATGTTGCGAAACATCTTCTAGATAGTAGAAATAGGACATAGGATGAAATTAATCGTAAACGATATAAGTATACAGATTCATACATTTGACTAACTTCGGAAAATCAAGAATAGTGTTTTCATTTTTTTTTTCCATTTCAAAATTTATATTACAATTTTATATGAAAAGGTTTCATAATTTAAAATGTTCATCAAAATACATTTACGGAAATACACATTTCATTTCCGTCCAGTTTTATCCGTGGAAAAATTACACATTTTGGTTTTTTTCCACTGAATCAAAAGCAAATATTAGATAGCGATACTCATAAACAACTCTCGAGTTATCGTAAAAAATTAAATATCAGCGGTAGATTTAATATTGGATTTGTATTATCGCGTTAAAATCAACCTTGACCGTGACTGTCTTAAGTGTAGATTAGTTAATGATAATGAATCTTGATTGTGTATATTTATATATTTTCCTCTTTATATTGCGAAACTATCTACTCGCAATCATTGTTAATTTACACAGATATAACAGTTCTGATGTAGCGGTGCGTGTAGTCGCCTTAACATCAGCGGTCGCGGGTTCGATTCCCGCTCAGGGCAGATATTTGTATTTGTACAAAAAAAAAATCTGGTCTGGGTTTATGTATTTGTGGGTTTCCCTACCGTGACTCGAAGAGAACGTAAAGCCGTCGGTGCCTTTTATCATAGACATCTGATAGCGACCGTTACTCGTGGTACGGAAATTATCCGCCAACCCCTAGTGTAGCAGCGTGATGGATTAAGCTCTAACACTTCTTCTATCAGAAGAAGAGGCCTTTGACCAGCAGTGGGTTGTTTACAGACTGATTCCGTTCAGTTCAGTTACACAGATATTTTCATAATTTAATCTTTATTTTAAATAAAAACGTGACCGGAATAATGGAAAACGTTCCCTCACGATGTCATTGCTAGAAGTTTTTTTGAAATTTATTCTAATATAAAATGGTATGTCGATATTTTCTGTTTAAAACATGAAGACCAAATAATATTACCATAACATCACCTTCAAAGGTATACGTTTCTAGAGATTTCGCAAATAAATCTAAGATCGAACAATAAGAAAAATAAAAAAAAAATTCATGTCTTTAAGATTTTATATAACAGTTGTGTAAAAAAAGTACTAATTGCTTAACTTTAAAACATTCACCCTTTTTCCCTTGTTATGAACTTTGAATGTCGCCATTTTCTTACATCTTAATTATTACTTTATATATTTAATTGAATCAAGGAAGGAAATTTCCCAATTTTTGTTGTTATGTTGGTAGTGAAATACAAGAAGTAAAGCATACATTTTAATTACGATTTTAATTAAGGTTTGAAGTTAAATTTTATCGCAAACTATATTCAAGATTCGACTAAAATAGCAACGTGAGTTGAGAGAGAGAGAGAGGCGGGCTGTTTTATACGTACTTTGTACGAGTACAAGGGACTAATTTTGATCCAATTAGTGGATGGAAAATTGGCTGTTCTATATTTCTGAAAAAAAAAAACAAAACTTTTGAATGCAAAAACTTATACACCGATTCTTCTCTCTTGAAGTGATTAAAAATTGCCTCTAATTAAAATCAAATTAAAATTATGATCGTGCTAAAGGTTTTATATTGTTACAGGTTCACTACTAAATCGAGTTATAGCTACGAACTTACATGAAACAATTCTGAATCCGTCAATTTTGTCGCAAAATGATAAACTTATTCATAGAGGTCCACCATTGGGAGATTTCCATCGCTTACCAGTAAGTTTGTTTTTATTAGTTATCTTAAATTTGATATCGTTTTTATGAACTCATTAATAATATAATTTTATCCAATTTTAAATTATTTCGTATGGTGATAAGAGATTTAAAAACCTTAAATAGTCTTATCACGGGTATGTATTTACTGGTTTTAATAAGGCAAACGACGCTTAAACTTGACAAATTAAAAAGCCGAAATATATATATAAATGAATCTCTATTTCATATTTTATTTTTTATTAAGTTTTCTAATACCTATATAATTGTAGAAGGAACTGTAATAAAAAATTACGAAAATTTCGTAGATAATCGAAAAAATTCCAAAAACATAACGACTATTTAAACTTCACGGGCTTAACAGTTTGCTCGTTATTTATTATTTATATATTATATGAATGGCGGTTTGTGCATCGTTGCTTTTATTTTGTGATACTATAATATCACCTAAATATGCCTCACGTTATCGCGTTACGTCAAATTTTTTGTTTATTAACGTTTAAGGTTAACCGTTTCATAATTTTTATTATAGTATGATTATAAGTCTATAACCTTACCCAACAAACGGGCTGAATAACATAAAAAAAGATTTTTTGTAGTCGGGCCAGTAGACCATGAGTTTAGCTGGAGAATTTAGCAAGAAACCAAACTTTAAGTATTGTAATATTATAAATAGGATTAAAACATATTTACGGTACATAATTGAAAACTGCTTTTGACACATTTATTATAAAAATATATAATATATTTGGTGTAGGTACCTATCAAATATTTGCAAGTTTTAAATAATTCTCTCTAGCCTTATCAAATTCCTTTCTGTAATAACTCTCGGTCTTTTGATAAGAATTTCGATGTTTCATTAAATTATTAAAAAATACGCGTCATAACTATTTACTACTCCTACATTTGTATAAAATGGAGGATGGAATTTTGTGTGGGAGTTTATGAAGCTGGAAGTGTGAAAGTTTCTATTCGGGCTTTTGTTTAAAAAAACAATACCTGCGAATCAGCGTATTTGACAAAAAATTTAAAATAAATAATTTTTAATGTATATGATCAACTTTTTTACAAGCAAAGACGCGGGCAACTACTCGTTATTCCTATTTATGTGTATTCGTAATCTTGATGATAATATCATTATGTTTACCTTTTATTTTCGTTCAACGTTTTTGCAAAGTTATATCTGTCGTAATCACGACTCGTATTCTAGTTATATGAAATCCGATATGCTTTACATGCCACTCATTCAAAAGAATATCTTTTGTTAATTTTAGTAGTTAGAGTTACGTATTCAAAACGGAGAAACAACGGGTGGAATAAATTATATATAATAAAATGGTAGGAAAGTCAAAACTGTACATTGAATATATTTTTAAAAGAATACTTGTGGTGTGATCTACAATCGATACCGAAGACAAAAATATAGTTTTTAGAATTTTTGTCTGTTTGTCTGTATGTATGTCCGGGATAAACTCAAAAAGTACTGCATGGATTTTCTTCAAATTTGGCACGAATATTATTAAGAAGTCGGGTCAACATATAGGCTACATATTATTCATGCTATCACCTACTGGGAACGAGCAGTGAACGTTTATTTCTTCAACGCATTCTGTAACGTGTAATCTAATAGTGTTCACGCAGACGACGTCGCGGGCAGCAGCTAGTAAATTATATAAGACTGCAGTCCGACCGTTTCTCAGAGGACTTGATTTGAAATTTTCAAAGAATATTTATATTACAACGATCGATATAAAAACAAAAAAATAAGTAATAAATAAACATAAATTAACAGGGTACGAACAACAGAAGTTAGAAATTTTACAATTACTGTATATCAATTATTTATTCAATTGTATGATTTTTTATGATTTCCATTTCAAAATTTATGTTTTTTGTTATCTAAACATTCTTAACTAAGTTTTATTAGGGCTTTTGTTTTCCTCGTATTTTTTCTGTTGCAATGTACCTACTACAGTTTTGTAACACTTAAATGATTATTGAATGTTTGCTACAAATCTCAATTATGGGTAAAGAAAATTGATTACAGCGATTAATTATAGATGAAATAAAATAGCTACTCTTGGTGGAGGTTATCGTGGATATAGCCGAGCACTAGGAAAACTACCGTGACCGAACAATACAACCTGACCTAGCTGTTTATGACTCACAATACAATAGACTGTAAATTATTCAATTGATACTGGACGTACGGACGTAAAAATAAACTTTTTCAATTTGATAATGATATGATATGTTAAAATTGTTACATTTAGGGCCAGTTTCACCACTTGCTATTAAGTTCCGGATAGCCTAACTGGCACTTATTTTGACAGATAACCCATACAATTACCTGTCAAAAATGTGCCAGTTTGGTTAGCCGGAACTTAACAGTAAGTGGTGAAACTGGGTCTTAACAGCATAAGTTCGATGTAAGTGTGTGCTACTAGGCGGTTACAGTTCCATGCAACGAACTTTAAATCTTTCTCAAAGACTATTTATAAGAGCTTATAATTGTCCCACTACAGGGCAAATTACTATTTTATTACAAAAAAAAAAAAAAGTTTAATACGTTATATTTTTAAACTAAACACTACACTACACACCCAATTTCTTACAAGAGTAAATCCTTGTGAATCCAACAAGAAAATTAGCAGTTGAAAATTGAACGGTGCTATTCGGAACTTGCGACCTTACAGTAAGGATCCACGTTTTGTATCTACTAGTTCATCTCGGCTACGAATTCAATCTAAATTTTATTAAGTTCTTCCACAGTTCATCCGCTTAGCGTGCTTAGTAAGATGTGTATTATCTTATATTATAGCCTAAGTTTTTTTTTTTTTTTTGATAATGTAGCTTCCGAATATTTATTGAAATAAATCATTATAATAAAAATAATAAACGTCTCACACTCAACGGCCCCCAGTAGGATGTGAATCCTGTGTCGGGGGTCCGGAAAAACACACAATACACAAGCACAAACGCCAAAACCACTACAAACATCTGTATGGCCTATACAGATATTTGTCGTGTGCGGGGATCGAACCCGCGATCGCTAGCACATCAGTCAGTTGCTGTGACCACTGCGCTAACGCGTCGTCATTATCACATTATACATTATCGATTAAATGGTTTTAAAGTGTCGATTTAAAACAAGAAAATAATTCCTCTTTATAATATTGATAAGAAAAAAAAAAAAAAAAAACGCGTATAGTTAGTGCGACATATTCGTGTGACGCAGATGCGTTCATTAATGTTACTAACTACAATCTATACATATAATAAAATTGTGACTGGACGAGAGATATTTAGAATTATAGAGAGGTCAGAAGTCAGAATAATTGTATTTGGAATTTTCATCACGCGAAATCCTTACAAAATTTAGATGCGGTTTTCGCAGTTGTAATCCTAGAGGTCTAAGTTAAAATTCTGGTGTGCATTTTATGTTGATAAACTGTCTAGAAGTTATTACTCTGTAAACGATTGTAATTAAATCGTAACGAAGTCCTTTTTGTACAAATAACTAATATATTTATATAATTTTAACAACTGCTGCCGTTGTCATTACTATGAGTATAGAAACCAAATTCACAATTAATAAATAATAATGGTCAGTCTATCCGTTAAGGATCTGTTTCTTGAACAGATTATAGGCCATAAAATAGCACGCTGTGATTCAAAGAAGCGAAGCAGTAACCATAAAAAATCTTTCTGACAAGATAAGACAGACAAGATTGTCTATCCTGTATAAAAGTCACGTGACGTGTTACTGAAATTATATTTTAACTCAGCCGTATATTTTACCTATTTGTTTTTCTATTAGGATTCATTATGTTGCTGATGTAAATTGAAGCAATATCATGTACTATTGTTTATACATGTATACAAATTTATTTTAAATACTTGCAAAAAAGACATATTCTTATGTTATCGTTATGTATTTCAATAACGTGACCTGAAAATATACTACAAAAACTATTTTATATAACTTCTTTTTATAGAATAATAATAATATAAGGTCAAATGTCTGTGCCTATCTGCATTTTAAAACTAGTGATACGATTCACAGTTTCTTTGATAGGCAAAATTACGAATAATACTTCACTAAACCGTCAGTCAGAAACTCGGGAAGTCAATTAGTTTAATTCTACATCAAGGTGATGTTTGTAATAAACAATAAATTTTACGGCTAACCATAAGAATCTAATAAAACTTAATTAATAATAAATAAATAAATAAATAAATATTAACCAACAATCACACCACGTTAACCTAGCCCCGTGCTAAGTTCGTAAGAACTTGTGTTACGGGTACTAGGAACGGAAATAAATTTAAGATATAAATACATATATAGATAAATACACATCCATGACCCGGTGCAGACATCTATATTCGTCATACAAATTATCTGCACCTGGCGGGATTCGAACCCGCGACCGCTGCGTCAAGTGTCCAGTTGCCTGACCACTCGACCAGCCGGCCGTCCGTCATAATTTTAGGTAATGAATGAAATCGTTTATGGAATTTATTAAAAGGCGTACTACATATTTTGTAATTAATATGTATACAGGCCTGACCTCACAGAGCAGGTCGTGATTAAAATAATTTTGTTTTTACAATTATTATATATTGTCGTTAAGATAAACGCATAAAATATGTTACGTATCGTTATTCTAAACAACACTCCAGGCGCCTTATTGCAGTCCTCTGGATGACCCTTAATTACTTAGTAAACAGGACACTAAAAAAACGATATTGAGCCATAAAGTTATTTTCATAAAAATCCTCTTAACGGCAAATTTTCGTCAAAGCACTTAATGATCCAAAATAAAATAATGACCAACATAATAGTCCCGAAAATACCCAAATATTTTACCAAATTCAAATGAATTTGGTAAATAATAAATATATATTAATAGCCCATCCGCAAAACCTTGAAAATGTCACCGAGATGAAAAAGATTAAAAACACGTTTATAAACATCGCATTCTCTGTGTATTTATCAAAAAAAAAAAAAAAAAATTTTTTATCTTTAGCTAACTGTATACTCTACTTTACTTCTACTGCATTATTCTTGACTGGCCCGTTGGCGCAGTTGACAGTGACTGTTTTCTGCTCCAGGGTTGTGGGTTCGATTTCCACCTCGAGTGAAAAAAAAAATGTATAACAGTCGGCTGTTACCTGAAACACAGACATTAAGTTGCCTACAGACGATCGTGTGTGTATGTTAAACATATCTGAACATATGTACCTCTTTTTTTACGCTGGGAAACGTATCCCGCCGCCCGAAGGTGACGGGTATGTGCACGGAAGACTAAAAACAGCTCTTCCGTGGGTATGTGGTACTTGCTGACTGCGAGGTCAGAATACCCACTAAAACACAGCGGTGCCCTCGTCGTCGTACAAGGACGCCACGGGATCGCTGGCGCATGCCACCGTGACGCCCCGACATATCTGAACATACCTAGACTTCTACTTTACGATATTCTAAGTTGTATATTGTGTGATTATTGTCTTTTTCTTCTAAATGGGCTTAAATAAAGTTTATTTATTATTATTTAAATCATATTTGTTCTTTTTTTCTGTTCCAGGATGAGACAATCCTCTCAGTGATGAAGTATTTGGATATGCAATCGTTATGTCGTTGTGCACAAGTGAACAAACACTTCAGTCGACTCGCATCCGATGCTATACTTTACCGGAGTATTGATTTAAGACCATACTGGCATTGTGTACGATCTCAGGTTAGTTTTATATGTTTAATTATATATTTATTTATAGGTATATTTCATTGTTATGTGTAATTTTCTTTAGGCTTGTGGCTTCTGATAGATTTTTTTCTTTATTATGCATATAGGTATATCAGAGGCGCTATTTGAATTGTGTCCCATTATGTTTATTATGTAAGATTTTTGTACTAAAATTTTCATTCGGCCTGCTGATGGTGATGCTGCTGATGAAGGTAGAATGAAAAAATCTACCACCACTTCAGCCATTGGATGTCCTCTGTTGAACGTATGCCTCCCCTATCATCTTGGGGTGTTGCCAATACTCGCCAGACTTGGCTGGCGGGTTGGCGGGCGTAGTGTGCTATGTCAGGATATGGTGACGATGCTGCCAATCACCATCCTGGTTGGTGTACAGTTGTTCGTACCACTGTGGCCTCAATCGCCTTTTCCTACATCTCGGCAAGAAAGAAGTCGGGATTATTCTTCTCTGCAAGTCGCCGCACGGCGTTTTTTATTATGACATGATAATTTAATTATAAGTAGTCTAACAAATATTTCGAAAATTTCCATTATGAAGTTATTTATCGGCCACTATTCAACTATTATGACAATATCAGAATTGCAACCCATTACAATCAGACATTATAAGATTAATATTATAATCATAATCATTAAGTTATGTTTTAGACATGATTATTATTAACTAATGTTATAAGGAGTTATAAAAGTTTAGATTCGCATATCGCGCATATGATGTGGGTGATTCATCACTAGTTAAAAGATGATAATCAATGTGTACTTTGTTTTTGTGTTAAGGACATTAGATTTGGACGGTTGCCATACAGTGTAATAATTTTTCTACCTCTATGGAATGTTAAATGACGTCATATAAAGTAAAATTTAATGTAAACAACTACGTTTAGTATTTCGATTATAAAATAATAATTATTTGTGTTTTAGAGTATTTAATTAAAATATATTATATACTGTGATGTTTAATAATAATTGTAGAAAAGTTGTTAATATTTTTTTGTTAGAAATCCTAATAAAAAATTCATTGGTAATTTATTTAACCATTTTTAAAATAAACTAACAGATATTTTTCTTAAAATTTTTAGATATAAAATATCATGCAATTTGTAAGCCTTTTTTTATTATCAATTAATAATGAATCATTGAAACCTGACCGAGAGATTAATATTTCAAACTAACTTCATTTCTATGTAGGTCAGTTATATAAATAAAATATGGCACGTTTATAGTACCTACTCACATAAAATATAGCACGTTTATAGTACTCACACTAATGCAAATATATTACACATTATGTTTTTTTTTGTATATATTAATTAATGACATCAATATTCTACAGCTCAGTTTTATATCTTAAGGAGTAAACAAACTAAGAGTTTTTTTGTACACCCTGCAGTCGACAATGTATGTAAAATAAAAATATGACTTACAAAACGTAGTACATGCTATTGTGATAATGTACAATATCACTACATGAAAATATTTAAAAAAGAAAATATAAAAAATATTCTATTCAGTCTGTCTGTGTGTATTTGTTTGTTTGCGATAAACTCAAAACTACTGAATAGTGTTTAATGCGGTTTTCACTAATAGATATAGTGATTCATCAGTACAGTTTAGGTTAGGTTTTTTTTTTGTAAATTGGTGAAAATATAACGATAACTGTTAAAAAAGTCGGAATATTCAAGTCGCTTGGGAGCTTTCTTCGAAAACGCTGCCTTTATGCCCTTTGATATATAACCAAACAATGTATGGTGGTTGGTGGTCACATACAAAGTGGTAATTGGATAACATTTACTAAGGAGCTTTGTTTTAATTATCGATATTTTTACTATAGATAATTATCGTATCATCGATTATATATACATATTTGCGATATATAAAAATATATATAGATAATTTTTCGATCCGATATATTGGATTAATATATCAATAATTCGAGATTTATCGATAATATATATAATATATAATTATTCGATGAAAATTATCGATTGTTATCGATAATAATTATCGGATGGAAATTATCGATAGTTATCGATAATTATCGAATTAAATATATAGATACACGATAATTATCGAATGAAATATATAGATACTACTCGATAATAATTATCGAATGAAATATCGTCGTATCCTACGAATAAAGCCACTATGGCCGTTGTGCCTTTCTATTTTTATTGCATAATTAATATCGGCTACACCTATTACATCACCTTAATTACAAAAATAACAGAAAATAACATTTAATCCACCAGAAAATAAAGGTTTAAAAATAGCCACTATTGTTATCCTCTCGAATCATCCGACGAAAACAGCCACAACAGTCGTAGAGTCTTTCCCGTCCCGGGAGCATGGGGCACGCGTGGGGCTGAGGCGGGCGCAAGCGCCACTTATATATTACAAGCTTTATAGTTATAATGAATAGGTCACTGTGAAAAAAAAATGTTTGAAAAAGAATTGTTCTTTTCCTAATATAAACAGGCAAATTGTAAGGATTCTTTAAATTAAAACGATAAATAGCCCTTAATGCTCTTACGACCCGGCATCTTTCACCGGCATCTGCCGGTGAAAAAAGGCGTAACGTCTATTGTTTTCAAGTTTTCACATTTTATTCCGAAGAATAAAGAATAAGGGACAAATTTGACAGAAATATTGACAAAAAAGTCATATTTAAGATTTTATTTTACAGTTCAGTTCAACAATCCCCGAACAGTTTATCAACACTTCAAATGTTAACATCTCAAAAATGTGTCGTAATGTTTAAATAAAACACAAAAAACCTCCTCCTGTAAAGTTGTCAGTTTGCAGTTACGCCTTTATTCGTAGGATACGACGATATACCGAATCAAATATATCGATGCCACACGTTAATTATCGAATGAAAATATATCGAGTATTTCCGACTTATCGATAATTATCGCACACTACTAGCTTTTACGTTATACGAGTACATTTTAATAAATATCTTATAGTGTAATCGCAAAGCAAAAAAAATACGCGCGCAAAAATAAATTCTAGCACGTGTCTCACATTGATGACGGGACTCGTTTGATGCGTCCACAAACGTCCCCACGCCGCGCCTCTTGCTGTCGCTAAAAATATTACTACCCGTGCGAAGCCGGGGCGGGCACTAGTGAAGAAAAGGTCTAAATAAGCCTTAAACTGATAGACAAAAAATCACGCTATATTTAGTAATAATTAGTAAAAAAAAACATTATTTATCTGTAATGCTTAAAAATAGACCTCGCATAAGTAATGTTTCATGTGTACATATCACTAGCTGTGCTCCGCTGTTTCACCCGCGTTAATTTGAGGAAAAAACGTTCTTAAATATTTTTAAACAATTACTCTAAGAGTAGGTATCCGCCTCGTTGGTCGAGTGGTCGCAAGCGTTACTGCCGAGCAGGCGGTCTCATGTTTGATTCCTGGGTCGTTCAACGTATAATTGAGATTTTTTTTATTTTTCGAAAATTCTCAGTAAAACAGTGATGTTATACTTATTTAAAAGTAGAACTATAGTTGAACAATGTCTTGAGAAGAGAAATAATAAAGTACGCAATGGAAGCTCTCAAAAAAAAATATTTTTTCCCGTTTTTGTAAAATTTCTTATTATTGCTCAGCCCCTATTAGTCGTAGCGTGATGTTGTATAGCCTATAGCCTTCCTCGGTAAATGGGCTTTCCAACACAAAAACAATTTTTCAATTCGAAGCTGTAGTTCCTGAGATTAGCGCGTTCAAACAAACAAACATACAAACAAACTCTTCAACTTTATAATATTACTAATAGTAGAGATTTAAATTGAAGTAAAAATACGATGACGACGTGAACGGTGCTCTATGACAAACACAAGACTGGTGTTGAAGAACCAGCTTCTTTGTCACGGAAACAAGACAAACAACTTATTTTTAAACGCCAAGAAAAACATATATATATATGTTGTGTTTACTTTATCTAATATTAAACATCCTAATTATAATTTAGAAATGAATATCGAAAGTCTTGTTGTTAGCGACACTACAGTTTTCTTAGGGATAAATTTAAATTCAAAATTTTAGTGTTACCGTTTATCATCACTGACAGGGAGACTCAGTTCCGCAGCATTCGCTGTTAGAAAAGTTCGTCTATTGACCGACTTTGATACTACTCGATTAGTACAGCTATATTTTAGTTATATACATAATGTCTTACGGTGTGTTACTACATGGTAACTAAGCTGCAGATATTGAGAGTGAAAATATCCTGCAAAAAAGAGCTTTTCAACGCATTTATGATCTTGGAATTTAAGTCTCCCTTTGGGATCTTTTTAAAAAAATATTATAATAATAATATATTTGATTTGGTTTGACTTTTAGTACGATATCATGCCTTATAGATACTATACAAATGCATTATTTTATTGACCTGTAATATTAATATATAGGTTTTATTTTTCACAGGTTCTCGTCACGTTATCAATGAGATGCAAGTTCCTTCAGAAACTGGATTTGTCCTGGTGCGGCAGTCACTGTATGATACAACCCCATTATGTAGTCAAGTGAGTTTATTTAAGTTGCTTTTTTAAATTAACTTTTATAAATTCTTCTTATTGAAATGAACTGAATTGAATCAGCTTGTAAACATCCCACTGCTGGGAAAAAGCATCTTCTCGATTTAGGAGAAGGGTAGGAAATTAATCCACCCCACTGTTCCACTCCGGGTTGGTCTAAATTCTCTTAAAATTAATTGTTTTATTCGACGATTAGTTTTTAAAATAACATATATTTATCAGCAAGCAAATAAAAGATTCTGATTAAAATGTTACTTTTCATAAAATACTTGGAAGTGTTGCTATTACATAAACCACCAACTGATCCAGTGGTATGACTTTTGGTACTTTTAATATTGATTATGTACTGATATATTATGTATTATGACTGTTCTTTAACGGTTTTTTTTTAATTATTTATTTTTTATTTAATTAAACTTTGTTATATGAATGAATTTGATATAGGATTTGTTCAAACGAGTAATGTAAAATGTATTGTAGTTTATTATTATAAAATGTTATTTTCATTTACAGTTTCTTAAGAGATAGCGGGGTAGAACTAACGCATTTACGAATGAACTGCTGCAAGTTCGTTGACAATTCAGTGCTAAGAGCCATAGTTGACACCTCATCCAATTTACAAGGTATGGTAAGACTTTTTGTTCTTAGTATTAATTTAATTTAATTACTATTAATTAATTTGCTTTACTTCTTCTTATTTATTATATAAATGTTTGCACTTAAAAAAAGCAAAAGGTTTTTCCTAGTATATACTAGTTACGAATACATAGTTATTTTAGATATAATTTTATTTACCGAGTCTGTTTACTATGTTGTTATGTTTTGTGTGTGTGTGCGTGTGTGCGAGACACAACAAACACACAGGTAACACTTACAGGTGTAAACACCGCGTGCATCTTTTTTTTTATAAAGCACAACATAGATTAAAATTTGGTTACCTTCCACACTACATTTTAGCCAATAACTCTGACTTTTTTGGTCCAGGACAAAATTGTATACATGAAAAACCTTCCCGGAATTTCCCTAAATATCCATTCGAATAACCTAAACCTAATCAAAAACATTTTTTTTTTTTGAGTAACAAACTACATATAAACAATTGAGTCAAATACAAAATAACCTTTTTTTTAAGTTAGTTAATAATTTATTTCCAGAGCTATGTCTTCGTTCAGTAATAAGCTGTTCGGAATGGTCGTGTTTGGCGTCTTTGACCAAATTGAAAAGGTTGGATTTATACAGAACCCACATAACAACATCTGCGGCTGTGGCTGTTGTTTGGTCCAATCCTGGATTACAGCACCTTAATGTTGGTACGAATCGAATTATTGTTGTTTATTTGAAATATATTTTAAAGTTCAAGTAGCAATTGTCCTTGTCGAAGCCAGAAATTTGAGAGAGATGCCACAGACAAATAGAATAACGTTATAGACACATGTTCACATATATAAAAATAAACGTAGATATTTTAGACAGTATACAAAAATGGAGCAATTATTATTTGATTGTATGATCATTTATACAAAATGTGAAAAGAATCAAAATCAATCAAAATCAAAATATTCATTATAAGGTGATTACACCCACTCAACGAACGTCAAAAAAAAAAAAATGTCACGATAGACATCTACAATTTCATCATCTATTTCATCATCGGCTTTACTAAATATTATATATAATAATATAATAATGTTCCTAGTGTAGGCCGAGAGAATAAAAGCCGGAGGAAAAAAAAGCCGGAGGAAAAAAATCAGAGACAGACATAGAAAGTACTGCACGGTTACTCTCGTTTATATCTATGGCTCTGCTTCCTATATGTCGTAGCGTAACGTAACAAAAAAATAAATCTTAATTGCACTAGCTGATGATGAGAAACGCATTAAATAAACAAAAACCTCTATATAATTTTGAAAATAATAATAAAATAATTATTTATTTATATCTAAAACTTTGTAATAAAAGGCTCTATACTTGAGCCAAATTCGATGTGGAATTTATGTAAACAAACCAAATGTCATCGTATATAGGATTGTCACACTTTTAGTAATGAAAAATTGTAATTTATCACCAATTTCCTAGTTATACATTAATAATTTTACTTTAACATGGTTTCCTAGAACTTAACCGCCAAATACGTAATATACAAGAAAATTTGCTTATAACAAAAATTAACAAATTTGTAATTACTAAATATACATCTAACAACCCTAAATTTTTGCACTGACAGGAAAATTTCGCAGATAAGCAACATTTGGTCTTTTTTGATCAGTCGTTATATTGTTAAAGGTAAATTGCTATCGATTTTTATGCACAATTTTAAATATTATAATTATTATGTTTATTCAACGTAAGTAAAGTAAAATAAATAATAAAAGAGAATGAGTGTCTGAACATTGCTTGCTTGCTTATTTCTTCCGTGAAACAGCTTTGCTGTGTTTCGGAAAGAAGGGCAAGACAGGCAGTGTAATTACTGGCACCGAGACTTAACATCATATGTCTCAGGATAGGCAACACATAAATGAGTCGGCTGGGCTAGTTCCAGGTGAACTAGTTTATGTTCATTGGCGACGTCGACCACTTACCATCAGGTGGCACGTCTGCCAGTTTGCCTATTCAACTAACATATAAAAAAAAAAAAAAAAAAAAAAAACATAGATTTTTAATCATATTAAATCCATTTTAAAACAAATGTTGTTTTATTTTGAATGCTATTCGGGGATAGTGTAGCTATTTTTAATATAGGCATATACATATTTATGAAAATATTTAGAAATCATTCAGTAGGAAATTATTTATACCCAAGTTAACAGGAAAATTTTACCTCTATAACAGATAATTATAGATCATATATAAGTATATCTAACTCCCTGACTTATTTATTTCAAGTTTTATGTAGCTTGTACTTCTGTGTATAAATATTAAACAATAATTATATTGTTTAATATTTATACACAATTACAAAAATAAATATAAATTAATATAATAAACAATAAACATATAATTATAATAATTATTTTCTAATAGGTTGTTAATATCTGCCTATAGTTGTTACTACGGTTTGTTGGTAAACATTACACATCGAATTTGGCTTAAGTATAGAGTGATACTTTTTCTACACATTATGGTTGCCAATGTAAAATCCCGTGGCTTACGAGTTGACAGCTGAGTCTTGTTAAGGGGGTCGCACCCTATGGATACGATAAAAAACCGGCCAAGTGCGAGTCGGACTCGCGCTCGAAGGGTTCCGTACCATTCATTATCTATAAAAACGGCAAAAAAGTCATGTCTGTTGTATGGGAGCCTCCCTTAAATATTAATTTTATTTTAATTTAATTATTTATTTTTAAAGTGAAAAATATAACTCAATATTTTGTGAATATTTCAAGAATTTACATGTTGCCGTTATCAATATCGAGCAAAAACGAGCAAAAAAAATCACGTTTATTGTATGGGAGCCCCCCTTAAATATTTTTTATTCTGTTTTTTTAGTATATGTCGTTATAGTGGCAACAGAAATACACCATCTGTGAAAATTTCAACTGTATAACTTTCACGGTTCATGAAATACAGCCTGGTGACAGACGTACGGACGGACAGCGGAGTCTTAGTAAAGGGTCCCGTTTTACCCTTTAGGTACGGAACCCTAATAATAATAATAATAATAATATCTTTATTTCCTCAAACTTAGTACTACATTACAATGATAATGCGGCAACAATATTAAAAGTAGGTAGTGAGATTAGCATCTGTAGCCGAACTAGGCGTAGCCTGTTTTTCGGCTATCAGCACCGTTCCCTTCGCTAATAAAAACTACATATCAAGTATATAAACTCTTTTGCAAAAAAAACGGGCACTTAAGCAAAGAACTATTTTATAGTTACTATTAGTTTGTTTGACAATTTTAGGTATTGTTATCCTCAGAATTTTATAAATTAATTAGGAAGGAATAGTTTTCATCAGTTTTATCATAACATTTTAATTAAATTATTAAGAAATAATGTTTAAGCTCAAAACACTATGATTGTACCTGCTCGCTAAATAAAAATGAAACGCGTTAATTTCTTTGTTTTTCTTGAATACATTAAAAGCAGATAAAAGTTTAGTATTGAGTGTGACCACCTCTTGCTGAAATCACAGCTTGCATTCGTCTGGGCATGCTAGTGAGTATATCTTTTATGGTTTCTTGGGGAATACGTTCCCACTCCGCGGTAATCACATTCTTTAGCTCTCTGATGGTCTGAGGAGCCGGCTGCACTGATCTCACTCGTCGCGTCAGAACGTCCCAGACATGCTCTATGGGATTGAGGTCCGGACTTCTAGCTGGCCAGTCCAAACGACGAATTCCGACTTCTAGCATATACGCATCCACACCGCCAGACCGGTGGGCGCGAGCGTTGTCGTCCATAAAAATTGAGTTTTCGCCAAGAGCGGTTAAAGCGGGTTGTACATAAGGAATTAGAACTTCCGTTATGTATCGGTGTCCAGTCAGTGTACCGTTTTCGATGAAGACTAACTCCGTACGATCCATAGAATTTATTCCTGCCCAAAACATAACAGAGCCCCCTCCATAAGGTGTGATTTCTTCAAAACATGCCTCTGCAAAGCGTTCTCCTCGTCTACGTAGCACTCGCCGACGTCGGTCTTCACCATGCAGAGATATCCTGGCTTCATCGGAGAACAATACCCTATCCCAGTCTTCATGAGTCCATGACACACAATTTCGAGCGAAGCTAAGCCTGGCAACTCGATGTCCACGGAGTAATTTAGGGCCGGGTGCCGGGCGATGACTGTATATATTAGCAGCGAGAAGCCTCCTCCTGACCGTCCATAGACTAATTTGCACATTTCTTACTTCTTCGAGGGTGTTCTTGAGGTCCACATAAGAAGATTTGCGATTTCTCAACGCTTGACTAACTAGAAAACGATCATCCCGTGGTTCGGTACATGTCTTTCTGCCAGAACCAGGCCTTCTCTTGACGGAACCGGTCTCTTGATAGCGCTGCCAGGTCCTTTGAACTGTCGACCGACTCACATTTAGCCTCTGAGCCACGAAGCATTGACTGCAACCTTCTTCAAGCAGCGCAATAATTTTGCTCGCTTTTATCACTTTATCTACCATTTTCGAGATTGCTAAACAGCAATAACAATACTTTTAAATGTCAAGGACACCAGATAATTTAATAAAAATTGACAAAAAGTTAATTAGAGTCGATATTAACTATAGGGAATTCGCGCCACAAAATGTAGTTAAAAGTTATTTTCTTTGAAAACCAGGCTCAGTCAAAAATTTGAATTTGGAATGTACTCTTATAAACATTAGGGCACTTTTATAACTGGCCAGTAACATGTTCAAATGATTAAAACCTTTTTGGTATTTTATTTTTTTCAGCCAGGAAGAAAATCGAAACCGCCCGTTTTTTTTGCAAATGAGTGTATCAATCAACAATGTTTTTCAGGTTCTTGTAAAATGATATCGGCAATGGACGAAGTGGCGATCGCTCTAGGTTCGAATTGTCCGGATCTAATGTCAGTCGATTTCTGGAAATCATATTCCCTGACGGCCGTCGGTATCAGAGCGCTGGGGAATTGTAAAAATTTGCAAGAACTAGACGTCGGATGGTGGTAAGTAGAAAGTTGAATCTATATAAATAATTTGTTAACTAACTTATTATTGTGTAGCTGAAGCTGATAGTGGTATAAATGTGAAGAGGTGTGCCAATAGATAATAAAATCAGCAATTTTGGTTTTTCACCTATCAGCTATTTTGATTTGTCTTACAAAGTGTATAATATTCTTTAATTAAGTAATTATAGTAAATATGAAGCTACAACCGATTCGGCGTGTGTTGAGAAGAATCTTTAAAAATACTGTTTAAAAAGCACAAATACATTATTCAACCATTATATGGACGCAAATAAGCAATAACGTGTCAACCCACCTGACAGCCATTTTGAGAAAAAGACATTCTGAGAGAATGGCAAGTTAGAGAAAGTTAGGCAAGCAAAAGAAAACCAATGAACTTTAATGTCAACTTGCTACTGTTGCACCCTGAAGAGCGGGAGCTATCTGATGATAAAATCAAAGATCTCAAAGAAGTATTAAAACTAATTTCAGCAGACGCTAAACCATTTTATAATTTTCTGAAAACTGTGAAAGTTGGCATTTTCACTGATGATATTGATGGTTTTGGTTCCACTTCAGTTCATTTTTTTTAGAACAATTCTTTTTTTACATGCTGAGGCTATTTTAGCTTTAAAGATGGCACAATGAAAACAGGTGTCTTTTTGTAATTTATGAATGTTATAATGATTCAGTACATTTTTTTTTATTTGAATCTGGCCCACCTACACATTTTAAATTTCATATATAGTCATCTGCAAAATTTAGCTTGACACCCTTGCCCAAATCTTGAAAAACTTACTACATTAGGGCGATCGGTTTTATACTTTTCATATAAAAGTGGCAGATTTTTTGGAGCCAAATAATTGACAGAGCTACTTTCTCGTCAGTAATGTGACACATATCTTGGTACATGTTCAATAAAATCCCTCATTTCTCGTTGTTCATCAGTAATCGAATTTTTCCCCCCAGATATTTCTCCTCTTTTATCGTGTATACCTTCATTGTAACGGTGTTTGGTTAATGCATTATCTATTCTTGCCTGGGTTATATTTAGTTCAACAAAGTTTTGTGGCATATCTATTACGCATATAGTATTTTCTATTATAACAGTATTTTCGAGCTCCATACTATGAATTGAGAAGTGACAGATAAGGCATAGCGGTTTCAGAGTGTATTTCAAGGAACTTTAACACCTTATTGCAAAATGGTTTATCATTTATAACGCGTTAGCATGAAGAAATATATTGATTTTTTTTGTATAAAAAAATAAAGTCAAATTACTACAAAAATTATTTCAAAATGTTTTATATTCGAATGTCAATCCATTCAGCAGTGGGTTATTTACAGGCGGATACAGTGCAGTATATATCACGCAAGTTTTCTTATTTAATCTCAGTAAGATAATAAACAATGACTTGCTCTTAAATGATACGTTAATGAAGTGATTGAAACACGTTCAGCCTGCAAGCGGGCGGATCGGGCGAGTGGCTGGCGGCGCTGGCGGGCGGCGAGCTGCGCAAGCTGTTCCTGGGCGCGCTGCGCGGCGTGTGCGACCGCGACCTGCGCGCGCTGCTGCCGCGCGCCACCCGCCTCGCGCAGCTCGACCTGCTGGGCGTGCGCGCCGTCTCGCCCGACGTCTGCGCCGAGTGAGTATCCGCGCGCCACCCGCCTCGCGCAGCTCGACCTGCTGGGCGTGCGCGCCGTCTCGCCCGACGTCTGCGCCGAGTGAGTATCCGCGCGCCACCCGCCTCGCGCAGCTCGACCTGCTGGGCGTGCGCGCCGTCTCGCCCGACGTCTGCGCCGAGTGAGTATCCGCGCGCCACCCGCCTCGCGCAGCTCGACCTGCTGGGCGTGCGCGCCGTCTCGCCCGACGTCTGCGCCGAGTGAGTATCCGCGCGCCACCCGCCTCGCGCAGCTCGACCTGCTGGGCGTGCGCGCCGTCTCGCCCGACGTCTGCGCCGAGTGAGTATCCGCGCGCCACCCGCCTCGCGCAGCTCGACCTGCTGGGCGTGCGCGCCGTCTCGCCCGACGTCTGCGCCGAGTGAGTATCCGCGCGCCACCCGCCTCGCGCAGCTCGACCTGCTGGGCGTGCGCGCCGTCTCGCCCGACGTCTGCGCCGAGTGAGTATCCGCGCTCCCAATAATGCGAAACAATAATGTATGCTAAGTTTAAGCAGAGAACTTATTTAAAAAAAACTGTTTTTTTTTATGTTAGTTGGATAGGCAAACTGGCAGACGTTCCACCTGATGGTAAGTGGTTAATGTCGCCCATGAACATAAACCAGTTTACCTTGAACTAGCCCAGGCAACTCATTTATGTGTTGCCTATCCAGACACAAGGTTTTAAAGTCTCGATGCCAGTAGTTACACTGTTTTGCCCTTCTCTCCGAAACACAGCAAAGCTGTTTCACGGGAGAAACAAGCAAGATGGTGGTACCTATGCAGCCGGGAGCGCGGCACAACGCATCTCTCCCACCGGTGTTTTATTATACTTCTGAAAACGATTCCATTTCTCTAAAAACTAAAGTGTCAAATAAATTACATTAGACGTGGATTTCTTTTTAAATATTTCGTTCATAATAACTTTTGTTAAGATAGTAACAATACTCAAGTAATACTAATATTACATTTTTAATATAAATACATATTTAATTTAATTTCATATTTATATAATTAATTTGTTTTAAATATATTATCTTTTTTCCTCAGCATACTGGCTGAATGTCGGGAGCTTAGGTTGCTGGACGTCAGTTTCTGTGACCAGATTCAAGAGTTTCAGGTAATACTCGTTCTACTATTTCACAAAAAAATATAGAATCCTGAATATTTTATATTCAAGGAGCCAATCCTTTTACTTATTACTCACTACTTACTACTCAAGGCTTAGGGCGCTTTAATTTTTAATATTTATTAGATGTCTTTACATTTACGATCTCTTTTCCTCTTAAATATTAGCGTCGAAACCTGTTATATAACATCCTATATATAAAAAAAAGTATGTATTACGAAGGACACATGTTAGAAGTGAAACTTCTTTGGCAAACTCAATTTTAAATTAATTAATTAATAGTTAAAATACAACGCATGCGCACACTTCCTCAAGAACGAATATACCACAAAGAGAAAAAATAACATTACATAGTGTTAAAGTATAGTATCTTTCTCTTTTTCTCTCGGGCTACGTACATCTATCCGTCCTTTATTTTGACGCCCATACCGCTGATGATGACGCTCATATTATTGTCATGGTGGTCATATTGTTATTATCATGACGCTCACGCTATCATCATTATTATTGTGATGCTCAAATTATAGTGACGCATATGTGACGCGATCTTGAAATTTTACCTTCAATGCGCGCAAAGAAGTTTCACTTCATAGAAAAAATCTATTTTAATTGAGCTTATAGGACTCCTAAAAAATTTCCAGAAATTAGCTCCTTCAAACGATAACACTTAACTCTTGTCACTATAAATATTAAAACATCATAAAATCCTATGTAATTTTATGATATTTTTAGGTACTCGAATGGCGAAGACAATATCCGCACGTTAGTATCAAACGTTCCTTCCAATCAGCTAATCTCAACACTGCTCCCAACGCGTTATTTTTAGTTCCGAGTTTGGAATAGACATCTCATATATATTTAAAAAAAGTTACAATTAGTAACTAAGAATAAAATGTTACATGATTATTATTATCAAACTATGAAGAAAGCTGGATGTGTCGGTTATATTCGCTGTTCATCGTATATGTAGACGGTAAATTAATTCTACTATACGAATTTTGATATTATTGTTATTCTTTGAAAAAGTCAATGCATTTTTTTTTAATTATCTTTAATTTCATCAAATAGTCATTCATAAAATACATCAGACCTGCCGTCTGTCCGTCTGTCGGTCCGTCTGCCACTTATTTATATTTTTGTTTTCGTAATAGGTAAATATTTAAAATTAATACGTAAAAATTTAATTTAATTTCTTTTTAAAATTTCAATCTTGATTGATATTTGGCGTTTAATAAATTTAATATTTGTAAAATGGTTGACCCGTCCGTAGCCGGTTTTTATCATACGATTTGATGAAATAAAAATTATCCGCTTTAAAAGTAAAAATAAAATTTAATAAATTATAATAAAACTTATTTAGGTAGTACCTTTATATATATTAAATCAATACGTAAACATTAGCTTTAATGTAACGTATTAAGTAATTATATTATGTTATAATAATAAGCAAGACGACCCCCAGTTAAGTATGTAATAGTTTTCCTAAGTTTTTAGTTTGATTTGTTTGATTGATTTGATTAATTTTAATATTCTATGCTTGGTTTACCCATATTGCCATACACTACTTACTACTATAATCGAAATAACATAATAAGATTATGTTTTAATAATACTATTAATATAAATATTATTAATGCCAGTGACTACAGAATAGATGTTATAATAAAAGATATTTGTGTTATTTAATGTGATTTAAAAAAATGGTTTTTTTTGTCACTGAGTAGCTAATTATAATTTTTGTTAATTTAACTGATCTGAACTTTTGTTGATACCAAAACGTGAGGGAGGATTCATATTATTATTAGAATAGTCAAAGTTCTGGTTTAAACATTGAAATACTGTTATAATAAAATAAAACTATTAATAAATTAGCTTTATTCATACCATATAAAAACACTAATTTTGAACGCTTTATCATTTAAAAAATATATGTATAGGCCTTATTTTGTATGTTTGGATGCCGATCTGATGGTATATTGAATTGTTTAATACAAAGACTGATAAATAGTTGCAAAATTTTGCTCTTTCTGATAGTAATTAATATAATTATATAATTATTGAATGAAAATTTTCGAGTGTAATTAAATTACCACGTCAATATATAATGTCAATTGGAACTAATATCATTCAGGAATAGTAAACGTTTTCTTTTTTGCTTCTATTTCATGTTAAAGATACTAACTTATGATAAGAATAAATATACACTAAATTTTTATACGTAAAAGTCTATAGTATTTTTATTATCAATTAATATTTACGTAATTAAAAGATTTAAGATTCATTTTAAGTATGTATAAGATAATGACGTCACAACTGCCTATGAAGAATGCCACCTAGCTGTATTTTTCCCTTCAGTATCAATTATAATACAATAATAGGGAATATTATATATAAATAGTCTAAATTTTAAGAAAATATTTTAGTAAGACAGTTTATAACTAATTTGTGGCCAAATATTGCATTATTATCTTTATGATCTGGACAAGAATGGAAAAAATTATTACGTATTTATAGTTTACTTGTACTTAATATATTAATCATTTCTATTTACTATTAATATATAAGATGTAAGATGTCAATTTATATATAAGTGTTCAGATAATTTATATAAAAAGGCTGTTCATGTCAATTTCAATAGAAAATGTAAATATTATATTGTATTTTTATTAATATACATACATACATCTTTTATTGGGTATTGTATGTACATATACCTTTTATTGTGTATAGTATGTAAAATTAATTGCTTAACAGCTATAAATATCTTCAAAATCATCTTAAAGCTTTCCGTAGTTAATATTTATAGGACATAATAATAGTCAATTATTAAAAAATGTAAGATCTCTTATTCAAAATCTTTAATTACTACTTTAAGTTATAAATTCAAGTTTCCAAGGACTTTTTGATTAAATTTGAGATTGAAGTAAACTAATTATATTAGAAACCTCGTTGATATTCTTTTCCGCAACTATTAAAACTTGGTGCATCTAACATACATATATACATAAAAAATGAAACAACGTACTTTATCTGTACATTAATACTTTAATATATACATACACTACTATTTTTCATTTACATATTTATTAATCAAGATAAATAGTTAAATATGAACTAAACTTCAAGTAATCCTTTTTCATGGCAGCTCATGAATTTCTATTTTTTTTTTTTATATGATTATTTCAAACTAATATATTTTTGTTAACAATATAATAAGAGGTGTTCATATAAAATATATTGTTGTAACCTAGAAATTATTTAGTAAGGATAAGATGAAATGAAAAGTCTGCATAATTTTAGCTTAGATTATTGGCTGTACGGGAGAAGTTGCAATTTCTCATATGTTCACTGTTATTTGGTAACTATTTATTTTTAATAGTATGTTCGGAAATTTAAATGTTACCTATATATTTATTATATCTCAAAGTTTATAGCAAATTTCGTTTTAATAAAAATTACAAAAATTTGGCAATTTTTGATGTATACGCACGAAATTTTAATTGAAACTGATATATGGTAACATTAATTATTTAACCAATTTTTTGTTCAACCTTCCGATTGTGATGTTCTTGTAAGAATTTTAAATCTTTTTTGATGTTTTTCTGAGTATGTGGTATAAAATTATTTTAAAGAACCTGTATAAGCCTATATTTTTAGGAAGATAAAAGCATAACAGGCGTCTAAGTTTCTTTATATAGACAGAACATCTTATTCGCAGTCATAGGTTATGTACGTACTTATAACATGTAATGAATTATTTTCTTGGAATAAATATTTAAATAAATATAGATTGTTTTATTTTAGACTTTTTCAACTTTCATGGTCAATAATACTGTTATTAAGACATAAAACAGGATGTTGCTGATATATCAGAACTGTTGCAAGTGCCATGGTAACGGGTTTATTATTTATTTATTTATTTATTTTTTTATTGGTCCTGGAGCTAGGCAAAATTTTGTTAATTATTTCTTCTCGAACTATAATTGGTGAAACGTATTAGGGAATTACTTATCATCAATTACGCGTATCAGGAATCACAGGGAATCACTCACCTTCGATTTGCCGACGATATCGTGCTTATCGTACGGGAGGTAGCGCTATTGTTGAGCAAGTCATTTTATACCGGCTGAAAATCATAACAATAATAGTTTTCCCCTAATACATAACAGATCCGAACGTCAGCTGCTCCAATAGCGGTGGAGATAAAGGAGACAGCATGAAAAAGTCATTGGAAAAAAATCAGCTTCGATGAACTTTATACAAAGCGCAACTGTAGTAAATTATTGTTTTAATCACATTTTTTTTAAATAATCGTCAGCTGTATTGCCGAGGGGGGTTTTATGTCAGTTACGTGCATGAACCTCATTAAATTTTGTTTAAATAAATTAGTTTTATACCTTATGAAATTTATACATATCAATTTTCATAATTGAAAAAATAATAAACAAAATCGTCAGTTGGATTTTTTTACGGGGGGAAGACCGTCAGTCAGCGCGATAAACATTACGCGCGCTCAACGCATTCGAGCGTTGCGTGGTCTCTTTGGAAGCTAAACTGACGATCTTTACACCCACAATAACTCAGCTGACGACGATTTTTCGTTTTTTTTTTTTGGAATTCAATTAATTAAATTCAAAAATAAAATTAATTTAATATAAATAACACTACATTATATTTATTAATTTTGTGTCGGTTTCAAATTATATTAATTTATACTAATATTATAAAGCTGAGTTTGTTTGTTTGTTTGTTTGTTTGAACGCGCTAATCTCAGAAACTACTGGTTCGAATTGAAAAATTGTTTTTGTGTTGGATAGCCCATATACCGGAGAAGGCTATAAGGCATAAGCTATATCACATCACTTATTTATTTACTTTTATATTATTGGTGAGATGTGATTTTTTTCTATTTCCAATCCTTTTATTATTTGATTGATTACTTGTGTGTTACCTTCTGTAGCCAAAAGAAATGTTGTATTTCTTGAATTCCGCTCTATATGACTCAAGACAGCTTGTGATGGGCATACTTTAAAAAAAAAAGTATGTACACCATTTTAATATCAAATTCTTCTGGCAGGTAAACTTAAGAGTTTTTTTTTTTTGTTACTGTAATGGCTGGAGCGTCCCTTAAAAGATTTTAATAATTGTTTTTTAACTATTGCGTTTTTACTATACTATGTGGAAGATTATTATATTTTCCCCTCTTGTCTACCAGTGCAGTGCCAGAAAGCTTTAGGCTAGCTTAACTTTGAGATACTTCACTTTTGCCTTGGTTATCCCAAAAATTGAACGTTAGAATTAAACGCTCAAAACCGATAAACACCACCAAAAAAAAAAAAAACGAAGTCCGCCAAACAATGGCGCTATAGGCTGTGGTGTCAAAGTGACCTTCCAGGTTTTTGCATTTTTTCACGCTGACGTTCACGATTCTTGCCATGTCCAAACAACCAAATAATTGACTATAGATTATGATATCGACAGATCTTGCTACCTAAATTTTTACAATGTTTAGGTACACACGAATGCCACAAGATGGCATTATTATCTCATTTTTGTATTCACTGACATTCCTTGTTTTTTCCCCGTGGTCTTCAAATGAAAACACGACTATTGCGATTGCATTCAAGCAACAAGTTGATTTGAATTGTCAGATAACAATTAATACCCTATCTTGTAACGCTTTCAAATTCGAATTCTATAGAAAACTGTGTGGGTTCTTTTCAAGTGTCCTTCAGACTAGGGAACATCCACATAGGTGGAAATCCGGTCAGATAGTAACCCTACTCATCTTTGAATATTCAAAGGATACCTAAAATATGATAATTTTAGTCCTTTTAAAGACATTGATAAAGTTGTAATATAACGATTAGAAAATGTTTGTAGAAGAAATTTAAGTTATAATACCTTTTTCTCTTAAGTAGAATAATAAAAATTAACTTAACATTATAAATTATTACTACGAATACAACATCGTATACGTATATTTTCATTAATACCTAAGTGTAACCTTCAATAGCAGGAGTTTCATAAACTTATCTGAAAACTAATTAGTTTTGTTAAAAATACACACAATATTCAGATAAAACTGGACATTTGACACTTGATATAATAACAAGTTATTTATATGAGGCCATTACCTATATTTACTTCAATTTTAAATGTTATCTATTCCTAATATGCTCATTTATTTGTAGTTTATTCTGCAATAATGCGGTATTTAGTGCTAATATTATTATTTCGTTTAGTGTGTGGTAATCATAATACAAATATGCTAGCAAATAGGTCCACAATAGTTCACCTATTTGAATGGAAATGGACAGACATTGCTAATGAATGCGAAAAATTTCTATCCCCTAAAGGCTTCGGTGGTGTTCAGGTAAAATAAATTTTCTAATAAATATAATAGGAACAAAATATTTTTCACTTAGAATATTATCCAGTGAACATCGTTTTATTATCAAAAATAAATCTTGATTTTGGCAATAAAGTTACCGTCTGTCTCCAAACATATACTCCGCATTATTTTTAGAACATAGTTAAATAAACCGCGACATTCACCCGCGTTATGGTTATTGTTCCTCTGATTTTTATGGGATATAAATTATTTCTTTAATAAACATATTTTATACAACAAGTTTTAAAAATTGATCTCGATATGAGTTCTTTGAATCAAAAAAAAAAAATCCTATCGCTTTTATTTCTTAGTATAGGTATAAAACTACCTAATACCTAGGTACCTACGTCAAAATGAACAGTAAACGTTAAGGGGGTGGTCGGGATTTATTGCAGTTAAAGAAATTGATATTCAGCAAAAGTACTGCGATTTCTCGTATTTAAAAAATATGCATAGAAATCTTCAAGATATTTACTGTTTCGGTGAAATTACGAAAACACGATAGAAATAACTTCATTCGATAGAAAATAATCACAAAGTAAGGTCTTTGAAATGGTTTGAAACGGTTTAAATAAAGAAAGCAAACGAGCAACCACCTAAAAGTTTTCTCAGAATATTAAACATGTTAAAATTGAATTATTTGATGTTGGGTTTTCGATATTTTTGTACTTTTCATTCATGATTTATCAATATTATAATTTGTCGGTTACGCCATCCATTCCGAGCGATTTCAAATCGGTTCTCCTTCACTTACTCGCTGCGTTCGACAGTGACAGTCTAAACGTGATGCTAAATAGACGTGTGTCGCTTTAGTCTCCAAACGCGCTTCGTATATTCACGAAAATACAGAACAAATACTAGTAAAATGGGCAATAAAGAGCTAAAAAAAAAAGAAGAGGAACCAGAAGGGCCCGAAAAAATAAAGGTTTACATATGGTAAAAGTGCAAAGGTAAGTAATAAATTATTATAATTAATTAATTAACTAGTTAATCAATTGCTGTTAGTGTACCTTTATTTCACTAATATCTGCATTGACAGCGTTGCTTTGTGGTCTGGCGACAGAATCAAGTTTTTGAGACGTTAGGTTCGATCCTCAAAAAAATTTTAGTTTTGGTAGAATTATGTTTTTGTTTATTATTTTTTTTATGCAGTTACTTGTGTGTGTAGGAAAAATACTTATATATCTTATTTGATTAAAAGTCTATACCGGATTTTATCGCGTTTATTTAAAACTTTATATTTTTACAATATTTTAAATTATTTCCCGACGTTTCGGACCCTTTACAGCGTCCATGATCTCGGGGGACTGAGGTGGTGGGTGTCCGAATAATTATATATAGAAATAATAAAATATACCTATATAGAATAATAAAACATTATTCGGACACCCACCACCTCAGTCCCCCGAGATCATGGACGCTGTAAAGGGTCCGAAACGTCGGGAAATAATTTAAAATATTGTAAAAATATAAAGTTTTAAATAAACGCGATAAAATCCGGTATAGACTTTTAATCAAATGAGTAAAATTCGCGTAAATATAAGAGAACAGTACTTATATATCTTACTTATTTTTTTAATCAATTTTTTTTTTTACCCAGAGAGAGTTATGTTTTTCGAGTGTATGTATGTATGTGTGTATGTGTGTATGTGTGTGCGTGTGCGTGTGCGTGTGCGTGTGCGTGTGTGTGTGTGTATGTATGTATGTATGTACATATGTATGTATATATGTATGTATGTATGTATTGATGTATGTATGTATGTATGTCCATTTCGCGGCGCCCGCAAATGGCGGAATGAGGGGGGGGGGGGGAGTTGAATTTTTTTTCTTACTGTAGCAATATGGGTATCAAATGAAAGTTAGTAAATTGTTTTATTCTTTTTAGTTTATAATAAGAGTATTTTACGCAGTCGGGTTTTTTTGATTTTTTTTAATTAAGCATACTTGTGAAATAAAGATCATACTTTGATATATAATTAAAATTTCCAGAAAACGACGGTGTATTTCTGAAGATGATGCAATAGACACTGGAACAACCGCTACCACCACTCGCATGTATGTACAATTCGATGTAAACCGAATATTATTGCTCGCGTACGGTGGGTCACTCACTAAATATAAACCACCAGTGCAATATGAGCTAATATCACTATGGATAAGCTCGACGGGGAACTGGCAGAGGAAGTCGCAATCGTCGGCCGCTGGAGTCTCCCGCCGCTTTCGGAGCTTGGGGTGGATGAGGCGGCTAGCCGGCTCTGCGACGCATTCACTGCTGTCTGCAGAGCGGCCATGCCGCCCACGAAGCGTCCATCCCCACGGCGGACACTCTACAGGTGGTCGGCTGAGATAGCTGGCCTCCGGGCCGCCTGCAACGGGGCCAGGAGACAATTACCCGGAACAGGCGGAGACGCTCCCAGGACGTGGACAGGGACGATAGGCTGCGCAGGATCTACGTGTAGAAAACGAAGATCCTGCGGTAGGCCATATGCCGAGCCAAGGAGGAATCTTGGCTGGAGTTAGTTGGGGGTCTGGAGAGAGACCCCCGGGGCCGACCGTATAATTGGGCGCGGAACAAGCTCCGCACCCAGTCGGCCCCCATCAGCGAAACGCTCCAGCCGGACCGACTGGGGAGGGACCCGAGCGCTTTGTTCCCTCAGAATGGCTCGGCAGATGCCGGACGAGGAGGAGGGTGTTCCGCCACCCGTCACAGAGGCTGCAATGGAGGCGGTGATTACCCGCCTCCAAAATAAGAAGAGGGCGCCGGGTCCAGACGGGGTGCACGGGAGAGTCCTTGCGATCGCTCTCGGGCACCTCGGCCACAGCCTCCGGGAGCTATTTGACCGCTGCCTGCGGTCTGGCCAGTTCCCGGGGGTCTGGAAAGACGGTCGGCTCTGCCTATTTCCTTAGGCAGGTCGGACCCCGGACTCGGCTTCGGTGGTGCGACCGGTGGTTTTGCTGAACGAAGCTAGGAAGGCCTTGGAGAAGATAATCCCTACCTATACCTCCCGACCTCTCCGATCGGAGGGTAGGGTTAGAGGGTTTAGGGCTCCGTGTCAGGATTGACAAGACCGAAGCCCTACTATTCCGTGGGACCAGCCGCAAGGGACCTCCACCGGGGGCTACCCTGCAGATTGGAGAGGGAAGGGTCAGGATGAGCCCCCAAGTGAAATGTCTGGGGCTCATCCTTGACGGAGGGTGGACCTTCGGCCCACATTTAGCTATGGTAGGACCGAGGTTCATGAAGGCGGCGAGTGCGCTAGGCAGACTCCTCCCGAACCTCGGAGGACCCAGCGCCGCCTGCAGGCAGCTGTATTCTGGAGTCTGCCGGAGTATGGCGACGTACGGTGCCCCGATTTTGGGCGGTTCGCCTCACCGCGAGAAATAAAGCAGCGCTGCGCGCTGCGCTGAGGGCAATCGCGGTGAGGGTGATTCGGGGGTACTGTACGGTATCGTGGGCTGCAGCTACTGCTCTAGCCGGCGACCCCCCGTGGGAGCTCGTGGCGGAAGTTCTTGCCGAGACCTACTCATATATCTCGGGTAGGAGGGCTCTTGGTGAGAACCCTACGTTGGACGGGATCCTACGGGTGCGTCGGATAGGGCAGGAAGCGCTTATGCGGAGGTGGGGGAAGGACCTGGCGGGGCAGCCGTACGGTACATGCGTAACGACTGCCATTCGCCCAGTCCTTGAGCGGTGGATGCGTCGAAAACGCAAGCCCCTCAACTTCCGTCGGACGCAGGTTCTCACCGGGCACGGTTGCTTTGGTGACTACCTGTGCCGGACGGCCCAGAGGGAGCTGACGACTGAATGTTATGATTGTGGCGCGGCGGTGGACTCTGCCCAGCACACCCTCGAGGTGTGCCCGAGATGGGCGGCGCTGCGTCAAGGTCTGACGTCGGTCCTCGGTGGGGACTTGTCGCTCCCGAGCGTCATCACCGCGATGCTCGGTGACGACGAGTCCTGGAAGGCGATAGTCTTCTTCTGCGAGACAGTAATGTCCCAGAAGGAGGCCGACGAGTGGGTGAGAGAGGAAGCCGCCGACGTGGCCTCCATCCGCGGGCGACGAATGGGGGTGCGTAGGAGGCGCTACTTAATGCGCCTCCAGTAACGCCCCTGTGTCCGTATTGGGCTGTGATGGGAACCCGGTCCTACTAGACACGGCGTCGTCGGGACTGTTCAGAGTTTATAGCCCGTCGTGGTAAACCACGCACGATTTTATCCGATAGTGGAACTAATTTTGTAGGCACCTGTAATGAACTAAATACTTTTTTGCAGACGTATAATCTTGACTCGTGTGTTGCACAGGAAGGCATCGAGTTTAGTTTCACGCCACCTTATTCTCCCCATTTCAATGGCGTTGCAGAGGCCGCCGTGCGGTCGATCAAGCATCATTTAATTCGACTGCTGCACCAGCATCACTTCACGTACGAAGAGCTGTATACGTGTCTTACACAAATTGAATCAATTTTAAACTCCCGACCTCTAACTCCTCTGTCCTCCGATCCTCTTGACTTCTCTGCCTTAACACCTGCCCACTTTTTGATTAGACGACCACTAACATCTGTACCTTATCCACAGTTAACAGAAATCAGTATCGGCCGACTAGGACGCTTCCAAAGGGTGGAGCAGCTTAAACAACATTTTTGGAACAGGTACCATACGGAGTACATACATCTACTGCAACAGAAGACCAAGCGGTCTACATCTTCCAGTGACATTAAAGTAGGATCTCTTGTACTCATAAAAGAAAAGGCCCTGCCTCCTCTATTGTGGTGTCTTTGACGTATTGTGCAAGTGTATCCAGGAGGTGACGGAGCGACGAGAGTGGCGGATATCAAGACAAAGAAGGGCACGATACGGCGCGTCTTCAACAACATTTGCCCACTACCTCTTTGAAGTTTACCCTTCAACCCGGGGAGCTTGTTCGAGCGATATTGCCCGCGCGCTGCGACGGGGATACAGCGGGTAGCAGGCGGGGGCCGTAGCACGGCCAATAGCTCCACGCAGTACGAGACTTGCATCGGGACACCACCGGCGACGCACGTTTAACCTATCTTATAATATTATTTTTGTACGGTTAATATACCAGCCTACATACAGTCCACTAGTCTTATTTATTTCTCTTTTAGTCATAGGACCCTAACAAATAGAATAGAATTTTATTGAGAGATATTTATACACTGTTACACATAAAAATTAAATAATTTAATACACAATAAAAGAAATACTTAAAAAAAGGTAAAAAATATATAATAAATAATAATATATAATATATAATAAATATATAATAATATTTATACAAAAAAAAGAATAAAATATACGTAGTTCAATTTAAAAAAAATAAACAAAAGAAGTATTTGTGTATACAATTAAAGCAACAAACATACAAAATTACAAATACATTTAATACATACAATAACATATAAAATTACAAATACTTAAATTAAGTTACAAAAAAAAAGAATTGACAAAATATATATAAATATGCGCTTGAATATGATATTGTAAAAAAATTACCGAGAGCCCTGTCGTACCTGCTAAAGTTCTGGTCGTAAACATCCATATTGCAATCTAGGTAATAAAATTTTGTAAGTAATACCAGCCCTCCCATATACTTACGTACAACATACTTCCATAAACATTATTTTTTAGAACTGAAGAAAATATTGATATTTTGTTGATACATATTTTGTTACCTGCTTTATGATCAACGGTCGTAAGTTTACAGATGATTTTATTACAAAATAAATGTTTAGTGGATATTACATAAATTATTTTCAAAAGATTTTTATTATTATTATATTGTCTAATGTCACTTTTAATTTTTGTTTGTTTTTTATAGTTTGATTATTAAAAGTCATTTTTCATAAAAAGAAACTTTACATTTAGATTGTGTATGTAATGGGTTCGCATTAGGAGCAAAAAACGAAAAAGTTTTATAGATATTATATAGAGGGCTCGGAACCTAAAATTCCTTATTTAGCGAAGAGATGGCGTTAGTTAAAAAGGTTCGTTGAACCTGTGCGTTCGGGCAGCGAGGGGCAGGTAAGGTGTTGGGAGGAGATGCGGAACTCAAACGCTCAAGGTCATTCGCTCATCTAAGCCCCTTAATGGTGCGTTTTAAAATTTTACCTTATTTTGATACTGTAGATATCTCCGCCATCAGAAAACCTCATTATTCATAAAAATGGTCAGAGACCTTGGTATGAACGATACCAACCAATGTCTTACAACCTGATGACGAGATCGGGCAATGAAAACGATTTTCGGGATATGACCAGAAGATGTAACAAAGTTGGTGTAAGGTGAGAATTTATCTTATCCGTCCTAACTTTAAGTGTTGTGTGACCTATTTATTTGTGTCATATTCTAATCAGGTTCCAGACGTTTTTAGTTACAGCTTTCTACTCATGTGTAGCGACATAATTTTTTCCAATGTAATAATGTATAACTACTGATAGATATGCAAATGAGTTTTATTGCGTAAGAATATCGTGTTCAAATAAAGACACAAGGAATTCCTTAACTGGGTATTATAGTAAATTAGTAATAGAATAAATACACAGATTATACTGTTAAAAGTTTTAAGGACTTATTATAGATATATTTTTACATTTGATAACTTAATAAAGTAACAAAAATTAATTTATTATATTTATACTGAATAATATTCAAATGCATCATATACGATAGTTAATTCTTCACAAGGGTACGATATGAAAATTAATCTGATAAAAATGCACCCAAACTACCAGGTAGAAAGATATACAACACCTAACAAAAATGAATGAGAAATGCTTTGTGCAAGTGGGTTAGATGTACTTAGGTATGATTCATCCTACGCGTTTCTATCATTTGTAATAGTCATCAATCAATCAATATAATCAACCAATAGTCATAAGAGAAAAAATGTTATGAAATTCCTGAGTAACCTCTTTCACACGGATAGAATATGGCATCGTTGCACATTAATCAGCGTGATAAGTGGTGATAAAGTAATTTTAATATCATACGATTTGTTATTATTAAAATTTATAGATATGGTATTTCTAGAGCGATAATTATGTATTCAATTAGTAAAAAAAGCATCGAGTAATTTTTATATCCTGCTTTTATAGAGATAAATTCTAAGACATACGTTAATATATCCGCCATTCAGTAGTGTTGCGTAACTGGTGAAGGTCTACCGTAGATTTATTCTTCGTTAATAGAATAAAAAGAGATTATCAATTTATGGGATGTAAATAAAGCATAGCAGCAACTCATATACTTAAAGTTTTATATAAAAACAGTCGTTTAGACTATAAAATGTACCTGAATCCCTTTGAGAGCTATTTGAAAATCGAAAATTTTGATTTTGTTTAGAATCATGAAGATTATAGGCTGTATTAAGTACCTCTATTACTACTTGTAATCGAGGAGTAACCAGAAATATACATTAGACTAAAAAATAAAATTTGAAATCAACAATGGTGAAACCACAACGAACGCGTAGATTGCTTGTTATACAATACTAACACATAATGCCAACAATTGAAATATCAATAGCATGGATGTCTGTAAATATGTACCTGTATGGATTCTATTATGTTATTGTTAATGTGTCATTTGCAAGCTGCGCAAACTATGGATAACGACATAGAGCTACTGTTTAAGAGATGAATACATTATATTAAATGCCACTTTACTTTTGTCTTGTGACATGCTCAGACTTAGAAAGTCTAATGGAAATTGATTTCGTTCATCACTCTAATTACTCAATATTTCTACTCTACCCGTTAACAGTGTTATAAAACTAATAATTTTCTATAATCGTCTACTTTTAGTAAATTTATCTATTATCTAGTTAAAACCACAACATTTTTTTAAAGTACTTATATACTAAGGGCCAGTTTCACCACTTGCTATTTAGTTCCGGATAACCTAACTGGTACTTATTTTGACAGATAACCCATACAATTACCTGTCAAAAAAGTGCCAGTTAGGTTAGCCGGAACTTAATAGCAAGTGGTGAAACTGGGTCTAATTGTAATAAAATAGATTCGCATAACTTTATGCAGTCGAATAAAATATTGTCTATGTCAAAACTCCTTAAAATACTTAAAAAAATACATACTAGTTACATATGTATATTTTTAATTTTATTTTAGAATATATGCAGACGTGGTCGTTAATCACATGACTGGCGTACACAAAGATAATAAGGGCACCGGTGGCAGTACGGCGGATTTCAATAGTTATAATTATCCCGCAGTACCTTATAATGACAGACATTTCCACAATCCGCATTGCGAAATTAGAAACTACGACAATGTCAGTGAGGTTGGTATATTTTATACAATTTAGAAAAAAAGTAACTATCCACATTAAGTCCATATTAATATAATTAAAATATACCTCATTACGTCTGTGTAGCAGTCTCTATAAAGTCTTTTACGGTTATAGAGCCAAAGTTTTAGGCCGCTTGAGATTAAGTTTAATATATAAATTATTTTAAGTATTCATTAATTTGGTTTAATGGCTTTTAATGATTATTTAAAGTATGGGAAAGGTTTAGCATGGAAAAAAAAGAATGACATGGAAATCGGGAAAGCAGAATTCCACGCGAGGTTTGGAGCTCAATCCATCACGTAGCTCTATTGCGGGTTGGTGGAAAATTTTTCCGCAAAGATTGACGTTAGTTATCAGGGGGCTTGTAATATCAATCGGGATGGGCGGCTATATGTGCCCTCCTAGCGACGTTAAGGAGACACACTAATATAAATGTCAAAACTAAAAATAAGCTTTTTTTAATACACTTATAATATATCTTTTCCTAGTGGAAATAGAAATCGGGTTGAACTTGACTTCGTCAAAAAAACCAAAAACGTCACGTTGTTAGTCACAGGTTACGACTAAGTATAATAATTAAAAAAATCACAAAACCCGACTGCGTAAAATACTCTTATTATAAACTAAAAAGAATAAAACAATTTACTAGCTTTCATTTGATACCCATATTGCTACAGTAAGAAAAAAAATTCTACTCCCCCCCCTCATTCCGCCATTTGCGGGCGCTATTTTGAAAATTTATATAGCCTATGTCACTACTACAATTTAGACAAATCCAACGACACCTCATATGTCAAAAACCGTCCAGCCGTTTGGGCTGTAGGGCGTGCCAAAGAAATGGACATACATACATACATACATACATACATAGATACATACATACATACATACATACATATATACATACATACACTCGAAAAACATAACCCTCGTAAAAAAATCACGACAATGTCTTTATTGATTTACATATTATTTCCTTGACCGAAAAGTGTATGTAATGAAAAATATTTTACAAAAAATAACATACAATATTTTTCTTCCACTTTAGGTTAGAAACTGTGAGCTATTGGGATTAAAGGATTTAAATCAAACTGAAGAATACGTACGCCGGCAAATTGTTCGTTTCTTAAATAAGCTCATCAATTTGGGCATAGCTGGTTTTAGGTAATATACCTATACGTTATAACTACGCTAATAACTGAAACATAATTAAGACGCTCAACTACTTAAAATTTATTCTACAGTAATACTTTTTAAAATTTACTTATATCTATTTATTTATTACATTCCAATAGTTTGTTTAATTCCAGTATGGGTGACATGCTCGACTAAAAAGAGCGACCTCGAGCGAAATGAATGAATGCTATATATTTTTGTATTGTGACAATTTAATTATGATTTATATGTAAAACGGCGTATGTACAATGTTTGTCGTTGGTTATTTTGAGTTCCCGATATTTCGAGACAATTGCTATTGCAATAATTGCTTTGCATGAGTTCGGTTACAATGTACGTTTTATATAATTATAAATCCTAGTATCCTAGTTTAAGTTACATTTATTACAAATATGAAATAACACACATGTATTTTGTTTTTGTACTAAATCATAAACATAAAATGCTTGTAAAATTACAATTCATTAAATATTATTTGTTAATTGTGATTGACAAAACGACAAAAATAACAAAACTTCAAGCAAATAGCACAGGCCACAGACATTGTACAAGATTATGTAAATAATTGTTATTGTTATTTTTAAATATATATGTCTAGTCCAGTTCCAGTACGCTACAAGCACATTGAATAGCCCTAGAGCGTTGTTTCAAGTATTACTGATATATAATTTTAGGGGGGGGACAGCGCGTACGCAGTCCCCACTACCAAAAATTACGCGTCCGAGTTATCCGCATTAGGGATAATCGCAGAGGTCAACCCATCCTAGGGGTGTGCGATAATTATCGATAATTCGTAACTACTCGATAATTTTTCATTCGATAATTATCGATAATTATCGATAAGTGTAATTCGATAATTTTGAATCGATAATTATCGATAATTGTTCATTCGATAATTATCGATAATTATCGATAAGTTTTCATTCGATAATTATCGATAATTTGTTGCGATCCGATAATTATCGATAATTTTTTTCGATCCGAAAATTATCGATAATTTCTGATCTGATAGTTATCGATATTTTTGTGTGATCCGATAACTATCGATAGATTATTTCGATACCGGACGGCGGATGACCTTGTTTTTGTTTTTTAGATATTCTGACAGGGAATGGAGGATTATAGGAATACGGGACGGCGGACGACGTTTTTTTTTTTTTTTTTTAGGTATTCTGATAGGGAACGGAGGATTATACGAATATGGGACGGCGGACGACGTTTTTTTTTAGGTATTCTGATAGGGAAGGAAGGATTATATCAGTCCGGGACGCCGGATGACCTTTTTTTTTTTTTTTTCGTCGTCCAAAAATTGTGCCCATAATTATCGATAACTTTCGTGAATTATCGATAATTTTTATCCGATAATTATCGATAACTTTCGTGAACTATCGATAATTTTTATCCGATAATTATCGATAACTGTCGCCACTACCGATAATTTTTTATCCGATAATTATCGATAACTGTTCATTCGATAATTATCGATAACTATCGATAAGTCAATACGATAATTATCGATAATAAAATTATCGATAATTTTTTCTGATGAACACCCCTAACCCATCCGCAGTGCAATGGATAGGTCTCACTCTGGGGGAACCGCCTTCTTGATCACGGTAGCCCCTACGCCAGGTAAGTATGCTTGTATCAGATTAAGACCGCGGTAGTCATTGTTCGCTTGAAAATCTGGCCAGCGTGATTCAGAAATAGCGTTCTTGTGTACAGCGCCATCTAGTTTATGTTATCTGAACTTAAGTGACATAGTAGTTCATCTGGCGCTCTACATACTCCGACTCTACATCTTATATCTTTAAACGAGCAATTCTTGTATATATATATATATAATCTGAATCTCGGAAACGGCTCCAACGATTTTCTTGAAATTTAGTATCCAGGGAGTTTCGGGAGTGATAAATCGATCTAGCTAGGATTTATTTTTAGAAAATGTCGTTTTATCCCTTTTTTTACGCAATTAAAAAATATCATTAGAATACGAAGGTAAATTTCGCTGTCATTTATAAACTTATAATAGCTCGGATGGGTATCGGGCGGATTTGAAACCAGAAAACCCGGGTTCGAATCCAGGTCTACAGACCGTTTTTTTTTTTTTTTTTTTTTTTCAAGTTTCTTTTTTTGTGAGAAAAACTATTATTGAGAGCTCTTTTTCTTTTTTTATTTAAATAACCACTTCCTATTATTTTACTATTATGTCAGTCAGATCGAAAATATTATTTATGTTTCATCAGTATATAATAATATCTAAATATAATTTAACCGAGCAAAGCTCGGTCATCCAGGTACTAATTGTTAAGTACGAAATGTAAAGCTATGAATGTAATATTGTTACTTTAATAAAAGTTAAACTAAAAGTAGTAAAATTAGAAGTACTCGTAAATTAATAAGATATTTCTATACACAAAAAAAAATCTTTTTTTAGTTTTAACATTTAGTACATTTATTTGGGTACGGAGTAGCTAATCGAGTTTTACGTCTCTACATTTTGATTAACGCTAATAAAATAATAACAATTAGCTTTTGTTAATAACTTCAGGATTGACGCCGCGAAGCACATGTGGCCGAATGATCTCAGCGTGATTTATAAACTTCTAAACGATTTAAACCCTGAGTTCGGATTTCCTTTAAAAACGAAACCTTATATTTACCAAGAACTGATTTATCACGGCGGAGAACCAATAGGGCCTGAGGAGTACATGCTTCTTGGCGACGTCACTGAATTTAGGGTGAGGAGCTTGTAAAAGAAACTTATTACTTATTGCACCAGAAAGTAAATTAACTTGTAAAAGGCAAGACTGAATTAGTTAAGAAAGTTAGTTCTAGCATTTCTTGTAAAATCAATAATATAGTTTTATTAATAACGATATTATCGATTGATGTTATTAAAATGTATTCACACATTTTTCAAAAAACAAAACTATTTAACTTTACTTATTCACTTGTAAATGCAATATTTAAATATTCTAAAATTTATAGATGTCATGTAACATAAACTGATTATAATAATAGACGATAATTATAATCTATAGATGATTCATTAAACGCTTACAATAAAGTAATATTAAATTTTTAGTAATTATATCTCTTTTCTTCGACATAAATTGTTACTTTGCTCTACTATGTCATCTTCGTTTTTAACTGCTATATTTTTATCATATCTGACACAAATATATAAAATTTGATTTTTATGTTTTACGTTTTCCTTATCGTTTTTTAAATAACCTGCCAATAGTAACATATGGCAGTAATTCGGTTAAAAATAACATGGCCACGGATGAAAAATGCAAATGAATAATACTTTCAAAATAATTCTACAAAATGTTTACAAAGTATACTTACGCATACGAGATTTTTGTCGTTTTATTCTTGCTGTTTTTTTTTTTTGACAAAAGCCACTTTTAACTTGAACGCTTTTGTGGTAGATTCTCTCATAAACAGGTCAGGCGATTTTTAGTCTTAGAGAACATAAAATTTGAACTTAAAATATTGTCGTGATTTGTAAATTACTTTTCTTTACTTTAGTTTTGTAATTAATCATATTTATTCACCCTTTGTTTTATATAATACTCATTTATTATTTTTGTTAGTTTTGATATTCATTTCTTTTCCCACATTTGTATGTTTTACTAGCTGCTGCCCGCGACGTCGTCTGCGTGAACGCTATACAGCACCAAAAATACCTACGATTATACCTTTTAAAATAACATTCATTTACCCGTTTCTTCTTTACATTCCATATCTACAGAAAGTACAGTAACAGAGGGAGACTGTCTTTTGTAAAATTGACTTTCAAAAAGTGCTTATTTTTAGCCTGCTTTGAATAAATGATTTTATGGTGATTCTGCTGAATGAAGTCATAAGTTGTGACTGAAACGGATGGAGAAAATAATAAATAAGGAATACATAATAGGGTAAAAATACATATTTATAGGACTTCTCGATAAACAACATTAGTAGTTTGGCTCTCCGCAGCCAAAATGTAAAGAGAGTCAGGACTGGTGATGCGGGAGCAAGCGACGTACAGCTGCCCGTGTGAAGCAGCTCGTCCTGAGGTCGACACCAGCTACCCTCAGTGTCTGCCCCTGCGACTTATTGATGGTCATTGCGAAGCAAACACTCACGGGGAACTCTACGCGCTTGAACTGGAACGGGAAGTTATGAGGTATGAGGGGAATGCGTGGTATAAATACTGCCTCGCCGACGCCACAACCCGTAAGAATTTCCGCCTCAATGGTGTGTTTGTGGAGCGAGATGACTTTAAGGCGGGTCTCGTTACACAACTTTGGAGGAAATAGGTTCCGGAGAAGCATAAGCATTTCTTATTTTTATGATATATATGGCATGCTTAATTTTCCTCTTTCTTCGTTATTTAGCTCAAATTGCTTACAGCAATAGCCTGCCGTTTTTGAGTTAAATTTTGTTATACATCTATGCAGTTCTTTTTGAGTTCTGTTTTTTATTACATACAGAAAAACTCGATGAATTTTATAAGACGTAGATGAAGCAGCTTAAAACTTATATAAACACGTTTTTTTAAATTGTCTTGCTCATCTCTGAAACGAATCAACGATACATTTTTTATTAAAATGCACAACTCCATCTATGACTTTTATAAACAACTATTAACCTCGCCAACATGATCAAATTTAAATTATTTATATCCAAAAAGAGTTTACACACGTAATTCGACTTGATGTTTTTGGACTCTCATAGATGGCGCTGCTCTAAAATTGTCTTGATACTACTTATATTAATTTCTTATATTATGTTCATTCTTACATTAATAATGTTTATCAGCCTAAGTTACTTATATTTCGTGATTTTTATAGTGTGAAGATAGCTTATAGCATGGTTATTAACATAATAACAACATTCAAATATGCGTCGTTAGATTACACGCTGTTACAGAATGCGTTGAAGAAATAAAGGTTCACTGCTCGTTCCCCGTAGGTGATAGCGTGATAATATGTAGCCTATGTTATGACCCGACTTCTTAATAATATTCGTGCTAAATTTGAAGTAAATCCATGCAGTACTTTTTGAGTTTATCCCGGACATACATACAGACAAACAGACAAACAGACAAACAGACAAACAGACAAACAGACAAAAATTCTAAAAACTATATTTTTGGCTTCGGTATCGATTGTAGATCACACCCCAAGTATTCTTTTAAAAAAATATTCCATGTACAGTTTTGACTTTTCTACCATTTTATTATATGTATAGATTAATGAACCAAATTTTAAGGTTGGATCTGAACTTAAAAATGTGTTTCGCGGTAACAATGCAATGAAATGGCTGATATCTTGGGGAGAACAGTGGGGACTGTTACCCAGTGAGTCAGCGTTAACTTTTATTGACAACCATGATACTCAAAGAAATGATGATGTTCTGACATATAAGGAATCAAGAAATTATAAGGTAAGGTATTCCCAATTTAAATAAAAACACAAATCTAGCCTTTTTTAATAAAAAATATAGTTTTTTTTATTGTTTTAGTATTTAGTGTTATAGTTTTGAAAATAAAAAACTTTATGTAATTTTTGTAACCAAACGTGTAACTTAAAACTGGTAGTGGATTCAAGTTATCGAAATTTGCCAGATTGTTTTTATATGAATAAAATATGGATAAAAAAGCTTATACAACTGACTTTTTTAAAACTACAGAAATACAGGGATAATAAGTAACTGCACTGATTTAATACGAATCTTTAAAAAAAAAAAAAAAATATATATATATATATATATATATATATATATATATATATATATATATATATATATATATATATATATTTTCCATGTTACAAATCGACTTCCATAATACTTAATTTATTCTTTTATTATATGTAAAATATACGATTTTTTACATACATAAAGATTACTTTTTTTTAAAGTAAATTGTAATCATGAAAATAAGTAATGTTTTAAAAATTAATCTCAGATTCTTTAAAATAAAATAATGTCGAGGCAAGAAGGTAACTTAGATTCGCTTGATATGAAGTAACGAATGATAGTTGTAAATCTAATAAGAAATGTTTTTACATTTTATCTACCAAAATATTTTATTTCGGTTTATACAATAGTTTAAATTTATTTTTTTTAATTTTAATTCATCGTTGACATTTATCATAAATGTCTTTGTAGGCAGCAACAGCGTTTTTATTAGCACATCCATATGGCAAACCCCGTGTAATGAGTAGTTTCTTTTTCAATGATAAGGAACAAGGCCCACCAAGTGATTCAAATGAAAATATTATTTCACCATCTATTAATAATGTAAGTACTTTCATTAATTTTGGAATCGTCTGTTCTCTTTTCTTTATCACATTTTTTGTTAATTGCGTGACATATTAGTACATAACATTTAATACAGTATCAAATAGAACTAGAGTAGAAACAGTTTTTTTTATTTGGTTTTAATATTTTGTCTTAGTTTTTTATTCATACTGATTTTATATGGAATAGAATAGCTTTATTTAGTGACAAAGTAACATTAGACAGAAACAAATAAAACGAGTAGACAATTGTACTCTCAATTAATTACAAGTAACTCTTTTAATTAATTACAAGTAACAAGATTAAACAAAACAGCTTATTGACAATGAATTATTAATTTATAAAGTTTTGTGTTACATCTCGTTAAGTTATTGTATATTGAATAAGACGTTTAAAACTTTTCTTGTGATAGTTTAAAAATTCAATTAGTAATATTTTTTTTTTGTTTTAAAAAGTATCAAATATAATAAAAGTTTTAACAAAGGTCCGAAGTAAGATCGATTACGGAAGGGAGGAGTTCAACGCAAGAGTAGTCAAATAAAACTATCGATCAACGTCGATATAGGTAACAATTACCGACTTAATTTCCACGGAATTTTTTATTTAATTGTTTTTCTCTAATAAATAAATAATTGTTTATGAAAAAACTTAAAAGTTAGTAAAAAAAATTAAATCAAGCTTATGCTACGATTTTTCTAAATCAGTCCATGATAGATGCATAAATAATCAACGGAGCAACTAGTCGCCTTAACGCCAAAGGTTATGGGTTCGATTCCATTTCGAAGTAGATACTTATTTATATTTGTATAAATAATTGTTTCCGGTCTGGGTGTACGTCCTTGTGGGTCTCGCATGGCATGGCATGAGGCATGAGCCTCGGAGAGCACGTAAAGCCGTCGGTCCCGATTTTTATCGCAAACACTCGATAGCGATCGTTACTGATGGTAGGAACAATTATCCGCCTACCCACATTGGTGCAGCGTGGTGAATTAAGCTCAAACCTTTTCCTATTTAGCCTATGCTCAGCAGTGGGACGTTTACATGCTGATTCATTTCAGATTTACAAAAAAAGATAAACTTTAGGTCACTTTTTTACAACTCGTAGTCAGTAGTAGTAGCACAAACGTTTACCTAGTTAGTAGATATATAATTTTAATTTGATTATATACAGGATGACACATGCGGTAACGGTTGGGTATGCGAACACCGTTGGCGTCAAATATACCAAATGGTAGCTTTTAGGAATGCGGTTAGTAACACTAAAGTTGATTTTTGGTGGGACAATGGAAACAAACAAATTGCTTTTGGAAGAGGTAGACGAGGATTTATTGCTTTTAATGGAGACAACGTTGATTTAAATCAAACTTTACAGGTAACTTTTTAAGTTCTAAAGAATATTATAAAGCCTAGACAAATTTATAAGTAACATAAGTCTTAAGTATAACACTTAATGTATTTTTGTGAGGGAATTATAATGAATTGTGAAAATATAAAATTTATCTTTAAGATTTTATTTTTAATAATAAACTCATTTGCAAAAAAGGGGCGGTTTCGATTTTCTTCCTGGCTGAAAAAAATAAAATACCAAAAAGGTTTTAATCATTTGAACATGTTACTGGCCAGTTATAAAAGTGCCATAATGTTTATAAGAGTTCATTCCAAATTCAAATTTTTGACTGAGCCTGGTTTCCAAAGAAAATAACTTCTAACTACATTTTGTGGCGCGAATTCCCTATAGTTAATATCGACTCTAATTAACTTTTTGTCAATTTTTATTAAATTATCTGGTATCCTTGACATTTAAAAGTATTGTTATTGCTGTTTAGCAATTTCGAAAATGGTCGATAAGGTGATAAAAGCGAGCAAAATTATTGCGCTGCTTGAAGAAGGTTGCAGTCAATGCTTCGTGGCTCAGAGGCTAAATGTGAGTCGGTCGACAGTTCAAAGGACCTGGCAGCGCTATCAAGAGACCGGTTCCGTCAAGAGAAGGCCTGGTTCTGGCAGAAAGACATGTACCGAACCACGGGATGATCGTTTTCTAGTTAGTCAAGCGTTGAGAAATCGCAAATCTTCTTATGTGGACCTCAAGAACACCCTCGAAGAAGTAAGAAATGTGCAAATTAGTCTATGGACGGTCAGGAGGAGGCTTCTCGCTGCTAATATACACAGTCATCGCCCGGCACGCGGCCCTAAATTACTCCGTGGACATCGAGTTGCCAGGCTTAGCTTCGCTCGAAATTGTGTGTCATGGACTCATGAAGACTGGGATAGGGTATTGTTCTCCGATGAAGCCAGGATATCTCTGCATGGTGAAGACCGACGTCGGCGAGTGCTACGTAGACGAGGAGAACGCTTTGTAGAGGCATGTTTTGAAGAAATCACACCTTATGGAGGGTGCTCTGTTATGTTTTGGGCAGGAATAAATTCTATGGATCGTACGGAGTTAGTCTTCATCGAAAACGGTACACTGACTGGACACCGATACATAACGGAAGTTCTAATTCCTTATGCACAACCCGCTTTAACCGCTCTTGGCGAAAACTCAATTTTTATGGACGACAACGCTCGCGCCCACCGGTCTGGCGGTGTGGATGCGTATATGCTAGAAGTCGGAATTCGTCGTTTGGACTGGCCAGCTAGAAGTCCGGACCTCAATCCCATAGAGCATGTCTGGGACGTTCTGAAGCGACGAGTGAGATCAGTGCAGCCGGCTCCGCAGACCATCAGAGAGCTAAAGAATGTGATTCCCCAAGAAACCATAAAAGATATACTCACTAGCATGCCCAGACGAATGCAAGCTGTGATTTCAGCAAGAGGGGGTCACACTCAATACTAAACTTTTATCTGCTTTTAATGTATTCAAGAAAAACAAAGAAATTAACGCGTTTCATTTTTATTTAGCGAGCAGGTACAATCATAGTGTTTTGAGCTTAAACATTATTTCTCAATAATTTAATTAAAATGTTATGATAAAACTGATGAAAACTATTCCTTCCTAATTAATTTATAAAATTCTGAGGATAACAATACCTAAAATTGTCAAACAAACTAATAGTAACTATAAAATAGTTCTTTGCTTAAGTGCCCGTTTTTTTTGCAAAAGAGTTTATATTAGTTATTACTTATATAGTATTAAAAAAATACATTGTTATCAGTATGATATATTTTCATCAAATGATAAAATATCGTTTTAGATTTACATCAACATTCAAAATAAATTCTGGATCAAGATAATATTGATTTTTTTGAATATTCGTCATCGACTTGTCAAGACATCTGTCTTGTAATATCGATTAACTTTTTAATCTTGTTATTGATAGGTAAAATTGGTACAATTATTTGGTACAAGGTGATATAGATGACATAAATGTATGGTTTATAAACCTGACTTTCACGCAGGATATATGAATGAACTTATAATTGTCGACCAATGTATTGAAGCGTTTAAAAAAATTACTATTGAGATTTTTGCCGGTTACTCAGCAGAATCTACATTCTGAATCTTTTGTAGCTCTATAATTTATTAACAGAGGTGTAGCTACCGCCGTATTAGCCGTATCAATTATACGGGGCCCCCGGCCTACAGGGGCTCCGAACGTGTATAAGTGAAATGTTATCTAAGAACTTAAACCCTTATTATCTTAGGATAATAAATATTAAGGCTATCAGAATTGTCACTCAGAATTGTCTATAGAGGCAGAAAATTTAGCAAGACTGATGTCGTCTTCAGTTATGAATGACTTAATAAATAAATTCGCCGAACTTTTGCTCGGTGAATTGTGTATGTGTAGCAAGAAAAGTGTATATTTGATTTGAATTGCTTGGCTAGCTCTTAGTTCCTAAGAATATTAATTGTAAGTAATAACTTATAATCAATATGTAATTATTTTAGTTCAATTTAAGCGTTTTCGTTTCTTTAGTAAAAAAATCTTTACCCTTCATTTGAGCCTCCTTACAGATTTTGATACAGGACCCATCTAAAGCAAGCTACGCCATTGTTTAGTAACTAAGACTAATTATATTTACTTGGTTAGTATTTTATTAAGGGATGAATCAAAAGTCCTTTTGAAGCCTGCTCGAATTTTTTTTTTATTTTTTTTTTATATATATAAATTATATCCAAATAGTTTTGTAAAAATAACTAACAATACTAAATATTAAATATATTAAAAATATTATTAGTTTTGGGCATCCCAAACCTGTAATTATTTCTAAACATTATCAGTTATATAAGAGACCGAGATAAAAATCCGATTTTACATAGTCAGCTTTGAAAAAATAGATTGCATGTATAATAGATTGTTAGTATAAAAAATAATTCATTATTTCCTTCAAAATAACTCATATTAGTATTAACTAATGCTTACTTTCAGACCGGTTTACCAGAAGGAAAATACTGCGATGTTATATCTGGTAAGAAAATCGGTACGAAATGCTCTGGGATTGTTGTGAATGTAGATCGTAATGGCCGTGCACATTTCTACATATCGGTGAACGCTGAAGATATGCAAATCGCAGTACATGTCGGCACTGAGGTACTGGCTTTAATGCTTTACTGGCTACTAGGCGTACTGGTTTTTTTTATATTTAAGGAATACTTACAGCAGATATTTAACGATTTTGTCATGATATTTATTCCTACGTATGTAAAATCACCCCAACATTGTGCGATATCAAAACTTTAATAGCATTATCTATTAACTACTCGTTGTACTAAAATTATCATTGTTTTTCTGTTTCAGTCAAAATTTTAAGACTTCAAGGAGAAAAATACGTCTAAATAAATAATAATTAACTTCTTCTTCTAACTTAAAAAACAAAAGATAATTTCGCAAATACATACAAATAAAATAGTATCTCAGAGTTTTATTTTATAACATTATAATTATGATATTACATGAAACGACAAAGAGAATTACACCAATTATTATTAGCATGTCAGGTACATGTGTATAGAATATGTAATTTAATTATGAGACCAATCTTATTTCAAATATCTTTGAGACCAATACTTTATTTTGTATTGTCTTTTAATATTATCTTAATATAGCCTCATATTAGTCCCGGCCTTATGTAAGTAAAAGTAGTATACACTTTAAAGAAATTAGAAGTAATTAGATTTTCTGAATTTTTGGGTAAGAGCCAGTGTTTCTTAAAACAAAAACAAAAAAAAAAATCATACACTTCAATAAATCTATCGATCGATTTATCTGGAAATATTTTAACGGTTAAAAGAGTTAGATACAAAAATACATTTTTTTTTGTAACCTTTGACTTCACGTTAAAATTGATAAATAGAACAGCTTAATTTAGAATGACTACAAGTTCATTGTCATCAGAACATAAAAAAGGTAATATAAATAACCCATACTGGATAAGATAGGCTGTTTTATTATTATGTTATTACTACTTCTTAGTTTATAATAATGTTTGAATTGGTTGAGAATTTATGTTAAAGTATTTTAACGGAAATAAAGAATTCGACTTTCAAAAAGAAAGCAGTATAGGTACCAGTTTAAGTTTTAACTTTTCTTAGTTATCTAAAATTACTGGACTAAACTTAAAGATGATGAGTTGTTAAGCAATTACATCAAATTATTTAATACCAATGGGTATAATAAATGTCGATTCAAACTAGTATTTCTATTGTACATACATAGTTACAGGGACCGTGCGTGAACTTTAGAGGGTAGCACTTCTGTAGAAAGTTGAACGCCCTTGTGTTAAATAAGATAAACATAGTGATGCAAACAGCATAATAAATAATATTTGTTGTGCCTAAAAAATGTACACAATAATAAATTTGGTTTTTTTACCGAAATAATTACCGGATTTATAGGTCAAACGAGAAAAAAGGCCAAAAATTATTTGACTCCGGTCATGTTTTAAATGTATAATGAAACAGAAGATGTAAATAAGTTATCAGCCATAACTTGCGCAGTTGTCGCCCAAACCAGTGTTTCTAATGTTTATAGTGTGACAATTATTGTATTATAAATTAACTGTATAATACTGAAAATATTAGAAATCTGGTAATATTTAAGCTTTTTGAAAAGTATTTCAAAATTTTATTTTAAAATTTCTAATTACTTGAAATATAAAAAATAAAAAAATAAAAAAACTGATTATTACTATTTTCGTTCATCCATTTTTGATGTTTGAAGGTTATTCACGCAGTGTTCAATAGACTTTCAGGGGAACGATAAAATTCCGGAGTCGAAATTTAGAGCCGATTTAACTCTACCTACGGTAGGACATATGTCGGACCTCTGGGCTCAAAATCGGTTCTAACCCATGTTAAACTAGGTCACACTTAGCATCCAAAATGGCTTATTTGAACAGCCACGAACACAGAAAGATACTTTTGATGAACACTTATTTTAGTTTACAAAAAATAAATAATTAAAAACGCTCACAATGCAAAACTAATACTGTTTACCATCACTTTGTTTGTGTTTTTCCCGGCAGATGGCATAATCGTCACCTTTCTCGTTCCCTATAATATCAGGCTATCTGAACTGAACTGAGTCTGCAAACGTTCTTCGTTGGTTGGAGCTTAATCCTCTACGCTGCTCAATTGTGGATTGGAAGATAGCCATATATTGAAGTCAATAATACTTTACAATACGTGTATACAGTGATATTATTACGTATCTGTTGGCACTTTTTGAGTAAAATCTCCATCTATATTTTTTATTTCAAAATCATGAAAAAAGCACGGATGTTAGTTTTTTATTATTTTACATTTCGAATAGCAGTCTCCTGCTATTTTAATTTAAAAATTTAGTTTTAAAGTCTAATATATAACTAAATATTCTGTAAATATTTCAAGCTTTTACCTGTTGCCGTTATTAATAGCGAGCAAAAACTAGCAAAAAAATCACGTTTGTTGTATGGGAACAGCCCTTAAATTTTTTTTAAATTCTGTTTTTTAGTATTTGTTGTTATAGCGGAAACAGAAATACCTCATCTGTGAAAATTTCAACTGTCTAACTATGCTATCACGGTTCATGAGATACAGCCTGGTGACAGACGAACGGACGGACGAACGGACAGCGGAGTCTGAAAAATCGAACAATATCACATACAATATGCCGATTAAATTTCTTTAAACAATTAACGACACCTAAATTTATTGATACCGTGAACATGACCGTGAGAAGCGTATTAAACCAATACAATTAGAAACGAACCGGGTGATTTCTGACAAAACTGAATTGAAACGCCGAATGCAGCTGCGCGGAGGGCGACCTTCAATCGCTGCAGCAAACACTTTCTCCACTGTTTGGAAAATATAGCAGTGGTTTTTCTTACACAGAAATTGATGATCTTTCGGATGAGATTGGGTTTTTCAGGAGATCGATCGTACTAGATACCTAGATACGAGGGGTCCTTTATCATGCTGCTGCCACTGATAAGGCCAATCAGGGGGACTTGCAGCACTGCATTATCGTATAGTCCTATCACTCCCCTGTTTCAGGAAAAAACAAAACTTGGGAGTCTTATCATACTTGAAACCGGATTTTTTTTATTTTTTATGTCGCCGCCAGGTTTTTTGCATTGCAGCATCGCCATTTCGTGTTCCCCCATTAATGACATGACTAATTATACATATATCATCTGGGAGTCTTATCGAACTAGGTTTTGTGTTGTGGGCTCTTAAGCTAGAAAGCAAACGTGTAATGAAAAGTAGTTTTATTTTTAGTATTTTAAAGTTTCCTAAACTACTTTTGTATCAAAATATTTTTCGTCGAATATCAAAATCCGAAAAATGATATAGCCACTCCGTATAACTTATGTGGAAGTTTAAATTATTGTCTTCCAATTAGTTTAGCAGGGAGTTTATTGGTGAATCAAAAAAAAAAAAAAAAAAAAAAGAGTGGTGTCGTGGGACACCAGATAGGTACGAAGTTCCTTAATACATAAATACGAGTATTAATATTTCAAGTTCTAGTCGAGGTAAAAAGAAAATAATTTAAAATAATTATCGCTAAAAATAAAAAATAAATAACTTTACAAAAAAAAAATTACACTTATTTTATTCATAACAAAATAAAAAAAAATCCATCTAGTGAGCGTGGGCTGCGCAGCAGTAAGCAATAGCTTATTGTTGGCTGCTGCGTAGATTTTAGGATCTTCACTAGATGGCGATAACTCATTTTAAGAATATACCAGTTCAGAAATAAAACCACTAAATTGGTAACTTTTATAAAAAACGGACGGCCGGAATTTTTGACGGCCGGCTGGTCGAGTGGTCAGGCAACTGGACACTTTACGCAGCGGTCGCGGGTTCGAATCCCGCCAGGTGCAGATAATTTGTATGACGAATATAGATGTCTGCACCGGGTCATGGATGTGTATTTATGTATATATGTATTTATATCTTAAATTTATTTCCGTTCCTAGTACCCGTAACACAAGTTCTTACGAACTTAGCACGGGGCTAGGTTAACGTGGTGTGATTGTTGGTTAATATTTTATATTTAAAAAAATAATTGGTAAATGAAATAATTACTAAGTGGTTTTTAAATAATTACAATTTAGAATAAATATTTTGATTTTTAGTTTCGATTTTTTTTTTAGGATTCTATTTAAGAGGTTTTTAGACGAAATAATTTTACTGTGCCGGACGTTTTTTTGCTGGTTAGGGTACCCCATCGTCCCATAAGGAACTTCGTTCCAAAAAATAAAATTATAGGAAACTTATCTGTTGAATACCTTAATTTATACGTCGGTTAACTTTTTAAACTTTATCTGCATCCGGTGAAACAGGCCTCAATTCTATAAAATTCGAGCCACCTACTCAGATAACGACCAGTATCATGTATATTAATGTAAGTAATTATCTATTTCTTGTATTCAGCTTTATATTGCTTAGACATTAATGTTTTAATATTCTATTTATATCACTTTAGTTATAAAAAAAGTAACTCTTACGAGTTTATTGCGTAACCCAAAATAATTTTATCGAATAAATAACTTCGAAGAATAATCAAATTCATTCAACGTATAACATAAGAAGAAAACATTCGTATATTGCAAAGTAACGGGTAAGAAAAAAAAATTGTTTGCAGCTATACATAGAATTCTATTCGAACATTCAAAACACAAATAAAGTCATATTTTCTTCATAATGTGTTTGATTTTCCTCATACGTGTAACTTGGAAAGTTGTATAATAATATTAACCAACAATCACACCACGGTAACCTAGCCCCGTGCGAAATAAATTTAAGAAATTTACATACAGTAAAGGACCCTGTTATTGACCCTGCTCCAGTTTCTGACCTTTTCAACTTTTTTATAAGTTAATAAAAAAACTATTTTTTAAATAAGAAAATTTTTTTTTCTCAATTTAAAATAAGTAATCTTGTGTCTAATGAATAGCAATTTAAAAAGTATAAAAAGCGTTAACTAAAGAAAAAAAAATTTTTAAAGCTACAGTAACAGTGGAAGCCATTTTTTTGTTGTTATCTAAGCTGTTTAGGTTAGTAGGTACGACAATTCGATCTGTGCAGTATTCACCATGTAAGTATAAAAATTTAATTAAAAATATATATACAGGTTAAAAGTTAATTAAAATTAATGTTAAAATATTTATAATACACATTTAAATAATTTATATTATTAAAATATGAGGGTCAATAACTAGGATCAATTTTAAAGATATGATGCAGTTGTTGACCCTCAAATTTTAACCTACAACAAGTAAGGTTACCTGTTTAGTGACATGTGTATAAAATCTAAAAATAATAATATTTATTATTATCTTTCTTTAGTTACTATTTTTCATAATGTGTCGTGATAAATTAACATTAATTATTAGTTTTTATCAATAAAAAATTATATTTAAGGGCCTTGAAAATACTTTTTTGGAGTAGTACTGTTATTGTAAAAATTATTGATGTAATACTGTTAGGAGTAAAAATTATTGTTAAAATAATGTCAATTTCGTTAGTATTTGAATTATTATAACGGTTTTAGTTGAATAATATTTTTTTAACAAAATTAACTTTTTTTTCTATTATTTAGGAGTTCAAAAAAAAAGAAAAACGAGCTACGATGAGCAGCAGTTGGGACAGGCGTTGGATGAAGTGAAGGCAGGTATTCCTGTGCGAACAGCTGCCAAGAAGTTCAATATACCAAAGACTACGCTATTATATAAAAGCCGCGGACAACTATCACCAAGAATAGACAAGCCAGGACCTGAGTGTGTGTTGGGACATGATAACGAAAAACATCTCGTTGAATGGATTATTTACATGAAGAAGCATGGATTTCCTATAACAAAGACACAACTGTTGAATAGTGCTCGTATGTTATTGAACACTATGGGAAAAAAACAATTTTTCCAAATAACATGCCTGGTCGACAGTGGTATAACGCTTTTCGTCGTCGCCATCCGCAAATCAGTGAGAGAATTGCTCAGAATCTTACATACAGTCGAGCTGGAGTGTCAGAGGAAAAAATCAGAGCCTGGTTTCAAGAAGTAAAAGATAATCTTCCCCTGAATCTTCTAACAATTGATAGTTCCCGAATTTTCAACCTCGATGAGTCAGCTTTTAAGCTTAACCCAAAAGGAAATTCAGTCTTGAATGAATCATCACGACCCAGTACAAAAATGATACCTTCAAACGTGCCTTCTCCATTTAAGCGAGCTATGTTTTGGCCTTTAAAAGATGAAGTTTTGAAAAAACGAAAAGCAAAGGAGAAAGTACCAACAGTTTATACTTCTGATGCGTGGTTAAAATATCATGACAGTAAAGAAGCAAAAAAACAAAAATTAGAAGAGGAAAAAGAACTTAAAAAAGCTAAAAGATTACAAAATAAAGCCACAAAGGAAGCAGAAAAAATAATAAAAAAAGAAAAAAAAAAAATAAGAAGTAATTTTTAAAATTAATTTTAATGTTTTGTATTTTTAAGTTTTTATTGCATGACTAAAATTATTTAATATTAAAATGTAGAAAACTTCGTTTTTAATAATAAATATTGAATATGTTAATCTAATTAATGATTTTAATTTATGTAAACTTAATAAGTATATTATAACGTTAGTCATAATTTAATGTAAGGGTCAGAAACTAGATCACTGCCAGGGTCAGAAACTGCCACATAAGAAATTCTGAGGGTCAAAAACTGATGCCTTAGATGTCAATTATTAAAACCTCAATTTAAATTATTTATTCAACTAAAATAATTATTTTGCGTATTCGACTTCATTTTAAAAACTATAAACTAGTTGATAAAATTATTAATTGTCTCTTGAATTAAAAATTATATTTATTATTGTCGTATAACTTCAACTATCACTCTAAAAAGGTCAGAAACTGCATCCTTTACCTTATATACATAAATACACATCCATGACCATATTCGTCATACAAATTATCTGCACCTGGCGGGATTCGAACCCGCGACCGCTGCGTAAAGTGTCCAGTTGCCTGACCACTCGACCAGCCGGCCGTCACATTATCTTAACTTTTATTAAGAATCTAGGCTATCGCCGACGTCTTTATCAGCTAAATAATCCTGCACCGAATAATACGCTTTATCTATTTTTTTAAAAATGAAATCTTTAAATTTATGTTGAGCCAATTCCAAAATTGTTTGTGGGATTTTATTATACATGCGAATACCATAACCCAGAAAGGAGGCGTTTACTTTGCGTAGTCGGAAACTTGGAGTTACAATTTTGTTATTCCTTCTGGTGTTTACCACGAAGCAATACGTAACTCTCTCTTTTTCTATCAACACTAACTTTTATCTCCCTCTTAACTTCCGTTCGCCTCGCCCAATCACGCTCTTTTTGTAACGCTCCCGTCATGCGTTCATCAGTTTACTCCCTGAGTCAAGGGTGCATAAAGAAGTTTTACTTCAAAAATCATGCAACATATTTATTATTTATACATACTTTCTTGACCGAAAACTGGGTACTAATTCTTATGAAATATCTCTATTTATGTACATTATCTAAACTTTTACTAAGAATCTAAGCTTTTAGCTGATAATGAGTGCTTCACAAACGCAGGCAGCATTTTTATCTCACAAAAACTATTTTACAAGCAGAAAAATATTTATTTTCCTACCTCCGCCGAAAGAAAAAAAAAGTGTCACTTTGTCTCGCTTCATAGGGACCAAAATCGAACTTTCGGCCCAGGTAGGAAAACAAAACCAGTACCTATGTGAAACACGGGCGAAAGTAGTACTACATACTTTTCTACGTATTTTCCACCCGAGCCGAAGGCTAGGGTGGTCATTTTACACGCGGGATAGAATGTAGTACTTTCGACCCTTCTGACACAATATACAAGTACTAATATTTTTACATCCAATTTAGGTTGAAATCTCGGAGCTATTGAGATTAAAGGACTTAGATCAATCTCAAAAAATTATACGGAGGGAAACTGTACGTTTCTTCAACAAATTCTTCAAATTCAGTTTCAGGTAATATGTACGTTACAATTATGCTAATAAAAGAAACATAATTAAGATGATCAATTACCTAGAAATTAAGTTATTCGACGTTAATTAATTTACTTATCTCTATCTATTACCTTTCATTAGTAAGTCTATAAAATATTTCTAGAATGGGTGACATGTTCGACTAAAAAGAGCGACATCATGTGAAATGAATGAATGCTGTATTGTGATAATTTAGTGTAAGTTATGATTTATATGTAAAATGGCGTATGTACGACGTTTGTCGTTGGTTATTTTGAGTTCCCGATATTCTGGCACAATTGTAAGTGTCATCATGGTCATGGGTACACAGTGTACGTTTCACATATAAATCTTAGTTTGTTACCTATATTTTAGAATAACACGTATGTATATTAAAACTTTTTTACGTCAAATCAAAAACATAAAATGCTTGTAAAATTACCATTCACTAAATATTATTCGTGATCGGTAATTTTGTTTTGTTTTTAAATAAAAGAACTCCAAATAAATAGCATAAACATTGTACAAGATAATATAATTTGTTATTTTTAAACGTATGTTTAGTACACTTCAAGCATATAGAAGAGTGCATTGTTTCATGTACACTATTCATGATATTAGTTTGGGGGGGACAGCGCGTACGCAGTCCCCACTACCAAAAATTACGCGTCCGAGTTATCCGCATTAGGGATAATCGCAGAGGTCAACCCATCCGCAGTGCAATGGATAGGTCTCACTCTGGGGGAACCGCCTTCTTGATCACGGTATCCCCTACGCCAGGTAAGTATGCTTGTATCAGATTAAGACCGCGGTAGTCATTGTTCGCTTAAAAATCTGGCCAGCGCGATTCAGAAATAGCGTTCTTGTGTACAGCGCCATCTAGTTTATGTTATCTGAACTTAAGTGACATAGTAGTTCATCAGGCGCTCTACACACTCCGTCTCTACCTAATTGTTAGGTACGAAATATAAAGCTATGAATGTTTACTAAATGAACTTTAATAAAAGGTAAACTAAAAGCAGTAAAACAGGAAATACTCGTACTCGTACGTCGAAATATATAACATATACATTAAAAATATTTCATTTTTTCTAGTTTTAACATTTATAAATTTATTTAGGTACGGAGTTAGAAGTTTAGTTATCTAGTTAGTTTAGTTAGTTAGTTAGTAGAAGTTTCAATTCGAAAGAATGTGTTATTAATGTAAAGATTTGTTTTGAATTTGTCGACTAAATATGATTAAATAATCATTTTACTCGGGAAAAATTTACTGTCTATTTTCACTAAAAAATGGCGGTGCTTTATTGAATAAAATATTATTTCAAAGGACAATACCTCCTTTTATTGTTAGTAGGTTTACGTAGTCATTTTAAATAACATTATTGAGTGAAATTATATATTATTATTATTATTTCAAAAAGCCACTCGTATAACTCTATCAAATGTGATAACTAACAAAGTCTTTCAAATATACTTCAGGTTTCTTTGATCATTTTTATTATGAGCCCCTCTTTATGAAATATACAGCTTCAAAGTTACTCTCTGTGCTTATTATTTTCATTTTAAACGTTTGTTTTAACATAAATAAAATTGAGAATGTAAAATATAATATTTAATAGCTTTACTCCTTTTGTATTGATAGAAATACTTTTAAGCTATGTTACTAAAAAAAAAACAATAAAAAAAACTAAAAAACGTGTGGTGTCGCGGGACATCAGATAGGAACGAAATTCCATATTACATTTAAAATATTAATTTCAAGTTCTAGTGGAGGTAAAAATAAAATAATTATTCGGGTATAAATTTTTTTTATGATTTTTTATCGATAAAAATCAAAAACTACTTTTCAAAAGTAGAGTACATAGTAGACTCAACTGCAAGTCTGTTAGTAATACAACAGGTATTTCAATTTACCAGTATTATAATCATGTAGTTCGAATTTTCAAGTCCAAAGGGATAATAAAACGCCATCTAGTGAAGACTACAAAACCCACGCAGAAATTAGCAATAGCTTATTGTGCGTAGGTTTTAAAGTCTGCACTAGATGGCACTAACTCATTTTAAGAATATATCAGTTCAGAAATAAAACCACTAAATTGATAACTTTTATAAAACTAATTACAATTTAAGAGTAAATATTGAAGTGAATATTAATCTTTAGTTTCGAATATTTCTTTTGTAGAATTCTATTTAAGAGGTTTTTAGACGAAATCATGTTACTCCGAGCATTTTTGTCACGGACGTTTTTTGCCGGTTAGGGTACCTAGTCGTCCCACAAGGAACTTCGTTCCAAAAACTAAGTACATTGACCGAATAATCATGATTGAGTAATCTGTTAAAAATATTTTTCACATTTTAAATTTTAATGGATGTGTAATTGCACAAGCAACTGATTAGAATGTTTTTGCCAAAATATATTTATTGTTCGAAAAAGACCTTCACCATATGTTTTTTTTAATAAAAAAATATTATTTATATTGTTTTTTAGGTACGTAACTGCGAATTATCAAATCTTAAGGATTTGAACCAAGGATCAGAATACGTTCGTCGACAGATTGTCGATTACATGAACCGTCTTATCGATTTAGGAGTGGCTGGTTTTAGGTAATTTATTAATTGAAGTTTCAAAGCAGTTTCAAAGCCCTTTCTTTGAAACTTTAGAACATTTAAAATTTCATTAACTATTACTAGATCACTAAATTTCATATTATTCATGCATATTTTATTACATAGTCGCTTTTGGTTTAAATATGTAATTAACATACAAAGCTTTTATTGCATCAGATACCAAAAACTGAAAAAAAGTAATACAAAAGATTTCCGAAATTGTAGATTATGGTACAAAAATTTTATATTCAATTTATCGACAGAATTGACGCCGCCAAGCATATGTGGCCTGGTGACCTTAGAATTATCTACAGCAGGCTTAGGAATCTAAACACAGCTCATGGATTCCCGTCTGGTGCTCGTCCATACATTTACCAAGAGGTCATCGATTTAGGAGGAGAATCAGTAAGCCGTTCCGAGTACACTCCCCTTGCTACTGTGACTGAGTTCAGATTTGGTATGGGACTTAGTCGAGCGTTCAATGGTCAGAACGACCTTAGGTAAGTTTTAATCATTTTATAATAATGAATTTAGGGCAATTTTGAATGTCAAGTTGGATATTGATCAAGTCAAGTACAAGAGTTTCTTATCATCTCAGTTTAAAAGAATTATTTATCTTTTTGACGTCATAACGTCTAGTAAATTGATGAAAGCTACTGGGTTCCAGTTCGAAGAAGATGACATCATTGTCAAAATTAGTGAGCGAGAGCGCGGAACAAGCGGTAGAGAGGTACGATCGGCTCGGCCTAAGCGTTCGGCCCACGATCGGCGGTCGGCCTAACTTACGACGCGTCCGAGAAGAAATGACAGCGGCAAATGGCGGCAAACTGTTTTGTCAGTATTGAAGTAACGTCAATTTATTGTTTTTAAAGTTATAATAGTGACAACAATTGCAGCAAAAAAGGTACTTAATTATTTCATTTTAAGAATTTGATTAGCGATATAATTTCATATATTTGTTATTTGATTATTAAAAAAGTAGCATCGGTCGGCGAGTGCAGTAATATTAGGTTATATTACAATTTTGATTAAAAACTTATTAGGACTCATATAATTACGATCGTATAAAAAGTTAGCTGCTTTTATTTAGTATATTTGCACTATTTTCATAAGTGATTAATGATAATCTAATTTGTTTTGCTAACTTTAATTAAGTTATTAAACTTAACTTCTTTATTAAACTTGGTTATTTCTTGTATTACATATCAAAGTATTTAACTTTATTTAGCTTTTATATTAAATACAATTACCTGTAGCTTATATACATATCTATAAAAACTCAAAATTGTTCAGGAAAAAAAAACACCTATCTTATTGACTGACACCATCCTTTCAAAAACTAAATAATATTTGAAAATCAAAAATTAATGATTTATAACCATAGTTTTAAAAATATTTATGTTTTAAAAACAAGTTAACGCACTGCAAGGGAATATATTATTATATCAAACAGATTTTGGGAGGCTTTTCAAAAGCATCAGTTTCATGAATTTGATTAATTGTTTCAATTTTATCGTTTTAAATTAAAACTTCATTAACATTAATTTTATTGAAGTTTATTTCTAACAAAAATTGCTCATTATAATAATAATGCTTAATTTACCAGCGAGCACTTTTCACATGTTGCAAAAAGCAGTAGTATTGACTACATGTAGATTGTAGAAGTAGAGTATATTTCTTCAATGTGAGCTCAATCACTGTGGCCAACCACAAACATAAATTATTATATATATTTGTTCAGTAAAAATAAACAATCAGGTAAATAATAATACTCTTTATTGCACACCACTAAAATAACAATATTTGTAATGAAAAAAAGAAAGATGTACAAAGGTTTTAATTACGCCGTTTATGTACATTTGGCTTTGGCCTATGCCATCAACTTCCCGGCTATCTGAGATTAAATAAGAAACATATAATAATAATAAGTATTAATTATCTATATCTATATATATTATTGAACAAGTGGAGTAAAGCAGTTAGATATTAATAATATACTTTAATGCACACGAAAACAGAACTAAATTAAGGACACAAAATAACATCATTATAAGTTGTACAACCGGGCGGTCTTATTGCTAAAGAGCAATTTCTGCCAGACAACCCGAGAGTGACAGTAATATTGCATTTGCAAATGGGCAGATGGCATAACAATAATAATATATAATAAATATACACTACCGATGTACTTCTTCTTTTCCCCGTTATTTTAAATGTAACTAATATTATTACAGCAAGCGTGCGAAGGCTACAGCACGTAAACGCAGAATGAGAACGAACAAGTGGCAAAGACTCGACAATAACTATGCTAATACCCACATATAAAAAAAAAAAAAAAAAAAAAATATATATATATATATATATATATATATATATATATATAAGGGACTTTAAACTACCGTGCAAGGCTGACAGTAGGTGGCGCTACTACACTATGTTAATGTAAATCGCTAGAATGAAGCTGTGAAACATAATTACCATTATACGATAGATGGCGCATGTAGGTGATAAAAAATATAAATTTATAATTTTTAAAATTTTAGTTAAATACCCGTGCGAAGCCGGGGCAGGCCGCTAGTAAGTAATAAGTTTGTTTTTACAAATTTCTTACCCTAAATTTAGTCACATCGCCTAGAGGCATATACCTCAGAATGTATTGGTTCTCCGCCATAATAAATAACTTGCTGGTAAATATTCTAAGGTTCCGTTCTTAGAGAAAATCCTAACTCAGGTTTAAAATCGTTTAGAAGTTTATAAATCACGCTGAGATCTTTCGACCGCACGTGCTCGTGGCGTCAATTCTAAAGTTATTATTGACTAAAAGCTAATTATTATTATTTTATTAGCGTTACTTAAAATGTGGAGACGTAAAACTTGTACAGCTTCTTCATATCATATATTTATGCTTACACTTGTTTTTAAATAAATGTTAAAACTAATATAAATATTTCACAAAAACAAAGATGTTTTGTGTATACGCTAGTAATAATAGTTCAATGGTGGCAGTACGATAAATGGAAATACCTAAGACCCAGATTTGTAAATATAACATACGTGTAAATAATGTATGTGTAAACAGAGACGATGTACATAGTCTAATGTAATATACAATGAACTTTTAAGTACGCCCATATATCACATTGCTTTAATACAGACAGTCCTAAGCCTGTAAAAATACGAAGGGAACTGCATTGTAAAGACGTTTTGTATCGTCAAATGATATCAATCAATTATAACACTTGTATCAATAACTATAAGAGCCATATTTGATTGGCGCTCATAAAATAGATAGTTTTCAAAAATAGATAGTTTTTACAACGTCGTTCGCGGGCACATAGCGGTTATGTTTCGTTATTTGAAAAAGCCATAACGAGTAACGACACATCGCTACACAACAGATGGTTATAGTCGGATCGCAGATCAAGAGGATTTGCGTACATTGACATTTTACTACCTGTCTTTGTCACTACCGCGTAAATAGCTTGCGTCTTGCTCGTACAGATGCAACATCTGCTGCCCAAAGGGATTGTAACCCTTTTTAAATAACGAACTGTTATATCCCTTCTTTACAACGTAATTTATTACTTAATTTATTAATAGCTTTTTAAATATTTATACAATACACAGAATTTTCTCTTCATTTCATCCTTTTACATTTATTTTTATACTCATTGTTTATTTCATTTTTAAAATAGTCAGGTAGACTCGAAGCCCTAAGTATACCGGACATCCATTTCGAAAAACAATTAAAAGTTCAGAAGTCAAACATTTAACGACTTGTGTGAGTTTTCCAGTTGTTTTAAGAAACCTTTAGGTTGAAATTGTAGTTTTGAACGACATTCCATCTTGAAATGCGATAGTGATAGTGATTATACGAAATTCTCTCTGCTCCGCGATCCAATTATACCAAATTAGAGGAGCTGCAATTGGAATGTCTAACTCTAAGACATCCACCATACTCCCCGATCCTTGCTCAAACAGATTACCAATTTTTTTCGAAATTTAGATAACTTCTTGCAAGATAAAAATTTCAACTCTGATGGGGTAGTCCAAACCGCCTTCAAACATTTTATTGATTCCTGACTGAATGTTTTTTTTTAAGTAAAGGTATCAATGAACTATCTATAAATATATCATAAAAGTATGCAATTTTTTATCAATATTTTCTTATGACGTTATCACGTAAAGTTGTCGTCGGTAAACCGACCTTACAGGCAAACAATTTAAAAAAAATACCAAATCGCAAACATAAAATGCTTGTAAAATTACGATTCACTAAGTAATAAATATTATTTGTGATTGATAAAACGACAAAAATAACAAAACTTCAAACAAGTAGCACAACATTATTTAATTTGATTTTTTTAATTTATGTCTAGTCTAGTACTCTATACACACATTGAAGAGTGCATTGTTTCATGAAGGTACACTAATCATTGATATGTTATTAGGGGGGGGGACAGCGCGTACGCAGTCCCCACTACCAAAAATTACGCGTCCGAGTTATCCGCATTAGGGATAATCGCAGAGGTCAACCCATCCGCAGTGCAATGGATAGGTCTCACTCTGGGGGAACCACCTTCTTGATCACGGTATCCCCTACGCCAGGTAAGTATGCTTGTATCGGAATTAGACCGCGGTAGTCATTGTTCGCTTGAAAATCTGGCCAGCGCGATTCAGAAATAGCGTTCTTGTGTTCAGCGCCCTCTAGTTTATGTTATCTGAACTAAGTGACATAGTATTTATTCATATGGCGCTCTACACACTCCGTCTCTACATAATTGTTAGACACACATTAAAAAAAAAAAAAAACAATTGGTTGTCTGTAAAGTCGGTTTACGGACGATAATTTTTACGTGATAACGTCATAAGAAAACATGAAAGGAATTGAATTATTATCACTGAATTATCATTATTTTGTATAATATATATTTATATATATATATATATATATATATATATATATATATATATATATGTATATAAGCTACAGGTAATTAATTGTATTTAATAAAAAAGTGAAATAAAGTTAAATACTTTGATATGTAATACAAGAAATAATCAAGTTTAATAAAGAAGTTAAGTTTAATAATTTAAAGTTAGGAAAACAAATTAGATTATGATTAACCACTTATGAAAATTGTAAAAATATACTAAATAAAAGCAGTTCACTTTTTATACGATCGTAATTATATGAGTCCTAATAACTTTTTAGTCAAAATTGTAATATAACCTTTTATTACTGCACTCGCCGACCGATGCTACTTTTTTAATAATCAAAGAACAAATATATGAGATTATATCGCTAATCGAATTCTTAAAATGCAAGAATTAATTACCTTTTTCGCTGCAATTGTTGTTGTAATAAACTATGGTAAGCATATTATTATTTTATTAATTTTTATTATTAACTTTTATATTATTATCTTACATTTATTTACTTATATTGTTATTGACTAATATTGTTACATTACATTATATTATTAACTTTTCACTATTTGACATTATTACATTATTTGACATTACTTCAATATTGACAAAACAGAGATTGCGTGCGTTTGCCGCCATTTGCCGCTGTCAGTTCTACTCAGACGCGTCATAAGTTAGGCCGACCGCTGATCGTGAGCCGAACGCTTAGGCCGAGCCGATCGTGCTTCTCTATCGCTTGTTCTGCGCTCTCGCTTACTAATTGTGATAATGACGTCATGTTTTTCGTACATGCACCCAGTAGTAGTAGTACCCATTTCATCAATTTACTAGACGTTATCACGTCAAAAAAAATTTTTTTCAACTTGCAAATTCACTTGTATTATAATGCAATATTTAAATATTCTAAAACTTATAAACGTGATTTCATAAACTGATTATAATAATAGAGGATATAATCTATATATGAATGAAACGCTTAAAATAAAATAATATTCACTCTTTAGTAATTATATCTCTTTTTTATGACCTAAATCGTTACTTTCCTCTACTATGTCATCTTCATTTTTAACTGCCATATTTTTACCATATCTCACACAAATCTTTAAAATTTGATTTTTATGTTTCACGTTTTCCTCATCGTTTTTTAAATAACGTGCCAATAGTAACATATGGCAGTAATTCGGCTAAAAATAACATGGTCCGTGGCCATGTTATTTTTAGCCGAATTAATAAAAATTACACATGAATAATACTTTCAAAATAATTCTACAAAATGTTTACAAAGTATATGCATACGAGATTTTTGTCGTTGTTTCTTGCGGTATTTTATTTTTAACAAAAGAAACTTTTAGCTTAAACGCTTTTGTGGTAGATTTTCTCGTAAACAGGTCAAGGGATTTTTAGTCTTAGAACTTAGAAGACAAAAAAAATTCAACTTTAAATATTGTTTTGATATGTAAATTACTTTTCTTTCCACATTTGTCATCGAGTTATTTACTTTACTCGCTTTTTGTTTTATTTATATAATACTCATTTATGTTTATATTTATATATATTTATATTATTATTATATTTTATATTTAATATATTTAAGTTTGTCTTATAATATCAATTATCAAATTCTTTTGCCTTTCTTTACCTTTTGTTGGAATTGATTTTTGAACTTAGTGTTTCGCGGTAAAGACCGTGGTAGACATTGTTCGCTTGAAAATCTGGCCAGCGCGATTCAGAAATAGCGTTCTCGTGTATAGCGCCCTCTAGTTTATGTTATTTGAAATAAGTGACGTAGAAGTTCATCTGGCGCTCTACACATTCCGTCTCTACACATTTGCTTGGTACGAAATAATATGAATAATAGCTATGAAAATAATATTGTTACTTTAATAAAAGGAGAACTAGAAGTAGTATATTTGGGAGGACTCGTAATTGAATAAGATATTTCTATACACAAAACATCTTTGTTTTTGTGAAATATTTATATTAGTTTTAACATTTATTTAAAAACAAGTGTAAGCATAAACATATGATTTGAAGAAGCTGTACAAGTTTTACGTCTCCACATTTTAAGTAACGCTAATAAAATAATAATAATTAGCTTTTAGTCAATAATAACTTTAGAATTGACGCCACGTGCACGTGCGGTCGAAAGATCTCAGCGTGATTTATAAACTTATAAACGATTTTAAACCTGAGTTAGGATTTCCTCTAAAAACGGAACCTTATAATATTTACCAGGAAGTTATTTATTATAGCAGAGAACCAATACATCCTGAGGTATAAATAAGCCTCTTGGCGATGTGACTTTTAGGGTAAGAAGCGTGTAAAAATAGTCTAATTACTTATTCTGCGGCAAAAAGTAAATTAAGTAGTAAAAGGTAAGACTAAATTAGTTAAGAAAGTTAGTTTTAGCGCTTCCTGTAGAATCAATAATATAGTTTTATTAGTAAAGATATTATCGATTGATGTTATCAAAATGTTATCAAAAATTTTCAAGAAACAATACTTGCATATTATATGTATTATAATGCAATATTAATTATAATAATAGACGATATTATCTATACGTAAATTAAACGATCATAATAAAAAAGTAATAGTCACTATTTAGTAGTTATATGTCTTTTCTCCGACCTAAATTATTAATTTGCTCTACTATGTCATCTTCATTTTTAACTGCCATATTTTTACCATATCTCACACAAATCTTTAAAATTGGATTTTTGTGTTTCACGTTTTCCTCATCGTTTTTTAAATAACCTACCAATAGTAATGTATGGTACTAATTTGGATAAGAATAACTTATGGCCACGGATGAGAAACGCTTATGAATAAGACTTTCAAAACGATTCTACAAAATCTTTACAAAGTTTATGCATACGAGATTTTTGATGTTTTTTCCTTGTATTTTTTGACAAAAGTCACTTTTAACTTGAACGCTTTTGTGGTAGATTCTCTTCGACTATTTTACTCTCTACATTTGTCTGGACTAATACATAAATATTTACTCGCCGTTTGTTTTATGTAATACTCATTTATTATTTTTGTTAGTTTTGAGATTTATTTCTTTTGCCACATTTTTATGTATATCTTTTTGAAACATTTTAAGGTTGGATTTGAAATAAAAAATGTGTTTCGCGGTAACAATAATAAAATAATAATAATAATATAACTAATAAAATAATAATAATAAATAAAGGTCTCACACTCAACGGCCCACAGTACGATGTGAATCCTGTGTCGGGGGTCTGAAAACACAGACAATACACAAGCACAAACACCCAGACCACGATAAATATTCGTATGGCCTATACAAATATTTGTCATGTGCGGGGATCGAACCAGCGACCGCTAGCGAATCAGCAGTTGCTGTGACCACTGCGCCAAAGCGTCGTCGAATGAAATGAAATGGCTGATATCTTGGGGAGAACAGTAGGAATTGTTACTCAGTGAGTCAGTGTTAACCTTTATTGATAACCATGATATTCAAAGAAGCGATGCTGTTCGGATATATAAGGAATCCACAATGTGTAAGGTAAGATTTTCCCCTTTGAAAGAAAAACAAAAATGTAGACTTTTTAAATAAAAAATATAGTTGTTTTAATTATACTACGAATTTGTTGGTTGTAATACAAATATAAGAGAAGGAGAAAATATACAGAACTGTAGCTTATATGTATAGTGAAAAAAACATGTTATTTCTGATGAAAATTAAAAAAAAAAATTAATAAAAATCTTTTTTTTTGTGTTGAAAATGACACTGTATGCAATTTTTGTAATCAAATGTTGTATAACGTAAAATTAGCTGTGGGTAAAATTTATCGAAATATGCAAGAACATTTTTTATATGAATAAATCATGAATACAAAAAGCTTATACAAATGACCTTTTCAAAACGAAAGGAATAAAGGGATATTAATTAATCGCACTGATCCAGTACGAATCGTTTATAAATAAAATATACGCTTTCCATGATACAAATTACAAACCCACTTCAACAATACTTAATTTATTCGTTTCTACATATACGATTTTCATATATAAGTACATAAAGATTACTTTTTTACAAAAATAAATCGTAATCTTGAAAATAAGTCGTGTGTAAATTTATCTCCGATTTTTTAAAATATATTAGTGTTGAGGCATGGAGCTAATTTAGATTCGCTTGATATAAAATGATAAGATGATAATCACGAATTATAGTTGTAAATCTAATAAGAAATGCATACATTTTATCAACTAAAATATTTTATTTCGTCAGGTTTTAGTTAGTTTTATATTTTAAATTTATTTCTTTCAACTTCGTTTCCTCGTTGACATTTATTAAAAAGGTTCTTTGTATAGCAACAGCGTTTATATCGGTACATTCATACAGCACACCTCGTGTAATGAGTAGTTTCTTTTTTTCAATGATAAGGAACAAGGGCTCGCCCAGTGATTCAAATGAAATTATTTGAATTAGTTCAATAAAAAATACTGTAAAAATCGGATAAGTGATTCTCGAGATTGTGTAAAGAAACAAAAAAAAAGGATAGCTACTTCAGATGTTGAATTGTAAAAAATTCACGGACCCCGGCACTTACAGCGCCTCTAACTCTCTTATTCAGAAGGCTTGTACAGCTAAGGATTATATTGTGGACAGTAGTCCAGCTAATATACAACATTTCTGTGCTACTTGGGATATTTAGTACGTAACATAATATTATAATACAGTATCAAATAGAACTAGAGTACCTAAGTTCTTTATTTGATTTTCATAAAAGACAAAATATATTTTGTTTATTCATATTGTTTTTATATTGGCTATGGTTTTAAAAAAATGAAAGAAAAAGAACTAAAAGCAGTTAATTTTCGCAGAAGTCGAGAATTAAATAAGTTTTCTGCTAAATAGCAGAGCTCGTTAAGTTAATGTATATTGAATATAATAATTTTCTTATGATAATTGAAAAATTCAATTAGTAATATTTCTTTGTTTTAATAAAAAAAAAATAATTATAAAAATAAACCGACTGCGTAAAAAAAAAACTAAAAAATATATGAAATATAAAAAAAAAAAAACAAAAAAGAAGCCCAGTTGTTTAGAATGTTGTTAAAAGTAATACTGAACAACTACACCATTGTTATAATCGATACACACATAAAGAAATTATAAATTCGTTGCAAAATAGAAGGATTAAAGGTCGGGACCAACTACAGCTTCAATTGTGCATATACTTTGAGTTAATTAACTAGTGCAAACTTTTTTTTTTTTGAAATCTGTAATCGATTTTAGGTGAATCGTAAGAAAATTAATTTGACGAAAACAATCTTTCTCATTTTTCTCCGCTAGATTAGATAAAGATTCAGAAGAGATAAGATTCAGAAATGAGCTGATTTTTTAAATCTTATAAATAAAGGCTATGATCAATTTTTTAAACCATATCTCGACTTATTACATTTTGGCCCAAAGGTCCCCTCTTGAAAAAAATCTCTTGAATGAGTAAGTACGATCAACGTTTATATAACAACTACCGACTCTACGGAGTTTTTGTTTAAGTAAAAGTGTTTTACAATCCAAAAAAAAAAATGAAACTTAATTATTTGTTTGCCTCCGCCAGGCTGCGGTTGGTAAAGAAGTACACACCGACCACGGCGTACTCTCCCCACTCCACCACCACGTATCCCGAGCCACGGGTCGGCACTGTTTCCCCTGATCATCGCCACCGTGCCGTCTCTCCGAGAGTCGTCAGATCTCCCAACCAATTTGGTAGGGGCCGGAGCCCAGTAGGGCTCCCACGCCACCGCCAAGTCTATCTCCCACTGCACCATGGACTGCATGAGCAGGTCCTCAGCTCTGGTGTAGTGGCTTAGATTTGCCTGAAGGAAGTTACGGCAGCTCATGAAGACCTATCCGTAGCCGGCTTCCTAGTCTAGGAGTGGTTTGGGCTCCCGAAACCACTCTACCATTGGTCTTGGGGAGACAGCAGTCCCGGCCCCCCATCAAATGCACAGCAGGCTTCCCGCCGTCTGCGCAGACGACGTATCTTAGTGCACTGGTGCAATCTCTCGTCTTGTGCCCATCCAGGCTACACCCTCCACGGTTTGTCCTTGAGGGACAGCCGGGACGGGTGGATAATTTCCCTACCATGAGTAACGATCGTTATCAGGTGTCTATCATAACAACCGGAACCGACGGCTTTACGTGCTCTCCGTGGCAGTGGAGAAATCCACAAGGACATATTGTCAAAAATACACCCAGAACGGAAACAAATATTTGTACAAATACTAATATTTGTTCCAAGCGGGAATCGAACCCGCGACCATTGAGTCGACTACTCGCATCGCTACACCAGAACGGCCGTCCACCAAATGATAGCTTTTAGAAATGCGGCTAGTAACACCAAAGTTGTTTTTTGGTGGGATAATGGAAACAAACATATTGCTTCTGGAAGAGGTATACGAGGAATTATTGCTTTTAATGGAGACAACGTTGATTTAAATCAAACTTTACAGGTAGCTTTTTATTGTCTGAAGAATGTTTTAGAAAAATTTATTTATTTATTTATTTATGGATTACCAACAGTTGTTACAATTTTATAAATACAAACATAAAAATACAAAAAAAAAATGACAATACAATTGCACAACTACTTACTGATAACCATAGCATGCATTAAACAAAACGATATAAACAAGAACAAGAATTAAAAAAAAATAAAAAAAAAGTGCTCTGAAATGCTTAAAAGTATACTAATAGACATAGGTATTAGGTAACAGCAATTTACTTGTTTACATGTTTAGTTATAGACTTCTTAAAACTATATATTGAATCGTGGAAGACGTCACACATACTTATACTGGAAAACGTATTGTAGAGTTTACAAAGACGTGGAACTGGAGAACTCCGACCCAAAAGTGTTCTACGAAATGGTACCATAAACAAAGATTTAATATATTTTCGTGGATATCTGCATGGAACTCTCAATTGAAATTTATTTAGTAGTTGAGGACAGTCTAATTTATTTCAAACAATCTTATAGAAAAATAATAAGTAAATAATATCAAAACGTTTATCTATACTAACGATATTGAATTTATTTAATCTGTCTTTTTATGTAATTTATCTCTTAGATTCTCCTGTCGAATAAGCTAAATGCCAAATAAATCTTTTTTGAATTCTTTCAATTCGGAGCATGTGACATGAAAAATATGGTCGCCAGACTACTGATCCATATTCCAGGATACTTCGAACTAGTGAGTTGTACACGATGATTTTGGTCTGTGTGTTACGAAAGGCTTTAACATTTCGCAGAACAAAACCAAGAGTCCTTGACGCTCTCTTTACTATATGTTCGATATGTGGTATGAACGATAGTTTTCTATCTAGCAAGATGCCCAAGTTCCGTATGAGGTCCACCTCATTTATAATTGAATTCGCTATAAATATATAACTATGTTAGGTCTTAATATTACGCTTAATGTATCTTTGTGAGAGAATTTCTTATATACCTACGTATAATTAATTGTAAAAATTTTTGATTTTATCTTTATGATAAAAAATTTATTAACATATTACTTATATATTATAATTAAAAATAATAAATTGTAATTAATATAATATATCTTCATCAAAATGATAAAATATCGTATTAGATTTACATTTAACATTCAAAATAAATTCTGGAACGAGATAATATGGATATTTTTTTAGGCATTCGTCATCGACTTGCCAGATGTCTCGTAACATCAAATAACTTTTTAATCTTGTTATTGATAGGTAAAACTGGGATTGTATTGGTTTCCTAATATACCACAACATTTTTATAAGGTAAATAAAATATTAAAACAAAATATATTTTTATAACAGTATTAGACGAAACCCGTAGATTCAACCTTTTTCGTGATAACGGTTATCTCCTACAATCGCTGTTATAACGCCTAATAGCCTTCCGTAAGAAAGAGTTTTTCTAAAGTATTTTTTTAATAGAATCTGTATATCAAGCTATTAGTCTAGATATATCGACATTACTAAATTGAATAATGTATTTACTGTATCAGCCTGTACCCTCTTCTCCATGTAGAAGAAGGGTTGGAGCTTAATCTACCACGGTGCTCCACTGCGGGTTGGCGGATAATTTCCTAATAATGGGTAACATGGGAAAATATGGGGAATCTGACCCGTGACCGCAGATGTTGAGGCGACTACTCGCACCACTACACCAGAACGGTCGTATATATCTATAATATAAAAATAAGTTGGTTCCTGAGGTCAGTTCCTTCCTGACGCTATAATTCCAGAACGCACGAACCGATTTCCACGGTTTTGCATTCGTTGGAAAGGTCTCGGGCTCCGTGAGGTTTATAGCAAACTAAATTTAGGAAAATTTCAACAAAAAAGCAGGAAAACAGGGAAAATCATTTTTCACATACAGCGCCATCTCTGATACAAACGAAGCCATTTGGTGGCGAAACGGAGTTCGCCGGGTTTGCTAGTCGTATATAAATAGTTTATTTAAGAAAATGTAATTATTGGTAATTTTTGACTAAATAATCTTCGCCTTAAAAGGTAAATTGGAATTTCATTGGAAAGTCTTAAATAGTCAAAGCATGTTATTTGGTATAAGATGATATAGATAACATAAATGTATGGTTTAGTAACGCTAATTTTCACGCAGGATATGTGACTGAACTTATCCTTGTCAAATAATTGTCGAAGGGTTTTAAAAAAGTAACTGTTGAGATTCTTACCGGTTACTAAGTACCCTCTACATTTTCAATCTTTAGTAGCTTCGCATTAACTATAATTAATTAACTAAGACTAATATTGTTTACTTATTTAATACTTTATAAAGTGATGATTCAAAAGCTCGAATAATGTTTTTTTTTATTTATTTTTTTCAGAAATTATATCAAACGGTTTTGGAAAAATGTCTAAGAACGCTTTTAATTAGTTCCATAGCTTTAAGAATATTAATATATTAATAATTTCATCCATTACCAGTCCGAGATAAAAATCCGACCTTACGTAGTTGGCGTTGAAAAAAAAATAAGATCATCGTAATAATGAGCTTCAAGTTTCATTTTTAATGGGAATAAATAAATAAATAAATAAATATGTTTAACACACACAACAAGGTCGTCTGTTCCTAAGGTAGGCAACTTAATGCCTGTGTTTTAGATAACAGCCGACTAATATACATTTTTTTTTAAATAAAGATACATATAAATAATACATATATAAATATACATATATTACACCCAGACTCGGGGCGGGAATCGAACCCACAATCCTTGGAGCAGAAAACAGGGTCACTGCAAACTGCGCCAACGGGTCAGTCAAATAATAGATGGATCGTTAGTTTTCTTCAAAAAATTCATCTTAGTGTTAACTGAGAGTAGACATAAAAACCAAAGTATATAATTCTAGTAAAAGGATATAGATGAATAATTATTTACAGCAACATTGTAAAAATTATTATAATAAGCATGTCGCAAAAAAGTAAACTATTTTATTTCATAATGTTACAAGTTTTTTGTCTTTTATAGGATTAATTATTATTGGAATAATAATTAATTTTAGGTATTATAATATTTTTGCCAAATCCTCTTCTTGGCTTGGCAATTTTAAACAAATTAATACATTTCTGGATATTTTATAAGACGTGTACAGGGATATTATTGCGTAGGTATTTGTTGGCATATTTTGTGTAAACGCCATCTATATTTTCAATCTCGAAATCATGAAAAAAGCACGTTTGTTAGTTTTTTATTCTTTTATATTTCGAAAGGAAACGTGTAATGAAAAATTGTAGAAAACAATATTTATTACTTTTATTATATATTTATAAGAAGGAAACGTTTATATATTGCAAAGTAACGGTTAAGAAAGCAGAAAAAAAAAGAAATTCTTTGCAATTATACCTACACAGAATTCTATTCGAACATTCAAAGCACAAATAAAGTCATATTTTCTTTATAATGTGTTTGATTTTCCTCATACGTGTAACTTGGAAAGTTGTCGCTGGAAGCAATTCGTATCGAAATGTTGTATTTTATTGAAATACTATAATAAATTTCTTTAACGAGCTTCAAGAATATTTACCCGCATATACTTACTACCTGTTGTGAGTTTTCCAGTAAGTTTATTTTGCTGCTGCATTCATAGTATATAATCTATTTCTGAAATTGTTTATTTAGTTTTCGCTTAAAATGAAGTATAATATGTTTTAAGATGATTTTCTTCCCATATTTTAGTGCAAATGAATATACGAGTATCTATACAAATAATAAATCTGTTAAAACCTTCGTTTTATTAATACACTATATATGATCAAGAATAAATTTTAATAGCGCGTTTTTTTTTCAATCAGCGCCATCTCTTATCGGTTTTTTATGTGTGCACGTATCACGTAAAAAGTACAAAACCAATGTAAATAACTTTAATACATAAAAATTATACATAACTCATAGTATAATTTAGTTTTTATTTCATTGTAATTAAAATTTAAAAATAAATATTTAAGAAAATAGAAATAGGTACCTACGCCGCCAACGCCATCTGGTCTAAGGAATCTTAAAAACTCACAAAACTTATTTTTGAGTTATTATTTTGTTTTTAAACTTAAAAGCTTACTAAATATGTCGGATAGGAATAGAAATCGTTTCAATATTTTAGATAAACATCATTTTCAATTAATATAGGTACTATTATGTTAAATGTCACTAAATATAAAAACGACATTCTACCATTATACGATAGATGGCGCATGTAGGTGATAAAAAATATAAATTTATAATTTTTAAAATTTTAGTTAAATACCCGTGCGAAGCCGGGGTGGGCCGCTAGTTCATAGTAAGATTAGTTACCGTACATCCGTTAAAGCGGCTTAAATTTCATAAAATGGGTGTACCTTGAATTGTAAGAAAGAATATGCAGACGACATCATTGAAACATTAAGGAATTTCTTTAAGCATTTTCATCTCTATTATGTAGAAAATAATCTGATATGAATAGTATATACAGGGCAAAACCAAAAAGAGAAACTAGTATTCCATATTAATCTATCAACAGCAGAGTATAAGTGAAATCATTACCATGACAATAAGACTCGCATTAAGCTGATGTGTAATCACTAAACGTTAATGAGCTGATATCCTTTGCGTCACGAATGGACCCTTTTATCATAGGCTGACTTCTATTAGTGCATACTCACATAACATATTTATTGTTTATGGTTGATTATTCATATCTATAGATTATATATATAACTTATATATATATATATATATATATATATATATATATATATATATATATATATATATATATATATATATATATTATAAATTAGTTATAGTAGATTAATGTATAGATCAGATAGATATCTATAGATTTATCGTTTTATATATATATATATATATATATATATATATATATATATATATATATATATATATATATATATATATATAAAATATATACTTAATATATAATAACTTAATAATATATAATAACTTTTAAAAAAATGTATACTTGTAAAAACTTTTGGCAATAATAAAAGAAATATATATCTATTTAATCTTTACATGTATTAATCTCGCGATTAAGATACGAATAAAAAAAAAACACTTATATATTCGTTCATGTACATTGACAAAAAAAAAAAAAACTTGACTAAATATCAACGACGTTACCTAATTTGTTATCGTCTTTTGATTATCAATACGTTTTGAGCAATTAAAAATTTACATTTTCTAAGATACTCTATGTAATAAATGGAATCTACAAATAATTAAAAACATCCCAATCTAATCTATTACGGATTAAAATATCTAATCATACCACACCACAATATCAGACGTTAGATGTTTAGATGTTAGGACGTTAGACGTAGATCACCCATAATCTCTGAGGGATGGGGGGGTTACTAATATTCGCACGCTCTGTCGGTGGGTTGGCGAGCGCAGTATATTGTGGCAGGATATGGTGACACTCCCTGCCTGCCACGAGTGCGGCGCGTCAATGGACACGGCGCGTCACACTCTCGAGAAGTGCGCCGCTTGGGGGCCCCAGCGCCATGCCCTTCTGACCGTAATAGACGGAGACCTCTTGCTTTCAAGCGTGGTCTGCTGCATGTTCGACAGTGAGAGGTGTTGGTCGGCCGTGGCCTCCTTCTGCGAGAAGGTAATGGCATTGAAGGAGGCCGCGGAGCGGGAGCGTGAAGCAGACGCCAACGCTAACCCGCTCCGCAGTAACCGACCGGGGGAAGGAGACGCTGTTACGAGTTCCTTGACCCTCCGTAATGGAGTGGGAGGGGCACCTATTATCTTCTCACTCGCCACCAGGGCAATAAAGTGCTCATGGTACCCGGGAGCGCTCTATAGGCGAAAGCGGCACCCATATGCGGGCCAACCGTCGGGGCGTCACGGTTGCATGCGAAAGCGATCCCATGGCACCCCACTACAACGATGAGGGTACCGCTGGGCTTTAGTGGGTATTCTGGCACGTTCTGCCGTGTTAGCGCGTCCCACATACCCGTCGCCTTGTGTGACGGGATGCGTTAACGCATTTGCCATCGTTAAAAAAAAAATAAAGATATGGTGACGCTGCTGCCCATCACCATCCTAGTTGGTGTACATTTTTCGCACCACTATTGCCTTAGTCGCGTTTTACGACACTTCGACAAGAAAGAATTTGGGACTATTTTTCTCTGCCGGTCACCACACGGCGTAAAATATCTATATTTTATATAGGTATATTTAAAATTTAATAACATCACGTATTCTCTGATATCTAGTGTGCGAACGATGTTAGAAATGACGATCCTTTGTGTCGCGGATAGATGGTGATTTGCCATTAATCACTTCCGGTACAAGCCCTAGGCGAATGTCACGATGTTTGAATGTACAATGAGATCTAAACTAACATGAAAATTAAATACCGTACAAGAATTTAGTTATAATTTTAATAATCTGTAATAATATTTCTATTGACTTAACTTATAACTCTTCGTTTTTTTTTTCTCTTTGAAACCTTTTCTTTTAATATGGAGTCGCACGATAAATTATACGTTGTAATAAAAATATGTCTACTGGCAAATATTATAATATCACGGTACGACTAATAGGAGTGAAACAGTGACCGTAAATGTCAACTAATTTGACGCGTACATATCAATACAATCGTTATTTAAAACAAGATAACTTACTAAGCTATTATCTAAATACTTTATCACGAACACATAACAATGACTCGAAGATTTTATAATGTCAAAAAATTATCACTTTAAATTCTGTGAAATTTTGTACATTATTATCTCTAGGGTCCGTCATGTTGAGAACTGTGGTAAGCTTCAATCATTACTGCCATTGCTCTTGGAGTTGATCTGCCTCCACCTTATTGGTGGATCATCATCTTTTTTTTTTAAATTTTCGTCGCCTTTGCTTGTGACCGAAATGTGGACAAGCCACTTTTTATTTGCATCTGGGTCAGGATCGATACATCAATATGCGTTATGCAGTCCAAGATGTTCTTGAAAGTTCTCTCCAGCACCACGTCTTGAATGCATCAATCTCTTGTCTTAGTTGGGTCAGAATTGTCCACGTTTCTATTCCTTACAGAAACATAAGAATACAAGAGTTTTACTCAATCTGATATTGGCTTTGATGCCGTATATTTTTACTAGTTGATAATAAAGGTAAATATTCGGTATCGCGCCACCACCAATTTTGAGGCTGATTTTTTTAGAGGTACGTTATGACTTTAAAACATCATAAGTTGTGATAACAAAGTCAAGTTTTTTTCCCAATATATTCAAAAAGGTAGAGCTCATTATACGTTAAAATTAAAACTTATATATAGGTAGTTATAATTAAATATTTTAACTAAGATAAATACTAGGTTATTTAATAATCGTTTTAATATTTTTGTGGATTATGTAATTCTTCCACTGAACGTCTCAATTCAATTCTTATACCTTTTGGTCAGTATTTATATGTATTATATTTCAGGATACGTTAATTTCATTTACGTGCTATCATTATGCAAAGCGACAAAACTGTATCGCAAAGATAAAATTAGGGAAAAACAATAAGAAACATATCTATAGAATTTGTTATTTAATCGATTATTTTGTTGATTTGAGCGCGTATTAAAATTTTGGCTTCTATAATCTGCAGATAGGGGGTTATTGATAATATTTTACTATCAAGACAGCAACAAAGATTTTATCGTAATACTATATAAGGGACATAAATCGCAGTAGGAGGTATCAGTCGATAACACTGTCTTATAAGCTCAGTGATACTATAAAGCTTCAAGGTAAGTTGAATATTTAATTTAATAAATTGTGTAGATTTTGTAATACATAGCTATTGTTTCTTTTTCTTGTAATCGGATTGTCATATAGAGCCAGTCAAGTTAAAACGACGACGACGCGTATACAAATAATATGTAGTTATTATTTTAAAAAATATTTTTTTATAACTACATATGTAAATGAAACATATTATTTTATTTGAAATACTCAATTCACAACAATTAATATGACAAAAAAATTTAAAAAATTTAAGCGAATTCAGAAAAAAATGAGATATATATATGCGGTCTATAAAATGTATTTTAAAATACAAGTAATTTAAAAGTTTTAATGAATTTTCTATTTTTTGTTCCTGATAATAGTAGTAGCATTGGGTAGGTCGTATATATGATTTACTCAATTAATTAATTTCGTAAACATTATATTGTGCAATACAAATAATACTGAAACTTTTACATATTAGTTCATATATATTAGTTAGTATTTATTAAAGTACACAGTTATTTAGAATAATGATTGAACATGTATTTATTAAAACTCATTTTAAAAATGTATCTACTTCAATGTTTTTTGCCCTAAATAACATGAAATTAAGTGAGACGTAATAAAATGTTATCTTCAATTATTTTATTTTATCTATTAATTGTTTATACACGTAATCACAAGTTAGTTGAATAAATAAAATTATCTTTTAATTTTAAGATAACTACAAGCAGTTAAACAGGATTATTACAATTTATTTAAAAATATTTTAACTAAGTATTAATGTTCATGTAACCTTCCTCGGTAGTCAGGTAATGTCTGTACAGGACTCGTTTAAGTTTTATTATAATTGAAATATCTTGTTGCGAGCGTATGTATGTACGTATGTATATACAATTTAGCACGATTACTACTTTTGCATAGAAATTATAATAAATATGCACTGAAAATACTTTCAACAAGTAAATATAAATAAAAAATCTGTTAAAATTTTTCAAAAATACATATATTTTGTTAAATATTTTTCAACATTTTACAAGAAATATCAGTTTACATTTGGTAAAATATATATTGTTTTGTAAGTATATATATACCAACTAATAAATAAATAAATAGTAATTTATATATTTTCATAATCGAAATGTCCCTCTATTGTTCAATTAAAATTATGTTACAAAACGTTTCGGAATCCTTTCGAAAATCAGTTTTAAAATATACAGTAGAAGTTTCACGAGGGTTAATTGAGATAGACATTTTGATGTATTATTTATTCGACTAAAATTATTTTAATTTTCTAACATAAATTTGTTCATGTTTATTAATTAAATTCGAACAACAAAGTAAATATTCAGTTTTCCTTACATATTTAAATTACTGTTCCCTTACGGGCTAATTTGTATTAAGTCTAGATTGCTAATTCTAGTTTTGAGCCCATAATAAAATATAAACTAAGACAAGTTGAATTCATTAATACATAATCTAAATAATGATCTCATTGTCAATTCCTCTACAATTCTAATATTTAATGTGGTGCTTCTACAATACTTTATTCTTATACTTTCCTGTATCGATCGTTATCTGAAAAATTACGCTTTAAATGTAAAACATTGTTATTATTATTGGAGTAGAAAGTTATATAAAAAAGTCAAAACTTATAAATCTAAAATAAGACAAAATATTATACTCATTATTTATTATATTAACAATTAATATTCTCCAGAGGAGTCAGGATGATGCGGTTCATCCTCTTACTGTCAGCTGCCTCCTTGGCAGTGGCATTCAAAAATCCACACTACGCTCAAGGGCGCTCTACAATGGTCCACCTCTTCGAGTGGAAGTGGGATGACATCGCAGCTGAGTGCGAGAGGTTCCTTGGACCGCGAGGATTTGGTGGGATACAGGTAAAATAAATCTTTAATTTAATTTCATCAATATCTGAATTTTGTTATTTACTTTTTATTATTTTTTTATCAATCAAAACAGTGATGTGTGTCATAAATGCAATTAAAGTGAAGTGAGATAAAGGTGGGGAAAGGGGGTTGGGTTGTGGCTCTCTTATCTTATATTGTAGAAACAGATTATATTGTTGATTTAATTAATAATGGTACTTCAACAAATTTTAAATATCAAAAAGTGCTTTTAACTAACTAATTAACTTTCAGTCGGTGACTTTGCTCATTTGGTCACAATAAGAAAGTTACCATTATAAATGTTATAAGTATATTCAAATTTGTAGCTGGCAATGTTTATGAGTCGATTTTATAATTATTTAGAGTGACTTACCTTATACAAGATATACTATTTTTCCCTAAAATATCTGAAATCAACGCAACTTTAGTTGATATGAAAAAAAAAGTTTTTAATTTAACAACTGAATTCAGGAGGATAAATAATGTGTATAGGTAAAAGGTTAGAGCTTAGTCCACTACGCTTAGTCAACTGCGGATGAACAGTGAAGTTTATATATTAGTTTTTGTAATTACTTTCCATTCCAACATTTAACTAAAGGATGAATTATGTAATATGTGTCCGCTGTTATTCAATCTAGGCGCTGTTATGTTTACGTAAACAAATCGTCATAGTCGTAGAATAGTGACGGATCTTACAAATTTAAAACTTTACAGGGCAGACACTTCAAACAACTATGTTGTTGTTATTGTATGTTTTGTTGGTGTTTCGTCATAGTCGTAGAGTAGCGACGGATCCCACAAATTCAAAACCCCACAGGGCAGACATTTCAAATATACAACAACAACAATATAACTGTTTGAAACGTCTGCCCTGCAAAGTATCGAACCTACAAGATACGTCACTATTCTACGACTATGACGAAATGTTCCGTATAAACCTGCATTGTTTATGATGTTGAAACTAACACTAAATCACGTGTAAGATCTATTCCATTACTAGAATACTATGATTACATATATACGTATATAACGCATAGAATACTATGATTACATATATACGTATATAACGCAAGCAATAGTAATGTCAAATGTGTCTTTAAATTTTTAATTTTGTAACAATTTTCTGTATAGAACCTTTTATGTAATAAATAATCGACGTCCCATTCGTCACGACAATTCTTTGAGTAAGGCCGATAACCTTGAAATTTTGCGGATAGGTTTCCGATATACCCTCAAGTGTTAAAAAGGAGTTTTGAAATTGGAACACGTAACACGATTTATTTTTGCTATTTCGATGATTGAAAAAAAAAAAAACCGGTCAAGTCCGAGTTGAGCCGGTTTGCCTTTTTCATTTTGGTCTCGCAAATAAAACCTTATTAGATTTTTTATTTTATTTATATTTCTGTTATATATTTTCATATTTCAATATTAGTGTTTATTAGTTTATTTTAATGTGTAGTAAATTTGTTAATATTATTTGTTGTTAAGGACGGCGTTTACGGCAATCCGAGAGTTGATTAACTACAGATACGATAAAGGTTTCCAGTGGTCGAGAGTCAATTTGCTAAATAAATGTTCGGAAATTTAATTTACTGAAAAAGGATACTTCTTACAGGAGAAAAATAGGATAACAAGATTAAAGTCCGTACATTACCTTTATTGAAACGTGACTTTGGAGTTTAATTGAAATAAAATGTGATAAAACTATTCCGTTCTTAATTGATATATTATGTACTTGTTTGTTATGATTGTATTCGAGATAATATTGACAAATATGGAGTTGCATCTCTCATGGTCATGAGCTGATAAGAGTGCCTATTGCACACCTTTTTTTTTTAACAAAGGGAAATACATAAACGCATCCCGCCGCACAAAGGCGACGGGTATGTGGGACTCGCTGGCTGCGAAGCCAGAATACCCACTAAAACCCATCGACCGTCTGCGCCGTAGTGGGGCGCTACGGGATCGCTCGCGTACACAACCGTGACGCCCCGACGTTTGGCCCGGAGGTCCCGTCGCATGTGATTGGAGCCGCTCGACTGGTCCACTCTGCTAATTCAGAAAAGTACCAGGAGCGGTACCACCATCGAAATCTCCGCGCCCTCTCGGCGCCACTCCCTTACCGGCTGCACCTCCTGTGCCAACACTCTCTCCGCGCTTTCGCACCCCGCCCACCACTGGACCCCAGCTACCCCAGACGGCGAAATCCCTGAGCTGGGCCCGCATATCAGCTGGTCCATAGGCCTAGTGGCTTGTGCGTCTCCGCGCCCAACCACTGCGCTTTCGCGCCATCGAATGGAGGGGGAGAGCGAGTCATCCCCCTCCTGCGCTTTTGCGCCCACCGCTGCTGGTTTTGGTCCACGGGGGTCCGAAGACCCCGACCACTCGCGAGGCGTTCGAGTGGCTTCCCCTATCCGCCACCCGGGGACGCGCCCAGTAGGAGACCAGCAACTCCCTTGGGCCTATTGCACACCCTACGACAGCAAGTTCGAGAGTTTTCTTGGTTTATCTTTTCATTCTGACTTCATGTAATTATAATGCTGACTGCACACTAACATAATCTTTCTGCGCGCGTAAACACTACTTAAGATACGACATGATTATTTTTTTGTGGTATAACCACGTTCGAATTAGAAAACAATTTTCATAGTCGTGATTAGAATTGTCTTATTTCTTTTGTTTTTCGAATTACGATCGTTTCAAGAAAGATCCGATTATAGTCATTGTCATTATGTTTAAAACGGGTACATACCACGATATAACACAAGTGATTTTGTGTCAATATTTCGACCCAGTTGCATGGATCGTGGTCACTCAGTCCTGTCGTGACCACGATCCATGCAACTGGGTCGAAATATTGACACAAAATCACTTGTGTTATATCGTGGTATGTACCCGTTTTAAACATAATAATATGTCTTCAAACCACGAAATAAGTCTTAAATCAATAGTCATTGTCATCCGTTGAGAACCTTCCTTCGAATGATGAAACGTAATCCAACAGTTAATTCCCAAATTAAAAATTTGATAAGTCACTTCGTAAAATGTGATAGAACAATAATATAAATCTCAGAAGTTTAAAATTTACGAAATATACGCTATATTATTTATCTAAGATTCAAAGAGAATGATCAACAATTACACTTTTCTTGTTGTGTTTTAGATTTCTCCTCCTAATGAAAACCTGGCTATTTGGTCAAGAAATCGTCCATGGTGGGAACGCTACCAGCCCATTTCATATAGACTGATCACGCGATCTGGTAACGAAAACCAATTCGCCAACATGGTTCGTCGTTGCAACAACGTTGGTGTTAGGTAAGTGTAACTTGTTTCAGCGGTGCATTTTTTCAGGATTATATCAGATTTTTTTTTGTAATTCTAGACACATGTTGTTAAGTTTTATACCGTACAATTGTTATCTAACTTCCACAAACACAAACACTAAACTTAAAGACTTAAGACTAAGATCAGATGAGACAGACAAACGGACACACAAAGTCTTTAAGTCTCGTTCAGAAACAGAATCCTCAAACAAAAATGATATAAACACTTTTTTTTTTTAATACAAAAGTGGTCGTAATTTTTTTTTAAATAAACTTTATTAATAATTAGTAATAAATATTTAACAGGATATACGTTGATGCAATCATCAACCACATGACTGGCACTTGGGGTGAAAATACTGGTACTGGAGGTAGTACTGCAAATTTCGGTAATTGGCACTACCCTGCTGTACCCTATGGACGAAACGACTTCAACTGGCCCAACTGTCAAATCTCTGGCAACGATTACAACTGCTGTGCTGACAGAGTAAGTACTGTTAATATCAAAATAATAAAATCTTAATTACGTTTAACAGTCATCTTTTAAACATGAATATATTAATATTGTATATAATATTTGAAAATCAAAAATTTTACAATATTATACATATTTACAATTCAAAACTTAAAATAATTATTTACAGTTTTGGTATAAATCATGTCCGCGTGGAATGGTGCCAAGAATACTAGCAGCGTTTCCCCGTTGAATCGCAATTCCGATTCTTTGGGTAAAAAAGAACATTGTAAATAAGTCAGACATGAATATTGTCTCCTATACGCCAAGGATAATTAGTTGCTTATTCCATTGTCTCTACAATCATACTATATTTACTTCCTTTAATAACATTAAATAAATAATATGAATAATGCTTAGAAGTAGTAAATAGTATATTTTCTACTTCTAAGAACTTTTTAGAAGAATAAAAAAATATATATATATATATATATATATATATATATATATATATATATATATATATAGTATACAAAATAATGATAATTCAGTGATAATAATTCAACTATAAAATACAATTCGAAAGGATGTGTTATAAACGTAAAAACTTGAGTTTTAGATTTCTCGCCTAAATATTATTAAATATTCATTTTACTCAGGAAAAATTTACTTTCTATTTTCACAAAAAGATGGCGGCGTTTAATTGAATAATAAATTATTTCAAAGATACCTCCTTTTATTATTAATAGGTTTACGCAGTTTAAATTACCTTACTGACTCAAATTATTTATTATTATTATTTCAAAAGCTATATATATAGATATCTCTATTAAGTGTGATAAGTGAAAGAGATCTTTCAAACCTATTTCAGGTTTTTTAATAATTTCCATTATGAGCTCCTCTTTATGAAATATACAACAGAAAAGTGACTCGCTGTACTTAGTATTTACATTGTAAATGTATGTTTAAATGTAAATAAAATTGATAAAGTATAATATTTAATACTTTTACTCCTAATTAACTAATTGACGGCCAGCTGGTCGAGTGATCAGGCAACTGGACACTTTACGCAGCGGTCGCGGGTTCGAATCCCGCCAGGTGCAGATAATTTGTATGACGAATATAGATGTCTGCACCGGGTCATGGATGTATTTATGTATATATGTATTTATATCTTAAATTTATTTCCGTTCCTAGTACCTGTAAGACAAGTTCTTACGAACTTAGCACGGGGCTAGGTTAACGTGGTGTGATTGTTGGTTAATATTTATTTATTTATTTATTTACTCGTTTTGTATTGCTAGCAATATTTTTACGCCTAGTTACTAAAAAAAAAAAATCTATACAACAACATTGAAATAATTTGATGTGTAATTTCAAGAGTAACTAATTAGTATATTTTTGAGAAAATTTATTTATTGTTCGAAAAATAACTTCACTGTAGTACTCCGTGTCTCTAAAGTGCGTTAATTGGCTCGTTATCACACCAGTGCGCAAGCGACGTCCGCTCTAGCCCGTGGCTACTACGTGACTGTCACCCCACCACCCGTGTGCCCGAGACAACGTCATGTTTACTAGGTTATAGATCACAAACACTACATTCACCATATATTTTTCAAATAAAAAATATTATTTATATTGTTTTATAGGTACGTAACTGCGAATTATCAGGTCTTAAGGACTTGAACCAAGGATCGGAATACGTTCGTCAACAGATTGTCGGTTACATGAACCGTCTTATCGATTTAGGAGTGGCTGGTTTCAGGTAAGTCATTAATTGAAAGCAGTTTCCAAGCTTTATATTTGAAACTGTAGTGTATTTAAAATTTCATTAACTATTACTAGATCACTAACTTTCAAATTATTTATGGATATTTTACTACATAGTCGCTTTTGGTGTATTGTTATCTCGGAATTAAAAGATTAGGCTGAGAATGTGCTGAACTATGCACAATATATAAATAAATAATACATTTGTTTCTAATAGTGCTGAATAAAAAAAAACCTCATTAGCTTCTCTTAGTTTTTGCAATTTTAAACGTATTAGAAACCATCGCAAATATATGGAAAAGATATTTTAGAATAAGAGATTAACATTTTTCCATCTGACACTATTTAAAAAGCAAATCTAAAGACTTAAGCACGTTGGCATCTCAAGGTTGAAACTGCACTTGGCTTTATTTTGATAAAAGTTAGAGAAAAGCTAATTTTTCGGCTAAAATATAATTGAAAATATTGAAAGAAAATCAAGTTCATTATTTCAATATTAAAAGTTAAACGAGATTATCATCACTTAATTTTTACCTCTATGAAATACATATACTTGTACAAAAACATACAAAAAATGAATAATTTTAATAAAAAAATTATCTCTTGTTCTTATTTATTACAATACGATTTGTTTGAATCAAATGCAATTTAAATGAACAAACATACTCTTTATCTTTACCATATTAGTTTAAAGTAGGACCAATTTTACATTCTTCCATATATCTCTATTTATTTCCTCATCTTTATCAACTATTTTTATATGAGATTTTTATGATGTTTTTGGGGTCATGACACGATTTCTTGAACACCGAACATATAAAGTTTCCTATGTCATATTTTATTTATTGTAGAGACTTGTTATAAATAAGGAACACGATAATTTATTTCATTTTAAAGTGATTTTTATAATATTTTCCAATAACAAACATGTATGTCTATAACTTGATTTTTATGTTGTGTTGATATTTATGTATGTGTGTATTTTATTTTTAATCCGTGCTGTACCGATTTTTCTGTGTAATAAATGATCAGAAAATATTTTAAAATATTAATAATATAAGTATCCAATTAAAATTAAATGGATATGAAGTTGCGAGCAAAATCTATTATATTAAACATGTAATTAATATACAAAACTTTTATCATAAGACACCAAAAACTCAAAAAAAAAAACAGCAAAAACGATTTTCGAATTTGTAGATTGTGGTACAAAAATTTAATTTTCAATTTGTTGACAGAATTGATGCCGCCAAGCATATGTGGCCTGGTGACCTTAGAATCATCTACAGCAGGCTTAGGAATCTAAACACAGCCCATGGATTCCCGTCTGGTGCTCGTCCATACATTTACCAAGAGGTTATCGATTTAGGAGGAGAATCAGTAAGCCGTTCCGAGTACACTTCCCTTGCTGCTGTGACTGAGTTCAGATTTGGTATGGAACTTAGTCGTGTATTCAGTGGTCAGAACCAACTTAGGTAAGTCTTAATCAATTTACAATAATAAAATTAGGGTAATTTCCAATAAACCGGACATTAATCTAGTCAAATACGAAAGTTTCTTATCATTTCAGTTTAAAAGAATTATTTATCTTTTTGTATATTAAATTATGAAGTGAGTTTGTTGTACTATAAAAGTAATACAGTAAATATAAAAATAATTTTAGTCGTGCTTATCATACAGATGTTTTATTCTAATGTTTATTGTAATGTAAATAACTATGTGCAACTTTAAAATACATATTTAATACAATAATAAGACTTCCGAAATTACAATCAATCTACAACATCCAATATCATCTGCAGATGGTTGGTCAACTGGGGTCCACAGTGGGGTCTTCTTGCATCAGGTGACGCTTTGGCTTTCATCGACAACCACGACAACCAAAGAGGTCACGGTGCCGGTGGTAGTATTTTGACTTATAAACGAGCCAAGCAGTACAAGGGAGCTATTGCGTTCATGTTGGCTCATCCTTACGGTCAGCCTCAACTTATGAGCAGCTTTGACTTCCAAGACACTGAAGCTGGACCACCAATGGACGGCAGCGGCAACATCAGATCGCCAACTATTAATTCTGTAATTATGCTTTTGACTAAAATAGGTGTTAAAATAGTTTAAATATAGTATAATTATAATACTATATAATGTAGTAGTACTAATAATAGTCTACTATATTTGTAGTCAATAAAATTAGGAAAATCTAATTTTTAATAAACTGCATATTTCAGAATATCTAGCAACGTATATTGATTTAGTAACAATATTTTCACAAATAAACAATAGAATAATTTTTAATAAACTTATAAGTTAAGAACCTAAATCTGTTTGGGTCTACTGTTTGTTTCTAATGTTTATTTGACTGATTTCACTGTTTTTTTGAATCTTTGGTATTTCATTTTCCCTCTATTATAAAATAGGCAATCAGTGAACATTATAAAATTGTCTATCGAAATTAATGTCATACCCTTCGATCAAAAATTCTAATTTGTGTGGCCATTTGTGAAGCGTCTATCGGGAATCTAGTTTAAATTTTTGATCGAAGGACATACCACTAATTTGGAATCAGAATTGTAAAGAAATTTTTTGTTTTAAACAGGACCAAAGCTGTGGTAATGGTTGGATCTGCGAACATCGTTGGCGTCAAATCTACTCCATGGTTGCCTTCCGTAACGTTGTAGGTAACTCTGGTGTCAGTAACTGGTGGGACAACGGTAGCAATCACATCGCTTTCTGCCGTGGTAACCGAGGTTTCGTCGCTTTCAACAACAATAACTATGATTTGAACCAGACCTTGCAGGTTTGTTAATCAGTTATAATTATGGAGTATTTTGGAGAATAAGTTTCGCTTGGGACTAATGAGTATTTTTTTTTCTATTTCAAAAGATATTTGTAGATTTTCGACATTAGCATGATTACGAAATGTGGGAAATTTTATCTTTTTATAATGTATGTTCTACCTAGGATTCTATTTTTGGAAATTTGATTTTTAAAAAGAGGACATTATGTAAAATGCAAAAAATCTTAGTCTAGTTACTTGTTAGAACATTAATATAAAAACTTTTTATTTAAATTATAAATTATTTCCGAAATGTACAAAAACATCGATTTAGTTGAAACCGCGTGGGTCAGTAAGCATATTATTTTTTCCCAGACATGCCTCCCCGCTGGAAGATACTGTGACGTAATCTCCGGAGAGAAAAGAAACAACAGCTGCACGGGTAAAATAGTCACTGTCGGCAACGACGGTCGCGCACACATTAGCATTCGTACTGGCGATTATGACATGGTACTTGCCATCCACGCAGGAAGTGAGGTCAGTTATAATTACTTTTTCGATAGACTTTGTTATATTTAGTTTTCAATAAACATTTTTATATTTAATTTATGATATCATGTTGATTGTTGATTGAATGATATAATAATATGTGTTATTCAATTTTGCCAGTCTTTAGTTTTAATAGTGTATTTGAATTGAATTTTGTTGTAATTTTATAATTAATAGATTAACGTCATCGATTACAGTCAGTATTTATGATTTTATAATATTTTATATTTATTTACAGTCTCGCCTCTAAGTGACTGAGTTGGAAATTTGTCAAGAACTACACAAAAAATAAAACAAAGGAAAGTGATGTAAATTAAATTTAATCAATAGCTATAAGATTTTTATAAATAAAATATTTACAATTCTCAAACTGTCTTTTAATCGAAATTATATAATCAATTTTAAAAATGTTAGAAGTTTCGGATTTCTAAGACATTTAAAGTTAAACAATAATTTACTTTATTGTTTGACTCAAGTTTTGAATTCGACAGATTGTTTGGTTATTAGTTGAAGTGAAATATGACACACTTTTGTCGTTCTTCAATTTTGACAAAATAATTGGTAAGAATATAACTTTTCTTTCTCTTTTTAATCGTATGATATCAGAGCGACGATCAAATGTAAGTCGATGAATGAAAAATAAATAAAAACAAATATTTTTCCACATACCTTTACTCTAAGTATCTAAAATGTTTTGTTCTGAATGACTGACTGACTACCGGATCAACGCACAGCCTAAATGGCTGATCGTAGAGACCTAAAATTTAGAGGATGTGTTCTTTGTATGACGTAGCATCCGCTAAGAAACGAATTGCTGAAATTCTACCCCTAAGGGGTTGAAAAGGTGGGGCAAAGATTGTATGAGACAACGTGATTCCTTGGTCCAATTTACTTCAAATTTTGCATAAATATTTTTTAACAGAATTGATTGAAGACGTGTTTCGTAATTTATCGAAATTTATCCCCTAACGGGATTAAAATGGGATAGAAAGTTATTTGCTTCGAAGCTGATATCAATAGGTACTCCTTAGTGCTTTTGATTTAAATTACATTTTATTTTGACAACTCAATCCGTCTATACTTCAGCCAAAATTTGATGTGGATTTTTTGTAAACAAACCAAAAGTCATTATCTATAGGGTTATCACACTTTTATTAATGAAAAATTGTAGTTTATCACCTATTTCCTAGTTGTACATTAAAAAATTTACTTTAACATTGTTTCCTAGAACTTAAATTAACCGCCAAATACGCAAGAAAATTGGCTTATAACAAAAATGTACAAATTTTTTATTACTAATATACATCTAACATCCCTACATTTTAGCACTGACGTTTAAATTTCGCAGGTAAGCAACAGTTGATTTTTTTTTAACAGTCGTTATATTGCTTAAGGTAAATTGTAATCGATTTTTAGACACAACTTTAAATATTATAATTATTATGTTTATTCAACGTAAGTAAAGTAAAATAAATAATAAAAGAGAATGAGTGTCTGAAAATAGATTTTTAATCTCATAATAAATCCATTTTAAAATAAATGTTGTTTTCTTTTGAATGCTATTAAGGGATTGTGTAGCTATTTTTATTATAGGCATATACATATTTATGAAAATATTTAGAAATCATTTTGTGGAAAATTAGTTATACCCATGGTAACAAGTAAATTTTACCTCTGTAAATGATAATTATAGATAATATATAAACATATCTATCTTCCCGACTTATTTATTTCAAGTTTTATGTAGCTTGTAATACTGTGTATAAACATTAAAAGAATATAATTAATATAATTATTTTCCAATAGGTTATTACTATCTGCCTATGTTTGGTTGCTAAGCAACGGTTTGTTGTTAAGCATTCCATATCGAATTGGGCTTAAGTATATTATAAAATATTTTGCAATATCGACGCAGGTGTAAATGATATCTTTTTTTAAATGCTCCTGGTGGAACAGGCAAGAATTTACTATTAAAACTGAAGCAATCGTGATATTGCGTGATTTTGACTGACCCGTTGGCGCAGTTTGCAGTGACCCTGTTTTCTGCTCCAAGGGTTGTGGGTTCAATTCCCGCCCCGAGTCTGGGTGTAATATATGTTTATTTATATATGTATTAGTTATATGTGGGTATATTTATTTAAAAAAAATGTATATCAGTCGGCTGTTACCTAAAACACAGGCATTAAGTTGCCTACCTTAGGAACAGACGACCTTGTGTGTGTGTTAAACATATTTATTTATTATTTATTATATGTTTTAGCGGTCGCATTGTCCGGGTTTGCTGCCACGCTGCTGGAAGGAGGTAAAACTGCACACTTCGCGTTTAAACTTCCTTTTTATTTGATGCAAACCGAAACCCCTTTCTGCAATATACTAAACGCGATATAACAAACGAAAAACGAAATTAATTGTTGGGGATGAGAGTACTATGGCTCATAAGAGGGTTTCCAAGCCCTATATAGTTCTTTACAAGATATTAGGAATAATTATCAAATGGAATATTGGATGGATTGGATGGATAATAATTGTCAAATGGAAGGAGTTACTTACTTACTTTACTTTAGGCAATTTCCGGCCGACTTTACCAATAATTCCCAGAGGAACGCAAGCGGACAAAGTTAAAGCATACGTGAGGCATTGACGACCGTTGTGGTGTAGTGGTGCGAGCAGTTGACTTAACGCCTCGATTCCAGTGGTCGCAGGTTCGATTCCCGCTCGAGGCAGATATTTGTATTTGTGCAAATATTTGTTTCCGGTCTGGGTGTATGTCCTTGTGGGTTACCCCACCGTGCCTCGGAGAACACGTAAAGCCGTCGGTCCCGGTTGTTTTTATGGATACCTGGTAATGATGGAGCTTAATTCAACCCACAGTGGAGCAGCGTGTTGGATTAAGCTCCAACTTCTTCTATATGGAGAAGAGGCCTTCGCTTAGCAGTGGGTTGTTTACAGGCTGATACAAGCTTTTGTGGCCTACAATGACAAAACTGAGCCTTACCATAAATATGAGACTCCATCTGAGGGGAAATGCTACTACCGGACAGCTCTCAGACCTGTTGCTTAAAATAGCAAATGGTGATTTTACGGAACTGGATAATAATATAATGAATGAGTGTATGTGTGTATGTATTTACCATAAACAAAGCTTAAGGTCAAACTCTTAGAGCCGAAACACATAACGGCGTTGCGTTGACGCAACGCTAAAATCAGCAGTTTGCGTTGGGGCGTTGCGGCGTCGCGAAAAAGAGCGTTGTTGTAGGGTAACCAGTTCTTCGTGATTTTTGATTGCGGATATTAATTTAATTATTTTAAATATTATAATTCACGTGAAATTTGTTAATATTTGAAGTTGTTATTAAAGTAGAATGCATAAAAAGCGCTGCTTTATTACATATTTATAATTTAGGTACATCATACATGTCACTTGTTTGAACCGAGTCTTAAATTAGCTGTAAATCTAATAGTTAAAAGTAACAACATAACAACAATTGAGCTGAACTGTGAGCCGGTTCACAGCTCCGGTTCAAGCATATGGCTCACGAGCTTATCTGCAGTTCATAAAAATTCATTGAGATACCCATGTCTAATAAAGACACAAAAAAATAAAATATAAAAATAGACACAAAATGTCAATAAATCATGGTCAACAAGTATGACGTCACAACGCCGGAATTGGCGGTGCCGCGCCGCTAAAATTGGCGGTGATGCCACCGCCGATTTTAGCGTTGCGGCGCCGCAACGCCGTTATGTGTTTCGGCCCTTAAGTTAGCGGGTATACTTGAGAGAAAGCTGCTTCTCCTACATCCAATTGTATGTGGCATGTTCCGGAGTAGCCTGGTGATTCTAGCACCCCAAGCAAAAACAAAAAATCTTGTTTATAAATAAATACCTACTGCGGAAGGTGTAGCATTTCGATTTCGTTGTAAAAGGATAATACCCCCGTGTAACTTTCTCCAGATCAAAGGCCGAGCTTCGTGTTCATAAATATAACAAAATTTCATTTTATTTTAATGTTTATTTAAACTTTAATTATTATTAAACTTTTTATTTTTGATTTAATGAGGGATGGTCTCAATTTTGCTCCAATTTATATGCAAAGTGAGCACCTAATCATAGTATAGTCTAGACATCCTTGAATAGCTTTAATTTATTTCAGAAGATACAAGACTCTTGTCTCAGTTTAATGTAGATGTAACTACTCTTTTAGGGTAAATTATTAAAAAGTTCATACGGAATGTCTTAACTATATTTCATAAGCTTACATGAGAATATTTTAAAGTTTAAAAATTAAATATATGATAGTAATTTTTTCATAATATGTAGTAGCTCAAATTTATTAAAATAGATTTTTTTATTTAATTTGACGTCTTGTATAAAAGTAACAAAGAATTATTACGATAATTCACAATTTTTTTTTTGTACCGAATGGTGATAGATCAATTTTAATTGTAATTTATGATAAGTACAGATTGTTTAGCGCTAAGGTCGTCTTTGTATATTACTTATTATTTTATTATTTTATTGTATATTACTCAGCCGTTTATATTTTACTCTACGATATATTATTTTTTTATTTTAAAATGTGAAGTAAATAGAAAGTTTGATATGAATACGATTAAAGTCGAAATTTATGAAATTGTCTTAAAAATCAGAACATCAAAAACATCTTGTTACAACCCGAATTGTCATCATTATCATTATCATATCAGCTATAGAATGTCCACCGCTGAACGTAGGCTTCACCCATCTGAACTCTCTATATCCTATACGCTAACAAAGGAAACAACATCATAACAAGAATATTGCATATGAAGTCAATTTTCAAATTAAGTTCCATGAGATATTATGTAAGTACGATTATTTTTAAAAAAATTACATTTCCAAAACGACGAACTGAATAGACGTAAAATCAAATCTAGTATATTACGTGATACAACTGTCAAAGACTATCACTGAAGTCAATAGAAAAGTAAAGAATGTGCAAAGCTGGTATGAATGCAAAGACGAAAAAAAAAAATTTCAAAAATACCAATTATAAAATATCCATAAAACTGATGATGCCTGTGCATCGTCTGGTGTAGATGTATAAACAATTTGGAATATAATAATAATAGCAATAAAATAACAATAATAGCTTCTGTGCCTCGAATATCTCGAAGCTTACTCTGGGGGCTAGGTTCGATGCTTCCGATATAAATTTGTTGTTTGTCAGATTAGATTTTTATTTTTATATTGGTTTTAATATAATTCATCTCAGAAAAATATCATTATTTATTAGAAAAAAATACTATTATTTCACGTATGTATCTATATTACATGTAATTTTTGTTGGCACCGAATATTTATAATTTATATAATTTATGTATTACACTTTACTTTCTGTATTACATAAATTTATATATAAAAATGAAAATATAATAAACAATTAATATAAATAGAAACAACGAAAAAAAAATATTTTTCTAAAAAAAAAAAAAAAGAAATAGAAAACTATAGGTACCTTTTAATTATGTGCGGTATGAATTTCTCCCAAAATTTATAATCGTACGTCTTAAATTTCTAATTAGTAACAATGAGGAAGCTTTGAATTTGAAAATTTATATAATAAAAATATAATATTTGTAATTAAAAAAAAATGATGTAAAACTAGTCTAGATTTCAACCTCTATTACGCTACATTATAAATGTGCGTACGTGTACTACAGTACACGTACGCACATCTATATCAATTTATTCACTTAGGTATCTAGTGTGCTGTGTGATTTACTCGTATATTACACACAGGAATGATATTTAAAATACGATTTTGACCTTTATTTAAATAACAATATAGAAAAAGTATTTAAAAAAAAATCAAAGAATTCCTTAAACTGATGAATAAATAAACTGAAAAGCCAATAATGGATTAATATCCAAATATCTATCCTCCTGAACAAAAAGTGTAATTATTTTTCCATCTGAAAGTTATTATTTCTAATATCTTGTAAAGATCTATTCATGGCTTCGAAACCCCTTTTATGAGCCATAGTACTCTCATCCCCAACAATTAATTTCATTTTGCGTTTGTTTGGGTATATTGCAGAAAAGGGTTTCGGTTTGTATCAAATAAAAAGGAAGTTTAAACACGGAGTGTGCAGTTTTACCTCCTTCCAGCAGCGTGGCAGCAATTCCGTACAATACGACCGCTAAGACATGTGATTGCTTCAGTTTTAATAGAAAAGTCTTGCCTGTTCCACCAGGAGCGAGCATCCAAAAAAAGATATCACCTACACCTGCGTCGATACTGGAAAATATTTTGTAATAGACAGATCGAGTTGTCAAACATGTATCATCATATGTTTAAATCAAAAGCCCTTTTAACCCCGTCAGGGGACGAATTTCGATAAAATACGAAACACGTCTTCAATCAATTCTGTTAAAGAATATTTATGCAAAATTTGAAGTAGATTGGATCAAGGAATCACGTTGACTCATACAAATTTTGACCCCGCCTTTTCACCCCCTTAAGGGTAGAATTTCGGAAAATCTTTTCTTAGCGGATGCCTAGGTCATACAAAGAACACATTCTCCAAGTTTCAGGTCTCTACGATCAGCGGTTTTGGCTGTGTGTTGATCCGTCAGTCAGTCAGTGAGTCAATCATTCAGGACAAAGCACTTTATATGTATAGATATTAATGTCTTCTTTATATGTTTATATCCACAGAATCAAAGCTAAATTATAGTTAGTTATACATAATTTAATTTCAAATTTCTCACTGTGCATTTTCAGATTTTCGTAAATCGTTTATTACAATGGTTTCATCGTATTACTGTGAACATGGTTTGTAAACTATTTACCATGATTATTTTATTATACGGAGTCACATACATTGTATGCTAATCATTGATAAAATCATTGATTACGATGGAGTTAAATATTGATAACATAACATCATAACATCAAAACCTAGCTTGAATAATAGACTCATAAGATAGGAAACATTTATATATTTTATAATGACAATTATTCTGTTAATGTTTCTCTTTGACTTCTTTATTTTATGTATTTACTAGAGGCCCGCCCCTGCTGCGCCCGGGATATGTTTAAGTGCCTAAACCTTCCTCGTGAATCACTTTATCTGACTTTATTTTATAGTAATGTGTAGGTGTGTCTCGTCGTCATCGTCGTCGTCGGTAAAGAGTTTTAGACACATATTTCTGCAATATAGTCAAGAATATTGCCAAATTATGCTACAGTTTACCTCCTTAATAGAAAAAGTGGCTCTTGTTTAGTAATTAACCATTTACTGATCGATAAACTACACTACACTACTTAAATATTGTTATAAATGATTTGAAATACGTATTATTTAGGTTAAATTAAATAAAAACAATTACATTCTTTTCTTTTGCTCGGCGGTATTAAAGAAAAAATTAACAAAGATTGACGAGGGTCATCCATAACAGTAATATTTTTATAATCGAATTTTACTTACCAGCGAATACTATTTCTTACTATAATGTATAGAATGCATAGTGAAACAGGATATATAGAATTATTACTTGACGACGCGTTGGCGCAGTAGTCAAAGCTGATGCACTAGCGGTCACGGGTTCGAACCCCGCACATAACAAATATTTGTATAGGCCATACAGATGTTTGTCGAGGTCTGGGCATTTGCGCTCGTGTATTATGTGTGTTTTCGGACCCCCGACATAGAATTCACATCCTACTGGGGGCCGTTGAGTGTGAGACGTTTATTATTATTTAAATATAATATAATAAGAAAATTAAATGTTAAATCTATGTTGTGCGTATACACATACACATTTAAAACTGAAAGTTTTAATATTTAATTGCATCATTCGATACAGACAAATATGTTTTTTACTGTATTCCATTAACACGATCTGAAAATCAACTGTACATTTTTGCTGAAATAAACACATTAACAGTTTGACAGTAAATTGGACATTATTGCAAACAAGTTGACGTAAAAAACATAATACAATTCACAAACAAACTTTACACAGAGTTCGTAAATATTCTCCTTCTAAAATTATACCACATGAAACATCTAATGCAGAATTTGAGGTAACCTTGAGAATTAGCGCTAAATAAGAGTAAAGAAAGCTGTGCTCCCCTCAAACTCATATTGGATTCAGGACCTGTTACGGAAGGTAATGCAGTTTGTAGTTGCTTTAATGATTTTTTTTCTTCAATCGGTCTAGAATTAGCAAGTAAAATACCTAACATTTATCACACCAATAACGATAACATACTAATGTACGACTGTAATTACAGGCATGATATAATGTTAAAAGAGTTAGCACCGTGTAGTAGTGAGGAAGTATCAAACATAATTGACAATTTAGATAGTAACACAAGTACTGGGATAGACGGAATTAGTACCAAAGCTATTAAATGTATAAAAGATGTAATTTCTCAAAGATTAGCTGATTGTATAAACAAGTGTTTGTCTGACGGCACCTTTCCCGATTCGCTAAAGATTGCAAAAATTAGTCCTATTCATAAATCTGGTAGTAAAAATGAACCAAATAACTATCGACCTGTTTCTGTGTTACCTGTGATATCTAAAATATTCGAGCGAATACTATACAAACGCCTAAATAGTTACTTGTCTGAAAAACAATTTCTCATTAGTCAGCAGTATGGTTTTCGTTCAAAATCAAGCACTCTTACCGCCGCCATGGATTTAGTTACAGAAATAAGATCACATATCGATAAAAAAAAATTTGCTTTGGCGATTTTTATCGACCTGAAGAAAGCTTTCGATACGGTAAGCCATAGTAAGTTATTGTTGAAATTAAGTAATATCGGTATCACGGGCAGGGCGTTTAAAATTTTTGAATCATACTTGCACAACAGGAAGCAAGTAGTAAAAATAGATAACTTTGTCAGTTCTATTAAAAATGTTACATATGGAATTCCACAAGGCTCCATAATTGGACCGTTAATGTTCTTAATTTACGTTAACAATATTATTAACGTTAATCTAACTGGTAAACTTACACTGTATGCAGATGATACGTGTCTTTTTTATTACGGTAGTTCTATTCATGAGTTAATAAGCAAAGCTCAAAATGATCTCGACACGCTAAGTGAATGGCTTCAGTGCAATCTGCTTACAATAAATGCAACAAAAACTTCCTATATGATTTTCTGTGCCAAAAATAAACATATACCTGATTTCACACCCCTTACAGTTAACAATAGGATCATACAACGCTCAACAAAAGAGAAATATCTGGGTTTATGGATGGATGATAAGCTAACTTGGAAAGGACACATAGATCACGTTAGAACCAAACTAGTTCCCATACTGGGTGCATTGAGAAAGGTCTCAAACTGCATTCCAAATAACGTACGAAAGATAATTTATAACACCTTAATTAAATCTAACATTGAATATTTAATAGAAGTCTGGGGATCTGCCGCTAAGACAAACTTAATGCCGTTACAAAGAATTCAAAATAAGATTATTAAAATACTATTTCGCTATCCCTATCTTACTTCAACAAATAAATTGTACCAAAACACAAAATTACTAAATATAACACAACTATACACTTATTACACCTGCATACTAATAAAGAACATTATCAACAATTCAATACACTCCAACATCAAAATTAATAAAAAAATTACTAAACACAATTTAAGAAACAAAGATAAATTACATCTAACTAGTGTACGTACGAAGTGTGGTAAGAAGACAATATTGTTTGAGGGAGTGCAGCTATATAATAACTTACCAAACCATGTAAAAAGTTCGAAAAGCATGAATATTTTTAAATCAAAATTAAAAGAATACGTATATACATTGTAACTGTAAATGTTTTGATAAAGCGTTCCAGAGGTGAAAATTGTAACATCATATTATGGTATATTGATTGTATCTCATTGTAAGTGAACTTATGTTTTTATGAGAAATAAATTCTTTAAACCTAATTAAATTAGAATCGTCGAACTTTATTAAATAAAAATATAAGACGCGAGTCATCAACGTTGCAAATGAAAACTTGACATATCAAAATAAAATCAATGTCTATTTTTATTTATACAATAAGCAATAGAGTTTATTTTCTTTTTATTATTTTTTAATCAAGTTTCGTGTAGTATTCGTTAATTTTATTGAGAAAAAGTAACGGCTTTTTTCATAATGCTGGTGTACCATTATTAAAAAAAAAACCTGTAGGTTTTAAGATCAATAAAAACATATGACTCAGTATGTCAAATAGGTATATATACCCTAGTCTCCTACAAATGCATCAATAAGTACATTTTTGTGATACAGTCTGTAAAAAAGTTGGCTTAAAGTTGAATATTGCAATTGGGGGGGCATCCATTAATTGAGACAATTATGGCAATTTTTCGACCCCTTGGCACTATAAAATTAAGATAATATAATATGTATTACTTGTGAGATACATTGTATTTTCATGCGATGGCCAAGTCAGTCTATTTATTTTAAACATAAAAGACTTTTAATATTGATACGGTCACTATATGATGTTGTTAAGTTATCTAATTACGTAATAACATAACGTAATAAGACAAAAGGACTCTTAAGTAGGGACTGAATAAATTAATCGACTTGGTAATAAATGCATCACACAACTTTTTACGGTAGAAGAACTGACTTGCGAGACATGGTTAGTATATTTATGATGGCGTTTCATTCCCTTTTTTAGATAGTTCTACATTTTTCCTTTCCGGTACCTTCTATTCCTTGAATAACAACAACGGATTTTCTTGAAACTCACTCTCTGTCTTATGAGCTTTTCTTATTTTTGTAGGTAGTTTTCCTCTTTTTCTTTTCCGCTACTACTTTTTGTGTTTCAGCTACATTTTTTTCTCCTATCTACCTATTATTCTATAATATTAAACATATACAGGTACACTGATTCATTTACTGCAAATGTAACTTTGTAATTTTATATTTATATGGGATTACAAAGTTATTTATGTAGCTGGTGTATCTAGAAAACTGGACCGAAATTGAAAAATATTTTAAATTCCTTGATTTATATACTAAACACTAATTGTATTCTAAATTTTAAGCTGTAACTTTCTCTGGTAGAACTACTAGCTGTGCCCTAGAGTTTTGATGATCGGTCAGTCAGTCAGTGAGTGACAAATTTAAGAAATTTTGACTAGTTATAATTCTTAAACTTCTAGTTCAAATTGAATGAAATTTAAAATATACCATGATTATAAAAGTGCAGATGAAATTTTCCCTATCACGAGTACCTAACGATCGCTATCAGGTGCTTATGACAACAACCGGGACTGACGGCTTTACGTGCTCTCTGAGGCATGGTGGGGAGACCCACAAGGACATACACCCAGACCGGAAAAAAATATTTATACAAACACAAATATCGGTACCGAGCGGGAATCGAACGCGCGGCCGCCGTCGTTGAGGTGAGTACTCGCACCACTACACCAGAATGGTCGTATACTTCATATAACTTCGATCTAACTATAATAACTTATAAAAACATAGTCAATAGAGTTTTATATATATATATTTAAAAAAAAAAACATGGTAAATATCCTGTTTTAAATAATTTAAGTAATAAAAATAACCATGTTAATTTAAAATCTTATAATGTTGTAACTTATATACAATATAATAACAATCGTTTTAAGTTGGACATCAATGTGTAATAATTATGCTACGAGTATATTTGTCAATTTAGATACTTATGTAAGTTTACATATTTTTCTATGTTTGGGTACAAACTCCCCTTGACCCGGTTCTAAGTGGCTTTTTCTTTGTAATAAGTAATAATTAAGCTTATTGATTATGACCAATTATTTAATGACGAAGGTACAAAAGTACTATGTTATCTTGTTTTGTGTGTTCATAAACACAGCACAAATAAACGCTCAGACTACTAAAGCCTGTGTCGCCTACACAAACATTTGTCGTGAGCGGGGATCAAACCCGACACAGTTCATGGAGCAGCCATTTGCTGTGACTACTCGTCAGTCAAAATCGGATACAAATATAAAATACAGGTTATTAAAATACGATACTTTACTTGCATATGTGTTCACCAGTTGAAGTATATGTTTGTGTATTGGAAAATTTTCAATTGGATATTTTAAAATTTAGATATTTTTAGTTTAGAAAACTATATTGCTGAAAAGTTTCATAAGAGAATATCGAAAATGCAGCGATCTCCTCTGAATAAAAATGTTGTATATTTTACTTTTATTGTCAATATATTCAATATATGACCACCGTTCTGGTGTAGTGGTACAAGTAGTCGCCTCAACATCGGCGGTCGCGGGTTCGATTCCCACTCGGAACAGAAATTTGTATTTGTATATTTGTTTTCGGTCTGGGAATCCCCATCTTGCCTCGAAGAGCACGTAAAGCCGATGTCCCGGCTATATATATAGATCTAATAACGATCGTTACTAATGGTAGGGAAATTATTCGCCAACTGACAGTGGAGCAGACTGGTAGATTAAGCTCCAAACCTTCCTAGGATTCCTATATGGAGAAGAAGCCATTGCCCAGCAGTGGGACGCTTACAGGCTGTTTTAGTTCAATTCAGTTCAGTCAATGAAAACATTATTTTTATTTTCGTAAATATTATTTTAATATCAATTTTGTTTATTTCGATAATAAACCAAATTAATGCATTAATAGAAGATGTGTTACTTTTATTTATGCATTTCATACAGAAAAATTTAAACTATTTCTTTCAAGTTTTGACTGGCCCGGTCGAAACTTGGGTTCGAGTTCCGCCCCGAGTCCGGGTATATGTTATATTAATAAATATGTTATGTATATATAGTATATTATAATACATACACGTACGTACATTTTTTTATATATCTATATTAGTCTTCTATCTTCTTTTCTATAAGAGTCTTAGTTCTTTGTTTGCTTAATATATTTATTTTACTTATATAATTTTTTTAATTACTAACTTAGTTATTCATAAAAAAATAATAGTTAAGTATTATTATACGAATGTGTGTGTGACAAAATAATAAGTTCTATATATGAACTGAAATAGGCAGATAGTAACAGCTTTTCAGAAAAAAATGTCACTCTACGTCTACTGACGCCTGCGAAGTCGAGATTTCGATACGAATGCACGTTATGCTCACATTAGCTATCTTTAGGCCTTAGTCATATGAGAAGCTTAGAGTTGTTCTATTTTTACGCGGCAACATAAAGACAAATTAAGTTAAATATTTAACTTTAATCATTAATACTTATAATAAGAAAAATAAATTATAATGTATATTTAAGCAGTCATATGAGCAGTTCAATTGTTTGTTAATTAAATTATTATGACAATTATTTTTTATACCTTTTTACTTCTAGCACAAAAATTATGTGCGATTCTTTGGAAATCGATAGAGCTGTTTTGAAAATAAACCCGGACAAGTATCTATTTATCTACGTAAATATTCAGTCGATCTATTTATAGTTTTTCTAAAAACAAAATAAATATTATAATTATGTAATGTTTTACGTTAACGCTGTTTTCAGTAAGCAGAAAATGAATTTAGGGCAAAAAAATAAAATCTATTCTATTATAATTACTTTGTTTGATCGTCTTTTTGAGTTAGTATTCGATTTTGAGATATTGTTAAAAATTAAAATAAAAATTTATATATTGTCTTGTTCATATGAAAAAAGTCGAAGAAATGTATGAATCATATTCGTTTAGTTTGATGCGAAAGCACATCAAATATCTACATACGTACTGAGACAAAAATAACAAAACAATATCGAATGAAGCTTATAGTCAAGTGTATTACAACCGCGTCACCTGTACTCACTCACGTTTGCCTCGGTTAAGTTCAGTTGTTTTAATCTATGTAACAATCCTGAATCCCGCCCATTGGCTTCAGTTCGTAGTAAGCTCGCGTTAAGAACGCTCGCGTCGAGACGAAGCGTCGGTTTCTCTCCGTAAATTTTTAATATCGATGTTCGCTTTACCGACACAATAAAACACTTATTCGATAAACTATTGTATGTTTTTATTATTGATGTGTAGGTTGATCTACGTACATGGATTGTAGTGTGTGCGTGTTTTTACGCTGTGTCTTAAAGTTTTGAAGTATATGATAGCAGAGGTTGCTGGGCGGGCGTACTGAAACTTACTTTTCAAGGAGGTAAGAGTTGTTATTTATTTATTTATTTTTTAACTACGCAATTAATTATTATTATATTTTGTAGTATAATTATACTTTAAAGACTCAATTTTTTTTGTGAATACATTACTAAACTATATACTATATTAATATTAAAAGTGGTATTTAAGGAGAGACTTAAGTTTGAGAATATTATTTTCATAAAATTATTTAAATGAAATGCTATTTTGGTAAAAGTATTGAAAGCCTTAGTAATGGTGTTGACAGATTTTTATCGTATTTCTATAAAAAATTAAATTGAAATTATTTTGATTCTCCAACAAAAATATAGTAGGTAACATTGTAGCAGTCTTATTTATGCAGTTGTAATATTCCTTAATAGCATCGTATAAAAATAAAAGAAAATTTAATAGTAAAAATATAATTAGTAATATACAGATATATAAAAATGTCGGAAACATTTGATAAGTGACAACCGTATACAAACTTCAACGTGTCGATAAATAACTCGTCTAGCACTCGATGCTGTGTAATGTTATTTTTACCGACTTGTACAAGCAAATCTAGGATGTGCCTAGTCTAGAATGGCTTTTAAGTCCCATATAAAATTTTATTTATTATCTCTCCATTCAATTATTTGTAATTTACTATAGTTTCGTCATTTCGGTTATACTTATAATACAAGAAGACGCTGTCCCAATAATGTCTAATATTACTTATTAAATAATTGATTACTTCCTTAGCGTCAGTTGGCTTTTTCCCATCATGACAAATACGAAGCCATATTGCATGACTGTTATAAATATGGGATAAAATGTATTATAAGTTTGTTAGAAATTTCAGTTTAAATTATTATTATTTAAGTTAAAATAAGTGTACTAGTACATTATAATAATTATTATGTCAATTTATTACTCACGGCTAAAACATTGAATACTCTAATAAAATTCGCTACCGATGTAGCTTGAATTTTAAATAAATACACCAACTATGCTCGTATTATAAAGAGATAAGACTCGTTCATTTGTAATTCACAAAAGCCTGAAGCAACTGTATCAATTTTAATAATTCTCGCTCAGAAAGTTATATTGTTTAAAAACAACGTAGGCAAATATCATCAAAAATAATAACCATAAAATAATGTCTACGCGTTAGAAACTGAGAGCAACATCTAGTACTATATCTAATATAACCGGACATAACTTACATATATACATAATGTAAAAATTTGAGTTTCAGTTCTAAGTATGGGGAATCCCAAAAATTTATTGTTTTTTCTATTTTTGTGTGAAAATCTTAAAGTTTCGGAAAAAAGTGACTGTGACATAAGGACAGACAGAGAGACAGACATGAGGAATCCTTAAGGGTTCCGTTTTTTGCCATGTGGCTACGTAACGCATTTTCGTGTCATAAATATTTCGTCTTATTTCGTAAGAATTTAAATTAAAGTGTGATAATTTGTATTGTAGTCCGCAAGGTACGGGCAGTTTGTAAGCGAGAGCGAGTGAAACTGCGTTGTACGCGTTAAATTTTATCATTGTATATATATATATATATATATATATATATATATATATATTTTTATATGTTTGTATCACATCTACAGGCTTACATGCGCCTATACCCTTTTCTTTTCATATATTTTATTGTTACATACAGACGTTTTTACACAGCAAAAGTAAATAAATACTTAAAACTAGACTTAATATCTCTAGTCCCTGAGACGAGAGTCCAAACTGACCACTTTTATCCTAATATATATACATTTTTTTTCAATACTATATCTATATGGATTTTCTATATCTAGTTGTATTTCCTATTTATATTTTTTTACAATACTATATCTACATATATTATTATCGATTCTATAGAGTATTATTCCATTTATATATATTTATAAATATTACATTATTTATAATTTACATTGTATATATTATAGTAGGGGTTCCAGATAGGGGATGCATAGTCAAAGCTACTATGCATTAAGAATTTATACAAGGTTTGGATAGAGTCAGGATTTTTGAAATCTTGATAGATTTTTTTACTAAGCCAATTATTTTCTAGGCATGTAATGTGATTTTGTCAATATGTTCTAGAAAACTTAATTTTTTATTTAATATGATCTTGTCTTGTACAGATGAAACAGCATTGAATGTAGTAGGGATTGGGTTTTTCTTTTTTGTAAACTTTATATGGGGGCTCTTTTAAGCGTTTATATTCATTTAATTGATACTATATCAATAGATAACCGAGTCTAGATTTGCTTGCGGCGATCTAACGCCCTCCAGGATGTTTTCTATTTTATAAAGCTTTAAGTGGTCTACAAAGACAAAAAAAGACTATAATTATGTAATATGATTTGTAATATCATTAATAAAAACTAGAAACAAAATAGGCCCTAAATGAGAGACCTGTGGTACTCCACTACTTATATCTTATATTATATTATAATGTTATTGTAATGTAATTTGGATTTTGTGTTTTACATTTAAATGTGATCGAAAAATGGTAAGTACTTTGTGTGAAATAATATTTTAAAGCATTTAATTAATAATAATTAATACTCATATTTAAAACTCAGTAAAAGAAAAAAAAAACGTAAGCAGGTCAAAATGATGAATTTCGATTAATTTTAACGCAAAGTACAACAGTTTGAAGTATTAAACTATGATAATAGATGGAACTGATGGCGCTTTCTCAAGATCACGGTTAGTTAGTAACTTCCAATTTCACAACTATATACCCAATAAAGTAAAACTGATAGCTAGTATATAATCAAATTAAAATATATCTACGTATTGAATATACAATAACTACATTTACAATTTGTTATAGAATATAAACACTGGGTATAAGTTATAAAATATAATAAGTAAATCTCTATTCAAATTTTCAAATTCGATGTTATGATTTATGAGCAAATTTATGACTTTGAAATCTGTTACAGTTATTATTTTAGTATCGGAATATTTCTAAGATATTCTTTTCTTATTATGATTTTAGAAATGTAGATTACTTTTCGTTTCAAGTTTCGTCGATCTCAGCCGTCCAAAGACAATATTTGTTTGTAGTACATTAATAAAAATGTGTGCCGAGAATAATATCATACTCTCCACATAAATAATATTAGCTTAAAATTGCTGTAAATTAAATATGGTAACAGTCTGTATATGAAAAAATACTTCTACGCTCCTAAAGAAGATTGATTGTATCGTAAACGCTTTACTTCATACGCCTCCCTGGTTTCTTCGCGTTGTTTTTTTTACAAACCCGAAATGGATTTCAATCAAAACCATGGATAAAGATACGCAAACTCTTTAGGGTACGGAAGAATAGAAACGGAGAAATATTAACCAAAACTATTGCAAAAATTCTCTCCTCCGCTCCAGTGGACAAGGGCCCTGCAATCATATTGGTTAATATTTCTCCGTTTCTTCGCTCCGCCGCCTCGCACCGCATTAATGGACAAGCACCCTTACGGTCGTGACCACGAGCTCAATCCACTGGACCATTTAAATTTTCTAAACTGTGATGTTTGGTTTTCATGGTAGTTTAGCATAGGGTTCCTTTAGGCTATTATCTAAAACATGGATTTAAAAATATACAAGTACTAAGACTAGTAAAAACGGCTATATAGTGTTGCTAGTAGTTAGTGTTTAGTGATATTCATCCAAAATTCTTATCACTGTCCCTACAATATATACAGATAATGTAAGAGGTACAAAAAAGATTATCTGACATTTATGTTGTATATTAAGCCACAGTCTAAATATAGTGTAGGGAATGTTAGTGACATATTATTTAGGTTAGTTAAACACTAAGATCGTGTTGTAACGTGTCGTGTATACGTACGTATAACGCGCACTTATGTATCGTAAAAAGAACGAAATCATAAAAGGAAATGTTGGAAGTTATTGTTTACTTTTACTGCATATTAAAAGATATTCAAATGAGATTTTCCATAAAGACTTAACCACTTAAGGCTACAGAAGATTTACTGATTTTATTTTATACTTCATTTTCAGAGTAATGGATCAGATATAGTTAAATTCCTTTTTCCTATTAAATTTATTACAATGAGTAAAAAAAAAACTAAATATAAAAAAATGGTATAATTATGTACTCTTAAAAAATTAACGACGCGTAATAAAAGTTGTAAAATTAGAAGATCAACGTCAGTTCTTATACCTAATCCGCTTGAATTTCAAGTACTTTGAGTGTTATGTTAATAAAACATGGATTTATTGTAAAGATTATGTAATATACGTGCTATAAACAATCTGTTTCGACGTTTGTAGTATATAGGTATTACAATTATCATTTGTATTACATATATTAAGCGCTATCTACTACTTATTTTATTTGCAAAATAAGAGAAAGTTAAGAGATAAATTAGTAACTTTTAATTATAATTCATACATTTTTTTAAATTCTCATTATTTTATAATTTTGGGGCTTTTAGCAATATTATTATAACTTTGATTATTATGATAACTTAAAAAATTGTCACGTTACCTTTTTTATATTTATATTATAAACTCAATATATCATATAACCTCAGTGAATACCTTCATGAGACTGATGCCAATCATGGAGACTATTTAATATGAAATTTTATTTAACATCTACTAATATATTTTTAGATCCAAAATTACGTGTTTGAAAAACTATTTGAAAAGCTTCAAAGATTTGAAAGAACGACTGAAAAACCGTAAATAATGGTTAACATGTTTTATAACGCTAGCGGTATCCCAAGTAACGTTAGGTGCGATTATACTAGTGGTTAATTTGCTGACTAGTAATTTAGTCGAGTATCGATTACCTTAAAGAAATAAGAAAAATATTCCGTTCTGTACAAAAAACACACCACACCTATTTCGAGTACAGTACATTTTGGTCATAAACGTTAGTAAAAAACGAGTTTTTACTTGTTAAGTCGGCTCATTCGAACAAGTTGAAGAAAACTACTAAACTAATCGATTGAATTTTTTGTGTTCATATACGTCTCGTCACTAAATATACATGTCAATCGACTATACTCCTAGAGTACTAGCCTAATTTAAAGTACTATAAAATTGGTCGGTCTGAAAAAGTAGCAGTACAATGAATTGAAAACAACTAGCCAGTAGCTCTTCATCTGTATGTATATAGAACACGAATTGTACCATTCGTATTATTTTTTTTTGTATATTGTATTTCTTTTTCAAACGAAAATGGACATTTTAAAACTATGAAATTGAAAATAGAATTACGTGTAGCATATCTATGAGTTGTTTTACAAAATGTTTTTGCGATAATGTATGTATATATCACTATTATAAAATATAGTCCTCTGCCGCGTCTGTCTGTCTGTTCGCGATAAACTCAAAAACTACAGCACGGATTTTCATGCGGTTTTTACCAATAGATAGAGCAATTCATGAGAAGTGTTTGTAGCCCCGGGCGGAGCCGGCCGGTTCCGCTAGTTATGTAGGTACTATATAATTAAAATAATGACTAATAATTATTGAGTTTTGTAGTTGAAAACATTTTGAATAAAATTAACATTAATTCAGATATTAACCAATCCTTTAGTTCATTTAAATTGGAGTTGTTTTATCGTAAGTTTTAACTAAAACTTAAAGTAAATATTTGCTTATAACTTCGTTTCTAGACTTAGGCAATTTTATTAAATATGGAGTAAAATTCATAAGAATCATTAAATATAATTTTATATATAAATAAATACAATTTAAAATGAAATTTTTGACATACATAATAATTAACGCACACATAAGCACAGTTTATTAATATATACAGTATTGTAACTCAGGGTTCGGGCCCAGATGAGGTATCTGGGCCTGACCTTGGACGGCCGATGGAGCTTTGGTCCGCATTTCGTGCAGCTCGCTCCGAGGCTCGAGAGCGCCGCCAATGCATTGGGCAGACTCCTGCCCAACGTCGGAGGACCGGACTCCCCTTGCCGGCGCTTATATGTCGGTATAGTGCGAAGCATGGCACTGTACGGTGCGCCCATTTGGTGTGATGCACTCACCGCTCGGAACAAGGCTCTCTTGAGGAGGCCTCAGAGGGTCATAGCGGTGAGGGCGATACGTGGATACCGTACAGTGTCATGGACGGCGGCAACACTTCTCGCGAGTGATCCGCCGTGGGAACTCCAGGCGGAGGTGCTCGCGAAAGTGTACCGTTTCCGGTCGAGCCTCAGAGCTAGAGGACAAGTCCCAAGTGCGGACCAGACGGCTCCGATCAGGGCTCAGGCTCAGAGAGCCCTGATCCAATGGTGGAAGGAGGATCTGGAGTCCCCAGCGGCGGGCCTGGCGACGGTGGATGCTATACGTCCACATCTTCGTCGCTGGGTCACAAGGCGGCACGGAGTGTTGACCTTCCGACAGACGCAGGTACTTACCGGGCACGGGTGCACGGTTGGTAAGTACCTGCATCAAATTGCAAGGAGGGAAGCCACCCCTGCCTGTCACGAGTGTGGCGCACCTATAAACACGGCGCGTCACACTCTCGAGGAGTGCGCCGCTTGGTGGCCCCAGCGCCATGCCCTGGTGGCCGTGTAGGTGGAGACCTCTCGTTGTCGAGCGTGATCCGCTGCATGCTCGGCAGCGAGAGGTGCTGGTCGGCCGTGACCTCCTTTTGCGAGGAGGTCATGGCTTTGAAGGAGGCCGCGGAGCGGGAGCGTGAAGCAGACGCTAACGCTGACACGCTCCGCAGGAGACGACCGGGGAGAAGGAGATGCCGCTACGCGTTTCTTCACCCTCCGCACTAGAGTGGGAGAGGCACCTATAATCCTCCCACTCGCAACTAGGGCAATAGAGCGCTCACGGTGCCTGCGAGCGCTCTATAGGCGAAGGTGGCCCGCATAGGTGGGCCAACCGTCGGGGCATCACGGTTGCATGCGCGAGCGATCCCGTGGCGCCCCATTACGACGATGAGGGCACTGCTGGGTTTTAGCGGGTATTCTGACACGTTCTGCGTGCCAGCGAGTCCCACATAACCGCCGCCTCTCCGCGGCGGGATGCGTTTCCCAGCGTTAAAAAAAATTGTATTGTAACTCAGCCGTATCTTTGAAATAAATGCCTACAGTGCTATACGTGATGCTACAGCGTGCTACAGCCGCGCGCTACGTAAACATGCGATAGGGCTGCCCGCTTCCAGCATTTTAATTACATTTGCCTACTTTGTGTTTCCATTTAGTTTTGTTATTGTAAATATACTCTTTTTATATAAACAAATAAAATACTTTGTGATTTGAATAGGAAGTGTTCAATAAAAATGCGTGTTGTTTTGATTGTTAGATTTAATTAAAAAACCATGTTTATGTTTGAATAACAAATCGGTCTTATAAATTTGCGCCCGAAAAATATTTGCTCCTTGACTGAGACATACCAAATGCTTCATTATTAAATTTTAAAGTATAAAAAATCCGTATTCTAATATAAAACTTAATTAAAAATACTTATCCATTAAAAAGACATACATTATGTTCCTACCTACTAGTAAGTAAAATTATTTTATAGTCTTACCTTTCAGAGTTTCCAGGTAATCTAAAAAAAGTTAGCTCTGGATGCGTTATTAGCGAATTCATGCAACCAAAAACAGCACAAATAAATCCTACTCGTCATATTAAATATGTAATTGAAATTATTTTCAGTGAAAAAATCGTGTGTTTATTGTAAAAAAAAAAATAACGATCAAATTTTTCATATTCCTATAGAATTATTCTTGGGTGATTTGAAATAACTTGAGCTCTTCTCAAAGTTTGAAAAGCAAAACGTAGTCTAATTGATTGTTGTTGTTAGTTCACTATTATTATTCTGTTTTGTTGTTTTTTTTTTAATTTTAATTTTCGAGAGTTTGTACGCAGACAATAAATGTACTATAGTGTAATAATAAAGGTTCCCTTAGAGATAATGAAGTGAGTTAGAAACTGCTATTAGTCTAAAATAAATATTTCTCACCTTTCTAAATTGTGCAAACGGAAATAAACAAAATGCTATTATTTTGATACAATTATAATTAATTAATAAGAGTTTTTTAAGAACAAAGATTAGACAAACAATTTACAAATGTTATCTTTGTGTAATCTTCGTAATTTTTAACATAATATCGGCTAATTAACCATAAGTCCGCCAGTTGTCCTACACAATCTCTGATTATCTTTAAGCTACTCAAATAGTAGTAGTATAAATAAATAAAAATAATATCAGCGAATAGATCTTTGTGATTAATATTTAAGTGACAACCATTGACCTCCCCAACTTTCTTGTCTTTAGTGTTCTCTTACTCTCCTATAGCCTACGACATATTGCCAAAATGAGGCAACATTTATAATTCCAGGAGACTAAAAAGTTAAAAACTAATAAAAAATGGTAATAAAATATTTAAAACATTATATTGAGTGAAACATAGTGCTTTTTTCATTTCTATTAATATATTTTTTTCAAAATGAAAGCTTTTAATAGACTGTAATTAAGCATATGATACATTATACTGTAAAATGTATTGTTTGTTCTATATATAGTGTTTGTCTCATTTTAATTCATAATTTTCTTACCTGGAATGTTTTAATATTACAAGCATTTTTTTAATTCTATATTATTTTATTACAGAGTGTTTTACAATAGATTATAGATTAAATACACGTTTAAAGTGGTTTATTTGAGCCTCTTATTAAGGAAAAATCAGATGTCTTTGTCTTTAGTTTTAATTTTTCTTTCAACATTATTTGTTTTTTCGATAATTTTTACGTTTAGTAGGTATACAGTTTTCTAGTAATTTAAAGTAAAAAAAAATATTTCCCTCCTGATCTTATCCGCGTTGACATTTGGTTACTTTATTAATTTCATTAAAAAAATACAAGACAACAAGTTTATTAGGAACGTAATTATTGTTTCAAAATATTATAATAGCAATTAAAAGAAACGGAATACCAATAAAATATATACGTCACACTGTAGCTAAAGGCTTGTGGAATAAAATAAATCCTTACTTCGTTATCAAAGATTAAGCAATACCCACGCAATAATTTATCTGATATTTTGAATGGTGACGCAAATGTAACCAATCAATAACATAATTACAATATCAATATGAAAATTTAAACATATAATAATTAAATTTAATTTTTTCTCGGTGGGAGGAAAACTTCGTGATGAAACCTAAATGTTGTCGAAGCATTTCTGAGATATGTTTATTCTCCAACTCGCTGTAAAGTGTGATTGGTGAAGTGAAGAAGTATTAGAAACATTGCAAAGTTATCTGTTATTTGTAAGCTGTTACAAAACAATATATTTTGTTACTGGATTTGAGTACCAGGAACTTGATAACGGTGATCGATAAACGGTAAACTAAATCAGTCTGTCCTGATGCTAAGCAAAAGCATCTTCTCCTATATAAGGACCCCTATATAGCAGAAGATTAGAAGCTTAATTCACCACGCTACTAACGCGGGTCGGCGAATAATTTTTCTACTAAGAGTAATGATGATTGTTGAGAATTTATAAAAACTACTGGGACTGAAAGCTTTAAAGCTAAGAAAGCTTTTTTATTTTTTCTGCTAGTTCTGTTGTTTTCTACAGTTATCTGCTTGTAACGATTGTAGAATCTCAAAAGGTTGAACCTAATAATACACTGATCCTTTAACTATTACGAGTACTACTAACATGTTGAATTTAATGAATTTCGAATAAACTGATCGTTTTAAATATAAGCATTCGTTGTAAATAAAATGTATATCAACAATCAATTACATTTGTCGGAAATTGTAAAAAAGTTTATAATCACAGTAAATATTGTTTGTTTCTCACTAAAATCACTGAAGTTTGCTTAAAGCGATAATAATAAACATTATTTATAAGGATTTTCAAGGTCACGACATTCCAACGTCAATGCTAGTTTGATAGCGGTAACAACACGTAATCGGCGCGTAATGGTTTAAGGTTTTGGTTTTTGACATTTCTTAGCATTAGTTGCTTAACAACTAACTTAGTTGTTTAACTCAATTTATTAAGCTCGCTTCAAACAACATTATTACATTTACACGGCCAATTTCCTTGATACGATCTGAGTTTTTGGTTCGTTTAATTTAGATTATACAATTATTAACTTTATATCTATATAAATAAAGGTTAAATTATTTGCTTCGGTGTATTTACGTGACAAAGCAAAAACAATTTCCAAACATAGGCGTCACCAATGTCAAAGAAAGTGACCGAATAACTTGAAATGACCAATCGTAATGAATGAGTTTTATTTTAGAACGAAAAATCTATATATGTTATAAAATATTTTATAGAAATTCTCTCTATATGTACATATCTACATATATAGATGTCTAAAGGGCATTCTCTTAATTTTTATAAACTTTATTAATCAATTATTATTAGTTTAGTTCAAAATATTTCTCAAACTACATAGACAACTTTTGCATTGTTTTTTCGTGTAACATTCACTCACACATGGAATTCATGTGAAATGAGATATTTAATGTAGTATAATGATGAAATTAGAAAAATATTATTATAATATATTTGTAAAGACAATTTTTTAAAATGATGTGATACTGTAATTCACAAAAAAGAAGACTATATTCAAGTCGCAGAGTGTGCAGTGGAGAGGGCTATGCTTGGTATTTCTCTGCGAGATCGAATCAGACATGATGAGATATGAAGACGAACGAAGGTCACCGACATAGTCTAACGGATTTGTAAGCTGAAGTGGCAGTGGGCAAGCAAGGCACATAGCTCGTAGAACTGACGGCCGATGGAGCAGAAAGGTTCTCGAGTGGAGAACACGTACCGGCAAGCGCAGCATTGTACAGCCGAACGCGGAAAGGACAGACGACTTGAGGAAAGTCGCCGGAAGCCGTTGGATGGAGGCTACTTTAAACCGGTGGCTCTGGAGGTCAATAGGGGAGGCCTACGTTCAGCAGTAGACATCCAATCGCTGATATGATGAATACTGTATTAGATCTTCTTAGTCATTTAAAAAGTAATACATATAATAATATATAACGTCATCATCAGATGATATTGTAGCTACTTTAGTACAGTGATGCCATATTGAGTTGAAAAATTGTATACTGGATAAGTATTCTTTATTTTCGCTGATAATATGAATTTTTAATCAGTAATAGTACCTAACTCAAATAAATATACGACGAAAATAATAGTAGTGTACTAGAGCGTGTAGTCGCCACAACGCCGGCGGTCGCGGGTTCGATTCCTGCTCGGGGCAGATATTTGTATTTGTATAAATATTTGTTTCCGGTCTGGGTGTGTGTCCTTGTGGGTCTCCGCACCGTGCCTCGCAGAGCACGTAAAGCCGTCGAACCCGGTTGTTATCATAGACATCTGCTGACGATCGTTACTCACGGTAGGCAAATTATCCGCCAACCTGCAGTGGATCAGCGTGGCGAATTAAGCTCCAACCCTTCTGCTATATGGAGAATAGGCCTTTTCCTAACAGTGGGTTGTTTATAGGCTAATTCAGTTCAGCAAAATATACGAAAAAATCTATATTGACATATAAAGCCTACAGCTTTAAAAATCATACGTTTATATAACTACTTAATTGAAATGTGAATTAGTAATATTTGTCATGAAATAAAATCAAAACTGTGTTTAGATACAAATAATAAAAATTTGGAAAAATGTTTAAGAAAATATTGTTACCGCGAAGTAGGTCACCGAAAGCAATAATTCTACTGCTCATTGAAACTTTTAAGGACCGGAATTGAAACGAGACTACGTTTTTTTTTTTAAATGGGATAAAAGAAAAAATGAAAATATTGTAATTTGAAAAATAAAATACTAATAATACATTCTAAGATTTTTTTTTTAAATTTCTTGTATATTTTTAATGTATTGTATGTTTTTAATATATTGACGATTCAAAAATTACTTCTTAGATTTTTACACAGATAATAATTTTAGCGTTAGCCTTTTGTGAAATACAATTTTATATCTTAGAATAAAGTATTAAAATAATTAATCATACCATGACATAAATAATATTTTAATATCAATTAAAGAAAGTTTAAGAATTAAGTTTGTTGGTTGGTTTAAACACGCTAATATTAAAGATTATTGGTATGATTTAAATAATTATTCTACTGTAGTATAGTTTTATATATTTATTTTTAAAAATCTCTAAAAAAAATCCTATAGAAACGAAAATCCCGGCAAATGTATAGTATAGATTTGTGCGATCAGAAGAACTAGTTTTTACCCATAGATTTGATACCTAATACAATACCTTGATGAAATGTGATGACTTTTGACTAAATTTGTGAATGACTGACCCGTTAGCGCAGTTTGCAGTGACCCTGTTTTCTGCTCCAAGGGTTCAATTCCCGCCCCGAGTCTGGGTGCAATATATGTTTATTCATAAATGTATTATTTATATGTAGGTATATTTATTTAAAAAAAAATGTATATCAGTCGGCTGTTACCTAAAACACAGGCATTAAGTTGCCTACCTTAGGAACAGACGACCTTGTGTGTGTGTAAAACATATTTATTCATTATTTATTTATTATGTAAATGTCAGTCTTTACGAGAAATCGTAACTTATACACAATATTTTGAGTATGAACTATCCATACACACACCACAAACAAAAACCTTTATAAATCCCGAAGAATAAACTCTCTAGATTTGATAGTGAGCTGAACGTAAAACATTTATTAATTGATTGTCCAATCCGCGCCGCTAAAATCTGCGTTGACGCCACCGCCGATTTTAGCGTTGCGGCGTCGCAACGCGGTTATGTGTTTCGGCCCTAAATCAGAAAGAAGTAATGTTAATCTTCGTGAGACTTTAAAAGAGTGTCTAACTGATTATAAAAATACTGATTTTTTTTAAAGATTAACTAACTATTATACTTTAATTTAATTGCTGTAAAATACTGTTAATACGTTGTAGTCGCTAATGACCCTAGATGTTAAAAGCGACTTAAAATTATTAAAAAAAAAACACCTTTATATTACTCGTAGCAATATGATAACAGACTATACAGAAACACCACACACGGTGTATATGTATGCGTGTGTGAGTATAAATGGCAGGATATCTTAAAATACGTAACATTTTGAATTCCTCAAAATAGCGTGGCATAATATGACGTATGATGCTTTCCTTTTAAACGTAAATTATTGGATAAAGTTTGTGAACGGAAAACTAAACTTCGCTATTTCACATATTAGTTGCACTTCATAGCTAACTATATCACGAAGTTAAAATACACGTTAACGTCAGAATATAAAAAATTAATTTAAAACTTTATCAAGTTACTAATTAAAAAAGTATAATTTATTTATTAATTTAAAAAATAAGTTATTTTAAACGTTAAAAGTAATATGTTATATTATATTGAGGAATATATTCATTGTACGAAATAATCTTTGAAAGTAAAAATTAAGTTGTAAATCAACGTCTTTACAAACACATTCCTTGTCAATGCTTCAGAATGATTGAACGGAGGTAAATAAATATGTAAATAATTAAAAGTTTAGAGCTTGTTTCGCTTCGCTGCTCTATTATGAGTATTAAAGGGTATCAAATTTCAGGATTTTTTTTTTTTCAAAAATATGTAATTATTCTTAAATAATTCATCGCAGAAAATGATTAAAAAATTTTAAGTTAAATGTAGCATATGTTACAACTATATTATTATATATTATTATTTATTATATACAACTCACTGTTGTCTGTTCGGTTTTGAAAACGCGATCGTCTAGTGTCGATTCACGTGTTCATTCACGTAAACGTAACGTAAACGAATCAATTAACGTGACGGTTCGTGCACAATCATATGGTCATCACTATTTTACAAAATTTTACGAAAATTATTTATTATATTTACGATTAAAATATATATTATTTATATTTACGATTAAGTCCCTTAAAGCACATACACCTAGCGGCGCTGAGAACGCGCTAAAAAATGAAACCGTTTTTGGAAGGGTTAATAATAGAAAGTAATAAAATAAAACATTACACATTATTTATTGGTATTTCAACTTTATAAAAAAAATAATAATAATAAATATGTAAAAGCACGTGACCCAAAGCACTATAAAAAAAACAGTTCCATGTTCGACATCCTTTTTTCTTGAAATGTGCATGGATCTGCAAAATGAAAACTTTTATTGTAAAATGAAGGTGTATTTATAGTCTGTCGAGCCGGATTTTTGTATTTCGAAAAATTTTCTTTACACCAGTTTGAAAATTAGCGTTTGGTTTTTTTGTCAATAATTTTGCACTTAATTTGTTCATACATTTTTTAATATAGTTATATAAAAAAATAAAAAAAATAAAAATCTGGCTCGACAAACTATAGTGACATCGATCACGAATATTTAAAAAAAATCCATGCCAAAAATATTAAAAATTCTAGGAATTATCGTGTCGACCGTCCCGGAAAAAGTAGTTTCGAGAAAAACGCGCTTAAAGTCCGTTTCACACGAAGTCGCGCGCAGCTAATGCAAGAACTTTATGGATTGGTTTATTTATTTTACTAACTAACGTCTATTTTCCTATTTCAGCTTCATATTGTACACCTCTACGTCAGTAAACAATTCTTGTTATTTATTTTTTTCACATTACACAGCCACACACACTAGATAGCTGACCTGCGCGCGGCAAACTCGTCGGGCGGTCACATTTTCGATCATAACTTTGGATCTATGGGGAATTTTTGTAATCGATTTTCACAGAAATACTCATAAAACTATAGAGAATAATGATCAGTAACAAATAAAGAAAACAATTTTATCTAATCCCTTTAGTTCTGATTTTTTATGAACCTCTATTAATTACAGTAGAATTACTAGCCGTCAATATTGACGACACTATAATAACTATAAGTGCGTGAAATCGCATTGAGTTATAGTGTTGTCAGTATTGACGGCTTGAAGTTGACGTTGCATGCTTAATAAAAATTACGGTCCAGTCATGGGATGTTATTGGAATTACACAGATTGAAATTATTTATTACTCTGTGTCTAAATTTTTGATAATTAAAAACAAGATACGTGTTCCTAAAACCAAGGTGCGGATATAGGTCATTAGTAAATCTGTACAACAGGTAGCGAGATAAATCTAACTCACTAACTCTCTTGGCACTAAATTTATCCTTATTATGTTGTTACCACGAAGCAATTACAAATTGTTACATAATTATCTTGTACTGAATATACCTTAGCAGATATTTAGAGAAGTATTAGTGTTAAACTCTGACGTTTCCCAACAATAAGATAAGAGACTTTTTACCGAGCATTGGGTTTATAAAATATTTATATTACTATACTAAAAAACTAAAAATTACAGTTTTGAAATACATTTAAGATAAAGTTTTGGTTTCAATAATAATATTAATAAAAAAAAATTTTCTTTACTGTAAATATATATATTTTTACTTTTTCATATAATTTAAAACAGCTAATATACTTAAATTGTTTTAAGTAACCTCTAAAATTGACCGGACGAGCGTCCGTTCACTGACTTTTCGAATCCCTATGGGAATTATAAAATTAATAATCTCGATTGGGTTCCACATAATATTATCTTCTTTTACGAATAGTTTGCAAAAATGTGATACGGAATTACTAATTGATTATGACTTTTTATTCTGGCACATTACATCATTTTTAAACGGCTTAATATTTTAGTTTGACGTACATTTATTACCCAAGATGGAAAGGAGCAGGTGTCTCTGTGTTTAGAGCGAGAAATTGTTTGTTTAATTGTGTATATGAATGTATGTTGCCACTTATCTTCAAAATGGTTTGACGAATTCAGATAGGGTATATTGCAAAGGCTATAATATGTTTCATTGGCATTGAGTCTTAGATTGGTTTTATTGCGTTGAGGTGAAAATGCGTTGCAAGAAACAATTTTTGAGCCTATAGATGTTCCACTTCTGGGCTGGGCGAAATCGCCGGTAATCAAATCCCGAAACGAGATGTTGCATTACACCGGATCGGCAAAAACACCTCACAAAACACTGGATCCGATGTTTTCGGCGGAACTGGATAAATGTGAACAACTTCATATAAAATGTATGGCCACTAGCTTTTCCGGCAGTTTCACCAATCCGGCGTCCGGCGTAGTGGGAACGAGGTCTTTGAGTTTTGTTAATAGAAACAAGTGAGAGAAAGTAATATAATGAAAATGATTTTTTGAAAATAGCTCTTGTTAAAATTGTGTATTTATTATGTTGTATACAATGGTAGAGGGTTTAAGCTTATTTTTATTTTAATATACAAAAAAAAAACATCCGTTGCGACCAAGAAAAATATTTTTATAAAACAGGAGAAGAGTAGGATATTTACGAGATTTTTAGTGTACAGGAATGTTTGGAATGAGAGTACATTTGTGACACACAAAGAGATGTAGCTTCAAAGCGTACTGATTAATAAAGGTGACCTGGTATTTTCTTTCGTTGTTGTGGTCGCTTACACAGAAAAATCTATTTTAAAAGCGCTCATAATGCTTTACGAGGTTGATAATAAGATTAAGAAAAAAATAATAGATAAAGCTTATTATTCGGTGCAGGATTACTTAGTCGATAAAGATGTGTGGACTTAGTGGCGCTGTATTTCATGCAAGATATTACTAATTTTATACTAAAACAAATTTTATATACTATTTTTAAAAGAGTAACTGCGGAGTTTCTTGCCGATTCTTCTCTGCAGAATCTACATTACGAATCGGTGGTAGCTTTACTATTACAAAATAATAATCACTTGAAAGTGTTAATTTGTAAAATGACGATTCGAAGGTGCTCTTGGGGCCTATTTGAATAAAGTTGATTTTGATTTTGATTTTGATAAAATATTTTATACTATTGAAATACTTTTGATATATTGGAGGTATTTCAAAGTTACGTTATTTCTGAATTCTATACATTAGCCTTTCATACATTATAGTTATTTTTAATTAAAATAGAAATGGCTTTATGACGAATTAAATCACCATCACACGCTTATGAGGAATGTAGGATAGTTTGTAAATGCGTTATTATAGTCAAGGTCCCCACTTAATGGTAGTAATCTAGGTTATTAGCTTCAAGTTAGTATGTCTGACATGCCATAAATGTGACTGAAGTGGACTTTTACGTTTCGCTCATATACATGTGTGAGTTGATTATGTCTACGGGCTGTAATTAAGTTTACTTTTTTTAAATTAAATCTATAGACATGGCGTTGCGTTATGATTTAAAGCAATGAAGCAGAATTCATAAATAATAATAAATCAATCAAACAAGTATTAAATATATAGTCATCATAAATATAAATGAAAACCATTTGCTACCACAATTTTTTAAAGTTTATAGTAGTCAGTAAAAGAAAAGGCAAATCATTTATGGTACGTGATCACCGTCGTCCATTAACGTTTGCAACACCAGACGAGCCTAAAATGTTTTAGTAATTTAAAAGGATGAATTGGATAAAGAAGAAAGTAAGGATAACGGGATGTGCGTACTCACCGTGCGAATGTTTTCGGTGATAGTGTGATATTGATTAATTCAGACTGCTGATGTAAATGTATTGAAACCTTTGAAAGTAAAAATTATATTATATAGGTACTGCTAAGTAAATAAAAAACGTACTTTTGAAGATTGATAATTTTACATAGGAATGGAACGAGTCATTCCATTCAATAATACTTTAACTTAAAAAAATGAATCATAATTTCGAAGTTATCGAAGTTAAAAAAAGAAAATATAGTCTTGTGAAAATAATGTAACATTGCACTATTAAGTTATCTATGACACAAACGCCGAGTTGCACGAAACAAATTTTAAATTTAAGTGTTTATTAAACTAATTTAATGACAAGAATCGTGATTATCTGTTGTACAAAACCTACATCTGATTAAGTAAACAAAAAAATTTAGTCTAATTAAAGACCTATCTAACGGATGATTAATTCCAACAGCTTTAAATTAATTATTATAAGATCAACTAATTTTAAGATTAATTGCAACTTAACTAACGGAAAGTTAGCGACGGTTTCGTGCAACTCGCCGAAAAACTGCAAAAATCTCGCTTAATTTTTAATTATTATTTGACATTTAAACTGGTGAATAGTATAAAGTATAAATAACTAAAATATTCAAAAGTTGCATCATAAAATTTACATATATTTAATCATCGTATTTGTGATTGTGGTTTGGCTTAAAATAAGTTGTGAATAAATAACACCAGTTTTATTATAAACGTACATATTGATTTTTATTAAATAATATTGAAATATTATTTAAATTGTGCAACTGAATCATTCATGACCACTTAAAATTATTTTAAGCTGTTATAATATTAGAATTGAAATTTAATAGCACATAGCAAGTATATATTTAGTATTATTTAAAGTAAGTTATTACATATGCGTTTATTAAGTTACGTTATCATTTTACTTTTAAAGACGCGCAAGCAGAGCTAACTAAGCTTGGGTGTGGCAGCGGCCGGCTCGCGCCATAAGTAAATTATAACTTTGACAAATGGATTAAAAAACTAAAATTTATATATAAAATTACTTTTACATAATATACCAGTCTGGATACACTAGAGATATATTAAGTAAAAATATGTTTTCAAACACAATCGTGACAAAAAAATTTGTCGGGTAAGATTAACCATAATTGAAGTAAATAAAAAAAGTTTAATTTGTAAATAATAATTTATTCTGTCTTTCGGACTTTTATGTCTTTCAGACAAGAATAAATATTATTTATACATTAATTAAAATACCCGATTTCTTTAAATTAACTTATTAATTATAAAACTTTCTTAACTCACTAAAAGTATTGTCTTAGGAAAGATTAAAGCGGGCAAAACCTATTCCGTCTGTATAAAAATTATACTTATTCTATAGCTTTTACATTACCCCGTTTTTTCTTTATATTTTACTTGCAAATATAATTGTTCCTACTATAATATCTTCGTATTCACGTTTAAGCCAGCGAGGCAACATTTATGACTCCTTTGGTACCTCCATCGGAGGATCTGCCTTTTAAATTTCTGGCTACTAATAATAAAATAAAATACACATAACTCTAGTTAAGTCGACTGATACATAACCGAAATATATTAATTAATAATTAATACAAATTTATATTAAATATCCACCCGCTGTCGATAACCGATTAACCGGTTACATAACTGATTTTGATGCATTTGCCTTTTGTTCTTTTGTATTTTTAATTCCTAAAGTGGCTTATATTTCATACTACTGATACTAAGATAACGAAATTTTCAATTTGTAACATGAAAACGTTTTCGAAATGAAAAAAAAAAGTCAAGAAAACTGTTGCGAATTTGGAACGGAAACCTAACGGAAAAATACAAATGTCAAAATTGTTAATCGTCAACTTCATGTCGATGCTTACGATTGATTGACGACAACGGATGTGTCTGTACACTTGTAGTCATAGCAATGTATATGACTACAAGTGTGTGTATACCTACTATTGTACTTTTATGTAATATTGTAGGTGTAGTTATAATTCAAGTACCTATATTAGCATTTGGGAATAATAAACTCAAGGTTAAACGCTAGTACGAAATTAGAATTTTAGGACAGATCTAAAAATAACATTTATTTAATTTTTGCAGAACATTTCTTATAAATATAAAGATAATGTTAAACCTTTAAGACCACCTTTAATACTAAATAAGGTTCTTTATCATTTATATCTTAGTAGCTATACCCGCAAGTTCGTTCCTGATTGATATCCCTTTCATTATGCCTAAAATATAAAATACTAGCTTTCGCCCGGGGCTTCGCCCGCATATGTAGATGTTTGTTATCGCGACCAAAAAAAGTATCCAATGTTACTTCTAATACCTCCAAGAATATATCTACAAAGTTTCATGATGATCGGTTAAGTACTTTTCGCAAGTACTTTTCGTAACAGACAAACTTACATTTCACATTTATTATATAGGTTTGTAGGGATGTACGCCAGCTTAAGATAAATCGTAAAGGTAAATATAATAAACAATACTGATATCTGTGATTTCTAAACTGACAAACCAAAGATCTTAATATATTTACATGACTTTATTTCCTTTCTTATATAAAGGAATAATTGAAATCGTACAACGCGTTAATGAATATAATATATAACTAACTACATAATTTTACTTATATCCCTTCTCCCAAAGGAACCGTGCCTAATTTCGGGAACAAAAGTACCCATTGTCCTAGCTCGTAGTATGAACACAAAATTTGAGATAGACAAAAAAAAAATACATTTCTGGCTTCAGCATTGATTATAGAGAGCCTCCAAAAGTTTTTTTTTTTTGCTAATGCAAGCAGTTACAATGAATTTTCACAAAGGAAAAGCTGCAATTCATAGTCACTATCTAGTTTACGGATGAACTGTTACTCGTAAAATGGAGTGACAGGTGCGTTGACTTCTGATATGCCGCAACCGCGATCGATGATACGCGTAGCTATTTATGGAAGGTTCCTTGTAAATCTTATTATGACAATTTTTTCTGATGTCCGACATATTGTAAGAATTATAAAAGCCACTTTATATATTTTATTATAATACTTGTCCTAATAATTAAATAACCCATCTTGATTCAATACATAAGTATTATACTGCTGGACATGTTATCAAGATTAGGAAATTTACTTTGTGAATATTATTTTGATACTTGTTAAAGTATTTGACCCATCTTAATTCAATACATTTTACTGCTGAATGTATTGACAAATTATTTTCCAGCCATCTTAGGCGGAACAACAGCATGAGGAGCGACGCCACGCAAAAATATTAAGTGGATATTTAAACTATAACATGTCTAACCTTGATTCATTGATTTACGTAGTAAAAAGTATCGGTTGTATTTATTTTGTTGCATCGCTTCGAGGTTTGACGCATTTGTCGCTTACTAAAGAGAGTATTAGCATTTCTTAAAATAATTGGACGCCAAATTAAATAAAATGTTTTTACGTTATCTTATTATTCATTATCTTGTGTTATTAGATGCTATAATATATTTTAAAGATACCCTTACGCTTTTGAAACGATTCAACGACGTGTCAAAACGATTCCGTTGGATTCAGACAGACTTTTAATCTTAAGTACACTTGAAAATACTTTTAGGTGAGGATCTGATAAAGTACTTCGTGGTGTCTTCTAATCACGTATTTAAGCAGGAATAGTTTCATTTTTTATTTAAAGTGTTACTATCGTTATTATTAATGGAGTGGTCTTTGTAAGATAGCACAACACAATATATGTTTCGTGTACAACAGTCGTGTACATTTGATTTTATTTAAGTTTCACTATACGATACCCAGATTGAGACATAATATTGTGATTTATTCATCCATGTATAATTATACATCGATAGATTTATTTAATTATTTGAGAGCCATTCACTTTAGTTTTAAAAATAAAAAAATATATTTTAATTATAAATTGACCAATAAAGTTCCAAATTTTATTTAAACATTAGGCGAACAACATTATTCAAAAATTAATACTACGGATTTTATAATGGGAACTGTGATTGTAGCTTTCATGGTGTTAATAGAATTAAAAATATTAGGCAAGCTTATTTACGCTGTTAAAATTGTCCCTGTCAATAAAAAATTAAACAATATAAAGGATTTCACGGTAAACGCTGTCATGTTACATGAATGGATGACGGAGCAATACCTAGTTTTGTGTGAAAACACACAATGCATACGCTAGTCAGAGAGAACAAGACAATAAAAAAGTTCAGTTTATATTTCAGCGTTAACTTTAGAAAAAAAATATCATGTACATATTTATTTACACAATTCAATAGTTTGTTGTCTAAAATTAAAATTCTTAAAGCAGAGCATAATTATATTATATGGATGAAAAACTATAAAAAAAGAAAAGAAATGATTAATGTGTATATCAAGCAACACAAAACAGTGATGGAGTCCGTACATTAGTAAAGTTAGCCTTAAGTTTTTAAAAATTTTGTTTTATAAATATATTACACCGTTACTGATAAAAAGTGGCCTAATATTAAAAATAAAAATGCGTTTTCAATTACAAAGTAATTAAATCACCCCAATATGTGGTTGAACTCTGAATAAAGATACTAAATAATAGTTTCTCATAAAATTTAATCTTTTTAATACTTAAATATACAATTTTTATAGTTCAACTGACTTAAAATTTATTATTATTCACTTCAACTTTAATGTGTTAATAAAATTAATTAAAATCTGCATTAATTATCGAAGTTTTGGGAAAGCTAGTCAAATACAAAAAACTAGCCTGCTAGCTTTCATACTAACTACTCGTAGCTCAAATTAGCTTCAATATAATTATTACGAATAATTTACATTGGTGTTTGGTAAACCAATTTCTTTTTTTGTCTAACCGAAAGATTGTATTTTTCTAATAATACTTTATACTTTTTTAAAATTATACTACATTATTTCACATATTTACAACGTAAAACTGAAAAATAATTATTTACCAATGCTTGTGATATAAATCATATCCATATGCAATAGTGGCAAGAATTCTGGTAGCATTTTACCTTGGAATCGGAATTACATAGGACTGTCATATGAAGATAGCCTACGTTGCATTTCCATTAATTTATATTTATTATATTAAATTGTGAATGACGCAATGATTTCCGCTACTTGTTTTTTATAATTTTTTGTAAGAATGATCATTCCATATTCCCACCTCGATGTGGAATCATCGTTCATAGGTTTAAAATTGTATTAAGTTTCTATATAATTAAAGTTAGTTTAAATCATTTTGGTTTTTTTTAAGTCCTTCGTCTGTCGCAAACGTAATTGGCGCAGTCGGTAGGATATCCGCGGGAGACTTCAAGACCATATCTCACATCGATAATCACGTCGAGAGTCGCCCGGGTTGGCTATTAAGCACCGTTTCGGATATCCTGAATCTACGGACCTGCTGCAGACCAGGGGGAAGAATCTGAAAATCGATTCACGGAGAAAACCAGAAATGATATATTATATGTAAGTACACTTGAATTATTCTCGTGTTGCTCCTTTAAATCTTAAACTTCAAGATTTATCATCCTAGAGCCTCTAGTTCGCGGGAGCCTGCATCGCACCAGGCCCGCAGACAATTAGTAGATAGTAATAGAGATATTGTAGGATTAGATAATTTAGAATTAAATAGTTTAAAGTTAGAAATTGTAAACTCAAAAAGATTAATAATGACACAGTATAACCCAGACGAAATTTTTAAGGCCCTCCGCCTTGTCCCAGAGTTCGACGGAAACCCTAACGTCCTCACCCGGTTCATTAAAATTTGCGATTCCTTAGCTACACAATATCTCAGTAGTAACCCCGGTAGCGAGTTTTCTAATCTTTGTTTAATAAATGGAATTTTAAATAAGATAACAGGGACAGCTGCATGTACTATAAATTCTAACGGTATACCAGAAAGCTGGTTAGGCATAAGAACAGCCCTCATTAACAATTTCTCGGATCAACGTGACGAAACCGCTTTATATAATGACCTCTCCATAGCAACTCAAGGTAGTCGGACACCACAGGAATTTTATAATCATTGCCAAACTTTATTTAGTACAATTATGACATACGTGACCTTGCATGAGACTTTATCTACCACAGTCCAAGCGAAACGAGAACTTTACAAAAAAGTAACAATGCAGGCATATGTACGTGGATTAAAAGAACCACTAGGTTCCCGTATACGATGCATGCGCCCAGATACAATTGAAAAGGCTCTTGAATTCGTTCAAGAGGAGCTTAATGTAATATATTTGCAACAACGTGACTCCCCTAAAGTTCAACAAACCCCTAAACCGACTCATACATTACCACCAGTAGCATTTACCCCAGCAAAACCTCATAATATCCCTATACCTAATTGGCCGGCTCCAGCTAACCAACGCCCTATGGGACCTCCACCACAACCTTTTAGATTCCCTGTACCTGGACAACATCAACCACGCATGCCAACTAACACACAAAGAATGTTCGCTGCACCTCCACCTAATTACAACCCTCGTAGTAACATTTTTAGATTACCACACCGAAATAATCCATCTCAAGGCCCTCAGCCTATGAGCGGTGTTCAACGCTTTATATCTAAACCTTTACCTTTAAATAATAATAATTCCTCGCAATCGAATTATTTTAAACCGAGGGAAATGAACTTTAATGAATGTGCAACATATGACGACTCCTATTACAACTATTGTTACGAACCGGAGTACAATTACTATACCGACTATTACAATACTGAGTTTGCCCCCGGATTTACTTATGACTTAAATAATTTAGATATGACTTTTGACAATAATTCTTTTGACTCTCAAACACAAGTAGCCACAGCTGAGCAAGACCAGCAGGATTTTCACGAGGTTTCGAAATCACAAAAACCAAGATAGAACTAAACATTCAGACACAAAGACAACTCCCATATATACAAATAGCAAATCCTCCGTTAAAATTACTAATAGATACCGGTGCCAACCAATCATTTATTAGTCCCGAAGCCGTTGAGAAATATTTCGCTCACTATTCGTTAAATTTCGATCCATTCGAAGTAACAAACATACACGCGACAAGTAGAAACGATTATTCTATTACTTTGCCGTGTTTTGCGGAATTCAATGACGATAATAATATTAAATTATTCGTATATCGTTTTCATGATTACTTTGACGGGTTAATAGGTTTGGATTTATTAAATAATTGGGAAGCTCGTATAGATTTAAAAGAACAGAAATTATTGACAAGAAACGCGTCAAATCCTATTCTAATGTATAATTCGTATAATGTTAATTTATATGAAGATATTATCCCCGCGCAGACTTCTAAAATTATCCGTGTTCCCGTAGATATTATAGAAGGCGATGCTTTAATTCCAGAACAAATATTGTGTAATTGTATTATACATGAATGCATTACTTCTGTAAAAAATAATCGTTGCTACTTAGAGATCGAAAACCCGACATCAAATGATATTATATTTTCACTCGATCGTCCAGCTCACGCGGATTTATTTAATACTGAGTGCACGAGTACTCAACAACTAAGGACTCGCACACAAGACGTTATTTCACGATTACGTACAGACCACTTAAACCCAGAGGAAAAGGCTAATCTCGTAGCTCTTTGTTCTCGTTACTCTGACGTATTTTATATAGATGGTGAAAAATTAACTTTTACAAATAAAATTAAACACCGAATCAGAACTACCGATGAAGTACCTGTACACGCTAAAAATTATCGTTACCCGTTTATACACCGACAGGAGGTTAAGACTCAAATAGAAAAAATGTTAGACCAGGGCATTATAAGACCTTCTGAATCAGCTTGGAGTTCACCCATTTGGGTAGTTCCAAAAAAGGTAGATGCCTCCGGAAAACAAAAGTGGCGTCTAGTAGTTGACTTTCGGAAGCTTAACGAAAAGACATTAGATGACAAATACCCTATTCCTAATATTAATGACGTTCTCGACAAGTTAGGGAAGTGTCAATATTTTACCACCCTTGATTTAGCTAGTGGGTTCTATCAAGTCGAGATGGATCCCCAAGACATTTCGAAAACTGCGTTCAATGTCGAGCATGGGCACTTCGAATTTCTTCGGATGCCTATGGGATTAAAAAACTCTCCTTCCACGTTTCAACGTGTGATGGACAACGTTCTAAGAGGCCTTCAGAACGAAATTTGTTTAGTTTATTTAGATGATATTATAATTTTTAGTACATCCCTTCAGGAACATATGATTAATTTAGAAAAGGTTTTCCAAAGACTTCGAGACTCAAATTTCAAAATTCAAATGGACAAGTCTGAATTTTTAAAACTTGAAACGGCTTATCTCGGACACATAATAAGTAAAGATGGCATCAAGCCAAATCCCGATAAAATTTCTGCCATAAAAAAATACCCCATTCCAAAAACTCCTAAAGAAATTAAACAATTCCTTGGCCTTCTCGGTTATTATCGAAAATTTATACCTGACTTCGCGCGTATTACTAAGCCACTCACTCAATGTCTTAAGAAAGGAAAAAAAATTGTTCATGACACTGACTATATAAATAGCTTTGAGAAATGCAAAACTTTATTGACAAATGACCCTATCCTTCAATACCCCGACTTTACAAAAGAATTTAACCTGACAACTGACGCCTCTAATGTCGCCATTGGAGCTGTTCTATCACAAGGACCTTTAAACTCAGACAAACCTATCTGTTATGCATCTAGGACTTTAAACGAAAGTGAGATGAATTATAGTACAATAGAAAAGGAACTTCTCGCCATAGTTTGGGCAACAAAGTATTTCAGACCTTACTTATTCGGACGTAAATTTAAAATTTATACTGACCACAAACCTTTACAATGGTTAATGAACATGAAAGAACCAAATTCCCGACTTACACGCTGGAGACTAAGACTGAGTGAATATGACTTTACCGTAGTATATAAAAAAGGAAAATCGAACTCAAACGCAGACGCTCTTTCCCGTATAGAAATTAACACAAAAGAGACATTGTCATTAATAGATGAAATAGATGAACTTAATTCTTTACTCGGTAATCCATCGGAAACCATTCTTGCCCAAAACAACTCTTCTACGGAGACAGCTCACACGAGTTTAGAAAACCCAATCTTAGAAGTCCCGATAACTGACGAACCCCTGAATAAATTTAACAGACAGATCTATTTTAGTCTTGTGACTGACGTTAAGAAACGACCTGTAATTACCAAGCCCTTTGACACACATACACGTATTAGTATCCAATTATCTGAATCAAATTTAGAAGAAGATGTAATAAATGCTGTAAAAGAGTATATAAGTCCTAAAATTAAAACAGCCATTTTAATAAACCCTCCTTTAGCTATGTACTCAATAATCCCGATCCTACAAGATAAATTCAAGAGTTCCTCTTTAAACCTTGTTTTAGCTAAAAAAGAACTAGAGAATGTTAAAGAATATTTACGTCAACAAGAAATCATTCGCCACTATCACGATGGTAAAACGAATCATCGTGGAATTAACGAATGTTATTTAGCTTTATCTCACAAGTATTATTGGCCAAAAATGAAGGAACAAATAACAAAGTTCATTAATGAATGCACTATTTGTGGCCAAGCCAAATATGACAGAAACCCACTTAGACCACAATTCAATGTTGTTCCACCTGCTACCAAACCATTCGAAATAGTTCATATGGATTTATTCACAGTTCAACATGAAAAATACATAACATTCATTGATGTTTTCACTAAGTATGGCCAAGCGTATCAACTTCGCGACGGCACAGCTTTAAGTATATTACAAGCTTTACTACAATACAGTACTCACCATGGCATACCTATGACTATAATTACTGATAATGGGACCGAATTTACTAACCAGTTATTTATGGAATTTACCCGACTTCATAAAATTAACCACCATCGAATATTAGCTCATTCACCTAATGATAATGGTAACATAGAACGGTTTCACTCAACCCTTTTAGAACACCTAAGACTTCTCAAATTAAAACATAAAGATGAACCAATAGTCAACCTTGTACCCTATGCTATAATAGCGTATAACAGCTCGATACATAGTTTTACAAGATGTCGCCCCTTTGACTTATTGACTGGACATTTTGACCCTAGGGATTGCACAGACATAGATATAACGCAACAACTCTTACAACAATATACGCAGAACCATAGAGATAAAATGAAACAAGTATATGATATCATTAATTCATCTTCACTTGAAAATCGTACTGCATTAATAGAGAAAAGAAATAAAAATCGTGAACCTGAAAAAGAATATGCACCCCAACAAACAGTTTTTATAAAAAACCCACTTGCTAGTCGACAGAAAACTGCTCCACGATATACTCATGACACTGTATTAGCCAACTTACCAATTCATATTTATACTTCTAAAAAACGTGGCCCTATAGCAAAATCCCGACTAAAACGAATTCCTAAAACAGCTAATTTGTTACAGGATTCTCCTAATAACAACCCTCCCAATGACACAACTTCAGGAGATAAAACTCGAGAGCCTTAATGATGGACCAGGACTACTACCTTTCAAACTCGGACCTATGAAACTAACTACACACTATCATACATTCATACAGTATGTAAAATTAGATGACATTGAAACTAATATTCATTCATTAGAGACTCAACTGTTTGACTGTCGAAATCGCATGATTAATGAAACTTACAACCTGTACGAAATTCAAATTAACTATCTTATTAACAAGCTTGGCAATGTTTTAAAGCAACTACATTCTTTAGAGCCTAGCAGAATAAAAAGAGGTCTTGTAGACGGATTAGGTTCTATGATAAAAAGTTTAACCGGTAATCTAGATCACGATGATGCGTTGAAATATAATGAGGCAATTAGAGTATTAGAAAATAATCAAATAAAATTATCATCTGAATTTAACAGTCATATTAGTCTGAGCAAAGAGTGGATGTTAAAACATGGAAACGTTATTAAACAGATAGTAGATAACCAGAATAGAATAAATAGTACCTTAGAAGCAATATTACAAATTAAGGTAATAAGCGAAGACAGTTTAATAAAATACGCAAATTTTGCCCAGCTTTTAGAATTAATTAGCGAAAACATAGAAGATTTGTCTTTAGAATTACTAAGAATAGAAAATAGTTTAGCGTTTGTTCATGCTTCTAGTACACATCATTCCATGATAGACATCGAGGTATTAGAATCTATGGTTTTAAAACTAAAATCAATTTACTTAGAAGAGCAAATATTAGATTTAGAACTTAGGGAATATTATAACACTATTAAACCAGGGTCATATTTTATGAATAAGCAAATAGTTTTTATATTCAAATTTCCAATTTATTCTAAAATAACGTATGATTTTTATAAATTATCAGTAGTACCGAATAAACACAATCAGGCTCTTATCCCACCTTTTCCCTTCCTGGCAACAATCGAGATGTCATTTGTGTACATGGAGGCTGAATGCCCGAAGATAAAAAACTGGTATCTCTGTGAGAAAGAAATTCATCATCAGATCCGTACCAAATCAGATTGCATTCAGGAATTAATCACCAATCAAGTCATACAAGAATCCTGTGAGTTCACTACAGTCACCTTGACTAAGGAAGCGATGGAGAAACTCGATGACCAACACTACGCCCTCTCCTTTCCTCAACAAACGAAAGCGCAATTAATTTGTAACCAAAAGGATTACACATCATTACAAGGAAGTTACCTGGCTACGATTCCCATTGGATGTCGGTTGAAATCGGAACAATTCACTATAGCGAATGATTATAACGAAATCAAGGGACAACCTCTCAAACTAATGAAAATACCCTATAACGTCGAAAAGCAGTCTACTAAAGCGACTCACATTCATCTAAAATCTATTGATCTCCAAGGATTATATAACATCCAGGACCAACTTATGATCCAGACTCCTATACGAATCGACGAAGTGCGAGAAGACGCCTTGTACCACACTACGATCCCATTCTACAGTATACTATTAGGTGCAGGCGTACTCGGAATCATCGTAGCAACCCGACGTTACCTATGGAAACGTAATAAAGACGTGGAAAAGGAACAGCAGCCTTCGCCCGAGATCCTGAAAACATCTGACAAACCTGAGAATATCCCGGCAACATTTTCACTAAACGTGCTAAAATAGTCGCCGTTCTAAGGGGGGAGGAATTACATAGGACTGTCATATGAAGATAGCCTACGTTGCATTTCCATTAATTTATATTTATTATATTAAATTGTGAATGACGCAATGATTTCCGCTACTTGTTTTTTATAATTTTTTGTAAGAATGATCATTCCATATTCCCACCTCGATGTGGAATCATCGTTCATAGGTTTAAAATTGTATTAAGTTTCTATATAATTAAAGTTAGTTTAAATCATTTTGGTTTTTTTCAAGTCCTTCGTCTGTCGCAAACGTAATTAGTCTAACTTATTGGCTACCAAAAACCCTCCTGTTATATAAGATTTTTGCGGCCCTACTCAAAAATTCAAGTGTTACGACTGAAATATGTAAATGGTATAATAAATCCTTAACATCAAGTTCGCTCTACTTGTTTCTCGTTATTACTGTTATATAGTTATCACTCTTTTGTGTAATTCTAACCGTCTTTATATGTATTTGAAGCGATCAAATTTTCTACAGAAATTCTCTCATGTTATCTCAGTTTTCGTGAAACCTGATAATGCTAAGAAAGTTATAATGTTGGTAAGCAAGTAAGGAGGGAGATGTACGTTGTGTTAGAAATTAAGACAGGAATTTCTTGGGAAAAATTAAATATCTTTTATTCCCACTGTAAGTTTTTACATTTATTCTTTTTAATATTTTAATTAAATGATTCAATAATAATAATAAACGCTTCACACTGAGCGAGAGTTTTTTTTTTTTAAATTAAAAGTACTTCAACTTATCTCTAAGTTTTTTACTAATTGTGTGAGAAGACATTACTTTTTTGGCGACCATTGATCTAGTAAACAATATCAAACCGTTATAAATATCAATGAGAAATAATATAACATAATACTAGTAAAATATCAGTACATATTATAAAATAAAGTCCTCCACTGCGTCTGTCTGTCTCTCTGTTCGCGATAAACTCAAAAACTTGCAGTAGTTTATTTCATGCGGTTGTGGATTTTCATGCGGTTTTCACCAAGATAGAGTGAATTATTGGGAAGGTAAGGGCGCAGCCAGGGCGAGCTACTAGTATAGTTTTAAATCAAATGAGACAAATACGGCTATTTCAAGTATATGTATATTGCGCTGTAACGTAAACAATATAAATTAAACAATTTTTCATATAACAAAATATGTATGTTTCATATTACGTAGAAAACACAAGATTAGTCTAATAGCCACGGAATAATGGTATTTAAATAAGCCTAAAAGTTTCGAGTAAATTACCATATAATAATCGGTCAAACAAAATTATATATCTAAACACACGTGTCCTTCGGAATGTAGTAAAAAGAACTCAATTTGTCAGAATCGATACGATGAATAAATAATTAAACAACTGGAAAACAATGTGTGGGTGTTTCACGCTATTTATTTCTATATATGACTCAACTTTGCGTTTCGTTTGATGTACATGCATACGTAAGCTTATATTTCACAAGCTGTGATCGCGGCGTCGCGTCGTAAGAGATTGAAGGTACTAACTATACTAACTAACCACGATTTCGAAAACACCAACAGCGCCATCTATTTGGATAGCCTCGTACTTCAAACTGTTGTAAAAATGAATCACGACCAATCACGACCGATCCGAATTTTACGTTTTCTTTGCCGTCTTTTTGTTTACTGATTTAGTACACAAATATCACTTTATTATTAATATTTAAATGCTGTAAAACATTATTTTACAATGAAATTATCATTTATTGTATCTCATTTAAGTGTTAGTACCTGGATGACCGAGCTTTGCTCGGTTAAATAATATTTACTCGTAGATACATTACATACCGATGAAACATAAATATTTTCAATCTTACTGACATAATAGTAAAATAATAGGAACTGGTAATTTAAATAAAAAAAGCTTTCTATAATAGTTTTTCTCACAAAAGAAAAAACCTTGAAAAAAAAAGGATAAAAAAAATTGGTCTGTAGACACTTGGTTTCGAACCCGAGTTTTCTTATTTCTAATTCGCCCGATTCCTATTCGAGCTATTATAAGATTGTCAATGACAGCGAAATTTGCCTTCGTATTCTAATGATATTTTTCAATTGCTTAAAAAAAGGGATAAAACGACATTTTCTAAAAATAAATCCTAGCTAGATCGATTTATCGCCCCCGAAACCCTCTGCATACTAAATTTCATGAAAATCGTTGGAGCCGTTTCCGAGATTCAGATTACATATATATATACAAGAATTGCTCGTTTAAAGATATAAGATTATTATTAACTTACCTACTCTTCTTTCTGACCATTCCAAGTACAAAATTCAAATAACAATATTTTTTGATTAGGTGTAACGATTATGATGAAATATAGACAAAATGTTACTTCTGGATATGCTTTATAATTTGCATACTAATTTTTTTACCTACAATCAGTATTTTAGATGTGATAAGTGTTCAAACAAACAGACAGACAGACTGGCAGACAGACAAACGGACAGACATTTCTAAAAATCATAGAAATGTATATAGTTGGTCATTTTATACCCCTGCCTTCTTTTCTTAAAAAAAAATTAAAAACAACTGAAACGTGAAATTTACAATTTTATTATATTTAATGTATAGATTAATGTATAGATCAGATAGATATCTATAGATTTATCGTTTTAAAACATTTTGAGTCCTAGATAGATCTCAAATGAAAGGTCCTAGCACTGCTGTGTTTTGAAGTATTGAACTTTTACTACAAAATATACTCAGCGATAAAAAGATACTGAACATTTGATCAAAGAAACCTGAACATCTCGAGAGAATCTCTACATTTACTACTTTTTAAGACAACACAAGTGAAATATACGTCACCTTCTATCTACGTAGAATTTCCGAGAATTGAAATTGATTTGTCATTTTTTAAATTTTTTTTCACATTTTTTTTAAAACTTGTTATGAATATGATTAACCTTTGTTTTATTAGATATCCCAGACGTTTTTATCGATTTTTGATTAGATACTTGTTAGATTGTTTGATGTTGATTGTTACTGCTCTGCTCCTTCCGACAAGATGTTCAATAATATTACTTAATTTTTTTAGTATGAAAGTAGATTAGTTATATTTTTATCGAATACAATGTAATAATTTTTTTTTATTCATAAACGTAATGTTTACTTACTGACTAAATATTGACACATATTTGATTTCCCTTTAATATGAAAGAAGGGTTGTTTGTATGAGAGCTACTTTGCCATTTATATAACTATTCCGTTTCTATTAGACCATCTCAGGGCTTACAGTTGATAGCGCATTGGCATATTATGTACTTACAATGTAATGTTATCATCACCCATTTACAGTTTCAGAATATGATAGCACAATACTGAAACATAAAATTTCAAACGTAGTTTACATTTTGTACATTAATTTTTAATTTAAATAGACGTAGGAGGGGTGTGTGTTAATTAAATATTAATGTACCGACCGTTATTTTCACGCATGATAATATTCTACATTAAATAGCTAGTTGATTAATTAAGATAACACGTGCTAGTTTACTAATGAAATAAAAACTTTAAGTTTCACGTCGTTGGAAACGGATACTTAACATGATTTCAAATGCATTTTACTATGGATATAGAAATTATTAGTTATTAAATTTCTACTAATTTATAATTATTTATGATCAAGATTATAATATATATCCCCTTATTTACTAATTCATGTATGAAAAATATGTGCCATTGTCATTATTGTATGTGTATTTTGTTATTAATACATATGATATCGTTTTTAACATTAACCTTATGACGTTGTAGATAAAGGTAAAATCAAAGGTATGAACTTCATATATATATATATATATATATATATACTGACTCAGCCTGTAAACGTTTCAATGCTGGGCAAAGGCCTCTTCTTCATATAGAAGAAGGCTTGGAGCTTAATCCACCACGCTGCTGTCATCAGGTGTCCGTGATTGTTATCACTGTTTGTTACCTGAACCGACGTGTTTATGTATTTTCCAAGGCACGTTGGAGTGGTATTTGTACAAACACAAATGTCTGCCCTGATCGATCAAAGCCGCGACTGCCGGCGTTGAGACAACTACTCGCACCACTACACCAGAACGGTAGCCGTTGACTTTTATATGTCAGTCTAATTCGTCTAATATACAGTGCAACCTCGAATAACAAAACTGAAGGGAATTAGAAAATATTCATTATGCCAAGTAATTCATTGTAATGAGGTTTGTTATATAGAGGTTAGGTTGGACTACGATTCGATTCAACAAGGCAAGAAAGAGGAATTAAGTGGAAATAATTAAAAGGATACGTTATATCGCTCTTAGTACAAAAAAAAGAAAAAAAAAAAAAACATTAATAAAGACGTAAATACCTTCTACATATATTATTTAATGATTAAAAATTTGTTATAAAGAGGTTTTTGATAAATGTTATTCGTAATGTAGAGGTATACTTTGTATTAGATCTTACGGGGAGTTCCAGGGGATTTAAAAAAAATCATTAAATCGAGGAGTTCGTTATATTGAGGCTCGTTATATCAAGGTTGTACTGCATATATATATATATATATATATATATATATATATATATATATATATATATATATATATATATATATATATATATTTACATGCAGTGTTATATTGAATGCCATCAAAAACATAACTTGTAAAAAGAAACCAAGTCTCGCAACTCACTTCTTCTTCCGTAAAAAGTTGTGAGATCCATGTAATACCAAGTCGGCTAATTTATTCAAACCCTACTTAAGGGTTCTTCTGTTTTAAGTTATTACGTTAGTAGCTAACCTAACAACATCGTATAGTGATCATATCAATATTAAAAATCTTTGATGTTTTAAATAAATAGACTGACTTGGCAATCGCACTAAACAATCTAATTTAATATAATATTCCTATGTGTTACTTCTTAGATACGTTGTTTTCATGCGATTGCCAAGTCAATCTATTTATTTAAAACATCAAAGATTTTTAATATTGATATGATCACTATACGATGTTGTTAGGTTAGCTACTAACGTAATAACTTAAAACAGAAGAACCCTTAAGTAGGGTTTGAATAAATTAGCCGACTTAGTATTACATGGATCTCACAACTTTTTACGGAAGAAGAAGTGAGTTGCGAGACTTGGTTTCTTTTTACAAGTTATGTTTTTGATGGCATCTCATTACTTTTTGTAGACAGTCCTACTTATTTTCCTTTCCGGTGTCTTCTACTTCTTTAATATCAACAACGTATTTTCTTAAAGCCTTCACTAGGTCTAATGAGCTTTTCTTATTTTTGTAGATATTCTTCCTCTTTTTCTTTTCCGATACGATACAGATATATAATTTGATTGTCATGTCATACATATTGTGATCTCAAGTTGACAACTTGAAATACTTGACAAGAGAGATGAATGAAGTATGTTTTGCCGGAAACAGTGTTGTCAGATTGCTGTCGATTTTTTACACCTAAACTTCCATAAAAATAAACTTTTAAAAAATATTTAAAAAAGTGAATGTATACTTATGTACGTACGTAAAAAGTTATACTTATAATAAGACGATGCGCCGAGTTAATGGTTGGTGCGCGCCATCTGTAAACATACCCTGAAAACCCACAAAAACAAAGTACTTGTCAAGACGAATCAAAGGAGCCGAAACTCGATGGGGTTGCGTCGTTTCATTACAGAGTTCCTATGAGCACCTTTCATCTCCATCACCAGACCCTGGTTACCATGAAAGACAAACTACTCGTCAAGATGATCCAAACGAGCCCGAACTCGATGATGTTTTGTCGTTTTATTGCGAAGTACCTTTGCCTGCCTTCTAGCTCCATCAACAGATCAGACCCCGGTAGCCATCTAAAAATTTAGTACTCATCAAGACGAATCAACGAGCCTAAATTCATTGTGGTTGTGTCGTTTCATTATAGAGTTCCTATGACCACCTTCCAGCTCCATCATCAGACCCTGGTTAGCATAGAAAGATAAATTACTCGTCAAGACGATTCAAACGAGCCCGAACTCGATGAGGTTGTGTCGTTTTATTGCAAAGTTCCTATTGCCACCTCTCAGCTCCATCATCAGATCAGACCCTGGTAACCGTCTTGAAACAAAATACTTGTCAAGCCGAATTAAACGAGCTGAAACTCGATGGGGTTGCATCGTTTCATTACTGACTTCCTTTGGCCACCTTTTAGCTACATCATCAGACCCTGGTTACCATTGAAAGATAAACTACTGGTCAAGAGGATTGAAACGAGCCCGAACTCAATGAGGTTGTTTAGTTTCATTGCGAAGTTCCTATGGCCACCTTATAGCTCCATCATCCGATCAAACCCTGGTAACCATCTAAAAACAAAGTACTCGTCAAGGCGAATAAAACGAGCTGAAACTCGATGGGGTTGCGTAGTTTTCATTAGGGTGTTCCTTTTACCACATTCCAGCTCCATCACCAGACCCTGGTTACCATTGAAAGACAAACTACTCATCAAGACGATCCAAACGAGCCCGAACTCGATGAGTTTGTGTCGTTTCATTGCGAAGTTCCTATAGCCACCTTCCAGCTCTATTATCAGATCAGACCCTGGTAACCATTTCAAAACAAAGTATTCGTTAAGACGAACCAAACGAGCCAAAACTCGATGGGGTTGCGTCGTTTCATTACTGAGTTCCTATGACCACATTCCAACTTCATCACCATACCCTGGTTACCATTGAAAGACAAACTTACTCGTCTAGAGGACTCAAACGGGCCCAAAATCCTTCCTTTGGCTACCTTCTAGCTCCTCCATCAAATCAGCACCATGTAATCATAATATTGCATTGTCACGAGATTTACTATTATTTTGGATCAAATTTAATTTGCAAGATTTGATGACAAATATCGAGACAGGTGAAACAAAATAAAAGCTTGTAAAAAGTGAGTTGACACATCCAGCGCAATGAAGTAAGTTATCGCAATTGCGCGGGCCTACTACTTAGCTTTATTTTGTCGGTTTTTTGTCACAGAGTACACGCGCATCGTATAAAAATTTACTCTCATCAAGAAGTTATAGCTTTAAAATACAAAAGTTATTTTGAGTCCTTATTTTCTATATTTATTTTTATTTATTTAATGTTAATATACATTAATTAACAGTTATTGCTGTTATGACTCACTTAATCAATCAGGTGCATTCTAATAATGACATAATTATATGAACTCAAAAATGATGATCACGCTGGCGAAATGGTACGCGCTGTTGTATATTAAGCGGGAGATCCCGGGTTCAATCCCCGGCAGAGTAAATTTTCTTTCTCTGATCTGCTTTGGTGGGAGTCTTTGGTAGTGGCTAGTTACCACCCTATCGGCGAAGACGTGCCGCCAAGCGATTGAGCGTTTTGCTACAATGCAGTGTAGAAACCGATTAGAGGGATAGGTTTAATATAGCTGCCAACCGAATACAATAAAATAACTTACGTACGGGAAGCGTGGAAGCCGTGGAGCGGGAAAATCACCTGAGCCAGTCGCGATTATGATTTATTAGTGTTCTTTAATACTTTGCGTGATTTTGGTACAGCTACATAAGACATGTCCCATTCTTGCTTTTTCATTCCGTTGACCATTTTACAGGTTACCTTTGAAGATAATTATATCTAGGTACCTTTCTACACCTATTATTCCACTATGTTATACTTGTACGGGTACATTGATTCATTCACTGCAAATGTAACTTTGTAATCCTATATATTTATATGGGATTACAAAGTTATTTATGCAGTTGGCGTATCTAGAAAACTGGACCGAAATTGCAAAATATTTGAATTTTTCCTTGGTTTATATACTAAACACTAATGGTATTCTAAATTTGAAGCTTTTATGTCTGCTAGAAGTGCCTTAGAGTTTTGATGATCGGTCAGTCAGTGAGTGACAAAATTCGAAACTTTGACTAATTATAATTCTTAAACTACTGGTTCAAATTGAATGAAATTTGAAATATACCGTGTTTATACAATGCCTGCTTGGGTATTGAAAATTCAGACTTCTAGTTTTATCCACAACGAAGTTATAGGGGGTCGAAAATGGCCTGAGTTGCTTTGAGAAAAGATAGTACGGCCGTGCCACTTTTTTTTTTTTTGCTCGACTTGGCGGAGGCACTGCCGTGCCTCCAGATAACTTATATTACGAAGGTAACAATCGTGAATAATATCTAAATTACGGAAAACATTACTAAGAGTTATTTTGCCGTAAAACATAAACCTTGACATATTCATATCGCATTAGCTGAAAGTATATTAAAATACCAATAGGAACTGAACTGGCTTATTGAAACGATAAAAAGAGAAAAACTATTATTATATTAAATGGTTGTTTTTGTAATAATTATATAGGTATATATGTATATACTTTACTTAGCATCGAATAAAATGGAACTAAACTGAACTGAATCAGTCTGTAAACGTCCCACTGCTGGGCTAAGGCCTCTCCTCCATATTTTTTTTCTTTTTTTTTTTAATTGAAAATTTGAGTGCGTTTGACCTCAATCTTGTCTGATGGTAAACAACGATGAAGTCTAAGGTGAAGCACGCAAACTCAAATAATGCCTGTTCACTCTTGCCTTAAAAATCCCTAGGTTATACGCATCGGGAAACAGTGACGCAGGAAGAGAATTCCATTCCTTTGCAGTTCTAATAATGAAAGATGATGCGAACCGCGAGGTACGAACCGGAGGGATGTCGACCACGTATGGATGGAACCCCTGCCCACGTCGAGTTGTCCGATGGTGGAATGGTGCTGGGGGAATTAATTGATGCAATTCCTGCGCACACTCACCGAAATGTAACCTGTAGAAAACACACAGACTAGCAACCAGTCGGCGATGTTCGAGGCTCTGGAGCTGTCTTGAAGTAATATAGGAGAAGGGTTGAAGCTTAATCCACTACGCTGTTCCATTGCGGGTTGGCTGATAATGTCCCTAACACGAGTAACTATTGTTACCTGGTGTCTATGATAAAAACCGGGACCGATGCGTGCTCTCCGAGGCACGGTGAGGAGACCCATAAGGACATACACGCAGACCGGAAACAAATATTTATACAAATACAAATACAAATATCTGTTCCGAGCTGGAATCGAACCCGCGACCGCCAGCGTTGAGGCGACTACTTGCATCGTTACAGCAGAGAGGTCGTCGTCAATTTTTTTATTAAAAATTTTTTTTCGATGACTAACTTAAATTTTTAATTTCGCAACAACGAAAATTGTTAATAAAAAACTGATAAATATATTTTTATTTTTTATTTTGCAACGGGGATTTATTCTGAAGTCTTTCAAGTATTGCTCTAAGAAAGGAAAAAAATCTCAAGCAGAAAAAAATATTAATTAACTATTTCATAACTAATTGAAAAATTGTGATTTAAATTTTTTTCAGGCGGATTATCTTTCATTTATCTAACTAGTAAGCCCCTGATTTTTTTTTAATTTCATTTAATGTGTAAATAACAAAAATATTATATAATTTAATGTTAAAATAATTTTTATTAATAAAGTATCCAAAAAAAAAGGCGTGACTTACGCAAGCTAGAGTGTACCTATTAAAGGTCTGAAACGTCAAGTAATAATTATTTTGTTTTTTTTTTACTTTTTTCTTATTTCTTGCAAGAATTGAATAATACAAATATATTTAAAAATTAAATAAAATACTATACTAAAAATAATTAAAATACTTACTAAAATAATCTGAGAGTAATTTTGGCTCTATCAATACATTCGGCCGGCTGGTCGAGTGGTCAGGCAACTGGCACTTTACGCAGCGGTCGCGGGTTCGAATCCCGCCAGGTGCAGATAATTTGTGTGACGAATATAGATGTCTGCACGGGGTCATGGATGTGTATTTATGTATATATGTATTTATATTAATCTATTACATTTATTTCCGTTCCTAGTACCCGTAACACAAGTTCTTACGAACTTAGCACGGGGCTGTGTTGTGTGGTGTGATTTTTGGTTGATATTTATTTATTTATTTATTATTTACATTCACGAAAAATCTACATAGAGTAATATTTAAAATAACTAGCAACTTTAATATTCTCATTTAACTTGTCCGCGGATAGCTTTCACTTTAATATGTAAGTGATGTTCCGTAGCTTATATCAAATATCTAAACACAAAATATTACATACAAAATATAATATTGAATCGAAAATTTCACAACAATCCAGTTGCAATTTGAAAACGGTACTTATCGACCGCATTAGATGATTTGGCACATCTTATCAAGCACGTACCGAAAACATGTACCGAAATTCAAGACGCCATATCATTCAAATGTCATTCAGTCAAATGAAAGGCATATATTCACCGTCATCTACTGAAATTAGGGTTTAGGCTTCATATCTTTCATAGTAGGTACAACAATATCTATTATGCTATTATTGTGCTTTACCTGTTTTGTTAAAAATATTTCTATAAAAAGAGTTTAATGTCCTTATTTCGTTTATTGTCTTAAGATAATAATATAAATTATTAATTAATTTTATTACACGGTATAAATTATTACTTTACATTACATTACAACCATTTCAGCGATGACATTGATGACACAATGAATTTAGCATTAATTTATTCTTCCCTTTTAGTTCACTCACGCCGTCATTCAAATGACAACAACTTTTGTTTGATTGAACCGACTTAATGAAATAAAGACTAATTGTTACATTTAAAATTAATCTTGAATATGCTTTGAAAAAGAAAAATATGTGCTGATTTATGTGCAGTTGTCGTCAGACGTTATGGTAAAAGATAGACAAAAACCTTCTTTTTCGATGTTAGTGAACTTAATAATAGTTGTAAGAAATATCCGCAAATATTATATAAACTCTGTTACAGCCATAAAATTTATAAATGAGAGTAATGGCATGCGATTAAGTGTGTGTTAGTTGATTGCTATTGATCTTCTACCTTGTTTATACATTTGAATGTGAACCGACTGGACGGTACATGTAAAATCGATAGATTAGGGTCGTAAAGCGTAGACATAGTATACAGATAAACGTTTTATATAAAGGTCACTTAATACTGTATTTACACATGCTATTAAAGTTGTAGGAATTTACGTGTTGTTATTACTTATTGCTTTAAGTGAGGAAATATTTAAAGTTCTTGGATCAAATCATTTCAAATATGGTTCTAGCCAACAGTATACATTATATGATATAATAAGAGTTTGATTTCACAGTCTACTTTGAAAGATCGTTTTAATTAACTTCTAATTACGTTATTTTTCCGTTAGCGACATATTTCATAGCGAGTGGCTCGACTGTTTAATTATAATCAACATATTTATATTTACTAAAACTTACTATAACTGTAACACTTCCAAGATAAACTAGAAAAGTAAGACTCATAGAAATATGCTTGTCCATTTTAATAAAAGGTCCATAAGAACCTTAATTTATAAAAATAATTTTATAAATTATTTCAGCGTCTAAAATAAATTAGCTTCTTATAATATTCATTGTAGTTAATCGAAAATACTTTAGTATGTGACGCTAAGACAGGGAAATAATTAAAGAGTGTTTTGTACACTAAATTTTCAGATTGAAAAAAGAGGTGTCGAACAAAATCCTCATGAAATGAAGGTCTACTGGGAAAGGTCAATACAACGATCATATTAAGATAATGACAGATCTCAATCTTGTATCATTTCAACGATGACATTGATGACACAATGAATTTAGCATTAATTTATTCTTCCCTTTTACGAGTAGTTCACTCACGCCGTCATTCAAATGACAACAACTTTTGATTGAGTGAACCGACTTAATGAAATAAAGACTAATTGTTACATTTAAAATTAATCTTGAATATGCTTTTGATTTTCTTGCTTATTTTTGATATATCATATATAGTAATAATTTATCAAAAAAGAAAAAAAGGAGAAAAATATGTGCTGATTTATGTGCAGTTGTAATTATAATTTGTAGATATGTAAAAGCTAAAACTTTTAAGGTAGGTAGTCTAGAGCATGCAGCCAAGGCTAGATCAAATAGATAAAGATTTATTTTATGATGTACAACTGTAACATTAATTTAATTTTATCTTTACTCGTAATTGTGATGACTCATATAGATTAAGATTCGTCATATTTATGTTCATAAAATAATATTTGACAAATCCTGAAAATTGCCAGTGCGCTGTCAAGCAAGGAATTGAATTCTCGCGTAATATACTCGTGTAATTCTAATTGCTCCGACTCTTAAGTTAAGAGGTTCCTATAGACGTGCATAAGCGAAGTTCCCTTTGATAATAATTACTGTAATTTGCATGTAAATGAGTTTTCCTAAACCAACCTCAGTAAACGTAACTACAGATTTCTAGCCGGGAAATACAAATACATTATAAAATTGTGTTTTAAAAAAATAAAATAAAAAAGAAAGAAAATTTATGATGATTTTATGAAGTCTCTTTTAAGCATTAGTCATAACATGAGTCCGTTATAAAGAAAAAAAAAAAAAAAAAAGAAATGTAATAAGGACTAGGCATTAATATTACAGACGTCATTTTGACTAAGAAGTGGAACTAAAAAAATATAAAATAAATGTGATAATAATTTTGTATTTTATATGATGAATGTTCTAAAAATATTTTCAATGGCGTTTTAAAATATATATAATTTTATAGGTTATAATAGATATTTCATGTGCTGTTTACTGAGGTAGCTATGACAAAAAAAAAAAACGTACACTAGCGAGCGACTATAGCTATGATTCCAACAGTGAGAAAGCTGTAAACCTACATTAACTGTCTAACAAGAGCTATTATTTACATTCCTTTATGCAGCTACCCAATCATGCGTCAGTGCTTTCTCTAGGACAAATAAAATAAATAAATATGCTTAACACACATACACGGTCCTCCCTAAGGTAGGCAACTTAATGCCTGTGTTTTAGGTTACAGCCGACTGATTTACATTTTTTTTAAATACATATACATATAAATGATACATATATAAATAGAAATGTATTACACCCAGACTCGGGTGGGAATCGAACCCACAACTCTGGAGCAGAAAGCAGGGTCACTGCCAACTGCGCCAACGGGCCAATCATAATCGTATGTTGTGTAAAAGTTTATAAGCGGCGATGATCATTCAACATTGGGAAAAATCCATGCGCATTTGCTAATTAATTAATTGAAAATAAATATTGTAATATAAATATTAAAATGAACAAAAAACTAAATATACCAGTACTAACTTTTTGAAAGATGCTTCAAAGACTAAATTGTTCAAGTAATATGTCTGTATAATTATGTTGTGAACAAGGAATTTCTATCATAACTGGAACGCTCACTTAATACAATTGTATATTCAAATATGCACCTTGAGACATTTGACATAAGGTTGCCATTAGCTTATAACATGTAAAGTGAAAAATCGTTCCGAGCATTTCGTTGACAACCGGTATTTTGTCTCTTTCTTACAAGAGTTGCCTTGAATCCATGGTAGAAAGAGATGCAATCCCGGCTGTAGGAACGGTTTTGGAGTGCATGTGAGCCTTCCAGTTTGTATATAAATTCCTTGGTTGTGAATGTTAATCACACAGATTAATTATGCAAGAAAATGAGTGGAGGAAGGAAAGTTCGTACCAAAATAATGTTCGTCGAAATATATTAAACAAGGTTTGTTTACTTTGACATGTGGAATGGTCTAGAAATTTTAAATTTTAGATGTAAATAAACACAATTGCGTTGTTTGAAGTAAGGCAAGTATTTTAATATAAATTCTTTTAGGTGTAAAATAATATATCTGATAAATGCTTTAAATATATTAAGATTATTATTATAAATGTGAGTAGTGATGGCTTTCACGTTGAATCGGTATAAATTTCATTATTTATGATCCAGATGCTGATATGATGCTTCACTCGGTTCATAAATTTTATCAATAGCAGAAACAATAATTTGAAAAGCATTTGGTGATTTTTTTATTAAATACGTCAAATGAAACTTTAACTGTTACGCTTTGTTTTTTTTTTTAATTATATCCTAGCTGACCTGACAAACTTTGTCCTGTCTTAGCAATGAAAAAAAAAAAAAAAAAAACAAAAAAAAAACGTGTTAATTGTCAAACGAGAGAAGTTTTGATAGTTATAAGTATTCTGAAATTTTACAATTGTGCCCAATTATCATTTTTTTAACCCTTAAGAATCGTCTACAATGCATTAGAAAAAAAAAGATGAAAGAATCTATAAAGTTGCTATCAAGTTACGGTATGACCAAGGGAAATATCCAATATAGCATACCGCGTTCAACAATTTCTTGCTTTAGCGTTGCTTTTTCTGAACTGATTATTAGATACGTCAACTAACTAAACTATTTGTTGCGATGAATTATATGTATAACAAAATTTTATCGGCGTAACTCAATTTTGTAATATACTAATTTGTCTGAGGTTAAATAATTCATTCAAAGACCGTTACATTCAAACAGAATTTGTGTAAATAGATTATGGATGAAACGGGATACAGTTACATGATTCGCTAAGCCGTATAATTAGCGAACTACTGAAATATGCAGTTTGTTTTTGCTATTTTAATACGATAACGATTTAAATTGCTGATTAACGTTAATGTTTAATATTACTAGTTTATAAATTATATGTGAAATATAAAACTGTTTGTCGAAATTTATGTATAGCGTCATGTGACGGTGATGGAAAATAATACATTTTTTTTATTCGTTTAATGTTTGGTTCACTTATGTTTAATGGGAACGTAAGGTCTGACGAGCAAATTTGTTAAGCAAACTTAAACGTTTACATAACGCCTCTGGCATGTTTTATCATTAAACTTTTCGCAAACGATATAATGCAACAAGTTCAATTATTTAACATTGTGATCGTAGCATTAATCGTGATCTTGATCTGTGAAACCATTTACGAAAGCACACCATATGGCTCCCATACACTAAACATGAAATATAAATTAATTTATTTTATGAGATAACTTATATTTCCAGTTGCCATTTTGTTCTAAATGACTCGTTACTATTCATATCAGAACACGGGTATACTTATAATATTTTTTTTTATTACGTCATAAGCTGTCATTTCATAATACTATTATAATTTTTTTAACAAAAATATATACGTTTTTTTATATATTTTAGGACAGTATATTCGTGGAAATGACCCATATGATAGTACCTAAATGCTGTTTACCGCACAAAGCTCTTTCTTTATACTACTTTTGTATTCATTTTTTGGCAAAAAATAGCGTTTCGCGAGAAAAAGTATATTTTCTTTCTGTTTTGTGATAACATAAAATCTTCTCCACTTTATGCAATGTAAAGTTCTTGTTTATTCAGTGTTACCACTAAATTTAAATTAGCTTTAGCTATTAAATTGCAACAAATAAACTATATTCAGACTGAAATATTTATACGAACTTATATTATCTGTAGGTCTATGATATAGATGACGTAGGTACTTTGTAATTATTGTTTTGTCTGGTATCGAAATCGTTTCACTGGATTTGTATTTAATATTGTAGAAATTTGATGAAACTGTGTTTTTTTTACTATAATCTGTCGTTAACAAATCAAAAAAATTAACTCTAGATCTAAGAAAAAGTGTTCAAAAACAATGATCAGAAGAAGAAAGTAATGACGATAAAATTTTAAAATACTTCGTTATTCTTTCCTGTAATCGTTTAAAATCGTTCATTCCGTAGTACGTTTGACATTCAAAAAGACGATCGTAACTAGGTTCGTCATAAAGTGCATTCGTGACTAGCTTACTATGTGTATAGTGATGTAATCAACGTGGGATGAAACTGTCTGAAACATACTTTTAGAAGTAGTTTCTACGTGTCTTGGTTTAAAAAAATTATATATATATATATATATATATATTTTATCATTTATACTTTAAGTTATAGTGTTTTTTGAAAAGGTTTATTATTTAAAGTTAAGGGATATGGGAACGCGGTTGAGCTCTTAAAAATTATTAGTAATAATGGATTGCAATTGCTGAAGATCACAGTTAACACGACGAAAATAGCATAATTTATCCCAAAAAAATTACCCACTTATTTTTTAGTTGCTTATGAATTCAGGTATAGTAAACACAGTATAATTCTTTTCAGCAAGATGATAAAATAATCAGCAGCACAGCAACATTTTATTGCAAGTTTACCAACGACTTTTTCTCAAAGCACTCACTAATTGCTCCAAAGGCAGTAAATCACAATGACCACAAAAAGTAATTTTATAACATTGTAATTATGGTAGAAGTATCTCGTTTACTTTGCAACGACTAAAAACATGGCACTTCGAAGCCAGTGGTCTCGACGAAGGAACGTGAGCGAAAAGCAAATTGCTTCCTGCACTCGGAAAAGTTAATCAGATTCTGGACATCTTAATTACTTTTTTCGCTACGGAAATATTTCTTCGCTCCTTTTCCGTCGATCTTTACCATCAATATATTAGTAATTACTAAATAAGAGAACTATAATAAAACGACATGTGTGTGCTCAGATTAAGCTGGGTGGGTGTGCACACAGTGAAACACACATTTTCATTTTCACACATTTGCGTATGCTTATAGCACATACACATCATATATTTCCATCAAATCATCAGGTAAATTATACAAAAACATACACGTATAATATAATGTATTTTTATATTACGATACCGCATCCATGCGCAAGTTACTTCTTTTTCGACGGTTTAAGTGTTAACACATTTTCCTTATTTTTCTTTTCAAAATTGATGGTCTAAAGTTAACAGACTCTTTTAACATTCCGTTGAGTTCGTTCTTTATTTTAACACTTTATAAAAGTTTTATTTTAAATTTAACAACTTTTTCTTAATTAATAAAAATATTTTCTGAATTGTAAGATAGATATTAAATATTAAAGTGATTGTATTATAAAGAGCCGGAATTACCCAGTAGCTAAAACCTGAATAGGTAGCATAGGGTCGCAGATTAATAACCGGGATGGTACTTTACTTCTCTTTAAAATTCTTGTCGTGAACGGTGGTGATGTAAAATATCGCTTGGAAACCTAAATAGTGGTGGGAGAATTAGATAGTAAATATAGTCCGCGCGCGAGCTCCGAGGAATCGGTGGTTGAGAAAGCGGGCGGTGTGCACCGCCCCCGATCGTCGCGTCGCTTCATACCCCGCACTCTCCCTAGTAGTGGGAGACGACCTTGACGAGAGATCGCGCTTATCGCGTCTTTTTTAATTAAGAAATATTAATACATTTATATATTTTTGACTTTATTTCTTAAGGCCTATAAGCATAAATTTACTAGATATCATTATAATATACTCTTTAGTCTCTAACATCTACAAACTATTAATTAATAAATTGAGTTTGCCAAACAAGTTTCACTTCTGACATGTGTACCTACTCCGTACACACGAGATTTTTTTTTATTTTTTTTAAAATTTCTTCTTTGTGGCTACAGTTTTAGTTAAGATTATTAATTTAATATTTTCGTGTTAATATTGTTTGACTAATAACAAGTATTTGTAGTTGTAACTCATAATATCACCAAGGGATAGCATATTAAATTGAAACTTATGTACGAAAGATGAAAAATGATTTTTGTGATATTTTCACTAGACTACTACTACTTCTATAACTATTTTGAATTTAAAATTATAATACGCCATAATAGATTTGAAGATCGATTTTAGTTTGGACCTAAAGCCGATTTCTGGTTATTAATGTGATGCTATAGTTATCAAAAATTTTTATGTTAAATAGATACTCTGATATGTTAAAACTCCTAACTATTATGGACTTGAATATTACTAGAAATGTAGATGTTTGCATAAAATCCGAGGTCAATGTCATAAATCCATCAATATTCGACGTTACAATAATTAATAGCTTTACGACCGATACCGGTTGAACCAGTGCCGTTGTCCTCTAAGCGATGATTACTAAAGTGAATTATGTTCCTCGTTTAAAAATTTATTAATATTAATTACATGTTTATTAATTATTTATTAAAATTATATCACAATAAAAAGGATATAAATTTTTTATTTATTTATTTTAACTAAGCACCCTCTTAAAATAAAAATGAATAGGAATAAATATTAAATTGTAATGCTTCGGTTTTTGATTTGTCAAGTGTATTGTTCTTTACTGAAATATTTAAAACTAGCTTTCCGACCGCGGCTTTGCCCGCGTGGAATTCGGTTATATCACGCGACATGGTAAGCGCGCCGCCGCCGCCGCCGCCGCTCCGCGCCTCGCCTACCGCCCGATACGCCACCCCCCCTTTCCCCGTGCACGCTTTTTTTGTCTTTGTCTTAAACAATTGAACAATCTTACATGATTTTATGTTTGACAATAAGGAACTTGCATACAATCTTTCGTCCCCTATTTCAACCTCTTCTATTCGCGATATATACACTTATTTTCGCGATAAAAAGAATCCTATGTCCTTTCCCAAGCTTAGTTCTATCTTCATTCCAAATTTCATCAAAATCGGTTCAGTGGTTTAGGCGTAAACCGTAACAGACAGACAGACAGAGTTACTTTCGCATTTATATGTTAGTAGGGATGTATTATTTTTTAAAGAAAGAAAGAAAAATTCGTTTTACAAAAAAAAAATTTAGTAACATTTCCTTATTAGCCCAAATTATTAGATATTTTCACGTAGGAAAAAAACTTGCACAGTGAACATAGCTCATTGTTTCATAAGTATATAAAATACTCTTATCGCTTTGACCCACTCCTGAAAATAAGACCAATTATAATAAACAAAAATAGTAACCTTATTTCGTTAAAAAAAAATTCGTGTTCTTTTTATAAAACCATTTTTTATTGTATTCGGAAAAACAAATAAAAAAAATTAATTTATTTTGACTAGTCGCACCACTAACACTCCAAAAGGGAATTACTAATTATTCTACCATAATTACTAACAATAGTGCAAAATTATTCATTTTGTTGAGTTCAAACACAATATTTAATAAACAATTCAGCACTTTTCACATTTTCCATTCAAAGCGTTTGTATTTACTTTTCAGATGTTATTTATATTCCAATAAATTACGTGCTCGTTTCTATTAAAAATATATGATAAGGGAAATGTTGTATTTCATACAATATTGATATTTGGAAAATGAAAAAAAAAAGTTACAAAATTCGGGAAAAATTTAATGAACTCTTGTTGGATTTCACTTTACAAAATCAAACGAAATTTTTATTTGGAACTGACAATATCTCATCTGATCAATATTTTAAAAATAATATTAGTTATTTGCTGAATTTCTGATACTGTGACCAACCCAGTATTATTTTTTTGACGTTATAACGTCTTATAAATTGGTGAACGCCGGCTGCACGCACGAAAAAGCATGACTCATTCTCACGTTTCGCAAGCTAGAGCGGCTTTAGCGTTCGGTTTGTGACGCATCTATCACTCTTCCACTCCATCGGTAGATGCGTCCGAGTAGAAAAGAAAAAATATTTGTATTACCGAGTGCAATAAATGTTAATTAACTAAAGTATAAATGAAGGAGTTAATTAAAAATTGTAATTTTCAATTAACTCCTTCTTTGTATTATATAAAATAACGATAATTCAGTGATAATAATTCGATTCTTAAAAGTATGCAAATTTCATCAGTGTTTTCTTATCGTAATGCGTTATCACGTAAAATTATCGTCCGTAAACCGACTTTACAGACAACCAATTTTTTTTTTACTTTACAAAATAAACCTTAAAATGTCATTTTGTAATAATAAAAATGGTACATACTATTATATGTATATACTTTTTGACGATGTTTTCTATTATTTAGATTAGTTACATAGCCTGTAGTCGCAACGTTCTCGTGCTATGTACCCATTTTATATAAAACTAGCTGTGCCCCGCAGTTTCATCCGCGTTAATTTGAGGAAAAAGCGTACTTAAATATTTTAAACCATTACTCTGAGAGTGCCCGCATTGTTGGTCGAGTGATCGTAAGCGCTACTGCCGAGCAAGGAGTCTCAGGTTCGATTCCTGGGTCGGTCGACGTTTTAATTTTTTTTTTAATATCAGCAAATAGCACGGAGTCTGGAATGGTGCCCCGTGTATGGCAATAGGCTCGCTCCTTATTACATGGGGCTCATAACTGGCGAAAAGTGAGTGTTATAAATGAAGGCGATTATGAAGAATAATAAAGGGCGCAACGGAAGCTCTCAAAAAGATAATTTTTTCCCGCTTTTGTAACGTTTATTATTATTGCTCAACCCCTTTTTGTCGCAGCGTGATGCTATATAGCCTTCCCTGATAAATGGACTAATACAAAAATACTTTTTCAATTCGAACCAGTAGTTCTTGAGATGAGCGCGTTCAAACAAACTCTTCAGTTTTATAATATTATATAATAGTATAGATAAAATGTGTGCTAAAACAAAAGGTCAAGTACCACGAGTCTCAAAGATTAAAAATGTTAAGTGAAGTTAATACATTATCATGGATGTAAAACCACACAACCAGGATTGTATAGAAAAAACATAACAAATCTGCAAATATAAATTCTATCAAATCCACACAAGAAATTAATTAGAAGTTGCGTTAGTAAAGTTATTCCAAGGCACATACTAATTAGTTTACATACTAAGAGAACATTAACATAATATTTCATTAAGTACACAGAGAACTTTATAGGAGGTCTTTATAAGTAAGTACAAGTGTATAGATATTATTCAGTTTTAATTATGAAGCTTGCCATAAATGTTAAGATTAAAAAGTAAAAAAAAAAAACATAGTTAAAGCTGATTCGGTTTTTGATAGTATACACTAATAATTACCCACGACATCCTTGGAATGGCTTGGAATTTTACTTTCGCTTATCACCTCGTATTAGGTAGCCTAGGAAATAGGTTTTAAAGTATACTTATACTTTTGTATGAAATGATACAGTAGTTAATAATAGTAGTTTGGTAATAACAGTAGTTTGCACGCAAAAGCGTAACAATTACAGACAGATAGGGTTACTAAGACATTAGTTTAAAAATAAACTATAACGGCCGATTTCACTATTAGTATTTGAAACCAAGTTTAGTAAAACTTCGTTAAACGGATTTCCCCAGCTATAACTCGATCGTGTTCACGAAAACGAAGTTTCGTGAATCACAAAAAACCACAACTCTGCACGATTGACCACGGCTTCGCTCTACGGACTATTGCTGGACCGGCTCCACTGTTGGGACATATATTATCTTGTGTTTTTTGGGAATGTCAAAATTGAAAACGGGCCCAACGTTCACCACTAGCGAAAAAACGACTCTCCTTGAATAAAATAAAACATTTTTAAATTATTGAGTCCGAAGACAGACACCGTGAGAAAGAAGCGCAAAACTGAAGAATAATTTATGAATTAAAATCGCCAGCGAACCTCATCGGTTTCAAAAGCTAGTGACTCAATTTTTCTTTCTTTCAATCTTTGAACTATGACATGCTTATCACAAAATTATAAACACGAGTATTTGTGTTTAGGTTAGAAGCTCCAAAAAAAAAACTAGTTTACAGAGTTAAACGCCAAAATCGGCCATTTAGAATTTAAACTAAGTTATTCTCTAACTGCGCTTATTTTATGTTGGATAAATGCAATTTGGAGCTCTAAATTCCGTTGAACGCATAAACCGAGTTTATGTCGAACTAATCACGTTTATTTTCAACGGTGAAATCGGCCCTAAGCTGACATACCGTACATCCATTATGGATGTAGCATTCGCGAAGTGGTCACAGCAACTGACTGATGCGCTAGCGGTTGTGGGTTCAATCACCGTATATGACAAACAGTTGTATAGGTCATTCAGATGTTTTTTGTGGTCTAGGCGTTGGTACATGTATATTGTATGTGTCCAAATATAATTGTAATAATCTAAGAAGAATAATGAATAAAGCAGAATTGATTTTTATCGCAGACTAATAAGTTTTAAAATGTACGAAAAAAATATATGACAGGTAAACTCGTTGTCTTAATTTCGATCTCTAGTGCTATCTTCTTTTCTTAGCATAGACACAGTAGAGATTTTTGAAATGACATTTTAAAAGTGCTTGTGGTGATAACTTATTGCCATCCGCTCTTGTCATGTACAATTCTTTTAAATTATTTATTTTGTCTTACTACTTTTATCTTTATAATGTATATGTGCTAAAAATTTAAAAAATCTGATAGTATTTTTTGTTTTATAGTTAATTACAATTTTCACATATCAAATTTCATGTAATAATATTAATTATTTTCTAGATTTAGCAGTATTCTGTCATTTAATAAATAAATAAGTAGATGTTTTATAGATATTGGCCCCCAATAGGATGGAATCTCGGAATGTATTGGGGGTTTAGAAAAACACAAAACACAAGCATAAACTTTATTGTGAGCTGAGATCAAGTCCTACAACTAGCTTAAGAGAAGGTTTCTGTGATCAATACTCTAAATCGTCATCAAATGTTTTGTGTACCAATCGGTTGTGACTCTTAAGTAAATTCATGAAGCGTTTAGAGACATCTATCTCGCCACACACGAACTGACGTATCTTACATCGCTCTATCAAAGTTATTCGAGCGATAGAACATAATATATACAAGAACCCGACAACAACTGTTGGGGGACAGTAGACCACCAGACACAAAACCCGTCTGGTCCGAGGATCCTCCCTTTTCAATGGTGGATGAGGAACTCTACACCCTATTCCTCATTCCCTCAAAAGTGTATATATTGAAAGTAAATATTTAATTATTTAATAGTATTATTGTCTATTATCATTCACAGTAGCAAGTGAGCACTTAAGTGCTTATCTATCTCATGTAAGGAGCCTACGTGCGAATATATATATTATGTATACCCATTAATAAAGTTGGAGCGTCTGTCAATCAATCAGTGTTAAGTTTTATTACTTAGTTACACACACGTTGTCACAGATAATTATACCGATTTCATTAAATTAGATCTTCATTAATGAATACCATCTCTAATGTGGCGACAATTCTTGTGTAGTGGTGTGAAGTTTTCATCAATGTCGATGGTCGCGGGTTCAATTCCCGATCGAAGAGTATATTCGTTCCTAATCAGGATGTTTGCCTTCTAGTTTGTGACAACATCATTTCTCGTTGAGAACGTAAATCCCTCTGTTCCGGTTGTTATCATATACCAGTATACCGGTATTTATATACGTGATAGAACTCGTTACTCTTGGTAAATAAACTATCCGCCAACCCGCAATGGAGCAATAATCTATATAAAAAAGCCTGTGCATAAATATATAATATTCTGATGTAATCGCTTAGTAAGTTCACTGTAACTCTAATTTTATTCTTGACGTTCAATTGGAATGCGAACGAACTTTCACAGTCTGATTCCAAGCAGACTGAACATACAATTCAAATGGCCTTTTGATTGTGCGATGTGCTAACAGAAAACGAATGTAATGTAAACTAGTCGTTGTTATTGGCACTAAATTTACGATTTAGATTTTAAAACCAACTTGTGTCCGATGAAAGATCTTTTGACGGATGTAAACATACTAACTACTTTAGATTGTTTGTAAAATACAGGATAACGTTACACACTTAGCATTCGTTATTTTTTTAACCATTGAAATAAACGAAATAATAAATGTGTACTCTTTGAAAAATATACGTATATAGGTATCTACGTATTATCTTCGGAGCTTATCCTAGCTTTTTCTACAAGTGTTTTAGATATTTGATTTGATTTTATATAATAGTGAATGTTTACTTCAATTTTACTATAAACAAGAGATAATAGAGACGTCACGGGGTTCGGGATTAACCCAAGCGGTCATACCTTTGATTGACGATTGAGGATTGACGTATTACGTTGTTCAAAATAAATAATAATAATAATAACCATGCGACCTTGGCTCGACAATACCAAGAGGCGATAGAGCGGAAAACGCTTCCGAACCTCTTCACTACTGGGATCACTCACCTAGCTCCTAAGTCCACCAACACCGCGGATCCTACTAACTACCGCCCCATAACGTGTCTGACTTCCATCTTCAAGACACTGACATCCGTTCTGAGCTGCAAGATCTCTCGTCATATTGACGAATTTAACATCTTGTCTGCAGCTCAGAACGGATGCCGTGGAGGCGGCCGCGGCACAAAGGAGCTCCTTATCATTGACTCTGTTGCGGGCCAGCTTGTCAAACGCAACCGTCGGAACTTCTCTGCTGCCTGGATCGACTACAAGAAGGCATTCGACTCGGTGCCTCATTCATGGCTTCTGAGGGTCCTCGAGCTGTACAAGATCGACAGTGCAGTTCGAGACTTCCTCGAAGTATGCATGGGGCAATGGAGTACGATCCTTTGTCTCCAGGGCGAGAGACTGACGACGGGTGTCGATGACCGTATCCGGATACGAAGGGGTATTTTCCAGGGTGATTGTTTGAGCCCACTTTGGTTTTGCTTGTCCTTGAACCCTTTAAGCACTCTGCTGGAGCGTTCGGGGACAGGCTTTCAGTTTCGGAGAGGAGGTACTAAAGTCTCCCACCTTCTCTACATGGATGACCTCAAGCTGCTGGCACCTAATCCTGCACGCCTTATGGAGTTGCTGAAAATCACTACTGAGTTCAGCGGCTCCATCAGGATGCAGCTTGGAGTGGATAAGTGTGCGGTCGTACATGTAGACAGGGGACAGGTGACGCAATCGGCTGAAATTAGCCTAGAGCTTTCGAACTTCAAGACCCTTTCCGAAGCTGAATCTTACCGGTATCTGGGCATGTCACAATGCATAGGGGTGCAGGAGGTGGATATGAAACAGGCGGTTTGCGAGGTCTTTTTTGGACGGCTGACAAAAGTTCTTCGGAGCTACTTGTCGGGCGCCAACAAGGTCCGAGCTTATAACGGCTGGGTCATGCCCACTCTCTTGTACACATTTGGCGTGTTCAGATGGACTCAGACCGAACTCGACGCCCTGGACAGAAGAGTCCGCACGACTATGACTTACCATCGCATGCATCACCCGAAATCGTCGGTCATGAGACTGTACATCCCACGGAAGTGTGGTGGCCGAGGCCTATTAAGCGCCAAGTCCATGCATAACCGTGAGGTGTGCAGCCTCAGGGCCTACTTTGAGACGAGGAGGGAGAGCGCTATGCATGGTGAAGTTATAGTATGTGACAAAGGTCTCACCCCGTTATCCCTGGCCAAAGAGGAATGGCGAAGACCGGTTGTACTTAGCACCTCTAACCGGGAGACCGTATGGATGGAGAAGGAGCTGCATGGACGGTTTTACAAGGCGCTCCACGCACCTCACGTGGATGTTAAGGCCTCCGTGCAGTGGCTGCGATTCGGGGACCTCTTTGGGGAAACCGAAGGTTTCCTAACAACTACCGGAAGCACATTCTGAAGGATGGCACTCCCGACTTCTGTCGAGCTTGTCGTCATCCCGGCGAGTCACTCAGACATGTGCTTTCGGGGTGTTCAGCGCTTGCCAACACTGAGTACTTGCACAGACATAATCAAGTGGCCAAAATTCTTCATCAAGAGCTTGCTCTAATGTATTGTCTTCTGGAACAGAGGGTGCCGTACTACCAGTACACACCGGCGCCAGTACTCGAACGCGACGGAGTCCGGCTCTACTGGGACCGGCCTATCGCCACGGACAGGACGATACTGGCGAACAAGCCTGATATCGTGGTGATGGATAGGGCACAGTCGAGGGTGTTTTTAGTGGACATTACCATCCCGCATGACGAGAACCTCGTGAAAGCCGAAACAGAGAAAAAACGTAAATATCTGGATCTGGCGCACGAGATTGTCGACATGTGGGGTGTTGATTCCACTGAAATCATCCCTATCGTTATATCTGCCAACGGTTTGATCCCGGTTAGCCCTGCTCACCATCTGAGGCAGCTGGGTATCCGTGACGGTTCGCTCGCAGCCAGGATGCAGAAGGCGGTATTACTCGACTCGGCTAGGATTGTCCGCCGATTTCTCAGCCTACAGCCCTAACCCCCGGCCGTTTGATCTCCCTGCCGGGGCGTAATCCTCCACCCGCTTATATTTATCTAAGTAAGTTTATGTAAATTTATTATACTCCTTATATAAGTATTGTATTAGGTATATTTATTTATATGTGTATATGTATATCTTGAACGGGTGGAGTGTAGCAATTAAATTAAAATAATAATAAATTCACGATAATAACTATTCTCTAGATATATTATATTATTTTTTATATCAAATCAATTTGTCACAAGTAATATATTTATTTATTTATTTCTTACTTACATTTAATATTACAGAGAGAACCCGATTTATTAGACATAGTAAAAGAAAAAAAAGAACAGGAAAAAAATAACATACCTACAATATAGAAATAAGAAATTAGCTAAACATGAACAATATAATAATGTATTAAATATAACTTCATGTATCTGTGAAACACGCATTACCATCACGCAAAGTTAGAGTAGTGTGTCACCTACTCTGTTCGAACTTTGTAATAAATAATAAATAAGAAAATGTAACAACCCTGCGGGTATGAAATAAAGCTATATTTCGTAAGACATCAAAGGCGTTGGACCACTGTAAGTCTTTACGCTGTGATGTCGTCGTAAAATTTTAAGCATCGTCGTCACTTTACAATCCATCCATTGCAAACCATAACATTGTGAATAATTAGTAATTGATTGGTGAACAAACAACTTGGACGTTAGGCTATTGTTAGATTTATAAGACGCAAACGAAGCAATTCTTTGTAACAAATATAAGATTTGTACCAGTCTACAACTTGAAGATTTGCAGATAGATAGATAAATAATAGATAATAAATAGATAGATAAATTCAAATAAATTATAAACTGACAATGTTGTTGACATTACGTGTCATATATCACGGTGACAGTGATAATTCACAATTTGTATTAGTCATCTATGAACTGAATAAAATGCAAAAAAAGATAGAAAGAAGAAAATGGATAAATTGCAGTTACCTGACTGGATCAAGAATATTAACTTAATTTAGGGTAAAATTGTAGATAAGTAGTAAGAGTCTAATGATTTACGTGACCTTGAACTCTTGTTTTATATGTTAGTACCTAGATAATATAATTCTTTGTCCGAGGGTTATATCTTTTGAATTGTGTATCTTGTTTGATAAGAATAAAAATGAAATTTTCTTGTATTGTTAGTTTTCGTCTTTCAAGATAACAGTGGAGCTGTATTACGGATTAAGCTTTTGTCCTTTTTTATACAACAGGAAGGCCTATGTCCACATATGATATATTTTCAGCGTGTTGAAGTACAATAATATACATAGTACTTATCTTATGTAAGTCGTCAATAGTTTTGTATTTGGAATAATTATAGAATGTGTTTATGATAAAAGATACCTATCCATTATAACATAAAAATTATTTTGCATTGTATTTCTAAAAATTATTATTAAGTAACAGTTTGCGGACATGAAATTTTTAAAGTACGAGTACGTACTCTCAACTTTCAAGATGTGCGCAGTAGCTTGTTAGCGAGTACGGCGAACAAGAAAATACTTTAACAAGTTGGTGAATCTCATTTGAAGTTAATTAGAGTTCGACGAACAATTAATGTATTCATAATTTATTATATTCTTATATTTTAACGAAGAAAAACAGAACTAGTCACTGTTTTAAGTTTATTTTACTATAACTCTCAATAGTACTCGTATTTTAACAAGAACTTTGTATAAATAGAAAAGTGGTTCGTTTTGAGTTGTTTATTCATGATCTTCAACTACGCAGTTGTATTAGAGGTTTGTTCTTATATTATTATTTTCTTATATCTCGTTCCTATCGGTATTGATCTGTATAATATAATTTGTGTTTATCTCTCCTTTCTAAACAGACAAACTTCAGGTTTATTGAATTGGTAAAAATGTCAAATCTTTACAATGCAACGTCATAATTGCGTACGGAATAAAAACTTTGCGTACGGATAAAATACTTGTCTAAATTTTTTTATCGTCAGAAAGTTGATCGCTGTTAACGGACAGTCACATTATTATTATGAATAATTTATGTTTAAAATATCGAAGTAATTTTTAAATATTCGCATCGTCTGGTTCTGAAACTCCCTGATAAGGACGCATGTCTAAAAGGTGATTGATTAGAGCTCCTAATTAATTCTTCGTTGACTGTTTATAAGGGATGATATTGCATAGTGACTTATTGCATAATTATGACTGTATTTGATTAATTTGTAATGTTTGTTTTATATTGATCAGAATATACATAATGAGAGATATGTTTTTGTATAATATGAATATTTTAATATTATTCTTGAATTATTTTAATTATTTCTTGAATATTTATTTCATTTATTACATAATCTTAACACTTTCTTAATTACATAGGTCACGTAGCTGCGGCCAGTTGTGCTCTGAGTTTAAATATTATAAATACTTATAAGGATGGTTTATAGTTTATTTGTATTATGCTAAGACCGTAATATTCATTTTAAACTAGACATTGTAGCAAGCTTTATAAAGTAATAGACAAGAAAAATCCATCAATACATACTATTTTCATGATAAAAATATCTATTATCTATTTAGGAAGAAAGCAAGCTATAAAATATAGAAACTGACGAGAAAAATTACAATTTTGCCATGTTATTTAGTTAAACAATTTTAAGATATTTTGATAGAAGTATTCTATTTACATATTAGTTGTATCTGGGATTGCGTTCGCGATTACACATTTTGAATTTCATACACTCTTCAAAGAAAACCATTTTGTATTTCGGAATAAAAAGTACTCAGTATGATCTAAAATCATACCAAGTTTCATTGAAATTAATTTAGTAGTTTCGGCGAAATGTATGGCCACGATACAGACAAACAAACAAACACACAGCCAAACAAACAGAATAAAAAAAATACAGTTTTTGCTTCAGTATCGATTATAGAATACCCTACAAAAAATATCGTCAATGTACACCATTATACTTGTTACAGGTTTATTGTAAGTACAGATAAAACATTAAGGTCAACTAAACCTCTATGAAAAGCAAAGGCCTCAAGTAAAGCTCCTACGATAGTAACGAGTATTAGGTACTGGTGATTAACAAGAAAGGCAGCTTGCTGGGCTCTTGTTGACTAGATAAACTTAATTATTTCAGCGTTCTATAAACGAAGATTGTATGCGGTCTTTTTGGTCAAAGTTACACTTCAAACTAGACAAATATAAAGAATTCATAATTTCCTGTAACGTAAAGCTTTATATTTAGTTCATGTGTAAAATTACAAAAAAAAAGAAGGAATAACTGTTATCATACGTACGTAATATATAATAACTCTTATTCATTTAACGATATCTTTTCATTAGGTACATAGAGTAGAACATGACTGAGTCATAACCTCTTCTTCTCTGTTCTGGACTTCTTTTGCTGTGTTCAAGTTTCAAACTTTAGATACTTCAAATTTATATTAAAACAAGACGACCCGCTCGATCTTACTCATGTTTATGGTTACTGCTGCGATTTTTTTTTCGTACTTTGATGTTTTTTAACTCATTATTTAATTGAAACGACTTGCAGTCATGGCTATTGGACGGGACTAACTAATCTCAACATTTTGTCATCTATATCGCTGGAACCTTAATGATCATTCGCACATTGAGAATTAAATATATTAACAATATGTGAGTCCGTTTGCAAATTAAATGGCCAATTTGACCAAATATTGACAAACAAACCTCTATCCGTCGCGAATGTAAGCTCAAGCTTATGCTGATGAAGCAGTACCTAAATCGTAGTATCGCATCTGCGTCGGAGACAGTAATCATAACGAAGGTGCCCTATACAAATATACAGTAGATATGTCACCTATCATTTAGTTTTTTTTTTTACTGCTGTGTTGCGTCCGAAGAGTGAGGTTAGGTCACTTGCAAGTTGAAAAGGCGTTCTGCTCGGTTTTATTTTTTCTTTGCTATGAGAAGAAAAGTAAACAAGGTACGCAAAGCATTATAATATAAATAATACTTAAAATGTAATCAGTATTATATTCAACTCCGATCCAATTGTATAAACCATATTTTCATCAAAACTTTGTAAATTATTAGCTTTTTTTAGGCCCGTATATTGAAGCTTGATTTGTTCATTTTAAATATATTTTTAACACTGGAATAGCAAACACGAATACTGAAAATATATAAAACCTTGTTTTAAGCTCAATTTTATTTCATACGATTACGGATTTATAAAACTTTAATTTCGGCGTTGCTTTTCGAATAAAAACGAAATTAATTGCTGTGAATAACGAAACGATAAAATTAAAAACAAAATGTCAAAGGCCATTAAATATAGCTATTTGTTTCGGAACACACACTTAAAGTCCCCATACCGACACTTAAGTAAATAGCTATGTCTTATAAATATTTGTCGTGAGTTCCTACTCGCAAGGGTAACAATGGCCATTTAACAACTCCATTATACGTTACCTTTGTCACGTCAATGTCTATTTAGTCATATTGTGATATATTGTATATTTTTCGGTATTTATTGATCACAAAAATATGACTAATCACCACATGGGCGTTATACGTGTGAATTTATATGTTACTCGACCGTAAACTAATGTGACTGGGAATCGGCTTACCATGTAGTGACTGACGGTCCTCATGAAGTGACAGTGTGTTGACCGTGCAGTGACCGGCAGAAAAGAATAGATCCGACCTGATTCTTGCCGAGCAGTCGTAAAAGGCGACTAAGGTAATAGCGGTGTTAACAAATATACACCAATTAAGATCGTGATGGGCAGCAGCGTCGTTATATCCTTTTTTTTTGGATCCCAGGGGAACTCATTTATGGGTGACATCAAGGACGCCCGGGTAGCCCCCCTAGACCGTATGTCGGACTCAGTACTTGATCGTCGTCATATCCTGAAACAACACTTTGCGCTCGCAAACCCGCACGCCAAGCATTGCTGATACTGGCAAACCCTACAGACCCCGGCCCCCAGTTCTTGGTGACCCTACTATTCCCGACTACGGTAGTGGTTTAGGTGTACTTATTTGGTAAATTCACATATTATATTTTAAGAAACTGTCCACAGACTATAAAGATGGCGTTTGAGCGCAGATATAAAAAAATGTAGACAATAATAGACAATAGATATATAAAGCACCCATAGGTGGCAGTCACCCTGCTTTCTACTCCAAGGCTGTAGGTTTGATTCCCGCCTAGAGTCTGTTTGTAATATACATATTTATTTATATGTATATTTATTAAAACAAAAAAAGAGTATCAGTCGACTGTTACCTAAAATACAGACATTAAGTTGCCTACTTTAGGAACAGATAACGTTTATCTATTTTAAAAAAAAAGGACTAAAAAAGTAAAAGGTATATTATTTATTACTATTTTTGTATTTTGCAATTGGTATTTCTAACGTTTTCACATCTAATCATCTCAAATTAGAAAATAATTAACAATACGTATAAAGAGCAACTTCTCTTTTAACTATATACCATACAACATAAAAAAACTTTATGTACCTACTTACGACATAATTATATAAAATTTATAAATAAAAATTTGTTTAGGTTTGAGAGTTCGCTTACTACGAGTTACATACTATTTATTAATTGTGTCAAAATTTATTATTTATATCAATATTATTTTCTTAAATTTCATTCTCGAATGGTATATATTTATTTATTTCTATAAAATTTATCAATATATATATTTTTTTAATTTTGTTAAATAATAGCTATTGCGTCTCAACGGCCTTACATTAAGATATTTATCTACTTACTGAATATGACCTTGACTTCTTACATTTCCTTAAAACAATTTTTGTTTTAAGGACTCTTATCACGGTAGCATTTAGTTACTGATTGTTTAAAGGATAATAATTTATGAATATTTGTTACAATTTGAGTTCAAAATATTCCTAATATTCAATATTTGAGAGGGAGATAGTGAGGGGCCCGATAAAGGACTATTATTATAATACATAAGGTAATCGCGATGTCCCTACCATCTTATTGAGCTTTTTTCATAAGATTTTTACTTATATTTACTGAATTATCTGCTAGATTATTGCTGCGGGAATAATGAGAAACAACTAGTGGTTATATTTTTATCTTTAGATTTATAATATTCAAGACACTTTATAAATTTAAATGGATTAGTATCTTCAATTATTTCTACAGGATATCCAAACCTAGTAAATAATTCTTGTATATTATCAAATATGATTTGCCTGCATACTCCATAATATCCATACCAATCTTATAATATATATTATTATTTTATGAGGCAGCATCGGTTCAAATATATTGGCAGGCTTAAACTATTATACAAATGCGACACTTTGAAATAAAACTTTGAATATCATTTGATAACCCAGGCCAATAAAACAATTCTCTTGCCGAATCTCGAAGTGCTCGAGTGCAGATTGACAAATGTACCACGGCGTCTTTCGCTCTCTATGATTTTCCGATCTGGGCCGACTCTCTTTAGACCAGAAACATACGACATCTTTGCCATCCTCAACATCTCATAGCTATAAGAGCTATTCGAGGATACCGCAACATATCTTACGAGGCAGCGTGCTTGTTAGCTGGTTTCCCTCCATGGAACTTAGAATCGGAAGTCATAGTTTCAATATTTCACCACCGCTATCTATGTTGAAATCGCGGTATACCTTTCTTTGCTCCAGAGGAGAGATGGCAAGAGCGGCTTCAGCGACCAACTGCTAGTCACGCAACAATAGAGGCAATACAACTCGTTTTACGTGATTGGGTTGAAAGGCGAAAGTCACATTTAACATTCCGGCTCATGCAGGTTCTCTCTGGGCTGGATATTTCAGTAGTTACCTGCATAAAATTGCTAGAAAAGATGCGAGCACTGTATGCCACCACTGTGGTGCAGCTGAAGTAACGGTGTTGCACTCTCTGCTGGATTGTCCCACATGGGATGAGTCACGCTAGGCAGTAACAACTGTCGTGGGGCTTGACCTGTCGTTGCCGGCTGTGATTAAATCCATGGTCAGCTCCAACAAGGCTTGGAAGGCCATGATTATATTCTGCAAGACATGACCTCCAAAGAGTTTGTTGAATGGGCGAGAGAAGCCGAAGCTTCCACTAACTCAATCAAACGTCGTAGACGTAAAGGTAGAAACAAGATCAATAATTCCAATCATGTGCATACGTGAAAATTGACCTCAGGGTGGTGGGTACGGGGGATCTGCCACCTGATGAGAAAGAAGGTCCCTGAGACTGAATAGTATGCCGCATGTTCTAGGTATACCGTAAGCAACAACTAATGAGTTATAGAGTGAGTATTTAAAAACGGAGTGGTGTTCGTGCAAAACGAACCGCCGTCGACTGTGTCACGGACGAATGTGCAAGCGCACCCGTAATACATTTATGCATGGAGCAAATGGTTGCCTTTTGGCAACTACCAATGTCTATGAACATCCGCACAAGATGCAGATGCGTTGCCCTCTTTTTCCCCATACCCCCCAACAGGCCACCGGATACTCACACATCGCATGAAACGCGAGAGTATAGCTGTCACTTTACGGTGGTATCATGTGAGCGAGAGGTACCACCCCGTTCGTGCCGGCCCAATACGGCTACAGTTATACTTAACTTTGTATAGAGAATTCTATTATTATCCAGTTCCGGGAAATCACTATTTCCTATTTTAAGCAACAGGTCTGAGAACTGTCCGGTAGTAATATCTCCCCTCAGATGGACTCTCATATTTTTGGTAAGGCTCAGTTTTGTCATTAAAGGCCATAAATAAGACCGCTTCACATACGCTATAACTTCGTCCGCTCGCGTTCCTCTGAGGATTACTAGTAAAATTTGCCGAAAATCGAAATGCTAACAATACAGTGACTCCTCCCATTTAAAAATTTAATATTTCTAGTATCTTGTAAAGATTTAGTTAGGGCTACGAAATCCCATTTTATGAGTCATAGTACTCTCATCCCAAATAATTAATATCGTTTTGCGGAGTGCTTCTGGCATATTACTTTGTTTAGGTATATTGCAGAAAGGTTTTTCGGTTTGTATTAAATCGCGAGGAAGTTTAAACGCGGAGTGTGCAATTTCACCTCCTTCCAGCAGCGTGGCAGTAAATTCGGACAATGCGACCGCTGAGGCGATATCACGGTTGCTTCTCACTTTGGCCAACAGTAAATTTAATAGAAAAGTCTTGCTTGTTCACCAGTAGCATCGAAAAAAAGATATCACCTACACCTGCGTCGATTCTCGAAAGTATTTTATAATAGACGGATTCAGTTCTCAAACATGTGTCAAAATAAAATGTAATTTAAATCAAAAGCACTAAAGAGTATTGATATCAACTTCAAGGCTTATCACCCCCAAAATAACTTTCTACCCCTTTTAACCCCGTTAGAGGATGACTTCAATAAAATACGCAACACATCTTCCATCAATTTAGTTGAGAATGATTATGAATGCTTATGCAAAATTTTAAGTAAAGTCCAATAGACTGAGGAATCACGAATCACGTTGTCTCATAGAAATTTTGCCCCCCTTTTTCAACCTTTTAGGGATAGAATTTCGGAAAATTCTTTCTTATCGGACACCTACGTCATACAAAGAACACACTCTCCAAGTTTCAGGTCTCTACTATCAGCGGTTTAGGCTGTGCGTTGATCCGTCAGTCAGTCAGTCATTCAGGTCAAAGCATTTTATATTTATAGATAATTATCCGTAATTTATTTTCTTTAATTTATTTTGTAATGTATAGAATTTAAAATATGTAATATTCTTTTTTGTTTTTTGTTTCATTTGAATAATTTTGATAAGCTTCGTTATATCTTTAAATTGATTGCGCCTGATGTTATAGTAAAATGTATAAACTTTATTGGTTTATATATAATCTAAATATATATATACATATATAATGTCAAATCTAAATATATAATGTCAAATTTAACTGTATCTTTCACGCATAACTAAATAAATTAGTACATTAAAATAAAAACGTTTTGTCCCAAAAACGTAACTTTACTTTTTTGTCAGTCGATTAAAAAAAAACTTTTAATAGAAGCTGGCTATTAAATTATTACTCACAGCATGGATAGAACAGTTAGAAGCATAGTAAGTTGTAAGCCGCTAAGTAGCTGAAGCTTTGTGAACAGAGCTTCTTATGCCTGCATTTTATATGAATATAAGCGTCTCAGAAATCAGAATTACTCCTATTAATAAGATTAACGTTACAATAATGGTTTGTATTTAATTTTCTATTTTAAGTTAAAAACACATTTCAAATGATTATTATTTGATTTCGCATGTGGGTTATATTTATATAGACCCGAGAGAGGCGCCTCTTGTTTCTTTTAAACTTAACTTTTTCCCTTTTTTTGGTGGTTGAATAAGTGTATAAATAAGAAGTTTCATTTTAGTGTATTTATTTAATTCATATATTTTTTCGTTTTAAATTAGAAAAGAGTATATAGAAAAACTAATAAGTATTACTAGTTTTCATTTAAATATTTCAAAGGTATACAAATTTTACACATATTTTCACACATAAAGTCATTTACTTATTATTTCAGATTATAAAAATCTTTACTGTTCCCGAAGATGAAGTAAATATATATCAACAAAAAATAATGGTCGTAACCCGAGTTTTGATATCCGTTTCGGTGAAATATGTAAACAATTATATATACGAATAAGGAAATTTATATAAGAATTTTAGTAACCTTTAAAACTTTGTATATTGGTTCCAAAACTTTAGATTATCATGTTATTTGAATTTATTGCAATTATTGTAGAGATATAACATTACACATGTGTCTACAACATACAACTACTACAACAACTATCCTCCTTGACCTTATTTAAGACACTACTTATAAAAGCTTTTTATGGATATTCCCAATCAGCATTATTCGAACTTGATTTAGTTTTTTAATTGTTCTTGATATCTTTTCTTTAATAAACTTAAAAATTAACTTGAACTTACATATTATTCTTTATGGCTTATCCAGGTGAAGGTTACTCGAAAAATCTATACTCACATTCTTCACAAGCTGTAGCCAGGACTTTGTTCGCGATTACGCGGTTTGGATTTTATCTCCTCTCCCAAAGGAACCTGAATAAATTTCAAGATAAAAAGTACCCTATATCCAACCTCGTAAAATGAACTCAAATCATACCAATGTTCATTCAAATCCATTCAGCTGTTTCGGCGTGATGCACGGTTAAGTTACAGACAGACAGACGGGTAGTCGAAAAAAAAAACTGGCTTGACTTCCATATCGATTATAGAAAAAAAAATCATAGAGTAATATAAATGAATAATAAAGTAACAACTACAAGTAAATATTTCCTTTCTAGAGCAATTAATTGTATATTACAACCCACAAACTATTTTGCAATTTTCATAAAATTAATTAAAAGTTTATACTAAAAAGTCTAATATTCGAAGAAGTGTGTCAGTTGGTTAACGTTAGTTTTTATGCAAAAAATATATAATTAAATTTATAATTATTACCGTTAGACAATGTTAACAGTTACTGTTGAGTTCCTTGCCAGTTCGTCTCAGCCGGATCTACAAATCGCATCAGGTGCTTAGCTCCACATTAACTATAATATTATATTTCATTGTACGATGATGATTCAAAAAACTTGTAACTTTGTTGTTATTGATGATATGAAAAAAAAAAATGACAGGATTATAGAATTATAAAAGTACTGCAAATTTGCTATTTAACATTTTTGTCTAACTTAAGTTTAGTTAAAACATGCAAAAAACTGGAAATTTGTATTTAAAAGCTAAATAACAAATCAAATATTGAAGATAAGAAATTCGACTCAAGAGAATTTTTTGTACCAAATTTAATAATGAAAAAGATTCATTCATTCGCTTTAAAAAAAATATCACAGTTTGCAGGACAAAAAAGTAATCAAAACCATGTTTCCTATGTTATTTAAACGAAAAAACTTTAAGTTCAGTGAAGAACCTCTTAGAATTGGACGTTTAAGCTCCGCTTTTAACTGGAGCTTTGTTAAGACATCCCAGATATTTTGGGCTGGGAGCAAAAAAAAAATTTAAATTATCGTCTTTTTTTGGCACACTCTAATATATATATATTACGAAAGTGTGCCAAAAGATGGTCCGTTTATAGAGAAATATTGTAAGCTGTACTCTATCAAAATTATAATACTTATTACAGGAATATAAATCACTATAAAGGTTAATACTTTAATTAAAACAAACGAATGTTTAATGTTTGGTTTATTAAAACATAGATTTTAATTGATTTAGTGATGACGGTAAATTAATTTATATGTTAGTATTTTGTAATGATGACTAAATGTATATCGTTATTTTGTTTAATCTTAGTAGGTAATCAAACCGACTGACATTTTCAGTAGGTAGGTACACAAAAAGCGTGTTTACAAATTAATAGTGGAAACTTTAAATATCAATACATTATTGCGTTTGACGTCAACATGAAATGCGTTACTTAATTCTAAAGATAGGTTTTAACTGTAAATACAATGATAAAGTAAATTTCAAGTTTCTCTTTCTTTTGAAGTAGGTAATAAGTAAGGTTAAAATATTATCGGTATTGAAATTTATCTTCAGAATAAGGGCAAGAATTATTTAATTAAAATTATCTTTCTAATACGCAGATAAGTACGATTTTTGAATTTCGAAAAGGAAATTGACCTTATGAAATGAGGTCCATAATATTAGCAACTATAGTTTTATTAAACCTTCGAATTCGTTACTTTAATAATGTAATGTATGTGTGGTATCAACACTTGAGTATAATTCATTCATTACAATAGTCCCCCAGTCGACGAAATTACTTCAAAGGTAAACAGTCCACAGTATGAACACAGCTGTAGGCCGCAGCACGCAACGCCTGAACATCGTGTTTAAATATTTTATTACTCACGTACTTATACATTTAGTTAGTGTGTCTTTAATTTATCTGTAAACAGAATGATTACTTTTTAAACATTTAAGGCTAAACTAACCACCGTAAATCTATTAGTATTCTTTCATAGGTTAAAAAGTTAATTTTCTTTTATTTGATTTTATTTTTATTTATTTTTAATTATTATTATTTTTAAGAGAGGTAGGGCACAGTGGGGTATATACCCTACTCAAATCGGAGCAGCCCGACTGGCGAAGTACCTCCGCCTTACAGAAGATCGCAGCCAAATAACATTGTTCTCTGACGGTGTTGTGTTCCTGCGGTGAGTAAGGTATCCAGAGCTCCCGAGGATTCGTTGTGTTGGTAGCGGAAGGCCGGTGATGCAAACGATACAGTCATCGGCAGGTGTAGGCGCGGAGTGTGGGCGCAGCGGTCAGTGAGACCCAGTGAAACGGTTTGTCGCTGGCCGCCCGCGGGTCAGTAGAGTTCCCGAACCCAGGGATCACTTAATCTCCGCCCTGGGAGGCTGAACTGCCAACCCGCGAAAAATCCCTGCTGTAGCAGTCGTGCCGGAGAAGGAGACCGGGGTGGACCCGGCTGTTGCAGTGGGGGGGGACTGGGGGCCCTCTCGTTCGCTGCGCCGACAATTCGCACTACCTATGCTAACCCGTGGCTGGTATGCATTGCAAATTTGCCTCTTTAGCTATCAACACAACAAATCTTCACAAAAAACCTATAACCTTCCCCCACAAAATTAAAAACAAAAAGAAAAGTAAGGTATACACAGCGGCTCCCCTCTCCACACAAGTGGACTTCTGCAATATCAGGGGGCTCCATGCTAACCTTAGCGCAGTCCATCAACATCTGGAGACTGCGCAGCCGACCTTACTATTTCTAACGGAGACGCAGATATCTTGCCCGGCCGACACTTCATACCTACACTATCCCGGCTACAAACTCGAACATAAATTCCTGAGACGTGCCGGTGTATGTATGTTCGTTCGGGAGGATATCTGCTGTCGCCGTCTCCTTCATTTAGAGGACAGGGACCTGTCGATATTGTGGGTGCGCGTGGACTACGGTGGCCACACCCGTGTTTACGCATGCCTATACAGGTCTCATAGCGGTGACAGGGAAACAAAGCGGCTCTTCGAGCACCTGCAATTGACGACGGACAAAGTTCTTGAGCTATACCCCTCTGCGGAGTTGGTGATTTTAGGAGACTTTAATGCCCACCACACTGAATGGCTTAGTTCTCGGTCCACTGACTATGCGGGGAGGTGTGCTCACGAATTCGCTCTGGCCTATGGTTACTCACAACTGGTACATTCTCCAACAAGAATACCAGATATTGAGGACCATACGAGCTCTATACTGGACCTTCTGCTGACTCAACGTCCGGATGGATATTCCATCTCAGTGGATGCACCACTCGGCTCGTCCGACCACTGCCTCATCCGGACTCTTGCACCATGCACGCGCACAGATCCACCTCGGCCAACTAGTTTGCGGCGCATATGGCAGTACAAGTCAGCAGATTGGGATGGATTGCGAGAATACTATGCATCGTACCCGTGGAGGCAGCTTTGCTTCACATCAGAAGATCCCGACACCTGCGCAGCTGCTGTCTCTGAGACGATACTGGCGGGTATGGAATATTTTATTCCGAACTCGCTAGTTGCTGCCGGGACAAGGAAACGACCGTGGTTTAATCGGCCTTGTAAGGAAGCGAAACGGATTAAGCAAGCCATGTTCAGGGCTTGGACCACGGCTCGGAGTAACAGCGATCCAAACGTATCTGACGTGAAACGCAAGCTAAATGCTGTCTCAAGGGCCTGTAAAAGAGCAATTGCCAGAGCTAAATTCGAGTTCATCGGGAGAATTGGCGAAAGGCTTGCCAACTACCCTTCCGGGAGTCGAGCCTTCTGGTCGCTCGCCAAAGCTGCCGAGGGAAATTTTTGTCTGTCGTCCTTACCACCATTGCAAAATGCCGACGGCAACCTGGCCCATAGCGCCAAGGAGAAAGCCGATCTTCTAGGTACACTCTTTGCCTCAAACTCGACTTTGAATGTCGATGAGAGCGCCGTACCGCCAACCATCCCACGGTGTGGACACTCCATGCCGGAAATAAACTTCTCACAAAGAGATGTCCGGCGGGAGCTGCTTACTCTCGATGTTCATAAGTCGAGTGGGCCCGACGGCATTCCAGCGATGGTGCTGAAACAGTGTGCTCCAGAGTTGTGCCCTGTATTAACGCGACTTTTCGCACTTTCTTACCACACTAGGCAAGTACCGTCTTCATGGAAGACCGCCCATGTGCACCCGGTACCCAAAAAGGGCGATAGATCAGATCCATCGAATTACAGGCCTATCGCTATTACCTCCCTTCTCTCCAAGGTTATGGAGCGTGTTATTAACACCAAGCTCCTCAGGTACCTAGAGGAACACGATTTGATCAGCGACCGGCAATACGGCTTTCGCCACGGTCGCTCGACTGGTGACCTGCTAGTGTATCTGACACACCGATGGGCTTCAGCCATCGAGAGTCAAGGTGAGGCATTGGCAGTTAGCCTAGATATGGCGAAGGCGTTCGATCGGGTCTGGCACCGGGGTCTTCTCTCGAAGTTGCCATCGTACGGACTACCCGAGGGTTTGTGCAAATGGGTTGCCAGTTTTTTGTCTGGTCGATGCATACGAGCCGTTGTAGATGGCTGCTGCTCCGCAAAACTAGACATAAACGCTGGCGTCCCGCAAGGTTCTGTGCTGTCTCCAACACTGTTTCTCCTGCATATCAATGACTTACTGTCTATTGATGGCATTCATTGCTATGCGGACGATAGCACTGGAGACGCTTTCTACACAGGCCGTGCAAACATCCCTCGTTCCGCTGTGGTAGAAAGTCGCGAACAACTTGTGTCTGAAATCGAGAGTAGTCTTTCCAAAGTCTCCGATTGGGGTCGAGACAATTTAGTCCAATTCAACCCCTCCAAGACACAAGTTTGTGCGTTCACCGCTAAGAAAACCCCATTCACTGTGGCCCCTCAATTCCAGGACACAACCCTTACCATCTCTAACAGTATTGGTATCCTTGGTGTCGACATATCCAGCGACGTCCAGTTCCGATGTCACCTGGAAGACAAGGTCAAGATGGCATCCAAAAAACTCGGTGTGCTTAACAGAGCGAAGCGGTACTTCACGCCGGGGCAAAGACTGCGTCTGTATAAATCGCAAGTCCGCCCCCATATGGAGTACTGCTCTCATCTCTGGGCGGGAGCACCGGCATACCAACTTGGCCCTCTTGACTCGGTTCAAAGAAGAGCTGTGAGAATTGTCGACGATCCAATACTGACGAGCGATATCGAGCCCTTAAGTCTAAGAAGAGATGTTGCATCCCTATGCGTGCTCTATCGCTTGTATAATGGGTTGTGTTCCGAAGAATTGTACGAAATGGTGCCAACGGCCACTTTTTATCATCGCACCGCTCGCCATCGACAGGGAATTCATGCTCACACATTGCAGCCCCAATGGTCCCGTACAGTTCGGTATCAGAGGAACTTCCTCCCACGGACCATTCGGTTGTGGAATGAACTCCCTGCCGAGGTTTTCCCGCAGGACTACAGTATGGGGTCCTTCAAGAGGGGAGTAAATAGGTTTTTAAAGGGTCGGCAACGCGCATGTGATGCCCCTGGTATTGCAGGCGTCCATAGGCTACGGTAACCGCTTACCATCAGGCGGGCCGTATGCTTGATTGCCACCGTCGTGGTATAAAAAAAAAAAAAAAAAAAAAATTATTTTAATATTAATTTAAATAGTTATTTATTTATTTATTTGTAATAGAACTACCAACAAAATTACATGTTATTTAAAATTAGTCATTTTGGACCTTAGATTATAAGTTACACATAATTTCACTTACAGGTAGTCACAGCATGCATTTGATTGACAATAGTGAAATAAACAATAAACTAATATTATTATTTAATATAAATAAATGTATTATAATTTTTATATTCATTTTTGAAAACAACTTTGCCAAAATATTAAACAACTGTTTTCTAAAGAGATTTTAGTTTATTTTTTAATTTGCAAGGAAAGAATTATTTATGACTGATGATGAACAAATGATGAAGGTGGAAGTTTAGATTGGCTATTTCCTGCTTTGTTAAATGTTGTCCCAGTTGATGATTCTTATTGTCATCTGGTCTCTCTTAAGGCGGCTCGGTAGGCTCAGTCTACGAATTTTAAATTTTCATTACAAACTGACAAAATTTTGATAAATTTTATAAATCTTTATAATTAATGGATATGTTTTATGGGTGTACGCATAGTTTGAAGATTTATCTTAATCCAAGTTCCATAATCTAACTACTAAGCTACATAAATTGTACTAAATATTGTATGTATTCTGTCAATTGGAAATTGAAGAGTTGTTGAGTAGTAAAATAGCCCAGTCTTGGTATAAATAAATCCGTTCCAGCTTCATAATAAAACCATTCCAGCGTCTCTTGAAACTCCACTTTAATAGGGTAAAATAGACAATGAAAATTTGTACAGGATTTCTTTCATTATTAAGTCAAATAAAAAACAATGATATTTAACAATTCAAATTGTTTAAAATATGTAACTATATGTTTTCGTTTTACGCCATCAATCTGTAGATAATAGTTATTTCTTAGCTATAATACATTTATTATAGTTCTTGTATTAATTTTTAAATTGCTTCCTTTAGCATTTTCATTTTTATGTTTACATTTATCGATGTCGTTCCAAGCACTTTTAAAATATATTTTTAAAGCGATATTTTTGATTAAAAATTAATAATAGTAGCAACAGTTTCAAAGGACGATTTTAACGAATTTACATAAAAAATATCACATGTAATAATTTTACGCAGTTCTGAAAATTCCTCACGTTTTTAACTTCGCGTGAGGATGACCTATGCATATTTGATGCGACACGCCCCCTACCGGTGTTTTATTATTTTTAGGCCAACACACAAAAGTCACATCGAATTTAGTGCAATAGGTCGATGTCGATCGATTATAACGGAAATAGAAGCTAACAGTTAATTTTACAATTGACCTAAATTCCTCTTTGTGTTGACATTCCAAGTAAAATCCATTAGCCCTAATGTTATGTCTATAATGATTACCGATATGCATCTCAGTTTTAATAATAAATGTGGATGAGATATTTTCTGGCCAATATTTAAAACTTGGTATAGATCAAATTGTACTATTAAAAAATTCTACTTACAAGCTACTTCGTAAGACTGAGGTTTCCTTTATGTAGCCGCGAAACAAAACATTTAAATCGAAATTGTGCACAGTATAATAAACTTTACGTCTATCGTGTAACACCGACGATGCGTAATTATTCTTTGAAAACCTCGCAACCATTATTATTTTTTATATCTATAACTAGCAAACCCGGCGAACTCCGTTTCGCCACCAACTTATTTTCGTGAGGGATACTCACAGCACTTACTGCCGCCATGCAAAACCATATTGGTTTGTAGTACATGCTATGTATAAGAGATTGCGCTGTATGTGAAAAATGATTTTCCCTGTTTTCTTGCTTTTCTGTTCAAAATTTTACTGAATTTAGTTTGCTATAAAGCTCACTGAGCCCGAGACCTTTCCAACGAATGCAAAACCGTGGAAATCGGTTCGTGCGTTCTGGAATTATAGCGTCAGGAAGGAAAACCCGACTTATTTTTATAATATAGACTAGCAAACCCGGCGAACTCCGTTTCGCCACCAGATGGCTTCGTTTTTTGTAAAACCATATTGGTTTGTAGTACATGCTATGTATCAGAGATGGCGCTGTATGTGAAAAATGATTTTCCCTGTTTTTCTGCTTTTCTGTTGAAATTTTTCCAGAATTTTGTTTGCTATAAACCTCACGGAGCCCGAGACCTTTCCAACGAATGCAAAACCGTGGAAATCGGTTCGTGCGTTCTGGAATTATAGCGTCACGAAGGAAAATCCGACTTATTTTTATATTATAGATTACAAAATTTATAATTTTTAAATCATTTGATGAGAGTAAATGATGACCCTTCTTCTATATGGAGAAGAGGCCTTTGCCAAGCAATGTGTTGTTTAGAAGTTGATTCAATGCACTTCAGTTCATTATGGGAGTATAAGATTATATTATATATTATTATGATTTTCCCTGTTTTCCTGCTTTTCTGTTGAAAATTTGCAATTGCATTGTGACAGTGATAATTCACAATTTGTATTAGTCATCTATGAACAGAATAAAATGCAAAAAAAAGAAGAAAATTGATAAATTGCAGTTACTTTACTGGATCAAGAATTTTAACTTTATTTAGGGTAAAATTGTAGATAAGTAGTAAGAGTCTAATGATTTACGTGACCTTGAACTCTTGCTTTATATGTTAGTACCTACATAATATAATTCTTTGTCCGAGGGTTATATCTTTTGAATTGTGTATCTTGTTTGATAAGAATAAAAATGAAATTTTCTTGTATTGTTAGTTTTCGTCTTTTAAGATAACAGTGGAGCTGTATTACGGATTAAGCTTTTGTCCTTTTTTTATACAACAGGAAGGCCTATGTCCACATATGATATATTTTCAGCGTGTTGAAGTATAAAAATATACATAGTACTTATCTTATGTAAGTCGTCAATAGTTTTGTATTTGGAATAATTATAGAATGTGTTTATGATAAAAGATACCTATCCATTATAACATAAAAATTATTTTGCATTGTATTTCTAAGAATTATTATTAAGTAACAGTTTGCGGACATGAAATTTTTAAAGTACGAGTACGTACTCTCAACTTTCAAGATGTGCGCAGTAGCTTGTTAGCGAGTACGGCGAACATGAAAATACTTTAACAAGTTGGTGAATCTCATTTGAAGTTAATTAGAGTTCGACGAACAATTAATATATTCATAATTTATTATATTCTTATATTTTAACGAAGAAAAACAGAACTAGTCACTGTTTTATGTTTATTTTACTATAACTCTCAATAGTACTCGTATTTTAACAAGAACTTTGTATAAATAGAAAAGTGGTTCGTTTTGAGTTGTTTATTCATGATCTTCAACTACGCAGTTGTATTAGAGGTTTGTTCTTATATTATTATTTTCTTATATCTCGTTCCTATCGGTATTGATCTGTATAATATAAATTGTGTTTATCTCTCCTTTCCAAACAGACAAACTTCAGGTTTATTGAATTGGTAAAAATGTCAAATCTTTACAATGCAACGTCATACTTGCGTACGGAATAAAAACTTTGCGTACGGATGAAATACTTGTCTAAATTTTTTATCGTCAGAAAGTTGATCGTTGTCAATGGACAGTCACATTATTATTATGAATAATTTATGTTTAAAATATCGAAGTAATTTTTAAATATTCGCATCGTCTGGTTCTGAAACTCCCTGATAAGGACGCATGTCTAAAAGGTGATTGATTAGAGCTCCTAATTAATTCTTCGTTGATTGTTTATAAGGGATGATATTGCGTAGTGACTTATTGCATAATTATGACAGTATTTGATTAATTTGTAATGTTTGTTTTATATTGATCAGAATATACAAAACGAGAGTTATGTTTTTGTACAATATGGCTATTTTAATACATTATTTCTTGAATATTTATTTCATTTATTACATAATCTTAACACTTTCTTAATTACATAAGTTACGTGGCTGCGGCCGGTTGTGCTAGAGTTTAAGTATTATAAATACTCATAAGGATGGTTTATAGTTTATTTGTATTACGCTAAGACCGTAATATTCATTTTACATTATAACAAGCTTTATAAAGTAATAGACAAGGAAAATCCATCAATACATACCTATTTTCATGATAAAAATATCTATTATCTATTTAGGAAGAAAGCAAGCTATAAAATATACAAACTAACGAGAAAAATTACAATTTTGCCATGTTATTTAGTTAAACAATTTTAAGATATTTTGATAGAAGTATTCTATTTACATATTAGTTGTATCTGGGATTGCGTTCGCGATTACACATTTTGAATTTCATAAACTCTTCAAAGAAAACCATTTTGTATTTCGGAATAAAAAGTATTCAGTATGATCTAAAATCATACCAAATTTCATTGAAATTAATTTAGTAGCTTCAACGAAATGCATGGCCACGATACAGACAAACAAACAAACACACAGCCAAACAAACAGAATAAAAAAAATACAGTTTTTGCTTCAGTATCGATTATAGAATCCCCTACAAAAAATATCGTCAATGTACACCATTATATTTGTTACAGGTTTATTGTAAGTACATATAAAACATTAGGTTCAACTAAACCTCTATGAAAATCAAAGGCCTCGAGTAAAGTTTCTACAATAGTTACGAGTATTACTAGTGGTCACCAAGATAGGCAGCTTGCTGGGCTCTTGTTGACTAGATAAAGTTAATTATTTCAGCGTTGTATAAACAAAGATTGTATGTGGTCTTTTTGGTCATAGTTACACTTCAAACTAGACAAATATAAAGAATTCATAATTTCCTGTAACGTAAAGCTTTATATTTAGTTCATGTGTAAAATTACAATTAAAAAAAAATCAAAAAACCCGACTGCGTAAAATACTCTTATTATAAACTAAAAAGAATAAAACAATTTACTAGCTTTCATTTGATACTCATATTGCTACAGTAAGAAAAAAAATACAACTCCCCTCCACCCATTCCGCTATTTGCGGGCGCTATTTTGAAAATTTATATAGCCTATGTCACTACTATAATTTAGACCAAATCCAACGACACCTCATATGTCAAAAACCGTCCAGCCGTTTGGGCTGTAGGGCGTGCCAAAGAAATGGACATACATACATACATACATACATACATACATACAAACACTCGAAAAACATAACAATCCTTCTGTCGCAGTCGGGTAAAAAAAAAGAAGGAATAACTGTTATCATACGTACGTAATATATATAATAACTCTTATTCATTTAACGATATCTTTTCATTAGGTACATAGAGTAGAACATGACTGAGTCATAACTTCTTCTTCTCTGTTCTGGACTTATTTTGCTCTGTTCAAGTCTCAAACTTTAGATACTTCAAATCTTATATCTTTAAACGAGCAATTCTTGTATATATATAATCGGAATCTCGGAAACGGCTCCAACGATTTTCATGAAATTTAGTATGCAGGGGGTTTCGGGTGCAATAAATCGATCTAGCTAGGATTTATTTTTAAAAAATGTTGTTTTATCCCTTTTTTTACGTAGGTAATTAAAAAATACCATTAGAATACGAAGGTAAATTTCGCTGTCATTGACAAGCTTCTAATAGCTCGAATAGGAATCGGGCGGATTCGAAATCAGAAAAGCTGGGTTCGAATCCAGGTTTCTACAGACCAATCTTTTTTTCCTGTTTTTTTTTTTTATTTTGAATTAAGAGCTCTTTTTATTTTTTATTTAAATAACCAGTTCCTATTATTTTACTATTATGTCGATAAGATCGAAAATATTATGTATGTTTCATCAGTATGTAATGTATCTAAATATAATTTAACCGAGCAAAGCTCGGTCATCCAGGTACTTTATATTAAAACAAGACGACCCGCTCGATCTTACTCATGTTTATGGTTACTGCTGCGGTTATGTTTTTCGTACTTTGATGTTTTATAACCCACAATTTAATTGAAATGACTTACAGTCATGGCTATTGGACGTGACTAACTAATCACAACATTTTGTCATCTATATCGCTGGAACCTTAATGATCATTCGCACATTGAGAATTAGATATAATAACAATATGTCAGTGCGTTTGCACATTAAATAGCCTATTTAACCAAAGTTTGACAAACAAACCTATATCCGTCACGAATGTAAGCTCAAGCTTAAGCTGATGAAACAGTATCTAAATTGTAGTATCGCATCTGCGTCGGAGACAATAATCTTAACGAAGGTGCCCTATAAAAATATACAGTAGATATGTCAGCTATCATTTAGTTATTTTTCTACTGCTGTGTTGTGTCCGTGTGTTTTTTTTGCATTGGGTTTCAAGTAGTTTGGGTAAAAAACTAATACTGAAAATATATAAAACCTTGTTTTAAGCTCAATTTTATTTCATACGATTACGATTACGGATACATAAAACTGTAACTTCAGCGTCGCTTTTTAAAAAACGAAATTAATTGCTGTAAATAACGAAACGATAAAATTAAAAACAAAATGTCAAAGGCCATTAAATATAGCTATTTGTTTCGGAACACACACTTAAAGTCCCCATACCGACACTTAAGTAAATAGCTATGTCTTATAAATATTTGTCGTGAGTTCCTACTCGCAAGGGTAACAATGGCCATTTAACAACTCCATTATACGTTACCTTTGTCACGTCAATGTCTATTTAGTCATATTGTGATATATTGTATACTTTTCGGTATTTATTGATCACAAAAATATGACTAATCACCACATGGGCGTTATACGTGTGAATTTATATGTTACTCGACCGTAAACTAATGTGACTGAATCGGCTTACCATGTAGTGACTGACGGTCCTCATGAAGTGACGGTGTGTTGACCGTGCAGTGACCGGCAGTAAAGAATAGGTCCGACCTGATACTTGCCGAGGTGTCGTAAAAGGCGACTAAGGCAATAGCGGTGTTAACAAATGTACACCAATTAAGATAGTGATGAGCAGCAGCGTCGCTATATCCTTTTTTTTTTGGCGCCATATTGATGCTTGTCCACAGGCTATAAAGATTAAGATGCCGTTTGAGCGCAGATATAAAAAAATGTAGACAATAATTGACAATAGACATATAAAGCACCCATAGGTGGCAGTGACCCTGCTTTCTACTCCACTTCCTCACTCCACTCCTTACTTTACTTCCTCGCTGTGGGTTTAATTCCCGCCTAGAAACTGTTTGTAAAATATATATATATATATATATATATATATATATATATATATATATATATATATATATATATATATATATATATATTTAAAAAAAATGTGTATGAGTCGACTGTTACCTAAAACACAGACATTAAGTTGCCTACTTTAGGAACAGACAACCGTGTGTGTATTAAAAAAAAAGGACTGAGGTTACTATTCTTGTAATTTACAATTGGTATTTCTAATGTTTTCACATCTAATCATCTCAAATAAGAAAATAATTAACCATACGTATAAAGAGCAACTTCTCCTTTAACTATATTTATATCATACAACATAAAAAAAAACATTATGTACAACATATATAAAATTTACAAATAAAAATTTGTTTAGGTTTGAGAGTTCGCCTACTACGAGTTACATACTATTGATTAATTGTGTCAAAATTTATTATTTTCTTAAATTTCATTCTCAAATTGTATATATTTATTTATTTCTATAAAACTTATCAACATCATTTTTTTGATTTTGTTAAATAATAGCTATTGCGTCTCAACGGCCTTACATTAAGATATTTACTTACTTACTGAATATGACCTTGACTTCTTACATTTCAACTGTATCTTAACTGTATATTTCACGCATAACTAAATAAATTAGTACATTAAAATAAAAACGTTTTGCTCCAAAAACGTAACTTTACTTTTTTGTCAGTCGATTAAAAAAAAAACTTTTAATAGAAGCTGGCTATTAAATTATTACTCACAGGATGGATAGAACAGTTAGAAGCATAGTAAGTTGTAAGCCGCTAAGTAGCTGAAGCTTTGTGAACAGAGCTTCTTATGCCTGCATTTTATATGAATACTAGCAAACCCGGCGAACTCCGTTTCGCCACCAGATGGCTTCGTTTTTTGTAAAACCATATTGGTTTGTAGTACATGCTATGTATCAGAGATGGCGCTGTATGTGAAAAATGATTTTCCCTGTTTTTCTGCTTTTCTGTTGAAATTTTTCCAGAATTTTGTTTGCTATAAACCTCACGGAGCCCGAGACCTTTCCAACGAATGCAAAACCGTGGAAATCGGTTCGTGCGTTCTGGAATTATAGCGTCACGAAGGAAAATCCGACTTATTTTTATATTATAGATTACAAAATTTATAATTTTTAAATCATTTGATGAGAGTAAGTGATGACCCTTCTTCTATATGGAGAAGAGGCCTTTGCCAAGCAATGTGTTGTTTAGAAGTTGATTCAATGCACTTCAGTTCATTATGGGAGTATAAGATTATATTATATATTATTATGATTTTCCCTGTTTTCCTGCTTTTCTGTTGAAAATTTTCCTGAATTTAGTTTGCTATAAAGCTCACGGAGCGCGAGACCTTTCCAACGAATGCAAAACCGTGGAAATCGGTTCGTGCGTTCTGGAATTATAGCGTCAGGAAGGAAAACGCGACTTATTTTTATATTATAGATTACAAAATTTATAATTTTTAAATCATTTGATGAGAGTAAATGATGACCCTTCTTCTATATGGAGAAGAGGCCTTTGCCAAGCAATGTGTTGTTTAGAAGTTGATTCAATGCACTTCAGTTCATTATGGGAGTATAAGATTATATTATATATTATTATGATTTTCCCTGTTTTCCTGCTTTTCTGTTGAAAATTTTCCTGAATTTAGTTTACTATAAAGCTCACGGAGCGCGAGACCTTTCCAACGAATGCAAAACCGTGGAAATCGGTTCGTGCGTTCTGGAATTATAGCGTCAGGAAGGAAAACCCGACTTAATTTTATATTATAGATTACAAAATTTATAATTTTTAAATCATTTGATGAGAGTAAATGATGACCCTTCTTTTATATGGAGAAGAGGCCTTTGCCAAGCAATGTGTTGTTTATAAGTTGATTAAATGCACTTCAGTTCATTATGGGAGTATAAGATTATATTATATATTATTATGATTTTCCCTGTTTTCCTGCTTTTCTGTTGAAAATTTTTCTGAATTTAGTTTGCTATAAAGCTCACGGAGCGCGAGACCTTTCCAACGAATGCAAAACCGTGGAAATCGGTTCGTGCGTTCTGGAATTATAGCGTCAGGAAGGAAAACGCGACTTATTTTTATATTATAGATTACAAAATTTATAATTTTTAAATCATTTGATGAGAGTAAATGATGACCCTTCTTCTATATGGAGAAGAGGCCTTTGCCAAGCAATGTGTTGTTTAGAAGTTGATTCAATGCACTTCAGTTCATTATGGGAGTATAAGATTATATTATATATTATTATGATTTTCCCTGTTTTCCTGCTTTTCTGTTGAAAATTTTTCTAAATTTAGTTTGCTATAAAGCTCACGGAGCGCGAGACCTTTCCAACGAATGCAAAACCGTGGAAATCGGTTCGTGCGTTCTGGAATTATAGCGTCAGGAAGGAAAACGCGACTTATTTTTATATTATAGATTACAAAATTTATAATTTTTAAATCATTTGATGATAGTCAATGATGACCCTTCTTCTATATGGAGAATAGGCCTTTGCCAAGCAATGTGTTGTTTAGGAGTTGATTCAATGCACTTCAGTTCATTATGAGAGTATAAGATTATATTATTATGATTTTCCCTGTTTTCCTGCTTTTCTGTTGAAATTTTTCCTGAATTTTGTTTGCTATAAAGTTCACTGAGCCCGAGACCTTTCCAACGAATGCAAAACCGTGGAAACCGGTTCGTGCGTTCTGGAATTATAGCGTCAGGAAGGAAAACCCGACTTATTTTTATATTATAGATAAGCGTCTCAGAAATCAGAATTACTCCTATTAATAAGATTAACGTTACAATAATGGTTTGTATTTAATTTTCTATTTTAAGTTAAAAAACACATTTGAAATGATTATTATTTGATTTCGCATGAGGGTTATATTTATATAGACCCGTAAGCCACTTGTTTCTTTAAAACTTAACTTTTTCCCTTTTATTGGTGGTTGAATAAGTGTATAAATAAGAAGTTTCATTTTAGTGTATTTACTTAATTCATATATTTTATCGTTTTAAATTAGAAAAGAGTATATAGAAAAACTAATAAGTATTACTAGTTTTCATTTAAATATTTCAAAGGTATACAAATTTTACACATATTTTCACACAAATAAAGTCATTTACTTATTATTTCAGACTATAAAAATCTTTACTGTTCCCAAAGATGAAGTAAATATATATCAACAAAAAATAATGGTCGTAACCCGAGTTTTGATATCCGTTTCGGTGAAATATGTAAACAATTATATATACGAATAAGGAAATTTATATAAGAATTTTAGTAACCTTTAAAACTTTGTATATTGGTTCCAAAACTTTAGATTATCATGTTATTTGAATTTATTGCAATTATTGTAGAGATATAACATTACACATGTGTCTACAACTTACAACTAATACAACAACTATCCTCCTTGACCTTATTTAAGACACTACTTATAAAAGCTTTTTATGGATATTCCCAATCAGCATTATTTGAACTTGATTTAGTTTTTTAATTGTTCTTGATATCTTTTCTTTAATAAACTTAAAAATTAACTTGAACTTACATATTATTCTTTATGGCTTATCCAGGTGAAGGTTACTCGAAAAATCTATATCTCACATTCTTCACAAGCTGTAGCCAGGACTTTGTTCGCGATTACGCGGTTTGGATTTTATCTCCTCTCCCAAAGGAATGAATTTCAAGATAAAAAGTACCCTATATACTACCTCGTAAAATGAACTCAAATCATACCAATGTTCATTCAAATCCATTCAGCTGTTTCGGCGTGATGCACGGTTAAGTTACAGACAGACAGACGGGTAGACGAAAAAAAAACCGGCTTGACTTCAATATCGATTATAGAGTGCCATCGAAAATAAAATTTAAATAAATAAATCGTAAATGAATCATAAAGTAACAACTACAAGTAAATATTTCCTTTCTAGAGCAATTAATTGTATATTACAACCCACAAACCATTTTGCAATTTCCATTAAATTAATTAAAAGTTTATACTAAAAAGTCTAATATATATTCAAAAAAGTGTGTCAGTTGGTTAACGTTAGTTTTCATGCAGAACATATTATAATTAAATTTATAATTATTACCGTTAGACAATGTTAACAGTTACTGTTGAGTTCCTTGCCAGTTCGTCTCAGCAGGATCTACATATCGCATCAGGTGCTTAGCTCCACAACTATAATATTATATTTCATTGTTCGATGATGATTCAAAAAACTTGTAACTTTGTTGTTATTGATGATATGAAAAAAAAAGACAGGATTATAGAATTATAAAAGTACTGCAAATTTGCTATTTAACATTTTTGTCTAACTTAAGTTTAGTTAAAACATGCAAAAAACTGGAAATTTGTATTTAAAAGCTAAATAACAAATCAAATATTGAAGATAAGAAATTCGACTCAAGAGAATTTTTTGTACCAAATTTAATAATGAAAAAGGTTCATTCATTCGCTTTAAAAAAAATCACAGTTTGCAGGACAAAAAAGTAATAAAAACCATATTTACTATGTTATTTAAACGGAAAAACTTTAAGTTCGATGGAGAACCTCTTACAATTGGAATTTTGAGCTCCGCTTTTAACAGGAGCTTTGTTAGGACATCCCGGTATTTTGGGCTGGGAGTAAAAAAAAATATCGTCTTTTTTTTTGGCACTCCCTAATATATATATATATATATATATATATATATATATATATATATATATATATATATATATATATATATATATACAAACATCTGTCGTGAGCGGGAATCAAAGCCGACACAGTTCGTGGAGCAGCCATATATATATATATGTTACGAAAGTGTGCCAAAGGATGGGCTGTTTATGGAGAAATATTGTAAGCTGTACTCTATCAAAATTGTAATACTTATTACAGGAATAAAAATCACTATAAAGGTCAATACTTTAATTAAAACAATGCTCTGATTGCAAACAAACGAATGTTTAATGTTTGGTTTATTAAAACATAGATTTTAATTAATTCACTGACGACGGTAAATTAATTTATATGTTAGTATTTTGTAATTATGACTAAATGTATATTGTTATTTTGTTTAATCTTAGTAGGTAATCAAACCGACTGACATTTTCAGTAGGTACACAAAAAGCGTGTTTACAAATTAACAGTGGAAACGTTAAATATCAATACATTATTACGTTTGACGTCAACATGAAATGCGTTACTTAATTGTAAAGATAGGTTTTAACTGTAAATACAATGATAAAGTAAATTTCAAGTTTCTCTTTCTTTAGAAGTTGGTAATAAGTAAGGTTAAAATATTATCGCTATTGAAATTTATCTTCAGAATAAAGGCAAGAATTATTTAATTAAAATTATCTTTGTAATACGCAGATAAGTACGATTTTTGAATTTCGAAAAGGAAAATGACCTTATGAAATGAGGTCCATAATATTAGCAACTATAGTTTTATTAAACCTTCGAATTCGTGACTTTAATAATGTAATGTATGTGTGGTATCAACACTTGAGTATAATTCATTCATTACAATAGTCCCCTAGTCGACGAAATTACTTCAAAGGTAAACAGTCCACAGTATGAACACAGCTGTAGGCCGCAGCACGCAACGCCTGAACATCGTGTTTAAATATTTTATTACTCACGTACTTATACATTTAGTTAGTGTGTCTTTAATTTATCTGTAAACAGAATGATTACTTTTTAAACATTTAAGGCTAAACCACCGTAAATCTATTAGTATTCTTTCATAGGTTAAAAATTAATTTTCTTTTATTTGATTTATTTTAATATTAATTTAAATAGTTATTTATTCGATAAACTAATATTATTATTTAGTATAAATAAATATATTATAATTTTTATAATAATTTTTGAAAACAACTTTGCCAAAATATTAAACAACTGTTTACTAAAGAAATTTTAGTTTATTTTTTAATTTGCAAGGAAAGAATTATTTATGACTGATGATGAACAAATGATGAAGGTGGAAGTTTAGATTGGCTATTTCCTGCTTTGTTAAATGTTGTCCCAGTTGATGATTCTTATTGTCATCTGGTCTCTCTTAAGGCGGCTCGGTAGGCTCAGTCTACGAATTTTAAATTTTCATTACAAACTGACAAAATTTTGATAAATTTTATAAATCTTTATAATTAATGGATATGTTTTATGGGTGTACGCATAGTTTGAAGATTTATCTTAATCCAAGTTCCATAATCTAACTACTAAGCTACATAAATTGTACTAAATATTTGTATTCAGTCAATTGGAAATTGAAGAGTTGTTGAGTAGTAAAATAGCCCAGTCTTGGTATAAATAAATCCGTTCCAGCTTCATAATAAAACCATTCCAGCGTCTCTTGAAACTCCACTTTAATAGGGTAAAATAGACAATGAAAATTTGTACAGGATTTCTTTCATTATTAAGTCAAATAAAAAACAATGATATTTAACAATTCAAATTGTTTAAAATATGTAACTATATGTTTTCGTTTTACGCCATCAAGCTATATAAAGTAGTTATTTCTTTTCTAATAGTTATTTCTTAGCTATAGGACATTTATTATAGTTCTTGTATTAATTTTTAAATTGCTTCCTTTAGCATTTTCATTTTTATGTTTACATTTATCGATGTCGTTCCAAGCACTTTTAAAATATATTTTTAAAGCGATATTTTTGATTAAAAATTAATAAAAGTAGCAACAGTTTCAAAGGACGATTTTAACGAATTTACATAAAAAATATCACATGTAATAATTTTACGCAGTTCTGAAAATTCCTCACGTTTTTAACTTCGCGTGAGGATGACCTATGCATATTTGATGCGACACGCCCCCTACCGGTGTTTTATTATTTTTAGGCCAACACACAAAAGTCACATCGAATTTAGTGCAATAGGTCGATGTCGATCGATTATAACGGAAATAGAAGCTAACAGTTAATTTTACAATTGACCTAAATTCCTCTTTGTGTTGACATTTCAAGTAAAATCCATTAGCCCTAATGTTATGTCTATAATGATTACCGATATGCATCTCAGTTTTAATAATAAATGTGGATGAGATATTTTCTGGCCAATATTTAAAACTTTGTAAGACTGAGGTTTCCTTTATGTAGCCCCAAAACAAAACATTTAAATCGAAATTGTGCACACTAAATAAATTGTACGTCTATCGTGTAACACCGACTATGCGTAATTATTCTTTGAAAACCTCGCAACCATTATTATTTTTTATATATATAATTACAATATGTATTGTACAAATTAGGAAAATTCGTTTTTAGTTCTTCGGGAATGTTAATTGAGCCTAAGCGTACGATGAGATACAGACGACAAAAAAAAATACAGATAAAGATGTGTTTATTCTGGAGCAGAAAATAAAAAAAATAAAAAAAAATGTTTTTTATTTGGAACAAAAATGATTACAAATATAATATTGTGACACTCATAGTCTAACGGTTCTTTAAAACGGTGAAACTACGCGGGACATCTAGTTTAAATATGTCAACGTACGTCGGCTGTCAAGCGCTGTCAATTCTGTATAATGGTACCCGGTATCTTGTGAGATAGTACGTGTACTAAGCTATTGCCTATAATCTTTGATGTCACGCTCAAGAGAATATTTGTTAATTAAACAACGTCTATGTAGGTACGAAAGACATTTCATCACATATCATCTGGTATCTGTGTTGAGGTACACCTCAGTTAAAGGAAAATTAAAACAAAAAAAGGGAAGAGGATTTTTCTAACGTCAATAAAAAGTTATTGGTGCTACGTTATTTATTACTATCTTGCACGCAACAATGTTAAAAGACAGTTCTGTTTTCCCTCTAGTTTCGCCCCTTGGGAAATGTAAGACTTTGTAACGTATTATCCTATCAAGTCCGAATAACACTTGATTCTGAATCCCATATATCTGTATATGTGTGTTCCATATGTGTATATATATTTTGATGGTTTTTTGTAAAATATAAGATGTTTAATAAGTGCTCTATAATGTACTGCATCAGCAGTCGATCAATTTGAAATGATAAGAAAATATTTGTTTGCTAAGTGCATATGACTACCTAAAAATTACATTCTAAGATTCACTGTTTATTGCTGTAAAAATTTATGTACATTGAAACATTGAAACAACGTTTTAAGGCCTTTACTGGTGAACGGAAGACACGGATTGGGCTACGTTATCGTAAGACTTTTCAAGGCACCAGATGAAAACAATTTAAAATAACAAAGATAATTTGTTTATTTCTATTTTTTTTTCTTCTGACTTCCTCTTGCTTTTGTGATTTAATTTTTATCTTATTTCACTACTAAGTGTATGCTGTTAATGCGTTTTAAAAATATTAAAGATAAAGTGATCTATTCCATGTAAACGATTTGTCAACTAAGTTGTAATTGTAACAACAGTTTAAATTGGAAAATATAATACAGGTGACTGGTGAATTACTATCAATATTTAAGGAGAATACTCGGTACATGATTATCATTCGAATTATGTAAAAAAAATAGGTACTTAATTTTTGACCAAATTTCCATAAATTTCAATTAAAATAAATGAAGCGTGCGAACAAATGTTGTACTGTGCCGCTTGTTCACATCTTAAAATTTCCAAAGATTACATCATTTACCTAGTCAATAAATTTGTTGTTTAAACGAGTAAAACATCTTAGTATTTTTGCCTATCCTAAGCCAAGATTAAAGTACTATGGGGGATTGGATCACCTCTTAACACGTGGCGGCGTTTGGACGTAGGTAAACTACCTGTTTTGTATCGACAGTGCAGCTAGCTGCTAGGGTATTCAGACGACGCGTAAATAATTAAATAACTGTTGAGTAACTTTACTTAGAAGTTTACCTAATACGAATGAGAATCATGTACCGAGTATTCTCCTTAAATATTGATAGTAACTCACCATTCAGCTTGTATAATTACCAAAATCTTCGTTAACAAATTGAACAAAAACGATTATGTATATAAATATAAAAAAAAACAAGTCAAAGTAATTTAAAAAACCACAAAACCCGACTGCATTTCTGTGTAATGTGGAAACGAAATTAATTTTTTTTTTAATTTTGATATGGGTATATCACTGTCACTCTCACTGTAATACGAATCTAATGGATACCTCTCAAGCTAAAATTCATCGATCCGTTTAGGCTGCAGAGCGACACAAACAATTATACATACATACATACATACTCTCGAAAAATATAACCCTCCTTCTGGCGCAGTCGGGTAAAAATACTCGGTGACCAGCGACTTTTCAGTAATAATAATTAGAGAATTGTGAATTAAATCTATATGACTCATAACTAGGTATTTAAGCTTACCTGGTAATCCCGCTGTTGAAAAATTCAATTGTTTTATTAAAAACTCATAGATTATTAAATGTAGCCTTTAAAATAAACAGCTTTGACATGTCTGACTTATTCACCTTTAGAATACGATGTTTATACAAATTACGAATAGAATCAGTTATGTCGCTTTATAACCTACACATTAATTTACTGAATACACTTTAGACCTAATTGTCTTTCATAAGCCTTATTTTCAGGAGCGTAACTTGGTTCATGAACTTTATCTTTGTTTATAACTGTATCAGCCTGTAAACCACCCACTGCTGAGCGAAGGCTTCTTGTCCACGTAGAAGAAGGGTTGGAGCTTAATCCACCACGCTGCTCCACTGCGAGTTGGCTGATAATTTCCTTATAATGGGTAACGATATTTTTCAGGTGTCTATGATAACAACCAGGACCGACGGCTTTACGTGCTCTTCGAGGCACGGTGGGGAGAACCATAAAGACATACACCCAGCCCGGAAACAAATATTTGTACAAATACCTGTCCCGAGCGGGAATCGAACCCGCAACAGCGCGGCAAGAGGCGTTGAGGCAACTACTCGCACCACTACACCAGAACGGTCGTTTTCTTTATAACATTTGACACAGATTAATAATTTTGTAATTATTGAGCGTCCAAAACCACATAGTTTTCCTAAAATTTTGAAGGTTTAGTCCCAAACGACTATGAAAACTACTCACATTATCAGCTTCTCTGGTTTCATTGTACTTTTTTCCTTTCCGTTCATCCATTTGCTTGTCATTGTTAATGTATTTTTGTTTTTTGTGTACCTATTTCAATATAATTTGCACATGTTCAATTTTTATTGTGCATAAGTTTAGTAATTTTACATATTATAGTATCTGAAAGGTTTATTTGGGAACTTAATTTTATGCCCATTTTATAAATCGTTAAATCAATTCAGCAATAGATACTTACTTATTTATTGTTAATTGCAAATATTGATATTACTTTGTTTCCATCTGAAAATAACTTACGACATTAATATTACAGTGAACCCGTATGTAATTTGAAAAAAAAAAAAAAAAAAAGTAGTTCACTTGGACGGTGTTATATACGATGACTCTTAAATCTACTGCTGCTCTCCTCGACTCATTGAAATACTCATATCGTGATACTTTATAATTGATAACTCGGAAAACTTGCTTTGTATAACGCCTTCGACAACGAAACAAACGAACAAACTCTCCCTATTTTGTATTTTCTTATATATTGGGTACCTACACTGTTTTTATATGTGTTACATAAATACGATAAATTTGTGTGTATTAGTATTGAGAATAGACACTACTAAAATTATATTCTTATTTCTGAAAGACAAACTCAATACAATTGGAGTGTTCTATAGGGATTAACTGATCAACCATAAACGTAAATGTTGGGTCAAGCAAGTCTCTTGATGTTAAAAACCTAATTAAACGATACATTAAAATGATCCCTAGAGATTTGACCTTAATATTGACTTTTATATTGTGTATCCAGCTTCATTAGGGTCGTTCAAGGGACAAGTATTCATGTCTAATAATTTTATACGTTATCCTATATATCTTTCACGAAAACAGTATTTTAGCAAATTTAATGATTTTTACTTATTGATTATCACACATGTGTTAGGCCCTAATCGTATGTTATATACTCGTATATGTATTGTGTAGTATATGTATTTAAAATCAGTCTATTTATCAAAAATCTCTTTCAGTAAAAAAAAAATATACTTACGTATGCATAAATATCAAGCTTATTTTTCACAATAAACGGCCATGGCTGAAGCGCAGCGTTTACGGATTTCCTATTAGGTTGTCAGACGATCTTAAAATGGTCATGATGAGTCGCTAGGTTACAAACAGGTCAAGACAGCAAGCGTTGGAGACAAGACTATATGGCTCTAGATATCAGGTTTCTTTACAGAGAATATGATATTTCTATTGTTTGAATAACTAAAGCGTAACGTCGGGTTTTTAAGGGAAGTAAATTTTCTATCCTAAACAAACTTGGGCTTTATTAACCTTTATACTGTGTACTATGTACTTCTATGAATATTCTTGTCATAAAATGTTCTGGTCGAAAATTATACAGCACTTGCCGTCTACTTCAAACTCTTTGTGAAACTTTGTCATATATTTATATTTATATTACAAAACTATTACTGTTCTCTTATATTACGCCAATTTAACTCATTTAATTAAAAGTCTATGGATGATTTTATCGCGTTTATTTTAAAACTTTAAAGTTTAACATTTTTTTTAATTATTTCCCGACGATTCGGACCCTTTACAGCATCCATGATCTCGGGGGACTGAGGTGGTAGATGTCCGAATAATGGGGAAATAATTTAAAAAATTGTTGAACTGTAATTTTTTATAAATAAACGCGATAATATCCGGTATAAACTTTTAATTAAAAACTATTACTTTTTATGCAATAAGGGCAAACGGATTGTCGGTTCGCCTGGTGTTAAGTCAAAGCGACATCCATAGACATCCGCTACATCAGAGGATAAGCAGGTGCGTTGCCGGCATTAAAACTGATTACTGATGATTATTATTGCTTGCCTTTAGTAATCAAACCATGTCGTACATTCTTTAGCAACTCAGGAACTTAATACATAAATTTAACGCCTTCATACAGTTGTTAGCAAACTGGGGGTTATTGATATCATCATCACAATGCCGTAGGTCATAACTTAAGGAATTCCCTGGTTTTGCATTGGGGTCAGTGTTAGTGGATTATTTTATTGTTGTAGTCATTTTATGATTGAAGGACCAGGGTATCATTTTTTTATTAGGTGTAACATTGCAACATATTTTACATTTAACTAATCACTATATTCTTGCAGTAATCGATGATATTATATTTTATAAATTATTTTGATATATGCTCCTTACTTGTCATAAAAAAAAATAGCAAGTCTCGATATTTATTTACAAAAATAGGATCTATCATAAAATCATATACACAGCATACATTCAGAATAAAAGCAGCATAATGGAATTTATTTATTAATACATGTACAAACATCATAGACGAATTTTACAGTTAATAAAATTCGTATTCGGCAATATTTTGCTACTAAAAATTTATATTTCTGATATTGCTTGAATGTATCCTTTTGTAGTTGATACCAGTTAATTATTATGAGAATTTACTTAGAATTAATAGAGAACAGTAATTTATAATATTAGTAATTGTAGATATACATATTATATACATTGAACAATATTAGTAAATGTTTTAAATACTAAATGATTAAATACAACTTCACAAATGTAAATAAAATGTAGGCTTTATATTTTCACTAAGAAGAAGAATTTATTAAATTTTCCTGTATCCTTCGTTGAAAGTATTTTTGTTCAAATGATTTCTTACAACTAATATGAACTCCATGTAAAAGGTATTACGACATCATTTTGTCACTATTGTAATCTCTTTCTCAATAACGCTACGGCTTATGTTTTAATTGACGACCGTTCTGGGTGGATGGTTCTTCGTGGTGGGAGTAGTTGCCTCACAGCCGCGCGACGGCGGTCGCGGGTTCGATTCCCGCTCGGGTCAGATATTTGTATTTGTACAAATATTTGTTTCCGGTCTGGGTGTATGTCATTGTGGGTCTCCCCACCGTGCCTCGGAGAGCACGTAAAGCTGTCGGTCCTGATTATTATCACAGACACCTGATAACGATCGTTATTCATGGTAGCGAAATTATCCGCCAACCCGCAGTGGAGCAGTGTGGTGGAAGAAGCCTTCGCTCAGCAGTGGGTGGTTTATAGGCTGATACAGTAATATTTTAATACTATAATTTCGTAATAATTTCGGCGTAAAATTTTTATTTCAATATAAGACTGTCTCCACAGTGGCTCCACTTGATTTCAACGTCCCATAAACGTTTATTGCCATGATTAATGACGTTATAAAACTATCATGATAAGTCTTGATCAGACTGCCATGACGTGTCAATTGAAAGCCGTGATTAATGCCTCTAGGTCTCAACCCATGAACGGGCTGTTAACGTAGAAATATTTTGTTTATTCAATAGGATAATTCCAAAATTCTAGACAGAAAAAAAAAAAACTAGAGTCACTAATTTATTTATTTGCGATACAAATTCTTTTAATATTTATTACAATTATATACTTATAATTAGAAAATTATAGTAAAATAGTAAGTTTTTAATTATTTCTTAAGTTCTGCTTTTTGCTACTAATTTGAAATTTAATATTCTTAAAATCATGTAGTTTAGAGTTTTTTTTTTTCAGAAGATATTATTTAAAAATACCTGAAAATCACTTTGTACCTATTATATATGTTATTACGCGAATTATATTTTACATATTGTATGAGTTTGTATTAAACAAAGGAAAGATGATACATTACACTGTAATCTAGATATTCTAAGTAACAAATCAAAACAATTGTGTAACAAAATGTCACAATTTATAATGATTCTCAACAACTAAATTTGTATAAAATCATATATATCAGTATAAGATCAGAAACTTTATAAAGACAAAATTCGACCTCACGTTGAAATTCATGCTTTTGCAATTCGTATAGTTGAAAATTTGGGTTTTAAATATTTTGAACAATCCCACATACGTCGGGAAATTCTAAATGTGAAGCATTAGGAACGACTCTCGAACTAGCACAATGGTCGGTAGTCTACGGACGTAAAATATTCATTCTTTAGTTTCGCAAATGACCACGGTCATTTTATAAATCCAAATTTGAATACGACGGTAATAGCACGCTTACAGAGTATAGACTCGAAAAATACAGACGTATGGCCATAAATAGTAGTATGTAAGCAATTTAGTCGTATACTTTTACTAATTGCTACGAATACTCTTTGGTTAATTGTACTATTCCGGTTTTTGGTGAAACGAAATTCAGGTTTTCTAGATTAATATTCAAATAGATTTTCGTGGTATTATTCGTTTGAAAATCTAAAAGAAACGTAAAATGAAGATATCATTATCATTATACAGAAGTATTTACTTTCAACATAGACTGCAAGTATATAAACAGTCGTAAAGTATTAAGAAAAGTATATGTGAGGATTTCGGTTAGTCACTAAAATAGGAAATCTTATTATTAAATTTATTACATTTTTTAAAATACTTTTGTCATTTATTTAATTTAATATTTCTAATTAGCTTTGTATTGGGTCTAAATAATAACAAATGTGTTTCTTAGTTATAAGATAGCATATGCTTGTAACTTCACTCTTCCCGACCCGTTGGCATAGTGAATTCATATTATTTGATATTAATAATTATCAATATAAATTTACAGAATTCAATATAAATTTACAAAATGTGTCTTTGAAATATTAAAAAAAAAATTACAATTTATTAATTATAATATAAATCACTATTCTCATTACAATGTAATTACATTCGATCATCATGGTTGTAACAAAAATTATATTTTACAAAAATATTACCAATGAGATAAAATATGCTAATTTGGGCTGACTATAGAGGCAAAACCAGCTCTTTCACATAAATATAATTCATCAAAATATACAAGAAATATGAGGCAAGGAATATTAAATGCAACTAGTGGTCGCCCAGTGGTTGAAATTCCACCTAATCTATAATTGACAGCATTGTCAACATCACAAAAATATGATTGCACATAACATGGTGAGCATTTATGCAGTCATTTAGGCTACATATTATCACGCTATTACCTACGGGGAACGAGCAATGAACCTTTATTTCTTTAACGCATTCTGTAACAACGTGTAATCTAATAGCGTTCACGCAGATGACGTCGCGGACAGCAGCTAGTAAATAATAAGTTAAGTACCATGATTAATTTGGCCGAATGAAATAAATATTCATCGACCATAAAATTTTATCAAAAAGAACACTAACAATACTACATCGTATCTTATTTCAAGACAACGCTCTAAGGCTAACTAATGAAAGGTCAGCTTCTCTTTCTTTCTGCGAGAAAATTAAATTTAGTGCCCTCTAAAATAAGCTCTGTTATTTTAAAGGTCGCGAATTTGTGAGAAATTCTTTAGTACTAGTTTTAATTTAGATAAATTATATAAGAAAATATTTAGGATTATTTTATGTGTAATTTATTATTTATCGTACACTTTACGCGAGATGTAATTAATACTAAGTAAAAAGTCAAAACTGTCAATATGTAGCTACTCATTGATAGTTCATATTAAAATTATTTAAAAGACAAAAATAATATTTAATGAATTTTTATACAAATATATTTTTAAAAAAAAGTAAAGAAATAAGTAAATATACAGTCTTAAATAAGTGATAGAATAACTGTTTCCTGTAATTTTAGGTCAACTTAATTTTTTTCTCTCTCAATTTAATATTTGGAATGATAAAAGGAAAATGTTTATTTCTGCTCTGGGTGTATGTCCGGATTTCCCAACCATACTTCGGAGAGCACGAAAAGCCATCGGTACCGTTTACTATCATCAACACATGATAGCGATTGTTACTGATGATAGGGAAATTATCCACCAACCCACAGTGGAACAGTATGATGGATGAAGTTCTAACTCTTCTCATATATGTAGTAGAGGCTTTGGCCCAGCAGTGGGAAGCTCACAGGCTGATTTAGTTCAATTCATACTCTGTGATTTATAAAAGATTGTACGGAATATGAAATCCTTTTTATGTAGAGTTGAATATTGCGAACTTAAAGGGAACAGTTTTGATATCATTACTTAATACGTATATTAATACAAAAAAAAACATATATCGCAAGTAAAATATAATCTTCTTGATTGATGCTTAAAATTGGCGTTTCGCAGAGGTGATTTTAGGTATGATATTTCAGTAAGGTACTAAGGTGCCATGCGGTGACCGACAGATAAGAATCGTCCCGACCTCTTTCTTGCCGAAGTATCGTTAAAGACGACTAAGACTATAGTGATGCGAACACCTGTACACCAACCAGTATGGTGATGGACAGCAGCGTCACCATATTCTACCACAACACACTGCGCTCGCGAACCCGGAAGCCTGGCGAGTATTGGCCTATCCCCCCAGAGATGATTGGGGAAGCCTTCATACAGCAGTGGACATCCAACGGCTGAATTGGTGGGGGATTTTGCCATTATCCTCTCAAAGCTTTAAATATTTTTACATCTGATTTTGCATTGATTCACAATCAACGAACTAAGGGGATATAATATAAAGATATTGAAAATGGTTTCCATAAATAAATATAATTGTGCAATTTAATATTAAAACAGTGTAGGTATACCTACTTATAATAATATTGGGTATAATCACAATAATATTGATACTTTCAAAAAAAAAAAAAGTTTTAAAAATATTAAAACGTTTTTAATAATCAAAGCACATAGCTTAAAATTATGAAATAACAACTTTTAAAAGACTAGGTAACTGTTAATTTTCTTGACATTTCTTCTTTCTTTTCATTCCAGTAAACTGGTGTGATAAATTGAACAATACAAGTGATAAATTGAAAATAATTTTAAATCTTTTTTAATAAGGAATGTTTGAATTTAATTTAATATAGATATTTCTAGTACCTGAATACGTATAATCTTTTTACGCTTCAGAAGTCTGATTGCTTTTTCATCGTCTGAATTAATCACAGCTCGGCAATCTAGGTGGTATATCAACAGGTTAAAATGGGTCTAGTATGAATTATTAATATATGAATTAATATCTACCATTTTGCGCATAAAAATAAATTCATAAATCTTTTTTACGCTTCAGAGGGCTAATTGTCATCGTTTTGTTCGTTTATATCGTTATAATCTGTTCGTCAGTCTATTGGGAATGTCTACAGATTAAAATTTTTAATATTTTCATAACGCTTTTCATATTTGTGGCTCGATTTTATTTGCCAAAAATAAATATACAGTTATTTACTATTTTGTTAAATATTGACTTTTCAAATAATAAAATTGTATTAGGTTTAATAAGAATATTTTTATGCCAAGCCGAGATTGTCTTACGAACAGTAATATAACTAGGAACAGGCGAGTGAATACTCATTGAACTACGAAAGTTATTAATAGCAGTTTTTATTGCTACAAAATTGTTTTTGATACTAATTATTTATAATACAGAGTGTATTTCATAATGGGCAAGCACTCAGAAACTGATATTTTACGTACCTAATTCACTTATATCTTATCTTACGTAATACTATACATAAGCGTGTGACAGCTGCGCAATTTTTGTTAATAAATCAAAAAACTTCCGTTTCAATATTTATTCTGAAAGTTTGTATTTATGTACGCTTGGTTATTTAGAGCCAATCAGATGTCACATTCTCACAATCATATAACTATATTGTCTATTAGTAATTCTACATATTTTATAAAAACCTACAATAATTAAATTAGGTGTTAAACTAATTTATACTGTCAGAGTGTACACGTATAATACAATCATTTGCTGCATATTTTAGAGACCGTCGCTTGATAACAGCTCTTATAAAATAAAGTCCCCGTGTTTGTTGGTGATGATAGTATTTAATACTTTACTAGTGCAGAATTACCTTTTTAGTTATTTTTATTCGGTGTCAGCCGTTTGAACCTGTTAACTTCAGTTTATATATTTTATATTTCCATCCTTGGACTCCGTTTTCTATTATGATGGATATTGATTTTATATCTGTAGCTCAGCAAAAAAAAAAAAAACAATATCAAACAATGACCACATGTTGCACGTAGGTCGCAAGTTGCCTTTATCTATCTTTTTTTTAAACTTTGAATATGATTTTGTGTACACCAATTTCGAAAAAAATAGGATGAAATCCCGTGTTAAAGATATAATATTCTGTGTGATATAAGCTTAAATGCCTAAATGTTCTCAAATATCTGTATGTTCAATGAAATCATGATCATGATAATCATGATCAGATGTCATGATATTATGGTGGATATCGAACACATTGCAAGTCTCATTTGAGTACTTGATTTAAAAAATAGGTACCCTAATTTTACTGCATTTATTCCACTTGATATAAGGGGTTGGGCTAGGATATCTAAAGACATTTGAAAGAAATATTTTAATGTATATAATTTTCATTAAATTTTATTTGACTTAGAATATAAATTACACAAAAAGCAATAAGCGCGCTAAAAGATTGAGACTTTAAGCAAAGCAACATTGAGCTTATAGTTTTGCGTCTACATCAGATTTACATTTGCTTTGTAGATTTCTCAAAGGCATTTTCAAGGCAAAGATAACCTTGCATAAAATTATACTTGCTTAGAACTTCTGTTGATGTTCTAAGAAGATACTGAAATGTTCAAGAATAATTCAGACGCATATTAAAATTGTATATTTAACTGAATATAATTAAATTTCGTATTTAAAATAATTTCTATTATTTTCCACTATTAATGTATTATTTAATTTTCTATTAAATTATGACTTACAGTATAGCATTGTATTATTTTATTTAGTAGATAGTAATTTTTTATTGTCATATGTATTCACAACTTGCATTTGGTAAAAACGTTTTTTAAACAATGACTTAAAACATATTTATAAATAATTTACCTCAGAAGTTTAAGAGAATTCGATTTGGCGGTGGTTACTCATCGAGTATTTGAACATCTCAATGGTCGAGCGAGTTAATTGCCTAGTTGCTGCTTTGTTTAGATGCTTACCGCAAATCGAATGCACGTTTACATGTTGCTGGCAAGTGCAAATAGAATACCCGTTAGATATCTTATTGTATGTAGATGTATGTATTGTTTAATTACAGAATAAGCAAAATTGTCTAGTATTTGCAATATTTTGTACTTCTTCCGATATATGCATTGGAAATGGCCTATATACAACTTATTCATTAATATAAATTATTTTATTTATATTAACTGAAAAACAGCAATATATAGCAACGCTGTGCATTTCACAAATAATAAAATTAGGTGTAAAAGTAAAGTGTAAAGGTGTAAGCATGTAAATACACAAAAAAAAAAAAAATTAAAAATAAAAACATTAAACTGAAAATAATATGAAAAAGGAAAAGTGAAACAATAGTTAAATTTTTCAATATCGTACTTTTCCTTTCTCGTTTTTATTTATTAATTTTTTTTTTTTTGAAGCGAAACGTCTTTAGAATTGTTGTGATTTAAAACGGCATGCGACGGAAAAAACGACAGCTTAGAGACACAAATACAAAAATATGTAGGAGAGAATGAGATAGTATGATGTCACGTATCCTAGCAACGCGTAAATAAGTAATAGAATATTTAACTATTAATATTAAAATAAGTAATAGAATGTTTAACTATTAATATTAATAAATTTTAAACTGAGTTTGCCAAAGATGTTTCATTTCTGACATGACGTATACTCCGTACACACGACATTTTTTTTTAAATTTTAACACTAGATTTTAGCCCGCGACTTCGTCCGCGTAGAAGTCGATGATGGTTCTGATAGGATTGGTTTTTTACATTATTAATGTTGTTATAATATATAAATTATTATGTTAAAATGTTTGAATACTTATAAAATATAACAATCTTTATTATAGAGTAGGGATTTAAGGTTTAAATAACGTTTAAAATAAAATAAAATTTTTACGTTTTATGAACACGAAGCTCGGCCTTTTATCTGAAGAAAGTTACACGGGGGTATTATCTTTTTACAACGAAATCGAAATACTACACCTTCCGAAGTATTTATTTATAAACAATATTTTTTGTTTTTCCTTCGGGTGCTAGAATCACCAGCCTATTCTGAAACATGCCACTGTATGTGGCTAGCTGTGTGAGAAGCAACTTTCCCTCAAGTATACTCCCTACCTGAAGAGTTTTACCTTAAGCTTTGTTTATGGTAAATACACATTCATATAAACTCATACATTATATTTTTATCCAGTTCCGGGAAATCACCATTTCCTATTTTAAGCAACAGGTCTGAGAACTGTCCGGCAGTAACATCTCCCCTCAGATGGACTCTCATATTTATAGTAAGGCTTACTTTTGTCACTGAAGGCCACAAATGCTTCAGTACTATAATGTACTGTATCGATGAAAATAAATTTCTACCCCCTTTTAACCCGTTAGGGGATGAATTTAGATAAAATGCGAAACACGTCTTTAATCAATTCTGTTAAAGAATATTTATGCAAAATTTGAAGTAAATTGGACGAAGGAATCACGTTGGTCCATATAAACTTTGCCCCCTTTTTTCACCCCCTTAGAGGTAGAGGTAGGTTTCAGAAAATTCGTTTTTAGTAAATGCCTACGTCATAAAAAGAACACGCTCTCCAAGTTTCGGGTCTCTACAGGTCGTTTAGGCTGTGCGTTGATCCGTCAGTCAGTCAGTCAGTCAGTCTACTAGTCAGTCATTCAGGACAAAGCATTTTATATGAATAGATTACATTCATACATTATAAGGACTTATGCAGATTATTCTCATGGTATTTTTTTGGTTATTTGTGTATTGTAGACAAGTATTCTAAATATGTTTGAAACCCAAAACTGATACAGAATAGTAGTTATTTTCTTATTTCTTGTGATATTGATTTAAATACAACAATTTGTTGACTGACCCGTTGGCGCAGTTTGCAGTGACCCTGTTTTCTGCTCCAAGGGTTGTGGGTTCGATTCCCGCCCCGAGTCTGGGTGTAATATATGTTTATTTATATATGTATTATTTATATGTATATTTATTTAAAAAAAAAAGTATATCAGTCGGCTGTTACCTGAAACACAGGCATTAAGTTGCCTACCTTAGGAACAGACGACATGTGTGTGTTAAGCATATTTATTAATTATTTATTTAATTTGTTAACAATAAAACGAAAACGAAACCTCAAATATTTGCATAATTACTATTCTTTACTTTCTAGACTTTCTTTCTGTGTGATGTATGCTCGTAATTTTAAGCGATAAAAACACGATACTAAAAAGAATTTTTTTTGTTGTAAAAATGTTAAAACAAATAATCTGAAAACATAAGGGAAAAATAAAAACACTAAAAACTTAATTTAGTATTTTTCCTTTGTAATTATATTCGTCGGTCTCGTTCATCTTTGAATGAAGTTGGATGTCAGTCCAATCTTTCTCTCTTGCATATTAGGATTAGGAAAACTGCTATGAACAAGAAGTGCTTGAATTTATAGTTTTAATTTGCCTTAAAAATGCTCGGTTGAAGTTTAGTCAGAATACTATGCTTAATAATGGAAATAGATTTTTGCTACAGACAGTCATGAGTTTTCATGCAAAATAAGCACGTTATATTTTTTATTTCCTATGTAACATTCCTAGAAACCTCTAATAATAGTTAGATTTTTTTCTAATAGACATTTAGCTTCCTGTCTATTTATCTATTTATTAATAGTTTACAATATACTATTAAATTTTACAAAACGTGGTCTTAATGCTAAAACCATTCTTTACCAGCCAATCATAGAACGTACAAGAGCGGACTTCTTCGGTGTGCAAAGTGCGGGATTTGAGCTATTTCATAGTTTAAAAAATGCAAAAGAAGATAATAATATAGATAACAATTATAATAATAATTTATACTTAATAAAACAATTATTATAATATTTAATCATAGTAAATACAATAGCAGTAACTACATATACATACCTATATAAATATACACACATAACTACATACAAACATAGATACATACATGCATGAATGCATACACACATACATACACACATACGTACATATGTACATACATACATACGTCTAAGCGGAAAATTTGATGTACATCGACATTATCTAGATTGTATTTGAAATTCAACATATTTTCCGTAATTTAGTAAGGATGTGGTTCTAGAAAATAAAATATTTTCTTTCAACAACAGCTTTTGTAAAGATTCAAATTTGTCTAAGAACATATAAAAAAGCAGCTAATCATTTCATTTTTAATCCCCTATACTTACAAGTAAATTAAAGGTACACTCTAAAATAAGGTTCAATTAATATTTGATTATACGCGCCTGATCAAAGTATCTTTTTTTTTCAGGTAACCTTCGGTAAACTTTTTGATATGTATAGAAACTTTATAACACCTTAATTTTGCTACGATGCCAATTTTAAATTATTTAAATAGATAGATACAAAATGACGTAAGCACTGTTTATTTTTCTAACGCCGAGTTGCACGAAAAAAACTTAAAATTTAAGTGTTTATTAAACTAATTTAATCACAAGAATCGTGATTATCTGTTGCAAAAAACGTACATCTGATTAAGTTAACAAAAAATTTTAGTTTAATTTAAGACCTATCTAACGGATGATTGATTCCAACAGCTTTAAATTAATCATGAGATCAAATAATTTTAAGATTAATTGCAACTTAACTAACGGAAAATTAGCGACGGTTTCGTGCAACTCGCCGTAAGTCACTTAAATTTGGTCCGCATCATCTACAAATGAGTGATTGATGTGACAATTTTATTTTTATTTTTAATAACATTACAATGAATCTGTTCAGATAGAAGTGACTCAGCTATATCTACAGCTACTGTTGGTTGAAGTAAGAAAGAATAAATAAATAAAGAATAACATGAAAAATTCAAACAACACACAGTTTATCATTTAAAAACTTAAATAAAAGTAAAAAATCTGTGGAATTTACTCATTTTCTTATATACATGCATATTTAAAAAAAAACCTCACCTTTTTCTAAAAAGTGTGTTTAAACTACAACGATTTTTATTACTCGACATCTTTAACCACAAGTGTGTTGGTATGGTTATATAATCGCAGTATGAAAACATGTAGTTATACTAAAATTTGAATATTATTTATTAGCCTATGTATTAACTGTTTATTTTGGATCCATAAATGGAGTTTACATTTCGGATAAGTATGGATCGGTTTACAATTATTATCCTTAAAAAACCTTGTTTAATTTAAAAATTAATTTTATATTTACTTTTTTTTAATTTTTTAAAATCAAAATTATATACATAAATAAGAAAGGAAAAGAAAAAGGATTAAAACTTTCTTTGGCTTGAATATATTTTTACATTTCCATTCCTGTAGCGCAAATACTCGCGTAGGTTACTCTAGTAATTCATTTGTAAATTACTTATAACATAATAATGGAATAAAAATAATATATAAAATGATTTAGGTGTATTGTTATGTTTTGTTATTAAAAACTTATTGTGACTTTAAAAATAGTACTAATAAAAAATATATATGGACGATAAATGTAAAATATTAAACAAAACTGCTACCTCTGTGATGAAATATTTTATAATTCGAGATATAATGTGGCCTGACGACGTAGATAAATCTATTTTCTAGAAGTTTGATACCACCCTCAAAATTTTATTATATGTAGGTATAAAATACTCTTTACTTATTTAAAAAAAAAAAAAAAAAAAACATTCAAATCAAAAAAGAAAATAAAGGGAAAGCAATAATGATTTCTTTTCACCGCTAACTTATTTCCTTAATTAAGACGAATTGGCCGAGTCTTCAGAAGACAAATTGAAATCTCTGAGACAGCGGCAGCTGTTCGGTGGAGAATAAGACACGTTTATTGGCTATTAATACGATTGAGAATCAACTGTTGTATAAGTAAGGATCACTTTTTTGTGTTATAAGACCGTTATTAAAACATAATTTGTTTACTTCTATGTGTCATACACAACGAAGTGAAACAAAGTAATGTAATAAAATTACATCTAATGCTTAAAATAAATAAATTATCATTTTATAGTTTCAATTTCGTCATATTAGTTTAGAATTGTTGATGTCTCGCCAGATTAATTAGTAGGTATATTTATTTGACGATTTGCCTCTTCTTGTCTACAATACGAGTATATTGAAATTATACAAATATTCTAAGTACTAGGTACTAGTGTATATTATAGGTAAATAAAATTTCTTTTTTCTTTCTTACGTCTTTAAAATGAATGATCTATTAATTACTTTTGTAATATAGCGCAAGTGACTGTATTGTTTTTTTTTTTTCAAACTGTTTTTATTCAACGAATTGAAAAATTCATTATTATTTCGTTGAATTTTGTTTTAATTTAAAGTATGAAATGTATTTTTACTTGATAGGCATAGAAGCTTAATTTTCTAGTTAGTTATAAGTACCTTGAACTTTCCAGATTCATTGAAACAATATCGAAAATTCTCACAGATTGTTATTGTGCTACCATCTGTGAAGCTTGGATAATTTTGCGTACCTAAAATTTTGGTTCTTAAACATAATAAAACCTTGAAGATTGATTAAGATGTAAGTTTACTGAAGATAAGCTAGTCATGCACGCTAATTATATTTGTTTCTCATTGTATATATCAATATTATTTTACTATAAATTAATAAATAATTACATTAATAATATTAATATTTTTTTAATAAGGACAAAATCTTCGAGGTAATAAAACAAGCCTCCCCTTGTCAGCAGCATCTATAAGTGAGTGTATGCATGACATATTTTAGTATTTTGTATTAATACTTTAAGTACTTAGAATGTAATTATCTTATATAATATAACAACCAACAAAGCACTTCATTCTATTAAAGGTCACCGAGAACAAATTAAATCAGGCTCATTTAACAACCGCATGGTATATGTGAATATCATGAAACGAAAGGTTAACGATAACATTTGAGAATTGTCGTATAAGCCGCATTAGACTTTCGCTAATTATTTTTTTTTTTTATATTTATATGCTAGGTTACGTTTGCAATTTTGCTCCGTTGATGTTTTATTCTAGCGATACTAAAAACGCGTTACTATCAGAAGTTTAAATTTTTGTATTTTTTATTTGACTGGCCCGTGGTCCTGTTTTCTGCTCCAGGGTTGTGGGTTTCGATTCCCGCCCTGAGTCTAGGTGTCATATGTATTTATTTATATGTATATTTATTTTATAAAAATGTATATCAGTCAACTGTTACCTAAAACACAGACATTAAGTTATGTTAAACATATTTATTTATTATTTATTATTAGTATATATTTATTTATTTATAAAGAAATTTATTATTTATTACGTATGTTGTCGAACTGAAGATTTGTTGGATTTTACTATATCCTCTTGATATCTTCTACGTTTTAATACGTTTTACTATAAAACTTATTAAATTAGATCGTGTTATTAATTTAGACACAGCGTAAATGCAGATTTATTCAACAAGATTTTATTCGTTAATGTCTCTATTTCATTACGTTACTAGTCCAGTCACTAAGTTTCAAGTTAAAATTGACTTAAATCATTCAAAATTAATTTACGTTTAGATATTATATTTATTAATTTATTGTAAGTCTTTTTTCAACAACAATTTCATTGTTATTTCTGAAACAGGCAAATATACACACGTTTAAAGCATGTAAATGCTATTTAACATGCCAAAGCCACAATGCCGAGAGCCATAATCAATATTGTGTAATTATATTTAACTATAATAACAATTTTAAGTAGCTTTGTTGTGTGTTAACATTGGTTGTGAGGAAATTCGATGTATAAGTTACCTTCAAAGTTTAAAATATATTTGTACGGGTTTTAGAAGTTTACACTATTACTTTAATTAGAAGTTCAAAAAATTTTTGTTTTTTTATATTTTTTTAACATTATAACTTGGTAAAAAAATATTGAGTAAAATTTTCATTTTTGCAATAAACAAAGAAGGAAGAATCACGTACATATCAGTTTTTTTTTTTTTAACACACACATGGTCGTCTGTTCCTAAGGTAGGCAACTTAATGCCTGTGTTTTACGTAACAGCCGACTGATATACATTTTTTTAAAATAAATATACCTACATATAATAATACATATATAAATAAACATATATTACACCCAGACTCGGGGCGGGAATCGAACCCACATCCCTTGGAGCAGAAAACAGGGTCACTGCAAAATGCGCCAACGGGTCAGTCATTCGAAAGAATATATTAATATGCTCAGTATTTAAAAGGCAATAAATCATTAAAAATAGTCAATATACATCTATTTTACGGTTGTATTATAAAATGCTCTTGCTAAATTATCGTTTCTAGTAGAGGGACAACTACCGCCATGGTTAGTCCGTCACGCTTCTTTGCTGCGGGTTTTGTATTTCGGATGATCGGGTTTTACGCAGTTTAAAGAAAAATCTTTGATATTTCAATTTACGACATCACAAGAACTTTTAGCTTTAGCGAGATTCAAACAATAGACCTCGGGTAAACAGATAATTGTTGATACAAAAATTATTTATTATTATTATTTATTTTGTGCAGAATTTTTTACAATATTTTATTATTTGATAATTTTTAAATAGATTTTTTAGACCAAAACCGAGTACCTTAGAATTTAAAAACAGGGACCAAAGTTTTAATAGGTAATAATGTGATAATGTAAGAAATTTATATTAAGATTTAAGTTTATTGCCGTAATGAGACAAACTTCTTAGCATTCAATGGTTTCTCCGTGCGGGTGCCGGGTCCATTGTGTGGCCGAGGAAGAGAGGCACGAGTGAACCCCGGAGCTTGTGAGCCGGGTGCAGGGTTAAGGGGCCCCTTTACGTCTGACAACACTCCCCTTATTCACCCGTACCTCTCTCCCTGGCCAGCCAAATCCGGTATGAACCTTCGACCGCAGCTTTAGATGCACGTGTTATTATTTTATCCTTAGCGTAAAACGGCTTTGAGTGAGATATGTAATCATAGGTATATAAATATATAACTATCAACATATGGATTTACTCTTGTTAGCACTGGAGTTTCGAAGAGTCTCTGTTTTGATTATTGTTTGATATTAATTAATTTTCTAAATTTATAAACTTTTAGATAGATTTTTTTCTAAACATTTATGTAAAATGTTTCTCTCTACGGTATAAAATATTTTTTTTATTATTGCTACAGTTTCAATGATTACGATCTTACAACAATATTTACGTAATTAATTTGGAAAAATTTATGTTTAGAGTTCCGCTTCGGATGCCTGGCAAGCCGGTTGAGATACTCTATCGCCTCTTTCGTAGAATAGTTTTGGGTGCAAACTCGCCAATTTTACGAATTTGTATGCTCTATAATAAGTATGGGGGATCGGTTGATGTACATAGCATGTCTCTAGCTAAATTTAAAACAACAATTGCCCATAGGCTGAATCAGTAGTTTTTTTTTTTTGTGTTTTCTAATGTTTATGCGATTTTCACTAATCGTGATGGAGCAGCTTTTTCGGATTTGACGTGATCTGTTGCGTTATTTGAATGCCCAACGTGAACATGGTTGTTGCAAAGTATCCGAAACGTCGGGCGTCTGAGAGGCCTGTTGGGCCACGCTGTAGTCCGGAGGGGTTGTTTCATTAAAGTTAGTAGTTTTTATTATTCTTGGTGTTTAGCATAATTTGTGTGTGATGTATACCTATAACTGATTGTGCAATTAGCGCAAATAAATTAATATTATACTGTAGATGTAAGTAACATTGTAACAATCGTTGGTGTACCAAATAAATAAATATATAAATTAAACGCAGCTGACACATAAGATTATACTTGTAAAATCTGTTTCATTATCGCGTGATGTAATTTATTAAATATATACAAACGATTTTTCAAAATTCCTAAGGGCTTAAAATGAAGTATTAAAGTTTGTAAGTTCTGTTAATGTTTCAAGCCAGTAGCAGTAACATTAAATATAGTCGCGTTCCAGTGTTTTTTCTTTTTCTCTAAAAGAGTGAATTAACAAACAACTGTTGCTTCTTCATAATAACAGAATTGTACAGAATAAAATAAAAATTCTCTTCATTAAATATAACCAATAAAACAAAGATATTTCACCGAAATCTATTTTCAAACCTAAAAATTAATTTTATCCTAGAAATCGTACCTATAGTTAGTGCACGAACTACAAACTTTTGCTTTCGACAAACGATCAAATTGAAAAATTGAATGTTGCGAACATTGTTGAGTTTGGCCGTTATTGTTCAATTTGCGGTTTTGTAATTTAGCTTTTGAGTAATATACTAGTAAACGATACTCAAATTGAGCTTCTATTGATAGTATGACATCTAAATAAGAATTTGAGGATGGGTTGTCACAGTAGTAAATCACCGGCTTTTACGCTGTCGGATTTTGATTCAATTACCGCTGATAAAAAATAACTTTCATAAGCTATACAGATGTTTGTCGTTGACTGGGGTTTTGTACTTGTGTTGTATGTGTTTCCGAACACTGGATTTTTATCCTAAGCCTCACCTAACCGGACAGTGCCGTATCGTGACACGACATGCCATATAATTATAATTAAATTATTTTATTTGAAATTTCCCGCAAATGAGCTAGCAGTCCAGCCAATATTAAGTAATAATAAAGAAATAAAGGAAAATCGGAATGAAGGTAAGAATGGGATCGTTCCTATGGAGGTACATGCATCAGTACATGCTAGCTATTTCACGTCAATTTCTGTGAAAAATTCGTACCACTCGAGCTAGTGTCGTAACAAAAAGTCGTAACACTCGAGCCAGCCCTATTTGAGCTGTAGGAAACTACCTACGGCTGTTTTCCATATTGGAAATTATGGTAATGAATTGCTTCCTACAAGTTTCTTTATAACGGCATTAGATGCGCCTCGCGGTCCATGAGAATTCGTTTTAATGCCACAAAAAAGGTTTTATTTTTAATAAAAGTTGAATCAAAAGACGAGTTATGTTTTGATTTCTTAACGATTTTCAGTACTAGAGAACAAATATTGTCTATATTAAGAATAATTTTTCTGTACGTAAATGTTATATAATAACAATTTTGCCATATAAAAATCCTGCATAACATTTGTATATAGTGTAACATTTCGAATAACTTGTACATGCTTTTATTTTTTTTTTATCAAAAAATTTGAGTGCGTTTGACTTCTATCTTGTCTGATGGTAAACAACGATGAAGTCTAAGGTGGAGCACGCAAACTCAAATAATACCTGTTCACTCTTGCCTTAAAAATCCCTAAATTATAAGTATCGGGAAACAGTGACGCAGGAAGAGAATTCCATTCCTTTGCAGTTCTAATAATGAAGGAGGATGCGAACCGCGAGGTACGAACCGGAGGAATGTCGACCACGTATGGATGAAATCCCTGTCCACGCCGTGTCGTCCGATGGTGGAATGGTGCTGGGGGAATCAATTCATGCAATTCCCGTGTACACTCACCGAAATGTAACCTGTAGAATACACACAGACTAGCAACCGGACGGCGATGTGCGAGGCTTAAAAAAACAACCTTAAAATACCTGCATGCTTAATACAGATGTTTTTAGTTCACTTTTATTTAAGAAGCATTTAACTCCGGAATTTATTACTTTTTATAAAACAAACTTCATGATTTAATTTTAAACGAAATAATACCTAGACTTATTTCTATACCACTATTATAAGACTAAAGACTTTATTAGTTTGTTTAAATATGCTTTATAAGCTAGACTATAAACCCGAGTAAAACCATGAGGGTCCATTAGTATACGTATAAATAAATTTAGATTTTTAAGCTTAGCTTGACGTAACATAAAGTTAGCATAAGATCACCACTCTTTTTAAAACATCTCCTACCTTACTACTTAGAGATCTTAGTTAAATATCTTAAACTTATAAATTTTTACTTTTAAGTCAGTAAAGCATAAAAAAAAACATACACAGGAATTAAAGCTAGTATGTAAAATCAAGAATAATATAAATTGTTAAGATGCAAATTGTGTAACAGAAAGTCGACGCTCTTGACTCGGGATTCAATCAACACAAACATGAGAAAAACTTTATTACACTCGTAGTATGATGTACTTGTTGTGAAAAAGTCGCAAAATAGATTGTTATAAACATGTTTTATAATCTACTAATAACTCATTATAAAACTGATTGGCTGTTTGATTATTTGAACACGCTAATTGAGATTTATCAATAAGTAATTACGATGTAAAAAAAAGGTTCTGCTTCCATAAGAAAAGCAACATATTACCTTTTCGCCGAGGCCAGCCTGTCGCTGGAGGGATCCTGTTGCCTGCAGATCCGGGACCCTCCAATTAAAGCGGCTGAAGGCTCCCGCAGGGGTTTAGTACGGTATTGCACTCCCAAAGTGCCGGGGACCGGGCATCCTGGATATCATCCGTAAATGGATTCCCCTGCGACAAAAAAAAAGCAACATATTAAAATGTTTTTAGAATATAAAACAGTTTGCTATCAATATATGATATAATGTATGATAGGATGAGCAGGGTGGCTAATATCTGACAACGTGAGGTGTTAAAAATCACCACGACTTTAGAATTGAATATTTCTCGTTTCAAGGCCTACATTTGAAGAAAAAAATGTTTATCGATAATAGCTTCATTGTTAAAGTCATACAATTTTGTTCGGAATTCAAGGTGCGAAGAATTGAAAAGCTAGAAAATTACGTTAGAACGATGTCCGTTCCGAATTTTATATTCCCTCATTCTCTTTTCTATTTACTTATTGGGCTACACCTATAACAGTTGTCAGGAAACCAATTTGTATCCAATGATTATGGGCCGAATTACGATCACTTCAATCTTCGTATTAGGATGTTGAAAGGTATTCGAATTCTTTGAATTCTTTTCGAATTATTTGTTCCTTTGTAAAAACGAAGTATTTGGAATACGTTTTATTCAATGGGTACCGTTTGTTTTTTTTCACTGTATGCTTTATATTTGGAGTTCATACGAGTATGTTTAATACATAGATACTTAAAAGTTAAGGATTATTCCGAGTTATTATTATTATTATTTAAACATTAAAATGAGGTCTAATTAAATTCATACCGCTTTTGTATATATATTAAATAAATATAATTCTCAAAGATCTTTGGGTGGTTATTAGCATATCAATTTAAAATATTGCAGTAATAATATTAACTTATATAAAGTAGAAGCCAATTTAAAAAGTATGAAAATTTAAAAGTATGAAATTAGCTTCGGAAACCCTTTCTTTGCAGGTACGTAATCTTAAGTTTATCAGCTTTTCATGAATAATAAAAATTCATTTGCAGATCTCAAGAGGGTAAAAAGTGTAATCATCGTTTATGCAAACGTTACTTAATTAAATACGTTCTTTAATTAAACGTAACTTCAGTAATTATTCTGTTATTAGCTACAGAGACTTTATGAAATAATTTTAGTGCAATTCCAGTGTAACTTAATTTAGCAGACGGAAATTTAGTTGACGGACATAGCGCTATCAAGCTAGTAATTCGTCGTAAAACGTTGGAAAATCAACGACTTTTGTAGTTTTGATTGGCTTTAAATAATATATACAATTAAATTATTATAATTTATAATTTTTTCTCTATTTAAAATATATGTCGTCCAGAAGTAGCACAAGCTTTTAAATATCACGAGACTTGTAGTTGTGGAACAGTGGCAATGTATGTCAACGCAAGTGAAACCGCGAGGGATAAAAAGTGTGTTTATAGTAGTTATAGTGACATGATAAAAACGTGTGGTAGAACTTGTGTTCTACAATTATTCTGTTGTTATTAAATTTGTTTAGAAACGAAGAATATAAATTATTTTCTAGTTACCATCTATAATCATCTATCAGATTTCCACGAAGCTATTATTATTTTCTATTTCTATATTAGATTAGTATGTTTTATGTTGCACGAATAGTTAGCGGAAAATTTTCAACATTAACATTTATTTTATTTAAAAAAAAATATATTTTTTATTTGCAATCAAAACTAGTTTCATTGTCGAAATCGTAATTTTATTTAAAGTTTTTTTTTCTACGTACCATTTCTGTAATATCGCTCTAGGATATTTAATCTTTAATAGTAAATATGTATATTATTTTCATTTTTTCATTTTAGTTTGAAAATGTTTTCCGTCAATAGTATAAAGTAAAGGTTATTAAGTATTAAGACCCTCACGCCCTCACGGCCCTCTTTTCGGCGTATTACACACTAACTAGGTTTGAACTATGAATACGGCTGTAGGTTCGGTCCTACTATGGATCTGTCCATCACTTATATTGCCTAAAGCTTCCTACTCACTTTCCTAGTTTTAAACATACAAATTAGGTCAATTTTTAATACATCCTTTTTGGCTGTTCATTTTATGTACATATATTATTGTTCCTCCCCGTAGTGATAGATATACCTCGATATTTAAGCACTGACGGATTGACAAACAGTAGTACTTATACGAGTAGGTACGTAGTTTGCAAAATATTTTATTTAGTATACCTAGCTAAATAATTTCTTCTAGATATTTTTACTTTAAAATAATTTCAATAACAATGTTGTTGATGTATTGATGATAAAATATTATTTTTGGTCTTGCTGAAGTGATTTCGTGCCCGATGCGTTTTATTGTAATAACAACATCGTCGCGAACTGAAAATGCCTTGATCTTTCCAGTAAAATGTTTTTAAGAGCCTCGAGTATATTAGTATAAAATCTACTTCAAAGATATTTTGTATCCGTATCTAGGGCCCTGCAGTTAGTTGATAGATTTCATGTACTTAGACTGCAGTTGAATCACCTTTTAAAACAGTGTTGTTAATACACGTATTCATTCGTTCATGAATGTTTACGTTAACTAGACATTGTTTATTCAAAATAAATGTTGGAATTAAAATATGTACTGGTTTCTATTCAAAATAATGTTTATTCACACGTTTAAATGTCCAAGGTTATTAACTCTGCTACCAGACTGAGAGATTTCCTCCTAAAAACGCCTGATGTAATTATTATTAATAAATAAAGCGCAAGAGTTTTTTTAGCGCTAAATAAAATATCCTCAGGCACTTACAGATTTATCCTATATTTTTTGCATTTTTAAGAAGAATAAGTTAAAAATGTCATGTTACGAAACATACTATGTAATAGAAGCAGATTAAAGAAGTAGCTAAATTATTACTAATTTATCGTAATTGCGTTGTATTCAATTATAATGGGACGATTTGTATAATAGATCGGCTTAAGCAATCTCTTTGACAGCAGTGACTAATATAAAGCGCATTTTAGGCTATGTTAGACACAGGAACTCACACTAAACTATGAATCAAACACATTCTGCACGATAATGAAATATCTTTGAATCTTCCGTGCACAAAATGTATCGATACGGCGCGGCGTGGTTGCCTTTAAAATGAATTTAACCAAATTTAGGTATTCTCGCTACTTCGTATTACATTTTACGTCTAAAGCATAAAATATAATATCGTATTTTTCGTAGTGTAACGTAATATTATATGTCCAAAAATGTAATTTTATATGAAGCAATTTTTATGTTAGATATATTTTATGAAATCTAAAAGAATAATGCTTTTTTTATTGTGTGCAATTGAAAGTTAGATTTTCAGAAATATAAATAAATATTACTTTATACGACACTCGGTGTTATAAATGTAATTATAAACTTTATTTCATTGTTATTATTTGTCGTAATAAAGTAACTAATAAAATAATCCTGTATTCATTACAAGTGTCTAACTATTATGGTTCCTAACAGATGGATGGATAACGTTGTCTAAATGACAGGGTTCCGTTGTCATTCTTTTATATATATATATATATATATATATATATATATATAGAACCCTTAAAAAACATTGCAGGCATAGTATTGGTAAAAAAAATATATCGAAGACTAAAACTGACATAGAATAAAATCAATGCAAAAATGCGAACGCGATTACAATAACAACGAATAATTATGCATATTCAGTAAAAAATAAAATCGATTTTATAAATCCGATTTCGAACTCGAAGTGCTTCATAATACCAGCTTAGTGTTTTAAGACATTAGAATGTTGGTTCAATTTACATGTACATTATGTGTTAATGTTAAGAAGCCTATCGTTATTACGGCTTTCGCATGTAAATATTGAGCGTAACAAGTTTTTGTAATAGGTATTTTTACATATAATCCAAGACTAATGTCTTTTATTTTCTTGTTTTAAAAAACAAATTTTATTTCGTCAGAAAATGAAAATTTATAAAAATGTATAATGACAATTCTTAATAATTTGATTTGAATTTAAATTTTAAATCCTTTTATTATATTATTTACAAAAATACAAATATGTCATAAGAGATTTCTTCCAGCATACCGCAAAAAAAAGCATTATAGACAAAATTAGGAGAGGTAAACGTACAATTATATAACATAATAAAAAACAATAAAACAATACCTATTGATATATTAGGAAAACTAGTATTATAAAGAGGAAAGATTTATTTGTCTGTAATCGATATACTCTGAAAATAATGAATTGCACTTAATAACTCTAAAATTTGTTTACTTTGTGGTTGGGTTCAAACATCATTTGAGTGTACTTTGTTCTTATTTTTATACATGATGTTATGATGTATTTTATTTGTTCCATTAACTATAAAAACTCGTTTTTATCTCGTCTCGAAATTATAAATTAGGAAAATAAGTTATAATAAAAATAGCACTTATGTTTCGAAAATTTAAAACAAAAATTTTCTTCGGAATGCTCATCGTAAGATACTAACTAGCTTTTACCTACGATTTCGTAAAGGCAGTATAAAGTGAACAATCGTTTTTGAATTATTAATTTCATGTTCAAACAATTCACGATTTTGCGCAATGTGCGCAAATAGGGACAAATAGAGAGATGAAGACTTTAAGAGTGTATTTCGGATATTAGAAAAAATGTATATTCAAATCGCTTTTTTCTTTCTCGTATTTTTCTTTCGTTATGATTTCACTACAACTTATTGGGATCCGAAACGATCCTTATTGTCAGTATTATCGGGGCTCGTGCCGCGGTGCGAGTGGGCTGATCTGCAAGTAATTTGTGCTAGTAAAGGTGACTTAGCCCGTCATGGTGTGAATAGCTGTACACCAGCAAGAATGGTGATGGACAGAAGCGTCACTATATCCCGCTAGAGCACACTGTGCTCGCCAATCCGCCTGCCCAGCGTGGCATCAATCGTGTCGTGGCTAATATTTGCAAGCCCCCATGAAATTATGGTGGAAGCCTAAGTTCAGCGTAGACATCCAATGGCCGATGTTGTGGTGGTGGTGGTGGTATAGATTATGTAAATACAAGCAAAAGTAATGTAGAAAGTATAGTAAGCGGTGGTTACTAGGGAACACAGAAAACACAATCTACATTAATAATACGAAGTAGAACCTTATATAAGTACTGTCTCAAGTAATGTCTATGAAGATATGACTTTCAAATTCTGAATCGCGGTGTCAAGATTCGCAAATATTGAATGACATAGCGTCTTGAATTTCATATTTAATATTTAGGAAAGTGTAACGTGTATTACGTATTAAATCAATTAAAATGCAACTTATAAAAATAAAATAAAATATATTAACTACCGTGTGAGTGCGACAAAATAAAAATTAACTAAACTTTATTTAGCCCTATTTAACAAATCAAGGTTTCTACAAAGTTCCAGGTTTTACAAAGTATTCTCATTTTAATGAGATAAAAAAAAAGCTATGAATTTTAAATAGCTTATTTTCTAGTTTTTGTAGCCGACCTTTGTTTTCATGTTGGATACGGGAAAAAGGCTTCAACCGGTTTTTGGGCTTTTTAATTAAATTGAAAAGAGAAATAGGCTGCTTTTATTTAAACCAATAATTCGTTTTTATGCTATCGTAGCGTGTCGTTGAATTAATTAAAAGTCTACTATAACTCGTATGGTATCATTTACGTCAACTGTTTATTCTTATCACTTTGAAAGAAAATTTACTTTTTTTATTGTTTCGTTATATAGCCTATTTTCGCAATAGTCAGACATTCTAACAAAAAACCTACAGGTTTAGTGCGTTATAACAAGAAAACTATTTAACTTTATTAGCCTTCCTACAAAAATAATACATGCGGAAAGTGAGGATATCCTGGACGTTTGTGGTTCTTAAGCTGTATGTTTAGTATTCTGAATAATACAAAGGTACATGTTTTTCATTCCTAAAATCCCACGGAATCGGGGGTTGCGCAAGTAACGCCGCAACGTAAGTAGCGTAGCTATCATTTTTATAAATTACATTTTACGCTTGCAATAATTTATTGATTTCTATCTTATCTATTCGATTAATAATCTAGTTAGTAAGTTTATTTATTCCTATACGAGAACTAACGCTTTCAACACTAGACATCTTTTCTATATACTTTTACATGACGCTCTTAGAGAATATGAAGGAGAAAATGACTTCGGTAAAGTAAGGGTAATAATTACTGTATAGGCAGTCTAAAAGCATAAAAGAACTGAAACACTAATAATGTAATACAATAATAAACAATTAGTTTTGTTACTAATGTGTGCTGCTTATTTGGATGAAGTCACGGGAAAATATAATTATGTCAGCATTATCTCAAGTCTGTCTAGTTTTCAAAGATCGCTCTATTTGTTTAATGTGATAGGTACGTTTTATTAATACAGTTTTTTTATTCTAGACTATCCTTGCGGGTTCTCTTGCGTCAATGCAACTCCGCTTGCATAAGGCATATCATAGTCGCTGTTTATCTAAACCAGCTCACTCTATTTTCTAACTCAGCTCAATTTTCCTCAATTGGCAAGTTTTCAAACGAGAAGATTTTTTGAAACCAGATTAATATATACAGAAATAAATGAATTAAACTTAAAAAAATAATCTTTACATTCGTAAAACAATTTAAAAAAAACACATTATATTAATCGTCACTGTACTTAATCCCTTTCATACTTTAAGGATGTATAACTTATTAGTCAGCAAAAATTTGGCATAGAAAAAAATTCTCTTCGAGAAATTTTATGTGGTAAATATTACAAACATGTACATGAATAATTTATGTATGTTAATAATGTATGTTGATTAGGTTAAAATTTTCTTGTATAATATTTTTCGTTTCACAAAGACCACAAGTGATTTATAACTTAAAATTTTAATGTTATATTACGCACGAATTACGTATTAGTCCGTCATCATCCTGTTTTTGTTCATTGCTGGACATAGACCTTTCTAATGGCACGCGAATGAGTTCGGTCTTCAGCTTTCCATTTTCAACCACTTTTCATATATCGTCACTCTGCCTACCCAGAGTGGTTCTGATTTTATACTTGCCATGGCCTGGTTTCCACTCCAGAACACGTCTACTTGGACGGTTGGTGGTTCTGCGCTACATGTAACCGCCCACTACCACTTCAGGTTGATAATCATTACAGCTTATTTATCGACTATAACTTTGTTAAGAGTTATTTTAAAATACACTTTAGAAAAAAATAAGAGTATTCGAAAACAAAATAAAGAAATTTCTTATTTTAGTAACATAATATAGTCAACAGACATACTACAAAACTCAATTTAATTTGAAAAATATTTATTGTATATTTAATATCAATTTTTATTGAAAATTTAAGTGTGACAAGTGTTCATAGTATATTAAAAAGTGTGTTGATTTAAAACAGAATAACTAACAACAAAAGCAAATTATTGGGTTTTCAGTGTTACATCCCTATATTTTTAATAATTAACTTTAAATTTCTATATATTAAAATAGTTCTCACATAATAATTAATAAGTTATATTTTTTATTTCATAATCAAGAGTATGAAAATAGCAATCAAAGTCCCTATTAGAAGACTTCGTGAAAATTGAAAACAAGTTTTGAAAAGTAAAGTATTCAGTGTTCAATCGTTCTTGTTGATTTTCTTGCCAAAGAAACTTCGAAACTTTGTCCTTCCACTTTTCCACTCCATCTAAAGGGATTATAAAAATTTACACCGTTTACTTTATACATTAGAAAGAAACTAATTACTCATGCTTTACATTATAAATGAAAGTGCTTACTTTCCCAGCTTAAATACTCGTTGTTATGTAAATAACAAAATACATTTAATTAAAACGAGGCTTGGATAATAAGTACTGAGCATTTAATTACTATTAATATTGAAACAAAAACTAGAGTGTTATTAATGGTATTCTCTATGATTCTTTAATATGAAAATAATACCTATACTTTTCTGAATAAATTCTAGTTTATATATTATACCAGCATTAACAGCGACTTTGTTCGCGATTGGCCACCCTTTCATTAAGCCTATAAGATGAAGTATGTAAGCCAGCTTAATATGAGCTGTATGTTCAAAGGCTTGTGAACATTCTATGTTTCAAGTTATTCGGACCTAATAAAGAGGATTATGATGTCTGTATTTCTGTAATATCCAAAAAAACCTACCCAAAAATCCCAAAAAATAATAATATCCGCTTTCAAAAATAAAAAAAGAATAAATGAAATCGGACTTTCATTCATCATTCATCGTCATTGTAACTAAGTAGACATTTTGATTTTCACTTTGATTGTAGTGTCCTCGCAAAAACTTATTAAAAATAACTTCTATGCACAGAATTAAGGTTTTATTCTTATCACAGTTGTATTAAAAGTCTAGATTATACAAGTTTAGTATAAATTACCATTATTTATTTTATATATTAAATCATATATGTATGTCAAATACGTATTATTATCTAGAAATTTATATGTAAGTTTATTATAGTTTGCACAGGACATTTTATAATTATCTTTTAACTACGTTTTATTATGTGTTTTGGAATGTACATAAAAATATCCTTAATAAAGTTTCATTTCCTTTAAGCCATTCGTTTTCGTTCATCACGATTACGTGTTACAAAAATCGAGACCCAAGACTTCATTTAGAAACTTCTTTTCATACTTTGCAAAAAAATCATAAATTCACAGCCACGATTAAATCGTTTGTTTGTTGTTTATTCATCGCTCTACGTTGAGCGTGTCGCTGAATAGAGATCAAGCGTGTGACATGAATAGTTGAATTCATGTCAGTGGAGTTACGTTTTAGATTTGAGTTAAGATACCTAATGACGGAATAAAATTCTTTTTAATTATAATTATCTTCTGTGTTTTTATTTGCATTTTAATAAAGAAGTGAAATAGAGTATTAATTTGAGTTAAGTATTTAAAATGAAATATCTTTCTACTGAGTGTTACCTACGTATTTGAAATTCAATAAAATAGCAAATAAGATTAAATTTATATTTTAATATTTAATGTATTAAAATATTAATTAAAGAAAGACAGACAGAGCTAAAAGTTCTTTTTTTCATTTTCAAAAGTTTTTTAAAATAAATAATTGGTCAGATTAAATATTATAAAGACTTAACTTTCTCGATTGAATTAACAAAAATAATTCTCATTTTGATGGAGAAATAATTTATTACTTTCTTAAAGCTGTTAAAGTTAATGCATCAATAAATTCTGCCTTCGTTTATACCGTCGGCTTAACACAAAACAAAATTTATTTCATTCGCTAAAGTTGTAAACAAAACCGTGACTTTGAGTAATCACTACTAAAATTACATTAGAAACTCTGTTTTAAGTAATAGCTTATAGCTTACTGATATGTATAGTTTAAAGTAATTTAATTATTAAAACCACATTTTTAAAGATTATAAATAACAGAAAACGTTGAAAAAAAATTAATAATAATTAAAACTAAATTGCTCTATCCATAGAACCGAATCGAACAATGAGCTGAAAGTCCAGTAAGGAATGACAAATATATAAAATATTTTTTGATATAATAAGTGAAAGTGTATAACCAATATCATTCAATTTAGACAGATGATTGAAGTAATAGAAATTTTTATTTTTATTGATGTATTGTGTTTTGTTTTATTTTATTTTTATTGATTGTGTTGCTAGGACGACAACTGTCGCGTAACTGTCACACAAAATTAATCTATTTACAAATACATGCAAACTCATATCCGCGCTGAGATAAATTGAACGATCCATACACTATTTATATAATATGTAATATTTGTATTGAAGCGATAAACAAAGTAGAATATTCTATGCCACGGTCTTAGAATTAGCTTTCTAAAAGCTTTGAGCTTTCACCGATTTGAGCCATCGGCAACCGCTTGCTTTAACTAAACATGCGCTTGCCGATGGATAAGTTCGTAGTTATTTTTAAACATGCTAGTTTAAGATATACATACTTATTTTCTATATAACTGCGTTCAATAATATAATAATAATTTAATATTATAATAATTTTAAAAAATAAAATATGAAATACAGATAAACTTTTTATAAACACTTAAAAAGAATGTTTGTGATGGTTTCTGCATTTCCTTGAAATTCAACATTATGTGTAAGTATGTATATATATTATGTTCTTATATTTTACTATAAGCGGTTATATTAAAATTTGGACATCTATGCTGACTCAATACCATTTCCTCTGCTTCTAGGTTTTTTGGGTGAGACCGCTTTTCAGAAATTAGGTAACCCTTTATAACATAGAATACTTTGTTATTATATAATAATAATAAATAATAATAATAAATATTATCTGTATATATATATATATATATATATATATATATATATATATATATATATATAATATTATCTGTTTTGTCGTACAATAAAGTATATAATTACTATTATTATTATACTTTTGGTATATTGAAACAAGAATAAGATTTAGAAAATTTTCACATTTTGGAATATAATATATTCTATTAAAAAGAAACGGCAAGTACCTAAGCACTTAAGTATCCTTAAAGAAACTCGCTATAAATAAAATTACATGAATATTTATATACCCAGTATGAAAGCCAGCGTATACTCAATCCAACAGTATTGACTGTGTTTATAAGGGCTCACTTGTACAACAAACTCACTTGTGAAACATAGCCACTTAAATTTACGCGAATTTTACTCATTTAATTAAAAGTCTAAATCGGATTTTATCGTGTTAATTTGTTTTAAAACTTTACAGTTTAACGATTTTTAATAAATTAAATTATTTCCCAACGTTTCGGACCCTTTACAGCGTCCATGATCTCGGGGGACTGAGGTGGTGGGTGTCCGAATAATGAATCAATTGTTACATACCCCGCTTTTTATACAATTATAAATTATTACTTTTAATATAATAAATAATTTAATTTAATTAAAAATCGTTAAACTGTAAAGTTTTAAAACAAATAAACGCGATAAAATCCGATTTTGACTTTTAATTAAATAGCCACTTAACTTTGTAAAGACGTATCAGTAGGGTATATACTTATATATTATATATTACACCTATATTATATATGTTTAATATACAAAATACTTAAGTAATCTTGAATACATCATAATATTCTTGTACTTTTAAATTATTTTTTAATTTGCTAGAAAATTCTAAGAAAAAATAAACATTTGAACTCTTTGAAACGTAATAAAAATATTTTGCCTTGTATGTTTTTGTACTAACAATTCAGACAAACAAAAAGTAATTAACAAACAGTAATCAACTTGTACGATATTTCAGTGACTGATTAGCGCGATTGTCATAAATTAACTCTATTCATCCTTCGGCAAATATTAACAGGTCCAAAAATATTACTATCCTATATATTATAATATACTAACCTACTAAGGCGAAATTTATTTAAATATTTTTTTTTAAATTTATTTCTTTGAACACGTTCCTGTCAGCATATCTTACAAGTAAAATTTCAAAGATTTTGTTGTTTTTTTTTTTGTTTTTCTTCTAAGAAATAGAAGAGTTAGGTTTTAAATCGCTACGCTTCACTGTGACTCAGATTTTATAGCGAGTTTTGTAGGGTTTATTACGAAGTTTTTCTCGTCACTTGAAGAGATGATTTATAAAGATAGTCATATTTAGCACTTAGAAACAAAAAAGTAAAACATTTATAATTATATTTTTAAGGTTAATTCCGTTACATTGTTCTAGAAGCGGCATGGCATGAGCGGCCGCGTGGGCGCGACATGCGGCGAGCGCCGCTCGCGCTGCCCGCCGCCGTCGCTCTTGCGCTATCCTTACTTCTGCGCTTCGTAGATGCTGGTTGGTACATGTCGTATTAAATAAATACTGTTACATTCTTCTATTTTCTATTTTTAGATTAATTTTAATATGTCTACATAACCTATGGGACTTTCTCAACTATCTTCATTCACCCAGAAATACCTTAATCGAACCGACTTCATCAATTTCAAACGTTTTTGGAGCTGTGACACATTATTTTACAACAGGTAGGTAATTAATTTATTATAGTTTACATACGGTCGAATCGACCAGAGTAGCCGTACCACAGGACAGACGTAGTAGCCGTAACAGTTTCACTGTGAATTTGCATTGCAACTACAATATCTTGATTTGCTGCAGTGAATAAGGAAACCGGGGTGTACTTCCGAAAAGTGGATACCGAATTTTCTCATGAAATTTGGCATGGATCCATTTGACTATTTAAGAACTCCCTTAGAAGGATTTTTGACGGTTCGCAATATTTTTCGAAATATTGAATTTTTTGAGTTCGCTGCTTAGCACGCTCTATATAAGAAAGTGAGTCGATCAAAAGAAGGAGGTTGGAGTGTCTTCAAAACAAGCTTCAAAGTGCATGTTTAGATTAGGTTGTTAGGTTTTATTTTTTGTTTTTTTGTTTCTTTTTTTTTGCATGTTTAGATTAGGTTAGGTTTTTTTCTTTATTTTTGTCGCTGAGAAATGCATTTATGCATTCTAAGATATGTTAGGTTAGGTTTTTTTTTAAGGTTAGGTTAGGTTTTTTTTTGCGCGTCGCCAAAAATCCTTGTAAGGAGACTCTTAGATAGTCAAAAGGAATGTCCGTACCAAATTTCATGACGAAATTCGGTATCAACTTTTCGGAAGTTTATTCGGAAACCGTAAGGGATAGACACAGTAAACAAAACGTTATTATGGCTTATTATAACCACTTGCAGTACTACAGATAGTACTGCAAGTGGTTATGAACTTTTTTGGTTACTTAACGTATGGTTAATTATTTGCTCGTTATCTGGCTATTTATAATTAAAAATAATAATAATAATGAAATAAAAAATAAAGAATAATCGGTACAAATGTATTGTAAGTCTTCATCTCTTTCACGTAAATAATTATATAATGTGAGCAAAGTTAATGATTAATTCTTAATTTTAACGATGTCGACTGATGTTAAAAAATTACAGTAATTAGACCAATATCATAGTCAAAACTGTATATATTGGTAAGATACGTTCAAAGACGTTTAACCATTACAGAGTATACTCGTACAGTGCTCTTATAATAATAATAATAATAATAGGTCTTTACCTATGAAATTGCCGTTTTTGATGAAATAAGTTTACGCACTTTTTTTATATTTTTATTTTTATTATTCAAAATAACTACCCATGGAATCAATGTATTTTTGCCAAAGTAGTAGTAACTCATTGATGCCTTTCTTGAAAAACTCTGCTGGACGGGATGCAACAAACTCTTCAAAGGAATTTTGTACTGCCTCTCGGTTATTGAATTTTTTTCCCGCCAAAAAGTAATCCAAATTCTGGAAAAAGTGGAAGTTTGTAGGGGCAAGGTCTGGTGAGTATGTTGGATGACGGAGAACTGCCTGCCCCAGCTCTTGTAACTTGGAGACAATCTGCTGTGGAATACGAGGTCGCGCGTTGTCGTGCAGAAGCAGCGGAACCGAGCGATTGACCAAGGCTGGTTGAAGACGTGCGAGCTTCCCCATCATTGTGTTTAGTTTTTCACAGTACACATCTGCAGTAATGCTCATGCCGTTTAGTAAGAAGCTGTGATGATTTACACCGGCGCTAGACCAACAAACAGTTACCATCACTTTCTGAGAGGTCATTTTTCGTTTAGGGCATTGTTTAGTTATTGAATCAGGATCTAACCAATTTGACGCAAATGGACCAATATTAATTTAGTGCTAACTTCGAAAGCTGCTGCTAATTCAGCTATAGTTTGAGAAGCATCAGCTTTCACAATCACCTTTAATTCGTCATTGTCGACCAACATTTTCGGCCGCCCATGTGATTCATTTCTTAGTTCAAAATTTCCGAAACGAAAGCGAGCAAACCAATAACGGGTGGTACGGTAGTACCGTGGTATTCATACCGTAAACGTCATTGATGTTGTATGCCGCTTCTGCCGCTTTGCTACCACGACGGAACTCATACTCCATAATCACTCGAATTTTTAACATATCCATGATGAAGAAAAACGTACAAATGCGATGTAAACAGAACGCTTACCATTAAACAAATGACTAATTATAAAAAAATCTATATTTAAAAAAAAAATTTAAAATTCGAGTTCTTAGCATTTTCATAGGTAAAGATATAAAATTGTTGTTTGAAATTTAAATACTATAAAATAAATGTTTTGCAGTGTGAGTAGTTTAATTCCCTAAACTTAAAAATAATTCGTTTTAAATTAAAAATAAAATTTAAGACAAGGTCAAAAAATGTATAAAGCAATGTAATTAATGACAATTTATTTCCAAGTAGCAAATTTTGTAATAGTGTTAGAAAAAATAAAAGCACTACAAAAGCTACATACATTACTTCCTATGATTTTATTACATCAATTTAATAAATTACTTTTACACATAATTATTTCCTTTCCAAGAATTTAGAACACTATAAAATTGGAGCACTAGGTTAGGTCGTATATTTTTGTTCTAAAGGATGTAAAATTATTAAACGCAAGCTCTCGATATTCTAATAATATTTCTCATAGCATTATACATTATACCCAGCGTATTTTATTTTTAACAAATTATTTTTGTTTGATGTTGAAGACTTTGTATCTCTTTATCTTAATATAGTTAAAACTATATTATTATTCGTATTTATCTAATTTGGCAGATAAACTTGATATTTGTAGTAGGTTGATCTTTGAGTAGGTCTCTTTGGTTTAGTCACTCGACTAAACAAAAAGTATGCGATTGTGGAGTAACGTTATTGACACTAATATTATGAAGAAAAAAATATTTATTTATTTGTAATTAATAAAATCAGAAACCAATTATTATATTTTTAAAAATTCTATATAAAAATAACATAGATTACAAAATATTACTTTTTTTATGAAAGAGGGGGCAAACGGACAGTCGGTTCACCTGGTGGCAAGTTAAAGCGACATCCGTAGACACCCGCTACACCAGAAGCTTAGCAGGTGCGTTGCCGGCCGTCGGGGCGTCACGGTTGCATGCGCGAGCGATCCCGTGGCGCCCCATTACGACGACGAAGGCACCGCTGGGTTTTAGCGGGTATTCTGGCACGTTCTGCGTGCCAGCGAGTCCCACATACCCGCCGCCTCTCCGCGGCGGGATGCGTAAATGCATTTCCCAGCAATAAAAAAAAAGGTTCGCTGCCGGCCTTTCAAATTGGAATATGCTCTTTTTTTGAAGGAAGGCTGGTTCCATATAGTGGTCGTTGTTGTAGAATTTCGGACATCGAGGTGATGTGGGTGAAATTTGGAACTTTGACGCGATGTCCGGTGGCGAAACTCTGCGGCAGGTATTAATTCGAACAATTCCGTAGAACAATCCTCATGATAGATGCGGTAGAAGATGCAGAGTGATTCGACATCTCTACGCAGCGCCAAAGAATTAAACCGATCGGAGAGAACCTTGTCGTCGACGATTCGAGCTGCCAGGTGCTGATTGCGGTCAAATGGAAGGAGCTGATATTGGGGCGCTCTAGTCCACAGGTGAGAGCAATGTTCCATGTGGGGCGGGATCTACACCTTGTACAATCGTAGGCGATAGGAAGGTATGAAATACTGCTTTGCCCCTATTTAAAACATCAAGTTTCTTCTACGGATGGGATTTGTTGTAGCACGGAATCTGTAGTCATTTGAATGTGCTCTATGAGTCGATCGGTTTCGTCATTACCACTGTGGGATCTATACAGGCAGACATAGACGCGAGGATGGTCGTCGCTGTCTATGCGCAACCAGAGGATGGAGAGGTTCCTACCTTCAAGATTGCCAAGCAGATATCCTCCAGTGGTAGAACTTCTGCATACTACATGACTCTTAATATTGAAGTAAAAGAGCTATTACTTTAAATAAGTATATAAATCAGTGGCTCCACTATTATCAATTTGGGTGAAACTGCTAGTGCAGTCTATGATATTAATCTGCTAGGTTGGTCTAATAATAATAACAGTGAGCATTTTTTTTTTGTGTAATCAAAAACATTTATCGTCTCAAACAGAGTTAGTCTGGAGCTGATTATTTTAGTAAACCGAGTAAGCTGAAATAAATTATTTATCATTTACAACTTTCATAGAATGAATATGATTTCAATACTCATCCCTTCCTCGTTATTAGTGCCTCACTAGTGCGGAGTTTAAATTTGCAAATTCCAGCCACGCCATCTCTCGCCGGTGCGAATCTACCTTTATATTATAAGCAACTGCACAGTTTTATTGTAATTGAACATTCTATGCCAATAAATCGCTTCAAAAAGTTACTTTAATTTGACCAAATGCCTACAACACGATTCAAATTTAACACAGTATCGATAGAAAAAAATTACTTATTCCAAAAGTAATGTTATTAATTTGAAATTCAATCAAAGGACGTTTCTGTATAACTGTAAATGAAGGTAGAAAATTTATTTCATTTGCTTTTACGTATTTCATATTTGGTTTCACATAATTTTCATTGAATTGAAATCGTTTTATTACGAAATATTAAAGGAAATTTGAATAGTTATTGAATTACTTCATGGTTGAATATCCATGACGTTAATTTTACCTAAATTTCAAAACTTTTTAATATTATGCCAGTTATATTTTAATTATATATAAATAAAAATATTATTCGATTTCAACAACCATAATCAATGAATTAGAATTTTATTTGACTTGAGTAAATTACGAGTAAAAGACAAAAATGTGGTTTGGTCTTGACTAAATTGTTTTTTTCATCGACTAACTTTAAAATGTAGTTCTGTTGTGGAAGTGGTTGATGGATGATTGTTTAACTAATTAATTATGGCCAAATTACACACATTATAAATTATAGCCTAAATCTTATTCTGCTAGCTATATTACTATAAAGTTTCATCTAAATCTGTTTAGTAGTTTTTGCATGAAAGAGTAACAAACATCCAAACAAACTTTCACATTTATAATATTTAATAGATTATTTATGTATTAACGGTTTGATAAAATATTATAATAATGTTTCTACAACATTAAAAAAAAGAGCACATTTCCTTTTTTTTTATAACACTATCTTTTTACAGGTATTTTTTTACTATACATCCACAGGCTTTATTTGCCAATGCCTTTTTTACTAACATTTTTAGATTATTACATTACATTTTTACTTTTTACAGGTTCGATGGGCCCGGGCGTGCCCGAAAATATAACCGTAACGTTTCTGAACCCAACCACGGTACGAGTATCCTGGTCAACGACGGCGGACCTCGTGGAAAAGTACGATGTCACATACAAACCTTCAGACGCCAGGTAAGATGACTTTGTCACTAAGCTATAAAAGTCCCTACAGACTACAGAAGCTTGACTGTAAGACGATAAACGAAGGCGATCGATACATGTTAAATGTCAAATGTATAGTAAGTTTTATTTTAATTATAATAAATTGTCAGATGACAATAATAAATGACCCTTACAGAAGAATTAAAACTTACTATACTTGTTACATTAATTTTTTTCGTTAGTATTTTGATGTCAGCTTAGTAAGATTTCAAAATATTATTTATCATAAGATCAGTAAATTTTTGTATTCATATTAATTATATACGGACTCGGAGCTTGAATAAACTATCGCTTAAAGAAAGTCTATAGTCTGTGGGGACGATAAGAAAACATTGGACTGTTCTAACTCCTATAACGTATCTATTGTAGATCTTTATCTTTTACCTCTTTTTTCATCTACATTTATAATTTTACTGCTTCTATTTATTTAGGTGAAGATATTAGCTTAGTACAGAATACATAACACATACACATATACAGTACTAGCGGCCCGCCCCGGCTTCGCAGGGGTATTTAACTAAAATTTCAAAAATTATAAGTTTATATTTTTATCACCTACACCTGCGTCGATACTGGAAAATATTTTATAATAGACGGATTGAGTTGTCAAAGATGTGTCAAAATAAAATGTAATTTAAATTAAAAGCACTAAGGAGTATTGATACCAACTTCCAAGCAAATAACTTTCAACCTCCTTTTCACCCCGTTAGGGGATGAATTTTGATATAATACGAAACAACTATTAAATCAATTCTGTTAAAAAATATTTATGTAAAATTTGAAGTAGATTGGACGAAGGAATCACGTTGTCCCATACAAACTTTGCCCTCCTTTTTCACCCCTTTAGGGGTGTATCATCCGTTCTTAGCTGATCTCTACTCGGCGAAATGAAATATTCCTACTAAATTTCAAGTCTCTAGGTCTTATAGTTCCAGAGATATCGTGATGAGTGAGTCATAGATATATAACAAAAATAATTTTAACAATATGGGAGTACATATTCGCCTTACAAATTAGACATGCCGATTTAAGTTTACTTTTAGTATTAAATCGAGTAAGCAACGTTATTTTTATCTACAATGAATTTAGTCATATATAATATATACTATATATAATATATGACTAATATATATATAATATATGATATGATATATGATAAGTAGGATCATAATTTAATGGCAATATACTCGTATTAACATAAAATAAGTCAGATATATGAGCACCATTATGTTACCTAATTATTTATTTATGTTTTATTTCAATGTAATTCTAGTGTGTAGGAAACATCGTTGCCATATTTGTAGTTCTTATTTCAAAATTAAGTTTTTAATGCATTTACGTATAAGTAAACTTAACAAAACACGACAAAAATTTAAAATATTTATAAAATGAACAAAATAAAATGTATAAAGATTCGTTTTGTGAAAGTTGTAGGTAAAATAAATCTAAGCGGATTTTATTGAAACTAAATAGTTTTCAACAAATATTGAGAAAGTTTCCAGGGAATTGTCGAAAAATTGTATTTACATATTCTTCGTTCACACAAACTAAGTTGTTCGTGTTGAAATAAATTGCGACAATGTCTTAACTATTTAGTATCTATTTGTAGATAATAGCTATGTGTTATTTTATAAAACGCGCTGTAAAAATATTTTATTGTTGTGGAGAAATAAGCAGCGAATGAAACTGATGATAATTGTGTATAGAAATCACTTTACTGTATGTAGCACTCGGTCAATATGAAATTAAAAATAAAAATATTTCATTTTGTTTGTTTTCTTTCGATTATAGTCAATTTTCAACTAATTTACCGCGAAACATTAGTTAGTACCAAAAATTGTTTTCTTAATATGGGAAATATAGAGACTACTTATTCAAAATCAATCACAATCAATGTTAAATATATTCATACAGGCTATAAACCACATTTTTAAACGTCACTGTACAATGATGTACGAATTCGTAATAGGTATAGATTTTACTGAGAGGAACTGATAATAAACTCAACAGTTATTCTTTCAAAAGTTTTCAATATATATTTTTAATAATTATAAATTTTATTATCAATACTGCATGTGTGTTACTGAAATCATTCATCTTTGCAGTTATGTAATATAGTAGAGAATAGTACGGTTTAGCTATTAAAAATAATTAAAAATAAATAACGAGAGGCTTATTGTCAATGATACTACAGTATTCTTAGGGATAAATTTAATGGACTCAAAACTTCAGTGGAATTCCCATTTGTCATCCTTGAATGGTAGACTCAGCTCCGCAGCTTTCGCTGTTAGAAAAGTACGACAACTGACCGACGTTGCTACTGCGCGTTTAATATATTTTAGCTATTTCCACAGTATAATGTCTTACGGTCTGTTACTGTGGGGTAATGCTACAGATATTGAGACTGTATTTTTTTTTTACAAAAAAAGGGCTATTCGCGGCATTTACGATCTTGGAGCTCGAGTCTCCCTACGGGATGTTTTTCCAAAGGTAGACATATTAACGGTTGCGTCGCAGTATATTTATAACAATATTATATATATTCACCAGAATATTCGTTGTTTTGAAATAAATAGTATTAATCGCTCTGTAAACACTAGAAGGAATAACAAAATTGTAACTCCAAGCTTCCGACTGCGTAAAGTAAACGTCTCCTTTCTGGGTTATGGTATTCGCATGTATAATAAAAACCCACAAACAATTCTGGAATTGTCTCATAATAAATTTAAAGAATTTATTAAGAAAAAGTTAATAGATATAGCTTATTATTCGGTCCAGGATTATTTAGCTGTTAAAGACGTGTGGACTTAGTGGCGCTGTATTTCATGCAAGATATTACTAATTTTATACTAAAACACAGTTTATATATTATTTTCAAAAGAGTAACTGCGGAGTTTCTTGCCGATTCTTCTCTGCAGAATCTACATTCCGAATCGGTGGTAGCTTTACTTTTACAAAAAATAATAATAATCACTACAATATTAATTTTGTAAAATGACGATTCGAAAGTGCTCGTAGGGCCTATTTGAATAAAGTTATTTTTGATTTTGATTTTGATTTTGAAAAGATTATTTAACCTAAACTTTAAATTTCAATTAAATGTTGTGCTAGTGTTAGATAGTGTGTTTATTGAGAAACCTTATAAGCTCTATAGTGTGACTATTCACACTACAACTTTTAGAAGCGGAGCAAAGTAAACATAAATGTCAAACAATCTGACGACTTCACACTTTCTACTATACCCTTATAAATGTACGTATTGTTAAAATTTATTAGCAAAAGAAATCTGAGATCAATTGATTATAATTAATAATTATTATTACTATAAACGAAATCAGCGTCAGTTAGTCAAGACAAAAGACAAGCTCTTTTTAATTGAATTAAAATTGAAAAAAAAAACTCTCTGATCTGTAAGCTAAATTGTATAACAAACTAAAAATCAGACTAAACTGCTTTAATTTAATGATATTGCAGAGTAGTTTGCAAATTTAATGTAATTGTAAAATTACAAAAGCAAATGCAGAAATGAACACGTGAAATAAAAACAGAGAATGTTTAATTCAATTGCGGGACAAACATATTGCCTCGAGCGATCGGTAAATTGTTCTCTCAGTACATTTGTTTACGCCGTGCATTTATACATTTTACAAGTGTATTTTTATTACTAATAATTTTCACATTAGCGTACTTGATCGTGCTCGTAATTAGTATCCGTGTTATATTTTCACTTGAAATATATTATATGATCATAATAATACTGTAACAGAAATACTGAATTTGATTGAAAAAAAAAATAAAAAACATTTTTGGAGGGTATTCTATAATCGATATTGAAATCAAAACTGTAACTTTTTAATTTTTTTAAATATCTGTTTGTCTATATTTTGACCGCGCATCACACTGAAATTACTGTAGAGATTTCATTGAAAATTGGCACGATTTAAGTACATACTACGATCTAGAATACTGAATACTTTTTATTTCGAAATTTAGTATGGTTCACTTGGGAGAGAGGATAAAAGTAAAAATGTTAAATTGCAAACGAAATCGCTGGTACATACTAAATTTGATAAAACAAACTTGGTGGTAATTAGATTGAGTACTTAAATTAAATTTACGTGACATAGACCGGCTAAGTAATCTCCAGGGCACTAGAATATGTTAAATTGGACTTTTCTTATCTCGCAAAGGTCACCTGTAATAAGGTAATATCTACCTATATACCTGTAATATTTTTGTTTTATTCATGTTTTATACGATACAACTGTAACGATAGTGCGATTTTGTCCTTTCAAAATTAAATTTAGGTCTCGTTTTTAAGTACAAATATTGACAAAATAGTTTCATATAGTGCAAGTAATCAAGCCTCGTTTCCTATCACCCCCATTTCATTTTCTTCGCTGATTTGAGTAGTTTTCTTGTAAAGTGTTTTCATTTGCCAGTTTATTCTTTACGTCAATTTATAAGCAGGTCTGTCTCATATGTTAGATGCTTAGTCGAATTTTGACCACAACATTTTCTGACAGAACAATGAGCAGTTTGCATAATTACATAACCTGGACAAAGTGATATGTTCATTGGGTCTAATTTTGGAATTTTTTGAATTACCACTCAGAATACCAATTGGGAATGATACGACTATAAGATATTTAAAATTCTTAAGGGTGCAGTTTCTGCGAGTATTGTATTGGAAATACTTTAAATTACATTATATGACCTGAGTATATCTATTTCTATTTATGACTATATACTCATACATTTTTTTTAATACTAAGATAGGCTTCCGTTTGACCACTATTTCACCTGATATTTAGTGAAAATGCGCCTAAGTGTATCCGATAAAAGTCAGGCCGGCCACCCTACGCCGATGATCCGAGCTTTACAGCTTTGCAGCCACCAGTGTATCATCACCGATGAACTTCTTGGCTCGCCTCTCAATCGACTCAGGAACTCCAGCTGGTACTTGGCTGAGCCATCCCAAAGATGAGAGTAGTTTTCCATGCATGAGCGAACTCGAGCTTGATGATTAATAGCTGTTCTGGAGTGAAGTACCGTCTCACCTTCGAGAGGACGCCTAGTTTTTTGGCAGATATTTAAGCCTTTGAAATTGATTTTAATGGTCTTAAATATTTTCTATATTTTATTTGTAAGTTACTGTACTATTGAGTATTAATACATATGAGTACGTAGTATGAGTATTTTTGTAGTTTTACGGACAGATATTTAATAGAGATACGTTCAATTTTATCAGAGGAGTTTTACGAATGTATGAAGTTTTTTAAATGTAATTTCTTAGAGTAGTCTTCTTTGTATCTTAAGCAATATCATTATATCATTGTAGTCATATAATATTGTATTTTAAATAAGTTGAAATAGAAATTTAATAGAAGAAATGTAGGAAAATTCTAGGAAAGACATAATTATTACAATTTTATTTTATTTTAATAATTTATTTCTTTAAATAAATGTACTAAGATCTTTGCGGGAGATTCAAGAGGTACAAGGTCAAGTAATTAGGCATAGAATGAAAGTTGAACCTAGTAAAACAATTTAAATCCAAATATCGAATAAAAATCCTCAACATTTGTAAACGATGCATGATATAATCCAGTCAGTCACATGTGCTCGGATGAATCGCCTTGAGCAATAAACGAAGTTTGACGCGTTTTAGAATTTGAATAAATTGTGCACTTCTGGAATGTAAAGCGTAACTCAAATGGGATTGCTTTGAATATTGAGTGGATTTTCTAAATTTGCCTTTATTGAATAGGATATTTATTTAACTTTATTTATGACTAGTCATAAGAAAATTCTATAAAATATAATCACACCAATCAGTAGATAAACAACGGGGTGGGTGAAGACTTATAATTTTATTTTTAATAGGGTATTCACTCAACAAAATTTACACGATTCTTAAGTACAGGTCGCAAGCCTCTGCTTCTAACCGTTCGTTCCTGATTACCATCCGATTTATTATGCGTATAAGGTGAAGTATGTATGCCAGCTTGAAATGAGATGCACATTCAAAGGTTTCTGTACATTCTGTGTTTAAAGTTATTTGGGCCTTTAATTGAGAGTTATATGTCTGTAATTATTTAACTAAAAAACTAAAGAACAAGAAATATTTACAAGACTATCTTTTAAGTAAGTCTTTTGTAACAAAAAATATTATAATTTACTGAAGGAACCATTAGCTGAATTTCGGGAAAAAGTGTCTTAGCTCGTGGCATGAAATAAAATCATGCCTAGTTTCAATTAAAATGGGCATTAGTTTTGCAATAATACGCGGATAACATACAGATAGGCAGTTATACAAAATACAAAAAAAAAAAAAACAATTTTTTTGGCTTCATTATCGATTACGACGTGCCTGCAATTTTTTTCAAATAACTATAATGTACAGAATTCGACCTGGTACAGTTTAACTATAACTATTAATTTATCTGTAACTTATTGTTAGTAAAATATGTAACTAAATAGGTAAAGTTCAGTTTAGATCAGTAAAATAAAAATAATATCGGTTGTATATGAACTGTATTTGCATGAAAAGGGCTCGGAAGATTCCATATCTAGGTCAAATTAGGCATTCAATATTTAAATCTGAACACAGAATACTGATAAATATTCAATGTTCTAGTCGATAGCACAAAATTGGAGTAGCGAGATCACTACCTTTCAACCGAAATAAATGTTAAAATGCTAAGGGTTCACTGACTTAAAATACAATTATGCCGCATAAAATCTTTTTACAAAAAAAAAAGAAACCTTATTCAGTTAAAATAAGTTAACTAACACAATTTAAGTGTGAAAGGTTTTTTCTATTTTAATGTTGGTACCTAAGACATATTTCTTGTATTTTGGTAATTTTTGTTGTAGTTGTATTGTAACATTTTTTTATAGTTTACGTATCCAAATTTCTATTCTGCGTGGAGATAAAAAAAATACTTATACGATTTGAGGATTTATAGGAGGGGCTTTAAAATATAGCTGTATTAAAAATGAAATAAAGTTTATTCTTAACAACAGAATTTGCATTCCAAGCTAGAGGTAGCTCCATGTAGTTAGTTCAACTAACATCACACACCTGTGACTCTACTCAAATTAAGTAGATATATTCTGAATTTAAATTTGATTTTTGTACCTTTTTATTTACAACAATTGAGCTCGATGTAGGTTAGTGACTAAACTTTTAAGGAGATTCGAACTAGGTGAAAAATAAATTTATAATTTTTTAATTCCTCTGAAAGTTTAAACAGACTCAATTTTTTTTTAATGCAATTGTATTCAATATACTACATATTATTGTACTGCTTATTATTTTCCTCTAAGAAGTAACAATATTTTCAACTTGCAATAATAGAAATGGTTTTACTTTTTTTACATTGTAACATAAATTAAAAATAGCGTAATTATTCATATCATTCAAATTTAAAATAGAAACATATTTATGTATTGTATGCAGGACACCACAAGACATTCGACAAAATAAAGTGCAGAAATTAAAGTCTGCTAATTTACTTGCTTTCTCAGAAAAAAAAAAAAACGTTTGCTTTGAAAACTGAAGCGACATTTACGTTATTATTTGTGTTTGTAAGTTATCATTTGTGTTTTTAATCTCATTGTCCTTTTTTAGGTCCTTATACTTCTGTTGATTATTTATTAATTAATAATAAAATACGTGATGCTATTTTTTATATCTGAATTTACATAATATTTATAGCAAAATACTGATTGACACCATCAAAAATTTGTTCCAGAACACGCAGCTTTTCTTAACGCTATCGGAAAATTTCGATTTACTCGAAAAATTGAAATTGTTCGAAAAGTCCAATTATACCATAAACGAATTTCAAATTTAATACTTAAATTAGCTTAAATCGATTCGAACCCGAATTTTACATTAATACAATACAAGTTGAAAGGTAATTAAAGCATAATAAACCACGTTACTTTTAGTTTACCATAAGAGTGAATGAATATAAATAATAATATAGAAATAATAATGAAATAAATGATATCAACAATTTCTATCACCTAAATAAGCGAAAAATTTATAAAATATATAGTACCCATGTTTGGGTTTTAATATGTAAATGTATAATAATATAGATTTATAAGGTTTATTAAATTGATTTTATGCTAATTTAGAAATGATTAAAACCTATCCCATTTTAGTAACTACAGCGTTTCATATTTACATATTTTATACCAATAATTATATACTGAAGGTTAAAGATATTGATTAATATACCTAGAATCTGAAAATTTCACGATCTGGTTTATTTACACGTTACTTGACTATCTCGAAACACTAATTAATTAATGTTTTATATCTATTAACAAATATTAATTCTATACTTAAAATTAAACATTAACAGTTCCAATTCGGTATATTGAATAGCATTTCCAAAAAAAAATCGATTACTAAGAAAAAAAAAAGGTAACAAACGTGCTATAAATGTGAGAAGTAATGATAAAATTGTAATTCCATGTTTTTGACTTGGCAAAGTAAACGTTTCCTTAAATTAATTTAAAGTTTATATTAAAAATACTTCAATACTCAAAGCTTAATAATCGGTACAAGATTATATATATAACAAATATGTATGGGTTTACTGTCGCTGGCTTTCATGCAAGACGTATGACTGAATTTATAATATTTGAATAGTAGTGAATGTGAGTTTCTTGCAGAATATACTAAGCAGTCTACAATCCGAATAGATGGTAGCTTTACATTCGTTTATTCCCGGGGACGAAACTACAAGGAGGCGGCGCGGCTGGCCGAGGTCGGACTCGACCTCGTGATCAGCCGCATAGAGAGTTTAGGGCTTCGTGTCAGGATTGACAAGACCGAAGCCCTGCTCTTCCGCGGGACCGGCCGCAAGGAACCTCCACCGGGGGCTACCCTTCAGATCGGAGAGGGGAGAGTCAGGATGAGCCCCCAAATGAAATATCTCGGGCTCATCCTGGACGGAGGGTGGACCTTCGGCCCACATTTCGCGATGGTGGGACCGAAGGTCGTGAAGGCGGCGAGTGTGCTGGGCAGACTCCTCCCGAACCTCGGAGGACCCAGCGCCGCCTGCAGGCAGCTGTACTCCGGAGTCTGCCGGAGTATGGCGACGTACGGTGCCCCGGTTTGGGCGGATCGCCTCACCGCGAAAAATAAGGCGGCGCTGCGCAGCGAACAATCGCGGTGAGGGTGATTCGGGGGTACCGTACGGTATCGTGGGCTGCAGCAACTGCTCTAGCCGACGACCCCCCGTGAGAGCTCGTGGCGGAGGTTCTTGCCGAAACCTACTCATACGTCTCGGGTAGGAGGGCTCTTGGCGAGAACCCCACGTTGGACGGGATCCTACGTGTGCGTCGGATAGGGCAGGAAGCGCTAATGCGGAGGTGGGGGGAGGACCTGGCGGTGCAGCCATATGGCACACGCGTAACGGCTGCCATTCGCCCGGTCCTTGAGCGGTGGATGCGTCGAAAACGCAAACCCCTCACCTTCCGTCTGACACAGGTTTTCACCGGGCACGGTTGCTTTGGTGACTACCTGTGTCGGACGGCCCAAAGGGAGCCGACGACTGAGTGTCACGATTGAGGCGCAGCGGTGGACTCTGCCCAGCACACCCTCGAGGTGTGCCCGAGATGGGCGGTGCTGCGTCAAGGTCTGACGTCGGTCGTCGGAGGGGACTTGTCGCTCCCGAGCGTCATCACCGCGATGCTCGGCGACGACGAGTCCTGGAAGGCGATGGTCTTCTTCTGCGAGACAGTAATGTCCCAGAAGGAGGCCGACGAGCGGATGAGAGAGGAGGCCGCCGACGTAGCCTCCATCCGCGGGCGACGAATGAGTAAAAATTTCAATATTTGTTGTTTTGTTCAGTTTTGATGGTTGAATGAACATAACGATGAGTCAGAGTCAGACTTTTTTATAACATAAAAACAACTTAATAGAGATAAATTGCGCAAAAATGAATCAAGATTGTTCGACATATTGCAATATATTTTTAAATAAAGCAAATTACTTATTGTACTTTACTATTTTATCATACTATTAGTATAATAAGATACAATAAATTAGTAGGTACAATAAACACATTAACTCGGGTACAATTCATTTCTGACAAAAAAAAAAGAAAAAACTAGCGGACCCGACAGACGTGCTGTACACACGTCTTAATGCCAAAAATATCAATTTTTTATAAAAAGTGGTTGGATCGTTTTGATGAAAGTTTTAATTAAAAAAAAGTAATGACCTGTACCTGACGTCATCACTTGTACAGGTACCACAATTCGAGCTATTTATTTTTATTTATTGAAGCATACTAACAATATACATATTTTTATATTGATATAAACACAGTAGGTACAGTAAAATTCTTAATACATATATCAATAACTAACATCCATAACATAATATAATTTCTCTTTCTTCTATCCGACCGATAGGTCGGATTGCGTGTGAGTATGACTATACTTTGAGCTAAGTTGAATATAGAAGCTATGTATTTTTGAATATTCAACAACGCAATCGCAGCGCTGTCTGCCGTATCCAATGTATAACATTCTCAGATAAATAACAACTTATGAATAAAAAAAATTAAAAAAAAAAGTATTTGTAGTTGTGTATAATACATACAAAAAAAAAAAAAATCATCGAAACCGGTCGGAATCGCTTAGGAGGAGTTCAGTCACATACACACGCACAGAAGAATTATAAAGCATAAAAAGCATTTTTTACAACAAATTTATCTGTAATAATAAAATTATAAATAATTAATATAAATTGTTATTGTATAAGTAAGTTTCTCGCCATTTAATGTTTGAATCAATTTAATCAAGGACGTAATATTTTTTTCTATTTTTATTTTTTTAAAAATAAACGGATGTTATAAATGAATATTTTTGAATAAAAATCGATGATGAATCATCGTGGTTATTATCCGCTCCTATGTCCGGGCCTCTCAAGCTTTGTTGGCTAAAGTGTCCCGCCGTTTTTTGACTTATTGCTCGTCTCTTCTTTTGCATATGATACGTGACTATGAATATATACATATACATATAACAAATTTTACGAAGAAGCGAGATAAATAACACAAATCGACCTTAGCGCGACAAATGTGGTTATTATATAACTTTGTTCGAAAACATCCGGACCGCTTCGATCTTGTCAACTAGTAGTCGACGGGCCATTTTAGCGGTAAAACCTTTTCGCCTAGTAGGCGACAGGAGCAACCCAGCGGTTATTTGAATTTTCGAGTATTTACTTTGCCTTACCAAATAATTACGAACGACTGTCATTAAAAACATTCAAATATTTTTTCTTGGTTTTCAATTTTTGTGACATTCGCTTTCAATCTGAATAGAACAAAATTCCTCTTCAATAATTCTTTACTTCCAACACTAATACCTACATATATTACATTAATATTAGTAAAAAAGCGGCTTACACTTAAATTATCAAAATAATTTATTAATAATACTATCTGCTCATTATCTTACAGATCTAAATTTTCCTTTCCTACAAAACTACAACCAATCCAATAAAAACCTCAACTATATCTATCAGTACTGAATCTATTATGTTATTTTACTTCTAATCTCTTTCTAACCTATTTTCGATTTCTCTTCTTTCCTCTTCTTTCATTAGCTTGCTCATAGAAAACAACGAAATTGACTCATCGTACGTTAGTTACAGAGTGGTGCTTGAGGTCGCTGGTAATTCTGATGCTGTCATCTTAAGTGGTCTAGAAGCCGATACGCAATATCAAGTGACCGTTGCTGCTCTTTGGGGCGGTCACAAGTACAGAAGCAGGCCCATAGTCTTCCGCACACTGGGTATGTACTAGTCACAACAATTCTAATAGGTACTTCATGGAATATATCAAATAAGTTTCACTTCTATTCCACGTTTTTTTTTATGCCAGTATGTAGCGAACGAGTAGGGTGAACTTAATGTTAGGTATTCACCGTGGTCCATAAACATGTAGGTTACCAATGCATTAGTGGCTGAAAGAAACCAGATTGTCTTAAGTGTTAAGGGCGGGAAAAGAAGAGTATGTAGCCTTGTGGCTTTCTAAAGTCTTATCTTTCTAGTTCTAGTTTCCCTGTATTTTTTATACATAATTTCATTTCTTCTAAAAATTTTGTTCTCAATTATTAAAACTAGTTTCGATTAAAAATTTTATTCTTTAATTTTGAAAAATAAATAGATTGGAAAGTTTACGGTTATTTTCCATGATTAATGAGGTAGATTGTTAATTTAACAAAACTGTTATTGTGAAAGATTTCAAATTTATAGTTAATTAGTTTATATTTTTGCAACATTTTATACTACTTTTTATAATTATATTTAGCAATAGGAAAGTAGATTTTTTTTTTTCATATACAGAAATAGACGAAAGTTTGACAACTGCATTAAAAAAAATTAGAGTTGAATATTAGAGCAAGATTTTTAAATACGACCGGGGTTTAAGAAGTAGACTACATTTAAATGACTACACGAAACGAAACGCACAACAACTAATACACACAACTAATATGGAGAAGGAAAGAAAGAATGGCCTGTTTTACTTTTTTTAAGTTATAGAACCCAATAATTCACTCATTAACCATTACATGTTTACACATATTCACGTATTTGTTTTATTGTAAGACGAGAATAAGCAAATATTAATACAAATAAGAAATACGTACAAATTGGCGTTATCACCAAAAACTATAGATGTAGATAATAATAATAATAAATAAATAAATAGTAGGCAACTTAATGCCTGTGTTTTAGGTAACAGCCGACTGATATACTTTTTTTTTTTAAAATAAATATACATATAAATATACATATAAATAATACATATAAATAAACATATATTACACCCTCATCATCATGTTAATAATAAACATCTCACACTCAATGGCCCCCAGTAGGATGTGAGTCCTGTGTCGGGGTTCCGGAAACACACACAATACACAAGTACAAACACCCAGGTCACGACAAACATCTCTATGACATATACAAATATTTGTCATGTGCGGGAATCAAACCCGCGACCGCTAGTGCACTAGTAAGTAAAGAAAAATAATGTAATTAATAACTCAATTATATATTTACCTAATATAAAACAAAAAATAATCGTTTACATCAAAAAAAAATTTATCGTATGATTAATTCTTAAATATTAATATTATGAGACAAATGAAACCCACAAGATAAAAAATGATTTTTCAATTGCATCTTCTTGTCTTGTTGTAAAACAGCAGTAATTTTACCCACACTAACAAGATTTTTCGCTTTCGCTTCACTTACAAAATTGTTGTAGTCCCTATTACTTCAGTTTGACAGATGTCAACGACCTCTCTAAGCCTTTTTGAATTTATTTTTGTGTAAAAAAAACGGCGAAAATCATGCGAATAGAACATTATATTGACACAAGGTTTTTTGAAAATCCTTAGAGATAATAATAACAATCTTTTGTCACGTGTTTTGGCTTTTACGATTATCATTATTCTAGTTTTTTTTTCTTCTTTTTTATATTTTGTAATTTGTTAAAATAAACTTTTATAATTTTTAAATTTTATTAGACATCCAACCACCACTCATGTTTGTATACATTTGTGGTGAAAGTTGTCTTAATTAATTGGTAAACGTATGCACTTTTATTATACATATAAATGAATAAATAACTCGTCCCAAAAAAGAAAATTTCTACAGCGTGTGGTGTGTGTCAACCATGACGTTACGCTTAATGTCTACGACTATATATACGAGTACTATATGTATGTATCTGTTTATATACGACTATGTATGGCCTTATAGAAAACTTATATACTTATAGAAAAGTATAGCCAGTACAAAACCGTTACGGACATCGAATATTCAAAGAAAGCTCGAAATCTATAAAAAGCAGAATATGAATAAGAGATAAAATTACTCATACTTGTTATAATATTTATTTATAATATTTATTTATAATAATAATTGATAACAGCTCAAAGATCAGAAGTCAAAAAATTTATAATTTAAAATGACATATTGCTTTTGTAGTACTGCGTGCCATCCGATAGCGTGTACACGAGCTTTCTTTGCCAATCGTCGGGATGAAATAACAAAATTGAAATTTTCTAGATGTGTGAAATTTTTGAAATGTTTAGAATTATCGAAGATGTGATCTTCTACTGCATAAAGATTTGGTATCTGCAGTGGAACAGCGTGATGGATTAAGCTCCGCTTTTAACGTATCTAGTAATAAAATACGGCTTTAAATACTGATTAATATAATTATAAGACTATTCTTGTAGTTAAGTTTTGAAAGAACTTGTGAGAGAACTTCAAAGGCCATATACTGAACGCCTTCTAGACTTCTTTACAACAAAACAATATGTATTTTAATACAACAAAACTGTTTCGTAGCTTTAAAATAATAAACAGAGAGCAATAAGATTTAGATTAAATTTTAAAACAAGGTATTAACTTTGCGCAAAATTGTCTATTTGAAACTACTAATTTTCAAAGCTTTGCAAACGATTTTTACGCATGAATTATTAAAATACATTTTAACTTAACTACATATTATATAAACTTTTAAATTTTGCCTTAGTAAATAAAGGAGGACATTTAAGTGATGGTCTTGAAAATGACAAGCCACTTACATAAATTAAAAGCTTTGTAAGCCAGTTTATGTTAAATATTATTATGTAATACAGTATATAGGTACGGAATTTTGACTGGAAAATTTTTAAATTAACTGTTAACAATCTAATAGGTAACGAAGGACATGGTAAATCAATGGGTTTTTAGGAATAATTATAATATGTACTTTATATTAAAAGAGTGCATTTATATTTTACTGTTTATATTTTACAATCAAATCAGATGAAATATACTAGTGTATGATTTCTCACAAATGAACACTGTGCCTTTTCTCTGAAGGTCTTAGAAAAAAAAATTAGTTTATTTTTTCATAAAATTTAACTTTGATGTTTGCTGAGGATAAAAAGTATCCATTATACATCTTCATACATAAAGCACTTACTAGTAAATGACATTAACGACTTACATTTCATTTATATTTTATTTCCATTATAATAATAAAAAATGATTTGCCTACTTGCTATTCACTTTCCATTGGTCGTGGCGTGATATTTTGTATATTATTCGATAAAGAAACTTTTTAACGAAAAAGAAAAAAAATATCAAAAATACAATAATACCAGTACTAATATATCATTTTAAAATCTGGTTAGTACACTTAAAGATAAGCAATTTCAAAACAAACAACCACTTTTTTTAGTATTATTATAGATTTAAACCAAAAATTTTATTCTAGTATATCCCAGATGTAGCGACAACGCTCAACAACCTCCTATTCATATATTTAGTTAGAAAAACAACACCTCTCCGTCTTTCTCCCTCTTTACTTCGCTTCATCATCTTAAGCAAAATGCATTAGTGGCTCCTCTGATTCGGTGGTGATCACTTAACATCAGGTCAACTGTCTCTTCTTTTATTTCAAATGTGACAGTAGTTATTATATTTTGCTTATTTTAAGGTTTCTAGTTATATATAACGTTCATACATAAAATATAAAGGATTGTAATTCATTTTGTATATATACTTTTTTATGAAAATATTGAATCTTAAAGAGAAATATTATCTTTTATTTTATTACTAGCGACAATGTCAACTTTTCTTAAATGTAATTACATTAATAAAGTACATAGATAGAAAAAAATAAGAATCATTACAAATATGAGGACTTGGGAATGTTTAAGAATAATCTATATAATAATTAAGAATAATCAAAAATTAATTATGTCATGTTGGGAGTGTTATAGGTTATGAAAAGCAATAAGTACGTAAACTTTTTAATCAATATTGGTTGACGGATAAAAATTTTAATTTAAACTTTTTTTATTCTGTGTATTCGTTTATAACGTCACGGGCACCAATCTAAAAATAAGTAGGTACTGAGTCCAAGTTAAATATCATTTAGTTAGTGAATTTGCAATCATATAATCATTGAAAGGTGTAGGTAGTCAGTACCTACCTCAGTTGGATTACTCGGAAACGTATTATTGTAGTTTATTGATTAATTTTCATCTTTTGTCCGCATAATCGTATTCTTGAAATTAAGTTAAAAAATAATAATATTTATAATACCAAATTAAATAAATATTAATATTAAATTATATAAATATTTGTTGGATTACATTGCTCTTATACATTACTTCATAGACATCAGCTACTTACAATTTCATTTTATTTGTTGATTATTTAGAATATAGTGTTTACAATATTAGTCATTCTCTGAGCAAAACCGTAGATTTATGTGTTCCCTATTCATAAGAAATATACTAATAGTAATGACGATCGTTCTGGTATAGTGGTGCGAGTAGTCGCCTCAAAGCCAAGCGACGGCGGTCGCGGATTTGATTCCCGCTCAGCACAGATATTTATAATTGTACAAATATTTGTTTCTGGTCTGGGTGTATGTCCCCCCACTGTGCATCGAAGAGCACGTAAAGCTGTCAGTCCCGGTTGTTATCACAGACACCTGATGATGATCGTTACTCATGTGTACTACTACTACTACCAATTATCCGCTGACTCGCAGTGGAGCAGCGTAGTGGATTAAGCTCCAACCATTTTCCTATATAAATAAGAGGCCTTTGCCCAGCAGTGGGCTGTATACAAGCTGATTCAGTTCAGTTCAGTTCAAATTATATATCTTATATACATTTTTAAAGTCTATGAAAGAGTACTATATTGTATCGATTAAATATAGTGGAGGGTTACATAGTCAATATAAGCGGGGTGGGAGAGTTACATAGTCAACATAGGCGGAGTAATTACTCCTACTACTACTTACTACTTAAAAAACTGTAGGTAATTACCTACAGTTTTTTTTTACCATTTTAATAACGGTTGCGTATAAAATCTTATTTCATTAAAAACACTTTCAATAGATACTATTAATAAAGTTGAGCCGTCTAAAATTATTAGTTGTATAACACTTATATAACTGTATGTATTTTTTTTTTATTACGAAATCATCGTACGAAGTGGTTAATTAGTTATAACTTCTAGATAGTGCTGTTTCACTTCTGGGTTAGGGATTGCAGTGGCTTAACAAGCTTAGTTAGTTTAAGAGTTTGTAATAGGTAGTTGCTACTCTTCATACGTACAGATGGCGTGCCGTAAGCACTTGAGCCTCGTGGTTGAGAGCGGCTATCGGATATCGGAAGGGTTTTTGGAATATGACCTTTAGAACTAACCGTTGGGCTCTTTCAATTTAGATAAGATCAATTTTAATAATACTATATCCGTATTTAATACAATAAAATAATAATAGTTGACAAATACTATTATAGACCAACAATACCATATCTCAACTTGGGCAGTTTTAAACAAATTTTATTCTTTAAACGGTTTTTTCTCACGTCCTTATGAGGAGTGCTCCAGAAAATTGGCAATAAGATGATGGCAAACAGTGCATTAGGTTTTTAAATTTAAACATTTAAATTATAATGACATAAATTATACCTAAATAGTAAAATTTAATGTCAATGGATTTTAATCTCAATTAGGATTAATATTTCAGTACTGCCAAAACTGAAAAAAAATATAGAGTTAGATAAACCTTAAAAACTAATTTTAAATCTGTTGAAACACACCACAAAACCAAGATGATCTTATTAAGTTTCTGCATTAAAAAACTATTCAAGCTCCTATTATGTAAAATATGTCTTTATTAATTCGTATATTAGTTCTTTTTTAAGGTCAAAATAAGTCTAATATCTATAGTCGAAATATAGTTCTTATAAAATTAGGTCATAATAACACGTGTCAACAAAGTCAAATGTAGTGCACCTGTTGCGTGACACAACGTGCGTGTACATCGTGTGTCCCAACGGATACCACTCGTGCAAATTGACTCATTTATAATATTCTAATCTAAAAACTAAACAAAAATTGTCCATTCTTAAACTCGGTAATGTGTTTTTTTTTTTTTTTTTTGTTTTAGATTCGGTGATGTAATGACATAACACTACGTTACTGTATTTTAGTCTAATAGATAAGGATTCGATTCCCGTTGTTGATAAATACTCGTATAATGTATATATATATCTAATCGTATAATGTATATATATATAATCTACTTGTATACGATGTATACAAGTAGTCATTCATTATTATTTATCTACATTTAAATTTAAATTTAGCATTTTTTCACAATAAAAACGTTATCTGTAAAGTACACCAAAATAAACGGAAGTCAGATTATATTTTAAACAGATTTGAGTTCTATAGACAGTTTGTTGGTATGCAATTTACGGCTAATTGAATTCATATTTATAAGACAATCAAAATATTTAAAACAAATTTTTATTTAATCGGTATTATTCGTTTTAGTATTATAATTAAAATGTGATGACTAGAGAGCGGATTATATGCAACATAAAAAGCTTGATATATGCATGCAAATATGCATGAAAAATGCATGAAATATGCACGAAAACTTGCAGAATATGCAACACTAAATGATAAGATTTAAGAACAAAATAAAATAAAACTAAGTTTAAATTTTTTATTCCAAAATCAGCATACTATAATTTGTAAATTATCCATTGATATATGATCATAGGTACAGTAACATTATTTGATATTTTTGTAAACGTAAGCAATCAAGTATTTTTTCAAATGTTCAGTAGTAAGATTGTGTCTTCGATCATTCAAAATGTTTTTATAACTGAAAAACGATCGCTCCACATTCACTGAGACAACTAGTCAGAATTTGCACTTGGGTGCTATATGTTGGCAGTTATAGTTTTTGGAAAAAGCTCTGCCATCCCAATAATAAAACTATTAATTTGACACAAAATTTAAAAGCCTAGATTATTTCTCAAAATTTTTTCAACACTTGTTTTTATATGTTGTTCTATTTGAAGCTTTTCGCACGAAATATTTTTCTCACAAAATCGACAATACAAAACATTTCCGTCGTACGTAAATGTTTCAGGAAAGTCAGTTATACACACAGTTTTTTTTTCGGGAGGTATGGTTCACTATAAAATCTTGACAAGGCAATGAGTGCACACGAAAACAATGAAAACAGTATGATGCGTAATAGGTGGGAGGAGAACTACAGTAGGCGCGCGTGAAATTATTAAAATGTATCTAAAATATTGAAAATGTATCGATAATATGCACCATAACTATATTTTAGAAAAATATGCTATTAGCGATGAGAGTGGCTTAAATATGCAAATGCATATGCAAATATGCAAATGCATATAATACGGTCTCTAGTGATGACTTATGATTACTGCAAATTATTTAACATGTCTGCAAGGATGAAATTTTTAAAAATTTTGATCCAGCTATTTCAATATCGAATGCTCTTTGTTTCACGTTTCAATTTATCTATTAAAAATGTTGTCACAATGTGAAAAATATGAAAATATTTATAATAAGTATTTAATAAAAGAATGACAAAAATTTCTAAAACTGAGTTTATTTACACTTTTAACAATAAAACTTTTCAAAGGTAATGAAAAATATGTATCTATTGTGTCCGAAACAATGTCCAATTCAGAAATTGTCTCAGACAGAGACAATGTCATTAAATCAAGCCACATCTGTGTTATTCACAGGTCTACTGTAAAAAATGACTTACGTGATTTATTTACATTACTGTTTTAGAATGTTTTAGATTTAGACTATAATATCTCATTAGGATGATATGAATATGCAGAAATGTATCTCGCGTAATTTGTAGTTGCGATCTCTCCCGATAATTGTCGAGAATAGCCGAATGTCAAAGTGGAATTAATCGTAGTGTATAGATATTTTTGTCAGTATTTACTCAAAGAAAGACCTTTTTATTTGAGATATTTTAGTTTGAATAAATACCAGTAATCACATCCATAGTAAACATAGTTTATATAGCCTGTGTGATATTCTGAATATGTACATCAAAGTTTCATTGAAATCAAATCAGTAATTTTTGGTTAACAAATACCCGTCCAACCGTTCTAATAAAATGTAAAACTTTTATAATAGTAGTAGGTATTATATTCAGTATTAGTGTCCATAGACCGTCGACATCGCTACGAAAGATTATCTAATGCTATTGTCATGGGGTTACATTTCCAGTGAAACAGCCTTGAATAATACCATTAGTATTGTTATCTATTCTGAGGAAATTAAATCAAATGGTATGGGTTACGCTTATTGATTAGATGTAGTTTAATATCGCACGTAATTGAAAAATACATTTTCTCTTTCTTTCTATAACTGCCGATGGTTGTTCGCTTCTGGACCTAGACTCCTTGAGGCATGTTCAACTTTCGCGGTCTTGGATCGTCAGACACGAGTGATTCTTTTTGGTTCATTTAACTTGTGGTAGCTCCAGCACTGTGGTACCTCAACGACAATCCGTTGTTCACCGTCAATTTCTATCTAAACATGACCTTTTGACCTACTGCAGTGGAGTTTTCGAGCTGACCACAGTACATCGACGGCTTTGTCACTGAAGATATAAAATAGGGCATGGAAAACAATTAATGTGTGACCGTTTTAGTCCTTATAAATTTTATCAATGCATTTAATGCTGTCGACCATGATCTAATGCTGGTATTATTGACTCATTACTTTATTTTGACTCCTGCTATCAAGTGGTTTTCCCCATATCTTCGACAGGTAGGCTACTTTTTTTTTTGTTGTAGGTTGAATCCATTTACGGCTGATATCCAAGATGCCCGGGTCGGCAGTCCTAGATTTTTGATTATATTTTGTTTAATTATATTTGTTATTTATGTTTGTTATTAATTAAGATCTAACGCTTATATACAAAATATGGTCATTAACTCATGTTATTGCTGTTAATGATGCCAAGTGCCAAGTGATTATTGTGGGTAGTCCTCAACAACTGGCTCGAATTCATATAAATTCTTTACCGAACCAGATTTTAGATATATATGTTTTATTTACTACAAATGTTATGGACATAGGCATAATTAATGACAAGTACCTTCCTTTGTATGATCAAGTAAATGAATTTTCACGTAAATTCTACTCAACATTACGTCATTTAATACATTTCAAGCATTTTTTACCGACCAAGGCTAAACTCCACTTACTAAATACTTACCTACTTTTGGCAATCATTGACTACTCTGATGTGTGTTGTTAGGACCTTGAAGTTTACTCTTTCTTAGCATAAATGTAAGTTCCTGTCGGACTCTCATGAAAGATATAAATAAATTAATATTAAATTAAATATTAGATATTAACCAACAATCACACCACGTTAACCTAGCCCCGTTCTAAGTTCGTAAGAACTTGTGTTACAGGTACTAGGAACGGAAATAAATTTAAGAAATTTATATAAATACGTATATACATAAATACACATCCATGACCCGGTGCAGACATCTATATTCGTCATACAAATTAACTGCACCTGGCGGGATTCGAACCCGCGACCGCTGCGTAAAGTGTCCAGTTGCCTGACCACTCGACCAGCCGGCCGTCAAATAATCTATCTCCATCCACTTCTATTTATTGGTCTGCGATTTTGTCTGATTAATTTTTTGTGACTGCTGTTCGTCCGTGGAACATGTTACAAAGTCTATCCGTAAAACTTCTTCACGTGACTCATTTAAGAGACAAGTTAAAGAGTAATTTTAGACAAAATTTGGCTTAATACTACTTAAATAAACATCTTGTATTGTCGTCAGCTTGTTAAGAATTACAAATATATGTATATGTGTATGTATGTAAGTATATATAATTATGGCAGAATCCCTGGAAGACCTCAGTATTATGCTCTGTGACCTCGATGGAGTTTCCCGATGGGTGGACCTTAAAATGAATATGGACAAAATAAAAATCATGTGCAATGTTCATGCTGTCCATACCAATATCGGTTGGAAATTCTACTCACGAAGTTGTTGACGAGTACATCTACCTAGGATAAAATATCCAACTTGGTAGGTCCAAATTCGAGACAGAGGTCTATCATCAAATCCAGCTACTAATAGCAGTACTAATTATATGTAAAGTATTGTTAATACACTATGTGATCCTCTCTGTTTTATCCGCGTAATTTCAAATTCAGTGGAATTACTATATAAAATTTTATCTACGTCCCAAGATTTACTTTAAACAGTTCATTAGTTTTTGTATGATAGAGTAATAAATAACCATCTTTAATGGATCGAAAAATTTCGTATTTGTAATACTAGTAAGACTAGTAGGATTCAATATCTCTCTATTCGTTTAAATGCACGGCCTACTTGGTTGTGTTTAACATCTTGGCTCGCTTTCAAGCTAGGAATAGTTAACTCACTGACCTAAGTCAATTAAATTGTGTTCTGTTACTTTTTTTAGATGAATATAAATTACAAATTGTATATGTTCAGTTTTAATTTTAGAAAATATTCGATGTTATTTTATGTACTAACGGAAACACCGTGAGGAAGTCTGCATGTCTTAGAATACAATTTTAAATATATTTCATTCAGTAGTCCAGGTGCAACGAGATGGATTAAACTCCAACACTTTGTTTCAATTGGATCTTTACAGACTATCTTTTCAATATTCCGATACAATACTTTAAGGTGTCTTGTACTTTTAAATATCTTGATAATTTATGTAAATGATTTTATCACAGCGAAATAAAACATGTGTATTGTTCCTTCAAAAATCACTAAAAAAATCTAAAAGATGCTCAACAGGTTTAACTATAATAATAATAATAATAATAATATTTTATTGTGCTAAAAATATAATACATTTACTAGAAGTCATGCAGCCTGTGCTAGCTTTTAGAAAGCTGTGTTACAGGATACAGTGTCTTCCCTCACAACAGTTATGCTTTCACAATTCAGACATATCTAAGTAATAAAATACAATTAATAAAACAAACATAATGTACTTTGAATATTATGTGTCTGTAGGTACATGTTGGTATGTTTAAGTGTGTGTGTGTGTGTGTGTTTGTGTGTGTATGTGTGTGTGTGTGTGTGTGTGTGTGTGTGTATTATTTTACTAAAACAAATAGCTTTTCAATATTTTCATAGCCTTGTGCTTTGAGCCAATTAGTTACATTTCTTTTTAAATCACGAGATCTTAAGTTTTTTATTTTAATTTGATCGTCAATGATGTTAAATAGCTTAGGGAAATTAAAAATTACAATGTCTTTTTGCAAATTGCGTTTTACATGTTGGCAATGGTAGTCGTTTAATCCTTTTGTCAGTTTCCACGTATTTAGATATGGTGTGAGTGTAATATCTGCGCAACAATTGTAAGATGTATAATTTCCTAATACTAAGTACTTCACATTTATTGTATAACTCTGTTTTTGGGAATCGAAAAGGTAGACTTTTAGTAACTTTGAGTAGTGCTCTTTGTGCTCTTTCAGCTTCTATTAAATATGTCTTTGAAGCTCCACCCCAAGAGTTAATACAATAGATAATTAAGCTTTCTGCAGTGCTTTATATATACGCATCATTAGTTTTTCGTGTACATTATCTCTCAAGTTCTTAAACACATACATTAACTTCCTGATTCTATTTGATAGATAAGATATTTGTAAGTTCCAGACTAACTTGTAATCCAGTATTATTCCAAGGTATTTTACACTATCACTTTTTGTTATGTGTGCACAATTACATATACTTGAGCTTAGTAATTCTCTATTGCATGGATAAGTATGTATTTTCAGCTTGTGTTCATTAGTGGGCTTTGTAGCATCAGTTTTGCAAAATGTCATATAGTTGGTTTTGTTTATATTTAAAGACAAGAGGTTATCTTCTAGCCAGCTACTTACTTTTTTTAGACCCTTTTCAGCATTTTGAAATACTGTCTCCCGATCATTTCCTCCAAAAAGAAAAACAGTATCATCCGCAAACATAACAGTATCAGTTCCATCGTCTAGTAAATTACAGAGATCATTAAAATATAATATGAATAACGTTGGTCGCAGTGTACTGCCTTGCGGTACGCCATAGGTACATGGTGCAATGTTACTGAAGTGCTTTTCTATTTTAACACTCTGTCTTCTGTGTGTCAAATAATCCCGGAACCAGTTTTGCGAAACTCCTCTAATACCATAGCCTTCCATACGTGCCATAAGTATCGGTATAGAGACTGTGTCAAATGCCTTCTGGACATCTAAGAAGACACCAATACATTTCTGCCCTTTGTCGAGATACTCAACAATTTTAGTTGTTAGGTAAAGAACAGCATCTTCAGTGGATTTGTTGCGTCTGAATCCAAATTGAAATTTAGATAAAAGATTGTATATTTCCATGTATGTTGTGAGCCTTTTATTAACTACTTTTTCTATTATTTTGCTGAGTGGTGTAATCAATGAGATAGTTCTATAGTTAGAGGGCAAGGATTCGTTACCGTTCTTATATAAAGGTGTTATTATAGCGATTTTGAATAAATCAGGAAAAATACCCGCCTCGAAACTTAAATTACAGAGATGTGCTATAGGCCCAGCAAGAACAATATTGCATTTATTTAATATTCTGGAAGAAATGCCATCCCATCCAGCAGCGCTGTCCTTGTTTAGATCTTATTATACTGCAAATTTCTGAGGGATCAGTAGGAAACAATGTAAAGGAATTGCATAATTTATTAAAAGATTGCACTGTAGTAGCTAAATGTGAGTCTGTAGTGTTAAGTTTATCTAGTATCTTATTGGCCAGTTTTTTTTTTTCAGTAGTAAAATATGTGTTAACTTCATCAAGAAACTCGGTATAATTTTCTTCTATATTTAGTAGTGAACCAGGTGATTTATGAGACTTAACAAGATTGCCAGCATCTTTAATGAGTTTCCATGTCATTTTATTATTACCCGAAAATTTAGCAAATTGTGTTACTACTTGAAATACTACGAGTATTTCTATTTCACAATTTTGATTAGCTTATTACACAAATTCCTGTAATTTATATAATGTTCCTTGATAGATTCATCATCTGGACTCCTTTTAAGTATCTTGTGTAATTTATTTCTATTGCGTATTGATCTAATTAGTCCTGCTGTTATCCATGGTTTTAAAGTCTTTTTCTACTAGGTATTTTTCTAATATACTGGTATTTTGCAACTGTTGTTTTTAACTTTTGCATCAATAATGCGGCTGCTTCATTAGTATCAGTAATTTTATAAAACTCTTCCCATTCAGTGTTAGATAATGATTCCTTAATACTTTTATAGTCAGTTTTTGTCTTTGTGTAACAGTTATTTTGTGTCGTTATTTTTTTGAGTTTTCTATAGCGATCAAAATTGGTGAATGATCAGTTAGTTCATCAAAAACAAAAGACTGCCATCGTTTATGTGTTTTTAGCATGAAATGATCAATACACGTTTTTTGCTTTCTAGTCGGTTTGTCTATTGCTGGTATAAGACCATAGAATGCAAGTTGTGTTAAGTAGATATTAGAGTACCGTTCATTTGTTCGTTTAGGCAAAATGTTAATATTAATTTTGCCAGTTAAAAATACATTTGGTGTTTTAATATTGCTTAGCATGGTATTTAAAGAGTCAATGAAAAGAATCGGGTTAGTAAAGGAAGGTGGTCTATATATACATATGATAGTGTAATCAGCCACTAAAAGAGTCAAACAGTTGCCATCCTGTATTAATTCTTCATGCACTGTTGAATTTATCACATTACGAATATATACCACGACCCCATCGTTTTTATTTAATTTTCTTTTTGTATAAAATACTTTATAGTTTTTTATTTCAGGAGGTTCTTTTAGCTCACTAGTCCACCATTCTGTCAAGACTATAATGTCAATCGGTTCCTGTAGACCTGTCAAAAAGACTAAAAACTGATCAATGTTGCAATTAATACTACATATATTTAATGTTAACACTGTTAAATAATTTGCAAGTTGAATGTTTTGAAACATATTAGAATACTGATTTGAACTAGATATATAATTTCAATTAATTTTAGTACTATTATCTACATTTTCTAAGGTGGTGGGCGTGAATCTTGTTTTACAATAGAACCTAATAGCTTATCAAAGTGCCTGTATATGTATGTGTATAAGTGGTATGTATATTGAGATCAGTTTAGATGCGTTGGTGTTTATATGAATATAAGTTTCTGGGTACGTTTTACATCTAGCAGAACAAAACTATACTAATTTGAATTTTATTAAAATTATTTGTGTATTAGTCGTCATTGTTATTCCAATTATATCTGTATGTATATGAAAAATAATAGCAAAGAGTCAATCTTCAGATCCATGCAGGTCCTTTAGATCTTGTTCTGAGTTAATAGAGATCAATGGTAACTTTTCATCTCGCCGCAGGAACACTTTTCCACCAGATGTCCAACAAAATTTTATTTTTTTTCGTGCAGCGTAGTCTGTTGCTAAGAAAAATAATCGTCTGCTCCTCGAAGTTAAGCTTTCACTGACATATATTTGTTGGATTGGGATACCACTAATCTGTAAGTGTTTTGTGTTCAGTTTTTCCTTTTGATGTTCTCCGTTGAATTGCTTAGTCATTCTCAAGACCCTTTCCTTGACCATAGTAGTAGTGAATTCAACTACAATAGGATGTTGCTTAACTGAGGGTACACGGTAAACTTCCCTTATTTCAGATGGTTGTAAGGGAGACTTAATGATATTACCCAATTTTACTACAACATTGACAAGGTCTTCTTTAGTTTCTTTTGGTCTTAATGGAATGTTTTTAATTTCCAAGCACGAACTTCTCATTTTCTTCTCCAAATATTCAACCTTTTCCTCTAAAGACTTAATGGTATTTCGATCCTCCTTTTTATCCTTTTCGAGTTGTTCAATTGTTTTTGTAAATTCGTCGTATTTGGCTGAGACAAATTCCACTGATGCCTTAAATTTTTGATTTTGATTTATTATTTCTCCCATTTTGGAATTAATTGAGGTAAAGTGACGTACTTGTTCGTCTTGAAGGCTTTTCAACATAGCCATCAATTCAGTCTTTAAGTCTGTAATGTCGTTATCGAGTTCATTAACCCGCTTGCGCTTACTGCAACTTGCTATATTTTTGTCAGGACTCACACTATCAATTTGCGTTGGTATACTGGGATCTGATTTGTGATGCGATGGTGACACCATCTTCTTAGATTGCAGTGGAGACCGATTTAGTGGCATTTTATGTTAATGTAAAACTCCTGCTATTAAGAGAATAACTATATTTGGCAGCCTTACGTGTTGCTATTATTTTTCAACAGGTGTTATATTTGTCTGTGTTCCAAATATTATTGAGGGTATACTTGCAATAAATGTTCAGCGATTGTTGATAATTTTTCTTAATATTGTCTTAAAAACAACTTCAACCAAACGAAACGGAGTTTCAATTTGTAGATTAAACACTACTTTAATCAGATACTCCTTTTTATAAACAGATTACTCCATATAAACTATTTTTTGTTATTTTCTTCAACCAAACAATTTAAACACGTCGTTTTAATTTGACAACAATCTGACAACTTGTTTCTTCATGTTAATAAATACGGGTGAAAACGTAACAATAAGATTATTTTTCATGAAGTGCATAAATTAATTGAAGCATGATCCGTTTGCATTATAACAATACATAATACATCCTTTCGTAACGCCGATTATAGCTGTACTCTTGATACAGCGTTACTTGCGGTGCTAAATCTTTACGCCTTGGCTCGGTTCCAGATAGTTCATTTACCGCGTATGATCTTCCGGATGCGCTGTAGATGTAAAACAAAACTGGTCTCATTCTGAACTGCCATTTCCCAAATGGCTTTTATGTAAGCATAATTGTGATGGCCCAGATTTCAAGTAATGTCTTGTTTCACATGTCTATAGGTGTTTTTATTTTGAAATTGGTTAAATTGAAAGATATATAATTATTTTAATATATTTAATTTAGATATATTTTTTTTAATAATAAATAATAATAAGAAGTATGAGTAGCATGTTGGCGCAGTTAGCAATGACCCTGCTTTCCTTTGCATGGTTTTGGGTTCGATTCCCACCCTCAGCCTATATGTAATATATATATTTATTTTTTTATATACATATGTATATTTAATAAAAAAATGTACATCAGTTGACAGTTACCTAAAACACAGGCATTAAGTTGCCTACCTTTTTTTTTTTTTTTTTTTTTACGCAGGTGAATCCATTTACGGATGATATTCAGGACGCCCGGGTCGGCAGTCCTAGACCTATGTCGGACTCGGCACTTTGGGAGTGCAATACCGTACTAAACCCCTGCGGGAGCCTTCAGCCGCTTTAATTGGAGGGTCCCGGATCTGCAGGCAACAGGATCCCTCGAGCGACAGGCTGGCCTCGGCGAAAAGGCCAGACTTCTCCTCCATGGGGACTGTCCGGCTAACCTCTGAACAGTCCCGACGACGCCGTGTCTAGCAGGACCGGGTTCCCATCCCGGCCCGACACGGGCACAAGGGCGTTACAGGAGGCGCATTAAGTAGCGCCTCCTACGCACCCCCATTCGTCGCCCGCGGATGGAGGCCACGTCGGCGGCCTCCTCTCTCATCCGCTCGTCGGAATCCTTCTGGGACATTACTGTCTCGCAGAAGGAGACCATCGCCTTCCAGGACTCGTCGACGCCGAGCATCGCGGTGATGACGCTCGGGAGCGACAAGCCCCCTCCGACGACCGACGTCAAACCTTGACGCAGCACCGCCCATCTCGGGCACACCTCGAGGGTGTGCTGGGCAGAGTCCACCGCTGCGCCACAATCGTGACACTCAGTCGTCGGCTCCCTTTGGGCCGTCCGACACAGGTAGTCACCAAAGCAACCGTGCCCGGTGAGAACCTGTGTCAGACGGAAGGTGAGGGGTTTGCGTTTTCGACGCATCCACCGCTCATTAAGTTGCCTACCTTAGGAACAGATGGACGTGTGTGTATATCAAATCATATTTATTTTATTACAATGAGAATTTCCATTTTTTATTTACATACCTTAACTTCTTTTCCTAAGGAGAAAAATTTGGGTTTACTTTTGTTAGAATTTATGTCAAGATGAGAAGTTTCATTTGTAGTTTTTCTCGTTAAATTTTAATATAGTGAATATTTTTCACGTTAAATTTTAAAACAAATCAAATACTTAAAAACTCAAACACATACGCCTAGATAAATATAGGATACAAATATCCATATCCTGTCGATTGAAATAATTAATGTTTAATCATACACTGTGCAACTTTTATCTAGTTAATATTTGAATACATAAACAGTTTTCTTTTAAATCATTAATCATAAAATATGAAACACTCGTTTTTGAAAAAAAAAAACAAAACTTAAAAACAACGCTCTTATTTGTAGCAAAATTATGTAACAATAAGAAAATTATAATATTTTTAGTGTAACAGTACTTAAATTTGAAATTTTAAAATTTTAGCAATATAATATACTTGTACTAGTACTACTATTATGTATGTACTATGTAATATACTAGTATGTTATACTACTTATAACATGCACACTTGTTACAATATTTGTAAAAAAAATATCTTTAATATAAATAGTAAGTGAATCTGAGTAGATAAAATAATAGAGTTATAATTCTGAAAGAAGATCCGAAGTGTGTGTTATGGAAGTTAAAAGTTTCGATATTATATTGAAAGTATTTGACGTGGAAAATTGATTTCTTTGAAAAGAAAAACGCTTTGAGCAAGAATCTTATCTTTACGAGATTTTTCTTTTTACAAATTAATATATTAAAGGAAATCGAAAGGCAGGATAGATTTTTTACTTATCTAATGTTACTAATTTAATTTATTCTAAGTTCCTGTTTTATAAAATATATTTTATTTTTTTATCTGTTCGTAAATTACATACCAGTAACGAATATTGAATAGCAACATCAAAAACAATTATCGTGAATTTTACAGGAATAAGCTTAAAAACAGACAGCTACTTATTCTTTTATTTCGTTGTGTTAGTTTCAAAAATGCCTATTTTTATACTCACCAAGACCAATATCAACTTATTATGAAAAACTGTATATTTTATACACTATATGTTATCTAATACCTTTAAACGAACAATTCTTGTATATATATATCATTTAACGCGAAAATAGACAAAACCCCACACGACGAGCTAAGGCTGGGGCAATTTATATATGGGCAGCTAAATCCCAAAGAACAGAGGCTTGCCCAATTTCTGAAGAATGACCCAGACCTGGGTCAACCAACCTCTTCGTAGCTTGGCTGAAAATCAGAGAGCCATGCTTACCCGATTATTATTATTTCGAACACGTGCGGATATCAGCTTGCACGAGACTAGTATGCTTATGGGACAGCTTAAAAATAATAGGGCACTAGGCGAGGACGGTTTACGTCTTAAAGTCCTTCAAAAGCTCTTGACTATGGCCGATGGAGGAAAAAGATTCTTTAGTGGAGACCACATACTGGCAGGCCTACATTCGGACGGCCGTCTACGAGATGGACAGACGACTTAAGGAGAGTCACCGGGAACCGTTGGATGGAGGCTGTTTCGAGCTGGTCGCTTTACAGGTCGATACCTACGGAGGAGACCTACGTTCAGCAGTGGACATCCAATAGCTGATACGATGATGATGATATATTTATTATGTAGTCTTTGTTTTTAATGTATTTTTGTCGTATTCAATTTGATCTTAATGGCTCCAATAGACATAGACAGAGTTACTTTCGTATTTTATATAAGAAATTGCATTATATCTATCATATATATGGGTAATTCTCACGAAATTCCGAAATTCTTGTCCTTGAAGTTTATATAAAAATCCAACAACAAAATGGATGTTACTAATATTTCTATACAATCCACATAACTATATATGAAAGTTTCACATAACATTTTAGAGTCATATACTTGAATGAATAAAAATGCATAGCCATAATGTTCCTAAAATCACTCCCTCACTATGTCCCAAGTACCAATTTTATTTACTTTTATTTACCAAAAAAGTACAAAAATCATTCGAATCATATTCAAGTAAGTTGGATTATTTAAAAATATTATAAATTTATAGAAACAACCGAAATTAGCGTTATAAAGTAAAAACCCCATTAAAAATTTGGATATTTATACGTGTCTCACAAAAATAAATCATTCCCTCACACTATTACTGTCAGTTGAATAATGAACGCATTTCAAATAAAACACGAACGCTACCATTAGTTTTTGAAAGTTGGTACTAATGTCAATTTATCAAAATGGCGAATTTTATGTGATTGTGTTCGGGTGTGCGTTGCAAAAAGATTTTTTTAATTATATGGCTAAATTAAATTTTTGATCGTCATTTCATCACATTCTAAAAAAACAAAAGGTAAGTACTTTAACTGATTATAAGCTGCAAGATAAGATGGCTTTTAGGAGTAGTTTCCTTAAGCAGAAAAGTCGTTTTGAAAGTAATGTTCTGTCACGAGTCCTTTACGGTTATTATTTATTTCATCATTCCCTCATTTTTTTCATAGTAAGGGAATGATGACATATGAGGGAATGATTTTTGGGTGGGCTAATTGGCTTTTTTGTTGTTTGATTTTATTAATTCTTGAATTTGTTGTTGCAATATTGTTGTAGGTTAAAAAATGTCAAGAAAAAAGAAGATAAGCACAGTAGAAGCTAAATTAAGAAAGCAAGAATATGACCGAAAGCGCAGGGAAAAAATGAAAGCTGATCCTATAACACTTGAAAAACTTCACGAAAAAGAAAGAATTAAATACCTAAAAAAAAAGAAAAAGGTCAAGTAAAACCTATATCTGTAATGAGTTCCCGAGAAAGAAGGCAAAAAAAAAACTGGAAGAAAAATAGCCAAACATATAGAGACAAAAGAGTGAAAGTGCGAAAAAATTTAGCACGACTGTTAGATGAGACACCACCTCCTAGTCCAGAACCTATGCAAAATAGTGATAAATTAAGAAATGTGGCAGTTAATCAAAGACGGCAGCAACTCAGAAGTCATAGGGGAATTCTTTATGCAATAATATCTAGATTACAGGAAATACTGAATCAAGAAATAAGAAGAAAAGAGAGATATCGTAAGAGATGTCAAAGACAAAACAAAAATAATCAGACTTCACCAGAAACTAAAGTATCAGCTCTCTTAAAGAATGTCCAAGTCCCTAAAATTGTGAAGAAGAAGCTTCTTCTATCAGAAGTCATTATTAAACAGCTAAAAGACAGGTACAATAATTTAAAGAAACATAGTGAAAAGAAAAAGTACTATGAAATAGTAAAACCTGATCTTTTGAAGAAGCATAAACTACTCAGTTTATCAAAACAGTTTTTCAAACATGATTGTTACAAAAAGAGCGTTTCTAGGAAAGTCAGTGCTAAATTAATGAAGGTCAAAAAGGATGTTCAAGATTTTTTGGAAAAGGACGAAAGTTCTCGGATGTGCCCAGGAAAGAAAGATTTTGTAAAGTCAAAGGGACAGGTAAAACAGAAACGTTTACTATGCGATAACATGAAAAATTTGCACAATAAATTCCTGACTACAGTTGAGTATAAAATAAGCTTGACAACTTTCTGCAGATTTCGGCCTTTTTAGGTGACTTGGGCAAACATAAAAGACCGTAACACATGGAAATGTGTAATTTACGCAAATGTTCAACGGATGATCATGAAGTTACATGAAAATAAAGTATTGCCTTGCTGTAGTCTAACTAAATTTTTGACCATGAAAACATGCAATGTTTATTCAACTAAATGTCTTTTATGAGAATGTGAAGGTTGTTCAAATAAAATGATAGAGTATTATCTTCCACAGCCAAACCGAATAGTGACTTATGAACAGTGGATGTATGAAACTGTATCCTACGAAAAAAATGGAAAGATGAAGACAGTAAGAAAACCTATTTTAAAAGAGATTAAAGATTCACTGAGATCGTTGGTACTCCACTTAGAAAATATTTTGCCTTTATTTTTTAAACACGTTGCCACGATAGCACACCAGTATCAGACCATCTCAGAACTTAAAAAGACTTTAGCTGACAATGAAGTCCTTATTCACATAGATTTCAGCGAAAACTATTGCTGCAAGTATAACGAAGAGATTCAGGCAGTACATTTCGGAGGTGCAAGACAACAAGTTACTCTACATACAGGAGTATTATATTTACGAGAAAATAACACTGTAATACCTTACACGTTTTGTTTACTTTCTGAAAATAATAGACACGATACAATGCCAGTATGGGCACATTTATTACCAGTTTTTAAGTGGCTTAAAAATGACAATCCAAACATTCACAGAATACACATCCTAAGTGATAGTCCTGTCACCCAGTACGAGAACAAGTTCATGTTTCATCTAGTATATCATCATATAAATGATTTGCTTCCGGGTGCGACATTTTTTGTGTGGAATTATTCAGAACCAGGCCATGGCAAAGGTGCTCTTGATGGCGTAGGTGGCACATTAAAAAGAATGGCTGATAAAGCGGTGGCTGAAGGCAAGGACATCGTAAATTTGAAATTTCTCAAAGAAATTTTGTTGGCAAGATGTTCTTCAATAAAGCTATTTGAAGTTACCACTGCCGATATCACGAAGATAGAAGACTTAGTCAAACAGTCAACCATCATTGCTGCATTTCGTGGAACCCAGAAAATTCGTCAATTTGTCTTCAGTAATGATGTCTTGGAATTTAGAAATCTTTCATGTTATCAATGCGCAGAAAAGTGTAAACATTTTCACATGGGATATTACAAATCTTCAAAACGTTGTATTAAAAAACCAAAGTCCTATGAATTAAAAACACGAAACAAATCTTATGATGATGGAAATTCGTCAAATGATATTATTTGTACGGACAGTAATATCACTTTTGATACTGGTGATTTTGTACTTATCAAATGGGACGAAAATGTTTACCCAGGGCAAATAATATCAGTTTCTGAGGAAGGCGCTTTAGTAAAGTGTGTGAAAAAAGGAATTAAATCTTGGAAATGGCCTAAAATCAGAGATGAACAGTTATATGCCTGGCATGACATTCTGAGGAAAATTGGGAGAAAAAGGGTGGTTATTTTATAAAAGACTTAAACTAGTCTAAAATATCTAATCAAGACTTTAATTGTAACTTTGAGACTGAATAGTTTAAGATTACAAATTTTAAAAGTGGGTAATTCCACTCTTTTATAGTATTTACTAAATAAAAAGTATTTTTTATTTGAAAAAAGTCAGTTAAGTTATAGATTTTGTTTTGTTGATTTTGATACTAAACATTCATTCTATTTATGAGACTAAAGTTTAAAATAAGAAGTTTTTCTGTTGTTAAAAATGCTGTTAGATGAATCTTTAAGTTAGCAAGGATTTTGTTATCATTGTTATTTAATCAAGTGCCTTTATTAAGTGCCATAATAAATAAAAATAAGTTTAAATTAGAGTTATGCCAAAGTGCTGCAATAATTTTGTGATTTGCTGCAATTACGCATTGATGTTACTTATTGTTCAAGAACAAAATTTCATTTAATAAAAAGATTTGATTATAAGAAAACTAATTTTATTTAAAAAGCTTCATGACTTGTCTGCAATAATCATTCCCTCACCTTAATTGTCATTCCCTCACTTTGATTTTTTTTAATGTCCTCATAACTACATAACATGGATATCAAATAATTTCAATATTTTTTGTCATTTTAAAATAGCCGAATTTCGGGATTTTATGAAAATTACCCATATATATATGTATATATATATATATATATATATATATATATATATATATATATATATATATATATATATATATATATATATATATGTATATATATATATATATATATATATATATATATATATATATATATATATATATATATATATATATATATATATATATATATATACTTAAATTATTACACTTAATTATACTAACTTATTATAACACTAAATTATTATACTTAATTATACTTACTACGTAATTTACGATGTCCTTGCCTTCAGCCACCGCTTTATCAGCCATTCTTTTTAATGTGCCACCTACGCCATCAAGAGCACCTTTGCCATGGCCTGGTTCTGAATAATTCCACACAAAAAATGTCGCACCCGGAAGCAAATCATTTATATGATGATATACTAGATGAAACATGAACTTGTTCTCGTACTGGGTGACAGGACTATCACTTAGGATGTGTATTCTGTGAATGTTTGGATTGTCATTTTTAAGCCACTTAAAAACTGGTAATAAATGTGCCCATACTGGCATTGTATCGTGTCTATTATTTTCAGAAAGTAAACAAAACGTGTAAGGTATTACAGTGTTATTTTCTCGTAAATATAATACTCCTGTATGTAGAGTAACTTGTTGTCTTGCACCTCCGAAATGTAATGCCTGAATCTCTTCGTTATACTTGCAGCAATAGTTTTCGCTGAAATCTATGTGAATAAGGACTTCATTGTCAGCTAAAGTCTTTTTAAGTTCTGAGATGGTCTGATACTGGTGTGCTATCGTGGCAACGTGTTTAAAAAATAAAGGCAAAATATTTTCTAAGTGGAGTACCAACGATCTCAGTGAATCTTTAATCTCTTTTAAAATAGGTTTTCTTACTGTCTTCATCTTTCCATTTTTTTCGTAGGATACAGTTTCATACATCCACTGTTCATAAGTCACTATTCGGTTTGGCTGTGGAAGATAATACTCTATCATTTTATTTGAACAACCTTCACATTCTCATAAAAGACATTTAGTTGAATAAACATTGCATGTTTTCATGGTCAAAAATTTAGTTAGACTACAGCAAGGCAATACTTTATTTTCATGTAACTTCATGATCATCCGTTGAACATTTGCGTAAATTACACATTTCCATGTGTTACGGTCTTTTATGTTTGCCCAAGTCACCTAAAAAGGCCGAAATCTGCAGAAAGTTGTCAAGCTTATTTTATACTCAACTGTAGTCAGGAATTTATTGTGCAAATTTTTCATGTTATCGCATAGTAAACGTTTCTGTTTTACCTGTCCCTTTGACTTTACAAAATCTTTCTTTCCTGGGCACATCCGAGAACTTTCGTCCTTTTCCAAAAAATCTTGAACATCCTTTTTGACCTTCATTAATTTAGCACTGACTTTCCTAGAAACGCTCTTTTTGTAACAATCATGTTTGAAAAACTGTTTTGATAAACTGAGTAGTTTATGCTTCTTCAAAAGATCAGGTTTTACTATTTCATAGTACTTTTTCTTTTCACTATATATATATACAGGGTGACTGGTGAATTACCATCGACATTCGGGGAGAGCGCTCGGCGCACGGTTCCCACTCGAATCATGTAAAAAAAATAGGTAAATATTAATAAACTTTTAAGTAAAGTTACTCAACAATTATCCAATTATTTACGCATCGTCTGGACACCCTAGCAACTAGCTGCACTTTCGACACAAAACAGGTAGTTTATCTACGTCCAAACGCCGCCACGTGTAAACAGGGTAGCAGGATAAACAAGCATGATCCAGTCCCCCTTAATACTTCAATCCAGGCTTAGGATAGGCAAAAATAGTAAGATATTTCACTCGTTTAAGCAACAAATTTGTCGACTAGGTAAATGATGTGAACTTTGGCATTTTTTAGATGTGAACAAGCGGCACAGTACAACAGCTGTGCACGTGCCGCCGGCATGACTGGAAAAGTGTCATCGCTTCCTTTATTTGAATTGAAATTTATGAAAATTTGGTCAAAAATTAAGTACCTATTTTTATTGCATAACCCGAATGGGAACCGCGCGCCGAGCGTTCTCCCCAAATATCGATGGTAATTCACCAGTCACCCTGTATATATATATATATATATATATATATATATATATATATATATATATATATATATATATATATATATATATATATATATATATATATATATATATATGTGTATGTATATATGTATATATATATATATATATATATATATATATATATATATATATATATATATATATATATATATATATATATATATATATATATATATATATATGTACCTATAAATATGATAGATATAATGCAAAACAATGAAAAATATAATAGCCTATTTGATACCTTTACATAAAAGAAATCAGCTTTTTTTTAACTCAACCGTATGAAACCTAAACTACATCATACGACCGTGTAGCATCACGAGTGCTATGACCGACATCTAAAATTGGCCTCGACATTTATAAGCTGCTTGAGCTTGAGTGGAATTCGACTTCATTCTTCATTATTTTATTGTGTAATATGTGTGAAAATTTTGTTAATCATTTTTTAAGAGAGCAAATACACAGCGTAACATTTTGTATTTAAAACGTTTTTATTTTTAATTAATGTTCACATTAGATTTTGTGTAGTAAAAAAGTAATAAATCAAATTCTAACTTTAATTCTTTTACAAGTTTCATGTTTTTGAATTACTCGTTTATCAATCGATATTTATAAATTTTATTTTAGTTCGGTATCTTGTTACAAAACTAATGCATATAATTAACCGACCAAATTAATTAGGTTCACATATTATAAACTTCAATTTCATATACTCCATATACATGATAAAACATTTAATACTTAAAAACGAGCAGATTACTAATTAATTAATAATTTTATGTATTGTGTGTATTCAAAAATGACAGAAATAGTTAATTAACTTTTAAATATGTATATATATATACTCGTATATATAATTATATTTTTTCGAAAGTTTCTTTTCTAAATATTTTGATTACGTCCAATATACGGTTTTCATTAAATCCACGTAAAAATCTTTGTTATACTTGATCGTTAACAAATTTTAATGATATATGTATAAATAATAATAATATACAAGAATATTAAGGGTTTGTTGACTCTAACAATGGGGAGAACCTGTTTGATGTTTGATGAGGTTTTCAATATTATAATGAAAAATTCTGGAATAGAGAATTATTGTTGATTATAAAGTGTACTTTTACACACTGAATTCCTACTCGCTTTAGTCTCTAGCTAGCTAGAGTCCCAAAGCTGTGCTCTCATGTTCCGTAACACATGGAAGATAATAAATGGTTATGACCACAATATATATTTCGCAAATGCAGATGTACACGCAGCTTGTTTGCGCCATTTAAAATGAATGCAAAACTGTTTATGTCTTAACAAAGTCTCGCTTCTATTTTTTCATGCATAATGATATAACATTTTTTTTTTTTTACTTATGTTCTCGTATCGAACAGCAACGTTTAAATTACATTTTTCTTATTTATAAAAAGAACAAAATTGCAAAATACTTGAATATAAAAAATAATAATATTAGGTATTTACATATGAAACTGGCGTTTTGTCGTACTGGCCGCTTTTATCTCAAATATTTCCTCTTTGGTTATTCCAAATTTCAAATACAGCTATTTACTCATTAATTTGCGTTTTGAAAACCATAATTCATTTGTTTTTTTTTCCTTTTTTGGTTATCAAAAGAGGAAACAACAAATGAATTGCGGTTTGTAATGAAATATACAAAAAAAAAAATTTTATTAAAATAGCGTGTGGTTTGTTGAGGAAATTGTAGAAGAAAAAAATTGGTATTTTAATTAACAAACACATTTATTTCATTTGACACATATAATTTTATTATCCATGTTATTAATTAAATTCATAATTTAGTAATATTAAGGCTTACTTCTATAATACTAATAGGTATGACAAATCAAAAGAATCGTTCCTAAAATTCAAATAATCTAACCACAATGTCAGGTAATTATAATAATGTAAGATAACTTTAATTCGCTTAACATTTAGCTCATCTAACTGTTGTTGTCCTTATCAGAATGTCATGTGCCACTGTTAGTATGACAATGGTTATTGAATAGTGTATTATCAAATAATTCCGGTATCATGTCTGTGCAGAGCCCCCGCGGACGTCACCTCAGCAGGACGGGGGGTTGGGAACACCCCGCTCGACAGTGTCACCGCCTGACCCTTCACCTACATTTCCAACGGTAATGATAATAGCTTAGTTTACCTTAGCAGTTAAATTTTGTTTGCATGTCATCATATCTTATGAAATATGTTCAGTTACGTAAATATTGATTTTATGCAAACTTATTTAACAATTTGATTTTATGATTAGAAATGAAATTATAAAAACATTTAATCTATACAAATAATAAATCTGTTAAAAACTCCGTTTTATTAATACACTATATATCATCAAGAATAAATTTTAATAGCGCGTCTTTTTTTGTATCAGCGCCATCTCTTATCGTTTTTGGTCGTGCAAGTATCACGTAAAAAGTACAAAACCAATGTAAATAACTTTAATACATAAAAATTATGCATAACTTACAGTATAATTTAGTTTTTGTTTCATTTTAATTAAATTTAAAAATAAATATTTAAGAAAATAGAAATAGGTACCTACGCCGCCAACGCCATCTGGTCTAAGGAATCTTAAAAACTCACAAAACTTACTTTTGAGTTATTATTTTGTTAAACTTAAAAGTTTACTAAATATGTCGGATAGGAATAGAAATCGTTTTAATATTTTAGATAAACATCATTTTCAATTAATATAAGTACTATTATGTTAAATGTCACTAAAAATAAAAACGATATGCGTCCATTATATGATAGATTTCGCATGTCGGTGATAAAAAATATAAATTTATAATTTTTAAAATTTTAGTTAAATACCCGTGCGAAGCCGGGGCGGGCCGCTAGTGTACCATATGTTTGTTATATACAATAATAATGTATAAAATATAATCACTTGGTTAAACTGTAGTGTCTGTTTGTATGAGATTAGAAATTTGTCCTTTTAATGCCTATATTTATTTATTTCTGGAATGAAATTTTCTTTTTTTATGAAAAAATTAAAATGTTTTTAATATTTCTGTAAATACAATAAAGTAATTTTAGAAAGGTTTTATTGTAAAAATTATATCATCTGAATTAATTTTATCACATTTGTATACTGTTTTCAAAGTATTCAAAAATAATAATTCGTTGAATATCTAAAATGTATATACCCAACAGTAAGCAGTGTGTTACTATTCTGCTTCAAAGGCAATAAATTTTATTATTGAAAATAATTGTGTTAACAGAATATTTTAGGTAATAAAATGTTTCGTTCATTGTATCTTTGTGGTGTTTATTTTAAGCTATATAAAACTTGTTTACACATGCTGACTGAAGGTAAACTATTATCGTACCTCAAAAATTGCATTTTAGGTGATTGTATAAAAATTATATTCCAATCTAAATATTCAAGTCTTTAAAATCATAAATAAAATATTTTCAAATATTGCAGAAACTTTTAATATTGCTTTTTTTTAATGAAATGGTACGAATTTGATGAGAAATTTATTTATTATTTATATAATTCAAAAGCCAACTGATTGCCATAATTTTCTGCAACTATTTTTTGTCCATGTTCACCGTATTAGCATTTATAAAGCTCGATATTACAGGATAAATATTTTTCTTAGTCTGATGATTTTATTCTTTGTCTGCAAAAATATGTAACGGTTATTCGGTAAGGTAGTAAATAAAATTTTTTTGAACAGATACGAGGCGTGGAGATTGGAATTGTAGTGTTAGTACTTATAGTGTGGATTGGAGCCATCGCTTTGTTTTTTAATCGATGGGGAAAAATCCGAATGTTGCTACCGTACCAGCCAGATTACAAGCAAGAACAGCTAAAGGTAAATTTGCAAAAACATTGGAAAATGTTATAAAGAAATGAAATTTTACACCGAAACGCTATTCCAGTTTTATCATATTTACTTTTTCTCATTAGTATATATACCTACATTTATAATTTTTCAAATTAAATTTTACGCATTCCATTATCAATAAAATTTTGACAGGTTGAAGTGCGTCCATCAAATTCTACGCCATAGGATACATAGGTGGTGTGTTTTTACTTTACCTAACTGTAATTGCTAGCCACCAAGTAATAAAAATAATAAATCCTGTAAAAATCCCTACTAGCAATTAATATTTGGCTGAACTGATATATAATAACCTCGGGCTTTTGTAGACCTGATGATCAATTGGTAATTCCCATGAACCTTTTCATTTTTCTCAAATTAATATATTGCATCATCTCAGTAACTGTAGTCTAAGGTGTTTTTAAATTATTAATATTATATAACTGTTATAAAATCCATCATTTATACCACCAATACTTTAGTGTGAATATTTAAACTCTTCAATTTGCCTTTCGCATACTCTTAATCTTTGAACTTCTTAACATTGTATATTATTATGTATATTATCATGAATAACATAATATATTTATATTGTAATCGTGTTTTTTTTTCTTTTTGTAAATATCTAGTTATATTGTTGAAACATTTCTCAGGTACCAGGGAGCAGTGCTTTAGCTGCTGCGACAGCAGGTGGTACATGTGGAGCTCATTCTGCGCCATCAGCGTGTTCGGTAACTATGAATATAAATTTAATATGCTTTTTCTGTCTAGCGTCCTAATGATGTTTCATTAAATCTCTAATGTTTTTTTAGATACGCAAGTTTGATTTAGTTATAAGTGTCTATTTATGGATTTGATCTAATATGTTCTTACTTTAACTTTTTCCTATTGTGCCAAATCTCATTAGGATATTGGGAATCATTCGGATGTAAGATAATTTTATGTAATAAGCACATAATTGTGTAGATGTAGTTTCGCTAGCTTATTATAAATTGAAACATTACAAATAGTGCGATCAATTAGCGAAATGTATATCAAATGCCGGATATAGCGCAAATGCTCGCATAATGCTGACTGCTAAAACTTGACGCTTCAAGGTTAAACAAAGGTATAAGATTGCAGTACAAAGACATGGTTAGCGTGATTCCTATTCGACCGCATTGCACCATTTCTATACAGTAAAGGTCGAGAGAATCCTGCATTTGATTTTGAACAAACTCCTTTATAGATTTTTAATTAATATTTGGTATTTTGGTGACGATATTATAACTTATAAATATGTATTTCAATATTGGTTTGTTGTTTGCTGTATGAGATTAATTTAGTATGTGGTCTTGTTTCTGGTATTGCGGTTTCGTACAAACAATATGTAATATTTAAATTGGCGCTATAAATATCGTAGTCAACTTTTAATAAAAGTTTTAAAAAAGAATACATTGTATATAAAGTGTTAAAGAAATATGCCAGTTTACGAGTTTTAGAAATGTTCCTACAAACTACTCTTATTACGAAAATGGCTACAGCATCATGTTTAGTGGCGATAACACTTTATGTACTCTAGCAATAAACTGTATTTTATTTTCAAATCCACTATAAAAATAAAAATATGTATTAGTGAACGCTTTAAAATTTGTTTACCATAATCGTTTCGTCTGAAAAATATAATATTATAGTAGGCCTTGTTGATTAGTTTCTCACACGCATAATAATTTTCATTCGTTATTGAAAAGTAGTAGTAGGCGTAGTTTTGCTATTCTAAGCTCATTTAAAAAAGGCGTTACTTTTATTTTTAATGATTAACTTACCAGTTCTTTTTAACCCATCAGTACTGCAATACAATTACTACATCTGTATTTTGCTTAATTTTTCCGCCTGTATACATTATTTATTATATGCGTATTTAAATCGCTTATGTAGAGATAAAATTGACAGAGTTCCTCAATATTATTCTCCGTTAAAGTAATCATCTTCTATATTATATATTTATATATTTATATATATAGGAGACTTTCTATAGATATAGTCACTCATCACGATATCTCTGAAACTATGAGACCTAAAAACTTGAATTTTGGTAGGAATATTCCTTTTGCCGAGTAGAGGTCAGCTAAGAACGGATTTTACGAAATTCTACCTCTAAGGGGATGAAAAAGGGAGGCAAAGTTTGTATGGGACAACGTGATTCCTTAGTCCAATCTACTTCAAATTTTGCATAAATATTCTTTAACAAAATTGATTGAAGACGTGTTTCGTATTTTGTCTAAGTTCATTCCCTAACGGGGTTAAAAGAGGGTAGAAAGTTATTTTGATATAAATACTCCTTAGTGCTTTTGATTTAAATTACATTTTTTTTGTCACATGTTTGACAATCAATCCGTCTATTACAATATAATAATTATATTTTCCAGTATTGACGTGTAGGTGATATCTTTTTTTTGATGCTCCTAATGGAACAGGCAAGACTTTATAGTAAACGTAACAAAATTGAGTTGTAAATATACCGTGTGATCGTTTTATTGTAAAATAGTGTCTTATATAATATTTTTTACTTCAATGTTGGTGTTGTGTTAAGTCAAGGGTTTTAAACTAAATGACTCATCAGCAAGGCATCTGTACTTCACAATGATACAGATATAGAAGACACCGAAGTGAACTTGGAAACATTTTTGAATTATACGCCATTAACACCCCAATTAGTACAGATTGGCACCACGGACTAATGTTGGAACAAGATCAGAAAACATTATAAATCATGTACCCATTTAACTTTATCTTACACTAAAACTAAGAAGGAGGAGATAAAAGCTGTCTTGGCCTATTATTAAATATAAATATATGTTTGACATACACACACGATCGTCTGTTCCTAAGGTAGGCAACTTAATGCCTGTGTTTTCGGTAACAGCCGAATGATATACATTTTTTGTAAATATACATATAGAAATAAAGACATATTACACCCAGACTTGAGGGGGGAATCGAACCCACGATCCTGGAGCAGAAAGCAGGGTCACCACCAACTGTGCCGAGTCAATTAAAATTTAAAAAATAATTACTTGCGGGTTTATTCAAATCTAAGAGACAATATCGTATTGACTTGTGGTGTAATTATAGCTACGATACAACGAACGAAGCATTGATGACCGTTCTGGTATAGTGGTACAAGTAGTCGCCTCAACGCCTCGCCTCAATGGCGGTGGTCGTGGGTTCGATTCCCACTCGGGGCAGATATTTGTATTTGTGCCAATATTTGTTTCAGGTCTGGGTGTATATCTGGGTGTATAGTGAGTTTCCCCACCATGCCCCGGAGAGTACGTAAAGCCGTCGGTCCCGTTTGTTATCATGGATGCCTTATAATAATAAATGTTACTTATGGTAGGGATATTATCCGCTAACCCGCAGTGGAGCAGCGTGGTGGATTAAGCTCCAACGCTTCTTCTATATGAAAAAAAGGCCTTCGCTCGGCAGTGGATTATTTACAGGCTGATACAATACACTACAGTACAGGAGCATTTGTGGCCTGCAGTGACGAAACTGAGCCTTACCATAAATATGGTAGTCCATCTAAGGAGAGATGTTACTGCCGGACAGTTCTCAGACCTGTTGCTTAAAATAGGAAATGGTGATTTCCGGGAACCATATAATAATATAATGTATGAGTGTATATGAGTATGTATTTACCATAAACAAAGCTTAAGGTCAAACTCTTACTGTAGCAGGAGTATACTTAAACGAAAGCTGCTTCTCTCACAGTCAGTTGTATGTGGCATACTCCAGAATAGCCTGGTAATTCTAGCACTTCGAACATAAAACAAAAAATATTGTTTATAAAGAAACACTACGGAAGGTGTAGTATTTCGACTTCGTAGTAAAAATATAATACCCCCGTGTAACTTTCTCCAGATCAAAGGCAGAGCTTCTTGAACATAAAATATAACAATTTTTATTTTTATTTTAATGTTTAATTAACTTTAAATTCCGACTCTATAAAAAAGATTGTTATATTTTATAAGTATTCAAATATTTTAACATAATAATTTATATGTTATAACAAAATTAATAACGTAAAAAAAAAATAAATAAAAATCCTATTATAATCATTTTCGACTTCTACGCGGACGAAGTCGCGGGCTAAAATATTATGTTTGACAACTCAATCCGTCTATTATGAAATATTTTCCAGTATCGACGCAGGTGTAGGTGATAAAAAATATAAATTTATATTTTTTGAAATTTTAATTAAATACCCGAGCGAAGCCGAGGCGAGCCGCTAGTATATTTATATTTTTGAACCGTAGTATGAAATAGTAAGATATGTTTTATGGATTATTTAATAATAATGAGACTTTCTTATAACAAAATAATTGATATAATTGCTTCAGTAGTTTCAAAGTTTATCAACATTAATATAAATATAAACCTTTTTTCACTTTCGACATTAAACTTTAAATAATAAATTTATACAATCGGCGTTTGTTATTTATTAATCTGAAATCTTTTCTAATAATAAAAAGTTGTTGTTTTATATTATATTGTATATCGGTCTAGGGACAGGTTCAAGTTCATTAATTATAAGTTCAGAAACAAGTGTTTGAGTACCACTCACCAGTCATTGTTGTGACCTAGTTAACCGCTAATTGTGTCTCACTCGCCATCTAATATTCTCAGTATGTGTTCTGGCCATTAGGAGATAGTTTAGAATTATATCAAATTGACAATTATATCAATTCAACGGAATACAGACCTACATTTTTAATAGTTTTTCTAATTTCTCGAGGTAATAAGGTAAATAACACTCATTAATATTAGTAAATAATTTTTCTATAAAACTCATTATTAGTATTTATCTTAAAAAAAACCAATGTACTATATTTGGAGTTAATAAATAAAATCTTCTTATTTACATCTATCATACTTATGATAAAAAAATATAACAGGTCCAATTCTGTACATGAAAGATATTTAGGAAAAAAATTTAGGAAGACACTCTGTAATCGTTATTGAAGCCGGAATTTTTTTTTTCTATGTCTGCCTGTCTGTGAGTACCTATCTTGTTCGCGTCTTACACTTAAAATTCTGAATTAGTTCAAATTAAATTAGGTACGACTTCAGCTCATAGTAGGTACGAGCTAAGACAGAGGATAATTTTCATACCGAAATTCACCACGGTTCCATTAAGAGAAGGGTTAAAGTTTAAATGTGTGCTTAGTTATAATTTATTAATGCGTAGTCTGATTTAACTAATTCATTTTGTTTTTTGTTAGATGGGTGATATTTGAAATACTATCCAAAATATTTCAAATTATTTGGTTTGACATTTTAGAAATCACAGATATCATAAGCATTATATTCGAACCAGAATCAATACAATAACAGCAACACGACTAGTACGAAGGGAACGAAGGGACTCTATTCCATTGAAATAAATTCTTAAATTCTATGCCCTTTTCTATCAAATACATCGCGAACACATAAATATAATTAATTTTATATTTCTATCTTCTTTATTGTTAACTGTCATATTAAAACAAAAGAATATCTTCTCTAGCCACAGAAGTTTTTATGATAAATGAAAACGTAACACATTTTTATTTATTTTTTTATTTACAATATATTGTATTTTAGATAACTTAGAAAATGAATATAAATAAAATATAATGGTTATCTTTTAAATTCACGTTATAGAATAATAATAATAAATAATAATAATTTATTTTTCCATCACAATCAGGCTGATACAATAAATCCACTGTTTATTAAGATCTTACTACTAATATGACAACTTGATTAGTGATTAGTGAAGACCAAAATGTAAAAGTTTACCGTTAATGACGTTGATGATAACATCAAAACAGAACCGACATTATTCAAATAGAATGCGGAACCATTAACTTAAATATCGTCATCATTATAATAATTAACGGTCACGGTTTCTATGTACTGACAGACGCAAAAACGAATAACGGAAACTCATAGCATCGCTATCTTGTTATTGTTTTAATGGGAAAATATAAAAATCAGCTCGTTATTCGGAAGATTGCTAGCATAATACGCAATAACGATCCTTACTAGAAATTATTTGCCAACCCGATATGAAGCAGTGTGGTTAATTAAACTCCAATTCCATATTTGTCCAGCCGTGGGAAATTTATAGACTTAGTTCAGTTAAGTTTGAAGTTGGTTAAAACTCGGCATAAAAATACATCTAATTATGGTTTAATAGCTTTGTCCCAATTTGTATTGTTTTAGCAACATATTTTACAAATGGACAATAAAAATATTAATAATTAATATTCCTTAAGTTAATAAAGTAATACAACACGACCATCCTCTGTAAAGGACACAAAAAATTCGTATGAATTGTACACAAAATATCCAATAATCTTATCGTGCACTAAAACAGGGTACTGTCAAACGTAAAAAGGATACCAATTTGATCGTAGCCACAAGTGCCTATCAAAATGATTGCGTAAATAAAAATGTAATATAAACGGATGCTGAACACGGAACAGTTTCATCGTAAGCGAGAAATGGCGATCATCTCGATAAAAGTAAGTATTGTGACAATGGATAAGTTGGCAAGAAATGTTAAACAGTATTGTACGTCATTTTCTGTTAACCAAAATACAGTTATCTTTTTTTATGTACATTTTTTTTTACTGCCTATGTCAGTGTTAGTGATTTATTTTTATTTAAATGTAACATGTTTGATAATTTTAGAATTGTTATACGAAAATTTCAATACAATAAGTTAAATAATATCCTGAAAGTGCTACATTACTAATTATATACTATACTACACTATTACTAACCTTTTCAATTTAAGAATAAGGACATGGAGTATATAATTGGTCTCAGCTTACACTAAATGGCTAAATATTCGCTCACTGATTTTGTATCACTGAAACACATAACTGTATCAACATTACCTTCATTTTATAAAGTATATAATAGCATATATCAAGTTTCAATCTGTGCATATTTGAGTGATCATCCTCAAGCATATTCGAGACAGTCGGCGCCTGAACGAGCCCGCACCGTCGTCGTTAAGACGACGTGTTACTCTATACCTCTTATCTCTTATAGTAGAAGAGCTAGTTGACATATTTGGGTTGGTTTTAGTTGAGGCATTGCGTAAAGTTGAACAATTTTTTTGTTTTTGTTTTAATACACTCAAATTAAATATTAAAAGAATTAAGAAATAAGAAGCCAGATTGTTTACTCGTCAGATATTTGCAATATTAATTTTTATAAACATGAAATAAAAAAGTTTCTATGTTAAAGTCTTGATTTTTATGGCTTATTTATTGTAATACAGACATTATGGTATCTACATATTAAAAATAAATAAATAAATAAAACGAGAGATTTCGTTGGGATATTTTACTAGCTAGGTGATCGATAATTATCTATAGCATAATAATAAAACGTTTACATAAAACGGTAACAGGTGGAAAAACGGTTGTAAGTATTTAAAATACTTTAATCAACTTGGGAAGGTGAAAATATGTACCAGCTCTTGGACCATTGTTTTACTAGCGAGTTCGACATAGCGTAAAGTCTACTCGAGTATGTTTTAAATATTCCTCGTTGTGAATTGCGATCAGATCATCAGCATGCTCCTATATTTCTCAGTTAGTTGTCTAATCTGATGGATGGATATATATCTCTTTACTTGAAATCTCAGCAAGGCTAGCTTCTGAGCCACGGCTTCAGTTACTACCAATGTATTTTCCTCTTTCCTCCCTCTCGGCTCATTATTATATGTAAGAATATATATGTATAAACCAATACAAAATTACTATAAATTTAAAAATTAATTTATAAAAAAACTACAAATTGTTTTTATTATATGTTTTAATTTGTTATTTACACATTGTCTTATATATGATAACATATACGATATATGTATGTCTGTATATATATGTATATCTATAGTTGACAAGGTACAGGTTGCTCCGTTTTCGTATTACTTGACTAAGGGATATGAGTATATTTAATGATATGTGGGTAATAAACGTTATTTTAACGAGTGAAAATCCATTAGCTCACATTTGATGGTGCCGTATTTTTTATCGAATCGTAAATCTACTGAAAGATTTCACCCTAGTGTCGTTCACTCTTGTTTACAATTATTGTGTTTACGAGACCTTAGAAAAGGTAAGTAGTTATCTTATTTTTTTTTAAACTTATTTTGAAGGGTCACTGAAGTTAGCCCCCAATAAATTTTATATTTTTATTTTTCAATTTTTCTTTTACACATATCGTTAGTTCGTCGTTTGTTCTTGATTGTTCATTATAAATAATTGTTTGTTCGTTAATCGTTTATTAATCGTTCATTTTTATAATTAAAAATGTGCCCTTCAAGTCTCCAATTTTAATTTATTGTTGTTATAAATAGACTTTAAATATTTATTAATGTTTGTTCTTTTATAAAACACTTTTGTTCTCTCGCTATATCGTCTATTTTTTATTTAATTAACAATTTAAAAAAAAGACCTAATAACCTATCAATAATAGGTTGTTAGGTATTTTTTTTTTGAAAAAATATTAGAACTTGTAATAATTAACAATTTATTATCTCATTGTTTGTTACGGATCACAATCTTTCGACAGTTCACAATCTCGCGAGATAGATGTAAAAATTGTTAATTAGACCAAAACTAGACTTAAAATGAGAGAAAAAACGTGATTTATAAAAGAACAAACATTAATAAATATTTAGAGTCTACTAACCACAAACGAAAAACCCTAACAACTATAATTCATATCATTTCAATAACGGAACATATCTATTTAATTAGATTTACATATTTTACATAAAAGCAGATTTTTATAAAATATGTAAATATAAATCTCTCTCTCTTTTGATAAACCAAGATTTTTTGGTCAATTACATATTGACCAAAAAATCTTTTTTCGATTTTCTAAATCAGTAACCGATTTTTAAAGTAAATTTTCCAAATAGATTAATGACCATAGAATATAGATGCGTGTTGTCTGTTAACCTCGTCATGTCTATCTGAACTTATCGGCATGGTGTCGATTGCACCCTTGACAACCATCCTAGACTTACCGAGCTTATCATAAGTATTCTAGTCATCTGAATAGGCTCGCTTTGCCCTACAATGTCAGCTCATGTCAAACAGTCACGACATGTTTCATAAGAAGTAGAATAAATGCAAGTTTTAAATGTTGATAAAACAATTTTGATCGTTTACAGGGTTCCAACAGCGAGAGTAGCTAAAAAAGTATTGCCATAGCAATTTCTAATGTCTAAGTATATGAAATTTTGTATTTTTAGTAATGACTTACTAACATCCTTGCTAATATTACAATAAAATGTATACTTTGTAATATGACATAATTACAAATATCTGTTTGATCACTTTGTAGCAATGGTAATAATATTTAATTATGTTCCAATTTAATGAACCACATTTGACATTGTACATACGATTAAACACGCAGTAATCGATTCAATTATCACAGTTAATTAACTGAAACATTCTTCACAAATATTGCTAAATATTATTAAATAAACAGTTTCATATAGATTATATTTTAATTCAATTCCATCGATGTCGGGTTTCTGACAGTTTATACGATTATTGATTTCACTTTAAATCTCTTCTTATATTCCTTTTTCCTGATGACTACCCCCCAAAATGATCAATACAGAGCCAGGCGGTCGCGTCAGTTCAATATTTTTTAGTAGAAATATAAAGAAGCCTACCCTCATGATAGGGTAGTAATTTGAGATCGAAATAATAAACAGAATTTCTAATTTTTGTAGTTACAACTAACTATGTAATTGCATTAACTATCAATAAAACATTTTTAATACAATATTCTTTACTTTCAAAGGAAACCTTATCGAAAAATTTCTTATACTCGTACTTATTTATTAAATAATAATAAATAAAAGTACGTACTCATTATTTATTAAAACATTTTAGTATGTTTTTTTTTTTTACAAATGGACATACTATATTTGATTAGCTTTACATATTATACATATTGCATTATATATTGATATTACATACAAACGGAATATTATGAATAATATTTCGAATGAAACAGGTAAATTATTCGATGTGTTAGTTCGATAACAATATTTCAGTTATTAGCTTTTCATGTTTGAGAGTGATAAGTGCTTTTTGATGCATCATTAAAATACTCCATTTTAAGTCCATGCTAGAACATTAAAGCATTTTAATGTTTCAAAAAATCTTATAATATTCAATTTTATATTTGTTAATGGGGGAAATTGATTAATACATTCTTACTGACCATTTCATAAAAAAATGTGTTTTAGCCTGTTTAAAAAAATATGTTATCATTCAGTTGACTAATTTTTTCTATAGATATTTGAGGATGGATTAAATTTCTGTGGGACTATCACACTGAAGTTTACTAACAACATTGTACTTAAAAATATTTTGTAAAAAACAATGAAAACAAAATAATTAATGTATATTTATAAATTTATTATTTATATATATAAACTAGATATCTCTTTTGTATATACAAAAGTATACAATTACAATGATACATCAAAATATAATATGTTTTAACCTTTTCAGATTTATACTATTCTTTTTTATGAATTACGAAATAGTTACGGGGTGTATTTTGTTATGACAAGAGGTAGATCATGATCACAACAAATGAAAATCTGTAAAATCATCGAGCATAAAGTGAAATTATAAAGCCAACATTAGCCTGACCCGTAATATATAAATATGAGAAAAGTACTATATGTGCAACGGGTGGTCTTATCAATAAAGGTCAATCAATGTCTTCCTTAAAACCAAAGTAGAGGATATTAGGATACAGTAGTGGAAAGGATATACAGAGTGAAAAATTTATATTTGTCTATTGAATTATTAATATATATATATATATATACATATATATATATTAATAGAATACATTCGTTATGATAACTTCTTCCAATTAAAATTCTTAAATATTAGATAGTTATTGCTTGGCAAACTTTCTTGCTCAATAACACTATTTTTAATTAATAAGTTATAGATCGTCCAAATTCATTAGGTGTTAATATTCAGTCATTTTCACAGTATTATAGATAAAAATAATAAATTACATTCATAACACTTTTAAATATTTTTATATAATTTTAGTGTACAAACATAGGTATATAAGTGTCCATTGACAAGGCGCTAGTGCATATCTGCCTTTACTACAGATCTGAAGTATAGCGTTTCCGCTTTAGAATTAAATCAGAAACGTCGATTAAATAAAATTTGATGCTGCTAATTAAAACACGTACAATTACATGAAGAGAAAATGTTAATAATTTTAATTATTATAATTTAAGATTTCAAGAAATTATGCTAAATATTCGTAAGAATTACATAAACATGCAGCTTCAATCAATGACATAAAAGCAGTAGAGTGACTAAAACTTTAAAAGATTTCTTATAAAAATACAATTTAATCACTATAATGAAGTGATTTGTTTGATTACAAGTAAATTTGAAACTATTTTTTAATAATATAGGGCAGGAGATTTATACGATATTGGAGCGGTAGTATTTAAATATTCCTGCTATAAGGACACATAGATATATTTAGCCTATAGATACTATAGAGAGCTACATAACTCACGCGTTACGAAATTTGAAGAAATGATCATACTTGCGCAGTCCTAATATGTACCGCTAGAGACATAATGGATATACTAGAGTTTGTCTTATTAATTCCCCTTGAGCCGACAAAATAAGTGTCAGCGTAATCTAGTACAGGAAACAGAAAGGAGTTGGTAAGAGCGATTTAGTGGGAATTGGTTTCGTAATTTCGTTTAATTAAATCGTAATAGTTGTAAAAGTTTTCTTGCTATCTTTTTTTTAAATTTCATTTCGTTTTCAATATGAAATGGTTTGTTGCCGGTATGGATGAATGTGATATTTTTCAGTACTGCTGAAATATATAAGGTATCTATCTAACGTTTCAGATATATACCCGATATTCATAGATTCCATATTCCCGTATAAAAATATCAAGCATAAAAGTGGTATATTCAAAGAACTACTATAAAATCTGTTCGATTTATGCGTGTAAAAGTTTTACTATGACTTCCGATAACAATAATAATTGTTTGAGACTGCTTGATTTATGTTCAAATCGATAGATTCGTAAACCGGAGTCAGAAAGAAATAATTAATTTAAAAAATAATAATTTAGAAGTTCTGTTAAGTTCATACATTAAGTATCATTTGAAGATTAGGTATACACATACAGAGGATACTAGAAAAGTTATGACGATAGTTAAATAACTGCGAACGAAAAAAAAAATGTTAATTACATTAGTTTTTACGATATTAAATGTTGTACAAGACTGATTTTTAAAAGTACAATAATAAAGATTTACATTCTAACTTATTTTCTAATTATGCGCGTTACGATGTCCCACGTCAATGCTTGGTCAGCAGCCATTGTTATTTATGCAGGCCGATGTTGTCGATAGGCTGCTTAACTCGATATGAAAATAAAAATAAAAAGCAGATACATATATCACGACACCTTGAGTAGTACCAGCATTGACCGTCCAAAAACTATGTCAATGCAATAACTAATGAAACCAATCAATACCATAGATTTTAAATTGAAACAATAAAGCCAGTTAATATAAACACAGTAAACTTATGCTTAGTCATAGCTATGCGTATATCGTCACTTATTTTGTCTATGCGTTAGTAATTGTACTATTACTTAAATGAAAACCAAATTGATATGAATTTGTAAGGTCGTATCTACAAAGGGAAAGGTTAAGAAAATTATGTAAAAAAATAGGTACTTAATTTTTGACCAAATTTTCATAAATTTCAATTCAAGTAAATGAAGCGGTGACACTCTACAGTCATACCGGCGGCACGTGCACACACGTGTGGTGTTGTACTGTGCCGCTTGTTAATATCTAAAAATAGCCAAAGTTCACATCATTTACCTAGTCAACAAATTTGTTGCTTAAACGAGTAAAATATCTTAGTATTTTTGCCTATCCTAAGCCAGGATTAAAGTATTAAGGGGGATTGGATCATGCTTGTTTATCCTGCTACCCTGTTAACACGTGGCGGCGTTTGGACGTAGGTAAACTACCTGTTTTGTGTCGAAAGTGCAGCTAGCTGCTAGGGTGTCCAGACGACGCGTACATAATCGGATAATTGTTGAGGAACTTTACTTAAAAGTTTATTCATATTTACCTGTTTTTTTTACATAATTCGAATGAGAATCATGTACCAAGTAGTCTCCTTAAATATTGATAGTAATTTACCAGTCATCCTGTATAACAAAGATTACAGATGTATATGTTTGGCTATAAAATATATTTAAATACTTTACAAAGAAATGGGAAAATAAATACTCATAAAAGATGGATTCGTTCTACTTAACTCAAAAGGATGATCCAATCTTAACTTTTTATGGTGTAGGTATTCTTTATAAAATATGATATTAAATACAAGTGACGTATGGGCTCTGTTGTTTATTTTTAAATGAAGTTAAAAAAAGTGTCGTCCATCCTGCAGTGGTTTAATAAAGCGTGAGCGGCAGTTGACCTAAAAAATACGCTCTTAATAAAGATAAATTAAGGACATATTTTCATCGCAGCAAGTGCGTCCATTTTATGATACTTTCTAAAAATAATTTGCAAAAAAATGATGCATTTCTACACCTCCTTTATTATATCCTATTTTATTAATATGTATATTTAGCGAACAACAGCTTAATGACCATTGAATTAATGAAATAATATTTGTTATGAAAACCATCTGACATCGTTGTGAAACAGATAAAGTTGTTAGTTCTAATTGTCAACAACTACATTTTATACTGCTTTCATGTCGTGATTACTTATTAAATTAATTATACTTACTTATGTAAATTTTATTCTCAAGTATATTAAGCACTTGACATCTCTCGAGGTTTGACATTTGTTTATATCCATAACTACTTTTCCACGACTGTTAGCTTCTAATTAATATAACAGTCTGTAATCATTAAATTCATTAGATACTTATATTTTCAAATAAACGAAAAAAAAAAATCCTTATGATATTATTTTTGGGACTTTACAACAAACAGTGAACAAATAGATCTCATTAAAATGTTTATACCTCTTAAATACCATACCAGTAATAATAAAACATTTTATTTACCACAGAATATCCACTAGAAATTCTATTTCTAGAAACAAAGATATGTCTGTTTAAATCAGTGTTACAGTTCTATTCTTATCATGTAACCATCAAAAGGTATCTCAGTATATTAATAAAGTTCATCCATTCAATTCGACTTGCTTTGGATTTATTCCAATGATGCTGTCAGGTTCATCTATATAACAGATGTTGGTATCTTTGTATTCGTTGTTTATGGTTTCACTTTTGCAATCACAAGGAATTCTTTGTATGTGTTTGCGTGTTTAACTTGAATGTGATATTGATATTTAGTGGTATTACAATTAATTTTTTATTTTAAAAGAAATCTATACTAAGTTTCTTTTTATATATTTCTAGTTAGAATTTTATTCAGCTATCATGTAGGATTATAATGAATTTTTACATGCTTATTATAATATTTTCTATCTACTATATTCTTTTTAAAGGCCTTTGTATGGAAGTAATATACAATCAGTAACTGATCGTTAACTGTTCAAAGATTTAATTGTATACTTTTAATTTTGTGATTTATTTTCAAGAAAACATTTGATTTTAAAACTAAATAAACATGCAAACTCAGTTTTTAACGCCAACGTGTAATGCTAATAATAAATACTGGTTTTCTGAAGTTTAACACTTAAAAACTATAACTGTAATAAATATTTATAATAACACAAAAATATGTAAGATAGTAACGCTTATAAGGTGACTCTTCTATTCAGTAATACGAGTATAAATATGAGGTACGGCGGTAAATGTTTTTATTTGACATTTTCGCCAAAAAAAAAAGACATTTTCGAATATTTCAGATAAACATATCAACTGTAAACTGTTCTATTTCTTTATCCTAGAAATAATGTAAAGATACAACAAGCGATTTCAGACGCTACCGAGATTGCATGGGTCCTATGACCATTGAAATAGTTCTGTCCAGTCATACGTATTCTACTCGATTCCTATATACGGATCAAATAAACAAGATTATATATTTTATCACAGAGAATACACACGATATTTTACTACAATGGTTTTGAACATGCAATCTGTCGATATTTCCCGAGTTTTGGGTCAATTACTTTTTGATGTTAATATCGCGGCGGACACGACACCTTCTTGCATGTTAGTAATTGTCTGTGGGTTATCATGTTTCATAAATTTATTTTTCATTATTATATTGATAATAATATATACATTATCAAATTATATTGTTAATTATAGTAAATAAATTTCAAATTGATATTTTAAATGTTAATAACTTTTTACATTGATAGTTTGATCGTTTTCAAATTTAACGCGATACCAGTATTCATTTACACAGATAATTATACAGTTTCCTTTGAAATATCGTAAATAAAATAAAGAAATAACAAAAAGTATTTTGAACAATATAAATATATCAAGATTATGCTCATAAATAATAATGACACTAAAAGTAAGCCTAGTCACAGACATACAGTACGAAAATTATAATAAAAAAAGTGTTTTAGCACAAGAATTACTATATAAATTTTATGAAGACCAGTATTTAGGATTCTTCTAAGTTCGCTGCAAAAAAATTGTTGACTTTTTTAATGTAAAGAATTAAGAAAATTCAAGAAATATTTGAGCTTAAATTTTGTTTATAAAAGCGTATAAGAAGGTTAATTGACATTCGATTTTGGTCTCATATTAGGTACACTAAAAATATTTTTGTTATCTTCTCAAAGATTTCTCAATAAAACTATTATGCCATAATTGAGTGGCTTGCAATCTAATGTCAATTGCATAACTGAGAATTTATTAAGCATATTATATATTTCTATGAAAAGAAAATATTATTTTTATTAATTTCACATTTGATTCAATATTCAACCAAATAATCTAGAAATCTTATTATCGAGGATGATTGGCATAGACGCAATTTGGCCTATCCCCTAGGGGAACTTTTATTATGCACTGACACACTGTGTCACTGCTGAGCAACTGTAGCGACATCTATCTCGCCACACACGAACTGACCTATCCTACATCGCACTATCAAAGTTATCAAAGCGATTGAACATAATTATATACAAGAACCCGACAACAACCGTCGGGGGCAGTAGCCCACCAGACACAACACCCGTCTGGTCGGAGGATTCTCCCCTTTCAATGGTGGATGGGGAACTTTACACCCTGTTAATCCCTCCCCCCAAACAACTGTCACTTTTCCTACATAAAAAAGGGTAAAAACTTGTCACAAATAAAATGTCGTCACAGGGATAAATACCTAGACCATAAACCAATGTACAAATATCGGATCCAAGCGGGAATCAAATTTGTGACCGACGTCGTTAATGGAAATTTTGTCGCGACAGTACAACATAATGGTGGTCTAAACGACGACTGTGTAATTTAATGAAGAATACTAAAAGCTTATTAGACCTTCTTCATTGATTATTATTATTTAGACTATCGACCATCACGTCATGAGACCCATGAGTCGAAGAAACGGAGCGACAGCCATAAATGTCAATTAATCGGATGTGTATCGAAACTGAACGGATGAAGCCAAAAAGAAGACAGTTTAGAAAAATACTCTACATTTAAAAGCAATATTTTAAATTTTAAAACAAGAAACTTAATTTGCAGCGACAATAATATAGTGGTAGGTAATACCAAAAATAAATTCATAAAAAATTACACTCATAATTTTTAATGCCTTTTATCTGTTATTTAACATAATAACATGAATCACGTAAATATAAGTTTAAAGACAGTTATTCTCATTAAGACATATTTAATTTAAATCCGTATGATTGTATTAATTAATTATTTTAACGAATTGTTAACTTCCTGTAAAATATACAATGAAAAGGCTTTACAAATAGTAAGAAAAAACCACAATAAAAAAATGGTAAATTGATTTTGAAAGATAATAAACGACATGCGCGGATTCTTCCTCCATTTATATTTTTTGTTCTACTGATAGTGTGACAAACTTATTTAGACTATAACCAAATACTAATTTTAGGTTAACCTTACCTAAAAAAAAAATTGATCTTAAAATTTTTACGTTATCCTGAGATAAGCACGTTTAACCAGTCTCCATTTGGAAGAAAAACTTCTTTAGGTGCCACTAAGGGGTAAGTGAATGTGTTGGACGACGATAATGCAACGGAAACGCGTTACGGCGATGACGCATTTATGTAGAATCGATTTTTAAATATTTAAAGTATTATGATATATAAATAATACCCGATATAAATAAGTGTATATATTATTACTGGTTATATTATCAATATATACTTTTTGAAATTCCAACACAACTTATTTTTAACTTAATCGTTTTCTGTCACAATTTCAAAGAAGTTTAGTATATACAGGTGTTGTTTTTGAATAACATAGTTTCTTTAACTATTGTATTATATTTATTCTTCGATGAATTTTCTGATACAAGGAGCATAAAGGAAAACATTAAAAGTTTATATAAGGATTATAAAGTTTAAAAATTAATAAATCGTTGAATAGATGAGATTTATACTGCATGAGAATCAAGTGATAATATTCTGTTCTAAGCATTACTGTAAATGTTGTAAGAGCAATTAAACGTCTCCCTGCTGAGCATTGGAATTTTTATCAGGATGGAGACTGAATAGTCCTTATTGCTTTAAAAATTCTTCTCATACTTATAACGCTATAAGTGTTAAGTTAGAAGAAATATCTAGAGATTTTTTTTTGTGGTTTTCATTATATATATATTCTCAGTGTTCTTGTAATATAATTGTGTTCTTGTATTACAAGAACACAAATAAACTAGCTGCATGCGGCAAAATGAAACGCCAACTACACTAATACATACTACGTACATTGTCAGTATTCATTCAACCGTAGGACCTAAATCCTAATGTCCCTTGTGCACTTATTATCGTAACTTCAAAGTAGAACACAGTAACATAAAGCATTGTTCCTGCACAAAAAAAAATCTTCAGACACAAAATAAAATAGATATAGTGCTTAAACATTGTAGAAGACCTCGTAGTGAAACTTTAATATTTATTTAACAATAATATTATTAAACTCCTATATCAAAATTTCCAACACACCTTATAATAATGTTAATAATAATGTTTCTATTTAGAGAGTGAAAAAAAAAGACTAAATAATACTCGTGTAATCGTTTCATCATCATCATCATATCAGCCATTGGATTTGTACTGCTGAACGTAGGCGTATATTTTGGTAATTTTATTGATACCAATATTTAGATATATATGAAGAACTATTTATTATAAGTACGGAACGAAACACTTAAGATACCGTATATTTTGTACTAGCTGTGCCCCGCGGTTTCACCCGCGTTAATTTGAGAGAAAAACGTACTTAAATACTAGTATAAAAAATACTCTAAGAGTAGGTACCCGCCTCATTGGTCGAGTGATCGCAAGCGTTACTGCCGAGCAAGGGGTCTCAGGTCTGATTCCTGGGTTGTTTAACGTAGTATTGAGGTTTTTATTTTTAGAAATTTCTCAGTAAAAGAGTGATGTTATATTTACTTTAAAAGTGGAACTGTAGTTAAAAATGTCTCTAGAAGAGAAATAATAAAGGCCGCAACGGAAGCTCTCAGAAAAGATGATTTTTCCCGTTTTTGTAACATTTCTTATTATTGCTCAGTCCCTATTGGTCGTAGCATGATGTTATATAGCCTATAGCCTTCCTCAATAAATGGGCTATCCAACACAAAAATAATTTTTCAATTCGGACTAGTAGTTCCTGAGATTAGCGAGTTCAAATAAACAAACAAACTCTTCAGCTTTATAATATTAGTATAGATTAATGCAGCGTATTCGTTATGCAATAAATGGCAAATTGTACATCTATGATCAGAGGCTATTAAGGTTAAGGTAAAACATTTTCCCAATTGCCTCTTTACTCCCCTTCAAGAAAAGGAGATGCCTTGCCATTAAATTAGGGTACTAATATTTAAGTATTATAAATTATCTTGTCTTATCGCGTTAATATTAGGTCTACATACCTAATACCTTTTACTTTTGCTTGACGTTTCGAAAGAGTTGCATAATGTGTATCTTTACACATCTCGAACTTACTGACCAAAGTTATTTTGTAAAAAAAAAACATGTTTATTTTTTTCCCTACCCAAAGCCCCACTGTAAAAGAAAACTTATTGTTATGACTGCGCTGTCCTTCCCGTTTATCAAATACACTCATCAGTAAAATAAATTTAGAAATTAAATTAAAATATTTTTTGAATTATTTTAACTTTTGTTATAAAGTTAAAATATATATTTCAAGTAAATATTTTCATTAGTCTTAAAATTTATTTAATCTCCATATTTTTGCGTAATTATAATGTGAAAATTAAGTTTGATTTTAAGATAGATAAAATAAATTCAAACGAACCAGCTTTTCTAGAAAATGGATTTTATTCAACAGTAAACATCTATCTACCATATATCTTCAAACAAGCACGACGTCCTAATCTAGACAGATTTACCTAGAATTCTCGTAGAGACATTGCTGACGTATTTATGTTCGCAAACTGAGATTCTTATTCAGTATTTACGTTAAAGTTATTTTAAAAACATTTTTGCCATTTTTTTTAAATAAACGTGTCAAACATGATGTTGGAACAAAAATACAAAACGAGGGCTTTTGTCGAATGTCACGTATTCGGATGAATACAAACTACGAGTTGTTCAGTGATTCTTGTTTACATTTCATGCTTTACTAGGCAATGAATGAAATGAAAAAAGAACCTTTTTCGTTTAGGAATATTTTCTATACATTTATTATAAATAAAATGATTATGATTAGAAGTATATTTTAATTAATTACTATATTTAATGTGAAGCTACCACCGATTTAGAATGTAGATTCTGCTAAGAAGAAACGACAGGAAACTCAAATATTTATTATTTAAAAAAAATCTCAATATAAACAGTTATTATAAAAAAAAAATTGTGCGTGGACTAGCGTACACTCGTAAGAAGTGAAACTTATAATAAAAACAGGTTACTTTTTATACGATCGTAATTATACGCACATACGCACATACGCACATACGCACATACGCACATACGCACATACGCACATACGCACATACGCACATACACACACATACATACACTCGAAAAACATAACCCTTCTTCTGTCGCAGTCGAGTAAATACAGTTTTACAAGATGGCGCGTAACGAAAAAATGTGACGCGTAACGCGTAAATTTTTTCCAACCCCGATAAAGAAGTTTCACTTCAAAAAAATAAAAAATAAAAAACACGTCAAATATTTAATCATTCAAAATTCAGTCATAATTATGTCTTACATGAAAAACAGCGCTTTTAAACCCAAGCTTTTCACACGTGTTTATGCTTGCGTTTTTCAAATCCTGAAATTAAATATTTAAAATCATTTAAAAAGTTAATCACTTTTTGAAACTAGACTCATGATGCAATTTCTTAATTTATTAACAACATTCTTCTTTAAGTTTAAATCTTGATATATTAACGATCGATAAACTTCTTTTCATATCTATAAATCGATTTGTTACCATTATAACATTTAATACATATTGTAGTTTTTGTTATAATATATTGTGTATTGTAACACGCAATCCATTCATTATCGTAAAAATAAATATAAACTACTAGCGGGCCGCCCCGGCTTCGCACGGGTATTTAACTAAAATTTCAAAAATTATAAATTTATATTTTTTATCCCCTACACCTGCGACGATACTCGAAAATATTTTATAACAGACGGATTGAGTTGTCAAACATGTCAAAATAAAATGTAATTTAAATCAATAGCACTAAGGAGTATTGATATAAACTTCGAAGCAAATAAATTTCAATCCCCTTTTAACCCCATTAGAGGACGAATTTCGATAAAATACGAAACACGTCTTTAATCAGTTCTGTTAAAGAATATTTATGCAAAATTTAAAGTAGATTGGACCAAGAAATCATGTTGTCCCATAAAACCTTTGCCCCCCTTTTTACAACGAAATAGAAATATTACACCTTCCGTAGTATTTCTTTATAAACAATATTTTTTGTTTTTCCTTCGGGGTGCTAGAATCACCAGGCTACTCTGAAACATGCCACATACAACTGGATGTGGAAGAAGCAGCTTGCCCTCAAGTATACTCCTGCTACATTAAGAGTTTGACCTTAAGCTTTGTTTATGGTCAATACATACTCATATACACATACATTATATTATTATCCAGTATATTATCATACAGTTCCCGGAAAGCACCATTTCCTATTTTAAGCAGCATGTCTGAGAACTGTCCGGCAGTAACATCTCCCCTTAGATGGACTCTAATATTTATGGTAAGGCTCAGTTTCGTCACTGCAGGCCACAAATGCTTCTGTACTGTAATATATTGTATCAGCCTGTAAACAACCCACTGTTGATCGAAAGCCTTTTTTCCACATAGAAGGGTTGGAGCTTAATCCACCACACTGCTCCACAGCGGGTTAGCAGATAACATTACTACCATAAGTAACAATTATTATAAGGTATCCATGATAACAAACGGGACCGACGGCTTTACGTGATCTCCGGGGCACGGTGGGGAAACCCACAAGAACAGACACCCAGACCTGAAACAAATATTGGCACAAATACAAATATCTGCCCCGAGTGGAAATCGAACCCGTGACCACCGGCGTTGGGGCGACTACTCGCACCACTACACCAGAACGGTCATCAATGCTTCGTTCGTTGTATCGTTGGTATTGGTACACCATTGGTGTTGGTACACCATTGGTACACCACAAGTCAATACGATTTTGTCTCTTAGATTTGAATAAACCCGCAAGTAATTATTTTTTAAATTTTGATTGACTCGGCACAGTTGGTAGTGACCCTGCTTTCTGCTCCAGCACCGTGGGTTCGATTCCCGCCTCGAGTCTGGGTGTAATATGTATTTATTTCTATATGTATTATTTTTATGTATATTTATAAAAAAAATGTATATATCAGTCGGCTGTTATTAGGTATAAAGTTGGCTACCTTAGGAACAGACGATCGTGTGTGTATGTCAAACATATATATATATTTAATAATAGTCCAAGACAGCTTTTATCTCCTCCTTCTTAATTTTAGTGTAAGGTAAAGTTAAATGGGTACATAATACATAATGTTTTCTGATTTTGTTCCAACATTAGTCCGTGGTGCCAATCTGTACTAATTGGGGTGTTAATGCCGTATAATTCAAAAATGTTTCCAAGTTCACTTCGGTGTCTTCTATATCTGTATCATTGTGAACTACAGATGCCTTGCTGATGAGTCATTTAGTTTAAAACCGTTGACTTAACACATCACCAACATTGAAGTAAAAAATATTATATAAGACACTATTTTACAATAAAGCAATTACACGGTATATTTATAACTCAATTTTGTTACGTTTAATATAAAGTCCTGCCTGTTCCATCAGGAGCACCCAAAAAAAAGATATCACCTACACCTGCGTCAATATTGGAAAATATAATATAATAGACGGATTGAGTTGTCAAACATGTGTCAAAATAAAATGTAATTTAAATCAAAATCATTAAGGAGTATTTATACCAAAGTAACTTTCTACCGCCTTTTAACCCCGTTATGGGATGAATTTCGATAAAATACGAAACACGTCTTCAGTCAATTCTGTTAAAGAATATTTATGCAAAATTTGAAGTAGATTGGCCCAAGGAATCACGTTGTCCCATACAAACTGTGCCTCCCTTTTTCATCCCCTAAGAGGTAGAATTTCGTAAAATCCGTTCTTAGCTGACCTCTACTTTGCAAAAGGAATATTCCTACAAAATTTCAAGTTTTTAGGTCTCATAGTTCCAGAGATATCGTGATGAGTGACTATATCAATAGAAAGTCTCCTATATATACATAGATTACTACCCTTATAACTGATTTAGTCATTCTATAACTGTTTATTTAGCGAAATAATTTATACTAAAATAAATGCAGATCTTTTCGTTTCAATTTTTTCTACTATTTATATTGAAAGGAAAAAGATTAATTTTAAAGTTTCTTCGTATTTTATATACAAATTCGACTTTTCTTTTAAACTTCATTACATTTAATTACAATATATTTGTGCCATTTTGTTCGATAACTTGTTGCAATATTGTAGGTAAAGACATAATCCCGATCCTGTAGAAATCTGGGAACTTTTAATTAAAAAAAAATTTAAATTGCGTGTACTAGCGTACACTCGTAAGAAGTGAAACTTATAATAAAAACAGTTTACTTTTTATACGATCGTAATTATATGAGTCCTGTGTTTGCGTTCGGACATATTTATATTCGAATTACCTACTCACTATAGAATACATCATACAATAACTGCAAACTTCTATATAGTGATACTTAATTTCACTCAAGAATCTTAGAGATTGCTAGCGCAGTGGCTGCCAACGCGAATTGAATTTCGTATATCGCTCGAGAGCTGCAAGTTCAAAACCCTGCGAGAGCCACATTTTCTAGCATTCAAAATTTGATATTTGATTTATTTAGTTTAAGTATTTTTTTTATATATATAGGATTTCATCTACTACCACTCGGAATCTTCCTTGCGCATGTGTTTATTGAAAAACGACTGAAATACGCAATAATCAAGAACAAGATGGCGCGTAACGAAAGATGGCGCGTAACGAAAAAATCTTTCCAACCCCGATAAAGAAGTTTCACTTCAAAAAAAAAAAAAACGACAACTAGTTTTGACAATCATATCTTGATGTTAACGTAATACTACCCGAAGAATTCCGAAGAGACCAAAACAGGTGAAAATCTGAGGGCACAACGTCAGGTCTATATGGTGGATGTATTAACACTTCCCAATCAATCTCTGCCAATTTTTGATTTGTAGCCAAAAAGGTGTGTGGTCTGGCGTTACCTTGATGAAAGACCTCTTCTCAAACTTTTCTGTTGATCAATTTTAGCCATTTTTTTCTCAATTTCTTACTTGAGTCTTATTCGTTCTTAGAAGTAGAAATCCAAATCGATAGTTTTACCCTGCGGTAAAAGCTCATAATAAAAGATGCCCTTCCAATCACACCGTATACACAGCATCATCTGAAATCCGGTAACCTGTTCTACTACCGGGAGGTCGCTTACAGTCCCAAGGAGGTGTCGGATTTACGGTCCGCGTATCCAACATTGGCAACATTGTGATCATCGGAAGTGTATCGAACAGGGTTGCGTACCTTTTACTCAGAGTATCTAAGAGATACTCGCTGAAAATCATACAGGTATATAGTCATACGTCTACCAGACCCATGACTTTGGACGTAGCCACCGGTCTCCAGTTAATGCTGGTAGACTCTTCGAACCGAAAAATGGCTCGAGTTGGTGAGCGACATCACACTGACAAATACCTGATTGCAGTAGTGTGTTCACTTGGGCGGCTTCATCAACTGGTATCCATCTTCATTCTTCTTTTTCTTGGAAATGACCTTCTGGTGTGTCCACATCAACGGTTCAATAGTGAATGAAACCGATTGAACATATATTGACCCTTTTATATCAACAAAAACGTAGCGCAACTAGCGGCTGTTTTAAAGAGCAAAACTGCAAGTGTTTTGTTGACTTTTTTTTTGTGCTCTCCCAATAAAAGAAAAATAATTAATTGAATTGTTTTTGTGATAATCAATCAATCTTTCAAATGATATCCAATATTACCCTCATTATCGATGCCAAATAAGGTTCAAAGTTGTTTGAATTAGATTGTTTGAAAGTTGCGATTTTTTTTTTGACGCTGACTGTATTTTTATTACAATATTCTTATAAGGGAAAGTACCTATACTACGTAACCCATTTTTAGCGTATTTTTTACCTCCTTCACCCTTGGTGACCACCCGTAGTTTTTGCTAAATAACTTAAGCCTTAAAACTAAGTAAGCTAGTTCTATTTCCTCTATTCAATTCAAAAATTTAAAATTAAGTTTTATAGCTATTGATTTTACAAGCTTAAAATAATAAAAGCTTAAAAAAAATATATTGTATTTCTTAAACTGAATTCAATTTCAACGAACAAAAAACGAATACTTTCTTGATAGAACTGCTGTGTGATATTTGATCCAAAAATTTACTAAACCCTAGATCCATCAAATCCTTGACGTAAATCTCTCCAGACTCGTAGGCGGTTTCAAGGCCAGCAAATTATAACCGTAAGACTATTTAAACATCTTTAAATGATTTGACACTAAATAGAAAGTGAAACAATGTTTTTTATTGTAAATAACTATATTAACAATAACTTTGTAATAATGTTTATACATAGTATAATTTATATTTTATGACAAAGTAGAAGTATAAAGACAATTTATTCAAATTAATAAACGTGATACATTTATAAAATAACTAATAGGTAAAGTATCACCGATTTCAATTCTAACTTCGTAACTGGTTTAATTAAAATGCAGGATAGTTAACTAAAATTTATTACTGAGAGGTCACTTTAAAGTGCACGGTTTAATAATAAAAACTATTCTTCGCATAATACAAGTTTTAAGACTTAATCCGAAGAAACTTGACGATAATCGACCAGCGTAGAGTTCAGAAACTGTAATAGAATTTTTAAACAGATATGACGTTCTGTTAGTAAATAAGTACAGATATACTTTGAGAACAGTATAAGATAGTTTTCTTAAGCTGTGATATGGAAATATTAATATAAACTTTCTTCTTCACGACAAACGAAATGATTCCAGCATAAAAAGCTAAATTTGTTTATAATAAATCATAGACGTTAACATAACCTGGAAATCTGTTACTAATTTTTACCTAAGCGAACCGTTCGACTTCATATGTATTATATTTAAATACTTGTCAGATGGTTTGACACTCGTTATAAATCTTAACGCCTTTTTTATTTATTATTGGCCTTTATAAACGGGCTTTCTAAAAATTTTTAATCGGACTGATAGAATAGGAGATTATCGTATTCAAGCAAAACAAATAAAACCCTTCAGCTTTGTTTCACGAGAGTGCATTAATCTCAAGGATATTTTTTGAATGTTTTTTGATTTTCATTTTATAACGATAATCCACTTTTAATTTTTTTATTTATTTTAAAAAATTTTGCATATTATAAGAGTTATGTTAACGTTTTTATATATTAAGATTTTAGATTTCAAGCATAGAAATCTTAACGAAAATAACTTGGTAGTAGTTTAAAGTCAGTAGGTACATGTCAGATGTAGTCTCAAATGTGAGGTATATATGTATATACAATATAAATAAATAAATATTAACCAACAATCACACCACGTTAACCTAGCCCCGTGCTAAGTTCGTAAGAACTTGTGTTACAGGTACTAGGAACGGAAATAAATTTAAGAAATTTATATAAATAATATACATAAATACACATCCATGACCCGGTGCAGACATCTATATTCGTCATACAGATTATCTGCAATATATAATCAGCAATTACAAAATATTAAGAGCAAATTCTTTTAAGTCGTGTCTTTGTTCTTCATTGTGAAGAATATAATCTTGAGACAACTTTCATGTATCTGGAGAGTTATGAAACGTGTATACTCGATCTACTTTGAAGCATGGCAGTGGATTAAGTTGAATTTTCTCCGTGATAGGAGAAAGATTTTTTTACATATCTGGGATATTTATAGAGTGTAATTGTAATAGAAAACCACACACAGATTTAAAAAAAAAAAGAAAAATAACCAAACCGAATTTATTAAACATTGTGACCACGTTTTAAATATTTTCAAAAATATATAAAAAAATCACAATTTAAGTATTCAAGACAATTCCCACTAAAATTGTACCTATTATATCTATATCTCTTTATTATACTCCGTTTCATATTATTAATATGCAAATATTCTATAAAGACGGTAAAGGTAGGTTTATTCCAATATTCGATTAAGATTTAATCTTATAACTAACGGGATAGCTATCGATTAATGGATTCTAAATTTAGAATCTTCCTGACGGTTGTCTTGTATGATATCGATTTAAAACAACTTCATGAATTTTTGATACTTTGTTTTGTTTATTTGCAGTAGTATTTTATAAACATAAAACATTTTTTTGTTGTAATGGATACGATCGGTATGTTCCTATCGTTATACCTTTATGTTAGTAATTATTAAATTTTACTGTAAAATATACAAACAAATAGATATGTAATTGTAATTGTTAGAGTTAATTTTTAATAGATTCTACAGTTTTTCTTGTTATTTATGAAAGACGAAACAATCGTAAGACTTAGATTTAACATGCTTTAAAGTAATTAATGATCTTTAGCTTTAATGTAATGTTAAATGATATGTAAATAAAGAAAAATATTAACCAATTGGATTGCAAAAAATCTCCCCTCCGCTCTAGTGGACTAGGGCTCTACATTCTACAATCCAATTGGTTAATATTTCTTCGTTCCGCTCCGCCGCCTCGCTCTGCTTCAATGGACAGGCACTCTACTGCTGGTGTATTTGACGTAGAGCAATTGATTGCACGACAACTGTACGATTATCAAATTTTGCTTAATCTTTATTAAAAAAGACGCAACAATATGTTCTCGACAGTGTTCATACGTACATAGTAAATACTACAATTTATTTTAAAAATATATATAATATTAAACGCAATCTTTTTGTTAATGTTAGTTTATGTCAGGTTAGTAAACATTTTTCTGAAACAACTTTTCGAATCATGAAATAAAATAATAATTGCCCATAATTTATTTTCACATTTTTCCAATAGTATGCAGCACGGTATGGACGTATTTCAATCCATAAAAATAAACATTTTTTTCATTTCATAAAGTGTTCCGTTTTAATTGGTATAAATACAATAGTCCATTACTTTTCCTTTCATTTCCGTGCAATCAACTTACAATCCAAATAACTTTAAATAAAAATACCTTTATAAAACAAGTATGCTTAATTAAAAAAATCAAAAAACCCGACTGCGTAAAATACTCTTATTATAAACTAAAAAGAATAAAACAATTTACTAGCTTTCATTTGATACCCTGATACCCATATTGTTACAGTAAGAAAAAAAAATTCAACTCCCCCCCTCTCATTCCGCCATTTGCGGGCGCCATTTTGAAAATTTATATAGCCTATGTCACTACTACAATTTAGGCAAATCCAACGACACCTCATATGTCAAAAACCGTCCAGCCGTTTGGGCTGTAGGGCGTGCCAAAGAAATGGACATACATACATACATACACTCGAAAAACATAACCCTCCTTCTGTCGCAGTCGGGTAATAAATGTGAAATAACTTATATTATCTCACTATTAAAAGTTACAAATTTTCTCATTCCATAGTCATTGTAAAGTAAAGAGCAATTTTAAAATACCCTATGTTACGTCTCATTGAAACGGTTGTAATTTTAACTGGTCGGTTCTTAACTGTCGCGTGACTACATTTTAGGAAACTTTTATAGAGTTAAACGATCCGTTACAATGTTATTCGTTCAAAATTTCTAAGTTTATTTTGAGATATTAAGCATTATATTTTATGATAAAACTTGGCGTAAAGTAATATTTTTGACAATGAAAAATATTTCTGGTTTATGTAACTTTAAAAACTTAAAAGTGATATAAAGCATTATAATAATTATCATTAACGATTATAATATTTATATCATAAAAAAATATAAAGATTTATCTTTATCATTGCGTACTGTATATAATTAATTATACACTCATAAAAAATTTATTTAGAAAAACACTAATGCTTCGTAGATTTTAGTAGAAGCTTTTAATTTCACTTACAGTATAAAATATATTTATAATATGTCATCGATGTAAAACTATTTTTTTAGACTTAGCTAAGACTTAAGTTACTTAGAATCGTAATCTGGCTGAAAGGCTGACTAAAATTATAAAGGCGCGTGTTCGAAATTGTAATAGATATTTCGTTGCTTAAACGATGTGGTGCGCAGGACGTATGCTGTCTTCTGGACCGTTGCTTCCAATATCCTCGACGGAGCGCCCGCGACTGTGGCTGTCAGTTTGCACTGCTGCATGCAGCGCCAGACGACCAAAACCAAGGCAGCTAGCGGAGTCCCGCCCGCGCTAGGACGCGGGCTTGCCCTCACTGCCAATGCCGCTGTGCCGGTTGCGACCACCAAGTAAGCTGTAGCACGCTTACTAGTGTGTTCCGATTTACGAGTCGCGTCACGTTACACGTATTTGCTATTCCAACACGCACGCTCAAAAATTGTATGGTTTTTGCACAGGCAGTTCTCATCACTATTGGATTTTTTATGATTACTCATGGTTTTGCAATCAACACTATAGGCGTGCTGTTCAGCTAACTTTTATTACTTTTAGAATTCAAATGTGCAGCTTTTAGATTTTTCTACACCTTTTTTGATTTAGGGATTTTGAAATACAGTTTTTTTAGTTTTTGAAGTGAAACTTTTATATCGACGTATGGGGTAAAAATCAACTCGACACTACGACCGTCACATTTTCGGACCATATATGGTATTGTAGTGTATTTCGGGACTCCGTACTATGTAATATGTAATTAAACGATGCAACCGAGTCTTGAGTCTCTATCCAAGTCCGAGTCTATCAAGTTTCGGCTCGTTTGATTCGTCTTGACGACTATTTTGTTTTTAGAAGGTTACCAGGGTCTGATCTGATGATGGAGCTGGAAGGTGGCCATAGGAACTTCGCAATGAAACGACACGAGCTGAAAGGTAATAATAGGAACTCTGTAATGAAATGACGCAACCCACCGAGCTTGGGCTCGATTGAATCGTCTTGACGAGTAATTTGTCTTTCAATGGTAACCAAGTTCTGACGATGAAGTTAGAAGGTAGTCATAGGGACTTCGCAATTAAACGACACAATCTCATCGATTTCGGACTCGATTGAATCGTCTTGACGAGTAGTTTGTCTTTCAAGGGTAATCAGGGTCTGATCATGGAGCTAGAAGGTAGTCAGAGGAATTCTGTCATGAAACGATGCAACTCCATCGAGTTCAGGCTCGATTGAATCATCTTGACGAGTAATTTGTTTTTAGATGGTTACCAGCGTAAACCTCACTTGATCAATTGATGTTAAACATAAAATGTTTCACTTTATACGTGTGTACATTAATACACACACATTTTTTTATATATAGGTATATATTGTATTTTACATGTTTATCGTATTGTATTGTTGTCAAGTCATCCCTCGACGTATACTCGAATATATACTGCACGTTTTCTTGACAAATCTATGCTCGAAATTTTCAACGAAGACTTTTTTACGAACTCATACTCTTCGCTGTGAACGAAATCGACGTTGTTATAATTTGATGATTTGTAAATCAATAACTTATATTATATATATATAACTTATGATTTATTTAGGACGTATTCAAATACAGTCAATTGATGGTTAAAGATTTGCTATAGATTTATATATCGTCTTAACATTTCTTGTCTTTACCGTTCCTTGGTATTGATTATAATATTCAACTCATTGTATGTTGTTACTGGTTTTTACTTGTGACGATGGTTATATATTGTATTGAAGGTGTCTCTATACATTCAAAGCGGATGTGAAGAAAAAAAAATTAAAATCACTTCAGCACGAACGTGACTAGCATGCACATTTGAGCTATGAATGCCGTTACATTTTCAGCGTATCATATTTGTCGGGACTTAAACATACGGCACTTTATTTTTTACTTTTTTGTTGTCATGCTATGTTTTTATTCTTACCGCTTTGTAATATTTATTACACGGAACACGACCTAATAAAACACATCTTGCATTTGTAATGTAAATATAAATTTTCAAAGTTGATTACGTATAAATATAAAAATATAATGTATTTTTATAACCGGATTCCATAAAATCTAATAATAGCATCGCTTACTATAACTAAAATAAAAGTCCAATTAATGCATTTCTGGAACTTAGTTGATCTTTAAATGGGTCTTAGACTTCGTCGTTATCTCTATATTACTTTCAAAGTTTTAAAAGTATAATAATAGTTATTTAAGTCGATTTAGCCACAAAAATATTACAAGCAAAACTCTAATCACACTTTAAATTTCTTTTTCAAAGCTATAGCTTAGAGAATTATAAATTTATTAATTCTTTTATTTTCTTTGGCATTTAAATTAATATATTTATTTTATACAACGTAGCAAAGATAAAAGAAAACTCAATCGTTTTGAATTAATGTATGTTAAGCATATTTTATTTCAATGGCTTTACTGATTGATGCTTAGCTTATAGCTAAGCTTATATCATTATAAAGACAGTTAAAAAATATAGTACAGATGTAATAAGCTTTGAATTCAAATTGTGTTTTGAGAATTTAAGTAATTAATAATTTACTTTTTTAAAATTGTTTTATAAATGAATAAAAAAACAGTATAGTGTAACTTCTTTCGTATACATTTTGTTGATGTTTGCTCGTAATATTTAGTGATGAGTTTCTACTTCCTATACACTAACTCACAGATCGCGTGTTTTCAATGACAGTCCTGTCATGCTTAAAGTATCGTATATTTTTACTGGAATATGAACTTTATTAACTTTATGAATAATTAACATTATTTTACTTGGGTGGTAAAGGCTTGGTACGAAAGCATAAAAGTTTCGTGTTCGACAAGCTTCCAGTTGTGTTCTAGTCATTAAGTTTTTTATAGTTAGTCCAACATAATATTTTATTATGACTAAATGATGTCTCAAACTAAGTTACTGTAAGAAAGATTAGATTGTTAGACCGTATATGACAAATGTATAAAACACACGTATAGAAAAGTGGACAAAGGAATTGTATAAATGTTGAAATATGTAAAGTTGATGTTTTTACAATGAAACAGTAAAACAAAATATACAACTTTTTCTCCCATTATAAAGTATTTAACATAATAAAAAAATATTTAACTAATTTTATATGGAAATTTAATTTTATTAAGACATGTAAGCAAATGAGATCACATATATATAAAAACAATTCTACATTCCACAATTTTTAATATTTAAGTATACTTTGTTATTATATGTTTTATTCAAACTATAAGTTCATTCGTAACGTTGAACTCATAATATAAACAGAATGTAACTTATAGACAGCAAAATATAAATCGTTCGTTAGTAACGTCTAAATCTTATAAGGATAATTTTATTTCAGACTTACTTACTTGACTTAATTCTTGGCTAATAATATAATACCTTATAAAATATTATTACTAAAGCAAAAGTGCTATGCTTTTAATTTAAGCGTTTTCCTCCGATTTTCTTTCCTAAAAACATAAACGTCAAACCGTCGATATTTATTAACGTATAATGGAATTAAATTCGTTTAACGGAAATGTTATTTGATTTTGATTTTCTGAGCTCGAGGGAATATTCTGAATTATTAATGTTTCTTACGATTGTATAGAATTTTCGTTTTTTGTGCCGTTCGAAAAAGCGTGAAGGATTTTTTGCATTAAATAAAAACAAGCACGCTTGCGTTATGTTTACAGAATAATAAAAATCCATTAGTGCATATTTATTAAATATTCTCTCGGTTTCAGCACATGCGCTGGTCGCACACGCACACACAGAGTCTCGAGTGTGAGGAGCGTCTATTAGCGCGGTGTAATCGTCCGCGCGTCAACTCCGCCATCTTCGTATCCGCCGAACCGACTAGCTTCGCCGGCTTTGATCCAGGGGAATTCCTGAGGCGACACGGATCTCAATCGAAATTGTGCCGTAAAGCGAGGTAAATAAAAACTATAACTGACAATCACTTAGATATGAATGCCACTTTTTTATCTTCGGTGATGTCTTCTTTTATAAGTTGCAAGATTTAAGATTACTTTGAGACTTCCATGGCAACTCAAGAATGTAATGAATCTTCATTGAGGGATATGTTTTAGTACTTGCGGATCAGTATTTATAGATATTTTCGGCTATCATATATGAGAAATGCTAATTCTTAAGCCAGTAATTTTTTTTTCCTATATACTATACTTATATTGTAGAAAATTATTAAAAATTAAGTTAATATTTTTTTAATAATTTATAAAAGGGTAATTGTTTATCGGAACTTAAAAAATTAACCATGAATCGTAAATTTCTGATTGTAATCTATTAATTAAAGTATGAACTTTCGTTTATTCACAGGTAACATATAAATTTCAAAGAATCAAACTTAACTTTTTTTTGTAAACTTCTTTAAAATATAAAATATATTTGTAGGTCGGCAGATAACATACCACTTACAACAATGAGTGATTCTTCCGAAAGGCTATGTAAAGCCAAGGCACCTCGAGAAGAAACCATCAATGAAGAGGCCAAATCCGACGACAGTGGTAGCGTGGAGACGGTAAAACACTTCGGTCTACCAATTCTCTCCGTATCTGGTCCTTCTCCGCCGGATGAAGACTATGATCAAATAGATGAGTACCTGTAGCATTTCCATACCAGTTTCCAGCTCAAATACGTGCTGGAAAAGATGAGGCCGCCTTGGCCGAGTCCCGCACAAAGTCCTTAAACCAAAGGACAGATTTGAATATCATTTTCGCACTGAAATTTATAAAATCGTGTTTTTTTGAGTGTGTATTGTGCTAATATGTTTTAATGTTTGTGTTAAAAGAAACGTGTCTTGTGACGCAATTTTTGCTCTACAACGAATTTTGAAGACTCTCGGCTAATGTGTGTCACTCTTCAAATTGTGTCTTGATGAGGGACCATAGAAGATAATTATGTCAAATATTCAACTAGTTTTAACATAGTCCATAATAATTATGTCTCTATTGAGTGTCTAGTTACTTTGATTAAAAGGTAACTTTATTCTTATTACTACGTATAGCTTATAATATCAGCACAATAAAACGGTCTGTCAACATTTTAACTGTGCCACTTTAAATAATACTATATTTGACTTAATCGTCTATAATAGTATTTATATAAGCAATTTTTGTGTAAGTATCTAAATAATTTAAATGTAATTAATTATATTCATTGTCTTGTGGGTTTTATAGTACTTTAGTTTTAGTCAATTTTTATAGAAATTCATAATTATCGTAAAATAGTTTTCAATTATCCGTAGATGTAATTGCATTTGTCTTGAAGACTAAATATATCTACATATGTAGTAAAAATAAGTGTAGATTCGAAGGTTGAACTTTGGTCCAATGAATTGTATTATCTGCACACATGGTGTTTTAGATAGGTAAGCAAATGATTTTATAAGGTAACATCCGATTGTAATGATTTTTCTTGGTAAGCTGAATTACCTATATCGAATAAAATAAATCAAGTGAACGATTATTTTAAGAATCTACGATCTAAAATTATTCTTATAATTATAAACTGTATCTTAATTGTAATTATTCTATTAATAATAAGTCAATTAATTGTAATATTTTAGATAAAAAAGGTTATTAAAGAAATGGCACTAACTGAGTATACTTGAAAGATAAACAATTTATGTATTCTTATACGATTCATAACTGGTGTTATGGGACCAAATGATATGGATAGTGGATTAGTAATCGAGGGTCATTTTGCCCCGATACCAGTTTTGAAGCTAAGACTATGTTATTCCCTCCACTATTTATAGATAACCATTCTCGGATTTAGATATTTATCCTTCAAAAAGTCCAAAATTATATGTACATTTTTAATCTAACCATATATTAAATAATTCACTTCAAAAGATCTTTCCATTTTATAAAAGTAATATGCATCGATTTTAATGCATTAGCTCTATATCGCGCTCCAGGAATAGAATTCGAATCGACTTCATAGTTGGTATTACAAATAAGATGGTTTTTTCTTTTTATTATTTGATTGTGCTAGTAGTTTTTAAATATTTTTTAGCATTTATTGTTACTCAATGATTTTATCCATAGAATTTAAAATCACTGTATAACTATTATGATTTTGTTATTAAACTTATTATCGAAATAACAATTTTCGTGCCGATATTAAAATTTAATTACATGTTGTCCAAAATCAAACGTTTATATAACGTTTATAAAGAAATACTATATGTAAATGCTATTTTAACGTTAAATGAATATTATGTTACAGATAATAATTAGTGCGAGTAAAACGATTGTTTCGTTTCGTTAGTAAGAGTATAATATATCACAAAACGAAAACTTTGCACGTGGATAAATTTAGAGTGATGAATTTTACTTTACATTATTATATATCATCGCTGTGCCTGACAAGTTAATTATGTGGTTTTTGTAAAGTTTTGGGAAACAACATAAAATGTGTTATTAAACAATTTTTTAAATTATTCATTAACGGTTAAAATACATATGGAATTTGTTAAGTTTGTTTCTAGTTCGTTCGAATATCACAAAAATAACTTTATCAACACATAGAGAATGAATGAAAAACAAAATAAACAAAATAAATGAAAAACGAAAAATAACAAACAAAAAAACGCACATTTGTCAGGCGCAACGACGATATGCGTTAAGGAGAGTCGATTATTTGTAGATGTAGGTGTGATGTGAAGAATTTATTAATATTTTAGCGTATCATAGTTTTATCGGATAGCCTTATTCTAATAGTGAGTTTTTAATATCTCCAATGATATATCTCTTAGTAAAACATTTAAATACTTATTATGTCGTCTGTAATTAGCCTATCGAGTAACTCATAGTCGTCTTGTGCCAATATTAATTGCTAGTTTGATTTCGCCGTTTCTATCAAAACTGGAGTTATAAGAAAATATGTTATAAAGATACTTTTTTTTTTAAATAAAACCTGTTGTTATATTATAATTTAAAAGTAATATAATATTTACAGATTGTGCTACCAACGATTTAAGTTAACAAGATTATAATCATGACTTAGAATTATTTATTTATATTGTGGTATTAATTGATGATGCAAAAATTTATTGCTATAATTTCTTTAAAATGTATAATAAGTTAAAATATTAGTGTAGCTTTTACATGATATAGAATGCGTATTTGAAAATGTAGTTTTACCTAAAATTTGTACATATCTATTAATCATTATATTATAATGCTCATTATTCGTTTGTAAATTACATATATTCTAATGTAATTGTAAAATAATTATTTATATCCTCGAAACGTCTATTTACTATCACAATGAAATAAAATCTTGAAAAAATTATATGTTTTTATTATTTTTATTAGTGTTTATTCTTTCTTTTATATATTGATTAAAAATTAACTTTTTACTCGACAAAAAGTTAACCCTTTTCTAAGTATTCTTACGTGGTTATAAAATTATGATATTCTATTTTTTTTATTATTTTCAATAAGTTTCCACACTTGAATTATCAACCTTATTATTATTTTTGTGAAATTAACGAGCCTCGGTGCGTTATATGGCGTGACATTGTACTATTTATCATTAATATTTTCTAGTTATAATATTTTGTAAAAAATGTGTTCGCTTATCTATCCTTTTTGCAAAAATTACACGGACGGAGGAGTACCTATGAGAAGAAGAGACGGAGGTATTTGGCACAGTTCAATTTATATGGAGGAGTGAAGAATGCCAATATTTTTTCATAATAAAACTTTAAATAATACATTAAATTAATAATATATACACACACACACACACATATATATATACAGTAGCGTGCATTTCATATAGGCAGAAAGGCACTGCCTACCCTGGCATGTTACTAAAAATTATATATAAAACATGAACATTACATATTTTTGAAAAAGACATAAACCATAATTCAATTTAAATCCGCTTCAAAAAACCCGCCATCATATATGCGATATCAGCGCTTCGCGCGAATCGACGACCGCGACGGGCCTTTTATAAAACTTTGCCTTAAATCGCATACAAAATGTTAGCATTGACAGAACGACATTATTATAATCCTACAATTTTATAATGTCGCGCGTCATATGGAATACGAACAAAGTATTGTGTTTTTAACATTGGTCGGTTTAACAATCCAGCAGGCAGTGCCTAAATAACCTGTCAAATCAAATTGTCTTGAATTCGATACCGTTTGTACCAATAATTATGATTTTTGACACGGTGGCATAATCGCATCCGCCGTCCAATCCGAACTCCGAATCATTCCATGACAGATGTTATTGCAATTCACTTTGAATTTTTAGTTTGTGGTATACGAAAAAATTAATATATTTATTATATTAGTGATGAACTAGTTTACTTGTGAAATATGTAACGGAGATGTGTGTTTGATGAAAGTAAATAAAGTAAATAGTGCATCCAAATTCAACACGTTCGATTTTACAGATTATTACGTATTTAAAAAAAGATAGGCGTATCGATTTAACATATTATAAATAACAATGATGTTATAATTTTTCATTTATTAATAAATAAACAAGTACTTTAATTAAGCATACAATTTCGTAACTAATTAATAGAAATTCCTTAATAGTGTTATCAATGACTTCGTATGTTTGACCAAACGAAATTATCAGAGTGCCGGCCTTATGTGGCCACTATGTCTAACCAGTAACTGATTTGTTTGTTAAGTATCAGTTGGTACTTGGTTGCTGTATATATAAGTGGCTCATGCTTATAAAAGATTTGGCACGACTTGTATCACATGCCGAGAAAAGCCGGATCAATCAATAAGCATGGTATGTATAGTTAAATGTATTTTGTCCTGCTGTATGTGTATGCCTGCGTTATTAGTATAAATGAACTTACACAGTGTCTAATAATTTACTTGTCTGTTCTTGAAATTATCTAAAAGCCTCTATTCCCAATAAAATTGAAATATTAGGAAAAATATGTAAGATTAAAGATTAAAAAAAAAGTTAAAGAAATAAACTACTATATATGAATATAAAATATTAGAACAACCATTTATAATATAACAAAAATGTCGATAATTCTGTGTCGATTTAGAAAATTTACAAATTGTACATTTGTAACTCTCAAAATCAGATTGATTACTTAAAAACACATATCAAACACCATAAACAAGATATGTATAATAACTTTCTAGTCCATAATAATACATTTTTATTTTTGCACTTATAAAGCTAAAAACTACTTCGACTAACTTTTTTTTCCGACTAACTTTGCTGGTAAATTATTCTATATAGAATAAATAAATTGAAATCATCATTTCTTTCCATCAGTTTTTGCTTTATATCAAAGTTTTTGAGATATTATAAGTATATATAATTTTAAATATGGTAATAATAATTTGATTAATTTTTTTAAAGTTATTTATTTATTGCAGTATGATATAACATGACATAAAGTAATTAAATTCAGTACATATATTAAAAGCAATCATTTGTTTAAAATTTATTGAGTTTGGAATTATTTGTATCATCAATCTTATTTGAATAAAGAGATTAATATAATTGTATATTTTTAAAAATTAGGTTTTGAATATTATACTTTAAATATATATTTGTATTTTGTATCAACAAAATACAAATATATATTTAACTATACAGACAACTTTTATTATTTTGGAAATAGATGATAACATTAAAAACTTTTTCTAAACAATAAAAGAATTTCAAATACAAAAAAAAAAAAAAAAAAAAACAATAATATTAAATAACTAGCTGCAAGCAAAAATTCTAAAAACTATATTTTTAGGTTCGGTATTGATTGTAGATCACACCCCAAGTAGTCTTTTAAAAAAAATATCCAATGTATAGTTTTGACTTTCCTACCATTTTATTATATGTATAGATCATATTTCAGAGAAACAAAAAAATTTAACAATTTAAAAATTGTATGTATTTTTATACTTTTTTTTTCTGTGAATTAAAAATGTTTAATCTTTTTTGATTTAAATGTAGGTATAGCATAATTACTTAAATTGGAATGATGTGATGTTCTTTAGGTTCATATTTTTTTTTGACTGCCTACCCTGTCTTAAAACTTTATGCACGCCACTGTATATATATATATATATGTGTGTGTATATTTATATACTCTTCTGTTTATTGTTAGTCTGTGGTTACATTGAGAAGAGATTAATATTATTGGTCTATAATGTTTCTTGCCTACAGTCTGTCTACAGTGTTATTTGTCAGCAGTAATCTGAACCGTCTTACATTTAGTTTTTAAAAAAATATTTTTTATTGCTGTTTCAATAATATTTTTGTATATAATAATATCATTGTGGTTCATTTCTAATCTCGGTTTCAGTAATTTTATGAGTTTTTTTTTTCTACTTATAAAGATTTTTGAATGTTGATAAAGAATGTTGACGTGTCGGAATGAGAGACAAAGAATAGGTAATTAATATTTGCATATACATAATAATAGATTGACCTTGACTGACCCGTTGGCGCAGTTTGCAGTGACCCTGTTTTCTGCTCCAAGGGTTGTGGGTTCGATTCCCGTCCCGAGTCTGGGTGTAATATATGTTTATTTATATATGTTTTATTTATAAGTACATTTATTTAAAAAAATGTATATCAGTCGGCTGTTACCTAAAACACAGGCATTATGTTGCCTACCTTAGGGACAGACGACCGTGTGTGTGTATGTTAAACATATTAAAAAAAAAACCTAGATCTAATGCAAATTATTAATACAAACTACTACTACTGCGATGCAATTACTAATGCAAATTATATAAATGTAAATAGTGTTAATCTTATAAAAAATTAAGAAGTAATTTTGAGAGAAACATTTACTAAATGTCATTTCAAGACTTTTTTATAGTCATGATTGTAACTATGGATTGTACAAAAAAAATACATTAATGCGGATTTACTATGCAGGTTTTGCGATGCGAAAAATTTTGAATCTGAAGATACTTTAGGTAACAGGACTGCATTCACGTCATGTTGTCATAAAGGTAAAGTAATATTATACCGCTCTTAAGTCAAAATTAATATTTTAAATCATTGTATGATAAAAAAAAAAATCAAATGAACCTTCAATAAAAAATAAGTCGATAAACAATTTTCAAAATACAATTACTCATTTGATTTGGTTACTTTACAAGCTAAAGTTTCCGAGGTAGTTACAAGTGAAGTGTATCATTTCAAAATACATGATGCTTTTTTATCACAGATCAGTCAATCACATCCAATGGCCGCTACATTATGTTCGTTTACCTATTATGCGCAATTATACTTTAATAATGTTGACACTGCTGATTATTATAAATGCGCAAAATTTCTCTTGAATTTATAAGCAGTTACCATTTTTTTCGATCATTCATTGCAATGAAACATCATTGTCAGCGAGTTAAAAATCAAAACAAAGAAATTTGTATGCTCGTTAAAGTAAATCATGATTTAGATCTACGCCGTTTTAATGATGCAGTTCAAACCGATGTAGCAGTAACATTTAGAACAGTTGATGTTAAGCCACCTTTTGAATGAAATATGAATTCATTTTAAAAAATTAATGGTATCATAAAAAATATCTCAGTTTTGGATCATTTTTTTAATGATTGATCATTAGATCCTTTAAGAGTGGATATGCATCCACTACTTTTTCCAAATGGTGACACTGGGTGGCATATCAATATTTCTCATAATGTACCAACTTAGATATAATAATTCAAGAGCGCCCAGAAATGAATTAACCATGCTTCAGTATGCAGTCTATTGACTTGCAATTACAAAAGATTCCAACATGTTGCAACATTCACAAAAATTATATCCGCAGTGAATAAATGATATGTATGTGAGAATAGAGGGTTCAAGATTACACTTCATTCGACAAAATCAAACGATTTTTAAGTCGGAAGCTTACGAAAATTTAACAGACTAGTTAATATTGAATGTCAATGCAAGTAATAATGGCCGTAAAGTTATTTTACTATATTCGTTCGAAGAATCTCCAAGAACTTTGCATCAGAATTATTTAGTTGCAATGTCCATCGTACATAATTTCGTTGTTATTAATACTTATATACTAATTTTATATAATACCTTAATATATTACTTATATATTTTGTTTGAAAGAGATAGGCAAATTAACTGTGTAGCTTTGGCAAAATATTTAACTATAGAGGTATATAATTATAGTCTTCAACTATTGTTGATGTAACGGTTATAGGTAACATTAAAATTTAAAATTTAAATGAATTATGGTTGAATTTCGACCACTAGGCGACCACTAGTTATAATAAATATATGAAAAAATAATTATACTTTACTTTATAGCCAAGGTAATCAATTAATTCAACTATTACGTGATCGCTTTCTGACCTAGTATTGTTTAGTAAAATATACATATATACTGCTTAATGGACAAATAAATAAATTAGAAAAGAACTATTTTATAAGCATTGTTAATAAAATTTCATTATTTTATGCGAAATCTAAAATGATACATTATTTAACATAAAACGCGGTTTCGTCGTTACGACTTACGTCGTTTTGACGTTTATGATAACAGCTCTTTTCCTGCGATTAAAAAAGCGTTTTAAGTAAAATATAATCTGAACTGAATTTGTAATGCTAATAATTAGCGATTTCAAAAAATACATATAAATCAACTGAAATGTATTATTATAACACTTTAAGGAAATTTATTTAGCAATATAAACTGAACCGCAATGAAAAAGTGTCGGTTAGAAAATCTTCCTAGCTTAGATAGACCTAGCTTTATGAAATAAATACTCAATTCAAGAACATATTAATGTACTTAAATGAAAAAAAAAATGTATTCGAGACTTTTATTTTTAATAAATGTAAAGTATAAATAAAAATGCGTAGTTTTTCCAGTATTTTTGTAATTTGTAGATTTGTTACAGATGTGCTGTTTTCACGCATTTTAGTACTTTGTGTTGCCTCCGCGAGCTTGCAGTACTGCTGTTATGCGATTTGGCATACTTTCTACTAGGTTTTTGAGGCTATGCTGCTGAATAATCTGCCATTCCTCTATTAGACCTTCTTTCATTTCACGTAGCGTGAATGGCGACGGATTCCGCTAACCTATACGTCGTTCCAATTCATCCCATGTATGCTCAATGGGGCTTAATTTGGAACTTACCCAGATATACCCTGCGTTTTAATAAGTAGTAGTAGTTCAGACTAAACCGAGTTATACCCTGCATTGTAGTAATGGAGTGCCATGTGTGTGTTATCTGATGATTCGATAATTATCGGATGCCTTCGATAATTATCGATAAGTTTCTTGTCTCGAGAGGTCGTCTTCGAAGGTTTCTATAAAAAAGGTCGTCGAGAACCAGTATCCCTCTCTATATTTACCCCTCTAGCCTTTCCGAATTTCTAAAAAAAAAACAAAAAAAAAGGTCATCGCGTCTTCGTCCCATTTGTAAGTGCCTCATGGGTATCCGCATTTCTAAAAAAAAGGTCATCACTTCTTCCTATCCAAATAATTACTCGATAATTATCAGATGAAATATACCGATAATTATCGAAAATTATTATTGGTTCAAAAACGAATTATCGATAATTATCGGATAAAAAATTATCGATAATTATCGAATGTAAATTATCGATAATTATTAGATCAAAATTATCGAATCACACTTATCGATAAATATCGATAATTATCGAATGAGAAATTATCGAGTCAAAAAGATCGCACACTTCTACACGTGAATAGAGCCTCCGACGTATGGTACTTTGTCGTCTATACAGGCTCTATATACCGCTCTCCCGATTTCCTTGTACACTCTTTTTCTCCCGTCGTGCTTATATAAAAAGAATCTAGACTCTTTTGAAAATGTTTCTGTGGTGTCTTTCTAGTTTTGGGCTATTTGCAGTTCTTAATGGCTATTAAAAATTAATGGTATCATTAAAAATATCGCAGTTTTGGAGTCATCATTAAGCCCTTTAGCATATCCACCCTGTAATTATAGAGGTATAGTCATCGACAATAGAATATTAATAACGTTCAAACTTAAAATTTAAATGAATTACCTATGGTCGAATTTCGACCACTGGCCGACCACTATTAATAATAACTACACTAGATCATAATTAATACTAATTAATTAAATAATAAAAAAGAAAAGAATTTGTATGGGAGTTACGTAATTTTAGAAATTCACCATTAAACTTGACTTTCAGGCTTATAATTAAATATAAACACATTATTAAGCATTAAAAAGAATCAACTTTAACGAAAGTGAAATGAGGATAAAAGTTTTTACGCGGACAATTCTTCAAGCAACAATCAATAAAAAATTAAAAAATCAGTTACCTTAAAAATATTTATATTTTATATAGAAATCGTGAATTGAACTATAACGTAATTAATTTCATTTAGAAGTCAGAATCTTTAACAATAAGACAAGGAAGTAAACAAAATGTTAGTTTTTCATATTAAAGTAATTTTATATATTTCGTCACTTACATTTAATGTATTAGTCCCATAGATTACGACTCGTCAAAGTTCTACGCCCATATAACAATATAAGCCTGTCCAATAAAATAAATTGGAACCTAAACGCCGAAATTTCATTAAGTCACGAAGGTCTACGAAACGCTAACGTATAAAAGTTTACTAATTTCGACGCATTGTTTCATGCATATACATGTTTTGAATTAATTTATTATTTAACTAGGCTTCTATAACATTACAGTCTAGATTTGATTGGTATTTACTAACTTCAACATAGGCGGGACAATAAAAGGTGGACAACTTATCTACAGGTGCAACAAACTAATGTTCTAAGACTTCTTAAGAGTAGGACGACTATGAAAAGATATGGAATTTAATAACTTATATTTCAGAATTTCTTCCCAAACATACAGGTTGCCTTCCTATATAATTCTTTACCACTGTGCACTGTAAGACTTAGCGATTTTAGCCAAAGTTTTCAATTAGTTAGGATTAACTTTTTATATTGGCTCAATTTGCTTACTTATTAGTGTGACATATCTTATTAAATTTTAATTACAATTGCAAATACTTTGAGATGTTTATTATTTATAGTGAGATATCAAAAAGTGAATAAAATAAAAACCATATATAATAAGCAAATATCAAATGGATAATTCATTTTAGAACATTATTTATACCAAAACAACATCCATGAGATGTTTAATAAATCTGAATTAAAATTAATTCCAAGTTGACTGTTAATTAGTGAGGAAGCTAACTGTAAAATCTCAAATAATGACCTATAAGTTATTTTTGTTGGCATTACACTCACCAATTATAAGACTAATTCCTAAAAAATACAAATGAATATTTGAACAATTAAGATATTATTTTTTTTTTTGCATTATTATATGTATTCATATAATATTTATGTTATTTTATAAGCAAGGTACTTAGAATAGATATAAAGAAATGATTAAAATGTTTATGTTACAAAAATATAGTTAATGAATTACGCTTACTTTCTATGTAAGAAGGCTTTTATTTTATTATGAAGTAGGTATTATTGTCCTCATTTTTTGTTTTTTTCCGTTTCGCCTCTATCTTCTTTTGGACAGAAGAACCAATATTTACACGGTAAATTGATCCCTGCTTATGGTCTTAGATTGCCTTAATCGATCAATGTTTAAATGTTTACTCTTCAAACTAAATACTTACACTTAAGTTAGTCTGTAAACTTCACATAATTTATATAAAACATATTTAAGTAAAAGGCAAAAGTTTCCTTTAAATAACTATTTCATCCACATAATTTAATCAATGAATATGTTTATAAATAACGTATCTATTAAAACAAACTTAAAAAAAAAGATTTACACATGTATGTACTTTATTATTAAACCTTTTCGTTTACTAATACAGACAATTTTAGTATGAAATATTATAGTAATTCATATTTTATACTAGGTAATGTAAAGAGTAATAGCCTGTCTAACTAAGCTGCTTACTACGCTATTAAATTGGCTTTCAAAATTTATCACATCTTTGAAATTATAAAGTACACTTTCTACATGTATTCATACATCTTTATTTCTAACTATAGATGACTTCATTTATGAATATAAAGGTGCTAAATATTAACAGATAGTACTTACAATGGCGTAGGATAAACGTAGCTTACGTAATAATTTCATATATTTCTTTAATTGGTAAGGCTCTAAATTATATATTTTTTCTTTTTCGCGCTTCTGTAAATGTAACCTTGTGAAGATTTGTCAATTGAAAATTGAATTGGAAAACTTATTTTTATTTAATTTTTTTTGTTCGTATTGTTTAGTTAATGTCACTCATTGTTTCGTTACTCTCAAATTAAAATAGACCTGAAATCAAAAACTTTTGCCAACCACAATCGCAGTCATAAATTATGAATTAAGAAGTAAGAAACCGCTATAAGGAACTGTTGAACCTTTTAAATATTTTATTGGTTTTTCCAACCCTTATAAATCAGGTAAGGAATAATTTAACAAACATTAGCGGTAAAATAACGGGGTAAATCTATTACAATTTTTATGAGATGAGAATAATTTGTAGGTATTATAATTATAACTTTTCTAGAATTCGACGAAAACAACTAAAAAAAATATTGAAAAATAATAAGAGCAATTATTTAAGCAATAGCCACTCAAAAACGGTTCAGTATCACTGTTATAGTGAAATCGACATTAATACTAAATAATTGTAATAACTCTTCATCAAAATATGTATTTAATTATTACTTATTTAATACTTTATTACGAACATTATTGAATAATAACATTGTAAAATATTTACAATAAATGTACAATGCTTATCACTGAAAGCTATTTCTTACAGGCAACCATGAGTAGGTATAGGTTTTCTAGACACAAAACAGTTGATACAAAGTACTACTGTCATACATACTAAGTTACATATATAACATTTTATTACGTTACAGTTACACATAATAACCGTAAATTATTGACATACGGCATTAAACATACTATGCATTTTGTGTTAAATAATACTGTTTAACACGACTTTTAAATATTTCGACTGATTTAGATCGTCAATATCACCAGTTAGCATATTCCAAAGTTTAACTGTCTTAACAATGAAAGATTCACAGTAAAATTTCAGTCGACTCGGAGGCATCTCCAGTAGATTGATATTCCGGGACCGAAGGTGGTGTGAAGTAAAAGTTTTCGGGAGTAAATAGTTCGAGTCAAAGAACCTAAATCGTTTCTTGAGATATAGATGAATATCACGATTGTAAAGAATAGTATAAAGAAGAGAGAAAGAGTGTCCAAATGACGTCGCTGTCGTATTTTTAACCATTTATAATTTTATAATGGTAAGAGCCAACGAGGTGACAAATACATACCAAGCAATAATTATACATGGGCATGCCTACATAAAATGCTTAGACGTAAGACAGTAATAAAAGTAAAACAAAAAATTAGTATATTATGTATATTATACGGATTGCCAATCCTTGATCAACCACTTTGTATTATTATTGCCAATCGTTTTCAAGCTAAAACGCTTTATGTCAAAATCTAAAAAGAAACTGACAACGTATTGCCTTTGGGCTTATCAAATTTTCGAAGGCTAGACATTATCACACGGAATCATCCTTAAATAATACAAAAATTCTAAGAGGTTAACTTCCAGAAAATGATTCTAAACTATGGATTGCGTAAAGGAATTTACAGATATATTTTATACTTTATTATATAATTTAAATATATAAAAAACAGAGAGCAACTTTTCCTTGCGAGATCCCTGACAGGACCTCAAAGGGGTGAGATTCAAATTCTAAGGTAAGGTAAGGTATGACGTAAACCTATCTGGAAAGGTATTAGAACTATCAAAACTGTCTGGCTGTTGAGGAAACATCTTGTAATGACTACTCAAGTATTATTATATTATTTTATAGAATGGGCCGGCGCGCCCGGGGAAGTACCTACTTACCGAAATAGTGCCATGCAGCTTATATATATAAGTATAATTAAAAGTTAATGAACCTTAAGTGTCTCTGGCAAGGGGTTGCCACTATATGACTATATTGAGTATCTGGCAATGAATGACGTGATTTTTAATACATCATAATATTCTGAAGGAACTATTAAAAAATCACATTTTATTATTTGATGAGATTAGATGTGACACACGTTTAGTACCGTTTACCTGCCAAAGCCACGATAATCCAACCTTCGTGATAGTCCATCGTCCTTACCTGTGTTGGGAGCATGCGCAGAGAAACTTTCAGATTTTATAAAAAAACGTAGGTCCGGAGTTCAGGGGCTCTTACACTATTACATTTTTGATCGTGTCGATTTCAATGTTGTCGAGACGTCGAGCAAATATAAAATATAATATTTACGAGTATTTAATCGTCACCCATATGAGATAAAAAAAAAATATATATATATAATATATACGTGAAAACTTAAAATAAATTATTAAACAACTAAAACGTGGGAAAAATTGAGTTTTATAACAGTCTTGTTTGCTGTATTAATTTGCGATGGTATTCATTTTTTAAGATACTTTCAAATCGGTATTAAATTACTATTATTCAAGGAAAGCTTTCGTGCTAAAAAATTATTACAAAACCTTCGTAGCACCACTTCGTCTAAATTGAATGTTAAGTCGTCTTCTGCTGCAAATATCGGATCTATTCGTCCGGATTTAATCTCAACTGACAGTTAATACTCGTACTTTGGGACCGGTTCCATGCGAAGCGATATGTGACTGCCAACTAGAATGTTGCATAAAATATAGCCTATAGTATAATTATTTGAATATAGAAATAAAATATTTTTCATCTAGAATAGTTGCGTTTTGCTTACGTATGCTACCTATAATTTATCATTTATTTATGTATATTATATTTATTTGTATTACACATTTATTAACTATTACTATTTAATTTATAAAATAAAATATTATATATATATATATATATATATATATATATATATATATATATATATATATATATATATATATATATATATATATATATATATAAACAAGCATATCCGCATGATACCTGTACTATACGGCGTATGAGACATTAGCTCTTTCTCTCGCGATTTTTATACACATTTACTTTGCGATATAGGTAATGGAACTATCTAGAAAGAGCTATAGCTACAGCGCATGATCAAGAATTTTGATAGAGGCTAGTGATACGTTATTTGGTGGTTTTAGGAAATAAAATTAGGAACACCGAATATATATTTATGGTTAAACGCTAAACTTATATTTTAATTTTAAATATATTTAGAAAGCATAAAAATATATGTAGATAATTATCATGAGTACTACACGTACACGTACACTACGTATAATATGTGGCAGTATAAATTATAATATTATAATAATATATCAATGAAATGTTATTAATAATATATTATCACTTAAGTGATGTACAATAAAGTATATTTTATCTATGTATATATAAAATTTAAGTGAAAGTGAAAATTAAATATGTTACAAAAATATATAACTAATATACTTATACATAAACATTCAAGCGTACATAAGACGTCTCGAGCCATTAAAATACATCAGTTTTGTATTTAATCCCAAAATCAAATATTAATATTGTATAGTTAAAGAGATTGTTTGTTTTTAATGTTTTAATCTCGAGGTCTACGGGACCGATTACAATTTTTTTGCATTAGATGGCCTATTTCTCGAAAAAAAGTTAGGCTTTAAAAATATTTTGCCTCAAATCCTAATAATTGAATAGAAAACAAAAATGATAACCAATGTAATATATATCAAAATTATATTCTATTTAAGCCACGAAAAATATTTGTATGTTATGTTATCTATATATCTAAATATATAAAAGCGAAAGGTCACTCACTCACTCACTCATAACGATATCTTTGGAAATATAAGACCTACGGCGAGTTGCACGAAACCGTTGCTAACTTTCCGTTAGTTAAGTTGCAATCAATCTTAAAATTAGTTGATCCCATGATTAATTTAAAGCTGTTGGAATTAATCATCCGTAAGATAGGTCTTTAATTAAACTAAATATTTTTGTTAACTTAATCAGATGTAGGTTTTGTGCAAAAGATAATCACGATTGTTTTGATTAAATTTGTTTAATAAACACTTAAATTTAAAATTTGTTTCGTGCAACTCGGCGCTAGAGACTTAAAATTTGGTAGGAATATTTCTTTTGCCGAGTAGAGATCAGTTAAGAACAGATTTTACGAAATTCATCCCCTAACGGGGTTAAAAGGGGGTTGAAACTTATTTGCTTCGAAGTTGATTTCAATACGCCTTAGTGCTTTTAATTTAAATTACATTTTATTTTGACACATGTTTGACAACTCAATCCGTCTATTATAACCTATTTTCCAGTATCGACGCAGGTGTAGGTGGTAAAAAATATAAATTTATAATTTTTGAAATTGTAGTTAAATACCCGTGCGAAGCCGGGGCGGGCCGCTAGTTATTTATATGTATAATGTATAGTTTGGATCTTGGTTAGTAATTTAAATAAATAGCTCTAGAGCTGTAAAAATCAGATGCTCAATTACCCAACCTTTTGTTAATAGAAGACGTAAGGATATATCAAAGAAGATTATTTGTGATTAAGATTTAACTTCCATTAGACACATCAGACGTTATTAGGCTTGTGCCTTACTTAGTCTCATGTTTTTTGTGAAAATAAAAGATCTAACAAAATCGTTTTCTTCTTAAAACATCTAAACGACTTTTTTTCTGTTGCCGATTGATTTATATTTACACTGTACTGTATAAGCCTGTAAACAATCCACTACTGAGCGAAGGCCTTTTCTTCATATAGAAAGCCTAATCTTCATAAGAAGGGTTGGAGCTTAATCCACTATGCTGCTCCACTACAGGTTGGTGGATAATATAACTACCATGAGTAACGATCATTACCAGGTGTCTATGGTAACAATGGGGACCGACGACGGCTTTACCACATGAGCAAAGAACAAAGCTTCTAAGGAGCGAGCAAAATTCATACCTATTTTGGTAGGGTTTGCACAGGGGGATAAGATTTATTAAACAATAGTTAGTTGTTTAACAAGATGACAAAGTTTATTTTTGTTGTGTTTTGTGTTGTTTTTTTTTATATTTTCAAAAGTAACTTTATCATTTTTCAAGGTATTAAAAAATCTTCTATCAAATTTGATCTTTTTTGATGATATTGCGATTTAAAAAAGAAAATATTGATTAATTCCTAAACATTTTTATGAAATTTTTACACTTTTATATTAAAACACTATTTAAATTAATAAATTATCATTAAATAAAAACACGACGCGCGACGTTGCTGCTGCAGCCCTTGAGTTTAAGCGCGGTATAGGCCTGCTTCTCCCGTATGTGACGAAGCGCTGACGCACACAAGCGTCTCATGCTTGTAGTAGTGTACCTATCGTAGCGCGCTTGTATGAAGCTTTATCTCTAAACGGTTTCTTTACTCATGTGGTACATGATGACAAAAATAAACTTTGTCATCTTGTTGAACAACTATCTATTGTTTATTAAATTTTATCCTCCTATGCCAACCCTACATGTGTCTGTACGGTTTCTTTACTCATGAGGCTTTACGTGCTCTCCGAGGCACGGTGGGGAAACCCACAAGGACACACACCCAAACCGAAAACAACTATTTGCACAAACATATATATATATATATCGGCTCACGATCGGCGGTCGGCCTAACTTACGACGCGTCCGAGTAGAAATGACAGCGGCAAATGGCGGCAAACTGTTTTGATTGACAAAATTGAAGTAACGTCAATTTATTGTTTTTAAAATTATAATAGTGACAACAATTGCAGCAAAAAAGGTAATTAATTCTTGCATTTTAAGAATTTGATTAGCGATATAATTTCATATATTTGTTATTTGATTATTAAAAAAGTTACATCGGTCGGCGAGTGCAGTAGGTAATATAAGGTTATATTACAATTTTGATTAAAAACTTATTAGGACTCATATAATTACGATCGTATAAAAATTTAGCTACTTTTATTTAGTATAATTTTACTATTTTCATAAGTGATTAATGATAATCTAATTTGTTTTGCTAACTTTAATTAAGTTATTAAACTTAACTTCTTTATTAAACTTGATTATTTCTTGTATTACATATCAAAGTATTTAACTTTATTTAGCTTTTATATTAAATACAATTACCTGTAGCTTATATACATATCTATAAAAACTCAAAATTATTCAGGGGAAAAAAACACCTATCTTATTGACTGACACCCATCCTTTGCAAAAACTAAATAATATTTGAAAATCAAATGATGATTATAATGATTTATAACCATAGTTTTAAAAATGTTTATGTTTTAATGACAAGTTAACGCACTGCAAGGGAATATATTATTATATTAAGCAGATTTTGGGAGGCTTTTCAAAAGCATCAGTTTCATGAATTTGATTAATGGTTTCAATTTCATAGTTTTAAATTAAAACTTCATTAACATTAATTTGATTAAAGTTTATTTCTAAAAAAAAAATTGCTCATTATAATAATAATGCTTAAATTACCAGCGAGCACTTATCATATGTTGCAAAAAGCAGTAGTACTTACTACATGTAGATTGTAGAAGTAGAGTAACATTTCTTCAATGTGAGCTCAATCACTGTGGCCAACCACAAACATAAATAATTATTATATATATTTGTTACATTACAGTAAAAATAAACAATCAGGTAAATAATAATACTCTTTATTGCACACCACTAAAAAAATAACAATATTTGTAATGAAAAAAAGAAAGATGTACAAAGGTTTTAATTACGCCGTTTATGTACATTTGGCTTTGGCCCATGCCATCAACTTCCCGGCTATCTGAGATTAAATAAGAAACATATAATAATAATAAGTATTAATTATCTATATCTATATATATTATTGAACAGGTGGAGTAAAGCAGTTAGAAAATAATAATATACTTTAATGCACACCAAAACAGAACAAAATTAAGGACACAAAATAACATCATTATAAGCTGTACAACCAGGCGGTCTTATTGCTAAAGAGCAATTTCAGACAACCCGAGAGTGACAGTAATATTGCATTTGCAAATGGGCAGATGGTATAACAATAATAATATATATTATACAAAATAATGATAATTCAGTGATAATAGTTTAATTCCATTCATAAAAGTATGCACTTTTTCATCAATGTTTTCTTATTACGTTATCACGTAAAAATTATCGTCCGTAAACCGACTTTACAGACAACCATTTTTTTTGCTATTATCTTGTTGTTGGAATAATGAGTTTACCTATCTGCAAATAAGAGGATTAAAATTTTTTTACTTATAAAGGTTCATACCTATTACACTCTCAACTACATTTTTTTTTTACAATATTCGGAAGTGACAGCTTTTCTGTTTGTGACGTTAACTAAGGTCTGAGTAAAAAACAAATATTCTTGTTTAAAAAAAAATATTTATCTTCGAGTGGCAGTAGACCCCGTAACTCGAACTGTTTAAAATATATTCGTTGTTAATACGTCATAGTGATTAATAAAATTAGTGTGGTACTAAATATAATATATTTTAGTAAATTTTCTCTCCTAGTATAGCAAATAAGTGATCATAGTGTGAATATTCCACTCAAGATATTAAAGATTTCTTTAAATAGATTTAAAGTGTGTAACGTTAGAGTAGGTCGTAATTTTTAATAAAAATATAGTAGTTCCTTGGTAAAGCAAGGAGTTACGATCGCTCTCGTTTTAGTGACGGCAATTAACCTCATCCGGCTTAGTGCATTTCACTTTAGATTTTACTGCCTCTATATTCCGGTTTTGATTTGTATTTAAATGTTCGAGATGCTACTATTTTTATATTTCTTTTTGGTAAAACGTTATTTTATTTTTTATCGTGACGATTGAATATTAATGTTACATTAAGATGATTATCTTAAAGTTTTCAGGACTTTACCTTTTTTTAAGTTAACGTTATCCTTGATTTCTTTCTTTGTGTATATGAACTTGTTAATATAAGCGCCGATTTTCGAGAAGAAAATTCATTACATTAAGGTGTTAGCTTATATTCTAATACGAAACCAATTTTTATATATTTATATAAACCCAAGGTATATTTGCTTATGTTACGCAAACAATTAAAAATGTAAATTCTATTAACTTCTTATTTTTTGTGACTATTAAAAAAAGTACTTTGAAATCAGGATAACAAGTATTGGACGAATCTCGAATCTCTGCTTTGTCACAATCATTTGAGAGATAATCTCAAACATTCGTGATCTTCTGACAATTTGGTCCTCGGCATCCTAGGGGATATAGAATATTCACATCAGTGCTCAAATATGTTTGGCATTCAATTAATTGAGTATATTAAAGAACTATCTAACCTCTAAACTAAGCGCACTTCCTGATCAAGTACGATTAGTTACTTTATATAAGCGTGTAATTTTTCTGTACATTGTCATGTACACGTGTATTTTCACATATTATTTAATAATAAAAAACAATTTTATACGACTTTAAAAATATAACATAAAATTTAGAGTATGGTTCGTAAATGCCTCATGTACGTCTCTATATTTCCAGAATAGCGAATGCACAAATACTTTCACAGCTAAAATTCCAGTGATAGCGATATCGGGAATATGCGACGACAAGACGATAGGTGCTGCGCGTGTGAGAATAAGGATTTATGAATTTTTAAAAAGAAAAACAATAAGGTAATATTTCTTACAACAATAACTAATCTATTTCTATTACTGAAACACAAAATAACAAAAAAATAGCAATAATCAGAGATAAAAAGTTTAATTATTTATATTTATAATAAATAACATATTATACACATCGATCATAATTATATATGTATATGTTACAATTACAAAATAACATATGATTTTTTTTGATTCATGATTTATTGAGCCTGCATGTGTAAATGTATTTGAACCTTTAAGGGCCTTAAGTATTCTAGTCTGGAAAGTTTAAAAATATGATCTTTCTTTCATATTGCGATATATTCAAGAATATCTCCTTAATTTTTTTTTTTTTTTAAATTCGAATTATTTTAAAAGTTGTAGCCATTTTAGTGTCATGGCATATCGACCGGTTGAAACGGGACGAATCTAACAATAGGCACTTCACAGACTTCGACTACCTGAACATGTAAACCTTATTAGTTTTTTTTTTTTCATTGTGTTTTAGGTTTACAAAATCTGAAATTTTTATTTTGTTTGTGTTTGGTTTGAGTTAGTGTTATTTTAAATTTTATGGTATTACCGTCGAGAAACTTTAAAAATTCAATTTTTTTTTTACATGTTCTTATCATTTGGGGTATTGAGAAAGTTTTTGATAATCGGGAATAAAAATTGGCCCCAATCCTAAACAATACGCAGAGTATGGAGAGAACGAGCGTATACAAAGCATTATGGAAAATCGAGTTCTGTTTCTGATCAAATTCGACAACTTTTTTCTTACTAAAGATTAAGATGCTGTGAAATTTTGCACAAATATAGATTACTAAATAAAGCTTCAGATATAGCATTTTTTTTCATTTCATTTATTGTAATAAAAATTATTAAACAAGTATGCTTAATTAAAAAAATTAAAAAAACCCGACTGCGTAAAATACTCTTATTATAAACTAAAAAGAATAAAACAATTTACTAGCTTACATTTGATACCCATATTGCTACAGTAAGAAAAAAAAATCGCCATTTTAAAAATTTATATAGCCTACCGTCCAGCCGTTTGGGCTGTAGGGCGTGCCAAAGAAATGGACATACATACATACATACATACATACATACACTCGAAAAACATAACCCGCAGTCTGTCGCAGTCGGGTAAAAATAAAAAATGCAAAGTGTCAAATTTTATTTTTATTATTTTTTAACTACTTATCAAATTGTTTACAATAAACCATAATTATTTTATTCTTAATTCAATCAAAAAAGAAAAAAATATATAAAGATATACTTAAAATATGAAGTTTTACTATTTTAATTATTATTTTTAATTAACTCGAGAAATATGTGAAAGAAACAATTGCAAATGACATAAATTTAAAATATAATATTTTTGTTGTAAAATTGCATATTGTAGTCTAATATAATTATATGTTATATCTACCATATGCACTGTTTACTATATTATGCTGCATTATAATAATTTGTGAACATATGGATCTTAAATTAATTCGTTCACTTAAAAAAAATCTAGTCTCTTCATGAAGTTATTTCACATTTATTTTGTACGGTTTTCTAATGCTGATTATGAACGGATCTGAAGTATAAAGAACAGTATGAAATAATTATGTCCTCATTCATAGCTGAACAAGAGAATTTTCTGACATGAGGTGTGAGTTTTACAGAAAAATTAAAAGAGGCATTTTTATAGATAATTTCACGACAAACTATTTTTATAATGACTTCTATTGACCTTCGAGCAATAGGTCGCGAGATATTCGCGAAAAATTGATTTTCGTAACCTTTTGACCATTATAACTTTTTAATTCGGCATGATATCAATGTCCATTTTTCACATCTTCATTACAACGCCGTTTTAATCGTATATACCAAAATTCAGCTCACTGGGAATTTTTTCGCAGATTGGTGTTTAAAATGCCTAAAATGACTTGATTATATAAACTATCATGACTACGATTTAATAAAACTGAGTTAAACCGCGGTGAACCATTGGTTCGATCATTAAAAAATTAATCAACGAACTTTAATTGAAGTTAAAGTGCGGGATAATGAAAAGCGATTGATAAACTTTTTCATTATGTCTTTTTGAATTTCAATTTCGGTTCTCCAGTGCTTATATTCAATAAGTAACTACAATCACAGTTATTGATTTAGAGAGTTTCTTAGGAAACCTAATTAGGCAACAAGCATTAAATTGGAATAAAATAATAAGTATTGTTATTACAAAATAAAATGATTAAATATTATATCTTGTGTATGTTTATTAAGATACTTAAAGATTTACCTATTTTCTGTCCATGTGTACTAAGTATTTTCAAATGTGTTTAAAGAATAAATAAAAATTGGACTACTCTATAAAAACCTCAGCGTGGTAATAGATACAAAAAAAATTGATGGAACAAAAAGAAAAAAAAAGAAAAAATTAATAATGTCCACCGTTCATTAGTAGGGTAAAAATACAATTTTAATAATATATATACATACATTCTACATTCGAATCAATGAATAATGATTTATTTAAGATTCTTGAATAGACAACTGAAATATTATGTGTGTAACATAAACACATAATGACGTATCGTTACACATTGTAGCTTCGCGTAGCAGCTACGCGGTTACGAATGTTACGAGTATCTAGAATGTGATGTACTAGTCTAGTTAACATATGCCGTTTTGGTCATCTTTTTTCAGCAATCTCCGAAAATTATAACTGAGGTGTCATTCGATTCGGAATGGCATCTAATATATTATAAAGAAAAAAAAATTAAGTTCCGCTTGTAAAAGTTATTAACAGTTAACTAAAAAAGGGGTTTAGCTTTTATGCAAATATCTCAAAAACTAATTTTAAGATTTTTAAAATAAAAATAAAAATGTTAAAAAAGAAGAGGAAATTTCCTAAAAAAGTCTCAACGCCCAGAACTAAAACGGGTGTTCTGACTTGCGAAACCACGCCTACTTTGGATACTTTATTTATAAAAAAAATTTAACATATTAAATATGAAATTTAATAAATGAAAAAAAATCTGAGGCTTATTGGATAGATAAATGAACAATAATCCGCCTGAATATTTATATAATTTTATCATAATTTTTCAATTAGTTATTCAATTGTTAATTAATATTTTTTCTGCTTGAATATGAACATTGTAAGTGTGATAATTGTTAAACTATAAATTTGAGATTTTTTCCTTTCTTGGAGCAATTCTTGAAAGACTTCAGAATAAATCCCCATTGGGGAAAAATTAACACATAATTATTTTTCAGTTTTTTACAAAATAATTTATTTCGACGATTAATTGTATATGTATTATGTTTATTAATTGTATGTGTATAGTATATATATCCGATATAAAACAAAATATTTTTTTAAGGCTTATTTCAAAACCCAATTATTTACATTACAAATAAAAACGTTTTTATTTGTAAATATGTAATCACACTATTGCACCGCTACCGTCAAAACCGCTATACGTCAAAGACATCGATCTCTTAGGTATAGTATTACAACTATGCTATTAATGGCGTGGGAAAAATAATAGTTCTTATCAATAAACTACGCAGTGACTGTTCCAGTTAAGAACAATCCATGTTTATTCAATAGATGTCATTCTGTTGCGACACGTTTCTTTGTATAATATACGAGTAGTAGACGTTTTTAATTTATTCAATCCATTCATTAGTCGTTAAGAACAATGTGAGCTTTTCACAATTTCATAAGAACACCAAAAATAACATATCTGAATATATCCGTATAATAAAGCCGTATAATATATCTGTATAATATACATATCTACTTTCAGAAACGTTCTACGGTCTACGTTCAGAAATGGACATCTAATGTCTGATGTGATGACGATGATTTTTTTATTTCATGATGTTATGATTTCTACCCATGAAGATTGAAAAGAAAATCTTATAGCTCATTTTTAAATGCTTTACGATATATTTATTATTACGAGATAAAACGATTCGATCGCTTCCGGTATAATTAAATATGATCTGTTATTACGAGTGTTATTAAGATAATCTGACATGAATAATGCTGTTACTGTTACTGTTATTAGTTGAATTTAATATTATGTACTGGTCGGCAAAACGTAATAAAATTCTCGCTACTTATTTATTATGAATGTGTATAGGAAAAGAAAACGCTTTGCGTGCTTTCGTGTTTTTTATTGATATTATTATATATGATATGATGATTTACTTGTTTTGCAATGAAACGAGTAACACTGAATAACGGATATATATATATATATATATATATATATATATATATATATATATATATATATATATATATATATATAGATTGACTTTTGAATTACTATTAATATTTAAGGAGAATACTCGGTACATGATTCTCATTCGAATGACCAAATTTCCATTCCACAATTTAAATAAATGAAGTGTGGACACATTTCCAGTGATGTCGGCGGTGCGTACGGCGTGGTGTTGTACTGTGCCGCTTGCCAGCCGCAACCGCCATGGCTAATTCTAATTCCCGCTAATTTCATTCGATCGACGATTGATTAGTCGGGCGAGCCGCCGTAAGGTTTTTACGTCCGTCTTCACGCGCGCCCGTCTAACGATCGATCTTATCTCACGCCACTGGGCTTTTATTTTTAGCGGAAATAAGACGTCTCGTGTATGCTACAGAGTATGCAAACAGAGAGGATTTGATATTAGAAATCACCAGTATTTTCGTGTGAAATCGTGTGGAAAACAATATGCGTAAACGTGCCGAACCGTGTGTCATACGAGAACCCGTTCTCGTTCACTTTGAACATTTGTTAAGGTTACTGTAGTTATGTAGGTAAATAGGTAGTTTAATGATCGACAATCGTTGTAAATAAGTATGATTCCATTTTTAAATACACCAGAAATACCAAGATAGGTAAACAGTTCCTATTAATTTTTGTCCAAAGTTCACATCATTTACATAGTCAACAAATTTGTTGCTTAAACGGGTGAAATATCTTAGTATTTTTGCTTTTCCTAAGCCAGAATTAAAGTATGAAGGGGGGATTGGATCATGCTTGTTTATCAAAGGTAGCCTGCTACCCTGTTAACACGTGGCGACGTTTGGACGTAGGTAAACTACCGCGCGATAACTAAAGGTACACCTACATACCTGTTTTGTGTCGACGGCGCAGCTAAGGTGTCTAGACGACACATAATTAATTACATAACCGTTGGTTAACTTTACTTTGAAGTTTATTAATATTTATGTTATATGTAATTTTTTTTTGTCATATATGATCGTCAAATATCACGTACTCAAGTATCAATAGCATGCAAACAGTTAACCTGTATACAAAACAAAGAGGTTGTATTTATTACAAAAAAAAATAATAGAAAAACTAAATCTATGCTCTATTAAATACTAAATTATTAAAAAAAAAAAAACCTTATGTGTAATGTCAATTTCTACACCAAGTATAACATTATTATAAATTTCTTATACATGATAAATAATATTATTGTCTGGAAAATGTGGATTTAATATTCAAGGCCGACAAGGTAAGTAATTAATATTCATGGTTAGTAGCTACAATTTAACCAAATAAAATTCGAATATAATTTTTAATTGTTAGCGCAAATTCATGCTATTATTTGGTTCAAACCATTGCAGACGCAACATATTTAAGTACGTAGCTTACATTTTACAAATTTAATTTTTGCCTATTTTGTTTCTTACGAAATAATGCTTTATAAAAATAAAAACATATATTTGAAAGATTTTTACGATAAATTGGTGTAAAAATATTCTAAAATGCTAATCACCATCATCATCGTATAAGCCATAAGATGTCCACTGCTGAATGTAGGTCACCCCCACCGACTTCCAGAGCGATCGATTCAAAGCAGCTTCCATCCAACGGCTTCCAGCGACTCTCTTTAATTCGTCTGTCCATATCGCGGACGGACGTCCAACGCTGTGCTTTCCGGTACGTGGTCTCTACTCGAGAACCTTTCTGCTCCATCGGCCGTCAGTTCTACGAGCAATTTGCCCTGCCCACCGCCACTTCAGCTTGCAAATCTGTTGGGCTATGTCGGCAACCTATGTTCATGTGCGAATCTGATTCGATTTCACAAAGAATAACAATCATAGTCCTCTCAATAAAATTCGACACAAGAGCGATTTCTCGCATTCGCTACGTAATAATATCCCACCAGTCTCGGTACGTCCATTTTTTTCGGGAGCTATCGTGACCACCTCGTGAAAAAACCACCCAGACGTCCACGTAGATTATTTTCAGTTTTTTTTTAATAGCTAAATAAAATTGTTTTTTACAGAATAAGAGATAGATTTTAAAACTGTTTTCTTAAAATATATCTACCCATCTTATCGTATAAGTTGGTTGTTATAGAAGCAGTTTAAGAGCATAAAATTACTTGACTTTGAAGTGCCGAGAATAAAGCACAACCTCTACCGCTTCAGGGTATGAGGCATGCAATAAAGGACAACTGTTATAGACAGACCATCGAACTTAGATGTCATCAGTAGTGTTTGAAGATGACGACATTTACACCACATGATCGAGACGGAATTTGAATAATTCATAATACTTACTATTACTAATCTACGCCATGCGTTTGAAGATAGGGTTACCATCAATTACTTTTCTACTTTTATTGTTAAATATAAGTAATACTTCATAAGAAAAATTTACATTACGTATTATGTGTCGATGGGGGAGGCCTACGTTCAACAGTGGACATCCAACGGCTGATATGATGATTATGTGTGTAATGTAATAATAAATAAATTACTAACAATATTTGGGTATTTAAATTATATTTTAAATGTTTGTGTTGTTCTTGGTTAAGGGTTAACCTAAAATAGCTACTATTTCTACGGTCTTCGAAATTCTATTGAGGTTGTAACCTCAAATACACCGATAAAACTCCTTCGTGTAATCCTAATTAATAATAATAATAAAATGTCAATATCGAAACAATGTGTGAGAGTGTTGTTGAAAATTCAGGAACATCAATTCGGAATCGTGGACGAGAATTGCGAATTTCAAGAAGCTTGCAAAATTTCTTTTAACTTAACAATTAAATCCTAATAACCATGCACAACGAAGGAAGTTGGTTGGTTGAATCATCAAGTGGATACTGATTTTTTGAGCAAAATTATTTTAAGCGATAAAACACATTGGGGGTTCGGAGAATCCACATGTGATTTTCGAAAAACAAATACACCCACAATGGGATTTTGGGCTGGAGACATCATTGGACCACACTTTTTTGAAAATGTGATTGTGTGTTGTTCATTCTCGACATCGCGACATGATAACATAGTTTTTTTTATGTGGCCAACATATGGTTTCCACAGGATGGTGCCACATGTCTTACAGCCCGTGAAGTAATTCAATTACTGCATTAGATATTTTTAGGTCCTTTACTTTGTCGTTTCGGTCATTTAAATTGGCCCCCTATATTTGTGATTTATTACTATTAGATTTCTTTTTATGGGATTATTTTAAGTCAAAGGTGTATGTCAATAAGCCCATATCCACCCGTGCCGTAAAAGAGGAAATTAAATGCTCCATTAAAATAATTCAACCACTTTTCTGCAAAATGGTCATGGAAAATTTCGACAAAAGAGTGAGTTTACGCCAGGAATGTCGTGGAAGCCATTTGCCTGATGTATTTTTCCATAAATAACCCTATAATCAAATTCTAAAAACTACAATAAAAAATTATAAACTCTGTTTTCTGTTAAGTTTCAATCTTGTGTAAGTTTTGTGACACCCGATAATTCTCTGGTTGAAAAGATGCCAAATTGTTCTTATAAATTATTATTTAAAGTCATTGAGTGATTCAAATTATCAATAAAATATTACATTAATATTTTATCTAAGTCAAATCTAAAGGTAGCATTCGGATCGAGGCGGCCGCGACTCGGCGGCCGCGACCAACTGCCGCGACCTACTGTCGCGGCCGGCGTCGTACGCAGGCCACGCCCCCCGGCCGCGCTGCACAGTCGCGTGCATCGGAAAGCGTTGCATACAAATGCATACAAAGCGGTACGGCACTGCCAGGGCCGCGACCGCCGAGTCGCGGCTGCCAGGTCGCGGCCGCCTCGATCCGAATGCTACCTTAACGCACGTCGAAGATGTGCAGAGATCTACACTTTTGTTAAACATAAACAATGGAGTGTGTTTCTTGTCTATAATAATATTTCTTTACATCGCTTTGCGAGTTAGCTCTACTTAAATTTATAAAATTACATTCTATATTTCTTGAATTTTAATTGGTTTTCTTTTTATTTACTTCATTTTTACTACACAGTAATTTAGATATGAATCTAAACGTAAAAATAAGAGTGACAATTAATAACAATAAAGCAATAACTACTGTTGATAGTACAATTAAAATCAATCTCAATTCAAAATATTCAGCAAAAGATATATTAGCTGATGGTGCACGAAGTTGTTTTGCTCCACCATGTCTTATAACATATTCAATCCACCATATCGCTCTTTCTAACGGTGTCTCTGGCTGATCACGCATAATGTCACGAAGCTTGATAACGTTTCGACGATAACTAAAATCAGAAAAAAAAAAAGTATTTATTTTATTCTTATCAAAATATTATTTTTTGTGGCTTAAACTGCGTTGACTTTTGATAGGTAAGAAATTAGCTTTGCTTTTACTAACTACTTAAGAAGGATGTTTTGAAATAATTTCTTCAAAAATAGGCAATCACATTACACACTGATTAGTAATTTCTGGAATCATTGGGATAAAAAAGTAACAGAAATACTTTTTTCAATATAATTAATATCTACAAAATCCAGACGTTTTCACAAAAGAGTTTTGATGCGTTTGGTTTTGGTGTAACTTTGGTATATAGAATTTATTTTTGCCAATTTTCTATTTTTTTTTTTTGTTATTTTAATGAAATGAAATGAAAATATTTATTTCGTCATAAGGTGATTTTACACACTTAACGAATGTCAAAAAAAAATTCATTTAAAACAAATACGTCAAATGATTACAAGTTAATGTCTCGGTAGACATAACATTACTATTATATCATCGGCTTTATTAAATGTTACAATAAAAACTTAATCTAATGTCCCTAGTGTTGGCCGAGAGGAAAAAAGCCGGAGGAAAAAAACTCTCGGTACTCTTTTAAATAATTAAGCGTCATACAAAATAAATGAATAATGCACAGTATGACCATGAAATGATTAGGACAAACACGAGACAGCCAATCGTATATGCCGAAATCACCACATGCCACCTGCTCACAAAATTGTATAACTATATCTAATGACAAATTACATATTGATAGCCTGGCCGAGTTATATTCAATCCCATGCCTTTTTATCATTTAGAAATTCATTTATGTCATAATAATCTTTTCGACACAAAGTTTGCTTAATAGTTTTTTTAAACTTCTGTAAAGGCAGAGATTGGACCGCAACCGGTATTTTATTGTAAATTATAATAGACATTCCAATAAAGGAACGACTTTTTTTACTGAGCCGACATTTAGGTAGCGCTAGTTTGTGGCCGTTCCGGAGTGTTACATTATTCAAGGCATGATCACTACGGCTAACAAACAAATGCATCGCAACTTTGCATCGCAATATTCATAGATATATTGCGATGCGAAGGTCTGAATATTGATCTCTTTAAACTTTTCCCTCGGTGATTCTTTACTTTTCATTTTATATATGTAACGGATAGCCCTTTTCTGCAGAATGAAAATAGTAATCATATTCGCCGCATTGCCCCATAGCAAAATGCCATAGGACATTATACTATGGAAGTAGCTGAAATAAACTAATCTAGCTGTATCGACATCCGTTAGTAGACGTATCTTTTTAACCGCGTATGCTGCAGAACTCAGTTTATCCGCCAATCGACAGATATGGGGTCCCCACTGCAACTTTGAATCAATAGTGATTCCAAGAAAAACCGTTGAATTAACTAAATTCAGTTTATCACCATTGAGTTCTGGTTGCATATTGACTTGTCTTACATTAGGTGATGAAAATTTGATACAATTAGTTTTTTTACTATTAAGAAGTAAGTTATTTACACTAAACCAGTGTACTACTTTTGAGAGAGCATTGTTTACGTCGTAATAGTTTGTCTCTTGTCTATGTAATTTAAATATTAATGAAGTATCATCAGCAAACAATACAATCTCATGATTATTCTCCACTAAATATGGTAAGTCGTTGATGTATATTAAAAATAAGAACGGGCCTAAAATCGAGCCTTGTGGGACTCCCATCTGAACATGAGACCCAGACGACGTAATACCATTTACTTCAACCCTCTGAGTTCTGTGACTAAGGTAAGAACTCAGAAGTTTTAGCGCGGTATTTTTAATGCCATAGTGACTGAGTTTCCTGATTAAAGTCTCGTGTTGTACACAGTCGAATGCCTTAGATAAATCACAGAACACACCCAAAGCATCCCGTGACTCCTCCCAAGCATCGACTATCGAGGTAAAAAGCTTTACACCAGCATCTGTTGTAGAGCGTCCTCTAGTAAAACCGAATTGTTTGTTATGTAAAAGCTTATTTCTTGTAAAATGATTTAAAAGCTGACAGAGAATTACTTTTTCAAATAATTTACTACAGGCAGGTAGAATAGAAATAGGCCTGTAATTTGTCGGATCTTTAGGACATCCGGACTTAAACAAAGGTATAACTTTACTATGCTTCATAAGATCAGGAAACTCACCACTTAAAATACATTCATTAAATATAATTGCTAGGTGGGGTGCTATGATGTCAACAATTGTACCGATTATTTTAACAGAGATACCCCAGAGATCTGTAGTGTTATTAATATCTAAAGTTTTAAATATTTTGATTATCTCATTAGCGTCTATGGGTCTGAACGTAAAATCACCTTTGCAAGCATTTACATTTTGCTTTAGCAACGATTCAGCGACTTTGCCACTTTTTGATCTGATTTAATAGAGTAATTGTCAATTATCAATTCACTGACACCATTGCGATCTTTAACTCTTCCAGTTTCGGCATTTATGATGTTCCAAGTCATTTTAATTTAATTATTACTAAATTTAAACTTGTTTCTAATGAAAATCGACTTGGCTGCGGCACAAACAAGCTTAAATATTTTTGAGTAATTTCTAACATAGTTACAAAAAACAATATTTGTATTATATGATTTCTCGTGTAAGAGATCATATAACTTTTGCCTACTTCTATGAATTCCCGGAGTCGCCCAATCATTGAAAAACTTACAATACTTAGGAGAGATTTGTTTTGGTGTAAATACATTTTTAAACACTTTGTTTATGTGACTAAATAAGATTTCATATTTCTCGTTTACACTACCAACCAGTGGTATATCTATTAGATTTTTAATAGTGTTTCTAAATCTCTCCATACGTTTGATATTCACTGGAACGACCACTTTACTCTCACCAACCTGCTTTTTCTTATTGTAATTAAAACCAACTAATTGTCCACAATGATCAGAGGGTAATTTGTTTATAATAGTTGAGTAGGATGGAGTCCCATCTGTAAAGATGTTATCAATGCATGTGGCTGTAGAGTTAGTTATGCGGGTAGGCTCAAGAAAGAGGTTAGTAAGATTACAACATTTGAACAAAGATAAGAATCTTTTACTAAGTATATTTTTATCTAGTAAATTAATATTAAAGTCTCCACACACTATAATGTCTTTGTTACATTTAAAAATAGTACCTTAAATTAAAATTAAAAAACATTTATTTTAAAGTAATACAACAGAGTAATCGAAATAAAATGATATTGTATTCTAGTAGTTAATAGTTATTAGTAACAGGCTAGTTGTGGACGGATTCTACAACCTGTTTATAAAAAATTAAATTAAAAATTAAAAAATATTCAAAAATATGTTTTATGACCTCATCTAGCACTTACTATTAACTATCAAAATACTTCTTAATATTATTCAAAGACACTTATTATCCGTATTACTGACTATACTATTAGAAGTATTTAAATATCACAAATTCAAATAGTAAAAAAAATCTATTATACGAGTATTTGTCACAAACTAATCAACATAAATAGACTTTACCTTTCAACTGTTATAACAGTTTCTACGGCATGCTTAAATTGATCTTCCGTTAAAGTTCCAATATCGAGTTTCACACCGATGCCATGTTTGAGATATTTCTCAGCATTATACCATTGATCTCCTAACATTGGTATAGCAATAAGCGGTACACCCGCAGTGATAGCTTCATCCGTAGATTGGAGTCCAGCTTGTGTTACAAATAGCTTTATTTTAGGGTGTCCTGTAAAGTATTTCATATGGTTTAGGTTATTTAATTTCAGGCTTTAAATTAATTTCAGCATAAACATAATATGTATTAAATTAAAAAAAAACTCACTTAACAAATCTGATTGTGGTAACCATTTGGATAATTTAATGTTATCTGATTTTTCTGGCAGTTCGTCTTGGTCCCATTTCCACAAAACATCATATGGTAATTTGGATAACACTTTCACCATAATTTTAACTTTTTCGGTTGTAATCATTCCTGATAATACATTGGTACCAAAACTTACGTATATAACACCACGTTTAGATGAGTCTAAGTACGTTTTAAGATCCTGTTTATTAAAAATATATTATTTTTACAGAAATACACATACATATTAACCATATATGATTTTAATTTTTTTAAAAGATGCCAACTAACCTTTGGTAGCTCTTTTTCAGGTAATTGATGAACTCCACCCATAAACACAACACCTGGTGGTACAGGCTGATTATCTGCCCAGACTGAATGAATATTGAGGAGTAACATATGTACGTTGTTGTATAATTCTTTTAAAGCCGGAACATCTGATCCAAAGTTCTTTTTTAACATTTCATGTTCATCAAACTCGCTTAAGTAAACTGCGTATTCAATAGTATAATGATAGCGTAGAAGGTCAAACTTTTCCCAAAGAGTTAGATTGTACAACTTAATTTGAAAAGTAGATGGATACAAGATCGGGTGCGTCAGTGAACCCATTATGTCATGATTATTAAAGATAGCGCCAAGAGAACTGATCATAATGACTGGTGATTTAAATATATGAGAAAAAACAAGTGCAGGACGCACCATAGCCTCGATTAATATGAGATCAAATTTATTGTTCTTGTTTGTTATCAGTTCCTGAACCAATGGGGTTTGTATTTGAATTTGTAAAAGGTAAGAAAATAGTTTGGATCCTTCTCTCATTTCTTCAAACGTCATATATTTTTGTGTACCAGCCTTGTATTTAGCTTGAAAGACATTTTGCCACAATGTGTAAGATACGTCATGAACGTCAATTTCTTTTAGATTAGCTGGACCATTTCCTTTGGGAAACGCTGGATCAGGAGTAATCACTGTCACTTCATGACCCCTCTTAACAAGTTCCTGAGTGATTTCACGAAATACCACTTGATGACTAATGGAGGGTATTGGAAACACTCCTAGAATTTTTGCTGCTTGCGTTTTCATAAGTAAAAACGCCAAAATTAATATTGAAGTCTTATGATACATTTTGTTGCGACTACTTATTTGATATTGTAACAAGACTGAATGATTACATTAAGGTAAGTCCATTTATAAAATGTTTATCTATTGATAGATTTATTACAAAGATAGTATTGCATTTGAATAGTTTATTAAATGAAAAGTTATCTATTTTAATATAATAAATGAGAGTATTTGCTATAAAAAAGACATAGTATGTAGTGTTTAACTTCTTATCAATGATAATTACACGATAACGTAAATAAGTAAACGACAATCTACGTTAGTTAAACAATCAATTTTGATAACCTTGATAATTACTTCGCATTAATTCTCGGGACCTGACAACTCATACCGTCCTTATATACTTTACGAGAGTTATGATAGAAAAAAAAGGTAATTTAAATCTACAGAAAAAGCAATGGAAAAGATACCAGAGAAATTTAATATTAATAAGTATTTAAAAGCCAAAGCATATTACTTGCGCAGGAGTATGTAAATGATATACCTATGTCAGAGAGAGAAATGCTATTTTTAGAAATGAAATTTATAATAATCAGGATCATCATATTATCAAAAATATGTGATTACTTTTATCATGGTTGGTGTTCTAAATTAACTAAAGATTGTATACACTATGCTAAATTAAAAGTACAATTGTATGTTCAAGATAGATTTTTATTTTATTAAAACAGAATGATAATCAATACTATGTAACTCGTTGTGGCCGAACTGTCAAAACCTTAAAAAAAAATTGTAAATTTTATATGTTAGTTCATCATATTTGTATATGTTATATGTATATTTTGAGAGGAAGATGCTCAGTTTATCTTTTATCAATTTTATTGTCTTCATTTAATCTCTTATTATCTGCGTTCAAACTACATCTTTGATCTTGTCTGTGTATAATTATGTGGCTCGTGGCAGACCCTCTGTTTTCCGGCTCCGACTAATATGACAGTTTATCGGGTGTATTCTTCAAAAATATATTTAAAATAACAGAAAGTACACGAACTATGCTCATATTAAATTTCTAATAAAAGCAAGTTTTTTTTTGAATAATTTACGTCTATTCCTTATTCAGAAGTAAAATAATAACCTATACATAAAACAATGTCAATGATTTCATAAAATCGAACATTCCTTTAATATAAGATTAAAAAAACCGATATGGATAAAATCAGAACTAAATATCTATCTGCAATGAGTATTTAATTAGATTTATCAATATCGAATACAAATGGAAACAATTGCGTGGAGCTCTTTTTTGAGTTCCTTTTGTCATTGGTACGTTCGTGGTCCCCTTCTAATTGAAGATTTCTTCACTTTCATAGGAGCGCATGCGCACGTCATGCGTAAATGGAACTATGATGTGAAGGGGGCATGTTACTTTTGCAGGTAGCTTTTCTTTAGTAGGAGCGCATGCGAACATCATGTTCCATTTCCGCGCATGTTGAATCTATGACGTGCGCATGTGCTCCTATCAAAGTGAAGAAATCTTCAATTAGAAGAGTCCCGCGAACATACCCATTATTATAACATGTTTTATACACATAGTAAAATTGTAAATTTCACCTTTCTTGTATATTTTTTTTTAGAATTTTTGACAACATTTTTTTATTAGAGAAGAGTAGTTGAGTTAATACAATTAAATGTGATGAAAAATGGTAAATATCTATGTAAAATTGAAGAAAAAAAAAGTTAACGAAAACAGAAGAAAAATATGAAAATGTCGGATTACGTTTTATTTTTACGCAGAGTATAATAGCTTGAAATTCGACACTATAATAATAGATGGTGCTTATGATGGTTTCAGAATCACAGTTAATAAGAATATGAAAATGGTCTGTAAGATAAATATTAAAATTACAAAAAGACAAAGATAGTTATTTTTGGCTTTTTTTTTTACGTGATAACGTCTTGTAAATCGATGAACGCCGCCGCTGGCTACACGTACGAAAAAGCATGACTTATTGTCACGTTCCACGAAAGCCGTCTAAAATGTTGCAGTCAGTTAAACTTGCTTAAATTATTAATTCGTTAATTGAATTTTTAAATAATTACTATAATATACATATATTTTTACTTATAATAAAAATGTACCAATGTAATAATGTATGTTTTGCATTGAACCTACATTAAAGATGTTTTAAAAAAAAATTGTAGTGCTTTGTCTTCATAATCAACACTGAAACTAAAACTGTCTGTATGTATCTACCGGACTTAGAAGCAGACGACCGTGTGTGTATATTAAAAATATATATGATATTATTATTATATTATCTTGGCCGTGCACTATTAAATGGCTTTGAATGGAATTGGGCCTGACACTGGATTCTTTTTATACTGAAATTCAATACGGTTCTATTTGGAGAGGAGATGAAACTCAAGATGTATAATTGCGAATGAAGTCGCGGATACAGCTTGTATAAAATATTTCTACTCACTAAAAAAGAAAACATTGTTTGCAATTAAAGAAGTAAATAAAATAAAAATTAAATTTATTTCTTTATTAAAAACTTTTTTTATAAAAAAGACTTTTTTATAAAAAATTAAAAAAAAAACTATCTCACTATTTATGAACAGGAAAAAAATACATATATATTTGGTTAAAAAAAACAACTACGTGAATAATGTGAACCTAGTAAAGCCCTGAAACTCGAACCCCTAATCTAATTGTACGTAGACACATAATAGACAACAACCAATGCGGCTTTCTATTGTTAAACAATGTTGTCTGAATGCCGAGTAATTGTCCGTGGTTAATCCATAAGTATATTGAACTAAGCACTGTGTTTTTCATGTGTAACAAAATACAAATTATTTCAAGTTATTGTGTCAGGGCACCTTTATAAACTTGTACTTTTTTGTTTGTTTTTATTTTTTTATATTTTTTTTTTTTTTTTTTTTTTGTTAATATAAATCCAAATATTAATATTAAACTTATTTCTGTTAGTAAGTTAAACGTATAGCGGCCTAATTAAAAGGAATAAATGTATAATTTTACTGTTTCTAATAACGTAAAACCAAGTCGTGATTTTTTAAGTATAATATAAATTGCACTACACGTCTTTTCCAGTTTCACTCGCTATCACAATATCCCTATATTGTACCGCTACTATGTTTGAGTATGATGGCGAGTGTCCTTCCGTTCTGAATTACGTGGTTTTACAATGATTTTAGAATAATTTAAAAGTGTTTAAATTAAAACAAACTAAAAAATTTACACTCGTAATAGTAACATTGTAAAGATATAGGAGAATAAACCTGGTTTCGAATAAGCTGATATTTATATCTTTATGAGATCTCTTATAGGAGAGATCGTGGATGAAAGTAATTTTACATAAATGATTTGATTTTTTGTTTTTAGTACATATTTCTTATAAACTTTTATCACTGCCACTTAGAATTTTTATAAGTGATTATTACCATTCTTTTATTTCTATATTTAATGAAATAAATGTAAAATGTAATGTCAACAATAATTGCTTGGCACGCTGATCGGTCTACTACCACTTTATCAGGTTTATTGGCTATTATAAACCCGTCAATAACAATAGACAGATCCCAGTAGAACAAAGCATGACCATTTTCAACAATAATAACAGCTCACAGTAATCGGCTCCCAGTGGGATGAGAATCACGAATACAAAAGTTCAAATGACGAGAAATATCTGCATGGCTTATACAAATATATGTCGTGAGTGGGGATAGAGTACACGGCAGTTAGCACAACAGCTATCAGTTGTTGCCACTGCGCCCACCCGTTGTCAATAGTCAATAAATAATTATCAAAAATCAGGCGATAAATATATAAATGACATTTTCAAGTCAACTAAATAAATCAAATTATTTTGTTTTATACTATAATATACATATATACATACGAATTGTGGGCTTACTATAATTTAAACAAAACAAAAAAATGCGTTCTATATAATTAATAACTATAATAGGTTAAAAATATTCGTTAGGTACCCATATAAATTTTATGTGTTAGGTGTATATATTTTCCATTATTGCTCAGAATTTTATGGAAAATTTTCTTGTAAATACACGTCATTAGTTCACGAATGATTTTCTTGAAATAGCTTTTTTTTCAAGTAAACAAAATCGAAAATTCAAGTTCCATGCATTTATAAGCATTGATTGGTATTGGAGTAATTTATAACTAATGAATTCCAAAGAAACTATCGATAGTTCTCAAAAACCGATATCGGTAGGTTTAATTTTTATTAATTTTTATTTTTCATTAGGTAACTCTAATTTTAAATAATTACGGTGGTCTTACCTAGATTTCCGATGTAAGTGTGAAGCAAAGTTTTATATACGTTATTATTATACGAAAACGCTAGATTAAAAATTTGTATATCATAATATACTCACTTCACATATTCGATGTTTTTTTTAACAATTTGATGGCTTACTATTTAGAAATTATAGAATTACCAATGTTCATATTATGATGATAACATATTATCCAATGTATGTTATAACAACTTATTTTGTAAAACATCAAGTTATTAGTTATACCTAAGTAAACGCAACTGATAATTAATAATAAATCTTATATTAAATACAATGTTCGTTCGTTTTTAATGGTAATTTTTTGACTACTGTCCAAATCATTGCTAAATAAAGTGACCCTTAATATTAACTCAAAAATAAATTAGAGTCCATAAAATATAAATCAAGCGTTACATCTGTGTTTTACTGAAGACGTGACGTCAATTTTAACTTGAAAACGTAAAAATGAAATTCGAAAAAAATAAATATTTTCCTGAAAATTTTATACATCACACGTACAATTATTTATTAATATTTTTTTCTTAAAATTCCTATGAATAATTCTCATATACCACTTAATAAGTCGATGAAAGCAAAAGCGTTCATTTTGTTTAGTAATTGTATTATTTTACGAGGTTATGATAATATTTAAAAAAAAACCACCGGGTTGCACTCCGGGAGTGCCGGCAGAAGTTAAAACTTGAATATTAGGGTTGTGAATTTTTTATTTTTTGGAATTGTTAGGGAATAATTTTACACGAATTGCTTTATCAGTATAAAAGTACTATCATTTATGTGGTAAAATACAATATTAATTTATTGCGATATCGTACACAAACATGACAATTTATATTACATTAAAAATTTAACACTTCAGAGAAAGTCTATCTTATCTAAGAAAATTTATCTCTCAGAAAAATCAACTTTCATCCACAATTTCAACGACTCTTTCATCATTCATATATACGAAGTTGTTGGGTGAGGAACTGATTTTGTTCGAGCTGTACATTTTCTAAATTTTGAGAAGCCCTGCATCGCACAACATTCTCTTGGTATTCATTACTTCAATTTCTTTCTTTTCCTACGATAAAAAACAAAGGAATCATAAAATTAAATTATAACAATATGAATCATATACCTATAGTATTCAAAATTTAAATATTAAATTATTTGTTATTGCGTCCATTCTTTATAAATACTGTTAGTTAGCAGGGAAGAGGACATCAGGTACCAATTAAAAACACCAATTGCAAATTCATGCGACGTTTCGATCCTTTATTGGACCTTCTTCAGGCATCTACAAAATTTATTGTTATACATGAGTGAAAGGCCATACATACAATTTACAAAATATAGGCAATAAGTGAGGTGAACAAACTTTTTCTTTTCTCTTTACCTTTACATGTAGTGTCCAATTAAGTAAACTTACATTCCCAACTTTACTGAATACAGCTTTAATTTTGCTAACAATTCATATGAATGTTGTTGTACATTATAAAATACAGATCTAACTATGTTGTAGGTTCATTCAGCGGGGTCAAATTTTAATAATATAATACTTAAGAAATGAAAATAAGAATAATATTAACTAATAGCATAAAATACTTACTTTAGTTGTTTGTTTTGTAAAATAATAATTTAAAAAAAAAATTGTTTCTACAATAAATACAATAAATTTTGTTAGCATAGCTAAACGTTTATACAAATATTTATTACGGGTGGAAATTGAATACGCAATTGTAGGCAAAATAATCAATAACTCTATACCGTCCTAAAATATTAAATTGATTTATTTTACTGATTCACATACTTATGAAGTATGTGAATAAATCTAAGTTTTGAAAGTACCTTCTTAAAGTAAGAAGCCATTGGATAAACTCATCCCTTGGGTATTACAAATCATACGATGAATGAGTCTCAATTGAGACATTTAGAAGTCGTATTAACATACTCGATATTTTATTTTAACATTCTCAATACTCAGATAAATATCTTTAAAATATTTTTGGAAATTATCTCCCACTGTCGTCACGTACGTCAACACTGGACGGGAGAAAGTCAAATTGGTCCTACACTCACCTGAGACAGATCAATTGAGTAAAAATCTAAGATTCCAGGTTATCTAATATAAGCGTTATATCTATAAAAGTTCGTGTATTGTATTAAGAAGCTGTTCAGAGTGTTTCAGACTGACTTATTGAAAAAAACTTGGAATAAGGAAAGGTATACTAAAATTTATAATATTACATAACACATAATATACACACTTGTAGCGACATCTATCTCGCCACATATGAACTGACGCATCCTACATCGCAATATCGAAGTTTTCAAAGCGATTGAGAATATACACAAGAACTCGACAACGAACGTTAAGTGGCGCGTAGCCCACCAGACGCAACACCGTCTGGTCGAAGGATCCTTCCTTTTCAATGGCAGCCTCACTACGCCAAACTGGTGACCCCGACGTGATATGGTCACTACGCTAAACTGGTGACCCCGAGCAATGAACGTCAGCGCAGCCTTCGCAAATCTACGTCATCGTAACGTCATCATCACTTCCTCAAACTTTCGAGCAGCGAGTCATACAGCCAGCCAGCATCCACGGCTACTACGGGTATCCTGACTACTAGCATGCAGCGAACGTGCATTCCTGGTCATCGCCCACAGCCTTCGCAGCGACCTTGGCACAGCACTCTGCACTTCGGCCGGTCAGCAAGCAGAGACGCACTTCTCTCCTGGTCGACGCAGCAGCCAGCCACTACGCAGCACTGCACCACCCCGACTCACCGTGAACTATGCAGCATCTGGTTCCGACGCACTGGAACATTCCACTGGCCCGGCAAGCATCAACCTGCGACGACTCAACCTGCTATTCGACCTCCGGTCTCGGAGGGGGAGTGATGTAGCGACATCTATCTCGCCACATATGAACTGACGCATCCTACATCGCAATATCGAAGTTTTCAAAGCGATTGAGAATATATACAAGAACTCGACAACGAACGTTAAGTGGCGCGTAGCCCACCAGACGCAACACCGTCTGGTCGAAGGATCCTTCCTTTTCAATGGCACTCTCTAGCCAAACACTAATATGATCGTGGGTAACTTTTAACGTAAGTATAGAAAAACAATTAAAAAAATGATAAATCATAATTTCGAGCGTATAACATTTATAACATACAAGTATTCAAAACTGCGAGATGTTCTCTGACCAGCAGCCAAGCCAATCATTAAAATCCATGACAATAGAATAACGTAAGCTCAGAAATTCACGGCCATTTATTGCTTCCTCAACGCATTTACTTTCAATTTTTATGGAATAAATTGGATTGACCCAACAATTGTGAAAATACGAGTACATATAAGAATCGCATGATATAATCGCGTAATGATATGACATCATTATTACATTTCCTATAGCTATACTCTAGAGTTTACGTCTTAAACATAAAAACAAGTTTGTTTCCATTAATAAATAATAAATAAATAAACTTCATTGGTCCCAAAACAGATACAAAAAAAACATCAATACCCCGACCAATTTATATTTGTATAGCCTATAGGGTTTTTTATAGATAAATGAGCCTATACAAACATTTGACATGCATAGCGATTAAACCCACGATCGTTAGTGCAACGACAAGTCACTGTTACCAATGTGTCATACGAAGTCTGAATTAATGAAGGTCCTAACAATAAAATATACGCAATCTATTTTTTTTTCTGTATCTATCATACATCATATCATTACCTTTAGAAAAAAATGACGAAAAACCATTTTTTTTAGAAATTTAAAAAATACAATATTGTACACATTTACGATGGAAAACTTGAAAAATGGTTCTTTCCAGAAAATTATAGTACAGATCATGGTACGTGTAGAATGGGAGCAGGAATGTTCACATTATTTCCCTGATGAATTTCAATTCCGATTCTATGAGTAGTAACTTCTGACATTATACTTGATCCGACGAGGAAAAAAGTCGTTTCCCTGTTTTATCACAAATATATTGAAAACTAAAAATTTTATAACTTAAAAATATTTACTTATATAAAGCATTTATTGTGAATGAATTAATAGTAAACAATAAAACGTTTTCGTACTAAAGCAGTCATTAATAACAGTATGGGTATAATTCTCTGCCAAAGTTTGAGGTCAATCTTATTAATCCTGTTATTAAAACAATTAGGACCAGGGGCGTGTAGCTGCGACCCCATTAACAGTATGTAGCTCCTGAGATATAGGAAGCTAAATGTACGCTTGGAAAAATTATAACTTTTGGGATTTACCGCAGTTAGATAAAAAAGCCTTCGACAAACACATTTTTATGGTTTTCAACAAGGGTGAGGTATTATTATGCGCAGTAAAATTTTTAATAGATTATAATATGAATGGACTTGTTCAAAATATTAATTGCATATTTTGATTTTCCATGAGTTTGTTTGAGAATTTTTTTTTCAATTGAACTTTAAATGGTATTTACAGATTTTTTTTATCATAAGATTGATGGAGTTCTTTTTATTAAATTATGATAATATTATTAACCGGTTAAATATTACAGTTAGTTCTTACGGTTACGGAAAAATATAAATTTTTTACAAAGTTAACGAAAGAAGGTAAGCCTTGTGGCTTAGATTTTAGATTTAGATTTTCTATTGATCAAAAGGTATCTTAGTTGGCTATTGCGGAAAATACTCTTTTCATACCGACCTTAAAACGTTCAGTCTATTCATTGTAATCGCTTATAGTACACCGGAGATGGCAGTATTAAAATTTACTAATATTGACCGGGTAAAGCATAAAATGTATAAAAAACGATAAACGATAAAACGATAAGAAATATAATAAAAGTAAAACACAAAAGTGTCAGGAAGTAATAATCTTTTACCTTTTAGTTGTGTAATACTGGTGTTATAGCGTTTGAAAATAAGCTTTATAGTGTCCAACTAAAAAGCAAGTAAAGACTTCTGTATATTTGAGTACTCCAAAACAATATTGAACGTTGCCAAGATTGGTCAGTGGATAGAAAAAATGGACTTTAAACGAAAGGTCGCATGTTGAATTTCGGGTTATCATCGTTGATAATTCAAGTATTAAAGGCTCTAGCCTAGTATAAAAGGAGGAATAGATCCCGGTCAATTTATTTACATAACAGTATTTTGTTAAAATTTTTATGAACATACGAATTTATAAAATAGTTTTGAAAACTACATACTACTGCATCCTATGTGTTTCTCAATTTATGGAGGTTCTTTCTGGGATGTGATTATGATTTTACCAAATTAATAAACTTTACACCTATTTTAAGTGATTTTATAAGACACATTGCAAAAATAACATTTCGTGTAAGCAAAATTGCTTCTTTTTCTTTCTAAGGAAGTTTATGGCAATGCGCTGTTATTCCGAATATCACCGAATATCAATTTAATCGTCTAACGTAAAATAATAATAAGTATGAAATGCAAATAATCATGCACAAATGAAATAAACATGTTAGATGACACGTGACTATGCCATAGCGTTGTACTTCGAACGCGACCTTTGACTCTTGTTCTAATTCTAACATAATTATGTTGTTAGTTGTTACTAGAACGGTACACGTGAGCAGGAAGTATCGCGAATCTGGTAGTGGTTTTCATTTTCACTTATCAGCATCGTATGAGGTCATTATGTCACGTGTCATTATTATCATCAATACCAAGCACATCAGCTTGATAATGATGACTCGTAACATCGCATCCATTTATACCTATCCTACTATGTAATAATAATAATTAGAGACCGGATTATATGAAACAAAAAAAGTTTGATATATGCATGAAATATGCACAAAAACTTGCAGAATATGCAATATTAAATAATAAGTTTTAAGAACAAAATAAAATAAAACTAAGTTTTAATTTTTTATTCCAAAATCAGCATACTATAATTTGTAAATTATCCATTGATATATGATCATAGGTACAGTAACATTTTGATATTTTTGTAAACATAAGCAATCAAGTATTGTTCCAAATGTTCAGTGGTAAGATTGTGTCTTCGATCATTCAAAATATTTTTATAACTGGAAAACGATCGCTCCACATCCACTAAGGTAACTGGGCAGAATTTGAACTTCAGCGTGAAAAAAATTTGAAGAAAAAAGATTCGAAGGAAGAAACAGAAGGAGAAAAAGAGATCGTGAGAATCAAAGGGCATATTATCAACAAATGAACAATTATCTTGAACAAAATCAAATTGTGGTAGTTCGTTCTTCCTAAAACATTACGGACTGTCGGTAGCATTACATTCTTAAGCACCTCGATATAACTTACAGCAGTCGCTCGAGGTGGTAGAGATCACAATTCTTCTACACGACCCGCACTCATCCAGCCCCAAATATTTACGGAAATTCGACCTGATTCTCTATTTGGGATTACATGATCATCTCTATACCGTGTTGAATTATATCGCCAAAGGTGAAGACGTTCATTCTGACTGGTTTTTGGTTTTTTCATCACAAAAAACTGTATTAGACAAATCAAAATCTAAGTGCTCTCTGTCGAAGTTCAGACGAGCAAGTCTGTGAGCATCCGTCAAATATATTTTTTGGCGTAATGCCTGTGGTGCAACTCCATGTAATATAGATGATTCCTTATTGTTTAAGCACTCACATCGAACATCTCCGCAAAATGTTTTGTCGGCCTAAAACCATTGATTTCATATTCCCGCCTCACGAATCCTCTATCGTTATTGGAGAGTGCAGGCCAGCGACCACTTCTTCTGCGATCCAATAAAATTCCCTCCTCTCCTTCACGACGAATCCAAAACTGAACACAACGTCTCATCGTCTCTTTGCGATATCGTGCTGATACTGCATCCCTCATTAAATTGGGTAATTATTTGTGCCCTTTCGTCAATGGTCAAGTTGGCAGGCATTGAAGATGATATTTATGTATATGCAGTTGAGTGAAAAATAACACGGAAAATATATCGATTTTAGAGGAAAATAATAATAGAAATTACTTAAATATATTTGACAAAATGTCAATTGTTAGTTTTCTTTATCAAATGGAATATGGTTGTCTATTTAAATAGTTCTTATTAGTTTTGTTTGGAAATATTTCAATTTCTTTGTAGAAATTAATTTCCTTTTGTTTTATTTTATTTGAAATAAAGTTTAAAATGTCATGTGTAATAATGACGTATGAATAATTATTCAATTATAATAGGTTTACACATAACGAACCTTGTTGTAGTTTTCGATGACAAGGAAACTAAATCAAAACTGGTACACCACTTTCTTGGCCGACCGTACCTACTTACATATGAGAAATTTGAGGACCTTTTTACTAATATTTAAGGCCTGGAACTCTTTTGAAAAGTTTTTGTACGATATTTAACAAAAAATCATGTATGTGACAATTCATTTTTAGCATTATAGGAGAAATTTGCTCATCAGTAGGACTTTTACTGGATGCTTCAGTTCGGTTTAGTTCATTCGAAATTGATTTTTTTCCTGAAAATCTTTAGAATATTAATCACGAATAAAGTGAACGTTTTCTCCTAAATCTAAAATTCCTCTCAATTTACTTTAAATCTCTAAATCCTTCAATCAAAAGTTTCAAAATGTATAAACGTTCAAATAAGGTTTTTAATCGACTTCAGAAACGGGAGGAGGTTACGCGATTATTCTTTTTTTAACTAGTAGATAATACTTCAGAGGACGTCCCATAGAATTTTTATTGAAATCAATTTAGCGTTTATTAAGGAAAATCGAAAAAAAAATCAAAAGTTGCACATATGGGTATAATACTGAAGTCGGTTTTTGTTTTTTAAGCCTTAAATTATTAAGCCTAATATATATATATATATAAAGTAAAACATAAATCGAACCCCGACAATGACACTTCCAGTCCTGCTAACATTTTGTGCAGAACATTTGTTGTCTCGTAATGTAATTCTTATAATGTATTATTTTATATTGCATTGTGATGTATTACTAACATAATTGGTTTCGTTTTCGTTAATGGAATTTCTCATTTAAGGAAAACTCTTTTGAGAAGCAAACAAACTTTAACCTTGTAACTGTCCCACAACTGGGTAAAGGACTCTTGTTTATACAGTAAAAGGGTTAGAGTTTAATCCACTACGCTGCTGCATAGCGGTTTGACGGATAATTGGTATCTATGATAATAACAGGTACCGATGGCTTTACGTGCTCTCCAAGACACGGTAAACTATATATTTATAACATTTTATTGTAATATATACATAGGATATATAAACAATATATATTGCAAACTAATGACATGTTATTTTGACGCTTTTGTTCTATAAATTTGCATAAATATGTTGTATTATTCATTGTTTAGCTTAAATAAATACTTAGAAAATATCAGCTACCGATACAATATCGCGTAGACCATAATTTTCCACATTTTAAAACCGGGCGGAACGCTAGTTTATAATTAACGACAAAACTTTGATAAAATCTTGAAATCTAAGAAACAGCAGTAAACGGGTACTTATGCTATTATAAATTTTATTTCAAAGCATTTTATTGATTACCCACTTCAAGTAATTTTATCTTAAAGTTACATAATGTTTGTTTTATTTGTTGTTTTATTTTATTACCTTCTAAATAAGATATCACGAAGCTTATTTTATGAAGTATATCAAACGATAAAAGTGTATCATATAATAAATTAAATGAATAAATATTAAATTTTTTATTCTTACTTATGAAGAAAATTAAAATTTAAGTACATTGTGGCGATGTACATGTTGAAACAAAATATTAGAATAATTTTTTTTTTTTTACAAAAGTAAACAAATACTTTAATCTTAATAATCTTTGTGACATTAAACTTTCATGACGGTGCGGTGGTGCATTTTTTATGTCATTAAATGATGCATCGAGTGCAGTAACTATTTTATATTTCGATATATTTTACATTTCATATATTTTATATCTCCTTTTTTTTTAAAATGACAAAGTCGCAGAAAATGAAATTGTGCCTTATTTTTTATTTTAGCTCTAGTGGAAGTCAAATTAAAATAAACGACGGAAACTCTATTACTTGCTATCATCGTGGGCCATATTCTCGGATCCCAAGGCCATTATAGGCGATGTTAAAATCGGTACAATCCATTACAAATCTAGTGCAATCGAATTAAAATCATAGAAATTGTACTTTTTATACCTACACTTAGTGTTGACTTTGTATATGTGCATACATCATCGTTTATTAAACACTAGCTTCTGCCCGCGGCTTCACCCGCGTGGATGTCGGTTATCGCTGTCAAAAAAAAGTATCTTATGTTACTTCTAATACCTCCAAAAATATGTGTACAAAGTTTCAAGATGATCGATTAAGTAGTTTTGCGTGAAAACGTAACAAACAAACTTACATTTCACATTCATAATATTAGGGATTAATAAACTTTGGTATGTGCCTGATGTGCTATTAATTATTTCAGCCTTATGACACAGCACACACACACACACACACACACACATATATATATATATATATATATATATATATATATATATATATATAACACATTAAATCATGATATTAACGGAATTGACCAAATCACACGTTATAAAAACTAAAAATTTAAAAAGGTATTTTATTTTACAATATTTTTTACATACAGAAATCATAATTTCCAGCTATCAAAAATAATTATAGTTTTACATTTTAAGTAATCTATACAAAAACAATACTTTTACACAAAATATAATAAATTTAAAATTATAATATAAAATAGTTACATTTACAATAATCATTTTTGTTTATTTGCAATAAAACAATACACTTAGTGAAAAAATCTTTTATTTTAGTTCCATTATCAAACCATTTTCATTATTTAAGATATTCGCGAGAAAAATTCTTATAAGTAATATCTTTAATTTTACACTGGCTTCAACACTTTAAACTCTTTACTTCGTTCACAATGAAGAACCTTGACTCGCTTGAAAGTAGGCTTGAGTGATAAATCGTCGTTTCAGAGCTGAAGTCTATTATGTCACAAAATATGACATATAAGTATGAAGAAGTATTTCTGTAAGTCGCAACATTGTATTTCTATAATATCGCGACCAACAATATATTTTTACGTCTTAAGTGAGAAAACTGAGTTAGATGAATGAGCTACAGAAAATAGATACATGTGTCATATTTTGAGTATTAATGTAGGAATGGCAGACAGTAGATGTCCTTACTAGAAAAAGCACTCAATTTCTCAGGAGAAGTATTGTACTGTAATCCAGTATTGTTGCTGTTACAGTGTGTATTCGTGGATAGCTGTATGTGGATTTGTGGATGTATTTATTGTTTTTTAAGGGGTTTGCCAGTTGATAAAAGTGCATTATAACACTGCAAACTTTTCATTACATATAAAACAAATCTCCCTTCTTCTTCATATAAACAAAACAATCTTCACTTATCTCCGTACCGTGCCTCGGAGAGCACGTAAAGCCGTCGGTCCCGGTCGTTATCATAGACACCTGATAACGATCGTTACTCGTGTTAGGAAAATTATCCGCCAACCCGCAGTGAAGCAGCATGGTGGATTAAGCTCCAACCCTTCTTCTATATGGAGAACGACAGGCTGATACAAAACAAATCTTCAAAAGATTGACTTGCGATGTTGTGTCTCAAACGAGAGACCGAAAACCTACGTTCAACTCCACTGTAATGAAATTATTATGATAATATAAAAAAATACATTTGTGTACAAATATAATATAACATCTGTAGCACGTAGATTACATGAATACGGTAACGAAATATATCCTAATCTAAATATATATAATAAATCATCCATAAAAACAATAAAAAATTAATCAAACAAAAGAAGTCATAAACGTGACCAAAAAAAAAAATCAGGCATTTTAAAATGAACAGTCTTTATATTCAATAGCAATATACAGACTGGTTGTTTTTTTTTTTCTTTTTTATAATTTGTAATAAAATCAGAAAGAAAATATATATAATAAATCATCCATAAAAACAATAAAAAATTAATCAAACAAAAGAAGTCATAAACGTGACCAAAAAAAAAAATCAGGCATTTTAAAATGAACAGTCTTTATATTCAATAGCAATATACAGACTGGTTGTTTTTTTTTTTCTTTTTTATAATTTGTAATAAAAAAGAAGAAGACCTAATTTAAAAAAATAAACTGCAATATTTTAAGACACAATGCTCGTTATTATTTAAAAGACAGAAAAGAAACTTTAGAGGTAGGCTGAGATAACTCGACGGAAAAATGGTAACGAGATTACGGTTAATCTAATTTTCACAACAAGTTACAATAAGGAAACTGTGGTTCATTGTTCGATGGTCTCCCCAATCTTAGGGTTGTTAATTATTTAAGGAGACGTATTGGATTTATTATTTTCGCATTTTTGTATAATTCTGAATAATAATTATAACATTTAATTTTTTCTGCACTTGATTGATTATTTTATTTTTATAAAACAAAATAATAATTCCTTTAGGTTAATATGTCATGGAGCATAGATATTTTATATACAGTCATGTATGCGGATAATGAGGAAGGTCTACGTTCAGCAGTGGACATCAAATAGCTGAAATGATGATGTGGATAAGTTGGTTCGATATCGATTTCGGGTTCCGATTCGGGAAAAGGGATTTGTTCAGTACAGAATATTTATAAACTGTTATAAGCATAGCTGTTTACTCTTATTTATCTGTTATCATCTTTCAGATCAGGTGCGAGGATTTACGGATGCCTGTTTTAGTTGTATGTTATACTTACTTACAAAAGAAACATTTTATGTGTTGTTGCTTTAAATAAAACATACCTGAACCCTGACAAAGTTGACCGTATCTTCGGCAATCCCCAATTATTATCTCTTTCGGATGTAAATTTATGATTGCACCCACCAGGAGTACTAAGTAAACTTTAATTTAGATTGTAAAGTAATACTGATATTGTCTTTGCAAAAATACTATCCTATTTTATTTTTTTTGATCATACCTCAAGAGTGTTTTCTCTATCAGCTTGGAGGCGAGGAGACGAAGCAGATTTTGCTTGCCGTAAATTTTAATACCGTACTACAGAGAGGTCGCTTTGCCCGCAGCACCGAAAATCTTGAAAAACCTAAATTAATTAAGCATTTCGTTGTGTGTATTAGCATTAACCTTTATATGTATAAATATTAAATACTAGCGGCCCGCTCCGGCTTCGCACGGGTATTTAACTAAAATTTCAAAAAATATAAATTTATATTTTTTATCACCTACACCTGCGTCAATACTGGAAAATATTTTATAAGCGACGGATTGGTTGTCAAACATGTGTCAAAATAAATTTTAATTTAAATCAAAATCACTATGGAGTATTTACATCAAAATTATTTTCTCCCCCCTTTTAACATCGTTAGAGGATGAATTTCGATAAAATACGAAACACGTCTTCAACCAATTCTGTTAAAGAATATTTATGCGAAATTTGAAGTAGATTGGACCAAGGAATCATGTTGTCCCATACCAACTTTGCCCCCCTTTTTCAACCCCTTAGAGGTAGAATTTCGTAAAATCCGTTCTTAGCTGACCTCTACTCGGTAAAAGGAATATTCCTACCAAATTTCAAGTCTCTGCGCCTTATAGTTTCAGAGATATCGTGATGAGTCAATGTATACGTGGAAATCTCTTATATATATATAGATTTATTCTGATCTGTTTGTTGTATTATTGTATTATCAATTCTTCAATTTGAACAGTTTATTTCAAAATTTATTTATTTTCCTTACATGTATGTATGTCGGTCACAGAATTTTATATATTATATACTCGTATGCACCAAATTTCAAATGAATTAGTCAACTAGATTCCAGCTGAAATCGGCTGTAACAGACGGAAACACAAAAAAATTAAAATAAAACATTCTGCGTACTTACTATCTGATATAAAACTTTAATATCATCTAAATAAATAATACAATAAAGATAAAAAATATGCCAAAACTTTGTTATTAAACTTTCATATAAATGTTTTCATTCGCAATCACAAAATGAAATCTGTTGTGATTTATCTCAATCTGTCCTTAACTCCCTATTGTTCCAGAAAACTTACTCCACTTATATCTTATTCTATCACCGAATCGTTTCTAAGACAATTACACTGTTCGAAATTACTACATACTATTACAATTTTTAAATATTCCATGGTCAGTCGTTTTATCTTATTTAGGTGATAAACACCTTACATACTATCACATACAATGCAGGTGTTCTATCTAGAACACTCATATCACAATCGATAACACTTCGAGTTCAGCATTAAAATTCCAATCCTACCTCTTCATGTACAAACTATAATATGAATTATGTTGTAAGTTTTGTTTGTTATTCCAGCATTTTGTTTAGTTAATAAATTCTTTGTAAATTGCTAATAATTTTCTTCAGCAAATGTATTACTTGCGGTTATAGAATGATCGAAACTATACATTTAGGTTACGCCTCATAGTTTGTAATTAATTTTCTACACAAAACAACTATAATCAAGGAAATCGTTACGTCATAAATAAAAAAGGTATTTTAAATATTTCAATTTTGAAAGCTAACCATTGAAGATGTAATTGTCTGGTATATATTTTTCTCTTACAGATTACTACAAATTATATTAGAACTTGCTTTGTTGTAGACCTTTACAGATATATTTTTTGGGTGTGACGGGTCTGAGCTTATAAAAATATGTTTACATAAGAATTCAATTAATTGAGAATGTTTATACATACATGCAGAGCAATAATCATAAACTCTGGGAAATGTAGCCAGCGCGAGTATTATCTAGTGTTCATGTAAATCAATATACACAAATAAATACAAGTATTTTTACAAATTCGAAACTTAAGACTTAAAACTTCAAATACTAAAAATCTCCAATAGTGCTTATAAAAGAACAAAATACTTGTAGCAATTTTAATTAACATCCATTTTTAACATGATTTACATTAAAATAGATAACGGTTCCACTAACGAGACTACCACAGCAGACTGTGGTTTAACAATCCAATTAAATTAAATTATTTGATCTTAAAAAGTGTAATACATACCAATTGTTTACAAAAAAAGGCCACTTTATTTTATATCAACGATGATATTGATTACCACATTAAATTTATTTTTTTCATCACATGCCTATTATTTTTATAACTATCCTCAACCTTTTAAATATATAAATATATTTAAATCTATTTATTAACACGGACAGTAATGTTTAACTCATTTATTTGAAAATTGCTGACAGACATTCGTAAAGGTCAATTTAATATATTAATAATGTGTGTATATAAAAAACAAACTGCTTTTCTTATATAAATATCGGTTGCCAATTCATCCTATCTTTCGATTCGTTAAACATTGTTAGCTGAGTTGTTCCCTGCGAACTAAATTGAATTTTCGTTTACAAAGTTACAGTTATGAATATATGTAAATATAGAATTTGTTTCTTATAATATTATTACGTAAATTTATCACATTTTTTTAAAACGATTTACAACAAAAAAAAAAAATGATCGTTCCGAAAACGTTAAATTTCAATAAATTGGAAATTTTTTAGATGTTTAAAAATATGTATACTATATTATTTGAGTTTGAGTACTGAATTGAGGTAATGTACTTGTTTGTTTATAAGGTTAGCATGCATTATTGACATATACTTAAGTAAAATTTATTATATGACTAATTTAATTCTTATGTCGACTTCAATATATGTATATACGTAACACAATACGAGTATAACCATATCTAATAGAAGTATTATATTATTTTATATTAAATCAAATGAAATAATCAAAAGTTCTTTAAAGCAAAATATGCATTTTATTAATTCGACTTTGTTTTGTAATTCAAAAACACTTTAAGGGACGTTTATTGCGAAAGTCGGACTTAACTTCCACTACAGTAAAATTTAATTTTTGCACTTTCTTTCGTCCTTTATAGTGGGGACAAATTGAATTTCGTACATAAAGAAAAGCACGCCATCACACTTTTTAATGTTTTTATTGATTTCAGTAAATTAAAATGCATTTTTAAATATTTCATTCTACAATTCCGTGTACATATATGTATCTTATATTTCACAGAATTGGGTCAAATATGAAGTCAATTCTTATTAATATTTGATACTTTAGTATAAATATACACATACATACAATTTTTTTAATGGACCGTCTACTAATAAAACACAATAAATTTATCCTAATGTTTCAATGTGAATAAATATATTTTCGATTTACATTTAATATTTTGTGTTTGACATGTTTTAAGTTCTTGTTAATAAATAGTCTCGACTTCATTCAAAGTTCTTTGATAATCAGATTTCATTAAGACTCTCGAACTATATGCCGACGCTTCATCTATCACGCTTTTTATGTTACAATCTAATTTATTGGATGGAGATAATAATGAAGAGAAACCTAACAAGATCATAATTATATATTTATGTATAGTACGTTATTAAGTTAAAGTTAAATATATGTGCGCATATAATGTATGCACTATATTGCTGTAGCAATCATGAATATCATGTAGGTACATAACAATAAAATTAGCACTGGAACCAGACCATCGCCAAACTGAATAGAAATAAAAAAGTTTTTTATATCCATTTTAAAGATTCTATTTCCTAATATTTAATCGATGTAGTGATAGAGTGATCGCGGGTTATTTGTCCAGCGTACACGGATTGCGGGACTATGGTTTAGCGTCGTATTCTAAAATATTAAAATAATTCGATTTATATATATATATATATATATATATATATATGTATATATATATAATAATTTAAATTAAATATTGTTAAACTATAACTTTAAATAAACTCGATAAAATCCGTTTTTAGACTTTTAATTAAACAATATTTATCTTATATATAAAAATAAGTCGGGTTTTCCTTCCTGACGCTATAATTCCAGAACGCACGAACCGATTTCCACGGTTTTGCATTCGTTAGAAAGGTCTCGGGCTCCGTGAGCTTTATAGCAAACAAAATTAGGAAAAATTTCAACAGAAAAGCAGGAAAACAGGGAAAATCATTTTTCACATACAGCGCCATCTCTGATGCATGTACTACAAACCAATATGATTTTACAAAAAACGAAGCCATCTGGTGGCGAAACGGAGTTCGCCGGGTTTGCTAGTAGTTTAATATTTTTAAATTAAACTAAAAACAGTGTAATTTATTTTTAAATATTTTACGCTGAATTTTTACAATGAAGCTGCTAATATTATGTTAATACTATCCTTGCAACTTTTATAGTTATGCAGGTTAAAAAGTTTTTAGCATTCTTGCTGTCTTTTTCATCCAACTTTATAGGTGAAGTTTTTTGTTGCTGTAATGATAATTTTTATTCTAATACTATATATCGTTTGTCTGCTGATCTCATCATTCCTGAGTCGATCTCACAGAGAAATACCAAACATAGCCCTCTCCATTGCTCGCTGTGCGACTTGGAATCTGTTTAACAAGCCCATAGTCAGAGACCACGTCTCAGATCCGTATTTCATTACTATTAGCACACATTTGTTGAAAACTTTGACTTCAAGCACTAAGGTATGACAGATAAAAATACGTTTTTTAACTTCCCGAACGCTGCCCGCTAGCAAGCTGGATTCGACGATTAATCTCTCACTTGAAGTTGAGTCTACCTAGTGGGACCTTTTGTCTTAGGTAGATGTACTCGTCAACAACTTCGAGAGTAGAATTTCCAACTGATATCAGGGTGGGCACGACATGTACATTTGACATGATTTTTGTCTTGTCCATGTTCATTTTAAGGCCCGCTCTTTGATAAATCCTATCGAGGTCACTGAGTATAATTCTAAGGTCTGAATATTATGTATAAATGACTAAAACTTACTCATAAGATATACACACTAAATACAGTCGGTGACTATATTTAGTGTAAAAACAGGTGAAGGTTATGAGGTTAAGCTACAGACCAATTATTATATAGATAATTTATTGATCAATAATTATCTAAAAGAAATCCATATTTCCTTATTAATATTATCGAAGATTTTAAAACCTAGACAAAGATGCTTGGATACAAAAAATATGAGTGTTATATGATGGTGTGCCAATTAATTACGTTGATACAGCAAAAAATCTAGGTCTTCATTTAAGCGATGATTTGTCCTGGTCTAAACATATTAACGAAATTTCTAAAAAATTACATTTCTCAATTCAGTCCCTTAAAAATCTTCAATACTTCCTTCCGATTAAAACTAAAACTCTTCTTGCTCAATCGGTTTTACTTCCTCTTCTTGATTATGCCGATTCCTGTTACCAAGATGCTACTGAAGAACAATTAAATAAACTTGAGAGGCTACAAAATGTATGCATTCGATTCATTTTCGGACATCGCAAGTTTGATCACATCTCTAAGTTTAGAGCTAAACTTAAGTGGCTTCCTATTCGACTTCGCAGGGATACTCACATCCTTTGTCTCATTTATAATACCCTATTCAATCCATTGTCACCCAACTATCTACGCGAGCGTTTTAAATTTTTAGATCCTCCTGGTTCCTCATTTCGATCAAATGTTCAATTCCTCCTGCAAATTCCATCACACTCTTCCAAGTTTTACTCCTACTCGTATACCGTCCATGCAGCAAGGTTGTGGAATTAATTCGTTATCATCATCGATTCGCACCAGTAAATCTATGAATATCTTTAAAAAAAAGTTAAAAGAGCATTTTTTGTCCTGGACATAATATTTTATAGTATATAAATATGTATTTATATATTTAATTTTGTATTTAAGTAATAATTTATGTAATGTATATGTATGTTATATATTATGTCTAGTGTATACATATTGTATATGAATAAATATAGTATGTTCTACATTTTCTTCGCCCATAATTTTATTTGATAATGTAGTTCTATTTTCATTTAGTTTACTTTGGTTTTTTTGTGTGTAATTGTACGTCTACCTTATCTGATTTATGTCTAAGATGATTCCTTTTCGGGTGTGTTGCAAGAAATCTCTTATAGAGATATAAGCAAACCCTTTATACATTCATTTCAAGGACTTGCATCTTTTTTGTAATTTTCTGTACGTATAATAAAGAGTTAAATAAATAATGCCATCAAAAACATAACTTGTAAAAAGAAACCAAGTCTCGCAACTCACTTCTTCTTCCGTAAAAAGTTGTGAGATCCATGTAATACCAAGTCGGCTAATTTATTCAAACCCTACTTAAGGGTTCTTCTGTTTTAAGTTATTACGTTAGTAGCTAACCTAACAACATCGTATAGTGATCATATCAATATTAAAAATCTTTGATGTTTTAAATAAATAGACTGACTTGGCAATCGCACTAAACAATCTAATTTAATATAATATTCCTATGTGTTACTTCTTAAATACATTGTTTTCATGCGATTGCCAAGTCAATCTATTTATTTAAAACATCAAAGATTTTTAATATTGATATGATCACTATACGATGTTGTTAGGTTAGCTACTAACGTAATAACTTAAAACAGAAGAACCCTTAAGTAGGGTTTGAATAAATTAGCCGACTTGGTATTACATGGATCTCACAACTTTTTACGGAAGAAGAAGTGAGTTGCGAGACTTGGTTTCTTTTTACAAGTTATGTTTTTGATGGCATCTCATTTCTTTTTGTAGACAGTCCTACTTATTTTCCTTTCCGGTGTCTTCTACATCTTTAATATCAACAACGTATTTTCTTAGTCTTCGCTAGGTCTAATGAGCTTTTCTTATTTTTGTAGATATTCTTCCTCTTTTTCTTTTCCGATAAGATACAGATATATAATTTGATTGTCATGTCATACATATTGTGATCTCAAGTTGACAACTTGAAATACTTGACAAGAGAGATGAATGAAGTATGTTTAGCCGGAAACAGTGTTGTCAGATTGCTGTCGATTTTTTACACCTAAACTTCCATAAAAATAAACTTTTAAAAAATATTTAAAAAAGTGAATATATACTTATGTACGTACGTAAAAAGTTATAATAAGACGATGCGCCGAGTTAATGGTTGGTGCGCGCTATCTGTAAACAGACCCTGAAAACCCACTAAAACAAAGTACTCGTCAAGACGAATCAAAGGAGCCGAAACTCGATTGGGGTGCGTCGTTTTATTACAGAGTTCCTATGACCACTTTCTAGCTATATCATCAAACCCTGGTTACCATTGAAAGACAAACTACTCGTCTAGAGGATTCAAACGAGCCCGAACTCGATGAGGCTGTGTCGTTTCATTGCGGAGTACTTATGACTGCGTTCCGTCTCCATTATCAGATTAGACCCTATTAAATATCTAAAAACAAAGTACACGTCAAGACAAATCAAACGAGCCAAAATTCGATGGGGTTGCGACGTTTTATTACAGAGTTCCTATGATCACCTTCCAGCTCCATCATCAGACCCTGGTTACCTTTGAAAGACAAACTACTCGTCAAGACAATTCAATCGAGCCCGAACTCGATGGGGTTGCGTCGTTTCATTACAGAGTTCCTATGAGCACCTTTCAGCTCCATCACCAGACCCTGGTTACCATGAAAGACAAACTACTCGTCAAGATGATCCAAACGAGCCCGAACTCGATGATGTTTTGTCGTTTCATTGCGAAGTACCTTTGCCTGCCTTCTAGCTCATCAACAGATCAGACCCCGGTAGCCATCTAAAAATTAAGTACTCATCAAGACGAATCAACGAGCCTAAATTCGTTGTGGTTGCGTCGTTTCATTATAGAGTTCCTATGACCACCTTCCAGCTCCATCATCAGACCCTGGTTAGCATTGGAAGATAAATTACTCATCAAGACGATTCAAACGAGCCCGAACTCGATGAGGTTGTGTCGTTTTATTGCAAAGTTCCTATTGCCACCTCTCAGCCCCATCATCAGATCAGACCCTGGTAACCGTCTTGAAACAAAATACTTGTCAAGCCAAATTAAACGAGCTGAAACTCGATGGGGTTGCATCGTTTCATTACTGACTTCCTTTGACCACCTTTTAGCTACATCACCAGACCCTGGTTACCATTGAAAGACAAACTACTCATCAAGACGATCCAAACGAGCCCGAACTCGATGAGTTTGTGTCGTTTCATTGCGAAGTTCCTATAGCCATCTTCCAGCTCTATTATCAGATCAGACCCTGTAACCATTTCAAAACAAAGTATTCGTTAAGACGAACCAAACGAGCGAAAACTCGATGGGGTTGCGTCGTTTCATTACTGAGTTCCTGTGACCACATTCCAACTTCATCCCCAGACCCTGGTTACCATTGAAAGACAAACTTACTCGTCTAGAGGACTCAAACGGGCCTAAAATCCTTCCTTTGGCTACCTTCTAGCTCCTCCATCAAATCAGCACCATGTAATCATAATATTGCATTGTCACATGATTTACTATTATTTTGGATCAAATTTAATTTGCAAGATTTGATGACAAATATCGAGACAGGTGAAACAAAATAAAAGCTTGTAAAAAGTGAGTTGACACATCCAGCGCAATGAAGTAAGTTAGCGCAATTGCGCGGCGCCTACTTAGCTTTATGTTGTCGGTTTTTTGTCACAGAGTACACGCGCATCGTATAAAAATTTACTCTCATCAAGAAGTTATAGCTTTAAAATACAAAAGTTTTTTTGAGTCCTTATATTCTATATTTATTTTTATTTATTTAATGTTAATATACATTAATTTATTGTTCAACAGTTATTGCTGTTATGACTCATTTAATCAATCAGGTGCATTCTAATAATGACTGTGACATAATTATATGAACTCAAAAATGATGATCACGCTGGCGAAATGGTGCGCGCTGTTGCATATTAAGCGGGAGATCCCGGGTTCAATACCCGGCAGAGTAAATTTTCTTTCTCTGATCTGCTTTGGTGGGAGTCTTTGGTAGTGACTAGTTACCACCCTATCGGCAAAGACGTGCCGCCAAGCGATTGAGCGTTTTGCTACAATGCAGTGTAGAAACCGATTAGAGGGATAGGTTTAATATAGCTGCCAACTGAATAAAATAAAATAACTTACGTACGGGAAGCGTGGAAGCCGTGGAACGGGCAAATCACCTCAGCCAGTCGCGGTTATGATTTATTAGTGTTCTTTAATACTTTGCGTGATTTTGGTACAGCTACATAAGACATGTCCCATTCTTGCTTTTTCATTCCGTTGACCATTTTACAGGTTACCTTTGAAGATAATTATATCTAGGTACCTATCTACACCTATTATTCCACTATGTTATACTTGTACGGGTACATTGATTCATTCACTGCAAATGTAACTTTGTAATCCTATATATTTATATGGGATTACAAAGTTATTTATGCAGTTGGTGTATCTAGAAAACTGGACCGAAATTGCAAAATATTTGAATTTTTCCTTGGTTTATATACTAAACACTAATGGTATTCTAAATTTGAAGCTTTTATGTCTGCTAGAAGTGCCTTAGAGTTTTGATGATCGGTCAGTCAGTGAGTGACAAAATTCGAAACTTTGACTAATTATAATTTTTAAACTACAGGTTCAAATTGAATGAAATTTGAAATATACCGTGTTTATACAATGCCTGCTTGGGTATTGAAAATTCAGACTTCTAGTTTTATCCACAACGAAGTTATAGGGGGTCGAAAATGGCCTGAGTTGCTTCGAGAAAAGATAGTACGGCCGTGCCACTTTTTTTTTTTGCTCGACTTGGCGGAGGCACTGCCGTGCCTCCAGATTAAATGAGTCTTAATAAAGTAACATAAGTCGCAGAAACGATGAAGAACTTTATTCATTAAAGAAAAAATCAGATGCCTTTTTTGTATTGTTTTCTAAAACATAACTTAATAACGAACCGTTTTGATATCAGAAGCTTGCAATGATAAAGCAGTACGGAAAAGAGTTATTCGTTTGGATTTAAATTAAACTGTCAGTTTAAATAAAAAATCAAAGCAGATAATGTAACTGAGAAACGCCATTTAAGGAAAAAAAAAAAACAATTATTGCTTTACGTGTTCTATACTTTGTAGAACGCTACTCTGCACAAAAACCCATTATAGTAATACTTCAACGCGATTAAATAAACATTCCGTTCCGCAATGTTGACCGCGTTATTCCCAGAAGGTTGGTAATGTATGACAGTGAATCTACAAACACACGATGGTATCGAGATACGGGTACTTTTATAGAATTAAGTCAACAACAGTCAGCAGTACTTTTGTTGCGTTTACATCGTTAACTGTCACGTTTGTGGTAACAAAAGTCGCTCTGTATGGAGAATTAGTTTTTGATTAAATGTCTAATAAAGAACTCATACGTTTCTAGCTTTCGTTGTGTGTATTCATTTACGATGTTTGTTTGAGAATTGCAATTCACTTGCACTATCGGCAAGAGAAATCGATGTTGAATACGATGTGTCACATTACAGTGTCAATTTCTGCAAGTGCAACATTGAGGTTAAACGTCTAGCAACATTAGTATATTGAAATCAGTAATGAATATTTCTGTTGTATTAATTTTAGGTTATTGAACTTTATTATTATTTCGTGTGTTCATATAAAGTAAGCGTATTGTAATGACATACCTAGTCTAGAACAAATTAATTAGATTGAATTATTTGTAATACTGCTTATATTTTTAAAAATAAATTTTACTCCAAAAATTGTATATTATATTATCACAAAATATTAAAGGTTATATTTCATTTTTTATTTTCTTATATTTAGTTTTTTCTTTCCTCCTACGGGCACTCGCACAGCCCCTGACCTCATCACAGTCTGGTCTCATCAACCATGGTTGTGCTTCAGCCGATCGGGGTAGCCAGATTACTCACTCACTAAAATTAATCTAATCATTGTCATCGTAACGGGATGCTATCAAATCACTTATTGTGCATCTCAGTCTAAGGTGTAAATAGCAAATAAACACAGGTAATGGTCTTTTTTTAATTTCTTTTTTGTGAAGTATACACTCAGAAACATGTCGTGTTTACCTTAATATAGATTCAGAGTTTAACAAATTTTATCTATATGATATTCACAGTAACTGTATTTATAAATTATTATTTTTCTAATTATTATTAAACTTATAGTAGACCTTAAATAAATAAAATGTAGAAGCTTATGAAGGTATTGTTAGTATGAAAATTATGCATGAGGGTCTATGTTTGTGTGCTTAGATATTGTTCGCAATAATTTTCCTTTCGTGTAATTTGTTATGCCAGCTTTAAATCAACATTAAGGTTTTTAACGTTATTTGCTAAAGGTACCGTCACAAAGGCTGCCTCAAAGGGACTGAGCTGTAATGTCAGAAATTTAATTAGCAAAACAAATAGCAGGTGCAAAAGTGTGCGGTCTTTCAACTTTTCTCTTGATATAAAAAAAAGAACCTAGTTTGCAAGCCAGTATAATTTCTGTTCCTACGTAATTATATTTAAACTAGCGGCCCGCCCCGGCTTCGCACGGGTATTTAATCAAAATTTCAAAAAATATAAATTTATAATTTTTATCACCTACACCTGCGTCGATACTCGAAAATATTTCATAATAGACGGATTAAGTTGTCAAACGTTATATTTTAGCCCGCGACTTCGCGTACAAGTCGAAAATGGTTATAATATTTATTATTAATTTTGTTATAATATATAAATTATTATGTTAAAATATTTGAATACTTATAAAATATAACGGTATTATAGAGTAGGGATTTAATGTTTAAATAAACATTAAAATAAAAATAAAAATTGTCATATTTTATGAACACGAAGCTCGGCCTTTGATCTGAAAAAAGTTACATGGGAGTTTTATCTTTTTACAACGAAATCGAAATACTACACCTTCCGTAGTATTTCTTTATAAACAATATTTTTTGTTTTTCCTTCGAGGTGCTAGAATCACCAGGCTACTCTGGAACATGCCACATACAACTGGCTGTGTGAGAGAGAAGCAGCTTGCCCTCAAGTAAACTCCCGCTACATTAAGAGTTTGACCTTAAGCTATGTTTATGTTAAATACATACTCATATACACATACATTATATTATGATACAGTATATTATTATTCAGTTCCCGGAACAGGTCTGAGAACTATCCTTAGATGGACTCTAATATTCATGGTAAGGCTCAGTTTCGTCACTGGAGGCCACAAATGCTTCTGTACTGTACTGTATTGTATCAGCCTGTAAACAACCTACTGCTGAGCGAAGGCCTTTTTTCCCACATAGAAGAAGGGTTGGAGCTTAATCCACCATACTGCTCCACTACGGGTTAGCGGATAGTATTACTACCATAAGTAACGATTATTATGAGGTATCCATGATAACAAACGGGACCGACGGCTTTACGTGCTCTCCGGGGCACGGTGGGGAAACCCTCAAGGACATACACCCAGACCTAAAACAAATATTGGCACAAATACAAATATCTGCCCCGAGCTGGAATCGAACCCGTGACCACCGGCATTGAGGCGAGGCGTTGAGGCGACTACTCGCACCACTACACCGGAACGGTCATCAATGCTTCGTTCGTTGTATCATTGGTATAATTACACCATAATACGATTTTGTCTCTTAGATTAGAATAAACCCGCAAGTAATTATTTTTTAAAGTTTGATTAACTCGGCACAGTTGGTAGTGACCCTGCTTTCTGCTCCAGGATCGTGGGTTCGATTCCCGCCTCGAGTCTGGGTGTAATATGTATTTATTTCTATATGTATTATTTATATGTATATTTATAAAAAATGCATATCAGTTGGCTGTTATCTAAAACACAGGCATTAAGTTGCCTACCTTAGGAACAGACGAACGTGTGTGTATGTCGAACATATATATATATATTAAATAATAGTCCAAGACAGCTTTTATCTTTTCCTTCTTAATTAACGTTAAATGGGTACATGATTTATAATTTTTTCTGATCTTGTTCCAACAAGTTGTTGGGGTGTAAATGCCGTATAATTCAAAAATGTTTCCAAGTTCACTTCGGTGTCTTCTATATCTGTATCATTGTGAACTACAGATGCCTTGCTGATGAGTTATTTACTTTAAAACCCTTGACTTAACACAACACCAACATTGAAGTAAAAAATATTATATAAAACACTATTTTACAATAAAGCAATCACACGGTATATTTACAACTCAATTTTGTTACGTTTATTATAAAGTCTTGCCTGTTCCACCAGGAGCACCCAAAAAAGATATTACCTACACCTGCGTCAATACTGGAAAATATTTTATAACAGACGGATTGGTTGTCAAACATGTGCCAAAATAAATTTTAATTTAAATCAAAATCACTATGGAGTATTTATATCAAAATAATTTTCTCCCCCCTTTTAACATCGTTAGAGGATGAATTTCGATAAAAAACGAAAGAGGTCTTCAAACAATTCTGTTAAAGAATATTTATGCGAAATTTGAAGTAGATTGGACCAAGGAATCATGTTGTCCCATACAAACTTTGCCCCCCCTTTTCACCCCCTTAGAGGTAGAATTTCGTAAAATCCGTTCTTAGCTGACCTCTACTCAGTAAAAGGAATATTCCTACCAAATTTCAAGTCTCTGCGCTTTATAGTTTCAGAGATATCGTGATGAGTCAATGTATACGCGGAAATCTCTTATATATATATATATAGATAATCTGTTTTTGGGTGTATGGTATCAGTTGCTTTTTGTTAACTTCTTGAAACAATTTATTTGGAATGTTTAATTAATTTAATATATATAAAATAATGCTTAAACAGTTCATATGCTTTTTGCTATTCAATTGTTAATTTCATTACTATACTGGTAACAGTTCCATTTAAATAATACGTCATTCTAATAAATAATTGAAGCTCATAAATTTTTTTTAATATAATCATGTCTACTATTTCAAAACACTTAATAATATTGTATACATTTCTGTTGAAGTTTTATAGCAACAATACATTTTTTACCATTTTTTTAAAATTTAATGTAAGAAGCCATGATGAGAAATGAAAATACGTTTAGCTAACTTTATGAATAGAGACCTTATAAATTGCATTCAAAATCGACGCTCATTTCTCAAATGCATAATGGCTTTGCCTTTAGAATCAAGTTAATGCTAAAGTAATATTTCTTCTTGTCATTCCACTCTAATAAATTTAACAAACATGCTTTTGTTTAAGTTCAAAATGCAAAGTAATAGATATTTTATCTAGATTCAGTTGAGTAAATATAGTTCAGGAAATCATTCTCAATTCGATCTGAATTTGCTTATGAATTTCAAATTGAGATTGTGATTGGACAGCTTTTAGTCTTTTAACGAATCAGAAAAACGATTTGTCGAGACACTTCTGTTAACAAAACGAAAAAAATAAATTCGATATTTCAATTTTGTACGACTAATGATTTTCTGTTTTCTTTTATGAATGAAGGTCATGGATTTTTTAGATTATTATAAAAAGCTGAAACAATATTTATGTATGAATAATTTCATTTTGTTCTTTGTAGAATTTAATTCAATTAAAACCTCATCGTCATTATCAGCTGCTAATTTTTTCTATTACAAAAAACCACTTGTAGAATTCTATATCTACTTACCAATTAAACCATAATTTGCACATAATTTTTAAGGACGATACGGCATCCCTGGAAATAAATTACTCTATTTTTTTTAAAATTATGCTTGTAATTTAACCATCATATTTAACGTACGGCTGCAATATAAGCATTTTTATTGAAAAATGCATTCAAGAGAAGAGAAGCATATTTATTTCAGTTGCTTTCAAGAGGAAAGGATCAACAGAATGATTACAGGCTGCTCAGTATAAATCCGGCATAAAACTGTAAGAATTTATGAAACATAGCAACAATATCTTATTAATATACAGTAACTTAAGTTAAAAAGGAATTGTACTTTTAGTGTATATTTAGATAAAGTTCTTTCGTAAATTTAAAACTTGGCAATAGGCTTATTTCATTAGATGTATGTGAAATCATTTGAATACGAATTTCATATTTGAAAAATAAAGAAATTTTAATGAATATAATAAATTCTTGAATAGCACATACGTATTAACTTAATCGGTTTTTCAAAACACTAAATTTTTTAATTATTAGATATTAGTGCTTGTATTAACACATTTGTCTTGTTTATATAATATGTAAAAATTATTATTTATCAAATTTACAATTATAGTTTTGTTAACTAATTTCAACATATTGTGTTCCATAATTCCGTCAAAAAAAAATTAAATTTAAGTTTATTTTCTTAATTATTATTAGATACCTAATATGAAACAAATACAGCAATCCCAACTTTTGAAAAATGACGGTAACAGATTGTAGATATCCCGAGCCAGACAAATGCTTCTTTTGCTGCTAATAACCTTTTCTTAATTATATTACGGATTTGCAAGCTGAAGTGGCAGTGGACAGGCCACATATCTCGTAGAACTGACGGCCGATGGAGCAGAAACTTTCTCTATTGGAGACCACGTACCGGCAAGCGCAGCGTCGGTCATCCGCCCGCAAGATGGACAGACGACTTAAGGAGAGTCGCCGGAAACCGTTGGATGGAGACGGCTTCGAACCGGTCACTCTGGAGGTCGATGGGGGAGGCCTATGTTCAGCAGTCCACATCCAATGGCTGATAGTATGATGATGATTAATTACCGACCGATTGACCCGTTGGCGCAGTTTGCAGTGACCCTGTTTTCTGCTCAAAGGGTTGTGGGTTCGATTCCCGCCCCGAGTCTGGGTGTAATATATGTTTATTTATATATGTATTATTTATTTAAAAAAAAAAGTATATCAGTCAACTTTTACCTAAAACACAGGCATTAAGTTGCCTACCTTAGGAACAGACGACCTTGTGTGTGTGTTAAACATATTTATTTATTTATTATGTATTTAATTATATGAAAATGAAATATATGGACGATGATTTATCACATTACCCCACTGCGATTTAATTTAAAACGTTTCTTCCTAATCACAGAATTCCTCATAAGATCTTCGTTTACAATTTTTAGGACCGTTTACTAAGACTAGGTACCTTTAGCGCCACTAGTACAAACTCGAACTTACGACCGCTATTGTTCATCCACGTCTTCTATATACTTGATCAATATGACAATAATAACATAGGCAATGTAAAAATGGAAAATATAATTACGATAATAATATATATATGTAATATAAACGTGACGGATGTACTCGTAGTTATTACCGATTCAAATTTATATGAATTTCGAAATAAAAACGTTCAATGTTCATCCTAAAATAGCACAGATGTCAAGTAAATTTTTTATTATATACTACGCTGTCTTCGTCGTAAAAAAGGAGACAAATTTAATCAAATCATAGTAGCAGTAACTTTTAGTACCGCACCATGTGCAAACAATATCCACTATAAACAACTCTATGAATGAAGGTACCGATTGGGAGTTTTATTATCAATATCAGTTTTATTTGATCTTACTGACACTTGGGAATGATTTATAGGTATTTGTTTATTGTAATAAATGTTTCCTTTGGATTATTTGTTAAGTACGTCATGTTTTTGTTATTATTAAGTTTTTTTCAAGCATAAATCAGCATCATATCATTAAAATGAAAGAATTCACGAGTTCGAGAGTTCACGAGAACAAGACATTCGTAGATAATGTCGAAATATCGAGCTCCACCAAATGAAAACAAAAAACATGGTAAATATCCCGCTTCGAATAATTTTAGTTATAAAAATAACCATGTTAATTTAAAATCTTATAATTTATGTATGTGTATGTGTACATACGTATATATCTGTGTTTATTTTGTCTCATTAATTACTATCTACAACGTCTACCACTTTTCCATTGACAATATTTTTTGGTAAAGAACGATAAGATCGCCTGATCAACCATATTTATTGTTTAATCTAATTTTATTTAGTCACGGGAACAGCCAGTTCATTAATAAAGGTATACGGAAAAACTTAAGTACATTGTGTATTTCTGGGTATTACAAGAGAAACTCTATAAATAACATTTGTCTAGACTCTAGACACTAAAGGGCAATCTCTTTTTAGATCTCGTGCGTTGAGGTTGTTATCATTTTACTTACTAAATGTTCGTGACTTTTTTTAATTCCTTATGCACTTCTTTTATTTGTCACGGATATTATTGTTTGTTATATCCCAAAGTTATCCGTCTAAATTATAAAAATTAAACAAATTTTAAAACAATTTCAACACGTTATATTTAATGTTATTTTTTCGATTGACCTAAACATTGGGTGATAGAATATTCTTTTAGGCAATAAATAAATAAACCATTACTTTTATCTGCCAATATAAACTTGACTGGCCCGTGGCGCAGTTAGCAGTGGCCCTGTTTTCTGCTCCAGGGTTGTGGGTTCGATTCCCGCCTCGAGTCTGGGTGTAATATGTATTTATTTCTGTATGTATTATTTATATGTATATTTATAAAAAAATGTGTATCAGCCGGGTGTTACCTAAAACACAGGTATTAAGTTGCCTACCTTAGGGACAGTCGACCGTGTGTGTATGTTTAAACATATTTATTTATATTTATTTATTTATATGTATTTAATATTATAAGAAACCTAAGTGTCCACGACAAGTATTTCGTGTATATACCATCTATACGAGATACGACAATTGATCATGAGCGGATATTGAGCCCACAACCGCTTGCACAACAGCCAGTTGCTAAGATAACTGCGCTAGCTTGTAATCATTTTAAAATTTATATTTGCTAAAAAAATAAAATTAATAAATTAATTAACATGTAATTATACAACTGTTTTATTATAAAACATGTCACACATGGCGCTTATGTATTACAGAGTAAATCATTTATCTTACCTAACGTGACCTCTTTAAAGTAACACCGAGATAGAGGCCCTTTTAACGTCATCGTTTATATAGCTTAGTGTGAAACATGAAACAGTTTATTTTATTTCTCGTTGAGTTCGAGTTCATTTAAAGTGACTGCCTTAATGGTAAGACATTCTAAGAACTGTTAGCTAGAATTATGACTTAACAAACACGACTAGAATAGGAAATTTTTATATTTATTTATGCAACTGTTGTATAATAAAGGGTATTAAAACACGAATCTGGGTTTAATGAATGGGGTGATAATAGTGTCACATGAGTGTTTTAATACCTTATTATCAACAGTTGCATACAATACTTTATCTACTCCCATGCTTTAAATCCTAACAAAACAATAAAAATACCGAAGAAAAATGGCGGGGATTCGAATACTCTACTTTGTTTTTTTTTTTTTCCTCTCTTCGTTCCTTTTGGAACAGGCTAAGACCAAAGGCCATGCTGCCTATTCTGTCGTAATATTGTTTTATAAAAGAAAAATTAAACGTCTTTCGTTTTTTTTCTGGTTCTTCAGTGTTTTTCTTTTTTTTTTTTTTCCTTTTCATATTTTGTATCTGATAAAAGTCTTTTACATATATCCCTTTCTGTCGTATTTTGGTTTTCGTAAATGTCTTTCGTATTTTAGTATTTTATTATAAAACTCAAATCAAGTAGATATTATTTTCTTTCATTGCCTTTTTACGTATATTCCATGTGTTGTTTATTTATATATATATTTATATAATTTTCCTTTATTTAATATTTCCTTTCTCATTCCTCAATCCTTATAGTTTCTTTTTAAATTACATATTTATAGGTATTTACAAACTAAACAAAATATAAGAAACAAAAGTACATGTTATATTTCTCCAACCGTACTGCGGATAAATTTATATACAGACATATATGTACAACTATTTACAAGAAGATCAGATACAGAGCGCGGGACCAAATCAGTACTTTTATATATATCAATCAGCTCATCTAACAGCACAAGGCGCTGAATGCCGAAAGATGGACAATCAAAGATAATATGAGAAATTGTTTCCTCCTGTAAATTGCAGTGCTTACAGATAGCAGTATTTACCATTTTTAAACGGTGTAGATGAAAATTAAGTTTGCAATGACCAAAACGAAGGCGGAAAATGGTTGTGTAGAATTTCCTATGGATGTTTATTTGATTTTTGCAGAACCAGGGTAGAAGATTAGTTTTAACTTTGAAGGAATCAAACCAAAGACCTTTGCATTGGAGATGGACTATGTTGTGGGAATGAGCGATCCAGTTCTGTTTCATTCTTTGTTTTAGGATAGGGATAACATCTGAATATGGCATTAAAACATCAAATTTTTTACTTTGAGCCGGTGAATTGTTGACGATTTTGGCTAGTTGGTCTGCCTTTTCATTACCGACTATACCTATATGTGATGGAACCCACATAAAACTTACTGAAATATGGTCTTTAAAATAAAGGTGATGCCATATTTGTTTTATTGAATAAATGATGAAATTAGTGTTTGCATTTAAATTGTTATTCTTTAGGTTTAATAGCACGCTCATACTATCACTAAGTATAAGCCATTTCCTATGTCCTTGATTATTATTTTTAATATGTTTTAGGCCACTAAGAATGGCCACTGCTTCCGCCGTAAATATACTAAAATTTTTATCTAAGCTGTAACCAACACCTCTGTTCAGAGCACTGTCAAAAATTGCAAATGACACATATGACGTATTCTTGGAACCATCGGTAAATAGAAAACGATGTTCTGTCCATTCAGATAATTCGTTATAAATTTCTGTTTTATTAGACAATGTTGAGTTAATATAGATCTATAAAGGAGGGAATTTATCTTCAAAGGACCCTTCATAACAAGGTAAAGTGGTGGAAGGAATATGAATATGTAAGTCCTGAAAAAGTTTAATGAACTCTGCTAAATGTTGTATGATATATAAGGGTCTATTTCTTAAGGTCAAAAGTGAATCAGTAATATTAGATAGGAGACAATTTCGAGGTTGGGAGAAAAGTTTTAGGATAAATCTTTCCTTGAGATAATCAAACCTGAGATAAATTGATGGAAGGTTACATTCAATTTCCATAGCATTAATGGGGGTGCTTTTAAATGCACCAGTAATTAACCTCATACTTTTGTTTTGTATTTTACCAATGGAATCGACTAATCTTTTATCACCAGCATAGCAGAAAAAACCATATTCAAAGTGACTTCGAATTAAAGATTTATATAAAAGAAGTAAAATTTTAGGGTCTGCTCCCCAATATGTGCCTGCCAAAGATTTTAGGACATTAAAAGCTTTATTTGCCTTTGTTGATATGTGATCAACATATTTCTTCCAGAAAAGATTATGAGTCATAATAACTCCCAAGAATTTTGTATCTAGTGTTACAGGGATTATAGTATTGTTATAAAGGACACTAGACGTTAAACACCTTTTTCCAAATACAACAACATTTCATTTAGTGGGGTTAATATCTAAGTTTAAGTATGAAAAATAATTGTATAAATTTTTTAGGGCATTATTTATTTGGTTCACAGTGTCTTTTAAACTATTACTAGATGCATAGACTACAAGATCATCAGCAAATTGTAAATTTTTAACACTGGGGCCAAGAATCAGATTTAAACGACGAATATATAAAATAAAAATCAATGGAGACAATATCCCACCTTGACAAACACCAATATGAGCAAGCCTAGGACCATACAAATTACCATTATACCTAACGAAAACTTTTCTTTCAGACAAAAATTTTTGAATCCACTGAACCAGTTTTTGTGGAAAACCAACAGAAAGTAATTCATTGGAAAGTATATCTACATTAACACTATTAAAAGCCCCGGCAACATCAAAGAATACAGATACAGTAGAATTTTGTTTTACAAGACTATTTTGAATATCAAGATGTAATTGACAAATACTTTCTCGAAAGGAACGACCTCTTCTGAAGCCAAATTGATTGGAAGGTAATATATTGTTTTTTTCCACATAAAACTCATTCCTTTGCTTTAATAACTGTTCAAAAATCTTGCCAACACAAGAGGTAAGAGTGATAGGGCGATATGAGTCTTTATGAAGTCTAGGTTTTGTGGGCTTTAAAATTGGAACCAAACAGTCAGTTTTCCAAGAGAGAGGAATTTCATTATTAGTCCAAAGATAGTTCAATAAGTTTAAAAATATCAACATGCTATTTTCATTTAAGTGTTTTATCATTTTGTAAGGAATGCCATCTAATCCAAATGCAGTGTCTTTTCTAGAAGAAACAGCTGACAGTAGTTCTTGGAAAGTAAAAGGTTTTATTAAATAAGAATTGTTCAAATTTTCTGAGCCGAGATGTACATTTTTATCTGATGCATTGCATACATAGTCAGGGGTGTATTATTTGAGGAATTCATTTATCCATGAGTCATCATTACTAATATTTGGATTAAAGGTTTTATTGAATTTTCGCATATGCTTCCAAATAACAGACAAAGGAGTACAGCGATTGAAAGATTCACATAACAATACCCAGCTTTTTTTCCTTTCATTTTTTAATGTTAGTTTTTTTAAAGCTTGTAGTCTTTTAAATTCTAAGTATGTGGATTCAGAAGGATTCTTTTTGAAATTAATATAAGCAAGTTTTGATGTTTCAACCGCTTTAGAGCAGTTAGAGTTCCACCATGGAATAGAAGGCCTATTGCCTAAGTTCCTATTAGAGAGTTTAGATTTAGAAGAAGAAGGTAAGGAAGAGTGAATAGCATTTTGAAGAACATCGCAAAACATAGAGTATGCCTGTAAGGGCATAACAGACTGCAGCGATAGATTTGATAGTTGTCTTTCTACACAATCCTTGTACATTTCCCAATCCACCAAGTTATAGTTCGGGAACAAAGGATATTCCATACAGTCCCGATTTAATTTGTTAATGTTGTGACCTAAAGAAAGATTTATTATTGCAGGAAGGTGATAACTTCCAAGTGGATCATTATGTACAAACCATTCACAACTTAAAGCCAATGAAGGACTAACAAATGCTAAGTCTAGGGCATTTGGACGCCAAGTCAAAGAACCTACTGTTGTTTTCTGTCCATCATTAAGAAGAATCAAATTGTTATCATCAATAACTTCAAGTACATCTCTACCACGGGGAGAAGTGGAATTGCAGCCCCAATAAGTATGATGGGCATTGAAGTCCCCAGCAAGTATAATAGGCTCAGGAATCGATTTAATTAGAGTATCAAATTTATTTTAAAAACAGGTACACTATTTGTGGGACTATAAAAACTTACTATACTTATTTCTTTGTTACCAACTAAAATGCGTACACAAATATTTTGCAAAGAGTTATCAAAATAGGTAGATATTCTAGAATATGAAATACTCTTATGTATTAATATGGCAACGCCATTATGTTTGTTTCCAGAGTCATTTCTTTCAATATTGTAACCTCTTATAAAAAGCCTTTGAGAGGGCTGTAACCAAGTTTCAGATATGACAGCTATGTGTGTGTTATTATCATATAAAAATTTTATAAATGAATCCTTATTGCACAGAATACTCTGCGAGTTCCAATGCATAATATTTATTATATCCATTATTTAGATAAATTAGAGATTTTTGTACTTAAAGTTTGTTGTAATGTGCTTCTTATGGATCCAGAGTTTATTGGAATGTCTTTATTTTTATTAGATATTAATGTCGTAATAGTATCTACTATTAAGTTCATAAATGTATCAGACTTCATTAAATTGTTAACTTGATTATGTACAGATTTAGTATTTAAGTTAGGAAATGATTTTTCATTAAATAAGTCTACATATTGAACAGCTCGTGATTTTATTTTATTCTCTTCAATTTTTTGTTTTTTAATAGGACATGAAGAAGATACGGCTATGTGGTTACCTCCACAGTTGGTACATTTTGCTTGACTTATATCTACTGAACATGTTTTATAACAATGATTTTCTGTACAGATTGAGCATACTTCAGCATTACGACAGAATTTAGCGATATGCCCATAACGCAAACATTTTAAGCATTGTTTAATGGGTGGTATATATTGTTTAACTTCATGACGCCAGTTGTCTAAATAAACAAAATCAGGAAACCGAGTAGAAGCAAATGTAACTGCGACAGTTTGTGTTGGTTCAAATGAAAATGAACCGTCCACTCTACGCACCTTTCGCATGAAGCGCCTGACTTGTATCACATTCCTTGAACTGCCTATGAGTGAAAATATTTTTTTATTAGACAGTTCCGAAGGAACGGAAGTAAGTACTCCAGTCACCTCGGTGTCTTTGGCAGGAATTGAGGCCTTTAAGTTTAGCTCATTCAGTAAATCGGTGTTTTGAATAAATACATTAGCATTATTGCTAAGATCGAATGTTATGCCCACTTTGTATTTGTTTATTGTTTTTAGGTGCATAACGCCCGATACACAGTACTTACGCAGGCCCTTTGAGAGGGCCAGGCGATCAACATCTCTCCAGCTTTTGTTGTCCTCTTGATGGGTTAAGAAAACGATATATTCTGATTTTTGGGTGTTATCCTCATATTTCCTGGTATATCCAGCTACATTATAAATTTTATATTTGTCCTTTTCAATTTCAATTACAGATTCCGTATCGGAGGAATCTGTATGTAGAGGATCAGGGCCCTCGTCTTTTTTCCGTTTTTTAATCTTCCCCATGATGAGTGTGGAAGATGCCTAACTAATTTTAAATAAACTATACACTAAAAAGATATTATATACAAAATATACAAGAAAAACTCCGTATTTAATTAATTTGGAAATTTAACTTTAAAAAGTGCGCCTTTACAAATTTATGTTTTCCCGCCTTTTTTCACTCTACTTTGTTTTTACGTTGTTGTTGCTTTTTTTAAATTTATCCCCAATATGGAAAGACAAAGGAATATAGTCCATACAGCCTAGTCTAAATTTCCGTTTTTTTTTTTTTTACAGCGCGCGACTTTCTGGTAGTGAAACGCGCGTGAATGACAATGTTCTTCTTTTTTTAAATTCATACAGATGTTCTTTTTTTTTAATATAAAATTGAAACACAAATAGTCGCATGTTATACAATATACAATACGGCAATTTTTTTCATGTGTTTTCAAATTTCTTCATGAAAGTAAGTTAAGAAATCTAAAAATTTTACCGCTTTTTTTATTATGAAGATAATATTTTCTTTAATTTTTTATTATATTTAAAATTTTTATTACTTTTCCCGAGTAGAAAACATTATTTTACTCTACTTTATTACTCTACAGCAACCTCTAAATGTCATTATATCAAACAAAAACTTTTTCTGTTAAGGAAAAGGATTGGAAATCTGCTACGCTGCTAATCTACAAATCAATGGTTACGGATCATAATATTTCTCGCGAACTATTTCGAACGATTTCTTAAGATATATAACTACACCACCAGGCGTTATATAAATCAAAATAATAAATAGCACTTTTCTGAATTTGCAGCGATGTTAGCGCGAAGTTAATCACACGTTACGTCTTACTATACGCATTTCTTTTAAGATTAATGTTCTGTTCAAATAAAATAAAATTAATACTATAACCTAAACTTCGAACTTTATAATTACTTGCGAACTTTAACTATGATCTGCAAGTGATGTATTATTAATGACTTTCAAAATTGATTGATAAAACGTCTAGACCACATTTCGAATTACCTTCACTTTTCTTGTTATAATGAAAAATATGACTCTGATGACTTGATTTTAAGTTTAATTACACCGTTGTGTTGTTATCCGCCAACCCACATTAGCGCATCTGGGTGGAACATTTACAGGCTGGTTCAGTTCAATTTTTAGTTAATTATATACTTTAGACATAAATTCTTCTATATGAATTTAGCTAAATACAGTGTTCTGTGTCAAAATTTTAATTTTAATTCAAGTTACTAAAAGTTTTCCTTTTTACAACGACATTCTAACTGCTGTTTATTTTAAAACTATTGACAGGCTCATATACATAATTTATATAATTACAAAAATATTCATAGTCAAAGTCAAAGTCAAAATATTTTATTCAGCATAAAATTATTACAATTATTTACTGAACATCATGAGTCTACCACCAGTTCGGAAAGAAGAAGCCTCTGACCTGAGAAGAACTGGCGAAAGAAACTCAGCGGGACTATTATTATTATTATTTTTTTGCTTGCAATGCTTTTTTTTTCAAAGTAAATTGAAATTAACAATAATTCTCTATAAGTTGAAATAGCCTGGCGGCGATCACATCGTTCCCAAGGCGTACTGTCTTCTAGAAAATCGTTAATCGTATAATATCCTTTAGTACACAAACGATCTTTCACAATTTTTTTAAATTTGACAATAGAAGCTTCTTGAACGTTTTCTGGGAGCCTGTTGTATAAGCGTATACATTGCCCATAAAAAGAATTACTGACTCGGCGTAAGCGAGTTACAGGCATTACAAGTTTATGTTTGTTCCTAGTATTAATGCTATGCATGTCGCAATTCCTGGAAAATTCGTGTATATTTTTATGAACATACATAACATTTTCGTACACATATTGAGAAGCAACAGTCAATATTTTTATTTCTTTAAATTTATCTCTTAATGATACTCTAGGGCCTAAATTATAAATTGCACGTATAGCTCTTTTCTGCAGGACAAAAATGGTATTAACGGTAGCTGCATTTCCCCATAATAAGATTCCATAGGACATTATACTATGAAAATAACTGAAATATACTACGCGAGCTGTATCTACGACAGCGAGAAGTCTAATTTTTTTACCGCGAACGCTGCAGAGCTGAGCCTATTCGCTAACCCCTCAATATGGAGATCCCACTGCAATTTCGAATCGATAGTAATACCTAGGAATTTAGTGGATTTTACCGGTTTTAACATTTCCCCTCCTAATTCTACACCATTATCAACAAGTTTAACATTAGGTGTCGTGAATTTTTTTTTTGTTATTTAATAGTAAATTATTTGAATTAAACCAATAGACAAATTACGTTTCACTTTAAAAATAAGCGAAGTGTCATCAGCGAAAAATACTATCTCATGTTTGTCCTGTACAAAAAATGGCAGATCATTTATGTAAATAAGGAAGAGAAATGGGCCAAGAATAGAGCCTTGTGGAACCCTCATATCTAGAGGAGCCCCAGGAGATCTCTTACCATTTACATCAACCCTCTGTATTCTATTGCTCAAATAGGAATTCAGGAGGTTGAGTGCCTTATTTCTAATTCCATAATGATGCAGTTTCCTGATCAATGTCATATCAAATGTCCTGTCAAAGGCCTTGGATAAGTCACAGAATATCCCAAGAGCATCCTGTGACCTCTCCCATACCTCAAAAACATTTCTAATTAGCTCAACACTAGCATCTGCTGTGGAGCGACCTTTTGTAAAACCAAACTGTTTCTTATGTATAAGATAGTGTGCATTGAAATGCGCTAACATTTGCCCGAATATGATTTTTTCAAAAATTTTACTAAATTATGGGAGTACTGAAATTGCTCTAAAATTATTAGGGTCAAGGGTACTGCCTGATTTAAAATAGGAATCACGTTACTGTGTTTCATTAGATCAGAAAACACACCATGTTCTATACAGCCATTAAATATAGTAGCTAGATGAGGTGCAACAACATCAATTATCGAACTAACAACTTTTACAGATAAACCCCATAGATAAACCTCATAACTTTTACAGATAACCCCCTTTAAATGTAAATATTACATTACATTCTTTAACGTTTTCCTTTAGCAAAAATTCGGCAATGCCTGGAGACGAATTAAGTGATTGCATTGTTGAAAGTGGAATGTCAGTGAAAATTTTTTCAAACTCAGATGCAACTTCTCGGTCAGAGGTAAAAAAATTGTCATTGATATTTAACTTAAAATCGAAGCTGCGATCTGCGACTCTTCCGCTTTCAGAAAATCTCCAAAAGGAACTGATCTGAATTTTATTTAACTAACAAAAAAATATAAAATGACGATTTGACAGTGTTCTTTAAATAGGGGATCGGACAAATTTTCAGAAAGTGTTTTAAATTAATCTTTATGGATATTTATTCCCATAAAAATACAACTTTATTTTTTTATAGCCGTTTAGGTACTTAAAATCATGTTTTAATGTTGTCTGTTTAAAAATCCCGCCAAAACGCCACGCTATATCATCTGAGAGCGCGTGACGTCATCTGAGGTTATAACAAAACAGCTGCATGAGCATAAGTTCACGAGAAGTTTTGTTTCGTGGAGTAGATTTTTTATTTGTTCTTATGGAATGCAAAAAATATCGTTGGTGTGCAGTACCTCAATGTACTAACACATCAAAAAGTACTCCAAATAAAATATTCATTTGATGTGCCAAGAAAAGCAGATAAACGAAAAAAATGGTTAGACTTAGCGAGTAGAAAATGCAACGAAATGAATTCACCGATTTACTTTTGTGAAGATCATTTTGACGTAAATATACATTAATTACTATAAATAAATAGAATGAAATTTGCTTAAATTAATTTTTAGTAAATATATTATATTGTTTTCTCTCTACGGTCAACTACTATTATAGATTTTTTCTTTTTGTATTTTTTTTTGTAACACTAAAGAATATGATATAGTGTTGACAGTATTCTACTTGCGACGACAGTTCTGGTGTAGTGGTGCGAGTAGTCGCCTCAACACCCCGCACCGGCGGTCGCGGGTTCGATTCCCGCTCGGGATAGATAATTGTTTTTGTACAAATATTTGTTTCCGGTCTGGGTGTATGTCCTTGTGGTTCTCCCCACCGTGTCTCGGAGAGCACGTAAAGCCGTCGGTCCCGGTTGTTATCATATACCTCGATAGCGATCGTTACTCATAGTAGTATATTATTCGCCAATCTACAATGGAGCAGCGTGGTGTATTAAGCTCCAACCCTTCGTCTATATGGAGAAGAGGCCTTCGCTCATCATTGGGTAGTTTACAGGCTAGTACAGTACAGTATGTACAATACATATATTGTGTTATATTAGAGGTTATTTTTCAAGGAGGTATTTTTTCAAGTACCTAGGTATTTATGGCAAATAATATATTATTATATATTTATAATAGTAATAAAGAAGTTTTCACATTTTAAAACACAAGATTTGTCACAAAAGTCTGAATTACTTGCAAAGAAATTGCAAATCAGAAACGTATTCACTCTGGGAAGATTTCCATTGTCGGCTTTCGTAAATCCTGTTTTCATTATAAAAAACTGGTTAAACACCACGTGACAGCTTTTAAATCGATTACCGTATCCTAATTTATCAAAAATCTTTTAGCAACTTTTATAATTTCAACAAAATTATGGAAATAACTGAGTAAACTAAGTCGATAGTACCCATGCAGTCAATGATTGTCCACGGATGACATCACGCACTGTGATTGGTGTTTCAGTACAGTTTAAAAATATTGAAAATAACAACATTTTGTTTCTTCATTTAAAAATATTTAAATGAATTATATTAAATTATTATTAGGTAAATAATCGTAAAACAGTATATTTATTTTATCTAAGCATATTTTAGATTTTAATCTGATTACTGTCCGATCCCCTATTACTTCAACAAATAGAATATTTTTATTTTGAATATTTTTATTTTATGACAGAGAGTAAAAGTAAGTTCTGCTTCATGTTCTCTTATTTAATAAAGAACGTTGTTATACAACGTTTGACACATTATACTTGTATGATTATCACGCAAATGTTTAATTGCATAAGCGACTTCATTCGACATATTTGTGTAATCGACACATTGTGATTTCCATCTCTTTTCCCAAAGAAATCGTACTGAATTTAGGAATAAAAAGTAGAACACTGGGTTCTATTTCGTAGTATTAAGTGAAATCATACCAAATTTCATTCGAATTTATTTGGTTCTTCTATCATGTTGCTCGGTTAATAAACAAATATGTATAGGTATAGACAAAATTAAAATAAAAAAATAAAAAAACGAAAAACAAATAGTTTTGACTTCTCCATTGACTAAACAAAAATTTCATGATATTTTCAATGTCAAGAATTGGACGAATTTATTATATTACATTGTTATATATAAATATAATACGTATAAATAGTGAAGTCCATATAAAATTTGTAGGCTAGAAGGAAAAAACATAAGTGAAGTGTGTGAAAAATAAAGCCATTTTATTCTATGTAAATTTTTATAATATTAATGTAAAATCATAATCATCAAATAATCGTCTTTGTAAAAAAAAATTTTATACTAGTCGTGAAAACGGTTTATCGAACCCTTTCACAGGAGTGACGTCTACGGATATTGCCCAAACAGTGTCTATTCTTGATAATGGATGGAACAATTTTGTAGACTTACTGAGCACTTAACCAATGTAAACTACAATATACCTTTTATTTATACTTCTTTTTTACTTAGGAGTGGTCTTTGTCCAGCTGTGTGGCTATAACAAAATTGGTTGTCTGTAAAGTCGATTTACGGACGATAATTTTTCGTGATAGCATCATAAGAAAACATTGTTAAAAAATTGCATACTTTTTTGAATTAAATTGAATTATTATCACTGAGCTATCATTATTTTGTATAATACAAAGAATGAGTTAATTAAATTAATTACAATTTTTTCGATAAATTAACACTTATTTGCACTCGTTAATTCGATTCATTTAATGTGCTATTAACAATTTATTTATCAAGTTATAAAGTTACATTTGCAGTGAATTAATCAGTGTACCTGTACATAATTAAATAATTTGATGTTATAAATTCGTTTTTGATATTAAAGAAGTAGAAGGCACAGAAAAGGAAAAATGTAGGACAATCTATAAAAAGAAATGAAATGCCATCAAAAACATACCTTGTAAAAAAAACAACTCTCGCAACTCAGTTCTTCTACCGTAAAAAGTTGTGAGATCCATGTAATACCAAGTCGGTTAATTTATTCAGTCCCTACTTAAGAGTCCTTTTGTCATAAGCTAACCTAATAACAAAATAACGCATAGGAAACGTCAGACACCGGTAACGAAATCAAATCAAACTATATAGGCGATAATAAAGGAAAAAACGACAAAAGCCCCAATACGGTTGGTCACCGTGGGGTTATTGACCAAACCCCCCAAAATACTACATTAGAAACTACATTACAATCGTATAATGATACAAAAACGAACACCAAGAAAAGGAGACTCCACATAGCAACATTGAATACAAGATCATTAAAGTCAAGGGAAAGTTTAACAGAACTGGAACAAGCGTTAAATAATATTAATTGGGATATTCTTGGTATAAGTGATGTACGGAGATCGACAGAGAATATTGAAGAGCATAAGGAATACATATTATATTACAAAAATGAAATACCAGGAATATACGGCGTAGGCTTCTTGGTCAAAAAATATCTGAAAAATAACATAATAGAATTTAAAGGAGTTTCAGATAGGATAGCTGTGTTAAACATTATATTTCCCGGTCACGAACACCCATCATCTATAGTCCAAGTATACGCTCCTACGGAGGTAGCGAAAAAGGAGATTAAAAATAGCTTTTATGAAAACCTAAATAAGACAATGGAGACCCTTTACAACACCATTATTGTGATGGGAGATTTTAATAGCCAAATTGGTCAACGAGAAAAAAACGAAGATAAAACACTTGGACCTTATACAACCGGCAAGCGTAACGATAATGGACAAAGATTGATAAATTACACGTTAGAAAATAACTTATATATTATGAATACTTTTTATAAAAGAAAACCTAAAAGAAAATGGACGTGGGAATCTCCCAACGGCCAAGTAAGAAATGAGATAGACTTTATAACTACAAATAAACCGAAACTTTTCCTTAATGTGGAAGTCCTTAACAAATTTAATTATTTTACTGACCACAGATTACTCCGAGGTAAATTACACCTAAATAAACCTAAAAATTCTAGGAAACATATACAAAATACTAAAAAACCAATTTCACTACCATTACCAAGCCATGTTCTAGACTCTCTAAAAACTAGGTTAATGACAATAAGTGAATTAAAAACAATCCAAGAAAAATATGATACCTTAGTAGAAGAAATAAAAGAAACTCATAAAATTGTAGAGAGAGACAAACCACTTAAAGATAGAATAGGACCTGTAGCAAGAAAATTAATAAAACAAAGAGCACTTTTATTTAAGAACAGGAAGATCAATAAACAAAACATAACCAAGATAAGTAAAGATATACACACTGAAATTAGGAAATACAGATATACGCAAAAGGATAGGTTAATACAATCTCACATAACAAAATTAGGCGGAATTAAGAGTGCATGGAAAGATCTTAAAGAGCATACAAACTGGATTACTAATATTACACATTATAAAACACAAAAACATAAATCTAATAGAAACGAAATATTAAATACAGCAACCGATTTCTATCGAAATCTTTACTATGAAGAACAAAGTTCATCATTTTCAAGTAGCGAAACAGTTATGAGGACCCAAGAAGAATCAGTCCCTAATATATTGAAAGATGAAGTAATTAAAGCTACTAAATCACAGAAAAGAGGAAAAGCACCCGGCGAAGACAACATCACTAACGAACTTTTAATAGGAGTATCAGAGACTATCTTAGACACATTAACAAAGCTTTTTAATGAAATTCTAAAAACGGAATATATACCTCTTCAATGGACCACATCTACAATTACTTTACTTCACAAGAAAGGGAGAACAGATGATATATCGAACTACAGACCTATTTCGCTTATGTCGAATGTTTACAAAATTTTCTCCAAGATAATTCTTGATCGAATAACCAAGACCTTAGACGAGAATCAGCCGAAAGAACAGGCAGGGTTTCGAAGTGGCTTTTCAACCATCGACCACATCCACACCATCAAACAAATGATTCAAAAATGCAAGGAGTATGGAATAAACTACTACTTAGCATTTATTGATTACAATAAAGCATTTGATTCTCTGAAACACGAGAAAATATGGCAAGCCCTCACTGAACAACAGGTCCACAGTAAATACATTAACATAATAAAGAACATATACATAAATATGACAGCTAAAATACGCACAGAAAGGGTAGGAATTTCTTTCCCGATTAGGAAAGGAGTTAGACAGGGAGATCCTTTATCACCCAAACTGTTCCTTGCAACCCTAGAACATGTGTTTCGACAATTGGACTGGAATGAATTTGGTATAAATGTTAATGGAGTGCTACTAAACCATCTTAGATTCGCAGATGATCTTGTATTAATAAGTGGTGATCCAAAAACCTTACAGATTATGATCGAACAACTGATACATGAAAGTGAAAAGGTAGGACTTTTAATAAATACCAGTAAAACAAAATTAATGACAAATTACGTTAAAATCCCAATTAAACCAGAAAATGCCGCTGAACTGGAATATGTAAATGAATATACATACCTCGGCCAAATAATATCTCCAACAGACATGACAACAAAAGAAATTCAAAATAGAATTACCATAGGATGGAAGAGGTATTGGGCTCTGAAAGACGTCATGAAAAACTTGAATATACCCATTAAAGTAAAAAACAAAGTATTCAACACGTGTATTCTGCCAAGTATGACTTATGGATGCGAAACATGGAGTTGTACAAGGAAAAATGTCGAATCCCTGGAAACATGTCAACACCGAATGGAAAGAAGTATACTCAACATAAAATTAAAGGACAAAATTAAGTTAACAACAATCAGAAAACAAACCAAGATTATAGATATAAAATACCAAATCAAAAAACTGAAATGGAAATGGGCAGGACACTTAACAAGAAGTAAGACAGATAAATGGACGAAAGAAGTAACGGAATGGTGCCCTAGATATAGAAAGAGAAGTAAAGGTAGACAGTTTCGAAGATGGGAGGATGATATCAAGGAGGTGGCAGGTCCATGTTGGATGAGGATAGCACTGGATAGATCGTTATGGAGAACACTTGGGGAGGCCTATGCCAAGAGCAAGACAATCACGGAACCGGTGTCTAATACAACTAACAATATTTAAGTACGTTGCGTTTCATTAACAACAATGTTTAATTTAAGTAATATATAGATATAAGATGAAATGTAACATGTAAGATTGTTAATAAAGGCTTTTATTATTATTATTATTATTATTATAACCTAATAACATCTTATAGTGACCATATCAATGTTAAAAATCTTTTATGTTTTAAATAAATAGATTAATTTGACCATCGCATGAAAACAATGTATCTCACAAGTAATACATATATAAAATTAAATAGTTTAGTAGGGATCGAATAAATTATTTTGATGGCATTATATTTACAACATCTCATACAAAGAAACGAATCTTGGTAGAACAGAAAGTCCTTCAATAATTTTATTGCCTGTCCGTGATGTCGAACCTACTAACTGTTCGTCACTACAATTACATCGCTAAAGTTAGTATTAAAAAGTGTTTAATCTGATATTTGAAGAAAAATTCAAAAAAATATTCAGCTTCTGCATATATTTGCCGGGAAAATTTTGAAATTCGAAAGAGTGTTGTTATATTCTTTTTATCCCGAAGACTTGAGATGAACGGGAAAATCAAAGAATTTCGCGAGGCGAGGAAGATAAGAACAATTACAGGTATTTGAAAAATGTATATAAAGAAGTTTTTCCATTACACAGTTCCACACTATTACCATACCATGCATGATGATATGAGAACTACAATATCTACACTTTGACCCTTCCTTGTCGTAGATGATACCCATTCTATATGCGTAAAATAACTGTTTTTTTTTTTTGCGACTGACACCCGTTTTATGCACGTGGCATACCCAATTCCATTCGGGTATGTTATCTTTTCTATACGCAATTTGCCCGTTCTTTCGAAGTTAGTAGTATAGAGATTCTACAAATATATAAAATTTAAATGCGTTTGTACGATTAAAATAACGACTTTATACCAAAAAAGCATTTACAACGATTTTTCTTATACTAAGTGTGTTTGTTTCTGATGGTTTTTCAAAACGGCTGGATCAATTTTGACGGAAGTTTAAGTGGGAGACAACGAATGAATAAGTAATGGTTCCACGCCAAAAATAGGACCTTTGAAATTCTATGTCTGAGAAAATTAGCAGCGGACATAGACTAAAAATAATATTGAATAATCAAAAAATGTTAACAAGAAAATATTAAATTGTGTCAAATATTAAAAAAAAAAAAGTTTAAACATTTTTTTAAATTTTATCCCCTTTTCCTACGATAAAAACCGGGACCGGTAGCTAAATATGCTCTCAGAGGTATGGTGGGATGACCTACAAGGACATACGACCAAACCAGAAACAAATATTTATAAAATACAAATAACTACCCGAGACCAACGGCGTTGAGGCCACTTACTTGTACCAGAACGGTCGTCATTCGTTTATGTTTTATCTTTAACTGGTATTATAGCAGCCATATATATCATATAATTTTAATATTTGACGTTTGTTGACGTTTTGACGATGATTACCATTATGAACCATGATCACCAATCACTCGGCTGAATCTCCATATCTATCACGTATGTTAGCCGTTGCGCTCCATTGATACATATCGGTCACAACATCGCAACGATTATTCTCATAATGAATTTGATGTTGATGTGGGCATGATGCACTTTGGTCGATAAAAGGAGTGTTGTTAAGTTAGCATAGATTCATTTTTTTTTTCACAAAGAATATTACATAAATAAATAGTGTAGTGAGTTAGGTCCTTAACAATCTATGTTAGACTAAGCCCCAGCGAAGCGTAGCCAGGTTAAGGTAATACGCAATAAAAATAAAAGTAGAAAATATTTTGTACTAAACTTCTGTGTTTCTTTTCGGTAAAATCCTTAAATCAAAACGAAGGTTTACCAAGGATTGACTAGATAGATTTTTAAAACGAGTTTGATAGAGCTTGTAAAATTTGAATAAAGAATATTTTATGTTAAATTTAGTTTAAGCAAATTTTAGATTTAGATTTATTTTATTGTTTAATAGAATTAATTTTAAAATTTTATTTAATCAGAATATTAATAATTTATTTAATTTAGTTTGTATTTATTGGAATAGTCCCGACCTCATTCTTACCCAGGTGTCGTAATAAGATATAGTAAGAGTAATTTTTAATATAGATTGCATCGTCAGAACATCGATACAATTTTTAAGTTATTATTATTTGACTGACCCGTTGGCGCAGTTTGCAGTGACCCTGTTTTCTGCTCAAAGAGTTGTGGGTTCGATTCCCGCCTCGAGTCTGGGTGTAATATATGTTTATTTATATATGTATTATATATATATATATATATATATATATATATATATATATATATATATATATATATATATATATATATATATATATATAATACATATATATATATATATATATATATATATATATATATGTATATTTACTTCAAAAAAATGTATATCAGTCGGCTGTTACCTAAAACACAGGCATTAAGTTGCCTACCTTAGGAACAGACGACCTTGTGTGTATGTTAAACATATTAATTTATAATTGTTCTGTCAATATTTAAAAATCTTTGGGTTCAGAATTGGTCAGAAATTAAAGACATAATTACCTCTAATAAAGTTCAAATAACTTAGAACCCGGGGAATATGTACGAACCTTTGATCTTCTTAAGCTGGCGTACTTACTTTGTATTTTTATTTTTATTTTTTAGGTGTAGTTTATTGTATAGGCTTAATGAGAATGCCATTCAAGAAAAAATATTTCGTTTGCTTATTATGTTGTCAATTTACGTTTAATTTGTATCTACATTTTAGTACTTACTTTCGAGTTACTTACTTTGCTCCAGTAACCTTCTTGAACAAGGGTTAAGATATTTTATTATTCCAAATTAACATTGGCTCAGTGATTATTTTAACTTGCATTTGCATTAACAGATCCTCGCTCAAGATAATGACTACGTAAGCAGGCGGAGGTGGTGTAAATAAGCAATGTGTACATATATTTTATTCAATTGACAGCCTATTTAACGTAAAAAAATATTATAAATAATTGACGTTAATTAAATAGATAAACAAATTTATAAAGTCAATGCGAATAAAATCGTGAAAAAAATCTAGTATCTGCATACAAAGTATTTTTTTTTAAACTATGTACAATGTATGCTTGTAGAGATAGAGACCTGGTAGCTATTATAGGACAGTCTGTACGTGTTGGGTCAGTTTATGTCGATCTTAATGTATTATGTTGCCTTTAGGGTTAAAGAGGTCAAGGCGATCCATCTTCTATATTAAACTCAGAATATTCCTTTCAGTGTTGTATATATATACAACGGAAAAAATCTGACTCTTTATTTTATAAAAGACTAACGTATTTTAAAAATTTGCGTCAGTGTATCTATGTAATACAATAATGATTTTTCTTTTTTTATTAGTTTTACGTCCTTAAAAATTAACCTAACGTTCCTTAAGGTTTCATTGTCCAGGAACTTGTAAGTACATACAATAGTAGTAAGATATTATTATCTCAAAACATCCACTGTCAAAATAAAAACAGTTCAAACTCGTATTTCGTGCACATATATTACAAAATATTCATAAAATTCGAAGTGGAAAACGGTGTTATGTCGTACCTACGTCATTGATTTTATATTTTCTTTATGACTGATAGTTGCATGGTTAACGTTTCATGATAGTGCACTACCGGTAACGACAATATCGTGTCACTTACATTTTATGTGCCAGGTTTTACTTATTTTCTGCATGCGCTAAATCAAATTAAAATGGCGGAATGCATTAGACTACGAATTCGTAAGTCTTTGGAAATTTAGTGCTAAGTTTAATTATTATACAATAATTTCGCTATTGTTGTAATAATTTTTATTATTATTATTTATTGATTAATTCATTTAGATTAATAGTTAATTTCACCTGATTAAATAACTATACAGAATGACTGGTGACGCTGGCATGGCTGAAAAAGTATCCACTCTTCATTTATTTGAATTAAAATTTATGGAAATTTGGTCAAAAATTAAGTACCTATTTTTTACATAATTATAATGAGAATTATGTACCGAGTATTCTCCTTAAATATTGATAGTAACTCACCATTCATTCTGTATATAGGATTATTCTATTATTAATTATTCTCTGTAGCTATTATGTAAAACTCGATGAATACGAATGCATGAATGAATACGCCAATGTTAGAATAAAATAAAACAGAATATTATAACATTACACCTTTGATATTTGAGATGATATAATTTTGTATTAGATAATGTTTGTAAAATTTTTCTTGTCATCTACATAAGTAATCATACTCTTCAGTCTTAGTCTTAAACTAAGGAATCAATATTGATGTTAGACTATTTTTTTAAACTTAAATATTAAACTTTAAAAATATTTTTACTAAATTAACTAAATCAGCCTGTAAGCGTCAAACTTCTGGGCAAAGTCCTCTTCTCCATATAGTAGAAGTGTTGGAGCTTAATCCGTCACGTTGTCCACTGCGGATTGGCGGATAATTTTCCTACCATTTGTAACAAACGTTATTATGAATAATATTACACTAGCAGGTGCCTGTAATAACAATTGAGATGGCTTGGGTGGCTTTCGTGGGAAGACCCATAGGGATTTTAATTAAATACCCTTTGAAAAATATGATATTCTACGCAATCATTATATTTCATATAAAGTAAATAGTCATCAAATTTGAAAAACTATAATTTCTTAAATCAGAATAAATAAAAAATCATCATTTATGAATATAAAAATTTACTATAAAAATTGCTATTAACAAAAAGCTATACTGATAACAACCCATCTACAAGTACATCATTAGCACTGTATTTAAACGACTACAATTTTTTTTGTTTTTTTTTTTTTTGATAAATTGTTTTAATATACATACAACATATGTTTGTGTTAAATATGTTTTAAATATGTTGATGTTAGTAATCTATTTTTCCGGATAGCTACAAAATAATTCAGAATTTTTATATTTTTTAGTATCTGGTAATTCAGTAACAGTCGCTGAGTAGCTACCCGTATAATGCATGACTGTTGTTCGTAGGAAACTAGAATATAATAAATATGTTCTACTAAATAAATTTTAAATAAGTTTACTTCTAAGATTCTACGTGTATCAAGTTTGTGAGGATATGATGTTTGAAATATATACATACTATCTATATATCGTTGTCGTTGCAGCCGTCATATGTATATATAGATAGATAGATGAATAGATAGATAGATATATGGATAAACACCTTATTGCACTCAGTTAAAGTAAACACAAAACAATGAAATACACAAAAATAAAAATAAAATAAAAAATGGTGTAAGGGTGGCCTTATCACTAAAAGTGATTTCTTACAGGCAACCTTATGGATGGATTAAACGAAAATTTGACAGGTTCCCACCTGTGCATAAAGTTTATTTTCTAAGGTTTTCGATTCGTGAATTTTTAAATACGTAAATAGTATATATACTCATATTTTTTGTTATGATTGTATAACGTACAACCATCATATTATTGATCATAATTTTGTAATGTAATTAAGTTACGCTAAACGGTGATATTATAAAATAATTAGATATAGTTTTTCTCAATAAGTGATGTAATGTCTTTAGAGAAAAATAAATTCTTAAACTGTATATAAATACATACACTATTTAAACACTATATAAAATATAAGTAAGCTTAAATACGTATGTGCTTTTCTTATTTGTTCAAATAGTAGTGTTTGACACAATTTTAAAAAATGCCAATTGATTCAGATTGCCTTTGATCCCTGGATAAAGCGTTCCATAGTTTAACCGATTTAATGATGAAGGACTCATTATGACAATGACAGTAACAGACGAGAATCTCAAGCAAGTTATCATTTTGAGACTGAAGATTAATTGTGGAACTAGAGTTTGTACCAAGAAAGGTAAAGCTTATATATAATTATATACATATCTATAATATAAAAATAAGTCGGGTTTTCCTTCCTGACGCTATAATTCCAGAACGCACGAACCGATTTCCATGGTTTTGCATTCGTTGGAAAGGTTTCGGGCTCCGTAAGGTTTATAGCAGACAAAATTCAGGAAAAATTTCAACAGAAAATTTCAAAATTTTCAAAATTCAAACAGGGAAAATCATTTTTCACATACAGCGCCATCTCTGATACATAGCATGTACTACTTCATCTTTTAATCCCCAAACGAAATGTTACAAAAAACGAAGCCATCTGGTGGCGAAACGGAGTTCGCCGGGTTTGCTAGTTGTTTTGCTAGGGTTGAAATATTTTATCAGAGCTTAAAACTTCTTAAAAACCGATAAATGCGATTCGGTATCATAAGTCACGGTTTCGTAGAACAGAAAAATTTTATAATGAATTATTATTTATCTATAAATTATAAATATTTTATTTTTAGTTTTTGTCGTCATAGTGCAAATAATAATTATTTCGACTCAGCCTGTCGCAGTCCACTATTGCTGGACACAGGCTTCTCCAAGTCAGCGCCAAATATCTCGGTTGTCCACAATCCTCATTCGGACATTGGCTCCAGCGATGCCAGCCGGGAATAGTAGAGCTGTCGGGAACTAAGGGCAGAAACATTTGGAGCGAATCCATATGAGGGTTAATGCCCATAATCACCACGCTGTGCAAGCGGGTTGTTAACCGCAGGGTTGGTTTTGTCTCACCAAGATACTGATTCCCGTCTCCGATGTGTACATTTATGGTAGCAGTTTAGATAGTTATTCCGCCATCTGTCGATTCTTATAGTTCCATCGTTGGACGTGGAAATTTCTTACGACACGAACGAGACGAAACGAAGAGAAGGCGTAGCTATATTCTATCCTGCCGAAGCCATACGGCGCAAATATCTTCTTATTACGAGAATCTTAGTATTAGTGTTTAGTTGGCACTCTGTAGGTACATACGTAACCCTTATAATATCAATTTGACTCGCCCGTGGCGCAGTTGGCAGTGGCCCTGTTTTCTGCTCCAGAGTTGTGGGTTCGATTCCCGCCCCGAGTCTGGGTGTATTATGTATTTATTTATATATGTATATTTATTTAAAAAAAATTATATCAGTCGGCTCTTACCTAAAACACAAGCATTAAGTTGCCTTTTTTTTTTGTTTTGGCGGGAAAAAATGTACCTGAACGCACAATGCGTCGCCCGGGGAGACAACGTGATAGTGTGGGGCCCTCACCCACTAAAATAACCCGCCGTGCGCCTTCACCCGCCCTTACAAGGCGGGCAGGCATTAAGTTGCCTACCTTAGGGACAGACGACCGTGTGTGTGTTAAACAGATGTGTAACTTACAGATTTGTTTTGTGTAAAATGTCGCTGTTGATATTCTCTATGTTCAGCCTCATTATCATAGAGGTGTGGGTGAAATAAATGTTAAACTAAAATTTACTTAACTTATCAACGATAATAAAGACTGTTTTGAGTTCTGTAATATTTTTTTGTACGTAGACGATTTAAAAATTTACCATATATATAGTTTCAATGATCACCAAAAGTTTCAAAATAGACTTTAATACATTCAATGTACTGCATGGATAACAAACTAGAGCTTAGTTTAAGCAAATTTAAGCACATTTTATTCACTAAAAAGAAACACTTTATTTCAATATAAGCTATGCAATGTACAACTCGAGTGTGTTAAGTTCATCGGAGATCTTGGAGTTCTATTGTAAGCTACATCTCGATTTGCACATCAAAAGTATTAGGAGTCCTCAAAAAGTAATGATTTGTTATCCAAAAGTCCGTTAAATTTAAGCGACCATCCTCCTATCTTACCTTATATAAATCTCTAGTCAGTTCTTAGGTCGAATACGCTATGGAACCCTTTTTACAAAAAAATATGCAGAGATACTTTGGATTTTAGAATATTCGAGTAAAATTTTTGAAGAGCATGCACTACAGGTTTTCCTTTATCATCAACCGTATGCACAGTTACTTAAGGAGTATAAGCTCATTACCCTAGAGGCTAGACAAAGGCAGCTTGAAGTCATGTTTATTATTTGTGCCACAATGGATACGATTGTCCTATTCTTTTTAGTAAAATATGCTACAGAGTGCCTACTAGAACCCATTGTCGCATTACTTTCCAATTCTTTGCTACTTCCCGCTGTCGTACAAATGCCAGTAAACATCCTCTATTCTTTATCGAATGATTAACTCTTTAAAAATTTACTTCAATGCAATAGATGTTACGGCAACTCTTCTTCTACCTTGCCTTTCAACTGTTATCTTTCCAAAGTTTGTCTTTTGTATGGTATTCGTGGTAACTTTCTGAATGCTCCTCGTATTAGAATAAGTTTTTTTTTTTCTTAAATAAAATCATTGATGAAGCTGTGTCAAGAATAAGTTATTGTGATTCATTTCCATTGCTTTATTTACATAATATAGTTAGAAAAAAACAATTTTTCGCACAATGAATACTTCAAAATAGTCCAGTCAAGACATCAATACATCCATTAATTTAATAACATACAATATTAACATTTTTAATCTATATTTATTAAATGTGGTTCCGGATTAATTAAATGGACTGGTTTAACAACTTGACCAAAACGGCGCAAAATATTTCAAAATTTATATAATAATAATTAAAATTATGATTGAAAAATGCAGTGATATTAGTTTTAAGTATTTACATATAAAAAAAAAACTGGCAAATATGGACATTTTGTTATACTTATTTTAAAAAAAAGTTTTACAAATATAAAATATTAAGTGAGAAATAGTTAAAATTTTAATATTAGAATGGAGTTATCACATACATCTTGCTTTCCCTTCTTCTTTGCCCTCACGTTCAAATTCTGCGTCAATCAGAATTATACTGTCTGTTCACAATTTTATACCAAATTAAACCGCCATATTTCTACGTAACAAACTTTACAGTACATTTAAGTATATTTTTGTTTATTGGTAATGGATATAATATGTTATTATTATAAAACAACTTTTCTATAATCAATGTTTATAACTAAAATAAAGCAAACCACAATCGATAGAAACCACAACACTAGCAGGTGACCTATTTAAGATTTACAGCATATATAAATATACAGAATTTCTAATCCGTTATCACCTGCTTACACATCCGCTTTTTTTTTTCTAAAATAATAGGGTATCTGATATATAACATGTAATACCTTTTCAAACATTCTGTACCTGATTAATCTTGTTTATAATAGGTACGATATCTGATAAATCTGTTCTCTTATATTAACGGGAATTTTACTCATTTAATTAAGATATCTTTAATACCAAGGATGATTTGCGAGGCTATTGAAATCAAAAAACATCCTAATTTCAATAGAGATGATGATTGGAATGTACCACCAGCTTGGGAGCCAGTTCTTAAATTAATTGAACCCAAGGAAAATAAGAACACAGCACGACTTCCAGGAACGGTAAAATGTAATAATTTAAAATTGTATAAAAAGCAGGGTATGTAACAATTGATTCATTATTCGGATATCCACCACCTCAGTCCCCCGAGACCATGAATGCTGTAAAGGGTCCGAAACGTCGGGAAATAATTATAAAAATCGTTAAACTGTAAAGTTATCTATTATTAAAATCCGGTGTAGACTTTTAATTAAATCTAATATTTCTTTTAAACGTTTGTCATATACCTATTTGGGTTAAATTTTTGTAGTAAATAAACAAAAAGATTGGTTATACTATAATAATACTTACATCACTTTTATATTATTACAATTCGTGACAACTCCTAATAACCGGAAAAAAATATTGTTATAAGCGTTATTGTTATAAGCTAAATCACTAACACAAAATAATGTTTTAAGCGCTCTTAAAAGGTAACACGAATAAAATTTATACACATAATGTAATGTACTGTCTTGGAATTGAAAGAAATACATAAAAAGATAAATAAATCACGGCACTTATCAGAGGGCCACTTACGTAGTTATGTTTAATTATATAATATTAGAAGTTTAAACATTCATTTTATAGTATTCTATATACAGCTTATAAAAATACTTTAACATCAGACACTTGTATAACATCAAAAATACACTTAATATACCAAATCAGTTAATGATTATATAAAATTACACTTTATGACTAAAAGATTAAAATATAAGGACAAGTCTTTGCGATGGGAATAGAAAACAGAGTGATAAACAGGCACATTCATTATCAATATTCTTATACTGAAAAACATCATTTTTATTTGATAATAGAAGAGAAATAAACATACTTACCTCTAAAAACACCAATCATATAATTATAGAAAGCTACTATTTGTAATTATATATCAGTAACAATATTAAGGCTCTTAACGTAACACAAATATGAACATGATATGATTTCGAAGTTAAAATTGTCATAATAAACGTAAAAATCGCTGTTTGCAGAAGAAATAAGAACACTGATTATAATAATCAATTTTTCATTACATCAAATATATATATATATATCAATACACAAAAGGCTCTGCCCCTTAGTTAATCATAAGAATAGAAACATGCTTTCATAATTTAACAATCATCTAAGTTTTAGAAATATTTTATTTTTGGACATGTCATCCGTGTCTAACTAAGCTATGCTAGCTTTCACTAGAAAAGGAGAAAAGCGCGTTAAAAACCTCGAGTACTCCACCACTTGTCAGCGGCCGCGCTTAGAGGAGGTACTCTCATTGTTCCGGTCGATCGAATGATGTGTTTGGCGTACTTTCTACCTTTTTCAGAACAATTTTGAAAGCGAACGTATGTTTGGGTGACACGGACGCTGGGCGCGGAGTCTCAGGAGTACGTGGCGGTGGATCTGGCGGCATTTCAGATCTCGTTCGAGTTCTTCTTGGTAAGTTTCCTACAACTGGTGCTGAAGTCGGTTCTTTTGGTGGTTGTGGTGAAATACGACTAGGTGATAATCGGCCAGGTGATGGTTCTGGCGTAACAGACGGTATCATTAGAGGTGGAAGATTAGCACATGGTGAACCTCGAGAGCCGCGCCTTTCTTTTAATGTCATCGGTGGCGGAGGCGATGGCGTTGGGTCGTCTTCAGATGCTGCCACAACTACTACTGTAGTATTTGTTTGGTCAGCTTTTTGCACTGTTATTTTTGGCTCAGTAGCATCTGAAGTTATAGATCTTCTGAAGTAATTAAGACCATTTTCGATTTCAGCGAGCGCTCTTTTAACAAATGGAAAACTCTCAGATAGTTCAGAAGCAGATTTTCTTACCGGAAATTCGGTTTCACTATCACGTTTTCTAGGTCTGCAACGTTCAAAAGTTGGATCTCCTGAGGCTGCCACTGTCTCGGAGATCTGTCTTGTTAGAGCTGCATGTTTTATTGAATCGGATTTCGATCGCGGTTCGCGTGTCTTTGGAGTCGGAGAGCGTCGGTCACCGAATTTTTTACTCGCAGCACGCTTTATAGAGGAAAAGAGTCCAAGTTTCTCAGGAGGCTTGTCTGCTACAGATGCGGAAGGTGTAGTGGAGGGTCCGGGGACGGGATCAGGCGCGGGACGGGGGACGTTCCCCTCGCGTTAGTTGTGCCGAGAGTCAGATGACGGACCATCGCTCGAGCCGGTCGAGGACAGGGTGGTGTTTGAGCCGTAGGGGTCAAGCGAGGACTGCACAGACATAGACCGGCCGGCGCGCCGGATTCGTGCTGGAGATAGTTTGCCTGGATCTACGCTGGCCGGGTCTGCCTGCAACATTAGTGTTTTCAGCACTCCACTAACTCTTGATTGTTTTGTATATTTTTACGATATATATGACTCACCATACACTACATACTTTTACACAAAATACAAGTAAATTATTAATATTTAGATAAGGCAAAGGCCTCTTCTCCATATAAGAGAAGGGTTGGCGCTTAATCCACCACTCTGCTGAGCTGCGTGTTGAGGATTAATTTCTCTACTATGAATAATGCTCGCTATCAGGTGTATATGATAAGAACTGAGACCGACGACTATACGTGCTCTCCGAAGCACGGTGGGGAGACACGCAAGGACATATACCTAGACCGGAAACAAATATTTATACAAATACAAATATCTACCGCATGCGGGCATTGAACCAGCGACGTTGGAAAAAAATCCATATCAAGTGAAATACTATTAAATTTGTTTTAACCTTATTGTTACTTGTGTCATTTGCATTATTGTCATTTACATCCTGGATGTCAGATTATAAGGCATATTAAACTTAATTATCTGGATGCTCAAAGCAAATTAACTATAGCTGCATCTAAAGACTAATGTAAATAGCTTTAAATAAAACATTATAACGATACGAACCTGATATGCCAAAGCGTTCATGATAATGGAATATGGCACCAGACCAAGAGGATGGACCTCTCTCATAAGCACGTTTGCAGGAATCTTATGAAACTGGATGTATTCTAAGAAATTTCCAATGACGTCCTTCAAAGACATATTTTGATTTGTATCACAATATTTTTTGCTCCACATTAAAGCAGCCTATAACAAAAATTATGAACAATTTGTTGAACCCGTTAAAATACATTTTATTTGAGTAGGCTTCTTCGCATTTTAAAAGGTTCAAATTAAGAATGATATAAATCATTAAGAGTTCATGAAAACTAATAGATTTTAAAATATTTTATCATATAAAAACTATCTCCATAAAACACCATATAAGTACTTTCAAAATATCGACAATCATTACCTGAAACTTAGTGAATTCATCTGCGCGGAGCTCATCTCTTGCTAGTATTAACCTGACAACGTGCTGTGGTAACAAGGTGAATGAACCCAAATTTAAAACATCATTTCCATGTTCATCTACAAACTCGAGAACCTTAAAAGAAAAGAAAATAAAAATGAATTACAGTTTTTCTTTAATTTTTTCCATAAATAAAATATTAATCTTATTACACATAAGCGTTACTTAGTCGTTCAAAATGGAAGAGATTATATTAGATTAGACCACAATATTTTTTGCTCCATATTTAAGCAGCCTATAACAAACAATATGAATAATTTACTAAGTCCATTAAAATATATTTTATTTGAGTAGGCTTCTTCACATTTTAAAAGGTACAAAATTAGAATGATATAAATAATTAAGAGTCCATAAAAACTAATACATTTTAAAATATTTTATCATAATATGATATTATAAAATATATAATTTTTACATTATAAAAACTTTATGCATAAAACACCATATAAATGCTTACAAAATATTGACAAACGTTACCTGAAACGATTAGACCTACTCTATTTTGCAATCGGAATATTATTTGTGCTCTTGTTTTTTTATGTCATTGTCAATATATATTTGTAAAATATCAAATACCTATTTAATACTTCAGTGTATCAATCTCAAGACTAAATTTTGAAAACACATTAAATTATTGAATCACAAAATAAAAATAAAAAGTGTTAAATCAATATTGACAATAACATAATATACTTTACAATATAAACGGAAGTAAAAACTTTTCCTTTTCCAACAGTGTGCTGCATTGATAAAATATTTCTATAATATTTAAAATTCTACACATTAGACAAACTATAGATTCTATGTACTCACATCTCTAAGATTATAAAAATATAATTTTTACCTTCTGTACCAAAGATTTTGTACATTTGTATTGAATGTATCTCTCAGCGGAAGCTAGCAATGCGCACACAGTATCAACCGTTATACAGCACTGAACGAAACCAGCGCAAGCTCGTCTCAATTCATCCAACCCGTAATAATCCGCAGCGTTCATAACACCTGAAACATTATAAGAATATTATTTATTTTTAATTAACTTCAAAAACGTAGTTCTCTGTTTGATTCTTATCTCTGTACGTATGTTCAAAATTTTCTTAAGAACTGTTTTGCATCAACATACTTTAAAATAGAGACAGTCAGTGAGAGGGTGATGGTTTTAAGATCGTGTGTATGTAGATAACCTTGAAAATCGTACTTTTTTGTCATTTGAAAGTTATTGACCTTTTAGAAATAGGTATAACATGTACAGATTATGTACTTGGTTTTGTAAACCAGTAACGCGTTGCCAGAATTAATAATTTTTTATTGTAAATGTGATATTTTAAAAATCCTCTTATCTAAGGTATCTAAGGTAATTCGTAAATCATAACCGTCAGATTAAGCTCCAATTAACCTTTAAACTTTCGCTCATTTTAAACTGGCGTAAACACATAATCTTGTAGGCTTGGATGGGGTGGAAGTAACATAATTATGTATTTAGTTTTAACTTATTTTGGTAAAAATAATTAATATTTAAAAAAGTTATTTATTTGAGGACAAGGATGAATGACACATTGCTTCGAAAATTGTAATAGGATTAATGTATTTCAACCCAGACGTTAATACAAATCTTTGATGGTAAGTATTTCGATAAAATATCTGGCAATCCATTTCATATCTTCTTTCTAAGTATATTATGTAAAACAGATTATTCAAACGCCACAATCGGAGATTACACATTTATAACAATTTAATAAATAAAATCACACAAAGGAAAAAGAAGCAAGTTTGTAATGCACTTAGTACACTGTCTACTACCGGTAACTAAATCAAATTACTAGACTCTTAAATGATTAAGCGCAGGGAGAATGCAGTTACGAAGGAAAGCCTTTTAAATTATACTAAATATGTAGATGTACACGATCATGTAGATGCATTCTGTATAATTATTCTGTATATTAGAGTGTGTCATGAATATAAAGCGAACTATGTTCGTCTTTTCTAAATAATTATGCAAAATTGCAATATCAGAATAATTTTGCAGAATATAAATGTAGAAATGGAACACGCTTTGTATGTCTCTGTGACATTTTCATTTGTTTCTATATCTCTAAAAACTAAGCTGTCGCTATTAATAGACAACTGAATTTAACTAGTTAAAACTTTATGATATAAAAAGCAAAATATTTATGATATTATATTATTAATATAGATCGCGTTGATCTCCATATAAGTCAATGATCGGTTTAATAAAAGTTGGAAAGATTTTATATTGCATAATAATTATAAATTATATTCGAAATTTCAATTCTATTCTCTTATTATAAACTAACTAACGCTAGCGATTTTATGCATTTGACGTTGCGAACTTGCGATACTTTTTAAAGAACATAATTACTCTATAGGTTAAAACGTTCCTGAATAAAAAATCTATCTAACACAATTTTCCCTGGCTGTTTATTTTAGCATGTTCAAATACAAAGAAAACGCTTCGACTTTATTGCATATGTTCAAATTACTCGTTTACACATTATTTGATTTACAATTCTACACACAATGTTATATGATATTTGATGACATTTATACATTACACGTTATATACGTATACATGACGTATCTCTTATATACGAATCTGTCTAGTACTTTATATATAAAAAAAGCTGTCTTGTTATACTGAAATCATTTTATTCATAGAGTCTGTAGGGTAACTAGAGTCCAGTAATGTAACATTTACAGATTGTTATATAAAATTACACAGTATAGTTATCATAACAATTATAATAGTTCTTTTTACTATAAAATATATGTATATGGTGATATTAATATATCTAGGTTTTTTTCCAGACTCCGTTTGAATTGAACTGAACTAAATAAACCTGTAAACATCCCACCGCTGGGCAAAGGGTTGGAGTTAAATCCACCACGCTACTCCACTGCGTGTTGGCGGATAATTTACCTACAATCAGTAACGATTGTTATCTGATGTCTGTTATATCAACCGGGACCGCCGGCTTTACGTGCTCTCCGAGATACGGTGGGGAGACCCACAAGTATACACACCTAGACCGGAAAGAAATATTTACACAAATACAAATAACTGCTCCGAGCGGGAATCGAAGTCGCGAATCGAAATAAGACTACGTTTATTGGTATAGAAATGTCAATTTCGTCGTCAGATAAATATAGGCAATGGGTTGGATGAGGAACTCCTGCTAGATTGTCACTGTCTAGCCATAATATCATGGTGATGCATGGCAGTAAAAATATATAGTTAGGAGATGCTACATATCTGTACCTAAGAGATTATATTTTATATAATGACGGTATGTCGGGGCGTTATAAAAATATATTAAATAAGTAACGGTAGTAGTATAGTACTTATTGTTAGGCATACATGAAAACAAATATTTATAAAAAAAAGCAAGAAAGAAAGAAAGAAAAGTTATTTATTGGCCATATTTAAACAGAAAATACATAGAAATAAATTTTAAAAAAATTAAGAAAGGAATAGGTACAGCAAGATTGGAATTTATAAAAGATAAGCGATTTTTAAGGTATTGACGACCGTTCTGCTGTACTGAACTGAACTTGGGAAAGGACATAGGATACTTTTTATCGCAAAAATAAGGGTAGAAGGGGTTGAAATAGGGGACGAAAGTTTGTATGGAAGTTCCTTATTGACAAACATAAAATCATGTAAGATTTATTTATTTATTTATTTATTTTATTTAGGATCACCAGTATTTGTTAACATCATTACATAATAAAGTAAACTGAATCTACATTACAGCTAAGTATTACAATTTTTAAGGTGAACATCACATGCAAAAATAAGCGTAACATTCATAATGAGAAAAAAAAATATCTAAATTACATAATGAAAAGCAACAGTCAAAAAGTATACATAAGAAATTGATATCTTAAGCATTAGTCGTCCATGTCTCGCACAATTCCCGTTTGAGCTTGGTAAATGAGTCAGAAAAGACGTCAATGTTACTAGCGTTAAGGAGTCTGGATAACCTCGGTACCACTGACTTTGCACCCAGAGTTGTTTTGCGATAGGGCGGACACAGCAGAGTGATAGGAGTTCGAGGATAAATTCTCGGCACACGGAATAAGAACTAGAAGAAAGATTGTTCAATTGTTTAAGACAAAGGCAAAAAAGCGTGCACGGGGAAAGGGGGGGGGGGGGTATTGGGCGGTAGGCGGGGCGCGGAGCGGCTGAGGCAGTGGCGCGCTTACCATGTCGCGCGATATAACCGAATTCCACGCGGGCGAAGCCGCGGGCGGAAAGCTAGTAACAGAATTAATACGGGAACAAACTTAGGACCACTTACGTTCTTAAATATTACGGTTAATACTAAAACAACATAAAATGGGTCTTGATTAAGTAGATACGTGAAAATAAATTACAACCACTTCAGCCGTTGGATGTCTATTTTATTTATTTATTTAAATTCTTTATTGTACTATAGATACACTAAAACAAGTGTGTACAAAAGGCGGGCTTAACGCTACTGCATTTTCTACCAGCCAACCTTGGTATGTGCAAGAAAGAATAGTGTGTAGGTGTACAATAAACAAGAACACAATTAATGTAATATAATATTATATAACATAATATAATACATTATAATACAATATAATAAAAATAATAATAATATAATAAAATATATAATAAAACAATATAATACAACAAAATATAACGTAATAGAATATAATACAGTGTAAGTAATCAAGTTTAAAAGTGATAAGATAATATGTCGTTTCTCTAACTCAGCCATTGGAGCCATTATTCTCATGACTAAGGAGATATTTTTTTACGGAATTTTTAAAGGAGTTCTTAGAGGGCGCTTTCCTAATATCTTCAGGTAATCCATTCCACAGTCGTACGGCAGTGACAACAAAAGAGTTGAAGCAAGCAAGATGTTCACTGCTAAACGTAGCCCCACCTATCATCTCGAAGGAGGGAGGGTGCCAATACTTGCCAAGCTTGGCAGGCGGCTTGGCGAGCGCAGTGTGTTGTGGCAGGATATGGTGACGCCTATCACCATCCTAATTTGTGTTCAGTTTTTCGCACCACTATGACCTTAGTCGCCTTTCTTACGACATCTCGGCAAGAAAGAGGACGGGACTATTAATCTCAATCGGTCACCACACGGCTTTGCCGTTTGTTCACCGCACGGCTTATGATTTGATACACGTTACATAAAAACAAAGTCAGTGACGGATCAAATCTTCGAAATTAAAATTATTCCCGTTAACAAATAGACTAATTTTAATTGTTTCCTATATTCAAATTATTTTACAGAAAACTGTGTTAAAGTATGTATTTTAAAGCAGTTAGCGACTTTCGAAGTATGAAAATTCTTTTGTAAAAGTTACTTCAACTTCCTAAGATATTAAAATTTATCGCAGATATTAAATTGAATAAGATATAATTTGAGTCAAGATTTATAATATGAATTCTATTTATATTATAAATGCGAAAGTTTGTTTGAATGGATTTTGTTACTCTTGCAAGCAAAAAATTTTGAACGGATTTAGATGAAACTTTACATTAATATATTGTTTATATATTAGAAAAATTTATAAAAATTGGCTACAATTTATAAAAATATTGTGCAAAGTGGGGGTGGTCCAAGTAATGACGCGCCATAGCCAAGTGTGCGACCCGAACGCGCGCTGAGATATGAAGGCAGACGTCATTGACGGTTGTGTCCATTTTGATTTTTTTCTTATAGCTCGATTCTTGAAGTGATTTATTACAGGAGGTCTATGTTCAACAGTGGACATCGAATGACTGATATTATGAAGATGAATTGTAATAACGAAGTCAAGGAATTGTAAGTAAAAATGGCTAGATCATTGAAATAATTATAAAAAGGAACAAAAAACTAGACTGCGTAAAAAAAATTAAAAATACATGAAATAAAAAATTAAAAATAAACATAAAAGAAAAAATACAATGAGATGAGAAAGTTGTCAAAAGTAATACTGAACAACTATACCATTGAAATAGTTTTATAATCGATACACACATAAACAATTCTTTGCAAAATAGAAGGATTTAGAGTCGGCATCCATTCTTCAACCAATCAAATCTTACCAAGGAGACCTAGAAAATTTAAATGCTTCAAATCTCATACTTATCATAACATTGCCCATATCAATCTAATTACAGGTTCATGGTGCGAAAAATAAATGGCATATTATGTTTTTAAAACCCCAGAAATATTGCAATATAAAATAAACGTTTTGTTTAACGTTTTGGACTATTCCACGATTATTTAGCACTGTTTTTGTATTATTACATATTTCATTACCGCGTTAATAGTTTTATCGTTTTGAATGAGATAGCTGTTTATTGAAGTAAGGTACAGCATACAAATGACTTAATAAATAAAATAATTTGAAATTGCGTATGTACTTTACATAATTATATAAAAACGGATTATACACAATATCCTCTCCTAACTCCCATTTCCATAACGTAACTGAATTCTAATTATATGATACATGAAAGCAAAGTAAATAATGATTTGGAAGCCCTCAAATTTCCTAATAAAACTGGTTTATCGTTATCCGATATTAATATAAGGTACTTAGGAAATCGTAATAAAATATTATCATCTTACGGTAAAGAAATTGGCCGACTATATTAATATCAATCAAGGCCATCCATTAATTTTTTTGAATAATATTTAATAATTATAATAAAATTATAATATTTAAAATAAATGAAATGAATTTATTTGCGCGCGTGATGATGTTTTTCTGTATTTTACAAACAATTCTAGAAGTTTCTATTGCACACAGTTATTCCTATTTGCATCAACTATTTCAATTCAACTCGTGACAAATATTTGCGTAGACTATACTCGTATTTGTAGTTTAAATATTTGTTCATGTTTTATTTATATTTACAGAATCCCTAATGAAGTTCATTCAGGAAAGCTTTTACAGGTATTGTGTAAGTATAAAATTAATGATAACTGACGGCCGGCTGGTCGAGTGGTCAGGTAACTGGACACTTTACGCAGCGGTCGCGGGTTCGAATCCCGCCAGGTGCAGATAATTTGTATGACGAATATAGATGTCTGCACCGGGTCATGGATGTGTATTTATGTATATATGTATTTATATCTTAAATTTATTTCCGTTCCTAGTACCTGTAACACAAGTTCTTACGAACTTAACACGGGGCTAGGTTAACGTGGTGTGATTGTTGGTTAATATTTATTTATTTATATTTATAACTACAGTTCTGCTGTATCAGAGTTCCACAATGCATATGCATATAGATGATCGGTCCAGGTAGTTATAAGAAGCAGCAGATAATAATGATTAGTCTTGTTAGGGACACAATCCCCCAATTCGCATTAGAATAGTTTGGTGGATGAAGATACCCTTCTAAAAGAAGAGCGACTTGTCTAGGAAAATTCCTTAAAGTGTGATATTTATAGACTATTTCAGTTCAGTTTAGTAGCTTTAATATAATTTCGAAATAAGAGAATTTCATAACAAAAATAAAGCATTGATACAAAGAAAATTTTTATTCAATTATAGGTTATTTTTAAAGATAAAAAAAGTACATACCAGGATATAGTTTTTTAACAGTTTTTGTTTATTAAAATATTTTTCGGACCCGTTACATTACGAAATTGCTGTGGAGCGACGTTGTAATGGAGCAGTCTCGTCGTGGTCATAGATGATGTAACTTGTAATGTAACTATATCGTGGTATGCACTTGTTTTATCCTTAAAAGAAACAATGTTTAAAAACTGCGAGTAACTCAATTTTCTTATTTTTTACCCGACTGCGACAGAAGGAGGGTTATGTTTTTCGAGTGTATGTATGTATGTCCATTTCTTTGGCACGCCATACAGCCCAAACGGCTGGACGGTTTTTGACATATGAGGTGTCGTTGGATTTGTCTAAATTGTAGTAGTGACATAGGCTATATAAATTTTCAAAATGGCGCTCGCAAATGGCGGAATGAGAGAGGGAGTTGAATTTATTTTTCTTACTGTAGCAATATGGGTATCAAATGAAAGCTAGTAAATTGTTTTATTCTTTTTAATTTATAATAAGAGTATTTTACGCAGTCGGGTTTTTTGATTTTTTTAATTAAGCATACTTGTTATTTTTTTACAAAATATGACCCGAGCTAAGAATCAACTTTAGATTAATAATTTAACTAAATTAAGTTGGTTGATTGTATTAAAAGTTTGTCAAAAGTAAGACATCTTAACCTCTACAAAAGAATTTTTTTATTCATCCTATCATCAGTCGTCGGACTATGGTAGCAATCATATTCAATAATCGATTGCAATCGGAAGTAACCATTAATTTGTTTAAAAAATTGGTTGCCTAGTCGGTTTACGGATGATAATTTTACGTGATAACGTCATAAGAAAACATTGAAAAAAAAGAATTGCATACTTTTATTAATTGAATTGAATTATTATCACCGAGTTATCATTATTTTGTATAATACAAAGAATAAGTTAATTCAATTAATTACAATTTTTTTCGATAAATTAACATTCATTCCCAAGCCGAACGCTTAGGCCGATCGTGAGTCTCTATCGCTGGTTCCGCGCTCTCGCTCGCGACACATCTTCGTGCGTGCCGCCGGCATACATCGATTTACAAGACGTTATCACGTCAATAACGTCAATCTACTTAGATAGAGAACTCATTACCAGTCTTGCACATTAATAGAATTCCCTCAGTGACGTAACGATATTAAGCCCGTTCTCATATTGTAAAATGTCTAATATCTTTTGGAAGTTTTCCAGCACAGTGCTCCACAAGAAGCATTCAGCCAAAAAATTGCACGATTTGTACGGTACTCTCATATAGGTGTATCCCACAAGGTAGATTACTTGGAAATATTTTCAATAGACAGAAAAGACTGCATAGGAGTTAGGCGTTAGCTACTTACATACAAATAAACGTATTATTTTCCTTATGATCTACCTCTTAAATTTTTAACGTACCTTTAAACCAAAAAATTACGGAATGCTACTAAGCAGACTATGTCAAAAATTTAAATTTAGTGAAAAAAGCTCAAGTCACGACAGAACAGGTGGTCCAATGAAATACTAACTGTAATGAAAAAACTGTAATCATATAAAAATTAAGGTTATTTTCGAGTGTTACATTCGAAACCAACAATGATAATTACCTACTCATACATAAAAATATCAATGAAATTAAAACAAAAGTTTTGTACACATTACTCGTAAATTGAGTCTCTATTTTACAAGTGAAAGCACTGAAAACTCCTTTATCAGATGCCTTAATTGAAATATTTACACGAAATTTGATTTTCTCGCCGCTATAAAACTAAGACTTTATCGATAATATCGCACCCTTAGTCGGTAAATCGGAAATTGAATATCGAGTCCCTTTTTTATATTCGTTCGAAAATTGAATCACTTTGAAGTTCGTAAAATTAAATTTTCAATTTTATTTTATATTGGCTTTGATTGACGGGGCTTGATTAAAACTTTAAAATGAAATACGAGTTCGAACATCTCTTTTAAATTGCTTATTTTTCGTCGAAAAAATAAATTCAATATATTATGTGAATCTATACGTATCATTATAATACATATAATAAAAAAAAATCTATCTCTCTGTCTCTTTGTATCTTACCCGCGAATCAGCCCAAAACTACTGAATAAATTTAAATAAAACTGGGCATGATTGAATTTCATACTACGAGCTAGGACACTAGATAATTACGATCCCTACATTCAACATGAAATCAAAATGTGTACTTAGTCATTCATTTTTTTTGTTAGAAATTAGGTATACAGTTTAAAATTTAATATTTCGAGATTTTTTTGGTTAGTCACTTTTGAAATTACAGATATACCTTTCAATATTGGGTTAAAAATAATTTGAAATCTGTAATGCTTAAGTACCTTCGACTGTATTACGGCTCAACTTAAGCTGGCGAACTTGCTTTATCTTATAGACGTTATCAAACAGACGTTAATCTTGTATGAAGTCGCGGGTACATCTAGTCTTTAATAAAATTTTCACGTAACAGCTTTATTAAACATATGAATATTTTGTATATATAACATTTAAAAATGTGATTTATTCTACCTAAAAAATTAGAATAAATATTTAAATTTTCCTATTTAAAAGAAAATACAGGTCTCATCAAAAATGAAATATCGTCGGAAAATTCCACAGAAACCAATGATTGACTCATTCTTTTTTTATCACGTAATCGTATTTAACAATGCGGCTTACTTAAGCGGAGATCCGGATGTAAATCAATATTGAAATAATCGAATAAGAGTAAGAAATTCCACTTACCCAGAAGCGTTCTCGGTTGTAAAGTTACGCATCCTGTGTGGATGTATTCAATCAGCTGACGAAAAACATCGGGTTCAAATTCTTCTATGATCAAAGTTTGATGTTGTTGTGATGAAGGCTGTCAAATAAATAATCATAAATAATTGAGTAGCTTATGATATCAAATTGTATATTAGTCTTACAATTTATACAGCCTGTGCTAGTAGAGCATTATAATTAACAATTCGAAAAAGATACAAATGTAAATATTGATTAGACTTATTATAAGAATTTTAAAAAAGAAACAAATATTAATAATAAATGTAATATTGAACCAAATGAGAATTTGTTTTTTATAAAATAGAAATTATAAAAAAACATTTAAAGTCTCGTAGCTAATTAAATTATTAGAAGTGATAAGCGGAAATATTAATATGTTCGAAAATATTAAAGTATTTTTGTGCCTAGATAATAAATAAGCACAATTAGAACATGCCACAGAAGTGCTAAATAAGTGCGTATTTATATAATTGAAGTATGCTCTGATATCGATTATATTTTAAAAAATCCTATCGAAATTAACAATACTATACCAACAAAAAAAAGTCCCGTCATACATGAGATTAAATTTTGAAACAAAATACAAATACCATGCAATGTTGATGTTTTATTATAGACAATATAAATTCAAAAACAATGAAATCCAATCTGTACATTAGTAGAGTTTTTCGTTATCTACGTTCGTGTTAAAAGTGTAAAAATTAATATTAAATATTTCAACCCTTCATACAACTTCTCCTATAACACCGTCAATTTTGATTTACCTCTTGTATTGGAGCCAATTGTTGCGCGAAAGTTGATCTCTGGAGTGAACACGATAACATTAGAATTCGTTAAAATTTTAATATCTTTACAGAAAACTGTTTAGTTAATAATCGGTGTTGATAACATCAAATATACTATTTGGTTTACTATAAATGGATTATACTTCTAACTACCTATTCCATTATAGTTGAATTTGTATCAATTTATATTTTATTGTAGTAATATATTGAAGTATCTGAAAAGGGATTTCTCATCATTTCAAATGTAATATACCACCTGCTTATAATTCAGGCAAATAATTGCCACTTTTCCTCGTTCCGTACAATAATTGTTGTTACGTTCAAATTGTCGGATTTCCTTTAAGGTATTAAATTTAATTCCAACACCTGATAAAATTACTGGTGTGTGGAATAATTTACTGAGTTTCATATAATCAATTATCTAAATGAATAATTTTCTAGTAATAAGGTAGTACAATACAAAATCTTGACATAACATTACATATGTTTGGTTCGTATTTCTCACTAGATACCTTTGATTAATTATATAGTTCCCTGAATATTAAAATATACCTGTTGTGCAGCATTTTGTAGATTCAAAAGTGGTTCAGATGACCGTTTAAGAAACAGCCGTAACTTGTTTTCACGGGGAGCTGGTTCCTTCTTTCTTTGAGGGCTCGGTGCTTGGTAAAGCATTTTTTGGAATACCCTGCAATAAATTTAATTTTGCTGCAATTTCATAACTAATAAACAATTGCATTTTGTTTTACTCGCTTTACATTATATATACTGAACAGAACTGAACTTAATCATCCTATAAGCTTCCAACTACTCAGTAGTTGATAAGGCCTATTTTCCATATAGAGGAAGGGTTAGAGCTTAATCCACCACATTGCTTCACTGCGGGTTGGCGGATATTTTATAGGTAACAACTGGGACTGACGACTAATATAATATTTATACAAATACAAAAATCTGCCCTGAGCGGGAATCGAACCTACAACCGCCGTTGTGAGGTGACTACTCGCACCACTAGGTACACCAGAATCGTTGTCATTATTATATAGATTGATGACCACTGAATTGATGGTACCGGTTTTTATTGAAATTTTCTCCATTAACAAAGTTCATATTACGTATTTGTATTTAAATTTAATATTTGTACATCTAAGAAGATAATTAGAGTTTTAATACATTTTTTAGATGGTTTTTATTTATAGTTTCATCATAAAGAGTCGCTTTATATTATTATTTATATAATAGATAAGACTTCTAAATTATGTTCAAGGAATGCGAAGCACTTAACCTAACCTAAGTCGGACCGCAGGTCATGCGTCTGGTCGTTGAACTTTTACACATGTTACATCCTAATTTTTCAAAATGTCGAAGCAATATTCTGTTAAGCTATAATTTTTTTATTATAGTTATCAAAATGTCAAATAATTTTCATCCATACTCATTAAAATCTAAAAATTCAGTTATTGAAAGACACGCATTTAAATTGATATTTTACATTGAAACAGACAATCAATTTGTGACAATTTAGTTATTTTTTGTTGTAGAAATTAGTCTATGAATAATAATATTAACCGCAATAAACGTCGATTTTAAAATAGACCGATTGTTTTAGTGAAATATTATAATTATTTTCAGAAGCTGTTGAATGAATTTAGAAGATGATTGAATTCTAATTGTGTTGTACTGTTTTTTTAGGATTGTGAACCCTAAAACATACACAAAACGCAAGCATAAACGCCCAGACCACGATAAGCATCTGTATGGCCTGTACAAATATTTGAGTGTCCAACCTGCGACCACTAGCGCAAAAGCGCACTCAACAATTTGCTACGTTTTTTTAAGTATTTGACGTTTGCAAGTTAAAAGTTATGAGGTTTTATTTCATATTTTTAAAAAAAAGTAAGTCGTTATAAACATAATTTATTATATATTAATATATTTTTTACTTTATAACTATTAATTAAAAAAGTATGACGAGTTATTCAGCAAAATAGAAACTATTAGCAGCAACAATATTTAACCATTAATGAGTTCTATAATATATCTGTGGCGTTCATTATCATATTATGATCTTTATATTTCTGTTACACCATTTTATATTTTACATATTAAAAAAAAAATGATAATAAGTTAAATCAGTCTCTAAGCCTCGATGATTCCAGTCTGCTTTTACACAAAAAATTATAAAATTTATGATTAGGTAATTATATATTTTTATTTCATACTTTTCAGGTTAGGAAAAATATTGAGTAATTCTGTAAAATAGCAACTGTCAACAGCAACAATAGTAAATTCTATTGTATATCTTTGGCGTTCATTATCACATAATCATTATATTTCAATGGCACCATTTTTGCATTGTACATTTAAAAAAAAGTAAATTATCCTCTAAACCTTCATATTTAGCCTTCATGTTAGCTTTCATGACTCCAGGGATTCCAAAAATTGGTGTAAAATTGGTGTTTTGTTTAATCCGGCTAATACAGCGACATAATTATTACGTATAAAAAATCATTCATCAAACTTGAAATAATAATATTTTTAAAAAGCATAATTTAAATATCAAAATAATATATGTCTGGATAAGATTTTAACATATTTCAAGCGAAGCGTACTTTTAAGTCCCACTTATCCTTTTGAACTATCTTCAGTGACTCAAGCAAAAGGTTGTTAAGTAGTGATGTGTGGTAAAAGCTTCTACATATATTTATAAGCAATTTTTCCTCCATTTATTTGGTATGTGGGTGAATAACGTTTTCAGAATATATATTACCTAATAACTTTTGAGAAGGAATATTTTCAATATTTCTAAGCAATGTATTCAAACAAAAATTTTACTAGATAAAAATTTTATATGGCTAATCATAAAATAAATAATATAGCTAAAGTGAACATTTTAAACTGTTTCATTTTTGTACTTCATATTCACGATTAAACAAAAGAAGTTTGATGAAAGTATAAAACGGCTGCGCATTTGTTAACAATTTTTTTTTTTTTTTTTGTCAACTATAATCGCAACTATCTGGTAGCGATTTACGTTTTATATCCACAGCCAATTTAGTAAAAATAAAATTCATCTTATTTAATATAGAAGTTCAATTGAAACTCTGATAAAAAATATATGTAAGAACCTATTGCAAACAAAAAAGGTGTACATTATTGATAGTTTCAATGCAAAACTTTATTTTTTAGTTTTTTTTTTTCTTACCTACTCCTGGCCGCTAGTACAGCTTTGACTGCACATACGGGTTCTCTAGTGTCTCCTACAAGGAAAGTGACGTCACAGAGTTCAGGCATTGAGGCGAGGAACTTCATATCTTCAGCGAGTCCAGATTTGTTCTCGAAGGTGCTGAGGTCGGGCTCCGCCTCCATTGCTACGAGCGCTCCGCTTCTCATTGACGACTATAAGAAAATTGTTACATTGAAAAAAAAGTTAATAAATCTCATTTTACGTATTAAAAACTTTACATTCGAGAGATTTTTTTTAAATGATTTATCAATGATTATAATATTTTAGTGTTACGTATTATTGTCAATTGATTTAAAAAATAATTTAAAAGTAGATAAAATATTTTATAATGAAATTTTTTTTAAGAAATCATAATTTTTACGTATATATTGTTAATATTTAGGTTTAGACTGTCACACTCGAGCGATTTTTCAGTAATGATTTATCAATAATTATATTTTTTTAATGTCACGTTTCGTTGTTAATCGATTTCAAAAATAAAAAAAAGGAGATGACTTAAATTCCAAGTTACATTTCTTATTTGTATTTTATTTAACTGAATTTTATAGGAACGAAACTATAGGCTTCAATCAGTAGAAGAAAAACAAGTTGTTTATACAAAATAAATTAATTTAAAAGACAATAGTTTTGTAGTATTCGTAATAATGCTAAACAAATTAATTGGTTTTGAATCACAAAGTAAAATTTTATGAAATAAAATAAAAATTCATTTCAGAACTTGTAAAACAATATTCCATAATTTTTTGCTGTCCCAAAAGAATATCAGATAGCCTTAATTGAATTTTTTTTTTGACCCGACGCGAGTTATTCAGTTCATCAATTTACCAGAACTTTATTTCAGACTATCGAATGCGGTTATTGAAGAATAAATCGAATTATTTTTTCAACTCTCTGCGTTCTGAATAAAATTATTATGTAAAATTGATAACAATTAGAATTGAGATATCATTAAAATTTATTTGTTACAGATTAAAATATAAATTAATTTTTACAACTTATATATAAATTCAAACTTTTATTAAATTTAATTAAAACGACTATTAGCAAGTTTGAATTTTTTTAATTAATAATTTAATAATATAGTTTAAATGATATTTTAGTATTTATTTAGTTTGACTAAGAATACCTCAAAAAATATATTAACAAAGTCAATACTCACTTCGTCTAAACTAAAATGCCTTGTTATAGTAAGATCCATGTTTACTTATTAATAATTTAGCTTGAATTAATTTAAAGAGAAATTCCCAAATCACGACCACTCGATTCGAATCTCAAACAGCGACTGACAGAGGAAATGAAAGAGATGCGTGACGCCGTCGTGAAAATGAAAATATGTTTGGTCCAATTATTTTTTATAAGCGATTTTTATTTAAGACAGGCCTAATAACTTGTTATTAAAATTATAAGTGAAAATATACTGTTTTAAGCGGAGATCACTTATAAACTGAAGTATGAAATTGTATACGGTAAATATTAATTTCAAAATTTCTTTTTGTCAGTCACAAAGCTTAAGGTAGACACAGGCACCATAGTGTGTCCCCTCATCGGCCCTTACAAGCCGGACCACGGGTACCGCATACATTGCTCCGTGGGCTGCAGGCGGCAGAACCATCGGGCACTCTCTCCTGTGCGACGCCCCGCACACTTGGGCATCGCGCGGTAGGCTTTTTCAGCCGAAGGTGGGCAATCAGGCACAGGCACCAAGCCTAAGGTAGGCTTTGTGCCTGACAATAAATCATCAAATTGTATGTTAAAATTGTCTATTTATTATGGCTATGTTTTATAATTATATACTACGTTATTTTATGCAATAATAATGTATGATTTTTTTTGTCCACTTTTTTAAGGTAACAAAATTATGTAAGAGAGAATTGTCTCATAGCATAGCAATTTATAATTGCATCTAATCTATATGAATATTTTAAAAAAGCTGTAAGTGCAACTGCGTTCGCGATTGACTTTCATTCTGTTTCACGAGGAAACGGTACTGAATTTCGAAATAAAAGCGTTGAAATTGTTAGAGTGTTAACTTGGAAGCATCTTAAATTTTGTTTTAACAAATTGCAACTTGCTTTATACAAAATTATTTAAATATCAAGCAAGTACATTAACATCCTTATTTTTATGCTGTAATATGTAAAACGAGATTACTCAAATAAGTTTGTTTTTATATAATTTATGAATAGATTTTCAAAATTATAATGCTATCTACTTTTTAAAAGTAATTAAAGGTTTTTTTTTTCATTAATTAATTTACCACTTTTACCCGCGAATAAATATCTAGTCAAATTTTGGGATAAATGTAGCATGTGCTATTTTTAACCAAGTTTTATTGTAAGCCCTTCAATAGTTTTAGTTTAGAATATTACCCAGTATTTATCTTTTGCAACATGCAAACTTAAAGTATCCGGCAAAAATAAATAAATAAATAAACATTTTTATTCTACGAAAACTACGCAATATACACCATTTATCTTATCCTAACGTTGTTCGAGTAAATGTCACATAAAATACTATCATAGTAATAACCTCTCTACTTTCCTTCATATCTGTTAATATACCATAAACAGGAACCTCATACACACATCTAAAACAGGAACTGACGTAATAGATTGTCAGCACTTCTATATAAAGGAAGTGACTATTCAATAATCTTCCGGTTTCTTCCGTTTAAAAAAGTTATAAGGGTCAAAAGTCTCTTTCTCAGCGCTCTACTCATAAAACGGGTAATTTTACAGAAAAATGAAAATGGGATTTTTTATAGATAATTTCACGATAAACAATTTTTATAATGACCTCTATTGACCTCCGAGCAGATATTCACGAAATACTGATTTTTGTTACATTCTGACCTTTATAACTTTTTTAGCCGACACGATATCAATGTCGATTTTTCACATCTTCATTACAACGCCGTAAAAAAGGTGTATACAACAATTCAGCTCACTAGGAATTTTTCCGCAGATTGGGGCTTAAAATGGCTAAAATTACTGGAATATGCCGATGGTATGTGGGAAATTTGAATAAAAATAAAATATGTTTATATTTTTGATTGTAGTAGACGATCTATAGATATTTAAGTACACCCTGTTACAGTTGGTCTACCGCTGCACAATATTCTCATAAAAATAAAGAAAAACATATTCGTGGCTCACCTGCAGCTGAAAGTATTCGTATAATAAATATATCACATAAATACATACACATACAGATGTATCGGTATAAATGCACCCTTGTTTGGCGCTCGGATTATTTTAATTATAATATGTATAAACAGTAAAAAAGTGTGTAACCTTTATACGCAATTGAAGTAAAACTTCTTTGACATTGTAACAGATGACAATTAAATTAAAAAATAATAAGTCATGTTAGAATTTAAAAAAATTGTTAATTGATAACATAACAACACCCAACAACACCAATATAAATATTATACACTTATATAATATATCGAGCATTATAAATAACAAATTAATTAATTTGATTATTATTATACTTTAAATACGATACACGTATAAACCAAAGTACGATATATATATATATATATATATATATATATATATATATATATATCGTACTTTGGTTTACGATAATATATATATATATATATATATATATATATATATATATATATATATTATCGTTTTAAGTTGCAGCAAAGATGAAAACCTATGATTTTAATCTTGAGATAAAATAAAAAGAAGAAACATCAAACATGCCTTCGTTAGTAGAAACCTATTTTAAGACTTTGCTTACCAACTAAGTATAAGCTTTGATAAACTTAAAAAGAATAAGTAAAAATGTCCACAAATATCTAAAGTACAAAAATGGTTTTGCTGCAAAACATATTATTTAAATACATTACAAAACCCATTTTCTAATTTCAAATTATTATTTTTTTAATTATGTCTCTTTATTTTCAAGGGAATATGTTAAACAAATAAATAAATAAAAACTCAACATGGTTAATATCACGCCGGCTGGTCATCGTACAATTATATATTTTATAAGATCCGACTATTACATATAGCTTGAGAGCTGGTGGCAGTAATTTTTATATGATTTCATCGTCTGACAGAGGTTGATAATATTAGAGTACTAAGTAAAATAATCATTTCAAACAATTTCTGCCATTCATTAATTGCTGAAATATCAAATTTAAGCTTGTAAAAAATGTTTATAAAAATAAGTTTCTTAAACGATATTATCGCTTCTGTCGATAAACTTAATAAATTGTATTTAATATTAAAAAATTATTATTATTCCTAGTAGCAGAACTTTTTCCTGCTGTGTTTTAGAGTAATTTTTTTTTCTAATTATTATGTTATATATAAAAATAAATTACTTAATTATCAGGCAGATTAGAATAATCATTGAATTTATGTTACAAGAGATAAAAAAAAATCTTTCTGCCACTATGATGATGTTGCATTAATAATCTGTATTGAAAAAAAAAATTTGAAAAAAAAAGAACAAAAAATTACAACATCGTTTTTGCCTTTAAGTCTAATATTTTTATTAGTAAGAAGAAGCATAAAAATGAAAAAGGCGGAAAAAATCGATACTGTCTTTTCAAAGGCAGAAGTATTTTACTACCTGAGGACAGCTGCAAAGGAGTACAAATACACACTCACTAATATCATTTGTGTATATTAATAAAAAATATACAAAATAATGATATTAAATGACGATATATATATATATATATATATATAATATTACATTAAAAAATAAAACAAAAAGAAATAAAATGTATGTCATATATGTTTTTTATATTACATCAAAAATCAGAGTTGTAGATGTCTGCCACCTTTTTCTTATATTTACAAATACATTACAAAACATAAAAGAAAATCTTGACGATGGAATGATATAGCCTTATTTTTTTTTTTTTTTTGTAGTTTAATAATTATTTTTATTAAAACTCCCACCATTCTGACCTCTGCCAGCTTTAATTTCACTATCTATAAAATGTATTAGATGTAGGTAATTGATGACAGAAACGATAATATAAATTTTGACAAGTTCTTTTTTTTCACAATTTTAAAATTATTTATAAAAAAATCAGAGCTATCTAAGCTCGCCACTGATTTTTTCTTGTTGAAATATAGTCTACATTACGTCTTAGTATCAAAGACTATGAAATCATATCCCTAAATTGCTACCAGCTCCCTAGCTAATAGTACGAAGTTGTGTTTTTATTTGTACAAAAACACACACATTTATAACAATAAGTATTACAATTTGTAAATAAGCTAACATAAAAAAAAAACCTTGATTATTTTAAACGGTTACGGACGAGCTATATCTAGTTCACAGCAACATGAACAAGGATTCAATTTTCTGATAATATCGTGAACGTCGAACTCTTCGTACAGTCAATTTCCAACGTATGTGGGACAGGAGCACCGACCCGAATGCTACACTTAATTGCTAATATCGATGTTGCGTCAACCCTTAATGAATATATATTTTTTTTTTACATTTAATGACAAAAATTTTACACCAATATATAATTGGTTTCCATAAGAACCGATCGTTTGATTTTCGTTTTTATTGTGTATTTTATTTGTTTAATTAATAAATTGATTTATTTATGTATGTAAAAATACGATGATAATTTTTCATATGACGTAAATAGACATTATATTTGTTTATTAATTTTACTCATTAGTTGTTAATGTAATTAATACATACATTTTTTAAGCAAAAAATAAATAAGGTTATATATACAGTGTAATGTAAAATGACATCACTGTTAAGCTACATGTGGAATTTTACACCAAATACAAGATTATGTTAACTTTATTAAATTGAAATTTAATACAGAAATTTGTCTTTAGAATTGTAACCATGACCTTCCAGTTCAGTTATCTTTCGACATCTTTATTTATTGATGCAGTGTCTACGATGGTAAACTCCACCCACGCATAGTCGCATACGTCTGTAGTAACACCCACGCTCATATTAACTACATAAACTTTTTAGTTACTAAAAATAAACATTAAAAACTTACCTGTTGATGATGTTATCCACTTAAATTTCCTCTATTCATATAGATATCACACCCAAGTAAAATAGTTCATTGATGAAACACTAACATTAAATAATAATACGAAAAAAAGTTTACTGTATAATGGACATTAATGTAAGATTTGTTATAATGTACTAACTAAATTTCAATTTTGTTTAAAGGCAATTTAAATTATATAAATCAACAGAAGCTTATTATTAAAGCTTGACAGATTCTACCTACCTATTAGATTAAACTTTACATGGTGATATGAACGCATGCGTTACGCGCATGCGTGAAGATGGCATCAATATGACACGGCGACAGAGGGTCGAGGGGTTTTCAATGGATGAAGGCGGTTTTCATGAATGAGAGAAGGAAATGATTTTGATTCAGATATATACTATACGATGTTAATGCTTGGTATTGTGAATGCATGCTGAATAATAGATCCGCTGTAATACTTTCTAAGTTCAGTAAAATAAACAAAAACAAAAAACGTTTAAGTTGCTATATTATTAATAATACATACAATATACATATATGTATATTTGTTTTTGATATATAAGACCATATTAATTGGTTTTTAATTTTTTATCGTAATTAATTCGAATTGTAAGTACAGTAGATCTGTTTAACATTGCGCAAATGTACCATCAGCATTTAACACGGAACGTGACATTAAATAATATACTATATTTATTAATTAAAGCAAGTTAATTTGTATACGATTCGCTAATAAGCCGCGCGTGCTCACAAGCTTATTTATTTAATAGTGTACACTAGTAACAAGAACCGATACGAAAACAATTTTGCAAACCCAAGCTTTACAATTTGAAAAGTTTTCTTTATAACTTAATTAAACATTTATTAAATTAATAAAAAAAAAAAATTAAAAAAATCTTGTTGATTAATACGAAGCAAAGTATTGTAATCCCAATAATACTCGCATATTTTTTATATAAATTCGTAGTTAATGTATTTTTCCAGATAACTAGATATTTTTTTTACCTTTCTATAATTTGAATAATGTTAAATATATTTTTTTATACTTTAAAATAAATGCCATCTGTATAAACACGCGTAAACCAAATGAAACACCTACATTCCTCCCGAAATTTTCAATATTGTACAATGGAAAGGTCTAATACGCCAAGTTTCTAACAGATGGCGCTGCAATCGCACTTATTTTAATTTGTGGTTACGTCATTTATTAAAATTAAAAAATTAAAAAAAAACAGATCATGTATCTTGCATCGCATTAGTCATGATATATGACTCAACGAATACTGTGATGGTCCATGTAGATTCACAATCAGAGGACGGGCTTATGAACGAGGGACAGACGAAATTAAACGATAATCTAAACGCCAAACATTAATGTTATTTGTATTTTTTTTGTGTTCAAAGATATTTGTTGTAGATTAAAGCATATTTGGATTTATTTTTACTACATAACTTTTATATTTTTTGCCATTATAGCCGCCATAATAATATAATTATAATATGTGAAAATTTTAAACGACGATCTATTTCTGGAGCATTATATTCTTAAAAATTTAAAAATAACTTTCAATTACGCATATCTAAAACTTATAAATAATTCAAATAATTCATAATTTCGATCTAAAACCGAAAATATATCGAACTAAAAAAGTTTTACTCAAACATCAGTAAACTATGTAATAGGCACATTATTATTCTTTCGATCGTATCCTAGATACACACAAAATAAATAGGTGAGATAAGAGTAGGTTAGGTAAATAAAAGTATGTGACAAACCTGCGGCAATTATATAAGCCGGCAAGGACTTTTGACCACTCTAAGGACTAAGTTTTTACGCTTTAGTAATGTGGTTTCGTTGGCAACTTTGGGTATATATGGTTATTGGTATATAGGTAAATATGGTTTACAACTACTTTATTATTATCGAAGGGGCAAAAAATATTAAAAGTACATTTGTTCGGGGTTATAGAAACACACATGGCTATATAGCAATTATTAAAATATTTATTTATTCTTTTATGTTATGTCATTGTAAATTTAATTTGATTTGTAGTATTTACGAGGACATTTTCTAATTTTGGTCACATAAGAACTGTAATTTTACAAATGTATTTATACATTAATTTCATGTAGACATTTATAAGGTAGTCTTCAGACATAATACCATCGTCTCAGAAGATCGAGAAAGGACACGTGGTCTATTAATTAAAGACATCAACGGAATCCCATACGATTAGTGGTGTAATGGAGGGTATGACATTGATGTACGTAACGCTGTACGTAGGAACGAAAAGCATACATTTTTGAACAATTATAGTCCTTATAGCCAAAGCAGAAAGATGTATAATGGAGGGTTATTTTGTGCTAGGATGTACGCGTTTAAAGCCATGAAGAAATATTTAAATAGAAATATCGAAGCACTTAGAGTAATTGTTTTATAAGATATCATTCTCTAAAACTTTGGTCACCTATTAAGAGTTTAACGTCGCATTACTTAAAATTACACTCCAAAAGATATTCTTATAATTGTAATACATCTGTACATTTAAAATATCTGTACGATTGAATGTTAATTTATCGTAACTTAATTGTTTTATGAAAAAAGTTGAATTGATATGTATATTTTTTAATCTTCCTAATGTACTACAAAGTTTTAAGGGTAAGAAAATGGAAAAGTAGCCGAATACGTTAAATTTGGGAACACTGTAAGTGCTTTTCCTGTTGAATTTTGTATAAGCTTCATCTATTGAAATTTGGACTATGTTGTTGACCAGTATGAAAAAAATAAATGAAAAGAAAAAATTAGTATATTCATGTAGTTCAATTTTTTTTTTCTTGATATCGATAAGCCGATTTCGATATTATCAAGAATATTGACATGTCATTATATCATATCTGTTTGACAGATATTAATATAATATCGGGCTTGGATCACCAACGCCTCGCTATCTGATATGACACGAGTCTGTTTCACACTTAATTGCACACTTCTTTTGACGTCTTATAAATCTAATAATTTCTTCGTTATAGACCAGACGTGACGACCGTTCTGGTGTAGTGGTGCTAGTAGTCGCCTCAATGACATGCGCCGGCGGTAGCAGGTTCGATTCCCGCTCGGGACAGATATTTGTATTTGTACAAATATTTGTTTCTGGTCTGGGTGTATGTACTTGTAGGTTTCCCCACTGTGTCTCGGAGAGCACGTAAAGCCGTCGGTCCCGGTTGTTATAACAGACACCTGATGACGATCGTTACTCATGGCAGGGAAATTATCCGCCAACCAGCATTAGAGCAGCATGGTGGATTAAGCTCCAACCCTTCAATATGGAGAATAGGTCCTTACCCAGGAGTGGGACAATTACAGGCTAATACAGTACAGTACAGACCAGACGTTTCACGTACTTCTTATATTTTTAGAGCCACGAAAATCATATCCCCATTTCCCAAAAACACTAATTGTTATTTTTTGGGGAAGTTTCCTTTGCGAAGACTGATCACGTCGGGTTCACCAGTTTGGGGGAGCGAGGAACAGGCTGTAAGGTTCCTCATCCACCATTGAAAAGGAAGGATTCTCCGACCAGACGGGAGTTGCGTCTGGTGGGCTACTGCGCTGCTTGAAGGCGGAGCGACGTTAAACGCACGTGTTCGATATGCGATATACTTCTGTTACTAAAACAACACATTTAGATTGTATGTTGCCATCTCAAAGAGAACTTAATGAATTTCGGAAAAACTTACAACAATTACTTATATCTTACATGCATTGTCATAATTTTGGACATAAAATTATGACAATGCATGTAAGATATAAGTAATTATTGTAAGTTTTTCCACTGTGTATCATATAAAAAAACAATAAGCGTCAATATCAACGCGGGTAAAACTGGTCATCTTCGATAGTCTCGACGTTCATAAAATTGTCGTATGGTATCAATCGATAAACAACGCGACAAACGCAAACCTCTACAGTAGAGATACCGCGTAAACTTGATGCTGATTTTCAATCTGTCTGGACCGTTTAAACATTTTCTAAAATTATAGGCACAATATTAACACAATTTTATTAAAGGATAATTGTTGTTCATTAAAATTATAGAGAAACTATGAAAACCTTTTTTCAAAACACTGTTTTTATCGAATTATTAAAATAGCTTATTATATATACCTCGTGTATATACCCTTTAACAAGTTAACCTTTAAAATAAGTTTAACATGCTTGAAAATAAAATTAGTTAAATCTTAACTATTATAATTTATCATTATTGAGTTGTTAAAAACGATAATATAAGTGAATTGCCACTTATTCTTTTAAACATATAAAAAAAAAAAAAAATAATAATTAAGAACATTTTCAATTATGTACAAACATTTTTTATGCCGTGCGGTGACCCGCAGAGAAGAATATTCCCAACTTCCTTCTTGCCGAGGTGTCGCAAAAGGCGAAGGCTATAATGGTGTGAACAGCTGTGCCTCAAACAAGATGGTGATGGCAACCGCGGTACAATACCATTTTTTTTTCTTTTTTCTTTATCGCTTGGAAATGCATTTACGCATCCCGCCACCCGCCAGGATACCCACTAAAACCCAGCGGTGCCCTCATCGTCATAGTGAGGCGCCACGGGATCGCTCACGCATACAACCGTGACGCCCCGACAGTTGGCCCGCCTATGCGGACCGCCTTCTCATATAGAGCGCTAGCGGGCACCGTGAGCGCTCTATTGCCGCTGCGCCATGGACAGGCGCCCGTAGGAAACAACGGCAGGTCATGAAGACATAGCCGTAGTCTCCTCGGTGACCTGGCGACTTGCGCCTTGGGGAGCGGCCGGGGTAGCGACACCATACCATGCCGCAACACACTGCACTTGCCATCCCGCCAGCCAAGCGAGCGAGCATTGGCACACCCCCAAAATGATCAGCGGTGGAGGCCTAAGGTCAGTAGTAGAAATCCAATGGTTGATATTATGAATCAACAAAACATTTTTATATAAAAATTATTTATTTGATATTTGATTTTTTATTATTAAAAAAAAAATATATATAGAGTTGTCCACTCTCATTCAAAGATTTGTTACTTTGTTATACTGAAATTTTATTACATTTATTCAAATACGTAGGTGACTCGATAAGTTTTGATAAAAAAAAACCTATGCAACAATATTTACAAACTATATCCCTACTAATATATAAATACGAAAGTAACTCTGTCTGTCTGTCTGTTACGCTTTCACGCCTAAGCCACTGAACCGATTTTGATGAAATTTTGTATGAAGATAGAACTGAACTTGGGAACGGATATATGATACTTTTTATCGCGAAAATAAGGGTAGAAGGGGTTGAAATAGGGGACAAAAGTTTGTATGGAAGTTCCTTATTGTCAAACATAAAATCATGTAAGATTGTTCAATTGTTTAAGACAAAGACAAAAAAAGCGTTCGCGGGGAGGGGGGGGGTATCGGGCGGTAGGCGGGGTGCGGAGTAGCGGCGGCGCCGCGCTTACCATGTCGCGCGATATAACCGAGTTCCACGCGAGCGAAGCCGCGGGCGGAAAGCTAGTATAACAATATTTATTTTACATTATTTCAAAATACTCTCCTTCATTCTCTATGCAAAGTTCAATTCGCCTAAACCAACTATTAAAACACTTTTACTAGTCTCGATCCGACAGGTTCGAAATTGCGATTTCGTATGCGGCCACGGCCTCTTCGGCACACGAAAAAAATTTCCGTTTTATTTTTTCCTTGATTCTCGGGAACAAAAAGAAATCATAGGGAAATTCACTGAACCATCTAAAATCTGTTGTTTGAGATGGGGCAGACTCCCCTAACGGTGATTGTAATCGTTGAAGGCTAAGTTTTTCAGTTAAACCAAATTGAAAATTATAAAATATCACAGTACGCAAATGTTCACGGTTAAGCTCCATCTTTGCAAAGAAAACCACGAGAACCCTCGTAGTTAAATGACTGGAACATCATATTGAAAAAAAAAAGACTGAATAACCTGGCTACTTGCGTTCTATTTTTAAATAAATTTGCTTTTTAAAAATGTATAATACATATATAATTGTTATATCTTCCATTTTTTAATTACGAGCAACTCAAAACTTATCGTATGACCTACTCGTACGTCAAGTTTTTTCTTGATTATTTACAATTCCTATACATATTTAATTGAAAGTCTAAATCGGATTTTATCGCGTTTATTTGTTTTAAAACTTTCCTCGAATAATGAATTCATTATTTGGACACCCACCACCTCAGTCCACCGAGATCATGGACGCTGTAAAGGGTCCGAAACGTCGGGAAATAATTTAATTTAATTAAAAATCGTTAAACTGTAAAGTTTTAAAACAAATAAACGCGATAAAATCCGATTTAGACTTTTAATTAAATGAGTAATATTCGCGTAAATTTAAGAGAAAATTCCTATACATTCTTTATCTACGCCAATTATTTACGCAGTGTTTTTACGTTTTCTATATAGGAGAAGAGGTCTTCACCCTGCAGTTGAATTTTCACAGATGCCTAAGTTCACGGTAGTCATTTATTACAAAAAGTTATCAAACAAGAGGAAATTTATATTTACATGACATCTTTGATTTAGAACCGAAGACGAACTTATGTTTAGACTGCCTGATGAGTTATTTGGTTTGTAAACGAAGCCCGTATTATATGAGAGAACATTCATTCTGTGAAACTATCCTTATATTTGTATATGTATATATTTAAATAAATATAATATAATAAATATTTCATTTTTCAGTTTTTCACTTAAATATAATATTAAATGTTTTATATTTATTTCAGTTTACGCATAAAAAGTATTGAGCATTTTTATATTATGCGTATCACATATTGTTCTCCATTTTTATATATTATACAATTCAGTTCAACTGAAAGTAAATTTTCATTAAACATTTTTAAAAGCAAACTTTTTAATAAGGGATTCAGATATAATAATATCGATATATTAATATGTGAAGCAAAAACTTTCTACCCCTTTATACGAAAATTACGTGGACGGAGAAGTATGAAATTTGGCACAGTTAAAGTTTATATGGAGAAGAAGTGCAGAATATTTTTTAAATAAAACTCAAAAATACATCAAATTTATTAAAAAAAAAACCACTTCACACACTACGATACACACACATATGTACAATGTACATCTATACATATAATAAAATGGTAGAAAAATCAAAACTGTACATTGAATATTTTTTTAAAAGAATACTTGGGGTGTGATCTACAATCGATACCGAAGCCAAAAATATAGATTTTAGAATTTTTGTCTGTTTGTCTGTATGTATGTCCGGGATAAACTCAAAAAGGACTGCATGGATTTACTTCAAATTTAGCACGAATAATATTAAGAAGTCGGGTCATAACATAGGCTACATATTATCACGCTATCACCTACGGGGAACGAGCAGTGAACCTTTATTTCTTCAACGCATTCTGTAACAGCGTGTAATCTAACGACGCATATTTGAATGTTGTTATTATGTTAATAACCATGCTATAAGCTATCTTCACACTATAAAAATCACGAAATATAAGTAACTTAGGCGGATAACCATAATGAATGTAAGAATGAATGTAATATAAGAAATGAATATAAGTAGTATCAAGACAATTTTAGAGCAGCGCCATCTATGAGATTTCAAAAACATCAAGTCGAATTACATGTGTAAACCCTTTTTGGATATAAATAATTTAAATTTGATCATGTTGGCGAGGTTAATAGTTGATTATAAAAGTCATAGATGGAGTTGTGCATTTTAATAAAAATTGTATCGTCGATTCGTTTCAGAGATGAGCAAGATAATTTAAAAAATATGTTTATATAAGTTTTAAGCTGCTTCATCTATGTCTTATAAAATTCATCGAGTTTGTCTGTATGTAATAACAAACAGAACTCAAAAAGAACTGCATAGATGTATGAGAAAATTTAAACTCGAAAACGGCACGCTATTGCTGTAAGCAATTTGAGCTAAATAACGAAGAAAGAGGAAAATTAAGCATGCCATATATATCATAAAAAAAAACAAAAGCTTATGCTTCTCCGGAACCTATTTCCTCCAAAGTTATGTAACGGGACCCGCCTTAAAGTCATCTCGCTCCACAGACACACCATTGAGGCGGAAATTCTTACGGGTTGTGGCGTCGGCGAAGCAGTATTTATACCACGCATTCCCCTCATACCTCATAACTTCCCGTTCCAGTTCAAGCGCGTACAGTTCCCCGTGAGTGTTTGCTTCGCGATGACCATCAATAAGTCGCAGGGGCAGACACTGAGGGTAGCTGGTGTCGACCTCAGGACGAGCTGCTTCACACGGGCAGCTGTACGCTTGCTCCCGCGTCACCAGTCCTGACTCTCTTTACATTTTGGCTGCGGAGAGTCAAACTACTAATGTGGTTTATCGAGAAGTCCTATAAATATGTATTTTTACCCTATTCTGTATTCCTTATTTATTATTTTCTCCATCCGTTTCAGTCACAACTTATGACTTAATTCAGCAGAATCACCATAAAGTCATTTATTCAAAGCAGGCTAAAAATAAGCACTTTTTGAAAGTCAATTTTACAAAAGACAGTCTCCCTCTGTTACTGTACTTTCTGTAGATATGAAATGTAAAGAACAAACGGGTAAATGAATGTTATTTTAAAAGGTATAATCGTAGGTATTTTTGGTGCTGTATAGCGTTCACGCAGACGACGTCGCGGGCAGCAGCTAGTAATATATAAACGAATTTGTTATCGAAATTTTTTATCACAGATCAGGTCCAATGACTGCTGCATATGTCGCTCACCATGTTATGCGCAATCATATTTTTATGATGTTGATAATGCTGTCAATTATAGATTAGGTCGAATTTCGACCACTGAGCGACCACTAGTTTATGTTAATGGTTTTCTCTTCGAAACCTATATAAGCAATAAAGTCGTATTTGTATGCTTGTATAAAAGTAGTTTGTCCTAAATTAAGTTTTATCAGTTATACAATGAATAATAAATAAAATTAATACTATCATATAAATAGTATTTGAACAACACAGTGACGCATGCTTGAACAAATTCCATTGTTGTTTGCCAACTTACTTTTGCAGTGTATCCGTGCATGTTTTTGGACAGCTGTGGGTGGACTTAAAAATTACGTCAAAATATTTTTAGTGTTAATTAAAAATAAGACCTTTATTTTCCAAAAGTTCTCGAATTAATTTATTTTTATTTTTCAAAGGCGCAATAGGGTATAATATAATGCTACACAATTCTACATTTGCGAAGCCGCAAACCATTTCCCCTTTTTTTTTTGATAATGTTGACTAATAATAAATTGTAATATGATATTTTAAACGTCTAGTATTATTAATCAATAAATTCCTTACGACTTTCATTTATTACTATGAGATTGATTGATACTCATTAATACTGCGAGTGGCCTATGTGTCAGAGCGTTTTATTTTTAGACTTTATCCAAACTAAAAAAAAACGTTTTTTTAAGTACGCTTATGTTGTCATCTTTAAAGATAAGCATGTCATTTTATTTTCTTTCGAGTACATTTCAATTATATCTATATTAATATTATAAACCTGAAGAGTTTGTTTGTTTGAACACGCTAATCTCAGGAACAAGTAGTTCCTTATTAATAAAATCTTAATATAGTTCAAATTAAAAAAATCTTTTTGTATTGAATATTCCATTTACCGAGGAAGGTTATAGGCTATATTGCATTACGCTTAGGTCAATAGGAGCTGAGCATTTTACAAAAGAAGAAATTTTACAAAAACGGGGGAAAATATTCGTTTTTGAAAGCTTCTGTTGCGTGCGCTGCATAAGCGATAAAAGTTACACAAACCATGTATGACGGCATTGATCACCACTAAAAGTTCTAAAAAAAAGTTCGGGACAGCGTCTATCTGAAAGACATAGGTCATTTTTTATCAATACACCACGGGGGCGAAGCCGAGGGCGGAAGCCAGTTATAATATAAAAGCTATAAGATAAAAAATATAGGTTGGTGGTGAATACGAAATGATTCCGGAGTTCCTGTGAGACGGATTTTGGGCCAAAATAAGATTAATTACCCACATTCCTAATCTAGATCGACGATTGCCAAAGCCTTTGTGACGTGACCATACATTGATCGTGTTCGCTTATTGAATTCATTATTATATCCTATGAAAATGTAGTCATGTCTTATCAATTCTAAGCTAATTGTATACTGTAAAGTACAATTATTTAAGCGTTTTATTAAAAACGTATTTTTGATACAATATCGGGGATTTACTACTTTCATATATTTTATCCACTAGGTTATCTAATCTATAATTATTAACAATAAAAGTGTGGATAAAAGTAATAAATCACGTATTATGTTTATACTCCATTACATTTTAAACATGTTATATAGCCTTTAGCCTTTCTCGGTAAATAGGCTATTAAACACAAAAAGATTTTTTCAGTTCGAACCAGTATTTTTTGAGATTAGCGCGTTCAAACAATTAAAAAAAAATTGTGTGTGTCAGCTCCGACGCACGACTGGAGTTTACTCCTAAAGTACGATTGTCTAAACATACGCAAAAAGAGTTTATCCAACTGAAAATAAGATTAATACCATATGAAAGGGTAAATTAACAAATTAATGAAAATAATATACATATATAAATATATATTTATTCATTTTATATACATTTATTATAACTAATCGGCGAAATATTTTACATTAAACTTTTCACAATAGTCAATTTCAGATGTGCACAAATATTTCATTAGGAATGTTGATAAATTATGTAATTATTATTATCTGACAATTATCATTTATTTTTTAAATATTATTTTTCAATATTAATTAGAGCAACATTACTTTCGCACCGCACCATAGGTGCGCGCCGGTGCGCGTGCACCAAAAAAGTCACGAGGTCATTCATCAGTAGATTTTACCTCTCATATTTTTCTCATACCGGGCGCCTTATATATGAAAATCGATTCTTAAGGAGTAAACTCCAAAAAAACTCTTCAGCTTTATAATATTAGTATAGATTTAGTATAAAAATTCCGATAGTTTTACAAATTGTAACCAAATAGGCTTCAAGTGACAAAACAAATCAGTATCTGTAGGTACATAGTTTTTTACCACTGAATATTCAAATTTGAAACATAGTCCAACGAGAATCTCACCAACATAGAAAATGCAAATAGTCTACATACATTAATATAATTATTCAGTTCTAACAACAATGCTCGCAACTCGGGCCAGGTCTCAGAAATTATTTTCCCCTTAATGGCCTGCATTTAGATCCGCAACGACACCTATTGTTCTTACCAAAAACATGTTGTAGCTAAACAGAAAAAATATTGCAATTTTGTTACAACTACCTCTACAATGACTTGTGAAACCCAACTAGAATTTACATGATTTATATGTTTTATAATAAAATTAGCAAATTTAGCAAAATATAAAATGACGAATTTATTGTAATCAAACGTTATCACCTATTTTTACTTATGATTCATATTTGATACTAAATAATAATTGTAAATATAATAATATACATACATTATAATAAAATCATCTTGTAAAACGATATATCTATGTGTAACTAAAATTATTGTTCATCGATTGTTTATGAAGTCGCAGCATGACCCGCTTGACTTTTGAAATGCAATTCGACAGTAGTAATTACATCGCACTCGCGCTACATCAGCTACTGACACACCTTTACCATAGACATTTATTTAAGCGACCTATTTAACTGTTTATAAGTAGCACGTAAATGCATATACCACATGCACATTAATTTTGACTTAACATTTTGTGCCAGGACATAGGCGGAGTGTAAGAAAATACTTCAGGTGTGGAACGGAAGTCGACTGAACTCAAAGCTATTAAGATTTATGAATACGCCTTAAATTCGTAAAATTGCGATAGGCATTGAGGCTGTAAATTCGTTCTTTATTTGGAATTTAAATTAAGCAGCCTTATAAGAGATGATCTTAGTTAACAAAAAAAAAAAAAGTTTTTTGATAACTAATTATTATTTCATTGTTAACAAATAATGTCTTTATTATATAAAAATTACACGTATAATGGAACCGTAGTATGAAGTACAACAATTACATAAAAGTATCCTTCAATTTCAAACTAGAAATGTAGTCTAAACATTAACAGCTCGTTTTATTAATCTCTTCATCAAATATTGAAACGTAATTATTTCCTAATATTTTAAAATCCCACCAAAACTTATTTATTCAGTTACAGCTCGAGCAATATCACTTCATATAGCCATTATCTCTACGAATCCGTCGCTGCGCACGTATTGAGTGCTATTAAACTGCAAAATTGCACGATTATGGCACTTTGTTTAAATCCCCGATATGCGACGAGGGCGTCGTTGAGCGTTCCCTTGATTTCATCGTGGAAATAACGTTCATTTTTACGTAATACCTGCGTGACTATTTGTCATGTCGAACACATTAATCATGATTAAAAATCGCTTTATTAAATTTGTTATTTTTTAATCATTTGATAATAATAGTTTAAGTATTAAGCTAAATGCTGTCTCAAGGGCCTGTAAAAGAGCAATTGCCAGAGCTAAATTCGAGTTCATCGGGAGAATTGGCGAAAGGCTTGCCAACTACCCTTCCGGGAGTCGAGCCTTCTGGTCGCTCGCCAAAGCTGCCGAGGAAAATTTTTGTCTGTCGTCCTTACCACCATTGCAAAATGCCGACGGCAACCTGGCCCATAGCGCCAAGGAGAAAGCCGATCTTCTAGGTACACTCTTTGCCTCAAACTCGACTTTGAATGTCGATGAGAGCGCCGTACCGCCAACCATCCCACGGTGTGGACACTCCATGCCGGAAATAAACTTCTCACAAAGAGATGTCCGGCGGGAGCTGCTTACTCTCGATGTTCATAAGTCGAGTGGGCCCGACGGCATTCCAGCGATGGTGCTGAAACAGTGTGCTCCAGAGTTGTGCCCTGTATTAACGCGACTTTTCGCACTTTCTTACCACACTAGGCAAGTACCGTCTTCATGGAAGACCGCCCATGTGCACCCGGTACCCAAAAAGGGCGATAGATCAGATCCATCGAATTACAGGCCTATCGCTATTACCTCCCTTCTCTCCAAGGTTATGGAGCGTGTTATTAACACCAAGCTCCTCAGGTACCTAGAGGAACACGATTTGATCAGCGACCGGCAATACGGCTTTCGCCACGGTCGCTCGACTGGTGACCTGCTAGTGTATCTGACACACCGATGGGCTTCAGCCATCGAGAGTCAAGGTGAGGCATTGGCAGTTAGCCTAGATATGGCGAAGGCGTTCGATCGGGTCTGGCACCGGGGTCTTCTCTCGAAGTTGCCATCGTACGGACTACCCGAGGGTTTGTGCAAATGGGTTGCCAGTTTTTTGTCTGGTCGATGCATACGAGCCGTGGTAGATGGCTGCTGCTCCGCAAAACTAGACATAAACGCTGGCGTCCTGCAAGGTTCTGTGCTGTCTCCAACACTGTTTCTCCTGCATATCAATGACTTACTGTCTATTGATGGCATTCATTGCTATGCGGACGATAGCACTGGAGACGCTTTCTACACAGGCCGTGCAAACAACCCTCGTTCCGCTGTGGTAGAAAGTCGCGAACAACTTGTGTCTGAAATCGAGAGTAGTCTTTCCAAAGTCTCCGATTGGGGTCGAGACAATTTAGTCCAATTCAACCCCTCCAAGACACAAGTTTGTGCGTTCACCGCTAAGAAAACCCCATTCACTGTGGCCCCTCAATTCCAGGACACAACCCTTACCATCTCTAACAGTATTGGTATCCTTGGTGTCGACATATCCAGCGACGTCCAGTTCCGATGTCACCTGGAAGACAAGGTCAAGATGGCATCCAAAAAACTCGGTGTGCTTAACAGAGCGAAGCGGTACTTCACGCCGGGGCAAAGACTGCGTCTGTATAAATCGCAAGTCCGCCCCCATATGGAGTACTGCTCTCATCTCTGGGCGGGAGCACCAGCATACCAACTTGGCCCTCTTGACTCGGTTCAAAGAAGAGCTGTGAGAATTGTCGACGATCCAATACTGACGAGCGATATCGAGCCCTTAAGTCTAAGAAGAGATGTTGCATCCCTATGCGTGCTCTATCGCTTGTATAATGGGTTGTGTTCCGAAGAATTGTTCGAAATGGTGCCAACGGCCACTTTTTATCATCGCACCGCTCGCCATCGACAGGGAATTCATGCTCACACATTGCAGCCCCAATGGTCCCGTACAGTTCGGTATCAGAGGAATTTCCTCCCACGGACCATTCGGTTGTGGAATGAACTCCCTGCCGAGGTTTTCCCGCAGGACTACAGTATGGGGTCCTTCAAGAGGGGAGTAAATAGGTTTTTAAAGGGTCGGCAACGCGCATGTGATGCCCCTGGTATTGCAGGCGTCCATAGGCTACGGTAACCGCTTACCATCAGGCGGGCCGTATGCTTGATTGCCACCGTCGTGGTATAAAAAAAAAAAAAAAAAAGTATTACATTTATTTATTCATTATTAATTAATTTTTTCATTTTATTTTCAACTTGTTCGTTCATTAATGATTTCGAAAATAACATAAAACAAAAATACCAAGCTTATAAATTTTGTTATTGTAAATTACTTTGTAAATATTGTCTGTATAATTTTACATTAGCGTCTTAATTTACAACACTTCGCCGGAAATATTCAGTATTGGACTACCTCATATCAGGTATATGGAAGGAAAATATAACCTAAACTCGGATTTTAATTATTTCAAGATTATAATAAATAACGAGAGTCGTATTGATAGCAACACCTGAGTTTTCTTAGAGATGAATTTGAATTAAAAACTTTTTAGAAAATTTCGTAGGTAGGTAGGTATTTCTTTATTCAAGTAAGCTTCATTAGCACTTTTGGATCGTCATTTTTCAGAGTATAACATTTTTAATTAATTAAGTTTAACTACCACCGATTCGGATTGTAGATTCTACTAAGAAAAATCGGCGAGAAAATCAATAACTACTCTTAAAAAAACCTTTAATACATAACTCACACATTATAAATTTAGTCATATGTCCTGCGTGAAGGGCGGCAATACATACCCCACACATCCTTGTCATATAAATAATTTTGTATAGAGTACTATGCTTTGTCTATTAAATAATTTTTAATATAAACTTTAAATTGATTAATTGGCAATTGTTAAATCGCTTGTGTAATTTTATTATAATGCGTATTTCTTGGCCCATAAAGGAAACGTTTATTTTTTATTTATTTATTTTACACTTTGGAAAACTTACAGCTAGTAAAACATATATAACACAAAATATGACAGTCAATAAGGCCAATTAAAAGTTCTCACTTATATACAATAATTAAGTACCTAGTTACAAGCTATTGTACATTATAATGTATGTGATTAAGTAAGCGCAAAATACAATGGTTAAGAGACAAAAAAGCTATCACACAATGTTTTCTTTAATTTTGTAACACTAGTATGGAAAAGATCTACGTCGAATTCCTGGCATACGGTGTTGAAAGAACGACTCGCTCTTATAATATATGAGTTCCGCCTGTATGTGCTTCTGGCGTTAGGTATATCTAGTACGTTAAATTTTCGAAAGCATGCAGAAGGCACGCGAAGCCTGAATTTGTCCAGCAAATCAGGGGTATCTAGTGCTCCATTAAAGATTGATAACAAGAATGTCAGATCTGCAATCCTTCTTCGTTCAACCAATGGTAGGAAATGAAAATTTTGGCATCGAGAAATATATGTAGGTAGGTAACAATTTGATCGCCATTGAATATGCCTTAAAAACTTCTTTTGAACCCTTTCTAAGCGGTCTATGTATATTTTATAAGTCGGGTTCCAAACTTGAGATGCGTATTCAAGATGGCTCCGAACAAAGGAACAATACAAAATCTTAATTGTCTTTATGTGTTTAAACTCTGAAGAAATTCTAAATATGAAACCCAGTGCTTTCGTGGCTTTACTGACGATGTTCTCAATGTGTATATCAAAAATGAACTTAGAATCAAAGATAACGCCTAAGTCCCTGATCATGTCCACCCTGGTAAGATAAGTACCACATAGTTGATAAGGGAATTGAATACGATCTTGTTTTCTAGTAAATGAACATGTATAGCACTTTGAGACGTTAAGATCCAGCTTATTCTTTGAGCAGTAGTCTTGGAAGCTATGCAAGTCTTTCTGCAAAAGACAAGCATCTTCGACTGAACTTATTTGCTTCATGATCTTAACGTCGTCGGCATATAAAAGGATTTTGGAGTACTGAATACAGCTAGAGACGTCATTTATAAATATATTGAATAGGAATGGCCCCAATAAAGATCCTTGAGGCACTCCAGAGTTTATCCCCATGGCTCTAGACGTGTATCCATTTAAAACCACAGTTTGGCATCTACCCTCAACGTAGGACTTAAACCACCTGAAGAGATCACCCCTAATTCCAGCCAATGATAACTTTTGCAATAAGATCACGTGGTCTATACGATCGAAACATTTGCTATAATCAGTGTACACCACGTCGACCTGCGTTCTCTGTGCCATACAGTCTGACAAAAAATCACTACATATAACGAGATTCGAGGTGGTGGATCTACCCTTTATGAATCCATGCTGATGTCCACTAAAACTATTTTTTAAATGGAAATATAATTGTGTATAAACCAGTTTTTCAAATATTTTTGCAAAGCAACATAGTTTGGAGATTGGTCTGTAATTTTCTACTTTGTTTCTGGCACCTTTTTTGTAAATAGGCGTTATGTAGGTGGATTTCCAGATCGTTGGCATTGATCCGGAATTCAGTGAGCGTCGAAACAAGATGGATAGTGGAACGGTAAGACTTTTAGCGCATTTAGCTATAAAAATTGGGTGAATACGGTCCGGGCCGGCAGATTTATTAATATTGACATGTTTTAGTAGATCCAGCACGTTATTTGTTCGAATCGAGATACCAGTGATATCCACCAATGGCGGCTCTGTTGATTGAGGTATAAGCACTTCTGAGATACTACCACTGGATTTTTCCAGGAAGTTGGAACTAAAATAATCACCGAACATGTCACAAATCTGTTTTCCATCACTAGACGACAGCGAACCGAAACACATAACTGCTGGATAGGAGTTAATAAGTTTTTTAGATTTAACATAACCCCAAAAAGCTCGCGGGTTCCTACAGATATTCGTTTCAGTTCTTAAAATATAGTCATCATACAAGTGTCTCTCTACGCTTTTAGCTCTCTGTCGTAAAGTAATGTATGACTGATGATCAGAAATGTTCTTATATTTTTTAAACTTAGAAAAGAATTTAGCTTTTTCTTTAATTATCTTTATTAAAGAAGTTGTATACCATGGGGGATACTTTCCAAGGGAGGTAACGCGTTTTGATGGAATATATTTGGTGTGTAACTGATACAATTTATCATAGAAGTAAATCACTCCCTCCTCCAGCGTCCTGCAACCAAGCTCACACTGCCAATCTATGCGATCGATTTCCTCTCTGATTTTATCAAAATCGGCCTGGTTATATAAAAATTTAGTACGTTCCCGGGCTGGGAGATTAGGGGCTCCAACAAACTTAGCCGAAATACACAGAGATCGATGGTGTGGATCTTCCGGGACCAGTGGGTGGGCACAACCAGAGACCTCGACGGTATCGTTGGACAGCACTAGGTCTAGTAACTTGTTATTAATGTTAAGATGATTATTATACTGAGATAAGTTACACATATTAAGGTTGTCGATCAGACTTGTTTGAATTTCGCCATGCAGGTTGGTGGCGTCATAAGAGTTATTTTCGTTCAGGCGCCAACATATTTTACTTTGCAAAGACCTTCTTTCTAGTGTGTATACTCTGTGTACTATGTCTATGATAACAAGCGGGAGCGACGGCTTTACTCGCACCACTACACCAGAACGGTCGTCGTTAAATATATATTTCATTTTTATTAAAAATGCTTAAATAAGAAACCAACCAGGTCTAAATGCCTTTATATTACGAGAGATTCAATTAATGTACAGACTATATTATAGATTGTAGGTAGGGTAGGGCGGGGCTAGTTGAGCAATTTTTCACTTAAGCGGATATAGCTCCTCAACGATAAGTCTCAATGAGTTGTTATGCGGCCTGATGCATTAGTAATTTATCCCTTAGCAAAAGGATACACAGTATTTTCTTGTTACAAGTCGAATTTAAGAGTTACAGCTGTTTGAATGCAGAAAGTCAAACATGCTCAACGTACCCCATGGGTGGGGTAAGTTGAACAAGCGTATGATGGTGCCACAGGTCTTACAGCCCGTGAAGTAATTCAATTACTGCATGAGATATTTCTAGGTCCTTTACGTTGTCGTTTCGGTGATTAAAATTAGCAACCTACATTTGTGATTTAATTATACTATTACATATTTATTTTTGTAGGGTTGTTTGAAATCAAAGGTGTATGTCAACAATCCCATATCCACCCGTGCTGTAAAAGAGGAAATTAAGCGCTCCATTAAAATAATTCAACCACGTTTCTGCAAAATGGTCATGGAAAATTTCGACAAAAGGTGAGTTTATGCCAGTAATGTCGTGGTAACCATTTGCCTGATGTATTATTCCATAAATAACCCTATAATCAAATTCCAAAAACTACAATAAAAAATTATAAACTCTGTTTTCTGTTTAGTTCCAATCTTGTGTAAGTTTTGGGACACCCGATAATTCCCTGGTTGAAAAGATGCCAAATTGTTCTTTTAAATTATCATTTAAAGTCATTGTGTAATTCAAATTATCAATAAAATGTTACATTAATATTCTATCTAAGTCAAATCTAACGCATGTGGAAGATGTGCAGAGATCTACACTTTTGTTAAACATAAACAATGGAGTGCGTTTCTTGTATAATAATATTTTTCTGTTACTAATTAAATTAAAATCGCAAATTGTTTACATCGCCTTGCGAGTTAACTCTAATTAAATTTATAAAATTACATTCTATATTTCTTGAATTTTAATTGGTTTTCTTTTTATTTACTTCATTTTTACTAAACAGTAATTTAGATATGAATCTAAACGTAAAAATAAGAGTAACAATTAATAACAATAAAGCAGTAACTACTGTTGATAGTACAATTAAAATCAATCTCAATTCAAAATATTCAGCAAAAGATATGTTAGCTGATGGTGCACGAAGTTGTTTTGCTCCACCATGTCTTATAACATATTCAATCCACCATATCGCTCTCTCTAACGGTGTCTCTGGCTGATCACGCATAATTTCACGAAGCTTGATAACGTTTCGACGATAACTAAAATCAGAAAAAAGATGTATTTATTTTATTCTTATTAAAATATTATTTTTTGTGGCTTAAACTGCGTTGACTTTTGATAAGTAAGAAATTAGTTTTACTTTTACTAACTACTTTAGACGGATGTTTTGAAATAATTTCTTCAAAAATAGGCAATCACATTACACACTGATTAGTAATTTCTGGAATTATTGGGATAAAAAATGTAACATTAATATCTAAAAAAACCAGACGTTTTTGCAAAAATTTTTTGATGCGTTTGGTTTTGATGTAATTTTGGTATATAGAATTTATTTTTGCCAATTTTCTTTTTTTATTTTTTATTTAAAAATTAGTATTAAAAAAACATTTATTTTAAAGTAATATTTGGGGAGTGAGGAACAGGGTGTAAAGTTTCTCATCCGCCATTGGGAAGGAAGGATCCTTCGACCAGACGGGAGTTGCGTCTGGTTGGCTACTGCGCCACTTAACGTTTGTTGTCGGGTTCTTGTATACATACTCAATCGCTTTGAAAAATTTGATAGCGCGATGTAGCGTACGTCAGTTTCTTCTAGTTCGTATACGGCGAGATAGATGTCGCTACATAATACAACAGAGTAATCGAAATAAAATGATATTCTATTCTAATAGTTATTAGTAACAGTCTAGTTGTGGACGGATTCTACAAAATGTTTATGAAAAATAAAATTAAAATTAAAAATAATAAAAATAATATGTTTTATGACCTCATCTAGCACTTACTATTAGCTATCAAAATACTTCTTAATATTATTCAAAGACACTTATTATCCGTATTACTGACTATACTTTTAGTGGTATTAAAATATCACAAATTAAAATAGTAAAAGAAATTCTATAATACGAGTATTTGTCACAAATCAATCAACATTACACATTACCTTTCAACTGTTATAACAGTTTCTACGGCATGCTTAAATTGATCTTCCGTTAAAGTTCCGATATCGAGTTTCACACCGATGCCATGTTTGAGATATTTCTCAGCATTATACCATTGATCTCCGAACATTGGTATAGCAATAAGCGGTACACCGGCAGTGATAGCTTCATCCGTAGATTGGAGTCCAGCTTGTGTTACAAATAGTTTTATTTTAGGGTGTCCTGTAACGTATTTCAAATGGTTTAGTAAAGCTTTAAATCAATTTCAGCATAAACATGTGTATTAAACTTTAAAAAACTCACTTAACAAATCTGATTGTGGTAACCATTTGGATAATTTAATGTTATCTGATTTTCCTGGCAGTTCGTCTTGGTCCCATTTCCACAAAACATCATATCGATGGCTCCTAAGTATACTGAGTCAACTAGCAAATTTCGATAATTTCATTTTTTAAGATATTAATAACATTTATTTCATTTCCTATCTACCAGTGTTAAAAAAATTTCATATCCCTATAAATAACGGAAAAAAAATGGCGTAGACTGGATCAAGTACATAGTTAATTTATTTTGCACATAGCATACTGAGTCAAGTGCATAATACCAGTATACGCGAGACGCAAACGCGGCAATTTTGGTGCAAGTTTCAACTGGGTCAGTATTCGTCGGAACATCGTGCAGTGTGGAGATGATTGCGTACATTTTGATATCGTTACGTAAATAGTAGTTTATTTGTCTTGATTTTATTTAAATTTGAAGCTATAGTTGAATAGAAAATGCTAATGGGTAATAGGTCTCGAAGAATTATTTAGTTAATAAGAAATATGATAACTTTACGGATAACAAGGAAAATATATCTAAAGTTTATGATAAAGTTCAAAATGAAGAGGAAAGAGGTAAGAACAGTTGAAATTGTGAATTTTTAGTTTATAAAACTATAAAAATGGGTACTTGATTTAATTATTTTTTATTTTAAGAGTGTAACCGCGTATACTTATTTAACGGAGATAGATTAATATACGTTGAACATGTTTTTGCTTAGTTTTAACTTGACTCATTGCATTGATTTTCGATGTTGTATTTTTTTTCAGATTCTCTTCTACCTGCAGATGCACATTTCACCCAAGAAGAGTTATCAATATTAGACGACATTGACTTGGAAGATACAATGGTTTTGGAGGGTTTTTACCAGATATAGCATCTAACTTATCTATATTTTCAAATGATATTCCTGAATTTTCATCAGCTCCTAACAATAAAGACTTTACTGCAGAACCTTTTAATAAAACTGGGACTTTGCTACCTACTAAATCTTCAACGGCATCGTAGATTCTCAACCAAGCACACCTAATCAATTTTTTTGCGAAAACATTAACATTCTGGATTTTAATGTCAAAGAAAACCCTAGTGCCACTTACTGTCATGAAAAATAAACGATGATACTCCGATGCCATCACCGTACGTTGATTATTGTCCTGCATCCTTTTGCGTTGACGCCTATTGTCTAGATAGTTCTGCCTCTACGCCTGCAACTTATGTTAACGACACAGACTCATCAGTGATTACTCCAACTTCTCGGAGTCGCAAACTAAATTCAGGGACCAACAAAGACAAAGGTAGACAAAGAGAACGTTTTATGAAGGACTGGAAAGATGAAATAAGGAAACGGAACGTCAATAGAGGCTTACAATATACTAGTAGAAATGGAAAGGTGCATAATAAAAAACGACTGAAATCTCCATGTTCTGCAACATGTAGAAAGAAATGTAGTGAAAAAATTTCCGAAGAGAATAGAGCAAACATATTTAGAATGTTTTGGAAAATTGGAGATCATTCTAGGCAGTGGGATTTTTTGACGAAATATGTTACTAAAAAATGAAGAAAAGAATAACTACGGACAAGAAGAATACTAAAAGACTGAGTACTATTTTGTACACTTTACCTATTTATGAAACGGACAACGTTTTATTAAAAATGTTCCTGTATGTAAAACCATGTTTTTAAATACCTTATCTATAAGTTTCAATTTCCTATATACAGCTTTAGAAAAACTAGAAAAAGGACAAGCAGTTGTACAGTCTGATCAGCGAGGAAAGCATATTCACCATATGAAAAAAATAACTGATCAAATAAAATGTAGTGTACTCGATCATGTTACAAATTTGTCGACTGTGGAATCACACTATACTCGTAAAGATTCCACCAGAAAGTATCTTGATGGATCTCTATCGTTTCCTAAAATGTACAAATTGTATCTAGAATGGTTCGACCCCAATAAATACACAAACAAAGTAACTAGCGTGCGACAATATCGTGATTTTGTCAACAAAAACTTAAATATTAGTTTCCAAAAGCCCTAAAAAAATATTTGTGAAGTATGTCATATATTCGAAAACAATAAACAGCATATTGAGCAAGAAAAAGCAAAACAGGCAGAACACTTGAAAGAGAAAGATTTAGCAAGACAGTTAAAAGCAGAAGACAAAGAATTAGTACAACAGAAACCTGAAATCCAAACAGCAGCTTACGATTTCCAAAAGTGCTTTAATGTACCCCATGGAAACGTTAGACATTTTATTATTAACGAAAACTTACCGTTTATAATTTTAATATATTTGATGTAGGATGTCGTCAGGATTATGCTTTTGCTGGCACCAACGGACTACTAAAAGAGGAGCAAATGAAATTGCTAGCTGAGTTTATAAATTTATTGAGCAAACAGTCAAGGGCGGTATAAATGAGTATGGATTTTGGTCTGATAACTGCGGTGGTCAGAATCGAAACAGGATCGTTTTTCTGATGTATATTATGGCAAGTTTTAAATATAAAATACAAATTAGTCATCGTTTTTTAATTGTTTGTCATACACAGAACGAGAGTGATAGTATGCATGCTCTAATAGAAAGACAGACAAGAGATAAAGTACTTTATATACCTGCTCAATGGTATACGGCGTTTTAATTTGCAAAAACCGATGAAAAACCTTATAAGGTCACAGAAGTGTCTCATTGACATATATAGACACTTCTGGACAATATATTGTAATAGACTTCAAAACGATGCTTAAAAAGGTTAATAACTGGATTTTTAGCTGTGATGGGTCTAAGATGCAGTGGAATAAAGTCACCGAAATAAGAATCGAGGCAGAAAATCCTCACAAATTATTTTATAAAACTGGTTATATGCAAGGTTCGTATAACTGGATTGATTGTGCTAATAAACCTAAAGCAACAAGTAACAAAACTATCCCTAATACAGAATTTCGTGATCTTCGCCCAGCTTACAATATGCCAATCCCAATCGATAAAAATAAACATAAAGATTTAATGGACATGTGCCACAAACTGATAATACCTAAGGAATATCACTTATTTTTTTTCTAATTTGATTAAATGTGACAGCAATAGAGTTGAAAGCGATTCAGAACAAGTAAAAATATACATATTTTTTCATTTTATTTGATATTTTTTCACGTAATTATTAAGTACTTTCCTCATATGTTAATTTTTGAGACTGATTTTATTCTAAGCAATTATTAGTATTAAAGACATTTAGACTAATATACATGCTGTGACTTACATTATAAGTAATAAGACAATTGTTGATAAATCGTAGATTGTATCAAAGATATTTAGACTTATATAATTACTGTGATTTTCATTATAAGTAATAAGATGATTGTTTATAAATAATTGTGGTTTCTAGAAATTAATATATATATATTTTTTAAATAATGCAATGTGCAATTGAAACAGTAAATATTTTCTATTTTTGTTAGCAAAGTCATAAGTCTTCCCTATTTCTTGTATTGTTAATTTTATGAAAATTCGAAAGTTGTGCTAAGGTTAATTAATAAAAATGAAAGTTTTGAATAATGTAAGGATTTTTTAATTACTTACCTATTTTGTAATACACTTGATCCAATATAAGGATTGTTTACTTTTAAAATTATGTCCATGTATAGTGAGTCAACTTTTAATATTTTAATAAAAATAATGTATTTCAGAGAAATTGTAACACAGAAAAAATTTAATAAGTATTTAAAAACAAATTTTACTGGACTTACTAAATAATGTTTACACAAAACGTAAATTCAATTATACGGCGTATAAAAATATAAGTGGTAGTTGATCCATTTTTAAGAAACAAATAGTCAACGTATACTAATGTATCTACATTATCTCATAAATTAATAAAATAATATGAATTTTATCTTACACCGTAGAAGGCTATCAATATATTTAATTCAAAATCATTAGTTATTTTTTCTTGATTGTGTTAACATTTGAAATATAATCTTGCGCTCTTCTGATCGACTTCCTGTAAAGTTATTAGAAGTACAGTTGACTCAGTATACTTAGGAGCCATCGATATGGTAATTTGGATAACACTTTCACCATAATTTGAACTTTTTCTTTTGAAATCATTCCGGATAATACATTAGTACCAAAACTTACGTATATAACACCACGTTTAGATGAGTCTAAGTACGTTTTAAGATCCTGTTTATAATAAATATATTATTTCTACAGAAATACACATACATATTAACCACATATTGTTTTAATTTTTTAAAAGATGCCAACAAACCTTTGGTAGTTCTTTTTCAGGTAATTGATGAACTCCACCCATAAATACAACACCTGGTGGTACAGGCTGATTATCTGCCCAGACGGGATGAATATTGAGGAATAACATGTGTACGTTGTTATATAATTCCTTTAAATCCGGAACATCTGAACCAAAGTCCTTTTTTAACATTTCGTGTTCATCAAACTCGTTTAAGTAAACTGCGTATTCAATAGTATAATGATAGCGTAGAAGGTCAAACTTTTCCCAAAGAGTTAGATTGTACAACTTAATTTGAAAAGTAGATGGATACAAGATCGGGTGCGTCAGTGAACCCATTATGTCGTGATCATTAAAGATAGCGCCAAGAGAACTGATCATTATGACTGGTGATTTAAATATATGCGAAAAAACAAGCGCAGGACGCATCATAGCCTCGATTAATATGAGATCAAATTTATTATTCTTGTTTGTTATTAGTTCCTGGACCAATGGAGTTTGTATTTGAATTTGTAAAAGGTAAGAAAATAGTTTGGATCCTCCTCTCATTTCTTCAAACGTCATATATTTTTGTGTATCAGCCTTGTATTTAGCTTGAAAGATATTTTGCCACAATGCATAAGATACGTCATGAACGTCAATTTCTTTTAGGTTAGCTGGACCATTTCCTTTGGAAAACGCTGGATCAGTAGTAATCACTGTCACTTCATGACCCCTCTTAACAAGTTCCTGAGTGATTTCACGAAATACCACTTGATGACTAATGGAGGGTATTGGAAACACTCCTAGAATTTTTGCTGCTTGCGTTTTCATAAGTAAAAACACCAAAATTAATATTGAAGTCTTATGATACATTTTGATGCGACTACTTATTTGATATTGTAACAAGACTGAATGATTACATTAAGGTAAGTCCATTTATAAAATGTTTATCTATTGATAGCTTTATTACAAAGATAGTATTGCATTTGAATAGTTTATTAAATGAAAAATTATCTATTTTAATATAATAAACAATTAAGGTAATAATTAAAAAAATCAAAAAACCCGACTGCGTAAAATACTCTTATTATAAACTAAAAAGAATAAAACAATTTACTAGCTTTCATTTGATACCCATATTGCTAAAGTAATAAAAAAAAATTCAACTCCCCCCCCTCATTCCACCATTTGCGGGTGCCATTTTGAAAATTTATATAGCCTATGTCACTACTACAATTTAGACAAATCCAACGACACCTCATATGTCAAAAACTGTCCAGCCGTTTGGGGTGTAGGGCGTGCCATAGAAATGGACATACATACATACATACATACATACATACATACATACATACATACATACATACATACATACATACATACATACATACATACATATATACATACATACATACATACACACACTCGAAAAACATAACCCTCCTTTTGTTGCAGTCGGGTAAAATAAATTAGAGTATTTGCTATAATAAAGACATAGTAATATGTAGTGTTTAACTTCTTATCAATTATAACACGATAACGTAAGTATGTAAACGACAATCTACGTTACTTAAAAAATCAATTTTGATAACCTTGATAATTACTTCGCGCTAATTCTCGGGTCACACCGTCATCATACCGTCCTTATATACTTTACGAGAGTTACGATAGAAAAAAAAAGGTCCTTTAAATATACAAAAAGACCAATAGAAAAAACACCAAAGATACCAGGAAAAGTTTATATTAAAAAGTATTTAAAATCCGAAGCATATTGCTTGTGCAGGAGTGTGTAAATGATATACCTATTCGTATGTCAGAAGAGAGAAATGCAATTTTTTGAAAAGAAACTTATAATGATCAGGATCATCATATTATCAAAAATATGTAATTACTATCATGGTTGGTCTTTTAAATTAGCTAAAAATTGTATCCACTATGCTAAATTAAAAGTACAATTGTATGTTTAAGATAGATTTTTATTTTATTAAAACAGATAATTAATCAATACTATGTAACTCGTTGTGGCCGAACTGTAAAAAACTAAAAAAAAGGTAAATTTTATATATGTTAGTACATAATATTTTTATATCTTATATGTAAACAAAATTACTAAGTTGGATAGACTGGTCTCTTGTGCCACCTGTTATATTCAATGAAACAATACTGAATTATAGGGACAACGTAAAAATCTTGGAGTTATTTTTGATCGGTATCTTTCTTGGACACCTCAGTTGAGTGAGCTGAGCAGAAAGCTGTTTGCAGCCATCGGTTCGCTTCGTCGACTTCAATGCTTTTTTTCTTTTGCCTACTAAAATTGCGTTAGCACAATCACTCCTTTTACCTATTCTTGACTATGCAGGTACTCGTTTTCTAGATCTTAAAGAGGGGCAACTAAATAAGCTTGAGCGCCTTTAGAATCTCTGTATACGGTTCGTATTTGGTCTTCTCCCAATTCGCTTTCGCAGGAATACTCACGTACTTTCACTACTCTACTGTGTCCTTTTTAATCCTAATGCCCCATCAATACTTTAAGGAACGGTTTACGTTTCTTTGCGATTCCCATGAACGTTTCTTTAGATCTGAACACAATTTACTTCTGAAAACTCCTTCTCATACAACAACCTTCTATTCTAATTACTTCACTATTAAAGCTGTCCGCCTGTGGAACTCTCTCCCGCATTCAGTAATACAATCTCCAACTCAAGCTTGTTTTAAACAACGTCTTAAGAAATATTATTTATGGCTTAATACGTCATAATTGTCGAAATTTAGTTATATATTTTATATAGTATGTATATTTTTATGTATATTCTATACTAGTGGCCCGCCCCGGCTTCGCACGGGTATTTTACAGAAATTTCAAAAATTATAAATTTATATTTTTTATCACCTACACCTGCGTCGATACTGGAAAATATTTTATAATAGACGGATTGAGCTGTCAAACATGTGTCACGATAAAATGTAATATAAATCAAAAGCACTAAGGCAATTTATTAATTTATAAGGTAATTTAACGACGGTGGTCCATTCACCGTCGTTATCCGCACCTGTGGGTGTTGACGTCGCTTTCGCGGACGTTTTCTTCTTCCGCGCCGGAGCGCGGGCGGTGCCAGAAGACGGAGCCGGAGCGCTCGCCTTCTGCGTCGTCATCGCCTTTTTCTTGTCCGCCGCCAAGGGTGGACGAAGCGTTTTGGCGGGCAAGAGCCGCTCCTCAAGGCCCGCGAATCGCGCATCTATTATTCGCTGCACGGTCCCCGAAATGGAGGCCGTCATGCGTTCTTCTAGATCCTCTCTGCCGGCTGGTAAAGTCGGTAGTTTCATTGAAAAAAACAAAAATATTCATAACTTTTCGTGCAATGAAGTTATGGTCATGCTGTAGAAAGATTTTTTGTTGGAAATTACCCCCTCTATCTCCCTGTTTCGTTTGATCCACGACTTTTTGACCAACCTGTATAATCAATTTAATTAAAGAATCAGTCAGAAAAGGTGTCTAATTTCTTCACATTAGGATGTATATATGTTTATGATATGTACGTAATTTAACTTTGCATTATTTTTTTTATACAAAAAACAGACCATCAACGGATTTGCAAACTTAAGTGGCAGTGGGCAGGGTATATATAGGTATATAGCTTGTAGAACTGACGGCCAATGGAGTAGAAAGGTTCTCGAGTGGAGACCACGTACCGGCAAGCGCTGCGTCGAAAGGCCGTCCGCGAGATGGACGTACGACTTGAGAAAAGTCGCCGGAAGCTGTTGGATGGAGGTTGCTTTGAACCGGTGGCTCCTGAAGTCGATGGGGGAAGTATACATTTAACATTTCAACAGATGTGATGATGATAATGATGAAAACTAAAACTTAAATTAAATGTTTGAGACCTTGTTTTTTTTTACTACAGCTTGATAGTGTGTACTGGGTTACTACAGTACTATGTAGCACATAGCTTATTTAAGTTGGGGTACTAAATATACAACAATATTTCTTATGTTGTCAATCTATTAAAAAGTATGTGCATAAACATAAATCAATTTACTTTTACACTTAGGAATATCATATGTATTTTTTTTTCTTTCCATAATAACGTGAAGGGTCACTTAAAATTCTGGAGCGCTTCCCCATTATCCTATCAACCACGTGACAGACAGAGATAGTAAATACGTGACGAATGTTTTATATGCAATGTAATATATGAGAGTGAGATATTAAAACACAGTCGTCCCTGTTTCTCATTTGAATGATGATACTTGATGGCTGAAGCGAAACATTAGCAGAAAATATAAAAATGTATATGAGATGGTTGATGATTCTTCGTTTCAGTGAATATTTGATATTATACTGTTTTTATTATATATCCTAAAACCTTTTTACGAGATTATATATTCATAACGTATTAAGTATATTAAAGTATATTATGTTCATACGTCTACATACGTATACGCTCCGACGTATTAGCCAAGTTTAATTTATTTTCATTAACGTATCATTGTATTACTATATTGTATCGTATCATCTAAATATTGAATGCAAACTTGAACACTATAAGAACAGTGGGCCTAGCCAAGTTAGATTTGTCTAATCTCTATATTTATAGATAACAATGAAAATGTATGGGAGCTACATATCTAAATCGCAAAGAAACGTGGTCAGAACAAGCGAACAGAAAAATCGTAGGCATGTATTTTTGATAATTCGTTCATTAGAATAGAAAGGCACGTTGTCAATCTTACGACGTTCATCGCGACATTCCATACAAAATACTAGCCAAGTTACACTTTTGACAAGCGCTAACGAAACAAAATCGAAGTTTCTAATCGCTAACTAGCAATCGCTATAACCTTTAGAAAGTCTTAATTCTATGAATATTTATATGCTTTGCTAAAATTATATAATTATAATTGTAAAGCATATTTTACTTATACTTATTTATATTATTTACAACTTTATAATTTACTGCGAAAAGCAGTATTTTAGTAAAATATTTCGTTTCTCTTTTTCAACCATTATGATCGATTTATCGATGGCTACCCTGATGCCCAACCTAGTGTCCACATCGAGACGGTCCACAAGGAGATGTGGAATGCCTTGGCGTTGCTCAGGCTCGGCAGGAGAACTCACCGTGCCTCGTCAAAATCTAGGTAACGCTGGATTTTACACACGATCCTATGCACCACCACCACATCACACCGGAAAAGCTTGGTTATGTAGGCTGTTTAACCACTGCTATACCTGAAGTTTCATTCGTCAAGCGATCGCAATCTAATGCTTAGTTTGACGAATGAAACTGGAAACCTGTCGTAGGTCGGGCTGCGCTAGAATTTTAGCGCGTATTCTTTAGAGAGCTCGTCGGTACGTTCATTCCCCTCGAGTCCTGCATGGGCTTTAATCCAGGACAAATTTACATGTTTGCCCTTCAGCCGTTGGATATCCACTGCTGAACGTAGGCCTTCCACATCATCTCGGAGGGAGGGTTTGCCAATACTCGCCATCCTTGGCAGGTGACGCTGCTGCCCATCACCATCTTAGTTGGTGTATTAGCACCGAATAAGTGTGCGATTGGATGTAAAGGCTGCGGAAGGTTAAGGGCAAAGATAAGTCGTACCTTGTTGTTGATCAGGGGTAGTTGATCTCTGTAACCCGGCGGAAAACGTTCCCGCCAGGCCTTCTTACTCGCGATGTTCACTTGTTCACTTTTGTTTGTTATTGTTTTAAAAATTAAGCGTGAGGCATGCCATTCGCGCGCGGTGTTCTTATCACATCTTCGTTGCAACGAACACTGGTTTAATAGTTCATAGTTCACGGCGTCGACGCGAGCGCCGTCTATTGTTGCCATGCGTTGTCCTTTTCTTCCCCCAGGCAAAGGTACCGGAGAAAAGAGGAAAGGAGAGGAGGATATGGGAAGCCTACGCGTTTCCAGTAACAGACTAAACAAAAATAATTAATAAATAGTGTATGCGATGTGGCGCGAACATCCTCCCCCGCGTTGAGAAAATTAATTTTCTCAAAATAGAAAAAAAAAGAGAGTAAAATTACATTCAGAAACCTTAAATGAAAATGAAATTCTTATTTCTGTTTGAAATCAAATGTAAGTTATGCGTTATAGTAAAATTAAACTTAAGAATAAATTATAAAATTATAAAGCGGATTTAACAATTATTGTGAAGGTAATGGACTTAATTTCACTATAGGGCGCTTAAGAAGACCGTTAACGGTTTTTACCAATGCGACTCTAATAATGTTGTCTGAACCAGGATAAACCTTCACTATAACTCCCATCGGCCAACGCAACGGTGGAATATCATCTTGGTGAATAAGCACTACTGTACCCACTCGAATAGCGCTCTCTTTATTCTCACACCATTTCTGACGCATTTGTAAACTGTGTAAATATTCCAAGTGCCATCTCTTCCAGTACGATTGTACCATTTGATCGAGTAATAGTTTTCTACTTTTGAGACTAAGTCCCTTTTCCCTAGATACATCATATGCTGGTAGAAATGTAAGCGGAGTTGACATAATAAAATGCGCGGGAGTAAGCGGTTCAGGATGCGGATCCTCTGTTAAAGTACATAACGGGCGAGAATTTAATATTGTTTCTATTTGCGTAAGAACTGTTAGAAGCTCTTCGTAAGTTAATAACTGCGTACCAATTATACGATATAAATGCGTTTTCAAACTTTTAATATTTGATTCCCAAATTCCACCGAAGTGTGGAGCGCGTGGTGGTATCATATGCCACTGAATGCGACGATTTGCCAGTTCTGTAGAAATAGTATTATTATAAGATTGCGATAACAGAAATTCGAATAATTCATCAATTTGAGCTTTAGCTCCAACAAAATTAGTGCCATTGTCAGAGTATATATTTGCGACGGGCCCTCTGCGTGAAATAAAGCGTTTAAATGCGTTCAAAAATGAATCAGAAGTTAAATCAGGAACAAGTTCTATGTGAACCGCCTTTGTTACGAGACAGATAAACAGGCAAATATAAGCCTTTTGGCTTTTCTGACCTCTGCGTCTACATAAAGTTATATTTATTGGGCCACAGTAATCGACTCCTGTGTGCGTAAAAGCCTTCGTTTCTCGTATGCGATACGAAGGTAAATCAGCCATTTTAGGACTAGGATGCTTCGGCGAATATTTGAAGCAAAAATTACATTTATGTATTCGTTGTCTTATAATACTCCTAGCGGATATAATCCAATATTTTTGACAAATAATTGAACTAAGCAAATGAGCACCGGTATGACAATGAATGCGATGATATTGATCGATTAAAAGGCAAGTCACATGATCTTTTTTGGGTAACAAAATTGGATGTTTTGCGTCAAAAGGTAAGTTAGAGTTCGATAAGCGTCCTCCAACCCTAATAAGGCGGTTTTTATCAATAAAGAGATCAAGTTTTCTTAAAATTCCCTCAGGTAACCTGTTATCATTTAATCGATTAAAAATTATCGAAAAATTATTTTGTTGTACGGCGCGGAGCAAATAAATTTCAGCGGTATTTAAATCAGAAGCGTTAATTTGATAGATTTTTGTACGAGATAAAATGCATAAAGTTCTTAATATGTAAACAATAATGCGTAGTAATTTATTATAAGAGGAAATTCTAAGTGCTAACTGACAAAGAATCGGCGTTACTTCAATAATTGCGGTTGCGGTGAACGATTTATGTTCAGGTAAATCTTCATATTTAAGAGATGGTAAATCGTTTATAGGCCATGCGGATACAGGAGACTGAAGCCACGAAGGGCCTTGCCACCATATATCATGCGAAAGTAACTGTGCAGGCAAAAGTCCACGTGATAAGCAATCACTAGGATTTTCGCAACCAGCGACATGAAAAAAATGCTTAGGATCCAAATTTTCATGAATCTTTGCTATACGATTACTAACAAATATATTCCAGCGATGTGGAGAGGAATGAATCCACGATAAAGCTATCTGTGAATCCGAAAATGCGAAAATATTGCTTATCTCATGGCGACAATGATACGTGTCATGAACTACTTTAATTAATTTTGACATTAAAACAGCGGCGCATAGCTCAAGACGTGCCAGAGAAACAATTTTAACAGGCGATACTTTAGATTTTGCACAAATTAAGCGGACACTGACATCTCCACACGAATCAGTGACATGTAAATATACAACGCAACCGTAAGCTTTAAGGCTTGCGTCAGCGAAAGCGACTATATTAACAGTACAGCGTTTAAAAACATTTAAATGACGCGGAATTTTAAGTGAACTTAGAAGCGGTAATTGAGTTTTCAACTTATCGAATGATGAACAAATATGAGCAGGTGGTAAGCTATCCCAATCGACTTTCTCTAACCATAATTCTTTTATTAATAATTTAGCGAAAAGTATGACTGGAGCGACTAAGCCTAAAACATCCCATAAACGGGCAATGAACGAAAGAATATTGCGTTTTGTACAGTTACGATTATCTGCGTTATTTTTGAAAATAAAAATGTCATCAGAGGGATTCCACTCCAGCCCTAAAATTTTTAATGTTTCCGATTTGTTAAATTCAACATGCGAATGTTTTATTTCAGAAGGAATATTTTCTAAAACAGCGTTACAATTACTTGACCACTTAACCAATTCAAAACCTCCAGATTTAAACAAATTAATTAATTGAGTCGAGATGTTAACAGCTTCATTCTCATCAATAATAGAACTGACTAAATCGTCCATGTATAACTCTTTCTGGGCTATAGCGGAAGCTTGCGGATAATTATGACGTTCATCATTACAAAGTTGGCGTATAGTTCGCATAGCAAGATATGGACTTGATTTTAAACCGAAAGCGATGCGATTAAATTGATATTCACGAATAGGTTCTGAAGAATCGAATCGAAATAATATTTTTTGATATTTTCTATGCTCACTTTTCAAAAGTATCTGTAAGTACATTTGTTTAATATCTGCGGTTATAGCGATCGGAAACAAGCGAAAATTTAGTAATATTATAAATATATCGGACTGCAAATTAGGGCCTGCGTGTAGAATATCATTTAAAGAAATACCGTTATGGCATTTCGCGCTTGCGTCTAATACTGGGCGAATCTTTGTAGTATTTTTATCATGTCTTATGACAGCGTGGTGCGGTATGAAATATCCTTCCTCTAAGCGGTTGGATCGAGTTTCTGAAATATATTCTTTATCGAGATATTCCTTAAAAATATTATTATAACTAATGCGAAGTTCATTATTAGACTGAAGTTTGCGTTCTAGCAACAAAAATCTGCGTTGTGCCGCAGCACGCGAATTACCTAACAAAAGCGGGTCCCTACAAAAGGGCAAAGCGGTGCAATAACGACCGGACGAATCACGTGATATAGTAGCGGAAAACAAATTTTCACATTCTTCGTCCTGCTTACTTAAAATTATTTGCGTGGGGGTCTCTTCGAGCTCCCAAAATTTATTAAGCGTTTTATTTAATAATGCGTTATCATCATAAATTAAAAATGAAGCAGATTGACTTGCTTGCGAGCGTTGATTATACATAGCGGTGGGAATTGTACCCATAAATACATATCCAAAAACAGTTTCAATCGCGGGGGGAGCGGGTGGTTTTATTATTTTACCGGTTAAAATTAAATATGGAAATAGTTGCGCGCCTAATAAAAGATTGACCTCACTTGGCTCGTGCCAGTGCGGGTCTGCGAGCGGGACGTTAATTAAATGCTGCACTACAGATGTGTCAACGTAATCTATCGGTAACCTGTCTGTAATGCAATCGACAACTAAAGCGTTTATGTTATAAATGAACTTATTATTTTTTGAAGCTATTTGTAAATTAACATAACCCAAAATTGGTCGCGACGTTAAACCAATACCCTTTACAAAGGAATTAGAAAGCGGTATAATCTTAAGATTTAACTGTTTACAACATGCGGTTGTTATTATATTATTTTGTGAAGCGTTATCGATGAGCGAGCGAACAACCACACAGCTGTGATCATTCGCACGCACACAAACCTGTGCCGTCGACAGAAGCACCGTCGAGCGAGAACAAGATGCGTCTTGCGTCGCGCTCATATTAACAGCGGACGAAGAAATCATAGAAGTTATATTTTGTACATTAACATTTTGTGCATCGCTAGAAATATTATGTTTATCGGATGAATTATTTTTATCAAAATGGAGAAGCGTATGATGATGTTTTTTACAAATTTTACATTTATTTATGGAACTACATTTAAATACTGTATGTAATAAACTTAAGCAATTAATACAACCTTTTTTATCCTTAATAAATTCAAATTTGCGTTGTGCGGGCAAAGATTTAAACTGACTACAAGAATATAAATGAGAGTGATCATCCTTATTACACATAATACAATTAGTTTTATTACAATTTGAGTTAATATCGCGGGTAAGAAAAGCGTGGTGGACTGTATTTTGCGTGCGAGATAATGATCGAGACGACTTATCTTTATTATTAAAGTAAACAGAATTGCTACCGCGAGGTAAACTATGCGTTGCTTGCGTATTGGTATATATTTTACACTGTGTACGAATAAAATTCGCAAAACAATCAAATGTAGGTATTTTATTATTACGCGATTCCATTTCAAATGTATGGACAATATTCGAATTAAACTTTTTCAAAGAAATATGCAAAAAAATATAATCGGCGAGATCATCAATTTTTATGTTTTTTAAAGCGTTAACTGCGGAAACATAGTTATCTAAAAAATGTTGGAAGTTTTTAGCTGACGCGGGACCTTCCATTTTAAAGTTAATTAATTGATCGATATAAGTCGATGCTAAAATACGCGGATCCTCGTAACGGTCAACTAATTCGTTCCATATCAATAAATAATTTTCAGGGCAAGGTGTTATTCCCGAAAAAACGTTTCGCGCTTTACTTGTTAATTTACCTAACAAATAATATAATTTATCGTCATTAGATAGCGATTCATTGTTATGAATATTAGATTTAAAACTAATGAAAAATAAAGACCAATTTCGAATGTCACCGTCAAAGGAAGGAATTTCCATTGGCGGTAATCGAGGTTGAAACTGTATTAATGATTTCTCTTTATTAATTTCAGCATGAGATTCATTACACAATGAGCGTACGCGGACAACATAAGAACACATATCCTCCAACTTTGAAAGAATGATATAATCTACTTTAGCGTCGGAATCCATTGATATAAGCAAAGAGTTATAATTATCTAATATTGTACTAAATTGTTCTATAGTACTTATCTCATCGAAAGTTTGAATACTTGAAATAAATATTTCTTTATCCTCACTATTATTTAAAGCACACTTTGCTTTGCGATAAATATTTTCTACGCGGCTATATAACGCATCGCGTTTAGCGGTTAAAATAGTAAGTTGATTTGTATCAGAAATTTGAACATCTTTTTTAGGCGGCATTGTGAATATGTACACTTATCAACAAATACGACAAATGTAAATGCGTGTAATAATATTTTAAAGAAATAAAGCGTCTTAAGAAAAATAAATAAAAAATGTGGGTGGATTATTCGAGTAGGTAAGCAATACGTATAACAAAGAAATGCGTTCTTTTAGCGTAAATGGCAGCGGTTATATGAATGCAATTATATGCGTTTAATTAAATATGCGAAATTTAAGCGTTTGAGAATAAATTAACATGCGTTCAGTACCTACTTGTATGGATAGGTACCTACAGTATTTATAGCGTATTGAGCGAAAAAAGTAAATAAAAGCGGGTAGATAATGCGAGAAGGTAAGCAATACGTGTAACAAAGGAATGCGTTTGTTTAACGCGAATGGCAGCGATTATATTAATGCAATTATATGCGTTTTAATTTAATAAGCGAAATATGAGCGTTTGAGATTAAATTAATATGCGTTCAGTATCTACTTATATGGATAGGTACCTACAGTATTTATAGCGTTGGCCGATACGTTATGTGAAAAAGCAAATTTAAAGCGCAGGATAATTATTAAATAGCGAATGAGAACCCCAAATCAACAAATGAATTATTCTTATATAAATTGAAACAGTGTCAACGCGTCCAAAATGGCGGCGCGTGAGCACTTTGTTTTAAGCGTTTTAAATTATTTAAATTCTATTTTTGAAACACTGGAAACGCATCCGGAACGAAGTGACCAAAAAAATAATGTATTAGCACCGAATAAGTGTGCGATTGGATGTAAAGGCTGCGGAAGGTTAAGGGCAAAGATAAGTCGTACCTTGTTGTTGATCAGGGGTAGTTGATCTCTGTAACCCGGCGGAAAACGTTCCCGCCAGGCCTTCTTACTCGCGATGTTCACTTGTTCACTTTTGTTTGTTATTGTTTTAAAAATTAAGCGTGAGGCATGCCATTCGCGCGCGGTGTTCTTATCACATCTTCGTTGCAACGAACACTGGTTTAATAGTTCATAGTTCACGGCGTCGACGCGAGCGCCGTCTATTGTTGCCATGCGTTGTCCTTTTCTTCCCCCAGGCAAAGGTACCGGAGAAAAGAGGAAAGGAGAGGAGGATATGGGAAGCCTACGCGTTTCCAGTAACAGACTAAACAAAAATAATTAATAAATAGTGTATGCGATGTGGCGCGAACAGTTGGTATAAATTAGAAGAGTTATGTGTATTTATTTATACTTTTTCAAGACGTACCAGTTCGATTTTTTTAATGCTATTTAATATGGAAAATTGAATACCATAAAAATTACTTATTCACGGAAAGTAGTCTTGTTGAAAATTTAATTTAGAGTATTACATATTTTCATATTAACAGGTACTTACTATTATATCTGTAAGTGATAGAATTTTCTGACAATAATATTCTCCTCTATACGAATCACATCTCACGAATATTATAAGAATTCTAGGAATCTCTCTAATAAAACATGTTACTGAAATATTCAACAAAAGGTATCGAAGAATGAAATATCTGTTATATTTCTTAAAACCTGGAATTTTGATACGAAATATATATCTCTAAGTGTTACTTGTAACGAATAAACGGGTCAAATAAGATTTTTATGTTACCTCGAAAATATAAAAATGCGTGTTTCGGATCATCGTAAAAGTTTATTGCGAAGCTAAAACATGGTTTTATATTTGCACTTAAACGTATCTCGGTGGAGCAGACATTTAGGACAAAACTACTCATGTTACTTTGGTTATTTGAATATTTTATAAATGTCCGTGCTTTAAGCGGTTAGCTTAAAACATCGGTACTTAAAAGAAAATTTTTATTTTATGACTACCGTCACTACATAAAATTTTATACACATGATATTTAATAAGACATGAGACAAAAACTCCCTAAACATTCAGTGAACAATGGTAAATGCAGTAGTTGTGGATATATTATTGAAAACTGTTCCAATGTAATGGCGCGAGTAGTAGATTTAAAGACTGCGGTCACGTGTTCAATTTCCGCTCGGCACAGATATTTGTACAAATATTTGTTTCCGGTCTGGTCCTATGTTCTTGTGGGTCTCCCCACCATGCCTCTGAGACCACGTAAAGCTTCCGGTCTCGGTTGTTATCATAAATACCTGTTAGCGATCGTTACTCATAGTTGGGAAATTATCCACCAACACGCAATGGAGCACAGTCCAACACATTTCTCTTATATAGACAAAGCCTTTGCTAAGCCATAGGATATTTATAGGTTTATTTAGTTCAGTTAAATTTGGATTTTAAAAATTACTTTTTTTTTCTGAAAAAAGCTCGCTCTCTTCCTCCATTAGGGGGGAAAGCATGAAAGCGCTTCGAGAGGCGCGAAAGCCCGGTTAAGGGCGTGGCACATATGTGCAGACGCTGAGGGAGATCGAGCTCTCTCTCTCTATCCATTAGGCGGTAGGGTTGGGCGGGCTTCACCATGGAGGAGAAGTCTGGCCTTTTTGCCGAGGCCAGCCTGTCGCTGGAGGGATCCTGTTGCCTGCAGATCCGGGACCCTCCAATTAAAGCGGCTGAAGGCTCCCGCAGGGGTTTAGTACGGTATTGCACTCCCAAAGTGCCGAGTCCGACATAGGTCTAGGACTGCCACCCGGGCGTCCTGGATATCATCCGTAAATGAATTCCCCTGCGACAAAAAAAAAAAAAAAGGGTTGGGCGGGCTTACTCGCCCAAGCCCGAACAGGGACAAGGAAGCGCACCGATGGCTTCGTGAATGCGCGTGGGATGGCGCGAAAGCGAGTTTGGGTATTTGGCATGGTGCTGATAATGTGGGTGTGGCGCCGAGAAGGCGCTGAGAAATGAAGGGGAAATTCGAAACCCTATTCGGTGTCAAAGGTAGGCGGATTCACTCGTCCACTCTTTTCAGAGCACGTGTAGTGTGCGGGCCGCCTGGGTCGAGCTTGGCTCCCTGCAGTTCTTGTGGAGCTGCTAATGGTGCGATCCGACGGCGGGGGTTGGGTCGTTTAATGCTAGAACTATTTTACTTTGTGAAGGAGAGCCAGCGGCGACTGGCCCAACTTCGAGAGTTGGGCCGCTCCCGGTACCCTTCTGCCTCGCGCAGAGGAGACTCGAGACGTCGAGCAGCTCCTCGGGGGGACTGTAAGACCAAACGTCGGGGCGCCCTGATTATATGCGAAGGCGATCCGATGGCGCCCACTACGGCGCAGTCTGTATCGATGGGTTTTAGTGTGAATTTGGCCTACCAGACTGACTTGCAGTCCTGGCATCTGGCCGCGAATCTGACATACCCAACGCCTCACGGCGGGATGTGTAAATGCATTTCCAATTGTAAAATAAAAATCATAACAATATTAAAATTGAATGCACAGTTATGTCATATATTTTGTTAATATATTACGTAATGTATAATTAATGTAAATTTGTTTTGCAGCGCCTGCAAAATGCATCTTTGTAAGTTTATAAGTCGTATATGCTTACAATTTAAAACTTTGTGTACTACGCTTATTGTTAGATAGCAAGTAAATAATTTGAATGTGAATTACATATCAAATTATTGTCAAACTCTTTTCTAATTTGAAATAAATTCAAGTATTTTTTTATTATTATTATTTTTTTAAATAAATTATATTCATTTTAGAGCTTTTGAATTGAATATAATGTTAGCTTCATCATATACATATATATATATCGATACGAAATATTTGTATTATATATTTTCGGTTAAAAATATGTGATATTTCATAAACTAATACTGAAAATTGACGTGACAATCGTGGTAGCTAAAATGGCACATAAAGAAAATTGTGGTATATGTGCACAGACATGGTCTTATCTGTGGTCTTCACCCAGCCACTCTGGCTATTCAATTACTTATTTCTATAAAAAGTAGTAAAGTTTTATGCTACCGAAGAAATTTCCCTAGTGCTTATTTATACAAACAATCTTACTTTTGTTAAAGTAAAAAAAAAAATACGCTCAGATGGTAAGAAAATATCGAATAACAAAAGTTTATAATGTAGTTTTTTATAAATCAATAAAAAATAATACTTATATAATTGATTGATCCATTAACAGTTACAGGTTTAATCCCAACTTAGGCATATGTATATAATATAAAATGTAGATTTGATTTTACGTAAATACCAGGATTAGTTCTGATGATCTTCTGAAAGATATGATTAAAAAAAAATCGAGTGTTTGAAAGGTAATTATTAGCAAATTTGCCACGCGATATTGTTAATTACTTTCGAAAATCGGAATATCTTTTTTTTTATTTATTTATTTTACTTTGCTTGGTCCTTGATTATAATTAAATAAAATCTCTCAACGACACCCAGTAAAATGAGCGTACTACTGTGTCGAGTGTAATACTGTGTCGGAGTTCCGAAAACACACACAACCCAGACTACGACAAACATATATACAGTACTACTAGGCTTACAGTCTACAGAAATATTTGTCGAAAAAGGGGATTGAACAACTAGAAAACAATTCTTATCATTTTCTTCAGGACTAATGAGCACCATAGGAATGAGTCAGAATGGGTCGTTAATGTATAATATAATCTTGAATAGGATGATTTGTTAACTCATTTTTATACATTATATTTTATAGAAACTTATTTATAACTTTTTTGTTATTATTACCTGAGTACTTGAGAAGTGCTATGTTATTCGATGACTTATTATAATAGTGCCAGTGACTTTTTGAGACTTTCAATTAGATATCTAATAATAATTTCGTATTGAGTGTTAGAATTCTATTAAAAAGTTTATTACAAGTTCTATAACGTTACTAACAGATATACAAACGCTGTGGTTGAAAGCGATGTACAGTGTGGTCATATAAATTTAGTTGAAAGTATATTGGATGCGGACAACAAGCCACTAAACACTTGAGTGTTCTCATAGATAAATTAAATGCTTTCGTCACGGATTCAAATTTATAGAATTAAAAATACAAGTAAATTAAGTAAATACACATTTGTTTTTAAAAATAATTAAAGCAGTAAATATATTCTTACTTAATAATTTTAAACGTGGGATATTGTTTACCCCAATCTCGTTAACTTATGTGAATATTAGTGTGAGTAATAACTTAATAACTTGAATTTCATTATTTTTCACTGTCGCTAGATATAAATAGACATCGATTGTTATTAAATAATGATGTACAGGACAGCGCAAATATTATCTATTCAGTTTTATTTTATATTTTTTCGTGTTAGTATTTATCAAGAAAAGAAACTTTATGGTTACTTGAACAGTTATTGTTCAATACATAAAGTGAATACCTACATATGTAAATAAATATGCAATGAAATATGTTTTTGGCCCACCGAAAACCATCGTAAATTAATATTGGTATTGAACCCAAAAATACAAATTCATTACTATTGTACAAATTAAGTAATCTATAACAATAAAACAGAAACAGAAAGGTAAAATTAACGACAAACAGAAAATAATACTTAAAAACGACTTTTATATTCCTGTTACTATCAACGTCGTACAAAAAAAATAATTCCACTCTCACCCTAGAAAATAACTGTGAACAAAAGGTACCTATGGATTTTTTTTTTAAGGAAAAGGTTTAGTGACTTTACATAACTATGAAAATTACATTAAGATTTTTAAATCCACCAAGTTAAATGACTTTTTTAAGTATTGTTTAACTAAGCAAATACATTTAAATGTGATAAATTTGATTCTGAAAAATATACAATAAGTACAATTTCTTATGGAATAAACCTATCGCCATTTTGTATAGATCAGTTTTTTTGTATCATATATGCTGAAGATGTACCTACATGTTTATCCCAAATGAACTGAACCAAATCAGTCTATAAACGTCTCAAAGAAAGGCCTCTTCTCCATATAGAAGAAGGGTTGGAGATTAATCCACCACCATGCTGCTTCACTGCAGGTTGGCGGATAATTTCGCTCCCATAAGTAACTATCTCTAACAGGACAGACAGATTTACAAGTATGTGCTCTCCGAGGCATGGTGAGAAAACCCACGACGACACGAAACCAGACTACAAACAAATATTTGTACACATATAAATATTTACCTCGAGCGGAAATCAAACCCGCGACCGCCGATATTTTGGCGACTACTCCCACCACTACACTAGAACGTTTGTCTAATGAACTAATGATAGAATTTGAATTCGGTTGTTAATTAGGACAACCTTATTGACCTAATATTTATTTATTTTAACATAATAAAATAAATTCAAAGGTATATACGTCATATACCAAATTAAATAAATTATTATATACAAGCTAAACGCAGACTAATCCCACGACGCGGTAAAGTTAAAAGGTGCGAAACTCTCCGTTTTGTAGATTTGTTTTGATAAAATAAAATTGCGCCTCGTAATCAGATTTCCGGACGAAAACAGACCGTGTTTGTAGTGGGTAACAAATTTTTATTTGTTTTTGTACTTAGCACCTTTGTTACTTAATTTTCGTTTTTCTTTTTTTTTCGGATTTTTTTTTTTTTGATTATAAAAGTAAATAGAGTAGTTTAGGACACTTTATATAGGAATATTATATAGATATTTTTAATATCACAATCATAAGAACACTAAAAATCTTAAATTATTGAATAAAATAATGCTTATGCAACACATCAATTTTTTTAAGCATACCTAAATACTGTATTATTAATCCATAAATAATTAAACATCAATTAAATAAAACAAGCACTTGAATATTGTGTATTTTGTTATTTTAATTTAGGTTTTAGACATATTATATTATATTGTCGTCGTTTGCTGTGTGGCCTCGGTAGAATGCTCGTAGAATGTACCCCTTCTCTTCCCGTGGATGTCGTAAGAGGCGACTAAGGGATAGTTTCGAAAGTTTCACGTCCTTCAACTATGAAACTATAAAAACCGACAGATGGCGGGATAACCATCGAAAAACGCTGGTCTTCGGTGCGACAAAGCCAGCCCTGCTGTCAACAACCCGCTTAACCAGCGTAGTGACTATGGTCATAAAACCCACATGACTTCGCTCCGAATGTTTCGGCCCTCAGTTCCCAACAGCCCCACTATTCCCGGTTACGGCAGCGGTCGCGGTTACGGTGGGGCGGAGGGTGCTAAGAATCACCGAAGTACGATAGGCCGCCAAAAAATTATATACCTGGCAACGTATAATGGACGCACTCTACGGCTCTACGAAGTGGAGCTAAGTAATATTAAATGGAGTGTACTGGGGCTATCTGAAGTCTGAAGAGAGGGTGAGAACAGTATAATCCTAGACTCCGGTCACTTATTCTACTATCGTGAAGGTGAAAGATAGGCTTTCCCAAGATGGTGTCAGTTTTCTGGTTCATTGGTGGATTTTGACTGGAGAAGACTTTGGACTGGAGTGAACAAGGAATAAATGTCAATTGTTAATACATCTCACACCTTCGTTTCCCCGAAAATATCGTCATCTTTGCGGAAACATTGGAGGACCTAGGGCGGATGCTTTGCGACCTGAATGAGTCCTCCCGACTGACCAGTATACTGGCCTCTCAGTGTAGACTGACCTCTCGGTATGAATTTGGACAAGATGAAAGTTATGTTCAATACACAAGTCATGCCGTGAACGATATATGTCGATGATACCCTTCTCGAAGTTGTACAGGATTATGTCTACCTATGTCACATAATCCAACTGGGCTGAAACAACTTCGAGAAGGAAGCCAGTAGGAGGATTCAGTTGAGATGCGCGCCATTTGGTAGGCTTCGTCGAGTCTTCGATTCGAAGATTCCGCAATGCTTAAAGACAAAAGTCTTCGAGCAGTGCGTCCTATCTGTGTTGACATATGGCGCCGAGACGTGGACACTGACGACGAGATTAGTACACAAATTTAAAGTCACTCAACGTGCTATGGAAAAGTGGGCCTGTGCATGTGCACACATGCATGCATGCATGCACAACATGTGCTGTGTTGAAATACCATATAGCGCCCAGGCTCAGTACCCGTCAGTTTGGCTTTATGCCCCAGCGGAGTACCGAAGACGCCCTCTATAAACTGGTCGAACACATAAGACTTGGACTAAGCAACAAAAAGTTGTTGACACTTGTATCCCTGGATATAGAGGGCGCCTTCGACAACGCTTGGTGGCCGCGTATTAGGGTCAGACTGGCGGAGGAACGAGTGCCGTTTAACATCCGTAGGCTCCTGGGCAGCTACCTGAGCGGCAGGCATGTTCGCGCACGGTACTGCGGGGAAGAGCACGTGAGGGAAACCGGGAAGGGTTGCGTGCAAGGGTCTATCGGTGGGCCGATTCTGTGGAACCTTCTCTTGGATCCACTGCTTCGAGAGTTGGAGGCGAGTAATTATTACGTACAGGCATTCGCTGACGATGTGGTGTTGGTCTTTGAGGGTAAGACGGCTCATGAGGTCGAACACCAAGCTAATGCCGCCCTCGAGCATGTGAGGGAGTGGGGAGTCCAGAACAAACTGAGGTTTGCGCCGCACAAGACCAGTGCCATGGTCAATACGCGCAAACTGAAGTATGACACCCCACGCCTCCACATGGGCGGGGTCGACATTAGCATGGTCGGAGAACTCAGGTTACTGGGGGTCGTCCTAGACCAGCGCCTTACTTTCAACACGCACGTCGTGAATGTCTGCAAGAAGGCATTAGCCTTCTACGCCCAGCTTTCGAGAGCCGCGAAGGCGAGCTGGGGCCTCCACCCCGAAGTTATCCGCGCTATTTACAGAGCGGTGGTTGAGCCCGTGATACTGTATGCGGCTGCCGTCTGGGCGCCGGCTGTGGACAAGCTAGGTGTACGTAAGCAGCTGAACGTGGTCCAGCGGGGCTTTGCGCAGAAGCTGTGTAGGGCATACCGCACCACCTCCCTGAACTCAGCACTGTTGCTCGCTGGGATACTCCCTCTCGACCTGCGCGTCCGAGAAGCCGCAGCGCTGTACGGCGCAAGGAGGGGTATACCCCAGGACGCGATAGGGGATCGGGAAACGGTGGAACGGATGTCCTCGGCTCTGCGGTCTCCGCATCCCGCTCAGCATATCGACCTGGAGTTCAAGTGCCTGGCGGACGAGGAACAACTCGCGGTCAATACTGACCACGACCTTAACATCTACACGGACGGCAGTAAGATTGAGGGCAAAGTGGGCGCGGCGCTATCCATATGGAGAGGCGCCGCCGAAACCAAAGCCCTCAAGCTTGCTTTGCCGTCGTTCTGTACGGTCTACCAGGCGGAACTCCTGGCGATATGCAGGGCGGCGCGGATGGCCGCAGATAACTCGGCCAGATCAGTCGGGATCTACTCCGACTCCCTGTCGGCACTGCAAACGACAATCAATCCAGTTGCCTCCACCACCTGGCCGTAGAGGCGCGGGGCCACCTGCGAAGGGCTTTGATACAGGACAAACATGTAAATTTGTTCTGGATCAAAGCCCACGCGGGTTTAGAGGGGAACGAGCGTGCCGACCATCTGGCCAAGGAAGCTGCGCTAAAGTCAAAACGCAGTTTTGACTACGACAGCTGCCCGGTTTCATTCATCAAGCGAAGCATTCGTATGCGATCGCTTGATGAATGGAACCAGCGATACCGGGCCGGTGAAACTGCCGGTGTCACCCGGGTCTTTTTCCCGGACGCGATAGCCGCATACCGTATCATCGGTAAAATAAAGGTGGACAGGTTTGTCACCCAGGTATTGACGGGGCATGGTGGATTCTCCGAGTACTTGCACCGCTTCAAGTGCAAGGAGAGTCCATCGTGCGTCTGCGATCCTGCGTGTTCGGAGTCTGTCCTCCACGTCCTCCTGGACTGCCCGGCCCATGGACGCGAGAGACAGAATTTAGAAATTGTGTTAGGCATTAAATTGGATGTAAGTTCATTACCGCAGGTTGTATATGGCAAAAGCAGAGACTTGTTCCTGGAATATTGTGTAAAAATATGTAAAGTAGTTAATAATAGAAATAAGTCTTAAGCAATTTATGTTAGGTATTTATAGTTTTAGATATAAGTAGGCTAGCATAAGAATATTGTAATATAGATATACAGGAACATAGTTTTAAGTTAGTGATAAGTTTTGTAAATTGTATAAAACATTTGTTTTTATATGATTAAAATTACATGTAAATAATTAATCTGTTGAACCTGTGTTGGAAAAAATTCTGCCTCTTGTAAATAATAGCGTTAAGTAATAAGAGATGCTACCATTTACTTATGTAAGACTTAGACAATAAGGAAAGTTGTATCATTAGTTATTATATAAAAGATGTATAAATAGTTAAGTAAGTTTTTAGATTATAAGGAAAATTGTTGTAATTATTAAATAGATACCCACTGTTCCCTCTTCACTGTCCCCGCCCTCCCCTTGCGTTTTATTTAGATATAAGTACACAAAGGCCTTCAGCCCATGATTGAATGATGATGAATGCTAGATGAAAATGGGATGCGGAATGACTGACGATCAGAGCACAAGATAGATAGTATGAAAGGTTTGTTATTTTTGATCCAAAAATGAAACACAAGATATATCAAAGATAAATGTAAAAACAGTCTCCCATTAATTCAGGGAGGTCTAGAAAAAAAAAAAAAAAAAAAACATACTATGGAACGGGCTATGCTTGGAGTCTCTCTCAAGGATAAAATCAATGAAACGGGATTATCCGCGAGAGAACCAAAGTAACCGACGTAACAAAGAATCAGTAATTTGAAGAGGCAGTTGGCTGGTCACGTATGTCGCAGGACCGATGCCCGCTGGAGCAGACGTGTCCTGGAGTGGAGATCACGTATCGACAAACGCAATGCAGGGCGTCCTCCAGCCCGCTGGACCTACGACTTACGCGAGGTCGCTGGTGGAGGCTGAATGAGGATTGTGGCAAACCGGGATATTTGGCGCAGGCTTGGGGAGGCTTATGTCCAGCAGTGGACTGTAATAGGCTGTAGCGATGCGATGCGATACGGTGCGATATGACAAACGTATAGCGTACGTGGTTAATCATTCATTGCCAAAAACCAAGAAACGACCAATCATAACCAAATATTTTATAGTATTTATCATATTACTGCAAAGCTATAGATTAAATAAAAGAAGATGTATAACTAACAACAACAAGTGTCATCGAAAGAAATTTTTCAAACAAAAGACAATATAAATTACGATTGTTATGAAAATTTGTTTACCGATATTTTAATTAAAATACCAATGAAAGAAAAGAAATTAATTTAAATCTTCAACAGCTTTGTTGAAATGGATAAAAGAAACAATCCACTTTAATTACAATAATATTATTAATCTGACAACGCTTCGTTTAAAAACGTAGCTTTCGTGTCTTTATTAATTTATTTTTTATAGCTTAACTAGAAATCGACTTTGTTGTTTTTTTTTATACAGTTACATTATATTTTTTCGAAAATAAATCTACCCATGAGATTATTCAAAACCAAAACTATAAAATTTTTATAAATAAGGAACAGCACCCTCACTTCGTGACCCATTTAAGCCAACCCCTCTCCCCCCCTCGGTGTCCATCCGTAGTATTTGCTTAACCCCTCCCCCTCCCCTCGAGTTTTCACATAATGTTTTAAATATTTTTTTTACAAACAAAAAGTTAAAAAAGTGTAGTCAGTAGCATTAATGGTAGTGTACTATAGTGTTGGCACCTGTGAGTATAAAAAGTGCTAAACGCTGCACTAATGTGGCACATTTGAATATAGCTCGAAAAAGCTCAAGATTTCTTTCGAGAATATTGACTACGTGACGAAAACCTAAGTCTAGCCCCTGCCTCTGCGACCAAACGCGGTATTTTTGAAGACCCCCTCCCCTCCTCTACGGATCACGAAGTATGTTCCATAGCAGCTTGCTTTTTAGACTGATTGATTGACACGAACGGAATAAACTCGACAATGTTACTGTCATTAGTTTTAATTTTAAGATCTAATGTCCGCTGCCAGTGGAATAGGGCTTAAACTAACATGCCAGTGCTATTGTGCCAGTAAAATTTCGCCGGACTATTACATACCTTACGATAGCTTTGTTCAATAATTGCTTTCAAATTGCAATCGGTAAACTAAAATGATTACTAAAGTATCGTTATCGGCGGGTAGTTATTTTTGGTGCTTGTTTCAATGGTAAAATATTTTATAAAGGGTATCCATTATACCATATAAAATATTTTGTAAATATTCTATATAATATAACGGTTACCAAGGATTCAGTAATTGAGTTCTGTTTTATATATTTATTATTAAATAACGTATGTGTCGAGAAAGATTAAGTTCCATAAAACATAATGCCACGGCTTCAAGTAGCTGTGTTGAACTATGTCCAAGAAATATGGCAGGAATTCATACTTAACGATAAATATATGGTTTTTTTTTGGGCTCGAAAATCCAAACTTGGTCTGTCAGTGTAATTCGATGCGATGCGTTGCAATACGATATGTCACGTCACAATGTGTTGTGGATCTACATGAGACAACGCATATCATCGAACGATTTCTTAGGATTTGTTAGTATCTAACTCGTAATATATACACACCGAATTTCACCACATTTGCTGGGTGAAGGCTGTATATTTAATTGGTTATATATTTCACTGTGAAACTGCATGCTCTACCGAACTCGATACGTGACTAATGTTAGAATAGGACTAAAAGAATTCAACTCTATTGCATGTTTTACGTATTAACGAGATCCTTTCACATTTTATTTTATTTCATGTTTTAAAGTGTTTCGTTCAACCACTAAATATATTTTTAACCTTTCAATATAACGGTATCGATTTGTAATAATTCACATACTATATATACGTAAATATATATTACTATAGAATTATAGATAAAGGATTTACACCCAAGCTATTATTATGAGCATAAAATTTGGGCACTAAAGATATTTGGAACTCTACTCCTAAGTGGGTAACATAAGTAAATTATTTGTTTTTATAAATATAATAAATATATAAAAGTATTTTTTTGTGTTTTGTATTCTTGTGTTTTTGATGAGAATTTAGAAAAAATAAGTATTTCCAATTAAAGAATTGAAATCAAAGACACAAGTTTCTATGATACCTCTGTCAGTTTTGAAGGTAATCTAATATATAAAAATAAGTCGGGTTTTCCTTCCTGACGCTATAATTCCAGAACGCACGAACCGATTTCCACGGTTTTGCATTCGTTGGAAAGGTCTCGGGCTGCGTGAAATTTATAGCAAACAAAATTCAGGAAAAATTTCAACAGAAAAGCTGGAAAACAGGGAAAATAATTTTTTACACACATCGCCATCTCTGATACATATCATGTACTACTTCATCTTTTAATCCCCAAACGAAATGTTGCAAAAAAACGAAGCAATGTGGTGGCGAAACGGAGTTCGCCGGGTTTGCTAGTATAAACTAAAAGTTTGTATATGACTATTTTATTAGAAATAAATAAATATAAGCTTAAAATCAAAATCAAAATCAAAATCAAAAACAACTTTATTCAAATAGGCCCTACGAGCACTTTCGAATCATTTTACAAAATTAATATTGTAGTGATTATTATTATTTTTTGTAAAAGTAAAGCTACCACCAATTCGGAATGTAGATTCTGCAGAGAAGAATCAGCAAGAAACTCCGCAGTTACTCTTTTGAAAATAATATATAAACTGTGTTTTAGTACAAAATTAGTAATATCTTGCATGAAATACAGCGCCACTAAGTCCACACGTCTTTATCAGCTAAATAATCCTGGACCGAATAATAAGCTTTATCTATTAACTTTTTCTTAATAAATTCTTTAAATTTATTATGAGACAATTCCAGAATTGTTTGTGGGATTTTATTATACATGCGAATACCATAACCCAGAAAGGAGACGTTTACTTTGCGCAGTCGGAAGCTAATATATAGAAGCTAATAAGCTTAAGAAAGAGGTAATGGATAAAAATTAAATGAAAAAGATTTTCTTACTATTTTATTAAAAAACTTAGTCCTTTGTGATTCACATGTTCAATGTACACATGTGAAACACAGCTTAGTAAATTACTATTAGCTTTTAAAACTTTTTCCTATACTCGTTCTTTATCCGAAAAGTTTAAGCGAGTGAGCACCTTTCAAAGGCAATATGTAGTGAAGTACTAGCCTGAGGGCTCAAAGGGCTTATATACAACTTTTCCATTTAACTTGTCCGTGTCCCACACGACATGAAATCCCAAGACGGATCACCATTAACGAAGTAAAGGGTTATGTCAGCATAACGAGGGATAATGTGAACATCTTAGTTTTAATATTAAAAAATGTAGTAATAATATATGAAGTTACACATGGTTGGATAAATTACATGTGGTCACATGCAATAAATTTTTTTACTTTTTAGATTGGTTGAAATTTATGGTTATTGTTCCGCTCTTATAAGTCGTAGTCAGATATATCACAGCCTATTTTACGAATACTAACAAATCGATTGAATTAAAATGATTCAACAATCGAGAAATATCCAATTATGTATTTTCGAAATTGTTCATTTAATTTAGTCAAACTTTAATAGAATGTTAATAAGCTGTAGACGCTTTGGCAGATCTTTGATTTTCGTTGCATCAGCTTACCGTTTTGCGTTAATTTGTAGTCATATTATTAACCAACTTAAAAAGCAATATATTCTTTTTATAAATAAATTTAATATATCTAAATACTATCTTTATATAGACAATAAGACTGGCCTTGTGGCAGTAATTCTGCTTTCAGCTCCTCTGTTGTGGGTTCGGTTCTTGCCCCAAGTCTGGTTGTAATATATTTTATTTGTGTATGTATATTTATTTAAAAAAATATGTATATCAGTCGGCCATTACTTAAAACACGTAGGTACTTTAAGTTGCGTACCTTAGGAACGGATGACCGTGTGAATGTTAAACATATAAATATAAAAAAAATCATCCGATCGAAGTCTATTTGTTCTATATTATGAATCAATTATCACAAGGTCACGAAAATTAATTCAGAACCAAAACCGAGGAGAGTTACGAGTGATATCTTAATATGAAATATTTCGTTGTTACAATTTATCACAGCAAATGATTCTGGCAGGGAAGGGATCAAACATCATTTATCATACGGCAACAGAGCTACGATTTATTGAGTTGTAATAAATAATCGACGTTTTAATACATTTATTTAATGCTGGTTACTTTCGATGAGACCATGTCGATTTATCAATGCTCCTTCGTAATTCAACTACTTATAAAAATAGACAGACTGCGATGATCCCAAAATTTAAATAGTACTAAGTTTATATTAATAACTGTCGAGAAATCTGACGACAGATTGGTATTGACGGCCAGCTGGTCGAGTGGTCAGGAAACTGGACACTTTACGCAGCGGTCGCGGGTTCGAATCCCGCCAGGTGCAGATAATTTGTATGACGAATATAGATGTCTGCACCGGGTCATGGATGTGTATTTATGTATATATGTATTTATATCTTAAATTTATTTCCGTTCCTAGTACCCGTAACACAAGTTCTTACGAACTTACCACGGGGCTAGGTTAACGTGGTGTGATTGTTGGTTAATATTTATATTTATTTATTATATTTAACATATTAAGATAAAGGCTTAATTACCGCATAAAATATTTATGGAGTTTTGTATATTTCGCTCGTGATCAGATGGTAGTTTTTAAAATTTTTGTTTAGGTAAATCAATTATTTTTGTTCGTAGTGCACGTAAAGTCGTCGGTCCCAGCTGTTATCACGAACACCTGTTAGAGATAGTTACTCATGGAAGTAGAATTATCAGCCAACCCGCAATGAAGCAGCGTGATGGATTAGGCTGCAGAAGATTCTTTTTCCCAACACTGAGCCGTTTATTAGCTGATTCAGTTCGATATAATAATCATTGAAAGACGCTTTAAAAAAAACACGAATAAACTTAATATATAAAAATAAAAAAAATAAAATGAATAAATTATTCATTTTAAAAAGTCGTTATTGGAATACGGTTTGAAAATTATTTATATATTTTTTTATGATTTCATATTCCATGCCAGTGTACGACATTCATACCTATAGAACGTACGCTATGATTTCAGTCCCCATTGCTAGGGGGCTGTAAACTGTAATTAATAAAAGCCACATCGTAAGGGAAGCGCGATATGATTTGTTGTGCCTGTCTAAAACAGATTAATTGCACATTAGCGTAAGAAATTGCGTTTTATACACATCGTATATTATTATGTACTCTAAGAAATTTACTTTAACACACATCATGTGCGTTTATATGGACACGTACTATACGTTAAAGGGGGTTAAACTATACGGTATTTATTTATTTATTTTTTAAACCAACAAATTAATGCCTTTTTCAAACTACAGCCTATTAATATATTTATTTATTTATTTATTAATACTTTGTTGCACAATACACTAAAGAATTGTACAAAAGGCGGGCTTAATGCTATAAGCATTCTCTACCAGCCATATTTAGGACGTAGAAGAGCGGACGTTTGTAACTGTGCAAAAAATATTCAAAAAAACTGGAAAATAGGACGATGTTAGTAACAATCGTTATATTAAATATACGATCAATTAATACATATTCATACGTACATAAATATATACATACATATATACATAAACAGATACAAATATACATACATACACATATTTATACATACATAATACTTAATAAGCTGAAGCCAATTATCAAAACACAATTAAACATTGTTTATTGAGTTCACCAAATTAGGTTAAATTTTGGCTAAAAAGAATTCCTTAAATGAGTCACGTGAAGGAGCCTTTCGGATAGACTCAGGTAACATGTTCATTTATACATACCATTCTTTTTAATAAATCTATAGAAACATAATACATGTATAAATATAAATATTACACCCAGACAGGGCGGTAACCGCACCCATAACCCTGGTGCTGAAATCAGTCAGTGCCAACTGCACCATCGGATCCGTCAAAAATCTTCTCCATTATTCGTAGCTCCATAAAAAATTTGTACGCACAATAAGATGAAGGGACAACGATTCGAAGGTCCACCTAACATTAGTATGGGTGACTGTGCACTTTTTATATCCACTGAATTTCATGTGAACACGTAAAGATTTGGTATTGGATGCTTTTTACCAATTTCCGGTAGCGGAGATAAAACGTTATATATATATATATATATATATATATATATATATATATATAACGAATAAATAAATAATAATTTATTACCGCGCGTCGTCAAAACCGAGTAGACCAGGTACGACGCACTAAATATTTTTTTAAGGTATTAATTATCAATTTAATAATTTAAAAAAAATGGTGTATTTGGGAAAATTCAAAGAAATTGCTTCCGTTGGAAATTTACATTAAAGTTAATTCTTCAACAAGTTAGGCAATTGTCAATTACCAAAATTTTCTCGAGCTTCCATTTTCATTGTACTTTAAAAAAATGTTTAAATAATTGTCCTATAAATTTTTCGCTTCGTGGAGCCTTTCTTATAAACATACGTAACGAGATAATGCCATAAAAGTTTCAAGAAATTTCAATACTTTGTTTATAATAATTTTATAAGTTGAACAAAAACTGCAAAATCAAAATAATATTATAGATTTTTTTTTCAATTTATTATTACATGATCCTTTTTGCATCTATAAAAGACATTCATTGACTTCAAAAAAAAAATTTTTTTAAACTGGTATATGAATTATTAATTTAGGTTGAATATTTAAAAAAATCTAGGCTCTCCAGGAATAACCACCTTTTAGAAATAATCTATATGTGATAATACAATACTGACACAAGTTAATATTAAATTAAATTAAATAAATATCCGGAATAAACTCCATTATGATAATAATGACAATCCGACCTGAACTCGTATGAATATACAATTGCCCTTCTTTCTTCTCGGTAACTCGATTGACGTTTTTTCTATGAATGTTTTATAAACTTTACGTCGAAAATAAAAATTGTGGTATAAATCCAGTTTACATAACTCAGACATTGTTATGGCGGATTCTCTTGGTATTTAAAAATAAGCTTTTAGAAAGGTTCTTCCTAAAATGAAGCCGTGAGATGTGTTTGTAAGTCCCATTAATATAATATAGAAAATAACGACGTTACATTTGTTTTAGTGACAGAGATAAACGCACTAAGCTTATTATATTTATAGAGTGAATTTTGCAAGAAATATTGGAATTCATCATGTTCTTATCTATATCGAAATTCAACAAAAAAACCTCGTTGAAATGGATTTTATATTTTATTTATAATATACATAATTAATTATTAAAGAAAGGTTTGGAAATTACTTATTTACTAGTATATGTATACAATTCGACTGTCTCGTTGGCATTGGGTTCGATTACATATTTATTTATTTATTATTTATTGATTTCTCTTCTCTTTCATTTAATATACACCTACATCACAAATAAAAATAGGAAAATTCAACAATATTGATTAACCCTCGTTATTTTTCCAGTCAAATCCATTATTGGTCTTAAAAAAACTACGCGTTTGTAAGTTTTAAAATATAAAAAAAAATAATGACAAAACTGAAATAAAACTTGAATAAGACACTTGTAATAATAATGAGAAAAAAATTATACAAGATTCGTAAAAGAGATATTGTTACCAAAAAGTAATATGTTATGATGGTGATAAATAAAACATATAAATCAAGATTACGAACTCATTCGTTCCAGCTAAGGTTTGGATCGAATTTATTTTTTTCATTTTCACAATCTATTGTTTCCGATTTTTCTTTTAAAAATATTATATTCTTTATCTAATATATATTTTTTGTTTTTATTATTGGAAATATGGACAAGATTTATAACATCTATAGATAAGCTGTCACGTCCACCAAAACCATGAACATGCTATTGCGTTAGCAATCGTTATTAATATGGAAATGTGTTCATTTCAGCTTTATATTCAATATACGTACATCATTCACTCTTAATCTATAAACGCTTAAACTATTTAGCGGTACTAAAACGTGGATCTAAAACCTGATGACCGTTCTGGTGTAGTGGTGCAAGTAGTCGCCTCAACGTCGCGCGCCAACGTTTGTGGGTTCGATTCCCGTTCGGGACAGATATTTATATTAGTACAAAGATTTGTTTCCGGTCTGGATGTATGTCTTTGTGGGTCTCCTCACCGTGCCTCGCAGAGCACGTAAAGCTGTCGGTCCTGGTTGTTATCATAGACACCTGATAATGATTGTTACTCATGGTAGGGAAATTATCCGCGAACCCTCAGTGGAACAGCGTAGTTGATTAACGTGGTGAGGGTGATTCGGGGGTACCGTACGGTATCGTGGGCTGCAGCTACTGCTCTAGCCGGCGACCCCCCGTGGGAACTCGTGGCGGAGGTTCTTGCCGAGACCTACTAATACGTCTCGGGTAGGAGGGCTCTTGGTGAGAACCCCACGTTGGACGGGATCCTACGTGTGCGTCGGATAGGGCAGGAAGCGCTAATGCGGAGGTTGGGGGAGGACCTGGCGGTGCAGCCATATGGCACACGCGTAATGGCTGCCATTCGCCCGGTCCTTGAGCGGTGGATGCGTCGAAAACGCAAGCCCCTCACCTTCCGTCTGACACAGGTTCTCACCGGGCACGGTTGCTTTTGGTGACTACCTGTGTCGGACGGCCCACAGGGAGCCAACGACTGAGTGTCACGATTGCGGCGCAGCGGTGGACTTTGCCCAGCACACCCTCGAGGTGTGCCCGAGATGGGCGGTGCTGCGTCAAGGTCTGACGTCAGTCGTCTAAGGGGACTTGTCGCTCTCGAGCGTCATCACCACGATGCTCGGCGACGACGAGTCCTGGAAGGCGATGGTCTCCTTCTGCGAGACAGTAATGTCCCAGAAGGAGGCCGACGAGTGGATGAGAGAGGAGGCCGCCGACGTAGCCTCCATCCACGGGCGACGAATGGGGGTGCGTAGGAGGCGCTACTTAATGCGCCTCCAGTAACGCCTTTGTGCCCTTTTGGGCCGGGATGGGAACCCGGTCCTGCTAGACACGGCGTCGTCGGGACTGTTCAGAGGTTAGCCGGACAGTCCCCATGGAGGAAAAGTCTGGCCTTTTCGCCGACCTGTCGCTGGAGGGATCGTGTTGCCTGCAGATCCGGGACCCTCCAATTAAAGCGGCTGAAGGCTCCCGCAGGGGTTTAGTACGGTATTGCACTCCCAAAGTGCCGAGTCCAACATAGGTCTAGGACTGCCGACCCGGGCGTCCTGGATATCATCCGTAAATGGATTCCCCTGCGTAAAAAAAAGGCGTGGTTGATTAAGCTCCAACCCTTCTTCTATATGGAGAAGAGGCCTTCGCTCAGCAGTGAGTTGTTTACAGGCTGATATATCACAGTAAAGTACAAAACGTGGATGAAAATCGACGCTCCCAGGTTCAAAATATCTGGACAAACACAGACAATTTAAATACACTTTTTCAATTCATGGTAATGAAAGATAGTAGATGGGAAAGTGAAGGTGAAAAATCAACAAGTCTAGATAGAAATTATGGAGGAAAACACACTTACATTGAAAATCTTTCTTAAATTCGAATAGGCTTTGTCCAGTAACGATATATTTACAGAGGAGTAAATAATAAATAAATGAGCAACCTTTTTTTCTCTCAACGGCTTTCGGTAGGGGATCCTGTGTCCGGAAATATAACACAAGTATGAACGCTTATGAAATATGAGCTTACGATAAATATCGTCAACATTGTAGAATGACCTATTATAATTATCCTGTTTCATATACCTTTACTTTCCATACCGAAATATTTATAGTAAAATATATTACTTTGTTTACATGAATAATCTATATAGGATGTCTGGCTTCTATATACCGTCCTTCGAATAGGGTTTCTGTAGGTGTTATTGGGGGTTCTGTTGGACTATGTTCCGCATGAAAATAAGATTCCTAGCCCTTTTTTTAAATTTCATTTTGTCTTAATACACGAGCTACTCTGCTGGCTCTATATTGCTTAAAACCGTCCAATGGCGGTGCGACTATGTAGCATAAGTGCATAAATAGAGCTTTAAATTACAATAGAACGTTGTACGTGGAAAATAAGTCATTCCAATATTCTTTAGTTGTATTCGAGTCAGTATTACGTTACTATTTTACTATTCCGTCGTAGCTATGTTTAATTAACGTTTCACTATTTCAACTTCATAATCAAAACCTTTAAACTATCTAACTCATTCGAAAATTCAGTCGTAAAATAATAAAAAAACTCGTCCGCATCTTAAGTGAAAAATCAGCTGTAAGACCACAATCCAGTGACGTCAGGAACTGTAACTCCGACCAACTAAACAAAATACAAACACTTTTATCCAAAAAATGAAGAAACACCGAAGAATTAATCATTACGAGATAGAAATAAATTAATACTACCAAGTGCACAACTTAAACAACACTCATCCAGCACCTATATCCAGTCGATAAAAATATATAATAAGCTACTTAGCCGCTCAACTGCCCGTGTGTTTTCAATACGGGCATTAGTACGCGAAGTGCACCTGTCCACTACAGGTTGATTAACGTATCCGCTCGTGTGTCCGGGCAATGACCTTTTAGTTTACCAACTCCACAAAACTGCCCAAGTCGTCTCACGTTTTGTTACGTAATTTCTCACCTTTCTAACTTCAGGTACACGGAGCCCAGCATGTAACCTAGCCGGCGCTCGCGTTCCGTCAGAACCGGTACCAAATCCTCCGGTACACTGACGCCGATAAAGGTCTCGCAGGTTTGGGATGTAGGGAGTGCAGGAGCCATCGGTCAACTTCCGCTAAGGGGTTCTGGAAGCACAGCATACCACCGATAGCCCTGTCTTTGATGACTCCAGGTAGGAGGATACCACACCGCACGTGGCGAGTTATCTCCCACATCTGCTTCACCGTCAGTCGGTTTCCAGTCGGGAGTACGATGTCATTGACAGCAGTCTTAAGCCACTCCAGGGTTTTGAGGTTGGAGCGCCACAGTTTCAGGACTCCCCCGTCATAGACGGGTTTGCCGAGAAACACGGGACCCTCTCCACCTTTGGCCGCTGTCATAGCCGCCAAGAGCTTCTCCTCAAGCTTCTCCTGGATCAGCTGTACCGACGCCGCGCAAATATGACCTGTGGTGGCTGATGTTACAGCGACCAAAGGGTCCGTTTTCGTGGAGTCCGCATAGGAAGTTGGCTTTGGTCTGTTAAGAAGTTTCGGCCTTTTGTGTTCGCCCCTTGGTGACACGGTCTCGTCGAGACGAGCCCGTTTGGACGACCCAGCAGGCTTGGCTTCTTTGCCAACTTTGTCGCGTAGGGGGTCTCTAATGTTCGAGGCCACTCGAGCGGCTAAAGAGTGGATTAAAGAAGAATGGGATTATAAATTTATAAATAAAGTAAAGAAGCTATTAATTAATAAATATTACTATGATATAGATGATTTTTTTAATGATAAAAAAAACATCATCTTATTATATAAATATATTAAAAGTAAAGTAAATAATTATATTTACCTAAGAAAACGATTCCTCTCTACCTAAATATTTCGTGCCCCTGCGGGGTCCATAATTATCTTTTGTATTTTACAAATACACTATGTTATAGTTGTGAAATAAATGAATAAATAAATACATATTATTAAATTAATCTTTTTAACCTATAGTAAATGTTTACTCGAATTTTGTTATGCCTTGCTTGTTATGGTGCGGGTTGCAGGAACGAGGCCACACACGGATGAAATACAATGTTGACATTGAGCCCTGTTAAAAATTAGCGTTACTTGAGAATCCAGCGCGAAAATATTATTTTTTAACACATCATTACTACAAAAAAGTTAATTATATTGACATAAGTACACCTAAAATGATTAATTTGATTGTTTTCGTTCGTTTCGTTAAGGAAGCGTTTTGTAAGTAGTAATTAAAATAATGAAGTAATTAGTTTTTTAAGAAGATTTAATAGGATTTTAATGTTTCCGAACCCCCCATGCGAAGGACAATATATCCAGACAGACGGTATAGCCAGACATCCTATATATATATATATATATATATATATATATATATATATATATATATATATATATATATATGAGATTTCAAAGTCAAAGTCAAAGTTGAGAAAGAGAGAAATTTGGTAGGGAGGAATACCTTTCGCCGAGTAGAAGTCAGCTAAGATGCTCGAAGACGACGAAAATTCCCGTTTTTAACCTATAGCTCATACAGACTTCAAGTTTGGTACGAATCTTCTATATGTGATATAGAAATGGTCTATGAGCGGATTTTGTGATAACTCATCCCCAATAAGGATTAAAGGGGTTAACAATGAAAATTTTAAATTTCCGAGTTATAGCTTCTATATTACATAGGCTCCAAATTTTTTAAGAATCTTTAAAGCCATAGCTTCTATAAATTAGGATATTTGCAGGAATATTTCTTTAGTCGATTTTTTTGGTTTATTTTACTATATTTGCTAAAATAAGATTAAGCGGAAATTGACCCTACGTGCAGGTTGTGTAAGAGTGGTGGGGAGTGTGAAGATGATTTTTAAGAAAGAACATCTATATCTAACTGAATCAGCCTGTAAGCGTCCCAATGCTAGGCAAATGCCTCATCTCCATATACATAGGAGATTAATTCACCACGATGCTCCACTGCGAGTCGGCAGATAATTTCCCTACCATGAGTAACGATCGTTATCAAATTAGCTTTACGTGCTTTCCGACGCACAGGGTGGAGAACCAAAAGGACATACACCCAGACCGGAAACAAATATTTAAAAAAATACAAATGTCTGCCCCGAGACAAAATCGAAATCGTTGAGGCGACTACTCGCACCACTACACCAGAACGTTCGTCAATTACATATATTATGTGAAATTTAATTCCGTATAAGAGAAATATTTCAATCGAGTTTAAACTTACTTTACTTTACTTTTTTAGATTTCGAAAATCAATTTTATTATACGCCAAGCGAAGCGGGCGGGAAACAGCTAGTATTAATATATTTTTCAAAATACTAGTTAAGTAATAAAGAATAACGTTTAAAGTTTATTGTTATTAAAACCTAAATATTTTTCGCAGTTGTAACATGATAAATTAATAGTGTCCATAATCTACTGACCGCCGGGAAAGCGATTGAAAAACGACGTATGACGTTTGACTTATGATCGGGAAAATTGGTGTATATTTTAAGAATATCAATTTTTATCAGCAGTATTTTTGTACATTTTTGAATTAAAGGCATTTTTAAAGAATTAAACTAGATTTAACAAGATAAGTATGTTAAAAGATAACAAATAATCATGATAATTCTAATCTCATTAGCTCTAAAGCTAAGGAGCGCGTGTGTGCTTGTGTGTATGTATCTAGCCTATAAACATCGAAATTTTTCACCATAACCTTGTTTATTCTTCTTTTTTTTTTCTTGAAAACTGTCAAAAGTTTTTAATCAAATTAAAATGTTATAAAGTAAGTTCCTACTAGCACAGTTTTATTGTAGCTTAAGAGTGAAGGCAAGTCCATGCTACTAATGTAAGAATATTTATCTTCAATTTCATTATAGCTAATATCAATAAATCAATTTTGGTTTTATGGGATTTCTTTATAAATATTAATATCGCTAAAATATCTCCGTAATACCTTTTAACCCTCAAATATTTTATGTTCCCTTGGTAATATATTGATATAAAAATATAAACTTTTACCGAAGTTTTAAGAAAAGTTTGATTAAATGTTACAGGCGTTCGCTTTTTCGTTCAAACACGTAAACACGTAAATGGATTTTTATTGGTTAATTTGTGTTCAAAGTAATATATCACAGCAGAAGTAATATATCGACGAGGTGGAAGGTTTTGTTTTAAAAGTTAATCTTATTGGTTATTTTTGTAACTTTAATTCAATTTATTTATTTAACTAGTTGCAGCCCGCGACGTCGTCTGCGTAAACGCTATTAGATTACACGTTGTTACAGAATGTGTTGAAGAAATAAAGGTTCACTGCTCGTTCCCCGTTGGTAATAGCGTGATAATATGTAACCTATATGTGGACTGGACTTCTTAATAATATTCGTGCCAAATTTGAAGTAAATCAATTCAGTACTTTTTGAGTTTATCCCGAACATACATACAGACAAACAGACAAAAATTCTAAAAAATATATTTTTGGCTTCGGTATCGATTGTAGATCACACCCCAAGTATTCTTTAAAAAAATATTCTATGTACAGTTTTGACTTTCCTACCATTTTGTTATACATACAGACATATATATAGATACATTACTTACTGATGAAACATCTATACAAATAATAAATCTGTTAAAACCTCCGTTTTATTAAAACACTATATAATATCATCAAGAATGAATTTTAATAGCGCGTTTTTTTGTATCAGCGCCATTTCTTATCGTTTTTGGTCGTGCACGTATCACGTCAAAAGTACAAAACCAATGTAAATAACTTTAATACATAAAAATTATGCATAACTCACAGTATAATTTAGTTATTGTTTCATTGTAATTAAATTTAAAAATAAATATTTAAGAAAATAGAAATAGGTACCTACGCCGCCAACGCCATCTGGTCTAACGAATCTTAAAAACTCACAAAACTTACTTTTGAGTTATTATTTTGTTAAACTTAAAAGTTTACTAAATATGTCGGATATGAATAGAAATCGTTTTAATATTTTAGATAAACATCATTTTCAATATTAATATAAGTACTATTATGTTAAATGTCACTAAAAAAAAACGATATGCTTCCATTATACGATAGATGGCGCATGTAGGTGATAAAAAATATAAATTTATAATTTTTAAAATTTTAGTTAAATACCCGTGCGAAGCCGGGGCGGGCCGCTAGTAAATAATATTTTCGATCTTACCGACATAGTAGTAAAATAATAGGAACTGGTTATTTAAATAAAAAATAAAAAGATCTCTCAATAATAATTTTTCTCACAAAAGAAGAAACTTGAAAAAAAAGGAAAAAAAAAATTGGTCTGTAGACACCTGGATTCGAACCCGGGTTTTTTGATTTCGATTTCCGCCCGTTTCCTATCCGAGTTATTTTGAGCTTGTCAATGACGGCGAAATTTACCTCCGTATTCTAATGATATTTTTTAATTGCGTAAAAAAAGGGATAAAACGAAACTTTCTAAAAATAAATCCTATCTAAATCGATTTATCGCCCCTGAAACCCTCTGCATAATAAATTTCATGAAAATCGTTGGAGCCGTTTCCGCGATTCAGATTATATATATAGTATATATATATATATATATATATATATATATATATATATATACAAGAATTGCTCGTTTAAAGATATAAGATTATAAATAACGTTAATAAAAAGTTATACAAGAAAAGTTTGTTGAATTATTATAAATGGTTCAGTCCAATTGGTTTTCAGTTTGGCTTTCAGTTAGAAGGTTGTGGATTCAATTCCCGCTCCGAGTCTGGTTCTAATATTTAGAAATTTACCATACATTTATTTAAAAAAAAATGTATCAGCCGGCTGTTACCAAAAACAGGCACCGCGTGTGATTGTTAAGCATATTGAAAAAAAAAATCGATTAAAAAAAAACTTTAAAAGTAACGAACCAATTTTAAAAGCTCATAACATAAAACTATAGGTACTTCAATCATAAGTGCCTCACGCCTGTAACATATTTGTTAACCTTTCTCAAATTTAGAGCCAAAACACATAACGGCGTTGCGGCGACGCAACGCTAAAATCGGCAGTTTGCGTTGCGGCGTTGCGGCGCCGCGAAAAAGAGCGTTGTTGTAGGGTAACCAGTTCTTCGTGATTTTTTATTGTGGATATTAATTTAATTATTTTAAATATTATAGTTCACGTGAAATTTGTTAATTATTGTTTGTGAAGTTGTTATTTAGTAGAATGCATAAAAAGTAATCCTTTGTATCGGAAATAATTTTGTGAATCAAGTTTGTATGCTGGTAGAATTTTAAACAACTTTTGTCTCATAAAGCCTAAACAAAATTGAAACAAAGTGATACATAAATTAATATCTTACTATATTAGTTTTATAGATTAAATATAAATAAATAGGTTTTGTCCGCGGCTCCGCTCGCATGGTACAGGCACCAAAGGTAGTCGGTACGTAAAGTAGGTACTCTATGTACTTTTCTGTACCCCAGAAAACTGGTATGCAGAATTTCATGATGATCGGGATTCAGGTTAATAGTTAAGGCGTAAAAGCGTAACAAACAAAAAAAACTCACTTTAGCATTTATCATATGGATGAAATTAGCATAAAATTAATTTACATATTTATAATTTAGGTACATCATAAATGTCACTTGTTTGAACGAGTCTTAAATTAGCTGTAAATCTAATAGTTAAAAGTGGTTAAAAGTAACAATACCTATAACAACAATTGAGCTGAACTGTGAGCCGTTTCACAGCTCCGGTTCAAGCATATGGCTCATGAGCTTATCTGCAGTTCATAAAAATTCATTGAGATACCCATGTCTAATAAAGACACAAAAAAATAAAATATAAAAATAGACACAAAATGTCAATAAATCATGGTCAACAAGTATGACGTCACAACGCCGGAATTGGCGGTGCCGCGCCGCTAAAATTGGCGGTGACGCCACCGCCGATTTTAGCGTTGCGGCGCCGCAACGCCGTTATGTGTTTCGGCCCTTAAGCTTGCCACTTTTGTTCACAAATATAGTGTTAAACGATTCTCGTCCTTACCACTATGCGATAAGGATAATAATGTTGTGCAAATGCAAATTATACGACGCAGGTTTCAAAACACGATGCCTAACCCATTTCTTTCCAACCCTCCAATATGTTTGGTGAATTTCACCATCTATCTTCGACGCTTATTATTATGCTAAACGGTTTGATAAAAAAGGTAAAATAATAAAAAGATGATTTTTAAGACTAGTTTTTTCCTAATTAGTATGAAAATTGGAATAAGAATAAAAAACTTTTTTTTAATGTTAGTTGGATAGGCAAACTGGCAGACGTTCCACCTGATGGTAAGTGGTTGACGTCGCCCATGAACATAAACCAGTTTACCTGGAACTAGCCCAGGCAACCCATTTATGTGTTGCGTATCCAGAGACATAAGGTGTTAAAGTCTCGGTGCCAGTAATTACACTGCCTGTCTTGCCCTTCTCACCGAAACACAGCAAAGCTGTTTCACGGGAGAAATAAGCAAGATGGTGGTATCCATGCAGCCGGGAGCGCGGCACAGCGCATCCCTCCCACCGGTAACGTATTGCTAAGTTTTAATTAGAATTAAGATTAAGAAATTTTAATTAAAAGAACTCCACAAATATTTTAATTAACATCAAGTATTGTTGTAAAATCGCAAAAAAAGCTGAGCTCCTTGATATTCCTATAAAATAAATATTCAATTAAAACTACTTAAATTACCCAGCGGATTTACAAGCTGAAGTGACAGTGTGCAGGGCACGTAGCTCGTAGAATTGACGATGTAACAGAAAGGTTTTCGAGTGGAGACCACGTATCGGAAAGCGCGGCTTTGGATGTTCACAAGATGAGACTTGGACAGACGTTTTGAGGAGAGTCACCGGAAGCCACTGAATGAAGGCTACTTCAAACTGGTCGCTCGGGAGGTCGACGGAGGATGCCTGTGTTTAGCAGCGGACATTCTGGCCATCCTGGCATCAATGGCTGATATGATGATGATAATAATGACTAAAATTATTATAGTGTAATACATTTTAATCGTTGCAAATAGTTATTGATTATACATATATATTCAACAGCATCATACCTGTATTACACTATACTGATTCAGATAAATGCGACATGATATTTTTCTTACCAACCTAATTTTAGTAATTCAGTGGTGTTTGTTACATACAGCTTATGAAGTTAGTCTTGATTATCCTATAATCAAAGGATCGATAGGAGTGTGACGAAGAATATTAAATAAGGTTTAGACGGGGTTTGATTAGTTGATCCTTTAAGTTTCTCTAGATGGGAAAACTTTAATTATAATTTGATCATATTTGTACATGATAATATGGAAACAGTGAAATATTTTATTATAAAATATCCTATACCTATATACCTACAACGTTTGCTTTTATGAGCTTACAAGTTAATTTTAATAGATGTCAAACAAAACTTTATATAATCCTATTAATATTTTGGCGTAGAGAGAGGCTGCCATTGAAAAGGAAGGATCCTTCGACCAGACGGTGTTGCGTCTGGTGGGCTACGCGCCGCTTAACGCTTATTGTCGAGTTCTTGTATATATATTCAATCGCTTTGAAAACTTCGATAGCGCGATGTTGGATACGTCTGTTTCTTCTAGTTCGTATATGGCGAGATAGATGTCGCTACATCACTCCCCCTCCGAGACCGGAGGTCGATAGCAGGTTGAGTCGTCCGTAATACATCTTGTGATGATTGCCGGGCCAGTGGAATGTTCCAGTGAGTCGGAACCAGATGCCGCATAGTTCACGGTGAGTCGGAACTGTCTGCGGTGATGCCCCAGTGAGTCGGGGTGGTGCAGTGCTGCGTAGTGGCCGGCTGCTGCGTCGACCAGGAGAGAAGTGCGTCTCTGCTTGCTGACCGGCCGAAGTGCAGTGTGCTGTGCCAAGGTCGCTGAGCAGGCTGTGGGTGTTGACCAGGAATGCGCGTCCGCTGCATGCTGGTGGTCAGGATACCCGTAGTAGCCGTGGATGCTGGCTGGCTGTATAACTCGCTGCTCGAAAGCTTGAGGAAGTGATGATGACTAGATTTGCGAAGGCTGCGCTGACGAGGTCACCAGTTTATAGTAGGAGAGAGGCTGCCATTGAAAAGGAAGGATCCTTCGACCAGACGGTGTTGCGTCTGGTGGGCTACGCGCCGCTTAACGCTTATTGTCGAGTTCTTGTATATATATTCAATCGCTTTGAAAACTTCGATAGCGCGATGTTGGATACGTCTGTTTCTTCTAGTTCGTATATGGCGAGATAAATGTCGCTACAATATTATAAATGCGAAAGTTTGTCTAGATGTTTGTTACTCTTTCGCACAAAAACTACCGAACGGATTTAGATGAAACCTTACAATAACATAGCTTATACATCAGAATAACATATAGAATATAATTTATAAATATTTTGTTTAATTTGGCCATAATATACCAACCATAGTTTAAAAAATATCACACCAAAACGCGTAAGTGCTACCCATTCCACGGCGCTTACGTTATTCTTTTCCCGCGAATTCTATTGATCAGAATGGAGGGCCATTAAGCGCATACTATGTGTAGGGATGTTCACGTAAAAGGTATTGATACATTTTTTATCGATAAAATATATGGTATGAAAACTATTTCAATTATTTTTTCGATCCGATATATTTGATAAGTATATCGATAATTATTGATACATTTGACAAATATATCGATAATTATTGGATAATATATCTATATATATATATATATATATATATATATATATATATATATATATATATATATTATATCGATAGTTTTGATATGTCGAAAGTGCACATGAAAAAAAAAGGTCACCGCTTCAAATAGTGAATGTGTGTAACAGGATGCCTAAACCTAGAATAAAAAACATGGAAATGTATTGCTACTACTACTACTACTATTACTACTGCTACTACTACTTACTCAACTATAAATTTACACAGTACACTCAACTGCAAGTCTTTTAGTAATACAACAGGTATTTTTAATTTAGTAGTATTATAATCATGTAATTACTACTGTGTACTTCGATGATTAAATTTTTCTATTTACGTGTTAAGACATCTTAATACACAGTGAGTCTAAGCTATGAGGCTTTATAAACGATAAATGTATAAAAAATCAAATAATTAATATAATTAATCAATCGAGTCAGTTAAATAAAACGCTCCTTATACTCGTAATTTTCATCAACGGTTAAATTTTAAAAACTGAAATCGTACTCAAATTGAAACTTGCTTAGTAACTATAATTAAAAGTAAAATCAATGAATAGTATTATTTTTATACAATAAAGCATGTTAAGCAGAATCGGCTATTTTTTTCTTTGAACTTACTTCATAGTTCATAATAAATAGAAATGAATTCATAAGAAAAAAAAAAAAAGGATTTCCAAAGTGAGCAGTATCGGGAGACCAACCGCTATGTCAAGTCTCAGGAACTTGTGACAGTTACCAAGTGATTTTTAGTGCTATAATTGCACTTTTCATACAAATCTTTGCAGGATGTCCAGTAGTAGTAGATGACAAACACCATATAGACTATAGTTATACAATCGAGGTTATCAAAACGAATAATTAGCTTTATTGTAAATGTAAATTATTGAAAGTTTTTACTTTTTAATTAAACAATAATTTTAATTACACAATAACACTCAATAGTCCTTCATATCTCGAACCATCGCATTTATATAAATCTATATTATAATAACTCATTATGATCATTTTCGTTTCATGGAATAATTTTAATGACTACGATATTCAGCACTCTGTATGTCAAATTAAAAAAAAAATATGATACTTCCATTTCCAATTTAATAAAAAAATATGTATTGATAATTATTATTAATACATATATATTAAAAGTGATGAGTTTAATACGTACAAAAAGCTGTGCATGTACATATACGTATATATATAACTAATCTATAACTAGCTATTGGTTAAGTCCATCTTTGGAAAATGGAACTTATTTGTAAACATAATAGTTGTGACCAATATGACAAAATAAAAATTTCAAATTAATTTACCTTAAAAGAAAGAAAAACTTGTCTTATAGCACATACTGATTAAGCTAAAAAATGCTCAAGTATTTCTGACTATACAGTATAACTTGGCTTTGTTTGCTAAGTCAAGTGAGTGACAGGCAGAGTTTGTATGATTAACAACGCGGTCGTTAGCGGACTGCGAATGGCAACGAGCCGACGAAATGTCTTTATTTCGCCCTAACTGCGATCATCATTTACCGACAGCTGCTGCTTGTATCAAAGTATTGTCGTGACATATACTATTGAAATAAAACTGTATAAAAAATATTTTAATATGTCGGTATATATGAGTACTAAATTCATAATTCTATTTTAATAATTTATTTTTTTCACTTATGGACCTTCCCGAAATTATTTTCTTTGAAACATCATAATATTTACATGGATTAGGTTTTAAAGAAGTAACTTGAATGGGATTAAAATAGTTTCACCAGCTAAAAGGTTGTCCATTTAAAATGTGGGCGCATTTTAAATGGTGACTTTAATAACTAAAACAAACTTACATTGTTATAAGTTTTGTTAGGTTTTCATGTACCTTATTAAATATTAATATAAGCATGTCGCGGTATATAAAAAGGAACTACTTTTTGTATTTTCTTCACCAAAATTATACGGTTAAGAATGTTCAGAAAATTTCCCCTAGTAGTTATTATTAATCATAGAAACTGAGACAGTGTTAATATTAACGAAATACTTCAAAAACTTTAACTGTATGATATGGTCAAGTCAATGAATATTTTTCCACTTATCATGTCTTTTCGTGTATACTTTGTTTTTTTTTTTCTTTTTTTCTTTTTGCGTGTCTTTAAACTAAATTAGACATATTATTATACACATTAGAAAGAGAAATCACAGTACATGACTATATTTTGTTTTTTAAAGTTGTGTACTTCTAGAACATCAATTATGATGGTCTAAAGGCCTTGCTCAAGGACAATTTTTATTATATTTTTGTCCATCTACTATACTGTTATGAATACACATCGAAGCAAGCTGTAATTTTTTCCTTACTCATCACTAAATATAATATATAATATGTTTATAATATAAGAATAAAATGATCCTGTTCCCTGCAGATCCGCGACCCTCCAATTACAGAGGCTAAAGGCTAGCTAGTTTAGTACGGTATTGCACTCCCAAGTGCTGAGTCCGACATACGGTCTAGGACTGCCTACCCGGGCGTCCTGGATATCACCCGTAAATGGGTTCCCCTGCAATACAAAAAAAAAGGATAAAATTATAATAAAGCGAGGTCGACATATTCGAATTTAGTCAGGTGAGAATTGAAGAGATGGTACATCGTACTTTTATACCTGGCTTCAATATTAAAAAGTTTTTTTTTTTTTAAATGCTGATTACCGAACTACAAAACATCATTATATTATATGATTCGGTCATTTATTAATTACTGAGTTTGTTTAAAAGCACATCGGGTGACGAGGCTCAAAATAAATTAAACAAAAAAAATATTTAAGCATACAATTTTTATATAAGATTCTTAGTATGTATTTTGTGCTTGCATTATTTTTGCTAATTTTCATAAAATTCGACATTAATACACCTTACTTATAGAGCTAATGGCCAGAACTTACTCAGCAACTCCAATTCTAGTGCATTTTGCACGAAATTACTTCCGCGTTTCTCACCCTTAATTAGCAACGAGTAAAAAATACTCGGAACTCCACAATGAAGATCATTAGCGTTCTTGAAAAACTTGAAATGCGACCAAATTTACATTTAATTCTATTTAGTATACTCAAATATTGAATGTTAAAATGTTCTACAGTTAACCTATCCATTAATTATCTCCTTTAAACAATCAAAATTAAGCCATGTGAAATCTTTTTTCCCACAATCATATAATTGTCATCAAACAAACGCTTGTACAAGTATTGTTGATATACATTCAGTCGACACAACAAGAAATTCACCGAAATGATCCGGTACTTATTCTTGTATTTTTTTTTTCATGTTTTTAATAAAAAAAAGGGACGATAAAAGCGACATTGTATAATAATAAGTGAAAATTAATATTTTATATTTTTATCAGTTGGGTTAGACTTTCAATTTGAAACAAGGCCATTAGATATATATTATGTATATATGAATTTAATTAATTACTTAAACTAATACTTAAACACTAAAAATAATAGAACAAAAATAAGAATTCTTTTGTATATAATTTGGTAACTTTTTTATGTATTTCACAATACACCAAACAGATTCTTAGAGCTAGTACGCAAAAAGTATAATCTCAGTTCATTACTGGACTGCTTTTGCACAAAATTCTACTACAAAATATTTTTTGTACACTTTTTTTTGCAGGGGTGCGTCATGGTATTGGAGAAAATTTACAATTATATTGTTAATTAACGACATGTGTCATGAAACTCGTGCTTTTGTGACGGTGGAATTAATTGATGGATAATATTATGTGTGTGCGCTTGTTAAAAATGCTGTTGTAATATACTGAATACTGTATAGCTTCCTAAACTATTCCAACTATATAGGTAGCTTAATCTTAGGCTATGATTACATTTTAAATAAGCAAATTGGTTATATAACAGAAAATATATTAATAACTGACAAATTGAATTAAAATAACTTCATTTAATATGTAAAATTCACAAAAATAAAAACTCGTAATAAAATAGAATTTATATAATTTAGCAACCTAAAAGCAATTCCATTTGATAGAGTTTTTTCGAGAATAAGACGGTAACAATTCATTCACTACTTCATACATCGACGAATTCTGCTTCTTCAGATATTTGCTTTGACCTATCAATATCGCAATCATGTTTAAGAAATGTTTAAAAATGTTTGCCTTGATCTCAGTACTGTGGTTTGTTGCACTATTTACTATAATCAGAAAGTTTAAAACTAATTCAACGTTCACCGATCAACAGTTATTTGAAAAAAGTTTGCAGCCATTTATAAAATGGAACAAAAACGGAACAAAGCAATTAGACGGTGAGTCTAAGTTTCTTTTTTACTTCGCTTGTTTCTCTTGGCATTTTCTTTTTACACTCTAATAGTTACTTTGAATAAAACAATCTAAATAAAATGTTATCTATTATCACGTGCTAAGAATTTTTGTGTCATACATTTTATCGACGGCCGGCTGGTCGAGTGGTCAGGCAACTGGACACTTTACGCAGCGGTCGCGGGTTCGAATCCCGCCAGGTGCAGATAATTTGTATGACGAATATAGATGTCTGCACCGGGTCATGGATGTGTATTTATGTATATATGTATTTATATCTTAAATTTATTTCCGTTCCTAGTACCTGTAACACAAGTTCTTACGAACTTAGCACGGGGCTAGGTTAACGTGGTGTGATTGTTGGTTAATATTTATTTATTTATTTATTATTTATTTTATATTTTGAGAAATTCAATTCTGTATGTGTTCTTGCTTATAAACGATAAGTTAGTTCTATATGTTCAAAATTGAAGACTAACTCTAAAATCTGTTGCAATTAAACGAGTTAAAATAATAATTAATAATTCTTCATAAAACAATCTGGATTTAATTAAGCTGTCACTGTAATAGACTAAATTGAGATATCAAATATGTATTTATAATACATACATGTCTAGAAATGATTTTTACGTTTTTTTAAGCTTGTCAATATACTTTTTTACTTTAATGTTTATATATATAACTAGCAAATCCGGCGAACTCCGTTTCGCCACCAGATGGCTTAGTTTTTTGTAACATTTCGTTTGGGAATTAAAAGATGAAGTAGTATATTATATGTATCAGAGATGGCGCTGTATGCGAAAAATGATTTTCCCTGTTTTCCTGCTTTTCTGTTGAAATTTTTCCTAAATTTTGTTTGCTATAAACCTCACAAAGCTCAAGACCTTTCCAACGAATGCAAAACCGTGGAAATCGGTTCGTGCGTTCTGGAATTATAGCGTCAGGAAGGAAAACCCGACTTATTTTTATATAACTTTTTTTTTGTCATTGCAAGAATAGAAACTACTCTCATATGACGATACCAAATACAATTTTTTTTTTATCCTCCTATGTCTTAACAAAAATTAAAAACAAATAAACTACCTTCATTTTATATTTGACTTTTCAGCTTGGAATCTTCTCGGAACGAGTGGTCCTCATACATCTTTTAAAGATAAGTTATCAGCAATAAAGAATAAGGAGTTTCCGTTAGGTTAGAACTTGTGTACAAACAACCTTAACAAGATAAAATATGAAAAATATTTTTATTAAAAGACTTTCCAAAGTTTCATGCTACGCCAATAACTGGGAATGCAGATATCATTAGAGCAACGTTATAAGAGGAAAATATTCGAGTTTTCAGCTGTATATTTAGCTTAAAACGCAACAGAAAATATATGTTTTTAAGCTTACGAGTAGCAAACGTACTGCTTGTTCAAATAATTAAAATTTTATCGCTTTAATTTTCAGAATACATTTTGAGCGTAGAGTACGAAAAAAAAAATGTATACACTTTATAGATACTTTAAAAAGTTTTCTACGTAAATAATAATTTTTAATAACTCTTTTATACGCTTTTAGTGTTAAATTATAATAATCTTATGAAAATGGCGCATATCAAGGGAAAAATTATTACACTACGCGAAGTGGTCTTAGCAACTGGCTGACGCTCTAACGGTCGTGAGTTTGATACTCGCTCATGACAAATGTTTGTTCAAGCAATACAAACGTTTGTCCCCTGATACAGTTTGATGTTGAATGTGGAACTTGTCATTATTTATTATTTTTAATGACTCTACTTTTTATGCCGATTATCCTTTGAACGCGGTATCCATTTTATGAATTTTATATTACATACATATGATTTCTTATGCTTTCGCTCAATTATAAATGTATTTAATGTAAATCTGTCTCTTTGTCGAAAATCCATGAGTTAACTAATGAATAAATCTGGTCTTTATATGGTAAAATAAATAAACTCGAATAAAAGAGCTATGTTTTAATAGGAAAATGAACAAAATTTCAGGTAATTTTGGGAAACCTGTTCATACAAAAGATAATATTAAAGGAACAATACGAATGCTGGTAGAGAAAGGCTGGCAAGATAATGCGTTTAATCAATTCATCAGTGACATGATACCCGTTGACCGTACTTTGCCGGATTTCAGAAACGAATGGTGAGATAATTTTCCAATATTTGCAGTCATAAAATTACTGTAATATTACTGTTTTCTGATAAGTACCAATTAACACATTTTAATTGTATTATACAAGTACCTGCATAGTTACAAACTTGGTTATGAAGCGTCAAATAAAATAAAAAATATTACTGTTCCAATTATCATGGTAACTACTTATTATGTCATGTGTATTTTAAAAATAAGATTTAATCAATAAAACTTAACGTTGTTGTTAAAAGATAAGTAAACTTGCTACAAATCTATTTTTTTGAACTTCAATCTCACAAGAGAACATTTTCGTAGGCTTTAAGATGATAATCAGCTACAGCATGGCTAGTCAATCTTTGATGAAAATTGTCTTGTGATGGCACTTTGATTAGGCGCCTCATTATCTCATTCTTATTAATTAATCTTGATGTGTCCATTTTACAATTTAAAAAGTATGTTAATAAAATGATAAACACTTATTAATACAAGACTTGTAAAATATTTTAGACATTGTTTATGGGGCACTACATGTATATATATTTTTAATGTATTAGTAAATAAATAAATAAATTAATTAATTAAATCACACTTTTTAAGTAATACATTAATGGCTTTATAGTAAGCGCTGTTCAATTTTAGCGTAGAATTTCATCATAGAATAATTTTAGGTGTCTTAAAAGGAACTATTCGACTGTTTTACCCCAAGCATCGATAGTAATTTGTTTTCATAACGAAGCTTGGTCGACTCTCTTGCGTACTATTCATTCTGTAATAAATAGATCGCCTCGACATCTATTGAAGGAAATAGTATTGGTCGATGATTACTCAAGTATGAGTAAGTAGAAATAGAATTATATTTAGTGCTTTAGTTTTTTAATTTTTTATATCTATACAATTTATATAGACTTGTAGATAAAAAGATGGATATTATGTATTGTTTTTTAGATCACCTTAAAGCTCAGTTGGATGAATACATCAAAAATTTTACTCAGATAAAATTGATACGTACTAAAAAACGAGAAGGACTCATCAGAGCACGAATTATAGGGACAAAACAGATTATAACGCCAGTCGCCGTATTTCTTGACAGCCATTGTGAATGCACTGAAGGTAATGAAATAAGTTAATTAAATCATAACATACCGGAGTTAACAATTAAATACGTAGTATATTTATATTATTATTTATTGTGATTAATAAATAGTTTTAAAACAATAAAAATAATTTGGAGAACATGTAAATAGCCAATCACTCTAAATACTCATTGATGTTTTTTTTTTTACTGAAACTTCTTTAGAATCTTTGTGATTTGAAACGGGATGCGCCGGAAAAAGCGATAGGCTAGAGACACAAATACAAAAATGTCTAGGAGAGAATGAGATAGCATGATGTCGCGTATTCTAGCAACGCGTAAACAACGCGTAAACAAGTAATAGAATTTTTAACTATTAATATTAAAATAAGTAATAGAATGTTTAACTATTAATATTAATAAATTTTAAATTGAGTTTGCCAAAGATATTTCACTTTTGACATGTGTACTCCGTACACACATTTTTTTTTTCGTACCAGGCAGTTTAAGACTTGAATGTTTTTTATTATCTGATCGTTGAATTTTTGTTGTTCATTCATAAGCAGTACCCGACCAATATCTGTATCGCCGATATTACATAATAACTATTTAATAAATATTATGTAATATCGGCTAAAATATTCCTAATCTTACTCTCTTAGTTTACTTTTAATTATTGTACCCCTATCCCTACCCCTTAAAAAGCACTCATCAGTTTAATTTTTCCGCTCTTTGGTTAAAATGCTTCAGTCATTAATTGAGCGCGTCGGAATGAATCAATTAAATAACGAGATTAGCTGATTTTGGATAACAAGCGAAGGGTCAATTTTTAACCGAATTCAAAAAAGGAGGAGGTTTTCAATTCGACTTTATATTTTTAATGTGTGCTATCTCATAACTTTTTACTGATATCGATTTAGATGGTTTTTCTTTTTTATTCAGAAGCTGTTGCTTGTCATGAGGTCTCATTTTAATTTGAGTGAAATTTGACGCGCAGTTTTTGAGCTATCCATAATAATGCATATTTAATTGACTTCGACTATGTTGATGATTTTCTCACTTTTTTAAGTCGGTTAAAAGCATTGTAATCAATTCTTCTATTGTTAAATTTATTTTTAATTATTTTTTTCAATAAATTACATTTAACTAATCAAATTATTAACGTTATCTGTACTAATATAGCAAAGAAGAAGAGTACGTTTCCTTATCTAGAATAAGGATTAACCAGTTCTGAATTATTTTTTTCATAGAAAGCCAGTTTATTAAGGAATATTAGAGGCAGTTCCAAACATTATAAATCTACGAATCATATTAGTAAAACAAATATAATATACATTTCAGGGTGGTTGGAGCCCTTGATAGAACGTATAGATGAAAATCCAAAAAATGTTGTAAGTCCAGTTATCGATCACATCGATACTTCAACTTTTGAATATATATCACAGGATCCTAAAGACATCCAAATTGGTGGTTTCGATTGGAGCTTAAAATTTATCTGGCGACCTATACCGCATTATTTAAAAATTGAAAGACAGAATCTAATGGCTCCGATCAAAACACCAACTATTGCAGGAGGTCTTTTTGCAATAAATAGGAAGTTCTTTAAAGACCTAGGATATTATGACGAGGAATTCGATATATGGGGTGGAGAAAATTTGGAGCTATCATTTAAAGTGTGGATGTGTGGTGGGTCGTTGGAAATCGTTCCCTGTTCTCACGTGGGGCACATTTTTCGAGATAGGTTTCCTTATTACGCTACAAAGGGATCTTTTAAAAGGAATTCCTTGCGATTGGCGGAGGTAACGCTGAAATGTTTTACCCTTTTTTAGTTATTAGTTTGAAAGGTGTCAATTTCGTTACGTTCTTTTGTAGTTAGATAATATTATTTAATCAAAATCATCAAACAGAATAATTTTATAGGTATGGCTGGATGAATATTCTAAATTATATTTTCAAAGAATCGGATTCATGAAAGATGATTATGGAGATGTCTCAAAAAGAAAAGAACTTCGTAAAAATTTAAAATGCAAGTCTTTTGAGTGGTACTTGAGTAACGTGTACCCTGAAATGAAAATACCTATTGACATCGCTGGTAGTGGACAGGTACAGTACATTGTTACATACAATTAACTATTGAAACAATTTTTATTTTACACAATTCCGGCGAATTCTAAAAAAATCTTCACATTACGTATTTAACATAGTTATTTTTGTTTGTATGTTTCCTTTACATGTATCTAATAACGAATTTTATACGACATTATCAGATTCGTCTTGGTGGCATTAAAAGTAAAAAATTGAAATATCTTTTCTAGTAATTTCATCAACTGTACAGAAAAAAAAATCTTTATTGTTCTTGATATTTTTTTTTCAACAAACAGATATATTATCTTACAACCAAAACTCCAACTATTATTATGGATACGTGATAATAATCACTCCGAAGACTGTTTTAACATATTCAAAGCTCGCAAAGGTTAAATTACAATTAGTTTGATTACAATCTTGTTAAATATAAATTAAATTATTAGAGAAATAACTGCAATATATTTATTTCACTTCATAATTATAGAAGTTATATTTAAATTTTTGTAATTAATTTATTATTCTTGTATATTAGTAAAAAGTTATTATTATAAAAAGTGCAGAGGCTATATTTTTTTTCAGATTTTTAATACTGGTAATGATAGGCGTACTGAATGCCTTGACGCCACATTTTATCCAAATACCCTCAAAACAATAAACCTTCTACCTTGCCATCACCAAGGAGGCAATCAAGTTGGTATTAACAAATTAGTCTTAACTTTTTTATTTTAAAAAAAGAGAAGTAAGCTGATACGCCCCCCGACCCTTTCCCCGTGCACTTTTTTTTGTCATTGTCTTAAACAAATGCACAATCTTACATGATTTTATGTTTGACAATAAGGAACTTCCATACAAACTTTCGTCCCCTATTTCGACTACCCTTATTTTCGCGATAAAAAGTATACTATGTCCTTGCCCAAGTTCAGTTCTATCTTCATACCAAATTTCATCAAAATCGGTTTAGTAGTTTAGGCGTGAAAAAACAACAGACAGACAGACAGACAGACAGACTTACTTTCGCATTTATATATTAAAGTATCAGTACTAATAATAATACTTACATTATAGTTCTGGTTGTATACTAAAGATGGTAAAATTCGGTTCGATCACCTATGCTTAGATTATCTTCTTGGTCTTGTTACTCTATTCACATGCTGGGAACGCGCTGTTACACAAATTTGGCTCTATGATACTAAGGTAAGTTCTTCTTTTTAAGACAATTAATGAAATAATTTGGAATTTTCTAATGTATAATTGAATGATTAAAAGCTGTAAAACATATCTGAACACTGGTATGAACAAACCGAACTGAGTGAACAAATCGAAACTTAACGCAGACCGTAAAACCTCGCAAGTCATTAAATATTTTAAGTTCAAAGTATTCATAAAAAAAGTAATAATAATAATCCTCTTGTGTCTTTGAAAATCAAAAAGAAAATATTATTTTACTTTAGTGTATGTAGTATGTTGTTATCCTTAATATAACTTAAGGCAAATAATTTGTGTAAAATTGACACACCTCTCAAAACCATATAACGAATAATTGAATTGAATATAAATAAATAAATAAACGTCTCACACTCAACGCCCCCCAGTAGGATGTGAATCCTGTGTCGGGGGTCCGGAAACACACACAATACACAATACACAAGCACAAACGCCCAGACCACGACAAACATCTGTATGGCCTATACAAATATTTGTCATGTGCGGGGATCGAACCCGCAACCGCTAGCGCATCATATAACTTAATATAGAATAGGATATAGTGTATCAAAACATTTATCTAAATAAGAGAAAGTCTTTGGCCAACGGTAGAACATTTACAGACATTACGGCTTAGTGTAATAGTATTTTTTATTATTCCAGACAAGATACATTCGCCATATTCAAACTCAAGATTGTCTAAAAGTTGCCAGAACTAAGCTCGGCCTACAAGTTATACTTGAGACATGTATGGGTGATAATTCCCAAAAGTGGAAAATGGATAATTTTGATTTTGAAAAATTGTCACTTGAGTTAAAAAACGAAGCCAAAAAATATATGTAACATAAAACCTTAACCTTTAAACAACGTCCAACGTGAACATTTAAATTTAATTTTAAAGATTAAATCTTTAATAGGATGAATATTTTTTTTAATAGCATCCGAAATTTTACAAGGCACTAAACAATATTATTAAATATATACATATTTTGCACATTGTCAACGTTTTGTTTATTATATTGAAATGAAGCTCTAAAAGTTGTGTTTGTGAGAAACCTACAAATACTATCAATATAAATTACTTATATGAAAAGCGGTTATTTTGTGCACTTTTATATATTATTAACCACAAGAATATCTGAAGTAATTGTTATATTCGAAATTCACGTTACCGAAATACAAAATCAACCAAAAATATGACAGGAACATTAAATGTTTACCTCAAAAGTAAAAAGTTTGTTGCAAAAAAAGAAGAATTTGTCCTTTTTTCAAGTTTTACCACACGTAGGGAAAATTATAATTTTTATTTTCAAACATTTTTACTATCTGTGTATTCCAGGAATTTCTTTTACATTTTTGTGAAAATGTGCTTAATAAATTAAAGCATATTTTTGACGAGAATTAAGTAACAAGCATTTATTAATAAAAATAGCTTTAGGCAGTTACAGATTTATATTGTACGAGTATACAAATATTTTTAATTAAAACCACGTTGATCGCAATATAAATTATAGTGATTTTGTTGAGTTTTGAACCTAATTATTCATAAGATATGCTCAAAATTTTCATAAGTTATTCTGATATTCTATATAGTCATATCCACTGAGTTTTAGGACCTGGTTATATGCTGAAATTTTTTTATTCAGAATCTATACAAATAATAAATCTGTTAAAACCTCCGTTTTATTAATACACTATATATCATCAAGAATAAATTTCAATAGCGCGTATTTTTTTGTATCAGCGCCATCTCTTATCGTGTTTTTCTCTGATCACGTATCACGTAAAAAGTACAAAACCAATGTTAATAACTTTAATACATAAAAATTGGAAATAACTCACAGTATAATTTAGTTTTTGTTTCATTGTAATTAAATTTAAAAATAAATATTTAAGAAAATAGAAATAGGTACCTACGCCGCCAACGCCATCTGGTCTAAGGAATCTTTAAAACTCACAAAACTTATATTTGAGTTATTATTTTGTTAAACTTAAAAGTTTACTAAATATGTCGGATAGGAATAGAAATCGTTTTAATATTTTAGATAAACATCATTTTCAATTAATATACTATTATGTTAAATATTAATTATGTTAAATGTCACTAAATATAAAAAAGATATTCTACAATTATAGTATTTAAAAATTTGTTTTTCTTTTTTGTATATAATTAAATACTTTAGGGTACTACGGTCTTGATTGTTTGTTCGTTGTTAAAATTTAAAATATTTGGTTGTTATTTGTTTGTTGATTGTACAAAGTTGGATGGTTATAGCTATTTAAGTTGTAATCTATATATATATATATATATATATATATATATATATATATATATATATATATATATATATAAGTCGTGTTAGTTACACCGTTTATAACTCGAGAACGAGTGGAACGATTTTTATGATTTTTGTGTTTTTGGATTTGTCTTCGTCGGGAATAATACTTATTAAAATATGGTATTCATCAATGAGAAAATAATTAATAAAAAAAACAGTTCAAATGTTTCATCCGTACTTTCTATATACATATATATGTATGTATGTATGTATGTATATAGATATAATAAATCTGTCACTCAATCCGTCTATTATAAAATATTTTCCAGTATCGACGCAGGTGTAGGTGATAAAAAATATAAATGTATAATTTTTAAAATTTTAGTTAAAGACCCGTGCGAAGCCGGGGCGGGCCGCTAGTAATTAATATAATTCATTATACGTGTAAATATATTAATATTTTGACATATTTTTATACATAAATGTAATTTTTTTTAATATGATGATTTTAATATGTAAAGAAATTAATCAATTATTTTTTCGTGTTTTTTTATTACAATATGTTAAATATTGATATATTGCGCGGTTAATGTATTCTAACGATAGTAACCAAAATTGGGAGATACAAACAGAAGTGTGTAAATAGCCTTATTATTTATATCACTTCCATTTCCATTACATTATCTTTTTATATGTAAATATTAAGTGACTAGCCCACTGCCTCTTCAACTTGCTGATTCTACTGGCTATGCCTGTTACTTTGAATCTCTCGCGGATAATGCCATTTCATTGATTTTATCCTTGAAAGAGACTTCCAACCATAGCCCGTTCGTCCCCTAGCACGTTGAGTGACTTTAAATTTGTGTACTAATCCCGTCACCAGTGTCCAAGTGTCGTCGCCATATGTCAACCCAGGTAGGGCACACTGCTCGAAGACTTTTGTCTTTAAGTATTACGGAATCTTCTAATCGAAGACTTGACCAAGTCTACCAAATGCCACCCAGCCCCACTGAATCCTCTTATCGGCTTCCTTTTCCAAGTTGTTGCGGGCTAGTTGGATTATATGGCCTAGGTAGACATCTTCTTCTTCTTCTTCTTTTCAGCCCTTGGTAGTCCACTGCTGGACATGGGCCTCCCCTAATCGACGCCACTCTACCCGGTCCTGGGCCCTCTGAATCCATAGGTTTCCCGCTGTCTTCTTCAGGTCGTCAGTCCACCTGGTAGGAGGGCGGCCTGTGCTCCTTTTACCTAAACGTGGTCGCCATTCAAGGACCTTCTTTCCCCATCGGTTGTCAGTCCTGCGAACGATGTGGCCAGCCCATTGCCACTTCAATTTGCAAACTTTGAGCGCTATGTCGGTTACCTTCGTTCTTCTACGGATTTCATCATTTCTGACTTTGTCACGTAGAGAAATACCGAGCATAGCTCTCTCCATTGCTCTCTGAGCGACTCTGAGCTTGTGGATTAGGCCCACAGTAAAAGACCACGTCTCGGCACCATAGGTCATCACTGGCAACACACATTGCTCGAAAACTTTCGACTTCAGGCACTGAGGTATATCAGACGTCAAGACGTGTCGTAGTCTCCCGAACGCTGCCCAGCCGAGTTGGATTCTTCGAGTGACCTCCCTCTCGAAGTTGGACTTACCCATTCGGATCGTTTGTCCCAGGTAAACGTACTCGTCTACAACTTCGAGAGCAGTGCCGTCGACAACCACTGGTACGGGTGTGACATGGACGTTAGACATGATTTTCGTCTTGTCCATGTTCATCTTAAGACCCACCCGTTGTGAGGCACTATTGAGGTCGCTGAGCATAATGCCGAGTTCCTCCAGCGACTCCGCCAGGATCACTATGTCATCGGCAAATCGGAGGTGTGAGAGGTGTTCGCCGTTGATGTTAATACCACGCCCTTTCCACTCTATCAGCTTGAACACGTCTTCCAGTGCAGCGGTAAAGAGTTTTGGGGAGATGACATCCCCCTGTCGTACGCCGCGCTGCACATGGATGGGGTTCGTACTGCTGTCGTGTACTCGGACTTTCATGGTGGCGGCATTGTATACACACTTCAACGCCTCGATGTACCGATAGTCGATCTGGCACCGCTGAAGAGACTCGAGCACCGCCCAGGTCTCGATAGAATCGAAGGCCTTCTCATAGTCCACATACGCTAAGCAAAGCGGCAGGTTATACTCCTCGGTCTTTTGTATAACCTGCCGAAGCGTATGTATATGGTCTATGGTACTATAGCCTTTTCGGAAACCGGCTTGTTCGGGAGGCTGGAAGTCGTCTAGTCTGCGCGTTAAACGATTAGTAAGGACCCTCGAAAACAGCTTATAAACGTGGCTCAGAAGCGCGATGGGCCTGTAGTTCTTCAGCTGGGTTTTATCCCCCTTCTTGAAGAACAGTACCACCACGCTTCTGCTCCACGCCTCCGGGGTACTTCCAGTGTTGATGACGGAATCAAACAATTGCTGGAGCGCTACTAGGACGGGTTTGCCGCCCGCTTTCAGCAGCTCGGTTGTGATTCCGTCATCCCCCGGAGCTTTGTTGTTCTTAAGCTGTTTGAGTGCCCCCCTAATTTCGTACAGACTGACGTCCGGGATATCTTCGGTATAGTGCCGGGTTAATTTGGCTCGCTTGTCGTTCGCCGCCTTGGGAACGGGAGCTCTTGAGGAGGTATACAACTGTCCGTAGTACCTCTCAATTTCCCTCAGAACTTCGGGCTTAGACGTAACTATGGTGCCAGAGTCGGTCTTCAACCTCGTCAACTGACTTTGCCCAACCTCCAGATCTCTTGCGAACACTTTCGAGCCTTTGTTGCGCTCGATCGTGTTTTTTACACGATTGGTGTTATAAACACGCAAATCGCGTCGCCTACTCTGAGAGATCTGTTTGTTGAGCAGTCGGTACTTCGACATTGAGGTTGGAGACTGCACACATAGTTCCCGCCTCTCCCTCATAAGACCGAGAGTATGTTCTGAGAGAACTTGAGGTTTACCACTGGAGGGGGCCTTGAAATACTTAGACCCAACCTCGTGGACAGTGTCTACCATACTGGTGTTATACTCGTCCACTGAACTGCATGTTTCTAGTAGTAGACATAATCCTGTACAACTTTGAGAAGGTATCATCGACCTATATCGATATCGGCATGATTTATTTTATATAACTTTCGTCTTGTCCAAATTCATACCAAGACCGACCAGTCGGGAGGACTTATTCAGATCGCCCAGCATCCGGCCTAGCTCCTACAATGCCTATGCAAAGATGACGATACTATATTATAATAAACGAAAGTGTAAGATGTATTCACCATCGGCATTTATTTCTTATGTGTTATTTTTACTATCATTATTCTTTGGTATGGTATTTACATCTGTCTTTTTTTACTCGAATTAGTAGTATGTGTAAAACAAGAAACACATTCACGTGTTCAGTCTATACTTTCGGTTATGTTGTAGAAATGATTCTTATTAATCGTAACAGAATATTATATAGAATAAAAATTAACAAACAAATAATAATTTATTTTATTATTTTCAAAACGTTTTGTATATTTTATAGTCAAAAAAAGAATAAATATATATATATATATTTAGATATATATATATATATTTAGATATATATATATATATATATATATATATATATATATATATATATATATATATATATATATATATATATATATATATATATATATATATATATATATATCGAATTTACCTTTTCAATGATAATTTTTTTTTAATATTTACTTACTGGAGATCAAAATTCATATTAATACATATATATGTATGATATGAAGATGGAAATTTTCTTTTTAAAATTAGAATGAATGCAATGTTTCAATTAACAGTAAATATTGAATAGAAATTGTCTCAAAACACATTAGTATAGAGAATAAAGCAAAACAGAGAAGCAACGTGCGTCGCAGTAATTTATCATCCGTTTTACCGACAGCTGGCGATCCGGTATACCTAAATACCTTCAAACTAGATTTATGTAGATTTGCCATGATTTGGCTGGTCTTGTGTCAGTTTTGGTAACAGTTTAAATTATTGTATATTTTATTTAGAATTAAATAATATTAATAATAGAGTTTTATTTAAGACTGATAAAAACAAATCAAAGGGTTTTATAAAACTAAAACAAAACAAATACATAATTAAAAGTTAAGAAAAAAAATTGAAATTAGCACCAAACTAATTGAAAAAAAAAAGTAACAAAAAACACCAGATAGAACAATATTAAACTCACTACCTTCTTAAATTAAACGTGACTCCTCTAAAGGCCTACGACTTAGTATTTGTTGAAAGCAATCTCAAGCCACTGATTTTCAGTAGCAAGTTGTATTTTGGTTGAGAACTATATGACACTTGACTAGATAAACACATATTACATGTATGTAAAGTGTGGTGTGATATGTAGTATCATAAATTACTTTCTTTAACTACTTGTGTACTTTACTAAGACGAATAAATTGCACATTAATAATATAGACTAGTTGGTACATTAATAATATACTCGTATATGAATTTATCATATAAATAAATAAATAATTGTAAAATATTTTTTATTTATTTGTTTTTAATTCATTTAAACATAATATATTATTAAACGATTAAAAAGAACTTCTAAAATGAAGTTCGATCATTACTATACACCGTTCGACCAAAAAACCCAAAACTTTTACTTTAACTAGAGGCAAGAAAATAAACATATTATTTTCAAAGATACATACATAATATGCGAAATTTATGTATATATGCGTGCTTTTGTTTTTGGTTCAATATGACTTCTTTGGTAATAACAAAAACTGAATATTCCAGAACACAATTACGTGTTACGAGTATTAATATTTTGTAAACATTCTTCATTGTCTACATCGATACATAGTACGTCATCAAAGTAAATTAAGCGTATCATTTATTACTGAATAGCTAGCAGCATATAGCAATATATTGTATACATATATTAAAATTGTAAACTAAACGTAAAGAAAAGAAACATTTTTCAGATATTTTTTTATTAAAAATTTTGTAGGGGTTTAAAAACACTATTTATGTACATTTCTATCATTTTTAGAAATGTCTCTCCATCTGTTTGTTTGAATACTCATCACAGCTCAAGGACTAAGTGTAGGTTAAATATATTAATTTAAAAAATCAAAAAACCCGACTGCGTAAAATACTCTTATTATAAACTAAAAAGAATAAAACAATTAACTAGCTTTCATTTGATATCCATATTGCTACAGTAAGAAAAAAAATTCAACTCCCCCTCCTCATTCCGCCATTTGCGGGCGCCATTTTGAAAATTTATATAGCCTATGTCACTACTACAATTTAGAGAAATCCAACGACACCTCATATGTCAAAAACCGTCCAGCCGTTTGGGCTGTAGGGCGTGCCAAAGAAATGGACATACATACATACATACATGCATGCAAACATACATACATACATACATACACTCGAAAACATAACCCTCCTTCTGTCACAGTCGGGTGAAAATAAGCAGGAAATTTATAAAGCATGTCTTTATTTCATCAAAATCACTACTGTTCCAAAAGTCCTTTGAATGACGGCGTTAGAGAAAATTAGGTAAGGTATATGTATATTTAAATGTGATTGGAAAGACGGCGTACGACGCTATCATAATAGATGGAGCTGATGGCGCTTTCTGGATCGCGGTTAGTTAGTAAAGTCTTAAATTTAATTTAATATTAATATTTAATTTAATTAATATTAAAGTTGGAATGGATTATTCGTATCCGCTCGCATCCGAGGTACAATGGGTCCCAACTTCCATACTGTTCGAAGGAAACCGAGGAGGGCCCAACCAGTTTCTCTCTCCGGATCGGAAGCTTAAAATGTACACATATGTGTATTTTACACTGTAGATAGATACGTATTCAGTACGCGTAATCAGAAAGTTAGCGACTTTTAGCGATATTATGTGAGAACAATGAACATTTTTCAGAAAATGAAGAAGAGAATACCAGGGTCAAAGCTTAAACACGAAATCATACAATTTTATTACGTCATATAACCTACTACAATTTTATGATTATTGTGATTCGCCCCAACATTAACAATTCATTTGTCATAATGCTTTGATACATTTAGATTATATGTACACAAACACGCATATCCTTTTTAATCCAACGAATTCTCCTTGATTATGTAGTTTATCATAACGAAAAGCCAAAATAGTTATACAAAAGGGCAACTAATCAAGCACACAAACAGAAATAAGACAGTTTCCATTAGAGAAAGGCTCTGAATCAACAAACAAAGCGTTTCGCATTATAACGTCGGATTTGAATCACGCTGATGTCTGAAAACCAATTACTGCTAGAAATTCTGGGACATTCTATGAGTATACTGGAGTAATGTGAAAATATGCGTCTTATATTGATGAGAACTGAAAAACAACTGGGAATTAATGTACGGTGAATCTAGTGAATTTTAAATATTCATCAATATTTTCTTTATTTATAATAAATAATTGGTTGTCTGTAAAGTCGGTTTACGGACGATAATTTTTACGTGATAACGTCATAAGAAAACATGAATGGAATTGAATTATTATCACTGAATTATCATTATTTTGTATAATATATATTTATATGTATAATAAGCTACAGGTAATTAATTGTATTTAATATAAAAGCAAAATAAAGTTAAATACTTTGATATGTAATACAAGAAATAATCAAGTTTAATAAAGAAGTTAAGTTTAATAACTTAAAGTTAGCAAAACAAATTAGATTATCATTAACCACTTATGAAAATTGTAAAAATATACTATCGGTACTACTATATTATCGGTGTGACGTTGCGTGGTGCGGACGGAGTGTTTGTGCGGACATAAACTTTCGATAATAATTTTTTATGTGTGCTGTCCAAATGGGCACCAAATGTAATGGTTGTGATGCAGACATATATGATATATCGTATATGGAGTGTTCTCAAGTGAAATGTAAAAAACTATTTCATTTGAAGTGCTTGGCATTGACAAAGGAAACGTTTCAAGCCTTCTCTCAAGACTGCAAGGATAACTGGATATGCCCTGAATGTATGCGGGATGTTCCAAAACGAGGTAATGCTGACACACCGGTTCGTGGACGTGGAGTTGTTATGAACAAAGCGTCTACGCCAAGTAATTGTAACATTACCATCGAGCGCGGGCAGTCGAAAATGAATGACTCGTACATAATGGTAGAAAATGAAAGGAATGTTTTGGATGAGATCAGAGAGTTTCAATCAGAGATGAGAAGCAAGATGAACGAGCAAATTCGGGAGTATAAACAGCTTCAAGCTAGATTTATTTCGAATGAGACGGAACTTAAATATTTACGGAACACATTGAAGGTAATTGAAGAAAAAGCTAGTAAAGTAGAAGTATTAGAGAATATGTTAAAAGTACTGATAGAAAAAAATAAAAATTTAGAAAAACTTATTTTGGAACGTGATAACGGAGAAAAAAGTGATAAAATCGTAAAATCAGTCGTAGAAAATCCGATATCATACGCAAGCTTAGTGAAAGAAACGCAAAATTTGCCAATGTCGGTAGGAGATAAAAACTGTGGGGCCACGAAACTCGCTAAACCTCTAACGATAGATAAGGAAATAATTACGATGGATAATACTTCCATTACAATTAATAAACCAAACAAGGAAGTTAATAAGGTACAGAATAATAAACAGGATTGGACCACAGTTGTCAGGAAAAAAAGTAGATATCCTAATACAGAAGTGAAAAGAGGAGGTAGCGGATCAGGGTGTGAAATTCAAGGTACAGAGCGCAAGAAATTTTTACATGTGTGGCGTTTGAAAATAGATACTACTGTAGAATGCTTAGAGAAGCATGTTAAAAAAGTATGTGGCCAGGAAACAGCAGTTAAAATAGACAAAATAAAGCATAAGACTGAACGGGATTACGCCTCATTTATAATTGGAGTACCGGAAAGTAAATATGATTTACTCTGCCAACCAGAAAACTGGGCATTAAATATAGAATATTGTGAGTGGATTTGGTTTCGCAAGCCCACGAGAAAACAAAATAAAATTTAATTATATTGAAATTTTTTACCAAAATGTGAGGGGCCTCCGTTCAAAACTGAACATGTTTTACGAAGGGGTGTCTATATCGGAGGCGAATTTATTCGCAATCACGGAAACTGGTTGCAATGATTCGGTTCACGACTCTGAGTTAATACCACCCGGATATCATATTATTCGTTGTGATCGAGCGGATGGACGTAAACAGGGAGGTGCGTGTTTAGTGGCCACACCGCGGTTCGAGCTGCGACGAATGGCGATCCCAGGTGACGTAATTATAGACAATCAGGTGTTTGAACTAGTGAGTGCAACTGTTTACTTACATAACAGATTTTTGTTTTTGTGTTGCGTTATTTACATTCCGCCTAACAGCAAGGAAAATGACTATATGATAATGTTTAAGATTATAGAGGATTATTGTAATATTTATAGAGATGTATTAGTACTAGGAGATTTTAATTTACATTCTTGCCCAGTAAATATAACTCATTATTATGAATGTTTCAGAAGCTATTGTGGATTCATTCAGAGTAACGACATAATAAACAGCAGTGGTCGTTGCTTAGATCTTGTACTAAGTACACAGTACGAGGGCAGTGTGTGCGTGAAGGCGGCGGCTCCGCTTATACCACCTGATCCGTATCACCCAGCGCTTGAAGTGCAGGTACGTCTAGGCTCATCGTTTCCGACCCTTAGTGGTAATCTGCCGAATTTTCACCGCGCCGCTAAACCGCTTAGATCAGCTCAATGGAATTTTAATAAGGCAGATTTTTTAGGGTTGTATATGTCAATAGCGGCTATAGACTGGTCTAAGATACGGAATTTGGACTTAGAAAGTAGTTTATTATATTTTTATAATACAATAAATACTATTTTAGATGACTATGTTCCTAAGAAAAAACGAAATCCCGGTAGTCCGATGTACATTTACCCGGAGTGGTACACATCTGAAATAATTAGTGAAATAAAACAGAAAGCGTATTTACTTAAGCGATATAAACATACTAAATCACCTAGCGATTACAGTAAGTATTCTGAATGCAGGGCTCGACTTAAAAAATATATAAAACATGCGCATGAAAAATATCGAGACAGAGTTCAACATCACCTGTCAAGGGAACCGAAAGCATTCTGGAACTATATTAAATCTAAAAGAGGTAATAGACAGCCAAGAACAATTGTTAAGAACGGAGAGGTTTTAATGGAAGAGGAGTGCGCTGGAGAATTTGCGAGGTTTTTCCAATCGGTATACAAAGCAGAGCAACCGCTGCTGGATGTAGACGCAAGTGTGGCGGGTGCGGCGACAGTATGCGAGGGGGCGCGGGTGCACCTGGACTGTTTGAATTTGGACGACGTGAGGGGAGCGCTGCAGCGACTCAAACCTAAGACTTCTATGGGACCAGACGGCATTCCACCTTTTCTTTTTCGTGACTGTCGGGAGGTCTTAGCGGAACCGCTTCTTCACATTTACAATTTGTGCTTGAAGTCAGCAGTGTTTCCAGAGACATGGAAACTCACCAGAGTTGTACCGATACCGAAGGGAAAGATGTCGTCAAATGTGGAGGGCTATAGACCTGTAGCAATCCTCTCAACACCGGCAAAAGTGTTAGAGGCAGCAGTCCACAAGAGATTGTACGCACAAGTAAGCGCTCAGTTAACAGATGCACAGCACGGCTTCCGTCCGGCACGAAGCACGACAAGCAACCTACTGAACTATATGTCTGACGTTAGGACGGCGGTGGATTCGGGGATTCAAATTGATGCTGCTTACTTTGATTTCAAAAAAGCCTTTGATATGGTAGACAATGATGTGTTACTCAGAAAGTTAGCAAGTTTCGGTTTTACTCCGCACCTTTTACAGTTTTTTGCGAGCTATATGCGGGACAGGCAACAATTTGTGGAGTATGCTGGTTACGTATCAGAGCCATATCACACTAGATCAGGCGTAAGTCAAGGTAGTAATCTTGGACCTTTCGAATTTATTTTGATGGTGAACGATCTTCCGGATGTGTTAAAAGAGGCAAAATGTCTGTTGTTCGCAGATGACCTTAAACTGTATATGGAAATTGGAAATCAGGAGGATTGTGAAAGGTTGCAGAAGGATATAGACAGAGTGGTGGCTTGGAGTCATAGAAATGGCTTACAGTTTAATACCTCTAAGTGTTTAACGATAACATTCTCGCGAGCACGTCATCCTATCGTTAACAACTACAAGATTGCAGATGTTTTAATGACAAGAGTGAGTGAACTTAGGGATTTAGGGGTTCAACTTACTTCAAAACTGTCTTTTAAAGAACATATTGAAAAAATTTGCAAAAAGGCATATCGTAATCTGGGTTTCATCTTGCGTAGAGCTTACGATTTTAAAAACATAGGAGCAGTTATAGCATTGTATAATACTTTAGTAAGGAGTCACCTTGAGTGCAATGCAGGCATATGGGCACCGCATGAGACCAAGTACACCCTCATGCTGGAACGGATACAGAATAAATTTATTAGATATTTGTACTTGAAACAGTATGGAGTATACCCATTCTACCCGTTAAAGTATCCCACATTGTTCATTCTGGGAATGGTGGGATATAACGAACTTCGGGTTAGGAGACAACTGGCCATAGCGGTTTACATGTTTCGCCTTATAAGGGGCAAGATAAATAACCCAGAGTTGCTAGAAGGGATATCCTTCAACGTGCCGGACCGTTACGCGGAGAGGAGACGGAAGCCGCGGCTGCTGGCGGAGCCTCGCGCTCGCACCAATTTGCTGCGGGAAGCCCCGCTCACTCGCGCCACACGCCTTTTGAACCAACTGTCAGATCGGGTGGACCTATTCGGTTGTAATATGAATGAATTCACAAGGGCTGCTTTATCTATTATTTGTTATGATTAAAATTATATTTTGACAAATTACATTTTTATAAAGTATTTAATTTTTATTATGTTTTCTTGACTATGTTTTTGACATTTGTTTATATTTTATTATGTATTGCTAATGATTGATACATTATATTTTTGACGAATTGCATTTATATAAAATATTTAATTTGAATTATGTTTTTTTGACTGGGTTTTATATTTGTTTTTATTTTTATTACATTATTGCTAATTATTGAAAAATTATATTTTGATGAATTGCATTTTTATAAAGTATTTAATTTGAATTATGTTTTAATGACTACGTTTTAAATTAATTGTTTTAGTTTTTGTTTTTATTTATTAAATTTAATTATTTTTTTTAAATTTTATTGTATAAATGGCATTTTTATTGTTAATTTGATTGGATTTTAGTTTTATTTGACTGGGTTTTGAATTTATTTTATTATTATATTAATGGAAAGTTTTGAATTTAATTATTGAATTTTTATTGGTATTGATTGTGTAATTTGATTATTGTGAATTTTTACTAATAATTTTTTTTTGTTTGATGACTCAATGAAATTGAATATGATGTCAATTTTTGTATTTTTAGCTTTATATGACATGTATCTAGCACTGTAACGACACTAACGCATTGGGATGGATATCCTGTAATGTTAGATGTAAAATGATGGAATAAATAATTAAATTAAAAAATTAAATTAAATTAAATTAAAATACTTAATAAAACCAGTTTACTTACGATCGTAATTATATGAGTCCTAATAACTTTTTAGTCAAAATTGTAATATAACCTATTATTACTGCACTCGCCGACCAATGCTACTTTTTTAATAATCAAATAACAAACATATGAGATTATATCGCTAATCGAATTCTTAAAATGCAAGAATTAATTAACTTTTTCGCTGCTATTGTTGTTGTAATAAACTATGGTAACATTTTAACGTCATATACTTTTCACTATTTGACATTACTTCAATACTGACAAAACAGAAATTGCGTGCGTTTGCCGCCATTTGCCGCTTTAAATTCTACTTGGACGCGATCGTGAGCCGAACGCTTAGGCTGAGCCGATCGTGCTTCTTTAACGCTTGTTCCGCGCTTTCGCTCACTAATTGTGACAATGATTTCATGTTTTTTTTACATGCACCCAGTAGCTTTCATCAATTTACTAGACGTTATCACGTCAAAAAATGGTTACGTAATTGTATATCCTCTAAATACCTTATTATTATTGAACATAATAAATGGTATAGCTCTATTTCGATTTCGCAAATATCTGTCTAATTTAATAATATTAAAGACCATTTTGTTAGAATAGTACTTACACTTTAAAAGTGAATAAAGGATTATAATTAAAGCAAAAATATTACCAAAATGTAAGAAAGTTGAACGTAATTTCAAACTTACTAAATTATCCGCATTACCTCCTAATCTGTAGATCGATGGGAGTGTGACGCGGAATATTAAGCGGGGTTTAGATGGCGTCAGATTATATGATCCCAAAACTTTGAGAAAGGAACAACTTTGATTAAGATGTGATCATCGTTATTATAATTATGCTGCACACTTTGTTTTAAGGATTTTTAAGGTAAATTTTAATTATGTCGTTGTGTAGGCGGTTACAAAAAGTATAAACTTTTGTATCTTTCTGCTATTTGGAAAGAGTATTTTGCTCAGTTATGTTTGTCAACTATAAAATGATATAGTACATATATACAATAAATGATAGGAGGAATACCTCTTACAGATATGAAAGCCACTACAAGCCATTAACTTGCGTAAAAGACTATATTTATTTATGAAATCCCTAACTATTTTTCTTATTACTTGAATAATTTACGTAATAATGATATTCTAGGCTGTCACTATCTTTTTATTTCAAAGTAAGTCCAGTCTCATGGCTGAAAACTAAGGTCCTAATTTATTAAGCTCAACGTCCCTATATTTTTTGTCTTATTCAGTTTTAATTTTTAGTTTTATATCCAGGAAGAATGTTAAAGCTTAGTTGATAGTTGACGTATCGCCGACGATCGACGTGACCAAACTGCAACCATGTACACTAGTTACATATCTGTCTTGACTGTCTTGTCTTGAATCGCGCTATTATTTACACCGTGTTCTGTTATAAGGATCTCCTCTTTCCTGACTTCTTAATTTCCAGTCCTTACTTTTATTTATTTCATCTTTAATTTCTTTGGTAGTGGACGGTGCGATGCGCGTGCATTGTATAGCGCTTGTACGTGCACCGCCTGGCAGGGTCGCTATGCAATGTGCGACGTCGGGAGATATAATAATACAACGCAAGTCGATTCTCAACTGATCATCTATTAAAAGAAAAATTATAAAAACCTATGGTTACCTAAAAAAACTATTATATATTACCTATAAAATTAAAACCTATGGTTTTTATAGTTTTTTTAGATAGATACGTCACAGTTTAAACATAACAATTTACTTATTTGTAATTAGATCTGATTGCAACCGTGGAAATAGAAATATAATATTCAATGTTAATATATTATTTAATTCTTATTTAACAATGTAGGTATGTTAATAGTGTATCAATTTACAGTCATCCGATATTCCATCTTAGTATAATTTAAAATACATTGTTTATTTTCTTTGTTTTTATTACATACGTTATTAGATTACGTCGTACACTAAACGAAATGTGGCTTCGAGTAATTCGATCTGGAACTGCAATATCGATTTACAGAGCTTGGATCTGATGAGGTGGAAGTGCAAGATGCCTTCTGCTCAATCAGCTTCGCCAGAACAGAAGGCTCTTTCCAAGAAGGTACGGACACTTGTGCGCAAAGATCTCCGTTGCTCAAATAAAACCTATTATGGAGCAGAACAGCGGTCAAAAGTTTTCCAGATACCACTGGGGAGAAGCCTTCTTACGAAGCTTAAAACAGCAGATGGTAGAATTGCTTGCTCTCACCCTCAGATCCGAGGAGAGGTCGAGAAATTTTATGGACTGCTGTACTCGTCAAGCGCACACAAGCCTAAGGCTCAGTACACCAAAGATCCACGTTCTTGCGCCACTTTTCGGATGATATCCCGGATATCGATGTCGGAGAGATTAGTGCGGCTCTTGGACAGCCTAAAAATTCTTTCCCGTTTTTTCCCGGGGGATGACGAAATTACAGCTGAGCTCCTTAAGGCCGCGGGACGACTTGTCCTAAAAGTCTTGGCGGGGCTCTTTAATGTCGTCATCCAGCGGGTTACCACTTTTAATTTAAATAATTTATACCATATTTCTACTACAAGAATATGTATACGAACACTAACATTAGTTACTTATATAAGTTGTTTACTTGTAATAACAAGTATACAACTTAAACAAGTAACTCACGTTCTTAAAGCACTGAAAATACTTTAAATTAATTGTTGTTTGAAATTTAATCACGTCAAGCGAAAATTTGAAATGTAAATTCTATTTATGTAAGTTACAAATTACTGCGAAGTTTACTTATTTGCAAATTATAACAACGCTATAGAGCGTGAACATAGATATAGCTTAATACATGTGTACGTAGTTTATGAACACTTCTCACAGAAAATTTCACACTGCCGTGATTAGAAAAATTTGAAAAGTACAAAACACAAAAGAGGTTCGGTCTCCAACGTATTTGCTCCGTATTCAAAATCACCAGTTTTATAATAAAACATTCAAAATAACAAGAAAACAATTTCAAATAACGGAAAATTAAAACCGACTTAAAATTTGAAACAGTAAATTGAGTAAGTATTTTTGTAAAACAACAATTCTAAAATAACGAATTAAAGTTGTCGAGGAACAAATAATCAACTGCATAACGTTACGCACAGTTCGTATTATTCTTGATCTAAGCTTTACAATACGTTTTTTTTTTGTTTTTTATAAATTATATAAAGTTTCGCGTCAACTTGATATTAATTACCTCAACTACTTTTAATTTAATGTATTTATGTGAAAAGAATTTATTAATTTTTGCTATGGAGTTTTATCTGCACTAATTAACGCAAAAACGTCTCACACTCAAATATAGGGATTATTAAATTTTATAATGTGTAATATATAAACATACATGTAGATAACATTATTTTTAAAGCTTACAAATTGTATAACTTCGTGATGAGATCTACTCTAGAGTTTAGAAAATCTTCCACCTTTATTTACTTGTACAAATCAATTATTAGGCCGCAACTAGAGTATGCAGTGGCCAAATGGAACCCACTTTACGAAAACTATAAAATATCTATTGAAAAAGTACGAAAAAAAATCTGCGTCGAATTCAGTCTAGATGTCATCGTAAACGGTTATCGTATTCAGAATTGCTAAGTAAATATAAGATGCTTAGTCTTGAGTCTCGGCGGGTTCAGCTTGAGGCTATGTTGCTTTTTGACATTTGTAAAAATAAATATGATTGTGTAGATTTGGTAAATAAAATAGATTATTTTGTTCCGTTACGAGTCCATATGCGTCCATCACGTGTTAAGCCCTCATTTATAGTTCCAAGATATCGAACTAATGCTAGAATTCGATCTTCATTATATCGCTTGCTTGAAACTTATAATATTTTTTTTTATTCTGTGGATATATTTGCGTGCAGTGTCAGTCGTTATAAAAAACTCATAATTAATATCCTTTCCGAAAGTTGAGACCGGCCACTAATCGTGTGTCATAAAAAAAAAGAAAAAAAAAAAGATTTAATAAGAATGTAACACTTTCTAAAATGAAGCATTCTACCATAATTTTCCTATTTTACTTAAATTTATGTATAAAACTATTAATACCCTATTTAGTTATTTTGAATTGTTTATATGTATATGTGTATATATGTATATATAATTATAGTAAACTTGTATATGTAGTACATACTAACTTAATTAATTTTAATTATTAGATCTTCAGTCGCACTTGCAAACAGGTTTCAAAAATATTGTAACATAGTTTTAATTAAGTTGTAGCCATTGATGTTGGATTTGTAATGATAATAATACATTTCTGATAGTGTTTTTAGACTTAAGTTATATTACAAATTTGTTAAATGGTTCTAATTATAAATAAATAAATAAATAAATAAATATTATTTTAGTTATAAGAAAATAATCTAGTCAATCAATTATTATGTTACTTGAGAGTGAAATATTTTTAAATGATTGCTAATTTACGAAAATGATTATACATGATTCATTAAGAAATGTTATCGAATGTAGGGTAGAATTAAAGAGTACCGAATTATCGAGTACCACGTTACTTTACCTGTAATTGAGATTAAGCGACCCTTTACCCTTTTTAAAGATCTTCAAGACATTTAAAAGGGTAAAGCCTCAGCGATGTTATAAACATTCACCATTATAGCCTCTTTGGTGAAAACCCGGGATAAAAAAAAAACGAAACAAAAAAAAACATAAATAACAATAAAATCTTATGTTAATATAAAGGATTTAAGATACTTAACGCAAAAAATGAACAAATTCGATGAGTACTTAGACAAATTTTGATTTTTTTACTGTATAAACCTTTTAAAACGTAAAATAATTAGGTATATAATACATGAAGATTCAAAGTCATGCAGAGAGGAAAGGGACTTCTGGGCACACATTAATAATACTCATCATATTACGAAACTTTCAGAAAACTTTTAAAAATAGGTAAGACTAATTTTAATAGTTGGGCCCAATCTATTCCATTTGATTGAGGGACTCAAGTGTCAATGAAATATTTGAACTATCGCTACCTGTCTGAAAGCAATTTTCTACAAAATAGTTTGGTTCCAGTAGATATGCACAAATAAAATTATTAAAAGTACAACTAAAAACGAAACCAAAACCACATATAATCACTAAATCCCTTTAAAACATTTACAGAACAACTATTTATACTTATGTTAAGTGTATTTGTTTTCAATTACATATTTTTGATGTAGCTTACTACACTAGAGAACTAGAGATTTTTTTTTTTTTTTCATATTTTTAAATTTCTTGATTTTTTAGGCTTAAGTTTAAGATTGCTGCAATGAAAACTATTACAGATATCATTTTCGTTTTTGTATTGTGTATATATAAATTGTTGTGTCTCATATACTTTTTTTTTTTTTTAAAGAATCATCCAAATTGGATAACCTAGTTCAAGATCAGTGATATGCATAGTACAATAATGATAATCACTTAATATTATAATATACTGAGTGATCGATCAATGTTATTCTATTTTCTTAATCTTAAAGGCTTCTAATGTTTACTATAGTCGAACAAGTTCTGCATGCTCATGCGTAAATACCGATTAAATTGACAAATTCTTCTACTATTTCCTGTACTTTATACGTGCCAAGTTTTTCTATTTCAATATCAGAAAATCGCATCAGCCTCGAACGTGTCATATAAGATGTTGTAGCGTATAATACAAAAATATTTAACTAGGGATTAAAATTAAAATTTTAAAAACATTACTTTTAAATGTATTAAAAGTACATCGTAAGACTTATGATTTGATAATATATTCTTCTGCCTGACATATAAGTAACCAGAACTTATCACTGAAAAGGTTTACTACGGAAGAGGTTGGTCGACAATCGACATACTTAAGAACCTTGTTGTGGTTGAATTAACTGTATGGATTAAACTTTACCATTACATACTCTAAGACTTATTTAATTTAATATTATAGTACACAGAGTAAGTTGCAATAAATACATTAGTACAGTAAAATATTAAACTAGTAGTAAGTTTATTACCGTTCAAACTTATTGTCCACTCTGAATCTACGCCGATTTACTTACACATTGTACATTCGGCTACACAAAACTTAATAATTTATATTATTTTTTTCATGTCTATGACAACATTGATTAAATATCGTATTTTATTATTTAAATATCATTTTTTACTTTTCTTGCTACCACATGTTCGTTCTTATTATGGTGCATATAATTTCTAATATACTCGTAGTATTAGTATTTGATTATTATTTTTTAAATCTAGTTTTTGCTTTTCTTATCTTGAAAATATAAATTTCTTCTAATATTCAACAATTATTTATGTCTAAGCTTAAGTTAGCATGTGTTGTTTTGAAGTATCCTAATACAGGCTTAATGCGCTTTAAAAAAGGCTTCATGTATTTATACATGTTAAAAAAAATTTGGTATGAAAATAAAGAATTTTTTTTTGTTTTGCAGTACAGTAGAGTACAGTACAACGTATAGTAAATATCGCCAAACCGGTCATAAAGTTTATTTTGAATTTTATAATCTTATTTTGAATTTTTTAATTTGATTTTTTTATTTTTTTTGTAATATTATTTTACATTCGTGTAACTTAGTTTATGTATACAACAAGCGAATTAGCCCACTTTTAAATTTGTGAAGTTTACTAAGAAAAATGAATGCAAGCGAAAACGTTGAGTCAAAATATTTTTTAAAGTCCTGACAATGTTTTAGATAATAAAAAAGAAAAAAAAAATCAGCTAAAATAATCATTTTCAAATGAAGATCTTTTATATACACTGCAAATTATATCTGTTTACATAGATAGATTTATACCCGTATTAAACTAAAGATAAATAACTAATTAGCTAAAAAATTATGTAAGTATCTAGCTCGTTTCCTGCAAACGCTAAAACAAATTAATAAATTTTGCAGCGCGACACTTTACTTGTTTGCTCGTAGCGATAAATTTGGATTACATAAAACATTCGAAATCTTGATTAATACAATAAAGCCGGCATCCCAATGAATATTAAAGTTTTTATCATATGATCAAAAGACCGTAATAAAAATTACGACTAGTCGTGTGATCATCAAGATATCGCCTTCATCTCAGAAACTGTAAATAACGATGAACTAACACGATTATTTCATAGACTAGAGACCGCATACGGCTAACTATGCTTGATTCACACTTGTAGAAAATCGCCGTAAAGTTGTTACTGTATTTTCCATAGTTAATATTTCAACGAGTATTTTTACGAGTAGCACAATGAGTAAATAAAGTGGTGAAGGATATATATTGTGTCTTTTTTATTCTTAGCTTCGTCTTGCACTATTTAACTCCATTTCCAATATTTTGGTCTTCTTTGAACCTGTGAGTTTTGAGGTCAAGTTGGTCACTCACGCCGAACAACGGGTAAGTGACTAGTATACAAGTGTATATTTTAATAAATTATATGTAATTGAATATGTTTTTTTTTTTTTGTGTTTAGAAAGTAATTTTATTGTCTTCACAAGTTAAAAAAAATCTTCAGATCACATATATAATTTTTATCGTCACAAAGTTTTATTTATTTCATTGAAATTGAAAGTTTATTTAGAAATTTCAAAGAAAAAGTGACAAAAAACGCAACAAGCAAGACAAAATAAGAAATCGCGATATATCAACCAAATCTCCGGCTTAATTGAATTGAGGTAAGCAATTTCGAAGCAAATATTTCGTTGAAATTTTTATTACTTATTATTTTATCACGATTTCATTTTCTTAATCTTTGAGAATAAATATTTGTTCTTATGTTATCGATTCGATTTTGTCTTTTTTTATAACAGGAGCCGTATATTCAGGATATCCACTGCTGAACGTATGCCTCACCCATCATCTCTCATTTGCCAATAAACATATCCGCCATATCTTATGCCATCTCTCAATCGCTAACCAACCTGCAAATCGTATGTGCATGTAGATGTTTATCGTAGTCTGGGCGGTTGTGTTTGTACCCTGTGTGTTCTGACATAAGTTTCTGAAATACCGAATACGAAACAGAGAATAAAGGATTTGCTAGAAGTTTGAGATGTTTATTTTACTTATTTATTCAATTGTCTATTTATTTATATATTTATTATCAAATCATCTTTTTTTTAAGTAACTATATAAAACTAATCCAATTTAAAACATAGTCTACATTTGATCAATGGAATTCCTACTAGCAATACGGTAGAGAACGTATTCATCTTTAAATCTCAAATGAATATTAGAAAATGTACAATTTATTCTCAGTCCTAGGTATCTACATCTAGATAAGTACGCTTTGCGGTTATCAGGTCTACTTTCGTTTCATTATACGGAAACATCCCGTTTCATCAAAGCCTTCGATGCAACTTATTTGAGTGATGAAATCATTGGAGTGGCTGCTTGTTTAACTTTGAAATATACTCAACGAAATCGGTTTTTTTTGCATTTGATTTGTATTTTAAACATTATCACTTATATTATTATTTTACTATAGATAAACTTTTCTATATGCAAAGTAAAATACTATATGTAAAGACTATCTGTAAAGTTTTATGTATTTAAGCAGCTAGTCCAATTTTGATAAAACGACTGTGAAATAGATTAGCCGAGGAGATCAGGAAAGCCTCCCTAAGAACTCCATCAAAATATACGTTAAAAAATATCTCCTTAATCACGAGCATTTTGGTCGCAATGGCTGCGTTGGAGTAACGTCTTATTATGTTATCACTTTTTTATATTTAATTATATTATTTTGTATTATATTTTGTTGTATTATGTTGTATCACAATATATTATATTACCCGTATGTTATGTTTGTATTATTTTTTATTGTACAGCTACACTTTTTAATTTATTTCACATTAGCTGCTGCCTGCGACGTCCTCTGCGTGAATGCTATTAGATTACACGTTGTTACAGAATGCGTTGAAGAAATAAAGGCTCACTGCTCGTTCCCTGTAGATAATATGTAGCCTATATGTTGACCCGACTTCTTAATAATATTCGTGCCAAATTTAAAGTAAATCCATGCAGTGCTTTTTGAGTTTATCCCGGACATACATACAGACAAACAGACAAACAGACAAAAATTCTAAAAACTATATTTTTGGCTTCAGTATCGATTGTAGATCACACCCCAAGTCTTCTTTTAAAAAATATTCAATGTACAGTTTCGACTTTATTAACTACCATTTTATTATATGTATATATATATATATATATATATATATATATATATATTATTCACATACCAAGGTTGGCTGGTAGAAAATGCAATACCGTTAAGCTTGCCTTTTGTATGTGTATATGTGTGTATTATACAATAAAGAATTTAATATAAATAAAATAAAAAGCTATTAACGCTGAGTTATGAATATATACAATTTAAAAAAGAAAGCAAACACGAATAAAATTGAAATAAAAGTTATTTTCAGAATCTTAAATAAATAAATATTAGAATTTTAATTTTATTGAATATGGTTATCTTGTGTGGCTGTGAGTGAGGCTCCTAAAATATTACGAAATGTATTATTTTAGGAGCCTCACTGTTAGTCGGTACGGCAAAGGTTTTGTTTACACAGAGATTAAATGCTGAAAATTGTCGCTATCGCTGAAACATTTTATTACCCAAAGAGATTTTTTAATGACATATTGTAAAATCTATTGCAGAAAATCGTATTTGATATATTTATACCACATATAAAATAAATAGCAATAGACACTTTGCGACATAGCAACAATTTTCAACAATAACCCTACCTCGGTTGTTACTGTCACTAACACAAACAATTAAGTTTAAATAGGAAATTATATTCCGACAATTGGTTACGTTCTTTGTGTACTAAACAGTCTACACTCATTTAAATTATACTAGAAATAAAAAAAAACTTACCAATTATGTCAAAAATACATCTTTGGTCTCAACTGATATCTTTTCTTATATTGCCTACTATGATGAAACTGAGAATGAGATTCTCCTTAACACCCAAGCCACGGGTTCAATTTTTATTCGATACAAGTAATTATAGATATTTATTTCTAGTCTGCGTCGTTGTGGGTACACCCATAGTTTTTCTGTTTAAATGAATAGGCGTTTGCCTAATCGTTTTTTACTTCGGTTCGGGTTTTTATCTCGAACAACTAATAATAATCGAGAAAATATCCAGCACGTTGCTCGATTCCGGCTTAATACGAGTATATTAAGCTTCAAATCTTCAAATATATTGGAAGTAGACCGTACCTGGCAGCAGGACGTTTACAGGTTAGTTCAGTATGATGAAAAGAAAAATAATAAGAAAAAATCTAGGACAAGGTAATTTAATTGTATAAATGTAAAGGTAAAAATGAAACATCTCGACTGTCTTTTAAATTCGACCGATAAAACTTTAGAGGCCTTGAATAAAATAATAACCTTCTCAAGCTCAAACGAAATATTTACTTAACAACGAAAAAGAAAGTCACTTTCTTGAAATTTGTATTCCTTTTACCCCTTTTAGCGTTTCCCTTCCTTCACCGCAATTTACTTTAACGACACCACTGCAAAGTAAATCTGAGGAGACCATTCTTTTTTGTCGTTGTCTATGGCGTGATGCGGCAAGAATTTATTTAATCAACAAAAAATTTTTAAGGACCTTATTACGTCAACTTAAAGTTTATATTTGAATAACCAATTGTGACTTTATAGTAAAAGTTTTAAATATCAGTAATGAACCCAAAGATTTTTCTAAAGGGTAAAAGATCCCTTAATAGCATTTAATTAAGACAAAATAGGGTATAGTGGTAAAATTTCTAAAATATATGATACCGGCTTATAGACTTTATGATATAAAAAAAATACAGCTTATCGTCACTTTTCTTCTGTCTTAAAACAACTGGCCGCAGTTACGATATAAGACGCGTTCTGTTGTGTTACCATTTAGTATCAAAGACTAGATATTTTTTATTGTGCACAAAATTCTTAGTATTTTTAATTGAATCGCAATAAATTCAAAACTTGTAAATTATAGTGTTTGTTGTAACTACCTATTTTAAAAATTCAGTCTTGCCACATTCTAGAATAAATTCAGAGTGAACATTTGGCTAGTGTGCGATTTTTTGTGGGAGTTTCTTTCTTCTCCTCCAAGTCATAATGGACCCAATACCAAAACAACAAATCCTTCAAATTGTACTGTTTCTTTGTATCCTTCCATAGTACTGATCATAAGACAGCTCTGGTATGTCTATCTGTCACACGAGTGATCCTATAAGGGTTCCTTTTTGGGAATTGACGAACACTTCTCTGTTATATATTTAACATCCTAGTCTGAATTCTGTCTGTGTATATGTTATCTGATGAACAGTTTTTTTTTTTTTTTGTTTTTTTTTTTGTTTTTTTTTTTTAATTCGAAAAACATATCAGTGTAGATGGGGTCTTAGATATTTTTGAAAAATTGATTTCATATTCTGTAAAAACAAAATTATATAATAACAAATATTATTTTGTAGTTAACGAATAGAACTGATATAGATACATCAAACATCGTATTGAAAGTACATTATTGTACTGACTTGATGTTGTATCATTTCCTGGAATCTGCAATATACCCAACCACTTACAAAAAGCAAAATCTTTACCCTGAAAATTTACTGGCTTGTTGGCACAATTGCTTCCTGTTTTCTGTTCGAGGGTTTCGATTTCTGCCCCGAGTTTGGTTTTAATATTTATTAATTTATATTTATTTATATATTACTTACATGTATATATTCAAAAAAATCTAATAAAACAGTAACATACACACGCCTAGCTTAGGAACAGACGACCCTGTGATGACAATGTTAAACATATTTGTTTATCTATCTATCAATATATCAATCCATTCATCTATCAATCCATCCATCTATCATTCCATCAATACATCAATCCGTCAATCCATCAATCCGCCAATCCATCAATCCGCCAATCCATCAATCCGCCAATCCATCAATATATCTATCCATTAATCTATCAATGTATCAATATATCAATCTATCGATCTATCAGTCTATCAATCTATCAATCTATCACAGACTGACAACCTGTCTGTCTATCTGTCCATCTCCGTCCGTCCGTCGGTCTTTCTGTCTTTTATAAAGTAACATTTTGTATTTATCGAAATTATTATGATTATGATTATGATTTAATCTATGAAGGTATATTAAAATATATTTTTAAGACTAATTCGACCCTGAAAATAAATTGTTATCGATCTGGTTTAGACTCAAAAAATAAAAACAGAAGTAAAAGTAAAATTTTAATAAAATTCGCTGATTTTAATTATACCATCATAATTTTTCACCTTTTGCATGAAATGAATAACTTAAACTGGTTACTACATACAAAACTTTAATCTATTTATCTGACATAGTTGGGTAAAAAAGAAGACTGTTGAAAAGAAAATTGCTTTTTCATTTTTTATAAGTATGTCTGAGGAGTGAAATGCCTTAGGCGAGTGAACTCTTTCACACCTGCAATGTGGCTTCATTGACCTCTAAGACTGAACGGGCATCTAAGCAAACGCGCTCCATCTTAAAGTGTATCTTTGCTTTCTATAGAATGATTGAAGCTAAGAAACATTGATTATTCTTTTTCACTGCGAGTCTCGTGATGACGCCCGTGTAACATTTTTATACTTATAAGGGTGGTTGAAATTTATGTTTAGTTAGAACATCACAACTCATAAGACCGAAGCAATAACAAGAGTACATATATATATATATATATATGCATAATATAAAAGAATACTTATATAAGGCATATAATTTACATAGAAAAATATAAGCGGGTGGAGGATTACGCCCAGCCAGGCAGATCAAACGGCCGGGGGTTAAGGCTGTAGGCTGAGAAATCGACGGATAATCTTAGCTGAGTCAAGCAATACCGCCTTATGCATCCTAGCTGGGATCAAACCGTTGTCAGATATAACGATAGGGATGGTTTCAGTGGATTCAACACCCCACATGTCGACAATCTCATGCGCCAGATCCAGATATTTACGTTTTTTCTCTGTTTCGGCTTTCACGAGGTTCTCGTCATGCGGGATGGTAATGTCCACTTAAAACACCTTCGACCGTGCCCTATCCATCACCACGATATCAGGCTTATTCGGCAGTATCATCTTGTCCGTGGCGATAGGCAGGTCCCAGTAGAGCCGGACTCCGTCGCGTTCGAGTACTGGCACCAGTGTGTACTGGTAATCCTCTGTTCCAGGAAACAATACATTAGAGCAAGCTTTTGATGAAGAATCTTGGTCGCTTGGTTATATATTATAAATAATTTAAAATAACTCCGCAACGAAATAATGATAACAAAAAATGAAAAAGTGATTTAATGCATTATTATCAGTCAGGCATATGAATCTTTACGAACTATAAATCACCAACGAGGCAACTTTATAAGGATAAACTTTGTCGTTCATAGAATTTAATTTGGATCCATAATTTAGGAGATAATATAATATCAAATGAAACGATGTGCGTCAGGCCGCGCGCTGCTGCAAGTCGCCTGAGTTATCGTTTGCTGTAACAATTAATAAAGACCAGGAGCAAGCATTTAAGCACGAAGAAATCGATTTACGTCAAGACTGCTTTTCACGCGAAAAAATATAATATGTTGCCTAATTAAGATCAGGTTGCGGAGAAAACCAGTATTTTTTTTGCTTGGTTTGTTAATAATGGCCTAAAAAAAATTCTACAAATTAAAGCGGGTGAAACCGCAGGTTACAGCTAGTAATCTATAAATACATATATCCTTTTGAACTTTAAGAGTTTTATTATTTTATTTATGCCACAGGGGTTTGGTACTGATATGCGTAATATTTACTGTACTGAAAGATTTCGGAGTGCCTATATTGAAATATGTGTTTTCTGATTAGGGTGGTGTGTATAAACCGGGCACGGTTGCTTTGGTGACTACCTGTGTCGGACGGCCCAAAGGGAGCCGACGACTGAGTGTCACGATTGTGGCGCAGCGGTGGACTCTGCCCAGCACACCCTCGAGGTGTGCCCGAGATGGGCGGTGCTGCGTCAAGGTCTGACGTCGGTCATCGGAGGGGACTTGTCGCTCCCGAGCGTCATCCCCGCGATGCTCGGCGACGACGAGTCCTGGAAGGCGATGGTCTCCTTCTGCGAGACAGTAATGTCCCAGAAGGAGGCCGACGAGCGGATGAGAGAGGAGGCCGCCGACGTGGCCTCCATCCGCGGGCGATGAATGGGGGTGCGTAGGAGGCGCTACTTAATGCGCCTCCTGTAACGCCCTTGTGCCCGTGTCGGGCCGGGATGGGAACCCGGTCCTGCTAGACACGGCGTCGTCGGGACTGTTCAGAGGTTAGCCGGACAGTCCCCATGGAGGAGAAGTCTGGCCTTTTCGCCAAGGCCAGCCTGTCGCTGGAGGGATCCTGTTGCCTGCAGATCCGGGACCCTCCAATTAAAGCGGCTGAAGGCTCCCGCAGGGGTTTAGTACGGTATTGCACTCCCAAAGTGCCGAGTCCGACATAGGTCTAGGACTGCCGACCCGGGCATCCTGGATATCATCCGTAAATGGATTCCCCTGCGTAAAAAAAAAAAAAAAAGGGTGGTGTGTATGAAAAGGAGGTGGTTTATTTTTGATTACTCGATACGCACGTTCAGGTGTCGCTTGATGTTCAACAACGAGTATTTAAAAATGTTGGTTGACGGTGTGGTAATACTTTTATTCAAGAATACACAATAAGTCTATAAATATATCCGAGCGTACCGATGTTGAGGCGACAAATCTAAAATTCACATTATTTTAACGAGATAGCAATGTTTAGGGTTCCGTAGCCAAATAGCAAAACCTTATGGAACCCTTATGGATTCGTCATGTCTGTCTGTCTGTCCGTCCGTATGTCACAGCCACTTTTTTCCGAAACTATAAGAACTATACTGTTGAAACTTGGTAATTAGATGTATTCTGTGAACCGCATTAAGATTTTCACACAAAAATAGAAAAAAAAAAACAATAAACTTTGGGGGTTCCCCATACTTAGAACTGATACTCAAAAAAATTTTTTTTCATCAAACCCACGTATGGGGTATCTATGGATAGGTCTTCAAAAATTATATTGAGGTTACTAACATAATTTTTTTCTAAACTGAAAAGTTTGCGCGAGAGATACTTCCAAAGTGGTAAAATGTACCCCCCCCCCCCCTGTGACTTCTAAAATAAGAGAATGATAAAACTAAAAAAAAATATATGATGTACATTACCATGCAAACTTTCATAGAAAATTGGTTGAAACGAGATCTAGTAAGTAGTTTTTTTTTAAAATACTATTATTAAAACAGCGATCAAAGTTACAACGAGCTACAAGAACTTTTATATGATGTTACTTGCTGTTACGGAACCCTTCATGGGCGAGTTAGACTCGCACTTGTTTTAATTATTTATACCTATTATTAGCTAAATATATAAACATGCATTTATCTTGTCAAATATCCGTAGCCTCTTAATTATTCCTAAAATTTGGAACGTGCTGAAATATTAACATAAAAGAAAAAAAATTCTAATATTTAAACAGATAAATTAGATAAATTCCAATTTATATTTATTTAGGACTATCAAAATTTACACAGTAAATATACCTCGCAATTAGTGTAAGGTACTACAATATCCATTAGAACCTTTAAATAAGTGAAACTGTGGATAGGAACATTTATTTTAACGACCACGTATTCCTTACGACCGTTTGTTTTCATTTTAGCTTTAAATCCTATGAATTTTCTAAATTGACACTAATTGTTGTTTACCTTTCATTGGTTCGAGAATTGTTATTTTATTACTTAAAAGAACTACTGGCGAAGATAATACTTTTTAATGACAGTTTAATTTGTCTGTAATGGTAATAACTTCAGTATTCGTATGACAATGCAGACAGTAGGATGATAGTGACTAGATGGTTCTTTGGACAGATAATGTCTTGACCGGGAGGTCTTGGAAAGTAAACTTCGTCTTAATTAAAAAAAGAAAATCGTTCATATTTTGTGATATCGTGAAGATACTTACATGCCTTCGAAGTTAGAATCTAAATGGAATCATCAATTGGGATATTAACCGACTGTTACAGAATAGCAGAATACAGAGTATGTATGAATTTTAAATTGTTTGTTTATAGATTATATTTAATACATTAAAGTGAGATTCTTAATTATCAATAACATGCGCCTTGCTGTGTTCATTTCCCTGGTGAGACTATCCTGGTGTATTTGTGACGACCGTTCTGGTGTAGTGGTGCGAGTAGTAGCCTCAACGCCGGCGGTCGCGGGTTGGATTCCCGCTCGGGACAGATATTTATATTTGTACAAATATTTGTTTCCGGTCTTGGTGTATGTCCTAGTGGGTCTCCCCACCGTGCCTCGGAGTGCACGTAAAACCGGCGGTCCCGGTTGTTATCATAGATACCAGATAACGATCCTTACTCATGGTAGAGAAATTATCCAACAACCCATAGTGGAGCAGCGTCATGGTGGATTAAAGTCCAACCCTTCTTCTATATGGAGAAGAGGCCTTTGCTCAGTAGTGGATGTTTTACAGGCTGATACAGTACAGTACAGTACAGTCTATCAGCCAGCTGTTACCTAAAAAAACAGACATTAAGTTGCTTACCTTAGGAACAGACGATTCTGGGTGTATGTTAAACACATTTATTTATTTATTTATTTTTAGTTATAATTAATTGATACATTGTCCGATATCATCCTTTTTTAAGGAGGTATATTTAAAAGATTATCACCTAAAATTAAAAAGTTTGACAGTTCAAGAATTACAGACATTATAAACCTGAGGGTTAACACATGATCAAAATAACTTAGAACCGGGAATGTACAGAAACTTTTAACTTACGGATTATCTTAAGCTGGTAAACGTACTTTACCTTATAAGCAATGAAAGGAATCGCAATCGCGAACAAAGTCGCAGGAACACAGTTTAGTAAAACATTCGATACGTATATTGTAATATATAAATAATAAATGTATAAAACTCTTTATCGATCATGAATATATCAGAAACATATTAATTGTCTATTTATAAAGTTTTCGTTAGACTCATAATAGACTATTTGAATTCAGTAGTGTGTAACTACAAAAGAAACTCAATTTTTATAACTTAACTATATCTTCCAGTCGAAATTAGTCAATTTGTTTTGAATAGATACCGTGTAAACATTTAGTTTAGTAAAAAATAAACGCTCGAAAACTTTTTGACATTACAAACAAAATCTTCAATTTTATTTATTTATTTTGAATTGTATTTACATAAAAACGATTTATTTCAAACAATCGTTTGCAAAAATAAATAAACGCTTTGACTATTACATGGACAGTTGAAAACTTTTACTGTTAACTGATAATAATAAATATTGCATATTGACACGAAGGAATAAAAAATTACTATGAACGGACCGAATAACAAATAATATTTTTTTTTACCAAACAGCATATCTTTATATTTTGCAGTTTTCGAAACTAAAATAACTCGAATGATGGTCTTTGTTTTTATATGTTTGAACAATTTTAATGATGGTACCTTTCCGGTGTCATTTTCCAGTGTTTTTGCTAATGTCAAATGTCAATTTTTTTATGTAGGTATAAAAAAAACACTATTATTAAAACAGCGATCAAAGTTACAACGAACTACAAGAATTTTTATAATTATGATGTTACTTGCTACTACGGAATCGCTGAATTAAGAACTGATTACTTCACATGTGTGTACTGTGTATTAATATACACACACACATTTTTTTTTAAAGTTGAACGCACTAATCTTAATAGTTACCAGTATAATCCAAAAACAAATAAATTAGTAATAAATGCCTTACATTCAATGACCCCAGATACAGACAGGACTTAATCCTATCGGGTGTTTGTAAGAATACAACTCAAACACAGTGACCCAGACTAAAGCAAACATTTATTTATCACCCAATACATTAAAGAATTGTATAAAAGGTAAAACTAAAAGGTAACGCTAAAAACATTCTTTATCAGCCAACCTTAGGACGTGAAAGAGCGGACGTTTGTAGGTGTACAAAATTGAGGATTGGTAAAATTCAATTTTAAAAAAGGCAAAATAATATAAGGTTACTAACAATCATTTATTAACACATGAGCAATAATTGTATACTTATTATATGTATTAACTACATACATACATAAACAGATACAAACATATGTATGTTATAAAATCATTTATCATGAGGCATTAAAGTTGCAACCTTCCAATACAGCAGCAATTTGCTTACCAATGCACTGACCAGTCCATTTGCCTTAGTATTGTTTTGAAGGAGTAAAAGTACGGCTCTGGAAACAGAGCAGTAACCATAAAGGTGAACTAATCTGACATTATTGACAATCGATGCGAGTGAAAGCGCTATTGACGTATAGTTCGTCAAAAAGTTGAACATTTTCTATTCTAAAGCTGCAAACGTGAAGTTAATAAGATATTTTTATAAAAATAGTCCATCTCAAGAGCTCTTGATACTCCTTACCTTTACAAAAAAATACATTCTTATAATAATATAATACATTAACAGATGCTGACTTCGAATACTTAACTGTTATAAAAATAGTTGTCAAAGGTTATTGTTACAAAAATATAACATTATGTTCTTTGAACCCATTCGTTTCGTTTATTTTTCCACAGGATGGTTCAGAGAAAGTAATTTTATAGTGGAAAGTTGAAGCTTTTTGTTACGAACAATAGCGGTTGATTCAGTACAAAACATTCTTGCAATTTTGTGGGCAAGCAGCCTTAAATGATATCAGGTATTTTGTATTCATGCTTGTATATAAATATTGATAACTATGAATACAATAATAGATATCAATGTAAAAAAAATTCTATTTTTAGGTCTAAAAAAGTTATAGTAAGTTGTAATATAATTTTAAAAATTTAAATTAATTAAAACAGAATCAAACACACTTTCAGTATTTTATTTAACACGTGTCTTTAAAGAAATTTATAAAACCATTCGTGCTTATCTGTTATACTTGTATTAGCTTTTAAGCATCTCAGTACTGGGTGAAGGTTTCTTCTCTTACAAATAGAAAGGTTTGAAGCTTAATTTAATATAAAATGAGTTTATAAACACTAATGATAACAAAACAATCAATTCAATTCAATTCTTAGTTGTATGGCTTTTAGTTGTGTCAATTTTACACAAATTATTTCCCCAATGTCTTGTGGGATGATAAAGACACAGCAGAGATTGTTCAATGCGGTCAAGAATACAATTTCAATCAAATAAAAAATAAAATAATATTTTAAATGTTTCATTACTACTCTCAATATATAACAGCAAATACAAAATATTACTAAAATATTTACACAATTGATATATATAAATTATGATATATGGATAAACAAAAGATTTATTTACAATAATTCTATCCAAAAATAAATGATATTTTAATTGATATAGATCGTCCAATTCATCTCGGGCACATGAGTAACACTTTACTCACGTGTCTCGAGCGCACCTATATGATAAAGGTTATAAATAAGCTATAAATTGACAGTGTATATGTACAGACAAAATAAAACTTTATACATATATTAAGCGAGAGATTTTATTTTAAATTCAGAAAGATTTTTATATTATAATTAACTTCTAGAGTTCTATAATTGTATTAATTTAGAACTCAAATTAAAAAATATATAATTTGGTATTCAATATCCCATAGCAGAGAGTAAGTAACCTCCAATTATAATAAAACTGTAAGAGATAAAATTCTGTACATGGAAGATATTCTAATATTCTAAATATTTTTTTTTTTTTTTTTTTTTTTTTGTAAGTGACTCAATATAATAACACTGCCACACAAAAAAAATGTCTGTACTCCGGGCGCCACCTATCTACGGGCATGTATTTCGACCAGCAGCAATTTTCTGCTATTTTATCGATTTTTTGAAATTTTATGAATGTTTTGAGGGAACTATGGGCCAAATTTATTGCAAAATCAGACCAAACAGGTTATATTACATGAAAATCTTCGTCAATCCGGGTCCACAAAATTTTTTATACCAAGATAATCCCAATTTTCTTCGATTTTTGCAATTGTTGATGATTTTTTTACATTTTTTTTTTAAAGATTTAAAACAGTTTATGATTAAAGTACCATCGAAATTAGTATTAAACAAATCAAAATACATGAAAATTATGCTTGCCTTAGATCTAAAAGGACTTGGAGGAGGAGAAGGAGGGAAGACCTTTTTTTCTTGGCAAAACATTGAATTTTCGCTATTTTTGGGGGTTTTTTGCAATTTACTCGAAATTGAAGGCTGGACGGCCTAAACTGACTTGAAATTCGTATTCAGCGGGTCGAAAAACATGCCCGTAGATAGGTGGTGCCCGGTGCACAGACGATATTTTTTTGTGTGCCGGAGTAATTAAATACTGAATATTAAAAGTATTTTTTCCTGTGCATCTGTCCATCTGTATCATAGCCCCGCATCACGCTAAAACAACTTAATTAATTTAAACTAAACTGTGCCGATTTAAGTTCATATTACGATTTAGAGTATATGTTCGTTTCATTCTCAAATTAAACGCGGTTCCCTTGGGAGAAAGGTTGAAAGTCAAAGTTTTTGTTATAAACCAGTTTTTTTAGATATTATCCGGTAAATATTACAAAGTTTGTGGTTTAAAAGTTCGAAAATAACAGACATCGTAACCCTTGGTCTACGGTCCAAATAACTTGAAACTCATACGGTCTTACTTATAAAAATCTCGTTAAGTAATACTTAACCACCGTTTAGTTAATCCACTCATAATCTATAAATCAAGGATTAACTTTTGTTTACTTATAAACATTGACTAGCTGTTACTTAGTTAAGAAACGAACAAAGAACGATACATAGATGGTTGGCACAGATTATACCCAAAACAATCGATTAGATAGAGAAATTGAATGAACGAAATTGTTAAAAATTATATTCAAGCGACATCTATTAACATTATAGAGAAAACTCTAGCTCGATATTGAAGTGAGTCACTACTAGTGACCTCTATTGACAGTTAGGAACTTGGATCAATATTCTAATTTCTAATATGTTTCTAATCATTTTTATTTTGATGGGTAGTAGTCGGATTCTCAATTACAAAATTCAACAAAGCTTATTAAATATTAAATTAATAAATTTACTTAAGATATAACCTCATTTAAATTATGTTAAAAATTAGGTACCTAAAAATCTGTATTAAACAGACAGATAACGCTCATTTAGTATATATTAATTTTTATAAAGAGGAAATTTCATTCTAAATCTCTTCTTACTAACAAACAAACGCAAGTAAGTAGATCAGACGTCGCAATAGAACAGCTGATTTATGTGAAATCCGCCATCTTGCCGCTTAACGAGGGTTAAACTATGTCTCGGCAGGGTTTAATTTTGACACCGATTTACGCATTACTTAACGAATTCTTAACGCTAAATAGTGTTTATGAGTGAGGTTTTTGCTGATCAGTTGTTAAGCAATGGATTAAATATTAAGAAACGTTTATGAGTAAGACCGATAATGTACAGAAATCTTTGAACGTACGGCTCAGCTTGCTTTCGTATTTTATAATATAAGCTAATAAAAGGGGCCATTCCTTTTTAATCACAAACTAAATCGTGAGTACAGCTAGTATAAATAATATTTTTTAATAATCAGTATAAGGAAGCGAATCTAAAAGCCAAGTGATGCATTTTGTAATTTCTTTTACTTAATTAGCGAATGCTAATAAAAATAAAAATATTTTAGAACTTTGAAAATATTATCATTAATTTCTGTGGAAAATATCTGAACGTTCGCCCAATTTACTTTAGATTTTATTAACTGGAAGTTAGTGCAAACTTTGGTCGCCCAAAAAGTCCATTAAAATGTCAGGAAGAAAGTCACGCAATCTTTCCTTCATTATTTGTTTTATTTAAGAAGTACTGTCATTTTATTTTTTTATAAATTTATATATCTCTATCTACATAATACATACATTAATCGATACAAGTTAGTTGTTTTATAATGATAATTTACAAGTTCAAGGACATATACTTCATTTTGAATTATTAAAGTTCAATTTTAAGCTCTGACGAAATTTAAAAAAAATCCTGTAAATGTAAACCGGGGAAGATGGAAAGGTAGCCAGATTATTTTTCGCAGTTCCACTGGCGTTGAAATTTATGGCAACTGATCCGCTACGATAACCCGTAGCTTGATATTTTATAGCCTATGTTATTTATGCGTAATGTAGCTTTGCTATGGTGAAAGAATTACAAAAAATCTTTTAGTAGTTATATGATTATTGATTTCAAAGAAACAAATCCTCTTTATATATAGATAATTCTCCTCAACGATATAATATAAAAATAAAATCGTATCAAATGAAAGTATGTTATAATGGCAATTATCTAACTGTTTCACTCCACCCGTTCGATAATATATAAACATAAACATAATATTATAATATAATACAATACTTATGTTTATAAAGTATATAAAAATGTACACAAACTTACATAGATAAATATAAGCGGGTGGAGGATTACATCCCAGCAGGGAGATCAAATGGCCGGAGGTTAGGGCTGTAGGTTGAGAAATAGGCGGATAATCCTAGCCGAGTCGAGCAATACCGCCTTCTGCATCCTGGCTGCGAGCGAACGATCATGGACACCTAGCTGCCTCTGATGGTGAGCGAGGCTAACTGGGATCAAACCTTTTGGCAGATATACCGATAGGAATGATTTCAGTGGACTCCATACTCCACATGTTGACAATCTCGTGCGCCAGATCCAGACATTTGCATTTTTTCTCTGTTTGAGCTTTCACGAGGTTCTCATCATGCGGGATGATAATGTACACTAAAAAAACTCTCGACCGTGTCCTATCCATCATTACGATATCAGGCTTGTTCGCCAGTATTGTCTTGTCCGTGGCGATAGGCAGGACCCAGTATAGCCGGACTCCGTCACGTTCGAGTACTGGCATCGGTGTGTATTAATAATAAGGCATCCTCTGTTTCAGGAGACCGTACATAAGAGCAAGTTCTTGATGGGGGATCTTGGCCGCTTGTTTATGTCTGTGCAAGTACTCATTGTTGGCAAGCGCGGAACAGCCCGAAAGCCCATGTCCGAGTGACTCGCCGGGATGGCGACAAGCTAAGCATTTTTTTTTTGCTTACGAGTTAGTTAAAAAATATGAAAAATCGTCATTCGGGCCTTCTTGCCTACGAAACTACTGATATTAAAAAAGAAAAAACAGCTATCTTCAAGAAATAGACCAGTGATAATGATTTATGATGATTTAGCCTTTTATGCTGAGCTCTACATAAATTTTGTATTAATTTCATTTTTTAGAGTATATCTTTGAGCTCAGTGTGCCTGTTGGCAAAGGCCTTCCCTAACATTTTCCATTGATTTCTATCTCAAGCGACCCTTCTCCAATTGAGACCCACTGTTAATTTTAGCTCATATTCACATCTTCTGTGTTGTCTTCCTCTTCTCTTTACGTCGTTTCTAGGATATCAGTCTGTTAAAATTTTACTTCATTTTTCCTGATTAATTCTCAGTGTATGCCCTGTCCATCTCCACTTTAATTGATATGTCTTTATGAGTACATCGGCTACTTAACTCTTAGATCTTATTGTTGTATTTCTTACTCTGTCAAATGATCATTAGTCATCTGAAATAGGCCACTACAAAATACTAAATAATTTTGTTTGCGTTCTGTATGAACTTGGTTTTAAAGTTGGATGAGGTATTGTATGAAAATTATTGATGTAATATAAAAACTTTAATGAAATCTACTAAAAGGCTGGATAATCTTCTACGGTGCTCCAATGCGGGTTAGCGCATAATTTGCCTACCATCAGTAACGATCATTATCAGGTACCTATCCGTAATAACAACCGGGACCGCCGGCCGTAAGTTCTCTCCAAGGCACGGTAGGGAGAACCACAAAGACTTGTACCCAGACCACAAACAAATGTTTGTACAAATATAAAAACCTGCCTCGAGCAGGAATCGAATCCGCAAACGTCGGTGTTAAGGCAACTACTCGCACCAGAACAGTTGTCAGAAAGCATAGCCAATGCCAACTCATTCAATGAAGTGACAAATATTGTGTTTAGGTACATATATAATAGCTCCATTTAATTTATTGAAAATATATAGGATAGCAACAAGATCTATAAAGTCATGAGCAGCATATAAAGATATATTTTCCAACTATTCAACTATTATATCAGTTTCTCCTCGTACCTAATGCGCTAAGTACTTAAACTCTAAAATTCGACGGTTCGACAAGTGACAAATCGATCGTAGACGCCACACGCTTAGGAAGTGAACGTTTTATAGACGAACAAACTATATTTTTATCTCAGTTAAATATAATAATAATAATATTTTAATTCTACCAGACATCATTTTTACCTTTTGCCATTATTCTTTAATCACTTAGACCTAAAGTAAACCTTATGAAAAGGTCACGTTTTACGTACTATAATACAGGCAATTTCGCAATAAACATGGATAACATGGATATTGTACAAAATATATTTATTGACATAGTTACGTTGTTCGGCACGTTTCATAAACACAAAATCAGCAAAATATTGATATTTTACGAAAACACGCGTGTGTGTGTGTTACATAATAATATATGTCAATAGAAAATATTTGAGTTAAGTATCGTCTTAAAATATCTACTTTTATGTATTTGAGTTGAATGAACTAAATTGAACTAGATCAGCCTGTAAACGTACTACTACTGGGCAAAGGTTTCTTTTCCATAAAGGAGAAAGGTTGGAGCTTATTCCAGCACGCTGCTCCACTACGGATCTGCGGATAATTTTCAAACTGTGAGTAACAATCGTTATCAGGTGATTTTGATGAGAACCAGAGCCGACGGCTTCACGTGCCCTCCGAGGCACGGTGGGAAGACCGACAAGGACACCCATCTAGACCAGAAACTAATATTTGCACAAATACAAATATCTGCCCCGAGTGGGAATCGAGCCCGCGACCACTGACACTGAGGCGGCTACTCGTACCACTACACCAGATCGATTGTCGGTTGGTTGTAATGTTCATACATTAAAAAAATAAATATTAAAAACCTCCTCCTCGTATCATTATTAATAAGAAATATATATTATGCCCAAGAAAAAAGTATGTCTTGTATATTCTCAACAAAACAAAACAAAAAAAAGAATAATCTTATAAGGCAAAGACTCAACGCAAACGTAATTTATACAAACAGCCTTTCTAAAATAATATAGATATACATTTATTGCAAATGTATATTTTCAATATTTATGCAAATTTATTTTTAATAAAAATATATATTTAAAATAAATATGTAGCGTCTAATAATTTAACGTTTATTTAAATTATATTTTACTCCAATTAGGAAAATTATTTATAACTTTTAAGGATCTGTTAGGGTTTTTATAAAATAATATTATGAACAAATTGAATTTAGGTAGCTTTCAATCGTATTATACATGTTTCAAATCACCTTTACGAGCCGGGCTATGGGTAACTTACCCATGGTTTAAGGTTTTAGGTTAAGGTTTAAGGTTTTATGCAGTAATTGAAAGTGCTTATCGATAGGTGTAGTCAAATGCGTTTGAATATATAAAAATACAGGTTGAATATTTTTTAATGATTATAATATACAATTTCTCATTTCATATGGACTCAAATCAATCAAAATTTTATTTAAATTCATTCAACAGTCTGAGTGTGATGCGCGGCTCAAAAATAGACATATGGAAAGACAAAAAAATATAGTTTTGACTTCAGTATCGGTTATACATCTCCAAATAAATTTTTTAAAATATCTTTAATGTACAGAATGCTGTCTGTTACTGTTTTATTATAAGTACTTGTTGTAATAAAGTGGCAAATGTATGTCTGTTGTTTGTTTACGAATGAGTTTATCTCAATAGTTATTGATTCAAAAAGATTTTTTATTTCCAGTATAAAAATTATTTGAAACGCGAATGAAAACATCTCACCAAGTCAAATATAATGAAAAAAAAAAATTACAATGCTATATGTAATATCATAATCTAAATAGATTCAAGTTAACGGACGATAAACGATTGCTTTGTTTATTTTTTTATGAAACGAACGGTATACAGATAACGTGCTGCGTAAGTTGAAATTATTAAACATTAACGACGACGTGCGAGTAATTTGTATTTGAGGTGAAAAAATATCAACGACTGTGAAACTTTATGGAAGTCTATATTGTTACCTATATGGCGTTAATTTTTCGTTTATAAGATCATCTATGAAGTATTAAAGCCTTGTCTATGGAGCTACCAGTTTATTTAGGATTTTTATATCATATTATTATCTCGCCTCCGTGAGAACCTGTCGTTAGATTCCGCTGGCCTGATCTGGCCTGAAGATCTGGATGATATTGAAGCGTCGATTTACCTTTCATCTTACGCAGGTAATTATAGATAACGAATATTTTATGAGATTATGTTGAAGCGTGTCAATGACGGGACTCTAAGCGACAGATCTTGCTCCGTGAGATCGAGCAAGATGTCTTCCTGCAAGCAGTCCTGTCGGAAATACGTCGCAGGTATTCGCTTTTCGACTGTTTCGCTATGACAACATGACAGATGTGCAATCAGTCTAATAATTAATTGTAGTGATTGCAGTTACTTTCCCATAGGCCGTATTTGTTTTGAAAAATTCATTTTTTTTTTCATTCGTTTGTTTGTAGAATTCTAGCTTCCATAATTAGTAAGAAAATACTAATAGTAATTTTTCACGTACCTAGTTTCATTAGAACCTTTGCAATATATTTTTGCCGACGATTCGTTAATATTTCATTTTAAAAAGTTTTTAAATGGTGCATGTCGTACATGATATACCAGTGATGACTTATATTCACATAATTAAAACGCATTGCAAATCATAGAATCACCCCGAGGACGATAAAAAGAGCTATACTATAGACTTCACTCTACTAAACCACATCAATGAGTGAGAAGATCCGTACAAGAAGCGGAATTATTGACAAAACTGGACGGACAGAATTAGTGACATATTTGGGAGGACTAATACTTAATGTGAATCTGATTTTCTATTGTGGGGACTAAGTACCAAAAGACAAGTAATTTGCTTGCTCCTTACCTATTCAGGTACTACTATTTAACTATTACAACAAGATCGATTATCTGTAATCAAATCATTTTTATTAATAATAATACAAAACAAATTATGTTGTAAAATAGGTAAAAAATAGTTTTATCAATTACAATTTTCATTTTTGAAGAATCTTATTTTAGTTTTAATACAGCTTTGTTGCCTTAAAGAACTAATTCATTAGGAACAGAATTGATGCTTGTTTTGCTAAAGAGTAAATAATAAAAAATACCTAATGCATACCTAAGTTTATATAATAAAGGGCATCGATATATTTGTGTATATTGTTAGTTTCTGTTCTACAACAAATTTAGTTTGTATTCCTTTGTATATTACAGGAATACTCGACAATATCTAACAACTAAATTCGAAATTCGATTGCGGAATTCAATTTGTCTTGAGGCTTTGTCTCATTTCCACGTAGAGTCTTATAAACTAAGTTGTTATTTTAGTACTACAAATAAGTTTGTAATTTGTAAGCTGTACTGTCATTTTAAATATATCTTTTTATATGCTATCTGTATGGTTATTTTTAATACATTTTTTTTTTGTAAAAATAATTTATTTAGATGAGCATCAATTTTAAACTAATATTTTTATTGTTAAATTTTAGACTAATATTTTTATTGTTAGATTTTATGGTTTAAAAGTTTAATGAACTAAATTTACATTATATTTGTAAATATATTAGGCTAAAAAACGTCAAACAAATCTGACCAGTATGGAAAATTCACGAAAGTGAAACCTCGAGGGCCATTGGCAGCTTCATAAAGCTCAAATAATTTACAGACTATAAATATTAAATATTAATAATTAAATTAGATAGATCGTTTGTAAAATTCCTGTTTATGGTAAATGAAACGTTTTTTTAAAGAAATTTTACCTGTAATCTATAAAACACCGCACTGCGACTCATGAGAGGAACAGTAACTACTCGTATGAATATCATCTAATCAGATATTATAATTTTGGTATTTTCCAATAAATGTTCCAGGTTTATAAGCATTAAACAACAATACAGGATCTTTTTTACTAAGACAGAATATAAGACAAATCAACAAAGTACAGGATTCAAGAGGATAGAGACAAGACATATGGTCGGTTGTCAACTGTCAGTAGTACCGATGACAAATTGCTCTGCGACGCTGCTTGCGCTGTCCGACGTTTTGTTCTACAACACTGTATAAAAATAGTAAAGAAAATATTTTTAATTTCTCAACGAATTTATGAAATAAAGTTATATGTGTAAATAAAATCCTAATTATATATACGGAAAATTATCAACAACTACTTTTTTCCCAATTTTTTCTTTGTCTTATTTTTGTTTCGAACCGATTTAAAAAAAAAAAAGCTTCTTTCATACACTTATTTGAATAAATATACCGTTAACTATGATATGTACATCAATGCATCATTATAATACGTAGATGCGGCATTATTTTAGACAAATATAAACACAAATATAAGTGCGTTGAGACAACGATGCCTTCAAATAAATTCCAATTAAACCAAAATCTTATATTCATGTAAGCTTTAAAACTTACTTCACCGCTTGAGTGTCCGGGCAATGACCTCTTATGAAATGAAATGAAATGAAATGAAATGAAATGAAATGAAAATATTTATTTCGTCATAAGGTGATTTTACACACTTAACGAATGTCAAAAAAAATTCATTTAAAACAAATACGTCAAATGATTACAAGTTAATGTCTCGGTAGACATAACATTACTATTATATCATCGGCTTTATTAAATGTTACAATAAATAACTTTTTATGTGTTAGTTCAATAGGCAAACTGGCAGACGTGCCACCTGATGGTAAGTGGTCGACGTCGCCCATTAACATAAACTAGTTTACCTGGAACTAGCCCAGCCAACTCATTTATGTGTTGCCTATCCTGAGACATATGATGTTAAGTCTCGGTGCCAGTAATTACACTGCCTGTCTTGCCCTTCTTTCCGAAACACAGCAAAGCTGTTTCACGGAAGAAATAAGCAAGATGGTGGTACCCATGCAGCCGGGAGCGCGGCACAGCGCATCCCTCCCACCGGTATATAACTTACCGGTATAACTTAATCTAATGTCCCTAGTGTTGGCCGAGAGGAAAAAAGCCGGAGGAAAAAAACTCTCGGTACTCTTTTAAATAATTAAGCGTCATACAAAATAAATGAATAATGCACAGTATGACCATGAAATGATTAGGACAAACACGAGACAGCCAATCGTATATGCCGAAATCACCACATGCCACCTGCTCATAAAATTGTATAACTATATCTAATGACAAATTACATATTGATAGCCTGGCCGAGTTATATTCAATCCCATGCATTTTTATCATTTAGAAATTCATTTATGTCATAATAAGCTTTTCGACACAAAGTTTGCTTAATAGTTTTTTTAAAGTTCTTAGTTCGCCAACTGCACAAAACTGCCCAAGGCCTCTCACGTTTTGGTTGTTTTCTCACGTAATTTCCCACCAGTGATAATTTAATATACGTTGATCAACCTGTAGTTGACAGGTACACTTTGCGTACTAATGCCTGTGTCGAGAAAAAGTTGACATGGGCAATATAGCCATGGCGACCGTTATACTTGACACGGCCTCTTGCGGTTATTGCCGTTAGTTTGTAAACTCGTGTCAACTAGTAGTTGACACAGGCAGTTGGGCGGTTCAGCATCGTCATTATACAATAATATTATATAGTTAATCTGAAGCTACTATTAGATCGACTGGCCAGTTAGTGTAGTTGGCAGTAACCCTCCTTTCCTCTTCAGGGTTGTTATATATACATTTATTTAAAAAATATATAATATATATCAGTCGGCTGTTACATAAATAACAAGTATTAAGTTGTCCACCTTACGAACAGTCGACCGTATGTGTAAAACATATTTATATTTATTAATTTACTAGCGGCCCGCCCGGCTGCGTCTGGTGTATGTATGTTTGGTTAGAAAATCTTTTACTAAGTAATCTACTACTAATAATTTATAAATAATAAGAAAACGTTTTCATAATAGTTATTTATGCAACTGTTGTATAATAAGGGGTATTAAAACACGAATGTGAGTTTATCAGACGAGGCGAAGCCAAGTGTGACAATAGTATCACATAAGTGTTTTAATACCTAATTATCAACAGTTGCATACAAGACTTTTTATACTACCATGCTTTAAATACAAACAAAATAGAAAAATGACGGGGATTCGAAAAACCTACTTTTTTTTAATTTATCCCCAATAGGGAAAGACTATGGTCCATACAGCCAAGTCTGAATTTCCTTTTTGTACGGCGCGTGGCGTTCTGGTAGTGAAACGAGCGTGAATGACAATGTTCTTTTTTTGAAAATCATACAGATGTTTTTTTTTTGAAATTCATACAGATATCACGCATCGAGCAGTAAGAATGTGGCTGTATGTTGAGTAAGCCCTTTGCGCAAAAGGGATCGAAAAAAACAAAAAAAAAACAATAACACTTATTATATACTTATTATATATATATATATATATATATATATATTATATACATTGGGTGTTTCAACATCGGCAATAAGCTAACTGTTTCAGACTATTTCATACAGGATTTAAAGCATGAGAGTAGATAAAATATTATTATTAAATTTATAATTTAATATTAATTATTTACTTATTTCTTCTAAACAGGAAAGATTTATTTCTTAGATTGTAGTCCATAACCTCCAAAACTGTTAAACCAATGTTAATAATTCTTTACTTGTTAAAAAGCTATGTCAACGATCGTATGACACGACACACCTATGACACGGTCGGCATGATAACTCGTACGGTTTTTAATATTTTTTTAAGGTTTTTTTTTTTAATATTTTAAATTGTTTTTTCTATGACTATAGATTGATATGACTATATATCGAGCCGGATTTTTAAAATTATAATTAGAAAATTTTATAAAAACAATTAAAGTGTCACTTTTTTGACACAAACTTAACTTTTTTTTAAATAACGGTAAATTGTTTAATTTTTTGAATTTCAAAAATCTGGTTCGACAGACTATAAATACTACCTTATTTTACAAGAATTTCTTTACATTTTGCAGATCCGTCAACATTTGAGGAAGAAATACTGCCGACGGTGGAGCAACTTTTTTTTTACAGTGCTTCAAAAAATGTGATTTTTCATGTTGTAATTTTTTTAAAAAAATATTGAAATAATTTTTTTACAAACATAGCACAGTAATAAACAATGTGTAAGAATTTTTTTATCAATTTCTATTTCTATCCCTCCTAAAAACAGTTTTTCTTTTGGTACGTTTTCGGTACCGCTGGACGTATGTAAGGCCTTAACACCGACGTGAAATGACGGCACTATCGTCGTGTTTCATTCGGTTTGTGAGAGATCCGGTGGCCCATCACTTCCCATACCTGGCGCATCCCTTCCCTTCCCTCCACAGATAAAGTGGAACATCCGTCCCGTCCCGTCCCCCCCCCTAAGGCCGGCAACGCACCCGCTAATCCTCTGATGTAGCGGGTGTCTATGGATGTAATTTTTGCTAACCACCAGGTGAATCGACTGTCCGTTTGCCCCCTCTAGTATAAAAAAAAAGTTAATATAAAAAACAAATGTCAATGTTACAAAATACACTATCTAATAAAAATAGTATCTGTAATTTTCCTTTGTTTTTGTTTTGTCTACAGCCCCAACTATTACGGGCATTTTATAGGTATTATTCATATAATGAAAAAAAAATTCTGTCCACAACAGTCTTCATTCGACGAGTCACGTTAAGGGATGTAAAAAATATGTATTACTAAAATGTTTGACGTTTTTCTTTTTAGAAATATTCGACGGGTATTTTATAAAGTAACTTACTCTTTTTTATCTTCATGAAATAAATATATTTTCAGTTACAAACTTCCAGTTAGTATAAATAACGATTGTTGTTAATGAAATTCTTGTAAAAACATTTTCGTTGCAATAAATTATAAAGATTCATTATATTAATGAAACTTTCATATTAATTTGTAAATATTGTTTAAAGCAAAAAAATTGGTTGTATGTAAAATCGGTTTACGAACGATACTTTCACGTGGTAACGCCATAAGAAAACATTGATGAAAAATTGCATACTTTTATGAATTGAACTAAATTATCATTATTTAGTATAATATAAAGAAGAAGTTAATTGAAAATTACAATTTTTTGATAAATTTAAACTCCTTGCACTCCTTCATTCAAAAAGTTTTTCTCTTCTACTCGGACGCATCTGCCGATGGAGTGAAACATGAGTAAGAGAGATGATGAGTGAGATAGATGCGTCACAAGCCGAACGCTTAGGCCGATCGTGCCTCTCTATCGCTTGTTCCGCGCGCTCGCTCGCGGAACGTGACAATGAGTCATGCTTTTTCGTGCGTGTAGTCGGCGTTCATAGATTTACAAGACGTTATCACGTCAAAAATAAATAAAAATACAATATATTTATAAATATACAATATAATACTACAATTATATAATTTTTAAAATATTTGATTTCCAAGTTATGACCAAAAAATGACATGTCTAAATATTGTACAAGAACATACGTGCAAAAAAAAATTAAAAAAAAAAATTAACACCTGCATCACACATATAATGCTTATAGTGGATAAACTTTCATAAAAAAGAAAACCTTATCTCTTATGTCATATTGTAAGTACCTATGTCATCCGTTGTCACGCTTATTCGCGTCGCCTAAAGATTTTGTCGCATTACGGGTCGTGTCATGTCGTACCGCGTCGCCTTGCTTTTTATCGTGTTTCATCGCTCAGGCTGTCTGTCCCAGGTAAGTGAAGAAACGCGACGAAAAGCGATATATCGCGACCAATACGTCACCTGACATAAATTAACGCGACAACTTAGTACAGTTTACTTATATGTATGATGATGAATGCTGTATTATTATGTAGCGTTACTATGTTTTACCAATCACATAGGACAACGGGTCATTTAGAACAATGCCCCTACATTGTCTGTACAAGTTTTATTGAATACATATTCAGTACAAGAAATAAAATTATTTGAACAAAGTTCTGATTACATTAATTTTGATATCAACCACAACTTTACATCGCTGTCTTACGTAATATACATTCGTAGCGAATAAATCACTCAACCGAATATAGAAAGGCGAAGTGTTCAAGAAAACTATCACGATTCGCGACAGCAGAGCAACCCGCGGAAGCCCAGCTGTAAACCAAATAAGCTCCTATTTTATTTCAAACAAACCTCGCTCCAGTTTTGTTTTGATAAATTCGGTTACAAATCTCCGTAAAATCTTACTTAAGTTTTTAAATATTTGTTTTTATAAAAACGACTTACACAATTTTTAGATATAAATAATAAACTTATTACGTACTCGTCGATTAACAAAATTCATAGTCAAAATTAAAAATATAATAAAAAAATAAATTTCAATAAAATATTTTGTTTCCTCAACGCTAGGCGCCGGCGGTCGCGGGGTCGGCGGGGCGGAATGAGGGGGGGGGGGAGTTGAATTTTTTTTTCTTACTGTAGCAATATGAGTATCAATTGAAAGCTAGTAAATTGTTTTATTCTTTTTAGTTTATAATAAGAGTATTTTACGCAGTCGGGTTTTTTGATTTTTTTAATTAAGCATACTTGTTTAATAAAAGAGTATGACGAATAACCGGGACTCATTGTTTTTAAAAAGAATGACATCAGTATTGCTGACGTCAATTACTTATATTTTGTCAATTTTCGATGGTGTGTATAATCACAACAACAGTTTCTTCAAATAATTATTTTATTGAATTACGCTATATCACAATAACAATAAGAAGATAAGCACTCTACTGCTGTTCGCAGAAGAATGAGTCAAGTAACAACAAGCACTCTCGTATTTATTACCCGACTGCGACAGAAGGAGGGTTATGTTTTTCGAGTGTATGTATGTATGTATGTATGTATGTATGTATGTATGTATGTATGTATGTATGTATGTATGTATGTATGTATGTATGTATGTATGTATGTATGTATGTATGTATGTATGTATGTATGTCCATTTCTTTGGCACGCCCTACAGCCCAAACGGCTGGACGGTTTTTGACATATGAGGTGTCGTTGGATTTGTATAAATTGTAGTAGTGACATAGGCTATATAAATTTTCAAAATGGCGCCCGCAAATGGCGGAATGAGGGGGGGAAGTTGAATTTTTTTTCTTACTGTATCAATATGGGTATCTAATTAAAGCTAGTAAATTGTTTTATTCTTTTTAGTTTATAATGAGAGTATTTTACGCAGTCGGGTTTTTTGATTTTTTTAATTAAGTATACTTGTAATTATAACAATCATGAGTAGGTAAATTTTTGAATTACACATTGATCTTTATTTATAGATCAATGATATTACAAAACTATTTTTAAAATCGTTTCTGTATTAATGATAATATACATATAAGTAAATAAAGGTTTTATTTGGATGTAATGATTTTAACATAAGTAAGCAATAACAAATTAGCTGAATATTTTTAGAATAATCAAAATAGCAGCATTTAATGAAAATATGATTATGAAAACATTTTTGTAATAAAATTATTCACTATCTTTATAACTAATAATATAAGTGTAAAAATACAATAAATACAATAAATACAATAGTGTAACTAAAGTAACTGCTTTATTGCTGATATAATTATAGTATATAAATTAATATCAAAATTATGTCTATTAAATATAAAAATACCAGTGAATGAATGCCAATGCTTAAAATAGATTAATTCTTGATGTTTTGCTAGAACGTTTATTCAGACGTTTTTATCGAAAATCATGACGGTATTAAGACTGACCTCTGTAAGCTATTTAATAAAGGGAAGGCGGGCGACATGCCAAATTAATCCCGAGATAAAGTAATATTACCGCCTTCGAAACCTCATGCTACGAAGTATATTATACTAAATCAACATAAAAAATTTAATGAGATTCCAGCTTCGTTTTCGATATAATATCTTTTAAAATTGAAATATACGAGTTCATATTTTACGAATACACATTTATTTTGGTTTAAGTTTCTTACATGCACAGAATTTAAAAAATATATAGGGTAGGTCTAATAATAAAGACAAGTTAAAAGAGTTATAATGATAAATATGGATAGGAGATGATGTAATAACAATAATATCCAAAACCGAAAATAGAGGTTAAATAAAAAGAGTTATATTATTAGATAGTTTAAAAAAAGATGATTTCATGTCATTATTCATACATTCGAACATTTTAGAGTTACCTAATAAAGCAATTTATGTAAACAATTTATATTCCTAAAACAAATTCTATTATAGTAGTTACGTTGTACATATTTTAATCGAAAGGTTTTATCCACATGTCAAGCTAGCCGGTGTCCTGTGACGTTCTAGATAGAGAAAAGCGGGAAATAGCTCATTTAAAATACAGTAGACCATTTCTAAGCACGGAAGTGCACTGTAAAGAGTTTCTTTCACGCTTTTTACACCCGCTAGAATCTACAGTGACTGGTATTGTTGGTAGTTTTATAAGATTCTTATACTTAACTTGAAGATTTGTAGCTTATGAAGAGTTGAAGTCCGCTTTATTTTAACTTTATATCAAGTATTGCAGGAGTTTATATTGTAAGATTTAATCAAAGAAATATAAATCAAATAAATTTATATTAATTCAGTTGTACATATAATAAAATAGTCAAAACTGAATTTGAAATGTAATCTAAAGATTATCTTAAAAATTTCTTTAAAAATTTTATCTTTGATTCATACGAAGCTAAATATTATCTCTACTAAATTCAAATAAATCAATTAATATATGGATTTGATTGCATCAAACTAAATTCAACATTCAACACTTGTAAAAGCATGACATAGAATCACAGCTTTCATATAAAAATAGCTTGAAAATCTAAAGTTGATGAAACTATTGAACATACTATACATGTATATCTAAAAATATCATACACCACAAACTCACTTTAATTTAAATAAAAAATTAATTTGATTCATAAAAATAGTTTGAATTAATTTGTAAATATTAATATAAAAAATTAGTAATACCGACTCTCGCTAAACTATCATTTAGTTCACACTACAAAATAATATGGACGAGTGTGATTATTTCATAGCATGTGTATAGATTTTTAAGTATTTCAAACAATCATCTCAATTTTAGGAAAAATCTTTTGAAAACGAAAATTTATTTATTCTTTTCGATTTTAATCGACAATGTGTAGTCGACTTTTTGAGATTTTCATTAAATATTTCAAATCAATGGAGTGACGCCTATACTACTTTATACTCGTACATTGGTTTTGATAGCTTTGATCATCCAAGTCATTTGCATATGAAAGCCCACATCAACCTGGCAATAGCTCTCACCAGTGCTATACACATCTGTCGTATACTGGTAAAAATATATTTATTTTGTGTAAGCTAGGTCACTTTATGTACTCAGACATAAATTAATATTCAATATTGTAGTTATTGCCATTACATTTTTTGAAAATTAACAAATGTACTAACTTACGTAAAACATTAAAAGAAAAATAAGACATTTAAAAAAAAACACGTGTACGTCTCGGGACGCCCGACAGAAGTGATAATTTAAACTAATCTAAGTTGAACTACTTAATATTGAAATTAATCATTATTATTTATATCAATTAATCACTTTTAAAAACGGTGATAGATATTATTATAGCCAAATTACACAAAATCTTTATAAATTATAGCCTATGTGTTATTCTGATATGTAAGCTATGTGACTGTAGATTCATCTAAATCCGTTTAGTAGTTTTTGCGTGAAAGAGTAACAAAGAAACAGAAAAAATAAATACACATGAGCCTGTAACTTTGTTGTTATTGATTATATGAAAAAATTTACAGAATTTTTTATAGAATTTTAAAAGTACTACTTACAAATTTTTCATTTAACATTTTTGTCTAACTCTTACGGTTAAGCTAAAAAAAAAAAAAACAAAAAAAAAAACGGAAATTTCAATTTCAAAGCTATATAACAAATCAAATATTGAAAATAGAAATTCGACTCAAGAGAATTTTTGGTACCAAATTTAATAATAAATAAGGTTAATTTATTCGCTTTTAAAAAAATAATTTTAACACAGTTTGCAGGAAAAAAAGTAATAAAAAACCATGTTTCCCATGTTATTTAAACGGAAAAACTTTAAGTTCGATAGAGAACCTCTTAGAATTGGAATTTTGAGCTCCGCCTTTAACAGGAGTTTTGTTAGGACATCTTCTGAAATATTTTTGGTGAGAGCAAAAAAAAATTTTAATATGATAGTAAAAGGATATCAGGTGTTCCAAAACACGAAGGTTTTGGCACACCTGATATCCTTACTAACTGCGTTTAGAAAGCTAGTTCTAAAGCATAATCTGGTTTAATTATTTAGTTGAACTATTTGTATTCATGTTGAACTTTATACAGTTCCTAAAAGTGATTTACTGTCGAGTTTTAAGGAACTTCGTTAGTGGAAATGTTAATGTTTACAACAATAATAATTATTATGCACACACAACGTTCGAAGAAATTTGTAAAGTAAACCAACGATAACTAAAACATTATAATATAAATACACTAGGTGTACCTTGTGGGCTTTCTCTCGTTTTAAAATATTTTACACATTAATTAGGTGTAGAGAGTACTTTCATAACTTTATTTATTTATATATATTTTTTATTTATCATCACCTAATATTTCGTCACTGCAATCGCCATTGTTAGTGATCATGTTTGTCATTTATTATTGACGATAATATTATTAAAATGTAACCAGTCCATATCTATACGTGAGAAAAACGAGTATTTAGGAAAAACAAAATGATTTATTTTAGGCTTTTTTAGAATTCTGGCATCTACTGCATGAAATTGAATGCGGTTTCTAAATGTGTTCATATTTTATTTCTCCTGTACTATGTATTATTCCATCCATCAGCACCTGCTTATCTTAAGGAAAGTTCTTGGTACTCATAGTGAAGTTTTAAGGTCATTTGAAAACATTCAACTGCGATATCTATTCATTATATAAATTGCCATAAAGAGTCCTTCACTTTAGAAGCTGTCTTGTTATGGAACGCATTGCTCGATATCATCCACAATATATTTTTAACATAAAAAGTTTTCAAAACAAACATGGTCTATAAATTATTTCACATTAAATTTGCCATGTTGCACATATTTATTGTATATACTGTATATATTTATTTCGCATATTTCTATTTATAATTTGATCAGTGAATAGTTGTTATAGTGTTATTTCCACAAACACCTCTGTTAATCATGTCTAGAATTTTAGTAGTATTGTACGCCAAAAGTATTCCTCGCCCTTTAACACTTGATTAGATTGAGAAACTATTTTGCAATATTTTTCTCAGCAGAATCTATATTCTGTATCGGTAGTAGCTTCACAATAATTATAATCAATTAGTATACAAAATTTATACTTTTTAAAATGACTATTCAAAAGTGCTTTCGAAGCCTACTTGAATGTAGGAAGTATTTATTAATATTTTGTGATAAAATATACGATGAGCTGATTATACTATCCTGACTTTATTCTTTCATAACACCTATTCCTTAAGTGAAGGTATATAAATAATTATTTTAGACAAAATAATAAAAGTTATAAAATAATTATGATTCCTCATTCGAGTAGTATGAAATAGATTATATTATTTTTCTACATCAATTTAAATTGTTGTAATTGCAATTGTTCATTCATATAAAAAGGTAAAAATAACTCGCTTCTGACATATATATATATATATATATATATATATATATATATATATATATAAGAATTTTTCGTTTAAGGGTAATAAAATATATAATATTATCGACACCACACTTTTTTTTTAATTTAAATTGCTCTCATAAAGAGTTAATTCGTTTTTTCTAGCTTAGCTAGCTCTAGCTTTCATATAGAGACATCGTATGGTCATAATTTTATTATATGTATAGATAATATTCATATATATGAACAGACAATAGATGTCGTAAGTATTTAAGTCATGACATGCGCGTGTCAAAAATATTTTTAATGTCCTCAAAGCTGGAAGACAGTGTTAAATATATGAAGTGAAATCATTTCAGATTTCACCGGGACGAGTATGATTAATGGGCGCATCGATGGAGGTCCCGCGGACTGGCTTAGTGGAGTGATGTATTGCTTCCGAATAATAAAACGCTAGATTTTTTCAAGCTTTTTCCAATCTTGACATGATGATTTAAAAAAAAAAAAAACAATTTATTTTCATATTGATTTTTTTTTTTAATATTATCACGAACGACTGAAAATATTAGAATAATTCAGTTGTTGTTTATTACCTTTTAAATTTAAATATAATCTTTATATATATTTAATACAAATTCAATATTAAAGACACTGTATATGACATATCTCAGATTTAATAAAAAAAATTGCTTGTCTGTAAAGTCGGTTAACGGACCATAATTTTACGTGGTAACGTCATAAGAAAACATTGATAAAAATTGCATACTTTTATGAATCGAATTGTATTATTCTCACTGAATTATCATTATTTTTTTTAAAAAAAAGAAGGATTTAATTGAAAATTACAATTTTTTTTTGATAAATTAATATTTATTTGCGTTTGATAATTCAAATATTTTTTCTCTTCTACTCGAACGCATCTACCGATTGAGTGGAAGGGACATATATGCGTCTCAAGCCGAACGCTCAGACCAATCATGCCCTTCTATCGCTTTTTTCGCGCTCTCGCTCGCGGAACGTGACAATGAGTCATGCTTTTACGTGCGTGCACCTGGCGTTCATCAATTTATAAGACATTATCACGACGAAAACGAAGATAAAAGTAGAGATAATTATTATAATGTAAATAAAAGGTTTTAATTTATCTAAATACATATGTGGCACTTAGGTCTTTGGAGTATAGGATGTGAAGTGGATAATGTCATCATACATTTAATTCAAGTGAAAATCAAGTTTGATTACATTTACCTTAGATAAATCTTCTACAGAAATTAATTTAGGGATGAAATTCTTTGATTAAATTATATCTAGTTTATAGATACTTAAAAGAAATACACTTTGTCTTTTAGGTGCACCACTTTTTGACTAACGCAAGTTAGGCACACTAAGGCCCGATTTACATTATCTTAGTGTTTAGGAGAGTATTTTAGTACAACTTGAAAGGCAAGTTCTTTAGTGCTTTGGGGCGCTGCGAGTGAACGTTTACATTTCTTCCAGTAGAGTTCATTTCAACGCCACAATGAACGCGCAACGAAGTTGCTAAATACGCGCTATTCTACGCAAAATACTAACTGTAGTTGTAGAACAAATAGAAGACGACAGTTTATTCGAAATAAATAAACCGAAACGAATATGGGAGCGTCAATGGATTAGTCGCAGATCCATGCTTGGAGGAAGTTCTTCTGTTTTTAATGTTCCATAAACCGACTGTCCCTACGTATACTATCGAAACTGAAAAAAGGTACTTTACAGGAGAGCACTTTTAGGTTAATTTTGTGTACAAAATTGTCATTTATTATATTATATAATAAATAATAATTGTTAAGTATCGATATCATAATTTGTTAAGTATCGATATTATACTCATGAAAAATGTGGTTTAATATGTATTTTTTTAGCTCATTCTCTTTTTTGTATGAAAACATATATAAAAAGGAGTTTCTTAGTGCAATAAAAAAAATCGCAAATTTTCAGTTTCGATACTGTACGTAGGGACAGTCGAAACATTCGTGAACAACATATTCAGACACAAATTTAATAGTGCTATCTTCCGACCATTTAGCCATTTTTATTAATCAAAAACAGGCACGCGTTTCATGCGTTTCACGGCACTTGTACACTCTTCTAAAGATTTTGCTAAATTACGTGTTTACACACAACGAGCGAAGAGCCGAGTGACACACCGGGGTATGCGCGGGTGCGGGAGGGGTATTACTTGAAACAAAAATAAAAAGCGATTCTATTTTGATTCAACTTGAAAGTCAAGTAGAACCGTACTAAAGCAAGTAGTGTTTACATGTTTCAACTAAAGTACCATCCTAAAGTACTCTCCTAAACACTAAGATAATGTAAATCGGGCCTAAATTGTTACATTGCCACTTACATTTTTAAAACATTGTCTTCATATCCAAAATCTTATTCTATAGTATACGTATATATTAGTCCAATTTAGAAATTTCCTACCTTAGTCATTGACAATAATAATTATCCGGAAATATTCTTAATTTACCTTTTGACGAAAATTCGTGGACCTAAACTTATTTACTAATTACAATAGCATCGATATGATAAATTTTCTAGTTTTGCTTTTCCCACTTTCCTTCTGTGAAGTACATTAAAGACCGTTTTTCCAATTTTCTAAACTAGAATTCAATCTAAATTTCATGCTGAGGGGGCAATAAAAAACCAAATAATGAGGTATCCTAACCACGATATTCCCAAGGAAGTTATAATTTTAAGAAAGAAGAACTTTGTTCTTGTATTACGTTACAATAAGTACCTGGATGACCGAGCTTTGCTCGGTTAAATTATATTTAGATACATTACATACTGATGAAATATAAATAATATTTTCGATCTTACCGACATAATAGTAAAATAATAGGAACTGGTTATTTAGTAAAGCACTAAAAAAATTGAAATTTATTTCCTTAACTGGTAACACTGGTCCACTTCTTGCCAAGATAAATGTTTGAACTGGTCCACACGTACATATGTATATTATGTTGAAATTAATTTTAAATTTGTAATTATATATTTTTTTTATGACTGTCTACTATTATATTTTCGACTAAAAAAAAATATATATTTTTTATATTATTTGGAAAATAATTTTAACTTATATTCTTTTAATTTGATTGCAATGATAAGGTTTATATCAGGTTTAAGAACTTTATTTCTTATAAGAATAATACAATTCACTTTCATAAGAAACAATTAAAGTTTAAACATAAAAAGGGGCAGTTACGTACAATTAAAAAAATGCAAAAAATATTGGAGGTAGTTACATAAAGTTTGTATACAAATGAATATGTTTAAAGATTCCTTAGACTATGCGAAACTTGATGTGGCATGTGTGTAGGTACTTTATAAATATATGTATTTAAAAAATAAAAAATGTTGTGTGTATTATTACTGTGTAATTATTTAGTATGTAGTGGTTCTTAATATTTTTTTTTTTTTTTTTAATTTTTATTTAGAATATAAAATTTTAAAAGCTTTTTAAAAGTAATTGTTGTCTTAGAATTTCTTATATCTAGAGGTAATTTATTATAGTATTGAGCGCCTTCAAACATTATATTTTTTTTACCGTAATTTGTTCGCGGTCTATGTAGTACAATGTGATCAGCGTTCCTAAGCCTAATTTTACTAATTTGAGATTTTTTTTGTGAAAGTTAGTGAGTATGTATGTCTTTATTAAGAATCTTACGAATCAATATACAAGTTAGTAGTATATAGTTATATGAAAAACTATTTTTGTAAAACCCAATGGAAAAGTCAAATATTTGGGATAATATTTTTGTATTTTTAATATTATTTTATAAAAATATATTGTAATCAGTTTGACATTTCTACTAACCATATTTTAATTATCTAATTGTAAATATCTAACAAATAATCAACTGCCTAGACTATTACAAATAGTTAGAGACTTCTAATTTTCTTCAATAACAAATTGCATCTGTACGTAATAAGAGCAAAACGTTAATTTGATATCAATATAATATAAGATTTCGAACGAGGATTGCAAAAGTTTGATTCAACAAAGAAACTTACATACACCGTAAACGAGTTAGCATCCACTGCCCAGTTCCATTACACTGCAGTTCTACGCTACTTTGTTGAACTTATAAAAGGTTTTAAGCAATAATTGCTTGTCAGACTTTACCTAGAATTTCAAATCCAACTGCTATTCATACTGCTTTGTTTATACGAAAGACAAGTAAAATTCGAGTTTCCGAGTACAGTTTTTAATTACACGAACTACATTTCGTAAGTATAGATGGTAGTATCTATACGATTAGTTATAATAAGGAATTAATTACAATACATAATAATAGTATACACTTACTTGTATTTTAGTTTTATTTGTAAACTAATTATAAACGTTATATGCGTAAGAATTTATTTTGTTTTTAAAAAGTATCAATATTAAGTATTCTTGTAGTTACTAAGACAAATTTGTCAACGTTGAAAATAATGATATTATTTTTAATGACTATATGGATATCTCTTTAAATGTTTTTATTTTTTTCTTGTTAGGAAACCTTAAAACATTTTAATTGGAGACAAAACGTTTAAACCTAAATTGCAGATCAGTGTTTCTACTCCATGTGTATAGATTATCAATATATTCAAATTTCGTTTTTGTATATAATTATATACGATTATACGTAAAGAAAAGTTTATCGATAAAAATATTCAAATATCACTACAAGTAACTTTTCACGTATAGTTTTAATTAGCCTCTTTACACTATGACCTAATTCATCGTCAATTAATCACACTCACAAACTGAAATTTGACTTTGTTACCCGACTGCGCCAGAAGGAGGGTTATGTTTTTCGTGAGTATGTATGTATGTATAATTATTTGTCACTCTCTACGGCCTGAACTGCTCGATGGATTTTAGCTTGAGAGGTGTCATTAGATTCGTATTTACTGTGAGAGTGAAGTGTCACTCTTATTATTTTGATATACCCAGTGAGGTATATCAAAATAAAAAATAAATAAAATTGCGGATTTTTGGCGCTAACATAATTTCATTTCCAAATTACACAGTACGTAGTCGGATTTTTTTGTTTTTTAAATTACTTTGACTTGCTATAACAAGAAATTTCAATGATGTCAAAGAGTCAAATATTTTATCAAAATCCAATATCGTTTGATTTTACAAGGTTCGCTTTCGAAATCTCATTTGTTCACAGGCTTTGTGCCGTCAACTGCGGTTCGTCTTAGAAATTTCACTTCATAAATTTCATTTTCAGTGACGTAATAGGGCGGCTCTGCATGGACGAATATTTCAGTAAATTCTCATCTGATACAGATTTTTATTTTTATAATGACTTTGCATATTTTTATCATCACAAAAAAATGTAGGAAATTCGTGACTCAATTGTATTTTCTTAAGTAATATACTACAGGAAAAAAATGGATATAAATCACAATTATTATTTTTTGTATCTCTAGTTTGTTTTAATTATTTTTCAACGCATAAGTCAACTATATTCACTCTCAAAACATGAATCACTGGAATTTCACTAATTTTGAGTGACTATTCACTTTTTATAAATGTGAGAATCGTACCACACAGTATTAATGACTATTCAATAATGAATATGTGAATCTCAGAGACCACTTATTCGATCATTGAATATATGACGAGTGTGTATTATTTATTTATTTATAATTTGTATAGTATAGTGTATTAGTGAGTACTCACTAATTTGTTATTGAAATTTACTGATATGTAGTGAATACAAGTTTTCATTAACGTAATTAATGAAAATTTCATTGACTCATGTTTAGAGAGCACACCTTTATAGTAAATTATATTTTAGAACATTTTTATATCGGTACGTCTGGTATAATAAATAACTTCAATCAAAACCAAAATAATAACGGTTTATAGCCGAACTACAGTTTTCATCCAGGAAATTAAACAATGTTTGAAAAATATAATAAAATCGTTTCATTTATTTACAATAACCATGTAAATATATATATAATGTTACGTTTATAGGTTAAATTTGCTAACAATGCGTCTAAAATGTGTAATTCTTTACGATGATTTTTGTCATGAAAAAAGGCATTTACTACAAGTAAAACTCAACAATTGTATTTGGAACAAAACTACACTTCAGCTAATAATAATTCACATATAAGCTAAAATAATATTACATAAAGTATATATGACGTAGAACATTTAATATGTTTCAAATAAAGAATAATTTATAATTATAAATAATTATATATAACGAGTCGGAGCAAACTGTCTTTTTCGGGTTTCATTGGAAATTATTTAATTTACGTTTAGGTTAATGTGGTATTGGAATAATTACGCGATCAAAAATGCCTGGATATTGTATGAATTCGTTGTTAGCCATATTAAGAAGAATATAAGTGCTTGTCTGTGCATAACGAGACTTGGTACTCGTATTCATGATATTTAATATTTTAAAAATATCATGATACAACATTTTTTTTTAATCGAGTCAATAAATATGAAATTACTGAAGTTTACTCATGAACCTGATTTTTATATTTACCAATGTACCTAAACTATGTTAAATCACTACCTTAAAAGTAAACCGCTTAGCATACAGACTTTAAATTGCAGCTACAGAAAACAATGTACTTATGATATTCTTCATATAAAGAATTGCAGCGACTGTCAAAAGCTGCCAGTTATAGCAACTGCCTATCAATAACGTATATTATTGACAGAACTATCTTTTCGACAGCTTAGTAATTCAAAAAATTAATTGCTGTTACAAGATAAAATAAATGTTTATAGGTAAAGACAAATATTTGACTTTGTAATTACACATTGAACTAACAATGTAGATTGACATTAACTGAAGAGTTTGTACGTTTGAGTGCGCTCTAAAGGATATTAAAAATCCATTGAAGTAGAAAGCCTGTTTATCGAGGACGTTACGAGTATGGCAGCGAAGTAATAATACAATAATACTCCAGTAATACTGTGAAAATACTTAACAACGCCTAGTATTTTATCATAGCAAAAGAGTCACACATTTTTAAATTTAGATATATTTTTACCCAACTGCGACAGAAGGAGGGTTATGTTTTTCGAGTGTATGTATGTATGTATGTATGTATGTATGAATGTCCATTTCTTTGGCACGTCCTACAGCCCAAACGGCTGGACGGTTTTTGAAATATGAGGTTTCGTTGGATTTGTCTAAATTGTAGTAGTGACATAGGCTATATAAATTTTCAAAGTGGCACCCGCAAATGGCGGAATGAGGGGGGGGGGGAGTTGAGTTTTTTTTCTCACCCTAGCAATATGGGTATCAAATGAAAGCTAGTAAATTGTTTTATTCTTTTTAGTTTATAATAAGAGTATTTTACGCAGTCGGGTTTTTGATTCTTTTAATTAAGCATACTTGTTAGCTGCTTGCATTTATTCTACAGATTAAAAATCTCATATTAAACCATACAAGTTTTATCTAAATAAATAGAAATTGATAATTATCTAAGTATATCAGTTATAAAACCTAGCCAGGCGCGAGTCGTTATCACACACGCGTTCGTTCAAATATCTAATCTATAACTAATAACAATATTTAGACCCAGTTTCACCACTTGCTATTAAGTTCCGGCTAACCTAACTGCCACTTTTTTGACAGGTAATTGTATGGGTTATCTGTCAAAATAAGTGGTGAAACTGGCTCTTAGGTAAGTAAATTATATTTTAAATGTTTATGTTGTTCTAGGTTAAGGTTTAACCTAAAATACCTACTATTTCTATGGTCTTCAAAATTCTATTGAGGTTATAACCTTAAATGCACCGATCAATCTCCTTCGTATCTTTTCCATTCTACGTGACATTGGCGAAGTCATCTGTGCTATCTTGGCACTAGTGAAAGCCGTTAATCCTAATTTATAATAATGATGTAATCTTTCACAATACATATTTTTAACATATAGTTCAAAAAGCCAAAATATACTTTTTTAATTTGTCGTTATAACGCCCATAGAGTAATTCGAAAATTTCTTCTGATAGACGTAATGACGGAGTCATAGTAATAAGGTATCTTTGACAATCAACATTTTATGTACGGACTACTAATAACCATTTCTAATATTTATATTGTTCAAAGTCACAAAATAAAAAAAGATAAAGGATAATGAAGATAAGTGTGATGTTTGTGATAGCAAAGCATCCAGCCTGAAGGCTCAGCTGTAAACCAAATAAGCTTATTTTTAATTCCACACATACCTTGCTCCAGATGAGGTTTTGAAAAGGTTTAGGTCCCACTTATACTTTCAACAATCTCCTTTAATATTATAAAAATAATATTTAGACATAACCTAAATATAATTACATGTAATTAATGAGCAATCATTGACACATTTTTATTGTAAGCTATATTTAAAAAATAATTAATATTCTTGAAATCATATAATTTTGTAAATTATAAGAAAGACCAAATGACTGTTTTATCTAATAACATAATTTTAATCAGGCTCGCGCTTCGCAGGGGTACAATTTCGTTATTAAAATTAGACAAAAGCAAAAAAAAGGGAAAGCGAATTAAAATTAAAATTTATGTCTCGTTTTCCGTTCTAAAACATGTGACGACAGAATTGTTAAATCGAGCATCTAGGCTGACGGAAATTGCTAAACTTTCTTTCATATCTTTGAAATTTAGATGCTTAAAATATACATTTTCAGACATATGTTTACTGATGCTTATGAGCACTACCTATTATCCGGCTAACGAAAGTTCCTTTGCTGTCAGAGGTCATAGATTTAACATCCGCTCGGAGCGAATAAGCAGAAAGTTATCTTTGTCTATTGTTATCGTAAACATCTGATAATAATTGTTCCTTTTGTTTGACAAATTATTCTAATGTACAGAGTTTTTATATACCCTCTTGAATTGTGAGGTTCAGATGGTAATCGCTCTGCATAAAAATGGGTAACCTATGACGTTTAATCACTTTACTACATATTATAAAACAAAAACCTCCACTGCATCTGTCGGTCTGTTTGCAATAAAAGCAATAGCTACTGCACAGATTTTCATGCGATTTTTATCAATAGATAGATTGATTCATGAGGAATGTTAAGGTACACAAACCCCGGGCGCAGCTGGGGCGGGACGCTAGTCTCAAATATAAAGATGATTGAAAAGTCTGAAAAATTTTAGTTACAAAAATATGGGTTTACTATTTCGATAAATTTGCTTAACAATGTTTTACTCTATGTATAAATTTTTATTTTACATTAAAATGTCGAATCTCAATATCGTAAAAGATGATAAAAACATGAAAGTCAAATTTAAGTGAATTTGAATTTCATATTTTGGATAGAATAGTGTTGTTACATATTTCAATGTCTAAAAACTACTAGGAGTTGAAATACTTCATAATATCTTATAATCACAGATTACCTTCTAATATATAATAATATATATATATCGCATTAAAGGTACTCTATGTCCGCAACGCATTAGCACAATTATACAACTCTACGCTCGGGTTGTTCTCTTTAGTATCGCACAGATAATAGACCTGGGGGGCTTACCACAATCTTTAACAAAGTAAGCTTATTACGGTCGCGTTTTAATTCCGGCGTATTGTAATAATACTCAAATTCGTACTACGATCTTAACCGAGCATGATTGTTTCATTATTGCTGCGTGATGTGAAAGAACGAATGATTTGTCTATAACTTATTTAGAGGGACGAAAATAGCGTTATTTATTGTATAGCGTTATCCCTTTCTCCCTTCGGAACAAATCGTATTATCGAATTTTAACGATTAGACATCATTACTTAGCGCATGACGTACCTATAGTAACGTATAAACAATTATATTAATATTAAACATTAAAAAGTTTATATTTACGATTATTACGAGTTATTCGGGAATTATGGAACCAAGGTATGATAAAATTAGTACTTTACATATATAAAAGTATTTCTTTACATTGTTGATATTTTGTAACTATAGGTTGTAATGTTTTGTTATCTACAGCCGTAGAAGTAACAGAGTTAGTTACCAACAATAAGAAATGCTTTGGGAGTTTCTTAAAAGAAACAGCGATATAGTTTCCTCATATAATCGCTCTTTACAAGCCAAGGAAAACTCTAAGAGGAAATGGAGAGAAATTACAGAAACTCTCAACTCGCAAGGGCGTGGTGCTCATAAAAATTAGAAAGGCTGGTCAAAAGTAAGTACCTATTTTTTAAAAGAATTAAATTAAAGAAGTTTAATTATTAATAATTAATAAGTTTAATTATTAATCTCCAACTGTTGTTCTTAAAAGTACATTAAATAATACCATATTATCTTTTTAGTACTGGGTAGATTATAAAGGCAAGTTGAAACTTAACTATAGTTAATTTTTTTATTCAATTTAAGGTAAAATAAAAAAATAGATAAAATATGAATAATATTATATTATATAATTTTCTCAAAATTATTTATTTTTCAGGATTCTAAGTTGTGCCTTTCCCAGAGCTGCTGAACCAGGAAATTCCGAGTAATTATGCCCTGCTGCAGCGGCATGTTACTCCTGTGGGGCTGCTCACTCAGTGCATTATTTACACGCAGCTGGGATTCTTCCGATACATCTTCATCACTCAGTTGTTGCACAGGAGTTTTTGCCATATTACAAATATTGTGTAGTATACACACACAAAAGCATTTATAATAGAACCTGCTACTTGTGGTGAATAATGTAATACTCTGTGAACAAGCAAGCAGCGAAAACGTGCCTTAAGCAGGCCTATAATATTTCTTGCTCTGACATGCAAATTTGTGTAGTGCTCCTCTGATGAACCTGGTGCTGCCTCCAGTATAGGTATCATCATGGTCTTCCTCAATGGATATCCAGAATCACCTAATGATAAAAAATTTATTAAATATATTGAGATGGTAAAAGGTGCTGTTTAGAAATTTTTTAATTGATATACATACATAATTTAGATTGAGATACTTATTTTTAAGTGATCTGTCAAAAAACATTAAGTAGTAGTAATTGTTTATGTATAGCTTTAAGTGTATTGTATATGCTGAACATATATATGTATGTATCTTATACTAAAGACATAAAATTTTACTTTTTTTTAAGGTATAACTTATGTTATTATATTTTAAATGTTTAATTAAAAAAAAACTAATTGCAATCATTTGCCTGTCTTATTACCAGTATGTCCTATATAGACTAGGTTTGTCTGGAAGAAATCACTATCAGCGATAAGACCGCCTTTGCACTCTATTGACATCTATATTGTATATTTTTCTTTGTATCTTTTTTTTATATTTTACTTAAGTGTGCAATAAAGTATCTAAATAAATAAATAATGTTTTAATTGATATTATTAATATATATACCAAGAAACCAAATAGAGTCTGAATTTCTGAGTTCTTCTAAATGAGTTCTTAGTGGATGATTGGTCCATATGAAAGAGTCGATGACTCGCACCACCATGACTAGCATCTACACCTATAATTTGCATTTCAGCATCACAAATCTGCAAAAATAAATAAGGTTATTTATTTAAAATTATATTTTTAGGTAGTAATAATAATTATATTTAAATTTTTTTTTCATTCATGTAAGTATTACAAAATAAATATGCTAAATATTTTTATGTTGATTAAATAGTACTCACCAATTGAACATTCAAGGAGTGATAATGCTTCCTGCTATAGAATCGCTCTTCATTTTGTGCAGGGCGAACTATTGCCACTTGGGTGCAATCAATGCAACCTAGCATGCCAGTGTATGTGAAATTTTGTATAAAATCTGTAAAAATCATAATACACTCCTATTAAACGTTATTTTTTAATAAAAATAATTACACTTTATCTGGCCACTTTGTTGTTACCTATTTTCTGATAAATTGATGTGGGGATCGCATTTCACACATATATACTATATTATATCCATTTTTCACCCCACATCCATTTTATTTCATTTGTACTATTAAAATAAATACTTACTCTGCTTTAACTCTGTTTCGCTCTTCACCAGTCATGGGAAATTTTATATATTTTTGGCGCATTTGCTGGGTATTAAGGCACTTGGTAACCTGCGCAATTACAGAGGAGACAGTCTGTTGAGCCATAAAATGACCCTCATTATTACCTATAAGACATTGGTATGATCCAGTTGCATAGAAGGATAATGCGATTAATATCTAAAAAAAAATTATTAAATATGTATTTTGTACTCATAGATGAATAGGTATTGATCTTATTCAATTTGTATTGAAGTAGCAATTTATTTTTCTATTAAATTAGTAAATAGCTACAAAATTTACTATAATTTAATACAATATTATAATTGTCTATTACTTGTTTAACTAGAAATATACGTAATTATATAAGTAAACAAATAAATCACGAGATGAAACATTTAATTTAATTTTTACTTATTAGGATAGGTATTACAAAAAGTGAGTACCTTCGTCTCTATGGACAAATCTGTGGATTTTTTTGTATCCTTCATCAGAGGTCTCAACTCATCGCATAGCTTACGTACTAAAGGTTTAGTAAGGCGATATCGTTTTACAAATTCTGCTTCACTTAAGTAAAACGGATTGCAATCCCTTCGCAACATCATGCGACGCCGTTTTTGTCTATTTTTTAATCTCGAATCACACGCATCAGCTTCCAAGAACTCAAAAATTTCGTAGGCGTTCATCTAAAATAATATTGAAAATTATTTTTTCAGGCACTAAATCACCAGTAATACAACTTTTTCGATATTACACTTACTTTATATGGTAAAAATATGTTTTTTTATGAAATATTCCACAAATCAATTATAAATCCGTCGCACGTTAGTAACTTTTTTAAGATTACTAAATTTGACAGAAAGTAATAATGCTAACTGTCAACAAAAGGCGTTGTGGTACCAAATAAGCGCGGATTGAACGAACAATATGAGATGACGTCACCAAAATCGCTCGGAAAGTATGATCGTTTTCAAGCTTATAGTAAGATTGTTTTAAGTACGTTGTGGTATGAAAATTCAATGTATGAATGTATTAATAATGCTATAAGAGATTGTGGTAAGCCCCCTGTAGTCAGTTTTGAATTTAATATTAAAAAAAAAATCGTTTGACCCAGAAAGCTTAATTTGTAGTGTGTGTATGTAAGCCTCCCGGTTACATATATAAATTGTGGTAGTCAAATAAAAAGGATTAATAAACGAACTTTGGAGCAAACAAAACGTCTCATTTAAATCACACATTACATGGCGACCCTGCCAGGCGGTGCGCGTGCTGGCGCTATACAATACACGCGCACCTCACCACCGTCCGCCACCACACTTTGGAGCAAACAAGACGTCTACATTTAAATCACACATTACAAATTATCAGCATCAATAATGTCCTTTTGTGCAATTAAGTATTGTGAAGAATCAACTAGTAATTCTAATTAATAAGGAAAATTGCGTGTCATCAGTAAATAAAATAAAATTCATTTGAATATTCTAGAATAGTGAAATTTTAGATTGTTTGATTCTTGGCGTACTTTGAACAGTCTCTTCACTTTTGAAAGATAGGCTTAACATTAATTGAAGAGTATCAATGTTATAACTAATATTTAAAGTAATATTAAATTAATTCAAAATTGTGTACAAGCGTTTGAAGGAAGGTGATAATTCATTTTCTATAAAGTAAAAAGTATTTATATTTGTTTCATCTAATCATTTGTATTGTATCAGCTTGTAAACAACCCAAGCTCTTTTCCATATAGAAGAAGGGTTAGAAATTAATCCACCACTCTGCTCCACTGCGGGTTGGCTGATAATTTCCCTACCATGAGTATCGATCGTTATCAGGTGTCTATGATAACAACCGGGACCGACGGCTTTACGTGCTCTCCGATGCACGGTGGGGAGACCCACAAGGACATACACCCAGATCTGAAACAAATATTTTTACAAATACAAATATCTGTCCCGAGTGGGAATCAAACACGCGACCGTCGGCTCGCGGCGTTAAGGTAACTACTCGCACCACTACACCAGAACGATTGTCATACCAGAACTGTCGTGTTCATCTAATCATTTATTTATCACTATAACTCTCTAAGCATGAATCAGTGAAATTTCATTAATTACTTCAGTGAAACTATATTCACTAAAGTAATTAATGAAGTGAAGCTATATTACATATCAGTGAATTTCAATAACAAGTTAGTGAATACGCATTTATTCACACATATGTACACATATTCATCATGATCAAATCAGTGGACTCTGATATTCACATATTCATATTATATTAGATACAAAATTAAAGTTACCTAAAAATATGAATTATATTTCGAAAATAAAAAATATTTAATTATAATTCAAAAGGTGAATAAATAATTAATTATTTACCTATGCTAAAATATATAACTTTAAAAAGTTTGTTTTAAGCGTTTCATCACAAATGTCGAAATTTATTTTTCCTCTCACATCACTATGATGAATATTCGAAAGAACGCGTATTTATTAAACTACCCAATCACGTCACACGTTACGTTTCTCGCGCACCCTTCACATTTCACCAACTTTAGCAAATTTGAAATTAAACAAAATTTTTTACATGCGGAATCTATTGGAGGTGTTCTGTGATTTCTATTTTCATTTTTTTTTTAAACAGCCAATAAACGAGCAAGCAGGAATCCATCTCTAATAAAATATTAAAAGTACAAGAGAAATCGCAAATGTCATTCTTAGTAAACGGTATATGCAGTAAGAGGAATTGGAAAAAGGCAGGCTCTTACCAATTTTACTCTGATCGAAGTAGCCGAAGCTAAACCAATTACCTACAAATCCATCAACCGTCAACCTACCACACTAAAAATAATATATTATGTCACTAGTATTTTTTTAATTATTATTTATCAATAACTAAAACTTGGACCGATTTTCTTGAATGGATATTTGATACAAGTATCAATAATAACGTAATAATAAAAATATTTATCATATCATGTCAAAGATATTAATTTTGAAAATTCCTTCTAGCCATTGACATATAAAAGCGATAAGCCAGTCGATATAAATGCGGCTGAATTTTAAGCAATTAAGCCAATTTAACAGGAATTCAGATTGTCACATGGTACGATAAAACCCTTCAATTATATTATTATTATTACTGTATCTATCCAAATATAAAGCTTAGTAGATCGATCAATACTCTAATACACCAGGGGAAAGAACACGTGAATCAATATCAGACAGTTTTGGCGTCAAGTTATATGCAAAATGTTTCTCGTAACCGCCGGCGAAAGAAAATCTTGTGAGGAACCTGCATGTTTTGAATGAAACTCAGAGATATATTCGCCAACCCGAGGTGGAGCCTTATTACTGACTAGCGGCCCGCCCCGGCTTCGCACGGGTCTTTAACTAAAATTTTAAAAATTATACATTTATATTTTTTATCACCTACACCTGCGTCGATACTGGAAAATATTTTATAATAGACGGATTGAGTGACAGATTTATTATATCTATATACATACATACATACATACTTATATATGTATGTAGATAGTACGGATGTAACATTTGAACTGTTTTTTTTTTTATTAATTATTTTCTCATTGATGAATACCATATTTTAATAAGTATTATTCCCGACGAAGACAAACCCAAAAACACAAAAATCATAAAAATCGTTCCACTCGTTCTCGAGTTATAAACGGTGTAACTAACACGACTTTATATATATATATATATATATATATATATATATATATATATATATATATATATATATATATATATACATATATCTGCGCCATCTATCGTATAATTGTAGAATATCGTTTTTATATTTAGTGACATTTAACATAATTAATATTTAACATAATAGTATATTAATTGAAAATGATGTTTATCTAAAATATTAAAACGATTTCTATTCCTATCCGACATATTTAGTAAACTTTTAAGTTTAACAAAATAATAACTCAAATATAAGTTTTGTGAGTTTTAAAGATTCCTTAGACCAGATGGCGTTGGCGGCGTAGGTACCTATTTCTATTTTCTTAAATATTTATTTTTAAATTTAATTACAATGAAACAAAAACTAAATTATACTGTGAGTTATTTCTAATTTTTATGTATTAAAGTTATCAACATTGGTTTTGTACTTTTTACGTGATACGTGATCAGAGAAAAACACGATAAGAGATGGCGCTGATACAAAAAAATACGCGCTATTGAAATTTATTCTTGATGATATATAGTGTATTAATAAAACGGAAGTTTTAACAGATTTATTATTTGTATAGATTAGGTTCCAGCGCTCCACAGACATGAGAGAGAAGAGACCGCAAATAAAAACAAGTTACTTCAATGCTGTATTATACTGTTGTCCTTTGTATGTAACGACTTGATATAGTTCTTTCATAGATAACGACTTAGAAAACTAGTAGGTAAGTTCTCATAAGATTTTATGTTTTCAGGACCATTACCTGTTAATTTACTCGTATAAAAATACTATTATTTTATAATGTCATCTCAATGATTTTTTAATTTTTTCTATGAATATTTGTACCGATTTTGTTATATGAGTATTTGAGTATTATGATTTATATAAAATTAAAATAAGTAGGTATAAAGTGAGAAAATGCTATATTTATAGCACATTTTTTTTTTAAATGAAAAGGTGTACTATAAAAAGGTTTATTTAATACATACACAGAAAATAATAATTACATTAACTTTAAAATGATAAAGAAGTTATTTTAATATGATTTTCTCAAAAATCTTACTCACGGGTGGCAAGATTGAAATAGTTCTATCATTACTGCGATGTCTTATATCTTATATCTTTAAACGAGCAATTCTTGTATATATATAATCGGAATCTCGGAAACGGCTCCAACGATTTTCATGAAATTTAGTATGCAGGGGGTTTCGGGGGCGATAAATCGATCTAGCTAGGATTTATTTTTAGAAAATGTCGTTTTATCCCATTTTTCAGGCATTTAAAAAATATCGTTAGAATACGAAGGTAAATTTCGCTGTTATTGATAAGTTTATAATAGCTCCCATGTGAACCGGGCGGATTCGAAATAAGAAGACCCCCAGGTTCGAATCCCGATGTCTCCAGGATTTTTTTTTCTTTTTTTTTAAAGTTCCTTCTTTTGTGAGAAAAACTATTATTGAGAGGCCTTTACTAACTGGATGACCGAGCTTTGCTCGGTATTTTATTTTTTTATTTTTTGTAATTCGTGTTTTTTGTAAACTATATTTACATACGAATTATGAACTGATGATATATGAATAATATTTTTCGATCTTACCGAAATAATAATAAAAAATATGAACTGGTTATTTAAATAAAAAATCACGAGTACAATTAAAAACTGTTAGAATATTTTTAGAATACGAAGGTAAATTTCGGCATAATCTACAAGATTATAATAACTTAGGTGGGAAATCAGTATATCTGGGTTCGAATCCCGATGCCTCAAGTCCCACTTTTTTTTTTGCTTTTTTTTTTTCAGGTCCCCTTTTTTGTAAAAAAAAAAGAACTATTATTGAGAGCCCTGTACTACCTGGATTTCCGAGTTTTGCTCGGTATTTTTTTTTTTTTTTTTTGTGAATCGTTCTTTTTTTTTGGAAATTATATTTAGATACGATAGAACTGATGAAATATGAATAATATTTTTCGGATAATATTATCCGAAATAATATTTCGGATTACTACTACGGACACAAAATACTATATATAATAATATAGTATTTTGTGTCACAAGGGGATGAAAGTACTATTTTTTTGACCCTCATATGAAATTGCCGAGCCGAAGGCGAGGGTAGCAAACATACGGGAATGGATGTAGTCTTTATTAGTACTTTCGTCCCAAGTTGTACATACTTTTTTTTTTCTACCTAGGACGAAAATTCAGGTTTTGTCCCTGTGAAGCGGGGACAGAAAGTGTCACTTTTGTCCCGTTTCACAGGGACTAAAATCGAACTTTCGGAATAGGTAGAAAAAAAAAGATATAAACTAATTATTTAAATAAGAATCACGAGAGCAATTAAAAACTGCTAGAATATAATTAGAATAAGAAAGTAAATTTTGCCACCATCTATAAATTTATAATAGCTCAGGTGGGAAATCGGGCGGTCTCGAAAACGGAAGATTTTTCCTTTTTTTTTTCAAGTTCCTTTTTTGGTGAGAAAAAATATTATAAGGATCTCTTTTTATTTTTTTATTTATATAACAAGTGACTATTGTTTTATTATTATATCGGTAAGATTGAAAATATTATTCATATATTATCACTATGTAATTTGTGTCTAACAATAAATATAGTTTAACCGAGCAAAGCTCGGTCATCCAGGTACTTATATTTATCGGTGGGAGGGATGCGCTGTGCCGCGCTCCAGGCTGCATGGCTACCACCATCTTACTTGCTTTGCTGTGTTTCGGAGAGAAGGGCAAGACAGGCAGTGTAATTGCTGGCACCGAGACTTTAACACCTTATGTCTCTGGATAGGCAACACATAGATGAGTTGCCTGGGCTAGTTCCAGGTAAACTGGTTTATGTTCATGGGCGACGTCAACCACTTACAATCAGGAGGAACGTCTGCCAGTTTGCCGATCGAACAATTTTTTTTTTTTTTAGTTGTTAAAACCTTACCATATTTTAATGAATTCGGGAATGAATTAACTTCCAGAAAATTGGTAAAGATTAGAGTCAAATATGGATTTATATCATAAATGAGACTACTCATTAATTGAACTGAAATGCGCAATAGATCATATTTATATTTTTTCTTTTTCATATTAAGACTTTAAGATTTAAATAATTTTATCATATTTATTAAAATGAAAAATCACCATTACATTTACGAACATCTAAGAAGTTTTGAAGCATTTTGTTGGATGATTTAAGTTGACAAGCTATCTTAATGGCTATTTAATCAAAAAAACGTTTCAAAGACATTCTATTTTTAAATTTATGTATGTTAAAACTTAATTGACAAATTTTATTTGTTATGTCTTCAACAGACACTACTTATAATATTCCACGTACCCCTGATGTTATCATCGGAATTAATAATTTTATCTTTAATATTATTTGATTTAGCAACCATGCAAAAGCTTTAAAAGTTATTTTATTATAATTAAATACGTAGGTCATTCGATAAGTTTTGAGACAAGAAAAAATTATAGAAGATATTAACAATATTCATTTTACATTTTTTCGAAATACTCTCCATCATTTTCTATGCAAGTTTCCAATCTTAAAATACTTTCGCCAGTCTTGATTCGATAGGTCCAAAATTGCGACTTCGTAGGCGGCCACGGCCTCTTCAGCACACGAAAAAAAATCCTTTTTATTTTTTCCTTGATTATCGGGAACAAAAAGAAATCACAGGGAGCTAAATCAGGACTGTACAGTGGATAGGGCAAGGTTTGAACACCGGGTTCCTCAAGAAACGCCTTTTTTCTGAGGGACGTATGTGACGAAGTGCTGTCGTGATGCAGCATGATTCCCCGAAGCCCAGTCCTTGGTCTCCTCTCTCGCAGAATTTGGAAAACTGTCGGCAATGCTACTGTTGTATACTATTCCGAGTTAACAGATCTATAATTTTCTAGCAATGACGTGTCGACATATTATGCTCGCTTCAAGAAAAAAAAGATTTTTAAATTGTTTGATTCATTAATTATTATTTTTAATTATCCTTTATACACGTTTTCATCAATCATAATAAATGTAACAATTTCATTAAAATTATTCATGTCATACTTGTCGAATCAAAAATATAATGGTTTACGATTTTCTCTGATTTTTTTACAACCTTTATTGGTTTGATTATAGATAAAAAGTCGTCCGCAATACTCTGCTATGCTACGCTCTGCAACTCGGACTGAGTGAGCATGATGGCAAAGTGATTCATTCAACTGTTTCAGAAGAGTTTCAAATCTCCTAGTTAAAAAAAAAATAAGGATACAAGAACTTTCGAGAAACGCTTTACTATAGTGTTTAGTGTTACCCTCAGTTGTGTAACCCACCGTTGTGTACATGCCCTTAGTGTTTACATTTACACCACGGCACAGCCTCCGATAGCTGTTCACTGCTTAAGTATTGAGAGCCTTTGAATGTTTAATGGCATCGGGTATTTTTAGATCATGATTATTTTTAAAATTTAGAAAGCAGAAATAGAGTACGAATTTATATAGATAAATACAACATGAAAGGGATGAAAAATGTATCTATTTTTCTAACGTTTATTGTCAATTGTTAGTAATCAACTGTACAAATATCTTTATTTTTTATATCTTAAGTTGTCCGCGTTAGAATGTCGAATACAAGTATATTCAGTAATGTTGATAAAACGTTCTGAAAATTCAGAAACAGAAAGAATTTCCAATATGCAAATATATTGGAACGTGACAAAACAAACCATGCTAAAATATAAAATTTTTACCTCTAAGAAAACTAATATATATAAGTATGTAACTAGGTCGTGTCAGTAGCAAAAATTTCTCTCTAAAATACTCTTCTTGTTAGTTTTGTTAGGACTAGTTTCTGCTCGCGACTTCATCAGCATTCTGACTTGAATTTGCTTATCTCTGAAAATTTAATATTTAAATACTACGAACTTTGAATTTTTAAAATTGTATAACAAGAGATATTACCTTTATACGAATGAACGTAAAAAGGTGGACTGTTAGGATCCTATGTGTTTTTCGGTATATATACTATGTCATACATAACTCGACTTTAAAAATTAAAGCAGATAGATAGACGGAGTTACAATAATTAATTTTTCATTTTTAACAAAACTTACAATCAGTATTTTAAAACTCTGTTCTACATTAAGTATATATTTTACCAACAACAAAAAAGAGATAAGTCTAAGATTCAAAATTTACACGACGATGGTCTAGAAACCAGAACAGAATTAATGCAAAACTAAATAAATTTAATACAACAAAAGGGTCTGATAGTGTAAACAAGACTTTCAACGCTACATTCCCAAGACTATACTTATTGTTTCAGCTTCCTCAGACGTTTAAGTACTGTGCTACGATACAGTACAAATGGGTGTACCTTGGGGTATTGTTACTGTAAAACCGATTCCATTTGCACTACAAACTGGTATCCGATATTAGTTACCTGTCGCTATTAGACATTTTAAAATGTACAAGAATGAGAATAAAAATTATTATCATAAAAATGTTTCGAAATAATTTGTTTGGACGAACGATTTTATTTATATTGAAAATCGATTGATTTGTAAATAAAAAAACATTTTATTTTTGGGTCGTATTTTATAGCATATAAACATTTATAAACAAGCTTTTAAATACAATAGAATATTTTCGAATTAATTCAAATGAACAACAATTTACATCACTTTAATTTTGGTTATACGAGTAGGTTAATGACACCGGTGGGATACACCTAATATATTTTATGAGGTATGACTCATAGATATTGTTATGTTACTCTTGTTGAAATAAAAATTATACTGAACTGAAACAGCCTGTAACTGTCCTACTGTTGGGCAAAGGTATCTCCATATAGGAAGAAGAGTTGGAGCTCAGTCCACCACGCTGCTCTATTCCAGGTTGGCGGATAATTTTCCCTTAATAAGTAACGATTGTTATCAGGTATCTATGATAACAACCGGGACCGATGGCTTTACATGCTCTCCGAGGCACAGTGGAGAATGTGCATGTGTGGAGGCGCACATGCTCCACAAGGACATACACCCAGACCAGGAACAAATATTTGTATTAATAAAAATATCTGCCCTAATTGGGAATCAAAGCCACGACCACCGCCTTTAAGGCGACTAATCTTACTACACCAGAACGATTGGCCAAAATATATAATATATATATTGGCAGCATATTATATATAGGCTGTGAAATACAGCAATAATTTTCACAGTTCAATAAAATTTCATTAGACTTTTTTGTAATCAACGGTATCGATTTCCGGTTAAAAAAATTATTTTGCATAAATCCTGATGCTGAATTAAATATTTTGACTCTGACTTTGACTTTGATCCTATACGACAGTAACATTTTAATTAGGCTTTTCTTTAGTTACTTTTCAATACCGACAATGACAATGACAATTTACTATACCGTATATTTTCTATATACACGTTGAGTTGTGATTTATTTATTTATTCTGCTTAAAATTTTTAAAATTGTGTTGTTTATTTATACAAAGATAGGTAACGTATACATAACGTAGCAGGGGTGTATAGAAACAATAAATTCCAATATAGATAAGTGCATAAAATTGACCGAGTAAACATGTATTATTATGTTAATTAAAAATTAAAAAGAAAATATGAGTAGAAACGAAAACTTGTACTGTTGTATATTTCTATAATAAAAATAATAAAAAAAACTTTTGTTAAATCAAAGCGAGTAACTAGTAATAATTGTATTTATACATTGATGATACTATAAATTAAGGTAAAAAATACGCATTACGTTAAAACAGCAAAAGAATCATTGGCAGACTTTCCTCTAAGAGGAGAGACATACTAGAAAATTCTAGAAACATAATTTTATTTTTTACCTACCAACTATTAAATAGAAAGTATCGCAAAAAACTGTTAATATACAATTACGTTAAAATAACAGTTAAAGAATAAAATAAACGAATATTCGAAGCTATAGTCAAGTTTTTTCAGATAAGAGCAACACACGCGAATATATGTTATTATGTGTTATTTTGTATTAGCGTTTGTATAGCTTTTCTATTTAAGCATGAAGAAATTAAAATTAGATTATAGATTATATTAAAGAATAAAATTTATCGATTTGACACAAATTTTTATTTTAATACAAAATACACACCCTCGGTACGATATGGAATGAGGTTATATGCTCGTTCTAAATAATGTCATTTATTATTAAAAATGAGATAGTTTTTATGTCACGATATAGTCACTAAAATAGTTAATTCAGCTAGCAAAGTATGTGACAAGAATTTTACTCATTAAATACCTGTCGAACGCCTTTTGTTTTATATATATAATAGCAACACCTCTGCTCGCGTCCTAGATGCGTATTGTATGCCAGATTGTAAGAGCCTCTTCATTAGTAGAAAACTTTCATAGCTTTTTTGTTTTCTTTATAATGTTTGAAATGCAATTAAAGCGCTATTGATAAAAAAATATGAAAGAAATAACCTGCATTTTAAATTTATGACTACAGATAAAAAATAATTTATTATAACATTTAACATACATACTTTTTTTGCTCAATAAAAAGAGACCTTTGCATCGCATTAGACAAAACGTTACCTGCCCAGTATTCAGTAGAATAAATAATAGTAATTAATTCGAATCAAGATATAGATCTGTGATTGATCAGTAATTTAATGATGGTTATTTTAACAAATATAATTATTACATTATAATATTATATTATAATCATTACATCACATTGATGTATTGGTATCTTTAAGGTATCGTAATTTAGATTTTAAGATAACCACATGTATAATTATAAAAAAATTATAACCAATAAAACTTGCTGATCGTTCATTTAAATATTAGAATTGAGCCTTAGTACTCTATTATAAAATCATCTTGTTAATTAGCAAGACTTTATTAAGGAAAGTATAATCTAGTTACCTTAAAATATTAATTCGCAAAACTATATTCAAGTTTCTATTGTTTTTATTAAGTCTTTAGACTTAAATACGATTTTAAGGCACTTGCTTCATTAAGTACAACTCAAACTTCATTTCTCTTTGAAAATCCTTTTGAAACGTTGGTAAAACCGGTCGCTTAGCGAGTCAATAGACTATTACGTCGTACGGAATGAATTAATTATCAAATATCGTGGGAAGAGATTTTATAAGCGAATAATTTGTAACGGAATTCTCTAATTGTTATAATAAGCTAACTAGTGTAATTTTAGAACACCAATTTTATAAATTAATAACGAAAAACAACTCGTAGTCTCTACTGGTAATAATAGAGCTGGTGGCCAGAGAATCAGAATTGCGATTCAAAGGGAAAATCCTGCCAGTAATATTGGCACCATTCTACGTGGACATGATATATACCACAATTTCCTGTAAATAATTAGTGTTAAGTTTTGCTTTGTAAATATGTATAATATAAGAGCATAATAATTGAGGTAGAGCTATTTGGCAAATATCGCACACACTGTAGATGAAAACTCTCTATCTTCTTTTAAAGACAAGTCGATACAACGTCTGACAGGTTAGCAAGTTTAAGTTGGCACCCGATAATTATCGATAATTTTCATTCGATAATTATCGATAACTGTTGCCAACTATCGATAATTTTCATCCAATAATTATCGATAACTGTTCATTCGATAATTATCGATAACACGATACGTTAATCGATAGTAAAATTATCGATATTTTTTTTCCACTGATGATGAACATCCCTACTACAAAATGGCGGCGTCGCGTACGCACATACGCATCCCTCTTCCCGAACCTTTACGCAATGCCAATATCATAAGTTCCTGCGCTCGTGTTATTTAAATTGTGAAACGTACTTTTCGAATGATAGGTATATTTCTAGTGAAATGTTCTTAAATTTATAAAATTTTACCTTTCAACAATAAACACTAGCTAAAAACTATAACTTCAGTTACTTCCAATGCATGAATCTAATAAACAAATAATTTTGGAACAATATAATTTATGCCCAGTTAAGAAGAAGCCCAAGGTAAGAAATTTATGGGCACTTATTAGGAATTAATCCAATCTGCCCAAAATGCCGGGCAGAATGCCCATCTCTAGTCCTGAGTTAGGCTACCTCACTATGTTTCTCCTTCACTGCCGAGCGCGTGATAAATTTCAAACAAACGCAACAATTATAAATTTAGCATTGCTATCCTAGGCTGCCTGGAAAAGATTACTCTTTAGCGATAAAGCTGCCTTTTGTTACTTATTTCCTATTTTTTTTCTTTTTTTTTTTTGTGTACAATAAAGAGCACTAACTCACGTTCCATACTAATAAAATAGAATTTATGATTAAATGAGCTACGCACACAAAGTTATAAATAATACTTTATTTATAGAAATTAAAAGAAATTACGAGTGTTGTCTTATATTTAGGAAAGAATATATCAAAATAAAATATTAAAATAGGACTTTAAAAATTAAACGTCGGTAAAGTTTGAAAAGGAACAATCTGTGACCTAATGCTAACTTTGCGCAACATGTCAGTTTGTTTGAAAATTGCACGCTTTCGAAACAAACTTCTATATCATTTTGATAAACAAAGCTACATACTAACTTTGCAGAAATATAATTTCTCATTGTCACTATGAACGAATATGACAGATTCATAAATTGTATAAGTACCTATTTCAACTTCAATTGTGTTATTTGGATATCATTAAAACATTGCTACAAAACATTGCAGAGTATTTTTATTTTAGTTCTTCTAATTTATGTTTCAATTGATTGCATAATAAGTTCTTATTGCGTATTAAAAAAGTCAATCTAATGTATTTGAATAAGATAAAATGTTCTTTCTTTCCTTTCGTATATTAACAAATAAAAATCCTTGATTATATATAGTTTAATCTATTCATTTATGTAAGAGTGTTGTTTGTGGTTATTTTCCACGCCTTTTAATTTAAAAAAAAAAAAAAAAAAAAAAAAAAAACTTGTTCGATAACTGCTGCCACGCGTTCGCTTCGTTTATGGACGAAAGGAATATTTTGTTGACTTTCTGCATATTGGTAAAGTACTTGACTTGTTTTATAATTGTTTGATAACCAACATTGCAGCCGAATTTATTTATTGAAAGCCAAATCTATGTATTTGTTTTCTTTTTTTTTTTTTTTTGAATGATTGAATATTAAAAAAAGGCTAACGAATAATTATATGCCACATTTTTGAAAATAAGCCATACTTTCGTGTTACAATAATATATTTCACATATTCAATAAACAAGGTTATGACGTATATAACATACGTACGTATACATCAAACATTTAACTGTATAATATTTATTAGTCCTCGACTGAAATTAGAATAACCCGACTATCCAACCATCAGTAACTTTTTTTTGAGGGGGTAGTCTCTAATAATATACTATTATAATAATTAGACTTAGAACATTTGCTGGGTAAAAACGCCTGTATGTAACAATCGAATATATGAAAAAAAAAGGTATAGGCGCATGTAAGCCTGTAGATGTAATAAAAATATATATTACTTATAATAATAATTAGACTTACACTGCAAAAATGTTTCAATGGACTAAAACATATATTCTAAGTTAAACGAAGTAATAATATTACAATATACAAGTACAAAGTAATAAATAAATCTCACATTCTATAAATAGATTATTTGATGTTGATTTGGCTAACGATACAGACCAGTTCCGGACAGTGCAATATTACGTGCACTCCATTCCGTATTGACATCTTGAGCCATTTAACGATGACACTAATATTACCGACATGTCGGTTCAATTCATCGTTGATTTAATGAATCAAAATTTATAAACATGTGTTCATAGAATATAATTTGAGGTGTCAACTGGTATTTTTTTATCCTATGTTATAAATATATTCTATTGGCGTTAAAATCCGAATTTTTAGAAAAAAATATGTATGTTACGTGGGTTATGAACCCAAATTTAGTGACAGCGTGTTTTTAATTAACTCTAGTTTTCATAGTGTACCTTTATGACAGAAAACCGTTCCTTAAATGAAGTTAAAAGTTTTGAAAAAAATATCTTCAGCTAACTTCTTTTCCTTTTTAATATTAATATAAATTTTCATAGTGAACGATATGGTTTCACTAGAAGTCACTGCTTGGGAGAAATCACAGAATTCTATTGGTGAATTCTTATTCGTGATTTATCAAAAGCATTTGAGTGTGTGGAATATGAAACCTTATTACGTTAACGTGAGTATTACGGTGTCAATAGCTCCTGATCTCATTGCTTCATACTGTTTTCTTATATTTACGCGAATTATACTCATTTTAATTAAAAGACTAAAATGGATTTTATCGCGTTTATTGAAAACTTTACAGTGTAACAATTTTTTTTTATTTCCCAACGTTTCGGACCCTTTACAGCGTCCACGGTCTCGGGGACTGAGGTGGTAGGTGTCCGAATAAAGAATCCGAATAAGATTATGGTTATCAAATTTGTAAAATGACGATTCAAAATAGATGATAAAATATATATACCTATACTCGTATTATACTGACAATAAAGTTTTAAAAATTACTATTTTTACCAGTAGGTACTCATTAACTTAATAATTTATAACTACATTTATGAAGTCATCGATCTTTTATATTAAATATTAATAATAATTAATATTATCTTAATAAAAATGTTTTAACTACGTTGTTTTTTTTTTATTTTTCACATACCTTACGCCATTACACAAAGTTACTAATTTGTCAACATGGCTTTGTAACATTTCTTAAAAATCTACAGTTCCAATATTATTATGTTATACTGTTTTGAATATTATACTTACTGACAACTGTTCTGGTTTAGTTGAGCGAGTAGTGACCTTAACGCTAGTGGTTCGATTCCCGCTCGGAGGAGATATTTGTATTTGTACAAATATTTATTTCTCATTTAGGGGTATGACTTTGTAAGTTTCCCAAGAATGTTTCGAAGAACACATAAAGCCGACGGTTCCGGTTGTTACCACAAAAACCCCGATATCGATCGATACTCATTGTAGAGAAATTATTCGCTTACCCAAATTAGATCAAAGTGGTGGGAAAAGCTCCAACACTTTTCCTAAATGAAAAAGAGGCCTTTTCCTACCATTAGGACGTTTACAGGCTGATTTAGAATATGATATTCGAATTAAGGAATTAATATACATTTTATAAATTTTAATTTAATTAAATGCTCTAAAAATTTTGAAATTAAAATTTATTTTAACTAATAATCGATACTTTAACTAGTTTTATCTGAAACTTACAACCTTTTACCATCGCACCCTTCGACCTGATCCTAAGGATTGAATGTCATGCATACTGCCTTAGATGCTTGACGTTTCACAACCGTACCCTGCATCTCGTTCTTTTTGCCTCATGTAAAATATTAAACGATTTTTGTACCCCTGTTTTTCATGTACGCTTCTATATGGGGCACTTTGAAAGTCGAGTTTATAGGTTTCTCACAGATAAGCACTTGACCACTTACCATCAGGGGGACCATTTGATCGTTTGCTTCCCTAATATGTTAAATATAGATGTACAAGTGTTTCACAAAATCTCTAAATGAACAGTAATTGTAAATTAAAGTACACACAAGCATTTCAAGTGTGTATATATGTTATAGTCAAACATCGGAGTTCTAACGTTCCTAGGTTTGACTAGTCAAACCTCAGGTCCAACATAAAGTCTTAAACAGTTCAAATAAACGATGTTTTTCTACCTTTTTTACCATTAACGAATTAATGAAATCGTAATTAAACCAGTGAGTAATTTTCTGTGTAAGCTTATAGCTTCTTTATCCACATTTTCTTGCACGAAATTGTTTGGTTCATTAATATTTCATCTTACACACCCTCAAGCTTAACGTACAAATATGGAATAACAAATGAATTTATCAAAACAATGCAAGAGCTTAAGCTAACATATATAAACATGCTTAAACTTGCCAGTGCACGCAGTACAAATCGACGTTTGACCGAGCCTGCCTTAGTGGCTTCGAGGATCGACTAGGCAAAGCCCGAAACAAATTATTTTACTTTTGACGTTTGACTAAAAAGTTAAGTACTTCTAGGTTTGCCTAAAAATACTTTAGTCAAAGGCTGAAATTAGAATTTGTTACAGGTTTGACGTACATGTAGACAAAAATATTTCAAAGACTAGTATTTTTTTATTCTCGTGAATTGATAATAAAATTTATCAACGGTAGAATGAGAAAAATCAGATTTAAAAAAATGATTTTTTATGTAAACGGATTGTAGACCAATAAAACTTGAGATGAAATAAAAACTGAATTCTCGATTGATGAAAAATTCTTGATGTTATAGGAAATTATTCGAATTATAATTAGAGCACGCAAAAATTATACAATACTATGCTTTAACCTAAAATACTTAGTAAATATATATGTATGCTTATCAAGCATTCCTGATAAACTTTTTCGTTGATACAAATCAATAAGAACTTAATGGGGTCTAGAAAACCCCACTTAGTAACTCATTTAGTTTTCTTCTTTTTTTTAATCGTTATGTTTCGCATTTTTGATAAGGTAATTCTAATAATTGTAACACAGGCATGTAAAAACTAATTTTTAAGTAAAAACGTCTTCGAGCTATAATCCTCATAATATGTATAACTGATAAATAAATAAATATTATAATTCAAGAAGTGAAGATATTAATCAAATTAATTAATTTCTATAAGAAATAGATAAACACAACAACAAACGAATTAACGTTACATAATACCGAAATATAAATAGAAAAGTTGGGAACGTACTTAGTTTTTACAAAACACGCGAGCGAAATTAGAAAAGTTCGAAAGATACTGTAACTTTGGTAACTTCCAACAGTTCGTATGAACTCTTATTTCGTACATGTGGTAAACATTAGAAATTCAGTGTATTTTATGTTTTGTCACAAAATATAAAATAAGCCTCCAAGCTTTACGCGAAACTATGTTTAGCTAATATTTACGCGATACAGTCAGATATAAGGAAATATGTACGAAAAAATCACTGGGCGCGATACTTATCTCGAAATGCCGCTGATTAAAAAAAGCTTAAGATGTAATAATAGGCCAAGAAAGACTCAAGCATATCCACTACTCCTTCCTACCAGGTAGGTTCAAAAAGAGGTTCTTGCATTTTGCGATTCAAGACCGGTAGCGTGGCGTGGCTAATGAAAACTTCCAAATAATTATTTTGCAATATATTTCTATTAACAAGCGTATCTTACGTTGTATATCGAAATATACTGTATCAAAAACGCCTCTACTATTTTCACCAAAAAATAAATAAATAAAATAAAGTCAAATTTTAAATATAGAATAAAACTTTTTGAATTTAGAATTAAACACGTCGATGGAGTTAGCTGAGTTTGAGAGGGAACAATCGGACTGACTACGAACTTGGCTCAACTTTTCAGCTTATTGGGAAACTGCGCGTCTCGAAGTCAACTTCACTTGTATCTCGGATGAGAACGCACTCCGTCGTGAGATTTATTGATAAATGATTACACTGAATATTATAAGAGGTTATGAAAAAAAAAAGGTAACGAAGTGGTTCCGCGGTTTCACTAAATTTTTAGAGTACAGATGTTAATTTTAGGAATATTGATTGCAATTTAAAATCCAATGTCACGGTCACAAGAATTGAATTTTCAATTTAATACACACAAACCTATTGTAACACGTCTGTGTGTGTAGCATTAACAACGACCTAAAATGCCTTCCATTTTAACAGTAATTTTCATGAATGAGCACTAAATATAATACTTCAAATTTCTAGTAATTTCAAAATAAGAATAACAAATGTTCCATTCATAATCAAAATGCAAAAAAAAACAAAACAATTTCATGTCACTAAAGCCGTACGCCTTATGCCTAGTTCGCACTACGCCAGTATTTTAGACGAGTGACTTGTTATTTAGTGGCTAAACTACGCGCTACTGCCCAGAAATCGTTCGGATTACGGTCGAGAACAGTACATAAGTGAGTGGTGCTGTGCAAGATGAACATGCTGCAATGCAATAAAGTGAATAAATTGATTAAGCTAATCGTAACGTCGTAAAGTCATGAAATAGTTTTTCTTTATTGCACTTAAGAAGTATATAACAGTAATTAGTATGAAAAGTTGTTTACAAAGGTGTAATTAATAAAAATAAGCTATGGGTACGAAAATAGATCGATAGACGAGATAAACTAGGAGCTACTAATTGTCTTATCAAGGAATTAGCATTGGAAGATCCCAAAAAATATTTCGATAGTTTAAGAACATCGAAAGTTATGTGAATTTTCTGTTAATGAAAATACACTCTCAAAATTTAGCGTAAAGATAACCTTTTAAAAAATGCGATTCCTGCAATTACAAAATTACAAGCAGTTCTATACTTTCTTGCTACTGGATGTAGTTTAAAGGAAGTTTGTAAAGCAATCTATTAATCATTGATGGAATTTATCAAATTATAAATAAGATTAAATAACTATAACATATTTATTATGAAAAATTTATTTAGTAAGATATATAATAATATAATAATAATAATAAATAAAAAAAATTGTTTACAACATTTTTAGTTATAACTTTTGTTATGTGTTTTGTTCCTATCACTCTGATTAGCAACATTAGCGTTCTTCATTGCTGTTAAAATTAACTCTGATTTAATTGCAACATTACGTTTCATTATTCTTTATATGGCCAGATGGAAACCTGGATGGATGGATGGAAACCTGATGTCAGCCCCAGCGACTGAATTTTTTTGTGTCCTTTAATTTTTTAACTTCTGCGAGTAGGTTAATCTAAAAAAGATTGGATCTCGTTAAGTAAAATTATGATTATTATTCATAAATGTCTAATGTTGTAAAAGAATAGAATAATTTAAAAACTAAATTAAATATAATACAACCTAAACTTCTATACTTCTTATTTATTTCATTTTTTATAATTAATTATTGAGCATATACAATTTTCAAGTATAAATATAATTCTCAATAAACAAGACTTGTACTGAATTATTTTTAATAAATAAATATCTTTCCAGAACTATACAATTAAATAAAATACAAATTAAACTTCTATACTTCTTAGCTATTTCATTTTTTATAATTAATTTTGTTAAGCATACACAATTTTCAAGTATAAATGTAATTCTCAATAAACAAACAAGACATGTAGTGAATTATTTTTAATAAATTAATATGTTTCCAGAACTTTATAATTAAATAAAATACAAATTGAACTTTTAACTTCTTAGTTATTTCATTTTTTATAATTAATTGTTGAGTATACACAATTTTCAAGTATAAATGAAATTCTCAATAAACAAACAAGACATGTAGTGAATTATTTTGAATAAATAAATATCTTTTATATGTTATAACACTTATAACAATTAACAATTTAACAATTATTGATATGTACCATTAATTGCACTGAGAGGTTAGGAAATAATTATTATGTGGTCACATACAAACCAACTACCAAAAAACAATGTATTAATATTTTTGTAACATAGTAATAAATATGCTTTATTGTTAAATAAATATGCATTTGAAATATAATTATAAAATTATGCACTAACCTGATGTTTTTTATTTTCAATTTCATTTCATTTTCACCAAATCCTGGTGTATGAAGTATGATGTAATTCATTTGTTTGTTTTTATAATGCGGGGACTTAATATTCCACAAAGCATTCATGTTCTACATATTTGGAAACAAATTTTAAAGTTGTTTCTTCGCTCCAGCGAAACGACATTTTTGCGGCAACTAATGAAATAATAAACTCGACTAATTTGACACGTTCGTACTTGTTTAGTCGGTGAACCAGAGAGCGCGGACGCGTGGTGGGAGGTGCTACTCGCCCGATAAAAATAGAATGAAATGGATCGACTCGACTTAACAACTTACTAACCTACTCTATTAAATTTTTGGTGTTCAGACACGTTTAGCTACTAAATAATTCGACACTCGACTAAAATACTGGCGTAGTGCGAACTAGGCATTACTTCCACTAGAGGGAGTCTTTTCAATGAAAAACGTAACGCAGTGAGCCGTAGCTAGATATGTGCAAATGACACATCGTCGCCTAAACTGGCAAATATAGTATGTGCTTATAAGAGTATTACAGAAATTAAAAAAAAATTATGTCCAAAAGATACTGTGGTAAGATTTTTTTTTTTTTAATTAAAATTAAAAAGAATTTTAAATAAAAATTATAAAACTAGTTCCTCTTATCATATTTTCGCGGTAAGGAGGCTGCCATTGAAAAGGAAGGATCCTTCGACCAGACGGTGTTGCGTCTGGTGGGCTACGCGCCACTTAGCGTTTGTTGTCGGGTTCTTGTATATATAGTAATCGCTTTGAAAACTTCGATAGCGCGATGTAGGATACGTCAGTTCATATGTGGCGAGATAGTTGTGGCTACATCACTCCCCCTCCGAGACCGGAGGTCGATAGCAGGTTGAGTCGTCCATACATCTTGTGATGCTTGCCGGGCCAGTGGAATGTCCCAGTGAGTCGAAACCAGATGCCGCATATAGTTCGCGGTGAGTCGGAACTGTCAGCGGTGATGCTCCAGTGAGTCGGGGTGGTGCAGTGCTGCCTAGTGGCTGGCTGCTGCGTCGACCAGGAGAGAAGAGCGTCTCTGCTTGCTGACCGGCTGAAGTGCAGTGTGCTGTGCCAAGGTCGCTGCGAAGGCTGTGGGCGATGACCAGGAATGCGCATCCGCTGCATGCTTGTGGTCAGGATACCCGTAGTAGCCGTGGATGCTGGCTGACTGTATGACTCGCTGCTCTAAAGCTTGAGGAAGTGGTGATGACGTCACGATGACGTAGATTTGCGAAGGTTGCGCTGATGTTCATGCTCGGGGTCACTAGTTTAGCGGTAAGGAGGCTGCCATTGAAAAGGAAGGATCCTTCGACCAGACGGTGTTGCGTCTGGTGGGCTACGCGCCACTTAACGTTTGTTGTCGGGTTCTTGTATATATAGTAATCGCTTTGAAAACTTCGATAGCGCGATGTAGGATACGTCAGTTCATATGTGGCGAGATAGTTGTCGCTACAATATGATAATGTAAAAATAATTTTTAAAATAAATTAATTTGGCACGTGATGTCATCTAGTCAGTTAAGACTCATACATGTCCTGTTATTTTTAGTAATAATCATGTTCTTTTAGAACATCAATCATCAAAGGTTCACTTGTAAGAGCATAACTTGTAAGGATCGTTGAAGAAAGTAGCTCTTCTTTGTTTTTTTTTTATTTTTATTTTTAAAAATTATATTAAAAGTGAAAATGGAAAAGAAAGATGTAAATAGTCCCGCAGCCACCACATCATAGCTAAAATAAAATCAAATGCAAAGGGACAAACCCTGTTATAAAATAATAATAATGAACTTAGAGAATCAATCACTGGTTTCATATTAGTACGAACGCACGAACGGCATGCGGCCAAGCGTAAGCAATCACTGTTCCTAATCAACGCTATTGAATAATTTATGTCAGGATAGCGATTAACTCAAACGGTTATCCTAGTTACCACTCAAGTGGACTTATTTATACGTTACGATTATATCAATACTGCACGCATATACCTATGCAAAAGAAATTTTATTTTACTATGAAATAAAATTCCTAGTTTTTTTTTAGTTTACTTAGACTTAATATAACAAGCTGTTGTGCTTTCGTCTACTACATAAAGCCAATGGCGGCCAAATAAAATCGATAAATTGGTACATTTATAATGACTGCCGAATTCAACTAAAGAAATGCGTATTCGAAATATTTATTTTCCGCTTAGAATATTATTACAACGATATTAATATTATATATATATATATATATATATATATATATATATATATATATATATATATATATATATATATATATTTGTTTTGTGTGTATGTTAATATGTTTATGTTACACACGGTCGTCTGTCCGTATGGTAGGCAACTTAATGCCTGTGTTTTAGGTAACAGCGAACTGATATACATTTTTTTTAAATAAATATACATATAAATAATACATATATAAATAAATACATAATACACCCAGACTCGGGGCGGGAATCGAACCCACAACCCTGGAGCAGAAAACAGGGCCACCGCCAACTACGCCACGGGCCAGTCGAAAATTACAACGATAATGTTAAACATGCTCGTGCCGCTATTGGGAGGCATTATGCAATAGTCATAAGCATAGTAGCTCGCATATTAATTCAAAGCTACATTTAAAAAAGGCTAGGATTTTTATATTCATGCTAAATGTGATTTATATTACACTTTAGTCTTATTTTATATATTAATCGTATCGCTTTCAACGATAGTTTTGTCCTTAAATAAAATAGTAACAAAGTAAACAAAAATAGCACAGCAGTAACACGTAGCTAATGCTAGGCTCACTCTAGGCCAGACTTAGCGAGGGACAAAGTATTTCAACCAAAGTTGTATACAATAGCCTCAACCTGAATGCCAACTCGAAGGCAAACTCTCGATCACAATACGAGGGACACTATACATATCACGATCGATATACCCCTCGCTTTTGCGTTACCTATACAAACTCAAAATGACATCGGCACAGGATATAATAATCTGCAGCGTCAGCATCCAGTCACAGCATCTTGTCTCAATATTACATCATCAAGAATTCACTAGAGTATATTCAATGCGGTACTTGCACTATTCCGTGAAAATTCATCAAATAAAGATTTTGAACACTCGTTCGAAAATAGTAAAACTACTCACGAGTGTATTTATTGTGCAATACCCACATTATATTACTTACGAAATAATCATAAATAAAGATATAAATCGCCAATCGGAAATAGAATGCTCGTACATTTTTTTTTTTATACCACGACGGTGGCAATCAAGCATACGGCCCGCCTGATGGTAAGCGGTTACCGTAGCCTATGGACGCCTGCAACACCAGGGTAAATAAGGCATTGAACGACCAATGAAAGCGGACTGACGCCCTTCGGTCAACACAGTTTTACAAAAGCGTATATTGCAGTTTATGTTTTTTTAAAATATATATAAAGAATGACTGGTGAGTCACTATCAATATTTAAGAAGAATACTCGGTAAATGATTCTCATTCGAATTATGTAAAAAAAAATATCCATAAATCCATATTAATATAAATATATCCATAAATTTCCATAAATTTCAATTCAAATAAATGAAGCATGGACACTTTTCCAGTCATACTGGCGGCTCGTGCACAGGTATTGTACTGTGCCTTTGTTCACATCTAAAAATTGTCAAAGTTCACATCATTTACCTAGTCAACAAATTTGTTACTTAAACGAGTAAAATATCTTAGTATTTTTGCCTATCCTAAGCAAGGATTAAAGTATTAAGGGGGATTGGATCATGCTTCTTTATACTGCTACCCTTTTAACACGTGGCGGCGCGGGCGTTTGGACGTAAGTAAACTACCTGTTACCTGTGTCGAAATGCAGCTAGCTGCTAGGGCGCCCAGACGACGCGTAAATAATTAGATAACTGTTAAGTTATTTTTCTTAGAAACTTATTAATATTTACCTATTTTTTACATAATTCGAATGAGAATCATGTACCGAGTATTCTCCTTAAATATTGATAGTGACTCGCCATTCATTCTGTATATATATAGGTATATAAAATAATACCCTACTGAGTAGAGAATGTATCGCTCCATTGATATATATATATATATATATATATATATATATATATATATATATATATACATATAATTAATTTATATATTGTATTAAATACCTTTTAGTCGAGGTGACCATGTGTAGGTACATGTCGTCCCATTAAGCATAATATTTGTATGTATTCTTATATGACAGTTACCATCATCACCATAAATCACATTATATTAAATTTTATTTAGAGCATGCTTTAACAAATATTTTTATAACACATATTTGACATAAAAAATACTTGCGTTTACACGTGTCTCAGTACACTATCAGTATTAATTAATAATTGTACTAGCATAGCTTATCATTATTATTTTTTATGACGGTCCCACATGCCGCCATTAAATAAAATCGCACAGACATGTCATCGAAATCATCGTTCGAAAAGTTTCTTTAACACTGAAAATCGCGGGTATAATTCACATTCTGAGCGGATATTTTTATTTATAAAAATATTTGTTTTTGACCTGGGTAAGTACCCAGGTAAGAAATGTAGGATAAGTATCCTTCTTGGTAAACACCTAAAGGCGCAGCTCCCACTTCTTATTATACGAGTATACACCTAATAACAGTTGCTACTCTCGATGAAAAAACTATCCGCCAATCTACAGTGAAGGAGTGTGACAGATTAGGCTTAGGATTAGGATTTAGTGAGATACATTATTTACAGACTGTTTAAATTCAGTTCATTTAAATACAATTACATATCTTTTGAAACGAACAATAAGTATTTCAAGGATTATATCAAATCCAGAAATAATGATTTTGACCAAAGATAGGTTTACAAGGTTTGTCGGCTTAGCCGGCGATATCTTACTTCCGTTCGCTGTCACGCTCTAACTTAAGCGCTCGCTAACTTTTTACATTCGTTATCTCTTTCCTACTCCAATTTGGAATCTTTTTATTTTCGTTTATATTATTTTATGAATACAAGTATGATAAGGCGTGACAATGTTTTTGTTTTTATATGAATCATATCAATGTCTTTTGTACATTTTTTTTAATGTTCGATATATATTTAAAAATAAATATTATTAAACGATAAAAGGCTTTTTTTAGGACTCTATTGTTAAAATTATTTTCGTGTTCCAGTAGACATTTCAAAATAAGAAGGAGCATCACTATTCCGAGAACAGATACATTTTTATTTATGAAACATTTTAGTGATATTAATCAAAAAAAGATACTTTCTATGGCCAAATATTTATTTAAATATTAAAATGAAAAGTAATGGTATTAATAATCTAAGCCTCTATACTGATATTATAAAGGAGAAGGATTTTATGATTATATGACCCCGTGTACCGACAATCTATGTGGATATCCACATGGGTTATCGTGTATCATACATCCAGACGTTACAGGAAAAATATCTAATTTATTAATATAAACTAATTTTATATAAAATAAACATCTTTATTAAAATCATAAAAATGCAAGCTTTTGATTTTTTTTAAACTTTCCTTTAACTAGTACAACCTACTTTTAAAAAAAATACAAAATAACAGGAAGATAAAATTTATAAAAAGAAATCAATGCCTTTTTTTTTTAGTTTCGTAAAAATTACAACAGTAAAAACAAAGAGAAATCCAATTCCAGAATTTATTAATAAAAAATTTTATTCCACGCAAAAAGCAGCGTGCATTTTCACGTTTAACTTTATGTCGTGTAAAACCTGTATAATAAGTTTAACAATCAGAATTGTAAATATTGTAACAATGACGGTTTAAAGGTTAGTTATCCTATAAAAGCATTGCTCTATGCGTCATTATAACTACGTATAAATAAAATAATATAGGCTTGCCATTGTTGTTGTTGGATAGGTTTTAATTAAGTCTTCTAAGTTTGTTCCTAGATTTAAGTCCTTATAAAAATACGATATCTCTATTTCATAATAACTTATTCAAGTTTTAAAAAATACCTTTTTTTATAAGCACTCCGTGTTTCTACAAATAAATTATTAAGTGAAATGTATTTTTGCTTCAAAGTTTTTAATATCTATTAAATATATCATATTTTAGTATATCTCCGCTCAAAAAATATTAGTATAACTAATGTTCTACAGTCTATTATTACCTTCCCCCAATATTTTTTTTAAAAGATATGTTGAGATACAGATATATGATGGAGTTTCAGGAAGATTATGACGTTGTTAATCATTATCCATACTATAAAGTACAAAGTTTACTGCTGACAAAGTCTCTAACAGCCTATCAGTAGCTTATGTGTAAGATAAAATTTGTTAACAACCGCTGAAACACGTGTAATTATTGCATAAAATTTGTTTTTTTTTATTGCTGAATTTATATATTTTTTAAAGCTATTCTTAATTTCATAGTAATCGGGTACTTTATCTTCATTGTTGTGTATATATAATATACACTTTTTTTTTATTAAAGCCTATCTTTTTTTAGCAAAAAACACATAACATTATATTATCATAGAGTACCTACTCACTCTCACATTTACAATATTCAATTGCATATGTATTCCCGCTTATATACACACAAATGTCTGTAGACCCTTCCAATGGTACTCAGTGGACGACAAACCTCAAAATTTAATTTAACAGATTACTTAATAGTAGTAATGCACCAGAATTTCGTTCATTAGTTACATGTTATTATTCCCCAAAATTTAATAAAATATTGATATTGAGATTATAATAATTAACACGTTAATAAAACAGATAATCAGATTCTTTACCTATTTAATTCTTTCCATCTACAAAGCAGTTACTATAAATTATTTACAAAGCATTTGATCTCATGATACGTTACTTCTAATAGCTATAAATATATACATTTTCTCGCGGTTTTACCTACTACTCCATAAACAGTGATCTATAATAATAATTTTTCGGAATAATTTTGACAATATTGTTTTCTGAACGTGATTTTCTTAGGAAATACTGTTTTTTTTTTAAACAATAGCATATTTTTTGAGGACGAGAACAGGCGTTAAAATTTTTGACAAAACTCACATCAGTGGATCCGATCACCGTAAATTAAAGCAAATCTACAGAATGTAATAATGTCATGATAATATGGTTATATAAGGTAGGTTATATAAATTTGTTTACAAAAAATAAATAAACATTAGTATGATTATTACTGGCATTGAACCGACAATTTAATTTACTTTTATAATATCTTCAATGTTGAGAATCGAACCTGTTACAGTCTTATTATAATAATAAATACATAGATTATAATACGTAACTTTATATCACCATCATCAATAAAGAGGTTGTTTTTAAATATAATGACAAATATAAAATATTTTTTTCCATCGTTTATTTGGTTGACTAAGGCTGTATACATTTATCACATTTTTGTGTTAGGAATATTAAATTTTACAATAGTTTTTTAACTTCAGAACGCTTTAAAAGTAGTTCTGAGTTTATGTGGTTTCAGTTAAAAATGTGATTTTTATATCAAACTTAGTTTATAATACACAATTTTTGTTTAGCGACGATATATTAATAAAAAAAAATATTTTAACGAGTTCTGTACATATCCTATTTAACATAACCAATGGCTTTAAATAGTTTTGTTAACATTTAACTAACGCTTATGTGAGGCTAGTACGCATGTTTACAATTGTACATGTGGTAATTATGTGGCTTACTGCTAAACAGGGCTTGATAGAAAGCAACTATTAAGAGCAATTTAACAGCTTATGTACGCCATTACATATAATTATTGAATAACAACGGTAATTAAACTCGTAGTTATATCCAAACTAATGACATAATGTGAAAGTATTTATGTTCGTTATTGTTTCGTAGTTAAACCGCTGATTTGACTTAAAAAAATATCTTATTCCCACATCTGATTATGAATTAGTTCTAGTTACTACAAAATACTGTCTTTATTAGAAAGACTAGCCATAATTGACCGTTGAAGATTGACTGTTATTATTTTAATCAATAATATGTCTTTATTCAGACAACAGGATATATTAATAAACAAAATTGTTATCTGAAATTCTTAAAAGCTTAATTACTATTATAGGGTATATAATATGTACATAAATCGTCCTGATGAATGATTCTATCAAATCCGTGCAGTAGTTTTTTAGTTTATCGCGGCGGACAGACAGACGCGGCGGATGACTTTGTTTTATAATATGTAGTGATTTTAGCTCCCATATTTTGTATCTATAGAGTCAAAAACAAATATAATAGCTATTAATACCAATACCCGAAAGAGCCATAATCGCACGGTTAACATAAATCTTCATGCAACTACAGTTCATTAGTATCAAATTATATAAGATTCTGTATATCACCAACATCAGCTTAAATTGAATATCAGGGTAATATGACATATTATATACTCATTCCACAGGGTAAAAATGGCTTCGAAGTTTCGAGAAACAGCACTTAATATCATTATTCATTGCCGTTTGTATATACCTACACAGTTGACGCATTTTTTATCAACCCTCCTCCAAATTTATATATTGGTAATGCGTGGGTTTAGAGCACCAGTAATATATATTTAAATCGATTATAAATGTTTTAAAAATATATGTAAACAAGTTAGTACAAAATTATCAAAAGAATATCAAAATATCATATTTACCATGCTAATAGAAATTAAATTAAAATTTTAACAATTCAAAACGTTTCGGGTTTCAAACTTAAATATAAAAAAAAATACTAAAAAAGCCGATGATGAAATAGAGGATGAAATAGTAGATGTCTACCGAGACATTATTATTTAGTATTGACTAATTGTCTTTTTTTTTTCTGAGGTTCGTTGAGTGTGTGTAATCACCTTAAAACGACGATAACGATAAAATATTTTTATTTGTTTTTTTTTTTTCACTGAACCATATTTACAAAACTGACATAGAATTATTTTACAACTTAGTTTAATTTATATTTTGAACAATTAAATACATCGGCCATAAGTGACGTGTCCCAAGCGAACTTATGGCCATTTGGGCTCTCTCTTTTCTTGGACGAATATGAACGTATTTTATATTACAGAATATAAAATAAAAAAATAATGTCACTTAATTTTTAACTTTCCTAAATATTGATAAAAAAATTATATTATGATCAAAATATCAATTTAAACACCAATATTAATAACGAAAAAGTCGACGCAATTCAACAATTCTATAATAAATAATACAAAAATATTTCGAAGTGTGAATTGTACAGAGACCCACCTACTAAAGTTTTCCAGTACGAATGGCCGCGTGACTGAAATCAACAAAATTTGATCCGATGGAAAGGAAAACAACAGTTTCTATCCGTACATATATTGCATGAATAATTTTTTCTAAAAAGCGCCTTACACGCGTAGCGTCTTATCAAATATAATATCTATTATAAATTGGAAATATAAAAAAATGCACGTAATTACGAAACCCTAAAATACGAGTATATATCAATTATCTCGTTTCATATTATAATCCTTTAAAAAAAATACATAGATAATTTAAAAAATTTAATTATTTTTTGTAAATCGAGTTTTAGTTTTATTTATTTAAGAATAAATAAATAAATTAGTTATTTGACTTTTATTCCTATCCTATTATCTATTTTTCTGTACTTTAAATTAAAAAAAAATGATAGGAAAACTAGACATTTAGAATAATATAACAAGTTTTCGAATAAAACTGCTTAGATAAGAAAGCTGGGGACGCCAATACTATTTAGTATGGCCCATAGTAGTGTGGCGGTGGACGGTTATTTTATTATTATTTAAAATTCTACCAAGATAAAGAATAAATGAAATAAAAAGAGTCCAATAATTAAATAAGTTTTTTATTTTATTTTTTATTACATATAAATACATTTTTACACAAAAATCGGAACAGCTTCACAATTCTCTCACTAGGTAAAATAGAGTAATATCAGATATTTTTGACGAACCAAATGAAAATTGCGCCGAAATTTTATCGTCCAATCTTTGTTACGACCATTTCCAAAAATATTCCGATGAATGGTGTATTGTCGCACTTTAACAATACGTTATCATCAATATATAGCAAGGGACTTTGATTCATTCTACTTTGAAGAATTAAAAGTGCTTTTCTTAATAATTTCGGGATTCGGAAATTTGGCCAAGCGCTTGACGTATGTTTCAGTATCTTTTTTTCTTACGTTTGAAGGATTATAAACAATACTATACAGGACATTTTATTATAATATATATAACCTGTAAATGTCTCACTACTGGGTACATTCAAAGGCATCTTATCCCATTAAGAAAAAGGCATTGATCTTAATCCGCCACGCTACTTCACTGCGGGCTGGATATAAATACGTATCTCCGAAACGCAGATTCCTCATTCTTGCTCCACCTTGAGTTTGAACTCGTAACCGCCTCGACTTCACCTTCTTTAGGAAATGTTCAAAACAATATAAATGTGAAATTCGATGCTAAAGTAACTGGGGAATAGATACTGCCACTACAATAAGTCAGTCAACACAAGTAAGTCTTCAACCAACATCCATAATTGACATCAATTCTTTTAAAAAAGAATACCTCAATATGAATGAAATTTTTCTTTAATATAAAATAACGGCTTTAAAGACATTGCATAAATTTTATTGCAAATAATAGATTGACAAATAAGTAAATAATTATAATGTACTAATTAAATCGTTCTATGTGTTTTTAAATTACCATCTAAAATTATTAAAAATTATGAACAAATAGATTTAGAGATAATTAAAACAAGTTTTAATAATAAATCGCAGGATTGAAAAGAAGTTGACGGGTGAAATAAAAAACTGTTAAAATCTGTTTAAATAAATTAGAAATAAAAATACAAATTGAGAATGTTCAACAATAGAAAAAACCAACTTTAAAATTCATTTTAAAACGCAAAAGAAGTATACAGTTCAAAGATCTAAAAAAAATATAGGTACTTCGTAAAAAATAACAATGAAAAATAAGAATGCACGGATGAAGTTCAGTCTAGCTTGGATTATGATAATAATGTGGGTGTACTTAAAACAATGGACGAACAATCTGTTCACCATTAGTTTAGTGCATCACAGACTTACAAAGCGCATAATGCCACGCTATGTATGTATCCACCTTTACATTCCGTATGTAACTTAGTCTGACATGTTTATTTCCCGAGTGTATTCATACTAGTGCTTGGCGTGCCTTGTCTCTTTGAATTTTTCACATATCTCATACGTGCAGTCTCCTTTGCTCTTTTTTCGATTCGCTAATAACATTATTCATAGCTACTTTCAACGTAGAGTTTAGTTTCTTTTATACTATTTGTCATATTGAAAATGATGTAGTACTCATAATATAAAAATATTTGTACAGAATTTCATACACGTACAATTCTTGAGCTGAGCTTTCATAAGGGAGGTTCCCTTATGAAATTAATTTCATCGTACCTACATTTATTAATTTCCTTTCAATCTAATATTGATGGTACATTCGAATCTCATTCGAATCTAATCTTTGATTAAATTATTTCGTCGAAAAGCATGAATATTAAAGTCAAAATAAATGTTATTTAATCCTAATGATATTTAGTCTGTTCATTTTAATACAATCGATATTACTGAGATGAATTTTTACCGTTGACTGCAACACTAGACTCTTGTTAGAATAAAAATGACCGTGGTATACAAAGTAACAAGCATTCCTCTTTTTCTATCGCCTAATGGAAGCTACAAATGACTGCAAAGGAAAAGTTGGAATGCCCCCGGCGGATTCAGTGGCCAGCTCTCCCCATTAGTGTTTGGTTTTACCTAACCTTTTTGTACAAATGGACCTTCTTTTACCCGCAATACATATTATAACAAAAGAGAAAAATGCGACTTTAATTTAATTTTTTGTGATACAATGTTTTACAAAAATTTAAAACGGAAATGAGTCCAAAAATAATTTTTGATACACTATCGACGAATTCGATAGGGATTTACAATCAATATGTATTTTACATATGTCTTCGATTTCAACAACGAGTTGGCATAGCGGTTGACTCACTGTTGTGCTAGCGGTCGCGACTTCGATTCCCGCTTATATCGTATGTATATATATATATATATATATATACATGAACATTGAATCCATTTTTGTTGTGTCTGTTTTCGGATCCCTGTAGTATTCTTCCTTAATACATTTTTTAACAACAGTGTTTCACGATAACGAAGTTAGAGGAATGTGATGCGTTATTATTAGTAGAGCCTTAGTAGTACCCACTACTAAGCGAAGGCCTCTTCTCCATATAGAAGAAGGGGGAGCTTAATCCACCACACTGCTCCACTGCGAGTTGGCGGATAATTTCCCTACCATGAGTACCTAACGATCGTTATCCTTGTCTATGATAACGACCGCGACCGACGGCTTTATGTGCTCTCCGAGGCACGGTGGGGAGACCCACAAAGACATACACCCAAACCGAAAACAAATATTTGTTCAAACACAAATATCTGTTTCGAGTGGGAACCGAACATGCTTGTAAATTAATTATAGTTAAGTAGAAAATGAAATATATCAAAAGTCTCCGAAAGTTATTCCAATTTAAATTTTATTTTAAATATGTTTCATTGTTACTTTCGTAATTCTATGTGTTAAAGAAAGTATGTGTTAAACTAAATCATATTAACGCTTTGTTTTTTTCTTTGTTATTAAATAATTAATTATGTATTTATATTTTTAATTGTTATTATTATAATTATTTTATATTATTATCATCTCAGTGAAATAAATTTCAACTTACCCTGGAGTATCGCGAATTTTCAAAGAGATTTGATAAAACAAAACTTATAAAATTAATCAAATCTAGTTAATGAACTGTAACGTTCAGTTCTCAAGAATTGAAGTTGTTTTGCTGATTTGTTTTAGTGAGAACGACCACCATTATATATGTACTTCAGTATCTAGACGTAGTTAGTATTTACCAACCGAGGAAATAGATAAATTAGAAAAAGTTAAGCAATACCAGTAGGTATATTTTTGATCTAAATGAAATAATTTTAAAAATATTAAATAAACAACATAATTGTTGTAATTATTTTCCAATATACTGTTCTCTTATATGTACGTGAATTTTACACATTTAATTAAAAGACTATATCGGATTTTATCGCGTTTATTAAAACTTTACAGTTTAACAATATTTTAAATTAGTCCCCCGAGACCATGGACGCTGTAAAGGGTCCAAAACGTCGGGAAATAATTTAAAATATTGTTAAACTGTAAAGATATGATAAACGCGAAAAAATCCGATATATAACTTTTGATTTAATATTTTCCAATAGTTTGTTAACATCTGCCTATGGCTGGTTGCTAAGCAACGGTTTGTTGATAAGCGTTCTATATCGAATTTGGTTTAAGTATAGTAGTTTTTATAAGTAAATTTTATAAAACTAGAAACTTTTTGTCATCATTATGTCAGTCTAAATATGTTTGAATGACGGTCTTATATACAGGTCTTGCAACGAACCGAATTTCATTATACTGAGCTATTAGTACGATCGTGTTATAACTTTTTTCTTTCGCGTCAACACCACTGCAAATCGTTGCTATCGATGGGTGCGATACGCAGTACGCATTGTGCACGTTTGAGTGACAAGCGACTCGTTCTCACTTCTCATTGTCAATTAATTATACAGCGTATATTTTTGCGTATATTTTTCTCGCCCAAGTATTGTGTTATTTAATCATTGTTATATTGTTTCGTTGAAATTTACGATTTTGTTGTTTTTTTTTTTTTTTTGTTATAATTAATAACCATTAATCTATTAATTAAATGGAATTTATGAAATACGAAATTAATTAGAGTAATGTGTCGAGGGCTTAGTATGCAGGAGTCACGTATGATATTCTGTCTTCGTTGCACAGCACACTCATCTATCGTCATGTCTCCCGTAAATTGAAAAGAATAGCCATTAAGCCGACGTACCACCACTACTGTCGTTACCTGACCTGTGTATAAGACCGTGGTTTTAATGTACATTTTCAATTTCTTCACTGTCTGACTTACTCTTGACCAAAGATTTTATATCATAACTGGAACGCTCACTTAATAAAATTGTATATTCAAATATGCACCTTGAAGTAACTGATATAAGGTTGACAATTATTTTCAACATGTAAAGTGAAAAAATCGTTCCGAGCATTTCGTTGACTACTGGTATTTTGCTCTTTCTTACGAGTTGCCTTGAATCCACGGTAGAAAGAGATGCAATCCCTCTCTTAGGAACGTTTTTTGAGTGCACGTGCGCGTTCCAGTTTGTTTATAAATTTCTTGCTCTTGACCAAGTAATTTGACTTAACAAAGCAACATCTGTCATGAGGTATGTGAAAAGAAGCTTATCAAATTTTTTTTCGACTGCAATTCTTCAAATACATTAATTTATTAGGCCTGTGTAAGTGTTATTTATTGTTTTTATTTTATATAATTACTGTTACTTAATTATTGCATTTTATAATATAATTTTTACATGAGTGTATTTAATTCCATCAATTAGATAAATATCAGTGTTCATTTATTTTACTCTACTATTTTTTCTTCGGTGCTTTCAGATTAAGAAAAAACTACTTTTAAAATGGTTCAGAAGATATAAAAGGAAAAGAATGAAATTGTTTAAAAAAAATCAGTAAATAACCCAATTAATGTTAATTCGTCCCATTTAAACGTGAAATATTGAGGAAAATTTTGTAGGGCAGAATAAAATACTTGGCAAATTTCTTTTCCTGGTACCTCATTTTGTGTATTTATACACCTTTATTTATTAAGGTTTTAATTGCTTGTACGTTATTAATAAATTAAAATGTAATTCGAAAAGATTTGATTACTTAAATTTTATTTAATGTAAATATATTCGTTTTTGGACAGTGCTTATTTTACTTACGGACTTATATATTTAATTATTAATGGACAATAATTTAAAAAAAATACTAAGCTGTAAATATTAAAATATCACCAAAATATGTAATATAATTTTTTCAAATAAATAAATAAATAAATATTATTTTCAACGTAATTAATGTATGCAATTATTTTACTACATTTATTTATACTAACTTAGTTTGAAAATTTTATAAATAATAGAAATACATATAGAAATTATTTTTTATTTAATTTTCAAACATTATGTCTGTGATAAATTAAGTACTAAAAACTGTCTAAGTCGTTTTGTTCAAAGTGATATTTTACTAAGTGGTCAAAGTGTTCTACAATTCTTAATGCGTATCTAGACAGAATTTATTCTCGCTGACGTCATTCTTACCAAAAATAGCCAATTTTTCACTCTAGTACCATTAAATCTACGTTACGTGTTCCACGTTTCTGTAATATTAAATCTCCCATCTGATGTTTTAGTACTGACAGCATATTTTTAATGTAATAATATTTTAATATTCTTTTTAAACCAAAATTAAAAAGAATACTAATTAAAACTATTTTATGTATATAACTTATATAACTTTATTTCATATAAGAAATTGTTACAATGCAAATTACAAGGAACCTCAATTAGAGAACACTACATGTTTTATTTTTATTGCCTGAGAAGTTATTTGACTTCTAATCCTATGTGGGTTATTGAAATAACATGTTTTAAGGAAATATGTATTAACCAATAACTCCTACATTGTTATATTTAAACTGTAAGACTACATAAGCGTCTTAATACGTTTAGAGTTAAGCGGTTACCAAAAAACATATATGGCTGACGACAGACAGATGTAAAGCATATTTTCAAAGAGTGTTTAATATAACCAATTAATCTATTTAAATCCAGTAACTGATCCGAGTTTTCAGTTTTGTACTGACGACTAGACGCGGGGCCGAATGGCACCTCTTTTCTACTCGTAACATTTAATGTTTCGTCCTTATCTAAAAGCGTCATTAGAATACTTCTTAAAGAAATACTTTCTTTTTTCATTGTAATGTAAGAAATCAAAATAAATGTTATTTTTTATTTAAAAAAATATATTTTATTCTTGACATGACAACTATACAATTCTTAGGAAAAGAGTGTTGCCTATCTTAAAATAAATGGACATTGTATTTCATCCCTTGTTGCGTGATACAATGTCCTCTGACGGGAAGGACACGAATTTCAGTATTTTAGTCCTTTATCCACTTGAGACTTTTTAACCCATGAGATATGTACTAAGTAGGATTGCTTTGTGACAGTTTTTTCTTCTGCTTCAGCTTTTTGTGTTTACGTCAAATAAAATTTGCTTCATAACTTATCCAAGATAAAATAAAATACTTGTAATTGTTTCCATATAAAAATAATGATAATAATCTACTTTAATAAAAATGGAATACTGTATGAAACGCGCGTCACTTGAGAACGTCAACTGACGTTCTCAAGTGACGAAGTGACTGAAAATTTTAAAAAATGCTAAAAATCAAATACGACATTAATCAATAATGTCAATTTTTCAATTTGTCAATTGTCAATTTTCAGTTGGCTAGGTCGTATAAGCAGCAAAAACTACCTACGTAAAGTTAAAAGTATGTGCCTCTATTGTCATCTATAGTAGATGTGTCTATATACCTCATTCAGCTTCATTATATAGAAATCCACAATTCAACAAAGGAGATACTGAATACGTAAGGAGCGTATCGAAGGGTAATTTTGATTAATGTCCGACCGAAATTTCGGTTTCGGTTTCGGTTTCGGCCAGTTTCGGCCAAGAAATCTAGTTTCGGCCCTAGTTTCGGTTTCGGCGAAAAAATGGCCGAAACTTTCGGCCGCGCCGAAACTCGTGTATTGAACTTCATCTTGTTAAGTTTTATTTTTAAATGACAAATTTACGTGTTTATAGGTAATTGTCGTTGGATTTCATGACCTTTGTTTATTTAATTTTAACTATGTGAGAATCGCAGGTATAGCTTATGCGAATTACCTACTCAGTCATCTCGCCTCATCCTTTCCCGTTGATCGCGCGTGGTGCCCAGTCAGTTTGGATAGGTACTGTATTTTTTTCTATTTATAATTCATATTTATTTACCCCAATAAATTTTCCCCAATTGCTTCCCCAGCGAGCCGTGTGCCTACCTCATCAGTTATTACAGTAATTTTATTTTATATGTGATCTATGAAATAAGTATTATTTATTTATATTATAATAATTACTTCATTTGTTTCAAGTAAAAAATGTCACAAAAACAAAAAAAAAAATTCCAATTTGGCAGTTTTTTTGAAAAAAAGTATTAGCGATTCATCTAAAGCTTTTTGTAAACTTTGTAAAAAGTTATATTATTTTTTTTCTTTCTTTACAAAATAGAAGGATTAACAGCCAGGACTCATTTAAATTTAACAGGGCTCCTTTTTAAGATTTGATCTGTTAAAGAATGGGTTCCGACTATAAATCCTTCTATTTTGCAAAGAGTTTATGATTTCATTATGTGTGTATCGATTATAAAACTATTTCAATCGTGTAGTTGTTCAGTATTACTTTTGACAACATTATAAACTACTGGGCTTGTTTTTTTCTTTTTAATTTATTTTTAATTTTTTAATATCATCTATCTGTATCTTTTAGTTTATCTGTATCTTTTAGTTTTTTTTTTTTACGCAGCACGGTTTATTTTTATTATACACTTTTTAGTTAGGATTCATTGGCTTCGTTATAAGAATTATAAGATGGTAAATTTCGCAATCACAGTCCGAGACCCAAGACGCCGAGACCCACTTCTCTTCTCCCTTGTTTTGTGTGCCTTGGATTTGAACCCCACCTCTGCTTTCGCAGTCTGCAGCCATACCACTAGCACCAGGATATCATTGCTACTATCCCCGCCTAATAAGGGCAGAATAACGAAATAATAAAGTATATAAGTACCTATTTTATGTATGAAAAGTAGCGAAACTGGTTGTTTAAAACTTAATTTAAATCGTTATATATTCTAAACCATTATTTGAAAAAAAATGAAAGATCCTAAAAATCATTTTTGAATACCTATTCAACGAAACCCCACTTGACGTAATTCATCTTTTTTTGACAATATGGCATCTGGTTGTGGCTGTGGTGAATATTTATTTTTATCATAATATATTTAGTGACATTCGCGAGGTTAAGATGAATTGATTGACGTAAGAGTCATTAAAATCGGTCAAAGCGTTTGATCTCAACAACGACACATAGAAACAAATATACATACATATATACATAGGCGGATAAACACATTATCCTTCTTTCTGTCGCGCAGTCGGTTAATGATAAACACATTACCCTTCTTTGCGTCGAGCAGTCAGGTAATGATAAACACATTACTCTTCTTTGCGTCGCGCAGTCAGGTAAAAACGAACTAGATTTTAGTTGTTAGTTACAATTAAAATTTTAAATATGTTTAAGGTAGTTCCAGCATGAAACCACTTTTCGATAGATTCGGCTAAAAACTTTTCCACGGGTTCAAAATAGCTTTATTTATGAATTCCTAAAATTTCATAATTTTCGACGGTTTAGATCGCTATAGATATTTAAAGACAAAGTTCGCGATTTTGAGAGTAATGTCCCATTTATATATATAAAATTTCCGATTTTTTATTATATTAAAAAATTCGCTCGACAGAATTGGGAAAAAAAACTAGGAGTGTTGAAAAACGTTTTTAGAATAAGCTAAAAAATAAAAGTAGTCACAGTTTTGTTATAGAGATAATAAAATTATAAAAATTAATTTTAATTTTTAAATTTATAGTGATCTGGCAACACTGTGCACAACGCTCTCATCTTTTTAATTTTTAATAAAACTATTATTAGAAAGCGCAATACTATTTGTATATACTAAGACCATATAAACAAAAATATATAAAACACTCAGAGCAACGTTACCAGATTACTATAACTAACGATATAAGGCAGAAGGTATTAAAGTAGGACTACACTTAACCACGCTGGTTTCGGTTTCGGTTTCGGTTTCGGCCGAAACTGAGAGCAAGGCCGAAAGTTCGGTTTCGGTTTCGGTTTCGGCTGAAAAACCTGTTTCGGTCGGACACTAATTTTGATTTGATTTATTATTACAGCAACTAGTTGTCACATTAACGGCCGTGGAATTGTTGCCTGCGTATGAAAAATGTCTGTTTAGATCATGCAGACGTATTTTCACACACACAGGGTAACAGTGTATTGGATAAAGTTGATGTGGAGCGCTTTTTTGCATATTATAATTCATTATGAATGATTGTCATCATATATTATTATTTGCGACAATTAATTTTTGTTAGAAGTTGGAAATCGTCTTAATTAGTTGTGATAAATCGCTCATTAAATACAAAAGGGCCACAAATAAAAAAAATGCCAAAATCGTTTTATTGCAAAAAAGTGTTCAAAATTGATTGTATTTTATGATAAAATGAAGACACTAGTCAAAGTCGCTTTTATTGTGACCAAAACGCACGAGCGCCTCTTTTCTATTTTATTGGTTTGCTGACAAATTTCAGTGCAAAAGGGCCACATTTCGAAAAAGTGCCCGTGATATAATTAATTGTTTGATCCAAAAGTGCCATATTTTGAAAACTGACCGTTTATTAAAGCAATATTAGGTATTTTTTAAATAAAATTAAGAAAACTATTTGGTCAAGACAAGAGTGTCCTAATGAAAATAAAGAGGTTTTTAATACCTAAGTTGTTTCGTGTTTTCAGTGTAACTTTAATTTACCTACTTTAAAAATAGATTTCCTGCAAATGAAAATAGTTTTTTGGTAATTGTGAAAAATATTTTTTATCGGTTCAAGATTTTTAAAATGATTATATTTTTAATATAATATAAATCTACTAAAAGTACCATATTTTCAATAATAATTTGTGCACATTGTAGTAAATTTTAAATGCAAAAGGGACTTTTATGGTCTTTTTTCTGCTTTGGTGATATTTATCAAAAAGTTCGTTTTATTCAAAGTTACAGTAGGTAACAACGCATCTAAGCATGTATTAACATAATATATACAGAAAAAAATAGGTAATAAAAAATAAAAAAAACATGATTTCAATTTTGTTTTGGTCTTCCTGTATAAAATACAATTTTAGGTTTGTGGCTGTTTTGTATTTATTGAGCGAAATGTGAACACGTGATAATAATATGTAAAAAAATAATTGTATTAATGATACAATTAGTTAAATATCAATTCACTCTTTAAAGAAATAAACGGATGTATATTTGATATGCGAAACATTTTTAAATTTCCAACAAAAGTTAAAATAGATGCGTAACAGATTTGAAACCTTACTGGTAGCAAATTTTCAAGATTATGAGCGGAATTTGTAAGTAAAATATCTATTATTCTGAAAATCTTATTTAAAAAACTTGAACTCGAGCTAGCGTCTGTATTTTTAATTGAAAATCTAAGAAAAAGAAGATAAATGTGTTCATTGTAATTAAGAATATATTTTTGTTTGTATAATAAATAATAGTACCTGGATGACCGAGCTTTGCTCGGTTAAACTATATTTAGACACAAATTACACAGTGATAATATATAAATAATATTTTCAATCTTACCGATATAATAATAAAACAATAGTCACTGGTTACCTATATAAAAAAATTAAAAGAAATCCTAATAATATTTTTTCACCAAAAAAGGAACTTGAAAAAAAAGGAAAAATCTTCCGTTTTCGAGACCGCCCGATTTCCCACCTGAGCTATTATAAATTTATAGATGGTGGCGAAATTTACTTTCTTATTCTAATGATATTCTAGCAGTTTTTAATTGCTCTCGTGATTTTTATTTAAATAACCAGTTTATATCTTTTTTTTCCTACCTATGCCGAAAGTTCGATTTTCGTCCCTGTGAAGCGGGATAAAAGTGACACTTTCTGTCCCCGCTTCACTGGGACAAAACCTGAACTTTCGTCCTAGGTAGGAAAAAAAAAGTATGTGCAATATGGGACGAAAGTACTACATCCATTCCGGTATGTTTACTACCCTCGCCTTCGGCTCGGCAATTTCATATGAGGGTCAAAAAAATAGTACTTTCATCCCCTTGTGAAACAAAATACTATATTATTATATAGGTAAGACCGAAAAATATTATTCATATTTCATCAGTTCTATCGTATTTAAATATAATTTCCAAAAAAAAAAGAACGATTAACAAAAAAATAAAATAATACCGAGCAAAACTCGGAAATCCAGGTAGTACAGGGCTCTCAATAATAGTTGTTTTTCTTACAAAAGAGGGAACTTGAAAAAAAAGCAAAAACAAGTGGATTTGAGGCATCGGGATTCGAACCCAGGTATACTGATTTCCCACCTAAGTTATTATAACCTTGTAGATTATGCCGTTTACCTTCGTATTCTAATAATATTGTAACAGTTTTTAATTGTACTCGTGATGTTTTTATTTAAATAACCAGTTCATATTTTTTTTATTATTATTTTGGTATGATCGAAAAATATTATTCATATATCATCAGTTCGTAATTCGTATGTAAATATAGTTTCCAAAAAACACGAATTACAAAAAATAAAACATAAAATACCGAGCAAAGGTCGGTCATCCAGTTAGTAAAGGCCTCCCAATAATAGTTTTTCTCACAAAAGAAGGAAGTTAAAATAAAAATAAAATAAAAAAGTTCTTGAGACATCTGGATTCGAACCTGGGGGCCTTCTTATTACGAATCCGTCCAGTTCACATCAGAGCTATTATAAACTTATCAACGACGGCGAAATTTACCTTTGTATTCTAACGATATTTTTAAATTGCCTGAAAAAAGGGATAAAACAACATTTTCTAAAAATAAATCCTAGCTAGATCGATTTATCGCCCCCGAAACCCCCTGCATACTGAATTTCATGAAAATCGTTGGAGCCGTTTCCGAGATTCCGATTATATATATATATATATATATATATATATATATATATATATATAGTACCTGGACGACCGAGCTTTGTTCGGTTAAATTATATTTAGATACATTACATATTGATGAAACATAAATAATATATTCGATCTTACCGATATAATAGTAAAATTATAGGAACTGGTTATTTAAATAAAAAATAAAAAGAGCTCTCAATAATAGTTTTTCTCACAAAAGAAGAAACTTGAAAAAAAAGAAAAAAAAAAACTGGTCCGTAGACACCTGAATTCGAACGCGGGTCTTCTGATTTCGAATCCGCCCGTTTCCGATCGGAGCTATTATAAACTTATTAATAACAGTGAAATTTACCTTCGTATTCTAATGATTTTTTTTAATTGCGTGAAAAAAGGGATAAAACTTTATAAACTTATTGTTATTAATAACAGTGAAATTTACCTTCGTATTCTAATGATATTTTTTAATTGCGTGAAAAATGGGATAAAACGACATTTTCTAGAAATAAATCCTAGCTGGATCGATTTATCGCGCCCGAAACACCCTGCATACTAAATTTCATGGAAATCGTTGGAGTCGTTTCCGAGATTTAGATTTTATATATACAAAAATTGCTCGTTTATAGATATAAGATTTAGATACGAATTACATACTGATGAAATATAAATATTTTCGATCTTACCACAACACTGATCTTGATCTGATCTTACTTACACTGACATAATAGTAAAATTATAGGAACTGGCTATTTTAAAAAAAGGGTCTCAATAATAGTTTTTCTCACAAAAGAAGAAACTTGAAAAAAAAAATTGATCTGGAGGCACCTGGACTCGAACCGGGGTCTTCCGTTTTCGAGACCGCCCGAATTTCTACCTGAGCTATTACAAATTTATAGATAGTGGCGAAATTTACCTTCATATTCTAATGATATTCTAGCAGTTTTTTAATTGCTCTCGTGATTTTTTATTTAAATAACCATTTTATATTTTTTTCCTACCTCCGCCGAAAGTTCGATTTCTGTCCCAGTGAAGCGGGACAAAATTTACACTTTCTGTCCCCGCTTCACAAGGAAAAAACCCGAACTTTCGTCCTAGGTAGGAAAAAAAAGTATGTGCAACATGGGACGAAAGTACTACATCCTATCCCGTATTTTTGCTACCCTCGCCTTCGGCTTAGGTGGCAATTTCAAATGAGGGACAGAAAGTAGTACTTTCATCCCCCTGCGACACAAAATACTATATTATTATATAGGTAAGATCGGAAAATATTATTCATATTTCATCAGTTACATCGTATCCAAATATAATTTCCAAAAAAAAAAAACATTTACAAACAAAAAAAAAAATACCGAGCAAAACTCGGTCATCCAGGTAGTAAAGGGCTCTCAATAATAATTTTTCTTACAAAAGAGGGAAATTGAAAAAAAGAAGAAAAATAATGGGACTTGAGGCATCGGGATTCGAACCCAGGTCTGATTTCCCTCCTGAGTTATTATAACATTGTGAATTATGGCGAAATTTACCTTCGTTTCGTTACGTTACGTTTCGTTTCTTTCTAATAATATTCTAGCAGTTTTTAATTGCACTCGTGATTTCTTATTTAAATAACCAGTTCATATCTTTTTATTATTATTTCGATAAGATCGAAAAATATTATTCATATATCATCAGTTCGTAATTCGTATGTATAGTTTCCAAAAAACACGAATTACAAAAAATAAAAAAATAAAAGACCAGGCAAAGCTCGGTCATCCAGTTAGTAAAGAGCTCCCAATAATATTTTTTCTCACCAAAAGAAGAACCTTAAAAAAAATGAAAAAAAATAAGTCTGTCGAAACATGGATTCGAACCCGGGTTTTCTGGTTTCGAATCCGCCCGATTCCCATCTGAGCTATTACAAGCTCGTCAATGACAGCGAAATTTACCTTCGTATTCTAATGATATTTTTTAATTGCGTAAAAAAAGGGATAAAACGACATTTTCTAAAAATAAATCCTAGCTAGATCGATTTATCGCCCCCGAAACCCCCTGCATACTGAATTTCATGAAAATCGTTGGAGCCGTTTCCGAGATTCAGATTATATATATATATATATATATATATATATATATATATATATATATATATATATATATATACAAGAATTGCTCGTTTAAAGATATAAGATAAGATTTACAAGTGAAGGTTTTTGTAATAATTTCACAAGTGATTTTTTTTTTTTTTTTAATAAATGAGCATAAATTATTTTACTGTAATTATACTTTATCTAGATAATTTTAGAAATCCAGATAATTTTATCCCGGTTGATCCTTTAGTCACCCCTATTCATATTTAACCTGAATGATATTTTTTATTTGCATATGCAACATTTTACGATCAGTCCCTAATAAATTAGGAGGAGTAATTGCTTTAGTTATATCAATTTTCATTTTAATTATTTTATTATTTAGATTTAATAAAAAAATCCAAGGAATTTAATTTTATCCACTAAATCAATTATTATTTTGATTATTAATTCCCATTATTATTTTACTAACCTGAATTGGAGCACGATCGATAAATTGAAAATGAAATTCCATATATTATTACCGGAAAAATTTTAGCAATTATTTATTTTTTAAATTAATTATCTAACTTGTACTGATAATAAATAATATCTTATAAAATATAGCAAAATTTACTAAAAGCTTATTGATTAAGAATCCTCATAAAAAATATCTCTTTGCCATTAAGCCTTACTAAATGGCAAAGAGATATTTTTTGTATTCTATCGTCATAAAAAGCACGCTCGAACTTGTCGATACATAAATTTTGATATCCCTCAGGCCGTAAACCTTGCTACAAACAAAATTGATTAGCGGGAATCTGCTTATCCAACCATTTGAACCCCCATAAATTATAGGCTACGCTCCCTTAGGAGTCAGGCTTTGTACTGCTCGATTTGGTAACGACATTTCAATATAATTAGTTTTGTTTCTCTCAAAATTAATACAATTTAATATTATTTTAGATTTATGAATATTTGACGGAATAATTACAATTGAACTTGTTAAAACATTTATAAAACCATATTTCTACAAAATTAGTTTTTTTTTTTTTTTTTTAAATATGCTACTTACGTAGATTCTTAAGTAATAACTTACAGATAAATACAGACAGTTTTTTTATTGACTTAATGGTTACTACATAATTATATATATATATATATATATATATATATATATAGTTTCAGTATATAGTTAAATAGCAAGAATAGAAAAAATAATTAAATAAAAATTATTTTTCTATATATTTTTAAGATACGAATAAAATTTTAAAGCAATTTTATTCACTTGAATTCATTCCTCTCAGGCTAAAGCTGACCCACTATTTCCGCGCCTTTTTAGTAATATTAGTCCAGGTGTGGAGCAATCCTAAAGTGGAGTGGTTTAAAATCACGAAGACCTTTTGGTACTTTGAAATCCTTCTTTAGTATTTTAATACATAACTTCTAAAATAAAAAAATTAAATAACTTTATTTTTAAACGTACGTTCCTTTGTACGTATTACATATACCACCACTTTGAAAGTACTAGTTATAATCCTAGTAATCTAAAAAAAAAACCAAATGCGTAGAAACTTTAAAAACGGCTGTTGCTAATTAGCCTAACTAGTAACACTAATTTCCTCAATGCCTCCGATGGTCATATTAAAAAAAAAATACTATAATTGTACATACATACGTATTAAAAAACGATAATATAAATTTTATAGATATTAAATGATCTATACCAAAAAAATAATTCTATAGAACCTATTTGTTTTGTTTCGAACGCACTAAAGTCAGCCTTTTCACATTATTTCCTTCACGATGGTTGTCTGGAAGATATCGCTGTTTAGCGATAAGAACGCCTATTGTACATAGTTCTTTTATATTACACTTAAGCCGTATGTTTTTTTTTTAATGTACAATAGAGTGAATACAATAAATAAATAAAGTAAGAAGCAATTAATCTAATGAAAAAAATCTTGTTTTGTGATGGAAGTTTCTTTATTGATTGTGCCATTAACCATTAAGGTTATTAAACATCACGTTCCTTCTTATACTTATGAAGTAGGAACTAAAGCATAAACTAGTAGGTACTCGTATTAGCAAAAATAGTAATTTCTAAATGTTTCTATTTAAATTTAATCTTAAAATACAATTAAATAAAATACAAATAATTAATAATAATTTTAATATTGATAGATCGTCGATTACATTGCGTTCTAAAATTCTAAAATAAAATTTTCTTTCGTATATCCTAAATTATGCAATTTAACGTTTATTTTCACTATATGTATTTTAGTTCGAATAAAGCTTTACGTATTTCATGCTACGAGTATATTCATGTTCGAATCGAGTAATATTCGCTTCCCATAGGAATACTGTTTTCGAAATTTCAATATGAAATATTCAATTTTATATTGTTTAATACGCTCCTCGATTGAAATGTTTGTAATACACATGATTTTGTTATACAACTATAGTGTTTATGTGTTTATATAAAATATATGATTTTTTTTGCGAATCCGTAAATAATATTACATGAAAGTTTAATTAGGCCTAGAATGACATAAATCAATAATAAATGAATTTAGGAAATAAAATCCAGTAGTACTAGCTCGGTTCTTTCAATTAAGATAATCAGTCTGTCTTCTATGTTATCTCGGCTAAAATTTTCACATGATAGTAATCCTAAATTTACCAATTAACAATTCTATCAACTTCAAAACAAAGCCAGCTGTGTACTGTATTCGGTTATTTTAAATATATTTTTGAAGAAGACACTCGATAGACTATTACAACCTATATAGATTTATAATACCTCTATGATTACAATAGTCAAAGCCGGAAAACAGAGAGGGCGCTGCTCTATCTGTCCACAGACTCAAAAGACGCCGCTTGAGCGCAGATAATAAGAATCTAAATGTAGACCAGGGAATTTATATACAAACTGGAATGCTCGCGTGCACTTAAAAAACGTTCATACGGCCGGGATTGCATTTCTTTCTACCAAGGATTCAAGGAAAATCTCGTAAGAAAGAGACAAAATACCAGTAGTCAACGAAATGCTCGGAACGATTTTTCACTTTACATGTTATAAGCCAATGTCAACCTTATGTCACCTTATGTTACCAATGTTAAATACTTCAAGGTGCATATTTGAATATACAATTTTATTAAGTGAACCTTCCAGTTATGATATAAATTCCTTGATGTAGACAATTATTGACAAAAGATATATGTATAAGGCAAGCTATTTGACCATATGGAGTAAATATATTATGCTTATAACCTACTGCTACTAGCTTTGCCCCGCGGTTTCACCCGCGTTAATTTGAGGGAAAAGCGTACTATAAAAAATATACGTACTTAATATTTCTAAACAATTATTCTAAGAGTAGGTACCCGCTTCGTTGGTCGAGTTGTCGCAAGCGTTACTGCCGAGCAAGGGATCTCAAGTTTGATTCCTGGGTCGTTCAACGTATTCTTGAGTTTTTATTTTTATTTTTCGAAAATTCTCAGTAAAAGAGTGATGTTATATTTACTTTAAAAGTTAAACTATAGTTAAAAAATGTATCGAGAAGAGAAATAATAAAGGATGCAACGGAAGCTCTCAAAAAAGATTTTTTTTTCGTGTTTGTAACATTTCTTTTTATTGCTCAGCCCCTATTGGTCGTAGCGTGATGTTATATAGTCTATAGACTTCTTCAGTAAATGGGCTATCCAACACAAAAAGAATTTTTCAATTTGAAGCAGTAGTTCCTGAGATTAGCGCGTTCAAACAAACAAACAAACAAACAAACTCTTCAAGCTTTATAATATTAGTATAGATAGGACGCGATCTATGGTCCGCTACTAACAATTATTATTTAATTTAACAATTTAAACATTTTAATTCCATTAAGTAAAAGTAACTGACGATTAAAGTTGAAAAAATCCAAACCCACACAAGTAAAAATGCGAATTGAAAATTAGCACTGTTTTTCTATTAAAATAAAAAAATAGAATCCTCTACTATGAAAACTACGTGTCCGCAGAAGTTTCGTTTACATGGTTTTTAATACCTAATATAAATTTTACGTTTTGTTTTTGTTATTTTTTAAAATAAAAACTCTATTCCTTAGCACTTTACAACTGTTTAAAAATTAACCACTTTATAAAACTTTGTTATCTTTTGAATATTTTATAAACGGAGCAGAATAATAAAATTAATTATACATAAAATTTAAAATACAAACAAAATCACTCGAAAACATTTCAACGAATATAAATAAATCCTATCTGGAACAATTCGAACGAATATTTATAGCTCATTTTATACTGGTAAGAAAATATTATTTTTATGGCTTCATCCAGAATCTTTCGAAGTAAGACGTCATTAATTCAGTTGGGAAGCTTAAAAATCCTTAAAGCCGAAAGGAGTCTCGTCGGCTCGAGCCTCATATATTATTCAGTCGACGTCCGAAACCGTAAATGAAAAAGTTCCAGTGTTCAATTACTATTCGAATACCGCTAAAATACTTGTAAAACCTCCGAAAAGTTTCGATCGATCGAAAATTACGTTTGACTAGTTTGTATACGGATTAATTAGTATTCGATTTACGTTCGGCTTGAAATTGTGGGTTATTAATTACGTCGGTGTAACTACGGTGACATCTTACGACTTCTTTACTTTTAAGATATTTTAGACTATGCACTTTGTATAGCAGAATGAATGAAATGAAAATACAGAGCCATGTTTCACGTTCGAATTACGACCTGTATTTAAATAATGTTGAATGATAAAATGTTATGGCATTTAGAATGCTTATTTTGACTAATTTTCAGTTATTACAAATTTTTTACAGAAAGTATATATTAACAGAATAGTTAATATATATATATATATATATATATATATATATATATATATATATATATATATATATATATATATATATATATATATATATATATATATATGAATTTTAAATACAATACCTACTAAGGAAAAAATTGTAGGAAGTCTTTTGAAAATAAAGGTTATTTAAAATGGATTTCTAGTTGAAAGCAGACGGACCGGTTTGCAAATAAATCTATAGAAATAGAGCGCAAAATAAAAAGCCTAGTTCTGCTTCCTACTTTTCCTTAGCTTAGCTTCTTTTAAGCTTTTTTCTTAGTTAAGTAAATTACTTTAAATAGAGTTATTTAGCGCAATCATGTTTTGAGTTATTACTATGTCTGCTCTTAATCTTTTTTTTTTTACATTTTTGTCGTTATTTCAAAATGTTATCGTTGGTAATTATTGACTCTATTAAATCAACATACATAATTATGACATAAATACACTAACTTATAAAACGTTAAAATTATAAAATACATACAGTTCATGAGAATATTTGAAACATGTTATTCATTACATCCTCTAAAGTAATCAAAATATTATACATAATTATATAGATATTCAAATTATTATGATATTCAAATAAAACACATCAATTATAATGTTACTGTTTCAAATGTTCGTATCGAGTTTTCTAGTAAAATTCGTTATAACGGTCTATCCACATCGACTACTTCAATTCGATTAACTTCGACTGGTACCGGACATTACGAAACGATATCTACTGAAATTGAAATTCAAAAACATTATTATTTTCTTTTGAATCTTTCGATACTAGTTCCGCTTACATTCATAAAGTTATATAAATTGATGTTGAACTTAATATTGTGTACTCTTTTAACTATTTATTTACTTTGCATAACAAGCTATCGAGAAATTGCTTTAGTAAAAATTTAATACATGAATAGTAGTTTATAATTAGAAAATTATTTTAAATCTAATATCTTAATATATCAAAGTAATCACATAATATTCCGATAGATAAAAATCGACTTCTTCTAAGAATTAATATATATGAATATTATAAGACATTTTGAAAAGTAATTGGTGACTTAATTAAGATATGTAGATACACCTATTTCCCTACTTTGGTTCTACTCTAGCTTTCTTCGGCACATAGTGTTGTTTAATTCTCTACCTTATAAAATCTCTTTTGTATCAAGCGTTCAACCATATTTCTTTTCGTTTCCCTCTATCAATTAGACATCCATATTCATACGTACCTAGAAACTCATAAACGTAGCAAATCTGGAGGTCCCTCATATGTTTCATATGTATACATACATATGTTTTAATCCAAGCTCAATTTTATCTCGATAATTGTATATATATATATATATATATATATATATATATATATATATATATATATATATATATATATATATATATATATATATACTATTTATTATAAAAATTTATATACAGGTTACTCAAGTTATTTTTGTTGATTCTAAAACAACAATCTTTAAAATTTACAGAAGAATTTTTTTAAACAAAATTAAGTTATCAAATAAAAACACTGTTATTATTCTCTCTGGTCCTCTAGTGCTAGACTTGAGTAATATTATAAGAGTAAAATCTATTACTCCTGATAGTACGTATGAAGTTCCATTTTCTTTTTGTTTTTACACGTCTTACCTTATTCATATTCAAAGCAAACCAGTCGAAAAGTAAAACAGAATGTCTGTAAATTCTCATTCTTGTCACGGCCTCATGAATATATTCGGTGAAACTTTGCGTTCGATTGAAAAGATTTAGACACTTACTAGATTAGTGTCTGAGACAGGAAATTATGAGAATATCGATATAGATGAGACGAGAATCACAGAATCTGGCGGAAATGGGACGGCTTTTGTACGCGAAATTGAATCGAATTTTTGAATTAAATCCTGCTGGAATATTTTTGCAAAGTTATCGTTTTTTCGAATAACCTTTTAATACCAAATGATATCAAAAATAGAGAACGGGTTTTTAAACAAGAATTTTGTTTTTAAACGTGATCACACCGGAACTATATGATAGTTTTGACATTTCTTTTTTTGACATATCTATAGTAAAAGCTTCGGCGATTATTACTATGAATTCAATTCCATTCGAAAATTGCATTAAAATAATAAAAATTCACTATGAATATGGTGAATCTGTAAAGTTACATTTCGTAAAATTCAGGATATTTTCGGTCAACATAATCGTGCTTCTGAGACAAGAATTTTGTCAATAAATTTGAGTCAACAGGCTCGGAACATAATGTGTCAAAACCAACGCGTGTTCGACGGATCGTTCAAGTAAAACATCGCTGCTGTGAACACATTTTATTTATTTTATTGGCACATTTTTGTACACCTAATATATAAACAAGATAGGTTGATAATTACAAAATGTGAATTACAAGGAGCGGTCTTATGGCTAGATAACAATTTCTTCCAGACAATCCGAAATAAGTTGGAGTAATTTATCTAGGAGAGAACGAGTAGATCGTGCAGTTATATTATAATAAACTTACATACAAATATCTACATAATAATACTTAAACACTATACATATATACGAACATAGCGCAATAGACTTATCAACCAAAAGGTAGTACAAGTAGGTACCAAAAGTAAGATATGTCAATGTCTATGTAGAATTTATAGCTAAAGACACCAAAAAATAAAAAAATAAACTATTGTAACTTAATTTGAACCGTTCCCATTATTTAAGTAATTTATCATAAAGGAGCTTTTAATTTTTTATATATGTATATATATTTTTTTATATTTAAGGGTAAATCATTCTATAGCTTTATTACCTGAACAGTGAAAGACTGACTAAAAAATGTAGTATTATGAACAGGCAATTTTAGCATTAGTCGCCTTGAAGATGTTAAAGAAGAATTGTGTCTAAGAAATTGAAATGTTTCCTTTAAATATAACGGTGCCTTTGAATTAAATAACACACAGTACAGAAGAGTAAAAATGTTCAGATTTCGGCGAGAACGCATTGGAAGACACTTGAGTTTAGAACTAAATTCGGAAAAATGGTCATATTTGCAAAGATAGAATATGAATCGTGTAGATTTTGAAGAAGCTCAAGCTTATTCAGATGGTCCTCTATTAGTCTATTAGATTAAGATAGCTTGCATCTGCATTATCGAGTTTTTCTTTTTAGCTACTTTTATTTTATTTTATTACTGAACCTCCGACAGAGAAGGAAGACCTCCGAAGGAGACAGTGTTTTCGTTATGTATTAGTTACTTATTCTGTCATAGTTTTCGCAATTATTCTATTTTCATTCTACATACCCATATCTCTCTTTCATCCTTCCTCTTTCACTAATTTGGGTCAATTCCCACTAAGGCTATACTTGGCTCTTATAAGGCTTTATTCTAACTTATTACTAGCAAACAGGGGACAATAAGGGGGAAGAATAGAGAATAACTTAATCTTATTATTACAGTTTGCCCTTAAAATATATCTGAATAACATAATAGTGTATTTTTGAGTTTTAGTAGATATTCGCAACGTCAAATCATCGAAGTTGATTTAAAGTCAAAAATAACTTATTTAAAAACATTCTGTATTGGAGAACGTTCAACAATATAACCGCGTGATTTAGTACTATTGAAAATAATTTTCAACGGTCCACTCATTATCGATTAAAATCTTTTCTATTGTGTAATATACTACCAGACTTCGAAATATCGACATAATTACATTGTAACAAATGTATAAGTTAAGCGATTGGAAATCAGTAACATGTGTATTTCAAATGTATAAAATAAATGTTTGTAATTTTTATTCTATGTTAGTTGTTGTTATTGGATCAATAGAAATTTATTTTAAATATTATTTATAAGATACCGAATATGAAAATATTATTAATTTAATTAAATTTCTTAATAAATAAAAAAAAACTTACTTAATAGAGTATTGAAGATTTAAGTGAATATCGTTTGATTCAGTAATACAGAATCAATAACTTTGTCGAGCATTGTTTCTAGTATTAACACGGACATAACTTGTTAACTACTTAGTTACTAACAGATTATTTGAAAATGTTTTAGTTGAAATTAATAAGTTTCATCTAGTTACTAGTAAATAATTAACAAATAGGAATCGTTTCGTTACCGTACCGACAGAACTTTCAGCGAATATACTTTTTCTTTAACGTTATTGTTTAAATGTGAAACCCAAATAGATTGACAAATTTCATGAAAGAGTAGACTGAAGCCACCAACTATAATAGCAATTATATATTTAAATTGTTCTTATAATTTAATTTAAAATCTTGCATCAATAAACGCATATATATAAAAGTTATTTATAATCCAAGTCAATGGATAATTTATCTCAGACAGTAAAATCGGAATGAGTTAACCATTTTAAGACAGTAATTAAAACTGTAGGTCCAGTGCCGAGCTACAGATCTCTGGACACATGGGTAGACTTTGCCAAATTTTTTTTTTTATAAAAGTGACATTTAAATATATATATGTTCACTATTTACGCTTCTCAACATTTTGTCTTGGAAACTAAAATGCGACAGTTTTGACAGACAGAGTGAACTTTGGTCCTAAGGGTGTCTCATAATGAGATCTTTCCTAGTGATTACATTATCTTTTCTGATAGCAATCTTCTTATTTGGTATCGCTTTTGGTTGGCTTCTTATTTCATTTCCAAGTATCCCACCGTAATTATTCATTGAGCGTCCCAGAACACCGACGCTATAATCTTTATAGCCACTTGACACTTTGAATTTCTTCGTCGTTGGTGAGGAGACTCATTTCCAAGTTATCGACTATTATTTTGTTTCAGAATCAAAAAGGATCAAAATGAAAACTTGAGTTTACATTCAAGTTCCGTCTATGGTTACAAAAAGCGACAAAAAATGTTTTCCTGGTCGGCTTGAAACTTCTCGAGGTTCACTCTACAAATGTCAAATCGTTTCTTTTTTTTTTTTTTGTTCGTCGGTTTACATTCTCGGTACCCAATGGACAGATAACTTTTTCATATGCAATTTGTTTGTAATGATTATTTGAATACTGCCATATGATATTCTTGTGTTCTCAGCTATATTCCTGTTGGTCATTCTTCGGTCTGCCATAATAATATCTTGGACTTTTTTCTTGTTATCTTCAGTGAGAGACGTGGATAGGCGTCCCTCACGATGTTCATCTTCAGAGAGTGTTCTGCTCAGCTTAAACTTATTTGACAAGCGTGCAAATGTGGAATATGAAGGAGCGGAATCTTCAAATACGTTTACTTAGTCATTATGTAGGTATATCTTCGGGAGACTTTTTTTTTTAAAGAAAGGTACTCATTACTTATCGAAAACCCCTCGTATACAATATGAACTAGCACGTATTGAAAATGGCTTCAGAAGGCTGAAAGGGACATCAAAACGAAAATGCATAATTATAACATGTTATAAGTATAGATGGATTTTTAAAAAGCACGGAGCAGATGTTTGATGACAAAAAAGGGGAGTACCACAGAGTGATGGATGCTCACAATTTCGAGAACTTGCTTCAGAATATTATATTTATAAGTAAAAACTTACAAGTCGTAAATAAAACACCATACTCCTCCAGACTCCTTCATCATCATCATCATCATCATCATACCAGCTCCTTCCTTGTTTGTGTTAAATTGTCGAAAGGCAGATATAATTATAAGGATGTACAAAATAATTTAACGTTTGCGGTAAAAAAAACAAAAGCGCAACATTAAAAAATGTGATGAACCCATACAACTAAAAAGATTACATGTAATGCAAAACTTGATATATCACGCCTTTCAATATGTCACTGTTAATAAATCCTAGCAAATATATATGGATAGCCCATTGATCTAAAATTATATGTTGGTAGAAGCAATAAAAATTTAAAATTGCAGAAGTGAAGCGACCATCAAGACAGGGTTTGTAGAAAATTGATGCTGAGTTTTAGAGGAGATATTATTATTTATTTTCTTTTTTATTTTTACATTTTATTAAAACGACAATGTCGCTTATATAAACTAGATGATTACTAATAAATTATGAACTACAATACAATTATAAAAAGGCAGTGAAGAAAGATAAAACTATTAAGGATCTGATAATATTTGGCTACAGGGTTATTCAACATTCTCATAGTACCTTAGTAACTCAAGAGCCAAGGTTGTCCACTTATCATTGAAAGAATCCTATTAAGTATTATTGTCCAAGAGCGTGTTGAATGATGCCATTGAATGCGGTATTGGTGCCTTGGTTCGGGCAATAGTACGACAATATGGGACCGCAAACAATTCATGCCTCCGTGGGCGAAGATTATTAATTTTTGGAACCTGCAGACAACATAGTTTGACATGAAGGAGCCTAATCTCGCGAAATTCGCTACATAATTTTTAGTTGGACCTCTATGGAATCGTAACCTAAACAACCAAAATGATATTTAGTTGAATATAAAAATGGGTAATATTCATAGCAACGTTTGAGTAGGTATCTTACGATGGGGTGCCAATTGTCCTCCACGTGGTGCACCCTGGTAACGTAGACGGCAGCAGCTCCACAATTGCGGAGCTGCTGCCGCCTACGGCTAACGACCGACTCGGGGGGGAACGCCTAATATGCGATTTGCGCTCCGGGGACTGCTCTGCTTATGCAGAGTTGCCCCGTTGAGCGGCCGCATGGCGTAATGGGGACAGCTGTCTCCACGGGGGTTCCGGGGCCACTGCGTTCGCGCGCGGTGAAGCAACGGAGGACGGACGGGTCTGACGTGCACTTGCACTGCCGTCAGACAGAACGGGTAGGGTCAGTCTTACTCGTTCACCGTCCTCTCGTAATCCCGCTACGTGGTGTCGTGGTCATGTCTCGCGGCTACGTGTGGGACCGAGGGTCTTGCCTTAACCGGCCGGACCGCGAGAAAGAAAACCTCTATAAAACAATTACCCCGAATCCTAAGCGGCGACGCAGCGCGAGGGGATGCATGGCTGACGGGTGGATCAGTCTCGACTGCGATCCTCGTCCGGGTACCGGCCGATACCTGCGACGAGTTACGATAGGCTTACCCAGGTACAGGGGGCACTGCCTGGGCGGACCGTCTTTCCCCCATACTCGTGGGATCTAATATGGATACGTTCATTATAAAACATTACGAAGAGAAGGGTGAGGGAGAAGAGTCGGCGGCCGTCGACTCTGATGACTATAGTTCGGCGGCGGCAGCCAGCGATGGTAGTAGGAGGGGTAAGCGGCCCCATGGAAGTCCGCCGCCATCCTCCGGGGGGAGTTTGACCCTCGCTGGATGTAAGAGGCGCGTGATTAGGCGGGAGGAGCCTGGCTCCTATTCTGAAAGGGCCTTTGAAGAGCAAGTGAAAGTGGCCGAAGAGGGACGCAGAGCGTTGGGCGTGGCAACAGGGGACACACGCACAACCAATGCTCTGGTGGATCAGGCTGCCACAGATGTGGACCTGATCCTCAAGGTGGCGACGAGGTCGTCGAACCTAGAGGGCACGTTCGTGCGCGTCCTAAAGGATTCGGCGGCCTCTATAAAAGCGGTGGTTGGAGTTTGGAGCTTAAGGAAAGGATAGCCTCGGAGGAGGTACTTAGGCTCCAGTCGGAGGATTCCCGGCTAAGACGGGATTTAGACGACCTCCGTAGACAGGTGGTAGAGCTCCAAGAGCGCCGGTCTGAACAGGCTGCTCCCACCTGTCTGCCGAGAGAAGGGCAGAACTTCGCCGAGCAGTTACAGGCGTCGGTCGTTGCGTCAGTCGGGCGTATGATCGACGCCCGCTTTGCCGGCATCGAGGAGCGGTTGCTGCCGGTGAAAAAGCTGCGACCACCGCTTGCGGCGGAGAAGAAAAAGAAAAAGGCGACGCGAAAGGTGCCGTCGTCTATCACCACTCCCGCTCCAGTGCGGAAGAGGCGAGCGCCCGTGACCGAGGAGTCGGCACCCGCGTACGAGGCTAGCGACGGTCAATGGACCACCGTCGTGGGGCGCAAGAGGAAGAAGAAGGCGGCGAAATCCTACGCTGCTGCCACCGCCGCTGCTCCAGCGTTGAACAAGAAATCGCAGCCACAGCCGCAGCCTCAGCCAAAGAAGGCGAGGAAGCCCAGGCTGGCTGCCCCCAGAGCTCCGGCAGTACTAATAATGCTGGAGGAGTACGCCGAATCAAAGGGGGTTACCTACTGCCACCTACTGGAGCGGGCGGCAGAGACGGTCGACCTGAAGGAAATCGGGATTGACGGCGGCCTAAAAATACGGCGTTCCGCGACCGGGGCCAGGTTGCTGGAGCTGCCGAAGGGGCAGTCCCCGGAGGCGGCGAAACGTCTGGCAGAGGAGCTGCAGACGGCGTTTGGTAGCTTGGCGAGGGTCGTCCAACCCATGAAGCTCGCGATTCTGCGAATCTCTGGGCTGGACGACTCCGTCACCAGCGAGGCGGTGGTTGCTGCTGCAGTGAAGATCGGCCGGTGCGACGCCGGTTCTGTCAAAGCAGGCGCAATCGCAGTCGGACCGGGTGGGTTAGGGTGCACGGTGGTGCGATGCCCGATCCCAGCCGCTAAGGCTCTGGCCGAGGCTGGCAGGCTCCTGGTCGGGTGGAGCTCGGCCAGAGTCCAAGTTTTTGAGCAGCGGCCCATGCGCTGCTTTAAATGCATGGGTATCGGGCATACTCGCCCGACTTGTCTGGCTGCGGTCGACTGCAGAAGCGCGTGCTACCGGTGCGGCGTGGAGGGGCACATTGCCCGTAACTGCACCGGGGCACTGCGCTGCGCCGTTTGCGCAGATGCCGGCAAACCGGCGTCGCATATAATGGGAGGACGGGAGTGCCGCCCCCCAAAATCGAGGGTTAGAGCGGTCGCCAAATCTTCGACCGCTCCCCAAAACCCATCGCACCAGGTCACGAAGGAGACTGCGGCTATGTCATCATGACCTGCCGCAGTTTCCCCCGTTCGCCGTCCTCTGGTGCAGCGGAGATAGAGCGCTCACGGTGCCCGCGAGCGCTCTATTTGCGAAGGTGGCCCGCGTAGGCGAGCCAACCGTCGGGGCGTCACGGTGGCATGCGCCAGCGATCCCGTGGCGTCCTTGTACGACGATGAGGGCACCGCTGGGTTTTAGTGGGTATTCTGACTTCGCAGTCAGCGAATCCCACATACCCGTCACCTTCGGGTGGCGGGATACGTAAACGTATTCCCCGCGTCAAAAAAAAAAAAAAAGGTATCTTACGATATTTATATACATTTGTTATGTGACTGTAACTGCGACTGCCACTGCGTCTGGCGCATATGGGTGCCAGACACAGTCGCTTGTTTCCAATTTCCTTTGGACTAAAACGTAATATAGTAGCCCTATTACTCAAGGACTATGGATCTGCTGAGAGTTGATCATTAAATACATTATATTCGTGAGAATAAATTTAGATACTTACATATGTATAATTGCAGATGTTATTCATAATAATTATGACGTTAAAAATATATGTTGACAAGTACCCGCGTCAAACTGACCGAGAGTCAATCGATTCAATCATATTGATTTGAACACATCTGATATGATTACAGTATGACATGTCGGACACAAACAAAATTTAAATGACGCATCACTCACCACCTCAAAGTTACTTTGCACAATTCCAGTAAATGTCTAATGTCACAAATAAACGTTAAAATTCGTATCAATCATTGATAATTTAATAGACTAATTTTATATTTGAATAATCTACCATAATCCATAGTAGATTGTTAAAAGTACAAGTACAAATTCAATCATCAGCTCATTTAATACATATAACAAGATTAAACGAACTGGTTGAAACATATTATACTCTTACGTCAAAACAAATACGACGAACATCGATTCTAAGCTATTAAAAGTTAAGAATACTTTGTAATTAAAACATTTCACGAAAACCCATTCACATGTCAATTCGAAAACCTTTTAGTTATCTTAAAAAAAAGTCGAACTCATGGGCAGTGTTTTTACGAGGCTCAGAAAGGATCGGTCTAGAGGTAGCCCGAAGTTTATGTTCGATTCAATATTAACGCGATGACTGCGTCGAAGACATTTAGACTTTATGGATGCGTCGTAAAACGTAACATGAATCTTTAAGCGAAGTAAATAGTCAAATATTTTGCATTGAAAATAAATAAAACTAGTTTCAGAATAAATGTATAGTTCAGTACGGAAAGCAATATTTTATCTTGATAACAAAGATTTCCCCGGAGTATCCACTTATATTTAGGAGCTCATCTCGTAAATAACTAATTTTAATACTCTCTGAATACTAATTTATCTGTTTGTTGAACTTATATACTTTTATGTTACAACTTTGTTTGTTTATTATTATTTTATATTAAAATTCATTATATGAGTAAAATAAATTATAATTAAAATTGGATACAGGGTAAGGTAGTTGGTTGAATATAGGTAGAAAGAATAGTTCTTCGTTTTATTAAATTGAACTAATTACTCCCAGTAGTGCTAACCCACCACAGATGATTTTGCCAATGTCAGGTAAAATAGAGATGATACGAAGATATATTCTTCGTTGTTGCAAGACGATATTAAAGTTGATATTGTATAGTATTTAATTTATTTATATTTTTAATTTATAATCCTAGTGTCAAACTTTTCTGTGCGTCACAACTGTGAGAAATTCTAACTAATTATAATTACTAATACTATTATATTCTACCTTTTAAGTATAAATTACCGGTGGGAGGGATGCGCTCTGCCGCGCTCCTGACTGCATGGGTACCACCATCTTGCTTGTTTCTCCCGTGAAACAGCTTTGCTGTGTTTCGGAGAGAAGGGCAAGACAGGCAGTGTAATTACTGGCACCGAGATTTTAACACCTTATGACTCTGGATTGGCAACACATAAATGAGTTGCCTGGGATAGTTCCAGGTAAACTAGTTTATGTTCATGGGCGACGTTGACCACTTACCATCAGGTGGAACATCTGCCAGTTTGCCTATTCACTTAACATAAAATAAATAAATAAATAAAATAAAATTTATTTTTTATTGAATAACTTCTTCAAATTTATTGATTATTATAAGTTTTAGTTCATGCATATTTTTATTTTTATTTTTTATTTTTACAAACAACACTACGACAATAGAGCTTGTTATTTATTGTGTACAATTTTTTTTGGAAAATTGCTAGTTATGTTATTATATTTATATTTACGTTTCAATTTAGGGTTGATTTACTAGATGAGTAACCGAACCATATGCTTAAATTTTTTACCATTATAAAAATTTGTTGAAGATTTCAAATGAATCAACACCTCTAAAAAAATAGGTATATTAATGATCTACTTAAAAAAAAAATAAAAGCTAAATAAAAATTTAAGTCAACGGGTAATGAAACGGAGGAAAAGAAATGAAATGAAAACGAAATCTGTCAATGAAAAATAATAAAATGGAGGACGAAATCAAATTGAAATATAATGCGTTAAACGCTATAATCTTTTGATTTTTGATAAACAATACGATTTAGACGTCTTCTTAGAGCTTCGTGTGAAATGGACCAAAGACTTTTTTTTCAAGTTTTATGTCAAATATTTAGAATACTGATTTGTTAGTTTCCTATTTAATGGTTCCTTTAGAAAAAACGATGTTCGTGTAAGAGATTGAAGTTGATTGGTAGCTAGTAAAGTAATATCTTTACAGTATTCTATTTTATCTTAGTGTATTTATATTTACAAAATATTATTTTATTAAGACTATTGCTATTTATATTTAGACTATCGTAATTTTTACGAGAAGAAAAATTACTTTCGTAATCTATTTGGATTTACAATATTTTGATAAATATTACTAATAGCTCTAATCGTTGACCATATCATTAAATAAGAAAAAATATTTAATTGAGTCAGCCATCAGTATAGTATGTAGTTAAAACATTATTTTATCCTATAAAAAAGTTATTGCCGAAGTCACACGGTACCTTGTTAGCCGTAAAATTCGATGAGCGACATTAAAACTTTCGGAACAAGCAAATGACAAGCGCATTTCCTCTTACGGGTAACTTTGTTTGGAATATTACAATTTATGCTGAAACTTTGTTTTTCTTTTTATCTGGTACCGAAAAACTTTTTTAAAATGATGTTTATTCTTTCTGTTTGTCTGTTTATTGAATAATAAGTTAATCAAAAGAAAATTGTTAGTTACTGCGGCAAAGAATCGGTTTTTAAAAGTTTTGTAAAACGAATTAGGTTTTTAGTAATAAATAATAGTATATATTGGTATCTAGGTTGGAGCTTAATCCACCACGCTGCTCTATGGCGGGTGGGCAGAGAATTTCCCTACCATGAGTAACGATCGCTATCAGGTATCTATGATAACAACCGAGACCGACGGCTTTAAGTGCTCTCCGAGGCACGGCGGGGACACTCACAAGAACATACTTGTACGTCTAGACCAGAAACAAATATTTGTACAAACACAAATATCAGATCCGAGCGAGAACCAACCTGAGACCGCTGGTGTTGAGGCAATTACTCGCACCACTACATCAAAACGGTTGTCAGTCCAGTTCAATTCAGGTATAGGTATATAATAAATAATTTATGTCTTTGTATATGAAAAATTAGTTTTAACACTAACATACGTGTATTTATTACACGTTTGTTAGTAAGTAAAATCTGACGACTCAAATCTTAATTAATAAAATCTGAATCGATTTTATTAATTTGTTCACAATTCATAATAGAAAAACAATTATAGTCAAGGCGGATGAAACGAAAGACGCTTAGACTAAAATATAGACCAAACCAACGTTAATTGCATTTAGAATGAAAAAATTACAAATAAAGAACCAAAAGACGTAAATACTAGATTAACGTGTCAAAGAGGCGACGTCGCTAATTCTTGATAGCAGAGAACAAAAATTGCAATGCTAATACTCACAAAGAGGAGTAACCAGCCGTGAGTGAGTCGAGATCGCGTCTATTGTTCTTGCGGTTTTTCTTTTCTCTAGAGACATTTTTATTATAGTGGTTTGAATTTTTACTTAACGTTGTGTAATATTTACGTTTCTTTTGTGCTTAGTGTTAACTCTAATTAATTGACACTTCTGATAAAAAATGCTTTGGCTAGTTAACATTTTAATTATGGCTTTATAATTTATCCCATTACGTTTTACAACACTACTTAGTAAGTTTATTTCTTACTATAGTATACTTTAAAAAAAAATTATTCATCTATTTTTTCCGTATTTATCTGATCAAAATTAACTAATTGTTAAATAGATTTTACCAAAACCAAAAAAAAGAAAAAAAAAACTCAATTCCGAAAACCATAATGATTCTGTATCTCAAATTTCAATGTAACAATTGAAGATTTTAAATTATAGGTATATATTTACAAAATTTGTTACTAACGTAGTTTTTTGCCAAGAAAAGTTTCATAGGCGCTTGGTAAGAAATACTTAAGTAAGCATTCAGCATGAATAATTATATTAATTAATAATTAAATATTTAAGATTTCAATAATAAAATTTTACCACAAAAGTTAGTGATCAAATAAAAAGTACAATAGTTATTATACATTATATCTAATAAGGCTTTAGCCTTGACTATAGAGAGCATGTTTATTTGTTTGCTGATTTTAAAAACGTATCTTATTGCATTAGGTATTCTCTTTTATTGCCAAAGCATTGTGGTACAAGTAACGAAACTAAACGCGGACAAAAACATTGGGTCTAAAGAAATATCATTATTTACCGTACTCGCCTTACTGCAAAACTTAAATTTCAAAAGAAAAAGTACAAACAAAATACGTTTTTGGCTTCAAAAATATTACTGAAACTATGTACCCTTTGGGAATAAAGTCTGGGAAACAGAACGTTAACACTGGATTAATGTGTCAAAAGATGACATTGTTATTTCGTTGACAAAAGGTTTATGTCAAAATTGCACTAAAATTGGAAGTGTATAAAGGAAACATTTTATCCTCTGTACGATGTCCTTCCTCATAAAATCCCCCGTCCTGTAAATATTGAATGCTTATTAATGCTTGTGTTTAATCCTTACTGTAAATTTTTATGTTAATACATTAAGCGTAACAAAATTAAGTTGTAAATATTCTTTGTGTTGTTGTAAATATAATTTTTGACTGTCGTACCATACATAGTTGTATATAAAATATTCCTAACTTTAACTTTTATTTGTGTTGTTCTAGGTGATGGGTATTTGAATAATATACTTACTATTTCCTATATTTAGATAATTCAACGAAGATTATTACCTCGACCGCACCGATTAATCTCCTTCGTATTTTCTTTATTCTACGTGACATTGGCAAAAATCATCTGTGCCCTTTTGTCAACATTGAAAGTCATTAAACCAAATTAATGAATGAATGAATAAATGTATGAAGGAAATATTCCTAGATTTACGTAATATGTAATGCGTTTTTTTTTATTATATGAAAAAATGAGTTTTTTTTATGATCTGAAGTACTAAGTAAGACCACTGGAAAGGGAAAACAGAAAATTATACTAAACATACAGACTGTCTTAAGGTAAAACCAGTGCCGGATTAGCCTATAAGCTATTTAAGCAATTGCTTAGGGCATCTCGTCTTGGGGGGCACCAGAGATGACCGAGAAAAAAAAACGAGCACACTAAAGATAAAGCAATTTCAATATTCTTAGAAAGATCTTTTTCAAAACTAAAAATTATAAAAAATGAAAAAAGAACGACCATGGGTCAAAAAAGATTAGATGCATTGTCTTTATTATACATATATCAAATCCAATATGCTTAAAACGTTAGACTGAAAAAATATTTACCACGAATTTAATGTTCGAAAAAATCGCAATTCGCATTTAATAAATCAATAAAAATGTTTTTGTTTCTAATAATAATTAATTAATTACTCTATAGCATATAAGCGGATCAACAGACGGATTTGGAAATATCTGAGGCATGATATGCGTGTGTTTTAATATAAAACATATTAAAGATACGATAGAGCGGAATCGGGGCTCCAAAGTGTTCTCAGGGGTTTCATCTGTTGGTCAAAGCTGGTTGTCGACGCTGAAAACTGAGGATGGAGGTGCAGCGTTGACCAGAGCTGAGATATTGAGGGAGGTCGAGAAGTTTTTCGGACATTTGTATACCTCGGTCAACCAACCTGTTTGCACTTCGGCTGAAGATCCAAGAGCAGACTAGATTACCCGACATTATTCCGAAGATGTCCCGGATATCAGCATGCATGAGATTAGTATGGCTCTAGGACAGCTTAAAACCAATAAGGCACAGGGTGAGGACGGTATTACGTCTGAGCTTCTGAAAGCGGGTGGAACACCGGTACTTAAAGTTTTAGAGGCTCTTTAATGCCATCTTGCTCGAGGGCGTAACCCCGCAGGCCTGAAACGGAAGCGTGGTAATGCTCTTCTTCAAGAAGGGTGATAACACCTTGTTGAAGAAGTACAGGTCTATTTCGATTCTGAGCCACGTTTATAAGCTGTTCTCTAGGGTGATTACGAATCGTCTGATGGCAAGTTTGATGACTTCGGAAGGCTGGACCTTCCGAACAAGTCGGTTTCCGAAAAGGCTATAGTACCATAGACTATATACTAGATTATAGAGAAAACCAATGAGTATAATCGGCTATTGTGCTTGGCGTTTGTGGATCACTCACCTTCGATTTGCTGACAATAACGTGGTTATGGTGGAATCCCTGGGAGACCTCGACATTATACTCAGTGATCTTGACGGGTGGGCTTTAAAATGAATATGGACATCTTGTCCAATTAACAAAAATCATGTCGAATGTCCATGTCGTGCCCACTATGATATCGTTTGGAGATAAGAGATTCTACTCTCGAAGTTGTTGACAAGTACATCTACCTAGGACAAAATGTCCAACTTGGTAGGTCCAACTTCGAGAGAGAGGTTAATCGTCAAATCCAGCTCGGATGGGCAGCGTTCGGGAAGTTAAAAAACGTCTTTTTATCCGTCATACCTCAGTGCCTGAAGTCTAAAGTCTTCGACCAATGTGTGTTACCAGTGATTGCATACAGATCTGAGACGTGGTCACTGACTTTGGAGATTTTAAAAAAGTTCCAAGTCGCACAACGTGTAATGAAGAGGGCTATGCTTGGTATTTCTCTGCGAGATTGAACCAGTACTGATGAGATCCACAGCCGAACGAAGATTGCCGAAATAGACCAACGGATTTGCAAGCTGAAGTGGCAGTGGGCAGTGCACATAGCTCGTAGAACTGACGGCCGATGAAGCAGAAAGGTTCTCAAGTGGAGACCACGTACAGGCAAACGCAGCGTCGGACGGTCGTGCGCGAGATGGACAGACGACTTGAGGAAAGTCGCTGGAAGTGATAGCGAAGTTGAGGGCTACGTTCAGCAGTAGACATCCAATGGCCGATATTGATGATGATGATGATGATGATGAATTACTCTATTCCTAGTCTACCTACATATCTTTTTCGTCCTTCATATATATACTATTATATACATATTACGGGGAGCCCGTTGGCGTAGTTTGTAGTGACCCTGCCGGGCGTCGTGTGTTCGATTCCCATCAACGGTCAAATGTGATGAAAACATATGTTGGCTGTGTAAAATGCTCCTGAGGTGAGTTGACGTCAAGTCGGCGGCCGGTCTAGAAATATAGCATAATTTTAGGACAACATGTGAAATCATGTTGTGTCGACCCCACCTAGCATGGGATAAGGGCAAAAGGAACAACACATACATATTCTACCTACGATACGTATTCACATTGTTTTTTTAATTAAATCTTTGTAGTTCACTTAAGGATAGGGGGGCCCACAGGGGAAGATTGCTTAGGGCATCAAGTTACCTTAATCCAGCACTGGGTAAAACAATTTTGTCTTTGCCATGATGTCTTTATATTTTTCCTAGAAATTGCAGATGTTCACATTTTTAAATAATCGATATCAACTACGCATTTATAATCGTATAATTCCAGATTTAGATAAAGTACCTTGGTTTGTGTTACTTTCATTTCTTTAATTTTTTCACAAGAAAACATTAAACTGAACTTTCCTAATAAATAATAAGCTCTAACAATAAGACTTAATAAGGCAGACGCTGTATATGTCCTGTATGACTAATTAGTTAAAAGGAAATTTCTAGAAGTCCTGTATGACTAATATTATGCATTATAAATAAAGAATTGGAAATAAAATGAAAAATATTTTACAGTATATTTTTCTGTTTAAAACTATTTTTTTGAGAATTTTCTTGTTTCACTAATTCGTACTGCGTACTCAATCAAAATCAAAATCAAAATCAAAAACAGCTTTATTCAAATAGGCCCCACGAGCACTTTCGAAATCGTCATTTTACAAAATTAATATTTTAGTGATTATTATTATTTTTTGTAAAAGTAAAGCTACCACCGATTCGGAATGTAGATTCTGCAGAGAAGAATCGGCAAGAAACTCCGCAGTTTAAGCATTAAATAACTACACCATTTTTTAGTGATTACACAAATACCTATGGAATGTGTGTATGACATTATCAATAATAGAAGTTCGTTAAAGTTGTAATATATCTCACCTAAGAATCCACTTATTTTGTTTGTTTAATCAACTTTCTTATTTTGTTCATTATACATTTCATGAAGTCGAAATGAAACATCAAAATTATAAATCCAACATAATGCTTTATTTTACAAATACTACTATATCATCTATAATTACGCCATCGTATTATACAAGAGACATCGCATTATATACAGAAATTTAACATTCAAATATTACGTAAAGATATAAGGCACATTTATAACATCTTAACTGAACAATAATTACTATCTACGCATCTTCCCGTCGAATCTATTTTAGGATAAAAGAGCAATCGTCAATTTTAAGGTTATTTGGAAATATTTTTATCGATCTATAAAGTTGAGTAAATTTTAATTACAGAAAAATATTTACAAAAGTTTTTTTTTATATTTTTATTTAACAATACTTGTTAAATATGTCAATCTTTTAAATTACACATATTATTTTCTCGATTAAAATTTAATAAATTTTCACGAAAATAAATAGAAACATTTGAAAGTTAAAGATTTCATAGTGAAATGAAACTAGTAATTAATTCTATATATTAAACACTGGAATTCCCAATGAATCTTTTACTAACATGAAAGGAAGACAAATAAATAAATTACATGTAAGTTATAAGAACAATAGCATTGAAAATTTTCAAAGAAATAATAAGTGATATTTCATCAATAATCTATAATGATACTGGCACGTTTTATTTTAATTTTATTATATTTTAAATTGATATAAATTGAAATTACGTCGACGTACTGTTTCATAAAGTTTGAGAAAAATATTCTACAATATTTTTTACAACACTATCTATAGCTATTTATACATTTAACTGGCAGTATTTATCTACGCATAAAATCTTACAAAAATCACAAATCGGAATGTAGTGTAATTTAAATCTAACAGTTAATTATCATTTGAGTTTTATGAAATAAAAGAACTTATGCGAGTGAAAAAAAAAATTACGATTATCGTAATTTTATAAGTGAACAAAAAGTTTATTGGCTATAGTTTTAGCATTTTAACATTTCATGTCATTACTTAATGCTAAAATTACAAATAAAATCTATAATGGAATCGTAGATACCATTGTCTATTACTTCCACTAGGAGCGCAAAGGTATTAGAAAATTATGTAAACTTATGCTCCAATAATTCATCAACAACAATGAATTACCAAGTAATGAGTATGTGGAGATAAAAATAAAAGAATTTTGTAGTAATGGACATTGAAAGTTTTAACAACATTAAAAGTTTTGCAAGGATGCATTCTAGGACCATATATGTTACTTTCATATGCATATGATAATGCTTTCATTTCTGATTCATTAAAAATAATATCTTATTTAAAGAAGAATCGTAAGATGACTATAATAAAAATAATAATAATAAAAAACAATCAGTCCAAATAGCTTACAATAAATTCGCATAAAATTTGAATTTTACAAAAATATTCTTTTACTACGAATAGTAACTAAACATTAGACATTGTAATTTAATATCTACCTACAATTATTTCATAAATAGTTTCACTAGATCTTCTTCTAGGACATCATTTATATTTAATACAATATTTGAAGAAATTATATTAGCATCTTGCGAAACTAAACCACGCCATAGGTATTACAAGTATTTAAAAATCTAGTTCTATTTATAATAACAATATGTAGCAAGATATGTACAGTTAAGATTTAATATCTATCCCTATGATTAATACTTGACATACAATACTATTAGTATCTTGTTTATTTTCAATTAAAACATAAGAAATTCGTTACATTAACTAAAAATATGAAATTGACATCTATTAACGGAAAGGATAATATCTGACAACCTCTTAAGTCCTTTTAAAAAAATAAAGCTTGAAACGAAATTATCGATGTAAAGAGCGTAACAACTCAGTTTAAAAATAAAATCCCTCAAACTTGATATATTGATATCTCTCTATGAAAACCAAAGTTTTTCTTTAGGCCGATTTAGGCTTTAGTTCAGGAGACGACATAATCTTGATAACAAAATCGTAAGCAATAAATTCTTCTAATCATTTGAACGAATCACATACTAAAATCCACTAACAGCATACACTTTAAAGAATGATGCGTTTAACAACAAGTGACTTACACCCACAATCACACAAGCAACTAGTCCATTTGATAGATAGTTCTTGCCGTTTTATATGAACAGCACTTCGTCATACGGCTCCGGCTACTCAGCCATAAGTTCTGGACTAAGTCTGTCCGCGTTGAAATTTTCCATGTTCCACATCTGTCTCGTTTCTGATTCATTGCATGTCTCCATTGCTATCTTGTCCTTGTTCCGCGATATTGCCATGCACTTTTCACTCGAACCGTGTTTTAGTAACTTTGTCTGTAATAAAAAGAGTTGACGATCTCTAACTTTATAATTTCACAATTAATAAAATAATAATTTTATGTGGAATATATTCACCCGACTTGTAGTTCGATGAAGTTTAATATTTGCATTAATAAAGTTCAGGGAGAAATCAACTTTTAAATATAAATTTACGTAATATTAAGTATAATCCTTTTTGATATGTTAACTGACAAAGTTCATATAACTAGATAATAGTATATTTAGGGTAGTTTCTAGATATAATAAATATGCTATATTACTTACATTGGGATCATAAAGCCATAATTGATTACCCTTGGCCCCATGACAAGGGTACAAAACAACATCGTGACCTGAATAGTCGAGACAAGTTTCATCACGACGAATTTCACCATTCTTTGAATACATCCAGTACTGAAAATATTTTAACAGATATGTTAACATTAATTACTGATTTAAGATCCTTAATTAGACATTTTAAATTGAATTCAGTTGTGATTAATTTTATGCACCCAAAAACCACACCAAATTAAATTTATACGCATCTTAAAAGTAAATGTAACTTTACAGTAACTACCCTCCATCCACGATGTTAAGCTGATTAAAGCGACTTCAAAAAAAAAAAGAAGTATATTCAAGTTTCAGAAATCCATTTTTATACCATATTTTTATTTATTTATATAAATATAACTTTAGATTACTGACATTTTTACAAAAACGTAGTTCGAGTAATGTGTTCTTAAATAATAATCTTTCAATATTATTAGCAAAAGTTTTAAAATTTATAGTAAATTTAGTACATTTCTTTTTCATAATTGAGCTCAAGCAAATTTAACAAATGATACTTTCTAAAAGTTAATTAGAAAAATGTAAGAGACAAGTTAACGAGTTCTTTTTAGTCAAAATATAACATAACACTACAAGCTCAATAAACAATTTGTATTTGTGTCTTGATCATTTTATCAGCTGTTAATTATTTTATAATTTTCTTTTCCCCTTGTAGTCGACACGACTTGAGGGCGACAGTAACTCCTCCATGATAAGTATTTGACTAGTAGTGCTATCATATTCTCGAGTATAGTATAAAGTTGTATCAGTAATTCTAATAAAAATTGTAACTCAAGTTCAAAGTACTTGAGCCGTGTTATGTGGCCGTGATTGATGGGAGACAGATTTCGTTGCATCGTTATTTCCCTCCCTCTCTCTCTCTCTCTCTCTGTCGTCGTATTGTCAATTTAACTAATGAACTTATTGGCATCCAGATCTGATTCCTCCTTACTCCTTAACAGACAGGAGTTGGAATTACTGTGGCTTATCGGCAGAAATCACGTAAAATGTTTTGGGCACATGCTTACACGGTAATAACTACTAATTGTAAGTATGTATATACAAACCTAATCGAGGCTTCGCGCCAATTTAAAATATATAAATATAGATACTAAATATATATTCTATATTATTATTATTATTTCCTTTTTTGAAGTCAGTTTAATAAATATACATATCCATAAATATTCGGCTAATATATGCCTCTCGCTAGGAAATTAGAAGCAGTATTTATACAATATTGTTAATTGCGAGAATCGAGCCGAGTAGGTAATAATTATACTTCATGCAAGAGCTTTAACATTGAAAATTTTCCAGAATCGTGATTTATTTTTATTACTTAAATAATAAGATATTACGGAAAATAATTAAAGAAATAAATTTTTATTCATCAATATCACGATTCATATTTTTATTTAAGCATTATTTTTAAATATGCAACGCTACAAAATGTCTCAAGAAAATAATGGATGGAGGATATACTAGTATTTGTTACACAAATAAAATATTTTATTTAAATAAATATCACGCATCATGAAAATGCAACGTTAACATTATAATGACGTAAATAAGCTTACATACTAATAAATAAACGTAGCGGCAGTACCAAATTTGAAGAGATCATTTAATATAATAATATGCCACACGATGATTCATAAATAGAAATACCGAATGAATGTTCCCTTAGTCAATACCATTTCATGCGTGGCATTAAATGGTATGAAGATTAAAAATCTAAATTGTTAGAATTAACTGAATATATGACAAAAGCTATTCCGTTGAAAGTTATAGTAACGTCGGTAATAGTACAGCATACAAATAAAAGGACATTCAAAACGAATGCGTGTTGAATAATAAACGAACGATTCGACCAGCACGCAATAGCTTTGTTGTATTAGTCGCTATTTAATAGCATTAGAGTAACGAGGGTTATTTTATAATCTATTTCCTACTAATCATGATGATCCGAGAACCGCTAGGAAGTTTAAGCGTAAGCACAGAATACAGTGATCCAGTGAAGGCTTATTTGACAAACCTGATTCCCGTATTCTCCATGACATGGCCATAGATTGATAGGTTTTTTCATGTCTTCTGGACCGGCTGCGGAGTCGATGCACATATCCGACGATGGATTCGCGATCTAATGTCATCCAAACTTTAAAAAGGCGTGCCAAAGCAAGCGTGCTTGTGACACCATTACTTGAGTCTATTTGAAATTATTTTTAACTCTACAAGTAATAATGTCACTATGAAGATGATAATGATGATTAAAACAACAATGAGCCACTTATTCATCATATAAGAATAAGTTCTGATTTGTGCCATTCAAGTAACCCAACAAAAAACCACGATGGTCTCATTTCAATTTAATACCTGTCTACCACCACCACCGTGGCAGGAATGCAACATAAGGTTTTCCGGTTCATCTTGATCCTCTTCCACCGACTCACCGTCGATACATTGTGGTTGGCTGTACGCTTCATTACGAATCTAACAATTGACATAATAAAAATACTAAGGAAATTTCATTCAGTGCCAGACCGTGTGCTATAAACGTGCTAAAACATGCTAGGAAATCAGAGTGCAAGAGGGGACACAATCGAAACAAAAATATTCTAAAGACGTTTCAACGTGGTACTGCCGCAACTGGTGCAATTTTAAACGACAAAAGACCTGATTTCCTCCCTGCCGATGACACGGGTATAGTCCGACGGGTTTATGGTGGTCCGACTTGCGCGTCGGTGAATCCAGACATGTTTTTTCAAAGGCGACATTTCGGATCTGTACAAGTAATTATTTTGAAGGGCACAACATTTGTTATAATAAAAAAATAATAAAAAAAAAATTGCACTCTTTAATTTTTTTCACAAGTTTAACGCCATAGTAATAGCGTCAAATAAAATTAAATATTCATGATAATATTATATTCATATACTATTTGGTTACATGAATGGTGGAATGTGGATCAAATAATAAACATAATGTATTTGGCTGTTTTATACAAACCTCGCCATGAGCAACTGACTCTCCTGGGATGAATAGTTCCGGATAAATATTCTTCAAATACCATTCAAATGATTTACATCCCAGCTTTTCTCTCAACTGCTTTCGGCCAGTAATATCACCATAATCGCCTTTATCGTTGCCAACACGTTGATAATAATATTTCGCATAATCATCTAACCATACCTAAAATAAAACGGCAGCAAAGATATTTGTAATTACTCTTTTGGAAAGCTATTACAACTTCTGTATTAAATACATACCTCCGCCAATCTCACAGAATTTTTCTTCAGAACATTAACACCAGTCCTCCACTTGTAGGGCGATCTCTTTCTGAATATATGACCAACGTGTGAACATGGTACTATTTCAAGAGTCCCGCCACACATCCAAGTTTTGAAAGACAGTTCTAAATTCTCTCCACCCCATATATCGAAACCACTATCGTAGGTACCGAGTCTTTCGAAGAATTCTTTATCGATTGCGAAAAGACCACCAGCCATAGTTGGAGACCAGACTGGTTCTGCTGTGTTCTTGTGCCTAGCTCTTTCTCTAGCTGGTACCGGGTGCCAATTGAACTGAAGATTCCAATCGAAACCACCAACATTGACTGAAGACGAGTCTCTGTAGTGGTACTCGAGAGTGTTATCATCTATGACGTCAATGACAGGACACACGACTGTAGTTTTATCCCGGGCGATTCTATCCAATAGTGGTTCTAACCAGCCTGCAAAATTATAATAAATTAGTTAATTTGATAATGGTAAGATTTTGACTTTGTGATCAATTATTACATCGAATTATATGTATATCTACAGAAATATTACATTTAAGAAAACAATAATATTCCTGTGATGAACAGTATAATTAAGACATTGAGCTAAGGATTTTATTGAAACGAAGTTCCTTAGGGACGACGGGGTACCCATACCGGCAAAAAACGCCCGGCACAAAAATGCGTAAGATTATTTCGTCTAAAAACCTCTTAAATAGAATTCTACAAAAGAAATATTCAAAGCTAAAAATCAATATTCACTTCAATATTTATTCTTAATTGTAATTATTTAAAAACTAATTAATAATTATTTAATTTACCAATTATAAGTAAAGATAAAAATTTATTTAATATATAAAAGAAACACGTGTTTTAGTTTTGTGGTTGTATGTGTATAATTTATTTATGGTTACTTTTAAGAAATCTAATCACAAACATATATACCATATTTTAGTTACCATAATATATAAAATAAAAGTGTTAAGATAATTTTGTAAAGTACTTATTGATTTTTATCGATAAAAAATTATAATAAAAAAAATTAATTTCTTTTTACTTCCACTAGAACTTGAAATTAATATTTATGTAATAATGGAACTACGTTCCTATCTGGTGTCCCACGACACAAATTATTTATGTCTAAAATACACGGTCCTCATCAAGCAACGTAACGTACATTCCAAATTCCGTTCAAGTCCGAGCGTAAATACGTAAAATATAAAATATTTAATGTTATTTACGTTCAAGAGTCGTATATAAGTGTCGATATCATTAAAATTCAACTCACCCTCCGTGCACTCGCAGTGGCTGTCGAGGTACGTTAGAACAGGCGCGGTTACATATCGAGCTCCCAGAAGTCTGGCTCTAATGAGACCCTCGCGTCGAGTCGCGCGGACTATTCTGACTTTAGGGAGGGACGACATGTAATCGTCTAACTGTTGCATCAAGTGCGCTGAAACGAAACAAAATATATATACTAGACGCCCCCGCAGTTTTACACACTTTGTCAGTTATAGCTACTCTCCTTTAGATATTTGTAGCTTCTGGAGTGTATTTTTATTTTAAAATTTAATTGCATTGATTGGTTAGACTACTATAAGGTATATTTAAAATAAATAAATAAACTAACGAAAAATAAACTGAAATTGAAAACCAGCTTCCAGACTAATATAATAAATTAGGATGTTTTGTTTTAATTTATTTTAGAAAACTCGTTATATTCTAAGCCTTATTTTTAATCATCTATGTTTTCTGGAAGAAACCTCTACTTAGCAACAATAGCGTACAAATTTTGAAAGTAATACTTGATTGATGAAACTCTTCAAATAATTAGACTGTTAGAAAAAATATGACGTCATTTATCAAAATTGTTACTTACGCATGTCTGAAAAATCATCTACGAGCACAATCTCTTTAATCAAATGTGGTGGCGATCTGTCAATTACTGAATGAACGGTCCTGAGTAACACTGACCAAGCTTCATTGTGGAAGCAGATAACTACAGATGTTTGAGGAAGATCTTTTAAATACCGCCCTGGTTGTTTACACCTGTATAAAATCAATTATAAAGAAAAATAAAATTGTAATTGTATCATCATTATAATAATTAAAATATGAATTAAAATTACTTTTATTTATAATCACTGATAGTTGTATAAAAGTTTTGAATAATAAAATTTTGAATTTAATTATTTGATTAATATTGAAAATAGCTGTGTTTGCTACAATAAAATTCGAAAACCTTGTGTTGTGATCGATACATCGAATTCATATCTCACCATTCGTCTCTCGGGTCTGGCAATTTCCGCCTCACCGATATCAAGTCGCTCACGTACTGATTGAAAGCATTCTTTTTCCAACCCTCCGATACCGCTTGCTTTGCATCGTCGCTCATATTCGTTGGCAAAACGACTGGTTTGCCGAGTTCGCCCGGTGCGTTGTCCGAACCGGGAGCGGCAATTACGCCGAGCCCTGCAGAATCGAATCGATTAAGTTTTTTTACTTGTACATACACGTTCAGCGATGTTGTTGACATATTCTAGTTGATTAACGTGAATATTAATTTTGTTTTCAATTTCTATATTTATAATTACTTTCTATATTTATATTTAACTTTATTTATAATACGTCTATCGACATTTAAAAAAAAAAATATTCATCTTCTTTAATCTTAATCCACTTTCATAAGCTAATTTTGACAAATAATTTAGACGTATAATATCAAAAATAACCCCATCTTTTTAATTATTCAATATAACCTCTAATAATGATACATTACAGAGAAAGCGCAATATTAGATCTCAAACGGATGTGTGATGCAGACGCGATGTATGCGGTATGAATTATACATATATATAACTAATATCCACGATTAAAAACGTCTTTAGTACGTGAGAATATTAACCATTAAGTAGTTTTCGAGTATAAATTATAAGTGTCATTTATAGCTGTGAATTTTTAATAGTTTTATATATAATTTTTATGACTTTGAAAACAAAATATTTTGACAATCAAATAATTAAACGAAATCATATTTAAATGAGATATTTACGAATATATAATATATATACAATCAAACATAATATATTAAAATATATACAAAGGAAGCAAAAGCAATTAGTATTACCTTCTTTGCCTGCGATCCGACCCATCCAGTCGACTTGCGTTGGTGCTGTAGTTGATAAAGGGAATATTATCATGCATTATCTACATGGACCAAAACAACGTACCTATATTCCGGATTGATCGCAACGTCTCAATATAAATTTATATTTACAATTTTCTTGATCAATATACATACTAAAATCGTTAAAAGTATTTCGTCTTGAGATCGCTGTGACGATGCCGGTATATGTGTACATTGTATAAATTAGGGATGTGTGATTTAAAAATTAACAAAATCAGATTCTAATATTCTATATTTAAAAAATATATTCTTAATTGAAAAAGAAACTTATTTTACAAGCAGTAATGTGTAAGTGATTATTCTCATAGAGGAAAGTGCAAATAAGTATATGAAATTCGGCGAGGCAGCGTCTAGCGGTGAAATAGCACAAAGCTCTTGGGATAGTTTCATTTTACATTCATTGGACTTTGTAACGTCTTCCCTCATTACCATTTCTATTGCATGGGCAAGCTGAGAGACAATCGCGGCGAGTTGAGTTTCTAAGGAACTTGGGACAATACCAGCGAGGATTCTAATGGACTCGTGATTTAGAGCAGTCATAAAAATGTGAGAGACGATAAAGCTTAGCGATACGGTACTTAAGGTAAAATTTACAGTAAATTAATAATTGAAACATAAATTATGACATTCGTTATTGTTTGTTACAAAAGATTTTAAAAACGGATATTGTTATTAACCAGTCGTGCAAAAACTATATGATTAATGAAAAGTAACTAATATATGTTAGGGTTCAATTAACAAAAGCGCGTTTCATTATTCAAAATGTTCCACATTATTTTACCTACACCCAAAATGCTCATGCAATCATCTCTTAAACGTGCTTACCGTCAGATAAGTTATTGCCATACGACTCGCTTTTCTTTTTCGTGGACGAAGGTTTAGCCATTTTTAGCGGTTTTGCCTCAGAGTCTTCATATTCAATAGGCGGAGCTCCGATAGCGTTTCTTGTACCACCGTTTGTGGTCAGTAACGCGACCATAAACCACAAGGCCGTCAGAATTAGCACAGCTTTCAATATCAGTGTCCTTCTTCTTAAAAAGAACATCGTGTAGTATTTCATTTTATACTCCTTCGACTATGGTAAATGATATAGTCAAACAATCTTTCTTCTCCTTTTGATTGTAGTTTTAATATAGAATCTAAGTTTATTATAGAAAATAATTTACATAAAATTTGAGCAAAAATGTTAACACTATCTATAATCACATATAGGTGACTAGCATCAAATAATAGGATATGTTCACATTAGTTTGTCAGCGATATAATTCAAGATATGCCTTTGGATATGCAAAGATTTGTTTTATCTACATGCTTTAGACTATAAAGTTTCCTTCAGATAGTCTTGCCCAATAACTTTCTTTCTAGTTTTCTGACTCATTTCTGAAACCGTTTATTCTTTATTACTTCTCTCATAATGATGTTGAATTTTATTCCTGAAAGATAAAATAAATCATATAATCATATATGCAAACAAAGATTGTAAGTTTCGAGGTCACTTACTACAATATATTTTAAGGGTATTTAAACTAGAATACAGTATTTCTGTGGTCTCAAAAAAAATTTCGATGGCATTTCTATTCCAGATCTTATAATCATGATTTATTAAATAATCTGATTATATATTTTTCACCGAACGTATCTTGAATTTAAAATAAAGTTTTCTCATTCAATTCACATCGTTGGAACATGTTTAGCAAGATTAAATATTTTGCGTTTCTTCTAACTTATTCTTTCTCATATTTCCGATTAATAAAAAAAAAACGTATTAAAATTCTAAATAAGTATATTCTTTACAGGATTACATTTATATGAAGAATAATATACTAAATATTCGATTTTATTTATTGAAAAGTAAAAATTTAAAAAATTCCTGGTTATTGGTATTTAGCTTATACAATGTACAAATTAAACAATTTAAATATTTTATCACAATAATGTATATTTATACCTAGAACAACTTACAAGTTTGCCAATACAATTGTGGTCGCCAATAACGTACCTGGAATCAAGAAGCAAGGTATGAGTATATATACTATGTACGTGGGCCTAAGGGCTATTAATTCAATGCGTTCAACTCAACCGAGATACGGCCTATAAATTTGATAGAATCTACGATTTCGATTGAAACGTAAACAACATTGAACCGAAGAAGCGAATGATCCGAATGTCTAAAACTGTTTGGAGATAAACGCTTGCAAAGGTGAGGAAATAAGCAAACACATTTATCACGTCTGGAAATGCTTCAAGTTTCGGGTGAGGACTTTCCCTCGATATAGGTAAACATCGAAATATTGAATGTCTAACAAAATTTGCCGGATGTCAGACATTTCTTTATGTGTATTTCGTGAACGGACGAAACGTTAAGAAATTGCCTTTTTATGCCAGGAATTTACGCTATGTATAGAATCATTGTTAAGCAAAAGTCAATAATTTTTGTATGTAATATTTTATTTATTGTACATATTATAATAATAGTATAAATAATAAAATATATAATTGTTTTAGAATTAATATAGGAAAATCAAATAATTTCATTTAGAATTGTCAAAACTGAAAGCTCTCAGGCAGTGTTTAATCGCAATAAAATAAAGACCTATTTTTTGTATTCTTATAGTTTACTCCTTATGGTAAAAAAAATATTTTGAGAAAACACGCGTAAAATAAATAAGATTTAAGACATATATACCCATCGACTAGAAGTTGCGAAACGTGCCAGATTAAGATGCGACCGTGGCAGATAATAATAAAAAAGGGTCTCGCTAAATTAGCATTTACAGAAACAACTACAACAATTTAGATTAGAAACAGTAAAGTTTTTTAAGATCAGAAAACTGAATTTGTATTTTTATATTCTTATTTATTTAAACGTTTTACAATTATTTGAAAGGACTCATAGAAATTATAAAAATAACCCTAATTGAAATTTATTCATTTATCTCAATAAAACAATATTTTTGGAATCATTTAGTAAGTGTCTAGTAAATGTCATGACACCGGTAGAACTCAGTTCAAAAATAAGAAAAATACGAAATTACTGTTCGGAGGATTTCATTTAAAATTCATCTGCAGCAGAAGTTAAGGCACAATGAAGTTGGAATAAACTTTGGTCTCTTGATATTATTGTTGTGAAGTAGGTACATTTCCATTACTGCTTCGAAACTGCAGTAAGTGGAAATGTATTACTGTTTATGAAATCCAAACGAACATACAACTGCGATTTGATTGAATTTCATTACAACTTTTTAAATTAAAGACAGTGATAATCATCTGCGACTACCAACCACTGCAATATTTAGTAATTTTGTTTATTCAATAGAGTCAATACATGTTGGTACTCGTAGATTTAACTGATATATTAATTTAGATAATATATTTATTTTCCCGTAATGTGGCAATGACAGCCGCAACGCTGACGAGAAACAGTAAAATAACCTTAATGAAAAGTATACCTAAATGAAAAGTGATTAAAAACATTAAAATTAATGGTTAAAATTATAAAACAGCAGAAAATTAATTTTAATGAATGCGAGGGTGTGTACATACCAGTGAAACGCATTACACAAATTACAAAAAACGCTAAAGCTTCCAGTGAAACATTGCGAACATTTTTGGGGCCATAATAGCTGTAATATAAATTAATAAGCAATATTAAATTTAATTCGTTATAATATATATTTCTGTAAATAATGATTGGAAAAAATATTTATTTATCATTGTATTATTTTAATAAATAAATGGAACTGATGATATATTATATATAGTACATAAATACATAAATTGGACTTCCTACCCCATGACGTATTAAGAGACAACGGTCAGTAAAATAAACATATTTACATATTGCTCGACATATAAAACACTAAAAATCTTAAAAAATAGCCAACTGTTCTATGACACGTACTTTTATTACATGTATCATTGTCCTGGCAAGAAGTGCACACAGCATCACCTTTGTTGGCAGAGTAAGACTTAAGTTGTTCGGTTTCTTGAGCCCGCAATCATTCTTGTTCACTCACCCTTCACACGGAACCATGACAGCACAAAGGCAAAATGTATACGTATCTAATCTCAGCAATAAACAAACACAGTTGTTATAGTTGGTCTCAATTACTTGTCAATCAGAAAAATACTTTTGACAACACAACGGTTTTTTTATAACAAAATATTTTACACTTATTCTAAAAATCTATTTAATCCAAATACATTAAGGATCATACGCAATCAACAAACATGAAATAAATAAAGTAGAAAGTTATAAAACTTGCTTTCGCAGGCGTCTTTCAGAAGTTATTTAATATCTCAGATATACGTTTGTCTTAATTAGTAAAGATTAGTTCAACCCCGCTTGAATTTATTACGTCACTAATTCTCTCGACTCTCACTTCTATTGTAATGTAAAAATAGTTTATTCATTTGAATTGAATTAAAATCACATCATATAATTAAATATTAATCGTAGACCGTAACTGGAGACTTAAAGCCACCACGACACTCAACGAGTGCCTGAACTAAAATGACTCACTAAATGGTAGCTGAATAAGAAGTATTTTAATTATAGATTATAGTAATTAGTAATACCCAGTGTAATTACTGGCACCGAGACTTTAACACCTTATGTCTATGGATAGGCAACACATAAATGAGTTGCCTGGGCTAGTTCTAGGTAAACTAGTTTATATTCATGGGCGACGTCAACCACTTACCATCAGGTGGAACGTCTGCCCACCGCTGGGTTTTTAGTGGGTATTGTGACTTCGCAGTCAGCGAGTCCCACATACCCGTCACCTTCGGGCGGCGGGATACGTAAACGTATTTCTCAGGTTCAAAAAAAAAATGTGGAACGTCTGCCAGTTTGCTTATCCAACGAACACCTCCACAACTCTAAATCCGGCCCTGATAATTATATGTACTACGCGCGAACTCATTAATTACTTTTGGAGCGAATTGACATATGTTGTGAGAGTTATTAGTATTATTTTTAGTGACATAATTAACAAGCAGTTCAATTTGCTTTAGTTGCATTAATTTTAACGCAGGTTGACGCAATTATTGTAGTAAGATTACAAACAATTAGTATATATCCACAGCGAATCGCGATCTTTTGAAGCATCTGACACAAATCCGAGTTTAGCATTGAGGTGAAAGCGGTCCAATCCACAAAAAAAGTGGAAATCGCCAAATCGTACTAACTTTTTTCTAATACTCTAGAATTAAATAAGCCTTTTTTAGTTTAAATGCATCCCATAAGGTGGCTCGTGAATTAAATACGAATTCAGACCTTTGGCCAAACAAAAATTTACAATTTCATCAATACCATTCGATACAAAACTTTTTTTTGGATTTGTTTACAATTTCGCTAAGCCACTGAAACATCGTGCGATAAAAAGAAAAAAACAATATAAAATCTACTTATTCAAAACCTCCCGTTTCGAAGTCATCTAATAATATGACGTATATACGTCACAGCGTCTCGTATACAAATGAGCTCAATTCTCATTGGCCGGCCTTACCTGGCTAATGTCGGTCATTTATTACAGCGGCCCGCAGAATCCCCGGTAATTGGGCGTGCGGGTTGGAATCGTGTAATTCCATTAGTTCACTACCTAAGAGCTATCGATTCGACTAGTAATCCGATTTATTATTTAATTGTCAACCGCGTCCTATTTATTGTTTTATAAGATAATATTTGATTTCCGTTGTGAATTTTAGATAGAGAGATGATAAATATCATACAAATCTTCTTGTTTTTCTTTAACGGATAAAGCGACTTTAATATTTTTTTTGCATACTTTAGATCATCAGTTCACTTTTATCAGTGTATTATTAATATTATAAATATTGAGTGTATTATTTTATTTTATTTTAATTCTGTATTAATATTTCGTTACGTTTTCGTTTTTCTTTGTTTAGTAAACAACTATAATAACAATTTGCTATCTATTCTTATTTCTGATTTAAAATAATTTTACTGAAATTAACTAATTTTAAACTAACAAAAAGAAGGGTAACGTTCACACTAAATCCATGTAAGTCCAATCACTTTTCACATACAAAAATACCTTACACACAAAGAAATATAAATATATGTAAACTAAAATACAAATATACGTAAAATATATGTAACATAACCTTAGCCAAACAGCACAGATAATGCATCGCACAAACAACCTAGAATGCAAATTGCAATGCAACGCGAAAGATCAACGACCGCCCCCTCGACCGCTTCCCCCCGGGGAATTCTACTAATTACATTTGTGAGCCTATCCTTACACTATACAACAGGTTTTTTAAACCTATTTCTGCCATTTATAAGTAAATTTTATATATTTGTACTAGGTGTGTCTCGCGACACACTAATAAATTTTATTCGCCTACGTACCTACACATAGGCATAAGGATTCTTTAGTTAATGCTGTATTTTTAACAAAAACAATGGATCCATATAAACTTATAACTTTAAGAAGAAGGGTTACAAAAAAAATCTTAGGCATTATCATATTAATCGCATACATGATAAAAGCGAATAATATAATACAAATTGCAGCTTTCAGCGGATGTAATAACGCATAATATCAGTTATATTATCATTAAGCAAACAATTATAAACTAATTAATTCAAGCGGAATAAACTGAGTCAGACAATAATTATAATCAATACAATCTTACTACTATCACACATAAATTAGACGTTGTTTCATTTGGACAGATTCATGTTTATGGTTCCTGCTACGTTGATATAAGTCGTAGCTAAATCTTTAATAGCCTATAATAAGGAACAGATATTAATGTAAAAAGATTTTTAACAGTTTTTAAGATTGACAAACACTTAAAAATGTTCTGATTTATTATATTAATAATACATATATGAAAATGACTTTTTTCGGAATCTATTTTTACTGTCGCGTGTTGTTTGAACAATGGGGAAGTAAGACATTATATTATGATAACAATCCACATTTTGTTAAAACCTAACTTCTTTGTAAATAATACAAATATATATTTATATATAAAATGTGTTCAAACACTGAAAATAAAGTAACTATTAATTTTTGAACCTTGTATATTTTTAAGTAACGCTTATACAAGTCATATAACTTAATGAATCCGACATTTTGTGTTTACTGTACTGTACTGTATCAGCCTGTAAACAACCCACTGCTGAGCGAAGGCCTATTCTTCATATAGAAGGATTGGAGCTTACTCCACCACGCTGCTCCACTGCGGGTTGGAACTAAACTAATTTAAGTAATAAAACTAATTTATTTTGATTATGTATTTTGTGTTTACCATTATTTATTATTTACTCGACGCGTCGAGATAATTTAGTTGATAGAACACGTGAAATGACACTAGACAGTTGCTTTTTATCGTCCGACTGGTACCGCTTAGTACAAGTAGTAAGATTTTTCGTTTTTCAGGTAGTTTTTTTACTACATCGTGGGAAATTTAACACGTTTTGAAAAAAAAATTGGATAGACGTACATCCGTCAACTTATAATGTTCTCACGGTGGCATGCGCCAGCGATCCCGTGGCGTTCTAGTACGACGATGAGGGGCACCGCTGTGTTTTAGTGGGTATTCTGACTTCGCAATCAGCGAGTTCCACATACCCGTCGCTTTTGGGCAGCGGGATACGTAAACGTATTTCCCAGCGTAAAAAAGGTAAGCTCCAACCCTCGGTAGTAGTGTAGGGTACACTTGATTTTGTTCACCAAGTAATAAATGAGTTTTTAAGCCAATTTTTAGGTCATCTTTAACAGGACCATCTGAGTTCATATTACATAATGACAAAGCTTAATATAAAATTACTCATTGCATTTAATTAATGAACGGTTTTATTAATTATCTTAATGTGTGTTTCATTGGATAATTATTGGATCGGCTGAATGATAGCTCATAATAAGTCAATAATAATCTCAGTCTCGAATTGAATGGCGTGAACGCGCGCCACGATCAATTAACGACTGATTAATTTGCAATTGAAATAGACACAATATTAAATTATTATTTGTTTATAACGGTTATAGGTAATAGATCAATTTTATATAACATTCGTATCTAAAATATTATTGTAGATATATATATTTTAATTTAGAATTTAATTGTAAAATTATATCAATTAAAAATAACTTATAACTAAACAGTTTCATTTTAATCCTTTTCGTTTCTCTATGCACAATACCACGAACGTCATAGATTAATGCTACAAGCTTGCGATGTCCAGCTATAGTCAGTCATCAGCGGTTGAAGACGGTGACACTTACAAGACGATGAGGAGGAAATTTCAATCGTTGATAAAAATAATTACGAACTACTATATGCATCAAAATTTATCTGAACGCAAATATATCAAGAAAACCTATAAAGAAATAAAAATCGGTAAAACGTAGTCGACAAACACAATTTAATATTATAGTATTTTTATTATAATTAATGAATTTAAAGCGGGTAATGACCCGCAATAACTTAACAACATAGAAACTTTAATAATCACTAAATGGAATTACTTAATAACATAATTATTAACAGGCAGGCAAAGAAAAGTGTTCTTTTAGAGTATAGGAACTTGAAGAAATAATTCCCAAAAGGTATTACGTACTAAACAAATTATTCTTATTATTTATCGTATCAAATACAAAAAAAAAATCTTTGAAAATTTTTTATAGCCTGTTTATTGAGCAAGATAAAAACATCGAAAAATTATTAACCTGAAATAAAAAGTAAGAAGCTTATAAGCTTATACACAAAAGTTGCTAAACAAATAAAAACGACTTAGAAGAAAAACACCTAAGGCAGTTTTTTAATAGGAATCTCGATGGTTATAAGACTATAAACTAAAATTATTACGTCGCTAATAAATGTCCTGCAGCGAACTGGCTTTGACACGACTTAAATTACTTTCCTTCCAGCTCTTTTTATTTGCCCACTTAATATCGAGCCACGTATGATAAAAATAATTTTTGAAAAAATGTCCCGCTTTGTCTGCAACACAAGAGTGTTAGTGCTAGCGTGGAAAGCGTAAAGTTTTCATATTGGTAAGTATTTCAACCTGAAATATCTTCTGTGAAATTTTCAATGAATATTTCAGTTATTTCGAATTTCGGTGATTTCGAATTTAGTATTTACGGTTCGAATCTCTTTTATATGTACAATTTTTATGCAATCTTAACTGTATTTGAAATAAGAAATTTCGACAATAAAATAACCACTATATTAAATTAATCGACGGAAAATATTTTATATTTGTATTCCTATACCTATTTTAATGATGAAAATGTTTATTAATACTTAACATAATCTTGGTATGCATTCATTTTTCACCAAACTTATTAGATACTGCGTCTGCATGATGTGTGCATGACAAGAAGTACACTCATTTTTTATATACGTAATAAATTATAGCAAACATGTTAAATATTCTTGGTTTTCTAAATTTAAAATAATTTAATATTATTAATGTTAAGTTTAACTTAGAAGGAATAATTATATAAATAATCAAAATTGCATTTTTACAAGTACACTCATACAGCCAGCTAGCCGCACGCAAAGATAAGTTGAACTATCTACAACTTTGAAACAAGTACCACGATTTCAATAATTATAATCATACAATCATACTGACAGAAATGTCAAATCTAAATCTTTCACACGGTAATTTTTTATATTTTTTTAAAAAAGAGCTATAAAGATGTCATACAAATATGGTATTTATACAGTGTAGGTACTCGAAACGCCAATACCACAGCTTTGCTCGGCGTATAGCTGCTCATTCGCAGAATTTAATTGGGCCAACGCTAAATGAAACAGTTAATACACACATAAAATCGATGTGGCTGATAGTAAATGAAGCTACATATGGTAAGTTTGGCGACATAATTATGTTTATTTAATTGATTAAGAACTGCCGATGTATTAAAATATTTTTAAACAAAAAATGTTTATAAAGATATAAATACTTCCTGCAGTAATTAATCGATATTAAATTTTTGTTAAACATATCTTTTAACAATAAATACACATTAATAACTGATACTAGAACAGACGTGCTATTATTTTGTTATGAAGGGAATATAGGTAGATATTAATTCACTACGCTCCAACACTGCAGTTTGGTGGATTTACATAATATCTCAAAATTCATTTCGATATATACGTTATAAATACAAAAGTATTTTAGAGTTGATAAACAATAAACCTAAAGTTCAAGGATTAATTCAGATAAGCAGCGCCGCATTATCAACTATCAAGTGCTGATATATATAATTTTTTCATTTAATAGCTAAACTGAACTGAACAAGGCAAGGCAAAGGCCTCTTCTTGACATCGGAGAAGGGCTGGAGCTTAAGGTTCCACTGCGGGTTGATAGATATTTCTAGAATCATGATGATTCTAGAATCATCATGATCAGCAATGATCGCTATCAGATGTCTATGATAAGAATCGGGAACCACGGCTTTACGTGTTCTCGGAGCCACGGTGGGTAGACCCACAAGGACCTAGAGTAGAAATATTTTTTGTAAAAATACATATATCTGCCCTGAGCTGGGAATCAAACCGGAGACCGTAGCCAAATGGCAAAAAACGGAACCCTTATGGATTCGTCATGTCTGTCTGTCTGTCCGTCAGTATGTCACAGCCACTTTTTTCCGGAACTGTAAGAAACATACTGTTGAAACTTGGTAAGTACGAGTAGATTTATTCTGTGAAACCCATTAAGATTTTCACACAAAAATAGAAAAAAAAAAAATAAGTTTTGGGGGTTCCCCTTACTTAGAATTGAAACTCAATTTTTTTTTTATCAAACCCATACGTGTGGGGTATCTATGGATAGGTCTTCTAAAAATAATATTGAGGTTTCTAATATATTTTTTTTCTAAACTGAATAATTTACGCGAGAGACACTTCCAAAGTGGTAAAATGTGACCCCCCCCCCCGTGTAACTTCAAAATACGAGAATGATAAAACTAAAAAAAATATGATGTACATTACCATGCAAACTTCCACCGAAAATTGGTTTGAGCGAGATCTAGTAAGTTTTATTTATTTATTTATTTATTTTCTTAATAATAAAATTACACTCTTATTAAAACATCGATCAATGTTACAACGAACTACAAGAACTTTTATATTATGTTACTTGCTGCTACGGAACCCTTCTTGGGCGAGTCCGACTCGCACTTGTTTCATTTTTTATATATGCGTTTCGATTGTAAATTAGTTTCTTATTGGATACATATATGCATATGTGATTTGACTTCACTTTTACAAAAATATAAAAGCTAGGCGATTTAATCATGTCTTCTACGGCATTTATTTCACTGGTATGTTTATGGCCTGGATCACTTTTGTATTATTATAGTGTAGCTTTCTAACGGTGAAATTTACTTGTTTTCAAATCATATTGTAGCAGAACAGCAATTTTTCAGTAGAAAGTCAAAATCACTAGCATATGACCGAAAACATACCATACATATACTTTAAATTCAAATCATCTAGAATATGTACATTTATCTTATTTGTGATCCAAATTAATGTGTATAAAATTACTGCTTTTACGTATTCCTAAACACATAATTTAAAACAATTGTATTGGTATAGTATGCTGAACATTATTCAAACTAAAATAAATAAATGCTTCTACTATTCAAAGTAATTACCTTATTTTATTTATGACCCTTCGTTAAAATGTTCTTAAAAAAGTGCAAAATTGTCAATATTTTAAACAACTTCTTTATAATCCAAAATAAATGAAACGCGAATCGCATGAGTATAAGAAAAAAAAAGTCATATTAGTTTTTATTCATCCTAGGTTCGATAAATATGTATGTAGGCATACGTCTATCAAGAAATGATTTGTGACTCCAGTCGCAGTCATGGTCATCGTTTCCATTAAGTAAACAACAAGTTACAAGTTTACAAGTTAGCCCGAATACTGGTTCTACATTATTATTCATATCGTTACAGAAACATTTTATACATACCTGCAAAGATAAAAAAAAAAAAAAACATTCAATACATATCTCACATAATTATATAAAACAAGTATTGACATTTATATATATATATATATATATATATATATATATATATATATATATATATATATATATATATATATATATATATATATATATATGTAAATTTTCTAGATGCATCGAATCAAACTTGATTTTCTACACTAGTGCAATGCAAAAAGAAATAAAAATTCCATGAAGATTCTCAACATCGTGAATTATATTCAGGATAAGCTCACATTCTCAATTTTCAAGACATGTGAACAGTTTTATAAATTGAAGTTTACTTCACAAATATTTACGTATAGACGTATGTCACGGTTTCGACCGTTTTCTAACTTATCAGATTGTTTCACATTATGCGAAAGCGTTGGTTTATAGTCTGTTTCAATTTCTGATGAAACTATCAAATACAATTCTTTCAAATGCATTAAATTATGTAATAATAAACATTGATATAGTTATATCTAATTGTACTAATAGAACAAACGAAGAGTATGTTTAAAAACGCTTATATGAAAATATAATTTAATATCGGTTACAAGAAACAATAATTAATATTAAATTTATAACCAGATACCTAAATTAGCTTGTTCAAATTAGCAAATCAACTGAAAAGTTTTTATTAAATTAACACAGATATTAATTATTATTAAGCTTTGTTTAGTTAAGGTTACTGCTGAGCTTCCGTAACTTGAAGCGCCGAGCTTAAATAACTCATAATTTTTCTCGGTAAGGTTTTTTAATGAGAAGATTTTTATTTAGTATCGGAGAAATTTATTACAAGTAAATAGAACCCAACTTTTTTGTACGATTAGGAGTTAAGCATCGTTTACTATTGACAGGCGTTCTGGTGTGATAATAGTATTAAGACCAAGTGTCACGAGTTCACTTCGCTATATGCGCGGAACAGAAATTTGTACTTATACAAATATTTATTTCTGGTCTGGGTCTCTGGGTCTGGTGTTCTTGTGGGACTCTCCACTTTGCCTTGGAGAGCACATAAGCTCCGGGTGTTATCATAAACACCTGGTAGTAATCGTTACTCTTCGTAGGTAAATTATCACCAAAACAACTGTTGAGTACTAGATGATATCATTTTAATATATATATATAACATTTTGAGTTATATTTGTTAAAATTTTTTTTATCGCCTCTTCAGTCTCTGACATCTAATAACTAATAATTAATAAAATTTGAATTGAATTTAACAAAGAAGTTTCACTTCTGACATGTGTACTCCGTACACACGACTTTTTTTTTTGTACGTCTATCTAATGAGGTATCAAATGTAAATCAAATCTATAATATGTAATGGTTCTTTTTCGGATGTGCTGGAAGAAATATTTTCTAAGCAAACCTTTATACGATTATTTCAATGCCTCGAGTCCTTGTGAAACATTTCTGTACGTATAATAAGAGTTAAATAAAATAAATAAAATCTTATAACAATAAAGCTGTAAGAGATCCGATTCTGTACATTGAAGATATTTTGAAACAATTTTCGGAGAACGTTCCATAATCGATACTGAAGTTTAAACTGTCTTTCTTTTTCTTTCTTTTTGTCTGTCTGTATCATGGCCGCATATCACATCGAAACTATTGATTGAATTTTGAACACTGAATACTTTTTATCCCGAGATTCAGTACGGTTCTCTTGAAGGAATGAATGAAAGTCAAATTGTGAGATCGTGAACGGAAGCATTGGCTACAGCTAATTGATATAATAACGAATGACTGAATACAAAACGGCCATTTCCACAAATGGTATCGCAAAATTAAACAACTTTGCTTAATGGGATATTCGCTTTGCTTGTCCTATCGGTATATTTTTATTTATCTCTTATTAGAGGTACTTAAGATTCATTATGACGCAGTAGTAAACAACTGAATATGTACGTATTTTGAACTTATATATCTGATTCTGTACAATCTAAGAAATTGGAAAATTTTAGTAAAAAAAAAAGAAAACTAAACTGAATTGAATCAGCCCGTAAACGTCCCACGGCTGGGCAAAAGCCTCTCCCCGTGTAGAAGGGTTGGATTTTCACCCAGCACACTGCTCTACAGCGGGTTGGCGGATAGTTTCCCTACCATGAGTAAAGATCGTTATCAAGTGTCTATGATACGAGTAACAACTAGGACCAACGGCTTCACGTCCTTTCCCAGGAAGGGTGAGGAAACCGACAACGACATACACCCAGACCGGAAACAAATATTTGCACAAATATAAATATCTGCCCCGAGCGGGAATCGAACCCACGACCGCCGGCGTTGAGGCGACTACTCGCAACACTAGATCAGAATGATCGTCAAAAAACCAAATTTTAAGTTTTATTTAAAAATTAAAATAAAAAGCAGCCTTTTTCACTTAACAGGATTGTAGTGATCGGCCAGCATCATAATATGTACGCAGTTAACTATAGGTACATTATTAGGGTTACTATTTATGCATCGCGCGGTTTGGCTGCATTTTACAGCAAACGCCAAATTTTAAAAGCGTTAAATTACTTTGAAAATAATCATTTTTAAATTTTATCCTATCTCAAATTATTGACTCGTAAAAACTTCGCTTATGATAACTTACCGTATAAGTTTTTAATTTACAAGATTAAAAAAATTACCTATACATTGAAATAAACTGTATGAACAATATATATATATATATACAAATACCGTCACTTTTATGTTTTTTACACATTCCTTTAACCGCATATTTCTTGAACGCATAATATAACTATTCAAGTTTATTTATACAATTTCACACGAAGTTTACGAGTCGAAATTTAAAATACAATAAATAAAAATAAAAACGATTTATTCTTAAAAAAAAATTAACTTGTATATTAGTTCAACCTTTTATGAACAAAAAATGAATGATGTAAGCACCAAAGCACCACAGAATCTAAAAAGTATGATATCATTTTGTATGTGGAATGAATTAACCACAATTGTTATTATTATAACAGTTTTTAACCTTGACGTAATCGACATTGATGAATAAAACAAAAAATTAAATTGAAAAATATTCATATCACTACTTTTAAAAGCATATAAGTAATCTTAAGGAAACTAAAGATAAAGGGCAAAAAATACACATTTTTGCAATCCACGAAATATATTTTCCTTTAAAACATGCTATTCTGTAAAACAGATATCAGTAAAAATATATATCTAAAAATAAAACATCTATTCATTTAATACGACCGTGGTGCCCAACGACTGTTAGAAGTTCCTATCTACCCAAGGATTCTAATTTAACGGATCCTTTCACGCACAAAAACGTATTTTAATTTATTCATTTAAATCTTAAATCTTCTTAACCCATTTACGCCCGCTGTCCTCGTTTGGGGACATTTATTGAACTACCCACATTTTCTGTTATATTTTAGTTATCTTTTGTTTAGAGGTGAATCTGCACTGTTAAAGAGTGTAGCTTTATGATATGACATGTGGTTTTGTATTTTACTAGATTAATTTAACAAAACAAGTGACTTTATTTACTTCATTGAGCAAATAGCTATTCGACCAAGGGTAAGTATTTTTTTTTTTATATTTACACCACTATTTACTACATGTTTTTATATTTTTTACTTGGCTATAGGATCTACTAGTAAATATTGCTATTCTGTTCGATATTTTTAAAGACTTAATAATAATTAGAGGTATTTTAGTATGGTGTCCCCGAATGGGTCCAATGGGCTCAATGCTAATATTTTTGTTTTTTATTCGCAGGTTTAGTTTTGATGTAAACAATGACTAAGCGATCATTCAATGTTGCCCACGAGTATTGAGGATCTGGTGAAGCTATCGAAAGCATTTTAAACGACGAAGAAGATTCTGATGTAAGTTACGATATAGTAGCTACCTCTCCCAAACCGGGTGTTCTCACAGATAACGAAGAGGGTGATGAAGATGATGTTCAACAAAACATTCTCCCGCATGATATCCCAGGTAGAGTTGAAGTGTTTGAGTCGAGAAATAACGATGATTGTGATTATGAACCTTTACAATGCCGTTCCGCATGAGCATATCGTTTATTTCAATAACTTTTTCAACAATCACGCGTTGCTGCGAGATTTGCGTGAAGCTGGTTATCGTGCGACTGCTACTGTGAGGGAAAATAGGACTACAAAATGCCCACTAGTATCTGTCAAGGACACGAAAAAGAAGACCTGAGCAGAATTTGACTACCGATTCGATACAGCCAATCAAATTCTGTTCGTAAGATGGCTTGACAACAGTTTGTACCATAGATATAAACTATGACTTTGTTCATCCTCTGGATAAAGTAAAAAGATGGAGCTCTACAGAAGGAGGAAAGGTAGATGTGGACATCCCTCTTATCTTCTAGAACTACAACAAAGGCATGGGCGGAGTTGATCAAGCTGATCAGTCCATCGCAGTGTATAGAACGGCTATACGTGGCAAAAAATGGTGGCGGGTTCTATTTACTTACATGCTAGATTTGGCTGTAGCTAATTCTTGGCGAATTTATGTCATGACTGCTGAAGACAAATTAGACCAGCTCCAATTTCGTCGAAGTATCGCTCGATGATATTTGAAGAATGTAGGTATTGAAAGATCCGACGGAAGGCGTCGTAAACCTTCTTCAATAATGCCAGGTATGAGTCAAGATGGAGTTGGAAACTTCCCTCAGAAACTGCCAAGTCAGGTACTATGCGTCGTTTACCATATGAAAGCACGTTGGCAATGTAAAAAATGTATAAAAACATTGTGCATCGAGAAAGGATGTTTCGAAAAGTACCACACATAAACCCATTGGCCCCATTTGAGGACGGTGTTTTTTTATATATATAGGAAAGTTTTTTTTTAAAGTTTTTTGTAATTAAATATTTTGTTAGTCATCAATAAATATATAAATAAAGTTTTTTTCAAAATATTGCTAGTACTTTGTATTTGGGTCCAAATGGGTTAATCACGTCTCTAAATGTAGATAAGCTCGAAAAAAAAGATCTAATATATTTTACTGTTCAACTTCAGGCTCACATCGTGCTGAAGTTTTCATAGATTTCAATTAAAATGGGAACACAGTGTGTGTTTGTGTTTCATGAGAATCGGTTAAATGTTTAAAAAAATTATCGAACGACAAAGCTACATAAAACCGAATATAATAAAAAAAAACATAACATTTATGTACTCAGCTGTATAATTATCAAACTGATTCTCTATTATATATAAGAGTATTATAACATACAATGGCTACATACATAATACAAAAAAGCAAATCAACTGAGGGAAAATCGCATATTGGCGAGAGTGTTAAATAATTATCTCGCTGATCATATCTATATTTTCTCCTTATCATATTACGCCGACACATTCACTTTCAAACTATTTATTACATTGAATGTTATGAATATTGAATGTTATGAACTTTGAATAGTTAATTGATTACTCTGTTTGTTCCGATCGGGTCTCACGACTTTGGGTCGTGTTTCACGGGTGCTAAGATTTTAATAGCCAAGGTTACGTCTTCATCAAATCACGAATATGCATTAAGTAGCTTCAAACGATCTTATTTAATATTCTTATGTTTTAATCATTTGTTTAGTACCTACCTAGGACGCCATGTTGATTTTACAAACAAATGTTTTAAAAAAGGATGTTTTCGATATAACAGTATTTTTTGGTTTATGTAAGAAAAATTTCAGGATTATTAATTTAAAGAATACGTCATAATATATGAAACAACTAATGGGATATATACAAAAATTTGCCAACAAAAAAAAAAAGCAAAAAAAAAAAACCACCCAATAAGGTAAGGAAACGATATATTATTGAAGTTTGTTTTCATTGCGGAATTTATTGTTTATAAAGCAATATACAATTATCCTCTTTGTTGTGAAAATTAATTTAAAGTCGCACGAAACAAAAAATAAATCAGCTCAGAGTCTGTTACAGCTAAGTCTAAAAATACATATATAATTATGTGATAAAATCACGTCCACGGATGCAGGTGTAAGGAAATTCATTAAATTTATTATTATTACTAGTTTCGATACATTTTACTTTCTAGTCCATAAAATATTAGTAAACACAGAAGTAGGTAAGTCTGTAACATTTTTACAGCTCATATGATCTACTATTACTATTTAGATAACTATTATTCTTGTGAAAATATTAGCTTAAATAATTAAACGCCTAAAATAAATAATGTTCGTTCATACGTAATTTTTTTCATATTTCAATATTTTACTGGTAGTTAATGTGGCAAGTTAGTTTATTTCTTGAAAGGATACTCTCAAGACCTATTAACACAATTTTCAAAATAGTTTTTTTCATATTTGACCCTCAATCAATGTTTGATCAACAAAAACGGTAGGGACAAAGATAACACATCACAAATTATGGAGTAAAATGGTAATTAATAATAATCTATATCTACACTCATAAAGCTGAAGAGTTTGTTTGTTTAAACGCGCTAATCTCAGGATTCACTGGGTTGAATTAAAAAAAAAACATTGTGTTGGATAGTCCATTTACCGAGGAAGGTTATAGGTTATATAACATCACGCTACGACCAATAGCAGCTGTCAGTTATATATAGTCAGCTGTGTGTCTGTCTGTCCGTTTGTTTATCTGTGTAAATGTATGTTTCAGAGCTAAATTATTGACTCGTTTGTGACGAAATTTATTACGGATAGTCTGAAGCTTGGGCAAGAACATAGGTTACTTTTAATCAATACACCACGCGGGCAAAGCCACGGGCTGAATCTAGTGTAAACATAAAAAATGAAAACTTAAGCGGGTAAAAATAAAAGCGACGCTTACTTCAAAATAAATGTGTTAATATTTTATTTTTGTACAAAATGAAAGATTACGGACAGGTTCTAGGAGCTTAGAAAGTATATTTAGAATATCGGCTTTAAAGGGACGTGAATTAAAATGAAACTACGTTTAGAAACATCAAGTAAATATTTATAAATACAGGTATATTTTATGCTACAGAAAAATATTTTTAAGCTAATTATAAAACCGCTACTCTATATATATTTTGTTTACTGCGATATTTACAAATACAATAAATAAATTTATTTTTTTCGATATCTCCTTTTTTTTAAATAACATATTCAACTTCAACTTCTTCAACTTCTTTTGGTTTGATGGCTTTTACTGGTGCCAAAAGAGCACAGATGATTTCGCAAATGTCACGTAGAATGGAGAAAACACGAATGAGATTTATCGGTGCGGTCGAGGTTATAACCTTCGTTGAATTATGTAGATATAGAAAATCAAAAGTAAATTAGTAAAATATAACATATTAATTTTATGTTGCTCTAGGCAGTAGTGTCCGCGTATGATACTAGTTGTAACTGAGCCCGTCATATTGACGTCATAACATAACATTTGTACTACTACTACTTACTATTCAGCGTGTGTCTAATGATGTTATATGTCTACAATGTTCCTCGATAAATTTATTATTTAATACTGAGATAATTTACGGAAAAAATTCTTAAGAGAGTCACTTTTAATGTCACAAATTCTTCAACTTTATTGTAAGATAAATGTATAAATTTACAATAATAAAAAGTAACACTTTTTTTAATTCATTCCACCTTAACAAACACAGATATAGATTTGGGACTTGTAGGCCTGTTACCTCAGCTTTAATTTATTTACTTAGGAATATCTGACCCGTGTCTACATATTAGGTAACCTATATTAGCCTTTCGAGATGACCTTTACAAAAGAGCTTCACGATCTTTCTAACTATACGAGTACACCTATAAAAGGACTCGGGATGCTCTAACAGTGTAGAAATAATGAATGACAATAGTGATCACATAAAACATAATATATTTACTGCCTATATTAAGAGTATTCATGCAAAAGTTTACTGGCAAACTAGGAGCATCAATTTGATGGACATCTTGGTGTTTTTCGGAGATAAAGAGAGAAGACGATAGTGTAAACACGCGTCGATCTAATGAAATTATCTTATTTGTATACTTGACGTGGATAGAAGTTAATTTTTTTTATGCTAATACAACATTTTAAACAGCTTTAAACTTTGGACTAAGTTGATTTTTAGTCAGTTAAAATTATCTGGTTATCTTGTTTAGGATGTATCAAGGAAGTATCAATTATTAATATTAATTAGACTGACCCGTTGGCGCAGTTTGCAGTGACCCTGTTTTATGCTCAAAGGGTTGTGGGTTCGATTCCCGCCCCGAGTCTGGGTATAATATATGTTTATTTATATATTATGTATTATTTATATGTATATTTATTTAGAAAAAAAAGTATATCAGTCGGCTGTTAGCTAAAACACAGGCATTAATTTGCCTACCTTAGGAACAGACGACCTTGTGTGTGTGTTAAACATATTTATTTATTTATTTTATTTATTTATTAAGAAAACTTAAATAAAAATGTTCTAGATTTACGTTACCATGTTACACGTGATAATGTAGGTACGTATACTATCGATAAATACGTGCCTAAATACCGAATATACTAATATTCAAAAAGTATATAAAAAATATTTGTATGTGTAGAAGATAATCTCAACTATGACATTTATTTGCGTGATTCATATAGAAACTGAAAGGTATATTATTCCAGATGCACATACGACACATATTATTTTTATAAGTTTATATACAAATACAGATAGCAAAAATCATCATCAGATATTTAGTGATAAAAAGTAACTCACATAGAAAACACACGTTAAAAACTCCGGAAACTCTAATGACACGTTTTTTATACAATATTGAAAAAAGAAGATTAAAGCAATAAAATAACCATCACTTAATGCTTATATCTATTCAAAAAATTGTTTCTAATATCAAGTTTTAGAATGCACTGCGTAAAACTATATAAAGCTTATAAAAAGTAAATGAAAGAAACCAGTGTAACCAGATGCTCGGTCGTACAACGGTTTACTGCGAACCGTTGCGACTTGAGATAGCCACTATGTTAAGCACGTAATAACAACAGTTCTTCAACTTTTTTATTATAAACCAGCTGTGTTCATATTTCGACGAATGAACTGTTCATTTCCTGATCTAGAATGCCTTGTAACCGTCTATCGCAACAAATAATCAGTTAATCAATCAGTTAAGATTTTACTGCATTTATGAGTGACACAATCAAGTGTGGCAAATATGAAACTGAACGGAACTGAATCAGCCTATAGACATCCCAATGAGGGGCCTTTGCCTCTTCTTCATATAGGACAGGGGTTGGAGCTTAATCCATCACGCTGCTCCACAGCGGGTTGGGGGATATTTTCCCGACCATGAGTAACGATCGCTATCGGTTGTCTCTAATAATAAGCGGGACCGACGGCTTTACGTGCTCTCCGAGGCACGGTGGGGAGACCCACAAGGACATACACTCAGACCAGAAACAAATATTTGTAAAATACAAATATCTGCCCGAGCGGTAATTGAACCTACGACCGCCGGCTATAAGGCGACTACTCGCGCCACTACACCAACACGATTGATGGGCAAATATATAAATTATATATATAATACATAACTTATACCACGTACATATTGTTTATCAAACCGTTAGTGGAATCTATTAATCTATTTTTATAAGTTACATTTAAAAAAATATACTAAAGCAATAATTGGATATATTTTTATGTAAGCCGTGTACAAAGACAAAACTGGTTACCTTTTTTATATTCTTGTAGATTATTGAAAATGTTTGTACAATGTAAAGTTTTGAAATTCAGTCGTAGGTACAAAAATATCGCTTTTAATACTTGCAACATTTTAATAATTACTTCTAGATTTATGAATTTTACACGTTCTAAGGTAATTTTAAAAAACTTTTAAAAGTTATAACACCATACAATTATTATTTCATATTCTTTATGAGGTGAAATTAATTAATTAGTATAATCGGTGAGAAAATTGTCATTCATGTGAACGAACATATTACGAACTGAACAAGAAAACTTTTTATGAAATAGATTTTTATATTAAAAAGATTATTTTTTTTTTTAATATTTCACATCCACTAATTTAAGGAATTAAGATATTATTTTATTTATCTTGAACAAAATAATTGATTATTATCAAATCAATTGATATATCTGAAAGCTGATAGTGATAATATCGTGATATTTTTATCGATAGTTGATAATAATCGGCACAATTTCAATGAAAACTGTTTAAAAATATAATTACATTACATCATAGTCGTTTTAATAAAGTAGGTACATATTTTTTTCATATATATATTTTAGATACACTAAATATGTGTTTACTTACACTGAAAAACAGTGGGTTGAGTTTGCTCTCTACTAATACTGAGTGACATGCTTTTTTGAAGCGTCATATTTAGTAGTGTAGTGTGTTGTTTTATATGGTTCTTTTTATTATCTAGTGTTCTTGTTCTTATTATATCGATTATGTTTTTATTTTTGTTCATTTCATTTTTTTTTTAATTTTATAATTATTTTTGTTTCTGGTTTGGTTTTAGATTTTTTTTTAAATGTTTTTAAGCCTTTGATAAAAGTATTATGATTAAAAAAAGTGTAATATATTTATTATAATAATATTAATATTTTGTATTACTAATATTATTAATTAAGTCGTTGAATCCTTAAAATAGAGATCAATTAATGGGTAATCCCGTCGACAGTAAATATTAATTTCCTATAATATATTTTTAACTGTCCGACTAAGATTCTTAGATAATAAATAAATAAATAAACACAAAAGAAAAAAAAACCAAAAGAGTTGCTATATTTTTTTTTTGTTCGGTTTAAAAACTTATTCCAAAAAAAAGGAAAATTTATTTTACAGTAGTAAAATACGCTATACGCATATATAGCTATAACCTTATTTTAAATTTTAGTTAAAGCGCCCATACAATCGACAGATTATTATCCATGTACCAATCATTATATCGATTTATTTTGAATCAGTATAACGTATGCATATTTGCATTGTCACGGTATCATAAAAGCGTTACTTTCATATCGGCTTATCGACTAAAGTAAGAACTCTTAATCGATGACAAAGCTCGAAATGAACGTCAACGGACATATCGTATCAAACCAAGTTTAAAACTCATAAAACTATATATCAATATGATGAAATAAACGTCGTCATCCTGTCAAAGACCGGTAACCTTGCCCGACATCAATGTATGCCATCATTTAAACAGACTAACATAAAACAAAACAATGCGCTAATCATTATTACGATGGAATTTATATTGCTCATACAAGGTAATGGGGTGGCCGAATTGTGTCAAATTATGCTAAAAATCATGTTGTGCAAATCTTCTGAAACAGCTAACAAACTACAAACAAAATAGTTTATTATAAGTTCGTAAATATCGCCTAATAGTTTTTATTCTAGCATATATTCATAGTTTTTAGGTTTTTTTTTCTTTCTTTATATAATTTTAAAAATACCTCCTACCATGTCTAAAGGACAATTTTTCTCAATACAATACATGTTTAGTCAAAAACTAGTAATTTGACGACCGTTCTGGTGCAGAGGTGCGAGTGGTCGCCTCAACGCCGGCGGTCCCGCTCGGGACAGATATTTGTATTTGTACAAATATTTGTTTCCGGTCTTGGTGTATGTCCTTGTGGGTCTCCCCACCGTGCCTCGAAGAGCACTTAAAGCCCTTTGGTCCCGGTTGTTATCATAGACACCTGATAAGGATCGTTACTCATGGTAGAGAAATTATCCGCAAGCCCGCAGTGAAAAAGCGTGGTAGATTAAGCTCCAACCCTTCTTCTGTATGGAGAAGAGGCCTTCGCTCAGCAGTGGGTGGTTTACAGGCTGATACAGTACAAGCATCTTGGGACTTTCGTCTATTACATAACTATGCTGAATTGAAACTAACTTTTTAAAAATATATTGAACAATAAATGTATATATTAAAAAAAAAAAAAAGTATTTTTTAAGCACATCAGATATCTTACATTAAGTAAAACTATGTGACAGTGAAAGTGGTTACAGTGGCGTTGCCTAATAGATAGCCGAAACGGCATAGATTTATCGGGAGCATCCCATTAAATTTATCTCGAAACCAAATCGTCCCCATTAGGTTCAACACTCGTTTATAACGGCCAAAGTAATGATTCCGAACTAGTTTTGAACACACGTCTCCATGACTCGGGGTCAATTGATTGAAACGTTTCCCGATAGCCCAACGTTACTCACAATAGCTGAATTAATGGCTGAATGAGATGACATCGACCGGCTTTTATTGAAAATGTTTAATGGCTTCTTTCTACCGCATACTTTTTTTTCATTTCGTTTCCATCAGGGCTGGTAATGTATTTTCTTACGATTTCTATTTACGAAGCGCTTCTTACCTTTCTGTTTATTTTGGCGTCACTGAATCTGCGAACAATGGAAAACATTTATAAATGGGGCACAATAACAATTCATGCTTGTGTAAGCCTTACGTCATAAATTATACACGAAATTATGAGGAAAATTCGAACCAAAATTACGAAAAAGAAAATATATTACATGACAAAAATAACCCGGAAGATTATTTTGGTAATATTTAAACTTGTAACCGATCGAAATAATAGTCGTATATTAATACGATTATCGGTCAATTTAAGATTACAAATAAGAATATCATCTCGGTAAATACATATGTACTTTACATAATCTATCCTTTTATATTTGGAGAGTCAGTAGAGAATCATATACACGTAATTTGATAACATAAAAGGACCTGACTCCGGCTTAACCCGATCGCTGCGAGTCCAGGTGACCGAAAATCATTGAATACTCAAACGATTTTGCAAAGGCTCTTGACGTACTGAACTCGTTTAGAGGCCAGTGGTTGAATGGTTCGCTCGCGTTGAGTTCAATAGGGCTGTGACTTCATATAATTGAAAAATTATTAATTAGGTTGAAAAAAGTATATTAATAATATAAATAGTATTTCTTCTTTATTTAAAATGTTATTTTGTTTGCACAGTGTCTCTATTTTCTTTTATTCTTCTTTTCCTTTTTGTACATGATTGCTTGTAACAGAAAACTATCAACAACAATACCACTTTTGCAGTCTATGTTTGTTATCTTTTGTCTTTTTTGTATTAAGTTTTCATTTTTATTTTCGAGACATTGAAATAATTTTAGTGTAACGACAAACACTTAAAACCATCGATGTATCTTAATACATCTACCACGATCATATAAGAAATTAAAATGAACTATGTACTTAAATGACTTAAAGGTAAATAAATACATGATGCCATAAAGCAAAATACTTTCCTTTTGCAATATTTTAAAATACGATAAAAAATTGAATGATGACAAGTGAATTAAGTATTATAAGAACTAAATAAGTGGATAATACAATATAAAAGTATACAAAGATAATAGTAGTATATAGACAATATAAAAGTATACAAAGATAATTGTACGAGTTTTGTGAGTTGCCATAAAATTACTTTCGTTTAGTTATTAAAATTAATACTTAAAAAACACTTCGTTATATGAAATGAAATTTAAATATATTTCTAATAATCGTATTCGAAATTCAAACTCAAAGACATCGTTGGATTTCAATTTACTTTGGGTTCGATTTATTGTTCGAGCGCCAACTTTTAAGTTTTCTCTTAATGAATCGCAAATTTGGCATCCCTGTATCTCGAGGGTTCTCAACGCTCGTTACAGGGGACGCATTAGTCCGCGGTCGACCACGATTTCGCCTTCCAACCAGAGACTCTTGAAACACTTTCAACGATGTTCTATTAGCACAGAGTAAATATAAAAATTGTGGACAAATTTTCGTCGTCACGGCGGCCACTCGTTTTTTCTCAGATAATTTATAATAATGTTTCAATTTAGTAAAAACACATATACTTAAAATATACATAAATATCTCTCAATCATTATCCCTCTAACCTAAGAGACTGTACCAACATTCCAGTTTCCGAGTCGACGCGCCCCGAAGCACTTATAACCCGCGTCGTATCCGCTGTATCCGCCCTTAATAAGGGACTCGACGCCTAATTGACTTAACATTGGATTAATAACGGTTTAAGGTTGAAATATGTTTACCGGAGGTCGTTTCGAAGGTCTATTTCCTACAAATAAAAATAGATAAAAAAGTGTATGTATTTTAATTGAGAAGTAAAGTTACAAAATTGTGCAAATTATGACGATAGTTATATACATATTTAAACATAATAATATGTAAGATGACAGATTATAGTAATTTACGTTAATTAGTACTTCGTGATCTACATAACAAAAAAGCAAAATTACGTAAACTTATAATTACACACACACACACACACACACACACACACACACACACACACACACACACACACACACACACACACACACACACACACATATATATATATATATATATATATTTATATAATTATTAGATTTTTGGATATAATTAATATATTGTTATTATATTTCAATAGCTTATGTATTTATTTGCTATTAATATTTAATTTTTTTTTTTATATTTTCATTTTCATCATCATTTCATTTCATCTATAATATTTAAGTACTATGTTCGCCTCCTTTTTTGAATTTCATCCCATAGGCTTACGGGAACTGTACTTAATAAAAAAAGTAAAATAAACAACTATACATATATTACAGAACATATAAACGTACAAAATTACACTTCATTTGTACAATAGGTACAATAAATGTAAATTTTAAATTAGGTCTCTTCAAAATAATTGCGACACAAAAATGCAATTTAATAAATTTCGTAAGTCCTAAAAATGAAATGTATTTTATAATATTAAAATGTATTAAGAAAAATTGCTAACTACTAAATATCTGAATGTAATGAAATTTTAAATTCAATATCAAATATGCAACGTTCATACCCTTGGGAGATATCGTTCAATTTGTGCCCTATAAAAACTGCAAACAGAAGCGAACGAACGGATCAAACTTTCGAAATCGGTTATATTTTTTAATTGCTCGGTTATTGAATTGTATGGTCGGAGGAACAGAGCTAAAGAAAATGAACTAAAAATGTATAAAAATCGAAGCAGAATCTCCAGCGGAACGTACCTATAACCATACAATATCAATTATATCCCTATATATAGGATAGTAAATCTATAAAACGATCCATCACACTAACGAAACATAAAAGCTATGTTAAGCACACGATTTACAGTAATGATTGTTGAGTGCGAGTTGTTACACATTTTCTCGATGACATCACGTAGACTAGGCCAAACTGTTAGCAATAAGTCGCGGACGTGACCTTGAACGTTGAACGTCCGTGAAAAATGTGGTCCATCTAAGAACACATCCTGACATAGCATCCGATTTCAAGCACGTCCATCATATACAACTGTAAACGTAGTTTATCTTATTCACTACGTTTGTAAAAAGGAGCTTTTTAATTCTTAGACTACGAAAATCCAAGAATTAAAAAGCAGCGGTCAACAGTAGGTACTCAATACTATAATAGGTTTGTTTTCTAAGGACAGCGGAGTCAACTGTCACATCCTTGTGCATATCTATGTTGATAATTAAAAAAAATACTCTCTGTATTATTATTATATTATTAGTTATATTATTAAATTTCTTTTAAAAAAATGTTGCTATTTAATTTGTTCTTATTAATTGTTTATGTTGATTTTCCTTAAAAACACTTAATTGATTCCGATAAACTTCTATGGGACCAACTCTAAAGTACGACATATCAATTTAAAAAATAATCATCAAAATCGATTAATAATTGACACAGTAATCGTGTAACAAATACACAAAAAAACCACACAAATTGAGAACTTCCTCCTTTTTTGAATTCGGTTAAAAAGCAAACCTTTTACTATCAGATTTTCTGTTAACTGAGTTACTTATAACAAATTTGACATAATAATAAAGTTAAATAAAACTAGGCAAATATTACAAATAAAACTACTTAAACAATTGGGTTATGATTTCAAAAGGCGCACAATAGGTACCTGTTAGAAATAATTATATGAGCTTTAAGAGTAAAGATACGTTTCTATAGGAATATGTATAACCAACGATTTTCCCCACATTTAAGCTTTTAATATCTGTACAGGGACGAAATAATCGTTCGGGATAATGATTTTTTACATCGCATCCGCACCTTGATATTGCGAACTTTTAAGCTTTTGTTTCTTTATTTCTGACATTGAATTGAAGTTTTATAATATACAGTTTGCTAAAAATCAGTTCTAGCTTTGCATAGTAAAGAAGTATCAGATAAACTTTGTGAGCATTAATAGTATATTAAAACGTGTAATTAAAAATAGCGGAGTTCTTCGTCAAGGAATTCATTGTAAAGTGAGACTTGTTAGGAATTCTACAAAGATTCTATTGTGAACAGAGCTGAACTAATTTTAACAGACTTTATTTGAAGTTATAAGTAACGTATTGACACAGTCTCGAAGTTTTCCCCTCTCGTGCTTAAGAATAAAAAATATGGATCTTGATATTATTTGCTATTAATTCCGTTTATGTGCGTTTTAGAATCAGCGCTTTCAATTATACATCACTCTGATATACACACTAAATATTTCCTATCGATATATTAAATGCATTTTAACTGAAATAATTTATAATCAGATAAAACTATAGAGTACTTCACATTTTCCGGTAATCTGTTAATCAGCTTTTTACGTACAAAATTATTAATATAAAACTCGATAAAGAATAAGTTAATTGATAAAGTTAAAAAATATATATAATTACGACGCTAGAGGTACACGTAAGTCATTATAAAAAAAAAAAAAAAAAAAAAAAAGGCACGAACAATGAATATTCTAGAACATGATAAAAAGAATCTTGGTATAATTTGGAAATTTTCAACACGCATTTACTATTTCAAATGCAGAATTATTGTATAAAACAAACTATTGCAGGAAGAAGGCCGTGTTAGCTAATTAAGCTGGCTGTTCATATTTAACTACACGGTGTAATGTTCGCAGTACCAAAAATTTGGGTAGCACCTGACACGTATATTAAGAGACAACGAGCCCCTGGGCATTAATTCTTGAGGATATGACTTCCAACTCTAGTTACATCTTATATACTAGCGCACTATATCGTAAGGGAATTAAAACTTTGAATTAGTTAAAGGAATAGTTACATTTAGCGTTTTTCATTGTTAATTAAGAGTAGTTTTATACCAAAAGTTGTTATACTACTAATATTTCAAACCAAATGTAGTCTCTAAGAGTATTTTAAAATTATAAAAAAACTAACAACACGACACCTTTATAATATTTTTATTACTTGTATGTAAGTTCCTGACGTGACTCTGGAATTTACAAGCGCAAGATTAGTCGAAATTTAAAGCCGACATAGCTCCCTCAAGTCCGACATAGAACCGATTTAAAGCCCAGTAGTCCGAAATAAAACCGATTGAGTCAAGTATTTTTTTTTTTTTATGTTAGTTGTATAGGCAAACTAGCAGACGTGCCACCTGATGGTAAGTGGTCGACGTCGCCCATGAACATAAACTAGTTTACCTGGAACTAGCCCAGCCAACTCATTTATGTGTTGCCTATCCTGAGACATATGATGTTAAGTCTCGGTGCTAGTAATTACACTGCCTGTCTTGACCTTCTTTCCGAAACACAGCAAAGCTGTTTCACGGAAGAAACAAGATGGTGGTACCCATGCAGCCGGTAGCGCGGCACAGCGCATCCCTCCCACCGGTGAAGTATCCCGACTTAGCGCCTATAGGCGCTAATTTTTATTCCATTTAAGTCCGATTTTAGACGTGAAGTGGAAAAAACGAGAATTTGTGGTATTTTTGGGTGCTAAGTCGAACCTAATTTAACATGGGTTAGGACCGACTTTGAGACCAGAGGTCCCACATAAGTCCTATACCTTAGGCGGCGCTAAATTGGATCTAAATTTCGACTCGGGTTGTGATTCAGCTTATAATACAATGTGCGAGGTTATCACAATTTATATAACATTAAAAAAAATTATATATATATATATATATATATATATATATATATATATATATATAAAATACATATATTCAATTTATTTAAGTTATGTTACGCATGCTAATCACATGCCAAAAGATGGGTATGTTGATACTAGAATAGCAATACATAAGGATGACGCTATTATTATTGATTGTAGAAAAACTTGTCGATAATGAACTTTATTTTAGCCTTTCTAATATGTTTAGACTTGACTCATTTATAAGACCTTAAGGTATTCTAACATTAAACATGCCTCTAATATTTATATCTAGCGCATGACTAAGAATTCGAATTACTATTACATAACAAATTAAAATCTTTTTCAATAATGTAACAAATATAGGTACCTAATGCAACCGCTCTTAATCTAATTGTTTTCCAAAAAACCCGAAAGCTTTAAAATAAATTTTCCCTTATTCTCCATCAAATTTAGTCAAAAAAGGTTCGAATATCTCATATCTGACTCGATGGTTTCGTTATCTCGCCCCTTAGAGTTAATGAGCAACCGGGTATGCGACGCTGGCGCCATTTTGATAGATTACTTCGTGATTGTCCCTATTTACATAATGTGATCCATAAGGCAGGAGATGCGCTAAAAAGGCAATTATTCATTCTTTTCATATTCCCTATTTTTAGAATATTCGATGACATTTTTAGTTTAATAGTTTTCTTATTCTAATATTTTATTCTTTATATTAGATAGATGTGGCGGTGTTTAGAAAACGAAAACTTTTATAATAAGTTATGTTTTCTTTTAATAAAAATGAATTTTTACTCGACTGCGCTAGAAGGAGGGTTATGTTTTTCGAGAGTACGGGTATGTATAATTGTTTGTGTCGCTCTGTAGCCTGAACGGATCGATGGATTTTAGCTTGAGAGATGTCATTAGATTCGTATTTACGGTTAGAGTGACACTGGGTATATAAAAAAAAAAAATAATAATAATAAAAAAAATCATTTTCAAATTACACAGAAATACCTGTTTTTTTTTTACTTGTTAAATAAAATTTTCTTAACATTACCAAATTAATGTGATTTCTAATATAACACGCTCTGCGGTAAATAGATCATTTAAAGAAGAACCTGAAATATTAGAAAATTAAATCTTTATAGCGGGACCTCATACACTAACAATACTATTAAATTCATAAGCAGAATAACAAATTACCAAACATAATGGCGTACCGAATCGATAATACGTAATCGAGTGCTAGTCAAAAGCGAACAATAGCCGACGACAAACTACTTGCTCCTTTGAAAGCAACATGCTACACTAAATGATTACGTGTATGGAGTATGTGTCAAAATAAGGTAGCTATATATAAATTGGTTACTATATTTTATTGGTTATTACTCGTATATAGTGTATTAATATATAACCTTTTGAAACTTTGGACTTGAAACATTACTGATTAGGTCTCGTTATCAACCTCGTTACAAGTTAAATACAATTTTTAAAACTGATAACCAAATAGTCTAGCTAACAAATGCCATTTTGCCTAAACGGCACTTATTGACAAGACTAAAATAGACGAATTCTCAACTAATTCAAGCTTCAAGCAAGATATGCAAACTTAAATAATATTTATTTTTCTAAAGCAAAAAACCAATAAAAATATTATTGTAATAAAATTTTATTAGTCTTTTGACTCATTTCGAAATCATCACTCCTAATAATATTCGACAGTTCAGAGGCACTACATACTAACACATCTGATTTTCACATATTAGATAAACACGAAAGAAAGATCTAATCACCTAGGCATAATGATTTCATCGTATATATAGTTTGGAATCACAGTGAGAATTTATGGCAGCTCGAATGTTTCCATGTCAGTCTGTACGACGCTTAATTAAGTTCTTTAACACTCCATTTGACGCTTCGGATCGCTCGTTTAGGATCGGAATTAGTTAATACGCATGAATAAATTTTAAATGTCTCTCTTCCCAATTTAATTAACATTTTGGAAGTGTAGATTAGTTAGCATACTTTGTTTTAATCAAGAAGTACTCTTCTTTAATAGTAATTTTTGTCTGTTGTAGCTACATCCCGTTATGGGTAGAAACGGTAGAGTATATAAAAAAAACTAATATTTTAGATGAATATAAATTCTTAGAAAGCTGTACTTAGACTATTGAAATATTTATATTACTTTTTTTTTAAATACAGTTATCGACTAATGTGGAAAAAATAATTGCAACATTTTTATCATATAATATGCATATAATTTTTAAAACCTAAATAATTATTCATAACCAATAATAGCTATGATTTCTCAAATAAAGAAATAAAACGAATTAGAAACCCAACATAAACAACTAGACATGGGCGTTTTCGGTTTTTAGTTTAAACGGCTACGTAGCCGATATTAAGTTTCCATATCGATATTGAAAACCGTTTTCATATATCGATATCAGTAGTAATGTTTTGCTATCAATTGCGTAACGTAAACACAAAACGAAACAAACGCAAACTGTTGAACATAAAGGTTAAAACAGTTAAAATATAAACTATAAGAAGTTTATATCAAATGTTTTGAAAATCTACGTCTTATGGTTATAAAATATTAAATATTATAGTAATATTATAGTATTATTATAATTTTTAATATTTTAATATAATTATTATTATAAGGCATACTTCAATAAAACTAAAAAAGATTCGTTTCACAAACTTTTTCTTAAATACACACACTTTTTTATTACGGAAACTAAATAGTCATAACCATAAAAGAGTAAAGATTCGACTTTATTGCTTAAACTTATAGTTATATTTTGTGATGTACACAGTTGCATTAAAACCGCTAAATCGAATCGAAAACCATATTCGCCTCATCTCTTTTATTCAGTGTGAAGTTACCGTTATAAGAAAGAGATGCAGATAATATGGTTTTAGCGGTCGCGCCGCTAGTAGTTATCGTCACCGTTCTACCAGTTTCGGTTTCGTGTTCGCGCTCAAGTTTTCGTTGGTTATGTGAAAACGGCTATGTGTTTTGGTATATGGATATGATATGATATGGGGACGCATAACCGATATTAGTTACGTTTTGATATATCGGTCTCATGCCTATAAACAACTGTTTACAATCAGTTTCCTCAAAACGCTCTTAATAACTTCGATCAAATCAATATTTAATACTTCCGTTTTCTTAATGTTCTAAATTGTTTTAATCAATTATATCATTTGTAATATCGTTTAAAAAAATAAACCGACTTTACTTCTTCATAAGATTGATTTCATAAAGACATAAAAAAGATGTGACGCAGAGATATTTTTATCAAAGCTTTTGACCTCCCGTCTATTGTAAGCTTTTAATAAAGTAAGAAAATTGTAGTCCGAATATTTTTCTTACTTTATTAAGGTTTATTAAAAGCAAAATATTATGTTAATATCTTAAAAGATAACGTCATGGTCTATTTTTATTGGCACAATTTAATAATAAAAATTTTATATCAATAAAAAAACAACAATGAAATATTTATTTCCAAAAGTGAACTAGCTAAGGGCCATATGAACGTCATATAGTGAGTGAGATTATGTAGAAAAAAGTCCAATAGATCATAAGATCCAATCTGGTGAATTTATCAGTTCAGTCAATCGTAATAAGGAAAACTGTACTTCACATTTTCTAATTACATACCTGCTTTTAGTAAACTATTTCCAAACTTATGAAGTAAATGAAATTGGTTAAAATATCAATATTGACAAATGTTATGATTTCTGATTGCCAGCAAAAACGAGCGAAAGCATCCCTGGCAAACCGAATATAAAAGAATTGTTAAATGCCAATAGCTCATGTTTGGCTAGTGGTTTGTGAAATTCATCAACGACATTCACTTAAAACTTGGCACTGTTTTGCAACAACCTCATCGCAACAAGTCTCGTGAAAAAATCTTATTTCGGGCAACATTAAGACTGAATTTATATTTAGATCGCATATCTAAAATGACATCATTTATGCGATTAAGTTCATTAATTTTACTTTCCGGTATTAAATTTTTTTTATAAACATTATTGAAAATAAAAATAATAATGTAAATAAACCATATTTTGATGATTTTCATATACTTACTCGTAATTATTAAAACGTTCTTGATTTAAGTCATAATCAAATTTACAAACTGAACAAAGTTTAAATAATCGATTCAATTAACTTATCAGAAAGGCTTATTTGTTCATATTTTAGAAGTTACGGGTGTTATTTCAAAAATTGTTGTAATGGTAATATAAAAGATAAACTTTTATTGAGAAATATTATAAACAACAAACAATGATGCTATCTTATATCTTTAAACGAGCAATTCTTGTATATATATAATCGGAATCTCGGAAACGGCTCCAACGATTTTCATGAAATTTAGTATGCAGGGGGTTTCGGGGGCGATAGATCGATCTAGCTAGGATTTATTTTTAGAAAATGTTGTTTTATCCCTTTTTTTACGCAATTAAAAAATACCATTAGAATACGAAGGTAAATTTCGCTGTCATTGACAAGCTTCTAATAGCTCAGATAGGAATCGGGCGGATTCGAAATTAGAAAACCTGAGTTCGAATCCAGGTTTCTACAGATCAATCTTTTTTCTTTTTTTTTTTAATTAAGAGCTCTTTTTATTTTTTATTTAAATAACCAGTTCCTATTATATTACTATTATGTCGGTAAGATCGAAAATATTATTTATGTTTCATCTATATGTAATGTATCTAAATATAATTTAACCGAGCAAAGCTCGGTCATCCAGGTACTGATACAAAACAGTAGAGTGATTGGTGAAATTCGACGCAAGTGATGCCATACCGTCATAAGCGCATCTTGTCTATTATAACAAAAACCCAAAAATGCATATCCAGACATAGTCGTGTTATAAACTAAAATAAAGAAAAATATAATGTTTTCCTGATCGAATCCAACAAAATCATAAAATCAAACTACTTTTCACATATTGCTCTCACTCGATCATATCCATCGTAATATTTAGGTCAGTACGAATCTCACGTTTAGAACGGCGCAATTTTTAAAATGAAACTGTATATGAAACGGAAATGATCATTTACTCCACAATTAATATGAAGTAAGAAGCCTATGTTACTAATCCTCTTACTGTAATGCGTATCGATTGTTCAAAACGAACATAATTGCTGATTTAATAATGATCGTTCGTTGATCGGTTTCTAAATTAATGCAACTACTTTTACAATTAACGTTTCCAGAAATCGTCGCCTTTATTGATAAAAAAATATTTGAAAAACTCTGTTTCAATATATACAGCTTATGAATAATTATAGCTTTATGAATTATTATGAAAACCGATATTAACTTGTGGATTTCATTAAGGTCGTTAATTTAATACTTTCGAAAAAATATTAGAGACGTTCATTATGCAAGCCATGGTATATTTTTTATTTATTTAAAAGTGAAAACGTTTCAAATATTAATATAAGCAAAGGCGAACAACTAGTTTTACAGTGAATATCAACAAAGTGTACTAATACAGCATAAATATAGTCATAAGCTACTTTTAATGTCCACAGCGAGCAATCGAAGATTTCACCGGCAGCGGTTTGGAGAAGCCAATAAATCAAGATGCGACGACGAGTAAGCTCTTTCATCTTTTGAACGGTACCAGCGATTTAAACCTTCTACGACCAATAACACTCAATATTCGTGATTTTACGTTTCAATATTAGATACTTATTGCCTCGTTTTATTCCGTTCCACACAGCGTAAGAACATGTATTTGTATAATTTAGAAAAAGTTGTATAAATTTACTTAAAATCTATTTTAGTTTTTGCCACGAATGCAAAAATTACTAGTTATATAAACCATTTCATAAATATATAGAAGTCTTTTAGTAGTATTTTCTGAAAAATTCGTAACTTAACCGAGATCAAAGTTTAAAAGTCCAATTTGCCAAGAGGAAATTCGAGCTTATTACCTGGGTATCGCGTTGGTTACGTTCCTACATAATTTATTCGGTTTGTCGTATCTGCGGATAGCTTGCTTTTGGACCGTTTCCAGTCAACGCCAGCTGTCGTTTCTACGGAAACAGCCGATCCAGGTTCGCGAGGATTCGGTCTGAGATTTATTAGGCAAACCGATAGTGTTCTATTAAAAATTCGATTTCGATCCGGATCGACGATTTACGTATACCCCAGCCGTAGCGTACCTGGTTTCGAATTGAAACCTGCAATGTATTGAATCCACGCTGGACATTTTTCTAGCACATGTGACATTTTAGTGAATTTCATTTGCAATGAAAATTTCTTTTTCGTCGTTATTTAAATTCTTTCTGCTAGAATGACAAATCGTTTCTAATAAATAAGATTCCTTATTCGATTTTTATAATATATTTTCAATAAAACATTTAAAAATTTAAGCTATTTTGGACTGAATGGGCTATAAATATTATTTGATTAACTAAATATGTTAAGTGGTTTTATAAATAAATCTAAATATAAACCACAAAAAAAAATCTAATACCAAATTTTCATGATAAATATTCATAATAGGTTCATGCTTATAACTTTAGAATATTTTAATAAAATTTTAGTTCTGAATATATGTACTTGGACCAGATTAAGTTTTAAGAGGCAGGTATATAAAATACAACGAATTAAATAAAAAGGGTCTTATAAATGGTAAATACAGGGGTAAAATTCGGTTATAGAAATAAGAATGAAACCAGGGCCTAAATTATATTAAGACCTTTAACAAAAGTCAAGTCTCAACTAATGACGTTTTTTACTTATGTGTCACCATATTCGTAATATTAGGTTATAATAATGTATTTACATTTCTATTTTTATTTTGTACGTGTAGATTTTAAGCATAACACAAGTGTTGCTTTTATTATAACGTAAATTGGACTGCGTTTGTTACATGTGTTTGTTGTTTCTTGTCTCGCAAATATGAGACGTGCAGGGATTTGAGACCTTGAAACTACTTGTATATATGTCGATCTAGTGCTTTAATTGTAAGGTTAATATATTAACGAAAATGTAGAACTAATCAGTGGCAGTGGCCTGCAAGATATCGGTTTCAAAACATTTTTCAGTACATAAGCTACATAGCCAATCAAATTATGTATTAAAAAAGATTATATATAAAATCTTTTTAGTATTAACCTATTATTTTTGCAGATTTTAAGTTAAGTTTTGTTTCCGTTTGATACAAAAATTTATCTATTATATTTTTTAATTTAAAAATCATTTGATTATCTATAAATTAATCTAAATGGTTTTAAGGAAAAAAATAAATAAAATAGCTTTCAAAAATCTTTTTAAGAACGAATAAATGTTATAAATTGTACTCTTTTTTAAAACTAGAATAGAATGAATACAAAAAGTTTATGTTCCAAAAGTAAAATATCTATATATACCTATATTTTCACCACAACAAAATAGAGCTTGGCGCTGATAGTAAAGTAGCTTCATTGACATGTTGATAGGACCTCGGGCCTCCCATCCTTGGTATACGCATTAGGATCGGGATATGGTGTGCTTAAGAGACTTCGAAAATGAAAATATATTTCAACGATAACAGAACTTCCTCGTTTTGTAGTCGTCAACTGAACACTTGCCGCGTTTGGGACACAATGGACTAATATCGTTAGAATAAACGACCCGAACAATCTATGCCGAGGAGACGTTGTTCAAATGTTTTAATAACATGGATAAAACCTTTAAAAGGTAAAGATACTAAAGACGTGAGTCATTTTAAAACAAAGAAACTTTTATATTTTAACATTATTTCTTGCTTTGTTTATTTAAAAGGACACATTATATTATAATCGTTATTATGGATTGAACTGAACTTAATCAGCATGTAAGTATCCCAATGTTGGGCAAAGGCTATTCTACATATACGAGAAGGATTAGAGGTTAATCCATATATATATCCATATATATATATATATATATATATATACACTCATTTGCAAAAAAAACGGGCGGTTTCGATTTTCTTCCTGGCTGAAAAATACCAAAAAGGTTTTAATCATTTGAACATGTTACTGGCCAGTTATAAAAGTGCCATAATGTTTATAGGAGTACATTCCAAATTCAAATTTTTGACTGAGCCTGGTTTTCAAAGAAAATAACTTTTAACTACATTTTGTGGCGCGAATTCTCTATAGTTGATATCGACTCTAATTAACTTTTTGTCAATTTTTATTAAATTATCTGGTGTCCTTGACATTTAAAAGTATTGTTATTGCTGTTTAGCAATCTCGAAAATGGTAGATAAAATGATAAAAGCAAGCAAAATTATTGCGCTGCTTGAAGAAGGTTGCAGTCAATGCTTCGTGGCTCAAAGGCTAAATGTGAGTCGGTTGACAGTTCAAAGGACCTGGCAGCGCTATCAAGAGACCGGTTCCGTCAAGAGAAGGCCTGGTTCTGGCAGAAAGACATGTACCGAACCACGGGATGATCGTTTTCTAGTTAGTCAAGCGTTGAGAAATCGCAAATCTTCTTATGTGGAGCTCAAGAACACCCTCGAAGAAGTAAGAAATGAGCAAATTAGTCTATGGAAGGTCAGGAGGAGGCTTCTCGCTGCTAATATACACAGTCATCGCCCGGCACGCGGCCCTAAATTACTCCGTGGACATCGAGTTGCCAGGCTTAGCTTCGCTCGAAATTGTGTGTCATGGACTCATGAAGATTGGGATAGGGTATTGTTCTCCGATGAAGCCAGGATATCTCTGCATGGTGAAGACCGACGTCGGCGAGTGCTACGTAGACGAGGAGAACGCTTTGCAGAGGCATGTTTTGAAGAAATCACACCTTATGGAGGGGGCTCTGTTATGTTTTGGGCAGGAATAAATTCTATGGATCGTACGGAGTTAGTCTTCATCGAAAACGGTACACTGACTGGACACCGATACATAACGGAAGTTCTAATTCCTTATGCACAACCCGCTTTAACCGCTCTTGGCGAAAACTCAATTTTTATGGACGACAACGCTCGCGCCCACCGGTCTGGCGGTGTGGATGCGTATATGCTAAAATTCGGAATTCGTCGTTTGGACTGGCCAGCTAGAAGTCCGGACCTCAATCCCATAGAGCATGTCTGGGACGTTCTGAAGCGACGAGTGAGATCAGTGCAGCCGGCTCCGCAGACCATCAGAGAGCTAAAGAATGTGATTACCGCGGAGTGGGAACGTATTCCCCAAGAAACCATAAAAGATATACTCACTAGCATGCCCAGACGAATACAAGCTGTGATTTCAGCAAGAGGGAGTCACACTCAATACTAAACTTTTATCTGCTTTTAATGTATTCAAGAAAAACAAAGAAATTAACGCGTTTCATTTTTATTTAGCGAGCAGGTACAATCATAGTGTTTTGAGCTTAAACATTATTTCTTAATAATTTAATTAAAATGTTATGATAAAACTGATGAAAACTATTCCTTCCTAATTAATTTATAAAATTCTGAGGATAACAATACCTAAAATTGTCAAACAAACTAATAGTAACTATAAAATAGTTCTTTGCTTAAGTGCCCGTTTTTTTTGCAAAAGAGTTTATATATAAAGCTCGCTAATGACAAACATGTCCACTATCCATCTCTCTCATCATTTTTATTCTCTCATCAGCTTGTACGAATAAAAAACATTTGAACTGAGTATAATGGGTTAGCAAAAATCGGGTTACTTGAGGTTTTTATTTTTTTACTAGTTTTTTTTTAGTATGAAACTAACAAGTATTGTACCATTTTACAATCCTGATTAAATGCGCGAACTTTTAATGGTACTTGCCAAGGCACTTTAGTACATTTTTTTTAAAGGAGGGCCTTTCAAAGTCGACAAATTTTGAAAATTTTAAATTCATAGTTTAACAAATAGTCTTAATTCTAGAAAACTTGGGGCAATTGTGTCATTATTTTTGATTGTGGTTCTAGAAATGTTATTTATGGTTACGATTTCAAAGTTTAAATGAACAAAAATAATAAAAATTAAGCACAATAACCGAAAAATGGTTACAGTTTGACCAAATTTCTATGTTTTGCTTAAATGCCCATAATTTCCAAACTGCATGGGATAGATTTTTTTTCTGATTTTTCTCATGATGCTTACAATCAATCCTGTCACCCTGTTTTGGCTTGACGTTGAGTTCTGGGACATCCTGTATATATATATATATATATATATATATATATATATATATATATCTATATAAAAGATAAGGCAGATTAAATAATCAAAAGGTTAAATATTTTATCGCTGGCCCGGTGCAATTGGCAGTGTGACCCTGCTTGTGGCTCCAGGGTTGTGGGTTCGATTCCCGCCCCGAGTCTGGGTGTAATATATACATAAATACATATTAAATATATATAAATACATATTTATATATATTTAATCAAAAAATATGTATATCAGTCCGCCGTTACCTAAAACACAGGCATTAAGTTGCCTATCTTAGGAACAGACGAGCGTGTATATATGTTAAAAATATTTATTTATTTATTCATAATATATTGTCAATTTTCAAGAGTTAACCGTAAGCAATTGTTGAGTTTTTAACCGATTTTTCTCAACATAATCTACATTCCGCATCCGTCAGTAATTTCACATTCACTGTTAAATTTATTATATAATGATCACTCAAAATAGTTTTCAAATTCTACTTGAATATTATTTGATTACTAACGTTTAGAATATTTTGACTTTCTTTGAGAAATCACAAACTAATTAACTAATCCGTAGACAGTTGCTTATTTTCTGTAAACTAGATAATACTTCTAAAGTAAATTATTGACTATTTTTAGACTTAAGCGCTAAGAATCTCATAAAATAACAAGGTGTTTAATAATTCATCAGTGGAGGCAAGCAAAATACCTCCTTTAAACTAAGAATTGTAATAAAAATAAAAAATAAAAGCATGAAATATTTTTATAACTATCGGAAACTGATCTAGCGACTTGTTTAAAAATGAAAAATGAGCTCGTTAAAAGACGATCTTTAGCGAATAAAAATTACGTAGAGTATAAATAGAATATTAATTTTTCTTTTTTTTATCTTACTTAGACAATTATGATCTTTAAAATTTATAATATTATACAATACGTATAAAAAAATAGTATTTTAGGGATCAAGATTACTTACTTTGTATTCCAGACAAACCCATAACTCTTTATATTTTTACTAGGTTATTTATGTTTGTAAGACATTATTAGCAACACAAGACCGTGGAATAAAAAATTATATAATTACATGTCTAGGTTCGATCTGGATAAACCGAAAGGAATATAGCTCAAATAATTTCATTATAACGTTCATACATTCCCTTGCACTTTTGCGTATTAAATAATAAAACAAAAGCCTATTCACGTTTCTTATCGATCGTGAGAGCCGCAACCCTGACTGAATACTTCACAAGTTAAGCTTATTCCGTCTCGTCGTGTTACTTTAATTTAGAGCAGGATGCAAAATATGGCAAGTACTTGTCAAGCCATTTATGTTTTGGGGTTCCAGAAACTTTCAAATAATACAAAAAAAAAAATAGGGTTCACGAGTATATTTTAGATAGTGATATGTATTTATATATAATATACATATTAAAAGCTCAAAATGTTATTAACAAGAATAAATATAATTTTATATTATCAAGTTTACTACAACTACATTGTTACCTTGGTCACTATGTCTGTACCTACGTAATGGCTGTTCAAGTTTTTAAATAGGATTTCTTGATAATATGTTATAATAAGATAGGATATAGTAAGCATAAGCTAACAATAAATGACACCCCACTTAAACAAAAAACTTGCGACCTTGGCCTCAGAATGGATAATAATTTAACAACAAGCAATTTCCAAATAAGCAAATAGAACACATAAAAAACAAATTATCATCACTTGCGAGTTCACTTCACAATGTAAATCAATGTATACCTAGAAAACTACGCTTTAATATTTACAATTCCCTGGTAAAGTCTCATCTATTATATCTCATAGAAATATGGGGAAGTGCTGCCAAAACAAGACTACAAGAATTACAAAGAGCTCAAAATAAAGTAATAAAAACACTTTTCTGCTACGCATATTTAACACCAACTAATTAAATCTTCAAGGAGACAAAAATAATGAACATCCGGCAACTTTTCTTGTGCAGTACTTGCATTTTAATTAAGAAGATTATAAGTAAAACCATTCACACTAATCTATCTTTCACAAAAAAATTACAAGTTTTCAATTAGGAGTTCCATTTTCCAAGTTCAAAATTGGGAAAAAAAGTATAACTTTTGAGGGGGTACATTTCTATAATAAACTACCCTCAGATATAAAAAATCTAGACTCCCTTAACATGTTCAAGTCCCAATAACGCAATTACACAATTGAAAACTACTCATACTCTGAATAATCGTATCAAAGTATGTGTATGTATGTGTTTATATATAGGTATAAGGAGGGGCTGAATGTTTTGTGCATATTTACCCATTTATTGTAACCAACTTTTGTTAAAATGCGGTCACTGTTGTTTTAATTAAGTACTTATATGATATGTATTGTTCTCATGTAAGTGAATTATTGTAATCTTTTTATGAGAATAATTTTTTTAAGCCTTTAAACCTTTAAGATAAGCAACTAAACGTCTCGCGCAATTTCACGCACGTTAATAATCACGGCTACTGTTACTACTACTTAAAGTTGAAATATTTTAAGATATCAATTTGCGGCAATAAGCACCCACTTTATGTAAAGAATAATAATTATTAAAATGTTAATATAAATAAATACAATATATTAAAACGTCCGAAAACGATAGAACATTTAAACAAAATCTTATAAACATTTACTTTATGGAAAAAAAATGAACTCACTCTTTTATGATATTTTGAAACGAATTTTAAGTTTTTTTCTTAAGTATCGAACTTTAAAATTCTATGCAAATAGACACGGCTTACAAAGCCGGTCATGAGGAAATTTCAAACGTGTTATAAGTGCTGAAATACACTTACGTGTTTAATCCAGGGTTGAAACCATCATAGCCACAAAGTTTATCTCGTATACGCGCAACCGAGTGTAAATCCTAAGCCTGCTCGCTAAACAAGTTTGTCTGAGGAAAAATAATAATTTTACGGATTGATTTTGTTGATTTTCAAAGACACCCATATTGTTTTATTATATATAAACATTTAATGGTTTAATTGACTATTAAAGAGTCGCCTAACATTAAACTAGAAATGTTCACAAGAGTTGGTACTACTAATATGTTTTACACGTTTTTATTAAATTTATGAACTTATTTTCGATAGTAATTTACAGCAGTCCATTTACATAGATAGTGTAATAATAAAATTAAAGCTACAGCATAATTAATTATGTAAATATACACAATGCACAAACTAAGCAGACCCTAAATATATACCATTTCAAATAAAAACACATGAATTCTGTAATTCGACATGTTTACAGCGATAATATTAATTTCATTTGCAACAACTACCATTGTTGATTTGAATTACAATAAACTAGAGGATCTGCTTTGTTTTATTTTTATTTGTGTATAGTGCTTCTAAAAATTGTAGAACGCTTTTTATAATTTTCTTCATTATCAAACTCTGTCCAGTAGATCCTGAGATCAGGACGTTCAAAAATATATAGAAATATAGAACTATGCAATATGTATCATTGTACCTACGACCGAAAATTCTATATAAAAATTAAAAAATTAAAATATTATTTTATTTGTGAATTATTTTTATTTTAATGTTCCTTTTATTTAATATATTAACATATATGTTATAATCCCAGAACAGAATATTCGAAATGACAAAATTATATAAAGAATAAACATCGTGAGAGAATATAAATCATTTACGAACGTATTCGACTTCCACTCGACGACAAACACAGTTTTCGTATATAATTCACTGTTGGCTTAGCGATTACGTAACTCACGAAAAGTGAGAAAATAGAACGACTTTTAGTGACCGCATACAAACAAAAAGTAATGTTAAGATATCATAACTTGATTATATAATACTATAGAATAATGTTCTATCTCGAACTTAACCTTAAAAAAACGTTCATTCAGGAACTACTCTATTATGATTATGAAATATTATTTTTCTAGATTATTAAGTATTATATTTTATAATATGTATAACAAAAATATAATAATAATCATAAAATTGAAAAATTACTAAAACTAGTAACTTAATGCATGTACTTTGTTCTATCTTTTTTTGTGCGAACACAATAATCTCTGGATTTCAATTTATTGCCTTAAAATACCTGTTTATTTGAGGAAAATGTGTAGTGACTGATTCATCATCGTACAGCCATATCGTGAGCCATCGGAGATGGAACTGTTGCAGCTAACTGGTTTAAATGAAGTTTGGTTGAATAGCGTTGATCAATGAAAGGGCTAGGCGTGGCTCCATCTAGTTAGCACCCCAAATAGTGAAAAAAAAATAATTAAAAATTGTCCAAATTGGTCACGAAATGGTCATTATAGGTCAGTTATTTTTAGTAATTGGTCGATACTTTGACAATAGTTACAGAGGGGTAAAAATTTCAAGGACATCGAAAAATTTTTGGCACCCCAAATTAATCCTACGAATTGGTTCTAAAATTATTTCAATTCATCTCAAAATAGTCATAATTGGTCGATTGATTTTAATAATTGGTCAACGTTTTTTTATATAAAAATTAAAAAAATAATAAAAAATTAAATTAGCTTCATCTATTTAGCGGCCCAAATGATGAAATTAAACCTGTCAATAAGTAGTCCAAATTGGTCACGAAATGGTCACAATTGGTCAGTGATTTTTAGTAATTGGTCAATACTTTGAAAATAGTTACAGAGGGGTAAAAATTTCAAGGACATTGAAAAAATTTTGGCACCCCAAATTATTCCTACAATTTGGTTCTAAAATTATTTCAATACATCTCAAAATAGTCATAATTGGTCAATTAATTTTAATAATTGGTCAACGTTATTTAACTAATTATTAATAAATAATAAAAAAATAATACAACTTTTATAAATCGCGGGGTGAATAGGAATAAAACTGGAAGTTTCACTAATTTGTCTATTTTATCGATTATTTTTAGGTTTAACCAAAAGGCAATTAAAATCGACGTAATTGCAAATTTTTAATCGTTTATTAGATTTTTAGAAACGTTTTGGTTAAAGAGATACGATTATTTAAAGTTGGAATGACATTTAAATTATTTATTTATTTATTGTGAGTAAAAGAGGGAAAACTCAAAATCGTAGGTAGAATTAAAGGGCAGTTAATGTCTATAGTTTAGTATTTTTAACTAACAAATTATTAATAAATAATACAAAATAACAAAACTTTCATAAATAGCGGGGTGAATAGGAACTAAACTGAACGAAACTACTAGCTTCATCTATTTAGCGGCCCAAATGATGAAATTTGACCTGTTAATAAGTAGTCCAAATTGGTCACGAAATGGTCACAATTGGTCAGTGATTTTTAGTAATTGGTCAATACTTTAATACAATAATTACAGAGGCGTAAAAATTTCAAGGACATTGAAAAAATTTTGGCACCCCAAATTAATCCAACAATTTGGTTCTAAAATTATTATAATACATCTCAAAAAAGTCATAATTGGTCAATTAATTTTAATAATTGGTCAACGTTTTTTAACTAATTATTAATAAATAATAAAAAATAATACAACTTTCATAAATCGCGAGGTGATTAGGAACAAAACTGGAAGTTTCACTATTTTATGTCTATTTTATCTCTTATTTTTAGGTTTAACCGAAGGGCAATTAAAATCGACGTAAATGCAAATTTTTAAGCATTTATTAGATTTTCAGAAACGTTTTGGTTAAAGAGATACGATTATTTAAAGTTGGAATGACATTTAAATTATTTATTTATTGTGAGAAAAAGAGGGCAAACTCAAAATCGTAGGTAGAATTAAAGGGCAGATCAATGTCTATAGCTTAGTATTTTTAATTAACAAATTATTAATAAATAATATAAAATAACAAAACTTTCATAAATAATGGGGTGAATAGGAACAAAACTGGAACAAACTACTAGCTTCATCTATTTAGCGGCCCAAATGATGAAATTTGACCTCTTAATAAGTGGTCCAAATTGGTCACGAAATGGTCACAATTGGTCAGTGATTTTTAGTAATTGGTCAATACCAAATTGTAGGATTAATTTGGGGTGCCAAATTTTTTTCAATGTCCTTGAAATTTTTACCCCTCTGTAATTATTGTGTTAAAGTATTGACCAATTACTAAAAATCACTGACCAATTGTGACCATTTCGTGACCAATTTGGACCACTTATTAAGTGATCAAATTTCATCATTTGGGCCGCTAAATAGATGAAGCTAGTAGTTTCTTTCAGTTTAGTTCCTATTCACCCCGCTATTTATGAAAGTTTTGTTATTTTGTATTATTTATTAATAATTTGTTAATTAAAAATATAAAACTATAGACATTAACTGCCCTTTAATTCTACCTACGATTTTGAGTTTGCCCTCTTTTTCTCACAATAAATAAATAAATAATTTAAATGTCATTCCAACTTTAAATAATCGTATTTCTTTAACCAAAACGTTTCTAAAAATCTAATAAACGATTAAAAATTTGCATTTACGTCGATTTTAATTGCCTTTTGGTTAAACCTAAAAATAATCGATAAAATAGACAAATTAGTGAAACTTCCAGTTTTATTCCTATTCACCCCGCGATTTATAAAAGTTGTATTATTTTTTATTATTTATTAATAATTAGTTAAATAACGTTGACCAATTATTAAAATTAATTGACCAATTATAACTATTTTGAGATGTATTGAAATAATTTTAGAACCAAATTCTAGGAATAATTTGGGGTGCCAAAATTTTTTCAATGTCCTTGAAATTTTTACCCCTCTGTAACTATTTTCAAAGTATTGACCAATTACTAAAAATCACTGACCAATTGTGACCATTTCGTGACCAATTTGGACTACTTATTAACAGGTCAAATTGCATCATTTGGGCCGCTAAATAGATGAAGCTAATTTAATTTTTTATTATTTTTTTAATTTTTATATAAAAAAACGTTGACCAATTATTAAAATCAATCGACCAATTATGACTATTTTGAGATGAATTGAAATAATTTTAGAACCAATTCGTAGGATTAATTTGGGGTGCCAAAAATTTTTCGATGTCCTTGAAATTTTTACCCCTCTGTAACTATTGTCAAAGTATCGACCAATTACTAAAAATAACTGACCTATAATGACCATTTCGTGACCAATTTGGACAATTTTTAAGAGGTCGAATTTCACTATTTGGGGTGCTAACTAGATGGAGCCGCTAGGCGTAGGTACAATTTAACGGATATTTCAGTTAGCTGCGATAGAAACATAAAATTTGGATAGTTGTTATTTTTTTAAACATTAAAAAAAATCATACTTGCTTACTGGGTATGTGCGAGTTGGCTACTAACATTAAGCGAAGACTAATTAAAACGCACATGAATTTTAACATGTCTTCTAGTAAATAATATAACCTTTAATAGGATAATTACATTAAACCATACTCATTTCATATAAATAAATGTATCGTATAGAATATAATTGTATTAAACATACTATTATGCATAGTAAAAACTAGTCAATAATACGTAACAGTACAAATTATAAAATCTGATATATCGAATAATAACGGTTATCAATATAGTTTTTCGCCATGTGACGCATGAACTATCAAAGAGCAATGCTTTCAGACAACCTCTTTGATATCACGTATGAAAAAACGTCAGAGGTTCAATGTTCAAAGAAATGACTCGTCAAAGAGACGTATTGGTGTTACTACTGAACCCGCTAGAAAATCATATCACGTTTGCATTAGGTACAGATATCTTCTTGCAAAGAAACGCATGATATTTCACAATTTCCAACTTTAATCTTGAATCGACGAAGAAAAATATTTTTCGTTCTTGCACTTTAAAAGAAACGTTTTTTGATTTATGCATTTGAAAGTAACGCTAATGATATTCTTTCGTAACTTTCATCTTAGATTGCTCCTAGAAAGAAACAAAATGCGATTAATGTTAACGTGTTTTTTTTTAAATCATAAGACTTACGTAATCATTGAAAATTATATCCAATATTTATTATTGAAATAAAGATTATTCATCAATCATCAAAATCACAATCAAAATCAAAATAAGGTAACGAATAAGGAAATACAGTTATCTTTATTGCGAGTGAGAAGTTTTTAGCTGAGACACACCTGAGTCTTGAAGGACTCGTAAATAAAGGAAAACGACTAAACTTGCGGAAACGTCGCAGCACATAACACGAGAGAGACGTTCTACTCTAAGGCAATAGCTCTGAGTTAAAAGATAAACGGTAAATGATTTTCAAAAAATGGTCATTGGATTTTGCGATTTTCGTAAGGGGTTTAATTTTTGTTGTTTAAATAACAACTAGACAATATTTAAATTAAAAGTTAAATTTCTTTGTCAGTCATATTAAATGACTATAATTTTATTTACTACATAAACGAAAGTGTAATTTTACCCCAATTACTCATTTAGACACATGGGGCATGAATTTTGGTTTCACATTCATACGATTCGTTTTTCATAACATCGATTCATAGTGACTCTCAAAGTCAATAAAGGAAATGTTTTGTTTATGAAATAATGAGCATTTTGTGCAAGAACTTAATTCACATTCATCATTCATTCATCATTAGTATTGTTCTTAGTTATGATTTGGAAAGTACGATTAATATGTGTATTGATTGAAAGAAAATGTTTAAGAGAAAAAAAATGACACTATTTTTACTGATATATAAAACTTATTTTTTATTTGATTATTCATAGAGGTAGCTCGAGTTCCAATTAATCTCTTTTGACGAATTTTAAACGTCTCATGAAAAGTCTACAACGACTGTACGAGATTGACGTCAAGGTCAAGGTTGTCGTACCTACATGTAAATTGATAGTAACGACAGTGAAACAGTAAAATGCTGAAATTCCTTATTTAACGTCGGCACAAAGTTTTCGCTGGATAATAACGACACAGCTCCCAGAATGCTGTCAACACCAGAATATAATAAATTTTCATGGCAGAATAAATATATTTATTATGAGGATTCCCGCGCTACAGTAGGTAAAAATTTTTGTCTTTTAGTTTCTCAGGTATAGACTATTATATATTTTGATAACAACTCCAGTATAAAAGAAATCCAACCGTGTTGATAGCGTATTTACGACTCGTGGTTTTGCAATAAAATCGAACATAACTCTAAGAAATCTGAATATTTTATCGTTTCAATTTTCTGTTTTATTGGTAGTAAGTAAGAAAATACAAAACAATTATTTTAACAGTTTTATACCGTTTAAGTAACCCAATATTTCGTAAAATAAAATATATATATAAATAAACAAAAATATACTATAGAAATACTCGATGTTCATATATCGTACGTTTTTATTTGCAAGGTATTATAATACCTAACAAAGAAAATAATAAATTAGTAAAAGAACAACGAATATACTCGTAAGTAGAGCACACAGAATAGATCACTTGAGTTTGACTTATGGAAAATATTGCGTTTCAAACATTAATCATATATGAATGGACGCATCTTTGAATAAAATTTAATAAATTTATTACAGAAATTTTACAATATTATACATATTTACAATTCAAAACTTAAAATAATTATTTACAAACAGTTTTGGTATAAATCATGTCCGCGTGAATTAAATCAATCTTTGAATTATTTGTTTATATTTATATAAAATAAATTTCTAGTGTACGTGTCGACGAGGGAGCTTCTTTACCTGTATTATTTCGTTGCGTAACATTCTAATACGTAACCCATTTGTATTCTTTGGCGGAAAACACCCAATTTTGTGTTACTCGGCGATATCGTCCCACATGGCGTAGCACGACAGTTTTTATTAAGAGCTACTATTGGATACTCTTTCGTATATAATATATATTTCTCTAAAAATTGAAGATAAAATTTATAATTTTATTTTTAATTTACATTTCTATATAATTACTCTTAAAAAATTTAAAAGTATTATAACTATTACTTGAATAAATAACCTTTATTTCTAGTGGATTATTAATTTGCCTTTTTACCCTTGTAATTTTATCTCAATAAGTAATTATTATTATAATAATGTGATGAACTACATAAATATCTATAACCTTAGTGCACAGAAAAATTTATTTACAGGATTCGATATCATTCAATCTAAAGAAAGTTAAATAACGTGTTTGATTAAGTTCATCGATTCACACTATTCTCGAAGGCCTTTCAATAATTTGTCGCGTCCCTTGAATCTTTTCTGCGCGATCGGTCTTTTCATGGTTAATGGCGCGAATGTTCCTAGTGTGAACTGATATTGAGGAAACAACTCACGTCTCGATACTGTCCTCTTGCATCTTTATTTTTCGATTTGTTTGATCAGAAAATTCTTTTCTTTATTTCAAGAAGGATTCAGTTTCTATATATTCACAGTATTATTAATTTTCATCTCAATATATTATATCGTAATACGTTTCTACATGATATTAATGTAATAATACCAATGACTTTGAAACTAATTTTGAAGAAAGTTTAGACAAATACTTTTAACGCGAAATAATTAAACAGGGATAAGATCACTTAAGAGTGCTCTTCGATATTTCGTATTCAAGTTTTGTAGGAACAAAGCTTGACTCACTCAAAATTCATAAAATTTAAAAGCAAAACTTATGAGTCTTCGCAATACAACATTTAATCTCTCGGTTTATAACAAATGAAGTAGCTTTTGAAAATAAGGATATTCTTAAATAAACATTTGACGCTGTTCATAAAACAAGAAATTAAATAAGAGAGGAAGGGCTTAACTTGCAGGGGGCTTATTTATTTCTTGCAACAAGAAGCTGGGTCAGACCGCAGTGACCGCACGCTCGGGGAGCGACAAATTAAATAAATTTACAGTCCGCAACGGAGTAATAATTAAATTAATTAATTTCAACGGTACGAGGCAGAGTGCAATGGTTTAAGCGGCAATTCAATGATACATACCCATCGGATATTAATTGAAAAATAATAAATTTTTGTTGGAAAAATTTACACAATAACATTAACACATCGATACAAGTTATACAAATAGTTTTAGGTTTATCTGTGTAGGTACCTTTGTTTTCACCTATTTACTTTACCTTACAGGTAAAGTAAATAGGTGCGACGGCCGGCTGGTCGAGTGGTCAGGCAACTGGACACTTTACGCAGCGGTCGCGGTTTCGAATCCCGCCAGGTGCAGATAATCTGTATGACGAATATAGATGTCTGCACCGGGTCATGGATGTGTATTTATGTATATATGTATTTATATCTTAAATTTATTTCCGTTCCTAGTACCTGTAACACAAGTTCTTACGAACTTACCACGGGGCTAGGTTAACGTGGTGTGATTGTTGGTTAATATTTTATTATTTATTTATTTACAGTCAACATTTTTTTTTCAAATAATTCAACGATTTAATTTTAATTTAGTATTTTTTCGTCAATATAGGATTTTATACAGTACGTAGTTCTTGTTGCAGTTATATAAAATGTCAACGACATGATAGCAAATGCAACTGTCGGATACATTTAAAATATTCTATACATCGCGTGAACTCTTTACATTTTGCCGTGACTGAACTGAATTCCGATCGGACATTGCGGGTGAGAATAAATGCATGTTATATCGTTACTAACGTTCTACTCAATTTCATTGGAAAATATACAGACATTATAAACCAATTACTTAATATATATAGGTTACGCCGTTTACGCGAATGGTCATTAATTCTTTACACTAATATTGTTCTATACTTTTAAACGTCATTTCTGATTATTAAACTTCTAATTCGAACGAAATGTACCTACGTACATACATCAATGGCAATAAATCCGAAGTTCATAAATCTGACATTCCAATAAACGGAAAATATGAAATATGAAGTAGCTAGAATAACTCTCAAAAGATTCATACCGCCTTTGACAAAGATTTCGTCGTGTTGTCAGACTTTGGTAAACTTCACAGGAAATTTCCTCGAACGGCTCTTTTATAGCTTCTTTAGAGCAGGATCCTTAAAATTATTATATCTAACCTCTTCTACGATGCAGTTAAATTGGCATATACCTATATTATCATTCTCTATGGTTAAAAATTGTAATTTTTATTTTAAAGAAAGCTATATTATTTTATATATTAATTTAGAATATTTACAGTTAAGTAATTTAAATGTAACATTAGAGGTTGAACCACTAATTATAGATATTAAGTCAATCGACTAGCATAATACCAGGTCTTTATTAAAGAGGCCTCTAATCAAAATGCCACGGTGGGTTGAAAGAGCATCAAGCCGATTACCTATGAAAGGTCTGATTGTACGGGTATGATTAGGCGTTGAGCTAATAAAAAAAAAAAAAAAAAAAAAAAAAAAAAATCGTTTATTTATTTCCATACACCATAGTACAAATAGTTGTATATGAAGCCTCCTTTTAAGCACATTATGCCTGTATTAGGAGACTTCGCTCTTCCAATGATTAGTAGTTACAGTACAGAAAAAAATATGAGAAAAACATACTTATAACAGTAATTTTTTTTTTTTTACAAATTAAATCATGCGGCATAAAATTATGTGTGTGTGTGTGCGTGCAAGTGTGTGTCTGTGTATCTGTCTGTGTATCTGTGTGTGTGTGTGTGTGCGTGTGTGTGTGTGCGCGCGTGTGTGTGTGTCTGTGTGTTTGTGTGTGTATGTGTGTGTGTCTGTGTGGGTGTGTGTGTTGTGTGTGTGTGTGTCTGTGTGTGTGTGTGTGTTTGTGGGGGTATGTGTGCGTGTGTGTTTTCATTACAAAAGTGTTTCCGTATCTTCGTATGTTAGAGTTTTGATCCATTTTATTACAGTTTTTTTACAGTCGTGATAATTTTTGCTATATATTTGTATCTTTTTATTTATTTTATTGTATATTAAGGCCGATCTTTTCTCATATTGCCTACTAGCAAAAGCAGTCTTTGTATGAGGTATCCTAGCCACAGCAACCCGTCTTCTGTTCGATGTATCAAAGTTTAAGCTTAAATTTTTATGTAACTTTAAGATAGTTTGCACTATATATAGCTTGCGTACAGAAAGAAGATCGCTTATTTCGAATAGTTTTTGGGTTGGAAATCTCTTATTTTTTGCTAATGACATTAAATTCTCCTAAATGTCGAACATTAGATTTTTTTTTTTAATTTATCTTTCTATTTCGATAATAAAAAGACTAGAAAATTAATATTACATTTAATGCGTATTTCGGTAATGATAAATAAAATAACTTTGGCAATAAATTAAATCGCTTTTCTACAATTTCAAGAACTAACTACTACTAATGCTTAGTAAGCAATGTTTAAAATATTAACAAACAAATACATTTTCTATTAATATTCAAATTACATTTGGCCACATCTAGACATTTGCAAGTTTCATTATACGTCTTACGCTTAACTCGACCCCAAAGATTTTGATATAGGTAGACATTTAAGGGAGCACGGTTATTAAAGAGACGAAGCCTTTGGTGATTGATGCTGTACTAACAAGGACCTTGTAAATAATATACCGTCATAAATCTGCAGGGATTGAGATAGCCCAAAGTTTATATGCCCAGTTTGATCTAGAATAGTATATATACTCGTATGTATTTAATACTAGAAACTTATTTTTAAAAACTTTGGAAGGTATTTAATTTAATATAGGATTTGATATAGGATATATGACCCATAAGATAGTAGGGTTACCTAAATACAAGCTTAGCTATTAAGCTTAAATATATAATATATGTGAATTCGCTTAGAATAAACAAAAAAAAAACAGTCATAAATCACTACTTTCACTCACTTACTTCACAAACTCTTTATTCTTTAACCGTCCAGAGAGCAGTCAGAGTTTGAATTTTATTTCAAGAAGATGTAGTAAAAATTTGTCGTATTAAGCATCACTGAACAATACAGAACACAATCTCATAAAAACATCAAATTAGCTTCGTATTCAAAACATACGCTCGAATTCGAAACGACGGATCGAGTTACAGTGGCTTACGAAGTACATTAGAACCTGCAAACTTCATCAGCAAACTATATCGGGGAGATACGGATACGTGCAAAGAGAATAATAAAATTAAAACAGACCGGGCATGGCGTGGAAAAAGCGTCGGCGCTTCCGTTCATGGAGAAATAAAATTCGGCGCCATCGTGACATCGACGCGTGATATTTTGGATACTATGACTGCTCTTTCACGACCCTTTTTAAAGTAGGCACCTTTAAAATCATTCAACTTTTTACACATGTATAATTGTATACACATAAATTATTATTTCAATTCATATTTTATATTATTATAATTCATATTATTATAATTCATCATAAATTAAAATTTCAAGAAAAATTCTATTGTGCTGTTCCTACTATTTATATATATGCAACTTTGTGAGGATAAATCGATATTTGTTACTTATTGTCCTTAAATTCTTACAAGATTAGGAATTACGTAGAAAAAAGCGTAAGAAACCGACATATTACATTTTTTTCAACTCAATCATTTTAAGCCTGATTTTTGATTTATAAGCATTCTTACAAACAGTATTACGATATATTTTTATATAGATCAAATTATAAGTTCCCGACATAAAAGTGATGGATAGTCCGAAGTCGTGACGTGTACAACATCTACATAAAAATACATAGAGTATGGTTTATTACAAACTGTACTAATAATACTTTAATAGCATGTTACTTTCATACTAACCAGAAAGGCGAACTTTTAATAGGTACCATTTCTTAAAGGCGTGATTTCATACCTGCAACAAAAACATATTTTAGAAATAATGTTTAATAAAAACGATTTTAATAAAAACGATAGAACTTTGACTGACCCGTTGGCGCAGTTTGCAGTGACCCTGTTTTCTGCTCCAAGGGTTGTGGGTTCGATTCCCGTCCCGAGTCTGGGTGTAATATATGTTTATTTCTATATGTATTATTTATATGTATATTTATTTAAAAAAAAAGTTATATCAGTCTGCTGTTACCTAAAAGACACGCATTAAGTTGCCTACCTTAGGAACAGACGACCTTGTGTGAGTGTTAAACATATTTATTTATTTATTTAAAATTAATTTATTGAGATACAATTTTTTGTACCTCCACTAATATGTGATACTTTAGGAAGTTAGCTTTGTTGTACGTAGGTACATATTTTCGGCCAGCTATATATCAAGGGGTATAAGCAGAAGGCGTATACTGCGTTTTATGGCCCGATCATGTATCAAACTTTCGCTTGCGTCGCAAATATTAGCAGTATAGGATTTTACACAACACTGACTTCAAGTCGAAAACTTTAAAACTTTGTCTTATTTTTTATTTTTGTTTTTTTCCTAAAAATACATGAATATGTGTTGTCAAATAATATAAGATATAAGTATATTCGTCAATATGTTTGGAACAGTATGGTGGATTTCATATTCTACTCGTAAATATGAAATAAATTATTTACTTTCGTTAGGTCTTCTATTCAAATTTTCGTAATAACCTTAATAATAATAGCTATATTTACCTATATTTACTAGCTACATTTTGGTTGATATTATATCAAATAACAAACAACTCATCTTAAACTAAGCAAAGGATCGAATTTAATTAGCCCCAAAAATTTGTGTTTCAAATTCAATATTACAAAATTTTGTACAAATAAATAACAAAGATTCAACGACCAATTTCATATACAATACTCCTCAATTTGTTTCCTTGTCAAAATTGCGACCCTCAGTGCACACGATATCGGACGTTTATAAAATTTTATGGCGTACTATAATGTCAAGCGAATTTCATCATTGCTACATCATATTATGACTGAAAATGCATAATTAGAACTACGAGCACTTAAGAAACGGCAACGAAGTGCGTGAACTCTGGAAGCAATGTATAATTTGCCTCATTTCATCAAAATTACTAAGTTCGCTCGGAGTAATCTTTCTAAAACTTCATTGTATTCGAGTGAATGCGTTACGTTCTTCAACTTTCGAGAAACTTGGTGATATATAGGGTTTTTCTTTCTTCGAAAATTTAAGCGTTAATCTGTATACCGCTGAATTTCACTTTTTTATCGCTTATTATGAGTTTTCGACCATTGGTGGCATTTTAATCACTCCTTGTAACTTGTAATACAGCATTTCTAGGATCGCCATTCCAGCACCTAGGTCTCTCTAAGTAAGTACGTGTCTCGCCAATTAGCATAGCTCTCTTCATTACCTACTGAGTGACCCTGTATTTCTTATAAGGTTTATAGTCCTTAAGATTGAGTAATTACTGAATCTTAGAACCTGAGATCATAACTGGTAACGATGTGCACGACGTTTGTTGCATTTAGTCTTCAGTCAAAATAAATAATATGTCATATAATTTCTTGAAAATTGAAAATCCACTTCAGCATTCTTATAATTAGACTGAATTTATAATATGGATAGATGAATAAATTTAAATTCGCAATGAATATTAATTTTATACATAAAAAGTTTTTGTTGCCCGTAACATAATATTAAAATTAGAAATTATTTTCAATAAGATATGAAATCATTAAAACTACCATAGGTACTTTTTAAATTAAAAAAGCGATGACGCACAGAGATAGCTATGTAGGTAATGACAAATCAATTTTATTCATCACCTTTTTAAAACGTTTCATATTTTAAAACTTTCTCCATAAATACATAAAATGATCAAAAAATAACTTTACTGTACAAAGACTCGTGCTCAATTTCACACATAACACTATGATTCTAGGGAACTTGTAAAAATTGCGATTCTCATGATTTTTTCTAAGTAGGTACCTACCTACGTCATACACATTGCACAAATGCGTGAGAATATTGAAAATTGGTTTTTTAAACGTATAACTTTTTCAAATCATGAGATTTTATCAATATTTTTAGTTTGCTTATACATTTAAGACTTTAATAATAATAGAATTTTTAAAATATTAATAATATTTTAACCATTCTAACATTTTCAAAACGTTAAAACAATATTTATAATGTAATTATCAAATAAATATTTTAATAGATCAATTGAAACGACATTAATTAGTTTGATAAAATAGAATGTTTGATTGAAACAACGTAGTATTTGAGTTATCATAACACCATTCAATATTCTGAATAAACAAAATTCAGTTACATCGATGTGGTTTCAACTTATGCCAACGAGTTTATGTATGTAGGTACATGCATACATAGTGTGGTCTTGGTTAGCTTTAGGAAGACGTGTAGTAACATATAACCACAACACCTCTCCTGTATTTGACAGTTAACAGTAACCAATATTCCATAGTTGCAAAAGACAAATGTATTTAAGTAAAACTAAAAATAATAGCAATTATTTAGAATTCAAGTGCTAATAACTATTTACTGAAACAAAATGTAAACGTTACCTGTTCATAATTTGTCATTAGGTACTTATATAACATAAAACCAAAAAAAAAAAAAAAATTATGCACTTAACATATAAGAGCTTAATTAATTTAATATTAACAGAACAATACCACATAATTACAATATAATTATGTAATATGAAACATCTATTATAGATCTACAACATAAATGCGCATAAATCGTTAAAAAACATATGCCATAGAAATCTGTCCCAAAAATAAATATAAAAACGTTTCAATAAAACTATAATAATAAAATAAAAATAAAAAATATTAAAAAAAAAAACAGTAACTCTTAATTTATAGAATTTGCTTTACGTTAAGCTTTTAATATTAATACACATTCGTTACCAGATATTATCTAAATAATACATATTTTAACCATTGAAATTGTGAATTGTAACTACGATGGACTTTTGGTTTTGCTAAATCGAATTAATGTTGAACTAGATATAATTATTTTGACTGAGTGTTGGCTTAGGATTCTCGATAGATTGCCTATTTTACCAGGATACACTTCGTATAGGTCCACGGTACTTTTAAATAGAAACGATGGTGTCATTCCTATACATTAAAAACAATCTTTGTTATTCGTTAATACACCAGAACGTGGATGATGCTAGTTCACTTATTTGCAGCTTAAACGGAGAAGTGTGTCTGATTGCTCTTTATCGCTCTCCCTCTATTCGACAGCTTGATACATTTTACAATAGTTTGAACTCAACACTTTCTTTGTTAAAACATTATAGAACTATAATTCTAATGGGGGACATCAATATAGATATTTTTCCACCACATAAGGATACAAGCGCACAAGACTACCTCAATTTGATGTTCTCGCATGAACTGATTTCATCCCATTATCTTCCGACGCATGGTCAAAGTTGTATTGATCACGTTTTTATAAAGAGCCAATACAAACACATCACATTAATTTTGAACTCATCGGTTACAGACCATTCACCGACCTTGTTTTGTGTCGATTTGAAAATTCACCGTCAATATTCCAAAAGGTTCCGAACTCGTACTGACTTTAAAGGAATCTCTAAGAATATTAAATGTGCACAGTTGTCTGCCATCTTATCTTTGTGTGACGCTAACGCTGCTGCTGAGTTTTTGGTTAGTTCTCTTTCCTCTATTGTTTTGTCCAATACTAAACAAGTGAAACTCTCTCGGAAGAATAATATCTTAAAGCCGTGGATAACACCTGGGTTGTTGCGATGGATCCGTCACCGTGACAGATTGCACAAAAAGCATAGCCTGTCACCCAACAACCAAATATTAAAAAAGATATATTGTCGCTACAGGAATTTCTGTAACAACTTTCTAAAGAGACTTAAACTTGCTTACGAAAAACTTGAATTTAATAGAGCAAAAAATAATGTATCCGCCACATGGAATGTTATTAAAAAGGTGGCTGATTGGGATTCAAAAAATTCTTCAGCTACTGAATTACTTAATTTGTATTCTACCCCTGAGGACTCTGTCAATCAGGTTAATAGATATTTCTCTCAGATTGGCCCTCAGTTAGCTCAGAGTATTGGTTTGGGTTCAGGTTCCAATGCTGGGAAACTTAAGGAAGGTAACGTTAGACCATCGAACTCTTTTAGTCTGATCCCGGTAGATCAGGGGGAGGTATTAAACATTATTAATGATCTTAGAAATGATTGTTCTGTTGGCTGGGATGGTATTCATACTAAGGTTATAAAATCTAATGCTTCTGTTCTTGCCCCTTTGATTGCTCATATTTGTAATTTGTCATTCTCCTCGGGTGTCTTTCCCAATGTTTTTAAAAAGGCTTTAGTCATACCAGTTCATAAGGGCGGTGATAGGGACTGTGTGGGTAATTATAGGCCTATTTCTGTGCTTCCAGTTATGTCTAAAATTTTAGAAAAGATTTTAAACAATAGGTTAATTAATATTATTAAGTAAGGATCTCTTAGCTGCAAACCAATATGGTTTTAGAAGAGGAAGGTCAACTGAGGACGCCGTTCTTGATGTAACTGAGTCTATTGTACGAACGTTGGACAATCAAATGAAGTGTATTGGTATCTTTTTGGATCTCTCCAAGGCGTTTGATACTGTTTCCATCCCCATACTTCTCTCTAAGCTCGAGGATCTGGGTGTCAGAGGCCTGGCATTGGACATTTTTAGAGATTATCTATCAAACCGCCGTCAGCGGGTAAAAATTGACAACTACGTCAGCGAAGATGCAAAACTTACATACGGTGTCCCACAAGGTAGCATCTTGGGTTCTACGTTGTTCCTTATATAATATATCAATAGTCTTTGTCGTCTAAATCTTGATGCTGATGATACGGTTATACTGGTGTCTGGCTCCACTTGGGATAGAGTTTTAAAAAATGCTGAAAATGCTATGAACAGGGTCTCTGAGTGGCTGTCTACTAATATCTTAAGCTTAAATGTTAATAAAACCAAATATTTGACTTTTACTCCATCTACTCGTACGCTGCCATCCCCGGATCAATGTATTCTTAAAATCCATAGTTGCGGCCTATATCCACGAGACGGTTCCTGCACATGCCCAGCTCTAGAATATGCAAGGAATACTAAATATTTGGGTGTTTTAATCGATAGCACGCTAACTTGGAGCCTTCATATAGCTAATATTGCATCCAAATAAGAAAACTAATTTATGTATTTAGGAAATTGAGAGCATCTGCTTGCAAAAAAACTCTTTTTACTGTGTATAATGCCCTGGTCAAATCGCTGCTTGGATACTGTATTACTGTATGGGGTTGTAGTTCTAAAACATCTATGCTACAGGTGGAGAGAGCACATAGGGCGGTACTGAAGGTTATGACTGGTAAGCCGTTTAGATATCCCACCGATGACTTGTATGAAGAGTATAAAGTTCTAACGGTTCGCCAGCTTTATATTCAGACAATTGTACTTCGTAAGAATTGCATGATAGGCTATAGCAGAGGCATTACAAAAAGGAGAACTGATCTGGTATGTGCTGTCGAAAAGCATAGAACTAAGCTGGCGCGAAAGCACTTTTATGTAAATAGGTCGATAATTTATAATTCAATTAATAGATCATTAAAAATATATTCGCTTACCAAACGGCAATGTAAAAATAAAGTTTTTAGCTGGCTTCAACAAAAGTCTTATTATGATACGGAAATGTTGCTTAAGGCATAAACTAATATTATATCACTATTACGGATGGACATAAGTACACATATACTCGTTCACTTAAATAACTATAAAAATTCACACTCCGACACTCACACACATACACACACACACACACACACACACACACACACACACACACACACACACACACACACACACACACACACACACACACACACACACATACACACACACACACACACACGCACGCACGCACACACGCAAGCTTATATTATTTGTTATTAATTCTTATTTCTATTTTTATTTGTATTGTCACACTTCACGTCTAATTTGTAATAAAATAAGATTCCTAGAGGGGAGAACCCTGTTATTCTGAGATACAGTTATTTAACTAGTTCAGATAACAGGTGCACTTTAGTATCAAATACATTTCTATGTACCTCCAAAATTGTATAGTGTAAATTGTACATTTTATTTGTAACAAATAAAATACTTTTTTTTTTTTTTGTCTGAAAAAACATAATTTATAAAATGAACCAACTGCTGGTATCCATCCGCTTTACAATTATTTCACGTAAAGTGGAAACGTAAAAGGTAATCCTTTTTCTAACAAAAAAAAAAATGCTATCTAAAAACATCTAAAAAAATTCGTAGGTACAATTAATGAAATGTAACTAAAGCAATTCTTTGTTCTGGGAACCCAATTTTGTACGGTAGGGATCACTTTGATCTGTTACCCTATAGACTTATAGAGTATTGTGAACAATTCAAACTATTCGCCTGAAAGGGGTAAACTAAAAATGGTTCTCCAATATTCTGCCTTGGATACCGGAAGGTTGCAAGTAACGAGTCGCTAATTTTATTCTCGTATCGTGGGATATTAAATACACTCAGCACAAAGATACTTTTTAATAACAATTCCTCATAGTTTGATTATATAATAAGATGTATTTGTTAATTAAATGAAAGTGACATAACAAAGAATGTCGGTTCGTTTCTCACTCGCTTCATTATTTATTATATTTCCTACTTTATATAAATTATGCTTAAGTTTCAATCATGCACATATTAATATAAAAGATTTGTTAGTTTAAGATAAATATAAGTAGAATGCTGGAATTTTATGTTTTTAAATAGATGAACAAATTTTGGTAAGTCTCCCCAAAACTGCATCAAAACTAACGATTTTTACTCCGACTATGTTTACATAATTAGCTGTCTTTTTAAATATATGTACTACACTAGACGCTCTCCATTATTTGACCTCCGATGGTTTTCGACCAATTACAATTTAATTTGATATTATAATAAATTAAATTAATGGAATAATACAGGTGATAGACACTGTGTAACAACTCCGTACAGAAAATTCAAGACACATCCAAAAACGACAGGTGGAGAAAGACAAATTGGGAAAGTTTTAAATCTTCTCGCCAAAACTAATAGTACAGGCTTAAGTACAAATTTCTTAGAACTCAGTATAAAGCATCGTATTTACGCTGCCAAAGTTACGAAACTTGTTCCCAACTGTGAGTACGCTCCAGTGCGAAATTACTGTATGCTCTCATCTATTTATTAAGTAGCTCATAACACAGGAGTGTGTGAAGATGTGACCTAGCGTATTGTAGTATTTATATAATTTTACTTCAATAAATATATATAATGGAACTGTAATAATTTCTACTCTACTCTCAGATTTTTAATGAATTAAACTTTGAAAAGATTAATAATGTTAGTTATGAATGATACCTTTTCACAACAGAGATCTCCTCTCAACAGTATTATAAATTTTTAATTCAGTGTTTTCAAGATCATCGCCTAAGGCTACACGACTCAAGCAGTTCAAAAGTATTTCAACTCCGGCCCTATGAGACTTAGAGTGCCAAGACTCGATGACCGGATTTTTTAAAATTTTTTTTTTTTCTTCACCACAGATTTATTATTAGTTTATTAAAAAAATATATCCATAATTATAGTGATAAAATATAAGAAAACTTTTTTATACAGAATGCTTGGTGAATTAGGATCAATATTAAAGGAGAATACTCGGTACATGATTCTCGTTCGAATTAATGTAAAAAATAGGAAATTAATTTTTGACCAAATTTCGTTTAACAAATTACAATTTATATAAATAAAGTGTGGACACATTTCCAGTCATAGCGTCCATTTCCAGTCTTGCCAAACGCACGTGGCTAATAATTGACAATCCTTGTAAATAAGTATGATTCCATTTTTAAATAACCGGAAATACCAACATAGGTACACAGTTTATATTAAGTTTTGTCCAAAGTTCACATTATTTACCTAGTCAACAAATTTGTTGTTTAAACTAGTTAAATATCTTGGTATTTTTGGTAGCGGTGTTTGGACGCCGGACCTACACCTGTGTTGAGTCGACAGCGCAGCTAGCTGCTAGGGTGTCCAGACGACGCGTAAATAATTAGATAATTGTTGGGTAACTTTACTTAAAAGTTTATTAATATTTACCTATTTTTTAACATAATTCGAATGAGAATCATGTGCCGAGTATTTTCCTTAAATATTGATCCTAATTTACCAGTCATCTTGTATATATAAGAGAAAATAAATATAGATATACATAAGAAAAGTTTTAAAAATATTTTCTCTACAAAAAGGCCAACTTACTGTTACAATATGTATATCAGAACCATACAGTATATAATAATGAATAATGAACATACTTTAAATAATAGTTAAGATTTATTTAATAATAAAATACTCGTTTATAACACACTGTTCTTTTTATCCGCTCGTAGAATATACCACTTCAATTATAGATCAACGCTACTAGTGGTGTAGGTCAATTTTCATCCATGTATTTGTATACTGGTTAATCTAGTTCGTGGATAAACAAACTAGAACTGTTGTAAGTTTCCGTTCAATGGTTTGGTTAAATTTAAACGATAGCTGAAAATTCGGTCGATTCAGCAGTATTGACTTTGTTATTCCACCATCAGCGTAAATTATGATATATTTTTAAATTTTCAGGCTTTGGGACTTAAATAATTTAGTGTGAAAAAAAAGATTCTTATAACATATAGTAATTACGGAATTTTTATTTAGGAAAAAGTACTAAGTATAATCACTTTGGCTTTGTAGTAAATTGCATCATAATTTTGACATAACCAAACTCCGAAACGACTTGTATACCTTCTTATCATCCAAAATTATATACCTAAAACACGCATTACTTTTTAAGACTAAGCCTCGTTTACATGTACTCTATTACTCGAACATAAATATTTATAGTCGACTGTAACTCCACAGCTTATGGATATGAGTATTAAATTGGTCATACAGAAAGATATATCGATAATAAAATAGTCATTTTGTATAGCCTTATCGGAAACGAAACTAAAAACGAAAGAACAAAGTTAAGACACGTTCAAACTTGCAACGTTACTGTCAAAGTTCGAATTGAATCGGATGAATGAAGTCACTGAAACTTTAGATGTTACCGTGTCAGAGTGACTCAAAGATCAATACTTTAAACGCAATAGGTACGATATTTTATATTTGACAAACAGATAAATAATTAACTAACCTAATGCGTTTTATTATTTTAATGTTTGTAATTATACAAAATGTATGGGAAAACCATAGATATGAAATTAGTGACGAAGTTGAATGTTTATAAATTACGTAATTAACAAAATTGCTTAAAAAATTTTATGGTTATTTTATTCGGTGATATATTAGGTTCATTGAATATTAAATATTAAAGTTTTATTATTAAAATAAAATAAACAGGTACGAGTAGTTGATTTCACTCCAATGATCGTGAATTCAAACCTGCGTTTCTTTCGTATTAAAAATATACCATCGATTTCTATTGATAGCAAAAAAAAAACGACGTCAAATGACCGTCCAATATTTCTTTATCAATCGATTTACATTCGAATGGTCATTTCAAAAAAAGAATTGCGTCAAATGAAAACGGACGGTATACCTCAAAAACGAGGTCGCAGACGAATCGTCTCCAAACAAAACTGACTCTATTATGCTAAACAGATAACGGTGTGATATTGGTATTGGTAAACTTTATGACAAAATCGCCCTTGGGTCAAATGCCGATAGATGAAAGTCGCGTGGATGTTGCAACTTTGTATGTTGTGATGCTATGACACCTAACTTTACGATCTCTCACTCGCAATCTAACTAGATTCCTGACAGGTAACATTCTGGAGGATATTGCTGCTTTATTGCAGAAAGCTTAGAGGTTTGTTGGACACGTGATGTGTTTATATGTGGTTACTGTCCGACCGCCAGATATAATAAAATTATTGAGACAGACGCAGCCTGTGCTTATAACATAAAAGATAAAGTCACGATTCTTTCTTCGTATTTTACTTTGTGACGTAAAAAACAATTTCAAAAATATATCGAATCGACTTTAATAACGTTTTCTTCATTTATTAATATAAATTATTGAAATAGACACAGAACTGATAAATTTCTTGATAAATTACTTATTAACCTTAAGACCACGTAAAAATTGAACGGTGCTTATTTTCACTTGAAAACTAAATATTACCAATTATACAACAAGTAAAAACTATAATTATCTACGCTATCTATTCAAGAACTACTATAGTATTAAAGTCGATTTGACTCTAAATTAACTTCCATACTGGTAGTAGCGTAAACGTTAATTTTTTAATTTTTTTTAAATGCTTAATAATTTATTGTACACAAAAGATAAAAAAAAAACATAAAAACAAAACCGTATAAAATCGGCACATTATAATTATATAATACATGTGAAACTTAAACTCATGTGAACTAACGAACTTGTTACAAATAAAAACTTATTTGTGACAAACATGAAAGCGACAAAGAATATGTCAAATATTTATGTATTTTTATGTGACGACTACCTCGCGTTTCGTATGAAACAGGTTGAAATCATCATAAATAAGTAATTTTCACCTTTTAACATTTCAACGATTCACTATCCAATTGAGGTCACAATTTACTGTCCGTCAAAAACCATAACATTATTATCGACCGCTGACTGGGCTATAGTAGCTACTTCTTACGTAAAAGTTTCGCGGAAGATACTTAGCAGTGTACCTATTTTATTTTTAATCGCAAGTAAAACTATTTCATGCCGTCAATTTACTTCACTATCATCGCGTGAATCATAGCTTATAATATACTTTTCACGTACTATATTGTGTAACGTAACCAAGTGACTGGATGAGGAAGACTGAGAAGCGAGTGAAGTGGCACTTACTGGTGAAGGGAAGTTTAAGATATGAATAAACGTGAGTTAAGAGTCGGTGGTGGTGTTAGCGAAGACAATAATAGTGATCATGGTGATGATTTTTATGAATGTGATTATGACTATTACGGATCCGAAATATTATAGAGACATTACAGAGTTACAAAATATAACTAAACTTGGAATGTTTAAAGCCAACCAGTTCGAGCATCGTATTAACATGTTACTACGAAATTTCAACGTGCATTCTCAATCGATCCAATCCACAATTGAGTTACAAACCAGCTCTCTCGTCCAACAGATATAACCGTGACCGCGATATACGCTACGCTCATCCTATTTTTGCAAACTCAATTCCATCCTCGGATATATGTTGTTGTTTTTTTATGAATTTACGTAGGATACCTACTCTCTGATATATTAGGTAGCTTGTGAAAAATAATAAATAAATAAATAAATATTAACCAACAATCACACCACGTTAACCTAGCCCCGTGTTAAGTTCGTAAGAACTTGTGTTACAGGTACTAGGAACGGAAATAAAAAGATATAAATACATATATACATAAATACACATCCATGACCCGGTGCAGACATCTACATTCGTCATACAGATTATCTGCACCTGGCGGGATTCGAACCCGCGACCGCTGCGTAAAGTGTCCAATTGCCTGACCACTCGACCAGCCGGCCGTCAAAAATGTTTTCTTTATTAAATGCACATATTTAGATGATAATGTAATTTCACTGAATGTAATGTTTTTAACAATATAGCATGCGATTTTTTAATAACATAAGATTTTTGAAAATATTGTTAATATTTTATTTAAATATAACTATGTATCAACCTGTAAACCACCTACTGCTGAGCGAAAGCCTCTTTTCCATATAGAAGAAGGGTTGGAGCTTAATCCACCAGGCTGCTCCACTGCGGGTTGGCGGATAATTTCACTACCGGGATTGACTGCTTTACGTGCTCTCCGAGGCACGGTGGGGAGACCCACAAGGACATACGACCAGATCGGAAAGAAATATTTGTACAAATACAAATATCTGTCCCGAGTGGAAATGGAACCCGCGACCGTCGGTACGCGACGGTCGTCAAAGATAACTAAATCTAACACTAACAATTGTAAAGCGACTTTTACAAACATAACGGCTACCGTAGATTAATAAAACATCTGTAATAAAAAAATACAGACAAGTAACAAACTGTAATAATAGGAATTACCGCATGACCTGTTTCATAAAAAAGGAACTATTAATAATCAATGAGGGGTAACGTCATATAACATAATCACGGTCGAAGGTACCCGATCCCTTAGCGCTCCACTGCCCTATGCATTTCCTGCAAGTCATTCTGACTGACGAGGTTTTATACGACTCACGTCCTTATATCGGAACGTGGATTAAGCTCTTATCTAAAACTACTGGCGTGAATTTTTATAGGCATTAACGCCATACGGATAAAATTGCGTGCGAAGTATGAAAGTATATTTTTCAATCTGATGCTCTAATATACTATACTTATTACAAAACAAAGATATGTAAAATATTATTCTGGATGTTACGGGAAATAGCTTTAATAAATTTTATAAACAATAATTTACGAACTACTCATCGTTTCAGCGATGACTACATTTGCTTAAGACTTTAAGATTTTGTCCGTGAATATATCAGACCTACGGGATTTAAGTTTGAAACTAAATACATGACGTTTAAGATTTCATCCGGTCCCATATTACCATAAACATGTCAACCAACTTCTTAATCCCCACCCACCATTATTTGTATCGTTTTCTAACTTCCGTGATTCATTACAGCAAAGTTTTAGTAAATTTAATTACGGCCTACATCTACAAGATGAAATGCATTACGACTTATGAATCGTCAAGGATCACGACGTTTTGACACTTATGAGTTTGAAACTAGTAAGTTAAATATTTGAGATTGATGAACAACACAAACTTTATTTAAATATACATAATTATGAGTTATGTGTGACTGCTAACTATTATTTGCAAATATTTTTATAACATGATAAGTTTTAATTCAATAATATTGTTATTTGTTTAATGGAAGTAGTTGATAAAGATGTTGGAATATGAAATTATCTATCTATATATTAATACGTGAAGCAAAAACTTTTTTAAGAAAATTACGCGGACGGAGAAGTATGAAATTTGGCACAGTTAAAGTTTATACGAAGAAGTGCAGAATGCTAATTTTTTTTAATATTAATACTCAAAAAATACATTAAATTAATTAAAAAAGACACTACACATACTACGACACACACACATAATGTACAATGTACATATATACAGAAATTTGTTTATTGTCGAAGTCTGTTGTCAACACTGTCTTAAATAGAGGTCTTGCAACGAATTTTATATCGAATTTTTTTTTCACAGATCAGGTCCAGTGACTGCTGCATATGCTTACCATGTTATGCGTCACCAATCATATTTTTATGATGTTGACAATACTGTTAATTATAGATTAGGTCAAATTTCGACCACTGGGCGACCACTGTTTAGTATTAAACCACTGTTATTTTGCAGTTATGTAAATTAAAATAAGACGTAAGGTATGGTTGGATACAGAATTAAAATGTAAGGCATATTATGCAGTGGAAAAAAAAAACAGTTCAAAAGCAAATTCATGTAGACGCGACGTCAACGAATATTTCACGACTACCATAAAATTTCACACGCCATGCCTTCGTCTCTCGTGAATATATTATTATTTACCAGAGCTTGTGCGTTTCATTCGTATTAAAACGCTTCGCAACGAAGCAAGCCCTGCCTTGACCTACAACATCTTTAGCTAGATTTACACAAGTTTTATATAATAATTGGATGATATTAACCACACCATTTTAAAGTTCATTCTGTTTTTTTTTTTTTTTGCTAGCGTTTTATATAGAATAAATTATTCAAAATAATACTATTTTCTAAAAACACTGCAATACCGTATACAAATCCTATTAATTAATATTATAAATTCGAAAGTTTGATTAGATGTTTGTTACTCTTTCACACAAAAACTACTGAACGGATTTAGATAAAACTTTACAGTAATATAGCTTATACATCAGAATAACGCATAGACTACAATTTATAAAGATTTAGTGTAATTTGGTCATAATATAAGATTGAGAGTTAAAAATTACCATGCGAAAACGCATAAGTGACACCTACTCCACGCCGCTTACTACATTCTTTTCGCGAGAATTCACTAAACTGTCAACTGGGAGCATTTCTTACTGTGCACTTTGCAAGCGTGGACAAACGTTTTGGTATGAGAGTCTTTGTTACCGAGCTATTGTAATAATTTGATAAGGATAAGGTAAAAAATCGCCAAAATTGTCTCACCTAATTTACGGACACCCCCTAAGGGATGGTAATAAAATATGAAATTTCCAAACCAGGGGTTAACATTTAAACATAATTCCATTAACGCTACATTCCAATTTAAACTCTCTGGTTTATTTTAATACAATACTAATATATTTATTTTAATACAATAATAAATAATAATACGTCTAATGCATCATTCCAGAGATGAAGGAATATCTAGTAAGTATCTAGCAAGAATCGTTCCGAGGGCGGCGTATGATAATGCTATTACGAGTCCGCACATTGTTACATGTTATTCTGCTGTAATGACGTCACACTCCATTTACGTTGTTATATTTTATAAACATTAGATATCAACTAAGAAACTAGTACCGAATTTGTGAATGTGTAATGAAAACTCAGGTTTTTATCGATTTGTATTTGTAGTTCTTATTGTGTAATCTAATTAATATTTATTATTTACGTTATAACACAAGCGGTTGTAGTGGTTAATAGCATATGAATATGCAACAAAAAACTGATGACACAGTTGGTTAAATTACTAAATTCTAACAATGTCGGCATTATCGCGATGTGTTTGTTACGTTATACGAAAATATTACACATGTTAACAGTATTGTAGTCCAGTGTATCTCTACGCTCAGTTTTGTGAGATAGTACAATTACATTTACGTCTCAGATTTCACGCTCGGCAGTGCGTTACCAATGCCAAACTATACTGAATTCGGCAGATGTAGGTAGCTACTTTTTTAGCGGAAATATAATTATATTTGCATTTAAATAGTATAATTTAAAAAATAACATAATTAGGTAAATATACATTGAAACCTTATAAATATCGCGGTTTTATCCCCGCTTACTTTCTCACATCTATGATTCCTAATGACAGTATGGGATTTGGACTAGTATTCGTACGAGCACGTTGAAGCAAAGTTGAAGTTGGATCCAAGGAGAACTAATAAAACAGTGGTAGACCGCCGGGTATTTCGTAGAGACTACATCTAGGCCTATTCTATCTGAGGAGGTTATTCCGCCACCTTTAAAAAAAGAAACTCACTTCTCGATCGCTGTGGCAGTATAGAAACTCGGTATAGAATACGACGACTGACCAATGGGTCACCCACCTTATCGTCGGCAAGCGACTCACAAAACTGTAGTGCATTTTTGCCCAGAACCGTCACATTTTTACCTATATTAAAATTTATACTTAAAATAATAATTTTAATTAGTAATCATATTTTTAACATAAACATAAGACCAAATTATTTAAGGTATACCTATAATGTTAAATTATAATAAAATTAGCCCGACTCGACTAGTGTGACAACATAACTGTTGAATAATATAAGGTAGTCTAATCAAACAGAAGGCTCGGAACAAGTGTAAAGATAGAATTACCTAACTATTATAATACCGACTCGTGGGAGCGTTGTCTTGGATCATCGCTAATTGTATTTACTGCGAACGCTCATTCATCATGTCGTAATAAATTACCTTCTTTTTAGCGGTGAACTAACTGTGATAGTAGGCCATAAAATATAAGAAAGAGAAGCATTACTATTCATATTAAGACTACAATAGACAGATAGATACAAAGCTAAGTAGGTAGAATACATTGGTCCTAATTATAAAACTAAGTTTATATTTAAAGTTTTCAAGATGTTATATTAACACTACCTACATACAATTAACTACCTTATGTAGACAAATGTAGGTATAACATACCTTAAATAAACTTATATACAAGTTTTACAAGTTATTGGAAGAAATATGAGACCCGTACGATATGTTTATTTGTGCAAAATATAGATGACTCTAGTCTATTTAGTATTTTTTTTAGTGTATCTTCTTCCTGGGAAATTAGTACAAAGGAACACTTGTTCTCTGTTAGGTATAAATATCAAATAAAAATCAGTGAAACTGCCACCAAGCGGTGAAAAATAGCTTTGAACCGGATCTTAAAGCCTCATAAGATGATATTAGTACAGGTAAAACCGTCACGACTCAACATGAAATGACCGTAGATTGCATGCACATTGCAGAAGCTACCAATTACAAGTTACAACACCCGCATCAAGTTCGCCGGCCAACTTGCCGTAAGTGCGCAATTATTGGAAGCGATTGCTCTCATCCGAGGCCATATTGATAATACTGAACGCGTTCCTTACCAAATGGCATTATTATGCCATGTGCGGTCGCCGTTGATGTTATTGGTCGGACGCCAAACGCCTGGGGATTGTGGTAGGAGCTCTATGTTCGCAGATCGTGTGAAATTTATAGACTCGCAATTTGCGTCGTATATAGTGACAGCGGTTACAGATAATCGAAGTTAACTACTGACAGTAACATAAATGGGAAATTCCGGTTTAGTAGGAATTGGTAAGATAAATTGATAGAACGAATTTGTGTTGAAGATTTCAGGAAGAGGAGGGACGACAGAGAATAATACTGTTGCATTCTTACCGAGTTCTGTAACTTAACTTTAACTATAGACCATAAGGGAGGTTTTGCAACACATTGATACGATGATAATGGAGTAAATCCTATGGACTCAAAATTAATCCTAGTAAGTCGCAAGCCATTGTCATAGGTAGCACCAATATGATATCGAGAATTGACTGGAAAAATCTTCCTTCTGTCGCGTATAGTACTTCTATAATACCTTACTGTACCTCTGTAAAGAATCTAGGCATATACTTAGACCCAAACTTGGCATGGACTAATCATCTAAAAGAACTGAGTAAAAAGACATATGCGGCTATAAGCTCATTGAGGCGTTTGCAATCTTTTCTACCTATTCCGACTAAAACTATGCTGGCACAATCTCTCCTTCTGTCCGTTCTTGATTATGCTGACGCAAGCTATACTAACCTAACCGAAGATCAACTTAATAAACTTGAGCGGCTTCAAAACCTTGCCATCCGGTTCGTGTTTGGGTTACGCAAATTCGACCACATTTCTGAATTTCGCTCTAAGCTCAAATGGTTACCTATCCGTCTTCGCCGGAATCTACACATCCTTTCCCTTCTGTACTGTGTATTATTTAATCCAACCAGTCCTCCATATTTGAAGGACAAGTTTGAATTCATTGGAGATCACAGTAAAGTGCTACGTTCGTCCGAAAACCTGACTCTCAGAATGCCTGTACATAAGACCAAATATTATCATCGCTCATTTGTTGTTCAGGCTATTCTTTTGTGGAATGCTCTACCCCTACATATTCGTAAGGCTCAGAGTATTATAACATTTAAAAAACTTGTAAAAGATTATTATCTATCTCTAAATATGACATAATTGTATTTATATATTTATTTATTAGTACTTATTGTATGTATTTTATTATTTATGTATGTATTTATGTATATTTATGTATATATATATGTGATGTGTGTATATATGAATATGTATATATATACATGTATATATGTGTATGTATATGTATGTGTGTATGTGTATATAATTATATATGTATATAGGGTTTACTGTATATTTTTATTGTATGTTTATTATACACCACCTACCTATTTCTTCTTCTCAAATTCCTACCCTAAGGTTGCCTGGAAGAAATCGCTATTGAGCGATAAGGCCGCCTTTTTGTGCATTTTGACACTCTCATACATTTTTTTTTGTACTATTTTGTTTTGTGTGTGGTGTACAATAAAGAATATATAATAATAATAATTGATACGATGATAATACACTGTTATTTATATACTAATTTCTTATCGCGATTTAACTGCGACGATTTTTTTTAAATTATTAAATTGATTGACAACAGTTATCAGGTGATTTGATAAAAAATAAAGATATGTATATCATATAAGTATAAAAATACACTCCATGATATGAGTGTAGCATAAAAATTATTGAAAAATTTTATGTCAATAAAAATTGTCAATAATAATCCGTTAATGTTATTATTAAATTATATAACACGAGCGCTTAATTTAATTAGATGACGCTCTTTAGTCTACGTTTATATTTTTACACATTGATTAATTTTATTATAATTTTTATATGTATAGTAAAGAAAAAATATACATTTTACATTGGTAAGAGTGAATATAGAATAAACTAGGCATCCTTCGGCGTTTCATCCGTGTTGATTCTCGACGTTTGTCAGATTTGGTAAATAGTGTTATATATGGTAACTATTTAGTGTTTAATATGTTACTGTTTAATGTTTTTTTTTTTTTTTATTAATATTACGTTATTTTTGTTTTTTTAGTGTTGTTGTTTATGTTTGGCTAATTCTAATTTTTATATTGTATGTTAATTTTTTCTGGTTTATTTTTTTTATTTTACTATGTCGAATGAATTGGGTTCTGCCTGCAATATTAGATGCGAGTGAGATAAATAAATAAATAAATATTCTGCTGAATTCTTGAGCCGAATTGTATTTAGTGTGATTATGAATATAATGTCTCCAAAGTGAAATATATATATATATTTAACTTCCACTTTTAATAATTGAAAAAACAGGAAATTATTGAAGTAGGTACATTTTTATTTTGTAATAAGATTTTAATTGTCCTCTTATTATTAATTGATTCGATAAGATAGCAAGTCGGCGACCAAAACGTAAATGCCTCGCAAATCATATTAAATTCCTAATAAAATTATAATATCTACATTCAAGTATTTTAACAATTTGATAATGTCGTATATCGTGATCTCTTATCAGTCAAATACAAATAAACGTTTGATGAAACAATCTAGGAATATTATATTTAAACTAATCTTGCTCGCAAAATAATTGCATACTTCCATAGCACGTTTAGATAAAAGTTAAAACGGCTTCGGTTTTTGTAGATGATGGTTGAAGTTACTCTCGTTACTAATAATAATTGGGTAGGTAGATACTACAAATGTTACATCAAGTAGCGATTTCTGAATAATACTATATAAATTATCAATTTATAAATTTATTACATTCTAAAAGAATGTTTGACAAAATTTATGATTCTTATAATTTACTTTCGATGACCATACAAAAACTTATTTTTAAATGTCCATAATTATAATCATAAATATACGTTATCCATAAAAAGTTAAGAGAGGATTATGCAAAAAAATGTGAACTACATTACCAAAGTCTATTCTTAAAAATTATCGTGCGAATTTCTTATATAAATAAATGATAATGAAAGACTCGCACTACATTTATTATAAGTATAATAAAAAATTATTCCAATAAATCCTATATTATAACAACAAAAAGATTGTTGGTAATTGTAATGATGCTAAAACAATGTGAAAATATATTAAGATCATTAGATGTGTTTGTACCTACTAATCACGATACTAGCGCGTCAACGCCGCGTTTTGATTGCCAACACACTGAGTGAATAATAAAATCCGGTCAAGTGCGAGTCAGGAGGTACAAACCCTAAAATGTAAAATGACTATTCGATAAAGCAAGGATTCACTTTTATTTTTAAGATTGGTTTAATGGATGTCAATGTAAAAATAAATTTTATGAGATTTTTATTATACTTTTATTAGTCGTAATTTTGATAAAGCCACTTTATATCGGTTTTTTTTTTCAAATACGTCTTTTAGTTCCTTTCTTACTTAATAATTACGTACTTTTTAATGATTGAATGGTTCATATTGTAATAAATAATACTAATGATTTTTATTTATTAATTTCCTTATTCGTTTTATGATGTTTAAAATTAGTATGAAAGCTGAGAATATTCATTTACTGATAAATTACAATACTGATACCCGATTTACACGTTACGTAATCTGTTAATTATAATATTGAAAAAAACAATTTAAAAACATTGTCTGCCGCTTCGAAATATAATTTAAGTGACCGATCATATTCTGTCGGTTACCGTTAACATTAACCTCGTGAGAAGGCGCGCTAAGAGCATTTTTCTCATGCAAAATAGTAATCGTTTGTTTTTAAAGTTAACTTTTTAGGTCACCAAAATCCTTGCTAAGAATTCGTATTTTATCCCTCAAAGTAAATAATGGTTTGTTAAGTTAGATAATGCAATTAATAAAAAAAAGAATTGTTCAAGGCGCATCTTTAAATCCGTGCATTTTGAACATCATCGCGCGTCTATCCACGTAACAACTTTTTCTTTACATTTATTTGCATGACTCACAAATACAAACGTAATACATAAAGTTGAAGAGCAATATTTCGAAAAATTGTTTTCGGCTAAAAGTACATCTTTGTACCAATATTATAATAGAACCAAAACATTCAGATCAAGATCGTGTTAACAATTCAAAAATTCAAAAAATTGTTTCCCTAAAACCAATACATGTATCTTAATTTTTTTATTAAACTGGGCAACGACGCTGCTCTACAGTTATGTCCAGGATGAATAAAGGGATGCAATAAAGGTGCGTGATTAAGAGTGTGCATAATGCCGCTACGATTTGGATTTCGGCAACACAATGCGGCCGCGAGTGCGAGAAATCGAGTCGCGACCCATTTTTTTCCTTGGTTTCACGATTCTATTTACACTTTTAGCTAATTAATAAAAATAACCTACTTATGTACCTAAAACTATTTTATGACAACCTAAAACCCAACGTTTAACGTTTAATTATAAAGAAAATGTAGGCTAGGCTGTAGGTTTAATTATAAAGAGTATGTAGATATTCAAAATGACGACGCAGTCAAGCACGAGCCGAGCCTATGAGTACTTGAAGTCGCGTCTTCTCATGGGAAAGTAATACTTAATGAAAAATTTTAATTCGTTTAATCCAGTTACAAGTAAATTATTATTGTTATAACAAATATAGATATAAGAGATTGGGTTGCTGTAATCACAGCGACCTAATAATCTTATAATAATTTATGAAATATTTTCAAATAAAAACTGTTTATTGAATATTTTAATAGGTTATCAAACTAAAATAGCGTACTTAGAAAATCTATCATATTTACACCACTTTTATTAATTACCTCGATTTGCGTGTTTTACATTTTCAAACTTTTCTTGTCAATTTATTTAATTGATTCAGTTTGTAGGATTATATGTAGGATATATTGTTTGCTTTATATAACAACAATAACCTATTGTGTAACAGTTGAACAATGAACAATTTTCCAACATGCCCTTTTACTAAAAAGTAATTGTAACAAAGTTTTTTAGAATTACACTAGTCTGCAAGTTTTAAGCCTCCTGAGCAAATCTTAATCAAGGAATATTTCCTGTAAATTGAATGGCATTAGGTGCAAATTGTTGGCGTAGAATCGGGACAATACTGGCATTCACCACCCAATTCACTCAGTTCCAATTAAAATCTAAGCGGGACAGTTCTGAGTCGAATATTAAAATTTTCATTCTACACGGCTTGAGAATTTTCTCATCGGATGCTTGATTGAAATATGCTTGTAACAGCAATAATCTTCCGTGCTTATCATTTTCAAACATATTTCAAAAAATCTTTTAAAAGAACTAAGTAATATATTTTAAAAGATCCCTTCTTATCTGTGTTAGACGTTTTTGTGGTAAATTTTATTTAAGTAGAAGCGGTTAGAGATAATTTCTCGGCACATGAGTTTCGCTTAGGTCACCCGGAGCTAACTTTGGAATGCTTCCAAGAATTCTCGTAATTTTGGAATAAAAATCAATAAATCAACTCATTACACTCACCTTGCTCATAGAAAATCACTATCAGCGTTACATGCGTAATACGCATTAAAAAAAATATACACAGCATGTTCATTTACAATACCTGCAACAAAAATATATATATTATTTATTTAAGATCGATAGGAAATTACGTAATAACATTTAAAACGTCAGGATTTAAGAAGCGTTTTAAGATTAAGTCAACGTTAAAATTAATTTGTCTGAACTCTGAAGACGTCGTGAGAAATCACTTTGATCTCGGTAATTCAAATGTTTATCTCGACGAACTAACGTTATGTCGGCCCATAATTGTTCAAATAGAGATTGCTTGAGTCTCAGCAATTAAAATGCAATTTATGATTCGAAGACCCAATTTCGTGAAAGCACGGTAATGTTGAAATACTTAAATACGAGTGTAGGGACGAGATCTGAGTCGTACCTACTATTTTATTTAGAATTACAACTCAAAATGCATCAATTTATTTTTTTATAATTTTATTAATTAAATATATAAAAATAAAATTCAATTGATTATATAAGTTTTTCTGAAATATTTTATCGCAATATGTAGGCGAGGAACATATCAAAATAATATGCATACAAAAACATATCTGTACTTTCAAACTGTGATATCGTTAAGTTTTAAGCATCAAACAAACACATGCAATCTGTGTATTTTGATAAAAACATTTGCAATTAAAAGGTGCAATCTGTAACATCGAATAGTGAAGTAACAGCTATAAATTTTCGTTTGTGAACAATTGTTTCGATTTAACTATCATCCGGTGTTACAAAGCAAGATTAATATCGAAACGATTTTACTACGTAATAAATTGAGATAAATAAATAAATAAATATATAAATAAATATTAACCAACAATCACACCACGTTAACCTAGCCCCGTGCTAAGTTCGTAAGAACTTGTGTTACAGGTACTAGGAACGGAAATAAATTTAAGATATAAATACATATATACATAAATACACATCCATGACCCGGTGCAGACATCTATATTCGTCATACAGATTATCTGCACCTGGCGGGATTCGAACCCGCGACCGCTGCGTAAAGTGTCCAGTTGCCTGACCACTCGACCAGCCGTCCGTCGGAGATGGGTACAAATTAGTCACATCCTGATTATTATTTTTTAATAACAATAAAAAATACAATACGTAGAATTAAAACATAATAAGTTGTTTGCATAAACTCTTAGAACTGTGTGATCTTTGACTTTTTGTGAAAATATAGCGTCACTCAGAACGACTATAATTTTCGCAGTTTCTAAGAACATCGAAAGAAACTACCAAAACAAACTTTCTTCTATATTTTAAGCCTGCCATCTTATACAAGATAATAATAAACTAGACTAAAATGCATGTTTCATTTTAATCAAGCGATAAGTGATTAATTAGGTCTTAATTATATTTTGGAAATAAGTACCTTCATTATACATTAATAGCACTACTTTGTTGACAACGTATAAAAAGGGAAATAGTATCATATTTTAAGTTCCACATTCATTCAAGTACGTATAAAGTCGCGAGGAATATGTTAACTATAAAACATAACTTCCAATATAACTTATCACCATTAAAAAAAATAATAAGAAAAAGCATGTTTTAAAAAGATGTTACCAGTAAACAATTTAAAAAATATTTGAAAAATATACTCTGAATGATTTAGTTTAACGAACTGTACACGGGATACGTTTATCTCTTCACACCCACTAGCTTTGATAATGCTCTGGTTAAATTACAATTGCCACAGCATTATACTTGTGTAGAAACAGAAATGATAAGAGTGCGTTGTAAAGCCATTTACGGGCTGTGTGTTTCAGTATAGACGTTTTTAAGGTATACTAAATACATATACATGTAATAGGCTTTTTTACTGTACATCCACAGGCTTTATTTGCACATGCCAACTTGCACACACATTGGTTGAAGACTTTCTAGAAACTTCAGATACTGAGGTATGACGGATGAAAAAACGTTTTTTAAACTTTCCGCTGCCCATCCTGACTGGATTCGACAATTGACCTCTCTATCGATATCGTTGGCAAATCGAAGGTGAGTGATGTACTCGCCGTTAATATTGATGTCAAACCCTATCCATTCCAATAGATTGGAAGCTTCTTCCAATGATGAGGTGAACAGTTTCGGAGAGATAACATCTCCTAGTCTCACACCTCAATGCATTGGATTAGCTCTCGTGCTATGCTCCTGTATTCTAACCGACATACTAGCGTTACAAACACTGCATCACTTCTATATACCGGTAGTCAATGTAGCACCGCTGTAGAGACTGCAGCACATTACAAACACATATTTTTGAAACTGGAACGACTAATTACTGGTTGGAAATGAAACGTGTATATAGGTACGAACAACACGTTGAAATGTCCGTGTGTCCGGGAACACAAGGCCTTAACATCTCAGACACATAATACAGTACAAACAAAACAATTGTCAGAAAACCGCATTGTGACAAACTGCATTATGCACTTTATGACAGTCATAATGAACATTATGATCACTCTAACTTGTGAATTTTCCCGGTTCACATCACTGTATGCAGAAAAGACTGCAAATCTCAATTAGACACAATATAAATATACCACACGAGCAAAGAAAAAAAAAATCTATAATCGTAATCGTCTAGAAAAATTATCTAAAATCAATTATACCTAATGTATTTTAGGTAACTTAAAAGTCATTAAATATATCTGTCTGAATATGATGAATCTTTCTTCACTAAGGCACTATATAATTGTTTCTTTTAATTTTTATTCTGGAAATCGTATTCCGGATGAGTACATAAGCTTATTTAGTAATACCAAACTCTTTGCCGGTGACTACTGATAATTTGGCATTGAGATTTAGGGGTGAAATTATGAAGTCCAAACTTTTTCATTCATTTAACTAATACGTACCATAAAATATCCATGCATAATAAACTTCATTTAATAATTTCAAAGCACCTAATGGCATTTATTCAAAACAAGCAATCGATTAGGATGCAAATCCGATTGACAACAAGATTTACAGACCGCATAGATCTTAATCTCAATAGTCATAATCTCAACTATAGTTTTTAGAAATAATGAAATGAATATTACGACAAAATAATTATTTTAATAACATATTTCACATTAATGTAACTGCGATAAGTATATTACGATTAATTTATAAATTTACGAGTACAACACACGAAACAATACAACACAGCACAAGGCGTAGGTACATTTGTAGATTCGGCAGATACTATAATGTAGAAACACGATCAATTTTATCAACATAATTTTTATATCAACATAAAACATAATTTATGGATAGATGTGAATTTTTAAAAATTATTCACCAATTCAACAATAGCGTTTACTGAACGAGAAATTAAAATAAAATGTAACAAATATGTCAATATTATTACAGTAAATCCTGCCTTGGTTTGAAACGCTCAATATATCTTATCGATGAAATCAAATGCAATTCCGCTCGAATACAGACCCAGTATCAAATCAGATTAATGCCGCTCAGCCACGAAGACATCAATTACTACATGTATATGTATCTAAATCCTCGATAGTTACATACTCCTCACAGCTATAAATCACTATTTATTACATAAATATAACCAAGAGACAACTTAACAAAAACCGACTTGGTTATTGTAAAATATATATATTTTTTATTTCTTGTATTCTACTTTTAGAACGAATATGGATATACGATGTATAAATGAAGATTTTTATTTTAAATAAAATCATAGTACATTTTAAAGATAAAAATTTTAAATAAAAATAATGTATGTTTTGGATATCCTGTTTATCCTATTTTTTGAATATTTAAGGACACTGTAAAACAATTTGGTTGAAATTCTGTCATTATGAAACAGAGCTATAAACCGTAGCTACTAGTTAGATAGGTACATAATTATGAGATTACAAATTTATAATATATTAACAACAATTATGTAATTATTTTTATAATTTACAAAAACAAATAGAATCTACACCAGATACATAAGCATTAAAATGTTAGACGGTTCCCCTTTCATTCCTTTAATGCCTTGATCTCAGCAATTTAGCAGAATTTGCTAATATTATATCATTATTTTAATCCAGGCCTAAAAGGTTATTTATCGCGTAATCGCTTACAAAGTAATTTAACAACCAAGAAGAAACTATTACTGTAATTGTAGTTGTAATAAGATCCGTGACCTATAAAAATAACCCGTTAAGTCCTATAAGAATAAAAAAAAACATAAATATTTGTCTATATACAAATAATGGTAGTCGTCAAACTAGTTACATTTATACCTTTGTTATTGTTGAAGTTGTGTATTAATTCAAGAACGATATAAAAACAGTGACCGCGTTGCATTTAATTTTGTACATACAAGTGCTTGGACAGGGTTGAGTTAACAGATAGAACGTATGACACGAACACTCGTTGCTAAGTTTTGTTGAATAAATTACCGCATTATGACATAAGTCTGCGTTGACATAAAACTGGAATGTTAAATGTATTAAAATACAGAAGTTTTCAAAAATGTATTTTATGATATTTTAATGATATTTATAATAATTTTTATTAATGTTAAGTTTGAATTCCACAACATAAAACTCTTCGAAAGTATTACGATATCACTTTTAAATAATAAAAAAATTCGAAAATATTAAAAAAAATGTGTTTGTCTAAAAAACTCGATATAATGCTACAGTACTCCTAACTTACTAAATCTTGAAAATAAAATCAAGAACTCAGTCACTATATCTTAAATCTCATTTAACAAGACGACCTATAAAACTTACTCGTGTTTTAAGTCATCGTACGGTTAAAGACAGTTATTATAAAGTAGATAACAATTTAGCTGGAATATGTTCGCGATGTAAGCGAAACTCTAAGGCATAATGTCCCATTCTCCTATATCCCTATCAGAGCCAATCATGTGCACGCTCATTGAATTCGCAAATATGCTCCATTGTCGAGACGCGTTATGTTCTAAATTAAGCCGTTTCACTAGTGTAGATATAAAGAGAGATTACATTAAGACGAATAAGATCGATAGACATTCCTAAACGTAATATCAATTATCTTATTAATTACAATTCACGCTTACGATATTAGTAAGTCTTTTAGGACTAAAGATAATTATTAAAATATCTACTATGAATTGAATTAATTTAATATACATCCGCAATACTAAACCAAATTGTATTTGCATTTTCAACAATTATGAATATGCATAGCGTTTTTAAGTAGTAAAACCTGTACGTGATCGTAAAACGGTCAGTAAATTAGAACATTTGAACACATTCATGTGTAAGTTTATAGCTTGCTCGATAAATCGCACAACACTATGGCCTGTGAAATACTATTTATCACGAACGCTATGAAATATCAAAAGAGAGTACCCGAAAAATGTCGATATCAATACTCTGAATATTGGTAGCAGATTTGCCGCGTAATCAGATGGGTCGCTGACAAAACAAATTTACATAAATCCCTACGAATCCGTAAAAATGACATGCGACAGGCGAACCGATAAGCCTTGGATATCATTAGCCGAGCACGTATTGAACCGATCACTCACTTGTGGGGACTCTACGAACTGTTCAAGAGAAAAAAAATCCAAATAAAATTATCAGTATAATTTTCTCCTTTATCAGTTCTTGATTCTAAATTGAAAAGTTCAGTGGTATTTCTGTGGGAGACTAAATCGACAAACGATATTGCCGAGACAACAAAAAATCACTCACGTAGATCCGCAAAAAAATATTTTCGAGTTTGAAGCCAAGAATCCATCCCGGTTATCAATTTAATTTCAAACCTTACGGTGCACAGCGGGAAGTTTAATAACGGTGAAACTGGAAGAACTTCTCCAAAACTGTACTTTTTCTGTCTTTTATTTCATGAGACAATCAAACTGAATTCCTTTCAGTGACTTTTTCTGCATTTTTTTCTTCTATTATAGTTTGAGTGGATAATTCTAAAGTGAATAAAGCAACTTTTGCTTTTCATTTTATATAATATAATTGTTTTACTTTTAAATTCGTACCATTTAATTTATTACGGTAAATTAGTGAGTTTTAGAAACAAATATTTTTTTTTCATTAAAATATACAAAAACGTAGCTCTTGATGGTATTTTTACTATAGCAAATCTAATATACGCGTACATAACTATGCTATATAAACATGAATATAATAGACAGTCAACACGAAATCCCTTCAAAATAAAATTTCAAAAAGACGCCGCATTCGTGTAACCGAATGTAGCTCTCTTTGAAAGAGCTCTTTGATAAAGAGAACTAAGAGAGATGTATGATAATTTCAAATTTCAATAAACGATCGCTGAATATCTTTACACTGTATGTTATAGAAAACTTGAATAATTTTAACGTTCTTTGTTGCCTAACGTCATAAGCAACATTTTCTTTTTCGAATGTGTTCTTTCTCGCGAAAGTTTTGTGCTTTCACTATTTTTAATTTTTAATCTGCGCGACTAATACTAATGAATTTTAATATGCTGCCTAATATGACAATTTGCATTCATTTAAAAAATAAACTCTAATGTTATACGTACGACCGCTGTCGCATAGAGGAGCGTCTAGTCGCCTCAATGCCGTTAGTCGCGGGTTCGATTCCTGCTCGGAGCAGATATTCGTATTTGTACAGATATTTGTTTCTGGTCTGGGTGTATATCCATATGGTTCTCCACCGCGCCTCGGAGAGTACGTAAAGCTGAGGTGGTTCTCATAGACACCTGATAGCGATCGTTACACATGGTAGAGCATAGTTATCCGCCAAGCCGCAGTAGAGCAGTGCGGTGAATTAAGCTCCAGCTATTCTCCTGTAAGGAGAAGAGAGGCCTTTGCGCAGCAGTGACACGGTTATAGCCTGATTCAAGTTCAGTTCAGTTCGGTTATACGTACCTACTATAAGATCTGCCTTTGATCTAGCTTTACAGAGACATGAAGCGAGCTAAGTTAATTCAATTCTTTGTTCAATGGTTTTCGCTAGCGCCGAGTGAGCTAAGCGAGCACAGATTATTGTATAATGCTATGTGGGGTGGAGAAGATACGAAATATATAATTAATAAAACAACCCTAAATTATTTAAGGTATTGATTACAACTTATAATTTCACTGCTAATATTAATATCGTGTGATCATTTTAAATGAAACATTCAAACAAATAAAAAAAAAATTGATATATCGTTGAGTACCTTAGACAAAGACATATTATATGTAATCGTTATATCTCAAAAAAAACTGCGGCGACAGTCCTCATAAATATCTTAAGGCGTTTCTTGAGTGTACATAAATATCACACTTTCTCGAAACTCGGAAGGATATCATTCGTAACTAATAAATAATAGATGAAACTAGATAAGTTGTATCTGACGTTACAAATAGAACAGAGACTAACTCAAATGAATAAAATAACCTTATGAACTAATTTTCGATTGTAAAGTCTTTAACACACAAAATCGTCTATTAGAATTTGTATAGCGTTGACCTTTTCCAAGAATATTGATTCATAGATTAACTACCTTACGAACTTACGGTACTTTGTCAAGAATAGGTACATTCGATTGCGTCGACTCGTCTCGGTCAAAGGTTAGTCGGACTTAAAGACTTAAAGAGACCTATACAATGAACTTTTACTTTTAAAGTAATTTGTTTATCAATTTCACGTAATCTGTTTATTTGAAGGTATTTTTTATATCCTTCGAAACGATTGTGATTTTGAAATAAAGGCTCTATCGACAGTGTTATTTTTGTCATAAATAACCTTATTACATCTTATTGGGACTGTAATTATAGCTCGCTTGTTACGTTTGACTTTCTATTGTTAAAATCAACATATTTTATGGAGAATGATGTACCTACCTACTCGTATACCTATAATTAGCAAGCGTAGTGTATTTTTATACAAATAATGTAATTATAATGTAATGTTTGTTACGCTGTTGTTATGTGACTAAATGTAATAATGAAATAAATAAATACATACTTTGCAATAATTACTTGCTTGATTTTAATAATGTATCTAATAAGTTATTTGGTTGTCTTATTTCCCATTGAGCTCTGAATGAAAGATAATACTTCACTTCACTAATGGCTCACTCATGGTCGAAATCATTATGCTCAACTGAGTTATGTTGGAAACTTATATTTTATGGATGTTAGTAATAAAAATAAATAAATAATAAATAAATATTAACCAACAATCACACCACGTTAACCTAGCCCCGTGCTAAGTTCGTAAGAACTTGTGTTACGGGTACTATGAACGGAGATAAATTTAAGATATAAATACATATATACATAAATACACATCCATGATGAAAATGTATGTAGCTTCTAATTTAATTCAAGATCTATTGACCATTATATACAGTTTCTGACATACTGACCCGGTATCAAGAGTTCTAATAAATTGGGCCAAAATCAGAAAAAAATTGTCTACTGTTTAATTAAAATCACGCTGTCAATAATTTTCACCAGAAAAGATAAATCAAAATTATATTCAATTTCATATGCTAATCATTATTTTAATAAAAGTTATAAATCGGTACTTTATTTATATGTAGTGATGAGAAGTTATTACATAACTATATTTTTGAGAGTTTATTTACAAAGATTATTATAACTACTACGAATACAGATAATCGTGTGCATAAAGTCCTTACTATCTACTTAAATCAGATGATTTACCGGTTGAGGTCGCTCTATTGTGTGGCTTATATTTTTTTACTGGACCGTTATTGTTCAAAATTATATTCACTGTAAGCTACAAGCTTTCAACGATAAAGCCATACAATTTAAGGTATTGTAACGGTACACACATGATTAATAGGAGGTTATATGAAAAGTTTCATCAGAAAATATGAAATGTTTCTATTAGATAGAATTATATGACAAAAACGTCATCGTATCTACGTATCTGATTTCTTGAGTCACATTGTCTTCAATATAGCTTTAAAACCTTGACATTTTCAGTCTTTGTTTGATACGCGCTCTCTCACTTAAACACTCATCCAAATATATTTTTAACATTCTCGTATGTATATATATATTATATAATATTATATTATTATTATTTTTTTTTTCTTTTACGATACTGTGAAAATATCGTTCATGATGATAAAGAAAATTTATTGTGAATGTTTGAGTTCTTAAGAATAATATTACGGGATGTATTGTTACGACTATTAGTTTTTTAATAGTAATCGCATTTTTTTTACTCAAAACTCGTCAATTATTATCAATCTAAAAATTTGAGCGATGCTTTTTTTTTAAGGAAATTAAATTTCCTAGAAAAAAGCTTTCTTAGTAAATTCATGTGAAACAAGCCGTTTCCTTGTAACCGTGCCTTAAGCACAGATTTTTTTCCATTTAGCGTTTCAATTTTGGATTTTTCTAACTACCAGAAATATCAAAATTTTATGGTTCAAAATACTTATTTTTAAAGGAAATTTAATACTTTACAAAAAAGTTTCTTAACATTTTTTATTTAATTCATTTCTTTCAAAGTCATTCGACGTTTACTTTTGAATTTAACTTGTCATTTGTCATTTTCTGTAATAAACTCAACGATATACTATAAATGTTCCAGATCATCATGAGAATTTTTACGAAGAGCTATCAAGTAATTTGAGTTATCCGCGCAGGGTAGGTATAATATACTCTGCATAAAAATATAATTTTGTATTTACTATTACATGTACTATATTTAGGGAATAGTGAGGCCAATATTTATAGGGATATTTGTCCGATATTATTGATTTTATGTCAAAGTATTTGTTATCTTCAAATCAGTGATCATTGCTATTCTATATACATATATATAGCTGCTTTGAACCGGGCGCTCTGGACGACGATGGAGGAGGCTGCCTGGATGGCTGATATGATGATAATAATCACATCTGGTATTGACTCAGAATTAAAATATATATTATAAAGAAGTAACATGATATATGATATATGTTTTCCTATTTTTTATATAAATGGTTATTATTATTATCTAACTGGTTCACTCCACCCGTTCAATCATATAAAAAGATAGACATAATATAAAACAATACTTATACAAGGCATATAATAAATGTACATAAAATTACATAGATAAATATAAGTACGTGGAGGATTACGTCCCGGCAGGGAGATCAAACGGCCGGAGTTTATTGGAGTAGGCTGAGAAATCGGCGGACAATCCTAGCCGAGTCGAGCAATAGCGCCCTCTGCATCCTGGCTGCGAGCGAACCATCACGGATACCCAGCTGACTCAGATAGTGAGCGAGGCTAACCGGGATTAAACCGTTGGCAGATATCACGATAGGAATGATTACAGTGGACTCAACACCCCACATGTCGACAATCTCTCGCGCCAGATCCAGATATTTATGTTTTTTCTCTGTTTCAGCTTTCACGAGGTTCTTGTCATGCGGGACAGTAATGTCCACTAAAAACACAAACTAAAGGGTTATTATTATTATGATAAAACCAAGCAAATGACTCTTCCTAGTAGAACAGTAATAAATGTCGATAAATATGTGTGAAACCACAGGGAAAATCTAGTAAATTATATAAAAATATACACATATATTACATGCGCATCTTGATAGGATAATTTTGTATCAATAAAATATTGTTTTCAAACTCTTACAACATTAATTTTAATCACAGTCACAAAAAAAAAAAACGGATGAAGGTTTCACTTGAGACACGTACGAGTACAAAGCTATCTCAGAAAATGATAGGTGTAAAATGAATGGTACACAATTTATTTTATAATAATAATAAAATATGTTTAACATACACACACGGTCGTCTGTTCCTAAGGTTGGCAACTTAATGCCTGTGTTTTAGGTAACAGTTGACTGATATACATACTTTTTTATAAATATACATATAAATAATACATATATAAATAAATACATATAATACCCAGACTCGGGGCGGGAATCGAAACCACAACCCTGGAGCAGAGAACAGGGCCACTGCCAACTGCGCCACGGGTCAGTTAAAAATTTTAGTTACATATTATACTAAAATTACGGATAATACCTCAAATTTTCAGGGTCATTTATACGCACACGTAATAAGTAATCCACGTAATAGTGAGTAATATAATCTAAATTATATAAATATTATTGTTATAAATTTGTACTGCAATTAAAATAACAGTACCTACATAAATCGTGTACATTGAACAATTTATATAAAAAGTTATATAAATGATCTCATAAGGCATGTCCTACGTTATAAAAATATATTATGTATTACAGACTTTTCACACATGTTACGTAAGCACAACACACACCAAAACTTATTGAATGTCGAAATTTGACAAACACATATGTGCGATACATCTTCGAACCTGTATACTTGACTAAAATAAACTGACTAGAAGTTGACTATAAGTAGCGATGATCTTGGTTTAATCTTCAACAACTGCTATGTAATAGGAAAATTTAAAAAATAATTCATAACTATTTTTTCTAAACTAAATCAGAGTTTGTCGCTACGCATCTATGAAATCTAAGCTGCCATTTCTCTATTGTGTTAAAATTCCACTTCGTTTATTCGCCCTTCATGCTAGAGTGGCGTAATTTCTGGTAATTATTGTTCTAAGGTAGGTAATAAAGCGAGAGAATACGTAATAAAAACCAAGACGAGTCTGCACTAAGCCCCAATAATAATAAAAATATTATAATTTTACAGAAGAAGTTGGGTCCTGTAATTTTATCCGCCATTAAAATATTAATTAGAATTTTTAATACGATTTCGGTAAATATAAAATAGTTATAATAATAAACTTACTACTTAAGATTTATAATAAAAATTTCCTAATTAGTTAAATCATAAATTAATTAAGTATTTGATCACGTTAAAAGAACAATTAAAATATTTTACAACAAGATAATGGTTTCCATTATACTTAATGACACGCTATGTATAAGAACTCGTTTACCAGAGCTTCGTAAAACAAAAACAGGAAAACATTTCAAGTGACAGCTGCGGCACTAATTTAAATTATGGAAATGGAACAATTATTATTTTATCTAGATATACCGAGATTAAAAATCGTAAAATATATCTGAAGATAATATAAAAATTTCTCGAAAATACTGCCTCTATGATACGGGTGGACCTAAAAACAAATAACAAAATTGTGTGATCGTACCTGACTTGTAAGTCAAAAATCAATTGTTACTCTCTTACTAATAGTCAAATACACTTTTTGAATTTCACTTCTTACGGTGTTCAATGTGTAAAAAGATGTGTAAATGACCATTGCCAACAAGACCACTGCAAGAAAAAGTAAAGAACTAGTACCCGTATTTAGTACACTTACTAGAAGAAGTACTATGCTCGCTTGCATGTCACTTTTTTCACAGCAATGATTGCACGGTCTTCGTCAACATTTAGATTTTACAAATTAAGTAACAATCCAATAGTCTTGATAATATCACATCGAAAGAGATAAATTATTAAGGGACTATTTCATATCGTAGAACCTCTTGAAAATAACTTAATATTAATTATTAATTTAATATTAGACTGATGTCTGTGACGATATTCATATAGATTTACCTTTAGAAATAGAATTAAAATTAATATATGTTGCTGATCTTTAAAATTATATTATCCAATTGTGAAATATTGAAATGTCAGTTGCGACCTCGATCTACATTATAATAGAGTACCGTAGAAATCAGGTTATTCGAAGTGTGATATATTGAAGTTGTTTTTCTTGATATTTAAAAAGATGATACCGGAATAATTAATTCTGATCATTAAGATTAAACGAGGAAATTATTTTTTTATATATTAATATTAATGACATATGTATTAATTAAGAGACTTCCATCAAGCGGCTTAGTTATTTGAAAAAGGATTAACACTAAACCTACCACTATGGTCAAATGACCGTTTATGAGACTTTAATTAAAATTTTTAAACTCTAAAATAAAAAAAAATTAAATTGTTAATTTCTATAATATAATATAGCTACTTAATTAGTTATATAGTAATAAAAAGTCTTGCAGTAATTTCAAGAAAAATGTAAACTTGGAATTTACACATTTAAATTAATGTCTCAAAAGCGGTTATTTGACCGCTCTGGTAGGTTTAGTGTTAAAACTAGCATAATTTTGTGTAGGAAGTTTTTTTTTTTTCAATTTTATATTTCTAATTCAGGCATAACATTATAGTTTAATTAACATAGGTATAACTTTCTAACATTACAGTTTATTTTCTAAATTAATATACGACGTGTGGTTTGAATATTTTATATGTCATTATAATTTTCTTAAAATCTTTGTTATAATCGTCAAAAAATTTTTTGTTGAAAATATTATAAAGTATATGTATCAAAATGGGTAAAGCAACTTCACAGTATCGTGGACTACCATACAGTTACGAAATTATTCGCACATTTTATTTGTTCAGGCGTACGTGTAAATAAAACATTATTGGGCAAATGAAATAATAACCAACAATTATTCTTCTTAGTTAATTCACCTTCCAATTATACATCGTTAATACTGTTGATATTATCGTATAATATATAAATAGTGATGAAAAAATCGAAACGGTATATAATCTTTTTTTTTTTTACATAATTTGATCGTTAACTTCTAATGGACTATTGAATACTTTTAATTACATTTAATAACATTTAACAGTAAAGATCTAACAGCGTTAAAAGAAAACTTGGGTTATTTAATAAAATTAACATACATAACGAAGTCTTAAGCACCAATATGAAATTTGTAATCAATGTACGTCGTACGTATATCGTATTAAGACGATTGAAATTATTATGAATACGAATCTGCACATCAAAATTCAATATTGTTATATTACCATATATAATATATCAGTATTTGACATTTATATATAAATTTATTAAATTACACAATGATTTTAACTAACTTGACGATGAAGAAGGCTGAGTATATTTTTTCTAATACTAATAGATTATAAATGACCTTTATGCTATTACGCAAGTAATCAACTATGGCCGTTTATAAATTTCGAAAATATTACTTTGCAATAATATTCTTTATACTACAATATAAAGCGTAAAATAAATGTGTACTTTTGTTAATTACTAATTTGCATATTACTCGTACTGGATAAATGTTAATTGGCGTCTCTTTTATTAATATTCTCAGGTTTCAATAACATTCTAACTTATTTAACACTATCGATCCTCCGGGGTAGAACGATGTCAACAAAAATTGATTTATTCCCTATAATTCAGTGTTGTTTAGTCCATTGAAATGTTACATTTTTTAGGCCTTACCTTGCGTTTTTTAGAGGACGAAATTTTATTTTTTTGATGTATAGGGAGGCTCAGTGTAAAGCTAAAACCAAGTTTGTGGGGTCGCCACCCTTGTCCCACGGCCGCCATCTTGAAAATAGGGGTTGAAATGGTTTTTACGATATATCTCTTAAACTATTTATCTGATAAAAAAAGTTCTTGACATTTTTTTGTTGCAAATTAAATTAACTACAACTTTGGTCCAGTAACTTTTTGTCGTAGAACTATAAATAAAAAAGTTATAAGCGAAAATGTTCAGAAATTCGAGAAAAAAATTTAAATATTTCGATATAACTTTTTTTTTATCATTTTACGAAAATGATATCAGACCATTTTTGTAGAACGTTTTTTGAGGAACAACTTTTTAATAAAACATTTTTTCATTAAGTCAATAGCTAAGGTTTTACAGCGCTCCGAAGTGAGTATTATTTTTCAGTAGTCTTAACTATACATATATTATACGTGTGTACCTACTAACAATGTGTCATCAGTTATTGTTTTTTTTTCTTTGTTTGTTATAATTTTTTTAATTATTAATTTTGCAATTTTATTAATAATTAATTATTAATAATTATTAGCGTTTGCGCCGCACGAAAAAACACCAGTCGATACAATTACAAATCTAACTTTATTTATACTTCTTAAAACTGTATTCTCGGAAGCAGGTTTCACTGTTGACCAAGCAGAATCAGATGCAGACACTCTTATCGTTCGCTCTGCTCTTGCTGCATCTCCATTATTCAATACCGTTACTATTGTAGCTGAAGATATTGATATACTGATATTGCTCACAGCACTTGGTAGAAAACAAGCAAATGTATTTTTTTTTAAACCATCAAAAGGACGAACAGCAGAACTATTATATAGTGCTTCAGTTTTTATGTACGGAGATGTAATTACGGATAACTTGCTGTTTTTTTCATGCCTTTTCAGGATGTGACACAACTTCAGCTCCTTACAATATCGGTAAAATGAAATTTGTGAAAACCCTGGAAAAACACTTAAGAGTTTGCAAGTAGAACGGCCTTGTTTCTCAACAAGAGAGTTGACCCTGCTTTGCTCACTGTAATTGGTGAACGTTTTTTTATCTCTGTATACGGTGGTAATAAAGATGATAATTTTCTTGACAACCTAAGATACAAACAATTCGCCAAGTCAGTGACAAAAAGTACATTTAATTTATCTTCACTTCCTCCAACACAAGACACAGCTCGCTTTCATACTTTCCGAGTCTACCATCAGGTCCAGTCGTGGCTTGGTAATAATATTGATCCTGAAGACTGGGACTGGAAAAAATGTGGAAAATTATTGATGCCAGTGCAGAACTCTAAACCTCCAGCACCCCCTGAGCTTCTAAAATTGATATTTTGCAACTGCAAAGGAAACTGTGGAGCGATGTGTGGATGTCGAAAAGCAGGGCTGAAATGTTCTGCAGTGTGCTTCCATTGTTCTGGAGAGACTTGCAGCAACGTAATGGGGCTCTCAGAATTAATAAATGAAGATGACTTTGATGATGAACCGCCGACATTAACACCCCTTCCTTCTCCAGTTCTCCCACTGATATTTAATTCATAAAGCCGATCAGATGCTGAGCCGCAGCCTGGTCCATCGAAAAGACTGAGGACGGAGTAGTTGTAATATAGAAAATCACCGTGGAATTATGCCTATTGGGGATACCACGTAAAAGCAAAAACGCGCCTCCAGACTCTACACATTGTTAGTACACACGTATAATATATGTATAGTTAAGAAAAATAATACTCACTTCGGAGCGCTGTAAAACCTTAGGTATTGACTTAATGAAAAAATGTTTTATTAAAAAGTTGTTCCTCAAAAAACGATCTACAAAAATGGTCTGATATCATTTTCCTAAAATGATAAAAAAAAAAAGTTATATCGAAATATTTAAATTTTTTTCTCGAATTTCTGAACATTTTCGCTTATAACTTTTTTATTTATAGTTCTACGACAAAAAGTTACTGGACCAAAGTTGTAGATAATTTAATTTGCAACAAAAAATGTCAAGAACTTTTTTTATCAGATAAATAGTTTAAGAGATATATCGTAAAAACCATTTCAACCCCTATTTTCAAGATGGCGGCCGTGGGACAAGGGTGGCGACCCCACAAACTTGGTTTTAGCTTTACACTGAGCCTCCCTACACATCAAAAAAATAAAATTGCGTCCTCTAAAAAACGCAACCCCAAATGTAACTTTTCAATGGACTAGTTATATAATATGATTAATAACAATGTCAACTTGACAAAGTCTAAAAATTTTTAATTGTCAAAGTTATTTTCAGTGACACTGTTCCTCAGCACCTACACAATTTTCGTCTCTTTTATGTTATTTTTGGATGCCGAATCAAGTATTGTTACCGGAAAAATGGGTATTATAAAGTTCTATAAAAATGATAGACACACTCGAACATTCCGACCTTTACTAAGGGTCTTGATACACGTGATCGATGATTATTCATGAATTTTCGTAACTTCTACAGATGAGTTTTACGAAACTTTTTATGCCGTGCCATCCGGTTTGGACGGTATTATACCATGTTCAACAATATTAAACCATCATTCATATAGAAATTTTATAAAATTGGTTTAAAAAATTTAAAAAGTAAAAAGAGAGTCATTTGCCAATAAGTAATGATTTTTTTAAAACATAAAAACACGCATTACATATAATTTTATGTACTGTCTCTTACTATTAAAATACAGATATAATAAAAGGTTAAGCCGCCAAAATGTTTACTGTGGATTGACAAAAAAAAATCTAAGATTTTTTCCAAAACGTGCACGTTTCCTCACTATATTTTCCTTTAACACCAAGCTTAAAATTATACGTGTAATAAACAACAATTGAATGGTCACATAATATTATTTTACATCGCATATCATTTTACACTTTATTATTATTATTATTATTACTTTTATTACTCGAGTGATATATTAAAGGATCTTGCAAGGTATCACCGAGGTTCGGTGTAGCGATGCATCACTCGACCTTTACCATTGCGTGCCTTACGTCCGGGTCAAATAAGATCCATACGTAGATATTTATGATATCATAAACGAAAGAACGACAATGATTTATGTAACGACTTTTAAAATGATTTAATTTTCAAATTCTTGAATCACATTATTACAACAGAATACAAATATAAATTGTAAAATAAAATAAAAAAATATATATAAATAATAATACAAGTTTATATATTTACATTTATAATTGAGTAGTCTTAAGAAATCATCTAATATAATTATAATGAAAAATTTGTTTGTTTTCTTGTTGATTGGTAAAACTTTAAATGTATATAAGTTAAAGAAATCACGCTACACTTCTAGTGATCGAATGTTTTAGTATTGTAACGACAGTTCAAGAATCACTTAAAAAATTATAAATATAAAAATAATAAATTCTTTAAAATCGAGAATCTAACTAAAATACATAGTACATAACACGACTCCGTCAACAATAATCTCAATTAAATGTAGCGAATTGCACTGCATTGCAAATTCTATAACCATATCATGTGTGAAATTTAGCAGAACTATGATAAGAAAGCAATAAATATACTAAATATTGCATACAGAAAAAGTCTATTATGTAAGAAAGCTAAATTCAGCTGACAATATAATATTAGAACCAGGGTTGGCACTGTTTTAAACAATTGCTTAAAACAAGTGTTTAACTAGTTTACTGTTTAAATCAGTGTTTAAAACACTAAGAAAAATGTATATATGTGTTTAAAACGAGCGAAATCTCACAGAATCTCACGTGGGGGGAAGGTGGTCTCGGAAAATATCACGTTATATTTTTCCGTCATTAAAAATGTCATGTACCTACCAGTGAAACAAAAAAAAATATAATATAAAAATTTAATATATGGATGATTACTTTTTTTTAGGAATATGTATAGCCTGGAGGTGGAAACATTGGTACGAGGATCATGGTGACCTTTTTTTTCGTGTGCACTTAATAAAAATCGATAATATTTTCCATGAACATCGAAAATGTGCATATCCAAAAATCTCACGTGAGATTAGGGTAGGGGGGGGGGGAGGGAGTCGAGCAAAATCTCACGAAAACTCACCAAGGGTGGAGGGGGTCAAAAAAATCGATGAGGTTAAAATATCATCAATTGTCCCAGATTCACCCGGTATTATAGAATAAATTTATAATGGCTGTTTTACTAATAAGATATACATACTATAAATATTAATGAATTTAAAACAATGTTTTAAACATGTTTAAAACATTGTTTTAAACAGCTGCATAAAAAACTTATACAAATAACAAAAATAATACTGGGCGACGACGACTTTAATATGCGTCAAAAAGGAATACGTTATAAATTCGAGTGTATTTATAGAAGATATTTTGACAAAATATATTGATAAGAAATCCCACACCTGAGGATAAAAACCGGCGACTATTAATGTAATTTTTTATTATGAAAAAAAAAATAAAATTAATTATTTGACCAGAACGATTCAGTTTTTGATCTCTCATGCACTAATACGCAATTTATTTAGAAAAATACATGAATTTTAATTTAACAAGAAGATTAAAGTAACGGAAATATTTGTAAACAGTTAATAATAGATGTCTCTATACGGATGTATATGTTTGTTTAGAAAGTGACATGAAAGGTGTAAATGTGCATATGAGAATCTTTAGTTCGCATGCGGTCAGATGATAAGTTATACAAGCGCTTGTGTAAGAGCTTTCACTAAGAATGAAGCCTGGACTAGTTACACGGAGATAATTGATTCGTATCTAATTGTTTTTGAAATAAGGTGTCCAAAGGATATAACAGTCTTTTGGTTATGATGAATACTATGTATTTATTTTTTTATCTGAATTTATCGACCAGAATATCGATCATCATATCTTATATATATATATATATATATATATATATATATATATATATATATATATATATATATATATATATAATGTTGCTTTTTAAATTCCTTTTTTCCTATTTTAAATGTGAAACATACATTTTATTTTTTTTAATAATGTTATAAAAATATTAAGATTAACTATTAGAACTTAGGCTGTCCATAAATTACGCATAATTAATTAAAACTTTTACTAAACATTTTATCGTTGTAAAATGCTAATGTATATTTCGATTAGGACTAATCGTTACGGCCTATTTATGAATGCAACATACGTAGAAAAAAATTACGAATAAAAATATCACAAACTGGACTTGTCTTGCGATTGCATGCGTGTTGATTTTTGTATTTGTCACATTGTTATTCGTCACTTGTGCTTATGGTTTCCGTTCAGTGGCAAGAGAGGTGCTCTGAGTTTTAGGGCATGTTTCACCGGTTGCTGATAAAGTTTATCTGACACAAGGTAAAATAGTAACATACTACAACTAACATACTACAACGTTTGGATCTACAGCTTGCGAATAGAAATATCTGACAGATAAAGTGGAGTTTGATGGTCAAATTTCATGGTCAATTGGATGGTCAAAATCAAAGAAAAATTGTATCATAAACTTTTATTTATTTATTTTTATTTATTTATGCTTTATTGTACACCATTTTTATACACACAACTTAAGTATACTTATTAATTAGATAAATGTACAAAGGCGGTCTTATCGCTAAGTAGCGATTTCTTCCAGACAACCCGGACTACATGGAATATGTATAGAAAAGGTTAAAATTACTATATACTTAATATATAGATAAAATATGTATATATATATATATATATATATATATATATATATATATATATATATATATATATATATATATATATATATATACATATATATATATATATATACACACATACACACATAAATAAATATATATACATACACAAATACCCACATTTAAATATATAATTATATATACATTTATAATACATACCACATTTACATCATATACATAAGTCGTCATAATTCATCAGAATTTATAAGTTGCAAATTTATAAATAAATAATAAGAAGGGGAGAAAATAAATAAATATACGATTAGAATGTAGTTCTAAATATTAATAAATATGACTAATTAACCATAGCGAGATAGTGTTCTTTGACAAGATTTTTAAAAGATGTTGTGTCTGTGCTTGTCTGATCTTGAGTGGTAAGGCATTCCACAATTGAACTGCCTGTACAGCAAATGACGTTTTATAAAATTTGGTGTTGTGCACAGGTACCTTCAATGTGAGATTCTCTGCTGATCTTAAAAATTTGTTGTGTGTTCCAAGAAATTCAACTTTTTCTTTAAGGTATGTTGGAGTTTTTGCATGAAATAACACACAATAAAGCAGCGAGGGAACATGCAGATTCCGGCGAAATCGGATAGGTAACCACTTGAGTTTTGATCGGAATGCTGAGACATGATCATATTTGCGTAAGCCAAATATGAAACGTATGGCAATATTTTGGAGACGCTTTTATCTGATGGATACCGTTATACGTCAGATAGGTTTATCAACAACCAGTAAAACAGGCCCTTAGTGTGGTATAATAAAAACAAACGAATCAGTTTCGCCTATAACACTTAATAAAATAAAATAAATGTTGAATTGTATCAATAACATATTTTTACTCAAATTTACATATTAGAAAACGTGCGTACAAAGTACATCGTTTACCGCTATATTCGTATAATTAAATCTCATTCGTAGTCATGTCGAGTAAATCTAATTTGTGCGAGTTTATAACTTGTTCTGAAAACGTTGACGATCCGTAGAACACAATACTTTAGCTTTATAGCGATGACAAATATTTTGACATCAATTTTTGGGTGTATCAAAAGATCACTGTAACATGAATAACTTATAATAGCTTAATGTATTTATATCACTTATAAGAAATTTCTTTTTCGAACAATTTTCTTTGATACATTATAAGTAGTCCCTAAAAAGGTTAATAATTTAATTTTCCAGCCACTTCAAAGAATGACGCGGCCTCATTCGAAATAATTTATTAATATTTATACAAGAGCTATGTGTAACGTTCATTACATAATTCTATGTAGCTTCGATCAATAGAAACTTGACATATTATGAAAGTATAATATTACTTATTAGTTAATTACCTTAACAAGCCAACTAGGGATTTGAATGTTTTTTTTTTATTGTTGTTGATACCTACATTATGGAACTTACAAATAATTAGAATTATTATTTTCATCATCATCATTTTACGACAAAATGCATTGCTTGATAGTATCCATTACCTCGCCGTTTTTTGACATATCATAATATTTTAGTATGGAACGTGGTGTGTGTTTAATAGGCAATGTACAACTTTGATACAAGTGATAATAATACATAACATAACATAGTAACGCTTCAGTCGTCATTCGAACAACGCGTGTCTTGTCGCTATGCGAGTACAGTTAATAAAAATATTACTTGACATTTTGACGTAGGAATTTTATATATTTAAAATTTTGCAAAACCAAGATTTTTATCTTTTATTTAACATGCATATATATTTAAAAAAAAAAAAAAAAAAAGCACTAGACTGTACCTTTTAACACGCACACGCAAATATTACTTGTGTTTCTATCCAAGATCGATATACACACATAGCCAAGCACTACGCTCAATAATGTCTTGACTCAAAATATCTTTTCTTACGGTCAATCATATTACTTAATTATTTAATATTTTATTACTTAATATTTAATTATTCTTTGATTATACTCAATACAGTGACTATCAAATCCATTGTCTTTTAGTTAAACTAATCATTAATTTTGACATAGAAAACACTACAATCGTAAGCATCGATTACCGTTGTATTAATATTTTTCTCGGCACATATATATATAACAAAATACTTTCAATATATTCATGTGTAACATTAATTACGGGATATTCAGTTGTTTAAAAAAACATATATTTCTTTAAATTATTAGTATTACACTGATATAAATTATATATTAAACAAAGTAATTGACTTAATTACTTGATATAATTTCAATAAATTTTCGTAGTGTCTATAATAATTAAATAAATCATGCATACTAAATTGAAGAAAAAAATAGCTTAAGAAATGAGACCTACAAAAAATCCTTAGTACATTGAGTTCTTTGTTACCTTAAAATAGTACTAATAGTAGTAGTAGTAGTAGTTTACAATCAAAAAAAAGGTTGACCACTGCTGAGCGAAGACCTCTTCTCCATATAGAACAAGATATTATATTAGCTTAATCCACCACGCTGCTCCATTGCGGGTTGACGGATATTTTACCTACCATGAGTAGCAATCGCTATCAGGTGTCTGTAATAACCGCGACCGATGGTTTGACGTGCTCTCCGAAGCACGGTGTCTGACCCACAAGGACATAAATCCAGAAACAAATATTTGTTCATATACAATTATCTGCCCCGAGTACGAATCGAACCCGTGACTGCGGGCGCTACACCACTACACCAGAACGGTTGAAATCACTATGGAATCATAATATGCAAAAATCATAATCAAGAAAAAAATATTGCTTTAAAGTCAACGTCGGTCGTAGCGTCTAAAATGTTGTCATTTGACTAATATCTTGTAACCTCTGCTCACGCTTTGTTCAATAAAATTAGGTACCAGTAACCGGACAATGGTAAGGTATCTCTATCTATACATCACGAGAAGATCAGATTCCGTCGAATAATGCCAACGACGATTTGCGGCACGAAATATCTCGGATGATTCAAACCAATCATCTGTAATTGAAATAACCTAGCTATCTTTTTCAATAAATGTTACGATCCCCCACGAGATTTTATAAATTGATATTTAGTAAAAACGTGTGTAGATGCTTTGATTTAAGAAAATATATATATATATATATATACAACTGATACTTTGTGATTTGTTATCTAGTTCAAGTTAAATCGATTTTGATTAATTTGACTTTAAGAAGAACTTTACTACTTTTCAATTATGTTTAGTACCTATAAGCCGAAATTTAAAGGTAATAAACTAGGCCCTGTTATCGTTTACGGCTATGGTAGCCTTATGATACTATGACAAGTGCTTGAGTTACGTTCTGCAGTTTCTTGTACTTCTGTATATACCCGTAGTAGTGGAAAAATTACTGAAATCATTTCTGTTTTTTAAAAGCACACTTTTAAAGCATTTGCCAAAAACGTAATTTTCCTATTCATAATACTAGTAGAGGTCGTAAATATAATAAATACTTAACGCAGCATATTTTTTATTTATTTAAGAATCAAATAATTCAGAAACTGAAGTTCATAAGTTTTGCAATGCCAAAACGGAAAGATACATTTCAAATAGGTAGAGAAAATATTTCCGGTTTTAGTTTGTAAAACGAGGAACAGTCGAATATCTTAAATGATTTAAGAAACTTTCAACAAAGAGGCTTACAACGTTTCAATCAGGATGCGTTCTCTTTCCAAAACTTCTAGTTCTCTGAACGTAAAATGTACGAACATTATAATATTTATTCAAACAACTGCAACTATGTAATTGTAACAATATGAGTTTCTTTTTTTTTTAAATAAATAGTGATTATTTTTCACGTAAAAGTAATATCAATAATATCGTTAATTCTAATTTTCTTTCCGAAATAAAGTGTTTATTATTTTTATTTATTTTTGTTGTTATTATAACTATCAGATATAATACGAAGTAAAAGCATTATAAAACTAGTTTAAATTCGACAAAGATATCATAAATCATCCACGAGAGTTGAGAACCTTAAGAGTTTTGTTTTATTAAAAATCTTTCCATATAATAAAGTAACATCGAATAATTCACATTCAATACTGCCCCTCGCATCGAAAAGTTGCTGATTTCGAGGACTGTATAAAACAAAAGAGACGAAATATCGCTTACCTTTTCAATGCAGCAAAAGATTGGAGTCACAGGAAACGTTCGACCACCGTCTGTCAGGATTTGCCTGTGGAAAGAAAATGTGAAATAATATAATGTTATTTCAATCATTCAACTTCGTACATAGAAGTTCTATAATAATTTTTCTATTAAAAGGTAAGAAATACGTTAAAAACATCAAGAAACTTTATAGGTGTATAAATCTTTGTAAATAGGTTTGTGATGTCTAATATACCTACTTAATTTAATTAGAAAAATTCCATTAATTTGTTTTTTTTTTTATTCGTTATTTATGCCATGATCATAAAAGTGTGTTGTTAATTATAGGTGAGTGATATCACGTTTAATTAAACTAAGAGTATTTTATTAACTATTAATTACATAGCATTTAATAAAAAACGAAAGTTATGTTTCCAGGGTTATAGTGTGTGAGTTAAGCTTTTATATAGTTAAGCTATCATAACTTCTACGCAAATACGAGTACCTCTGAATTAGGGATGGCGATTCTTTTAAAAAAATATCGATTTTTAAATCGATTCAAATCGCAGCATAATGAATCGATTCTTAAAAAATCGATGTCTAAATGATCGATTTCTCAAAAATCGATTTTTTTACGATTTTAATACAAATTTAAATAAAAAACAAAGGCACCACAAAAACCGATTTAGTTCAGCACATGAAACAAAATCTACTTAGCATAATATCGTTATTTTATGTAAAATACATACCTATTTGATCCTGCCAACTAGTATTTAGAGTAATTAAACAGAAATTAGTGCTGTTTATTTAAATGTAAATATGTTTTTAGCATTAACTTCGCCTTTTGTATACATAATGTTTTGTACAACTAACTGAGATTTTTTTATCATTTTCTTTAACTTTTCTTAAGCTAACTAAAAATATTTTTAAGGTTCTCATTATAGCATAAAACATCAAATGTTGATTATCGAGTGTGAAATGTCGATTCACTGGATCGATTCAGTAATAAAGATCGATCTAAAAATCTATCTTTTTGGCTCGAGAAATCGATTCTTCGATTAATCGATCTCAGATCGCCATCCCTACTCTGAATCCATTGACATTACTATGAGATCTTTAGAATCCTTACATTACTGTTCTCTTATATTTACGCGAATTTTACTCATTTTTTTATATAAACGCGATAAAATCCGGTATAGACTTTTAATCAAATCCTTACATTAGGTATCTGAACAACTTAAACTATTTTATTGTAGTATTACAATTTATTATACTATAGTATCTTAAAAATGTCTCGCTGCTGAACTAAAGCATCCTCTATTAGGGATTTGAGCTGAATCTATCATGCTGCTCCCTCGAGAATTGATTGAATATAAATATCTTAAAAATGCAGGTTACATCTCATGATCCATTCCTTCAACGCTGATAACGAGGTAAATTTTTAAACCGTTTGAAATTTCAGGGGTACCAGCCCAAATTTCAACCCGCCATCTTTTAGTGAATATCCCATGTGTTCTAATCACTCATCTCGGCTAAGCAGAAATTATATATTATGCTTAAATAATACATTACTTATCATTAGAAATAATATCACGTATCAAGATAGAATTATAAATCTTAGCTACTAAGTAGGTGTCTGCTGTTACAAAGTTAGAGAAACTACGCTAATTCCATTAACTCCACGTCGGAGATGTATTAGTTTTACGGTTTGACGCGAAGACAAAATTAATTTAAGTTTTACAATTTTATTATTTTTGCGATATTCGCTCGGAGACTGAAGTTTTATAACCCATTTCATCGCTCTCAATTTTGTTTTTAGAGAATAATTTTAACAATTTTCATCATTCACTCTAGCGAAAGAGTCTAAAACTCGAACCCCAGAAAAGCTAATTTGTTGTCCGTTCGTCGAAAAAGTTAAACCTAATTACATAGCTGTTAAATTATTTACAAAACTAAAAAAGTAGTCGAGACTGTATGAAATATTTCGTTTATCCTTACTAATACTATAAATTTGAAAGTGATTTTGTTTATTTGTTCCACTTTAACGGCTCAACTGCTTGACTGACGGCCATGAAATTTAGCATGTATGTAGATTAAAACTCCGAAACGGGCATAGGATAACCTTTCATCCCGGAGAAATGTCTAAATCTTATCAAAAATAAAGCAATCAAACACAATTGTGATAAAAAAAAATTAATCGTATTTAAGTAGTATTTTTTTTATTGCGTGTAGGCCGCATTATGTTTCGAAATATCATTAAGCATGACACACAAAAGAGGTAGATAAATTGGATGGAATTTTTCCATATAATCTGCTTTAGCTGTTTAAGAGGCATTGTTATTTATTATTAATTATCATTTATTGTTAAAATCAGGAATAAAGTAAAATACAGGATCTGTAACATTATATAGTTATAGTTTTTTGTTATTGTTTGATGTACCTAAACATACGAAAAAAAAAAACATATTGTTTATCCTTAATAGTTACTATGAGTGAGCGATTCTACTACTTGTATAATTATTAATTAGGAACCGACTCTGACGAGTAAGACATTTTTGGAAGTGAATACTTTTTTAGAATCGTTGTGATTTGTGTATAGGAGAGAATGAGATAGTTAATATACAATTGATTTGATATTCTCGATGGTGTCGCGTATCCTATCAACGCCTAACTAAGCAATAGAATGATTAACTATTAATTAATAATTTTTAAATTGAGTTTGCCACAAACATGTTTCATTTCTGACATGTGTACTCCGTACACACGAGGTTTTTTTTGTATTTAAGGTAATATTTTTCTCTTCAGGTTTTTCTAGACAAGCAAATGCTTGGAAGGCTTTTTTCAAGAACAAATCCTTGATAAAAGCCTTTGCCGCGGAATATTATCCCATTCTATGAGTGAACTGGTAAGACGTCAAATGAAGTTTATTTTCCTCGGTAAGTACTTAAGCATCGGTGCACTACTTCTTTAATATGCTATCGGCAAAAAAAAAAAAACGATTTTAGAGACAACTAGTTTGACCTAGGATAACTGGTTCATCCTATAAGGGCTTGTATAGGTACTTATTTGGCGTAGGACAAAATTGGTTGAAATATAGGAACTAGATTTTTTGAGGTCACATCGGCTACCCTAAGAACGCTCCAAATGTATGAATGGCTGGTTAAATATACACGAGATACAAAATATACCTATATATATATATATATATATATATATATATATATATATATATATATTCAATAACAAAACCCTTAATTAATCTTTCTTCGATCGAAACCGCAAAAGATACAGAAAATATATGAAAGAAATATAAACCCAATTTAACGACCACGAGTAATTTTAAACTCTCCGTGAATAAAGCAGATTGTATCAATTAAGTTTACAAATTAATATCGCTTATCGAATTTAATTATTAAGTATCACGAATCACCTCATAATTTACCACGGGAAATGAGAATACATTATTAATTATTGTGATATATTGCAACGATTTTCACTCCAATAGTTACAGTTTTCATTAATAATAAATATGAAAAAAATAACGCACATTATACTAAAATTAACACAAATATAACGCACAAATTTCGACCTCATTCAAAATCATTTGATGAAATCTATTTTAATTTTACGTGTATGTAATACGATTGGATGTATGAACATATTAAAATCAGAATATTCAAACATGTATTGAAATCGTAAAATTATAATAAATAATCTTTTTATGTACAAACAATTAACTTCCTAGCACGATTATCAAAAAAATAATATAGAATTATAATTATACCTACACAACAACTTTGTTTTAAATATAAAATTTCAACATTAGATACATATTTTTGAATTTTAGTAGGTATATTTTTATGCTAGGAGTCGTAAAAATACATTTTAAGTTGTATGGCATATTATTAACATAAAAATATGTTTTTTTTTTAATAATATAAATAACATTTTTACATGATCTTGATAACAGTGTTTATGCAGTAAACAAAATATAAATTAAAGTAAAATATTCTCTTACATAATATGTTAACGTATGTACTTTGTCGGAATGTACGTGATCTCACGCCTCATGGGATTTATTGCTAAGTCGGAAAAAATATTGCCTACATTACGGTGGTCCTAGTACCTACGTATGTTACATTCTTACGTAGGCACTCGTCAGACACGCGTAGGTACTTAATACGACCTAGAGAACTGTTTATCGCATAATAAGATTAAAAACAGTAACCCTTCGTAACCTATATTTTTAATTTTAAAAAATCAGAATGAAGAAATACAAGGTAACTTAATTTTTTTTTTTTTGAGTTCGTGTACGTACTATGTTTAAAATCAGACATGTGAGTGTATAAAAACGTAGAAATATACTATATTATGTATAGATGATACCCAGCTCGACATGAATTTAAAAAAAAAAATTGTACCTACATTTTACCTTCCTCTTTTCTCTAAACTTTTTTTTTAAATTTTATATTTATAAATTAAAATAAAATTTTGGAAAACTAGTAAGTATTTTTTATAGAGTTCCTAAGATTCCACGTTTTTTAACAAAAAAAAAAGGAATACAATTTATGAAAATATTGGCAAAAATACAAAAAAAAAATACTTATAGACGAACGTAGATACTGCTCCTTTTTTGAAATCGGATAAAAATAGTAACATCATTACTGTAATTAAAATAATTTTAAAATCTATTTTAAATTTAATCCGTAATAAAGCGTATAATAATAAGCGTAAAATAAGCGTAGGTACCTACTATAGAGTAGACTTAGATTTTATTTTTTTCCCGTTTGCATACTGTGTTAACATATTTTGTTTCCTGCTTTGAAGAAATCTTAATTTAATAAACGAGCAATTCTTGTATATATATATATATATATATATATACAAGAATTGCTCGTATATATATATATATATAATCTGAATCTCGGAAACGGCTCCAACGATTTTCATGAAATTTAGTATGCAGGGGGTTTCGGGGGCGATAAATCGATCTAGCTAGGATTTATTTTTAGAAAATGTCATTTTATCCCTTTTTTCAGGCAATTAAAAAATATCGTTAGAATACGAAGGTAAATTTCGCTGCTATTGATAAGTTTATAATAGCTCCGATGTGAACCGGGCGGATACGAAATAAGAAGACCCCAGGTTCGAATCCAGATGTCTCCAGAACTATTTTTTTCTTTTTTTTTTTAAAGTTCCTTCTTTTGTAAGAAAAACTATTATTGAGAGCCCTTTACTAACTTGATGACCGAGCTTTGCTCGGTATTTTATTTTTTTAGTTTTTGTAATTCGTGTTTTTTGGAAACTATATTTACATACGAATTACAAATGATATATGAATATACATGATATATGAATAATATTTTTCGTTCTTACCGAAATAATAATAAAAAAAATATGAACTGGTTATTTAAATAAAAATCACGAGTACAATTAAAAACTGTGGTTAGAATATTATTAGAATACGAAGGTAAATTTCGACATAATCTACAAGGTAAGGTAAGGTAACTTAGGTGGGAAATCAGTATACCTGGGTTCGAATCCCGATGCCTCAAGTCCCATTTTTTTTTTGCTTTTTTTTTTCAAGTTGTAAAAAAAAAAGAACTATTATTTAGAGCCCTGTACTACCTGGATGTCCGAGTTTTACTCGGTATTTTTTTTTTTGTTAATCGTTCTTTTTTTGGGAATTATATTTAGATACGATAGAACTCATGAAATATGAATAATATTTTTCGATCTTATCTATATAATAATATAGTATTTTGTGTCACAAGGGTATGAACGTACTATTTTTTTGACCCTCATGTGAAATTGCCGCCCGAGCCGAAGGCGAGGGTAGCAAAAAAACGGGAATGGATGTAGTACTTTCGTCCCATGTTACACATACTTTTTTTTCCTTCCTAGGACGAAAGTTCAGGTTTTGTCCCTGTGAAGCGGGGACAGAAAATGTCACTTTTGTCCCGCTTCACAGGGACGAAAATCGAACTTTCGGCAGAGGTAGGAAAAAAAATATAACCTGGTTATTTAAATAAAAATCTCGAGAGCAATTAAAAACTGCTAGAATATCATTAGAATAAGAAAGTAAGTTTCGCCACCATCTTAAATAAATTTATAATAGCTCAGGTGGGAAATCGGGCGGTCTCGAAAACGGAAGATTTTTCCTTTTTTTCAAGTTCCTTTTTTGGTGAGAACAAATATTACTAGCATCTCTTTTTATTTTTTTTATTTAAATAACCAGTGACTATTGTTTTATTATTATATCGGTAAGATTAAAAATATTATTCATATTTTATCAGTATGTAATTTGTGTCTAAATATAGTTTAACCGAGCAAAGCTCGGTCATCCAGGTACTCTTAATTTAATTTAGAATTCATGAATGCCTCAACTAGTTTTATATATGTATATTTAACTACGTACAAAAAAGGATTGATATTTTTATAGAAAACTTGGCTACTTCTTTTTTAAAAGCATTGAAAGCATTTGTCTCTTCTAAAATGTATTTTCTCTAAAGTCCTAAAATAGTCATAAGACTGTTCGCTGAATTGGGTACTTGTAACGAGATATCTTGAACTCCTGACGTTATCAATTCAATCTTAGTTTGACATCCAATTTGTCCAAATCTGTGAGGTCATAAATCTAAAACGGAATTGTGAGCCATTTACTTTTATTACTCTCTGTGGTTTTTTGAGGAAAAAGTAGCTTTGTTGAATGAAATGTTATAGTATCTAAAGTAGCAGAGAGTATTAAGTAGTAAGAAAAGCAACGGTAAGAGTTTACAAACCCTTAAACAGATAGTAATGAGAAAAAACTCAATCGCGGAGTTAGATATCATATTGTCCATCGTTTATTGTAATTGCCTATAGGTACATAAATTTTTAAAAAGAAGGATTTATTTGTTAGTGATGTGATAAACTCTGAAACAATGAACTACTATACTACATTATCAAGAAGTAAATTAAAATAACTACTATAAAACATTACGCTACAACTAATATGAAAAGACCGATAACTACAAATATGTCAAGCAATACTGTATCAGCCTGTAAACAACCCACTGCTGAGTGAAGGCTTCTTTTCCATATAAAAGAAGGGTTGGAACTTAATCCACTACGCTGCTCCACTGCGGGTTTGCGGATAATTTCCCTACCATGAGTAACGATCGTTATCAGGTGTCTATGATACAACCGGGATCAATGGCTTTACGTGCTCTCCAAGGCACGGTGGGGAGACCCACAAGAACATACACCCAGGTCGGAAACAAATATTTGTACAAATACAAATATCTGTCCCGAACGGGAATCGAAACCGCAACCGTCAGCGCGCGGTGTTGAGGCGACCACTCGCACCACCACACCAGAACGGTCGTCGTCGCAATGTCAAACAATCTGACGGTCTATCGCGGTTAAAATTTTAGGAGACATAATAGACGATAAAAGTACAGAAAATTTTAATGTATAACATACACGATACTAAATTATATTACAGGAAATCCTAAATCGAGAGTTATCTTCATAAGAAAGTATCGGAAAAGAAGTACCTTTTTTGTATCTAAACGAATACCGGAGCAGATGAAAATGACCTAACACTATTGGGTCACGAAACAACTACAAGTAATGTGGGTCAAGTGGAACGCGTCGATGAAAAAAACTGTCGTCGACCACGACACCTATGTTTTGCTTCGTAAGCCTATTATAAACCTTTCGTCTCTTAGGACTCGTAAATATGTTAAAGGGCTTGGACTGTCGACTGAGTGCCAGTTTTAGGCACAAGCTACTTAGGTATAATCTATCGCATGTCACGTATGGGTCCAGAATGTATTATTTTTTATCTAGTCTATTGGATCCAACCATTTTTTTTATATATATTTTTAATGTGAAATTTTTGTTTCTTAGATACTTGATTCAATACATTTTGTTCAGAATATGAGATTTTTTTTATTGTTTTACATTATTAGCTAATTAATCTTAATCTCAAAAGAAACACCTAAAATAAATACTGGAAATCCCAAATTTTCTAAGTATTGTCTGTACTCTTATTATTTCTGCTTAAATTACAACAAGCAAATAGTACATTCTTGCTAGGTATACATATTAATAGTCTAGCATAAACACAAGAAAATTTCATAGTACTCGATTCACGGTCTAATCAAAGTTAAATTCTCACAATCGATTTATACGAAATTTATAATAGCTATAGAAATATAGTGTCAAGTATTAGATACCAATCACCATACAACTATAGCTAACTAGTCAAAGGTCACTGGTGAAAGTAGCAACGATGGTATTTTGCTATATCCTCCTATACTTACCTACTTGGCTAAAGGTCAAAGTTGACTAATACTTGAAATAATTGACTGTAGAAATATTTTAAGGCTATTTTTAAATTATGATATTGTGGTTTATCTTTTTAAGTTTTAGTGGAATATAAAAATTATGTAACTATACTAATTTAAGTGGAATTTTTTGCACTTTTTTTTTGGATGTGATAAGGTCTTATAATTCAATGAACGCTGGCTGCACGTACGAAAAAGCATGACTCATTGTCACGTTCCGCGAGCGAGACCGCGGAATAAGCAATAGAGAGGCTCGATCGGCCTAAGAGTTTGGCTTGTGACGCATCAAACTTTCTTCCGATCCATCGGCAGATGCGTCCGAATAGAAGATAAAAATTGAATTGACGAGTGCAAATAAATGTTAATTTATCAAAAAAATTGTAATTTTCAACTAACTCCTTCTTTGTATTATACAAAATAATGATAATTCAGTGATAATAATTCAATTCAATTTATAAAAGTATGCAATTCTTCATCAAAGTTTTCTGATCACATTATCACATAAAATTATCGTCCGTAAACCGACTTTACAGACAAGTATTTTTTTTTTATAAACTAATATGAAGTTGTGATAAAAAGAAGTATAAGTTATTAATAATTAAATCAACTCATATTGTCAGAACACTAGCAATAAATATGAACGCAATCGCAATCGCGAGGAACTTCTTATGGTAGAATATATTAAAATGACAACTGTTATACCTATAGAACATCTTTATCATATAAATTAATTTTCAAAATAACGTTTGTATGTTATTGTACAAGAGCGTAATAAATTTATATATAAAAATGTTTTACGTATTTATCGTTAATACGAATTCATTCAGTACAGCACTAAACATTTTCAAATTATTTAAATAAATAGGCAAAATATTAAAATGTTTATATTTAATTCCATTTAATATGTTAAAACCGGCATAGAATAATAATACTTTATTCAACAACATAGGCAACAATAACAAAAATATAACAGTAGTTATATTTATGAAGTGGATTTATTTGACACAAATATTACGAGTAAAACATAAGGCTTATCCGGACTTTTCCTTTTAATGTTATGTTTGAAATAAACAAAGCTTGTCTTAAATAATAAATGTTTTGTTTCAAGTTCACTTGGTTCTCTTGTTTTAGGCTTAAGCATAAACAATAAAATATAGATGATAAAATTTAATTAACGTTATAAGCTCGGCGTTACTTGAACAATCTCATCCGTGTCTTCTCCCACGTGACGTTTACGAAATAATCCCCGCTAATCCGACACAAATGAAAGCTATGCAATTTTTTTAAATTCAATAATTAAAATAACTCAAAAGAAAACAGCTACGGTAAGTGAAATAATTTAATAATACGAATTATTATCAATGACAAATGATAAGAATTAGATTAGACTGCGATTAATTACATTATCTGTACACATCGCTATGACATTATAATGCTTTTAACGAAAATATAAAATATATATTACGTTAAATTCCATTGATATTTACAGATAGCACACAATCTACTTAAAAGCGAAGCTATGAAAATTTTACTGAAATTGCTTCAAATACTTGCTCCAATGTTGTAGTAATTTAGCTGAAAGTTATCAAACAAATCGCTTTCTGTACTTTGTCTATTAATACATTTACGACAAAACTGTGTACCTGATGACTTTAATAAATAAAGGTACTCTATCTGCGAATCTTTAAACATGAGCCACTTATTAATAAAAGCAACCTAAAGTAAGTCCGGAACGATTTCCAAGGATACAACTTGTTAAAACATAAAAATTAGCGTTATAAAAAAATGTTGAAATTGGCTCAGGTGTGACCTGCCTGGTCGGCGGTGATAGGACCTGGACCGCGGTCGCCACCTTCTGTGAGAACGTCATCTCACAGAAGGAGGCAGCGGAGAGGGCCCGGGAGGACTCAATCCTTTCGGACCCAATTTGCCGCCGGCACGCGGGGCGGCGCAGACGCGCTCACATGCGTCTGATGCCGCCCTAGCCGAGGCTGCGGACGGTAGGGTCGGGGTTTGCCCACCGTCCGCCGAAATTGCCTACCGCGAAGGTGCGATGCCCAAGTGCGCGGGGCGTCGCACAGGAGAGAGTGCTCGATGGAGCTGCCACCTGCGGGCCACGGAGCAACGTACGCGGTACCCGTGGCCCGCCTTGTAAGGGCGGGTGCGGGCGCACGGCGGGTTATTTTAGTGGGTGAGGGCCCCACACTATCACGTTGTCTCCCCGGGCGACGGGATGTGCGTTCAGGTACATTTTTTCCCGCCAAAACAAAAAAAAATGAAAAAAAAAGGTGTGACCTGCCTCGATCTTCGATTTAACACAACGTATAAAACAACACATGAAAGAAATTCATGTTTACGAAAACGAAATAGCTTATTTTGATTCTAAAATCCTAATACGATTTACAGGAGCGTAAGCAGAATATACAAGTGATCATAAATGCAACAATAGCATACGCAATATCTACAATAATTTCGTCGAACAAAAGATCGAATGTAGCACACAATGAATGGTATTCATCATAATTCAACCGCAATGAGAACATCCAGGCTATTCGCTTTTCGATTATTCAATTGGAGATGATTGCTGAAATAAATCTATGCATGACAATAAATATGAAATACTAGTAGGCGATAATGGAAATCCTATACGAGTGGGACGTATGTGCGTTATCGATATCATTGCTGACGTATTTACGACAGACTTAACGTTTTGACAAAGTGTCATGACAATGTTGTCACCGTGCATGTAATTAATTTTATTAAAACATCCTTACATTAGTTCAATAAAACAATGCTTGTTTTGTTAAAACTTTCTCCCTTTGTCTATGACAATTAAGGAATGTTTACTTAAAAATAGTGGACCTGAGCGGGTTTCATGTGTGTTGACATTTAAAATTCCTGCTTCGTCTTTATGAGTCGTAATGCGATGACTTATAACTTACAACCTTCTTCAACAAATAAGCTTTCTAACGTAAAATGAAGATTCAAACAAAGAAATACAAAATATTTATAATATTAGAACATTTCAACTTTATAATGTTAATATAGACAACAATATACTTCAAAGTTAGTATATAATTAGTCGTTAAAGAAAGCAAAGGAATTATTAAATGAAATCAGGTATGTCTATGTACACGTATAGTAATGTAATGGTATTAACAGATATTTCGAATGCAAGGTGCCCTTTAAAAGTATGTCACCTACCAACAGCGTATGAAGGTACAATAGGAGTCAACGGCCGTGCCACGTTATCCAATAAAACTAAGATTATAGTAATACGACTAATCAAACGACCTCCGGTAACGGTATCATTTAACAGGTTTCATATACCTTGTGTTACCAGTTTTTAAAGAATTTTAGAACTTCGAATGTGTCGATTAACGTTGAAAATGTTTAAATTACCCTTTTTTATTTAGTTAAAAAGTAAACTTAATCATAAAGATATAATTATAAAGATATAATTATAAAGATATAGTTAATAAAAGTCTTATAACTATTCAATTTCCGTTGTAGTAGGGGTGTGCGATAATTATCGATAATTCGTAACTACTCGATAATTATTTTTCATTCGATAATTTTCGATAATGTTTCATCCAATAATTATCAAAAATTTTTGTTGATTCGATAATTATCGATAAGTTTTTGTGATCCGATAACTCTCGAGTCCATCCGATAATTATCGAATCCATCCGATAATTATCCAATCCACCCGATAATTATCGAATCCATCCGATAATTATCGAATCCATCCGATAATTATCGAATCGCCCGATAATTATCGAATCGCCTGATAATTATCGACAATTTTCATCCAATAATTATCAATAACTGTCACCAACTATCGATAATTTTCATCCGATAATTATCGATAACTGTTCATTCGATAATTATCGATAACACGATACGATAATTATCGATAGTAAAATTAGCGATAATTTTTTCCGATGAACATCCCTACGTTGTAGTAGTTTATGTTAGCAGTTTGGAAAACAGCTCAAACAGCCGTACGTACGGGCTTCAAATATTTGTCACGAGTGTAGGTCCGACGCTTTATATAACTTTAAAAATAGACTTTAAAAACATCAGCTTTTTATCAAGATCTTTGTTTAATAATTACAGCATTTTTTAAATTACAATACTTTTAAATTAAAAGTATCTTACTCTTACATAACCTTAACTAAGCCTTATCAATCCAGCTATTAAAATACCTACTCGTATCTTTTTCCTATCATTTTTAAATTAGCGGTTTGTTAATAAAAAAAATTAAGTTAAATCGATGTAGCGAATTCGAGAAATGAAAGGTGATAATGAGTACGTTCTAATTTGACTTTCATAAGTTTAAAAACGTTGGATGGCTCAGGTGTGACCTGCCGCGATCTTCATTATACAAACATAACAACTATACAAGTATGTCATATTAAAAAGTTATCTTCGGTACACGACATAAAGTTCCAATTTCTACAATATTTTAATGGAATAATAGAAATATGTGTGTATTTTATAAATACCTATGTATTTTTGTTTCATGTAAAATATTAAACACAAAAAGCTCCTTTATTGACTGAGTAAATAAAACACAAAAACTATTCTTATCGTACTATGTAATAACCAAAACACATTTTCGTATGACTTATAGTTCGTTACTTAGTTAAATTTAGTCTCTGGCGCCCCCATTCTTCTATTACCTAACCTACTATCGTGTTTAATCAATATTTTATTAATTCAACACGACTTATATTTAAAGAACATTACGATACTAGATACATTGATAAATGAGTAGTTGATCATTATAATATACTAGCGACCCACCTCAGCTTTTGAACGCTCCTGTAAATCGTATTAGGATTTTAGAATCAAAATAAGCTATTTCGTTTTCGTAAACATGAATTTCTTTCATGTGTTGTTTTATACGTTGTGTTAAATTGAAGATCGCGGCAAGGTCACACCTGGGCCAATTTGAACTTTTTTTTATAACGCAATTTTTTATGTTTTATCAAGTTAATTTTCAAGAATTTCTTTTATGTTTTGTAAAGTATTTGTAAATATAAGAAAAAGGTGGCAGACATCTACAAATCTGATTTTAGATGTAACATAAAAACCAAATATGACCTAAGTATATAAATTTATTTTTGTTGTATTTTTTAATGTATTATTGAAAAAATATATTATCATTTAATATCATTATTATTTATACTTTTTATTAATGTACACAAATAATATTAGTGAGTGTGTATTTGTACTCCTTTGAAGCTGTCCTCAAGTAGTAAAATAATTTTTTTTATTTTTTTTTATTCCCTAACTAATAGAAATATTAGATTAAAGGGTTAATTTACACAAAACCTTTACAAAGTATACACCACAACCTTCCCCCTTCTCTCTTTCCTGGAGTTCTTTTTGTATATTGGTGAAAGCTGCATGAAAATCTGTTCAGTAGTTTTTAAGTTTATCGCAAACAGACGGACACAGATGCGGCGAGGGTCTTTGTTTTATACGTATTAAAATAAATTACTGAAACTTGTAATATACTAAAATAATAATTTATAAATATTAAATTACCCTTAAAACAGCGTTACCATGATTAACGATTAGAGAATCATTGTTATGTTAAAAATTATAAAAAATACTATATCATCACAAGTGATTTTATAACAGGAAGTAGGTACATGAGTATACAAAAATATTGATACTAATTTATATGTGTATAAAATAAGAAATTCTATTTTCGATATAGGTAGGTTTTATTATATTAATTGGTTTCATATTGAAAATACAGAATCGACCATTTCAATAAAAAAATAAATTGTTATTCAGATATAATTATGTAGATCAGTGTTTCCCAACCTTTTTTAGGCCATGCCCCCCTTAACCTTAACATTAATTTTTTATGCCCTCATGCATAATTTTTAACCTTTAAAATTGTTTTGTTCCCTTAAGAAATATAAATGATATGTTTTAGGAAGAAATCACTATGAAATTCTTATCAAAACTTCGTAAGTAAAATTTCAAAACATATAATTTAAAAAAAATGAAATTTATAGACGTAAGCTGTCAAAAGATAATAAACGATTGGACAAGGTAAACATTGCATTTAAATAACCCAAAGCGAAAGAGTTAAAGTCGTGTACCCCCTCGTCGTGTAACCCCCTTAAGTTACCCCCTTAGTTGTCCCCAACTATCGATAACTTTTTATCCGATAATTATCGATAAGTGTTCATTCGATAATTATCGATAACTATCGATAACACAATACGATAATTATCGATAATAAAATTATCGATAATTTTTCCCGATGAACACCCCTAATACAAAATCGATATCTTCATGTTCACTCTTTTAACAATGACGTATTTCACTTGCTCTGATAAAAATACTAAATAAAACGTACTTATTTATACATATATTATAAATTAATAAGATAAATATAACTATTTAAAATTATTTAATTTATCAATAAATGTGTAAATAAAAATTAGATACGATCTACATCAGTGTTTCCCAACGTGGGGCCCACGCCCCACTGGGGGGCAATTTGATGGTTAAGGGGGTTACACGACGAGGGGGTACACGACTTTAACTCTTTCGCTTTGGGTTATTTAAATGCAATGTTTACCTTGTCCAATCGTTTATTATCTTTTGACAGCTTACGTCTATAAATTTCATTTTTTTTAAATTATATGTTTTGAAATTTTACTTACGAAGTTTTGATAAGAATTTCATAGTGATTTCTTCCTAAAACATATCATTTATATTTCTTAAGGGAACAAAACAATTTTAAAGGTTAAAAATTATGCATGAGGGCATAAAAAAATTAATGTTAAGGTTAAGGGGGGCATGGCCTAAAAAAGGTTGGGAAACACTGATCTACATAATTATATCTGAATAACAATTTATTTTTTTATTGAAATGGTCGATTCTGTATTTTCAATATGAAACCAATTAATATAATAAAACCTACCTATATCGAAAATAGAATTTCTTATTTTATACACATATAAATTAGTATCAATATTTTTGTATACTCATGTACCTACTTCCTGTTATAAAATCACTTGTGATGATATAGTATTTTTTATAATTTTTAACATAACAATGATTCTCTAATCGTTAATCATGGTAACGCTGTTTTAAGGGTAATTTAATATTTATAAATTATTATTTTAGTATATTACAAGTTTCAGTAATTTATTTTAATACGTATAAAACAAAGACCCTCGCCGCATCTGTGTCCGTCTGTTTGCGATAAACTTAAAAACTACTGAACAGATTTTCATGCAGCTTTCACCAATATACAAAAAGAACTCCAGGAAAGAGAGAAGGGGGAAGGTTGTGGTGTATACTTTGTAAAGGTTTTGTGTAAATTAACCCTTTAATCTAATATTTCTATTAGTTAGGGAATAAAAAAAAATAAAAAAAATTATTTTACTACTTGAGGACAGCTTCAAAGGAGTACAAATACACACTCACTAATATTATTTGTGTACATTAATAAAAAGTATAAATAATAATGATATTAAATGATAATATATTTTTTCAATAATACATTAAAAAATACAACAAAAATAAATTTATATACTTAGGTCATATTTGGTTTTTATGTTACATCTAAAATCAGATTTGTAGATGTCTGCCACCTTTTTCTTATATTTACAAATACTTTACAAAACATAAAAGAAATTCTTGAAAATTAACTTGATAAAACATAAAAAATTGCGTTATAAAAAAAAGTTCAAATTGGCCCAAGTGTGACCTTGCCGCGATCTTCAATTTAACACAACGTATAAAACAACACATGAAAGAAATTCATGTTTACGAAAACGAAATAGCTTATTTTGATTCTAAAATCCTAATACGATTTACAGGAGCGTTCAAAAGCTGAGGCGGGTCGCTAGTATATTATAATGATCAACTACTCATTTATCAATGTATCTAGTATCGTAATGTTCTTTTAACATAAGTCGTGTCGAATTAATAAAATATTGATTAAACACGATAGTAGGTAATAGAAGAATGGGGGCGCCAGAGACTAAATTTAACTAAGTAACGAACTATAAGTCATACGAAAATGTGTTTTGGTTATTACATAGTACGATAAGAATAGTTTTTGTGTTTTATTTACTCAGTCAATAAAGGAGCTTTTTGTGTTTAATATTTTACATGAAACAAAAATACATAGGTATATATAAAATACACACATATTTCTATTATTCCATATAAGTATTATAGAAATTGGAACTTTATGTCGTGTACCGAAGATAATTTTTTAATATGACATACTTGTATAGTTGTTGTGTTTGTATAATGAAGATCGCGGCAGGTCACACCTGAGCCATCCAACGTTTTTAAACTTATGAAAGTCAAATTAGAACGTACTCATTATCACCTTTCATTTCTCGAATTCGCTACTTCGATTTAACTTAATTTTTTTATTAACAAACCGCTAATTTAAAAATGATAGGAAAAAGATACGAGTAGGTATTTTAATAGCTGGATTGATAAGGCTTAGTTAAGGTTATGTAAGAGTAAGATACTTTTAATTTAAAAGTATTGTAATTTAAAAAATGCTGTAATTATTAAACAAAGATCTTGATAAAAAGCTGATGTTTTTAAAGTCTATTTTTAAAGTTATATAAAGCGTCGGACCTACACTCGTGAAAAATATTTGAAGCCCGTACGTACGGCTGTTTGAGCTGTTTTCCTAACTGCTAACATAAACTACTACAACGTAGGGATCTGCCGTCCTAACGAAGAGTGCAATAAGTCGAGTTTTTGGGCAAATTGACTTAAGACCATATCCGTAATCAGGAAAATGAGCTCTATATTTTCGCCTTAGACGTCTTTTTTGTATCTTCAGTAGTTTCGGTTCTGTTGGTTATCATAACTGCAATATCTTATATTACGATTTGTTAGCACCTAATCATAACCGAAATATCTTGAGTTATGACTTGGATAGCTTTGATTTTTTGTAATATTTACATAAAATAACCGCAATAAGTCCAGTTATTGCACTTATGACTAGTACATTTTATAATTTTTTTTTGCATATATTTACTAGTCATAAGCGCAACAAGTAAGAGTTATTGCAGTTATCATAAGGAAACTTATTACTTAAAATGTCTAGTTTCCTAACTGACGAGGATTGCATTTATTATTCTGTAGATTTACAGAAATCAATAATGCTTCCAATAATGGATCAGTTCAAGTCTATCATATTTTACCCACGCCTTATTGCTTTCAATGAGTTCTGTCTCCCTTAGAAGTAGTTTTGGCACAAATGTGCCTTTTGCTCTATTGTGGAACGAGACTGTCTCCAGACGGAATCAAGAAGACATCATTTCTACTTATCAGTAATTTTTGTATAAAATCGTAATGTCACTTTGTTTTATGGGTTGATAATTGTGCGGCTCAGAATAAAAATTGGTCGTTTATGTATTTCTTAGTAATCATAGTTAATGTCATCTGATTGCAGCAGAATCTATTACGATAAAATATTTCGAACCCGGCCACACATTCATGTCAGCTGACAATTTTTACCACCAGGTTGAAAAGTCATTAAAAAATAAACAAAAAGTCAATGATTTTGACGATTTTGTGGATGCTGTAAAATTGTCAAAAACATGGTAAAAGTGATGACTATATCAGATTTTTACTCTTATCAAGATCTAATTATTATCGTCTCAGCACAAAATTAGAAACACAAAACTAAGGATATAGGTACCTACTTAAAGAATATTTTGGCAGTCAAGGTTGATAGGCGACAATTTTTATTGAAAATCAAACAAAAACATGCAGCTGATTGGAGATAATTAGATTTTCTACAAATGAAAATTATCAAAAATAAAAAATTTCTAGATATTAAAAATAAAACTGTACCCAGAGGTTATATAACAAAAATCGAAAAGAAAGAATAATATCAGAATTGTTGCCTCTGATGCCAGAGACGAGAATGAGTTTTTGGTTAAACTTACCAGTATTAAACATATATTAAATTAAGATTACAAACTGCTTTTTAAGTTGCGATATAGGTTACTTTAATTGAATTAAGAGTAATTTAAAGAATGATCTCATAATGTACCTTATTACATGAAGTGTTAATGTTTTGGTATAAGCAAAGGGAAAAGTATTCTAATGGATTGTTTAGTTTGTCATTACTATTAATATGTGTAAATACAAAGATTCTAAGTTGTGACTTGATTAAGTAACTGTTGAAATTATTAGGAAAGAAAACACTTTTTTTAATTTTATTTTCAAGAGGTAATTTTTTAGTTTTTAATATTTTCTGATATAAGTAAATAACTTATTAATAAATATTTTCTTACGCAATAATGTTGCTTTAGATTAAGTAAGTACGTAAGTATTTTAATTGAATTAAGTCTGATTTAAAGATTGGTTTCATAATGTGTCTTTTTAGATAAATATATATAGACTTTACTGCTCTTAATATAATAAAAGAGATAAAAATTTTGTAAAAGAGAAGATGTAGAAGAGAAGTTTCTTGATTTTTACAAGTATTTTTTCTATTAATAGGTATGTGAAACTACAGAGTTTTTAAGTTGTGATTTTATTAATTATTGAAAGTAGTATGTAAATTTAAAAAAGAAAAAAACGCTTAAAGTGATTTCATTGATAACATTTGTTTAGATTTTTAATTTCATATAATTGAACTTAAAAAATAAATAAATATTTTCATACCAAGTAACTTTGTTATGATATATTTTCATATATACTTATTATATTCTTGCAATCAACCATCTCTGCCTTATATCTAATTAAAATATTTCACTAAGGAAAACCCTAATAGGACAGTTATTGCACATATAGTTAGAAGAAACTATAGGGCATCGTATAGTTTACAGGAGAGCAATGCAAAGTGTAAATTGCATGCGTCTTTTTACATATTTTTTTTTAAATACCGACATTTATAAATTAATTGATTAAAGAACTATGCATAAAATAATATTTTTCTTTTCAGCTGATGTTAGACTTAGTTATTTAGGAACGTTTTATGAAATCAATAAAAAAAAATCGATTTTGCAGTTCCGACGATGTTAATAGTCATGGGCGAATATGTCGGTTTACTAACAAAAACTGCAATAAGTAGTGTAGTTATTGCAGTTATGATTAGGAATGCTATATCAAAACCATTCAAAAGTCCTAATGATAAATACATTATTGCGTTTTTAGTGTATATAAACTTTTGTACAAATTTAATATACTACATAAAATTAAGCATCATTTTATATTCTGTCGTTTAGTAAAAGTTTCAAACCAATAGCTTTTATAGTTAAGAAAATACACGCGAAACAAAAATGAAATCTTTAACCGCGAATATCTCAAAAGTAGTCAAAACCTAGTTATTGCACTCTTCGTTAGGACGGCAGGGATGTTCATCGGAAAAAATTATCGCTAATTTTACTATCGATAATTATCGTATCGTGTTATCGATAATTATCGAATGAACAGTTATCGATAATTATCGGATGAAAATTATCGATAGTTGGTGACAGTTATTGATAATTATTGGATGAAAATTGATGAAAATTGTCGATGATTATCAGGCGATTCGATAATTATCGGGCGATTCGATAATTATCGGGTGGATTGGATAATTATCGGATGGATTCGATAATTATCGGATGGACTCGAGAGTTATTGGATCACAAAAACTTATCGATAATTATCGAATCAATAAATTTTTTTGATAATTATTGGATGAAACATTAGATCGTATCTAATTTTTATTTACACATTTATTGATAAATTAAATAATTTTAAATAGCTATATTTATCTTATTAATTTATAATATATGTATAAATAAGTACGTTTTATTTAGTATTTTTATCAGAGCAAGTGAAATACGTCATTGTTAAAAGAGTGAACATGAAGATATCGATTTTGTATTAGGGGTGTTCATCGGGAAAAATTATCGATAATTTTATTATCGATAATTATCGTATTGTGTTATCGATAATTATCGATAATTATCGAATGAACACTTATCGATAATTATCGGATAAAAAGTTATCGATAGTTGGGGACAGTTATCGATAATTATCGAATAAAAATTATAGATAGTTGACGATTAGTTATCGATAATTATCGGTACAATTTTGGGACGACGGAAAAAAAAAGGTCATCCAGCTTTCCGTATGGACGTTATCCTCCGTACCCTATCCGAATACCTAAAAAAAAAGGTCATCCGCCGTACCATAATTATCGATACTTATCGAATCCAAAATCAATTATCAATAATTATCGAATACCAAAATATTATCGATAATTATCGGATCGCACAAAATTATCGATAATTATCGGATCGCAAAAATTTTTCGATAATTATCGAATGAAAACTTATCGATAGTTATCGATAATTATCGAATAAAAAATTATCGATAATTATCGAATCAAAATTATCGAAAAACACATCGATAATTATCGATAATTATCGAATGAAAAATTATCGAGTAATTACGAATTATCGATAATTATCGCACACCCCTATTTTGTATGTACGGCTTCAAGTGAGACTACCAACTTAATTATGTTGTTTAAGATGCATTATCTTATTCCCATTATTATATATTATGTCCAATTAAATAGACCTGCATTTTATACTTACAGCTTTAAATAAAATTACTAACTCTACATCAAAATAATGAAAAAACCAGAAACCCCTAAGTTAATCAATAAAATAAAAGCAAAATGTAAAATATTAGTCGAAAACAAACGTAATAGATAAATATCGCTACAACTTATGTTATTGGTAACACTATAAACGAGGTGTAGCGGTCATTGCCACTGACCTTGTTGGAGCCTAAGGCATAGAATCTATTACAATAACAAGACAGCAGTCGCATTATGTAACTTGTCAATGCTATAGTTTACAGTAAATAAAAGCAGTGTTTATAAAACATAGCTGTAGCTACCGAAGTCTACATACCTATTAGATATATTTAAACAGTGGCAATTTTCGCATAATTATTCACTCACGTTTTTTGATTATATATACATACACACAAACTAGAAGACGGAGTTTTACCCACGTTAAATTAAAATACTTTTCAATTTGAACTACATTTATGGTTACTGACCACAACGGTAACTCCACATTAACTTTATTATAAATTGTTTTAAAGCCTATTTGATTAAAGTAACACTGGTTATAAATAAATGCCACTTATTTTATCCATTTATAATATCCATAGTTAACCCCTATTTAAAAAAAAAAATAAGAATTTTAAAGATACATAATTATATATATAGAACAAGTAATTTTAAGAAATAGCGCGTTCAAAACGAAAAAAGAACATGTAAATTGTAATTGTGTGTGTAATATAAATCGTGTGTGTGTGCGTGCGTGCGTGCGAAGGTGCGTGCTTGCGTGCGTGAGTGCGTGCGTGCGTGCGTGCGTGCGTGCGTGCGTGCGTGTGTGTGTGTGCGCGAGTGTATGTGTGTGTGTGTACAAGTATATTGCTAGTGCATTTACAATAATAACATTTATTTCCTATTGCTCTTCTGCAAGTTAAATTTGTTTCAGACCCCTTTTGCACACCTACAAATGTCCTCTAAGGTGACGTGATAAAGGTCAGCTGGTGAGGAATTCTATTAGCAGTCACTTTTTTTTTAAATATATGTATCATGTGTATTATTTAATAAAGTATCAGTAAATACATATTTAAAGCTATTATATATTATAATAGCTTTATAATATTAGTATAGATTTATAAAACATATATTTTTAACTTTATTTCCAACATAATTATATACATAAACTTTTAAAATTATGGAATGGTGATATATTATATGTATAGTCTTAAACAAATTTATATGTATAAAAATAATCGTCATAATAGTTATAAAATTAACTTTCTCAAATTTAGAAACATAAAAGCTGAATAAGCGGATGGATATATAAAATCAACATTTGGTTAAAATTTCATCAAACTATATTAAAATTCAATTCGAATCAAACCGAACAAAAGTTTATTCGCATATAAATTTAATCATTCTCATATGAAAGGATTGGGGAACACAATGAACTTGTTGGAATAGGTAATGTACATAGACCATGAAATTTATCTATTTATGTATCTAACAAATAGTTAGTTTAGGCATTAGCAGGCCTTGTTCGAAATTCAGTTATACTCCTATTGGACGCTGGTGTAGAATGATATAGTATACGAGTATGTCTAACGAAATTCTATACCCGTACTGATATTGTTAAGACGTTATTATTGTTTATTTTTAATTTTGTCAATTATACGCTATAACAGAATCAATTCATACATTCACCAATTAAAATTACACTGTTCACAAGTAACTTAGGCTGTAAAACATAACGTTACGACTCATTCTAACGGAACATAAGTTATAAATGTCAATGGAAATGAAACTGCGAAGGCTGTACGCTATTTTAATATAATGAAACTGAAGCCTTATTTCTTTAAGTACACTAATTATTTACTAATAATATTAAGGTGAACTTATATTAATTTATACAACAAAACTATATTAAATGGGAAAAATATGATACAGCTGCAGTTTAGTTAACCTAATTTCTGCGATCGAGATGATGAGATGATTTGATGAGATGATCTGACGATTGAGATGATTTGATTCTCGCTCGGAGAATAATGTTTGTCAAAGTCAAAGTCAAAATATTTTATTCAGAATAAAATTATTACAATTATTTACTGAACGTCATGAGTCTACCACCAGTTCGGAAAGAAGAAGCCTCTGACCTGAGAAGAACTGGCGAAAGAAACTCAGCGGGACTAATATTTTTTTTTAAAGAAATGGTTTTTTTTTTTCAAAGTATATTGGAATTGACAATAATTCTCAATAGGTAAGTTGAAATAGCCTGGAGGCGATCACATCATTCCCAAGGCGTACTGTCTTCTAGAAAATCGTTGATAGAATAATGTCCTTTAGTACACAAACGTTCTTTCACAATTTTTTTTAAATTTGGCAATAGAAGCTTTTTGAACGTTTTCTGGGAGCCTGTTGTATAAACGTATACATTGTCCATAAAAAGAATTACTGACTCGGCGTAAGCGAGTTACAGGCATTACAAGTTTATGTTTGATCCTAGTATTAATGCTATGCATGTCACAATTCCTGGGAAATTCGTGTATATTTTTATGGACATACATAACATTTTCGTACACATATTGAGAAGCAACAGTCAATATTTTTATTTCTTTAAATTTATCTCTTAATGATACTCTAGGACCTAAACTATAAATTGCACGAATAGCTCTTTTCTGCAGGACAAAAATAGTATTAACGGTAGCTGCATTTCCCCATAGTAAGATTCCATAGGACATAATACTATGAAAATAACTAAAATATACTAAGCGAGCTGTATCTACGTCAGTAAGAAGTCTAATTTTTTTTACCGCGAACGCTGCAGAGCTGAGCCTATTCGCTAACCCTTCAATATGGAGATCCCACTGCAATTTCGAATCTATAATTATACCCAGGAATTTAGTGGACTTTACCGGTTTTAACATTTCCCCTCCTAATTCTACACCATTATCAACAATTTTGACATTAGGTGTCGTGAATTTCATTAATTTTGTTTTTTTTTGTTATTTAATAGTAAATTATTCGCGTCAAACCAATAGACAACCTTTGAGAGAGCATCGTTTACATCGTCATACATAGGTAAATTACGTTTCACCTTAAAAATAAGTGAAGTGTCATCAGCGAACAATACTATCTCATGTTTGTCCTGTACAATAAATGGCAGATCATTTATGTAAGTAAGGAAGAGAAATGGGTCAAGAATAGAGCCTTGTGGAACCCCCATATCTAGAGGAGCCCCAGGAGATCTCTTGCCATTTACATCAACCCTCTGTATTCTATTACTCAAATAGGAATTCAGGAGGTTGAGTGCCTTATTTCTAATCCCATAATGATGCAGTTTCCTGATCAACTTCTCGTGATGCACACAATCAAAGGCCTTAGATAAGTCACAGAATATCCCAAGAGCATCCTGCGACCTCTCCCATGCCTCAAAAACATTTTTAATTTGCTCAACACTAGCATCTGCTGTGGAGCGACCTTTTGTAAAACCAAACTGATTCTTATGTAGTAGATTGTGTGCATTAAAATGCGATAACATTTGCCCGAGTATGATTTTTTCAAAAATTTTACTAAATGTTGGGAGTGCTGAAATTGGTCTAAAATTATTAGGGTCTAGCGTACTGCCTGATTTAAAAATAGGAATCACTTTACTGTGTTTTATTAGATCAGCAAACACACCATGTTCTATACAGACATTAAATATTGTAGCTAGATGAGGTGCAACAACATCAATTATGGAACTAACAACTTTTACAGATAAACCCCATAGATCAGCTGATTTCTTGACGTCCAGGCTTCTGAAGGCTACTATTATATCTTTGGGGTTTACAGGTTTAAATGTAAATATTACATTACATTTTTTAACGTTTTCCTTTAGCAAAAATTCGGCAATGCCTGGAGACGAATTAAGTGATTGCGTTGTTGAAAGGGGAATGTCAGTGAAAAAATTTTCAAACTCAGATGCAACTTCTCGGTCTGAGGTAACAAAATTATCATTGATATTTAACTTAAAATCGAAGCTGCGATCTGCGACTCTTCCACTTTCACAAGCAATTATGTTCCATGTCATTTTGATTTTATTATGCGCATTTATAATTTTGTCTTTGATATACAAGGATTTTGCCATGGAACATACTCTTCTAAACATTTGTATTTAGTTTTATGTATTCGTCTCAGTTTATATTGTCTTCATTAATTAGAAGAAATACTAAGTCATTACTGGCAACAATATTTGACTCTTAATTAAAGGAAGGACGGATAAACTTCCGAAAAGCGGATACCGAATTTCGTCATGAAATTTGGCACGGATATTCTATTTGACTATCTACGAGTCCCCTTAAAGGGATTTTTTGCGGCACGCAATATTTTTCGAAATATTGAATTTTTTAAGTACGCTGCTTAGCACACTCTATATAAGAAAGCGAGTCGATCAAAAGAAGAAGGAAAAAAAAAAAACCTAACCTAACCTATCCTAGAATGCGTAAATGCAATTCAAAGCGTTTTTAAAAAAAAGACCTAACAACCTAACCTAACCATTTAAAAAAAAATCTTAATCTTACCTAACCTTAAAAAAAACCCTAACTGCGTAATGAATTTCTCAGCCTTCAAAAAAAAAAAGTGGCGGAGTACGTAGTGAAACAATGGCCGATCATCTATGCGAGTTTTTATGGCGTCGTCGTGTTAAAAAATTGAACAAAAATCGCTTCAATGAATTATATATATATATATATATATATATATATATATATATATATATATATATGTGTGTGTGTGTATAAATAACGCCTGTAGTGTGTGTGTGTGTGTATGTAACGTGGCGATAAATATACATACAGATATATTATAAGCGTGCTAAGCAGCATACTCAAAAAATTCAATATTTCGAAAAATATTGCGAGTCGCCCAAAACCCTTTTAAGGGGACTCTTAGATAGTCAAATGTAATGTCTGTGCCAAGTTTTATGAGAAAATTTGATATCTACTTTTCGCTTTCTTATATAGAGCGTACTAAACAGCGTACTCAAAAAATTCAATATTTCGAAAAATATTGTGATACGCCAAAAATCCTTTTAAGGGGATGCTTAGATAGTCAAATGGAATGTCCGTGCCAAATTTCATGAGAAAATTCGGTATCTGCTTTTCGGAAGTACACCCGGAAGGACGAAGGCATAAGTGAAATATGTGTATGGATTGCGGGATTTCGGTATGTTTGATATTAATGTATATTAAAATAACCTCTTCAGTGCTAGGAGGAATATTACATAGTGACACAGTAAATAGTAATTATTACTTGTCTAAACTGAATTGAAACAGTCTGTAAACGTCTCACTGCTGGGCATAGGCCTCTGCTTCATATAAGAGAAAGGTAGGAGCTTAATCTAACACACTCTCCAATGCGGGTTGACCGATAATTTCTCTACGTTGAGTAACGATTTCTATCAGGCGTCTAAGGTAAAAATCAGGACCGATGCCTTTGCGTGCACTCTGAGGCATGGTAGGAAGAAACACAAGAACAGGAACAGTACACCTAGATCATCAACAAATATTTGTGTAAATACAAATATATACCCTAACAGGGTAACTCGCGATCGGCATTCAAGCGAGTACACGCACCACTACACCGGAACGGTTATCGATTAGGTATGTAGGTACTTGTCTATAAAAAATTAACAACATAATGTACATTCAAAACATTTTTAACCATACTTGGTTCCATTGCGTTCTTAGCTTATGTAATACATATTCAATGTTCAATAAAATAGTATAACTTTTTATGACGTTCAAGATGCGTTTTTTTAACATGGTTTTATTATATTTAAATATTTACTACACATATTAAAAGTGAATTAAGTGTCTAAATTTTTATCATTTCGGTATTTAACCGATAGTTTATAGATTCAAAAATATATTTCACTAGGTATCTCCTCCTCTATGAAAACTGTCCACCTATAGTAATTATAAAACTATTTGCCATGAAATGTCTTTTGACCAAAACAACAAAGCGTTTTAATAATTCATGTTTAAAATCACTGCGACGTTAATGATGTCACGATATTATTACGTTTTCAATTCCCGCTTCAAGTCTCGTACGTTCAGTCAAAACCGCACACACTCGATTCAACAACAATACGTATGAATGGTCAAGTACTCTAACGGTCTCGCCTCGGTCAAAGCTGGAGATTCTACATGTTCTGTTGTAACGGTGTATACGTTTTTGTTAAAACTCGCTTAGAAAGCTACGCCTTGTTGCGTTTGACACAATATAATAATAGAATGCGAGAAAATCAAAACGTATTTTAATTTCACTTATAACGTGTAATTCGAATATAGGTAAATAACTATCACATCTACAGTTGTATACGTGCTTTACCAATAATGTTAGAAAAAAAAAAGTTTACTAATGATTTTATATTTATTACACCGATGCAGTTAATATTATATTTTAACTGACTTCACAAAACGAAGAAGGTTCTCAATTCAACTGTATTTTTTTTAATATGTGTTACCTCGTAACTTTTTACTGGGTGTATAAGTTATACCCTAATTATACCGATTTCGATGATTTTTTTTTTTCAATATTCGAAAGCTGGTGCTTATCACTAGCTTGGTGTTAAATTTGACCGTGACCTGATGAATGGTTTTTGAGTTATCCCTAAAAATGCGTTAATGTTCTGATGTTCTCATTTTTTGAAGTCGATTAAAAACAGTGTGATCTACATTTCTATTATTAACATTTTAACTAAAACATTACCCTAATTATCAAATACAAATACAAACTTATTTTCGAAAACTTATTCCTCGACATATAATAGCGGTGTATTGTATAATCAAAGACGAAGCAAAAAACAACACCGACAGTGATCAACACTCGATTTCGACAAAGAGATTCAACGACGCACAATCCACCGGGAAAGGGAAGCGAGAGCGTTTGGTCTCCATTTATCAATTGTAGAAAATGGAGGAACACAATGGAGTGTAACTATAAAGATTGAATACGTGTAATAATTCCAAAATTAATTTTTACTTCCATTTTGTAATATGTATAAAAGTATAAAGTAAAAATGACTTTATAATCTATTATATATATATATATATATATATATATATATATATATATATATATATATATATATATATAAATTGCGAATTTTGGCATTTATTTAGAATTAATAAAGAAATACCAGGACTGTTGTTGCATTACATTAGATTATTATTATGTCTCGTATCCTAGTAGCGACACAAAGTTTATTAGTCATTGTGTGATATACCAAAATAATCTCGTCATAATTAATAGCAGGCCCTCACAATGAATGAAAGACGTTCTACGATGAATAGAAGTGAGTCATTATTTCCAAACAGTCTTCGAAAACATTTACAAGACAATAGTGATGCCGCGTCGAAACGAGTCATAACAATAAATTGTGGTACTATCCAGAAGCAAAATGATGGACGAAACGTGACCTTTAAACTTCCGCGTCACGAGAAGAAAGTAACGAAAGTGTAGATAGAATTCTTGATTTTTTCGATGAACGATCAACAATAATAAACGTTTATGATAGGTTTGACTGATTTCTCTGCATTAAACGATGATTGGTAAGTCCATAATGATACTGAAGGTTATAATGACGTTGCAAATGTATTTGTACTTATGATTTCTAGAAGTATTCATATGAGAAATGAAATTAAAAGACAAAAAAGAGGAAAACCAGTAGTAATATGTGTAATTAATGTGATTAAATTAAAAATACACATTACAAAATTCCAGAGGAAACAAAAGTAACTGCCATTGCTTATTAAATTTTAATATTATTTATTTACTAGAAGCTGTTGCTTCAAATCGACCTATAAGAGAAATTTTAGAATGATCTGATTTATTTCAATGACAAAAATTATAAAGTTTAAGTGATAGCATTACATCTTAAGTAAAAATATAATAGAGACACCAAAAGCTTATAAAATTACCAAGTTTTCGCATAAAAAATAATGTTACCCGGAAACTTGTAAAAGTTAAATGAGGTTCATTATTTCATAGCCATTACATTTTTTATTCGAAAATCTACAAACGTTTAGAGCGGGACACTCTGTTCTAACACGAAAGTTAAACGTTACGTAAATAATACGGGGAACGAAGATTAAGGCATAGTACATTAAAACATATTTCTTAGACGATTACTGTAGATAAATATTGCTTCATTTAGTTGATCATTGTCGATCTTGGGCCTATATCCCTAATGTTCGGAGATGGTTTACTGGAATGGGTCACTAATGGGGTTTCGGAGTCAATATTTCAATAGAACGGTCTCGTGGCTTGCCCGTAATGTCTGTAATTGGTCCCTAAACATCTACATACTACGACGAAAATGTCAAGCGTTACAACGCAAAGTTATAGACCAAATTACAGATTGAATTAATGAGATATTGTGCCAACTTTTTAAGCACAGTGTGTTTTGTTTTATGTATATATTGTATTGTTTATGTAAGTAATGTAACTAGTTATATACAATTACGTATCATTAACAGAATAAAATATGTGATTTTTTTTTTTGTTTTTTTAATGTAATTATGAATTTAACAGGTGACATTATGACGGTTTTGTGAATCAAAATGGTATGTTATAATATGATTTATTTATCTAAATAGTTACACAATCAATCTATCAACAAAATGTAGAAACTAACACAGTTAACATTCGAAGTAATACACGTCTTTTAATTTGTTAATAACATTGACTATATATTAATAATAATAATAATAATGGCCGTGTGGTTCCCGGCAGAGCAGAATAGGACCAACCCATCCTCCGCCTAGGGTGTCGTAAAAGGCGACTAAAGGCAATCAAAGCTGCATAACACCAACGCAGCCTCCTCGGAGAGTTTGGAGTGCCTCTGCGGGTGAGTAATTCAGCACTCCAAACATATGGATGATGGAGACAAAGAAAGGAAAGCGCATAGGGCCGCTGCCTGGGGGACGCCAGGGCGCGTCTGGAGCTGGCGCTGGACGTGGCAGCATGCGGGCCGCCAGCAACCCCCGCCGACCGGCACCACCACCTAGCCGGTCGGCGTATCCACCATCCCCACCAGTTGGCTTGGCGCCGACATAGTCTCAAGGGACTCAGCATTCGGCGCCCGCCGCTGGTGGAGTGCGCCGCATGAGATGGACTCTTTCAATGAATGAAAATGTCATGCGAGCGTATTTTAGGGCCGTAGGGGGGGGAACCGGTCGGACTGGCTACCGAGCAGTAATGCACCGCGAGTTCCTGCTGCTCGAGCCAAATATTACTGTCACGGAGCAAAACCTGGCAGATAGAGCTCGGTACATCCAACGAAAGGGCGTATTCAACGCTGCCGAGCTCGAACGATTACGACGTGAGGCTGCTCCTGAAGTAGAACCCGTGTCTACAGAGCATAACGCAGTTGTAACGCAACAGGAAAGCGTTCGTAGCGAAGTGCCTGTAGATGCGATCGCTGAAGGAGCAGTCTCCCAAAAAGTAGAGCAGATGAGAGGGATTTTGGAGGAGGCGATTTCTGAGATCCGGAGCACTCCTCTAGAACAGAGACCACGACTCTCCCGACTTCCCCTTAATGCTGCGACGCGGGGTGCAATTGAGGCAGCTAACAGGCTGCTACCTCCATATTTGGATGGCAGTCTGGGCTTGGATGATACGGGTTCTATTCTCTTCGGTGCAGCTCTAGCGGTACACCGCTTCATCGGAGCAAAAACCCAGGAGCCTGGACGCACTACTAATAAGAGTAGTGACGTACCAGCCTGGAAGAAGAGAATAGAACGCCGTATCAGCTTGGCCAGGGCCCTCATTGGCAGACTGCAAAGCTTCAGGTCGGGCAACACTAGGCCAAGGATTGTGCGCTCCGTTAGAATAGCTTTCAACGGGCTAGGTGTCAGACTAGACCAGCCTGATATAGCTGAGAAACTGACGGAGCGCATCGACGGCCTGAAGCAGAGAATCGCGGCATGGGGGAAGCGTATTCGTAGGTACTCTGAGAGAGTTGAGCGCTTCCGACAAAATCGCCTCTTTCTGAGTGATCAGAAGAGGTTCTACAGGAAGTTGGAGAACCCGACGCCATGCTCTACTTCCCAAAAACCAAATACGGCTGACCTCGTCGCCTTTTGGCGAAATATATGGTCACGGGAGGTGGAGCATGAGGAGGGCCCTTGGATTGCGGCGGTTCAGGAAGCATGTGCTAGAATCGAACCGATGAACCCGATCACCATCTCTTCGGAGAACGTAGCTGATGCGGTCCGGCGGGCACCGAACTGGAAGAGCCCGGGGGCCGACGGCCTGCATCACTATTGGCTGAAAGGGTTCTCGGTATGCCATGCGACCTTGGCTCGACAATACCAAGAGGCGATAGAGCGGAAAACGCTTCCGAACCTCTTCACTACTGGGATCACTCACCTAGCTCCTAAGTCCACCAACACCGCGGATCCTACTAACTACCGCCCCATAACGTGTCTGACTTCCATCTTCAAGACACTGACATCCGTTCTGAGCTGCAAGATCTCTCGTCATATTGACGAATTTAACATCTTGTCTGCAGCTCAGAACGGATGCCGTGGAGGCGGCCGCGGCACAAAGGAGCTCCTTATCATTGACTCTGTTGCGGGCCAGCTTGTCAAACGCAACCGTCGGAACTTCTCTGCTGCCTGGATCGACTACAAGAAGGCATTCGACTCGGTGCCTCATTCATGGCTTCTGAGGGTCCTCGAGCTGTACAAGATCGACAGTGCAGTTCGAGACTTCCTCGAAGTATGCATGGGGCAATGGAGTACGATCCTTTGTCTCCAGGGCGAGAGACTGACGGCGGGTGTCGATGACCGTATCCGGATACGAAGGGGTATTTTCCAGGGTGATTGTCTGAGCCCACTTTGGTTTTGCTTGTCCTTGAACCCTTTAAGCACTCTGCTGGAGCGTTCGGGGACAGGCTTTCAGTTTCGGAGAGGAGGTACTAAAGTCTCTCACCTTCTCTACATGGATGACCTCAAGCTGCTGGCACCTAATCCTGCACGCCTTATGGAGTTGCTGAAAATCACTACTGAGTTCAGCGGCTCCATCAGGATGCAGCTTGGAGTGGACAAGTGTGCGGTCGTACATGTAGACAGGGGACAGGTGACGCAATCGGCTGAAATTAGCCTAGAGCTTTCGAACTTCAAGACCCTTTCCGAAGCTGAATCTTACCGGTATCTGGGCATGTCACAATGCATAGGGGTGCAGGAGGTGGATATGAAACAGGCGGTTTGCGAGGTCTTTTTTGGACGGCTGACAAAAGTTCTTCGGAGCTACTTGTCGGGCGCCAACAAGGTCCGAGCTTATAACGGCTGGGTCATGCCCACTCTCTTGTACACATTTGGCGTGCTCATATGGACTCAGACCGAACTCGACGCCCTGGACAGAAGAGTCCGCACGACTATGACTTACCATCGCATGCATCACCCGAAATCGTCGGTCATGAGACTGTACATCCCACGGAAGTGTGGTGGCCGAGGCCTATTAAGCGCCAAGTCCATGCATAACCGTGAGGTGTGCAGCCTCAGGGCCTACTTTGAGACGAGGAGGGAGAGCGCTATGCATGGTGAAGTTATAGTATGTGACAAAGGTCTCACCCCGTTATCCCTGGCCAAAGAGGAATGGCGAAGACCGGTTGTACTTAGCACCTCTAACCGGGAGACCGTATGGATGGAGAAGGAGCTGCATGGACGGTTTTACAAGGCGCTCCACGCACCTCACGTGGATGTTAAGGCCTCCGTGCAGTGGCTGCGATTCGGGGACCTCTTTGGGGAAACCGAAGGTTTTGTCTGTGCAATACAGGATCAGGTGGTTAAGACGAACAACTACCGGAAGCACATTCTGAAGGATGGCACTCCCGACTTCTGTCGAGCTTGTCGTCATCCCGGCGAGTCACTCAGACATGTGCTTACGGGGTGTTCAGCGCTTGCCAACACTGAGTACTTGCACAGACATAATCAAGTGGCCAAAATTCTTCATCAAGAGCTTGCTCTAATGTATTGTCTTCTGGAACAGAGAGTGCCGTACTACCAGTACACACCGGCGCCAGTACTCGAACGCGACGGAGTCCGGCTCTACTGGGACCGGCCTATCGCCACGGACAGGACGATACTGGCGAACAAGCCTGATATCGTGGTGATGGATAGGGCACAGTCGAGGGTGTTTTTAGTGGACATTACCATCCCGCATGACGAGAACCTCGTGAAAGCCGAAACAGAGAAAAAACGTAAATATCTGGATCTGGCGCACGAGATTGTCGACATGTGGGGTGTTGATTCCACTGAAATCATCCCTATCGTTATATCTGCCAACGGTTTGATCCCGGTTAGCCTCGCTCACCATCTGAGGCAGCTGGGTATCCGTGACGGTTCGCTCGCAGCCAGGATGCAGAAGGCGGTATTACTCGACTCGGCTAGGATTGTCCGCCGATTTCTCAGCCTACAGCCCTAACCCCCGGCCGTTTGACCTCCCTGCCGGGGCGTAATCCTCCACCCGCTTATATTTATCTAAGTAAGTTTATGTAAATTTATTATACTCCTTATATAAGTATTGTATTATATTTATTTATATGTGTATATGTATATCTTGAACGGGTGGAGTGTAGCAATTAAAAAATAATAATAATAATATAATAATATTAACCAACAATCACACCACGTTAACCTAGCCCCGTGCTAAGTTCGTAAGAACTTGTGTTACAGGTACTAGGAACGGAAATAAATTTAAGATATAAATACATATATACATAAATACACATCCATGACCCGGTGCAGACATCTATATTCGTCATACAGATTAGCTGCACCTGGCGGGATTCGAACCTGCGACCGCTGCGTAAAGTGTCCAGTTGCCTGACCACTCGACCAGCCGGCCGTCATATATTATAGCGTAATTAGTTTTTTTTTTTCTTTTTCTACGAACTTTTTAACTTACTCTGTAAACATGAATCAGTAGAATTTCACTAATTTTAAGTGACCATTAACTTTTTATCAAAGTGAGAATCGTACCACGCAGAATTAGTTACCATCATAATTATCATATCAGAGTCGACTGATTTGATCATTGAATTTATTACTAATTATTAGTGAATCTTCACTAAATTTTTATTGAAATTCACTGATATGCAGTGAATACAGCTTGACTAACGTCATTAATGAAAATTTTACAGATTCATATTTAAAGAGTATAAAACCTTATTCAATATTAAGAACGTATAAAAAAGGCTACAATGTTCATACATAAGTCAGACGGACTAACTGATTGACAACAAATATGTACTTATAAAACCGGTAACTAGAAGCAAAATGTTATGCACGTGAAAAAAGTCTATATATTCAAGATAATCGCAGTAAAAAGGTTATTGTTTTAAAACTCACTCCATAAGAGAAAAATAAATTCAAGTTTAAAAATGTTAGTGTTCTTATAGCTATAGCTCGTAGATTATTATTAAAAAATTAAAGGTCAGGTTAATGTCAATGAACAAGTAACTAGGCTTATAGGTTCAATCTGGATATAGATAAGGTCATAGAACCAGTCAGAGTATAATTAATCGAAGTTTAATATACGGCGCATCAAATATGTATAATTATGTGAGCTTAATCGATTGTAATTATTAAGCGATTTGGTTAATTTAAGTAATGAAACTTATGTTTGCATTAAGGGATGAGATGGGAGTTTTGAAGTTGTTGTACTTTACCATCAAGTTTGATTCTCTTGAGATGCTATTTCACAGGAAAACGAGTATATATCTAACACTTAAGGAAAGTATTCAAAACTTAGAAGGTTTATCAATATACCCTCGATAATATTATAAATCCTGAGTTATTGAACACAAATTTAAAAAAAATGGAAAACTACGTTAGTATAAAACTTATATTTAATTATTATTTAAGTTCTTCAAAAACCTAATTAGGTACAAAAACATACTCTCATTAACGAAATCTTTAATTGATAATAAGTTTTATACTTTTGTTTACTTAAAACTAATTCTTAACTAGAAATAAAGAACTTTATATTTCAACGTAGGTATAATTTAAATTTATTCATTGAGGAAATAAATAAACTTTATTGTTTTATTACTCTGAACGATATAATTAACAATCGTGTTAATTTGTTATTATTTTAAAATCACTTAATTTTAATATAATATGACACGAAAACTATTAAACGTCAAGCCGGTGAAATTAATTATATCCTTTTACAAAAATGAAGTGATTTCATTATGAATATAAATGTTATATGTTGTAGGTTTATTTTTATACCACATTAATTGCGAGATTTATTAACACTTTACACACACAACACTCACTATATTTGAGTAACTTTTGTTAATTTTTATAATTCCTTTATTATATATGACGACCCCGTTGGCGTAATGGTCACCATGCCGGACTGCCAACCAGAGGGTCCCGGGTTCGATTCCCGGCACGGCCAACATCTTTGTGATGAGCAAATTTGTTGGCTGTCGGTCTGAGTGTTCAATATGTATCGATATAAAGTATTTATGTATGTATATGTAGTATATCAATTGTGTTAGCACCCATAACACAAACTATAAATAGCTTAACATGGGGCTAACCACTAACCAGCCGTGTGTGAAATGTGTCCTAATATTTATTATTATTTATTATTATTAGTATTCAGTCCTGAAACTTTATAAGGCAATCCGTATTGAGATTTTTTACAACTTGGTTCATCTTATATTTATCATAAGTACAGACACGTACACACGTAGACTATCGTGTATATAATAATAGATAAATATTACCACTGTTAATAAAATATGCCCCCTACTATTGTCAAAAAGTTAATGTCATGTGAAGGGGACCCTAACGAAGGAAGGAAACGCTGTTATCGAGTAGGTATTTATAAATAGAAACTGAGATAAGCTTAAAATATATGCTTAAATATATTCTTCCTACTAGGTATATTAGATTTCGCTTTATATTAATACAAGAATTGAAGTGACACATACTTTTAAAAGAATTTTTAAATAAAATGAGTTGTCTCGTCAGTCTTACATACATCGGTTCAAGGTATGAGTCATCTATAAATATAATAAACATATGTGGCGTAATGTCTGACAGCTTGAGAAAGTCTTTTAAGCCCACTTAAGGAGACAAATAAAATTATCCATGATCCTCTGCTAAAGAAAATTACTAAAATATGAAAAAAAATTCAGGATATTTATAATAATCTATACTTTTGTAATCTAAGTGCGCAATCTTTCGCTCTTTGATATTGGTAGATATATACATATAGATATAAAAACAAAAGTAATTGGTTTCAAAACGGTCTAATCTACTAATTTTAAACATTCTTAATTCCGGAATTTTTTTATCTCTGTACCTATTTATGTTTGATATAGAAGTAGGTACGTTTTTTTGACAGTTATACGAGTACCTATGCGATTTAACTCAATTATCATTTATGCGAATCATTTTACATTTTAAGTAGACACCTGCGGTCTACATACTTACCTAGCTTTAAAAATAGTGCATTATTTATTAAGGCTTTTGACTGTTACACCTCGGACGCGGTTTCCCATGCATTGATATTCATAGTTTCGTTTCCGCTACTATGAGTCGTAGCGTGATGTTTTACAGCCTATGCTATTTTTAGATAATATAGCTTTTAATTGTAAAAAAAAATCATTGAAATCGGTATAGCAGTAATTACAAACAAAAATAAATCTTATTCGTAAATATTACCTACCGACTAAAGAAAATGCTGACTCTTCGCGACCTTACCTAAAACAAAACAAAAAATACATATTAGATAAAGTATAAGTAAAAATACAATATAAATACATTTATTTTTAATAAAAATATATATAATAGGCTACATAGAAAATATGTACAAACACTTTGTGCTTATTTTTCTTATTCTATACGCACACATTCAAAAATAACCAATAACCGTAAATGCTATTTACACACACATGCATTCACTCAAACAGTTTTATAGCTTTACTACTCTCAAGTTAATAGCAAATTCGATATCGAATACATAAAACTGCTACTTAATTTTTTTAATTTTTGTGTTAGCCATTTCAAATGCACGTTTCATTTTGAAACAGCTAAATAATCATAAAATTAAAATGCTCTGAGGTTTTATAAATAACTACATGTCTATTTAAGTGTAGTCGAAAATTATAAAACATTTTTCCTTTTTAAAATAGGTACTATTTATTTTTCTTTTAACGTTAATTATTACTGTCAAGAAAATGTCATCAAGTGAATGATTAATACATGTATTTATAGAGCGGTACATGACATTAATGTTAATGATTACCTTTCTGTATCTTTAATTCTATCTCTCTCTTAGAACGATATCTCAAGGCCTAACCTTTAGATTCAGACAATAATTCAACAAGAAAATTATAACTTCATAATAATTACTATAGATTTTGGTTACATTTATTGGTACATTGTCATTGAGTAGGTAGTAAGAAATAATACCTAAAATAATAACTGGATAATCGTTTAGATTTTACAAAGTTTTTAGTTTAAAAAAAAATATCACAAAATACACTCTCCACCTCATGATGGTGAGTTGTAACTGCCATCCATGGACAAAACATAACGAAAGTTGCTGCTGAGTCGCTGACCTTGAGTGAATAAATCATCGATTTTTTGCGCGTTATTTCGAGATAATTTTAAATAGCATTAATTATTTTTAAAATTTAATTAACACAATAATATACAAGTCTAAATTGATTTCCTAGTAACACAATATCGGTTTATAATATACGAAATGCGTTAAAAATATCGCAACGAAACGCTTCATACAACCGAGCGCATACAATACAAAACGTTTTGTTTCGCACAATATGTTTGGTAACAGCGATAAATGTTTGCAAAACACGTTGCAGCGGCTCATAGAGATTACCCTCACAAATGATCTCACATATAACCATTGTTTCAACTATTACGTTTCAGCTCCGACATACGATAAACATCAATAAAACTTACGAATGAAGTCAAAATATGAAAATGACTTATTTCATATTAATTGTGTAATTAACTAATTAATTATCTAGATCGTTCCAGCTGTGTTTTTAATGATTTATTTTAAAGTAGACTGTTAAATTCAGGGTCAGGCAGTGATGACTCATTGGACAGAACTCGTAGATATTAACCGAAAAATCACGAGTTCAAATCCGTATTAATACCGTTGTACCTATTCAAGAAAAAGGAAGAAGGACCACAATATGAGCACTTCCGCCAATCCGCAGCGTAGCACCGTGGCGAACTAAACAAAGAGTAACTTTCAGATAAGCAAATGTTTACACATACATAATATTATGTTCCGCATTGTTTTTTTTTTTTTAATCAATCCTTAGAGAACATCAAATACAAATTTTTTGATAAAAAATTAAATTTCTTTTTTAATGTGTTTTTAACACGAAGTCCCTAAGCTTTTTTATAGCAATAATTTATATTTAAAATATTTTAAAGTATGTTTTTATATTTTACAGAAATTTATTTTTTAAGTCAAATTTATCTGTGTCAAGTAAATCGATATCTTTTCTATCTAGCGCGTTGATTTGAAGCAAGAAAATTGCATTCGATATTATCACGTACGCAAAATAAGAGAAACTCGCAGAATCGAGTCTATACCGTATTTGCGAAAGAGTATTCTATATCTTACTTTAAGTTCGTGATTAAAAATATATTTTTATTTAAGCAAATATTTGCTTCTGGCCTTGATGTTTGTCCTAGTACATTGTCGTCCCGGTTGTTATCATAAACACCTGATAACTATATCGCTGCGCTTATTGGGGAAATAATTCACCAACCAACATTGGAGCAGCTAGGTCTCCAACTTCCTAAATTAATAAGAGGGCTTTGCTTAGCTAGACTAATTCAATTAGTTAAATTAATTAGTTTGTAGTCTTGATACCACCTGATAGCCAAATTGAAACTGATCATAATTATATGTATTTGTCACAGGAATTCACTTACGTCAAAGATAATTTCGTTAAGTAAATATTTGGTAGTACTACTGACTCGAATATAATGAAACTAAGTACGTAAAACATATAAAATTTACAAACAAATAAATTTATTCATACATATCTTTTAGTATTTGAACAATTTTTATACAAAAAGCGGGCATCGGCTACGTTGTAAAATATTTCTGTTTGATAAGAAAAGTATTGTTGTAAACGCGCTCGCCACACGATAACCGCCCGTGGAAGCACACGTCCTTTATTTATGGGACAAGCTCCATATTTTAGCAGTGCGGGTATAATATATTGTACGTGTACGCAACTTTTAATTTAAATAAAGAAGTTTATAGTTAATTGTTCCGCAAACAAGTTGTACGGCAGAAGGTTATTTATTTATCCGGTAAACTTTGTCATTCGTATGCACACAACAACACTTATGTTTGGTATAGGTTACGTTTATTGTTAGAATTATGTTTGAAAATATAATAATTAGTATTAACTGAAAATTTTTAAACATTAATGAATGCTAATTAATAATATACGTCAATTGAAAGAAATACAATTGACTATCAATTAGACAGTTCATAAGACAACTTCACGCATTTATAATTACAAACTTATGTTTAAACTGAGCAACGAAATTTCAATACAATATTGACTAAGAGAGGTTAGACAAAATGCTTTAATAATATTTGCCTAATTCATCAGTTACCAATTTAAAAAAATACTTAAAATTCCGAGACGTCACGTGACAGGATATTCCATACATTTTGAATTATTTCTAAACGAATTCGTCATTTCGTCTTTTTTCAATTACAGACAATATTTTACTTCATTACCGACCATAATATTGATATTTTCTTCTTACTAGGTAATTATTATTATTTTTGTTATTAATGTACTGTACACCACCTATACCATCCATATCATATATAGGTACAACTTCCTCTACCCTAAGGTTGCCTGGAAAAGATCGCTCAAAGCGATAAGGCCGCCTTTTGTACTTATTTCCTTTTTTTTTGTACAACTGCTTATTAAGATTATTATTATTATTATTCAAAAAAGTGAAAGAGGATCTCCATTGAATTCTGGCTTGATTCCTCCCGGTTATGAATCACTTCTTCATAGTATTATACATAGCATCTCGGCTGCATTATATAACCGTATGTATTAGACAAAAGTTCAAGAATGGAATTATATATATTATACAGATTATGCCATATTCTATTTAATCTATGTAGGATTCGCTTTATATGAATTATTTATTAAATATATAAATTATATATTTGATATGCTTATATATAATGTACAAATAACTATTTATCACAGGTTCGTATTATATAAAGTGACTCGTTGGTATAAACATGAAAGGAATAGAATAACTAAGAATAATATTTTTACAAATATATTTTTGAATATAAAAAATATCATATATTCAAAATGTTCTTTATTCAGGATCTGTCGTCATCATAAAATATAAAAACTATTTTTTAAATGAAAGGTGCTTTTAAAAATAACTACAAATAGGTAGTTTCTTTTATTAAATAAATTATTTATACTAAACTAAAGGTTAAATAAGTATACTAAATATATCAGACCACTATTATAAGCAAAAAATAACTTAAAAAATATTAATTAAGCCCTTGGCCTTTTCCAATTTTATATATTTACTAAAATAACAAGGAAGTAACGTTCCAAAAGACCTTGAAAGAAAAAAAGTTATTTATGAAAAGTTTGATTATTTTTTTTTTTGAATTCTTTTTCTTGCATTTATTTACTAATATTTATTTACAATTACTTTTGAGAAAAGATCGTGTGAAGTATTTCTTTAACACATGAATAATAAAAAAAGTCGACAAGTGCGAGTCGGACTCGCAGATTTTAAATCATTTATTTATTCATTTAATAATAATATAACAAAATGGATATAAATATAGGTACTGCTTAATATAATATCAATTGTTGTGCAACAAAGGCAATGAAGTTTTAAAGCACGCACTAGGATACCCTGTGTCGCGTACCTACCTTTCATACGATCCTCGTAAAATATATTGATCGATTGATTGATTCAGCCTGTTGATGTAAATGTATTTAAACCTTTGAAGGTGGAATGAAAAAATCCACTAATAAATCAGCCATTTGGATGTCTAATGCTGAACGTACGTATATTTAATCCTCTCTTAATTATTTAGGTAGGTGCATACTATCGTGTAATACTTTACAGGAAATCATTCCTAAAATCGTTATTTAAATAAAAAAAAGATTAAAAAATACCTACAGAATTGCCATAAGAATCACGTTACCGGTATAAAAGTAAAAGATCGAAGTATTAGATAGATATTGTGTAAGTTTTATTTTATGGACGAATGAAAAACCGGCGGACTCTTAGTAAGTCCCGTTGCCGATTCTTGAATGCAGAATTTGGTGCAGATGTAGCGCAAGAACATCTAGTGAAATTATCAAAAGAATTCAATTTATTATACATAATAAATCATTTTAAATCACTTCAAATGTATATCTTATCGCGATTTTTATATTACCAACGTTTCGACGAAACTGTATACGCTATTATCACAAGTTGATTAACGTACCGCGCGTCTTTAGCGAGAACAAGAATTTTGCTCATTACTCTCAATTTATTTTTATTTAATGTTATTACAATGTTAAAAACACACAATGACGCTGACGTATAATATCTAGAAGCACTTCGATTTCTACTTTCCATTAAAATTTAACGTCACTACAACTCCTAACGCATTAACAAGATTGGATCGCTCTTCCAACTGATATTAATTACTCCGGATCTATATTTTATTCTTATACTCAATTTTTTTTAATAATAATGAAATTGCATGCACCTAGATGCATAAGTTAAAACCTGCAGATAACATTAACTAAACATAGTTTTGTGACGGTGATACATTTGTGACTTGGAAGTATTTGCTGCCAACCGTTCTGGCGTAGTGGTGCTAGTAGTCGCCTGGACGCCGCGGTCACTAGTTCAATTCTCGAGGTAGATAGTGGTATTTGTGCAAATATTTGTTTCTGTTATGGCTGTATGAGTCTCTCCGCCTTGCCTCAGAGAGCTCGTTAGGCCGTCGCTCCCAGTTGTTATCACGGACACCTTATAACGATTGTTACTCATGGTAGAGAAATTGAAATGCATCCATGAGAGGAGCGGTGTGGTGAATTAAGCTCCAACCCTTCCCCTACATGAAAAAAGGCTTTTGCCCAGCAGTGGGACGTTTACAGGCTGATTCGGTTCAGTTCAGTATAAACTAGTAATAAATACATAAATATAGTAGAGCAAAAAATTAAATTACAGTTTTAAAAAATAAAACTACGTAACACTGTATATATAGAACAAAACTAATAAAGCGTTTCTTTACACGTGTAAAATAAATACTATGCTTGTTTTAATTTTTATTTTTAGCTTATAAGTTTATAATAACGTCACCCCAGCTCTATTCAAAAAATGAACACTCAGAGAATCGTGTGATATTTTGCTCGTTCCTATCTATCAAGATTCACTTGAAAACTTCTTAGATTATGTGGATGTATTATTTTGGCAATGGAGTGTTTATTTACAGAAACATTATCTTAAAGCATGACACAATCTGAACGACATCTATTACTTCCGTACTAACGTAAGCACTAAACGTTAAATAGGCACGAACAACAATAATTTTTCCTCATATGACCATAGAAACAAACTTGTTAACACGATGCATACTACTTGTTAGCTTACTATGGATATCGTGTATTAATATAATTAATTATTATACATGATTGGTCGTTCCTTTGCATGCGGTATCCGGATACCAAGTATCCGGAACAATACAAGTATTTTTGCACAAAAATAATTAAATAAATAAATAAACGTCTCACCCTCAACGGCCCCCAGTAGGATGTGAATCCTGTGTCGGGGTCCAGAAATACACACAATACACGAGCACAAACGCCCAGACCACGACAAACATCAGTATGGCATATACAAATATTTGTCATGTGCGGGGATCGAGCCCGCGACCGCTACCGCATCAGCCAGTTGCTGTGACCACTGCGCCAACGCGTCGTCAAATTACCATAACTGTCAATTTTTTCGCATCGCCTATTAATAAAATTTTATACTTTTACAAATTAACGTTATACCTCCATATATAATTGTTCATACGCTAGATTTACGAATAATCACGTTTCATCACAGCAAGTTACAAATATTCACATTCACACAGATCTTAGTGTCTGAACTCTCTCACGGTCTAAGATCGCTGTGGCTGGGCATTTGAGCCTGCGGGTTAGTTCAAACTGATAAAGCCAATTCCCTACCAAAACAATAGCTTTACAAAGTACGACATCGCTCGATCGACATATTATATATCAACGGTGTATTTGTAGTGTAAGGATCAGTGTGCATATAAAGACCTATATTAAATTCAAATAGTACGTCTATTTCTCTATTCGAATAAAAATATTACGATCGCGAAAGTTTATATGTTGATATGTTATATAATATGGATCTTTCAAAACTGAAGAAGAAAGAAAGTGATGATACTCGATAATATGTTGACAGTCAAAGACTAATATTATCATGTAGCTTTATATTTAGGTATCTAAAAATATTCGACGGACCAGGACTTACACTGGTAAAATCTTGGGGCAAAAAATATTGAATATTTTTGACTGGCCCTTGGCGCAGTTAGCAGTAGCCCTGTTTTCTGCTCCAGGGTTGTGGGTTCGATTCCCGCCCCGAGTCTGGGTGTTATATGTATTTATTTATATATGTATTATTTATATGTATATTTATTTAAAAAAAAATGTATATCAGTCAACTGTTACCTAAAACACAGGCATTAAGTTGCCTACCTTAGGGACAGTAGACCGTGTGTGTATGTTTAAACATATTTATTTATTTATAATAGTAATTTGAATAATCCAGAAAGCGCAAAAAGCAAAAACACAGTCATTCAAAAACAAAAAAAAAATCATTACATATTTTCGAAAATCGTTGTTTATTATAAAAGTTCCAAGGAATTACTTTTCCCGTGAGGCTTAGTGATCTTACAGATCAGATCTTATTTAAGATATTTTAACAAAAACTTTTTTTGAGAAATAAAAACAGCATGAACAAAGTAATCACTTCGACATACTTCTTCAATTTACAGTCATTTCACAGTCATCATTTCAGTACGTGAATGTGTACATCGCTAAGTCGTTTTTTATAATAACACTTTCCTAAGCGTAATATTACCAAATAAAATCTTTTTAACAAATTACAATTTAATAACCATAAGTGAGTACCTAAAGTGAACGAAAATATTACTTTAGATAAACAACAGTATTCTACTATAACACTTCTGATTGCACGGTATTGCATAAACTTCCCAGAGGAGGGATAGCCTAATAAATGAAACCTGTACACTTGACCGAGAAATGGCCTCTGGTGACTTCCTCAAGTTTCACAGTCATCGCTGTATAGACATAGTTCCGATAATAGTATTAATACGTTATTTTTCTTCATTAACACAAGCTTTTAGTGGCCAATAAACCCACTTATATTTGCTTTGTTCACTTACCTGGTCATTTACTTGAATTTTATATTTTTACAGTAAAAATATTAAAAAGCAAATAGGTATTTCTCTATTTGATAATTTTAGTGAAACAGCAACAGCTATAATCTTAAATCACTTTTATTTACTCATAATCATTATAAAATATTATCGTATTTCTAGATACTTATTTACTTTCATATTTCATTATCAGACTAAAATTACATTTTCATTGAACCAACTTGGTAATATAAACTTTTTAATTTAAAATAATAATAATAATTATTAAATATTTTTAAATATTTTTATTTGTATTTTTTATAAATATATTTAAAAATGTAATTATAGGGAAAAATGTTGAATAAAAGAAAATAATTATTAAAATTACGCAACCCGGCACATAAGCATCACAGGTTTTCGTAGAAAACACAATAAAATTAAAAAGGATGTGGTCCAAAAACACACACTCCATATTTTAAATCAGTTAATAAACATAGGAAAACTCAAATGTTCAGATAAGTTTTTCATTTATATAAATTATTACTCAAATAATATTTCACAATTTATGTTCACAAATACATAAATAATCCTTGATACTGTTGACAGCAGCTGTCGAGGATTTTTTTTTTTTTCGTTTAAAAACCGACATTGCAATGTAAATGCTACTATAGGATCATCGACTGGTATCAGCACACGATAAAACACAAAACAATTAAATTACAACAGTGTGACGGTTGACTGATCGGTTAAACATTTATCCAGTTTCAAGTGCAAGTTCCAATTAAGTATTTCTTGGATGACCGGTTTACACTACGCCGTGTACAGACAAAGCGTTCCCAAGTATGCTTAAGTACATTTAAATAGGAGGGCGAATCTGCTATTACAATCGTATCGCAACAATAGATTTTATATTATAGTTTTAGTACTTTAGAGGATTAAATGTTGTCATTGTGATAAATTAGTAATTTACCATAATTACTGTCAAATGTTTGCCAATTATGCGCTGTAGTATCTTGCTCCAAAAACATAAACTGATGTGTCTGTCACAAAAAATAACAACTGCTGTCATGAAGATAAAAATTTCACAGGTACATCCCTCTCACCGGGAATAATTAAATAATAATAATAATCGATTCAAAAGAATTAGCGATAAAATCGCAAAAATGGACAGACTTGAGGAGAGGCGCCGGATGCCGTTGGATGAAGGCTGCTTGGAACCGGTCTCTCTGGAGGTCGGTGGGAGAGGCCAGTCGTCACCCAATGGCTGATATGATGATGATAATGATGATGGTGAGGAAATCGCGGGGTATTAGGACAGAAAAAGTGTTGAATCGTTCACTGTTGATAAGAACGCTCTATTTTTACCTACAGTACGCAGGTTATTCGAAACTGTTAATGTATGCGTGTTGAACGTAGCCTCACTACGCGTGTCATGAACCGTGCAGTTCGTACACAGCCTTACGCCACTTACAGACTAAGCGTTTAAAAACAGGTTTAAGAATATAAAAACGTCTGCTTTATACAAGATCGTGTACAGAATAAAAAGGTAATACTAGCATAAGACTTGATGAGTTTTATTATTACTTACATATTTTATTATAATCGTGTAGATAAAGATCCATTTCGCTTTAATTATAATTTTATTATTTTTATTGCTAGAGTATATTATGTAGTTGTGTATACCTAGATTAGAAATGAATTTTTTGTTAAGAATTAGAAATGTGATTTTTTTTATTATTTATTAACATTTTAAATAGATTAGCAATAGAAGGAAGTCAAAGGAACTCAATTTCACCATTATGAATGTTTTTGTTTTCCATAAATTCGTAGATACGTCAATTTTTTTTATGCATAAACATTTATTGAGTTAAGTGTTTTTAACACGATCCTGATAGGTCAAAGTTCGTGGTGAACTTTATATGATGTAGAAGTCCTTTAAAAATAACATGATAAATGAAAATCGAGATCGTTATTTTTATAACAATCTTTAAACTGTTAACAATTTAATATTTAAAAATCTTCAATAATAAATCACAATATAAACATATTGCGGTGATATCTAATATATTGATTTTATACATAAGGTATTTTAATGTCCAGTGTAAAAGAGCATTCGATATAATCTTCTGTAATGAGTAGGTACTTATGTATCTCGAAACGAAGGCCAATCACAAATAAGGCAGTGCAGGCGCCGGCCGTTGAATGTGTTATTGATTTTTGTTTATTTTAGAACTAGCAAAGTGTGGATTAATTTACAAGCAGAGCTGGATTTACACAAGGGGCAATCGGGGAGAAAGTCCAGGGCGGCAAAAAGCGTGAAAAAAAGAACATAGTGTACCTATCGATATATGTATATCGGAGAAAATATATCGATTGTAATCTACGCACACTCTTAAAAAAATGGTCATCGATTGTACCTATACATATATTTCGGACGAAATATACTACGCATTGATACTAGATGATTCGATAATATCGGATTGAAGCAATATATCGCATGCATATATCGATATTAAATTTTCTGCTGTAAATGAGTCACTTTATTTATTAACAAATTGTATATCAATACAGCATTTTCTTTAGTGCCCAAGGACGGCGCTAAGGTTAAATCCGGCCCTGTTTACACGACTGCAAAAAGTATTTTTATAACGAACATTTATTCGTTGTTTATTTTTTTATAGAATGCTATTTTAATCCTGGTACTAGGTTCAATGGAACTTTACTACTTTTTATTTGATACTGCGTTCTACACTAGCATTGAACCCGTTGCAAAATGCCATGCATAAAACTTTATGAGCACTAACATGACTCCGATATATACATGTTATAATAGTAACAATACAAAAAAAATAGTTAATCGATTTTTATTTCATAAATAAATAAACGCCTCATTCTCAACGACCGCCAGTAGGATGAGAATACTGTGCCGGAGGTCCGTTAACACACAACATTTTTTTTTTTTTTTTTTTTTTTATACCACGACGGTGGCAATCAAGCATACGGCCCGCCTGATGGTAAGCGGTTACCGTAGCCTATGGACGCCTGCAACACCAGGGGCATCACATCACACAACATAAACACAAACGCCCAAAACTAAGACAAACATTTGTATAACCTAAACAAAAAATTGTAAATCCAACATTGTCTTGTACGGGTATCGAACTCGCGACCGTTAGCGCATCAGCCCCTTACTGTCATCACTGCACCAACGCGTCGTCCAAGACGTTACACTATTTCATAAACGTCGAGACATCAAAGTGAACAGAAATCTTTTTGATCATTGAATATTTTGTTTACTTTCGTTGTCAATACCTACCTATCTTACCCTATCTGTATGTTTAAATACCTACCATATAACATTTTTAACATAAGCACCTCACAAAATTTGTCACGATTCTAAAAACGAATTTTAGAGAATATATCGAAAACTGTCTTAAGATACGTGTTTAGGTAGCTACAAATATACATATAATATTACCTATATTGTTTATGAAGCCGCAATACTCGCGAGTTATTACGCTCGGCCTTCGCTTTGCTGTTAACCTTAATACTATTTGCAAAAACAAAAAAAAAAAACAAAAAAAATAACATTAATATATTGCTGTAATTAAAACATTGTTTATTTTTACCAAATTAGAGGATCAGAGAAACTTCTGAGGAACACTTCAAGTTTTATCAAAGTACGGGTATAATATAACCCTGTGACTTGAGTGCTGTTCCTTAATATTTCTCTTCAACTTTCCTTTCTACAAAACACAACATTCTTTGACAATCCTCTGAATATTTCGTACCTAGTTGCTTATCTTGTTTTATTACCACCTAAAAATGAATCTTTTAACGAAAATTCTCTTATCTTGTTGACGTTGACGACAAATGAATGAGAAAAGCTGTGTTATTTTTTTAATACGTATTTCACTTCATTTATTATTGCCGTAATGGAAAACGCTATTCATTTAAAGATTATACGAGATTTTTTTATTAGAAACTTCTGACTACATATACCTAATAAATGTTTCCTTATCATTTATTACGTTATTTTATTGGAATGCACAATAATAAAAACATAGTAAGCATACGCTATTTAACGTAATATACCTACTGCTCTTGTACTTTTAAGAAAATATAAAATTTAAATACAATTATCTTTAAACACGCGTAAAAGTTAGAAGTCCGTATTCAATTTTTATTGTTTTATATCTAACTATTCTACTCCTAGGAGTTTGAAAGTTATCATAAATTACAACCAATCTGATTTATTAATAATACACACAAGTGAAACCGCGTAGGACATCATTCGTAATGAACTGTATTGAACTGAACTGAAACAGCCTGTAAGCGACCCACTACTGGGCAAAAGCCTCTTCTCCATCTAGGAGGGTTGGAGCTTAATCCACGACGAAACTCCACTGCGGGTTGGCAGATAGTATCATCATCACCATCTCTACCACTCATCCCTACCATGAGTAATTATGAGAACAACCGGGTTCGACGGCTTAACGTGCTCTCCGAGGCACGATGGGAAAACCCACAACGATATACACCGAGACCAGAAACAAATAATTGCCCAAATACAAATATCTGCCCCGAGCGGGAATCGAACTCGCGACCGCCGACGTTGAGGCGATTCCTCGCACCACTATACCAGAATGGACATTAGTAATGAACAAATAATTAATTAACAGGGAATTTTCAATTTATTAACAACCCCATTATGAAATGGGACTGTTAATAAATTCGTAAATGAATAATCAAACAGACTGTTTACACTAAAAATACCCAGTTATAATTGTTGCTAGCGAAAACTCTCACATGTTTCGAACTCGAATAGCGCTCTAGTTAATATAGTAATTAAAACAGAATATTTGAACGAATTCTTAAATACATTTGAAAGCTAAGCAGTGATCTAGTACAATTATATTTTAACAAGTTTCAGCATATCGTAGATTTAAATAGATTTTTAAAACTGAACAGAAAAAAAAAATGTCGGTGACAGCGACCGTTACTCTTCGTGGGGAAAATTATCATCGAACTAGCAGTAGGACAACGCGGCGGATTAAACTCCAAACATTCTACGACATATATTTGAAGCCTTTGCGCCCATCAATGGAACATTCGCAACCTATTTCATTTCAGTTGGTACCTGTATTCGCCATATAATTATGCAGTTTTATTGTTATTTGACAAAAAATCACCAAGGTCTAAACTTTCCATCGAATAAACACTTTCACAAAACGTTACAAAATGTAAAAATACCCGCATATTTAATATGCGAATTTTATGTTTTACAATTATAGTCCTTAAACGGTTGGTATTAAAAGTTGTGTCAATACTATATCACACGCGTATGGGCAATTTCCCTTTCGCTATGCCTAGATCAATCTACTGCGGAAGTTAACAACTAATGATCGCGAGTGACTATTATAGTTCAACAGTAACTGTTTGTTCTGTTCCGATAACTTTTAAGACTATTTTTATTTTATGAAAATCATTTCGTTCCATACGTATTATAAAATAACTTTCGGAATTTTATTCATCAGCTAGCCGCTATCTGCGACTTAGTCCACGTGTGATCTAGTTAACATGATTGTTATTAATTATTTAGCGCGGATTCACTATTATTTTTTCTAAAATAAAATTGTAACAAAACAAAAAGCCGACTTCAACAGACGTGATGTATATTGTGTGACTGTGTAAACAATGCATATACATGTGATTGCAATAAACACGACAGATTTTTCTGTAATTTAATGAAGAGAACGGAACTCTAACTCGCATGTCTCCGAAGATCTTCAACAGAACATCACCAAACTAAAAAAAGGACCACGGAATGCTCTTCCATACCATCCTATACAGTTTTTAATTGTTCACTGTACATCGACAAGTCATGAGAACATCAAGAATCATCATCAACGTAGTCGAAGTAAATTAAATACGCATTATTAGGGATAACTAAAAAATTACTGTTCAGATCTCGCTCATATTTAAATGGAATCATGACAAACATCAGCTTCGAATATAAACAGAATCATCAAAATCGGTACACCCAGTAAAAAGTTATGAGGTAAAACACATAAAAAACAAAAAATAAAGACGAATTGAGAACCTCCACTTTTTTTGAAGTCGGTTAATAAAAGTAGCTAAGTTACAACCTATACAACTGACCATCTTCGATATATTGCTAGCAAAATCGGACCAAAAAAACAAAATAGCAATTATTTTATACCAATTATCAACTTTGTTCAAGTTTCAGTAATTATATTTTTTTCCTACCGATCCGTTTCTTGTAATGCACCTACAAATTTTATACATGCACTTTACGAACATACTTTTTTTATAACCCCTTTTGCATATTTTAAGTCTAGAACTAGTGTGTCTCTTGTCAGTTCAAATTGTATTCAAATACATACCTAGGTTAAAAACAAAAAAAAAATTGTAAGAAATTATTTTACAACGTTATTCCATGTTAGAAAATATTGTAAAATACACTGAACTAATCAGCCTGTAAACGTCCCACTACTGGGCAAAGACCTCTTCTCCATATATGTAGAAGTGTTGGAGCCGAAAAATTTATTAAATTTAAAATTGCGTTTTTTTTTTTTTAAAGAATAATGTAAAATACATTATTCTTATAATAAAAACGCTCTTATAAAAAGTAATATACTTTATATTGTTTAATAAACAATTGTGCAAATATTTAATATTTAACATAATTATATTTATGTCACATTATTAACATAATATATTATTATATATCACATTGATATAAATAAGTGTACACAAATTATTAACAATTTGGAATTCAAATGTATTAATAATTTAGCTGATTATTTACTTTATTAATAACAATCGTAAATAGAATGACAATTATCAGAAATTCAAAATAACATCCGCGCCTGTTTCAACTTTATCAGTGTTAATGACAAATGCCGGAAAACGTCATTTATACCTTATCAACGGAATTATAGTTCAACGGGAAAAAAGTTCAAGAGTGACGTTCGACAACAATACTTACTATGGTATCATTATTTACATCAGATTATATTATACTCGTATTCGACAATCGAGCGTTTATCGTTAAGCCTCACATTAAAAAAACTCTCGAAATTCGATTCGTACAATAAAGGTGATAAAAATGTCATATTACTTTAATTACCAGTTATTATTAATAATTAATTAAAGCTACTCAGTATGAAAAACATAAAAGAAAACAATTTTATTTTGCATGAAGCTCAAAAATAGAATATTGAATGTACACACCGAGACACAAAGCCAAATGTTGCTAATTCGCATGACTCGTATGACACAACAACGCTTCAAGCCGAATAATAAAAAATAAGTGGAACAAATAAGTGGCACCATTTTACTTAAACGTGTTTGCACTACAAAAATTTAATAAGCTCATTATCCAGAGCGTTCCCACGTCCGTCGTTCCGGACGTCTCGGAAATGTTTGAAATAATTACCCACTACAGACATAAGAGGTTATGTCATATACATATACCTAATTCATATAATAATTGGACTCATCACAGCACCTTCATTTCAACATCACTGAAAAAGGTTCACCCAGTTGCTAGTGTAATTAAAGTTTATGACACTGCTATAGATAATGTTGTAAACCGCAATCACGGTGTGAGATTTCTAATTTAAAAAAAAAGAGAGTAGCAGGACTTTAATTAGAAAATACAGCAATAACATTAGTATTTTACCGTAAAGGTCTGCAAATGTTTCACTATTAGGCAGAAATCTCTTATAAGAAAAAGCATTTCAGTTTCATCCCCCACGGCGCTGTACTTCAGACTGGTGGATAATCGTAAAGCAAGTGCTTTAGAATATCTATTGAGACAAGCAGAATTCCTCTACTCGCTGTTTTTTGTGGCCACTAAGCCACAATAAACAATTTTACTTGATATTAAATAAAGATTAAAAAGCTATTCCACCTGAATTACTGTTACGAAAATAGATTTAGCCATTACAGTGAATGAATCCTCGATGTATTTTGCAAACAAAACAAAACCATAAATACGTAACTAATTCATGCGGTGACAGAAGACAACTCGTCACGGGGCATTAAACTTTTGTTCGTTGTACTGCAATGCAGATTTGTGACATGTGTGGAGTGTGTGATCCAATCAGAGGGCACCAATTACGCACAAGCCATTGAAAGTTTTGTGAAATACTACGAGTACGTTCAATTTCTAAATTGTTTGTTCGTACCGTCGAAAACCGCGATTCCGTTCGCGTTTGCTATCACTTTAATAAAACCTATAAAATATATACGCCAGCTTAAAATAAGCCATATGTCCAAATGTGTAAGTGTTATGATGTAACTCAGTGGCGGTACCTTCATACAAGCCAAAAAGCCGGGCTTGCCCTGCTTCAAATTCCGTATCGACCGAAAACATTGACTTTCATATTTAAATTTAAGACTGAAGAGTGAAGAGTTGTAAAATTTCATGGAATTTACTAATTGTCATGAAAACTATAAAAAAAATCGAATCATAAACAAAAAACGTATGTCGGGCTTGCCCTGTTCTCAAGTACTAGGCACGCCACTGATGTAACTATGTAATTTCTGAACGAACGCACCGATGGCCTTGAAATATTATCGGGATAATCTTTTCGGACTACGATATTTTACATTTGATAATGTTAAATTTTAACATTTTATTAAACAAATCTAACTTAAAATAAAATGAAAATTGTATGCACAAAGTAATAAAAGGAACCATGACACATCACAGACAAAGTTATATTTAAACATTTTTAAGCAGTACAAATGACTGTTTGAAAACAATGATCCAAGAAGCTTGACGGGATTTAATTATTCCAACACATAAATAGCTTCCATCTTGAACGCGTGCGTAAGAAAGGCTCTTAAGACGCATTGCATAGTATAATTAAACACCACGACAGGCTTAAAGGTAGATTTACGACGATTGTACAAACCGAGTCGGAGCCTACGGCTGTTTGAGCAGAACACTACTGGTGTTTCGTTGACAGGTCAGAAATATGGAGTCCGACGTGCGTAGTTAAATTGTCTAGAGACTACGAAACTCTCGAGATTGTAAAGTAGGTACCTACTCAATTCTAAAACATCCGCTGACACAACAAATTATTTTTTTAGATTATCTATTTTAACTATTTTAATTGGATGTTTTAATATATGTGGTTAATATAGATGCTTTTATAATAAACAAACGTGGCATTGATGAAATCCTTCAAAAGTAGACAATTATAAATATCCGACGGAAGCACATTGACACAAATATGCAGTAATTACACCTTCCTATAAATCTTCATATTATTTTAAGTTTACCGTTTCCATCTTCCCGAACAATGTCATTATTTTTCAAAAAGGCACATTTTACTTTTTAATTAAAAAAATTCATACAATGTTTTTATTGATAGACATCCTTGAAGAAAATTGAATAAAATTGTTTTAAGTGTTGATTATCACTTAACGAGTTTTTGTGTACATTTTCAAACTGCATAAGAACTTTACGTATAATCCGATGTCAGTGAAGTTGTTAGTCCATATTAGACGCGAAAAAAAAAACACGATCTAAATATGGCCACATAATTATGATTTTGTCTGATCTGATCTCGAAAATTGAGTAAATTTTCTTTAATTGCAAATCAGTTTCTAACTGCATTTTTTAGTTACTAGAAAGAATAGTTACTTAAATTTTATCTAAAAAATAATTAGGATAAAATTTAATCAGTCTGCAATTAATAAATAAAGAGTTAATGGAAATAATTTAATAATTATAAAAAGACAATAATAAGTTAAGTTACGAGTATCTTGGTAAGATAATACTACCCATAGAGTAAAAAAAAGCTACTATGTCTAAATTAATAAAAAAGAAATGCTTTTTGTACACTAGATTCGAAAACAGCTGGACCTATTTGACTTTTTAATTTTTCCAGTACTTATTTCATCTAATTTTTTTCTTTCCTTTTTAAAAATCCTTCATTATCTAATATCATAGTGCATTTATCGTATGGTAACCAATAATAATTAATAGTCATACGATCATAATCTGTGTATTTGTATATATCCTTGACATGTCGGTGACCTTTCTGCCTCATCGTTCGCCAACACATCGGTGTCGACATCCTCCACGGTGCCTACCTTATAATTTTTATACAAATAATACTTCTTACTACCTAAAATAAACTGTAATCGTTGCCTAATGATCGATATATTATCATTAATCAGCTTATCAGTTTTTAATTATTGTTTCGAATTTACTTCGGTGATTATATTAAAGGATTGTAGCAATTTGATAAATATATACATAGATATATATGATGAAAAGTAACGTTCAGTTTATTTCGATAAAATACTATCAAAATCCTTCAAATTATATCTTTTAATATCAACTATGGAATACAAACTTAAATTCTTTAATAAAAATATATCATTATTACCGGAAAACTTATCTATATCTAAAAAGATAAGAATATTTGTTACTGGTGAACAAAATATAATTATATCGCTAAATTACTAGAACTATTATAGAAAGTAAAAGACATTAATATATTCTCGTAAGTCAAAAATATAATTATGTAGGTAAGTATAACTTTTCCTCCGTTGAAATGATTAAAAAAAAATTGAGAATGTAAATTTGATGAACGGTTCATAAATGATAACATATTACGACCATCATACGATATTGAACTCTGTTGATTTAACCATTAAAGGTGCTCCTCGATCGCTTTGGAAAAAAAACTTTGTTCCTTTCAATGAACATTGTATGAATTATGGTTGTTATTTTTAATGTACCACTTTTCATACACTTTATACCACTTCAAACTTACATTTACTATAAAAAACGAAGGAATGACAAGCGTATACAAATACCTCACAGCCACACCGATGTAAGAAAAACAATTAAAGATAATTCGAAGATCGAAGAGTCAACGAACTCACTGATACTAGGGTTTATAAAACAAATTCAGAGTCGCCAGAAACGATTATTCATTAAATCCAAGTGTCCATTATAAAGACCGGACAAGTGACATTCCGAATGCATCCAACAGCATTACTATTCGCAAAGCATACGCACCGACCTTGAATGAAGACGATGGTTAGCAGCACTGGCCAGCGATATAGATACCAATCCAGATAGAGCCACCAGTGTTATTGTATGTATTTAATAATTACAGCACATGCCACATAAAATCCACAGGTAAAATTCGAAAGCTCGTAACGTAACTCGCGTTGACTGAGCGCACGTCTATTATCAACGGCGCGCAGAGTACGACTGAGTAGGATCGAGGTATGAAGGTTCGTTGGTCGGAGGTCGGAGGCGATTGGCTGAGGACGACGAAACGGGATGCGGCAGCGAGATGCGCGCATCACTCCCGGCTTCCGTTCGTCGCATTTGATAAAATTCGCACTGGAAAAACTTGAGTAATTGCCGCCGCGTCTGCCTCAATTTCTTCTCCAAAGTTAGATTAATTGTCATAACTTAATATAACTTAAACATTTTTTCATCAATATTTTTATGTGCGGTCGTACAACAATAATTAATTATGTTTACAATTTTTTGTATTATACTTACTACTTACTAGAACTTATAGAACTTACTAGAACTTATAGAACTTATAGAACTTACTAGAACTTACTTAGATACACTTTGATTTCTTTATTTACTAAATCCATTCCCTCACCTTGGAGCATAACAGCTCTTAATTTATACTTGTGAGTCATACTCATTGTTGCAATATTATAATTAATATTCTGAATGAGTCTTTCCTTAACCCTAGAACACGACCCTCAATTTTAAAGACATTAATACTACCGTGGGGTCCCAGAGGACCCCACCGACATATTATGCAATCAAACTAATACTGTAAAATCAATTATCAAAATCTTTTATTAATCACAATTAACCATTCAAAGAGCATACAAAAATTATAAATTTTAATCATTTATTTTACTTTACATTACAAATTTGTCAAATTTTAATTTGATGCTCCGCACAAATATGCAGGTGACAGGAGGATCACAAGGTCTTCGATTTTCGGTCTTTTGTGCGAGGACATAAGCAGCAGCGTCCAGTTCTGGTAACTTGATTGACTGGTTCAGTGCTGTAGGGTTCAATCTTTAGGATACCATTTATAGATTCTCGGATATCCCGGGGCAATCTTGGCCATTGTAATCTATTCCGAATATGGGGTGTTATAAGCGACATTACTAAATCCTTCAGAAATTGACGTCGCTTTTGAATTGGTTTCTTTTCTGAGACAGGCGACACGGTGTATAGGATCCAAGAGTTTACACCCACAGTATTTAGCCATCTTATCGTTCTTCTGGAAGTTGAATACTTTTTGCTCAGTTGATCGAAAACGTCAACGCCGCACTTTGTAATATTATAAAACGCTATTATTTCTGGTAAAAATGATTAATTATCTTCATCGGGACTATCATGTATTGTCAACAATACAACTTTTTTTTACGGATTCTTGTGAGCAATATGAGAGCAGTGTCAGCGGTGCAGCAAAGGTAAAGAATGACGTGTTTCTATCGCGGCTTTTAGTTTCCAGCATTAACTGTGGTACCTCACGTTTATTTTTTTTCTAAGTTTTAAATTTTAAATTGTATTATAAAAACAAAGCGCGTAGTACCCGGTTTATATGAGAACTTCTAAAACTAAAAAAAAAAAGAACTAACACTTAGTTAATCGAGGATATTATTATTTCCAATAAAATGGACACACAGCAACAATGATAAAGTCTAATTACCGCAGTTACCAGCCAGTTACATTTCTACAGTGAATTTTGGAGAACCACGTGGCCTTACTAAAATTGATATTAAGTGTCCTTAATTTTGGATTCACGTTTATAATTTTGACAAACGGCTGCATTATTATTAAGATATTCCAAATATTAAAAGGAGAAAGACTCGACAATGTTATAATACAGCCTTTTCAGTATAAATTCGAGATAAAACTGAAAAAATAAACAGGAAATATCGAAAGAAGCTTTACTTAATGTCCAGGATCCAAAAAACTCGATGTAGGTAAGAAACAAATTCAAGATATCCATATAATTATGTACTTACAACATGTCTCCAAATAAAGCCTTCTAAAAATGTAGAATATCGCCAACGACTGTTAAAAGTTGACAATAGGCCAATTAAATCCGAGCTTTGAAAAGTTAGTCGAAAACGTTGAAAAAATAACGACATAGTGTCAGTCGAAAAGCTTAAATATCTTGACTAAATATATTTATAGTACTTAAAAAACCAGACATGATTTGAGTTCATCCTACAAGCTAGGACAATGAATACTCTTTATCCCGAAATTCGACACAGTTCCTTTGGGATAGGAGATGAAAGTCAAAATGTGTACTTACATCGTTGTAACTCATTAATGGGTAGTCCAATTTAATTTATTACTATACAGGTGGTCCTACTAGAGATAACTTGAAACTTAGAATGTTACAGAAATATATGTACGTAAGGCTCATCTTAAGCTGGCTTAAATACTTTACCTTATAGTCTTATGATAGGGATGGTATATATATGTCTGTATGTGTCGGTATTTGACGATTGCTCCTAAGATGACAATATCAAGATATTCTTTAATTAAACTAAAGAGGCTTTAAACAAATGTTCATTTTTCACTAAGAATACTCTCGAGAACTCTAATTGTTTTGACTCCCCACAATTAACTTTTTACCCAACTAATTACAGAAAGAATTTTTTGTTTCATTTAGTATGGCATGCATACTAAATGAAATACTCATTTTTATTATTATAAATACAAAAAGAAGAAAATGCTTAATAGAGTAAGATCCCAGTGCCGCCAGACCTACGTCATTTTAGCAAAGCTGAAATTTTGAGGATTTCTAGTCTACTATGTAGTTAAGATAGTATGCGTACTTACTAGTTCGAAAGCGGGGCCCTTTCACAGGTAGCGCGAACTAAAGGTATATAAAAACCTTACTCACCTACGTTAAAGTAGAAAGGCTCATATATGTTTTTAAGAATATTATCAAAAACTGATATTTATTATTGCCAGACCATTTCCGTGGGCCATTACTTCCGCCAGACGTTATAAAGGTTATTTAAAAATTAGGTAAACTACGTTATACTAGCAAGCCTACATTTTACATATACCACTCATGGTACTATTTCAAGATCCTTTGTAAGCAGCCAGACCAATCCGATGGGCCAATCATTCTCCCAGACGCCTTAAAGAAAGCCTTAGTTGACGTAGATGCTGCGCGATTTCAGCATTTTATTAATAAATATACAGTTGTCAATGTAAATGAATAATTCAACCGGAAAAATTTAAATGAAAAATGAAGATGAATAGTTTGTAACATAATAGATAATATTTTTTAAATCATAATTTGTAAACTGTAACATTTTCAACAAAAATTGTAATAAATAATGTACATCATTTTTTTTTTAGTTTTATCATTCTCTTATTTTAGAAGTTACAGGTGGGGGACTTTGGAAGTGTCTCTGGCGCAAACTATTCGCTCCACTGCCCGTGTCAACTACTAGTTGACAAGAGTTTACAAACTCTTATACCTAATAATAACCGTTATATTTATAACCTCTTATAGCAATAACCGCCAGCGCCCGTGTCAAATAATGGTCGCCATGGCTATATTGCCAGTGTCAACTTTTTTTTCGACACGGGCATTAGTACGCGACGTGCACCTGTCAACTATAGGTTAATTAACGTATATTACATTATTACCAGTGGGAAATTACGTAACAAAACGTGAGAGTCCTTGGGCAGTTTTGTGCAGTTGGTAAACTAAAAGGTCATTGCCTGGACACTCAAGCGGCTATTCAGTTTAGAAAAAATGATATTAGAAACCTCAATATCATTTTTGAAGATCTATCCATAGACCCACACGTATGAGTTTGATGAAATTTTTTTTTTGGGTTTTACTTCTAAGTACGGGAAACCCCCACAATTCATTGATTTTTTCTATTTTTGTGTGAAAATCTTAATGCGGTTCACAGAATACATCTACTTACCAAGTTGCAAGTAGTTCTTATAGTTTCGGAAAAAAGTGGCTGTGACATACGGACGGACAGACAGACAGACATGAAAAATCCATAAGGGTTCCTTTTTTGCCATTTGGCTACGGAACCCTAAAAATAACCATAAAATTATTTACACTTCTATTGTTTCCAATTTATTGCATCTATTTTACCGAAGTAGCGCCATGCTGCTTGCAGCTGAATGGGCCGGCGCGCCCGGGGAAGTACTTTGCTCTCACTTAACACCGACGTGAAATGACGGCACTGTCGTCGTGTTTCGTTCGGTTTGTGAGAGATCCGGTAGCCCATCCCTTGCATTCCCTCCAGGATCCGGTGGAACATCCCTCCCCTCCCTAGAAGGCCGGCAACGCACCCGCTAATCCTCTGATGTAGCGGGTGTCTATGGATGTCGTTTTTATTTACCACCAGGTGAATCGACTGTCCGTTTGCCCCCTTTAATATAAAAAAAATCTAAATATCAGTGAATGATCATAACTATATTTATTTAAAATTTTAATCAAGATGAATAAATAATAAAACCATAATTTCAATTATCTGTCTTATAAAACCATGTGGTGTTCTCACTCGCATTCATGCGCAAGAATAATGCCCTCACGCTCGCACTTACAGGGGAAGCTTTAAGGCGTCTGGGAGAATGATTGGCCCATCGGATTGGTCTGGCTGCTTACAAAAGATCTTGAAATAGTACCATGAGTGGTATATGTAAAATGTAGGCTTGCTAGTATAACGTAGTTTACCTAATTTTTAAATAACCTTTATAACGTCTGGCGGAAGTAATGGCCCACGGAAATGGTCTGGCAATAATAAATATCAGTTTTTGATAATATTCTTAAAAACATATATGAGCCTTTCTACTTTAACGTAGGTGAGTAAGGTTTTTATATACCTTTAGTTCGCGCTACCTGTGAAAGGGCCCCGCTTTCGAACTAATAAGTACGCATACTATCTTAACTACATAGTAGACTAGAAATCCTCAAAATTTCAGCTTTGCTAAAATGACGTAGGTCTGGCGGCACTGGGAACTTGGACTATAAATACTTCGATGTGATTCAAAATCTTAATTTCGTTGGCAAAAAAATTTATTTCTTTAATTATTGTATACATTTATGTTCAAATTTTAATAAAAAATATATTAATAATCTTATACCGGTAAGTGCAAACTTCCTGTACCGACTTTCTGCCTTACAATGTTGTGATCGTACTCGTATTAAGTTAACGACATCGACTAACAGAATAAACACTCATACCAGCAATGCAACTAGTAAACGAACAGACACTATTGCGTTTGTTCTGTTCACTATAAAAATATCGCTGTATAAAATTTACCTATTGCTAAATGTAAATTCATATAATATTAAATATTATTTTGGATTCTATTAACGATATCGACTAACAAAATAATAATAATAATAATAGTAATATGAAAAAAAAAAAAGAAAATTAGTTTGTTACGTTTAATTTTATATAACATCATTTAAACTCCACCTATTTGTTCAATGTATAATATTAAATTGAATTTTGGAATCCGTTAACGGTATCACTATCAATGAAATAAATAGTACTGTTTGTACTTTCAATGTCTCTTTTATTTCATAGTGTTATTATTTCGTTTATATATAACCGAACTAAGCTAAACTGATCTGTTTTTCACGTTAAATGAGATTATATTATGTAATCGCAAGTTATTTATCGTCACACCCATTCATTAATTTATTTGTTTGACTTTATCGATATTTAATTAAATTTAAATAAAACTAACCAAATAATTGTGTGTGTTGCGGTTCAATTTTTTAGGCAGTACTAACTTTGTTGAACCTGTGAAAAGATCCATGATTTGTAAACAAATAACAACAAAATAATAAAAATATAAACACGAACAGCCGACCTAGAAAATGCATGTGCACTAGAACGTACGGATCCATTTTATCAAGTGTTCACTTCCCTTATCGCTCGCCACAATTTGTTTTAGAACGCATATGTTTTATCGTTTGATAAAACTCAATGAAATTAAAATAGATAACTCAAAGCGAGAAATAATTTTCATTATCTTACAATAGCCAGACAATTATAATATAAATAAGTATAGATTAAACTTTGACAGGTAGTCAATAGATATATTCAAGTTACTCTATGCCTCTATGGCAAGGAGACATTGTCAACAGGGAGGTGCTGGAGTCCCTGGTAACCCGCACTGAATCGGAGGAGGTTCGCCGATTAAAGGCCGACAACTGTCGGCTCGCGCGGGAACTGGAGCTGGTCAGGAACGAAGTGCGGGCCTACAGAAGGGAGTTCGAGGACAGTCGCAAAAAGGCGGCTGAATCCGCGAACACGGGGGGAACTGCCGACCTAATGCAAGAAATTGCAAATATGGTCGCCAGCACCGTGGATGATCGCCTGGCGGCTTTCCAGCTCCCGGCAGCCCCTCCTTCCCGCCCCCCACTGGCTGGGGACAATAGGCCGCTGGCAAGAGCCACCAGGGCTGCCATTGCGGCGAAGGACCAGGCGGCGGCGACTCTCAGCGGGAGCACAGTGGACCCGGTGGAGCTCCCCGCCCTTCCACTAACATCGAGCAAAGGAAAGGGGAAGGGCAAGGGGAAGGGCAAGGGGAAGGGTAAGGGCAAGGAGGCGGAGTGGACCGCGTTCGGTCCCTCCACCTCAAAAGAAGCGGCTCCTCAGGGAAAGGAGAGAGAGGAGGCTAAATCCCAGGAGGAGCCAGCGGCAAGCTGGACAGAAGTCGTCCGCCGCAAAACGGCGGCCAAAAAGCGGACGGCTTCAGTGCCGCCGGTGAAGAACCCGGCGACCGAAAAACCGGCGGCTTCAGCGCCGCCGGCAAAGAAGGAGGCTACAAAGCCTAAACTGGCACTCCCCCGCTCATCGGCCGTAATAATTAAGTTACGGCCGGAGGCAGCGGCCAAGGGGGCCACGTATGGGTCGACACTGCTCAAGGCCGAGAGCAGTATCGACCTAAAGGAGCTGGGAATCGGCCCGCTCCGGATCCGCCAATCGGCGACCGGGGCGCGCCTCATCGAGGTGCCTGGCTCCACGAGCGGCGAGAAGGCCGATGCCCTCGCCGCTCGTTTGAAGGAGGTCTTAGCGGAGGAGGTGGAGGTGCTCAGGCCTGAGAAGAAGGTGGAGATGAGAATCTCAGGCCTGAGCGACGCGGTCACCGCGGAGCGTCTGGCTATCGCGGTGGCGAAGGAAGGGGGCTGTTCCCCCGGGCAGGTCCTCGTGCGGAACATCCGAACGGGGCTAAGGGGCCCGGGGTCAGCCCACATTGAACTCCCGGCGGCGGCAGGTAAAAAGCTGCTGCAGGTCGGGAGCATAGCGGTGGGGTGGACCAAAGCGACGGTCCACTTCCTGCAAGCGCGTCCTAGGCATTGTTTCCGATGCCTGGGACTGGGGCACGTCGCCGGCGCGTGCCCAGGTGGCACTGACCGCAGCACTCTGTGCTATCGCTGCGGTCAGGCAGGCCATAAAGCCGCCGGGTGTTCGGCCACCGCCCATTGCGCGGTGTGCGCGGACGCCGGCAGGCCGGCGGGCCACGTGATGGGGGGCATGGCATGTAAGCCCCCATCAACCCGCGGGAAATTCCCCCCGCAATCGTCACAAGGGGGGAACCGAGTGGAGGCAGCAGACGCTGATATGGCCGAGTGATGCCCGGGCATCTCAGCGTCCTCCAGGCGAACGCCAACCACTCCGCCGGGGCCCAGGACCTTTTCCTGCAGTCCATGGCGGAGTGGAGTATTGACGTCGCGATCGTCGCCGAGCCATACGCCGTGCCCCCTAGCCCACACTGGGCGGGGGACACCGAGGACTCGGTGGCGATCGTGGTGAGGCCTGGAGCCGGCCCCCCCCTCGTCGTCAAGGCGAGGGGCCGCGGGTACGTGGCGGCGGTTCGGGGAGAGGTGGCTTTCGTCGGAGTCTACTTCTCCCCGAACCGTGATCTGGCGGCCCTGGAACGGTTTCTCGACGTTCTGGGGCCGCTGGTGAGGCAGCTAGCTCCCCTCCAGGTATTCGTGGCCGGTGACCTCAACGCCAAGTCCGCGGCTTGGGGTAACCCGGTTACGAACCCAAAAGGGAGGGAGGTGGAGGAGTGGGCGCTAGCTGCCGGACTGTGCCTGCTCAATGTAGGGGCAGTCCAGACGTGCGTGCGATGGTCGGGAGGTTCCGTGGTGGACGTCACGTTTGCCACGCCGGCCATCGCACGCAGAGTGGATGGGTGGAGGGTGGAGACGGAGGTGGAGACTCTCTCGGACCATCGGTACATAAGGTTCGAGGTGTCTCCAGCTTCCGTCTGTCCGGCGTCATCATCGTCGTCAACGTCGTCAAGGGGGCGTAGCCAGTTTCCGCGTTGGGCACTCTCCAAGCTCGATCGGGAACTGGCAGAGGAGGCCGCAATCGTCGGCCGCTGGAGCCTCCCGCCGCTGTCGGAGTTTGGGGTGGATGAGGCGGCCAGCCGGCTCTGCGACGCATTCACTGCTGTCTGCAGAGCGGCCATGCCGCCCGCGAAGCGTCCATCCCCGCGGCGGGCACTCTACTGGTGGTCGGCTGAGATAGCCGGTCTCCGGGCCGCCTGCAACGGGGCCAGGAGACAATATACCCGGAGCAGGCGGAGACGCCCCCAGGACGTGGACAGGGACGACAGGCTGCGCAGGATCTACGTGGAGAAAACGAAGATCCTGCGGCAGGCCATATGCCGAGCCAAGGAGGAGGCCTGGTTGGAGTTAGTTGGGGGTCTAGAGAGAGACCCCTGGGGCCGACCGTATAATTGGGCTCGGAACAAGCTCCGCGCCCAGTCGGCCCCCATCAGCGAAACGCTCCAGCCGGACCAGCTGGGGAGGATCGTCGGGGAACTCTTTCCCGACGAACCCGAGGGCTTCGTGCCCCCCAGAATGGCTCGGCAGACGCCGGACGAGGAGGATGGTGTTCCGCCACCCGTCACAGAGGCTGAAATGGAGGCGGTGATTACCCGCCTCCAGGGTAAGAAGAGGGCGCCGGGTCCAGACGGGGTGCACGGGAGAGTCCTCGCGATTGCTCTCGGGCACCTCGGCGACAGCCTCCGAGAGCTGTTTGATCGCTGCATGCGGTCTGGCCAGTTCCCGGGGGCCTGGAAAGAGGGTCGGCTCTGCCTACTTCCTAAGGCAGGGCGGACCCCGGACTCAGCTTCGGCAGTGCGACCGGTGGTGCTGCTGAACGAAGCTGGGAAGGCCTTGGAGAAGATAGTGGCCTCCCGGCTCGTTCAGCACCTGGAGGAGGGCTCGGGACCTGGACTGTCGGAATTCCAGTTCGGGTTTCGAGCACGCCGGTCGACTGTCGACGCCCTCAAACGCCTACGGGCGGTGACGGGTGAGGCGGAAAATGGAAGGGAGGTGGTGGTCGCGGTGTCGTTAGACATCGCGAACGCCTTCAACAGCCTCCCGCACGTGGTGATACGGGAGGCACTAAAATACTTCGGAGTGCCCCCGTATCTAAGGAGGCTGTTGGAGGCGTACCTCTCTGATCGGAGGGTAGGCCTCGAGAACCGGTCGGGGTCCGTGGAGTGGCGGCGAGTCGGCTGCGGTGTCCCGCAGGGATCAGTTCTGGGTCCGATCCTGTGGGACATCGGGTACGACTGGGTCCTGCGAGGCCGTCTTCTCCCCGGGATGGGTGTCATCTGCTATGCGGATGACACCCTCGTTTATTCCCGGGGACGAAATTACAAGGAGGCGGCGCGGCTGGCCGAGGTCGGACTCGACCTCGTGATCAGCCGCATAGAGAGTTTAGGGCTTCGTGTCAGGATTGACAAGACCGAAGCCCTGCTCTTCCGCGGGACCGGCCGTAAGGGACCTCCACCGGGGGCTACTCTTCAGATCGGAGAGGGGAGAGTCAGGATGAGCCCCCAAATGAAATATCTCGGGCTCATCCTGGACGGAGGGTGGACCTTCGGCCCACATTTCGCGATGGTGGGACCGAAGGTCGTCAAGGCGGCGAGTGCGCTGGGCAGACTCCTCCCGAACCTCGGAGGACCCAGCGCCGCCTGCAGGCAGCTGTACTCCGGAGTCTGCCGGAGTATGGCGACGTACGGTGCCCCGATTTGGGCGGATCGCCTCACCGCGAAAAATAAAGCGGCGCTTCGTGCTGCGCAGCGAACAATCGCGGTGAGGGTGATTCGGGGGTACCGTACGATATCGTGGGCTGCAGCTACTGCTCTAGCCGGCGACCCCCCGTGGGAGCTCGTGGCGGAGGTTCTTGCCGAGACCTACTCATACGTCTCGGGTAGGAGGGCTCTTGGTGAGAACCCTACGTTGGACGGGATCCTGCGGGTGCGTCGGATGGGGCAGGAAGCGCTTATGCGGAGGTGGGGGGAGGACCTGGCGGGGCAGCCGTACGGCACACGCGTAACGGCTGCCATTCGCCCGGTCCTTGAGCGGTGGATGCGTCGAAAACGCAAGCCCCTCACCTTCCGTCTGACGCAGGTTCTCACCGGGCACGGTTGCTTTGGTGACTACCTGTGCCGGACGGCCCAGAGGGAGCCGACGACTGAATGTCACGATTGTGGCGCGGCGGTGGACTCCGCCCAGCACACCCTCGAGGTGTGCCCGAGATGGGCGGCGCTGCGTCAAAGTCTGACGTCGGTCCTCGGAGGGGACTTGTCGCTCCCGAGCATTATCATCGCGATGCTCGGCGACGACGAGTCCTGGAAGGCGATGGTCTCCTTCTGCGAGACAGTAATGTCCCAGAAGGAGGCCGACGAGCGGGTGAGAGAGGAGGCCGCCGACGTGGCCTCCATCCGCGGGCGACGAATGGGAGTGCGTAGGAGGCGCTACTTAATGCGCCTCCAGTAACGCCCCTGTGCCCGTATCGGCCCGGGATGGGAACCCGGTCCTGCTAGATACGGCGTCGTCGGGACTGTTCAGAGGTGAGCCGGACAGTCCCCATGGAGGAGAAGTCTGGCCTTTTCGCCGAGGCCAGCCTGTCGCTGGAGGGATCCTGTTGCCTGCAGATCCGGGACCCTCCAACTAAAGCGGCTGAAGGCTCCCGCAGGGGTTTAGTACGGTATTGCACTCCCAAAGTGCCGAGTCCGACATAGGTCTAGGACTGCCGACCCGGGCATCCTGGATATCATCCGTAAATGGATTCCCCTGCGACAAAAAAAAAAAAAAAAAAAAAAAAAAAAAAAAAAAAAAAAAAAAAAAAAAAAAAAAAAAAGGAGACATTGTCAAAAACAACACTTGCGCCTGTCCAGTAGTTTTTGCGTGAAAGCCGGACAACAGACAGACAGACAGACAAAAATTTTAACATGATTTTTTTGGCTTGTGTTACTTGTATGAAGACCCCGATTCTAGGCTATTTTTTTAGTTTTTATTCAATGTACAGAATTGAACTCTTACAGGTTTATATTCCATATAGTAAACTACGTTTAGACTATTCCGATCTCATTTCAAAACATCTTGATAGTAACAATACACACATTCAACAACTTCCGATTGCAGCAGTGCATACGATAAGCTATCAGCAGGTCAGTTAGGGGTTCATTATCATGCCTTATTTACACTGTGAATTGACTTAGGTCGGCGACCGATGTTTGTTTTTTTTTTTTTCTATGCTATTTGTATAGGAAGGGAAAAATGTTCGTAATCACGTTACTTCTAATTTAAGAATAATACATTTAAGAATATAATACATACTTCATATTTATATATCGAATACAAGGGTTTTTTAAAAAATAATTACAAACAAAATATGTTTTCCTTTGATATTTTCTTAAGAACTTACCTATGACTGTATGATTTATAAATGAAGCAAAATAATGTTATAGAATCCGTTACTTAATTCTATTACTCTTGGATAATATAACAGTACACATAACAGTTAAAATCCGGCAATTAGGTGGCACTCGGTCGATCGCAGCCTTCTCCCATTGCGGTTAATTTTGTTCAATTAGAGAATTTCACGTAACCACCTCCTCGACTGACTCGATTAAAATTAAATCTGTCAATAGAGTTCAAATTATGATAACATCTGCGAAACGATCATCACATATAAAGACGCGATTCATATTTTGATATAAAACAAGTTACTAAAATAGACCCATTCGAATCTTTTCATTTTGAAATCCTTTGATCAAATTCGTCTTCCTTAAACATCATTGCGGTTAATTGCCTTCAATTAGAGCAATTTCAGTAAAACCTCAAAGCTTGCTCGTTTAAAGTTAAATCTGGTGACACATTTTTCAATTTCAGTTACTTAATTATTCTCTCGTTCAACGCTCGCTTCATTTATTCCTTTTCAAGAAACAGACTTTGACTATATGTAATTTTGAATGCATCCTTTTCTTATTAATTGTAATAATAACCAATTTAATAGACTGGATTGTATGAGTTATTATTATTATTATTTTATAATTTTATGTTTTTAATGTTTATCTGCACTAATTAAAAATACATACTCGTATAAGTACCACTAATGTTTCAAAGGTTTCTATGATACTATATTTTTAGAATAATAATGAAAAAAATCTGCCCACCTTTAGTAATAAACTATAATTAAAACACTAATTAGACACGTGCCTATCTAAATTACAAAATGAAAATATTTTTATTAGCTGAAATAGATTTAGAGAGAAATCAGTATTATTTTCAATTTATTAAATAAATATTTTATTATTTATTAAAAACAAATAACTCTGCGATCGAAAAGATAAATAATATACAAAATTTATAGAAATTACTCATGATTTTATATGAAAACGGAAAGACGTGAAATAGTGAAAATAAATTTCGCAGAAATCGTTTAATAAAGAGATTTTATCTCGTTGTTCAACAAACACCTTCGGGTTTCACAGAGTAAATACCAAACCCGAGCACACAACAATATTGCTCATGACAGTATCGTTTTACGAGTTTTGACGTATATCAAGTATTATACGTTATTTACTTATTTACGAAGATAAGTTTCTAGTAATTTTTTTACTCTTATCTTTATAAATAATATTGTTATCATAATAACGCATGCAAATTATGTTAGAACAAAATCTGCTTAAAAATTTAATACGCACATTAACATGTACCTATACCGTATATGCACACTCATAGATACACGTATATATACATGAACACGAACACTCGCTTCGCTTCGTTTCACTATGTCGCAGTCCCCTGCTGGACATAGGCCTCCCCAAGATCGCGCCAAATATCCCGGTTTTCCGCAATCCTCATCCAGCCTCCGCCGGCGACCTTGCGTAAGTCGTCGGTCCAGCGGGCCGGTGCGTTTGCCGATACGCGGTCTTCATGCCAAGACACGTCTGCTCCAGCGGTCATCGGTCCTGCGACATACATGACCAGCCTACTGCCACTTCAAATTGATTCTCTCAACTGGCAGTTGCAACTTTGGTTCTCTCGCGGATAATTTCATTCAGTTCTGATTTTATACTAGAAAGATACTCCAAGAATAGCCCGTTCCATAGCATATTGAGTGACTTTAAAGTTGTGTACTAATCCCGTCGTCAGTGTCCACGTCTCGGCGCCATATGTTAGCACAGGTAGCAACACACACAATTTTCGATATGAACAAGAACACCCATGCAAATATATTTTTGCTCTTAAGAGATCATCTGTAAAATAAAACTTTTCTTTTTTTAAATATAATAAGAGATTAGTATACTTTTTTCAGTTGTCATTGTTTATAAAAAAATAAATTTATATTGTATAATCTACGAAGGGCATTTGAAAAGTTCGTAGCCTAACCAGGAAAATGAAAATATAGGAATTTATTTATTATTTATTTTTCAACACATTCTCCCCTAAGTTCTATACACTTCTTCCATCAACCGGGCAGGGCTTCTATACCAGCTTTAAATAAATCTTCGTCCATAGCTTCAAGTATGCGTTGACAACAGCCTTAACCTACTCATGAACTTTTTCTCTTCAAAAAAACGACTTAAAAAAAGGAGGAGGTTCTTAATTCGACTGAAAACTGTTTTACCTCATAACTTTTTACTCGGTTTAACTCGATGTACCGATTTTGATGATTCTTTTTACACTCAAAATCTGGCGCTTACCATGTAGTCCCATTTAAATTTGAGGGAAATCTGACTAGAAGATTTGGGTTTTACTTAAAAATGCGTATTTAATTGATTTCGAGTACGTTGATGATGTTCTTGAAACAAAAACTGTATAGGATTGTTTGGAAGAACATCCACTAATCTTTCCCTTTCAGCAATTCTGTCAGAATATTTCTGTGTTTCTGAAAATTCTGTCCCCTTTCTAGTGTGGTGATTTTCTGATGAAGACCTTCGGTGACATTCAACGGAACTTTTTAATAAATTACAGCAATTCTGCTATGTGCATTGTTAACACAATCACACAATATAACATCACGACTGTTGAAGTGGGTTTTTGTTTTGTTAAAATTTTAAAATTATATATTTATTCTTGAGAAATCGTTAGTCTAACCCGTTTTTATTTAACTGCAAACTACCGAGGCACCCTCCGCGCAGAAACCTTTGAAAAGTATAACTCAGTGATAAGTATGTAATGCGTTTAATCAGATGAGATGCCAATGGTGTCAGCTATCTTTTAATAGTCAATCTCCGGTCAGATAAAATCAAATCACCATTTTTTAAATGTTTTCGTCGATGGTAGACGTCGATGGCCGACCGCTACGTGGGTCATCTTCGACACTTTCTGGACCATGTTTGAGCTCTGCTACCCACATTTTTATGATTGCATACAAAGGCCAAATTTCCCTAAAGTTGATAACATGTCTTCAGAATTTTTTTTTGGCGCTAATCCTTTCTTATTCAAGTACTTAATCACAGCACAATGTTCGATTTTACCAATTTTTTTTTCAATTATCACCACTTGTTATAATTTTTTTAATTATCACTACTTCTTCGACGTTATAGTGTAAGAAACCGTAAAAAATGTAAACAAGGAAATGAAATTTTACGCAATTGTTCAAGAATAATAAATAGCATGCTATATATAGTGAGACACAGAAATAAAATTAAATCAAAGTCTACTCAAACAAATTGAAGAAAAATTATATATACGAGTATATAGAAGTTTACAAACAATTCGCTAAGTAGAAAAAACAATACAGTCAAATCAATCCAATAAAGACGGGTAAAAACAAACTCCAAACATCAACCAATTTTCGATGAAAAAGGGAAAGAGGATAAATTGGGAATAAAAGAATGAAACAAAGAAACAATTTGTTAAAGTTAACAACAGAACGCTATAAACAATAAAAGTTTCGGAAGAACTTCGCGTTTGTTGAAAAGGGTTTGGAGGTAATGAATAATATTGATAATTTATTCACAACGCAATCGCATTATATTCGCGTCGGTAATGAAATTTTATGGTAGTAACCGTAACTTTTGGTTCGTTGCGCCAATTTATGGATAAGGTCTTGTTAAAAAGCAATTAAAAATTTCTATATTAATAAGACTAATCAAGTAACAAATTATATTTCGGGACCTTTTTTAAATGCTGCACAATTCAATTTTAAACTTTTAATTATTTTAATATATTTTGCTACCAGCTTAAACCTGAATACAAATTGTCTTTTATGAAAGCTTGTAACCGAAACTATATGCCATATCTATTATAATTATCTCAAAATGGAGTCACTGCGGTATGTCACATAATAAAGGTAGGAACCTCATTGTTGCCTCTAGCGCGACCCTTTAAATCAAGAGGCAATTGTCCCCATTGGCACCTAACGACATTTAGGAATAACCCTATCGTTCTCTATTCGACATCTTTACGCCTAACCTTTGAACAAAAGAAAATTAGGGTCGCTAATGTATAAAGAAGATACGTGCAATGCTTTCAAGGCTGACAAAAATGTAAAGACACAAAATATTGGCGTGTCACTTCGAAATACTTTTCTCAAATATAGCCTTTGTATATTTAGAATTCTCCTTGAGAAAATACATATATATATATATATATATATATATATATATATATATATATATATATATATATATATAATATAGTTATAGAAACTACTCAAATTCTTATCATATCTTTCGTATGTTTGAGTACAATATAGTCATAAAATATCCTGGATCTCATAATATAGTAGTAGAAAATGATTATATGAACGAAATTGTAAAATAAATCCATTGTGACGAATTGTAGACTCATTAGCTTTGTCTTAATACATACACATAAACCTATAGAAGTCAACGTGAAAGTCAAGAAATAACGTGAGACCTGCACGAAGAGAAGAAATAAATAATATCTACCAATTAAAACACAAAGACCCGCGACGACCATTCTGGTGTACGACGACCGTTCTGGTGTAGTGGTGCGAGTAGTCGCTTCAAACTACGCGCCCGCGGTTGCGGGTTCGATTCCCGCTCGGGACAGATATTTGTATTTGTACCAATATTATTTTGTTTCCAGTCTGAGTGTGTGTCCTTGTCGGTCTCCTCACCATGCCTCGGAGATCACGTATAGCCGTCGGTCCCGGTTATTATCACAGACACCTGATAACGATCGTTACTCATGGTAGTGAAATTACCCGCCAACCCGCAGTGGAGCAGCGTGGTGGATTAAGCTACAACCCTTCTTCTATATGGAGAAGAGGCCTTCGCTCAGCAGTGGGTTGTTTACAGGCTGATACGGTACAGTACAGTTCAGTGCAGTCCAGTGCAGTGCAGTACAGTGCAGTGCAGTGCAGTGCAGTGCAGGGCAATGCAGTGCAGTGCAGTGCAGTGCAGTGCCTACAGTACAATACAGTAAAACCCAAAGGTAAATAAAAATGAAACTTTGCTAAAGCATTTTATTTAAGTCAGGGATTAAAAATTTTGAATACAGGTTTTAAAAAATGTAGTACACAATGTATGTACAAAACTTTCAACGATTTATTAAACTTAAAACCAACCAATAAATGCCATTGAGTAGAGAATAAAGGTAATAAAAATTAATTTATTTGAATCGAAGTACGATTACGTATTTAATTTTCTTCTATATTTCGACAAATTTCAAAAGGCTTTAAAAACAACTTACCAAAAATTATAATGATAAATGAATATGTGAATATTTTTTTAAATAACGCTTTTGTTTATATTAATAAAATTTGCGAAACGTCTCCATAATACCAGCTGATAAAGACATCTATAATAAGTGATTTGACGGCTATATAAGTTGTCTATCTATTTACATCAAAATATTTTCGAAATAATAATTATGTAGAGAGCGAAAATAATGGAAAATTATTATTAGAAAAATAATAAATTCTCGCTTATGACATTCAATATTCTTCTCAGCGAACAGTTAATGAAAGTGCAAGATCATAATTGAATCCAACTCGAAAAGACTTTTTTTTTTCAATTCTAATAATATCATACTGAGCCGATATCCAATCGGTTTTTATCGCAGAAAAAGTCAAAGAATCAAGGAACTAAATTGGATTCCCGACGGAAACAACGATTTTTGTTTGGGAAGACATTCACAATGGATTTAGAAACGAGTAATTATACCGCTCAAAGTATTCCGGAGTAACGAGGCTTACGATCTTGAAATTAGTAGAGAAAAGATTTTAAAGAAGTTTAATATTATTTAAGATGTCATTATAAAAGAGAAAATCAAAGTAAAGGTGTAAATTTAAAACAAACGTTATAAATTTACATAATACGGTAATGAAGCCAGTTTCATTTCTAACCAAGGAAATAAATGTATTCCGCCATAACAATCAATGCAGTATACATTTTCTTATCTTGTTGGAACCAAATTGATATACTGTGACCAGAAACAATTAAAATGCTCAAGAGCAAAATTAAATCCATTCCGACACGGCTCAGTTGAATAATGTTTTGCAATTATATTGGCCATGATCATTTTAGCAACCTAACGTTTTCATCCTCAACGTACACAAGACGCGATGTGTCGTCCAGATCTAAGCTATAAATGCATAACCAAAAATTGGTTGTCTGTAAAGTCGGTTTACGGACGATAATTTTTACGTGATAACGTCATAAGAATACATGAATGGAATTCAATTTATTATCACTGAATTATCATTATTTTGTATAATATATATTTATATATATATATATATATATATATATATATATATATATATATATATATATATATATATATATATATATATATATATATCTATGTATATAAGCTACAGGTAATTAATTGTATTTAATATAAAAGCAAAATAAAGTTAAATACTTTGATATGTAATACAAGAAATAATCAAGGTTAATAAAGAAGGTAGTATAATAACTTAAAGTTAGCAAAACAAATTAGATTATCATTAACCACTTATGAAAATTGTAAAAATATATAATAATTACTTACGATCGTAATTATATGATTCCTAATAACTTTTTAGTCAAAATTGTAATATAACCTATAATTACTGCACTCGCCGACCGATGCTACTTTTTTAATAATCAAATAACAAACATATGAGATTATATCATATGTAAAAACCAAATAGCAGACTTATTTACATATAATATAAATCATTTATTTAATTATAATAATTGTAAAAGAAATTCTAATTTAAATAATATCTCTGTTGATATAAAAAATGATAATTTAAACTAACTGAACAGACAAAACCTAAGCCCTGTTACATAAATTTAATTCATCAAAATATACAGGGCATAGGTGGCAAGGAGCATGAATTGGAATTATTATCTGACATTTATAAAATTCATATATTTTGTATTTCTGAACATTGGCTGAAAAGTTATGAGATAGTTAATATTCCAAATTTTAGTTTGTCAAGTTCGTTCATAAGAGAGAATGCTATTCGTGGAGGTTCACTAATTTTGGTGCGTAATGATATAGCTCATAAATCACGTAAAGATATTTTAGCACTCTCTGTCGAGCGAGCTGTAGAGTTGTCTTGTGTACAATTAGTAGTAGTGTGTAGTGTGTAGAATTACAGCGTTACATTATACTTTGCGTTTACCGGCCCCCTGTAGGTGACTTAACAGTATTTGAGACAGTATTTGACATAACAGTATTTGACGGCCGGCTGGTCGAGTGGTCAGGCAACTGGACACTTTACGCAGTTGTCGCGGGTTCGAATCCCGCCAGGTGCAGATAATTTGTATGACGAATATAGATGTCTGCACCGGGTCCTGGATGTGTATTTATGTATATATGTATTTATATCTAAAATTTATTTCCTTTCCTAGTACCTGTAACACAAGTTCTTACGAACTTACCACGGGGCTAGGTTAACGTGGTGTTATTGTTGGTTAATATTTATTTATTATTTATTTATTTATTTATTTTAGACAGTCATGGAAGACACACTTAAAAAATTGTTTATTAGTTCTAAATATGTTTTAGTGTGTGGTGATTTTAATATAGATATGTTAAAGGACACAATGATTAGAAGTAGATTAATTAATTTGTTTAACTCATTTAATTTAACGCACATATATTGTGAACCAACTCGAGTCACTAAAACATCTTCTACTTGTATCGATAACGTATTTAGTAATATTGAAATTTATGATAAATCTGTTATAACTGTATTAACATCCGATCACTGTGGTCAAAAATTCTCTCTTAATGAGAAAATGAATATAAATTCTCGAAGAATTACATGTAGACCAATAACGCTAAAGAAAACAAATTGTTTTAGGGATATTGTAGCGCAAAAAATATGTAAAGTAGATGTGATGGCACAGGATCCAGATGCAAACTATAATTCTGTTTTCAAATTAATCTTAGAAGAATTCTATAACATTTTTAAACTTAAAACTTTAAATATAAATGTAAAATTAAAATTTAGTGAATGGGCTACTGAAGGTATTTATAAGAGTAGAAATAGGTTGTACGAACTGTACAGTATGCGGCAATGGAATCAGGAGACTAGATTTCTGGATTATGTAAACCGATATTCTAAAACTTTTAAAGCTGTTTGTATGGCTGCTAAATCAAACTATATTAAAGATAAAATTATTAATTCTGATAATAAAGTTAAGTGCACATGGAATATAATTAATAGTATCTGTGGGAAACGTAATAAACAAACTATACCAATTGAATTAAATATAAATGGTACTGTTGTAAGCTCAGATGAAAAGTTGGCAAACGTGTTTGAAACCTTTTCCGATAAAATACCCATTGATCTAACTTCCCGACTGAATTCATCTTTAACCAATTCTACCCAACTTCTAAAAAATAACGTCAAATGTAATGTTGATTTTTCATTCTCGCAGGTTGATTCTATAGATATTCTAAAAGCATTTAAGGGCCAAAACACATAACGGCGTTGCGGCGCCGCAACGCTAAAATCGGCGGTGGCGTCACCGCCAATTTTAGCGGCGCGGCACCGCCAATTCCGGCGTTGTGACGTCATACTTGTTGACCATGATTTATTGACATTTTGTGTCTATTTTTATATTTTATTTTTTTGTGTCTTTATTAGACATGGGTATCTCAATGAATTTTTATGAACTGCAGATAAGCTCATGAGCCATATGCTTGAACCGGAGCTGTGAACCGGCTCACAGTTCAGCTCAATTGTTGTTATGTTGTTACTTTTAACTATTAGATTTACAGCTAATTTAAGACTCGGTTCAAACAAGTGACATGTATGATGTACCTAAATTATAAATATGTAATAAAGCAGCGTTTCGAAAAGTTATTATAGTGATATTTTTTCTATCTTACACAATTATAGGGGAATGCTAATTTCATGCATATGATAAACGCTAAAGTGAGTTTCTTTGTTTGTTTTACGCTTTCACGCTTTAACTATTCACCTGAATTACGATCATCATGAAATTCTGCATACCAGTTGTCTGGGGTACAGAAAAGGTCATAGAGTACCTACTTTACGTACCGACTACCGTTGGTGCCTGTACCATGCGAGCGGAGCCGCGGACAAAACCTATTTATTTATATTTAATCTATAAAACTAATATAGTAAGATATTAATTTATGTATCACTTTGTTTCAATTTTGTTTAGGCTTTATGAGACAAAAGTTGTTTAAAATTCTACCAGCATACAAACTTGATTCACAAAATTATTTCCGGTACAAAGGATTACTTTTTATGCATTCTACTAAATAACAACTTCACAAACAATAATTAACAAATTTCACGTGAACTATAATATTTAAAATAATTAAATTAATATCCACAATAAAAAATCACGAAGAACTGGTTACCCTACAACAACGCTCTTTTTCGCGGCGCCGCAACGCCGCAACGCATGCCGCCGATTTTAGCGTTGCGTCGCCGCAACGCCGTTATGTGTTTTGGCTCTAAGAGTCTAAATATTAAAAAAAACAATGATCTGTGGGACATTTCAGTTAAATTAATTGGTACTATCATTGATGTCCTGGGTCCGTACTTAGCATTAACTTTTAATAATGCTATTAATGTGGGTTCTTTTCCAGATTTGCTAAAATATAGCAAAGTTTTACCAATTTTTAAAAAGGGACATCGTAGTGATCTCAGTAATTATAGACCCATATCAATCTTACAGTCCTTAAGTAAAATTTTTGAAAAAATTATACTAAATCAACTTCTTTTCCATTTTTATGTTAATGCAATTTTTCACAGTGAACAATATGGTTTCACTAGAGGTCGTTCTACAACAGATGCCGGTGTGGCACTTCTCAAACATATATATGATGCTTGGGAGAGGTCACAAAATGCTATTGGTGTATTTTGTGACTTATCAAAGGCATTTGATTGCGTGGACCACGGAATTTTATTAAGTAAACTAGAATATTACGGTGTTAATGGTAAAGCTCTTGATCTCATTGCTTCATGCTCTTTGTCTCAATTTCAGGATTGGTTTAAAACAAACAACCTCGTTTTGAACGCCAAAAAAACCAAGTGCGTTGTATTTTCGTTGCTTAATTTTAAACATCCACATTATAATTTAGAAATAAATAACGAGAGGCTTATTGTTGGTGATACTACAGTATTCTTAGGGATAAATTTGGACTCAAAACTTCAGTGGAATTCCCATTTGTCATCCTTGAATGGTAGACTCAGCTCCGCAGCATTCGCAGTTAGAAAAGTGCGACAACTGACCGACGTTGCTACTTCGCGTTTAATATATTTTAGCTATTTCCATAGTATTATGTCTTACGGTCTGTTACTGTGGGGTAATGCTACAGATATTGAAACTGTATCTATTTTGCTAAAAAGGGCTATTCGTGGCATTTACGATCTTGGAGCTAGAGTCTCCCTACGGGATGTTTTTCCAAAGATAGACATATTAACAATTGCGTCGCAGTATATTTATAACAATATTATATATGCACCAGAATATTCATTGTTTTGAAATAAATAGTATTAATCGCACTGTAAACACTAGAAGGAATAACAAAATTGTAACTCCAGGCTTCCGACTGCGCAAAGTAAACACCTCCTTTCTGGGTTATGGTATTCGCATGTATAATAAAATCCCACAAACAATTTTGGAACTGTCTCATAATAAATTTAAAGATTTTATTAAAAAAAAATTTAATAGATAAAGCTTATTATTCGGTGCAGGATTACTTAGTCGATAAAGATGTGTGGACATAGTGGCGCTGTATTTCATGCAAGATATTACTAATTTTATACTAAAACACAGTTTATATATCATTTTCAAAAGAGTAACTGCGGAGTTTCTTGCCGATTCTTCTCTGCAGAATCTACATTCCGAATCGGTGGTAGCTTTACCATTACAAAATAATAATCAAATTTAAATTTTTAATTTGTAAAATGACGATTCAAAGGTGCTCTTAGGGCCTATTTGAATAAAGTTAATTTTGATTTTGATTTTTGATTTTGATATCACTAATCGAATTCTTAAAATGCAAGAATTAATTACCTTTCTTGCTGCAATTGTTGTTGTAATAAACTATGGTAACCATTTTAACGTCATTTACTTTTCACTATTTGACATTACTTCAATATTGACAAAACAGAAATTTCGTGCGTTTGCCGCCATTTGCCGCTGTCAATTCTACTCGGACGCGACCGTGAGCCGAACGCTTAGGCCGAGCCGATCGTGCTTTTCTAACGCTTGTTCCGCGCTCTCGCTCACTAATTGTGACAATGATTTCATGTTTTTTGTACATGCACCCAGTAGCTTTCATCAATTTACTAGACGTTATCACGTCAAAAATATAGTCAAACGAAGAGAAGTTTACGAATTTCATGTTTTTATCGTTTTTTAAATCAGTATATAGATTCATCTTCTCATCCGTCCAAAACTTTTGTATCACCCATAAAAATTATAAATTATAATTAAAATGGGTTAAATATAAAAAAAACTCATCAGAGTTTTATTAATGTTTAACCCATCTGAGTGAATTCGCAATCCTTCATTTTGCGCTGTTGCTGTTTGAACTGTTGTTATAAATAATTATATAAAATAGAAAAACAAACCGGAAAAAGAAGGTTCGCGCCAGGTCAATCGATTCCAGTCAACACTATGCCAAAATGACAATATACATGACACTTATGACGATTTCTTTATAATTTCTTGTTGCTGAGGATACTGAATTAGCCGTTGTTTAGAGGTCGGATTTATATTATCGATAAGGATCGTTAGACCTCCACTTAAAACATACTTAATTATATCGTAATATTTACTTAAATAAGGAAAATCAAATATTTAACTCCGGATTGGAAGGCATCTAAACTTCGAAATTGGTATTGGTATTAGTATTGTTTTCTGTATTAGTACTCAGTACATTGAAGAGTAGTAAACTCGTCTTTTACTTCCGACTTAGTATCAATCATGGAAACTCGATACGCATGAAATATTTTCAGAGATTTTGTTTTTGCCAATTTTATGACTAATATTGACCACTTTTGTGTAATAAGAAATAAGGTATTAAGCAGTGCTGTTTTAGTAAATAACATAAAGAAAGTAAGCTTATTTTAGTTAAAAAAATTATAAATAATATATGATATAAAGAATAAAATTGTTTTAGACTTACTTTACCACCTTTTTCATCTGAGTTGAATTTCCATATTCGTCAAATTCTTTGCATTTAGGGCCAAAACACATAACGGCGTTGCGGCGCCGCAACGCTAAAATCGGCGGTGGCGTCACCGCCAATTTTAGCGGCGCGGCACCGCCAATTCCGGCGTTGTGACGTCATACTTGTTGACCATGATTTATTGACATTTTGTGTCTATTTTTATATTTTATTTTTTTGTGTCTCTATTAGACATGGGTATCTCAATGAATTTTTATGAACTGCAGATAAGCACATGAGCCATATGCTTGAACCGGAGCTGTGAAACGGCTCACAGTTCAGCTCAATTGTTGTTATAGGTATTGTTACTTTTAACCACTTTTAACTATTAGATTTACAGCTAATTTATGACTCGGTTCAAAAAATGACATGTATGATGTACCTAAATTATAAATATGTAAATTAATTTTATGCTAATTTCATCCATATGATAAATGCTAAAGTGAGTTTTTTTGTTTGTTACGCTTTTACGCCTTAACTATTAACCTGAATCCCGATCATCATGAAATTCTGCATAAAAGTTTTCTGGGGTACAGAAAAGTACATAGAGTACCTACTTTACGTACCGACTACCGTTGGTGCCTGTACCATGCGAGCCGAGCCGCGGACAAAACCTATTTATTTATATTTAATCTATAAAACTAATATATTAAGATATTAATTTATGTATCACTTTGTTTCAATTTTGTTTAGGCTTTATGAGACAAAAGTTGTTTAAAATTCTACCAGCATAGAAAACTTGATTCACAAAATTATTTCCGGTACAAAGGATTACTTTTTATGCATTCTACTAAATAACAACTTCACAAACAATAATTAACAAATTTCACGTGAACTATAATATTTAAAATAATTAAATTAATATCCACAATAAAAAATCACGAAGAACTGGTTACTCTACAACAACGCTCTTTTTCGCGGCGCCGCAACGCCGCAACGCAAACTGCCGATTTTAGCGTTGCGTCGCCGCAACGCCGTTATGTGTTTTGGCTCTTACAGTTACTGCTCTGCTTTAATTAGTTTTAGTGTGATTTCATAGCCTATAAAATATAGTTTCAATATCCAGACTACTCCAGTATAGTATAAATTAAAACAACATAATAAGCATTCACTTACCAAACACAATATTAAGGTTAATAGGTACTGCAGCTAGTGCCTCGCATTTTAAAATACGCTAGTCACAAATCATAATAGGGTATACTGAAAATAACCTACCCTTCCCTACCTACCCTACGAATACCTACCCGTCCCCATTTGTCTACGGGGCATAGGATAGGTACTGTATATTAACCCAATTTTATGATATAAAAATATGGTATGGTATGTATATATATAAAAAAAACATTGAAAAATTTGAAAACAAGTACAGCAACAGTACGGCAACAGTCTCCCCGTGATCATGGCTATTGAAACATTGCCGAAATATAGGGAACTCAACAAAATTATAAACGCGGTAAGCACCCGAACAAATATTAAATTTAAATATGAACAGTGATCGCGTTACTTTGAAACAATATATAGAAGTACAGCAAAATAAATACTTCAAACTAAAAAAAAATATTATTTTTATCCTAATAGATCTTTGATATCAAACCATTAGTAGCTTTATCGGTATCACGACGTTAATTGATTAGATCAAGTTCGATATTATTAAAATCTTGATATGATTAGGTGTTTATCAAAACTTTATCTTACAATTACTCGTTATTTTTCAAGGTTTTTTGTTTTTGTTTGAAATAAAATACATACGTTTCCTTCATCTTGCACTGCGCCCCTTAAAGAAGTGGATCATTAATAATAATTATTGCTGATTATATACATATATGAACATTATACCAGTTTATACTCGCACCTGTCGTAATCCTCAACATCCTTTTAATAATTCGACATATTACCGTTTTTGAAATTAAATTTGTAATTGTGTAAAAAGATTTCACAGCGGAAAGGGATTATTGAAAACAAAAATTATTGCACTGTGTTCAGCTTAACCTGAGGTATATAACGAAATTTGCTGCCTGCATACTGCAAACTTGGTCTAATTTATATTTTTATTATTATATTTTTTAAAATATTTTAGTGACTATCTTCGGAACGGAGTAGGTACTTCACGAGAGATCCATTAAAAATTATATTATATTTGTATTTGTACTAATATTTGTTTATGATCTGGGTTCTTCTAAGGCCCTACCGCGCCTCGGACAGCAAGTAAATCGATTTGTTTCAGTTATTATTATTATAAATCTAATAGCGATCATTACTCGTGGTAGAGAAAATATCCGGAAACCGGCAATAGTAGGATACTAACTTTTTGACTTTGCAGACTGATTCAGTTTAGTTCAGCTCAGGGTAAGGGAAATGTATACTCAATTTCTCTCAAACATCTAAACACCTTCATTTTTTCGAACTTATAAAACAGATAGAAAATAATGTTACTTATTAATTTTTTAGCACGCCTCGTTACTGACGACCTACCGTAGGCATCGCGAGCAGTGGGAACGCCCTGATGTTGCTTTATACCGCACCTCATCACTTGAACACACTTCTAGTTAATGTAGCTTTCCAATAGTAACAGAATTTATAAAATAGGTTCAGTTATTTTAGAGTAAGAAACAATTAAATCTTTCCGCCTTATGATGTAAACTAGCGACCTGGTTCGGCACTGGTGCATTAGTCCAAATTATATTATAGGTCCTGTGACACCTGTCCACCTAGGACCTGTGGCCGCGGCGGCGTGCCAATCACCCGTTTAAATTTTTTCTATTGCACTTTATTTAATATTTATTTTATAAAAAAAAAAAATAGTTTGTTTGAATCATATATAGTTATAATAAACAATTTTAATATTGTATTTATAAAACACCCATGGTAACTAATATATGCATTTATTTGAATAAGGATTACAAGGTATTAGTTTTTGAAGAATGTAATTTCAAAAATACCCTAGTGTTTTAAAACTAATCTGAAATAAATAAAATTTAATACACACTTTTCTGCATAAAGCTATTAATATATTTTGTCGCGGCCGTTTTTACATTGGCATATTAATGACTAGCTGTACCCACAACTTTGTTTGCAATTACTACCTAATACTGAGGCGTCCCATGTAATATTTACTGGACAGTCTCTAAAATTCCCCTTTTATCTCTGCCTATTTCTCAATAATATTGCAGCATTGCAGAAAAACCTTTGTACCAAATATTAAAAATTACTATTTTCAACTTTTCGCTCATTATTGTTTTCACGGTCTAAATTGTCTAATTACGTAGCATTAAAGCGCTTTAGAAATCCAAGAAAATTATACGAGCTCTAGACTATTATTGGAACACAAACAGTAATGATCATAATCGCAATTTCAATGACAGAAATCCTAATACGTCTGTAGTGCTCTCAGCCTGGAATTGTCTCTTTGTCTGTAGCCGTCTGCTTGCGTATAATTATGTTCTCGAATTATTTGTATTGAGATTGAATTTCAAACAGTGTATTGTAGCAAAGGCAATGATATTCCACATTAAATAAAATTAATAGTGACTTGTAAATTGTATAGCAAAACTAAGTAATAAATAATAGTACAAGTGATATTATTTATCTTGCAAATCTCCTCTCGATGTGTATTAAAGTAAAGTAATGTAGCTTTCGAAGTAACCAAAATACCAATTAATTTCTTACATGTGCAGTTAGGACGATAACCGTAAAATATAGTTAAGGCAAGCGGTTAAAGTTTCGTATGCCAGCTAATCCCCTGCAAGGTACTTCACGAAATTCAAGTCCAATAACTAGAAACTTAGTAAATGGAAACACACCTGTTTATATACCTCGATTCATTAAAACTTATACTGTTTTGCACGGAAAAGGGCCGGATTTAGGGCGACGGGGGGGGGGGGGTTGGAGCAACTGCCCCGGGCCTCCAAATAAGAGGGGCCACATCCACAAAAGAGGGGCCACATCCACAAAAGAGCAGCTTCCACAATAGAGCCGACCGAGTTGGAGCGGTCCAGAGTTGGGACGACCTTTTTTTTGTTTTTTTAGGAATAGGGAGAGGATGACCTTTTTTTATCGGTGACGACCTTTTTTTTAGGAATACATATACCCCGATGGAATAAGAATCAGCGGTTTGGAGGTGGGACGACCTTTTTTTTACGAATATGTCCACCCGGCAACGATAATATATTGGCCTGAGATCGCGACGACCTTTATTTTTCGTCGTCATTTTTTTTCTGCAAGAAATTAAAAAAAACTATTCAATTTCAGATCAAGGGGCCTCCACTCCTCTGTTGCCCCGGGCCTCTACAACTCTAAATCCGGCCCTGCACGGAAATAGAATTTTGAAAATAATAAGGTAAGTATTAGCGCATGTGTAAATAAAACACAATTCAATATCATTATAATATCTTGAAGCAACAAGTATTAATTCCTCACTACACGATTTGGTTGCTTAAAGTACTTGCTCGTCAAAAATCAAATATAAAAACCACCGTCATTTTCCAAATAATATTTCGTTCGCTATAAAACCGCAAATATAAAAATAAATAAAATAGCGACATTAGTGCATGTTGAAAATAATTGTATAATATGTATTTAATCAAACCAAGCCGAAGATTGATGTCATGAATCTCTGTGACACAAATCATAACAATGCAACATTTTCAATGTATGAGGGAATTTTAATAATCTTAAGACAATGTACTGTATTCCGATATACCTTATTTATAATGTTTTAAAACAATATTTTGAAAAATTTATGATTTTGTAAAATTGTTAATAGTTCCTAAATAGTAAACAAAAACAAATTAGTTTAAATAATTGTTACAGCTATAACGTACGAGCTGAACGAGCGAAGCGATGACAGCATCGCATGACGCGGTAGCGGTCATAGCTCACGCCAGAGTTAATATAATAGTTATTTTATATAACGTAAGTTTTGTACCAGTTCAAAATTTGACGGTGTACAATACGTAACTATATATTACATACCAAAAATGGTCACACTTAGACGTTAACATTTAAATATATACACTTAAGTACTATTACATATTTTTACTGATTTTACTACATTATTATAAACGCATACACAAGAAACACATTACTTACACATACACATTTACCGTCGGTAATACAAGCCAGGATTACATAACTTTGTTAGATCCAAACTTCTGGATACCACGAATCTAGCGAGACACAGGAATAGAAACACCGTTTCTAGATTAGATTTCCGTGGTTACAATTCACGTACAAAGTTTATTTAAGTTAAATTTACTTTGTTAAATGGTTGTCAATATAGTTTATGTTAGCAAAAGATTCGTCATACTTATGTAACTTGTTAAAGCTTTAATTATAAGTAATTCGGCAAAGCAATTCAACCTTTTTAACACACTTATTACAACAATAGGTGTCTATTTATTTTATTAAAAAGGTCGTCTTGTGCTGAATATCAAGTCCATAGATGAAGATATTTTTACTCCCTATCACTATTATTATAAAATAAAGTCCCCCACCTCGTCTGTCTCGTGCGATAAACTCAAAAACTATTGAACAGATTTTCATGTGGTTTTAACCAATAAATAGAGCGATACATTAGGAAGGTTTAGGTGTATACTGTATAATCTGTCAAAAATTTGTGTTAATTGGTTAAAATATGACGACATTTTTTGAAAATGTCGAAATAATTTAAGCCGCCTGAGAGCTTTCATCGAAAACGCTGCTTAATCCCTTTTGAGATTTAACAAAACAAGTAGGTATGGTGGAATTAATCCTTTTTGATAGATCAAAAGTCCGCGATAGCATTTTTCTATCTTTTAAGGATAGCTTACTTATCCTGACGACTGTTGTGGCGTATTGGTGCGAAATAAAACCGTCGGTCCCAGTTGTTATCATGGACACCTGATAACGATCGTTACTCGCGGTAGGGAAAATATCCGCGAACCCGCAGTAGAGCAGCGTGGCGAATATTTTTTTTTCCTTTTCTATATGGAGAAGAGGCCTTTACCCAGCAGTGGACGTTTAAATGCTAATTAAGTTACTATACTCATCGTAATCTCTAAAAAATGGTCACGTACAATGTGTTAATTGAAAAACTATTTAAACGGAATTAATATTAATCCTTATCAATTTATCTTAAGCATTTCATCACATTACGATAATCCTTTACACCACATAATTTAAATGAATATAACAAAATGAAAATTAATGCACGGGAAATTTAATTCAAGCGCGGGTCTTACACCGATGACGGGACTCGCTTAATGCGACCACACCCCCGCGCCGATCTCCTCGCTGTCGCTATGAAAACTATATGTATAATACGCGTGCGAAACCGGGGCAGGTCGCTAGTAAAATATATATTTATCATTTCCGTTTATCCTTTTAGATTTAATTTATAAAATGTTATATGTCAAAAACAATAAAACGAATGTTTACATAGTTTATGTGGACGCTTGTAAGCGACGGTCTTCTGGTCATTAAATTGCGGATATCATTTCTAATAATATCATTGTTTACAAATTAATTGTGTAAGCTTTAGGTCTTATTTCTTTTCTTTTTAGTAATCTGATTTTAATTTATATTTAATAAGCTATATCATAGGTGATTTATTGATAAGTAACAGTATAGGTACTAGTTAATTATAACCGATCGCTAATATCTTAGACACCTCTGATGATATATCAATGATTTGAATAGAACTTCGATTCGAATCATTGATATGTATATGTATATAGCAAATGTGTAGTGTTTGTTTGCAACAAATCCTAAATAAACATGCCATTGTAAAAATCTAAATCATTGTAAGGGGAAATAAAAACTAAGTTTGCCAAGTTGTATAATTGGATGCTAATCTTTAAAACCATATATAATAGTCAAAACAAAAAAGGCAACATTATATATTTTTTTAATATTCTATAAAAAATACGGCATTCTGGTGTGAATAATTTGTATTAAAATCAGTTCTTAGTTAATTTGTTTAAGCTTAAACAATAGAAAAACTATTAAAACCTACAAAATATCACTACATACTATAAAACATGATGACCGTTCTGGTGTAGTGGCGCTAGTAGTTGCCTCAACGCCACTCGCCGGCGGGTTCAATTCCCGCTCGGGACAGATATATGTATTTGTACAAATACTTGTTTCCAGTCTAGGTGTATGTCCTTGTGGGTCTTTCCACCGTGCCTTAGAGACCACGTAAAGTCGTCGGTCCCGGTTGTTATCATAGACACCTTATAATGATCGTTACCGTCGGGTAATTATACACCAACCAGCAGTGCAGTGGCATGGTGGATTAAACTCTAACCCTTCTTCTATGTGGAAAGGAGGCCTTTGCTCAGCAGCGGGTGGTTTACAGGCTAATACAGTACAGTACAGTACAGTTTTATAAAACAAAGTCCTCTGCCGCGTCTGTCTGTCTGTGTGTTCGTGATAAACTCAAAAACTACTGCACGAATTTTCATGCGGTTTTCACCAATAGATAGAGTGATTCATGAGGAAGGTTTAGCCGGGCCGCTAGTATATTATGATAAAAAGGTAATTGTAAAATGTTTTTACTTTTTATTTTATAATTTTTTAATTAGGTATCATGTACCTACATCATTTAATTTTGACAAATTCTTTAATATCGATCGACATACGATATCACATGCTTCACATACTGTTGCAATATTTATAACCAATTCTATTTTAGCATGTATAGAAACTGTCTTTCATTTTCATGATTTGGAATGAATTACAGATGTTTCTTCTCAATTGTTCCCACGTGTTTTCTTTAAAATTAAGGTCCGAACTATTTACTACGCATGGTATAACTTTTACGCACGCCCGTTCTAAAATAGCTTTATTTGCTGAAATGTGTATAAGCGCCTAATTAAACTGAAGGACTTTTTCCTGAGCAAATAGTGTCATTAAGTCTTTCAATTTATTTTTTATCTCATTAAAATGATATTCTTTCTAATTTCTTTTCTTTTTTATATATTGTATCCCTCCAATATTAGGATCGAAGACTATTTTTTACAGTTTTGTATATGTTACACTTTCATGCCTCTCGTGTTCTTCCTAAATTAACAATTACAAGGTCAGTTGTTTCTGGTAAGATAATGCCATTCAACTCTATAACATTCTGGGCTCTAAATTTTACTTTTTTGATCTTCTTAAGTTGATGTTAATAAATTTACACTCGGTCATAAAAGAATTAAAGACCATTTGCTTACATTAAGACAATAATTATTACAAGAGTGTTTATTGGTTGACACGGTATCCATTTTACAGTGCACTCAGAATTATTAGTCTCCTTATTAATTTATTATTTTAATTTAATCGATGTTTTGTTGTTGATATTAAGTGTTACCTCAAGCATATGATTATACAAGGTACGGTAAGCGTCGGTACGTCATCTGCGTGAAGTAATAACTTTCTTCTCATTTAATGGTTTGTCTAACTTGCCTAATACATTCTGTTAACCATTTTGTTTAAAATAATCAAATGAATTTTGGACGGTACTAGGAACAAAATTGCAATGCCATAACTAAAATGAGCTGTAAATCGTCATCATATCAGCCATTGGATGTCCACTACTGAATGTTTTTTTTTTATGTTTTTTATGTGTTAGTTGAATAGGCAAACTGGCAGACGTGCCACCTGATGGTAAGTGGTCGACGTCGCCCATGAACATAAACTAGTTTACCTGGAACTAGCCCAGCCAACTCATTTATGTGTTGCCTATCCTGAGACATATGATGTTAAGTCTCGGTGCCAGTAATTACACTGCCTGTCTTGCCCTTCTTTCCGAAACACAGCAAAGCTGTTTCACGGAAGAAATAAGCAAGATGGTGGTACCCATGCAGCCGGGAGCGCGGCACAGCGCATCCCTCCCACCGGTACCGGTGTAGGCCGGTTCAAAGCAGCTTCCATCTAACGGCTTCCGGCAACTCTCCTCAAGTCTGTCCTTCTCGTGAACGGCTGTCCGACGCTGCGCTTGCCGTTACGTGGTCTCCACTCGAGAACCTTTCTGCTCCATCAGCCGTCAGTTCTTAGAGCTATGTGCCCTGCCCACTGCCACTTCAGCTTGCAAATTCGTTGGGCTATGTCGGCAACCTTCGTTCGTCTGCGGATCTCATCATTTCTGATTCAATCTCGCAGAAATACCAAGCATAGCCCTCTACATTACACGCTTTGCGACTTTGAGCTTGTTTTAAATTCGCATAGTCAGAGACCACGTTCCAGATCCATATGTCATCACTGGTAAGTGGTCACACACATTGGTCGAAGACTTTCGACTTGAGGCACTGAGGTATGACGAATGCAAAGATGTTTTTTAATTTCCCGAACGCTGCCAATCCTAGCTGGATTCGACGATTGACCTCTCTCTCGAAGTTGGACCTACCAAGTTGGACATTTTGTCCTAGGTAGATTCTAGTCAGATTTCCAACCGAAGACATGGATATTCAACATGATTTATGTCTTGTAATATAATAAAAATTATTTATTAAATAAATATGAAATAAATATTTAAAAAAATATTCATTAAATTATTCTTTTGACTATACATATGACTATTTGACTATACTATACTATTGTATATTCATTGCTACTATAGTTCGGCCAGCGTAATGTAGCTTTGTAAATATAAATTTTAATTCGTTTAATTTTTTCCTTATAATAAACTAAAATCCTTGTTATTATAAATTTAATACATTTACTTAATCACCCGTGGTATTTATAATTAAAAAAAATATATTGAAAAAGTATAATATCCTTGCTTTTATATAAAAAGTTAATTAATAATAACTTTTAATTTTAAAAAAATAAATGTAATTTCTTCCATAAACATGTTAATGAAAAATTATTACGATCTGCTTATAATTTTAGACCAAAGGTTAATTTTAATACTAAATGGATAATAACATCGTAGCGATAACCAATCATTTAACTAATTTTAATTACAGTATTATTTAATTATAGTTAAATTTAATCCTACACATGAAGCAACCAGTAAGTACATTTTAAAACAAGTACCTCGATTTTACAAAACTAACGCAACTGCATAGTTGCATGGAATTTTAAATAAGTAATATGGAAAATATTTGTAAAAAATACATTCAATTTGTTTTATTGTATTTCTACCTAAAATAATAATGAATGCACCAACTATTCAAAGAATTTTCATAATCATAGAATGATATAACTTAAAATTAATGATTATTAAAATTTTACAGGTTTTAGTAAATGAAACCAACTGACAACCGTTCTGGTATGTATAGTCTCCGTAACACCAGCGGTCGCGAGTTCGATTCCTGCTCGGGGTAGATATTTGTATTTTACAAATTGTTTCTGGTCTGGATGTATGTCCTTGTGGGTCTCTCCACCGTGCCTCGGAGAGCACGGCCTCTGAGAGCATCGGCCATGAGTTCAATGAGCTATGTGCCCTGCCTACTGCCACTTCTGCTTGCAAATCTTATCTTATCGCACTTTATTCCCTTTAATTATTTTTTATAATGTGTTGTCACGTGTAATAGATGAAAATAATAAAAAAAACTAGCAAATATATTTTTAAAATGGTTTAATAGCCATATGATCAAAATACAAGAATTATATCATGAGAGAAGTTCAATAGCTTAGCATTTTAGTTTATTAATTTATCTGTAAAATTATATTCATTGCATTTACTCTCTTATTCATTGTAAATTTTACGAATCATATCGTTACTTTCACTGAGACAGTACCATTGGAAAATACTTAATTGAAGGACAACAGAAAGAAAAATTTATGCGTAATATGTAATTTATGTTTTAATCATTTTTATATCTGCGCAACGTGTGTTTTTAATATATTTTTTAATAATTTAAATCACTTATTTTATTTACGTTTTTGTATATATTATATAAGTTTTTGTCTTAGTTTTGTTACCCTTTTTCCTTTTTTTTTCTTGTGTTCATTATTATACATGTAAATAAAATAATATTAATATAATCCAATATTATGTTCGAATAACTCGTACTTATACCAACTTCTTGTCCTCTACTGAAATGCTTATTTATTTATTTTCTGTTAATGTACAAATTCATTTATTTTATGTCAAATTATGTCTGAAATATTTATATTATGTCTCAAATAAATGTTTTACTTATTTACTAAGATCAGTATGTATCTGTGCGTCAGTAGGTACGCACTAATTGTAACTGCGAAAATATAAATTTTTTAGAAAGTAGGCAAAACATGTAGTATAATAATGCATTAGACTGTAAAATATATATATATATATATATATATATATATATAATAAATATATGTTTTAGAATATTAGTTTTCAAGTCGTTAATATCAAAGCACATTATAAATCAAACAACACTCGTAACAAAGGTAAGCTACATGAAATTGTAATCCGTAAAACACTCAAAACGACTCCTTAAGCAGATAAGCCGTGTGCTACTAATGTAAGCACTCAGGCTTACCTCCGAAAATATTAATATTAATAAGGATATTTAGGGATGTGGCCGACCGGCCTATTATCAGGACCTTTTACTATTGCTTATGCGAAATCTCAACAGTATCTTCATACGAAACTCGATTTGTAACGAGTTTATTATTTTATTTATTCATTTCTATGAGTTATTTTATTTATTTTATTAAAATGAATAAATAGAATAAATAACGAAACACGTTGTGTAAGATGGCGCTTCGGTTCGATTAACCGCAATTTCAGGAAAACTTTCGTTCAGATCTCACACTGAAATAACTTAATTTGATTATGAAATAGTCAAAATGTATACTTAAAACGTGCTAATAATTCATTAAACTACGTAAAATTTATCAAATTTTTCTATATATTATACAAGTATTTGATTGTTTAAATTTTTGTCTGCATCGAAGAGAAAGAAAAAATCCTAACCGGTTAAAAGCCATCAAAGACTTTATGCCGCCTGTAAGTAAACTCGAGCAATCACCCATTTGAATGGCGTGCTTAATTTGTTCATATCTGTACAATATCCATAAATAACTTTAAAACTTATATATAGGTAATAGGTCTGCACTTTTCTACAGATGATATTTGAGTCACAATAAATTAAAATAACATGATTATTATATAATAATAAATTAAACAAGTATGCTTAATTAAAAAAATCAAAAAACCCGACTGCGTAAAATACTCTTATTATAAACTAGAAAGAATAAAACAATTTACTAGCTTTCATTTGATACCCATATTGCTACAGTAAGAAAAAAAAATTCAACTCCCCTACCTCATTCCGCCATTTTGCGGGCGCCATTTTGAAAATTTATATAGCCTATGTCACTACTACAATTTACACAAATTCAACGACACCTCATATGTCAAAACCCGTCCAGCCGTTTGGGCTGTAGGGCGTGCCAAAGAAATGGACATACATACATACATACATACATACATACATACATACATACATACATACATACACTCGAAAAACATAACCCTCCTTCTGTCGCAGTCGGGTAAATAGACAAATGTTCTGGTGTAGTGGTGCGTGTACCTTAACCCCAGCGGTCGCGGGTTCAATTCTCACTCAGGGCAGATTTGTACGAATATTTGTTTCGGGTCTGGGGGTATGTCCATGTGAGTATATACGCCGTGCCTCGGAGAGCACGTAAAGCCGTCAGTACCGGTTGTTATCATAGACATCTGATAGCGATCGCTACTCATAGTAGGGAAATTATCCGCCAACCCGCAGTGGAGCAGCGTGATATATTAAGCTCTAACCCTGCTTCTATATGGAGAAGAGGCCTTCGCCCAGAAGTGGGTTTTTTACAGGCTAATTCAGTTCAGTTCAGTTAAAGTTAAAATAAATAATAGGCTAGTACGCTATAAGACTATTGATACAGATCATTCTACAAATATCAATAAGAATTTAATTCATCACACAATTTTCCAACAAGCACCCGATACTTAAAGACAATTTTGTAAACTTGTCACATGATTCAATATACCTAGTTAAAGATTACGACACATATGTACACAACGTTTCGTTATTAAATTTATAAGGGTTAATTCGGTAATTTTAACATCGTTAAAATGATAGTATTAATGTGATATAATCTATCCTTTGCCACATCAGAATTTTCAAATACAAAAGTAAATATTGCTGAAATCATTGAGGTAGTTCATGTAAATCTGTTCATATCTAATTCAATATTAAGCAAATGGACATCTGTATTTAAACGAAAACAGGTGTTTTCTTCCTTCTTTGTAGGTACTATAGACCAGACTTAATACACTAGGAATATAATTTTAAAAATCAAATCAATAAACTTGGAAAAAAAGTAATTATCTTTGTCTTTTTAGTTTAAATACGAAAATTATTACTAATTAAAAAAGACAAGAAACTTGTTGTTTCACAAAAGTATCACCTAAACATAAGTTATAAGTAAAAGTTAAGCAACTGAACTTACCAACTGAACTAATATTTTTAGTTGACACTGGAACATCTTGGAATATTTCACTTAACTAATTGGATATCAGGAGTTAATTGATTCCCTTGCATAATTGGAGTACCTACATTCCGTAAATCAGTCACATACTTCGGAACGCCTGTTAGGAAACTCTCACAAAGCACCGGTTCCACAGTTTGCATCGACGTTCAATGGCGCAGTCCAACTTTGTCCGAGGCCCGATCGACTCGGTGTATGCGGGAAAATTCTGTGATTATCTTTTGTTAGCGAACATGTAGTAGAAATAACTTTGAAACTAGCTTTTCACACTCACGATCCGGATTGAAAAAGTTTTGTTAAATGTAGAAAAAATAAAATAAAATATAGGTTACGTTAATCGATTGTATATGGAATTAATATTATTTTACTATTTTATTATTTATAGTTTTTATAAATAAAAAATAAAAAAATATATTTACTAGTTTGGTTAGTCCGGTTTTCGATATTAATATGTTTTAATTTTAAATATTTATGTAAATAAACAAATATTTCGATTAGTTCCACCGATAGATTTATATTAACTATTTGATTATAAATAGTCACGATAATGAACTGTTTTATCACAATACCTATGTCGAGAGAATTTTTTATTCAACAAAATCTTTTTGTTTTCGATAAAAATCATCTTACTCATTGAGATAACAAGTCCGAAATCTGATAATGTATGAGACGTAGAATGAACATTTGTAGTATATTTATTTATACCACCCATATAGGTAGGTGTATATATTTTATCAAGTAAATGTATATTATTTGCCTTATTTTGTTCTCATGCACTACTATGCCCCGCGTTAATACCATCTTTCACCACCATGGGTAGACGGGTAGAAATCTCGTTTAGAGATATGTTCGCCCTTGCTAACATCCATTGTAATCTTAAATTGTAAAAATATTTTTAAATTTCAAAAAACATTAAACATTTATGTTAAAAATACTATCACTAATAATAATAATATAATTATTATTAGATCTTTATAGTATGAAAATCCGTTTTAATGTTATATACTCTTAAAATTTTGTTATACTTACCAGATAAAATAGGTCTTTACCTATGAAATTTCCGTTTTTGATGAAATAAGTTAACGCACTTTTTTTTTTCAATTTTTTATTCGATGAATTGGAATCGATGCATTTTTACCAACGTAGTGGTAACTTATTGATGCCTTTCTTGAAAAACTCTGCTGAACAGACAACAATCGAGGCAACAAACTCTTCAAAGGCATTTTGTACTGCCTCTCGGGTATTGAGTTTTTTCCCGCCAAAAAGTTATCCAAATTCTGGAAAAAGTGGAAGTCTGTAGGGGCAAGATCTGGTGAGTGATGACGGAGAAATTCCAACCCCAGCTCTTATAACTTGGAGACCGTCTGCTGTGCAGTATGAGGTCGCGCGTTGTCGTGCAGGAGCAGCGGAGCCAAGCAATTGATCAAAGCTGGTTGAAGACGTGCGAGCTTCCCCATTATTGTGTTTAGTTCCACATAGTTCACATCTTTAGTATTGTTCATGGCGTTTGATAAGAAGCTGTTATGAATTACACCGGCGCTAGACCACCAAACAGTTACAATCACTTTCTTATCTTCTTTCTTTTCTTTTTTCGTTTAGGACATTGTTTAGGTACTGAACCAGGATCTAACTAGAGCAGCGCTTGCGATTGTCGAATAGAATTCATTTTTCGTCACAAGTAACAATGCGATACAATATGCCTTCGTTTGTGTGTCTGTTGAGCAGTGCAAGGTAAGAATTATATATTATTAAAATTAAAATAATTTGAAATTCTATTTCGTAGGATTTTTTTTTAGTTTTGAAATAGTCAGTACGACGAAACGGCAATTTAATAGGTAAAGACCAAATATATTAATTTTATACGATCACATCAGGTGCTTAGTCACACCCGTTTTTAGAACGTGAAGTATATCGCACTCACAGAACCTAAATTGATAATAGGATATTCTTAATAACATTATAGACCTATGCGGTTTCAGCCCTCGCTAAAACCCATTAATAACATATACGCTAATGGAATTTAATATGATTGAAATCATTTCAATCATTGACAATAGATAAACATCCATCAAATTAGATTTTCCTATTCGATGCCACATAAATTATTCTCCAACAGAATCAAGATAATGGTAATACGAGATAACAATTGGATTGCAATTTGCTGGGAAATTAACAGGTAATCGGTATTGAGACTGTTTGCGATACAATTTCCATTCCACGGATGAGAGTTAATTTATGTGAGCTGTCTAAACTAACGGAGCAATCGGGATACTAGCGAATAACTCTTTGAAATTATATTTCAGTTATTGTATAATTTTGTGTTGTACGTTGTGTTGCTTTCTTTAATCGTTACCAGTTAGTTCTTTTATAATAATAATATTACTAGCATCTGCCGGCGGTCTGGGCTACAACCTGCCACCGGAGGAAAACTCTTTTTTTGTATTTTTAAATATTTTTATATTAATAAAAGAAATATAATAACATATTTTGAAAAAATAAAAAATAAAAATTTATTAAATTTGTGTAATACATTATATTGTGTAATATATTTATAGTGTTAAAATTTGAGTAGATTATAGTATAACTATAATATGTACAAGTTAAGCTTGATCTTTTTGACAGATGTAAATTTTTCTGATCGACATAACTTTGCAATGACGAACATATTATTTTCTTAATTTAAATGATTTTACAAATTGTAAAAATATTTAAAAAAAAAATACATGTAACACTAAAGTCCCTAAAGATTCAAGCGTCATCCAAAAATTTTAAGACTTTTCGTTGCTTCAAAGTAAAGTTTAAATAGGAACACTGAAAATATTAGACGCTTGTACAATGTTACGGTCGAAACAAAAATCCGTCAGACCGATTTACAATTTCTCAGATCTCAAGAGCGACCGGTTTAAGACAGCCTCCATCCAACATCCATCAGCCGTCAGTTCTTAGCTATGTGCCCTGCCCACTGCCACTTCAGCTTGCAGATCCGTTAGGCTGTGTCGGCAATTTTCGTTCGTCTGCGGATCTCATCATTTCTGATTCGATCTCGCAGAGAAACACCAGCCATAGGCCTCTTCATTGCACGCTGTACGACTTGACGGAGCTTGTTTAGAAGGCCCATAGTCAGAGAACAAGTCCCAGATCCGTATGTATTTTTCTGGGTCATACGACTATAAACGACATATTTGTTGATAGATGTCACTGAGCCGGACACTATTTATATCAAAGTAATATCATGTTGCATTTTTGGAACATGGAATGAGACTATTGCATACGACTTGTTGAAACTATTTAAAATTCGTTAAGTATTTAAGTTTTTTTTTGTTTGAAATATCGTAAATATAGATATAATAAAATTGTAAATTTCACGTGTCTGCTTTTTTAGAATTTTTTGACGAAAATTTTTGTAGCCCGGTTCCAAACATAATAATTACAAAATATATTTATATAATATTTAGAAATGTCTGTCTGTCTATGGCTAACGTAGAAATTCAAAATAATTTGATTAACATACATCTATACAGATTTTAAAGAATTATTGTTGTTGATCTATCGTAAATTTCAAATAAAATACACTCTCGTAAACTCGTATATCTTAAGTAAAATAAACACTGCCGACCGTGACCACTCCTGCGGTTGCCTGACACATATATATCACAGTTATAACTTTATTAATATGACGCAGTCAGTTTGTGCGTTAATTCATGTCGTCCCATTTAAAAGTTGGCCGCATTATGGAAACCGCAGCCGTGGAACGTTCATTACTTAAATAACTATATATTTGTTCTGCGTAATAACGACAACATTACCTGAAAAACGCACTCATTTATTTATGCTATTATTATATGGAAAAATAATTTCTAAACCTCGTGCTGGATAACAGTGATACAGACAAAAAAAACCTTTTATATATGAAAAATAAACATTTTGTATGAAAACTAGTGAAAACAAATCTAGTAGGTAACCGTAATAATTTTCAAATTTTAAAAAGAAGTATCTTTGCATAGAACATTTTACTGGATCCGTAAGCAAACTTATATAGGTACTTACTTTTAAACTAGTAGGAAAAGTAACAATAAACTTAATCTATCTTTTATCTATACTAAATGGAGGGCAACAATATCTAAAACATGTCATATAAAACCTAAAAGCCTAAACCTAAACCTAAAACAATTTACATTGTGAGATATTGTGAGTCAATTCGGGTCATTAAGACTTCTTCTACTTGTATAGATAATGTTTTCAGTAACTGTAAAATTTAAGACAAATCTGTTATAACTGCTTTAACTTCTGACCACTACAACTATTCTCTTTTAAAGAAAAAAATTAACATAAATTCACGAAAAATAATGTGTAGACCAATAAATATAAAAATAAAAAATCTTCTTAAAAAAATTGTCGCGCAAAAACTATGTAAAATGCAACAATGACAAATGCTCATGACATCATGATGGCAAATGTTCTTGATAGTTCTGTTTTTAATTTTAAATTAATTTTATAACATATTACAACACATAATGTAAATTTAAAATTTAATTTTTGGGTCACTGAAGGCTTTTACAAGAGTAGAAATAAATTGTATGAACTGTATAGTACGAAGCAATGGAAATATCTAGATTATGTAACAATATTCCAAAACTTTTAAAGGAGTTTACATGGCTGCTAAATCAATGTGAAGTCAAGAAACACAATTATTATTTCTTATGATAAAATCAGGTCCACGCGGGATTGTTATTAGTAGTTTCTGTGGGAAACATAATCTGCTAGTTAAACTCAATATAATTAAAGTTATTTAAATTTAAAAAAAGATTTGGTAAATGTCTCTGAATTATTTTTGGATAAAATTACTAAATGCTACTTAACTTAAAGTTAAAAAGTAATGTTCTTAAATTTAATGTTGATTTTTCATTCGATTTCGATTCGAAGAGACTTGAAACTCGGAGGGTGTATTTTTTGTATGACGTAAGCATCCACTAAGAACGGATTCCCCAAAATTTTAGCCCTAAGGGGGTGAAAAAGGAGGACAAATTTTAGGTTTAGGTTTAAAGAACTTTATTTCTCATAAGAATTTTAACATTCACTTAAAATGAGATACAATGACATTTTTATACATTTACAAAGACAGTTTAAACATCTGGGCCGTTGGATATAGAAGGCTTTACTAGTCACTTTAGTGAGGATATAATATGATTTTTTAGATTGGTTTTAAATATTTTCATACTATCACATAGTTTTATTTCATCTGGTAGTTTGTTAAACAACTGTACTCCTTCAAATAGAATTGTTTTTTTTTGCCATAATTAGTTCTTACGCTATCAATATGAAGTTTATATTTATTTCTTAAATTCGAAATATGCGATCTCTCATAAATTTTTATTTCTGATTGCATGGAACCTGATTTAATTTTTTTGATTAGAATTCATGTATTGTATGTGTAAAGCTGTGATATATTCATTATTTTTGTGTTATTATAAAGTTGTGTTGTGTCGTCGGAGGAAAATAGTGATAATTATATAGAATTTTGATTATCCTATTTTGTATTCTTTGTAAAGGATTTAAATTTGAAGTAGTAGCGGATCCCCAAACCTGTATTAGGTATTCTAAATTTGATTTTACTAATGAATTATATAAAATGTTTCGGATTCTTTTTGGTACACAAGTGGAGATTCTGTTGATTGCTCCTAATATTGATTGTAACTTTGTTTTAATGTGGTTAATGTGTATATTGAAATTTAGTTTATCGTTGTATTTTTCATGATGAGAGCGTTGTAATATATCGTTGTTTATCGTCAGCGGAGTGAAGTTATTATAAATTTTTTATTTTTAGCAGAGAAAATAATAAATGAAGTTTTAGCTGTATTGATTGTTAATAAATTGTGTTTTACACAATCATTTATCAGATTTAGATCATTTTGTGCATTGATTATAATTTCATGAATAGATTTAAGGAAATAAAAAAGGCAAGTGTCATCTGCATATAGTGTAAGGTGGCCAGTCAATCCTATCTTTTCTATGTTGTTTATATAAATTAAAAATAATAAAGGTCCCAAAATAGATCCTTGAGGGATACCGTACGTGATATTTTGGGAAGCACTACAATAGTTATTAATTTTAACTACCTGCTGTCTATTTTCTAGATATGACTTAAACATTGCTAAGGCAGTACCTGTTACGCCAATGTTACATAATTTTGATAAAAGCTTTTGATGACTTACTGTGTCAAAGGCCTTTTTTAAGTCAATAAAGATACCTAATGCAATGTTCTTTTTATCAATGTTAGTTTTAATTTTAGTCATTAAGTCAACCACAGCTGAGAGAGTACTAGATTTTGGACGAAACCCATATTGATGTTTACTTAAAAACTGTTCAGACAAGTACTCATTTAAACGATTATATAAAATACGCTCAAATATTTTCGACATAATTGGCAAAACAGATATTGGCCTATAATTACTTGGATTGGATCGGCTTCCAGATTTAAATATAGGACTCACCTTTGCGATCTTAAGTGTATTGGGATAAATTCCTTGTGCAAGACATATATTTATACAATTTGTAAGACTTACAAGTATAATACTTTTAAGACACTTAATCGCTTTTGTGCTAATTCCATCCAATCCCGTGCTGGTGTTACAGTCCAGTTTATCAATAATTTTAGAAACTTCATCTGTACTGCAAGGTGTAAAGTTTGTTAAAGTAATGTTATGAGTGTAATTATCTTCATACATGAAAATGTTCTGTGTACTTTCATGGTATGGCTTCGGTATTTTAGAAGCTAGCTCAGTGCCAATTGACGAGAAAAAGTTATTAAAGAGATCACATATTTCGTTACCATCGGAAATAATTCCTGAATCTGACATCAGTTTGGGAGGAGCAAAACTATCCTTCTTTTTTGGATTGTTATTTGTCTTATCGAATAGATTATAATAATATTCTTGTTTATGTATCTTAATGAGTTTTGCTACTCTGTCTCGTTCTTCGTTAAATTTTTTATGTATGATTTCATTTCCAGGTAAGGCTTTCATTTGCTTCCATAGGCTGTTGCGTATATTTATTGAATCAATTATATTTTTATATATCCAGTCTTTTCGAGGTGGGTTAAGTATTTTCGTTTTATTGATTTTATTTTTCATTATGTATTTCAAATAAAAATTTTCTAAATAATCATAATCGTCAGTTTCATTATTGTATATAGCTTTTAGTGCATCATAGTATAGTTTTTTTATAATTAAGTGCCTGGTAGTCTATCTTTTTATTTATTTGTGGTGGTAAACTGCTAATTTCAAGATATATTTGCTTGTGATCAGACAAGGCAGATTCAATTATCGATATGCTAAATGAATGATTATTAATGTCAGTACATATATGATTTAATATTGTACTGGTTTTAGTGGTTTCGCGGGTATTGTGTGTTTTAGTTATTTTATTTATAATTTTAAATCCAGCTTCCTTTATATTGTTTAGATATTGCGTAACGTTTGTTCCAGTACTTAAAGGTCGATGTTAAAGTCTCCTAAGATGATCGATCTTTTTCTCTTATTTATTTGTGTGATGTATTTATTTAAAAAATCCTTTAAGTTAGTTTCCCGGGGTTATTTCCATATACTACTAATGCCTAGAACTCAATGGAAAAATCTGCATGTAAAATTAGTTATAATTAAAGTTTATATGTTTCGCTAACCACTTGTCTGTTACATTACTAATCTAATATTTACAGAAAGATAAAATCATTTTGTTTCAACCACTGTCAGTTAATGTAACGTACATAATCATGTATTTTGGCTATCTTTGACATTATCGTTCATGTTATGATTATGTGTAATCTGATCATTAAATATATAATTTATATCCATTTGAAAATAAAAATAAATCCTCTAAAAAAGTAAATGTAATTCGAATTTTTTCTCATCCTTTCAACAAGATAGTTTACGACCGTTCTGGTGTACTGGTGCGAGTAGTCGCCTCAACGCCGGCGGTCGCGGATTCGATTCCCGCTTGGGTCAGATAAAACACAAATGTATTTGCAAATATTTGTTTCCAGTCTGGGTGTATGTCCTTGTAGGTCTCCCCATCATGCCTCGAAGAGCACGTAAAGCCATCGGTCTCAGTTGTTATCATAGAATAAATAGCGATTGTTACTCATGATAGGGAAATTATCCGCCAACCTGCAGTGTAGAAGCGTGGTGCATTAAGTTACAACCCTTCTTCCATATGATCAGACCTTTGCCCAGCAGTGGGATGCTTACAGACTGATTCAGCTCAGTAAAAAAAAGTGTAAGCCGTAAGGTAGTAATTTTTCTGCGCCACCACATCGCTTGTTTATTTTTTTTTTTACAAATAGGCATCAAAATCAACATTTCTATATCTTATAACGAAATACAAACTGACTTTCTAAGATTTTCTAAGGCGTATAAGTATAAAGTAAATATGTAACTTGATATTAAGTAGTTGCCTTTATCATATACAAGTGTAAATAAAGCAAACGCCTGAAGATTTCTAACCTTAATATTACATATACTTGACATACATGGAATATTACGAACATTATTACTATCATTCTATTGTTTCATGTTATGTAAGAAGCAGAGATAAGAATAACTCGAGTCGAAATTTAAAACCAACATAGCTCCCTCAAATCCTACATAGAACCGATTTAGAGCCCAGTAGTCCGAAATAGAACCGATTTAGAGCCCAATGGTCCGACTTAGCGCCTAATAGCGCTAATTTTTATTCCATTTAGGTCCAATTTTAGTCGTAAAGTGGAAAAAACGGAAATTTGTGCCATTTTTGGATGCTAAGTCGGAGTTTCATCCTTACGTTGTTGACATATCCAAAAGTCGAACTAAACGGTTTGGCAGCTCGTTTTTGGTGAGAGTCGCCAAGATTTGGAACGACCTGCCTAGGTCTATTTTTCCAGATAGGTTTAACTCTGAAGCCTTTAAGAGTAGAGTGAACAGGTTTCTTTTGGATGGGCGTGTATCACCTTCGTCTTCATCTAGACTTTTCATCAGGTGAGATGGAAGACAAACGCCTATTCCATTACAACTATTAAAAAAAAAAACATGAGTTAGGACCAACTTTGAGCCCAGAGGTCCGATATAAGTCCTACCGTAGGTGGCGCTAAATCAGCTCTAAATTTCGACTCGGGAAGTTTGTAAGTATTATATATAAGAAAAGGTATTATATATTATTGAAAAACCTATTCTTAATACACGATATTATAATACCTATATTACATATAGAAAAGTACAGTTTCTATTGGTTATCTTATGTTAAATATAATTTTTAGAATATGACCAGACAAATTTACTATTTTGATTTGTTTTATTGAAAAAAAAAATAATCGGCATTCTTAAAAGCAATAGGTACTTGTATTATATTATTATATGTAATATTTTTTTAGAAGCAGCGGTATAAAGAGGAAAAGAATTTGATTCACTGCGCTGCTCCACGGACTGATAGATTCACATGTATTCACATTATTTCTCAAGAGACATTGGGGGACTCCCAAGGGCATTTTTTTACTTCTCTGCCTTCCAGGATATTTTTAACTTTAGTATTTAAAAATAAAGCAGCGCGTATTAGAATTCGTGATCTTTCGTCTAAAATCCACGTGTTGCACTAGGCTTACATTATATTCTCATAAAAGAACACTCCTCCATGCTTACGAAGAAATGATAGATTCACGTTGCACACGTAAAATAAAGTTAAAATATAAAAATAAAAAGGGTCAATCCATTATTCATCGGAACACAGACGAAAAGCCGAACATGAACGAAGAAAACAATTGTCACAATTTCGCACGTACAAAAGGCGCACCGGCGGCGGCGTTAGGCGAACACTTAATTGCTTCATTACATATTCGTGGTTCTCCCCTCGCTACGTCAATTTATTCACTAATTGCATACGGTGTTGACATTCGACTTACCGCTTACGAAATTACGAGTGACAGAATCTATTGACAGACGACGAAATTCGATTTCGACGTTAGGTTATTGATAGCAGTTTTAAGGTTCTTTATAAATATCTTAGTAAAACCTACTTTCTATTGTGAATAGCGTAGGTAGAGTGGCTAAACTACTCGTAATTATCTTTTTTGACGACGCGTTGGCGCAATGGTCACACCAACTAACTGATCCGCTAGCGGTCGCGGGTTCGATCCCCGCACATGACAAATGTTTGTATAGGCCATACAGATGTTTGTCGTGGCTGTGCGTTTGTTCTTGTGTATTGTGTATGTTTCCGGACCCCCAACACAGGATTCATATCCTACTGGAGGCCGTTTAGTGTGAGACGTTTATTATTTATTATTTACTGAAAGAAATCATATTTCAATAATTATAAATAATGAACCTAGATAGAGGTCAAAAGAATATTACCTTGAATGATCAATCAATCAAAAATATCAAGACTAAAGAGAGGATTCTAAAATTTAATTTACCCTCAAGTATTGATGGATTTTGGTGAACGAAAACATAATGAAAAAACCGGCTTAGTGCCATTTCGACTTGTACATGACGGGTTCCATACTACAGTACAATATTTATCACTACATGTTGTTTAAGTGCAAATAACAAAAATAAATAAAGTAAATCTTACAAAAGAAAAAAGCCGTTTGTATAATCGTATATTCGTTTTTATATGTACAATTTATTAAGAAACAATATTAATATAAAAACATACATTATAAAGAAACGTTCAAAAAAATAAAAAAGTATGATAAGGTCTTGAAAGAACTTTATGTTTAGAAATTTGACCTTACCTATCTTACTTGAAATATAAATCTACAATCTAACATTCTTTTTCTATGTCAAAAATACAGAAACTGCATTTAATTCTATACAAATTTATACAGCACATACACACACTATACTAAATATACAGAGACCTTGGCCATTCAGTTAATACTTAAGCTATTGAAGGATTCAACGTACAATAATTACACTAACTCTAAATGTAAAAAAAAAAAAAACGATAAAAGTTGCGATCCCGTCGGTATAGCAACAAAACATACAAATCAAAACAGATAATTTCTCGTCAACGAAATTCCTAATAAAATAATTGTGAAATGTAAGTTTGTTTTTTACGCTTTTACGCGAAAACTACTTCACCGATCATCATGAAACTTTGTATAAATATTCTTCGAGATATTAGAAATAAGATAGGATACTGTTTTTTTTGGTCGCAATAACTGACATCTACGCCGGTCATGACGCAGGTAGAAGCTAGTATTGCATAAAAATAAAATGTCTGGAGAGTGGGCTGAATTCAACATTATATCTAATAAAACTGTAACAGGTCCAATTTCGTACATTGAAATTATATAAAAAAAAACTGGATGGCACTCTTCAATGGATTCGTCTGTCTGTCTGTCTGTATCTTGACCGCGTATCACACTGAAACTATGATTTGATCTCCTACCCCAAAATTATTTCGAGTTTCTTTGACAAAGGAGATGAAAATCAAAGTGCTTAATCACGAATGAGGTCGCGGATACAGCTTGATATAGGATAAAAAAGATTATTCGAATATAAAACTATCCACAAACCCATTAATTTACAACCATACATTCTACAAATAATTTTATATTATTTATAAACAACTTTAAATATTTCGTATATTGAAAAATGTGTCTTCGAATATGCTAAAAGACACCAGCCTGCAGAGCAAGCGGGCTGCAGAAGAACTTGTTTACAATAAACCATAATACCCATTTAATTTTAATGGAAGAAGAATGCGAAAAAAGCAGATCCCTCTATATGCATTGATTAAGTAAAATCGATTTCGACAGATTCTATTTTATATTAATAATATGTAGTAAGTTCTGCATGAACGTTTCGTACCATTTGAAAATTGTAAATAATTAAGATTAGATGAACGTCTTGCTGTGCGGTGACCGACAGAGAAAAATAGTCCCGACCTCTTTCTTGCCGAGGTGTCGTAAAAGGTGACTAAGGTCATAGTGGTGCGAAAAGCTGTACACCAAACAGGATGGTGACCATATCCTGCCTCAACACACTGCACTCACCAACCCGCTTGACAAGTGTTGCGAATATTGGGTTCAGGAAGATAAACATTCATAACTTGTAAATAAGCATAAATAGAAGCAAAAAACAGGGAGTCCCTATCACCAAGCATATTTAAAACCGTCTTTCAAAACATAATGACTCACCTCCAACTGGAATGAAAAAATTATAAGCATAAGCAGTCAGTTGCTAAGTAATCTAAGATTCGCTAATGAATAAACTTTTCTCCGATACAGCGTCGCAACTTGAGGAAACGGTAAGTAAATGAAAAACCACGACGAACTCACCAGAGAATAAATCAAATCTTGAACAAGATCTCTAGCGACAAGGGAGGTTTTGAAATCAAATTTTATTTAATATAAAAAAATGTTCACATAAAAATATTCTACTAGTGTATTTTGCCTCGTTATCTCACACATCGTTTCAATCTATTACCACAAAATAAATAAAATGCAGACCTGCAAAATTCTAATTAAAAGGTTTGAAACTGCAAAGATATGAGGAAGAAGGTAAAAATTGAATTTGAAAAAGATACAAATAAAAACTGACAACGTATCAGATCCCTTAAAGTAAAATAAAAATTAACTAGCTTTGGGCATATTGACCAAATTATCAAATTTTTATAAATGATTGGTAATGATAATAATTCAATGAGCCTGGTGTAAGTTTTTTTTTTTCGTACTAAAGAGGGGTTATAATAATAAATAATTCTTAAGTTCATTTTTTATTGTTGTTAGTATAAGCCAGAGTTATGTATAATTTAGTGCCTTTAGTAGTCTCGTTGGCACCTTGGGTACAATACCTAGAAAACTTATTAGATACTGTGACGAATGTTTTTAATAAAAATGGAATATTTTTATCAAAGATTTTGGTTTTTATATTTGTAAAATTATTTTTGGCTTAGATATAATTTGTTTATTATATATTATTTTTTATATGTCTGAAGAATATTGGTCACATAACATTTAACTACGATTCTGAGAAGAGAAAAGAAATGTAATATCAGACACAGGAACTATCGACTAATATCAAATAATTAATTACACTGACGAGGTAAATATTCAAGTTTAGAGTGAGAATAGATTTATCTGTAACGTCATAAGCAATGGAAAAACTAAGCCTACATTTATCAATTTTAGAGCTATTCATACAAAACTAAAAATCTATTTCATAATTTCATTATTAAGAATTAACAAATTTTCGTTGGTCGAGTATTCGCAAACGTTACTACTGCGTATCTCGAAAAGAGAAATAATAAAGGCTGCAACGGAAACTCTCAAAAAAGATTATTTTTTCCCGTTTTTGTAACATTTCTTATTTTTGCTTAGCCCCTATTGGTCGTAGCGTGATGTTATATAGCCTATAGCCTTCCTCAGTAATTGAGCTATCCAACACAAAAATATTTTTTTAATTCGAACCAGTAGATCCTAAGATAAGCGCGTTCAAACAAACAAACAAACAAACTCTTCAGCTTTATAATATAACTAGCTGTGCCTCGCGGTTTCACCCGCATTAATTTGAGGGAAAAACATACTTAAATATTTTTAAACAATTAGGTACTCTAAGAGTAGGTACCCGCCTCGTTGGTCGAGTGGTCGCAAGCGTTACTGCCAAGCAAGGGGTCTCAGGTTTGATTCCTGTGTCGTTCAACGTATTATCGAGCTTTTTCATTTTTCGAAAATTCTCAGTAAAAGAGTGATGTTATATTTACTTTAAAAGTGGAAATATAGTTAAAAAATGTCTCGAAATAGAAATAATAAAGGACGCAACAGAGGCTCTCAAAATATATTATTTTTTCCCATTTTTGAAACATTTCTTATTATTGCTCAGCCTCTATAGATCGTAGCATGATGTTGTATAGCCTATAGCCTTCCTCGGTAAATGGGCTATCCAATACAAAAAGAATTTTTCAATTCGAACCAATAGTTGCTGAGAATTGCACGTTCAAACAAACAAACAAACAAACTCTTCAGCTTTATAATATTAGTATAGATAAGTAATAAGTATAGATAAGCCTGGCCAAAAAAATGTGTACAGTTAAAACAGAGAGAGGGTAAAATAAATTATTCGAATACTATTAAAAGTTATGTAAAATAAATTAAAATGTTTTAATGTAAATTGTAGACAATATATTTATATTTTTACAACGAATGGTAAACCTTCACAGTTCCAATAAAGATAAGCCTATTTATTCCTAAAAACATTGGACACTAAATGAAAATGTTTTTCAGCAAAAGTACACTTAATTACAATAAAATAAAGCTCTAAATCCTGAAAACTTTTACCATTATTTCGTACAAATGTATATATGTTTCGTCACTTGTATACAGTAAAATGTGCAAAGGGCACCCGTTATCATTACTCAGTTATCTCGAAGTTCGTTAAGGTAAGCATTTTACGACCTTTTTACAAGGTACGATTTTTAAACGTCGTACCGATAAGCAACTTATTAAAGGTTTTATTAACTTGGCCGTTTTAACGCGAGTTCTAAAATGTAGGCACGAAGTTATGGTGGTAGTAAAATAACTTGTTTAAGAACAAACGGAAACGTTTTTACTGAAACGTAGAATACAACTATTAAAAGTAAATAATTCTGTTATTACGTTTAAATAGGTACTCATTTTGTATCGTTTCATGGTGGAAATTTGAGATCATTTGCGTTTTTTTTTTTTCAGAATCACTTTTATTAAAAAATATTCGTAAATACTAAGCTATCTCCCTATACACATTTATATACGTCTACCTGTTTATATATATTTATACAACTTCATTTGCTAACCGGAATTGTTAGATTAGATATATTATATTTCCATAATAATTACAAAATATTGTAACTGTAACATTATTTTTATTTAATATTTTAATTATTTAATTTGACGGCCGGCTGGTCGAGTGGTCAGGCAACTGGACACTTTATGCAGCGGTCGCGGGTTCGAATCCCGCCAGGTGCAGTTAATCTGTATGACGAATATAGATGTCTGCACCGGGTCATGGATGTGTATTTATGTATATATGTATTTATATCTTAAATTTATTTCCGTTCCTAGTACCTGTAACACAAGTTCTTACGAACTTACCACGGGGCTAGGTTAACGTGGTGTGATTGTTGGTTAATATTTATTTATTTATTTATGGTAATGATGATAGTGATCACTATATATTATAAATAATCAATACATATTATAAAACAAATTCCTCCGCCGCGTCTGTCTGTCAATCTGTTCGCGATAAACTTTAAGCTACTGCACTTTCATCTTTCATGGGGTTTTCATCAAAAAGAGAGTGATTCATGAGGAAGGTTTAGGTACATATTACATACCCCGTACATACCCCGGGCGCAGCCGGGGCAGGCCGCTAGTACTATGTAGAGTAACGATATAAATATAATATAATACATTAAAAAACTCGATACAGTTATTATTATATACCTTAAATTATACTGAGATTAATTCTCATACAAAAAAATGAATTCTTTAAAATTAAATTTAATATTGTACAACATTAAACGTTTAAATCTATAACAATCTTATAGATCTAATTACCGCGTCTGCCGACACTAAAGCAGCCATTCATTTAGTTAGGAGGAGCGTCAAAATGAATTATGGCACTTCATTACGCTAAAGTGCTGTCTTATAGTGGGTAAAAAGATCCCATTATACCGGCGAAATAGCCTTCCACTCATTCATTACTTCAACAGTTCATTTTATTCAATTTAAGGGAATTCGTTTAGATTATAATTGAATTTTAATGAGTGATATCATACTAGGCTTTACCTACTTACGCCGAGTAGCACGAAACAAATTTTAAATTTAAGTGTTTATTAAACTAATTTAATCACAAGAATCGTGATTATCTGTTGCACGAAACCTACATCTGATTAAGTTAACAAAAAAATTTAGTTTAATTAAAGAGCTATCTAGCGGATGATTAATTCCAACAGCTTTAAATTAATCATGAGATCAACTAATTTTAAGATTAATTGCAACTTAACTAACGGAAAGTTAGCGACGGTTTCGTGCAACTCGCCGTTAGTCTACATTTATAACGTAGAGCATATTAGATGACTAATGATATATAAAATATATATATTATGCTATACCTATAATCGTAAAAACGTAATCTATAAATCGGAGTGATAGTTATTAAAATTGACGTTCATACAAAAAAAAAGAAAAAAAAAACTACCTATATTAGCCTATTATTAGTAAGCGTAGTAGTGTGACAGTAGTAATGAAAATTAGTAGGTATGTGTGCTCTATATACCTATTGTCAATTATTGTCTACATTTAGATTTCCCAATTTTAATATAAAATAATAATTGAAATAACAAAATATAGTAGATACATATCGTGTTATATATTTAATGAGCATTCATGGTTGAAACTACGTATCTCACTCGATAATTTCTGCTATTGAGTTTTTTTTTTTTTTTTTTTTTTTATTGCACACACAGGAAGGAAACTCACAGTTAAATTATACAACAAAAGAACTATATTGTAGCTAGTCCTTTTGTTATATAGAAACAAAAATAGTATTTACATGCGAGTAGAAATGATAAACTTGTAACTCGAAATTTCCGACTTTTCAAATTTAATTATTCTTTTCTACTACAAGGTATCTGTGTATTCAATAAGATCCCAAAAGAATTTTAGAAATTCCAATAAAATATAAATAAACACGTGACTAAATGAAAACCTCCTCCTTTCTTGAAGACGGCTAAAAAACAAAAATTGCTTAGTTTACGCTTGCTGCGATCTTTGTAACAAACACGACATAAACTCGTTATTGTCAATTACCAGTAACCGCAACTGAAGAGCCGTTTTCTCAGCGCAGCTTAGAAATATAAAACAAGTGCGCACATTAAGAAGACCTTCCAATACAATTATTTTCATTTTTAAATTGAATATTAAAGTTGTTTCTACATTAATCATCAAATTAAACCATAAACTAAAGGTAACGTCTGGCAAACGTAATGCATTGTAAAAAAAAAATACACGTAATTGCTAACTAGAAAATTGGATACTTAAAACGAAGCCGCATAATAAAAGATGTATACGATATTGACGTGCAAGGTAATAAGGACCGAATCGCTTACGAAATTACATCTAAAATTGCAATCTTTAAAGATAAGGTAGAAATTTTAATAGCGCTGAGCAGAAAGAGCAGAAAGGCAGTTATAAGTTAAGCTGTATCAGTGAATTTTTCTCACCCCTAAACTAACCGTAAAAACTTTATATCACGTAAGCTTTTTATGGTATTATTGCTTTAGTATTCTTAATTATGTTTTGGGTATTTAGTTTTAAGTCTCCATTTCTCATTTTGTTGTTTTAACTATTACAAGTTATTCAAGTTTCACTAAATCCATGCTTGAAACTTTTATTAACTTATCCGTTTCAATCCGAAGTAAAGACGACCATTTTAACATCACATTTTTTATCAATAGAATTCCAGATATTGTATTATATAAACAATGTTATTCAGTAAGTAATAAATCAGATTAAGATTGTAAACGAACATGAAACATAAATTGTTATCAATAAGTGTTTGTGATTTAGGACACTAAGCACATTCATTTTTTTTTCTGATAATACATCGTCGTAGGATTTTATGATTAAGTAAAATTCATTGTATTGTTAGTACTCCGGAGTTTCATCCACATTAAAATACTTTCTTTGTTAACGCTAATGATTACTGTAAGGGAAAGTAGCGTTACACGGGTGAGTTGGTTTTGATCAGATCTTGGTCGAAATGGGGAAGTTTTTTAAAGACACGTCCGTCACGTTGAATAAGTCAAGATTTCAACTAAGACTTTATTGCGTTTTCGCGGGTCACACCGACGTTACCTATAACACAGAGATTAAGTTCAAGCCTACCACCTCAGTCCCCCGAGATCATGGACGCTGTAAAGGGTCCGAAACGTCGGGAAATAATTTAAAATATTGTTAAACTGTAAAGTTTTAAATAAAAACGATAAAATTCGATATAGACTTTTAATTAAATGAGTAAAATTCGCGTAAATATAGGAGAACAACTTGTTTTTATATCAAAAAACATATTTAATGACATCTTACCTATGCTATGAAACATATTACGTATATTTTTCAACTAAGAATTGAGAGTAACGTACTCCAACGAGAATTTTAATATTTTTCACGATGATCTTAACCTTCATGCTTACGTTCACTTGCGCATATGAAAAACATTAACGTTATATGAAAACCAAAATCTAAGCTTACCTCCTATTTCAGCTAAGGCGGCACAGACTATCAGAAACGACATTGTCAAAACTAGAATAGCTCTTTGAATTTTAAATTTCTATTTCGATATAATGAATGTCCAAGCGATACTGGAAAAGCATTTTTACTGGAATAAAATAGGCTAAAATGAAATGTGATCGGACAAAACACCGATATAGTCGGCTATTTGCGGATTCGTACCGAATGAGAATTTTAAATTTCAGTTATTACTGTTGGACATAAATAACACTAATTGTAAGAGTACCAATAAAATGCACCGCTACTATTTTTAGACTTGCAATTTTAACAGTGGGTCAACGATGACGGTTTGGTTGACATAAAAATCTCCACGAATAGAAAACACTTTATTAAAGTCACAAACATTTCAACCTAACAATTTAACACTTTAGAGTTGCAAAAACGTTGTTTATGTGAACGTCAATCTTCGTTGCGTTTTAGCTAGGAAAATATATTTTTGGCTAGCGCTTATTTTTCATGTACTTTTAACACAGTTACGCTCAATTACTTACTTGACGGGGCTTTTTACATAAGGTACATATAAAATAAATATACCACTTTTGGCTAAAACTATCAGCTCAAATTTAGTAATAAAATTACCTATATACAATTTTAATATCAAGATTGTTTTATTAGGCGCAAACTTTGTTTTAATAGACTGTTTGTTTTATAACCCCAAACTTTTAGTTTTTTCTTGAAGAAAGTTTTACTTTTACGTGGAAAAACTTCTATATCGAAAATAATTTTATGAATTTATATATTTCGACATAGCTTACAAAAATTTTAGAGTTACGTGACGAAATGTTCCACGCAAACGAACCACATTTTTCGATTGAAATATTCAATTCAAATCCAGTGATCGGTTTAAATATCGTTATACAATCGAAAATCTGGAATAATTTTACCTCTTGTGTTTTAAGGATTTTCAATTTTTAATCGCTCTTTTTGTTGAATTAAATTTCAATTTATATTCATATTGGCTATACGAATCGGATGCGTTGACGCGGCGGCCCTAAATATATTCGGTCGATTCAATTATTGGTTTTCGTTGATTACTTGTGGTTTTACGGTTTTTAAATTATTTCCATTATTCAATTTGATTTAAATATAAAATAACAGTTAACAATGTCTTATAAAAAAAATATTTATTATATATTACGTTTTTTTATCTGTTTATTTGTGTAATCGTGATTATCTGTTGCACGAAACCTACATCTGATTAAGTTAAAAAAAAAAATTTAGTTTAGTTAAAGACCTATCTAACGGATGATTAATTCCAACAGCTTTAAATTAATCATGAGATCAACTAATTTTAAGATTAATTGCAACTTAACTAACGGAAAATTAGCGACGGTTTCGTGCAACTCGCCGTAAGTCACTTATTTTATAAAAGGTTCCTTTTTTTAATTTTATATGATATGATATTATTAATTTACGAGTTGTATATTATTTTCAGTACAAACGAGCTATTAAGGTCAAACTTATTGAATGGTTACAATATATCAAAGACTATATTAACATACTGGCATAAAATTTATTTAGTAGATTGGTGCTGCAGAAAAGTATGCCCGGTCTTTGTTTTTTGAAATCTTGAAAAGATATCCAGATTTTGGAAACCTGCTTATGTATGATGTGTAATCATTAAAACTTCTGCGATGGCCGTCTTCAAGGCGAATTTTAGAAGTTGCAAGAAGCAAGAGGCGCCAAATCATTTTCGCTTGAATCAAGTCGAACGTACTTGCGTACGACAGCACGTGGCCATTCCGGCAGCTATCATTTTCTAAACTGTGTGAAAACTCTCACGAGTCCTCGCGCACCTCCACTTGCCCGTACTCTCAGTCCTCCGAGCCACACTGACAAGTACTTTACTTTGTAATTTACTTTAAAAGTATTGTATGATTAAAAGTATTGTTGTATATTTGTATTTTTTTTTTTAAAAAAAGAACAGTTTGCCTTTTTTTATCGCTGTGAAATGCGTTTACGCATCACGCCACACGAAGGCGACGGGTATGTGGGACTAGCTGACTGTGATGTCAGAATACCCGCTAAAACATAGCGGTGCCCTCATCGTCGTAGTAGGGCGCCACGAGATCTCTTTCGCATGCAACCGTTTGCCTAGACCAGTTGTTGTTATATTATAAATAATTAATTTCTTAATATTTTTTGGTTCAGATTTCAACAGTTTCGTCGGTGGTGGTCACGAATTAAATCGAATACCGCGCTCCCTACATAACGAATGATAGCGTTATTGTTCGTAAATAAAACGCTTCTGTGAAAAACATATAACTACTTCTATTATGTCATCATATATACGCAGTCTAATAAAAGCTCGCTATAAAACCTTATCACCATTTAATCTACGAACAAACACCTATTTTTGTTTTGAACTGTCCCATTGTGGGAAAATTGATAAGATCCCATTGTTAGCAGCGTGTGGTAAATTGGATTAATTCCAACCACGCTAGTTTATCTAGGCGTATGTGACCACTTATCATTCACATAATTCTACAATTTTCCTCGACTATCCGTAGGTAACCAGAAGATAAACTTGTTTAAAATATTAAGGTTTTCCATACTAAAACTTAGTATAGTATTGTTTTTTGAAACTGTTGATTTCAGCGAAAATAACTTGAAAGACTTAATAGATTTAAAAAAGGAATTTAACCATTTCAAAGCTTTAAGTTCCGCATAATGTGATCACATAATGAGACAACAAAGTATTATTTTTCAACATTTTTCGTAAGCCACTCCACTCGTTGCGGCAAGTTAGGAACTCGACGCTATGATTGCATTAACGCTCTTAGCAACTTTATCCATTTGCTTTGTTTACACTTGTGGCAGATTCCTGCGGAATTTTAACTAAAATTTAATTCTCTAAAAGTAATCGAGTTTTGCTAGACTATATTTTATGGTTAGCTAAAATTTAAGCCGAGATGATGAATAAACAGAACACATGATTGATATCTAAACACGGTCTAGCTCTGATTACTTTTCAATTGTTAAATACATCTTTAAAATTCATATCTTGCTCAAAGGATGGAAAACATCGTGATGTGAAACCCATGGGGGTTTCACATCACGAAAAAAAAAACATTTGTTTTCGCCAATTCGAATTATTAAAACAGCGTGACGGATTATGCTTCAACCCTTCATTAGTCACAGGAGGAAAGACTGTACCAGCAGTGGTAATTGTTATAGGATAATTCTGTAACAGAAACTATCTATAGACGTCCACTTGACTGACTGTCTCAGGCTCTTTCTCGAAGTTAAGCAATTTTTCTTTCATGAGATTTTTTTGGTATTGCATGCTGTTTCTGTAACGATTTTAAAAGTCCTTTTTTATTCGGTAGATCAGGCTTAGTAGTTCTTTCAGTAGGTTCTTATACATAAATCAAGATTCATTTAACAACCTAAAACTTATTTTGATGATGATGATTGATTGATTGATATTATTAACTTATTTTGCTTTAACAACCTAAAAAGTTATGTCGTCATAAACGATAGCAAATCAAATAATCATATCGATTAAATGTATCTTTAAGTAACGAATTTTAACTAATATGCTTTCAATAAATAGCATTCATATAATTTTTGAAAAAATGTTTTTTTTTTTTTTTAAGTTTTTACCAGTTTTAGCGTTTTAATTACAGCTTCACCTTCTGCTGTTTGTTTAACATACATTAAAATAAAAAGTAAATAAATAAAGAAAGAAAGGAACGACTAAATCGTCCACACCGTGCCCGTCGGTTTTATCTTGAAAACGATCAAACATTACGATCCCATTTCACACGGAGCATTTCCATATGCCATAAATAATGCTGGCTTGCTATACATTCAAATAACGTGGACATGAAACTCGTGTTAGCTAGACATGGCATAAAAATTTGTAAGTACTATGGTTACAACAAGATTAGAACCATTGAAAGGTAGAATTTTGTGTACAGCCAGCAAAGAAGTTGGCAGTTCATCCTAATTTAATGATAAGTGATGAAGTGATTAAGTGATTTAAAGATAAGTGATAAGACCGCCACCCGTGTACACCTGCACCACTAGAGAAGGAAGTTAGGGATGGTCGAGTTGTTAGCTTCCGACTCTCTTACTCATCGCAAGAAACGTTGCATTAGTAGCTACTTCACGATTTTATATGATAATATACCTATGCCTACCCTGGTTTATCAGTTATTGATTATAGTATTACGTACAGTTAGTACTAGTCAAATGTCCTTCGCTAGTCGTAATATACGCTTCAAAATTATAAATCGACAACCACTAATTAAACTTTAGGACAAAATTGTAATTAAATGTTTGTTAACTATTTCACATGATTTGCGCAACGAGTATTAGTTAATATTACAACTTAATGACCTGTACATATGCTTATCCTGGTAAAATCACTATGACTATAACTTAACAAGGCTTACTAACTTTCCTGACTGTTTAAGAAAACAGACGTTTCTTCTTGTGACAACGTGATAATATCCACTTCAAAAATCAATTTTTCCATATCCAAAAGCCCACACATAACCAAGGACACAGAAAAATCTATAAAATTTTCCTATTGAGTGCAATTTTGAGTTATTGCAAGTAAAATTTGTAACGAAAATTAATGTGATGTTCCACTAGACAGCTAATGTTTCTTGGGGAATTCTTAGGTTGTCGATTTCAAAAAGATAAGCTTATGAGAAACTACAGCATTTTTTTTGTGGTACCTATATGCAATGTTTAGTAGTCTATTCTTTACATGACGTCACATCTTAGGACGCTATTTTTATTTTATTTAAATAACAATTATTTGCATCTAACTCTTAGTCCGTTAGCTTCTCAAAAGATTCATAATTTTCAGCTTAGGAAATTTTTATTTTTGCAAGACATGACTTTTTCTAATCACAGCCATTTTCTAATTAAACGCTTTGTGCAGAATTCCGTTTTATTTTATTTTTTTGTAGAATACTCACTACTTTCTACTTTCTACGAACTATAAGGTGCACGACAATACGAACATACGATAATACATAGGAATATTATTTCTTTGTAAACAGTTTATTGTATCCTAAAAATATAATCAGTAGGATGCCAAAATAAAAACCTCCTTTATTGCAAATGATAAAATGATTATTGCTATAATAATATGTGCACATTTCTTTTAGAAAAAAAAAATCCTACTACATCCTCATTCTGACGTCATTTCAGAGAATGATTATTGTCAAATAAAGATAGATTGTATGTGACCAGACAGAACAGATTTGGGATTTTTACATATATAATTTTCATTACATGAAGTATTATAGCACATGCGGTATGCTAAATTTATTTCGATAAAGTTTTAAAAGTTCTTAAAAAGCGTAAAATTATATACTAACGGCAAGTGTTTCAGTTTTAAAAATTAAAATTCAACCCTTCCATTCAAGTCAAATCTTTGTTCACAAAAAAATGGGTTTCCGTGTAAAAAAATTGTTACGCCACAAAGTTAATGGCCACAGCCTACCGAAACTGTAATATAATTAAAAATTCGCTTTAAACTCAAACTCGTTAGGAATCGTTTAGTTATCAGTTAACGTTGAAAACATTAAATTAATTTGTTTAATGCATAAATAACGCGTGACTTATCAGACGTTAAGTATATTTTAGCAGCTTAGCGAATATAGATCTTACAAGAACGTGACATACAGATGTTTTCTTTTACCAAAAAAAAATAATAATTGACAAATGAAAACTCAGCGAAAGTACAGACTATCTCTGACTGTCCTCATTAAATAAACATAATAAATTACAATCATGCTGCTCGTACTATGCATAATTTGGGTCAATAATTATAAATTATCTCAACTAAATCAGCTTGTAAACGTCCCACTGCTGGCAGTACCGGATTAACCACGTCGCTCTCCTGCTCACACTCATATCTGCCTGAGCGTAATTTTTTGAGTGAAACTTATTAAGATCATATTGAATGATATTGAATTCAATTGAAGTCACAAAAACGTGAAACATTACAACTTTTCCTAATAAAACAATCCACGTCAGACAATTGGTAACCGAACTATTTCCTTGGCGTAAATAAAACACCTAATTTCATACAGTAAACGCATAAGTTCTATAAAAAGTTCATCTCTGGCACCAGGCAATCTTATCTCTGACTTTTTGTACTTTTCAGAGCCTAGCAGGGGCTATTGTAATCTACTAGAATATTAATTACCCACAAGAGTGTAACTTATAGATGGCTAATAAAAGTATTGAATATTGAATTATTTTTTACCACTTTATACTTAAGAACCTATAGCAGATCAAGGGCTCTTTGAAAGAATTTGCTACGGGCCTCGTTCCTCGTTGGTCGAGTGGTCGCTTATTATTGCTCAGCCCCTATTGGTCGTAGCGTGATGTTATATAGCCTATAGCCTTCCTCGGTAAATGGGCTATCCAACTCAAAAGGAAGTTTTCAATTCGAACCAGTAGTTCCTGAGATTAGCGCGTTCAAACAAACAAACAAACTCTTCCGCTTTATAATATTAAGTATAGATTAGACTTGGAAATAAGAATTAAAAATTTTCCGGAAGAGGAACATGATAGTCCTTTCCAAAATAACTATTTTCATTTGTGCTGTAACTATAATTTTGAACAGTGTTGAATATTTATTTACCTAAATTCAGTGTATTTCAGGATTAAAAGTGTCATAGAGTTTATATTAAATATGCCTGTCTCAGATATATATCAGATCAGATAACGCCTACAAACATTACAATTAAAATACTCTATACTAATATAGCTGACTAGGTGATCCTTGGCGTTTTCATCGTAATGTTTTATAACCTTTTTGTCTAGCTTTTAATCCAAAAAAAAGAAAAACAACGTTACAAATAAGACCAATAGACTCTTTTTTTTTCGCAGGGGAATCCATTTACAGATGATATCCAGGACGCCCGGGTCGGCAGTCCTAGCCCTATGTCGGACTCGGCACTTTGGGAGTCCAATACCGTACTAAACCTTCAGCCGCTTTAATTGGAGGGTCCCGGATCTGCAGGCAACAGGATCCCTCCAGCGACAGGCTGGCCTTGGCGAAAAGGCCAGACTTCTCCTCCATGGGGACTGTGCGGCTAACCTCTGAACAGTCCCGACGACGCCATGTCTATCAGGACCGGGTTCCCATCCCGGCCCGACGACACTAGTTTTTCAGAGGACAGTCAAGAATAATACCATATTTTAGTAATAATTCAGATAGAAAGTTTTAATGCAATCACACTTAATTGTATTAGAGCTTGCGCATGCGGCTTCGCCCGCATATAAGTGATCATACTATGTCAAAACTTTCTAATTTCCTAAATATTGTATTCAATATTCTTAATTTTTTTTGTTGTGTTATTACCCTTTTTGTAATATTTTAATACAATAACTTACCTACTATTTTCTCTTAGTGATCTCACGCTATCATTCATATTACAATAACTTTCGATATAATGAACCGATTTTAATAAAATATACATTAAATATTATATTATAAAAATATCACGGTGCCACCTAAATCGAATTATTATACCGAACCGCTATTATTAAGTAGATACGAATTTTGATACCACGATTTAGAAAGCGCCTTCTATTATTATAGTGTGTTACTTCAGACTATTCTTTGTGTCAAAATAAATCACAATCCGCCATTTTGACTCTTTTTTTCGTTTAGGATTTTGAATATGATTAATAAAATATAATAAATATGAAATGAAGATGATTAATAAAATGCTATAAAACATTACTTTATTTAACTTTATTATTATTATTATTGGATCACATTTAAATGTATTAACATAAATACTCTAGTCTCCACGCATTTATTCAAAATTCAAAATTAAATTTACAATAATTTTTGAAATAGTGAAGTAATTTTGATGAAATAAAGATAAAATATTACCTGAGATAGGCGTTTAATTTTCATACTTTTTTTAATCTACACTACTTTAGCAGTGACGCGAGTCCAAGCAAACAGACAAAGACAGACAAACAGACAGACATTTCTAAAAGTTATAGAAATGTATATAGTTAGTGATTTTAGATTTAGATGCCTACAGAAATTTTCGTCAAAAAATTCTCATAAAAAACAGACGCGTGAAATTTACAATTTTATTATAGGTATGCATAGAAAACATCGAAATACTATTATTTTATAGTAATAGAAGAATCTGGTTGCTTATAATTTTCGTAATAATAGTTTCTAGGTCATTCTAAAGGAAATCTTACGCTTTTCAACTAATAGCAGCTAGCTATAGGCACTTGTATATATGAAAAACGATCTTTCATCCATTTAGTTAAACGGTATGTGCTTCGCCTTTTATGCCTGTCGTTCGTACGAAAAAGCTTTCATGGTATTTTATGATGGCTTTATAGTTGATTCGTGAGCAGAATTCATAATTTGTAATTAAAAACGAACAAAAAGTCGGACCTCGAAGCGCTCTCGGCTCGCATGCAAAAACTCTTCAGAGAATTCTTGTTCGCATTATTTATTGCTAGCGGTTAGAATATGAAGGAAAACAAGACGTTTACGAGTTGATGTAATGTCATCCGGTCGAAATTTTGGGTCCATTGTCGGAACTTCTTGCTCCCTAAAATATTACTAAGTCCCTTATTAAAGTGCCATTGAGTTGTTTCCTCAGTTGGTATTTGAAGAATTTGATTGACTTTAGGTTTAAAGCAAGTAAATTGATAATCACATTAGCAACTGCGTGTAAAAACAAAATGCTTAAAAACATATAAGTATTTAAAGATTTCCATGTATTATTTCTAACTACATCGTAAATTTCTCAATACTACACTACATATAATTAGTCATGTATAATTTTTGAAAGACCGTGTTTTTGTTAATATACATAATAAGTTGCCTAACTTAGGAACAGATGACCGTATGTATGTTCAACATATTTAAAAAAAAAATAACCATTAGGCAATTTTAATTTAGAAATTATTATTTTTTTGATATATAATTATATTTTTAATTTAATAACTTACGTTTCCCTAGCATCGTGCATTAGCACTTATCAGCATAATCAATAACTTTTCATCATTTGTAAATCACCGACCACATTTTATCGCATTGTGCTTTGAATTTGTCCACTGAAACCAACCAATTTGTTAACACTATTGTTACTCGTACACAAACATTGGCACCAAGCCATACCATTAAATATTATCGTTACATGTGGAAAATTTTGTAATTTGCAGCATTAAATAGAAATTACACAACAATAAATAAATAAATGCCATGAGATAAACACCTTAAGAAATGTTTTCTACGTATTTTTTTGAAATCAAGGTTGCTTATTATACTAAGTATAGTCTGTTTTTTTTCGCTACGGACTAAATTGACACATGCAAATGTCAATTTTCGAAATAATGATACCAGCTTTTTAGTAATAGTGTTGAACTACGATACCGGTTTTATGAATCGTAACTTTTTACTTTTACCAAATAATTTTATTATTATTTGACAATAGATGAATTTTTTTAAAATCAAGGTAATCAAGCACGGTAATCAATCATAACAGATAAAAAATATATATTTATTAATTTAAATTACTTTTTGCACTAAGTTAATACGACAATTATTTATTTGTTTGTTGAAGAATACGCAGTAACAATTTTTTAACAGAAACTAAGGTAGCCAATGCCATAAAACACGAAAACATGGCGTTGTAATTATTACTGAAAAACGATACTAGAATGTAAATTACGTAAAGTTACGGTAGCGGCAAATCACTATTAATGATTCGCAAAAAACTAGCAACACCGCTTATGTCAATTTAGTCCGTAGCGAAAAAAAACAGACTTTAGTCAGAATTTGACAGGATACTGACACAGAAGTAATTGCAAGGAGAAATCGAACGCGACAATGATAGAGTATTATTCATCACTACGATATGAAAACAACCATTATAATGTTGTTATTTAATACTTGTAGATACGGTTTATATTTGGTTTTTTATTATTATTTCAAAATTCAAAGTATTATAATAAGACATGTTACAACATGTTATGATTACGCATTTAGTCGTATGCTTTAAATTGCAATAAAAATTATTAGGCACTTTACTAAGTGGTACCTATTAACTTATATTTTCACTTATACTATTGTACTAAAACCGATATAAAATTTAAACAAAAACTATAATTTTACAACTTAGTTACAACTTTATACAAGATTAATATTACTATTAATAAATCGAAAAAATCAAGGACAATTTATCTCTGTCTGGTTCATAAGAAATATATTTACACAAAAACATCGAGGTTACCTTAGTATTTTGGGAATAAGTCTCGTTTCTCACGATTTCGCTAAGGGTTTTTTCTGATGACAGTTCAGACATACCGTTGGGATTAAGCCACTTCATTTGTATCAAAAAAATATTAACTTAAAAATGTTTTTGTTCTTTTTATATTATTAATTGAGGATTAGCATTATTATAATGTTAAACTAATAATTCCGGTGTTCGGGTGACAAAAGTTTCATAAGATCTTAAGGTCGCGGGTATAATGTAAAATAAGGCACTTTTAGTAGACATTTTTATTAATATAATTTATTATTAGCGACGATTTAATTTATTATTAGCTTGGCGACGAGAATTCAATCGCTGTATCCTGGCAGTACTCAGTAGTGATAATAAAATAATTTGGTACTTATAATAGCTTTAATTTAAAAAAAAAATCCTCAAAGCCTCTTTGAAACACAACTGAAAGTAAAGAAAAATAAATCTATAGAAACTTTCATCGCTATTCCTCAATCCTCATTCGTCCTCTCCAAAGGCATTTTATTCCATAAACGTTGAAACGGATCATTTTTAGTTATTATCAGTAACTTACATTAAATACCATTTTTCATACTTTCTGAGTTAAATTAACAAGATCCAAACAGACTTTTACCCCCGGGTTACGGAGCGAGTATTTTATAATCCCTTCCTAGATGACGACTTCTACTCATAATGAATTTTTTTTTCTTATTTATACCAAATACTGACCAATTTGAAAACAAATCAGTTTTCGTTTATGTGTACAATTATATGAATAATGGATTTTAGAATTAAACTAAGGTTTTGAGTATTTGAATGAAAGACAGCTAACGTTTCAATGCTATAATGGCTAATGTGTTAATGTCGGTACATATAAAAATAAATAAAAAATTTAACTTCAAATCATAGTCGCGACGACTAAACGGCAAAACGCCTGTACAAGTTAAGGAGCAATAAAAGTTAGAACTTCTTATTTGCTACGGCCTGAAGAATGTCTACCACTGGAAAACCGATTTCGACACCAAAGAGTCGATGTCGACTCCTTTGGGAATTCCTGTTCTATAACATCTACATAAATGTAGGTATACGATTCTTATGTTACAGTTGTGAAGCAAACAAACAAACACGATACTTTTACATAAAAATTTTGCTTTATTTATTTCGATTCTTAATTATTTAATTTATTTTATCACGTTTTATTTCATGATTTAATTATGATAAACTTTTTATACCTGATTATCAGTAAACTATTGCTATATTACTTTGTACTATAACAGCGTGCTGATGTCCGACTGTTAATAAGGCCACCTTTCTAAAAGTAAAGGGCTGGAGCTTCACATTGCTCCATTGCAGCCTGATAAACAGTGAAAAATTCTACTAAAACCTACATGAAGTTTTATCACTATACTTTTCTCCGTCGTTGAAAACGAGATAAATTTTAAAGATAAACTTAATAAATAAATAGTCAATTAATTAAATAAATGCTAAACAAACATTAATTAATTATAAAAGGAAAACTACAAGATTATAGTCGCTTACGACTATAATAAAAAGATATTATCAAACAATAAAATAATTGTTTCGAATTTATTAAATCATAACATGACCAGTGTACAGTAAACCTATCGCCTACCTTATTGCTGGTTGTACGTAGCAACAAAATACAAACAAACTTACCTCGATATATTTTCTTGTACACACTGCATAAGTATTTTTGTAGTGAATAGTGGTGAAATGTTTAGCTTGATATCACGGATACGCGGCACCAAACACAATAAATTTAATTAAAAACGAGCAGAAAACGATTCCGACAAAATGTAAACACAGCAAACCCAAGGATACTTTTTTAATATTTACATATAACAAAACCACTTCATTTTTTTAATATTATTGGACGTTTTATTAATAAAAGGATTTTATATTAAGAAAATATGCACGTCAATCAGAGGTAAACACAACTTTTAGGGAATAATAGGGAATACGAATAACCTCGAAGAGAATGCTGTCAAAACTGTCATTTGTTTTACGCCATTGTGCCCGCGCAAGCGCGTTGCATCCTTTTACAATGCGCATGTACATTTTCAAGAGGGCTTATTGCAATAATTGTTTTATTTAATTTTTAATAATAAATTTTGATAAATATAGTACTTATTACATTAAATTTTTATTGTTAGTTATTTTGATTGAGAATTATTTTATTGAATAACTCTATTAATTCGACCGGGATTTTATTATCGAAGAATAAATTCAGAAAAAATATAGAATGATAATGACTTAATTTCTTTTAGCTCTATTTATATAAGTATAATACAAGACTGACCCGTTGGCGCAGTTTGCAGTGACCCTGTTTTCTGCTCCAAGGGTTGTGGGTTCGATTCCCGCCTCGACTCTGGGTGTAATATATGTTTATTTATATATGTATTATTTATATGTATATTTATTTAAAAAAAATATATATCAGTCGGCTGTTACCTAAAACACAGGCATTAAGTTGCCTTCCTTAGGAACAGACGACCGTGTGTGTGTGTGTTAAGCATATTTATTATTTATTTATTATTTATAATTATTTATCCGTTGATAAAATTATTATAAGCATATTTAAGTACTTCGATAAAAATGTATAAAACAAAGTAGGTGGGCTAAGCTTAAATTAAAAACCGGCCAGGAAAAGATAAAGTTTTCAGTTTAAACCTTAAAGCAACGTCAGGGGTAAAGTATATAATATCTGTATACTTTTTATCTAACAATAACTAAAATTTATTCTCTCCGAGGTAATCTTGAGAGGTGACTTATGGCGAAACTTTGCTTAAAATAAGTGATGATGTACTTTCTAAAGTTTAATTAAATTTTTAACGAATTGCTCTCCGGGTTAACATATTAAGTTAATAAGTATACATTTTAATGATAAATTAAATATTTTATACTTAATTATTATTAGATATAGATTATTATCTTAATCTTGTTTCATTCCACGCGTTCAATTGTATATTTATATTTATGTATTAAGACTGTTATTCAATTAAAAACCAGTTTAAAAAATGATCTTAATGGAACGATTGTTGCAAATTTTCAAATTTTCAAAATCAAAAAATCTTAAATTTATAGAGTTAACTGTCATATTATATTAAAAACTCAACTCTTCTTTATTATATAGCAAAAAATATTGATAAACAGTCTTCAGAAGTGTAATTAGTATTTTGTAAAATATTTGGCGCATGTTTTCTTAAAAACAATATTTTTGCCAAATCATTTCGAAAAACTTTGACCTCGAATAACTTTTGACTGAGTTGATTCATCGAAAAATGACATTAGACCTTTTTTGTAGAGCTTTCAATTCTCTATAAAACATTTGATATACAATGCAGTGCAATTTATCTTTCATTAGTTATAAAAAATCAATACATTTTTTTTCCTGTATTATTGTTATAAGAAATCGAAGTGTGATGCGGACAACATTAATACTAATATTAAAGGCATCTAAACGAAACTTTTGAGCGTGGTTCCAAAACTATATATATATACATATATATATATATATATATATATATATATATATATATATATATATATATATATATATATATATATATATATATATATATATATATATATATATATATCTAGAGACTATCCCGCAACTTCCTCAAATACCAGAGCTTGATGAGCCCCCTACTTTACAGGAAGTTACTGCAGCCATCAAAGGACTTCAAAACAAGAAGGCGGTCGGCATTGACATGATCCCTGGTGAACTGCTGAAGTACGGAGGAGAACAACTTCATACTGCGATATGGAAGCTTTTTGTACAGATGTGGCGCGAAGAGCAGGTTCCATCTGAGTTCAAGATCTCTAGTATCTGTTCACTGTACAAGAACAAAGGTGACAGATCCGATTGCAATTCATATCGCGGTATCTCTCTTCTTTCAACATCCGGAAAAGTATTTGCCAGGGTTCTCCTAAACCGTCTTATTCCAGTGTCTGAAGCTTTACTGCCAGAGACCCAATTTGGTTTCCGTCCAGAACGAGGGACAGGTGAGGCTATTTTCTCTGTTCGTCAACTTCAAGAAAAGAGTCGAGAACAAGGTCAACCAATGTTTCTGTGTTTTGTTGATCTAGAAAAGGCCTTCGATAGCATTCCCCGCGAGGCTATGTGGAAGATTTTAACCAAAATGGGCTGCCCTGACAAGTTCGTACGGATGATACGTCTTCTACATGACGGCATGACATGCTGTATATCAGTAAACGGCGAACAAACGGAGTTTTTTCCCGTCACCTGCGGCGTTAAACAAGGATGTGTACTTGCGCCGACTCTGTTTGCTCTTTACTTCGCCGTAGCTGTTAGTGATGCCATAATGAACATCCCAGAGGGCATCCGTATACGCTTCCGTACTGATGGTAAACTTTTCAACCTAAACAGACTTAAGGCACGTACCAAGGTTTCCTGTGACAGAATTGCGGAAATAATGTACGCGGATGACTTATGTTTTATGGCGGAATCCCCAACATCTCTACAAAGATTGATGACTGGTTTTGACGAGTCATGCAGAAAATTCGGTCTCAAGATCAGCGTGAACAAAACTGAAGTAATGTCTGTTGGAGCACAACCAAGCGATCCACTCCAAATATGTCTCGGTCAGGATGTTCTGAAAAATGTGGAGAAGTTTAAGTACCTGGGAAGTGCCATAACATCCAAATGTGACTTTGATCCAGAAATCAACGCCAGGATTGGTGCAGCCTCTGCAGCCTTTGGTAAACTTAGATCCAAAGTTTTCCGGTCGCATGATATTAAGTTGGCAACTAAGATCTCGGTGTATACGGCCATAGTAATACCGAACCTCCTCTACTCGTCAGAAACATGGTGTCTCTATCGGAAACAAATTCGCTGCCTTGATAGATTCCACATGCAGTGCCTCCGTGACATCATGAACATCCACTGGTCTGACCACGTGAGAAACACTGAGGTTTTACGCCGTGCTAACATATACGGAATAGAGGCATACATTATGCGAAGACAATTGCGTTGGTGCGGACACGTCTCTCGCATGCCGGATACAAGGGTTGCGAAACGTATCTTTTACTGCGAGCTTCAAGAGGGCAAGCGCAAGCAAGGCGGACAGCTTTTGCGGTATAGGGACGTTTTGAAGAGGCACATGAAGCGGTGCGAGCTGGATCACTTGCAGTGGGAATCACAGGCTGAAGATCGCCAAAAATGGAGGCAGCTTATCAGGCAAAAAGTATCCTCCTTTGAAGACACAAGGAAAACTGACCTTGATACCAAACGAGACGAGCTGAAAGCCCGACCACCTGCGGCTATTAACTATAATTACAGCGGCGGTGTCCTGACGTGTCCCAAGTGCGATCGCACATTTCGTGCGAAGATTGGCTACATCAGCCATATCCGGGCGCATGAGAGGGCGGAGCAGAGGGATGCAGCTGCAGCTGAGCCATGCTGTATCGCTGCGGTCGCTGTAGCCGAAATCGGCTAGGACCATCATTAATCATTATATATATATATATATATATCATCATGGTCATCATTATTTCGGTCCATGGATGTCCACCACTGTTGAACGTAGACCTCCCCCATCGACCTCCAGAGCGACCGGTTCAAAGCAGCTTCCATCCAACGGCTTTCGGCGACTTTCCTCATGTCGTCCGTCCACCTCAAGGACGTCCCACGCTGCTCTTGCTGGTACGTGGTCTCCACTCGTGAACCTTTCTGCTCTATCATCCATCAGTTTTGCGAGCTATGTGCCCTGCCCACTACCTCTTTAGCTTCTAAATCCGTTGGGCTATGTCGGAAACCTTCGTTCGTCTGCGGATCTCATCGTTTCTGATTCGATCTTGCAGAAAAATACCACGCATAACCCTCTCCATTGCACGCTGTGCGACTTGGAGCTTGTTTAAGAGGCCCATAGTCAAAGGCCACGTCTCAGATCCGTATGTCATCACTTGTAACACACATTGGTCGAAGATTTTCGACTTCAGGAACTGAGGTATGACGGATGACAATACGTTTTGTAACTTCCCGAATGCTGCCCATCCTAGCTGGATGCAACGACTGACCTCTCTCTCGAAGTTGGACATACCAAGTTGGACATTTTGTCTTAGGTAGATGTACTAGTTTCCCCAAAAAGGTTCCCGAATCGCAGCCACTGCTAATCGTCCATACAGCTGCTTCTCCATCAATACAGTCTCCCGCCCAGTGGTGCTAAGTACAACCGGTCTTTGTTATTCTTCTTTGGCCAGGGATATGGGAAGATACCCCACAGAGGGGTTTGTCACATTTTATAACATCACCATATATAACGTTCTCCCTACTCGTTTCAAAGTACGTCCTGAGGCTAAACACCACCCGGTTATGCATGGACTTGTCACTTAATAGACCTCGACCACAACACTTCCGTGGGATGTAGAGTCTCATGACCAACGATTTCGGGTGATGTATACGATGGTGATTCATAGTCGTGTGGACTCTTCTGTCTAGGGCGTTGAGTTCGGTCTGAGTCCATTTGAGCACGCTAAAGGTGTACAAGAGGGTGGGCATGACCCAGCCGTTATACACTCAGACCTTGTTGGCGTTCGATAAGTCCAAAAAAGACCTCGCAAACCGCCCGTTTCATATTAACCTCCTGCACTCCTATGCATTGTGACATGCCCAGATACCAGTACAATTCAGCATCAGAATGGGTCTTGAAGTTGGAAAGCTCTAGACTGAACTCCGCCGATTACGTCACTCTTTCCTCTGTCCACATACACGACCGCACACTTATCCAGTCCAAGTTGCATCCTGATGGAGCCGCTGAACTCAGTAGTGAATAAGTGATTTTCAGCAATTCTATAAGGCGTGCAGCATTAGGTGCCAGCAGCTTGAGGTTATCCATCTAAAAAAAGTGGGAGACTTTCGTATCTCTCCTCCGAAACTGAAAACGTGTCTCCACCGCTCTAGCAGAGAGCTCCAAGAATTCAAGGATACGCAAAACGAAATCGAGCTCAGAAAACCACCCTGGAAAATACCCCTCCGTATCCTGATTCGATCATTGACACCCGTCAATCGCCCATCAGTCGCTGAGTTTGAGAGTCGTCAGTCACAGATTTTTCGTTTGTTTATTTGTTTTAAATTGGCGTTGTTAATGTTAATGTAAAGTGAATTCCTATATTTGTACATAACGACAAATAACGAAAAATGGGTTTGGACTTGTTGCATAAAACAAGAAATCTGTATTTAAAAATTCCTAGTAATTATACCAAAAGCAAATACGCTCAAAATAAATGATTTTTATTTAACCGCAAAACCATGAAATGCTTTGCGAATATAAATGAAGCACTTGAAATCCTAAATTGCCTCTGACTCGCAATTAGCAAGAACTTATTTCTACATAGCCTATTAATTATATATATTGTACGAAACCGCCAGTACGTGTTTTCGACATGCATTTAGTATATTCCGCAAACTGTATGAATTTTACATAAAACTCAAAACATTGTAATAGGGAATCACTATCAAAGTTAGTTAATAAAGATGTGTGGACTTAGTGGCGCTGTATTTCATGGAAGATATTACTAATTTTGTACTAAAACACAGTTTATATATTATTTTCAAAAGAGTAACTGCGGAGTTTCTTGCCGATTCTTTTCTGCAGAATCTACATTCCGAATTGGTGGTAGCTTTACTTTTACTAAAATAATAATCACTTTAGAGCCAAAACACATAACGGCGTTGCGGCGACGCAACGCTAAAATCGGCAGTTTGCGTTGCGGCGTTGCGGCGCCGCGAAAAAGAGCGTTGTTGTAGGGTAACCAGTTCTTCGTGATTTTTTATTGTGGATATTAATTTAATTATTTTAAATATTATAGTTCACGTGAAATTTGTTAATTATTGTTTGTGAAGTTGTTATTTAGTAGAATGCATAAAAAGTAATCCTTTGTACCGGAAATAATTTTGTGAATCAAGTTTGTATGCTGGTAGAATTTTAAACAACTTTTGTCTCATAAAGCCTAAACAAAATTGAAACAAAGTGATACATAAATTAATATCTTACTATATTAGTTTTATAGATTAAATATAAATAAATAGGTTTTGTCCGCGGCTCCGCTCGCATGGTACAGGCACCAACGGTAGTCGGTACGTAAAGTAGGTACTCTATGTCCTTTTCTGTACCCCAGACAACTGGTATGCAGAATTTCATGATGATCGTAATTCAGGTGAATAGTTAAAGCGTGAAAGCGTAACAAACAAAGAAACTCACTTTAGCGTTTATCATATGCATGAAATTAGCATTCCCCTATAATTGTGTAAGATAGAAAAAATATCACTATAATAACTTTTCGAAACGCTGCTTTATTACATATTTATAATTTAGGGACATCATACATGTCACTTGTTTGAACCGAGTCTTAAATTAGCTGTAAATCTAATAGTTAAAAGTAACAACATAACAACAATTGAGCTGAACTGTGAGCCGGTTCACAGCTCCGGTTCAAGCATATGGCTCATGAGCTTATCTGCAGTTCATAAAAATTCATTGAGATACCCATGTCTAATAAAGACACAAAAAAATAAAATATAAAAATAGACACAAAATTTCAATAAATCATGGTCAACAAGTATGACGTCACAACGCCGGAATTGGCGGTGCCGCGCCGCTAAAATTGGCGGTGACGCCACCGCCGATTTTAGCGTTGCGGCGCCGCAACGCCGTTATGTGTTTTGGCCCTTAAAGTCTTAATTTGCAAAATGACGATTCGAAGGTGCTCGTGGGACGTAATTGAATAAAGTCGTTTTTGATTTTGATTTTGAAAGACCATAATATAATATGCTGTTACTGTGTTGACTGCACTATTGACGTGCATCAACATACAGCTGTTGATGTTAATCTTAAAATTCTTGGCTCTAGTCTGTTCCCTAAATTCCAATTCCTATTTTCAAATTGAACTTATAAGGTACAGTACCTTACATTTTCTTTTTTTATGAAAAAAGAGTTGACGGATTGATTCATCATCGTATTAGCGAAAGTACTGGACCTAGAAACTTGAAATTTAGACATTTATTTATTTTAATCACGTAAATGGTAGAAATAGTTTTTTGAAATTTTACACATAAGAATATTTAAATATTCTTGTTTTTAGCATAAAAACGCTTCAGTAAAAAGCAATAAATATTTTCTTCAGCGTTTGTCAAAATTCATAAAGTGCATAACGCCTCAACGTTAGTAAAACTGCACGGATCGGCTAGTCTCTATGTATAAATTATAATAAATAAATAAAAAAACAGGATCCATATAACTCCTTCCACCAGTGTGAGTTATTGAAATCACATATAATTCCTTCTATCTTTACGAGACAAATAGAAGGAAATAGACGATATATTTGTAATTATGTTTTTCTTAATTTGACAAAGAAAAATTCAAAGTGCTATTTTTATAAAACATCCTCCAGTGTATAATTTTGAGTTAAGACGTGACACCGTTCCATGATTAATTTTAAACGTAGAAGGCATTGAGTATATCACAAACATGGTTTTCGATTTGCAACATGGATACGCGTAGATTACATCGCTTTCGAGTACAACTCACGTGTTAGATTGCTTCGTATAAATGCAAACGTTGCAATTGACCTACTACGAGTTCTCGTAATCTACTACAATTTCTTAGAAAAAAAATATGGTTAACTAATTTTAGAAACGTTTGTGTTCTAATATGAATAGTGAATTAACAAGATGTCAAGTCTCTATCGCAGATTAAATTTAGATAACTTAGTTTTCACGTTCTTTTGCAAAAAAAAAAAAAATTTAGTACGAACGAACTAAACGATGATGCCATCCATGGTTCCACTGCATGGGTTAGGTTTGAAGAATACGTTGGTTTGAAGTCGCGTATATTAGCCCTAAAATTTAATTAGTCACATCTCATCCAACTATTCTCCATAGGTATGACGCTCATAATGACTTTCTCAATATTGCAAAATTATTTAGGAATGTTTTTGGAAACCTGAATTTAATCTATATCTTAAAACATAAGGTAAATTGCAAGATGTGATTTAACACTTGAAACTTATTTTGTGATGCTTCTTTACTCATTTTTAAGCCGCAGGAGTTAAACAAGACCAATGTTCTATAATTATTGATTCAAAATGCTTTGAATACTACAAATTGTAAGTGATGAGATTTAAGTAGTTTGTCAAACTTTACGTGTTTCATCAAATATTTATATTTAGTATGCGGCATTTTTGGCACGTTTCTCAATTAGTCTACGTGTTTTAAATGCTTGATCTAAAATTTGTTTGATACGATATTTTTGACAAAAAGCTTAAAGATGTACAGTACTGTGAGTCAAACTCAAGATTTCAATGGAAGTACGATAACGTTACATGACGGGAACAAGAATAAAACGAAACAAAAGAAATATTTGTCAAATTTCTTTGATCTTTCATTTGATCGTATTTGTCGTCAATTCAGACTAGTTTGATGAAAATGTTCAACAGGGCACAAACAAAATATATACCTTAAAACATACGTATATTATTACAAAGGTCACCTTTGTAGCCAGTAAGCCAAGAAACATAATTATCTTTTTTAAACTCACAAATATAAAATATCAACTGACTTTGCTAATAACGTCTCAATTTAATTAATTACTAATTCCTGGATAGTGACGAAAAATGTTAAGAAATATATTATATATATAGGCGACACTAAATAGAATTACAGTAGTAGCTCACGCGCATATTAAGAATGAGACCGACAAGTGTTAAGTGGTATGAATACTTCTTCTGATAGACTTTGAGTCTTTATTATAGAAACGTACCAATGTAAATGTTTGAGTTATTGTACAGGTTCGATCACACTTTTTTTTTTAATTCAATTTATAAAAATTATATGTCTTATTTTTTCCTACCTCAGTTCCGTATATTTTTAATGATAATTATAAATACGTATACGTAAAGTAATTATTTTGAAGAAATCCACAAATAAAATTTAGTTTGAGTCATAGTTTAATTTTCAGTCTTAAAGAAGATGAAAAAGTGTCGTAAATATTTCAGATGAAAACTATAGGATATCTGTAACATGTCTCATGTTAGTTCACAGCAGTGGAGTGGCCGATTGCCTTAAGTCTAAAAGTTATGATTTTACTTAAGAATAAGTCAAACCCCATTTCTTGACGCACTCCGAGTCTGGAAATGAAGGAAATGGATCGAACGGGAGGGAAAATTTTGATTTACATACATTTCCTTCATCAAAGTATATAATAATAACTTTATATAGATATATACGATTTTATATTTAACTCATTATAATCTAAGATTTGTTTTTAATAGAGCTATAAGACATAATTAGAATAAAAAAATCCTCCTTGACATCATTAAAAATCTTACTTATTAATTTATTATTAACGTCAATACTTCAAACACAACAGGCATCTGTGAACATCTGCGCCAATACAGCATTACTATATTTGTTTACCAAACCCTGCTTCTATGCGATCATAAGGTGCAAATCTGCTCCGACGAAGGTCTTATATAATTATGATTGAAATTTTCGTAAAGATAACTTCGTTTAACATAAATATAAGGACATTTTCCTATATGTTTTTGTATCATAAAGCTATCCCATTCACAGTTGTAACAATGTCTCTTCACCAGTCATCGTTATAATAAATTTTCATGACAATTAGCCGTCGAGATAAATGACATCACTCATTCACTGTTGGTTGCGGGACAATATTTGCTTTCCCCCTCCATTTCCCCCTGCAAACAGTCCTTTGTGCGGGTTGCAATGGAGCCATTATGGTTTTGTATTTACTCGTCCATTACCTATATTTATGTGATAAATACAGTTATTATATAAACGTGTTTAATCGCCGGGAGCGTTGTTGTTATAGTATGTGTACATTTAATTTAATTTTACTAGAATCTTTATTAGAATTATACACCTGTCTGATCTGTCTAATTCAATTTTTAAATTGCATTTCTAATTGATAGGCTATTTATATATATATATATATACATATATATATATATATATATATATATATATATATATATATATATATATATATATATATATATATATATATATATATATATATATATATAATTTTTTTTTACGCTGTGAAATGCGTTTACGCATCCCGCCACCCGCAGGCGACGGGTACCTATGTGGGACTCGCTGACTGCGAAGTCAGAATACCCACTAAAACACAGCGGTGCTCTCGTCGTCGTACAAGGACGCCACGGGATCGCTGGCGCATGCCACCGTGACGCCCCGACGATTATGGGGGAGGCCTACGTTCAACAGTAGACATCCAACGGCTGATATGATGATTATTATTATTATTGATGAGATATTTAACAAAAGACTATAAATATCTGAAAATTCGTCGAATTTTTGTACACCACTAATCAAAAATTAATAATTAAGTAGGTGCTATAAGTTTAATTACTTAATAATTTTAATTTATGTATAACACGATAAATCTAATTGTATTATTGGTCGTATCGTTAATTCACCGTGATGTCGACATTGCGTGACTTTAGCACTTTTCGCCGAAAATAAAGTACCTAATCTTAAAAACTAAACAAGAAAAGTATTTTATTAACATTCGTATCAAATATTGAAATAATTAGGAAATTATTTGCTTTAGAAATTAGGATTGGAAATATTTGGTGCGAAGGTTACAAATATTTTTTAATCAGGGGCCGTTTTTATATACTTTTTTTTTCTCAGAAATCGTTACTGCTTTAATTTACTATCATAAAATTACGATTGGAACACAGAAATAGAATTAGCCTTCTGTCAAAGACAAGTTTATTTCTTACTGTGAAAGTCGCAAAGTATTCCATATATTTATGTTTGCATTTAACTAAGTATAAAGAATTCAACTTTTACGACCTATGAAATAGTCTTCAACTAACAAACGTATATCGTCGACTATTTAAATTTTGACCGACTATTTAAAATTGAACCGAGACAGAACGATTGTGTAACTTGGCCGTATATCATGCCGACACTACTGAATGAATTTGAATGGAACTTGGTACGATTTAAGTAGGAGAAGGGGGGGCAAGATGGGGTAGCGGGTAAGACGGGGTATCGGGTCTCGTCGGTCGTACGGACGACCAATTACGGCCGCTCTGACTCGTAACGACGCGTTATTATATTGTTTATCAATCAGCGCTGTGACCAGCTTGTGAGTCCATGCGTTTTCGCCCTTCCGCCAAAAACTCGGTTTTTGCTAAGTTCGTTGCGATTTTCGTGTTATACATCGCATGTGTTCTGTACCTCAACATTAGTTTTTTAGAACTGACTAAAAGTTATTCTTGTCTATCAATGATTACACCAGCAGGTAAGAATATGTTTGTTTCCATAGTTTGATTTGTTTTTTTAAGGCATGCTATTTTATTGAAATGAGCGTGAGGGGGCAATATGGGGTATGAGGTACCCCATCTTGCCCCCTCGAAAAAAATTAAGATTTCTCTAAAATACTTTATGATCCTTTAAACTTAGTTGAGTTTTATCTTGTTTAGGATGGAGAAACATTATAAAAAAGCCAAAGAGGGGACTCGGAGTAAACAGAGTATGAAAAATACGGTAGATGTTGTAATTGAAGCGAAAAGGGGTATAAACTAGCATCGAAAAAATATTCTGTGCCTCAAATGACCTTTGAAAGAAAAGTCAAAGAGACTCTTGCAGCCCTAGAAGATCCTGCTACTCCTACAACTTCGGTGAAAGTTCTTTTAGGCCCAAAATGACGAACATTTTCTGATAACGAAGAGAAAGAACTTTACAATTATGTTGATAATCTCTCTTATGTTGATAATTTCTCCATCCTAAACAATCATTCTCGTCTCGGCGCTGCTAGAGAATACACGTTTGTCTGCTTTTTATCGAAACCAGTGGTTTTCAAACCTACGAAATGGTGTCGTGTGCCAGTTGCGGACTGCAGCATACAGATGGACCAGTGTGCAGTCTTTGTAAACAACACTTTGATTTTTCTTGTGCTGGGATCACAGAAGGAGGATACAGAAAGTTAGGAGACAGGAAGAACTCTTGGCGATGCCCAAAATGCAAGTCCAGCCTCTCCTCTTCTCCAGCTTCAACTTCCCCTCTACCAAACCAATTGGACAAGATTCAAGCACAACTGAACAATGTTGTGCTGCAGTTGGCACCCTTGGCATCGTTAGTAGAAGACATGAAAATGATTAAAAGTGATTTAAAAGACCTAAAACAGTCACATGAATTTGTCCAAGAGGTCATAAATAATTTTTCTACGACACTCCAAGCCTTGGAAACAAGGGTTACTAAGGTAGAAAATATTGCTCGGGACATCCCCACTATCCAGGCCGAGATCTCTAAGCTTCACCATGAATTAGAAGACAGAGATCAATGGGCACGAGCTAATAATATAGAAATAAGGGGAATTCCCCAGAAGAAAAACGAAAATCTATATGAAATTGCCCAGAAGATTGGTGTCATATGCAACGCTCCTATAAAAAAGGAAGAAATCAATTATATTGCACGTATCCCAACGCGAGTACCCAACATTGAGAAACCCATAATCATAGCTTTTAACAACCGTTACACTAAGGAGGAGCTAGTTGCATCGTCGCGTCGCAATAAGCAGCATCTTAACTTGTCGGACCTGGGGTTCAGTGTTACGGGAAATTTCTACGTCAACGATCATCTAACGCTACGGAACAAAAACCTACTGAGTAAAGCAAGAAAATTAGCGAAGGAGAAGAACTTCAAGTACATCTGGGTCAAACACTGCAAAATCATGGCCAGGAGATCGGACACATCACCAATATTTTTTATAAAGTGCGAGAAAGATCTCATGAAAATTACTTAATATTAAGCTCATCATTATTTAAACATAAAATAAGTTTGAGAATCATATTCATAGCCGGTGTCTTTTGTTCGTCTTATCTCTTGCCGAACGTAATTACCAACGGGGCAGTCATCCAGTTATCGCACGTAAGTTTGCACCAGTGCGCACTACTAACGTCAATATGCGCTTGCGTTTGCGATGTCATAGCGCTTACTATCGCTTGCGCGCCTAAATTGTTAAGAATAAATTCGCTTACACTTAGTTCTACTACCGCCTATCATATGCTTGCTGAGAATATAACAAAATTACAATTCAATTCGTACGATTTTATAATATATTTAAAATTCAATTCATTTTTGCGCTGTTTTTCGTTTCTTTGCCTAGTAATGTGTACTTTTTTTCTTTATCTAGTAATGTGTACCGAGTACCATGTAATTATCATTTTAGATAAGCATAATTTCACACACCATTGTGTTAGGTACGTACATAATATACTTAAAGACCTCAACTCGATTCGCTTAAGCTATGTATCATCGTCTGTCAATAATGGCTTCATCTGATCTCAATATATGCTATCAAAATACACGAGGTCTTCGTACTAAAACCCATCTATTCAAACGAAATCTACTGCTTAAATCTTACGATATTGTTTCTTTGACTGAAACTTGGTTGCATGATGGTATATATAACAGTGAATTATTTGATGATCGTTATATAGTTTGGCGGAGAGATAGAAATTATGTTGCTACGCAAGAGAAGTACGGAGGGGGTGTACTACTAGCTGTACGTCGTGAGATTAGTTCGGTTGACCGCCCAGAATGGTCTTCGTCGGCTGAAGACATATGGGTAACCGTTACTTTAAAGAATAGAAACAAAACCTGTAAAATGCACATATGCACAGTATACCTCTGTAGCGAAAATCATGGCAATTCTTATAACTCACAATTATGTAATTTCACAGACAATATTGCACAAATAATTAATTCGCATCCAAATGATTTATTTTTGATTATGGGTGACTTTAACCTTAGCAACGTTAGCTGGTTCCTAGAGTGTAGCACATACCCGCAATACTCCGGAGTAATAGGTCAATCACAAACTTACTTCTTTGACACATTATCGGAATGTAATCTTAATCAATATAATCTTCACCGTAACAAAAATGACAAAATTCTAGACTTAATATTATGTAACAACGGCCTACAGGTTTCTGTCTGTGACGATCCATTAGTACCAGAAGACCTTCACCACAAGTCCCTGGATATAAGATTTGAAAGTGTTCAGTACGAGCAACTCCCATCAAAGCCGAGACTTAAGTACTTTTTTGAGTCAGGCGACTATGTAAACATTAGGCAACACCTAAATGATCTTAACTGGGATGAACTCTTACAAAAAAATTCGGTGGAAGAGGCTGTACTTAATTTTTATAATTGCTTAAATGACGTGATTAATAAATATGTTCCCCACAAAGTTATAAAAGCTACTACTTTTCCGCCATGGTACAATGCTTCTCTGAAAAAGGTACTCAAAGAAAAGTTTAAATTTCTTCAAAAATACCGTACTTATGGTAACATTGAAGACTATGATTCCTTTTCCTTACTCCGTCACAGGGCTAAATCATTAGAATCAAATTGCTACACTACTTATATAAAGAAATGTGAGGACTCGATATCCAAAAACCCAAAGATGTTTTGGTCTTTTATAAAATCAAATAAACAAAGTTCTAATAACATTCCCTCCTCCATGTCTTACGAAGGAGATACTGCTAATACAGGAGATGATATTTGTGGATTGTTTTCAAAGTACTTCCAGTCCACATTTCTATCATCTGCCACCTCCAACACTCATTCTACTACTCATGTTCCATCCCACAACCATAGTAATGTAATCACAGACATAGAAATAGCCCCGGAAACGATTAGAAAGCTACTTGAATCCCTCGATTTAACTAAAGGGGCCGGTCCCGATCATATACCGCCGTTATTTATTACTAGATGTTCTGACAGCCTAATAAAACCTCTAGTAATATTATTTACACGCTCATTAAAAGAAGGAATCATGCCCAAAATCTGGAAATCCGCCTTTATATCCCCAATATTCAAAAGTGGAAATAAGAATGAGGTGAAAAACTATAGACCGATTTCCAAATTATGTATTTTCGCAAAAATTCTCGAAAGAATAGTTCATACCCAGGTCTATAACTTTTTCTCGTCTTCGTTTATCCCCGAGCAACATGGATTTGTTAAAAGACGCTCAACAACTTCCAATTTGCTCCTGTTCACAGACTACACTACTTTCAGCATGGATACAGGTGCACAAGTTGACTGTATATTCACTGATTACAGTAAATGTTTTGATCGTATTGATCATACGATACTTCTGAAAAAGCTACTTGATGCTGGGATTCATGGAAATTTATACAGGTGGTTTAAAGCTTACATCGAAATGAGATCTCAAGCTGTTGTTCTCAATGGCTATATATCCTCGTGGAATTGGGTACCTTCTGGAGTCCCACAAGGCTCACTGCTGGGCCCCTTGCTGTTTAATCTATTCATTAATGATGTAGTCTCTTGCTTCAAGCATTCAAAATTCCTACTTTATGCTGATGACATGAAGATCTTTCAAAGTGTACGTAGTGAAAATGATTGTCATCTTCTACAGCAAGATCTCTTAAGATTCGAAAATTATTGTTACATAAATAAATTAGATATTAATGTCGCCAAATGCTTTTCGATCACATTCTCGCGCAAAATTAATAAAACCAAATTTAAATATTCACTAAGGCAGCAGGAGCTTAAAGTAGTAGATGAAATACGAGACTTAGGCGTTACTCTTGACTCTAAGCTGACTTATGAGAAGCATATAAACAATATTGTAAAAAAAGCTAATAAGTCCATGGGGTTCATTCTACGCCAAAGTACTCAATTTAGTAGTATTAAACTTATTAAGATCCTCTATTGCTCATATGTGCGTAGCATACTCGAATACTGTTCGCAGATTTGGAACCCTCAATATGATGTGTATGTTAATAGGTTGGAAACAATTCAGCGTAAATTTATGAGATACCTTCAGTTCAAGTCTAACAAGTATGACGAATGTTATGAGCATAGATGCAAAAGACATCATATATTACCGTTACACGAAAGGCGAAAAATTGCAGACATTGCATTGTTGACCGGGATAGCGCAAAATGAATTGGATTCTCCCGATCTTCTTAGTAAAATTTACCTAAAGGTGCCCAAAAGATCCTTAAGACAACCCTTCAACTATTTACATGTTCCTACCTGCTCAACAAACTATAGGCAAAACTCCTTTATTGTTAGGTCCGCAGATCAAATTAGCAAGCTGAATGACTTCCCCGACTTTGACCTATTTAACACTTCTGTCAAAACAATTAGAACTAAACTGGCAAGACACTGGTTCAATATGTCGTCTTAATCTTATTAACTATTTTATATACTATCTATTATTCTTATATATTAGTTATATAGTTCTTATGATGTCTCTTTTTTTGTGATTGTCTTAAAGCATTCAAACATATTAGATTTATACTTGCGAAAGCAACTAAATGGTGCTTAGATATTTCCTTTTTTTTTTTTTTAATATTGTTAAAATTATCACTGTATGCTTTCCTAATAAAATAAAATAAAAATAATAAATAAATAAAATAATAAAAAGAGAAATAAGAAGAATACAAAAAAAAAAGAGGTAAGAGAATAAAATAAAAAATTGCTAAGAAAAAGAATAAGAAGAAAACATAACAATAATCCTAATTCCTCACCAGATTGTGACAACGAAGAAGATAATAACCCTGGTTTTTACTGCCATGGAAAATATTTGGATTCTAATGAATTGTGGGTCGCATATTCTTACTGTAGGAATTGGGCACACTATAGCTGTGCTGGGATAGATGACGAGGACGACGAGGCAGTATTTGTTTGCGAGTTTTGCAGCCAAAATTAGAATATGTCTGCCATACCCCGTCTTACCCTACCTAGGGGGCAAGATGGGGTATTGGATGTTTTTGACAAAACTGGTAATTTTTTTTTCTTTTTCTATGAGTGTAAAGTTTCTTAAGTTCCTTATTTATAAAGATCGATAATGTAAGAGTAATTATAAATAAATAAAAGTTCAAAATACTTAAAAACGTGCGTTTTATTACGCTCCAAACGTTAACTACCCCGTCTTGACCCCCTATCCCCTACTTACTACGAGCAAGAACACTGGATACTTTTTATTTTAAAATTCAGTACACTTACCATAAGTTCGCGTAAAAGCGTACCAAATAAACTTACATTCACACTTATAATATTACCAGCAACCGGCTTCGCCCGCGTGGATGTCGGTTATCGCGACTAAAAAAAAGTATTCTATGTTACTTCTAATACCTCCAAGAATATGTGTGCAAAGTTTCATAATGATCGGTTAAGTAGTTTTCGCGTGAAAGCGTAACAAACAAACTTACATTTCACATTTATAATATAGGATATTAGGGATAAAGAGATCCTTTCCGATATAGAAAAAAATATCTTTATTGGTGACATTTGCCGGATTTTTTATTCGTAACATTATCAAAACTACAAGCACAGGAATTCAAAAATTCTGCTAACTAATGCACTGTATTACAACCCTGCTTCGAGTTACGAAAAAAAATCATAGAATATGACAACCATAAATAATGTCCATACTCATAGTATTAAAAATAAAACACAGATATGAATAAGAACTTTTATTAGTCCATCACAAGTGCTCGACTAGATGTAATATATGTACATAATGGCAGTATCATAAGCGTTAAAATTACTTTCTGGAGGGAACTACAGGAACTTTTGGTGCATGAGTCTTAATGTACTCGATTGACCTGATGATGTAGTCTGGAACTGGCGGAGGTGATGGAGCTACGGGAAGATGGTCGCCCTGAAAATAGAAATGAGACTTTAAAAACTGTATTGTAGTCTTAACAATAATTGTAGAACTGGGGTATGCTGATTTCTTGCTTTCTCACATAGTATTTAATGTTCTACGCAAGTGTAGTATTCTATTATATATTTATATTTACTAATCTAATCAAAAATAAAACTCAAGTGCCACCTGGATTTTATTTAAATAGATGCAATATTATAATTATATATATATATATATAATATTATTATGTTTTTACTATATCTTTTATAAATTAAGTTTTACCTGAGGTTGGTATCCGAATTCGTTTGCGATGTAGGTCACGACGTAGTTTTTGCCGTCAGGGGCAGTAAAGGCGTTGGTGCCCTGGACCTCAAGAGCCGCGTTTTCCTAATTTTTTAAATTTATTATTTTAAACAAAATAAGTAAATTTCTAATAAATTAATAAAGTAAAATAAAAAAAAAACAGTAAATCTTCAAAAATATTAAATTTCCATGACTTTAATGCTATTGCTAGCTGATAATAAAGATTTAACCAGAAAGAAGTCATATTAGATATTAGAACAAAGTCATACGATGCAGTTGTTTATTATGACATGGCCTTGAAGAAAATTTCAAGGTCGCACTTTTTACTTTATGTAAATACAGTACGCGCGCGAGTTCATGTCCATCGGGGCCTGAGGTGAAGGGCGGGAGCAGCGCGCCCCGCCTTCACCCACCTCGCCGAATTCATCCGAAATCGAGTGTTGTCCGTTGACGGTGACGCGTGCTTGTCGATACTAAAAACTATTGACCGCTATTGTATTGTTTTTTTTTTTTTTTTACGAAACCATGAGTACTTCGCCTTCACCAATTTCAAATAGAAAAAAAACTTTTATAATACATAAGCATGATAAGGCCGCCATTGCACATTTACTGTAAATTTTTTTTCTTCAATGCTATTATTTAATAGCGTGTGTAATAAAGTATTAAATAAAAATAAATAAATAAATAAATATTTACTTACTTATAGTTGCAATAAATATGGAATAGATATTATGGTTGACCAAAGGAGATTATCGATATCGACATTATGATAGGTCACAGAACTACCGCATTCCTCAGGATGGACATGAACTCGCGCGCCTACTGTACTCGTATTTCGGCAACCTGATCATCTGCTTCGTAAATGTCATTTGATTCAACCTCGGCTTTGATTTGCTTTTGGCAATATTAAAATACGTTAAGCATAGTATATTTATCGTAAACGTGTCGTTGACTATATATATCGACGCGATTTCACATTCATAAAAAGTGAATAGAATTGTCTATTTTTTGTGGGATATTTTTTTACATACAGTTTAAAGAATAAATATGACTACTGTTTTAGGATTGGATGTAGAGCTTCAGATGTAATACTTATGTAGTGATTCTAGATATTTTAACTACTTACTTGGCCTGCGTTCTTAAGGACTCCGGACTCCTGTGCTTGAATGCCATTGCTGGTTTCGTATTGGTAAGCATATTGTTCAGGAAAGACATCGGAGTTTTGTTTGACAATGATGGCATCAGAGTCGACAGGATTAACGGCACCGTTAACAGCGACGGCAGCCACGACGACGAGAAGTGCTACGTAGGATTTCTGTGGGAAATTTTGAAAAGTTCTCAAAAATGTTGCATGCATGCATGCATATTGATACAAGTCGTTCTTATATTCTAAATATGCTATTAACTGAAAATAGTTCGTTATTACAAAAACACGCAACGCTTGCACCACCGTTAGGCTAAGAATAACAATTAATTGAACGTGTGACATAAATAATTACTCTTTAAACCTAAGCTTAAATTTAATAATCTTATGTAATTGATATGCGCAATACGAAATGATTTATATTAAATTGTGTATTTAATTTTGATTAATAATTTAGTGTTTAAAGGAAAACATAGCATATAACACACTAAACTGATATAAGTAGTTGGGTGTACCGATTTATATGTTTTAATACTTCAAAGACGGAATGCATATTGTGAAGTGACTTTCTAAATAGTACAAAATAATACTGAAAATCATTAAGAAGTATTTTTCCATTTAAATTAGAATACAAAATTTTTCATTCATTGAAATCACTCATCTGTAAAGTTGTCATAGACTTGAACTACTATAAGTATGACCAACCAATTCGAGAAATTATACTATTCAGAATACGAAATAAAAAAAAAATAGTAATTGAAAAAATATTATAGAAAAAATACAGACTAACTCTAGATTCTCTTACCATTGTGTGTGTCAAAGTTAACAGACGATGCCTAACTGTGATCATAAAATAATCGTCTTCCATTTTATACTCGTTGGAATGACATTATGATTATATGCATCGAAATTAACATAATTTTTAAACTAAGCATCTCGGATCTTTCATGCTTTTTTTTTTAATTTTATAAGGTTAATGCATTACACGTTCATTTTTTTTTTTGTTCGGCACTAAATTATATTATAATGCTAATAGTTTGAGGCGTTATCTGTAAAAAATATCCTCTACTCTTTATTTATATTCAGTAAAATATATTTAAGTAATAACACGACTATTAAAATTTAATAACACATACATATATTTTTTTTAAACATTAAATTACTAACTTTTTATTGATTAAACTATCAAAAGAAAATAACAATTGAAACTATACTATTTAATTATAATATTTTGAACTAATATAGCGTTTTAATTTTTAGACAGGTTTTATCTCATTTTTGGTTATATATAAACTAGCCTTTACCCCCAGCCTCGCACGCGTTGAATTTACTTAATTATTATTTCACTACAATTGTAGTGTTGTAATCATTCCACTTTAGGAAGGTGTATCAAACTACACCAGATTTTAAGTTAGACCTCCTGAATCTTAACTGTTAAAACCACGTCCAATTTTGTGTAGCGTTGATTTGATTATGCGTTATGCCGGAACAAACATACAAACAATCAGACAAAAATTTTAAAAATAATTGTTTCGACTTCTATTGCTATAAAAACTATCCAATAGTTTGATTTACCTAAATATCTCTTGTATACAGACCGGCTTGATAATTTTATTACATCCATAGGTAAATTACTTAAAATATAAAAAAAAAAAAACTTCTAATACTAACATTACTGGAATTACATAGTAACATTATGTGGAAATCATTTCAAGAACTAGGTATATAAATCGACAAATTTTAAAACAGAATACCCATATTATCGTAATAAGAAATGGAAATAAGTTATAAGTTGTTACACATAAATTAAATTTTATAAAAATTCCCTTTTTTTTCTCAGTCTCAAAAGACAGGAACTTCTGCCTCGACAACTCCACCCTTTAGAGAAAATAAGCGTAACAAAAATGTCTAATTCAATAAAAAAAAATACACATGTAAATTTATATCATATCATAAAGGAAGGCCACAGCCTATATCTAGAATTAATTCTTTAATGTATTTTGACAATTAAAACAACAAATAATGATTAAATAGGTACTTACATAAAATATATACTAGTTTGCATGAACATATTATATAAAGAATATTATAGCTTAAAAGAGGAATTTAATTATTCTGTTCTGGTATTAGGGTCCTTTTGTTCTTGGGTCTATTTTGAAAGCTTTCATTTGCCCCGTAGAACATACTAACTAAAACCTTTTATTCTTTTGCGCAATTTGCTCGTTGAATAAAAAATATAAGTATACATATATTATATTTTAATTGTTGTATAAGTTTGCTAGTTGACCTTAACTTCACTTTTAAATCAATTGTAATTAACTTGTTAACTATAATAATACATAAATTTCTTGTTATAATGTTACTTATGGCGAGTTTCACGAAACCGTCGCTAACTTTCCGTTAGTTAAGTTGCAATTAATCTTAAAATTAGATGATCTTACGATTAATATAAAGCTGTTGGAATTAATCATCCGTTAGATAGGTCTTTAATTAAACTAAATTTTTTTGTTAACTTAATCAGATGTAGGTTTCGTGCAACAGATAATCACGATTCTTGTGATTAAATTAGTTTAATAAACACTTAAATTTAAAATTTGTTTCGTGCAACTCGGCGTTAGAGTACCCAAATGTTAATATCTTTATCAAGTCTGTGATCTGTTAGACTAACACTTGATGCCGTTTATTTTTAATTCGGATGCTTAGCGAAACATTAAAAAAAAAACATTAATAGTTAGTTATCATAAATCATTTCATCCTATCATATACTATTTTTCGGGTGTGTGGTTGCCTAACGTCTCTTATTCGATAACATCCTTCCCTCTCACTACCACTTTCAGAGATCGAACTAAATTGGTCTTTCCAGAGTTTCCTGGGGCTTTCCCTCCTTAAATAATTATTTAAACTTTTCTATTAACGATGTTTGTCTTGCAGCCTTTCATCAAAAACAATATCCATTCTAGAAAGACTACGTTATAGCGGTAGGTGTCGGTTAGTGACTGTGGCACGGTTAAACCACAAGAATGTATTACTGGCAACAATAATCTATAAACTCAAACCGTTCTTTGGGGGTAATAAGAGGCATGAAAAATTAAAAAATACGCAGTAAAATAGCAAAAGGATATGAATACTCCTATAAAAGCTATTTAAGCAAGCTTTACACTATTTTAAATTTATTATTTATTACATTATTTTAGCATTCGTATCAGATCGAGAGTCCATCGTGCGTCTACGACCCTGGGTGTTCGGAGTCTGTCCTCCACGTCCTTCTGGACTGCCCAGCCAATGATTACGATAGGCTTAAATTGGAGAATGATATTAGTGTAAAATTGAGCGAATTTTCGATATCCAAAATTATGTTTAGCAAAAACAGAGATATGTTCCTAGAGTTCTGTAAAAAATCATGTAAAATAGTAGTAACTAGAAATAAGGTGTAGAATTTATGTTGTTTATTTATAGTATAGTATAATTAGGCAAGCATAAGATAAAATGTAATTTTATTTATTTATTTATTTATTTAAAGGCTCATCAACGCACGATACACTAAAAACATATTTGAGGTACATATTGTTAAATAGATCGTGTACTCGCAATTACAGATTTTAGGGCACGACATTCGCAATACTGACGCTCGGATAATTTATTAATCATATTTAAATGTTAATTATACAATACAATTGATAAGAATATTTTCAAAATGTCATATCTTACAATAAAATTCTTCTAAATTAAAAACATAGGTATTTAACTAATTACTTAATTGACAATTGGTTTAAATTATATAAACAATAAAAAAATCAGAATGTCATATGTTGTATCAAATAAGATCGTTAAATAAAATAATAAAAAATAAGTGAGGAATACAAAAAGAAAAAAGTAAACGTGCATATAGAATAATAACACTGCAGTTGTATTAATTTGGTTTTATCGATGATATCAAAAACCAGAACAAACATTCAAGGTCTCATATTCAGCTATAAAATACATTACAAAATGAATAAAATTTTTCAGAAAGATAGCACCCTCCCAAGTTTCAACTGGTTTTAATCTTATACTGTCAGTGATTACAGTTACAATTGAGTTACAATTATTGATGGTTTGAATCAGTTTAAATTTTATAATGTCAGTGACAAAAATAAACAATATACGATCATATTATATTCAAAATGTCATATATACAAATTAAAATAACAAAAAATAATTATAATAATTTGATATGTAACCAATTTAAAAAAATATTTACATGTGATTCAATTTGTTCAATAAATAAATAATTAAGATGTCATAATTTACAAATAAATTCGGCAAAATATTGATATCCATCTAAAATATAGAAAAAGCAGTTTACAATATATTTGATTAAGTCTTGTCAATAATAAAATAAAAATAAATAGTTATTTGAAATGTCACATTAAAATTGTGTTTAAAATGTCATACTTTACAATTATAATCAATAAAATTATTTAACATTTTTATGTCTTCATCTTAAGATCAATACAAATAAAAACAATCTGCAATATTACTGATTAAATTCAAGATCTAATATTAACATTATAAATTTATTCCAATTCAATATTTTGATATTGTCACATTATAATATACACTCAACAGACAAAAAGTAACAGTAACAATAATTCCAAAAACAACAGCAAAATGCAGCCTAAAGCTTAATTATCATGATTGGATATGATTTGATATTATATTAAATTATGGTCATTTATTCTTAATATTTTTTTTCAACCTTGTCAAGGTGTCGCCAAAAATGTCTATTGCTAGAGTAGATGTAGCTAGCCGCTAGGTTGTTATACTCTCTCACAAGTCTATTCATGGGAGAGTTTGAACCAAGGTTTGTGCAGCTGCGTCTTGACACGAAAGGCTTGTATTTACCTTGTCTCGGCATTCGGGTGGGTACATGGATATCTAACTCATTCAAAAGTTGGGGACAATCAAGTACACCATTTATTAGTTTGTATAAAAAAACCAAATCGTGCATGTGTCTGCGCTCCTCCAACGAAGTCATTCCGAAATGTTCGAGCCTACTTCGGTAGTCAGGCAGGGATCCAAGATTTTGACGATATGATAGAATGCGTAAAAATTTTCTTTGGATTCGTTCGATTCGATCTATGTAAACTCTGTAGTAAGGGTTACATACAACAGAATAATACTCCAGGGTACTTCGGACCAGCGCGTTATAGAGTAGAATAATAGTATCACTGTGTTTGAACTCCCTTGTGTTTCTAAGTACAAATCCGAGCACTCTAAAAGCCTTCGCAGAAATAGTATTAATATGCGTGTCGAAGCGCAAGCATCTATCCAGAGTGATTCCTAAATCGCGTACAGTCTCAACCCTTTTCAGAGGAGATTCACCGATTGTGTTATCGTGATCGTCACAGTCTCTCCTTAGTTTCTGCCTGGAAAACCTTATGACGCTACACTTATTCACGTTCAGTGTCATCTGATTTATGCTACACCAACTCGCCAAACTATCCAAATCCTCCTGAAGCAACAATGAGTCGCGCTGGTTTTTAACATAATAGCAAGTAAGGAACATAGTTTTAAGTTCGTGTAGTAATTGGAATATAAAAACATTGTTTTTATATAAAGGTAAAAATGTAAAATAAAGTAGTACGTAAATATGTTTTATTAGTTTCAAATTGTTAAAAGTGTATAATGTTAGCCTATTGTAATTAGTTAAGCATGAATGAGATAAATAGAAAAAAAATGTAATCCAGATAATATAGTATATTAACATTTTATATCTCTATCTCTGGCGTTGTATATGTTATTTTATTTTACCAGAGTGTAAAAATCAAAAATGTTTGGCGGTAGATCAAATTCGGATAGTCAATTATTGATGCTAATCATGTGTATGTCTTGTAACAAGATGAACTGTATTAAGATTAAGGTTACTCCTCTAACTATCGTTGCAACTAAACCAACGTCAAATATATCGACTACAGACCGACAGATTAATTTGTCGGGTAATGTATTACAAGTCACGTCGTTATCTAAGTTAAATTCAACATATATCACCGAACTGCATATTCATGATAGAGTATTGCTTTGGGAAATAAACCTCCTTTACAACATTTTGACAGAAAATGTATATAGTACCTACATAATATAATTCGTAGAACAAATAGTTATTTAAAATTTACTTTAACAATGAGAGTAATAGTATATTACGTCACTAGGGAGGGAAATGTTACATTCCAACCCGCATCTTTGTTGCTCGAGCCGAAGGCGAGGGGAATAAAATTCAGGGTTGCGATGTAAGGGCCGAAACACATAACGGCGTTGCGGCGCCGCAACGCTAAAATCGGCGGTGGCGTCACCGCCAATTTTAGCGGCGCGGCACCGCCAATTCCGGCGTTGTGACGTCATACTTGTTGACCATGATTTATTGACATTTTGTGTCTATTTTTATATTTTATTTTTTTGTGTCTTTATTAGACATGGGTATCTCAATGAATTTTTATGAACTGCAGATAAGCTCATGAGCCATATGCTTGAACCGGAGCTGTGAAACGGCTCACAGTTCAGCTCAATTGTTGTTATAGGTATTGTTACTTTTAACCACTTTTAACTATTAGATTTACAGCTAATTTATGACTCGGTTCAAAAAATGACATATATGATGTACCTAAATTATAAATATGTAATAAAGCAGCGTTTCGAAAAGTTATTATAGTGATATTTTTTCTATCTTACACAATTATAGGGGAATGCTAATTTCATGCATATGATAAACGCTAAAGTGAGTTTCTTTGTTTGTTACGCTTTCACGCTTTAACTATTAACCTGAATCCCGATCATCATGAAATTCTGCATACCAGTTTTCTGGGGTACAGAAAAGTACATAGAGGACCTACTTTACGTACCGACTACCGTTGGTGCCTGTACCATGCGAGCGGCGCCGTGGACAAAACCTATTTATTTATATTTAATCTATAAAACTAATATAGTAAGATATTAATTTATGTATCACTTTGTTTCAATTTTGTTTAGGCTTTATGAGACAAAAGTTGTTTAAAATTCTACCAGCATACAAACTTGATTCACAAAATTATTTCCGGTACAAAGGATTACTTTTTATGCATTCTACTAAATAACAACTTCACAAACAATAATTAACAAATTTCACGTGAACTATAATATTTAAAATAATTAAATTAATATCCACAATAAAAAATCACGAAGAACTGGTTACCCTACAACAACGCTCTTTTTCGCGGCGCCGCAACGCCGCAACGCAAACTGTCGATTTTAGCGTTGCGTCGCCGCAACGCCGTTATGTGTTTTGGCTCTAACACTGCCCTCCCGTATAACGTATACCATTTTTTGTAACGCTAGGATCGAAAGTTCGATTGTAATTAAAATATATAAAATAGTAATTATTAGGTTTTTAATTTAATTTACTCATACATTTGGTATTCTCGATGTTGTCGCGTATCCTAGCAACGCGTTGTTATAACACCAGTATAAGCATATGAATTTAATTTATTAAGTGAAAAATAAGATGAAATAATGAAACGAAAAATAAGATGAAAAATAATAAGAGCTTATTGTTAGTGTTATTTTGTGTCACATACGAATTATTGCAAAACAAAGATGCGGGTTGCAATGTAACACTTCACCCCCTAGTGACGTAATTCTGTCAAACATCTGTTTCATCAAAGAATTTATATCATAACTAGAACGCTCACTTAATAAACCTGTATTTTCAAATATGCACCTTGAAATAAACGTAATAAGGTTGACATTTCTTACCAACATGTAAAGTGAAAAATTGTTCCGAGCATTTCGTTGACAACTGGTGTTTTGTCTCTTTCTTACGAGTTTTGCCTTGAATCTATGGTAGAAAGAGACGCAATCCTGGGTTAACGAACGTTTTTTGAGTGCACGTGAGCATTCCATGAGTTTCATATCATGAGACATTTCTGTTAAAAACTTTTAATGCTTGTTATCAGATTTCTTATTAACGTCAGACGTGGACAACAATTTTCTTACGCGCTTGTACAAATCGTAATCGATCGTCTAAGATCACCAGTTTTATTATTTGATTTGAACGAAATAGAAGGTAGTTTAAGATATTATATAACACGTCTGAATAGTTTTATCCTGTTTCTCCCCTGTCGATATCTGAGGATAGATACAAGCAATAAAAAATCGGAGAAATAATAAAAAATAATAAACAAAGACAAAATATTTATATACATGATTTTTACGGTGTAATAAATCCTTTTATAATTAACAGCCTGCCTGGACAATATTTAATCAAATTTCGACATTTACATATGAAATATAATAGGAAGTCTAGCATTATGTTTGAGATGATTTTGACCTATTGTAATTCTCATTTTTTTTTTTGAGAATTATGTTTATTAATTACACACGATCACCTCGATGCTGGTGTTGCCTAGTGGATAAAGTACGTGGATTGAAATGAACAACACAAAGTTCATATTCGGGCCATCACCACCAAGTTTCCAAGTGATTTAGTTCTCAACTTCATCTCGTGCGTGTCATTTACGAAAATTGAACGTTTTGGGGAAATACTGAGATTGCATATGTATGTTTTCTATTTTAATGATACACACACGAGTAATTCATCGACGACGCGTTGGCGCAAGGGTCATATCAACTAACTGAGGCGCTAGCGGTCGCGGTTTCGATCTCCGCTTATAACAAATATTTTTATATACCATACAGACATTTGTCGTGATGTGGGCGTTTGTGTTTGTGTATCCTCCACAGCGGATTCATATCCTTGTTTAACTGAACTGAACTAAATCAACCTGTAAACGTCCCACTGGTGGGTAAAGGCCTCTTCTCCATCTAGAAGAAGGGTTGGAGCTTAATTCACCACGCTGCTCCACTGCGGGTTGACGTATAATTTCCCTACCGTGACCACTCGATCGTTACCATGTGTCTATAATACAACCGGGATCAACGGCTTTACGTGCTCTCCGAGGCATGGTGGGAAAACCCACAAAGACATACAACCAGACCGAAAACGAATATTTGCACAAACAAACATCTGCCCCGAGCGGGAATCTAACCCGTAACCGCCGGCGTTGAGGCGACTACTTGAACCACTACACCAGAACGGTCGTCCGGTTTTAAATTCAGTGTATTTCTCTGATACAAGAAAAAGTCAGCTAGACAAACAGATGAAACTAAAAATATAGTATATTGCATAGAATGTTATTACAAGTATCTCAAAAGTATTATAAGAGGATCGAAGTTTAAATTTTCTACTCTTTTATATGAATATGACATAATATTAAATGTTATTTTGTAAATTTTATTTTCTATAATATTTAAAAATGTATTTTTAGACAAATTTTTATAATTGGTTTTGTAATTTTACTTAGTCTTATTTATAATTTTATTCTAACCTTCCAATGATAAATTTATAATTAGTTTTGGCAAGTCAACAACCCCTTAGTCTTGAATAATAAAATAAAACTTGAATAACAACATTTTATGAGCCTATTATTTGTAGATACTATATTAATTTTAAAGTGAATTATTTTCTAGCATTTTTTTAAAAACACGATTGTTATCTGTATTTCTATATCAGTATAATAAAGCTAAATATTAACGATGTTTCTTTGTTTCTTTGAACACGTAATCTCAGGTAAGTTACGTCCGTGTACCGGTATAAAAAATAACCAGTATTAAAAAAAATATTTTATATTAGAAAATCTTTTTATTGAAAAGATAATAGGTTTTTGAAAACATAACTGTTATGATTCATAGAACGGATTAGCAATAAAAAAACTGTGTGTCAAAATTTAAATTCTATAGTGTACGAAATATATGCAATTTAATATTAAGCAATTTAATTGAACGTCTGTCTGCTTGTCAATGAACTTGTGAATCATTACTAGAAACGGCTTACATCACATCACATCACAACAATGTGGGTTGGGTAATATTTGTTACACTAGAAGAAACGCGCGGTTTCACAGCGATTGACTTAAATTCATGTTAATTATTCGACTTCTATACATTGTAGCGTTATATGCTTTTTTATGGACCATAACATTTCTTAATAAATTATGTTGTTTAAAACTAAAAATAGTTTTCGTCAATAACTTCCGTAGATATCGAAGTTAGCATCTTTAAATAAATAAAAAACCAAACACAACAACTTTCATTATTGCATTATTTATATTCATTTAATGCATTATTTATATGTCTCCTGAGTAAATACATTTATAAAATCAATAAAGCGACTTCTAAAAATCCTTCAAATGATATTAAGAACTAAGTCTGCATTCTAATGACCTGTTACTTGTAGTTGAAATACAATATCTGTGTGTTCTATTACTGTATTTCTTAAAAAATCCTGTTTTAATGTTTCTAAATGTGTCAGAATTTTATCAATAATTCTTTATAATCTATACTAATATTATAAAGCTGAAGAGTTTGTTTGTTTGTTTGTTTGAACACGCTAATCTCAGTAACTACTGGTTCGAATTGAAATATTCTTTTTGTCTTGGATAGTTCATTTACCAATACCAAACCAATAAGGGTATGAGCAATAATAGGAAATGTTACAAAAACGGGAAAAAATAATCTTATTTCACAGCTTCCGTTGCGTCCTTTATGATTCGTCTTCCTGAACATTTTTTTTAAAACTATATTTCTGCTTTTGAAGTAAACATAAAATCACGATTTTTATTCCCCGTAGGGCAGTAGTAGGCAGAGATGCACATATTAAATGTAACACCCACTTTTCGCCAGTTATGAGTTCCATGTAATAGGTCGCGAGCCTATTGCCGTACACCGGGCACCATTCCAGACTCCATTCTGTTTACTGAGAATTTTTGAAAAAAAAAAAATAAATTAAAATCGAACCTGAGACCCCTCGCACGGCAGTAGATCTTGCGACCACTCGACCAACGAGACGCGCACTCTTAGAGTAATGCAGGATTAAAAAGATTCAAGTATGTTTTTTCTTCAAATTATAGGGAATGAAACCGCGGGGTACAGCTAGTATAACATAAATAGGATTTCGTACCCTAAGAATGAACAATTAACCGGTTTTTAGTAATAAAAAAAGTCCTCCATAATTCTTACAAGCATATAATTTTCTATCTCTACTTTGCAAATACTTATTTCATTTTCTAGACTGTTATCATAAGGTCATGTATTATACAACTTTTTTTATCTTCCTTAATTAGAACTACTAGTTTTATTCTAGAAAGAAGACATATGTCATTTCTTAGAAATAAGTCTTAATCCTATATCAAAACTTTCTTTAGAAATTAGTAAGGTAGGTTAGGTCTATAATTTTCATGAAAGCATACAAAAACTAATTTTATCCATCCGTAATATTATTATTATTTTATTATTATTTATTTATCAATAATACATATAACAAAAAACAATACATTAATAGTACATCAAAAACCACGGAGGTTTAATATGTGTACTAACAATGAGTTCGCTATTAGTAACAAAGGTACAAAATTACAATAAAAGTTTTTCTATTACTATAAACTATCTACATCATAATAACCTACAAGTAGATTACAATATTATACGATTGTTTCCGTCCAGCGCACCCAGAATCAATAACTTTAATTTATGATTAATGTTTTTTTCATTTAGTGAGTTCCTGAACTCAGGTTCGAGTTTATTTATGAGCCATTTTATACAAAATACTGACTATATACACTTATATTATATAGTATAATATATTACTATATTATATAGTATAATATATATAGTATAACCATCCATGTGGGTAAAATATTCTCGTTTATTATTTCTTTTTTAGTGAAAATTATCTCAAAGAATGTTATTGAATTAAGCGGAGAATCGACATCGTAAAATAGTGACTTTGTTTATTTTATACAACAAAGTTGTGTGTTTGTAACTCAAATGTAGAAAATAATGATTACTCAAAATGTTAAAAGTAAAAGTCATAGCAATAACTTAATCCGCATGCAAACATTTTGATACATTTGAGTCTGATAAGACACCAAATACTCTGCAAAAAAATTCTGACACATTACATATTATATCTATCTCACTGTATTTTAGGAAGATTGTAAGATTGTTAAGATTTAATGTCGAAGAAAAGCTGGTTTTTAGGGACGACTGAGATTTTTTTTTTATTTTTTTTATTTATTTTATTTTATTTATACATTAAACTATATATACAAACAGTGCCCCATAAACAAAAGTTAGTTTTACTGTGCACTGTAGTTAAACTATACCTAAGTACCTATTAATATACTAGCGGTCCGTCCCGGCTTCGCACGGGTATTTAACTAAAATTTTAAAAATTATAAATTTATATTTTTTATCACCTACATGCGCCATCTATCGTATAATAGTAGAATATCGTTTTTATATTTAGTGACATTTAACATAATAGTACCTTACCTTAGACCAGATGGCGTTGGCGGCGTAGGTACCTATTTCTATTTTCTTAAATATTTATTTTTAAATTTAATTACAATGAAACAAAAACTAAATTATACTGTGAATTATGTTAAATGTTTATGTATTAAAGTTATTTACATTGGTTTTGCACTTTTTACGTGATACGTGCACAAAAAAAAATTATAAGAGATGGCGCTGATACAAAAATAAACGCGCTATTAAAATTTTTTCTTGATGATATATAGTGTATTAATAAAACGGAGGTTTTAACAGATTTATTATTTGTATAGATAAAATTATACTAATATGTAGTCTAAATATAAAAATGGAATTGATCCGTTCATCGCATCAAAGCCATCAGCATAACCGTTATTTATACATATTCCTATAAAGAGTGCTTTTTGAGTTTATGTTTATAATTTTTTTCGTTCATTTCATCTTTTAGCGTTTTTGGGAGTGAATTCAATTAAGTAGGAAAAATATATTTTAGTGAATGTTTGCCGTAGTTATTAATGACTTTGGGGATTTCTAATTTTGGGTTCTTACTACTTCTGTCTTATACACTTGTCAACTTTTATTTTAATTTTTGTGTTCAGATATTGTTCTATTAGTACAAGATATTTTACTTTAACGTCAACTGGCATGATTTTGCAGTAGTTGAATAGGAGATGATAGTTTTGTTTATGTTGTTATTGAATTTTTTTAGGTACTATGGCTTTTAAAATACGCATTTGTAGTTGATATATTTGATTTATATGACTTTTATATGTTAGACCATAGCTACTTAGTCCATATGATATCATGAATTCGCCTAATGTTTTATAAATTGTGAAAAGTGTCAAAAAAGGAATTTTATTTTTTATAATTATTAATTTTGCCAGAAGGGCGCGTAATTTGTCACAAACATAGTTAATGTGTTTATTCCCATAGGAGACGATCGTTGATCAATAAGTTAATCAATAATCAATAATCTTTATATACTTTTTGTGACTGTTTGTTACCTACTTATGTACGAGTATAAAAAAAAATACATATTTTTTAATCACACTTTATTATCAACGTCTCCTTGCGTTTTACGTCGCTGTGTAAACGCAAAAAAAAAAACGTTGGATAAAATCTGGTTGTACAGCATAATATATACAGGCAGTGTTTGTATTAGGATCAGAGGTCATTTATAATAGCTTAGATTTTTTTGACGATACGCTCGACAGGAGGAGGGTGGTCAGCGATGTACTTGAGACCGCGGAGGACATGCTCCGGGATTGCGGGTCCGACGGGAATGTGGCTACCCTGTGGAGCAAAAAATATGCATTTGCATATATACACTTATACCTAATGTCAATGCTGTGATTAAAAATAATGTGAAATCAAAATTACTGAGTCTCGAGTCCCTTCACGATAGAATTTACATTGCAAATTGGTAATGCGTTTTTAATTATGAGTATTAGTAGAAATAGGAATTCACAAGTATAGTGCATTAAAAATACTTTGATTAGCTTTTTAATATATACGATTTTTATTTTAAGTTTTCTTTTAATATATCTATAAAATCTCACATATTAATTTTTACTTAAACTATCATTACTTTGTTGCGCCGTAGTAAGTCAGGTAAAAAATAACAAATAATTAAAACTGGAATTAAAAATGAGCCAAATTATCTCAGTCAATATAGCATATTCATCTTTAGATTCATATCATATCGACATGATAGGTAAGATTAAATCCATATAACAGACTCTACTCGAACAATGATTAAAATATCAAGGTTTGGCTTATTGAGAATCATTGGTTATCAAATTCGACATTTGAGAAACAAATATCTAAATAGATTTTAAAGTGATTAAAATTATTACTTTATTTTATAATTTTTGCATTTTCATGTACTTACGACGGGTTGGAATCCTCCCTCATTGGCGACGTACTCGAAGTTGACAGGAGTACCATCGGGAGCGGTGTATTTGACGGATCCCTTGATTTCTAGAGCAGCGTTTTCCTAAAACACGCAATTGAAAATAATATTTTTTTAATAAAATTGCACTTTATAATTGTGTTAAAATCTATCGAGTACTTGTGACCTATGGAACATGCCGATGACAATTGTATCCGCATATGCAAAACTTTTTACTCTACTACCGCAAAAAAGTATCATAATTAATTTATTTTCTTCAAAATGATATATAGCGCAAATTCCATATTTAAATGTTTTTACCCGACTGCGACAGAAGGAGGGTTATGTTTTTCGACTGTATGTATAATTATATGTATGTATGTATGTATATCTGTCCATTTCTTTGGCACACCCTACAGCCCAAACGGCTGGACGGTTTTTGACATATGAGGTGTCGTTGGATTTGTCTAAATTGTAGTAGTGATATAGGCTATATAAATTTTCAAAATGGCGCCCGCAAATGGCGGAATGAGGGGGGGGGGAGTTGAATTTTTTTTTCTTACTGTAGCAATATGGGTATCAAATGAAAGCTAGTAAATTGTTTTATGTTTTTTAGTTTATAATAAGAGTATTTTACGCAGTCGGGTTTTTTGATTTTTTTAATTAAGCATACTTGTTATTTTTATTTAATTAATAGTTTTTACTTCATTGTGTGATATTAAATACTTACCTACTTTTTTATAAATCTTAAATATCCGAATATTCTAGACGATGATATTGCAATCAATATTTAATCAATATTTTTCACATTTTTTTTTTGTAACCAAACGAAATTTATTGTTAATTTAACGAATAATTTGCTAGCTCTCAGCCTCCGTTCCGAGTCGAGTATTGAACCATTAAAATAGGTCTTTGAAGCTTCCAATTTAATTTAATCAATTGTGAATTACGAGTAAAGACCCTTTACCTTGTCGAGGTCGAATTTATTACGTTTGAGTTTTAAATACAATAAGTTTTGTAACAAATTTTATATACACTCATTTGCAAAAAAAACGGGCGGTTTCGATTTTCTTCCTGGCTGAAAAAAATAAAATACCAAAAAGGTTTTAATCATTTGAACATGTTACTGGCCAGTTATAAAAGTGCCATAATGTTTATAAGAGTACATTCCAAATTCACATTTTTGACTGAGCCTGGTTTTCAAAGAAAATAACTTTTAACTACATTTTGTGGCGCGAATTCCCTATAGTTAATATCGACTCTAATTAACTTTTTGTCAATTTTTATTAAATTATCTGGTGTCCTTGACATTTAAAAGTATTGTTATTGCTGTTAAGCAATCTCGAAAATGGTAGATAAAGTGATAAAAGCGAGCAAAATTATTGCGCTGCTTGAAGAAGGTTGCAGTCAATGCTTCGTGGCTCAGAGGCTAAATGTGAGTCGGTCGACAGTTCAAAAGACCTGGCAGCGCTATCAAGAGACCGGTTCCGTCAAGAGAAGGTCTGGTTCTGGCAGAAAGACATGTACCGAACCACGGGATGATCGTTTTCTAGTTAGTCAAGCGTTGAGAAATCGCAAATCTTCTTATGTGGACCTCAAGAACACCCTCGAAGAAGTAAGAAATGTGCAAATTAGTCTATGGACGGTCAGGAGGAGGCTTCTCGCTGCTAATATACACAGTCATCGCCCGGCACGCGGCCCTAAATTACTCCGTGGACATCGAGTTGCCAGGCTTAGCTTCGCTCGAAATTGTGTGTCATGGACTCATGAAGACTGGGATAGGGTATTGTTCTCCGATGAAGCCAGGATATCTCTGCATGGTGAAGACCGACGTCGGCGAGTGCTACGAAGACGAGGAGAACGCTTTGCAGAGGCATGTTTTGAAGAAATCACACCTTATGGAGGGGGCTCTGTTATGTTTTGGGCAGGAATAAATTCTATGGATCGTACGGAGTTAGTCTTCATCGAAAACGGTACACTGACTGGACACCGATACATAACGGAAGTTCTAATTCCTTATGCACAACCCGCTTTAACCGCTCTTGGCGAAAACTCAATTTTTATGGACGACAACGCTCGCGCCCACCGGTCTGGCGGTGTGGATGCGTATATGCTAGAAGTCGGAATTCGTCGTTTGGACTGGCCAGCTAGAAGTCCGGACCTCAATTCCATAGAGCATGTCTGGGACGTTCTGAAGCGACGAGTGAGATCAGTGCAGCCGGCTCCGCAGACCATCAGAGAGCTAAAGAATGTGATTACCGCGGAGTGGGAACGTATTCCCCAAGAAACCATAAAAGATATACTCACTAGCATGCCCAGACGAATGCATGCTGTGATTTCAGCAAGAGGGGGTCACACTCAATACTAAACTTTTATCTGCTTTTAATGTATTCAAGAAAAACAAAGAAATTAACGCGTTTCATTTTTATTTAGCGAGCAGGTACAATCATAGTGTTTTGAGCTTAAACATTATTTCTTAATAATTTAATTAAAATGTTATGATAAAACTGATGAAAACTATTCCTTCCTAATTAATTTATAAAATTCTGAGGATAACAATACCTAAAATTGTCAAACAAACTAATAGTAACTATAAAATAGTTCTTTGCTTAAGTGCCCGTTTTTTTTGCAAAAGAGTTTATTTTGATCTGATTGATTAATTTTTATACGATACAGTTACAAGTTTATTATAAATTCAAAAGTTTGTGAGAATCTATAGTTGATTAATGGCTGCTTGTTAAACTACTAAACCATTCAGGATGATTTGGTATAAAAAAATTGAATTCGGACTACAAAATAAGGAAATAATACATTATTACAGTACCTTCAGTACTATTTTCTTTACATTAAATTTTTCTATTGTACTTTGTTATAAAATAACTCTTCATTACTTAAACATACTCACGGTGTTTGGGTTCTTTACGGTACCATCGGAGTGGACGACAATGCCATTGCCGGTTTCGTAATTGTACTCAAAGTGACCTTCGGGGTGGCTGTCGTATTTGTACTTCAGGATGGGAGCTGTGTATTCAGTAGACTTGAGAATGTGGGAAACATCAGCGGTGGCGCAGGCCACAGCGACGGCGAGGGCCACAAGGAATTTCTGAAACAAGATAATTTTGCAAAATCTAGGCGGAAAAAGGTCATTTATATGGCAAAGTATTCGAAAAAAACATTAAACAAATCTACAGTTATGATTAAAAAAAAAAATTGCGGATACAGCTAGTATATAATAATTATAAGAACTTACTCATTGTCTTTAATAGTATGTTTTATAATCATGAAATTATATGTTAAAAAAAGTTGCATTTTATTACAATAATTATTTAATTAAATTCTTACCATTTCGGATGTAGGTTGTCGGAGCTGATCAAGTTTCAGTCTGACTAAAAATCCTCGTCGACGTCTTTATATAGGTAATGTCCCAAATCTGTATATTTGTCTGTATTGTATAGATGTGAATTAATTATTTTTTCGTTTGTGTGAACTCGTCGCATCTGTTCAAGGAGTTTTATAAAAAGGCATAATTTATACAAGTGTTAATAATATCTATACCCATATTATTAATACTCTCTACTTTACTCAAGTTGCTTTCTAACGGTCTTACTCATAAACGTTTCTTAATATTTAATCCATTGCTTAACAACTGATCAGCAAAAACCTCACTCATAAACACTATTTAGCGTTAAGAATTCGTTAAGTAATGCGTAAATCGCTGTCAAAATTAAACCCTGCCGAGACATAGTTTAACCCTCGTTGAGCGGCAAGATGGCGGATTTCACACAAATCAGCTGTTCTATGACGACGTCTGATCTACTTACTTGCGTTTGTTTGTTAGTAAGAAGAGATTTAGAATGAAATTTCCTCTATATAAAAATTAATATATACTAAATTAGCGTTATCTGTCTGTTTAATACAGATATTTAGAGGTACCTAATTTTAATTATAATAACATAATATAAATTAGGTTATATCTGAAGTAAATTTATTAATTTAATATTTAATAAGCTTTGTTGAATTTTGTAATTGAGGATCCGACTACTACCCATCAAAATAAAAATGATTAGAAATTAGAATATTGATCCAAGTTCCTGTCAATAGAGGTCACTAGTAGTGACTCACTACAATATCGAGCTTCGAGAGTTTTCTCTATAATGTTAATAGATGTCGCTTGAATATTATTTTTAACAATTTCGTTCATTCAATTTCTCTATCTAATCGATTATTTTGGCTATAATCTGTGCCAACCATCTATGTATCGTTCTTTGTTCGTTTCTTAACTAAGTAACAGCTATTCAATGTTTATAAGTAAACAAAAGTTAATCCTTGATTTATAGCTTATGAGTGGATTAACTAAACGGTGGCTAAATATTACTTAACGTGATTTTTATAAGTAAGACGGTAAAAGCACACTGAAGTTTACTATGTAGTAGTATGTCATGTTCATTTTACGCGAAGCTACTACTACTGCCTCGGAATGCAGTTTCTATCGAGAATAAATGTCAAGAAACTCAAAAGATTAGGTGCTTCATGCTATTGATATAGAATTAGGATACAGTAATCCAGCAAGATGTTCTTATGGCAGCCTGTAAATGTCCCGCTGGTCTTAGGCCTGTCTACTATGAAAGAGAAAGGATGGAGCTTTATTCGGTAAGTTATCCCGCTGCTTTACATGCAGCATATACAGATGTGTCGTAAATAGTGAATAATCCATTAATTGGGGGTAGCCCTGATTTTGAACTTCAGGAAAATGTACTTTTATGTCAGAGTTACCACTACTGTGAAAATTGTGAATATTTTTGTTTCACGCTAACTCTCTTTCACTCTAACTTTAATATTTCGCATCTTTAACAGCGAGCAACCCTTATTTTCGGCGAGATTTTGTTAGGCAACCGTATATCATAATGAACAGAAAAAAATTAGCTTTCATTTGGTATACAGAGTGACTGGTGAGTCACTGTCAATATTTGATTTAAACAATAAGTGACTGAAATTTTATTCCAAAAAACAATTAATAATAAATTAATTAAAAATACTAGCGGCCACTTTTTGATAGGCAATCCTGTACATTTGTATTCTCCTAATCATAAATGTATGAAAAAAATTAGGTTTTCATCAAACGTTCGATGAGAGCACTTTTTTGCAGCTGGATCTTAGACCATTTCCTATTTGGTATTTCGCGTATATCACACATAAGGCAATTAAAACACATTTAATATTTTTTTTATATATATTTAAAGCTAGGTTTGCCAGCCGAGATATATATACAGTACATATACCTAGTATTACACTATATTTAGAGACTGCTTAGTAATCTTACGTCTTTCACATTATTTTAATTCTTCATCTATAAAATTTAAGTTAGTTCAGTTAAAAATCAGAAAAGCTCCATCAAAGTCAAGTCAAAGTCAAAATCAAAATATTTAAATATTTATTCAGCATAAAATTATTACAATTATTTACTGAACGTCATGAGTCTACCAACAGTTCGGAAAGAAGAAGCCTCTGACCTGAGAAGAACTGGCGAAAGAAACTCAGCAGGACTAATATTTTTTTTTAACGTAATGGTTATTCAAAATTAACCCAGTCATTTCAACAACTATCCGGAACAAGCATTCAGGCAAACATAAATTCATTTTAGTAGTACTACAGTAGAACTACCATATAGATAATATTCATACGTATATGTTTTGTAAAAAAAACGCGTGCGGCAGCTGCGGGAAGTTCACCTCGGCGATAGATGGTACTAAGTGTAAAAAATGTTCGTTTGTTTTAGATCGTGGATGTTTGATAAATACTGGCTGTAAATCCAGCGAAACAAATTTGAACGCTTTTGTGGATGCCGATAGCCTAGGTAGCGTCGAGGCTATGATGAAGGCTATTGAGTTGCTCCGTACTGAGTTGTCGGCGTGTACAAAGGAAATGTCATCGTTTAGGCAGGAACTCAGCGTAATAAGAACGATGTTAGTTGATTTTAGTAATCCTATGGAATCCTTCGACGAGCGGCTATCTAAGTTAGAAAAAAGGGAGAACCCGGTCGAGTCTATCGATGAAACATTATCACAGCTAAGGTCAGACCTCAACGACAGAACGACGTCGAGATTACTGGTATGTCGGAACGCGATGGGGAAAATTTGACGCATGTGATCGCACTTATAGCCAACAAACTGGGCGTAAATATCGACAAACGAGAAGTCGTGAGTGCGCAGCGTGCGGGACCCGTGCGCGCGCGCGCGCGCGCACACAATACGTCGGAGCGACCGCCGCCGCGCGCCATCTGTGTTCGGCTGGTGAGGCGCGGTCTTCGTGACGAGTTGCTCCGAGCAGCGCGAGTACGACGCGGCGCGGACACTGCCGGCTTCGACATTGACGCACAACCACGTCGGTTTTATGTTAATGAGTGACTTACCCGCGTAAAACGACAGCTCTTTTATGCCGTGCGTGCTAAGGCAAAGGAGGTTGGTTGGCGGTATGTATGGACGCGTGATGGTCGCATATTCGCACGCCGAGACGCCAGCTCACATAATCATAAATATAGAATTAGTTCAATGAGCGATATAGATAAGGTTTTTTGTATATAAACTGTTTGCCTTGTGTCTTATCAATTAGAAAATTAATTGTTTGTTTTTGTTCTTGTAGTCTTAGTATTTTTTTTTTGCAATTTTTAAAATTAATAGTTGTTAAGGATTTGTGTACATTATACATTTCATGCACTTTAATAACAGGTACTAGTGGATGTGGCGACAGTGTGATTGTCGATACGTGTTCACGATTTGAGATAGATATTTTAGTTGAATATTATTTTATTATCATTACAATTTCTCAAACATACACTAAATCACATTTTAATATTATATATTTCCTATTTCATTATGTCGTATCGACGTATCGTATCGTATATTACGTATCTAACTGTTGTGTTTTTAATTATCATTGAGCATTTATAAATTATATAATATTATAATGGCACCAAGAAAGATTAAGATTGGTTTAATTAATCCTCGATCACTGAGAACAGGTCATGAGGAGTTTGTTGTCGCGCTGATGAAACATGACATAGATATTCTCGCAGTGAATGAGACATGGCTTAGGCAAGGAGAGGAAGAAACTGCTCCGATTTTATCTGGGTATCATCTTCGCCACGTACCTCGCCCTCCAGGGCTGCGTGCCCGTGGTGGAGGAGTGGGATTTTATATAAAGCGTGAAATATCAGTACGTGTACTCAAGCACCCTATTACAGACTCTGTGGAGCAAATGTGGTTAGGGGTAACTATCCACTCTAAAAATATGGCGATCGGTACTGCATACCGGCCGCCCTGGCTTAGCGTTCAGACTTTCATAAATGCGTTGAGCGATACAATCAGCTCGCTCTCATTGTATGATCACGTCATCCTTCTGGGTGATTTCAATATAAACTGTTTCAACTCTCTGAATAATAGTTTTTTAATGCTTAAAGATTTTTTGTCTAGCTTTAGTCTTCGTCAGCACGTTACTGAGCCAACACATTTTACTGCATCCAGTGATACCTTGCTCGATCTCATTTGCACCGATGTAAGTGTGGTGCGAGTCTGGGTTGATCACATATCAACACTCAGCGATCATGCGCTGGTTGCATGTGAGCTAAATGTGCCGAAAATTAAAAGTCGACCTAAAGCTGTATATTTTAGGCCTATCAAAGATATGGATCCAGTCCAGTTCGATGCTGCAATGGCATCCATCGATTGGAACGCCATGAACATGGGGAACGTCAATGAAATAGCGGATAATCTAACTTATAATTTATTACAAGTTTTCAATCGCCTCGCTCCAAAAAGATTGGTCCTCGTAAAACAAAAAGTTACCTATGGATTACACACAACATTCGACTAATGATAAAACGTCGTGACGAAGCCTATCGCAAGGCCCGTTCAACTAAGCACCCCGCCAAGGTGGCGTACTATAAAGAACTTAAGTCGATCGTTGGTCCGGCTATACAAATTGAAAAAGATACGTATTTTAAAACATATGTCAGCTCAAATGAACGGAACCCGAGAACTATGTGGAAACACATTAAAGCAAATGTTAATTTCAAACGTACCAATGATACGCTTCCCACCACTTTGTGTGATCCAGATGAGATGAACAGGCACTTTCTCAATGTGCCAGGAGATAATTTTGTAGCAGAACCGCTTTTAAACTATTTTGATGGAAACAAGTTTGGCTCATCTACATTTAGATTTCAAATTGTGACCAAAAGAGATGTTACTCGAGCCATACGAGAACTAAGATCCAATGCCACTGGTACTGATGACATCTCGCTAGATATGTTGATCTTATCGTTTCGTCATATACTGGGTACATTAAGAACACTCATAAACAAGAGTATATCGTCTTCCACCTTTCCGAGCGTGGTGCTGTGGTTCGTTCTATTCCAAAAATACCCAGCCCCTTAAAATTTAAAGATTTAAGGCCAATAAGTATCTTACCATGTACTTCTAAGGTACTAGAAAAGGTAATCTGTGGGCAATTAGTGGAATACCTAGAACGTAATAATATATTGCCCACATTACAATCGGGTTTCAGGAGGCACCACAGCACCGCTACGGCTCTCGTGAGTGTACTGGATGATGTACTTCATGCCCAAGATGATGGAAAAGTAACCATTATGGTATTACTCGATTTTTCTAGAGCCTTCGATGCCATTAACACTGACTTACTTCTAGCAAAACTACGATTTTATGGATTAGAAGAGACCGCTGTTTTATGGTTTACAAGCTATTTACAAGGTATATATCAAATCGTAGAAATTCGAAATGACTAGGAAAAAATTACTTCGTCGCGGCGTAGCTACCTAGGTAGAGGTGTTCCTCAGAGATCCATATTAGGACCCATATTGTTCAGCATATATTCGGGAGACGTAATTAAATCTATACGAAACTGTAGGTATCACATATATGCTGACGATATACAAATATACTTATCTTTCAAGCCAAATGAGTTGGAAAAATCATTGTCCCTAATCAACAGTGACTTAGAATGCATTTTTAACTGGTCGAAATCCAATGCACTTGTTTTGAATCCAAATAAAACAAAATATATACTTCTTGGTAGCCGTTATCAGGTTCAGCTAGTCTAGAGCAAAGCCATTTCTATCGAAATAAACGGTAGCAGGATTGAGGGTGTATGTGAAATACGGAACCTGGGACTATTATTGGACGAGAATATGCGATTTGAATCGCACGTGTCTAATATAGTACGAAATTGTTTTTATAGACTTAAAGTTTTATATCGCATAAGGAGTTCTCTCAATGAAAAGCTACGCATAGTACTATGTGAGACACTAATACTCTCCAAGTTTAACTACATAGATGTCGTTATAGGGCCACGACTACTAGAGAGAACAAAAAAGTCTATACAAAGAGTTCAAAACGCACGTGTGCACGCTATTGCTTCAACATACCGCGGCGAGATCATGTCACTTCCTATCTGAATCAGGCGTCCATTTTAAAAATGGAGAACCGTAGGCGTTTACACCTAGCCACAATGTTATTTGGAGTCATTAAACATGGCGTGCCTACATATCTTGTGGAGAAATTGGAGTGGACACGCGATGTCAACACCACGCACTGCACAAGAACATCTCAGCTCGCTTTGAGTTTGCCCATGCACCGCACAGGCGCATTTCGCGGTAGCTTTAAATACGCTGCAACGAAATGTTGGAATAACTTACCACCGCCACTACGTAATTTAACAAACAAAACAACTTTTAAGAAACACTATAGAAGAATTTTACTTTTAGGACAACAAGATATTTAAAATAACATTTTGAGCATTGCAGTCGTAATAAATATATTTATTGTTAGCGAGCTGTATTCGTTGACTGGGTCATGTGTGTCCTGTACTACTGATTGTCATTATTTTTTATATGCGCGCCCATGTATATGTATATATGTAGTGTACGCATGTGTATGTGTATATATGTGTATGTGTATGTGTGTATATGTATATATATATATATATATATATATATATATATATATATATATCTTCTATACATATAATAAAATGGTAGAAAAGTCAAAACTGTACATGGAATATTTTTTTAAAAGAATACTTGGGGTGTGATCTACAATCGATACCGAAGCCAAAAATATAGTTTTTAGAATTTTTGTCTGTTTGTCTGTTTGTCTGTTTGTCTGTATGTATGTCCGGGATAAACTCAAAAAGTACTGCATGGATTTACTTCAAATTTAGCACGAATATTATTAAGAAGTCGGGTCATAACATAGGCTACATATTATCACGCTATCACCTACGGGGAACGAGCAGTGAACCTTTATTTCTTCAACGCATTCTGTAGCAGCGGGTAATCTTTGCAGCAGCTAGTATATATATATATATATAGGGTGACTGGTAAATTACTATCAATATTTAAGGAGACTACTCGGTACATGATTCTCATTCGAATTATGTAAAAAAAAACAGGTAAATATGATTAAACTTCGAAGTAAAGTTACTCAACAATTATCCAATTATGTACGCGTCGTCTGGACACCCTAGCAGCTAGCTGCACTTTCGACACAAAACAGTTAGTTTACCTACGTCCAAACGCCGCCACGTGTTAACAGGTTAGCAGGATAAACAAGCATGATCCAATCCCCCTTAATACTTTAATCCTGGCTTAGGATAGGCAAAAATACTAAGATATTTTACACGTTTAAGCAACAAATTTGTTGACTAGGTAAATGATGTGAACTTTGGCAATTTTTAGATGTTAACAAGCGGCACAGTACAATACCTGTGCACGTGCCGCCGGCATGACTGTAGAGTGTCAACGCTTCATTTACTTGAATTGAAATTTATGAAAATTTGGTCAAAAATTAAGTACCTATTTTTTTTACATAATTCGAATGAGAATCATGTACCGAGTATTCTCCTTAAATATTGATAGTAATTTACCAGTCATCCTGTATATATATATATACACATATACACACATACACATACATATATCATATATCTCAATATATATCAAATACTGCTAGTTCAAATATTAAAATTTTAAATGTAACACTTAGATTTTATATAAATACATGTGTGTGTTTGTATCAGTGTGTTTGTCAAATAAAGTTATTATTATTATTATTATTACTAAAACGTTTACTTATATTTTACGATGCTTGAAAAAAAGCCAAAAACAAATACGTGAAACAAATCGGTTTATTCAACATAATATATACAGGTAGTATTTGTACTAGGATCGGGGTTCATTTGATAGTTTTAAACTACTACTTTCTTGACGACGCGCTCGACTGGGGGAGGGTGGTCAGCGATGTACTTGAGACTGCGGAGGATATACTCCGGGACTGGGGGTGCGACGGGAATGTGGCTGCCCTGTTCAACAAACAATATATAATAAGTTACCACATCCATAATTCGATGCTGTAAAAAAGTTCTGTAATTATTGCATTCAAATAGACAAATAAACTAAAGTCTAAACTAAAGCTAATATTGCATTAAACTATTTTACACCTTATTAAGTTATTCTTTAAAAAATATATTTTAGGCAATTAATAAAAAATTTAAAGTTGAAATCAACAATACGATTATGTTACATCACATTAAACTATGTGCGTTCTAATATAATTATAGGCTCTACTCGAACAATGATTAAAATATCAAGGTTTGACAAATTGAGAATCATTACATTTTATATTCGACATTTGAGTAATAAATATCTAAATGGATTTTAAAGTGATTAAAACTATTAATATTTTATTATTATTATTGTATTTTCATTTACTTACGACGGCATGGTATCCTTCCTCGTTGGCGACGTACTCGAAGTTGACAGGAGTACCGTCGGGAGCGGTGTATTTGACGGATCCCTTGATTTCAAGAGCAGGGTTGTCCTAAAACAGACAATAATAAAATTGTATGTTATTGTTTTATTAAAATAACTCTTTGACTGTTCTTGTTTTTTTCAATACATCGTAAATTACTGGTGAAAAATTTTGTAGTATACCAATATCAATTTTCAGCGTTTAAGTTTGAGCGTTTAAAAGCTTCCAATCGAACTCTTTTAATTTTTTTTTAATACATATGCCAAAATTATTCGTTCAACCATTAATTGATTTTAATAATTCCTCAAGACATTTAATATGACGTGGATTTCTAAAATATACTTACGGTATTGACGTTCTTCACTATACCATCGGAGTGGGTGTAAATGCCATTACCGGTTTCGAAATCGAATTGGAAGTGACCTTCGGGGTTGTTTTCGAAGTTGGACTTAACGATGGGAGCCAAGTATTCATCAGACTTGACAACATCAGCTGCGGCGCAGGCCACAGCAATAGCGAGAACCACCAAGAATTTCTGAAACAAGATGTTTTTACGAAATTTTAATAAATTTAAACTTAACAGACTACAGACTACTCAGATTTAAAAAAAAAAAAGATATTAAATAAGTCATAAATATATTCGATAATATCAAATAATATTTAATAAACGAAGGTAAAGAATCGATAGGACACTTAGAAAAAAATTATGTTCAATATTTATAATTTGCAAAAAAGATAAATTACTAAAAAAAGCCTTTTTTAAATGAAATTAGCTCTTACCATTTTGTGTGTGAATCGGAGCTGATTGAATACAGTCTGACTACAAAATTTCGTCACCGTCCTTAAATAGGTGATATCCCTAATCGAGATGCGAATTCATTATATTCTTGTTTTGCGTGAATTTGTCGTAACGAAAAGAACGTGTCTAATCAAGGAATTTTACGATAACATCATATATTATTTAAGTTTTAATACCTAATTCTTTTAGAAATTTGTTTTTAAAAATAATACTACTATTTTTTTCATTAGAAGTACGAAAGCTTATGTACGTATTTTGATTAGAAGGAAATTAAAAAAATCATTTTTCGATTGACTTTTTATATTATCTTCCAACACAAGATAATCAAAGGCGCCAGTTAAATAAAGTTAATAAAAAAATTATTACTGGCTTTTGTTTCGTAAATTGACCTCTTAGGGAAAAAATTAAATGAAGAATATTTTTATCATTTAAGCTATTTACATTGTATTTATGATCTTCTTACTTCTGCTTAAGCAAAGCCTCGGGTAACAGCTAACTTGTACATAAAAATAAACTATTAGTATACTCATATACATAAAAAAATCTTTTTTAACGTAAATAGTAGAGTATATTATTATTTTGGTATAATTCATCAAGTTTTATATATGTTGCTTTTTTATTTGATTGATAGTTATTAAAAATTTAATTCAAAGAGTCTTTATACTTTTACTATCTTATGACCTATGTCAAAATTCTGTCTGGAAGAGATCGCTTTATTAGCGATAAGCTGTATTTATGCGTCTTTGTGCCTGTGCAAATATTGAATAGCTAGTAAGCGCTGAACAATCAGAAATCACATATCTGACTGAATCACTGGGGTGACATCAGGTTCGAAGGAAGTTGGTAGTGTTATCCTTCAGGTCACTCTGAAAATGATAGCTTAACACAGGTAAACATTCGGTTTCCCAAAAAAAAAGTCACCCACTGCAGGAAGCTATCCACGTTATACGCGTGGAGCCCTTCTAAAACCGCTCTGGTAGGTCAATTTCCATTAATACAGTCTCCAGGTCTGACATGCTATACACGACTGGCCTCTGCTAATCCTCTTTGACTTGGGTTAAGAACTTTGCCACATACTAACCGTTTAATTAACCCGTACGTTTCTTCGTTCCAGGGAGTCGGGTTTGGTCTGAGTCAAAATGAGTACGCTAAGTGTGTAGAAATCAGTGGATATGAACGAGCCGATATAATATTGGATTTTGTTGACGCCTGAAAAATGGCTCATAAGAACATTATTAAGCCGTTATTAAAGTTAACATTGAACATTTGATTAAAAGTCAATATCGGATTTTATCGCGTTTATTTAAAACTTTCGACACCCACCACCTCAGTCCCCTCGAGATCATGGACGCTGTAAAGGGTCCGAAACGTCGGGAAATAATTTAAAATGTTGTTAAACTGTAAAGTTTTAAATAAACGCGATAAAATCCGATATAGAATTTTAATCAAATGAGTAAAATTCGCGTAAATATAAGAGAACAGTATGTTAAAATAGAACATTTCGCTGGGCGTCATTTACTGTCAAATATTATTTTGAGTCACATACATGGCTTATAATTATTATTTAACTAAAAATTTTATTTAAAAAAATGTAAGTCGCATCTGTATTTTTTTTAATAAACTTTGACATTACAAATGTGGTATTATTACAACAAAATGTGTGTGATATTTGCCTAATGTATGCAAGACGAGTAGATGAGCGAGTAGCTCTTATTCTATTTATTGATTCAAGGTTATACGAGTATAATCCTGTATCCTATTTAATAACATGTACCCAGAAAAATAAATAACGATTAAAAAAATGTGTGTTCTGACGTTTATACTATATAAACAATTTAAACTATTGGTTAACTTTTATGAATATATTAAAACGAATATTCTACTTTAATTTTTTTAAATCAGAGTTTGTGGCATTTTCAGAGCAAAAACGTTGACTTTTAAATTATATTCGTTAAGTAGTGTATATTCCTATTTCGCTCTAGCAAAAGGATATTTTTTTTTTATCGAAATTGTGATTGGATGGGGAAAAACTACTAAAATTCTTGCCATCATACCCTGCGTTCGTGATTTGTTTAGTAATTAATACTGTACTGTATCAGCATGTAAACCACCAGGTTATAATATATATATTTATATATATATTTATACATGATTTTTTGCCTCTTCTTCATATAGAAAAAGGGTTAGAGCTTAATCCACCACGCTGCTACAATGCGGGTTTGTGGATAATTTCCCTACCATGAGGAACGATCGTTATCAGGTGTATGATAACAACCGTGACCGACGGCTTTACGTGGTCTCCGAGACACAATGGGGAGATCCACAAGGACATACACCCAGACCGGAAACAAATATTTGTACAAATACAAATATGTATCTGTTCCAAGCGGGAATCGAATCTGAAATCACTACACTAGAACGGTCGTCAGTAATTAATAATAATATTATCTTCAAATAATTCAATATATTTCAAGCTTTTGTTTATGATTTGTGTTGATACAATTTACTCTGCTTGATGAAATATTTTATTATATTCTTAAATGTTTACTAATAACAGTAAAATATTTTTACACTTTTCCACTTTTTTATTTTTAAAAGTGTATAAATATTGTAGTGTTATTAGTGAACATGAATTTCCATCAAGAACCATCAGTCCAATCAATCAGTTATACTTAAATGTTTACTACATATTTTTGTTATCTCCATCTCTAAACAATTGTCTAATTAGTCTGTCTATTAGACAATTGTCTGCTTATACACTGCGCTATTGGTATTTATACGAATTTTAATGTTTACGTTAGCATTTTTATGTAATGTTTCGACTTTGTTGGAATATGTGAGGGAAGAGTCGCTGGGTGAGATGTTAGGCGGGCAGCGCTCGCTGGCGGCGCTGTCGCTGGTGCTGTCAATCCTGCTGTTCAAGCCGGCGCTGCTGTACGTGCTGGACGAGGTGTTATATTCGTCATAACATTTTTTTTATTACAAACATGTACAGTTAACTGGTTAAGGACTATATCAATTCAATCTTCTAAAGAGCTTGTAGTTCTTCATGAAAGTCCTCATGGTTCATTAATCGATGCAATATATCTACAAAGTTTATCTGTATGACAATTGATAACCACAAGTGGTGTGAGTAGTAATATATTTTAATTCAAATAATAAATCTGGCAGGCAAAGAAAAAAGAATGAACTGATATCATTAGACGTAAAAAAGGTGACCGATAAGATAATTATTTAATTTAAAATTATCTTTTTTAGAAGCTGCTGCTAAATAAAGTCGCCTTATGTTGCAAATCCTTTTTATTGGAACAAGTTACGAGTACTACGAATGGTATAATTAAATTTAAAGATTTTCATGGAACATTTTCGTAACAGTAATTATGTAATAGTTTACATATCTACTATTAGTTCTACTGCTTATAGAACTCAATCAGTGTCGTGGCAAGACCACAATTTGGTGTACCACAATGTAGGTAAGGTAATTTAGCGAGGCCCTGAGATAGCGCAATAAAAAAAAATGTACAATGGATGACATTTTTTTTTTAAATCGAATACTTCAATACAAATAAATTACTTCCGATATATCGAAAATATTTAATATGTTTTTTCGTTGCGTCCGAGTTATGCGTATATGAATATGACGCGCGAGGTCCCTTTGACCGCGAGGCCGTAGGCGGTGGCCCACGTCGCCCACGCCTAACGTTGCCTCTGAACTCAATTTATTACATTACGATACATTTTCGTTATTTTCGTAGCTTCTATGGAACATTAAATGCCACCGATATTGAAACGATATTAAAAAGGGTATTTACAACTTTGTAGATGGAGACTATCTTCAGAATATATTTAAGATATGAATGTTTTCTCCCAGTAGCGTCTTTCTATTTATACTTGTGATTTCGAAATAACTTGTTGCTTATAATTTCAATACATTTACTTGTCGTAACTGATTACAATATTTCTCTAATTTTATGGACTTTAAGGTCATGTCATGGACATTGATTGTACATTGAAATCTGTTTTTGGATCAGTCAAGAAGAGAAGGGGTGGTGAGGAAACCCACAAGGACATACACCCAGACCGGAAACAAATATTTGCATAAATACAAATATCTGCCCCGAGCGGGAATCGAACCCGAAATCGACCGGCGACGTTGAGGCGACTACTCGCACCACTTCACAAGAACAGTCGTCAATTTTTATCTAATATGAGACAAATTTTGCTAATAATAATCTATACATATAATAGAACTTTCCAGACAGGACAAAGAAAAGAAGATACAAATTTTGATTTTTTTAAAAGGATATTCTATAATTGATACTAAAGCCGTAAATGTATTTTTTTTTCATTTTCGTCTCTCTGTCTGTCTGTACCTTAACCATGTATCACACCGTAACTTCTAAATGAATTTAAATGAAACTGCGTACGATTTGAGTTCATACTACGAGCTTGGACACTGGGAACTTTTTATCTCGTAATTCAGCACTGTTCTCTTGGAAGGAGAGATAAAAATCAACAATTTGTATATATTATATTTACTCGCAGTCCAATTTTATTTATTCATTTTAGCTAGAAAGAAGATAATTAAAAAATTGTCTCATAAATAAAAAAAAATTAAAAAATTGTGGGTATATGTAATAATGTATCATTCTGTATTACACGTTTTGCCACTTTAGACTACACAGTCCTGTCATATTGATACTTACAATTTTTTTATAAATAATTATTTTTTTATATTTTTTTTATAAATTCCAGTTTTTGCTATATATTTTTTAAACTGAGGATAAGGTAAAAATTAAAATATTTGAATAAAATATCACAAAGTCTCTCTCGCCAATAAAGCCTATCATTTAAGAATTGGCATCATGTGTTAATCACACAGAATGACGCAGTCTGCCTTTTGGATGATTGCTCAACAGCAAGGAAGTCCTTAGGAACGAAATTATCATTTAAGATTTATAATTTACATCTCAAAAATAACCACAATAATGTTTATAGTATTTTATACGAATTTCTCATAATTCACAACTTATATTCCAATATCATAAATTAATAGTAATAAGTAATAAAAAACACGTAATAATAATTATGTTCTAATTTAAGTGACTCCAGATCAATGTACCTATTCATATCTTAATTTGTAAATTTCTTACACAAAAATGTGCGTTGAATTACAAAAACAGAAAAAAAATTTTGACTTAAAAATTAATTATCTATTTATTTCATACCCTGCTGACGATTATGATTCTTAATGGATGCGAAAACTTGCTTCCATGTTCGAACATGGTCCTTTAACTAAAAATGAACGAATTAAGCATGAGGCCGTGCTATTTGAATAAGTATTTATTTAGTGATATGATTTTTTTATACACTAAATTGTTGCCTCACAAATATTTCTATGAACAGTGTAGAGTTACTGCAATACTATACTGGCAGCGTTCCTCAGCTTTCTCGGGAGCCCGAGTATCTTATGAATATTTACTTATAACAGTTACAGGTTATTTTAGCTCCACGCTTTTTTTATAACAGAAAAGACCAGTCTTTTTCCAGCTACTTTACCCATAGAGAGATTCGCAATAAGTCTTGAATAATTAAGTATAGCATATTGAAACTAAATTCTCACAAGAATTTTCTAGCAAAAATCATATACAAACAGGATATTTTTATGTTCGTCGTATTTTTTCATATGTAAATAAAATTTGGTTTTTATTAAATGAGATGTAAGAGTCGTGTCGTAAATATGTAAACGAGATTCTATTTATATAACATTGTGTTTAACAAATACAAATATACCTTTAAAAAAAACTGACAGGTTTTATGCTAAAAGTCAAACAATATTTACAAAACATTCACTATCACTATTCGATTCACTAATGAGGGCATATACTTATGGCATTTAGATATTTTTTGTATATATATATTTTTTTATTTATTAACCAGTTTTGTAGATCAAATAAACGATAATATATTTTAAATGAGAATATACAAATTCAAATTAATCGTTACCAGGTCTAGATTTCCTATACCTGCTTTTGAATTTTTTTAGGTATTTTATTTATAGTCGTAAAAATGCCGATTATTTGACTTCAATAGACAGATTTTAAGGTCATTTTTTAAATATGTAAAATTGCACATTGATTAATATTGTTTATTAGGATAAAATGTATGTTTGCAGCTTTTATATTTTATATATTCATTATAAAAATGTCTAAACTACAGATAGGATTTTAATATATTTATTACTGAACATTCTGTCATTCATTGCTGTTTAATTCATAATTTAATCCTTGACATATCATTATATTAGACCGTGACCTTTGTATATTATAATATTATGTATAATAAGTAATAAATTGATTTCATTTCATTTTCATGTCACTCATTTTTATACAATTTCAATTCCAAAACATAACATCACATCATCACTATATGATTTATACTAGATATTTGCGAAGCCTGTTTAAAATATTTACGATTAGATTTTTTTTTAATTACAGAAGTTTTGCCTTAAAAGTAAATTTATTCCATAAAGCAAATGTTTCATCATTCACATATTCGGACAAAAAAAGGTATATTATCCATGAATTTTGGAAACAGCGACACTTAAATATATATTATAACTTTTATTTTATATATTAAATATACACACCACTTTCTATCCGTTCAAAAATTCTTAGTAATAAGTATCATTGTTTAATCTGTTTCGAATTTATGACAACCGATGACGACCCATGTTTTCTAGTACAGCGCATATTTGGTCTTATATAGCCTCGTTATGCTGGATGAAATTCTTTTTGACAGCGTTCTTATACCTACTTATTACTGTTGAAGTTTTAGATTTATTTGAATATTTTACATTTTAGCGCAACGTCAATACGGAAACGTATTATATTTTAACGTGGATAAAATACGTTGTTCCCTCTTTGACCACAACATAAATATCGATAATTGTTAAATTAACTATATACTACTATATATATTTTACTAGAAAAATAGCAATGACACGTAAAGTGATGGATGACCAGACTAGAGAGCCCGTCGGACAGACACGGAAATATCTGTGTAAAATGTAAAATTTGTATCACTAATTATAAAATATGACAGCGAAAGTATTTGAATACCTACTGACTTATAAATTACACGAAGTGGGTAGTTAAAATCATAAATTTAAATTAAATTAGGTAGGTCTTTGACCAGTAAGGAGACATTTACATAATTTTACATGGTTCATAAACACTTTAAACAAATATTAATTAGAGAGTAAAGCATTTAATTGCGACAAAACAAGATGAATAATAACAATTATCAAATCTACTTGATTGACAATGACTAGTGGGAGCCATTACATTAACATAGGTTTTGCTGTCAATTTTATCATTGTCCAGACTTAATTGATGAATATTATATAAGGCTATCGTGACTATCTGTGTATAGCGGTTGTATAAAATAAAATTTAAAAAAATCTATTTCTCAGTTTCAACAATCGAGAGTTATGGTTGATAAAATAACGTCATTAAGTCATTATACGGGTATAACAAGTTGCATTTTCCTTAATCATTTTCCACCTAATACTTTATTTCAGTATATAAATACTAATACATGCATTTTTTTAATGGATGTCCACAATACCTGCAGTAAATACTTGTAGATTTCCTGCCTTATAAATATATCTATTAGCTGATTTTTGAATAAAACAAAGGCTTATTAATTAATTTGAAGAAAACTCCATGTTGCTAGCTTAACGAGTAAAGAATTAAGAAAACATTCTAGTGGAGAGAAAAAAGCATGAATTTAACTTGTTTCACTTAAGAACTATGTATCTCTGTCAATTTTACCACTGAAACTAATTAGAAGCATATTTTTATCGACACACTCAGCCATGATTATTACTACGATTTTCCAATAAAAATAATGTAACCCTAATACTTAGCTTATTGATGACCTGATTATAATAAAATCTATACATGTATGTGTATCAATGATTCAATTATCTTAAGAATCAATACTTACCTCATAATATCCTTATAGTAAGATTTTTATTAGATAAAATATAATATTTGCTGTATACATACAAAAATATATATATACAAACAAACTTTATAACGATATAAAGTTTGTTTGTCGTTCTCAATTAAAGTTTACAAGCTCGAAATGATTGTAAAAACAAGAATAACATCTAACCCGTATCAAGTCTATTTTTTGTACTATTTTAAAAAATAAACCAAAGAAAGCCTTGTAATCGTTTAAACTTTTTCAATCACTTTAGGAGTCGATTAGTTTAGATAGTAGTCACGGAACCACCTTTACGAAAATTGGCAGTTTGACACCAATAATGACACTGCGTGTTTTTTTTTATTATCGATGACTACTAAATATTCATAATGAGACAAATAAAATTTATAGCTATTTAAATTTTTTACCTACTTTAATTTGTAGTAAAATAATTCACTTGGTGAATAATAACATTTAATAATTATATTTTATATTTCTTATATATTTTTAAACATTACTTTGGATTTTAAACCCATATTATGTGATCGACTTTGATTTTTTTTATTATTTATTTATTTATTTATACTTTATTGCACACAACAAATGCAGTATAAAGCGTATTGTGTAGTACACAAGTCAACAAGTTAAATAAAAACTTTCTTCCAGACAACCGAAAATGAAAAAGGAGAGTTCAACAACGATGGTTTCGTATATCGGTAGGTGGTGCAGTTATATAATAAACCTAAACAACATACTATTATTACGTATAAGAAATACATATATAATATGTGTACACATTGTAAATTAATAAATATTGATAAATAAAAATAAAATAAATTATAAGATAAAAACAATAATTATATATTTTAAACTGTTTACAGATTTATAATGTTTTATAGAAAAGACAAAATCAAATAAGCCATTAAAAATTCTTAGACAATGGAGATGTCTAATTGACGATAATGAGTTATGCGTTATGGTGTAATTAGTCAAACCTTATTTTATTTTTCTTTGAGTATTTTTTATTGGACAAAAGTAAATTAAATGTAAAATATTAATCACTATTTGAGGTAAAATAATCTAAACCGAATAACCAAGCAGTAAGCTATTGCTGGTATAATTGTTGAAATAGGTAAATGAAATGGTTATATACCAATAACTTCAACTTCAACTTTTTTTTAGTTTGATGTCTTTCACTGGTGCCAAAAGAGCACAGCTGATGATTTCGCCAATGTCACGTAGAATGGAGAAAATTATACCAATAAAAGCGTCATCATAAATAAATTACTGATAAAATTCACACTGACTGGCTGACAGACATTGCTTAAACCCGTGAATTGACGTCCGCCGTTTTTTTTTTTTTTTTTTTTAATAAATTTCCGAATTCCGTACAGGAGTTTTTTACGCACTTCTGTATAATTCAAAGATTTTTTAAAAGTTTTTCCCATCAGTAGATTAATAATATAATAATATCTAGTATGAATTTATTTATAAATACCCGTCGTTTCTGAAGTTAGGAATAAACCCAATCGCAAATTTCACCAGGAATTTATGTATTTAGGTTCGGGAACTTCTCTGAGATGTTTATTGAAACTTTAATATTAAAGGAATCGATAGAATATCATTATTTAGCTCGTTTTTGACGACCAGAGTTATTAAATCATTAATAATTATTACGTAGCGACATAACTGTACACCTAAAAACATCCGTGCTTGTTAGGTGACCAAAACATATATAGAAAGACTCAACTCATCGAAATCATAGGAATTGGATAGAAAATGTTGAAGTTATATAAACCTACCTAATGTTAATTACATGATAGTGATATTTTAGAGGTCTTGACCCCAGCGCACCCGTACTACACGAAATATATAAGAAACAATTATAGTTCTCAATATACTCATAATAAAATATATTCAAATATATGTTGTAACTATTACAAAACTATATCGCACACTAATTATATATAGTGTAATATACTATTAAAAAAAAATTAAAAAGTGTGGTGTCGTGGGACAACAGATAGGAACGAAGTTCCTTATTACATAAATGTTAATTTCAAGTTCTAGTTGAGGTAAAAAGAAAATGATTACCATCAAAAACATAACTTGTAAAAAGAAACCAAGTCTCGCAACTCACTTCTTCTTCCGTAAAAAGTTGTGAGATCCATGTAATACCAAGTCGGCTAATTTATTCAAACCCTACTTAAGGGTTCTTCTGTTTTAAGTTATTACGTTAGTAGCTAACCTAACAACATCGTATAGTGATCATATCAATATTAAAAATCTTTGATGTTTTAAATAAATAGACTGACTTGGCAATCGCACTAAACAATCTAATTTAAAATAATATTCCTATGTGTTACTTCTTAGATACATTGTTTTCATGCGATTGCCAAGTCAATCTATTTATTTAAAACATCAAAGATTTTTAATATTGATATGATCACTATACGATGTTGTTAGGTTAGCTACTAACGTAATAACTTAAAACAGAAGAACCCTTAAGTAGGGTTTGAATAAATTAGCCGACTTGGTATTACATGGATCTCACAACTTTTTACGGAAGAAGAAGTGAGTTGCGAGACTTGGTTTCTTTTTACAAGTTATGTTTTTGATGGCATCTCATTTCTTTTTGTAGACAGTCCCACTTATTTTTCTTTCTGGTGTCTTCTACTTCTTTAATATCAACAACGTATTTTCTTAAAGCCTTCGCTAGGTCTAATGAGCTTTTCTTATTTATGTAGATATTCTTCCTCTTTTTCTTTTCCGATACGATACAGATATATAATTTGATTGTCATGTCATACATATTGTGATCTCAAGTTGACAACTTGAAATACTTGACAAGAGAGATGAATGAAGTATGTTTAGCCGGAAACAGTGTTGTCAGATTGGTGTCGATTTTTTACACCTAAACTTCCATAAAAATAAACTTTTAAAAAATATTTAAAAAAGTGAATGTATACTTATGTACGTACGTAAAAAGTTATACTTATAATAAGACGATGCGCCGAGTTAATGGTTGGTGCGCACTATCTGTAAACAGACCCTGAAAACCCACTAAAACAAAGTACTCGTCAAGACGAATCAAAGGAGCCGAAACTCGATTGGGGTGCGTCGTTTTATTACAGAGTTCCTATGACCACCTTCTAGCTACATCATCAAACCCTGGTTACCACTGAAAGACAAACTACTCGTCTAGAGGATTCAAACGAGCCCGAACTCGATGAGGCTGTGTCGTTTCATTGCGAAGTTCTTATGACTGCATTCCAACTCCATTATCCGATTAGACCCTGGTAACTATCTAAAAACAAAGTACACGTCAAGACAAATCAAACGAGCCAAAATTCGATGGGGTTGCGACGTTTTATTACAGAGTTCCTATGATCACCTTCCAGCTCCATCATCAGACCCTGGTTACCTTTGAAAGACAAACTACTCGTCAAGATAATTCAATCGAGCTCGAACTCGATGGGGTTGCGTCGTTTCATTACAGAGTTCCTATGAGCACCTTTCAGCTCCATCACCAGACCCTGGTTACCATGAAAGACAAACTACTCGTCAAGATGATCCAAACGAGCCCAAACTCGATGATGTTTTGTCGTTTCATTGCGAAGTACCTTTGCCTGCCTTCTAGCTCCATCAACAGATCAGACCCCGGTAGCCATCTAAAAATTAAGTACTCGTCAAGACGATTCAAACGAGCCCGAACTCGATGAGGTTGTGTCGTTTTATTGCAAAGTTCCTATTGCCACCTCTCAGCTCCATCATCAGATCAGACCCTGGTAACCGTCTTGAAACAAAATACTTGTCAAGCCGAATTAAACGAGCTGAAACTCGATGGGGTTGCATCGTTTCATTACTGACTTCCTTTGACCACCTTTTAGCTACATCATCAGAACCTGGTTACCATTGAAAGATAAACTACTGGTCAAGAGGATTGAAACGAGCCCGAACTCGATGAGGTTGTTTAGTTTCATTGCGAAGTTCCTATGGCCACCTTACAGCTTCATCGTCCGATCAAACCCTGGTAAGCATCTAAAAACAAAGTACTCGTTAAGGCGAATAAAACGAGCTGAAACTCGATGGGGTTGCGTAGTTTTCATTAGGGTGTTCCTATAACCACATTCCAGCTCCATCACCAGACCCTGGTTACCATTGAAAGACAAACTACTCATCAAGACGATCTAAATGAGCCCAAACTCGATGAGTTTGTGTCGTTTCATTGCGAAGTTCCTATAGCCACCTTCCAGCTCTATTATCAGATCAGACCCTGGTAACCATTTCAAAACAAAGTATTCGTTAAGACGAACCAAACGAGCCAAAACTCGATGGGGTTGCGTCGTTTCATTACTGAGTTCCTATGACCACATTCCAACTTCATCACCAGACCCTGGTTACCATTGAAAGACAAACTTACTCGTCTAGAGGACTCAAACGGGCCCAAAATCCTTCCTTTGGCTACCTTCTAGCTCCTCCATCAAATCAGCACCATGTAATCATAATATTGCATTGTCACATGATTTACTATTATTTTGGATCAAATTTAATTTGCAAGATTTGATGACAAATATCGAGACAGGTGAAACAAAATAAAAGCTTGTAAAAAGTGAGTTGACACATCCAGCGCAATGAAGTAAGTTAGCGCAATTGCGCGGCGCCTACTACTTAGCTTTATGTTGTCTTTTTTTGTCACAGAGTACACGCGCATCTTGTAAAAATTTACTCTCATCAAGAAGTTATAGCTTTAAAATACAAAAGTTATTTTGAGTCCTTATTTTCTATATTTATTTTTATTTATGTAATGTTAATATACATTAATTAACAGTTATTGCTGTTATAACTCACTTAATCAATCAGGTGCATTCTAATAATGACATAATTATATGAACTCAAAAATGATGATCACGCTGGCGAAATGGTGCACGCTGTTGTATATTAAGTGGGAGATCCCGGGTTCAATCCCCGGCAGAGTAAATTTTCTTTCTCTGATCTGCTTTGGTGGGAGTCTTCGGTAGTGGCTAGTTACCACCCTATCGGCAAAGACGTGCCGCCAAGCGATTGAGCGTTTTGCTACAATGCAGTGTAGAAACCGATTAGAGGGATAGGTTTAATATAGCTGCCAACTGAATAAAATAAAATAACTTACGTACGGGAAGCGTGGAAACCGTGGAGCGGGCAAATCACCTCAGCCAGTCGCGGTTATGATTTATTAGTGTTCTTTAATACTTTGCGTGATTTTGGTACAGCTACATAAGACATGTCCCATTCTTGTTTTTTCATTCCGTTGACCATTTTACAGGTTACCTTTGAAGATAATTATATCTAGGTACCTATCTACACCTATTATTCCACTATGTTATACTTGTACGGGTACATTGATTCATTAACTGCAAATGTAACTTTGTAATCCTATATATTTATATGGGATTACAAAGTTATTTATGCAGTTGGTGTATCTAGAAAACTGGACCGAAATTGCAAAATATTTGAATTTTTCCTTGGTTTATATACTAAACACTAATGGTATTCTAAATTTGAAGCTTTTATGTCTGCTAGAAGTGCCTTAGAGTTTTGATGATCGGTCAGTCAGTGAGTGACAAAATTCGAAAGTTTGACTAATTATAATTCTTAAACTACTGGTTCAAATTGAATGAAATTTGAAATATACCGTGTTTATACAATGCCTGCTTGGGTATTGAAAATTCAGACTTCTAGTTTTATCCAAAACGAAGTTATAGGGGGTCGAAAATGGCCTGAGTTGCTTCGAGAAAAGATAGTACGGCCGTGCCACTTTTTTTTTTGCTCGACTTGGCGGAGGCACTGCCGTGCCTCCAGATTCGGGTATAATTCTTTTTTATTATCATTTTTTTAAATATATAAACATCAAAAACTACTTTACAAAATTATCTTAACACTTTTATTTTATTAAGTGATTCATAAAAATATGTAATAATAATATACAAAGAAACAGAATAATAATTAAGCCTAATTATGTTCTATCATAGAAATTATAACTTTATAGTAACTAAAATATGACATTTATGTTTGTAATTCTTTTTTTTTTATGCAAGAGGGGGCAAACGGATAGTCGGTTCGCCTGGTGGTAACTCAAAGCGACATCCATTGACACCCGCTACATCAGAGGATTAGCGAGTACGTTGTCGGGTTTTCAAATATGAGTATGCTCTTTTCTTGAAGGTGCCTAAGGCGTATCGGTTCGGAAATACCGTAGGGGGCAGCTGCTTCCATTTTGTGGTCGTACGAGGAAGGAAATGCCGTAAATATCTAGTTGTTGTAGATTTCCGGACATCGAGGTGAAATGGGTGGAATTTGGAATTTTGACGCGATGTCCAGTGGTAGAATTCTGCTGCAGGTTTAATTTATTCATTAATCCAGTCCTGCCAGTTCATTAATAAAACCACTAAATTGGTAACTTTTATAAAAATTAATTTCTAAATTAAATAATTATTAATTGGTTTTAAAATAATTACAATTAAGAATATTCAAGTGAAGTTTGATTTTTAGTTTGGAATAATTTTTAGAATTCTTTTTAAGAGGTTTTTAAACGAAAAAATCTTACTTCGAGCATTTTCGTTACGGACGTTTGTTGCCGATTAACCCTTACCCCATCGAAACCCATAAGGAACTTCGTTCCAATAAGGATTTTGTATTTACTTTATTAATAAAAGTGATACGTAACCTTGAAAAACACCGATGTGCTTTCTCCTCATTCAAGGACATTTAACGAGATCTTAATCCGACTTTCCTTTATCTACACACTGTGGATTAGTAGAAACTAATTTTATAATATTTTTGGCTCATGTTTTAATTGATCATCAGTTAAGATCAAAGTGTTCACTCATATTTGACATAAATTATAGTGTTGTAATACTAGTTACAATGGTCAAACGGTCACGCCATTGTTATGACCCCGGGTCTGACATGATAATGGATATTTGAACGATAGCTGTGACCCGTCTTATAATAATTACATAGTATACTAGGTCACCTTGAGAAACACACTTTCGAGACACGCGTGTTGGTCGTCACATGTATTAATATTAATAATGTTTTTGATTGTCAATTAATTAAATTTCAAGTTATTCCGCTTTATTTATTGGCCTGTGAAAAATAAAACCATTTTTACGATTCATACATCAAACTTTTATGATTTATTTTAATATACATATATAATGTCAGGCTCGATGGGAAACTACAAATTAAACAATAGGACAAGCACATCTTGTATATGAATTTAAAAAAAAATATATGAATAAAAAACTAAACATGATCTATTCATTAGTTATGTATATTTGTCATTACCATTTATTATTTCTTTTTTTTTCACTTAATATAAATTATTAATTATATTTAATTATATCGATTCACGTCATTTAAACTATATTTTATTCTATTTTGTCTTATGAGAATAGATAACCCTAATTAAGAAGCACTATATTGTATAATAAAAAAATCAGGTTTAAGATTCATTATAAAATTCTACTGAACATAAAAATATTAAGTAGAATTTTATGAAATTTGTTACGCGACTTTAAGTTGAATAACTATGATACCCGGAGCTAAAGTATTTGAGAATAATAAATACATTTTAATGTAAATAATGATAATAAAATATTATATATAGATATAATATTTAATTATTTTTATTTTAATAAGATATTAATTTATAGGTAGTAGAGAAAGTAAATAGTAAGGTAAAAATAATAATATATTATCTGTATCAATCTATTCTTTTGTATACATTTTTATGCTGATTAATATATATATTTTATAATAATATGCTTAAAAACAATTTCTTAGACTGCGTTCTTTGCGTTCTATTAATATTAATATGTAAGATTTTAAATTTCAAGCTGCGGAGTCTGTGTCAAATAACAAAAGAAACAAAATATTCACTTATTGTTAGTACCTATTTAATAAATAGTCACAATAATGACAAGCAATGTGGTTAAAACATTTTTTTCCCTTACAGTATAAATTGTCTATTTTCTTTTTGTATTTTAAATAAATTCTTTTTACCTGTTAGTTCAAGGATTTTTTTTTTTAAATATTAAAACAGGTTAGTATTAGTTTTTTTAGAGATAGTAACGTTTTTGAATATTTAAGGTCTAGGAGCTAATTTTATGAAGTCAAGTTATAAATATATAATATATATATATAAGTTGCTCGATACGTAAATTGATGTTTCTTTTTATATAAGCGTTAAGAATGTTGTTTGTGTCTCTTAAGAATTTCATCATCAGAATTATTAATTCACGTCTAACTAAAATATTTAATATTAAGCAAATATAACGACGTTATGTAGACCTTGTTGATGGTGTTTTAGCTTATATTTTTTTGTAATAATATATTTGTTGAGCATTTAAATATGTTTTGTTTTTATTGATTCAACCTGCTCATGTAAATATATTGAAGCCGTTGAGGGTAGAATGGAAAAATTGACCACCACATCTTAGGCCTCCCCCATCATCTCTCGGGTTGCCAATAGCCACCACGCTTAATAGGTGGGTTGGCGAGTTCAATGTGTTGTGGTAGGATATGGTGACGCTGCTGCTTATAGGGACTGAGAAAGATGACGATTAGGCCAGGTAGTAGGTATGCATCTGCCGGGTACAAACACAAACAAAGTTATGGTAAACAGTAGTAAACAGTATTATTATTTTTTATTTTTTTTATTTAAACTAAAATAAGTGTCTGTGATGTCTTCATCAAATGTATCTTGCATTATTCGTGGCTGTTCAAATATGCCGTATTAAAGTAATACGTAGTTGAAATTTTATCGTTTCCCCGAAAGTTCATTGAACACTGCGTGGATAACCTTCAAACGTCAAAAATGAATAAACGAAAATATTATTAATATTTTTTTAGTTTTATTATTAATAATAATATATAACGAGATTATCTTACTTACGACTTAATAACGAGACTTATTATATAAGGGTTGGTTGATAATTTATCTACCATGAGTAACAATCGTTATCAGGTGTCTATGATAATAACCGGGACCGACGGCTTTATGTGCTCTTCGAGGCACAGTGGGGAGACCTACAAGGACATATATCCATAACAAATATTTGTATCATAAATGATAAGTGATCATAAATTCCTGATAACCCGCAGTGGAGCAACGCGGTAGAGTAAGCTCCAATCCTTCTCCTATATGGAGAAGAGGCCTTTGCCCAGCAGTAAGACGTTTACAGGCTAATTCAGTCCAGTTGTATGAATTAATTCCCCCAGCACCATTCCACCATCGGACAACTCGACGTGGGCAGGGATTCCATTCATACGTGGTCGACATTCCTCCGGTTCGTACCTCGCGGTTCGCATCTTCTTTCATTATTAGAACTGTTAAGGAATGGAATTCTCTTCCTGCGTCACTGTTTCCCGATACGTACAACCTAGGGATTTTTAAGGCAAGAGTGAACAGGCATTATTTGAGTTTGCGTGCTTCACCTTAGACTTCATCGTTGTTTACCATCAGACAAGATTGAGATCAAACGCACTCAAATTTTTAATAATAAAATAAGTTCATTGCAAGTGGAAACTTGGTTGATTTATGTTCAACTCTATTAAATAATATAAATAAATATTTCATATTGCTATTGGACTTAATAAATACACCAGAATTTAATTGGTTCTGCATGAGAAATGGGAATCGAATTTTTTTTACATATTTATAAGATGAAACATATTACCAAACCTCCCTTGAGGACAATTTACAAAAACGGTTAGCGAAGAGAGCGGCTTATTTTAACGAATAATTCATGAACTTTATATTAGTACGATATATTAAACACATATTTTATTTTAAACGTTGCTATCCGGATATTAAAAATTTTTCGTGCAATATTTTAGAGCAACATCGGTCTTATGTTTTGTGATATTAATGTAGGTCTTACGTTTACAGTAAAATATTTTGCGTTGCGATATATTTGTTTTCTTGATACATAAAAAAAGCGTTCTATGCGGTTTCACTCGCATTGATTTAAATATTACTCAGAATTGGTCGTAATTTACCATAATAACTGCACCATTCTTATGAGTTTTCGAGTAATATTTTATGGCTATAACTTCCCCCAATATAAAAGCTATATAGCGTAACAAGGATTTGAGAGTATTTAAATTTTAAATGTAAATTTCTGAGATTAGCGCGTTAAAGGAACAGAGATTTCTATGGATATAACAATGAAATAAATTAATTAAATTTATTGTTTAAATACTACTTTGAACGATACCATTATTATAATTTTGGTTTTTGTTCTTAAAACAAAGTTAGTATGTATATTTTCGACATTATATAATTAGTAAAGTATAATTTATTTTATTTTATTAATAATCAAGTGAGATTAATAAATTGTTTTGACTTTGTAATACATGAAATTAGTATTGTATATATATTTTAAATATATTAATATTTAAAAAAAAACTCTCTAGTCTTTATCATAGAGAGGGCAATCGAATAAAATCCGAGGAAAAGCTTATTACACCACTTGCTTCACTACAGATTGGTAGAAATAGTAAGTTAAAATTTATATAGCTAAATGTTTTAAGACGTTTTCTTATTTTATAATTATTTTTTTCGGTAAGTTTACAAAGATATTATCTAATAATAGTTAAAAATATGAAATTATTAAATAACTTTAAAAAAAATTAAATCAGAACAATATTTAATATCGTATTGTATGTATAAATAAAATAGACTTGGTTTAATTATTGTCAAAACTTTCAAGTGACTTTGTAAATCAGTGTAACATTCTGCGTCCCTACGATTTTAATCACACAAGTTAAGCGATTACAACGCAAAATTTGTTTGTGACTACGCTCATTAGTCTAATTACTGTTATAACAAAATTAGGTACATTCGAGATGTAAATTAGATATTTTATTATAACACGTATAATACGTATATTTAAATCTATATATTTAATACGTGAAGCAAAAACTTTCTACCCGTTTTTATGAAAATTACGTGGACGGAAAAGTATGAAATTTGGCACAGTTAAAGTTTATATGGAGAAGAAGTGCAGATTGATAATATTTTTTTTTATAATAATGCTCAAAAAATACATTAAATCAATTAAAAAACAAAATACACACACTACGACACACACATATCGCTCATTAAATACAAAACAGCCACAAACCTAAAATTGTATTTTATACAGAAGACCAAAACAAAATTGAAATCATTTTATTTTTATTTTTTATTCCCTTTTTTTTCTGTATATATTATGTTAATACATGCTTAGATGCGTTGTTACCTACTGTAACTTTGAATAAAACGAACTTTTTGATAAATATCACCAAAGCACCTTTTGCATTTAAAATTTAGTACAATGTGCACAAATTATTATTGAAAATATGGTACTTTTTAGTAGATTTATATTATATTAATCATTTTAAAAATCTTGAACCGATAAAAAATATTTTTCACAATTACCAAAAAAACTATTTTCATTTGCAGGAAATCTATTTTTAAAGTAGGTAAATTAAAGTTACACTGAAAACACGAAACAACTTAGGTATTAAAAACCTCTTTATTTTCATTAGGACAGTCTTGTCTTGCCAAATAGTTTTCTTAATTTAATTAAAAAAATACCTAATATTGCTTTAATAAACGGTCAGTTTTCAAAATATGGCACTTTTGGATCAAACAATTAATTATATCACGGTCACTTTTTCGAAATGTGGCCCTTTTGCACTGAAGTTTGTCAGCAAACCAATAAAATACAAAAGAGGCGCTCGTGCGTTTTGGTCACAATAAAAGCGACTTTGACTAGTGTCTTCATTTTATCATAAAATAAAATCAATTTTGAACACTTTTTTTGCAATAAAACGATTTTGGCATTTTTTTTTGTGGCCCTTTTGTATTTAATGAGCGACATGTACACGTTTATTGTCAAAGTCTGTCTTAAATACAGGTCTTGCAACATTTTTTTTTTTAAATATAGGTCTTGCAACGAATTTTTTATCGAATGTTTATGACTGCTGCATATGCTCACCACGTTATGCGCAATCATATTTTTATGATGTTACAATGCTTTCAATTATAGATTAGGTCGAATTTCGACCACTGGGCGACCACTAGTTTTTATAAATGTGTCAAGATGTTTTAAAAGACGCTTTTAAAGATAAATACGTGATCCTAAAGGAAATACTATGGATTTTTCGAACTATTAGGTTCGTGAAAAAGTTTTTTTCATATTTTATATACAAATTCAATACCTTTTCCCCGACCTATTATAATAACATAAAATATTATAATATTCCGTTACTCAAAAAAGAAACTTAAATAAGATTCAATTTAAGGTTTTATTACTAAGGACCAATTGAAAACAGAGGGCCTGACATGTGCTATGGAACAATTTAGCCTATTACTGATAAAGTTTATTTCGCACATAAGTCTCGTACATTACTATCAGGCTATCAGAGACTTTATCATCATTGATCTCAAATAAACAACTACAGTTTCTGGGGTCAGAGGTAGAGAATAGAAATATCTGTCAGTTAAAGTAATGTTTGATGGTGACACGGAAAAAACATCAAAAACTTTTATCTTTTGGATACCGTTATATGTCTTTATCAGCAACCGGAGAAATTGGCCCCCAAGTGTAATAAATACAAAAAAAAAATTGTTTTCCGTGATTCATGTTATAAAATTTATAAATTGTAATCCTATAATGTTATCTAAACCTGTATTATGTGTTGAAATATATGTCATATAGATTTTTATTAGAGAATTACCTACATATTTGTTAAATTGTAAATAATTTAACCATGATTCTCTTTCGTTGTAAATATTTCCGTAGAGTAATTATTTCCGTTAGAGCCACAAAAAGCGTCGTCGCGCTTTGCTTTTCATCTGGTAATGTAATTTATATTTATATTATGCGCGTGTGTAAACAACAAATAATAAATATAAATATTTTTTAATAAACCTTTTATCTTTGTGTGAAATATAATTAAAAACAGGTTCCTCTTGAAAACATTAATCATTTTAAAAGAAGGAAAGTTTCATTCTATTTCAAAATAAATTAATACTGTATAATTGAAAATGTAAAATAAACTTAAAATTGGTCACCTATATTCCCAAAAGTAAGTACTAAGCTAAAGTCAAGTCTACGTCTAAAATTGTTCGGGAGTAGCCTCTATTGCAATATCGAAAGATTATTCCCAACACCGCAATTAACTCTCCGATCTAATTCTGGTAACTAGTTTATGCCGGTGGTTTCTCTTGGCAAAATTCCAATAAATATTGTTAAGGTTTAAATCCTTTAAAACAACATAGAAATGTAAATTAAACCCACTTGAGAATTGTTTTCAACAATATTGCAAATATACCGGACATGTCTGTTATAATTGTCACAATGGTCGTCAGTGGTTGATCATATTATACAGTTATACACATCACATTGGATGATCGTCTTTAATATATGAATTTAGCGGTTCCGTTATAGCCTTTTTGTATGATTGCGACAATTTGTAGATTTCAATGTTCAATCGTTGATCAACCATTATGACGATAGCACAGTAAGTCAGTAAGATAAGTTAATTCTATTAAGATAAGAACTACAGATCTTTATTAAGTACGCTGCTTAACAAATTGATGGGAATATGTATGCTTTAGAACTACTGCCTCTACAGGTAGGTATACATAGCCTCAGGCCATTACATTAGCACCGAACATGAGATAAATTTAGCATTTGACAGTAGTTGGAATACGATTTAGAATGGGTATTCTAATTCGTACCTATTCCAACTACTGCCATTGGTTAAAAATCACATTTCTGTTCCAGTATCTCGTATCCCTACTACACATGTGTATATGTCTACCGCCTTTTGGTATCATAAAACGTCACTTGATCAAAATACACACGTACTTATATAGTTTAATATAAAATCGTAAAAATAATTAGGCTTAGGATCTTAATTATAACATTTATAACTTCACCTGTACACGTAGTATTACGAAATGTGAGACCTCCAGAAGTACAAATTAAAAAATTAAAAATTAAAAATAAAACTATAAACTGTGTAATGTAGAACTTAGGTATTAAAATAAACATATAGACAGATCGACAGACAGACAAAAATATTTTTTAGACTTCTCATACCTCTAATATTACTTTTTTTATCTTGCTATCTTACAACTGCGTATAAAATTTCTCTTTATAATAATAAATTAAAATTGTATGCTGTGTCTACTCATTATCTTTGTAACAAATATAAAAGATATCATTTCTTCTTAGAAGATATATTTTTTCGTCTGTGTAGTTTTTTCATTCAAGAAGTTTATATAAATTATACATAACATTTGTATAATATTACTTTTCTCAAATACTTATTATATACTATTACCCATATAATAGATAAATAACTAGATATTAGCTCATATTCGCGTACTAATATACAATATAATACTCGGTAAATTATCGATGGATTCGATATTCTACTAATTCAATCTCTCACCACTGACATTACTGACAGCATAGATAATAAATGATGGCTATTGAAATTTGTCAATCGCTATTAGTTTCGAAACGGATTCAATAAGACTGAAATTGAAAGACGTAATAGCGATCTCGATTCTCTAATTAAGGAGGTGTTTGAATTCAAATTGGAAGGAAAAATCCCCTTTCCATAGAAATGAGCTGAACATCCATGAGATACTTAGCGAAATCCGGCTTATGTATATTACTGTGTCCCTCTCGCACATTTGTGTTTTTGATATTTTTTCTCTCACACTTTTAACTTTGCATCTGGTATTTCATTATATTTTATGTTTTAATACTTATTATAAGGACGACTCGAGTCAATGATTAATTTATTCTATACTCTATTGTACTGTTACAACCTGTACTTGGATTTTAATGGTTCACAAAAGTTGGTGGATACACAAAAAAAAAAGAAACATAATATACAAATATGTATATCTTTAAAAATCTGTTTTATATTATACCAAAAAAAAAATGTGTGCAAACAGGTATATGTCCCATCATTTTGATTATAGAGGTACGAAATAAACAACATAATAAAGAAATCGGAAAGCTGGCTAGTAGGCAGTGGACAGTCAACCTAAAGGCGCGTTCAGATTCTGAGTGGGGAAAAATTCGCATTTCAAAGACTTGCGATTGGCTATTCAAGACGATTTCCGTTCCAAACGATGAAGTGATCGCATAATCAAGAGTCTGATTCGATGAAAATATATATTGAAAGCCAATTGTTTTTTAACTACGTTAAAATCAAAATAAATCAATTTGAGAATACTATTATATAATATTGATTTGCGTGTAATCATACTATATATCAGCTGCAGCCTTAATTTATTATTAGTTACTTTTTAATATCGTCGGAACACATGTTATTTTTATCTTATTATTTATACATGTTTATGATTGGATATTATATAGAAATATTCATTCATTCACTTGAATTAATGGCTTTCAATAGTGCTAAAGTATTTCGCACATGTCACGTAGAATGGAGAAGTAGAATAATCAAAAATATTCTACCCAACGTTGTTTGAAATTTTCCTTTATAATTGCTGTACCTACAACTTTTCAATTTTAAGTGAACTACTCTATTTATTTAGAAAGATTTTAGGCTATAAAACATCACGTCACGATTTTTAGAAATCTAAATAAAGGATTTTATTACAAAAATTTATCATTTTACTAAAATTCTCAAAATTATAACTCGAATTTCAACTTATAAAAATAGCTAAAGGCTTAACTAATTAATACATAATAATTTGATACAAGTTGAGTCAATATCTATCTACCTAATACATAAACTTCAAAACTGTCACATAAAATTTATCTAAATAATTTTAAAAGAACAAAAACCTTCCGTCACCGATATTTTATCAATGGTTATTTTATGATAAACCCTTTAAAGTTATAAATTGATGTCACATTTTGTGCAGCCGTTGACAATGTAAAAAAGGTTTTAATTTCCTTTGAATAAGGTTCAAAATACAAAAAGAAATGTCTATCTCGTAACAAAGGCTTTCGAGTTCATTAGGCAAGCGTCGGGTAGCTCTTTGGTAACAAACCATCATGAAGTCAAAATTTCACGTACCTGTATTATGAACAGGAGGCTTTTTATTTATTTTTAAACTATAAATCCTTCTTTTCCTTTCTTCTGATGTAGTTGTGACGTATGACCGTATGTCTTCCCTACTCTATCTATAATACCTCTATGGAAATTATTCGACAACCCGCAATGGAGCACCGTGGCTGATTTAAGTCCAACCTTTCATTTTATTCTTGATTCGTTCTGTTCTAAGTACGACGAACAAAATCTTAAAAAACGAAAATTGAATGAAACAATTGCATTGAATTTTTTAACTGAAAATAATAATAAAAAAGTACTTATATCGCTACCAAATTGATTCAGATTTAAGTGAAATTGAAATATTATACGCCTTGCAAATTGTAATGCTCAACCAAATGCGGCGAGGCGAGTAATGGAAAACTTTTTGGATCACAACTTCGCCTTTACCGGAATGCAATATCGAAACATATTTTTAATCGCAAGCTCGCAAACTGGTGATATTGCATTTCTTGCAACGTAGGCGCTTAGAAATTCATTTAATAAATACTTTTACCGTTTTACTCGTTATTTCATAGCTTATAAGATAATGGAATGAATTGCTATTTGCACTGTTATTTGACATAACATTCGATCGTTCAGTTTACGATATAAATAATAATATATATAAATAAATAAATATCTATTTCTTATTGAGTGCGATATTTTTTTTTTAGAATTGTAATTTTTAGTTTGTTTAAAAAAAAAATAGAAAATTATGACATGTAAAAATATTTGTTTCTGGTCTGGGTTGTTATGGGTCCCCCATCGTGCCTCGGCGGACACGTACCTCAGCCGTTTATCCCGGTTGTTGTCATAGCCATCTGATAGCGATCGTTACTCATGAAAGAGAAAAATATTCGCCAACCCGCAGTGGAGCAGCGTGGTGGATTAGGAAATACTATAACATATTTCATATGGTTAGACAATAACAAAAAGAAAATTATAGTAGTTTAAGCATAGTTTGTAACGATTTACAAATTATAGACGACTATTCTGGCGTGACAACCGTTCTGGTGTAGTGGTGCGAGTAGTCGCCTCAACGCCGATGGTCGCGGGTTCGATTCCCACTCGGGGCCGATATTTTTATTTGTATTAATAATTGTTTTCGGTCCGGGTGTATGTCTTTGTAGGTCTCCCCACTGTGCCTCGGAGAGCACGTAAAGCCGTCGGTCCCGGTCGTTGTCATAAACACCTGATAGCGATCGTTACTCAATATAGGTAAAATTATCTGCCCACCCGCAGTGGAGTAGCGTGGCAGATTATGCTCTAAGACTTCTCCTATATGGAAAAGAGGCTTTTGCCCAACAGTGGGACATTTAGAGGCTGATTCAGTTCAGTTCAGTTCAGACAACTTAAAATGTATGAAAATAAAGAGTTCTGATTTCAATTCATGCAGATCCAATTTATGTAAATATTTACGGAATTGTTTGTGATTTTTAGATACATTTTTTTGCCCTTTAGACGAATTTAAATCGTCAGCGACCTTTTAAGGACCTTTTAAAGTTTAGAAGCCTCAATATACCTCTAGGTGGATGCAATTTTTCAGACCCCGTATCTCTTAGTCTTTTTCGTGTAATTAATAAATGTAGATGTAAGGTGACGGGGGCGAAGTGCGCCATACTTTTTTCATAGTTGACTTTGGTGCAATATTACTTGTGTTTAAGTTTACGAGTGACACTAACTCATGGTATTATAAGGATCTGTGATGTTTTGCAACAACAACCAATGTCGTCTCATTAGAATCTGACATCAAATTAATGAATTTTAGCATAAAATTTGAAAACAGTCTGACCAGGCGCACTTTGCCGACAAATCGGGTAAGTGCGCCATGTGTTAATAAAACGCAATAATAAAGCATTAGAAAAAAAAGAGCCTTATATTATTATAAGAAAACAAGCAACAAAACGAATGACATTTTTTGGAGTTTACTCCTTAAGAATCGATTTTCATATATAAGGCGCCCGGTATGAGAAAAATATGAGAGGTAAAATGTACTTATGAATGACCTCGTTACTTTTTCGGTGCACGCGCACCTATGGTGCGGTGCGAAAGTAATGTTGCTCTAATTAATATTGAAAAATAATATTTAAAAAATAAATGATAATTGTCAGATAATAATAATTACATAATTTATTAACATTCCTAATGAAATATTTGTGCACATCTGAAATTGACCATTGTGAAAAGTTTAATGTAAAATATTTCGCCGAATAGTTATAATAAATGTATATAAAATGAAAAAATATATATTATATATGTATATTATTTTCATTAATTTGTTAATTTACCCTTTAATATGGTATTATTCTTATTTTCAGTTGGATAAACTCTTTTTGCGTATGTTTAGACAATCGTACTTCAGGAGTAAACTCCAGTCGTGCGTCGGAGCTGACACACACAATTTTTTTTCATAGCCACATTCTAGAAGAATCTATGTATTTAAAACCAAATTTCGGCTAAATGCGCCATACAATCTTAAGTCAGAGGCTATGAACCTTTTTTCTAAATATTGATAATCGAGTGTCAAGTATATTTTTTTTTTATTTACGATGGGAATATCTTTTTCTTTTTTGTGACGCAGGGGAATCCATTTACGGATGATATCCAGGACGCCCGGATAGGCAGTCCTAGACCCATGTCGGACTCGGCACTTTGGGAGTGCAATACCATACTAAACCCTTGGGAGCCTTTAGCTGCTTTAATTGGAGGGTCCCGGATCTGCAGGCAACAGGCATCCGTCCAGCGAAAGGCTGGCCTTGGCGAAAAGGCCAGACTTGTCCTCAATGGGGATTGTCTGGCTCACCTCTGAACAGTCCCGACGACGCCGTGTCTAGCAGGACCGGGTTCCCATCCCGGCCCGACATGGGCAACATATTTTTGTTCTTAATACAATATGCCATGTTGAGCGGCTGACCATATTATTATCTACCTCCACTCGTATTTCATTCGCGGCGGTGGTATGGATCTTTTCTATAAGCTCTTTCCGTGTCTAAATCGTTTGCCTAATAGTGCCTCTACAGCCTGCAGTTTTTTAATTGATAACACACATTGTGCTCTGTAAATGGAAAATGCACAATATAAACTTTATATCAAATCAAAACCACCAATGTACTACATTACCTACAAAATTTAAATTTAAAAAAAGCTGTTGCGATATTAAACTTGTGTAAATGTATTTCACTAATAAACGTATATGCAAATTACATCTAAATCGGTTTAAGATAACTGATTTACAATTCATTTGCAAGAATTGACCCGATCATACAAACAAGCATACAAACATTGCAAGTTAAATAAAGACTTGTAACAAAGACACGTTTTAAAAAAGTTTGTAACCTCTGGATTGCGGCGAAGTGCGCCATACAAAAAGTCAGTATGGCGCACTTCCCCAACTATATAAATTTGGGGTAAGAATATTTAACTTGTAAAAACTATATAAATTTTACTAGATACCTGAAATAAAGCCAGAATCTTAAAGAAAATTATTTAAATTTTGCACTCACCTCACTCATATATCGGTAAAAACTCAATTTCTTGAGATTTACGAAGATGATCACCCCTCCTCACCACTTTGAATATCAGTGAAAATAAAATGGCGCAAATCTTAAACTCAAATGACTAGAGCCATCAGTGACTTTCACCAAGAACTATAATTTAGTTTGTAGCATCGATATAAGGTGCCACTACTAGTATCCAATCGGTAGTTTTCGAGATATTTGTGGTAGGTGCACTAGTATGGTGATTGAACGGCGCTAACGTCGCTTGTTGTTTGTCGAACATTTTTTATATTTTAAAATAGTTTTGCACAGTATATCTATAAGTAAAAGTTAATCAACAGTGTATATCTGAGTGACTTATTGTTGGAGTCAGATATTTGTAACCTATGTCGAAGTGTGATTAGTAAAATAACTAAAAATAGTTCCGTGCTAATAAACTAATAAAATCTCCTACCCTCATCACATAATAATCGAAACTTTTATGAATGTGAAAGTGAGACTTGATAGTTTACAATTATTGTGCGTCCTTACTAAAATAAAAAGAAAACTACTTCCTACCGATATTTGTATATACAACATTAATTGATTGAGCTATGGCAAATAAATGTAAAATTTGCAAAAAATTCATCTCCACGACAGATGGCGCTAAGTGCTCAAAATGTTTATTACTTTTTCATCCAGTATGCTTAAAACTGAGTCCTGCTCATCAGGTGTCTAGTAAATGGCGATGTGACACTTGTAAGAATTCTAGAATCGACAGTGAAGTGACACATGAAACCCGTCGCAGCCGGAGCCCTCTGCAGGCACATGAACAGGTCGGTAGTGGCATTGCCACAACTGCAGAGAACTCACACGATGTCATCACGATGGAGGTTCGCCGAGCAATTAGAGAGGAGATGTCGAGCTTTAGGGAGGACCTGGAACGTATTAGCATGACCATCTCGAACCTCATCGTGCGAGTAGATAACATTGAGACCCGTTTAACGGTCCTCGAGGAACAATTCTCTGAAGATCGGGAACGTGGTAATACACAAGAGGAGAACACGAAACACAACGAAATAATTACACAATTGCAAATTCAGTTGAATGACCGTGAACAAGAATATTTCTCTAATGATGTCGAAATCTCGGGTATACATGAAGGAAATGGAGAAAATCTATTACATGTCACCCGTTTAATTGGAAATAAGCTTGGCGTCGAATTAGATGAGCGAGATATAGTGTCGGTTGAGCGCATGGGCCCCAGACGTGCGGTATTACAGGGGGACGTCCTAACGCGTCCGCGCATCATTACTGTTAAACTCGCGAGGCGTGCGCTTCGCGATCAGCTGTTGCATGCTGCGCGTGTCCGGCGTGGAGCTGACACTGTAGGTATCGTGGACGGTCCGCCGCGACGATTTTACATAAACGAACGTCTTACTCGAATCAACAAACAACTGTTTCATAGTGCCAGGGAGGAGAGCCGGCGCACGGGATGGCGGTATGTGTGGACGCGCGGGGGACGTATTTTCATACGCCGCGACGCCAATGCTACGGCACATCGTATACGAACCGAGGCTGACGTGAAGAAGTTTTTTCAGGACAGTACTAACTGAGTGGGACTCCGGTGTAATCATTTATATAAAATTACATCTTATGTATATAATATTAATTCGGTTTCAATATACCGTGAGTCTTGGTTATGTTCGAATTGATGAACCAGAGATGGGTTTGTATTTGTACAGGCTAACTAAGTTTACGTATAGTTGTAGTTTACAGAACAAAATTAAATATTTATATGATATTATTATAGGTCTAAAATGTATCGATAAGAATAAACAGTCTCGAAATAATTATATATATAATTTTCTATCTAATTGTATTTGTTTCTACTTTGCAGCGATATATGAAGTGTCTTATATGTATGTGTGTGCTCGATACACTGTATTGTTCTTATTTAAATGTTTTCAAAATAATTCTGTGTCTAATTCAAGTTTATATATAAAATACGTGTCTGCTATGTACGTATTTCATTGTTATAATTTAAGTTCAATGCTGTACAGTGGTGCATATATTGGGAACTTCATACAGACTGATATATTTCTGTGTTTAATTAATTATTTATGGTGCGACTTTGTGGTTCTTGATGTAATAATATGTCTTTCTGCGAAAGACAGGTTTTCAATAGAACTTTATAGTAAATGTAATGTATTTATATATGTATTGATGCGACATGTAAGTATATTTCATTATATTCGTATCCGTTCATTCATTACGTCTGTTATAATATTTATATCCTGCATAGTATTTATTTTTATTATGTTAAAATTATATAAGTATAATAAATGCCTATTTTCAGTTTATTGTACCGGTGCGATTGTACTTTTGCAATTTGAAAGTATTAAGTATGTCGAGTTTTCGAATTCTTATATTAATAAATATTTACTTATAAACCCGTATTACATTTATTTCATTTTATATCACGTCTTTTAAAATATGGAAAATAAAAATAAAAACCTGTTGGTAGGTCTACTTAATGCTGGATCACTGTGTACATCGCACGACGAGTTTATCACCGCTATGCATATTTTTTCAGTCGACATAATGGCCATAAATGAAACGTGGTTAAGAGAGGGACAGGACGGACATGCTCCAAAAGTACCCGGTTACAATTTAAGACACATACCCCGCCCACCCAGTATACGTTCGCGTGGCGGCGGCGTGGGGTTCTATATTCGTAGTGGAATGAAGGTTAAAACAATAGCTCACCCTGTGTCTTCTTGTGTTGAACAAATGTGGCTCTCATATATTGCCAGCGGTAGAAAATTGGCTATCGGAACGGTATATAGGCCACCCTGGCTCGATATAGATGATTTTCTTGACGCACTTACTGCTTCTATTAGCTCATTATCAACACATGATCACATCTTACTTGTTGGCGATTTTAATATTAATTTCTTGAGCACAGGAGACTCAAAGTATAAGAAACTTCGTGATTTTCTTGTTTGTATGAATCTTAGTCAACATGTTCAATATCCTACTCACTTTACGGAGCACAGCCAAACCTTAATTGACCTGGTGTGTACCGATTTACGTGTATCTTGTGTTGACATCAACTTTATTCCTGAGCTAAGTAGCCATGCGTTTATCAACTTTCAGGTTCATTTTCCAAGGAAAAAGCCCAATCCAAAAGTTATCATTTTTAGACCATTAAAAAAAGTGGATAAGGATGTTTTCTTTGAACATGTTAATTATATAAACTGGGCGGAAATAAGTGCAATGCAAGATGTCAACAGTATGGTCACTGCTTTTAATAAATATATCTTATTATTATTTGATGTGCATGCTCCGTTAAGAATAATTCGCATTAGGGAACAATCATATCCTTGGATTACACCAACTATCATTGAAATGATTAAAACTAGAAATCAAGCTCGCCGGAAATACATCCACTAAAACTACTACTCCACTAAAAATGAAAGGGAATTAGAATCTCAAAAAAAATATTACAAGGACCTAAAACATGTCGTTGCATTCGCACTTCATAACGAGAAAGCAGCTTTTTATGACATGAACATAAATAAATACCTACACGATTCTAAAATATTGTGGAAAAATATAAAAAAGTATGTAGCTCCCGATTTAGGCGCTGGAGGCTGCGAGGTAACTGAAGCATTTAGAGACCCTGATTTAATTAATGATCATTTCCTCAACATTCCCACTGGTGACGATGTACCCCAATCCCTCTTATCTTACTATGAAAACCATTGTTCTGGATTTCACTTTGACCTAAAACCTGTCTCCGAAGTTGAAATTATGAAGATTATTAAATCTTTAAAAAGTAATGCCACAGGTGTTGATGGCATTTCACTTGATATGATTTTACTGACTCTTCCAGCAACACTCAGGGTAATAACTGAAATCATTAATAAATCTATTGTCACTGGAATATTTCCTGAAATATGGAGGTCTGCAATCGTTAGGCCAATACCGAAAAAACAGACTGTACAAGCATTAAAAGATTTACGACCAATCAGTATTCTTCCGTGCTTATCTAAAATATTAGAGAGAGTTGTCTGTGCTCAACTTTCACTCTTTTTAGAAAGTAACAATATCCTGCCAAACAAGCAGTCGGGTTTCAGAAGATTGCGAAGTACTACCACTGCTCTGATTGACGTAGTAGATAACATACTGACCTCGCAGGATCTAGGTGAAGTGATAGTGTTAACATTACTTGATTTTTCAAGAGCTTTTGACACCATTAATATCTCTTTATTAATATCAAAGCTTGCTTACTATGGATTTAGCCCTAATTCCTTGAAATGGTTTAGTAGTTATCTATATGGGCGGACTCAATATGTCGAACTACGTGACTCCACGGGATGGACTGCTAGATCTTCTCATAGGTTTTTAACTAGAGGCGTGCCCCAAGGATCAATCCTTGGTCCAATTTTGTTTGTCATATATACTTCGGATATGATGAAGAATATTAAGAATTGTAATTATCATATGTACGCAGATGATACTCAGTTATATATATCATTTAAACCTAATTGTTATAGCGAGGTGGTAGCTAAGTTAAATTCTGATTTGAGTAGTATAGCGGATTGGGCGAAGGATAATCATTTGGTTCTTAACCCTGACAAATCAAAATGTATGCTGCTTGGTACTCGTCAAGCATTATCAAAAGTTTCACCTGACGTCCTTGATGTACGCATTAAGGACAAAATATTAGAGTTTACGCAGGAGGCTAGAAATTTGGGAGTGTTGATGGACAGTAAATTAAAATTCGAAAATCATATACTCGAAACTGCACGCAGTTGTTTTTATAGATTAAAAATATTATACCGGGTTCGTAAGTACTTAAGTGTTGACATGCGCATAAAAGTTTGTGAAGCTCTTATACTCTCTAAATTAAACTATGCTGATGTCCTTTATGGACCAACAGTTCTTTGTCGAACTCAACGAATGGTCCAGCGTATCCAAAATGCGTGCGCGCGTTTTTGCTTTCATATTCCGCCTAGATCGCATGTTACTCCATACATTAATTCAAATAAATTACTCAATATGAAATCCAGGAGAGAACTTCATCTGGCTACACTGCTTTTTGGCATTTTAAAGTTTCAGCAGCCTAAATACTTGTTCGAAAAATTGGAGTGGCTAAGGACTGATGACACTCGATCAAGTCATGCCTGGACCCTTAAAATGCCGCAACATTCCGGAGCAGCTTTCAGCGGTAGTTTTAAGTTTGCGGCAACCAAGTGTTGGAATGACTTGCCTCCACCGTTTCGGGACATGACCAAGTCGAAGTCCTTATTTAGACATAATGTTAAAGAATACCTTCTAAAAAAAGAAAAAGAGAAAGGGTCTTAGGTATTGGAGTGAGTCGGTGTATTGATTATTTACAGCAATACTCTGCGTATTTATGTAACAGCCTGATGATATTAAAAGCTATCCTTAAAAATATTCCGATCTATATTTCATTTACTTATTCATATTATCTAGTATTTTATTTATTTATTTTATTTATTTTTATATATAATGTATTTAAATAGTTTATCTTAAATAGTTTTAAAATATTTGTTAGCGCCGTCATAGTAAAAAAAAAATCTTTTGTAGAACGGCTTCACGGAAGATCAGCGTTGTGTCTAATCAGATGCAACACATGCTGAGTGGAGACCTTTTTAGGAAAAAGTATCTTGTATCTAAGCCACTAATTATTCTGTTATTTTTTTTTTTATTCTTATTTTTTGTAATACTTTTACCTAAATAAACGTTTTTCTTTCTTTCTTTCTTTCTTTCTAGTATAAAAAAAAAACTACGAACTTGGGTTCCTATAAACACTGGACCTTAAAGCAGTTACTTGTATATAATGTATAAAGTTCTTGACCAATTAATGTCATTTATCTGCGTTGAGTTTTGTATTTACTCTCACGCGGTTTCTTCTTCACTTTAGCTTCAATTATAACATTTTTTTTTTCAATAAACAGGTTTAAAAGGAAATGTTTATACTTACTCTTGTAACCCATTTACCGTATGCGTATGTGTTCTTATATTAAGTATTATGTTAATGAAGACTCTTATATACGTAATAAAGGTTATTATTGTGGAAAGATTTTTTTTATCTGTATAGTAAGTAACACCTAAAATGGCTGCCTCCAAATAAACGAATCTTCGACTTTATAATGTAGTCTGCATGTAGTATTATATTCGGCGAGGCGTTGTTTTCTGGCGGTACAAGATCGGAAATGTTAAAGGTCTATGAACGAGACTATGTCCAGCAGTACGATCATCGGCTGAGTCAGACCAGTTTTTTTTTTTTATATAAACCCGTCACACTCAATAGTCTCCAGTAGGATGTCAATCTGCCTGAGGTTCGGGAACATACACAATAGCAAGACAACAAGCAGAGAGGCTCAGACAACGAAAAATGTTTGTTATGTTCGGGAATCGAACCCTCGACCGTTAGCGCATTTTTGTCTACATGTTCCGGTAATGTAATGATTTTCGTTGCAAAGAAGTAATATTCAGTTAAACTATTATAAGTCGCTCCCGCTGCTGCCTGCATTTATATTGAAGAAGCGACACGTGATCGTATTCATAACCGCATAGTGACCTGCATTACAAAGATTCAATTAAATGTATTGAAAACAGAGGTACTAGAGCTAAAATATCTCTAAAGCTTAAATTGTTAAAGATTTTATAATTCCAAACAGAAGTTTGTTTGTACGAGTGTAAAATTATTAAACCGTAATGTTGTACAAATTGTTTGTGCGTAAAATTGTTACTTGTTTTCTGTTTTATGTTCTTGTTATAAGTAATAATTTATTTTCATCAATTAATGTTTTAATTAAATTTAATTAAGGATCTCTATAGAGCTACCCAAACCGTTACGATCATGTTTATTAATTGATATTATTTTCATCAAATAATTTAAGGGAAGTGAGCCGAAATGGTCCGATGGATGGAACCAGGCGCCGAATCGATATCACGTGATTACAGGTTCAGGGCTAGCAATGTTGAGTTTACAAGTTGTAAAATTTTCATTAAAATGTTACCTTGTTCGATATAGAACATCGTTATTAAACCTGTATTTTTCGGTAGAAGTTCTGATGATTCATTTTGCTCCTCGATTTACGTGAGATTTCTAATTAATCATATTTTGATTTGGTAAAAATGGGACCATCTCTGGAGCAAGTTTTTTTAACGTTCAGAACTGGACTTCCGATGGCTGATATGATGATGATAATGAACTGTAGTAATATCTTCCGTATTATATGAATCACAAAAGAATATATGTTGTCCGATTTGTGATTTCGTTTTCCAGAGTAGTTGGTCAGTGTCATATTTTTATAATAAATAATAAATAAATGCCTTACAGTCAACGACCTTAAGTATAATGATATCCTTTTTTTTTTAACGATGGGAAATGAATTTCCTCCTCCTTTCAACGCGCCTTCTCGGCGCCACGCCCTCACCGGCCGCAACCCGTGTCCACATATCCCACCGCGCTATCCGCCCACCACTGGACGCCCAGCTACCCCAGATAGCCCGCCCGTCGGTCGTTAGTCGCAGCCAGCAGTAACTTAGCCGGAAATTACTGCTAACTCCGTTGTTCAGAATGCACTACGAGTTCACCGACATAGCACCTCAAATATAATTATATCCCTAACGCAATAACAACAACAACAAACTTTCTGACCACAAAAAACATTCGTATGACTTATAAGAGAAGAAGAATTTGAAAAGAACCGGGATCGAACACGCGACAGCTAACGAACTGCATACTTGTATGAAAAATTTTAAACAAAGACATACATACACAAATCATATTTAGGTACAAAAAACAAAAAATACATAACATAAGGCTTAGAAACGCTTATGATTTAAAATTATAGACTCCGAGGGCAAACTATGGTAAAAAAATAAAGTATTATGTACGAAAGATATTAAAATAGCTAAGTCCATGGCTACATTTAAAATATTACTTAAACATTAGATAATAAACAAAATTTAACAACCAATAATTGTCGTTTCTAGTGTAACGCATTCCGCATTACCAATATGCACTCTTTTTTTTTTTTTTTTTTAATATCCACTTTGTGTTATTTATTTATTTCTAATTTTTTTCCATTATTTTGTGTATTATTCTATCTGAGTTGTAAGATTGTATCGTAACTTTATTATATTTATGTCTAAATGTATTTAAATTAGCGATTAAGCTCACCATGTTTTAAATGTTATTATATCATAGACCAAGTTTTCTCATGTAAGTAAATATATATATTGTGTTCTTTTGAGAAATAAATTTATCTCAAACCTCATACAGTAAACCAGAACCAGAAACTACGTTGATAGCAATGAGATTAACAGTCAAATCACAGAAATCTTTACTTAAAAATTTAAGATAGAGATTATTTGCGTGAAGTTAAACTGAATGGTGTCAGTTTTTACGATATATCTTGAAGTGTGTGTGAGTATGTGTACGTGTGTGTGCGTTTAAATACGCAAGTAAAGTGAGCTAAAGCAGAATAGTTACAGGGAATTAGTAGCCCTACGAGTGGTTAGTTGCTTGGGGTCGGACGGCAAACAAATTACAGTCCACTACAATTATCTAAACACGAAGTATTTCCTCCGACCAGTCATAATCCCAGTATAACAAGAGCCTATGAACCCGAGACTTAGCCTTCATTAATAGAGCTGTACCCCAAATCACAGAATAGTGGTAATATTTTGTATATGTACGGGAGAAGAAACCTAGGAAACCGCCTTGCAAGGGCTGTGTTAACACGAGATTAAGGTATTTTATAAATTCGCTCGTAAATCATGTCATCGTGCTCCAGAGATCCTAAACTCTGCATGTGGGCACGCGTAGTAGCTTACATTAGGAAAAGCCTCCGGACACTTAGGGCTTGAGCTTCCCGGAAGTGTTCAGAAGTAGGGTACCATCGAAACCTTCGCATGGACACTTTTAAAACCGCTTTTTGCGCCCTTTCTAAGAGTATTAAGTTACATTTAGCAGAACCACCCCACGCAAGTATACAATAGCTCAATATAGACAGACAAAGTGCCAAGTATACCTTTTTAAGTAGCCGAGTGTCGGCGGCCTCCCTTAGCAGCTTCATCGTGTATATAAGCTTACAAACCCTGCCTGCTGTCATAGAAATGTGATTTTTGAAGTTAAGATTTTCGTCTAATATAACGCATAGATATCTATGTGGACAGGCATTGGTTATATGTCCACATATGTAGTGCGAAATTTGCAAGTTCCTTTGAGTCACACACGATATTCCATGAACTTTAAGTTGCTTAAGGTATTCCGGGGGCCGTTTTATAAAAATTGAGGAATTTGGTTTTCTAATCTAATCTATCATATGAAAAAGGAATAAATAATTAAACTGGATTCATTGGCGATTAACAACCTAATATAAATGTCAGAATTGTTATACACAGTAAAAATCTACAGTAGTATAATTATTTCCCATTCTCTACCTTCAGAATTATAATTTCTTTACATAATTCACCCGACGTAAGTTAGTTTAAAATTAGCTAATATTACGTAACACATACGAGACGAAAATAAATAAATAAATAAATATTAACCAACAATCACACCACGTTAACCTAGCCCCGTGGTAAGTTCGTAAGAACTTGTGTTACAGGTACTAGGAACGGAAATAAATTTAAGATATAAATACATAAATCCACATCCATGACCCGGTGCAGCATCTATATTCGTCATACAGATTATCTGCACCTGGCGGAATTCGAACCCGCGACCGCTGCGTAAAGTGTCCAGTTGTCTGACCACTCGACCAGCCGGCCGTCAAATACGAGTTCCTAGACGAATCGTTAATTTTATTTTAACGGTTGCACCGTTTTATTTTTTAAAATGGGTTAAATAAATTACCTTAAAATTTTACCTTTACTCAGCTGCAGTCATAAAACATAACCAGGAAGTTTTTATATCGTATAATGGTTAATCTGTTATCGTGTAATAACTATAAATAAGTAATATTATAAGCTGTAAAATATGTATGAACATTAATCTAGTAAAGTTTTATATTTAAATTTCACAACGACGGTAAAATACACAGCCATAATAAATCAGAGGAGGTATGTCAATTACATCTGCTATTTTTCTTTTTCTTTTGGGCCTTACTTACAATGGTAAGGCAATGATCTTTGCGAGATTTAGTGACATTTGGTGGTATGTTCCGTTCAACCGATCTGGTTTAGTGGCGCACCACTAGTACGTTAGACGACTACTCGCAAGTATGACTAGCCGCTCGCAAGTATGAAAGCCGTCGGTTATCATAGACACCTGATAGCGGTCGTTACTTATGGTAGAGAAATTATCCGCCAAACCGCAATGGAACAGCGTAATGGGTTAGGTTCCAAACTTTGTCCTTTGCCTAGAAGCGAGACACTTGCTTGATTCAGTTCAGTTTAAAGTGTAAATAAAATTATTAGAGAAATTACTGTTTATTATCTTCATGATAGTGTATTTTTTCCCTCTTCTCTTTCCCTCATTTTGCGCTTTTGACATGAACATTTTATACTCAATGTACTATTTATTCGTGGTAAAATCCCTATTTCTATGGTGCGGAATATATACAAAATATTATAATACTATTGAGTTAATAATAGTAGCACTCGTTATTGTATATCACAAGGCAACAAAAAATAATTATTAAAAATAACAAAAAAGATGTATAAAAGTGGTCTTATCGCTAAAAGAGCAATCTCTTCCAGACAACCATTTGACAATAAAGTTAAAAATAAATAAGTCGTGTTAGAATTTAAAAAAGTATACGAGGGTGACACTGAACAGGAATGTCATCATGCGTCAGAAGGACACCGTAAGGAAGCTTTGTGCCCGGTGGATACCTCACAAATTGACAGAGGCCCGAAACTCCTTCGTGTAGATTGGTGTCGTGAAATGGTTAGAAGATTTAACGAAATTACGAAGAACAAAGAAAAGAACAGACAAGAACAACATAAAAGATTGTATTCGACATACTTGCGGGTGACAAAAACTGGATTAACTGTTATGAACCTGAAACTAAAAGACTGTTGAGTGGGTGTTTCCTTCATAGGAGTTGCCAACAAAAGTGAAGAGAGGTCGAAGCGTGGGAAAAAAAATGGTGGCTTCGTTCTTCGGAAGGACAGGTCATTACGCAACAATTGCTTTAGAGGATATAAAAACAGTTATTGCAGAGTGGTACACTAATAATTGTTTGCCACTTGTTTTAGAAAAAAATCGGCAGAAATGTCATGATGATGATGATCATTTCTGCCGAATCCTCCTTGACCATGACAACGCCTCGTCGCACACCGCCAAGCAAATGATCGACCATTTGGCGACGTCGGCGGTGGCGTGGAATTACTGGGTTACCCGCCGTATAGCCCTGACCTTGCACCTTGCGATTGCGAAACAAAAAAAAAAGTGGAAAAATGTAAAAAAGGTTCTAGTGTTATTAGTAAACATGAATTTACATTAAGAACCATCAGTCCAATCAATCACTTATTTTTATTTATTCCTGAAATTAAAAGAAAATTTCGAGGACAACGTGTTATGGACGTCGAGGAAGCAGTTGCTGCGTTTTAAAAGACCGTCAAAGTGCTTTTCTTAGTGATTTCATCAGACGCAGCGATGTATTGATGTGGATGGGCACTATTTTGAAAAAGTATAATAAAACTAATAACTTGCTAATTTGTTCAGTTTTTGATTTTCTAAGAACTTTCAGTGTCGCCCTCGTATATTGATATTATAAGAATATTAATATATATACACTTATTTATATCGAGCATTAATTTTCATTATATGTACTTTAAATATTTAAAAATCAAATTCTATATAAACGCGTCATCACCGTAACGCGTTTCCGATGCATTGTCGTCGTCCAAAGCATTCAGTTACGCCGCGTTCCCACTACGGGAACCGGCGGATTTGCCGGAAACCGGCTCCCGGAACTAGGTATTCACATTACACCTGATCGGCAAGTACAAGTATGAAGCCTACACATTGATTATTGAAGTTATCCTTCAATAATCAATGTCATATTTATTTGTTACTTTGATTACCTTGTAGTATAATTGCTTCGTTTTACTTCTAATATATATTTTTAGTCCATTAAAAATATTTCAACAGTGTAATAATTAAACTAACTAGTCTAATTATTGTACTACTAGATGTGACATTTCGTGACGTGTGCAGTCATCAGCCAAACGCTGTTCTTGTTCGGAATCTGTCTATACAGATAGGGAAATCTCATGGAGGCTACGATCCGAGGATAACCGAATCTCATGTTCTTCTTCAGTTTCTTCACTTCGGGCTTTAAAATGACGAGTGCTATCTGACCTCAAGCGACTTTCACGTTCTGCGCTCCTCTTTACAGACCGAGAGGCAATGCAGCGGCGTTTATTAGCATCTTAATGCCATTCGCACTAAGAAGTCTCTAGCGATCGGGACAACTCACTTTTAGAATGCTGTGATGCTAAAGGCTTGCCACGCTCTGGTTGATTTTCTACTAAACTTCTCAATCGCTTTTGTTTGGTTTCAGCAGAAACAAATGTAGGGTTAGATCGTTTTCGGAAAGGCATTATTAATTGTCGTTGTAATTTTACTATAAAATTATTATCGAGATGAAGAATGTCGCAGACACACAAATATAATTATTATATATTTTTATTTTAGTGAGTGATGAATGTACATAGAAAAATTTAAAAACTATTATTCAGCTTTTTTGAAGTGAAATACCAATTTATTTGATTTTTTTAAAATATACTATTAATAAGCACCACAGATAAACAATTAAAATATATATTTTTTATTTTGTACTTTTTTTATACAGCAACATCTAAACATTGTGGTTTAATGAGTGTTTACTTGCTCTTAATTAATTTAAGTAAATAAACGACGGTAGATACACAATAAACAAGCGTGTCAAAGTCCGTCAACTCTGTACAACTAATTAGGACACGAATACATTAAGTATATTCAACGTTTATAGAATAATGAATAAGTTACCTAAATATCTCTTAATTCAATAATATAAGGTACGTATTATTATTTTAATTTAATAGTATAATTTAAGAATAGATCTCGTAACTATGTTATATATAAATATTAATAGATTGAGATATATAATAACAAAGATTTCGACCAATTATTTTGAGAATAAGTCAAAACGTATTAAGACTATTTGAATCTTAAGCCTCGCTGTAAATTATCAGAAATTTCTATCAGTATTTTGATTCGAGTGATAAATCTACATATTTCACATTATGTGTATTACCCGCTATAAAGAGGAAAAAAAGCAAGAGGAGGTCTCCGTACGGGTTTTTGTCTTTCTTTTTTTAAATTTTTGCTAGATTTTTATTAGAATTGTCTTACCTGTCTACACCATAAATTTAAACACCGCTTTTTTAAGTTGGTTAAACATTACTTTTATTAATGCTACTTTTACAAATAACTATGCATATAAAGATAAAATTTAATTAAAATAAGTCCTTATCTATGACAATAGGATGCGAACACTGATAGAGAAGCTTCCAAATGAAATTGATAAGAAACGAACAACTGTCGAGGAAATCAGATAACGTTAATTAAATAAATGCATTTACTACACTAGGGAAATAAGTATAAAATAGTAAGAGTTCCATATCGATAAATTGTTCGTGTGTTTTTACGTACGGACATATCCACTACAAGCAAGCCGATTCCTACGCCCGGCCTGACTGAAAAACCGCACATGCGCAAACGGTAGTGGCCACCTTACATAAAACAAGACCTGACGTGGCGCGTGTTTAGTGCATTGTAAATACTCATAAATAATCATCATAAAACAGAATAAAGAAGATCAAATCAATGTAAGCTTTGAGCTTCAAAAGCGGATGAAGTTTACGCGTGAAACATTACGCACGCGCGATTCCATGTCAAAACAAATCTCTGGTTTTGCGATGTAAACATGAACGAGCGAAAGATATTACTTTTCATACTATCCGTAATTTTTTATTGCCTGTACAGTGTTCACATGTGGTTCATGACAAATAATTTGAACGAGGAAAAACCGACGAGCCCTGATGCGATTGTTGAAAAACAAGATGTTAAACTAAACATTTCACGTAATAAATATGAGGTGAAGACGAAAGTGATTCCTTTATTCTTGAAAGACGCCTGTAGCGTATTAGAAGTATTCACGGAGAAGCCACGAAATCATAAGAAAGTAAAACGTGAAGATATGGACACTGAAAATAATGCAATTACGGTGATAGGCATTACCGTGTTTTTAGTTATATTGCTTTTGAACGCGTTATTTGACGTCCTCAAGGTAAAAGAAGAAGAAAGAGCGAGATTGAAATTGAATCCCAATGGGGAGAGACGACAGTCCTTGGCAGAGTTCGCGAACAAGAAAATGTTGCGACGGGAATCCAGCAAGTTTGGCCTACAGTTGTTTCAAATAGCTGAATCTGTAGTAAGCTCAAACGATGAAAACAAGAGTAGACGAGAAGTGAGACCGTATACAAGAGGAGATTCAACTAACTCCTACCTCAGCGAAAAACCAATTAAAACTGATAATTCAGCACCGGCTTCTATAGGGGAAATTACAGAACCTAGATCGGCTAAGAGACAATCCGTCGCTAAGCTTTTTGGTATGTATTAAAATATTATTCCTAAGTCGCTACGTATTTTATTATGATAAATCTATTTATATATTATGTTTTTTTTAATACGAATTTAACTATTTTTTATATACGTAAGCTTGTGTTTTTAGAGCAAACACTTTTTTATAATTGTTTATTGATCTACACGATGTGATTTCAGAAAATATTTTAATATGAATTAATATACCTATCTAATTATCTAAGTATGATCTTTCAGACACATTTTTTTATTAAATATAAAAATTATTTGCTCTAAAAAACTTTACCTTACTTAATTAATATTAATAATAAATTATGAATGTTAATGAATGTAAATGTTAGTATTCGGTGTTTTAATTATCTGTCCTATTCTTTTTTTCTTTCTTTCTCTTTGCAAGGTCTGTCTGACGGCTGAAAATGTTCAGGTAATGAGAATTCACACTATAAATTAAGCTTTCAAAACTAGCTTTTCGCTTTAGAAAATAAAAACTGCCGCGTTATTTGCGGTTTTATTGTATTTCTTTCTGAATCGCATTTTTTGTATGTTTTTTCTTTGCAAAGAAAAATTTTGCATACTTTTTTTTTTGTTTATGATTTACTCATGCATATTATTTTCTATAATAAAAAATACTTTTATATTATAGGTATTTACTTATTAATTATAATACTAGCCCACCAGCCCAGTTTTATCCTCGTTGTTGTTAATGGTTATAACTCCACATGAGTTATAACATCATATTTTATATCAATTTAATCAATTCAGCCAATATCTAAAAATTATTATTTTTACTACATTAACATAAGTACAAAATGTTGAATTTACATTCATATTATATTATATATATATTACATTATAATAAAATCGGTATATTGATTTCGATTTTATTATTTTTAAGAATAGATTAGTGAAATTCTTTTAAACCATATTAAATATATCCTCGCTATAATAAATAATTTTAATAAAATAGTTGTACTAACGACAATTTAAAAATTGCACTAAAACTCTAATATAGAAAGACTTACAAAAGTGGTTTTATTTGCGGGATTTCTATCGATAATAAGTAATGAGTAATATGTTTAGTATACACACAAGGTCGTCTGTTCCTAAGGTAGGCCTTAATCTTAATGCCTGTGTTATAGGTAACAGCCGACTGATATACATATTTTTTTCCAAGTAAAGGTATACATTCATAATACATACTTATATAAACAATACAATTAGACTCAGGACCGGAATCGCACCTACAACTTTGGAAGTGTCACTACCAACTGCGTCAACGGGTCAGTCAATCTTTATAACAATAGATATATTTTTTTTAATTACATGACTATTCTTACTCGTTTTCAACACAGCACATGTATATTGGTGGTCATCTACACTAATATCAAAACATATGGCGGTTCAACGCCTTTGAAGTACCTATTACGAAATCGCCCTTTATGGCTTTGTGACAGGGTTGTCACATTTATTATATTCACCTATATGAATCAAAAAATAATATTGCTTATTGGAAGAACATAGCTATCCACATCATATCTATATACATCACTAGAGTACTGGTAAGATATTCCATATTAATATACGAGTAATATGTAATAATAGTACTTACATTGTGTGAATTTTATTAATATAAAAAAATCCCTCGCCCTGTCCCTTAGTGCTATTGTTTTAAAATGATCGAAAGAATGATATCAAATTTTTGAAGTTATACTTCTTTTGGCGCGTTAGGGAAAAATGATGAGAGTAAATTTTTACGATGCGCGGGCACACTGTGACGACACCATGAATGTCTGTCTGTCCCGATGTTTGTCATCAAATCTTGCAAATTAAATTAATAATAAATAATTCAAAATAAATAATTTGATCCACTTCCCGATTGAGCTGAAATTTTGCATATATGTGTAAACCAAGTGACAATACAATATTATGATGACATGGTCCTAATGTGATGATGGAGCTAGAAGGTGGCCATAGAAACTCAGTAATGAAACGACACAAACTCGTTGAATATGGGCTCGTTTGAATTATCTTGACGAGTAGTTTACTTTTCAATGGTAACCAGGGTCTGGTGATGTAGCTGGAAGGCGGTCATAGTAACTCTGTAATGAAATGACGCAACCCCATCGAGTTTCAGCTCAATTAATTCGTCTTGACGAGTATTTTGTTTTTAGATGGTTACTAGGGTCTGGTTTGATAATGGAGCTAGAAAGTGACCATAAGATCTTCGCAATGAAGCGACACAACTTCATCGATTTTGGGTTCGCTTGAATCATCTTGACGAGTAGTTTGTCTTTCAATGGTAACCAGAGTCTGATGATGGAGTAGGAAGGTCGTCATAGGCACTGTGTAATGAAATGACGCAACCTCATCGAGTTTCAGCTCGTTTGATTCGTCTTGAAGAGTACTTTGTTTTTAGATGGTGTCCAGGGCCTGATCTGATGATGGATCTGGAAGGAGGCAATGAGAACTTCACAATAAAATGACACAACCTCATTGAGTTCGGGCTCGTTTGAATCGTCTTGACGAGTAGTTTGTATTTTAATGGTAAGCAGGGTCTGATGATGGAGCTGGAAGGTGGTCAACGGAACTCTGTAATGAAACGACGCAACCCCATCGAGTTTCGGCTCGTTTATTTAGTCTTAACAAGTGCTTTGTTTTTAGGTGGTTACCAGGATCTGATCACAGATGGCGCGCACTACCCATTAACTCGGTGCATCGTTTTATTATAACTTCTTACGTGCGTACATAAGTACACACAAGCTTTCTTTTTTCGATATATTTCCTTCCGATTTCGATTTGAAATACACTTGTACAGCTTCTACATAATTATGTAAAAACGAAAAAGTGTGTTATATATCCATTTTTTATATTTGAACAGTAAAAATGGGTCAACCTAATATAGCCGCAATGTATCTCTAGAGGCACGCACGCACGCACGTTTGCAAAGGGATGTACCCTTTGCAAACATGCCGTCAGTACGACTGAATTTTTCTTTAATCTGGTAAGGCTATAGACTTTTCAACTACACATTACAAACAGCGTTACGAATTATACAAGCGAAGTAAAATAACGGCCGGTGATATCACACAAACCGTCTAGTTTGGACATGAAGCAATACATTGTACATAAATATATTACCGGCAATCGATTGATCAAGTTAAATAGCTTTTGAGCATGTACTCGGAAACACGCAGCGAAAAGGTTTCATAACATGCTCAATGTATAGCGTATTAGACTATATGTAACTAGCTATACTACGCAGATTTACCTGCTTAAGTTTCAATCCCGTTGAAATATTGTGTCTATCAACTTACCAAGTTTCAATGGAAATGGTTTAGTATTTATATAGAATATAGTAAATATTTTTTACTTAATTTAGAATATTTTTATTGCAAGATTCGTTAAGTTTAAAATAGCTTATCAACCATTTAACATTTGATTCCTTTAACGATAATTTTGACAATTAGGTAGTTTGTAAGTACGGCGGTATTTGTCTTACAAGATCATATGTATGATAAAGTTATTGAAAAAAAAAAAGAAATAACAATATTTATTACATATTATTATCGTCAAATTTGCAAGTTTGGTAAGCAAATTCATTTACAGGGTCCAAAAGTTCCAAAACCCACCAGGTACATTGTTAAGCTAAGCACGTTATATGATTGTATGATTAATGGTCAAACTTACATTGATAAGCATGATTGATGGGTCAAATAGAATCATTTGATTTTTATCAAACTACGTTTTTTGCATATTATTTGTACCTATACCAAGGGTACGTTTATCGAGCATGAGCTAGTATAGGGATGCGCATATGGTGTAGCTATTGGGAGTAGGTATGGAGCACAGCAGTTGGACAGATTTGCGCAAAGCGCATTATTAATAGCACAAACTCTGAAACCTTAGCCATGTTGAAAATGGACAGCTTAACCTCGCTTACTAATCTAAATTGCACACCTCTGGTGGAGGGGCAGCAAGGAAAATTTTTGAAAGACGCACAGTTTGTCACAAAGTCACAGTTGAAGGTTTCACGTGTGTTTAAAAGCTTTTATGTCTGGTTTTTGTTCTTTTTTTTTCTTAGACAGTATATTGGATTTTTTTTTACAGTTTTAATTGAAATATTTTTAAAATAAGTTAAATTTCATGGAAATCTGTGTAAATTTTTTCCAAGTTGGTTATGTTAGTGGCATTTCATATGTTGGTTTTTCGGTTTTAGATAAAAATGGGAAATCACAAGGGTTCAATATTGATATTTCTTGTTCGTAGGTATATCTTGTCTTGGATCTCGACTCTGTTTAAATACGTCATCGGCAAACGAAAAGACCAATTTGACAAACATAAATCATAATGAGACATTATGTAAATCTTAGCAAAGAAATAAAGGTGAGACTTTTCGCCATACCAATTCATAAGGGGTAAGGTAATCATTTGGTATTAAGCGACCTCATTTCCTGCTCACATTTTTCTTCTTTTACCAAAATAAAATAGTATACACAAATTAATATTTGACTATTATATTATATTGTAATCAATATATTTTCAAAGAGTCATGAAATAGAAAAAAAGAATCACATTTTATGTGATAAGTGTTGTGTCAAACACAATGTCCGCTAGTTTTCCGACTTGCTGCTATTATTTCAGATTTTTGTGAACACCATGCATTGAATAAAAATATTTTAAAACAAATTTAAATCGCGTATATAAATTATTTTAACATCCTGACGTTTCGAATGCTTTGCAGTGATCGTTATCTGAAAAGTGTTCCATGTTAAAATAATTTATATATGCAGTTTAAATCCTCTCTAAAATAGTTTTCGTCGAAGTTATTTTGTTGTTTGAATATAAAATTTAAGCATAAAACAGGCGTTAACAAATTAAGTAATAAACAACGATCACGTTATGCCGCGCAATCTACACAAAAACCGGCTTTTGCGTTAACGATCAGGAGCTCACCAGCTCTTAAGAAATGTATATATAAACAATACAGGTGTTTGTAATGGTCTGGGTGTTTGTGTATGTTTTCGGACCCTCGTCGCAATATCTCATTCTATTTAAAGCCGATTTATGTACAACGTTGATTTAAATATTAATTAACATGATGCTAATATTAAATCATTCAAAATGAAGGTTGGAAAAAAATTAAGAAAATGAAGCGAAATGGTTTAATAAATCCTAACTTTTAGAGTCGTTTACCGTTCTGGTGTTATAAGTGAGAGTGGTCGCATAATCGCTGCCGGTCAAGGTTTCGATTTCCGCTCGGGTCAGATATTTGTATTTGTACACATATTTGTTCGTTATGTGGTCGAGGCACACACCACACCCCACCGTGCCTCGTAGTGCACGTAAAGCCATCGGTCCCAGTTGTTATCATGAACATGTAATACTAATCGTTACTCATGGCAGGGAAACTATCCGCCAACCTGCAGCATGCTGGATTAAGCTCCAACTCTTCTCTTATATGAAGAAAAGGCTTTTACTCAGAAAATGGACGCTTACAGATTGATTCAGTAGAAATTTATTTAAGATTAAGCGAAATTACATCATTTTGGTTCTCTAGCTCTCTCAAGGAGTAAAGTAAGTCTTAGTACTGTAATGAAACTTACCCATACCTATATTACGTGACTTATTTTTTACCCCCTCCCTCATCGGTGACCACCTGTATTATATGCCCTGACCCACTCTAATCCCCCTCTAATTTTCACGTAGTAATTCATTTATGTAGTTTTAAGTCATTTTATTTGAAAAGCAAGTTTAAAAAATGTGTCATATTTCTCTTTATTAAAAAGGATTAAACTGTTAGAGGATAATGGCTACATCATGAAAACATTTAATTTCAAAACATTACCCCAGCCCATGGTATGTGTACGTTCCCTAACATCTAACGTCTTTAACCTCTTAGTGCTAGGCATATGCCTCTTCTCCTTCAAAAGATAAGGGAATTTATTTATAGGAAAAGGGAGTCAGCTCATAGCATCTGTTATCCGTGAAGACATTAGTTGCCTAATTGCATAAGCGTAGCGGTATCTGACGAGACTTTTGTTTCAAAATTGCGTCAAAATAAAGAATTTCGTCCAAATACATTGGTATACAAAAACTATAGTACCTACTACTTTTGTATATGACGTGTATCTGATTTTAGCACTTTTTATTTAATATTATCATAATTTCGGTTGGTAAACATCAAATGAGAGTAATTTTTCACTACATTTAAAAGAATCGTATGTTATATTTATGCCTATATTACATTCTCTCAAAATAGTCTAGTAGATAAACCAATTGAATCTTACAAGGGTTTGTGTTAAAAAAGTACATTTCATTTACGTCGTTGAGGAAAGACGAAAAGCTCTTACTGCATGCCTCTAGAGAAATTTTGTGACGTAATGATATACCCGTCAACCTACAATGGAATAGCGTGGCGGATTAAGCTCCTATTTGCCTCTCTAAAAAGAGAAACAGCCTTTGTCCGATAGTGCGTACATTTACTGTTAGAGCAGGTACAGTAATTACATGGTATCATATAAGTGGTACAAAATCTAATACTGAAATATTACGTCATGTCCCTCTCGGTCTGTTAAACATGAACTTTCCGAACGGTTTATCAAAGCATTTGTAAAACAATTATTATTCAATACACCTCCCTGTACAGCTGAACAACACCAAAGTGTAAATACTCCTATATAAATTCACAAATTTATTCATTATGTGTGTATTGTACCTTACTTGCCGAATTAAGGGTATGATAATAATCATTTGTTTATTGAAATAAATTAAATAAAATGTACATTGTTTTTACTTCAAATAACAAATACACATGGATATATATTTAAAAATAAACAAACATATTGTTTTATTGAAATGTGAATTACGTTTGCAGCAGTCAGGTGATTGAAACCGAATAATTATTAATATTAATACAATAATTATCTTATAACTAAAGACTGCTTTAATCAAAGTTGGAACAAAGAGTGATCAAAATAATATTACAATTAAGAAAGTTATAAATTAAATCAATGGGACATTGGAAGGCTGATACGGGGAACTCGTGAGGTTGTCTGGTCCCTTCCATCAGTTTGGTCCGTCAGCATATTCGTGGGATTAGGGTTCTGTAACATGTGTTTATTTCCTTAATGTCAAACAATATATTTATTTATTATTATATAATAGTAAAATAAAAGATTTTTAGTTAAAAAGCATATACCTATGTATATTATATTTTAAAATAAGAAAAACAAGCGCGGACTCTTTGAAACGCTGAAACTTAGCGAGGTAAAAGTCAACAAAAAAGTAACGTATACTTAAATTTGTAGTTTTGTACACATACTCATTTTAAACAAACAAGTATACATTTTTAATATATAAATAATTTTATTATTATCTAAAATTAATATTCTTTTAAGGAGCTCGACCAGCCCCTATGGTGCGTCGCTCGTCGTATCCAGCTTTGCCCCTAAATCCTGAAATACAAGCCCTCATGATGGGCGGCAAGCAGAGTTCATTCGACAGCGATGACGAATGCGATGGGAAAAGACATCGGGTCAGGATCATACGTAGATTTTAAATATTATTTGTTTAATATACTTTAAAATTTTATTTGTTTGCGCAGCCATTAGAGCGGCCTCTACTTCTAAGTGAAGTTTCATTTGCTTGATTGAGAGCCAATGTAAGATCTGACATAGAGGATAGAGATAAGGAGGACCACGCCTGCGTATGATGACATAAATAAAGGTTTCGCTGCTGTTTCTAGAGTATTTATATTTATATTATTATTATATTTAAAGAAAGCGCTAAAAATTCTTGAAGTGAGATTTGTAAAAATCTGTAGTTTTCTTAAATATCATACTTCACATCAAAACAACAATTGAGAAATGACGAAAAATTACAATTAGATTTGTCACCGACATAATTTTTTCTTAAATCGCAGATTGGATATGGCGTGAGGCGTCTCATTTCTTTTGCTTTTCATTTTACGTCCATTTGGATAAGTAGGTATACAGATCTGAAGATGAAGATAAATATTTGTTATTTATTTATTTATTTAAGATATATATCTTTTTTTTTTCATATGATTGGTATAAAATTAATAATATAATTGTAGTCTGAGTTTGAGATTACCTACTCATACAGTTCACCCTATCTACAATTGCTAATTCGTGTTATAACTTTTATTACATTAGCGTCTTTCTGTCAGGTGTTGAAACTGTTGCTTACCGCTTGCATGCGGATATTTTAGTCTAGTCTATTTCTACGTAAGATAATCCTCCTTATCTCTATATTCCATAGCTTAACTTTATTATTATTTTTAGATGTACTTGTGTATACATCATATATATGTACTTACAAATGTTTTTTATACGAATCTCGATCATTTTACTAATGTGGCCCCCAAAATAAGTTATATTTGTGTATTTTTATTGATGGATACAAAAATGTTAGCGTTAATTTTCTATTTAAATAATTAGTTAGCAATTTATTTGATAAACAAATTATTAATTAATAATTTGTAAATATTTTAATAAAAAATATTAACGACGAATAATACATACCTACTTGTAATTTTTTGGAAGTAAGAATATTTTACTTATTAAATGAAATAGGTAGTCAGAACTCAAATATTTAAGGCATATAAAATTTTAACATTTATATCCAATCATTTTTTAAATATCGACTTGTGATCTTACATTTTTAATTTATAAGTAATATGTAACAAAAAAATTTATAACAGTACTTAATATACATTATTTGAAACATAATAATTATGTAGACATTTTCTTTACAATAAAGAAACCTAAAATATCAAATTTGACGAATAATCTACACCACACAATAATCTACAACAATTATAATAGTACGATGTTCACTAGATCTTTCAATGCACTCAGTAGAATTATCTACTCTATATATGAATTATAAATAAAACAAATGCATTTTTATTATGCTTCAAAACGTGCCTAACATAAGCAGTTAAAACATCATCGTGTATCACTTTTAATACACAGAGAGATGTAAAATGAAATAAAAAATTCATCGAAGCACTCTGAGAACTTTTACAATATCCGATACGTTATTAATATCGTATGTCGATATTCGATTCTATCTAGTCCAGATTCGATATGACATTAAAACATATACATAATGTAAATATGACAAAATTATTGAGGCACCGCACTCTTATGGCCCTGTCAATGTGGATTTTTTAACAATTGAGATATCCATATAGTATCGTTTGGCGTTATTTTACGTCTTAAAGGATAAGGACCTGCTTTATAATATTGTTATACTATCAGTTCCATGAATGTCAATCTTTTATAATAAGGAGACGTTTACTTTGTCCTATTTGTGAAGTGAACTATTCAAATGCGACCGCCACTGTCACAGAAATACCTTTTTTATTTATATTCCTTGCGTAATTAATAAAAATTTCAACCGCAGTCCGATTGCCATCCTTCATATGTTATGTATATCGTATTGTATAATGTAAAACTGTCTTAAAATGAGAATTAAGTGGTAACATATCAGAGTGCTATTTGAAAAGGGTGTAATAAATTTTAATGTAAAAATAAATTGATATTTTATTTATTACCGGCGTAGTGAACCATAAGATGAAAATTGTATGAAAAACTTTTATCTCGAATTTAGAATTAATAAATCTTGTTGCTTTTTGTATTTACTATAAAAATGTAATTTTTCTTAATTGACTGACTAACCTAGCCTCTTGTCTACGCCACTATTGAATCTAAATTAATAATATTTGTACGTGCGTCCTTGTCGCGCTTTGTTTAAGCTGGCTTAAGGAGCGAGAAATGTATGGTGCAGAAATATTATCTCACTATTTAAAAAAGTAAATTGTTCTTTACTTTATTTTTTGTATAACGTATATAAGCTTATGAAAAAGTAAAAGTATATCTATAAGTAATTTTATTAAATATAATTTATCGATATAGTCATATAAGCGCTAAATATTGCATTTTTAGGACATTTTTAAATGTCTATAGGTAGGGCCGGATTTAGGGGAGGGCAAGCGGGGCAACTACCCCGGGCTCCACATAAAGAGGGGCCCCACATCCAGAAAATAGGGGCCCCCACCCGGGCCCCCACAAATCTAAATCTGGCCCTGTCTATAGGTAATAATACTTCTTTAAATGTCATATCAATAAACTAAGAAAGTGGTAGTATAAATAATTGTTCAATTACTTATTTGAAAAATAAATAAACAATTTAACGTATGTAAAATATTTTACAAATGTGTCTTAAATTATTTAGTATATTAAAAACTTAAATTATCTTGTCCACTCTATAAACAATGCTATTTATACTTATGACAGATATGTAGGTAAAGATATTTATATGTTTAATTAACAAAAGTTAATTATTTGTTTAATAGACATTATTCATATTTCAAAGTATAAAATGTGTACAAAAACTTTTTATAGACCTAAATCAGTACTTAAAGAAACTAAAAGAAAAAAAAAATTGTTTGAATCTAAAATTTTCCTTTCGATTCTATTTGAAATTTCTTACATTTACAGTAATTTTCTTTGTTTTTTTTTTATTGTGAAATTGGATAAAAATATTATTTTTAAATTTTTTCTACTATAAATATTTAGAAAAATCTAAATCAAATACCATTTTTAAATGATGTGTTTTGTGACTTTATGGCATTTATATGTTATTTTTCGACGCCGTTTTTATTTTATTTTTTCAAATATTTGTGTATTACTTTAAGTAAAAATCTAAAGTCTGACTGTAACATAGAATTTAAATTTGTCTATTTCTAGTGACCTTAAAATAAAATAAAATATCTTTTATACGCACTTCTTGTATAACAAAATTCACAATACTTGTGAATTGACAACGTATTTGGAATTATCTTCAATAAAGTTAAATTAAAATCCTATGGTTTTATTTCATCATTATATTCATAAGACATCATTGTTCATTTAAAATTGCTTACTTATGTATCTACAAACACAATTGAATGATAAGTTTAGTTAGTTGATTTCGTTTCGTGTAAAAAAAAAATATTCGTTTGTTTCTGTTTCGTTGTTTTTCTTGTTTAAAAACTTCATTTTAAAATAAGTAAAATATACCCATTCAATATAAGTAGAAACAGATGATAAAAACTATATACCTTATTACATTTTTTTTTACTGAGCACATACCAGCAAAAAAGGATTTTCAAACATATTATTATCTTTTTTCTAGACATGTACCCTTGGCTCACCGGTAGTTTATTAGCGTGTTAGACTAAGCTACATTAGTTTAGAGAGAAGATGAGGTGTTTGCCTGAAGTTTGGCTTAAGATTGACGCTGCCAATAGTATATTCACAAAACTGATCTTAATCCTAATTTTTTAAATATAATTTTATAAGATTATTTATTTTATTGTTTAATATTATTTTCCACAATCCACTTCGAGTAAAGAATTGGACTCCTCGACGAAATTTTCCTTAACAAACCTGAAAAGTCTAATGAAATATGCTTCTTTGTAAAAAAGTAACATTTAATACGCGAGAAAAATTAATACTTTGTATAATTTTATTTGAATTGTAATAATGATTAATTTTAAATTGACATCAAAATATATGAGACGACGCGTTGGCGCAGTGGTCACAGCAGCTGGCTTATGCGCTAGCGGTTGCGGGTTCGATCCCCGCACATGACAAATATTTGTATAGGACATACAGATGTTTGTCGTGGTCTGGGCGTTTGTGTTTGTGTATTGTGTGTGTTTCCGGACCCCCGACACAGGATTCACATCCTACTGAAGGCCGTTGAGTGTGAGACGTTTATTTATTTATTTTATTTATTTATTTATGAACTCACTTTAGAATTGTTTTTTTTTTTAAACAGAAGTCTTTTAATTTATAGCTCATACAGATTTTCTTAATCCTACTGGGAGCCGTTGAATGTGAGACGTTTATTTATTTATATATATTTTATTCACGTCATTACTCTCAAACCGCTTTGATAATACATAATATGTACGTAATAAAATATAACAAATTAAAGAAATTTCGAACAAATTAAAGTAATAATTTTCGCCTGAACATTTCATCACATTACACCGGACTTCGATTCGTGCAAACATGGAGCAGTGCTGTCATCTTTTGTATATTAAGTCGGGGAAAAAGTTTCATCGTATTTTATATACAAATTCAAGACATTTTTATAAAAAAGCTTAATAACATTTAATTATAATACATATCTACAATTTTGTTCAATAATTTGTTAGCAAGAAAAGGTTAAAATTATTTTGCTATAATCCGCCAACAGCAGAATCTGTATGGTCAAACATGTAATTAAAAGCTAAGCACCGCTCACCTACACAACCAAGCAAGAAAGCCAAGTTCCCAAGCAAGCAATACCACCACCATTCACATGCACCACCACACAAGACTCTAACACTACTCTCGACGCACGTTTCGCTCCGACACCGGAGCATCCTCAGGAGATATCGACTTTACAATGCTGTATTGTCTAGTGACGTTCGTGGTAAATGCGCGGTCTTATATACCGTTTGTTACCCCTACACCTGTTGCCCCGCCCATTACCCCCCCTCCCCCCTGAACCCCTCGCACCCCCCCGTCCCCTTCAAACAAACGAAGTAATGGTGAACTTGAAACGTTAACTTGTTCATTTAGCAATTTAAACTGATTATTATTATTATGTTTTATTATTTCTAGTTGTTCCAACATACTCAGTCGAAGCCCTTTATCGCAAGTATGTAAGATTTTATATGAATGGTCCGATGATAATTTGTGTCCACTATCAAGGAGATGTTTAGCGAAGTGTGATTTTTGGGGTTGGTTGTTCCTAACCGCGGCTATATGTTCTTTGTAACGTGTTTCAAATTTACGACCCGTTTGACCAATATATATGGCTTTACAGTCTGAACATTCGAGTTTATAAATGCCAGATTTTTGTTTATTGTTTACTTTATCTTTCCCGTTGCAAATGTTTTTAAGTGTATTATTTGTCCTAAATGCTACATGTATATCATGTGCTTTAAGTGTCTTCGCAATACGCTCCGATATTGTTCCAAAATAAGTTAAACTTGATTTGTATTTATTAATTTTATCAGGTGCTGTTGAGTATAAATCTTTTTTGATCCGCATCGATTTTTGTTTTTTTATTATATTATTAACAATGTTATTGTTGTACCCATTAGCTTGTGCCATGTGATAAATTAGATTTAATTCTTTTAAATAATTTTCTTTTGTGAGTGGGATAGATAGCAACCTATGGACATAACTATGGAACGCTGCGAGTTTATGCTGCCAAGGGTGACAGGATGAAGCTGGTATGGTTGTGTCTGTGTATGTGGGTTTCCGGAAAATTCCAAACTGATGTTTATTATTAACGCGGGTTATAGTTAGATCGAGGAAGTTTATTGAGTGATTTTGTTCTAATTCTGATTTGAATTTAATTTTTGGGTGTATATTGTTTAGGTTTTTGACAAATATGTCTAATTGTCTGTCTGTCCCTGTCCAACATATAATTATATCATCTACATATCTGTAGTAATACAGAATGTTGTTATTTTTGACAATATGTTTATTTTCAAAATCATCCATGAAGATATCTGCCATTAGAGGACTTAGTGGTGACCCCATAGCTAATCCCTCTTTTTGTTGATAAAATTGGTTATTGAATTTGAAGTAATTTTGTTTCATGCATAGTTTGGTTAGTTCTATTAACTCTGTTATTTCGTTGGCATTTGTGTGATTATTTTTTAACAATTTGGTAAGAATGTTTAGGGTTTCTTTAACTGGGACATTGGTGAACAAGCTGTCTACATCTAATGATATTAATTTACAATGGCCCGGTAATGTCAAGTCTTTAATTTTATTTACTAGTTGGATACTATTTTTTAATGAATAAGTCGGATCAAAGGATGTTTTTGATTTAATGACTTTATTTAGCTCTTTTGCTAATTCATATGCTGGTGCACCAATGTATGAGACCACGGGACGGATTGGTATATTATCTTTGTGGATTTTTGGTAAACCGTATAAAATAGGGGCATTAGTGTTCATTTGAATGACGTTTTGTTTTGATGTATTTTTTGGAAAAATGTGTTTTGATTTATTAACGGATAGCCTAACTTCTGCTGCGTATTTATTAGTTGGGTCCGAAGATAACTTAGAGAATTCTTCTCCAGATATAACTTCATTGACTTTATTTTGGTATTCGGTCCGCTTTAATATAACAACCGCATTACCTTTATCGGCTTTTGAAATAATAAGATCATTATCTATTAGTGTTTTTTGTAATGATTTATATATTATGTTGTTGTTATTATTATTATTAGTGTTATGTTGTTTACTATTTGATTTGGAATTTTGAAGTGCAGCCTTTGTTTGGATTTCGTGAGCAACAATGTTTTTGATAATATTATCTTTTTTGTTAATGACCACAGCTAATTCAGATTCTACTGCCAGTGTTTCTAAAGTTTTTTGAGTATTATTTTTAGGGATATTGTATTTCAAACCGTTGTCTAAAAGGCGCATTTCATTTTTTGGTATAATGATATCGGTCAGATTTTTAACTCGGGGATAAAATTGGTGATTAGGTGTGTCTGTCATATTGTCTGTCGTATTGTTGTTCGATAACGCGGATTGGGAGGAATTATTAACGAGTGATTTTAATTTCTTTTGTTGGCAAAGGAATTTACTGTGGACTTCAATTGATGCTAAATCTCTTGCTTTTTGGTCTAAAAGGTCGAATTCGATATTATGTAGTTTGAAGGAAAGTTCTGAATAGAGAATTTTAAGATGTAGTTTTAAATTGTCCCTAACAGTAAACCAATGACGTGACTCTTCATTTAACCATACTTGTTGGGCTTTTTTTAATGCAATATTAGAAGCTCGACTGTGTGTGTTGGTCTTTAGATTAATATAATTTGGAATAACGTTTAGATGTTTACATTGTTGATTAAACCAAATGTTTTGAACCGCGACACGATGTAATTTAGTTAATTTGATGTAAAGTCTAGCCTGTACGGTCAAGCTCACCGATTTTAAATATTGGATAGAATCAGGCGTTACTTTGCGGAAGTTCATGATTAGCAAGAAAAGGTTAAAATTATTTTGCTATAATCCGCCAACAGCAGAATCTGTATGGTCAAACATGTAATTAAAAGCTAAGCACCGCTCACCTACACAACCAAGCAAGAAAGCCAAGTTCCCAAGCAAGCAATACCACCACCATTCACATGCACCACCACACAAGACTCTAACACTACTCTCGACGCACGTTTCGCTCCGACACCGGAGCATCCTCAGGAGATATCGACTTTACAATGCTGTATTGTCTAGTGACGTTCGTGGTAAATGCGCGGTCTTATATACCGTTTGTTACCCCTACACCTGTTGCCCCGCCCATTACCCCCCCTCCCCCCTGAACCCCTCGCACCCCCCCGTCCCCTTCAAACAAACGAAGTAATGGTGAACTTGAAACGTTAACTTGTTCATTTAGCAATTTAAACTGATTATTATTATTATGTTTTATTATTTCTAGTTGTTCCAACATACTCAGTCGAAGCCCTTTATCGCAAGTATGTAAGATTTTATATGAATGGTCCGATGATAATTTGTGTCCACTATCAAGGAGATGTTTAGCGAAGTGTGATTTTTGGGGTTGGTTGTTCCTAACCGCGGCTATATGTTCTTTGTAACGTGTTTCAAATTTACGACCCGTTTGACCAATATATATGGCTTTACAGTCTGAACATTCGAGTTTATAAATGCCAGATTTTTGTTTATTGTTTACTTTATCTTTCCCGTTGCAAATGTTTTTAAGTGTATTATTTGTCCTAAATGCTACATGTATATCATGTGCTTTAAGTGTCTTCGCAATACGCTCCGATATTGTTCCAAAATAAGTTAAACTTGATTTGTATTTATTAATTTTATCAGGTGCTGTTGAGTATAAATCTTTTTTGATCCGCATCGATTTTTGTTTTTTTATTATATTATTAACAATGTTATTGTTGTACCCATTAGCTTGTGCCATGTGATAAATTAGATTTAATTCTTTTAAATAATTTTTTTTCTTTTGTGAGTGGGATAGATAGCAACCTATGGACATAACTATGGAACGCTGCGAGTTTATGCTGCCAAGGGTGACAGGATGAAGCTGGTATGGTTGTGTCTGTGTATGTGGGTTTCCGGAAAATTCCAAACTGATGTTTATTATTAACGCGGGTTATAGTTAGATCGAGGAAGTTTATTGAGTGATTTTGTTCTAATTCTGATTTGAATTTAATTTTTGGGTGTATATTGTTTAGGTTTTTGACAAATATGTCTAATTGTCTGTCTGTCCCTGTCCAACATATAATTATATCATCTACATATCTGTAGTAATACAGAATGTTGTTATTTTTGACAATATGTTTATTTTCAAAATCATCCATGAAGATATCTGCCATTAGAGGACTTAGTGGTGACCCCATAGCTAATCCCTCTTTTTGTTGATAAAATTGGTTATTGAATTTGAAGTAATTTTGTTTCATGCATAGTTTGGTTAGTTCTATTAACTCTGTTATTTCGTTGGCATTTGTGTGATTATTTTTTAACAATTTGGTAAGAATGTTTAGGGTTTCTTTAACTGGGACATTGGTGAACAAGCTGTCTACATCTAATGATATTAATTTACAATGGCCCGGTAATGTCAAGTCTTTAATTTTATTTACTAGTTGGATACTATTTTTTAATGAATAAGTCGGATCAAAGGATGTTTTTGATTTAATGACTTTATTTAGCTCTTTTGCTAATTCATATGCTGGTGCACCAATGTATGAGACCACGGGACGGATTGGTATATTATCTTTGTGGATTTTTGGTAAACCGTATAAAATAGGGGCATTAGTGTTCATTTGAATGACGTTTTGTTTTGATGTATTTTTTGGAAAAATGTGTTTTGATTTATTAACGGATAGCCTAACTTCTGCTGCGTATTTATTAGTTGGGTCCGAAGATAACTTAGAGAATTCTTCTCCAGATATAACTTCATTGACTTTATTTTGGTATTCGGTCCGCTTTAATATAACAACCGCATTACCTTTATCGGCTTTTGAAATAATAAGATCATTATCTATTAGTGTTTTTTGTAATGATTTATATATTATGTTGTTGTTATTATTATTATTAGTGTTATGTTGTTTACTATTTGATTTGGAATTTTGAAGTGCAGCCTTTGTTTGGATTTCGTGAGCAACAATGTTTTTGATAATATTATCTTTTTTGTTAATGACCACAGCTAATTCAGATTCTACTGCCAGTGTTTCTAAAGTTTTTTGAGTATTATTTTTAGGGATATTGTATTTCAAACCGTTGTCTAAAAGGCGCATTTCATTTTTTGGTATAATGATATCGGTCAGATTTTTAACTCGGGGATAAAATTGGTGATTAGGTGTGTCTGTCATATTGTCTGTCGTATTGTTGTTCGATAACGCGGATTGGGAGGAATTATTAACGAGTGATTTTAATTTCTTTTGTTGGGAAAGGAATTTACTGTGGACTTCAATTGATGCTAAATCTCTTGCTTTTTGGTCTAAAAGGTCGAATTCGATATTATGTAGTTTGAAGGAAAGTTCTGAATAGAGAATTTTAAGATGTAGTTTTAAATTGTCCCTAACAGTAAACCAATGACGTGACTCTTCATTTAACCATACTTGTTGGGCTTTTTTTAATGCAATATTAGAAGCTCGACTGTGTGTGTTGGTCTTTAGATTAATATAATTTGGAATAACGTTTAGATGTTTACATTGTTGATTAAACCAAATGTTTTGAACCGCGACACGATGTAATTTAGTTAATTTGATGTAAAGTCTAGCCTGTACGGTCAAGCTCACCGATTTTAAATATTGGATAGAATCAGGCGTTACTTTGCGGAAGTTCATGATTAGCAAGAAAAGGTTAAAATTATTTTGCTATAATCCGCCAACAGCAGAATCTGTATGGTCAAACATGTAATTAAAAGCTAAGCACCGCTCACCTACACAACCAAGCAAGAAAGCCAAGTTCCCAAGCAAGCAATACCACCACCATTCACATGCACCACCACACAAGACTCTAACACTACTCTCGACGCACGTTTCGCTCCGACACCGGAGCATCCTCAGGAGATATCGACTTTACAATGCTGTATTGTCTAGTGACGTTCGTGGTAAATGCGCGGTCTTATATACCGTTTGTTACCCCTACACCTGTTGCCCCGCCCATTACCCCCCCTCCCCCCTGAACCCCTCGCACCCCCCCGTCCCCTTCAAACAAACGAAGTAATGGTGAACTTGAAACGTTAACTTGTTCATTTAGCAATTTAAACTGATTATTATTATTATGTTTTATTATTTCTAGTTGTTCCAACATACTCAGTCGAAGCCCTTTATCGCAAGTATGTAAGATTTTATATGAATGGTCCGATGATAATTTGTGTCCACTATCAAGGAGATGTTTAGCGAAGTGTGATTTTTGGGGTTGGTTGTTCCTAACCGCGGCTATATGTTCTTTGTAACGTGTTTCAAATTTACGACCCGTTTGACCAATATATATGGCTTTACAGTCTGAACATTCGAGTTTATAAATGCCAGATTTTTGTTTATTGTTTACTTTATCTTTCCCGTTGCAAATGTTTTTAAGTGTATTATTTGTCCTAAATGCTACATGTATATCATGTGCTTTAAGTGTCTTCGCAATACGCTCCGATATTGTTCCAAAATAAGTTAAACTTGATTTGTATTTATTAATTTTATCAGGTGCTGTTGAGTATAAATCTTTTTTGATCCGCATCGATTTTTGTTTTTTTATTATATTATTAACAATGTTATTGTTGTACCCATTAGCTTGTGCCATGTGATAAATTAGATTTAATTCTTTTAAATAATTTTCTTTTGTGAGTGGGATAGATAGCAACCTATGGACATAACTATGGAACGCTGCGAGTTTATGCTGCCAAGGGTGACAGGATGAAGCTGGTATGGTTGTGTCTGTGTATGTGGGTTTCCGGAAAATTCCAAACTGATGTTTATTATTAACGCGGGTTATAGTTAGATCGAGGAAGTTTATTGAGTGATTTTGTTCTAATTCTGATTTGAATTTAATTTTTGGGTGTATATTGTTTAGGTTTTTGACAAATATGTCTAATTGTCTGTCTGTCCCTGTCCAACATATAATTATATCATCTACATATCTGTAGTAATACAGAATGTTGTTATTTTTGACAATATGTTTATTTTCAAAATCATCCATGAAGATATCTGCCATTAGAGGACTTAGTGGTGACCCCATAGCTAATCCCTCTTTTTGTTGATAAAATTGGTTATTGAATTTGAAGTAATTTTGTTTCATGCATAGTTTGGTTAGTTCTATTAACTCTGTTATTTCGTTGGCATTTGTGTGATTATTTTTTAACAATTTGGTAAGAATGTTTAGGGTTTCTTTAACTGGGACATTGGTGAACAAGCTGTCTACATCTAATGATATTAATTTACAATGGCCCGGTAATGTCAAGTCTTTAATTTTATTTACTAGTTGGATACTATTTTTTAATGAATAAGTCGGATCAAAGGATGTTTTTGATTTAATGACTTTATTTAGCTCTTTTGCTAATTCATATGCTGGTGCACCAATGTATGAGACCACGGGACGGATTGGTATATTATCTTTGTGGATTTTTGGTAAACCGTATAAAATAGGGGCATTAGTGTTCATTTGAATGACGTTTTGTTTTGATGAGTAGAATCTGAATTAGCTGTGGTCATTAACAAAAAAGATAATATTATCAAAAACATTGTTGCTCACGAAATCCAAACAAAGGCTGCACTTCAAAATTCCAAATCAAATAGTAAACAACATAACACTAATAATAATAATAACAACAACATAATATATAAATCATTACAAAAAACACTAATAGATAATGATCTTATTATTTCAAAAGCCGATAAAGGTAATGCGGTTGTTATATTAAAGCGGACCGAATACCAAAATAAAGTCAATGAAGTTATATCTGGAGAAGAATTCTCTAAGTTATCTTCGGACCCAACTAATAAATACGCAGCAGAAGTTAGGCTATCCGTTAATAAATCAAAACACATTTTTCCAAAAAATACATCAAAACAAAACGTCATTCAAATGAACACTAATGCCCCTATTTTATACGGTTTACCAAAAATCCACAAAGATAATATACCAATCCGTCCCGTGGTCTCATACATTGGTGCACCAGCATATGAATTAGCAAAAGAGCTAAATAAAGTCATTAAATCAAAAACATCCTTTGATCCGACTTATTCATTAAAAAATAGTATCCAACTAGTAAATAAAATTAAAGACTTGACATTACCGGGCCATTGTAAATTAATATCATTAGATGTAGACAGCTTGTTCACCAATGTCCCAGTTAAAGAAACCCTAAACATTCTTACCAAATTGTTAAAAAATAATCACACAAATGCCAACGAAATAACAGAGTTAATAGAACTAACCAAACTATGCATGAAACAAAATTACTTCAAATTCAATAACCAATTTTATCAACAAAAAGAGGGATTAGCTATGGGGTCACCACTAAGTCCTCTAATGGCAGATATCTTCATGGATGATTTTGAAAATAAACATATTGTCAAAAATAACAACATTCTGTATTACTACAGATATGTAGATGATATAATTATATGTTGGACAGGGACAGACAGACAATTAGACATATTTGTCAAAAACCTAAACAATATACACCCAAAAATTAAATTCAAATCAGAATTAGAACAAAATCACTCAATAAACTTCCTCGATCTAACTATAACCCGCGTTAATAATAAACATCAGTTTGGAATTTTCCGGAAACCCACATACACAGACACAACCATACCAGCTTCATCCTGTCACCCTTGGCAGCATAAACTCGCAGCGTTCCATAGTTATGTCCATAGGTTGCTATCTATCCCACTCACAAAAGAAAATTATTTAAAAGAATTAAATCTAATTTATCACATGGCACAAGCTAATGGGTACAACAATAACATTGTTAATAATATAATAAAAAAACAAAAATCGATGCGGATCAAAAAAGATTTATACTCAACAGCACCTGATAAAATTAATAAATACAAATCAAGTTTAACTTATTTTGGAACAATATCGGAGCGTATTGCGAAGACACTTAAAGCACATGATATACATGTAGCATTTAGGACAAATAATACACTTAAAAACATTTGCAACGGGAAAGATAAAGTAAACAATAAACAAAAATCTGGCATTTATAAACTCGAATGTTCAGACTGTAAAGCCATATATATTGGTCAAACGGGTCGTAAATTTGAAACACGTTACAAAGAACATATAGCCGCGGTTAGGAACAACCAACCCCAAAAATCACACTTCGCTAAACATCTCCTTGATAGTGGACACAAATTATCATCGGACCATTCATATAAAATCTTACATACTTGCGATAAAGGGCTTCGACTGAGTATGTTGGAACAACTAGAAATAATAAAACATAATAATAATAATCAGTTTAAATTGCTAAATGAACAAGTTAACGTTTCAAGTTCACCATTACTTCGTTTGTTTGAAGGGGACGGGGGGGTGCGAGGGGTTCAGGGGGGAGGGGGGGTAATGGGCGGGGCAACAGGTGTAGGGGTAACAAACGGTATATAAGACCGCGCATTTACCACGAACGTCACTAGACAATACAGCATTGTAAAGTCGATATCTCCTGAGGATGCTCCGGTGTCGGAGCGAAACGTGCGTCGAGAGTAGTGTTAGAGTCTTGTGTGGTGGTGCATGTGAATGGTGGTGGTATTGCTTGCTTGGGAACTTGGCTTTCTTGCTTGGTTGTGTAGGTGAGCGGTGCTTAGCTTTTAATTACATGTTTGACCATACAGATTCTGCTGTTGGCGGATTATAGCAAAATAATTTTAACCTTTTCTTGCTAATCATGAACTTCCGCAAAGTAACGCCTGATTCTATCCAATATTTAAAATCGGTGAGCTTGACCGTACAGGCTAGACTTTACATCAAATTAACTAAATTACATCGTGTCGCGGTTCAAAACATTTGGTTTAATCAACAATGTAAACATCTAAACGTTATTCCAAATTATATTAATCTAAAGACCAACACACACAGTCGAGCTTCTAATATTGCATTAAAAAAAGCCCAACAAGTATGGTTAAATGAAGAGTCACGTCATTGGTTTACTGTTAGGGACAATTTAAAACTACATCTTAAAATTCTCTATTCAGAACTTTCCTTCAAACTACATAATATCGAATTCGACCTTTTAGACCAAAAAGCAAGAGATTTAGCATCAATTGAAGTCCACAGTAAATTCCTTTCCCAACAAAAGAAATTAAAATCACTCGTTAATAATTCCTCCCAATCCGCGTTATCGAACAACAATACGACAGACAATATGACAGACACACCTAATCACCAATTTTATCCCCGAGTTAAAAATCTGACCGATATCATTATACCAAAAAATGAAATGCGCCTTTTAGACAACGGTTTGAAATACAATATCCCTAAAAATAATACTCAAAAAACTTTAGAAACACTGGCAGTAGAATCTGAATTAGCTGTGGTCATTAACAAAAAAGATAATATTATCAAAAACATTGTTGCTCACGAAATCCAAACAAAGGCTGCACTTCAAAATTCCAAATCAAATAGTAAACAACATAACACTAATAATAATAATAACAACAACATAATATATAAATCATTACAAAAAACACTAATAGATAATGATCTTATTATTTCAAAAGCCGATAAAGGTAATGCGGTTGTTATATTAAAGCGGACCGAATACCAAAATAAAGTCAATGAAGTTATATCTGGAGAAGAATTCTCTAAGTTATCTTCGGACCCAACTAATAAATACGCAGCAGAAGTTAGGCTATCCGTTAATAAATCAAAACACATTTTTCCAAAAAATACATCAAAACAAAACGTCATTCAAATGAACACTAATGCCCCTATTTTATACGGTTTACCAAAAATCCACAAAGATAATATACCAATCCGTCCCGTGGTCTCATACATTGGTGCACCAGCATATGAATTAGCAAAAGAGCTAAATAAAGTCATTAAATCAAAAACATCCTTTGATCCGACTTATTCATTAAAAAATAGTATCCAACTAGTAAATAAAATTAAAGACTTGACATTACCGGGCCATTGTAAATTAATATCATTAGATGTAGACAGCTTGTTCACCAATGTCCCAGTTAAAGAAACCCTAAACATTCTTACCAAATTGTTAAAAAATAATCACACAAATGCCAACGAAATAACAGAGTTAATAGAACTAACCAAACTATGCATGAAACAAAATTACTTCAAATTCAATAACCAATTTTATCAACAAAAAGAGGGATTAGCTATGGGGTCACCACTAAGTCCTCTAATGGCAGATATCTTCATGGATGATTTTGAAAATAAACATATTGTCAAAAATAACAACATTCTGTATTACTACAGATATGTAGATGATATAATTATATGTTGGACAGGGACAGACAGACAATTAGACATATTTGTCAAAAACCTAAACAATATACACCCAAAAATTAAATTCAAATCAGAATTAGAACAAAATCACTCAATAAACTTCCTCGATCTAACTATAACCCGCGTTAATAATAAACATCAGTTTGGAATTTTCCGGAAACCCACATACACAGACACAACCATACCAGCTTCATCCTGTCACCCTTGGCAGCATAAACTCGCAGCGTTCCATAGTTATGTCCATAGGTTGCTATCTATCCCACTCACAAAAGAAAATTATTTAAAAGAATTAAATCTAATTTATCACATGGCACAAGCTAATGGGTACAACAATAACATTGTTAATAATATAATAAAAAAACAAAAATCGATGCGGATCAAAAAAGATTTATACTCAACAGCACCTGATAAAATTAATAAATACAAATCAAGTTTAACTTATTTTGGAACAATATCGGAGCGTATTGCGAAGACACTTAAAGCACATGATATACATGTAGCATTTAGGACAAATAATACACTTAAAAACATTTGCAACGGGAAAGATAAAGTAAACAATAAACAAAAATCTGGCATTTATAAACTCGAATGTTCAGACTGTAAAGCCATATATATTGGTCAAACGGGTCGTAAATTTGAAACACGTTACAAAGAACATATAGCCGCGGTTAGGAACAACCAACCCCAAAAATCACACTTCGCTAAACATCTCCTTGATAGTGGACACAAATTATCATCGGACCATTCATATAAAATCTTACATACTTGCGATAAAGGGCTTCGACTGAGTATGTTGGAACAACTAGAAATAATAAAACATAATAATAATAATCAGTTTAAATTGCTAAATGAACAAGTTAACGTTTCAAGTTCACCATTACTTCGTTTGTTTGAAGGGGACGGGGGGGTGCGAGGGGTTCAGGGGGGAGGGGGGGTAATGGGCGGGGCAACAGGTGTAGGGGTAACAAACGGTATATAAGACCGCGCATTTACCACGAACGTCACTAGACAATACAGCATTGTAAAGTCGATATCTCCTGAGGATGCTCCGGTGTCGGAGCGAAACGTGCGTCGAGAGTAGTGTTAGAGTCTTGTGTGGTGGTGCATGTGAATGGTGGTGGTATTGCTTGCTTGGGAACTTGGCTTTCTTGCTTGGTTGTGTAGGTGAGCGGTGCTTAGCTTTTAATTACATGTTTGACCATACAGATTCTGCTGTTGGCGGATTATAGCAAAATAATTTTAACCTTTTCTTGCTAATCATGAACTTCCGCAAAGTAACGCCTGATTCTATCCAATATTTACAATAATTTGTTGCCATCTTGTAGTTAGTAACATAATCCCGTTCCTGTAGAAATCTTTGGATATTTGATTTTAAAAAAAATGCGACGAGTAGTTTTGACAGTTCTCTCTTCATGTTAACCTGACACTACCCAAAGAATTATGAAGGGACTAAAAGTCCGAAACAGGTAAAAATCTGAGGGTGCAAGGTCAGGACTATGTGGTGGACGCATTAATATTTCCCAACCAAGCTCTCTCAATTTTTGATTTGTGGCCACAGATGTTTGTAGTCTGGCGTTATAATGATGAAAGACCACTCCTCTTCTGTTTTTTTTTCTCAATTTCTTGCTCGTGGTTCATTAGATGTTGGCAGTAGAGATCCAAATCTATGGTTTTACCCGGCGGTAAAACTCATAATGAACGATGCCCTTCCAATCCCACCATACACCCAGCATCACCTCGTTTAATCGAGTTTAATCGTGTTAATCCGAGTTTCGTTACAGTCCGTGGAGCTTGACTACTTTTTAATCATGATCTTTTTCGTTCTTGTCGTAGGTGATCCACTTTTTATCACCAGCGATCAATCTTTTCAAAAATGATTCCATTTTATTCCGTGTGAATAGAGAATCGCAATTCGCAAATGAGTACACGATTCATTAGGTTTTATTCTGTGAGCTCGTGCGGCACCCAAATATCGAGCTTTTTTGTACAGCCAGACTTTTTAAAATGGCTCTAAACTGTTTTTTAGTCAATCCTCAGTTCCTCAGCTATATCGTAACTACTAATATGTCAATTTTGCTGTACTTTATCAAAAATGGCATCAACTTTATCCGTATGAGAGGGCGACCAGAGCGAGCTGCATCTTTGACATCAAAATTCCCAGAATGAAAAAGTTTGAACCACCTTTGTGCTATTCTTATTGACACTGCATTAGGTCCATAAAAGTCACAATTTTTTTACGCGGCTTTAGTCGCATTTTTCTCTTTTTTGTAATAAAACTTCATAATGAACCGAATTTCTTCGTTAGATTCACTCATTTTGACAAACAGAAAAACAATTGAAAAATGGCGGGAAAATGTTTCTTACTTTTTCTTTTTCTATTAAAACCAGCTAGATACAAACAGCACAACCAAAGAGATTTTTCTTAAATTTTGACAAGAACAAAATTTGTTGAATACAATGTGAGTTATTATTATACATTTCTACTACAAATGTAAGTTTGTACGAACTATATTGAAACATGTAGATACTATATTGTTTTAAGACTGTAGACATAATGTAGGTTTTCCTATAACATACACTTAAGTAGGTACTTATTAATTTCGGAGAGAAAGGATTAGAATGGATACTTTCATTTGATTTGAATTCTGGTACAGTTTACATTTTTATCCCTAAGTTACTGGCATAGTCAAAATTTACTTATTTAGGTTCGACATTCGTGTGTTGGTTACAGAATTTTATACATGTAACAAATTTCAAGTGAATTGGTCCGTAGATAACGAGGAAATTGTTTGTGACTGAAGGACAGATAGACACGAGAGCATAAATTTGAAAATTTATTTTTACCATTCATTAGACGTAACTACAAATCGCAGATCGTAATCGGAAAATATTTTTAATTTTCAATTCAACTACCTGTATATGTATTTATAAGGATAATATGATATAATAAAATTATAATTTCAATTTACAAGGAAAAATTAAAGTTGAATAAATTGTACAATTAGCATGCGATAATCTAGGAATTATTTGTTAATTGAAATGTATGCCATAATTTTTGTGTTTACGACTTTTTAAAATGTTTTTCGTTATTACACTATGGCAGTTTCATATACAACTTAAATTCTTGATTCGGAATAGTAATTAGGGCACCGAACTGAAATTGTGTTGTAATGTCTACAGCAGTGTGTCTCGGGGCTAAAAGTAATGTTCAACTATTTTCATTGTTTACGCCATGACTTGTCCTCGACCCGGCACAATCGCGATACTTGGATGCCAGCCAAACACTTGTACTCAATATCGAACACTTTCCTTTTTATTGGATCCCGATTTTTTACATAAGTCGCCATATTTTATTTTATGTATTTACTTTTATTTTTAGTGACCTTGCATATCTAAAATACATCGAGTTTTAAATTTTTTATTTTAATACGTGTTCTATAAAAACAATTGTACAAGTTTATTTTAACTACCAGTGCGAAACAAATTATAATATTTTCACGAGAAGAGTTAGCTATAATCAGTTGTGAACCTTTTCAGCAGACTTCAGACGAACAAGGCGTAAATCTTTCAGTATCAAATATGAATTATCGAGAATATTCCATCCAAGCTTTGAAAGATTGAAGTTTATTATAGTACCCATGAATGATAAAATTGATAGTGATGCTCGGATTATTAAAATAAGCGGCCTTGCTAGGTTTAAAAATAATTCTTTAGCCTCGAGTGATGTAGCAGTCTTGGACTGACGGGAACAAGGAGAACCCGCCTAATTTGTTAAATGATTATATTATAGTTAACTGAATTACCACGAGAACATCTTAATTTTTAGTATTATCTACTTTTTTAATATTGATAAGCAACAAATGGAGCTTATACACGAAACAGTCGAACGATATTTCGAAATAGTCTCTGACAAAATTTCGGTCAGACTTTAATAATGTTTTAGGGAATTTACGCGTTTGGTGACGAGAAAAAAAAAAGATGGACTACGGAAAAATAGCAAACAACGTCCTACATTGGAACTATAGGGGATTTACTGAATTTCCTCTCCAGTGTCTGCATGGCGAAGAAGACGAGATAACGGACATTTATTTAAAGGAAAATTTAATATCTCGTATACCGAGCGATATTGGTAAACTGAACAACCTAGAAAGCTTATATCTAAGCGGGAACGACATTACGGAGTTGCCGAGAGAGATATCGAAGTTAACTCGCCTCAAGTGTTTGGATCTTAGTGGCAATAGATTGCAATATATCCCGGACGAGATCGGCGAAGTGAGGAACTTAAAATTTTTGATATTGGACGAGAATGAGGTCTGTGAACTGCCGTTAAGGATAGCCGAGTTGCGGATGCTTCGTTATCTTTCGGTTTGTGGTAATCATGTTGTTGATATGGTTTGTTTTTAGTATTTACCAGTGTGACGATTTTTTTTCACTAACAAACGAGTAGAGATTTGTTAAAAAGGAAATAAGGTAAGATCATTGCCTTTTTTTTTATAAATACAATTTACTTAATTTTTTTTTCCAAAATTTCCTTCTTTTTGACTACAAATCTTTAAAAAAAAATTGTATCAGAATCAGTAATAGGTACGCTAAAAACATCTTTGTCTCTTATTTGTGAGTCAAATTAGATTAATCTTGGAACAAGAAACAGAAAGAAAACAACAATTAAAACAAAAACAAAAGAAAGAAACAATTTTACAATTGATAATAAATCAATTTCCTACCAGAGAGGTCAAATGACTTTTTGAGATTTTAATTGAAATTGTTAAATTCTAGTTTTACTTGAACTTATGCACGACTTTTTTTATAATATTACTTAATTCAAATATATATCTAATATTACTACTATTACTAGTTTATAAAGTAACTTAATTCAAATATATAGCTACTTAAGAAACCTGTTAACCTAAAAAACTTAACTACGGCGAGTTGCACGAAATCGTCGCTAATTTTCCGTTAGTTAAGTTGAAATTAATCTTAAAATTAGTTGCTCTCGTGATTAAATTTAAAGCTGTTGGAATTAATAATCCGTTAGACAGGTCTTTAATTAAACTCAATTTTTTTTAACTTAATCAGATGTAGGTTTTGTGCAACAGATAATCACGATTCTTGTGATTAAATTAGTTTAATAAACACTTAAATTTTAAAATTTGTTTCGTGCAACTCGGCGTAAGACTAAAAAATAACTATTTTAATTTAAGTCTCAAAAGCGGTCATTTGACCGCTCTGGTAGGTTTAGTGTTAATAGCCAAAGTTTATTACTAACAATCTTATACAGATAAGATTATATAAATGACAAGGATGTGTGAATTTAGTGGCGTGGTTTTTCATGCAGGACATATGGCGGAATTTTTAATAATTGAATATTATATTGACGTTTTTTTTTACGAATGAAGTTCCTTATGGGACGATGCGGAGGGGTACCCTAGCTGGCAAAAAACGTCCGGAACGAAAATGCTTGGAGTAGGTATATCGTGCTCCATAGCGAGCCCTCCATAGCGTGGAGTAAGATTTTCACTACATAGTACTCGTATAAAACAAATTAAACAAAGTCGCTCTCCGCCTCTGTCTGTCTGTTCGTGATCTTTCTTTCTTTAAACGCAAGGATTTTAATGCAGTTTTCACTATTATTAAAAAAAAAAATTCCCAAAGTTTTATACATACATACAAAACATTTTCACAAAGTATTTCTATAATAGAGAAAATTCCCTTTTTTTTGATGAAGCCGTTTAAAAAAACCGATTTTTCGATCGCTTACAATGCAAACGCTGGCTAAATCGTATGAGATACATCAAAATAATGTACTACGGAATTGTATATCATAAAAAGGCTTACAAAAAAGTCCGCGATAGCATATCTCTACGTACAGTCTCTACGTACATAAAGACGTGTCAAAAATTGCGTGTTTTTTTTTATTGCACAATTGGCTTTAGATGTTCCATATGCACATACCTGTATAGATATTTTTTAAATATATTATTTATTTAACGTCATTTACAAATCGTATATGAGAATAAGTATTATATTTACAACGAATAGGGTGTCGTAGATGCAGACATCTATACTTATCGTTTTGTACGGTGTTTTAAAATGCGCGCCAACGGTGCGAACGCGGTCTTGTCTGACGAGTTGATGCTTGTTCGCGTGGTGAAATATTAATGTTTTTAGATTTAGTGGCGTGTTTTTAGTTATAATTCTACAATTAAAATTCTACGTTTTCATAAAACATTTTATTTAAATTCTATTTTATAAACTGTTTTCTTCTTTCCTGCGTATAAAAAAAGTATGATAGACATGTCTGACTTTAATTTTAGCGAAGAAACAGTCATCTATCAGTTTTTCTAAGAAAACATAAAAAAATAAAATATGTATACCTAAATAGCATTATGAAGTTCCTAAAGCTAATAAAACATTATAGAAAAAAATATATTTATAATTGTAGGTAAATAGACTTATTTCTAGAGCGGTTTGAACATAAATAACGCTCTTCTGTAAACCTTGGTTTTTGACATGTCTTTATGTACGTAAGGACCGTCGATATATCTATCTGCTAAAGTTGACTCACAGTAACAATTTTTATCTTTGAGTAGGTAATTAATTTAAAAATATTACTTTATTTGCAAGTCAAATTTCTCCTAATCAGTATTAATCCTTATCTAAAGAAGTATATTAGTTACCTTGGCCATTTAATGTAGATCAAAATTATCCCGCACCTTATTTCATTTAAATGAATACTTTAGAAGTTCTTACAGATTTTAAGTTACACGCAACCAAAAAAAAAAGTCCTACATTCAGAGTCGGTGGTAACTTGATTTTAACTATACCTAACTATAGGTAATCAAATAATTAAAAAATATATTCTTTGTAAAATGATGACTCAAATGTGCTTTTAAAGCCTACTTGAATAAAGAAAATAATAAAACGAATAAGTAAAAAAAATTGCATTCAATAATTGGTGTCGCTAAAAGTATTTCCATGTAACGTACGTTCTCGTAAAGGGTACCTGTCCAGATTTTAAGTGCCTGAAATAATATTAATAGACTACCTTAATAGGTAGTCTATTAATATAAACCTGTGTCTGATAAAATATTGGACTAAAATACCTTTACCGATGGTTTTTATATTTAACTGTTGGTACGAAAAAAACTGACAAAAAAAATCAACTAAATGTCGCCAAAAATTTTTCGTAAACTTTTATCTGTGTAAATATAGCAATCATGACAACATTTCTCCTAATTATCCAAATTTCGTGACCCCAATACTTTGATTTAATGTCGCTCGTAAACCGAAGGAAACATTTGTAGTTATGTTCTCCGATAACAAACTAGCTGTAATAAATCAAGTCGAACGCTTCCTCATTGATCCGTTTGACCCATTTGCACAACTACAAGTTACGAAAATCTCTAACAAAACCACAATTGTATTAAATTTAGATACAGTATTTTTTATCCTCAATATCTTAGTCACAAATTTATAAAGGTTTAGAGATATTTTAATAGAAAACTTCTATTGGTAAATATGAGGTAATATTTATAATATATTACCTAGATATACCTACGTATAAATATTACCTACAGGAAAATCATTCAAATAATTTAATTGCTTTATCAATATGGCTTTAAGGGTAATAACTAAACTTTCTTTGGTCATTTTTAATACTTATAAATCGAATTCTGTATTAACTTTAATTCAATAAAGTCATAAACTTATATATTTTTTTCAGACAATAATTTGCAATGGTTGCCTCAAAGACCTGTTTATAACTATCACCATTGTGAGTTCAGATTTTGGAGAAACCCTAATTTGAAGACGATACCGTATTCGCTATGGTATCACATGTTTAGAGGACAACAAACAAGAAGTCTTAATATAGGGTAAGCAGAATTCTAAAAACAATTTATACTCAAATACTTCTATTATGTACATTTCTGTAGTAACTATTCAACAAATATCAATTATTATCGCATAATACAATATCATAATTAGTATTTGAAGAGAAGAGTTATTATTACTTTTTATGCATACCTAAACCACATACCACTCATCTTAGCAACAACTTTATAAGTTATATCTATCGGTAAAGTTAGTATCCACAAGCAAACAAATAGCTACGAGTTCAACTAATTGTAAGACTTCAAACTTCCTTCATCCAGACTATATTATAAGATGTTGTGCCGTTACTTTGGACGTTATTCAAACAATATCATGATGTTTATTTCAGGTGTCTAAGCATCCCAAAATACCAAGAAACGTGTAATTCGACTAGGTGTGTGTTACATCTAAATCAAAATTCTACAAAATATAATTTAAATGTTAATTTTCCTGCTAAATATAATCATATTATAGATACGTCATTTGTTCCAAGTTTGTTTGAATTATGTAAAAGGAAATTTTACAAAATTATCAGTGACGCTGCAAAGAAATTGACCACTACTCCCAAGAGTATTTATTATGATTTTTATGATGCTGCATATAATGAAAATAACAATAATATAAAAAGTCTACAGGAAAGCTTAAATAATTTTAACATCTACAATAACAATTATGACAATGATGATAACGAAAAAAAATTACTTAATTCAAATAACGAAAGCTCGAAGGAATTTGAAAATATATTATTAACAACGAAAAGAAAGGGTAGCTGCGTACCTAAAGATATGATTGAGGAGTATTTTTATTACTTACCCAGATTCATAAAGAATGATTTATGTAACGGACCTTTATCGAGATGCGAAAACGTGCGATGTAAAAAACCTATATTTGATTTCGTCTATTATGAATTCTGTATTGAGTGAGTATACCTACATTTTTATCCTACATGGGTGTTACTATTAGTTATTTTCATTGACAAAGGACGTATTCAGGATTTTTTTTAATTTGGAATATTCGTATGAAGATCGTCTCTTCCAAAATACATAAACCTTTTTCCCACTGCTGGCTTTTATCCATCGACAAAACAATTTATCATTTGGGCTTTGTCATACACATATGGTGGACATAGCTTTCGTGACAATGAAATATTAAGGTAACTTTGAGTTGATCTTTCGTACACAGATTCTTCTTTAGAGGAATTTTACATTACATGTTGATGACAATTTTATTTTCGAAATAAAAGTTTTTGGTGGAGAGAGTTAAATAATTTATTGTGTTATCTGATAACCAATAATTATAATTTATAAAGCAGTTGTGATTTATATTTATTTGTCTCTATGCAATAATTGTTCATTAAGCACAATTCTAAAATACAGTCCGTGTGTATGATAAGCAGATAAATAATACATATGCAACAACATCATCGGGTTTCCCATTTATGTACAAGACTTTTATTTTTGTTGGAGATTAACGTTCCGTTAACACCGATTTAACCAGTGTGATTAAATTTCTTTATGGTATCGCTCATTTAGTACATTGACGTAATTGTACATTCTGTTTTTACAGGAGATTGAAACAAACTAAAAAAAAAAATTTTGTTCAAAATTAGGATTAGTAAGCAATATAAAATATACATAGTATTGTTTTATCTTAAAAGATAACCACAGATTATATGATATGATAATAATTATAGGTTCTTTGTGGCTTCTGGGTATATTTATTACTTTCTCATTTTTTTTTAACACAACACTATGTGTGTTTGTGACAATATTCCACCTGAATAGGTACTGTTAATTACCCATTATGTTCGCCATACAAACTTAAGTAATTTATGACAAAATAAAACTAATTTAAGTTAAAATCAACTTTTGTATTTATTTGGCTAGTTCTAGCTATTTGTAACAATAGTCTTAAAAGAAAAAAAAGCTTATACTTAAAAAAAACACAACATGAAGTAATTTCAGTCTGCAACAGTCTTGATGTTTTCCGCGCGTTACAATTATGTTTATTTTGACAGAAAATGTAGTTACGTCAATGTTGCACCAAATGAGCGAATAATATATGATTCTAATGATATGGGTTTACAAAAGATTTACAATTAAAATAATGTCCATATTTCATTCTTTTATGAGCGTACAAATTATTAATTATATGGTATTATGATAATTTCAGTTTTATTTAAATTTTACATATTTATTTTACTAAACGACCAATGTTCTCCAACATACCTATATAGAATAAATTAAAGCAAATTCGAAAAATACATTTTTGTAACATAATAATATTGTGTGTCTTGCTACTTAAATAATTTAAATTTTCTCATTTTATTAGTCGCTAAAATAATATGAAATGAATTTTTTTAACACTTTTATGTATGATTTCAGAAAATTGATCTTATACGATGCAAGTGAAGATATTATTCTCAATGCTGCTTTTTGTTCCAAATCTTGTGCCGAGGCATGGAAACCGGGAAAAAATATTGTCCCTTGGAAATTTGTGTAAAATCTGTGTGCTGTTAATTATTAATAAAATATTTATTTTTATATCCCAATCTTTTATTTTTGTTAATAAAAAGGTTATTTTTAGCCGACACTAAAAATGGAGAGTCTATGTTTATGTATATTTTTTTTCATGTTCTTTGATATCAATTATTCACCGACTTTACAACTTATATTATTTTATCACAATACAACATACCAATTACCAAATCAGGTTCATGAATGATGATCGAATCTCAGAGAAATCATGGAAACTTTGCAACGACATCGATTTCTTCGATTTATTTAAGAGTACTGCTTAGGTGGTCACATCGAAATGTGGGGATTATCTGATGATGAATTCAGGAGATATTCGGAACAACTCCTCAATAGTTGTTATTAAATAAAAAGTGATACAGGATTGTTAGTCTTGGTAGTTCACTTTGCAATAAATATTATTTACGATAAAAAATAATTGAGTAAAAATGAATTTTAGAAAAACCGACTTCGAGATAGTACATGCATGAACACAAATAAAAATATTATTGGATACTTTGTAATTTGTACTTGTAGTTTGGGGTTGTGATATTAATTTAAAATAAAACACTTTTTATTCAGATTTGAGATTTTATTTGTCTTATAAAAAATAACCAGCCACCGTGGAAATGTTGAAAATAATTTAAAAGTGAAATAATTACTGATAGCGCACAAGCAGTATTTTTCGAACGAAATGCAAAGATAAGAGCCTAAGCACACGGCGTATTTTAAACGCGCAGACGACGCGCAGATGACGAGATTCGAACGCTACCTTGTAATCTACGCACACGGGGCGAGCAAGAAACGCGCCTCTACTGCGCGTATACGCGCATTTACAGCCGTACAGACGTGCTGTAGTCGCTCGTAGCTTCCGTGTGATTGTTGAGCGCGCGGCTCTCCTCTGCCCCTTCTCCGCCCCTTTGTACGCGCGTTTGAAGCAATACAAACGCAACAATCAGCATCTACAGCGCCGAAAACGCGCGTCGACTGTGCGTTTTTCAAATACGCCGTGTGCTATGCCTCTAAGAAGTATAACAACCGAAGGAAACGGGTACATATTAACCCATAATGGTGTTGTAATAACAAAATATTGATGTTTAAAAATTGACAATAAAAAAATATTCAAGGAATGTTAGGCCAATTGATTGTAATTATAGTTTGAATACAAATATTGATTTTTTTTTCCAATATTGAGAGCCTGTGATACATTTCTTCACACATTACAATAACAATTAATTATAGATATCCTTCTCTTTCTTATAAAAAATAATCTTGTATTAGACAGAATAAAATATTCGTCTTAATTATTTTTATTTTTTATTTGGGAATAATTTAGCAGGTAAAATACATATAAAAATCATTTAGATATGTCATTGAGTTAAATATAATACGATTATATAAAATTTGGCCATATTAAAAAATTTAAAATTATTAATTGTAAAAAGAAAAAACTTTCGTTGAAGGGAGACAAAGAAAAGTTTTTAAGTACTGATTTCTTATCGCGTGGCAATCATATATAACAATTATTTTTAACAAAGAAAAAATTATGCCTTTCTAGCTCGCCTACATTAAATAATTTATATTTAAAAATATTACCATCCTTTGTGCCTTATATTAATGGAACTCTCACTTACCGATAATTACTTACCGATAATTTTAAAAAAGAGACAAGTCCGGATAAGTCCTTTTTCACTCATCATTAACTACATTTATTATTATAATTAAATAAAAAATATATATATGACTACGTTTACACAGTAAAGTTGAATCAAAAAAGTTTTTGTATTTATAATGTGATTTATGCCTGAACTTTCGATTAGTTTTCCATTTCACTAACTATAATGTTAAATTTACTTTGTATTCAATATATAAACAGATTAGATTTTTCTTTTTTTTTGTAAAATTTTGTATGTCATCACAATGACCGAATAGCGCTTATCCGAACGAAGTCCTCTCAGCGTTCTGAGGTAAAACAGTCACGGAAAAAGCACGCCGTATAATAAAAAAATATTTATTTTTGCAAATGCCGTACACTCGGTTTGATCGGTATAAAACATATTGTTTATATAAAATGTTTATTGCTTCATATAAAAGGCGTTTTGACCGTATAAAAATATATACCGAGACGACAAGTTGCTTTAAAAATAAATGTTCTGTAGTGAGACGACGAATCTTTCGACTGTTTGACCTCGGAGACATTTTTTTTAATCTAGCAAAATGGAATATTTAGAGCCAAGCAGACTACAGATTTTTATCGCTCGATAATCGAGTCGGTAGACTGTGCAATCTAATTCGCATTTAGGCTCGCCACTGATAAGTCAACCGACTATTTAATTTTAAAACAATTATGAAGACATTTAGTCAGTTCTATTTTTTTTTCAGTTTTATAGCCAGTTGTAATTTTTTTTTTACAGTCGGTTAAGTTTAAATTATTTTTATTAAGAACACAATTTATTAGAAGACATATAACGATTATATATGAGTCGCCCGAGTTATTATTGAATTCAGCAAAATATTTCAGATACAAAATCCATAGCCTGTAAAGACGGAAGTGCGAATCAAACTAGTGCCTCTTTAGTGTACATTTGACTTTATCAAGTCAAATATAAATGATTGTTCTCTTGATTCTCATTAAACATTTTCGTAACCAAATCTTTTTTATATAAACTTTTGGTATCACAGATATTATGCATATGTTTAGTCTTTCTATATCATAAGTATGTTTAAATCCATATTGAACTAGTTAATTGTTTATAATATATACATTTAGAAGTTTCCATGATTTACCGAATCATGTTATGAGCTAGTAATACTTTTGTCTTTGTAAAATTAAAGATATGCATTTCTGTAACTCTAAAATATAAAATATTTACATTTTAATCTGCTTTTTTTTTTTCAAAATATACACTGAGTGTTTAGCGTTTTAGCTAATTTTTAAGTAGAAGTTTATAGAGAAAACAATGATAAAGTTTACTATAAAAAAATTACTAGAGCAGTATAATTAATTAAAGACATTGTTAGAAAGAAATACTTTCTTGTATAGTTGAAAAGAAGAGTTTTTTTAAGTCTTATAAAGTTATTTTATTATGCGAATAAATAATTAAAATTAAAACACAAAAAGTTAAAAAAAAATCTTTCAATTTAACAATATTTTGGCTGCATTTTTAAAAAGTTTGAATGCCTCACATCTAAAATTAAAACTCAAAATTGACAGCATAGATTTTAAACAAAATTGTTTAAGAAATGCTCTCATCGGATGGCTCCGTTCTTTCCCAAAATATACATAACAATTATATTATTTCTCAAAAGCGATACTCCATTTTGCTAGTAATTAGTTTATAATCTACTAACCTACTTCCAGAATATTCTTAACATTTCGTACTATTAGTTTCTGTCAGACTTTATATAATATGCTCATCGTATTGTGAAGATCTCTTCGGCTGGTACTTCGTAATTTGTACCGTTTATTTCGTATGGGCCATAGCATCTGTGAATAAAAGAAATCGACATTGTTATTTAAATCACAGCCATTCTCACAAAATAAAAACATTGAATTGAATTGTACTGTACTGTATCAGCCTGTAAGCAACCACTGCTGAGCGAAGGCCTCTTATCCTTATAGAAAAATCCGGTCCGGGTGTATGTTCCCCACCGTGCCTCGGAGAGCACGGAAAGCCGTCGGTCCCGTTTGTTATCATAGACATCTGATAACGATCGTTATTCACGGTAGGGAAATTATCCACCAACCCGCAGTGGAGCAGCGTGGTGGATTAAGCTCCAATCCTTCTTCTACAGGTGAATGGTGAATTACTATCAATATTTAAGGAGAATACTAAGAATACTAATATTTAAGAAAAATAGGTAAATATTAATAAACTTTTAAGTAAAGTTACCCAACAATTATCTAATTATTTACGCGTCGTCTGGACACCCTAGCAGCTAGCTGCACTTTCGACACAAAACAGGTAGTTTACCTACGTCCAAACGCCGCCACGTATTAACATTGTAGCAGGATAAACAAGCATGATCCAGTCCCCCTTAATAGTTTAATCCTGGCTTAGGATAAGCAAAAATACTAAGATAATTTTACTCGTTTAAGCAACAAATTGGTTGACTAGGTAAATGATGTGAACTTTGGCAATTTTTAGGTGTGAATAAGTGGCACAGTACAACACCTGTGCACGTGCCGCCGGCATGACTAGAGAAGTGTCAACGCTTCATTTATTTGAATTGAAATTTATGAAAATTTGGTCAAAAATCATGTACCTATTTTTTTTACATAATTCGAATGAGAATCATGTACTGAGTATTCTCCTTAAATATTGATAGTGACTCACCATTCACCTGTATATGGAGAGGAGGTATTCGCTCAGCAGTGGGTTGCTTTCATGCTGATACAGTACAGTATAGTACTCACAGCTCGTCGCCCGGCCCACACTCGAGCGTCGGCTATGAGCCACAAATCGTCGCGCTCGAGTAGAAAACGACGCACGGCGACTTCCACCAGCTACTAAACTGGACTACTTCCTCTTGACTCACTTGGATTATGCTGGAATATTTGAAGTAAAACTTATTTCGACGCGACTAAGAGATAACTGAATGCTTTGGACGATAACAATGCAACGGAAACGCGTTATGGTGACCGTTCGCGCCGCAACAGGCGACCGCGACAGGAGAGATAGAGACAAGAGACCACGACAAGTTATATCATTAGTCGTCACGGTTCTGTTGTCTCTGTCTTTCCTGTCGCGGTCGCGTCTCTCGGGCATAGAGGTATTATAGATATGGTCTATAATACCTCTATGGTCGCGGGCACGAACCGCCACCAATACGGCGATGACGCATTTATATAGATATCGATTTTTAAATATTTAAAGTATAATGATATCATATTTAAAATAAAGTAAAATGATAATTAAAATAATGTATTTATTATATATAATGCTCGATATAAAAAGTGTATATATATTACTATTAGAATATTGTCAATAAATACTTTTTAAAATTCTAACATGACTTATTTATTTTTAACTTAATCGTCATCTGTCACAATTTCAAAGTTTTAATTCGACCGCGTGTAAAGGTTACACACACTTATATTTTTTTATAGGAAATACTTCATAAGTAAACTTGATAGATAGAAATCTTTTTTTTTTTTCATAAGAATTGTAAAATCTCAAAACCTTTGATTTTTGAGAAAGATTTTCAAGACATTAGCCATTACGTTTCATATCAAACTGATTTTTTTTAATAGGATAATGTTTTTGTCCATCTGTGGGACATAGAGGATGTTACTGTAAGCAACATAATTAACATTTCCAATGAAAAACCTTACCTCATATCGTTGAATAAAAACCATCGTATTTCGTCCTTTTTATCCGGTATTCGAACATACGAAACTAAATTTTTAGGGTTGTCCTCGACACAGACCACTACCGCTGTTAAATTGTATTCCTGCTCCGATCTCGTAGTTACTGGTTTCTTCTTATGCTTACTAATATCTGGTCGTATTTCTATCGGTGAATCAGTCTAAAAAAGATAATGTCTTTGAATCGAATATTCGTGAATTTGTGTAATAATATTATTTGAATAATCCATTCAATGATTCGAAGTGGTTGTCGCTATTAGTTGTCAAATAATGACAGAAACAGTGAAACAGATAAATCACTTTATAGTTTTATAGTCAATATTCAGAATATAGGGTGTCAATATTAGTATGTCAAAAAAAAAAACGGAAAAAAAAAATTAAGATTATGAAAAAATATTATGCAAGATAATGAAAAAATAAGAACATAACAGTATGCGATACCGATAGAACTTTTACTTTTTCTAAAAAAAAAGTTGCAATAGTTTTCAACAGTTAACTTCAGGTCTCTTTGCTTTCTTTTTGTCTAATTGAAGAAAAAAAAAAAACCTATTATTAAAGAAATTATTTGATTAATGTTGATCAATGTTATAAACTAACCTTTTCATTTATAATAACCTCTCCATCGGATTGCAATCGAATATGTAATTGATGAGGCAACACACAATTGCTTTCCTGCGATGAATTCTTCAGCGAATTACATTGTGACGTTGATGCTGGTCTATAAACGAAATATAAGTTTTTACATACGCTGAGTGACCTTGACCTAAATCTTTTTAAAGTTTTTTATCTCTGTTCTTTGTTACTAATTTATGAAATACGAAAAGGATTCTTTTTGAAATCAAGCAATCTAGTGTTAGAGTTTAATTAAATAAGCAGAATATAATACCGTATAATAAATAAAACTCACCTTTCTGGATGTTTAAACCGACAACCGGGTCGTGCACAATGTAAACCATAACGACAAGGTTTACTCGTTCCAGGTCTTTTTGAAACTTCCAACTAAAACAAGATAGGCTAATATGTGTTACTACAATTGTCCGGAGGTTTATATAACTTAAGATTCACCATTTTTGGTGGAGTATGTCTGAAGTTTATTCACTTGTATATGATGAATTTTCTTTTTTTTGTTCAATTTTTTTTTTAAAATTTATTTTAAATATATTAATTTAAAATCCTTTCAAATGTTTTATAAATTGTCACTAGTCTGTGCTCAGAATCAATTCATGCAAAGGTATTATATTTGTCTATTGGACTTACTACACTTAATCAATCTTGTACACTTATTTGAATTTTGAATTTGAATAGACTTTTTAGTTAAATCCGATTATGTCTTGAATTGAAAATATTAATAATTTTCATCATTACCAAGTTTTCAGAAAAAAAAATTGTACATAATAATTTAAGTATATTCAAATTAATTAGATTGAAGAAATGTTTTAAATTTGATATGTTTTTACCACTTCTTTTTGTACACCCTTCGCCCAGTAAGCTTTCTCCTGCGCTGTTACACCACCGCAATTGATGGCCAAGATTGGTGGCAACCTGAAAAAGCATGAAACATTTGACATCGATGAATTAATAAAAACTTGTTTTTATCTACTTCTGCTCAGAAAATATAACAATGATTTGGAAAACCAATAGCCCATGACATGAACAAGGATTATTGTTTATCATAAAAATTAACAGATTTCCTATACACAACTCTTATGTACATAGTTATAAAAACTAAGATATCATTGAGTCCAGTTTCATTCTAATCCAGAATAGCACGCCATGTGTTTGATATTTTGTCGACTTTTTGTATCATGTAAAAATCCAATTAAAAAGCAGGCAGACCATTTGATGTAGTCTTACGAGTGTTTCCAGTAGTAGGGAAGCCAAGAGCGTGTCTAATACGCATGCGTACTCAACGCTGCCCGCTCGTCGCCCCCCTTGCAGCTCCGCAAACCACGTCACGTGTCGGTCACGTGTCGGTCACGTGACGGTCACGTGTCGGTCACGCGGCTACGCACCTCAGGATCCGGCCGCGCTGCGTGGTGGGCGTGAAGCGGGCGCAGCGCTCGCACCAGGCGGGCGTGGCGCGGCGCGCGGCCAGCGACGCGCGCACCAGCTCCACGAACCCGCGCGCGCCCTCCGCGTACTGCAGCGCGCACGCCAGCGCCGCCGACTCGCGCTCCTCCTGTGATCGCGCGCTACTCGTACACATGTACATATACACACGTACATATATGTACACACATCCACAGAAAATAGCGACTAAGGACGTGGCTTAGTCATGTAAGACTAGTTCGAACTAGGGGTGTGCGATAATTATTATCGATAATTCGTAACTACTCGATAATTTTTCATTCGATAATTTTCAATAATTATCGATAAGTTTTCATTCGATAATTATCGATAATTTTGTGCGATCCGATAATTATCGATAATTTTGTGTCATTCGATAATTTTTGGATCCGATAAGTATTGATAATAGTGATTCGATAATGATGGGAGGGCGGATTAGCTTTTTTTAGGTATTCGGATAGGGTACTGAGGGTTTTATCGATATTGGACCAAGGATTACCTTTTTTTTTAGGTATTCGGATACGGCCATGGTGTATACGTCGCAAGTGAAGGGCGGATGACCTTTTTTTTTCGTCGTCCGAAAATTTTACCGATAATTATCGATAATTGAGTAATAATTATCGATAATTTAATAATTATATATATTATATTTGTATTTGATAATTATCGATAACTATCGTCAACTATCGATAATTTTTATCCGATAATTATCGATAACTATCGCCAACTATCGATAACTTTTGATCCGATAATTATCGATAACTGTTCATACGATATTTATCGATAACTATCGATAACACAATTCGATAATTATCGATAATAAAATTATCGATATTTTTTTCCGATGAACATCCCTAGTTCGAACTATGATGAACTAACTGAACTGAATCGGCCTGTAAACGTCTCACTGCTGGGTAAAGGCCTTTCCTCCATATAGGAGAAGGGTTGGAGCTTAATCCATCACGCTGATACACTGCGGGTTGGCAGATAATTTTCCTACCATGATCCCTTTTTTATTTCATTTATTCGATTGTTACATAGACATGCGTTTTTACTCAGCAAATTTAAAAAATAAGTCCTTAAAAACTAGACTTAGTATCTCTAGTCTCTGAGACAAGAGTCCAAACTGACCGCTTATATTCTAATATATATATATACTTTTCTTTAATGCTACATACTTTTGTACAGTCTCTATATCTACACGCATTTGCTAAATCTAGTTGTATTTCCTACTCTATAATTTCACACCCACCACAAATGTTTAGCTATTACTCTTTGTGTGTTTTACCGGTTTGTCTTAATCAGCACCAGTCCCCAGCTGAGCGAGCACATCCTCAATGTCGGCTATGTTTCTATGATGAATTGCCATATTGAGGGTGTGCTCGAGAATTTCTTTTGTAGTGGCCTCCGCCGCCCTCGCCACGAATCGGCCGATTGCGTCATCCCTGTCGTCGGTCTTTGTGTGCCTACTCACCGCGACCACCGCATGCGAGAAGCTGTTGTGTATCCGCAGCCTCTTAGCCCTCGTTTCGACGACAATGACCTCCTCGCTCGTCTGACCTTGCGCCTCGTGAATGGTCATGACGCTCGACCCTTCTCCGGTACCACATCCCCGGCCTATTAACTCTCTTCTTTTTCTCTTCTTGTGTGAAGAACAGGTATAGGGTCCGGTTCTGTTTTTCGGGTATTCGAGCGCCAGTGAGCCTCTCCGCACGCAGGGAGTGGACGATGGGGTTCGACCTATAGACGCTGTCGTAAACCTCGCTGATGGCAAGAGCGACATCCTTGGGATTCCGATGCGTGCATGACAACTCACATGATATATTTACCGTCAGATTAGGCCTGCTGTATCGCACCTCGAACAAGTTTTCCTTGTCGATGTACGGCAGCTGATTAATGTCTCCGACGAGGATGATCTCTTGCTTCCGATAGTCGGGCGGCCATGACTATAGCACCAAAGTGGTTCATGAGGGCCTCATCCACCGTTAAACGGCTTATTTTTGTGCCCTCACGAAAACCATTTACCAGTATGGAGGCCATGTGCGCACCTTGAACTTGACTTTGTTGCTATAATGGTGCGTCAGCTTCTGCTTGAGATCATTGGCCGCCTCGACTGTGGTCGTAACTACGACCTCGTTGTCCCCGTCAAAGTTTCTGACTATGTTAGTCGCCTTGCCGCATCCAGGAACCCCATTTATCCATTTCAGTGCTGGCAATTCCCAGGCCCGGAAACGGCCTCCAAAAACGACTTCCGGATCTCCCGTAATGGTTTTTGCCATCTCGAGTATCCAGTCGCCTAGCATGACTCTCGTGGACCTGGCCACTACCGCCACTGGATCCCCTTTAGGTGTATGGAAGGCTTGAGGTTCTTCGTTCTAGCCCTCGGCGTCGACCGCGCCGACGAAGCCGACTGTGGTATTATAAGCAGCCATATACCTTCCCGACATGATTCCCTTGAGTATTTCGCGGGTGTCGTTATTGTAAATGGCTGCTTCGGCCTCTTCAAGTTCCACTCCCAGCAAGTTTTCGTGGCCATACTGGAAGCTCTGCATGATTTTCTTGCAGATGGCTAGGCTTACATTGTGGTTTGCCTTTGTGATGGCCAGGAACTCGATATACGCATTTTCCGCATGTTGTTGAGGCGTAGACGCTGGTCGTAGCTTTGGTGGTGTAACTTGCCCCATGTCAGCTCTTGTCAGAGTGGCCGGTGGCGTTCGTGGGTACCTCGGACTTTTCTCTTGATACCAACGACCTTGGGGCAAGGTGGGGCAGTCGTTTTCCTAGTTTAGGGGAGGTTGTCGCTTGGATAATTTTCGCTATCGCCATCAGACGGGGCTTTGATTTAAATGTTGTGTCGTATAGGGTGGGCGACACTGATTCCGCTTTTTGGGCCTCGGTCTTTTTCTGTAGGCGCTCCGAACCACTGAGTACAGTCCAAAGCCTCCAGAGCTCTCCAAGAGCCAGCCATGCAGGGGGTGAAGATGTTTTGGACTGGGGTTTTAGGTATCCCAGATCCTCCCACCTATCTTCGTAAACGATGACCTCGTGAGTTTTCGAGACCATTAGGCAACCGTATCTATCAAATACGTTGCCTTTTTCATAGCCGACTCTCATAGAGTCCACACTTATACTTCCGGGGTCGCCCCGGGAATTTCACCCTGCCGCTGCAGCCACGAGCTTTCCTGCACAAAAGCAGACTCTTCTCCCTACTCAAACAGAGCGATCACCTTGTTTTGCAACCGCACCGTCCGGTAGATCGAGTCATTATCCAATTTCTGCGTAAGCGCGTCGATCTTAATGCGCTTAAAGCTCGTTTTTTATGTGCTGTCTTTTATCAGCAGAGCGAACCCCGGCGAGACCACCAGCCAATCCCGCCCTTCGGAGCAACAGAAACTTATTCCGATCCTCCGCTTCATTATATACCCTAAGAATATTTAAAAATTAACAAGTAAAGATATATAAAATTACAAACCTCTTTGTTGCACTTCATACATTTGTTAACTTGCTGTCGACCGATAGCGAATAGTTGTGATATCTCAGATTCCTCGTTATCAGCTTGCTGGTTATTTGTTTCGACAATATCATTTTGTACGTGATTTGTTACGGCCGTGCCTGAAAATATAACATAATATATACATAAATATAAAATAAACAAAGTTTGCCAATGTGATTGGTCAGCTCTACAGAATAGCTTGACCGATTTGGCTGATTTTGGTTTGATTCGTAGTTGTCGCGACAAACTTTATGAAAATGAAAATAAAATAAAAAAATTGAAAATTTTACCGAAATAGTATTTTGTGTCACAAGGGACGAAAGTACCTACTACATTCTGTCCCGCATGTGAAATTGCAAATTTGCAAATTGCCAAACATGCGGGAAAGGATGTAGTACTTTCGTCCCATGTTGCACATACATTTTTTTGCTACCTAGGCCGAAAGTTCAGGTTTTGTCCCTGTGAAGCGGGGGAAAAAAGTGTCACTTTTTTCCTACTTGGGCCGAAAGTTCGATTTTTGTCCCTGTAAAGCGGGGAAAAAAGTGTCACTTTCGACGGAGGTAAGAAAAAAATGTTGGTAATTGTGATGGATGATATTTTTGTTTAAAAATCGCGAGAAAAAAAATAGATAATAAAAGTATGCGACGTTTAACAGTTTTAACAGCTAACGTAACTTGAACGGAAATGTTTTAACAACAACAATAAAAGGAAGGTTTAGTTTGTTTGTCGCTGAACCCTCTTTTCACTTTCTCTAATAGTAAATTTAATAATAAAGTCGTTAACTAAGTAGTAAGCTAGTAATGATGTATATATAAAACTTTTTTCTATATCGAGAAGACGATTTGAATTAGATCGTATTGTTAGTCGAGATAAATAGTACATAAAAAAACGTGAGTCGAAAGCTAAGTAGGGCGAGTAAAACGCGATGATTGCGTATACAGATTTATGTACAACGTACGACCGTCGGTTCCATATAAAGTATATATTTTATTCACTGGACTATAGCAATATAGCAACAAAGAAAGTTGACGCCACACAAAACAATAACCTCGGTGGGTTCTAATAAGAAACCAAATAAAATTCCACCTACCCTCATCATGGTTATTCCGCCATTGTTCCTCGTCCAACTCATCCTCATACTCCGAAGGACCCAGGAATTCAAGGTCATTATTATATTGATACTCGTATTGTCCGTTCATTTGTCTTGTATTATTGATTCTAGTTTTGGGAGTACTCGTCTTTTGTGCTAGATACGCCATTTCCTTTTCCTTTTTACGTGTTTCGAGTATTTCGTAGTGTATTTGATGGAGGATGAAGCGGTTCCAACTCTGGAATGAACGTTTATAATAACTCATTTTTCATGAAATTTTAAAGACCAAGCTAAATTTAATTATTAACGATTACCTAATATTATAAATATTCAGACCAATATTGATAGGTTGAGAGTAAGCTCGACCGAATTTCGAGTTCCTATGGTGTTCTAAAGTTAATTTATGTATTATAATAAATTTATGAAAATGTCTTAAATAGTCCTATACCAAATTAAAATTTTTAAATTAAAATTGTTACCTTTTCTATTCTTGTGATTTTTCGTAAACGATTTTTACAAAATAAATCATAATTGCTTCAATTGTAATTCATCTTGAAATTGTACAAAATGAATTAATTTAATTTGATAATTTATTATAAAAGTTATCTATCACAACGAGCTCCAGCCGGCTTTTTAGTTATTGATACAGTGACGTAAATTACTTTTTCTTCTGTCATATACAGATTATAAGCAGAGACCAGGATGGTAGAAAGGCGGTTACAGGATATCTCTTATACATCAGAATTATCTCAGATCCATATTTTTACCAGTTACATTACCCATACCTGTAAGAATGTTCTCAAGGTAGATTTGCTGGTCACGCGCCTAGTAGTATAATACTGGATCCATAATTATGACTTATTAGTATATAACTATACTTGTAAGTGTAACTTAAAAGTAACTGTAACTTATAAGTGTAACTTTCTTCCTATGCTCTTTTGTTAAAATCCTGGATGGAACGCACGCTTCCGTCGCCCTACCCGGGAAAAAATTATCAAGCCTGAACATGCATGAAAAGTGATTGGGCCTGAACAGGCCTGATCATTTTTTCCCAGGTAATGAGTGTGTCACCCCCCCCCTCCACTTTCTTTTATTTAATTATGATTTTAGCGTCCAACCTAAATCAGTAGCCCTTACCTGCACGGGCGTGCCCAGGTCGACCTATCTATCACTGAACTCATGCAGTATGAATCTCAGCGAAGTTGTACGAGTATCGAGTATTATACCGGACGCGCACACGTACACGCAACTCGCACACGTACACGGACACGCTCACGCTCACGCACATGTACGTGCTCACGCACACGCACACGCACACGTACACGCACACGCACGCACCTGTATGAGCGCGCCGAGGTCGAGCTGGCGCTCGCCGCGCTCGGGCAGGATGAGGCCGAGCGCGGCGGCCTCGGGCACGGTGCGGAAGGCGCGCAGGAAGTTGCTCGCGGCGCACGCCGAGCCGCCCGACCGGTCCAGCGTGCGGAACAGGAAGCCTGCCGATTGGGGACGGGTATAGTCATTTATTACGGCGGCCACTTCGAGCACATGAGTAAAGAAACGGAATAGAGACAAAGCTTCATACGAGCGCGCCACGATACGTACATTAATACGAGCTCGAGGCGCGCGTGTGCGTGAGCACTCGCGCTCCGTCACGTGTGGAGAGATACCGGCTTGTAGTTCGGCGAGTGCTCAAACTCAGGAGCTGCGGTACACGTCGCGCGTCGTGTTTTCATTTAATGACAATTTAATAATTTAAATAATGTTTTAATGTAGTTTTAATAGTATTTTAGTATAAAAGTGTAAATATGGTTTACTGTACAGTGTGTATGAAGAATTAATAGAAAGAATAAAAACATATAATTGTTTATCTATTCTAAATTTTATCCTCCCGTGGCAACCCTACCAAAATAGGTATAAATTATGCTCGAAAAATTTGTCTGTTTCGTTTCTTTACTCATATGGTTCAAGTAACAAAGCGCGAGAGGGTCGGACAATTCGCAAGTGATTTACGACATCGCCCGGGCAGCGGAGCGGATATATTATGTTTATACTGACTGATATATAATTATATTCTGTTTCAATACGATGCATTTATTGTTGCTTATTATTAGTACGACGACGATCGTGATATTTGGCGATTGCCTGGAGTTTTGAATGTTTGACATTGTTACGTCAGTAAAAATATACCGATATGATATACCAGCTTTGAGTGGATTAAACATATTTTTAAAAGATTATGATATTTTTTATAAATGGTATATGTAGGTTATTTACATAAACACCATTAACAATTTATTGTCACTTGTCAACATATATTTTTTATATTTCTTTACCAATATTAAAAACTTACCCAATTCGCAACTAAGGCAAAATTCTTTTGCGCAAGTGTGCGCCAACAGCGTAGCCTTTAATGGTGGAATGTAGTATAGTACCTGCATATTAAATTTACCTAGTTTACAATGTGAAATAATTAAAATTGCAAGTATAATTATTTACTAACTTTAGGACAGAAAGTACATTTACATATATAGTTTTGTATCGGGACTATTTTTGGACTATTTATTTCCACAAATCATTTAAACAAAAAAAAAAAAACTCGATCCTATAGGAACAACAGCATATAAAGCCTAAGTATGTTGTTTAGTTTTTAGCCTATCTACTCTTAAACGAATTTCAGCGATAAATCCTGTGTAGACTGGAGTTTTAGGAAGATCCTAGACTATTGTATTAAAACACAGTTTGGGATAAAAAAATCGCCAAAATTGCGTCACGAAATATTTGGACGCCCTCTATTACACGCCATTTATATATAAATAGGTACCTGTAACATTGCATTGCAGTACGAGTTGGGAACGGTCGCCTCTAGACCAGGCAAACCTGTCCTATTTATAACTACCTCATCTTCACTTGGCACTAGTTTATTAAAACGCATTTCAGACTGAAAAAAAAAAACAATTATATGTCTCTCTTCGTTATTTTATTTAAAAATTATAGTATTTTCTGTCCAATATGAAAAATACCTACTTTCATATAATGTCTAGGGATCGGCTGTACATTTATATTGGTGTCGTTTTTCTTTAATTCATCCAAATTGTCTTCAACATATGGCATCTGTAAAAAATAATTTTATACAAAAGTTTATGGGCAAAATAAATACAGTTATAATACTAAGAAAGTTGAACCCGAGTTAATTACGAAATAATTTCATCGGTGGTTCATCGATAAACTAAAAGTTAGAATAATATATATACCACTCATTAAGTATCAAATGAAGTTTATATCGAGTATAATGATATAATAAAAGGATTATTATATGGCAAGAATTTTTTTAAATCTGCTTACGTCTCTCGTGGTAAAAACTGTGTATTAAGTACCTCATTTCGTCTATGAGTCTTTGGATTTGGAGCGTAACCGATTGGACCCTGCATCTTCATAGTTTTTAAGACTTCAGGATCAATTGGCTTTGGTTTCCTGAAAATGTGACAGTGGAAGATTACCACACATAAAATTACTCTCAATCACGGTGTCTACTAAAATTTTTCAAATATACTCCAGATTCTATTCCATACATAAAAAAAAGACACATTAAATTGGAACATTAATGTGAATTAATGTGTGAATAAATTACTAATATAATTCTTAGTAACAAAAATTTAAGGTCTTTGTTCCAGCTCACAGTAGCCTCTAGGTGTATGACTGAGGAGTACCAGAAATCATAAACTTTTTTCAATCAATGCACTTAAAACATTTACAAAGTTAGTTCGAAGTAAGCTTATCCTAAACTAAAATATTTCTTTTTACGATAAACTTGTTAATATCTTCTTTCCGAACTGGTGGTAGACTCATGACGTTCAGTGAATAATGAAGAATGTTAATAGGTATGCTAAATCGCTTGAAATTTTGTCTCAGTAAAGCCTGTGTGTAAACAAATACACTAGTTTTTGTTGTAGTCAAAAATACCTAGTAGTTTTGATTTTATAGGCGTACAAAGTTTCGAAAAATATCGAGTCCCGCTACCAGTCACGTGACCGCTTGTGACGTCATGTCACAACGCACCGCGGCCCGCTTAGTATCAAGTCGCCAGCAAAGATTTAAATCGATTAATAAAGATATAAACGATTTAAATCTTTGGTCGCCAGCGGTTATAGTAATAGCTTGGGCAGTATTTATAGTCTAATAATAGTAAATATTATTCGATTAATAAAATGGATGAAGGATTCGAAAAAGGGCAATCTGATAATCTTTTTTTTTTTTACGCAGGGGAATCCATTACGGATGATATCCAGGATGCCCGGGTCGGCAGTCCTAGACCTATGTCGGACTCGGCACTTTGGGAGTGCAATACCGTACTAAACCCCTGCGGGAGCCTTCAGCCGCTTTAATTGGAGGGTCCCGGATCTGCAGGCAACAGGATGGCCTTGGCGAAAAGGCCAGACTTCTCCTCCATGGGGACTGTCCGGCTAACCTCTGAACAGTCCCGACGACGCCGTGTCTAGCAGGACCGGGTTCCCATCCCGGCCCGACACGGGCACAAGGGCGTTACAGGAGGCGCATTAAGTAGCGCCTCCTACGCACCCCCATTCGTCGCCCGCGGATGGAGGCCACGTCGGCGGCCTCCTCTCTCATCCGCTCGTCGGCCTCCTTCTGGGACATTACTGTCTCGCAGAAGGAGACCATCGCCTTCCAGGACTCGTCGTCGCCGAGCATCGCGATGATAATGCTCGGAAGCGACAAGTCCCCTCCGAGGACCGACGTCAGACTCTGACGCAGCGCCGCCCATCTCGGGCACACCTCGAGGGTGTGCTGGGCGGAGTCCACCGCCGCGCCACAATCGTGACATTCAGTCGTCGGCTCCCTCTGGGCCGTCCGGCACAGGTAGTCACCAAAGCAACCGTGCCCGGTGAGAACCTGCGTCAGACGGAAGGTGAGGGGCTTGCGTTTTCGACGCATCCACCGCCCAAGGACCGGGCGAATGGCAGCCGTTACGCGTGTGCCGTAGGGCTGCCCCGCCAGGTCCTCCCCTCACCTCCGCATAAGCGCTTCCTGCCCCATCCGACGCACCCGCAGGATCCCGTCCAACGTAGGGTTCTCACCAAGAGCCCTCCTACCCGAGACGTATGAGTAGGTCTCGGCAAGAACCTCCGCCACGAGCTCCCACGGGGGGTCGCCGGCTAGAGCAGTAGCTGCAGCCCACGATACCGTACGGTACCCCCGAATGCAATCTGATAATCTACTTAAAATAGATGGATTAATGGTTGCGCATTATTTATCAACAAATAGTGATTTCGTTACCGCCGAAATGCGAGGAATAAAAATGCAAAGGTAAGTAAACTTTCCTTACTTCCTTACTTATGCTAATACTAGTACTGCTTAATAGTTTATCTGTTCTAAATTGTTTTATCAAATCAAAATACCCAACTAATGTCGTAATGGAAGAATGCAACTCAAATAGTAGTAGTACCTACCTACCATTAAATTTTTACGTATGTATATATAGGTAGGTACCGCTCTTTTTAGTAAATTTAAATGAATACATACATTGATTTATTGCAAACTAGTTTCCGCCAGCGGCTTCGCCCCCGTTTCCCTCGGAAACTGTACATTTTCCTAGGATTAAAAGTAGCCTATGTATGTGTTATTCCAGAGTTCGTCCAGAGCCGTTCAGTAGTTTTTGCGTGAATGATAACAAACACACACACACACACTCACAAACTTTCGCATTTATAATATTAGTAGGAAGTAGGATACGTACTTAGGATAAAGATGTAGTGGGTTGAACGCTACAGATGTACTAAACTTTTTTTTTTGTATTTTTTTACTAACAAAATACGTAAGGCCATTTAATTTAATTTAATTTTTATTGCAAATGTAGATGTTTGAACAGATGTACTAAACCCTTTTTTATTTAACTTATTTATTTACTTATATACTTATTAATTAAACTTATTTCAGATCGGCAAGAGACAGCTATGGCGATGATGCTATTGGTTATATTCAAGTAAAAAGACTAGGTGATGTATGTACGGTTAAATGTAGAATCACGCCAGAACACCGCGTACGTACCATACCTTATCATTGCAGTTTAGAATGCAATGAAAAGGATCAAGAAGTTTTAAATGTAACCTGCGAAGATTGTGTTGCCAGCAGAGGTGGCTGTAAACATACTATAGCATTTTTACGTTCTTTGGAATTATAAAAAACAACTTTTCCGGCGAATTGGTAGTTGTATTTTTACATTTAGGCACAACACATGATTTCCTAGTATTTGGAATGGACATTTTTAATATAATTTCGACGGCACGGGCGCGCAACCCCAAGCGGACTGAGTGAGCCAGACAGAGCGTGTTGTGCAATGACGTCACAACTCACCGGCAGCCCGCGTCGTGCGGTTACAACTTGTTTTACTTCTAAATCGGAAACTAATTGACGTATCGAAGTAATTCTTTCACTAGTATTTTTTATTTTTGATAGAGAATATGGAGTGCTAATAAACAAAACAAGTTAACATTCTTCATTCTAATAATTTTATGCTGAATAAAATATTTTGACTTTGACTTTGACTTTGAATTCCTAGAAATATTTACATTGAAGTCACATTTCAGTGATAAATTTTTTTTTTTGACGTGATAACATCTTGTAAATCGAAGAATGCTGGCTACACGCACGAAAAAGCATGACTAATTGTAACGTTCCGCGAGCGAGAGCTCTAAACAAGCGATAGAGAGGCACGATCGGTCTATGCGTTTGGCTTGTGACGCATATATCTCTCTTCCACTCCATCGGCCGATGCGTCAGAGTAGAAGAGAAAAAAAAATGTTTGAATTACCAAGTGCAAATAAATGTTAATTTATCGAAAAAATTGTAATTTTCAATTAACTTCTACTTTGTATTATACAAATAATGATAATAATTCAATTCATAAAAGTAGGTATGCAATTTTTCGTCGGGGCGTCACGGTTATATGCGCGAGCGATCCTGTGGAGTCCCACTACGACGATGAGGGCACCGCTGTGTTTTAGGGGGTATTCTGACCTCGCAGTCAGCGAGTCCCACATACCCGTCGCCTGCGGGTGGCGGGATGCGTAAACGCATTTCACAGCATCAAAAAAAAGAAGGTATGCAATTTTTCATCAATGTTTTCTTATGACGTTATCATGTAAAATTATCGTCCGTAAACCGACTATACAGACAACCAATTTTTTTTAGTATATCTGATAGTAGTTGTTGAAAATTAATACAGTTTAAATGTCTTGGTACAGTCTCCCCCATCATAGGGAGGTCGAAAAAAAATGTCTTGGTATAAATTAAACACAAGCTTACCTGTACATTTTCTTAAAGAAATCAGGCGCTAACTCGTTAAACCATCTCGTACCGGACGCAAGGGGAGGTAAAGGTACAGATGAGAATTGGAATGTTGTGTCGCTAAAACTGACAGCTGGAAGTTCTGGTACTGGGTCTGCAAATTCAGTTGCCCTAAAAGTATAAATTTTAATTTTTTGAGGAATTTTTATTCCTTACTCTTACGTTTTGGAATAATTGGGCTATAATATACCAAGTTTGGATACAATTCTAAATAGGTTTTACATATTGCGATAGTTGTTTTTAGTTCCATTTAAAATTTTGGAATTAAGTATCGATAAAACTAGATAAGTTAGTGGTGCTAGTACTGGAATTGCAAGTTTCGTTGCCTTTAATATCTCTCTATAGATTTTTCTTCTTAAATTTTCGCCTTGAAAACTTGGACTGAAAGACTGTAATGGTGCGAGTCGTCGCCTAAACGCCTGCGGTCGCGGGTTCGATTTCCACTCGGGGCTTTGGCTTCATACAAATTTTCTTTTCGATTTGGAGTCTTTATGGGACTCCTCCTACATGCCTCGGAGGGTTCGTAAAGCCATCGGTCATGGTTGTTAACATAGACACCTGATTTTTTTATATACTTCTTATAGTAGGAATATTATCCGCCAACCCACAGTGGAGCAGAGTGGTGGATTAAATTCCAATACTTCCTATATGGAGATGAGGCCTTTACCCAGCTGTGGAACGTTTACAGGCTGAATCAATTCAGTCAAGTTCAATGTGCAGTACTTTTTTTAGATTGATAATTAAATATTAGTAAAATATTACTAATTATACCTAGAAAAATTATTAAAATGTGGTTCATGATTATGCTGAGCTGAGAATAAATGAAGATGTCCTGACTGATCACCAAACACGAGAGCTTGACTAGTGGAAGATACGTCCATGACACTACATTGAGAATTTTGGGTGTCAACCTGAAAAATTAAGTAATATTTACCAAAAATTTAAAAAAAAAATTTTCTATGTAATTCATTATCATATTTATAGTCTTTTGGAAATAATGTGCGATGTATGTTGACCCACGTTGAGTCTTGATACTATAAAGACTGGTCTACATTTATGATGCTCATATCTTAAGAATTTCATCGTCATATTTTATAGTTATAGGCTTATTTACCTTCCCTAATAAACAAGCTGTCGCGACTTTTTTTTTTATTGCAGGACGATTTACTATTCTAATATTAGCATCTTTAAATCAAAACATATAGTCTAGGTTTGAGGAATATTATATCATGTTAGGGTTGACCCGTGCTTTGTATGAAATGGTCAATCATCTACAGCAGAGTTCCCCAAACTTTTTTGTGTCGTAGACCCCTTGCCATGTTTTTCCTTGTTGGGTAGACCCCCTACTTACCTGATATTGATTTCCTGTAAATTTCTAACTGTAGTGAAATTTTGTGTTAAAAACTTAAAGTAAAAACACATGTTAGTTTATACATTTATTAATTGAATTTAAATTAAAACTACTCAAAATAAAATTTTATATCTGTTATGTAAAATATACGTAACATTAAATAAACATAAAATAAACTATAAATAAAATAACATAAGCAATAAATCAATATTTTTAGTTGACTCTCAAGTTTTTACAAGTTCAAAATGTATTGCGAATTTTCGCTGACGTAGACCCCTTGCAGGTTGTCATAGACCCCTAGGGGTCGATATAGACCACTTTGGGAATCACTGATCTACAGTATACTTTTGTCCAAGCTAATTCATATTTGACCTTGCCGTGGACACAGTGACGAAATATCGATAGTTTAGTTTTTCCGCAGGGATCAATGATTTATCTGGATCGTTTGTTAATCAACATAATAAAAGTACTCTTTATTGCACATGAAAAAAATTTGCAAGTACAGAATAAAATGTTTACAAGAGAAATGTACAAGAGGTGTCTTATTGCTAAAGCAACAATCTCTTCCACAGGCAACCTTAGGTTATTCTTGTCTATGTTGGTAAAATACAAATTTTAGCATTATAGTATACTAGCGGCCCGATCCGGCTGCGCTCAGGGTATGTATATGTACATAAACCTTCCTCATGAACCACTCTATCTATTGGTGAAAACCGTATGAAAATCCGTGCAGTTTTTGAGTTGTTTGCGAACAGACAAACAGATGCGGCGATGGACTGCTTTATAATATGTGATAATAAAAGTTCTAAAACTACATTATACGGAAATTCTAACACACATTATCTTCGGGACGCAGCTAGTTTTATTATAGAGATCTAGACTCACCTGGAAAACCGATTGATATTCAGATTCATGGGCTTCGTTAACGTGAAACAGTGTGACATGACCATCACCCGCCAAAGCAACGGCTCTACCGGAAACAGCCGGTACGAAGTGCAATAATAATGGTGGTGACACTGTAGGTATCGACCAAGCCGCTTTGCCTTTCACTCTACGAACATCCCATACTAGTACATATGGCTCTGGTACAGCAACAGTTGCCCTAGAAGTTATTAGGACAATATAATAAAAAAAAAATATAATTTATAATCAATCACGAAGCTCGGTCTTTTATTTCATAATAAAATAAAAATAACGACAAATTCTCATGGAGTTGACTATTCTGAGTATGATATTAAATCAACAAAATTTTTGATTTTGATAATATTGACAGATATATGTTTGAAATAGAAATATTTTTGTTTAAATTATTTTTGGGCATTTATAAAAGTAATACATAAAAAGAACAAAAAAATTGTAACAACAACATTATAGGTTTTTTTTTTTAAAACATTTATGTTTATATTTCTTTTAATAACACAACACAAATGCAATCACGATAATACACAACGAGTCACGGTAGAATAAATTTTGATATATTTAACATATTTGCGATAAAAAAGTAGCAGTCAAACTCTAATTTTGTCATTTATTTCACTAATGAACTAATAAACCCAATTTTCTTTATCCAATTATTATTGTAATTCGTAATTTTATTAAGGAGATAATGATCGTGGCTAATAAAATTATATTTAAATAAATAAAAAAAGGATTAACACTTGCGATTGGGTAAATCCACATGTAATCAAGTGATCGCCCTGCATGTCCAAATCAGAGAGACAGGCGGTATGTGCTCTAAACGTATGTTCCGCATTCCCGGGACTTCGTATATCTCTTAAAGACACCAAACCGTTTGCACTACCGCACGCAGCCAGCGAACCGCCTCCACTTCGTATTACCGCACAACCCTCCTCCGGTACTTTCTGGAAATAAATCCCTTATACTTAGGGTAAATATGCATTTAGGTTCCAGATCTGGCCTAGATTTTTTTTACCGATAAAGTAATTTAATCATATTTAAAAATTCCTACAAAGCTCAGTTTTACTTAAAAGTCCAGAGTTTTAGCAAAATCAAATTTAAATTATCAAATCACACATCTTTTCGTATATTATAAAACCTGTGCAGAATTTACACATTTGTTTGCTGGGATGTTAGGAATAAAAACAATCCTTTGTTTCTTAAATTTTCTTCTTATTGTTCCGAGCGCTGCCGAGAGTCGAAAGCCAAATCGGCCAAAATGCGCGGTTTATATTTACTACTTAGTGTCTACATTTAGTACATACAGTAGCGAGTTACAATTTTCCAATCACAGCGTCGGCCCCCTTAGCCAATCACAGGCATGGGGTTCTTCTTGATGACTCCTCTGTTTGAGGAGTCATACAAGGTATACGGGCCTCTGGACAATGTCCTCTCTACCCGGGCGTCTTCTCGAGCAGAGACTCCTGTTTGGTATTTTAGCGCTTATTTGACGCTTTTACCTATCCCCGCATAGAACGGGGTGGCGTGGTAAATTTTTTTAAAATGGTACTGGCATTATAACGGATAGCGCTATAATGCCAGTACCATTAGAAATTTCGAAACTTTCTCCATTTACGAAAAAGCCGGTTTACGGAGGATAATTTTACGTGATAACGTCATAAGAAAACATTGATGAAAAAAGTGTGTGTATTATAATGTACGCACGTAAGAAGAACGATGCGACGAGTTAGTAGCGCACGCCATCTGTAATTTTCACTTACAAGTTTGTAGTGTAACGTAATTATTATTGAAGCAACTAGCGACAGATGGCGGTTATGGAAATCAATGTTAATATCATACAATTTTATCTTAAATTTTTAACTTAAGATAAAATTGTAAGATCGAATACACGAGAACGACCGACGACAAACCAATTTCTGTATATAAACCAATTTATATACAGAAATGATTTGATTTGTTGATGCTGTGATTTTGTTGGTAGAACTTTCCATTTTATTGTATCTTCTGCGAGCAACTTGACCTCCGTGCAAGATATGAAATTTAGCTTCTTTATTTGATCTACATACAATCTTCTCAGTTTACCGCATCCTCTCTTTATCCCTATCTTCCATTCAAGTTATTTTGTCTTATCTAAATAACATAAATAATAGTAACTTTAAAAATAAAATTTACTTACTATCACAGTCTCAGTCATCTTGTTGATATCTAATTCTAATAGTTTGTCTTGGTGTCCACCTATAAAAAACTTGTGCGAGTTTACTTGAAATAGACACTGCATATCTAACATGTTGGGGGATCTGTCAAAAAAAAAATTGAAGTTATAATTATACATCTACAACTTTTCAAAATAAATTGATTTTTCAAATAGTAAGCTTAGCATTCAAGACAGATGCTCAGTTATAAGATTCGCCAATTTGACACTACTACTATAGCGAAAAGGAAACTAAACACTGTCTTCCTCTATAGAGACAGAATCACTTTTAATGTCATTTTACTGTAAAAATTGTGATAGATTTATTTTCCATATAAATCCAATAAACGAATAATTCTAGCAACCAGTACATAGAGTTTAGAGCCAGTTAGTCATATACTAAGAAGTCAGTCAGTCGAACATGTACGAACTATATAAGAATACAATAGAAGTCGTATAAAAATTGTTTCTAATAAATAATCTAATAAATAAAATAATAAAAGGCTAAGAATATACTTAAAAATAAATATTAGTACTTTAACAATAATAAATGAGATACTATATTATTTTAAATTTTAGAATTATTACATTTTAAATTTAAATTATATTCTGGCACGTTTAATATGTATATGTTTGTGTCTAAACTTACTTATGTGTGTGCTTGGGTATGCCCCTACGTATTTGATGTCTTAATGACGTTTTAGTGAGACAATAAATACCACTATCCAATGTCAGAATATCTCTAACTTCCTCAGACTGGTGGATTTGGAACGATGTATATTTTTGCATGTTTGGTCCATAGTAAGATGTTACATGACCCTAAAATATTACAAATTATTCACTTTGTCGGTGATTACATATTCATATAGATTTAAATTGTGTAACCATATATTATATAGCATAAACTTATTTATTCTTATACGCCTTTGTTTTTAAATAACACACAAAAATTTTAGCATGTTTATCCTGTATTCTGGTTTTGGATTTTCCAATACTATAAGAGGGAAAAAACACTATTGCTTATGACATTCTTCATTAGACAAGAAATATAATTTATCAAATCTAAAAATAATTAAAGTTTAGCTTCACTTTTTATTTTTTAGCAAGAACAATAAATAATATGAAAGAAGTTAAGTACTATAATAGGGGATCGGCCAAATTTTCAGAAAGTGTTTTAAATTAATCTTTATGGATACTTATTCCCATAAAAAATAAAACTTAATTTTTTTTATAGCCTTTTAGGTACTCAAAATCATGTTTTAATATTGTCTGTTTAAAAATCCCGCCAAAACGCCACCTTATGTCATCTGAGAGCGCGTGACGTCATCTGTGGTTATAACAAAACAACTGTATGAGCATAAGTTCGCGAGAAATTTTGTTTCGTGTAGTAGATTTTTTATTTGTTCTTATGGAACGAAAAAAATATCGTTGGTGTGCAGCACCTCAATGTACGAACACATCAAAAAGTACTCCAAATAAAATATTCATTTGTTGTGCCAAGAAAAGCAGATAAACGAAAAACATGGTTAGACTTAACAAGTAGAAAATGCAACGGAATGAATTTCACCAATTTACATTTGTGAAGATAATTTTGACGTAAATGTACAGTAATTACTACAAATAAATAGAATGAAATGTACTTAAATTAATTTGTAGTAAATATATGTTTTCTCTCTACGGTCAACTAGGTATTATTATAGATTTTTTCTTTTTGTAATTTTTTTTTTGTAACACTAAAGAATGTGATATGTGCTGACAGTATTCTACTTGTGACGACCGTTCTGGTGTAGTGGAGCGAGTAGTCGCCTCAACAACCCGCGCCGACGGTCGCGGGTTTGATTCCAGCTCGGGACAGATATTTGTATTTATACAAATGTTTGTTTCCGGTTTGGGTGTATGTGCTTGTGGTTCTCCCCACCATGCCTCGGAGAGCACGTAAAGCCGTCGGTCGCGGTTGTTATCATATACACCTGATAGCGATTGTTACTCATAGTAGGATATTATCCGCCAACACACAGTGAAGCAGCGTGGTGGATTAAGCTCCAACCCTTCGTCTATATGGAGAAGAGGCTTTCGCTCAGCAGTGGGTGGTTTGCAGGCTAGTACAGTACAGTACAGTACAATACATATATTGTGTAATGTTAGAGGTTATTTTTCAAGGAGGTAATTTTTCAAGTACATAGGGCAAATAATATATTATTATATAGTTATAATACTAATACCCAAAGTTTTCACATTTCGAAATTCAGTGTCACAAAAGTCTGAATTACTTGCAAAGAAATTGCAAATCAGAAACATATCCACTCTGGGAAGATTTCGATTGTCGGCTTTCGTAAATCCTATTTCCATTATACAAAAACTTGTGTAACACCATGTGACAGCTTTTAAATCGATTACCATATCCTAATTTATCAGTAATCTTTTAGCAACTTTTACATATAATGAGGATCCGTAACGTTTTTAGTTGAGAATGCAGATTTATAGAGCTAAGAAATCCTTAAGATACAGTGAAAAAATTTTTGTTCTACGACAAAAATTGACGAAGTTATGATCAAATTACTAGCGGAGTTCACTAACCGGCCGGCACGGTAGGCTGTGACGTCACTGTGTCCGAACCCGTTGTCAGCGATAAGGCGCGTAGGTGTTTTCATTGGTTTATTGTGTCTTTGAAACAAATTAAGTGTCCGATTTGTGTCTAATTCTCCTTTCTAACTATGTATGAATATTGTATAGTGCCGTAATGTACAAATACTTCTTTTAAAAAGCCTGAAAAACTCTTTTTATACGTGCCGAAAGACCCAAAACTACGTGAAAAATACTATGCCGTTGTGAAAATAGATGATAAAACTCCACCTTCTTCCCGGGCTACAAGACATTGTTGCGAAGATAATTTCGATGCAAGTACCTACATAACTACCTATACCTATATTATTTAGTTAATATGAATATAAGTTGGTACCTACTACAACGTGTCATGTACTTAAGTATTCACTCATTTTAAGCCTGCTGTATTAATAAAAACATACCTACTTACTTTTTCTGTGTTTTGTGGATAAACCTAAGTACTTACCTATTCGCCCGTTCCGATTTCTATATAATATTCCCAGGTCAAAACAATGACACAGGGATGTACTCGGGTAAAAAAACCAAAGAGTAAAGGCCGCGGCGCCGGCGTGATCCGAAAAGAGAAGTCCTTACGGGCCCTCTCCGCCGCCTCTTTCTGCGAGATGACGTTCTCGCAGAAGATGGCGACCACGGTCCAGGCCCTATTACCGCCAACCAAAGCTCGCGCAACGGCCGGCGGCGACAGGTCCTCTCCAATGACTGCAGCGAGATCCCGGCGCTGCTCAGCCCAGGCCGGGCACGACACGCTCGTATCTCGCGTATGTTGCGCGGAGTCCTCACAGCAGTCACTATGGTGGCAGTCCGGAGTAGTCTCCCTCCTTGCGACGACGTGCAAGTATTTGCCGAAGCAGCCATGCCCCGACAACACTTGCACGAGTTGGAAGGTGAGAACTCCATGCTGCCGCACCGTCCACTCCTCCAATATCCACTGAAGCGCCCCGATGGCCCAAAGACCAACCCGAGACATCTCCAGCCGAGCCTCCCACCGTGTGAAGGTGGTGCGGCGGGTGTCATCCCACCCTGCGGTGAATTTGATCGGCGGGGGATTAGTACTCCCCGTCCACGCCGCCGACACCCGCCGATAAACTTCGGCGAGCGCTTCCATCTCCAAGTCCCATAGGGGGATTCCGGCCAATGCGCAGGAGGCCTCAGCAACTACCGTGCGGTAGCCGCGTGTGGCCCTGACCGCCACGACCCTCTGTGGACGTCACAGACGGGATCTATTGTGGGCAGTCAGGGACTCTGCCTACACGGGGGCGCCGTACAGCGGCTTTGACCGGACCACCCCGGCGTAGAGTCGTTGGCACGCTAGACTTTTTCCGCCCATATTCGCCGACCGAGGGCGGACGCCTTGCCGACGAGCTTCGGTGCTAGTTGGCGAAAGTGCTCGTCGAAGCACCACCTTCCGTCAAGTACCAGGCCCAGATATTTCATGTGGGCTCGGATACCGATCACAGTATTGTCAACCGTATACGTAACGTAACCGTACCATTATCGAAGTACTGGCGGGTGGATCACATCGAGACCCATGGAAAAGCAGGGCCTCAAACTTGTTAAGGACCACCCTAAGCCCCAGTGCCTCGATCCTCCTGACCACCTCCGCGGTACCTGAGGTGGCCAGAGATGCCGCCTCCACGAAGGTCCCGCCCCGAGCTGTAACCAGAGTGTCATCGGCGTAACAAATCAATCACAGCCCAGGGGGGGGGGGGGCGGCCACGGAGGATTCAGTCATACCCGATGTCTCACAGGAGCGATCCGAGAACAGAACCCTGTGGGACGCCACACGACATGGACCTCCTGACAACGTCCCCTTCACGAAGAGTTCACGAAGAGGACATTGTGACCGTCAAGGTAGTCTGCCACTAGCCGCCTTAGGTAGAGGGCACTCCATGGAACCGGAGTGCCTCCGTGATGCAGCCGAATGGCAGACTATTGAATGCGTTGGCGATGTCGAGAGACACCGCCAACAGCACTCCCTTCGAGGCGACGGCCTCCGAAGCCACGATCTTCAGATGCAGAATGGCGTCGACCGACCAGCCCGAAACCCGAGCCGGACGTCGGACAGGTTAGGGCCGACCCGCGTGAGGTGCTGGACGATGCGAGCAGTGACTACCCTCTCCAACAGCTTGCGTACCTCGTTCAGCAGCACGATGGGCCTGAAGCCAACGACTGATGTCGAAGGCCTTCCCGGCTTCGGCAGTAGCACGAGATTCCCCTCCTTCCAGCTGTGAGGGAATCGTCCGGACACCAGTCTAGTGTCGAACAATACCCTGATGCGGGACTTCAGGTGGTCGAGGACCAGGACCAGCTCCACCCACTCGAGCGGGTACCCCATTCGGCCAGGGAGCGGCGCTTTTCCGCATACGGCTCGCCGTGTGTGAGTTCCAACTCCAAACCTATAGCAGAGGAAGTTTTGCAAAAAGAGAGAATTGGTGCTATAAAAGTTCACATTGAAAGAAGCATATGGAAGTTGAGAGACTTCAAAATGATCGGACCTGACGCATGTGTCGATATTTCATACATAAATTTTTTGGATAATATTGTAACAATAGCTAGTAGTTTAGTTAATTTACAGGATTGTCTATTTAGTAATCAAGTTTAAAAATAAAAATGCTTTTCTTTCTTTTATAGAGTTTTATTTCGAAATCTTGCGTAATAAAAAGCACATGTCATATTATTAATAGAAGAGTAATTTCAAATCTCAATTCGTTTCGGAAATATTGATGTTTTCCAAAAATGCGTGGACTCCTCTAAAATATCAGTACAATAGTTTTCATCATAATCTTCGAATATTTCTTCTTTGTTTCTTGCACAAAACCAGCTTCTACTTTATTAGTACGATTAGTAAATACGTTTTATATTTAAATATCAGAAAATTACACTTTATAACAACACTATATTTAAATAAATTTCAAATAAAACGACCAACCGCGTCGCCGCCGCTCCGTTGATTCGTGAACTGCGCTCGTTCGGGCACAATGACGTCACACGCACCCCCGTACACTAACTTTTAGCGGCAGGAAGGCATAATGTTTATAACTTAATATCTTCGTAAGTAATGGTCCGATTTGGATAATTCAAAAAGGAATATCATTCTTATGTCATAGAGAATAACGTGGATACATATATAGTTCTATTGAATTTGCTATACCTTTACTGATCCTCATTTCAAAAAAATTATGGAAATAACTGAGTAAACTAAGTAGGTAGTACCCGTGCAGTCAATGATTGGCCACAGATGACGTCACGCACTGTGATTGGTGTTTCAGTACAGTTTAAAAATATTGAAAATAACAAAATTTTATTTCTTCATTTATAAATATTTAAATGAACTATATTAAATTATTATTTGATAAATAATCGTAAAACAGTATATTTATTTTATCTAAGCACATTTTAGATTTTATCTGACTACTGTCCAATCCCCTATTACGTGTTTACGTCTTTTAGGATTTTCTTCAATTTAGACAAATTATTTTTTTACTCTCTTTCTCTTTCTTGCTAATAAATTATAGTACTTTCAACTATTATTATATTATTTAAAACTAGTGGCTCACCCTGGCTGCGCCCGGGGTATGTATATGTACCTAAACCTTCCTCATGAATCACTATCTATAGGTGAAAACCGCATGAAAATCCATGCAGTAGATTTTGAGTTTACCGCGAACAGACAGACAGACACACAGATGTGGCGGAGGACTTTGTTTTATAATAAGGCAAACATACTGTACATCCTTATTAAACAAATTTGAATTGAGGGTACTTTAAAATACATTTTATATCGTTTTTATTATATTGTATGTAAAAAAATATATAAAGTAGGCATTTCATAATAAAAACACAATGTCTGTGAAAGTATTTTAAGAATTATTATATAGTATTTCAAGAGTTATTAAATATTATTTATAAAAAAATCATTATTTTTATTTATAAATAAAAAATTACAATATTGTTTACAATGTAAAATATATAATAATATATGTCAAAATTTTAATCCACTTACCCCTTGATTACCCATCCATATCAATTCCTCATACTTATCAAAAACCGAGGCTGAGACACCAAATCGATCACCCCCATCAACAAGCACTGTACTTCGAACCTCATATTCAGCCTCTTGATTCCTCAGTATATATGGTTGTGAATATTTTGCTTGAAATTGATCTGTAAGCATTGATAACAAATTTGTACTATGCTAAAGCATGTTTCAGAGATATTAAATTATAGAAATCACATTAATGAAACACTATTTGCTTGTTTTTATTAATTATATAGGAGAATATATAGCATTTTTCTTAAACAGAAAAGGAGCGAATATAGCAAATATTTAGTATAATTATGATGATAATAAAAACATTTTTATCACTTAAACACAACTCGAAAATTCACGAAATAACGCACTTAATATTTTTATACGTTTATTTATGCAAACTTTAAATTATTTAGGAAAATTGACCCAAATCAAACACAACCTGTGATAAAAACAGACGAGGAAACCGTGGAAGGAGGTCCCTACGTCTTGGGATTTATGATATATATATTTTATTTTAAATGTGAAAATTTTAGTTTTGTACTTTTGAAATTAATTTAAGCACAAAAATTGTGCATATTAATTTTCCAATAATTGGTACAAAGCACTTACCATCCATAATATGTTCCGACTGTACACCGAGGTCGGAATAATGGAATTCCATGGTTTTAAGAGTAAGTATTTTTATACATTTAAATGAGAGTCATTTATATAGTATTAGTTTTAAATAAAACAGTAAAATTAAATATAGGTACATTCAGTAAAAACCAAACATGACAAACTCGCACTTGTTTTCTTGACACATCAGATCGAGGACGACCCAAAGTGGGACGACCTAGTACCTACAGATAAGACAAATAATGAAGATAATGGGTACGTTCGCGGGCCCTCTTCTAATTGATAATTCATGACTTTTATAGGATTTTTTTATCTACGCATTCCACAGGCCACATGCGCGGAAATGATACTTCTTTAATCAAAAACTGATTTTAACTGTTGAACTTTAGTAAATAATTGTTTGCTATTGTTCATAAAAGATAATAAACAAAATTATCTTCTTACATTTATTCACTACTTATTATTTTTATTAAAAACTGATAAATAAAAAACTATTGCGCATGTCCCATTTCCGTTTCGGCGCATATATATTTAGTTTATCAGCATATCAGCAGTAAGGCAGTTTTTTTGAACAAAGAAATCATACTTAATTTTTTATTAGGTTATATATAAAAAAAAAAAAATTAAACTCTTGATTTTACCTGAATAGGTGTTATAATTTATAATAATAATAAAAAATAATGAATAATATTTATGAAATAATGAAAACAAAAACTTTTTATTCACTTTTTATTTCATACAAATATTCCAAAAAGACATACTAGTCTTTTGGGTGTTCAATAAAAAAAAAGAACAATTATAATGCATAAATTATATTAATATATTAATTATCTAATAGAAAAAACTTATGTAAGATTATCTTTATCTTAGCCTTTATTTATAATTATATGTCTTTTGTTAAGCAGTGATGATTTTTATAGACATAGCTTTACTTAAATATGCATAATGTTAATTAACAGTGGTAGGTAAAAAATGTTGATAATAGCTCTTAGTAAATTCAGTCATTAAATCAGGCATTGCTTCGGGTAGTGTTGTGATGAGTCTTGCTGGGTTTCCTGAGTATCTAGCAAATGAAGGCACAACAGTTTCAGCTGGTAACACTGAATTATCTTCAATCATGCAACAGTCTTTCAGTACACATCTTCTACCCTGTAATTTGAAAATATGTTTATTTACTTTTTTTAAGCAGAAAGTATTAAAAAAAATACAAAATGAAAGACAATCTGTATGAGCTATAAATTAAAGGCTTCTGTTTGAAAATAGAATTCTAAAGTGAGGTCATAAATAAATAAATAAAATAAATAAAAGTCTCATGCTCAACGGCCCCTAGTAGGATGTGAATCTGTGTGGGGGGTCCGAAAACACACAATACACAAGCACAAGCGCCTAGACCACGACAAACATCTGTATGGCCTATACAAATATTTTTCATGTGCGGGGATCAAACCTGCGACCGCTAGCACATCAGTCAGTTGCTGTGACCGCTGCACAAACGCGTCATTATAGAAATTTCATATAGATCAAATGGAAATGAATAGGGTATATATAATATTAATTAATCAAGCAAACTTACTATGACAACATTTTTTCCAATATAAACATAGGAGCCTACAACAGCAGCATTAACTACTGTATTTTCACCCACAAAGACATGGTCACCCATTTGTAGGGGGAAAAAGGCAACTCTGAAATAATAAACAACAATTTTTTTCATTTTATTTATCTAGTAACACTCATTAAAGCAGATACTCATGGTTCGGAAGAAATTGCTACATAGATATAATACCATCTTTGTACATAAATATTAGCTTAAACTGTTTAAGTTATTTATGTAAATTTTATTTAAAGTTATGTACAATAAACTTTATCTATCAATTTATTTATCAATGTGGTAACAGTAACCAAATAGAAAATAGCATAAAAAGCTGTAGCTTTACTGCAATCTTTTTATTTCAGACTATACTATTATGTTGTAATAAAATTAATCAAATTTTTATTTATTTATTTCTTTACACCAACAGTAGTTCAACAAATATAACAATTAGACCAGCGCCGAAGCCTTCGAAAATGGTAAAAAGTAAAAGAAAATAATAGTAGGATAAAACCCATTGGAAAAAGAAATACTATTTTTTTTTTTGTTCCAAAAATTATCTACACTGGTCTAAATATAAAAGTGAACATCAGTATTTAAAAAATTACCTATTATTTTACAATTGTTTTTAAATTGCTTAGGATATAGTCAATCAGATATATCTATAACCAGAATAAAAATATTAAAGATTCACTAAACATATTTATTAGATTCATTTATATATATTAACATAAACTTACCCTTTGCTAAACTTTTTGAATGGTGGTCGTATAACCGATCCTTTACTGATGATGCAGAATCTGCCAGTCTTAACATTAGCCAGGTCTCCTCTGATTATTGCGTCACTTTGAACTATAACTTTGCCATGTAATACTATGTTTTGGGATCCACATAGCACTGTTTGCCTACTTACTTTGTTTCCTGAAGCCTGTAAAATATATAAAATAAATATTAATATAAAGAGAAAAATGTTTGTTATGTTCAACTACATAAATGTAATGAGTTTTTCATCTTATGAATTTTTGTCCCGAATAATAAATACAAAAAAGAAAAAAAAAATTATATATATATTTTTTTTAAATGAAGAATCTTATTCCTTGTATTTTAAAGAGCTTAAACATTCTTTTTTCCTTTTTTAATACTTACAGTTTCAACGTATTCAGATTTGTTATAATACGTGTCTTGTAGCTCCATTTCGTACACACACGTATAAGTATTCGATTTAGACTTAATTTCTAATCATTTACTATAATACTTATTGACGACGTATTCTTTTATTTATAAAGCAATATAGTTATTTGGTTAATTTGGTCTTTAAAAAACAGTATACAAAATGACTAATACATTGAGACGTTTTGGAATTTTGGATAGAATCAGATGTTAATATTTTAAATGCCAAACTCCAGTCATAGTATAGGTGACATTGACTTAACGTGATGTCAGATAAGACATACAGCATTTATGAGGAAGGTTATTATTTTTGTGCGAAATATATGTTTTCTATAGTTTTTTTATATATCCTTTTTGATATAAATAAATTAATAAATATTAGATTTTTTACAGTTTATCTCTAAAATAAATAATATTTGTTTATAGGCTATGTTTTTATGATTACTTGTATTATATATTATTTTACAAATATTAAATTATAGAAATAAAATAGTAACAAATTAGTCATAAAACAATTTAATATGAAATGAAAACCCATTTCTTAACCTTTTTCTTTAATAAATACAATACAAGGCTGATAAATTTGCCATCATTGTTTCATGTTTATAATAAAAATTACGACAGAATAGGCAGCATGGCCTTTGGTCTTAGCCTGTTCTAATAGGAACGATTTTTTTAAATAAAAACTTAAGGTTTGGCGCCAAAAAATTAGCTTCAAGTTCAAAAAATTAAATTTTACTGAAAATATAATAACTTCATTATTGTCACGATGGATCGTTATGTTATAAGAGAAAGACGACTAGGCGTAGGTAGGTAATTTTTATGAGGTGCTTAACTGTTTAAAATATAATGTTAGTATTATGCATAATATTTATTGACTTTATGAGAATAGCTGTTTTCAAGTATGTATTGTTAGACATGCTTTTAAAAACGAACTTAGATACACTACATACTATAAAAACAATTTAACCTTCATAAAAAATAACTTAAGAATAACATATAAAATAAAATAATAAACTATATTATGAACTATTTCCAAGAAACTTTAACAGACAAAACGAGAAGAACTTCATAGAATATTTGTATCATAAAATCAACGTTTTTCAGAGTATCCCGAGGGAAATCAAATGATTGCGTTTTCAGCAACTAGTACAGGAAATAATATTACTATGTAAGTAGCCGGGGTATTCGAGACCGCAGGACTCCAGGGGGCTTATATCTTGACATTATCTTTCATTTATCATTGTTCGTCGTTTATCATAGTTCTTAACTCGGCCTAAGCTGATAGAAATTAATAACAAAAAAATATATAGCTATATATAAATTTTAAATTTATCACTTACATAATAAAACAAAAGTTTATGAAATGAATCTCTTCCTTTCCTTCACATTAAATTTTTGGTATTTGTATAGTTAGTTACGCCTTAGAACAACAACAAAACAAAATTTACCAAAATGTATAAAAAATTGTACATAAGTCATTCTGAGCAAAACCGTAAACTTAAATATTTCCACACGAGTACCATAGTAAAACATAGATTTTTTTTAACATTATAGTAATAAAAAAATAATTTTATTAAACTACAACTTATTGATTTAAAAATATTAATATATTCGTTATTTAAAATTGAACTCTTTCAGCCCTGAACAAGTTATCTACAGAGCCTGTAATACCGATACACCAAACATTAATATGCATTTGGGTGCTCCAGGATTAGTTGCACTACAGGCGCCTAGCTATCCGTCAAATGTATGCCATTAACATAACATTATACTTTAAAATTATTCACTTTCACATACATAAATATGTGAAATGGTCTAAGAGGTTTTGATGTACAGTATTTCTGTTTATTTAATTTTTACGTCGTTTATGTTAAAAATAGTTGGTGTCAGATATAACTTAAAGATATACTTTACTAACCAAGAAAGTAATGGCTGTATCTCTTTTCAAATCTGTTATATCAGCTATGTTACTGTATGAATTCTGAAAACATCGGTTATTTTCACGTTCTCATTCAGATGATCCCGAGTGATACTTACTTATACCATATCCGATTCCAAAATTCTTTTTCCGTTATAATGCATGTCCTTTGATAAAAGTTATACACTAAAAGCAATTCGCTTCCACATTTTGAAGTGATGGAGTTATTACTTCAACAAAAAAGGGGTACAACATCACTATATATTATGAAATAAAGTCCTCCGCCGCGTCTGTCTATCTGTCTGTTCGCGATTCACTCTAAAACTACTGTACGGATTTTCATGCGGTTTTTACCAATAGATAGAGTGATTCATGGGGAAGGTTTAGGTAAATATATATACCCCGATCGCAGCCGGGTTGGGCCGCTAGTGTTAATTAAAGAATATTCTACTATTATACTAATAACTAGAATTTTATTTTACCTATAAATATAACATATTTCTTCAACTTTCATAAGAAAATAAATATGTACATATATCATTAATTTGCTGAATATTATAAGACCAGCTAAGCACAAATAGCACTTAGCATATTACTGTAAAATACTCATTATATACAAATACTTTTATAACAAAGTAGGTACTTACGGGGAGCTGGAGATCATATACCCAACTGTTCCAAAATTTTGAGTGTACCTAATGAACAAACCTCATTTTAATTAGTTCATATATTAGTCTGTAAGAGCATGAATAAAGTCGAATAAAGGGTAATGACATGCATACATTTTTCCATATTTATACTTTTAGACTGTTGCTTTAGTTATCAACAATATAACATAAAACCTCCTAGTTTTTAATCCGAGGTTAGGAGAATATGTTCTTTCATATCCAGAACTATAAAATCTTAATGAACAGAATTTACTTCTAAAAAAAATGATTATTATTTTATTATAGCCCAACTGTAAAAACTTATGTTTTTTTAAAAAGTCAAAAAATAATACGTCCTATATTAAAGAAATAATCACATCTACCTTGGTATTAAAATATTCATTCCTATTATCTCTTTTAATAAAATATCATGAATCTCATTAAGCAAAATTTTATATGTGTAGGAATCAGTAAATAAGATCCAAATCCGTACGTAGAGAATTATTAGCTACAGGTAATAAATTTTCGAATCTTTTGAAAAAAAAAAAAATTGAAATAAGTGAGAGCACGTTTTAGGTGAATCAAGCACAAGGTCAAATCTTGTCTGGAATTGATCCTCGTTATTTAGCGGCATATAATGACAACTCCGCTGGATATATTGCTACAGGTAAGTAATATGAAAATACATTTAATAATAACTTTGTTCAAACTGCTTTTCCCAAGAAAAAAAAAAAAAAAACAATCACAAAAATTCTTTCCTGTAACCGACACATTAGTCTGCTCTACAATCAATTAAAGAATAGACTTAAAATATTTTAAAAATATTTAACAATATAAACTTTTTGGGGATAATTTAATTTCCAGTTAATTTTATGGCAGAATAGTTTTGCTTCGATTTGAATGAAGGATAAATCCACAGAATATGACGCGATAGTCGTGGGGTCAATCCGGGCTGTTATCAACAAGTATCTATTTATTAGTCTTGTAATTAATAATACGTTTATCGAACGTAGACAGTGAAAGACAACATCATAAGGATTAATCGAAACATACTTTGCTTTGTATGACGACCGTTCTGGTGTAGTGGTGCGAGTAGTCGCCTCAAAACCGCGAGCCGGCGGTCGCAGGTTCGATTCCCGCTCGGGACAGATATTTGTATTTGTACAGATATTTGTTTCCGGTCTTGGTGTATGAGAAGAGACCTTCGCTCTGCAGTGGGTTGTTTAGAGGCTGATACAGTACAGTACAGTACAGTACAGTTTCTTTGTCTAACTATTTTATTTAATGGCTTACAATATGTTTTTGTCAATTAGAGTTAAATTAAATATCAATAATCCTTCTGCACCTTATTTCTTTTACTAATATGTTATTTATGCTTTATTTACTTGTTATTAACTATTATTTAAATCTTGTAAATATGTATAATACTTATTTATATTTGTAATAAAACCATTCCATATATTAAACAATGCATTATATAACAGGACAATTCAATAGAGAATATAAACCAATCGGTGTTAACGCATTCGGCAGCGATTACCAGAATCACAATTTCATCGGAGTCGAAAGGACTGAAAATAGCCGCTATGCACCACAAAGGACTCCGAACGGTTGGCATTTCGTGTTATTAAGCTTTTGAATAAGGTTTTTCTTTACGTTTTGGTGACATAGGATAGCTATTAGCGGAATGTTGGAAAAGAAAATTATTTCAACTGAAATGTTATTATACTGAAAATGTTTCAGCTTAGTCCACTAAAAACGTTAATAAAAAAAACATGTGAGCCGTCACGGGACGCCTGGCAGATGTGAAACATCGACATTATTTTGTAAAAGTAATATGCAGAAAAGAACATATTGTGATAGGAACTAAATATGTCATAATGATAAAATAAAATATTACGATTTTTTTCCAGATAACGATGACTATTTATTGAATAAACATTTATTTTCATTAAATACAAAAATTTACGAATTTATTTCAAATCGTGACTACTTAATTCGTTTAATCAGTGACTTCGAATGCGCATGGCGACGCGTCGCCACACCGCACACACTACTGCATATAGACTGTATATATATACCATCGTATAGCGTGGCGCCACGGCATGCGTCGCCACGCCAGAAATCGGTTTTACGTGCGGCTATAGATGTTTCACATCAATAAGAAGATTTTGTATACCCTGAATATACAAAATTACCAACCACAAACCATGTTATGTAAATTACTTTAAAAAAAATGTGTTGTATTATAATTAATTGCGTAGTAACAGTCTCTAAATGGTAAAGTACTAGATAAAGACCTCTCCTTCTATGAACAAGTGGGGTTAGCTAGAATTTTTACTAGGGTTTTTTAGGGTAGGGGTCCGTCCGGGTTTTTACGGATTTGTCTTAGTTTAGAAGGCGTCCAGGGAGTGTCCGGGCGGGGTTGCATTTGTAGTCCGGGTTTTGATCATAGATAAAATAATTTCGGTTTTGATTAAAACTACGCACGTAAAAACTGTCACGATGCTTTACTGTCCAAGATAATTTAAAGGTAAATACGGTAAACTGTAAATCTGTAGGTGTGAGGTATAAATATTTTAATACTCTACAAATGAACACCATTTACGGCTTTCTAAATTAGATTGATATGTTTAACTAATTATATTGTATAGCAGAATTTAAGTTTTCATACAAGTTGAGGGATTTCTATATCTTAAAAAATATTTTTCAAGCTCAAGTCGCTCACATGACTACCTTACCTTATGTTACTGCTTCTCCAATGCGTACAAATTCCAAAATATCCATCGAAAATCAACAATTTCAACGGAAACATGCTGAAGGTAAGTTCAAATAAGGTTATTGTTGCCTTACTAAGTACTATGCTAGGCGTTACTTTTTACTATTTATCTGTTGTGGTTAAAACTTCATCTTATACCTAAATCTATAGCCATATACTATTTTATTATAGTGGACCCATTTTCAGTAGCGGGGCAAGACCAAAATTTTATGTGGGCAAGGTATATTAAGTGAGGCCCTCAGATGACAAATTTGTAAATAAAAAACATAATTAAATTTTTAAAAATATAATTAATTTTAACCATCCTGTCCACAGCCTTCGAACTTTGTCCTTGAGATACTGATGGGTGAAAGCTTTGTCTTTACAACACCTGGTCAAATGTAATGAGTTCAAATTAATTAATTAATTAATTAACGAAATAAAATTAAAAAAAAATCGATGAACTCTTTTTTACAAAATAAAGTTACGTAAATAATAAAAAAATTACTTCCGATATATCTAAAATATCGCTATATTTGTTCGTTGCGTCCGAGTTACACGTATTTGACGCGCGAGGCCTCTCGCACCGCGAGTACGTGGGGGGGGGGGGGGGGGGGGGGGCACGTCGCTTACGCCTCACGCCGTCTATGCCCATTTTCATTATTAGACTGCCTAAATCAATTTATTTTAATTTAGAGGCTTTAGTTATAGTATATGTTTATGGTTAATAAGTTCTTAGAAAACGTTTATAATTATTATGGATTCTTGTTTTTTTCTTTTTTTTTTCGTTTGAATGTACTTTCACGTTTATATAGATTAGATAAATATGTTTGTTTTAACTGTGTCATTTCTCAGAAAATTAAATAAAAACTTCTACGTATGTGTTGAATTCAATTCTAATAATGATGCTTTCTAGTTAAGTTAGTAGAAACTTTCGTCCCTTATTTACTCCTTAATATGAATGTGCAAAATAGGCAGATATACCTGAAATTAATAAATAATATGAAACCTGCACACCAAAATCCATAGGCCAAACTGCATAAATGTCTAGCCTATCGTATATTTTAATTACATTCTTAAGTACTGCTTAATCTTCTTAGCTCTTTCTTTTCAAATTTCTTTCTCTTATTCTAGAACGACTAAAATGACCGAATACACAAGAATGAACCAATTTTTCTTAAAAAAAAAAGTTTACTATCATATTTCTTTCGTAGACTTTGTAGCCAAGTTAAATAAGTTGGAATTATTAAATTGAAATATTGCTATCCATACAGAGTATAAATTTCACTCACGTTGAAGTATTTTTTTAATAAATATAACTATAATTGTAGCATTATATACTAGTTATTCTTTGGTCAAAAATACTCTTTGTAATATTAAATACTAGCTAAAATAACAAGGCAAAAGGTTTATTTAAAAACCTTAAAGTTTCAAAGAACTCATTACATTTGACCACCAAGAGTTGTAGAGACAAAGTTTACGCTTTCACCCTTCAGTACCTCAAGGACAAAGTTCGAAAGGCTGTGGACAGGATGGTTAATTAAAATGAGGGTACTTCAAAAACTTCTAATAGGGTAATCATTACTATTTGAGACGTACCTATACTTATTCTTAGTGTGTAATAACATTAATCAGATTAGATTATTCAGAATTGGTCTATTTTTTTAGTAAAAATATATATTTATTTATTTATTATTATTATTTATATATTCTGAGGCGGTGGTAGCTTTAAATTAATTATATTTAATTTACTATATATGCTTTTACAAAGACAATTGAATATTGCTTTCGAAGCGTACTTAAATAATATAATTTTTATTTGATTTAATTAGCCTAAACATGACAAAATAATAATGAGAAAAGATTTAACATAATTGTAGTGAACCATAAATGCTTAAATCTGCAGACTGTGCTATTAAGTCAAATGCTTCGATTCTAAAATAACGATAATATGTAAAATTTATACGATCTTTTCTCTAGAAACTTCAAAGAAACAAACGGAAATTGATTTATTGAAGAACGAAGTACAGCATCAAGATAAAACTCGAAGGGAAAAACTTAAAGTAAGTGTATCATTGTATTTCTTCTAAGTTTTCTCTTTTGTGTTTCTTAATTGAAATTGAAATACTGCAAACAATTAATGGGTTATTTCGTTCTAGGATTCGTAGGTATTTTTGTTTTATTGGTTTTAAGCTTGTTTTATTTTCGTCGTTGATATTATAAAACATTTTTTATTATTATATATCTACGTAAAATTCTTCCGATCCCCGATCGATTATATTTTTATTTATCTAGTAACTGTATTCTTTTTAATATTAGTTATTACTGTACTAGAAGAGCATTGTTATGGATAAATATAATATCAAATCCTAAAGCCAGCGGTTCAGCGATAGATAGTTCTTATATCCTTAAGTAAAGAGAGGGCTTGGTAGAACATGTTGACACGATTCTTAAGGAAGTGATTGACTGGGGTGATAGTAGTTTAGTGATGTTTATTTCTATTATAAAGTATTTTGTACTGTTCACTGATAAAAGAGGCCTTACCGATTTTCGAAAGATATTGAACACATTGAAGAGTTCCAAATACCGTAGTAGTGAATATATTATGCTGTCGACATCATGCCAGCATCCATGTTTTTTTTCTGCCTAATTAATTTTAAAAGTTTTTGGCAAACGCACTCGAATTTATTTTTGCATTTTTAGATTGTCATTTAGCGCAAAGCTCTTTGCATAAAAAGCCTGTAAATGTTCAACTGCTGGGCCAAATCCTCTTTTACTATTATGGAGAAGGTTTATTTATCCGCCCCATCTTATTTGCCGATTGGCGAGTAATCTTAAAAATAAAAACCGATGTGTAAATATCAAATGTTCTAAGAGATATATAATTTTCATATGAACAAAGAAGAAAATTTCCTAGTTATGTACATATTATAATGAGTTTTCATATTTAAAAAAAATAAGTATATCTGTTTTGACAATTATATGGTGTTAGTAATATCACTGCGACTTCTGTATGCAAGTATGTACGTATATACGTACGTAATTACGTTACTGAGAAACTTGCTTAATATTAGTATCTTTTGTATATAAGTAGATATGATTTAAATACGACTAACATATATAATATTATGTACAATTTTAAGTTTTTAATTCATATCGTCGAGGTTAGGTGTGAATGAAACTAATTTATTTTTTAGTAACGACTGAATTTGCATATTAATAGACATTTATAATAAAATTATAACAAACAAAAATATACATTAATAAAAAATTATAATATAATTTTACGCATTAATAGGAGACAGTATACGTGTTTCTTTAAACGTATCAATATAGAAGTGACATTAATTACCAACGTGCTGCGAAATATTCATTTTAACATTAATTAAAATGTAATACCTTATTAAAAAAAAATATTGTTATTAAATTTAATAAACTAATTTGTCTTTACATAGCCCTAAGAATGTTATATCGTAAATCCCTTTTCACTTATACGAGATCTGTAATTTCCATGAAACATAATGTCGTCTAAAATAACAACCGGTTGTTAAATTTAATTAATTAAAATTAATATACCTGTCCGGACTATTCAAACTAATTAGCTGTGTAAAGTTGTATGAAAACTGCTTCAATTTACCTTTATGCGCGATAAATTAAATTAAATTAGAGCGCCTTTTATACGGAGCTAAGATCTTAATTAAATCTTTTGCCTAACGGTGTGATGGGAGGCTTTGTCGAATGTGAAAATCGCGGATTTTAATATCATAAAACGAAATCTGTTGTTAAAGTATTAATTAAAAAATATAGGAGATATTGTTATCTATGTAAATGCTTGTTACATATACAACGTCACAAGCATGAGAAAAAAATGTTTTCTAATACCTAATAACTGAAAAAAATAATAAAGAGGAAGACAAAGTATATATTTTTTACAAACATTAATGATACCACTATTATATTTTATTATATATCACATGAAAATCGCTAAGTGAATTTAAATCGAACAGCTCAACACCCAACATTAATATAAGGGATAAAATTTTATTCCGAAAAGTGGAAGGGTTAGCGGGAAAACTATATTTTTATCTATCGTTCACTGGAAGTATGTCGCGGGAGCGGATCCTCATAATAAAAATAAATGTAGCTCTTTTCTCTTTTGTCCTCTAAGAAGTAATAGTGAGTGATTTTGTCATAGTAAATAAAGATAGTTCATTGGAGGAGCAGCCGGTAAGGCGATGCAATATCCGTTCGTCGTTTTGTTTAAAAAAAAAAAAACTATTGTAGCTTCCATCGAACGATCGTTGTCGCGTTAGCGTTATTGATGATTTTATCACAATTCGATGGATTTTGCTTTGAACAGAATATTTATTAAAGAATGAATTAATGACAGTTTACTGTTTTAATTGAAAAAAAAAGTATTAATAATTATATTTAAAATCGATTGTTTGTTAGTCGAACTCGCACGTGAATGGGTACAATATGGAGAGTTACATACTTTTAAAATATAATTTAGAAAAACAAAAAGTCTAGAATCAAGATTGTTCATGACCTATATTTTTTTCTTAATTTTTTTTAAAAATATGGCTCTTGGACGGAGGGAAAGACAGATGAATATATCATTCATATTAAAAGATCTCGATCTAGTCCTAAGGGCTTTACAGCAGGGGGGTAATATAGGCTTTTAGCGTATGTTTCACCTCAACTTATAAACTATAACTTTTGCATTCATTAATTTCGAATAGAAATATCTGACAGGTAAAGTGGAGTTTGATGGTGAAAAAGGAAAATATATTATAAAATTTTATCCGTTGGATACCGTTATACGTCAGATAGATTTATCAGCTTCCACTGAAACAGGCCCTAAAATTTTAGTTTTATTAATTTAGATTAGATTTTCTACAAGTGTTCCATTGTTGGCGGCCTTTTTTATTAAAGACGAGGATTGCAGCTTAATCTGCCATTTATGCGGCTATACCTAAGTGATTAAGATTAGTAACTTTTTCACCGGTGGGAGGGATGCGCTGTGCCGCGCTCCCGGCTGCATGGGTACCACCATCTTGCTTATTTCTCCCGTGAAACAGCTTTGGGGCAAATATTTGAAAACATGCAAATCGCGCGGCGGTTATTAAAGAACGAATGCGGAGTTTATATTTTTACTTTTGTGAATTATTTCTTATGTAAAAAAGTATCTCAAATATGGACCGATAACTAAAAATCTTATTTATAAATTGAGTTTAGAGATATTACAAATCAAAGAGCCAAAATCTAATTCCCATTCGTGTCCAATTCTCCATTTTCAATCAATAATTATCCTAAAATTGTTAAATTCTTCTTGAAGATTATACTTTTGGTAAGATATTCATAAACTTAAGTTGTTAATGAACACATAAAACCATGCTGTAACACGCAAAGAACATAACTTATTAAAAATAAGATCAGTTAAAAAATGTCCATGGACAACTTGCTGATTACCATTTGGGAACATTCCGTAATGATTTTTCTTGTAAAAACTGGAATATTCCAACCCAATAGTACATAGGCGCGTGGGTACCAGTTAGAGCTCGAACACCGAGCGAAAGCTAGTGTCAAAGATCAGTCTTTTTGGCGCCAATTGTGATTATCTCGTCCTCAAAGTGTTTTAGTAAAAATATTATCTAATAACCATTTATTGTTTTTTAGGTAAGTGATCAATTACATATTTTTGATAACATGTTTTATATAGTCCCTATAGTGACTCCTTTTGGATTTTGAGAATAGAATTAGAATGTTTCTAACACAAGACTGATTTATTTAAGAAAATAGTTGAAATACTACTTACCATTTGTCTCATTACCGATATTTGCCGTTCGCACAAGCGAATGGTAATTAGGTTTTTTTAGAAATGGTAATTATGTTGAAATTTCGTCTTAATTTGTGACAGCATTTTTGATCTGTGCGGAAAGGAGGTGATTCTTGTGACAACATTTTTGGTCTATTTTGAAGTCTTGGTCTATTTTATTATAGAAGCAGCGGCCTAATGCAAGCCTTTTGCAGCCAAATTGGGCGGCGCGCCGGGGAAGTACTTCTCTTTCACTTAACTTGTGGTTTTTAGCCACGTTTCGGACTACACGGCCTTTCTTGCAACAAGAGTTCAGGTATGTTTTCCCGCCAAGGTTCCCTGAATGAAACCATTAAAAGGGCTCTTGCCACCATCGACGTTCCTGCTCTTATTGAGCCTACTGGAATTGGTCGCGATAATGACAAGAGGCCTGATGGTTTAACACTGATTCCCTGGGAAAGGGAACGGGCGCTTTTATGGGACTCAACCTGCGTTAGCTCCGTCTCACGTCAGGGAGACAGCTTTAAGAGTGGAAGCCGCTGCGGAGAAAGTTGAAATGACTAAATGGCACAAATATTTGTAACTTATCCCATGTTATGTTTTTGTGCCGTTTACAGTCGAAACACTTGGACCTTAGAGTAGCAGTGCAAAAAAAATTCTAAAAGAATTAACTCTACGTCTCATATCCTCCACTAGTGACAGGTGGGTTGGTGCATTTTTTGCCTTTCACGGATTTTGTCACTAGTAAGATTTTACGTCAAATTTTCACGAGTATTGTGAACTAATGGCGTATCGCAAAGTTTTTGTTTTGTAACTTCCTTGGGGCTATCGTCATTAGGACACACCAACCTCCAGTTTTCTACTGCGTCTGTAGCCTCTGTAATTTGGACTGAACCTAATTTTAAATTTTCGGAACATAGGCCTTTGATACTATGCACAGAAGCAAAAAAGCAGGAAGAGCGACACTAGAAATTTTTCTCACGCCGATGCCACCATCTCTAATTGGTAAAGCGGCTTTTATATCTTAGTTATCATCTCTAATTTTTTTTTCATAATTACTATTTGAAAACTATTCATTACATTGTGAGTGACCTAATTACCAATTATTCATATTTATCACTACCGTTCGTATGAATTTTGAATTGCCTATCATACAAAAAGTAAATATTTTAAGGCATTCCCTTAGATACTATTTTAAAAAGAAAGTACCTGAGATTACAAAAATCATATAAAGAATCATTTTCCTCACCTTTTTTTCTTAATCTCCGAAACTATGCCATATGCGCATTTTCAAATATTTACCCTTTGCTGTGTTTCGGAGAGAAGGGCAAGACAGGCAGTGTAATTACTGGCACCGAGACTAACACCTTATGTCTCTGGATAGGCAACACATAAATGAGTTGCCTGGGCTAGTTCCAGGTAAACTTGTTTATGTTCATGGGCGACGTCAACCACTTACCATCAGGTGGAACGTCTGCCAGTTTGCCTATCCAACTAACATTAAAAAAAAAAAAAAAAAAAAAAAAATTAACTTATCTAGAGACATACGATTTTTTCTCACAATGCTTAGTTTTCAACAACCAAGTACGATATGAAATATTATTGCGCTAAAAACAGCAGTGCTAACTTGGATTTGAATCCTCTTAGGTATAACGTGCACGCACTCATTAGTAATTTTAATTTAAAATCTGAAAAGCAATTACAAAACCGAAACATTGTATTCGCTACCGCACTTTTAATTAATTTTTATAATAATTATCATAGTAATAAAAGCACTCAAACTATAACAATTTACCATTTATGTAATTACATAGCATTACGTGACACGAGAAACGTTTTCTCCAGTAAATGTACAAACAAATTTAAATTTAACGGTCGTTTAGTGCAAACACGCCTGTTCGAACGTGTTGCCAGGACTAATAATATATACATATTATTCTACGAAAAAAATAGTGTAATATTGGTCTAAATTTTATATTTAATATTTTAAGTTTTTTTTTTTAAATATTATTGTTAAGAATAGACAGAGCTTTGTGAACTAGAAGAAAAATTAGTAATAACACAGAAACATTTTATTAAACTATAATTTAATAGTTGTTTGTTTAAGTTAGTAGAATGGAATAAAGTTTTCATATACGGGCGAGTTGAAGTACAAAGCGAGAGTTTTAACTAATTTCATAGTTTATAATTATAGTTATTAGGTTGAAGTCACGACTTATATTCTATTTAGCATCGAATCTAACTCAAGTGGTTTAGAACAAATAAATTTGAAAAAATGTAATACAGCAGCCAAGTCTTACGTTTGAAGTGATGCAATTGTAATAATTAAATTATTCTGTGTTCTCCTTACATTTTTTTAAATAGTCATAAATTATAATAGTTACAATTTCTTCGTTATATTATTAGAAAAATTTTCATGACAGTTGATCTCCTTGTCGTTATAATTAATGTATTTTAGTAGATCGAAATGTTATTTATTGCTTAAAATAAAAATATTTGAGACAATTTTAATGTTTGAAAAATGTTATAGCTCAAGATTTTGTATTTTTTTCTCTGATATTCTTTAGGAAAAAGAAGCTCTATATAAAAGTAGAGTGAAATTAGTAATAATATTTTTTTACCATTAATCTGAAAACTTACAGCACGTTTATACTAGGGGCTCAGCAGCACTTACATAGGATGCCCACATACTTCTATGTGGGCAATCTATGTAAGTGCGGGGTGTGCATCAACACCATCAGTTACGCTGACGATATGGTGTTGCTACTTGCTGAGTCCATTGATCCTTGCCTTGATTGAGCCTTACTTAAGCTATTTCACATATTTGAAGAGTACGCAGTGGCTCATGGGCTCAGATATAACTCGCTTAAAAGTTCATGGTTTTTCAGGCGGGGGTTACGAGGAGTCAACGAAGAATGTGTGAGTGTAATTTGTATTGAACTAAAGGGCTCTTAATTGAAAATAGTTGATCGATTCAAATATCTGGGTCACTGAGAGCTTGTCAGATGGTGGACATTGATAGAGAGCGTATGGCGTTATCTGTTCGCTGTAATACCTTGATTCACATATTTTTACGTTGTAGTAAATAAGTCAAACTGACGTTTTTCAAAGCCTATCAATCGTTCTACATGTGCGGTCTGTGGGTCGACTTCACGCCATATGGGCATATGGCGCACTGTACGTCCAATACTATAGTGCGTTTAGGATGTTGATCGGTCTCCCGCGTTTCTGCAGCGCGTCTTCTATCACATGAGTAAATAAACCGTACAGAGGTAAAGCTTCATACAAGCGCGCCACGATAGGTACACTACTACAAGTATGAGACGCGTGTGTGCGTCAGCACACGCGTCTCGTCACATACGAGAGAAACCGGCCTATGATATGCTTAAACGCAAGGGCTGCAGCAGCAACGTCGCGTGTTGAGTTTTTATTTAATGATAATTTATTCATTTAAATAGTGTTTTAATGTTATTTTAATAGTGTTTTAATATAAAAGTGTAAAAGTTTCCTAAAAATATTTAGGCAAGAATCAATTTTTTCTTTTTTAAATCGCAATATCATTAAAAAAGATCAAATTTCGAAAAATGATAAAGTTACTTTTGAAAATATTAAAAAAAATACTTTGTCATCTTATTGAACAACTAATTATTGTTTATTAAATTTTATCCTCCTATGCCAACCCTACCACAATATAATAGTTATAAATTTTGCTCGCTCCTTAGAAGCTTTCACTATGTACGGTTTCTTTACTCATGTGTCTTCTATGTTCGCCGAGGCGCGCACAGACTGCTTCAACAATATGCTATACAATCATCAGAAAGCGGTGCATCTCGCTGTGGGCGCGAGTGCGCGGCGCATCGAGTACCATCCTGAGGACGTTGACCGACCCATGGGACTCCCCATTGTTTTGTCTCTGGATACACCATCTATATGCTCCTGCTGCTGGATGCCAATGTATCTGAATATTGTATCTAAACTATATCCATTAAGGGGTCACCTACAGGTGACACTGGGCATTGTTTAATTAAGACTACGAAGGACACCCGACTTCTTTTATATTTTCGGTAGTAACAAGACATCATTTTTATAATAATATTTATCTATATGAAAAAATATAACATTTATTTATTGTGAAAGCTGTACCGACACTTTTTCTGGCACACATTTTTCTAGTGCGTTGGTTACAATACCTATCCGCATCTTCGCTGAGAGCAATCGATTTTTATTCTTATTTTATTGAATCTTAGTCATTTATTTTTAGAGAGTGCCAAAATACTGATATAATTTTAACAGTAACATTTTCTTGTGATAGAAAATAATTAATAATATTTCTATCATCTGCAAGTGAAACTGGGAATTAAAGAGTTAATTTAAAGTTGCTGCTAATCCTAGAATAAGTTAATTGTTACTAACATATATGGATGCAAATATGAAATAAATGTTTTTATTTTATTTTTATTTATAGTAGTCTTAGAATACGAATGTATCAATTATTTTGAAAAATACCTTGTAATTTTTCTGCTAAAGGAAAGATGAAGCTTCAATTTTCACTTTGTTCTACTGCAGATTGCTAGGTGTACACGTTTCTAAATTGGTTCCAACACGTGATGCAGTTTTCCTTACAAGATTTTTTCTCCCTGCACGATAACGATGAATTCTTATTTTTGAAAAAAATTATGGTATTCTTATGTTTTAATCAAATGGTCGCGTTTCTCGATTCATGAATCAATGAATAGTACTAAAAATTCATATTATTGCATATGCAAATACAAAATATATACATTTTTATTATTATTAATCAGGAGCTGCAAAAATTGGGGACACGAGTATTTTCTGGTTCCGTAGAAAATATTTTGAAATGGCATAAGTTGCTCCAAGACTTTGGTATCATGGTTCTGTATGAAATTGTTGGTAAGATTTCAATAAAAAAATTAATTTAATTAATGCAATTATATATGAGTCACATTTATTTTTTATATATTTATTAAGAATAAAACATTTAACAATTTAAAGGTAAATGTGTCAGTGTAAGAGCAGGAGAATCTTGCGCTAAGAACTTGGTCGTGCGAGACGATAACGGACCAGCAATTCAAGTAGTCTACTATGAAATAGATTTTTTTTTACCTGAATTGAAAATACCTTGTCCGATAAGGTAAGAAATTATAATAATTATTTAATCTGTGTTAATACTTTGATAGTTTTTATTTCAGCCATTATATAAGTAGAAAAAAATTATGTATCGAACACAAAAAAATTTCGTATTGGTTTTTTAATGAAATTGAAAAATACTGCCCTCTAAAATTTTCGTTAATTTTACAAAAATATATGACTTTATATTTTAGATTCAAGATATGAATCTTGCTCAAATCCTTTACATATTTCAACTACAGGCCTAGCCTTTTCTTGTCTGGTAAAAAGATTGTAACTTATTTCGTTACGACTGTAAATTGGCGGGTTTACATGTTTTTCGAATTTCTCCCGAGACATGCAAGTTATTTCAAATTTATGCATTTGAAAAGTCTGCGATACCTGTACTATTCGATTCTTGGTGATATTCCGGCACAGTCACTTAATAGTTCATCTTTAGTTTCGTATGTCATATCTATAGGGTTATAGGCCGTATTATGCCAGGAAGCAGTAGATTGCAAGCGTTTAATGTACGTCCAGCGACAGGTGACGACATCTCGATATTGCCACGCCGTGCTGCAGTCGCATCTCATCATGTCGCTAAGCTCCTTAAAGAATATTCTCAATAAAATACTTAAGATTTTTCTTTGTAATAATAATTTTATTATTATAACTTAGTTTTGTTTAAACAGTCTGATTATCCATTTGGTAGTGCCTTATTAAGCACAGTGTGTAATAATTTTCAATTTGGTTATAATTTAGTAAAGCATTGGTTATTTTAATATTTAGTTTTATTTACTGTACTGTACTGTATTAGCCTGTAAGCAAGCCACTGCTGATCGAAGGCCTCTTCTCCTTATAGAAAAAGTGTTAGAGTATAATCTGCCACGCTGCTCCAATGCGGATTTGCGTATAATTTCCCTACCATGAGTAACGATTGTTATCAGGTGTCTATGATCACAATGGCTTTACGTGCTCTCCGAGGCACAGTGGGAAGACCCACAAGGACATACACCCAGACCGGAAACGAATATTTGTACAAATACAAATATCTGTCCAGTGCTGGAATCGAACCCGCGCCGGCGCATGTTTTGTGACGACTACTCGCACCACTACATCAGAGCGGTCATCGTTTTATTTAATTTATGCCATAATTGACCGAAGATAGGTTAAATACAAAACAATAATGTACAAATAAAAACATCTAAAATGAAAAGATCTCGAAGCAAATGATACTGTATTAACGCCTTTGGAAAGTACCACTTACGACCAATCGAAAACCGACTTGGCACATGTTCGGCAGCATCAGGCATCTTCCTGGAATTATTCCTAATGCTCCTTGGAAGCTTCGCTTTCCGCTTAAAAGGCATTTCGCACTGTTGAGTGTAAACTGATCTAGCATCGACGCTTGGGATGCCGCCAAACGTTTCCTCATTAACATAACGCTGTATGTAAGGGCCACTTATAACTTTTTTTAGACAGATCATATCTTAAAGCATGGTTTTGGTTACAATTAATCATTAAAATTACCAGCTTGAGGTCCTCTATAAGCTTATAATTAAATGTAACTTTGCTAAGGTAAACTTGTATACTTATTACTTTCAAGGTTAGCTTTCAGAGTTTCAGTTCTGTAGTCTATATAGGTCTATCTTAGCTCATGACTGAATTCTGGTAGATGTTATAAAGCAATAAAAATTATTATTAGTCATTTCGAAAAAAAAATTGCTACAAGTAGGTATCTTTTTAATTTTATTTGCAGGAAAACATACAAAGTGTGGCAAATATTAGTACATGTTTAACTTTATTTTAAGGCTTAATACACTACAAGCACCCTGAAAGCTACAATACTTTAAACTTAGGAACAAAATATCTGGAGGCACGGCAGTGCCTCCGCCAAGTCGAGCAAAAAAAAAAAAGTGGCACGGCCGTACTATCTTTTCTCGAAGCAACTCAGGCCATTTTCGACCCCCTATAACTTCGTTGTGGATAAAACTAGAAGTCTGAATTTTCAATACCCAAGCAGGCATTGTATAAACACGGTATATTTCAAATTTCATTCAATTTGAACCAGTAGTTTAAGAATTATAATTAGTCAAAGTTTCGAATTTTGTCACTCACTGACTGACCGATCATCAAAACTCTAAGGCACTTCTAGCAGACATAAAAGCTTCAAATTTAGAATACCATTAGTGTTTAGTATATAAACCAAGGAAAAATTCAAATATTCTGCAATTTCGGTCCAGTTTTCTAGATACACCAACTGCATAAATAACTTTGTAATCCCATATAAATATATAGGATTACAAAGTTACATTTGCAGTGAATGAATCAATGTACCCGTACAAGTATAACATAGTGGAATAATAGGTGTAGATAGGTACCTAGATATAATTATCTTCAAAGGTAACCTGTAAAATGGTCAACGGAATGAAAAAGCAAGAATGGGACATGTCTTATGTAGCTGTACCAAAATCACGCAAAGTATTAAAGAACACTAATAAATCTTAACCGCGACTGGCTGAGGTGATTTGCCCGCTCCACGGCTTCCACGCTTCCCGTACGTAAGTCATTTTATTTTATTAAGTTATTTTATTTTATTCAGTTGGCAGCTATATTAAACCTATCCCTCTAATCGGTTTCTACACTGCATTGTAGCAAAACGCTCAATCGCTTGGCGGCACGTCTTTGCCGATAGGGTGGTAACTAGCCACTACCAAAGACTCCCACCAAAGCAGATCAGAGAAAAAAAATTTACTCTGCCGGGGATTGAACCCGGGATCTCCCGCTTAATATACAACAGCGCTCACCATTTCGCCAGCGTGATCATCATTTTTGAGTTCATATAATTATGTCATTATTAGAATGCACCCGATTAAGTGAGTCATAACAGCAATAACTGTTAATTAATGTATATTAACATTAAATAAATAAAAATAAATATAGGAAATAAGGACTCAAAATAACTTTTGTATTTTAAAGCTATAACTTCTTGATGAGAGTAAATTTTTATACGATGCGCGTGTACTCTGTGACAAAAAACCGACAACATAAAGCTAAGTAGGAGGCGCCGCGCAATTGCGCTAACTCACTTCATTGCGCTGGATGTGTCAACTCACTTTTTACAAGCTTTTATTTTGTTTCACCTCTCTCGATATTTGTCATCAAATCTAATTTAAATTTGATCAAAAATAATAGTAAATCATGTGACAATGCAATATTATGATTACATGGTGCTGATTTGATGGAGGAGCTAGAAGGTAGCCAAAGGAAGGATTTTGGGCCCGTTTGAGTCCTCTAGACGAGTAAGTTTGTCTTTCAATGGTAACCAGGGTCTGGTGATGAAGTTGGAATGTGGTCATAGGAACTCAGTAATGAAACGACGCAACCCCATCGAGTTTTGGCTCGTTTGGTTCGTCTTAATGAATACTTTGTTTTGAAATGGTTATCAGGGTCTGATCTAATAATAGAGCTGGAAGGTGGCTATAGGAACTTCGCAATGAAACGACACAAACTCATCGAGTTCGGGCTCGTTTGGATCGTCTTGATGAGTAGTTTGTCTTTCGATGGTAACCAGGGTCTGGTGATGGAGCTGGAATGTGGTAATAGGAACACCCTAATGAAAACTACGCAACCCCATCGAGTTTGGGCTCGTTTCAATCCTCTTGACCAGTAGTTTATCTTTCAATGGTAAGCAGGGTCTGATGATGTAGCTAAAAGGTGGTCAAAGGAAGTCAGTAATGAAACGATGCAACCCCATCGAGTTTCAGCTCGTTTAATTCGGCTTGACAAGTATTTTGTTTCAAGACGGTTACCAGGGTCTGATCTGATGATGGAGCTGAGAGGTGGCAATAGGAACTTTGCAATAAAACGACACAACCTCATCGAGTTCGGGCTCGTTTGAATCGTCTTGACGAGTAATTTATCTTTCAATGCTAACCAGGGTCTGATGATGGAGCTGGAAGGTGGTCATAGGAACTCTATAATGAAACGACGCAACCACAACGAATTTAGGCTCGTTGATTCGTCTTGATGAGTACTTAATTTTTAGATGGCTACCGGGGTCTGATCTGTTGATGGAGCTAGAAGGCAGGCAAAGGTACTTCGCAATGAAACGACAAAACATCATCGAGTTCGGGCTCGTTTGGATCATCTTGACGAGTAGTTTGTATTTCATGGTAACCAGGGTCTGGTGATGGAGCTGAAAGGTGCTCATAGGAACTCTGTAATGAAACGACGCAACCCCATCGAGTTCGGGCTCGATTGAATTGACTTGAAGAATAGTTTGTCTTTCAAAGGTAACCAGGGTCTGATGATGGAGCTGGAAGGTGATCATAGGAACTCTGTAATAAAATGTCGCAACCCCATCGAATTTTGGCTCGTTTGATTTGTCTTGACGTGTACTTTGTTTTTAGATAGTTACCAGGGTCTAATCTGATAATGGAGTTGGAACGCAGTCATAAGAACTTCGCAATGAAACGACACAGCCTCATCGAGTTCGGGCTCGTTTGAATCCTCTAGACGAGTAGTTTGTCTTTCAATGGTAACCAGGGTTTGATGATGTAGCTAGAAGGTGGTCATAGGAACTCTGTAATAAAACGACGCACCCCAATCGAGTTTCGGCTCCTTTGATTCGTCTTGACGAGTACTTTGTTTTAGTGGGTTTTCAGGGTCTGTTTACAGATGGCGCGCACCAACCATTAACTCGGCGCATCGTCTTATTATAAGTATTACTTTTTACGTACGTACATAATTATACATTTACTTTTTTAAATATTTTTTAAAAGTTTATTTTTATGGAAGTTTAGGTGTAAAAAATCGACAGCAATCTGACAACACTGTTTCCGGCTAAACATACTTCATTCATCTCTCTTGTCAAGTATTTCAAGTTGTCAACTTGAGATCACAATATGTATGACATGACAATCAAATTATATATCTGTATCGTATCGGAAAAGAAAAAGAGGAAGAATATCTACAAAAATAAGAAAAGCTCATTAGACCTAGCGAAGGCTTTAAGAACATACGTTGTTGATATTAAAGAAGTAGAAGACACCGGAAAGGAAAATAAGTAGGACTGTCTACAAAAAGAAATGAGATGCCATCAAAAACATAACTTGTAAAAAGAAACCAAGTCTCGCAACTCACTTCTGCTTCCGTAAAAAGTTGTGAGATCCATGTAATACCAAGTCGGCTAATTTATTCAAACCCTACTTAAGGGTTCTTCTCTTTTAAGTTATTACGTTAGTAGCTAACCTAACAACATCGTATAGTGATCATATCAATATTAAAAATCTTTGATGTTTTAAATAAATAGATTGACTTGGCAATCGCATGAAAACAATGTATCTAAGAAGTACCACATAGGAATATTATATTAAATTAGATTGTTTAGTGCGATTGCAAAGTCAGTCTATTTATTTAAAACATTAAAGATTTTTAATATTGATATGATCACTATACGATGTTGTTAGGTTAGCTACTAACGTAATAACTTAAAACAGAAGAACCCTTAAGTAGGGTTTGAATAAATTAGCCGACTTGGTATTACATGGATCTCACAACTTTTTACGGAAGCAGAAGTGAGTTGCGAGACTTGGTTTCTTTTTACAAGTTATGTTTTTGATGGCATTATTAATTACTTAAGCACGTAATTACGTATTAACGCATACTCTGGCAGTCTATAAAAGTAAATTAAATGATAAGAATGAGTTCGTCATATTGTAGTAGCTCCAGGTCACTCATCAAAAAAATATATATCACTTTATTCTTACATATGACTGTAATTTTCAACCAAAGTGAATAATGTTCTAGCCGACTAGGATTTGATACTTCGAGAGTCTTGAACTGGAGTAGCGTTACACAGAAAACAAAATAAAAGCGTGTGTGTAGTTGAATTTTTTTAGCTATATAAATATACAGTCATTATTATTGTTAGATATTTTAATCCTATTACTTTAAACAACTTACGCTAGTAAAAAATGTCCATGCAATTCGATTACGCTTGTTATACTAACGATATGTTTGAACTGCAGTGTTTGCTTAAGGGAATGTATGATTCTTACTCAGGCTATTTTAATATTATTATATTAAATATTCGCATTTGTATCACTTACTTATATATCATTTGAAATATTGCAACTTTATAATTATTTAATTGAAAATGTCGCGTATGATAAACTGTTATATTTTTTAAATTAACAAACACCTCCATTTTTGGCTGTTATTTTTTAGTCGTGGTATGTAAGAGGTAACAGAATATTATTGTGATTTCAAATCGTTTTCTTTAACCTTATTTTAAAATATTATAATCTTCTGTTAATAATTCTACTTAATTATAATTTATAAAATAACAGTATTCGCTTTAGTACGGTGACATAATTTGTACATAGCACATTCTTAACCAATTTCTAAACTCAGAATTTTATATAGCTTTCATACGCTCTAAAAAAAGTATACGTTGTTCGTAGTTACCTAAGAATTAAGTAATATATAATTAATATTCATAAAAATTAATAAACTTTAATTTTAGAACAAGACGTTGGACCGTTAGAGGGATATTTTTGGAATTCTTCGTTAAGAGTTCATTAGCACCTATTTTATATGATTTCGGAGCTAAATCGCTGAACCGATGTTAAATACTTAAAATAATTTGTATCTTCATAACTTTTTAATTTGAATATTCCTTCGAAAAAGAGCTTGAGAATAATTAAAACCCGTTCAGAATTTCATTAACGGGTCGAGAAACTTCATCGTAATGAAAATTATGACGTCCGCTCCAATGGCCGATTAACATGCAAATTTAATGTTATTTCTTGTAAGACGCCTATTGTAAGACAGTATCTTGGGTTTGCTTCACCTGTGAAATATTAATATTATTTATTCCGTCTAATTTGAATACTGATTGAATTTTTTTTAAATCATTTTATTTTAATAAGGGTAATGCAGAGTAATTCACATTGTGATACGTTACTATTAATTTTTTGTACAATGGCGATTGAATAGCAACGTTTTCTATTTTCTTAAAATATAAACTCTTTTGCAAAAAAAACGGGCACTTAAGCAAAGAACTATTTTATAGTTACTATTAGTTTGTTTGACAATTTTAGGTATTGTTATCCTCAGAATTTTATAAATTAATTAGGAAGGAATAGTTTTCATCAGTTTTATCATAACATTTTAATTAAATTATTAAGAAATAATGTTTAAGCTCAAAACACTATGATTGTACCTGCTCGCTAAATAAAAATGAAACGCGTTAATTTCTTTATTTTTCTTGAATACATTAAAAGCAGATAAAAGTTTAGTATTGAGTGTGACCCCCTCTTGCTGAAATCACAGCTTGCATTCATCTGGGCATGCTAGTGAGTATATCTTTTATGGTTTCTTGGGAAATACGTTCCCACTCCGCGGTAATCACATTCTTTAGCTCTCTGATGGTCTGCGGAGCCGGCTGCACTGATCTCACTCGTCGCTTCAGAACGTCCCAGACATGCTCTATGGGATTGAGGTCCGGACTTCTAGCTGGCCAGTCCAAACGACGAATTCCGACTTCTAGCATATACGCATCCACACCGCCAGACCGGTGGGCGCGAGCGTTGTCGTCCATAAAAATTGAGTTTTCGCCAAGAGCGGTTAAAGCGGGTTGTGCATAAGGAATTAGAACTTCCGTTATGTATCGGTGTCCAGTCAGTGTACCGTTTTCGATGAAGACTAACTCCGTACGATCCATAGAATTTATTCCTGCCCAAAACATAACAGAGCCCCCTCCATAAGGTGTGATTTCTTCAAAACATGCCTCTGCAAAGTGTTCTCCTCGTCTACGTAGCACTCGCCGACGTCGGTCTTCACCATGCAGAGATATCCTGGCTTCATCGGAGAACAATACCCTATCCCAGTCTTCATGAGTCCATGACACACAATTTCGAGCGAAGCTAAGCCTGGCAACTCGATGTCCACGGAGTAATTTAGGGCCGCGTGCCGGGCGATGACTGTGTATATTAGCAGCGAGAAGCCTCCTCCTGACCGTCCATAGACTAATTTGCACATTTCTTACTTCTTCGAGGGTGTTCTTGAGGTCCACATAAGAAGATTTGCGATTTCTCAACGCTTGACTAACTAGAAAACGATCATCCCGTGGTTCGGTACATGTCTTTCTGCCAGAACCAGGCCTTCTCTTGACGGAACCGGTCTCTTGATAGCGCTGCCAGGTCCTTTGAACTGTCGACCGACTCACATTTAGCCTCTGAGCCACGAAGCATTGACTGCAACCTTCTTCAAGCAGCGCAATAATTTTGCTCGCTTTTATCACTTTATCTACCATTTTCGAGATTGCTAAACAGCAATAACAATACTTTTAAATGTCAAGGACACCAGATAATTTAATAAAAATTGACAAAAAGTTAATTAGAGTCGATATTAACTATAGGGAATTCGCGCCACAAAATGTAGTTAAAAGTTATTTTCTTTGAAAACCAGGCTCAGTCAAAAATTTGAATTTGGAATGTACTCTTATAAACATTATGGCACTTTTATAACTGGCCAGTAACATGTTCAAATGATTAAAACCTTTTTGGTATTTTATTTTTTTCAGCCAGGAAGAAAATCGAAACCGCCCGTTTTTTTTGCAAATGAGTGTATGTTAATGCAAATCTACTTTACGTTCAAGAATCCGTTGAACGACGATTATTATCATCGTAAAACCGAAATTATTGGCTGTAGATATAATTACATAAAATGAAGCAGTTGGTTATTTTTGTACGCACGTATGCAGCGTCAAAATTATAAGCATAGAATCCGAAATGAACGCAAACGAAATTTAATATCAAATCCAGGAAGGCCACGTGGTTCTTAAAAATTAGTTGCATAAATTTATCTGAGAAGTAGAGTTATATTATATTCGCTGTTACAGTCGCTGTGTGTCCCCATTTATACAAGGAATAGGAATATCTGATTAACGAGATAAGAAAGTCGTAGCGTAATGTTATTATCCCATAATCTTCAATTAACAGATTGTGTAACGTTAAAAGCCAACCCACGAAAAGTTAAGACTTATATGTTAAAATATCAATCAAACTACTATATATATATATATATATATATATATATATATATATATATATATATATACATATTCAATTATAATATGTGGTACTAGTGTAGTACTACTACTACTACTATTACCATTTCTGTAGTTGATTATTATTATTTTTTTTAAATATATTGATGATTTATTTTAAAATTTTACATATTACATTATATTAGATTTATATACCAGACGAAACGAGATGCATCAGAATGTAGTATAAAGCATTGCGTACTGAATTCTTCTCGCGTATACTATGTGATTCGCCTCACTTATTTTAGCCATTTTTGTAAAACTTTTCTGTAGCTGAAGCACGTAATCAAAATTGTGAGGAATTCGTTTGTAGAAAATTAAAAATATATTGATAAAAGTAATTTATTTATGGTATATTTGATAAGTCAGATGATATAAATATATTTTTTTTATATTTTGTCCTAATTTTAAGGGGCTACACTTATAAAGAGTCACTAAGAAATTATTATAACCATTTATAAATATTTTATGATTATTTTTATTTTTTATTTAACATCAGGTCACCCGTTCGCTTATTTGCTGCTTCATATATGATTATTATAATATTTCATTTTTTTTAATACTTGTACCTACAAGTCTGCAATAAGCCTTCTAAGTTTTATAAGCGCCAAATTAATCAAATTATATGTATATACGAGTAGATTATTTTTAAGCCATTTAAAAAAAAAAAAGTTTCTTGGATCGAATTTACAGATATTTGCGCAGATTTAATGGTTCCAGGAAGAACATCAAAAAGTAGAGCAAATTACACGATGTTGTAGCTAGCTCTAAAGTGAATGAAAATAGCAAGCGACATTCGTTTCGCTTTGAAATAGGGCGCATGACATGCAATTTACTATCATTCTGTTTTATACATACAACACTGAACCTGAATATTTCTTTAAATTCTATTCATTCCTTGTGATAGAGATTTTTCGTTTTACGTAATTGATGCGACATTTAAGACATTTTTTTTTTAAATGGACGTCTCTTTTTTTACTATAACTGGATAATATTGTTGTTTTTACTTTATGTTAAGAATTCGTGAGCGAAGATTTGTTTTTGTTTTGACATAATTATAATTTTACATTTATTCTGTAGCTTATAAAACTTGACGTAAATTTTTAATATTTTGATTTTTTTTTTTTTGGAGTTTATTGGAGTTTACTCCTTAAGAATCGATTTTCATATATAAGGCGCCCGGTATGAGAAAAATATGAGAGGTAAAATCTACTATTGAATGACCTCATTACTTTTTCGGTGCGCTCGCACCTACGGTGCGGTGCGAAAGTAATGTTGCTCTAATTAATATTGAAAAATAATATTTAAAAAATAAATGATAATTGTCAGATAATAATAATTACATAATTTATCAACATTCCTAATGAAATATTTGTGCACATCTGAAATTGACTATTGTGAAAAGTTTAATGTAAAATATTTCGCCGATTAGTTATAATAAATGTATATAAAATGAATAAATATATATTTATATATGTATATTATTTTCATTAATTTGTTAACCCATTATGACCTGAATTATTTTTGTGTTCCAGAATTGTTTAATATTTTGATATATAGTTGTGATAGGTCCAATTAATCATTTTTGACACTTAAATATTTAGTTCAACTTCTACTTCCAGAAAAACTAGCAGGTGCCGTTTGGCACCGCTAGGTTCATATGTTGTCAGGTGTCATGCAACTTAAATTAAATAATTTGTTTATTTGACCTATTGCATTACTAGCAGACAGATATAACTGTTTTTGGGATTTACTGTTTGTTAATTAATGAATAAGGTAAGTAGAAAAGACATTTTTTTCAAGAAAGGGAATAGGTATATTAAATAAAAAATCTACGCATGGAGTTCTAAATTGCAAGTTTCTTTTCACATTCTTACAGGTCTCTAAAGTACATTTGCGACAGGTTTCACTGGGAATCAATAAGTGAGTACGACCATCACAGCGTACATCGTCAATGACCATGTAGCCAGTTCTGAATGATTTTGAAACCGCTGGACGGCCGCCGCCGCGAGGTTCATTTTGAAACTGCAAAAAATGCGTCTGGATGATTTCTCTTCGAAAAGCCAGCTGAGTTTATGTATTCCCTGCCTTCCTTGACAATAACCAGGCATTGCATACGGCCCTGTCAATGACATAGGTGAAGATAGGCGACCAACATTTCTTCCCCCTGATTCTTATTCAATAGGTGTTTATATTTTGATCCATGTGATCTGTGCCTCCCATGTGTTTGTTATATTCAGTGGAGATGGATGATCACGGAACCTATATTTTCTTTTTTTTCCGTAGCGCAATACCGACCAACACTTGACACAGGTTCGACACCATGTATGGTGGACATTGTCGTAACTATAGAATTATCTTTCCATCAAACTACAATTATATCTTCCTCATTAGTTTTTGTGTGGATATGAGAGCCATGCTGAGCTTTTATCTTTCTCGTTAGTCAATGGGAAGACGGCTCTCACGCACAGTTCCCGTTACTTTATACCCGCGTGGTTTCAGATGTGCTAGCAGCTAAAAACTGGTGAACAAACTATCGAAATAGAAACTTGTTGGCAAGCACTTTATATGATCAGGCAAGTTGTCTATTACCATCACGTACAACCCCTGAAAAAAAAATTCATTGGTAGAAACGAAAATAATGTAAAAACTAGAATTAGAAAACTATAGTGTTTGTAAAATGCTAACGTAACGGCCTACGGATGCCGTGTGGCACCCGTCACCTGTCGATTAGAATACAACGAACACACAAAGACGATTGGACAATATTATTGTTTTATTAGGGAAAACGTTGTTTCGAAACAAATAAAAAGTAGATAAATATATCAAATTACAAAAAATAATAATACTATGAGCTACTTACTTGAAGATGGCATCCATTTTTTGCAAAAAATTTACAACACTGATAACATGCGTCCGTGACGGTCGTAACAAAGCATACTGTTTGGCAGAAAGTACTATAATAGATAACTATCTCTCTCTAGCATAGCATAGATAATTCAATTTTTGAAATTATTCATTATGACAAGCGTGGGACGCAATAATTCAAATGCATAAAATTGGGTGCCATACGGCACCGCTAGGTCATAATGGGTTTATTTACCCTTTCATATGGTATTAATCTTATTTTCAGTTGGATAAACTCTTTTTGCGTATGTTTAGACAATCGTACTTAAGGAGTAAACTCCAGTCGTGCGTCGGAGCTGACACACACAATTTTTTTTTTAAATATTTTGTTTATTAGCCAATGAAAAAAAGAGAGAGTTTCTTTGGATTTTCTAATGTTGTTCATGAACAAGCATAGCTTTTACAGACTTGTCCGATTTTATTACTTTTATCTTTTTATTTCAGTAGGTTTTTGATTGTGTGTTATATGATGATGTATTATAATAGGCACACTATAAAGGCGCATATTATAAGTGATATTCATTCTTTTTTTGTTTCGTGAGACAGTAATAAAGTGACCATTCTAAGAGAATACCTTTGACCTTTACTTACTCGCATCCATATCAAATTATCTTTAACGTAACTAGTACGGCATGTATTTAATTTGTTGGTCCGTGCTGTGACTAAGCATACTTGAGCTTGTAATTAAGAATTAATTTAAAATAATGTAAAATATTTTGTTATGTTCTTAGTGTTCCTAATAAAAAAACAAAAAAAAAAACTGATTTCTTACCAGATAACTTCACCACTTTCATTACTTCTTACTGAATTATATAGGCGGTAAATTAATAGTAAATATTAGTCTACTCTAGCACAAAATTCTACTAGGCGTCAAGCGTAACTACTCGCAGACTAGTAACTTGTAAGTTAACTAATCGGTCAAGTAACTTCTCTGCCGATTAGTGTTTTGCTTTATCAGTTGCTAGTCTTATTGCTAAACTGCTTGCTTCAGAAGTTTCTGGACATGTTTACCCATTAGTTACTAAACTGGTTTCTCAACTAATTGGCTAACTACTTGTTCCGATTATCATTTAATTATATTCCATATTAACACATTCGCTGCCGGCCACTCGGACCCGAGTAGGGCGCTAGTTGCCGTCTACTCGGATCCGAATATCTCGCACGTTCATTTTCCTTAGGCCAGTTAAAAATTGGGGTCCCTGGATAAAAAAATTCTCATTTCAATGTGCACATTGAATGCCATAGAAAAGAGAATTTTGATTTTAGATTTTGAAAAGAGAAAAGGAATATGAACGTGCGAGATACTCTGATCTGAGTGGACGGCACCTAGCTTATGCACCTAGCCCTAATCGGATCCGAGTGGCCGGCAGCGAATGTGTTAATTCCTTAATGCTTGCCTTATAAGTTTTGACTGAGTAGTTTACAAAGTGTTGATCTTGCTACTCAATTAGCGGTTAAATAAGTAACTAGAATGGTTGCTTAAGTGCTTGAAGCTCAATTAATGGCTAAATTGTTTACATGACTAGAACTGCAATTTGTTGCTCGACTCAATTATTTGCTTGTCTAGTTTCTAGATTAAAATTTTGATTGGATTTTATACCAGTCAGTGGAACAGTTGCTTGATTCATTTTTATAATCAGATAACTATAATTTAAGCAGCTGGTAATTATCAAATTAGACTAGTAATTCGACACTTGCATGGCATTCTAGTGGTTGTGGCGTATCGTATCTTATATCTTACTTATCCTCACTTGCTTATGACATCTCGTTAACAAAAGCATAGGGGAAGAGGGGGCAAGATGGGGTAGCGGGTAAGACGGGGTATCGGGTCTCGTAGGTCGTACGGACGACCAATTACAGCCGCTCTGACTCGTAACGACGCGTAATAATATTGTTTATCAATCAGCGCTGTGACCAGCTTGTGAGTTCATGCGTTTTCGCTCTTTCGCCAAAAACTCGGTTTTTGCTAAGTTCGTTGTGATTTTCGTGTTATACATCACATGTGTTCTGTACCTCAACATTAGTTTTTTAGAACTGATTAAAAGTTATTCTTGTCTATCAATGATTACACCAGCAGGTAAGAACATGTTTGTTTAATTTGTTTTTTTAAGGCATGCTATTTTATTGAAATGAGCGTGAGGGGGCAAAATGGGGTATGAGGTACCTCATCTTGCCCCCTCGAAGAAAATTATGATTTCTCTAAGAGACTTTATGATCCTTTAAACTTAGTTGAATTTTATCTTGTTTAGGATGGTGAAACATTATAAAAAAAGACAAAGAGGGGAATTGGAGTAAACAGACTATGAAAAATACGGTAGATGTTGTAATTGAAGGGAGAAGGGGTATAAACTAGCATCGAAAACATATTCTGTGCCTCAAATGACCTTTGAAAGAAAAGTCAGAGGCTCTTGCAGCCCTAGAAGATCCCACTGCTCTTACAACTTCGGTGAAAGTTTCTTTAGGCCCAAAATAGCGAACATTTTCTGATAACGAAGAGAAAGAACTTTGCAATTATGTTGATAATAAAAAGAGAAATAAGAAGATAACAAAAAAAAGAAAAAAGAGGTAAAAGAATTAAAAAAAGTTACTAAGAAAAAGAATAGGAAGAAAACATAACAATAATCCTAATTCCTCACCAGATTGTTACAACGAAGAAGATAATATCCCTGGTTTTTACTGCCATGGAAAATACTTGGATTCTAATGAAGTATGGTCCGCATATTCTTATTGTAGGAATTGGGCACAATATAGCTGTGCTGGGATAGATGACGAGGACGACGAGGCTGTATTTGTTTGCAAGTCTTGCAGCCAAAAATGGAATATGTCTGCCATACCCCATCTTACCCTACCTAGGGGGCAAGATGGGGTGTTGGACGTTTTTGACAAAACTGGTAATTTTTTTCTTTTTCTATGAGTGTAAAGTTTTTTCAGTTCCTTATTTATAAAGATTGATAATGTAAGAGTAATTATAAATAAAAAAAATATTCAAAATACTTAAAAACATGCGTTTTATTACGCTCCAAACGTTAACTACCCCGCCTTGCCACCTCTTCCCCTATTCAATTTTAAAATCAGTCAGGTAACATAATTTTTCTCATTTGCTGCGTCCCTGCTTTGTTATCAAAATTATGTTACAATTCATTTCGGGCGTTTCATTTGCTTGTGACGCTACCTCGCGTATAACATCTTAAATTCACAAGGGGTATCTAAGTCACTGGTGGCGTTTTTTTGTCTTGACATTAAATACGAAAAATCTGATATATCCTCGCAAGATCACGGCGCCAGCATATCGGGCATTCCTTGAACGCATTGTCATTTAAACCCTTCGTTGGTCTATTTTGTTAGTACAACTTTTTTTAAATTCATATCAGATTTAGAGACATGCTAAAATCTAATGTAGAGATATAAATTCGTTTAGTTTGTAATAAAAAAAATCCATAAACAAATCAGTGATTATTACTTGCTAATTCTTACTTTACAGTTTTATCCTTAGAACTGATAATATTCATAAAAAAAATATCGATCCCAAATAAGTTTATTAAGTCTCCCTAAATAATTTTAAACATGATGTCACTCAGTAAAAGAAATATTGAAGGTGAGTTCTGGATTAATTCAAAAGTTGATGTGAAATTTCAAAGAAGTCAATCTAAGTTACGTAGTTCCTCAAAGTGGAAATTTATGAAACTTGATTTATCACTTCATAGAAGGTAAAGTTGGGCTGGTCTTGGCATTCAGCCCACATTTTCAATGCTTCGTGTTTGTCGCAATGACCAATTTAACCAATTTCTACTTATTGTATTAAAAAAAAATAATTAGTACGATTTTGAGGCTGAAGGTATAACAAAAGGTAAAATACAATTATTGATCTATGAAGATTATTTTTTGTGGCGTTAGAAAGTTTGTCATCAAATTTATATCCTAGCTTTTTATGCGTGAAAAAGATATTTTAACCTGTAAGTTAGTAAAAAAGTGTTTTGGGCAGCATGAAAGACTTCTCACTATTTTATTTATATTTGAATATCTAATTGGTCTCTGCAATTAATAATGATATTTTAAAATTGCTTTTAAATTATAATATTAAGACCGTAAAATACGTATAAAATATATGTATATTAACTGGGACAGATTGTGCAGACAATACATAGCATTAGTGCTATTTTTGGTTAACCTATTAAAATACAATGATGCATAAAAGGAATAACAAAGAAATCATTCCCTCAACTTTTCGACACTCCAAAACCCAGGTAAGGTTGTTCTAGAAAATGCAGGTAAATTGCTCTTTTCACGGTTGAGTCGACATAAAAATACGTATTTACCGAGAAAACGTAGCGTTTTCATAAGAATAAAAATTGCATTTTCTGAGCATGATATTTTCATATCGTACAAGCTTGAGATTGTAGATGGAAAACTATTATAATTTTGTATTCTTTTAAATAGGCTACAATTATTAATATCTACTTCTATAAAAGAAATGATTAAAAAACAATTCATTATTGATTGAAATTGGTTTTGCAATTAAATTTCATTTATGTTGGTATTTTAAATTAATTAATGAACTAATAATATTAACAATGTAACTATACCGAGTAAAGGGTTGAATATTCCTATATTGTTTGTGTTCTCATAAAGCTAAATATTAAGGTATCATAATATAGTTTCTTAATCCTAAAAAATCGTTTATGCTATTCATTCGTTAATAAAAAACGAAACGATATTCAATCATATAAGTTGACCTGTCTTTTTCGATAGGTTGGTGAGTAAAGTACTTACTGAAAGTAAAATAAGCTTTCAAGCTTCAAGCTTTCTAGCTTTTTATATGACGATATATTTATATCGTCTGTTATATTCAAACTTTCGCTACATAGATTAATTAAAATGAGCATTGAATATAATCGTTATTGTACAATCTCTGCTGATTTATGGAACTGGTTATAATTAATAGCATGAATCACTTTAATTGAATTACAATCTAAAACCGTTACCAATACAAAATAACCATATTCCCACACAAATCGCTGCTGTTTGTTAAATTATAGCAGATAATGGAAATCGTGTCCACGTTTGCTATAACAATAGCTTTGTCCATGACGTTTAGCTTATTCGGCCGAAACTATTTCCTCTAAACCTTAATTTTGTCTATTTTCAGTCTTCTCGCTCTAAATACTCGTGCAATTTGCAAACGTTTAGCTTCACAAAAGGTATTCTAAACGAGATGACACAGCAAAATATCTGGAGGTAGAGTATTTTCAATCAATATTAAAATGAGACCTATCCACTTAACGGCTTCGATCACATCGCATACAACGCAAATCTTCTATAACTCGTAGGCAATCAACCGTGAGATCGCGCTATTTCCTCTGCATCCATACTGAGAGGTAATACGCCTATTACTCCTGACATAATGGCGCCTTGTGATTGGACAAATTCTGTAGTGAAAAAAATTGCTATATAAAGGTAACAATTTATTTCATGAACCAATGGATCGAGGAAGCGCTTTTATAATACACACAATGCCTGTACCGATGAAAGTGAAAAATGTAAAAAATTGAATAAGTGATATGTTCTATTAAATTGATTGTTAAAATATTCGTAAAATTTTAAATTATATTCTTATTTTCTTAATAATAAGATAATAAATAATTACGTTAAGTATTTACTGGTAGATATGTATTAGTTATAGATTTATTAACATCGACGGGCGTTCGATTCTCGTTTATTGAATAAGCAAATAGACTCTTGATAGTTTCGTTTAGCATGAGATATTACGTGGAAAACATTAAGCTTTAGTAAAATAATAAAATGTACGGAACGACTGTAACATTTTACTGTAAGTTTGTGCAGAATTATTGGCTTAGGTATTTTTAGTACTTATTTTTGTAAATGTTAAAAATATTAGAATAAAGAAGATATAGATAATTAGATACACCTTTGTGCGAAACATGTCGAGGTAGACTAGTGTACCAACCTTTGTTTTATTTTTACTTGAACCTTTAAATTATAATACACTGTTACATTCAACTTAGTTGCCAAATATAAAGTTTGTTACTACATTGTATCATATCAAATGTTTGCTAGAATTTAATTCTGTTAAAACTACGTGTCCGTTCTGTTTAAACCTACACCAACAATGTCGTATATTCTTTTGAGTTATCGCTGCTTAAAGACGAACCACCTTACTTACATTGTTGATCACAGACAACGGTTTTCCAGAGCTTATTTTATTTTAATTAATTTTGAATGTGACTTATTTCTTATATTGTTTATCTTTAAGCAATTTCTATTTTTGAAATTTATAACGGCTTTATAGTTAAAACCGCGTTACAAAATACCATGAACGATTTTAGGACAAAGTACTAACTACTTTTTTCACAAAATAAATCACAAATTATATATCAAATCTTCCCAATGGATTAAAAATATTAAATAAACTACACTGTCGTAATTATTCGACTAGCGTTACAATCATCAAATTGAATGAACAGATTTATTATAGCAGAGATTTTGAGCGTCGATAAAACTGTTTTCTTTTTTTAAAGTTTGTATTTCTGTCAGTTGCAAATGTCAGTCTTGAAAGTCATGCGAATTCGCTTACTTTCTAATCAAGCTTAAATTTTTTATTCCTGTGGTTTTTTTAACTATAGAAATAAAATTATCTCATAATGTTAAATCTAGATTATGACGCTACCTTTGATGAAAATAATGAAGAAGAAGATACAGAGGATACTGAGATACGATGGAGTAATTTGCTTTTTCTTCCTTTCCATCCCATTTTCAAAGGTGTTGTTATCATTATGGTTGTGATAAAAACAATTCTTGTAAGTTTTATTTATACTAAAACCTCATATTTGCTTATTACTTACTTATTCTCAGTAATTATAGGATAAAAATATTAATTGTGAATAAGAAATTGAACGACTGTCATAATGGTGACATTCTTGTTGTATAAAATATTACTTTACAAGATGTTACTCGTTTTTGTATAAATAATTAAGTTTCTAATGATGCTAACGATATCATCATCCTATCTTATACATATGAAAGATAAGAACTAGATTGGTATGAAGTTGTACTGTTATATCAAAATACCTAGATGACCGAGCTTTGCTCGGTTAAATTATATTTAGATACATTATATACTGATGAAACACAAATAATATTTTCGATCTTACCGACATAATAGTAAAATAATAGGAACTGGTTATTTAAATAAAAAATAAAAAGATCTCTCAATAATAGTTTTTCTCACAAAAGAAGAAACTTGAAAAAATAGGAAAAAAAAAGTTACTCTGTAAACACTTGGGTTCGAACCCGGGTTTTCTGATTTGGCATCCGCCCGATTCCTATCCGAACTATTATAAGATTATCAATGACAGCGAAATTAACCTTCGTATTCTTATGATATTTTTTAATTGCGTAAAAAAGGGATAAAACGACATTTTCTAAAAATAAGTCCTAGCTAGATCGATTTATCGCCCCCAAAACTTCCTGCATACTAAATTTCATGAAAATCGTTGGAGCCGTTATCGAGATTCAGATTATATATATATATAAGAATTGCTTGTTTAAAGATATTAGATAGATTATATTTGATTCTTAAATATTAATGAGAAATTCGTAGAAAGTTTTCTGGCGTGACGAATTAAATTAGATCCGAAATTGTATATTTTGACACCCCAACTTATTGTTCTCTTATATTTACGCGAATTTTACTCATTTAATTAAAAGTCTATAACGGATTTTATCGCGTTTATTTAAAACTTTACAGTTTACCGATACTTAATTAATTAATTATTTCCCGACGTTTCGGACCCTTTACAGCGTCCATGGTCTCGGGGGACTGAGGTGGTGGGTGTCCGAATAATGACTTAATTGTTACATACCCAGCTTTTTTTTTACAATTTTTAATTATTACTTTTAATCTTTCCAATTCACACAGAATAAACTTATTGTGTCTGGAAATCGTGCTGTGTTCTTATTTTATTCCTTGGGTTTAATTAATTTCAGAAATGGCTCCCAAGCTGGTGGTACGTTTCAACCATCCTATCTATTGAAATTAGGATGTTTTTGATTGCAATAGCCTCGCGAATCCTTGGCCATCCTTGGTAGGAATCGGTGCTCTTTAGCGAGAATTTGTGGCTTATCAAATCTGATATAGTGGTTGGTACCTTGTTGAGTATATTGATACATAGCAGACTTTGTCGACCGTTGGATTTTAATGTCAGCTATGTGTTCTTTGACGCGTGTATTTATACTCCGTTTAGTTTGTCCTATATATGAGAGACCACATTCACAGTGTAATTTGTAGACCCCTGCATCTTGTAAAGGTATTTGGCACTTGACAGATGGTAATAATTGACTTATCTTCGTTGGCGGCTTGTAGTAAGTTTTGATTGAAGCTCGCTTCAAGATGTAGCCAATCTTGTCAGTGGTTCCTTGAACATATGGTAGTATGGCAGGCTGGCGCACAACTGTGGTAGTCTTGTTCCTCCGGGATCCGTGACGCTGACGAGGTGCTCGGAGCTTGTTGTCTCGCATTACCTGCTTGATGTGCTGTAGCTGCGTCCAGGTGTTTCTCGTCACAGATCCCGCGAGCTCTCTGAAACAGAGACAAACCAACGGCAGAGAGTTGTCTAGGATGGTGGTGAGAAGCACCGTTTAAATATTTGTTCGTGTGGGTAGATTTTCTATATACAGAATGGCTTAAACTATGATCAGAATTCCTGATTATAAGTACATCTAGGAAAGCTAGTGTGTTATTTGCCTCTAGCTTCATGGTAAATTGAATATTGTTATTTATAGAGTAAAGGTGTTCTAGGAATATGCAAGTACTGTCTGTTGGTAATATAGTGAAAGTGTCATCTACATACCTCTTGTAAAATCTAGGAGATAGGACAGCATCCTTAGGGCTCGATCCTCGAAGTCCTCCATGTAGATGTCAGCCACTATAGGGGTTACTGGAGAGCTCATAGCGACGCCATCCACCTGTATGGAGTATTTGTGGGTCCACAACAGGTAGCCGGTTGTAAGGCAGTATTTGAGTATTATTGCATATTCCTCTGACATGTCGTTCTCCGCTAGTCTCCTCCGTACGATTTCAATGCAGTCTTGTACCGGTAAACATGTGAATAAAGACTGTACATCGAAACTCACCATTGTTTCATTCTGATTGATTTGCAGGTCTTTAATCTTACTCACAAATTGGTAAGAACCTTTCACATACGCTGTTGTGTTGCCTCTGAGTGGTGACAGTACGTTCGCTACGTGCTGAGCCAGTTTGTAAGTTGTACTCCAGATCGACATCTGGCTTACAATTGAACGTAGAGGTACATTTATTTTATGTATTTTTGGTCAGCCATATAAGCGTGGTGATTTTGCACATGTGGGTAGTTTGACATCAATTTTTTATTTTGTTGGAGTATTCCTTTATTAAAATAGTAGTTAAGTTGTTTTTTGTCAAACAGTTCTCTACATTGCAGATTATTTCTTCGAAGGGAATTCTACGTGGTGTTATTGCAAAAAGGCCTTTTTCAAGTATTTTAACGGTTGCTGCATCCAGAGTTTGTTTTTAAATATTTACTACTGACGTTGACGTTTTAGACATATGTATTTGCGTATCTATATTCGATGCCGGTATATTCACGTTCCATTTGCCAGTTTTATTTTAATTTTTTCATAGTTTATTATTATTTTTAAATGTGTCGGTTTTTACACGCAATATATTTGGATGTTTCACGCTGATTAAAGTATCTAAGCAGCTTTTGTCATCAAATGACGTCAGTATATTTTTTTAACTCAATGAATGCCTTCTCAATAGTTGTATTAATTTTAAAGAGGTTGTAACGGTTTTCGCGGATGCATTGACATAACAATTTTTGACTTGCCTGTTTTAAGATTGTCCCAACATAAGTATGTTTGTCAATTGCATTTCGAAATTACCAAAGAAGTAATATGCAATAAGAGTAATTAACATATGTATTACTACTATTAACGTATACCCACGTTTACTGTTCTGTATAGAAGTCGTCATTTCAATTTGTTAGGGTATAATTGAGTAATATAATACATGTTATAATGAATATGAGCTGAACTGAACTGAATCAGTCTGTAAACAACCTCCCCAAGTGGGCAAAGGACTCTTCTTCATGTAGGAGAAGTGCTGCTCCACGCTGCTCCACTGCGAGTTGTCAGATAATTTCCCTACCATGAGCAGCGATCGTTATCAGGTATCTATCATAACAACCGGAACCGACGGCTTTACGTGCTCTCCGAGGCACGGTGGGGGAACCCAAAAGAACATATACCCAGACCGGTAGCAAATATTTGCACAAATAGCAATATCTGCCCCGAGCGGGAACCGAACCCGCTAATGCCGACGTTAAGGCGACCACTCGCACCTCTACACCAGAACGGTGGTATGAATAATTAATATATTATGTTCTCTAGTTTCCAAATTTTTATGTATTAAATACTTTTTAATAGGTATAAAACTACATAGCTGTGATAAATGTCTTTCTATAGGAAAACAATGGTTAAAATGACTTTTATCTATATTTTTCTTCATTTTCAGGGTCCCGTTCAATCAGTTTATCCCATTGTATATTGCTGGGAGACGATGGATGTAGTACCACTCTGGTCGTTTATCAAATTTCTATATTTGTATTGTTGTGATCCTATCTATGGTCTCGATACATTTCTTCATATGCTTCACAGGTATTATTTTTAGTTTTATAGGATTTTAATTTTTCGTCTGAAAAAAATCCTTTTAGTTTTGATCGATTAACGGCGAGTTGCACGAAACCGTCGCTAACTTTCCGTTAGTTAAGTTGCAATTAATCTTAAAATTAGTTGATCTCATGAGTAATTTAAAGCTGTTGGAATTAATCATCCGTTAGATAGGTCTTTAATTAAACTAAATTTTTTTGTTAACTTAATCAGATGTAGGTTTCGTGCAACAGATAATCACGATTCTTGTGATTAAATTAGTTTAATAAACACTTAAATTTAAAATTTGTTTCGTGCAACTCGGCGTTAGATATTTAACATTTAAAATTGTAATAAGTAAGCGTAAACTAAGTCATTTTTGTAATTGCAACTAATGACTGATAACGAAAACCATTAAAACGTTGACGATCGCATCAACTAAAGCTACAATTTTATTTTTTATAATATAGTTTAGATTTCTCGTGCGTATTCATTTCAATTTGATGTCCTCTAAGACTTCAATATCATAATTATTTTCATTTAGACAAGTAACTGAAGAAGCTATGAGACGAGAATATTTACCAAAGTCAGCATTTTTGCTTTTTCTTGATATTTTGTCTCTAATACCTTTCCATCGGATTATGGCAGAAGATGTTTGCGCACCAGTCACTTTATGGCCAAATTTACTCTCATTCAGTGAATTCCTTATGTAAGTTTATTAGTTAACGTTTTACTAATAACTGTAAAGTGAACAGATAATTATTGTAACGTTTTTAGTCATAATAAATCTATTTATAATGGATGTTCTTTTAGATATTTTTAACATCATGCAATTTTGTCGGGTAAATATAATTATATAAGTATATAAATTTAATTTAAAAGAGTCACTATCAACTTTTCAGCTGTCTCTTCAAATTGATGGTATGAAAGTGTTTACAAAGCCCATTTAAATAAAAAAATATATACATTTTGAATTTTAATTTTAACTTAATACTTACATATAAATATCATAACTGCTCTGTTAATAGAGAAGGATATATATGTTTTTTTGGTTTCAGTATCTATAGAGTAGCTGACGCCTTTTCTTTGATAACAACTCATAAATTTATCAGAATAGTTTGCGGTTTTACAATAATTTTGGGGATAGGTCTAAATTGCCTTGCTTCTTTTTTTCTTTTATTGACTGCCTACGGTCTTTGTGAAAATTGCAAAGATGGAAATTATGATTGGCAGCACTATGTAATTCATAAAGTAAGTAATATTTACGAATTACTAAAATACATTTTTGAATGATTGTGATTTGAATGTCAATGTTTATTATTAATTTTCAGTTAAATGAAACAGATCACTGCTATAGTTCGTACGTTTATGGCTTATCGGTTATTTTTTCATACGTTGTTAATAAACAATACGATGAGATTAAACCTTCAACATTATCAGAATTTATAATTATTAGTATATTGGCGATCAGCGGGAATATTTTACTTACATTCATAGTTTTTCCAAAAATGGTGGCTGAAGCGCTGCTAAGATTTAGAAGAATAAACGTATTTTATCCACAGGTAAAAAGAGTTGTCGAAGAAACCAAAAGACGTAATCCGACATCAAACGCTTATAAAGATGTTAAACATTTTTATGAGCTTATGTGGATAAAACGTAATGGTATAACTATGATACCTGAGGTAATATCAGAGTTGCCTCGGTATTTAAGAATTGATATTAGACAAGATCTAGTTTGGCCGGTCTTTTATCATAGTCCAACTCTACGTAAAACTTCATCTCCTTTTAAGCGATGGCTAAGCGAATATGTCAGAATAGATTTTAAGCTTCCCGATGAAAAGTTTTTTGCAGGACCACATTGTCACTCACATTTGTGTTACCTTAAATCTGGAATAGTCCAACTATTTTCTACTGATGACGGATCGACACCATTAATTTCTATGACAAGTGGGACAATATTTGGAGACATTAATTTCTTACTTCCACCTTTGAAGAGAAAAGTATTCGTTCGTTGTTTAACATTTTGTGAAGTATTATATATAAGTCGTATGGATTTTCTAAATTCATTACATAAATATCCTGAAGACCGTCGAATGATAATGGACTTGACGAAAGACAGAATTAAACACGCTCGCACTTTGTATACGTGCAAGCAGCATGTTAGAGGTTTAGATCGAACTGAAGACGAAGGTATTGCATGGGTTAAGCGACGTTGGTGGGAAATCTCGGAAGTTGTAGCGAAATGGAAAAAGAAGTCGCTTAAGAAAGAGGGTGCGAGATTTGAGCTACCAGCCGAAGAAACTGCGTATCATTGTGCAAAATATATTGGTCAGTTAGTACTATGCAGTGATATTCAACTACAAATGAAATCAATGTTTGCAAACGTAAAATTTCCTTGGATATTCGTACCTGAGTCAACATTTGGTACTATTTGGAAAAGAATTGTCATTGCTACTGTGTTTTGTGTATTGTTACTTTATCCTCCATATGTCACCAGAAATAAAATACCTAAATGGTTTAAATTTTTCCAATTTTGGACAGATCTGATTTATGTTTCTGATATCATAGTATCACTTCTAACTTCTGTTGTAAAAGGTGAAAATGTAACTGACAATTTTGCTACTGTAATGTTTACTCGATGCAAAAGTACAAAATTCGTTTTAGATGTACTATCGACTATTTGGATCGAAAATTTGGCACTGATATGTGGTGTACCTAAAATTTATGCCGCGTGTCAATTTAATCGACTGATCAAGATATATGTTTTATTTACAAAATGGGACATAAATAAAAAGCCACTTTATGATGTCTGTTATAAAATCGTCTTAATACAATTTTCATTCGCCTACATCATCAGTTATATTCTTTTTATACTTGATAGGAAGTATCCAAATTTAACGACATCTTATTTTTTTGGGGAAGTATTTTGTAAAAAAGGAATATCGGATGATAAATGTGATTTCGAACGAGGTCATCCGTTGAACGTTATGTTGGCATGGTCTTTAGAATTTCTGTTCTTCGAGTATCTACCTAATACATTGGAGGATATTTACCTGGCGATTTTTATTACTTATATTTCTTTTATAACTTACGTTTATTGCAAAACTAATTTGGTTGCTTCTCTGTACCTTAAATATAGGGAAATATGTAATTATCAGTATTTCGTATCAAATATTAAAAGTCATTACAAGCACCATAAAATTCATCCGGATCTACTCAAGCGCTTAAATAGATATTTAGTATGTCATTGGAAGTATTATAATGGGATGGATGTAATGCACCCTAACTTTTTAAAAAATGAGCCTTATGATATTTACTGGAAAGTACATGGTGAAGTTGCAGAAAGAGTAATTCATGAATCAAGGGCATTTATATCTGCCGATGCAGCATTAATAAGAGAGTTAGCGTACAAGGGAAAATTTATGGTGCTTCCCAAGAATTCAACAATTATTCTTTTTGGCTTACAGTGCAAAAATGTCTCTTGGATTGTTCAAGTTAGTTTCTTCAATACGTTTTAGATAAATATTTTAAAATCATGTATTTGATATTTTTATTTTATTAGCTGTTATGATATTTAAGGGTTCAGTTGTGTGTGAATATCCTGATGAGAATGGTAACTTAGTAAAAAAAAACTATAATCCTGGTGAATTGCTCACATCTTTTGGAGTATTTTTTGGTACTGTTTCATTGAGGACTCTTTCTGCCAGTACGGAATGTGAAGTAACTGTCCCTAAGTTATAGAATATAAATATTTTAATATTTTTGTTGTTACAGTCGACTCTCGATAATTTGAAACTCAAGGGAGCACAGATAAATTTCAAATTAACAAGAGTTCAAAATAAAAAGTGTTTAAATAACCACGTGTAATGAAATAACAGGTAGTATAGTCCAGACCCTCTTCCCCACTTCTCTATGAAATACCTTTTAATGGGGTAAAATTTTCCGTAGGTCACTCAGATATATAAATTATCTTAAAATATCAATAAACAGGCATCTACGCATATAATTTAAATAAGTTTCCATAATTTTCTCAAAATATTGTATATAAGATATTAATTTTAATCTTATTTCGTAGCATTTTCTGAGAAAATTTACCAAAGTAATGTATTTTTTTTACACCATCAGAAATTAGAGGTTTCAAAGAACAAAAACCCCACCGATTATTTTAAAAAAGCATATAATTTGACGTCAGATTTTTCGATCGAAAATTAGGGTGGTTTTTCGATATTAGGTCAAAATAAGGTGAATAAATAAATATTTTAAAACAAAAAAATTACAGTGTGCTTGGGACATAAAAAGGTAAGTTTTCACCTAATTTCGTGAAACAAAAAATATTTTTTTAAAAGATAAATATAAAAAACCAAAAACCTGGTTATTTGAATTTTTCACATTAATTTTGAGGTTATTTGAAAAAAGTGTTGATACAAAAGTTGTAGATCTTTTTATTACCTACAACTTTTCCATTGAACTTTTTTCCATAGGACTTGTGGTTTTGCCAGAAATCGCGATAAACCATTTTTTACCCTTAAACGCCCCCTCCCTACCCCTTCCCGAACTCAGATCGCCCGTAATTTATTTTTTCCTACATTTTTGTTATATTCTCTTCTTTTTACAATCGGTTTCATTCAACTATTATTTTTATTCGTTTCAAAACCTATCGGCACTGGTCTATAAGCGACTTCAGTCTATCGTTGTCCAAAGAATTTTCGATAGTGATGAGAGCTGCGATGTAATCGTCGTTCGTGTTGGTTTCCACAGGCTTTTTTTCACTTATGGAACGACATTTGTTCTTTCTTGGACTCATTAACGTTTGAAAGAAGACTAGAATGCGAACTTACTCATATCTCATTTATGTAAACAATCGACATGTCTGTACATGATAAACGCTTCAAATTATAGAGAGTAGGGAAGTCCGGACTTCAAATGATCGAATGTTCACGAGCAAGATACCTTCAACTTCACATTACCGAGGGGACCAATTAACATTGAGTTTATTCAATTTATCGAGTATTTTTAACGGGACCGGATAAATTTTTCAAATATTCGAGATGTTCAAATTAACGAGTGTCAAATTATCGAGAGTCGACTGTATATATATCTATATTTTTTTTCTGAATAGTTTTAATAGTGGGTCTATTATATTTTTGCAGATTTTGTATATAAAAACTCAAGATTTTAAAAAAATTCTTCAACGCTATCCACACGAATGGGCTTACATTCAAGATTGTGTTGAAGAAATTTCACCAAGTCTAGATGTTATGGTCAACGATTATGTGGAGAAGCATCGGAATGTGTGTAGCGCTTACATTAAAATACCAATACAAATTAAACAATAATTGATTATGTTTATTGTTTTAGTACCACGACACACTAAGGCGGCAGATTTTCCATGCACGAAAATCTGGTGTGACAATACCTATAAAGTCAGTAAAGGATTCAACTTCAATACAAAAACCAGAACTAGGAAACGCTTGCTTAAATCCAGAATCAAGGTATTTTCGTCGCATTAAAATGAAACCATTAAAAACTGTCAGGTTTTGTCGATATAAAAATGCGTTTTCAATTGCTTCGAAATAGTTTTTCGTAGATTTCGAGCTACCCAATATTGTACTACAAATATTGGTTAGCTCGCTATTGAATTTTGACTTGAATTTTTATACATTGTAATAATCAATTTGAATATCTTACTTAGTAAATATTAGTAATTGATTTATTTTTGCAGTTTTGTATGTTACTGGATGCTGTTCCGCGCAATTGTTGTTCCCATATCCATATTCACAGCTGCGATTCAGGGTTTTTATTCTTTTAATTATTTTTGGCTTAGACTCAATTACTTAAAATACGTATTAGTAAAGACATAAATAAATTTTACGGTTTAATTTTTTACGACTCTGGAGTATTTTTTTTTTATTATTCTTTATATCTATTTTTATATATTTGTTTAAATTAAACTGTACACCTACCATCTATATGTATACCATTTTCTCAGTCCTAAGGTTGCCTGGAAGAAATCCCTCTTGAGCGATAAGGCCGCCTGTACTTATTTCCTATTTTTGTTTTGTACTATTGCTTATTCTTGGTATATAATAAAGAGTACATATTAATATAATTGTAATAATCTTTATCGGTCTTTTTCTTAAAGGTGGCAGTGGAGCTTGTTTCAGAATGCCTTTTGTAATATTAGGTGAAGTTTGCGATGTCATCGCATTGATTGATATAATTATAAAAATGTTTGTAAGTTGTTAATTATAGACTTTTAAAGAAGTAATGTTGTTCTATATTTAGTTTTAAATTATTACATCTTTATTATTACATTTTATTACATCTTTTAATACGTGTCTTAAAACATATTTAACAGTTAAAATTTAATCTGACACTTTAATAGAACATAGAAACTCAATAATTAATACTTCCGTCGGTATAATATCTTGATTTGATTTTTATGTAACAGGTGGGCTATTATAATGATCGTGGCTTACTAATTACAAGTTTACCTAAAGTTATGAAGCACTATATGAGCCGCGGATTCATATTTGACCTAATCGGCTGTTTACCATGCCACCTCATTTTTAATTTATTTACCACACAAACTATCGGTGAAAACGATGGGATGTTAGTTAATACATTGAGTAAATTTGCCCATTTGTACTTACTCATGGGATACTTCAATTATGCAGCTGATATGCCAAACGTTAATTTTGCATATGCAATGGTTAGTTATGTTTTCATTATTGCGTTCAACTTTATCAACCTCTAAATCACCCACTGCTGAGCGAAGGCCTCTTCTTGTTAAAGAAAAGGGTTTCAGCTGGTCCTTCAAGCCGGATATGAACCAGCGACCTATGTATTATTGCGTTCAATGGTGCCTAAAATTATTTATTTTTTAACCCTCTGCATTATAGGCCTTTTTAGCTTTCGCGAACCAGCAACTCGAGACGATTTCGGTCAAATTAGATAAAAAGTTTACAGTTACTTTAAAAACATTTATAAACAAATAAACGTATTCAAATAATAAAATTTACCTAGTTTATTCACTAATACACATCATATACATTTATACATAAAAATATGTCGAAAACAACAAACTTTGATAAATATTACATTCTGTAATTAGTTTTGGCGTGATGTTTAGTGAAACGGAAAAGAACGGAAACAAAAAAAAACGAAGAAAAACGGAAAAGGGTTAATTAATTTTTTTAATATTTTAGATATTCAAGTGGTTAGTGGTTTCTATATTGGCAATGATGGGCTCGGGTCATTACTTTGTTACCCAATGTATAGATTTTGAGTGGAACTCAAAAGGAAATCTGGAAAGTATGTCACGTCGCAATCATTGTTGGCTACCAAATTATCTTCATCTGGCTGAAAAACCAACTATATATCAATTACATATGGTATAGTATTAACGTTTTCCACGTAATTTTTTGGAGTGCTTTTAACAACTATACATTAAAAATAATGACTATAAACACTATTCTATATTTTCTTCAAATTTAAATTGTACCACCGTTGAATATAACATAAATGTTCAAATTGTAATTGTTATTATAAGTTAATTTCATTTGGTAAATTGATCATAGGCAGACTTGGCTAGTCATTACAATTTTAAGTTTTAGTTTACGAAAGGCTGGATGGAGTATGATGGATTATTGGTGGACGTTTTTGATTAAAAATTTGATCAAGATAAGATAAAAATCATTAGCTGACTTATCGACACAATTTTTTAAAAGTTTAGTTTGATTTTTATTTTGGACTAGCCACCATTGTCCGTCCGCCCCAGCTTCGAATGTGTACAATATTTGTTAGTGTAACTTTTAAACTGTTCAATACATTTTGACCTCACACATCTACTCTTCTCGGATGACCAGCGGCAGCGACAACGCAATAATTTTACCGGATTATTGTTTTTATTTCGCATTACCTTATGACCAACTCTATCAATTACCATGCTGTAAAAAATAAACTTAATCTCCATGAAATTTCCATTTTAATTTAACTATTTGTTTTTATAAGAATTTGTAAAGTATACGTGAAACCTGTATCCAAACTCAATCTTGTAAAATTTATTTTACTTTTAACATAAAACCGTCTTTTTGGCTGACATATTAAACTTAGAAATCTGGTGTCGCCGACTTTTTTGTAAAGGTAAAAGTAATGCTATCAAAAACATAACACTAAACAATCTAATTTAATATAATATTCCTATGTGTTACTTCTTAGATACATTGTTTTCATGCGATTGCCAAGTCAATCTATTTATTTAAAACATCAAAGATTTTTAATATTGATATGATCACTATACGATGTTGTTAGGTTAGCTACTAACGTAATAACTTAAAACAGAAGAACCCTTAAGTAGGGTTTGAATAAATTAGCCGACTTGGTATTACATGGATCTCACAACTTTTTACGGAAGAAGAAGTGAGTTGCGAGACTTGGTTTCTTTTTACAAGTTATGTTTTCGATGGCATCTTATTTCTTTTTGTAGACAGTCCTACTTATATTCCTTTCCGGTGTCTTCTACTTCTTTAATATCAACAACGTATTTTCTTAAAGCCTTCGCTAGGTCTAATGAGCTTTTCTTATTTTTGTAGATATTCTTCCTCTTTTTCTTTTCCGATACGATACAGATATATAATTTGATTGTCATGTCATACATATTGTGATCTCAAGTTGACAACTCGAAATACTTGACAAGAGAGATGAATGAAGTATGTTTAGCCGGAAACAGTGTTGTCAGATTGCTGTCGATTTTTTACACCTAAACTTCCATAAAAATAAACTTTTAAAAAATATTTAAAAAAGTGAATGTATACTTATGTACGTACGTAAAAAGTTATACTTATAATAAGACGATGCGCCGAGTTAATGGTTGGTGCGCGCCATCTGTAAACAGACCCTGAAACCCACTAAAACAAAGTACTCGTCAAGACGAATCAAAGGAGCCGAAACTCGATTGGGGTGCGTCGTTTTATTACAGAGTTCCTATGACCACCTTCTAGCTACATCATCAAACCCTGGTTACCATTGAAAGACAAACTACTCGTCTAGAGGATTCAAACGAGCCCGAACTCGATGAGGCTGTGTCGTTTCATTGCGAAGTTCTTATGACTGCGTTCCAACTCCATTATCAGATTAGACCCTGGTAACTATCTAAAAACAAAGTACACGTCAAGACAAATCAAACGAGCCAAAATTCGATGGGGTTGCGACGTTTTATTACAGAGTTCTTATGATCACCTTCCAGCTCCGTCATCAGACCCTGGTTACCTTTGAAAGACAAACTACTCGTCAAGACAATTCAATCGAGCCCGAACTCGATGGGGTTGCGTCGTTTCATTACAGAGTTCCTATGAGCACCTTTCAGCTCCATCACCAGACCCTGGTTACCATGAAAGACAAACTACTCGTCAAGATGATCCAAACGAGATCGAACTCGATGATGTTTTGTCGTTTCATTGCGAAGTACCTTTGCCTGCCTTCTAGCTCCATCAACAGATCAGACCCCGACAGCCATTTAAAAATTAAGTACTCATCAAGACGAATCAACGAGCCTAAATTCGTTGTGGTTGCGTCGTTTCATTATAGAGTTCCTATGACCACCTTCCAGCTCCATCATCAGACCCTGGTTAGCATAGGAAGATAAATTACTCGTCAAGACGATTCAAACGAGCCCGAACTCGATGAGGTTGTGTCGTTTTATTGCAAAGTTCCTATTGCCACCTCTCAGCTCCATCATCAGATCAGACCCTGGTAACCGTCTTGAAACAAAATACTTGTCAAGCCGAATTAAACGAGCTGAAACTCGATGGGGTTGCATCGTTTCATTACTGACTTCCTTTGACCACCTTTTAGCTACATCATCAGACCCTGGTTACCATTGAAAGATAAACTACTGGTCAAGAGGATTGAAACGAGCCCGAACTCGATGAGGTTGTTTAGTTTCATTGCGAAGTTCCTATGGCCACCTTACAGCTCCATCATCCGATCAAACCCTGGTAACCATCTAAAAACAAAGTACTCGTCAAGGCGAATAAAACGAGCTGAAACTCGATGGGGTTGCGTAGTTTTCATTAGGGTGTTCCTATTACCACATTCCAGCTCCATCACCAGACCCTGGTTACCATTGAAAGACAAACTACTCATCAAGACGATCCAAACGAGCCCAAACTCGATGAGTTTGTGTCGTTTTATTGCGAAGTTCCTATAGCCACCGTCCAGCTCTATTATCAGATCAGACCCTGGTAACCATTTCAAAACAAAGTATTCGTTAAGACGAACCAAACGAGCCAAAAGTCGATGGGGTTGCGTCGTTTCATTACTGAGCTCCTATGACCACATTCCAACTTCATCACCAGACCCTGGTTACCATTGAAAGACAAACTTACTCGTCTAGAGGACTCAAACGGGCCCAAAATCCTTCCTTTGGCTACCTTCTAGCTCCTCCATCAAATCAGCACCATTTAATCATAATATTGCATTGTCACATAATTTACTATTATTTTGGATCAAATTTAATTTGCAAGATTTGATGACAAATATCGAGACAGGTGAAACAAAATAAAAGCTTGTAAAAAGTGAGTTGACACATCCAGCGCAATGAAGTAAGTTAGCGCAATTGCGCGGCGCCTACTACTTAGCTTTATGTTGTCGGTTTTTTGTCACAGAGTACACGCGCATCGTATAAAAATTTACTCTCATCAAGAAGTTATAGCTTTAAAATACAAAAGTTATTTTGAGTCCTTATTTTCTATATTTATTTTTATTTATTTAATGTTAATATACATTAATTAACAGTTATTGCTGTTATGACTCACTTAATCAATCAGGTGCATTCTAATAATGACATAATTATATGAACTCAATAATGATGACCACGCTGGCGAAATGGTGCGCGCTGTTGTATATTAAGCGGGAGATCCCGGGTTCAATCCCCGGCAGAGTAAATTTTCTTTCTCTGATCTGCTTTAGTGGGAGTCTTTGGTAGTGGCTAGTTACCACCCTATCGGAAAAGACGTGCCGCCAAGCGATTGAGCGTTTTGCTACAATGCAGTGTAGAAACCGATTAGACGGATAGGTTTAATATAGCTGCCAACTGAATAAAATAAAATAACTTACGTACGGGAAGCGTGGAAGCCGTGGAGCGGGCAAATCACCTCAGCCAGTCGCGGTTATGATTTATTAGTGTTCTTTGCGTTTTTTTACTTTGCGTGATTTTGGTACAGCTACATAAGACATGTCCCATTCTTGCTTTTTCATTCCTATGACCATTTTACAGGTTACCTTTGAAGATAATTATATCTAGGTACCTATCTACACCTATTATTCCACTATGTTATACTTGTACGGGTACATTGATTCATTCACTGCAAATGTAACTTTGTAATCCTATATATTTATATGGGATTACAAAGTTATTTATGCAGTTGGTGTATCTAGAAAACTGGACCGAAATTGCAAAATATTTGAATTTTTCCTTGGTTTATATACTAAACACTAATGGTGTTCTAAATTTGAAGCTTTTATGTCTGCTAGAAGTGCCTTAGAGTTTTGATGATCGGTCAGTCAGTGAGTGACAAAATTCGAAACTTTGACTAATTATAATAATTCTTAAACTACTGGTTCAAATTGAATGAAATTTGAAATATACCGTGTTTATACAATGCCTGCTTGGGTATTGAAAATTCAGACTGCTAGTTTTATCCACAACGAAGTTATAGGGGGTCGAAAATGGCCTGAGTTGCTTCGAGAAAAGATAGTACGGCCGTGCCACTTTTTTTTTTTGCTCGACTTGGCGGAGGCACTGCCGTGCCTCCAGATTTAAAAAAAAATCTGTAGATTTTATTTGATTGTATAATTTTTGCCAACTTCAATTATATTTATTGTAATTAATTATTGAATATATATTTACAAGAATAAAAAGAAGTCTATAGCAATAAGGGATAATATACATTTCTATCAGTAGAAGAATTTTTAAAATCGGTAGTATCAGTAGTACCGGAGATTACCCCAAACGTCCAAACTTACAAACTTTACCTCTATAATATTACTATATTTTTTTGTGAAATGGTTTGATTTAAGACAATAGTATTGTCAAAATGCGCCTAATTATTTAACTATAAAATTAATGTAAAAGACATAACAGAATTTGTCTTAATTTTATATTTTTTTATTAATTTTTCTAGGTTTACGCTGAAAGTCTAAACCTTGCGCAGTGTGGTTTTATGAGATTTAATCTAGGCAAGTTTCAAATAGATCGTGAGCACCTCGGTGTTGGATTTTTACTTTTCCTTCTTGGATTTATGTTTTGGTAAGATATTTTTAAAAATTGTACACTTAATTGCGTACCCACAGATTCTATTATTTAATTTAAGTTTCAATTCTTTTATAAATATTTTGATATGAGTGAAATTATACTTGCATTAACAATGCACTGTACTGGGACTTGAATAAATATCTGCAATATATTTTTCTTTAAATTAATTAATATTTGACTGAGCCATGTCCGTACTCGAAAGAGTCGAAACGCAATAGAAGAAGACAAGAGTAGCTGTGGATAATAATAGTACACTGTATCGAATCATATCTGTGTATAAGACCTGTGTATATCTTTATTATAGTATATTTGTATCTATATTTTAGTATACATATAACTAAATATTAATTGTCTAATCATGACAGATGATATACAACTCGGTTCAATTGTTCTTTGATCTTCATTTTATGTTCGTCTATTGTTAAATAATTTTATTAATTTTCCCTTTTATTGTACAAATTGTAAACGTCTACTTTACTATAATTTATTTGATAACTCACCACGATGAAAATACATTTCCAAATTAAATATATTTTCAAGTAATATTATTTTATTCAGGTATGTGATGTGTTACTCTCTAACACTGTTAGTGTTGAACTATCGCGGTAACACGCTATTCCAACATGGAGTAAACCAATTGAGAAGATTCTTAAAAGCGGAGAGAGTTGATAACAAGCTCATAAAACGAGCGGTAGCTCATTTTAGATATTGGTGGTTAAGGTGACGCTTTATAAGCAATATTAAACATTTTTTAAAGTGCTTTACCTTTATAATAAATATTATACTTTACATAGTTAAGAACACTGGAGCTTACACGACTATCGTGTTTTATGTGTTTTATGTACTTTTTGCTTTGCTAGGAAAATGGCTTTCCCGTAAACGTGACATATATGAGTTTACGTTTACTTTCAAAACTATTCCTTTTAAGATCAATTGATGTACATTTCACAATTGTTTCTATTCACCGTCTAGTTTAATTATTTTAATTAAGCTAAGATTAAGCTTTATAGATGAGATCATATCAATTTTTTTTATTGCGTAATATTTAAATATATTGATTTCAGGACTAAGGGAATAAATATCCAGAACTTAATGCACGAACGCATCGGTGTTATATTCAGACAGGACTTGAGTTACTATTTCTTTAAGAAGTTAGTATCATGAAAATTAAAAACGATCCTGTTAAGGATCAAGTTTGTTGGATAATCTTGTTGATCAAACTTCATATTTTCATCACACAGCAGCGTAATGTACGCATCAAAATAGAGATCATGAAATTTTGACAGACATGTCTTTTTACAGCTTTCATTATTTTGATTTGACTGAGACCTTGTTTCACAAACATTACTACACATCTGCGAGCATGTCAACGTAGATTTTTTGATAAACGCGTCAAACAAAGTCGCATACTAACAAATTTTCAATCAAACATATAAAGTTTGAAAAGTTAAATGACCGTTTCCAAGGCATTTTAAAAATAGAAAAAAGAGTTTATGTAAAAATTCGCACATACGCTCTTACATTTTTTCCTTTTTATTGTTTCTATGATTAGGACAGTGGAAGCTACTGATAGTCTTTTGGGAGGTGGATCTACTGTTGAAAGAGATCTGGCTAGTGCAGCTACACAAATTTATTTTCTCCCAAATGAAGTAATTGTTAGAGAAATGGATCTTACTCCTTATGTATTTATTGTTCATCGAGGAAATATTATGGTTAAACAAAACGATGAAGACGTAATGCTCCTATCAAAGGTTTGTATTGTACTTGTAATACTATAATTTTTAAATTTAATTTTAGAGATAAGTTATTCTGTTCACACACTCCATTCAGACTAAAACTTGATACTAAACTATGACTTATATAAATATACTACGACTATGTTTACGTAATTTGGTTATAGGGTTCTATATTTGGTCAGTTAAATAAATCAACACCAAGACCTCTACGCATTTCAGCTGTATCTACTGAATACGCTGATCTCCTACAAATTCCAATAAAAGAATTTCAAGATATCATCGGTGACAAGGTAAATTTAGTTCAGTATATTTCTTTATTTGCTGTACGATTTTGAAAATTATTTATTTGAATATGAATAGAAAATTTTTATTCTAAAAATAAAAAATAAAATTGAAAAAAAATACTCGTAGAAAATAGGGTCTGAAAGATACTCTGACGTCTAGAGCTTTGAAGAGTTCTTAAAAGTATTTTTTTAAAATAAAATATGAACATTAATTTGATTATAGGGTAGGAAAAATATTGCTAAAAACCCACAAGCTAAGGACGATTACATGTGCTTAAAAAAAGCTGTACTTGAAAATCCATATAATACAGTAAAATATTTGCTACGACGACGTAAAGCTATTAAGCTTCCTGTAAGTATTTGTCATTTTATTTCAAAATTATTCGACAGATTATGTAACAAAACAACAGATTTTTTTAAAATAATGTGTTATTTATTATCACAAGGTTTCAAAAAAATTAAATGTAATATTTTTAATTTTACTACCTTTACTGATTTTATTGTGATCAACGTTTACAATTGTCCGGCATATATTTGATCTAGATCTAAGGGAAATATTTTGAACTACATAACGAAGCCTCACAAAGGACAGCAAATAACGTGCTGTGCAAATATATAAAAAAATCGTTTTCTGAGGATCGTTTTCGCAATTGATTCTTAGAATATTGTTTGCAACAAGTTAAAATTAATAAATATAATAACAATTTATAATTTATTATTTAATTGTCAGAGCAGTTAGATGCTAATTTACGCAATGTAACCTTTAACACTATGTCAGCTGTTTCTTACGTTGATGATCCATTAAATAAACAAATAAACACTAAAAAGTAATCTACCATATCACGATTAGGTTGTTGCACTACATGTGCTATATGATTTTTCACGGTCTTGATCAGTGAAAAACTTATCTTTTGACCAACGTTTGTGTAGACCATATAGATATTAGTCGTGATTTTGGCGATTGTGTTTGTGTTGTGTATGTTTCCAGACCCTCAACACGGGATATTATCTTCCTGAGGGCTGTTGTGTTTGGGGAATTTATTTATTTCATTTATTTATACGGAAATGTAACAGTCTGAATCAGTTTGTAAACGTAGATTAACAATTCAGTTTAACTATTTTATTTCATCAATATCAAGCTACTGTAATTAGGTATACAATTTTTTAAAATACACTCATTTGCAAAAAAAACGGGCGGTTTCGATTTTCTTCCTGGCTGAAAAAAATAAAATACCAAAAAGGTTTTAATCATTTGAACATGTTACTGGCCAGTTATAAAAGTGCCATAATGTTTATAAGAGTACATTCCAAATTCAAATTTTTGACTGAGCCTGGTTTTCAAAGAAAATAACTTTTAACTACATTTTGTGGCGCGAATTCCCTATAGTTAATATCGACTCTAATTAACTTTTTGTCAATTTTTATTAAATTATCTGGTGTCCTTGACATTTAAAAGTATTGTTATTGCTGTTTAGCAATCTCGAAAATGGTAGATAAAGTGATAAAAGCGAGCAAAATTATTGCGCTGCTTGAAGAAGGTTGCAGTCAATGCTTCGTGGCTCAGAGGCTAAATGTGAGTCGGTCGACAGTTCAAAGGACCTGGCAGCGCTATCAAGAGACCGGCTCCGTCAAGAGAAGGCCTGGTTCTGGCAGAAAGACACGTACCGAACCACGGGATGATCGTTTTCTAGTTAGTCAAGCGTTGAGAAATCGCAAATCTTCTTATGTGGACCTCAAGAACACCCTCGAAGAAGTAAGAAATGTGCAAATTAATCTATGGACGGTCAGGAGGAGGCTTGTCGCTGCTAATATACACAGTCATCGCCCGGCACGCGGCCCTAAATTACTCCGTGGACATCGAGTTGCCAGGCTTAGCTTCGCTCGAAATTTTGTGTCATGGACTCATGAAGACTGGGATAGGGTATTGTTCTCCGATGAAGCCAGGATATCTGTGCATGGTGAAGACCGACGTCGGCGAGTGCTACGTAGACGAGGAGAACGCTTTGCAGAGGCATGTTTTGAAGAAATCACACCTTATGGAGGGGGCTCTGTTATGTTTTGGGCAGGAATAAATTCTATGGATCGTACGGAGTTAGTCTTCATCGAAAACGGTACACTGACTGGACACCGATACATAACGGAAGTTCTAATTCCTTATGCACAACCCGCTTTAACCGCTCTTGGCGAAAACTCAATTTTTATGGACGACAACGCTCGCGCCCACCGGTCTGGCGGTGTGGATGCGTATATGCTAGAAGTCGGAATTCGTCGTTTGGACTGGCCAGCTAGAAGTCCGGACCTCAATCCCATAGAGCATGTCTGGGACGTTCTGAAGCGACGAGTGAGATCAGTGCAGCCGGCTCCGCAGACCATCAGAGAGCTAAAGAATGTGATTACCGCGGAGTGGGAACGTACTCCCCAAGAAACCATAAAAGATATACTCACTAGTATGCCCAGACGAATGCAAGCTGTGATTTCAGCAAGAGGGGGTCACACTCAATACTAAACTTTTATCTGCTTTTAATGTATTCAAGAAAAACAAAGAAATTAACGCGTTTCATTTTTATTTAGCGAGCAGGTACAATCATAGTGTTTTGAGCTTAAACATTATTTCTTAATAATTTAATTAAAATGTTATGATAAAACTGATGAAAACTATTCCTTCCTAATTAATTTATAAAATTCTGAGGATAACAATACCTAAAATTGTCAAACAAACTAATAGTAACTATAAAATAGTTCTTTGCTTAAGTGCCCGTTTTTTTTGCAAAAGAGTTTATCTTATGGGCTTAATTGTTAGCTCCCTGAACTGATAATTATATAATTCAAAGATGCAAATCAAACGAAAAACCACTTACAAATTGAACTAAACTGAGCTGAATGAACCTGTAAACGTCCCATCACTGGACAATAAGTTTGGGGCTTAATCTAACACGCTGCTCCACTGTGGCTTGGCGTTTGGCGGATATTTTTCCCTACCATGAGTAACGATCACTATCAAGTGTCTATGATTTTAGCCGTCGGTTCCGGCTTTAATTCCTTGCCGAGGCACTGTGGGAAGATCTACAAGGACATACAACTAAACTAGAAACAAATATTTGTATAAATTCAAATATCAGCTCCGAGAAACGACCGCGAACAGACTCGACCACTGGCGTTAGGGTGTTATTATCACCGCTACACTAGAAAGATTTTCATTTTAATATTACTAAATTATTATTTTTATAGTGGATGAAAGAAAGATTGAAGGCAAAATCTGGCACTTGGTACTCTCGGTGTCTGTACTTCACTTGGTTCATCAGCCCAGTAGCAGTAGCCATTCTAACTTGTATTCTTTTAACTGTTCCTAGAGGACTCTTACATACTAATGTGGTTCTGTTATATATGTTTCTGATTTTGGATATTGTTCATATTTTGCATATCATTATGGACTTTTATTCAGTAAGTATGTTATCGAAATTTTTAATTTATTTATACTCATTCATTGAAGTACTTTTTTATTTTTTGTGGCTAGTCATTCTTAAGATTTCAATTGGAGTGGTAGAATTATTTAAATATTAATTAATGATGTTTTCTTTTGTAAATTTTAATAATATGAGAGAGCCTAATTAAGGACTTATAAAATCTCTGTTGAGGACAGAGATCACTCTCACATGCTTATACAATATTACATTATAATTACAAAAAATCCGATGTGAATTATAGTATACTGTTGAAATAATTATAATTTTTATACAATAATTTGAATAGATTTTAAACAATGTTTTCTATACATTTGTATAAATGTGAGCCATTTTTATAAAGATTAAATTATTGCTAAAAAATCTATTCTTAAATAATGATTTTACTGCACTGAAACATACTCGTTTCATACTAATAGTTCCTCGTTGATTTATCCGCTTTGTCATTTATTGCTTAAAGAATTTTAAATTATTTGCCGCTCTCAGTCATTGCCTAATATTTAACAGACTATATTTCTTTTAGAACCTGTATTTTATTATTTGTAGATAAAATTTTGGTATAGAATACAAAAAAATTATATATATAATTATATGTTTTCTTTATACTAAAAGTATAGATAAAGCATAGTCGAGAATCGTGGTCACAATAATTAAGCGCTGACCAGACGAGTCGAGTTATGACGTTTTTCATACAATTGCTAATACGGAAGATTGCTTAAAATTGCAGGATAGTTAGCTAAGCAACTTTTGTTGCTACAATTGGTAACAGCTAACGACTATTTTCAATTTTAAAACAGTATAAAAAATATCAGACCAAACACTTGAAAGTTACTACGTGTGCGCAGTGCTATACTCGCATACTTATTACGTTTCACACACACACACGCGCGCATGCGCACACGCGTACACGCGAAAACGACCACATGCGCACACACACACACACACACACGTTTTATGAGTCACAGCATAATAATTAATAAAATCGGCCTCAATAAAAATATTTAATAATAAATTCCCGATATCAAGCAACTTCTCGATTTACTCGTATATTACTCGTATTAGTATTAATTTCTATTATTTTTAATTTGTTAACTTTTTTCAGACAGAACTAGTTGTGATAGACGAAAATTGTGTAGATGTAACTATACGATGGGGTATATTAAAGAAGTGGCAATTTTACATTGACATTATATCTGTCATTTCCCCTATAGTTGGTTTTATAGCTAGAGGTCGAATTTTTACTTTACCAAGACTTCTTCGACTTCGTCTGCTATATGATTTTCATCAGCACTTTTGCAAGGGATTTGAGGTATTAATCGTTTTATTTTTAGCTAGAACAACCTTGCAGTGTTTACTGATTCCTTAGTTTGTAACACAACCTGATGATAGCTTACAAATTTCCTCAATAAACTTAACAAGGTATCCTAATTTAAAAATATTTTTTTAATTCGTAATAACAAATTTTCGGATTACCGCCATAGATTCTCCAACAGATATGTCACGAGTGATAATCCTACTAATATTATAAATGCGAAAGTTCGTGAGTATGTATGGATGTTTGTTACTCTTTCACGCAAATACTACTGAACCGATTACGATGAATTTTGGTATGTAGGTAACTGAAGACCCAGAATAACACATAGGCTACTTTTTTCCGTAGTTCCCGCGCGATTGATTTCATTGAAAATAGATAAATTAATCGCTTCTGAAAGCTAAATGCGCGATCTAGCGGCACGGCGGCGCCGAAGGCGGTAGGCAAGGCAGGTAGGTAGGCGGGACGGGCGGTCTGACGAGCGTGTGGTGGGGAAGAAGACTCATAGGGTTTCCACGCGGACGAAGTCGCGGGCGGCCTCTAGTAAACTATATACTATAACTTGAACTCCGTTAGAATGTTCGAATAAAATTTATATTATTTAAATTATATAGATTTTATAAAATATATTTTGGCACAATATGCCATTTTTTATGTCAACCGCTACTAAGTTTTGTTCGCTCGAACGATTTTTTTTCAAACATTAAATTTCAAACTTGTATGCGTGATCACAGCTCTGTTATCTGGGCGATACTTAAGATGACAAACTGAGCATCGAGTTTTATAGGTTCTAATCTGTTCCGGGCGTACTGTACCCCTTAAATAAATTCTTTAGATTTGAAATATTATTATTTTGTAGATGTACTTTAATTTCACTGCAAGGAATTAACAACAGTATTATCCATTTTAATCCATGATTCAATTTCAATTACATTTAAATCTTCATGATATGTGATTGTGTCGGTGTTGAGTTACGTAAACTAAAGTACATATGTTATAATTATTATTTGTAATTCAAAACTAATAGCGGTATAAAATTGAAGTTTGGTATTTGGGAGCATTAATTTATATTCCATTTTTTTTTTGTTTATTATAATAAGATTAAAAATTCTCGCTATTATTAGCAACTATTGTCATACATTTCACTATTATAAAATATGCGAATGATCCTTTTCTTTTATTTTAGAGTAATGTCGCTCCGATAGTGTTAAAGTTTACAACAGCGCTTCTTTTGCTTCACAGCATGACTTGTGGGTGGATACACATAGCTTGCCGAAGTTAGTAAAGTTTAAATCGTTTTGGAATTTATCTATCGCCATTTGTTATCGAGTAGTATTATCAAATTTTCGCGTGGTGTCTTAAATATTAACTTTAAAAAAGTTCGTTCCATGTTTTGAGGACAAGTGAATTTATTTTTTTCATTTAGAATAATGAATTTAAAATAATTTGAAAATGTAACGGAGAAATCGCTTTGAAATAAAAACGAAGAGCATAGAATTCCGGGAAGTAATCAGAACAAGCCTCATTATTTCTCATAGTTTGATCTAATTAAAAGTTTTCATGTTATTTTAGGTGAGGAATTTCCTTTAGAAATACCGGTTATACCATCACACGTAAATGCGAGTATTGATTATTCCGAGTGGACATCTCCAAGTCTGAGAAAAGAAGGTGATATTTTTTTTTAATGACTTTATGTGGTATGTGTGTGGAGTTTTTTATTTTATTTTATTATCCTTATAAATTTATTGTATGTTTGACACTAGGGTGCTTCATTTCAGACCAACATTTTTTTATCGAATACAAGACTTTCAGGTGGGACTTTGAGAAAAAAAAAGTTGCTCTAAAATGATGCATCCTATTGTACACCGATAACTCCGATGTTTTATAATTATTTTTCCGTTTAAAACAATTTTTATTTTACGTCTAGGTTGCGCTCGATTGACAAGGAATTATATAGAGAACGATAAAAATACATTTAGCTTTCTGGTCCCTATAAATTGGGTGGCAGATTATATTGTCGCTATGTTGTATATTATTATTATTTATACACACACTGAAGTTGATGTCGTGAGTATCGATAATTTTTTTTATTGTGTTTATACTATTACTTGAATTATTAGAATTTATATTGAAACTAGCGTGCCCCGGCTGCATCCGGGTATATGTAACTAAACCTTTCTCATGAATCAATCGATCTATTGGTGAAAGTCGCATGAAAATCCGTGCAGTAGTTTTTGAGTTTATCGCGAACAGACAGACAGACAGACGCGGCGAAAGACTTTGTTTTATAATATGTAGCGATAGTGATTATTACGAATTTTGAATAGATATGTAAGTAAATTAATGGCGCTAGTAATCAAATATAATAGATTGATGGCATTACAGTTTACTTTTATCTTCTACCTTCAAGACAGATCCTTAATCCCATAATTGCTTGGAAAACCTAAGTGAAGTCATATGTAGAAGAATTACAATTAAAAAAAAAGTAATAAAAAAATAAAATAAAAAATGCCAAAAAATATTGTAACTGGTATTGGTGCTTTTGAATAATCAATAACACACGATTCATGGCGTGATATTTTTAGAAGCCTACTAGACTTGCCTCGTGATTTTACTCGCGTTGACACTGTGGCTGTTGTAACAAAGTGTCAATAAGTATAAACACGAAGTTTTATATGATAAATTACTTTTAAATAATGTAGCTGAAAAACCAAAATCAGTTTAGTATTTTCAGAAGTGTATATAATTCAAAAAAAAATCTTATAGTGTTAGTGTAACATTTCAAAATTTTTTTTTAAATATTTGATTTCTTATGCAATTAGATATTTTAAAACTAAACCGGTAGAACAGACTAGCGCATTCAAATAATAATAAATAAAAAAAAAGTTCAGCTATACTATTTGCTTATAATTTTATTATTATTTATATTAATTTGTTTTAGGTTGTTGCCTTAACTTTGAAGCAAATTTACTACAAGCTATATATTAACTTCATTATATATCCTACCGAGATATGGATACTCAGTGTAGCTATAAGTGCTGTTTATACGAAATTTCGAGAACTTTACGCGTATGACTACGATGTTAATATATTAATTACTTCTTTACGAGATAGCGGTTTATCACCGACACTGTTGCAATCTGTACGGGAATACACTAAGCAGCTTTGGCAAAGACAGAGAGGTAGTGTAAAATGTTTTTATTAATATATTATTTATTCCTAAAAACGTAACTATATATACTGAATTAAGTAATTAATCGTTATTTCTAATATTGGTAATAAGTATAAATGCCTACAAGTTGTTATTATTATATTCAGGCCTCACGAAAGCGTGAAGGCTCACCTCTTTGGGGCTTTGGATCTTTGTAGCTGTACCCTGCTGTACCCTTACATACCTTAGATAAAAGGTCGCGGAAAAAGTCATTTCGTATTTTGTATGTACAAAAGTGAAAAAAATCTGTTTGGTTTAGGCTAGTCAACAAGTTCAAAAACGTGTTAATTCTTAATAAAGCTTCTAAAAATATGAGCGATGGCTCACTCGATTCGGAACGACGTCTTGAAAAATGTGTTGAATGATGTTTTATTATCATATAAAAAAATTGCAGTTGTTATTAACGCATTAAGATGAAAAAAAAAGCTAGCATTTAGTTTTTTATTATTAACTCAAAAACTATTAATATTTAAAAAATTAAAAAAAAGATCCGAAAATATCCAATAGAAAAATAGAAGGACATAGGCAATACAACATTTTGTCAATACAACCACGCAGGCAAAGCCGCGGGCGGAAACTAGTAGGCTATAAACGTGATGAGCTGTCATTAAGAATATGATTAAGATAATTAAGAATTTAAGATATTATCTCTATCACAGTATATATATATATATATATATATATATATATATATATATATATATATATATATATATATATATATATATATATATATATATATATATATATATACATACAGTATTCAAACTTCATACAAACGCTCGAAGCGCGAGCTATGGCTACGCGCTTCGATTTCGGGATACGCTCGGGACGCAAACAGTCGCGACTGTGCCGCAGTGACAAACAGACCGTGTGTTATTTTTTTCATTGAAAATAATTTTAATTACATATTTAATATGACGAGTAGGATTTATTTGTGCTGTTTTTCGTTGCATGAATTCGCGAATAACGCATCTAGAGATAACTTTTTTTAGATTACCTGGAAACTCTGAAAGGTAAGACTATAAAATAATTTTACTTACTAGTAGGTAGGTACATAATGTGTGTCTTTTTAATGGATAAGTATTTTTAAGTAAGCTTTATATTAGAATACGGATTTTTTATACTTTAAAATTTAATAATAAAGCATTTGGTACGTCTCAGTCGAGGAGCAAATATTTTTCGGGCGCAAATTTATAAGACCGATTTTTTATTCTAACATAAACATGGTTTTTTAATTAAATCTAACAATCAAAACAACACGCATTTTGACGTGATAACGTCTAGTAAATTGATGAAAGCTATCGGGTATTTTTTCAAAGATGACGCCATTTTGTCACGTTCCGCGTGCGAGCGAGAGCGCAGAACAAGCGATAGAGAGGCACGATTAGCCTAAGCGTTCTGTCTTACACTCCATCGGACCGCGTTCGAGTAAAAGAGACAGTGGCGCCACGCAATCTACACGCGAACTGTTTTGTAGGGATGTTCATCAGAAAAAATATCGATAATTTTACTATCGATAATTATCGAATCGTTTTATTGATAGTTATCGATAATTATCGAATGAATAGTTATCGATAATTATCGGAAGAAAAGTAATCGATAGTTGGCGACAGTTATCGATAATTATCGGATCAAAATTATCGAATAACACTTATCGATAATTATCGAATGGAAAATTATCGAATAATTACGAATTATCGATAATTATCGCACACCCCTACTGTTTTGTGATTTGTCAATTGTTTCCTAGAGAGTACCACTTGAAACACTCCCCTTTATTTCCTACTTTTCCTATCATCTTCCTATCCTTAACAAAATAACTGAGATTGGAAAATGTTGAATATCACACTATCATTTATATATATAAAGTAGTACACACTATCATTGTATATGTGATAATAATTCAATTCGATTCATAAAAGTATACAATTCTACATCTATGTATTCTTATGACGTTATCACGTAAAAATTATCGTCTGTAAAACGATTTTACAGACAACCATTTTTTTTATTGAAAACTCCCTATTCAATTCACAAAGTATTTTATTTGTTTATATAAAAAGAGTATATTTACAATAACAAAACTAAATGGAAACACAAAGTAGGCAAATGTAATTAAAATGCTGGAGGCGGGCAGCCCTATCGCATGTTTACGTAGCGCACGACTGTAGCACCACGCATAGCACTGTAGGCATTTATTTTAAAGATACGGCCGTGTTACAATACTGTATATATTAATATACTGTGTCTCTACCTATATTATAAATGTGAAACGTAAGTTTGTTTGTTACGTTTTCACATGAAAACTACTTAGCCGATCATCATGAAACTTTGTACACATATTCTTGGAGGTATTAGAAGTAACAAAGGATACTTTTTTTTGTTTATGATAACCGACATCCACGCGCGTGAAGCCACGGGCGGAAGCTAGTGTATATATATATAAATATCTAATTTTAATTTTAAACATGTTAAGGCAACTGGCTGCCAGAACTAGCTCAGCAAGCCCCCGAATGCCTTCGTGAAGACCTCCTTGGATCTCTGTACATGCATCACCTTCACACAGCACCTTTGTTCCGTGACCTTCCAGAGTATTTCAATCGGCAGTTGGTTGCTAGATTAAAAAGGGTCGTTGTTTTTCCTGGTAAGTATTCTTTATAAAATATTATTTTTAAAAATAGAATCTTCTGTGTTTTGAAGTCGATAATTTCATATGATATATATAGTTATATTTGACACGATAACTGGAAAAAAAATTATAATAGAAAAAAATCTTTTTTTATTGCTTTACTAGGAAAATTGTTTACCACAAGCATTCTGTATGTCTTTTTGTAAAATATTTACATCATTACATTGTTTGGGGGCAACCATGAATTACGTGAGACAATTTTGGCAACTTTTTGACACAGATATTTCGAGAGATTTAGTTCGAACCTCTTCCCCCTACCCTAATCTCACGTGAGATTTTTGAAAAAAAGGTCATCGCGACCCGTACCGATGTTTCCTCCGCAAGGCTATACAAATTCCTAAAAACAAAAGGTCATCACCATTACATTAAAACTATTTTTAAACAGATTTTTAAGGAGGGAAAAAATTACGTGATATTTGACCAAAAACACCTCACGTTATTTTTGGATGCCCCCTTTCTACATACAACAAAATTATAATATACATAGATAATTATGATATAATATACATAGACAATTATTATAAAATAAATACGTTTAAAGATTAACGTATATATGTTTACATTATAGGAATAAATTGCCTAGTATAGTATTATATATGGATTCTCTTTTTGTCCCACACAGAGAATTGAGTGTTTGCGCGAATAATTTGTATCAATAATAAGTACAATATCGTTAAATATTTATATAGATAATTCAGTATCCCGAAATACGTCTTTAATTAATTATTTATGACGATAGAACAGGGAAGTATGTTACATCAATAATGTAACGACTAATGTTGTTTATGTTTAAGGTAAATACATCGTTCAAGAAGGCGACATATTATCATTAATGTACTTTATTCATGAAGGCGAAGTAGAAAAATGGTACACCGATAAGAAGTAAGACGTCACATTCCTAATTATTCTCCGTGATTTATGACATTATTTAATAAAAAAAAAGCTGTATTAAATAGTCTGTAAATATCTCACTAAACAAATGCTTTTTAAAAGAAAACAATTTTTAACTTGATCCTACTTTGTAGCTTTTAGAATTACGTTTTTGTTGCAAGAAGATGTACTATGGAATTCTATTTACTATGTTGTAATTTTATGTATCATATCATGTCTTAAAATTGATTGTAAAAAATTTAAATAGTTTCATAATGTAAGCAAAAATATAAAATAATTAAAGATAATATCATCATCATCATCATCACATCAGCCATTGTATGTCTGTTTCTAAACGTAGGCCTTCTCCATCGACTTCCAGAGCGACCGGTTCAAAGCAGCATCCATCCAACGGCTTCCGGTGACTTTCCCCATGTGGATGTCGTCTGTACATCTTGCGAACGGCCGTCCGACGCTGCGTTTGTCGGTCCGAACGTTGCCCATCCTCGCTGGATTCGACGATTGACCTCTCTCTCGAAGTTGGACCTATCAAGTTGGACATTTTTACCTAGGTAGATGTACTCGTCAACAACTTCGAGAGTAAAATCTCCAAACCAATATTATTATTACGGTGGGCACGATATGTACATTCGACATGATTTTTGTCTTGTCCATATTCATGCCCACCCGTCGGGAAACTCCATCAAGGTCACTAAGCATAATGCCGAGGTACTCCAGGAATTCTGCCATAAGCACGATATCGTCGGCAAATCGAAGGTGAGTGATGTACTCGCCGTTTATATTGATGCCGAATCCTTTCGACTCCAGAAGTTTGAAAGCATCTTCCAATGCTGCGGTAAAAAGTTTTGGAGAGATGACATCTCCCTGTCTCACACCTCGCTGCATTGGAATCGCTTTCGTGCTATGCTTTCGTACTAGATATGATATACTAGCATTATTGTACAAGCACTGCAACACTTTGATACACCGATAGTCAATTTTGAATCGCTGAAGAGACTGCAGAATCTAGTTTCGATCGAATCGAAGGCTTTCTCATAGTGCATAAACGCCAAGCCTAATTGCCGACTATACTCCTCGGTCTTTTGTATAATCTGCCGTAGCGTATGTATGTGGTCTATGGTACTATAGCCTTTTCGGAAACCGGTTTGTTCGGGAGGCTGGAAGTCATCAAACTTGCCCGTCAGACGATTTGTAATGACCCTAAATGAAATGAAAATGGGCCTGTAATTCTTTAACAAAGTGTTATCGCCCGTTTTGAAGTAGAACACTACCACGCTTCTGTTCCAGGCTTCCGGCGTTACGCACTCAAGTAAGACCGCATTAAAGAGCCTCTGAAGGGCTTTAAGTATCGGTGTTCCACCCGCTTTCAGAAGCTCTAACGTGATACTTCAGATTTAGAATCATGACTCTCGGATACGGTCAATGAGTTATATGTTCCGAGGCACCTCAACTCTTGATACTATATATTCTATTATATTTGCTATAGAATTTCATTCGTAGTTGCTTAAGATTTTCTCACTAAATGTAATATGCACGAAGAGTCGTTCTAATTATTTAGATAGTTGCTAACATTAATGTGAATAAAATAAGGCGATTGAAATAAATAATACTTTTAGATGTTTTATATTAGTAATGATATTTTATTTTTCGATGTTATTTTAGTAAATATAACTTTGATATAAATATCTGACAGTCTCTAATAACTTACTCTTTCAAGCAGTATTTCTTTAATAATAACCATAAAATTAATGTATATAAGCCGATATGTTCAATCAATATCATGTTTCTTACATTGATAAGTTTACCGTTATTTATAGGGTATAAAATCGTACTAAAGTAAATAATTCTATTTAAAATCGTACTAAAGTAAATAATTCATTCAAATTTATTTAGGATAATTTATATATCTACTAAAATTCACATATTCCGTTTTAAATATTCTACTTGCGGTATAAAGCTTGTTTATAAGGCTTTAATCCATTATACTTTGAGTCATAAGAGAAAAGCAGTAAACGTAAACGCCGATCAAACCACGTCTTTCGTTTAGTTGTGTATAAAGTTTAGATTGTTCACTAGGACACGTAAATATTAATCAATGATCGGTGTTTTAAATTGAAATACTTCCCGAATTTCAAGTACTTTTATGTTTTAAATTATTTTGCGCTTGCATGATGTAAGAAAACATCGCAAACCAGCCTATCTAAGAATATTATATCATTTTTGTACGACATTCTTTCTGGTGTACTAGTACGATTAATAGTCTAAATATCGGCGTCGCGGGTTCGATTCCCACTCGGAGCAGTTATTTGTATTTATACAAATTTTTGTTTTTGGTTTGGGTGTATTTCTGGTGTGGATCATCTAACCGTACTTCAGACAACAAGTAAAGCTATCGGTTCCGATTTCTATCATAAAAACCTGATAGTGATTGTTATTCATGGTTGGGAAATTATTTGCCAACCTGTAGTGGAGCAGCATGGTAGATTAAGCTTCAACTCCTATGAATTGCTGCAAGAGCTTGCATGCAAGCTTAATCTACCATACCCATGGAGAAGAGGCCTTAACCCACCAGTAAGACGTTTACAGGCTGATTTAGTTCACTTCAGTTCATATATATGACTGACCCGTTGGCGCAGTTTGCAGTGACCCTGTTTTCTGCTCCAAGGGTTGTGGGTTCGATTCCCACTCCGAGTCTGGGTGTAATGTATGTTTATTTATATATGTATTATTTATATGTATATTTATTTTAAAAAAATGTATATCAGTTGGCTGTTACCTAAAACACAGGCATTAAGTTGCCTACCTTAGGGACAGTCGACCGTGTGTGTATGTTAAACATATTTATTATTTATTATATACGTATACTTTGTTAAATAGCTGCTTTCAAGCCTACTTGAATAAAAAAAATGATTTGATTGCCATATTCCTATTGTTTTGTGAATGAAGGTCAAACCTTGTGTTTGTTTTATGCGTTATGAGCAAAGGGCGCAGTGAGACGTTTACAGACTGATTTAGTTCAGTTTAGATTTTATATTATTTCAATTAATTATAAAATCAAAATATACTCTATTACAGTACAAATAAGTAAATAACTAAGACCCAGTTTCACCACTTGCAATTAAGTTCTGGCTAACCTAACTGGCACTTTTTTGACAGGTAATTTAGGTAGGTGACAGGTATGGCTTATCTGTCGAAATAAGTGCCAGTTAGGTTATCCGGAACTTAATAGCAAGTGGTGAAACTGGCCCTAAATCTTCATTTTCAAAAATCCATCTGATATTTTAACGTTTCAGCGGTGAAAGAAAACTGCTGTCAGTACTGAATACGAACGGATATTTTGGTCTGTTACCGGGATTGTTTCCAAATACTCCGTTTCAATTTTCATATTTCTCCCGAACGGTAAAAGTTTTAACGTTACTATTTCTTTTAATTATATATTGCAGATTCATGATGTTTTATATTTCATTTTATTTCATTGAAAATTTCTACCTTTATATAACTAGTAAACCAAGTTTAAGAAAAATCACGTTTTTCATCCTTCTATTTATGAGTAATTATTATTTATACCATTACTATACTTGTCTATTCATTTCTAATTTCTTTCTATCTTAATTAATTTTTCTTTCACGGGCACTCTTGTTCTCTCTTTAAAATATAAGAATAAAATATGAAAAAGATTCACCTTTTAATGATTATTTCGAACTCTTTCAACGCTTACAAGTTATTGAATGTAAGAAGTAGCTCTTTAATATTTTTTATAGTTTATAAGTTTATTTTATTTTTATCTTTTATTTTTTAGTTTTTCTTTATTGTATATATTTTTTTTTTGTATTTGTTTTATTAACTAACACCATCATTGATTTTTGATTATTGATTTGTTTTACTAACGCAATATGGACCTTAGTCTGAAATAAAGAGTTATTATTATTATTATTATTATTATTATTATTATTATTATATATTTAATTTCAGGTAGTGGATCTAGTATTTTTGAGACATAGGGATTGGCAAGACTTATTGGACGGCTACCCGGATGTACGGGAAAAATTATTTGCTGCTGCGAGACAGTATAAGAAAGATGTTCAGTATTATATTTAGAAATAAATGATATATTGTAAAATATTACAAACGACATAATTTTACTATACTTAATTATGAGCTTCAAAATAATATATAGTTTAACATTATTTTTATCCTTAATGTAACTACATAAATTTATTATTAATAAATTAGTTTATAGTTTATCGAATAAATACATGGAAAAGTAAAGTAATTTATTTTAATTAAATTTGAAAAATATAATGGAAAAACGAACAAATATGCTTCTTCTTCTTCTTTATATTTATTCTTTCTAACAAGCATCGAGAATTTTGACATTTGAAATTTTTGAATACACTAATTACCAATTAAAAATGGGGCATACTCCTGCAGACTGGACCGTCGAAGTTCATCGGTGGAGGCTGGATAAGAATTGTGGGGAACCGGGGTATTTGACGCGAATTGTAGACTACGATAGGCTGAAATAGTAGTAGTAAAATTCTAATAAATTATATCAAGATATTAATCGATACAATTACTCATGCGCTTGGACATTCTAAAATATTTTTTAAAGGTAATTACTGTTTTTTCAGAGACTTCTAAAGTAACAGCAGTAGCAGATAATTACTTATAAATGTACTCAATATTATTGAATGTAAAATTGTATTCTGACTGAATTTCGCTTAAAGAAACTCCGCCAAGAAATACTAATTTATTTTTAAATTGCAATGGAAGAAAACGAAGCTTATTTTTTGTGAGATTCTTAGATTATCAAGTTACTTTAGGGCTTTTGTGGATTTATGATATTAATATACCGTTCACGCCTCTTGAGATTAAAGCTACGGTATTTTAAAATAATTTGTCTCGGAGTAGGTATCTGATTTCATAACTCAAGTGTATTTAAGGTAAAAAAATGTTAGAAAAGACAATTTATAATACATTTCATTGGGCGATACATTTTGAGTAATAAAACATCAAACATGTCCATCAATAAAATGCCTAGTGCAATTTCGTTAAACACAAGTATATAATTTGATTGAATTTACTTTATAAGAGAAATGAGTATTTTTATCTAGTGTAGTATGTGCGAAGTACAAATTACTACTTCTGCTCTTTTAATATAAGATTTTTACTTTTGTGTGGCTCGTGGTTCTGAACTTTTTGGTCCATGGAACAATGTTTTTGACTAACCTCTAAAAACTATTCTTATAATTCGAATAATACAATAATTCGAATAAATAATATAATTATTAAAAAAAAAAATGAATTCTATCCTATATTGAATATATTTAATGTTAAAATAGCTTGTACAAATTAGATATACAATCCTCGAGGTACTTAATTCTGGATTCTATTTCGAAGTGAACTCGGTTATTGTAACAATTTTTCAATTGTCACTGAGCGCGTCTGTAGTCGTTACCTCCTTAAAAGCAATCCCGTTTTGTGAATTTTTCATCGCATTACGAAAGCAATAAAAGTCATGGATATTTCATCTGAGCGCCTTTATGGCCGATGAGGCTAATAAAATGAACCACTTCAATTATCACTTTTTATTTCGTAAAGGTATACTTTTATTTTCAATTTGCGTATTCTTGTTTTTGTAGCGATTATGACTATATCTTCTTTTTTATTATTTGCTTTACGATGTAAGTTGGGGTTTGTGTTTAATCATAATAAATGTACGATTAATTTTGTTGGTTAGTACTTGACTCGTTCTGTTTTGCAATTTCAATTTCAAAGTCCGTGAAAAGTATTTTTATATTCTTATATCTTTAAACGAGCAATTCTTGTATATATATATATATATATATATATTATATATATATTTTTTTTTTTTCAAAAACGACAGTATAAATAAGTCAGTACATCTAATCGTCTCATCAGTGCTTTTTTAGTTTAAAATGACGAACAGAATAATAAAACATTTTTATTTTACGGGTTTTATCTTTTATATGTAAATATTATTTATGCTCAACGTTACGACGGAGTTATGTCCATTTTGGACACAAGCTGATTGGAGTATCGCGCGTTCTTTGAAGTTTTCTTCGAATATATATTTACTTTGCTTTTGTTGTGTTGATGTTATTAGATATTAGTAATTCAACATGGTTAATGTTTTAAATTGCAATTAGTTTATAACTGAATAGTACTGTATCAGCATGTAAACCACCCACTGCTGAGCGAAGGCCTCTTCTCCATATAGAAGAAGGGTACAATTTATTTGCAAAAACAACATAGTTTTATTCTATTACCGTGTTTAAATTATACTAAAATGTATTTATTATATTTTGAAAAAATAAATTCGTGAGGTCTACTGACGTGTCTAAAGTGAGTGTATAACCGGCTGGGCTTTCTTTCGTCCTGCACACCCTGCAGGATTTTTTTAGACATTTATAAATTAAATAGTAGTAGACATGAATTCGTTCAAAAAGTGAACCAAATGTACCCAAGATTCCTAAATGTATTCAAACGAATTCGCTTTGATGTTTTAACTTTCCCAAGAGTGTGCTTCGACAGAATCCTTAGTGTAACTATACAAATTCGTTAAGCCATTTAAAATCGACAGTCAAAAGCTCCGAAACTCTACATAAACATGGCGATGAATATATTTTAACATCTTTTGCACAGAACTACTGTCTCTATTTTATACGAATTCAGACTAATTTGGTTCGCTTTGAAGCCAACCTCGTAGCAAGTAATGCATAGTGTAGTAGATGTTCCGTTTTAAGTAATTACCTTATCTTATGCCATTTCAACTTTTCAATTGGAATGAAAAAATTTTTTTATGGTAGAATACTATTTGATATATAGGCTTATTAGTTATGACATTTAAATTTCGTTTTACTCTACACAAGCGATATTACTGTGTGATATCATATGACACTGTAAATTTTAACATCTTGCAATCATTGCGGGATATATGACTGGATTGGAAATGATAGAATATTATATTGACGGTTTTCTAAAAGAGTAATTGTTGAGCTTCTTACTGATTCTTCTCACCAGAATCTACTTTCCGAATCGATAGTATAGCTTTACGTTAAATAAAATTAATTAAATAATATAATATAAATGTGAGTGGTCAGTGTAGGTCATGTATTTCGCTGATAATCGTTGGAGTAGACGTGTTCTAGATTGGAAACCACGCCTTGTAAGACGCCCTCCGATTAGGTAGAATGACGATATACGCAGTACCGCAAACCAAGCTCGATAGCGTGCCATTAGAGAGGCCTATGTCCAGCAGTGACAACCATTTTGGTATAGTCGTTCGATTCCCGCTCGGGGACAATATTTGTATTCGTGAAATTATTTGTTTTTGATCTTCGCTCCCGATTGTTTCACAGATACCTGATAACGATCGTTACCTCATGGTAACGAAATTATCCGCCAATCTGCAGTGTATCAGCGCGATGAATTAAGCTCCATCTATTTTCCTATATAAAGATGAGGCCTTTGCCAAGCAATGGGATGTTTACTGACTCATTTGGTTCATTTCAGTTTATATACGGGCGAATACTTGGTAAAATGACGATACAAAAGAGCTTTTGAAGCCTACTTGAATAAATAAATTTTTGAATTGATTAGCCATATCCCCATCATTTTTTAAGTAAGGTTACGATTTGATTTATTACCCAAAACCTCTGAAACTTGATACATTGTTATGAAACTTAATCATTGTCACATCCATAGTCATATGTTTTATTTGTTGCTGATACTTTATGTATTATTTTATGGGTATATTAAATAATAAAAGAAATATTGCATACATCTAGGTTTAAAAATCTCGTTAAGAGTGGTAGTATACTAATATACATAATACTAGCATAAATATAATCATCAGCGTAATTTTATCGTTGAGGTTGTGGAGCAAAACACAAACACTAAGGAAAACGAACACTTACCATGTCTTATATTATATTAAAATTTATTTTGTTTCACTACAACTTGCACAGATCCTTCATATCTTAAGCCACTACAAAATATGATCCCGGTAAATGGTACTGCTTCTTTTGAAATGAAAATATTTTCTAGACCAAATATCTCACGCTGAGCTCAACTTACAAAGGTTACAAAATGTATGAGGAATCTTCTGTATTTCGTTTTATTTCGTGTGATATCATCAGTTAGCTCGTACGAAGAATATTGAACGCTGTTACACAGGCATAGATATTAAAATAGTTTGTCACATACAATAAGGTGAAGAAAAGCGTAACATTTAACTCAATCAGCTTAATGCTCGCATCGCTGCTCTGTCTACGTGAGAGTGTTGTTGGAAATGTTGTGTGAACTGATTTATGGTTGGTGTTTCAAGCTGTAATACAACGTCATTAGTATCTATCTTGTTTGATATATGACTTAAATAAAAAAGTGAAATAAAAAAGTGAAAAATTACTTAATCATTGGATTATTTTTTGCGTCCATGATAAAGATTTTTCTTTAATTTTTTTTAATCCTACAATTTTTACATTTCAGTCTTACATCTAATGGTGCAAGCATAAATTCAAAAGAGTTTTCCGTTCACCAAAGCGTCGGTAATGTATATAAAACAAAATTATGCCTTATAAGATTTAACACATGATATTGTGATAAATTACAATATAACTAAATAAAAATATAAAATTTAATATTATAAATTACATTATTGTTAATACAAGCATACATAAAGTCGAATATAGAACATTTACATTAGGGTAATAAAATAAAAAAGCTTTTGTTACAATAGTTGCGACGGATACAGCCGGAGGATTAAAAAAAAAAAGCCCTTTACTTAAAGTTATGTATTTAAAGTAAAACCATTTATAATAAAACAAAAATGTCTAATAAAACGCATAAAAATGTTATAATCAGAATAACTTTAATTATTTAGTTTCCCACAATCCGAAAAACTTGGGAACAAAAGTGTCCTATGACCTGCTGACGTAATTGCTGACTCGGTGCGAGATGCCGGCAATGCATCCTTAGGTTAACACTTTATTGAAAGTTATGCGACATAACTCGTTCCACACCACGACTAAGATATAAAATTGTACTCACTGTACTACTGTACTTACATAATTATTCAGTTGATTTTATTAAGTCTGAAAGTTTATAAAGGGCGATTATTGAAGAGTTACAGGCCCATTTCGCTTCTGAGTTACGTTTATAAAATGTTCTCTAGGGTCATTACGAATCGTCTGAAAGGCAAGTTTGTTGACTTCCAGCCTCCCAAACAAGCCGGTTTCCAAAAAGGCCATAATCTGAATAATAACATAGACCATATACATACGCTGCGGCAGATTATACAAAAGACAGAGCAGTATAATCAGGGTTGCCAGACGTACGAGAAATCGCGTACATGTACGAGATTTAGCAGTTCCTGTACGAGAATCAAGAAAAGTAAAATCTCGTACACTTTTGTACGAGATTTTAATAATGTTGACTGCCTGTGCCATGTTTCGACATTCTTTTGTTTTTCGACGACCTTTTTTTTTTTAGGAATTCGGATACAACAAGGGTAAATCGATGGTGGATCTCGGACGACTTTTTTTTTAGGAATTCGGTTTGGGTTCAAGAGTAAACATCGATGGTGGATCTCGAACGACCTTTTTTTACGAATTCGGATAGGGTCCAAGGGTAAACATCGTTTCAAAATTAATCTATAAACTTGTACGAGATTATGTTCTGAAAGTACGAGATTTTTGACATCCATGGTACAAAAAAAACTTCTGGACATCTGGCAACCCTGAGTATAATCGGCAATTGTGCTTAGCGTTTGCTACTACTCGGCTAAACGGCTCTGCAGTCTCTTCAGCGATTCAAAATTGACTATCGGTGTATCGAAGTGTTGCAGTGCTTGTACAATAACGTTAGTATGTCGGTTCGACTACAGGAGTATAACACGAGAGCGATCCCAATGCAGCGAGGCGTGAGACAGGGAGATGTCATCTGCGAAACTGTTTGCCGCAGCATTGGAAGACGCTTTCAAGCTTCTGGAATGGAAAGGATTCGGCAACAATATAAGCGGCGAGTACATTACTCACCTTCGATTTGCCGACGATATCGTGCTTATGACAGAAATTATGTCGAATGACCATGTCGTGTCGACCTCAATATCGGTTGGAAATTCTACTCTCGAAGGTGGTGACGACTACATCTACCTTGGACAAAATGTCCAACTTAGTGGGTTCAACTTCGAGAGAGAGGTCAATCGTCGAATTCAGTTTCTTTGGTTTTATTTTCAATACCTTTCTCTGTTTTTAAGGGTACTTGGAATTGCAATTTTTCGTCGAGTACCTAATACAAAGAATCCCAATATGTTTGACGATTCTATAGAGTTAGAGGCTTGTTGTTTTTGAGCACAGTATTACTAGCAGTGAAGAAGACAAGAACATGATCAGATGAGCCATTTAAGCACGTTCCTACACCCAAAAAGCGTCGTTACAAGCCCTTGGTAATGAAAAAGTCTAACACATCTGGCTATCTATATCTATTGTAATCAGTAATCTATAGCTATTGTAATCAGTCAGATGGTGACGCAGTTTCGAGATGCAAATTGTTTACTGCATTCTTCAGTTCTCTACCTCTCGTTATCCCTAATCTAGATCCCAGTGGGTATGTTTCGCATTCCAGTCTCCGCCCCTATAAAGCGATTACCTAGGCTAGCTATATATTGCGAGAACAGCTCTATAGTTATTCTGTGCTTTAGAGGATAGTAAATAGAAGAAATCGTGATGTCACTATTTTTATCTTCTACACACGCAGAAGTTGCTTAGATGTACTCGGATTTGTAGGAGGGAAGTACATGTTGTTTTATGAAGGATCTTATAATAATTGCAGTGCCTCCATGTGCAGAATCATCGGGGCGAACAGTATTGTCATAGTTCTGAATTTTTATTTTAGTGTGAGACGTGAAATGAGTCTCAGAGATAAGCAGTATGTCAAATTTGTAAAGTTGTAGCAATGTTTCAACTTCATATTTGTTTGGAGCTAGTAAGGAGCTAGTTTTAATAGGTTATTGGACTCATTAATGAGCTAATTTGAACTATAATTAGGCAGAATTTTTCACACTATTTTAAGAGTAAATGTTTTGTTTTACATGTTTAACTAGTTGTCCGATTTTTTTTCCTCATTTGGTTTTGGTGATTTTAGTTTTTGCGCATAAGTTTTACTATCTGTCCTATTTCCTATCTTGGTTTGCTGGGTTTCAAAGTCTGTTTTGTGAAACTCTTCTTCGTGGTTTTCTATATGATGGTGTTTAATATAAGGTGTGTAAATGTCTGTGCAGTGTGGGGCAGGAAGATTCTAGTAGCAATTTCCTAAGGTGGTATTGGCACAACTGTTTTGAGGGGATTTAGTCCCTCAGAGCTTGTGGGAACCCGGGTACAGGTTACTTAACCACTGCCTATTACTCGAGTTCTTCGCTCGTTTTGCACCACCCAGGGGACACGTGTAGGGTGGGCTTAGTATGAGGAAAAGGTGGTGACTTCTACGGACACGAGCGACATCATCCCAGATTGACTTTATATCATAATTATTTTTTCTTAATACGATTACCGTATAAATAGTTATTCCATTCATTTATTATTTTTTTAAATAGTCGGACGAATAATTGTTTTTTTATTTATACGATAGTTTTGTAATCGGTAAACTATGAAATTATTAGGCTAATATTCATAATTCTTTTATAATTAGGAATCTTAATATCTTTATATATAATATGCCATAACAGGCAAAACTACGACTCGACATTAGCCGGGAATTAGCTATTAATATTAACGTTATTAAAGCCACGAAGATTTTTTTATTTATATATCTGAATTGAACTGAATCAGCCTGTAAAGCAAAGGTTTCTTTTCCGTATAGAATAACGAAAATTGTATTAATACCTAACTATTAAGTATTTACATAGTACATGTAAATAGAAAGTAAGGTACCTTTATCATAATACAATCTAAAAGTATGTAAAAAAATAATATTAAGTCAAGTTTATTATTTAAGTTTTAGTTAAGTTTTATATTTATAGATGAAATAAGTAAATTTGTGGTCAGTGCAAAGACTCGCGATATAGAGATCCTAAGCTAGTTTAAGTCTCGTTATCTAAATAAGTACGCACTAACGATAATAATAATAATATTCTAAAAATGTTCATAAAAAAAGGCATGGGCAAATAAAGCCTGTGGATGTACAGTAAAATTAAAAAAAAAAAACTGTTAAATATACTGCATCACATTATTAGTCGCGATTATTTGTTTCATTTTAAATCTAGCTGAAATTCTTTCCAAAAGAATTTTAATTAAGAGCTCAGAGATTCAGCAAAATCCCGTATCATTACAGTGAAAAAAAAAAATTAACGCTGCAACTTTTCTAAGAAATTATTAAAAATAACTAATTGAATTTTTTATTTCAAAAATCTATTTTAAAATGTTCAATTCAAATAAAATTCTTCTGATTAAAATCGGAATGTTTAAAAAAATACGAATTAAGTTTTTTTAAGGAATTAAATTTAAATGATAAAAAGAAATACTAAAACTTTTATCATTTATAATAAAAAAATATGTTGGGTAAGTTAATAGCCCCAATATTCACTTGTTATCAAGTTTTGTAATCAGTCTCAATAGTAAGTTTTCTTAGAAAGTTATTAAAGCACTACAAAGTACACGAATAAACTCATCATAATTATTGTCTTCAACTTTTAAAAACTTAAATTGACTTTTTTCTGAACTTTACCGTAGTAATGCTCTATATATCCATTGTTTATGAATTACTTTATTTAGATCTCTCATTCTTATTATCTGGGCTCAAACGGCGTCTTTCGTGTCTGTGGACATAGAGGAAAAGCGGCCTCTGGTTTCGGCTCGCGACCACATCAACGCATATCGAGTGTCTTTTCATAAATATTTAACATATATTAGAATATAGTACAGTACTTGTAGTATATTTGCACATTTGCTGTAATCTTTAACAATATTATAATTCAATGATGTGTGTAATAAAGTATTTAAAAAAAAGTAAGTAAATATATTGTTAAATAGCAATCGTAAACACTATTGTTGCAAATTGCTTAATTTGAGCTGATATACTAATAATATAGTGACAATTATATAAATAAATATGTATAAGGTATTGGAATGTAAATATTTCTACGTGGCATCATTGAATATATCTCTGAGAGAATGACTGAAATCTAATTTATCACGAGATATAAGGATTCGTATTTACAACAATTCATATTTCGGAAATATGGGTAAATTAATAATTTCCACATCATTCCGCAGAAATCCGTTTTCGCTTACAAAACACCGCTTTTACCCGCGGGATTTCATTGTAATTCTTTGTTTGTTCTACTTCGTAATACATCCACTCAATGTATTATTTCAGAAATCTACTCTAACATTTTGGTTTATCGAAAAATTGCTTATAACACTCAATAAAGAAGAAAATGTTATCGTTTAATAATATAGCTTGGGGCAGTTATATCTCAAATTTTCAATTAGATTTTTTAAATTAGAAATTAATTTAAACAATAGTTTTATTATAAGATCATTTTAGAGTCTAATTTTACTGTTATATTATCCTACCCAATTATTTTGCAATTTGCATTAAAGTTTATTGTCTGTTAATCGATGTACTGCGTGAGCGCCAAATGCAGAAACCTTACGCAACGCGATGGGCATAGTTTTATTACCCACAAGCGGTCTGTTATGATATTGCATTAAATAAATGTAAAGCATTGTTTCAGATATGTATGTCATATCGCTTCTTATCGCGTCGTCTCACTTATTTACGCAAGCGTTTTAAAAACTGAAATTGAACTTTGGTATTTTTTTTTTAATACAGTCTTCCTAAACGTTTTTTCGTACAGTAATAATGACAACCGTATCTTGTCGCCGATTACTTGTGATACCTTTTTATTTCATGACTCTCATTTTACTGACTTGTAAATTCAAACGTGGGTCTGAGCTATTATTTGCACAGGTACTTATATACTTAAGTGAACTGAATTGAAACAGTTAGGTCAAGGCCTCCTATCCATAAAAGAGAAGGGTTAGTGAAAAATTTCTCTACCATGAGTAACGATCTTTTACTGGTGTTTATGATAGGTCAGATAAATATCACTTCTTTTATCACTACAACTTGCAAGCTTGTAAGCATCCCGCTACTGGGCAAAGGTCTTTTCTCCATATTGGAGAAGGCTTGGCCGATGGCTTTACGTTCTCTCCTAGGTACAGTGGGGAGACACACAAGGACGTACACTCCGAACCAGATATACAATAATATATTTTAATTTTTCATTGTAAGATTCTAATAAATTTTTTGTACTGATCTGTTAATATTGTACCTGTCTTATTTTGTATCAAATATATTTTTAGAAAAGAAGCCTACTAGGCAATTATTTATAACAGAATACTGAATAAAGCTTTAAAGCATTTGAGCGGAATATTTTGCAGCAAACATCGTTTTAAAATCTCTGAAACAATACTACGAAAGTTTTACTTTTTAAAAGAAAATAATTTTCTCTGCTAAGAAATAAACCTAGTATAGAAAATACCAATAAGATTGAATTTTATATTTAAATATTTTAAATGACAATACGATTCAAGGTTACAATAATATTCCTATAATAACAATTTACGTTTTAACGTTTAATTAATAACCAGTTATTTGTTTAGATATATAAATATGTATTTTTGTATACAATATTTGGAAAATTAAGTTGTAAATTATAGTTGTAAATAATAATTTAAATTCTAATGAATTGGGTGGAAAATTATATTTTATAATAACATACAAGTAATGTAAAATAATTGAAATTGTTACATAGATATTTTATTTTATATTGTGGTAAAGTATTAATTTCAACTCGTATATGACTAGCTCAAGATAAGAGTCCAAATAACTGTTAATTTATCGAAAAAAATGTAATTTTCAATTAACACCTTCCTTGTATTATACAAAATAATGACTATTCAGTAAAAATAATTCAATTCAATTCATAAAAGTATGCAATTTTCATCAATGTTGTCTTATGACGTCATCACGTAAAATTATCGTCCGTAAACCGACTTTACAGACAATCAATTTTTTTTTATTGATTAAATATTGTATTGAAACCATACATATTGAACAGTAGTAAAGGTGAGTAATGTCGATTAAGATTTCAAATTAATTATATAAATTTCTTTTTCACAATTTAAAAGATCTGAAATTTCAATGAATACGCTCAATTCATTTTATGAGGTCGCTGGCGAGCGGCTCAAGCTGCAATCAGCGGGGATTCAGAGTCGATATCAAAAGGGAAATAAACTGCGCTTCGGACAAATTATTGACTAGGGTGTCATCACAAACTATGTATCTGCACTTTACAAATATGTTTGTGTTCAACACATGTAATTATTGTCAATGAAAACATTGTATAGACTATTAAATAGTGGACCTTTACAGGAAGTGGTTTTGCTATAGCACTACAACAAACACATTACCTTTTTAACCCTAATAGATTTCAGTATAACATTTACAGGAATTATTGTTATAGACGAAACTAAAAGCATAATTCTTAGAAAAAGTAATATAACTTGTGCATGCACATATTATCATGATTAACTGATGAGATAAGTAATGTAATTTTAATTAAAATTTGGTTAAAAGAGACGCGTCATTCAGTATAGTTTTGTAGGTGTCTAAAATTGTTCTTGTGAAGTCGTAGCTTCGATTCCGATATATATATATATATATATATATATATATATATATATATATATATATATACTATTATGTTGCACAAGCCCGTTTCACTGCAAGCTTTTTTCTGGTGGGTAGTCTGGAAGAGATCACTATTAATATAATATAATAAGACCGCCCATTGCACGCTCTGTAGTTAGTTGTTTAGCTTTCCTTTTGTGTAATTTTTGTATGTAATTGTGTGCAATAAAGTTATTTATTATTATTATTACAAATATATTCGAATAATGTTATTACATCTTGTGCTCGTATTTCATTTCAATATTCCACGTCTCATTAAAATCGAGTGTTAATACATTAATTTAAATCGAGTTTCTATATCTTTATTTAATTTATTTAGTTTACACAAAAACCGCAACAATCCGAGAAAGCCTTATTACAATAAATTAAGCCTTAATTAATTCTGTTATTTAGATAAAATGTCTGGTGTGCACTCGTCTTATAATTAATTCTTCTGTTATAGGCGTCTAATTTAGTACAAGTGATGAAACAGTTATATATTTTTGGCCTAAGTAATAAGCTTTTGTAAAAATACTTTATAAAATTCTAGCTCTACTAAGATAATAAAGAAAATGATAAATATTATCATAATGTTTTCATAATATTTTGGTTCACTATTGGATTATGTGAAAGCTGGTATTCTTTTATTATATTTACTGATACGAAAATATTATTAAAAATGGGTGTTGTATTAATCGAACATAGACCTAAAGAAACAGCACTAACAAAATTCGATGAAATCAATGAAAATGTTGCCAGCTATCATGCCACCATTCCTCATGAATATTATTTAATTGTGGTTTTATATTTGATATAATTACATGTAAACCATTACATGTAAATAATTATATGGTTAAGGTTGTGATTGTAAATATAATTGTATTTTTATTTAAAATTTATAGATATACGTAGTATTATTTTACAAATACAAGTATAGTTATAGAAGTAGTAAAATGGATCATCGAAATTGCTTAATGTGGCTTAAAGCTAAATTCGTCTTTGAATTGTGTGGATTATATGTATACTAAAAATTGTGATTTGTGGTTTCTAAGTCATTCGCTTATACATTAAACATTTTAATCTTACTTTGTTCCAACCAAGCTATTTCATCTTTCTCCATTTAATATCGGGAGCCTAATTCAACAACTTGGATAAAGAAAACATTTTACAGAATTTACTGAGATTTTTGATTGGATTTTAAATACACTTTACGTTTTGGGTTAGAATTTTTGTTTTTATTATTATTATTTTCTTTAACATATTTGTTATATAATTATATCTATAGGTACTATCCAGTGTATTGTAGATGTAATTTAACCATGGATTGCCAGTTGAAGGACAGAAACGTCTGTGAAACCCAAACTGCGCTATAATGATAAAAAGGCTCTCCTATATCAGAAAGACAACCTCACAGGCTGAAGCCACTGAAAAAAGGCTGCATGAACTGAATGCCTCAAATTTTTGTCACTTATATCAAACTATATCGTTCTATTGTTTGCAGTATAAACACTTGATATATTGGTGAGAGAAGAGCTAATTAATTTTTTTCGACCAAATGGAATAACCATTCATGTACACCAATACCATTCGTAACATATTTAACGTTTAGTTTAAAGTTAGATATTGTAAGAATATCATAGCTTCCAATAGTGAGTTAACTCAGCCGTTTGCGAGGTCAACGATGAGGTGGCTATGAAGCAGCGGGGCGTCCCTTTATTTCCCGCGACGCCCGAATAGCTTGACTTGCTGGGAAGAAATGCTCAACTAGGGATACTTCTGACACGAAATATTTAATAATTTATGTTGTATTTAATTATAATATTGCTCGTTGATCATGCCTGTTTAAAAATTTTACTAAAAGCCTTACCTAATCCATGTATTTTTTAGCTGATAATTGCTTAAAAAATATTACAAAATAAGCCTGTTTCTATTTTAGTGATTTTTTTAATAAATAATAAGTAATTAAAACTTTAACATAATTATTAAAATTTAGCATCATTTAGTATTTATATAAACTAGTGGTCGCTCAGTGGCCGTAATTATACCTAATCAATAATTAAAAGCATTCTCAACATCATAAAATATGATTGCGCATTACATGGTGAGCACATGCAGCAGTCATAAAAATTTCGATTAAAAAATCGTTGTAATACCTTTATTTAAAAAAAAAAACATTGCAAGATTTGTATTTAAGATCGTGTTGACAACAGACTTTTACAATAAACAAAATATGTGTATATATGTATGTACATTGTACATATGTGCGTGTGTCGTAGTGTGTGTAGTGTTTTTTTTTTTTTAAATTAATTTAATGTATTTTTGGAGCATTATTATAAAAAATATTAGCATTCTGCACTTCTTATCCATATAAACTTTAACTGTTGGCACGTTTAAAGTTTTATACTTCTTTGTCCGCATGATATTCGTAAAAAGGGGTAGAATGTTTTTGCTTCACGTACCTATTACTACAAATTGTAAATATTTAGTTTGAACAAGAAAAGCAATTGAAATGAAATGTTTTTCTATAATGTAATATCATATTTGTAATGAAAAAGCACCATTATCCTAATCATTGGAACATTATCAGTAGTTTTTTTCTGGCACACTTATATTTTTTTTAAAAATCGACTTCTTATTAATTGTGATACGGGTAAACATTTAATTGCTATTCGTAATACTGTGACTTTAATTTATCGTTCCGCTTAGAATCTTATGGTATTTTGTACTAGTATGTGAAACTAAAGAGTATGTTGATTTCTTTCTTGGAATGTGCCAATTTTAGGAACTACTAAACTGTTTTTATAATTATTTTCGTTTTAGAAATTTCTTTTCTTGAGAAATAATGTATTTTTAAACATAATTAGCACTAGGGTTGCCACCTCTCCGGGTTTGACCCGGAGTCTCCGGGTTTGCATGGTGCATCTCCGGGCTCCGGGTTTAACATCGAAATCTCCGGGTCAGACCGGGCAGTGGCAGTGAAGCGATAGCCGACCATCATGGCGCGGGGCAAGACTTAAACCAAGTACGAGAGTTCGTACAATCTAGTGATTCAACATCACCTGTTGATTTTAAATGGGTTCAGTTATTCAAAATCGAGGTGACTTTCCTTCACCGAACTGCCAAAAATAATCGTATTTTTTACACTAATCCTTATAAGCAATGCTTTTGTAGAGCGCGTTGCGAGAGCGTGGACAGACGAGCGAAACTGCTTGTCAGTGGACATGGTGAAGGTAGAGTTAATTGTAAAGATTAATTACAAATATGAAGTGCCGAGAATTTTTGAAAATTTTGAAGAACCCTGAACAAGAAAAGATAATTAAACAATCCCTTCAAAATAAAAAAAAATATTGTTTTAAGCTGGTCCAATTTAGCCTAGCACTAGTTAGGTCTTTTTTCTTTTTTGACCTTCCGTCTGGTGCAGGTGCTTTCCGGACATGGGTGCTTCGGTAAGTACCTGCACAAAATCGCCAGATGGGAGGCGACTCCAGCCTGCCACGAATGTGGGGCGCCAGAGGATACAGTGCTCCATATACTTGAGGTGTGTGCCACCTGGGAACCGCAGCGTCGCGCACTTTCAGCGGTCCTCGGGCAAGATCTCTCACTGCCGAGCATCGTAAGCGCTATGCTCGACAGTGAGAGATCGTGGCAGGCGGCGGTCTCCTTCTGCGAAGAGGTAATGACGCAGAAGGAGACTGCGGAGCGGGCTAGGGAGGACGATGCCTTTGCTGACCCGCTCCAACGCAGACGCACGGGGGTAAGGAGGAGACGGTTTACCCACCTCTTCTCCCCTCGTAATAATGGGGTCGCTGGCCGATAGTCGGGGAACTTCGCCCAACTTAACAGCGCGACCCCACATGTCTGAGGGGTGGCCTTTGTTGTTAGCAAGGCCACCCCACTTTTGTCTCGGGGCCCTGGATGTTCGTCCGGGCCTACCGCCGGGGCAAGGTGGAGAATGCTACGGCGACCCCATCTCGCCCCACCCAGGCGGGTGACTGATCACACGTGGGGTTTTTAGCCCGTGGGAGTCGGGCATATCCATTTCGGTGCCCCCGCGCCGGAGTTGTATCCATAATGGATTTTCCCCACGTATAAAAAAAAAAGTCTTTTATATTTAAAAAAAATACATTACTAGTGATAATTTTCCATTACTTTTTACTTTAATTAATTAATTCACACTTAAAAATGTTTTATTTTATATTAAAAAAAAAAACTCTTACTAAAGAAATTAACTTTATTTTTAAAATCTCTGGGTCTACTGTTTTTGAAAGGTGGCAACCCTAATTAGAACTCAAAGAATAATTTTGAAGAAGAAAAAAATATGGAAATATGTCTAGACTCTAGTTATAATCACGAAAATAATAAAAAGTTTTATTTTGAAACCTAAAGTTCTTTCTTGATAACAAACTAATATCGAAGTCTAAATTATTTACACAACGACTTGTGACATATTGGTAAGTTGCGAAATGTTCTGAAACTCAGTAACACGTTAACGTTATTGACGTCATTGATTGATTATCATATTATATTAATATATATCGTAACCTATTTATATACTGTGACAGCAAAGTCATAAATATATAAGCTAAGAAAAAAAATAAATAAATTGTAATAAAAGTTCGAGGAACTAAAAGTCGAATACCAAAAAATATAGACACTTACTTGTGAAAGGTAAAAATTATTCGATTAAAATGTACTAAATTGGTATCGCTGAGGTTTTCTTACATATACTTGTCGTAAATCGAAGTTAATCGCATTGAAACTCGACACTTGTTATATTGGTTGACCTTTATAGGTGTTTGCTCCTGAGATTAATGCGTTATTGGATTCGATTAGTGGATATTTTTTATCTTTGTGATAAGGAACACTAAACTATATATATTAATTTTACATATAATTTTATACCTGCATATTTTAAAAGTAATTATTTTTAATATTAATGGTTCAAAAAAAAAAAAGATTTCGAATATTCTTTGCGTATTACTCGTATGTTATTCGATACCTTCTTTGTTTAAGAAGGATTTTTAATGATTCGTTTTCATTTGATAGACTTTATTTTATATCAAAGGACTTTTTAAACCAAAAAAAATATGGTCTATTATTCTGAAAATAAACATCAAATTTCATGAGTTTGTGTGGGTGCATAAAGTACTCTTCAGAACCATTCAGTCTTTTAAATTGCGAATGGTTATATTTTAAGCCGGCTTAGAGTAGGTATATATGTATTATATATAAATGTGTGCATAACTACCAAATTCAACGTGCTTCAAAACATGACGGTCCGTAAGCAACACTTTAAAATATTTTCAATATTATCCATGACAATTTTACGTGTAACAATTTAAAACCTTTGAAGCGAACAGTTAATGCCACTTGTTCGTGACATTTTATTAAACGTCGCTTATACCAACTCTAGCGACCACTAGCGTTGGTAACGATGAGAAATTGTCAGTGTAACTACATAAATCTGTTCCATCGTTTAAAGTACGTTAGCGGTATTAAACAAAATCTCGTATGCGGTAGTAAATTACATTTAGGTAAAGTTTAAATTGCTAATGAATTTGAGTATTAACTTTAGACAAATGTCTAGACAAAGAGAGAGGAAGATAACTAACTGACTGACTGAATGTCCTATATATCAGCTTACTACCGAAACACCAAAAGCTAAAGTAAGGCAAAAAGAAAATAATATTGAAAAATTTAACCTGTAAAGTGGTAAAACTGTAATTAAAATTTTACATGAAACGAAGTCGGTATTGAAGTCAGACTCATGAATAAGCACTGCGTGATACCTAGGTATATCTTAGTGTTTTAAATTAGTGTCTTGGCCGTGGGTAAGAGCTATTAACAATTTTTGTTTTGTCATTAAGGTAAGAAGTTATTTCTTGATAATATAGACTACTCGTTCGTTCTTCTTTGATTCGATTGGGTAGTTGCATGAAGTTTTGTATTATTCAGCCATTTCTTAACAAATAGGCTTTCCCAACGAATGCAACAGAAATTTTTAAATCTAATTTGTACATTCTAAGCCTAGCGTCTCAAACAACATAATAGATTGTCAATAATCTCAAACAAGCTAGTAAATTCTTTATAATGTAAATATACATATATATTTTTTTATTTATATTTATATAATCTTAGTTCATATTCATATTGACGACTGACCCGTTGGTGCAGTTGGCAGTGACCCTGCTTTCTGTTCCAGAGTTGTGGGTTCTATTCCTACCCTGAATCTGGGTGTAATAATACATATAGAAATACATATTTCTATATGTATTATTTTAAGTGTATTTATTTAAAAAATGTATATCGGTCGAGGTGTTACCTAAAACAAGACATTGAATTGCCTACCTTAGGAACAGACGACCGTGTTTGTGTGTTAAGCATATTTATATTTATAAATTGCCAAGAATCTATCAGCTTAACTACTTTGATAAGCGATGGCTTATTTAGTGTAAATATTATTTTCTAATTATTTTATAAGCTCCTATATATTATTCAAGCATTTAACGAGGTCTCTTATTATGAAACTCATTTCCTATTAATCTCGCGTCGCTGTTTCCAGAACAAGTTCACACATTAAGGTGCATCTTACACTGATACATACATGTACAGAACGAATACAAATTCTCATCACGACAATAATCTCCTGTGTACTACATAAATCGCTTGAGATCTCTATATCGATTGTCTGTATAAAATTATTTCATTGTTTTAATCAATATAAATGAGAATGTAAGTACATCGATGGACGAGTAGACGACTGAAAGGACGTTTGTTATTTTTCCACGTTAAAGGTACTGAACCGTTTGCGACAAAACTTGTTATATAGATATTAATAGCATGCTATTTACATACATATATGATACTTTTTTGTCTAAATCCACAAGACAGACATAGATAATTATTTATTTTTAATGAGCAAAACAAAAGACTGATCAAATTATATTCAAGGAGAACCACCATGACCAGAACCGTGGCCTAGAATAGTACTAGACTACCAAGAACCGAATGTGAGTTGCCACTTTTTTGAGTAGTTTTTTCTTATCACCACAATACTTAAAAGAATTTTTCATTAATGATGCAGCTTCATCCATCGCATTCGCACGATAAGAGGAACCAAAATCACCAAATGAAGTTTAGTACAGTTATAATAGACGACGTTTCGTTACGAGAGAAATGAAACTTAATCCTTAATATCTTTGGATAGTTTAATTTAACGATTTTTCATTAGTATTTCTTAATTTTATTTTAATAAATATTCTTTATTTCAATATTTTACTAGTTTCTCTTTAATTTTAAGGAGTAAGTAAATAAGTATTAACTTAATTTATCTAAACTCTTACAATTTGTTTTAATTTAATTAGATTGTAAATTGTAAAAAAAACGCCTATTTAAACTTGTTTCTGTTCAAAGATAATTGCGTGCTGGCTTATGATTTTAGTACAAAATTTTACCTACAATAATTATAGGTTAAAATTATAAAATGTCTTATTTTACGGATAGTCAAAAGATTTATGCAAAATCACGTTCATCAACCGGTACTGGTCACAGCCACGCTTGGCAGGCAGGTTGGCGAGAGATATAGTGACGCTGCTGCCCATCACCATCTTGATTAATTACATGAAGTGATCGGGACTATTCTTCTCTGTCAAACTCAACGGTGTCCAGTAAGCATGAAATCCTGCGTCGGGATCCGGAAACACCTACAACACAAAAACAAATGGCCAGACTGTGTCGTCGTAAGTGTCGTGTGTACAGACACCTTTTCCCTGAAGGCCGGCAACGCAGCCGCAACTCTCCTTATGTTGCGGATGTCCATCGGCGACGGTAGCCATTTAACATCAGATGGTTCGTCTGCTCGTTTGCCCGCATTGTCATAAAAAAAAGACTACAAGAAATATTTATACAAACATCTGTCATAAGCGAGAATCGAACTTACGGCCGCTAGCACAACAGCTTCTTGTAGTGATCACTATGCCAACTTGACATCGCAATATAATATATTTAAATCAAAATGTCAACTTTTCTATAATTGAGGGTGCTCCGTTAACAACATATCAAACATGGTTTTAATATTTCTTGTTGTAAGCTAGCAAAGGCTGTCACAATGATAAACAATTCTGTATAAGCAGTGAAGCATTATATATACAACCATTGGTTCTTTCAGAGCATCCGAATAAGCCCTGCGCACAATACAAAATATTCCAATGTTACATTAGGGCAATAAATCAGAGCCCTTGTCCAGCATCTCCGATCCCTTCGTGGTATCGTTTTATAAATAACAATACATGTTTTGCATAGGTTAATATGTACAATAGCGAATGAGGGAATAAATTACTGTACTAAATGAAAAAAAAAAGTTGAAGCTTCCTAATGATATGCGGTACATTCAGTTTCGGTGTCTAGCTTGAAATTATATATATACTTGTATACCTTCTTGTTTTGCGTATTTTTTCTCTGCCTTGTCAAATAGTCAATTTCCTTGTCAATTTGTCTTACAAGATTATAAAACTATGATTAACTATTTTATGATAAATTTATTTGTAGAGTATCGACAAGACAAATAGATGATCTGTAGCTGCTTGTGTATTTCCTATTATCTTTATTGATAAATAATAAGCTACACTACAAAATACTACCTATACAAATTTAAAGAATAAATATAATGAAAGTAAGTAAGAAAACAATTTTTTTTTTCACAAGAGGAATTACATGGATTAAAATGGTCAAATATAAATCTAAAAAATGTTATTTTACTTAAATAATAATTTTGTACTTAATTTCAATAGTAACTGTTATACCTATAGTGACTGCAAATTTATAATGTAATAATCATCCTAAGTTCATCCGCAGTTACTCTTTTTAAAATAATATATGTATAAACTGTGTGTTAGTACAAAATTAGTAATATCTTGCATGAGATACGGCGCCACTAAGTCCACACATCTTTATCAACTAAGTAATCCTGAACCGAATAAATATGTTTATTTATGAGGCTACCGGCTTCAAAACCATAAAGTTACGACTCATTTATAAAAGTGGAGCTGTAAAAATAAATGTTAACCTAATAGTAGAAAAGTATTAAAAGCCAATGCTTTGTACTTCATTAGTATATATTAGAAACTATGGTTTTTGTTTTAAACACGGTTAATTATGCTTTTTTTTCAGTCCTTTAGTCAGTGTGATGCTTTTAATGATTCGACGTAGATAAGATAATATATAAAATAATTATGATTTATTATTTTGTAAATTTAATATAAATCAAATATCGTCGTGTTAACCACGGTCACGAATCCTATTACTGAATATAATTTAACAAACAATACCTATTTGCACGGATTGATCAATATTATTTCGTATTGTCAATCTATGATGTTAATTGAATTTTAGTGTTTCGGGCGATTAATTAGGTTCTACGAAATAAACGATTGTAACTTGCAAATTGAACACGGCTTACTTTGTTTGATATACTACTTTTTAGATTTGATCCTGTGGAATTCTATGATATTTTTTTCTAATATAAAGATAAAATATTTGTTTGAATGAGCTTATTTTAGATTCTAAATGTTCAATTTTAAAAGTTATTTTCGCAAAATTACGGCAATATTATTATCTATAAAACATCATGTGAGGACTGGGGGTAGACCCAGTTGGAAGGTCTAAAAAAAGCGATTTTTATTGGCTATTCATAATAATAATTTAAGACAACTGTTTCTCCACATAAAATATATATAATATTTTAAAAAGATATTTTGAATTGTTCGTTTTATTATTGAAAACCATTTCCTTAATAATAGGATAAATTGATGCTTTTTATGTTCTATGTGGTTGTCAAAATATTTATTGAATCCGTTTTTATAATATAACAACTTTTAAATACCATATTCTTTTACAAATAAATGATGAATTGATTGATTGATTGAAAGAAATCAATAAGCTTATATAAAGTCGCAGAAACATTAAGATACCTTCTTATGGTTTATATATTCGTGATTTTTGTAAGTGCTATATTCTCACTTCTTGTTACTTTCTGTGAATTAAATAAATATATTATAAAAAATAAAATATTTAGAGAATAAAATTTACGTGTCTCGGACCCTGTTTTCTGCTCCAGGGTTGTAAGTTCGATTCCAGCCCCGAGTCTGGGTGTAATATGTATTTATTTATATATGTATATCAGTCGGATGTATTGCCTACCTTAGGAGCAGACGACCGTGAGTGTATGTTAAGCATATTCCAAAATGCTTATATTAAAAATTCAGTAGTACTAGCTCGAATTCGAACTGATAACTTTTCAGACAACATCCGCGTTTTCTATTCACGGGGCTATCTCAACTCTCTTAAGAAAATCCCCTAAATTCTGTAATCACCATACGTACATGTTTAACAGTGATTACAGAGGTACGGAGGTTGACCGCAAGGGTGCGAGGTCGGACCTCACTTGGGTCATTTTAACTGCTTTGTTGGTGTATTTACATTATTACAATGACTCTTGATACTTAACTCTCTGTAAATAATTATCTCAATCGCAAAAAATATCTTGTAAACGTTCATGGATGTTTGAAATAATGATGGTAGAATTTACCCGTTTAAACGATGTGAAGTTATGATTTATACTTTGTCGTAGTAGTTTTTATTTTATTTTACAGTAACATATTATATTGAAGTTTAATAATGATGTTACTTGATATGATATTAGTTAAGGAAGAAATTTATAATTCAAACAATGTATATATAAGCAAAAGATGTGGGTATGATTTCTAACATCGAATTCTTCTCAAATTAAAAAGTTAAACCTTTCTAAGGTTAAAAGATATTCTCGATAGTTTAATTAATTAGATGATCTAAGGTTCAGAATAATGACTATGTCCACTAATTTTGGATTGTTTAACTATACCACAAGATTTTGAAATTAGCGCTTAAATAAAAATTAAAAATATAACGAGCAGACAATCGTAATATAATATCAGATATATAATATGACCGAAAGTAGAACTTTGAAGTGTTAAACATCCAAGTCTATAATTTCGAAATTGTATTAATTTTAATTAAAATTTAATAGTCTAATCACAGATTCACTCGCGTTGAGCTTCGATACTTGATTTGTATGTTTGTTCTATATAGTCACAAATCTCGTTCTATGAGATTACAAAAAAGTATTAGTATAGAATTTAGTTATTATAATTCATTGCCATTTTAATTTTTGTCTTAGAGTCTAATAGCGTAATAACGTTTCAGCTCATACTGCTCTATATATCTATTGTCAATTATTGTCTATGGCATTTGTGACAGTCTGTAGACAGACTACAATTGAAATTCTCCTTAAAAATATACGTGAATTAATCGAATATATAGCACATTATTTAATCGTATTTGAGTGAAATGAAAAAAAGTCCAATAAAAAGAACATCATACATCGAACTAAATCAATGATATAAATTATATTTGTACATCATGGTATCAAAATATTAAAGAGAAAATTTTTCTCTCAGACTCAAAAAGTGGTTAACTTTTATGATTCCTTAGAAATTGTAAGCACAGAAAACGTGGCGTGTACAAATAGATGAAAACCTACTGAATATAAATGACTACATCAATTCATTACATCTTATGAATAAACTAATATGTTAATATTATATTAGATTATTTTATATACATTACATTTTTTTAATCTAACTTGTTGATCCTGATCCTGACATTAATGCGCTTAAATAAACTCCTCAACTTTGTTACACTTATTATAAAAATAAGTATAACAAAGGAATACTCTTAATCCCGGCGATAAATCTTGTCATGATGAATCAGTAGTGAGTAACAAACGGGATAGAAGTTAAATACTAAGATCATTAAGTAAGTTAAACATGGAGGTAGATAAATTGAGTTGTATAAGATTCCGCTGAGCCTCGCTAACTTAGATTGCCATCTTTGAAATGTTAACGACTGCTATACAGGGTGGACAAAAAGTCGTGGATCAAACGAAACAGGGAGATAGAGGAGGTAATTTCCAACAAAAAATCTTTCTACAGCATGGCCATAACTTCATTGCACGAAAAGTTATGAATATTTTTGTTTTTTCAATGAAACTACCGACTTTTTTAACAATTTAATCAATAAAAAATTAAATTGATTCAAAACAATAAAACAAAAACTGCTTTACTATGACTCGATAATGTATTAATACTACAAAAATTGTATTGCAGCTCTTGGTACCAAATTTAACGAGCAATGAATTTTTTTCCGAAAAATTTGAAGCGTTACAAAAAATTAGTTCTCACTTTAAGAGCACCTGTGAAAAAAAAAAATGTATTACGGAAAAGTGACCCTGCATTAAAAATTTTTGCTCATTTAATGCTGATTCAAATGAGGTACAACACTTTACTGTCTGACCTTTAGTTTTGGTTTTATGGTCGTTTTTTCATATCAAAGTGCAAATTTCATTAAATTAGCCTTATTCAAAATAATTTATCAGTTTATCATAAACGGTTAGTTTTTTGTACGTTGGAATGCTATAACTGTTCTGTTCTTGTCACATTTAGGGAACCGCTCGTCAAAATGTCCTTTAACTGAAAAAATGAGGTCGGGTGCCGTCGGGAAAAATCTCAGCTTCGTTGAGTATTTGATTAAAATTATTTTGTGAAAAATTCAAATACAGAGCACCATTCAGCATTGGTGGCATTTCATGTAGCATAAACTGCTGGTCAATTGTTCTAGCCCACATGTTTATACCAAACAGGTGCTGGAATCTATCATTTCTGATGAAATGTGGGTTCACACTGGAGTAGAAGTTTAAATTGTGGATGTTAAAAACTCCCATTCTTCTAAAATTTGACTCATCAGTCCATAACACTTTGTTGAAGAACTTCGGTTCTTCTCTGTTTCGTCTAACCATCTCTCTGCCAAATCTCACTCAAGGTCACAGTCAGCGGGCAGCAAACCATGCACTCTTTGCACGTGGTAAGCTTGATATTTATTTCTTTTAATGATAAGGTGCACCGTCGATCGTGGAATCCCGAGATTTCCTAATATTTGGCGTTAGCTAATACCAGGGTCCAGTCTTAACTGTCTCAGTATTTGCTCTTCATTGTCAAATCGTACCACTGGTCTACCTGTTCTCGCAGCATGCTCACCGGTTAAGGTTCCCCCCATTTACACATTATGCACGCGTATAAAGACCCTGTAGTCCGGGAAATGTCTCAGTTAGGATAGTGTTGTCGATATTTTCTGGCAGCAGCTCGAGTATGGCTTTCTCAAAAGCCATAGAAATAATGTATTTCTGCATACTTCCGTTGGGTGTATGCTCTCCTCGCAGCTGCCATCTTCCGCTTATCTAGCCAATCCGTAGCGAAAGAGTGTCTGTCCATTTCATAAATCCTAAATGTGACAAGAACAGAACAGTTATAGCATTCCAACGTACAAAAAACTAACCGTTTATGATAAACTGATAAATTATTTTGAATAAGGCTAATTTAATGAAATTTGCACTTTGATATGAAAAAACGACCATAAAACCAAAACTAAAGGTCAGACAGTAAAGTGTTGTACCTCATTTGAATCAGCATTAAATGAGCAAAAATTTTTAATGCAGGGTCACTTTTCCGTAATACATTTTTTTTTTCACAGGTGCTCTTAAAGTGAGAACTAATTTTTTGTAACGCTTCAAATTTTTCGGAAAAAAATTCATTGCTCGTTAAATTTGGTACCAAGAGCTGCAATACAGTTTTTGTAGTATTAATACATTATCGAGTCATAGTAAAGCAGTTTTTGTTTTATTGTTTTGAATCAATTTAATTTTTTATTGATTAAATTGTTAAAAAAGTCGGTAGTTTCATTGAAAAAACAAAAATATTCATAACTTTTCGTGCAATGAAATTATGGCCATGCTGTAGAAAGATTTTTTGTTGGAAATTACCTCCTCTATCTCCTTGTTTCGTTTGATCCACGACTTTTTGTCCACCCTGTATAAATCGTGGTCCTTTTAAATGTAAGTGACGCTTAAACATTGTCTAAGGTATAATTTTTAAAGAGGCAGTATTTTAACCTTTACACCAATATGTATTATGAGATAATCTTGATAGATCACGAATGGTTAAAATCAGAACTAGTAATGCTGCGTTGTCAATTGCTTAATTCCTTGTAATTTAAAGTTAGATGAAAAAAAAATGTTTCTTATTTGTTTGTTAATATTTGCTTATAATAATTTTGAGAATTGTTCTATACTGCATTGTACAGTAAAGTATCCAACTTGTTTGAAGCTCTGCTGAAGCCACGCTTATAAGTAGTTCTCTAGGGTTTTTCCGAATCATCTGACCGGTAAGCTAGAAAAAGATATAACACCAGGGAATCGATACATATACGCTGCGGCAAATTATACAAAAACCAAGGTGTATCGGCCATTGTGCTTTACGTCTGTGGATTATGAGAAAGCCTTCGATTTGATCGAATATTGATTACCCGTATATCGAAGTGTTGTAGTGTTTCTACAATAACGTCAGTATATCAGTTCGAGGATAGGAGCATAGCACGAGAGAATGTAGTGCGGTGTGAGACGGGGAAATGTTATATCTCCAAAGCTATTTAACGTTGAATTGGATGACGCTTTCAAGCTCCTGGAATGGAATGGGGTCATTCATTTATTTCGTAAGACGATTAGGGGGGAGGGGGGTTGACCATGTCTTATTTTCTCTTCTTACAAGGGGGTGGGAGGGAGTGTCGATAGTTCTTACGTAAGATCACAAAAATGCGCAAAGTTAAAATTATACCTACTTTCAAAAAGTAGGGGCAACGCAGGGGTGCCGAGGTTCGCTCAGATGCGTACCTGTATGTATGTAATACATGTTAGAGACGTTCCAGTGGTAGATCCCCTTTCCGAGTGGGTTTTGAACCCCTGGACTAAAAATATAATGAATAATTAAAACCAAAGTTTATTACTACCAAAAAATAAAAATCAGTAGTACCTTTGTAAGTACAAATAAACATTTCTAAAAATTGTTACTTTGTAAAATAAACATTAAAACTAACCAAACGTGTATTCATTTGATGAAAAAAATCAAGTTTTATTCCATTTTGATAAATTTTTTTTAAACTTAAAAAAGGAAAGTTTAAAGATTTATTACTATATATAGGATTTATCAGATTTTACAATTATATTGAGATCCTAAAACATGTTTGCTTTCTGTATTGGTTTTGAGGGTTTTTTTTATAGGAGTGGCGAATAATAATTTCAGCAGATTAATTTCGATTTTTTACAGAGTTCATTCTTCATGTTCCCAATTAGAGAGCCAGTTTCGTGAGGAAATTTAAATACTATGAAATATCGCGTTATACATAGCTTATACCATTTACAAAAAATGTTAACAAATTTAATAACGGTTATATATGAACATACTACGTACAGCTCAATAGTTTCATGGGAAAAAACTCTTGAGGATGCCTACATGTATCGGCAGAAAATCCTTATTCTTATCATTGACAGAAAAATAACATACTTAACAATAAAATATTTATACAGTCTTTTAATTAATTATTTTCATATGTTAGAGAATTAATTGTTACATCAATCAAAAGAAAAATCTTTTTGAAAGGTTTTCTTTAAGACACATCCCGATACCATAATACTCGGAATTCAATTTAAACTTGCACCACTCTGAAACTAAGCCATTGTTATTTTCGCTTTGTTAGGGAAATCGTTTTCACAGTTCACTTCAAACTATTCTCCACTAATAAACGTGTTACGTCACTTCTTTGTAAATATATTTTTGACATTTAGATTGTAATTTAGAATTTAGGTATGATTGTACAATTAATTATAAAAACGTTCTGCGCATTTCTTTCAGCGTTAATGTTTGTGGTTTTTGCGCCAACTATATGAGTTATAGCATGCTGTATCATAGTCTACATCTATAGCTTTTTCATTCTAGGCTAACTGAACACAAAAAAATCGGGTTGCTACATTTCGAGACAAAGCTGTGAATGCAAAAAAAAAAAAAAATATGATATCGATTGCATAATAAAATTGTAAATTATACGTATTTGTATTTTTTTTTTTAGAATTTTTGATGAAAATTTCTGTAGGAGTATCAAAACACAAACTACATACATTTCTATAATTTTTAGACATGAGTGTCCGGCTATATATATACACAAAACCTTGTTTCCGATTACTATTTCACATTTTTCTACTCGTATACAATGATTTTATGACGAATGCTTTCAAATAAGGTTCGTAAACAGAAAAGAATCTCGATTTTTTTAAATTCACATATCTACCTAAATATCTTAAGTGAAAATCTAAAGGAAATTACCTCAGCATTAATAAATCAGTTAAGTGAATTCCGAGCGTATATTGAGAGAAAATTCGGGTAAGTATCAAAGAATTACTTATCTCGAACCCTCTGGGTAATGCAGCGTTTACAAATTATAAATTTATATCGTAAGACGGAAAAGTGAATTGAGGTGATTCTTTTAGAAATTGAGTATACAATAGCAGCTGGAACAGATAAAAAAGTAAATTTTCTCCTTTGAACATATTTTGTTTAACTGAATGTAGACTATTCACACTTTTTGTGCAAAATGTAAATGCACTTTATTCATTTATTAAAATACACTCATTTGCAAAAAAAAAAAAAAAACGGGCGGTTTCGATTTTCTTCCTGGCTGAAAAAAATAAAATACCAAAAAGGTTTTAATCATTTGAACATGTTACTGGCCAGTTATAAAAGTGCCATAATGTTTATAAGAGTACATTCCAAATTCAAATTTTTGACTGAGCCTGGTTTTCAAAGAAAATAACTTTTAACTACATTTTGTGGCGCGAATTCCCTATAGTTAATATCGACTCTAATTAACTTTTTGTCAATTTTTATTAAATTATCTGGTGTCCTTGACATTTAAAAGTATTGTTATTGCTGTTTAGCAATCTCGAAAATGGTAGATAAAGTGATAAAAGCGAGCAAAATTATTGCGCTGCTTGAAGAAGGTTGCAGTCAATGCTTCGTGGCTCAGAGGCTAAATGTGAGTCGGTCGACAGTTCAAAGGACCTGGCAGCGCTATCAAGAGACCGGTTCCGTCAAGAGAAGGCCTGGTTCTGGCAGAAAGACATGTACCGAACCACGGGATGATCGTTTTCTAGTTAGTCAAGCGTTGAGAAATCGCAAATCTTCTTATGTGGACCTCAAGAACACCCTCGAAGAAGTAAGAAATGTGCAAATTAGTCTATGGACGGTCAGGAGGAGGCTTCTCGCTGCTAATATACACAGTGATCGCCCGGCACGCGGCCCTAAATTACTCCGTGGACATCGAGTTGCCAGGCTTAGCTTCGCTCGAAATTGTGTGTCATGGACTCATGAAGACTGGGATAGGGTATTGTTCTCCGATGAAGCCAGGAAATCTCTGCATGGTGAAGACCGACGTCAGCGAGTGCTACGTAGACGAGGAGAACGCTTTGCAGAGGCATGTTTTGAAGAAATCACACCTTATGGAGGGGGCTCTGTTATGTTTTGGGCAGGAATAAATTCTATGGATCGTACGGAGTTAGTCTTCATCGAAAACGGTACACTGACTGGACACCGATACATAACGGAAGTTCTAATTCCTTATGCACAACCCGCTTTAAACGCTCTTGGCGAAAACTCAATTTTTATGGACGACAACGCTCGCGCCCACCGGTCTGGCGGTGTGGATGCGTATATGCTAGAAGTCGGAATTCGTCGTTTGGACTGGCCAGCTAGAAGTCCGGACCTCAATCCCATAGACCATGACTGGGACGTTCTGAAGCGACAAGTGAGATCAGTGCAGCCGGCTCCGCAGACCATCAGAGAGCTAAAGAATGTGATTACCGCGGAGTGGGAACGTATTCCCCAAGAAACCATAAAAGATATACTCACTAGCATGCCCAGACGAATGCAAGCTGTGATTTCAGCAAGAGGGGGTCACACTCAATACTAAACTTTTATCTGCTTTTAATGTATTCAAGAAAAACAAAGAAATTAACGCGTTTCATTTTTATTTAGCAAGCAGGTACAATCATAGTGTTTTGAGCTTAAACATTATTTCTTAATAATTTAATTAAAATGTTATGATAAAACTGATGAAAACTATTCCTTCCTAATTAATTTATAAAATTCTGAGGATAACAATACCTAAAATTGTCAAACAAACTAATAGTAAGGTAGAAGCTCCTATTACGGCGGTAGTTAAAATCGACTCTAATTACGGCGGTATTTTTATTTTCGTGTTTTATTCTTGTTTGATTATATTTAAAGTCACTAAAATGGAATTTATTAATTCATAATCTTTTACTTCATTATATATCTGACGTTTGCAACTGTAACACAAAGGCAACTTATGAAAATCAAACAGTTTGTGCCACCACGGCGTTGCGGCAGAATTTCCCATATAAACGCGGAACGATTTAGGTAAGTGTACTCATATTTTTTAACTAAGTTTCTTATACGAACATACAGTTCAACTTGGTGAATATGGCATTTATATCTTTTTTCTATTATTATACTTACTATTCATTCAGGTCTTTTACTATTTCTAACTGATTATATACCTAAAAAACAAAAAACAAAATAGCACGGTAATAGGACAGGAAATTCGTAGGTTAATCCTTATACGGCGGTATCATCCGTATTAGGGGAATTACTGCTTTATATTTACTTGCTTATAACTTTCAATATAATAACTTATTTAATGATTTCCAAGTTTAGTTTAAATAATTTTTAATTTCCGAAACTAAAAACCTTTTTCTGCGTTATGTTTTATCTGCTAGAAATCTTATTTAAATATGAAAACTATTGAAAGCAAAATGTCGTTTTCATAGAAAGGTTAAAAAAAGTAGGTGTATTTTAATTTATTAAAAAGTAGTAATTTTGTATAGCTGTTAACTTGAGTCTTACGTATCTTAATCAAAAATTTATTGTATTTCGACTAAGTTACTTACATTTTTTATGATCTAAATTTTCATGGGTCAGAATTAGGATTATAAAAATACGAGAAGTTCTCTTATTACTGAGGTAGGAATTTTCAAGTACCACCGTGATAGGTTCTATGACCTCCTAATACGGTGGATATATCTCTGTAAAAGGAACTTCATAGAATATACATATTATAGATATTTTTTTAATTTTAAATAAATATAAATTTTATTTCTGTTTTTGCAGATAATATGGACAGAAAGAAACGCAAGTGTTATACTAATGATGAGGTGGTACAAGCACTTTCCCAATTCGACAAGGCATGAGAATTTACAAAGCCTGAAAACTATGTGCCTTTAGCTGTAAGCTTGTGTAGCTTTATGACAACGAAAAGTGTGGTAAACAGACAGTACTTAACCTAAACGAAGAGCAACAAGTCATTGATTGGATCCATTACCTTGGTAAATGTGGATTTCCAGTGACTAAAGAACAGTTGCTACACACTGTCGCTAAATTAGTTGAAAACTGTACTGTACTTTCTAAGTTTTTGATAATTATTTTCTACGAACTGTTGATTTTTGAAAGGTTCAGATTTGAAGCAATTGTTACATGTAATTGTTTTTTAATAATTAGTTAATAAAAATAATAAATTGATAGTTAGTAAAGTTACCTATAAATGTGTTTTTATACTATAAAATTGGAACCACTCGCATATTTCCCCATCCCGTGTGAGTTTTAACCATTGAGGTATAGTACGTTTGTACATATTAGTTAACACGGGTCATAAGCTGTTTCTATATCGAATCTCACTAAAATCGGCCAATCATTAAAAGCCTGTAAGCTAAACAAACAAATAAACATAGTCACTTTCGCATTTATAACATATGTTAGGAAGGATAAAATTTACTGTACGGAACCAACAAACTATGTTCGTAAACAAACTTCTTACCCACCGTATTAGGAACCGACTATGACCGTAATTGGCTCTCATACCTCCGTATTAGGGAAAATCGACTTGATTTTTTAAACATTTGTTTTACATAATAAATCCTTTACAAAGAAATAAAGTGTCAGAAGTAATATGAAATTTAATATCTATTCTTGCCGAAAATAATTTTTTACACTTGATAAGACACTCACAAATGCTTATTTTTCTTTCTTACTTTTAAATGTTGCGAAATGCCGCCGTAGTGGGAGCTTTTACCTTAACTATAAAATAGTTCTTTGCTTAAGTGCCCGTTTTTTTTGCAAAAGAGTTTATATTAAACAATATACACGGTTACAATTTTATGATAAGTGTCTTAAAACCTGCATTAGGTTTGTCCAGAAATTTAGGTTTTCATGAAATAGCAATTATTAACATGAACTAAAATTAAGTGGTTGAAGTTAATATAAAATGTACAATGATTACTGTCAAATTGCAATTCAAAAGTGATAACCTAGTGAACAATTGCGTTGCTTCTGGTGAGCTCATCTGTTATTTGTTGTTCGTACCAGTTTTGATACAGAATATCAAATGACGTTTAGCAAACGATCAACAATAAACACATTACGAAAACAAATTTACAACTAACAACAATTACAACTGACATAAACCAAACCAAGGGGCGTAGCTACCGCCGTATCAGCCGTATCAATGATACGGGGTCTCCACAATAGAGTTTGGGACAGAAATTGGTCCGGAGTTGCGACGACCTTTTTTTTAGGAATACATATGGCCCATCTAAGTCACGCTACGCCACTGTCCCAACCTCTTTCTTGCCAAGGTGATGGTGATGGTGATGGGCAGCAGCGTGACCATATCCTGATATAAAACATTGCGCTCACCAACCCGTCTGCAAAGGTATACTCGCCGTATTGGCAAATCCTCCCAGTGATTTTTGGGGAGGCCTATGTTCAACAATTGACATTAAGTAGCTGATGTAGTGGTGGTTTTTTTCTTTCTACCCTCAAAGATTTAAATACGTTGGTAATTGTATCTCATTTACAAGAATATAATATGTTATTGTGAAATGAAAATTTTGAATAAATTATAAATTACTCTATAAATAAAATATGTAAGATACGTAAACTGGTTCATAATTAGGTCATGTTTTCTTTCTAAAAATTAATCCAATGTAGATATATAAGTCGATTGTCGCATATAGTAACTCAGCTGACGCGTTTACCTTTATCAGTGATGTGGATTCAGAAGGGCTGGTTTTATGTTTGCTTAACCCTTTCCTAGCGAATATACCAAAAATAATGAAAAATAAACTTTTTATGATTTTATATGGATAATGGGTAGTAAAGAAATCTAATTTATTTTTGTCAGATTTTTTTATTATTTCGAAGTACTATTTTAAAACCTAGACTTACAAGTACCGTCAGGAACTTTAGGTCACAAAATGACTGGTAAAATAGGAACATTAAGTACTTCTTTTTAGCTCAAACTAATAATTAAATTAAAAAGTAATTAAACATTAGCATCGTGGTATTCTGCAAAACAATTCCTTTTTTTCATTTATGCACAAAAATACGAGTATATTGCAGTGTGAACATTTTGAGTGAGGCTTTGATTGCACTTTCTTCATGCTGCATACTTCATACCCATGTAGGCCAATGTACGCCGCGGTTTCCTAAACGAACGTCTTTCAACGTTGATAAGCCAGTTTTGCGCCTCTTAGGTGACCTAGGGCTAAGCACAGAGTCTCTTGATAAACTTTTCTTCTTGTTATCTTTGATATTCTTCATAGACATCAACCCTTGCGCAATGTATCTACTAAAGTCTTTTATAATTTTTTTTTTTAAATATACACATTCACAAAAGTCATATCTAGAATACCCTAAAACAACCAGTGCTAATGAAGATGGCTCAAAATGGATGCAAACTTGTCTCTTGGCATAGTTTTACACTCAGGGGGTTATTCGAATCAGGTGCCGATGAATAATGATCTGTCCACGAAGGCCGGGTGTTGTACCCCATACAGAAGTTCATTCCGATAAAGGCCAGTAGTTCTTCTTTTTTCAAGTTTAGAACTTTATCTCTTTGTGTTGCATATAAGTTACTTTGATACAGAATATTATCCAGTACATCACTAGTCAAGTCAAAAAAATTATCACTTGGCGTAGTGCATTCAGCAAAATATTCGTCAACTAACCCCGTATTTGCAGAATATTCTAGTAAATACGTTTCTACGTCACATTTCTTCTATTTACGATTAGACTCGATAGTTTTATTTTTTGGATTGTGCATGTGTTGACGTAACAGTTTCCTCAGTCTGTAAATTATCTGGAACAGTGTTTGGAACAGAATATACAATTACCTCTTAGTCTATTTCCACACTAGGACCTTTTGCCTCATGTCTTGTATCAGGTTCAGCTCGGCTCGGCATTAACTCTTCTAATGCTGCCTCAAAATTTTCATGAAAATTCCTAGTTGAGGGTAATTGTTTTTCAGAATGTTTTCTTTATCAGACAACTCCACATCTGAAGTTACAGAACAATCTGGAAGGTCTTCATTAAGTAAGGCTTCTATCAAAGCCGTAATTTTTGAAATATTCACTATAAATATCTGTGATATAAGACAAACAAATATCGTGATATTTTCGATCTAATTAACAAAAAATCAACCCAAAGTCACTGACGGTACTCATAAGTCCTTGTACATTTTTATTGCTATTTTAGCATAAAAATTTAAAATTATAATCTAAAACTATATAAATTGTGTAGTTAAAACTACAACCTAATATAATCATATAAAACAATAACACTTACCCCGTTTATTCTATTTTAAAAAAAATTCTAAAACAAAAGCAATCCGCAGTTCTCAAATCCGAAACAGGTTGCTATTTGAAAGTGCCACTTACTGGCGGTAAATAGGCAAAATTTTAATATATTACTGTGATTGGCTGGCGTATTGGTACTCGAAAGTATCGTCAGTGTCAAATACGTAATACGCGATCGTATTGTCGAAATAATGGACGAGGTATCACCCGGTACAAATTGGTACCGTCAGTTAGGAAAGGGTTAATGAGACTCGAAGGGATTCCTGTGGCTCGATTCCCGTCACATGTTATTTATGTGATTTCCTTTTATGTGATCATTCTAATTTTTAATTTACTTAGATGTTTTTAAATGAAGGTAAATTTTCTTATTTTTAAAGAGTTGATGGACTTTTTACCCGACAGTGCCAGAAGGAGGGTTATGTTTTTCGAGAGTAGGTATGTATGTATGTATGCTTGAGAGATGTCATTAGATTCTGTCTGTGTGTAATTCTATATTACTCACTATTCACTCGTATTTACAGTGGGAGGGGTATATTAAAATGAAAAAATAAAAAAATGGCGGATTATTGGTGTCAAATTAATTTCATTCCCAAATGACATAGAAACGCAGTCGGGTTTTTTATTTTTTTAAATTACTTTGACTTATTCATGTATTAATAAAGACGGAGAAAAAATATAGGTAATGGTTCCATTAAAAAATTATGTTCCTATTATATCATAAACACCTGATATCGATGATAAGAACTCATGATAAGGAAAATTATTTGCCAACCTTGTCGGACGTTTACAGGCTGATTCAGTACTATTCAGTTCTTATCACTGGATAGAATTTAGACAACTTTTTACAGGTAGGAGGATTTTAATATGTTAAAGATTGTACTTTGATGACCTTCTGGTATAAAGTGGTGATGAAAGTTCCTTAACCTCAAGCGTATATTTGTAGAAATATTTGTTTCCGGTCTGATTGTTTATCTTTGTGTGTCTCTCAACAGTAACTTGAGACCATGAAAAACAGACCGATCCATTATTTTTGTTTGTTTCATAAATTTCTAATGAAAAAAAAACATACTTTTTAAGGAACATTAACAGTTTAATTAACAAAGTCATTAAACATAAAATGTAGTTCAAATGTGTCATAGCTTTGTATCTCATCTCTGTAAATTAAGCGAACGCAATAAATTCAACGATCACTTGAAAGTTAGTAGGACTTCTTTAATTAACTATTTCGCTATTCCGCTGTTCCATTGCAATGTTAATTTGCTTGGGTCAGCAGTTTTACGACCGGCCATCTTACGAGTGCGCTCTCCCGGAACGAAATCGAAAATCAAAGACAACTGGATGTGACGGTTAATAATTAATGTACCCGTATCTATATAAATATTTTAAACGCTAAGTTTTTAGAAATGTATATGGCCGGCTGGTCGAGTGGTCAGGCACCTGGACACTTTACTCAGTGGTCACGGGTTCGAATCCCGCCAGGTGCAGATAATCTGTATGACTAATATAGATGTCTGCACCGGGTCATGGATGTGTATTTATGTATATATGTATTTATATCTTAAATTTATTTCCGTTCCTAGTACCTGTAACACAAGTTCTTACGAACTTAGCACGGGGCTAGGTTAACGTGGTGTGATTGTTAGTTAATATTTATTTATTTATTTATTTATTTAAAAAAAAGTCTATTTTTTAACGTTCTAATGTAGGCGATAAAACTTGGTATGAAGATAGTTTCGGTACTGATTAAAGGATACTTTTCATTCCGAAATCAGTAAGCAATTGAGATTTACGCGTTTTCGTCCTTACACGAGTTATATTAAATAAAAAGAAATTATATTATTTTGTTTATTATCAATAAAGTATCAAACAACTGCATAAATTTTAATGTTTCCTTTACCTATTTCTCTAAGTAAATAGTAACTGAACTTGCCCGTTGGCGCAGTTTAAATATGTTTAAAATTGAACAATCTTTTTTATGAATAAAAAGGGTCAATAAAGCTCTGCTCTATTATTATCCTTATTAGAACTGGTGAAACCTTATATTACTTCTTGTTATGATGATTTCTTAGATATTCACTTAACAAAACGATCACCATAGCGGATTAAGTTCTAACCATTCTTCCTAACAGGAAGACCTTTTCCGGTACTACAAGTACAAGTTACAAGTTGTTACAATAGTTACAAGTTGTTACAATAGGTACAATATTTCTACCATTAAAATATATAATATATTATACAATAGATAAAATAATAAGAAATAAAATTTTGAACTGAAAAACTCTGGTGTAATAAAATAAATTGTCGAAAAATTCTAGATATAATGAAATCTGTGTTTTAAACTATCGAGTATTAAATGATCACCGATAGTTTTCATCGTGGTATCATTTGAAATCTGCAAACTGTCTGAACCGCGCAACTTTGTCTGATAATTGCATTTCTGTAAGAGATTTTATAAGCTGTAGTTGTAATTGAGAATATTTAATTTTCTGCATATCATTCGCACTGAATAGGCAAGTATGATGAACTAGATATCCGTCCTTATTTCACACGAGTTTTTATTTATAACTTAACTCATATGAGTGGTAGTTACATGTTTTCGCTTTTGTTTCTACTGAATTATGAAGTGGTTAAAGAATTATTAAAATCAGTTAGGAGGTTAAAGTGTTTTTACATAAAAAAGGAAATCTTTTCACTTTATGATTTTATTAAAATGTATAAAGTCTTTAAATATGTATTTAAATTTCGCTAAAACTTGCTACTTTTAAATGCTTACTTATGCTGCTTTATTCGGTTCTTCTGCAAGAGAAAGATATAAATTAAACAAGTGCGAGTCGGACTCGCCCATGAAGGGTTCCGTAGCAGCAAGTAACATCATATAAAAGTTCTTGTAATTCGTTGTAACTTTGATCGATGTTTTAATAATAGTGAATTTAAAAAAAAAAAAACTACTTATTAGATCTCGTTCAAACCAATTTTCGATGGAAGTTTGCATGTTAATGTACATCATATATTTTTTTTAGTTTTATCATTCTCTTATATTAGAAGTTACAGGCACACACAAGCACACACAGGCATTCACAGACACACATTTCACCACTTTGGAAGTGTCTCTCGCGCAAACCATTCAGTTTAGAAAAAAATAATATTAGAAACTTCAATCTCATTTTTGAAGACCTATCCAAAGATAATCCACACGTATAGGTTTGATGAAAAAAAATATGTGAGTTTCAGTTATAAGTATGGGGAATCCCCAAAATTTATTGTGTTTTTTCTATTTTTGTGTGAAAATCTTAATGCAGTTCACAGAATACATCTATTTACTAAGTTTCAACAGTATAGTTTTTATAGTTTTGGAAAAAAATGGCTGTGACATACGGACGGACAGATGAGATGGTTATGGAACTCAAAAAATTATAGTAGTAGAAGTAGAAAATGAAAGATCTAAAATTATACTATCATAATCTTAGTTTTTCCCAATGTTTATTTATACGAGTATATTATTATATTTATATATTTTATATATATTTATTTATACCTGTTGATCTAATAAGCTCATTATGTATTATAATTAGTTCCTTCAGAGTCTCTCTCCAATAGATGACATCGTCAGGCAACTGTAGATATTTCTTTTATGTAACCACAAAAGATATTCACACATAAATATTCACTGTGAGTATGTGTCGGACCTTGCGTCTGGGAAATTTATATACACTAAATACAATCTGTTTTTGAAATTTTGATCTGAAATTTATATACACTAATACAAATCTGACTAAGACAATCGACCCTATGATTTACATGAGTATTTGTTACAAGCTAAGAATCAGCGACTATAAGCGCTAACCATAAGGGCCAATGTGTCGTAACTCATTACTTTAATTTTTTTAATTAATGTTTACAAATAAACTTAATAGCTATTTATCGTTTGTGCAAACTCAAGTTTTATATATTCACATTGTGTCTGTATGAATATTTAAAAGATTGAATAGCTAAGAAAATAAATGGTTTGTGAAGTAAAACTACGAAAATGTCTCATACGGAGTTTAGTTTGACATACTATGTTTGACACGCTTAGTTAGCCTGATATGGTCCACTGCGGATTGTGAAAGACAGGTTAACATTCTTGTGCCTGACGTAGCTATGTTCCATGAGGCTTTCCTTCGCTGAGCACGAGACGAATTTAAGCGGCAAATATTTCAAAACGTACAGAATATATATAAAACTATCTTCCATAGGTATTATCTTGTGTTGAACAGTTATATTGAATTCTCTATTTTTCTGAAACTTATTACAGAATCAAAAAATAAATATGTTTTCAATTTATTATACAATTCGGTTGTTTATGTTTTTAAATTATAAAATTAATGATCATTCTTTGACATTTTATTATCTTACCTGACAATCATATTGTAATATTTAACCTAATTAATGAACGGAGATTAAAGTGACTGGCATTAATCCCTACGATGTCACAAGCACTTCATTAGTCATCTGTGATAGTATAAAAAAAATTTAAACCCTTATAAATAAAATCAAATAAAAAAAATATAATTCCTAGACTAATTGGTAAACCTAAATAAAAATAAAAGATAGATGTTATTTATATTACTCCTATTTTATTTTTTTAATCTAAGGACAATTATAATCAAAGTTTTATATAAATGTAAAAAAAATGAAAATAACTCTTTAATAAGGAAAAAACAGGGCATCATAAGACATATTTCTTTAAAAAAAAGGTGTTATTGTTTTTGTTGTTGTTTGTAAAAGATTTTTGTTGTCATAAAAGTTTTATTAATGTGAAGCTTTAAATGAAATCGAAGTCAGTTGTTACAACACCCAGTCTATGTTTTAACAAAATATAGAATGTATTAACTTTAAAAAAATTATAACAAATGTCGGATGTTATAATTTTTTAATATGTTTAACATACACACACGGTCGTCTGTTCCTAAGGTAGATAACTTAATGGCTGTGTTTTATGTAACAGTTGACTGATATACATTTTTTTATAAATATTCATATAAATAATATATATATAAATAAATATATAACACAAAGACTCGGGGCAGGAATCAAACCCACAACAAGGGAGCAGAAAACAGGGCCACTGTCAACTGCGCCACGGGCCAGTCGTGTTTTAATAAATGTTTTGGAAAAACTTCTTGGTTTTCTACAGACTCCGCTTGATCGCCCATCAAGAGTTGAGATGAAATTCTAAAATAACTGGAAATGTAGCTGCGCTTTCCAGAATTTGAACTGGCGACTGAGAGTTCATCTCAGGTTCGCTTTACAAAATTTTTACTTATTTCTTCTCTCTTTCTTTTCATTTTTTTAATCCATTTTCCTTTTTAAGAATGCCGACACACTACGACGAACTATTTCGAGTCATGTGAGGTACTTACGAACATACCTAAGTATAGAACTATAAATATCAGTAGAAAGAAGCCAAAAATGTTCAAGGAACGTCGAATAAATTTCGAATAAATTCCTTTATTTTACACAAGAAAAAAAAAACATGCATTAATATAGGCATTGTAAATTGTATGGTCTCCTAAAATTTCCCCAATAAGGCTCTAACTTTGATAAAGCAATAACGTTCTTTTGAGGCCCCTTCATTAAAACTATGGTTTCGCTCGCAAACGACTTCTTTTCATAACGAGCCGTTTAAGTGCTTTCTTATTAAATATAAGAAAATCTTTTCATAATTCATTCATTAGTTCATTTTATGATTAAAATATCATTATAATTTGTACAGCTCAGTTATAAATGAAGCTGTTTTGCTTTCATCTTCGAGCGTTTTATTTGAATCATTTGTTTATGTTTTGATTAATTAATTTTGTATACCGCTTATGTTCGCTTTCATAAATTATTTATGTATTAATATTTACATTCGTTTGAATGTTTACTCAGATACTGGTAAAATGAATGGATACAATAATTGCAATATATTTTCACAAAATTATGTAAGAGGGTCATTGTGAATCGAAGATCCGGTGTGTTAACTTTTTCTTACAGTTCTTTAACAATATATTGCTAACAATTTTTCTATTAATTATTGATTAATATCCTCTTCGTATGTTTTAATTTTTTTTATATATTAAAATGTATATTCTATCGCTAACATACTTTTCACGAATATACATATAGAGTTTGTTATATGCAAAGATTGCAAGTAAAATATGCATGCAATATTCTTGCGTACCTGTGGCTTACTATTTTTTATTCTACCATTAAAGATTTTATGCAAGATTTACAAAATGTATTGTGTTTTATCTTTTGTTCGACGGATCTTGACAGTGAATTCTGATTGCGAATATATCCTTCGGGCAAACAGTTTTTATTATTTTGCATTTCAAATTGCACGTTGTCACTACATATGTGGCGTTTGAGAAAAATCTTGGATGAAGTCACTTTGCTGACTCAAGGGATATTTTATGTATGTAGTCTCGTTCGTGAAGGAGTGGGAACAATGTATTATTATTTATGCGCATAACTTATTATATGAAAAAGTTGAAAAATGAAAATTTGTTAAATGTTTCATATTGAATTGTAATAACTGGCTAGCTGTTTTTATGACACCTATTAATTTTTATATTTAAAATAAAATAGCATCATCAACATTGTAAGTAAATAATAAGTAAATACTTATTACTTACTTACAATGTGTGTGAGTAACTTCAAGATTTATTGTACCCTGACAACAATATTCATTTTGTAATTATTTGTTTTGGTGTAGTGGTGCGAGCAGTTAGAGCCGAAACACATAACGGCGTTGTGTCGACGCAACGCTAAAATCGGCAGTTTGCGTTGCGGCGTCGCGAAAAAGAGCGTTTTTGTAGGGTAACCAGTTCTTCGTGATTTTTGATTGTGGATATTAATTTAATTCATTAGAACTTAATTAACTTATTATACAATATTATACATATTTATAATTCAAAACTTAAAATAATTATTTACAAACAGTTTTGGTATAAATCATGTCCGCGTGGAATGGTGCCAAGAATACTAGCAGCATTTCCCCGTTGAATCGCAATTCCGATTCTTTGGGCAAAAAATGCACCAGCCCTCTTGTCACCAGTGGAGGCTATGAGTCGTGGGGTTAATTCTTTTAGAAAATTTTTAGCACTGCTACTCCAAGGTCCAAGTGTTTCGACTGCAAACGGCACAAAAATATAACTTTGGATAAGTGACGAATATTTGTGCCGTTTAGTCATTTCAGCCTTCTCCGCAGCGGCTCCCATTCTTACAGCCGTTTCCCTGATATGAGACGGAGCCAATGTATCGACGCAGGTTGCGTCCCACAAAAGCGCCCGTCCCCTTTCCCAGGGAATCAGCGTTAAACCATCAGGCCTCTTGCCATCATCGCGACTAATTCCAGTAGGCTCAATAAGAGCAGGAACGTCGATGGTGGTAAGAGCCCTTTTAATGGTCTCATTCAGGGAACCGTGGCGGGAAAACCTACCTGAACTCTTGTTGCAGGAAAGGCCGTGTAGTCCGAAAGAATCAACCTCCTTTCCGCACGGACATCTGTGTTCAAAACACAGACGTGCTCCCAACCGGAGACCTATACAAATTCGAAAACTTTCATTATCTAAAAGTGTCCCAAGGTTTTTTGACGGCATTGCGTGTAACCAGTGACCTGACTCTTTACTTGATAAAGCTAGAAGCCTTGCACGGTTTTTGTCACTTGTAAGATTTTGCGTCAAATTTTCACGAGTATTGTGAACTAATGGCGCATCCCAAAGTTTTTGTTTTGTAACTTCCTTGGGGATATCGTCATTAGGACACCTCAACTTCCAGTTTTCTACTGCGTCTGTAGCATCTGTAATTTGGAATAATTATTATTTAATTTAATAATTATTTTTTATTATATTTATTTATTTTTTAATTTAATTATTTTAAATATTATAATTCACGTGAAATTTGTTAATATTTGAAGCTGTTATTTAGTAGAATGCATAAAAAGTAATCCTTTGAACCGGAAATAATTTTGTGAATCAATTTTTTTATGCTGGTAGAATTTTAAACAACTTTTGTCTCATAAAGCCTAAACAAAATTTAAACAAAGTGATACATAAATTATTATCTTACATTTATATTAGTTTTATAGATTAAATATAAATAAATAGCTTTCGTCCGCGGCTCCGCTCGCATGGTACAGGCACCAACGGTAGTCGGTACGTAAAGTAGGTACTCTATGTCCTTTTCTCTACCCCAGACAACTGTATGCAGAATTTCATGATGATCGGGATTCAGGTTAATAGTTAAAGCGTGAAAGCGTAATAAACAAAGAAACTCACTTTAGCATTTATCATATGCATGAAATTAGCATAAAATTAATTTACATATTTATAATTTAGGTACATCATACATGTCATTTGTTTGAAACGAGTCATAAATTAGCTGTAAATCTGATAGTTAAAAGTGCTTAAAAGTAACAATATTGATTTTTTGATTGAGCCGGTTCACAGCTCCGGTTCAAGCATATGGCTTATGAGCTTATCTGCGGTTCATACAAATTCATTGAGTTACCCATGTCTAATAGACACAAAAAAATAAAAATATAAAAATAGACATAAAATGTCAATAAATAATTGTCAACAAGTACGACGTGGCGTTGACGCCACCGCCGATTTTAGCGTTGCGGCGTCGAAACGCGGTTATGTGTTTCGGCCCTTACCTCAACACGATCACGGGTTCAATTTCGGCTTGGGCAGATATTTGTATTTGTACTAATATTTGTTACTGGTCTGGGTTATTGTGGGTCTCCCACCATGCCTCGGGGAGCACGTAAAGCCGTCGGTCCCGGTTGTTATCATAAACACCTTCAAGTCATTATAACTCATGGTAGGGTAATTATCCGTCAATCCGCAGTGCATCAGCGTGGTAATTAATAATTAAACATATTATTTATACGTTAAGGATATTGATTTTTACCTTAAACTGTTTTTGTCAGAATATTAAAGGGTTGAAAACTAAAACCATTGAACTTTTTAGTAATTTCGTGTGCTGCAACTTTGATGTTATAAATAAAAATGGTTAAACAGCACTGTATTTATTGGATGTAATTTTCATGGTAATAAATTAGTTTTCAATCCTGCCCTATCTGTTCATACGAATCGGAACGCGAATATGTCTGAGTTCAACTGGAACTGCTTAGCGATGCGGGTGTAATTGATTCTCTATACGTATGTACTACTTATTCTAGTTCTTCTTCCTGTACAAAAACTTATCTTTGAACAATTTATTCTAAATACCAATTGTGTCATTTCAACAAACAGTTTGGTGATTTTGACTTGAGTAACTTATGCTGGAACACGACGATGAACTCCACACTAACTTTTCAACTAATAGTTTTTTAAATAATATGATTATTGACCTTATGTCATTAAACTCTCTTTCACAATATAATAATGGCTTAAACAACAAAAAGCGTATTGTGGATCTAATAGTTAGTTCCTTGGTAATCTTCTAGTTAAGTGAAAGCAAAGACCTCTCTCCTGTCTCTGTTTCTCCCGTGAAACAGCTTTGCTGTGTTTCGGAGAGAAGGGCAAGACAGGCAGTGTAATTGCTGGCACCGAGACTTTAACACCTCATGTCTCTGAATAGGCAACACATAAATGAGTTGCCTGGGCTAGTTACAGGTAAACTAGTTTATGTTCATTGGCGACGTCAACCACTTACCATCAGGTGGAACGGCTGCCAAATGCCAATTTGCCTATCCAACTAACATAAAAAAAGACCCTCTACGTATATTTAAAATCGTTCCGTTACATCCACCAATTGCAATTTTTTGTTAAAATTGACATTTTAAAGTATCTTAAGTCATATTATGAAGCCAGGTTTCGATTCCTTAAAGAATACTGCAAAAAATTACAAATAAACTTAAAAAAAATATTTCATGGGAAAAAGATCATTTGAATTGTGCTTACGTTGATAATATGGTTGCACATATGTAGTATAGAATCCACATTATGGTATTTATATCAAATATTTGGAGAGTGTACAATACGATTTTTATGGCACTTGCCCTATAATTGTAATATGGCTAAAAATCTTTCAAATTAGAATGATAATACTATATTTTAACAATATATAACTTCGACATTGCAGATAGTTGCTTGATATCATGTTTCTGTAAAAACTAATCAAAGGAATTTTAGATACTCTTGATATATTATCTAGAATAAATTTTGTAATTCCTAAAACAGTACAATAATGTAAAAACTTCCTTTCAAAATTATTAGTGCAAAATCAAATGTGAGCCACTGCTCTGCTTAGCCGATCATTAAGGACTCATAACTTAATATAAAATTTCAATGACAACAAAATGATAATGTCCCGTGATATATATTTTTTCGAACTCATTGAATCCGTACAGGGAGCTGGCGGCTAAGTCCATTAGAGATAAAAAAGGTAAAATGATAGTAATATGATGTTGATGAAATGAAATAGTTAAATATTTTAAATAGTGAATTTAAAAATAAATTAGTGAATGTAAAATTCCTAAAAAAAAAACTAAATTTTATAGTTACATGGTATATATGTTTCTATTGTATCAATTTTAATTTTATTGTATAATTGAGGTAACATTCGATTTGTATATACTTGTGTGCATTTCATTGTGTATAAGTGTCTACATTGTTTGCGCATTTTTTTTAAATAAAATCATAATAAATTAAATAAAAATAAAAATCGGGGGGAATATGTAGTTAAATATAAATTTAGATATCATAACTAGAGCCATCAAAAGCAATAACAATTATATACTCTGTTTAGATATTCAATGGTCTGTTAACTTCAATTTGGAACCCAAATAATTAATTTAATTAGTTGGGTTTCAACTTGGGACTTGATGGAAATTTTATGTCAGCGGTTACGAATTGAAATATATCTGTTTAGAAAATATTTATTCTTTATCTGTTTATTAATAATTTATTCTTAGAAATTATTTCGAATTCAATCGAAAGAAGTTCATTTGAGGTTCTTCAATGTATGTTATTTCACTTTATGAGTATCAATTGTTTCGTTAAGAAAGAGGAAAAATATAACAATATTATACTTATGTATAATTATATTTTTATTAGAATTTTTATATATGATCTGAATGAATAATAATGTAATAGTGTCAACATAACAAACGATTCTTAAATCCTAAAAATTGTTAAGTCTGAATGTTTTAGTTTTTCTCTTTTTTTTTCATTGTTTAAAATAAAAATTGAATTCATTATCTAAATAATATATGCATATTTTTAATACAATTTATATTTGTTATAAGACATTAGCATTGACTGCACGTGTTTAAAATACATTTTTATTTTCATATTCACTTATCTTTTTTGTTTTATCGTTTTATCTCATTAATGAAAAAAAAAAACCTGAGTTATACGCCTAAAAAGAAAATCTTAAATGCTTTTTTTGAAGTGAAACTTTTATATCGACGTATAGTACAGGAGAAATCTTATAACATGTTAAAATCAAAAATCGTCACACTACGATTGTCACATTTTCGGACCATATATGATATTGTACTGTATTTCGGGACTCCGTACTATATATATATATATATATATATATATATATATATATATATATATATATATATATATATATATATATGTAATGAAACGACGCAACCCTATCGAGTTTCGGCTCGTTTAATTGGTCTCGACGAGTACTATGTTTCTAGATGGTTACCAGGGTTAGGTCTGATGATGGAGCTGGAAGGTGTTCATAGGAACTCTGAAATGAAACAACACAACCCCATCGAGTTTCGGCTCGTTTGATTCGTCATGACGAGTACTTTGCTTTTAGATGGTTACTAGGGTCTGATTACAGCTGGTGTGCACTACCCATTAACTCGGCGCATCGTTTTGTTATAAGTATAACTCCTTACGTGCGTACATAAGTACACACACACACTTTTTCGTAAACCTCACTTGACCAATTAATGTTAAATATATAATAAAAAGTTTCACTTCATACGTGTGTACATTAATGCATACACACACAATTTTTTTAAGTGTAGCATTTTCACGTACGCTCTAATCTGTTTACGTTATTTTAAAATAGGACAAAGTTCAAATGTATTGTAACTTTTTAATTAGTCACTGGCATTGTTTCAAAAGCAAATAAGAAAGAAATGGCGAATAAAGACGTCAAACTTCATATACGTAAATAGTTTCTCATTATTCATTCAGACGTTGTATTTCAGTGGATACGACTAATACCTTAAATATTTTAACATCGATTATTTATTTCAATATTTATTTTGTTTGTATTATAATAGTGTTATAAACTAAACGACTTGTCTGATTTTATGTGCGTTTATATTTACCGTATCAGCATCGTAATTTTTTAGGCGATAAGTTTAAATATAATATAATATAATATAATATAATATAATATAATAATAAATATAACACAATAAATATAATAATACAATAATATATACATACACATACATAGCCGTAGCCGAGCCGACAAAGACGAGGAACTGAGGATCGACCACAAAACAGTTTTGACCCATTTGAAAAAGTCTGGCTATATAAAAAAAGCTCGATATTTGCCGCCATGGTATATGGCCGCCATTTGATGCCACACGAGCACACTGAAAGAAACATAATGAAACGTAATGAAATTTAATCGTTTTTGAAAATATTGATCACTGTTAATGAAAAGTTGATCACCTACGACGAGAACGTGCGAAAAAGGTCCAAGGGTAGTCAAGCTCCACGGACTGTAGCGAAACCCGGATTCACACGTAATAAGATGATGCTGTGTGTATGGTGCGATTGGAAGGCATCGTTCATTATCATCGTCATAATTTGACCGACGAGGCCTTTGCTCAGCAGTGAGACGTTTACAGCCTGATTCAGTTTAGTTCAGTTCATTATAAGCTTTGACCGCCAGCAAAACCATCGATTCGGATTTCTACTGCATGTGTGCAATGACACTCAAGCATAAAACTGAGAAAAAATGGCTGAAATTAATCAACAGAAATAGTGTGGTCTTTCATCATGCTAAAGCCACATTTTTGGCCATAGATCTAAAAATATGAGAGTTTGGTTGGGAAGTGTTAAATGCATTCACCATATAGTCCTGACCTTGCACCCGCAGATTTTTACCTGTTTCGGACTTTTCATAGCTCTTTTGATAGTGTTAGATTTACATCAAGAGCGGACTGTCAAAACTACTTGTCAAATTTTTTTGATAAAAAATCCCAATATTTCTACAAGAACGGGATTATATCACTACCCGCAAAATGTAATGTAATCAAACTTTGAAAAAAGTGAAAATTTGTATGAAGAATCTTTTTCCCTGACTTAAAATTTTATAGATTTTTTTCAAACCGTATATCTAAAAGTATCTACAAAGAAGTTTTAATTCATGATATAGGTAGTTGTTTTTATTATTTTATTTTTTTTCTACGCGTTGTCAAATAAAATTATCTTAGCACGACCTAGTATTTAGTAAGCAAATCTTAAAATTTACTACTAAAAATTTAATGCGATAATTTTAAATATAACTGACATAGAGTCTTTGCTTAGTCGCTTAGTTTTTTTAACTTACGCGTACGAGTAAAAATATAAAAGTAACTTAATTATAACCACGACCTCGAGCGGAGTCATTCTGGAAAAAAGTCGTCGTGTGTAGAGTTTTATTAAGCACTGCAGCGATAGTTAAAATACACACCTCTATGAACGCTTTTTTATTATTAAATTTTTATTACAATAATTTATTTGACGTTCAATATTCGTATGTATGTTGTTCATTTAAAAAAAATCCTTAACTGAACTAAAATTCTGTGACCATACTTTATACTATAAGTTCATGGTATCGCCGAGATGGGTTGATATTGAGAAGGTTGTAGGAATTTTAAAAGAGATACGAGAAACCTATAAGTTTTAAACTTGAATTGGTTGATTTAACTCTCACGCTTTTATCTCCTTCTTCTTTTATCAATGGTTATTTTTTTATGTTTTAAGCATTTTATTCCTGATGCCCTCAAAATACGGAAAGTAATGTATATTTGAAAAATATCCTATTTCATTACTGAGAGCCTTCTATGTGTCTAAATCAAATGTTTATTTTTTTCATATTGCGATTAAAAATCAATTAATTATTATAAAATGTTTAGTGAATCCCTATTAACTTAACTCATCACTTACAGAGCTCTGGAAAGCAATTATAAATAAACAATGGTTGGTTTACAATAGAGACTGCATTTATGTCGGTCTACGTTCGTTATACAATATTTAATGAATTGTTACTGATGTGATTGTTTTATGTATCGTAAAGTGTTTTCATTAATTAAATTAAAGTTTCATTATTTAATTAAACTTGTCACGTCCATACAAGAACGCATTAAAAAACAAAATTGGTTGGAAATAAAATTCTGTACCTATAAAATATTTAACTACATTGTTAGATTAATATGTTTACGACTTACGTCTGTCTAGTAAAAATAAATGAGAGTCTACACCTGCCAAGCATATATGACAACAAAATGTCAATACAATACTAATATAATAGATTTAGAATATATTTCCTTTAATGGTTTAGTATCAGGAGTAGAAACTCATAAATCAACTTCGTAATATTATTCTTGATTTTATGTAGTGTTTATTGAGGATTTGATCTTTGCTATATTCAGGACTGGAAAGGTATTCAAAAGAGTCAGTCAATACGAGATACATCAAAACTCAGCGTCGACAGAGCTGCAGGTGTTGCTCTAGTTATAACCATAAAGTAACATTGTCTATTGATGTTCTGTGCTCTAAAAATGTTGAATGTCTTTTATAAATAAATGTTTTGGCAGATATTATAATAGATGTTTCATATTGTCACTTATAACCTTCTTCGATAAATAGGTTTTCTAATACAAAAATATTTTTCCAATCAGTCCTGATTAAAAATAATTTGTTCTGATACGCAGAAGAAAGTAGCGAACGAACTCTTCAATTTTTTATTAACTTATTGCTTTATTAGATAAGTACAAATTTGTATACATAGTACGTAGAAATTTTGCAAATCAATCTTAGCTTTCAGTTTAACTAATTTGTTGTACAATCAAATGTATTTGTATTTACTGTATACGAGTATACACAACTTTAACAAACTAAATTTCAACCTTATATTGAAACTATTAGTATAAGACGTAATAAACGTCGTAACTTAAACACGTTTCAATAAAGTCTTTCAATAAGTCAGTTCAATATAGTCTTTGAATTTTGGTCACAGTTACGTTTCGACATTCGTTATACAATGTAAATCTGTGTTGATAAAAGTTTTAATTGTGAGCTCCAAGCATCGACATAATAATACTCCAAGTTTAAGAATATATTTACATTACAGACTAACTTAAAGATGTTTTTTTTTTGTAATATAAAAATAATAATTCAATTATGTAAAATGGTGATTTTGTTTTATATATATAAATCAAATATAGTTTTAAAAAAAAAAGACTGAAAAAAGTTTAAAAAAATATGAAACTGAAAAAAGTTTGAAAAAAAGACTGAAAAAAGTTTAAAAAAATATATAAAATGCCAATGGAGGAAAACAATTATATATATATATATATATATATATATATATATATATATATATATATATATATATATATATATATATATATCTTTTTAATATAGGTACTTAAGAATGTATGCAATAATAAAATGTAGTATGTAATAAAAATAAAAAGGAATTTGTAAAAATAAAATTGAAGCAATTTTAAATATATGGTTCTCTTGTTATACTAACTCGTTACAAAGACATCATTCGTCATCAGCTGAAGTTTATTACTGGAAAAAAGCAATCTTCACCAATTCCAGCCAATCAATCTCAGCAACTCCTTGTGATTTTTTGGGGTCAGTTGCTAAATCAGTGTCGTCAATGCTGCGATTCCAGCAATTTCAGCATATTATAATGACCACCAGATCTTCGCGATCTATGACCATCAGATCTTCAAAATCTATAAGGGATATTTTGAACTGTATCAGATATTTCGATTCTTTTATGAATATCGTTATTTCTAATTAGATTCCTTACAGATACAACGAGACTAGATATATATATCTTTTAATCACCCTCTGAGTAACAAGGAAGTATTACGTAATTTGCGCGATCGTGAGAAAACGCTGTGGTGTCGAATTTCAATACTAATTGAGGCTCAGCTACCAGTGAAATACCCTTTTTCTATATGGATAAGAGGCCTTCGCTCAGCAGTGGGTGGTTTACAGGCTGATACAGTACAGTACAGTAGCATTGAAATTCAACACAACAGCAATTTCTTGCGATCGCGCAAGTGGCTGCATTAATAACGAGCAATTTGCTTTGTCCCGTTGAGAATTACGTAACACGACACTTGGAAGTTGTTAAGATGATAATAATCATGAAATTAATAAACGCCATACATACAATGGCTACAAGGATAAAATTCTATGTTTGAGGCCTGGAAGCACACACAATGTAAACGCAAACGCTCAAAAAACAACTAACATGTTTATTTATTTCACAAAATTTCATCATAAGTAGTCCAATTTTGTTTATTTAACAAAATAATAATATACATTATATTTTTTTATGAATTTTTTAAAGTTAACCTCACTAGTGTTTCAAATTCCACTTAACTATTATTATGTTTTAAATATGCAAATTTCTTTCCTCGAGTCCTTTAGATGGACCGACAGGAGTGTTTGATTAACTTTTGTTAATAACGAAAGTCCCGCTTATCCATAATATCAACGCTGCATTTGGCAGCTTAGAAGTAAAAATGAATTTGAAATGGCGTGTATTATTTTTTAAATTATTATCATATAGTATATTAAATATGCAATGTCAGTATCCGTAAAGGCACAAACAATTATGCGACATTAAGAGATGTATTTTCATTAATATAAAGTGTAATTTTAATTTACATTTAACTTTTCTTAAAATCGGACGTAGAATGAGATGATAAATCTTTGAGATGTTATTATTTTAGATAATTATGCAATTTTAAAACTTCTAAAAGTATTTATTAATATAGTAAAAATCTTAAAATTGTTTCTTAAAAAAATGCCAACAAGCTACATGTGCCTCGTTTTGACTTGTGCCATATTGCTGCAGGTATACAAGGAAATATTTCTTCCTTCTTTTATTTTATTATTTACTAGCTGTGCCCGCGGCGTCACCCGTTATTAATGTTACCTCAGGTCGAGCGAAATCCCACTCAATCTCACGTGGCGAAGAGAGTGATCTCAGCAATTATCACGTAATTTTTTCCGTTATTAAAAATCTTAAATTCTAGTCTTAATTAGCCTTAAATAAATAAATACAAATATAAATAATAAATTAAATAAATAAATAATCTAATGTAAGCGAGCACATATTAACTCATTTACATTACAAATACGCATTTCAAAAAATCTCACGTGAGATTAGAGGACGGGTAGGAGGAGTTCTAGTAAAATCTCACGAAATCTTACCAAAGGGGAGTGGGGAGGGGTCAATTATTGCTAAAATTGTCTTACGTAATTAATGGATGACCCCTTACCCTGATTTTAATTAGGAATGAAGACTTTTTAACCAAATTTAAGATATTGCGAAATACCTGAATATTTTTTTAATATGAATTACGTAAATTATACCGCTCTTTATTCCATTGTCTGCTTAAATAGCTTCCAATAAGCTAAGATAAATATATACATAATATTTCTACAATAAAATATGGTATTTTATAACTTCTATTACGTGATGCCTTTTCTAAAATTTACAATTCTATGTCCGCCAGATCCGAGATGCTCATTAAACTTTAATCAAGCGTCGATGCCAAATATTGCGGTCTTAGGTACAAGTTTTTGTATGGAGTTTATTGAAATAATTTTGCGTTTAAATAATCTACTCGTCGCAAGTTTTTTAAGGTGGATATTCAATTGAAATCGGTTAGAAATTACTTACTTATTAATAAAAATATTAAATAAAATTTATTACTTTTATTCTTTTATGATCCAAATTTGAAAATATTAAAAGTAAATTCGAAGATATATTTTGAAACAATTATTCTAGTGTGAGCGGTGACCTAATTTTCAAGAATGCCCATGGATTCATTTCAATTCCCGTTAGGAACAGACATTTGTTGGATTACTCATGATAGGAAAATTATCCACAAACCCGCATTGGAGCAGCGTAGATGATTTAGTAAAATTCAGACAGTTTATATAAATAAAATATACTTTTAAAATTTTAAAATAACATTTTTGTTAAATATGTTACGTTGTCTAGATATTTATATAAGGACGACTCCTTTAATATAAACCGACTTTAAAAAAGAGGAGATAATGTTTTGTTCGCACTCTAGATGACATACAAACTAAACATATAAGTAAATTGTATGTAATGCTTGACATCTCTCTTGTTATCATCTACGTTGACTATGTATAATTTTATAAATGATAATTATAAGTCCGCAATTGCAGATTATTAACGTAGGTACTGTTTTAACTTTATTTATAAAGTTAGTACGTTAGTAGGTACTGTTTTAACTTTATTTATAAAGTTAAAACAGTACCTACTAACAGATTTCCCAAGATAAAAAGATATTTAGGACCTAGTTATTCATCTTGTATTCATCCTATTTAATCCTAAAGTACCTGGATGACCGAGCTTTGCTCGGTTAAACTATATTTAGACACAAATTACATACTGATAAAATATGAATAATATTTTCAATCTTACCGATATAATAATAAAACAATAGTCACTGGTTATTTAAATAAAAAAAAATAAAAAGAGATCCTAGTAATATTTTTTCTCACCAAAAAAGGAACTTGAAAAAAAGGAAAAATCTTCCGTTTTCGAGACCGCCCGATTTCCCAACTGAGCTATTATAAATTTATCTAAGATGGTGGCGAAACTTACTTTCTTATTTTAATGATATTCTAGCAGTTTTTAATTGCTCTCGAGATTTTTATTTAAATAACCAGTTTATATATTTTTTTTCCTACCTCTGCCGAAAGTTCGATTTTCGTCCCTGTGAAACGGGACAAAAGTGACATTTTCTGTCCCCGCTTCACAGGGACAAAACCTGAACTTTCGTCCTAGGGAGGAAAAAAAAGTATGTGTAACATGGGACGAAAATACTACATCCATTCCCGTATGTTTGCTACCCTCGCCTTCGGCTCGGGCGGCAATTTCACATGAGAGTCAAAAAAATAGTACGTTCATCACCTTGTGACACAAAATACTATATTATTATATAGACAAAATCGAAAAATATTATTCATATTTCATCAGTTATATCGTATCTAAATATAATTCCCAAAAAAAGAATGGTTAACAAATAAATAAAAAAAAAATACCGAACAAAACTCGGACATCCAGGTAGTACAGGGCTCTCAATAATAGTTATTTTGTTTACAAAAGAGGGAACTTAAAAAAAAAAAGCAAAAAAAAAATGGGACTTGAGGCATCGGGATTCGAACCCAGGTATACTGATTTCCCACCTAAGTTATTATAACCTTGTAGATTATGCCGAAATTTACCTTCGTATTCTAATAATATTCTAACAGTTTTTAATTGTACTCGTGATTTTTTTTTTAAATAACCAGTTCATATTTTTTTATTATTATTTCGTTAAGATCGAAAAATATTTATATATCATCAGTTCGTAATTCGTATGTAAATATAGTTTCCAAAAACATGAATTACAAAAAATAAAAAAATAAAATACTGAGCAAAGCTCGGTCATACAGTTAGTAAAGGGCTCCCAATAATAGTTTTTCTCACAAAAGATGAAACTTAAAAAAAAAAGAAAAAAAAATAGTTCTGGAGACAGCTGGATTCGAATCTGGGATCTTCTTATATTGAATCCGCCCGGTTCACATCAGAGCTATTATAAACTTGTAGATGACAGCGAAATTTACCTTCGTATTCTAACGATATTTTTTAATTGCCTGAAAAAAGGGATAAAACGACATTTTCTAAAAATAAATCCTAGCTAGATCGATTTATCACCCCCGAAACCCCCTGCATACTAAATTTCATGAAAATCGTTGGAGCCGTTTCCGAGATTCAGATTATATATATATATACAAGAATTGCTCGTTTAAAGATATAAGATAAGTGTGATTAAATAAAAAAATGTCGTGTGTACGGAGTACACATGTCAAAAGTGAAACATCATATTACAAACATTAAACATTTTATTACTTATTCACGCGTTGTTTACGCGTTGCTAGGATACGCGACATCATACTATTTCATTCTCTCCTACACCTATTTTTGTATTTGTGTCTCTTACCTGTCGTTTTTTCCGTCGCATCCCGTTTCAAATCACAACGATTCAAAAGAAGTGTCACTCCAATAAACAAACTAATTAGTTTTTTTCTATTCGTATACACGATAAAAATAAACTATATCTGACAAGTTTGATGTATAATTAGTTCGAGCTGTTACTTTAGTTTAAGGCTTACTATATTTAAACATAAAATAAAAAGTGTAAATACTAATGGAGTTCTCTATTATACATACTATGGTTTTTCTTATCAGCCGTAATAGCTCTACTAGTTTATAACGTCAATATTACACCTGTAAAGCATTCTACGAACGGGTTATCTTTATGGTTTTATAATTGCACCTATATCTTTTTTTTAATATATTATGTAAATTAGAACTTACTGAATTTATATGTTTTATGATATTTTTCGACAATCGTTCTGGTGTAGTGGGGCGAGTAGTCGCCTCAGTAACGGCGGTCGTGGGTTCGATTCCCGCTTGAGACAAATATTTTTTAACATTGTTTCCGGTCTGGGTGTATTTCCCACCGTATCTCAGAGAGCATTTAAAGCTGTCGGTCCTGATTGTTACCATAGACATCTGATAGCGTTCGTTACTCATGATAGGGAAAATTATCAGCCAACCTGCAATGGAGCAGCGTAATGAATAAAAGTCCAACCCTTCTTCCTATATCGAGAAGAAGCCTTTGCCCGACAGAGATAGGCTGGTGCAGTTCAGTTCATTTCATAATGTTTATTAATTTACTATAAAGAAATACTGAGAGTTAAACCTCGATTAAAATGAGCGGACAGTCTTAGATAATACGTATTTATAATTAGCTGCCGCGCGTTGGCGCAGTAGTCACACCAACTTGCTCATGCACTAGCGATCGCGGGTACGATCCCGCACATAACAAATATTTGTTTAGGCCATAAATATGTTTGTCGTTGTCCGGCCGTTTGTGTTTGTGTGTTGTGCGTGTTTCCGTGACTGTGCTACTGAATTCACATCCTACTGGGGACTTTAACACACATTTTTGCTATGCGTAATATGTTGAATATATTACGTACTTACAGACGTTTCATCCCAGTTATTTAAAAGGCTTTCCGTTTGTTAAATGAAAATTGTTTCTCATAAATAATGTGGACTTTTACAATTAATTAGTATTTGTAGACAGTCTAAATAAGTTTAAAAAAAAATTGTTACGAAATTCATTAAAAGTCTTAGCAGGCCATCGTTTTTAATTACGCTACCTACAAAACAATTTCTAAATATATATATAATCGTTTGATTTAAATTATGATTTAGTGACCCCAATTCGTATTATAATCAACTTTTATTTTCAAATTTATACAGTTTCGTATTGTTCATTTAGAAAGACACTAGCTGCTGCCCGCGACGTCGTTTGCGTAAACGCTATTAGAATACACGTTTTTACAGAATGTGTTGAAGAAATAAAGGTTCACTGCTCGTTCCCCGTAGGTGATAGTGTGATAATATGTAGCCTATATGTTGACGCGACTTCTTAACAACATTCATGCCGAATTTGAAGTAACTCCATGCAGTACTTTTTGAGTTTATACCGGACATACATACAGACAAACAGACAAATAGACAAAAATTCTAAAAACTATATTTTTGACTTCGGTATCGAATGTAGATCACACCCCAAGTATTTTTTTTTTAATATGTTTAACATACACACACGGTCGACTGTCCCTAAGGTAGGCAACTTAATGCCTGTGTTTTAGGTAACAGCCGACTGATATACTATTTTTTTTAAATAAATATACATATAAATAATACATATATAAATAAACATATATTACACCGAGACTCGGGGCGGGAATCGAACCCACAACCCTTTGAGCAGAAAACAGGGTCACTGCAAACTGCGCCAACGGGTCAGTCAAAAAGTATTCTTTTAAAAAAATATTCAATGTACAGTTTTGACTTTCCTACCATTTTATTATATGTATAGATAACGAATAAATTATAAAGCAAAGCGATCTCGAAGCTTTTACACAGAAGACATTTTAATTACATTCTGCATGTGACATTAAAATAGTCTACAAACAACGATTTAAAAGGAGAATAAATTGCATATCGTCTGCCGCTGATGCTATAAATGCTATGTATTTAACTACAAAATGAACTTCGCATTAATTATGAAAAACCCTCTAAACTACAGCTTCAGAACAATTTAATCAATCGCAGGGTAAAATACACCGTACAGTTACAATAAAGCCTCGATCAAACTTCTTCTGTTGAATAAAGGCCATTCAAATGAGATGAACTTTCATAAAATTCCGCTGCGGCATGGAGCTGGGGATAATAGAAGTGCTATAATATAATTAATTAATAAATAATATTTTTTAAATAAATTTAAAATGTGAGAAATTTTATAACATTAAAATACATTCTTGGTATTAAATTTCAGATTACGAAAATCAATTTTTTTTTATTATGTTTTATTTTTGTGTGATCAGATATCTATTTTGTGTAGTCCTTCATTGAATATTATAAGTTTAAAACATTCACTAAAAACAATAAATAGTAACACGGGTTTAGTCATTATTTCCATAATTATTTAAATTAATCTGAATATATCATAAAACCATACATTTATATGTGCTTTTTCCAATAATTGCGAAACTACGTTGTCGTTAAGGACAAAATAAATTATTTATGAGTAGAAAGCAATCACTTCTGATAATTTTTATTCTGTGTGAGGGACCATCTTAGTCTCCGCCAGGGGTTGTAGAGTCTGATTAAGAATTAATTAACAGCTCTTTCAGACCTTGAGATAATATTCCATTTTTTCTTATTTGAATTGTACCTTGAAAAAATATTTAATAATTCGTTTCATCTTAATTCTATGTCAAATCTTCGTAGTAAAAATTCTAGCAAATAAAATATATCTTTAACGTGCCTTTAAATATTATATACCTATCGAGAAGATGCATATGTGTATAATATAAATTAGTACTGAGGAGTGTTGTTTAAAAATATAAATAAAATTTTGATAGCAACTTGAGTTGGATATTTGAAGAAAGTTTATGTTGTTATTCGTCATTTACAAAAAGCAATGATCGATATTCTGTTCGAAAGAACGGAATGGACAAATAACAGGTGTTTTTAATCTCAACTTCCTACTTTTAAGGTAAAATGTTTATCCTAAACTTGAAAACTCAAAGTTTCCAAATTCGCAAAGTAAATGTTTACTTTCTAGGTTAAAGTATTCGTGTGTATAATAATAACTCGCATATAAATTTATAACTGCCAATAAATAAAGTTAAAATTTACAATAAAAAGTTTTATTAGCCACAATGTTTTTTTCAATAAAAAATTATTTAAATAATAAAGACGCGTAGTTAATCAACACAGATTTTCATGGAAGATATATGACTAATTTTATAAATCATATTATATTGTGTTTTAAAAGAGCAACTGTTGAGTTTCTTACCAGTTTTTCTTAGCATAATCCATACTCCGAATCCGGTAATATTCGGTATAATCCGGTTTCAGCTATAAATATATTAATAAAAAAAATGTCAATTGAAAAGAATGTTTAAGGTGTTTTTAGGAGTAGAGAGTAGATTTTGATTTGATTTTCATTTAATTAAACTTAAGATGCCGACAACTGGAATATAAAAAATAAAAATACTGGTAACTACAAATATATTTTAAGCCTCTGTATACTTTTATTACACTTCTAAATGTATAAAATATTTATGGTTTGTTCGTTATTTATACAGCAGTCATAAAAATGAACTATACAGAAAAGTTATAAGCTAAAAATTAAACGAGCAGTTAAACCGTGTCGTAAATTCATTTAAATAAAAACTTTACTCGCTACGTGACAGATTCAGTTTAATATTTTAAGCTGCTAACTTCGTTTGTTTCGACTCGGTTTATTTCGCTTCTTTTCTAGTGTAACGTTCTCGGTGAATTTTATATACTCGTATAATAATACCATTTTAAATGTAAATAATAAACTAGTAACTAAACTTGCAAACGTTTTAGCTCTGTGATGGTTCTCAAGCATGGATGAATATTTACGCAACAGACGATTGACATAAAAACATTAATAATATAATTGACTGATAACAGAAATTTATAGCATACAACGTAATTTTTTTTTTTTAAATAAATTCTAAGTAGCTTATTAACAAGAATGGAGGAAATTAACTAATCTTTTAAAAGACTACCCTTCCTTTTCTTAATTTTTATGATCTCTTAAAACTATATATTTTTATTAGGTCATGGCGTTCGTTTTCTCGCTATTGCAGTTCACTGCTAGACATACGCCTTCCCAAATTCGCATTAAATCAATTAATATCTTGGTTGTCTGCTATCCTTTTTTTTTTAATTTAATTTCTTTTTTTCGTCGCAGAGGAATCTATTTACGGATGATATCCAGGACGCCCGGGTCGCCAGTCCTAGACCTATGTCGGACTCGACACTTTGGGAGTGCAATACCGTACTAAACCTCTGCGGAAGTCTTCAGCCGCTTTAATTGGAGGGTCCCGAATCTGCAGGCAACAGGATCCATCCAGCAACAGGCTGGCCTCGGCGAAAAGGCCAGACTTCTCCTCCGTGGGGACTGTCCGGCTTACCTCTTAACAGTTTCGACGACACCGTGTCTAGCAGGACCGCATTCATCGCCCGTGAATGGAGGCCACGTCGGCGGCCTCCTCTCTCATCCGCTCGTCGGCCTCCTTCTGAGAAATTACTGTCTCGCAGAAGGAGATCATCGCCTTCCAGGACTCGTCGTCGCCGAGCATCGCGGTGATGACGCTCGGGAGCGACAAGTCCCCTGGTTGTCCGCTATCCTCATTCAACCTTTTTTTTTAACGATGGGAAATGCATTTACGCATCCCGCCACCCGAAGGCGACGGATATGTGGCACTCGCTGGCTGTGAAGCCAGAATACCCACTAAAACCCATCAACCGTCTGCGCCGTAGTGGGGCGCCACGGGATCGCTAGCGCACACAACCGTGACGCCCCGACGCTTGGCCCGGAGGCCCCTCCACATTTGATTGGAGCCGCTCGACTGGTCCACTCTGTTAATTCAGAGAAGTACCAGGAGCGGCTCCACCACCGAAATCTCCACGCCCTCTCGGCACCACTCCCTCACCGGCCGCACCTCCTGTGCCAACACTCTCTCCGCGCTTTCGCACCCCGCCCACCACTGGACCCCAGCTACCCCAGACAGCGAAACCCCTGAGCTGGGCCCGCACATCAGCTGGTCCAGGGGCCCAGTGGCTTGTGCACCTCCGCGCCCAAACATTGCGCTTTCGCGCCACCGAATGGAGGGGGAGAGCGAGTCATCCCCCTCCTGGGCTTTCGCGCCCACCGCTGCTGGTTTTGGTCCACGGGGGTCCGAAAACCCCGAACCACTCGCGAAGTGTTCGAGTGGCTTCCCCTATCCGCCACCCAGGGGACGCGCCCAGTAGGAGACCAGCAACTCCCTTTGGATTCTCATTCAACCTTCGCCAGCGTTATTCAGTCCAGCAGGCCAGAGAACGCCCATACTAAGTTTGCCGTGGCGCAGTCTCTACTCCTAGACACATTGGCTTCCGCGGCCATCGGTCCTGTGGCATACGTGACCAGCCCACTACCGCTTCAATTTGATGATTCTATGGGCTATGTCCATTACTTTGACTCTCTTGTGAATAATCTCATGCCTGATTTTATCATTAAGAGAGACTCCAATCATATATCTTTTAATTTGTGGACTAGTTCTGTCGTCAGTCTCGACATTACAGCACCATATGGCACACACGCACAGATAAGACGCACTGCTTAAAGACTTTTGTCATCGAGTATTTTCGAATCTTTCGATCATCTGTGTTACAGTAATATTAACGTTTAATCTTACGAAAATTGGAATTTTGTAAAGAATCCTTATATTACGGTACTTTTATAAATAAAAACTAACAATATTATATTTAAAGTCTTATAGGGATTTAATTGGTCAAATAAATAATTGGAATAAAAAACGGTACTAGACTCTACTCGTAATAAATATAAAAAAAATATGGTTAAGAGCAATTCACGAAATATATATAAAAAAACTGTGTAAATGAATGCTTTTACTTTGAGAGCCCTCCGTGTTTTCTGTGGGAAAAAATCTGAACGGTCCCTAAAACGGTTATCTTACTGTGAAGCCTCATTCGAAACGAGCCTCGGTTACAATGAAGTTTTATTTATCTTTTTTTAATTTTTTTAAAATGTATTTTCGTCGAGATTTTTATTTTAATTGGTATAATATTCGAGTGTTTCGAATAATCGCTTTTCAGTCATATTTTATTCATTCGTAACATTTTATGTAATTTAATGAACTTGTTTTTAGTATGTTATTTATAAGAATAATATAAATACGTAGTTTGTGTTTTTCACGTGAAAAATATTAATCAAATATTTATGTAATTTGAACAACTTCAGCACTTCGTAAAAATCAATTATTATTTGTAATATTAAGTATATTTTAACATTATAAATATCTATATTACTATATACTCGCTAACCGGCGTGGTTTCATTGACATTACTTATATGAGTTTTAGAGCGACATTTTATGGAATACGTTATGAATAAATATAATAATTATAATTATATCAAGTTTTTTTTTTAATCCTTTCAGTAATTTTTAAGATTTGGGCGTTCATACAAAGAGAAACATACTAAACTTTTAAAAATTAATGTTTTTACAGACGAATAAGTAAAACAACAAATATTATTTTGGTAAAACAATCAATATACATATTTAATATCGTTAATATTTTAATTAAACTATGTATAAAATATTTGTCTATGTAGAATCAGGTTTATAACAAATGTCCTCTTGACAGCACTTCTGTCCGCGCCTTACACCAATAAACCTTGATTAAAATTTAATCAAGCGAACAACTGTGCGTTTTTATAATCTTAAATATATATTATAAAATTATCCATACAAAAACGATTTTTTTTCTTTCTCTGTTTATGTAGAAATATACTATATGAATGTTCATCTTAACTGTGTGTATGCAATAAAGTGTATAAATAAATAAAATATTTTTTTTTTCATTTCCTCGCTATCGTAATTTAACTTTGAAGCGAAAATAGTTTACGAGTATATAAACGGAACTATAAAAGTTTAAATTGGTTGACAAACATTGTCTTCGGAGAAAAGCAAACGTTATCGTTTCTGAAACGAAGCTTTAATTGAAATACGATTATTTCGTCGTTCGACGGTCTTTTAATAAACTTTTTCAATACTTCGAATTATATTTTTTATATTATATTGAACAAAACTATACTAATGTGTATATAAAAACTAATAGATTTCTTTGAGTATAGAAAGCCAAAAATGTATTGTAAGTATGACATTGTAAGTTGTAACTTGCTTAAGTTGGTAAATAACGTTTCGGACTTAGTTTATTGTATGATAGAACTTTGGAAAGTAAAATACTAAAAGTCGAATTTTTTTTTTCAACTCTCAAAAACATTACATCTGTACTATTGCGTCTGTCTTAACAAGATGCCTTAAATATTAAGTTATTTTTTATAGTTAATTTTTATTATGTACCAGAGATAATGGCTCTACGTTCAGCAATGGACATACAATGGCTGATGTGTTGGTGGTGGTGGTATATATCGCACCCTTAATAAAACAAAGATGTAACTCAAAAATTACAACTTGTGGGAATTGACGTTTGAAGTTTAGCACTTTTTCCGCATTGTGTTTGATTAAAAATTACCGATTATTTGTAAAGCTCTTTATGACTTTTACTATTGATATAATTAGTTTAAACTATAGATATTTATAGAATAATAGAAAAAACACTGTGTTAAAATCTATATTAGCTGTAAAATGGTGATGAAAAAAAAAATGCCGACTTAAATCTCTTTATGGCAAAAATTACTTATTAGACGAACAATATTTTAGGTAGTAACCGAAGTAAATCCAAATGTTACACATCATCATCAAACGCATTTTCTAAGAGAATGAAGTATAACAAAAATCATCTTTTTATTTTTAAATAATAAAATATTCCATACTTTCCTTTTAATCCAATACCGAATTATTTGATGTTACTCAAAACCAGAGCACTTCAATCTCCTCTCACTACCGGTGCATCACTGAATCACGCCACTTTATAAGAACTGACTTGTCAGTTCCTGTTAATTGAAAAGAGAGTAACAATCGCGTATCTTTCTCCATATTATAGTTAAAACGCTGGAGTCGAAGTCTACCTATTCTTTACGCGACGAAGACGCGTTTTATTGTGAAATCTCCAAATCCACAAATTTTGAGTTACATCTTTGTTTTATTAAAGGTGCGATATGTCCGGAATCGATCCCGCGAACGCCGGCGCGTGGCGTTGAAGCGACTACTCGCACCACTAAACCAGAACGGTCGCCATTTTTTGTCCTTAATGATATTATTAATTCAAAAGTGAGTTTATTTGTTTCTTTGTTCTTCACTTTTACGGCTCAAGCGCTATATCGATTCATATAAAATTTGGTATGCACGTAGCTTGGGATCCACACACCAGGGGGGGGGGGGGGGGGCACCGGGGGTGTTGGGGGCCACACCAGTCTGACACACTTAATTATTCTTTTTTTTTTCGTAAAATCTTAAATAACACAAGACTACAACGAAAATCAACGAAACAACCCCCAAAAATTAAATTTTAAATATACAAACCGACCAGTAATCACAATTTAAAAAAATCACGGACCTTTGAAATTCCACTTACCATCCTTACTTATACAATCTGAAATCTGGGTTTACCTAATCAAGGTTAAAGCATCAAGATTAAAGATTCGATTTTGGATCGATAACAAAAAACAATATATATATGAACCGTTTCATGTCAAACGGATCAAGGCTGAGGACAAAATTGTAGTCAACTTACATAATCCATTTTGGGCAGAAAATTTTCGTTCAGATATGTACTTTTAAAATCAGTGTGGTCTTTTATAATATAACAAAATGGCGGGTCTAATATGGCGACTTAAAGTTGAAAAAAATACGTATAATTTTAGAAAATTAGGAAAAAAAGATCTTCCAAGACATATAAATACTCTAGATTTTGGATAGAAAGTAAGTATCAGACCACTTTCGTAAGCCCCAGTTGGATTTTTTAAAATTCAATATAGCTTCAATATGGCGGCTAAAACTCGTAAAAATCATAAAAAAATTATCTAGTTTCAATTAACCGACCGGTGCGGTTTTAATTGCGTTAACTTTAACGTTTACGATTCTGCTCATATTATGTGTCACAACATGACGTTTATAGGCTTTTTATAGGCCCAGACAGTCATTTTTATTTAATTGTGGATTTGGTCTCTATATTTATAGTAAAGTCGATATAAAAAAGGAAACTATTTTTGTACAGACCGCCTTCGTTACGATTCCTTTGTTATCGTTTATAGAGTAAAAATCCCACTTTTAAATGGTATATCAAAAAAAAAAACTACTACTATAAGATTTTAATTTACATCCCCAGGATTACAACTATTTTACTGCTCCACTGCCCGTGACAACTACTAGTTGACAAGAGTTTATAAACTAACCGCAATAACCGCAAGCGCCCGTGTCAAGAAATGGTCGCCATGGCTATATTGCCTATGTCATCTTTTTTTTCGACAATGGCATTACTACGCGAAGTGCACCTGTCAACTACATGTTGATTAACGTATATTACGTTATCACCGGTGGGAAATTACGTAACAAAACGTTAGAGGCCCTGGGCAGTTTTGTGCAGTTGGTAAACTAAAAGTTCATTGCCCGGACACTTAAGCGGTTATACCGTATCCAATTTCACGCAGCTGATTTTTCGTGATGCGTGAACAAGAATGTATACAAATATACGCCTGTCTGAAACAGATAGACACAACTGACTGACAAAAAAATTAAAAATAATTGTTTTGACTTCTGCGATATTTAACCATCATCATCATCACGTCAGCCATTCGATATCCACTGCTGAACGTAGGCCTCCTCCATCGATCTCCAGAACGACCGATTTGCGGCAGCCTCCATCCAACAGCTTCCAGCGACTCTCTTCAAGTCGTATGTCCATCTCGTAGCCGGTGGTCCTAAACTGCGCTTGCGGGTACGTGGCCTCCACTCAAGAACCTTTTTGCTCCATCGGCCGTCAGTTCTACGAGCTATTTGCCCTGCCCGCTGCCATTTCAACTTGCAAATCCGTTTGGCTATGCCAGCAACCTTCGTTCGTCTGCGTTTCTCATCATTTCTGATTCGATATCGCAGAGAAACACCAAGCATAGCCCTCTCCATTGCACGCTGTAAGACTAGAAGCTTGTTTCAAAGGCCCATAGTCAGGGACTACGTCTCAGATCCGTATGTCATCACTGGTAAAACACATTGGTTGAAGACTTTTGACTTCAGGCACGAAGTATGACGGATGAAAAGACGTTTTTCAACTTCCCGAATGATGCTCATCCTAGCTGAATTCGACGATTGACCTTATTGTTGAAGTTGGATCTACCAAGTTGGATCTTTTGTCCTAGGTAAATGTACTTGTCAACAACTTCAAGAGTAGAATTTCCAGCCGATATCGGGTTGGGCCTGACATACATTCGACATGATATTTGTCTTCTCCATGTTCATTTTAAGGCCCACCCGATGAGAAACTCCATCGAAGTCAGCATAATGCTGAGGTGTTCCAGGGATTCTTGCTTCCATAAGCACGATATACTGGCCGATGCCTGTATATCTCATATACAGTAATCGGCCAGTTAGGTACATTTTTATTTTATTATATTATATACCTATAGATAAATATTTTGATTCGATTCCTGAAAACATTTTCTTTTATAGATTCAGAATTAAAAGTTAATGTCCACTACATTTGTCTGTGATGTTATTAAGGTAAATGGTCTCAGGTCACTTCACGTCAGGGCGTTTTTAAGCCCACGATTTACTCTTACGACTATCCAATAAGTCGAATTAATTTTATTGCATTGGCTGCATCGAAATAAGAATTTGTTACATTTTACACGGAATTAATGATTACGCGTGATTGTTGAACAATCCCCGATATGTCTACTTTATATATAAATATATAATGCTATAGGAATGAAGCCACGGGAACTGCGGTTAAGCTTCTAGTTCTTTCAATAATTTACTTTAAATGCAGCTTATGTATATGAAGTTTATTCATTAGGAATAATATATTTGTATGATTTCGGTGTAGCTAATCGTATTAGAGCGTTAGTCAAGTGAATACAAATAGGCAATTATTCTATATGACGTTCCAGTACAATTTTAGAGTTTTGTTACGATAAATATTGTATATTGCTTACGGTGACGAGGAACGTTATAACATTATAGGAATGACATAGTGGTTTCATGATTATCAGAATATTGCAAATACATAGGATGCCTATCATCCTATGTATTTGCAATTTGTTAATACTTAACATTAGAGATTATATATATTTTGGCAAATCTATGATGTATTAGACGATCTGTCCAGTTTCATCCTCATTTGTGGTCGCTGTTCACATTTTAAGTGTTTATAACCTTTCTCAGTAAGTAACACTTGAAGAAATTGGATTATTAGATCTGACATATTTTATTATATGTAGAGAACTTTTGCGCACCTTGTTTTTAAAAAAAAGTATTCTTTTTCATTTATTTATAATTTAACAGCTTGATATTCTTATTACATTTTGTTCATGTAACTTATACAAAGATAATTTTCTTCTCAAAGTTGTACAAAATGTTTCACTATATATTTAAAAAGATGTGCTGATTTCAATTAACAAACAACTTTTTAAATGAAGGCAAGGACAACACGGTAAAAGTAATTTTATTCTATATTTATTTAGTTTCAGTTGTACAAGGATTTCATAAAATAGCAGGTCGAACTTACTAGACAAAAATATCAAATCGAAGTCGTAAAAAGGGACACATTGCTTTCGATTCTTCCAATAATCGTACGTATGTTTTCGAGCTAACGGTTAGAGATATATGTTTTCGTATCAATGTAGAGGTCATCCTTTCGAAGGAACTTAATGATCCGTGAACACTCGGATGCCCGTCTAATCGGATGAACTTGAGTGGGTATGACGATGATGTACTTTATTATACTAGTGTCATCAACAACTTTTATACTATAAAAATAAAAATAAAAAACTAATTTAATGTGTTATTTTAGATCGATTTTTGTCTCTTAAAAAAATGCTATATTAGCTTTTCTAAATTAATGTAACTCTAAAAACTATTGGCTACAGCCAATAAGTCAATCAACACCTCATTCAAATGAAACCTTTATCCAATACTTTTTCCACAGTTCAGCCTTATACCAATATACAAGAATTATCTTACATATCCAGGACATGTGTTGACCGTTTGCGCTCTGTTTGAATAATGCTTCCAACTCACAATTACAGTCCTTTTTATATCTTCTTCCCTCTTCATCATCAATATCGTTTTGCCCGAAACGTCAAAATATTATCGACAATCTCACACAATAATAAATCTGAATTATAATTAACAAAATTTTAATAAATATCCTACAAAATTCAAACAGTTATAAATCTTTTACAGTTACTAGTTATTATTTTAATATTGATTAAAAAATCCTTTATGTTTAAAATTGTACATTCGACTAAAACAGTACCAAAGCACAAGAGATTACACGAATCTCTAATTTAATGCAATAACCCTGACAAATCTAAAATTATTAATGATGCCGTGTTTCATACACACATAAAAAAAATGATCGAGATTTTTTTTGAAGTATTCCAATTAATAAAATAATATATATATCCATAAATATGATTTTTTTAATCCTGGAATCGATAAGTAATAATAGTATTACTTATCGATTCCAGGATTAAAAAAATCATATTTATGAATGTATAAAAAATACATATTTTTCATTAACATTATTTTGATATTGTCTCAATATACTATATATAAGCCCTTAGGTATAAACGAGTATCCAATTGAAACTCTGGCTGAAACCTTAACAAACACACCACTAACTGTTTGTGAGCACAATACAACACCGAGCGGTACAAAACTCGTTATCTGTTACTTGTTGTCGCCACGCAGAAGTTAGTCAGTCAGTCTGATTGGGTATGGTTTTTACGAGAAACTAGACATAAGGATTGCTATCGTTTGAAGTTTGAATGCACATTGTATGGGTAGTATATTTTTATTTTATTTATTTATTTATTTATAATAAATGTACAATTTGTTTTTTATTTAGTGGGTGTAGTACTGTTCTCCTAGCTAGATTAAAAAAATATTCTGTATTTAGGAGTTACAGTTCCTTTCCCCTGCACTTTTGTTACAATATAAATTATGTACAAAAATTACAATTTGTTACAGTATAATTTAGTATCAATTTTAACATACATATATTTAAGAGGGTAGTATATTGTTGTATGTTTATTGTATGGTTAGTGTAAATATTTGGATGTAATATTTGTAATAATTATTATATTTGTTCGAAAAGACATTTTTGCAATTTTTAGATTAAGTAATACTTACGAATTTCCAGTAATCCTAAGTAACTATCGGACCTCATCGACACCCTTGCCCACGAAGGAGTGGAACTCATATTATTTCCAGTTATATAAGATTGAATTTCATAATAATGTTGATATAAGGCTATTTTATTGAAGGTTCTAGGTAAGCTTTGCGTAAACAGTTACACCATTAACTTATCACTAAATAACAAAAAAAAATTAACTAACACTGGAATTACGTATTTGAAGTTATAAATCTTTAAAGGTATAAGCAATATTGACTATAAATATATGTCTACCTAACAAAATAAACAATAAAAAAATATTAGAACTTAAAAAGGTCTAAATCATACAAAAGATCAACAATAAAAATTTATATAAAAGTAGGAAACTAATTAAATATTATAAGAAATTAACAAAATATTTATCCTACGAGATCAGTTCAATGAAATCCTTGCAGTGGTCAACAATTTATTTTCTATTAGCATCAAAGATGTCGAAATTGCTGTTTGATGTTAAATCATTCATGAGTCTATAGAGGAGTGCGTATTTACTCAAGTTTGTACTGGAAATTGGAGTGCAAATAAAATTTTAATGGACGTTTGAGAATCGATCGATGATGATAATTCTCCATTGATAAGTTGCAAATCGAAGAAGTATATTCAAAATTAGATCGCACAATCAATAAATAATAATACATGCAGATAAATGTAGCCAGTAGTACTATTAAATATTACTCCTAGGTCACGAAATTATTTACTTATTTTAAACAATCAGATTATAAACATAACAGGTCTTAAAATCTAATGCACTTACAAAGTCTCGAACTATGCAAAAATTTTCGTCTCAAAATATCGTGTCACCGTTCCGCGAAACGCAGCAGTCGTTCAATCTAGAGTCGAATCATCTTCTCTCATCAACATCAATCTGCAACCCCGCATTACGAATGCCGACGAACATGGCTATACTTTTTTTATACTCAGAGATATCAGAGTTAGTATTGAAGGGTTACAAATTGTCCTCGTAATTAAATTATTAAAATATTTAATTAAGAATACATTTCTTCTTAGTTCCAGGAAATCGTATCCTAGCATTCCCTGTAAAAACAACGAAGGGTAGAATAAAATTTACTCATACATTTTATATCAAAGCCATCTTAAAAATTTCTTTTGGAATTTTTCTAATATGAGTATGTACTTTGCCTCATGTGGATTTAAAATAACTGTGTTATTTGCCAAAGTGCTACTTACGAATCTATTTTACAATATTTTTATAACCACGATACTTTTAAGATCTGTAGATTCTCTTAAGCGTACCCTTATGATTTCTAGGTTTTTTAGTGGTTATATTACAAATATCGTCAACGAAACATATACGTCCATTTCAATATCACCGTGCGCTGATACGGTAAATGCACAGATTGGTCAATAATAAAGTTATGTATGTTCGACGGGAACCTGAGCGAACCGAATTCCCGGGGTCAATATGTCAGCTACTCATAAACGCTCCACTAGTACGATTTAACACTTCTACGTTAAATGGTTTACTGTTGTGACTCGTGTACATCGCAGTCAAATCATCTCTGACAATCGTTTTTGTATATAAACTGTATCAACGAAAGTGTTAATATCGAATCGATTGTTGCTTTTGATGAACCACTGCCACGCACCGTCCGTAAGTAAATAATAAAGTCATGTACGTACAACAAATGGTTTATTACTGCTTATATGGTTCTAATTTAGAATACAATTCAAATATAAAATTATCAATTATAAAATAATATTTAAATGTATAATGTCTGACGTAATATTAGTCACTTTAAAAAAAATATTTTTGTGTTGTAAGACCAATAGTTTAAAAAGACAACTGTTAGAAGTCAACCTAATGAAATAGGATGTGATCGTTAGTCATATTTATAGTGTTTACACATACATACGTAAAAATCAAATATCTTGAATAGGTACTTAACATTAATATGAGCATACAATCGTAACACAACAACTTCTGAATCTGTAAAATGAAATTTTTGGCACAAAAAATTGGTTGTCTGTAAAGACGGTTACGTGATAACTTCATAAAAAAAAACATTGAAAAAAATTTGCATTATTTTATGAATTGAAGTAAATTATTATCACTGATTTATCATTTTTTTGTATAATTCAAATAATGAGTTAATTCAATTAATTGCATTTTTTTCGATAAATTAACATTTATTTGCACTCGTTAATTCAAATATTTTATTACTTAAATTAAACAGATTAATTACAAGTAACAACGTGCTGTAACAATTTATTTATAACTTATATACATGTGTGATATTTAAGATCCTACAATCTGCGTTGTTGTTTTTTATTTGCAAGCCGAATGCTTAGGCCGATCGTGCCTCTCTATCGCTTGTTCCACGCTCTAGCTCACGACACGTGACACTTCTTCGTGCGTGCAGCCGGCATTCATCGATTTACAAGACGTCATCACGTCAAAAATTAAAACTAAAAAGGCAGATAATATTATAAAAAGACGTCAAAAATGATATATCCGGATAATAAGATAAACCTATGAGAGGTTAAAATAAACATCTTTTTCCGTTGTATAGAACCTTGTCATTCACAAGAGTAAATTAATAAAAGTAATGTTTATTTGAATACTGTAGACTGATATTAAAAACATTTTATTAAAATGTCGACTTTATTCATTTTCAAAATTTAATACCACATATTTAAAAATCTAAAATTATCATCATCGTCCCATGCATATTCACGCTTATTGTTGTTGTTTTTTTTTTTTTGTTTATTAGCGCTTTTTATTCTATAAGTAGGAGCGTGATATTTTATACACTAAAGTTTTTTTAGTAAACAGTATCGAAGAAGGAATTATTTTGTTGGTTTTTATTAAAAAACAAGTATTCTTGAGACAGTATAAGTGTAACTATTGCCTCATACTACATTACTAAAGACTAGACAGACTGATGCAAACGCACAGAGGAAATATCGTAAGCATACGTTCAGCAGTGGACATCCAATAACGATTCATCCAAGACAATAGCTGATATGATGATGATGATGGTCATGATGATGATGATGATGATGATGATGATGATGATGATGATGATGATGATATGATTAGATAGACAACCGTTATCGATGTAATGGAGCGAGCATTCATCTTAACGCCGGTGGACACGAATTCGATTCCTGTTCGGAGCAAATATTTATTCGCCCTTTTTTTAAATTTTCGGAAATTTGTATTTGTACAAATATTTTTTTACTTATTATTATAAGGAAACAGACCATTAAATTAGTAATTTTTTATTAAAATCTCATCTCTCATTACACAATTTCACTTTAACTTGGTTTTAATCGACCATATTCCATCGGTTCCGATTACGGTTTAAGTTATAGATAAAAATTAACTATCACAAGAGAAACACATTGTCGTTTTTTATTGTCAAAGTTAACTAAGACCGTTCTTAAACTTTTATCTGACTTTAACCTGGTGTCGAGCAACCTGCCTTAACACTACATCATGGAGAATAGAATTAAAGGAGAACTATCTTGTGTTACGAAGTGTCCCCGAAATAACCTTAGGGGCCATTCATTTATTACATAAGACGATTTAAGGGGGAGGGGGATCAACCATGTCTTATTTTCTCTTACAAGGAGGTGGGAAAGAGTCTCGATAGTTCTTACGTAAGATTACAAAAATGCGCAAAGATAAAATTATACTATTTGTTATTGCGTCCATACTATTATATATGTTGTTTACTACATTATGTTGTAGGTTCATTCAGCGGGGTCAAAATTTATAAAAAAAATTAAATAATATAATATTTTTCCAAAAAATGATATGAACAATTTTAACTAATAGCGGATGATACCTTAGTTGTTTGTTTGTTTCAAGAAAATAATAATTCAGAAATTGTTTTTAAAAATTAAAGCTGCACTTAATGAAGTTGGAAATATAAGGATACTAATTAGACACTCTATGTAAAGGTAAAAATAAATAATAATAAATATTTAATAAATAATAATAAATATTTATTTGCATAAGTATGTTACAAACAGTTCTTAAGAACAGATCCTAAACAATATAAACAATTGTCAAAATTACACATAACTGTACACTGAATTTTATACCCCTGTCGCCTAAAGTAGGAAAGTCCTGTATCTTAGGCAGACAGTGATTCCTCCAATAGTTGTTGTACAGAACAGAATATAAATACGTGTGATGTTATTTTTATTCAATTTTGATGAACTGTGTGCGATGTTGCATAGTTGCATGTTGCGATGTATGTATGTATGTGTGTGTGTGTGTGAGTGTGTGTGTGTGTGAGTGTGTATGTATGTAAGTGTGTATGTGTATATGTGTGTGGGTGGTTGTGTGTGCCTGCCTCCTATGCTAGCATTACGATTTTTTTTTTCTGGGGTCGAATTAAGCCACTTAATAGAGGAGGTTATGATACAATTTGCAAATGCTCTCACCTTAGCAATTCTTCTGTCTCACTATAGTTTAGGGAAAGTAGAAAGTTCTGGACAACCCGTTTGACCTTTTTGTAAGTCAGTGGGTAAATGTGTGTTATTTTGTTAATTTTGTTGTAAACTTTGGTGCTTGAAGAATCATATTGGTGTCTAGCCCACGATGTACGACATTTAGTCTGAGGAATTACCGGGAGTTGTTTTCGTCTAGATCTAGATTCAACAGGTGCTTGCGCAAATGGAGTTGAAGAATGTTTACGAAGGGTCATACGAAGGATGGCTAACTGCCTCACAGTCAGAACCCGACATTCAGAGTAAAGTCTGTCAGTTGGATATGTTCGTTTATGTCGTGTTATGACCTTCAAGATAGCTCGTTGAGCACGTTCAAGCAAGAGCAAAGAAGACTTATTAGCACAACCCCAAACAGAGATACAATAGGACATAATTGATTGGCATAACCCAAGGTAAACCAAGAAGAGGGTGTCCCTATTTGCTGAATTGCGGAGATTTTTAAAGACATAAATAAGTCGCCGAACTCTTTTAGTAATATTATTTATATGGGCATGCCAATCAAGTCCACCATCCAAAAATACTCCCAAATATTTTACGGTGTTTACTGTTTTAAGGGTTTTGCAATCGCACAGATTCGAGTTTTTATGGCAGGAGTGCAGTGTGATGACTTCAAAAGATGTATCTCCATCGTGAGTTTTTGTTTTAGATATGTCAAATCTGACGATTTGTGTCTTATCCAGATTAAGAGTGAGAAGATTATTGGAAAGGCACCCCATAACGACCCTTAAGGCATTTATAACATGACTCTTGGCAGATTCCCAGCTATTACCAGAGACAAGTAGGGCAGTGTCGTCGGCGTAGGTAAAGATCGAACAATTTTCAATTTTTAAATTACATAGTTGGTTTATATAAATAAGGAAAAGGGTAGGTCCCAGTATGCTACCCTGGGGCACTCCACAAGATATCTGCTCCTCATCACTCACCGATGATTCAACTTTAACACATTGTGAACGGTTTGTGAGATAGCTCGAGAAAAGATCAAGGTTGACCCGCGGATACCAATAGATTCCAGCTTGTTTAGTAAGATGGGAATAGAAACCGTGTCAAAAGCCTTTGAGAGGTCCAGGAAGACTCCGTAGCATTTCAATTTGTTGTCAATATTCGAAACAAGGGTTTTAGTGAATTTGATCACAGTATCTTCAGTGGATATACCACTTCTGAAACCGTACTGGTTATCTGATAAGATCTTGTGTTTATCAAGGTATTTTATCAAAGAAGTGTTGAGATACCGTTCCAGGATCTTCGAGAAAGCTGTAAGAACCGATATAGGTCTATAGTTAGATATACTGTCCCTACTTCCTCCTTTATGTATGGGATATACAATGGCCTTTTTAAAAACAGTCGGAAAGATACCGCGGGATATACAGAGGTTGAGAATGTGGGCAAGAGGCACAGCAAGAGTGTCACACGATGACCTAATCACACGTGGTGGAATATTGTCCCAGCCGGTGGCACAGTCAATGCGAAGATTGATAATTAGCCTTTTAACTTCAGTAACATCAATGGGGAGGATCGCCATTGAGTTAGCTGGGGATTTCTGTGAAGTAGGAGAGGAAGATGTTGGTTGAGAGGGAGCAGGTAGATTGGAGGCAAGATTTTTACCCACATTCACAAAATACTCGTTGACCCGGTTTAAAGAAGATTTAAGATCACCAGAAGCACTAGTTTCTAGAAGTTCAATAGGTGGACTTTTGTTGTTCTGAGTGTTAGTTACAGTTTTGACAACGTTCCACAAAGCCTTTGGGTTATTCTGAGCCCTGTAAAATTCTTTTTTCTCGTAGGAGACTTTTAAATTATGCAAAAGTGAATTGCAAAAATTACGATATCTAAGATATGTAATTTTTAGTATAGCGTTGTCAGGAGATTCTCTTAGTCGAAGTTGCATCCGATTTCGGTTTCGAATACAGCGTAGCAATCCAGGAGTTATCCAGGGCTTAATAATTCTGTTTTTGCGGGATACTTTCTTAGTTATCTTGTTATTATTAACAACTGATCCGACAATATCAATAAGGGCGTTAGCAGCTGATTCCGGATCATCATCCTTCAATATAGAAGAAAAATCGGCACAATCCAACTCTTTCTTTATGTCTTCAAAGTTAAAAGTAACTGTTAGATTATTAATATCCTTATAACTTGGCCTAGAGTTTAATTTTAGTGAAAGGATTAACGGATAATGATCCGTAATGTCAGTCTGCATAACTGCTACAGTAGCCTCGCAATTGGTCTTTAAGAGTACGTGATCCAGGCAATTATTTACCCTGGTGGGGAGACAATGGGCTGGAAGAAGACCTAAGGACGACATCAACGTCAAGTATTCATCGGAGTGACGGTTAAGATTATTGTTTTTTATGTCGATATTTATGTCCCCAATTAGGGCAATGGTGGGGGAATTCAAGGAGGAAATAATATTTTCAATACTGTTGAAGAAACCTTCCAGATTATCATAAGATGGAGAGCGATAGATAGTTACAAAAACCGTGTTATCAATAGAACATATAAGACAATTAGCATCTAAAATTTTTGGTTCACAGACGTGATGTTTAATGTCCAATCTAATGTAAAGTACGACGCCATCGTTTTGAAGAAAATTGTTTTGTGTACAATACCCTGTGTAACCATCAAGCTGTGGTATAGTTTCATTGTCTTTGACCCAACACTCCGTGAGCACTATGACATCAAATCGGATCCTCGTGAGTTCAATGGTAGCCAAAAGATTATCCAAATTTTTCCTTATGCTTCTTATATTCACATGTATCACCCTAAGAGCAGACGCGTCCACGAACTCAAGACAGTTTTCCGAAGTGCAGTAGAACGATTTAGCGACACTGATGTTATCAATGTCGCTTGCAATATGTTCTATGTTGGCCATTTATTTTGAAAAACATCGATTCTTGGAAAATTATTAGGTTCCAATGCACTCCGTTCAACCATACGAGAACCGCGGAAATCCCCGTCCACATCAGGCGAACACATGAGTAAAGTGTTTTTGTTAAGGTGATAGTAGGTTATAAATAAGTATGAGAGGCTATCTTGGAAGGCATTTGCATGTAGGATGTGTGTTGAATTATTGTTGTGTTGTGTGTTATGCTGTTTTGATTTGGAGCATGTGGTTGTGTAGATATAATAATTACTTAAATTAAGACCTGTGAGTCTAGCGAAATTAGTTTGTGCCAGGTAAGTCAGATAGTGACTTTTCTGATTTGATGTGTATGTATTTAGAGTTGGAGTCTTTGCGGACAAGCACCTTACCTTGAGCTGTCCAGCAAAATTTAAAGTTATTCTTTTTAGCAAAATCTCTAGCTTGAAAAAACAGTTTACGGGTTGAGTAAGGCAGGTGCTCGTCTACATAAATAGGAGAATTATCGTCCAACATTCCTACATGTTTGCGATTGAGCCTAGAAGAGGCTTGTTCACTCTTGTTAAAGCGCCGCACTGCAGTAATGAAGCTGGATTTCATTTGCACGGAGTTGAATTCAACTACGATAGCTTTTGGGGATCCCCGTTTACCAGGACGACGATAAATATCACGTATATCGTGGTCTTTGATGGCCGTTCCCAGGGTGTTTCCAAGCTTTTCGATCATTCCAATGAGGTCCCGCTCCGTTTCATTCTTACTCTCTGTCACATTTCGCACTTCAACAGCTGAAGATCTGGACATATACAGCCCTTCCTCTAACCGCCTCTCCAGCTCAGCCATGGACTTCCTCACCTCACCTCTTTCAGACTCCAAGCTATCAATCCTCTCCCGAATGCCATCATATTGGGCCTTAATAGAACTTATAGCCGCTTCAAAACATAAATTACTCCTTTGGATGTCTCCACATTGAGACTTAACGAGGGCAACGTCTTTGACGAGTTTACTTATAGTGGCGTCTTGTTCAGTTTTCCAAGAGCTTAACATTAACATCAGTTCCTTCTTAAAGTCGTTTAGGTCCTGTATGGTAATATAATCATGGTGAGTATAAGGAGACGGCTCGCAACGAGGGCGCTTTGAGCGTACCGTTATCGGCTGAATATCTACCGGCTTATCAATCGCAGACAAATCAGATTCGGAATGGGAATGCGGCACAACATTGTGTGGAGAAGAAGGCGGGGTACGTTGAACCTTGGGCATTGTGGGATGGCAATAAGACATACAATTACTTGGCAAGGTGGTCCTACTAGTAGTAACTGGGGACCGTCGTAGCCGATATCCGAGGTTCGTAGCGCGTCGTAGCACTAACGTAGTCTGCTACAGCGTAGTTTGCGATCATACGCTGAGTGGGTCTTATAATTTCGGCTCCAATGCTTACAACACAGACGGCTTCGTGTGTCTTCGCGGCACTCGTACGTCGTCGGCCGCAGGTTCAAGCCCCGCACTTGACGCACTTGCTGTGATAATTTATTTATCCTGCTCTAGTACCGCCCAGTAGGAGGAGCTATATCATTTAAGTGTCCTTAGAGTGACAAGGAATTTAAAATTTGACTCACAACCAATCACATAAAATCACGTGAAAACAAGCAGCACAGTAAAGATACACGACCGCTCCGGACGAGAGTAGGCGGAGGAATGAAAAAAAAAGAAAGGAAAAAGTTTGTTCACCTCACTTATAACCTAGATTATGTAAATTATATATATGGCCTTTCACTTATGTATAACAATAAATTTGTAGATGCCTGAAGAAGATCTAATAAAGGATCGAAACGTCGCATGAATTTGCAATTGGTGTTTTTGATTGGTACCTGATGTCCTCTTTCCTGCTAACCAACAACATATAAAATTATACTTTGAAACAACACACGCACGAGTTTCGAGGTCCGCTCGGAGGGGTATATAGGTAATACATGTAAGAGATGTTCCAGTGACAGATGTTTCAGAGTGGGTTTTGAGCCCCTGGACTGAAAATCTTATGGTTGTAAATGTTAATTTGAAAAATAAACAATAAAACTAACCAAACATGTATCCATTTTTTCCTTTAGATTCTTACGTAATAAATACTAAACAGGGGGGAGGGGGTCGGCCTTGTCTTTTTTTTTATAATAGGGGGAAGGGGGTCGAAATCTAGCAAAATTCGCCTTAAATGAAGACAACAATGATATACCAGAGGACCGTTTTTAGGTTAGATAATTTATTTAACCGCTAGCTACCTTTTAATTACAATACATTTACTAATTACTCTTGTCTATGAGAATATTTGAACTTATACTTCCACTCAGCAAACTTCAAGTTATGTAAAACAGTTAAGTGCAGATCATATTCTCCACTTCACCAGCGCCCTCTTTATTTAATGTTATTTTTTAGACACTTTTTATGTTAACCAGCCATATGAGCATTTAATTTGTATACAAACTGGAATACTCACGTGCACTCAAAAAACGTTTATACGGCCGGGATTGCATCTCTTTCTACCATGGATTCAAGGCAACTCTCGTAAGAAAGAGACAAAATACCAGTAGTCAACGAATGCTTGGAACGATTTTTCACTTTACGTGTTATAAGCCAATGTCAACCTTATGTCAAATATTTCAAAGGTGCATATTTGAATATACAATTTTATTAAGTGAGCGTTCCAGTTATGATATAAATTCCTTGCATATGAGATAGTCCTCCTTTACATTTATACTCCATGCGCTACATGTAGGTTCATCAAATCTGAAGTTGCCATAATGTAAATGGAGTTGGACATCTACCAAAAAGTTCAATGAATAATGAAATACCTATTTATCTCAGATAAATCACTTTTAAGACACATATAATAGGTAATTTGTTTTAATATTATTAAGTTTTAAAAGGAGCTCTTATATAAATATAAGAACTCCTTTTCAAAATTTATCTTTCTTGGCTCACCAAATTACACCATAAACCTATCATCGATCAATAGCTTACTAGCTTCTGCCCGTAGCTTCGCCCGCAAGGATGTCGGTTATCGCGACCAGAAAAAAAATTGCCTATGTTACTTCTATACCTCCAAAAATATGTGTACAAAGTTTCATGGAAACCGGTTAAATAGTTTTCGCGTGAAAGCGTAACAAACAAACTTACTTTCGCATTTATAATATTAGTATGATCAGTGATCTGTAACGTGATAAGTAATTAAGACCTCAATAGCCGCTAGTATCTTTTCTCGAAACATAGTAAGATAATTGATAAAGGGAAAGAAAATTCTTTAATCGGCCCCGTTGGGGCTGTCCGTGGATTACGGTAGATTGCTTTTTGATTGCGTTCGACTTTCCCCGCCTTTTGTTTCTATCAATGATATATTCTTTGTATCGATATGAGATTATAACATCAAGAGAGTGACTACAGTTTGGAGTGTATGAATATATATATAGTTTTTTATAAATATACATACAAGTAATTACATATACAAATAAATTTATATTAATTATATCCTCCCCAGACTCGGAGCGGAGGGAATCAAACCCAAAACCCTGAAACAGCGAGCGGAGTTACTGCCAACTGAGAAAACGGGCAAGTCAATTTATAATAGTAAAGACTCAATCTCAATTTAAATTGAATAGGTATATTATTATAGTCTATGTCCTTCATTTATGGGGAAGAAAACTTTTACAGTATATGAAGAAAGAGACGCACTGTGAGGGTAAAATGTGTGGATTAAGATTCACATTAATTTCAGGAACGCGATTCTGAAATTACAATTGTGTCACACTCTTATATCAGTGGTCGATAAATTAATTATTATTGCTTTTAGACGGATTTGGTATTCTAAACATTTGAACTGACTGAACTGAACTGGCCTCTTCTCCATATAGAAAAAGGATTGGAGCTTAATCCACCATGCTGCTCCACTACGGGTTGGCGCATAATTTTCCTGTCATGAGTAACGGTCGCTATCGGGTGTCTAAGAAAACAACGGGGACCGACGGCTTTACCTGCTCTCCGCAGGCATGGTGGGGAGGCCCACAAGGACATTACACCTAAACCAGAAACAAATATTTGTTCAAACACAAATATCTGCCCCGAGCGGGAATCGAACCCGCGACTGCTGACGTTAAGGCGACTACACAGACTATTTAGAACAACATCCGTTCTAGTGTAGTGGTGCGTGTGTCTCGTCTAAATATAATATACATAGGAAAATATTAATATTGTCATTATGACTTCCGCATAGCGTATCAATCTAAAAAAAAATACCGTAATAAACGTCACTAATCGATTTTTCGAACTCGATTATTTTATATTTATGACTAACTGAAAGAATGACTGATGGATTAATTTGCAGACTGGATTACTCTATTTTGTCTCTTTTTCAGTAATAAATAATATGTCAAAAAAGACATATATATCAGTAGCGTGCATTTCATATAGGCAGAAAGGCACTGCCTACCCTGGCATGTTACTAAAAATTATATATAAAACATGAACATTACATATTATTGAAAAAGACATAAACCATAATTCAATTTAAATCCGCTTCAAAAAACCCGCCATCATATATGCGATATCAGCGCTTCGCGCGAATCGACGACCGCGACGGGCCTTTTATAAAACTTTGCCTTAAATCGCATACAAAATGTTAGCATTGACAGAACGACATTATTATAATCCTACAATTTTATAATGTCGCGCGTCATATGGAATACGAACAAAGTATTGTGTTTTTAACATTGGTCGGTTTAACAATCCAGCAGGCAGTGCCTAAATAACCTGTCAAATCAAATTGTCTTGAATTCGATACCGTTTGTACCAATAATTATGATTTTTGACACGGTCGCATAATCGCATCCGCCGTCCAATCCGAACTCCGAATCATTCCATGACAGATGTTATTGCAATTCACTTTGAATTTTTAGTTTGTGGTATACGAAAATATTAATATATTTATTATATTAGTGATGGATAAGTTTACTTGTGAAATATGTAACGGAGATGTGTGTTTGATGAAAGTAAATAAAGTAAATAGTGCATCCAAATTCAACATGTTCGATTTTACAGATTATTACGTATTTAAAAAAAGATAGGCGTATCGATTTAACATATTATAAATAACAATGATGTTATAATTTTTCATTTATTAATAAATAAACAAGTACTTTAATTAAGCATACAATTTCGTAACTAATTAATAGAAATTCCTTGATAGTGTTATCAATGATTTCGTATGTTTGACCAAAAGAAATTATCAGAGTGCCGGCCTTATGTGGCCACTATGTCTAACCAGTAACTGATTTGTTTGATAAGTATCAGTTGGTACTTGGTTGCTGTATATATAAGTGGCTCATGCTTATAAAAGATTTGGCACGACTTGTATCACATGCCGAGAAAAGCCGGATCAATCAATAAGCAGGGTATGTATAGTTAAATGTATTTTGTCCTGCTGTATGTGTATGCCTGCGTTATTAGTATAAATGAACTTACACAGTGTCTAATAATTTACTTGTCTGTTCTTGAAATTATCTAAAAGCCTCTATTCCCAATAAAATTGAAATATTAGGAAAAATATGTAAGATTAAAGATTTAAAAAAAAGTTAAAGAGATAAACTACTATATATGAATATAAAATATTAGAACAACCATTTATAATATAACAAAAATGTCGATAATTCTGTGTCGATTTAGAAAATTTACAAATTGTATATTTGTAACTCTCAAAATCAGATTGATTACTTAAAAACACATATCAAACACCATAAACAAGATGGGCGCTTGTGCACTACACGGAATTTTACTGCCCGGCGTCCGATTTTTTACGGTCCGACATGGCACGCCATATAAATGTATAGAGCGTTTGTGCACTATCCGTAATTTTACCGTCCGACATTTTACTTTTCCCTATTCCGGACCGTTTTTTTGAGTCTTAAAAAAAAAATAATAAAATACAAAATATTTAAGTATTATATATAAGTAAAATTTATAAATAAATTGATTGTATTTTATTAGTTAATATTCGAATAAATAAACAAACTACACACATACATACGTACGTTTATACGTATATATGTTTTCATAACTACAATTTGTCTATCAACTTTAATTATAATGTTATTTACCAAAACGTTCTAAATTCTAGTTTATTTACATATTTATGCACAGTTAAGTCTTTATACAAATATTTTATTATTATTTACATTATAATCTTAAAGGAAATCACTTCTAAGCGCCATCTCGTTTGAGCGTGATTAGTTATTGATTGGTTTGAGTCTTAAAAAATAAATAATAATAAAATACAAAATATTTAAGTATTATATATAAGGAACATTTATCAATAAATTGATTGTATTTTATTAGTTAACTAGCGGCCCGCCCCGGCTTCGCACGGGTCTTTAACTAAAATTTTAAAAATTATATTTTTATATTTTTTATCACCTACACCTGCGTCGATACTGGAAAATATTTTATATTAGACGGATTGAGTGACAGATTTATTATATCTATATACATACATACATACATACATACATACATATATATGTATATAGATAGTACGGATGAAACATTTGAACTGTTTGTTTTTATTAATTATTTTCTCATTGATGAATACCATATTTTAATAAGTATTATTCCCGACGAAGACAAATCCAAAAACACAAAAATCATAAAAATCGTTCCACTCGTTCTCGAGTTATAAACGGTGTAACTAACACGAGTTTATATATATACATATACATATATATAGATTACAACTTAAATAGCTATAACCATCCAACTTTGTACAATCAACAAACAAATAACGACCAAATATTTTAAATATTAACAACGAACAAACAATCAAAACCGTAGTACCCTAAAGTATTTAATTATATACAAAAAAAGAAAAACAGATTTTTAAATACGGGCGAGTGTCATTCTTTTGGCCGAAGTTTTGGTCAGCGCGATTCAGAAAATTAGTGCGCCATCTATCGTATAATTGTAAAATATCGTTTTTATATTTAGTGACATTTAACATAATTAATATTTAACATAATAGTATATTAATTGAAAATGATGTTTATCTAAAATATTAAAACGATTTCTATTCCTATCCGACATATTTAGTAAACTTTTAAGTTTAACAAAATAATAACTCAAATATAAGTTTTGTGAGTTTTAAAGATTCCTTAGACCAGATGGCGTTGGCGGCGTAGGTACCTATTTCTATTTTCTTAAATATTTATTTTTAAATTTAATTACAATGAAACAAAAACTAAATTATACTGTGAGTTATTTCCAATTTTTATGTATTAAAGTTATTAACATTGGTTTTGTACTTTTTACGTGATACGTGATCAGAGAAAAACACGATAAGAGATGGCGCTGATACAAAAAAATACGCGCTATTGAAATTTATTCTTGATGATATATAGTGTCTCAATAAAACGGAGATTTTAACAGATTTATTATTTGTATAGATATTCGAATAAATAAATAAACATGTACATTTATACGTATATATATTTTCATAACTACGATTTGTCTATCAACTTTAGTTATATTATTATTTACCAAAACGATCTAAATCCTAGTTTATTTACATATTTATGCACAGTTAAGTCTTTATACAAATATTTTATTATTATTTACATTATAATCTTTAAAAAAAATCTCTTCTAAGCGCCATCTCGTTTGAGCGTGATTAGTTATTGATTGATTTAATTTGATTCAAAACTACCGGTATCTTATTGATAGACAAGATGGCGCTATACGTATCTGCAGTTTTTTTTAAATTAAACTATAAAATAATTGTTTAATAAATTCTATTCTATCACAGAATACTATATTAGAATAATTATGTTAAATAACTAGTTTAAAATCTCTTATCTTTTCAGTGATATAAAATTCGCAAGGGTACTATACTACTATACTATTACCGGTAAAATTCCGTGTAGTGCACAACCGCCTATTCGTGTTTTTCATTGCAAAATCGGACCGTAAAAAATCGGACGCCGGGCAGTAAAATTCCGTGTAGTGCACAAGCGCCCGATATGTATAATAACTTTCTAGTCCATAATAATACATTTTTATTTTTGCACTTATAAAGCTAAAAACTACTTCGACTAACTTTTTTTTTCCGACTAACTTTGCTGGTAAATTATTCTATATAGAATAAATAAATTGAAATCATCATTTCTTTCCATCAGTTTTTGCTTTATATCAAAGTTTTTGAGATATTATAAGTATATATAATTTTAAATATGGTAATAATAATTTGATTAATTTTTTTAAAGTTATTTATTTATTGCAGTATGATATAACATGACATAAAGTAATTAAATTCAGTACATATATTAAAAGCAATCATTTGTTTAAAATTTATTGAGTTTGGAATTATTTGTATCATCAATCTTATTTGAATAAAGAGATTAATATAATTGTATATTTTTAAAAATTAGGTTTTGAATATTATACTTTAAATATATATTTGTATTTTGTATCAACAAAATACAAATATATATTTAACTATACAGACAACTTTTATTATTTTGGAAATAGATGATAACATTAAAAACTTTTTCTAAACAATAAAAGAATTTCAAATACAAAAAAAAACAATAATATTAAATAACTAGCTGCAAGCAAAAATTCTAAAAACTATATTTTTAGGTTCGGTATTGATTGTAGATCACACCCCAAGTAGTCTTTTAAAAAAAATATCCAATGTATAGTTTTGACTTTCCTACCATTTTATTATATGTATAGATCATATTTCAGAGAAACAAAAAAATTTAACAATTTAAAAATTGTATGTATTTTTATACTTTTTTTTTCTGTGAATTAAAAATGTTTAATCTTTTTTGATTTAAATGTAGGTATAGCATAATTACTTAAATTGGAATGATGTGATGTTCTTTAGGTTCATATTTTTTTTTGACTGCCTACCCTGTCTTAAAACTTTATGCACGCCACTGATATATATATATATATATATATATATATATATATATATATATATATATATATATATATATATATATATATATACAGGGTGACTGGTGAATTACCATCGACATTCGGGGAGAGCGCTCGGCGCACGGTTCCCACTCGAATCATGTAAAAAAAATAGGTAAATATTAATAAACTTTTAAGTAAAGTTACTCAACAATTATCCAATTATTTACGCATCGTCTGGACACCCTAGCAGCTAGCTGCACTTTCGACACAAAACAGGTAGTTTATCTACGTCCAAACGCCGCCACGTGTAAACAGGGTAGCAGTAGCAGTAGATAAACAAGCATGATCCAGTCCCCCTTAATACTTTAATCCTGGCTTAGGAAAGGCAAAAATACTAAGATATTTTACTCGTTTAAGCAACAAATTTGTTGACTAGGTAAATTATGTGACTTTGGCAATTTTTAGGTGTGAACAAGCGACACATTACAACACCTGTGCATGTGCCGCCGGCATGACTGGAAAAGTGTCATCGCTTCATTTATTTGAATTGAAATTTATGAAAATTTGGTCAAAAATTAAGTACCTATTTTTATTGCATGACCCGAATGGGAACCGCGCGCCGAGCGTTCTCCCCAAATATCGATGGTAATTCACCAGTCACCCTGTATATATATATTTTTTAATTAAGGTCTTTGATCGTATAAAATATAATATTTCGATATTATAAACTACGATATATGCAAAGTGTAAATAATTATTATTTATAATATTATTACAATACTATCCTAAAATGAAAAGACTCAAATAACGTTAAAAAGTAATGTTATATGTTGAGAACAAAAGTAATTTTGTAAAACAACCACTTAATTTAGATCTCAAACCGTTTAGTTAATTAAGTGAAAAACCTATTTGCGTAGAAAGTGGAAAATAAAATTATTTTATATATTTTCTCATCAAGTTCTATTTCAGTTTCGTCTTTATACCATCCATTTGTTAAAGATGAAATATAGAAGTGACTATGATAATGATCTGAAAAATATTAAGATATTGATGCCTAAGATTATCTTACATAGTTATAATAGTTTCCTTTTTTCTTTTTAATACGCAAATTCCGAGGTCTAATTATTGAAGGATTTGTTTTTATTTGTGTTTATTTAGAAGCGGAGAATTAAAGTTTATTAAAACCAATGGCACTAAAATTGAACAAAGATGAAACCGCGAGAAATATCTAGTAATAACATAAACATTGAAGTAGAGAAATTTCTCAACTATACTAAAACAACTATAAACTGTTAATCCTAAAATAATAGCTAAGCATCTATAATGATAAATAAACAACCATTAGAACTGAAATTCAAATCGTTTTATAATAGTAGCCGAGCAAATTTGCTCGATTCATCTAACAATGTTGTGTTTCGCTAAATGTCACCTGCGCTGAAATCACTGGCTCTCGACTATGTTCAATGTTGAAATATATAGCTTGATATGAATATTAATTTTGAAGTTGTATTGTTAGCAACAATATTATAATATTTACTAATGTAATTAGACTGAATATGTTTATTTATTTACATGTGTTCAGGTTCAATGTAAGTAATTTTAGAAGGCTTATTATATGTAAAATATGACGCTACGGCTTGTAGGAGCGTTAGAGTTATCAATAATCCTCAAGTCCACAGCAAACAATCTTATATTTATCAAAGTTCAGCGTGGACCACGGTTGACGTTGTCCAGTTAAAATTATGAACAATCTGAAGTATATGAATTTTAAGATGATTCCAAAATGTTATTAAAATAAGCAAGTCTTTTAATGATTTTTGACTCTTCAACTACAACTGATTATATAAGTTTATGTTACATACCTTTGTCCATATAGTAACCATTATGTGTGTACTGTGTTTTTTTTTATTATTTCAATGTGTAACGTACGCAGATAGTACATAGTCAAATTTTTACACGTTGTACGAGTAAATTCCTAGGTTCTGAACAAAACTTATAATCACTACCTCTAAAATATTATTAATACGTTAGTAACATTGTGTTTTTGCTTTCATAAGCAAACCCTTGGCCATTTGTAATAAAATTTAATAATATGGAAATATTATAATAATGAAGATAATATATTGAGGTAGGTATAGCGAGCGTATATTTAGAATATATTTTAATATGTAATAATACGAGTACGGACGGGATATATTGTTATGTGGAATTGCATGCAGAAGAAATGGCTAGCCACTATAGTCTGTTCGCGTTAAGAAAATAGTGACTCATCGTTGTCACTCAGCTTAGCCACGCCTCTTGACCAATAAGATCACAGTAAATTATAAAGTCGTGTTCACTTTGAACAGTTGAAACCCTTCAGACAGTACGCACGTGTTCTTTGCCAATTTTAAAAATGAATACCTCACCTATTCTTAAAAATAATAGTGGATCAATATAACATAGCGGAGAAAGACGAGTGATTTACAATGTTTTTAAGTACTTTAAACAGTGTGGTGACCAAAACGTGACTATGGAGAGTATAGTAGTGAAAAAGGCTAGTGCATGCGGTGTTTCTAAAAATACGGTTCTGACGATTCTAACCATTTTTTTAATGTAATAACTACTTAATTTTAATATTTTAAAATACTGTCATAAAAACTTTGCTTTAATATTATAGTCGTCAAAATATAATAGGCCCGTTTTGACATTTGAGAAAGACCCTAGAATGTAACTTGCAACGAAACTGAAAGAAACAATAAAAGAATAGTTAATTACATAAAGTGTTTTTAAAAAATACATAAATTTGTTTGGCGCGTTAAATATTATGATAGAATATATTTCAAGTATTCTTTTCAAGCTTACTTTATAGTAGCATGCAATTTCTAAGTTTTACGAAACGTACCAAAAACAGTTACGTTCTAAGTCTTTTTCTTTTTAAATACTAGTGTTGTTACAAATTAATTACTGAGATTCATTCGATTTTAATAGTAATTAAATATTGGGTACGTTCGCGGGCCCTCTTCTAATTGATAGTACATCACTTTTATAGGATTTTTTAATCTATGCATTCCACAGACTACAAATGATACTTCTTTAATCAAAAACTGAATTTAACTGTCAAACTTTAGTAAATAATTGTTTGCTATTGTTCATAAAAGATAAACAAAATTATCTTCTTACATTTATTCACTACTTATTATTTTAATTAAAAACTGATTAAAAAAAAACTATTGTGCATGTCCCATTTCCGTTTCCGCGCATGTGGTCTGTGGAATGCATAGATTAAAAAATCCTATAAAAGTGATGAATTATCAATTAGAAGAGGGCCCGCGAACGTACCCATTGTGTAGTGATCTTTACTGAAAAGAATGAGTTTGGCGCTCAAAGCTGTAAATAAAATTTTGAATCGGTGAAACTGATTTCTATAGAATTTGTTAGTTCGCTATCTTGTGATTTTGATTATGCGCTCGTTTATGTTTCATATTTATTTCTCGATTCTGCTTTGCTTTTGGACTATTTCTGTTTACTATCACGTTGACCTTGGCTCTTGTATTTTGAACATTGATTTAAACAAATTGATTTGAGCTCGATTTTGGTATTTGTTGTTATATCGTACGAGCTCTGTTTCAACATGTTGAAAAGAGGAGGTAACAGGTATTGATACATTTGACGCAGATGCTATTTGAAACCACGTGTATGCTTATTATATAAGAAATGAATACCCAACTGGAAGTAAATTGCTCATATCACTACGAGAGGGTGGCTTGTTTAGTGGAAGAAATAATTATATATTATACAGGTGACGCTCAAGCTCGACGATAGCTCAACTGACGATTTTAGCTCATCATCAGAAGAAATTGATTGAATGAAAATTCACTAAAAATATTAAATTAAAGACAAATTGACCTTTCGTACCATTGTATCATTTCAAAATACCTACAATATTAGTTTAAGTTCAATTTTCTAATCAGAACTTTAATCCAATTCACTTTACAATATATAATCAAATCGATCAAATATTCATACAAACTTGAATCGATTTTTCGTGAGTATCGAGTACCGAGTCGTATGGTTACATTACTATCGTTTACAAGAGGGAAATAAATCCATGAGTAAAATGTGTAATGCTTAAAAAAGTCACATTGAAATAAATAATGGATAACATAGAACTATTTATTAATTTAATTTACTAAGAATGAACTATTATTATACAATAAAAATATAGAAATACTTCAATATTTATACTTACACAGGATATAGTTATTCCTGTATAGAATGTTTTTCCGATTCCGGACATTATACCTATCCATATGTTAGATTTATTTCTACCGAATATCCGATAGTTTCCTTAACGATTTACAGCTCCGTAACACATTTGTTGTCTTTTAGGTAATATTGAAATACCTGTGAAAATATATTTATCCAGTTTTTTTTAAATTAGTAAGTCTAACGAATAACAGTGACGGTAACCACGCTGATTCCTTAGCGGATTTCTAAAAATGTCTCCCGAGACAAGTACATGTTTATCCTGCACGACTGAGTAGGAGATGAATTTTCGAGCGAATTCAGGATTTAAAAATTCATCTATCCTAATCTGCGACTTTTCGGTTAATATTATACATAGTGGACGATCTCGTCTTATGTATATTTAAGTCCTCTAGTGACGTAATAAACTAGGAACGCTTCCACGAATCAGGGAAATCTAATTTTTGAGATCAGTTCATTTGTTTAGGCTCTTGAAAACCCAAACATTGGAGATGAAAAGCCTTAGACCCGTCGTTATTCAAACAAATATCTGTTTCACTCCTAAAAACCGTTGGTGAAAGAATAAAATCATGTCACATAATCCTATTCTAAAATAACATTGCCATAACCTTTTTGATAGCGTCTGTTTATCATTGTTTTATTTATAGATTATTCGAAAACAGAGTTAAACTAAGTTACAGGTAAGCTTATATACATCGAGCCTTTTTCCACTGATGTTCGCAAAACTTCATGGAAAAACGCTATTTATCATCCCATAAAAACTTTAAATCAATAATTTCACACACACACACACACACACACACACACACACACACACACACACACACACACACACACACACACACACACACGCACACGCACACGCACACGCACACGCACACGCACACGCACGCGCACGCGCACGCGCACGCGCACGCGCACGCGCACGCACACGCACACGCACACACGCACACTCGCACACTCGCACACTCGCACACACACACACACACACACACACACACACACACACACACACACACACACACACACACACACACACACACACACACACACACACACACACACACACATACACACATACACACACACACACACACACACATACACACACACACACACACAGCTTTACGTATAATTTAAGTTAATATTTACATATTTATAAATTTTTACACAAATAATTTACATAAATTTTACTTAATTTTACATAAATACTCAAAATATCAATAATAGTAATTATAATATACTAATATATTTTTGTCGTTTCCCCAGCGTTTACCATTAAGAGCAAACTCATTGTCTGCATTCCGCTATGCTAGAAATGTTATTCTAATCCAGATAAATGTGGATCAGAGAATTTAACGGAGTATTAACGCTCGGTTACCTTTTGATTGTGTTCATTTTTACCCACCAATTGTTTCACTAAGCATCTCCTTTTCTTTTGGATGACTAAACATCGACAATACATTTCATCTTGAGTAAATAAAATAATTACTCTTAGAGTTTTTTTTTTTTTTTTGGTGATATTTGTAAATATAATACCATGTGTTATGTCATTTTACAATGTGGTATACAATATTTTTTAATCATTATAATGATGGCTTTTGTGAACATAACAATAGATTCGGAATGTAGATTTTGCTAAGAAAAATTGCAAAAGGACTCAACTGTTACGCCCGCGCCGTGTTTCCACTACGCCGGACCATTGAAATCGCCGGAAACCGGATCCTGGAACTGGATCGGCAAAAACACCTCACAAAACACTGGATCCGGTGTTTTCGCCGGAACCGGATAAATGTAAACAGCTTCATATTTAATGTATGGCCACTAGCCTTTCCGGCAGTTTCACCAATCCGGCGTCCGGCGTAGTGGGAACGTACACTTTAAGAGAATATGTGAATTCAGTCATATTATGTCCAGCATGAAAAAAGTGCCACTAAATTCACACATCCATGTTATTTATATAATGTTGTACAGAATTTTAGCTATTAGATAATTTTTAATATAGACTTTAAATTTATTTATAAAGAATTGAAAAATCATTTGTTTGATTTTACATTATTTACCTACATATGTGTATACTTTGTCTGATAAAGGAAAGGTTTGTTACTGTTTGTTTAAAATAATAAATAATTTTGTGTATATATATACTTTATATTATGTTTTTAAGAACATCCCGAAGCAATTAAAGAGCGATGAATGAGCAGTTTCGTTTTTTTTTTTCTTTATACTTAAATTATATTTATATTAATCATATTTATATAATTGACTTTATTTTTAGTACAGTTTTCAATAGATATACACATTCTTATAAGGCATGTTATTCTCGTATAATAACTACGAGTAGTAACTCATAAAATGACAGATATTTGATTTAAAAAAGGAATAAAATATAGATATGTAAGAAGTAAATTCAAATGGAAAGATACTTATGACACCTAATTATGTACGTAAAATATATTTTTAATCCTGTTTAGAGAAATATTTATTATTTATATTTATTTTTATATTTATTATTCATTTATTCATTATTTATTATTTATTTAGAATTATTACTTCATGTTGCTACGTTTCGCTACGAGAAGATTCAGTAAATAAAACACGTCACAAACAACCAACTAAAATCCAACCAACGCAACGGACCAAATAAATAACCACAAACCAAATAAAACCCAAAAATGGAGAGTCCGTTTTAGTCATAACTTTTTAAAATAATTATAATTTCTACAATATTTTTTTCAATACAACCGATATTCCGTTTTAGTCATAATTTTAGTTGGTATTATATAATTTTGTTCACAATAATTGTCACCATTTTTAAACGTCGAGGAAATTATTTATGTATTTAAAAACTTTTTATAAAATATTCATCAAGATATTCAAAAATAAATAATTATACTAATGTTGGCGACCTAAATTATTATTATTTAATATTTATGAAGTGGCAGCTTATCTTTGGAATGTAATGGACAAAGTTTGTACAATTTCGTTGGTCGCCTCTACAATTTAGACGTCGACTTGTAAACTTCACCGGTAAATTAACTTAAAAACTGTCTTGTCAACCGCCAAAATTGTTCCAAGTGAATTTTAACAATTCATCATACAAAGTTATTATGATTATTACAATTTAAGCTGATAGAATAAATTGTTAAATCGACGATAATTTTAACTGAATTCAAATAATAATATAATTTTATAAGCGAGGCTACAATTTGTATTTGTGCGACATTTTAAAGATTGGGTTTTAGTTAAAAATTAATAATTAAATACTGGATTTTTTTATAATTGAGTTAAATATTCACATGATTCAATGACTCCATTTAAAAAAAATTATCCAGTAACATTCGACGTCACTTTAAAAAAGTTAAAAAATATTAAGAGATTTTATAAGCAAAATATTTGTGGCTTAATATTCGAATAAGATGATGCAAAAATAACTAGTAACAGAGCGAAAAAGCAATCAGATATCAATCAGACGGGTTCCATTGTTAATTGGACTCATATTAAGGAATGCTTATTCTTTACCACTAAAGATATATTTCGTTGAAGATCATTTGGAATTTCTTAATGAAGTTTTTTTTTTTTTAAATAGAAAAATGTTTTTATACCTTTTTTCTCACAAATATAATATAAAAACCCTTACAAATATAACAGGTAAAAGTACATTAAGTTTCATACGTAGATATGACATTAATATATAAACTGAATCAGCCAGGAAACGTCCCATTGCTGGACAAAGGCGTCTTCCAAGTCGTCAAGTCCATTAAGTTTAAATTTATAAAGCGATACTGTAATTGTTGCTTTTTTATTACTCTTTGCTTTTTTTTTTATTTGTTAAAATTTTACTTTTTTTTTAAATTAATTATTTAAATTTTCACTTCAATATTTACTGAAATTTTTACTTTTTGAAGTGAAACTTCTTTATCGGGGTTGGAAAGATTTTTTCGTTACGCGCCATCTTGCGTTACGCGCCATCTTGTTCTTGATTATTGCGTATTTCAGTCGTTTTTCAATAAACAAACACATGCGTAAGGAAGATTCCGAGTGGTAGTAGATGAAATCCTATATATATAAATAAATACTTAAACTAAATAAATCAAATATCAATTTTGAATGCTAGAAAATGTGGCTCTCGCAGGGTTTTGAACTTGCAGCTCTCGAGCGATATACGAAATTCAATTCGCGTTGGCAGCCACTGCGCTAGGTATCTCTAAGATTTTTGAGTGAAATTAAGTATCATTATATAGAAGTTTGCAGTTATTGTATGATGTATTCTATAGTGAGTAGTTAATTCGAATATAAATATGTTCGAACGCAAACACAGGACTCATATAATTACGATCGTATAAAAAGTAAACTGTTTTTATTATAAGTTTCACTTCTTACGAGTGTACGCTAGTACACGCAATTTAAATTTTTTATTTTCTATTGTATTTGTGCTCTCATTGTGTTAGTTGTGTGTCTGTAAGCAGTGTGTGTGTCTCAAATAAATGTCTTTCTTTCTTTCTTTAAAGTGCTAAGTGTAGGTTAGAATTAGCATGAAAATCATAAAATACACCCTGAGGTAGCATTTAGGCTTAATCTATATATATATATATATATATATACATATATAGGAGACTTTCTATAGATATAGTCACTCATCACGATATCTCTGAAACTATAAAACCTAGAGACTTGAAATTTGGCAGGAATATTTCTTTCACCGAGTAGAGGTTAGCTAAGAACGGATTTTACGAAATTCTACCTCTAAGGGGGTGAAAAAGGGGGGGCAAAGTTTGTATGGGACAACATGATTCCTTGGTCCAATCTACTTCAAATTTTGCATAAATATTCTTTAACAGAATTTATTGAAGACGTGTTTCGTATTTTATCAAAATTTATCTCCTAACGGGGTTAAAAGTTAATATCAATACTCCTTAGTGCTTTTGATTTAAATTACATTTTATTTTGACATTTTTGACAACTCAATCCGTCTGTTATAAAATATTTTTGAGTATCGACGCAAGTGTAGGTGATAAAAAATAAAAATTTATAATTTTTGAAACTTTAGTTAAATACCCGTGCGAAGCCGGAGCGGGCCGCTAGTTTCATCATAAATTCGTCACTATCAAAATTTATAGCAATGTGAATTTTGTATATTGAATGACGGCGTTAGAGATGAGTATGTTATAATTATGTTATACATTAAAATTTTATCCAATAATAGTAACAGTCCCAAGGAAATGTCGGGTTTGTGGTCCGCGGGTTTGCTCATTGGCAATATTGTAACCATCGAAAGTGTGTCGAACAAGGTTGTGTACCTTAAATTCAGAGTGTCTGAGAGATACTCGCTGAAGGTTATACAGTTATACGCACGACCTCGTCACTCTTAGATTTAGAAGTAGAGGTTATGAATGAGGACATAAGTAGGGTCATACATACGAATAAAATCTACTTCAATGTTGTCATAGGAGATTTTATCGAGATACGATAGAGCGAAGTAAGGGCTCCAAAGTGTTCCCAATGGATTATATTAATGGTTGATTTAAGCTGGTTATCGCTGAAAACAGAAGAGATCATATACCGGCAAGCGCAGCGTCAGATGGCTTTTATGCAAGATGGACAGGCGATTTGAGGAGAGTTGCCGGAAGCCATTGGATGGAATCTCCTTCGAACCGGTCACTCTGGAGTTCGATGAGGGAGGCCTACGTTCAGCAGTCAACGTCCGGACGGCTGATATGATGATAATGATGAAATAATTAATGATGAAATAAATATTTTATAACATTGTAATAATAAAAATTAATATTCATTTTCAAAACTCAGTAAACGAAAAAAAAAAAAACGCAAAAATATCGGATTGAGATTTATTTTTACGAATAGTACAACAATTTGAAGTACGACACTATCATAATAGATGGCACTGATGACGCTTTCTGAATCGCAGTTATTAGTGAGTAACTTTCAATCACATAACTACACATTAAAGTAAAACTTATGTGTAGTGTCGCTGCGGAAACAGCTAGTATTGAAATATATGATCGAAAAAGAAAAAACCACCATAGAGAACAATCAGTCTGGTGTGGTGGTGTGAAAAATTTAACTAACTCAAAAGGAACTCTTCTTGCTCAATCGTTTTTACTTCCTCTTCTTGATTATGCTTATTCCTGTTACCTTGATGCTACTGAAGAACAAGTAAATAAACTTGAGAGGCTACAAAATCTATGCATTCGATTCATTTTCGGACTTCGCAAGTTTGATAACATCTCTAAGTTTAGAGCTGAACTCAAGTGGCTTCCTATTCTACTTCGCAGGGATACTCACATCCTTTGTCTCCTTTATAATATCCTATTCAATCCATTGTCACCCAACTACCTACGCGAGCGTTTTAAATTTTTACAACCTCCTGGTTTCTCATGTCGATCCAATGTTCAACTCCTCCTGCAAATTCCATCACACTCTTCCAATTTTTACTCCTACTCGTATACCGTCCATGCAGCAAGGTTGTGAAACTCGTTACCATCATCGATTTGCACCGGTAAATCTATGAATATCTTTAAAAAAGTTAAAAGAGCATTTTTTGTCCTTGAAATTATATTTTATAGTATATAAATATGTATGTAAGAAATAATTTATGTAATGTATATTATGTTATATATGTCTAGTGTATACTTATTGGATATCAATAAATATAGTATGTTCTATATTTTCTTCACCCATAATTTTGTTTGTTAATGTAGATCTAATTTCATTTAGTTTAATTTTTTTTTGTGTGTAACGTTACACATGATTTTTCAGTTGAGTCCAGTTAAAATTTTTCTTTACATATAAATTCTAAAACTAATTTACACAAATACATTAATCGTATTCATAATTGTCCCTTAAAATTTTGCGTCACTTCAGTGACCTTTCATAAAAAATATGCTTTAAAGATACCTAAGTCTTATCTCTGAAACTTTATGGACTTTTTATGAGCTACAATTCTTGATCAAAATATGATTTTTGAGGTTAAAGCTATTTCAATTTATATTTAAAATCATAAAGCTCGAATGACGAAAATAATAATATAACTTTTTTCCTTCGTAACTTTCATAAGTCCACCTAAATATAATTACGAGCGTAAACTCTTAGGACGGAAGGGCGTATAAAATTCGACGTTTTATAAAAAGCTCTCCAAACTTCATGACCTCAACATTTCGTTAAATAAAAAAGCTCTGCGTTTTTAACATATATATTGGATTCCTCGGACATTTCATATCAATTTAAAATATTTTTATCTGTGTATATTTTATTATTTATAAAAAGAGACAGGACCGTTGGAGCAGTTGGCAGTGACCTTGCTTTCGACTTTAGTATTGGTTCGATTCCCGCCCCGAGTCTAGTTTTAATATTTGTTTGTAATGTATGTATGTATTTACCTATATGTACTAGAGACATATACGTATATCAGTCGACTGTTACCTAAAACAAAGGCATTAGGTTGCCTACCTTGGGAAAACTAGATCGTGTGTGTATGTTAAAACATATTTATTTATTTAAGGCGATATAGTCTAAGATCCGGGATTAGAAAAATATACCCTCATCTGTTATTTAGATGAAACCATTTTTTATAAGCTGATTTCAATATCATGAACTTATAAAAACAACCTCTGCCATCATAAGCCTGCTGCAATTAATAGTAATTAATTAATTAACAACTAATTTATTTTTAATTTTTACTTTCTCATGTAAGTTAAAAGAAAGATAGACAGAAAGATAGCTCTAAATTTTTACGAAATTTTTTGAATTTCCAGAATAGTGTGCAATATTAAAGAAAATATACTTTTGAGAAAAATTACCGAAATAGTTTACACTTACTGTGAAGTTTTCTTAATGCTTCAATTATTAATTTTTTTTATAAATTTCCTTAATTATAATTTTCTTATACTACAATTCTCATCTTCTCTCTCTATTCTAGTACGTTTAAATGAGCCTGTGGTGCGCGCGCATGAGTTTTACGCTCTTTGTTCGTTGAAGGAATATGTATTATTCTATCTCTCTCTTCGCAATGAGCTCCCATAGCTGCCGCTAAATTTTATTTTTATTATTTATCTTTGGCTGCATCAGCCTTTTATAAGTAGCCAAACATTATTATATTTAGAATCCGACGCCGTTTATTATTGTACTTATATTTTTTAATTAACATGTAAGGGAAATAAGCTACATTTATCTACCTTTCCTCACCTGGCTGCAGGTAAGTATAGCAATCATAGAGATGGGTGCCTACTACAGTGAGGTATATAATATAAAATATTGACGGTTTTAACTTACTACATGTAGCTAACACGAGAAAGTAAAAATTAAAAATAAATTAGTTGTTAATTAATTAATTACTATTAATTGCAGCAGGCTTATGATGGCAGAGGTTGTTTTTAGAAGTTCATGATATGGGAATCAGCTTATAAAAAATTGTTTCACCTAAATAACAGATGAGGGTATATTTTTCTAATCCCGGATCTTAGACTAATAACAGTTGTATCTGTCTTACGGCTAAAAACACTTTTCTTTGGTTTAATATTTAACGAAACTCGTTAGGGGAATTTTATTTTACATTTTTATAGCTTCAATAATCTACATAAAATATCTGTTTCGTTTAAAATTAAACTTAGTAAACTAATATTACTATTTATTATTTTAGAATATTTATCAGTACATGGCAAAAGAAAACAAATAAAAGCGCTCTGTCGTAAGCTTGATAGGACGCTTGTATTTAAATAATTGTAATACATAGTACTGAGTTTTATTTCAAAATATGAATTTCAAAATAAAACTTCATTCCTTGTTCGAAACAATCCCTAATTATCGAAAACATTTAAATTCAGATCCGGATTTTGATTTCGGAAATCCGGTACTGTACTAGTTTCAATAATGTATACAATGTAAGCATTCACAGTTTGTACAATATATTTACTCACGTATCGAGACGTGACAGCACGTGTCTCGTACGATATTCTTAGAACGAGGAAAATAGAGCGTGAACTACGATACTGCTTTTAGATTTTAGCGTCTCACGGATACCAAAAAGGTCTCCGTAAGAAAAACTAAAACACCGCCATTTGTCTGTCACAAGACATTTGAAATTCTTATTAATGACTAATGACTAAGGCAAATAAGAAAATGCCATTATTGGAAACACGAATATGTAAAATAAAACTAAGTAACAAATAAAGGTTCCCCAAACAAGAAACATGTTTTTTTTTTACGATATTGAGGTTTGAGATATCTTTATTCTCATAACAATTTACATTCACTTACATGAGAATACTATTCACTAATTGTTACAAATAAATTCAATTCATACGTTGAGTACATTGCACCGAAAATTAGTATTAATAACACATAGAAAAATTAAAAGGATTGAGGGTAGTGAATAAAAATATTAATAAAAATGTTAGCTCCGTACTCGTGCTCAACAAATTATTTACATAGATCTATGACTACGCATGCCTGGAAGTGGCTCATTGTAGTGTGGTGTGTGGAGTATTCATAATGTAGTTTTTCAGTCGTTTTTTAAATGTAAACATAGATTTTGACTGTTTTATATCTTGCGGTAATTTATTATATATGTTAGATCCTTCATTCATGATGCTTTTTTTTCCATAATTCGTTCGAGGTAGGTACAATTCCAATTCTTTTTCTCTTCTTAATTTCATTTTATGATGTTTTTTATTTTTTTGCAGGATTAAGTTTGTGTGCAGATATTTATTTAGAATTTTTCGTATGAGAATGTAGTTGTAGTATTTATATGTTTAGGTAATATTCATGACCTTTGTATTTTTATATATAGTCCAGTCATTTCGTCCGAAAAAAAGGCAAATAAAAGAAAATGAATTTGCGCTTCTAATTTTTTAATATGTTGTAGGGGATACCTAGAAAAGCTTAACTTGAGATTGTCGACCAAGCTTTCCTAGGAGCTTTCGCCGCCATCTTGGAAAACGCTCAAAATTTGTTTTTCGGCAATAACTCGGCTATCCGATGAGATTCGAAAATTTTTGTACGACACTTTTTGTAGCTTTCTTTGTGCTCTACAATAACGCCCGAACCATTTTTAGCGTATGATGCATCGTTATCGAGATATCGATCGATAAAGTCAAAAATTTAGGACACAATTTTTGTTTTTTGCTTTTTTTCCTTTGGGTCTTAATAAATATGAAAAATTGTGGAATTCAAACTTGTAGAGCATATTCAGACCTACAATTTCCTTCTTGGATTTTTTTATGTTGGACAAAAATTACGATCTCCAGCGCGCCGCAAAGTCGGTGAATCCACGCGCAGTGTCGAGCGCGCTCAAATTAGTATATCGTATCGTGTTGAGTTTTTGCTGTGCGTAGTGTAAATCGAGGGTTCCGATATTCTGGGCAAAAATTCACGCTTTTAGCGGTTGCGACACGACATCATCTTCCTATAACATCGGCAAGTCGAAGTTCATTAACACTCTCGAGAAAAATCCAGAGCTACGGTCATCGGTGGAATTATTCAAACAAGAAAAGGTCGATCCGGAGGTTCTCACTTGCGCGGGAGAGCAATTCCTTATCGCCCTATATGGTGGTGATAAGCACGAGAAATCCATAAATATTTTGCGATTCCATCGCTTCGCAAAATCAATGACAGCGAATAAAGTGAACCACCTCTCACTACTCCCGCCAACCAAAAGCGCTGTGCGTCAACACATTTTCCGGACGTATCTCCAAGTTCAAACCTGGCTCGGATTTTTCAAGGATCCACAACGATGGGGTTGGCGACAGACCAATCGAGGGCTCGAACCAATCACCAGCACCGCCGAACCCGCTCCGCCTGAACTATTAAAGCTCATTTCCTGTAAGTGTAAAGGAAATTGTGAGGCCGCCTGTGGGTGCAGAAAAGCGGGAATCAGTTGCTCCGTTATTTGCATGCACTGCAGTGGGCAAACCTGCAGTAACGTCGCCAGAGTCGACATTTTGCTTGACGACGACGACGATGTCTGTAACGATGATGATGACGATGCTCTCATCGAATCAGCATCATTTCCAACGTTTCAACAGACACAACAACTCGAAGAGTTTACGGAGGACGAAGATCTTCAGCCTGGACCATCCAAGCGAAAAAAGACGTGAAAAAAGTCCATCGTTCGTGTCTCGATTGCAGAAAAAAATATTTTTCTTTCCGTTTATTTTGTTTTGTTTATTTTGTATTGTAAAAAAATAATTTTTTTTACTGCACAAACAAATTATTTGTTTAATAAATTACTATTGTGTGATCCTTAATTTGTTGCTCTATGTACTTATTTTTTATCCCATCAATTTCCTGAACAATTTCCCATTCGATTCGACATCCAGACCCAACCGAGCAAGCAGCTCGCTCGACGCTGAGTGTGGATTCACCGACTTTGCGGCGCGCTGGAGATCGTAATTTTTGTCCAACATAAAAAAATCCAAGAAGGAAATTGTAGGTCTGAATATGCTCTACAAGTTTGAATTCCACAATTTTTCATATTTATTAAGACCCAAAGAAAAAAAAAGCAAAAAACAAAAATTGTGTCCTAAATTTTTGACTTTATCGATCGATATCTCGATAACGATGCATGATACGCTAAAAATGATTCGAGCGTTATTGTAGAGCACAAAGAAAGCTACAAAAATTGTTCTACAAAAATTTTCGAAATCTCATCGGATAGCCGAGTTATTGCCGAGAAACAAATTCTACCCTATTTTCAAGATGGCGGCGAAAGCTCCTAGGAAAGCTTGGTCGACAATCTCAAGTTAAGCTTTTCTAGGTATCCCCTACAACATATTAAAAAATTAGAAGCGCAAATTCATTTTCTTTTTTGAATGTACGTAATGACTGGACTAATAGTGTTTCTGTTGGAAAATAATAATAATAATTAAACAAAGTTTTTAATAATTTATTTTGTGCTGTCTGTAGTAAATTTATATGTGTTCCCTTATTAAGCGCATTTTACTCACACTTGGACGGTTTCTGTATATTTACAAGATACATCTTTGTGCTTCTGCGATATATCTTGTTATGCGTTTGTTCATTGTTTCAAATATCAAACGAACTGGATCACTTTTTAATACATGTTTTGTTGAACAAGAATGATGTATGAATTACGATAAATAATAATGAATTAATAACTCTTTCCGAAGTGAGTATGAGAGTAAAATATTAAATACGATATTAATATAAACTATATTTCCACTAAAGATATTGATGTCGTTTCGATTCTTCAACGAATAGTTAAACAAATAGGTATTTTTAAGATTTTATTTGAAAATATTTTTTATGAAAGAAATTTTACAATATTGTACATATTTCCAATTCAAAACTTAAAATAATTATACGTCTCATAGCCTCCACTGGTGACAGGATGGCTGGTGCATTTTTTGCCCAAAGAATTGGAATTGCGATTCAACGGGGAAATGCTGCTAGTATTATTGGCACCATTATAAAAATATAACTGTACTGTAACATTATAAATATACTGACATGATTTATACCAAAAATGTTTGTAAATAATTATTCCAAAATTTGTATAAGAAATTATTTATTATAATGTAAAAGGTTTTCAGAGATACAAAGATATTTCAAAGATATTGTTTTGGTTTAAATAAATGTAGGCATATACGAGTATATCCATTGTCTTTATTTTAATTATTTTTTTTGTAAGTAAAAATACACCTTATAATATTATAATCTCAATTTTATAAATTATATTGCATTGAAAAGTCTTTCTATCTGGAAAAGTTTACATAATCGCGATTCAACTAATTACTTTGAATTTTAAAATGTTCACTTTTATTTGGCTTAAACAGGTCTCTTTAATAATAACAAACATTGGGTATTATGTTACAAAAAATTCTAAAATATATTTTTTTGCTGTTTATGTATAGTTCGTGCTTGAATGGGGATAAAAGATTTTATCTTAAAATGGTCTGAGTGAAATAGAGCATGGTGCTGATACGGCGAATACTCGAACGTTAAACTTTTACTCTGTATCGGATATTTGCGGCTGGTGTGGTTTCCAGTCAATATTTATGAGAATGCAAATACCTACTTGTTCGTTTCCGTGACTATTGTGGATATGAAACTTAGACGATAGTATTAAATTTTAGAATCTATTTGACTGTTTGTTACAAAATTGTAGACCCTCAGTAACGTGGAAGTAAATGCGTATTTAGAAGTGAGGCGAAGATTGCAAAGTTTTTGCTTTTTATGGTTTTGGAATTAATTAAATTACATTCAGTAATATAAAAATAATTAATTGAAGGTTTAATTTTGCAAAAAGTGTGTTAATAGAGACATTTGTAGAATTTTTGACTATTTAGTGATGACTTTAATAAAATATTTTGGAAAATGTTTTGGAATTTGAACAAAAAAAAAAAAATTTATAGTGTCACTTTTTCATAATTTTAAAGTCTGATAAAAAAAAATGAAAACTAATTTTATTGAAATTAAAGGTACGCTATTAAAATGATTTCGATGTGTTTGATTTGTGTAAGCATTTTATATGAGTAAAAGTCGATAAAATGTGTACACAATATTATTGTGCCCACTGGAAAAATGAAATCATTATACCATTTTTTTGAGTATTCAGTTTTCTTTTAAGCGTTATCGTGAAAATAATTGTAATATCATGTTATTCTTTTATTTTGATTAACACAAGCGCAATCTTGTTAAATATGTTGGAATAGCACTTAAAATTAAAGACTCACTCATCACTTTCATTTATTAGGGAACCTAAATGGTTATAATTCACAAATAATTTACAATAATAAAATATCACACTAGGACATTGTTGCTCTCACAGTTGCCGGTAACTTTCTGATCGACATTTGACTTTTCACCCATATAAATCATTTTTCAAAAATCATAAATGTCAATGTTGCCATCAACTGCGTTGTATTCCTACTAATCAAATTAGTAATAATAATAATTCTCATAGAGGTATTATAGATAGATAGCTGTCCGTCGGTTAGAAAAAGAGATACGATTGCGGTACCGGTTGAATTACATGCCAATATAAAATTACTGTGCATATAGAGTTGTTTCTATGATTTTTTGTAGTCGAAAAATTAAAATAGAAGTAAATAATTGATGTTCACAAAAAAGAATTTTATCAAGATTTGAACTTGAGACCGCAAGACCAATGGGGTACTGCAATCTTCTCTCCCTTTTTAACCGTTGGACGTTTCTGCTTACAGGCCTTCCCTACTCTGTCTATAATACCTCTATGATTATTTCTGAACAAATTATTATTGCCCGATTAGTTCATACTATATTAAAATATGATATTTATAATTAAAATAAAACGTAAAAATTATGAAGACTATGCTAACACATATAAATCAAATAAATAAACAAATTATTACTGCCTTATTACTTCATATTACATTAAAAATTGATATTTAAATTATAAAAAAAAAATTACAAATTATGATGAGTATGCTAGCATAATATACTTTTCAATTACAACGCCATCTATAAACATAAAATAGACATTATATTAAATGGAACGCAAACATATTATTATATATATTATAAAAAAAATATTAATACAACTATCTTAGTATTGTTTGATAAATAATTGTAATAATAGTTAATCTTTCTTTTTGGTAATTCATGACAATTTCTTTAAGTTTCAATAAATAGTTTAAAAATATTGTTTAATTAAATCAAAATACGAAGTATTTATATGAGTACTTTTTTCTGCTAAATGGCGATATAATATACCTTACTGTTTTAATAATACTTGTGCAAAAATATATTGTGCTTTGCGATTTAAAACAAATGACACTCTTAAAGAAAAGACAAATAATTAATAGATACATTTCTTATGTCAATACTACATAGTCAATACTAACTATACAATAGTCAATACTTACTTTTTAATATCTTGAATAATAGAAAATTTTGAACAATGTCAATTACATTGTTCAAAATTTTCTATCATTCTATCAAAGAAAGAGCATTAATAACCAGTCACTCTTCAGATATGAAAACTTAAAAAAGGTTACACCATCAGCCCGCTCTTGTCCACTGCTGGATAGAAGCCTCTCCAATAGCACACAACTGAGCTCGGTGTTCGATATTAAACTAGGGTCACTAGCGACTTACCGATCTCCTAGGCACGTGTGAGCTGGCTCGGTGTGGACAGATCAGGGGCTCGGCAGGTAACACTAATAGTTCCAATTCACGTATCGAACACCACCATAGAAACACACCAATTCGGATCTCCAGCGTATGGTGTATAATGTTAATTCTCGATCGAGTTAAACGGGAGGTAGTAAGTTTGTATGCGATTGCGGCAACGGTTCTCTCGGGACTCACTATGCGCCCTCACCAGAGGGCGCAGTTCGGCGCGCAACACGGTGCGATCGGATACAGTAATATATCGCTAAGCAACCCATTAATAATAAAAGAAAAAATAACAATAACATGTAATTGAAATTTTCCAATTTATGTTATCTTGTGAATGTACGAAAATACGAAATAAATCATGTTTTTAAATACGAACAAAATAAACCTGTTCCGGTAAGGAACACTCGGTTTTCAGCTCTCGATTTCCAACCGCTTCCAGCCACTGCGTACCTACATATATCGTCACTCTACCTAACCGGAGGGCGTCCTACACTATGTTTATCAAAGCATGGTCTCCGATCTAGAAGACGTCTAATCCAACGGATGTTGATTCTGTGGAATACGTGACCGACACTGCCCACTCACACTTCAGCTTAGTAATCCTTTTGAACTATGTCGATAGCTATGGATCTCTATTGAATCTTAGGAATTCGATCCTTTAGGAAAAAGGTCACTGAGTAAAAATTTTTTTTAAATACCTTCACTTAAAAGCAAGAAACATAATGTTCTCTTAAAGTTTTTCAGAGTTTTTTTTTTAACAGTTATTTGTGGTATATTTTTTTTGTCGAATTATGTAAGATTAATAAAATTACGTAGCTACATATAAATCAAAATCAAAAACAACTTTATTCAAATAGGCCCTACGAGCACCTTCGAATCGTCATTTTCAAAATTAATATTTTAGTGATTATTATTTTTTTTTTGTAAAAGTAAAGCTACCACCGATTCGGAATGTAGATTCTGCAGAGAAGAATCGTAAAGAAACTCCGCAGTTACTCTTTTGAAAATAATATATAAACTGTGTTTTAGTACAAAATTAGTAATATCTTGCATGAAATACAGCGCTACTAATTCCACACATCTTTATCAAATATCAAATCTTTTATATGTTCACATATTACACATATGCACACGTACATACTTAGGGAGATATTGATCGTATAAATAAAATATCGCCTTAAAATGTTCAACTTTAAATAAATATGCAATATAGCGTCTTATATTATATTACATTGGTAATGTTGCGAAGTATCATTGTTAAATGTTTTTTCTTCTATTTATGTAAATCTTAATTTTGTATGATTTATTAAGAGTAACAAAATTCTATAGGAGCGTTTGTTATCATTGCCTTTTCGAGACATACTCGTACATTCGATTTCCTCTTCCGGTGGCATCAGAAAGAACTTATATTTCAAATATACACATAGCTAGAGAAATCGTAATGCATAAAAAATAAATAAAGAAATTTATACAAAATTATACGTGTTTTAATTTAAAAAAAATTAAGAATATTAATAATCATTTCATTCTCAACGACCTCTTGTAGGTGTAATCTCGTATTAGGGGATCAGAAACTGTTTGGTCATCGCTCGACCGAAAGGTCAGTTTCTGATCCCCAGTACCACTGGGGAGTCCAACGACGCTTGATGCATGCACGCATTTTTTGTCATTCGTAACTCTAATAGTGACTATTCTTTGTACGCGATTTGATAGTTTAAATACACCATTATATATAGTTCACTTCTCTTTTCACCACGAGCTACCAAAACCCAACAGAAGAAACAAATACATAAAAACACAAAAACAAATACCAAGGGCCATAAAAAATGGCTGTTTATCCAACACAAACATAAACTTTTCCACAGAGCAACGAATTATTTCATGATTCATCATGAATAGATAACAATTAATATATATTAAAAAACTTGTTTCAAAGAGATATACAAATTCAAACAAAGTTTTATTAAATATTATACTTCTAATATTATTATTATAAATAGGTACATGCTGTATGAGTAAAAATGTCATATGATGATCTCAAAAAAGTTACATTAAGACAAAGGAGACAAAAAATCAAAATTTTCCACATAAATAAAAATTATTCTCGACATAAATCGCCTAATTTCATATTAGCCATCAACGTTGACAAAATTTTAACATCAATTTCGAATGAATATGTGCTTAAAACAGGAAACATTTAAAATGAATGCGACAGCGGGCGAGTCAGGCAATCTCTGCCATGAAATGGCTTTTCATGAAATATTTCCTGAATTCAAAAACAAATAGGCGTTTCACTGTTATATGACTAGGCTAGTAAATGCACGGAATGAGCTATGAAAGAAATGACATGTGTATAAAGACAAAATGCCCACTATTAACACATATCCACATCACTCTATTTTTTATATTTTTCACAGCAATTCTGACTTAGCTTTGCATGGTTAATAAGCATTCTTCGTGATTTTATTTGTTTAGTTTTGTTTAACAAGCCTTGTAAGTAGTAAGTGGTTTTACATCGCTACCATAGCACGGCAGACAAAGTTAATATAGCAGAAAAACTGTCGTATGTTAACTTACTAGTATGTTATATAGTCCCGATATTTACTAGAACCCAGCTTTATCAATTAGTAAGTTTTAGAACCAAAATAGCTATAGCTTTCAACCCGTATATCACAAGTATTTGTTTGTATAAAAAAAAATTTTCAAATAATAATACAATCATAATCATAAATGTAAGCAATTAAAAAAAAATACATAGGTACCGACAATTAACCTCAAATCTATAAATACACTTTTATTTTTTTTAAATTTTTTTTTTAATGATAAAAATCACTTATATGACGAATTTTTATAATGGCCTAACATCCACCATCATATCTATACATATAATAAAATGGTAGAAAAGTCAAAACTGTACATTGAATATTTTTTTTAAAACAATACGTGGAGTGTGATCTATAATCGATACCGAAGCCAAAAATATAGTTCTTAGAATTTTTGTCTGTTTGTCTGTATGTATGTCCGGGATAAACTCAAAAAGCACTGCATGGATTCACTTCAAATTTGGCACGAATATTACATATAGGCTACATATTATCACGCTATCACCTACGGGGAATGAGCAGTGAACCTTTATTTCTTCAACGCATTCTGTAACAACGTGTAATCTAATAGCGTTCAGGCTGACGACGTCGCGGGCAGCAGCTAGTATAATTTAAAATCACATACACATTATGTATATTTATGAATATAAATTTTAAACTCTATTATTATATAGGTATGATTTATAAATATTTGAGATACTACTTTGAATATAGTTATGAGTTTTCTCGGAAGTTTGGGAGACAGCTATCAGCTAACTTCATCATGCCATGCACCATGCAAAGTAGGCGTACTTTGGATATTTTATTAATAAAAATTATTTTAACATATTAAATTATATAAAATTTAAGAAACTAAAAAATTCAGAGCCTTACTGGATAGATAGGATAGATAAATAATACGCCTGAATAAATTTTTTATATCGACATTTCCTGTAGATTTTTCAAAAATTGTCATTGAAAAAAAAATCCAATTTTAATAATGACCTATAATAATACATATAGATGACTATACAAAACATATAATTTTATAACGGAAATGAAAAGCAATTAGCCCAGGAATCACCCACGTAAACGGTCAACCTTAACTATATGCTAAATAATCACTTCCTGAACGCTTATACCATATTTAACATGTCAACACGTTGCTGTATATTTAAGGATATCATTTGCAATTTGATTTTAATTATATTTTCACGTTTTAGTACGGAAATAATTAATTTAATAAAACAACATTTCCATCATTATTATCAAATTAGATATATATTTGGTTGTTTTGGTAAAAATTATTAATATGTAGAATTAAATAGTTAAACTATTGATATATTGAAACACAATCATCAATTCAATTTTTTGATCTCCTATTATCAACTAGACCTCAATAGATATCCTATTGTATTACAAAAAAATCATTTCAGATAGGATTGGTAGTTTCAAAAACAGCGTATACAAAAAAATGGAGATTATCAGATTAATTATTTAGTAGATGAAATCTAATGTAGCTAAAAGAGCAAATTATAAAATTTGCTGTAAATTACAAAAAGTACACGAATGTATAACATTGAAAAACATCGGTATATTGTATCACATAACAGTGTTTTTTATCGGGAGCCTTTCATTTGTACAATCTCTAGAGATCCGAAATCCGGCTTTGTTCGGTTACGATGCCAAATGCGGTAATCCTCTGTCATGTCAAATTTATTGTAAATAGTATTTTAAGGCATATTATTCAGTACTTCTTTTTGGAGTTTCATATATTAATGGTACTAATTTTATAGTGTAATTCTTTACAAAATTATACATCTTATTGTATTATAAACCAATTTATCAAGGTAAAGTCCAACTGCAGGTATTTGACTGCAATAACAGCTAGCTCAATCAGAGTAACACTCTCGTATATAATTCCCTCTCTTTTTGATTGCTCTCTTACGTTCGTTTTATAGTGAGCAACGTATTTGTATTACTGTGTTCGTTTTATCTACTATAATGACATACATATAGTACAATAGTATAGTGTCAGCCTGTAAACCACCCACTGCTGAGAGAGGTCCTCTTTTCCATATAGAAGAAGGGTTAGAGCTTAATCCACTACGCTGCTCCACTCCATATATTTGTACAAATACAAATATATGTTACGAGCGGGAATCGAACCCGCGACCGTCGGTGCGTGGCGTTGAAGCTACTAGTTACACCACTACAGCAGAACGGTCGTCAATAATGATATCAGCAAAGAGAAACTATCGCTCAATTTATTCACAGGGCAGAAGCTGCTTTGACGGATGAAATTACGATTAAAAAATCCTAATTTCAAATACGTTCTATTAATGAAAAAAAAATTGAAAGCAATCTTCGGTCAGGGTTATAGGCTCATAGGTAGGGAAATTATCCACCTACCCGCAGTAGATCATTGCCATAGATTAAGTTGCAAACGTTCTTATAAGTATGTTGTCATTTGCCATAGCAGTGCATCCACAGACCCTTTTAGTTCAGTTTAGTATATCATACGTATACAGCATGCCCGTATTTATGTATCGGTATATAAAGTAAAATCAGTCAAAATAGAAAAATTATCCGTTTCTTCTTCTAAAGCGTTTTCTCCTATTAAGCAATATCATTTGAGCATAACCCTCTAAGTTAAACAGGACCGCTCCATAAAGACATATAGGTATTTACACTATATATTTTTGAAAACTTTACTTGAAATAGAAAATATTTTTTATAAACAAAGCAAATTTCATTTGATTTTTTAACACTTGTTCTGCTCTGTAACACAGGATTCGTAAAAATCTGAATAGCTTTCCTGCTAATTCCGAATGAAAGCCTACACACGGATTTTCAGTGTTCAGAGGCCTGCGAAATCACAATTAACATATAAATGCCTCTCCCTACACTGTCCCTTTTAGCGAAATTACAAAAGACAACCTAACGAGGTCTTGCAAAATTCACAGAGAGCACAAACTATATTACACGGTTCTGAACTACGATAGTTCTGATGAGATAGACCTTTATGGTCACGTGAATGGGTAAAGTGACGTTGTTAATGTAATTGTACTCTTTTGGGATACAACCTTTTTCCTAAATTATCTTTACATTATTCTTGACATATTTCAGAGATACGAATGCCAAATTTTTGTATTCCATTTTATATTTTAGAGGAATTAAATTAGGTAAAAGTTAATTGGATTGAGGTCAAAACTTTAACAAAGTTTGACACGTGATATGTAAGTGACGTAGAAAGGTACATTTAATTTTTAATCTAATATACGTACATTCCCTAAAAATATTTTAGTCAGTATAATTAATGGTGTTTTAAATATATATATATATATATATATATATATATATATATATATATATATATATATATATATATATATATATATATATATATATATATATATATATATATATATATATATATATATATAGGGGACTTTCTATAGATATAGTCACTCATCACGATATCTCTGGAACTATAAGACCTAGAGACTTAAGAAATTCTACCTCTAAGGGGATGAAAAAGGGAGGCAAAGTTTGTATGGGACAACATGATTCCTTGGTCCAATCTACTTCAAATTTTGCAGAAATATTCTTTAACAGAATTGATTGAAGACGGGGAGAAGAGGAAGAGTTAAGAGGGGGTATAATCTTATTTGCTTTGTAGTTGATATCAATACTCCTTAGTGCTTTTGATTTAAATTACATTTTATTTTGACACATGTTTGACAACTTAATCCGTCTATTATAAAATATTTTCCAGTATCGACGCAGGTGTAGGTGATAAATAATATAAATTTATAATTTTTGAAATTTTAGTTAAATACCCGTGCGAAGCCGGGGCGGGTCGATAGTATAATATATAAAGACAGACAAATCTATATCTATATAAAATTTCCGATCTAGTCATAGTACATTTTGAAATGAAGTAATTTATATCATATGTCGATAATTACCAATTACAATTGCGTGCTGGAATTACTTTAGAGTCTGACATACATGGTAAATGCTAGCGTTTACAAAATACTTTCCTATATCTTTGTAGCTCTATTTCTTAAGATTTATTTCGATGATATGTAGATATTGGTAAAAATGCAGCAACTACTCCTCCATACATCTCAACTTATCAAAACACTTTAGGGACACGAAACATGGATAAGATTCAGTCTAATTTGGTCATCACATTATAAGTGTTCCAAAGACATAATATTCGATATGAACATTGGCCGAGATTTTACTCAAAATCGACTTTAAAAATAAAATTGAATAATGCACATCCATCAAAAAGTTACTCAAAATTGAGTTGCGCGAAAGTTTTTTAAGGTACATAACAATATAGGGCGAATGTACGAGTATGTGTAAAAATACAGATGTCTCCAATTGTACTTATATAATATTTATTCTGACATGTAAATAATATTGTCCATTCATTGAGGTGGAACCGTATATCAACAAACATTTCTTTAATAAAAATTGTATTACATGTTCTATGCATTCGTTTCGTACTTGATCCCACAAACTGTTTGAACTTTAACAGTTTGCATACGTCCCAATGCTGGGTCAAAGACTCTTGTACTATGCAGGGAAGTAATCAAAGCTTAATTCACCAAGCTGGTCCACTGCAGATAGGTAGATAATTTTAGAGACAGAGAAGAGATTCAAGAGCAACGATCGTTATCAGGTACTTATGATAACAACCCATGATTTATGTGCTCACCGAGGCTCGAGCCTTACAATGATAAAAACCCAGACAAGAAGTAAATATTTATTAATATACAAATCAACAAATATCCGCTCCGAGCGGGATCCAAGCCACGATCGTCGTTGTAAATGATACTTCGTCGCCATTCCATCTGTTCCACAGTTGTTTGTTGGAAAGTTTTTTTTTACAGAAACGATATAACGTCTGAATGCCTTACAGCGTAAGGCCAATTTTAAAATGTTAACATGTTTGAAACTGATTTGACACTCAAATTATTATCGCAATTTTTCTGTGTACTATAAATGAAGCTTTATAGCCCAATGTGTGGAATATGTATGTAGGTGTCGTAATGAAAAGTTCATAGGTATAAATATATAGTTCATAAGTTCATAGGTTCATAGGTATATATATTTTGTGTAGTATTAGTAAATTTTAAGTGCTAAATCTATTTAATAAATATTTGTTGATCAAAGACGAAGATATTTCTAAGACACGTATATTCGTTAATCCTCAATGTAAGAGTACGATGGATTAAAATCAAGTATTTATAGTGGAAAAAGATGAATTAACACATAAATTATAAGGTCATTTACAGACAAAAAGTACAATACAGTACTACCTACTATCGCTGTCTTTTCACTCAAAATGCGAACGAAATACTTGTAACATTTGCTACTTCCTTATTTTAAACTATTCTTTGATAGCAGTACAATGCTTAAACTCCCTCAATACAATTCATTAGTGTGCCCGTAGAATACCGAAGACGACTTTGCCGATCTTGCTACGACGTAGTTTTGCATAGTTTGTTTGTAGTTTGTCACTCCTTGATGTCACGTCTAATAACGTAAAGTTATGGTTACCTTGTAAGCAGATTTTTACAAAATAATAATTATGTAAATTATTATTTATAAAAATATCTAATAATTAGCGATACCAGTTTTTAAAACATATTTTATCATAGTATTGATCTATCAGTCACATACATAATTATATGAAATATGATAATATAATAATCAGTATTTTTACCAATAGCTAACTTTATGACGATTTGCGAAGCGTGATGAAAATTCCGTGATATCAATTCTTATTTCAATAAAAAAATCGGTGAAGTTAAGAAGAAGTTTAATTATGACATTATTTATTTACGTAAAATCAAGTAATACAATACATAAATCATTTCATTAATTTAAATAATTATAAACGTTACATTATTATCGTAATAAGCAACGTAATAAAATGTGGTTGTTTTATAACAAAAATATAAGCGTAAAATGAAAAATAAAAACAACAGCAAAATTACTTTTCGAAAATTTTCCATCTGAAACAGAACAGAAGATAAAAAAAAAGAATAACGGCTACACAGACAGGAGTAGATTGGAAGAATCGAAAACTTAATTTAATTTTAAGCGATAGCTTTGAAATTCTCGACTATATTTTTCAATAGAATACTAATAAATAATCCATAAAACTATTCGTATATCATGTGAAAAATACTCTTACATTTTTTTAACTCTAAGATTAAAATACTAACTTTATAACTTATACTAGCTGCTACCCGCGACGTCGTCTGCGTGAACGCTATTAGATTACACGTTGTTACAGAATGCGTTGAAGAAATAAAGGTTCACTGCTTCAAAGGTTCCCTGTAGGTGATAGCGTGGTAATATGTAGCCTATATGTTGACCTGACTTCTTAATAATATTCGTGCCAAATTTAAAGTAAATCCATGCAGTACTTTTTGAGTTTATCCCGAACATACATACAGATAAACATAAAAACAGACAAACAGACAAAAATTCTAAAAACTATACTTTTGTCTTCGGTATCGATTGTAGATCACAGCCAAAGTATTATTTAAAAAAAATCAATGTACAGTTTTGACTTTCCTACCATTTTATTATAATATGTATATAGATTATAGGTAATTTACTTTGATAGGTAATATAAAATAATTGAAATAAGCGACATCGCAGAAAACATCAAAAGTTATAAGGAAAACAAATTTCAGCAATCTTATATCTTTAAACGAGCAATTCTTGTATATATATATATATAATCGGAATCTCGGAAACGGCTCCAACGATTTTCATGAAATTTAGTATGCAGGGGGTTTCGGGGGCGATAAATCGATCTAGCTAGGATTTATTTTCAGAAAATGTTGCTTTCTCCCTTTTTTTTACGCAATTAAAAAATACCATTAGAATACGAAAGTAAATTTCGCTGTCATTGACAAGCTTCTATTAGCTCGGATAGGAATCGGGCGGATTCGAAACCAGAAAACCTGAGTTCGAATCCAGGATTCTACAGACCAATCTTTTTTTCATTTTTTTTTTTTTTTTTTTGAATTAAGAGCTCTTTTTATTTTTTATTTTAATAACCAGTTCCTATTATTTTACTTTTATGTCGGTAAGATCGAAAATATTATTTATGTTTCATCAATATGTAATGTATCTAAATATAATTTAACCGAGCAAAGCTCGGTCATCCGGGTACTACTCTAAATGAAAAAAGGAGGCATAAAAAATAAAAAGAGGGATAACCTGTTAAGCAGGTGTTTACGTGCGGGTCACATCGATCAACGTTTTTATTACGAGTACTACGTTCTTTCGACGAAGACAAATGAAACTTTGACACCATCTGTCTTAAACGTTCACAACGAAATAAACTGACTATATAGATATTTAGCTAATAAATTGTAATAAATACAAAAAAAAAGGAAAATAAAGCTCGTTATAAATATTAAATGACGACGTTCTGGTGTAGTGGTTCAATTCCCGCTCGGGACAGATATTCGTATTTGTACAAATATTTGTTTCCGGTCTGGGTGTATGTCCTTGTGGGTTTCCCCACCGTGCCTCGGAGAGCACGTAAAGCCGTCAGTCGAGGTTGTTATCATAGACATCTGATAACGATCGTTACCCATTATAAGGAAATTATCCGCCAACCCGCATTAGAGCAACGTAGTAGATTAAGCTCCAACCCTTTTTCTACATGGAGAGAGAGGCCTTCGTTCATCAGTAGTTGGTTTACAGGCTGATACCGTACAGTACAGTGATATATATTAAGGCGATTACTCACACCTCTACGCCAGAACCGCTGTTATAAAATAAAATTAGCATATTATCAACATATTTTCTTTTAGAGAAGATTATTCGTCGCAAATATTTGTCACTTATTTCAAATTACATTCTTGTACTATTGTTAAACGAAAAACTTAAAAATTAAGGTAACGTGAAAAATCAAAAAAAAATTACTTTATATCATATCATCACCTCTGATGATAGGAAGCCTATCCGTAACCATTTAACCATTTTTTTACAGATACTCGTAAATAGAATCGCGATTCGGAAAATACTATTAACATTCTGGACACTATTATACGCGGATATAATTTGTACAGTAATTAATCGTATGTCTAAATGCTTATAGCTATTTAGGTTTTTTTTTACTTGAAATATCAATTATTATAATTTCTTGCATAAAATATTATTCATGCGTGGCACGAACATTATAAATTTTTATTTAAAAATAAAATAAAACAATTTCAAGTTTACTAAAATTACCAATTAATCTCTATGAACATGTCTAGTATAGTCAAAAACCGTTCGTTAAAAATAAATACATTTTTTTTTTTATAAATATGTTTTAACATACACACACGGTCGTCTGTTCCTAAGATAGGCAACTTAATGCCTGTGTTTTAGGTAACAGCCGACTGATATACATTTTTTTAAAATAAATATACATATAAATAATACATATATAAATAAATACATAATACACCCAGACTCGGGGCGAGAATCGAACCCACAACCCTGGAGCAGAAAACAGGGCCACTGCCAACTGCGCCACGGGCCAGTCAAATTCTAATTTAAATTTAATCAAAATCATAAAAACAAATAATCTTATACTCGTAAATAAATTTTGTATGTAACAAAAGACATGCAAAAGATATACGAATATCCCCCGAATTACGTATGAGGAAATCCCAGAAGTAAAGCGAGGACAAATATGCCTACAGTCGTATACCAATTTCATTTGAGCGACATTGTTAGACCATAAGCCGCTGTCTTTCTTCAATGCTCTGTAGAGAAACTTTCTACCAAAGGTCGCGTTCAAGTTTTATTAAGTTTACTAGCAAAGTCGTGGCTAAAACAGGTGAAATTGTTGCTATATTTCGCTCATAACTAGTTTGGGAAATAACTTTTTCACCACGATCATCAGATGTGAATTTATATATAATACCATTTGAAAATAAATTAATATTTAGAGCTTTTAATAAAAGTTATTCGAAATTGGTTACATATTAATCATGACGATCGTTCTGGTGTAGTGGTGCAAGTAGTCGCCTCAACGCCGGCGAAACTCAGAGAGTACGTGAAGCCGTCGGTCCCGGTTGTTGCCATAAGCACCTGATAGCGATCGTTACTCATGATAAGGAAAATTATCTGCCAACCCGCAGTGGAGAAGCGTGGCGGATTATGCTCCAACCCTTCTCCTATATGGAAAGAGTCCTTTGCCCAGCAGTGGGATGTTTACTTTTAGACTGATTCAGTTCAGTTACATATTAAACATGCTTTATTCTCAAGGGATATAAATTTTAGATTATATAATATTCTATCAATATTATTGTGTAAATTTTGTTTAATTTACGCACAATTTTGATAAACAAACATGATCTTCGCAAACACGAAACTTAGGACGCGTTATATACCTTTTACGAAATACATAAAACGATACACGGAACTTGGTAATGACATTAGCTAAGAGTTATTTACAATTTGTTATTGAATTATTATTTTTTGTTAGTCAAAAAAAATTTTCAAAAAATAATTTCAGCTTGCCCGCATAATTTAGTTAATAAGCAGTCAAAAATAATCGAAAACGTAAGCATAAAAAATTACATAAATTCTATATTCATATTCTAAATTAACGATTAAAATTTTTGACAAAATCGTGTAAACTATATAGAAAGGAGGTGTATATTTTGAAATTCAATTTTACGAGTAATTTCAAATTCACATGAACGCTTCACTAGGAAATCAGGAACAAATGGTAAGGGTAGCTATAATTTAAGGACTTACGAGTCCCATTGGACCGCACGTAATCCTATGTCACGGGGATTTCACTGCACACGGAATCGATATGTGGTCCAGTTGATTCGTGTATTCGGAATACGGGAATGTTATTTTAATCTACATCGTCGGAAATTCAATACTATTTTCCATACCTGTTTAGTACCATAACGTTGTTGTATTTTTCGATCTTTATATTATCACCATCAATAAAGCTGTCTTCTTGATAAATGTTACCAAGAATGTGAGGAAGGACTTAGTTTAAAAAATACAATTCACACAATTTTTTTTAAACTGTTTTCCTGTACCTGTCTGGATTTTGTTACCTTGTGTTCTCGATCTACTTACTTCAAATATGTATGTATATCGTTTTTAAGAAACGGAATGAGATAAAGCATTTTTCATGAGATATGTCGTCGAGAATGTGAGGAATGGGGGCTTAGTGAAAGAAAATTACAATTCACACAATTTTATTGTTTCATTACAATTTCAGCCTTGCTTTTATGATTAAGTTTTTACATTATTTACATCACAAATCTCTTGTTCTTGAGTAAAAATATTGTAAAAAGTTTCAAATTATCTCATCGTTAGTTAAATTTTACGCAGACATGAGAAAATAATGATGTTTATCTATACAATGTTAACATCAGATACAATGTCTAATAATAAGAAGTACAGAACAGATCCTAAAAACACATTGGATCATGTAGTAACTCCTTACAACAACGATCATAACATCCTCAAATGATGGTCTGTGGAGCTGCAATCGCTCTTCTCGTATTGTCATTGCCGGGTAAGACCTAAACTGTGGGCTAGCTGTGTACATCGAGCAACTACTTCATCTTGTAAAAGACTAAACGCCATAGCTATCAGTATGAGTCCAAAAACAAGATATGCACAACATGCAATCATTTGAATGTATTCACTTTTTGATATTTCTGTACTCTGCTTTAATGTCAGGAAACTGGTTGGAACAAAGTCACCGAAACCGATGGTTGCTAATGCAATAAAGCAAAAATAGGCAGCATCGAGGAAACTCCAGCTTTCCCAAGCTGAGAAAATGGCTGCTCCGATGCAAATATATCCTAACAGAAGGAATAGGACAATACCAACTGGTATGTGGCAATGCTCTAAGCTTTGGCTGTTTTGATGTTGTACGCTAGTAGAAGCACTACTACTGGGTACAGCACAACTCTTTAGTTTATGGTTCTCTTCGCTCCATATCAAAGGCACTCTTGATGGTGTATCGTGAGGGCATATTCTGTAAAAAAATAATATAAAGTTATAAGAAAACGTGAAAAAATTAAAAGATCTTTTATCATTGTAATTAAAGTAAAAAATGTTATAACTTAATCTATTCATACAAGTTTTAAAGATTATAAGACAGGACGGAATAAACAAATATTAACTATACCTAAAGAATATATTACTTTTTTTTTTAATTTTCAATTATTTTTACAGAACTGGTGGTAATTAAAATCTATTATTTGATTAAATATTAATAATAAGAAAAGAAATATTACCCATCATCAGGGTCTTCCGAGTCATCTAAATCTTCTTGACTTCTATTGAGGAATATCTCTCCACATTCTTCAGCTATTAACTGTTCTACCGCTGCTCCTCTAGGTCTCTGTATTGTACCTCTTCCTCTACCTCTTGAGGGTCCATGTACCGTCGCTAGGCACTTTACATTATTAGTTTTCTTCCGATCGAGTGTCTGTGTTTGAAGTGCTGATGATGTTTGCGGTTCTAAAATAAAGAGACGATTTAATAGTTTCTCACCTAAATAATCAGTAGTAATCATCCATATTAGATAATGTTACTAGGATTTTTATCAATTTGAAGAATGCATAATAATGATTCATAAACATACACGTACGTACGTATATATGTATATACTGATGCGGTAAAATCAAAGAGAAAATATTTAAATTAATTTATAGCCTTCCGAATTTTGTAATAACAAGGAGTTTTAGTAACTTATTCACAATTTTTTTTGATAATCTATCTAAATAGAAATGTTAACTTCTAACCATCAGACACGGTACCGCGTTTCACTCTTCCCAATGTCGCAGCTCTAGGACTCATAGGTGCCTTTTCAAATACTTGTGAATATTGTCCTCTATCACCAGTTCTTGTCTTTACAGTTCCGGGAGATCTATGCATTCTTGGAGGAAACGATGTATATTGATTATTTTCAGCTGGCTGTGGTAGAAGGCGTTGTTGCTCGTGTAATTGAAAATGATTTTCGACCTGAGAAAAAAAATTTTACTGATAATTTAAATGAACTTGTGCCTAAAATAATTTAGTTCAATTAATAGGTTCGCTAATATACTTAATCTAATGACATAATAAATCGATGTTGGCAGATGATCGAATTAGTTTTTAATTGCTTCATTAGAATAATTGTATTAATTTGAAAGTAGTTCTATGTTAAATGAGTAAATATTTCTTTGTACGTAGATTATGATAGACAAATTCATTACCAATTAATACCACTGGGTGAAGGGTATTAATAATTACAAAATACATAACGACTCCTTTATCGATTTCAAAATGATCTCACAAACTAATATACCGGTACGTTAAGTACATAGACGGACTTTGTTTAAATAGTTTTACAAAATTATTTTGTATATTTATTATTTACATTTAAAAATACAAACTAAATTCTGACAATCGGGTAGATTGAAATTCTATGTCATAAGCAATAATAAAAATAATTAATCATCTTATCTTACCTCACCGTCTTTTCTCCAAGTGTTGGGCACTTTATTTTTAGTGGCTCGCAACCATGCCAATCTTGCTAGTCGTGCCAAAGATGCTCCTAAGCCTGCCAAGCAAGCTAGAGTCAATGGCACACCGGCTGCTGCATAGGCTACCGTTGCCGCCCTGCCTGCTGCTGTTCTCGGAGAAACGTTTCCATACCCTGAAGAAATATTAAATAAATAATATTTAAATAATTAAGCTCAAAATGAGGTTTGTTTGATATTTAAGTAGGATTTCACGGACGTTAATAATTAATTACCTTTATAGGAAAGTTTACCTAAACCCACTACGTCAACAAAGATTGATCGTCTTATGTTTTGAGATTGTATTACGTTTTATTATTACGATGGGAAAATGTTATGGCAAAACATAATATATTAAATTTGTTAAGAAAACACTAAAGGTTATTAACTAATAATTTAAGAAAAAGAAAGTCGGATACAGCGTTTTTGTATAATTATATTATATTTTAACAATAAATTAGTTCCGTTACTACTTTACTTTTTACTTCTTCCGTCTGCTTATATTGAAATTATCGAGGAAATCCTTGTAATAAAAAGAAATAATTTCTTGAAGATATTGTCTATTTTATGTGAGTTCCATAGAACATAATGACTGCTTTTGGACAAAAGGGAGCAAAAATATAAGGTGTAAAGGAACCAAATAGATAATTTCAGAATGAAATTAATTAATAAAAAATAAATAAAGTAGGAGGTAAGAGAAGCAAAACTGACCTATAGTAGTGATGAGTGTTATACAATATATCAGAGATCCAGAGAAACTCCATTTGGTTTCCAATGCCAACTCAGCGGGCTGCGCGTCAGACTGCCTCGCCGCAGCAACTATGGACGACTCGAATTTACGTAATTGTTCGTGGACTAGTCTTGTCCAATTACGCTCGTATAGCACGTTCAAGCGTTCTGAAACAATAAATATTGTGGTTGGTTAGAATTAGGATGGTAATTGTTGTTTATGGTAATTACGACTTACTAATAATAATTTAAAGTAACAAGACTAGTTTTGTCCAGGAATTTATTTTTAGGTAAGTAATTATTATTCGAAATTCTAAAACACAAGAGGAGTGAAAAACAAAGTTTACTGAGTTTATGTACTAAGTCGCTAAATAGAGTTTTAGCTCCTATTAAAAGTAATGCTTTGACGTTCGCTTCAACACAGTGGTTTGCGGATATGTTTTCAGAATTTCTTTGCTTAAATTAAGTCCTCTTAAGATATTCTTCTTAACAGTAGAGAAAGATACCAATTTAAAACATTAGATAACCAATAAAACAAAGATCATTTACGTGTCACCTATATTGCGAGTGTGGTCTATATTTATATACGATTACGAGTATGTTTTATGTAGGTTGTGAATGTTTATTTGTGTGCATGTTAAATATTTTATGCATGGCATGTTGGTTGTAAGCTTCCTTATACATATAAATACATTATATTAAAATTTGTTTTTATTTTAAGTATATTTATGATCCTTGAGATGTCATTTAAATATTAAAATTGCTACTAAGTAAAAGAATTATCAATAAGACGTCTTAATGGTCTGTAACTTTGAAGGAGTTTTTGCTGAGATTAATTGTTTAATCAAGCTTGTTTGCTTTAATTAAAATTCACTTGAATTAGAATATTTAAGAAAAAATTATTACCGTACGACTGTCTAATGTTTTTTTTTAATGTTTTGCATATATTGTATAAACTAAAATTGTACACCTGTCTTTCCTTCGTGTCGCTGTTGACTTTCAACAAATAACCTCCATCAGTATTGGTTCTATATCTTACGTTAAACAATCCCTTATGAAAAGCATCAATCTCTTTTTTTTTTCGACCAACTTTCTTCTATTGGTTTTTAGTAACAATGTACCAATGGCATGCCGGTTACGAAAATTTATATTTAGATTACATACTATTATAATTTTATATATTATTACTTAAGTATAGTTTAACTACAGTGCACAGTAAAACTAACTTTTGTTTATGAGGCACTGCATGTATATATATTTTAATGTATTAATAAATAAATAAATAAATAAATAAATAAATAAATAAATAAATAAAAAAGTTTTTCATTTTATTTATAATTATTGCTATGATTTTATCATTGATATAATTTGGACCTAAGAGATTATTAATATTAGCGTCTTGCAGTTGAAATTTTTAATGATCTCCGCAACCATATTAAAGTAATCCAGTATTTGATTAAATATAGTTTATGTTAAGGACCCGTTAAGAAAATGTGCATGATAAATTGAATATTTACAATATGATTTTGTTGATGTTACAGAATAAATATTGTATATAGTATGATATTTAAGTTAAACCGTTGATGGATCCTTTTGTGACAGTCCTTTCCGATTTGTTGAAGTAGGAAACAGGAAATTCAATATGGAACTTTTTATTTGACTATCTTTAGGAAATGGAATTATTTATGCCTCTTCTTTATGCCAGCCTGACATATTATGAAGTCTCTCCTTTTCATCGTTTTCGTGATATTTTCCGAATAAAGCTTATTTTTATAATTTAGATCACAGATTTTTTGGTACAGAGTACTGACATTTATCATTTATCTTACTACACTAAAATAGTAAATAAATAATATTATACACTTGATCTTCTCTTTTGGACAATTCACAAAATGTTAGTCTAAAATAGCACTATGATCCTAATTTGCTTTCCGGGGAATGATTTATCGTTTTGAATAACTCCCGAATGGAAACTGATATCTATCACAAGTGACAATAAATCGTAACACCTTTGAGAATTCTAATTTTTGACAATATATTTACAACACATTATATTAGGCAACATACTTTTTTATTTAAGGACCTTGTGAATATATTACAAAATTCAGTAAACAGATGTAGAGGAATGAGATTCCTTTTAATTTTATTTAAACAATTGTGTGCACCTTCAATAGCAGTAGTGACGTATTATTTATGAAAACATTTTGGCACTTTATTATCATTACTACATAATATTATAAAGCAAAGTCCTCCGTACCGTCTGTCTCTCTGTTCGCGATAAACTCAAAAACTACCAAACGGATTTTGCGGACATGCGGTTTTCACCAATAGATAGAGTGATTCATAAGGAAGGTTTAGGTACATATACATACCCCGGGCGAAGCGGGGGTGGGCTGCTTTAAAAGTTATTAAAAATTAATATTATTTATAGCGATACGAGTGTCATCTCTTAACTGTTTTGAACTATATCTACACTACAAGAACAACAAGTACATGGGACGCCATCTATGAATCATTTTTGTAACTAATGTCACAGCTATAACATTATTAACATTTTAGGCGAGTGTTTTTGATCTCTCACGTAATTTAATAAACAAATAATTTCCTTGCTTTTGACAAAAAATATTAAAAATTAATTTTTTCATTAAAAATAAATTTAATTTGTTAAAATTAATAATGTTATGAACGCCATCTGTTGACTGTGTATTCAACTAAACCTACATTAAAAGTACATGGGGCGCTTTACTATGAATATTTTTTTGTAACTAATATGACAGCTATGACATTATTTACAATTTTTGTGAGTGTTTTTGTTCTATCGCGCAAAGTGTCGACGTAGGTACATAATTCTATAAAGCGTTAACGTTTTTAATTACTAATAGCTATATAAATTACTGCTAATAATTCATTAATACGATATATTCAATATTTAAATGACTACAATATTGTGCGAAATTTTCGCACGGGTCAGCTAGTAGTCAATATTATAAAAGGAACACTTTATTTTGGATTATTTAAAGGAATCGAATAATAAACTTTAAACGTCGTTTGTTTATTTTTTCAGTAAGAGTTTTCCAATATGGGGATATTATTTTGTTTCAAAAGTGTAAACTAAAATTGTAAAATAAAGACTTTATTTTTTCAGAGCAACGCATAGTTTTTTGCCGGTTCCGACTCTAAACAATCATTAAAATAGTCGAGTTGTCTTATAAAGATATATACAAAAATGTTCGCAGCTTTTATAATTTACTAATATATTCAAGTTCTATATAAAATATATGTACTAATTATATCTTATTTACAAATATTGTTTAGGACTTATCACACACATGTAAATATAAAAGTTTGACACGATATATTTAATTATTTTACTCTGTATATGACATATTCAAGACTTTATAGAGTTATATTTAAGGTACAATATAATAAATGTTATATTATATCTAAAATAATCATGTAGGTTTTTTATATCTGAATTGCTAATACGACATATAGTATTATACATATAACACGGTGTGGATCCAGAGATATACGTTCTAATAATAACTCAAAACTCACATGAAACCAAAAGACACGTTTTCAGTTATCGTCGTATAAATTGTGGCACGGTAGTCCAATAAAGATTCGATCATGTATTTTCTAGCGAAAAATTCACACGCTATTGGCACGGACGCGGTCCTATCGCGCCATATTAACGGTAGCGATCTCAATTGGGTTCGTGATTCTGCATTGAGGCCACACAAGACCTTCAGTTGGGTTACTTCAAGTCAAATGAGGTCATGTCAACGTTTAGATGCGAGATAAGTTTGTTTTATCGTCCCTAATATGCTTGTTTAGGAGTCAATTTATATTTTTTTTACAACGCGTTGGCGTAGTGGTCTCAGCAACTGGTTTATGCGCTAGCGGTCACGGGTTCGATCCCCGCACATGACAAATATCTGTATAGGCCATACGAATATTTATCGTGGTCTGAGTGTTTGTGCTTGTGTGTTGTGAGTGTTTCCGGACCCCCGACACAGGATAAACATCCTACTGGGGACAGTTGAGTATGAGACGTTTATTTATTTATTTATTATTTTATGCAATATATGAAATATGTATATTATATATATTTAATATATTGCATAAAAAACGGTCTATATATATAATAATATATATAGACCATTCTGGTGAGATTTTAATTTTTTTGAGAGAATTATTTGTATCGGAATAATGATTATAATGTGATCCAAAACTTGGAAAATAAACCGTACATTAATGTTATAAGCGCTTGTATCAAATAACAATTATTTGTTATAATATGCTTGTCCATAATTATATTTCAAGATTTTTTCGTAAAATAGTAGTAATAGTCAACAGACAAATAATAATATATTTTAGAAACATACGTATCAATTTATTGGACAAAATAATACTCTAATCTATATATAGATATATATGTATATAGGAGACTTTCTATAGACATAGTCCCTCATCACGATATCTCTGAAATTATAAGACCTAGAGACTTGAAATTTGGTAGGGATATTCTTTTTGCCGAGTTGAGATCAAAGGGAGGCAAAGTTTGTATGGGACTACGTGATTCCTTGGTCCAATCTACTTCAAATTTTGCATAAATATTCTTTAACAGAATTGACTTAAGACGTGTTTCGTATTTTATTCACCCCCTTACGGGGTTAAAAGGGGGTAGAAATTTATTTTGATATAAATACTCCTTAGTGCTTTTTTTTTAAATTACATTTTATTTTTACATGTTGTCAAACTAAATCCGTCTGTTATAAAATATTTTCGAGTATCGACGCAGGTGTAGGAGATAAAAGATATAAATTTCTAATTTTTGAAATTTTAGTTAAATACCCGTGCGAAGCCGGGGCGGGCCGCTCGTAATAAGTATAAAGAGACATTTCAAGTTGAAGTAAAAGATGGTAAATAAAAACCCAACTAAGCTATAAATTCCTAAGAATAGCTCGGACTGCAGAGCAACATTTGTTACCACGTAATCGTACTAATATTGTACCAATCTTAGTTATGTTTGAACCGAATGATCATAGCTGTTTCTACGAGTAATAAACTTTGGGAGGAAATTGGAATGCCTGCTACAGCTTTCGCATATTACAGACTTTCTAACAGCTTTTTGATTATTAAGACTTAAGTAAAATAGTGCTTATTACAAGTAAATAGTGACTAGTAGTTATAGTACTAAGATTTTACGACTAGTAGCCTTAAAAATTTCGTAAATAGAAGAGTTTAACTTTAAAAATAAGCGTCTAAACAAGTCGTTTTGCGTTATTAGTATAGACGGCGCTCTTTGAATTACAGTTGAGAATTGATTAGTGACCATATGATAGCGGCTTTGTATACTCTTATATATAGCGGCTTGTTACTTGTAGCTCCTAAAGCCATCGTCACCAGGCCAACAAGAATTGGATACAGAAGAAGGCTCGGATTGACGAATAGACGGCGTAATCTCGCGTTATTCTTCGATATTAACGCGAGTACCCACAATACAAATCCGCCACGCCACCCCGTTTTTGCGGGGGTAGGTAAAAGCGTTTAATGACCGAGCAGGAGTCTCTGCTCGAGAAGATGCTCGGCCTGCTCGGGTAGAGGACAATGTCCAGAGGCCCGTATTCCTTGTTCGACTCCTCAAATCAGAAAAGTCATAAAGAAGAACCCTCATACTGCTTTGTATAACATGTATAAAATCAGCAGTCTGCGACCGCTTTTACAATTATGTAATAAAACAGAATACGAAATCAATACAATTTAGCATACTTCATGATTTAACGCCCATAAAGACATAAAACAGGATTTTTTCGTATTTTTTCTTCAATATTACGATGATAAAGTTTTTATCAATTATGATTTTTAAAGCACTCATGTCAGTATTTACCAGTATAATTTTGATATCAATTTTACGTTAAAAAACTTATATACTGAGATGGACTTTTTTTATAGCTCATACTGGTATCGTAGTAGTCGTAATAACAAAAACTATCAACCAAACTGAAAAAGCAACGGTAAGAACGCTAAACAAGAAAAAAAAACACAGGTCGTTTAGCAAAACGCATAATTTTATACTCTAAGATATAAATAAGCGTAATAATAATACATATTATATGGTATAGATAGCTGATGTTGAAATGTAATCGATTTTAATGTATACTAGCTGCTGCCCGCGACGTCGTCTGCGTGAACGCTACACGTTCTTACAGAATGCGTTGAAGAAATAAAGGTTCACTGCTTGTTCCCCGTAGGTGATAGCGTGATAATAATTATGTAGCCTATATGTTGACCCGACTTCTTAATAATATTCGTGCCAAATTTGAAGTACATAAAGCCATGTACTTTTTGAGTTTATCCCGGACATACATACAGACAAACAGACAAAAATTCTAAAAACTATATTATTATTCTTTAAAAAAAATTCAATGTACAGTTTTGACTTTCCTACCATTTTATTATATGTATAGATAATAAACGTATCTTATGTAAGTGACAGTCATTAACAATAAATCGTATCCCGCCCTCGTTTGACTTGTTATGAATGATTTATCGCACATCTATTTCCGCTTGTAATTGAAATTGTTTCCAAGGTTAATATAAAAAGTTATTATGACTTTTTCTGTAATAATATATTTTTATACTAGTTTATTTTACACCCAAATATCTCGCATTTCACCATCGCTGAGTTTTATATATCCGTCAGATTTATTGACAGATACTACTAGTGTTCTCATGAGTCACAGTGTAATATTTAACGGCTTAGGTTACGTCTAATTAATTTACCATTCTAATATTTGTCAATGAGAAAATTTTTACATTTATAATATTATCAAAAATTGTAGATTATGAGATCGTCACTAAAAATCTTTTTGTATGGCTGTTTAATTTAACAAATAGACACTCAAGTACAATTAAGTTAAAGTGTTAGTTATTAATTGTATTATTGTAAGATATTATTAATTGAATTAAAAATAGCAATAATTTACATAATACGCTTGAATATGTGGTTAATTTTATATGTATATAGATGCAAAAAAACTTCATACATTTCCTTTTGACATCGATAATTTTTTTAAACTGAATAAATGGTTATGCAACCGTCAATTTTGTCAGTTTCAAAAAAATCTACAACGTGCAAAATAATATTTTTGTTTGCACATAAACACGATTTCATTTTGAAGTGAGGCTGGGTTAACGACAATTTGAATATATTAATTATAAAAATATGTATTATATGAAATAAAAAAGGACGACGAACATACAAGGTCTTTCTTTTTCAAGTCAAATAATAATATTAGTATTGTATAATCATTCATTTAGTTTTATTTACTGTCTTCAAATAAATGTATAAGGCATAAGAACTCGTAAGTATCCCATAAGTGAGATAAGCTTCTGCTAATGAGTAGTGGAGTTTATAATACTTTCTGAGACATGGCAGACATGGTAGATGAATTGTTTAATTATATGTAATGTAATACTAATAACTGCAACTAAAATATAATTCAATAATAAAATGGTATAAAGTTTACTAGTGGTGAGTACTTTTTATCACCAACCATATACTTTAGGAAGTAATATGATGTCTTGATTAAGAATATAATACGTAGGCTTTCAAACTTATGAAGAAGCTGTGAAATTTCCAGATTAGAAGTCTTAAAATAAAATGATTTCATAAAGTTAATATGGGTGTTACAATTTTATCTTGTCATATTCATGCAATTATTTTCATTTATTTCATTTTCACAAATAGTGCTGTGACTTGTAATTTGAATTTGAGAAAAAAATTAAAATTTGACTCATTCCTCTAATTATTTTTTGACTGCCAATAAATGTCTTACTATTTTACAAAATCATTTTTCTACGAAGACAAACAAGAAAATTTAATTTATAATACTCTGATGGGGATCACGGTCAAAATTATATAGGACTAGCGGCCCGCCACGGCTTCGCACGGGTATTTAACTAAAATTTTAAAAATTATAAATTTATATTTTTTATCACCTACATACGCCATCTATCGTATAATGGTAGAATATCGTTTTTATATTTAATGACATTTAACATAATAGTAGAGTAACTGCAGCATATTTGGAATACTAGTTTGTTTTTTGAGAATATATTCAATGAGAAACGGGATGGCTCAATAAAAAATACACTAAATTATTGTCAAATTATTAAACTTTAATAATAAGAAAAATCAAACAAAACAAAAACCAAAAACCTTATCAAAATGCCTATAAAACTAAAAAACTCCAAAAACAGGATTTGACTTTAGGTGCAGGTAATTTGGAATATAGTATTTATTCCAAATAGCTAATTAGCTAAATAGCTAAATAATCTTTTTAAATAAATTAAAAAATAGCCTTATTTGTTTAAAAAACTATCGGATAATTCTATCGGAGAGTCTTTATTATTTAAATATCGAAAAAGTGTTGACCTAGGAACATTGAACTGTTTAGCTGCCTTTAAGTGTCCCATTTCTCTTTTCTCTAATAGCGCCAAGAGCAGCGGCCACTTCTACCTTTTCTCACCTCTTTCTCTTTTTATATTTGTGAAATGTTGTCGTTTTCAAAAAAATAAAAAAAACCAGAATGGAACTCACTCACTTTCGGTACCTATTCCAAATTAACAACATATCATCGTAACCTAAAATTCTATGTCACATTTTTAATTCTAGAAATATTCACAGAATCATAGTAACATCGTAGACTAACAAGGTCACTTAACATTTTAAATAATTATAATAAAGATTTAAAGTATTACAGTAAATGATTATCACTGATTGCATTCTTGCCAAATAAGTTTTCAAATCAGGCGTCTCGTTCTTTTGGGGTTTGTAGCCGGAATGTCAAGATTGCATCCTGCCTTTAATACTCAATAGCTTCATGTCTCGTATGACGTTATGTTTACGACAAAAATACACAAATGGTATTTATATTGATTTAGATATCGAAGTATTCCAAGTTACCTGCAGTATCCCAAATATGCTGCAGTTCCTCTACCTATATTAATTGAAAATGATGTTTATCTAAAATATTAAAACGATTTCTATTCCTATCCGACATATTTAGTAAACTATTAAGTTTAACAAAATAATAACTCAAAAATAAGTTTTGTGAGTTTTTAAGATTCCTTAGACCAGATGGCGTTGGCGGCGTAGGTACCTATTTCTATTTTCTTAAATATTTATTTTTAAATTTAATTACAATGAAACAAAAACTAAATTATACTGTGAGTTATGTTTAATTTTTATGTATTAAAGTTATTTAAATTGGTTTTGTACTTTTTACGTGATACGTGAACACAGAAAAAAAACGATAAGAGATGTCGCTGATACAAAAAAAAACGCGCTATTAAAATTTATTCTTGATGATATATAGTGTATTAATAAAACGGAGGTTTTAACAGATTTATTATTTGTATAGATTAAGAATAGTGATACAATTCAACAAATAGGTTTTCGTCTGAAAACAGTATAATGCGTAACAAATATAATTCGGTAAATGTCCAGTAATGTAATTACATCGACAGGCTAATGTGTTGATGTCGCCCGTCACCCAAAAACGGTATAAAAATCCAAAGAAATAGGTACCATTTAGCAAAGAAAAAATACATATTATATCACGTAAAGAAACGTCAGAAGAAAAATAGACGAACAATGTGAACAAACTAAAGTCTTTTGGTAAATTGTTTGTCATTTGTCGGTCACGCGAAACACCACTCCGTCTTTGTTGTTCGATCAAACTTCCTCAGTCGTTTCACCCGTTGTTGTGAACGCTAGATAATTTCAAATTATAACTAATGCTGTTGTTGTGTGTTCATTATATAATTTCTGTGTATTTTGTTATTTTACGGTTATTTATAAACGTTTAGATTTTTAACGATAAGAAATATACATAAAATATAGGTACCTATGTCATACTGAAATATTTTATTTTATGATATAATATTTTGTACTTTCAGAATTATTTGCTACCTAAATATGATCCATTTTACCGAAGTAGCGCCATGCTGCTTGCAGCTGAATACGCCGGCGCGCCCGGGGAAGTACTTCCCTCTCACTTAACACCGACCTGAAATGACGGCACTGTCGTCGTGTTTCGTTCGGTTTGTGAGAGATCCGGTGGCCCATCCCTTCCCTTACCTAGCCCATCCCTTCCCTTCCCTCCACATATCCGGTGGAACATCCCTCCCCTCCCTAAAGGCTGGTAACGCACCCGCAAATCCTATGATGTAGCGGGTGTCTATGGATGTTGTTTTTACTAACCACCAGGTGAATCGACTGTCCGTTTGCCCCCTCTAATATAAAAAAAAATATCTATAATTAGAGTAATATTGTTAGCACATTAGGACACCAATGACAATTGGTTCTTTCTCCACTTCAACTCCGTTATTTGTATTATAACATATAAGCATTTTTTAATGTATGTAATAGAAATTTTAACATAAACAAGACAGCGATATCGGGCAAGAATATTCAGTGTTTATCGTGACAAACAACAATAATTACCATTTGAAATATATTGTTTATTACAAACAAAAAACTACATTGCCTACATTCGAGCTACGATTTGGGAAATCATAAATTTCATGGCATGATATTTAAGCATCACATAAGACTGAAAATAATAACCTACATCTTAAAGCAATTTCTATTGGAAATAAAAGTAACCAAACTTCAATGTTTGTTAAAGAATAATTTACCTTTAAATTGTTATTTTATTTTCATAATATTTGTGAGTGTGTGGGAGGTAACAATGACGGGAACCTGGGGAATGTAGACGGATTCTCTCACTGCCTGTACAAGATGCAGCTACAGTTCTTCATTTCACCCCAAATTTCTATGAGATTGTTGATTGATACCGATCGTACCTACTAAATACGAGCTAGCTCTTTAAGTAATTATCATTAGATTTTTTTTTGTTTTTTTTTTCCGTAAAAACAATATTTAATGTGATATGTGGTAAAAATTCAAATTAGAAAATAAACAGTAAACAAAATTGACGTCGAAAAAGTGTGACTCATCTAAATATCCTACTGTGGGAGGAAGGCCTCTTCTTATAATGAAAAAAAAAAATTTCGTTGTGAACGCATAAACAATCACATGATGTTTTATTCAACAATTTATGTTACATATTCAGAGAATCATCGTGGTTACTGCATCTGTATAAATATACTACGCAAATAAATCAATAGTAAGTACATTAAATAAAAATAGAATCACAACTGGTCGACATCTATACAATAGAGATATTTGAGGAAAAATAATATTTGACATAATTACGATTGCAAAAGTAACATAAATATTTTTTAAACATACTGTCCATCAGTACGTTACTTTTCTTTTGCATGATACAAAAACAAAATGAAATTAAGTGTAGTATTGTAGTAACTCTGGCAAATTTATATAAAATTTGTTGTATATTTTGTTTCAATCAACCGTACAGAAGTGGAGTTATCAACGTAATAATAAAGATTCATAATTCTAAATTTTGAGCGTTATTAAGTAAGGAATAGTCGAGGAACATCTTGTATCAAATAAGCAGTTATGGTACTTTAAAAACTAACAAATCTTACGAGATGGCTTAACATAAATAAAATCGATGTAAAGTTCAAATCGTATGCAAGGTGCACTTTTATCACTATTTTTTTATATTTATACGTTTTTCACTTTCGATACTTTAAAACGTTGTATTTATTTTGTGGGTATTTTTAAAAGTATTTCATACTAATTATTTGATTAATCTCATTGTTTTGTTTTAAAGCTATCTCTTTTTAATTAGTTTTTTCAAAATTATTTCTAGTTACCTACTCACGTGCGTAACTAATTTAATATTATTTGAATTTATATAATTTATTTAAAAGTTTGAGCTCTTTATCATAAATTATATATTTATCCTTAATAATTCTAGCCGAACTGTAAACAGATTGGTTGACCGAGGTATACAGCTCTCCGTAAAACTTCTCGACGTCCCTCAATATAATTATCAGCTCTGGTTAACGTTAAATGTTTATAAAATAATTATTATATATTATATAATAATTATTTATATTTAAAATATTAATATTTTAATAAGTAATTATATAATTTGAAATTTTCAATAAATACTTATATTCTTATATAGCTACAACTGTAAATTTACAAAATATTACTTAATTTTATATACACCATTATAGTTTAACACATTTATCGTAGACAGCACAGCATTCGTTGTCGAAACCGCAGCTATGCTAAAATACGCATTCACTGTAATAGAAGTAAGCTTTTAAAATTGCAATGAGTTTATAGACCGTAATAAAAGCTTAACCCATATTTTTAAAGAGTTGTTGTACCAATTAAAAAAAAAAAATGTGACAACGTGAAATCCAACATAACACTCTTTGAATATTTCTGATTTTAAACCGAATTTAAAGAAAGTTATATTTTATTTACATTATTGGCTAGTAATTAAAAAAAAAAGTAAATGCTGTCATATGGTGGTTTATATTTACTACATTGTTTGTCAATGGCATCAATGTCTTCCAAAACAAGCGATAGATTCGACCCAATAGTCAGAATTAGTGCAGCCTCCTTTAAGCCCCGAATCATCTCTTACAAATTATTCTTTAGAGCGCCCATTTTTCCGTCTCGACCCGAAAACTACTCCTACTAAATAAATAGAAGGTTGTACTAGTTGTTAGAATTATCCAATTGATATAAGTCTGTAAATCTCCAATAAAAAGCATTTTGGCAAGTCAATGTTTCATAAAACCTTCAGAGAACCAGAATTAAGCCATTATAGAATTCTACTATCTCCCATTATATGGTTTTCTTACGAGATAGCGATACTAACACGCTGTAATTATATTTATCTTGACAAAGAAAACTAGACTGAAGGATAACTAACTTAGATCAGGTCAGCCATGGCTTCAAGTCCAGTATGATATGATAATATAGGATTTTCCAGCATTTAATGAGATATAGGACAATTATGCAAGTTTTTATACTCTCTTTTGTTTTAAGTTCTACATATTGCACAACACACACTTCATCAAATTTAAAAAATTTGATTAAGAGATACTGGTTCCCGCAGAAATAAAAATAAATAAATAAACTTCATCATTAACCAATTGATAATTTTGCGCTAACTATTTAAAAAAACTATAGAAAGAAAAACAAAACTCATTAACAAAATCCTTGGAAAATCAAATAAACACTAACACGATTAAAGGCACGGCCCATTGTTTAATTTACAACGATAAAATTATTTATACATACTATATACTTAGATTAAAAAAAAATGTAGTAGGTACAGTAAAATAAATTTTCTACATAATCAAACAAAGCGACATCAATTTTTTTTAATATGTTATTTCAAGCGACGATAATTATTTATATAACCACTTCAGCCTAAAATAAATGTTGTGGACAGCGTAGTGATGTACTTTATAAGTGGATCTGCTATTGGCATCAACAGTTTGACACCACCGATAGATATAGATAGCGGTAGAGTACTTTCTCTCTCGAAATTTATTACAGATCTAATGGACCAAACCTTTTCTTTTGGTGGTATTTTTGGGTGAAGTTCATTACTTCGTTATTTGTCACATTTATTTTAGACGATTTATCGATATTGCACAAATGACCAGCTTAGGTTTAGAGATAAATTTTTCAAAACATAAATTTTTTATACCTAACTTTATTTCTCTTCCTAGAACGGAACTCTTTGCAAAACAATTGGACTTCTTAGCTCGGGGAATTTAATTTTTCAGAGAGGAATTGTTTTTAAAGACCACCTATTATATTACAAACGCTTTTATTAACACAACACAACACAATTTTCAATTTTAACCATCTTTTAGAACGTGTCTATCTTATAAATTTACACATAGCCTTTTTTTTGCCAGGTACTGTGCATAAAACTTTTATTTATGAATACAATAAGATTCCTGAAGTTGTACTGTACTGTATTAAATTTTTTTTAACAATCCACTGCCTGTAAGCAATCCACTCAGCATCATCAGCATCTTCTCCATATAGAAGAAGGAAGAAAGTTAGAGTTGATGTGAAAAGAAAGTGAAGACTTGAAGTTAAAAAGATGTTTTGGGTACTTGATAATTCGCTTGTTAAGAATCATGAATATATTTTGACACTTTCAGGCAAACAATGTTGAAAATATCAAGCGGCCTAAATATTAAACATCGAAACAAGTATTATAATATCTGTTTTCTGTCTTGCTCAAGAAATTTGTATTATAACTGGAACGCTCATTTAATAAAATTGCACATGCACCTTGAAATAACTGATATAAGGTTGACATATTTTGTTTCCAACATATAAAGTGAAGAAATCATTTCGAGCATTTCCTTGACTACTGGTATTTTGTCTCTTTTTATACGAGTTGCCTTGAGTCCATGGTAGAAAGAGATGCAACCTCTCTTGTAAGAACGTTTTTTGCACGTGCGCATTCCAGATTGCATATAAATTCCTTGGTCTTGCTGAAGCTACAGATGAGAGGTAAGGCTTGCAATAAGAAAAAAATACCACAAGTGTTTTTGGTAGTCGTGAAATCAATGACCTCTTACATCTCGTTCAGTTGGTGTTAATTTTTTTTTTTATATTATTATTTACCTGTAATAGTTACCTGTAAATATTAAAAAATAGCATATGAATTTAGTCGATATTTTTATTTTTATCTAATTAATTCTTTTATAATAAATTTCTATAAATTAATTTAATCAGTTATTTTAAATTTTAAGTACCTATATGTAAATATTATTATAGTGTCCCCTTACTAATCCACTATGATATTCCTGTCGGATACATAATATGCATGAATAATTGAATAGATCAATCACTCCTTGTAAAGTGAATATCCTTATCCCAAAAAAATATGCAAAATATGAATATGGGTGTAAACCTATATTAGATTACATACTACTTACTCGTAAATACGTATAAAGTACTCGCTAACGAAGTCCCACTTATAGTTCTCTTCATATTGCACAAGCATACAAATTTGTAACATGTTACCGTGTTTCTCGTGATGAACTACTTCAACTAAACGTTTGCATTCAAAGTTAAGCGAAACGTTACTCGAAGCTCATTCAAGTTTCACTGAACAAACGTTTCGCGGCACCAAACTGATTATGTCCAACTAACAGTGCTCTTTTTCAACCTCAATTAAAAGTTTGACATATCACAAATAACCTGTTATTTCGTGGATGTAGGTTAGATTTGTTTTAGATTGGATTTTAACGTTAACATTTACAAAACGAATATGTAGGATAATTTCTAACATTTTTTTAACGTTTTAACTTTGTAAAATTTGTAATAAATTGAGCTAAACTGAATAAGCCTGTAAACGTCCCACTGCTCCTTTTTTATCGCTGGGAAATGCATTTACGCATCCCACCGCGGAGACCGCCGGGTATGTGGGACTCGCTGACACGCTAAGCGTGCCAGAATACCCGCTAAAACTAAGCGTGCCCTTATCATTGTAATGGGGCGCCACGGGATCGCTCGCGCATACAACCGTTACACCCCGACGGTTGGCCCGCCTATGCAGGTCACCTTCGCCTGTAGAGCGCTCGCGGGCACCTTGAGCGCTCTATTCCTCTGATGGCGAGTGGGAGGATTATAGGTGCCACTCCCACTCTAGTGCGGAGGGTGAAGGAGCGCGTAGCGCCGTCTCCTTCTTTCCGGTCTTCTTCTGCAAAGCGGGTCAGCGTTAACGTCTGCTTCACGCTCCCGCTCCGCAGCCACCTTCAAAGCCATGACCTTCTCGGAAAAAGGAGGCCAATCCAAACGTCCCCACGTCAAAATCCAAAAGTCCCAATTCTGAGCAAAGGCCTCTTCTTCCTACTGGAGAAGAGTTGGAGTTTAATCTACCACACTGTTCTACTGTGACTTTGTCAATAATTTCCTGACCATGATTAACGATCCTGATTTGATGTTTATGATAACAAAATAAAATATCTAATAAAATCCTTAATTAATATAAGAACTCATCACACATCAATTCCTGAGAGTGTTAACAATAATATAGAACACAGAAAAGACAAAAAAAAAATATCGCTTATTCCCAAGTTCTTACGTTCCTCTTAACTAATCTAAGTAATATTCTATAACTCAAAAGGTGAAAACGTATTTATTCATCACATCGTTGCCGATGACCCTGCAAGTAACTTTAAAACCAATCAGAAACCTTAGGAGATATGTTAATAGAACGTAAAATACCGTATAGTATATCAAATTTTATAGTACCGAAAGCGTTTCTAAATTCAATTTAAGTCAGTTCTGTAACCTGTTGATTATCCATATTTGATCGTATATCATCAGTTATTTTGACTTAATTTATCGAAATTTCTATAAATGTCATACTACGTTGTATTTAAATCAAATAAATTTATTTTCTTTTGGAATATTAAATGATAAGTCAAAATGCAGAGACGAAAGTATATATTATACATAGTATACACAAAAATCAAGAATATTTGTGATATTGATTTATTCAAAGTCTGTAGGCTACGGGAGCCCTTAACGCTGTAAATGTGATGGTAGTCATATAAATATGTAAATATGTAAATAAAAATATGTTTAACACACACACAAGGTCGTCTGTTCCTAAGGTAGGCGGCAACTTAATGCCTGTGTTTTAGGTAACAGCCGACTGATATATTTTTTTTTTTTTTTAAATAAATATACATATAAATATACATATAAATAATACATATAAATAATACATATAAATAAACATATATTACACCCAGACTCGGGGCGGGAATCGAACCCACAATCCTTGGAGCAGAAAACAGGGTCACTGCAAACTGCGCCAGCGGGTTAGTCTGCGCCAGCGGATTAGTCTGGGCCAGCGGGTTAGTCATATTATATTATAAAACTACTTTTATCTAATAAGACTTGCGTAAGCATTTATATTATTTTTTTATTCGAATTTTATACACTAGACAATGATTATATAATGCAAAGTCCAATGTCGCGATTTTGGATTCGGGCTATCATTGTGAGGAAATCTTTATGTCAAAAGACATTCCGAGACAATGCATCCATTAACTGAGAGCAAAGCGTGATGGATAACGTTTCAATACAGAGAGACTTTAAGAGATGCCTTTGACTAAGCTACAGCATCATATCATAATAAACGTACTCGTATGTATATATACAAATATTCTTTATTTCACATTAAAAAATACAGTAATTAAATTACAATTTTTGTGACCAAAGACGGACTTATCTCTAAAAGAGATCTAACCTGAGGTAGTGAGTAAATGTGTCATAAAGCAGGCTAAAAAACGTGCTGTAGTATTATTACAAATAATAAACAAATACTCAAAGATTATTACCTAATTAAATATTATATATAAAATTCCATACAATACATATAATAATGTATATACATTACATAATTATGTATATACAAAAATACATATCTATTCATCTAAATGCATATCATCATCATCATCATATCAGCCATTGAATGTCGAATACTAAACGTAGGCCTCCCACATCGACCTCCAGATCGACCGGTTCAAAACAGCCTCAATCCAACGACTTCGGGCGACTTTCCTTGAGTCGTCTGACGCGTCAACAACTTTGAGAGTAGAACTTCCAACCAATATCAGGGTGGGCACGACATAGGCATTCGAGATTGTCTTGTCCATGTTCATTTTCAGGCAAAGTCGGTCTAACCGATATATTACCGAGCTACTAACTTATTTTACAAGCACTGCAATACTTCGATAAGCCAGTAGTCAATGTGGTATCGCTGGTGAGATTGCAGAACCGTCCAAGTTTCGATCGGATCGAAAGTTTTCTCAAAGTTCGCAAATGCAAAGCACAATGGCCAATTATACTCCTCGGTCTTTTGTATAATCTGCCGCATCGTATGTATGTGATCTGTTGTACTATTGCGGAAACCAGCTTGTTCGGTTATGACAGTTTCGGGATAATTTTAGTGAGGTTTTGTTTCAGTTTCTTTTTAAAACTGTTAACTGAGGGACTAAGTTGGGTGTCATTAGAAAGTTTGTTCTAAAGTAGTGCATCAAAATATCGCAAAAGGAACTTTGTGTTGCTCTTAGGTTTTTTTTTTTTACTATTCATCCACAGGCTTTATTTGCCCATACCTTTTTTTACTAACATTTTTAGATTATTATTTTCGTAATTGCTGCACTATTATCGTTAATGCGTACTTATTTAGACAACGTTGCTCTTGGGTTTGTCGAGCATTGTAGTGATGCAAGGCCGCCTGGAACGTGAGAAAGTAGGAACAGCTTGGAAAAACGTGATCGGAGACATGAAGGAGAGTTAGGGTCATTAAGTACATTGAAAAGAAACGAAAGGATGTTTAAATCACGGCGATGGCGGATTAAAGTTATTTAAGTTGAGCATGAAAGTTTGAAATATTTACGCAAGCCATTATTAAAAGTTACTAAACAATATATTTTTATACTTCGTTGTTTAATGTAATTTACTAGGTAGTTCTTGTATCCTACAAGGTAACGTGGTGTATTTAAGAGAATTAGTTTTTTTTTTTCACAATAAATAGTACCGTTTTTTATTTATCCCCGCATTCACTCTTCACTCGGTCATGCCCTCCGTTCAAGCCTCATTATTTTTTCTTGCGAGGTAAAGATCGCTCTCTTGAACTCATCTTCAACACGCACTATTCAATTCGTCTCATCGTTGTAAAGTTTTCCAAAAAATAAAATGCCAAACCGCAAAAATGTTGATAATAATGAATTTATTATAAACAAAAAAAAAAAGAAAAAAAAATTGGAAAAAAAGTAAAAGATGCCACAAACGGCGTCAATTTATTCAATCTAATTCGTCTGACGTTAATACAGGTAAGCGAAGTAGGTACGTATTTTTCATTTTCTGCAATAATACATTAAATTACAGAATTGCCGAAAATCATAACTGTAACTTTTACTTTCCTGAGTTTAGCTGAGAGTTAAACGAAGGAATGATAAGATTATATGACAATAACTGTAGATTTAAGAGCTTTAAAATGTTGATCACTTGTTTCTTTCTGGCAGACAACCTGATAAAGCTGTCACGTCTCAGATTCATCTCAGGTCACTGCATTAAACAGACTATCTAAGAATCTGATATAGACGTTAGCGCTTAGTACTCACAGTACACGGTATGCCGGTCGGGTCTTTCAATATATTTCATTTGTAAAACGGGCAGGCTGTATCACTGATACCAGTCACCTTCGGGCGGCAGGATGCCTAAACGCATTTCCCAGCGGTAAAAAAAGGCTGGACCACTGATTCTCAAATTTTCACGAAGACTTATCAACGACCGGTAAACGAACATTACAGTTTTGTAAGAAAATTCAGATAATGATATATGATGTATATATATATATATATATCAATATGTGACAAAATATTATAATGAAATAAAACCAAAATCGATTAAGTAACTAGATTTTTTAATTAAAAGTCTAAATCGGATTTTATCGCGTTTATTTGTTTTAAAACTTTACAGTTTAACGATTTTTAATTAAATTAAATTATTTCCCGACGTTTCGGACCCTTTACAGCGTCCATGATCTCGGGGGACTGAGGTGGTGGGTGTCCGAATAATGAATCAATTGTTACATACCCCGCTTTTTATACAATTATAAATTATCACTTTTTACCGTTCCTATTCATGCAGAATGAGCTTATTGTGTCTGGAAGTCGTGCTGTGTTCTTATTTTCCTTGGGTTCAATTAATTTTAGTACTGGCTCCCAAGCTGGTGGTACGTTCCAACCATCCTCTCTATTGAAATTAGGATGTTTTTTGATTTCAATAGCCTCGCGAATCATCCTTGGTAGGAATCGGTGTTCTTTAGCGAGAATTTGTGGCTTATCAAATCTGATATAGTGGTTGGTACCTTGTTGAGTATGTTGATACACAGCAGACTTTGTCGACCGGTGGTGTTTCATGTCAGCTATGTGTTCTTTGACGCGTGTCTCTATACTCCGCTTAGTTTGCCCTATATATGAGAGACCACATTCACAGTCTAATTTGTAGACCCCTGCATCTTGTAAAGGTATTTGACACTTGACAGATGGTAATAATTGACTTATCTTCGTTGGCGGCTTGTAGTAAGTTTTTATTGAAGCTCGCTTCAAGATGTAGCCAATCTTGTCAGTGACTCCTTTGACATATGGTAGTACGGCAGGCTGGCGCTCCACTGTGGCTGTCTTCTTTCTCCGGGATCTGTGACGCTGACGCGGTGCTCGGAGGTTGTTGTCCCGCAGTACCTGCTTGACGTGCTGTAGCTCTGCGTCCAGGTGTTTCTCGTCACAGATCCCGCGAGCTCTCTGAAACAGAGACAAACCAACGGCAGAGAGTTGTCTAGGATGATGGTGAGAAGCACCGTTTAAATACCTGTTTGTGTGGGTGGATTTTCTATACACAGAATGGCTTAAACTATGATCAAGATTCCTAATTATAAGTACATCTAGGAAAGCTAGTGTGTTTTTTGCCTCTAACTCCATGGTAAATTGAATATTGTTATTTATGGAGTTAAGGTGTTCTAGGAATATGCAAGTACTGTCTGTTGGTAATATGGTGAAAGTGTCATCTACATACCTCTTGTAAAATCTAGGAGAGATAGGTGCTGTCCTTAGGGCTCGATCCTCGAAGTCCTCCATGTAGATGTCAGCCACTATGGGGGATACTGGAGAGCCCATAGCCACGCCATCCACCTGTATGTAGTATTTGTGGTTCCACAACAGGTAGCCAGTTGTAAGGCAGTGCTTGAGTATTATTGCATATTCTTCTGGCATGTCGTTCTCCACTAGTCTCCTTCGTACAATTTCAATGCAGTCTTGTACCGGTAAGCATGTGAATAAAGACTGTACATCGAAACTCACCATTGTTTCATTCTGAGCGAGTTGCAGGTCTTTAATCTCACTCACAAATTGGTAGGAATCCTTCACATATGCTGTTGTGTTGCCTCTGAGTGGTACATAGCTGACATGAAACACCAACGGTCGACAAAGTCTGCTGTGTATAAACATACTCAACAAGGTACCAACCACTATATCAGATTTGATAAGCCACAAATTCTCGCTAAAGAACACCGATTCCTACCAAGGATGATTCGCGAGGCTATTGAAATCAAAAAACATCCTAATTTCAATAGAGAGGATGGTTGGAACGAACCACCAGCTTTGGAGCCAGTACTAAAATTAATTGAACCCAAGGAAAGCTCATTCTGCATGAATAGGAACGGTAAAAATTGATAATTTATAATTGTATAAAAAGCGGGGTATGTAACAATTGATTCATTATTCGGACACCCACCACCTCAGTCCCCCGAGATCATGGACGCTGTAAAGGGTCCGAAACGTCGGGAAATAATTTAATTTAATTAAAAATCGTTAAACTGTAAAGTTTTAAAACAAATAAACGCGATAAAATCCGATTTAGATTTTTAATTAAATGAGTAATATTCGCGTAAATATAAGAGAACAGTAGATTTTCATTGGTTTATGTAGCAAAACTATAAATATCTTTGAACATTTACCTAGTAAATTATATCTTCGAATGAAACAACTCGTGTAATAATGATCAAACTTCACTTGAGAAGTTCGTTTGATCGTTTATTATATACGGTATAATATTGATTATATGTTTAATATACAATACAAATATTATTACAATATTATACAGGCATGATAAGTTATTACTCAGAATTTAATTATTTTGTTTCATTTAACCCAATTGAAATAATTTCCCTTAATGAGAAAATGTGTCATTTGTTATTGGTAAAATAATAATTATATTGATTCATGTTCCATCTAAATAACAAATAACGTTTCTCTGATCTATTGTTGGATAAAGTCTTTTTGATATGTTTTAGTTGATTTTGGATACCGATGAGTTTCTCTTCTTGTGTTGTGATTAACACTGGTGATTAGTCGATCTAGTTGTGCTCTATGTGCATTGTTCTGCGTAACAAAGCATTATTACTACCTGTATTCTCTTATAATGTAACTCTTTTCGTCAACAGATGCTTGTCTATCCTTTGCTAACAAACTTGATTGTTACCTAAAAATGTAATGAATTCCTTAATGTAATTAGGTCAAATTTGGTTGACCATTTGATGATTAGAGATGCTTGATTAATCAATTAAACGTTACGTTTGCGGTTCAATGAAGAACCCTGTGATGTATTATATATAATGGATCAGGACTAACGTTACATCGTGACAATATAAGATCTATTCCATCATATAAAAATGAAATATTATTATATTAATGCGTCTCGCAAAAATAATTATTATTTATTATTCATGTCATAGATGAATGTACAGTGTACATATAAATATTAAATGTGTAGGTGATATATAATACATATATTCATATGATTGTACCATAGAAATATTAATTTCAAATATCTTTGGATTCTACTAATAATCGTACTCGTAAATTTATCGATTTGATTTTAAAATAAAGTTAATAAAACTAAAAAATACTCATTAATAGAAAATCAAACTAAAAATTATAAAATATTTTTCATAAAATTTAAATTAAGAATAGTGTAATTAAAAAAAAAATATTTATTTTATATATAATATGACCATAACAGCGGATGAATATTATATGTTACTTGTACTCATATAGCGCGTAAAACTGTAACACTTCGTATTATGCGCTACGTATGTAGCGTGCGAAGACTTGCGCGTGTAGCAATACCGTGAGCGACTGTAACATTTCATGAATAGGATGCGATACATTTATAGCACGTGATGTCGTGCGCACGTAGCAACATCGTGAGGAACTGTTATAGTGTATGAATAAAATGCGCTACATCTACAGCACGTGAAGTTATGCACGTGTAACAGTATCCTGACGAACCGTAACAGCCTGTGTACGAAGAAAATTATACACAACGGGTGCCTCTCCATCAATTGTTACGCGCTCTCGCTTGCGCAACGTGACAATGAGTGACAGTGAGTTTTCGTGAGTGCAGCCGGCTTAATCGATTTACAAGACGTAATCACGTCAAAAAATTAAAAGTAATGAAATTTTTGTTTTACGGTATTCCGAAAAATATTTATGCTTTACCTTATTTATTTATTTATTTACTCTTTATTGTACACATACAAGTAACAAACAGTTTAAGTATAAAATAAAAGACTTATGTACAAAAGGCGGTCTTATCGCTAAGCAGCGATCTCTTCCAGACAACCAACGTCAAGGAGTTAAAGTGATAAAAAGCGGTGAAGGTGTACAGAGTAAACAAAAACCACAGTAAAAAAAAACTATACATAAACAACTAATCAATGCAAATCACTATAATATAAAACAACTTATTACATAAATAGTATACGTACACTACATATATAAATACGTAACAATAATAAATACAATTACATATATAACTTAGCATAATACATATATACATACATATATATACATACATACATACATACATATACATATAACAACGGTACATATAAACAAATATACATATATACATAAATTCAATAGTTAGCGATGCGGACGACTAAAGTCTCAAAGATGTAAATAGTACTGTTTGATCCCTTTTTTAAAGGATGCCAGTGACGGTGCACGTCTAATGGACAACGGTAAGGTATTCCATAAGCGTGCAGCTTCAATACAGAAGGACTTGCTGTAAAAAGAAGAAGAGTGACTTCGAATTTTCAGAATCAGATTTTCTCTAGAACGAAGTGTTCTATTATGTGAGTCACAGAGAAACTCAAAGTGTTCTTTTAAATAGAATGGTAGAACAGGATTAAATAAAACAGAATAAAGAAGCGATAGTATATGAGTATTCCTGCGCAGACGTATAGGAAGCCACTTGAGCTTGTTACGAAATTCAGAGATATGGTCATACTTGCGAAGTCCAAATATGAACCGAAAACAGGAATTTTGAAGACGCTCAAGTTTATTCAGTTGGTCCTCCCTTAGGTCCAGGTAACAAATGTCAGCGTAATCAAGTAAAGGAAGAAGAAGGGATTGGGCAAGAGCAATTTTAGTGGGAATGGGAAGAAAATTTCGCAACTTCCTTAAAGAACCCATGGTAGAAAAAAATTTTTTGCTAACTTCGCATATTTGTGAATCCCACGACATAAATTTGTCAAATATGATACCCAAATTTTTTACTTTATCACTGTAAGGAATAGGAACACCGTCAAAAGTTACTTGTATTAAATTCGACTCATCAATACGCGAAATAAGATGTTGACTTCCGATAATTATAGTCTGAGATTTAGAGGGATTTACTTTCAGACCATAACACTTGCTCCAATTGTTAATACGTTCGAGTTCCTGATTTAAGGCGTATATCGTGTTTGGTAGTTCAGTTAAACTTGTATGCAAGTAAATTTGGAGATCGTCAGCATACAGGTGGTAGGGAGAAGAGATATGATGACTAATAGTATTAATGAAGATTGAAAAAAGAAGTGGAGACATCACGCCACCTTGCGGCACACCGGCATTAATCTTAGACCAATCGGAATAGGCGTCATTAAGTCGTATACGTTGCCGGCGACCATGCAAGTAAGAATGAAACCAGTCAATCACAATAGGAGATATGTTAAGAGAACTCAATATGGCCAGCAAAATATCGAAATCTACACTATTAAATGCGTTAGTAAAGTCAAGTAATGTCAAGATAGTAAGCTCCCGATTATCTTTGGCCATACGTATATCATCAGTGATTTTAACTAATGCAGTAGTCGTACTATGACCTGAGCGAAAACCGGATTGAAATGGGCTTAAGAGGTTGTATCTACAGAGAAAAAGGTTTAATTGGTTATAGGTAAGACGCTCGAGAACTTTAGATAGGAATGGGAGGATAGATATTGGGCGTAAATCAGAGAAGGAAATAGAATTAGGTTTTTTTGGCAATGGGATAATTATAGCATCTTTCCAGCAAGATGGAAATGTACCGCTTCGAATAGAAAAATTTAAAATATGTGTTATGATGGGAACTAAATAATCTATGATTGGAATTATTATGTTACGACTAATGCAATCTGAACCAACACTATTGGATGATATAGCCAGAATATTTCTCTTAACATCACTATAAGTGAATTGTCTAAATTGAAATAAAGGAGTATCAGGAGTTGGAGAATCTGAAATTTGAGAAATTGTGTTTAATTTTATTTGGTTATCAAATATAACAGAAGATGAGAAATGCTGATTAAGCAAATTTAAATTTAAATTTTGAGAATGAATGTCTTGTTTTGGTTTCCCAACTCCAAGTGATTTGAGGAAGTTCCAAACTCGAGCAGAGTTATTTTCCTCAATAACAGATGTATAGATATAGCGTCGATGTTCATCCCTACATAGCCTGTTACAACGATTCCGAATCTTCCTGTACTTCTCACGATTTGATAAACTAGGATCGAGTCTAAATTTAGCTTTGGCGTTGTTCTTTTTTTTTTGTAAGCATTTAATTTCCTCAGTTAGCCAAGGAGCTGGTAGATGTTTCATTCGCACCGGTCGAATTGGAGCATGTTTGTCATAAAGTTGAATTAGTAAGGAATTAAAAGTGCTTAACTGCTCATCAATTGACATTGAATTAAATACTCCTGACCAGTCAAGATTTGAAACATCTTCACGCAATTTTTCAACGTTCATTCCACCAAAATTGCGCTGCGGAATAATTCTAGGCTTAGCTTTAGGAGGATTTAATTTGTAAGACAAGAAAAGAAGATCATGATAGGAGAAAGCAGTAGCAACACATTGACCATATTTTTCGACATGGTCAACAGAGGAAACAAGGATTAAATCAAGAAGGGAAGGTAAACAATTAGGAAATGTATGAGTCGCAGATAAGGGTAATATATGCATATTAGCTGCTTGAACTATAGAAGTAAAACGTTTGGCTCGAGAGTCTTTTTTGAGAAGGCATGTATTAAAGTCACCCATGATAATGGTGTGTGGATAAAGAGGAGTAAACTTTTCTAAAAGATTTTCGAAAGACATAATATAATCAATGGCAAGGTTCGGGTTATAGTAAACACCAAGGAGAAGTTTAGTGTGAGAAAAAAGGATTTCGACAAATAGGTGCTCTGCTCCGGGGCTATTTTGGTGTTGCGAATGATCAATAACGGTAAATGGAATATGAGATCGTAAGTAGATAGCAACGCCTCCACCAGGTCGAGCCAAACGATCATTTCGAATTAAGTGAAAACCTGGTAAACAGAAAGATGTTGAAGGAAGACATGGCTTTAGCCAGGATTCTGAGACTAAAATAGCATGTAAGTTTTTATTTTGAAAGGAGGACAACATATCGGAAAAATGAGCAGGAATACTCTGGGCATTGATGTGGATTAAGTTAAAACATTTTGGAGAATTACGAAAATGTGCGTCTAATTCATCACTGAGCGAAGGAAGACTAAAGAAACTGTCGTCACTGGTTGATTCATCCGAGGAAGAAATAGAACAAAAAGTATCACCTTGATCGCCATCGCTATGAATCATAATATAATAATATAAAATTAATAAATATAAAATAAAATATTAATATTAATACAAAATAAATATGAAAAAAATATATATAATTATATATGAATATATATAACAAACTAAACTAAAATTAAAACACTACTATGTATAAATATACCAAAATATCAAAAACAAACATTTTACTACCCACCGGCAGCATATTATGTAGTAATTTAAACTAACTTTAGATGGTACAACAATAACACAGAAAAATTAAGCTATAGAAAAAAATACATATACTCGAACCTTTTAAAGTAATATTAAACAAGTAAAAATATTAAAAGATAAATAAAAAATAAACATGTTATTAACAAAAAAAAAAAAAAAAAAAAAAAACATCAAGTACATCAAATCATAATGACTCAGTAACAATATATCAAAAAAATACTAAGGCAAAATAACTAGCATCCAAGGCCAAAACAAGTTGTCATTGGGTAAATTTGTCATTGTCGATGTCATTTGCCGCAACATTGTTCAGCTGTCAAATAAAATTAATGTTTATTGATGGGTATATTTGTTATAAATTAATTAAAAAATATAAATAATATAAGTGATGGTATAGTAAAATAAAAGTTACGGCAAAACAAATGTAAATGTAAAATACACCCGTGTTACAACAAAAGACATCGATCTAATTACCATACTGAAGAAGTAATTGATGAACTCGAAACGAATTAATTAATTATTGTTTCTTAACAACCCTCTTGGGTCTGCTGACTGGACCTGCTCTACCTTGGTTGAGATTCTGTTCTTGTGTAAGGTTCGCGGGGGAAGAGGCACCAGCTTGGATTTTACTGACAAACCCAGGAATATTATCCAGTTCAGCCCTTGACCTAATTCGATGACGAGTACCATCAGTCCCAGAGACGATAATGAAACCATCCTTAGTATATTCATTACCTTTCACTGATACTGAGAATAACAAATTCAGAAAATAATCTACAATACAAAATATTACAAAAAAATTATATAAAATGAGTGTTCAATACTGTAACAAAATATAACAAAAGTAATTCATAAATAATAATAATAAATAATGTATTATAAATTCACGCGAGACACTGCTGAATCGCGCTAGTGTTTTGTACTAACCTATGCATACAACGGCGCGAGTAACTACGACAGTCAGCCGCGAAATTCCGCTGTTTGATTCTACGGAATCAATATATAGATCTCCATACAAAATTAATTTGCTTTTGGTTTTTAATAAATCAAAGTCATTTCACCTGGCAACGGCGTATTTATTTTGTAAGAAAGTAGTGCAGGTGTGGTTTTAAATATTTATCCAGGCTATGTTTCAAGTCTGGGCCAATGCTCAAATAGTCTCAAGACACCATTAACTATTAGTCTTAACATAACACTTATTTTCAGTCTAGGCACAATACTCTTATTGAGTACTGGCATAATATACTCCACAGTCTTGCCACAGTATTAATATGTAATCTTTGCCTAATACTAAGACTCGGTATGGACTCAATACTAGTACTCAGTCTTTGCACAATACTAATATTCAGTACTGGCACAATACTACGAGTATTCCTCAGGCGAGAAACAGTATGAATAAATAAATAAATAAATATGCTTAACACACACACACGGTCGTCTGTTCCTAAGATAGGCAACTTAATGCCTGTGTTTTAGGTAACAGCCGACTGATATACATTTTTTTTTAAATAAATATACATATAAATAATACATATATAAATAAACATATTACACCCAGACTCGAGGCGGGAATCGAACCCACAACCCTTGGAGCAGAAAACAGGGTCACTGCAAACTGCGCCAACGGGTCAGTCAAAAGAATATGCAATCTTGGCTTAATACTAAGACTCAGTCTTGGCACAATACTTATTCTGTCTAAGAATTTAACTCAACATCAGGGCTACCCCCAGTTAACGGATTATCCATTATTAACGACAAACCCTGTATATGTATTAAAAGAGTGTACAATAGTGCGTGAGTAGCAATATCGTGAGTACAAGTGTATGAACTTGACGTACCTATTTTGATCATTGCTTACGAAAACGATAAGAATTTAACAACTTGTGCTTATCGTATGTTTTTGCCATTGTGAGCCATTGGTTTAACGGTTATTAATGCAATACCCTTTTAATTTTTGTTTATATATACTCACTAGCTTCCTTCCCCAGGCTTCAAACTATCCGTAATAAATTTCATCACAAGTAGCTCAGCAGATTAGCCATGTAAAATACATTTACACAAATAAACAAACGGACAGATAGACAGAAGTTACTTTCGTTTTTATACTCTCAGCTAAGGAGTTGTATGCATAATTATTAAATTTATTGAAGAGCTACTTAATATAACGGTTTCACTTGTCGTACGGTAGCAGCAAAACACATAGGTAATTTATGGATATGTTTTCAGTTTGGCAGTTACATACTGACAGCGCGAGACGCAACGCGACATCTTTTGATTTGATTTTACATTATCTCCTAAATTATGGGTCCAAATTAAAATGCTATAAAAGACAAAGTTTATCTTCATAAAACCTTGTTGATGAAGTATTTTTCATTCGTATTCATTCATATTCCTGGCTAATAATAATACAATAAAATCAACTTTTCATTTTTTGTGATCATTATTTCGTTGCGGAGTTATTTTAACACTTTTTTTAATGATATATGGGGCAAACGGGCAGTCGGAGCCTTTTGGTGACTACCGACGCCCATGAACATCCGCATAAGAGAATGCGTTGCCCTCTTTTTCCCCCAACTCCCCCGATAGGCCACCAGATACTCACAAACCACACGAAATGTGACAGCATAGCTGTCACTTTACGCTGGTATCATATGAGCGAGAGGTATTACCCCGTGCACCCCACCACTGTCGTGCCGGCCCAATACGGCTGCAAATCAGCATGCCACTACCTCTCACAACACTATGATATCTTCTAAAATGTTCATTAAAATCAAATAATGTCAAGAGTAATTTTGTTAAAAAGTTAGTCTCTAAGCGCCCATTCAACATTGCAGCAGAAGTCTCAGCTTTTTTTGTTTTACAGCAGAATGAATACGAAGGCACATAAGCGCGCGCGCCACTTTAATTATTATAATAATCCATCATAATTAGTGTTTTAATCATTTTCAATAATTCGTGTTTCGGAGCCCGGGTAATAAATTTCATAGAAATCGGAATTTTTTTTAAATATTATCCAATAAAACTATGAACCCCTTTTTTACTACCCCTGGTGATGTTTTTTAAGGAACCGGAAAATACTTGTTCTGTTATTTATATTTATGAGCTCGGATAATAAATTCCATGGAAATTGGAGCAGATTTTAAATATTTTCCATAGAAACTTTCAACCCCTATTTTGCACCCTTAGGGGCTGCATTTCAATAAACCATAGAACATGTATTCAATAAAATGTTTTAAATAGTATGTTTGAATCTCAAGTTTTATCAAAATCGTTGCTAATTTAAAGGTTTTACCATACAAACTTGCAATTCCTATTTCATCCCTTTAGAGTTAATTTTTTAATCCCTTCTTAGTGTGTGTCCTCATTTTTAATTAAAACAACTAAACAAATTTTACGTTTCTACCATTAGCGGTTACGGCTGTGCGTGCGTCTATATGTTAGTGGGAACTTCTCCTTTTATATAAAGATACAGGATATATTTTTGGTCTATAAAATTATACCGTAACGAGAAAAAAAATATATTTTAGACGATTTTTGAAATTTAAAAAATTGGAGCGACCTCTCAAAAAAAATTTTAGATGTCCTTTGAAGAGACTCACAGAGTGAAAAAAAAATAGTCAGTTTTTTTCCGCCACATTAATCTATATATATATAGATTAATCAACATGGGTGTGGTAGTTTCTCTTAAGTTGAAAAAAAAAGGATAAGTTACTTACTTCGAGGTTTACTTTTTCAACTTTATTTAAAAAATCCTAAGGTAGAGATTGCTTAAATAATTTTTTATAATGTGAAGTATGCCTTGCCTAATTAAAGACTTTTCGTAAGAACATGAGCATTTTTGTTTTCCACATCAGATAAGACGATAACGTCCGCTGTTATCGATAACATTATACTCGTAATATAATAAAATATAATTCTGATCGCTTCCAGTAACTACTGAAATATTAAACAACTTTATTAGGTTTACCTAATAATAATAAAATGTTTCAAGATAAAGCGATAATTTTAATAAAATTAAAAAAAATAAAGAATTTTTTATTACGCAATCATAATATGAATTATGATTTTTGACGCCTGTCAGTGTAATGTTATTCTTTTAAATAAGCGTGTAAAATATTAATTTATAGGTAGATGAATGAATATAATTAACGACAGTAAAAATAAAAGTTCATAGAAAATATTTTAAAAAAATTAGTCGCACCGGGACGGCTGGCAGATGTGAAACATCGAAATTATTTTGTACAAGTAATATGCATAAAAGGATGGTTTATCACAGGAAATAAATATGGCATAATGAAAAAAATATATATATTAAGAACTTTTTCACGAAAAAGATGACTGTTTATTCATAAAACGTTTATATTCATTAAATACAAAAGTTCAAAATTAAAAAAAAATCAATTCTTTTGATGTATTTTTTTAAGGTAACTATTGAGTTTCTTGCAAATTAGAGAAGTCACTGCAATAATTAAGTCAATATTACAATTATTAATTTCATTCATTATACATCCTGAATTTAATTCAGTCATCATAAACCAAAGTTACGATAAAATTAATTATAGATATCGATTGCATAAATCGTATCTAACGCACGAAATCACGAAACGTTTAACGATATCACTTCTTGAATTTCCGATAAACTAGAATATCACGAGATATAGTTTCAAAACCCGATATATACTTTTGAATCGACACGGAAAAAAGGCGATATCGGCCATCTACACACTATGTAGTATACGAGCTTAACTACGCATGCTGCATGTCGGGATGCGTCGCTCCCCCAACAGTCGGTCTAACCCGCCGCTATAGATGTTTCACATCAATAATAAAAATAAGATATCAAACATGCTCATAAGTCATATAAATCGGTCTCCTTTACATGTGTGCAGCCACTGAAGATCAGCTTCGACAAGTTTGTGGTCTATTGTTAGATCACCGAGGATAAAGCAGACCTTTATACACACTCGCCTCAACATTTTCTAGATGCAGTCCAATTCTCTTAACTCATGTGACCTAATTATTACATTGTCTTTATTTCGAATTTGATACCCATGTTCATATAATCCATTTATTCTTTGGCGTAGAGAAGGCTGCCGTTGAAAAGGAAGGATCCTTCGACCAGACGAGAGTTGCGTCTGGTGGGCTACGCGCGGAGGTGGTCAGGAGGATCGAGGCACTGGGGCTTAGGGTGGCCCTTAACAAGTCTGAGGCCCTGCTCTTCCATGGGCCTCGACGTGGTCCACCCGCCGGTGCCTCGATAACGGTTGATAGTACTGTGGTCGGTATCCAGGCCCACATGAAATATCTGGGCCTGGTACTCGACGGAAGGTGGTGCTTCGACGAGCACTTTCGCCAACTTGCGCCGAAGCTCGTCGGCACGGCGTCCGCCCTTGGTAGGCTAATGCCGAATATGGGCGGACAGAGTCTAGCGTGCCGACGACTTTACGCTGGGGTGGTCCGGTCGATGGCGCTGTACGGCGCCCCCGTGTGGGCGGATTCCCTGACTGCCCACAATAGAACCCGTCTGTGGCGTCCACAAAGGGTCATGGCGGTCAGGGCCATACGCGGCTACCGCACGGTAGGTGTCGAGGCTGCCTGCGTATTGGCCGGAACCCCCCCGTGGGACTTGGAGGCGGAAGCGCTCGCCGAAGTTTATCGGCGGGTATCGGCGGCGCGGACGGGGGGTACTAATCCCCCACTGAGCGAAATCACCACATGGCGGGACGACGCCCGCCGCACCACCTTCACGCGGTGGAAGGCTCGGCTGGAGACGCCCCGGGCTGGTCTTCGGACCATAGGGGCGCTTCAGCCGATATTGGAGGAGTGGACAGTGCGGCAGCACGGAGTCCTCACCTTCCGACTCGTGCAAGTGTTGTCAGGGCACGGCTGCTTCGGCAAATACTTGCACGTTGTCGCAAGGAGGGAGACGACTCCGGGCTGCCACCACTGCGACTGCAGCGAGGACTCGGCGCAACACACGCTCGAGTCATGCCCGGCCTGGGCTGAGCAGCGCCGAGATCTCGCTGCAATCATTGGAGAGGACCTGTCGCTGCCGGCCGTTGCGCGAGCGATGGTCGGTGATGACAGGGCCTGGACCGCGGTCGCCACCTTCTGCGAGGACGTCATCTTGCAGAAGGAGGCGGCGGAGAGGGCCCGGGAGGACTCACTCCTTTCGGACCCAATTCGCCGCCGGCGCGCGGGGCGGCGCAGACGCGCTCACATGCGCCTGATGCCGCCCTAGCCGAGGCTGCGGACGGTAGGGTCGGGGATTGCCCACCGTCCGCCGAAATTGCCTACCGCGAAGGTGCGACGCCCAAGTGCGCGGTGCGTCGCACAAGAGAGTGCTCGGTGGAGCTGCCGCCTGCGGGTCACGGAGCAACGTACGCGGTACCCGTGGCCCGCCTTGTAAGGGCGGGTGAGGGCGCACGGCGGGTTATTTTAGTGGGTGAGGGCCCCACACTATCACGTTGTCTCCCCGGGCAACGGGATGTGCGTTCAGGTACATTTTTTCCCGCCAAAACAAAAAAAAAAAATGGTGGGCTACGCGCCACTTAACGTTTGTTGTCGAGTTCTTGTATATATATACAATTGCTTTGAAAACTTAGATAGCGCGATGTAGGATACGTCTGTTTCTTCTAGTTCGTATATGGCGAGATAGATGTCGCTACATCACTCCCCCTCCGAGACCGGAGGTCGATAGCAGGTTGAGTCGTCCATACATCTTGTGATGCTTGCCGGGCCAGTGGAATGTTCCAGTGAGTCGGAACCAGATGCCGCATAGTTCACGGTGAGTCGGAACTGTTTGCGGTGATGCCCCAGTGAGTCGGGGTGGTGCAGTGCTGCGTGGTGGCTGGCTGCTGCGTCGATCAGGAGAGAAGTGCGTCTCTGCTTGCTGACCGGCCGAAGTGCAGTGTGCTGTGCCAAGGTCGCTGCGAAGGCTGTGGGCGATGACCAGGAATGCGCGTTCGCTGCATGCTAGTGGTCAGGATACCCGTAGTAGCCGTGGATGCTGGCTGGCTGTACGACTCGCTGCTCGAAAGCTTGAGGAAGTGATAATGACGTTACGATGACGTAGATTTCCGAAGGCTGCGCTGACGTTCAAGCTCGGGGTCACCAGTTTGGCGTGAAGAGAAGCCTTTGAAAAGGAAGGATCCTTCGACCAGACGAGAGTTGCGTCTGGTGGGCTACGCGCCACTTAACGTTTGTTGTCGAGTTCTTGTATATATATTCAATTGCTTTGAAAACTTAGATAGCGCGATGTAGGATACGTCTGTTTCTTCTAGTTCGTATATGGCGAGATAGATGTCGCTACAATTCGAACCTGCTTAGAGTTTAACAACATAAATCTATAGATAATCGTTTATTAATATAGATAATATATATATGTGATAATAATTATTCCATAAGTTTTGAAATTAAAGCAATAGCTGTGATCCCATTTCGCTGCTTCTGATTATAGAATATATATTAGAGCTACGATAAATTCCACTATATTATTAAATTTCAATAACAAATACACGTCTTTTATTTCATACAATGTATATGTAATGTAGTAATTATTCCGTTTTGGCAGTGAGATAAAAGGTTCCAAGTTTTCTGTGAATACGTGCCAGACATCATCCCTACATGGCTACATGATTAAAATGAGCTGTAGAAAAAGAATGTTTATTAAGAGCTTATTTATTAAACGTCTCATCTAACACTGATAAAAATCCTCATTTTAAAAGCAATAAGAATATTCATACTGTCATTAAGTTCCTATCGAATCCGATCAATCCCAAAACGAACTGAAATCTATATTGTTGTACGATCACACTGAACCGTAACACTATGCAATCTTCTTTATGTATAAATACTTACAAAAATTCTGAGTTCATTGAAACATTAGCCAAATTTAAATAACGTGGATCAGTAATAGAGGTTTTGATCTTAATTTATCAGTCATTGAAAATGGGATAGTGTTTGCGAATTTTTTAGTAAGGGGTTAAATAAGGAGTACAGACTTATTTCATAACATGCAAATGTATAACCAAGCAGTCTCAATGTCAATACTCACGAGCTAGGGTTGACGGCAATCAATCGGAACGTTGTGGTAGCGTATTGTGTACAAACAGTACTCACACTTGGCAAGCATCCAACTAATTATTCGTGTAAATTGAAACACAAGGCACTGTTTAATGACAATCGCCTTTGTGTGTATAAGATTTGTGATTTAAATTATAAATTGGAATATATAGCCCAAAAAAAAAAAATATATATATATTTATAAACCTTTTAACTTTTAAATTAAAAATAAAAGTAACGATAATTACAACAATACAAAAATTAGACAGAGTAACGCTATAACAATGACAACCGTTCTATGAGAGCGCACACCGACGAAAGAGGGCCGGCAGCGTTGAGCGAGCCGTTTTTATATATACGTGGCGGGGAGACGTCATCAGGCGATCAGTCTTTTCCCAACACTGCCTCTCCTGACGTGGCTGTGTCCTCGCAGCCCATGCGTGAGCTAGACGCAACGGGAACGGCGGCGGCGGTCCCGGTGATGTTGTCACCTTCATCTTGATGCTGGTGCTAAAGTGTCGCCTTTACGCTATATTGACCGTCGACCGCACCGTTGTGACGAACACCATCTATTTCATCGCAGCCTAAAGCAAGCGAAGCATAACATAAGCAAAAAGTTAACGTTCACTTAACCATCTGAGTCGTTATATTTAAATACGAAATGCATTGTAGTTACCATCGATTTAGGCATGTGTGTGGATTATGAAAAACGTTACGGCCACAATTGAACTAAGCTTTTCGAAGGATTTACACAGGTCTCTACCTAGAAATAACATCGATGCTCAATGAGAATTAACTCAGAGACTGACACGACACGTCTAGGGCAACCCAGATACCTCTAAACCGAAATAGGATTTACACAGGTCTCTTCCTAGAAATAACATCGATGCTCAATGAGAATTAACTCAGAGACTGACACGACACGTCTAGGGCAACCCAGATACCTCTAAACCGAAATAGGATTTACACAGGTCTCTTCCTAGAAATAACATCGATGCTCAATGAGAATTAACTCAGAGACTGACACGACACGTCCAGGGCAACCCAGATACCTCTAAACCGAAATAGGATTTACACAGGTCTCTTCCTAGAAATAACATCGATGCTCAATGAGAATTAACTCAGAGACTGACACGACACGTCCAGGGCAACCCAGATACCTCTAAACCGAAATAGGATTTACACAGGTCTCTTCCTAGAAATAACATCGATGCTCAATGAGAATTAACTCAGAGACTGACACGACACGTCCAGGGCAACCCAGATACCTCTAAATAAACACGGAAGGTTTTATACTGGTATCTAGTCAGCATGGGCCCCTACTGACGCAACCCGATACCTGTCCCCTATTTTATGATCACTCGGTCTAACCTGACCCTGGCTAACAATTCTACCTAGATATTTCATTGGTGAAAGAAGTACACTTTTTTTTTAAATTAATTGAGAAACCCGCTTCAGACAACGTCTTTAATACCGAATTTTTAAAATTCAATTGTGTCAGTCAGTAGGAGTACGTCAGATATGTACACTAATCAATTCGACCGGTAACGTAACTAAATATTTTGCCTAGATTTTCTTACTCCCTAGGCCTCGTAATAATTGGTAAGTCGTTTTTACTCGACAAGCAAAATGTTTCAATAGACATGAGGATAATACTGAAACACACGAGCCACTATCAATTAACACATCAACAGGCATCCCCAATATAAACGCGGTAACAACGTCACGATTTTTAGATATACCCTCATTTTCGCGACAAAAATTCACCGCTTTTTTTTTTCTCGAATCTACTCGCTCTTTTTATAAAAACACTTTCTAAATACCCAACCTTCTTACAAAAATTTTACTTGTCAACTGGAGAAGACGTTGGGGTGCGGTTATCAACATTATTTCCAGTAACGGTTTTCGTATTTTTTAAAACAATTTACACTTTACGACTGAACTGATTACACTCATAACATCTTATATTTTTATCTAAGCCAAGTGCAAGATTCGCCCTTTAAACAGTGTTCCACCGATAATGAACATCGTGAATTGAGGGATCAAAATCAGACACAAAATAATGGCTTGGTCTCACCGGGTTAAGAGCGGTAATAGCATCCACCAGCCGTTCCACGACGTCGGTTGAAGCAGCAAGCGCAGTGAGGACAGGCGCAGCGACCGGAGCTGTCGTGACGGAGACCGGGTGCGAGCCCGCTGAGCGGCGTGGTAACACCGACCTCGCTAGCGACCGACGCCTGCGAGCTGCCAAGGCACCGACCCGGCGCAGCCGGTAGCGCATAGCCTCCAATGCACCTAATCGGTCCAAAATAGCTCCGAGTTGCTGCCCAATATTGGGCGGCGGCGGTGTGCGCTCCCTGTCGCGTTTTTATTTTCTACCCGCGGATGGCATTTTTGATACTTTAGACAAATAGGGATCAGACAATGTCTCCAGCGGACTGGCAATACGTCGTCCGATCCCACTTCTGAATTTATAAACCTTTTAACTTTTAAATTAAAAATAAAAGTAACGATAATTACAACAATACAAAAATTAGACAGAGTAACGCTATAACAATGACAACCGTTCTATGAGAGCGCACACCGACGAAAGAGGGCCGGCAGCGTTGAGCGAGCCGTTTTTATATGTACGTGGCGGGGAGACGTCATCAGGCGATCAGTCTTTTCCCAACAATATATATATATATATCAAATCAAATCAAATCAAATCAAAAATAACTTTATTCAAATAGGCCCTACGAGCACTTTCGAATTGTCATTTTACAAAATTAATATTGTAGTGATTATTATTATTTATTGTAAAAGTAAAGCTACCACCGATTCGGAATGTAGATTCTGCAGAGAAGAATCGGCAAGAAACTCCGCAGTTACTCTATTGAAAATAATATATAAACTGTGTTTTAGTACAAAATTAGTAATATCTTGCATGAAATACAGCGCCACTAAGTCCACACGTCTTTATCAGCTAAATAATCCTGGACCGAATAATAAGCTTTATCTATTAACTTTTTCTTAATAAATTCTTTAAATTTATTATGAGACAATTCCAGAATTGTTTTTGGGATTTTATTATACATGCGAATACCATAACCCAGAAAGGAGACGTTTACTTTGCGCAGTCGGAAGCTCGGAGTTACAATTTTGTTATTCCTTCTAGTGTTTACAGCGCGATTAATACTATTTATTTCAAAACAACGAATATTCTGGTGAATATATATAATATTGTTATAAATATACTGCGACGCAACCGTTAATATGTCTACCTTTGGAAAAACACACACACATATATATATATATATACTAGCATCCCGCCCCGGCTCCGCCCGGGGTATTGCAAATGATATATCATTTTCGTCAGGGATACTCACACCACGTACTGGCGCCATCTGCTCCACCACCATGCAAAACCATATTGGTTTGTAGTACATGCTATGTATCAGACATGGCGCTGTATGTGAAAATGATTTTCCCTGTTTTCCTGCTGAAATTTTTCCTGATTTTTTTTCTGAACCTCACGGAGCCAACCTTTCCAAACCTTTCCAACGAATGCAAAACCGTGGAAATCGGTTCGTGCGTTCTGGAATTATAGCGTCAGGAAGGAAAACCCGACTTATTTTTATATTATAGAATTGCGACTATAATTTGAGATTTAAACTATCCTATCTCTCAAGTTGGAACTGCACATGGTGTGCGAATTTTATTATAATCGGTTAAGTGGTTTAGGAGTCCATTGAGGACAAACATGGTGACACGAGATTTATATATATTAAGATATATATGTATATATATATATATATATATATATATATATATATATATATATCACAGATCTATATTTTTGAGCACGCGTTGACATGGTGGTCACATCAATTGATGATGATGATTGATGATGCAATTATTGCCCGTGAACCGACTCTCCGTTTGCCTCCTCTAATATATTTAAAAAAAAACTTTTGGATCACCTCTCGTACTTACTAAAATAAGTGTGAAGTTTTGGTACCTACGACTAGCGTAACTAAAAGTTGCTGTGCGTCAACACATGGTTACCTAACCGCTCCTATGTCCGGGCCTCTCAAGCATTGTTTGCTCGTCTCTTCTTTTGCTTATGGTACGTGACTATGAATATACTATATAGCAAATTTTACGAAGAAGCGAGATAAATAACACAAATCGGCCTTAGCGCGACAAAGGTGGTTATTATATAACTTTGTTCGAGAACATCCGGACCGCTTCGATCTTGTCAACTTGTAGTCGACGGGCCAATTTAGGGGTAAAATCTTGTCGACTGGTAGGCGACAGGAGCAGCCCAGCGGCTAAGCTTTTTTTTGTGTTTGCATTGTCAATGTCATAAGATGATCATAATCATCGCTGAATGCTATTAAAAAAATTGACAACAGACTACAGACAGACTTAAAAAATAGAGTCCAAAATTATTACAAGATCCGAAAACCTAAACTTTGTAACTTTACACTACGTGTAAGATAGAGAAGACACGAAGAAGAGTTTCTGATGAAAAAAGATGCAGGATTCTCCCAAGTCAATCAATTTAGATGTTAAATCTCACGCCGTCATCAGTCCCTATTTTACTTATAACGTGAATAAAATTATAAAGCTCAATTTATTAATTTAATAATATATCTGTCGTGGCCATATCGTACAATTGGCCAAATCATGAAATGGTAGAGAATTTCATAAACTGGTATGCGACCAGTTTATGAAATTCTCATGTAATGTTTCACTGACCATTGGCCACATCATAAGTGTCTTATCAAGATCAATGACAAAAATAAAAGTCTAACCTAACCTAACATATTAACATAACCGCTCAACTGCCCTTGTCAAATACTAGTTTACAAGAGTTTACAAACTGACCGCAATAACCGCAAGCGTCCGTGTCAAGTAATGGTCGCCATGGTTAAATTTTTTTTTAATATGTTTAAACATACACACACGGTCGTCTGTTCCTAAGGTAGGCAACTTAATGCCTGTGTTTTAGGTAACAGCCGACTGATACGAGTATACATTTTTTATTAAATAGATATACATATAAATAATAAATATATAAATAAATATATATTACACCCAGACTCGGGGCGGGAATCGAACCCACAACCCTTCGGAGCAGAAAACAGGGTCACTGTAAACTGCGCCAACTGGTCAGTCACAGGCATGGTTATATTGCCTATGTCAACTTTTTTTCGAAATGGGCATTAGTATGCGAAGTGAATCTGTCAACTACAGGTTGATTAACGTATATTACATTATCACCGGTGGGAAATTACGTAACAAAACGTGAGAGGCCTAGGGCAGTTTTGTGCAGTTGGTAATCTAAAAGGTATTTGCCCGGACACTCGAGCGGATAACATATTCTCGAGCATTTCATGATGTGGCCAGTTCTACGATATGGCCACGACATATCGATTACAAATAGTTTTTCATTCATATGAATTATTATACAAAAATCTAAAATACTTTTTTACAATTTATGACCCAACATTGTGTTTTATAGATATAAATTGCTGGTTGACTAAGTGAAAAACATGAGAGTTGTCTATGTATTCACTCGTAAAAACATCTACTCTATAGAAGTATCTAGTATTATTTGAAAATGTGTGTGTATGTACCGTATCTATTGTAAGTTTATACGGAGGTTCATTAGCGAATATTATAATGATGCAAATTATGTTAATAGAAACCACAAAATGATCCTTAGACTCTTAAAAGAACTCCGTAATTAAGCTGATAATTTTGAAAAGTTATGGTATTCATTATAATTTTCTTTGGTAGGTATTATTTTATTTTGCGTCTAAGTTAAAGAAGTTTAACTTTTCGACTTGTTTTTATTAATACTCAAAACAATTTTAAATTATAATGAGTATTTTTATGTACAAATATTTGAAAAAACTATCAAAGTGGATTTACAGCCGAAAATATTAAAAATTATGAATAGATGAGACAGGTTATTGATATTTTCAAGAATCTTATAAACCCTGTAATATAGACGAATGTTTACCGAATATTGAAATAAAATATAACAGTGAAGACGAAAATAGTCTGGGATCCATTAGGAAAATAAAAGAATTACATCGTCTTTTCATATTTTTCCTTTAAGAAAAAGGTTTTGAAATAGATACCAATGCATAAAATGTGAACGCCCAAATAAAATAACAGAGAAAGTTATCAATCTAAGGAAAACGTAGCTTCTGTTAAGAAGGTATTACAGATACATAATATACTATAGTTAAATAGTTTGTTCATTTTTTTTGAACGCTTATCTTATGGGTTAATAATGCGTTTTGAAATTATAATTTTTTTTTGTTTTCGATTGCATATTTTTGATCAATTGTCCATGATAACAACCGTTTTAGTATAGTGATGACAGTAGTTGCTATAAAGCCGACGGTTGCGAGTTCGATTCCCAATCATAGACGGTACGGAATTTATCCGCCAATAGAAGAGCAGCTATATGTAGAAGAGACCTTTGCCCAGCAGTGAGACGGTTAAAGGCTGATTTAGTTCAGTCTAGTTCAGTCCTATATAAGCGACAAAGCAATGCCCATTACACAACGTGACAATATAATACCTAGTCATATTATATTGTATCTATTATTATTATAGGTGTAACGTTGTCGTATTATTACACGTTACGCAAAATACTCGTCGTATTATGGCACATAGCATCACCTTGTTTGTTGTTTTTCGTCACTCAGGACTAGACAAGAAGCAAACGCAACGATTAATATCATATAAGTTTCAAAACACGACGTCGGTGAAACCACGTGGGTCGTGTTTCGTTGTACCGAAAATAAAAACTAAAATAAAACCTTAATTGTATATTTGCGGTGCGCTAGTAAAGACAACATGATATTTGTTCTTATGTTAGCGTAATAAATTAAATGCGTTCTCTAACAAACCAGACAGTCTAATGTCTGCTAGTTAGTTGTAAGATTCTTTACAACAACAATTTTGAATTTTCTCGTTTATTCTCAATAGCCTTTGTAATTTGTTGTAACGTCTGTATACTAGTTATATTGTAGTAACAAAATATTTATGAACAATGGTTTATATGTTTTATAAAATACAGCTTTTACATTTCTACCGAAAATGTAAAAGATTGTATAAAATATGTATTATCTATTTTTATAACTATTAAATAATTATCTTTTTTTTTTCTAAACATCTCATAAAATTAAAAACGAAATTAATTTGTACAGAACGAACTGTTGGGTCTACAATTTATCTCGAAAAGTGTGGAAATGGGAGAAAATTGTTGCTGTCGCAAAAAGTTATCTAATGAAATCTTTAATATCGTTCTACCGGAGAGTTAACAAATAATAAAATTACAATTTGCGATGCAAACATTCAAAGTTTTATTAATATACAACTTTTTGGTTTTATATTCAAAAATTATACGAAATACTTTATTTACTTACTGAACTAAAATTAATTGAAACAAGGCCTAGGCAACGACCTCGTCTCATAAATAGTAGAATGGTTGAAGCGTAATTTACCACGCTGCTCTACTGTAGGTTAACTGATAACTGCGCTACCAAAAGCAACGATTGTTTTGCTTCTCAGGTACGGTTCACAAAGAAAAGAATCGAGACCAGAAACAAATATTTGTACAGATGCAAACATCCGTCCTAAAACGGAAATTATCCCGCGACAGTCGACCTCTGATGAAAACTCTGATGAAACCGAGAAACCAGAATGGTCGTCATTATTATTTATTAAGGAAGTGAATTCATACGATTATCATATGTATATATATACAATTATATAGACACACACTATATATATATATATATATATATATATATATATATATATACGATTATCGGAAGATAAGCTTTTTATTCGTACAATCTATTTTTTATGAATTAAATTTTTTTTATTGTTAGGTTATTAGGTTTTTTTAAATTAACAATAATTAATTCATTTATTTAGTTTTGACTTTATTATATAATTATTTTATAATATATTCATACGTTTATTGTCGTATAAATATTTTATTTATTATATCTTATATCCTTAAACGAGCAATTCTTGTATATATATATATATATATATATATATATATATATATATATATATATATATATATATATATATATATATATATATATATATATAACGGCTCCAACGATTTTCATGAAATTTAGTATGCAGGGGGTTTTGTGGGCGATAAATCGATCTAGCTAGGATTTATTTTTAGAAAATGTCGTTTTATCCCTTTTTTCAGGCAATTAAAAAATATCGTTAGAATACGAAGGTAAATTTCGGTGTCATTGATAAGTTTATAATAGCTCCGATGTGAACCGGGCGGATTCGAAATAAGAAAACCACAGGTTCGAATCCAGTCTCCAGGACTACTTTTTTTTTTTTATAGTTACTTCTTTTGTGAGAAAAACTATTATTGGGAGCCCTTTACTAACTGGATGACCGAGCTTTGCTCGGTATTTTATTTTTTTATTTTTTGTTATTCGTGTTTAGTGGGAACTATATTTACATACGAATTACGAACTGATGATATATGAATAATATATTTCGATCTTACCGAAATAATAATAAAAAAAATCTGAATTGTTATATTAATATCATTAGAATAAGAAAGTAAATTTCGCCACCATCTGTAAATTTATAATAGCTCAGGTGGGAAATCGGGTGGTCTCGAAAACGGAATATTTTTCCCTTTTTTTTTCAAGTTCCTTTTTTGGTGAGAAAAAATATTATTAGGATCTCTTTTTATTTTTTTATTTATGTAACCAGTGACTATTGTTTTATTATTATATCGGTAAGATTGAAAATATTATTCATATATTATCACTATGTAATTTGTGTCTAAATATAGTTTAACCGAGCAAAGCTCGGTTATCCAGGTACTTTTTTTTTATTGGTCGTACGAATAATTATTTTACTATTCATACGAGTGTCGTATGAATTGCAACAGCCATTTATCAAAGTCAAATATAACACGAATAAAATAAAAAACATTTCGTTTAGTTAAATATTAGATAAAAACGAAAACGAATAACGATTTTTAATATCAATAAATACGTACAAATGTTTTTAGCAAATGTAAAAGATCGACATACTCTTATACGATCGCCCATTTGCCTGAGTGAAACACATCAAAACACGTTGAGTATTTTTATTGCCGCGTTTATATAAAAATGTTTATTCTGTATATCGGCAGAATGCCTGAACTACGAAATGTACTTACTTACTCGTTACTAAACTTACGATATGGTTTTAATCGTAACTATTCAAAACATTAAAAAAATGAGCTTAAGACTATGTCGCGTAAATAAACATTCGCTTATAAAAATAGGTAGATATAATTACACCTTCTTAAGAAAAACGAGATTTAAAACCAATAAATCACATAATGCATTATTTACGCCTCAAACTCAATAGGTTCAAATCCTGTTCAGGTTCAGGTTCACACAACATAAGCACACAATTTTCAAATCACAAACTTATATGTGTCTCTACTATCTGTAATATTATAAATGTAATTAATAACATTAAAATTAAATCAAATAAAAATAAGTGAAACATGGAGAGACACCAGATTAAATATAAAATATTAATATCGAAATATTTACATCAAAAGGACTGTTAAAATGAGAATTAAAGTACTCTGTACATTTATAAAGGCACCAACAATGTAAAAGTCGAAAAGGCTGGAGATATGAATTCATTCAATAAACAACAAACATCGATTGGTTGCAATACTTTTTTCGAAAAATGAGAAAAAATATTAGAGCAAGTAATTTAAATTGTATCTAGTCAGGTAAAATAAGTCACTGGAATAATATTCGTTGGCATATCAACCGGCCTATTTCGGTAACTTTTATCGAAATATTTTACACAAAAGAATATAAAATATGTAAAATCAAAAGGCTTTATTAAAATACGATTCCATAACCCATTATTTAATATGAATACGTCTGTATTTTATGTGTTACTCGATATTACGGTATGAAAATGCCATCTCTCAAAGGTTTAATAGCTACAATTCATTCAGAATGATATAACGAGGACTAATCTGTAAGCTATATTTTATTTTACTTTAGGTGTATTTGATTACTGTTGTTTTTAGATTTGTAAATTTTTTCTTTTAGAAAACTAAATAAATGTGTATATATCACAAAAATAAGATGAAATATTTATGTTATTATTAAAGATTTCATGTTATAAGGAACATTCTCGTAGTAATATAATATAAAAGGTCTTACTAATTAATAAATAAGAAGTAATAAACAAAAAAACAAAAATAATAATTGCATTATTTTGGATAATAAAATATCGGTCATAATTAATTAAGCAATCGATCAAGGAAACTTATAAATATTTTTATTTTAGAAAGCTCATATTGCATCTTCTATTACGAGTACCTGCTATGTTCATCTTTCATCATATTTGAGCTGTTTGTCTAATATTGAAAAAAAAATAAGCATCCTTTTGCAGTAAATATTATAATTACTGATAGGGAATTTAAAAATTACTGATCCTGCAAAAGGTCAGCAAATTACTAACGATGTCAATGCACAAGACACTATTCTGTTTTACCGCTTGCGCTGATTGTAATACATAGTTATGTTACATTCAGCATCTTAATGGGGTACGTTAAGGATTCGTTGTCGATGTAAATTTTTATTTTATAAACGTATTGTTATAAAAAAAAAATGTTTAAAATTTTATGTTTATTTTAATTTTAATGTTCTATCATGGTAAAAGAGAGAGCGTATCTGTTCTGATATAACACGATTTGTCTCATCGACATTAATTAACATTATAGCTTTAGCCGTCTCCTAAATTCACAATGCTCAATGCCAATTCTTTTCAATGGTATTGTACATACTTCATTAAATGTATAGATATTTTACTTAAAAAAAAGCATTAAAAAAATTCAAAGTATTTTTTTTAAACTGCTGTTAAATTACTAACAACATAATAGTGAAGTTAGTGTTATGTTATTAGTATTATATCATTGTTAATTCAAATAGCACCATATTGAAACAGGAAATTTGTGTAAAGTACCAAAAAAATTAAATAACGTAGAAAACATTCAGAAACCAATTAATGCAAGGGTCGACCGCATTACAGAGACACGACGTTTCTATCAGATCTTAATTAAACTGCGTACGACTGAAACAAGGATTGACGTTAGTTGAACTGTTACTACGAGTTAAATGTTTCTCGGTGTAATTGGAAACGAATCACATATAATTTTAATTACATCAGTCACTTCTAAGATATCGGTATAACACTACATATTAACAGGATATTATTAAAACTATGCTAAACTATAAACATATTATACCACTAGCTTGATTCGTTATCGGAGGCAATAAAGACATTTTACGTTCAGATCTGAGATTAAACTCAGTTATAATATACTACTTAGTACTATTGATTAATGGCGTTTGTGCTGATTTGAGCAATATAGTCGTGATGATTTAAAAAAATTACATATATCTTAAGGAAAAATTTGTAGGTTCCATGCTAGCATCGATAATTTATTGTGTACAAAAATCGTTATAATTGATGTCATGCGCACTGATGAAGTAAAACATACGGAAGAAATTAGCATTTCTCGGGATAATTTTATGTGTCATGTAAGTATATCCGCTAATATAAAATGTATTAAGGCAACAGGTTCAGCCCTAATCCATCTTATTCATAATAATCCTCCTAGAATTTTTTAAAGAAGTATAGTGAAGAAGTATTTTACACAGCACTAGGATAACTATAGACTGCTTGTTACAGTTAAATTTAAAAGAAAATTTTTTTTTTTTAAATGTAAGAGGGGGCAAACGGACAGTCAGTACACCTGATGGTAAGTGCACGCGATATCCATAGACACCTGCCAAATCGGAGGATTAGCAGGTGCGTTGCCGGCCTTTCAAATGGGCTCTTTTCTGAAAGGTGCCTAAGTTGTATCGGTTGGGAAATATCTTAGATGGCAGCTGGTTCCATAATCTGGTCGTGCGAGGCAGGAAATGCCGTAAAAATCGGGTTGTTGTAGATTTCCGGACATCGAGGTGATATTGGTGAAATTTTGAATTTTGACGCGATGTCCGGTGATGGAATTCTGCTGCAGGTATTAATCCAAACAATACCTCAGAACACTCCCCGTAATAGATTCGGTAGAAAATGCAGAGTGATCCGACATCTCTACGTAGTGCCAAAGAATTAAGCCGGTTGGAGATAACCTTGTCATCGACGATTCGAACCGCCCGGCGTTGAACGCGGTCAAATGGAAGGAGCTGATATTGGGGCGCTCTAGCCCACAGGTGAGAGCAGTATTCCATGTGGGGCCATATATAATCAAATATGTAATTATTAATACTTTATTCAATAAATAAATATAAGAAATGTTTAGCCTGAATTTCACGGGTTTGGCCTTTGCTGGCATTCGACTAATTTCTGAATCAACCTTCTACTTATTCAAATAAAAATCATTTAATTAATTATCTATTTTCTAGTTTATAAATACACCTATCACTTACATTATATAGCAGAAGAGCTGACTTATTTAAATGCAATCATCTCAGAAGGTTTAAAAAAACCAGTGTGATTTGAAAACTTTATATTTTGTGTTGGATAAACTTTAGACTACAAAAAGTGTTATAACCGAATTATAAATTGATTTTGGACTCGAAGCTCACTTTGGAAATACAAAGACAAATTGAGTTGAAAGTAAATAAATCACTACATTCTAATGCCATAATGGTAAACACAAACGTCAGATCAAATCAAGTTCACAACTTATTGAGGAGCTATTCACTTCAATCTCTTACTTCGTTTTGTGTTCAAATACTTATAAAAATGGCCGTTCTCAAAATTCTATTCAATTATTTGATGTATGGTTTTTATAACAATTTGACACAAATTATTTCGTCAATTTCATGTGGAAATGGCTGTTTCCATTGTTACGTGAAATTGGCGTTTTGTTCAAACAGTTTTTTTTTTAATCAAATGCTGTTTCAACTGTAACTTAATCACTTAAGTCCAATTAATGTGTAATTATCTATAAGATGATTTTAGTCTTATTTATATACTAGCGGCCCGCCCCGGCTTCGCACGGGTATTTAACTAAAATTTCAAAAAATATAAATTTATATTTTTTATCACCTTCACCTGTGTCGATACTGGAAAATATTTCATAATAGCCGGATTGAGTTGTCAAACATAATAATTTAGCCCGCGACTTCATCCGCGTAGAAGTCGAAAATGGGTATAATAGGATTTTTATTTGTTTTTTTTTTACGTTATTAATTTTGTTATAATATATTTAAATACTTATAAAATATAACAATCTTAATATAGAGTAGTTTATAGAGTAGATTTAAAGTTTAAATAAACATTAAAATAAAAATAAAAATTGCTATATTTTATGATCACGAAGCTCTGCCTTGGATCTGGAGAAAGTTACACGGTTTTTTACAACGAAATCGAAATACTACACCTTCCGTAGTATTTCTTTATAAAAATATTTTTTGTTTTTCGTTTTGGGGTGCTAGAATCACCAGACTACTCTGGAATTAGAATTTGTACTATCTAATATGGAGAAGGGTGGTCAAGTAGATGTTATATACACAGATTTTGAGAAGGCTTTCGACCGAGTAGACCAGTTATACTATTATGCAAACTACAGTGGTTGGGGATACATGGAGATTTGTTGAGATGGATAAAGTCCTATCTTACCAATCGTTCACAGGCAGTCGTAATAGGTGGTTTCAGATCAAACTTCATAAAAACACCTACAGGTGTCCCCCAGGGATCACATTTGGGACCTCTTCTGTACAACTCCTACATATTCGACATATCGGCCTGCTTAAAGCACGCCAAAAATCTGATGTACGCTGATGATAAAAAAGTATACATGAAAATAAATAGTTTAGAGGACTGCTATCATTTACAATCGGACTTAAATTCACTATATGCGTACTACGAGCGTAATAAGATAAATGTCAACATTAAAAAATGCCAATGCATAACCTTTTCACGAAAATTAAACACTATAAGTTTTTTCTATCATTTTGATGGCAAAGTGATTGAGCGAACTAACCACATTAGAGACCTTGGTGTGTATTTTGATAGTAAAATGACATATTCACTTCACAATTCAACAATCACCCAAAAAGCTTTTAAAAGCCTGGGATCGGTTCTACGCGTGTGTAGGCCTTTTAATGACATAAATGCTATCATATCTGTTTATTCTTCATATGTTCGAAGTGTTCTCGAGTATGCGTGTCCTATCTGGTCTCCACAATATAACATTTATATAAATCGCTTAGAAAGGGTCCAAAGAAAATTTATCAAACACATCCTTTACCGAAGTCGTCAACCTTCCCTATCTTATTCTAAAGATTGCCACCTAAATAACCTTCTGACACTGGAAGAACGCCGCAAAATACTTAGTCTTTCTTTATTATACGACATTGTGCATGGCCGCGTGGATTGTCCAGAGCTTGTAAACGCAATATCATATTGTACACCCAAGCGTCGTACCAGACATACGCCATTGCTATGTGTGACGAAGTGTAGCACTAATTACTCGGCCAATTCTGTCCTGTCTAGACTGCCGCGTCTGTTCAATGAGTTGTGTAAAGACTTAGATATATTTGTAAACTCAAAAGCTCAGTTAAAAGGTAGTTTAATAAGAAATTTTAAAAAAATAAATTAGGATCTTCAGAGCATTTATAAGCACTTATAAACAAAATAAATGTAATCGGTACATAAATGTTGTATATAGCCTTTGTGTGTGTTTTGTTATGTTTATTATATAACTACCTCAAAGTTTTATTATTAAATATTATGTTACAATGGATTTTTGTATACGCCTAGATTAACTGTACTCTGTATCTGGTTGCTAGTTTGTAATGTTTAAAGACATAATAATTTCTATTTAGTTTAATTTTTTTAATTTTTATGTATCCATTCTGTTAATTTCCGCTTTTTTTTTTGTTATCAAGATCAAACTTTGGCTTTCTATTGTCCTAATGTAACAGTACTAAGATGTATATAAAAATAGGAAAACCTATTATTGGCCTTACTGTTAATATTACTCAAAATTTTTATATATATGTACGATTTGTTACGCTGTTGGTTTTCAAATAAATAAATAAATAAATAAATGAATATGCCACATAGAACTGACTGTGAGAGAAGCAGCTTTCGCTTAGGTATACTCCCGTTACAGTAAGAGTTTGACCTTAAGCTTTGTTTATGGTAAATACATACTCATATACACTCATACATTATATTATTATATAGTTCCCGCAAATCACCATTTCCTATTTTAAGAAACAGGTCTGAGAACTGTCCGGCAGTAACATCTCCCCTTAGATGGACTCTCATATTTATGGTAAGGCTCAGTTTCGTTACTGCAGGCCACAAATGCTCCTGTACTATAGTGTATTGTATCAGCCTGTAAACAACCCACTGCTGAGCGAAGGCCTTTTTTCCAAATAGAAGAAGGGTTGGAGCTTAATCCACCACGCTGCTCCACTGCGGTTTGGCGGATAATATCCCTACCAGTACAACATAGTAACAATTATTATAAGGCATCCATGATAACAAACAGGACCGACGGCTTTACGTGCTCTCCGGGGCACGGTGGGGAAACCCACTATACACCCAGATATACACCCAGACCTAAAACAAATATTGACACAAATACAAATATCTGCCCCGAGCGGGAATCGAACACACGACCACCGCCATTGAGGCGAGGCGTTGAAGCGACTACTTGCACCACTACACCAGAACGGTCATCAATGCTTCGTTCGTTGTATCGTAGGTATAATTACACCACAAGTCAGTAAGTAGTAATTATTTTTTAAATTTTAATTGACTCGGCACAGTTGGTAGTGACCCTGCTTTCTGCTCCAGGATCGTGTGTTCGATTCCCGCCTCAAGTCTGGGTGTAATATGTATTTATTTCTATATGTATTATTTATATTTATATTTATAAAAAAAATGTATAGCAGTCGGCTGTTACCTAAAACACAGACGATCGTGTGTGTATGTCAAAGATATATTTATATTTACTAATAGTCCAAGACAGCTTTTATCTCCTCCTTCTTAGTTTTAGTGTAAGATGAAGTTAAATGGGTACATGATTTATAATGTTTTCTGATCTTGTTCCAACATTAGTCCGTGGTGCCAATCTGTACTAATTGGGATGTTAATGCCGTATAATTCAAAAATGTTTCCAATTTCACTTCGGTGTCTTCTATATCTGTATCATTGTGAACTACAGGTGCCTTGCTGATGAGTCATTTAGTTTAAAACCCTTGACTTAACACAACACCAAAATTGAAGTAAAATTTTTTATATAAGACACTATTTTACATTAAAGCGATCACACGGTATATCTACAACTCAATTTTGTTACGTTTAATATATTAAATATAAGACTATAGTCTTGACTGTTCCATCAGAAGCACCCAAAAATGATATCACCTACACCTGCGTCTATACCTACTGGAAAGTATAAGTAATAGACAGATTGAGTTGTCAAACATGTGTTAAAAAAAGTAATTTAAATCAAAACCACTAAGGAGTATTTATATCAAAATAACTTTCTACCCCCTTTTAACCCCGTTAGGAAATGAATTTCGATAAAATACGAAACACGTCTTCAATCAATTCTGTTAAAGAATATTTATTCAAAATTTGAAGTAGATTGAACCAAGGAATCACGTTGTCCCATACAAACTTTGCCTCCCTTTTTCATTCCCTTAGAGGTAGAATTTCATAAAATCCGTTCTTAGCTGACCTCTACTTTGCAAAAGGAATATTCCTACCAAATTTCAAGTTTTTAGGTATCATAGTTCCAGAGATATCGTGATGAGTGACTATATCTATAGAAAGTCTCCTATATATATATATATATATATATATATATATATATATATATATATATATATATATATATATATATATAGATATTAAAGATTTTTAATTGGTTAAAAGTAACATCTATAATAACACATATATATATATATATATATATATATATATATATATATATATATATATATATATATATATATATATATATATATATATATATATATATATATATATTTATATTTTTTTTAATTAAAATTCATCTAATTAAAATACATAATATGGTCGCTTATCTTTCACATTTCAATGCTTACACGTGTATACAATTACAAAGGGGCCATTCATATACATATTACGTAAGACGATTTAGGGGGTAAGGGGGGTCGACTATGTCTTATTTTCGCTTACATGGGGGTGGCAGGGAGTCTCGATAGTTCTTACGTAATATAACAAAAATGCGCAAAGTTAAAATTATACTTTGAAAAAGCGCGGACACACGCACGAGTGCCGAGGTTCGCTCGGATGCGATAGGTAATATTAGAGATGTTCCAGTGGCAGATTCAGTTTCCGAGTGGGTTTTGAGCCCCTGGACGGGAAATCTTATGTAGGTGTAAAATCAATAATTAAAATCAAAGTTTATTACAACAAGAAAAATAAAACCAGTAGTAGGTACCTTGTAAGTACAAATAAACATTTCTAAAAATTGTTACTTTGAAAAATAAACATTAAAACAAACCAAACGTGTATTCATTTTTAGGGTTCCGTAGTTAAATGGCAAAAACGGAACCCTTATGGATTCGTCATGTCTGTCTGTCTGTCCATCCGTATGTCACAGCCCCATTTTTTCCGAAACTATAAGGACTATACTGTTAAAACTTGGTAAGTAGATGTATTCTGAACCGCATTAAGATTTTCACACAAAAATAGAAGAAAAAACTATAAGTTTTGGGGGCTCCCCATACTTAGAACTAAAATTCAAAATGTTTTTTTTCATCAAACCCGTATCCGTCCCCGTAACCGTCTATAGATAGGTCTTCAAAACTGATATTGAGGTTTCTAATATCATTTTTTTCTAAACTGAATAGTTTGCGCGACAGTCACTTCCAAAGTGGTAAAATGTGTGTCCCCCCCCGCTGTAACTTCTAAAATAAGAGAATGATAAAACAAAAAATATATATGATGTTCATTACCATGCAAACTTTCATCGAAAATTGGTTTAAACGAGATCTAGTAAAAAAAAACTACTTTTTTATAAAAAAAAATACACTATTATTAAAACATCGATCAAAGTTACAACGAACTACAAGAACTTTTACATGGTGTTACTTGCAAACTACTATGCAAACTTCCGACATAGTTACAAATTATATACTGAAAACATTGGGTCATTTTTGTTAGAATAATGACGTTATTAATTTTTTTGTCAAGCGTGAGTACCTAATTCATCAAAAAATAATCTTTTTTTTGACGTAATAACGTCTAGTAAATTGATGAAAGCTACTGGGTGCATGTACGAGAAACATGACGTCATTGTCACAATTAGTGAGCGAGAGCGCGGAACAAGCATTAGAGAAGCACGATAGGCTCGGCCTAAGCGTTCGGCTCACGATCGGCGGCCGGCCTAACTTATGACGCGTCCGAACTCCGAGTAGAATTGACAGCGGCAAATGGCGGCAAACGCACGCAATCTCTGTTTGTCAATATTGAAGTAATGTCAAATAATGAAAAGCTAATAATATAATGTAATGTAATAATATAAGTTAATAATATATAAGTAAATAAATGTAAGTATATAATAAAAGTTAGTAAAATCATAAAATGGTTACCATAGTTTATTACAACAACAATTGCAGAAAAAAAGGTAATTAATTCTTGCATTTTAAGAATTCGATTAGCGATATACGCCGAGTTGCACGAAACAAATTTTAAATTTAAGTGTTTATTAAACTAATTTAATCACAAGAATCGTGATTATCTGTTGCACGAAACCTACATCTGATTAAGTTAACAAAAAAATTTAGTTTAATTAAAGACCTATCTAACGAATGATTAATTCCGACAGCGTTAAATTAATCATAAGATCAACTAATTTTAAGATTAATTGCAACTTAACTAACGGAAAGTTAGCGACGGTTTCGTGCAACTCGCCGATAATCTCATATATTTGTTCTTTGATTATTAAAAAAGTAGCATCGGTGGGCGAGTGCAGTAATAATAGGTTATTATATAACAATTTTGACTGAAAAGTTATTAGGACTCATATAATTACGATCGTATAAAAAGTAAACTGCTTTTATTTAGTATATTTTTCAATTTTCATAAGTGGTTAATGATAATCTAATTTGTTTTGCTAACTTTAAGTTATTAAACTTAACTTCTTTATTAAACTTGATTATTTCTTGTATTACATATCAAAGTATTTAACTTTATTCCGCTTTTATATTAAATACAATTAATTACCTGTAGCTTGTGGCTTCGCACGGGTATTTAATTAAAATTTTAAAAATTATAAATTTATATTTTTTATCACCTACATGCGCCATCTATCGTATAATAGTAGAATATCGTTTTTTATTTAGTGACATTTAACATAATAGTACCTATATTAATTGAAAATGATGTTTATCTAAAATATTAAAACGATTTCTATTCCTATCCGACATATTTAGTAAACTTTTAAGTTTAGCAAAATAATAACTCAAAAATAAGTTTTGTGAGTTTTTAAGATTCCTTAGACCAGATGGCGTTGGCGGCGTAGGTACCTATTTCTATTTTCTTAAATACTTATTTTTAAATTTAATTACAATGAAACAAAAACTAAATTATACTGTGAGTTATGTCTAATTTTTATGTATTAAAGTTATTTACATTGGTTTTGTACTTTTTACGTGATACGTGAACAAAGAAAAACACGATAAGAGATGGCGCTGATACGAAAAAAAACGCGCTATTGAAATTTATTCTTGATGATATATAGTGTATTAATAAAACGGAGGTTTTAACAGATTTATTATTTGTATAGATATTATACAAAATAATGATAATTCAGTGATAATAATTCAATTCCATTCATGTTTTCTTATGACGTTATCACGTAATAATTATCGTCCGTAAACCGACTTTACAGACAACCATTTTTTTTTTTTCATTTATAGTTTATTACATTGTATGGTAATACAAAAATTAACACTAATAAGATCAACGTATTTTTCATAAGATTCTCAAATTTTTCCAACAATGTTAATTTGTTTCAAGCTTATAGCGTTATAAATTAGATCGATATCTAAGTGGTTTAATATTTATGAAGGTAAAATTTTATAAAAATTAAAGAAAACCAAGCGACGCGACGATTGTAAGTTTACGTGCTTACAAAAATAACTTTCAACGGCCGGATTTTTAACTGACACTTAATAAATCACACCAATTAGTGTATATTTTTATACATTAATAATTTAATATCAAATATTTATCGTAACAATTTAATTGGGTCAAATAATATATTATTGATTTATTTATAAGTTATTGATATTTTATAAGCTTGGAAAAGTAGCAAAAATGAGGTCTATAAAAAAAGTTCTATTTTACTCGTAAATCAAATTAGACGTTAGTTTCATCTGTTATATTAAACGACACATTTTTCCCACTAGTAGCAAAAGGTTACAATTAGTCTCAAATTGTTTTTCAGAAATATCACATATGATATGGACGTAATAACGTAAATTTTTTTAAAGTGCCTTTTGTGAAATTAAGGAGAAGTAGCTTGTAATACGCCCGCACGAGCTCAAAGTTCAGGACATAAAGTCCGATAGTTATGTATCCCAGCTTAAGCTGCGGTCTATACGTACTATTTGATATTTTGTTGTGGATACAATTTTTTTGCTCTTCTGTTTATTGTTTATAACACATTTTAATATTTTTATAGCAGTTTTAAAGAGTTTGTTAATAATTTTAAGCCAAACTTATAGAGAGATAATAAACTTTTACGAAGTATAAAATTTATATATGTACCTATATATCAAAAGCAAAATTAAATAAACTTATTAAATTTATTTTATAGTTAATTGAAATAGTCCTGCGTTATTAATGATTTAAGAACGATGATTTCGTGTTAATTAAACATAATATTTTAATTTAATAAAAGAGTCAAAATTAAGCCACGACTGCGAAACATTGAAATAGATCCTAATTTTCGCAAATAATTAATAACCTGTGTCGTGGTATATAGTCGATTATCATTACCGATATAATTTCAGAACCATGTTTAATATTAACGAGAAAATTAAAAGAGAAAAAATAACGTTACGTTCCTCATATTCATAAAAGTCTGTTTTAATATATTTCTAACGAAGCTGCAAATGCTTAGTGATTCTTATTCGAGGATTCGTGAAGCTTGAATTTGTAGTTCAAAAAGTGGAATTGCATTACAAATCGAATTGAAAATGGTTATTGAATACTGAGTATCCAGCTGTCACTTCGTATTTTGCTCAATCCCTTTTAGGAATAAATATCTTATGATTAATATTTAGTATCTGAATTCGTTTATGTTAAAATAATGATGGCACTGGATGTTAACCCTTTTTCTTTATCTCTCTTAGAGTCTTTTAGAAGACAGAAAATCGTATGTAACTGTAAAGATTTATGAACACGATATAATATAATATTGAACCCCTACATCAATCATTTAGTATCATTATTCATTTGAATCATTAGTAGAAATGTTAAACGCTAGAAAATTGATTGACAAACTTAAACGAAAAACACTTTTAAATTTTTATATTGACTTGAAATTTAAGTCATATTTTAAAATGTGATAACGAGTTATAGAGGCTTTTCGTTTTGCTTTTTTTTTTTGAGAGTGTGAAAATACTATATTTAAAGTATACAAATAAATTAAAAGTACTAAAAACAGACATCCAAAGAATATATCAGATATACCATAAATATTATATTTTTTATACCTAAACAAAACAGCTTAAACAGAATTTACTGCATTTCACGAATCTAACCGATCTGTTAAAGATTATTATCGATGCTTCTAGAGTAACGTTTTCATTAAGATAAGTCAGGTACAGATGTCTCGTTATAACAATCTTTTTCTAATATAAATTGAACTGGTTTTTATGTGGATTTCACTGTGAGAAATATATTTCTTTTGATCAGTTCAAATACATCAGGAAATAAATAAAACAAATAATATTTATTATAAAGTTCTTTAAACGCAAAAACGGCCTTGGCCAAAAAATAACGTCTGGAATGACTTATTTCAAACCTATCATATTTGTTTTTTTTTTTTTTTTTGATTCCTTGGCTAAACATAAAGTTTTTTCGTCAGAAAGAAAGTCACAGGTTCATTAAAAAAGACTAGGGAATTTCTTTTTTATTTTTGGTTTTTTAATAATGCTAGTTTTCATACAAAACGTGACTAAATTTATAATGGGCGAAGCACATTATTCGGAATCGGAATTAATGGATTTTAAAAGAAGTAACTGCTGAGTTTCTTGCTGGTTCTTCTCAACAGAATCTACACACTGACTCGGTAATAGCTTTGAAAGACTAATATGTACTTTATAAAGTGACTCGAAGAAAGAAATTGTGAAAATGATTGAAAATGACCCAATCACTTCTAATACATCTCCTGAAATTATCATAAATCATTCGTCTACCGGTATCCCTTCGATACAAACTTTATACGAACATCATTCATTCTCTAAGGCTCCCAAAAGCTATACAGATGACGATAAAGGTCCCTTCTTAGTCCACGTCTCTAGGGAAGTTTCTGACCCAGCTGCAGATACAATCCTGCGGCCATTAAATTCGATAAAATTCTACAAACTCATAAAACTATTTCAATTATTAATGATGGAGTTAAGAATATTGGTCCTAATAAGATCTCTGTAGAATTTTACTCTGCTCAAGTAGCAAACACTTTTATGTCTAACCCTATTCTAGAAATTTTCAAATATAAAACTAGCATACCAACGTACAACATTTCTAGAATGGGCTTAATTAAAGGAAATACCGGTAGATTGTTCTATGCAGGAACTTATGGTACTTCTAGAGCTTCCTTTTGTTTGTGTTGAAGTCATCAAAGCCGGAAAATACAGAAAATACTATTGTTTGGGTACCAACTCAGTCTGGTGTACTAACCTTCAAAGGGAAAATGCTTTCTGAAAAAATTTATTCCTATCATACATCCCTGCCAGTAGAAACATACAATATCCTTACTATCCAATGTTTATACTATTGTCGCTATGGTCATATTATAGCATAGTGCAGCTCGAAACCCAGATGTTTTAGATACATGTAACCCCATACAGGTGACTCGTGTGTTATTTCTGAAGTCAATGTTACTTGCTTACAATGCTCAGGAAAACACTATTCAACAAACAAGACTTGTCCAGATTTTTTTTGCAAGCATTTCATTAAAATTATCATGTCACAGGGAAGCATTTCACACCCGGAAGCGTCTTCCCGTATTCCCTCTGTTAACAGATACTATGCTGCAATAGCAAAAGAAATATTCTCCCCTATCATATACTCCCCAGATAGCCCATCTAGGTCTATTCCTTTTCCTACTATTCCAATCTCCTTATCTAATTGATCCTAGCGTCAAACAGTTATTCGAGTTCCTTTAGACAAAGGCTACGACAACTAGTCCGATAAAGCTATTTTTGATAACGTCTTTGCAACCTAATTGTTGTGCATTAATAGTAACAATAGTCCTGCTCGTATCAATAACAATGTAAATCTCTTAGATAATCTTACTCGAATCCTTCTTGCAATTATCACTACACATACTGACACAACCTTACCTACCATCATTACTAACACTCTGTTCCAACTTATAGACATTATCAAAAATAACTCATTCGAGTTTCTTCCAGTCGAACTGTCAAAGCCTGTGTCCTAAATTACATGAACTCCTCACATTAGTTAAACTCCATAATATCGTCATTATTGCCATCGCTGAAACATGGTTGGTTCATAAAAACATAATAATGTATAACTTTAGATAATTTTAGTGATTAAGTGTACACAAGTCTAATATATTTAGTAAATTTATTGTGGTAGGTACTTATCATGCGAATATTAGTTCTAATAAATTACCAATTTCTAACACATAAATTAGTTATGATTTTTGAGTGTAAATTTTTGAAAGAAATCGTGTCAGATAGATAAATATTGATCCAACGATGAGAACACGACAAATAGTCGAATTGACACCGTATCTCCGACATTTATAGTAATTACGCAAGATATTCTCGTATATGCATTTTCACTGCCGCTATCAACCAACCGTTCTAGCTTATTTACGTCTAGAAACATTCAAGTATTGTTTTATTGTGTGTCAGGATGTGTTTTATCTTCATTCACAATACATTGACGAGTATTCAAGCTAGTGTACTTATCGTTTCAATCGGGACGACAATGAATGACTGTGATCGTATTGACTGTTGTAGAAAAATTCAGTGAAGTTTTATTTTAGTTCTTTTCAATATTTCTATAAATTATTATTAGTATATACAATAACTACTCGTATAATAGATAAAAACTTTTTTTTTCCTAGATGAATTCAAAAATATTTTAAGTACATGTCAAACATTTTTGTTGTTTAAAATATTCAGAACATAAAGAAAATATTACAAAAAGACCCTTAACTCAATTACCGATGTACGCTATATGAAGCGCAACGAACAGTAAAATTGCATTTCCATCAATAACAAATGTACTTATTACCATCACTCGTCCGTAAATGTCACGAATGTTCTTTTTTAAAACGGTAATAACAGCAATTTCTAGATCGATACGATCTTTGGACGCTATTAAAAAAAAATAGACTTTACAAGAACATACTGTTATAAAATTGCTACATTTTTGTTATTAATCGACATGAAAATACATAAATATGTCACTTTTGAAAATTTAGCGCATAAAACGAGTATACAAGATATAACTGATTGATTGGACTGATGGTTATTGATGGAAATTCATGTTTACTAATAACACTACAATCTTTTTACACTTTTCCACTTTTTTTATGAACACAACGTCATCGTCAACGACAAAGTCATCGTCAACTTTGTCGAAACCGGTCGTGTAATTTATAATTAAAATAAAATAAAAAAAGTGGAAAAGTGTAAGAAGATTGTAGTATTATTAGTGAGTATACAAGATACCTAATAGACTGAAACTATCATTGGTCATAGATATACAATACGAAAAACAAGTAATGCATATTAGCTTTTTTCATAAAAGCAAACCCCTAGACTAGAGTAACCTACATCTAAATTGATGAGAATGCAAGTAGAAAAAAATTAGAAAAACTTCTAAAATCTTTAAGTCAAACTTGAAACAAATTTTTTTTATTATTATGGAAATAAGGTCCCTCCTTATTGATTTTAATTTGATTGTTTGTGTATGAATGTCACACGATATCGTCGTCAATTTTCGACTTATTTTTAATAATTCTTTATTTTAATTAAAACATTATACTCACGTGTCGCTACAACGTATTCTCCTCGTAGAATTTAAAGGTAAATAAAGTATTTGTGCGGTGTTCGCGCCAGGTTTATCTTGGTCTTAACCAGCTAGTTTTTTGTTATTTTATACGGCATGCACTGCACTTCATTGCGAACAATACGAAAATAATCTTTTGTTTATATATAACATTAAATTTTTATTTTTATTTAATTAATGGTAGGGATCCAATAAAAAAAATCGTGACTTCTTAAACATTTTAAAACTTTCAATTTATTTAAAATAATATATAATATTCATTATGAGAAAATACAAAAAAAAAGATCGTAAAAAGTAAAGTAATTCAAACTCTTTGGTGGTGGTGGGTATGGTTGACTTATATTTGAGTTGACAGCTTCAGTTTTATTGTCTACGGAATTTGTTACGTGTCGTTCATGAAAAAAACCACAAACGGCGATAGGAATGCTTTCAATCCAGTAAATCAGAGACGAGATACTTTTGTCGTTATCGTTAAATAAAAACGCTGTGAGTTTCAAAATCGACTTTAACTGTCGAACGGTTTTGTAATAATATTGAACTTGAAAAAAAAATATTTGCGTGGGTATCACAATAAGACGTTTTTATCCATACAAAATAACTGTAGTCGAACAAAAGACGACAACGCCTCAAATAACACAAACAGTCTTTTATAGCCTTTGAAAGGTTTTCGTCACGTATCTCGTTACTTAGCAAATTGTAAGTTAGCCTTTTAGAGTATTATATTATTACAACGACTCTTCCATTTGCTGGATTAAACGTTACATTCACAACTATTGTTTGTTTTTGTACACGAATTTTTTTAATTTATATTTTACGTCTCTCGCGATTTCGCTTGCGTAATTTTTATTGCTACTGTTCCACTACGTAGTCGTAGATATATTTGTCAAACTTTTTGTTAATGTTAGTTTATAATTGTCAAAGAATTAACTAAACAGTGTCAAAATTTATCGATTGTAAAAGAATAAATCTTTCTTTTTTGGAATATTTGCACTGATAACGTTTTCCAATTTATACATTAATTTGAATGAACAGACACGAAACTGGACGTATAAAGGCTTATTTAAGCCTGTAAACGTCCCACTGCTTGGCAAACTCCTTTTCTCCATATACGAGTAAGGTTTAAACTTAATCCACTACTCTGCTCCAATGAGGGTTAGAGGATAATTTCCCTAACATGAGTAACGATCGCTATCATGTGCTCTTCGAGGTACGGTGGGGATACCCAAAATATCTCAGACCAGAAACAAATAGTTTACAAATTCAAATATTTGCCTCGAGCGGGAATAGAACCCGCGATCGCCGGCGTCAAGACGAGTACTCGCACCACTACACCAGAACGGTTGTCATTAGCTTTAATATTATGAATCGATGCCATTTTCGTTTAAATAATTACAGTTATGAAAAAAAAAAAATTTAAAAAACGACGTTAAAATTTCTGCTATGATTGTATTCCTTTAATACACGATTTGTACAATAAAAATCATTGTCTTATTCTGTATATTTTGGTATACATCAACACGTCTTCAAAAACAAAATCATTTATTAATTATGTCCAATAGATCTAATTCAATCATGCAAACAAACAAATTAACTAACAAACAAACAAACGTTCCGCTTTATTATAGAAGTATAGATCGCTTAACTGCTGAACTTTAAACTAATTAACAGTAAAAGCATTCAAACGGAAAGCCGAGATTATGAGAAGGGTATAATAACCTTACATTAACGGACGTTTTATTACTGGTTAAAGATAACTTACAAGATAATCGAATTTAATATTTAATAATAGTATTTAGATTAGAAGATAAGTCATCGGTTAATTAGTAATATCTATTGATATTTTATTAAAGAAGTAATATTTACTTTTCTTACTAGAATTGATAGTAATACCTCCTACAACAATTATAGCAGACTTTCAGGGACAGGACAGACAGGAGGGGGATGACTCGCTCTCCCCCTCCATCGGTGGCGCGAAAGCGCGTTAGTTTGGGCGCGGAGGCGCACAAGCCACTGGGCTCCCTGGACCAGCTGATGTGTGGACTCATCAGCGGGGAGCGAAAGCGCGGTGAGAGTGTTAGTACAGAAGGTGCGGCCGGTGAGGGAATGGCGCCGGGAGGCTGCGGAGTTTTCGGTGGTGGGGCCGCTCCTGGTACTTCTCTGAATTAGCAGAGTAGACCAGTCGAGCGGCCCCAATCACATACGGAGGGGCCACCGGGCCAAACGTCGGGGCGTCACAGTTGTATGCACGAGAAATCTCGTAGCGCCCCACTACGGCGGAGACAGTTGATGGGTTTTAGTGGGTAATCTGGCTTCGCAGCTAGCGAGTCCCACATACCCGTCACCTGCGGGCGGCGGGATGCGAAAATACATTTCCCATCGTTAAAAAAAAAGCCTAAAAATACAACTCAGTAACTGAGTTTTCCCAAGTTTAGGCAACCATAAAAAATGCTCATACACTACCCACGAATATTTGGAAGTTAGGTAAATATTCTAAAACTTTATAAAATAATATTTTTTGGTAACAATTATCATCATAAGTGTAATAAATTGCTTTACTATTTTAGAATTTCTAGTAAATCTGTAAAAGCAAGAATGAGCATTCAAATTATGTCATTTTACGTGCTTATCGTGAAACCAACGGGCTCAAGTATTAAAGCCACAAACGATCGTGTAAAACACGGGCTAACTCGAGTAAGCAGAGAATTTACATGTTCACGTAAAGCGATGTTTAATTTAAATTATATTTAAAAAAAGGACTTATAAGAACAAACTGACGTAATAAAAACAATATGGAACTATTATATGATATATATACTTATATTTTACTCGAAATTATTTATTTTCAAGAGGTTATCAAAATATATAAATTTAAGACACCTTTTTTAACAGTATGAAAGCTTAAAAAGATCATTGCCTTATCTTCGTATCATCGATTATATCATTACTAAAGGGGCTTAAAGTTACAGTATGAAGAACTAATCTTATCTTTAGATAAGTTCTATCATTTTCGAAAAATCATTGTTTAATAAGTTTATCAAAATATTTATTCTACATAAACGAATTCACGGGTAACGACTCGTAATATATAAACTAGCACGACTAACTAGAAGCATATATATAGACGCAAACTTCAGTCAAGCAACTCCTGTTTCACGCTCATCGACTTCGCGTTGTTTGTGGCAGAGTTTTATGATCTCGACTCACAAATTTTGCTTGGTAAAATTAAGTCAATTTAAAAATATAAATAGTTAAATGTTATTACATCATATCTAATTCTTAATTACGTAAAGCTGTAGTTAGAACTATTGTTAGCATTTAAAAATTTCCTAATTTTATTACTAAAATGTTTGATTCTGTAAAGCGTTAGTATTACTATTATTGTTATTTGTTTCAAAGAAATAAGGACCAGAAGAGTGCAAAGATGGCGACAATGTCTTCCAAATTATTAATACTGATTTCTAAATGGTTAGTCGCCATCTTTGTGATCTATTTGGCGGGATTTTTGCCCTTTAAAAGAGGTTATTGTAAGAGACTAGAAGCCAGTTAATGTTGACTATTATGGGTATTAAGTATTTATTATCGATAAAAGTTGTGTAAAAGTGCTGAAGATAGTGGCTTTAATTTGTTTAGATGTTTATTATTGTATTTTTTTTTTAAATTGTGAATTAGTAATCTACCTGCTCTCTGAAAATAAGTATTTTATTTAAGTGTTCGTACGAATATAGTAATCTGTTCTTTATAATTGAGTTATTATCATAATTACTGAATATTGTATTGATGGTTTATCGTTTAAGAGAGTAACTGTTGAGTTTCTTGCTGATTCTTCTCAGCAGATTCTACATTCCGAATTGGTGGTAGCTTCACAATAATTATAATCTATTAGCATTGATTTATAAAAAATAAAAATAAGTAAAACTGACTACACAATGGTGCTTTTGAAGCCTACTTGAATAAATTAAGTATTTATTAATATTTTGTAATAAAATATACAACTATACACTATACACCAAACAGAATGGTGATGGGCAGTATCGTCACAATATCCTGCCAAAACACGCTCTCCAACCCGCCTGTCAAGACGAGTATTGGCAAAGCCTCCCAGAGATGTCTGAGAGGCCTACATTCAGCAGTGAACACCCCAACGCCCGATATGGTGGAGGATTTTTTCCATTCTACCTTCAAAGATTAAATACATTTACATAAGCAGGCAGAATCCATCATTCAAATCAATAATCAGTTTAACCTTTTTTAAATGAAATGATTAATTGCATTTTCATATAACCATTCTTTCATGCACTTTGCGAATAAAAAGTATCCACCACTGAGCCATATAAAGTAAAGCAATGCGATGCCAGTTTAAAGTTTCCTTGGCAGCAACACCATTGTAAAACTTTCCTATGAATAGACAACTCATCGTCGTTGCGACGTGAATTGACCGAGTTTAGTTGTCACGCTGACAGTTCCGCGGAAAAAAGTTGTACAATTTTTAAAAAACATGGTAATGATTGTTTTTTATCTTTCATGGGAAAAGAGGCCTTTTCCCAGTAAGTGTGACATTAGCGTGTATAAATTCGTTAGTTCATTTTTTTTACTCGACTGCGACAGAAGGAGGTTTATGTTTTTCGAGTGTATGTATGTATGTATGTATGTATGTATGTCCATTTCTTTGGCACGCCCTACAGGCCAAACGGCTGGACGTTTTTTGACATATGAGGTGTCGTTGGATTTGTCTAAATTGTAGTAGTGGCATACAGGGATGTCAGACAGATACTTTAAAATCCTGGTACCAAGGTGGTTAAAAAGTTGGAGAAAAACCTGGTACGCCTGTGCTCCGGTGCGGTGTTGCCAACATCTGTGTCGCCAATGGCGCCAAGTATTTCAAAATTGTTCCTCTACAGCAATTTCTAAATTATCGGACGACGAAAAAAAAAAAAAAAAAAAAAAGGTCATCCGGTCGGATAAGGTCATCAAAATTCCTGATACCGAGCAGGCTGAAAAGTTGGTACTGATGACGAAAAACTGGTACGCCTCAGCTGTGTTGCCAACATTGATATAATATATCGATATGTAAAAGCGATGACTTTTTTTTTTCAATAGGTCATGTGAAATAGACGACCTTTTTTTTTAGCTACATATAGATTCGACGACCTTTTTTTTTTTTTAGGTCATGTGAAATTGACGACCTTTTTTTTTTTTAGCTACATATACATTCGACGACCTTTTTTTTTTTTTTAGCTATATGTGTCGAACCGACGACCTTTTTTTTTTTAGCTCTAATATGGAATCGACGACCGAATAGATATCTTTGTCGGTCCACGGTCAAATCTTGGTATTTTTTGCGTACCAGGATTAATAATCTTGGTACATGGTACGCGACCCTAAAACCTGGTATGTGTACCAAGAAACTGGTACGTCTGACATCCCTGGTGGCATAGGCTATATAAATTTTCAAAATGGCGCCTGCAAATGGCGGAATGAGGGGGGGAGAGTTGAATTTTTTTTTCTTACTGTAGCAATATGGGTATTAAATGAAAGCTAGTAAATTGTTTTATTCTTTTTAGTTTATAATAAGAATATTTTACGCAGTCGGGTTTTTTGATTTTTTTAATTAAGCATACTTGTTAACATACACTAAAGAACACCTATAAAAATAAATCAAAATGTTTTCTTTACAGGTACAATCACAAAGACAACGAAATTATATTTCTTAAACATATTCTAAATATATAATTTAAAAGCCCATATTTCAGGTAAAAGTCCCAAAACGATAATACAAAGAATTAATTGTCCATTTATTATATTTTCGATCCCCAGTAATACGTGAAACAAAAGCCTAAACTCCCACCCTCATATGGTAATAACATTTTGGTTTTGAACATGTATAGCTTGGTTTAATCCGAATAAGCTTTTGAAAAGAGCCTTTTTATTGTTTTAATGGTGTGTGATTTAATTATTATGATCGATATTATTTATATAATAAAATTATATATACATTTCTTTCATACAACATTTATAATATTATACGTATTTATAGTAAGAGGAAAGAAGTGTGTGTACTTATGTACGCACGTAGAAGTAAAACTTAACGATACGCCGAGTTAAGGGGTAGTGCGCACCATCTGCAATTTTCACTTACAAATTTGTAGCGTAACGTAGGTAATTGTTAGCAACTCCCTAGTTGTTGTAGTTACAGATGGTGGTTATGGAAATGAATTTTAATATCTTACATTTTTATATTTTGAATATAGACATAGAATTATATAATTTTAAATATAAATAAAATAAAAATGTGTTCCGTATATCTGTCTGCGCATCTAAATTTAAAAACAATCTTGTATAATGGTAGTAAAGTATTAGTTAATCTTCTTCTTACAAGTTAATATTTATAAAAAAATAAATTTAATGTCAAATCGTTTCATATCAAACAGTGATAAAATTTATTAACGTAAAATTTTGTTCTATGTTTTCCCATTTTTTCTTTTTAAAAAGGTAATAAACGGTAAAAAAGCTCGATGAAAATAAATTTGAAAACATTCCGTGTCTGCTATAAATTATTACGAATTAGTTGTCATTGAACTGAACAGGCTCAAGTATCTCTTATAAATGGTAGCTAAATAAAAGTACCTTGTTGACCTATATATACGTTATGATATATTATATCCTTATTGTTACGGCTTTTTCCGTTTTTTGCCGCCAATATTTTATAAATTAAATACACATTTTGATAATGAGATTGTAGTATTTATTTAAGTTACAAACTTATTAATAGAGATTCGTTATGATCGATTAAAAATCGTTAATATAATGGTATAATAAAAGGTACTTAGATAAAAAAATCTAGCATACCTATTCATAACTAATGAGCTAAAAAAAAAGTTTACGCATAATTTCTAAACGAATATTTTAATATTCTTTATCTGTAGCACGTCTTACGACATTACATTAAAAAACAAATAAATATAAATATGTTTAAACATACACACACGGTCGTCTGTTCCTAAGGTAGGCAACGTAATGCCTGTGTTTTAGGTAACAGCCGACTGATACGAGTATACATTTTTTTTTAAATAGATGTACATATAAATAATAAATATATAAATAAACATATATTAGACCCAGACTCGGGGCGGGAATCGAACCCACAACCCTTCGGAGCAGAAAACAGGGTCACTGCAAACTTCGGCAACGGGTCAGTCGAAATAACAACATAACAAATTATAATGATATAATCGATCATTAAAGCATTCGATACTTAAATTAACTGAGATATATTCTAAACAATTATTCACAAGACTATTTGATTTTTTATAAAAGGAAATTATACGTTTTCTCTTTTGATATTTAAAACCAAAGCCAATTTATTAAGTCACGACCCGTTAAAGTAATTGGATGCTGTTGGGTAAACATTGTTGTTTTAAAAAATATACCGAAGTAATTTATTACAAAAAATCACGCTACGTCCACTAGGTTCGTGTTGGGACGAGTTGCCTTCAGTCTAGAAAATTTGTTAGTAAATGAGAAAAATTACCTCTTATTAACATGGAAAACGAACTTTTTGGGACACGCCTTTGTTAATTTTTATGTTTTTCACTTATGTTTTTCTTTTTCTGATCAAATATGATGTTTTCTTTATCTTTTTTGAAGTAAAACTTCTTTAGAATGTTGTGATTTGAAACGGGATGCGACGGAAAAAAACGACAGGTAAGAGACACAAATACAAAAATATGTAGGAGATAATGAGATAGTATGATGTCGCGTATCTTAGCAACGCGTATCCAAGCAACGCTTAAACAACGCGTAAATAAGTAATAGAATGTTTAACTATTAATATTAATAAATTTTAAATTGACTTTGCCAAAGATGTTTCACTTCTGACATGTGTCCTCTGTACACACGACATTTATTTTTTATTTTTATAAAACTATTCGTATTCGTTGAACTAATTATCGTATTAAGCAAGTCATTAGTTTTATTTTAATTAGGCAAAAAAATGGATACAGACATTTATCGTCATAGGGGTAATAATAATAAATATTCTGCGATTATTTTTTCGTCTCTGTAGACTTCATGAAATGAAAATGTATTGTAATATTTTATATATTTTTATTTATTTAAAGAAAAAGAAAAAAAAAACATGACAAGTAATGCAACAAAAACAATAAATCATTTTACTGTGCACTGTGGATTCTCGAACAGTAGCAAAAAAATTATATAGATATTACAAACAAAATAAAACAAGAAAATATTTAGAACAAAATTATAATGTATAAAATGTGGATAACAGATTTTTTTTTTTGATGTCATTCCATTCATAGGACGTATTACAATTACAAAAATACAACGCTACAAGATGTACGAACGGACAGCAGAGTCTTCGAAGTAATAGGGTTCTGTTTATACCCTTTTGTTACAGAACCCTAAAAATAATATATATTGTATTTATATGAAAAACAAAGTTTGGCAATGGAATGTCCCAATTAAGTAAAATCTAATATAATATTAATTAATATTGCTGACGTCCCGAAACGATTCTTGATGTCACGGACAATTGCCGAGGGATACTAAATCAGCGCAATCTCTGTAAACTGTCATCTGGGTTGTGTTCCACTTAACAATATATATTTATATAAACAGAATACTTTCGTACCTCTATTTCCACTTCATAAATTTATAATTTTTTTTTTAAGAAAAATAATGAATTTGTTAAAAATCCGCTTTTTGACATCGTTTAGTTATTTTTCTTTATTATTAGTATTTTTATTTTTATTTTTTGTGTGTACAATAAATCTTCCTTTCTATATCTTTTCTTTTATTTAAAAGATAGTCATTATCATGATGAAATCATCGTCGTTATGATTATGTTAATTTTTATGCGGTAACAATAAAATCATAGTTAGGATTTCACATTATTTGATTTTATATAATATAAGCTTACCACACTAAGGCCTCTGCCTCGAATTTTGCGGGCATCGGGGCGGCGGCGGCGGCGGCGCGGGCAGAGCAGCCGTATGGCACACGCGTAACGGGTGCCCTGCGCCCGGTTCTTGAGTGGTGGATGCGCCGAAAACGCAAGCACTTCACACTTCAAGCACTCACCTTCCGTCTGACGCAGGTTTTCACCGGGCACGGTTGCTTTGGTAACTACCTGTGTCGAACGGCCCATGGGGAGCCGACGACTGAATGTCAAGATTGTGGCGTGGCGGTGGACTCTGCCCAGTACACCCTCGAGGTGTGCCCGAGATGGGCGGCGCTGTGTCAAGGTATGACGTCGGTCCTTGGAGGGGACTAATTCTGCAGTGTTAAATTGTTGATTAAATAATTACCAGTGTATATAGGTACATTTGAAAGTTAAAAATTATAATTGTAAAATCTGTAATATAAAGTGATTTGTGAAAGAAATTCTATTTTTATTTTCCGTGACTGCTTCACAGTTTATTTAACCATTTTATACATATTTTATTTAATCTTGTTTTAAACAAAGTTCGACGAGTATGAGATCATATAAATATATTATAATCATATTAGAACCGTAATTTTTTACATAGGTTTTTTTTCGCAGTTTTTTATTTTTATCAAAGATATTTTAAAACAATATCTTATAGCACACAGTCAACTTAAACACTAACATAACAAATAATGATTCCAATATTGGAATAATTTTGTTATACAATCTCCACTTTGATGAACAAAAAATCAAGTACACAACGAATTAAGTAATTTCGTAATAATTCTATTTCACGAAATTCTCAAATAGTCGAAACTAAAATTTAATAATGTTATTTTGTAAAACGAGTACTTCAATTTACAGCAGAGGTTAGCGAGGTGAACTATTCCGAGAGGAAGAATTTGAGAGCAAAAATTAACAAAGTAACGCTCGTGCGGAGCGTTCTCTAGAGCTATTAATTTTAGTTTAAGGTTACACCTAAAACTAAATAAAACATCGTAATTGCTGAATTTAAAACTAGACTGAATTGTGCCGTTTCTATTTTCAATATCACCTAACGTTTTATACAAACTGACGCAGTTTGTTGTTTAGATATTCAATTTAGAACCTTACTGTTGTATTTATGTTGTAATATTATTAAGTCTGTTTAATAGTCACTGTCTGTTTGTTTGATATGCTTTCATAACGCAGTAACCAAATATATTTTAGCTAAATTGATTAAGATTTAAAGACAAAGTTTGTACTTATAAAACCATTTTTTCTGTTTTTATAAAATAGTTTTTCACGGCTAAATAAGAAAACAATTTGTAAGTGTATAAAAATACATTAGAATATAATAACAATACTTCGTTGTAGTAAAGTTGTATAGTTTTAGTTTCTTTATTTTAACAATTTTTAATATCCTTTAAAAGTATAACTATTTGCGGTATAACTGACTGGCCCGTTGGACAGTGACTCTGTTTTCTACTCCGGGGTTGTGGGTTCGATTCCCGCCCTGAGTCTGGGTGTAATATACATATATTTATTTATATATGTATTATTTAAAATATATTACAAAAAAAAGTATCAGTCGGCTGTTACCTAAAACAGGCATTAAATTGCCTACATTAGAAACAGACGACCGTGTGTGTATGTTAAACATATAAAAACTAAATACTAGTTATTTAAAGAATACATTTACATTAGTGGCAGGTTTAGTAAAGAGTTAATTTGGTAATAGTTTATATCTTAATAGGTAAGTCTATCCGATCTCTCAAATAAATACTCATTTCTATCTCGGGTTGTCTGGAAGAAACGGCTAATTAGCCATAAGACCGCCTCTTGTACTACACAATTTGTAATTATTGTAAGTAATCTGTATTACTATATTACATTTGTATGTTGTGGTGTACAATAAAGCATAAATAAATAAAATAAATAAATAAGTCAGATTAATATCTTAAAATTCGTGAAAATATTCCATTCGTACATTTCGTTCTCGGAAAATAAAGGGTTAAATAAAGCGACACATTTACAACGTATATTTCTTCGCTAAATCATGTCATTCTACATTTGAAACTTTATTCGATAATTATATTATTTACTGCTTGATACGTAAAATGTAACTGGTTAAGTAGAACATACACGCAATAAGCACGTTAAGTTTTATAAGCTTAATATTAACTTACAAATAGCTAACAAAAAGAAAAGCAATAAAAATAAATAGAGCATTTAAATAAATCTTGAAATTTTTTTTTATTCTATTTTTATTGCTTAATAAAAATTATATAACAGGAAAAAAAATTAACTATTAAATATACTACATGTACTATAAAACATATAATTGTAATTCTAAATGATAAATAAAATATAATCTGGATTGACGAGACGATGCCAGCATTCTATACGATAACTACATATACATTACATACATTCTATACGTCTGTGTATTGTTTCTATACATTGAATTAAATGTTTTGTATAAATCATAGAACTGTGATATATAATCAAAAAAAGAAAATAATTATTCACGTAATATTCGTCGTTTTTTTTGTGGATTTAATCGTATAAAGTAAAGGTTAATAAAATGATGTCGTATAAACTATAACAAATATATTGAAGCGCCAGTAATTTCACTATTTTAATAAAACTTTATATAATTAAACAAAAATAAGAAAATGAATGAAGGGAAAGATAGTAATAACTTCTTTATTATTTTTTTTATTTTACTGACAGTTTTTTTTTTCTCAAAGAAAACTTTTTTGTATGGATATATGTGTATGTATATGTATATGTATTAGACCCAATAAAATTGGTGGGATTAAAGAATAAAACGGGAATAAATTTTAGGTTTAAGAATTTGCTTTCTATTATCTTTAAAATACAATAGACTTTGCAATCACATAAGTTAAACTTTCAAAATTTAAATTTCGTAATTTTTTTTTTCATATAGAAACGAAACAACTGGAAAAACAACTTCACATTAATAATAAAAATAGTGAAGATTTCAAGAGGTTAAATTGAGAGGACAATGTCAGGAAAACAACGAATTTGCCAAGTTCCAATTATTTCGAACTAAAGCTATTTCGGTAATTTCATTTCAAATTAACATAAAATTTCACTTTAAGTTTTTAATAGATAGATAGTTCTATATGTATTTTTTTAATTATTTATTTTACAAAATAAATTTTTGAAACAAAAGTGTACGACGCTGCCAACAATGACTTATCACGAATAGCCTTGATACACTTATAAAGCTTATTAAAATGTTTAAAATTATATTTCGTTCATTAGTATGAAAGATTATTATCTTCTCTCAAACTTTACAAATAGCACATCAATATACATCTCTAGCATAAAAATTTAGCCAAAAATTTTCGTACCATTCTATAAATTTTCTAACAAAAATACTGAAAAAAATAAAATTCGCGATAACAATAAAACAATTCATTTTCATCACATTTTCATTTCATTTTCGATCTCCAGTTTATATTGTTTATTGAATACAAGACCAAAAAATTGTAATGGCAACAGACTGATATAGAAGGCAAAATATTTTCGATGAATACACTCATTTTAAATAGCTTATAATTAGTTTGTGTTCTTGAATTATTATAATCTACATATATATCTTTTTTGATGCAGTTTTTGTTATTTAATTGAGAAAATTCGTTAATTAATTATAAAACATTTTTTTTTAATAAACAGTATTATTTATACTGTTCTATTTTATTTTAGCGAATTTTACTCATTTAATTAAAAGTCTATATCGGATTTTATCGCGTTTATTTAAACTCTACAGTTTAACAATATTTTATATTTATAAATCATGTCCGCGTGGAATGATGACAAGAATAATAGCAATATTTTACCATCGAATATCCGATTCTCTAGGTAAACATTGTACCAGTCTAGATTTTTTAACATTTGGTTGTGTACCAATGATATTGACGCATGTAACAAGTTTTGACACAATACATAGCATAGCCGTTTCGGCCTTTTCCACTGCATCTCTTATCCTTAAGACTGTCTTTTACCAGTATATCGACAGTTATATCGATGTAGCAAGCAGCTTTTTGAATGATTTCATTTTGGTTATAATCGTGGCGGGAAAGTTAACTTGAATTCTAGTTACATGAAAGGCCGTGTAGTCCGAGAGAATCAACATCATTGGAGGCCCACAGAAATAATGACCCTCCGCGACAATTTTAAGGTCGTGTGTGACCCTGGTAGGATCTACTAATAAATATACATAAATAGAATAAATATAAATATGCTTAACATACACACACGATTGTATGTTCCTAATGTAAGCAACTTACTTGTTGTCTGTCTTCCTAATGTAGGCAACAACTTGCATGGGTTTTAGGTAACGGCAGACTGATATACATATTATTTTTAATAATTTAGAATAAATTTGAATTTCCTAATACTACACCCCTCGATGTAGGGTCGCCACTTCAGTGCCATGCTTGGGTCTCCAACGACCATAGGCTCTTCGTACAACGTACCGCGCCTGTTAAAGTAGTTAATAGAAGTATTTTTTTCTAACCTAGAGATAGTTCACACTGGCTTAGGTTATGTGTTATCTATTAGTCGCTGTTTCATTAATTATGCTCAGTCGACAAACGTTCTGCCTGACTGACTTAATAAGAATGACCGCGGATCCGATTCCCACTCGGAGCAAAAATATTTGAATTCGTATAAATATAAATTATTTATTTCTGCTCCGGGATTGTCATTGTGGGCCTTCCTACCGTGCTTACTAGAGTACGTCAAGTAATCGGTCCTGGTTATTATCATAAACACCTGATTACAGTCGTTACTATTGGTAGGGAAAGTATGCGCCAACCCATCCACAGTGGAGCAGCGTGGCGGATTAAGATTCAACCCGTCTCCAATGTACAAGAAAATGACAGCTTAGTTGCACATTTATCTAATACAAATCACGAGAATAATTATTTAATGATCACAAAGACGTTAATTATAATAAATAATCAACAAAGAAATAACAAAACCACAAATTAATAGCCATAATAAAAAATATATTAAAACTCTTATCAAGTATTATAAATGTCAAACTTTTCTAACCAACGATCTAAAGTAGAAAGCCATTAAAATAATAACTTTGAATATCACACGAATAAAAGTTTACTTCGACAGAAATTTTGATTAGGTGAGATGCAATAAAAGGTTGATGACTCAACTCTTACTCTACTTCAATTGTTAATCAAAAGTTCTTTCAACAAGTACAATTAGACTTCGAGTTTTGCGTTAAAATGTACAGGCATGTTTTTAGAAATGCTTGTTTAACAATAATTAGTGTAAATACTATTATTAAGAGGAAAACACATCATATTTATACTATTTTTAAAATATAACAGCATTTTTTATACACCGCTTCACACACGTCTCGTGGCGACCACAGAGCATGTTACTGGTCCGAAATATCGACAAAATTGTGAAAAAAATTTACATCGTGTTATATATGTACCCGTCAATCAATCCTTCGTGTCTTCTCCATCCTACTTGACATTGGCGGAATCAACTGTGCTTCACTGGCACAACAGCAAGCCATAAAACCGATCAATCAAAATGTAACCGTCTTATCGATTAAAATAAATGATGTTTGAAAACCCAAAACAAATTGAGTATTAGGGTAAGAAGCTTAAGACTTCAAATTCATATTAGGGTAATTTACTAAGCCTGTAAATGTCCCACTGCTAGATAAAAACATCATCTCCTAAAGAGGAGCAGGGTTTGGAGCTTATTTTACCACAGAGTGTCTCTGCGGGTTGGCGGATAAATTTTCTGCTACGGATACGGCTAAATAAGCCGACGATTTTGCATGCTCTTCTAGGTACGATGGGGAAACTTGCGGAGATAAAAATCCAAACCAAAAACAAATATTTATAAAAATACAAATATTCGATGCAAGTTAGAATCAAACCCGCAAACTTCATCGTTACTGGAACTACATCGGAACGGCTTCGGTGTTTTAGCAGCTACGTAATCAGTTCATTTGAAATGTGAAAAAATATTTCACTATAAAAATTGTAGTTATATATGTAAAAATAATACCATTTTGAACCGATTAAGTTGTCGTAACTATGACCATTAAAACAACGAACGATTTATTAGCACATTACAGTGCATTATACGCGATTAATATTGTTTACTGAAATTATAGTTGTTGAATATGGGTGGGGCAACAAGACTGGACTGGTAATTTATTCATGTCATTAACCTATTTTGAAGGCAATTCTTATATTCAAAATGCAAATGTATTACGTTTTAGTTGCGGACTCAAAAAAAAAAAACAGATGCTTTCTTGAGATTGTTTAGCATAAATAACACGTGAAGTTCGTTCAGAGAACTGAAATTTAGCTTAATATTGTTATAATCGGACCCTCTTAAAAGTATATTAAATGGTGTTCCAAAACTTAAAACCATTATAATATTTATGTTCGATCACTAATTGAATTTTTGACCATAATCATAATCGTAGACTGGCCGTCCAGGGCTATACACAAATTGTTCTCTTATATTTACGCGAATTTTTCTCATTTAATTAAAAGTCTAGATTGGATTTTATGACGTTTATTTGTTTAAATTTTTTTACAGTTTAGCGATTTTTCAATTAAATTATTTCCCGACGTTTCGGACCCTTTACAGCGTCCATGATCTCGGAGGACTGAGGTGGTGGGTGTCCGAATAATGTATTAATTGTTACATACCCCGCTTTTTATACAATTATAAATTATCAGTTTTAACCGTGTGTGAATAGAAACGTAAAAATGTTTTTTAAACAAATAAACGCGATAAAATCCGATCTAGACTTTTAATTAAACTATATACAAATTTCTGTTTTCAGATTTGTCTATGTTGGCCAACTCTAAAAAGATTAAAGTTTAATTCAGTGCATAAGCGACATTTTTTTTCCAACATTGCGATTTGTATATAATTTTGTATATATAGTTTCTAATACAATGTTACTGATAATTCCACTCTATTATTTTTTGCACAATTAGTTTCAATAATAGACTAATAACTAACCTAAAACTAGCAATTACGTAAAATCGTAAAACCGTGAGGCACATCTTGTCTTTGTCATATTTTTTCCTTTTTTGTATCTTAAATACAACAAAATGTATAAAGGATAAACTAAAATGCAAAGATGCCTCGAATACCTAAAACAAAGTTGTGATGGGAGATTTTAAGGTATATCAATTAAAATTAAATTTTAAATAATATAATTATTTTATTTTTTTATATTAATGAAACGGTGCAGGGTAAAAAAAAAAACTTCACGCAGAAACATATTTGTGAAGGTTTTTTTCTTAAGATGCTGCATTACATTAAATGAGCCTACTCTATTAAAATTTATAGTTCTTATAGCAATAATGTTGCTTTCATTACTAACTAAATGGGATATTTAAAGAAGTTTTGTGATGGTCAGTACCAAGAAAATTGGTAGCGATAACCTCATGGTACTAGACAATCAATCTAACAAATCTATCTTTATATTTTCGACTGCGTTGGAGCTTTTGATAGATGAGATTAAAACACTAAACTTGCAAGTAAGTTAAGACATTTATATATTTCAAATAATAATAATATGTAATCACTTTCAATTGCTCCGTTAACCCTGAAAAATCAATTAATTGATTTGAATTGTTTCTTTTCACAGGATATTATCAAATGTCTCAAGCTGCTGCTGTATCGCAACAAGTCAAAATTCTGTTTACAGCCAGCCGAGATGCTTTTAGTTGAGATGACGAATGAAAACGGAACAATCAAACTCCCTTTTTTAAAAATTACACCTAATATTATAAGACTTGAAGTAAGGTCTTGACATATTAATTAAAAAACATTGTTACATCTTAACAAATTAACAACACACAAATACATTACAACAACGATTGTTTTGTTTATTATCAGCCAGATAGGAATGACATCTCTAGAATCAATCGATATTGTTGTGATTTTGCTAACGGTATTCGCATTGTTAGATACTGCTCACACATGACATGACATGTTTTTAATTTTTCTTTTACCATTAAAAATATATAATTTTATTAAAACGCAAGTTAACAGTTTTTTTTTTAATATATATTTTTTTCACACCTTCAAAAAAAATTGAAAAACTTCTTGAATATAGAGGAGTCTGTATTTTTTTTTTTGGCCTAAATTCGGTGAGACGCTTTTCAAAAAGGAGTTTAGAAAAAAAGATTAAAATTTTATTTCTTCCGCTTTATATCGGCTAGTCGTTAGCGAATTATTACGATTTTTTTTGTGACTTTTACTCCTAAGAATTAGAGGAAAAAATCACCATTTTACTGTTTTTAAAATTCGAAACAGTATTCGAAATAAATAGCTGACAATTTAACTGTATTGTTTTTATTTGATACCAAAATGATCCTCCCAGTACGAATCGAAAAAGCCGCAAGAGCAGATTTCTTATATAAATTCGGCTATACCATTTAACAAACCCTAAAACAATATTGATACATTCAGACGGTTTTGCGTTTGTATCATCTGTAACTCATAAAATAATTTATTATTTTATGAGTTACAGATGATACAAATATGAGTACCTTTTAAGCGGTTTCACCCTTAGTTGAGGGTAAAACATTAAGCCACATAAAAAAAATTGCAGTTCTTTGCTTTAAAAGCTATCGGATACATTTTAAAAGCATATTAATATATTTTCAGTGTTCGTGCACTTAATACTTTATAATAAATAATTATTGTTACAAAATTATAAAATTCTTTCATTTATAAAATTTATAATCATAATAACAGTCTTTACAATGTATGACTACAATTCAAGCACGATGGAAAAGAGGTTTAATTTGCATAATAACAGTGTTTAATATTAAGGCAAATTTTTATACGCAATTTTTTAATCAAGACCATTTAATCGTTAAAAACGTTATGAGAAACGCCAGGTTAATGCATTTGCCTTTACTTAGTTAGGAATTAAAAACCCCCGAAGAATGCAGATTTTCTATCGACTTATACTCGTAGTTTAAACACTAATGACGTAGTTGGTTGACTAAATAATTGGTAATTAGTAAGTTAAGTAATATAAGGTTCAGAAACTCTTCCCTTTGTTTTTTTATTCGTAAACGTTATCATGAAATACTAGTAATCATAATTTTCCCTATCTAAAAGCCTTTATCTTGAGGAATGCTACAAGTTGTAACATACATTACGATTCATAAAACAGAGTAGGAGCTATAAACGTTGTGTTTGAAAAAAATAACTAATGTAATTATTTAAAATGAAACTCTATAATACACCAATGTTGTTTAAGTAAGTTGAACTGGATCTGGACTTGGTAGTTCTGTTCGTCAACAGTTTATATCAAAGGCAAGGTGTGTGCAATAACAAAGTTTAAATACATTTATAATTACAAAATTCAAATATTCATTTTCGAGCCGACTGTTACGAGCACTTTGTATCTTATTAAAACTTACTCAATAGCTACCTCGGATAAAATATTTTTCAACCTACATACTTTTATGTATAGACAAACTAATGTTATAATAGATAGATATGGTATATTGTGTAGATAGGTATATTATATAAAATTAATATTTAATTGTTTAATTTTGAATATATAAAATTGGTAATGGCTACAGATTTATAGTAAGACCTATGTAATATTTTGTAATGTTTATCGAATAAATTGACCGTCAAAAAGAAGAAACTTAAATCTTTACAAACAATGAACCTCATTAGCTTCATGTAAAAATTCAATGACCTGCAGAAGCACAAAAACCGCAATGTATAATAAATATTAAATTTTTAGTATTTCATATTTTTCTAAACGAAGTTACAACGCAGACGAAGCCGTATAAACGAACTTGTATACTCGTAGTAGTCTCTCAATGAGATACAAGTACTTTCATCCAGACATGCAAAACTTTGAAGTAAGCTTTTGGTTTCACGATACATTTCCCCAAGGGGTTAAACTGTATTTGAAAGTTACTAAATTTCAATATATAGTTAGTTTTCATGTGCAGTATTTAAATGTATTCCAAGCTTTATTTGATTCAGAAACTTATATTAACCCACCGTAATTATGTTAAAACTTTTTAATAAGATTTGTATGGATATTATCCATTGGGTCATCTGTTATCTTGGCTCAGTTAAACATGAAACATAACACGTACACAAACTACGGAAACAATCTCAATAGATTAATACAAAAAAAAAAAAGTTTCATTACTGCGTATTCGAAACATAAAAGAAATGGTTTAATGAACTATGATACGAATAAGTGATATGGCATTTAGTTTGCTGCAGCTTTAGAAATATTTAATGAGGAATGACGGCCAGCTATCCCCTTGTGATTTCTAAATGAAATCCCTTTTTATACAACGATGCAGTACAATTGAAACAATTAATTTTTTTTTTTAAATTTACGAATAAATTGAAATCAGCTAGTTTATTCAGTATTATATTATTCATGAAAAAAATGTATAATTAGTATAATAAATGTTTTAACATCAATTACGTGTTATGAAACCAGAGTAGTAGTAAGTGCTTAATAAGATTGAAGCTAATTTTCGAGAATATTAGATTTAATATCACACTCTGTCTAATGACTGGAGTAAATGTTATTTGATGAAAATCTATAAATATAACGGCGATTTTTCATTAGCTGTTTAGTTGACGATAACGATATGTCGTGAGTAATTGTCCAACATATCAGCGAATCATAAATCATCGAATATTAAAAGTTACTCAAATAGAATTAGCTACAAATTATCGATGATTAAGGGTTATATAAACTAATAAATCGATCAGGTGAAATTAATCTGGTTTGAGTAAATTTGAATTTATATCAAAGAGTATCGTCTCGTGTGTATTAGATTTACTAATAACACATAGCACTTCCCCTCCTTAGCAATTTACGCGTAATGGATATTGATACACCATTTCATTCAAAAATTTACAAAATATCATCGGTGTTACCTCGCTGTATCGTCAACGATATACATAGTTATATTTATTTCAGTCAGTGAATAATCGCACTAAATTATGAAGTTAAGTAATTAATACATTGATTACTAGTTCATCCAGAATACATAAATGTTGAAAATCTAGAAATAAAACAATGTTGTTGAATATATAATTAATAATAACATTTAAGACCCTTAGTAGAACTTCATTGCTTTACAATTTTTATTTCTTCTTAATAGAAAAATATTTTAAGAATTAACTTTCGCCTGATGTTTAGTGATTACCGCTATAAGCACTTGCAGTACTAGAATCGCGTGCTTTTAGAGATAAAAAAAATATTCGTGGGAGCTAAAGATGGCCACTACAGTATGATTTTACAATTCGTCAAAATTGAGAAAAGGTTTGGTTTAAGCAATTCTTTTGTACGATTTCTAGTTCTTCAACTCAATGACCCTTTAGTTCATACTGAATGGGAATGGCAGCTCTCAGACCAAGTGTCCATGTCGCATACAGCTCATTTAGTGTACTCGCGTGGTGCTCACGGCTATCAAAATATTGACTGAAAATACAGACTACTAATTGTCTACCATTATGAAAGTTTTTTCATTAATATTATTTTATACAATTGATTTATAAAATAACGAATGAAAACGTGATTCACTTGAAAAATTGATTTTCAATCAAAATTTATAAACAAAAAATATACATTGATTACCTTTCATGGCAACAACATCCATCATTTTATAAACAAATAATGTTCCCATATTAACAATTAAGACAAACATAGCTGTGTTATCTATCCTATATAGAGAAGAGGCCTTTACCCAGCAGTGGGACGTATACAGGCTGATTCAATTCAGTTCATAATAACTTAACTCAAGTGGCTTCCTATTTAGCTTCGCAAGTATACTCGCATCCTTTGTATCCTGAATAATTTCCTATTCAATCCTTAATCGTTTGACTACATCCATTAGTGTATTAAATTATTGCGTCCTCCTAATATCTCGTGCCGGTGCAATATACTCGTACAACTCCTCTTGATAATTCCATCAAACTGTTACTATTACTATATTACTACTCTAACTTCTATACCATCCATGAAACAAGGTTGATGAATTTTATTTGCCATCTTTAAATCCCAATAAAAACGCGGTCATCGTAGGATAACTTGTCGGTATATTTTTATAGGTTTTTTTTTTGTTATGATTTCTTTTTTTTTTGTAATGTATTTTAATTTTTTTCTACATAAAAATAATAACACAATAACAACGTAACTAGTGAATTTTAAAACATGTAAAAGTGTAAGTAATTAAGCTACATACTATTTGTATAAATTTCGCTCAACGCTTTAAGACCTAATATATCCTATCCTATCGTATCATTTGAGATAATCGAGATGATATTGACGAATACTATGATCCATTCACGACATTTTACGCACGTCGTTTTAAAATTAAATTAAAAAAGCTAGTGTAAGCCAATTCATTACAGTGTAAATCCAGTAAAAATTCTTTTCACTTATTTGAAAGAAGGGATTTATTCCGTGACGTATATTGATAATAATCTTAAATTTATATTTCCTCGTTTTTATTTTTACTCCATAATTTAAAAATCATTCCACGAACCATAGAATAATAAATTTCAAAAAATCTTAATCCGGGCAGTGAGGTATTTTAAATTACGAAATTCTCTTCATAAATATAAAAAAGGAAGAATAAAATATTATTCGGTTTTCATAAAATGAATCTTCCAGACGAGGTAATTAACCCCGTTCCCGGAAAAAATCCGGTCCCAGAGACTTTTGCGTTTGTTTCTTTAATTAATGATACTTTGCTCGAAGTCGCTGCTTTGTTTAGATTTCTAGCGAAAATACGCGAATTCAATTGAATTTTGACAGTTTATGTAATAAGATTATATTACGAAGGAGACTTGTAATAGTGACATAAATGTCACATTAATTACAACGAGCAATTGTTCTCGGATTCCAAATATTCTTGGAACGTTCCTTTCCTCTGTAAATATATATTTTTTTCTTTTATGGTTTACATTTCACTTGATAAAAATTAATATGTTGTCTTTTTTTTCAAAGTTTTTATTTCAAATGCATTTGCAAATGTACTGTAACAACTGTATCAGCCTGTAAACCACCCACTACTCCATGTAGAAGAAGGGTTGGAGCTTAATCCACCACGCTGCTCCACTACGTGTTGGCGGATAATTTCCTTATAATGGGTAACGATCGTTATCAGTTGTCTATAATAATAACCAGGACCGACGGCTTTACGTGCTCTCCGAGGCACGGTGGGGGGACCCAAAAGGACATACACCCAGACCGGAAATAAATATTTGTAATTCAAATAAATATCTGTCCCGAGCGGAAATCGAACCCGCGACCGCCCCGGCGCGCGCCATGAGGCAAGTACTTGCACCACTACACCAGAACGGTTGAACATTTGCAAATAAAATCTACATTAATAGAATGGATCCCGGTTGCTCCCAACTTTTTTTTACTCTTATCTGCTAATTTTATTCTCGTAATTTATAGTTTAAAACATTTAGGTCATATTTTTACTCCGTTATTTTGATACGCCCATTATAAATTATTGTGTAGTGATTTTCAGTGTGTAGTAATTATTATCTATTTCTGTTCGTCACTAATTACATACGAGATGAGAGACGAGTCGTAAAGGAAGCCATCTCAACGTTGTACCTACAGGTAAATGTTCTTCGACAGAATATAATTTCAATAGCTTATAAGCTTTTTTTAACAATCCATACTAATGTAATCAAGTTGAATATTTTTTTTTATTTGCTTGAATAGTCGTAATTTAAAGATGGGTTGAATAAGGTATTTGTTACCGAATTTTAATGTTTAAGTATTTAAATAAAGCGGAAATATGCAATATTTTAATAAAGCATAATGATAGATATATATTAATGATAGATGTGTATTCTAAAATATTTTATTATTTCAACTGATTCTCTCATACAAAACTGATAAAACACAAAACTATATAGACCAACATACGGGAGCGCGAGTGGCCTTTTTAAAACTAATTGAAAAATTATATTTAAACTTATTTATTTGAAAACTAATAAATAATAATCCTCATACATTATGCCAACATACTCGTAACTATGTTCTAACTATTTTAGTTACTTTATTAATTCGATTACCTTTGAAAATTAAATATTTTAGAATATGGATATTATTTTAACTCAGAGTAAATATATACAATGCCTATGTAACTTACCTACTTTGGTAAAATAAGTAGAATAAGTAAAATGCCATTTTTATAAAATACTATACAGAATTTCATAAAAAAATCATATCAAGCAATTTGAAAAACAACGAACATAAAAATGCGAAACTAAAAAAAAATACAGACTTGCTAATTTCAATTGGATGATGTTGTCAAATTGTTCATAATAATTGCAATTATTTCTAGAAATGGTATCAAAATATTCCTTTTTTATATTATTGTTACTTATTTTAACAATAATTTTATATTTGATTCTATTTAATCCTTAAATTAAATAACTGTAATAGGAATATTCTAAGAGGTACACAAAAAAATATAAGATAATTATACGAACTTTGATTTTTAATTTACAAAGCTGCCTTAAATACATACCCATAAACTACCATATTTATAATATGATAGACCACTATGCCGGGGCGTCATGGTTGCATGCGAAAGCGATCCCATAGCGTCCCACTACGGCACACGACGGTATCGATGGGTTTTAGTTAGGGTATTCGGACTGCTGGGATTAACGTGCTCGGGCTGCAGCCCTGACGTCTTGCCGCGAGTCCCACATACCCGCCGTTTTTGTGGCGAGATGCGTAAATGCATTTCCCATCGTAAAAAAAAATAAAACCAAACAAGTATGCTTAATTAAAAAAAAATCAAAAAACCCGACTGCGTAAAATACTCTTATTATAAACTAAAAAGAATAAAACAATTTACTAGCTTTCATTTGACACCAATATTGCTACAGTAAGAAAAAAAATTCAACTCCCCCCCTCATTCCACCATTTGCGGGCGCGATTTTGAAAATTTATATAGCCTATGTCACTACTACAATTTAGACAAATCCAACGACACCTCATGTGTCAAAAACCGTCCAGCCGTTTGGGCTGTAGGGCCTGCCAAAGAAATGGACATACATACATACATAATTATATACATACATACATACACTCGAAAAACATAACCATCCTTCTGTCGCAGTCGGGTAAAAAGGTATAATACACTATGGAAGAAAATCAACCACAAAAGATAAAACGAAACAAGTGTAGCAGATGACAAAGCCCACTACAACAAAAAAAAAGAGAATAAAGCAATTCAATGAAAAATTATTTTATGAGAACATAGTTACGTTCTTAGCACTTTAATAGTAGTGAGTTGAAAATAAAGGATTTTTTTATAATTTTTTATTTTTTATATTAATAATAAATCCTTAATTCCTATTAAAAAATCCTTAGATTTAACAAGCTTATTTATTCTTATTTAAATGAGAAGAAGAGAAGTCTCTTTTAAGTTAGTTCAATGAAAAATTACATTGTTGCGCCTTAAGATGAAGCCTATTTATTAAGGAAGGACTGTAACGATATAAGAGCTATATAAAACTGCTCTGGTGTAATGATGACAACAGTTATAGCGTTATTATATGTATTAGCATTTTCTTTAGCTTAACAAATTTTTCTGGTCTTTGGAGCTTTTCCTTTTGTACGTCGAACTATCAACCCCACTTAGAAACTATAAGCACCTGGTAACGATTATTAATGTGGGTAAAGAAATTATCCATCTACCCTCGACGGAGAGGCGTGGTGGATTAAGCTCGATTCCTTTACCTATATAGAAGAAGTGGGCTTTGCACAGTAATATAAAATTACTATTAATGTTAAAACATGTTTTGAATTCAATTCAGTTTACTGACTAAAAAATAATACTTTTAACTCACTAGGAGTGAACTTTACCTATCATAAGATCGGAGATAACACCACGTGGGTTGCCTAGTGCTATATAAAGCATAAACGATTTATGAGAATATTCTTTTACCAGCAAAACAACGAGTTGAGCGTCGCCTTTTCCTTTTAGAAACTTTCACGGCCCGTGAAACATTTGCCCCTTTTCTTGCCATTGTTATGCAAATTTACACTAGTTATCCCCGCAACTTTAGCTGCGTTAAATTACTCAAAGAGCGTTTATAATTATAGCTACTTCATTAACTTATAATTTGACTATTACTCAAAACGAACTAAATATATATGACTTACATAATTAAACATAACATATTAACTCAGTTTTTTTTTTTCGATAAGTAACTTTGCTTATTTATAATTAATTTTTAATTAAAGTGAAACGATTTATGAACGAGCCAGAATGTCTCAAAGTTAGGTACCTCTACAAGCTCTCGAAAATTCAGCAGCGACAGCTCGACTTTGATCAAGCGTTAGTACCTATCAAGTTGATATATCAACGTGTTATACCGCTAGACCATTAAAGTTCTTATTTGTTCAAAATTTTTAAAATTTTACTTAGCATTTTGATTTTTGACTTTGGGAGAATATCCATGAAACACAAAATAGAAATGGTGCATCGAATAAAGTTAAAATTTTGATTTTTGTCTTTGGAGAATATCAAACACAAAATAGAAAGGGTGCATCGAATAAAATATAAAAAAGATTTTTTTTTAAACTTTTAACTTTTAAAGAATCAACAGTGTCATTCAGATATTAAATACAAAAAGAGTAAATTTCACATGAAGAAGAAAAGTGAAATCAAATCTCACTAAATCTCACTAAAAAGGTTCATATATCATATAAATAATGGATGTCCCCTTAGAGGCTATAATTTTAATGCCTTGCATAAATGCATACGCAATAGTCGGGAATAATGCAATCAATACAGACTAAGACAGTTCTACGCTCACAACTGCCAATCTATAGTTCACAGCCTACATAAATATCTATAAAGTATGAAATACAATATACTTCTATATAAACTACATATACATATCCAATATCCTAATTCTATAAATAACAATAAGCCACTATTAAGATTTCAATAATTCCTTTTCATTTCGAAACCTACATTATATACCATATAATAAACTTTCATTATTAAGTGATATAGGCTATGTAACAACTTTATCTTCATATTTATTTATTTACTTACAAATACTTTTAGCACAACAAGAACATATTATATACTGGATGGAAGAAAAATGTACAAAAAATATATATTTTAAATTTGTATTAACCATCAAAAGATTAAAAATTCAATCTTTATAATCACTAGATGTAAAACAATAATTAAAATCATATTATTTGATACAATATTTACAGTATATAAATATTACAACACTGTACGCATTTTACAAAAAAACAATAACAATTAGAACGTCTAATATTTCAAATAATGAATATTTAAAAGTACTAATGATTACAAAACATATCAGCGTGGATTAAAAACATTTGATAATATTTTAATATAATATTGTTGGTTATGTAACAAAATTACCTTCATATTTTTGATTTTTTTTTACATTAAATGTCATAACGATGTGGTCTACGCATGACAATGACGGTAAAAAATAAGGTGTGCGACAAACATAGCAGGTAATGCGTCACGACTAGGGGTGTCGCAAAAAAAAAAAAAAAAAAAAACGTTTCCATCGTACAATACAATTATATCGTATTGCAACTTTTTTTGTGTTCTAATATCTTATATCTTGTGTTGTATGTTATACTTTATACAGTGTCGTCACGATATCAAGTCGCGTAAAGTTCTCGGCGTTTTATTTCGCATCGCGTCGTATCGTTTTTCGTCCCACGCCAAGGACAACGGGTTATAAATCATTTCTAACACGAAATCGCAATTTCCGATTTAATCATGGCTTATACCTACACCGGTGTGTAATAAAAAATGTTTCAGGTGGATTTTTTATATATCGCAAAATAAAATATTTGTTTAATTATGTAGTCATTAAATAACAAGATTTGATTTTTTTTTTTAAAGTTAAAAACATTCAAACGATTCAACGGGGAAATACTGCCAGTATTCTTGGCACCATTCCACGCGGACATGATTTATACTAAAATTGTTTGTAAATAATTAGTTTAAGTTATAAATTGTAAATATGTACAGTATAATATTATAAAATTGTATGTAGGTACATTGTTCTGATTAAAAAAGAAAATAATTTAGGACATCAATCCTAAATCAAGAAAAAGCATCGTAGAATACGACGAATATACATATGTGCACTTTTTCTAATGTCTATTTGTTTATATTACATATTTAAATTATTTATTTATTTTATACTTAAGCAAAATAAGAAATAATACAAGTTTGTGCAAGCAGTACCACGTCTCAAGACAATGTAACAGATAAAATGACTTAGAAGCCAGAGTTATTTAAAGTAGCATGGATGGTTTAGAGGTTGAGAGGCTGCCATTAGAAAAGGAAGGATCCTTCGACCAGACAGTATTGCGTCTGGTGGGCTACACGCCACTTAACGTTTGTTGTCGGGTTCTTGTATTTATATTCAATCGCTTTGAAAACTTCGATAGCGCGATGTAGGATACTTCAGTTCATATGCTTCGAGACAGATGTCGCTACAGATGGAAATGCTGCTTCTTGTAAATTAGCATGGATGGAAATGCTGTTTTTAAGGAGCACCAAGCGGAAGGTTAAAAGGGCTCACTACAAAGGTACGGGAGGTCTCATGTTTACCAAATCAATCTAAGACGATTGAACTTCAAGGAAATCAGAAAACACTTCAAAAGGAACACGTATTTTGTTTAAACACGTTGTTGGTGGTATGTATTGCTGATCGACGTTCCTCGACTAATTTATGTAATTCTTTTTTAATACTTATGTCCTAGAGTATGATATTAATCTGATCTTCATCATCATTCCGGAAAATATGTCTTTGAACTCCTTATTGGTTTTTAGACAGTCAAAACTGATTCAAAACTGGTAATCCTGGTATTTATAACTTTGTGAAAAAACTGTATTCGCTAAAACGATAACATAAAAATCAAAAACAATTTAAAAATGTGTCAAATGCGTTGTATAAAATTTCGTAAAATACACATACTCGACTTGAGTTCGGTATATACGTGTATAAGAACAAATTTCAGTTATTTTAATTTGTGTTAATTTACTAATAATATTATTATATTCGAAACGAAAAACAAAATATTTTAACGAATATTTTATTTATTTATTTTTCTAAAATAAATAATTAATAATACTCAATAGTAAAAAAATATCTATTTAGTCTGTTGGTAATGAAAATTATATATAATGACGGATGATGGATTCAGAAGGACAATCATAACTTATTATTATTTATGAGGAACTAGTCTAATGATATAATAAGACTTTTTCTAATTTCACCAATGATTAAACATCATAATTATATTCATCATATTCGAAATATACAAAATCGAAAGCCGTTGACCGATTATAATCGATAGATATATAACTATAAAAGAGTAACGGTAAGTCTAATTCTATCAGTCAGACTTCGTTAAATCATTAAACATAAAATGATTGTTTCTGTAAATTAGTTTCCAACTGTGGTCATATTTAATGTATACACAAATAAAGTGACGAACTAAAACTGAATGGTAAATATTTTCATAAAAAATTTACGAACAGTTAAGAATCTTACACTGTGCCAACACTTACACATTCCGCTAAATGTTTACAGCTTGCTAAGCAGCTTCTATTTTAAAGTTTTTATGTTACGAACAGGTATTTACTTTTCCTGAGTACTTAGGTTTGCCTTTTTTGTGTAAATGCTTTATTTCTTCTAAGAAATTGAAACTCAATGTATTACACTAACTTGTTACTTAAACAGGAAGACGAAATCGAATCAGGGTTACTTTATGTTATTATATCGAGAAGGATATTTAAAAAGTACGTTTCAACCATTTCATATTGTAAATTGGTTTTTAATTGATTCGTTATAGTTTTTTTTTTTCTTTTAGCTTTCTTTTTTATTGTTTATAGATTTTGAAAAAGTTAAAATGTTGGTATTGTTTTTCTACGCTCGACTTTTATGTTATTATAACTTTATAATACAGACGCTTAAAATATACAGAATTAACAAGATTTTGATTATGGTTTCTAATTACGCACATAATGTACCTATTACTGTACCATATTATATATTGTTCAGCCTGTAAATAATTATCTCATTGCTAGGAAAATACTTCTTTGCCTATAAAAAAGTGATGGATCTCACTTTACTGTTGATATACAAATCTCAAAATTTCAACTGAAAAATTTAAGTGTTATCACGATGTTTTTCCTTATCGCCGAACATGAGACAAATTTTGAGGCAAATTTTACACGTGAAAAATTCACTAGTGTCAGCTCAAGTTTGAACCCGCGAATTTTGCTGTCGAATAACGTGTTGTACCCATTGGCTAGGCACTTGTAATATCATTAAAACTTATAATACTTAAACGTAAAAAAATAAAAACTAAATTGAAACTATAAAAAATAAAAATAAAAGAAAATTGAAGTTCGTTGTTTGAAGATAAAAACGATTTGGCAAAGTGAAAAGATCGTTTACTGGCCTTTTGTCTTGACCATCTGCTAGATTTATATAAAATCAGAGTTAAAGCATAGTCCACAATTATCATAAAATTTGTATTATTTGGTGCAGTTGGCACTGACCGTTTTTTTTTACCGTACTAACCCCCTGCGGGAGCCTTCAGCCGCTTTTATTAGAGGGTCCCGGATCTGCAGGCAACAGTATCCCTCCAGCGACAGGCTGGCCTCAGCGAGAAGGCCAGACTTCTTCTCCAAGGAATTGTTGGCACTGATCCTGCTTTCCGCTCGAGGGTTGTGGGTTCAATTCCTACCCCGAGTCTGAATATAATATTTACATATATCATTTATTAAAAATATATATCTATATGTAAACCAGTCGGTTTTTACTTATAATATAGGCATTAATTTTACCTAACTTAGGAAAAGTCGACAGTGTGTGTATTTTAAACATTTATATATTACGAGATATTAAATGAAACAATAATGATCGTTAATTCGTTACGTGTGCACTTATATAATGTTTTATAAGTTCAATTATCACTAAAAATAAATACATAAAAATAGATAAGAATTAAATAAATCAAAAAATGTTAAGTCCATTTAAGAAAAGTCAGTCATTTAAAGTTGTCCTCAGTAAACAGCTATTGAAATTCACTTCAGGAGGGTGTTTGCCGAAGTAGGAAACCTTTCCTTCATAAAATCCGTCGCCTCGCTGAACGAATGAGCACTTGAACGATACTGAATAGATTGGATCGGAATCGAAAACGGAAATACGTTCTCGAGTTTTCTGAAATCGATTTTAGTGTACTCGTATTTGTGATATCGAGTTTCGCATTGTATTGTTAATAGTTATAGCATTAACGCGTTATCGACTTCATATTGCTGAAATGATCTTGGTAAAGGCTTTGTCTTCTTAACTTTAAAAAACTAAATTTAAAGAGTTTTTGTTCGATAACCCTCCCCGCTGCTCCACTTTTGTGTTGGTGAACTTCGAAGAATAACAAGCGTTATATATATATATATATATATATATATATATATATATATATATATATATATATATATATATATATATTGTTGTGTCTCTGAGGCGCGATGGGAGACCAACGGGACAAAAAACCAGATCAAAAATAAATATTTGTACAAGTACTCGTACGAATACAAAACATTGTTGATTCTTTCGTTTGTTAACATGTAGCAATTAGGAAATTTTGCTTTTATAATATAAAACACGCGTTAATAAAGGTTGGTGGTTATTTTATTCATTCAGCACCTGGATGACCGAGCTTTGCTCGGTTAAATTATATTTAGATAATTATTATTATATACTGATGAAACATAAATAATATTTTCGATCTGACTGACATAATAGTCAAATAATAGGAACTGGTTATTTAAATAAAAAATAAAAATAACTCTCAATAATAGTTTTTCTCACAAAAGAAGAAACTTGAAAAAAAAAAAGGAAAAAAAAATTGGTCTGTAGACCTGGATTCGAACCCAGGTTTTCTGGTTTCGAATCCGCCCGATACCTATCTGAGCTATTATAAGCTTAATAATGACAGTGAAATTTACCTTCGTATTCTAATGATATTTTTTAATTGCGTAAAAAAGGGATAAAACGACATTTTCTAAAAATAAATCCTAGCTAGATCGATTTATCGCCCCCGAAATCCCCTGCATACTAATTTTCATGAAAATTGTTGGAGCCGTTTCCGAGATTCAGATTATATATACAATATATTATATATACAATTATTGCTCGTTTAAAGATATAAGATGTGACTTGATTAAAATTTAGCCACATATCACATGTTGTCGTTCTTTTATTACTGATTTTGATGTAAAATAAAATTTCTTTCAATTTACTGTTATTAATAATATAGAAATTCCTTTTTATTCGTTTGTATAGTAGGCAATACTTACTTGAGCTACTTCTGTTTTTTGTTGTGTTTTCTAGTTCACGCTTTTTTTGTCACATTAATTTAATAGGAACATACTATAAAAAGTATTTATCGCCAGGCCCCGAAGAACGTATTACATTATAAGACGCAGATTTTTTGAGGTTCTTGTATGTTCTATTCTAACTCCATTAAATAGTATAGGAGAAACGGTCTAGCATACAATAATTTTCAAATATGTAAAGCACTTCATGACCACTGTGGCGCTACTGTGAGTCATTAAGCGATGTATTATAGCCTATTTTATTTCTAGATAATGTAGTTTCTGTTCAGTAGTTTCTAAAAGAAAATTATTTAAATCACTGCTGAACTGTAGTTTAGACTATCGATTACAAACTGAAAGATACTTTCTTTGAATTAAGCCTTATTCTTGACGTATAGGAACAATAAAATTCGTTAGTATGTACTTATTTATTATTCAAAATTGTTGTGTCTCATAAGTGAATTTCATACGATCTTCATTTTCTTTGTAAAATAATAAGATAATTATTATATTATTATATATGACGACGCGTTGGCGCAGTGGTCACAGCAACTGGCTGATGCGCTAGCGGTCGCGGGTTCGATCCCCGCACATGACAAATATTTGTATAAGCCATACAGATGTTTGTCGTGGTCTGGGCGTTTGTGCTTGTGTATTGTGTGTGTTTCCGGACCCCCGACACAGGATTCACATCCTACTGAGGGCCGTTGAGTGTGAGACGTTTATTGTTTATTTATTATTTATTTTTGATAATTGACTACGACTGCAAAGACAGAAAACTGTGATTTGCTGGGATTCATATACATATATTTAATCCACATGATTGGGCAGACGGCAACTATGCTAAGATTTGAATTTATAAGTTCAATAGTTTTATCAATGTCTTTAACAGTCGTAGTTGCATATATTTTTAGGTCGTCGGCATAAAAATGAAATGTTATATTCAGATGTTGAGTTAGAGAATTTAGAAGAATGAGAAATAAAAATACAGAAAAGTAAGGTTGAGATTTCACCTCCTTGTGTCACACCAGCACAGAGACGACAATATAGTGTAATTTTCTCATCACCACAAATACGTTTTTCATAATCACTCAGAAAGTAAACTAATCCAAATTATTAGAGAAGATTTTGATAGAATTTGAAATTGCAAGGAGGATATCGAGGTCTACAGAGTAAAATGCGTTAGAAGAATCAAGTAGGATAACAAAATTAACTTATTGCTGGTCCATTCCTTTTCTAATGTCATCGCAAACCTTAATAAGACCCTCGTTGTGCTGTGGCCAGAGCGAAAGCCAGACTGAAAAGGACATAATATATTATTTACAGTGAGATTTAAGAAAAGTTGTTGATGTATACTAGATGCTCAAGTACCTTAGATAGGAAAGGAAGAATTTCTATTCTTCCTTAATACTTATTATAATATTTCGGTAATGAGTTAGAGATGATGGATTTGTTATTTTGAGAAGAGGGTTATTGTAGTGAGTAAATTGTAGTATCAAATGCTATTCTTTCATGACTTTTATTCACCACAAAAGGAGATAAATAAAAATCGACGGCCGGCTGGTCGAGTGGTCAGGCAACTGGACACTTTACGCAGCGGTCGCGGGTTCGAATCCCGCCAGGTGCAGATAATTTGTATGAAGAAGATAGATGTCTGCACCGGGTCATGGATGTGTATTTATGTATATATTATGTATTTATATAAATTTCTTAAATTTATTTCCATTCCTAGTACCTGTAACACAAGTTCTTACGAACTTAGCACAGGGCTAGGTTAACGTGGTGTGATTATTGGTTAATATTTATTTATTTAATTAATAATAGTCAATGTACTGTTAATTATCGTAGATATTAAAATAAATACATAATACCTAAGAAATCGGGCGTGTCAACTGTTTAGTTTTATTTTTGAGAAAATATATTTACTACGGTTTTAGTTTTTAACTTTTATTTATTAGTTACTTTTTTTTTTAATTTATAATATCTATAAATCCGAATAATCATTATAAACGCGATAATTTATGAGGATTAATGGATCTCTAAATAATATTATCACGCTAAAACTACTTACTTCTTTTCAATTATAGTTGTTACTAGCGGCCCGCCCCGGCTTCGCACGGGTATTTAACTAAAATTTTAAAAATTATAAATTTATATTTTTTATCACCTACACCTGCGTCGATACTGGAAAATATTTTATAATAGATGGATTGAGTTGTCAAATCAACTTCGAAGCAAAAGCAACCCCCTTTTAACCCCGTTAGGGGATGAATTTTGACAAAATACGAAACACTTCAATCAATTCTGTTAAAGAATATTTTATGCAAAATTTGAAGTAGATTGGAGCAAGAAACTACTTTGTCCCATACAAACTTTTCCCCCCTTTTTTGCCCCCTTAGGGGTAGAATTTCGTAAAATCCGTTCTTAGCTGACCTTTCCTCGGCAAAAGGAATATTCCTACCAAATTTCAAGTCTCTAGGTCTTATAGTTCCAGAGATATCGTGATGAGTGACCTTTCGCTTTTATATATTAAGATGAAGATTATAAAACGGACTCGTTAACAGATTTATTATATGTATAGATAGTACGGATAAAACATTTGAACTGATATTTTTATTAATTATTTTTTCATTGACGAAAATCATATTTTAATAAGTATTATTCCCGACGAAGACAAATCCAAAAACACGTAACCGTGTTAGTTACGTTTAGTTAGTTACTTTCTTTATATATATAGATTATTACAACTTAAATAGCTATAACCATCCAACTTTGTACAATCAACATACACATAACGACCAAATATTTTAACAACAAACAAACAATCAAGACCGTAGTACCCTAAGGTATTAAATGCAAAAAAAGAAAAATGTTCATTTAAATACGGCCGAGTGTCATTCTTTTGGCCGAAGTATTGGTCAACGCGATTCGAAAAATTATATTAAGTATTCTGCGCCATCTATCGTATAATGGTAGAATATCGTTTTTATATTTAGTGACATTTAACATAATTTAACATAATAGTAGGTACCTACACTAATTGAAAATGATGTTTATCTAAAATATTAAAACGATTTCTATTCCTATCTGACATATTTAGTAAACTTTTAAGTTTAACAAAATAATAACTCAAAAATAAGTTTTGTGAGTTTTTAAGATTCGTTAGACCAGATGGCGTCTATGTCGCGTAGACAGGCGTATTTCTATTTTCTTAAATATTTATTTTTAAATTTAATTACAATGAAACAAAAACTAAATTATACTGTGAATTATGTTAAATTTTCATGTATTAAAGTTATTTACATTGGTTTTGTACTTTTTACGTGATACGTGCACACAAAAAAAATGATAAGAGATGGCGCTGATACAAAAATAAACGCGCTGTTAAAATTTTTTCTTGATGATATATAGTGTATTAATAAAACGGAGGTTTTAACAGATTTATTATTTGTATAGACATAGAGTTCGATAGTTAGAGACACGACTTAACACATAGTCTTACATCCCCACTTACACGGAAAATTCGCGATGCATAGCTAGCTGTATAAGGTTGCTTTATTAAATGTTAGCATTGATTAATTCTAAGTCTATCTCAAAACTCTGTAGTACTTGTAGTAAAAATTAAAAATGTAATTTAAAATTCATAATAGAAAGAAACATTGTATTAATTAAGCTCCGATATTTCTATTTTACGTACACACTCATAATTTTTCCTCCCGTAAAATATTTCCAATTATCGAAGCTGCATAATAAAAAACTAACCATTATTCAAACAAGGAGCTATCTCAATAATTAAATCAACGATTCATACCGTCCGATATTCAGGCTCATGAAAAATGCAACACAGCAATTTGTGAGAGTCCCCGTTGTGGAAAATTTGAGCCTTTTCCGCACTGCCATCCAAAAATAACGATATTAACATTACAACATTATCGAACACCTTAAGTGCTTTACGTATTTCGTAGAATATTTTTATATTACTTAATAAATTTTATCTCTAAATAGTCAATTAGACAGTTATTTAACAGTCAGTTCTTTTAAAAATTGTTAAATGTTTTCGAGTCTACTTTATCTCTTAGTACTTACTGCGAAAGTATAAGATCTAAGTATACCCTTACTTGAGTCTTAAACTTAGGTATTAGACGTCCATCGTGGTTTTACTCGTGTTGATGTTTACGAATACTATTCCGCTTCAATGGATTATTTTCTAATGGTGAAAGTATTATAAAATTTGACAATCTTCTACTTAGTCTACTATGCACGTGGATTTCCACACGTCAATGACGAATATGACATTCAAAATTACAAACAACCCGCATATTTTATTTTCATTCATATTATTATTATTTTAATAATCAAAATACATCCAAGGTATACAAAAATCAAAAAAATAAATTACAAAATAAAAAGATACTTAATTCCAAATTTCACGAATATTTTGAAGTCGCCTATATAGATAATAAGATTGTACAAAATAAAATAAAATTTTACATAATTCCGTTTTAGATTGAAGTTAACTTGTTTTTTTTTTTTTTGTTTTTTTTTCACACCGAACTCACTCTGAGCCTTTTATTTTAACCAAAATAAACTACTGTTTATTCAGTTAAATCTTATGAGACGATAGATGTTCATCTCGGTTTTCTCGGTTTTCTCATCTCGGGTTAGTACACCAATGCTTATAAGTATTGGTAAGCCCCCAGAGATGATGGGAGACCTACATTCAGCAGTGGACATCCAAAGGCTGATGTGGAATTCTGACTTCTAGATGGTGTTCAAGGTGAAGCTAACACCAAAATTTTAAGTTAAACCTCCAGGAATACAACAGCAAAAACCGAATTCGTTTTTGTACAACGGATTTTGCATGATGCCGGAACAAACACAAAAACATACAAACCAACAAACAAACAGACAATTATTCTAAGCATACTAGTTTTGATTTTTATTACTATCATAAAATTGCCCCCAATTTCATTTTTCCTGAATATATCTCAGGCACAGACATAAGCCATTTATAATATACTAGCTGCTACCCGCGATGTCGTCTGCGTGAAAGCTATACAGCACCAAAAATATCTACAATTATACCTTTTAAAATAACATTCATTTACCCGTTTCTTCTTTACATTTCATATCTACAGAAAGTGCAGTAACAGAGGGAGACTGTCTTTTGTAAAATTTACTTTCAAAAAGTGCTTATTTTCAGCCTGCTTTGAATTAAGTCATAAGTTGTGACTGAAGCAGATGGAGAAAATAATGAATAGGAATACAGAATAGGGTAAAAATACATACTTATAGGATTTCTCAATAAACAATATTAGTGGTTTGGCTCTCCGCAGCCAAAATGTAAAGAGAGTCAGGACTAGTGACGCGGGAGCAAGCGACGTACAGCTGCCCGTGTGAGAAGAAGCTCGTCCTGAGGTCGACACCCGCTACCCTCAGTGTCTGCCCGTGCGACTTATTGATGGTCATCGCGAAGCAAACACTCACGGGAACTGTACGCGCTTGAACTGGAATGGTAAATTATGAGGTATGAGGGGAATGCGTGGTATACTGCCTCGCCGACGCCACAACCCGTAAGAATTTCCGCCTCAATGGTGTGTCTGTGGAGCGAGATGACTTTAAGGCGGGTCCCGTTACACAACTTCGGAGGAGATAGGTTCCGCAGAAGCATAAGCATGTCTTATCTTTATGATATAATATATGCTTAATTTTCCTCTTTCTTTATTATTAAGCTCAAATTGCTTACAGCAATAGCGTGCCGTTTTCGAGTTTAAATTTTGTTATAAATCTATGCAGTTCTTTTTGAGTTCTGTTTGTTATTACGTACAGACAAACTTGATGAATTTTATAAGACATAGATGAAGCAGCTTAAAACTTATATAAACACATTTTTTTTAATTGTCTTACTCATCTCTGAAACGAATTAACGATACAATTTTTAAGAAGAAAATGCACAACTCCATCTTTGACTTTTATAAACAACTATTAACCTGGCCAACATGATCAAAATTAAATTATTTATATCCAAAAAGGGTTAACACATGTAATTCGATTTGATGTTTTTGAAATCTCATAGATGGCGCTGCTTTAAAATTGTCTTGATACTACTTATATTCATTTAACTATATTTATCGGCCTAACGCCGAGTTGCACGAAACAAATTTTAAATTTAAGTGTTTATTAAACTAATTTAATCACAAGAATCGTGATTATCTGTTGCACAAAACCTACATCTGATTAAGTTAACAAAAAAATTTATTTTAATTAAAGACCTATCTAACGGATAATTAATTCCAACAGCTTTAAATTAATCATGAGATCAACTAATTTTAAGATTAATTGCAACTTAACTAACGGAAAGTTAGCGACGGTTTCGTGCAACTCGCCGTAAGTTACTTATAATGCGCGATTTTTATACTGTGGAGATAGCTTATAGCATGGTTATTAACATAATAACAACATTCAAATATGCGTAGTTAGAACTTAGATTACACGTTGTTACAGAACGTGTTGAAGAAATAAAGGTTCACAGCTCGTTCCCCGTAGGTGATAGCGTGATAATATGTAGCCTATGTGTTGCCCCGACTTCTTAATAATATTCGTGCCAAATTTGAAGTAAATCCGTGCAGTACTTTTTGAGTTTATCCCAGACATACATACAGACAAACAGACAAAAATTCTAAAAACTGTATTTTTGGCTTCGGTATCGATTGTAGATCACACCCCAAGTTTTCTTTTAAAAAAATATTCAATGTACAATTTTGACTTTCCTACCATTTTATTATATGTATAGATACAATCTACAGTTAATAAATAGTACTGACTTCTAATATACTTGAGGTTATTTCCTAGGTGACATTTATACTTGCACGCTACTTATAAAGTCAAAAAAGTGGAAGTAAAAATAAGGGCAAGCCGATATAAAATATTATGTTACTTCTAGATAATGTAGCCTTCTAACAATGTAAACAACTAACTAACTTCTAACTGTTATCGATTTAGAAATTAAAGTTATGAAAAGGAATATTTTGTTTAGTTAATATTAATATTTACAACAAATCTAACACATTTCGTATTCTATTTATCATATATTGGAAAAGCGAGAAAGTTGAATAAATCTTGACATATTTTTCTTTCTAATCCAATTCGACTCAAGTATTGTAGAAGTAGTGTTGACGCGAACACGAGTGACGCATTTTATACTAAACTACGCATTTGCTTTTCATTGAAGTATGAAATCTATTATTTGGTATTTTTATATATTAAAGTAGCAATTGAACGAAGAGTTCAATTGATATTAAACCATCACCATCATATTTTAATATACAATTATCATCATTATTATTATATGAGCCATTTGATGTCTACTGTTAAGCATAGGCTTCACCCATTGATCTTCAGAGAGACCAATTCGAAACAACCTCCATCCAACGGCTTCCGGCAACTCTCCTCACGTTGGCTGTCCATCTCGCGATGCCCGTCCAACGCTGCGCTTGACGGTACGTGCTCCTCGTCACTCGAGAGCCATTCTGCTCCATCAGCCGTCAGTTTTACGAACTTCGTGTCCTGCCCACTGCCACTTCAGCTTGCCAATCCATTGGGCTATGTCAGCAACATTGGTTCTTTTGTAGATCAATTCATTTCCGATTCGATCTCGCAAAAAACCATTGGTATCTGTATTGCACACTGTGAGACATGGAGCTTGTTTAAAAGGCCCATAGTTATAGAGTTGACATACATTAGTCGAAGACTTTCAACTTAAGGCACTGAGGTATGGTGGATGAAAAAACGTTTTTTATCTCTCTTAAAGTTGGACCTTCCAAGTTGGACCTTTTGTCCTAACCTAACAACTTAATATCGGAGCGGGCACGACGTATACGTTCGATATAATTTTCGTCTTCATCCATTTTCCATATTTATTTTAAAACCCACCCGTTAGGAAACTCCAACGAGGTCACCGAGCATTATGCTGAAATCTTCCAGGAATTCTGCCCTGATTACGATATCGTCGGCACTAACTTAATGAATAATTGATGTTTTAAATATATTTAGTATCATCATAATGCCACAAACTGAATGCAGATAAAGGATTGTGCTAAAAAAAATGAGGCTGGTTGCCTCTTGAGTAACAAAATTCAATGAAAAATAACAGTGTAAATAAAAAATCTCTCTTTTTACATATTTTACTTCGAAAAAAAATCAAGAACGATGTTGTATTAAAAATTACTTTTAAAAAGAAGCAAAAAATACAGTCTTTTTGTAAATTTATCTAAGATTTAAGTCAAATAATTTCATTTATCAATAATAGCTCGTCGACAATCTCGGCTCGTGACATTTTCTAGTAAAAGCAGTTTCCCCTAAAGCACATAAAGCGAAAATCTGTTTGTTTAAACACACTTACACGTGTAGTATATTTTCTTTTAATCATATTATTTATGCTCGTCAGTAAAATACGATACAGATATTTCCATCTTTAATCCAATCTTTTTAAAATCCTTTAATAGGTACAGTGTTAATTGAATACACGGCATGATCAGGTATCCTACAAAAAATTAAACAAACATAAATTCCACGTATTTTTATAGTTTAAACAACCTTGAAAGGTAATAATACACATTTTTATCTAATACACCTTTTAATATATGTTTTAAATTTCTAAAGTGATAAAACTAATACTGTTTGTGGGATATTGTATACGCACATATTCCCAAAATGTGTTTGCTTGGTTTTATTCAATCAGTCTGTAAATTTCCTGCTGCTGGAAAAAAGGCATCTTCTTCATATAAGAGAAAGCTTGGAGCTTAATCCACCACGCTGCTCCACTGCAGGTTGATGAATATACCAACCCTGAGTAACGATCAAGTGTCTATGATAACAACAGGGACTGATAGTTATACATACTATCCGAGGCATGGTGAGGAGCTTCATAATGACGTAGAAACAGACCAGAAACAAATCATTATAATATAAGCAAAAATATCTGCCCCGAGGTATTAGTAGGTACTTGTAACACTAAATTTTACCAATAAAATTTAATTCATCTTTATTTATACAATGTCTATCGCAGTGCCATTTAAAATAGACTACTCAAACTGTATTAATATTAGTTAATTAACGTGTCTTTCAATATGCAGCATTTTAATTAAAGACTCGGTTACAACCATTTGGGTACGGAAACGAAAGAATATAGACCAGAAATATCTTAATGGATATTTTTTTCCAGAATAATTACGGTTATAATTAAAACACATCGAATAAATTCACCATTCTGTGACAATGCTGTTTTGCCACCGTCGCGCGTCGAGACTCTAATTGATGAATAACCTATCTTCTAAGACAGTGAATGATGGTTGCACAAAATAAGTGGCCCATCCATCATGCGTTTTAAGTGAACTTGTCATGTAATTTTTATTTTAAAGGTAGGTTAGTACAGTAGTAGGTAGTTAGTAGGTAGGTACTGTTGTTTTTTATATATATATAAAAGTTGCAATAAGTCCCATAGACTTAATTCTGTTAATATGACTTATTGTCCCATAGACTTAATTCTAATGGCCATCACAACTCATATGAACGACTGCAGATTGCAGAGTGCAGATTTACTCACTATTGTAATTAGGGTATGTTGTTTGTGTAGCATTTAGATACCCTTCAATAAAAATAAATTCATATAGAAACAAATTTTATAAATAGGAAAGGTAACTCCTGAAATTAGCGTTTTCTAAGAACGAACAAATTTGTCGTTCTATTTTAGTATATGCGGATTCTAAATTAAGTAATATAAAACGTTCTTAAGTAAATTTAATACCTATTTAAATAAAGTTATATTTATTTTACCTCATTCGTATCACTTTGAACGATGATTACATAAAACTTTGCGTTTCATCGTTTACCGTGCTTCTATTTGAAAAGTTTCTTGAATATATTAATGTAATGACACTCGTTTATCAAGACTGACGGAAATCACAATCTTAACAAAATTCGTGTGTAGCTCAAATTAGTGGCAATAAATCGTTATTACATACATTATTTTAGATTGTGAATTATCATAATTTTTATTTTATATTAAAATTATTTTCGTGTCTTAACATAGTTTTAAAATGTAACTTTACATATTAGACCAATATAATTCACAGGTGACAATATAATACAGACATGTATGGAATTTCAGTGACTTACCAAAAGATGTATTCTTACAAGTAGATTTCGTAAATGTCATAATTATACCTGTGAAGAAAGAATATTTGAATTAATTAAAATAATTATGTATCGATATTGAAACACCGTTATTAGCACAATAACACACGCACAATCGAAATTTAAAATACGTTTTGCTATAATTTATTGAATATATTATAAATTGAATATTACTCGTTTATATTCTTAAGGTATTGCACTAATTATACAGACAGAGAAACAACATTGAGTAAGAACGTAATGACATCAAGATTACCGACATTACTCAAGAAAGTTATGTTTAACGTGTTCGTAATTCTAACGTATAATATAATTTAGTAATAACGTAATTTGAAATGAATAGAATATTATTACCCATATTACATTACCCACATTATTAATGTTACGAAACTTTTATATGTATAAGCTATTTATGTATCTCTTATTAACTATGAAATTTATGCGAGTACTGTACCTTCAGCAATAAATTAATTAATTATAAAAAACAAAACAAAAAAACCGACTGCGTAAAAATGTTGTACATGTTGATTTTTTATTTACTGCCTACAATGCGAAGTTAAAATTTCAAAAAATACTTTAAAACCAAATAAAATAATATTTATTACTCAATATAAAAACATCTAAAGAAGTACCTAATATCTAATTTAAAACTTAATTTAAAAATGTATCAACAATAACACCTAATTTATATAAAATAGAATGAATATTATAAAATTTTCAGAATTTGTTGTGTTAAAGTTATGTATTTAGCTTAATAAATTTGTAATAAGCGCCAACAAAAACATAATATGCACTTGTTAAAAAAGTAAAATTAAAATAATTTAAAAAAAAAGAAGAAAAAAGTATTATTAAATCGGGTATACGTTGTACTCAAATATATTAACAAAAAGCAAGGAAATAAAACCATTAGTAAGAAAATACATATCAATTTGATCACTTCACTGTCTAAAGGAACTAGAGCGGATTAGACGGGTAAGCTTACCGAGCATTTTATCCGACAACCGTTTTTGTTAAGAAAAACATTAAAACAAATTTCCTGTAATATAAAGTGATTCATTGTGAATTTTCACTTAGCTTAGACTAAATGCTTTTTTACTTACAACTTTAAAATAAATAATATAATAATAATAATAAAATAATAATTTTTGTTATAGACGACTTTAGACGCGTAAGTCAACCGTCCCCTTTTCCTAATCGCTTTATTAAAGTAAATAATGGAAAAACGTTCCTGATTACAGCTTTTTTTAAAACTATTATACAATATAAACTATAATAGGCAGCTGCTATTTAGATGTAAAAGATCAACGATCTTTTTATTTTCCAACCTCATTGCTATTCAACGACGCAGGGTTACTGTAAAGTCTACATTATTTATCTCTTGATTTCATAAACACTCCATGATTTTTAAACAAGATGTCCCTTATACGTGCCTACAAACAAGCCTACCAAATCTTTTATGTAAATACCGCTTCGTTAAGGTTCTACATAAAATTTTAAAAGAAAGCGAGTCGATCAAAAGGAGGAGGAAAAAACCCTAACCTAGCATATCCTAAAATGCGTAAATGCATTACTCAGCGACAAAAAAAAGGAGAAAAAAAAACCTAACAACCTAATCTAATGTAAACTAACCTAAACATGCAAAAAAAAAACCTAACAATCTAACCTAACCTAAACATGTAAAAAAAAGAAACAAAAACAAAAGAAACAAAAAAAAACCTAACAACCTAACCTAACCTATACATGCACTTTGAAGCTCGCTTTGAAGACACTCCAACCTCCTCATTTTGATCGACTCGCGTTTTTATATAGAACGTGCTAAGCAGCGTACTCAAAAAGTTCAATATTTAAAAATATTGCGAGCCGCAAGAAATCCTTTAAAATCCTCTTAGATATTCAAATGGAATGTCCCTGCCAAATTTTATGACGAAATTCGGTATCCATTTTCGGAAGTTTCGTTTATTCCGTTAATTATTTGGCTGTAATATTATGATTTTATTGATATAAATCATAAACTTAAATATAAGTTTTTTTTTTTAATTTATATCAAGGACCTCGAGATCTTGTTTACTTTTTAATATTTATTTCGTTATTAAATATTTAATTTTTACTATAAAAACAATTTAAATAAACTAAATTGTTATAATTTATTTCAAAGTTGGATCTAATCAATTCGAATAATGATGCTATTAGCAGCATTAATGAACTTGTTGATAAATTTTACGGAAACGCTTAGGTAAAGACGATCTATTCTATTTTACGACTTCAATACCTAATTATAAGGTACTATAAACTAAGCACTTTATTTCTTTCTTTTACACTTTAAGCGAATACATACAAAATACAATACATAACAAATTTATAGGAGATATAAAACAATATTATCTACGTTATACTAAAATTTAATTAATTTATAGTTAATTTTTCAATCGACATTTAACGATATGTCAAAGGATGAGGAGATATATTATTATTAAACTAATACTACTTACATTATGCTTATAACATTCAGCTTTCGACTTTAGTAGTTTTTTCTTTCTTTGAATGATATCTTATATTTATATCTTTAAACGAGCAATTCTTGTATATATATATATAATCTGAATCTCGGAAACGGCTCCAACGATTTTCATGAAATTCAGTATGCAGGGGGTTTCGGGGACGATAAATCGATCTAGCTAGGATTTTTTTTTAGAAAATGTCGTTTTATCCCTTTTTTTACGCAATTGAAAAATATCATTAAAATACGAAGGCAAATTTCGCTGTCATTGACAATCTTATAATAGCTCGAATAGGAATCGGGCGAATTAGAAATAAAAAAAACTCGGGTTCGAAACCAAGTGTCTACAGACCAATTTTTTTTTTCCTTTTTTTTTCAAGTTTTTTTTTTTCTTTTGTGTGAAAAACTATTATTGAAAGCTTTTTTTATTTAAATTACCAGTTCCTATTATTTTACTATTATGTCAGTAAGATTGAAAATATTATTTATGTTTAATCGGTATGTAAAGTATCTACGAGTAAATATTATTTAACCGAGCAAAGCTCGGTCATCCAGGTACTCTTATATCTTTAAACGAGCAATTCTTGTATATATATAATCTGAATCTCGGAAATGGCTCCAACGATTTTCATGAAATTTAGTATGCAGGGGGTTTCGGGGGCGATAAATCGATTTAGCTAGGATTTATTTTTAGAAAATGTCGTTTTATCCCTTTTTTATGCAATAAAAAAATATAATTAGTACGAAGGTAAATTTCGCTGTCATTAATAAGCTTGTAATAGCTCGGATGGTAATCGGGCGGATTTGAAATCAGAGAACCCGGGTTCGAATCCAGGTGTCTACAAAACAATTTTTTTTCCTTTTTTTTTCAAGTTTCTTCTTTTGTGAGAAAAACTATTATTGAGAGCTCTTTTTATTTTTTATTTTTTATTTAAATAACCAGTTCCTATTATTTTACTATTATGTCGGTAAGATCGAAAATATTATTTATGTTTCATCAGTACCTATGTTAATGTATCTAAATATAATTTAACCGAACAAAGCTCGGTCATCCAGGTACTCTGTTTTATATTTCAACGACACGTCGTTAACTTCATTGACAGCCAATATCTGGGACATTTTCACAAAAGAAAAAAAATCATAGAAGTACATAAAACAATTAGTAATATTATGTATCTAGTTGTATTTTTTTCTTCCTTTTTTTTTGACAAAAAATACTTTATTGCGTGTGACATGCCAGACCACAAAAACAACAGTATCCGTTTCTGAAATAAAATTTTATATAAATATTTACACTTGCCACTTAAGATAAGAATTATATTTAAAAGATAAATGCTGACAATGCGACAACTAAGATATGTTGAATTTCATATATGAATGTCCTTCAACCTGGCACACAGTAAAAAAATGTATATATTTATAAAAACTTCTGATTAAATACGTGTTAAATTATTATTGTTTATTGGTGTAGGCTTCAATAATAATTTAATAAGCACCTATCTTGAAAGTTCGCTGCCTATTCTTCAAAACATGTATCTATCCCAGTCATAACCGTAAAACAGGTACTTGTACTTTACTTTCATTTCAAAGAATGCATTTAACTAACGCCGCTATATCAACAACTAACAAAAATAAAGTTTCAAATTTATAGGGACATCTATAAATTATTTAATTTCATCATTCGTTAACTGAGTAGATTAAAAAGATGATAGTTATATAGATGATAATATTATAAAGATAGATAGTCTCAATTAGAAGTCTCAAAGATAGATAGTCTAAATCTCCAGCTAAAAACTGTTTACTTGACATGCAAGACCTAAATATTGATAACAGAAGTTTAAGGCTAAACAAATATCGAAATATGTATCAATCTAGCGAGATTTTGATAAATTGACAGAAATAGCGATTTATGTCAATTTATATATTAATAGAGACAATTTCATCGCGCTAAGCCTAGCAGCATATTTATGTTGAATTGTTGGTACTAAAATTATATTAATTTCTATAATATTTTATCATTCCTACTAAATATTATTAAGTATTTTTCACAATATTAAGAGTCAAGGACTATAAAATTATTCAGATTAAAAACGCGCACAGATGCTATCCATTTTGATTGAAAGCTCTCTAAATTAATTTAGATATTGTTCATGGTTTTTATTTTCATTTTATTATTAATATATATAATTTTGTATGAGTATTTTACGTAATAGAAAGACAACAAGATTTTAAAATATTAATTTAAAAAATTAAAATTAAATTCATGAAAATATCTAAGTATATAAACAAGTAGATATGTATATTATATAATACGTATTTTAATGTAATATCTGGCTCGGCTTCAAAATTGTACGTGTCACTCGTATTACGTATGAACACAAACAAGAATAATTTTTTCAGTCATTTATATAAAAATCTTTTTTATTTAATATTTTTTTGATGTTACGATTTCAATAACAAGTTAGTTAATACTCATTAATACACATACACATATTCAATGAATAGTCATATTTGACTGATTAAAAGTGAATAGTCACTTAAAATTAGTAAAATTTCACTGATTCATCTTTAGAGAGTAGTAACTCAATACGAGTACATTGATATGTGATCTAAAAATGGTAATAATATTGTGTCAAAAATATGTTATAGCGTTTAATTAATAGTCATATTTAAAATTCATTATTCATTTAATGAATTATTTATAAAATGAAATATTTTTATTACATAAATTCATTAATTCATTTAACGAAACATAAACGAAACGTTAGAATCTCGGATTGTTTTTTTTTTTTTTTTTTTGTACAACAGTTTGAAGTACATTATAATAATAGATAGCGCTGATGGCGCTCACTGGATCGCAGTTGCTTAGTACCTTACACACAACTACATACTAAAGTAAAATTTATGTGTGGGCGACGCACTATGGAAAATCGAGGTCTATTTCGGATCAAAATTCGATAACTTTTTTATTACTAAAGATTATAATCTGAAATCTTGCACAAATATAGATTAGTATATAAAGCTTCAGATATAGTATGTTTCCATTTTATTTATTGTAACAAAAATTATTAAAAATAAAATGCAGTGTCAAAAATTATCTTTATTATTTTTTACTATCAAATTATTTACAACAAAACATATTATTAATTCAAAAAAATAAAAACAAAATTAAAGAAAAACTTAAAATATAAAGTTCTACAATTTTAATAATTATTTATTATTTATAGTCTACAAATGCGTGAAAGAAACAATTTCAAATGACCAAAATATAATATTTTTGTCGTAAAATTGCATAGTGTAATCTAATATAATATGCTATGTCTACTATATTCTCTGTTTGATATATTATGCTGAATTATAATACTAGGTGCACTTCTGGATCTGAAATGAATAAAACGTGAACGATCTAGAGTCTCTTCATCAAGTTATTTCACGTTTTTTCTTGCGGTTTTCTAATGCTGGTTAGGAATGGATCTGAAGTATAAAGAATAGTATGATATACGTCCTCATTTGTAGCTGATCAAGAGCATTTTCTGGCGTGAAATAAGCGAAATGATTTTATAATCCTTATGACAGGATTCTTGTGCATATTCCGAAAGTCGGCCAATAGGAAGCAGTGCAAAATGCTTTATGATATTTTCGCCAAGAATCAAAATTTTGTGGACAGACGATGACATATAGTACCACTCATAAATACTCACATAGATCCTGGCAGTCTCCATGACATAACTACCGAATTTTTCAGCATTTATCATTAAACCTTATCTTAGAGCTTGCAGTATTATGTAAAGTCGTTTAATCAAATAAATATCAACTCCTGTAATTTCAACAGAGCAGGTTGTATCGTAAAAAAATCTTCTGGCTATATTACCGACATTAGTATTACCACTTACTTGTCGCGGTTGTTTCATGATCAATCTTAGCTCATCACGAAAACGTTTTTGTACCAGGGTTATCTTCTCTTGCTTTAGTCGTTTCTTTTCTTCGCTTGTCGCTGACCATGTTTTAAAAGAAAGATTGTAGTATTAAGTAGATTGAAATTTGTATATTATTTCCATACAACGAATCCAGCAATGTAACGTAGACGGTCCTTAGACGGTCCACTTTAGTCAAATGGTTCATTTGCCGTGGAATAGCTCCACATATTGTACATATAGAACCAGAAGGCATTTCCAGTGATGAAAGTAAGAGGCACATATTTAGAAATCAGAAATATTAAACAGACACAAAATAAACGCAGACCAATCTTTATCATCAAATACGAATCAGACTATCCGAAAAACACATTTTTCTTCTTTAAAGCAACTATAACCTAAAATTGCAAAAATGATCTCATGGAGCATTATATTGTCCTTAAATTATGGTAGAATTCCAGTGAGATTTGAGAAATACTGTTCCTCGATTCAGCCATACTTCAAATACTAACCGCCAGTTCAATTCGTTCGTACTTTTGTTGTCTCAGCACTTGAAAACTTGCTACTGCACGTGGTGGAGCTGTTTCGTATCAGTAAAATGCAACTCTCTCGGACGATATTACTTTTGGTGCATAGTCGGATACCAAACAGAAATACCACTAAAGTCTGAAAACTTTTATGACCATCTTAAAATAATTATTATTTGTCAGCCATGCAAATTAAAAAATAGGTAAGTCCTGTACGACAGGTCATCAGGCTGCGCTGCCTTTTGACAAAACTAGCCGGTTCAAAATATTGATTCTGCTGCGAAGAAACCGTCACTATATTATGATATTCAGTCAATAAAAATTCAGTCATTGTCCTGCATGAAAGATAACGTCACTAAGCCCACACATCTTTGTCATATAATATTATAAAAAGTAATATGCTTTAGCTATTAAATACTTTTTAACATAAACATTAATTTTTATGGATTGAGAATTGTAAAATCGTTTGTGGGATTTTATATGCATATACTTTGGCCCATAAAGGAAACGTTTATTTTGCGAAGTTGGTTTGGTCAGTTGACAAAATTTTCTAACAGCAAATACCGCGGAGCTGAGTCACCCGGTTAGGGATGAGAAATAGAAATTACACTTCAGTTTTGAATCCAAATTTATCCTTAAAAATTGTGGTGTCGCTAACAATAAGATTTCTTTATTTATTTATATATTATAATTAGGATGTTTAACATTAGGTAAAGCTAACACAAAACATTTGGTTTTCTTTTCACTTAAAACTATAGTTAATTTATGCACTTATATAAAAAATAAAAATATTTATTGATAATATATTAATAATTGCTAAAATATATAAATGACATTAAATTGACATTATCAATTATATTTCAAATATCTAAATTAATTTATTTATATATTTTAAAATAAATAATTCATTTTAGTAAAAGTAAAGCTTCATCATTTTTATATACATCCATAAAATAAAGAATTGTTTTCGGCTCGTATATGGTATAAATATAATTTTTTTATCAAATTGTTATTTTAAAAAAAATAAGCAACAAAATATATAGCATCTACGTGCAAAAGTGCTCCCATGTGTCTCTACGGTTGTAACGAGCTTGTTTTATTTTTACAACACAACTTTAATGTTTGTGTTTTAAATTAATAAAAATTGATACAAAACTACAACTTGAAATCAATAAAATTAAATCAAACAATCGGTAGTTTATTTATATGCAATCAATAATAAAAATAATTTAAAAATTTTAAATCACGTCCGGCACGATATATTTTTATTTTGCACTGGAAAAATACATTCAATTATATCAGAAAAGAATTAAAACTTTACTAAATGATATTATTCATTGCTATTTTTTTATTGATAGGAACCGTAAACTTATAAACTACAGTTTTGAAATGCGTTGTTGGATTCATAAATTCCGTAATAGAACGATTTCTAAAAGTTTTAATAATTTACGTAATACATAATTTCTTATTTTGCTCTTCAAGATTTTGCTTTAAATATAACTTATATAATTAATAGATAAAACTAAATTTTTTGAATAGATCAAAACAATTTTTTTTACAATTTGTAAAGCCATGCTAAAACATAATTATGGTAAAATTTCATCACGTCACCACGTTACGGCTCATTGTACCGGAATTGTAATTTTAAATTTCAACGCAAATGAAAGAGCGAAGGACGTCTAGTTTAGTCTAATCTCTACTATAGGAGACTCACAAAAAGGAGTAAAAAAGTAACATACTAAGTTAAAAAAATATATTATTGTGCATTTCGTACTTATACCTGTAACTTATTGTTCGAAATATTCATGCAAGAAATCAAAGTACCTACTATCAAACAATATCCTTACAAAATAAAAACTTGATTAAATCCTCAAAATACTAAACATTTAGAACTGACAACGCTCGGTTCATTTCATCAAATCCGAGAAACGAGCAACGTTTAAAAGATATAAGAAAAAATATTTAGTTCAATTCTAAGCTTTATTTCTAGCTTGCTAAGAAATATAGTTTGATAATGAAGAGGCTTACTGCATGGGCTTCCAGGAACGAGTGCCGTTACATTATAAGAGCGGGATAAAATACTCATTTCGGGGGGAAAAGGCTAGGAACACGTTTTATATTTTTAATAAAATATAAACTGTTACTCCAAGTGAATATGTACTATGTTCGAGTGGTATTTTTAGGTTAATGTTTAATAAGAAAAAAAAATGTTTTGTCACAAAAATGTTTGTAAGGAGGGATTATGTTTCAAATCTTATTTTATCAGGCAACTTGGACTGATTATTTCCTTGACCATTAGTAAACATAGGATAATTTATACTCAGCTACTTTAAACTTAATTTGCACATGACTATCTTTAAGTATGACTATAAGTACTAACGTATTAATTAAAAAATAGCATTTATTATGACAATAAAAAAAATGACCCTGTATTCGGGCTTCCCCACAGTTGAGTATGAAACACGCTAGAATGTGAATTGGTCGTTTACCGGTGGACTTTTTGATTGAACACAAAGTTTAAACTATTTTCTAAATCTAAATAGTTTTTAACTTAACTTAAAAAACATAGAAATTTCTATCTTTAAAAATAGACAAAGAGCTCTTTGTCAAGGCGAAATCGAATGAGTCAGTTTTAATAATCAAGCCTTTCTTCTAGTTAATTGAAGATTTTCCAGACTTAAGACATTTCATAATACAATCAGTACTTAAATAATCTCGTTCATGGAAGATAATAAATAACATGGAATCTTCATTGTTTATTGTATTTCGAGTAAAAAGCAACGGCTAATAATTACTGTCTTATACCTTAACAGCCTGTTAGTATTTTTGTTAAGAAAGCTCAGAAATTTACCTTCATCAGTAATTTTTCGATAATTGATAACAATTAAAAGTTTCAAAAACAATTTTACATCAAAAAAATTTTTTCATAAAAATTGTTATCGAAATACTTTTTTTTACCCGACTGCGACAGAAGGAGGGTTATGTTTTTCGAGTGTATGTATATATGTATGTATATACATGTCCATTTGTATGTCCATTTCTTTGGCACGCTCTACAGCCAAAACGGCTGGACGGTTTTTGACATATGAGGTGTCGTTGGATTTGTCTAAATTGTAGTAGTGACATAGGCTATATAAATTTTCAAAATGGCGCCCGCAAATGGCCAAATGAGGGGGGGGGGGGGGGGATTTTATATTTTTGATAAACCATTATCTACTTAATTAATTTAATAGGTATATATTTATTTGTGTATTTACTATTATGATAAATCATAATGTAATTGGTATGTATTTATTTGTTTATTTATATGCTTATCTTATATATTATTTATTACATTGTTTAGATTGTAGGATTCACTTTGGTTTATAATTTTTGTTGCCTTTTTATGACCCTACTCTGTGTTATTTTTGAAATCTCCTCTACCCCAAGGTTGTCTGGAAGAAATCGCTTACCTAGCGATAAGACCGCCTTTGTGCATATTATTATTTTGTATGTTTTATTTTTAAGATAAAATTGTATTTTAACTTGTATGCATAATAAAGTATATTTCTTCTTCTTCTTCTGTGTTTATTACATTGACTCGTCTTAATTCAGTTTATAAAAAAGGAGGAGACTATATTATTTCTTTCAAGGACTACGCTCTACAGGAGAACATACAAAAAATTACCTAAAATTATGGAAAAAATAATATATGTTGATAGTGAAGAAAATAGCTTATTTTGAAAACTCGTGGATATTGAAAAGTAAAAAATATGCTTACCGACGAAGTAGCTACGTGCTCCATGCCTGAGCACGTAACACGAATCAAATTCAAGAAAATCACAATATTTTGATTTCAAAATATAGCAAGCGAACGGAACTTTTTACTCTCGTACCGTATTATAAAATACAAGAAAGGATCTGCTTCTCTATATCTTCAACAATAGAATTTGTAACTCTAAGTCTCTAAGTGCAAAAGTTGTAGACTGCAAGATTTATTAGACCATACTGCAGCTAGAATTTTATTAATATATTCCGTGTATAATGTGGAACATTTACTTGCCAACATAAACAAAAATGCTTAGAAATCTGAATATACTTATTTGATGCTATTTTTATAACTACCTTGATGTTCTATCAGAAAACACAAATAAACAAGATGTTGGTGGAAATTACATGTATTCGTTTTAGTCGACCTTATACATCTAATATTTTTAAACGAGCAATACTTAATATATATATATATATATATATATATATATATATATATATATATATATATATATATATATATATATATATATATATATATATATATATATATATATATTCGGATCTCGAAAACGGCTCCAACGATTTTCATGAAATTTGACGCAATGACTGATGACGCAAGTGACTACTACTCCTTAATATGAATATTATTATCAATACGGACTATCGACATTACTGACACGCCTAGATTTGATAAAGAACTATGAATGATTACGATGTGATTATTGTCTTTTTTATTATAGGTCAGGAATAATTTGTTGGAAAAAATTGAAAAAAATTCAAATGGTTTTTTTAATAAGTCTAACGTATTTGTACGTTTTTAACACTGATGCTATGTAATATTCAGTTCGAATCATAAAAAATGCTTTGAAAAAATCATAATAATGTAAATTAACGTTGTTCTTGTGAATGAATTCTGAGAACTTAATAACCGTTAAACCATTGTTATACACCAGATGTAACAGAAAGAGTCTTAAAAAAAGAAAAAAATCTTTATTTTATAGAACTTTTTAAATATTGATATTAATATGAGATTCCTTGTTTTACCATATTTAATAGGTATATTCATAAATAATATGTATCAAAACAATCAAATCTAATAAAAGTACCATCTATACTAATAGGCTAGTACTAATATAAAAAAGAAATATTATAGGAGTAAACTTAACATTTTCAAAAATCTATTTATTCGTAACCCACGGAACATAGTTAAAGTCTGGTGTAAAATTTTGATTACAGTCACATCTTAAGAGATACAAGTAAGATCAAGACAATTTGATAAATATGTGAACTATCTAAATCCCACGTATTTAGTCTCCAGAGTAACAAAAAACCAACACATATGTATATATACACAAAAATTACATCCATACAAACATGCATACATAAATACGCACATACATATTATATATACATGCTAGAATGATTTTTGATTTTTACAAGTTATCCCTTGTTGATTTATTTAATTAGATTTTAGTAATTAAGTTATTTTTGTTTAAGTTTTTTTTGTGCGTGTTGCAATTATTTTGTAAAAGTTACAAAGGAACTGGCGTGTCCATGTAGGACAAAAGTCCCTAAAATTAATAAAATAATTTAAAAAAAAATTATATATACATGTCTATATAAGCAAAATCCATATATACATAGTTGGATATAATAGGAAGATGTTTCTCATACAAAGAAAACCTTTCATTTAATATTAATAACCTTGCCTAATCGACCGTCCCTTTGCCCTTTTTCAATTTCACAACATCAATGTAATATCAGACACAATGTACATAGTAGACGATTTAAAAAACAGCTCAGCGTCCATGAATTCCTTTTTATTGAAACGTGCTCATAAAATTGCGTGTCAAATGGCCCAAAGAATACGAAGGGTCGGACTAGAACTTTTTTCCGTATAACCGTACTTATACGATCTAACATTTCAGATGGATTTTATTTCGTTCGAATGCCTATTTCTTCGTATTTCTACGTATCGATGGGTATTATTACTGCTACCTTTTTGGGAGATGTCACCAGTAAATAACTATTGTAAACATATCGGGAAGCTATAAAAGTCTGCAATGATTTATGACGTCGATCTATTTCTGTTACAGGTTTTTTTTTCGATATATATTATTAATTTATAATATTTAAAGCGATATAATATTCATAGCGACTTGTATTACATATTGAAAGTTTTTTTATTTAAATTTTAATTAGTTTTTAATTGTCTAAAGAGATACAATAGATCATAAAGATGACAAAATATGTAAAAGGTTTCCAAAACGTGTATCAGGGACTCTTGTTTTCAGCATCACAGCTACTTTTATGTAAATTTCATATATAAATATAAAATTTACATAAAAGTAAAAGTAAAATTAAAGTTTAAAGTGAAACCAAAACTAATGTTCATCTATTAAAAATAACATATAATTAAAGTAAGAACTACGTTCCTTGTTTTTGAGTTATTTAAAGAAATAGAATCATACTTAAACCAATCCAATTAATAGCTAAGGATATAAAAAGTGATCTTTTTGTAGATATTTTTAGAGAACAGATTTTTTTGTTTTTAAAAGTAACCAACCAATAAATCACAAACAAACTCTGAATTTTGACAGCTTAACTATACAGGGTGACTGGTGAATTACCATCGACATTCGGGGAGAGCGCTCGGCGCACGGTTCCCACTCGAATCATGTAAAAAAAATAGGTAAATATTAATAAACTTTTAAGTAAAGTTACTCAACAATTATCCAATTATTTACGCATCGTCTGGACACCCTAGCAGCTAGCTGCACTTTCGACACAAAACAGGTAGTTTATCTACGTCCAAACGCCGCCACGTGTAAACAGGGTAGCAGGATAAACAAGCATGATCCAGTCCCCCTTAATACTTTAATCCTGGCTTAGGAAAGGCAAAAATACTAAGATATTTTACTCGTTTAAGCAACAAATTTGTTGACTAGGTAAATTATGTGACTTTGGCAATTTTTAGGTGTGAACAAGCGACACATTACAACACCTGTGCATGTGCCGCCGGCATGACTGGAAAAGTGTCATCGCTTCATTTATTTGAATTGAAATTTATGAAAATTTGGTCAAAAATTAAGTACCTATTTTTATTGCATGACCCGAATGGGAACCGCGCGCCGAGCGTTCTCCCCAAATATCGATGGTAATTCACCAGTCATCCTGTATATTAATTATTGACTGATTAAAAGATTATTTTCTATAACACACGTGTACATTTTATTTTTGTTGGTTGTTGGCTCATGTTTGGTGGTTACTTTTTTAAGTGTTGTCAACACCTATGTAAACATAAATAGATTATAGTATGTGTATAAATTGTTTTTTTCAATACTACAAGAACATTTGACAAAATGAAGAAAAAAATAAGTTCCTTTTTCGAATTCTGTTAAAAATAAAGTAAAAATATTCAGTTTTAACTGATAATTAATTAAAGTAAAATTTAATGAAAGAATCCATCATAATCTTATTAGAAAGGCGGTGTTTATCGAAAGCCTTTTGTAATACGAACGAGTCACTTAATTTCCCGACAAAACAGAGAAACGACCATCAGATTCGCTTTAATAAGGTTGACGAGATTTTCTTTTGGCTCTATTATTCTCTCCTGTGAGAAAACGCCCGTTAAGATGTAACGAGTACCATTTATAGACATCTTCATTGCTCCTCCGATTCTCTTTAAAATTTTTGCGTTTAATTAATTGACGTTTATAACTGTATCATTTTTTCTTTTGTTACGCCTTATTAAGTTAAACATGTGTAAAGATATATTTAATCACATATAATATAGGAATAGTTTGAAAATAATTTAGTGATAGTTCAAATTAATTATTAAATATATTTATTTTAAAAATTGATAAGAACTAATCATTACTTTATTTTTTAATGGCCGTCCTCAATCGAACTTGTCTTAGAAATATTAAAATATGAAAAGAAATGATTTACTATCACTGAACAGTTTTCTCGTTTGTTTATAACTATGTATCTATTAGATAAAGTTAAGTAATTTTCGATAAACACGCTGTTGTTACGCTCTCGGTTCCTCTTTATTCATATTTTGGGATGTGCTTTCCGATCACTAGATAATTGTCAAACAGACTTTTCGCATAAAAACTAAGAAATTAATTACGATGTTCTTACTTCATTGACAGGTTTATTTGTTGTTATTGAGGCGTGTTGCCCGCGTGTTATGAATTGTAATTGCAAATAAAATCAATAATTACACTTTTATTGTTTTCGATAAACTAACGTTTATTGAAAGTTACATAAACCTTCGGGTGATCATGATCAAATTCACATAATTATGTTATTACATAACTACTGAAATGACCAAGGTTTTATTCATTAATAAGATCAGTTATCATCATATGTCAGAATATTGAATAATATTGGTACATTAAAAAATACAGTTTAATTGTAAGCCCTATTTAGTGGCCAGTTAAAAACATTGCCTGGGCCTTTTTAAATCTGTCAGTTAGTTTTAAATTCCTGTCAAAATATATTCTAATAATAAAATCCTATATGCTTATTTATACAATCGTCTAGTCTAGTATATTTAAAAACCCAATAAATGTAAGAAGTAACTTCTTTACTTAACTATTATATAATAAGTATTTACGTACTAAATTCCAACGTATGCAAACAGCTTCGAAAGAAGTAATAAAATAAACGTTAACTTACAAACGACAGCTATACTAAATGTTTCGAGAATATCAAGTGTTCGCACGCGCGTCCTGCATAATTTATACGAGGTAGCCAAGAGTTACGGCCTGTCCACATCTGGTCGAAAATATTACACTGTTAAAATTAATGCGGATAAAACTTTATATTATAGTTGCTAATGAAGATAGACAGTTTAGAAAATAATAGCTTTTATAATTGAAATACTCTATATCAAAGATGCGCACTAGTGTTTTGCCAACCTCTTTTTTTTTTAATAAACAAAATGAAGGTATTATTTTCTTTATTGCAGCTCGTTATTCTTGTATACCGTAAAAAAAAATCATAATTGATTCAAATGCCATAGCGTTTACAATGTATTTTATAATATATATTTCTCTTCAACACGACAAAACAGGACATTAATGAGAAAATTATTAAATTATGTTCTTGTAATAAATTCCTTTCCTGAAAGCAAACTTGGTTTCCGGTTTAAAGGTATTATATAAATACGTCAGGTAACGGGACTACGAAATTGACGACACGTAATTTTGCACGACCTCGAAATTTTATTTGGGAATGAGATTTTCCAGGTTTGTAGTATACCTGAATGTTATTTATCCTGCAAATCAACAGTACCAGATAGCCAGTGGTTTGAGAGAAAAACGCCCCTAAAGTTTCACGCGCAGCGCATACCTATATCGATATTTCGTATTTCGATCAAAAAGCAGAGCGACGTGCTGGGTGCGGTGGCCAAATGGATAGCGAGTTTGGTTACCGAGCGGAGGCGGCCAATAGCCGTGAAATGTGAACATAAAGTCAGTTAATTTCTAACTTTTGATCCGGATTCAAGTTTTATTTGACTCTAGAGTAGCAGCTCTCTATGTGGTGGCGTCTTCGTCCACTTGTAATTTAGTAAAACTAACCTAATATCGGATTTTGGATTACCAAATCAACCATTTTATTGTATTACCAATAATTGGATTACCAATTATTAAATTGCATTAATTTATTTTTTATTGCGCCACGTATAATATTTGAATTCTAAATATTAAGTAGCCTAAGTTACTTCTTATAACGTCAACTATGTGCAAATGAAAATCAAAACTGCTTATAAACTTTATATAGATTGTATTAAAGTCGGGTTTCTTTTTATTATATTAAACAGAAACTCTTTTATTGTTGTAAAATAAATATTTATTGCAAAACAATGGAATTTAAATATACGGGCATGACAAATACAAGCTTCATGGTTATCCTTTTGTACGCTACTATTACAAAAGAAATACAAAAGAAATAAAATTGTTACATTGAAGTTTGTAACATGAATAATATTTTATATAAATAAATAAGATATGTTCAAGTTAGTAGGTATTCATAGATTTTTAACATTATATTTAAAAAATAATTTGATATGTTATAAATTTTAAGCCTAATTTCTATTGTTCCTTAAAATAAACATGTTGAAAATAATTTAATTAAAAGTCTAAATCGGATTTTATCGCGTTTATTTGTTTTAAAAACTTTACAGTTTAACGATTTTTAATTAAATTAAATTTTATAATTATTATATACTAGCGGCCCGCCCCGGCTTCGCACGGGTATTTAACTAAAATTTTAAAAATTATAAATTTATATTTTTTATCACCTACATGCGCCATCTATCGTATAATAGTAGAATATCGTTTTTATATTTAGTGACATTTAACATAATAGTACCTATATTAATTGAAAATGATGTTTATCTAAAATATTAAAACGATTTCTATTCCTATCCGACATATTTAGTAAACTTTTAAGTTTAACAAAATAATAACTCAAAAATAAGTTTTGTGACTTTTAAAATTCCTTAGACCAGATGGCGTTGGCGGCGTAGGCACCTATTTCTATTTTCTTAAATATTTATTTTTAAATTTAATTACAATGAAACAAAAACTAAATTATACTGTGAGTTATGTCTAATTTTTATGTATTAAAGTTATTTACATTGGTTTTGTACTTTTTACGTGATACGTGAACAAAGAAAAACACGATAAGAGATGGCGCTGATACGAAAAAAAACGCGCTATTGAAATTTATTCTTGATGATATATAGTGTATTAATAAAACGGAGGTTTTAACAGATTTATTATTTGTATAGATGAAGCGAGCTTCAATCAAAACTTACTACAAGCCGCCAACGAAGATAAGTCAATTATTACCATCTGTCAAGTGCCAAATACCTTTACAAGATGCAGGGGTCTACAAATTAGACTGTGAATGTGGTCTCAAAACTAAACGGAGGCAAACTAAACGGAGTATAGAGACACGCGTCAAAGAACACATAGCTGACATTAAACACCAACGGTCGACAAAGTCTGCTGTGATCAACATACTCAACAAGGTACCAACCACTACATTAGATTTGATAAGCCACAAATTATCGCTAAAGAACACCGATTCCTACCAAGGATGATTCGCGAGGCTATTGAAATAAAAAGACATCCTAATTTCAATAGAGAGGATGGTTGGAACGTACCACCAGCTTGGGAGCCAGTTCTGAAATTAATTGAACCCAAGGAAAATAAGAGCACAGCACGACTTCCAGACACAACAAGTTCATTCTGTGTGAATAGGAACGGTTAAAAGTAATAATTTATAATTGTATAAAAAGCGGGGTACCTATGTAACAATTGATCCATTATTCGGACACCCACCACCTCAGTCCCCCGAGATCATGGAAGCTGTAAAGGGTCCGAAACGTCGGGAAATAATTTAATTAAAAATCGTTAAACTGTAAAGTTTTTAAAACAAATAAACGCGATAAAATCCGATTTAGACTTTTAATTAAATGAGTGAAATTCGCGTAAATATAAGAGAACAGTATGTTGAAAATAATATAACATTTAATAAAAGTCAACCTTTAAAACTAAGGCTTCATATGTAATGATATAGGGAAGATTTTATTAAAAATAAAATCCTCGTGAACTGCTTGTTAGGCCGGGTTAAACGAAAAGATAAAAAATTTGGTCACCTAACATTATAAGTGCTTTGTAACATGATCTAGCCCTGGTATGGAAAATTTTATACATTGTCTGCTAATATCAGACAGCATAATTATAATACGAGTAAAATTAATGGTTCTGATATTTAAAAAAATCGTTCGAATCTGTTTTTATGACTTTTATAGATATTCTTCTAACGAAAAAGATTAAGCCAAACTTCCAAACATGACTTAATTACTGTACACATCATATGCGTTATACATATTATTTCTGATGGTTTTTCTTTTTTGTATGTAACAGGGGGCAAACGGACAGTCGGTTCAACCGGTGGTAAGTGTACGCGACAACCATAGACACCCGCTAAATCAGAGGATTAGCAGGTGCGTTGCTCTTTTCTTAAAGGTCCCTAAGTCGTATCGGTTCGGAAATACCGTAAATGGCAGCTGGTTCCATATAATGGTCGTGCGAGGCAGGTAAATGTAAATTAAATATGATAAAACTCAATTTCAATATCTATTTTGAGTGACGACTGTTCTGGTGTATGACGACCGTTCTGGTGTAGTGTTGCGAGCAGTCACCTCAACGTCGGCGGTCGCGGGTTCGATTCCCACTCGGGGTAGATATTTGGACGTGTGCAAAAATATGTTTCCGGTCTGGATGTATGTCCTTGTGGGTTTTCCCACCGTGCCTCGGAGAGCACATAAAGCCATCGGTCCCGGTTGTTATCATGGACGCTTAATATTGATCGTTACTCATGGTAGGGATATTATCCGCCAACTCGCAGTGGAGTAGCGTGGTGGATTAAACTCCAACCCTTCTTCTACATGGAGAAGAGGCCTTCGCTCAGTGGTGAGCTGTTCACAGGCTGATACAGTACAGAACAGTACCTAGTATCTATTTCAAATCAATAACCCTACTACCTAGTATCAATTTAAAATGTCTCATATTACAATTAAAATAGATTTTACCAACAAAATTATATAATGAAATAAATTCAATGTTTTAACACCTTTTTTATTAACATCTCATTGTTTACTTCGAATCGTGATAAATGGACACTCAAAATTAATGACCGTCTGCTTGGAACAGGTCCTCTGATAAATGTTTAGAATTTGTTCTCTTTATTCGCCCTTACGATAACAGGCTTTTTATATGGAATTCTTATATTGTCTGTAATTCATATGTTAACAATAGGCAAGCTATGTATAAATCTACATACATCTACAATAAAAGTAAATAGCACTGTTTGACTGACCCGTGGCGCAGTTGGCAGTGGCCGTTTTCTGCTCCAGGGTTGTGGGTTCGATTCCCGCCCCGAGTCTGGGTGTAACATGTATTTATTTATATATGTATTATTTATATGTATATTTATTTTTAAAAAATATGTATATCAGTCAATTGTTACCTAAAACACAGGCATTAAGTTGCCTACCTTAGGAACAGACGACCGTGTATATATGTTAAACATATTTATTTTTTATTATTATTATTACTATTTAAATCAAATTGTAATAATTTAAATCGATAATAGAATCAATATATTTTATGAAAAACAAATTTTTTTTATCGGAATGGATTAATATCGAAATGATCTGGAGGCACGGCAGTACCTCCGCCAAGTCGAGCAAAAAAAAAAGTGGCACGGCCGTACTATCCTTTTCTCGAAGCAACTCAGGCCATATTCGACCCCCTATAACTTCGTTGTGGATAAAACTAGAAGTATGAATTTTCAATACCCAAGCAGGCATTGTATAAACACGGTATATTTCAAATTTCATTCAATTTGAACCAGTAGTTTAAGAATTATAATTAGTCAAAGTTTCGAATTTTGTCACTCACTGACTGACCGATCATCAAAACTCTAAGGCACTTCTAGCAGACATAGAAGCTTCAAATTTAGAATACCATTAGTGTTTAGTATATAAACCAAGGAAAAATTCAAATATTTTGCAATTTCGGTCCAGTTTTCTAGATACACCAACTGCATAAATAACTTTGTAATCCCATATAAATATATAGGATTACAAAGTTACATTTGCAGTGAATGAATCAGTGTACCTGTACAAGTATAATATAGTGGAATAATAGGTGTAGATAGGTACCTAGATATAATTATCTTCAAAGGTAACCTGTAAAATGGTCAACAGAATGAAAAAGCAAGAATGGGACATGTCTTATGTAGCTGTACCAAAATCACGCAAAGTATTAAAGAACACTAATAAATCATAACCGCGACTGGCTGAGGTAGTTTGCCCGCTCCACGGCTTCCATGCTTCCCGTACGTAAGTTATTTTATTTTATTCAGTTGGCAGCTATATTAAACCTATCCCTCTAATCGGTTTCTACACTGCATTGTAGCAAAACGCTCAATCGCTTGGCGGCACGTCTTTGCCGATAGGGTGGTAACTAGCCACTACCAAAGACTCCCACCAAAGCAGATCAGAGAAAGAAAATTTACTCTGCCAGGGATTGAACCCGGGATCTCCCGCTTAATATACAACAGCGCGCACCATTTCGCCAGCGTGGTCATCATTTTTGAGTTCATATAATTATGTCATTATTAGAATGCACCTGATTGATTAAGTGAGTCATAACAGCAATAACTGTTAATTAATGTATATTAACATTAAATAAATAAAAATAAATATAGAAAATAAGGACTCAAAATAACTTTTGTATTTTAAAGCTATAACTTCTTGATGAGAGTAAATTTTTATACGATGTGCGTGCACTCTGTGACAAAAAACCGACAACATAAAGCTAAGTAGTAGGCGCCGCGCAATTGCAATAACTTACTTCATTGCGCTGGATGTGTTAACTCACTTTTTACAAGCTTTTATTTTGTTTCACCTGTCTCGATATTTGTCATCAAATCTTGCAAATTAAATTTGATCCAAAATAATAGTAAATCATGTGACAATGCAATATTATGATTACATGGTGCTGATTTGATGGAGGAGCTAGAAGGTAGCCAAAGGAAGGATTTTGGGCCCGTTTGAGTACTCTAGACGAGTAAGTTTGTCTTTCAATGGTAACCAGGGTCTGGTGATGAAGTTGGAATGTGGTCATAGGAACTCAGTAATGAAACGACGCAACCCCATCGAGTTTTGGCTCGTTTAGTTTGTCTTAACGAATACTTTGTTTTGAAATGGTTACCAGGGTCTGATCTGATAATAGAGCTGGAAGGTGGCTATAGGAACTTCGCAATGAAACGACACAAACTCATCGAGTTCGGGCTCGTTTGGATCGTCTTGATAAGTAGCTTGTCTTTCAGTGGTAACCAGGGTCTGGTGATGGAGCTGGAATGTGGTAATAGGAACTCCCTAATGAAAACTACGCAACCCCATCGAGTTTCAGCTCGTTTTATTCGCCTTGACGAGTACTTTGTTTTTAGATGGTTACCAGGGTTTGATCGGATGATGGAGCTGTAAGGTGGCCATAGGAACTTCGCAATGAAACTAAACAACCTCATCGAGTTCGGGCTCGTTTCAATCCTCTTGACCAGTAGTTTATCTTTCAATGGTAACCAGGGTCTGATGATGTAGCTAAAAGGTGGTCAAAGGAAGTCAGTAATGAAACGATGCAACCCCATCGAGTTTCAGCTCGTTTAGTTCGGCTTGACAAGTATTTTGTTTCAAGACGGTTACCAGGGTCTGATCTGATGATGGAGCTGAGAGGTGGCAATAGGAACTTTGCAATAAAACGACACAACCTCATCGAGTTCAGGCTCGTTTGAATCGTCTTGACGAGTAATTTATCTTCCAATGCTAACCAGGGTCTGATGATGGAGCTGGAAGGTGGTCATAGGGACTCTGTAATGAAACGACGCAACCCCAACGAATTTAGGCTCGTTGATTCGTCTTGATGAGTACTTAATTTTTAGATGGCTACCAGGGTCTGATCTGTTGATGGAGCTAGAAGGCAGGCAAAGGAACTTCGCCATGAAACGACAAAACATCATCGAGTTCGGGCTCGTTTGGATCATCTTGACGAGTAGTTTGTCTTTCATGGTAACCAGGGTCTGGTGATGGAGCTGAAAGGTGGTCATAGGAACTCTGTAATGAAACGACGCAACCCCATCGAGTTCGGGCTCGATTGAATTGTCTTGACGAGTAGTTTGTCTTTCAAAGATAACCAGGGTCTGATGATGGAGCTGGAAGGTGATCATAGGAACTCTGTAATGAAACGTCGAAACCCCATCGAATTTTGGCTCGTTTGATTTGTCTTGACGTGTACTTTATTTTTAGATGGCTACCAGGGTCTGATCTGTTGATGGAGCTAGAAGGCAGGCAAAGGAACTTCGCCATGAAACGACAAAACATCATCAAGTTCGGGCTCGTTTGGATCATCTTGACGAGTAGTTTGTCTTTCATGGTAACCAGGGTCTGGTGATGGAGCTGAAAGGAGGTCATAGGAACTCTGTAATGAAAAGACGCAACCCCATCGAGTTTCGGCTCCATTGATTCGTCTTGACGAGTACTTTGTTTTAGTATGTTTTCAGGGTCTGATTACAGATGGCGCGCACCAACCATTAACTCTGCGCATCGTCTTATTATAAGTACAACTTTTTACGTACGTACATATGTATACATCCGCTTTTTAAAATATATTTTAAAAGTTTATTTTTATGGAAGTTTAGGTGTAAAAAATCGACAGCAATCTGACAATACTGTTTCCGACTAAACATACTTCATTCATCTCTCTTGTCAAGTATTTAAAATTGTCAACTTGAGATCACAATATGTATAACATGACAATCAAATAATATATCTGTATAGTATCGGAAAAGAAAAAGAGGAAGAATATCTACAAAAATAAGAGAAGCTCATTAGACCGAGCGAAGGATTTAAGAAAATACGTTATTGATATTAAAGAAGTAGAAAACACCGGAAGGAAAAATAAGTAGGACTGTCTACAAAAAGAAATGAGATGCCATCAAAAACATAACTTGTAAAAAGAAACCAAGTCTCGCAACTCACTTCTTCTTCCGTAAAAAGTTGTGAGATCCATGTAATACCAAGTCGGCTAATTTATTCAATCCCTACTTAAGGGTTCTTCTGTTTTAAGTTATTACGTTAGTAGCTAACCTAACAACATCGTATAGTGATCATATCAATATTAAAAATCTTTGATGTTTTAAATAAATAGATTGACTTGGCAATCGCATGAAAACAATATATCTAAGAAGTAACACATAGGAATATTATATTAGATTGTTTAGTGCGATTGCCAAGTCAGTCTATTTATTTAAAACATCAAAGATTTTTAATATTGATATGATCACTATACGATGTTAGGTTAGCTACTAACGAAATAACTTAAAACAGAAGAATCCTTAAGTAGGGATTGAATAAATTAGCCGACTTGGTATCACATGGATCTCACAACTTTTTACGGAAGAAGAAGTGAGTTGCGAGACTTGGTTTCTTTTTACAAGTTATGTTTTTGATGGCATACATTTGACACAATGTCATTCAACATTATAGAGGTAATTTTATCGAAAAATAAAATATAATAACTGACTTACAATATAACACTTGTGTACGCCATATTCTACGAATTAATTCTAAAATGATAAATGTAGCTTATGGATTACTATTTAGCTACTATTGCAATCCATAATTCGAAAACGTACTCTTATTGGAACCGTATAAAGGACGGATCTTGTCGTGCGAAGTTTGCCGAAGTAATTTGCAGTAAATCCCCTTTACAGGTCACGTTTTTACGGTTGATTTGATACGTACTTGACTCGATAGACCAATGGTACCTGGCCAAAGGGCCAAATGCTAAAGGCCAAGTGAAATCAAATAGTTAAGATTATATCTTTCTATTGAAAAGATCCGGAACCTAATGTTTATTAAGAGATGTCTTGTATTGGATGGAAATGTAATCACTTTTTTATATATAGACTTTTGTTAATATATTGTACCGATTGTATTCGATTTGTTTGTATATTATACTTAATAGTATACTTTTTATAGTACACGTTACTCCCTATATCTAACGTCTTACTTACATCTCTTTTGAAATTATGTGATGTCTACGCATACCTTAAGAATCCTTTTTACCCGACTGCGACAGAAGGACGGTTATGTTTTTCGAGTGTATGTATGTATGTATGTATGTATGTATGTATGTATGTATGTATGTATGTATGTATGTATGTATGTCCATTTCTTTGGCACGCCCTACAGCCCAAACGGCTGGACGGTTTTTGACATATGTCGTTGTGATGTAGGTGCCGTTGGATTTGTCTAAATTGTAGATAATTGTAAATTGTAGATTTTTAGATTTTTTTAATTATTTCATAGTGTAAGTTTAAGTTATTCCTAAAGGTAGCTTTTATAAAGCTTTTGTATTCCATGTGACTTTTTTTACCCGACTGCGACAGAAGGAGGGTTATGTTTTTCGAGTGTATGTATGTATGTATGTATATATGTATGTATGTATGTATGTCCATTTCTTTGGCACGCCCTAAAACCCAAACAGCTGGACGGTTTTTGACATATGAGGTGTCGTTGGATTTGTCTAAATTGTAGTAGTGACATAGGCTATATAAATTTTCAAAATGGCGCCCGCAAATGGCGGAATAAGGGGGGGAGTTGAATTTTTTTTTCTTACTGTAGCAATATGGGTATCAAATGAAAGCTAGTAAATTGTTTTATTCTTTTTAGTTTATAATAAGAGTATTTTACGCAGTCGGGTTTTTTGATTTTTTTAATTAAGCATACTTGTTAGTCAACCACATTTAATGAATCACTTGTGTTGTCACTTATTGGTATACAAATACCGTCAATAACTACCGACGGTAGTTGCGACCAGTCAATGCGTGAAATGAACAGTATCTATGTGAACGAATAAAAAATAAGATAAAATAAATCAAACTGAAAAAAGAACCATTAAGACGTTGGATCGGGTCAGTTTTTTTACTAATAAACTCACAACACTGTATCGAATCTGAGCCATATGCGCGCTCGTACGGCACAAAATGATTGACACCGAGTGACAGAAAGTCATTAATTTTGCGGGACGCTGGAGACATTTACGCGGGACCTTTGACAGTTTCAGATTTTCTTTGCGACTTACCATAAATTTTCGCCTGTTACATTGATATTACTTTCTGGTTTTTGTAGGCAAGGTAATAAAACTAAATAATAGTATAGTAATTGTAGTAATAGTATAGGTATTGACCTAGATATTTACTATACTTTGAGTAACATCATTACTTATGATGTACGGATATGATAAGCCTCCTTATAATTGCTTAACAGATTCTTCTTTTTCTTTATGACATATGCCATTTTTAAATACATGACTAATAAATAATCAAGGAATTTATATCATAACTGGAACGCTCACTTAATAAAATAGTATATTCAAATATGCACATTGAAATAACTGACATGAGGTTAACATTAGATTCCAACACGTAAAGTGACAAAATCGTTACGAGTATTTCGTTAACTACTGGTATTTTGTCTCTTTCTTACGAGTTGCCTTGAATCCATGGTAGAAAGATCTGCAATCCGTCTCTTAGGAACTTTTTTGAGTGCACGTGCGCATTCCAGTTTGTATATAAATTCCTTACTAATAATATATACGTCTGTAATATCTCCGTACACGCAAGTAGACACAGATAATATATAACCACAAACCATAACACGATTTGAGATAACAAGCACTCAAAATATTAGTTAATTTTAAATTGCTTTGCATTCAGCAAAGCAATCCATTGTAGTATGTATTGTAATGTTAGTAATTAATGTAGTTATGCTTTATATATACAAAAAGACGTAGTAACATCTACTCTAGATTAGACTTCAATAGATTAACTCATTTGTAATGTGTTCAAAATACTATATATATATATATATATATATATATATATATATATATATATATATATATATATATATATATATATATATATATATATATGTGTGGTCATAAATTCTTGATAAAAAGTGAACAAACAGATAGTAGAACCATATGGTAGTAGACTACTACTAAAGTAGTATAAGCAGAAGTTATAGCCTTTGAATATGAAACGCTAAAATAGAATATCCTTTAATAAATAGCTTGTTTTTTTAATGAACAACCTTGTAGTACGATATAAATTGATTGCCGAATATTAGGAGCTGCCCCTTTCTGTACCAGTTACAGGCGTACATTAAATGTAATATAATGCCTTTTACGATATATTCATCAATGTAAGTATATTTACGCGTTTTTTTAAGATCGTGACACAGAAAACTGCTCTTTGGGATACAACGCACACTGTTAGACTTTAATTTAGATTTTTTGTACTAAAATGTTTGATTTGATTATTTTAACAAACAAACTATAATGTTAAGTGTTTTACTTAGTATATAGCGTGAACTACAACGTTTAAAAAATAACGCGGTTTTAAACACGATACATTACTTATTGTTAGATTTACTGATTGATGATGATGCAGATGCATATACTGAATGCTTATTACATATAAAATATACTTTAAAGAGTGTGATGTAAAGATAATATATATACTATATTACCTTCACATCTGTGATATTTCATAAGACATTATATTAGAACTATCAAAGAAACCGCTACGATATACGTAACACCCAAACCAAAACTTCACTATAATATTATCGAAATAATGATAATGACGTTTAAACATGCTATTCCAGACGCCACAAAATACTCAAGAATAAATGAAATACTTATTTCAAAAGTTCTAACTTGACATCATCGAGTATTAATGCTCGTATGATGGCTAAGGATCTCATTTTCTAAATGTTTGTGTGCGTGTGTATATGTGTGCATGATTATGTGTATTTTTTGTGTACAATTTGTATTCATCGAATATTTTTTTGCGTTAAAGTTTTTCTGAAAGACTTTTTTATTATTATGGAATTATATATTTATTACCTACATAAATTTGGCGATACATCTGATAATATAAATAAAATATTAAGTAATTTAATTAATAATCTATTAATTAAATGAACAGCCAATTGATGACATGAAAAAATTTGTGATACCAGCCATGATTTTAATCCGTACTGTCTGGTGTCGCTTCACGTGTTTCAAATTACATTTATAGTATGTAAGAAAACTGTGATCGTGTTAATCACTATTTTAGCGTTACCTAAACATTATAATATTTACTATTAACAACGACAAAATAGATAATAAGTCGACAAACTGTTTTACCAACGGTTACATGGTCGATTCCCGCTCATAACAAGCGTTGTCGTCATCTGGGTATTTATGCGTTGATGAAATTCAAAATAAAATACCCTTTGAGTATTTTATTTTGAATATTTGAGTTTTTTATTTTATTTTATTTTTTCATTAAGATAATTGTGTTTCTCCTCGTTAATTATTTCAATAATTAATAATATCACACTTTCGCTCAGCCTAAATCTATTTATCAGAATATGTAAAGGATATACCGTCTGCCTCGTTAAGCACTCCGTTCATTAGAAGCAAAGTAAGCAAGTCATTATAAATTAATGATTCCCACTTAATCTGTGAAGCAAATTTTATTCTCGCATTACAACGTCTTCCGCAGAACCATTGGAACTTTGATAAATGGCCTCATTGCGGTCTTGATTGATTAGAACCGATATTGGGTATGTGTAGTAAGCTCTAAGGGTAAACAAGCATATGCTGTTATTAAAGACAATAGTTATGAAAGGGAAAGGTTAACCCATATATTTATAACAATATTATATATATTCACCAGAATATTCATTGTTTTGAAATAAATAATATTAATTGCAGTGTAAACACTAGAAGGAAAAACAAATTTGTAACTCCAAGTTTCCGACTGCGCAAAGTAAACGTCTCCTTTTTGGGTTATGGTATTCGCATGTATAACAAAATCCCACAAACAATTTTGGAATTGTCTTAACATAAATTTAAAGTTTTTATTAAAAAATAATAGATAAAGCGTATTATTCGGTGCAGGATTACTTAGTTGATAAAGATGTGTGGACTAAGTGGCGCTGTATTTCATGTAAGATATTACTAATTTTGTACTGAGACACAGTTTACATATTATTTTCAAAAGAGTAACTGCGGAATTTCTTGCCGATTCTTCTCTACAGAATCTAAATTTCGAATTGGGGGTAGCTTTACTTTTAAAAATAATAATCACTTTAAAGTTATAATTTGTAAAATGACGATTCGAGGGAGCTCGTGGGGCCTATTTGAATAAAGTCGTTTTTTATTTTGATTTTGATTTTGAAAGATATGTTACGTAAACTATGTTACTAACTATAAATAATAACTAAGAGTTGATGATGAAAAATGAACATAGCTTCGAATTTCTTCCAAGTCGTGCAGATTTCTTTATAATATTTTCCTTCTCTGTTAAGTTCAAGACAAAATTTATGAAATAGCAAGCACCTTTTTTTTATTACGCTGGGAAATGCATTTATGCATCCTGCCTGCTGTAAAAGCGACGGGTATGTGGGACTCGCTGACTGCGGAGCCAAATTACCTACTAAAACCCAGCGGTGCCCTCATCGTCGTAGTAGGGCGCGACGGGATCGCTTTCGCATGCAACCGTGACGCCCCGACGTTTGGCCCACCTTTGTGGGCCGCCTTCGCTTATAAAGCGCTCGGCACTGTGAGCGCTCTATTGCCCTGGTGGCGAGTGGGAGGATGTGGTGCCCTCTCCCACTCTATTGCGGAGGGTTGAGGAGTGCATATTGGCGTCTCCTCCTCCCTGGTCGTCTTCTGCGGAGCGAGTCAGCGTGTGCGGCTGCTTCCCGCTCTCGCTCCGCGGCCTCCTTCAGTGCCATGACCTCCTCACACTGTGAGGTCACGGCCGACCAGCACTTCTCGCTGTCAAGCATGCAGCGGACCACACTTGACAGCGAGAGGTCTCCGCCTATCACTGCCACCAGGGCCCTGCGCTGGAGCTCCCAAGCGGCGCATTCCTCCAGGGTGTGACGCGCCGAGTCGATTGGCGCGCCACACTCGTGACAAGCAGGGGTGGCTTCTCGCCTAGCGATTTGGTGCAGGTACTTACCGAAGCAACCGTGCTCGGTAGCACCTGCGACAGCCGAAACGTAAGCACTCCGTGCCGCCTGTTGACCCAGCGACGAAAGTGAGGACGTATAGCGTCCACCGTCACAAAGCCCGCCGCTGGGGACCCTATAGGAAGCACCCTATTTCAACTCGTGAAAATTCTGTTAAGACTAATGTGTCCTATACTAGATACTAGATCATCTCTTCAATAAGTATGAGCACAAATATTGTCATTACCAAACACCGATTTGTACAAGAAGTTCTCATTACGTATACCACTCTGGTTCCTTTTAAAGTATCTTTACTTCAGAGATTATAATATATCCATATTAATGTACCTTTGAATGATTTCATTTTGCATATGTAGTATGAAACACTCGTTCTTGATTTAGTTGATTCTATATATATATATATTCAATATTTTTATTCGATCACTCAGAAAACATAATTATGTTAAAAATAACCATGATAAAAATAGTAATTGGATTTTGTTCCATACCTACCTTTTGCCGGTATTTTTTTAAGAGAAATTTGAATGTTTCCTCAATCAACATTAGAATTTGCACATTACATTGCACATGGTGTGACATCATTTCCTTATTTTAAACTTTTAAATCATAATTCCGACCAACAACTGGAAATAACTGATTACATATGTCAACCGTAATATCCAATGAAAATGTTAATTAATCAGTTCTTTCGACAAATTAATATTTATTAATTATAATCATATTATTACTTAAAATATTCAAACATTTATGTGTTATTTTTTATTATATATGTTTATATGCTTAACATACACACACAGTTGACTATTTTTGGAACAGTCAACTTAATGTCTTTGTCTTATTATGTAATAAAAATGTATATTATGTTTTTATTAAACTTATATACACATAATACATACATAAATATTATAGAGAGATTACAGTCCATCGAATAACTACTAATCGCACCAATAGGCCAGTCTATTTTAATTTTTTATTAAAACACAAATTTTTTTAAGAGACAAGATTATTACTTACATTTATGTACTTAATTATTATGTACCTAATAAATAATTGTTTCATCTTTCTCATGTGTATTGGCATATTTATGGTCAGGATTGGTGTCAAGTACCGTCTCACCACAAAATTCTTATATATTAACAGCTAGATTACAAAGAATCTTTGACATATAGATTTTAAAATACGTAATTTTTATTTAACTTTAAATTTTAGATTTTAAGCTTAGTAAAGCACGAAAAATCTTATTGGAATTCTACATGATTGACAATTCATACTGATCATTCACAAGTGTCATTCTCAATACCATTGTTAATCGCATTTAAGTAAAGGTAATTGATAATTTTATTATAATAACACCCATTACCGACTACGATTAAAAGTGGAAATTAATTATTTACACGTGTCCATTGTCATTTTTTTAATATTTGAATAATTGAAACAAAATGCAAAAAAAAAAAATTAACGTAGCAATTCGACAAATTTATTTCAATTGCAATTGTCAATAATCTAACACAATTGTCAAACGTAATTGATAGTCTCAAGAGCTTTTTACACCGAACAATCTTCATTGTGTTTTCTTCATTCCAAAATACATTAGTTATTTATGTCAAATTGGTACAATGAAAAGCCATTCAACGAAGAATTGAATTAAGCTTTTACAAGACACTCTAAATCGGAAGCAGAAGTTAAATGTGAATGGTACATTCAGAATCCATAAGAATTTATTGAACTAGTCTATACAAAAAAATAATTAAAATGTTATATTATCTATTTTGTCGATGTTAATGTTTACACGGTACTTTATAAAAATACAATTTTTATTATTTGCTCTGTTCCGACCTAAAACAGGAAACGACCTAAAGTGATGTAGTCCAAACTTTCACTGACTCATATCAGATAGGAATTTTTTTAGACCTAAATTACTCCTTATATATATATGAACATTAGCCCTATAACACTCTGCTACCAATTTAGAGTAAAAAGATTGAACTACCCCAATATTCAAAAGTCTAATTAATGACCGCGCTCCTAGCTGTGGCGCAGCTGGCTCCCATTGATTTATTTCATCGATAGCATAGATAGTTCACCAGATAACTAGTGGCCCCAAAACCGATATACTATATGCATATCGCTTCCACACATAAAACCACTATTAGATGTTCCTTTTCCACCACCATATTCGTCACGAGAATTGCTATGACTATCAGTATTGTACTTTATTGCTTCATTTGAATTTTCCAAATAGCGTCCTCAATTGGCAAACAAAGCTGGACAAAATGTTATCATTAGCAAACTTAAATTATTTTTCAATAAATATTATATTATAGGTTGTGTAATTTTCATATGTAAAAACGTTCCTTGCGGTTTCACTCGTTTTAACTTTTATAGCTACTACCTACTATGAGTCGTATCATGATGTTTTATAGCCTAACTTACTTTTGGGTGATGTAGTTTTTCTAATGTTATGTTATATGTTAGTTATATAAAATAATGATATATGATAATAAATTGTGTACCTCTTGTTAGATTAACGGTTTTTAATGATGTCGGTACAATTTTTTTTAATTCAACCTTGTTTTTTAGACCTTAATCTTTTACCTCGTTAACAAGTGCAAGAGTAGAAATAAAAAAAAAGCTTATGAAGTAAAATACTCGTACTAAAAGAACAGTCGTCGAAAAACTAACCTGTGATTACTATGAATATTTTCTTTATAAAAAGAATTATTAAGTTACTGAGAAGGTTTCCCCAAATTGAAACATTTTTTTCCTTTAGCACGTTTTTGTAATTTTAATGCTTAATTTTCTTTTTTTTTTTTTGTATATTTTAAAAGAATCCGCTCGTGACCATAACGTGTTACCGTTTGTTCCACTTTATCAAAATACCAAAATAAATTATATCTAATATTACAGTGAGGATATTCATAACAAATTAATATAAATAATATGTAATTTATTTATTTAAAATAATATAACCTTTATAACTATATATAAATGACTTTTATAACATTAGGTTATAATGCTGTTGACAAAGATATTATCTTGTTTATTCAAATAACTAATATTAGCTTTTAAATCGAATTCTACCTTTTCATTGTAATATTAGACGTGCCTTACTACTATTTGAAATAATAATATTTAAAACAATTTATAAATGACGAACTATTTAGCGCAAAAATATATTATTTTAATAATAACTTGTTTAAAAAAAAACTCTCTAAAAAAACTCTCTTTTAAAAAAACGTTGAAACAACTAAACTTTTTAGATCTGTAATATGCATATTTATATCATACAGTAAAAACTATCCATGTTTAAGGGTAGTTTATACCCTAAAACTTGGATCGTATATGCATGAAAAACACCAAAAAAGTGTTTCTAATCACCAAAAGTCTTTGTGGTGCTATCACGACCACAGTCAATCGTCTAAGTGCTGAAACGAGGACACCTCACGAAGATCCGAGCACTCATGACGATGACGACCTAATGTGGATGACTTTTACACCACAAAGCTTTATCCTCGATATGTTGGCTACAGATACACAGTTTGACTGCATAGGTAGATATAATTGTTGACTACATACTCGTAGATATAGATATCTACTTCTCATTTTAAAAGTAACATATTTACTCTGATTTACTATTTAATATACCTAGTAAATAATTGGTGTGGGTTCCAAATGCATCTATTTTATTATTCTTTTAGTTTATGTATTTATTTTTTCTTGAGTAATTTCATCAGTATTATTTATTTCTAATAATATAAATGTAATTTAATATCTTTTACCAAATAAACTATCGATACTTAACTGTATCTATACTTCATGATTAATGATTTATGTCGATATTTCCCAATAAAATAATAAATTTAGCAAAAAATAACTTTCTTGCACACCTGAGTACCACACAATTAGATACAAAGCCCAAAATTACATACATACAAAAGTGTGGGAAAGACGATTTTATTACATAGACAAGTTTCCAAACATAAAGGACTAGTATATGGGCAAGATCACGTCAACTGGACCCCCCATTTTCCACTTGATCATAAAAATTAAGTTCATATATATTTTTTATAAGTACATACCATCACAAATTGATCCCCCAAAACGATTTTTAAAAATTTCGATTTGAACAACAATTTTTTTTACAATGAAAATTTTAGGTACTTTTAATAAAAAAATGGATTGTAAATCAACCGTTAAAGTTAAATTAATGGGGTTTGAAGGATTTATTTTTAAAATGTTTATATTTTAAGAAAATATTGATGACTAAAAATTATTTGTTTATTATTATATCGTTAATTAACTTTTAAGTTAACAAATGCAAATTTCATTGACTTCTCGGTGGAAAAAAGAAGTTTTATTTTATCGGTTACATGCTTTATTTATTAAAATTTAAGATTTCAAAAAAAAATTTCACTGCTCGCGTCTAGTTTAAGCAATATGAATTTATTTACCAAAGCGCGCCGAGCGCCAGGCGCTGTCAGAATACCGCGCTGTCGAGCGTCAGACTACGTTGCAGCTTCGATTCATTATAATTAAAAATATAATTATCAAATAAATTTTATTATTATTACTATTATTATTATTATCATATTATTGTTATTATTAAACAAATTTTATTCTTGTAAATATCATAAACAATGCAATGAAATCATTTTTTATTTATTCATTAAACAGGGAAAATTAATAAATAAATAATCAATTAAAAATGTTACAAAACCGTGTATTTTATATTTATTTTTACTTTGTATTTTAGTAAGCTATCATTTTTAAATTTACGAGTAAGTACTCCACTTTTAGTTAAAAAAAAAATTGGTTGTCTGTAAAGTCGGTTTACGGACGATAATTTTTACGTGATAACGTCATAAGAAAACATGAATGGAATTGAATTGTTATCACTGAATTATCATTAATTTGTATAATATATATATAAGCTACAGGTAATTAATTGTATTTAATATAAAAGCGAAATAAAGTTAAATAATTTGATATGTAATACAAGAAATAATCAAGTTTAATAAAGAAGCTAAGTTTAATAACTTAAAGTTAGCAAAACAAATTAGATTATCATTAACCACTTATGAAAATTGTAAAAATATACTAAATAAAAACAGTTTACTTTTTATACGATCGTAATATATCGTATATGAGTCCTAATAACTTTTTAGTCAAAATTGTAATATAACCTAATATTACTGTACTCGCCCGCCGATGCTACTTATTTTATAATCAAAGAACAAATATATGAGATTATATCCCTAATCGGATTCTTAAAATGCAAGAATTAATTACCTTTTTTGCTGCAATTGTTCTTGTAATAAACTATGGTAACCATTTATTTTAACAATTTTCATAAGTGGTTAATGATAATCTAATTTGTTTTGCTAACTTTAAGTTATTAAACTTAGCTTCTTTATTAAACTTGATTATTTCTTGTATTACATATCAAATTATTTAACTTTATTTCGCTTTTATATTAAATACAATTAATTACCTGTAGCTTATATATATATTATACAAATTAATGATAATTCAGTGATAACAATTCAATTCCATTCATGTTTTCTTATGACGTTATCACGTAAAAATTATCGTCCGTAAACCGACTTTACAGACAACCAATTTTTTTTTTAACTAAAAGTGGAGTACTTACTCGTAAATTTAAAAATGATAGCTTACTAAAATACAAAGTAAAAATAAATATAAAATACACGGTTTTGTAACATTTTTAATTGATTATTTATTAATTTTCCCTGTTTAATGAATAAATAAAAAATGATTTCATTGCATTGTTTATGAAATTTTTACAAGAATAAAATTTGTTTAATAATAACAATAATATGATAATAATACTAATAATAATGTATAAAATATGATAATAATAATAATAATAAATATGATAATAATAATAATAATAACCGCCGTGTGGTTCCCGGCAGAGTAGAATAGGACCAACCCATCCTCAGCCTAGGGTGTCGTAAAAGGCGACTAAAGGCAACTAAAGCTGCACAAAACCAACGCAGCCTCCTCGGAGAGCGTGAGTGCCTCTCCGAGGGAGTAATCTAGCACTCTACTTTTATGGATGGTACGAGATAAAGGAAAGCGCATAGGGCCGCTGCCTGGGGGTCGCCAGGGCACGTCTGGAGCTGGCGCTGGACGTGGCAGCATGCGGGCCGCCAGCAACCCCCGCCGACCGGTACCACCACCTAGCCGGCCGGTGTCTCCATCATCCCCACCAGTTGGCTTGGCGCCGACAGAGTCTCCAGGGACTCAGCATTTGGCGCCCGCCGCTGGTGGAGTACGCCGCATGAGATGGACACAGGAGATGAATCGAAATGTCATGCGCGCGTATTTTAGGGCTGTAGGGGGGGAAACCGGGCGGACTGGCTACCGAGCAGTAATGCACCGCGAGTTCCTGCTGCTCGAGCCAAATTTAAATGTCACGGAGCAAAACTTGGCAGATAGAGCTCGGTACATCCAACGAAAGGGCGTATTCAACGCCGCCGAGCTCGAACGATTACGACGTGAGGCTGCTCCTGAAGTCGAACCCGTATCTGCAGAGCATAACGCAGTTGCAACGCAACAGGGAAGCGTTCGTAGCGAAGTGCCTGTGGGTGCGATCGCTGAAGAAGCAGTCTCCCAAAAAGTAGAGCAGATGAGAGGGATTTTGGAGGAGGCGATTTCCGAGATCCGGAGCGCTCCTCTGGAACAGAGGCCACGACTATCCCGTCTTCCTCTTAATGCTGCGACGCGGGGTGCCATTGAGGCAGCTAACAGGCTGCTACCTCCATATTTGGATGGCAGTCTGGGCTTGGATGATACGGGTTCTATTCTCTTTGGTGCCGCTCTAGCGGTACACCGCTTCATTGGAGCCAAAACCCAGGAGCCTGGACGCACTACTAATAATAGTAGTGACGTACCAGCCTGGAAAAAGAGAATAGAACGCCGTATCAGCCTGGCCAGGGCCCTCATCGGCAGACTGCAAAGCTTCAGGTCGGGCAACACTAGGCCAAGGATTGTGCGCTCCGTCAGAATAGCTTTTAATGGATTAGGCGTCAGGCTTGACCAGCCTGATATAGCTGAAAAACTGACGGAGCGCATCGACGGCCTGAAGCAAAGAATCGCGGCATGGGGGAAGCGCATTCGTAGGTACTCTGAGAGAGTTGAGCGCTTCCGGCAAAATCGCCTCTTCCTGAGTGATCAGAAGAGGTTCTACAGGAAGTTGGAGAACCCGACGCCGTGCTCTACTTCCCCAAAACCGAATACGCCTGACCTCGTCGCCTTTTGGCGAAACATATGGTCACGGGAGGTAGAGCATGAGGAGGGCCCTTGGATTGCGGCGGTTCAGGAAGCATGTGCTAGAATCGAACCGATGAACCCGATCACCATCTCTTCGGAGAACGTAGCTGATGCGGTCCGTCGGGCACCGAACTGGAAGAGTCCGGGGATCGACGGTCTGCATCACTATTGGCTGAAAGGGTTCTCGGTATGCCATGCGACCTTGGCTCGACAATACCAAGAGGCGATAGAGCGGAGGACGCTTCCGAACCTCTTCACTACTGGGATCACTCACCTAGCTCCTAAGTCCACCAACACTGCGGATCCTACCAACTACCGCCCCATAACGTGTCTGACTTCCATCTACAAGACACTGACATCCGTTCTGAGCTGCAAGATTTCTCGTCATACTGACGAATTTAACATCTTGTCTGCAGCTCAGAACGGATGCCGTGGAGGCGGCCGCGGCACAAAGGAGCTCCTTATCATTGACTCTGTTGCTGCCAGCTTGTCAAACGCAACCGTCGGAACTTCTCTGCTGCCTGGATCGACTACAAGAAGGCATTCGACTCGGTGCCTCATTCATGGCTTCTGAGGGTCCTCGAGCTGTACAAGATCGACGGTGCAGTTCGAGACTTCCTCGAAGTATGCATGGGGCAATGGAGTACGATCCTTTGTCTCCAGGGCGAGAGACTGACGACGGGTGCCGATGACCGAATCCGGATACGAAGGGGTATTTTCCAGGGTGATTGTCTGAGCCCACTTTGGTTTTGCTTGTCCTTGAACCCTTTAAGCACTCTGCTGGAGCGTTCGGGGACAGGCTTTCAGTTTCGGAGAGGAGGTACTAAAGTCTCTCACCTTCTCTACATGGATGACCTCAAGCTGCTGGCACCTAATCCTGCACGCCTTATGGAGTTGCTGAAAATCACTACTGAGTTCAGCGGCTCCATCAGGATGCAGCTTGGAGTGGATAAGTGTGCGGTCGTGCATGTAGACAGGGGACAGGTGACGCTATCGGCTGAAATTAGCCTAGAGATTTCTAACTTCAAGACCCTCTCCGAAGCTGAATCATACCGGTATCTGGGCATGTCACAATGCATAGGGGTGCAGGAGGTGGATATGAAACAGGCGGTTTGCGAGGTCTTTTTTGGACGCCTGACAAAAGTTCTTCGGAGCTACTTGTCGGGCGCCAACAAGGTCCGAGCTTATAACGGCTGGGTCATGCCCACTCTTTTGTACACATTTGGCGTGCTCAGATGGACTCAGACCGAACTCGACGCCCTGGACAGAAGAGTCCGCACGACTATGACTTACCATCGCATGCATCACCCGAAATCGTCGGTCATGAGACTGTACATCCCACGGAAGTGTGGTGGCCGAGGCCTATTAAGCGCCAAGTCCATGCATAACCGGGAGGTGTGCAGCCTCAGGGCCTATTTTGAAACGAGGAGGGAGAGCGCTATGCATGGTGATGTTGTAGTATGTGACAAAGGTCTCACCCCCTTATCCCTGGCCAAAGAGGAATGGCGAAGACCGGTTGTACTTAGCACCTCCGACCGGGAGACCGTATGGATGGAGAAGGAGCTGCATGGACGGTTTTACAAGGCGCTCCACGCACCTCACGTGGATGTTAAGGCCTCCGTGCAGTGGCTGCGATTCGGGGACCTCTTTGGGGAAACCGAAGGTTTTGTCTGTGCAATACAGGATCAGGTGGTCAAGACGAACAACTACCGAAAGCACATTCTGAAGGATGGCACTCCCGACTTCTGTCGAGCTTGTCGTCATCCCGGCGAGTCACTCAGACATGTGCTTTCGGGGTGTTCAGCGCTTGCCAACACTGAGTACTTGCACAGACATAACAAAGTGGCCAAAATTCTTCATCAAGAGCTTGCTCTTATGTATTGTCTCTTGGAACAGAGGATGCCGTATTACCAGTACACACCGGTGCCAGTACTCGAACGCGACGGAGTCCGGCTCTACTGGGACCTGCCTATTGCCACGGACAGGACGATACTGGCGAACAAGCCTGATATCGTGGTGATGGATAGGGCACAGTCGAGGGTGTTTTTAGTGGACATTACCATCCCTCATGACGAGAACCTCGTGAAAGCCGAAACAGAGAAAAAGCGTAAATATCTGGATTTGGCACACGAGATTGTCGACATGTGGGGTGTTGAGTCCACTGAAATCATCCCTATCGTGATATCTGCCAACGGTTTGATCCCGGTTAGCCTCGCTCACCATCTGAGGCAGCTGGGTATCCGTGACGGTTCGCTCGCAGCCAGGATGCAGAAGGCGGTATTACTCGACTCGGCTAGGATTGTCCGCCGATTTCTCAGCCTACAGGCCTAACCCCCGGCCGTTTGATCTCCCTGCCGGGGCGTAATCCTCCACCCGCTTATATTTATCTAAGTAAGTTTATGTAAATTTATTATATTCCTTATATAAGTATTGTATTATATTTATTTATATGTGTATATGTATATCTTGAACGGGTGGAGTGTAGCAATTAAAATAATAATAATAAAATTTATTTGATAATTATATTTTTAATTATATGAATCGAAGCTGCGACGTAGTCTGACGCTCGACAGCGCGGTATTCTGACAGCGCCTGGCGCTCGGCGCGCTATGATAAATAAATTCATATTGCTTAAACTAGACGCGAGCAGTGAATTTTTTTTCTGAAATCTTAAATTTTAATAAATAAAGCATGTAACCAATAAAATAAAACTTCATTTTTCCACCGAGAAGTCAATGAAATTTGCATTTGTTAACTTAAAAGTTAATTAACAATATAATAATAAACAAATAATTTTTAGTCATCAATATTTTCTTAAAATATAAATATTTTAAAAATAAATCCTTCAAACCCCATCAATTTAACTTTAACGGTTGATTTACAATCCATTTTTTAATTAAAAGTACCTAAAATTTTCATTGTAAAAAAAATTGTTGTTAAAATCGAAATTTTTAAAAATCGTTTTGGGGGATCAATTTATGATGGTATGTACTTATAAAAAATATATATGAACTTAATTTTTATGATCAAGTGGGAAATGGGGGGTCCAGTTGACGTGATCTTGCCCATATACATGATTCGGGACATGTAAAATAATTATATTCAAGATATAATATATTACTGGTACTAAAGCCACGTAATATAAATTCTAAGAAGGTCATGTAGTTCTAAGAAAGCCCATGCACAATTTTGTAGGTAGTTGTAGAGTTGTGACCGTTTCGAATCTCCTGCAAAGTTACTGCGTTTCTCTGTTAGCCAGTATGCATTTTCGGAAAAATAGATTTTAAATGGTTTTATGTAGAGCCTCTCACTTTCAGACCTATAAAATCGGTTCTCTGACAACCGGATACCGTATTAACATTAACATTTACCGAAGTAGGGCCATGCTGCTTGCAGCTGAATGGACCGGCGCGCCCGGGGAAGTACTTCGCTCTCACTTAACACCAACGTGAAATGACGGCACTGTCGTCGTGTTTCGTTCGGTTTGTGAGAGATCCGGTGGCCCATCCCTTCCCTTACCTGGCCCATCCCTTCCCTTCCCTCCACAGATCCGGTGGAACATCCCTCCCCTCCCTAAAGGCTGACAACGCAACCGCTCATCGTGTCTATGGACATCGTTTTTACTTACCACCAGGTGAATCGACTGTCAGTTTGCCCCCTCTAATAAAAAAATAAAAAAAACCAACTAGTATTCTCAATAAAAATATCTGTCATAACTTTTAAAGAAATTACGAAATATAAGTAAAAAATAGGAGACTAGACTCTGTAGAAATCCTTTAAAACCTAACATTTGTAATCCACATGTTAAATAATATAAGTTTGTAATTCTTGCAAAAGAGATGAGCCAGCATAAAATATTTACTGCTCTGGTATCCAAAACAATTCGTTGTGCAAAAATCGAATAAGCGAAGCTGAAGCAGAACCAATTTGAACAATTGCCGGAACTTTCATGTCCGTGTTCATCAGGTCTTGTTTATTGTTTACCTTTTAAGGGACTAACTGCTCTGACATACGACAGTCTTTAGAAAAATTTATCTATATATATATATATATATATATATATATATATATATATATATATATATATATATATATATATATATATATATATATATATATATATATATATATAATATAAAAATAAGTCGGGTTTTACTTCCTGACGCTATAATTCCAGAACGCACGAACCGATTTTCAAGGTTTTGCATTCGTTGGAAAGGTCTCGGGCTCGGTGAGCTTTATAGCAAACTAAATTCAGGAAAATTTTTAACAGAAAAGCAGGAAAAAAGGGAAAATCATAATAATATAATATTATACACTCATAATGAACTGAAGTGCATTGAATCAACTTCTAAAAAACACATTGCTTGGCAAAGGCCTCTTCTCCATATAGAAGCAGGGTCATCATTGACTCTCATTAAATGATTTAAAAATTATAATTTTTGTAATATTATCTATAATATAAAAATAAGTCGGGTTTTACTTCCTGACGCTATAATTCCAGAACGCACGAACCGATTTTCAAGGTTTTGCATTCGTTGGAAAGGTCTCGGGCTCCGTGAGCTTTATAGCAAACTAAATTCAGGAAAATTTTCAACAGAAAAGCAGGAAAAAATGGAAAATCATAATAATATTATCTTATACTCTCATAATGAACTGAAGTGCATTGAATCAACTTCTAAACAACACATTGCTTGGCAAAGGCCTCTTCTCCATATAGAAGAAGTGTCATCATTGACTCTCATCAAATGATTTAAAAATTATAAATTTTGTAATATTTTCTATAATATAAAAATAAGTCGGGTTTTCCTTCCTGACGCTATAATTCCAGAACGCACGAACCGATTTTCAAGGTTTTGCATTCATTGGAAAGGTCTCGGGCTCCGTGAGCTTTATAGCTATATTTTATTTATATTTATATTTTTAACTAAATTCAGGAAAATTTTCAACAGAAAAGCAGGAAAACATGGAAAATCATTTTTCACATACAGCGCCATCTCTGATACATAGCATGTACTACAAACCAATATGGTTTTGCATGGCGGCAGTACGTGGTGTGAGTATCCCTCACGAAAATAAGTTGGTGGCGAAACGGAGTTCGCCGGGTTACCTGTAGGTACCTGTAGTAGGTGATTCTAGCACCCCAAAGGAAAAACAAAAAATATTGTTTATAAAGAAATACTACGGAAGGTGTAGTATTTCGATTTCATTGTAAAAAGATAATACCCCGTGTAACTTTCTTCAGATCAAAGGCCGAGCTTCGTGTTCATAAAATATAACAATTTTAATTTTAATGTTTATTTAAACTTTAAATCACTACTCTATAATAAAGATTGTTATATTTTATAAGTATTCAAATATTTTAACATAATAATTTATATGTTATAACAAAATTAATAGCGTAAAAAAAAAGAAATAAAAATCCTATTATAACCATTTTCGACTTCTATGCGGACGAAGTCGCGGGCTAAAAGCTTAATATATAAAAGCGAAAGGTCACTCACTCACTCACTTATCACGATATCTCTGGAACTATAAGACCCAGAGACTTGAAATTTGCTAAAAATATTCCTTTAGCCGAGTAGAGATCATTTAAGAACGGATTTTACGGAATTATACCCCTAAGGTGGCGAAAAAGGGGGGCAAAGTTTGTATGGGACAACGTGATTCCTTTGTCCAATCTACTTAAAATTTTGCATAAACATTTATTAACAGAATCGATTGTAGAGGTGTTTCGTATTTTATCGAAATTCATCCCGTAACTGGGTTAAAGGGGGTAAAATCTTATTTGCTTTGTAGTTGATATCATTACTCCTTAGTGCTTTTGATTTAAATTACATTTTATTTTGACACATGTTTGACAACCTAATCCGTCTATTATAAAATATTTTCCAGTATCGACGCAAGTGTAGGTGATAAATAATATAAATTTATAATTTTTGAAATTTTATTTAAATACCCGTGCGAAGCCGGGGCAGGCCGCTAGTAATTAATATAAAAGATGCCAGACAATATGACTAGTTTAGTTAGTAACATTTTTATTGACGTGACAACGAATATTCGGATAACCGGTCCAGAAATATTAGCTTTTACACTGCATTTAATGTCTTTAAAGACTATACCGCAACTGAATTCCATGATAGGATTTCAAAACAAATTATTCTGTAAATCAGTTTCATAATGGAGAATAAAGCTTTGTTTTAAAGTACGTTATATTATCAATTAAAAAATAATAAGGTAATAAAACAAGAATTCTAATTACCTATTTATAATTTTTAGAAGAATTTATTTAAAATCGTTCGAAGCCAGTTGGTCGCATTACACAATCCACAAGAAATTTCACTATTCAAACATATATATTTCAAAACTTTGCAAATACCCAAAGCCAATTTTAAAAACAAAAATCCGTCGATAGCATTTGGCATTAATTAGTTTGGATTAAATCGTTAAATCGAAACAGATTTGAAACATGTTTTACTAAGCTCGTAACTTCAATTTACAATAACCAAATACAATCAAATTTCAGTAAAATAATAAAATATTTCGATATAAAATTCATAGCATTAAACGAAATTACATAATTAAAGCAAAATAAAAACAAACTTGAGTACTTTCCGACTCCGATTGATAGTTACAATAATGATATGGTAATAATAATACTCTTTATTGTACACAAAATAGAAACAAAAACAAGAAATATTACAAATAAAGAACCATGTACAGAGAATAAGACCGTATCGCTAGGAGAGCTATCTCTTTCAGATAATCTTTGTGGATAGGACACGGCACAGTAAAAGCAGTATAAAATTTTAAAAAGAGAGTAATAAAACATGCGTAAATTAGAATTCATAGCAAAATACTACAATATACATATCATTTTTTTAAACCAATTATTAATATAAATCTTAAAATATTAAAAAAATATATTTTTAAACTTAATCTCCTAAAATCTGATCTTTTTTATATATTAATTATTAATTGGCCTATAAAATCTTGACCTTTGCAGGTTAAGACGCTATAATGTAGATTGGGTATATTATATGTATATAAAAAGATCAGTATGGAATGCTTGGATTTTTCAAACGCAAAAGATGTAAAAATACTACGAGTAACAGAAATTTGTCATATTAATTTAAAAAATTTAATTTTAATCAACTCTATTTTCTCCGACAAGTGGAAGTAATGGATTGGATTATAGTGGGTCTGTTTGTGCTAGGAAGTACAATCTATAAGAACAATAGTATTGAAAAATCTGCTGCCATTTATGTTATTTCTAGACAAATACCTACATCAATAACAATCGGTTATAGGAGCTGCGGTTTAATTCTTTACTGTCTAGATAAACTTTATAATAAATCCAAATGTTTTTTGCAGATTGAAGTAGTACTTAAGAATAATACGATGTCTTGATACTTGTTTTAACCAAATCCTCGACACAATAATAACTATAAAGTTGATCTAACACTTTGTGGTTCTGTAAGGTTTGATGTTTTCTTTATTAATTATTAGATATTTATTATTTATTTATTTATTTATTTTTTAAATATTAATATTATTGTTTATGATGTTATTATCTTTTATGAAAGTAATAAAAGTTGTATGTATGAATTTGGAGATCCCTACAAGCATAACCAACATAAGGACCTTCTACAGAATTAGACTCTTATTACTTTAAATTTTAGCCGAGTAAACGATTATGATGATTATGATAAGATACCTATAATTATTATAATGAACTTAAAAGTAAAGCAGAAACGTGTGTCTTGTTAGAGGATATAATTTTTATAATATTATTGCAACGTACGCCACTCTGAAATGCTACTATTCGCTTTTTTTATGTTTATTATACACACATACTCTTTTATTCCCAAAGCAGGCAACTTAATGCCTGTGTTTTAGATAAGCCAGTTTTCAAACACATACTTTTTACCAAGTACTTATTAAGTACTTCCAATGGTAAAGATGTTTGGTAATCGGAGAGAGGGAAGGACAGGAAAAGAGGAGAGGGCTGTTGGTTTTCGGTTTTCATACTCACCACACGAAACGCAGTTATAGTAGATATCTCATGCTGATTAATGAGTGAGAATATTTTATATTCGGTTTATTCAAATATAGTTTTTAAGTAGACATACAAAGGTGTCCCAGAATTAACTCAAGATATGAATTTGCCACAATTTGTGCCGTAAAGTGCTGGCAATGCTAAAAAAGCAACTTGACAGCTGACAGTTTAGGGTTAGTAAAAATGAAGCATTTACATCCAGAAACATCAATTCGTCATCGTGGACAAGAATTGCAAATTTCAAGAAGCTCTCTATAGCGTATATTCACTAAAGATCTGGGTCTCCATGCTTATTAAATTCAGTTAACACAACAAGTGAAGCCTAATGACCATGCACAGCGAAGATAATTCCTTGAACGGATTATTGAACATCAACAAGTGGATGCTGATTTTTTTAACAAAATTATCCTAAGTGGTGAAGCACATTTTCATCTTGATGGCTTTGTTAATCGACAAAATTGTCGCATTCGGGGTTCAGAGAATCCAAATGTGAATGTCGAAAAACAAATTCCTCCACAACGTGCCACTGTTTGGTGTGGTTTTTAGCTTGAAGACATTATTGGACCATATTTTTTTTTTGAAAATGAGACTGGAAGAGAAGTGACTGTTATTAGTTCGCGAATCCGCGACATGATAACACACATGTCATACAGACCGTGAAACAATTCAATTACCGCATGTGACATTTCCAAGTTCTCACTCTCACTCTCTCGTTTCGGTGATCAGGTTTATGTGTCAGCAAAATCGTGGAGGTCATTTGCCCAATGTGTTAGACTATAAATAACCCTATCCTATAATCCAAGAAAAAAATAAAATCAAAATACGAAAAATTGTATTTTCTATATAATTCAAATATTACGTACGTTTTGGGATACCGATATATAGAGCAGTCAGTACGGTATTAACCTCGCCGATCCTGTCTTATATAAAATTCTACAAACCTCATTTTTACTACTATTATTAATCTGAAAAAAACTTTCTTCAGATCAATGCTTATCAAAAATAATCGAAAATCCAATAAAATGCATCATAGCCTAAAGCTCTTACATGTAAATTTATTCTGAAAGACAACTAATAATATTCCTTTATAGACCAACCCATTTAAGCATTTCCTAAAGCCACATCCTCACAATCTGTGTTATTTAATGTACGTCCCATCTCAAAAATAATCCTTTCCAAAGGGACGTTATCTTTAGCCTTTACCTTATACCATATGCACAGTGTAAATTAAAAGATTAAGGTGACCACTCTCATTTGAATATGAAATTCGTGTGATATCACGTTCGAAATGGATTCAGGGTGCTGAGATAATATTTAGATTGTCTCTAGAGAAGTGAGTTACGACTTTCAAGTGAATTATATAACCTTCCTTTAGCATATATAGCTATTTGCCTTATGTAATTAAAACTATAAGCTCTAAAGTTAAGAGAGCGTATAATAAAATTTCATGCTTGAAAAATCTTGGCATGACTTTAAAAGGCAAGTAAGCGACAGACTTTTTAAATAATCGCCGACATAGAACAAGGGAAGGTATTAGATGCTTTTTTTATTGTTTTTGTGCTTAGATTACGCTTTAATCATGACTGATCATAGTGCAATGAATAATTTTGAAAGATGCAATATCATCTTCGATATTGACAATAATTTCTCGTTAAGTAACTTCCACATCCATAAAACGAAGGTAAAAGCTAAATTAAAAATAAAAATAAACTTCTGGATTTTGATCTAAAAAATAATAAATTTTAACTTAAAAATACTAACTGGCGTAAAGGAACTCCGTTTTGTAAACGATGACAAAATTTGTACTTTATTTAGTTTCCCGAACAGTCCTCACGGGGTATATAAAAAGTCTATTTATCCCGAAACACTGTCTGGGCTTGACATCAATGGAAGAGGAAAAGAAATAAATACGAAAGGTTCCGCACTTACGGTCGCTTTACGATTTACAAGCCGACGTGTTTTGAATTGTTTAATTTAATTTTGAATAATAGTTTTTTTTTTTTTTGAAAAGTAATGCTAATTTTAGACCGGATTTTTAAAGCATGTGTTTTGGTAGGTAATCGCTAACCAATTTCAATATTTTTTCAAACAGAGTGAGATAAATGTCAGGTAAATATCCCATATATATTTTTTTAGAAAAAAAACATTTTAATAAATAAATAAATCTTTATCCTGTGTCGGGGGTCCAAAAATACACAACACACAAGCACAAACGTCCAGACCACGTCAAACATCCGTATGACCTATACAGATACTCGTAATATGCGTGGATCGAACCCACGACCGTTAGCGCATTAGCCAGCTGTTATTACTACTGAGCCAACGCGTCATCTATTTAAGAGTTTTACCCTCCTTTTTGGCAATGCCGGCTGCATGTTTTTTGTTTCAAGTGGTTGTAAAATACCTATCTTTTGTGATGTCTAATCATCAAAAATTTTATTATATTTTATTTTGAATTTTTTGAACGACAAAATATTTACGAAGATAATGTTCTTTCGTCGTGTTTTTTATCACTTAGCGATGAGACCTCAAATTAGCTCACACTTATCTCTAGCGCACGGTCGTCCTCGACTCCCTAAGGGCCACTTCTACTATTTTCGCCCCGCCGGTCAAGGCTGCACGTAAGAAAATTAGCTGTAAAATGAGTATTTAAAATACACACGTAGAACTTGAATATTTTGAGTACTTTCTAAAGTTAAAAATAATTTGATTTATCGCGTGATTTCAGTGAAAAGCCATAGTAAAAATTTTATACTTTAAAATTTTATTCTTTTTGTTATTTTTTATGCTATTGAATAATACTTACATTTAATTATTTTTTTCGTGAAATGTTTTTTAATTGTGCCAATTTTACACAAGTTATTTCGCCACTGTCACATGGAATGGAGAAGACGCAACTGATATCGTTCGGTAGAGTCGACAATCCAATATCGATTTAATTTTGAAGACAATTTAAGAATTAATTTCCTTATTATTCCTTAATTTTGAACACCCATTTAGAATCTGTGGACTTAATATCATATAAACGTGTGACATAATTACTATCAAGAGCGTCATATTTTTAATCGAGTTTTTCGTACAGAAATCATGCATCGGAATTTTCTAATAAAAAAAAAATAATTAAAAATGTATTTATATAGATATAACAATAATCACTTTTTTCCAGTTTCTTATAGGCAAAATTGTATCAAAAACATTGTTTATAACAATAGTAAAAATTATACTTCGAATTTCCTCTATATAGATAATATAATAAAATTACAGCGAGGTCAATTTTAATTATAGTCGTCAAAATATAATAGGCCCGTTTTGACAGTTGTCATCGCGACGCAACTAGTAATGTAACCATACGACTCGGTACTCGATACTCACGAAAAATCGATTCAAGTTTGTATGAGTATTTGATCGATTTGATTATATATTGTAAAGTGAATTGGAATAAAGTTCTGATTAGAAAATTTAACTTAAACTAATATTGTAGGTATTTTGAAATGATACAATGATATGAAAGGTCAATTTGTCTTTAATTTAATATTTTTAGTGAATTTTCATTCAATCAATTTCTTCTGATGATGAGCTAAAATCGTCAGTTGAGCTATCGTCGAGCTTGAGTCTATCGTCACCTGTAAATATAATTATTTTATTATCAATATTGACGTCGCTGTCATAATCATCTTTTATTATTTTTCGAGTTTTTTTTACAACTTTTGCTGAGTCTTCTTTAGTTATTTTGGCACAAGCTTCTTTTAACAATGTCATTATTTTATTAGTGGAGAATGGCGGCTTTGTATTGTGGCGTGCTGCGTATCTTTTGATTTGAGCCCAGATCGTGTCAATAGCATTGTACTGACAATGGCACGGCGGCGTTCTTATCACTTTGTGTCCATGGTGAAGTGCCAATTCATCAATTTTATATTTTAGTTTCGCAGGTTTATTTTCTTTTCCCAGTGCCAGCAATTCAGCTTTCAACAATCTCATATCAGTTTCAATGCCTTGTCTTTGTAGCAATGCCACTAAATCAGCCTTTTTGTTTGCTTGAGTAGGTGCTTTATCTATTTGAACTGAATGGTAAGATGCATTGTCCATTATCATTATGCACTGTTCGAGGAGGTTTGTTAACAAATTAGTAAACCACTCTGTGAATTTATTTGCAGCGGGGTATGATTCGAGTTCAGCCGAATCTCATCGATAAATATGACCTTGTCCTAATTTGTGATTTTGGTCATCTCCCTCAAGAATGATACTCTGTGCAAAATTAAATCATATCATTCCATCATAATTTTCCTCGTGTCGATTTTCTTGTATTTGAATCCAATATACTTCATAATCGTTATTAAAGACGTGGAACTTCCACTAAACATGCTACCCTCTCGTAGTGATATGAGCAATTTACTTCCAGTTGGGTATACAATTATTATACTTATGTAATAAGCATACACGTGGTTTCAAATAGCGTCTGCATCAAATGTATCAATACCTGTTACAGGCTTGCTTTTATTCCTCTTTTAAACGTACGCTTACGTAACACATTTTCAGTACCGGAAGGTCCATACTTTTCTTTCAAGGTGGTTTAAATAGTTTTCTTGCTGATTCCTAGTGCTTATACGACGCGATCCTGTACTTGCGTTACGGGCAACAAAGTCAACTGATTCGCGTTCGAAGTATTCAGTTAACTTCACAACCAATTCGCGTCTCTGGTTGTTGATTGTACGTCCTCTTTTCAACATGTTCAAACAGAGAACGTACGATATAACAACAAATACCAAAATCGAGCTCAAATCAATTTGTTTAAATCAATGTTCAAAATACAAGAGCCAAGGTCAACGTGACAGTAAACAGAAATAATCCAAAAGCAAAGCAGAGTCGAGAAAAAAATATCAAACATAAACGAGCGCATAGTCAAAATCACTAGATGGCGAACTAACAAATTCTATAGAAATCAGTTTCACCAATTAAAAATTTTATTTACAGCTTTAAGCGCCAAGCTCATGCTTTTCAGTAAAGATCACTACACAATATTTAATTACTATTAAAATCGAATGAATCTCAGTAATTAATTTATAACAACACTAGTATTTAAAAAGAAAAAGACTTAGAACGTAACTGTTTTTGAGACGTTTCGTAAAACTTAGAAATTGCATGCTACTATAAAGTAAGCTTGAAAAGAACACTCGCAATATGTTCTATCATAATATTTAACGCGCCAAAAAATTTTATGTATTTTTTAAAAACACTTTATGTAATTAACTATTCTTTTATTGTTTCTTTCAGTTTCGTTGCAAGTTACATTCTAGGGTCTTTCTCAAATGTCAAAACGGGCCTATTATATTTTGACGACTATAATAACTGATACCTACGTGTTGTTCTTACACCACTGTGCCTTAAATAATAACTTAAAAAAAAGTATAACTATAGTTCATTCATCTGGTCATAACTTATATCATAAAAAATCACGCTATAACTGAAATAAGTGCAGCAGTAACTGTTAAACTAAACGCAGGCAAAACCGCTTGAAAAGGCTAGTGACCCAAAAATAAAATCAACAAAGAGACTACGAAAATACGAAACAAAATAATTTTAACGTAAAACCATGAATAAGATATTTTGGTAGCATTTATGAAAGGACATCCGAGTCGTGTTGAAAACACGGAAAACGGAAATTATTTTGTCCTCCAAAATATTCATTTTACGTAAATGTATATAATTTATTTTGATATTGCAATTATAAATATTCTTTTCACAGTAATATTAACAACGGACGCAAAAATATAATAATTTAAATCGTATAATGTATAATTATGTTAACTTACGTCATACATATTGTTATTACCTTACTATATGGTTATTACCATACGTTAATAATGAAAACTCAAATTTATCCATTTTTGAGCAGTTCCCTAGTTCTCGTCTCACTCTATTATATTTTGTTACTACTATAGAAATAAATTTACTTTCATACATCACCATGACAAGTAGTCTCCTAACCTTCTTCTTTGCAAAATCTTTTTCATGATACAGCAGAGTAAATAATACTGGTTTCAAACTGCACAACGTATGGCTTTTGATGTCATTAAACATCCTATAGGGTTGTCTTTTTTTCAAACATAAGTTGAGGTTTGTTCAAACCAGTCCCGCGTTTGTAAAATCATCCACTTTTCTACTTTTAATATTCCTTATTACAATTTGAAATTGTAATTATTGAAACAAAAACGAGTGATTCTCATCTTAACTCAATCAATTTATATTAATGCTTACTGTTCAAATGTAGGTTTTAAATAAACATGAACACAATATTACTATTATTTAAAATTTGTTGAAAAAGACTAATTGAATAAACCAAAAAAGGTCGAGGGTTAAAACCTAGGTAGGTATTAATTTAAATATTTACTGGTAATTTATACACATTTTTATATAATGGTATTTTTCGAGTGTTTTGTATTTATCCTATTTTAAAATTTTCCGTTTCCTTGTAACACCAAAACGGATAGAGTTCAATTTATTATGCATCGTTAATATTGCCTTCGTGGCTCGAGTGTCAATAAGTACATTAAAAAATTAAAAAAATAAAATTGAGGATTAGGTGAATACTGATTTGGTGAAGAATATTAAAGATTCTTTTCTTCCATCCCCCAAGTAAAATATACGAAATAATAATTTTGTTTCTTTTTGTGTTTTAGTCGGTCGCAATAAACTAAATTTCTTTCTAGACTTTCTATTATGAAAGTTTTATTGACGATTGAAAATGAAACTTCATAAAAATGAGTCAATTTGTAATTAATATAAAACTAAACAGTTTTTAAAGGTTTACTAATAGTGAGCGCTCTATTTCTAAATATTTTATTTGCAAATGGATCCCGACTGCTTACAATTTCTTTTAAATTTATCTTTCTGTTTAACTCTTCTAGTTATTAAGGTCAATTACTTTAATTTGAATATTTTTACCGCAGTCGGGTTTTTAAATTTGTAAAATAATATTTTTTCGGTCATATACCTTTTATTTACTTACATATATTGATTATATATTTCTCTTTAGTATGGTTTTCAACGAGTAAGTATCTCTGTTAAAATAATCGGTAGAATTGTTATGAAGTATAGTAAAGTTATACCTTTGTTTAAATCCAGATATCCTAAAGATCCGACAAATTACAGGCCTATTTCTATTCTAACTGCCTGTAGTAAATTATTTGAAAACGTAATTCTCTGTCAGCTTTTAAATTATTTTACAAGAAATAAACTTTTACATAAGAAACAATTCGGTTTTAGTAGAGGACGATCAACAACCGATGCCGGTGTAAAGCATTTTACCTCGATATTTGATGCTTGGGAGGAGTTGCGGGATGCTTTGGGTGTGTTCTGTGATTTGTCTAAGGCATTTGACTGTGTACAACATGAGACTTTAATCATGAGGCATTAAAAATACCACACTACAATTTCTGAATTCTTACCTTAATCATAGAACTCAAAGGGTTGAAGTAAATGGTATTACGTCGTCTGGGTCTCTTGTTCGGATGGGGGCCCCACAAGACTCCATTCTAGACCCGTTCTTATTTTTAATATACATCAACGACCTACCATATTTGGTGGAGAATAATAATGAGATTATATTGTTTGCTGATGATACTTCATTAATATTTAAATTTCATAGACAAGAAATAAACTATGACGACGTAAATATTTTCATTTCATTTTCATTTCATTTCATTTCAAGTCTCGTAACGATGTACTATAACACTTCTCTACTGAGGAAACAATATAAATTAACTTTACAACATTTCAATGGAATAAAGTAAATTATCTTAAATATATAATGAAAGTTACATTTCTACATTTTCAACTGGGGCCGTTGTATGAGTGTTCACATAGTATACGATGATTTTTGACACTTTCGACTTACATAATTAAAATTCATCATCACCATCATCATGTCAGCCAGTGGATGTCCACTGCTGAACGTAGGCCGTAGACTAGGTAGGATCGGGGAAAATCAGGAATGCAGACTGCTCAGAATTCTGCGTGGGTTTTCATTTTAATCATTTCAATAATTTTCACATAAAACTACCCTGTCCTCTATTATATATTAGCTAGTAGCTAGCTTTACTTTCCGTTACATCACTAAGTAATAAAAACATAACGACGACTCAGTCAATTAGCATCGATGTCAAATCAATAATTACGAAAGAGGCTTGAAACATCAATCTTGGTAAATTCCAGCGATAAATATTAGGGGTTAGATTTATGAAGGCGTACAACCAATCGCTGTCGGCTGATTTATTTCCTACGCCATTTTGCAAGTATTAACCGAACAGATTGTAAACGTGATTGATGTTGATATTACGAGTATGCATCTGACTATTGATTTAACGTAACTTCGAAAACCTTTTCTTCGAAAGTCTTTTTACATAATAAGCGAGTTACATAATTCTTGGAATATTTTTTTTCTATAAATCTAATTACATTGACTCAGATTTTTTCTAAGTAAAAAAATTATTCAAACTTTCAAATTGCAAGAGTATTTTTATATTGATAGAAAGAAAAGAGAGAAGTTAATAACGATTCCTTAATCAAATCTATGAACATCCTTTTCAGAAAGAAAAAAAGAACAAAAAATTAAATTCAAAATTTAACTGTATAGACCAAAGTTTAAGTCTGAGAGAGACATCTTCGATAAAGATCCACTACTAATATGTACTGGGCCTTTTGATCTAAAATAAATACGAGTGAGCGTAATATTTTTCGTTTAATTCGTTTAAAAATGTAAATAATTTTTTTTTTTTTTTTTTTTTTTTTTTTATCCTTCCATTTACAATCAGCCTCTTAGCTTTAATTAAATGTGTTGAATTTTTCCGGAACTTTTCGGATTCAGCACATCCAATGATGTGACATCCCTCAATAATTTAACTTCAAATGGAAGCTAGTCTTGATCTTTTAAGTCGAAATATACTTTTATCAGTATCCATTAGTTTTCTAGCCAGTTGGTTTTCGTGCCGTTCTAATTTATGTTTGTAGGCTTTACAGGAGATATCAATCTCCTCCTTGATTGTGGGTATTTCCAAGTATTTGTGTATTTCTGTATTTCGGGTAAACCAGGGAGCATTACTTAAAGTTTTTAAGGCTTTATTTTGAAACCGTTGAAGAATCTCAATATTGGAGTTGCTGGCCGATCCCCATAGTTCAATTCCATATATCCATACTGGTTTTATAATACATTTATATATCAACAGTTTATTTTCTAAGCTGAGTGAGGACTGTCTTCCAATTAGCCAGTACAGGTTCTGTAGCTTAAAGTTTGCCTGATCTCTTTTGGCCTTTATATGGTCCTTCCAGGTAAGCCTCTTGTCAAGGTGCATCCCTAGGTATTTGACAGTAGTGTGTTGAGGCAGGACAGTTCCATCAAGTGTCACTGGTGGGCAGTCACCTCTTTTTAATGTAAAGGTAACATGAGTAGATTTCGCAGCACTAGCTTTTATTCTCCATTTCCTTAACCATGATCCAACCTTTTCTAGATGCCTTTGGAGGTTTTCCGATGCTATGCAGGGATCCTTATGGCAAGATAGTATAGCAGTGTCAATAGAAATCTATTCTACCTGCCTGTAGTAAATTATTTGAAAACGTAATTCTCTGTCAGCTTTTAAATTATTTTACAAGAAATAAACTTTTACATAAGAAACAATTCGGTTTTAGTAGAGGACGATCAACAACCGATGCCGGTGTAAAGCATTTTACCTCGATATTTGATGCTTGGGAGGAGTTGCGGGATGCTTTGGGTGTGTTCTGTGATTTGTCTAAGGCATTTGACTGTGTACAACATGAGACTTTAATCATGAGGCATTAAAAATACCACACTACAATTTCTGAATTCTTACCTTAATCATAGAACTCAAAGGGTTGAAGTAAATGGTATTACGTCGTCTGGGTCTCTTGTTCGGATGGGGGCCCCACAAGACTCCATTCTAGACCCGTTCTTATTTTTAATATACATCAACGGCCTACCATATTTGGTGGAGAATAATAATGAGATTATATTGTTTGCTGATGATACTTCATTAATATTTAAATTTCATAGACAAGAAATAAACTATGACGACGTAAATATTTTCATTTCATTTTCATTTCATTTCATTTCAAGTCTCGTAACGATGTACTATAACACTTCTCTACTGAGGAAACAATATAAATTAACTTTACAACATTTCAATGGAATAAAGTAAATTATCTTAAATATATAATGAAAGTTACATTTCTACATTTTCAACTGGGGCCGTTGTATGAGTGTTCACATAGTATACGATGATTTTTGACACTTTCGACTTACATAATTAAAATTCATCATCACCATCATCATGTCAGCCAGTGGATGTCCACTGCTGAACGTAGGCCGTAGACTAGGTAGGATCGGGGAAAATCAGGAATGCAGACTGCTCAGAATTCTGCGTGGGTTTTCATTTTAATCATTTCAATAATTTTCACATAAAACTACCCTGTCCTCTATTATATATTAGCTAGTAGCTAGCTTTACTTTCCGTTACATCACTAAGTAATAAAAACATAACGACGACTCAGTCAATTAGCATCGATGTCAAATCAATAATTACGAAAGAGGCTTGAAACATCAATCTTGGTAAATTCCAGCGATAAATATTAGGGGTTAGATTTATGAAGGCGTACAACCAATCGCTGTCGGCTGATTTATTTCCTACGCCATTTTGCAAGTATTAACCGAACAGATTGTAAACGTGATTGATGTTGATATTACGAGTATGCATCTGACTATTGATTTAACGTAACTTCGAAAACCTTTTCTTCGAAAGTCTTTTTACATAATAAGCGAGTTACATAATTCTTGGAATATTTTTTTTCTATAAATCTAATTACATTGACTCAGATTTTTTCTAAGTAAAAAAATTATTCAAACTTTCAAATTGCAAGAGTATTTTTATATTGATAGAAAGAAAAGAGAGAAGTTAATAACGATTCCTTAATCAAATCTATGAACATCCTTTTCAGAAAGAAAAAAAGAACAAAAAATTAAATTCAAAATTTAACTGTATAGACCAAAGTTTAAGTCTGAGAGAGACATCTTCGATAAAGATCCACTACTAATATGTACTGGGCCTTTTGATCTAAAATAAATACGAGTGAGCGTAATATTTTTCGTTTAATTCGTTTAAAAATGTAAATAATTTTTTTTTTTTTTTTTTTTTTTTTTTTTTATCCTTCCATTTACAATCAGCCTCTTAGCTTTAATTAAATGTGTTGAATTTTTCCGGAACTTTTCGGATTCAGCACATCCAATGATGTGACATCCCTCAATAATTTAACTTCAAATGGAAGCTAGTCTTGATCTTTTAAGTCGAAATATACTTTTATCAGTATCCATTAGTTTTCTAGCCAGTTGGTTTTCGTGCCGTTCTAATTTATGTTTGTAGGCTTTACAGGAGATATCAATCTCCTCCTTGATTGTGGGTATTTCCAAGTATTTGTGTATTTCTGTATTTCGGGTAAACCAGGGAGCATTACTTAAAGTTTTTAAGGCTTTATTTTGAAACCGTTGAAGAATCTCAATATTGGAGTTGCTGGCCGATCCCCATAGTTCAATTCCATATATCCATACTGGTTTTATAATACATTTATATATCAACAGTTTATTTTCTAAGCTGAGTGAGGACTGTCTTCCAATTAGCCAGTACAGGTTCTGTAGCTTAAAGTTTGCCTGATCTCTTTTGGCCTTTATATGGTCCTTCCAGGTAAGCCTCTTGTCAAGGTGCATCCCTAGGTATTTGACAGTAGTGTGTTGAGGCAGGACAGTTCCATCAAGTGTCACTGGTGGGCAGTCACCTCTTTTTAATGTAAAGGTAACATGAGTAGATTTCGCAGCACTAGCTTTTATTCTCCATTTCCTTAACCATGATCCAACCTTTTCTAGATGCCTTTGGAGGTTTTCCGATGCTATGCAGGGATCCTTATGGCAAGATAGTATAGCAGTGTCATCTGCGTAGGTAGCAGTTAAGACGTTATCGGAAGTGGGTAAATCGGCAGTAAAAAGTGTGTACAGTACTGGACCGAGTACAGATCCCTGAGGAACCCCAGCTTTAATGTCACAAATAGGTGACATTGAATCTTCTGTTTTTACTTGGAACATGCGGTCCTGCAAGTAGGATCTTAAGAGCATATAAGCAGTATTGGGAAAGCAAAGTTTTGCTTTGCATTTGAGACCCTTATGCCACACACGGTCAAAAGCTTGTTGCACGTCAAGGAATACAGCAGAACAGTATTCTTTTCGTTCCAATGCTTGGCGGACCGTAGAAGCCACTCGGTGTATCTGTTCTATGGTCCCATGATGCGCACGAAATCCAAACTGGTGTTTCGGTATAATATTTTGCTCCTCAAGTATCGGATGAAGCCGTCGCAGGAGAAGTTTTTCGAAAAGTTTTGACATTATAGGGAGAAGACTAATTGGCCTGTATGAAGTCACCTCTGTGGGAGGTTTTCCAGGTTTGAGAATCATATTTATGATGGAAATTTTCCATAAAAGTGGGAAATACTGTAATCTTAGGACAGCATTAAACAAAGTTGTCAGAAGCACAATTCCCTTCTTTGGTAATTGTTTTAATATTTCCGCCGTTATAAGATCAAACCCTGGTGCTTTTTTATTCTTAAGTTTTATTATAGCCTTTCTTACTTCAGCTGGTGTTGTCAATTTCAGGGGTAAGGACATTTGTTGGTCGCTATTTAATAAATCATCGATCTCCCTTTCAGAGTCCATGTTGTCGGGTTTGTTCGGCTTAAATGATTCTCGCAAAGAGTACGCGAATAACTCAGCCTTCTCTGAAGGTTTCCTTGCCCAGCTACCGTCAGCTTTTCTCAGTGGAGGTACATGGTCCTTGGGTCTTTTCATAGATTTGGTCATTTTCCACAGTGAATAATCTTCCGCTTTGCTTGTAGATAAATTTCTAAGCTTGTCTTGTAAGGTGTTGTTTTCATTTTCTTTTAGCATCTTTTTTAATTTCTTTTGTGCTTTATTGAGTGCTCTTTTGTCCTGTCGGTTTCTACTTGTGTGCCACTGACGCCTTAGTCTTCTTTTTACAGCTACCATGTTCCTAATTTCCAAAGTAAAATCTTGACCTTTGTCTTTAAAACCAATGTATGGAGTTGATAGCCACGCTGCTTTTTGAATTAGATTAGTTACGTACCAAGCCATATTTTCTATGTCTCTATCTGACTTCAAAGGTAACAACAGGTTGGCGTTGTCGTCAATGTAACTTCGAAAAGATTCCCAGTCAGTTTTATTATTGTACAATAAATCAGGCGGTTCTTTATATATAACAGTGGTACTTATTGTACAAATGACGGCTGTGTGGTCAGAGGTGCCATCCAGACATGATTCGGTTTTGAAATAGAGTCCTGACATTCCCTTCGTAATGAAAAAGTCTATAAGGTCAGGAACTCTGCCAGTATCTGTTGGCCAGTTAGTAGGTTCACCCGTTGAGTGTGCACAGAGATGGTTTTTATCAAGCGCCTTCTTTAGCTCTCGTCCCCGCGGCGTGGTAAGTCTGGAACCCCAGTAGGTGTTTTTGGAGTTCCAATCTCCGCCTGCGATAAATTTACAACCGAGTGCGCGAAAAAAGTCGGTAAACATTTGCTCTTTGATTGTATGTGGAGGTGGACAATACACAGCAGCAACAGTGAGAGTACCCTGCCAATCATCAACTGATATCACAGAAGCTTGTAGGAAATCGTGACTATAATCAGGGAGAGCGTGGTGTTTTACAAAAAATGTAAATAAATAACGTGAAAAAAATTAAATTAATTTCCCTTAATACATTTAAAAGGTAATTTTAAAATTGCCATAATAATGACATGAAAAGGATTTATTGTATTTTAAAAAAATGTAATTAAATAACGTGAAAAAAATTAAATTAATTTCCCTTAATACATTTAAAAAGTAATTTTAAAAATGCCATTATAATGACATAAAAAGGCTTTATTTAAAAAAAATGTAATGAAATAACGTGAAAAAATTTAAATTAATTTCTCTTAATTCAGTTAGAAAGTAATTTTAAAATTGCCATTATACTGACATAAAAAGGCTTTATTGTATTTTTAAAAAAATGTAATTAAATAACGTGAAAAAAATTAAATTAATTTCCCTTGCTACATTTAAAAAGTAATTTTAAAATTGCCATTACACTGGCATAAAGAGGCTTTATTGTATTTAAATAAAAGTATGTAAATGCGTGCATGAGAAACCATTATCGTAGCTGGATGTCCGGCATTTTTTACAATTTTCGCAGTTCATCCCCACATGTAATAAACATGTCAGGATAAACTTCACAACAGCTTAAGTTGTAAGCGGACTGGGAAACAAAACAGGGGAAATCTAATTGAAATTGGATCACTTTTGAAATAATTCAAAACGTTCTAATTTTTCTAAATGTTAAACCTGTTATTCTTAAGGAACCTTTTAAACGCATCAATTACTTTGTTTGTGACTAATAAACTCTTAATTTCTAAATAAACACCTTACTATTTATTACGAAATTATAATCGTGAAATGAACAAGACACAATGTTTTGTTAATATGATTTAAAAAAAAAACAATAAATACGAGCAGTCATATCTATACTCGTCGGTTCGATATTGCTTTTAAACATTATCATAATATAGCGATGAAGCGTTGGTACATGCGTAAATGTGTACGAAGTGGACAAACATTCAAAGTACTAAAGCGCGCTCTTCATTCTCGGCAAAACTACACACTAGCCGAATACGGGAGTGTAGAGGCCCTATTCGGCAAATCTCGCCGTGGTCTCGCCCTACATTTGTGTCTCGATAAAACCTTTGGCCAAGACGTCTCGACAGGAGTGTAGAGCGCGCTTAATGCTTAACAGTATTAAGTTTGAATTTTAAGAAATAAAATTATATCTATAAAAAAAAAGTTGTTTTATTTATGAATATACTGTTGATAAATTTATGAAAAGTCATCATTGATTAATAAAACAAAAACTTATATTCTATTTGTAAAACTGATATTTGACTGGCCCGTTGGTGCAGTTGCCAGTGACCCTGTTTTCTGCTCCAGAATTATGAGTTCGATTCCCGCCCTGAGTCTGGATGTAATATATGTTTATTTATATACGTATTGTATATTATTAAATTAAATAAAAATGTATATCAGTTGGCTGTTACCTAAACTACGAGCATTAAATTGCCTACCTTACCGACAGACGACCATTTGTGTACGTTAAAACATACATATAACTGGAAATAATAATTTGTACATACATGTTACAAAATATAACGTAGATAAGATTTTGCGCTTACATGATGGGGTTTATCACTAGTTGCATATAATATTACAATAGCGATTTAAAAAGAAAATAACACACGTTAAATAGCTTCTAAGCAATAAAATCAAGTTACACCTCATAGGAATAAAGCAGTAACTATAAATGCCAACTACATTCTTAAGTGTCGAAACTAAACGCCGTTGAAACTTTGATAAAAATCTTGTTTTATAAAAAAAATCGCTTCCACTTGTGAATTAGAATCCTCTGCGATGACTCAGTACATTTAAGCCTACGTCGCTAATCCAGCGGGATTTAACGCAGAGCTCACTATTCATCATAAATGTCGACGCTACTGTACAGCTTATAGGACGACAGGTGAACCTTTATAACTATTGAATGACTAATAGCTGCTTAATATCCCCGAGATATATGTATAGGTGGATACAAACTTTAACTGATTTTTTACAAACGTAATAGGCTTTAAAAGCACTTTTGAATCGTAATTTACAAAGTATATATATATATATATATATATATATATATATATATATATATATATATATATATATATATATATATATATATATATATATATATTGTAATTAATTAATTATAGTTAATTAGTCTTCGACCAATGTGTGTTACCAGTAATGGCTATAGGCCTTTTAAACAAGCTCCAAGTCGTAAAGCGTGCAACGGAGAGGGCTATGCTTGATATTTCTCTGCGAGATCGAATCAGAAATGATGAGATTCACAGACAAACGAAGGTTGCCGACATAGTCAAACGGATTTGCAAGCTCAAGCGGCAGTGGGCAGGGCACATAGCTCGTAAAACTGTTGGCCTATGGAGCAGAAAGGTTCTCGAGTGGTGAGCACGTACCGGCAAGCGCAGCGTCAGACGGCCTTCTGTGATATGGACGGACGACTTGAAGAAAGTCGCCAGAAGCCGTTGGATGGAAGCTGCTTTAAATCGGTCACTCTGGTGGTTAGTGGGGAAGGCCTACGTTCAACAGGGGACATTCAACGGCTGATATGATGACGAAACTCAAAGTTACTCTTTTAAAAAAACCGTCAATACATAATTCAAATACATATTATAAATTCAGGAATACGTCCAGCACGAAAGACAGCGCCATTAAACCCACACATTCTAATACACTCTTAATATTTAATGCGTTACCCCATTGTAACAATCCGTCAAACACGACACTGAGTCTCCCAGTCAGAGGCGATAAATGGTTATTCCAATTCCCCTTTATAATGGACAATCATTTATACAGGGTTAATTCTAAAACACCAGCAACCTCGCAGGACAAGATAGCTAACATTATGTACAACAACATTTGTTCTACGACTTTTGACAGAACTCAATACATTAATTAAAAATGATTTTTTAAGCTTTTATTGTACTGCTCTGAAATTTAGAGTCTATGTTTCATTCATTATCGAAAGGATGACGCGACGCTCGGGCGCGCTTGCATAATAATAGTAATAACACTTTCTCTGCCCGATAATTCTAGTTAATAAAATTAATATAAATTGCTTGGTGGGTTTGTGGGCAGTATCATAGTATGTATATCGCAGTGACTTAAGTGAATAATCAAATTTCTGTTTTGTCATGTCCCTGCAATACGTAAACTGAGTCCACAATCCCTTCATACTTTACCAGGCTTAGAACGGGCTATATTAAACGATAAAAAACAAATAAATCGTATGTATAGGAGGGCAACACATCTGCATAACCTCCAGAGGTTACAGCACAACCAGTTGTGCGGTAGACATCCGGTACCTAGTCATCAAAAGGCTTCGACTGTCCGTATGCCCGCCAATACTATAAAAATGTAGGTATGTAGATTAGGTATCTGAATTCTGAACATAAAAAAATATGTGAAAATTATTAACGTAGGTAATTATTCTTTAACGTTTACTAAAGTCTAATTAAACCAATTTAATATGAAATATTGGTAGCTAGGTATTATTCACTTTTTATTGTTAAATACAGGCGGGCATAAGTATTTCAAAAGTGAAATCAGCGTATTTACAATAATTAAAAAATTAAAAATAATTGACAATAAAATAATATTTACAAACGAAATATTACCTCTAAGGTTAAAGTAACGCGCATGTCGGTGCGTATCGCGCAGATAGCGTTCAAAATAATCACCATCACAACCAACACACATACAACACCTAAAAATCAGCTGTTCACTAACACGTGCTAACACTTCCGAATTAGTTTTAATTTGATTGAACGCACAAATTATTTTAGTTAACCGAACCAGTTACAAAAATTTACTCGTGCTAGTTTGTCAGATTCGGTGAGTTGACATTGTCTCACGGCTCGGTGTAGGTAAGTTCGAATATCTAGCTGCATATTGCCGACAGGCTTCCGACACATTGTCATCACACTTAGCCAGTATCCTCACCATTTCCGTGTATTCGACATTAGAATAGCGGCGGTACCATGGTTAAAAAATAACTTTAGTACAGGTACAATACATCGATCGATACGAATAAAATAAATACGAGTAGCACACAAAATCATATGACGCGCGCGCATCAAAGTCGCCCGCCGCCGACTGCCGCGGCTGGCTAAATAGGTCAAGTTCAAAGGCGCTAGCGCCGCCCCGTTCCTACCTTTCCCCTCACATTAGTACGTGGTCGTTATTTACCTAATCTTTGGGACGCGCGTAGAGTTTATTGCATTCGCGTAAAATTAAATTAATATTTATTTTTGTATGAAAATAAAATCTAACAAATTAACAAAAGTGGTAGAACAAATGTTGTTGTACATAATGTTAGCTATCTTGTCCTGCGAGGTTGCTGGTGTTTTAGAATTAACCCTGTATACATAAAAAATAGAAAAGGAATTGATCCCAGTAGACGCCCATTTTAAGCACAGATCCAGAGGACCTTATTCCGTTTATTAACACATGTTGAATTGTATTTGTGAGATATAAATCAATGATATCAAGAGTTTTACCATTAATACGTATTTAAGTTTATGTAATAGGGTCTTATGTTCCACACAATCAAACGCCTTTGATAAATCACAGACTACGCCACTAGCATCCTTTAATTTCTCCCAAGTATCGTATATATACTTAAGAAGTGCCAGCATCTGTTGTAGAGCGAGCTTTAATAAAACCGTATTTTAACTGAAAAATTCCATTAACAATAAAATGAAAAGAAAGTTGGCTTAATATAGTTTTCTCACAAATCTTACTTACGGATGACAGGATTGAAATATGTCTATATTTACTGGGACCTCTTCTGTTTACGTCTTTAAAAAGTCATAAAATCTTACATTATTTTAATAAATATGGAAAACTTCAACGCAATTTTTACAGTCATTAAAACAGTAGACAATAAATAAAAACTAATTGTTCAAACATGGTACAAAAACTACTAGTTAATATTTTAGCAAATACTAAAACTCTGTAGCACAACGTGTAAAACATTAATTTATTTAAATATTAATGTGTGTAAAGCTCGCTCCAATGAAAACTACTATTGTCGAAACAATTTAATATCACGAGTATACAGATTAATGTATCTGCAGAGAATTTTAGTATATTTTTGATTTTGTTCAATTTATCTTAAATGTAACATCAAAGCTTTATTTATTTAAGTTATATTTTGATGTAAATTTAGTAGAAAAGTATATTTTATTAAAAAGGCACATATTTTTGCAGACTATTAAGTAATGGACAACTTTGTATTCATATTAAGTTTAGCTGTTATATAATCTATTAAACATGGTTTCGTTTTAGTTTCGATTTAAAAGCATTACCTATAATTATTTCAACAACATTATTTTGAATTATTTTGCTCTTTGGGTTTTTTTTAGATTAATTTAGACCATAACAATTATCAAAATTTAATGTCAGTAGACAAGGGAACTTCTCGAGGAAACGAAATTAAATTTTACGTCTACCCTTCAACTACTCTATGCAACCCTCAGAATGTAACTTGCGAGCATAACTTACGCCAACTTCGTGAAGATGCGTTGGAGTTCCCAATTAGTTTAGCTGCTAATTTGGTAAACATGATAGCTCGGATTTACTTGGGATTTACACTACGTGACAACAGCTCCGTTATTTGCAAATTACATTTTACACTTATTAAAAACATCACGAATTTTCGGGATGAATGTAAAAAAGGAGATTTTTGTTGTGAAAGAGAGATCATATTCTATCTTTAAAACGGTTTGAATTAAAAACAGGGATTGTATCTTAAAGATTTACATATCCGTCTCTTGTTCCGCCTATGTGCTTCATTGTCATCAGATAATTGAAAGTTTAATGAGCGTCGTTCCGCTTTGAGATTTTGAGTTTAGTCAGATAGCTTTCGGTTGCGTTTGGCACAATTGGTTGCAACAAAAAACTAAACATTAATTCAGTAGTTGTAACCTCTGAAAGAAAACTATGTTTTATCGTGCGTGTATGCATCTGTGGGTGTGTATGCGTATACGTTCACCTACGTGAGTGAGCGTGCATGTATATGCTGTTTATGGTTCAATTGTGTAAAATAAATAAATGCAGTCTTCAGCTTAATTTACTCGTATTCTGTAATAAATTTTCTTAAAAGCGAAATTTAGCATAATCATCATCTTTCCAATTAAAGGTCAACAAAGTTTCCTGAAAACCTTTTATGGTAATATTATTAACTGTTCGTAGAAGTGGAAAGAAATAATACGACCCTTAATTTTAAAGCTTTGAATAAAGATTGATATAAATTAAGACATCTTTCATGTTTTTTTTTTTTTTTTTATAGAAGTGTTGTCGGAACACTTATTTATTATTCTACGTTTTTCATTCTTAGCTTTATTATCTAGAAAGTATGAACATGTTAAATAATTACTTAATGGGGGAGGCTTACGTTCATCAGTGGAGGTTGATGCAATATATACTGACTTCAGCAGCGCTTTTGACAAAGTCAATCATACTTTATTACTCGACAAGCTTGGCCGATATGGGGTGGGGGGTTCTATTTTGGAATGGTTTAAATCGTACTTAAGCAGGCGGCCCCAAAGTGTTGCTATCAAAGGTTTTGAATCTAATACATATTTGGCAAGTTCCGGTATGCCACAGGGATCACATTTGGGGCCACTGTTGTTTCTTGTCTTTATAAATGATATTACGAATGAAATAAAGCATTGCAAAATTTCTCTATTCGCTGACGATTTAAAGATTTATAGAACAATAAAAAATAACGTAGATGCTGGGTTAGTGCAGAAAGATCTGAATGCTATTTTTACATGGTGTCAAACTAATAGCATGACTCTCAATGTTAACAAATGTTTTTTCATTAAATATTCTAGAAAGAAAAAACCGCTTGTTTCTAACTACTTAATTGGCAATAAACCACTGAAGGAAGTGTCGGAAATTAGAGATTTGGGAGTCATCATTGATAAAAAGTTAACATTTAGATCTCACGTGGACAAAGCTGTTGCGAAAGCAGCTCGTGTACTTGGATTCATCAGGCGAAATTCCAACGGTTTCTCTCAGGGTGTAAAAATAGTCTTGTACAACGCTTTAGTTCGCAGCCTTCTCGAATACGCTAGTGTAATTTGGAGCCCAACCTTTAATGTCCACTCTCAGCGTGTTGAAAGTATACAGCGTACTTTCACAAGGCATCTCGCTTTTTCTGCTAGCGGCATCTCACACAGGCGACCGTATTGTCAGCGATTGGCTTGGTTTGGAATGATGAGCCTTCGGAATAGACGTACACTTCTTGACATGTGCTTTTTACACAAAATTCTGAGTCATGATGTGCGTGACAGCAATTTGGTCGAGCGTATATCTCTTTCAGTCCCACGTAGGTACCCGAGAAATAAAATTCACAACATCTTTCATATTCCAATATCGAAAACTCGTATGGGAAACCAGGCGCCCGTGGTTAGACTGTGTGCGAATTATAACAGAATTGTGAGGGATTTACCTGGCATAGACATATTTGGTGATTCCTTTACCATGTTCAAAAAAAAACTTGTACATTTTCTTAAATGATTTTTTTTTCTTTCTCTTTAAATTAATTTTCTCGTATCTTAATGATTTACTTTCTTTTTTGCTTTATCTTGACGTAAGTTGAATAAAAATGTATGTTATGCATGCTAGTTATTGATATATGTATTAAGAACTTTATTGTAATGGTGTTTTTATCAATGTAAAAATATGTATATTGTTAGCACGCTTATATAAATAAATAAATAAATCAGTGGACGTTCAATGGCTGATATGGTGATGATGATAATGAATGACTTAAGCAATATTTGAAATAAATGAATTAACTTATATGAATCAAAAGTTAATCCTTCAAAATCTTAGTTCATTATCAGTCCAAAAAACATCTGTATGATATATCGGTTAGTTTGTGAACCGGCTACAGTTGACGATACTATATTGAATTACAATTACAATGAACAAATCTAAGCATAACTTTTGATCGTTGTCAATTTTTGGCAATTGGCTTATTTGAGTGAGCTGATCACAAAGCTATTTGCAACTATCGGTTTACTTCATCGACTTCAATAATCTCTTTCGTTGCTCACATACATTCTTTATCACCATCATCATCATCATATCAGCCGTAGGATGTTCACTGCTGGACGTAGGCTAAAATTGCGCTAATTCAATCACCTATTTTGTAATGCAAATACATAGTCATTATGAAAATAGCTTTGTGCCGCATTTTTGTCGTACTTTTTGAGTCTTTGATCTTGTTCTCCGTGTTCATTGTATTATAAACAAACAATTTTCGCTTCGTTGTGTTAAATATTTTGTAAACCATTTGAAGGTTAAAATGTTATTTATATTTTGCTTTATTAGCTAGTGAATTTTATATGTTGTTATATATCAAAATATACATAATTTATTATTTCAGAATATATAGTACACATAAAGTAGAAGTGTGTGTGTGACCTGCTGTCTTTTATTTACAATTTAACTAACCAAGAAAAAAAAACACTATTTCACACGAAGTCAGCTACTGTCTTTCTATACAGGTATATTATAAAAATATTGTTTAATTTTTTTGACTTTTGAAAAAACTTTTACTTTTGGGTATAAAGTTTGGAAAATGTGACAGATTTGTGGTATTTTAATGTTAAATGCAAGCTTAAATGATACAAATATTATTAATTATTTTAATCATTACACTGCACTGTATTTTATACAAAACCTACGCTTTCCATATTTTACCCAAATGCGTGACGCAAAGGAGGGTATTGTGTCTATCAGTATATGTATGTATGTTTTTTTAACGATCGGGGAATCTTTTAAAGACACCGAAGGTGATGATTTTCGGTAGTTTGGGTTTTCCACCCACTAAGCCCCCCCCTCTCCTTATCCCCGCGCTTAGTGCAGGGAAGACTGGGACGTTAACCGATTTTGATGATTCTTACCGATCGATTGGTCTTAACGTCGCGAGTGTCACTAAAGACATGACAATAATCAAGATTCACCACAGCGACAACAAGACGCTATATTGTCTAACTAGCGGCCCGCCCCGGCTTCGCACGGGTATTTAACTAAAATTTCAAAAAATATAAATGTATATTCTTTATCACCTACACCTACGTCGATACTGGAAAATATTTCATAACCCCTTCGTCCGCGTAGAAGTCGAAAATGGTTATAATAGGATTTTTACTTGTTTTTTTTTTTACGTTATTAATTTTGTAATAACATATAAATTATTATGTTAAAATATTTGAATACTTATAAAATATAACAATCTTTATTATAGAGTAGGAATTTAAAGTTTAAATAAACATTAAAATTAAAATTAATATTGTTATATTTTATGAACACGAAGCTCGGCCTTTGATCTGAAGAAAGTTACACAGGGGTATTATCTTTTTACAATGAAATCGAAATACTACACCTTCGCAGTATTTCTTTATAAACAATTTTTTTTTTCGTTTGGGGTGCTAGAATTATCAGGCTATTCTGGAATATGCCACATACTACTGACTGAGAGAGAAGCAGCTTTCGCTTAACTATACTACCGCTACAGTAAGAGTTTGACCTTAAGCGTTGTTTATGGTAAATACATACACATATACACTCATACATTATCTAATATATATAAATCTCGTGTCACAATGTTTGTCCTCAATGGACTCCTAAACCACTTAACCGATTATAATAAAATTCGCACACCATGTGCAGTTCGATCCAACTTGAGAGATAGGATAGTTTAAATCTCAAATTATAGTCGCAATTTTAATTTATTGCTAATTATTTGTCTGTTATTATTTGACAGTCACAATTATCTGTTAACTCCAAATGATTGTAACAGATGTCGATACCTTTCGACTGGGTTGAGTAAGTAATCAATAGATGGCGCTGCTATGGTAAATCTACGAACGTGTCATATTATAAGCTACATTTTAACAGCATAATTACCACGTGTTGTTGAGGCTAAAGTATAAATTAAATTTATTTTTATAATTTTTAAAATTTTAGTTAAATACCCGTGCGAAGCCGGGGCGGGCCGCTAGTATTATTATATGGTTCTCGGAAATCACCATTTCCTATTTTAAGCAACAGGTCTGAGAACTGTCCGGCAGTAACATCTAGTCTAAGATGGACTCTCATATTTATGGTAAGGCTCAGTTTCGCCACTGCAGGCCACAAATGCTCCTGTACTGTAGTGTATTGTATCAGCCTGTAAATAACCCACTGCTGAGCGAAGGCCTTAGGCGAAAGCTTATTCCACCACGTTGCTCCACTGCGGGTTAGCGGATAATATCCCTACCATAAGTAGCAATTTTTATAAGGCATCCATGATAACAAACGGGGCCGACGGCTTTACGTACTCTCCGGGGCATGGTGGGGAAACCCACTATACACCCAGACCTGAAACAAATATTGGCATAAATACAAATATCTGCCCCGAGCGGGAATCGAACCCACGACCACCGCCATTGAGGCGAGGCGTTGAGGTGACTACTTGCACCACTACACCAGAACGGTCATTAATGCTTCGTTCGTTGTATCGTAGGTATAATTACACCACAACTCACAAGTCAATACGATTTTGTCTCTTAGATTTGAATAAAAACCGCAAGTAATTACTTTTTAAATTGTAATTGACTCGGCACAGTTGGTAGTGACCCTGCTTTCTGTTCCAGGATCGTGGGTTCGATTCCCGCCTCAAGTCTGGGTGTAATATGTATTTATTTTTATAGTATGTATTATTTATATGTATATTTATAAAAAATGTATATCAGTCGGCTGTTACCTAAATAAAATACAGGCATTAAGTTGCACCTACCTTAGGAACAGACGATCGTGTCTGTATGTCAAACATATGTAAATTTATATTTAATAATAGTCCAAGACATCTTTTATCTCCTCCTTCTTAGTTTTAGTGTAAGATAAAGTAAAATGGGTACATGATTTATAATGTTTTCTGATCTTGTTCCAACATTAGTCCGTGGTGCCCATCTGTACTAATTGGGGTGTTAATGCCGTATAGTTCAAAAATGTTTCCAAGTTCACTTCGGTGTCTTCTATATCTGTATCATTGTGAACTACAGATGCCTTGCTGATGAGTCATTTAGTTTAAAACCCTTGACTTAACACAACACTAACATACAAATAAAAAATATTATATAAGACACTATGTTACAATAAAGCAATCACACGGTATATTTACAAATCAATTTTGTTGCGTTTAATATAAAATCTTGCCTGTTCCATCAGGAGCACCCAAAAAAGATATCACCTACACCTGCGTCAGTACCTACTGGAAAATATTTTTGACGGATTGAATTGTCAAACATGTGTCAAAATAAAATTTAATTCAAATCAAAAGCACTAAGGAGTATTTATATTAAAATAACTTTTTATCCCCTTTTAACCCCGTTAGGAGATGAATTTCGATAAAATACGAAACACGTCTTCAATCGATTCTGTCAAAGAATATTTATGCAAAATTTGAAGTAGATTGGACCAAGGAATCACGTTGTCCCATACAAACTTTGCCTCCCTTTTTCATCCCCTTAGAGGTAGAATTTCGTAAAATCCGTTCTTAGCTGACCTCTACTTGGCAAAAGGAATATTCCTACCAAATTTCAAGTTTTTAGGTCTCATAGTTTCAGAGATATCGTGATGAGTGACTATATCTATAGAAAGTCTCCTATATATATATAATAAGATTAAAAAAATAAAATCGACGAATTACCTCAAGTGGGGTATCGTTGAATAGGTATTAAAAATGGTTTTTAGGTTCTTTTCATCATTTTTCATTTTAAGTAATAGTTTACGATTGAAAGTTGTTTAAGCAACCAGTTTTGCTAATTTTCATACATAAAACAGGTACTTATATACTATAGTATTTCGTTATTCTGCCCTTATTACGTGGGGATAGTAACAGTGATAGCCTAGTGCTCAATCCACTCTAGAGGACTCAAACCCAAGGCACACGGGAAGGAGCGCGGTAGTCAGCGGCTCAGACCTCGGGCTGTGATTGTGAAATCCTAATAACGAACTCAATGAATCCTAACTAAAAAGTGTAAAATAAAAAATGGTTGTAAAAAAACATAAACTCGACTGCGAAAAAAACTAAAAAATTCATGAAATAAAAATAAAAAAACTAAAAAGAAAAAAACAAGCCCAGTAGTTTAGAATGCTGTCAAAAGTAATCAATAAAATTTAAATAGTCTTTTAATCGATACACATCACGAATCATAAATTCTTTGCAAAATAGACGGATTTACAGTGGGGACCCATTCTTCACACACAAATGTACAAAAATACTAGGTCATTGACTTATTAAGCTTTTAAGGTATTTTCTGTTGACCTGGAATCTTGACGAACATAGAATATTTTATAAACAAATAATGTAAAAATCTAACAAATAAATGAACTGTACGTGAAAATATAACCACCACTGTAACGTTCCCAGAATGTTCTCTCGCTTACTTTTTAGGGCAGTTGTAGCTACAGACACGGATATTCAGTGTATATTTTTTTTTTCAGAATAAATTTGTAACACTTAACATTTATAAAAGACACGAAACTACTAGAAATTGCGTCCCAAATGTTCTTACGAGTAGTACAATAATATGTTAAGATTTCCTTTAAACCCACTGTTATGCTATTTTAAAAACAAACGAGATTATCAATTCAACAAAAAAATTGTATATACAAGTGCATGCTTCTTATATTAAATAAATTATAATTAATCTTTTATTTAATAAGTTGCCTTTTAGGTTAATCAGTTTTATTTAGATTAAACATTTATAAAATAAAACCCACTTAAAATTAGTATAGTTGATTTGGAGTATTCATTGTATTTAATATACTACTTATAAGATATACTATAATATACCATATATAAAAGAACAGTATACTACTTATAGTTATGACTACCATAATATGACATTTACAAGACTTAATGTTAAAAAAATTATAATGACGAACTTGTTTAATCAAAGACACCAAGGGAGCCTTTTTAAGTGAGGTTTTATATAATGAGAGATATAAACATTTCAAAGCGTTTGTAGGTTCTTAGATGTTCCAATTAAAATGGATCTTACGTCGGTGCAAGCGAAAGAAGATCTAGTCAAGGCTGCTGAAACAGGTCAAGGTTAAAAGCTTTGTAGACGACATGTGACGAATTAGTTTTCTTGATGACTCTTCGCCTTTAGGTGTATATTTGTCGTTGTACTGTACACACAAACAATATTTTTTATTTAGTTTTTAATTATAACGTTTAAAATTGTCGTGATAACTTTTAAAAAGTAAAGAGGATTTAATAATATGTAAAGAAGATACGTATTTTTATAGGTGCTCTTGTTTTCTTTATAAAGTAAAAGTCACTTAACTTCACTAATTAATTTAATTAAAAGTCTAAAAACGGATTTCATCGCGTTTATTTAAAGTTACTGTTTAACAATTTAATTTAAATTATTTCCCGACGTTTCGGACCCTTTACAGCGTCCATGATCTCGGGGGACTGAGGTGGTGGACCCACCAATTTAAATTAAATTGTTAAACAGTAACTGTAAATAAACGCGATAAAATCCGTTTTTAGACTTTTAATTAAATGAATAAAATTCGCGTAAATATAAGATTCACTAATTAATTTTGCCCATATTTTACCTTTTAATTTTAGTTTATTTCATTTTTAATTATATGAGTATTTATACCGATAAATCCAATTTTATATTTCGAGATTTATCAATAAATATATACAACATAATATAATTGGGTGTTTCTCTGTAAACTGGGCAACTCATTGTCCCAGGCTAATTTTGTTTTCAAAATTAAAAGATCGTAAATATTTCGTATATAATTCCATAAATCCATACCTTAATCTACCGCTGCTCAACATTAAAAATTCATTAAAACAAACTTTATTATATTAAAAACGTTTTTATAGTTCTTAAAAACATGTCCCCTGGTATGTCACCAAAGCAGAATACTTACTTCAGACTAAATTAATCGAGACAGTATCTATTGGAATTAATTGAATTGTTATATTATTAAATAAATATTGTTTGATTGTTAATGAGACCTATTTATTTTACATAAATATTATTTTACAATTTAAAAAAAGGCAATTAAACTTTGTCTTCGCATTTAGTGAACAGTTCCCCTGTCTATATTTTAAATTACGTGTCACGTAATCGAAAGGTTAAACAACGCCTTTTATGCGTTTAACGAAACGCAACAAGTCTGAAGTTTCCGCAATTAATGAAAATTACGACCTGGATGCCATCTTATTTAGTAGTGTGTGAGCGTCTTTCCGTGGAAGCTCCGTTGTAACCTGACAGCCAACAGTCCTCTGGTAAGGATTATTTCACTTCTATTTATGTATTTTAATGATTCCTTCAAATATTTAAATTGTAACAATAGATACATATTTCCTATGTGCAGAAAAATAGCATAGATCAATTACATTTTTTACAACTCATCAATGAAATCAAATTAAACAGTCCCTTGGCAACAGTCCCCTGTCTCTCTACAGGACAGGGGACTGTTTCCTCATCCAGGGGACCGTCTAAATTATGTTTGTTATTGTTTTAGATAAGTTTTGAGAATGGCGCCAAAGAAAAAAAGCCACTAAATAAGAGATTCTACAAAAAGGGGGAAGCAGAGCGAAAGAGATATGAGAAGATTAAAAACGACGCTCAGAAAAGGGAAGAACTTAGAGAAAAAGAACGCCTTCAGTACCTTAAGAAAAAAGAAAAGGGTACTAGAAAACTTGTTGAGAATATGACTCCAAGCGAACACCGAGATGCCAAGAAGAAGTGGTAAAAGTATTGCACCAAGTATCGCAATAAGAAAAAAGAATTAGCAAATATTACTAACTCATTTATTAAATAAATGTGAATACACTCCAGATTCTGATGTATCTACTTCATGTCACATGTCAACACCTGAAGTTGCTGAAATAATTAATAAAAATAAAGAAAAGATGCTTAGACATAAAATAAAGAAGAAAAAGATGAAGAAATTAAAGAACTCCAGAAGAAAGTATTATAGTACAAAAAACGTTTTTCGCTACTAAAAAAGAGTATAAAATACGGCAAGTGGCCTTGGTAAAGGCGCTCCAGACGGCATTGGAGCTACCTGCAAGAGGACTGCAGATACCCTGGTCGCTACTGGAGGCGATGTCGAAAATCTGGAAAATTTTGTAGAAGCCATCGAAAAGATATGTCCTGCAATTAGTATGAACATTATACCAGATGAAGTGATCAAATAAATGAGCGGTGAAATCGATCGAGAAATAACCAAAATTAAAAATTTGTTTAAAAAGTTGGCACCCTCAAAGTCCATGAAGTCACTGGAATTTTTTTAATCCAACGGGAATAAAATCAAATTCTACGGAGATAGTAATTGAAAATTTAAGCTGTTTTTGCGACAATGATTGTTGTATGCACTTTAATATCGGAAAAATAATTTATGAAGACATGCCAAAACTTAATCTAGAACATGTGTACACTGATACAGAATCTGAGAACGAGGCTGGACCTAGTTCTGCTATAGTATAAGCATTCAAAACTGAAGATTATATTGTTGTGAAATAGCTGGGTAAAACAAATATGGAATATAGATATGTCAGCATAATTGAAAAGATTGATGAAGAAGATTGCGAAATCCGGGTTGCATTCTTAAAGCTCTGTGATAATAAAGGCCAATTATTTAGATACGATGATGATGATGTGGCAGACATTACAATGGACCAAGTGGTATGGAAGCTGACTAATTCAAATGTAGTTTTAAAAGCAATAGAATGTTTTATAAGTTTGATTCACCTGTAGATGTTTTCGAGAAAAAAAAAGACTTTAAATACAATTTTTTTAACCTATTTTTGCTATATTTTAGAAATAACTAATTATTTTTCGAGACTGATTCTGTAGTGTAAGTTTCAAAGTACTGAAAGTAGTTTCAATATATGTAATTTTAATTAATAAGTAAATATTAAAATTACAATGCTAAGTACAATATTACATAAAGATAGTTAATTCTTTAATTTTTATTGTTCACTTACTTAATTCTTAAGCTCCAAAGTTTATAATAATAATAAAACATTTAATTCGGGTACTAAAATAGTATTTTTGACGTGATAACGTCTAGTAAATTGATGAAGGGGTGCCCGTTCGAAGAAGATGACGTCATCATTGTCACAATTAGTGAGCGAGAGCGCAGAACAAGCGATAGAGAGGCACGATTAGCCTAAGCGTTCTGTCTTACACTCCATCGGACCGCGTTCGAGTAAAAGAGACAGTGGCGCTACGCAATCTACACGCGAACTGTTTTGTAGGGATGTTCATCGGAAAAAAATATCGATAATGCTACTATCGATAATTATCGAATCGTTTTATCGATAATTATCGATTGTTATGGAATGAATAGTTATCGATAATTATCGGAGGAAAAGTTATCGATAGTTGGCGACAGTTATCGATAATTATCGGATAAAAATTGTCGATAGTTGACGAAAGTTATCGATAATTATCAATAATTATCGAATGGAAAATTATCGAGTAGTTACGAATTATCGATAATTATCGCACACCCGTACTGTTTTGTGATTTGTCTATTGTTTGGTAGAAGTAGGGATGTTCACCGATAAAAAATATCGATAATTTTACTATCGATGATTAACGAATCGTTTTATCGATAGTTATCGATAATTATCGTATGAACAGTTATCGATAATTATATCGAAGGAAAAGTTATCGATAGTTGGCGAAAATTATCAATAATTATCCGATAAAAATTATCGATATTTGACGAAAGTTATCGATAATTATCGTCGATAGTTATCGATATTTATCGAATGAAAAATTATCGATAATTATCGGATCAAAATTATCGAATAACACTTATCGATAATTATCGAATGGGAAATTATCGAGTATTTGCGAATTATCGATAATTATCGCACACCCCTACTGTTTTGTGATTTGTCAATTGTTTGGTAGAAGTAGGGATGTTCATCGATAAAAAATATCGATAATTTTACTATCGACGATTATCGAATCGTTTTATCGATAGTTATCGATAATTATCGTATGAACAGTTATCGATAATTATCGAAGGAAAAGTTATCGATAGTTGGCGAAAATTATCGATAATTATCGGAAAAAAATTATAGATAGTTGACGAAAGTTATCGATAATTATCGGTCGATAGTTATCGATATTTATCGAATGAAAAATTATCGATAATTATCGGATCAAAATTATCGAATAACACTTATCGATAATTATTGATAATTATCGAATGGAAAATTATCGAGTTTTTAAGAATTATCGATAATTATCGCACACCCCTACTGTTTTGTGATTTGTCAATTGTTTGGTAGAGAGTACCACTTGAAATACTCCCCTTGATTTCCTACTTTTCCTATCGTATTCCTATTCTTAACAAAATAACTCAGATTGGAAAATCTTGAATATCACACTATCATCTATATAAAAAAAGTACTACACTATCATATATATGTAAAGTAATACACACTATCATATTATATATGTGATAATAATTCAATTCGATTCATAATAGTATACAATTCTACATCTATGTTTTCTTATGACGTTATCACGTAAAAATTATCGCCTGTAAACCGACTTTACAGACAACCATTTTTTATATAAGTTCACAGTCCCCTGGCTTTGGCAACATTCCCCTGTATATATTTTTCAGAATATGCTTAATATTTTGTAAAGTAATGTGAATATTTGTGGTTCTTCTGCCGTATATTAATGAATAGACCGATACTAGTTCCCTAAATAAAATTTATTATATTATGAGCAAAAAAGTTGCCGAGACAGTTTCCCTACATAAGTTGCCCAGTTTACAGAGAAACGCCCAATTATCAAATATTTATTTAAATTAAATAATTTTCAAACGATGCCCGTCATATTCGTAATTTGAAGGCCGCATTGACCGCTCGCAAGTCAAAGTTAGGCAGGCGGAAGTTTGAAGAATCTTTCCATTTTGATATTTTGAATCTTTTCGAATCGACTTGTATACCAACTTATATTTTTTTGTCTTAAATTTAAATACGGCTGCGCCATGTATTATATTTGGTTATTTCAAATGTATTTTTCAAGAAGCCACTCGATAAAACTGTTGCAATAATCGGAGCGGGAAACAGGGCGCCACCAGTCGCCTGTCTAAAGATTCAAAGATGGCGTTTGAGCGCTCAATGTAAACAATAATTGACAAAAGATATATTATATAGAGCATAAACGGCATTTATGGTTCATTTTAGTTTCCGTTCCTAGACTCATAGTATTAGGATTTATAGTATCTTTCAAAATAAACAAGCTTTTTTTATTAGATTTATGTCCGCAGTCTTACTTACGCTTTTAGTATGTATACTTTTAATTAAAACTAGTTTTATAAGAATTCGAAGTAACGGTAATTAGTTGACGTAACAAAATGGAAAAAGAATTATTATCTCCTCTTAGAAAATGTAAATATTTAACATTAAAACATAGTATTTAAGTCTTTTATTATAATGCATTTTTATTACGTTCATAATGAGGTATACCAATAAATTGGTGCTTTGTTTTGAAATGTATCGCCATGACGACTAGCTGAAGACGAAATGTCAGAACTATGTTTATTGTAATAACACAATTTAAACCTTACTTAAACACCGCCCAAATAAGCGTTGGTCAGGTAATAATAATAATGAATGAAGACTTTATAATTTATATGTACGTATTTTTATAATAATATTAACTTTAATTTATTTATAATAGGTGTATATTAAAAAAATAATGAAAAAAATCATAAAAAATTCTTAACATCTTAAACCTAAAGTCCTCGTGTTCTTTACGATTCCATTAACGCAAACAATCTCTTATCACAGGTTTTTTTTAGCCGGTTATTGAACGTTTATATATTTTACTATAAAATAATCAAGTTAAAAATATGAAAATGATCAAGCATGGCGTAAATTATCTTTAAAATATCCTTTAACATTTTCAAAACTTGTACGTTCTTCTGCTTAATTTTTCTTACAGCAATGCTCGCTTATTTAAGGCATACGAATATTTCTACTGAAATTATAAAGCTAGAATTTACCTGTTAGTTTAGACCCGCTAATTTCAGGACCTACGATGGGATATACTGATTAATTATCATAGGATACACTGATTAAAAAAAATTAAGTTTACAAGACTGTTTATTCAAAAACGCATGAATATTAATAACTGTAAAACATTCACTTATACTGTAAAAATATTATATAAAATCTTTAGTCCTTCGTCTGACCTAATTTTTCTCAAATGTGACACAGAAAAATATTGATCTCGAACATTTTAGGGCTGTCAATCAAAGCTTCAAAAAATTCCAGTCCTCTATATTCTAAAAGGGATAAAATAATTATAATCCATACTAATATTACATAATACGAAAGTGACTCTGTCCTTTTATTAGTGACCCTTTCACGGCTAATCCGCTATGTCGATTGTGATGAAATTTAATATGAAGATATTGCTTTGCCTATATAATACGGGCATTGAACCGAATATAGGAGAAACTGAAATTCCAAATAGACAAAGACGCGGACGATTACTTGTTCTATAAATAAAATTAAATATTTATAATGATTTAAGACTTATTTCGTGGTTTGAAGACATATTATTATGTTTAAAACGGGTACATACCACGATATAACACAAGTGATTTTGTGTCAAGTGATTTTGGACTGGAGTCCTGTCGTGACCACGATCCATGCAACTGGGTCGAAATATTGACACAAAATCACTTGTGTTATATCGTGGTATGTACCCGTTTTAAACATAATAATATATTAAATATTTATAATTTTAATATGACTTATTTAATTGTTCTATTTCAATTCCACCTTATTCGAGATCATATCTATCATTTACTTGCACTTCTACAATAGTAGAGAAGTCTTTCTGCCTTTTTCAAGAAAGAGATCTTCAATTCTCGATTGGGTATAATATTAGAGAGCTGATTGATTCTATTGAGGCAACTAACAATAACCATAAAATTAAATCAGATATAGCGCGGTAGACGGAACACGAAGTCATAATTTAAAAAAAATAATTTAAAAAAATAGTAAGTATACGTAGTTGTTGAAAATCAAAACCAAGCTAAATGGGCTTAAACTAAAATAATTTAGCGTTCGTAGAAATTAAATAAAACACAATAGTCTACTTAGTAAGTCTAATTGATTGTCTCACAGCTCGTAGCTTAAGTGAGTCTAGAAGCATAAAATTTTGTAAATGTTTTCTTATTGTCAGCGATAAAAACTAAAATGTTCACTCCTTAAAGGTAAAATAAGCGTGAATTCTTTGTTTTAACACAACATGTTTAACTTTTCCTGAAATATTGATAATGAAAAACCCATAAGCGTGTGGCTAGTCAGATAAGTCTGTTAATTGGCTAAATACAATACATCTATAAACCACAGTATCAAGTGACAGCTTATATATTATCAACTATACTTAATTGTAAGTTGTGATCACGACATTGATGGACCCATTTAACGTCCATTAGCCGAGAATTGGCTTGGCTTATAGGGGTATTATAGTTGCTTACAGTTGTTAGCTAGTCGCATGCGATCTAATAGTCTATTAGCTTCTGCATTGCACTAAGTTACACTATCGCCGATGAATGCTAACAAACTTTGCTTTAATAAAATGTTATAATCATTAGAAACTTTTTTTAAAGTAAATTAAGATTAATTAGTATCTATTTAAAATCTCTTTAAACATAAGAAAATAAGGGAAAATATAAATAACTATTGGAGTTTTCCCCTCGTCTCTTTTCCATTCGTAATGATTTATTAGAGATTATGTTATAAGCAAAGACACTACAACTACTTTATATTAATATAAATAAATCTGCTGCTCTCTGTGCTGGTCTGCGTGTATTTATAATCTGTTATTTGGACTAAGATTTTCTTCTAAATGCAAGACGAAATTAAGGTCAAAGTTGCTACAGTATGGAAAAAATATTGTTAGATAATTTGACGGCTAAAAACAAATAATAATAACACAAACAAGGAACAGAAAATTTAAAATGTTTATGGCGTAAAAGTAAAAAAAAAAAAGAAAGTAACATATCATAAAAAGTGTGCTGGTCAAAAAAGTTTCCATTCTTTTCTTTCTAATTTTTTTTTTCTGAAAATAGATTTCTACTAGCCAGGTAACAGAAAACCTTGTAAGTACAAAATTTCAAAGCATAAGGTTTTTATGGTTGTTAATAAAAGTAACAAAATCAAAATAATATTTTGATATCTTTCAATTACATTGTCATTTCAGTTACATTGTCAAAAAACAATTTTGTCGTCTAATTCACAGTACGGAAACATTGTTGCTTTTGAAAGCAAATTAATAGACTTTTTTGAATATTTTATTAATAAAGTTTCAGTTATTTGTAATACCTTTGTATCAAAGTTAATTAAAAATATAGCAATTTAATTTTAATTTTAAGTGTTAAATATTTAATCTGTGAAACAAAATTAATCACATTTAAAGATTGTGAAGATAAATAAAAATGAACCATATTTATAATCGAACATAGTATATATTTGTCTGATTTTCATACATTCACTGAACAAACTGAACGTCATGGTTCTTTGACCCAGTTTTGTTAATTTGTAAACGAATAAAAGCTACATTTCAATTTTTAATATTATATTTTTTTATCTTAGGTATTAATATTTTACGTTGTAATCTTATCCTTTTCTACATTTAGCTTAGTAGCTAATATAATAAACAAATTTGAGTAAGTGGTGGTAGTTTACCGAGAACTCAAGTTTGTTTATTATAACGTATATTTTGACTATAGATCGGAAGTTGTATTTGATGAAATAATAGCTCGAAAGATAATATTTATCATTCCATCAAGAGGATATAGATCACATAGGATAATATTGATATTATACAAGGTTGTGAATCTAATAACTTACCACCTTAAGGAAAGCGTTATTGTTTTTATGGTAAATCGTTAAAAATATTATGTAGTACAAGTAGAATATAAGATTGAAAATAAAAACTTTGTCTTCATTAGCTGGCAGCTCGCCAACATCATACCGTAATGTTAGGGAGCTCGTCGCTGACAGCCGCATCCAGATTACAGCAATATTTTGTCTAGAACCTACTTAACGTTCCTCCTTTAGACAATCTTATAGATTGTTTTAACAATATATGTATTAATATTTCTATTATATACTTAATTTATCTTTGAAATTATCAGATATTTCTTACGATCACAGATATTTTTAAAAGATGTAAAAACTTTTTTATCAATATTTTCATGTATCTTTTTTTACAATTTCCGTTTTACAATTTCCGTGGTGAGTATCGTATCTTGCCCGATACCTTTTAGATACGGAACCCTAAAAAAGATAAAAAAGTCATTTGACTTATTAAGCTTATTTTATTAAAATTGATATCGTGCTTAGTGTTCATTAGCACGACATTTCAAAACAGGAAAAGATACTTTTAAAAATATATATAACCTTAAATAAAATCTCTATATAAATTATGAACATAACCTGATACAATTTATTAAATGTAAGAGTGTTCTACATTTTATTTAACACGTAAGTAATAGCGTCAAGTTTTATGTTAACAATGAATTGTGAATTATTGCGAAATTTATTATAAAGCAGTAAAAAATTTAATAGTCTTTTTTACGATTTTCGTCTTTTTTAATGCTAGGGTTACACTAAGACTTAACGGCATTAATTATCACATTGAGAGAGATGTCAAAAATATACATCCACGAATTTTTGCGATAAATTAACAATGGGAAAATAACGTTCACATTATATATTTTATTATTTTATTTTTATTTAAATTCTTTATTTTCCAATGAATACACTAATACAAGTGTGTACAAAAGGCGGGCTTAACGCTAACGCATTCTACCAGCCAACCTTGGTTTGTGCAAGAAAGTACAGTATGTAGGTGTACAATAGAAAATAATACAAATAATAGAATATAATGTTATATATTATAACATTATATTAATAATATAATAAAATACAATATAATATTATAACACAATATAAAATAATTTAATATAATGAATTATAATACAATATAATACAACAAAATATAACATAGCGTTACATACTCATAGTGTTAGGCATAATTTGCGATTTAAGCTTCAGTTGAATTCCCATCTGTCAACCCTTTCTGATAAGTTCCAGACTCAGCTCCGTAGTATACGTTGTTAGAAAACATTATAGTAACCAACATTGCTACGACACTAAAGACAATTTTTTATAGTAGTAAGATTTTATCTTACTGTTTGACACTGAGGAAAAGCAGCAGGAATTAAAAAGGTATTCATTCTTCAAATGGTCAGTTCACTTATTTTAATTAAGTAAGTAACCATCCATACAATTGGATCACAGTATATTTTCAATAATCTACAAAAATATTTTTCTGAGACAAACTATAACAAGCATTCTATAAATAAATTATAACTAAAAGCAATGAAACGTTTAATGAAATGAAATATTTTATTATCTAATGCTTATTATTTGGTAAAAGATTATACAGCTGATAAGGAAGGATTTAAGGCGCTGACTTTCATACAGGACAAGCTTATTTGTCAACAAACTTATAATTCTTTAAGGAACGTCTTCTTTGTTATTTTAAGGGATGATTTTTAAGAAATATATTTATTAAATGCTAAGTCTACGTGTATGAATGCCACTAAGTCCTAGTGTAACCCTACTATTACGCCTTAATTAATGCGATAGCACTACGCATCAACCTGACTGTAGCCAGAGCGTTAAAAGTAATAAAACGAACATTATTGAAAATATGTGCCTACGTAATAGACCGATTTGGCTACAAAATTATTGTAAATAAAATGTTTACGATATAAAAGAAAGACTTTTTTTACATTAAATTAATACTTCGTAGATAATTTATTCCATATAATAAAACGTGTCACTTATATGTCACATAATAAAACTAAAGTACTCCTTTTCTTCTTTTTTTGAAATACTCTACTATCGAAACTCAATACGAATAATACCGCGAAGGTTTTCTGTGTAGTACGTTGTGATTTGGTTATATTTTCAGTTACCGATAAAAAATTCAAGTACGACTCAATGATGAAAGATGTTTTATAACCAATCAACAATATTACGAGTATTTAATAACCAGTGGCCCCTTACTAGGCACCATAGTTACAATTTTCTGACCTTTAGACAGTTGCTCGAATGATATCCACATCCTCACGTGCTTCAATTTAAAACTATATAATAATAATAATATATTATTAAATACATAATATATAAGATACAATAATATAACAATAAAGAAATCAGTGTGCAATAAATATAATAATTATAAATTTTATTTGTAGTAAATATTTGTGTTTGTTAATTTGGGAATATGAAACTTGTTTTAGGTAAGTTAAGCAATTAGGTCAATTATGCCTACAGATATTCGACCGCACGATATGTCATGGAGTTTAACGAATTAGTTATTTTTCGTTTTGCCTCTAATGCTACATTTTTGTTGTCACATAAACTGACTACTTTATTACAAATAAAGTTATTTTTAAATATAGCAAAGTGAGTATGTGTGGTACTTTAATTCTGTGCACTTGTCTTTCAACAAGATTTTTGGTAATCGTAATTATACTGTAACCTATTATTTTTTTACGACGTTAATTATCTTATATACAGTTCAATTAACAAATCACAAATTCAAACAGATTTCTTCAGCAAAAAATGTATGAATTCTTTGAATGAAAATTTTATATTCATTTTTAATAAGGTAACGTAATAAGATTTTTTCTACATTATATTTCTGATATTTTTCATCAAATATCCGAGAGATCGTAATAATTCTCCTCGTTATATATTTTTATACATTTTTTAATAAAAAAGGAATAATAACGATAGATTTTTATTTTTTTTTTTTTTTGTTGGAAATATATACTTTTATAAATGTTTTTGTAAAACGTGTTCACATAAATAGACTAATAAGTAATTAATTTAAAATAATTATGTTATTAGAATTTGAGCTGAAATGAACTAAAACAAAACCTGTAAATGTCCCAGTGCTGGGCTCCAGCCTTTCTCTTATATGGAAAAAGACCACATAAGAGATAGCCTGTAGTTTATCCACCACGCTGCTATGGGTTAGTAGATAATTTCCCTATCAAGAGTAGCAGTCATTATCAGATGTTAAACTTGCACTCCAAGTCAGGGTACTGTCTAAACATAAATCAGTAAAATTTTCATTAATTACGTTAGTGAAGCTATATTCACTACATACCAGTAAATTTTAATAACAAGTTAGTGAATACTCACTAATACACACATACATATATACAACGATCAAATCATACATTGAATAGTCACTAATTCTGCGTGGTACGATTCTCACATTGATAAAAAGTGAATAGTCGCTTAAAATTAGTGAAATTCAGGGAACAAAGAAACAGAAACATATATTTGTGTGCGGGTTGGCAAGCCCAGTGTGTTGCGGCAGGATGTGGTGACGCTGATGCATATCATCATCCTGTTTGGTGTACAGTTGTTCGCATCACTATGGCCTTAGTCGCCTTTTACCTCGGCAAGTAGAAAGTCATGACTATTCTTCATGGCGGTCACTGCAGAGAATTTTCGCACCATTACACCAGAATGGTCGTTATATTAGAATGTCTATGTCATCGACAGTTAACGAGCTAGACGTGTTTCGCAGTTACACGCGCAATCAATTTCGATATATGTCAAATAGGCGTTTACGATTACCGTCTTGTTTCTTTTTAGTCAAAATTATCATAAATAATTTATAAGTAACACTAATTCTTTTTTTTAAATTAGAGCACAAGTAAACAGTCGCCAGCTTTATAACGGTGAAGTAAAATCTTTTATTTAAAAACTTAAACTTAAAAATAATTTAGTATTCAGTGTAGTAATTGTACATAATATTGTGTAATGAGATCTATGCTTAGTTTTAATCCGTACTTACTAATGTAATTTAAACAAAATGAGTTTGTTTGGTTGTTTCAGATTCACAGGTTTTGAAAATTAGTGAAAAAGAGAGCATTAAAAGTGAAAGATGCCGTAAGATGGAATAGTCAAGTTTTTCGAATGTCATTTAAAAGGCAAAAAAGGGAATCTACTCGTATTATCGGGGTAAAGTTGAGATCATTTATTCACTCGGGACCACAAGGATTAGGATGATAATTGAAAAGATTCAATGACAAAACTGTCTCTCAAAATTTTCCTCCTGAGATGTAAGAGGTGTATAAGAGGTCAACGCAGTTAACCTGTAAACTATTCTTAAGCATAAATTTTAGTGCGCCTAAGATAATTCTTGGGTATATAAAGTGAATTTTAATTAATTTTTCTGAAAAACTTTTATTGGGCTATAAATTAAAATACCATTACCGTTTTAGTTTAACTGTAGATATCTCAGCAAACATCTAACATCGATCTGAGATCATTTAAACTTGACGATTTAAAAATTATCTCCCATTTAAGAAAATCCTCTCAGTTTGTTATAGGCAAGAACACCTGAGAATTTTGACTTGACTACAAATTACAATGAATAGGTACAATCCCTTCTTTTGTCAATTTTTAGCCATAGTAATTTGTACTATTTAGACGTAGCACACAAAATCTAACGATTAGCATAATTGGAAGACATTAATCCAAATGAATCAATAAATGAAATTGAACGATACGATTGTACATTTTTGGTTACATATTTCCATATCCCGTAAAATAGGTTTCAGTCTGCCCTCGCCGATGATATGCATTTAATTTTCTTCCCTCCTTACATAATTCTTGACCTCAATTCACCTTCTAACCATCGGTTCCCAGTTTAATTTTCTTCCTATCACAAAACGCTCAAAATGATCTTACACCACAGCGATTGTCTCTCTCTTTGTCTATTTATGATGTTGCTACGGTAAAATTCAAAATACGGCGTTATTTATTTTACAATTTACGCAAAATCCTTTATATGAACAAAAAGTAGTAGATATATTAAGTTGTAAATTTTTTTTTTTTCGTGGCGTATGTCTACTTCAAACTAAAAGGTAATAGCTTAGGGTCTCCGGAAGATATGCTCGGAATATACGTCTATTCGGCGATTTTGTCTGTCTTCTATCTTTATCATACATTAATATTGACCTACTGCTCTGGACCTCGTTATAGTTTGCAAAGTATACCTCGAGTTATTACAAACTTGGCAATATTAATCATGGGAAGTTTATACATTTATGAAATCCGACACGCAAATTAATTATAGACTCGTTAAACTGTTAACTCTAATGAAACATAGAAAAGGATATATTGTAATGTCCAAATTCGATTCTAATGTCGCGAAGAGCCATAAAGGGAACTATGCTAAGATTACCAAATTGATTTTTTGAGTATATGACCAGGTCTATCTTAACAGAATAATACCTTTACTTATTAAAACTTATTTTAATCATGAAATTTAATAACTTTTTTTTTTATATTTTTTGGTCCAAATTTCCACAGAGATTAATTTACCATTATCATATGCTGTATGTAGTTAATGATACTTAAAAAGTACTTTACCTTCAACCTAAAGGAACTAGACTATATTTCGATTCAATCTGAAAATGTAACATTTCAAAATATAAAGTACTGTACTGTACTGTATCAGACTGTAAACAACAAACTGCAGAGCGAAAGCCTCTTCTCCATATAGAAGAAGAGGTTGGAGCTTAATCCACCCCGCTGCTCCATTGAGGTTTGGTGGATAATATCTCTACCATGAGTAATGGTAATATATAATAACAACCGCGACCGACGGCTGTACGTGCTTTCCGAGGCACGGTTGGAAAACCCACAAGGACATACACACAGATCGGAAACAAATATTTGCACAAATATAAATATCTGCCCCGAGCGGGAATCGAACCCGAGACCGCCGGCGTTGGAGCAACTACCCACACCACTACACCAGAACGGTCGTCGCATAATAGAACGTAGTTGTGTACTTTGCGTATTATTTTCGGACATTTCTAAATCTAATCAATTAAAGCAACAAGTGATAATATTAGTAAAATTTAGGTACCTAAAATCTATCAAACGTTAGAAACAAATTAATAAGATGAAACATTGAATTTTGGCCTTTCAATTAACGAAGTTCAATCGCTCGACATGTAACACGTAGTTTCAATTATATCAGCAAATCATTCACCCATCGAAATTGAGAGATCTCATTTCAATAGCCGTCAATATTACGTTTTAGCATTGAAAACTAATGGGATATACATAGAAACTTAGGATTAGATACCAGAGGGCCGATTCTAGTATTACAAACTCAAATTCAAAAGAGACTTTATTTAATTAGCCTTTAATATAAGTACTTATGAACTGTCACTTCACAAGTCCGTTATGTCTACCAATTAGATTCTACCGAGAATAGCCATCAATAAAGTTTTTCACTATTTTGTTGAATACTAGTACGAACTACGAGTATGATCAGATACCCTGCGATAATGCATAAATCAATTCCACTTTGCTTCATCTACATACTATATAATATCCTAAAGATATTGACTTGTTAATAATTGTTTTAGACAATTTTGGTATTCTACTATTTAAGTTTATATGTAACATTAATAATTTTTTGTTAAAATAACAGGTATTTTAACTTCATAGTTGGAGGATTTTTTTTTTCTTTTAAATAAATTACTACTACTTCCTATATTTTTATAATTTAACGAATGTGATTGACGTGGTTTCTCGATTCTACGTGACATTTACGAAATTATGTGTTCTTTTGGCACAATTGAAACCATTAAACCGTTAAACCGAATTAATGAATGATTTTTTTTTAAGTTAATGTCTTGTTCATACAGTATACTTTTAACAGTAAATAATACCAGCTATCAAACGCAGTACTTTTTTTTATTTTTATTTAAGTGGTTTCTATCAAATATTAAAACACGCCTATTGTTTAACAAACCTGGATGCAAAAATACTTTATAAATTGTATTCAAATAAGGTAAGAATAACATATTTATTTTTCGCAGGTAACTTTAAATTTGTTGAACATAAAATATAATAAAAATAGAAGAAAAATATTTGATTGAAAAGACCCAAAGTACGAAATCAAGGTGGAATTTTTCAATTTGGTTTACATATCACGTCTACAAGATGTACTTTGCCTTGAGTTTCAATAATTTTTTGTTTTTTTGACATTTTTGTTATTTATTTCGTTCTTACGAATCGTGATTTGACGTATTTTTATTTTTTATCCTAGGTTTTAACCTTTTCCTGAACTAAAAACACGATAACATAAAGTAACCTTCTATAACATTTGAAAATAGTTGTCATATATATTTGTAAAGCGTTTCTTTTACAACACTATCACCAACAGTACATTTTCAAAAATCTTACGAATTGAATCTTACGGTCTTGTCAATTCTGACACGAAGCCCTAAACTCTCTATGCGGCTGATCACGAGGTCGAGTCCGACCTCGGCCAGCCGCGCCGCCTCCTTGTAATTTCGTCCCCGGGAATAAACGAGGGTGTCATCCGCATAGCAGATAACACCCATCCCGGGGAGAAGACGGCCTCGCAGGACCCAGTAGTACCCGATGTCCCACAGGATCGGATCCAGAACTGATCCCTGCGGGACACCGCAGCCGACTCGCCGCCACTCCACGGACCCCGACCGGTTCTCGAGGCCTACGCTCCGATCAGAGAGGTACGCCTCCAACAGCCTCCTTAGATACGGGGGCACTCCGAAGTATTTTAGTGCCTCCCGTATCACCACGTGCGGGAGACTGTTGAAGGCGTTCGCGATGTCTAACGACACCGCGACCACCACCTCCCTCCCATGTTCCGCCTCACCCGTCACCGCCCGTAGGCGTTTGAGGGCGTCGTCAGTCGACCGGCGTGCTTGAAACCCGAACTGGAATTCCGACAGTCCAGGTCCCGAGCCCTCCTCCAGGTACTGAACGAGCCGGGAGGCCATTATCTTCTCCAAGGCCTTCCCAGCTTCGTTCAGCAGCACCACCGGTCGCACTGCCGAAGCCGAGTCGTGTGTCGACCCCTACCTTGACTGTTGACTGAAAAAAAAATTGTAACAAATAAAACTTTGGTATCGAATGTAGCCCAGTAACATTCCAAAATGTTTCTCAACAAAAATATTCCTACGCAAAGTTCCTTTTTTACTGAGATAAATCTAAGATACTAGCTAGTGTCATCAGTTTGTTAACAATCTATCGAATGGAATTCGAGGAATCTAAGTAAATACAGAAATTCACGTGTTAAATTATAGGATAGAAGAACCCACTAATTAAATAATACTAGCAAAATATTTAAAATTCAAATTTCGTTTTAAATATAAATTGAGATAAACAACTTTGATCCAAGTACAACGTAGAAATTAATATAATCGGAAAAAGTCGTTTTACGACCGCAGAAAGCTTAACAAAACCAAACTTTTAGGTGCTTATTTTAAACTAAAACAATGTCACATGACTTAATAACACCCGGGAGAAACCGAGGTGGGTTGTTATTTAAGATAAACAGGCCTAACTTTCACCAAGTTTATGTCATCAGCATAATGTTTATAAATATTGTGTTTAAATAATTTTGTGATAAAACATAATAATCCAATTTGTTGTATTTATTTATTTCTTTCTTTAAAACCATTAATATTAGGCGCTATCAGTCCGAGTCGGAATTGTTGTTACCACAGCAACACCTCAGTACTTCACTTATGCCAACCGCTCCAACGCCGCGACCGTGTCAACTACTAGTTGACAAGAGTTTACAAACTAACCGCAATAATCGCAAGCGCCCGTGTCCTTGTAATGTTCGCTATGGCTATATTGCTCATGTCAACTTTTTTTCGACACGAGCATTAGTACGCGAAGTACACCTGTCAACTACAGGTTGATTAACGTATATTACTTTATCACCGGTGGAAAATTACGTAACAAAACGTGAGAAGTGAAAACGTGAAAAGTTACAAGTCCGATTGCGATTTTTTTTAGTTTAAACAAAATATTATGCTAGGAATAAAAAGTGGAATAGTAACCATAAAGTTCGGTCCATATTACCGACTCGAAGATAATAGAAGAGCGATTTCTTTTTCACATTCATCGCTATTGTTCAGAAATGTGAGTGAGCTTGGTTAATGTCTATGGCCTCGATTATGAAAGTGTACTCTTGAAGCCAGAACCGTAGTCAGGTCTAGAGCATTCCCTTCTAAACAATGTGTGCAGACTTGATACTGAACGATAAATAATAAATTGTAATTCGCTAGTTCGCAATATCTAGATTGGCTGCTCGAGAATTGAGTGTTCTTTGGCTAGTAAAGATTCAAAATATTAAAAAAAAAATATTTTTTTCAGACTATTTAAATACGATAATTATTTGTTGAGATCTTCAAGTCGTAAAAAGGGACGAATACTAAACGTAAACCACACGAAACGATGAAACCCCGCGGAACGTCTAGAAAACAATATATTTCATATATTGTCCCCATAGTTCCATAATAAGCCATATTATTCCGTCCAGCTCTGTCCTAGATTCCTAATTGCTCCCTTTCGTAGCACCTTAATGACTTCCCCAATTTTCGACGGTACCTATTCTGTTTTAAAACGTCTCTGCCCAGTTTCGTGCTTTGTTCTCTCATATTTCATATCACTCTAAGCGAATAATAATTAGTAATAAAATACAATGCAGTATCTTCTGATATAAGCTAAGGCTGAATCTAGTTAAGACAGTTTATGAAATAAAGCTAGAGAGAAATGATATTACTCAGGGGATAGAACACTTCAATCGAAAACCTCAAATTTAAATCAGAGGTAGCACTGCTGAATTTTTAGATTGCTAAATTATTATTTAAAATTCATCTCGGACTCGGCGATTAAACGTATATGTATACTTGAGTAAAAATTATAAGTTTTATAATTCTCAAAAAGTATAGCAGTGTGACGAATTATACTAATCTTGTTAATCATATTTTATTTTTATATAATTATAATAAAATGTCAGACAGAACACATCCTAAGTTTTAAACCAAAAATTGTTCCCAAGCTGTTAAACATTTTATTGAGAAATCATGCCCCTAGAAATTTCATTAATTGAACATGTAAATGAAGATATACCAACATATATGTTGAAGTAGGTATGATTATATCATAGTATCTCGGTAAGGATTCACTATCAGTGCGTCTAAACTGCTAACTTCGATTTCATAGATACCATCATAAATAGCAATTAACAAATACCTTTTAAACTGATGGTCAGGCGTATCACGTAACATCAAAGCGTAAACCGCTATAATTAATGAATAAGCACTTTCAGATATACTTGCAAAGCCTGTTAGACGATCGAGGACCTTTAAAAGGGAATTTCAACAACGTGAAATTAAAGCAAAATTTTGACGAGATTATCTAAAATTTAATTTGGAATCTTATCAGTTTCGTAGTATTGATTTTACTATTTTTTTATTTTTTTTATTTATAACGTCGTCAAATAATTCAGTGTTTATAATATTTATTTATATAACATATAAAATACTTAATTATGTAAAGATATAATTCTGTAGCCTTAGCGTAATCACATCACATTTTGTTTCGAAAAATAAATAATTTCCAAGACGTCATGCAAACTATCATAAAAGCTAAAGAGCTCAAGTAATAATCCTATTGTATAATACGAGTACACCAATCAGAACGTCTACGAGTAGATACTCATCGTAAGCATATCTCATCTTACCGAAATCACGAGTAGTCACACGCAGACACACTCGTGTGACATTTATATAGATACTGTACCTCTACTTTTGTTTGTAACTGTCATTATGATGTTCTTTTAATATATTACTTCTTGATAATGTAACGTCCAAATGATGGAATAATTATTAAAACCAGTTCATTAGCTCTATATAATTTGCCCATTATAAACAAACGGGTCTTTCCTATTTATAATATTAGCATAGTCTTAAAAGAGATGCCGTATTTGAAGATGATGTGTATTCTGAAACGCAACTCAAGAGTTTAATCTTTCAGACTTATTGCTAAAGCTAACGACCATTCTGTTGTAGTGGTGCATTTAGTCGCCTCAACGCCTGCGGTCGTGGGCTCGATTCCCGCTCGGGGCAGATAGTTGTATTAGTATAAATATTTGTTTCCGGTCTGGGTATATGTTCTTGTGGGTCTCCCCACCGTGACTCGCAGAGCACGTAAAGCCGTCGGTCCCAGATGTTATCATAAATACCTGATAGCGATCGTTACTCATGATAGAGAAAATTATCTGCCAACCCGCAGTGGAGCAGCGTCGATTATGCTCCAATCCTTCTCCTACATGGAGAAAAGACCTTTGCCCAGTTGTGGGACGTTTACAGGCTGATTCTACCTCTAAAATCTGTCCAATTTTCTATCGGTGATGCTAACTTTCATGTATTAATTGTCGAGTATAATTGATTATCTAATAATATAATTAATGCCATATAATAATACAATTAATGATATCGCAATCAAAATAATATAATTAACCTATTTGGCAAAAGATTGCGTCGTCATACATTACATAAACAGTACTGAACACACTCTCCAAATAAGAATATACTCCTGTAAAAAACGATAAGCATGTCGGTAAGTATACGTAATATACGAAACAAAAATTACCAATTGATAACTCCTAAAAAACAGAAATGAAAAGTACTTGAAAAGCAAAGTCATCGCGTGCCATCCAAATGCATTTGAATTAAGAACCTCCTCCATTTAAAAGTCAGTTTGAAAATAAAATTCATAGATGTCACAGGGTTTAAATGTTGAAAAGATAAGTTTAATGAGTCGCTATCACGTTGTTAGGATAAGACTTAAAATGCATTACAAGTCATTAGTGTAGGACGCAAATTCTCGTTAAGGTTCCGTTCTCCAGTATAAAATATCATTATGAGAATATGTCGTTGCCAGCTCTTAATATACTTAATCTACACCTTATTGTTGGTATTTAAGCGCAAATTAAGTGAAATATTTTCACACCATTTTGGCTGTTATTATTTTGTTTCTATATATACATATTTGTTTATGCTTTACTAACTGCACTCGCAACTTTGTTACTTGTTATATTTACCAGATATTATTAAAAATATCTTCTATCTAATTAAATCTAATTATTCCTTACTGTATCAGCCTGTAAACCACCCACTGCTGAGCGAAGGCCTCCTCTCCATATAGAAGAAGGGTTGGAGCTTAAGCCTGCTCCCTTACGGGTTGGTGGATAATTTCCCTACCATGGGTAACGATCGTTATCAGGTGTCTATGATAATTTGGCGTTGAGAGGTGGGAGACTGCCATTGAAAAGGAAGGATCCTTCGACCAGACGGATGTGTCTGGTGGGCTACGCGCCACTTAACGTTTGTTGTCGGGTTCTTGTATATATATTCAATCGCTTTTGAAAACTTCGATAGCGCGATGTAGTATACGTCTGTTTCTTCTAGTTCGTATTTGGCGAGATGGATGTCGCTACAATAACAACCAGGATCGACGGCTTTCTTGCTCTCCAAGGCACGGTGGGGAGACCCACAAAGACATACACTCAGACTGGAAACAAATATTTGTACAAATACAAATATCTGTCCCGAGCGGGAATCGAACCCGCGGCCGCCAGCGCGGTCGTCAACTGCTCTTTATTATATTATAATCGAGTATTACGATTCAAATTTCATCCCTTCTCATGAAGGGATGAATCTTAAATGTCGGAATAAAAATTATCCAGTGTCCCAGCTCGTCATATGAACTTAAATGGTGTCCAGTTTCATTCAATTATATTCAGTAGATTAAGCATCAGACAGCAGAAAAACATTCAGAGAAAAATGAAAAATAATATATTATCAAACTCATAAATTTTACATATCTTTTTCGAATATAAAACACATAAATACATTAAAAGTACACAAAAAAAATCTTGAACATTGTGTTATAAATCAAAACAATAACGTTTCAAGTCATATTTTTAATCTCGAGTCAGTAAAGAAACTGTAATATCGCTCAGTCATGCCATAGTTGCATATAATAGCTTTATTATCATAACGAGCTAACTCGACTTGCGTGTACTTCTGACAAAATTTTTTTTGTTGACTACCCTCTAATTTTTATATTTACGTGCTAGTAAAAAACTATTTATATGGGATATACATACATATTTTTAAATATAAATTGAAGTATGTTATTTTGAAGAGTACCTCATATTATTATTTTCGCACGATTTTTGCCCACCAGTGGAAAATTTACCGCGTAGTACAGTACTTTATAAGCGTAGTACAGCTATCACGTGATTAAAGCCTATAAAATATTTTTTTTAAATTTTCATGAAATTGTTTGAACGACTTTATGAAACAGCTTCAATTTCATATGCATCAAATAACTTTGGATGAAGTTATATACAGTCTACTTTACCTTAGCTTTATTCAGGGTTGTTAACAATAACAAATATTTGTAATTTAAAGCAATAATCTTTTTATTATCTACAAATAAACAATATGTTACAATACTTGAAGAACAAGTGGAAAAAATAAAAACAACTTTCAAGATAAAAAACAAAAATAAACCTTATACCTAATGCTTAGGCCTTAGAGTAACCCTAATTTTGCATCTTGATTATATATTTTCTTGTATTTTATTCATACTGCTCAGGCTTATAATATGAGATATAATTTATTTCATACTTTGTCTTGATGTTATATAAAATGACCGTCTGTTCAGTTCAATGTGAAAATATTTTGAATACTGTTTTCTTTAGACCAAAAAAGTTTTAAAGAGTGATCATGATCGTTTAAAGAATATTCACAATTCTTTGCAAGGCCAGAACTAATCTTGCATAGGACAAGTAACACACGGGTATAATTTATACTGACCTACACGAATAGTCTTTTTTGATAATACGAGTATAAAGTGCGTACTTGTGCACTATTTAAATTTTTTGTATACTTTGCATTTCAGTGTAAAATCTTCTAGCGAATGTATTTTTTTTAGAATTGGCGATCTTTTTTAAAGAATTAGAAAAAATAAAATAGTAAATATATTATATAAAGTCTGACAATAGTCGAAAAATCAATTTTCTTTTATTTTTCATATTATAATGAAATGATTATTGGGTCATCATCTTATATATTATATCTAATTTTATCAATAGTTCTACTCTCACAGATCTAAAAAGTTTTAATTTTTTGTGAAGAATTGGTACAGTTAAAGCATTAATTTAAAGTTAAAATATTTAAAATAAATATGTCGAAATTAATCAAATATCGATTTCAAATTTTCACTTAGGGATTACTATACGTAAAAAAATTCAAATTTAGAAATCGATATAAAAATTAAAAATTTCAATTTTTTAACTATAAGAAACAACATTTTGTAGTTTTTTTTTTTTTATCTTAAATCTATACATATAATAAATCTGTTAACGAGTACGTTTTATAATACACTATATATAATCAAGAATAAATTTTACCAGCGTTTTTTTTTTTCAATCAGCGCTATCTATTGTAACATTTTTTTCTTAAACGCGTATCACGTAAAAAGTACAAAACCAATGTAAATAACTTTTATACTTAAAAATTATACATAACTCACAGTAACATTTAGTTTTTGTTTCATTGTAATTAAATTTAAAAATAAATATTTAAGAAAATAGAAATGGGTACCTATTTTTTTATAAGCTTGTATCTTTAATTTTATTCTTTGTTTTGGTGTGCAATAAAGTATATTATTATTATTATTATTACCTTATGCAACGCCATCTATTAACAGCTGGTCTAACGAATCCTAACAAGATAGCGCAGTATATAAAATATAATTTTTTGAATCGCGCTGTCCAAAACTTCGGCCGAAAGAATGACCCTCGCCCATATTTAAAAAAACGGTTTTTTTTTGCATTTAATACCTTAATATACTAAGGTCTTGGTTGTTTGTTTGTTGTTAAAATATTTGGTCGTTATTTGTTTGTTGATTGTACAAAGTTGGATGGTTATAGCTATTTAAGTTGTAATCTTAATATATACAAGCGAAAGGTCACTCACTCACTCACTCATCACGATATCTCTAGAATTTTAAGACCTAGAGACTTGAAATTTGACATAAATATTCCTTTTGGCGAGTAAAGATCAGCTAAGAACGAATTTTATGAAATTCTACCCCTAAGACGGTGAAAAAGGGGGGCAAAGTTTGTATGGGATAACGTGATTCCTTGGTCCAATCTACTTCAAATTTTGCATAAATATTCTTTAACAGAATTGATTGGAGACGTGTTTCGTATTTCCACGTCTACTAGAGATATAAACGACCAGAGTATAAACGAAATTCACGACCTAATTTTTTTTCTTTTTTTTTGGTGATGGTGACTTGACGTAAAATGCCTCCCGTATAAAATTCAAATTGTACAGGTCTTAAAGCCTGCTGACCGTGCTCAGAGATTACAGTTTGCTGACGAAATGCTCGAGAGGCTTAAAAGCTTCAATAACATGATTTTTTCAGATGAGGCACATTTTTATTTAAATAGATCACCATTTATACATCAGTAAACCGACAAAACTGCCGATACTGAAACGACTCTAATCCGAAGTTGTAACACCAAAAACCTTTACACTGACCCAAAGTGACGGTATGTGCAGCATTATCAGCGCACGGAATCATTGGCCTATACTTTCATGAAGATCGGAGAAACCGTGCAGTGACTGTCAGTAAAGAGCGATACGTTGCAATGTTGCTGGACTTTTTTGCTCCAGCTTTACAGGTCTTTTTAGGCTTCAACCAATGCCATGGTTTCAACAGGATGGAGCCACATATCACACATCCAATGACTCCAAAGCAACAGTTCGTGAAATTTTTGGACAAAAATTCATATCCAGAAGAGTTGACGTTAACAGGCCACGCCGTAGTCCAGACTTAACACCAATGGACTTTTTCCTTTGGCAAAAGCAAAGTCTTCACCAGCAACCCAGCGTCTATTGAACAATTACAATAAAAAATACGCAATGAAATGTAAAATGTTTCACCAAACACTTTTCGAGAGGTAATTTTAGACCCAAATTACATGTGTGTCAGAATAAGCAAGGTTCACATTTAAATGATGTAATAATATTCAAAAAAAACCTTAATTTACTTTAAGAATAAATAAAGAGTTTTTGGTTCATTTTAATTTTTATATCCCCATCAAATGTTAACAAATTTTTGTTCCATCCTGTATTATTAAACCGCAATTATTATTGATTGTTCTATGCAAATTGCAAATTATAACGTGTGTTTTAAAACTTTGGCTGTTGAATTGGGCTGTTGAAGTTTAATATCAACAAACTAAAATAAACAAATGTACTTTACATAAATAATATTTTCATAGCTAGGTGTGCTTTTTTTTACCATTGAGTATTTAGTTTGTGTGCTGATTTAAAATTTACTTCAAACGATACCACAGTATCATGCACTTTATACTTCAGAAGAACTCACAAATTGGACAAACTTTTCGTTGAACGTCGTCGTGTCTGGTTTAGCCGTTCTTAGACTTTTATAACTTGCGGTATTTTTTACGACAAAAGTTTGACCTAAATTCTTTTATTTTACATGTTTAAACGAAACACATGACATCCTTAAAGATTTAAGTTAAAATTTTGAACAATAACTGCATGTCGCAAATAACGAATATTAAAAAAAAAAACAAAATAGAAAAAGAGCTATGTATATAAGAAAAACCATGTTTTTTGTCATAGCAAAAACAAATGACTACAAATATTTTAAATAACTGTTTAAAAATGCATGAATGTAATTTTATCGATGCAGTTATTTCTAATTAATGGATACTAAAAATAAATATGCAAGCAATGTAAAAATAATTTCACGAATGGGTATAAAATAGTCAATGATTATTCACAACTACTTCGAAAAATGACTTGCCGTTTGATAGTTGTTATACTTTTAATTGTGCCATTTATTCATTGCCACAAGTTAATTACTATACTATCAGATTTCACAAATGATAAAGATGTGAAATTCTTTAAAACCACGCTTCCTTGGATCGTGGAAAACGTGGGATCTGACATCAGTTTAAAATTTCATTTCAAGGACAGTGGGACTATTTCAGGTCCAAGACAGTGTAATCTCTTACAGTTGACAAAAAATACATATCTTCAAGCTGATTATTTAAGTTGTCTAGCAAAAAGTAATACACAAGAAGAATGCGTTAAAGATCTTCCAATTAAGAGCTACCAATTTAAAAGATGCTTAAGAACGAACGTCAAAAATTTTGTTAAAAATGCTGAACGAGAATTCAGAAAAATCAAGATTGACGCCACACCAATTATTATTCTGCCGAGAAGAAGAGTATTGACAGATACGCTACCACAAAATATTTTGCAAAGTATTTGTTCGCTTTATCCTATAATCTCTAGGCAACCTATTGGTTGTATATTGACGTCTCCTTTTCCTGATGAAAAGGAAAAGCCAGATGAAAATATAGAAACAGATGACTCTGTTAAAGAGACTACTGTTTCGCCAGAGAAAAAACAAACAACACAACAAGAAGAGAATTCTGAAGGCGATACAGAACCTAAAGAAGAGAAACACCCCAAAGAAAATTCTACTCCTAAGAGCGAAACAAATCTAGAAGAAAAAAAACAGCCTGGTGACAATTCTACATCAGAGAACGAAACAAATCCAGAAGAAGAAACACAGCCTAATGACAATACTGCGCCGCCTGAAGTCGAAACAAAACCAAAAGAATTAAATACGACCTAATAAAAATTATGCGCCTGGGAGCGGAATAAAATCAGAAAAAGAGAAACAGCAAAATCGAAATAATTTAAAAATAACAATAACTTGAAAAAATGTAATTATATTGAAATATGAATAAAATGTTGTAGCAGCTATACTCTCTAACTTACATCTTTATGTCATATTCTTCAACGATAATTACATTATTTTACAATACAATACAATGCAGTACCAGTATTTTTTATTGCATGCCAAAAACTCTTACAAATGCAGTGTAAAAATTTTGACAAGAGTGATTTACAAGAGACGCCTTATATATAAATCAATAATCTCTTTCTGGTAATCTTAAGTAGAGAAACTAAACAAAAATAATATATAGTACGGTAGGTGTGTTACGTGTATGTAACATACGTATATACATACATACATAGGTATGAACCTACACATACTTAAGCATATAATGAAACAAAGCTATAGAGTAAGATAATATTCCAAAATACTTAGTAGATACGTCTCGCTTCGAGAGGTTATTTAATTCCATAAACGAACGGATTGGCTGATAAGAGATTTCTTATAAAATTATGTCGAATGGGGAATAAAAAAATTGGCGAAATCGAAGATCGGTAGTAAAAGTGATTGTGCTAGCATATTTTGGTAGGTATGGATGGAAAATTACGCAATGTTCGAAGAGGAGTAACTACAAACTTTTTTTTTACTTACCTCACTTAACTGTGGAACTGGATCCCAAGAAAGATGTTGATTACAGATAATTCCTAAGTTCTTAGCTTTAACAGTACATGGATATGTCAACGAAAGACTAACAAAATAATCAATTTTAGAGCAAAGTACAAAATACGAAAATTTGATGATAGACTTTTAAGTTAAGATACGTAACTACATTTCAGTAACTAAATTAAGGTATGTAACTATATTAAATACAAAAAAAAACAAATATTCATTCACTTAAATTAATCTTGGGCTTATAGCCACATATGAGTAGCTTGCTATAAAATGGTTTCCTATAAGTATACAAAATAATAAACAGCTATAAAATAATATTAAATTAGATAACATTTTACGCTCTTTAAATCTTATTAAACACTTTTGTATAAGCCTGTAAACAACCGACCACAATATAAACACATACTATAATAAAATATTATTTGGATTCATAAATGCGTACATAATTAATAAAATGTAAATGTTCCTGCTACAAAAATATATATTAATTAATTATACATTTCATTTTCACCAATATTCACAAATATCACACTCCGCAAATAGGTACTCATCCACCCATAACTAAAAATGCCAAATACAACATTCAGTATAATATCACATAACATTAATAACATATTATGTAATATGACAAGCATAAAATAATAAAATTAAGTGTGTAATGTTCACCGTTCTGGTGTAGTGGTGCGAGTAGTCACCTCAATGCCGTGCGCCGGCGGTCGCGGGTTCGATTCCCGCTCGGGACAGATATGTATTTGTACAAATATATGTTTCTGGTCTGGGTGTATTTCCTTATGGGCCTCCGCACCGTGTCTCGGAGAGCACATAAAGCCGTCGGTCCCGGTTGTTATCATAGAAACCTGATAATGATCTTTGCTCACGTTAGGGAAATTATCCACTAACCCGCAATGGAGCAGCGTGGTGGATTAAGCTCTAACCCTTCTTCTATATGGAGAAGAGGCCTTCGCTCAGCAATGGGTTGTTTACAGGCTGATACAGTACAGTACAGTACAGTATGTAATACTTATTGGAGGAGAAAAAAATACAAAATATTATAATGCTCTATTTCTAACTTGGCTTGATTGTAATTCTTTTAAATACGTTACGAGGTCATACTTTCAAATGAATGCGCGTCTCATTACTCGTGAAGCTCTGAGTGCATGTTCGTGGTTCACTTAAAACGTTTTTGGCAGCCCTTATTTTCGCTCTTAATGTTTTCTATTTCATTCAAATTTAAGCCGTAAAGCTATTAAATGAGTTATGCCACGTCTGAAGTGGCACAAAACATCTATCAATCGTAATAAATAGTAGAGAAGAACTTCTATTTCTTTTAATCTCCAAATTGAAATGCCTAAAACGAAGTGTCTGTTTATGTGACATATGCATGTATATATAGATTGTGAATGGTAAGATGTCATATATAATGTAATACCTCAAGCAATGTTATAATACATATTATGTAATACATTGCTTGAGGTATTACATTATATATATGACATTTTACCATTCACAATATGTATATATATGTCACATAAATACAATGATATGAATCAAATAAGAAGTTGAATGAACAAAAACATTAATAAAATCTTTTTCTCAATCACAACCAACTAAAACAAGCCATGTGTAAATAATACGCTAATAAATACTGAATAATATTACGAGTATATCGGTTGAACGCCAAATCTGTAACTGTCACATCTTCGCCAGTCTAACTTTGCTTTGACTACAGCCTGCCCACATGTGATTTTTTTCTAAATAACTATTAATGTAATATTACGAATTATCTTGGCCTGTCAAAGAGAATAATTAATGCTTAATTGCTAACACTTTTCATACTACAAATACTACAAGGCTGTACATCATCTATATAAAATAATATACGTATATGAACTAATATAAGAAATTCTGTCAAAAAGATATGCATATATCGATATGCATATCTTTTTCATGATACTTTGATAACCTCTTAAAATCTCACCTCAGCTCTCTAGAGGTTGTGCAATATTACAATATTATAAATAATTACCTACATAATGTTAACTCAAAGTTATTAAATGAAAAAAATAACGACATAGTTATTTTTACTATGCTTGAAAATCTTTATCGCCTGGGATACAAAGAATCGTAAATGCTGACCTAGATACAACTTATCGTCTTAATTTTATGTATAATTATATATTTAAAAATCATATTTGACTTTAATATTAAATAAAGGTTAGGTTTAACTTTCGAATACAATTACTCTATTAACTTTATTATATAAATCAATAATCGTAAACCCAATGGAATTTAACATTAATGCTTGAATAATTGTAAATATTTAATTAAATTTGAATGCTTTACAATAAAATTATAAAGCATTCTTTTTTATTTCTTTAAATAAATAAATTCCCGAAAAACGTATTTATATTCTAACATGCAACCTACTTAATGCGACTACATTCAACTTCTTAACGATTTGAACAACTGAATGTAAGTTGTTAGCGTATGCGTTCATTTAAACTTTTACTTTAAACAGCGCCACAGTATCGTACGCTTAAAACTTTACAAAATCAGATGAACTTTTCGTTGAAGGCAAAACATTTAAATTTAAGACGACGGTTGCTTTTACCGTCTCTTTTTTTTTTTAAAGTTTGATACAGAGTTATATTTTTTACACATTAAAACGAACAATGAAATTTTTGTTAAATATTTTATGAACTTAACAATAAATTATTTGTAATGTATAAAAATTAAATGATCAGTGCATACACATAAAAAAAGAAAAAAAAAACGATAAACGACAGTAGTAAACATGGTTTTGTTTTTGGTAAGACTGTGGATTAGATTAGATTAGATTAAAAAACGTCTTTTCGTTCGTAATATCTCAGTGCCTAAAGTCAAAACTCTTCGACCAATGTATGTTATCAGTTATGAAATACGTGTCTGAGACGTGGTCTCCGACTATGGGCCTTTTAAACAACCTCCAAGTTGCACAGCGAGCAGTGAGGTATTTCATGCTTGGTATTTCTCCGAGAGATCAAATTAGAAATGATGAGATCCGCAGACCAACAAAGATTTCCGACATAGTCTAGCTTTGCAAGCTGAAGTAACAATGGGTAGGACACAGCTCGTGAAACTGACGGACTGTATACAATTATACATGTATGACGTACTCCTATGTATAATTGTATACGCGCCGATTACATATTATATTAATTATACTTCCTGTCTACTTTCGTAAACAAATTTGAACCTACCCCTGTATTAAGACAAATATAATAAAGATGAAAGGTTTGTTTAATTGTTTAAAAGTCAATTCGTATTTTTCACCGACTTCAAAAATAAGGAGGAGGTTCTCAATTCGTCTGTATTTTTTAATGTGTTGTTTATTATCTCATAGCTTTTTACTAGGTATACCGATTTTAATGATTCTTCTTATACTCGATAGATGATGCTTGTCATGTGGTCCTATTTAAATTTGAGTGAGATCTGACGAGTAGTTTAATGAGTTATCTCTAATAATTCATATTTAATTGACTTCGACTACGTTGATTATGTTCTCATTTTATTACTTGCCGATGTAAAATTAAGAAAAAACTGTATAGGATGGTTCGGAAGAGTAGTTTGGTGGTGTTATGATAAAGATCTTCGCATACACGCTACGGAACTATTTAATAAATTACAGCAAATCTTCCGTGGTTGCTGCGACCACTGTTGAAGTCGGTTTTTTAAAACTTTAATTATTTTGTATGTTTGCTGACAAAGATTTATAGCCTATGAGTCATCATGATGTGACTCTTAGGGCGTTACAGTAACCAGACAGGTGAATCTTCAGTACTACATAAAAAAACTTGATTCTACTAAATGTGAATACATTTATTTTTCAAGTAGTTTAAAAGAAATTGTATTAACATATCGCTCCTTAAATACAAAAGCACCACAAGTCAAAAAAAGCAAATTATACAGGAGCGGCATTTGAAAAAATAATTTCGATTATTTTATGATTTTTGTATGAACTATTTGTATTACGTACATTTCTTCGGTATCAAAAGATGCGTAATTAAATAACCTATTTTTCAATAAAGCAATCTGAACCAAACCTCGAATGGACTTTCGAAAAAATGCAAATAAGTTAGTTTTGTATATAGACTTCGACTTCGAGAACATTAAAATTTTAAAAATTAAACCACCATAATTAGGTAAATTCGAGTTTTATTTTCAGTTGCCAACCTCAAAAAACTTCAATTTAAGAAAAAAAACGGCACATACTAACTTACTACATAGTAAACTTGCTAAGGTAAAACAGTTAAATCTTTTCATGGGATCATAAATTAAGTCTAAATTAATATTGACTTTATTAGTAGGGAAGAGTAACTTTAAGTTAAAAATAAAACAAACCTTTTCAGCTATAAAAACGAAGATACATAAAACTCTTGCATAGAATTAACAAAACAAACATAAGAATTATTGTAAAAATAAATACACTACCTAGGTATTGAGCTGGCTCCCTTAAAGGTAACAGCTTTCAGTTACAACAATATAGGTACTTATAATTATTCTCACATTGAGCTAACGTTCACTGAAACCTTTTTGAACAAGCGATTAAATAAATTATAACTAAAAAATAACTATACTTTAATAATTAAAAATTTTAAGCTATAATCGCGATCAAATGAGACTTAAAGAGTAAATTTAAAAATAAATTTGATGTTTCTAAATGTGCGGAACTATTATTAGCTTTCTATTTCTATGTAAATTATGTATTTGTGAAAATGTTTTAGCTGTTGTTTTTTCTCAAAATTAAATAAATAAATAAATACTTTGTATTGTTTTATCATAGTTAAAACGAAACTAGACTAATTTATAGGTTACTGGACTTCAACCTTAGGACTTAAATGTTACGATAGAACTTACGATTACGAAGATACTCAATGTTTATTGTGTTTATGTACATAAACATAATAAACATTCAGCATCTTCTTTGAAAAGCTGTATTAGCTTACTTATATAGATAGAGATGTATGGTCTATGGAATGCAGTTCAATAATGAACAGTACCTTATGTATACCAGTAGCTGTCTAAATACTCCTAAATATTTTATCAATTAAACGAATTTTGCTATCTATAATGAATTGTATCTAAATAGTGTCTCGCAGTTAAATAAATGTTTTGTCACTGAGTTACGATAAGATCATTACTCCTTTGCTATTATGTATTTAAATGAAGCATTAAAGCTAAGTTAATCAACTTGGTCCATAACAGTGCGTTTGAAAAACAGAGGTAACTTTAACTTCAAATAGTATTAGCAGTTATAGTCTTATAAAATAAGGCACTCAAGGAGTAAGACACCTTCAAAATTAATTATTTCCCGATTATATTCATTCTGCGTGAATAGGAAAGGTTAAAAGTAATAATTTAAAATTGTATAAAAAGCGGGGTATGTAACAATTAATTCATTATTCGGACACCCACCACCTCAGTCCCCCGAGACCATGAACGCTGTAAAGGGTCCGAAACGTAGGTATATAATTTAAAAATCTTTAAACTGTAAAGTTTTTTAAACAAATAAACGCAATAAAATCCGGTCTATACTTTTAATTAAATGAGTAAAATTCACGTAAATATAAGAGAACAGTATATCAAGACTAGGAGACTGCTCGCCGACGCTAGATGGGTGCTCGTTAACGCTAGGTGGCTGATCATCAACTCTGGGTGATGGTGAATTAATATTAAGTAACTCCTGCTTATCCACGGCTGATTGTGGAAAGTCTTGAATGCTAGGTGTTGTGCCAACTGTGCTTGTGGTTGTTGCTTTTCATCGGAATCTGACTGGGCTTTGCGGTTTTCAGAAAATCGATCTTCATACATAGAATCTTTGACACTATAATCGGAAGAGAAATATTTTAGGTTATGTATAGAACTGGAGCTACTTAAAGAACTAGAACTAGAACTGCTCGAAGAGCTAGAATTCATCAAAGGAAGAGTCACAGTCTGAGTCTGTTTCTTGGATAACTACAGATGGTTTATTGGATATTCTGTGTTGTGGAGGCGTTGCTTTAATATCTTCGTTATCTTCACCGGAGTTCAGAATACCTAAAGAAAACTGACTGTCCGGTAGAGAGTTAACGTCATCAGCATCATATTAATGATAAATAATAGTAGTACCTACCTGTATCAACCAATTTACCTTCTCGTAAATAGGCGTTATAATTCTATACAATAATCTGTGGGTAAGTAAAATTTAATTGGTTTTAATAGCTCTTCTAAATTAATTTGTTCAACCCATAAGATTACTCCAAAAACTACAAAAACTTTTAGACATAATAACATTAAAACTAAAAATTGCTTTTTAATGTACAATAAAATATATTTAGAGATCACTTTCAAATACAAAGATACCATATTCCGAAATATGTTACTTTAGCATAAAGAAATAAGAAAATAATTCTAATAATTTTTTTGCAAAATTAACTTAATTCAAAATATGGTAGTATTGCATACAAAAATAAGAGAAAATACAAGATTAGTAAATGCAAAACTAGCCTATTTCGAAATATTCTACTATTGCACATAAAAATGATAAGATACTTACGTGTAAGTGATGTGCAATACGAATATATTTTTTAATGTGGCACTTTTGAATATATAATTTCACCCGTATTTTAGTAGTTCTTTGGAATGTGGTAGTTTTTCACAAAAAATGCATGTGCTCTTGCCGAATGACTGTTGACAAGTCAAAATGTGGTACTTTTGCGCGGAACTCAGTTGCAGAAAGGGTACAAAACAAAACTAACGTGTGTGCGTTTACGGGTGTTTTTAATCATAAAACGACGGCTGTTTTTGGAAAACATTAAAGTTTCATCGTTTAAGATGCATTTTATGCAAAAAAATCAATTTTGATATTTTTTGAAATGTGTGACTTTTGTATTTAAGGAGCGATATACAAATCAAGTAAACGTTATTACGAGTAAAACTTCAGTTTGACATAACATTAAACAAAGCCTATTTTATTCAAAGGCTTTATACACGGAACGACCTTGCCCATAAAACCCACCAAAAATGACGCATTTACATTGCGATTAAGTCCTTTGCTTATATCAATAAAATAATACATATACACACTGTGCATAATGACTAACGTGCAGTGTTATCTCTATTCTAAATAGTTATAACCGAAATATAACTTAGTTATTATGATTATATGTTAAAGTGTGAAAAATGTCACTTATGTCGCTATAGTCATTTTCGTCTAATTTCACAGTTTTATTTTTGTTTTGAACAACTTTTATTGATTTTTAGTTTGACTAATCATTAATACCAAATCCACGGTCTAAAGTAATGGATTCTAGAATCATTAGTTATTTAACATGAAAAACTCATTAACAAAGGGTTTGAAAAAATTCAATATCTATGGACGTATCTTACCAGGACAAGGTTTGTATTGAAATTCATTGTAACATTTTAGTCGTAAGAAGTTGTTATTAAGAACTTTGCTTAATATAAATAACATTAAAACTATGTATAAATTTTAAAGTAAGATTTTTATCATATACTAGCGGCCTGCCCCGGCTTCGCACGGGTATTTAACTAAAATTTTAAAAATTATAAATTTATATTTTTTATCACCTACATACGCACTCTATCGTATAATGGTAGAATATCGTTTTTTATTTTATTACATTTAACATAATAGTACCTATATTAATTGAAAATGATGTTTATCTAAAATATTAAAACGATTTCTATTCCTATCCGACATATTTAGTAAACTTTTAAGTTTAACAAAATAATAACTCAAAAATAAGTTTTGTGAGTTTTTAAGATTCCTTAGACCAGATGGCGTTGGCGGCGTAGGTACCTATTTCTATTTTCTTAAATACTTATTTTTAAATGTAATTACAATGAAACAAAAACTAAATTATACTGTGAGTTATGTTTAATTTTTATGTATTAAAGTTATTTACATTGGTTTTGTACTTTTTACGTGATACGTGAACACAGAAAAAAACGATAAGAGATGGCGCTGATACAAAAAAAAACGCGCTATTTAAATTTATTCTTGATGATATATAGTGTATTAATAAAACGGAGGTTTTAACAGATTTATTATTTGAATAGATTACGTACGTTATTTAATTATAATTGTTTCGCTCATAATCAGTAAATTCTCTGGGATTTTAGATAGACAATCATACATTTTTATACGTAAAAACACCATACACTATATTTTATATGTATGTACGGTGGCTAATGAAAAATAGCTCTATTTCAACCTGCTCTTGTTCTCTACTACTGATTAATTTGTGGAATTCAAGACGGATCCCCTTATTTGTTTCAATACAATTTGTTTAAACCCTACAAAGTTACGCGTACACTACACAGTAAATATGCAAAATACTCGTTCATCTCTTGGCAATCAAAGTAAATCCTTTGGTCTTAAGGTTAATTCAAGTAAGTTGCAAACCATTGTTATCGGAAGTCCAAATATTGTTTCAATAATTGACTGGCGAGCAATATTCCTCTCATTTTACATGATAACGTTAGCCTAACTTACATTTCGATTCTTAAAATATTTTAAGGAAGTACATCATTCTGTTCTCTTATATTTACGCATTTTTTTTTTTCATTTAATTAAAAGTCTAAAAACGGATTTTATCGCGTTTATTTAAAGTTACGGCTTAACAATATTGAATTTAAATTATTTCCCGACATAGTACATCATATTAAGAAGACAAGCACAATAGCATTTGTAGCTGTATGATTGTTACAGCGCCTGCGTGCTTTTTTTCTTATCCCGACCAAAACTATATTATACATAATATTGCTTAGAGTTTAAGTGGGCAACCACTTCCGTCTTCACCGAAATCTACATATTCTCTCTCTTTTGCACTGTATATCATTAGTCTAACTAGCCTTACATATATGAAAGCAAAAATCAAATTTACTGGAGAACATAGCAAGGTATTGCACTCTTCTGAAAACCCCACGCTGAGATTACCTGTGCATAAAATCAACTTGTTTCAGCTTTCAACATGTTCCATCGTCATTAGAGTATAGGCTTACAGGCTTTGTAAGTGTCGTTTTACCATTAGATTTTGAGTTTGGTCAGAGTTTTCGGGGCCCACTTTTATGGCCGTACCTGTTAACAGTGTTCACCAACCTGTTTTGGATATCATCCACAGAAACGCAATCGTTAAGGCAATTAAAATGATAAAACACAGAAACGTCGCTTATTTTTAAAGTTGATTGGAATAAAGTTAGTCATAACGACGTGAACAGTACTTTGTCACGAATACAATCCTGGCTTAAAATAAAGAACCTGGTTTTAAACGGCAAGTAATTAAAAAAAAGTAATTAATCTTATTGTTAATGACACCAAATCTTTTTAAAGGTAAATTTGGATTGAAAACTTCTTGATTTTATAATATTATTAAATTACAGTTAATATTTTACATATTTAATAATAATTAATTACATACTGGGAAATATCAAATAAGTACTTACGCTAAAAAAATTTCCTATAAAAATCAAGATAATAAGTTTACTAATATTTTATTTATTTTTACGAATTTCTTCCAGTACACCTTTATATTAATCAATATCAGTCAAAGGTGCTTAACATAACTACGCATTAAATTAAAAATAAAATGAAATGATCAAGGTGTGATTTGGATGCAAATGTAGCTAAGTGTTCTTTAAAGTAACAAGAGCTTAAATTTACGAGTATCTAAAGTTTCAATATATAAAGACTTTTTGTTCAACACTCGCTGTTTCTTTATAAGGGAGCTTTGAATGTGCAAATAGTTTAAACTGGGGTGCTACGATCTTCGCATATTGACAGTTTATTTATTGTTTGTAATATAGTTAGTTATTTTGAGTAACTTCGGATACATGTTTGCTAAGTTAGCTCATCTTTTTTGGTGTACCCATACTATTGTTTTGTCTTACCATTAAAATTTTACGATTTTATTTTAAAAAAAAGCCAAAAATATGTTCAAGATTAAAAGTAGTTTAGGGTAACCTTAAATTGTATTTACCTTCAAAGAATAAATAGAAATTTATTTTTTTAGATCTTACCGTGAATGGGTAAAATTAAACGCGAATTTAGTTGAAATCACGATCTAGTTATTTAGGTTGAAATATAATATAAATTCATAGTGTCAAACAACTTTACTAATGTCAAAGTTAGAACTACAGTAAAAGTTGCTATCATATTGTCGGTTTACTATAGATGTACAATAAAAAGCTTAACCCTATGCTTTTTATTGGCTTTCTTCAATACTATTTATTTCTATCAATAAAACATAAAAAGGCATCAAAAATAAATTTCATTTTTCATTTTCATTCATTCACTTTGAAATTATATCAATAATATTCAAATCAGTCTAACTACAACTTAGATTTTTTTTTATATTTTAGATTTTATCATCCTCTAAACTAACTAAACTATTTGTACTACTATTGTACTACTAAACTAATTGTGTTATTTCCACCTTTATTTTAATTTAATACCTATATTATATTAGTCTTCAAGGTAAGGTCATTTTAAACAGCATTTTTGAAAAACTGAAACAGTGACTTCAGTGGAGTTGATTTTTTGCACGCACTCTGAAAATAATGACCCATCTTATTTTACCAATCTAAATAAAATGTCACAAAATTAATTTTTGGAATATCTTTTTATACTTTCCATTTATTTATATATTGGTTCTTTCTTCAGCGGGGTAATAACTTGTAGAACTTAAAATAATTGGTCGATAGATAATAATCGATCGAAAGAAAAAAACATCCATTTAGTGTTAAATGGATGTTTTTTTCTTTCTCTTTATTAGAATTATCGTAACATCTGAACCGAACTGAATCAAACTGTAAGCGTCCCAAAACTGGGTAAGAGTCACTTATCCATGTAGCAAAATGATTTATTTTATTTATTATATTTCGCTAACATAAGTAACGACCGTTATCAGGTGTCTGTAAAAACAACCGACACCGACGGCTTTACATGCTCTTCGAGGTGTGGTTGAAAGATACACAGGGATGTACACTCAGAACATAAATAAATATTTGCACAAATACAAATATCTGCTCTGATCAGCTATTAAGGCATTTATCATTAAGACGAGTACTCGCACCACTACACCAGAACGGTTTTTAATCTTTACATCTAATCTGTTCTAAATGATATCTTTGTTTTTCCCTACCAGGACATATCCTATTTTGCGACATTTCATTCATTCGATCAAATTTTTAACTCTTGTGCTTTTTTTATAATTTTGAAGCCAAAACCTACCTATCCTTTTAGCTGATTGTTTAACTTACCTTGATTTTCTTGTAGACTTTTTTGCTTGGTACAAATTCTCCACACTCTCATCTGATAAGTTTTAACCTACTATAACTGGTATTTACAACATATTTTAACATATTTAAAGAGTTCAAGGCTCTCTGATCTATTCTTTACAAACTGTGGAAGAAGTATTAATTATTTTTTATGACCATTGGGTGTGAGACGTTTATCTACCTCTAAAGTATAAACTGGAAGTTTAATTAATGCTATGCATGTGTCTTGAATTACTGGTTTTAAACTATTATTGTTATTATTATCAAGACTCGTGATATATTTTCTCTTTTATTCTTTAATATGATTTTTATTTATTAATTATTTAAATTTAAACAATTAAAGCCATTGATGAAATTCTAACCATTTGACCGTCAAAAACTTGACTCCAAGCAGGTTTAAGTAGCTCAGAAACATTTAGTGGCTGTAGTAAATAACTCACACAGTTAGGCACCAGACAGATGAATTCGACGTAGGTAATCATTAGCATATAGTTTCAAAGCGTTTTAACACGTCTTTTTTACAATAATTCAAGAATATCTCAATAAAGAATTTTCTTTTCAAATTTTATCGCTCGTCTACCTACCCGTCTTAAAGTATAAATTGGTTATAAAAGTATAATAATTTATATCGCTATTTATATTACGAGTTTTGTGTTTGAATAAACTGAGTTCTTAAATATTAAAACATTTTAGTAAAACTATTTGTTTTTTTCTTTAACGTTTTCGGAAGGTTTTAACCTAAATTAATAATAAAAAATAAATAGGTATATATGTACGAGTATATACTACATACTATGTATATATACATACTATATACATACTATATACTTCAAGGTTAAAAAAGTAAATAATAATAAATTTTAAAAGTTTCTATCTATCATAAATTAAAATAACAATACTTACTACGTACTTTTTAGATATTTCTTGTTTTTAATTATTTATTTAGTTTAAAATAACTACAGTTATGTTACAGTTAGCGCAAAGTCAAAGTCAAAAGTCAAAGTCAAAATATAATAGCATAAAATTATTACAATTATTTACTGAACGACATGAGTCTACCACCAGTTCGGAAATAAGAAGCCTCTGACCTGAGAAGAACTGGCGAAAGACAGTTAAGTAGTAAGTAAAGACAGACAATTTTTGTTTTTTAACGTAATGGTTTTTTTTTTTTTTTCAAAGTAAATTGAAAGTAAAATTAACAATAATTCTCTTTAAGTTGAAATAGCCTGGAGGCGATCACATCATTCCCAAGGCGTACTGTCTTCTAGAAAATCGTTACTGTAATAGATTATTCATACTTTTGACAGAAGTAAAAACGACAACTCGTTACACAAAAACTATGCAAGGGTTATCATAAAAATGTATATCTTCTTCTTCTTCTTTTCAGCCCTTGGTAGTCCACTGCTGGACATGGGCCTCCCCTAATCGACGCCACTCCACCCGGTCCTGGGCCCTCTGAATCCAACGGTTTCCCGCTGTCTTCTTCAGGTCGTCAGTCCACCTGGCAGGAGGGCGGCCTGTGCTCCTTTTACCTAAACGTGGTCGCCATTCAAGGACCTTCTTTCCCCATCGGTTGTCAGTCCTGCGAACGATGTGGCCAGCCCATTGCCACTTCAATTTGCAAACTTTGAGCGCTATGTCGGTTACCTTCGTTCTTCTACGGATTTCATCATTTCTGACTTTGTCACGTAGAGAAATACCGAGCATAGCTCTCTCCATTGCCCTCTGAGCGACTCTGAGCTTGTGGATTAGGCCCACAGTAAAAGACCACGTCTCGGCACCATAGGTCATCACTGGCAACACACATTGCTCGAAAACTTTCGACTTCAGGCACTGAGGTATATCAGACGTCAAGACGTGTCGTAGTCTCCCGAACGCTGCCCAGCCGAGTTGGATTCTTCGAGTGACCTCCCTCTCGAAGTTGGACTTACCCATTCGGATCGTTTGTCCCAGGTAAACGTACTCGTCTACAACTTCGAGAGCAGTGCCGTCGACAACCACTGGTACGGGTGTGACATGGACGTTAGACATGATTTTCGTCTTGTCCATGTTCATCTTAAGACCCACCCGTTGTGAGGCACTATTGAGGTCGCTGAGCATAATGCCGAGTTCCTCCAGCGACTCCGCCAGGATCACTATGTCATCGGCAAATCGGAGGTGTGAGAGGTGTTCGCCGTTGATGTTAATACCACGCCCTTTCCACTCCATCAGCTTGAACACGTCTTCCAGTGCAGCGGTAAAGAGTTTTGGGGAGATGACATCCCCCTGCCGTACGCCGCGCTGCACATGGATGGGGTTCGTACTGCTGTCGTGTACTCGGACTTTCATGGTGGCGGCATTGTATACACACTTCAACGCCTCGATGTACCGATAGTCGATCTGGCACCGCTGAAGAGACTCGAGTACCGCCCAGGTCTCGATAGAATCGAAGGCCTTCTCATAGTCCACATACGCTACGCAAAGCGGCAGGTTATACTCCTCGGTCTTTTGTATAACCTGCCGAAGCGTATGTATATGGTCTATGGTACTATAGCCTTTTCGGAAACCGGCTTGTTCGGGAGGCTGGAAGTCGTCTAGTCTGCGCGCTAAACGATTAGTAAGGACCCTCGAAAACAGCTTATAAACGTGGCTCAAAAGCGCGATGGGCCTGTAGTTCTTCAGCTGGGTTTTATCCCCCTTCTTGAAGAACAGTACCACCACGCTTCCGCTCCACGCCTCCGGGGTACTTCCAGTGTTGATGACGGAATCAAACAATTGCTGGAGCGCTACTAGGATGGGTTTGCCGCCCGCTTTCAGCAGCTCGGTTGTGATTCCGTCATCCCCCGGAGCTTTGTTGTTCTTAAGCTGTTTGAGTGCCCCCCTAATTTCGTACAGACTGACGTCCGGGATATCTTCGGTATAGTGCCGGGTTGTATGTATATATTAATTATATAATGTATATTTGGTATCAAATTTAGTATTAAACAGGTAATATTTTTATAAATAAATGGTATTAACCTACTATCGCGATTAATACATTACAAACGGAAATTTAGGAATGCTTAGTACATATTGGTATACATAATTGTTATAAAATAATCTATATATCGATACCCCTTTTTACGAAAATTGCGCGGACGGAGGAGTGTTTTTTTTTTTTTTTTTTTATGAAATAATTTGAGCGCGTTTGACTTCTATCTTGTCTGATGGTAAACAAAGATGAAGTCTAAGGTGAAGCACGCAAACTCAAATAGTGCCTGTTCACTCTTGCCTTAAAAATCCCTAAATTGTACGTATCGGGAAACAGCGACGCAGGAAGAGAATTCCATTCCTTTGCAGTTCTAATAACGAAAGAAGATGCGAACCGCGAGGTGCGAACCGGAGGGATGTCGACCACGTATGGATGAAATCCCCGTCCACGTCGCGTCGTCCGATAGTGGAATGGTGCTGGGGGAATCAATTCGTGCAATTCCTGTGCACACTCACCGAAATGCAACCTGTAGAAGACACACAGACTAGCAACCAGGCGGCGATGTTCGAGTATGTAATTTCGCACACTTATAGTTTATATAGAGAAGGAGTGCAGAATGCTAATATTTTTTTTAAATAATGCATTAAAAAAAACATTAAATCAATAAATAAAAACATTACACACACTACCATGTATTCGACACACACGCTATATACATATACCTACTCTTTTGTTTATCGTGTTCAAATTGAGAATAGATTATAATATTGTTTGTCGTTATTATTATTTGTCTATAGTCTTACTGAATATCAAAGACAACCATAATAAATTATTTTACTACAATATATATATATATTAGTTATTATTGAAATATCGCTCGCTCAATATATCTAATATAAATCTAATACAAAATCTCAATATAAATAGAAAGTTTTGTAGCAGTAATCTGAATTAACAATATCATATAGGAAAAAAAATACATATTTGTTATTGCTGGTTCAATGATCTTTTTATATTTTTTGGCCAATAAAATCTTTTTCTCTTCTCGACTTCAGTAATTTCATGAAAGTTTTTTTCTACTTTTATTATGCCTCGACATAGAACGTTAACGGGTTGGAGTGAGAGACAAAGAGGAAGGAATCTATATTCGCGGTCACATAATAATTAAAATTCAAATAATATTAATATTATACAGAATGAAGAAGTGAATTTGAGAGATACATTTACACGTGCACCAAACGTCATTCCAAAAGTTTTTTTTTTATTTTATAGTCATGATTGTGAATGAAATCCATTAGATTTAGAATGCAGGTTTTGCAATGCGAAACATTTTGATACTGAAGACACTTTAGATGACAGAACTGCATTCACTTCATGTTGTCATAAGGGTAAAGCAATATTACCGCCCTTAAGTCAAAATGAATATTTTAAATCATTATATGATAGACTTATTTAGTAAGTGAAAAAAATATTTGAAAATATTCACAAATACAATTCATCATTTCAATCATGAATTGTATCATTTGTTATGGTCAGCTCAGAAGCTAAAGTTTCCGAAGCAAGTGGAATTTATCATTTTAAAATACATTATGTTTTTTTTTATAACAGATCGGGTCCAATGACTGCTGCATATGGTAGCTCACCATATTATGCGCAATTAATTTTTTATGATGTTGACATTGCTATCAATTATAGATTACACGAAAATTTTAATCAAACATGTAACAGCAACATAATACGCGAAATTTCTCTCGAATCGGAACGCAGTAATCATTTTGTTTGGTCATTCATTGCAATGAAACATCAGTGTCAGAGAGTTGAAAATCAAAATAAAGAAATTTGTATGCTCATTAAAGTAAATCATTATTTAGATCTACGCCATTATAATAATGCAGTTCAAACTGATGTAATAATAATATTTAGTACAGTTGATGGTGAACCACCTTTTGAACGAAATATGATTTCATATTCAAAAGTTAATGGTATCATTAAAAATATCTCAGTTTTGGATTCATCATTAGATTTTTTAGCGTATCCACTACTTTTTCCAAACGGTGATACTGGGTGGCATATCAATATTACTCATAATGCACCAACTATATCTAATTCAACAGCGCCTTGAAAATAATTTTCCACGCTTCAGTACGCAGCCTATCGGCTTGCAATCAGAGAAGATTTCAGCATGTTACACTATTCACAAAAACTATTTCTGCAGTCGATAGTTGATATATGTGAGAATAGAGGGCCCACGATTACATTTCATTCGACAAAATCAAACAATTCTTAGGTCTGAAGTTTACAACAATTTAACAGACTACTTAGAATCGAACATCAATGCCAGTAATGTTAGTCGTAGAGTAATTTTACCATCTTCGTTCAATGGATCTCCAAGAACTATGTATCAGAATTATTTAGATGCAATGTTTATTATACAACATTTTGGAAAACCTTCCCTTTTTTATTACAATGACTTCCAATCCAAGTTAGCCGGAAATAGTTAACAATATTGGTGTAGGTGAAATTGCTAATTTTAGTGTTCTCTTATATTTACGCGAGTTTTACTCATTTGATTAAAAGTCCATATCGGATTTTATCGCGTTTATTTAAAACATTATTCAGACACCCACCACCTCAGTCCCCCGAGATCATAGACGATGTAAAGGGTCCGAAACGTCGGGAAATATTTTAAAATATTGTTAAACTGTAAAGTTTTAAATAAACGCGATAAAATCCGATATAGACTTTTAATCAAATGCTAATTTTAGACTCTTATTATGCGACTATTATTATGCGTGTATTCAAGTCGCAATTGAAAGCATTAATTGAGGGCCTTGTACAAAAAAAAATTCTTTGGTAAAGAAGCACTCATTTATAGAACTGAATATAAAAAAAGAAGGATTGCCTCGTGCTCACATTTTACTTAATTTAAATGAGCAAGATAAAATTATTATACCCTGTACAAGTTAGCTTCATCTTTTTGACAGATGTAAATTTTCTGGTAGACATAACTTTGAAATGACGAACATATTATTTTCTTAATTTAAATGATTTTAAAAATTGTAAAAATATAAAAAAAATACATATAACACAAAAGTCCCTAAAGATTCAAGCGTCGTCCGAAAATTTAAGACTTTTCATTGCTTCAAAGTAAAATTTTAATAGGAACACTAAAAATAATAGACGTTTGTACAATGTTACATCGGTGGGACGGATTTGTTTCGACCGTTGTAACATTGTACAAGCATCTATTATTTTCGGTGTTCCTATTTAAATTTTACTTTGAAGCAATGAAAAGTCTTAAAATTTTCGGACGACGCTTGAATCTTTAGGAACTTTTGTGTTATATATATATATATATATATATATATGTTTTAAATATTTTTACAATTTTTAAAATCATTTAAATTAAAAAAAAAAATATGTTCGTCATTGCAAAGTTATGTCGATCGGAAAAATTTACATCTGTCAAAAAGATCATGTTAACTTGTACATATAATAATGCTATCGATATTGATAAAGTTGTATCTGTGGAGATTCCTAACATTCAAACACATCCGACATTATATATATATATATATATATATATATATATATGTGTGTGTGTGTGTGTGTGTGTGTGTGTGTGTGTGTGTGTGTGTGTGTGTGTGTGTGTATATTTACTTAGCTGTGTAAACATTTGGGGTTATGAATTATACCTATACCATTGTTACATATTGTATATTTTTATAAGTAACGACCTGGTTTTTTTCTCATAAAATCAATAATATAATGAATAATTAATTGTAACTAAATCTATTATATTTGATTCTTGAGAAATTGATTTAAGCGAATTTTACTCATTTAGTTCAAAATCAAAATCTGGATTTATCGCGTTTATTTGTTTAAAAAACTTTACAGTTTAACGATTTTTCAATTAAATTATTTCCCGACGTTTCGGACCCTTTACAGAGTCCATGATCTCGAGGGACTGAGGTGGTGGGTGTCCGAATAATGAATTAATTGTTACCTATCCCTACTTTTTCAGAGTTTCTCTTAGAAACTCTGAAAATTTATTATCTCTTAGAAACTCTGAAAAACTCTGAAAAAGTATTATATATATAATACTTTTTCAGAGTTTCTAAGAGAAAAAAAACTTCAGAATTATTATTCATACTTAGTAGAAATTTTTTATAGTTTTTTTCTGAGATTTTTTTTTCACAAGGGGAGTATTTACAACTTGAATAGAATAAAATGGTTCGTCTCTTACCTAAGTTCTACAGACCATTATTGATTTTATATGTAAACTGCTTTGAGGCTACGTAAGCTAAATCGAAAATGGCCTGCGAAGATTTATATTTATCGAGATAAAATTCTTGAGAATTTAATAATAAGTCAAAGAATTCTTTTTCCGGATTTATTGAAACAGATTCGACATTAAATTATAACAAGTTAGTTAATTTAATTTTTTATTATTTGTTAATAAATCAAATATGTGTAATTAAAGGTTAATAAATGTGGTATTACATTGTGTGAAAATTTTAAATGAATTAAGCTTAACTACCTGAACATAAAACAAACATAATAGAATATTCAAGAAATAAACGTCACTGACGTCATATTGTAGTATATGATTTTTTTTTAATCTCATCTCATCTTATCTCATCAGCCTATAGCAGTCCACTGCTGGACGTAGGCCTCCCCAAGCTCGCGCCAGACATCCCGGCTTTCCGCAATCCTCATCCAGCCAACACCGGCAATCCTGCGAAGATCGTCGATTTAGATTTTTTTATTTTTTTTGTAGATTTTTTTTAATATACAAATTAAATTAAATTATAATTAAAACCTTAAAAAAACGAATGAACACTGCGTAACTCACATTATACAAGCAATATGCTTGAACCAGAAATAAATTTTAAGCAAATAAATAATAATAACATCGAAAATTCTTATTAAAATTAAACTGTAAAGTAATTATTATAATTTCGTGTCCGAAGTGCCAGCAGGCATTCCAGTCGAGTTATAGAAGTCAAACCGATCTACCGCAGGCATCGCAGGTTGGGGAGAGTACCAATGCTTCATACCGCATTTCATCGTAGGACTCATTTTAGAATCACTTTTATTCTTTAAATTTTAATCGTGATCTGTTCTTATGAATTCTTAAACGCTTACACTAATAAATAACAAAGTCCTGTTTGTTTGTTTGCTTGACCGCAATCTATGTTGTCTTAACTAATTGTCCGATACAAAAATTCTTCATGTGCTAATAAGCTGGTTGTTGAGGAATGTATGTGTTTTAATAATGTTTTAATAATTAATTAAATAAAATTATATTACATGTTTATTCATGTAAAGAAGAGAACTCACATATGTTTCACGCTCAAAGTAAATTTCTTTGAGCAAAATAAAATATATTTATATTGTTATGTCTTAACAATAGGCTAGAAAGTCGAGTGTCATGAATCACGGTAATATAATAAACTGCCCCCACAACAATATATCCTAGATATATAAAAATGTTCTCTCACTAGTAACTCTTCTTGGCCTTTATTCGGGAGAGCCTTCGAAATTCTTATAAGATCACTGCTTAATCGTTTATGTATTCTCTTCATATATTATTAACTTAAATATGTAATGATGTAAATTATTTATAATATGTAAGTATTTATTCATTAATAAAGTGGAGACTTGCGACCTTAGTTTCAAACTTTAACTTCTAACGTAATGTAGAATTTTCCATATGTATTGGTATATTAACCAATCAAACATACCTACTTTTTTGATAAATACTAGAACAAAATATTAGAAAGCTTTTTTTCAAGCCAAGCTAACTTATTTGTCCTTAAGCAAAAGTATACGGAGCTAAATTCTCCTAAAAACTTCACTATTAAATCGGATAAATATGTTTCAAAACTTCATTTGGGTATCTACCCTACCCATATTTCTCGTAGATGCTTTTGTATTGCTATAATCATAAGTACATTAGTACCTAATTGAAAAATTCTCTCATTGTGTGATAATAACTCTATTGTGTGATAATAACTCTATTGTGTGATAATAACTCTATTGTACACAAATAATGTGAAACATTATAAACAAAAAAGTAGGAAATAAGTACGAAAGGCGGCCTTATCGCTAAAGAACAAACTCTTCCAGGCAACTTTAGGGCAGAGGAAATGGTATGCTGACGGTATAGATGTACAGTTTTATTTATACACATACCATACAATACATATAGACAGATTAAAAAAGTAAGATCAATGTGTTACGTCTATTGGACTACCTCGAATCACAAAATATCAAAAACATTTTTTAAGACATTAGAAAAAAAATAAAATATTTCAAAAATAATTTTCATACGCATTACAGCATTACGTTTACGGCATATTTGCAAAAATACAAATCCTTTTTCATTTCACCATCGCTTTGAATACTGACAACACAAGAAGCCAATTTTCGTTCCTATTTTCATTCAGGCGCTTCTTCAGTTTATTCAACAGAAATGCATTCAATATTTTCTTGCTGACAGACATATATCAAACCAAATTGGTTCACGTCATACGTCGACACTTTGACAGTTTTAATCAGAAACCAAGTATGGAATGCCTTCCATATACACAATAATTACAAGAATGTATTTGTATTTGAGAATGGTTTACTGTTATTGTTGTTAGGTTGTCTAATTGTTTTCTCAAAATATCAATCTTAGAAAACTAAAGTAAGCGAGATTTAGAAAAGTTCAAATCGAGACTTTCCTCGCTTGATTCTCGAGTTATACAATAAAAACTCTTGAAAATTGTAAAAAAAAAATGGGTCACGTAGTAAAATTAATATTAATTATTTTTAAGTTCTAAAAAATTGTAAAGAATTTTAATTAACAAACTTCAAATCCGAAAAAATAAAACTACACGTACGTCTAATAAATAGTTCTTTTATGATGGAAATTTAAGTACCTGTTTTACATGTTTCGGTTTATTAAATTTCTATTGTCTCTAATATTACAAGACAGCAAATATTAATATATATCTTCTAACTAAAAAGTAATAATACAGTCGATTCAAATGTAAGGAAATAAAGTTCGAACTTTTATCAAAAAAATAATTAACATTTCTTCCCTACTGTTACGCTTACAATAATGTTAATTGTAACCACATTCTAAGCTATTTAAAAATAGTTCAACGCATTGCATTGTTAAAAGTAACATAATCTAAAAACTTTTTACCCCTTTTTACGAAAATTACGCGGACGGAGAAGTATGAAATTTGGCACAGTTAAAGTTTATATGGAGAAGAAGTGCAGAATGCTAATATTTTTTTATAATAATGCTCAAAAAAATATTCAATTCAATTCATAAAAAAACACTACACACACTACGACACACAAACAAATGTACAATGACATATATATATACATATACACTGAAATTTACTATCACAAATCAGGTCCAATGACTGCTGCATATGCTCACTATGTTATGCGTTATCATATTTTTATGATGTTGACAATGCTTTCAATCATAGATTAGGTCGAATTTCGACCACTGGGCGAACACTAGTTTTATTAAATATCCATTTAGTGAAACTTTGATGCGATATGTTACGCGATTAATATCAATTTAAAAATTAAAAAAAAAAACGTTTGAAAAAAAGTATTTAAAATACATAACAATACTTTTATTTTACATCTAATAAAATCCCTATTTAAAACAATAAATAAGATAATACTAGAATTTAAGAGAGTCAAAATTGTCGAAGTATTTTAAAAGTAGGTATATCCAGGCGATTGTCTCTGTTGCTAAAGCCATTCGTTAAATATCTTTTAAATCTCTTTAAATCGTTGGAACCGAGAGAGATTTGTTTTGTAATGGTTTAGGCACGATCGGTTTCCTCCTCGACGTTTTGTCTTGTGTTAAACTAATCGTCTGAAACGCGATATTTTAACGAAATTGTTTTTATAGAACTCGAAGTCTTTAAGCCGTTTTTCATCATTCACTTCAGCGTGCACAATTGAATTTAATACGGTTCGATATATAGCTGTTTTATTATACGTGAGAAAAAGAAAGTATTAATAATTTCTTTAACGTGAAATTATCTTTTTTTTTAAGTTTCTTTCTCAAAGCCAAGCAAGATAAATAGCTCAATCTTTAATTTTTTTTTTTTTTTTTTGTTTGCCACAATACTGGTTTAGGAAAAATAATTAACAAAAATCCAAAGGAAGGCCGAAGGTTTTTGGTTTGAAATGATACGGCTCACGGGGTCGTTTCGTATAGGTATAATAATTGTATATTGTAATTATTTGAAATAAACCAAAAAAATATCAACATATGTATATGTATATCAACCACCACCACACCACCAAATCAGCTGTTGAATTTCCACTGTTGACGCTAGGCCTCCCCGTCATCTGTGATGTCGCAGGATATACGAGGGGCGTTCAATGTATTCTCGGTATCGGCATGAAAAAACACACAAATTAACCAAAAAATTTTTTTATTTCTCAATATAGTCCCCCATAACCTCAATACATTTGTTACATCGTGATATTAACTTGTCAATTCCCTGTAAAAAATAACTTTCCTCCTTGCCTGAAAAATGCTCATTTATTGCCACCTTCAGCTCTTCATCATCGACAAATCGTTTCCCACGGCGATCTTTTTTCAAATTTGGGAACAAATAATAATCACTAGGTGCCAAGTCTGGACTATAGGGTGGATGGTTGATCTCTTCAAAGCCACAATCGCGAACAGCAGCCTTGGAAACACGCGCCGTGTGGACCGGGGCGTTGTCGTGGAGAAGCAACACACCGGCGGCCAATTTACCCCGTCGTTTTTCTTTAATTGCTTCCCTTCAATTACGCAAAGTTGAAGCGTAGGATTTTGCGTTTATGGTCTCACCTTTATTTTTATATTCAATCAGCAAAATTTCTTTTGAGTCCCAAAACACCGTGGCCATGACTTTTCCAGCCGATGGAGTGACTTTAAATTTCTTTGGAGGGTCTGTACCCTTCTTGTGCCATTGCATGGACTCCTGTTTACTTTCAGGGTCATAGTAATGAACCCACGTTTCATCTCCAGTAACAATTCTTTCGAAAATACTCGAAGGATTTTCACCACAGAGCTCCAAAAACTCCCTATAACACTCGACTCGCACTTGTTTCTGTGGGGCTGTGAGCATTCGCGGGACCCACCTTGCACTGACTTTTGAAAGGTTAAGGCAGTCATGAAGAATAGTGTGTATGGTACCGATAGAAAGGTTAGTCATCTCCGCTATCATTTTAACCTTTATTCGGGCATCTTCAAGTACAATTTTCTCAACTTTATTGACATTTTCGTCCGTAGAGGCAGTAACCGGGCCGCCCGAGCGAGAGTCGTCTTCAATGCTCTCTCTGCCCCTTTTGAATTCACTTGACCACTTTTGAACAGTAGATAATGAAGCTGCAGATTCTTGATAAACAGCCATCTCTTCATGAATGGTTTTTTTACTTTTTACTTGTTTAGTAAGGAATTTAATCACAGCGCGGTGCTCAATTTTCTTCAACATTGTCGCGTCAGTCATTTCAGTTGTCGTTAGCGAATGATAACTAGTAAACTAATGATTAGAAATGTGTAAAATTTTATATTTATACCCTCAGATAGTGTCATTAACGAAATAATTAGTCTAATTACGAATGTAATTAGTAAATCATATTGATACCGAGAATACATTGAACGCCCCTCGTATGTATGTGACGCTGCTGCCCATCATCATTCTGGTTGGTGTAGATAGTTAGTTGCCTTTTACGACACCTTGCCAAGAAAGAGTTCGGGACACTTCTACACTACCGGTCACTGCACGGCAAATATATATATATATATATATATATATATATATATATATATATATATATATATATATATATATGTGTGTGTGTGTGTGTGTGTGTGTGTGTGTGTGTGTGTGTGTGTGTGTGTGTGTGTGTGTGTGTGTGTGTGTGTGTGTGTGTGTGTGTGTGTGTGTGTAAACCCATTATTGCTAAGTAGATCTTAATTAGTAGATCTTAATTAATAAATTCTTTTAGGATTGTTGATAGCCCACGCTATCGCAAAAAAAAAACAATTATCATCGCAAACTGTCCTCAATTCATTAGGTAATTGTCTTACAAATATGGAAGAAAAAAATTTTTAGTCATGATACTCCTATGATTTTTTGAATGACTCTCGTACTATATGAAAGGTTAGCAACAACTGACAAGATAGTAATAGAATTTTATAGCGACTGTATCAGTTTGCAACAGGTGAACGTGTAACGGCGCCAGGAAACCATTTATCTTGGGGGTCAAATTAAATATATATTGAGTTTTGTCCAATGTCGACTCTTTCCGCCCTCTTCCGCTATTATATTGAACCATTTAAACGTTTTATGTCGAAAATAAATGAGTTAAAAATTATTAATAAAATTTAGACATAAAAACAAATGAGAACAATTACTTCGTCCGTTTTGATACAGCTATTAATATAAGTTAGTCTAATATTGTATCACTTTTTTTTTTTTTTTAATTTTCAAGGTTTGCCTACCATTAATTAAAGACTAGATAAGCCGCTTCACATCGTTAATAAATAATTCAAATGTAAAAAGTAGATTAGCTCATAGTGAAATTTTTATAGTAGTAATTATTATTTATGAATCCCAGTAAACGCCAATTATTGTTATTAGAATAATTATGACGTTACTTACGTTGGAGGTGATGAGGTAATTGGGCGTTAACGACGTAAATTTAAGTAAACCCCATTTAAAACACATGACATGGGAAAAAAAACACATTTGCTGTAAAAATTTATGAACCATTACATAGTTTAAACAAAACGAAATGGTTCGATTCCGTCCATTTTTTGTCAGGATAATCTCAAAAAGCGCCTGGTGTATTTTGTTTCAGTTTTTACCGGTAGAAACCGGCTTAAGCTAGATATTCTTTTTTTATCGACATATAGTATTATAACAAAAAATTAACCTATATTTTTATTTTAACAATTAAAGTTTTATTAAATTAGATATTCATAATAATCTTTTAAAAGACATTTTTTTTAATACACTTATTATCATTTCATAAAATAAAACCGTAAGCTGATTGAATGTGTTCTTTTTTTAATAATACCATATAAATATATCCATAAATCTTTTTAAAAGGAGATGGGGACTTTTGGGCCAAAATGTAATAAGTAGAGATATGGTTTAAAAAATTGGTCATATTTTTTTATCTTACAATATAAAAAATCAACTTAATTCTGAATCTGGAAGCGGAGAAAAATGAAAAAGATTGTTTTCATCAAATTAATCGGGTATCGATTCAACTAAAATCGATTACAGAATTAAAAAAAGAAAGTTTTCAACTAGTTAATTAACTCAAAGTATTTAGATGCACAATATTGAAGTTGTAAACGATAAAGTTTATTTAAATAAAGTTACATTAATAGCGAAAATATCATTTAATATTTGAAAATAATATCGATTTCGTATTGATTTAAAATAAATCATATTTTTAGTGACAGCTAACAACTGACTGACATTGATACTAGCCGTTTATTTTTTACCTACATTTCCTAATCCTAGATGACATTTTAATAATAATAGAAGAAGAATTAAGTATGAAATACATTCAAAGATTTTTTTTTAATTCTGAACAATAGTTATTAGTGTTTCAAGTTATTGATATATTTTGTAATGAGTTTTCAAACATTCTTCACTAAATGTAAGAAACATTAGTGCTTTAAGAACTTAGTGATCAGGTTTTTTAATAGACATTGTAACATAACCTCATTTTTACAAAACGTTTAATAACTCCGCTCTCAGAAAGCCAAAATATACAAAATTTTCAGTTTTTCAATTTGGCCCAAGAATGTATGGAATCGTATCCATCTCCTTTAGTAGGTATATAAATGTAATCGGTCTAAAACTGCGGCGCGCCGCGACCGGGGCCAGACTGCTGGAGCTGCCGAAGGGGCAGACTCCGGAAGCGGCGGGACGCCTGGCGGAGGCGATGCAGACTGCATTGGGCGAAATGGCGAGGGTGGTCCGACCCATGAAGCTCGCGAGTCTGCGAGTCTCTGGGCTGGACGACTCAATCAGCTGCGAGATGGTGGCCGCTGCGGCAGCGCAGGCTGGCAAGTGCGACGTCGGCTCTGTTAAAGTCGGCGCAATCGCGGTCGGACCGGGTGGGTTGGGTTGCACTGTGGTGCGATGCCCGATCCCAGTCGCAAAGGCCCTGGCCGCGGCAGGGCGACTCTTGGTCGGCTGGAGTTCGGCCAGAGTCCAGGTTTTGGAGCAGCGCCCCATGCGCTGCTATAAGTGCATGGGTATCGGGCACACTCGCCCGACTTGTCCGGCTGCGGTCGACCGCAGAGTCGCGTGTTTCCGGTGCGGCGTGGAGGGCCACATTGCCCGTAACTGCACCGGGGCACTGCGCTGCGCCGTTTGCGCTGATCCCGGCAAACCGGCGTCGCACATTATGGGAGGACGGGAGTGCCGCCCCCCAAAATCGAGGGTTAGAGCGGTCGCTAAGACTCCGACCGCTCCCCAAAGTTCATTGCATCAGTCAACGGAGGAGACTGCGGCCATGTCATCATGACCTGCCGCAGTTTTCCCCGTTCGCCTGTCTCTGGTGCAGCGGAGTTAGAGCGCTCACGGTGCCCGCGAGCGCTCTATGACCGAGGGCGGCCCGCGTAGGCGAGCCAACCGTCGGGGCGTCACGGTGGCATGCAACCGCGATCTCGTGGCGTCCTTGTATGACGATGAGGGCACCGCTGGGTTTTAGTGGGTATTCTGACTTCGCAGTCAGCGAGTCCCACATACCCGTCACCTTCGGGCGGCGGGATACGTAAACGTATTTCCCAGCGTCAAAAAAAAAAAAAAAAAAAGGTATATAAATGTAATAAGAATATAGTATTTTTTAAAATATCATAGTTTAGAGTCTTCCAGACTAAGTCTTTTATGAAAACCTACACTTTTGCACTTTCCATTTAAATCTAAAAGGACCTTTTCCTCAAAACCTTTAGGGAACCTCCCGTAATTCTTTATATTACCAATGCGCTCTCTACCAAGGGATAAGTTATTATGTACTTTGTGCCCTGCCGTAACGAGAATCTGTCCCTTAAAGGGGCCCTTGGGTTGATGCTAGTTTTATCATACCTACTTAAACTATATGGAACGAAATTTTAGCATAAGTAGTAGGTATTATGATAAAAAGATGTATTGATTCTGAAAAGTTCAATATTGTTGGAATTCGAAAAGCATAAAGAACTTTTTTTACTTTCTACTTAAAAACTCTGAATCTCTAACATTCATGCAATCAAGCTATTCAATAGGTTACTAGTATTTTTAAATCAAAAATGCAGTAACATTTTCTTTTATTCATTTTGATAACTGGCTATGGATAAATAAAAATTTTAGGTTCCATTTTATATTACGCAATATTCTTACTCTAATTTAATATAAAACGTGAAAGAAAAATATGTTGAAAAAAAAACTGAAGAATTGATAAAATGTCGCTTCGAGTTATTAAAATTTGCTTAAATTGGTTTAAGAAATATATTTATTTTATCAAAATCGTTAGAGTTAGATATTTATAACTTAATTAATAAAATCGAATACTATAATTGCTTAGGTCGTTCTTATAGTTTAAATAAACAATATTGGATTATTTATTCAACGGATAATTTTAGACATCTAGTTAAATTATTTGACTAGCATCATCCCAATGAATACCAAGGTGATAACAATGTGACCCCGATCAGCGCCATCTGTCGGTCATTAATAACTTTGAACCCCGATTGTTTTCGGTTTGATTACGGAATCTAATAAATTGTGATTTATCCTCGTCCGATTTAAAGGTGACGGATGAAACTAAAGTTAAACCATTAGAAGTTTCATTGGAAATATGTAATATATAATATATAAATATAAAATTTTTAATATATTTACAATATTTTTATAAACGTCGTAGGTATCTTAGAATAGATCATTTAATGATATGGCCAACCATCTCATAAATGTATCGATTAAACATACCCATATCATTAAAACGTTAAGGTTTAATGATACATCAATCCATGTTTGGCCATATAAGTAATATAATGTTTCCAGGATACCAACAGTTCAACAAATAGCCTTGTTAATATACCGTTAAAAGTACATTTGGTATTTTGGCATGGAATGATTCACTTCTAAATATATTCGCCTATCCCACTCTTCATGATAAATATTAATTCTCAATTTCGAATAAGATATCCCAGCCCTTTTGCCCTTAATGTTTACAAGAATAATATTTCCCTCTTCAATTCAGTCGTAGGTACCTATATTCCGTCTGTACAATGATCTTATTAATATTGACATTTCCAAAGACAAATAAAGAGGTATTTAAAAGACAAATCTGCAAAGTTTTCTACTTTAGGTACCAAAAACTTATTGCTTATCATTTGACTTATTTGTACTTATTAAATTTTACCTCATTTAATTTTTACTACCAAATTGATATTTTCCTATAACCGTCTAATGTAATTTTTAATTTTTATTGTAAGCTATCTTACTACCTACTACTATTATATTTTGAATATATTAGATATAATTTAATTGAAAAATCGTTAAACTGTAAAGTTTTTTAAACAAATAAACGCGTTAAAATCCGATTTATACTTTTAATTAAATTGATTTAATATAAACAAATAAGACCTTAGGTGATTACGTCGCTGTGAAAGATTAGATCTTGAAAACGTTAAAAACTAATCTCATAATATATAATATATAAATGTGTAATAATTTAGTATTAGGTCAATGGTCAATGAGAATTTAAAACACCTATTAGTTTTTTTTTTTTCATGTTTATGTAATTTACTACCTATTTTAATTTTCCGCCGCAACGAAACGGCTTGATGCATAAAATAAATGTTGTCGTGTTTGCTGCTCAGTTTGTTAGGATATTTTTAAGCATAACTCATTACTCAAATAATAATTTTAAGCCATGTTGATTGGGTCGGCTTTGAATATTTGGTATAACATAGTTTTATAAACATTTAATGTTATCAAAATTGTAGAATGTAATACGTCAAAGTTGAAATTGCTTAGATAACATTCAATAATTTATTAGTTTATCTTTTAACTGTTTACCGCTTTAGTAACAGAACAATTCTGAAATAAGCAATATACACAATATGAGATTTAAAAGAAAAATCGAAGTATTCAAACAATTTAAAAAAATAGTATCTCCTAGTTTTATTTGTAAAACAGGTAAAACCATTGAAAATAACTCACCTGTGATCGCCCATAGCTCTTTCAAACATTCCTCTCTCGAACGTTGAATGGTCGAACGTTTCTGAACCTCCGGTCCCGATTCCAAGTACTCAAACAGTGCAGCACCAAATAGCACATAAAAAACCACAAGTACAACTAAGCCGAGCTGGGAACACGATGCCCTAACACATGCGGCGGTTAAGCGTTTCAAGACATTCGGCTTGTCTCGTCCATCAAGCGACACGACAGAAGACATCATTAGTTCAAAATTAAAAAAAATGTACACTCGCGAATAATATAGAACTCATTTTTACTGTTCTAATATTTACAATAGTTTGAAATGATGATGTTTGTACTGAAACAAAATATTTAATGAAATTACAATTTAACTTTATAACTAGCAAGTAAATATTAGTAATTTGCATTACTTTACATTAAACAACTTTTTATACTACTACTGCTTTTGCTATACCTATTTAAAGGTTTAATTTTATATTTTTACATTGACTTTGAGACCTCTATTTTCTTTGCAAAAAATTACTTTAAAATAATTTTATACAATGAAAAATATTGTTTACTTACCACAAATAATAAAACTACCTACCTAGTTGAAATACAGACATCCTTACTTATTATTTAATATTATTTAATAATCTACACTTTATTAAACTATATTTATTTTATGTGTGTTACTGAAACTTTTTAAACATCATCATATTCTTTATAAGCCGTATTTTTATTTCCCTCTTATTCTATTAATTAAACTAACACTCATAATATTTTTATGTACTAATAGTTTTTAACATCGAAGGATTTATAAGTTCGTAAACTTGTTAAAATTAACGCTGCGTCACGAGACACACGACTACAAAGGCGCCCAAGGTTGTACTGAAGCATTTCTGTTTTAAACGAGCCACCAAACGGTGTACCACAGTTTCTTCTACAGACTTTATGTTCATTGCGCAAACCTGCGGGAAAAGCATTTCCACGTGGTTAGGTACATTTATTTTCTAATACTAGCGACATCTATCGGGTGGTGTGAAAATTTTCTTGTATAGATACTAACGCCATCTATTAAAATATGTATGTACTAATATACAATGCTTATCTTTGAATAATAAAAAACTATATTAAATGAAAAAAAAAAACAAAAACTGACATTTAACTTTTCATTTAAAATAATTATTAATTTTACCAAAAGAAATTAAAATATAGGAAGTTGCAATTGCGGATTCGAAAATATTTCAATAGGTCTGGGTCAAGTCTGGGTACATCACTATAGTCACTAACTCACTATGTCACTAATGAATATTATGAATGTCACATACGTATACGTCAGTTTTGACTTCTGAGTTTCGTACTCCGCGGCCCGCGCCGACTGATTCTGGAAGATTGACACGCTCCTACTTTATATTATAAGACCAGAAAGTGAAAATAAAAGAATCTTACTTTAAGCTATTTATTATTAGTGAAAATATACATAAAGGCATTAAAAAACCGTAAAAATGAGTACTATATTGGAAAAAATCGCTGCTATAGAGGCCGAGGTTGGTAAAAGAGGTTATAACTTTTTTACTTAAAATAGTATTGAAAGTCGATTCAACCAATATGGATTTATTTTACATTGGTATCATTTACACTGATGATGCTGTTTATATGTTTCGTAATGACATATAAAAAAGTTATGAACTTTTTTTCAGATGGCCCGAACACAAAAAAATAAAGCCACCGCTCTCCATTTAGGATTACTAAAAGCTCGCTTGGCTAAACTAAGACGTGAATTAATTACACCTAAAGGTGGCGGCGGTGCCACTGGTGAAGGTAAGAATTACAAAGTATATTATAAACAAAACAATACTTCAATATGTTTACCACCAACATTATTTTCTGAATATAAGGACAAAGTTCGTTATTATATTTATATTGTTGATTGATATTATTAGGTTTCGATGTTGCTAAAACTGGTGATGCTCGTATTGGATTTGTCGGATTTCCATCTGTGGGCAAGTCAACTCTGTTGTCCAATTTAGCTGGAGTTTACTCGGAAGTAGCAGCATATGAATTCACAACCCTGACTACCGTGCCTGGATGCATTAAATATAAGGGTGCTAAAATACAGGTCAGTAAATTAATTATGATGCATTTATAAGGATGGATAAATCCACTAGTCTTTTATAGAACAATTAACTACAATTAATCCTAAAATTCCATCTTATCAGGAATTTAGCAATTTAACCTAACAACCACTAAATATGACTACTCTGAAATCATTAACAATTAAATACACAACTTGAGTGGTTAACAATACGACAGCGACGTCATTTACACTCTCTCTCTCTCTCTTTTATAATATCCTTTATAATCCTGTTACTCCTCTATTTCTCAAGGAACGATTTAGATTCTTGGGCTCAAACTCTCTACTCCCACACCGGCTTCGGTCCCGGAATAATAATCTACTCGAGTTGCCTCTGAGTCGAACAAAATGCTATAGTGAATCTTTCACTGTTAACACAGTGAAACTTTGGAATGCGCTACCGGATGATATTAGATGATCTGAATCAGTTAAATTATTTAAACGTCGTGTTATACAACATTATCTAACACAAAATGCATAGCCTACTCAACGCTGTATGTCAATAATTTACGGTTATTATGTGTATTGATGAATGTATCTATGTATGTATGTATTTATGTATGTACATATGTATGTATTGATGTAGGTATAAATTATAATATATAAATAAATGTATGTGTGTGTATATATGTGTGTATGTGTGTATGTATGTGTATAATATACATACACACACACATACACATGCAGTATGCTTATAATATATTTATATTAAACTACTATTTAATGTATGTAACTTAGTATGTATGACAGTAGTACTTTATGCATCAACTGCTTAGTGTCCAGAAATCCTTTAATCATGGTTGCCTGTAAGAAATCACTTTTAGTGAAAAGGCCGCCATTGCACATTTGATGTAAATATTTTACAATGTTTATTCATTTATGCGTGTAACAAAGTATTAAATAAAAATAAATAAATAAAATAAATAATTGGTTTGGGTTTATATGATATTTATTATAATATAGTAGATAACTGGTATGTTTTTTATTTTTATTATTTTACTTTAAAGGCGGGTGGTGGTTAGAGTCAAACACTAAGTTTGTTTAACATTAATTGTAATTATTGTGTATTCCTGTAAAAAGGCCCTACTCATTTCATGTAATATTATCCAAATCTATATCAGCAGCGTAATGTGTGTTTAATGTTTATTAAGTTTTGCAAATACTTTACAATCATAAAAAATGCTGAACATGACATCAATCATTTCACCATTGTAATGACTTGTTACCATGAATAAATAATAAAATTATGATTTATAATGTAATACGATGCTTAAAAAAAGGTTTTCTTTTGTGAACAAACATCAAGGTTTAGCACATTTAATTGATAATCTTATAGTTTTTCTTGTTAGAAAACTGAAAATCCTTTAAAACATAATACTATGAACCATATGACACATAACTACAGCACACTGCGGTGTTTACTTCACTCATAATGTTCACTGTATTGCAGTGGATCCTATGGTCTTTTATGAAGCATAAACAATTTTTTTTTTTTTATAAATATATTAGAGAAAGAGAGGATATATGTTTTTGAGGATTTCTTTAAACTGGCATTTAATAGTTATATAAAAATTTTACAGTTGCTTGATTTGCCTGGTATTATTGAGGGAGCTAAGGATGGTAAAGGTCGTGGTCGTCAAGTTATAGCTGTGGCTCGAACATGCAGTCTGGTCTTTATCGTCTTGGATGTATTAAAGCCATTGCAGCATAAGAAACTTCTGGAACACGAGTTAGAAGGTTTTGGCTTGCGGTTAAACAAGCAGCCACCGAACATAAATTTTAGAAAAAAAGATAAAGGAGGAATCAATTTGAACACCACTGTAAGTTTATATTACATTAATATGTTAATTTACAAACAGTGCAAGGAATGGGGCTACAAATACTTTTAGTATTTTTTTTGTACCTTTATTTGAATTCAACATTACACATTGAAAACATGTACAAAATTTTCAAACTAAAATTAGGCAATAAATTCATTGAAAAAAAAAAAAAAAAACTTTGTTTATTTCATTCATAATTTTGCAGTACTGTTCAATGAATCATTACTACAAGCCTTTTCAAAAGAGAACAGTTTAAAAGCATATAAAAAATAATTATATTAAGCGCTAAGTAAATTATTAATCTTTTCAAACAAATTTCAGTGTCCGCAATCCGAATTGGATCTAGAAACGGTGAAAACAATCCTTTCCGAGTATAAGATACATAATGCAGATATTACACTCCGTTACGATGCCACCAGTGATGATTTGATTGACGTCATTGAAGGCAACAGAATATATGTTCCTTGCATTTATTTGCTTAACAAGATTGGTGAGTTCCAAAGTTTATTTTTCAAACTAACATTTTTAACTAAAACTTTAAAAAGTGTTTGTTTGTTTGTGACATTCCTTTTTATTATGTTGTGTTAATAATTTTGTATTAATGTTTTAAACATATCAGGTATAATCTATACTAATACTATAAAAATTGTAGTTAGTTTGTTTATATACTTTATGCTGTAAAACAAATTTATTAAAAAACTAAACAATAATAAGCTAATAATAATACATAAAACAATTACATAATCATTGTATGGGGTTCTTCCAGCTGACCTTTAAGGCTTCACACTTGGGAATGGTCTTCTACAAACTATTTCATATATTGAGGGAACCTCTGACCACCCTTAAATTTTACCCAATCATTGTACATTACATTATATAATTACAGATCAAATAAGCATAGAGGAGTTGGATGTTATTTACAAGATACCTCACTGTGTACCAATCTCGGCTCACCATAAATGGAATTTTGATGACTTGTTAGAAAAAATGTGGGAATACTTGAAACTTATCAGGATATATACAAAGCCTAAAGGACAATTGCCTGATTATAATGCACCGGTCGTTTTGCATGCAGATAGGACATCAATTGAAGATTTCTGTAACAAACTTCATAGATCAATAGTGAAAGAATTTAAATAGTAAGTAATTACAAAATTTTATTACACTTATTACTTTAATCGCTTAACTTTCTACATTTTTCGAAAATATAAAATTGTAAGCCTGTGACGTATAATAGCAAAGCAGTATACATAAACGAGGGTGAAACTGCACAGGTTCTTTAAATCAACAAGTTAACGTAATTGTATTTTTTTTTTCATAGCAATAATTAATTTTATGTACCACAACTTATATTATTGTTAATAGATTAATAGCCAGGTTTTTTGCCGTTCAGAGTGAATATTTGTCTTTGTACAAATATTTATTCTGGTCACTCTCAGTAGTGGGCTACACAGGCCGTTACAATGAATAATTATTTAATCATATTAATGGTAAAACTTATAACATTTCAGTGCCTTAGTATGGGGATCGTCCGTCAAACATCAGCCCCAGAAAGTAGGAATAGAACACATACTCGCAGATGAAGACGTGGTTCAAATTGTTAAGAAAGTATAAATAACAAAAAGTTGTATATTTTCAAAGATCGACAGTGAAATAAAATATATTTTGAATGCTAAAGTTGTTAAAAATATAAATATCTACTCATCAATATACAAGTTGCAAGATGTCAAGACAACCATAAAAAAGTAATATTTTTTTTATTTATTTGTAACAAATATTCAATTATAACATAAACATCAACATTTTTTATTTCATTTGAATACTTCTGTGTATTAAATAATGTGTTTGTAATCTAAATACAAAGTCCACCTTAGAAAAGGATTTATACGGATTATTATGGGTAAATATTAATGAGTAATCATTATTTTCTGCAGTTATACAAGTACAGTAATATCTGGAAGTTAATGGAAATATCTGGCAATTTGTATGTATAAACTTTATATACCATTATATTGCACTGTGTTGTCTATATTGACAACACTTATGAACTTGTATACACTGAATACTTGATGAATTCCTTTACTATATTATAAACAATAATTTTGAATTAATATGTGTAATAAGTCTGATAACAAGAGAAATAGAGACAAATGAATAAAAAATATTATAAAATCGGTACGTGTATTCGCCTAAGTCGAGATATTACTGTAAACTCTTCTGAAATATATTTATTTGAATAAAAACTCTATGGATAAATTTTTTATGACATTTAATATGATTTACACATTTAAAAATAGATTCTACAACCTATTTTTAAAAATATAACAAATAATTACAAATGCCTTATTTAAGTTTAAAGTATCTATTTACATATAAAACTACATTGCTTAATGTATATTCAGCTGGAAATTAAAAAAAAAAAACGATTTTATTAGTTCAATAAGTTTTATTGTTTCTTTAAAACACAGCACAATGCACAAATAAAAACTGGAAAACTAATCTTAAATCAATATTTATTATTCTAATTGGTTTTGCTTTATTAGTTATGACCCATTTCTATATAGATACCATAATTTTTTTTAACTATTACAAAGAATATTTGTTATTGGGTTATTACCATTAAATGTTAACGATTCAAAAAATATTAACGGTTAAAAGGTAAAAATATTCATAAAACAAAACAATTTTTTAAGTTTATTAGGGGGCGTCCACAAATTACGTGAGATGTTTAAGGGGGAGAGGGGATCGAGTCAAATCTCATCTAATGTTACGTTGGAGAGAGGGGGGTCTCGGCAAATATCAACGCAATTTTTTTTCAGATTAAACAAAAAAATAAATAAATATACTATTTTGGTCCATTATCCAAATTGTACATGCTTAAGATTTAATTTTAAGCGTAATCGTATTACGATTAAGATAATTCACTAATTCGTTCGAAAGAAAATAATTTCATTCATACTTCGACGTTATACATTACTACTGACTGTCAAACCACCATATTTGTTTTATACCAAATAGCTCAATTTAATCTGAATTTACGATACAGTGCAGCCCGTCCTTTGGTTTCAAAGTGCAATTTTTTTTTCTTTTTACAATAACAATCTAACGCGTTTACATATTTAAGAAACCCACATTTTGAAAAGTCTCACGTGAGATGGGGGATGGGGGAGGGGATGAATAAAATCTCACAACATCTCACCAGGGAGGGACAGAAAATTTAAAAAAAACACCTGACGTAATTTATGGACGCCCACTTACTGACAATGTTATTTAAAAGTACTATAGATACCTGTTTTTGTGTTAACGCTCGTTGACTCACTGAATATAATAAAATCATATTTTTTCCTGTTAATTTAGCTACATTATATTTCAAATAGAAATTTTGCAGCAAAACTGATCCAAAAAACATTTTGGAATGTTCTAGATGACTTCAAAAGCACTCATAAGTGTTTAATGTATATTTAGTTTCAAATTTTATGTTAAAACAAATGTCTTTCAATACAGTCATTTTACAATAATGTAATTAAAATAATTTTAATCTCGATTATTCGATTGAAGCACTACTAAATTTCTAGATTATGATAGCCAGATTCGCTTACATTGTTTTTATAATATCGTTCAACAGCTAAATCTAAAGCTTGGATCAGTTTTGTTGTAATAGAAAGTAAATATTTTTGACGTAAGTCTGAAATATAAAAAAAAAATTGCTTTATATTAAACAATCAAATAACTAATTTAAAAACCTTATGAAATTTCAAGATAGTGTAACATTTTATTTTTGACTACCACATATTTTGTAATGAGATTGTTCCGTATCAGCTACCTAAACAGAAGCCTCATTAAAAACATTGAAAAAAAGAAACTTGTTTTATTTTAACCCTTAAATATTTAATTTAAAATTAATATATCGTTATAATAGGTATTAACAACATTCTATTCATCACAGTTGTAGATTTCGTATACTCCATGATTTCGATTCTACGCGGGATTACGAATTAACTACTTAAAAGTATAAAAACACAACAACTATATATTATGAATAAATGAGCGAAATTAATAACAATTCTAATTTTTTTCTTTATATTTATCATGCTTCTATCAAGATCAGTCAGTGCCAATATTGCTCTGTGCACTTGAATCGTAGAATCGTGATTTATAACGAATTTTAATTTCAAATATTTAAAATAATTAACTTATTATTTTTATTCAGATAAATTACTTCATGAATGTCAATCAAGTACCTATGTTTTTCTATGGAAACGTTGAAACAACAAGTGGTTTTAAAAATGCGGTGTTGTTTCGCTTTATAACGTGTACTAGATGCAGAAATAATTATTGTTTCCCCATTACGATAAATATCATCCCGACACATATAAATAAAGTTTTGAATTTTTATGTTTAGTTTTTTCGTATGCGCTTCAATTATAATCCCTTGTTAAAAAGTCCAAAATTCAAATTTTTATCTTTCCTATACCTTTTGCATATAAAAAAGTAAAATGAATTATTATCGATAAAAATATCGATACATTTTTACATGAACATCCCTAAGCTACATCTGTTTTGTCATTAAATGTTCATTGAAAATAAAGTCGGTTTATAGAATACATTGAAAAAAACTGCATACTTTTATGAATTGAATTGAATTATTATTACTGAGTTACCATTATTTTGCATATTACAAAGAATGAGTTAATTCAATTAATTACATTTTTTTTTTTTTCGATAAATTAACATTTATTTGTACTCGTTAATTCAAATATTTTATTTCTTAAATTATACAGATTATTTAAAAGTAGCAATGTGCTATTAACAATTTATTTACAACTTAAATACATGTGTAATATTTAAGATCCACCAAACTGCGTTATTGTTTTTCATTCACAAGCAGAACGCTTAGCCCGATCGTGCCTCTCTATCGCTTGTTCGGCATTCTCGCTCGCGACACGTGACACTTCTTCGTCCGCGCAGTCGGCATTCATCGATGTACAAGACGTTGTCACGTCAAAAATAAATAAAATATTTGGCTGATATAGTATTTATATGTATTAATATGCTTTAATTCAACACCTATTGAACCAAAAATTCTGTCAGAAACTTCATTGGCATTGGACATATTCGACTGTCCCTACGTATACTATCGAAACTGAAAAAAGGTACTTTACAGGAGAGCACTTTTAAGTTAATTTTGTGTACAAAATTATCATTTATTTTTTAAGTATCGATATTATACTCATGAAAAATGTGGTTTAATATGTATTTTTTAGCTTATTCTCTTTTTTTGTATGAAAACATATGTAAAAAGGAGTTTCTTAGTGCAATAAAAAAAATCACAAATTTTCAGTTTCGATACTGTACGTAGGGACAGTCGTATTTTTCAAAAGCATGTCTTCATGTCTATTCCATAATAATGAAATAGTTTCTATTTCTCTAAGTTGAGAAGCGTCTACTATAATTATTAATATTTCTTTTGATATATCTGATAATAATATGTAATGCTGACATGAAGTTGACATTTTTTTAAAGCGAGGATCACGAAGAATGGATATACAAGGAGTGCGAACGTAATGTTAAAAAAATGGCATCAATTTAGGTAATAGATAATTATTTTGCCGCTAGAGTGCGCTAGGATCGAAGTTGTAATTTACGCGGGAAGGATTGTTGCTATTGACAGCTCTGAATTTTGAAAATTGTGTTTATAGTTCATTTTTAACCTTTATATTGGCTGTGCCCAGTCATACGTGTGCGATAATTGGTTCGTAATTAAAATAGTAAAATAATGTAATTTATAATTTTCGTCTCTCTAACATAATTATGAGAAAAAAAAAGTGAGACAAAAACATCCCGCCAGGCCACCATTTTAAAGATATTTGACATGTAGTCAACATGATAATGTCATAAGATTTTTTCAATTATTTGTTGTTTTTATCTTTAAACTTTGTAGTAAATTGTTATTAATAACTTTTAATTAATCACCAACATAAAATACTCTTGGAGATTAAATTAAAGGTTAAACTTTTAGTTTAATAACAGGTACGTAATTTTTAAATTAAGTATTAAATAAATATTAAAAATATAATGTAATGTTATATACATTTTAAGATTAAGTATATTTGTTTAAAACTTTTTTATTTCATATTATATATTATAAAAAGTTATTTTAATTAAATATTTGATAAAGTTTGATAATAGTAGTCGGTGAAAAAAAATTTTTTTTTTTTTCAAAATAACATTATTTAGAATAATAAAATTTATTGTTATTTTCATATATTTTTCAGCTAAGATATATCATAAGAAGCCTCGCAGACAATTCACCTAATTGGCATAGCATCAATTATTATGCTCTATCTTTTATAGAGAAGAAATATTAATACTTCTGTCCAAGAAATCAGATGATTCAGAGAATTCTAGATAAAATTACTATTAATACAAAAATAAAAAACAATGTATTTTAATAAAATTTCTGAATTCGTTTTGTTTCATTTCATCTTCCAAAATATTAATATTTAATACATAAAATTATATTTATTAAATATGCAACTAAAATAAAACTATTCTAGAGAACTACTACCTATATTTAATTACACATATTATAATAAGTAATAATTATAATAATAGTATAGGTAGCTGACGAATACTCGCGCACCCAGTGGTGAAAAAGAGAACTATGATCTTTGTTTATTTTTGTGTACATAAGTACCGTGAAATTCGTATAGAACTACGTCTACCGTTCGCACTCCTTGTATATCCATTCTTCGTGGCGAGGATCTAAAATAGTTTCTTTGACTAAAAAAGATTTTCTTACTGTACATTCAATACCATTAAATAAATCATTTTCATTCTAATAATATCAACCATTGATATCTATATTTTAATATCGAACTATCGATATATCGTCCAAAAAAAAAATAATAATATCGATATTTCGATATTTCTAAATGATATCGATATTTTATCAACAGTCCTAACTTATTCTAATAACCTGTGGTACTCTGTGGTAGCATAGCAAGACACTTAGACATAGCACTTAATCACTTATTAAGAGTTAGGCAAAGAATATAGTACTCTCTACCGAGAGGAGTTAGGTTATGTTTACGTTAAGTTTGTTATTGTTTATAAAACAAAATTTTTATGTTACTACAGAGGACCATCTTTAGAAGAACTAATTTAGTAGTCTTAGTGAAGTTGTATAGAAGACATTAGAATAATTTTGTTTATTTATTACAATGACATTGTATGAAAACTTGTCATCCAAACAGGTAGGCGCCAATTTTCAAGAAGTTTATTAAAGCTCTCTGTATCATAAATACAATAGAAATAATGTTTTAATAAATCGTTTATAACTTTATAGAAAAATGTTATTTTATTGCGTATAAGTATATCTAAAACAAATAATCTTTGAATTTTGCCAATTAACATACAAAATTTTAATTTAATATCAGAATCAATATTTTTTGTAGATAATTTAACAGTTTTGTGCATTGTCTTATTATTAAGCTTACGATAGCAAAATTATCAAATTATTAGATAAAATAATATTGTAATAAAATATCGCCATCTATTTAAAATTACATATTTCGAGGTTGGTAATAGTTCTGCATTATACTGGTAGATAGCGCTATTCAAACATTTTTTTTCCAGAAGATTCGTGCTTCATTACATCGGGATGTTTTAAGCATGTGTAAAGAAACTAGCCACTACCTTGGTTTGGATATAACAGGGCCAGCTGTGGCTGTTATAGCTGAACTCGTACTACGAAAAGTTTCACTATACGGATTGGATTTAGAAGCTTTCGCAAAGTAATTTTTATTGAAATTGTATCAGTATTCTGATTCTCATGACTCTTGTTATTTTAACCAATTTCAAAATAATGAGCTTAATGTATTTATATGGTGATCATTACGGCATCATATTTAAAGAAGTTAAATTAAAATTTTTCACACGTATGTTTCACCAAATATCAACTGATCCTTAGGTATTTGTATAATTTTACCTTATTTATAAATATTTACATTGCAATTAAAATATATACAAACAATACGCTGCAATCGATACAGTTTGTTAAAATGAGATAAAAAATAACATTTAAGAACAGGGACAGTATAGTATGACATTTGATTTTTGAACAATCGTTGAGGAATTCGGTCGAAGATCTCCAGATTTGATCGTCAGATTATCACCATATGTGTGCTAGACCACGAAGGTTACATATTTATATATTTTTATTATAATTCTTTGTTGTACAATACACAAGTCTACGAAAGGCGAGCTTAACGCCACTGCATTTTCTACCAGCCAACCTTGATATGTGCAAGATAGAAAAAAAAGTGTGTAAGTGTGCAATAAAACAATGTAATATAATATACAATATCTCTTTCGGTCGTTTGCTTCATTGCTGAAGGTCGTGTCTGAACGAGTCGTTTTTTCGTTTTATTCGATATTTTCCTGTTCTGCCATATTCGGGTCAGTTTGCTCCTTGCAGACTTAGCCATTTGGGATCGTCGCCGGATCTCCTTTTCACATCCTCCTTGGTCGGTCAGTAGTGAGCCGAGATACAAAAACTCAGAGACAAATTCAAGGTCACTTAGTTCTCCAGTTCTAGTAAGTGTACCAGCCCTATCTACTATTAAGACTAGTCTTTGCTCTATTGACTGTTAGACCAACCTGCTCGCTTTCGTATTGGACTCTGCTGAAGAGTTCGCCAAGTTCTTCTTCGGATGACACAATTAGAGTGGTATCATCTGCATATCGAAGGTTGCTAATCTTCTTCCCGCCTACCGAGGTGCCGCCCTGCCAATCATCTAGAGCCCTTCTCATGATGAACTCTCCGTAGATAGTGAAAAGGCCCCGATATCGCGTCATTGACTCTCACAACAGTTTCACCAACTTTGTACAAGTTAGCTATTAATACTGCCAGGTGCTCAGGAACTCCCATTTCCAGTAATATTTTCCAGAGACAGTCCCAGCGTACGCAGTCAAAAGCCTTGGAGTAGTCAATGAAGCATAGTAGTGTTGGCCTGCAAAATTCGCCGCTTTTCTCGATTTGGACGGCCGGCTTTGGACGGCCGGCTGGTCTAGTGGTCAGGCAACTGGACACTTTACGCAGCGGTCGCGGGTTCGAATCCCGCCAGGTGCAGATAATCTGTATGACGAATATAGATGTCTGCACCGGGTCATGGATGTGCATTTATGTATATATGTATTTATATCTTAAATTTATTTCCGTTCCTAGTACCTGTAACACAAGTTCTTACGAACTTATCACGGGGCTAGGTTAACGTGGTGTGATTGTTGGTTAATATTTATTTATTATTTTTATTTATTAGTTGCCTAACATTGACTATCTGCTCCCTGGTACCTCGACCTCTAAAAAGCCAGCCTGTTCCTCAGGTATCTGCCTACAGTAGGAATGTCTTTAATCTCTCGTTAATGACGTAGAGCATTATCTTGCTACGTCCGTGAAGCTAGCCTCGACGACCCAGCCCAATCAAATAAAATATATGTGTGGATTTAGTGCTATTTATGTGCTAATTAGTTGCTCTAATCGGAAATTTGTTGCTCATCCCGGGACCGAAATATTGCTGACAAGGCCAACTTTTTTTGGAAGCTAGCCTTGTCACCCAGCCCAATCAAATAAAACATATGTGTGGATTTAGTGCAATTTATGTGCTAATTAGTTGCTCTAATCGGGAATTTGTTGCTCATCCCGAGACCGAAATATTGCTGACAAGGCCAACTTTTTTTGGAAGCTAGCCTTGTCACCCAGCCCAATCAAATAAAACATATGTGTGGATTTAGTGCTATTTATGTGCTAATTAGTTGCTCTAATCGGGAATTTGTTGCTCATCCCGGGACCGAAATATTGCTGACAAGGCCAACTTTTTTTGGAAGCTAGCCTTGTCACCCAGCCCAATCAAATAAAACATATGTGTGGATTTAGTGCTATTTATGTGCTAATTAGTTGCTCTAATCGGGAATTTGTTGCTCATCCCGAGACCGAAATATTGCTGACAAGGCCAACTTTTTTTGGAAGCTAGCCTTGTCACCCAGCCCAATCAAATAAAACATATGTGTGGATTTAGTGCTGTTTATGTTCTAATTAGTTGCTCTAATCGGGAATTTGTTGCTCATCCCGGGACCGAAATATTGCTGACAAGGCCAACTGTTTTTGGAAGCTAGCCTTGTCACCCAGCCCAATCAAATAAAACATATGTGTGGATTTAGTGCTATTTATGTGTTAATTAGTTGCTCTAATCGGGAATTTGTTTCTCATCCCGACACCGAAATATTGCTGACAAGGCCAACTTTTTTTTGGAAAATAGCCTTGTCGTATGATATTTTTCCGTAAAAACGTTTAATAACTATATGTGGATTTAGTGCTATTTATGTGCTAATTAGTTGCTCTAATCGGGAATTTGTTGCTCATCCCGAAATATTGCTGACAAGGCAAAAATCCTTTTAAGGGGACTCTTAGATAGTCAAATGGAACGTCCGTGACAAATTTCATGACGAAATTCGCCTGACCTGACCTCTGAAGTAAGTAAAGATTTTTCTTTTGTTCACGACTGACGACGAATCAAATAAAAATACAGATAAACACATACATATAACCTTCTCATTTTTTGAACTCGGTTAAATAATATTTTTTTAATATAAATCAACTCCGTTTTAGGTAAGATAAAGTAAGAAGGGTAAGATTTTTAATGTAAAAATAAATTAGAAAAACAGAAGAAATAATCATTGTATTTATTAAGATTTTATAATGTGACATTATATTATTATTTTTTTTTTTTTTTATTAAAAATTTGATTGCGTTTGACCTCAATCTTGTCTGATGGTAAACAACGATGAAGTCTAAGGTGAAAGTTCAGTTACAATCATTTAACAGTTTTGTTTGTTTATTTAAAAGTCCGCAAGATTGTTTAATAATACTTGAATATTTATAAAATACTAGCTTCTGCCCGCGGCTACGCCCGCGTAGATGTTGGTTATCACGATTAAAAAAAAGTATCCTATGCTACTTCTAATACCTCCAAGAATATGTGTACAAAGTTTCAAGATGATCGGTTACGTAGTTTTCGCGTGAAAGCGTAACAAACAAACTTATATTTCACATTTATAATATTAAGAGATTATCTTTTTTTATATACGTTATTTGTATCCTAAATTATTTATATACATTTTTTTACATGTAGGCACGCCAAACGTTTAGTGATAAATCAAGAAGACGTTAAACTATTAGCAAGAAGAAACAGTTCATTGGTTTGTATTATATTAATTATTTGTACTTTTAATAATTAATCAATATTATAAAGAATATCAATAGCGCGACTGTCCCATTTCAAAACCTAGTAAGGGACATACATATATTACGAAAAATACTTCTTGCGAAAATCTTGTTAACGTAATAAGTCCCTACCTAATATAAAAACTTCATCAGTAAAAACTCAAAAATTATCAGATATATTTAAGCATCGATACCTAGTAAGTATACCATTCACTGCTTTCAGCCACTTAAAAACCTAGAAAGTCACTTTAACCATTTAAAAACCTAGTAAGTTTCAGAGACTTACTAGGTTTACGTATCAATTATCAAAGTTAGTAAGGGGTTTAAAAAATGTAATATACACTTAAATTTTAATATGTGTAGTGCTATGCGTTCATTATTTAGTATTTTATACAACCAATAGCATTTATTTTACTTTATATAAATACTTTCTAAGGCTGGCCTTATTTACGTTTATGCGCTCTCCTGTAAAATTTAGTTTTAAGTCCTTACTAGAATTTGAAATGGGACAGCCGAGCGCTCTGGGTGATTAATGGAATTTTCCATCAGATATGTTTGAAAAAGTTAAAACATAAAATAATATCTTTTACAATTACATAGGTATCTTTTAATACAGGTAAAAAGCAATAGTGTGGATCATTTACATAATTTGTAAACACTGTGTCGTTTTATGCAAATAAAATATTTATTATACAAAAAAAAAAAGAAAAAAAAATACGCATTCTATCCTACTAATTATAAATAAAAAAGTGTGTTCTGTGTGTGTTTTCGGACTCCAGACACAGGATTCTCATACTACTGGGTGACGTTGAGTGTTAAGCGTTAATTTATTTGTTTAATATATAAAAGATCAACGCCTAACGTCTGGTTTCTATTTACTATCTTATTTATTTTTAATTTTACTTATTATATATATACATATAATTTTCGTATAAAATTTATTTCAAAATTCTATCTATAGTAAGCAAGATTAAAATCATAATCAAAAACAACTTTATTCAAATAGGCCACACGAGCACCTTCGAATCGTCATTTTACAAATTAACACTTTAAAGTGATTATTATTTTTGTAAAAGTATCCAGTGATTATTATATTTGTAATATAGTAATACCACCGATTCGGAATGTAGATTCTGCAGATCAAGATCATTAAAACCGACTTTCAGTCAAATATCTAAGGAGGAGATTATTTTCATCCTACTTTAAAGAATTTTTAAAGTAAAACCACGAATTGCAACTAGTATAAATAGTTTTTTTTTTTGTTGTTGTTTGAAATGTAATTAATTACTTAAATGATGTTTATAATTTAAAATTCGCGAAAATTATCTCGTGTTTATCAATATTGATTCGAATCGAATTTTCCACTCGGTTCCGAGTAATTTTTAATCTATGGACACATTTTCATCCTAATTTAAGTGCAGCACTTCGTTCAGTACTAATGAATCGGTATCCGGCTGTTTAATTGCAATTTTAATTTAAATCCGATTCTGAATACCTAACTAGCCGTTATGAATGTTGTTATTTATGCAATTGCTATTATCAACTTAAAATGATAACTCGTACAACAATGCGTTACACGGTTCTAACTCTGTTAATGTTTGTGTTTTGATAGATATAGTTTAGGTTATTAATTCGTCATATCATACGTGGTTTCCATTTCTTTTTCAATTACGGATAATATTAAATAACGATTTTTAGTTGAACAATTTATTAAAATTTACTTAAAAATGTTGATGAATTAAATAAGGTAGCGCTTACATTGATACTTCGAAATGTTAAAAAAAAAAAAAAAAACATTGCGAGAAATATTCGAAAACAGATTTTTCAAATAACTGAAATGCCATATTTATTTATGTAAAATGTAAACATCATTTGTAAAGATGTCCACTAACCATTTTCTGACCACTTTCATTTATAATTCGGTGCAGTGTTCAGCAACTGAGTGTTGCGCTAGCAGTCGCGGTTTTGATCACGACTCATGACAGACGTTTTATAGGTCTTTATTGGTGTTTATGTTTTGTTATTTCGGGACACCGACACAGAATTTCATCCTATTGGTAGCCGTTACGTGTCAGGAGCTTATTTAATTGTTAAAAATATGTAAAGTATAATCGTAAATTTACAAAAGAAAAAAATATATTTTGATTCTAAAATAATAATATCAAACATTTTATTTTTCAGAAGGAACGCCTAAATGGCTTATGTAAAAATATTTCATCAGCGTCCAAAGAGAAAAAACGTAAAACAGTACAACCATTAGTTACTTCGGAAACGGATCGTATGGACGAGGATGACGAGAAAAAGACAATTCAACAAAAAATTACAGAGGAATTAAATGCACCTAGTACATCATTTAAAGCGCCTGAAACTATGGATCATGTCGAGATCGTAGATCTTACATAGAGATACAGACAAAAATAAAATTAAACCTGTTGCGATTCTACGTATTGAAAATAGTCGGTTTTAAATTTTCTTGAATTCAACCATTATGATGTCATTAGTAAACCATTGATTGCCTATTATGACACTTGTAATTACAAACTTTGGGCCCAGATATTACAACTAACTTTATACAGAAATATCTTGACTTACGCAAACTCGCTCGCTCGTAAATTGGGAGCTACCGCAATTACGCGGTTTTTGAATCCTTTGATTTGTTTGTTTTTGACACTTTCTTTTTTCGTATTCACAGACTTATTATACATATTATTTTAAATTGTTGTTTATAATATTTTAAGCAAATTCTATTGAGTTAGTTCAGGAGGATATTGCTGAACACTACATTCTACTGTACAATTCTGAACTATGCAAAAAGTTTGTTTTCCAATTATTATTATTAATGTTTACAAAATAAATGTGATGTTATTGTAAGAATGATAAAAAATAAAGGTTTTTTTATTGTAAAAAAATATGAATTTAATTAATTCCTACAATTTCTTAACTCATTACCCGATCTTTAAGTTAATATATAAATTCATAATGATTGACTGAATGAATCAGCCCGAACACGTACCACTGCTGGGCGAAAACCTCTTCTCCATATACGAGAAGGGTAGGAGCATGAACCGCCGCGCTGCTCCATTGCGGGTTGGCAGACAATTTTTCCCTATCATGAGAAACAATCGCTTTCTGGTGTTTTATAATAACAACTGGAACCGACTTACTTTACGTGCTGCTGGTGGGGACACCACCGTGCCTCGGAGAGCCCATAAGGACATACACCCAGACCGGAAAGAAATATTTGTACAAATACAAATATCTGCTCCTAGAGGGAATCGAACCCGCGACCACCGGCGCGCGGTTTGAGGTGACTACTCGCACCACTACACCAGAACAGTCGTATAATTTTTACCCGACTGCGACAGAAGGAGGGTTATGTTTTTCGAGTGTATGTATGTATGTATGTATGTATGTAGGTATGCATGTATGTATGTATGTAGGTATGCATGTATGTATGTATGTATGTATGTATGTCCATTTCTTTGGCACGCCCTACAGCCCAAACGGCTGGACGGTTTTTGACATATGAGGTGTCGTTGGTTTTGTCTAAATTGTAGTAGTGACATAGGCTATATAAATTTTCAAAATGGCGCCCGCAAATGGCGGAATGAAGGGGGAGTTGAATTTTTTTTATCTTACTGTAGCAATATGGGTATCAAATGAAAGATAGTAGATTGTTTTATTCTTTTTAGTTTATAATAAGAGTATTTTACGCAGTCGGGTTTTTTGATTTTTTTAATTAAGCATACTTGTTAATAATGTAATACAATTGAATTGTTTGTTTGACTGCTTGTTACGTTAGTCCGTTTTAAAGAAGGTATAGGCAAGATGTTACATGATGACTCAGGACTGAAGTAGCAGATAGTGAAATGGCGCAAAGAATATATTTGATTCTATTTGTTAATTTAAAATCTTGCAGGAACGTAATATTCAATTATTATTACACTGTTTCTAACTTCATTTGGATTTACCGTCTTATCCCATGACATCACGTCAACTATTTATAAAACTCATCAAAAAACATAATGTGTCCGTTGCAAGCCGAACGAGCTTAAAAATAAAAAAAATCAACAGATTATACAAATATTGTTTATCTATACAGGGCCCAAAGCGCAGATAACAAAAGTGAACGTGCAGACCGCGGATAGGTGCGCGACGCCAAAAAACTCGTTATACGAAACACAATTATCCGCGAATAGGGACGTGAATGGAAAGTCTTATTTATCTAAATATTTATAAATATTACATATAAATCATTATAATGTAATTAAGTCAAATATATTTCGACTAATATAACGCATAAGTTTGAATGGATGGATGTTTGTTTGATGAATGGCTGAACGGAGTTATAATAAGAGCAGATAAAGGTTAATGTCTGGAATGGCAAAAAGCTACTTTTTATCTCAGCAAAACATATGGTACCTATGATAAATTTCCACACGAACGGAGTCGCGGGTAACCGCTAGTAGTGATATGAAAGTTATTTTGATATACTATTTGAGTCTTGTGGCCGTTTGTAAAAAGGGTAGACTAGTAGAGAGAAACCTTTTTACACATTCACTATTGCTATTTTCAATGTCATATATTGATTTTAACAAACAAGATACACATCATTACACACGTTAAAGATCAGTAACGGCCTATCTCAACATTTCATCTGTCAAATGACAAAATTGCGGATTGTGAATAGTTTGTAAAAACATTATTTGCAAAAATTTACTAATATTTGAATGACGTTTGATGACTTATTATAATAATAGGTTAAATATAGTTTTTGTTAAAAAATACGATAATATAATGCAGAATAATGAGCAGCTGTCAGACGGTCGCTCAAGATTTTAAGAGGCCATTATAGGTATAACCCCTAGACAGGTAAAGAATCTATCTCTGATTCTGCTTTTATAGAGATATAGTTTTTAAATAAACTCTATACGAATTGAGTCAAAAATCGATTGATTATTGAGACTGGCCGCCAGATAGTCGCTCTTTTTATACAAATGTTAAGTAACCATTTCGAATATTCAATAATTAATGCGTACCTACCTATATTTACAAAATGTAGACTCTATATTATGTAGGTACGTATTAATTTAATAAACATTTCTTTATATTTCACTGTTTCTTTTTGCAAGTATCGTGTAAATTTAGTGGTTTCATTATCTTTATTCATTTGTCAAAAATCTATTAAACTTCAAATCTTAGGTGACATCTTGATCTACGGATATACTCCGAGTGGGTATATATAAAATATTGTTATATGTAGGTACTATATATTTCTAAAGTTATATCCTTTTTAATCTATTACCAAAGCTTTAGCATCATGTATTACAGAATTATTAAATGTTAAATACAGTTAAGTCACAACGGTTGTTATTTAGGAAATGATTTATCTAATTGAGCGTGGGTGTCATTGCGTTTGACTATAAAGTTTATAGTAATCGTTGCTTAACTAAAATATAATAGACATAATATTTGTATTTAAATTACTATTTGAAATATGTATTTTCTTATCATATCATAATTATAATTCATTTAATATTTTCTGGTTCATCATTTCATAATTGTTAGATAGCTTTAATCTGACGATAGTTGTGATTTACTCTAGCTGCGTCTAGTTTTAGCCGTGTAACATCCAGTTCAGAGACAATATCGGGATAAAAATATATAGCCTGTATGTTATCTTAAGCTCCATCTATTAATATATTAAGTTTCATTGCAATCGGTTCACTGTAAGATAAAAGAAGTTAGTTTCATCTTTGATTTTATTTATCTTTGATTGTTAAATATACATTTCAATTATTTTTTCGATTGAATATTGTAAGAATTCTAAATTTAATATTCATATACATTAGCATATTTACTTCACCTTACGAATTTTGAGATTAAATCGTAGCTTATCTATTATTCTGACATCTGAATATTTAGCTATACCTACACATAATATCAAGTTCTATTGTAGCCAGTGCAGCAATTTATGTGTGAAAATTTAATAAACATAATTATATATCTATTCTTACAAACTTCCCTTTTTCTTATATAAACGCGTAAATTTCAAAAATATTTATTTAGCAAAAATAAACAAATCTTCAAGATATTTACAATATACATGAAAATTGGATTTTTTTTCTGATTTTTATATAAATGTCAAAAGAGAAGTAATAAGAATGCTATCTCTATACATGTCTCTGTTCGAGGTAGTTAATTACTCCTATAACGACAGTTAGAGCATAATGAGATTTTTGCAATTCAACAGTAGCACATTACAGGGTGCTGTTTGTCAACCCCCCTTCCACTGTCCGGTGGGGTGTGGAGATGTTATTAGGCGGTTTTGTTAATTAATTTCATTTAGAATGTTCATATGTTTATGAATTCAATGTCTCAATGTCAACATACTCGTATTCTCTCGTTTTTTTTTTAAATTAATTATTTGTGATGACATTAATGATTATTTTTTTATTTTTCGTTTCTTATTTTACAAAACAAATTTCATTCTTGGGAATTTTGAAACCGTGTAGGCCTGACTTTTTTATTGATACGACGTAATGTGGAGTTCATGAGTATCTATAATAACATTGCTATACATTATATCACATTTCTATTAGTAAATTATTATATTTTACCATTAACTAGTTACAAGCTACTTTGTTCTCATTCAACTTTATTCCACGTGATCCGGATAGTTTTCCGGGATAAAAGGAGTCTTGTGCTATTCCAGACAATTACTTATTTTTGTGTCAATCTTTATCCCGTTTCACTCAATCGTTTTGTAATGATTAATTTATTATATCCACCCATCCAAACTTTCGCATTTATGTTAGTATAGTAAGAGATTTTTATCGGTAGGCAGGTAGGTAGGCTTAGTGGTCTAATTTGAGGGTGATCTGTAAGGTATTTTTTGTTTATTCTCTCATGCAGACCAAGTTTCTGCAGACCGATCATCAAACAGGTATTGAGCTAGTCTCAGACGCCTTAATGAATATTCAATTGTCTTCGTCCAGCAAATCCTTACATTATATTACAATGACTTTAGACATGTACCAAGTCGTATTTTACTGTCTGATTGTGGGAGACATAAAACCAGAGAAAGATGGAGACATTCATTTGCGATATTGAAATAATAATTATTTCTAATTCTCAACAATTGCACAATTTTCTGTTGCGATTAAAGGTAAAGAAATAGTTATTAGGTCTATTTGATTTAAAGTAGATTACAACTTACGAGTCACGCACACGTTGTTGTGTTGATAAACGGTAGATTAGGTATATTAGTGTTGAGCTCAGTGGGTTGAGTGTATAGAACATATGAATCGATTTTAGACGAGTTGCAGATTTGAGCCTAGTATTTCCAAATTTTAGAGTGATAAATCTGAAATTAAAATTCATCTCATGTTTGACGTTGAAGGAAAAGATAATGAGAAAACCTGATTTCCTTGGTCGACTGTGGGAGATTTACAGACTTGTGCAATACGGTTAAATATATTTTCAACGATATATTTTAACCTAATTATGTTGGATGTACAAATATTTATCACACTAGAGTATAATTCACTGTACTAAATGATACTTTTAGATTGAAATCGGTATTTTCTTGTAAACACAATTGGTTTTGTCTATCCTAGCTGGCTTGACTCTTCCATCTCAATACAGCTTAATCTACAGTACCTGGATGACCGAGCTTTGCTCGGTTAAATTATATTTACATGTACATGTATGTACATACTGATGAAACTTAAATAATATTTTCGATCTTACCTTCATAATAGTAAAATAATAACAATTAGTTATTTAAATAAAAAATAAAAAGAGCTTTCAATAATATTTTTTCTTACAAAAGAAGAAACTTAAAAAAAAAAAAAAAAAACTGGTCTGTAGACACCTGGCTTCGAACTCGGGTTTTCTGATTTCGAATCCGACCGATTCCCATCCGAGCTATTATAAGCTTATCAATGACAGCGAAATTTACCTTCGTATTCTAATGATATTTTTTAATTGCGTAAAAAAAGGGATAAAACGACATTTTCTAAAACTAAATCCTAGCTAGATCGATTTATCGCCCCCGAAACCCCCTGCATACTAAATTTCATGAAAATCGTTGGAGCCGTTTCCGAGATTCAGATTATATATATATATATATATATATATATATACAAGAATTGCTCGTTTAAAGATATAAGATTCGTGACTAATATGTCTAATTTTTGTGTACGATTACATTTGATTTTATTCAAAAACTATAATATCAGTGTCAATAATATCAGTCAATTAAACTAATTGTAAGAAGCTTACACTAATTATATTGATTTCATATTTTCAATTGCATGTAGGACGTAGGTACATGGCGTATAAGTTAATTTATGAATTGTTATTTACTTTTATTTATTAATTTATTTGATATTAGATATGAGTTTGTATTTTTTTTTATTACACCTCGCCAGATATTTTTTTCTAAGTTTCCGTCTTCGTTGAGTGTGAGTCATTTTATTATTTATTTATTAGTAAAAATATGACAAACAAAATGAAATCGAATTCGTAACTTAAATGGTTGCTGTTTCGAATATAAAAGTGTCATCGGTCGAAGCGGACTGCAATGCAATTAAACTAACACGATAATCGACAAATAGCAAGAAGAACAAACTAGTCATGTACCAAATGCCCCTAGCTATGATCTAGGCTCTAGCTGGAGATAGGCCTGCGGTGCTCATTAAAATATGTAAATGCTGCCCTGAGACATTACGCAGATAGGTGCTTCTGACTTATTGACTGGACGGTTTTAAGCGATGTGACGATTTTCAACACATTTTAATAATTAGTTCTAATACCACTAGATTGTGATCAGGATAATATTATTAAAATATGGTCTAAGAATGTATATCTATATTCGTACACAAAGCAAGATAATTTGTTTTATTGATACAATTTTTATTTTATTTAATAAAATATTTTTATCCAGAAAAGGCTATTAAATGTCAATATATGATTCTTAAGATGGGGGTAATAACCAAAAACTGTCAATAATTCTGACAAACATCTCAGAATACACTAAATCACGCTAAATATCTAATAATTAGAAAATAGTCTGATTGCTTCACATAATTATTTTACAATAAAAAATTTAATGTAACTGTAATTAAATTGCTTTTTAAAAAGGTGTCCATTGTTATTTATAGATACAATTTATTTATATTATAGACAGTATTTTTTCTGGTGTTCATATATAGTTCTGACAAACACCAAAATATTATTTAAATAATAAAATGTTTAATTGTTTATGCTATGTATATTGGTTCATTGATCGTATTTGATTATATATAGATTATTTTAATAATTTTTAATCTAAAGTATAAAAAATCAAAAGTTTTAACTTTTTAGTATGCTAAGATAACCTTAAAAATTGTTTCATTATAATAATTATTGAACTCTGAGTCTTAATTTAATTATATAACTCTACCTTTTCGTATCACCAAAGATAAATTTATTTCTTTAATTATATATTCATCGATATAGATTAAAGATAATTTAATTCGAGAATCCTTAAAACATATAAATAGACGTGCTTTTTGACTGTACATGACGCTTATAATTATTATTCTAACCCTTTAACTTATAAAGGGATGTTTGACAACTTTAACTTACTTTCATAAAACCAGCTCGTGAATCGTAAAAATATTAACTTTTATTTAATACGATAATTATAATAATTTACGATATTATCGTGTTTTAAACAATAAACAAGTCAACTTCCACAGTTTTTTTTTTTTTTTGTAATTTACATGGACATACTACAGCATAACATCGTCCTGGAGTTGTGAACGCATTACTCGTTTGCAGGGCACCTACCGCGCGCAACTATTTAGTATCATTACAAATGTCGCTCGCCGTGTCCGTAGTCCGAGCCGTCTCTGTGTGCGAGCTACCGTTCCTTATTAATAAGTATTGGAGGGATACTTAATGTGGATAGGACTTTCATTTCTGCATTAAATTTAATGTATTTATTGTCTCAATACTTTAAGAGTATAAATATATACTAAAATTGTAAAGATGAAGAGTTTTAGTACTCGTAGTATTGAGATGTATCAGTCCTATTTTAAAATTCTTTTTGTGTTATAAAAGCCAGTTTATTGGAGAAGATTACAATTAAAAAAAAATTAAACTTCGAGATAAAGAACTGGAGCACTATACATAAATGTAAGTGAAACGGCGCAGGTCGTAAAAATTTAAATGGACTTATATTTTTTTATGACAGACAGACCTAAAAAACATTATATTATTTCCCCCTAGTGCTCTTTCTTCAGAATTGGTAGGTGTTGCAACAGGTTTATTTGAACTTAATTATAATCAGAATAGTAGAGTTGGTGAGCAATATGTGCATTAAAAAATTCTAAGAAGTTTTTTATCAGAATGTTTAAAACTATTGATAAATGTTTCACCTTCATCACTATCTGATATCTTATCAATAAATAATAAGCCCTTGAAAAGTATAGTTATCATTTGTTTATAATAAAGTATGTTAAAATAATCTTTTAACTAGTAAACTTCGAATGTTATACTACCTCATGACGCTTAATAATGATTTTTGTGTGTAAATTAGACAATTTTGAGACTGAATACATTGATGTTTTTTTTTTTTTTAAGTTCCAATATTTAAGAAGTTAAAATTTCATTTATCTTATAAATTACTTCATTTCGCTCTTCTGAATGCAAATCAAATACATTTAAAGTAAAATCCCTTTCCACAGTGTGTCGCTGTCGATCGTTACCCCGGCCCGCTGAGGTAAGCAAGTGTTGTTTTGTTGTCCTCGTCATTACGTACCTTTCAGCTCATTACAACAACTGGTAACAGATCACTCGCTTAATTTGTGCATTTCCGATCTGAAGATATTCAAATTTCAACCCTAATGACGCACGGGAAATGTTAATAAAATGTTAATGTAGCGAAAGCGGTTATCCCGGCTACAATAAGTGACAGATTTGCTTGACAAGGGAGCTTGTTTGCGACGTATGAATAAGTCACGAACGGTTTTTTGTCTATTCTATTATTTATGAAGCTTTGTCTGGAGATTTAAGATTAAGGAATTGTATCGAAACGTTTATGAATTTTGAAGGTTGTTTTTAAGTGTTCATTTTTTCAGTGTTACATATTTCGTTAAATTGATTAACAAAACACAAAAGCTTATGAAATGTATGGTTTCGATGATAATAAAGAATTATATAATATTTGATATATGTATGTGTTGTCCTTAAATTATAAAAAAAAATAAGGAAGCGAATGAATTGAGATATCTCAATGTTGAATTATAATTGTTGTATTACATAGATGTAGAGAATTTATTATAGGTATAGTAAGACACTCTCACAGAAAATTTTTGATACTAAGCCTGAATTCGTTCTATGAGTTTGAGAGCCAGAACAACAAACATTCCCCATGTTTTCATTCCTACCTTTCTCTTATTTGCTTCATTCCCTTAACCTGCTACGGAATACCAACAGAGACACAAATGTTATCTTCCTTGATATTCAGATAAGCGGCAATGATCATTTAAGATTAGGGAACTATCTGTTAGGTTGCTGGCTACTTCCACATAAAATACGTAAAATTTTGAAACAAATTTTTAAGAATATGAGACCGAACAAGTCTCCCACCGAAAAAAATTTTAAACATAATACCTATGTATCCGCTGACGTGCAGTGGAAGAATTAAGTTCCACCTTCTTTCTTCTTAGGAGAAGAGACTTATGTTCAATAATCGAACGCTGACAGACTGGTTTGGAAACTTACAATTACAACTACCTAAAATTAAAATTCCTATTATAAATTTTCAGAATTAATGCTTCTTAAAATTAACTTTAATCTATTATTATCTACTTTACCATGTAGTTTTAGTATAATATTGGCGCTAAATTAGCTTATATTGTAATTCAAAGTAGGCCTAATAAGAGTTTATTTATACAGGGTGACTGGTGAATTACCATCAATATTCAAGGAGAATACCCGGCACATGATCCTCATTCGAATTATGTAAAAAAAATAGGAACTTAATTTTGGACCAAATTTTCATAAATTTCAATTCAAATAAAAGACGCGTTGTCACTTTTCCAGTCATGCCGGCGGCGCGTGCGACGCGGTGTTGTACTATGCTGCCAGTACCCGCACCCCCGCCCCGCGGCTAATCGCTTATTCGATCGACGAATCACGTTACTAGGTCACTAGGTCAGTAGGCTAGCGCCAACGTATGGTTTGGACGTCTGTTTTGTGTTTTCCCGCGCGTGCGCCTAGCGTTCGATATTCCGAGTATACCTAATCTGTCGTGTGTGAGTGTGACCCTTAATTAGGTATGGCTTATCAGTACACAAATGAAGAGTACTTGAATATGGTTCGTGTTAATGTAATGATAGCTTACCGGGTACTATCAATTTGTACCGGGAGATGTTCCCCAATCGCAGAGTACCTACTGTTAGCGTAATATTAAGCACTAATCCAAGACTACGAGTATGATTCCATTTTTAAATACGCCGGGAATACCAAGATAGGTGAACAGTTAATATTATTTTATTTTTGTTCCAAGTTTACATCATTTACCTAGTCAATAAATCTGTTGCTCATCACATCAAAATCAAATGGAATAAACATATCTTTCAACTCGTAAGTAATATTTAAATTAAATTATTTATTTTGTCTAGAAAGTTCGGTGATTAGTATGCCTCTATCGGCAAGTAGCAAAACTACTGGTCCGCAAGGACCGTAGTTCCTTGCTTTTATTTAATAAACAACAGTTGGCTGTTCAACAATTCACAAAGTTTATTTTTGTTGTGTTTTTTTTTAATATTTTCAAAAGTAACTTTATAATTTTTCAACATATTAAAAAAATTATTCTATCAAATCTGATCTTTATCTAGCGACACCTAGTGAAAAAACCATTACACTGTCTGCTAATATTATAATCAATCAATTGTTTTGGCTACTGGTCGCTAGATGGCTTATTCTTGCTATTACTTTTTGCTTTTATTTACTACAATATTTTTTTCGAGAATAAATAAGTGGCCTAACACTGTTTGAGTTAAAAAAAATATAATACGTAACGAGCTATTCACGGTCTTACTTATAAAAATCTCGTTAATCCTCTCATAATCTACAAATCAATGATTAACTTTTGTTTACTTATAAACATTGACTAGCTGTTACTTAGTTAAGAAACGAACAAAGAACGATACATAGATGGTTGGCACAGATTATACCAAAAATAATCGATTAGATAGAGAAATTGAATGAACAAAGTTGTTAAAAATTACATTAATTAGCGACATCTATGAACATTATAGAAAACTCTAGTTCGATATTGTAGTGAGTCAATACTAGTGACCTCTATTGACAGTTAGGAACTTTGAGATGTTTTCTTATCCTGACAGGGTCGCCATGAGATGTGCGACGTATGAGAGATAAAATAATACGACCAACGTTGATTCTCAAATGATCATCGTTTCATTTATTATGTAAAAATATAAGGTTTTTATATTCGTACACGAGTTATTAACATACATTTTACTTATTTATTGTCAGAGAAATAGAATGTTCAATGTTTATAAAATAATTAATTCCTATTTAACAGAATCATATTTAGAAATTTAATATAATTTTAAATACAAGTTTATTTTCTTGGTTTACTTGTCATTTACGTCGTACATTACAAACTTGTACTTTTATTTACAGCTAGATGGCTCTGTTTAAGAGATCGTGTCTAAAATTGATTTTATTACTTTAATTCATCTTGAATACTAGTTTTATTTACTAGAATATTTTTTTCGAGAATAAATAAGTGGCTTAGCACTGTTTTAGTTAAAAAAATATGACAAGTCCTTATTTATGAACGACATCATTGTCCACTTTATCTGTGTGTTCTTATTAAATTAAAGCGATATCTCAATTGAAATTCTTCATCCGTAATTTTTCCTACGCCTTAAGTTTCTGGGTAGGGATATATTAAAAATAAAATCCATTGCTTCCAAATCAGACTCTGAGGAGCTGCTCGTATTCATTATGCTAACACTGATTGTTTTTTACCCGACTGCGACAGAAGGAGGGTTATGTTTTTCGAATGTATGTATGTAATATGTATGTATGTATGTCCATTTCTTTGGCACGCCCTACAGCCCTAACGGCTGGACGGTTTTTGACATATGAGGTGTCGTTGGATTTGTCTAAATTGTAGTAGTGACATAGGCTATATAAATTTTCAAAATGGCGCCCGCAAATGGCGGAATGAAGGGGGGGGGGTTGATTTTTTTCTTACTGTAGCAATATGGGTTTCAAATGAAAGCTAGTAAATTGTTTTATTCTTTTTTAATAATATTAAGTAATAATAAATAATAGTAAATTGTTTTATTCTTTGTTTATAATAAGAGTATTTTACGCAGTTGGGTTTTTTGTTTGTGTGTTTTTTGCGTGTGTCTTCCCGGCTCCTGCGCGCCTAGCGATCGATCATACGCGTATACCTAATCTGTCGTGTGTTAGTGTAATCTGTCATTAGTAATTAGGTATGGCTTATCAATACACAAATGCAGAATCACCATTGCTTTCGAAACTGTTAAAAGTGACTGTGTGTGTGTTAGTGTAGTTATGTAGGTAAATAGGTAGTTTAATGATTGAAAATCGTTGTAAATAATTCGTTAATATCAATAAATGAAAACACGACACGCGACGTTCTGGTGTAGTGGTGCGAGTAGTTGCCTCAACTGCAACGCCACGCGCTGGTGGTCGCGGGTTCGATTCCCGCTTGGGACAGATATTTGTACAAATATTTTTTTCCGGTCTGGGTGTATGTCCTTGTGGATCCCTACCGTGCCTCGGAGAGCACGTACAGCCGTCGATCACTGTTGTTATTATAGACAAGATAACGATCGTTACTTATGTTAGGGAATTAACCGCCAACCCTCTTAACACTTGGCGGTGTTTGGACGTAATTAACTACCGCGTGGAAACTAGGGTGTCCAGACGACGCGTAAATAATTAGATAACTGTTGGGCAACTTTACTTAGAAGCTTATCAATATTTATGTTATATTTTTACATAATTCGAATGAGAACCATGCACCGAGCACTCTCCTTAAACACCGATAGTATCTCGCCAGTCACCCTGTATAAAGCGTTCCGAACCATAGCTTATAAAATTTAACAGTTTCATCAATTTGTGTAAATAGATCAAGAAGTTTTTTATGTATTTACTTATTTTTACATAGTATCTGATAATTTAAGCTACTTTTCATTTTAACAATTGTTATTTTAATGGGATTTAGAAATCTTTGCATTGTGATATATCTTATTTAATGGATTACCGGTAAGTTTTTTTTTTATAAAGTAATTATTATCAGACGATGAAAAGTTCGTATTCCGCTTTTCATAGTTTTTTTTCTTTTTTATATATATTAGAGGGGGTATATTGACAGTCGATTCACCTGGTGGTAAGTAAAAACGACATCCATAGACACTCGCTACATCAGAAAATTAGCGGATGTGTTGCCGGTCTTTAGAGAGGGGAGGGATGTTCCACCGGATCTGTGGAGGGAAAGGAAGGGATGGGCCAGGTAAGGGAAGGGATGGGCCACCGGATCTCTCATAAACCGAACGAAACACGACGACAGTTCCGTCATTTCACGTCGGTGTTAAGTGAGAGCGAATTACTTCCCCGGGCGCGCCGACCCATTCAGCTGCAAGCAGCATGGCGCTACTTAGATATAAGTAGATAGATAGTTCACAATAGTACATAAATAACCAACAAATAACGTTTTCTACTCATTCCACTGAGATATACTGTTTTTTTTTTCAACCAAGGGTCGTATTTTTCAGATATTTGTATTAATTTACAAATATTTGTCAACAGTCAGGTTGAATGTTTGACTACAATTGATATCAGTTGAATACAAACGTGAGAATTGGCTGTTAAAACATTGATAACATGAACAAAGCGACTTCAATGTTACTTATTTTTGTTATAATGTTTTTTAAAGTAGTGTATCAAATACATTTATCTTTTAATTCGTTTTATTTTATTTATATCTAACATTTATTAGTTTATAATAGGGATATTTGTTATATTTTCATTTATACGTGTTTCATGTATAAGTATTAGTATGTAGATATTAGTATGTAAGTTTATGATACACCTAACACATGACCTTACTGCATCTACCCGTTTCATTGTTGAACTCTCCTTTTTTATTTGGGTTGTCTGGAAGAAATGGCTAATTAGCCATAAGACCGCCTGTTATACTACACAGTATTAACTTAACTACTACTAACTTGTAAATACGTTTTGTAATGTATTTGTGGTGTGCAATAAAGAATACATAAAAAAATAATAATAAAGGTAGGTACTTAGTTACTAATATGTAGTATCGGCCGTTATTACAGTGACCTAAGGATGGTTCTTACGGACCTCCGATACGCAATATGTTATTATGTATTTCAAAGTTCTGTAACCGCTTGAGTGTCCGGATAATGATCTTTTAGTTTACCAACTGCACAAAACTGCCCAAGACCTCTCACGTTTTGTTCCGTAATTCCCCACCGGTGATAGTGTAATATACGTTAATCAAACTATAGTTGACAGGTACACTTCGCGTACTAATGCCCGTGTCGAAAAAAAATGACATAGGCAATATAGCCATGGCGACCATTCCAAGGACACGGGCGCTTGCGGTTATTGCGGTTAGTTTGTAAACTCTCGTCAACTAGTAGTTGACACGTTCAGTTGAGCGGGTAAAAAAGACAAAAACAAACACTCAGATGAATATCTGTATTTTCAGTACAAACAACTTTAAATGTAATAGCCAGTTGTAGTAAGCTATGCTTCAATTATTATTTGTCACGTGTCATATGACAATCGGCGTCTAATATAATCAATTAACTTCCAAAAATCAAAATTAGGTCTAATTTCTTATTATCATAGTCATATAAAACAAAATACACGTATAAAAACACTAGCAGTCCGCCCTGGCTGCGCCCGGGGTATGTATATGTACCTAAACCTTACTCATTAATCATTCTATCTATAATTGGTGAAAACTTTATGAAAATCCGTAAAGTAATTTTTGAGTTTATCGTGAACAGACAGACAGACAGACGGACGCGACGGAGGATTTTAATTTATAATATGTATATCTAGTAATTGTAAATAAATATACAAACAAAAATCTAAAATATATTATTAATATAATAAAGAAAAATACTTTGTAACGCACAGATCCTTGAATTAGAACTCTTAATATTAGGAGAGAGGTCAAGGTTAAGTGGTTGAACATTAGCTGTAAATGAAAATGCGGATGCAATCGTGTGGATTTTTTTACATAATTATAAAACTAGTACGTATGTCAAGTATAATAATTAAACTTTACGATTTTATACTGTTACTAATGGGCAAGATCACGTCAACTGGACCCCCCATTTTCCACTTGATCATAAAAATTAAGTTCATATATATTTTTTATAAGTAGGTACATACCATCACAAATTGATCCCCCAAAACGATTTTTAAAAATTTCGATTTTAACAACAATTTTTTTTACAATGAAAATTTTAGGTACTTTTAATTAAAAAATGGATTGTAAATCAACCGTTAAAGTTAAATTAATGAGGTTTGAAGGATTTATTTTTAAAATGTTTATATTTTAAGAAAATATTGATGACTAAAAATTATTTGTTTATTATTATATTGTTAATTAACTTTTAAGTTAACAAATGCAAATTTCATTGACTTCTCGGTGGAAAAATGAAGTTTTATTTTATCGGTTACATGCTTTATTTATAAAAATTTAAGATTTCAAAAAAAAATTTCACTGCTCGCGATTAGTTTAAGCAATATGAATTTATTTATCAAAGCGCGCCGAGCGCCAGGCGCTGTCAGAATACCGCGCTGTCGAGCGTCAGACTACGTCGCAGCTTCGATTCATTATAATTAAAAATATAATTATCAAATAAATTTTATTATTATTACTATTATTATTATTATCATATTATTGTTATTATTAAACAAATTTTATTCTTGTAAATATCATAAACAATGCAATGAAATCATTTTTTATTTATTCATTAAACAGGGAAAATTAATAAATAAATAATCAATTAAAAATGTTACAAAACCGTGTATTTTATATTTGTTTTTGCTTTGTATTTTAGTAAGCTATCATTTTTAAATTTACGAGTAAGTACTCCACTTTTAGTTTAAAAAAAAATGGTTGTCTGTAAAGTCGGTTTACGGACGATAATTTTTACGTGATAACGTCATAAGAAAACATGAATGGAATTGAATTATTATCACTGAATTATCATTATTTTGTATAATATATATATATATATATATATATATATATATATATATATATATATATATATATATATGTGTGTGTGTGTATATAAGCTACAGGTAATTAATTGTATTTAATATAAAAGCGAAATAAAGTTAAATACTTTGATATGTAATACAAGAAATAATCAAGTTTAATAAAGAAGCTAAGTTTAATAACTTAAAGTTAGCAAAACAAATTAGATTATCATTAACCACTTATGAAAATTGTAAGAATATACTAAATAAAAACAGTTTACTTTTTATACGATCGTAATATATCGTATATGAGTCCTAATAACTTTTTAGTCAAAATTGTAATATAACCTAATATTACTGCACTCGCCCACCGATGCTACTTATTTTATAATCAAAGAACAAATATATAAGATTATATCCCTAATCGGATTCTTAAAATGCAAGAATTAATTACCTTTTTTGCTGCAATTGTTCTTGTAATAAACTATGGTAACCATTTATTTTAACAATTTTCATAAGTGGTTAATGATAATCTAATTTGTTTTGCTAACTTTAAAGTTTAAGTTATTAAACTTAGCTTCTTTATTAAACTTGATTATTTCTTGTATTACATATCAAATTATTTAACTTTATTTTGCTTTTATATTAAATACAATTAATTACCTGTAGCTTATATATATATTATACAAATTAATGATAATTCAGTGATAACAATTCAATTCCATTCGTTTTCTTATGACGTTATCACGTAAAAATTATCGTCCGTAAACCGACTTTACAGACAACCAATTTTTTTTAACTAAAAGTGGAGTACTTACTCGTAAATTTAAAAATGATAGCTTACTAAAATACAAAGCAAAAATAAATATAAAATACACGGTTTTGTAACATTTTTAATTGATTATTTATTAATTTTCCCTGTTTAATGAATAAATAAAAAATGATTTCATTGCATTGTTTATGAAATTTTTACAAGAATAAAATTTGTTTAATAATAACAATAATATGATAATAATAATAATAGTAATAATAATAAAATTTATTTGATAATTATATTTTTAATTATAATGAATCGAAGCTGCGACGTAGTCTGACGCTCGACAGCGCGGTATTCTGACAGCGCCTGGCGCTCGGCGCGCTATGATAAATAAATTCATATTGCTTAAACTAGTCGCGAGCAGTGAAATTTTTTTCTGAAATCTTAAATTTTAATAAATAAAGCATGTAACTGATAAAATAAAACTTCATTTTTCCACCGAGAAGTCAATGAAATATGCATTTGTTAACTTAAAAGTTAATTAACAATATAATAATAAACAAATAATTTTTAGTCATCAATATTTTCTTAAAATATAAACATTTTAAAAATAAATCCTTCAAACCCCATTAATTTAACTTTAACGGTTGATTTACAATCCATTTTTTAATTTAAAGTACCTAAAATTATCATTGTAAAAAAAATTGTTGTTAAAATCGAAATTTTTAAAAATCGTTTTGGGGGATCAATTTATGATGGTATGTACTTATAAAAAATATATATAAACTTAATTTTTATGATCAAGTGGGAAATGGGGGGTCCAGTTGACGTGATCTTGCCCTAATATTGAAATAGCTGTCAGTAAAGGCTATGGTAGTGACCAACTCTTGTTGGTTATTCACGTCCTGAATAATTCATTGTAATCACAGCATTAGGGACCATTTTAGTCAACCTACGTATTGCTTAACTTAGATAATGTTATATTAGTGCATAGAAAGGAATTATCATGTAAATAGCCTTCTAAGAAAATGTAAAGTAAGTTTACATTTTTATCAAACGTTAATTATTTTATGTAATATTTCCTTTTTTTTTAATTTTCTATATTAATTTAAGGCTTTACTTCAGTTGCGACATATAAAAAAAGAAAATATTTTTATTAATATAAATGACAGTTATGGTATATTGGTGAGAAAGTTCCATTAACGACGACAGTTTCGGGATCGCTTACCGCTCGAAGCAAATATTTGTATTTATTATTTCATTTATTAATTTGTCCTTGTAAGTCTATCTACCGTAACTCTGCGAGCGCATAAAGGCTTCACACCCGGTCGTTATCATATACATAACCATTGTTATTTTTGATAAGCAAATTATTCGCAAATCCACAGTGGAACATCGTGGCGAATAAAGATTTGATCCGTCTCCTAGTAAAAAGGATGCCCAGTAGTGGGATATTCGCAGACGGTTTTTGCTCAGTTTTCACCGAGTTTATGGTTGATTACGGCTTTGTTCATACGTGTCATGGCGCGATGTTTTCCAAGAACACGGACTGACATATACCTGTCGTTACCTATCGAAATGAAGCATTAATAAACAAACAAACAAACTTACTATTTTTATAATATTAGCTTTTTAACATTGAAAATAAAATAGATGAACATATGTAACTTTATCCGTAGCAAGCTAGGTCAAACTCTATTGTTATATTTTCTTGTATTGAAATGTTCTAATATGCTCTGTATATATCTTTTGCTAATTATTGTCTATATTTAAATCTCTAATAAATATATCTCTTAATTTTATTATCTGCGCTCAAATGGTGTCTTTCGAGTCTGTGTTCTCTCTCTGTTTCCGGCTTGCAACTATTGTAACACTCTTTCGAATGTGCTATAAACATCTCAGTCGTCGGAAGCCGTTGGATGGAGGCTGCTTTGAACCGGTCGCTCTAGAGGTCGATAGGGGAGGCCTACGTTCAACAGTGGACATCCAATAGCTGATATGATGATGATGATGATGATAATCATCTCAAATATATAAAATTATAAATATATAAATATTTTTGAAATATTTGAATATAATACGTAGTGCACTTACGCCGAGTTGCACGAAACAAATTTTAAATTTAAGTGTTTATTAAACTAATTTAATCACAAGAATCGTGATTATCTGTTGCACGAAACCTACATCTGATTAAGTTAACAAAAAATTTAGTTTAATTAAAGACCTATCTAACGGATGATTAATTCCAACAGCTTTAAATTAATCATAAGATCAACTAATTTTAAGATTAATTGCAACTTAACTAACGGAAAGTTAGCGACGGTTTCGTGCAACTCGCCGTTAGCCACTTAATTAAAACTAGTCCTATTTTTCCATACTATTAACATTTTTGTATTTATAATTGATATTTTAAAATGAAATATTATTAATGTAAAAATGATACGGACAGTGATATTATAAGCCTGTCATAAGTAGGAGCAATCGTTTTCGATTCAATACGAGCGCCGAATGTTATTGACATTTTTTGGTTTTGAACTTAATTATTGACAAAATAGCGAAAAAGTTTTCACTACCATAGGATTGGATGTTATTAAAGTCGATGGTTGTAGGTTCGATTATTTTTAATAAATAAAAATAAGTTTATTTTTTATTTTTATAAAAATAGTTTCTATTAATAAATACTTCAGATAAGTAATTGGAATGTATAGTTTAACAAAAATATAGTAAGATAGACGTCTAATACTTACAAATCATGGAAAAGATAATAAATAAGTAACATTTTTATCATGATATATTAAATTAATTATATTTATTAAATTCGTTTTATCGGATCTAATATTTAAAATAGAATAAAATATTTATGTCTAAAAAACATGTACAACATTGTTTTCTACATTTAAAACTTATATTAACGTTCCGAAGCGTTTAGTTATAGAGAATTGTTAATATGTATTTACTTAATTAACCCTAATAAGTTTTTAAAAATAATATAATATATACTATATCGAAAATAAATGAAGCTACCGCTTGTTATATAACAATATAAACACTGTAATACATAAATGAATGATTGTTATTTTATTTTTCAATTGTCGATGCGGTCGAGCGAGCCGGTCGCCCAAGAATTAATAACGTCAGCACAGAGTTCGAAACCGCGACAATCTACACTCAAAAAGAGATTTTTTTTCGATTTTTTTTTTACTATTCGCTGCCGATAGTTTTTTGCGGTTGATGACCACTACCCTTTATGACTACAGTGGATGTTTTAATAGGCCCCGACAGGCTCAGTTGATGTGAGGATGCAACTAACAAGATTTTTTATTCGACTTTCCTTTTCGAGTTCTGAATTTATTGAATACTCTTTCAAATAAATTTTAATTGTAACAGTTTTAATATTGGTTTTTGTATTTATGCAATATTAGATTTTATGCATTATTAAAACGTGTTTGTTTTGGTGTTGTTATTAAAACTATTCTTTGTATCCTTTTATAGTTATGTTTTTATAGTTTATTTATCAACAATAAATTAAATTGTAAAATACCACAATAGTTAGTATTCTAATGTAGTTCTGTGTTCCTTTGGCACCATTGAAAGCCATTGAACCAATGAATGAATGTAGTTTTAAAAACTATAAATTAAAAAGAAAGTAAAAATTGTTTGAGAAGATAACCATTTATGAGTGAATTGATTTGACCATCTTACATATACTACGACTTGTGGTAGTAATAATTTTGTGAGGTAAACGACGAGGTAAACGATTCTTTCGTATAAAAACCGAAGTACCTACTTATAAGATAATTTCGATTCAATGTTCATATTCTGTTACAGTACAAAACTCCACTGGATTCAAAAGATAATTTTAATAGTACATGGTGCTACGAAACTCGTTGTACTGAACTGAACTGAAACAGCTGGTAAACGTCCCACTGGTTGGCTAAGGCCTCTTCTCTATATCTGAGAAGGGTTGGAGCTTAATCCACCTTCACCACCACCACCAGCTCAATCTACCTTCACCTGACGATGACTTTGTCGAAACCGGTCGTGTAATTTATAATTGAGATAAATACGAGTATTCCGAGGGGCATTCAGGTATAATGATTTTTCTAATTTAAATGGTAAATCTATTAAAATATACTCATTCAGATAATAACTAGAGATGCCACGAATATTCGGCTACTGTTCGTTATACCGCATATTCGGCTACTTTTTTAAATATTCGGTATTCGGCCAAATAACGAACGGAAAAAAAATGAAAAAAAAAACGCAAATTTTATTCAAAAATAGATCTCTCTCTCTCTCTACTTAAAATCTGTCAGTGGTGAGTTGTGATGAATGAAAACAATTTTTTCAGCATTTGTTGATAGCAAACGATTGCGCTTTTCTTCATAAATAATATGCGCTTCTGAAAATAGCTTCTTACTATATACACTATTTCTAGGTGATGATAGATAAATTTTAGCGAATTTTGCTAGGACTCGGTTTTTCGTTTCCTGAACATCATTTGTAAGGGTCCGCAGTCCGATTTAAGCGAGCAGTTTTCAAATAAAAATCAATCTCATTTGCTACAGAACTTTGACTGCATCCTCATACTTTTTAGTAGTAAGCAGTAAATAAGATAAGAACTATAAGTAACACAATATGATGTAATAATTAATAATTAACACATGCATCGCAATGAGACAAGTTGTAACATGTCACGCACGAAATGTGCACATCTGTTGCCGAACATTCGATCGCCGAATATTCGGCGCTTCGGCCAAGAGTATTCGGCCAAACACTATTCGCGGCATCTCTAATAAAAACATGCCAATTAATTATCCAGTATAACACCGTTTCGATTAAAAAGGATGACGTAGACTTACTTTTGGTTCCGTATTAAAAATTTAATAATTAGGTTTTCATTTAGTCAATACGGCATATTATCGTTTCGATATAATTAATATTCACCTAATACTTGCCTGTATACTCTCTAATCATTTCTACTTTTAACGTAAACATTTTATAAATATTTTTGAAATGTTTATTACATACTAGCGGCCCGCCCCGGCTTCGCACGGGTATTTAACTAAAATTTTAAAAATTATATGTATATTTATATTTTTTATCACCTACATGCGCCATCTATCGTATAATGGTAGAATATCGTTTTTTATATTTAGTGACATTTAACATAACAGTACCTATATTAACTGAAAATGAAATTTATCTAAAATATTAAAACGATTTCTATTCCTATCCGACATATTTAGTAAACTTTTAAGTTTAACTAAATTATTACTCAAAAATAAGTTTTGTGAGTTTTTAAGATTCGTTAGACCAGATGGCGTCTATGTCGCGTAGGCATATTTCTATTTTCTTAAATATTTATTTTTAAATTTAATTACAATGAAACAAAAACTAAATTATACTGTGAGTTATGTATAATTTTTATGTATTAAAGCTTATTAAAGTTATTTACATTGGTTTTGTACTTTTTACGTGATACGTGCACGAACAAAAAATTATAAGAGATGGCGCTGATTGAAATTAAATCGCGCTATTAAAATTTATTCTTGATGATATATAGTGTATTAATAAAACGGAGGTTTTAACAAATTTATTATTTGTATAGATTACCTTATAACTTTATAATTTGCAAAATATGAATAGAAATAGTCTTTTGTGTGTTGTTTGCCTAACAATAATTTTGAATACGTGAGTTCCGGCTTAGAAGCTGAGTGCTGGTTTATTTATTGTCGAAATGGACACATTCTAGCTCCTAAAACACGTGCACATTCATTGCAAGATATAGCTTTTATATTAATTATATTTGTGTAAAGTGTAACCCAAGTTAACTTTTTGATAATTATTTTGCACAAAGTATCCTTCCATTTAATTTCCTTTAGCTTCTAATTTCGTAGCCTATCTTACTTCGCATATTTCAACTTTCGAATGGCTAAACATTAAAATTGGTAAATTCAGAGTTTATCAATTATTACATTACATATAGTTTAAATCGTGTTGAATATTTCTTTTCTAAGTTATGACATGATAACGACAAAATGTCGTAACGACTAAGTAAAGCTTGGCCCTTCTGTTCAAGATTTATATGAAAATGGTAATGATAATATTTACAGTTTTTAGATAAAATTAACAAATTTTGATATACATATATTTTTTTTAACAGAGATTTTTTTCATTGCGATTCTGAAAAGATAGTTATAACTTAGCGATATATTTTTTTAATTAAATAAAGAAATATTATATCTATCGAAATTGTATTTTTATATCAAAGTTTTAATAATCTCAACATCCGTTGTAATTTCTATTTCTTCTGACGCATACCTTTGATGTCATTATTTCTTTTCCTGTTAAGACACTAACGTTGCATCACTACTTATTGAATAAGTAGTTAAAATAAAATAATCGTAAGTGAGCTGTTTTTGTTATTTATTTTCAATGTTAATTTTTATATGAATAAAGGTCATTGTTTGTCAATTAAAACGAACATTAATAATAGTAATTCACAGTCCTACGCTAGGATATAAGCTTTTTTACTATAATTCTATTTCTTTAGAAACGAACTGATTAGTTAGTGTTTTATGTATACGATGATAATTACGATCGTTCTGGTGTAGTGGTGCGAGTAGTCGTCAGACGTCGAGTAACCGCGCGCTGGCGGTCGCGGGTTTGATTCCCGCTCGGGACAGATATTTGTATTTGTACAAATATTTGTTTCCGGTCTTGGTGTATGTTTTTGTGGGTCTTCCTACCGTGCCTCGCAATTAAAGCCGTCGGTCCCGATTGTTATCATAAACACCTGATACTTATGGTAGGGAAATTATCCGCCGACCCGCAGTGAAGCCGCGTGGTGGATTAAGCTCCAACCCTTCTTCAACCCTTCTTCCGCTCAGCAGCGGGTTGTTTACAGGCTGATACAGTGCAGTACAGTAATAAAAACCAGTTATCACAATTAGATTAAAATCGATATCAACTTTACAAAACCAATATAATTCAAAAAATAAACACATTTTTACAACGAATATAAAAAAATGACTAAAAAACGGTGTATGAATGATGCAAATGTATCGAAAATACACATTGATCGAAACGTGATAATCAATTCTTTGAGCAAGCGTCAATGTAGCCGGATGCGTTTCCGATGTTCGTCAGGATGTCACTTACTAACCCTACGATAATGAATTTATACGACACGCGGTAAATTTACAAATAGACGAGCGAGGGGTAAAACGTGGTAGTCGGCTGAATTTCTCTTTGTGTCTATATTATAATTTTAGATGCTGACTAAACTAGTGCTTTCATTGTTGATATCAATTTTCATATATTTGTAGATGATTTATCTTACCAAAAGTTTAATTTTAATTTCAGATTCGTTATTATTTGATACAGTTAACGTTTGATATGGTTTTATCGTCATTTGTTTGTTTATTAAACCTTATTAGGTATATACTGATGTACTTAATAAAATGAGGTAAATTAATATTTAATTCTTACTATAAAGTCTATACTTATTATACACGTGTAAACAAATAATCTAATAATCTGAAGATAATACATATAAAATAAAGCTGAAGTAATAATAATTTTTTTATCTTTTCTAAAAAAATATAAAATAACAACAAGTCATCGGCGTGTATCATAATGACCACAAACGTCAACCAAACTGAAGAGTAAGTATTAAAGTTCAACGCGTCTGAGAAAACGCAGCAGACGTTAGTATTATAATAACAGATTAAATGCAGGTTTTATACCATCTCCACATTTTTTTTTATAACTCCAAAAATTATAATAAATTATTTTTTTAAAGTTTACTATTTATCGTTTAAAATTGTCAGTTACCGGATTCTCGATCAACGCGTTTATTGGCGTTTATTTTGATGTTCAATTTATTTTTGTCCGCGACTGATCGTTGCTCAGAGGTGTATTAATACGATATAACGTTTAATTTTTAATGGATATCGAATAGTTACGAACTTTCTCCGTTCAATTGTGGTGACAATGTTAAATGAATTGTTTTGTAGTGCTGTCCGGAGTCGGATTATGAAACCGAATAACTTTTTTCGCTAAGTAGGTATTTTACTAATAGATGAGAACTCTATCAATTGGTTAAAAAAAATAAGGTAAGAAAAAACATAAAGTAACATATTGGTAAGAAAAATTCCGGGTTTCGGAAGAATTTCTGAGAGTAGCAGATAAGACTATTCTTTCACATAGCATAGCAGATAAGATTATTCTTTCACAGAAGAAAAGGTTTTTGCACATTAGATGGACTATTACAAGCTGTTACAGTATGATGTTATACAGTAGTATATTTCCAAGCAGTTTCAGCTTACTATTTTTTTACTTACTGTCCTTTCTGGTTTATGGTATTCGCATGTATAATAAAATCCCACAAACAATTTTGGAATTGTCTCATAATAAATTTAAAGATTTAAAAAAAAAAAAATAGATAAAGCGTATTATTCGGTGCAGGATTACTTAGTCGATAAAGATGTGTATGTGTGGACTTAGTGGCACTGTATTTCATGCAAGATATTACATTCCGAAAAAGAATCTACATTCCGAATCGGTGGTAGCTTTACTATTACAAAATAATAATCACAAAAGTGTTAATTTGTAAAATGACGATTCAACGGTGCTCTTGGGGCCTATTTGAATAAAGTTGATTTTGATTTTGATTTTGATTCATTTTACGTCTATGATTTACTTAAATATATGTTAAAGTAGCACCGGTTTGAGTTAAGGCTTCTATTTAAAAAAAATGTATGTGAAGATAATCTTGTTAGATAAAAAATTTAAGCAGTGTATCATTACAATAATTAATTTAATATATGTCAAAATATTTAAAATATATATATAGAGCAATTTGTATTCATTTACATGTTAATTAAAATTAAAGTTAATGTCTTTGGTAACAAGATAATAAAACAGTAATATTATAATTGAATTATTAAAAAACGGGTATAAATTAAATAAATAATGAATTCAGTATATCGATTATAGTTAGCTAAGGCAGAAAGTTATCGAGAATGTTAAGTAGCGGTGTTATCGCTATAAAATAATTAACATCTGCAACAGAGGCTGAGAATTATCTCCGAACACGTATATTAACTTAGCTATTAACATATTTAATGATGTTGCGAATAAATTTCAAATAAAAAAAAATATAATATAGTTCGGAGGGGCGCGTACGTAGGTTAAACATGCTATTTTTGTTATTTATGAAATATAGATTATACAAAAATGCTAAAAACACAAATAAGCATTAAAACCTTTTTCATTATTCTAAAGAAATCTATATTTTTTTTATAATCATAATCATAATCCTAATATATTATCAAGTGAATGTTTATGTTCGCCATGAGGATTTTGCCAACGGCTTATAAAATTTCAAATATAATATAAGAATAGTTGCTTTTAAATCTTGGATAAACCTGTTAGGAAATTTATTTTTGAACAAATCTTTTTCGGGTAGATATTTAAAAAAAAAAACTTTCTCAAAAAGAAAGAGGCTAGCTTTCTCTTTCTCTATCTCTGCCAAAAATACTGCTAATTATAATAATATAATTCAATAATATTTTTATGCATAAATTATATTTAAAATACAAATTTAAAATAAAAAAGCTAAATAATGCGCATGGATTAAAATTATTTATAATTAATGTTTATAATGATTAGAAACGGGCCTGACCAGGAGCACATAACCGAGCAGAAGTATTAAGTGCACGATTAGCATACGTAATTACTAGCTTATCTGGCGCTTAATTGCAATGAGAAATCAGAATATTGGATTGTATTCTAAAATGTATATTATTTTAAGAATAGAAATATTTTACTTGTATTAACTTTCATTGTTACCTTAATCATAATATATATTTATAATATTCGTATTATTTCAGTAGGGTATAATTAATTTTTGAGTGTATCTTAATGTTGATTAAAATATGAGTGAAGTTATTAATTAATATTTTCATAATGCTACACTTTATCCTCACAGTTTACATAAAAATAAAAAATAAATAAATGAGAAGTACATCTTCTAATATATAAAATTCTCGTGTCACGGGGTTCGAACTTGAACTCCTCCGAAAGGGCTTGACCGATTCTCATGAAATTTTGTGAGCATATTGAGTAGGTCTGAGAATCGGCCAACATCTATTTTTCATACCCCTAAGTAATAAGGGTTGTTCACCCTTAAAAAAATTTTTTTAATTTTTGGACGATATTTTTTTGTTTTTATTTTTTATAATGTGGCATTGAAAAATAAATACAACCATAAATTTTTACTTTTTTATCACCAACCCCTATTTTTTTATTACTTAAAAATTATTTATATGGCAAAACAACGTTTGCCGGGTCAGCTAGTTATATATATAAACACTTATTTTAAACGAGTTGGATGTGAAAATTTGTCATGATATTACTGATTTGGCGGAGAGAGGTGGCCTTTGAAAAGGAAGGATCCTTCGACCAGACGGAAGTTGCGTCTGGTGGGCTACACGCCACTTAACGTTTTGTTGTCGGGTTCTTGTATATATATTAAATCGCTTTGAAAACTTCTATAGCGCGATGTAGGATACGTCAGTTCATATGCGGCGAGATAGATGTCGCTACATCACTCCCCCTCCGAGACCGGAGGTCGATAGTAGGTTGAGTCGTCCATACATCTTGTGATGCTTGCCGGGCCAGTGGAATGTTCCAGTGAGTCGGAACCAGATGCCGCATAGTTCACGGTGAGTTGGAACTGTCTGCGGTGATGCCCCAGTGAGTCGGGGTGGTGCAGTGCTGCGTAGTGGCTGGCTGCTGCGTCGACCAGGAGAGAAGTGCGTCTCTGCTTGCTGACCGGCCGAAGTGCAGTGTGCTGTGCCAAGGTCGCTGCGAAGGCTGTGGGCGATGACCAGGAATGCGCGTTCGCTGCATGCTAGTGGTCAGGATACCCGTAGTAGCCGTGAATGCTGGCTAGCTGTACGACTCGCTGCTCGAAAGCTTGAGGAAGCGATGATGATGTCATGATGACGTAGATTTGCGAAGGCTGCGCTGACGTTCATGCTCGGGGTCACCAGTTTGGCGGTATTTGGCGTGAATCACGTCGGGGTCACCACTTTAGGACAGCGTGATGTAAAGTTATTTAAAGTATACACACTACACTAAAAGTCAAACAAGAAGTCCACATAAGAAAACAAGAGTTTATTGCACACTACACGGAACAACAATTAAATAGACAGTATAAGCAACAGCGATAGTGAAATTAGAGAAAGAACTTATAATGAAAGAAAGGAAATAATAGCGTGGATATAAATATAAGCAAAAGCACAGCGATACAATATTAAAGCCAATGCGCGCGCGATACTAGCGAGCGGTGACAACAAGCGACGTGGAGTCTCCCCGAAGTCGTGTCGCAGACTGGCGCTGGAGTCGCTCCCGGCTCCGTCGCTCGGCGGCCGCGCAGGGTCGTTGACTTCCATACGATGTCCCGTTATGTGAGGCCTCAATTGCACCGTATTGCTATTTGCTATTTTAACACTTAATGTTAAATATATATAATTTTTATTTTATAATATGTAAATAGAGAATATTATTTTAATAGATAATTTGAATGTATATAAATATATTATGTGTATGTATATATTTGTGAAGTGTATATATATAATATATTAGAAGATTATGTTATGTATATAATAATGCGTGGCTGTGTTTATGTGGGTGTGTATGTGAATGATTCCCACACTGACATCTATAAGTCTTATTATTTCGTATTCTATTTTTTGTATAGGTACAGATATGACGGATAAAAAGACGTTTTTAACTGCCCGAATAATACTTTAATACTTTGTAAAAGGCAAATCAAATAGAATATGGCAGCGATTACTAAACTTAGGACACCTGAAACCAATTCTTTCTGGTAAATATGAGCGATCAATATAACTATTAAGTAGCTTAAAAAAATCTGGTCCTTTTGTATGCGGCGATCTGGTAACGAAAAAATTAATATAAAAATAATTCTACTTTATTTACTAGCTGCTGCCCGCGACGTCGTCTGCGTGAACGCTATATAGCACCAAAAATACCTACGATTATACCTTTTAAAATAAATAAACATTCATTTACCCGTTTCTTCTTTACATTTCATATCTACAGAAAGTGCAGTAACAGAGGGAGACTGTCTTTTGTAAAATTGACCTTCAATAAATAAGCTTATTTTCAGCCTGCTTTGAATAAATGACTTTATGGTGATTCTGCTGAATTAAGTCATAAGTTGTGACTGAAGCAGATGGAGAAAATAATGAATAAGGAATACCGAATAGGGTAAAAATACATACTTATAGGACTTCTCGATAAACAACATTAGTGGTTTGGCTCTCCGCAGCCAAAATGTAAAAAGAGTCAGGACTGGTGACGCGGGAGCAAGCGACGTAAAGCTGCCCGTTTGAGAAGCAGCTCGTCCTGAGGTCGACACCAGCTACCCTCAGTGTCTGCCCCTGCGACTTATTGATGGTCATCGTGAAGCAAATACTCACGGGGAACTGTAAGCGCTTGAACTGGAACGGGTAGTTATGAGGTATGAGGGAAATGCTTGGTATAAATACTGCCTCGCCGACGCCTCAACCCGTAAGAATTTTCGCCACAATGGTGTGTCTGTGGAGCGAGATGACTTTAAGGCGGGTCCCGTTACACAACTTTGGAGGAAATAGGTTCCGAAGAAGCATAAGCATTTCTTATCTGTATGATATATATGGCATGCTTAATTTTCCTCTTTCTTCGTTATTTAGCTCAAATTGCTTACAGCAATAGCGTGCCGTTTTCGAGTTTAAATTTTGTTATACATCTATGCAGTTCTTTTTGAGTTCTGTTTGTTATTACATACAGACAAACTCGATGAATTTTATAAGACATAGATGAAGCAGCTTAAATTTTATATAAACACATTTTTTTAAATTGTCTTGCTCATCTCTGAAACGAATTAACGATACAATTTTTATTAAAATGCACAACTCCATCTATGACTTTTAAAAACAACCATTAACCTCGCCAACATGATCAAATTTAAATTATTTATATCCAAAAAGGGTTTACACATGTAATTCGACTTGATGTTTTTGAAATCTCATAGATGGCGCTACTTTAAAATTGTCTTGATACTAGTTATATTCATTTCTTATATTACATTTATTCTTACATTCGTTATGTTTATCAGGCTAAGTTACTTATATTTCGTGATTTTTATAGTGTAAAGATAGCTTATAGCATCGTTATTAACATAATAACAACATTCAAATATGTGTCGTTAGATTACACGTTGTAACATAATGCGTTGTAGAAATAAGGGTTCACTGCTCGTTTACCGTAGGTGATAGCGTGATAATATGTAGCCTATATGTTGACCCGACTCCTTAAATTCCGACTCCTTAATAATATTTGTGCAAAATTTGAAGTAAATCCATGCAGTACTTCTTGAGCTTATCCCGGACATACATACAGACAAACAGGCAAACAGATAAAAATTTTAAAAATTATATTTTTGGCTTCGGTATCGATTGTAGATCACACCCCAAGTATTCTTTTAAAAAAGTATTTAGTGTACAGTTTTGACTTTCTTACCATTTTATTATATGTATAGATATTAGAATCACTAACAATAGTACCTTCGTTTGCTATTTTATTATAATCAAACTGAAATGAAATAAGAGTAAGATGTCTGTGTTTGTATATGAAAGATTGAAAATAAGGCGTATACCACTTTATTACCTGCTGAGCACTCAGATCTCGATTTCAACACATTTGGGTTTAAATTGCAATACTCACAACGTAATCATGTTTAAAATCGTTGCTGTTAATATTATGTTATTACCTACTGAAAATCTTGAGCTCAATCGAAATTCCAGGATTTCGGAATCAAGATAACTTTTGGTGTCCCGGGATGCGGAAAAATTACGGTATCTCGGTATTTCATTATATTCTCTAATTGTAAATCTGCTGTAACTAATAAATATATTTCTAAAACATTTGAAAAGTTTTGATTTTAATCATAAATTAACCGAATCTTGCGCAGGTTGTATTCTACGCTTTTACTTGGTACTATTTTTAAGGAACATTATTAAATCAATCAAACATGACGTACACCCAACACAGGTCTGTCGTGTCGTCTATTGCTAATTTATTAAATCGTTCAACTGTATATGCGTTGTTCTAATTGGCGATACCGTTCGCCCACTTATCATAATGTCCCGCAAATCACGATGCTGCCTGAATAAATCTTGCTTCAGTAAGACGTAAATTATAAAGTAGGGTTGAAGTAATTGATTTAGAACGATTTTAATTTTAATTTTAAATAAGGATATATAAGGAGTTTAATATTAGATTTTTAAAAATATAGAGTTAAGATTTTTATTATTGAACAAGTATGCTTAATTAAAAAAATCAAAAAACCCGACTGCGTAAAATACTCTTATTATAAACTAAAAGGAATAAAACAATTTACTAGCTTTCATTTAATACCCATATTGCTACAGTAAGAAAAAAAACTTCAACTCCCTCCCCCTCATTCCGCCATGCGGGCGCCATTTTGAAAATTTATAAAGCCTATGTCACTACTACAATTTAGACAAATCTAACGACACCTCATATGTCAAAAACCGTCCAGCCGTTTGGGCTGTAGGGCGTGCCAAAGAAATGGACATACATACATACATACATACATACATACATACATACATACATACATACATACATACATACATACATAAATACATACATACATACATACATACATACATACATACATACATACATACATACATATATACATACACTCGAAAAACATAACCCTCCTTCTGTCGCAGTCGGGTAAAAATATATTTATTATGATGTACTCAGAATAGTCATAAAATGTTACAGCACTTCTTGTAAGAGAAGGATCTGATTAAAACGGCATATCCACCTGAATGTAGGAATAAAAATACGATGGTAAAAATGTTGTTCGCGTTCTGTTTGTCAGATTTAGTTAATAAAACTAATATTATTGTTGATTTTTAATATTTTTGCATTTTATTTTTAATTGTGACTTTTTTTTTGCAAAAGTTAAATTAACGAACTAATGATTCGGATCCGGATGAATCAACTAGGGACGCCAAACTAGATTTCATTTCATTTACATGTAGGTACCTAGAGCAAGGGAGACGCTGTTTGCTAAACTAATAACGAGAAGAGTACGTGTGATTACTAAAAACTTAGGCAGCTTTTGGTGCATATAATTGTATATTCCAAATAATGTTTAGTTATATATTTATGTGCTTATATACAGATGTATTATGTAAAGCTTAGTTATTATTTATTTCTATATATTCAACTGTCGATAATGGAAACTCATGAGACATGAACTTTGACTTTAGCTGTTAAAAGTAACTCCTATATCTTTTGCATTGTATGACATCAAATTATTATTAAAAATTATTTGTTTAAAATTCGTTTATTTAATGTAAAATATTTTTGTAAACTAGAAATAACTAAAAAAAATGTTAAGAACAATTTTTAAAATAAACGCGTAGGTATAAATAGCTTTTTAAAGGTATACGAGTATATAATATATAACGTTTAAAATTAAAATAAATAATAGGTAATCTAGTGCTTTCACAAACCTTAAACGAAACAAATAAAAATGTATAAGCGCTGTACGATTTTCATCGTAAATATCCAGTAATGCGGTGCGCACACGCAGCCTCGGAGGCCTACTTAAATCCTTCATTGTTTATTACGTATCAACACGAGATTATCACTTCGGGACGCTAACTTGTGTTACGACCTGTCTCTATGTGTAACTTGTCAGGTGTTAGCACTACTATTATAATAAAAAAAATTATAGGATATGTAATTATATATGTTATTTATTTAACCGAGAAAAGTAATAAATGTTTTAAGCCAACATGTGTTTTTTTTTTCAAACATGTATTTAAGCAAATGTGTAAATATGTCAAGGCTCTATTATATAAAGGTACAAAAATAATGTTGTTTATTTGAAAAAAAATGTAATATACAATTATTGGCTTTTATAATGCTTAAGGCTATTATTATTTATTGACTATTATAAGGCTTAAGGCTATTTGTATTAAAATTTCTAATGAGTTCCTTCATATAAAATAATATTATTTCTACTTTTTCTTTCCTAATCTAAATTAAACCAATGGTTATTCAATTTAAAAACACTTTTCTAAACAATAGTTTTCAAATCTATAAAAATGTCTCTATATTACATTGATGACGAATTAAATATACTATAGTAAATACCTTTGAAAAAAAAAATCGCATTTTGATACATTCTTATTCATTTTGTTACATGTAAATATGTAATTACCATTTTACATTTACTGCAAATATGTATAAAAATGTATTTTTTTTTTTGTTATAAAGGTCAACTTTATTCCACAAACTATATTAATTATATGTATCTATCATAAAACATATTCCATACTAGATATTCTATAAAATAATCATAGTTTCATACCTTACATCGCCTTTAACATACAATGTAAGTTCACTTAAAATCTATGCCTATGGGGGGTAGACTGGAAATTATTGGGGGTGAGTATGGAGAGGGGCCGTCACCGGCTGATATGTGACCGGGAGTCTTGTTCAACAAACGATGACGATGATTTAAGCTCAGCCGTTTTAAGTGTATTACCGAGGTAGAAATCCGGCTTTTGGGCTAGGCTTAGATTTGAGAGAGCCATTATGGGCCAGCCTCCCCGATTTATGTGCCGTCCGCCCGCTGTCTGTCGTTTGAATCGAGTGTTGTATGCGTTAAGATAAAGAAAATATGTCGTACTATCGATACTCGTATGATGTCGGATTTATAGATGGAAAGGTATTTTCAACTAATGTGTACATTCGTAAATCACTGTTGATTGAAACACACTAGAGATTTTGTAAATTAATGAATAGTTTATATGAAACGATAATGGTTCTTTGTACAATTATTGATATTCAAAAAAATATATAATAAAAATAAAGGTAAATTAATATATATTTTTTTTTAATATTGGTGCGTTTATAATTAAAAAGAAAATCTCTGTTTTATTAATTAGATGTAACTGTCTATATATTACATAATTCACTAAAAATCAACTCCATTCTTTAAAAATTTTAAACAAATACAAAAGTTTATATTCATTGTCATTTGAGTTGGATTCATTGTTATACTTCTCTCTCGAAATTTTATTTTCTTAGTTGAATCGAGTTATTACCTAGTTGAATCGGTTTACTATATCTCGCTATTGGACAAAGACTTCAATTTGACTACCCGTTGGCGCAGTTTGCAGTGACCCTGTTTTCTGCTCCTGGGTGTAATATATGTTTATTTATATATGTATTATTTATATGTATATTTATTAAAAAAAAAACAAAGTATATTAGTCGACTGTTACCTAAAACACAGGCATTAAGTTGCCTACCTTAGGAACAGACGACCGTGTGTGTGTGTTAAGCATATTTTATTTTATTTATTATTATTAATTTCTATATAGAAAAGCTTTGAGATTTATCCATCACACTGCTCCCTTGCTGATCGTCGCATAATTTCCTTAACAATAGTAACGATCATTATAATGTGTTTATGATAGCATGTAAAGCCATTAGCAGCTCAGTGGAGCGTCTCCGAAATACGCTGTTCAGAAACATTTTATACAACAATTTGTACAAGTACAAATATCCGCCCAGAGTGATAAAATTAAACCCGCAACAGTCGATGTTAATAGAACTTTCGTCTACTACACCAGAGCGGTTGTTTTACTAAAGTAAGTTTTGTACTTAACTTACTTAGTTAATTAATATGTACTATAATTATGTCAAGCTTACTAAAAAATTACAACTTTTTATTAGTTTTAAATACAAATATTTATGATCTCGATTTAATATTTAATAGAAGACTTCATATATGAATAGACAGATATTTCTGGTCACACAATGTTAACAGTAATTTTCTGTTAATATAATAAAGCGAAAAAAAATTGCTTGTGCGTTTGAAAACACTAATTTGAGGATAAATGGCATCAACTGCGCCGGCCCAATTTTAAAATTCCTTTTTCGCTACATATAATGTGTAAAAAACTAATTAGTGGCTGTGGTAGGCATCACGATTTTTTTTTGTGTGTTTGATTAGTTGTGTGGTTGGATTATTAAAATTTCTAAAAATTTTTGTTTTATAACATTTTTGTATCAGTTATTACTTAGTACCCTAAAAGAAAAATAATCGAAATAATACCGAAAAAGAAATGCAAGTATACCAGCGTCGAACTCTTAGCAATTTATAAAAAGTGCTTAGACATTTTAATTTTATGTTTTAATAACGTTGACTTAAATCCTTTCTGCAAACCGAATTTCGTATTGAATTTTTCTGGACTTAATCTTGTATTCAAATTTTAATTATATCATTCTGGCGTTTGAATAAAAACGAACTCATTTCGTCCCGTCGGTGAATAATAACGAGGTCTCGAATTATCGCGTTGTGTGTTACACCACGGTGTAATGGAATATTTCGGCCATAGTTACCTTTTTATTATTAATTTTAATAACATATTTTTATTTTGAATAATTTGCATTACGATGTCGATTATATTATTGTTGAGAATCACATTTTATTTGACATCCTTCCAAATACTTGACAAAAAAATTCATAAAACTACCAAGCGGGAGTTCAATTCATATTATAACTATTACCTATATTAGTATATGATATTAAAAACCACATATTTATAAGGATAGTTCGCTAGGAAAAGGTAATTTTCCACAATAAATATTTATATCTTTAAATCAATTTATTTAAAAATTCTTAAAGATATCTGATGTCCCACATTAAGCTCATTAATTTGATATACTCAGGCATAGTTTACGTAAGGATTTTTCCCCCCAGTTTGATCCCCTAGTGTCATGTCTTTGTGTTAGAGTGATCCTATATGGGTTCCTTTTTATAGTTTTTGTTTCAGATTCTTAAAATACTTTACATTTTATGATTATATATTATTGTAATATTTATGTATATTATGCTACAAAAAATTACAATTTTAGATTTATGCATTACAAAGTAGTAAATATTAATATTTCAACTGGTGTTCCTCAAGGTAGCATCTTATCTCATCTCATTTTCACTCTTTTTATAAATTCACTTATTTTTTCATCGACTGCTTTTACCATTTCTACGCCGACAATTTTCAACTAGTACACGCCAAATAAGATGACATACAGAGATGTAAATACATATGAATCACCAGAATCTCCTTAAATTTGCACTTATTTTATTAACTACTTGGTCTAACAATTATGGCTTCCTGGTTAAACCTACTAACTATCAGGCGATCATTATTGTTAGTTCACGCCTTATTTCTGATATCGACATAACCTCTTTACTATCTGTCATACTTAATAACCCCATGGTATTAACTATGCGAACAATTTAAATATCTCGGTCTACACATTGACTCCTCTTTAAGCTGGAAGGTGCAAATTTCGCAAGCTAGCCGATCAGTTACTACAAAGTTAAGGTGCCTTAATCGGTTAAGGAACTTTCTTGCTTTTAAACATTGGCATTATTTCAACATTCGTGTACATGAATTTCACACTGGTCGCAAGTGTGACACCGGCATTACAGTTCGATATATTATAAGGCCGTGAATATGGAGATCAACAATTAATTCGTATATCTGAATCCGGAAAAGCACTTTCTGCCGTATGCATACTAAAATTTATTATTCTTTGTGATTATGTTTAGAATTTTGATACGCTAGACAGACCATTAGCGCAGGGATTACGGTGATTGGAAGTGCACTAATTTGATATTTTATAGTGCAATACATGCAATGAAAAATGAATTTTTACATGGCAACATTGAAACTATGTCACACAGGTCATTCAATCATATTTTAGTGAAGTTAGTTCTTCTTCATTCTACGTGACATTGGCTAAAACATCTGTGCTATTTTGGCAATACTGAAAGCCTTTAACCCTAATTAATAATAATAATAATTAAGTTAGATACTTAACTCATTCAAATTAGACCCGTAAGAAAGTTTCTATATTTATATCTAACGAAATTAATATTTAGTTCGTATAAATTTTTACAGGATCTAAAAATCAACATTCACATTACACTTGTCACTGGTTCTTCAAACATTAAAAATATATATATAACATTAGTTTTCATAATGATTTTATTTCTATAAATTAAACGGGATATTTGCCACGTTTATTGTTGGACATTTTGGATTCCTGATATTTCGGAACCATTGTAAGTGCCATGGTCACGCTACATACTCGTAAACCATAGTTTTAGTAACCATTCCATGGTTTTAAAAACTTATATTAGTTTTCATGTATCAAACTGAGTTACAGTAATAATTTAGGGATACAAAAACTGTTAGGAGATATTCTAAGACACAGCTCTGCATTGAATAATGATGCTAGGAATAGGATGGTGGTAAAATAAAATTATTTTCAACATTTCATCACAACCATTAAATAAAATATTGTCAGTAAAATTAATTAATTTTTTTTCATCAATTACTTTCATATAATGCTCTAGTATAATACCTGGACTTTATATCTTATTTCGATTTTTTATCTTCTTTCTTTATTTTCTTTTCTATTTCTTTTTACTCGTAAAATATATCCCTTGATAGTGCTTAATGTTCTTCGATTGATTACGACTGATTTATGTTCATGTGGTCACTTTATTTATATCCCATAATACTTTGACATCAGAATAATTAAAATGTCTTTAATATAAGGTAATAAACACCACATTCATACATGTTAATAGTGAATGGGGCCTTAAAATAACAGATAAGCATTTTATTGTAATTTCTTTGGCAGATAGATATGCGTAACGGTCAGCAAAATAAAATAAATAAGTTGATTCTATTACACAACACAAAGCAAGGATATCAAAACAATACTTAAACATACAAATGTAAAACAAGAGTGAAATTACTAACGCAATCTCGACAAAAGGCTTGCTCGCTTATAATAATTATCGTCAATAATAAATTTCATTAAAATGTAGATCTAGTTAAAAGCATTTTTTCTGATTAATTTTCAGTCGCGTTCCCGCTTTTCTTTTTTTAATTGAATATCAGGCCACTTTGATGGCGCGTCGAGAGAAAGGGTTGAAAAAAAGTTCGCCCTCATTTGAATAAAATAACAGCACTCGCGCTTTGCATTTACGGAGATATTTCAAATTATATCTGGACTCTTTTTATTTAATTTTTTTTTGTTCTTCGTATTTATTTTATTTTTTCCATCAGCGCTCTACCTAATTGAGTTAGGCCTCCAAATCGAAAATGTCGATCGAGTTGTAATTCAATTTATTTTTGTTTCTAATGGAGTTGGAGTTACTTTTTTCGTTTTTAATTTTAAATCATTCGGTTATTGTAAGGGGGTTAGTTCCTCGAATATTTGAATATTCGATTGTTATTGAGTTACGAGAGCGGCTATTTTATATCATTTATAAAATTTTATTGTTTTTGAAAATTATTTACGATTCATACGTAATATATTAACTTCTTCAACATGGAGTGTTGAATGGAATCTATTGTCTTAATATTTTGTATAATTAATATATATTAAAAAAAATACAATCATAACATTAAACATTAAGAAATGCTTTTGTAGAAACATAAATTAAATATCACTTTAAAGTTAAATACGTAAATGCTAAATCGTTCATATTTCATTATCGCCTCGTAGCAAATTATCAGAATTTTCTTTTACGTTATTTCTAATTTGATGCTTACTTTCGAAGCATGCAGGACGTCAGAACTTTAACAGAAAATATCTATTCAAATATTTTTATATTCTATGCAAATAATTTAGTGAAAAATCTGATATAAAATGTCTATGTTTGTATTTTTTTCTAAAATTATTTTATAATGATTTTTATTCATGTATCCATATCATTATATGTAATTTGATAGTTCGTAATAAAATTAAAAGATACGCTTTATATAATGAGGTTAAATGATAACTTAAGCATTTTCATATTCATTTATGTACTTTCAAATCATTTCGTTCATTTTTATTTAAAGGAAAAGGTGATTCCCATAAGTTGTGTATTAGCAACTTAAATTTTCTTTCTATAGATGATTTTTTACATTTTATACATGTTACAATAGTAATAATTTATTATAATTTCTCGTTAATAAAAAATAAGAAATACTTGTACCTACATATTATATAGTCTGATATTATATAGCATTAAACACCCAGTTAGTTGATAAAATATATAGACCAAAAACTACTTCCCAGTAGTAGTAAGCTAAACTATTTAGAATTATTGCTAAATTAAAAATATAACTAAAAACGATTTTAAAACAATAAACAGCGCAAATAGGTTAAAATCTTACAAGCAATAATGATTAAAGCATTTAAGCATATCGTCAACTTTTAAAAGACATTATATTTTAAAAGATTATATCTTTTAATTTCCGTATAAAGACATCGGTCAGTCAGGTGATAGAGGTATATAACATTATTATATTAGCGGAACAACGTATGCAACAATGCCGACACGCCACGACAGTAGATCCACAAGAGTATAACGCGATCATTTGAATTTGATACTTGAGATTATTTTTGTTATGTCCAGTAATTTTTTAACATATTTATTTATTGTGTCCTAAATTACTGTTTGCTTCACTGTGATTTGAAGAATATACATATGTATATTTCTGTAATAGCATTCAATTATTTTGCTACGAAATTTTTATTACTTTTTTAATTATTATATATCATTATGGCGTAGTGGTTGCAAAAGTAGGTTTAGGTGCATAGTTTATTTGTATTTGTACAAATATTTGTTTCTAATCTAGGTGTTTCTTTATTATAACATACTAAAATAATATAACTTACGTTTTGTTTTTACATTCATTTATTAATTTAAATAATAATAGTGAAAAAGTAGTAACAGTAAATTATATAATTAACTTTAAAGTATCAAACGATCACAGTTGCAGTGCATTCGACGAGAGCGTTTAAGAGAGTGAGAAAAAGCTCGCCGGGCCTATTCGTTCCGCTGAGGGTAGCCGCCTACTTTCGTCTTCCCAACGCAAAGCGAGTAACTTGTGTTTTTTGTCTTTTCTGTTTTTATTAACTTTCCGCAAAACGTTCGTGGACTCTCGCTGACCTTTGCGTTTTGTGAACCTTTTTATAGCAAACGAAAGTGCATTTTTATACGAGTTAATGTTTTTCTATTAAGGAGTTTAGCTTTTTGGTTTTTTATCTTTTTGTTTTTTCTTACGTGAATTTTATTGTACATACATTTCATGTATGATATTGAAAGCTGTATGCTTTAACAATGTTATAAAAGATTTGTTGATTAACAAGATAGTTTATTAGATGAGATGGTGATTATAATGATATAAAACTTAACAATCTTGCCTACAAAAAAATTAAGACACCAAACCACACCTCCCTTATAATTATTTTTCTTATACTATTATTATGAGTAGTGTACGTACATACGTAAATGTTAAGTAAAGTAAAAACCTCGTTTAAAAATTTAACGTCGTAGCATTTATTTGCAAATTAATTAAATAAAAATATAGTTCTATATTAAATATGATCACCTTCGTTAAGGCGCGTAAGGCGCCCAGCAGTGGGACACAATAAAAACAAATAAAAACGATACTTACAACCCTTTGTCTTCGGTACGAAATCTCAGAAGAATCTCAGGGTGAGTCGAAGTGGCCCTTAGGAGGCTACGAGGGGGAGACTTGACACTCATTTAAGTAGCATATAATTCAGTTTATTTAGCCGAATTGAATCTAAACGAAGGGTTGAACCGGAAAAAATAAAATTTATACAATATATACGAGTATATAGTCAGAGAAGGAAGTGGAGAGGGGAGGGAGGTCTGTTATTCCTTTTTATTGGAATAAATTAGTGGAATTGTATTTCAGTTCGTGCTAATGAATGTCTTGTGGACGAATTCGAATCGAGTGGATTTTATTTTAATTAATTGATTTGTATTTGGCAGTGATCGATGTCTCTTTATAACTATATAGAGATAATTTATATATGGCAAGTTTCAAACAATTGTTATGTAATACATTCTGTTCAAGTATAAATTACATGATACATCAGTAGAATTGTAGGAACAATTTAGAAACAAACACAAATTAATTACAGGTTAGTAGAAAATAAAAAAAAAAATCGTTAAGAGCACTTGCCCAACTGTAAGGTGTTTAAGGTTTACTCTTAATAGAGCGACATCTTTTAGCAAAGAACAAGTTCCTGAAATAACCAAGATATGCCTATATTAAAATATTTATAAAAGTAAAATCTTAAAATTGATAATTATGGTCCTTTTACAGAGTACACAATATGAAGAGAAAGCTTTTAAGCATTAATTTATTTACTGTAGATAATATTTTAAGCGGTCGTGTCAAAATGTATGTATGTAAATTAACTTCAATATTAATTTTAATATGAATTCTTTTATATCTCTGTTAAGAAATTCATAAATATTTCAACAAAAGTTTTAAATACCAATTTAAAACAAAATTATAATAAGTTAATTAAGTATAAGAAACAAGTTAAATGAACTCCGTTTAGAGTTTGGTGACAAAATTCTAATTTAAATAAAGAATTAATGAAGTCAAATTACTATTTTCATGTTTGAAACGATAAAGATTTTCATTGATATGCAAATAATTTTGTTTGATATTAAATATGAAATTATATGCACGAAGGATATTATAATAGCTTAGAGGTAGATTATAGGGTTGACTGCGTTAAATTATCAAACTTAGAAATAGAAAATCAAAATGATAAATTAAATATGAAACAAACTATGTCTGTTAGGTATATAACACACTATTTAATATAGTTTTATTATGATCACAAGAGCATCTATGAATAACATGACAATAGGGGAATTTGCAAATTTGGTTTGAGTGAGTTTTTTGAGTTAACTTTGACCATGTAGGAATAAATTTTATTTTTTACTGCTCTGGTTCTAATAATGATATTGTAATGTTTTATAACATTTAATCTAATAAAGGCAGGCTATGTAATGCAATTATTTCCGTTAAACAGCCTTATTGTAAAATGTAAATCTACCACAATCATAGCGATACAAGATAAAAGATAAATAAAATAAACTACATTTTGTTTTATTATTCTTGTTTTTCTTCCTCTAAGATTATTGAGTGGAAGGGAATTACAACCCTTTTTAAAATATATCTAGACAACTAGTTTCTATTACATTAGTGTGTATGTGTGTGTGTGTGTGTGTGTGTGTGCGTGTGTGTGTAAAGAATATGTGATTATATTAGTTGTACTAACATAACACCCACTTCAAATATCATTGTCTAAACAACATTACAGCTAAAAATCCAGTCCCGTAACAGACGTCGCGAGTATTTTATCATGGCAACAATCAAAACGTCCCGACCGCAAGTTTAATTATGCAAACATCAAGCCTTGCCAGATTTCTCATTAGAGCCAAGATAATGACGGCGTACACTGTCGCAAAATTAGATAGCAAGCACGCACCCAAACAGATATACGCGGCACATTAACATAAACCGAATTTGCATGTAAATTACATTTTACAGCATCTTAATTAAAACATTTTGGCATTATAAATGATCAGGGGAGGCGGGTGTGCGCCTGCCCTTACTTCACCCCGGCCTTAGTTGATTCGATAGTTTTAAATTTTGCTTCGTTTTGACTGTTAATTACTTTATTATGCGTGCTGTTGAACTGTTTATGTTCTGGGTCTGTTAACAAGTAGGTATGTTTTATACTAGCTTCAATTTATTTGATACGAATGAAAATAAATCGTAAGTAAGTAGTGTTTGTTGATATTAAAAGTTATTGTTTTTTGTAGTTTGTTTGTAATTCTAGATTACGTCAACATTATTTTAGGGCAACGTTTCAAAATAATCATCAATAAATAATATATCCTGTCTTTTTATGATACTTATCAGTACTTTAGGATCCAAACTGATTTGAAAAAGGTATATATGTATTTCTGCATGTTAAACTGACAAGATTACATTTCTTAGAAGCTTTTATTATACATTAATTATGCGAGCAAAGTCAGACATAGACTAGTTTTTAAATAAAATTTTTACCCTTTTAAAGCGTCTAGTCGCTATTGTAATCAATTTAATGTAAGTTTAATAGTTATATCAAAATGTAATAATAAAAGTGAAAAAGAAATATTTTACGTATTATGTATATTTATGCCTCTTTCATAGACCATGTAAAAGAAAAGGATAGATATAAAATCTCGATTAGATTTTTTAAAGTTCTTTTCCATTAGCAACCCCATCGATGAATCTTCACGTAATAATATTTACATGTAATTTTAAGAAAAGGAAATCTTTCTACAAAGGGCGTAGGGTGAAATTAACAGAAACCTCTTTAAATAATTCGGCAATTAGGGGTGACATAAAATTTACATAATTGTGTAAGTTGTATACAGTTTGTTTTATCAAAGCATTTATCTATTAAACTCAGATGTACTGCGGTCGAATGTTTGAATTGTACTTAGGATTTCATATAATGTTTAATGTACCATATAATTTAAATTGTTTCTTTAAGTTTCAAAATATTTCAGTAGTTAGATATTTCTATTTTATTCACGTTATTATTATTTTTATTATTTTTTATCAGATATATATTTTTTCTTTTTTTTTAGAAGATATACGTTTTCTCTCGACAAAAAATAGTTATTAAGTAAATATTAAGTACATTCAATTTATGTAATCTGTTAGCATAAATTTTAGAACAACATTTTTGATTTAAAAAAGTCTTGACACAATTTCACTTCTAAGCTCGCATTGTGTCGACTGAGAGCAACTGGAATTAGTTATGAAGAACTAAAGACACCTGTCTTTGTATACAGTTTGGCCGCAGGCTATGCATACACTAAGTAATCTCACATTGTTCCTACATACAAGAAAGCTGAAAGTACTTCAAAAATAATGAAAACGTGTTTCCACGGAAATAATGAAAAATTATCCACAGACAATACGAATCCTTCGCAAAACGAGCTTCTCCAAAATAATGATACAAAGCTCTTTATTTCACACAATTACTACGATATGTGAGCGAGTAGACCTGTCATGACGTTTCACACTTCGCGATGTCCTTGAAATAAAACGCCACAGAATAAAAAATATAGTAGTTACACCCGTTTCGAAAAGGTAGCTAACAATGTTTAAGGTGGTAAATAATTTTGCATGTGACGTTTCGAAAAAAGAAGGCGCAGTGTATACGCGATGTGAGAGTAGCGCCGTAGGAAAGTAGTGAAAAACAGGCGCCTAGTGTCAAGTGTAAATCGCCTTGTTAATTTCGCTGGCCCTGCGGCGAATTTCGCCGAGGACGCATTGTGTACGCCGGCTTTATGTCGCGTCTTCCCGTTGTCTGTACATGGCTTTAATTGCGCGCGTCATTGGCGCGCTTTTTGAAAAAAAGAATGACGTGTAATTAACGCGGGAATATGGAACGTGACAACGCGGGTTCTGAGGGAGCGTTTTTTTTTAATTTTTTTTTTAATTAGGCAAGGGAAGGGTTTTATTGACGAAGTGCGTTTTGTTTTTGTATTCTAAAATGTTTATACCTACCAGGTGACGTAATGTTAGCACATCATTACTTATTTTCGGTAAACTTAATTTTAAATCAGTCGGTACGTATTCGGAATAAATGTTGTTTCATTTTGCAAAATAATAACGTCAAGTTGAAAAAAAAAATCCTAACGAAAATTGTTTAGCATTCAAATTAAACGATTGGGTAAATTTTTTACGGCGCGATTAATTTGATGTATACTTTCGCTGTTTACCGTAGCGTAGGTTGGTAAATAAAAAATAATATTTTTTCGGGGACAATGACTGGTCGAAACGGCGATGATACATGATCCTCGTTTGGCTGGCTCGTGTATTTTTTTATTATTAAAAAATCACATTAACGGCCTTCATTGGGGCGGCGATAAATAATGTCCTCCTTATTCAAATTTTTGTTTTTTGTTTAGCCTCCGCGTTATAAATGAGCTTATTTGGAAACGGCTAAAATGATAGCGAGATAAAAATGTATAAGGGCTCTGTCAAAGGGAGGTGGACATGATCGAATGTTATGTTCCGTAATACATAACGGATTATGAAATCCGTGAGCCACTGAGCCTTATCTTTATCGGCAGTGTTATTAGTTGGAATAATGCCCTAAAGTTATCCTTAAAAATGTTACTTTTCGTTAATTATGTTTTAAATGAATATTTATTTCGATAAATAAAACAAAAGCCAAAATAATGATATTATTGAATTAACTGATAATGAAAATAACATAACCAAAACATTCAACTAATGTTGTATATGCGTAAGTTTCGATGGATTTTTGTTAGTGTTCAACATAAAAAATACAGAACCGATTGTAATAAAACTTTGTTCTTAAATAGCTTGAGATTTAAAATAATACATAAGCTACTTTTATTCTGACATTTTCACGGGATTTTAAGTGACTGCAAGATGCTACTAGTATAAATATAAATCTAAAAACGTTTCAAAATCGGACATGATATAGATACGATCTAATAGGATAATCATTGTCTATTATCGCCTGTTTACAATAAAATAAATGAAGAAAAAAAGTTGCTTATCAGCTAAAGATTACAAGTAAATATGAGATTTTCCATATAACACGATGTTATCAGTTCCAAGAAAGAGACCCACTTACGTCTGTCCTCGACAATATTATCTGGTGTAGTTTCGATTCGTTTCTTTATCTTTTAAGTAATTTTTATTCAAGTTGGAAAATAATTAAGTAATATTATTGTTTAAATCTACGTTTGAATTTAAAAATATATTATTAATAGAGTATAAACGCTACGAAAGCTAGAAAAAAAAAAATACGTAAAAAAATAATTGACAATTATAAACCATATGAGTTTATATTATAAATGATGATATCATGATGATGATGGTATATATATATATATATATATATATATATATATATATATATAAATATATATATATATATATATATATATACTATATGTAAATAGTTTTGTATCTAATTTACATTTACATATAAATTTTTAACGTGTTTATTTCTGTACATTGACAATTTATCTATCGTCGATACTGAAGCCAAAACTATTTTTTTTTGTTTTTGTCTGTATGTCTGTCTCTTTGTATTTTGGCCACGCATCGAACTAAAAGTTTTGAATGAAATTCTATGAAACTTGGTATGATTTGAGTCTACACTATGAGATAGGACATTGGGTGCTTTTAACTTGATATTATAATATAAGATAATTATAAGAACAATATTTATAATCACGAACAAAGCCGCGGGTACAGATAGTATTATATATAAAATATATCATTTCAGATACATAGCAAGTGTGCTTAAAATTAGTACCTCAGTATTTTATAGCAGATTAATAAGAGTATTTGGGCATAACTTTTTTCGGTGTCTCAATTTTTAATATGAGTTTTATTTATATTTTTAACAATTTCTTAAAGCTGATATTAATGTTTATTTCTAATATATATATTTATAAGCTTGTTTAGTACTACTTACGATTTTAAAACCTCAATAAACATGAAAATAATAAAAATATCCGAATCAAAACGACACCATCATCTCCCCATACATAATGTATGAAAATTAAAGAAATGCAATGAAATGATCGTCCCATTGTAGATAAACGGCCCATTTCCACTGGTACAATTGAATGATGACGAGCCATTGTGACTATGTTTAGAAGATCCTGCACATAATGCCAGGATAGGTGCTGCCATTTGCTCCACTTATCGCTATTATTATGCTTTACTAGGTCAGTGTATGCGAATTGTAGAGGGTTAGATGAGATTCAATGAAGGAACATTTTGCGACGTTCGCGATTGTAATTTATGTGTCTGTGTGTGTGTGTTAATAGCTAATCTCAACGGCTTCGGCGGTGTCTTTTCGTCGCGTCTATATATTCAGCGGGCAAAATGTTTATTATTCAGAACGGTCAATCCGCTTTTTACTGCAGGATATCAAATTCAAATCGAAAATTCGTAGTAGGTACAGATGTATATCAAAACATTCTAAACCCATACAATCAAACATTTTTTTTAATCTTTCGTATTTTAATAACGATGTAGCTATTACGTAATGTGGGTGGACCATGGAAGGTCAATCTAACGAGTAAACACTTTTTATAGGTTTGCTTACTTGATAAATGAAGGAAACAAATTATTAAGTAATACTTTGTTTTATTGTGTACCATATAAATCACTTTTTGTAACCTAGCATTAATCACTATTTAATTAACTTAAGTTTTATGAAGCTCTTCGAAATGGCCTTGCAAGGAACGGGGCTCCAAACAAGGCCAATATTATAAACCAGCCGTTCAACTGAAAAATAGAGTTGTAAGAATTAATATAGCCGCTTTTACTAAAACTACATAATAAGCTCTTTCATTTAAAGCGAAACATTAAATGCTCAATATACTTAATTAAATTATCATGTCATACATTACAAGTCTAAAAAAGATTGAGAGAAAATGCAAACATTTATAACTAGTTTTCCTTTTAGCTTTCCCGAAAATATTTTTCAGACTAACTGAATGAAACATTATATGTAGGTATACTCATACATTACTCATACATTCCACGATTGCTGCGTGAATATTCCAGTGAGATCAGTATCATTATTTGAATGCTCCTTAGAATTAAGTTGAGTTTATCAATCAAAAACGTTAGTCGCTAACTTTGAATGTCAAGGGCGGAGAAAATTGACATATACATTCTAATAAACAAATATGTTTACTTAAAATAAGAAAGAGTTTTTACTATATTAGCATAAAAGTAAATCTATAGTAATGTTATAAAACGGAAGAATAGAGTATGTTAACAATATTATTTTAAATACTTCTTTATTTTTTACTATTGCAATATTTTTAAATGATGAATATTATTTTGTAGGTTGTTAATAAAAAAGTTTGGATATAAGAAGCATAGCACACGGCGTATTTGAAACGGGCAGACGACGCGCGTTTTAGGTAACTCGTTTTCAGCGCCGTAGATACTGATTGTTGCGTTTGCATTGCTTTAAACACCCGTACAAAGGAGCGGAAAAGGGGCCGAGGAGAGGCGCACGTTTACTAATCGCATGAAAGCTACGTGTGACTACAGCACGTCTGTATGCCTGTAACTGCGCGTATATGCGCAGTACAGGTGCGTTTCATGCTCGCCCCGTGTGCGTAGGTTACAAGGTTGCGTTCGAATCGCGTTTGAAGCGCGTATATGCGCGTCATCTGCGTGTCGTCTGCGCGCTTAAAATACGCCGTGTGCTTGGGCTCTAATGGTTGACTTGTAAGGGTGAGGTGTGCTTAACACGAAACGTTTGAGTGACGAAAAATAGTTAAAGATATTTGCTTAATTCTTGTTGCGAAATTTAAAAAATTATGTATTTGAAATTATTTAAAAGAATAAATGTATTAAACGGTGGTTTAGAGCCAGACCATTTATATACTAATAATGTTCATAGCCTTCGAATAGGTTATACTATTGTAAAATAGAAATACGGTAAAAAAAATATATAAAAACGGTAAAAAAAGGGTTAGCTTACAGAGACAGTCAGTATAGGTACATAACAATGTGCGTTAAAAGACGCATCTGTATTTGTGATTTACTGTGTTAATTAAAATCAAATAAATCACTGAAAAACAGGATATACATATTAATTTTAGAACTACACTTAACTTAATCAAGCAGAAATAAGTATAAACTCCTTGTTATATGGATATATAAATTATTACAAGTACCTAATCTTTAATTATAGGCAAAAGTAATAATGATGTTTTGGGTCTAAATGAAGATAAATTGTTTTCTTTGCAATCTCTTTCACAATACTATTTCCTTAAATTGAGAACAGTAAAAAAGTAATGTCTCATATTTATGTATGTCACAATTTCCATTATAGTCTGTTTAGATATAACGAAGTTGTGAAACGGTATAATATACTTACCATTTAGTATCTCATAGACACACTATAACATTAAATGAATATGTGAATGAATGAAAAAACCTTTATTGTACACCAAAGTATAATGCAAAACAATTAAAAAATACGTTCTCAATTCGTAGCATATTTTAGAAATTATTTTATCTGTAAAATGTACTATACCTACTTAATGTAACGTAATATAGGTACTTAATGCAAAAAAGACGTCTTAGAACTTTGTTACTAACAAAAAGAAATGTGTAAAAAAAAAAATTTATTTGTAAAACATACTTGCTTAAAAGCAATTAAAACGGCACCTTAAGGAGATCTATGGTTTAACGTTCACTTCAGACAGGAACGGAACAATGCAGTTTTTATTGTTACACGCGATAATTTTAGGTTGACTTGTTTAATAATAATTGGTTCAAATTGAAAGTGTATTTCTATTCAATATTTTGGTACTACGTCTAATAATGAGCTCCAAAAAGTTTATGTACTGTTAACATTTTATTGTAAATTACTACATGTTTTGTAATCAAATGCATACTAAAATTGCAAAACCTTGTAGGTATTGTGTTGCTATTTTAATATGCATTTGTTTTAATATTACATCTTGCTATAGCCAAAGTACTAAACAGGTTGCAATTTCACAATGTTTTTGTATTTATCTGATACTTATAGTGATTTTATGGTTCTATGTAGTACAATTGAATCTCAAATTTCGTAAATTTTCTATACATATTCGGAATTTAATTTTACTAAGATAATTAATAGTGATTTTGGACGTGTAGAACGATAAACGTTTCAAACTTATCAAATCGTTTTTTCTATCAGTTTCAAACTGTTGTGTAGCAAAAATTACAAAAGATATAACTGATTAGTAATTTTGCGAAAGATGATTTGTAATATTTTGAAACTGAATTGTTGTAAATTGTATAGTAAAATTACAGCACTGAGTTCCTTTATTCCAAAACTGTGGTGCGTAAAAACTTCCTACATAAATTATTAAAATTACTATAGACATTTTTAACAGTGTAGGTCAGAAGGTAAGAAAGGTAAGAAGGTAAGGTAGTAAAACAGACCGAGAGTGGGTAACCATTATAATTGTATTACCATATTTTATCCACTATCTACATCTCAAGTTTGATGCCAAAAGAAATCTAACATGGCTATAAAAATAATAAAGTAAAAAAAAGATTTTTCGCGCGTTTTCTGTAAAAATTTCAATCATCTACCTATAACTATACCAAAGAGACTCACTATATGACTGTGACAGATTGACAGATGAACGAATAAAAGAATGAAAATTTTTATAGAGGAGTTAATAACAAGACTCCTTTGCCACCTTTTGATACTATAAAAAGTATATGCAGCAGCATACGTAACAATATTTTGTGTTTGATGTTTCAATTTTGTATAAGATGTTTTTATACTTTTTGAAACATATACATATATAATCGTGATAGCCTGCTCTTCAGGAAGTAGACGGAACAAATTACATACATAGTATTGTGATCTCTTATCACAGGCCCGCGGAATCATTTTAGCGCGTGTGTCCAGTGTGTAGCAACTACGTACTCTATAAATTATATTGGGTTCCAGCTTTCGATAACCTTTGGGATTTTTCAGGATTGACTTTTTTTATGTTTTTTTTTTTTAAATTATAATGTGATATTTGTGTTTAAGGTGTAGTTCATATACCTATATCTATTTTTTTTCTAAATAGTGACGTTTGAGTTATATGATGATGATATGAATGAAATGATATGAAATTGTTGTAGTATTGATGTAGTTTAAAAGTGTTACATGTCGAACTGAAGTTCTTAATAAATAATATACTGTACAATTACAGTTTCGGTATTAAGTTGAAAGATGTTGATAAAGATTGTTTTAGTTTTTGTTCATTACTTTACCATAATAGATCTATAAAAACCAACAACAATATAACTTTAAAAAAAAACTTAACGGTAAAAGGAAATGCAAAAATATCGTCCAGGTTATCGACAACTGGTTCGACATTTAAATTACGAGCGGGACCCATTTTTATCTGTTTTTTTTCCGTCGAGCCTAGGGGTGGCGAGTTTTTTTTCGCCTTACTTTTTTATCGAACGCCGCGTCCACTCGCCAGTGTAGGGTTAAACGGTCGATATAGGCCTACTTGTGCGGGGCATCGACTTTCATAAGAGTAGTTTTAATTAATTTGTAGCCAGCTATTCTGACTAATTGATTGTGTCGCCCACGATACTTAGTTAGTGATTGCATTTAGTGTGAATTATTAAAAAAGTTTACGAAAAAAATTATTTTTTAATTTTTTATAATAAAAAAAGCTTTGGTCGTATCTGTCTGAGATAGAGTTTAATGACTATGATTGGATAGCTAGATTGAGATTTTTTTTATGAACACAGATTCATTTAGAAAGAGATAGCAAAATGATTAGTCTTTGTTCCGTAAAAACGAATATTTCCGTTTTTCTAAAAATACACAAATCATTGTGAAGGGTTCGCTTATCTTTGTTATGAACTTACGATTAATTAATAACACAGTCGCATGATTTTGTGAATACTTCAGAGTGAAAGGATAAAATATAAATAAGTTATTTTCCATTTAATTTGGTTTGATTAAATAGTGTATTCTTTATTATACATTAAAGTAAAAGAGCTATTTCTTCCAGACAACCTTTGGGCATAGGACACGATACAGCGGCAGCGGTACGGAAGGGTACAAAAAAATTATAACTAAGCAAATTTAATAGAAATGTTTGAGGGAAAAATATTACATTTTAAATATTGAAATTAAATTATGAATTATTAATAATTATTCAATCACGGTCGTTGAATAGCGTTACGTTATTAGTATTAAATATAGACTCGATTCACACGATGTTATTATAATATCTCAATAAACAGGCTAACAACAAAATATAAAAATGTAACATAACTCTAGAAATATTATTTATATTAACGCTTAAATTAAGCTTAATAAATTATATTATTTTTAAATATTAATATGTTCCTGTTTCACTGGTTACTGATAACTATCGGAGTTATTACGGTATCTAACAGATACAAGATCTATATTTTTTTTTGACCATCAAACACCACTTATATATCTTTCAGATATTTCTATTCGCATCCTGTAAATGTTAAAGTTATGGTTTATTGCAGCTCGACCGGAAATAGTACGCTTCCGCGAGTAGGTACCTCCACCTGGAGTTCCTAGGGCGGATCGCTCGCGAGAAGCGTCGCCGCCGTCCATCACACCGTACGGTATCCGCGTATCGCCCTCAAGGCTATGACCCTCCAAGGCCTCCTCAGGAGTGCCGTGCAGTGCCCCGTACAGTGCACTACTCCGCACTATGTCGACGTATAAGCGCCAGCAAGTATATAGTAGAACAGACCCTAAGAGGCTGTTTTACCTCCTACCAGTAAAGCAACAGTAACTTATGAGCGAGATAATCTTTATCAGCACAGGTAAAACAGGCCCAAAATAAAGAAAGCAGAAGGTATAAATAAACGCCTCATACTCAACGGCCCCCAGTAGAATGCGAATCCTTTGTTGGGGGTCCGGAAATACATACAACATACAAGCACAAGCGTCCACACAATTATTTGGCCTATATAAATATTTGTCATGTATTGGAATCGAAATAGCAGCTGTCACCACATCAGTCAGTTGCTGTAACCACTGTGCTGATGTGTCATCAAAACTTAAAAAAATTACTTGACACAACGGTCTCTTAAAACGTTTATTTTAAAACGATAGTTGTTGTATCATATTTGTATGCAAGTAAGACTAGCGTGATTGAGTTTTTAAATTATATAAATGTATTTAAATTCATAATTTATTTAACTATGAAAGCGTGAAGACACTCGCTTATGTGAGAATAAAAATTTTGCAGTGTAATTGAACACCTCAGTCTTTTTCTTTGGAGTTTTTTCGAGACTTTTTTTTAACATAAATATCCGGTAAACGAGAAGACGAGTTTTATTGGTGTTAAATGAGCACTACCTATCTAATATCTAATATAATCCTATATAAATCAGAGAAGTCACAAAAGCGTTACTTTTTAAAAGAATTGTAGAGTAGAATTGTGAGAAAATAGCTCCCCAGCTCAAAATAGGGAAAGGAGGCTAAATTGATTTTCAACTCCTTATAACATCAAGTATATCTTGATTTTCTGCAAACACATCGTATTATTTTGTTCGAACTAGCTGTATACGAGCTGCAGTCGGGTATTATTTTATTACTTTATATATTATATTTAAAATAAACAAATAAAAGCCTTACACTAAACGGACTCCAGTGGGATGAAATCCTGTGTTGAGGGTCCGGAAACACACATACAAACACAAACATCCAGATCATAATAAAAATCTCAATGCCAACCAACAACTTTAGAGCGTCGTTGAAGGTGCGCCCGCTAGAGCAACAGACAGTTGCTGTCGTCATAAATGTTGCTAGCACCGAGAACATCCCCATCGAGAAAAAGGCGATTAAAACAATTTTATCAAGAAGAACATTTAACAATACTGAACTCATTTAAACTCGCAAACCGTAGCACACAAGATAAACGTAAAAAGAATGTTTCCCCTGGCCGACGAATAAAAAATATCGAACAGTGGACATCGACATTCTATTCCCGGTCAATCAAAACAGGAGCTGTAAACATTTTATTACGTTACAGCGAAGCAATCTCCCCACGATCTAAGAGCTTTGTGCTTTCATATTCACAGCATTGACAGTCGATGATGTAGGGTTGGTACGCGCTAATTATAAACATATTTAAAATAAATTGTTTACACCTTTAAATAAATATCGTTTCGAACAATTTCCGTAGTTGTTAATGTTTATTGTTTAGTGATATGTAGATAGTGCAACTATCTTAATAAATTAATAATTTATTAAACAACGTATTAAAAATGTTGTCATTCTATGTCCATGTGATATAATAGACATTTAGAATCATGAAATAGGTCATATTTCATATAACGTTACTGTTTAAACATTTAATAATATACTGAACAATAAATATATTATTGTGCTTAAGTTAAGTTTATATTTACAAATGACGCTTTTGTCCGCAGTTTCGTACGAATGCTACTGGGAACGATGTATGTATGTCAAGAATCGCAATAGTTATTTTATACATATTGTTTTTTGTTCTGAATCATTAAAATTAAAGAAAAGTATGTTTTTTATAGCAAATAACAAACAAATTTACAGAGTTAAATAACTGGAATATAAGTAATTATATGTTTTAAATTCTTCAAAAAACCAAATTGGACATTAATTTAATTAATGAATAATTAAATGATGCAGTTTTAAAATATCTAACAATTAGTTTTTTATGTGTAATGGACCTCATAATTTTTTTATTGCATAGCAAACATAGCTAATGTTAAACGTTTTATCATTAGACTAGTTTTCCCTGCAATTCCACCTGCGTTAATTTTATTGTCAGGTTGGCTGACATTTTTGGTTACCTCTACCTTACTTACTAGTTATGGCATAATATATAACCTACATAATTCCTCAATAAACATGTTGTTTTAGATGAAAAGGTTTTTTTTCATATACTCTTCTATACCAAAAACGGACTGATCAAACGATGAAACAAACGAACTTCAGTTAAATATATTATTATACATGTTAGGAGTACATGTATACGAACTTCACAAGACTAAATTTAAGTAATACTTATATTTAATTGATTTCACTTATTTAATAAAAAATAACTTTTATTTTAATTAGTATTTCAGAGTGGTGCTTTAGGTATGAGGGTATTTAAGTAAAATGCTATTTAAGTTAACAGCCAATATGGGAATTAAAAAGATATTGAGGAAAGTGTTCGTTCGAACGCGTTCATTTAAAAAACTTCTATTCCAATTTTTCATTGAATAAATTATATTTGCATTAGATAGTATCATCATTGGGGAAGCTTATGTGCTATATAACAACATGATATGATTCATAAGAACTAAAATGAATAAGCCTGTAAGTAGCTCACTGTTGGGCAAAGGCCTCTTCTCCATATAGATGAAGGGTTGGAGTTTAATTCACCATGCTGCACTACTGTGGGTTGGCGGATAATTTCCCTATCATAAGTAACGGTCGCTATCATGTGTCTATAAGAACAACCGGGACCAGCGGCTTTACGTGCTCTCCGAGGGACCGTGGAGAGAACCACAAGGATATACACCCATCTACCTCGAACGGGAATAGAACTTGCGAATACTGGCGTTAAGGAGACTACAGGCACCACTACATTTCTACGTTTTGGTGTAGTGATGACTTATAGGAGCGGAGTAGTAATTTTAAAAGTCAAAAAATTTGACGAGTATCGAATTCAAGAAAGTGAGTAAAAATATCCAATGGCGCATAAATAACTTAGATCCAACCGTTTGCCTTAATTGAAGAGGAATTTTCCTAGCAGTTGAGCATTTACAGTTTATTACGCGAAGCCGGAAAATCTCGGAGTATGATACTCCGACGTTTATGATTTTTAATATGTAGAACGATATTACCAAATTTAGATGTCTGTTTCTGTTGTTTCTGTTTTTACATTAAAATAAAAAATATTTCAGTTGCCAACTCCATTTTTATATTTTTAATTTTTTTATTTTCTCTATTTTTTTATCTCTCTTCTTTTTTATCTTCTCCAGTAGTTTACTAGTACATCGTATTCTTTCTTAAGCATATCATTATAAATAAACAACAAGACAACTCAATAATTAATTCGTAGTCTGATGTTGCAACCTTTACCCCATAACCTTATATTTTGTTAGAAAATCCGCACTAAATCATCATCGTTGATTTTTACACTTACTGCTATAACCGTTTGAGTCGTAACTGGAAATTGTATTTACTTACGACTTACCTTAAAAAACGCTCTTTTAAATACTGATATTTTTCGAAATGGATCAGTAGACCCTTCAAATAAACAAACTTGTACATTGTAATAATATTTTTATAGATAAGATATTATAATTTTTTTAATCACAAAAATTAAAGTTCGCCAACCCTAGCACCGCTAACATGCAGTAGCCGGCTATCGAGTCGCCTTATTAATAAACATGCGCTAACAATAAATAATTGTTTATAATGAACTTTATAATATATTAGTGCAGATACTTCATTATCTCGCGGTCGGCACGCACACATTCGCCGTTTCACGCAAGGATGCAGGTTGCGTGATGGATCGCTTGAATGTCGATATCGATAGGTTAAGAATTATCAGCGATTAAGAATTACTATGACATTATTACATACATTTCGTTGACAAAGATATCCGTCATTATGTTATGTATTTTTTTCTACCTATAAAATGCTATTAAATTTCACCAATATAAATGTATTAATTTAATTCGTTCATTGTAAGAGCGATAATTTTATATAAATTATAAAAACCAAAAATTGTGTATTAAGTAATTTTAATGGTAAATCAGCCATTTAAAAAGACAATGAAATTAAAATATAGAATATATTATTGAAACTTTGTAGATACCTTAAATATACTTATATATAAAAATGAAAAATAAGACAGCCATAACAAAACGATAAAAAAAAATTATAATAAAAGATCTCGACATTTTAAAAAGCATCGGTACATCACTAACATGCGCAGGAGCATCGTCGCTCGCATTTTCTTTTATCGATGCATTGATTAATGCGGCTCGATTTGAATAATAATTTTGAGGCACAAACGTTATTGTATGATAAATTTAGTGCAAATTGTAACGTGAGGCCCTGAATTACAATATATACGGCTGTAAAGTCAATCAGATTTATAAAGAATACTATCTTTATAATTTTATTATTATAGACTCGAGACCGTGTTTGTTAATGTCTGACATCGCGTGTACATTAATCGCTGTTTGAAAAATGTTTATAGCAATATGTTAAGTACATATTTCGTTCATAGATTTTATGTGTGTATTTATAACCGATTTTTTTTATTTCTTCTATATTAAAAATAATATATCATATAATATATAATATATAAATAAATTTATAAAAATTTTATTGCAACAAATCATAGCTAATAAGGGTAATGATGAATTAAATATATCCTGAACTCATTTTGGCATGTGTAACCCTTTTCTTAGCGTTAACGTAATTGTATCCTTAGTTATTTTTTATTATATATTATCTTTACTTATCTATATTATTTAAATATGTGCATCATGCCCTTTATTTGAACCTACATAGTATAATAAATTATCTATTAAAAACAAAGTAGAGCATTTTATGGTTTTTAAATAAGGAACGAATTCGACGAAATGTTGTCAAACCAAAAAAATATTACGTTCTTTTGATACTGTGGTATTTATAAATTATTTAATTAACGTAACAAGTATTCCTATAATGTTGATAACGATAAAATTATTCACTGAACACCTTATTACAAAAATGTAAGTATTGTATTTCACACTCGTTACGTTTTTTTTATACTGATATTGTAAAGAGAAAAGATTTGTTTGCGTGTTTGCAATTGGTAAAATTTGAAATAATAGAACCGATTTTAAAAATATGTATGAAACCGCGATAAGTATCTAGTTTTTAATAAAGTTATTATTTTTTAATTGGCATATGTTCACCGGTGGTCACCATCGTCTGACGATGAGGGGTGGCTTTCAACAGTAGTTAATTGATAAAGTTTTTTTTTATTCTAGAAAATACACATTTCAATTGTATTTTATTTTTATCAAGAATTCTATTTAATATTTTCTGTTTTTACGAAGTGAGTTATTAATTCTTGTGTAGTAATATCATGACTAACTCGTTGTTTGCATTTATACCAATAAGTTATTTTACCTTTAAAGGAATAACGTATAATACTTTTTAAATTTATTCATTCTCAAAACAGATAAAAACTATATAATTTCTTAGTATTAATTATTTTGTACACATTCGGTTTTTGGTAAAAAATATTTAACGTATGAATTATAAAAATGCGTTCATTCGAGTTCCATATTAGCTTAAAATTCCTTGAAATCATTTGTTTCAAATATAAGTAAGAACAAGGTGTAAATTCGAAGGAAGAAACTAGAATAAAAAAAATATCATAAAATGCAATCGAGACGAGTTTCTTAGTATATGAAGGCATTATATTAAAAACAGTATTCGAATTTTTACTTAATATAATTTATTCAAGCAAAAAATAATTTAGATGACTTCGAATTCTGCTTCAGGTACTGTAACAGGGTTCTGTAGTTCTGAAAATAAAATTACAAATTATGTTCTTATAATTAATTTAAAATAAAGATAGCTTAAAAATATTATGTATTTCAAAAGATTTTTAAGCAATGGATTATTTGACGATAGTAATATAATATATATCGATAATAATAAAAATGTCTTTTTAATTGATAAACACACATAGTTTTTTATTGAATAACTAGATCTGAATCAAATATGAATGTTTCGATGTGGGTCAAATATTTTCTAATTAAACAGAGAGATTTGTTAAGCTTAATACGTCACGCTGCACCACTGCGATTTGGCGGATGAAATTTGATGTACACATTTGCAAGGCTTTGTGACTTGATACAATTTTAAGATTTTAATTAACAACAGAACACTAATACGATATCAGATTTTCCATTTCTGGGCTCATTAGGATGTTATTTAACAAGTTTACATCAGTCCGCATCAGACTCGATTATATGCATATATGCGTGTAAAAAGGGCATTCTCGTGCGCGTGTTAGTTCCCGCAACGAAAACGAAATGACGTGAATAAAATTAACATCAACTAACATTTATAATATTGAAAGAATATTTTATATGTTCATTCAGCAAATGTTCCGTACATGGTGAAAAGAATTGAAAGAGTGTAAAAAAGATACGAAACCTTCGAAAGGTGAAGGTCGCAAAACAAAGACGGACGATATGCATATAGCGACTCAAACCGGTAACGAACAGACAGCAGGGAAAACACAGCTACTCGGTTACGGGCCGAAATAAAAAGATACCTTAGTGAGATTGGATCTCTTACGAGCTGATGGTTTCTTTCATTAATAAAAAATTGACAATTATAGATGTAACGTCAACCACTTGACGTCACAACATACGTCATCAAAATAGTTAATTTATTTAATCGTTAAATTGTTTCTTGTGACTTTATTTTTGAAGTTGATGTATTAATTTTATTTAGAGTCGGTTGGCAAATGTTAGTTAATTTTATTATTAAGGGGAATTAAAATTTGAATTTTTTTTATTTATTACGGATCCTATTATATGGTTAAGTAGGTATATTGCAGTATTTCACGTACTGTGTGAAAAAAAAATACTTGTAAGAGTTGTAGAGCTTAGTCTATATCCAAGAAACGTGTTTATATGTAATTACTATATATAGATAAAATTCATAGAAATTATTTAACTAAAAACAAACTACTCTTCGTAAGGTTGATAATAATCAGTATAACAACTATAAAAAAAGAAATAAACAACTAATTTACTAATTAAGTACTTTGATTTTTTCCAATGTTTACAAAAAAAGACGTGGTTAATTCCTTTTTTCAATATAAAGCCTTTCTACTATAAAATAAAATAGTAAAATAAACACTAAAATTATTATTTGTCATAATTAACAGCTCTATAGTTGTCAAGATCGAGGCGGGCGCCAGAGGTCCCTGTTCCCATATTTCACGCATTGTGGGTGAACCTTCACGTGATCTTTTATATCACTTTCAATACCGAATATGAGTTTTGACCGAATAATTGATGTTTTAACTGAGTATATAACGCTGACATTGGCTAAGTTTTTCAGCTTTTTATTACTAGTACATATATATAGAATATATAATAACACACACACACACACACACACACACACATATATATATATATATATATATATATATATATATATATATATATATAATACATACAACACATATATATAGAATATATAGAATATATATACAAGTACATATGTATATATAGAATATATAATCTTAAAGAGACGAAACAATTATTAATTCACATTTTTACTCACGATGAGTATATTTCAACAAACTTTATTAAGTTGGAAAATATTAATTATTGTTTTTTTTTTGTTTTACTATGTGTAGATAGACATAGTTTATAAGGAAAAGTATAGCAAGCTAAAGATCTACAATTATATATATTTTTCGTCTCACAATCAACGTCCGGAAGACGGATGTGAATCCTGTGTCGAGGATCCGGAAATACACACAATACGCAAGCACAAAACCCAAACCATGACAACAAACTGTATGGCCTATACAAATATTTGTCATGTGCGAGGATCGAACCCGCGACTGCCAGCCAGCTGCTGTGACCACTGCGCCAACGCGTCGTCATTAATTTATTGTTTATACAGTAGTGGATTTCAATAATTCTTAAGCAAAAAAAAGTTATTTGAAGAATTTCTAAAATAATGAAAAGTGGATAACAAAACAATTTTTATAACCACGGTGGAAAAATATCCTTTAGCATAATAATATTAGATGATTACGTCACTTCTAGAAGAGTAAGTTAGTTTAACACGTTCGTTAGTGTTAATGCGTAATAAAGCGGACATTATTCTCCTACAACTACAATGTAGCTGTAAATTACTTACTGTCGCCAAATAGCGCATCAACGAATAGTTTGCGATTTAACATAGCCGCCGACTGCTGTCACGATTGTATAATTAATTAAATATACATTTGTTTATACAATAATTTCTAGAATAAAAAACGACTAGCTTATAAGTATTAACTTATAAGCTAGTAGTTTTTCAAATGTATTAGGATCCCGTACTGGTTGGTGTAACTTTGGAATGGTAATAAGTAGAAGCTTAAAATTTTCACACTATATATTATAGCCGCTATACAGTAATTAATAAACATAAAGGAAAGTAATATTAAAGACGCCTCCATACAAAAAACATAAGTTTTCGACAGTTTTACATCGGTTAAAAAAATCTCGTTGATGATATTTTAGCAAACATTTGAAACTTCATTTATAAAATTTAAAAGCTTAGACTTTTTTTTTTGTTATTTAAAAATAATTCGGGATTGTTTCCCAATTATGCATTTTATATAACAAACATAAATTAGAACTGGAATTAATATGAAATAATTTGGATCTTTTCGTGTCGGAACCAATGGAAATTTCTGAGACAGGGCGCGAACTTGTGTCCCATTGTGTGGACTTGAAACAATGATCTGGAACTGTAATAATGAGTCCACGAGCCAAAGACCGTTCTACAATGTCGCCATATTCGTGTTCCAAGATAATAATTATAATTAAAATTAAAATAAATAATATCAATTTTATTATTTATTTGATGTACTGCATAATATCGAAGAGTCACCTCATACCTCATAGCTTACTTGTGTAACTATATCATTAACATGTCTTTTAAACGGAAAGATATTTTAAAAAATGAACCGGTATATCCTGATATTAGGACGTTCAAACAAATCGACGTATTTTATTTATCTGTGGAGAGAGATTAAATTAAACAATAGGTGTCTATTACGTAACATATGAGTATACCAGTATTTTAAATCGAATATTGTAATAAAAACAAATTACGATGATACGACTTCAAATTACGATGGCATACCGAAAACACTCCACATACATATAGTAAGAATAACAGATCACTAGAACTCTTTGGTACTGTTTAACAGAGTTCTCTTAAAATTGTATTAGTATATTTTTAACGATTTATAGAGGCTTAATAAACCGTTCTGGTATAGCGGTGAGAGTAGTCACTCTAACGCTAGCGGTCGCAGGATCGATTCGATTTTACTTGTTTTTTGTCTAGGTGTATGTCCTTGTGAGCCGGACAGTCCCTATGGAGGAGAAGTCTGGCCTTCTCGCCGAGGACAGCCTGTCGCTGGAGGGATCCTCTTTCCTGCAGATCCGGGACCCTCCAGTTAAAGCAGCTGAAGGCTCCCGCAGGGGTTTAGTAAGATATTGCATTCCCAAAGTGCCGAGTACGACATAGGTCTAGGACTGCCGACCCGCGCGTCCTGGATATCATCCGTAAATGGATTCCCCTGCGACACAAAAAAAGGCGTATATCCTTGTGGGTTTTCCCACCGTACCTGAGAGAGCACGTAAAGCATTCGGTCCCAGTCGTTATAACAAACATCTGATAGCGATAGCCACTCATGCTAGAGGAATTATCCATTAACCTGCAGCGGAGCCGCGTGATGGATTAAGCTACAACTTTTCTCCTATACGGAGAAGAGGTGCTTACCCAGCAGTGGGACACTTACAGGCTCATTCAGCTCAGTTCATAGAGGCAGAAAAGATGATATACTAATCATAATTTAAACAAATAATACAACAGTTCAAATCTTATAGCATATAATTTCCGTAAGTTTATTGAATTTTTTTTCCTTTCATAGGTATTAGAAGAATTTAGAATAAGGTGATATTTATTTATTTGAAATATTAACAGTTAATAAACTGTTAAAGTCTCGTTAGAAGTTTTTAGATAACGTATTTTTGTTTAAAAAAAAATAACAATTTTATAATTCAACGTTTTACAGCTTGTAACATGAAAGCGTTGAATGTAACGGTCAACGTATTGACAGAATACAGTTTGTATAATATTAACACATTAGCACAAATTAACAATATTTAACAACGTTGTCACCAAACAGATGTGTGCGGCGTTTCTTAAACAATCATATGAAATTCAATGATGTTTTTGTTGAGACATATTTACTTACAAATATCGTCTCGTTATTCCCATCATATAAAAGTACCGCATTACATTCAACGGCTAACGATTAACTATTTTCAACGAATCAAGTTTTATGTATTAATGTTATTTTTATTTTACATAATGTTTTATTAAATGCTATTTATATCTATATAAGGTTTAAGCTTCTTTGAGTATATTTTAGTTGGTTATAGTCGGTTAAGAATATATGGAATATTCTGTCGTTAACTTTCAAAGAATTTACAGTAATTGTTCGGATGCTTATCTTAAGTGTGAAATTTCTTATTGGAGGTATTTGCATCGATTTTTACGAAAAAAAAGGTACTTTCCATTAATCTAATTGTTATGCTTTTCATATATGATCATGACATAGATCCAGTATTTTAGTATATTGTATTAATTGTAACTTTAAGGAATACAAACAAATTGTAAATTTTTATGGAGATCTATTTTCTGATAAGAAATTTTCATTAAAATATATTATCTTTCAATGCTTTTGTATTTATATTATATCTTTTTAATAATAAAAATGTATAAAATTTTAAATTATTTTTTATTTCAGAAAATATACTTAAAATTTATATTTTAAAAAAATGTTTGTACATATATCAATGAATAACACTCTAATTCTAACAGATACAATTATACTTTCTTTGTATCTCGTAACTCGATTATAATTGGTTGAGCTATAAATTTTTTTTTCTGAAAATTTTCCATTTAACTTCACGTGTTTTAACAATTGATAGGTATTTATGATCTAAAAAAACACGAATTGAACTCCATGTTCAAAAATTTTCTTTAAAATTCGTCTCGTGTTCGAAGGCGTAGTAGATCAACATCTAACCAGCATTGGGATACACGATCTTTTAAGATATACATTCTATTATATACAATAATACCTACAAGTACTAACAGTCTTGTGGATAAGTTAGCAATATTCTTATAAAAAAACTTTTTTCCATTCCTGTAGGTTATTTTATCTTGAAACGTATGTGGTATAATTGTGTCACGTCCAGTAATTTACTTTTTATCGACGGTGACAATTCTCGTCGCAAAACTTTTTGTTGTTTGTCGTATTCTAATTATGTAATATTTTAATATGACCTTTCGTCATCGGTTCCTAATACGGGAATTAACAGGCGGCGATGACTATCTTCGAACGGTCATAATGCATCAAATTACCATTGTTTTGTCGCAATTAAAATAATATATGCTTGATTAAATGTCGTTTGACTAATTATTATTGTCGGCTTCGTCGGGAATTCATTTCGGTCTCTTATTATAAAGGCAGATACGCAAGATGCGTGCACTAAAAAAGTATAATGAGCTCTTTGACGGTTTTAGACAAGGAGTTTTTTTTAAGATATCAACTTTTTATTTCGTGTCTTGAAACATCGGTCGCGATGGCTGTTCGTGATATTGTGGACTGTTTTATCACGTTTCATTGTCGAGGGTACATGGAAGGTACTCGAATTATCAATACTCGCACGCATAAAAGGTAGAAAAAAAATGGGACTAGTAATTCAGTCTTTAAATATAAATAATATGTACTAGTAATCCAATTGCCATTGTTACTGACACGAATCTGTACTAATTGTTCATATTATGTTGCATTTGATAATGCATTATGTTTTGGAGCGTACATAATCTAAAAATTAATAACTGTGTCTATTGTAGAACGATCTCCACAGGCAAAGGCTCGAGGTTGGCTTCTTATGCAGATTTTACGAGCGGCGATTGCTAAGCAGACATATCGTTTAATTGTGTGGACGAGACGTCGTGGGAGAAATATGTACTTCCACATATATTAGAACGGGATTTTACCTCCGGATCCGCCTCCGAATGTCCCTGTCCAAGATTGTGAAGAACTGTTTAAAAAAATATAAAAAGAATACCATAAAATAATTAAAAATTTAAATTTAACTGTGTTTTCACTGGACACATAAGTATTTCGTATTGCCAAGTGTAAATTATCTGCATTATTTTAAAACTTAAGCTCGACCAAAACCTTTGCCTTTAAAAAATTCAAATATATTGTAAAATAAAAATAAATAAAAAACATTAAAGTAATCATGTAAAATTTTGATTTTCAAATATCCACAAAAATAATACTATAGTTTTATATTGGTTAAGTACATTTTTCATACAATTATTTTCGCATCCTATTTTATATTATGTTTCCATACGATGAAATTTGCTTAATTTTTAGGTCTAACTAAAAGTTTGATGCCTTTCTAATGTGATGTATTATGTTTTAGAAGAAGTTCATTAACGTTTTAGGTTAAAACTTTGTAGTGAGAGAAGTCTCCATTTCTTAAGTTCATATTTATGCATTTGATAAGGAATAATACGTATTGCAAAATTTTAGAAATCATCCCTCAAGGCGGTAATACAACAGTAGATTATTTCAAAGTAAAGAAAAATGCAATGGCTTATTTAAGGCTTGGCGGAAAAAGAAACTTCGTGAGCTAATCGTAATAGAGCAAGTACATAGAAATTTTAAGACAAATATTTTCGTCAATCCGCGGTGATTGAGTTCGTGGGATTATTCTTCTTCTTCTAAATAAAGGGTAGAAAAGTAAACATTGCCAATAGGTACTTAAAAAAAAAGTTAACTCAAAAATACCCCTTTTCGTTTACTCTGAGTTCATTGATCATTTTTTTTTTTTTTTTGCAGATATAACAGAGTCATTGTGTCATGATCGACTCTCAACTGAATTTACGTTGTTGCGAATTTGAATCCATATGATAAAATTATTCGTAAATTGTATTTACGAATAATTTCAATGTTATTATTTGAATTATTTCTTATTAATTTATCTTTATATTATAGTTATTATCTAATAATACGAATAAGAAACTTAAAGTGGTTTTTATTTCTTTTCTTACATTTGATCACATATTCTATTAAAAATTAAAATATATACCTAATGATTGCGTTTAAGGAATAAGTCAAAGTAGTTAGGGCTTTGAGTAATGTATAATGTGTTATTAAATTTGATTTATCGACTATTCGAGAAAGATGGTGATTAAATTTGGGTTTGTATGTCTATTTATATGTTACGTGCTATAGCGTTAACTTAACGCATTTTAAGTTACATGTTATTTTTTAATTCGTCGTAATTATCGGGATGATGCATGATATGTTTATAATACCTGTTAAAAATTTAGTTTATTTTTATTTTTATATAGTACCAACACATTTCTTCTTTTTTATCAATGCCATCACGTCGTTCATCTGTCATTATGTGTCATCTAAGTTAATACCACACGTGTATTATAAGGCTTAAAACGCATACCAATACGTTTTAGTATATAATTATCGAGTGAAATAGTGTTGACATTTAAAAATTGAATTTGTAATCGAAGCAATTAACGATTCACTTTGTCAAGTTTCGATAATTAATAATAATTACGGTTTTCTATATTTGTACGGCACTAGCTAGTCTAGATCCTAGACATCTAATAGTGTAACACCTATCAGTTAGGCTCAATGAGATGTTGTCAGTGCTATATTAGGCGCCCCCATAAAAGTATTAATTGCAAACTGACAAATTCATATTGTTGTTTTGATTACAGTACATCTAAAATCATAGAAGCTTTTGGTAAATTTTTATTATATTATTATCTTAGTATTTCTACATTAGCAATTTTAGTAATTCATACGTAAGATGAAACAGAAGGTTGTTATAATTAATTTATAGATGTATTATATTAATTGATATAATGTTTCGTATGTATTATAATTAGTAAGTTAAGCAACAAAAGAAGTTACAAGAATTAAGACTTTATTAACACACACATATGATTTAACTTATATAAGGAATAATATATACAGTGTAATAATCCTATTATATGTTGATAAGGGATTTATAATAATTCATCTAACAGTAGTCCACATACTGTATCAGACACAACAATTAATTGGTATAATGCTAAGGCGCGGCCGATGATAATTGCGCAGGAATAATGTCAGCATGATTCATCCCTGTCTTAGACAGTCTATGAGTGTAGTGATGTCATCGTGTGCGATTGTAACGACACGTGCTTCATTAGTGATGTACTTTTGACTACGATTATACGGTTTTTGAAAAAAAAAATACTATGAGCCTAAATGCATTGTGAACTTAAGGTACGAGTATAATCTCGAGATAGTTAAGGATATCTGGTCTCAAAAATGGAAGTAATTTTTACAATCTAATTTACTCTATTCCAATGGAATGAGGATTATTTTTAACATCAGAAAAGGTATATAAGTATATATATATATATATATATAGTATATGTGTGTGTATGTGTGTGTGTGTGTGTATGTTGCTCGACCTAAATTACAAGCTATATATCATAGCAACGCAATTAGATAACTGTTTTATATTTAGCTTAAGTAAGTCCAACCTTACTTTCGTAAAGATAAATAAATAAACAGATAAGTTTTGGAAATTTATTTTAAAATTTATGTATCAATAGCAAAAAGCGACACACATATATACCAACAAAAAATTATAAAATGCGTATTTCGTATTAGAATTTATTTATTACATTTCTGTGACTTTTAGCGGGTTATTGTAATATCTTAATTAGCTACATTAAAAAAAAAATCTTCTACTTAGATATTAAATATTTTAAGAAGTATGTATTTATACTGGTAGATAAAAAATAATACTCGTATTGATGTTGCATACACAATATGTTCGTAGTTACTGTATAATACTGTTTATGTATAATTAAAAAGTACCGGGACGTAAGATATCTAAATACTATAATTAAAAAATTTACATAAATATGGATAGAGGGACTCCATTTTAAACTTTGACATCTTAATAACAGGGTAATTTTGTAACTATATAAAACTATTGTTAGATATATATTAAAACAAATATTAATAACGTACAAACAAGTTCAATAGAGTATATTAAATAAACGACTTATTATTTAAGTAAAAATATTAAAAAAAAGAGAGATTACATATATATATATATATATATATATATATATATATATATATATATATATATCAAAGTTTTTTTATAAATAATAACAACATTCTTGTTCATAATTTTATTGTTTATCCGTCGATTAATATGTTAGCGACATAATTTATTATCATGCCTTTAAGATAATACTATTACTGTAGCAAGAAAAGGTTAAAATTATTTTGCTATAATCCGCCAACAGCAGAATCTGTATGGTCAAACATGTAATTAAAAGCTAAGCACCGCTCACCTTCCCAACCAAGCAAGAAAGCCAAGTTCCCAAGCAAGCAATACCACCACCATTCACATGCACCACCACACAAGACTCTAACACTACTCTCGACGCACGTTTCGCTCCGACACCGGAGCATCCTCAGGAGATATCGACTTTACAATGCTGTATTGTCTAGTCAAAGTAGTTTGATTATAGCAAAATAATTTTAACCTTTTCTTGCTAATCATGAACTTCCGCAAAGTAACGCCTGATTCTATCCAATACTATTACTGTAGTTTACCGACACTAACATACCGTTTATAGAAAGGTACTAACTCTTTATGAGTTTCGTATTCTACAAGATAGTAAAATATAAAAAAATATATTTAATTTTATTACTTTTGTTGTTTTCAATAGTTTTCAAACAATTACATTTATAGCGTCGTGTCTTAGCGTATCAACGTTCGGAGAGACTATAACTTATAAGAACGTATACTCTACGTTCTTATAAAGAACCTTTTCAATTTATAAATATTGTCAGTTTCAAAGTTTATTGTTGATATGGAATGAAATAATAATAAAGAGAAATGCTACGAGTATTTAATAAATAGTAATAAAATTATGATAATGAAAAAAAAGGTGACCTTAGTAAGAGATCAATAAGCAAATTTGTAAATATATATTAAATATTACAAACTATCTCGCAGTTTACAATATCTCTAAAAAAAAGCCTATCTATATCAGCTTAAAATTTAAACGTTGTATATTGTTAGGCATTTCAAGTCTAAATTCCTATCTTTTAGGTTTATTCTACGATAGTCAGATTTGGTAATTTTGGTACCATAATAATAAAAATTATTTTATTAGAAATATAATAGAAAAATTTACAAATATTTGTATTGGGATACAATTTATTTCTTTCAGAAATATCGTCCAAGTAGCCCATGGGAACAAAAATCATATGAAAGAGACGAACTTAGTGCGTACTTACAATTAGATAGATAAGTCAAATAATTCGCAATTATATTTGTGATTTGGGTCACTTTTTTATAGATAATGTTGAATGTTAGTTTAAGAACCTGTTAATTGCTTAAAAACATGAACTATTCTTGGGTCTTTGTTTAAATGGATCTAGAATACATGAAATTCCATTGCTCTTATATACCTTAATTTCTTAAACGTACATATTGTATTCATCTTTTTATCTATGTTTACCTGATCCCCCTTTTCCTATATGGAGAAGAGGCCTTAGATCAGCAGTGGGACGTTTACAGTCTGAATCAGTTCAGCTCATTTTCACCTGTAGTAGAAATTGATTCATGTGAAATCTCAAATCTAATCTGAACTTGAGTCCTGTCTGTACATGTATGGATGATATGACCAGTATGTCAAATTAAATTTATCATGAAAATTATTATTTCTAATGCAAAACATTTTAAGTGCTATAATTTCAGATACAAATTATTCGAATTTGGTTTATCATAATGTATACGAGCAGAAAATATTTATTATCGCCTTAAGATGATAATGAAAACGATAAGTTTGTACTGAATTAATTATTAAAGACGCTAGCCGGAGATTTATCATTAGCAAGGCTCAGCCGTAAATACGCTGAGTGCATCACTAACTTCTCAACATCAATATTCAACTGAAGCGTTTATTATCATATCTCATTATACGAGTTAGTGCTTGTACAGGGTAGCAGCCCCTTCTTAGGTTATGACCTTACAACTAAGCACTAAATATAGCTCTTAAAACAACGATACAATGTAAACCCTAGCCATCTTTCTTAAGGTACCTTATTCAGTGTCGTTGTGTAGTTGTAAAGTCGAGATTCAGTTTCGAAATGCAATTTGGAAATGAGATCCGGAGGGTAGATGTTACCCTTAAGGGGTGTAGGGGGAATGGGGCCTTACCACTATTATTTATAAGGGTGGGGGTCAGTCGACGGATCGCTGGCTAGCTATAGCTTTGCGCACTGCAGCCGGCGACGTACGTAAGCGTATACGAAAATTGTTTTGTTGTATTGATTAGAATTCCTAATTCTATATTATGGAATTCATTATTTTAATTTTGATTAGTTATCCGTTTGTTGGAATTATTATGATTAATTGATTACTTTTATATAATGTAAATTATATCTATAAATGTTATCATATGTACGGAGAAAAAGGGAAGGAGAGGAAGGGATTTTTTTTTTAAAATGATATTAACTTTTGCTGTTATCTATGGCATTCAGTAAACCTTTCTACTTTATTATTGAATTAATTGCATCTAACAAGTCATTAAATCGAGTCCACACAGTTCACTCACGGGTACGCGTGTAACAATTTTTTAGTAATTATTGTTGGAAATAAAAACTATAGTTAGAATTTTGAGGATGAATGTTTATTTTTAACAATTCTCTTTTTAAGCGTGTAACAATACCTTGTTTTGTAACTTGTAGCAAATAAGAAATAGAGGTCTGAAATTGTCGGAGCTTTAGTTTTCAAAAGTTTTATGAATTCTCATTGCTATTTTAAAAACAGTTATAATTTATTTGACGACAAATAAAGTATTATAATAATAATAAAAGAGTAATAGAAATAAACTATTACTGTAACATTGTCCTCATAATTTACATTAGCTAAATTCTTGAAATAGCTAATATGTTTTAGTCGTGAAAATATAAACGGCATTAAGTGATGTAGTCTAGACTTGTTATTGAACACTTCTTTATATAAATTGTCGTATCGTCAATAAATTAAAATTTTGATACTGTTACATGAATCTGTTTCTATGATACGACATTACATTTTAAAAAAACTTGATGGATTAAGTGATATAATGTTTAATATAAAATGTAATAATAAAAATAAAAATAAAGATAATTACTAATTAAAATTTATTGTAATATTGGGTACAAAAAAAATAATTAAAATCCACTTTTGAATACATAATTATGTACGTGTTGTAAACGTACCTACCGTATTTTGACAAAAAAAAAAACACCTTAGTGTAAGGAACTGTTAGGGGGTGATTATGTGGAATCTCCAAAACTTTAAAGAAATAAAAAAAAATCTTTAGTTATTTTAGGGTAAAAAAAAAACTTTGGTTTTATTCCTTTGGCATAGATCTTAATAAAAATAAAAGGGGAAGGCACCTGACTGACTGACCCATATACGTCCAGCCGAAACTACTGAAACTAGAACCTTGAAAATTTACTCACAGGTGTTTAATACAGCGTGAGTTATAAAAAAAAAAATACACCTGAAAGAGTGGCTTCAAATATGGGTTGAAGATTATGTTGCTTGAACTTTTTTTTTATTGTCTTGCTTCTGATGTATTTGTGTACATTGTGTATATATAATAGTTTCAAGACTTAGCAGTTTGTCTCAATATAGTGACTTTAGCGTGGACAAAGATTCAAGCAACTAACTTATTATTTTACATAAATAATATTTCACAAAATGATACTACTTCCAAAAGTATTAAACGTCTGTATTCCCATAACTATCGTCCAAACTAAATAAAAGTTGAGCGAAGAAACTGGCTTATTAAATTAGCAACTGTTTGTATTTCGAAACTTGATTTTCTATGGAAATTTTGCTTTTAAAGCATTTTATTGTATCTGAATGAGTCTACCCGTAGCGAGTACATAATTTATAACGAACTAGCTTATAGCCGTAACCTCGTCTGTTTTGCTTTTTATGTGTGACTAAACGACTGTTCGACTGACGAACGTTCCGATGTAGTGGTGTGAGTAGTCGCCTCAACGCTGCGCGCCAGGTAGTTGCGGGTTCAATACCCGCTCGGGACAGATATTTGTATTTGAACAAATATTCGTTTCCGGTCTGGGTGTTTGTCCTTGTAGGGCTCCCTACCGTTCCTCGGAGAGCACGTAAAGCCGTCGGTCCCGGTTGTAATCATAGATCCCTGATAACGATCGTTATTCATTGTAGGGAAATTATCCGCTAACCCGCAGTGGATCAGCGTGGTGGATTAAGCTCTAACCCTTCTTCTATATGGAGAAGAGGCCTTCGCTCAGCAGTAGGTTGTTTAGAGGCTGATACAGTACAGTACAGTGTAAACAAAAAGACTTTGTTACGATTACACTAAAATTGTTTATCAAGTAATAAATCTACTTCTAGACGGTGTATCAAGATAAATCCTACATTCGATTTTAAGTTAGACCTCCAGAATCACAATTGTGAAAAGCTCATTCAATTTCATGTGGCAGATTTCGCGAGATGCGGTAACAAGGATACAGACAGAAACAAACATAGACAAACATTCTAAAAATATTTTTAAACTTTTGTATCTTCTATTGCAGTCCTAATAAACACCCTTATAATCAGTTTTCTCCTAAATATCTCTCATGTACAGACAATAGCGTAGCTAGGTAACCAAAGGCCCTGGTGCAAAAAATAAACTAGGGCCCCAACTAAACTATTTAAGTTTTATCAATACAAGTCAAAATATTAATAGTTATATTTAAATATTTTAAAGGTGTAAAGCTACTTTATCATCAGCTGGTCTTTACCATGCGCAGCAGGGCCCGTCCAGATTCTACACGCAAGCAAATTTCAATAGTTCCATTTATAGTTTATTGGTCAGGCTCTGAGCTTGGGGGGGCCCCCACGTGGAAGGCACCGTCTAGCCCTCCAGTAGTTACGCCACTGTATAGACATCCGCTGGTTACAATTTTATTATATACATACTTTCAATACATATATCGACTAAATGACCCAGTCTCACCTTCAGGGTGATCAGATCTCTTCGGACAATCGGATAAAGCGGATCTATAGGGACTTCTGTCCTAGAAGTCGTAACGATATTCTAAAACCAGGTTTTACTCTCTAACTCAATAAGTAGGCTACCTAACTCAAATATAATTTTTTTAGTCAGACTGTGTGATATTTTCTGATATTGGAGTTAAACAAAAAAAAATGTTTGGACTTATTATGCTATAAAAATTATTATATTAAATAATATAATAAATAATAACCTCATACTCGTACATGATGTTATGTGGAGTGAAGACTTAACGATAGTTTATCTCGTAGTCATGTCAATCACTGGTTCATTAGTGAAGAGTAACCAACACCTTAAGGAACTCACCAGACCGTTGGATTAAGAGTCGGATGATGGAAACAAATAGCACGCAGTGTCAGATTTTTCAGCATGGACCTCTAGCTGCCAATGGTCAGTTTTATATTTCTACGTGTTCTTTTTTTGTAGATATGTGTTAAAGTGTAATATAAAAGATATATAAAGTATTAAAAATAAATAATCTTAACAGGCTTACTTGTTTTGAATAAAAAATTGAGTATTTTAATTTCGAAAACATATCAATATATTTCGTATAACCTTTCAAGATGTTACATCGTGAAGGAGTTACAATTATACAAAAAAAATACATTCTTATTTATAATGCTTCTTTAGTGTTATCATCTTGGTATAGTTTTCCATAATTATTGATAAAAAAAATTGTAATAACACTAAAAAATAAATGGATCTTACTACTTATGTCTAGATGAGTCTCGATCGCATTATTAAACGCCGCCATTTCAAACCTCCATGTTAAGTAGTTTTTTCACATACCTAACGAAGTATAGGAATGTAAGATAGCGGTGATAGCTTTGTAAAGAACTGGCTAAACTTGCCCTTATAGCAAGATATATTGCAATATTTCAAATAAAGGAGCGTATAGCTATTCAATAGTAATGTAATAAGAAAGAAATATTTGTTTTGTTTGTAATTGGCAGATTCTGAAACTTACATTAATTATAATAATTACTTTACCATTCGCATTTTTGACAACAGATTGGCACAGTGGTCACAGTGACTGGATGCTGAACTAGCATCGCAGGTGCGATCCCCGCTCGTTACACATGTTTGTATAAAAATGTTTGTGGTTGTCCGGGAATTTCTGTTTATACTATCTGTGCCTGGACCCCTGACAGAGAAATACATACTACTGGGAGCCGTTGAGTGTGATGTGTTTATTTATTAGCTAGCTAACGAAGCTACATTATCTAATATAAAACATCACACTGTGACACATAATAGCATAGCAGTTGCCATGTGACCTCGAACGGAACCGGGAGGTAATTTTAGTTTTAAACAATAAAAATCATAAGCGTGACACGGTCAGTTGATTAAGCAATAAATCTAGCGATGAGTTGATGTGTTAAAAGTTATTCATCGCTGGGATGAGGAAAACTGAAATTGATAACGACCAACATAACAGAAATTATTAATTTATATTGCACGGCTATCTTATTACAGAAGTAAGGGATAACTATATTTGTTTTCATTATTGTACGATACGACTTACATATTTTTATGAAATAGAGGAATTTGTTTGTCCAAAACGCTTATTTCTTTCATTGGGAACACCATTTGATATAGATTATAAAGCTCGTTTGTTGCTGGTTCAATCCTCGCTGTGCTATGTTTATTTTGGGCATATAGATTTTCGTAAGGGTTTTTTGTAAGAGTATGGCCTAGGCATGTTAGTGTACTTATGTTTTTGAACCCCAAGTAAAGGATTTCGTGCTACTGAAGGGCGTTGAGTGTACCGCCATCGTATATTGTAGTTTATTTATTTATTTATTGGAGAAGGTAAGCTAAAAGACAACTACTGTTACTCATAGGGCAGGAGTCTGTAGTAATCATAATCTATAACAAATAGGCATGTTGTAAAAAGGTGTATGATAAATGTGTGTGTGTGTGTGTGGGTAAGTGAAAAATATCGGTGTTAATCGAGCCTAAATTATATAATATGTATTTTATCTCTTGGAATGGTTATTAATTCTTTGCGTTATTTTAAAAGTCATTTAGAATACAATATTAACTAAACATTTCACATGACTGGCAATCAAGAATTTAATTAACTTATAAATATGATTCACAGTACAATGGAAACGGCAAATAATGACGCGTCTACAAAAAACTCTTCGCCAACATATTAAAATAAATAAGTACATGGTTAAGATGATTTACGTTAATATATTACGACAACCTTGTAGTATTTTAATTTAATGACCTCTAATAGCTCCGTCTGGAAAATAACATTGTTTATTATACTGTTTAATTTCGTAAATAATTTTATGATGTAACATATTATGTTAATATTGTAATTAAGGTTCGTGAAGAAGTTTTTTATTCATAATACTTAATTGCTGTGTCGTCGAAGAACAGAATTTTAAAGATATATTTTTTTATATTTATTAAATTAAGGTATTCCTCTGTATGAATCATTCTTGTTATACATGCAAAAGCTTGTCACCATTTGACACTAAAATTACTGAAACTAAGAATTGATTACGATGAAACTTGATATGTTGATATCTGGAGGTCTAGAATAACATTCTGTGTGTTATTTTTATTCCAAAATTTCCATTGGGTCAGAAATTATGCAGGTAAACCGCATAACATAACTGGTACACTTTTTCTTCTACCTGGCATTATTAATTCCAGCTGTTTCCAGGGTCTGCCTTCCAACTGGGTCTCCTCTACTTTGCACGACCTTAAGCATCAACAATTGTCAGTCCAGTGGCTCTCATGTCCTGCTTCACGATGACCAGACATCGCCTTCTTGGGTATTCGAGAGGTATAATTCCATAAAAGTATGTCAAGGCACTTTCTTCCGACATAGTACTCAGACCGGCGCGCGACATGGGCATAGTACCTCAGGCCTTACGCTACGTCATGGACCTCTTGACTGCTCCGGATGAACATGTTGCGTATGCGGTCAGCTCGCGTCACGCCGCCCACTTCACAAGCCACCTCAGCATCTTCATCTCCGTGATAATAAGCTCATGAGTATTTCGGGCTAGTTCTAGCCAACACTGGCTCCCGTTTATAAGAATCAGCCGACGATATTCTTGTATACCTGTCCCAGTTGAGCTTTAGCGATTTTCTGCGGTCACAAACCACACCTGTGAGCTCCCGAAATTTGACTCGAGCTGTGCTTATTCAGGCTTGGACATCGTGATCGATGCTACTGGACTTGTGTAGGACCCATTCCCGTTAGCTATACTTCTCCGACTTAACGGCTGGTTCAAGCCCTATTTGGATGGCGTTAGGGTTCGGACTCTCGTAAGTATACTTGGTCTTCGCCACATTTAGTAAGACAAACCACCGTTTACAAGTGTGGCCTTCCATAGGTTCACTCTACGCTCCAGCTAAAAACTTTATTCGCTTTATTGCATGATCGCTCGAAGTCGCTTTTTATAGATTTTTTTTCGTTGACATATTTTTATTATTTTATTTTATTGTTTATAAAGTAACTGAGTGAGTTTTCCATAAAATATTTTTAATATCAAACGATATGTATCTATGTTAAGTTGTGGTTTTCGGGCTCCGAAAGGTTCCAAATATTACCAACGTGATTTTATTACTAAGTAATATCAGTCCATTTATTCTTCAGTTACAGAACTTCGGAACGCTATAGGCTTTTTTCACACAGGGACTTACTTTTGTCGCTATAAAATCAAATGGTCAATTAGGTACAATATACAAAACACAACAAAACACTTGTTTTAGTATTTTTTAAACAAAACTGGTGTCAAATAAAAAACCAAACCGATAATAGTATTAGGTACATATTTAAATAAATACTTGTTACAATAACGTTCTTAATTAATCTATTTATAAGAATAACCTATTGTGTAATGAAATAAACTGCAAAATATTTTAAATATATGCTTTTAAATAGTATGACACTACGACTCATAGCTACATTACGGAACAGTAACCCCTAGTAGTGTGAGCACAGGCTGGAACCGTGACGGGCGTCCATTATCTTACAAGGCACTAATCGTCACCTAATAGTTCCACGTATTGTCGGCCAATGTGTCACTAGTTCCTTATGAAGGGTGATGAAGGTCAGATCTAAATCGATCTCAAACAAGTGACCTGGAAAATACCTTTAAGTGAAAATTATTTATTTATTTATTTGTAATAGAACTACCAACAAAATTACAGGTTCCTTAAAATTAGACATTTAGGACCTTAGAGTACAATTTACATATAATTTCAATTATAGGTAGTCACAGCATGCATTTGATTCACAAAAGTGAAATAACAAAGAATAAACTAATATTATTTTCTCTTTGATATACTTTTTAAAAGTTTACAATAAAGTATTAATTAAATTAAATAAATCAACGTCAATCAATAAAAAATAAACATAAATTTATATTTAGTATAAATAAAAATAATATAATTTATTATAATAATTTTTGAAAAAAAAAAAAAAAAAAAAACTTAAGTATTATATTATAAAGACTATGCACATTTTAAAATATAACCGTTCTGGTGTAGTGGTTACTACTGACTAGTTTGTATTCGATTCGATTCCTAATTTAAATATTTGTTTCTTGCCTGAGTGTTTGTTCTTGTGGGTCACCCCATCGACTCAGAGAATAAATAAAGTTGGTTCCGGTTATTATACTCCTGCTAACTAGGTATTGTAACTTTGTAAGTAGTGGTGCGTGTATTCGTCTTAATGTCAACGGTGGCGGGTTCGATTTGCGCTCGTGGTAGAGTATTTGTACAAATATTTGTTTCTAGTCTGGGTGTATGTGGGTCTCCTCACTGAGCCTCGGTGAGCACGTAAAGTCATCAGTTCCAATTGTTATAAAATACGCCTGATAAAGATCGTTACTTATATTAGGGAAATTATTCGCCAACCCGCAATGGAGTAGCGTGGTGGATTAAGCTCCAACCCTCCTCTTATCCGACCCTTGCTCAGCAGTGAGTTGTTTACAATCTAATTCAGTTCAACAATTGTTATTCTTGGTGTGGAAATTATCAGCCAACCCGAAATGGAGCAGCGTAATGGACTAAGCTCTTCCTCTACAATGGAGATGAGGTTTTTAACAACCAGTGGGACAGTTACAGGTTGTTTCATTTCAGTTCAAATACTTTTTAAAATGATTAGTCATTCCAAATGTGCGATAGTAATATCGTGATATTTTATTATTGTCAGGTACACGGAATCTTTAAAGCTTTCTTCATAATTAAATTACGCGATATACATTCCGTAAAATGCATGAACCATGAATCCATAAAAATGATATAATAGTTACATACATTATTACGACCGGCTGGTCGAGTGGTCAGGCAACTGGCACTTTACGCAGCGGTCGCGGGTTCGAATCCCGCCAGGTGCAGATAATTTGTATGACGAATATAGTTGTCTGCACCGGGTCATGGATGTGTATTTATGTATATATTTATATAAATTTATTTCCGTTCCTAGTACCTGTAACACAAGTTCTTACGAACTTAGCACGGGGCTAGGTTAACGTGGTGTGATTGTTGGTTAATATTTATTTATTTATTTATTTATTATATATACATATACACAAGTATACGAGTATAAAGGAAACGTCGAAAGTTTTAAATGTTGTGAAATGGATATTCTTTGAAACATTCGGATGTATTTATAATTCGATATTTGATTACAATATTAATTTATATTTTTTATTATTTTTATTCAACTGCAATTATTTGTAAAATCTCGTTTGTAGTTGTAATGACCGTGTCATATGTACATTATATGTGTATAAAGCTTTATAAGTACATTCATTTGAGGCCAATATAGAAACGTAATAATTCCGAAGTCAAACCAAATATACCACGTAATAAGTTATCAGATCTAAAATTCAGACCAAGTCACTATTTAAATATCTATAAAGTCGAAATCAATAAATAAAAATGGATAAAGGTTGATAACCTTTAATGATCGACTGATTTAAAATTGAAATTCGTATTAAACTTCAACTAACAAAATCTATATTAATATGATAAAGCTAAAGTAATTGTTTTTCTGTTTCCTGATTTAATAGATTTGAAAAATTCGACGGTTTCTTTATAGAGAGATATAACAAAATTCTAAGATTTATAGAAGTGGAGTATTTATCGTAGATGATAAGGTAAGTGAAATAAGTTAATCGTTTAGTACAACATAAACATTAAAACTGAAGAAACGAAAGAGTTGACATTGGCAGCCACCGGTCGATATTTAATGCGGGCGATAGTTCGAAGGGGGTTAATTAATAATAACGGCGTATGGGTGATTAATGAAACTGTACCCTTCCTAATTTATAGTTGGACTTAGCCTCCCGCCCTCCCCTTGGCCCAAAGCAAACTAAATATCCGATACCTCGATGTCGAGTGCAGAGTGAATAATCTTGATACTTGACATTTAAAGTTTTAACTTTTTTTTTTATTAAAACAAAATAAAAATATAAATATACATTCAAGAGATAGATATACTATTAATTCTGTTTTAGAATAAAACTTATATAGTATTTTAATTATTATAAAATAGTTTACAGGTGTGTAGTATATAAAAAAGTTGTAAATCTTAAGTGAGGCAATTAAGTTGCATAATAATATTATTCTATAAAATTTTAAAACTTATCTATGGATATTTTTGAAGAATTGAAACACGAATAAAAATATTAACATTTATTTTGTGACTAAAAAGAAATCGGTTTTAATCTGGGACAGATGGAACGGAAGGAGGGAATGTGCTCGAAGAAATCTCTTCTACGGATAACCATACCTTTGTAATTGTGATTCAATGAAATGTATCTCTTTCTAATAGTATTCGTATAATAAAGTGTTAAAATAAAATTTTAAAAATGTAATCTCTGTATATACCATGTTTTAAGATATTATGTAAGTTTACATTTTAAAGCTAGTTGCACAGTGTGCCTGTCATGTTACCAATGTTTTTTATATGGACAGAGGAGAAATCACTATCAATGTATCAGTCACATAAGACAGCCTTTGCACTCTGTTTAGTATATATATTTTTTCTTCTTTTATGTACTTCTTAAGTGTGCAATAAAGTGTAAATAAATAAAAAATAAAAATATAATTATATTATACAAATCATTTAATTAGAATTTAAAGTGACAAAACTGCTCGTTTCTATTACATTATTATGAAGACAAGTACGAGCAGTGTATTCGGACTTTGAAAATCTAATTACGTAGCCAGTACCCTTACCTCGATCGCTCCTTCGCGCCCCCCCCCACCCCGCGTCCCTCACCACCCCCACTGGCGTGTTTCACTTACCACCTCATTTATAATATTATAACGTTTTACAATCATTATTATCTTGTTTTATAATATACATTATGAAACTATATTATAATGATTTATGTTATACCTATTATTTTATGATGTTGCTACCAGTAACTTGCTATTCCCACTGCCTTTAACTCTGTTTTCTGTTTTCTTGTTATTTTTAAATGCAAATTTTACTTGTATATTTTAGCCTGCAATTTTAAATTGGTTTTGTATTAATTAAAAATATATGGTTTTAATCAATTTTATTAAATAGAACCTTTTCAGAAACTGTTGTCTAAGACTTTTATTTATAATATATTATACAATGCTGATTAAAATAAAATATTAATAGTATAATAATCAATGTAGGAAATCCCTCACAGTATGATTCAGATGAGCGTGACCGCTTAACAGATAACACGTAACAACTCTCCGTCACCGTTAGAGCAGTAAAGACAAAGCGGAGCACGCCAAGTTTGTCCAAGCGCACGAATTATACATGGTGTATTAATACGGTGTTCAACTCTACTATTGCTAGTGAAGTTTTAATTCGATAACCCGCCGCCTCGTGTTGCCCCTCCCCTCCCCCCTCACCACCCCTCGTACCCCCGCGATAATGTATTTATGGACGATACCGCGGACCTAATGAGCGCTCATACGCCTCTTTATGCGGCCCTGGTACTTGGAAGTTAGTAACTGATGCTTTTAACGGCCAGTTATGATCAACTTACAGCCACCCACAAAGAAAATTTTGATGCGATTTTGTATTGATTTCTAATTACCTCTGATGTGCAAATAAAGTTTCTTTTTTACGTTTCAGTCGTTAAATAAAATTGAGTCGTTTAAGGACGTTAACCATATAATAAATCATGTCAGTTATAGTTATTTATGTATATATAACATTTCCTTTTGTTTTTACTATTTTATTGTTTCTAAGCCGAAGGCCCTATGTGATATCTATTCTAATTTTTCAATCAGTTTAAGGCAGCGTCCATCTTCATTTCCTAAATTATTTATGTGTCGGTAATGATAATTAATGGATATCTGAGCTTGAAAGCTCAACAAATAAATTAATTTCCTTTTCGTTAAGTTACTAAATTTTTTATTGAAAACACATAACTTTTAGTACTTACCTAAGTATAGAGATTATAAACTCAATATTATATCATACTATAAACGACTATCGTCATCATCATCATCATCATCGTCATGTCATGGATGTCCACGTAGGGCTCCCCCATCGACCACCAGAGCAACCGGTTCAAAGCACCCTCCATCCAACGGCTTCCGGCGACGCTGCGCTTGCCGGTACGTGGCCTCCACTCGAGAACCTTTTTGTTCCATCGGTCGTCAGTTCTACGAGCTACGCGCCCTGCCCACTGCCACTTCAGATTACAAATCCGTTGGGCTATGTCGGCAAGCTTCCGACGCTGCATTTGCATAAATATTTTTTTAAGTCACACAACTAAAAAAACCAAGGCTTAGTCTACTACGCTTAACAGACTTATGTATATAAAAAAAAATATTATTACCCGTCTTTTTGCCCACGTGGATAAAGCAACTGTTATGCTCTCAAATCTTGAACCTCTAGGCAAATTTTATATTAAAAAAATTATGATATATGTACATACATACGAGTACATAGTTATATAATTGGTCCATTATACAGTATTAGTTATTATTATTAATTATTACTATTAATATTAGTTAAGCTTTCTAAAGAAACTTGCTGTACTGTAACTTATTTTATTTTATTGGAAAATCGTAATAATGTCACACTGTTGATAAGGCTTCTTCTTCAATGAAGAGCTTAATCTGCTAACTTCTATAAAAAAGATGGAAATCTATTAATATGACTTAAAGCAAAATAAACAGTCATTCTAGAAAATAGAATACCAAGGCTATACAAGATAATATTATTAAAACAATTATAAGTTTTAAGCGAAAATGGACTTTGCAATTTGTAAATAAAAATATCCCACGATAAATCAAAACGTTCAACGTTCACTGAACGTATTTATAGTCCAGGTATTTACAAGGGAACCACATTTACAAGTTAATAGACCTAGCGGTACCTAACTTTAGAATGACATAAAATATGATCTATTATCTATAGATGATACATGAAGGTATTTCATTCGTTCACATAATACTGGCTTCGATCCGCGGATTTGCCGCTATTACTTACTCTAGAATTTATCAATTATGTTTAAAAAAATCATTTCGTTTTCGACAACCTATTCATTTTAGAAGGTAGGCTACAAAATGTCACGCTATGACTGATATGATGAGACTAGAAATAAAATTTATCTGAGAAGGATCGAACTTCAATGTTGGTAAACTCATAGTAATAACCAAAATACCATATCTGTATATGTGAAACTTTTTACATTAATAAAAACATCTTCAATAGACACACACACACACAAAGACACACACGCACACATAATCACATCAAAATTTAAACTATTAAACTATCATGAGAGTGAATAAAATCTGAGTTCTAATAAGTGTAGTGTGAAACAATGAAAGTTTAGATAGAGGTGTGAGCGCAAAATTTTAATTATAAGTAATAATGATTAAAGCCATCAGTAGCACGACAACGCTGACCTCCTAGCATCCTTTGCAACATTCACGACATAAGCTATGGATGCGGCAACTGCGCGTAATAGTTAAGCGACTACGGTTAAAATGGCTCGAAAAAATATCGCTCGAAAAAACTGCGGATGTGAAAGCTTTTTTTATTTTTATTTACACATGTTCGTGTTTATATGATATGTGATATTGTAATATTAAATTACTAAACTATATAAATTAAATTTACATTGTTATAATAGAATAAGATTTTTCTTCAATAACAATCGGAGAGACTTTCAGGTATGGTTGAAATATTCAGTATTATACCTAAAGCTTTTTTGTTTTTTTTTTGCATTCGAATGTAATTGTAATTATGACAATTTTGATAAATAATTATAAATTGCATTTATCACTAAAATCACTATTACAAAAGGAAACCACATCGAAACGCGAAATATAAAATAAGCAATATGTAAAACAATAACAAAGTTTGAACCATAAAATTTTAACTTACGTCACCTGATTATTACAAACTATTTTTAGCATAGTAAAATATAAATAATTCAACCGTTCTGGTGTAGTGGTGCGAGTAAACGCCTTAATGCCGGCGGTCGCAGGTTTGATTCCCACTTGCAACAAATAAATAATAATAAATAATAAATATTAACCAACAATCACACCACGTTAACCTAGCCCTGTGCTAAGATCGTAAGAACTTGTGTTAGAGGTACCCTAGTACCTCTAACGGAACGGAAATAAATTTAAGATATAAATACATATATACATAAATACACATCCATGACCCGGTGCAGACATCTATATTCGTCTTACAGATTATCTGCACCTGGCGGGATTCGAACCCGCGACCGCTGCGTAAAGTGTCCAGTTGCCTGACCACTCGACCAGACAAAATTTTGTGTCCGGTTTGGGTTTAAGCCCTTATGGGACGCCCCACCATGCCTCGGAGAGCATATAAAGCCGTCGGCCTCGTTCGTCAATATATACCTGACAGCGATCGTTACTCATGATAGGAAATTGTCCATCAATCCGCGCGGAGCAGCGTGGTGGATTAAGCTCCAACTCTTCCCCTATATGGAAGAAAAAGAAGCATTTTCCCAGTAGCGGGACGTTAACAGACTGATTCAGTTGAGTATTATTAATTAATTATATCCGGGGTTAGGAGCACCTTGGTAACCATGTTGAGCCAAACGCCATATCTGAAAACAAACTTAAGGTAAGGTTAATTATAAAGGTTACAACTGAACATGTTTCTTTGTTGATTTTCAGTGTTGCCTGCTTATTTACGGTCTGCCCGATTTGATTCGTGTCAGTTTAGCGGTAAGTTTCTAGAAAACAATTTTAGTCCCAAATAACTTTAAAATATACATTAAAAATCGTCGTATTAAAAATGATGAATCATGAAACGATTTAATCTATAAAAGTAGAACGGAAAACGAATTATATATTTTAAAATTGCTTCATGTCGGAGGTTCAGTTCTGTTTCATAATAAATAAAAAATATAAAAAAAATCCCGACAGAAAAATGTGTAAAAAGTAAAAAAAATCGTGTTAGTCCTTTATTTTCAATGGAAAGACATATATAGACATATAGAAGTGTCGACATATCGAGAGACCGTCAGATTGCTAATCTGGTATTAAAACGTCTATATAGAAGGATAGTTGATTTTGACTTTAATTTACTACTTCCTAAGCGATTACTAAACATGGTGAATCTATGATCAAAATTACTATTCTTTAAACATTATAATTAGATGGGCGTTTTGTAGGACGCAACCTGCGTTGACACAGTGGCTCCGTCGCATATCAGGAAGACAGCCTCAAGAGTGGGAACCGCTGTAGAAAAAGCTTAAATTGGTAAACGGCACAAGTGACTCCATACAACACAAATAACTCTATGACTCATTGCCTCCACTCGTGATAGAAGAGCTGATTTTTGTACAGAGAATCGGAATTTTGATTCAGCGCGGAAATTATTTATATAACTAATATCTGTGATTAGTATTTAAGTTTCACAATGTAAATCTCCTATTTGGATAATATTATTGGCCAATCGAAATTCTTATCACCATATTCATTCAATTCTTCGTTGTAAGGCTTTTAGTTGTGTCAATTTTATATTTATTTTTTCACCAATGTTATGTCGGAATCATATTCATACACATACTTTTCTTGACAAAATTTGAAATTGTGTTTTGAATTGTGTGTTTTGATTTATTATTTTAATTAAATAACTGTACTTTACAATATTGTGTATTTAATTTTATGTCGATTTAACTAATGAAAGTAACTTTGAAACCATCATCAAGCTATACTCATTTTCTTTTTTTTCCTTTCTACCTATCTGACCTTGCTCATAACTTCATACATATTATGTATAAACTATGCAATCTCTAATGATCCGAAACAGTATATTTTGTGCTATAAGTAATACCTACTTAGGATACCTAGTAGGACGCTATCAGGTCACTATTTCCCTATTTAACATCTGTTTGTCTAAAGTTTATTAAATAATAGTGACATCGCAGATGGCTTTTCTACACCTTAAATGTGATTTTTGCACAACAGTTCACGCCTCCTAGCGTTATATTATGTATTTAATAAAATTGAACAGTAAACATTTTGATTTTTTAAAAGATCGTGTAGAATAAATTAATTAGCCGTTTTAATATTATGGTAACTATAGTCATTGCCATGTTATATCGGAACTTACTGTAATAAGAACGATCTAGTTTATAAAAAATCTTTATCTGAATAATTTATTTTATTATTTATATGTGATGATGAGATGAAATAATGATGATAAATGATGATAATGAATAAATGATGATAATGATTAGAGATGAGATGAAATTTTGCCGAAATGCGTTGCAATATATAATTATAATTGATTGTCTATAAAATTGTTACTGAGAACTAAAATAAAAATATATTAGAACCATCTTACTATCTACTTAAGTCTTGCACTTTTCAAGAAATACACGGTACTCTTTCTTATTGTTTCTTTCTTTGAATACCTTATCCATCACTAAATCTTTCTCCCCTCCTTTTCTCCGTTCTCCTCGGTACGTCTTGAACGAACTTCCTATAATTAATTATACTCATTATCATTATTGTTCGGAAGGCAGTTTTGCTTCTATAATGAATTGTTCGGCTCCATCATTAATTAGTTTATTATAATAAGAAACGGAACTCCGTTCGTAGATTAATCAACTTTTATCTGATTGCCATTGCTTTTGTGTTGCAGAGTTGCAAAACTAAGTAAATTGATGATTTTATTCCGATCTCGACTGTTTATTATTGAACGTTAAATTTGACATCTCTACTGTATTATAAAATTGAGAGTTTGAACGTTCACACCTCAGTATTAGTAGATTAGTAAATCGGAGTTTTAAAATATTTCCAGTAGTTTAATTCTAATAGTTATCTGACACGACAGTATCTAACAGATAAAAATAATTATTATTTTTTTTTTCTGTTGTTTTTAGTTTGATGATATCAAACTGCACATTATCCTTTTTTTATCTCCTACTAATAAAGTATTTGATAGTCTATCGGTATCTTACATGCAAGATAAGCTTCACAAGCGACCTGTTAAATTGGTCCTTAGTCTACTAATGTAACACACGATGAAATTTACCGTGAGTACATTCACGGTCGTAGTTGCAAACATTGTCTTGTTAAAATAATATAGTATGTAGAATAAGTTTTTATGTCACTCTAAATAATTGTTTTTGTATTTTTGACGTTACTGTTGTTAAATTATTTATATAATATTTACTTAGCCGTAGTTGTAAACAACATCGTTATTATTACGTTTCCAAAAATCGACATTATTTGTAAGTCGAGTTTTGTCAAGTATGAAACAGCTTAGCAAGATTATGTATCAAATTTCATGTTCTATTGTTGAAATAAAACAAAATTTTCTCTTCCTTGAAGTCTTTTGTTTTTAATACTATTTGAATGAAGAGTAAAATTTTTATCGAAAAATCTATATAAAAACAAAATGAATTTTAGTTTAATTTAATTTGTAAAATTATATATATAACTATTCTATCAGCTATATTAAATTATACAGTTTTAATTTTTAACGTTTACTTCTCATCTCTCATCTCATCAGCCTATAGCAGTCCACTGCTGGACGTAGGCCTCCCCAAGCTCGCGCCAGACATCCCGGCTTTCCGCAATCCTCATCCAGCCAACACCGGCAATCCTGCGAAGATCGTCGGTCCAGCGGGTCGGAGGGCGTCCCACACTGCGTTTGCCAATACGTGGTCTCCACTCCAGGACACGTCTGCTCCAACGGCCATCGGTCCTACGACACAGGTGACCAGCCCACTGCCACTTCAGCGTGCTAATCCTCTGGGCTACGTCGGTCACTTTGGTTCTCTCGCGGATAGTCTCATTTCTGATCCTATCTTTGAGAGAAACGCCGAGCATAGCCCGTTCCATGGCACGTTGAGCGACTTTAAATCGGTGGACCAGTCCCTTCGTCAGTGTCCACGTTTCAGCACCGTATGTCAACACAGGTAGGACGCATTGCTCGAAGACTTTCGTCTTCAAGCTTTGCGGAATCTTCGAAGTGAAGACCCGACGAAGCCCGCCAAATGCCGCCCAGCCCAACTGAATCCTCCTCTCGGCTTCCTTCTCGAAGTTGTTTCGGCCCAGTTGGATGGTATGGCCTAGGTAGATATAATCCTGAACAACTTCGAGGAGGATACCATCAACCGATACCGGTCTCGGTATGACATGCTTGTTAAACATAACTTTCGTTTTATCAAGATTCATACCAAGACCGACTCGTCGGGAGGACTCATTTAGGCTGCTCAACATTTGGCCTAGCTCCTCCAACGTCTCTGCAAAGATGACGATATCGTCAGCGAAACGAAGGTGAGAGATGTAGTCGCCGTTGACGTTGATGCCTCGTCCCCCCCAGTCCAGGGTTTTAAAGACGTCCTCCAGCGCAGTGGTAAACAGTTTCGGTGATATGACATCGCCCTGTCTTACCCCGCGCCGAAGGAAAATCGGTCTTGTCTGCTGGTCCTGGATATGAACGGTCATCTTCGCCGCGCCGTACATACACCTCAACACCTCGATATATCGCCAGTCGATATGACATCTCTGCAGAGAGTCCAGAACAGCCCAGGTCTCGTACTCTCGTAACGTTTACTTACATTTTCGTAAACAAATTTTAAGAAAATATTTAATGAGAGTTTTATTAAAATATTTAAGAACAAAAGAAATATAATGATAACGTTGTTAGTGCTGTTTCTGAATCTCATTTATTATTCACGCCTCGCGATACCAGCTTCTTGTTTATTTTGTCAACGTACAACTGAATGGAGAATAAAAATATTTATAGCAATTTATTGCTCATTATGACAGCTTTGAACTGATATTCGGGAAAGCTTTTCTAGTATATTTATATATTAATCTTTCTTAGTATTATAAATTTGTTTACATAGAAGTTAGTTTTTATACGCACTAATTTAACGATCTACTAATTTTGAGAACTTATTTTTTCGTTTTAAGGTCTATCCATCGAAGAAGGATACAAGTGGAAGAAAAGAAGATGTGTGAAACAAAGTTTGCTTATTTATAAAACTATATGATTTAAAGCTGACATTTTTATTCTTGGTATTCATATTTATATGAAGGTAACACTGCAGCATAAAAATGTTTGTCATAATCAATGAAGTCTCAAGACGTACTCCGTAGCTATTAAATTTATCTCGTGCGTTAAACGACGACAAACAATAAAATGAGTAAGCTACCGGAGAAGAAAAACCTTTATTTACACTAATCATTCACATAATCTACTAAAATGTTTAGCCAGTCAAACGGACTTTGATATTGGAGTCATATAATAAATATATAATACTATATTTTGTTTAAGCACTCGATGGTCCTTTCTTATTGAATATTATTAAACTGTAAAAAATATATATTATTTTTATAAAAACTCCCACCTGACTTCTGCCAGCTTTAATTTCACTATCTATAAAATGTATTTAATAAGATATAATTAATGAGAGAAACGATAATATAATTTTGAAATTTCTTTTTACTTTGAAATTATTAAAAAAAAAAGTCAGAGCTACCTGAGCTCGCCACTTATTTTTTCTAGTTAACATAGATCCAGACTACATTACGTCTTGGTATCAACGACGATGAAATCATATACCTGAGGGTATCTTAAAAAATACCACGCTTGGTCACAAGGGCGAGGGTTCGTCTTATGTTTTCGTCACGTAGTCCATTAAGTCTAGAGAAATCTCGCGCGTTTTTGACAACACTACGTTATACTACCCACCACTACTACTTACAGTTTTTTAAATTTCTGTTTGTGAAAATTTGAGGTGGAGGAGTGGGGCTTTGCAAATACTACGGGTGGTTACCGAGGGGTGAAGGGGGTAAAATTGTAAAAAAAAAGAGGTCACGTAGTATGCGTACTTTCCCTAAAGTCCTTATGCTAGTCCAAACTATTGTATCTATCTGTGTCAAATTCCATCCAGATCAGTTCATCCGCTCTGGCGTGACTGAAAATAGTAAACATCCATCCAAGCTTTCGTATTTGTAATAGTAACTGAACTGAAATGAATCAGTTACACGTCCCACAACTAGTCAAAGGTCTTTTCTGTATAAAGGAGAGGGGTTGGAGCTTAATTCACCACGCTGCTCTACTGCGGGTAGGTGGATAGCTTTTTTACAATAAGTAACAATCGCTATCAGGTGTTTGTGACAACAATCAGGACCGATGGTTTTACATGCTATTTAGAGGCACGTTAAGAAGACCCACAAGGACATACAATCAAACCGGAAGCAAACATTTGTACAATTAGAAATATCTGCCCCGAGCGGGCATAGAACACGCGACCGCCGGCATTAAGGCGACTACTCGCACCACTACATCAGATCGGTTGTCGTGTATTTATAAATACACATAATAGCGGTATTTGATAATTATTCGAGTTGGTCGGATTTAATAGTTATTTAAATGAGCTAATTACATAAGTTCTCAATCTGATTTCAACTTCTGTTTTGTGTTGAATATCTTGGAGACTGTTGAGGAATGTTATAGACGATCATCATGTTTCAACCCACTTGAGCCGAACTGATGGTACGTGTATAAAGTAAGAAAAGTTCGCTAAGAGATAAAGGAAATTTATCGAATTTGTAAGTAATATGTTACATATTAAATCAATTATTTCTTTGAAATGTTTTAATTTATATCTTCACTATACAAAAAAGAAAATAATTACTATTTCTTTTTATAAAATATATTCTATTGTTTTTAATTTAAGAAAAACGTATCATCATCATCACCATCATCATCATCATCATCATCATCATCATCATCATCATCATCATCTTATTCTTCTTCTTCTTCTTCTTCTTCTTCTTCATATCAGCAATTGGATGTCCACTGTTGAACGTAGGCCTCCCCCATCAGAGAAACGTATATCGTAAGTGTAAACAATTCACAAGTATCACGTGAATTTTAAACAGAAAAATACATTAAGTTCAAGGCTATAAAATATTTTTACTAATTAATGAAATTGCTTTTTAAATTTAATTTTATTTTTAACAGGTACAACTGTTGATGTTTATGTTTTTTTCTTTATTACTAGAAAAACAATAGAAGTAATAAACAAACATCTATTAAAGATAATTATCTTGTTTTTAATAGCAATCTAATAGTGACGACACTATTGCGTTCAAAGTGTATTTTTTTATTATTTGTTCGTTAACGTTGACCGACCTGACATTTAGCGCGCGTTAGATACATTGACTGGCCTGTTGGCGTAGTGACCCTGCTTTCTGCTCAAAGGTTGTGGGTTCGATTGCCACCTCGAATCTGGGTGTAATGTATATTTATTGTATTTGCGATTAAACGGGGAAATGCTGCCAGTATTCTTGGCATCATTCCACGCGGACATGGTTTATACCAAAACTGGTTTGTAAATAATTAGTTTAAGTTTTGTTTTGTAAATATGTATAATATTGTAAAATTATAATAAATAGAAATTTCTTTATAGAAATGTATTATTTATTTGAATATTTATTACAAAAAAAAAGTATATCAGTCGGCTGTTACCTAAAACATACACATTAAGTTGCAGTTGGAGCAGATGACCGTGTGTGTATTTTAAACATATTTATTTATTTATTTATCAACGTGACGACAGCCAATGTGTTTAGAGTATGTTAAATGCATTCTGATATTCATATTACAGAATTCCTAACATTTTTTTTTATAAGTTAGCTGGGTTTACTACGAAACGTATGAATAGAGTACATTCCTGTTGCAATGTCAAGCTTTTACACTGATGTTCTTAAAATGGGTATAATGGGTCGTGGAAAAGTCTTTTCGTAATTTGTATTGTATAAAATTGAAGATAAACATTTTTGGTTGTAGTGTTTTATCTGGCTGGTTTTATCCATAAATACGGAACATTAAGAAAAATAAAAAGTAAAAAACACTTTTCCGCCATTTTCAATTCTTTTTCTGACCGTTAAAATGATTGAATCTAACGAGGAAATTTGATACATTCTGAACTTTTATTACAAAAAAGAAAAAATACTCAAGATGCAAAAAAAATTATAATGTTTATGGACCCAATGCAGAGTCAGTAAGAGTAGCAAAAGTCTGAGAATTTTTATATCTATGATGCAGCTCACTCTGGTCACCCTCATACGGATTAAGTTGATGCCAATTTTGAAAAAGTGGAGAAACAACGACATATCAGTAGTCACGATATTTCCGAGGAACTGAAGATTTACCAGAAAATAGTTTTGACCCATTTGAAAAAGTCTGGCTATACAAAAAAGCTTAATATTTGGATGCCACACGAGCTCACTGAAAGAAATCTAATGAATCATATACTCATTAGCTATTTTCTACTAAAATTAAATGAAACTGAAAGTTTTTTGAAAAGATTGATCGCTGATGATTAAATCTGGATCACCTACCACAAGAACGTACGCAAATGATCATGGTCAAATGGTAGTCAAGCTCTACAGACTGTAGCAAAACCCTGATTAACACGCAATAAGGTAATGCTGTGTTTAATGGTATTGAAAGGGCATCGTTCAATATGAGCTTTTACCGCTAGGAAAAATCATCAATTCAGCTCTCTACTGCCAACAATTAATAAGACTCAAGCAAGAAAATGAGAAAAAACAGCTGGAATTGATCAATAAAAAAGGAGTCATCATAACGCCATGATAACGCCAGACCACACACATATTTGGCCACAAATCAAAAATTGAGAGAGCTTGCTTGCGAAGTATTTATGTATCCACCATATAGTCCTAGCACCCTCAGATTTTCACCTGTTTCGATCTCTTCAGAATTCTTTGGGTAGTGTTAGGTTAACTTCAAGAGAGGATTATCAAAACTACTTGTCGAATTTTGGATTGAAAATCCCCAGATTTCTACTACTGCAAGATGAAAAAAAGCTCTTAAATAGGATAGGATAAGATGAAAAAAAAAATCTTAAGTGTGTATGTAAAATACGAAGAAACTTTTTCTACGACCTAATATGACCAGATATCGTCTCGTCGCAACTGCATATCCTGATTGATTAATAATCGTCAAACGTAAACTAATGAAGCAAAGTACATAAAATTTAGCCAGTAAGATGTAAGATAGGCCTCTTACGTGACCCAAGCAGTTATTAAAACCGAAATATTAGTGTAAAGACGAGTTTAACGAACTTTACATTTCGAAAACGTTTGTATACTACACAAACTGAAACATTATAGCGAAGCCGCTGGCAAAAACACATACAAGATAATTATCGGTCTTACTTGATCTAGTTCTTTTTAGAAGTGATCCAGGCTATACAAGATAGATGGTGCAAGACGGTCCAATATGATGTCTATTACGTATTTTTAGAATGGAATTTTTATTTAATCGCTATTGCTATCAATTAGTTACTTTATAAATATAATAATTATATTATATTATTGTTATAAAAACAATAATATAAACATTCTATGAAAGACGAAGATTTACTTATTTCATTTTTATTACCCTAATATACTATTTATAATTATGTTCGGTCTATAGATATTTAAAATAAACAAAAAAAAAAAAATCGTAACTCAATAATTTGTGCATGTTTTACATTCGGTTAATTCAAATATATTTTTATAAAGAAGAAAGTTTATCAAAAATAAACTTTTGCCTTCGTCGAAGCGAGAAATAGAGAGGGCGCAACACAGAAGCTTGTCCACAGTTTCTCAAAGCTGGCACTTGAGCGCAGATATAAAAATTCGAATCCAAATTTAGACAATAATTGATTATAGATATGTAGAGTAACTAATCATTAACGTATTTTAACAGCATTGGGAGAATTTCATCGATTGGTTGATAAAGTTTATCTCACACATAAGTTACTGATAGAATATAAGGGGACGTTTGAGTCTGTTTCACCTCAATTTGACCTCTTGATTTCACAGTCGTTGCGAATAGATATTCAGATAAATAAAGTGGAGTTAGATGGCAAAACAGAAAAAAAAATTAGAAATTTTTATATTTTAGATACCGTTACATGTCTGATAACTATCTAAAACTTATCAGCAAACGGTAAATTGGACTTTTAATCTTTATTATTTCTCTACCTTCTTACTTAATATTTCGATATTTTACACCTTTATTATATCCATATCTATACGTAAAGGATAAAAAGATATATTTATTATAATTCTATTATATTCTATATATTTTATATAATTCTAACATCGATATTACAATTTTAACAATAATATTCGTTAATTGATACACGTAATAGCGGTACGTGATCAATTATTTAGCGAAAGGCAACTTTCGGCCTCTCCAACTTGACCGGATTTAAAGTTGTGACGTCATTTATTTATTTAGGTACACTAGATGTTTCCAATGATGTGTCTAGCTTAAAACATTGGAAATAGATCTCTTACTAGAACTAGTATTGTTTGGTTGTACACTTATGAACCTTTTCGTTTATTTTATATATACATATATAAAAAAACCAACATCGTTTCTGTGTAATTTGGAAATGAAATTAATTTGGCGCCAAAAATCCGCAATTGTATTTAGGTTTTGTTTTGATATACCCAGTGTCAATCTCACAGTAAATACGAATCTAATGACACCTCTCAAGCTAAAATCCATGGAGCCGTTCAGGCCGCAGAACGTGCCAAACAATTATACATACATACTCTCGAAAAACATAACCCTCCTTCTGGCGCAGTCGGGTAAGAATATCAAAATTATGTTATTCAGTCATTATATTTTCACCTATAAAAGGTTTTCATAATATTTTGTCTTAAAGTGGAAAATAAAAACTAAATATAAAATTTAAAACTAAAAACGTAACTCTTCAACTAATTTTAGGAAAGATTTTCGTTTCTATGAAATGGACTGAGCCGAATTAGACTGTAAATTTTCCACTTCTGAGCAAAGGCCTCTTCTCCATATAGGAAAAGGGTTGGAGCTTAATCTACGACGAGGCTGCACTGCGGTTTTTCGGATAACTTGCCTACCGTGGGTAGCGATAGCTATCACGTGTTCATAACAACCGGGGTCGACTGCTTTACGTGCTCTCCAAGGCACGTTGGGGAGATCCACAAGGATAGACCAGAAACAAATATTTGTATAAATACAAATGTCTGTCCTGACCGGAAGTCAAACCTGCGACCGCTGGCGTTAAGTTGACGTACGAGTAGGTACGAGTAGTACCACCTACACTAGAACGGCTTCGTTCCTATATTAATACGAAATGTCTGCCTTTCCCATCGCGTAGCAATATTCCATTGGTCTCCTTTCTTATTTATCGGATAAGTAAACAGACAAGAAGTAAGTACTTTACCCCTAGACTTGCAGGTCAGTGAAGCCCTAAAAGCCTCTCTAGCTGAAGGAACTAAAGAGCATTTGAGAGTGACCTAAGCGTAATTCTCTCGCACTTATGGTCACCGATTGTCACACTTAATAAACAACAGCCTATCTCTACCACAGAAAAATACATTCTTTTTTGTATCGTCTAAGGCTGATAAAGGAAAATGTAACATATAATCATCGATCAATTAAATCTAACTATCAACAGTAACACATTAAACAAAGAAATATAACTTTGTCATATTTCTGTGAGAAATGACTCAGAGTATTAATTTGCTATGCGATTTCATGGTCTGTCACACAATAATTGCTAGATCTTATCCGCTTTTTTACTTTTATACGATAGTTTTTTTTTTTTTTTTTTTTTTTTACGGAAAGGTGATGTACGTGTATTAAAATTTAGACAACTCATGTGGTAATGTGGGTTAATATTTATAGTTGCCTATTCTATGAATTTTATGTCATGATTTTTATAGATTAGGAAATTAAGGTTAAAATTGACTTTGAACAAATGAACTGTTTTACAATAACTAATAAAAAAATATATAGATATAACAAATTGGTTTCAAAGATTAAATGTTAATTTCTTCAACTTATGAATTGAAATATTTTCATATTTGTCATTTAAAATTATTTTAGCTTTTCTCAGGACACAAGAAATATTTTTTTATACTAACTGATACCAGTGTATAAATTGATTAATTTATTAAATTACTTAACTACCTATAATTTTTTTATACGAACTATGCGATTTATACTGTGAACTGGTGCCAATATTACCTTGCAATATTAATTAAAATACGGAATTTTGTCGGTATTTAATTGAAATAATTGAAACAGGAAAAATTTTAGATATTCCGTTATATTTAAGCATTCTCGTTGTAATATTTATGACGGCTGGCTGGTCGAGTGGTCAGGTCAACTGGACACTCTACGCAGCGGTCGCGGGTTCGAATCCCGCCAGGTGCAGATAATTTGTATGACGAATATAGATGTCTGCACCGGGTCATGGATGTGTATTTATGTATATATGTATTTATATCTTAAATTTATTTCCGTTCCTAGTACCTGTAACACAAGTTCTTACGAACTTACCACGGGGCTAGGTTAACGTGGTGTGATTGTTGGTTAATATTTATTTATTTATTTATATTTAATATGAAATAACAGGTGGCCAATCGATATAAGTATCTATAACTAAATTCGTAGTGATTATTTTTGACCGCCTCGGTAATTTATGAATTAATTATTGTTAAAATAATTGAGCGGTTGAGAAAGATATTGCCAAGATTGAATTAATAGAATACCAGAAATGTCAAAACAATACACAAACCTTATTTAAAATATATTCTCTTTCGTGTCTTCTCCTTGATACATGACATTGGATAGTAATATTTCATCTGTGCTATCTTAGCACTAATGAAATTCTTTAACTGCAATAAATGATAATAATAAAAAGTTATCATTTGCCCTGTGAAGCTATAGTTAGAACTTAGATTACAAGCAATCACAGCTTAGATCTATGTAAATCAGTATAAAAAGCTAAAGGTTGTGTTTTGTTTATTTCGTCTTGATAATCCTAATGTTTTAATCTAGTTAGATTTTTTGTGTTAGTTGGCATGTTTATTGATGAAGGTATGCTATAACCAGTGCCGAATTAAGCAAGCGCGGGGCCCGTAGCAAATTCTTTCAAAGAGCCTTTGATTTTTTTTTTGTGACGCAGGGGAATCCATTTACGGATGATATCCAGGACGCCCGGGTTGGCAGTCCTAGACCTATGTCGGACTCGGCACTTTGGGAGTGCAATACCGTACCAAACCCCTGCGGGAGCCTTCAGCCGCTTTAATTGGAGGGTCCCGGATCTGCAGGCAACAGGATCCCTCCAGCGACAGGCTGACCTCGGCGAAAAGGCCAGACTTCTCCTCCATGGGGACTGTCCGGCTAACCTCTGAACAGTCCCGACGACGTCGTATCTTAGCAGGACCGGGTTCCCATTCCGGCCCGACACGGGCACAGGTGCGTTACTGGAGGCGCATTAAGTAGCGCCTTCTACGCACCCCCATTCGTCGCCCGCGGATGGAGGCCACGTCGGCGGCCTCCTCTCTCCTCCGCTCGTCGGCCTCCTTCTGGGACATTACTGTCTCACAAAAGGAGACCATCACCTTCCAGGACTCGTCGTCGCCGAGCATCGCGGTAAAGAGCCTTTGATCTGCTATTGATTCTTAAGTATAAAGTGGTAAAAAAATAATTCAATACTCAATACCTTTAATGCCCATCTATAGGTTATAATTTTGTGGATAATTATTAGTCTAGTGGATTACTATAGGCCCTGCTAGGCTCTGACAAGTAGAAAAAGCCATAGATGAGATTGCCTGGCGCCAGATATGAACCTTTTGTAGAACTTGTGCGTTTGCCGTATGAAATTCGGTCTTTTATTTACGCCAAGGAAATAGTCGGTTAAATTAGCGATTGTCTGAAGTGGATAGTCTTAAAAGTAAAAGTTGTAATGTTTCACGTTTATGACATCAAATAAATTCAATATACCGTATCTTAATAGGTCACACTCAAAAAATTACGCTCAGGCAGAGAGAGAGGGCTTAACGGGGCCCCTTTTGCGCGGGGCCCGTAGCAATTGCTACTCTTGCTACGTGGTTAATCCGGCACTAGCTATAACATCAAGCTGTGAAGCTGTGGTTGTACAAGTGTACCTGTGTGTATTTTAAATATCAACTAATCTGACAAGTATAAAAAATAAACGCAGATTAAGTTTTTATAGTCGTTTAGTCATATTTTAAATGTAAGACATCCCTTATCTAGGAAAACAATTTGACCTACAACATTGGCATAAAGAAGCTGTAAAGAGAACGATATTTATCTATTTTTGGCTATTATAGTCAACAATAACTAGTAAGTATAGTGTTCTATTTAGGGGCTCTGATTATGATAACTAAAAATAGCCTCTTAACGAACATGGCGACATTCCGGCGTAAGTTTTATTCGTGTCGTTTACATACGAAATTGCAGTTTAGCAAAGTTAGTATGTCAGTGAAGTTAAAAGAATCTTTTATAATAATTGGTTTCAATTTCAAAGTTAAAACTAGTATTAGTAAAAAACGTTTTGATATTTGGTAGCAGATTAATACCTTTTGTATTTAGTGCTAAATGTTCAAACAATTACTGTACCTATCACATAATTTCGTCAAATATTTTTATGTTATCGAGTTTCTTCCTGTCGACTTAAAATATCGAATAAACGAAGTATGTAAATAAATGAAAATTGAATTCGAATTGATTATTTATTTTTAAAAAATGGACCTACTTTTAATTGATTGAGATTAGATCCAGAAGATTTGATCCGTTTACAGAAAATTTTCAAATTTTTTCCAAGTTTGAAGTAATAAGGACAAGATATTTATCGTTAACAATTGAGTTTGTATAAATATTTCATGAACAACAGAATCAAATGCTTTTAAAAGGTCACAGAATACATCGATAGCATTCTGAATTTTCATCCAAAGACTACAGATATGCTTAAGAAAGGCTCTCTGGTAAACCTGAATAGTTTGTTACAAAAAAATGATACTATATTATATATACCTATATGTATTTTTGAAATATTTAGAAGATTATGGAAATTAGCATGTGCTAAATGACCTTACTAAGATTACGTTTAATACTCGATTTAAAAAGTGATATTATAGAATGACATTTCAGAACAAAATCAAATTTGGTTATAGTTTCGCATCTAAATTTTAGTAGTCAGTGTATGTAGGTACTAAGGAATGTATATACAAACTGGAATGCGCACGTGCACTCAAAAAATGTTCCTAAGAGAGGGATTGCATCTCTTTCTACCATGGATTCAAGGCAACTCGTAAGAAACAGACAAAATACCAGTAGTCAACGAAATGCTCGGTACTATTTTTTCACTTTACATGCTGGAAACAAATAATGTCAACCTTATATCTAATATTTCATGGTGCATATTTGAATATACAATTTAATTAAGTGAGCGTTCCAGTTATGATATAAATTCCTTGCTTTACGTCGTACCGCATACACACTACGATAAATAACATCAGTCTTTTCCTCTTGAAGGCTTATTATAATTATATTTACCTATATTTGACATTTTGTGTATCTGTAGGAAACATATAAGATTCCTAATTTTAACTTGGGATGTTCCTAGGATTTAATCTCTTAATCGAATGTGTTCAGGTATTGAGTGGCCTGCCTATTTATTATTTTTAAGAAATTTAAATAATAATAACAGGTAATTAAAAAAATATTAAAAAATAACAATCTAGATATTTTACCACGCTTTAATTAGCTTGGTATGTATCTACATATGTACCGGAATCTTTTGAACGTGATTATTACCTCCTTCAAAATGTCGGATTGATTTGAAACTTTGCACTCTTATCAAGGACCGATGACAATGCAATTATTTAAATAGTTTGTCCCATTATCTTTGACAGGACACTCAGGATTAACGGTTTTTCATATCTAATACCCAGTAGTGCCTTTATACCAAACGCCAGGATACGTGCTGACATCTTAATGCCTTATTTTTTTGTTTATTACCTACAGCAAAGAAAAAAAGGAAACAAAAAGTCACGCTTTTGTTGTTAGCAGAATTAAAAAATGGAAAATAAATAATAGTTTAAAACAAAACTAAAATACACGCTTTAATAGAAAATAATTTTTAGTAAATTTAAATAAAGAATATTGTAATTAACACAAAGATTTATTTTATTGTAGAAAAGCGTAGGTCGCTTGATGTGGTAAAAGTAGAGTCATTATGAAATATCTTTAAAAGCACCCCACGCTTTCTTTTTTAAACAAAAAATATTTTTAATCGCACTATTTTTAGTTTAGTTTTCTATGAAAGCGTGTTTTCTAGTTTTATTTCTAAATATTATTTCTTTCCTATAAAATTTTCTTATTATAATGACTATAGGTGCTCCGCGTTTTAACCTAGGTAGATCGTGTAGAAATTTCAATATAAAATTAGGCTTGTTTCAATATAAAATTTACATGTCATTCCGGGTCTTCAAATATCTCTGTTTATGAAGTAATATCACAAAGCTTTAATAAAGCAGCAAATTTAATAAGCATTAATAGTTTTAACGTGTAAGAACAACCAACGTCTGTACTGTACTGTACTTACGGTATCAGTCTGAAAGCAACCCACTACTGAGCGAAGACCTCTTCTCCATATAGAAGAAGGGTTGAGCTTACCTAATCTACGTTGCTGATCCACTGCTGGTTGGCGGATCAAAAACAAACGTCTATCTACCAAATGATCACAGACTTTCGCTTTTACATTATTTATTCAGAAGAGAAAAAAAATACTTAGAAAAGTTCTATATAATTTTTCTGTCAGCTAAGTCATTCTTTTGACCAGAAGTCAATTCAGGTTTCGATAGGATAATGTAGATAAATAGTATAGTAATGGAAATATGAAAATATTTTCGGAATATAACAAAAATATATACTCGAAAAATTTATTAGGTAGTTAGAAATATGTACCTATCTAATTAAAAAAAAAAATCCTATTGTTTTTTTAAATATTTTAATGGAAATTGCTTGCGGTTCCTTTGTCTTTGGATTGTAGAAACTTGTTGAAAATTATAAACACAATTGTAGCGCAGGTTTCATTAAGAGTTTGTATGAATTAATAAAAGGTTAAAATTTTCATAATTTTACTATAAGTAATATTTCGTATTTTAATCTCATGTTTTTTTTTTAAACTTTTTCTTACTTAAGCTTACACAATACTATTTAGCTCGGTTAGGTTCTAAAAATATCCTTCACTAAATATTATTCCTATAAAGGCTATGTGCATGGCAGAATAGTGTATTCAAATCGAGTAGTTTGGAGTGGAAATGGCCCACTAAGGTGATGCGCTCGAATCGCCGGCTCACTCCGATAATGCATTGTCCAGTTACGCGAGCACCCCCGAAAATATAGCATGCGAAAAAACCGTCCTCACCACCCCCCGCTGGCATTAATGTCCCCCCACCGCGCACTAAGCTTCTTTTTTTAATACATAACTTTTTTTCAAGATGCATTTTTACATGTTTCGGCCTAAAACTTTACACACCCAGTGGCGAGCTGACGGAATCGGTAACGCCTATTCAAGCTCGGATTTCTCGCTCGCGCTTCGCTGCCGCGCCGGCCGGACGATAGTGGCGCGAGCGAAACGACACGCCGCGTCCGCTGTTGCGTCTTAAACCAAGATTAAGGCTATATTCCGCTCTTCCGAATATAAATTCTAATTCGAAACGCATCGGACATCGATATTTGCTCTCGAGAACTAATACAGAGGCATAGAATATATCATTCGTGACACGCAACTATTAAACTATAATAATTTAAAAACTACGACGTCTGAAAGAAAGCGAACGCTATACATCTCACTCTAGCGTCCAGTGCGAAGGCATTCGCGCCACGACAATTGAGTTGAGTTGAATTGAATTGAGTCGGTTAAACTGTAAAAATGGTGCGGGCGGGCAGAGCCGCGCGAGAAAGAGACGAACGAAAGGCGGGTTGGCCGAGACCGCTGCCTTCTTCTCCTCGACTTACGCCGAGTCGCGACTAGTGAACGTCAGCGTACTGACGTGGACGGCCGTATACGCGTTCGCCTGTTTCGTTTGACAGTCACTGAAAAAAAAAAACATTTCGCGCGACTTTTGACAGATAATATTAAACTTTTAGTGCGTGCGGAAATCGGACAGAGTATATCAGTGTGGTTTATGATTTTCTAAATCAGGAGATATATTGCAGTGTAATTATAATCAATCGGCTTGGAGTGGCCGTTGAAACGCTATAAAGTGATGAATCAGCGAACGCCGGCTAATTAACAACGTCACTGTTACGAAAACAAATCCGAACACCTCAACCTCTTAAATATTGAATATTGTAAGTAATGTTTTTAATTTTCTTTAAAAACAATCTAAAGGACCTAATCTAGATTTTTATTTTTATTTTGTAAAGCACTTTAAATATTTCTAAACCCACCATCACGATATTAAAATTTTCACCGCGAATTGATTTACATTAAACAAAAATTTATAAGAATAATACAACAAAAAAAAAAAAAAAAAAACGAAAGAAAATTAAACTTCACAAATAATTAGAAATTAATTCAAAGACAATTAAAACGAGTTATTTTGCTACGAGTATCGCAACAAATTGACCAAAAAAAAAAGTATTTTAAGTTAATTTTCGTATAAAAAAGGAGAGGCAACGTTTTTCGCGATAAAGGAAAACTTGTATCTGGGCGGGGCGTAGCGGCACCAGCTGATTGGTTCGGTCCGTCATGTGTTCAGTTTTTCTGTAGGTATTTTTTTATACGTTTTTGTTTTCACGTGGAACTCACGTTGGATGTGGAAATTTTAATATCGTGTATATAAGAGCTATGTACCGAAACTTCTGTTATTGTCGATCGGGAACCTATTAGTTGTTGATAGTTTTAAATATACTCTCTAAACACTAATCAGTGGAATTTCACTAATTTTAAGTGACAATTCACTTTTTATCAATGTGAGAATTAGTGATTAATGTATTAATATGTGAATATCAGAGTCCACTGAATTGACCATTGAATATAATAAAATTATGTATGTGTTTTGTGAGTATTCACTAACATATTATTGAAATTCACTGATATGTAGTGAATACAGCTTCACTAACGTAATTAATGAAAATTAAACTGATACATGTTTAGAGAGTACGTAGTATATATAATGTTAAGCATAAAAAAATTAACTTTTATATAAGTATATAAACTAAGAAATTTAAAAAAATATATATTATATTATAATTTGTAACGATTTTTTTATATTGTTCGATGATTAAATAAAATTGTTTTAGATTTAAGTAGGTAGTACGTAATATTAAAATTTATTTATAATTAATTCAAAAATATTTGTATAAAAATGCTAATTTTTTTTTGTATGAGATTTAATATGGTATGTATAGTAGGTACCTACATAACTACCTACATAAAAATAAATATAACTAAAAAAGTAAAATAATGTCAAATTAATAATAAGTAACGGAATATATAATTTTCTCGCACAAAAATATGTTATTTATATTATATAAATAGAATTTTCAATTATAGTTTATTATTGTAATTAATTTACATAAAAATGAAACATTGCAAGAAACATGTATAAAAAAAAATCTGATAAAAAAAACACGATTTGCAATTGATCATAAAAGTTAGTTCAAGTATCAATATCGTTTAAGTGATGTATAAATGTGGTTTAGAAATGTATCGATGGGAATTCAATATAAAAAAAATATACTTATCTACTTAATTGGTTATTCGCTGTTGTTGATACCTAGGTACTTAATATACATTTTTATCTGTATACCTTAAATTAAATAATAAACAATTAAAAAATGAATAAATAAATATATATTTTAGAACTAAAATCTATTAAATATAAAATTTGATTTTTTTAATATAAAAAATAATTCATAATAACAAAGAAATTAATTAATACCTAAATAATTTTAAGTAACAATAATCATTTGAAAGGTAAATGAATGATAGGTATCTACTTGTTTTACTTTATAATCAAATGGATTATATATTTTAATAAGAATTATTTATTAATAAGAATCTTGTTTGTAATTAAAGTTTATAAAAATATAGAATAAATTTAAATTTGTATGAATAATAATACATATCTTTTCATTCATTCTATTTCTATCCGATCACATCACTATTCATCTAAATTCTTCATTCATTGCGCTTAATTAATATCACACATGAGTCAGTACCTCATCTTTATTGTTCTGAATCATTTTTAATTGTACGCCGTCCTCTTAATGCGGTGATTGTACCAAAATATACTAATTTTAACTATCCAAAATATAATCATATTTATTATCATGAAGTATATTAGTACTACAAGTTATTTCATCTTCAAAGTATAACGAAGGTAGTTTAATACTCTCTTTTGTGTATTCAATGCTACGCGTTCTACTACGTTCCTTCGACACTATTAAAAATCATTAAACCAAATAAATTAATACAATATTTTATATTATAGTATATACATACGAAATTATTCTTTTAGTACCAATTTATTGTTAATACAAATTTTATTTTGATAGTTATAAAATTAAAACAATATTTGTAATTGAAAAATATTACTGTTGAACTACATTTTGTGTACAATATCATTATAAAATAGAAATTTCTCAGGGAGAGAGATGTATATGGAGTTTTTAAAGTTTATTTTTGAGTATAATTTTTATTTAATTTTAATAAAAATTTAAAAATAAAATAATATATCTAATAATAGATTTAATTATTTACCAATATGTAACTAATTACATTAGTTAATGAATAAATATTACTAAACGTAGGTATCACTTGTATTTTTAAATTTTTTAGACGAAGCTTTTAATTGAAATTATAAAATAATCAATTTACAATAAAATCCTATAACTACTGTAAATTATTTGTAAAAAAGATTGTTCTATAATATCAAAAAACTTGAGGATTTTTATTTTTATTTTTATTGTGTAACCAAAAAAATATGTATTAGATACATTATAAATTTTTCAGAATTAATTACTTATTTCATTATAAAATTTATTGTTCGTGTTGAAAATAATAATAATTAAATAAAATTACTTATTAATAACAACCTCAAAATGCTTAGTGTTGCTTGCACTTTCATCATATTACTTAGTAGAATATTTCACAAAATGGGTCAAAAATGGACCAAAATAACCTAAGTAAGATATATTTAAGTATTACGAGGAAATCAAGCATCACCCAATTTTTTTACGTAAATAACGTAAAGGAGCAGTAACATCTTACCATTTTACGACAACTTGAACACCGTCTCGACATCAACTTTTATAACCGTTCGAACAATTACATCTAATCAGACCGCTCTCCCCTCTTTTTTCCTCCCATTTTCGACTCATACTATAGAGCGAGACGTACATAGATACTCCGCTACGCCCATCAATGTCTAATTGCTTTTATTATTTTAAGGCATCGTAATCATTATGGCCGTAATAAAAATTGTAATTACTTCTCATTAGTTCAATTAAGAATTTTCTAGACACGGTATAGTTGATATGTTGATTGCGAACAGTGACGTATTGTCGAGAAAGCGACGTTTTGTTGTAACGATGATAATAACAAGGGAATTCGTCTATGGGTAATATTCTATAGCGATTATGGTAATATTCTATGTATTAGATACGGTTTATATCAATCAATATTAATGATCGATACTTAATATGGAACTAATCGAGGTTTTTAAATTATTTAATACTAATAATTAACAATTATTTTATCGATCTCAACCCTCTTTATAATTATGTTACGGTTTGAAATGCGCCAAGAAACTCTTTGTGATAATATCATTTAAATATTATTATAAAAATAATTGTAATAAAATTCAAAAATAACTAAGTCTATTAATTTTCAACTAAAAAATAATATGAAGCTCATCTTACATTTTATTATTTGATAATGTTTTAAAAGTAAAGTTGTATTACATTTACAAACAAAACTAAATAACAAAAAATGCCAAAATATTAACAAAATATCAACACAAAAATAATGTTATGACAATGGTATTGTAAATTTCTCATGTTCCAAATTGATCTCAACGTAAACATGTACACAAGTACGAGCGTGAAAAACTTGAAGCAACTTAGCGAAAAGTTTCACGCACGTGGATAACACGTGGCGAGCGAAAAACGCGCAGCCCCGCGCTCACCCCCCGCGCGGTCTAAACCGCGGGAAGATACGCGACTGCCAGTTCGAATTTCGAATATGAGCGTATTACAAATTCATGAAGTTTGAATTTGGAGTTTTGTAAATGAATTCAACTATTATTTGAAATGCATAAATAAAATAAGGAATTAAATGATGGCCACAATTAATGGATGAATTATTACAAATTATTTACCAAAATTTATATAATTATATTGTTTATAAAACAAAATGGAATACTTATTACACAACTTTTCAAAAATAGTTGATCACATTCTTTTTTTTTTTAATTTATTTATTTTATTTTTTATTTTATAATAATGATTTGTATAGATAAAACTGATGAAAATATTTTTCATTTTACATTAACGAATGAATAATAACAATTTTCATTAAAATTCTTAATAAGTATAAATAGACCTTCGATTTTTTTCAAGACTATATCAATCCGAAAAATTAATACTTGGATACAATAGCTAAGAAAAATCGAATTACTATTTAAATAATTAAAAGGTTAGGTAATATCCTTGTAAGCGCTCAAACTGATTGTTTCTTTTAAATTAAGCTAATGCTATGATATCACCAAATTAGACTCGCATATTAAAATAAATTTGTTTCTATAAAACATCTCAGATGGGTATAATTAAGCGATATTAAAACTTAATTGCGAATTTTATAATTAAAAATCATAATAATTAAATAATAAATAATAGCCGCTTATGTGTTCAATGGTATTCTGTTAATACAAAAATGGTAGTGCATTATATTTAGTTGTATTATGTAAATGTTATACAGAAATTTAGCTATATTGTTTATTGCATCATCCGCGTTGTGTCGTCACAATGACCATATTTTTATCAGTGATATTTTAAACTTTTAAAAAAATGTTATTTTAAAATAGATGTACTTATAATTTAAATTCCTTAGTTTCTTAAAAAAGGTTGTATAATTTTTTGATAAACTGAAGATTTTAAAAACCTTTTCTTTCTTTCTTTGTCTTTAAATAACCAAATTAAATAAAAAATAAATATAAATAAAATAAATTATAATTTAATATTTTAATTCCAATGTCAAATATAGATTTTATTAAATTCCACATGTTTCTGTAGTGCCCTTTATAAGTTTATTAAGGTTGATATTTAATCTTTATTTCTTCAAAGAATTATAAGGGCGAATAATTAAATATTTTTCATGGCGCTTTAAAACATCAACTTCACCGCGTATTGTCATAAATTAATAATATATTCAACATTCACACACGGTCGTTTGTTTCTAAGACAGGTAACGTAATACGAGTATATGTGTTTTAAGTAACAGCCGAATGAGACATATATATTTTTTTAATAAATACATACATAATTATGTAAATAATTAAATATTACACCTAGACCCGGAATGGAAATCGAACTCATAACCCTGGACCGGAGAGAAGGGTCACTGTCAACTGCGCCAACGGGCCAGTCAAACGTTTCAGTTATATATTTTGTCACAAAAATGACAATAAATAAAGGTGAATCAAATCTAAATATATTTTTGTTGATATGAAGCTATCACCAGACTCAAAAAAAAAAAATGTTTAACATAATACACACGGTCGTCTGTCACGGTAGGCAACATAATGCCTGTGTTTTAGGTAACAGCCGACTGATATACTTTTTTTTTGTATAATTGTATATACATAAAAATAGCACATATCGCTCATTTGGAGCGACAGTGACATATTTGCAAAAATACGCAAAAATGACTTAAAATACTATGTATAAACATCTGCGCTAGCAGCGAAAATTCCACAATATCCAGCTATAATAAAACAATTTTAAAATAATAATTAGCCGTAATAATGCTTCAGAATCTTCTTTTGAACTATGAAATAACCTTTATTCTGATCTGGTGTAAAGTTAACTAATTTGCATTTGAGTCACTGTCGCTCCAAATGAGCGATATATATATAAATATATATGACACCCAGACTCGAGGCGGGAATCGAGCCATAACCCTGGAGCAGAAAGCAGGGTCACTGCCAACTGCGCCAATGGGCCAGTCAAATGCTGATTCTATCGCAAACATCCGTCATTAAACTCAACATTTACTTGTTTAAAGATTGTCAATACACAATATTATTTAACAAAGCAGAAGAGTTTGTTTCTATCTTTTTTTTTTCTTCAAATTTGTTATTTTCAGGATACACTAGGGCGATTATAAAACTTATTCTTGTGTTGGTAATTCTACTTCTCCTGTTGTTACTTTATGGAGAGGTGTAATTATAAACCTTGATAAAAAATCTAGTTCAATACATTCTTTGAGAATATTAACAAGGTCAATATTGACACTATTTTTATTTTACAGGAAATATACACGTGATATTTGTGAAACTTTTTATATATACACGATCTGTTAATATTTTCTTATTATATATTATATTGCCGTGCGGTGCCGGTGTTTATCTTTCCGGTGACCGGCAGAGAAGAATATAGTCCCGAACTATATCTTGCCGAGGTGTCGTAGAAGGCGACTAAGGCTATAGTGTTTCGAACAACTGTGCATCGACTGAGGTGGTGATGGGCAGCAGCGTCATCATATTCTGAATAACACACTGCGCTCGCCAACACGCATGACAAGCACGGCGAGTATTGGCAAATCCCCCCAAATGACAGTTAGAAATGAGCCCAGGCCCCTAGTCCCGGGTGGCCCGACTATTCCCTGCTACGGCAGCTGCCTGGATAACAGTAGGGCAGGGCTGCGAAGAATCTCCGGTTGAGATTCTGCTGCCACCTTCGACGACACCCTGGCCTGGTGACGCACAACATTCGCACGTTGAGGTTTGATGAAAGGATTGTTGAGCTGGAAGAGGAAATGAACAGGTTACATAGAGATATATTGGGTCTATCTGAAGTCCGAAGAGAGGAGGAGGACACGATAAACCTTATTGTCCGTAGGTCCCTCATTGGCAACATTGTGACCATCGGAAGTGTGTCGAACAGGGTTGCGTACTTTATACTCAGAGTATCTAAAAGATACTCGCTGAAGGTCATACAGGTATACGCACCGACCTCGGCACATCCAGAGGAAGAAGTAGAGGCTACGTATGAGAACATCAGTAGGGCCATACATACGAACAATACCTAATTCAGTGTTGTCATGGGAGATTTTAACGCGAAGATAGGCAAAAGGCGAGACGATGAGCTGAGAGTGGGGCAATTTGGATATGGACAGCGGAACCTCAGGCCGTAAAAGCGGCCCCCGAAAACTTTCTGACCAAACTCAAAGTCTCATGCAAGAACGATGCTTGTTAAACCTGCAGTCCTCTGGTGACGCTGAAGCATATAGGCGGATCAACATATAGATTTGGAAATCTCTGAGACACGATATACATGTCTTTAATACAAAACTTACCTATTAAAGATACGATAGAGCGGAATCGGGGCTCCAAAGTGTTCTCAAGGAATTCGTCTGTTGGTCAAAGTAGGTTGTTGAAGCTGAAAACAGAGGATGGAGGTACAGCGTCGACCAGAGCTGAGATATTGAAGGAGGTTTTACGGAAATCTGTATACCTCGGTCAACCAAGCTGTTTGCAGTTCGGCTGAAGATGCAAGAGCCGAGCGTACCCGATATTATTCTGAAGATGTCCCGGGCATCAGCTTGCATGAGATTAGTATGGGTCTGAGACAGCTTAAAAACAATAAGACACTGGGCGAGGATGGTATTACGACAGAGCTTCTGAAAGCGGGTGGAACATCGATATTTAAAGTCCTCCAGAAGCTCTTTAATGCCGTCTTGATCGAGGGCGTAACGGCAGAGGCCTGGAACAGAAGCGTGGTGATGTTCTTCTATAAAAGAGTGATACATCTTCTTGAAAAATTACAGGCCCATTTCGCTTCTAAGCTACGTTTATAAGCTGTTCTCTAGGGTCATTACGAATCATCTGACGGGCAAGTTTGATGACTTCCAGCCTCCCGAACAAGCCGGTATCCGAAAAGACTATAGTACCATAGACCGCATACATACGCTGCGGCAGATTATACAAAAGACCGAGGAGTATAACCTGCCATTGAGCTTGGCGTTTGTGGACTGTGAGAAAGCCATCGATTCAATCGAAACTTAGGCGGTGCTGTAGTCTCTCCAGTGGTGCCACTATGACTAGCGGTATATCAAAGTGTAGCTATATATATATATCAAAGTGTGCTTGTATAATAACGCCAGTATGTCGGTTCGAGTACAGGAGCATAGCACGAGAGTGATTTTAATGAAACAAGGTGTGAGACAGGGAGATATCATCTCTCTGAAACTATTTACCGCAGCACTGGAAGACGCTTTCAAGCTACTGTAATGGAAGAGATTCGGCATCAACATAAACGGTGAGTATATCACTCACCTCCGATTTGCCGACGATACCGTGCTCATGGCAGAATGCCTGGAAGACCTCTGCATAATGCTGAAAAGAGAGGTCAATCGAATCCAGCTAGGATAGGCAGCGTTCGGGAAGTTAAAAGACGTCTTTTCATCCCTCATACCTCAGTGCTTGAAGTTGAAAGTCTTCGACCAATTTGTGTTACCAGTGATGACATACGGATCTAAGACGTGGTCTCTAACTATGGGCCTTTTAAACAAGCTCCAAGTCGCACAGCGTGCAATGGAGAGCTGTGCTTGGTATTTATCTCGAGATCGAATCAGAAGTGATGAGATGCGCAGACGAACGAAGATTGCCGACATAGCCCAACGGATTTGCAAGCTGAAGTGGCAGTGGGCAGGGAACATAGCTCGTAGAATTGACGGCCGCACATCGGAACATCGGACGGCCGTTCGCGAGATGGATAGACGACTTGAGGAAAGTCGCTGGAAGCCGTTGGATGGAGGTTGCTTTGAATAGGTCGCCCTGGAGGTCGATGAGGGAGACCTACGTTCAGCAGTACACATCCAATGGCTGATATGATGATGATGATGATGATGATGATATATTATACTAGCTTCTGCCCGCGGCTTCGCCCGCGTGGATGTCGGTTATCGGGACCCAAAAAAAGTATACTATGTTACTTCTAATACCTCCTAGAATATGTGTATAAAGTTTCATGATGATCGGTTAAGTAGTTTTCGCTTGAAAGCGTAACAAACAAACTTACATTTCACATTTACAATATAGGTAGAGATTTACCTATCTATTTGAAGATTTGTAATAATCTAATATTACACTGATCACCAGCAAGTCAAAGTAATTATTCATTTAAAAAAAATCTCTAATAAGCCTTCTGTCCAAATAAAGTTGCGAAGGGTGAACTGAAAAAAAAATTAATTGTTTCCGAGGCCTCTTCGTTAGAGACTGCAAAATGTTTCTTTTTATTCAAAGTTACTTTATTATAAGTTAATTAGTAAACATCTTTATACTTTTTCAACAATTATTGTTAACTTTTAACAAATTAAAAAACTACATTTTCATTTTGAAGAATAATTCACTGAAAAAAGAAACACATATATTGAGATATAATCTGTATATAAAAGTATCTATAGTAAATAATATATACCTACGTAAAAAGCCAAGATTTTTTTACTGTAGACGAGTTCTATTTTTTATTTTATTTCATCTACTTATTGGGACAGCATAAAAATAATATATATCTACATACATATATGTTTAGGATACATACATATATTAAGGACTGTGTCGGTGTAATTTGTATTTTTTAGATGTCAATTTTCAGATGTCACAGTCGGAGTGCTATTTTATTATATTATATTATAAAATGCTTGATTTTTATCATAAAATAGAAATTGCATATAATATAGTGTTACATATATAATTCTTTTTTTCTTTTTGTCGCAGTCGTGACGCTAGTTCCGGGACGGCGGCAAGCTGTTTTACCCCTACCTGAAAACGTCCTCCCTACAAAGGGATTTCCTTTTTGCCAGTGGCTCCGGTAAGTCGCATTTTTTTAATAAATTAAAAAAAACTACTAGTAAATAATATATATATATATATATATATATATATATATATATATATATATATATATATATATATATATTTATTGCATTAAAATAATATTAAATCTGCAAAGGGATCATTCCTAAATTACGTAACACGGTAGGGGTTCGACGCACGTGATATAAGTGTTATAAAAATAAATCATCACATTTAAAGTTTAAAGCTTTAAAACTCTAAATAGAAATAAGTTAATTTCTAAAGTACTTTATTAAGTATATATTTTCCAAATTAAAAATTACCGAATGCATGACGTCAAAACAACGAAGCGAGAAACATACAAAGAGTTCGTAGATGGATTGTAAATTCGTGTAACGTATTTTGTGAAATGTCTAAGAATTTTGAGAAAATAAAATTCATTAATTCAACTATACAAATGCTGTTAAAATACATTCCGTACATTCATATCTTTAATATACTTAGCAATATCTTCAATTTCTAAGGCTCTACTTTTTTGTATTTTATGAAATTATTTGTTATTGTGCTGTAAGAAATATTATTTTTCTCGTAGCAGCATTTGCTAATTTTAAAATAATTTATGCACATATTTGTTTATTGTCCCGTACTTAAAAGACGTCAATGATAATACCAATACTCTCCAGCCTATCATAGAGCTGTATCTTAAGATCCATAACAGATAGAGTCGGAATGAAAATTTCCACAGAATACGTTGCATAAGTATGCTAGCTATTACTATAAATAATATTCGTAAAAAATAAGTTTAACATGGTTCACAAACAAAAAAAATTCGCTGTTTTTATTACGATCTTAAAAAATTGTGATGTTTCGGGTTGAATGGATACCTTCGTGTGGAGGTCCACTTGCGACTACAGAACTTACACTTACAATTTACACTATAGAAAGTTAATAAACGTGAAGACGGTTAAGAAGACTTTTAATCATCGCTACCTATTAACACCTACAGCACCAGGGGAGTCACAAATCTATTCCAACCTGAAGAATTGAAGGGAGCAGAAGGTAGTTAAGCACAGGAAAGAGAACATGTTGGCTTTTTATCTCTTTGGTTTTAGTTTATTTACAAAACAATTGATTTGAAAAATATTATGTTAAATTGACATTATTTAAAAACAGCTTGAATTTGTATTACAATGCAAAAATATTTTAATTTATTAATAGAGGATAGGTACAAAATCGTTTCTAGACAAATCAAAATGATCGTCATAAATCTCATACTTATCTCGATGGCCAGTGGATAAAAACAAATAGATTAACAACGACTATCTCGTTTTCTTAATGCTAAATATTTTTATTCATTTCGGTGGATAGTATCTCAGGATACGAGTAGAGAGTTTTGTGAAATGTCAGTCAATGCATAGTTGAACAAGCTCCTATCCTTCTCCTAAATAGGGGTCTACTTATTTAAGAGAAGGATAATAGCATTTATGGCAGACGGCAGCCAGATGCTTTTACTATTTTTCAGTTAAAGTAAACTAATAATCTTTGAACGTGTGTTGTTACCCACAGCTTAACATTATTTCCTGTCAAAAAATCTATTAAAATAATTAAATTACGCTGTTGATGTTTCCACAATCATATATAGATACATACATATGTATATATTACCTTGGTTTATTAATATGCGTTAAATGGCCACTGCTGAACATGCCTCCGTGAACAAGGCTTCCCTCATGATCTATGGGAGTTGCACGCTTGGTAGATGGGCTAGCAAGCGCAGTGTACTGTGGCAGAATATGGTGACGCTCAGCCCATCACCATCCCGGTTGTACAGTTGTTCGCACCACTATGGCCATAGTCGTCTTTTACGACACCTCAGCAAGAAAGAGGTCGGGATTATTCTTCTCTGCTGGTCACCGCAAGACAATTATATTAAATGTGTAATTTACTAAAATTAAATTTATTTTATTTGATCAATAGATGCACTGATAAGATTGTAGCACTGCTGGGCTAAGGTCTTTTCCAATACATACTAGAAAGTTTTGAAATTATTCCGCTCTTGCTGCTCTGCTGTAGGTTCGGGACTTCTAATCTATAGTAATATGATAGAGCTTGAAAAAATGTTTTATAGTGTATTTACTACTCCGTTCTTATAACTCAAAACAGATGATAAGGTGTTAATACTAATATATTGTCGTTATATTATTATATTATGTCGATGTACAGAATCTACAGATATACTTTTATGAGTCGAAGCAGAATAGTTAACGATATATATATTAGAAGATATAACTCAAAAATCGGACCGGTTTTTTACCATCAGTCAGTTGTTCTGACATAAACATGTACGAACGAACGAGGAAATTTTCCATATTTATATAACAATATGTTTTTAAGCTTTCACAGTCACTATTGATACTTTCATTTTAACAGCATTTACCGCGATTATAGAATACTAGTGGTCGCCCAGTGGTCGAAATTCGACCTAATCTATAATTGAGACCATTGTCAATATCATAAAAATATGATTGCGCATAACATGGTGAGCGACATATGCAGCAGTCATTGGACCTGATCTGTGATAAAAAATTCGATAAAAAATTCGTTTCAAGACCTGTATTTAAGTGTTGTGTTGACAACAGACTTTGACAATAAACAAAATTTGTGTATATATGTACATTGTACATATGTGTGTGTGTGTGTGTGTGTGTCGTAGTGTGCGTAGTGTTTTTTTAATTTATTTAATGTATATTTTGAGCATTATTATAAAAAAATATTAGCATTCTGCACTTCTTTCCATATAAACTTTAACTGTGCCAAATTTTATACTTCTCCATCCGCGTAATTTTCGTAAAAAGGTGTACAAAGTTTTTGCTTCACGTTTTAATATCTTAGATTATGAACAGTTCGTCTCGTGATCATAGTATTTGCAACGTCGCCGAAATATCGGGAATCTAAGAACAATAATCAAGGTAAGTCCCGTTTAAATGAAAGTATTTATATTAGTACTATACGATAAGGAATAAAACAAAAACACATAAAGATTGAGCTACGATATATTTTTCTTAAGTATACACTTTTAAAATATACATCGTAAACTTAAATTGTGGAATCGAAAACTCCTCTTCGGAGTCAATTTTTGAAACCTGTTCTTAGCTGATCGTTTCAACACAAAAGAAAAATGAATCACAAAATATAAAGACAGTCTTCATTTTAAAGCTTTTTAAAGTTCTCTGATATTTGGATTGGTATTGAACTCGTGTTTTACTTAATGATTATGTAACTTTATTTATAGATAGTTTAAAAGTTTTTCATTAATTTATTTTAAAGGAATGATTACAGTCGATGCAATAGACACAAATTTTGTTAATTTTATACAGACATAAAATATTTTCCTTTTAGTGACATTTGTATGAAACTAAGTAATCGATATTCATAATCAATAAAACTAATGTTAATTTCTTCTTCAAATCGTATGACAGAGAAAAAAGCGTTTAAGGCTTCCTCTCTCTCGCTCGTTTATAAGTTTTTTTTTTTTTTAGTAGCGCTTAATTTCTAACGAAAATCGTATTTAATTTGTATCGTACCTATTCGACCTCTTATAAGATTTATTTCTTTGAAACGAGCCTTAAATGCTCGTATGAAAATAAAAAAAAAATTATTTAAGAGCCAAGATTTGACAGCGTAAGTTTTTTTTTTTTGTATAATTTAATAACCAATACGTAAATACAGACAATTTTAAATTAGAATTAGGTACACGATTTTGCTTCTAGTATATATTTTATGAAAATTTCTGCTAGTAAAAATAATACAGACTCTTGATTTTCCACTTTTTCGGTGGCAATAAAACACTAATTAATTTGATGTCTGCTTCTTTTAATTTTGTATAAAATGAAATACCGTTAAAAATTGTCTTACAGCATATGGGGATATGTGTTTTTTAATAAATTTTAAAAATCTGAATGTTAAATCCTGTAAAGAAAACATTAAAATGGCAATAGCATATCTCTATTTTATCTTTTTTTTGTAGAAATGTTTCTGAAATATATTTAAAGAAACAAAAATACCCATAATTGAATTGAATTAGCCTGTAAGCGTCCCACTACTGGGCATATAGGAGAAGAGGAACAAAAATACCCTTGAATATTAATATAATACAAATACATATAAAATATATTCATAATAACTTAGGTACCCTGTTTTATACAAATACCTTATCCTTGTAATAAAAAACATTGCTGTCCAACATTTTTACTGCTATTTAATTTCAATATTATCCGATTGACGTTATCTTGTCTAAAATTTCAATAAATTTCAGGCAATATTTCTTCTCTAAACAACTAATTCAGGCTATTACGATATGTATTTTAAAAGTATTCAATCCAGCAACTCTTAATGCACGCTCACCAACGAACTTTTTAAATTTTATTAAAATAGAATTCTTTTTTTTTGTCGACGGTAGTGATTCAAACACATGTTCACGGTGATTATAACGTCAATGCATAAATTATATACACGATAATGATAGTATAGCATCTGTGAAATATTTCCACCTAATCTCCGGTTATGTTCCTATAATAGTTTAAGGGCTATAGAGCTATAAAAATTGATGTTACTTTATTTGTTCTCAAGAATACATGTATGAATTACGTGCTTCGTCTTAACTATTAAAACAATTAAACATTTAGATATGTACGACGGTATTTTGTAGGATCAAAGTGTTGTGTTAATGGTCCTATTTTTATATTATCACATTGTGTAGTACACTATACCTACTGTACTGCATTAATAATAATGTTTTTGTTTATTGAACCTACATCTAAGATAATTTTTTCTACAATGTAATATTGGCTGATGAAAAATGCAGTACCTATCGCATTATTTGTTTACAAATTTGATCGTGTTGTATGTAATTTCTAGCTATTAAAGATATTTGTCAATGTTGAATTTGTGTGTGTCGTAGTGTAATGTGCTAGCCTTTAGCATTTTATAAAAAAAAATTTTTATTCATAGGTGTGGAGGATTAACTTCTGACGTTTAAACGAACAAACAAACTTTTTTTATTACATTAATATATACTAATAAAATGTATTTGTAAGTACCAATGTCTGTTTATGAAATATTTTAAAATGTTTTACCTTACATCCGTTAAAGAAAACGATATAGTTTACAAATACCTATAGAGGTACTCGTGAACACGACAGGTGCTATGTATAATTGTCCTGAATAAACAAGGAGTAATAAAAAAAAATTCGTTTCGTTTTTATTTCGGCTTGAGAAGGTCTTACGGTCAAAAAAAAAAAAGGGAATTAAGGCAAGATAATAAAAATATTTAAAAACTAATAAAGAAAAACTCCAATTATTTAAATATAAAAAACAATATTTACAAATCCTTAAAGTCGAAGAAAATTAACGATAGAAATTAAAAAACATGCATCAGTTTGACTGACGTACACCAAGTCGAGTATGCCCAAAATTGAACAGATCTTTTAGAATCATACGTACACCGGTGAATGTTAAGGTACACCACACGGTAAGAAACTGTAAGTACTGTGAAGTAAGCTTGATTAATGTTCACATACAACAGTGTACTCTTATCTTACGATACACCATGCTTTGAACATTCACACATACATACATATTATAGAATAACACATTCATCCATATTCGTACATAAATACATAATATTATAGTGATGATGAAGATTTATAATTTTGTTAAATATTCCACGTAAAGATTCAATAGCCGATCTATAAAAATAAGAGATCCGAATGACGTAAGCGCTTAGTTACTATCGCTATTAGGCGAGTCGAGAGTTAAGAAGAATTGTTTGTAGAGATCAATTCGTATGCCGAACCGCGCCGTACATCGTACCGGCACGATTAGATCGCCTCCGAGAACCGCTCATAAATCCCAGACACAACCGCTCTGTTTAGTTTGGAAGCTCCCATCCTAGTAATTATACGATAATTCATACTTTAATAAATACTAATAAATCCTTCCCACACCGCCGCATTATCAACTATTACACGATGTAATTACAGCCAATAAATTACCAAATAATACATCAATCAGATGTGTTATAATATTTTTTTTTATTCATCGGACGGCGGGCAATTTTATTAAAATTATATGCCGGTCAAATTGGGGTAGCTCGAGGCTAAGTCGGAACTTAATTATATAGGTAATGTTTAATGATATATCCTTATAATAAGCTACCTGATGTTCTCGGCGCGTATAAATCAAATATTTCATTAAAATTCGAATCGCTCTCCCAACCCTTCATTCGGATACTGTTATTAGGGACGGTGGGATTGCTTGCGAATCGTCTGAAAACGCTCGAGCCTACTTTTCGATGAAAATAGCATTATCGCGGTGACGTTGATGAATGGGATCGATTTAGCGCGTGCATAATTATGTTTTTTACAAGCCCTGATTAAGCTTAATCCGAGGTTTTTTAATTAATTCGAAATTAGATCCCGTATTCACATAATTACGATGAAAGGAGCTATTAAAAAACGCTAGTTCTCAGCGAATTAAATCTATATATTTCTTGGTAAGCATATACTGGCACCAGAGTCACTGACATTCTTTTGGTCTCGTAAAGGGACATTTTCTTGCCAGTCTATCGCTCTATGCCAACGTAGAATTGTAAAGATCGTTTCTGTATAAGCATATAACCTGTCAGTAAGATTTAAGATAGAAGAAAGTAAAAAGTGTAAGAAGTGTACAAAACTACTTTTAAACGGTAGGTACATTTTATTTTTATTTTCTCACGTCGTTAAATTAAGCTGTCTATAATTTACACTTTAAAAAAAGAACATTACAATAAAACTAAATTACAACACAAACAAAATTCTAATTATGCGAAAATGTTCATCTGTGAAACAATAAAATATTGCAATAGATACAAGTAATAGTGCATACAGTTTTTGCTAATTCGTTTCCCGAAGTGACCCGCGTGGTGTTGAACGGCGCTTCGGGCGGTACGGTCTGCATTACAACTAAACGAATTTCATAAAAAATAATATTTAATTGCTATTTTTTAGGTATACTTTAATCTGATTTATAAATTTCAAAATCGTGATTTGCAATCGTAATGTTATAACCAATTTCGTTTAATTCATTAATAAAATTTTAATCATATTATCGGCATCAAAATAATGTATTCCTTTTTAATGATTCTTGTTGATATAAATGTCTCATGTAGCTTATTACTATAAGGTGTATACAGTTATTTAGTAATAGAAATTATTAATTTACAACCGTAATTAAATTATAAATATCTATTATGAATATAATTATTTTTAAATGAAGTTGCGAATTTAAGTACTATTTTATTATCGATATGCGCTTGAGTCGCGTTGAAGCATCGCCTCGAGCGAGAACTCGTATAAAAACTAGAAACGCGTTTAGTAATAAATTGTAACACTGAATTTATCGATAGCTGATACTTAGATAAAAATAACAACTTAAGTATATGCTATAGTAAATTAAAAGTAATCTAACTCGATCCTATTTGCATTTATTTTAATTGAATTAATGGCGTTTTTGATAATGCCATCACTGACATAATCTATTGCTGACTTATCTCACTATATTCATTATTATAAACATTAAAAAAGATACTATCTATAACTATAACTAGTCGAAGTAAATTCATGACTATTGTTACAGTACACAGAATAAAAAGATTTTTAGTAAAAAAAAAGTGTTAACAATTTCGTTTCTGTCTCTACATCCAGCGCGACCTTGGTTGTAATAGAGTGTTTTGTATTTTCAATTAAGCTAAGCGCATTGGCATTTTAAATATGCCGATATTTGTTTTTTGAGTTAATTTATTTATTTAACGATTACACTGAGCTTGAGTAAGATTTAAACTGTTTCAAGAGTAGTACGCGTTTTGTAAGTATTCTCTTCTAGACGATTTTAAAAATTATATAAGAATGATTGAGAATTATATACATTTGAATAACAAGTCTCAACGGTACGTAATTTTCTGTAACAATTATTTTTAATAAAAAAAAAACATAGCTTGTATAAATTATATTTACGTGAAACTACGCATCCCTCACGATTTCACTCGCGTGGACATTGATGGCTACTGTTCCATTACTTTGATCGTAGTGTCGTATGATTTGTTGTGCTTATGTACTCGTAGTGTAATGTTTATGTACTTACGAACAGTCTTAGTGTACGTTTTAACTTCAGAATAATGTTAGAAAAATATTTAAAATAGTTCAAAATTTTAGTCTTTATTAATTACAAACGAACAAACAAATATATTCATATTGTAAGTACAAACTAGTACAGATTATAAAAGATTTTTAACAAATTGTTCACATGAAATATTAAGATTTAATTTAAATGAATAGAATAAAAAGCCCCCATCGTAATTTTAATTTAGTGCGTATTGTAATTCGATGTTACAATTAGCTAACTACGCGGAAGACGGCACTCGTTTTTAAATTGGTTAAATTTACAACTATAAATGGGGGGCAGGTTTAGACAATCATTACAAGAGGTTGCTTCCTTTTATTTTCATTATATAATATAAGGAACTAAGGTGATGCAGAGGTTCGACAATGCTGATTCGTTCCCACGAGTAGCGAGTTCAAAACATTTGCTTTTTTTTTTTTTTTTTTGATTTAGCAAAAATCTATTAGGTACTTCAATATTTTATAAATATATCAACAATTTCTAAGCGCTTGTTTCAGTAGAATTCAAAAATCGATTTTTTGCATATTTTTTGCAAATATCTCATTTCTTATGGGTTTTTCGCTATTTGTATTTATTATTAATATCGTAGACAATTAAATTTCCCACAACTTTTATTTCAAAAATGTTTTTAAACGTTGAATAATTTTCGAGATAGAAGGCGGAGAGCGCGCGGTTAAAGCATAATGTAAGGTCAACCGGTACGGTCCCTGTCAAAACACGCTATATAAAGTTTATTTATTATTGATAAATAAGTAATTATTAATAATTTTCATTTGTTATCAAATATTACATTTAATAATTTTTAACTTTCATATCTATTTTTAATTAATTATTGATTTATTTAATAGCACTTACCTGCTCGTGTAGTTATAGAATTTTTAAAGAAAATACTTTAATTATATTTTAATTCTAATGTTATTTATATGAAAATACCATTCTATACAGATATAGACTATATCTAAACAGAATAAAAATTACATGAACTTATTATAATTTTAATTATCTTCTTTAACGTCATCTACCAACCGCTGTGCTGTTTCGAAGTATTCTTCTATTTTAACAGAATTTTATTAATAAATGACATTCTGTTAAATTTATTTTGTAATGAATTTGACAAACTTTATAATGCAATTAATATTTATTAAATTAAAAGATTATTAAATATCCTATTGAATAATCTTATCATATAGTTACGATTTAAATTAAATTATATAAAACCTCTAATTAAAATAGACTTTATTTATTACAAAACAATAAAATAATTTAAATAATTTATTCTCTTATTATTAAACAAAATTTAAAATTGTTACGACATTATTAATTGATTAGTATAATTGTAGTATTTTAAGTATTTTAACCTGAATAAGTAAAATACATAAGTATTATACAACTGCGTAAATAATACGCTTACTTAACGTTTAAACATAACGTGATTGATGTGATTAAACACCTTTATGACTTCGACGATTTACAATCGAGTTGAGTCAGTGACATTTATTATGCAACATTTTCTTTACATATATTTTTTTTATTCTACTAGTAAGTCATCGAAAAACTGTTACACGGAAATCACTGTAAACTTTAATATACAAAACTTAAAAACAATAATTTTGAAGTTATTGATGGAACACTGGCGTAACGTCGAGACAAGGTTGTGATTTTTTGACAAAAGGGTTTTTATATAATATTATCACAAATTATAGCCGCATTCCGCCTTCATCATGACCACCAGACAACAGATATTCAATGACGTCTCCGTGATCCATAGGGTGAAAACTGGGAGTGATCACCTATTGGTTAGAGGAACATTTAATATAAGTGTTAAACTGGAACGGTCACGGCTGATGAAGTCTACACTGCGACCATCTAACGCACATATCCAAAACCACGAGAGTTTTTAGCTCGAATTATCTAATCGTTTTGATTGTCTTGACGATTGCGTTTCTGTGGACTATATAAACAGCAGGTTGGTAAACACTGTCCATACAGTCGGAAGCCGATTTTACAGACCCGGCCGTAAAAGCGGCGCCCAAAAACTCTCTGACGAAACTCAAAGTCTCATGGAAGAACGACGCTTGTTAAACCTGCAGTCCTCTGGTGACGCTAAAGCATATAGGCGGATCAACAGACGGATATGATCTCTGAGACACGATATACGTGTCTTTAATACAAAACGTATTAAAGATACGATAGAGCGGAATCGGGGCTCCAAAGTGTTCTCAATGGATTCTTTGGTTGGTCAAAGCTGGTTGTCGAGGCTGAAAATAGAAGATGGAGGTACGGCGTCAACTAGAGCCGAGATATTGAGGGAGGTCGAGAAGTTTTAAGGACAGTTATATACTTCGGTCAACCAACCTGTTCGTGACTCGGCCGAAGATCTAAGAGCCGAGTTTACCCGACATTATTCCAAAGATATCCCGGACATCAGCTTGCACGAGACTAGTATGGCTCTGGAACAGCTTAAAAACAATAAAGCACCGGACGAGGACGATATTACGTCAGAGCTTCTGAAAGCGGGTGGAACACCGGTACTTAAAGTCCTTCAGAAGATCTTTAATGCCATCTTGCTCGAGGGCGTAATACCGGAAGCCTTGAACAGAAGAGTGGTGTGCTCTTCTTCAAAAAGGGCGATAACACCTTGTTGAAGAACAGGCACATTTTGCTTTTGAGCCACGTTTATAAGCTGTTCTCTAGGGTCATTCAGAATCGTCTGACGGGCAAGTTTGATGACGTCCAGCCTCCCGAACAAGCCGGTGTCCGAAAAGGCTTTAGTACCATAGACCACATACATACACTGGGGCAGATTATACAAAAGACCGAAGAGAATAATCGGTTATTGTGCTTGGCGTTTGTGGACTATGAGAAAGCCTTCGATTCGATCGAAACTTGGGCGGTGCTACAGTCTCTCCGGCGGTGGCACATTGACTACCGGTATATCAAAGTGTCAAAGTGCTTGTACAATAACGCTACTATTTTTGTTCGACTACAGGAGCATAGCACGAGAGCGATTCCAATGCAGTGAGGTGTGAGACAGAGAGATGTCATCTCTCAGAAACTATTTACCGCAGCACTGGAAGACGCTTTTAAGCTTCTGGAATGGAAGGGATTCGGTATCAACATAAACGGTGAGTACATCACTCACCTTTGATTTGCCGACGATATCGTGCTTATGGCATAATTCCCGGAAGACCTCAGCATTTTGCTCAATGGCCTCGATGGAATTTGCCGACGGGTGGGCCTTAAAATAAATATGGACAATATGAAAATCATGTCGAATGTCCATGTCATGCCCACCACGATATCGGTTGGATATTCTACTCTCGAAGTTGTTGACGAGTACATCTAACTAGGACAAAATCTCTAATTTAGTAGGTCTAATTTCGAGAGAGAGGTCAATCGTTGAATCTAGCTAGGATGGGCAGCGTTCGGGTAGTTAAAAAACATCTTTTCATCTGTTATATCTCAGTGCCTGAAGTCGAAAGTCTTCAACCAATGTGTGTGCCAGTGATAACATACGGATCTGAGACGTGATCTCTGACTGTGGGCCTTTTAAACAAGCTTCAAGTCGCACAGCGTGTAATGTAGAGGGCTACGCTTGGTATTTCTTTGCGCGATTGAATCAGAAATGATGAGCTCCGCAGATGAATGAAGGTTGCCGACATTGCCAAACAGATTTGCAAGCTGAAGTGGCAGTGGGCCGGGCACCTAGTTCATAGAACTGTAGCCCGATGGAGCAGAAAGGTTCTTGAGTGAAGACTACGTACCGGTAAGCGCAGCGTCGGATAGTAGTCCGCGAGATCGACGGACGACTTGAGGATAGTCACCTGAAGCATTTGGATGGAGGCTGCTTTGAACTGGTCTCTCTGGAGGTCAATGGAGGAGGCCTACGTTCAGTAGTGAACATAACGGTTGATATAATGATGATAGCGGCGTTGCCACAATCGTCAACCAAACTGAAAAATATAATTATTTATATATTAAACAACATTATATATCGTAGGTCCTCCATTAGATCGTAATTATTGCATTTAAATATGTCTAATTTATTTAATATCGTTATCTTCGAACCGTAATGAAACAACGTATCAACTTTTGAATATTTTACACTTTACGACTGCTATTAAGTGGTAATAAAGCATATTATAATATTTCTTTATCTCGTACTAATTAAGGCGCCGAGGTCGTGCCGAGTGTTAAGACGTTATTTTCCAAAGCACTTTAATTATTAAAATTATTTATACATCAGTATATTGCTTAAAGTAACTTTGCGGGTATGATAAATAAATTTATGATAATTATGTCTCGTTGCAATTTCTTTATATTATACTGGATTTGATGATTGAATTGCCAGTATAGCTATGACCGTGGTTTTACCTGTGTCTCCCAACCCCGTTCGGATTTCGTTATAAGAAGTAGTCTACGTGATAAAATCCGGATCATCAACAATTTGCATATTCAGTTTTATAGTAAAGAGGATTCACCTTGAAAATCTGATCTATCAAACTGAATGGTAAGCTAGCGGTCGGGGGTCAATTGTACAGACCTTACAAATTTGTCGTTGAGCTGTCAGTTTAGATTGTGTTGTGCGTGATTTCTGAACATGAGCGTAGCGGCTCGAGCTATGGGCAGGTGAGGGAGTGGGGGAGGGGGGGGGGGGTTGGAGCTGCCCCCCTCTTCAATATAATATGCTAAAAACCACGATTAAAACAACACAGTCTAGGATTTTCTATATCTGACAATAGTGAATCCTGTCTTGTTTATGACTTGACAGCATTCACATCCTACTGGAGGCAGTTGAGTGTAAGGCGTGTATGACTATATAAAAGGATCTGTAGTAATTTGAATGATTAATAAACACATCCGCACAAACTTTCCCTTTTATAATACGATATGGAATACATTCCAATTGAATGTGTTAATAATGACAATTCTTTTTTTAATGTGTAGTAACTGGATCGGACACTCTCGCTTTCGAGATAATTATGACAGACGTGTATCTGACAATTGAAGGCGTTATTGTGCTTAATGACATGGTCAAACCAGACGCGTACATTACGGGTTAAAACATGCTACTGTTGCATACTAACAGAACGGTAAAACGTGTGGTGTTTATTGTTATGGTATAACGCTGTTAAATTGAACTTCTGAGCGACACGTACAAAACATGTTGACGTTTTAACGGAACGCTAAGTACGTATCCAGTTTGACGAAGACATTAAAATATATATATTTGTGATCCCAAATACTACCCACATAACTGTCGAACATTTGTTACTATATTAAGATAAGATTATACAAGAGTTTCGTACTATGTTCGTATGAATTGCACAAATAATAATTACAATTTTTCTGTAGTACCTAAGTTAGTCTTTTTTTATCATTTTATCTCCCCACCTTTTAATTGAGTCGCCTTATTATTTTCATGACAATCATTGTTACTGAAAAATCTATAAACTATATCGATGGATTGAGAATTAGATCGTTGAAATATATAGGTACTATAGAAATAATATATTAATATTGACATTTTATACTAACTCGTTAATTTCAGAATTGTCTAGGATCCCGCCTCAGAATTCCTAAATTTTTTCCCACTACGCTCTTTAATATGCATATAAATTATGTTACTATATCTACTGACATGGAATTGTCTGTATGTGTTGTATGTACCTATGTGTCTCTGTGTAAGTATGTATATGTATGTATCTATCCGTCAATTATTTTCAGTTTTATAAAGTAGATAAATAAATAAGATATTCAAAAATCGTAAAATCGTACGGAATTATACAATCCATTGTTTACACTAAGCGATATGGTCGATTAACATTTGTATATGATGTGCTACCAAATTAACTTCTAATTAAGGTGTTTATTACAATAACAGGGTTAATTAAGTAATTAATACCTCATTATCAACTAGATGACATCAAGCGCATATGTATTAAAATGTCTATTAATATTCTGGTGCAGTTAGCGGCGTGTCTATTTATTAATCACTAGATGATTCGCTCGGTTTCACGTGTGGTCAAATTGCATACTTTTTAGATTAGTTAACGCCTACGAGGTTTTTATAAGTCACATCGTGATATTTTATAGCCTATTTATTCAAAATAAACAGAAATTCTAAAACAAATATTTTTATAATTCGACGGTAGGTCCTGTGACAGATTTTAAGTGAAATTGTACAAATCTGTACTGGAATTTAATATAAAGCGTAATTTTTACTAAGTTTAAATATGTAATTCAATATAAATTCCTAATTTTTTAGAAGTTATACACGACAGGATCATATTTGAGGTAATTTCTTATATTTAGCCCGTAAACTAAAAGGAGTAGGAGAATAAGGAAATATCTGTGACGACTTAATAAAGAAATGGCCATACATATGTCGAGTAGGATTCGCAAACTCAGAGTTGCGCACCAACGTCCCACTCCGACGACGTACTAAGCCGAGGTGCGATCTCACTAGGAGACATCCTTAGAACGAACGTCCATTCTGAGCCCTAAAGATGGCTCCCAATTTTCACGGCTGGGCCTCAGTACTTCGCTCCCCTATCGATGACGCTGTAAAGGCCGCTAGGGCCACCAGTTAAATACATATTTCGAAAAAAAAAAAAAAACCCAACGTAAAATATTTAATACTAACGACTTTTAAATTGATATAAACATGACGACAAATACGTGTTTTTGTATCGAGAGTGTTCTAATATCAAACTTTGTAGTTGTATTAGTTGATAACTTATTATGTTACGACAACCGTTCTGGTGTAGTGGTGCGAGTAGTTGCCTCAAACCGCGCGCCGGCGGTCGCGGGTTTGATTCCCGCTTGGGACAGATATTTGTATTTGTACAAATATTTGTTTCAAGTCTGGGTGTAGATCCTTGGGGGTGTGCACTCCCCACCGTGCCTCGGAGAGCACGTAAAGCCGTCGGTCCCGGTTGTTATCACAGACATCTGATAACGATCGTTACTCATGGAAGGGAAATTATGCGCGAAACCGCAGTGGAGCAGCGTGGTGAATTAGGCTCCAACCCTTCTTATATATAGAGAAGAGGCCTTCGCTCAGCAGTGGGTTGTTTACAGGCTGATACAGCACAATTCAGTTATTATATTTCCAAATAGATACAGGTGCAAGTTCTGCTGTAGGATCAGGTTATTTAATTAAGAAAAAATATCGCTATAAAAAAAAGAAGATAGAATCTATAAAATTTAAATTCTAAAATTTATTGAATCTAATAAAACATCTATATCATAAAATATATACAAAATTAATTTCATACAAACGATTGTTACATTTAATAAGCGTTAAATACATAAGTATTATGCAACTCTGTTAAGAAGACAATGAGTCAACTTTCTATCAGAATGACATGAATATCAATGTAACATGATTGAATTAGTAGAATACCTAATCTGTTAAAACAACCATTATGAAGTCAACGAACTTTTCTATACGAATATAACACCAGAATCTCCTGATACCTAATCTTATTAAAAATACATACCGTAGAGCATATATCTAACATTTAAATTTGTTATTTAAATATTACTAATAATAATGTAATTATTTCTAAATTAACTGTCAGCTAGATTGAAATGATATGGTATTAAACCCTATAAAATATCAAAACACTTCACAGTTAATGAAAATACATAAATAATGTACTTACATGTACTTATACGTATATCTAACATATATATACGTAATTACGTACACAATAATACAAATTACAATTTAAATAACATGCGTACGTAAACACAAAAAATATATAGACAAATTAATAACTTCGTCGTATTTTTTAATCTGGTTAGTTAAATAAACAAAATTCCGTAGTAACGACGACGTAAAGGATCAACGAAGTTCTATAATGATAAAAAAAAATATGCATTTTAATTTAAACGATATTTTATTAATCTATAAAATTTTGGATGTATATATTCTGATGTTTTACTAAATTCATGAAATAAAAAAAAAATATCTATATTTTAGGTATACCAAACAAACTGTAGATAGGCTCGCGAGACTCGCTTATCGTAATCCCTCTGTTCCTATTAATTGTACCGTGTTTTATAGTTTATAGTCTCCCTCAGTAAACAGGCTATCCAACACTTTTTTTTAACAGTCCCGTAAACACTGAACCGATGTTCCACTTGAGCGAGAAACACGGGAACGCTAAGTGACGTAATGCGTCATAATTATATTAAATAGTTAAATAAATAATAGTATAAAAAAAGTAGAAAAATATATTTGATAAATTTGAATTAATAATAGTGTGATTGTTAAAAAGGTATATTTTATTGTAAAAAAGGTGCGTTTTGAGACATTTCCATAATGACTCTACTTTTACCAATATATTTTATTTTGTCAATAAAATATTATAACAATTGACATCAAGCATCCCTGCTAAATACAAAAGCGTATTTTTTAGTTTTTTTTTTTTTTTAAACTTTTATTTATCTTAGCTATAATTAAAAAAAAATTAAGCCATGAAGATATCAGCACGCGCCCCGGTGCTTGGCACAAAGACACTACCGGGTATCAGATTTAAAAATTTATAATTCTGAGTGTCTGGGCAAGAATAACGGGGTAAACTATTTAAATTATTGCATTATCATCCGTCCTTGATAAGTATGCAAACTTTCAAATCAATTCGACGTTTTGAAGGGGGTGAAAATTACGTTCAAAGATTCCGTTACATATATATAGACCAAGCTAACAAAAGCGTGTTAATAATAAAAGCCTGACTGAGTGTGAGGCCCCCAGTAGGATGAGAATTCTGTGTCGGGAATCCAAAAATACGCAATACGTACACAAATACCCAGAACATTAATAACATGTATCGTATATACAAACTAAAAATGATGTCCACTAAACTATTGTAATTAAGCGGGATCGAACCCGCGACCACTAGTGCTACACCCAGTTACGTGACCACAGCACCGAAAAGTCGTCTGTGTCAATACTTATAAACTGTCCTCAATTGTCTCTGCCCTAAAACATCGACTTAAATCAGAGTGTTCAAACAAAGAAACAAAATCTCCAGCTTAAGAGTATTAGTACATATTTTATTAGATATCGTCATTCTATTCGTCGGGACTAAGTTTCACTGTAATCAAAATCATATATTTAATTCTAGAACAGGCATATATTCTCAGAACTATAATACCTATTACGTGTTAAGATCGTCTTCCCCAAATAACAATGTGACGTCTTCTGAATTTTAAATCAAATTTTACAAATCAAAATGATATTATAATATTTCATATTTAAATCAAGTTGTATTATTTGATACTTTTGCAATTTTCATTAGCATTAAAATACGTTTACCATGTTAAATGAACCTTTTATAAATGTTGCCAAACGTAAAACTGTTTAAGAGTTGTAATTTTGGACATGAAAAAAACATGCAATTTGAAATTAAAATCGCTAATGACTTTAACCATTAAGTTAATCATTTTAATTAGAAGTTGGCGTTCGTTTGCGTTTGTAACGCTTTTTTTTTTTTGTTAAGAGTAGAGCTTGTATCATTGAAACGACGTCTTGAAATAATATACCATTATACATTGCTTCGTCAATATAGAATTAAGAATGATACTGTTAAATAAAACAGCAATGTACTATGATATCTTAAAAACACCTCGCACAGAAATCCAAAGATCTCGGAATTAGTTTGGGTGAGTGTACATTAATAATAATAGCAATGTAAATCTTGTCTTATGCAAAACATAATAGAGATCATTTTCTCTAGACACTTAGAATATAAATCATTTTTATTAGTCAGAACTTCTTACAATTAGTATTATATCTACTTTCACACCGATTGTTACTAAGAAATAATACACCTAACTAATCGCTAGGTCGCGGGTTTGATTCACGCTCGGGGCAGATATTTGTATTGTACATTTGTTTTTGGTCTGGGTGTACGTCCTTGTGGGTCTCTCCACCGTGCCTCGGAGAGCACGTAAAGCCGTCGGTCCCAGTTGTTATCATAGACATCTGATCATTACTTTTAGTAGGGAAATTATCCGCTAACCCGCAGTGGAGCAGCGTGGTATATTAAGCTTCAACCCTTCTCCTATATGAAGAAGAGGCATATGCCCAGCAGTGGGACATTTTGCATACTGATTTGGTTCAGTTTAGTTCATATTAAATGAAGTAAGTACTTAAAACTTTTACAAGTATAACACTTCTAATCTGTATGTTTTGATTTCTATGAAGAAATCAAAACATACAGATTTACGGACCAGTGATGATCATTAACATGTATTGTGATAAGTATTTTATTTTAACTAAAACTTTATTAGTTTTAAATTACTTACATCTTATATATAAAAATAAGTCGGGTTTTCCTTCCTGACGCTATAATTCCAGAAGGCACGAACCGATTTCCACGGTTTTGCATTCGTTGGAAAGGTCTCGGGCTCCGTGAGCTTTATAGCAAACAAAATTCAGGAAAAATTTCAACAGAAAAGCAGGAAAACGGGGAAAATCATTTTTCACATACATCGCCATCTCTGATACATAGCATGTACTACTTCATCTTTTAATCCCCAAAAGAAATGTTACAAAAAACGAAGCCATCTGGTGGCGAAACGGAGTTCGCCGGGTTTGCTAGTATTTAATATAATATAATGTTACGGTACACTCTAAACTAAGACGCTGTTTTAACTAAGTTAGGTACATAAACAATTACCTCATCTTAATAATAAAAAAGGAAATGAATTGATTTCATATAATTACGTAAATTAATACGGAATATTCTCGAAGCGAATGAAAACCTTAAATTGATTAAATCATTGAAATAAGGCAATTATATTCTAATACAAATTCAAATAAATAAGCTTTAACTCCAAATACAATTTGTATAAGTTATAAATTATACAGTCTCTTAATATAAAATTTAACTGAATTAAACCCATTCATTTCGGGTCTGTCTTAGTCAGTCGAGACGGACGTGGAGCTACGAAGTTTTTTTTTGTTTTTTTTTTGTTACAAATAGGTTTTATATTTTTTAATGAATTTGTTAATTATAAAGAACATTAATAATATAGCTTGTAAGATGTAAACAATACTTAATTACTTAAATTAAACTTTAAAAAAATCGAATACGTTTTTGTTTGTTAGTTGTTTTATTATGCGACTCATGTGTAATATTTTTAATTAACTATGTTTTAAGATCCAACCATATTAACAGTTTTAAAGCTACACACATTTGGTATGTGGAATGATCTAGAAAAAAAGTTAAAATGATAATTTCCCTAAGCTATATAATAACTTTTATAGCATTTAAATAACCCTCCTTCTGTCGCAGTCGGATAAAAATGCACACTCCGATATCTTCGGACGTCGTCGTTTCTTTAGACTCAGACGGACACTTGAATGTCGTCTCATTATCTCTAATTATATCCCGATTCTTCGGTTCCCTCTCGATCTTAACTAATATTATTATTTTGACATAAACATTGAAGTAATATTATGTACATTAAAAATGCTTTGTATATTTAAGTTTTGTGTGTGTAATCAAAATTGGTGTACAATACAGTAATCTCTATCTATGATACAAAACAATTTTTGGTTTAGTTTAATTAATTCGCTGACTAAAACCGGTAAAGTAAATTTTATTTAGTGTAAAAACTAATTTAGACTATTGAAACAAATTTTAATTGAAATATGTTAATTATTAAATTTGATTAGTTTTGTATAGATTTTGAAATTGAGCTATTTAGAAATGTTAGGGTTAAATTTTTATATAACAATTTGAGGCTGTGACTTTGTGTGCTTTTAACATCATACCAATTAGTAATTTTATCATTATATTTCCGATTGGACTGAGGCTATTTATGAATGGGGTTGAACGACGGAAAAATGATAAGAAGCCATGCGACGAATACGACAAATACATCGCGTTACGTAAATTAAAACGACATCGCGGCACATATTAGATATAAGGCCCAGACTCCACCAGAGCGGAGATGTTCAGAGATGTGTTTAAACAAACCAATAGAATTTCGTTATTCACACACCTCGTCTCCCCTCCGCTTCAGTGGATACCACTGAACGAAATTCTATTGGTTGTTTAAAACACATCTCCGCACATCTCCGCTCTGGTGGAGTCACACCTTAATGGTTACTTGATATTTTCGCATCACTTCTCGTGACGTTGTCGCGTGAGGGAGTCGTCGCGTAGACATTGCTTTTAGGGTATTTCGTTTATTTCGTGCATATTCCATGTCCAGCTGAAAAAAAGTGACCTAATTTTCACAAAATTTAATTATTTGTATAAAAACTCAAACAGTACGATGTTACGTTTATGTGCATGTAATTTTTACTCAATTAAAATGGTAGATTTAAAAAATATAGACAATAAATCTTCTTAATTCTCAACTCCTTCGGTGTTTTTTTTTTTTAGATGGTAATGAGGTCAAAACGACGGTAATTAGAATATTTTTTCGCCATGTGACGTGTAATTACTAAGCTTTGTTATGTATCTACACTTTAAAATCTCATTTTCCCAAAGATTTCTATAATCAATAAACGTATATTTGTTTTTTAAATAAAAGCATTTCTATCATTTCTCCTATACTTTTTTATTGTAATAATTTTCTTCGTTTGAATTATCATTACCATCTACCATCTTACACTGAATTTTGAACACTCCATTATTGTTAGCAAAAATAAAGTAAAATTTACAAAAAGTAGAAGTATTACTTATGTATTACATATATAAGAGAAAAAAATTAAGTTATTTGACAATATTTTGAAACTTCAAAATTTCACAAAATTTGCACGAAATAAACGAAATACCCTTTAACGATCACCCTTTCAAATAGTTATCTACGTTAAAATACATATTCAAGTTTCACTTTATATTTATTAAATATAAAATCTGTAAGAATGAACTACTAATATAATAAAAAGAGATTTTTGTTAGTATGTCGCATACATTTTTATATATATATTTAAAAACAGACAGAAATGACAAACAATTTTACTTACGTAACCATGAAACAAACTAAGTAGGTATAATTATGTAATATTGATTTAGAACCTGTTTCACCGTTGGCAGATAAAGTTATCTGACGTATATCGTATTCATTAGATAAAACTTTATGATGTATTTCATGTTTCAGATATTGATGTTCAAAACCTGCACATTAAAAAGTTGTAGTTTATTAGTTGAAGTGAAACAGGCCCTAAAGACTTACTCTACCTTTTGCTTATGAATCCTATCTGTAACTTAAATGTAAGATAAACTTTATCAGCAACTGGTGTAACAGGCTCTTAATACTGTACTGTACTGTATCAGCTTATAAACCACCCACTGCTGAGTGTAGGCCTCTGCTCCATATAGAAGAAGGTTTGGACTTGTGGAGCTTAATCCACCACGCTACTCCACCGTGGATTAGCGAATAATTTACCTACCTACTAAGAGTAACGATGTTATCAAGTTTCTATGATAAAAACCAGGACTAACGGCTTTACGTACTCTCCGAGGCACGGTGAGGAGACCCACAAGGACATACACCCTTTTTTACCGGTGGGAAGGACGCGCTGTGCCGCGCTCCCGGGGGCATGGGTACCACCATCTTGCTTGTTTCTCCCGTGAAACAGCTTTGCTGTGTTTCGGAGAGAAGGGCAAGATAGGTAGTGTAATTACTGGCACCGAGACTTTAACACCTTATGTCTCTGGATAGGCAACACATAAATGAGTTGCCTGGGCTAGTCCCAGGTAAACTAGTTTATGTTCATGGGCGACGTTAACCACTTATCATCAGGTGGAACGTCTGCCAGTTTGCCTATTCACTTAACATTAAAAAAAATATATATACACCCAAACCGGAAACAAATATTTGTACAAATATAAATATCTGACCCGAGCGGGAATCGAACCCGCGACCGCCGTTGAGGCAACTACTCGCACCACTCCACCAGAACGGTCGTCCAGAAGTCAGAAGGCTCTGAATAATGTCTGTTTATTATTTAGAACTATATATATTTAATTTATTTTTAAAGATGATAACTGCTATTGTTGTAGTCTCAAATAAGCTCAATAACAGTGTAAAACTAGATATTATTTATTAAAAATTGAAATTATTATATTTTAATATTAATCGTTATAAAATACAATTAATTGTGATTCGTTATAGTGTTTCATAAATTATACAATATTTTATTTTTAACCCTACCTCTATGTTACTCGCTTTGAGTTTCTCCACATGAAGCGCAATTCCGCGTTTATAATCGTGTAACAATGCTTGATTAGTGATAAATCAATTATTTATAATTTTTGTTTTGATACGTTTTATTATTATGAAAGAAAATAAATCGTGTCATAATATTGTCATAATGATTTTCCTACGGTATATTAATAAAACTATACAATTATATATTTAAAAAAAAAAACATCACATTATAGCATAAATTATTTCACTAATCGTGCCTTAGTATATCAATACCAGAATTGTATCAACTCTAGATTGGTCTATAGTTACTGCTCCCGTTCTTTGAAATACAAAATATTCTTATAAAACCTTTTTAACACGAAAACTATTTTTGAGACCAGACCATAACGATTCGACAAGATCACAAGAAACAAAAGAGTTGAAAACTAGAGACTAAATTCTAATATAAACCGTATGTTTGCTATATATACCTATTATATATTTCTTAATGCGTCTTGATGTATTAGGCGCTAAATATTACGTATATTAGGGAAAACATAACACAGATAACGTTAATTTTATGTGGTCATATGGGTTAATCCCTGTCTGTTGGGAATTTATTAGCTATACTCATATTAATAATTCAAAATAATAAATCAATAAAACATATTAATAAGATGTTTTAGTTATAAGTTTATACAAATAATCGATTTTTGTAAATACCACCTGATACCCGTCTTTCGACTTCGACTGTTGCTTACGGTATATGCTTACAAATGTCACTACAATTGTTAATAGAGTGATAACTACGATTCTAGACTGCCTGACAAAATGAAACTTATACCTGATTTTAAGTTAGACCTACAGGATCACAACTGGGATAACGGAATCCAATGTCGTGCTGTTAATTTTGTGTGATAATAGAACAAACATACATACAGACAGATAGAGAAACAAAATTTTTAAAAATAATAGGTTTGGCTTCCCTACAGTTCCTTTTTCCTATGTATATCTCAGGTACAAACATAGTCAGTTACTATTTTATTATGTTCTAGCTTCTGCCCGCGGTTTCGCCCGCGTGGATGTCGATTATCATGATTTAAAAAGTATCCTATGTTAGTTCTAACACCTCCAAGAATATGTGTAAAAGTTTTATGATAATCGGTTAAGTAGTTTTCACGTGAAAGCGTAACAAACAAACTTACTTTCGCATTTATAATGTTAGTATTATATTAAAATAATTCGTTCGATAACGTTTTTAATTCGTTACAAACTAATTAAATTTATCATTTTTGGTTTATGAGGCTTGGTTCAATGTTGTTTAACATAAAATGTGGTGCGTAAATAAAATAGATAAAAAATTACTTCATTTTTAGATTATAATTGTAAGATTCAAAAGTGCTTACGTAAATCATGAAAACATGATGTATTGAGTTTTGAGTTTACTTACTAAATATTAATATTATATGTACTATTTTACTAGCAGCTTAACCGCAACTTCGCTCGCTATTGCCATCACTTTCATCAAGACTATAGAGTAAATACTCGAGCTTAAAATGAGCGATATGTTCAAAGGTTGCTATACATTTCGGGTTTCAAGTTAATTTGGATGTACTACTAACAAGGGGAGTGCACGACCTCGAAATTTTATTTGGGGATGAGACTTTGCAGGTTTGTAGTATACCTAAAGGGTATCTATCCTGCAAAGCAAAAAGACTAGATGGCCAGTAGTTATCGAGAAAAACGGCCCTGAAGTTCCACGCGCAGATTATATACCGGTAATTTCACTCACGCAGTAAGCGGCGCGATGGCCGAATGGATAGTAAGCTTGCTTACCGCATTCGAGCAGGCGACTAGGGTTCGATCCCCGTTTGTCGCTTTTTTTTGTTTTCGTTTTTTTTTTTCGTTTCATTATTAGAAATGATAAATAAAATGTATTATCAATTAAATCATGCATTTTTTATAATAATAAAGAAACCCTTACTTAAAATTTACAATCAGTTGTAGTCTTACTTATTGTTGAAGTTATTTATTGTTTAATTGTAAAATATTCTGTTTGGAGATTTTTCTTCACGGAAATCGTAAATATACGTCAATTTGACAATTATAGATATATGGGTAGGACAGGTAAAACTATATATACAAGAGTACTATAGTCCGTAGGTATACACTAGAGATGCCACGAATAGTTGTTATAGCGACAAAAAAGGTATATAAAAATAATTAATTTGTTATCAAATAATAATATCACTCCTGTAGTAGTCTTGAACTTACCAATTATTTATTTGTTACTGTAGTCTAAAAATTTTCTAAGGATATGGATAAAGAAAACAATCAATTAAAGAAATCAGTCTCATAATATACATATTTTACACCACGATCTTTTGGACTTTAAATATTAATTAAAAAGCCTAACTAATTAACTTCAATATGACAATTATATATAAATAATATGATTTTTGGCTAATTTTTTATATGAATGACAATAACACAGGTCTGCGATGAAAAAGTTTTTTGAATAATTTCACATATAATGTGTTGATATTAATCTATATATTGCAAATTTAAGCTTTATTTGAATGTATCACGTCAAATTTTTTTGCACTTGAGTTGAACAAAAATAGTTATTAATTTAGTAAAGTCGCTAGTTTCTTTGGGACATTTATTCCATAATCTATATTAATATTCTTTTTTTCTCTGACCAACCATCCTATACTCTGTAGTCGATCATTCTAAAGTCTATGATTAACCGTTTTATAGTTTATAACCACCCAGAGAAATTTAAAGCGTCTGAAAAAAAAAAAGAAAAGAAAAGAGCGCCATTAAGTAACGTATTCACGTGTGATAAAAATATTATGTATATGTTTATGTTTAAGTATGGTTCCTAGGACTTGCAGAAATAATGCGAATATATTTTGCTACATATATGGCCAATATACTACAGTAAAACAAAGAAAAAATATAACCAACTTTGTAAAAAATGTTTATTACTCTTTAGTTTGAGGTTGTCACCAAGACAAGGCATGGGTTCCGGATAAATTACGCCGATCATGTGTGGAAATTTTAATCGCAATAGTTTGATGAAACAGTTTTTAAAGGCTTTACCACAAGATGGAAATACTTTTAAGTATCTTTGCTCATGCTTTCCTAGTTTATCTGATGCTAAGTTGAATGAGGAAATATTTACGGGACTCGATAACAGGAAACTCATCAAGGATGTAGAACTTGAAAAAGTGATGAGATCCCTTGAAAAAATGCTTGGATTGGCTTTGAGAGAATGGCTTGAACTTTCTAGGTACTATAAAAGATCCTGAACATAAAAATATTCTTCAGGAAACTTTAAATGCCTATAAGAACTTAAGCTGTAATATGAGTTAGAAAATTTACTTTCTGACGTCTCACATGGATTGTTTTCCAAAAAATCTTGGCGATTACAGTGAGGAACAAAGTAAACGATTCTATCAAGATATAAAAGTGATTGAAAGAAGGTACATATCAAGGTCATTAGGACGTTAATATGATGTCCGACTATTGTTGCATGTTGCACAGAGATAAAACAAAAGTTCATAAAAGATAACCAACGAATCTTAGCTTTTCATTAAAAAAACAACGTTATTATTGATTGTTCTGTGTTCTGTGTTTTAATATACTATTGTAATTTAATTTGATAGCAAAAACATTAAAAGTTTGTAAAATATTCTTAAATAGTTATTGTTTGTTTCATCAAATGTTTACTGCATATATTTTTAATCAAAAATCTATACCATCTATATCTTGTAAATTTGACGTGATACATACCATATGAATACTGTTTTATATTATTTTTAGATCATTTACAAGGAATAAAAACATTATTTGGAAAAAACTTTTAGAAAAATAAAATTCGCAGACCTGTGTAATTAATAAGTACTGTGTTTTGTTTTTTAATAAATCCTATTAAAGTTTGATTATTTTTAAATTTATATTTTATTAATTAAAATTGATAAATGTTTAAATTTAAAGATTTAATTGATAAAATATAGATATATTTTACTTACCATTTCTAATAATTAAATGAAAAAAAAAAATAACGAAAAAAAAAAGCGCCAAATGGGGATCGAACCTTAGTCGCCTGCTCGAACACGGTAAGCAAGCTTACTATCCATTCGGCCATCGCGCCGCTTACTGCGTGACTGAAATTACCTGTATATAATCTGCGCGTGGAACTTTAGGGCCGTTTTTCTCGATAACTACTGGCCATCTAGTCTTTTTGCTTTGCAGGATAGATACCCTTTAGGTATACTATAAACCTGCAAAGTCTCATCCCCAAATAAAATTTCGAGGTCGTGCACTCCCCTTGTAAGAGTTATAATTTCTGTTATTTTTGAACTAATAAAATAATTACTTTCTAACATAAGAATAATGAATAAAATTTGACTACATATCATTGAATTACAACTAAGAACACATTTTCAATTGTGTTTTTACTCCCAAGGGAACCGTTCTGTATTTCGACATAAAAAGTATGAAATGTCGTAGCTCGTACTATGGACAGTAGTTTTGGCGTGATGCACGGCCAAGGTACCTACTTATAGACGGATAGCCTGACAAAAATTAATTAAATTACACTTTTGACTTTAATATCGATTATAAATTCAATGTACAGTATTGAACCTGTTATAGTCTTATCATAAGTAACTACAGGTATTATGTAAGAGTTTAAGTTCGCATGTAAACTTTTATTTTAGTAGAAAATAAATACTTATTTATTTATTTTAAATTCTTCTTCTTCTATTCAAGTTATTACGTGTTGTTGCATCATTACAACTTTCCGATATTAATAAGCATATATTGCGTTTTTAAGTAATATTGTCTCTTTGATGATGTAAACTTTTTTTTTGACGCATTTCAATATTTAATAAATAAAATACTTGATACGCAATGACCATTAAAAAGCTATATCAGATATTACTGTCATTAAAAAAAAAAAACATGAATAGCTTCTTTCTACTATCATTTAAAGAGTTAAGGGGAAGTCTGGGTAAAAAGTGTAATTATGTTGATTATTTAGGTCGTAATGCGCTGACTATCCCGCGCCTCCCCCTGTCATTAATCGCCACCCCTCCCCCCTTTCTTACTCCCTTTATTATTTCGTTTCAATTATTTTTTTGATTATCTTTTTACAGCGGTAGCGCATTAAACTCAAAAAAAAAAAATAACAACCACATTAAATGTTAATTAGAATCGAAATAACAAGATGTCCGTTGTTTTCGCTTTTTTTTTATGGTAAATATAATCGTATCAAGGAATGAGTCGTTATGCTCACATTTAAGATTAATATTGGTTTCTTTCTTAGCAAGCGTTTTGTGGACGTCATTCAATCTAATTTTTAAGCGTTTGCAACATTTAAAGATGAGATAAGTATTAATGTATAATTTCTGTTTAAAAAAAACGATGACGTCAACGATGTATTTTAATTACGTGTGATGTGACAATCCAAACAATTTTTTATCTGTATTTCATTAATTAGACATTATTTTATATTATTGGATTTTTTCTTTATATTTTTTTTTGTATTTATATAACGATAAATAAAATAATATATAAAAAGTACGAACTATATTATATTTTTTGTTGTCAGGTTATCACCGATGGGATAAGAGTAAGATACATTTTATTACTAATACCGGTGGAGACAGGTGCGATAGAAATTACTGAGCCGATTGTGATGAAACAAAGAATATAAAAAGAAAACTAACAAAAAATATAAAGTCCTGTTGAAACTAAAAAAAAATATATATCGTATTTATTATATATATATATATATATATATATATATATTTTTAATTTTTTTTTATTAATATTTTAAAATTGTTTGTTTATTTAATAATATTTCGAATGCCCAGTTTCAACTTCATTTATATTTACTGTATGTGTGTGTCGTAGCGCAGTATACCTATTTTATAGCCTAAGATTGATAAATCTATCTATAATCTGTGATTAGCACGATCGAACAAAAATATTCATAAAACATACAGTTTAAAAAAAATCGTTACGTTTCACATCAATAAAAAACTCTTTTTATATACGCATTTTACAATTATACAAATATATTTTTATTGAATTCGTATTCACACAGACGGCTCAAGCAATAGTTCCTTTACGTATAATAAAACATAATTATGTTTAATACAACGACGCGTGACTATTAACAATAGAAGTCGGATTTGCCAACCCTTTCATTCAAATCACTAATGAATCGTCAATACATACACAAAAAACGACTTTATTATAAATTATACATTGAGACGATAATCGAATGAATCGTTTTAAAAATCACATTATTATAAGCGACGTTTATGGATGAGCAATTTTTATGATTGTACACGTATTGTACAGATGTTAGTTGTGTGAAATGTTAAAATCTTTTCGTTGTAAGTATCACGAGTTCCGTGTTTGTGTCGCCGATAGTAAACATTAATTACTTTATTGTTTCGAATAATAATTTTTAATGTGTGTAAATGTTAAGTCAATTGAGTTTTATATGCGACTAGTTGATACCAGTGAATTCGTCTGTATTGCTTATTGAATGAACATTTAAAATTCAATGGCCCCAGAATAAGATGAGCATTCTATCGGGGTTAGATGCTCTCTAAACATGAATCAGTAGAATTTTCATTAATATTTATAGTGAAGCTGTATCCACTACATATTAGAGAATTTCAATGACAAGTTAGTGAGTAACTAATACGCATACAAATATTCAATGATCATCAGTGGACTCTGATATTCACATACGAGTATTCATTATACATTGAATAGTCACTAATTCTGCGTGGTACGATTCCCACATTGATAAAAAGTGAATAGTCATTTAAAATTAGTGAAATTCCAATTACTCATGTTTACAGAGTACGGAAACATATAACACGAACATACTACAAACACTTGTACGGACTCTATAACCCACGACCACTGGCGCAACAGCGAGTTTCTTTGAGCACCATGCCAATGTGTTTATTTTATTATAATAATAACGATATGTTTTATGTGCAAATGAAAAGTTCTGTTGAGATTATTAATGTTTATTTGTTTTACAATTGATATCTTGAGAACTTTTTGGGACATAAAAAGACTAACTCTACCTAATATTATAGAGCTAAGTCTAGTCTAGTCTATTTGTTTGAACAAAATAATTTCTGTTCATCAAAGAAAGGCTTTTACCTAATTAAAGGGAGACATATTTAATATTTGATTATATACGATTATAGTTTTATTAATTAATTTGATTTCGTATATTTCATTATTAAGTTAAACAATATATATACCTAACATAAAAATTCTTTTCATATTAGGTACATATCAAGAGTCAAATAATATATTTAAACAATTTTTGATTCCAGTTCTCAAATTCTTATACAAATTTATGTACCTACCAATAAAAAAATATGTTTAAAACTCCTATAAAATCTGCATATGTGTGCATTCAGTTGTAATATTCCATTTCACAACTATCACTTATCAATTTAAACCGAAACTATCAATCTAACATTACATTCAAATACGTTCAAAAACTAAATTTAAAATAAAAATATTTAAAATTAAACATCTGATTGATATAAAGCTTTCATTTCAACATTTCACGTGAATCTGAGCGTTTCAAAGCGTGTTTTTAGTCTATTATTTATTAAAACCAGTAAGTATTCCGTAACAAAACATGCGGTCAAAGCGCGCGTCAACAGAATATACGAACATTTATTTAATCTGTTCCACCGTTCGGAAAATTGAAAGTGGCGGGACAGACAGGACCGTGGCCTCTACTGCATCAGGATAGGAGCTATAATGCAACGAAAATAAAGAGTACACGCCGTGGACCATTGATGTATCTACTGATCTATTATTATATTTAGCGCGTTAACCGGGCCTCGATGAAAGTGAAACCGATTTCAATTGTTATCTCACTCGCCGGTTAATTGACCGATATTTGTAAATGTTCGCGGGGTTAATTTCATGTTTAAAGCGAGTTTCTGATGGAGCGGAATTCGGGGATTTCGGTGACTGTTCGTGAAAATTGCACAATAGTAAATAATTTTCATTATGTCGTTCGGTGTGAAATGTACATACTGACACATGCGAAATATGACATTATAAAGCATTTATTTTATGACTTCTGCCTTTTTACAGCTAGCGTTAGTAAATCTTGATATTATATTATTAATATTATGTTTACACACTTTCATATCTATTACTCAGTTAAAATTTAAATCAACCGTTACTTTGGATGTTTTGTTAGTTACAGTTAAAAAAAAAAAAAAAAAAAAAAAACAAAGAAAAGGCTATGTAAACTCTATTAACAATAAAAAATAATACAATTTGAAATTTGGCAACTAGAAAAAAATCTAAAAAATACAATTTTGGATAATTTTTTTTATCTTTTTTTAAACATTAATGATTATCGAATTAATAACTTAAATGTTCCAAGGAAACGCCAACAGAGAAGTGGAAACTCTTAGAAATATTGTACTCCAAGAATCCTATTAACTAATACGCCACTAATTGTTATCTATTAGGTTATCTAGGGGAAAGTGTATGTGTATATCTATCTACGTAAGTATATACAGTTCACGTTTTCTTCTACGTAAGTATCCACAGTTAAGTTCCATTAGACAAGACAGAACCCTTTAAGTATTTTAGTTAGTACCAAGCTATCTTAAATAGTCTTCAGTCTGGAATTCGTTTCCTTAACAGATGTAATTTACATCCACACAAAGATGTTTTTTGTAGATTTTAGTAATTACCGTTTTAAATCTTCGACAATCGTGGTTTTGAAATACAGTATATTATATAGAATGATAATACCGGTAGGTAGGTACATACCACGATATACCTACTTTTTCTAAAAGTCGATATTTCGAATCGATTATTTTATTAACTTCATGACGACCGTTCTGGTGTAGTGCGAATAGTCGCCTCAACGCTGGCGGTTGCGGGTTCGATTCCCGCCGGCCTGGGTGAAGTTAACCATGGTAATGATCGTTACTCATGGTAGGGAAATTATCCGCCACCCCGGAATGGAGCAGCGTGGTGGATTAGGCTCCAACCCTACTCCTACATGGAGAAGAGGTCTTTGCCCAGCAGTGGGATGTTTATGGGCTGATTCACTTTAATTCAATTATTAACTTAATATGATTCGTAACATCAAAATAAATTACTTTAAAAAACTCATTACCAAAGTCTTCAAAAATTGAATAGCTTTTAATATTTATTAAATTACTAACTCTAAATACAATTGTAAAAAATACAATGAGGGTTATAAGTGTTCTGTACTTTTAATTTGACTGGCCCGTTAGCGCAGTTTCAAGTTACCCTGTTTTCTATTCCTGGGTTGTGGGTTCGATTCCCGCCCCGAATCTGGGTGTAAAATATGTTTATTTATATGTATATTTATTAAAAAATATACGTACCAGTCGGCTGTTACCTAAAACACAGGCATTAAATTGCCTACCTTAGGAACAAACGATCGTGTGTGTATGTTAAGTATATTTAATTATAATTATACATAGCAACACCAATGCAGATTTTTTAACCAGCTAATTCACCATTACACATACACAAGATGTCTAGAACCTTCATCACAGGTTATTTCAACAGAAATTTTTGCATACAAACATATTTTTAAGTTTAATATCCGTATTATCTTCATAAAGCAACGGTCACACAGTAATAAAACAGCTAATACATTTGCGAAATAAGGCTGTATTATATACACTCATAAAACAGGTAATTAGTTTATGTGACTCGTATATAATTAAGGTGATTCTTTATGAGTCGTGATAACACATAGAAGTAATATATATTTCAAAGAATAATTACGATTCAATTAAAATTTAATAGCAATATACTTTTAGACACAAATTTTATTTAATGTAACTGGCTTGTATTATTTCATATATTATAATTATTATTTAGCTTAGGTAATTTGAGGTCAGCTGCGACTTTATCTGATTGGTTTTATTCTATTCTTGTTATACCTACATCCTAGATTTTTTCGAACGGCTGTTTTTAATTTTAAAGATCTTAGGGGTTTGTGAAAGCGTATGGAACAGATATACTTATATATTTACGCATTTATAATATTATATATATTAGCATGAAAAAACTAATAACTTTTAGGCTTTCGAAAGGAAAAATAATAACTTTAAAATAGTCACGTTCAAATAAACATATATTTTAACTTCATTGTATTAAAGTTTCGTATAATACTCGAAGGAAGAAACACATACATACACACGCACACACATGCAAGCGTATAAATACAGAAGTCCTACACAGTAGGTATACACGTATTTTCCATACGTACCTAAACATTGCAACGTGTAGCGGTCATAACTCACGCATTAGGGCATTTTACACCAAGTTTCCTTCATTATTCAGTTCTCTTGATGTTGTCGCTATAAAATGTTTCAGCTACAAAACTATAATTACCATATTACTATTAATAAAGTTCAAAGGCAGACGGCGACGTTTATTATCATATAATATGAACAAAGGATACAGTTTTGTCCTTTTTACACATTCAAATTATGCAGCTAATATGTATTGCATTAATTTGTTTATAGAAAGAGATAGCATTGTTTTATATCTTCGTGTCATGTTTTTGGCACGATATGATGCCACTGGTGCCCATCACCATCCTGGTTAATTAATGGTACTGATATTCACATCACTATGGCCTTAGTCGCCTTTTACACCTCAGCAAGAAAGAGGTCGGGAATATTCTTCTCTGCTGTTTACCGAACGGAAAAACATTGCTATCACTATAAAACTGACTTCAATAGTCCGCCGTTTTTCATTCTTAACGGACTTCATTTTAAATATTTCGTAAAATCATATTATAAGTCAAATGATTATTTGTATCGATATCAATACCTATATCGTTTTAATTAGAAAAAGATAAACAATTATTCGATAATATAAAAATCGGTTAACATTTTGATGTAGATATCGCGTTCTTATAAAAGAAATTGTGGTTTCTGTATAAGCTATTTATATTATCTATACAAATCATTATATTATGTACATTTTAAAATAATAATACAATCAGTATAATGATTTGTTTCTTTTTTCATTCAAAAATTATATTAAAAAATAATGTTGGCATAAATTACAATAGCATTTTCCACGGATTGTATCTCAAACAAAGTAGCCCTCGTTCTGAAATAATACAAAACGCATTTATAATTGAAGACTAATTGATTCACATTAAAACACACTTCATTTAAACCTTATTAATTATTGAAACTCTTTACGAAACATTGTCACAGCACTGGAAAAATATAAAATTAAAAAAAAAATCTCTCTGGATTCCTCGAAGCGCGTACGTAGAGAGCCCTCGTCGCACTCGACGTACAAAAGCACTCATCATTGCCCTTCGGGTGTCCCGATCACTTATTATTTCCGAACGGCATTGTTCTAAATTTAAATTGCGCGGTAAAGTCGTACGTGTGCGTCATTATACTTATAATTATTATGCCTGTTTTAGTTATACTAATTATATTATGGCAAATTAAAAAAAACTATATAATTAACAAAAACGATAAGTTTTGACAGTTTTATTTTATTTTTATATTACTAGCATATATTAAAAAAAAATAACAATATTAGTACTGTAACATATCAGATATTTTTATTAGTTAACAGTTACAATATAATATAATGGTAATTAACGAAATTCTCTAAAAATTTGATTATTTGATAGGTAAATCAAAATGAATATCATATTATACGTTCATGATTCCGTGAACATTAAAAGTACCTTTACATTTAACATCCCTACAAATGACATTAAATATTACACTCGTTTATAATACATTCGACTTTTTGATGATTTCGAGGAAGCCACATAAATATATAGCATTAAAAACACATAATGGCTGTATAATCAACTGTTTTTAGAATTAGACATCAACCGTCGCCGGCCGAAAAAAAAAACAATAATTATAAAGCGCGCGTAATTCTAATTTCGAATTCAAATTAAAGCCGCTTAATGCGCGGGAGCGACCCCGTTAAAAAAAAGAGTTGACGAGTGCTCGCGGAGGGTGGTAATTTTTCATTAATTTAAGTTCACCATTCCCTGTTTTGTTTGCTTTTAATCGCATTTCTAATTAATCCCGTCGAGAATAACGTGACAACTGTCGACTATGGCGGGCATATTTTTTTCGAGCAGTATAGCAGATGTCGGCCGATTTCCATTTGTTTCTGAGATTAATGATTCGGTACGATTGTGAATTTTTCCGGTCGGCTTTTGTTGTTTTAGAAGCAATTTGTCCGCTTACTTTTGTAGAGAGGCATTCGTTAAAGCTTCGACAAATGATATTCGAGTCGAACACAAAAAAGCATTAAGCGAAAAGGGTACACTGTTAAAATAATCTCGGTTAAGTATTCAGCGATCCTTCCTAATGGATCGTTGTTATTCCGTTTGTTTGAAACCTATACGCTATTACGAGTTTTATCTGCGCTTGAAATGCCCTGAAAACTGAACTTAGAGTAGGTACTGACGTGTTTTAAGATATTTGACAGCACATTAAATTATATATAAAATTGATTACCACTTTTTTTCTCATCTGTTTGCTTAATGCTTTTTGATTTGTTTTTTTTTTCTAAACTAATTTTACGCTAGCTATTTTTTGAAACTCATTTTTTTGTTCCAAAATCCTCAACAAACTTTTCACCTGATATGTCAAGAAATTATTTTATTTTATTTTCGTTTATCATTCTAAATTTTTTTAACACAGAGGTTGTCTATATTTCTTTAATCGTTATTTTAAGTACCTCATTTTATTACCCCACTTAGCGTAATAGCAGAAAAAAGTTTAAATATCATATTATATGTAAATAATTTTTTTTCTGTACAGCGACGTTTAGTGTATGAAGTTAAATCTAACGATGTATGATTTACCGTAACCTGTTAACCGTATAAATTTCACAAGGGGACATAGGAAATGACATATGTATATGTCTACATTCTCTCGGGTTTCGCAGCAGTCGGGTACAAGAAAACTGTTTAATCAAATTGAAAGTTAATCTCAATAATAGTTTTACTGTTAGAAAGCTACATTTTTCAGAAGTAAAAACATCAGCTGTAAAAAATCGTGTTATATTTACTTGTACCAGAGCAGCCATAAATGTCAATATAGATGAAACTGCAATGGACAACGAGTCTGACAAGCACACATCATCTCGTAATAAAATATACACCTCTGTAGTCACCACTGTTATCAGATGTATTACAGTGGCAGACCAACGTGAAATGGCGCCAGGGGGCACGCAATAAATTAACACCCCTTTGGGAATTATTTTAATTCAAAAAACTGATAAACTAAATAAAACACTTACAAGATTAGTTACAAAACATTTTTATTTGGTATTTTTAGTGATATAATTTGCGATTTCAAACCCGTTTTTAAACGGTACCCAAAGTTTTCAGGTGCTCTATATATGCTCTACCTTTTTTTTGTATCGCAGAGGAACCCATTTACGGTGATATCCAGGATGCTCGGGTAGACAGTCCTAGACCGTATGTCGGACTCAGCACTTAGGGGTGCAATACCGTACTAACCCCCTGCAACAGGATCCCTCCAGCGAAAGGCTGGCCTCGGCGAAAAGGCCAGACTTCTCCTCCATGGGGACTGTCCGGCTCACCTCCGAACAGTCCCGACGATATATGCTCTACCTACACTAATCTTACTAACAAAATAATAATAATTGTAAAGTTTCTAAACAGAGTAAGATTTTTTAATTTAAATTTTTTTCTTTGTTATTAGTTATTTAAAAATAAATTTATGAAAAATTAAATAAAAATAAGAAAAATATTTGTATTATAATAATCTACCGTGCCTCGGAGATCACGTAAAGCCGTAGGTCCCGGTTGTTGTCATAAACACCTCACAGCGATCGTTACACATGATAGGGAAAATTATCTGCAAACCCGCAATGGAACTGCGTGGCGGATTATGCTCCAACCCTTCTTCTATATAGAGAAGAGGCCTTCGCTCAGCAGTGGGTTGTTTACAGGATGATACAGTACAGTAGAGTACAATCAAATCGCTTATGTCAAACATACACAATCCCTATATATATATATATATATATATATATATATATATATAGGAATAGAGATATATATATATATATATATATATATATATCTATTCCTATCTCTTTCAAACGGTTAGTTGTTGCACTGGAACATAAGATGTCCACCCTAACGTTGCATGGGAAAAAATTATAGTTCTGTTATTATTTAATGATTACTATATACTAAAAATATATTTCTATATAAAAGAAGAATTGGCGGATACAAATAGGTATCTCAAAACTCCTTCTGGGAAAGTCATTTTTAATAAAGGAGTATGAGAATTGAGCAGTATAAACGTGGAAGAAACCACTCGTGTCGTCCAATTAGGTATATAAAAAAAGGAATAATTTTGAACGTTCAACACTTTATATACGTACTTTGTGCGTGTTTTTAAATACGAATTTCGTGTCAACGTTATCACGTCATTTAGGAGTGTGATTGACAAGAAAAGATAACAAAACGACGTCTCGCAACGCTATATGTATGTACGACAAATACCTTACGCGACGAGAATTAAAAGATACACATATACACATATTATGTATTATAAATAGAGTTACGAAAAGATACTCAATTTTCAAGAATATCAATAATAAAGTCACTATAGTCTGCTTCGTTTTTTTTTTTTTTTTTTTTTTTTTTGTTGTGTAGTATAAATATTTGAATAACTATTTTATGTACCTAGATATGTATAGACAATGATATTAAAGTATTTTACAATTGCATACATTGAATCAGCTTGTAAATGCTTGTCCCACTGCTGTGCATAATCCTCTTCTCCATACAGGAGAAGGGTTTGAGCTTAATCCACCATGCTGCTCCACTGTGGGTTGGCAGATAATTTCACTACCATGAGTAACGATCGTTATCAGATGTCTATGATATCAAAGGGAACCGCTGGCTTTATTACGTGCTCTCCGACGCACGGTAGGGAAACCCACAACGGCATACACCCAGATCGGAAAAAAAATATTTATACAAATACAAATCATCAACCCGCACAACATACATCGAACCCGTGACCGCTGACGTTAAGGCGACTACTGGCACCACTACACCAGAATGGTTGCACCCTATTTATATTTATTGGGTATTCCCCGGGAATTTGCATTTGAAATAATTCATTAATAAATAATAATTTTTAGATAATTCGTCCTACACAAGACTAAGCTAAATATTTAGTTTAACTAAGGAATTTAAATTATAATAATAAATGGACATATTTTTTGTGTCACAATGTAATTAATAAATGATTATCTTCACTGCAATTGTTGATAATTTCGTATTATGTGATCAAAGTTTACCGGGATCTGAAGCACATGCTAAGTTTATATGATTTGTTTTTATATACCCATAGTAAATCTTTGAAATAAAATATATTTCGATATTGTGAGTATCCGTATATTAGAGAGAGTTAAGTGTTACAAAAATCAATGTACGCTACTTATCATTTATTATTATAGCAAAAACTTTCTCTGATGTAGACATCACAACAATAATTTAATTATTTTACTGTAATTTTTTTTTACATTAGTCTCTATAACGATAAATATTTAGTAGAGAGCCCAAATAAAACGTACAGTTTCATCTAATAAAATGCAAAATTTAAAATTAATACATATAAATCCAATAATTAGAAATTGTAAAAATACTAGATACCTTAAAGTATCGATATTAATAAATAATAAATAAACGTCTTACACTCAACGGCCCTTAGTAGGATGAGAATCCTGTGTCGGGGGTCCGGAAACACACACAATTCACAAGCACAAACGCCCAGACCACGACAAACACCTGTATGGCCTATACAAATAATTGTCATGTGCGGGGATCGAACCCGCGACCGTTAGCGCGTCAGCCAGTTGCTGTGACCATTGCACCAACGCGTCGTCATTTTGTAATATTGTAAATTCGATTCTTTCCTTATAATCGATAATTTGAATACGATACTAGGATTAAGTAAAGTATCGAAAATTTTGTTTTGATGCCGTATTCATATAATTATTACAAGAAAACAACGACCATTTCGTATTTTACCTTGTTAGTTTGCTAGTCATCTAAAATTTTAAAATTTTATAACTAAAATTGAGGCAAATTATGGAACTAAAACATGACTTAAAATATGTCAAAATCTCTTTTAATATTCATAATAAACAACAAATAAAATCAAACATAAACATTCATTAAAAAACTATCATCAAATCCAAACGAGAAATAATAGTTATGAGATTCTCATTTGCCTCGTCGTGACACAATGCGGCGTCAAGATTAAGTCACAAAGTGTTAAGCATCACAAATTTAACACGTAACCCAGTGCCAAAATATCCGACACCTTAATATATAATACGTGTACACAGCCTTTATCGTCTGCAGTGCACTATAAGTGTCTGGAGCCTGTAAATTTTCGCAGGCGATCTGCGGCCGGTCTTTGTGCTATTAATTTGTAATGTCCCCCCCGACAAACTGGGCGCACGAGGTTAACGGAAGGAGGATAAGTCTCGACTCTTGATGTCGATCGACTATTGGTTAGACTATTTTATGTTTGCTGTAATATTAACAAGGAATAATTGATATAATAGAAAAAAAACTTATAACTTCATAAGGAAAAAATATAATGGTTAGAAAGAAAAGTTTTTTGGAGAATATTTTACTGTATTCTAGATTAACGAAAATTCTATTTATCTAGCAACTTTATTTCGTAATAAAAAGATAACTTTATTACAAATTCGAGCGGAGACATAGGATAATCAATATTTAATTATAATTGTATGCATACCGATCGTTATCGACACTCGTTGTAGGCAATTTGTACAATCTTTAATACCAGTGGAAACATCCGCAAAAATGATTTGCAACATACGATGTATAATTAAGAGCCGCTCTTAACTGATAAATCGTTTCACTCGAATACAGCCACCGATCACAAAACCAACGTTGACTAAACCGATATCTCGAGATATATCGACGGATCGGTGCCCCGCATTGAGTCCTCGCCGATCTTCAATGGGGGTCCGCGTTTCCGATAGGATTAAGCCAGACTTACTGCTCGGTCAGAAACACGGCGCGACGCAGTAGACCCCCCTTTCCCCTTCTCGAACCTAGCCTCACCCCCTTATCGCCCGCCGCATTAGGAGCAATCATATTCGACGGCTGCTACGTTTTGGCATCAGTTCCTATTGCTTAGGCCGGTCGGCTATTTGCAGAACAATGATCGGTGGTGTCTTAGTTTCTAATGTTTTTAAGGTTTCGATTTGTTTGCCGGCGATCTGATTGTGGTGCTCGTATAGTTTTAGAGTGTTTGTTTTTAAGTGAAAATCTCATCGATCATGTTTTGGTTGGAAATCTGGCATCTTTATGAGTTTATTATGAGAAAGTTTAAAAATACAAATACAAGTTTTGCATTGTATAATTATTAAATATATATAATATTGTAAAATTTCTTTTTAATGTATTTTTTAAGCATATTAGGATTTGAAAAAAAAAACTTTGTGATGAAAAAAACTTTAAGCCAACAAAATAAAAAATAAAAATATGTCAAAAATTAATTATTGTTTTTTTGCTCGAAACTTATAATGTTTTCTCTAATAAAATAAATTGTTGATATCGTCGGATAAAATAATGTACACGAATAAAGCTTTCTACACAGATTATAAATAATACACCAGGTTCATATAAAACTAATTCAGAAATATACAAGAGTAGGTATCATTCGATGAAGCCATCAATATAGACTGACTCTTAATCCTATATGCTTTCTGGATATAGAAGGTAATAAAACACGACTTTATTGGTTACAAGGAATTGAAGAATCAACGATATATATCAGAGAGCAAACAAAATTAAATCGACCATTATTCGATATAAGTTATTCTCCGTATTCTAGATCTTGCTAGGGTTTCTAGTGAATTGAATGCAATAAATAAACTACTAAGATTTGCTATGATGACGACGGTACTTAAGTTAGATATATACCGATAACTAGAACCTAACACGTACCTAATTAGTACACATTAAAGCATATGACATATCGTATTGTTTCATTATCTAAAGAATAAAATACTGAGAATTATTAATTGTTTAACTCTTTTTAAAACAAATTAAAAGTTATTATAAAAAGAGTTAAATAATCCGACTCAATGTACAATACTTACGTAAAGAATTCACAATTGTGTTGCTAAACATTAGACGGCGCTTCGGTTCCCCCAGGTAAATAGATGAGAATTTTCCTTCCCATTTTGTCGGTTCTTGACCTACTTGCAGACGAGTTGAGGACGGTCATGGTTGCGCGTTCTTTTGCCACATTCCTTTATTTGGGTGTGTGAATCTTGTCTCGTGTTATCCTTTATTTAGTTTACATTGGAATTTCTGTTCGATGTGTACCTTTTTACAGAGTTTATTTTGAATTTAGGGAATGTAATCTTTTGATAATATCTAAAATTATTGGAGACCTTCATCGAATTTAATACAGATTTTTTTTTCAAGCTTTAATCAAGGTGTCTTACGCTAACAGAAATACTTATAATCCAGTCATTTAAGGCCCCAATCTGTGGAAAAATTCCTAGTGATCAGAATTTTTTTATACACCTTTATTTCTGTATTTTTCAGTATTCAAATAAAAAATTATTCATACTCTTAAATAAAAAAAGCCTCTTATTACCTATCACGGATTATGTATACGGGGAAAAGCATGTAAAAAAAAACGCGCCTTGCATTCTACCTCAAAGGTGGTGAGGAAACGAGTGCATGTAGTCGCATTCTCAACGCTCTACTCCAAAAACGGTTAATTTTACAAAAAAAATGTGCAAGGGGCGTTTTTGTAGATAATCTTACGACAAACAATTTTATATTAACCTCTATTTACTTCTGAGCAAAATGTCGTGAGATATTCGCGAAAAACTGATTTTCGTAACCTTTTGACCTATTAACTATTTTAGCCATCATTGTATCAATGTCGATTTTTCACATCTTCATTACAACGCCGTAATAATGGTGTATACAAAAATTCAGCTGACTAAGAATTTTCCTGCAGATAAAATCTAAAATGACGGATTTATTAAAAATGTTTTTCATTTTATTTTTCTAATTATTAATTTATATAGGTACAATATTGAGACAGTATTCTTAATTTTATTTTAATCAAATATTTCTTATCTATAAGTGTCCTTTTACTTTATAAATATCTAAAGATTTTCTCGACGCATTATTAAAACTTTTAACTGGCAATACGACATCTATATTTAAATGAGAATTGTTTCAAATTTTAAGACATTCTGGACTTCTTGAATAAGTTTTGTCCTCTGATATATGTTTAACTAAACTTTTAAACTATAACTACTAATTTTAACTATTAACTATATTTTAAATATTTTATCTAATAAAAAAAGTATTTTTTCTCTCAAATATTACGCATCAAAGACTCACTGGATCATATCTTGACTTGACTTGACTTTAAAAAAAATATATATATATTTATTAAAGCAATTTTATTTAAAATATTCTTAAAATTTTTTAAGTTTATAAAATTAAATACATCTTATTTTGTTTTTGAATTCAATATAACATTCATTATGTCTACGAAAAATCATCTGCTAATTCACCATTTCACATATAACTAAAGATTAAAGCGAAAAAATGTGAAACTTCCATTTAAATAAATAAAATAAAATCTATTTCGAGAGGTATACAATAAATAGTACATATGGATTAATCTAATCGTGTTATTTCCAGACGAGTCGGGATGCGAGGCTGATATGTTGGAGGGTGCGGAGGGGGGCCGGCACTCGCCGCCCCGGCCGCAGCAAGAGCCCATCAACCTCAAGAATGAGGTGAGCCTCTTAACCTACTGCCTCTTACTTATTACAGCACATTGTTTTCATTTGTCCTCTTTATCTTAGCTTCTTTGCGGGAAGGGTTCTTTAAATATATATATTTTTATATATACATATGCAGGTACATATTTTGAAATGTTGGGTGTTCATTATATCATATTTGAGAGGCCATTTGTTTTGCTTTATTTGTTTTTGAAACTTAATAAAAGTTACAAGCAGGCGGTAAATATTTCTGTATAAAATTTTAGAAATAAAATGAGTCCGCTTCTTGACGGCTTGTTTGTCTGTCTGTAATATGAACATAAAAAAAAAAGATATTTCATCACTAAAATCATAAAAAATATTAAACGAATTTGATTATAGAAACATTACTTTGTGACTTATACAAGTCGAGGTATATCTATAAGGGTAACCTATATAGGTAAGCTAGCTTCTATTAAAAAACCGATTACTTAAAAAACATACAAACTACGCATTTCCTTCTAGAATGTACAATTATAAAATTAAAAAGAACAATTTCGCACACTTCAACAATAACCACGAAAGTTGTGATAGGAGTATTAAAAACACTTAATCCGTAGAAGGGCGATATAAACGACGTCAAAAGGAGAACCGGTGTTAGGCCAGGCAGCCACTTTAGTGTGAAATGGGTAGACAATGCAGCCAACTTCAAAGGAATACGATCGGTTTAGGTGGTGTGCTCGCGAATTGATATTGTGATTGTTACGAGTCCTTTCTTTATTTGTTTGCACACGTATGTTTCTTTAAGTGATGTACTTTTATTTATCAACTGCTATTATCTATTGGTTAACTTCTTTCGTGTACTTGTGAATGAATGTATTATGAAAGCGTTTTTAAAAGCCTTTATTTTTGAGCTGTGTTTATAGCTGTTTATATACTATATAAAATATAAATAAAAACAGGATTGTATATTAACTATTTCTGAACCGAAGTCAATCGTTTTACAGTGCGAAATAACATTTGACTATTACTTTGTTATGAAAATTGACGAAGATAAACAATACATTGTGTGTCGTATTTAAATTCATATATGTATGTGAATTGTCAAACCTCTACACGTATTTTAGCTTTACGGAACAACAATATTTTTATATTTGTCTAATTTAAATTGCATGATTTGTAATACTCGTATTTGCTAACTGTCAGATTTATCCAGAATATATAAAAATGTATACTTATATTAATAATGTTATATTAAAATTATTACGACAGAAAATCTCTCAAATTATTTATCATTATCAAATGTAAGACGAGTTAAAATCCATGCAAAACACGTATCAAATACAAGCCCATTAAGCTCAGCGAAAGTTTGAAATTCGCACGAAAACAAAAGGAAGCGATGTTTTTCTTTATAAACACGCGGCTAAAAGAGTAGGAACAAGGACAAAGTTAAGTGCGAATATGCACGCTTAATTTTCAAGTGTTGACCGACGAGTTAGGCAGCAACGGGCGGTAAAAAGACGACTCGCCCGCGCTCGACTCAAAAGGTGCTCACGATTGCGCCGAAAGACTAAACATCCACCGCTTCGTTAGAGGCCTCCGTAAAAAAATTCGAAACGATCGCAACCGACCAATCGGCGTGGTACCGGCGCAACCTACTTGCCTCAGAATCTATAGTATCGATTAGTAAGCTTTTTTTACACACACGCACTCACACACCGCCGTCGCGGGGGCCAGCCTTTTTAACAATCTTTTTTTCGACCACCCTCGCCCCCGAAACCGCCATGTCCATTGCGCGGATGCAAAGACCACCCCGCACCCCTACCCTCATGTAGCAGCATTGAAAATGGAATTTCCATGAGTGATGGAGTGTCAAACGGGAAGTGCAAAAAGGAGAAAAAGTACATTATGTTAATTATTGAACGCGTGGTCCGTCGTCCGGATTTAAATTGAATGTCATGTCGCATTGTGTTGCGTGTCCTCCGACGTTTTTCCTCCTATTCGACTGTGGACCTAAGTCCGCCAATATTTATTCTATATCAAAATTGCAACATTTTTTTACCAAATCGAACTCAATACAAAATTTTGTGATAAATCTTAATTTCTCGCGCTTAAGTTTCTATTTACAAATTGCTAATAGAAACATATAATGTATATCAAAATATGAAAAAGTAAAACGAATTAAGATAGTATTACTTTTTGAAATAATTTATCAAAAATTTTGTCAGTGAGTTACCTACTATGATTCTAAATAATAGTACTAGGTATTTAACAAATATGTGAAATAAACTTTACACTAAAACGCGTATGTCTGTTATTTTCGCGCCAAATCATAAGCACGCCTATTCCAAGCAACGCGCCGCCTTGTTTAAAAATTACTATGAAAATAAATAGATCCTACTAGTATTACATTCAATTTCCTAAATAAAACATTTTCAACATTTAGAAACACATTGATTTAGTTTTAATATTTATTTATTTATAAACATAAAGACATTAACATTTTATCATAAATTAGAAAAGTTTCTACTAGAAGTTAATACATACTGAGCAGTTTAGAATTAAAATTACCCAAAAATATTATACAACTCTCACACTAATGCTAACTCCCTTATCTCCTCTTAAACCCACTCAAACAATTAATAAATATATTCACAGTATATATTCATTAAATATTCTTCTTCTTCCCCGATTTGCATCGAATTTGAATAGTTTTGTAACTTCGTAACAGTATAAAAACTTAGCTCAATATCAACAATTAAAACATGAAATAAGTTACGCTTAAAGCGGTTATCGAAACTAGTCCCTGAAACTATCCCCACAGACGCTTTACTAATGGAAATCCCGAAAAAATATTGGGAAAAAATTAAAAAAATAAATAAAAAACGCAAGCACATTTGAATGAAAATTGGGTGGGGGCGGGCGGCCCGGTCCGGCGGCCGATCGCCTATTATTATTATTATTACTGGCATTATATCTGCATTTTTTCCCGCGCACGGAGGCGCCGCCATGTTTATTTTTCTTCGTTTTTCTTTTTTTCGGGAAATCGGCGGGCGTTACCCCCCACATGTGCGATACAGCTACAGCGAACTATGCGATGTCTACAAGTGGACGAACATTTAAATTGGCTCTCATCAAATATTGACTGCGTGTAGTTTTTTTTCATTAACCGGTGGGCTTTTTTGCGAGATCTCCTCTCCGATATAGTATCAATTTGAATCAGCGTTTCTTTTGAAATACCTGGATCGTTAAATTATAAAATTCAATGAATTAACTACATTTTAAGGGGGGTTTTGTGCGGGTTTGTAGCGATGCCTATGCGTTATGTATCGAGCAAGAGTGATTGTGTTCACGGTGTTTTATCGTATTCATCCATCCATTTATGTATGTGTCCATCCATCGTACGCTGTGTACATTTGTCTGCCTGTTTACTTTTAGTGCGTGAACTTTTTTCAATGTCTCGGACTAGTTTTATGTAAATATCGCTACTGCATCAAGAATTTATTTATCCATTTTAACAAGAGTAATAAAACAATCACACTGAAAACAATATAATATAATAATATTAATACGAACACTGTTCACTTAACAATAGGCAACTGTTTTGTAATCTTTAAATAAAAATTTAAAAGAGATGAAAATCTTTTATTAAAACAAGAAAATCTCGACATCCTACAGAGGTGATCAGATTCTACAAAAAAATTACCGTTATGAGCGTACGCCGCAGCCACGCAAATTTATTATCATTAAAAAATGCAAAAAATCATAATTAAAGGGGTGGCAGTGGGGTGCATCCCATTTTTTATTTTAATTGCCTTGTAAATTTACAAACTTATAGTGAAAATGTTGAGGTAATTCGCTTTTTTATAATGCGGTAGATGGATCCCTGGATGCTTCGGAAATCTTTTTCTAAGAGGTCTTATGTTGTGACTTTTTTTTTAAATTATAAAATAAGCCTCAAAAAAGTCATTAAAATTTTCTAAAATAAATAATATTAAATATTTTTATATATTTTAAAATATAATTGTAAAAGTTGTAATCTTTGAGATCTGTGTTAAAAATTTTATCAAAGCTATGTGATTCTCCCTTAAAAAAGCAAGCATAACAATCAGTGTTCAAAAGAAATTGAATGAATATGACGAAAGAATTAATCGCTGAGAGGGACAGACATATCTACTAACTAGGTCTGAGAGAGACAGAAGATTTTCATTTAATTTCGCAACTCATTTATCTCTAATCTTCCGTCTAACGACACATTTTTAATCTGTGATTTGTCTTTTTAACAAACCTTTTGTAGTAACTGATTAAAATTCTTTATAATACATATTATAAAATCTATTAAAAAGAAACTATTTATGAATAATAATTAATGAAATATTTATCTATGTTTCTACAATATTATTCTAAATTTGAATTGTGTCGGCATGAACGCACTAATCTTGAGAATTTTAAAAATCGAATCGATCGATTAGTGGCAACTTGGCTGGATTTATGTACTATTTAAACACTATTAATGTGTTTTTTATGTCTATGTGATTATATCTATTTCACAAACATAAATAAATAAATAATATTACTAACGAATTATAATAAAGAGGATTTAGTCACTTTGTGTGTGTGTAAATGAATGTAAAACAATTTATATTGCATAAAAATCTTTCAATTTAAAAGATGATTTATTCCAAATGGACGTGATTTTTTTTATAAAGAGTAAAATTACATGAAAATCAATACACAAACAAAAATTGTATGATAAGTATGTTTAATAGATAGTTTTTATACTATCATAATAAAATACATATTTAAAAGCTGTTTACATCAGTCCAACTGTATCTAGTAAAACTACGTGAATGAAAGTGTTTTTTTTTACTTTTCATATTTCAAAATAAATCTGCGCGAAATTTTCCTAAATTTAGCATTGCTTACGATCGCTTTTTTTCACACGAGCTTATGAGAGATACGTGATGAATGAAAGAAATATTTTAACATACATTTTAACTTGAAACTTTAGTACTTTTGATTTCTAGAAAAGTTTAAGAATAATTTAATTCGTATTTTTATTTTTTGTAATTTCTCATTATTATTTTTTTACTAATGGACACGACTTAATCAATATGTATGTAATTACAGGGTGATGATCACTACAACACAGTTTATACTTATGTGGGATCATCGTTCTCATATATTATTGTAATAATATTGTAAATTTGGTTTTAAAAAAAATGAAATAATTATTTTTGTGAATTAGTGGTTAATCTGTGTTAATATAATAAATCTTAAAATTTTGTCTGTGTGTTTATTTTGACTTGTTAATCTTAGCTTGTTATTTAATAAGTATATATTTCGTCATAATACATTGGAGTGTTACAGTAATCACGAATGGTATGATTTGTAAAAAAATAATAGCCAAATGTTATTTCGATTCTAACACAAGGAGTTAATTATCACCGTAATTTTTAAACAACATTTTTCTTCTTTGTGTACTTATTTTAAAATTTATTTATTATTAATTTTTTAATATATATATATATATATATATATATATATATATATATATATATCTTCTTTGTGTACTTATTTTAAAATTTATTTATTATTAATTTTTTAATATATATATATATATATATATATATATATATATATATATATATATATATATATATATATATATATATATATATATATATATATATATATCTTCTTTGTGTACTTATTTTAAAATTTATTTATTATTAATTTTTTAATATATATATGTATATATATATATATATATATATATATATATATATATATATATATATATATATATTTATAGTAGTCATAGTTATAGTACGCACACGTTCTACTAAAAATTTCATACTCCTAGCTACGTATTACGATTCCAGAGATAAAAGACGATAACCTGTGAAGGACGAAGGGATTGACAGTCTTTATAGTAGTACAGTTTTAAAAAGCATTTTTTGGGTCACTCAAAAATGTATTATATAAAAATTGAAAGCGGCTGAACCATCGTGCACTCCATGATAATGCCATTGGTACACTTGTTTGAATTATTTTAAACTTAATCACAGAATAAATAATAGTACGAGACTTAATCCACCTTTCTTTGAGCAGTTTTTTTTTTCTGTAATTAAAACCCGCGAAATATTTTATATATTTAACTGAGTAAGTTCACTTACCTATATTTTAGATCTAATTAGTAAAAATTAGTATTATATTAAGAGTTAGGATACTTAGTTAACTAAACAACAACCCTAATATTAACTTTTTTAAACGTTATTATGTCACAATGACAATTTTCTTATAGGAGATGCGTAATAGTAACTGTCAAGGCCTCTTTGAATAAAGTATTTTTATTTAATTTATTTATTAAGAACATACACACACACACTTTAATTCGTCTTAAAAATTGATTCAACGCATATAAAGTGCCTCTAAACAAACAAATACTCTTGTACTCTTGATAAATTCTATCTATTTGGTTTAAAATCACTCTTAATAAATCATCCCTATTTGAAGCTAAAATAACATTAACCCTAAACTTTCTGGTATTAAACATGACAAATACATAAAAAAAATTACGTAAGATTTTATACCTTACAAAGATAATTTGGTTTACAAAATCTTAAACTAGTTGCTAATAGTTTTTAGGTCATTTTTTTCATAGGAGTGAATAGTTGTTTTTTATCACCAATATAGATAACAAAATAAAATTTTGAAGAGTTCAACTATTGTTACTTGACTTTTGTTAGAATAGGAACAATAACTCTGCGCAATTTCGAGTCTACTCAAAAATTCTAATAAAAATACATTTTTTTCTTACAACGCTATCGTTGAAGGGAAAAAGGGGTATTTGTTTATGCTATTCCATTTTATTTATTTAAATTTGCGAAACGTCATTCCAATTACACTATTTGAATAAGTGATAATATTCTAGAACATATAATACACACATTTTCCATATATCTATTCATATAGGAACAAAATCGTCAAATAAGTTTTGGTTACGAAAGAATCCTACATCATATTTCACAAGGATGACGTCATTCGCAGAATATACGCATACACGAATATATAAAATTGTCCCTTATCGTTATAAACATAGAGATTAGAATCGCGATAATACAAACGGAGGTAGGGTTGAAACAAATCGCGCAGACCAGGGCTGGCTAGAGACGGTGATTGATCAAAGTCGTTTGTCAGGCTCGCGTCGCGGCTGCTAGCCCTGTGCTATTAGCACGTGATTCTACGTCTAATGCGACCGAATTTAGTTTTAATTACCGCTGTGGCAATGATTTTTGGCCTGTGACATTTAAATTTAGAAAGGTTATTATTATATTTTTTTGTAGTTATATTTTATTCGGAATCGACTTAAAACCTTTATAAAATTTTTTCGAAATGTACTATTGATCTTGTCCTAATTTCTCAATTGAATTATTAAAAAAAAAACATCCATTATCCATATCCATTATAAGGTTATACCTTATATCATAACTTGTTAAAGAATAAAAAGATTTAATTGTTATATTTCAAATCCCTTGAAAATAATACAAAAAAGTATTAAAAAAAAATTACAGGGAATTAAAATTCCGTATCACGTTCATTTAAACCGTTAGAATGTTTTTCCCAGTGCTTATATAGATTGTTTGTGGTGTGAAGAGAGCTTTCCAATTAATATTTACCCTTCCAATCGATTGTAACGATATTTGATAACGTTAAAAATTTATTTGAATAAAAATTTTCATTATGCGTTATCGCTAAACTGTTATTTATAATAATACATAACTAGAACATATACCTATTTTTATATTAAAAAAATACATGTTTTAATCTTTGATATATTACGCTTGACAAAATAATAATTATGATTATTTAATCTACAAAAAAATATTCTGCGAGTTTAAAAAATAAATGATTTTATTAAATGAACAATATATACTTATAATAAAAAGAAACAATTAAATATAAAATTACTATTAATATTATTATAATATGTAATAGTTTTATGATACGAGATCAAACTCAAAATTAAATTAAAATTTATTTTTATTTTTATGAAAAAATAAAACCTAACACATAAATGAAATGAATAACGTAAATCAACGATACAATATCTTTTTTTTCTAGAATGACAAACGTTTTCAAATGAGAATGAATAGTACAATTACAATCGCAAATGAAAAATCTCCTTCCAATGCGATAGATTCAATCGAGCACGATATGAAACGGATTGTCACCTACCGGTGCACCCAATAAGGCTATTAGGATTAATGCACAACTAAGAACATTCATTTATAACTAAGGTATTTGTGTGAGTCTTTTTTTGTAATTCGAATGAATCGAACCTAATCGATTGTGGATGAATGGAAATGTGTTTAACTAGCTTTTACACGTGACTTCGGGTTAAAAAGTAGCCTAATGCCTAAATATTCAATACTGTAATCAACCTCTGTGCCTTTCATCATAATCCATTCAATTGTTCTGTCATGATTGAGTAAGAAACATCTATCTATAAGAACTTTTGCATTTATAATATCAGTAAAATGATATTCAAACGTGACGACCGTTTTGGTGTGGTGGTGCAAGTATTCGCCTAAACGCTGGCGGACGTGAATTCGATTCCCGCTCGGAGCTGATATTTATATCTGTATAAATATTTGTTTCCGGTCTGGGTATATGTCCTTGTGGGTCTCCCCACCGTGCCTCGGAGAGCACGTAAAGCCGGTGGTCCCGGTTATTATTATAGATATCTGATAACGACCGTCACTTACGGTAAGGTAAATTATCTGCCAACCCGTAGTGGAGCAGCGTAGTGAATTAAGCTCCAACCCTTCTCCTATATGGAGGTGAGGCCTTTGCCCAGCAGTGGGACGCTTACAGGTTAATTCAGTTCAGATATTCCAACAAGAATTAAATTTAGTTTACTTTTTTTTAATAAGAACTCAAGATATTTTAGGTGACAATGGGACCTTGGAAAATAATCATAATAACTAGTAGGTACTTAAATTAAATATTAATATTAAATATAATATTCTTTAATAAAATTGAATAGAAAGATTTTGATAAGTCTGAATAGAAAATATATTCACATTAATATTTAAAGTCATATTGTAAAATAATAATTTGTCAAAAGGGAAACGACTTATAGGTCGCTTACTGACTAACAATTAATGTATAAATAGAATAATTTCTTAAGTTTCTAAAGAAATTTTGAAAACAAAAAGTTTATTATAACAATAAATGTAAGGTTTAGTTTTATTTTAGGAATAGTTTTAATTTCAGACAGATATTAAAGATAATTACTGTTACCTATAATAGAATTATTATCTGTAATCGTTTGTAAATAACTCACTGCTGGGTATATAAATATTCTCCCGTGAAAAGCACATTCCCCTTAAAGGGTTGGCGGATTAAGATTCTTTTTATATTACAAATGACTTTGTGGTAAATTAAAATAAGAGATATTATATAAAACTTTTAGTCGGTAGTAGTTAGTACTACTTTACTACAATCTTTAGTAGTCATAGTTGGCTCAAGCCGTTCAAATTATTTCTTTAAATAATAGAGACGATCGCTCGCGCGAGCGTTCGTAACGCAACGACACTACGTACCGCTAGCTCGCGACGCACCCGGTCCATACTCTGAAAATGGAACGACCGATAAAAAAAGGTAACGAATTATAAAAAAAAAAAAACGTAGCACACAATCGCGAGCGCGGATGTGTGGGCGGTGGGCGAAATGAAATGAAATAATGAAAAAAATGGGCAAAAAGCAGTACAAACATGCATTGTCCTGCCGCCCCCTTAATGAGTGGTGGCGCCCTGCCCGCTGCGACGTGTGCCCGAAGTGCCTGATTATCACCTGTTCCATCAGCGCTCCGTATCATATTTTTTCGCGGCTTTTGTCCTATGACAGATATATTGGGCATAGCGCGGAATGAGATACGTTAGAAGGCTTTATTGTGAAATAGCAGCTTTATTTTTTACAATTTAGAATGTAAAGATTATGTTTGTTGTACATAAATGATATCTGAGAAAAGAAATGTTAATACTATTTATTTTAAATAGTAAATGTCACTTAAAAATATTGGGTGTGATAAAAGTTAATCCAACCTTAGAACCGTGTTTGAAAATCTTCACGATTAAGGTTTATTCCACGTTGTTGGTTCACGATCACCCGACGAATTAGGCATCAAAAACAGCGGCCGAAATTAATTTGTTTATGCGAAACAAAGGTGGGCACTGGCTGCATGCACCCGTGCTTCGCCCACCTCCCGAAAAAAAGAAAAAAATAGGAAAAAAGGGGGGCGTTGGGATGGGTACCCACTCCCTCCCGCGGCGCGATCGGCATCGGACTTCTTTTTTTAATCGCGTCGCATTCAGAATGGTCGTTTTTGGTAAGCACACACTGCGCATTGCCTATTTTCCAATTTAGATTGCTTTGTATTACCGTCTGAGCGATGCGCAATAGTTTTTGAAGCTCGTGACACGTGAGGCCGGAAATTAAATTCTGTGTAAAATAAAAAATTTGTTCAACTTGTTTTTTAAGCCCCACGAGTCCATGAGAGTCCTTGATCTTGCTTAATTCGCTTGTTCCCCATTCTTTTGCGCAAAATGAGAGCTTTATTTCGGAATAAATTCGAAATAAGTTAGAAAGAATGGTTTTTCCAGATACTGTTTTGGTGATAGAATAACGAGGTAATTTATTGTAAATGTAATGATTTCTTAGCTAATTCTTAATTAATATATGATTTTAAATTATAAATTTAATATGTTAATTACTAGTCAGTTTAGGACTTATAAACAAAAAGGAATCTCTAGCAGGAAATATTATAATGAAAGTCGTAATATAAAGACTTAACAATTTACATACTACAAAATATTATAATACATTAAAATAAGAATATTATTGTAATTATACTCCCTAGTCATAACTTGGATCAAGTTATATTGTGGTACACTAAATGCTCCATTTACCTTAAGCCAGTGGAATGTCATTTTACTCGTTCGTTTTTAACGAAATATATTTCCTGCATTCACAGTATTTTCTGAGCCGCAAATAATTAGTATTTAAAATAATAAACAGAGTACAGGCGCAGACCAATAACTCAAGTATCAAAATTCCCTAATAATTAGCGGGCTATAGCAATAAATATCGTCAAGACGATTATTAAGCGGCGACGGCTAATCATAAGGAGTTTGCAGTACGACTACTAAAATTTGAGACTTGCTTATTATATATTGTAGCTCGGATAACTTAGAGTTACCTATAATATTAAAATTTTATTTAATTAATATATAATTTATGTACATATTTATTTTATTTTATTCTAACCCAAAAATGTTTTTGAAAAAAAACCTGCTCAATTATTATAAATATTTAAATAAAAGTAAATTCCACTAAAGTAATAGGTATTTTTTACTAAATAATAACATAAAGAATTATAACTTAGAAAACAAAATCAAGATAACCTTGTTTTTTGTTGTAATTTGAAAACCATGTAATTGTAGAATATATTATAATATATATTATGAGTCATGAATAAAACTATACACATTTATGATGGTAGAAAAAATACCAGAACTCTATAATTTTTACAATTTTTTGAATATTATAAACGCGACTATTTTGTCAACATCGTTAACTTGAATTTTTTTATATCCACGAACGTACCGAAAATTGTATACGCATACAAATCAACTAGTCTTTTATTACAATTATAATAGCATAAAAGAAAGAAAAAGTTAAATGTCATTTAAAATCTTATGCAAAAAAGAGTGATATTTAACTATCATGAAATCTTAATAAATAATAAAAAAGTCTAATACTAAAAGAAATAGTTTTATAACCGTTGCGATTGAAATAATTTTCGTGCGGTTACCTCCGAATCGCCTCAAGCACTACTCACTGGTTCACCCTTCTATATAATTAAAACGCAAGCTGCTGTAATTAGAACTACAAAGAAGTCATTCCGAAAGAAAAGATAATATCACTTAAAGCAAGTAGCGTTCACAAATTACCTACACATAGAATTACATACGTCTATTATAAGAATATAACAACTTATATGCCCTATTATTTATTTCTATGGTAAAATATGTGTTAATTTAGGATAATTGTGATGTGTCGAGAATATTATAGTACACATAATTTATAGAAGGAGTTTTAATAATTCATTGAAATATATTATTTATGTTTTAAATGTAAAACTCATATAAGACTTCGTATGTATCTACCTATAAAACTCATATAAGACTACATAATTATGTGTGAGTTTCTAGTTTGGGTTATAAATCTGTTTTGAAGATAATTTAAATAGGTATACAAGACCGTGTAATTTTAGAAAAAATATGTGATTTACGTATCTTTTATTACATAAATAATGTCAAAACTTAATTGTAATGTTTACCTGATCTTCTCATTTTTACCATATTTTATACCAATAGGTACATGTAACAACAAAAAGTTTTTGTAATCACGAACCGCACGATCAATCTCCTTCGTGTCTTCTCCATCGTACGTGATAATGGCAAAGTCATCCATGCTGTTTTTGCACCATTGAAAGCCATTAATTCAAATGAATGAATGAATAAATTGTATTCAGTTGTATCATAATAGTCTAGCAATATCCTTCTGATACATAGAGGTCACTTTTCGTCTTAAGGAGGTCGATTGATTGAAGCTTAATACGCCACACTGATAAAAGGGCTTGCTGGAGATACATATTACAGTATTACTATATTTAAAAAAGATTACCAAGGCATGCTAGTCACCTAAAGATGTATCACCTATAATGCCGCGCACTGAATTTTGAAACAAATTAAAATTATTTGTATTTGATAGTGTTTTATTAACTCAATCTTTAAAGTTAAAAATATTTTATGACTAATTCGAGTCGATTTTTTAACTGTAATTGTATGGTGGACACTTATTAAGAAACATAATAATAATAACTGTCAGAAGACAAGACTTGATAGATTATTTCTCGGTGGTATCAAATAGCTCGGGATGGTCTCGTACTTACCACGATATAAATGTGCTTCATTAATCAGCCTAATTAGATTATTACCGGGATACAGTTACTGTCCGTTCACTAGCTCAGATTTTTAAAAAGTTTTTGAGGTCTGTAATCTAATATCTTTATTATTCGTAATTGACTTTTTGCTTTATTATAGACAGTAAAAAGGTATAAAAATTACGTAGTCATTTGATTTATCGATAAATTATTTCGCCAGTCTTAATCGGTTTATCAACAAAACAATCCTTAAGCATTTATCTATAACGATATTATAAAATGGAAAGATTTGTTTGTTTGTATTTTATAAACTCTAAAAACAATAAAGATATTAATAACTCTTATACCTAGATTAGATTATCTGCTAGATAGCTACACTATCTTCAAATAACACTTACTATATATCACACTACGACCAATAGCATCAAAAATGTAACCATAAATGTGATTACACGAATGAAACCGCGTAAAACGCTTATTCATTTTATATACAGATAAAATAATATAATTTTAAATGAATAGCATTAAAGTAGTAAAGTGCGTAACTCGTAATTGGCTACTTAAAGCGATTTTTCCGCGTTCCTAAGTCCACTGTCCTGTATCAGCTTAATTGAACCGCCATGATTTATTATCGTTAATTTTATGATAATGAGCCTATGAATAATTTGCGGCTATTCTGCAAGCCTTTGATATACGGAGCCAGACTTTATCCTAGTCTGAACTAGTAGTCTAGTTATTTCTAATTATAATTATATTTACGGAAGTAATTAAATTGTCGGCACGATTTTCCTTATAATATTTTGATAGATTTCTGGTTTACTTTTATATGATATATATTGCATAAGTTTTCGATCGATATGTGTCTTTTAAACCTCATCCTTTTTTTGACGTTGGTTAAAAATGGGTTATGCATTTTAAAAATGACATGTAGATAAGGCAACATAATGAAGAGCTAATTTATCAAACAGTAGCCTAAACAGGATGTAGTAATGTAAACACATATTAATAATGCTGAATCTGTATTATTTATATATTAGCAAATCACAAGGAACAATAAAACAGCTATTTGTTTGGCAATGTACCTACTGGCTATTTTTTAAGCAATTTTGTTATAAGTTGTCAGTACCTATACCTATCGTACTGCCAAAGTCTTATGTAGTATATTATATTAGACTATCATTATTCATGCCATGATAACCGTTCTGGTGTAGTGGTGCGAGTAGTAGCCGTAACGCAGGCGGTCTCGGGTTCGATTCCCGTTCGGGGCAGATATTTGTATTTGTACAAATATTTGTTTCTGGTCTGAGTGTATGTCTTGTGGGTATCCCCACCGTGACTTGGAGAGCACATGAAGCCGTCAGTCCTGATTGGTTTTATGGACGTTACTCGTAGAAATTATACGTCAAGAAGCATTGGACCTGCGTGATAGATTATTTACTATAACTCCTATTCTAAGCAGAAGAAGCCTTTGCTCAGCTGTGGAATGTTTACATACTGATTTAGTTCAGCTAACCATTATTAAATAATTGGCCAACAAGTTGGAGTTTGGACTGGCGCACAAACGGTCCGTAACATCTCTTTCATATCTTTTAAAATCGAGCTCAAAACGCCGAGAAAACACCTTTTTCTTTGGAAGACCTTTAAATTTTTTCATCATCATCATCATCATATCAGCTATTGGTTGTCAACTTCTGATCATAGGTCTCCCCCATCGACCTCCAGAGCGATTGGTTCAAAGCAGCTTTCATCCAACGGCTTCCGGCGACTTTCATCAAATTTTAATTTACTTTAATAATAGAAATAAATGTTAGGCAGCGTTAGCATTCGTCACATAATTATCGTACAAATCACATAATGTAGCACTTGGTACGATCGAACAAAGAGGTGTCGAAATTATACGATAACCCAACGTGCACAACGTAATTGTGGGGTAATTTTTTTTCAGTTCAAATGTCATCGAAATTGAAATTGTGACTACTGAATTGTCCCCTCGTATGTAGTTTCTGAGATTTTAAACATCAACTTTAGCTATTTAGATAAGATTTAGTGGACATGAACAGGCGATGACGGTTTTTTTTTTCTTTTTCTTTCTTTTTTTTTTCGTCTCCACTTTCGAGGCAGGATATATATATTCTTACCGTCGTAAAGTATCTGTGTCAAAAAAAATTATTTGTACGATACATTGGAACGAAAAACGATAATTTTACGGCCGAAAACACACAACTGTCCGCAAATAATGCTAACACTGATGTTAGGTGAATATTATGTACTACGTACTATACTTATAAATATAATTACGTGTGGAAAGCGGAGTCTAAGTTATCGTTTTATGTTATTTGCATCTATTGTGAATAGAACAGTTATATTTAGAAAGGAGCAAACATATATATTAAGTAGAAGAGAGCTGTGTTTGTGTTGCATTAATGTTGAACATTCTTTAATAATGAAGGGATAACTTAAATGATCAGAAGAAAGAAAGAGGCTTCTCAAATTATTAATTCTACGCAGACAAAGTCGCGGATATCAAATAGGTTGTTATTAATATATTTTTAATGTTTCCTTTTTTTCCGTTTTCCTTAGTACTTGCTGTCGTTAAGATTTAATGAAGGTTGTCGTGTACGTGTTGAGTTTTAATAAATAAAGATTTTAAATTAAAAACGATTATTTTACAGGTCTGTCCAAAAAAGGAGAGTTATGTTTTCAGACACGTATATCAATAAGAAATTAATAAGTCACTTTGATCAATTCTTGCAAAAAATATACTTAGTCTCTCCGAATTTTTCTTTACATGATTGCTTGGTACATCTTATCGAATTTCATTTGATACTTTTATATTATTGAATATGTATGAAAATACTTTTCATGGATTACCGACAAATTCTAGTTTAGTTTTTTGGTATTTTGTAAGACGCGAGCTTTGTGAAGTCTAAATTGATTATAATTTGAAGACACGCCAAAAACATAATAAATAAAACATTCACTGGAATGCCTTAACTATATTAATATTTAAAATGTAGGTAGAGCTTAATATTCTACAAAAGAAATAACTTATAAGCATTTATAATAATGTATTTGCTTAAGCAGGTATCTATTGATATTATTAATAAAATATACAATGATACGACAACACGCCGTTACTCTAGAATAATTGTATTAAAATTCTCACATCGTTCAGAATGAAAACGACTTAAGCTTACGACGTTCTGTACGATTGTCGCCCTTATTGTTCTTGTGTTAAGATTCATATTTATGATGTGTTGTATATAACCACGTACAGAACCTCAGGCCCGTGTATCAGAACAGGAGCGGATTGTAATAAGTTGCCGGTAATTTATGTTACACGCAATTAAAGTAAGATTGTGCCGGCCTCCGAGTCACTTCGTAGGCTAGGAGCGCATTGTTACTGTCAGAAAATTGCTATTAAATTATATTATTTATACATTATTTATATTTACGTAACGGTTAGTATGAAATACGTTAATAAGTATCCTTTAACACGAATTCGTTTTTAAAATATAGATAAATTTTAATATACACTTTCATGCTTAACATCTGTCTTTTAATTGCTACTACAATATTTTATTTTACTTGTATGAAAGATCGGTATATAATAATAATTAATGCATTTAAAAGACATAGCAATTTTCCTCGCAAACGCTTTCATGGTTATAAAGAGATAAAACCAACAAGTAATACAGTAACGATAAGAAATGAGGTACCGCTAAAAGCACCTATTATGTATTTTGTCTTAATTTATCTACCGGTCCAACAGTGCAGCTTGAACTAAATACGTTCTAGAAAGCCTACGTCAATGTAATATCATCGCTCGTGCTTTGTTAATAAAATACATAATCAAATATCATAATTTCTACCCACGCTCCGTTACTATAATCGCCGATACGAGGTTTCCTGTCACTAAATGAGATTAAATATATCCACGGTACATTTTGCAATAACATAAGAACATTTAATGAAGTAGTCCAGCGAGTGACGTCACAATTCGCTACGGGCTTCGGGAAGTGATTATAAAATAAAAGTCGATAATTTCTTATCGAAATTTTAATTATGCACCCAATGAGCGATATTAAAGTCATGCGATCGTTTCTCTCAGGAAACTAGTGTTGTGTTGTAAGCCTTCACTTGAATCGACTCTACATAAATTAGCGCTCAAATAAGTATTTTATTACAAAATAATTTTAAAGGGCAATCGCTGAAATCTGAGAACGAGAACGGTTGTGATTTATATTATGTGTTTTTATATCCTATCCTGTGTTGCCCTTATCTTACTTCGTATCTTAACCTACTAATATTAAATGTCGAAAGATTGTAAGGATGGTTAAACGTCTGTTAAAATCAACTCTTTCGCGTAAAAAGTACTAAATCGATTGATAACATACGACTTATACGTAAATAGTTAGAGCTCGAGAATAACTCATAGGCCATTTTATTATATCCCGATATTCCTATGATCGGGATTGACGCGGGTGTATCATATTTTATTTATGTATATTTACAACGAAAAATATTTATTACAATAAAATAATACAAATTAACTGTTGAGTCACAAAAAAATCAGAATTGACGATTAAATTGTTTTGTCGTAGGTACTACGATATTACGATATAATAATATGACTAAAAATATTAATAAATAAGTTATTTTTATTAATAAGTATATAATAATATGTAAGAAAAACATTTCAATAAATTAATAAGAATTAAGACTTGTTCGCCTTTAATCAAACTGCATTGCTTGGTAAAAGGCTCACGAATAAAAAGTCAATCTGTCATTTCCGTATCCGTTTATAACCGAACAACACAATTTTAAGGCAAAATTTAGATGTGGATACATTTCCTTGTATATTATGACGTAATAAGATGTTATAATTGTTCTACATATATAAAACATGCTGTCTCGTCAGATTATTTAATATATTATAAGTTATTGCCCCTTTCCTGTAAGTCGCAGTGCAATGTCTTATGAACTATCAGGTATATTGATATACAGACAATTCAAAGCAAATGAAATTTTGTAATTTGAAAAGAAAAGCTAAGATTGTCGCAAATTGTGTTTACTTTTATTCTGTTACCTAATAATATTTAAGATCTTTTGGATTTGTTTTGGTAAAGACAGATAGGTGAGATTCAAAAGTAGGATCAAACGTCACGCTGACTATTCAAACCAGTCAAACAGTCAGCAATTTGAGGCCTGGTCGGTCGTGATAGGTATATATCGATCTAATTTGAAAAGCAACCTTTTTGTTACTTCCTAAAAACAAAATTCAAATGAAGATTTTAATATTATAAACCATAAACCATTCTTATAATATTTTTTAGTTTATCACTTTAGTTTTACAAGCTTAATTTTTTTACTAATGTTTAAGCTATTTTGATACCTTAAAACAAGCTCAAAGCCTTGTCCGTTCCTAAATTCATTCACGCTGTTATATAGTATTAGATAGTCTTAGGTATTACAACATTAAGTTTGCATTTGTCCGATCTCAGATTCTAATCAATATGCAAAGAGATTGCGTGCGCCAGCGCCGGTCGTTCCCGCTTTTTATTTAATTAACTGCGTTACTTTCGTTTTTTAATCTGTTAATGTTATGGAGCTCGAAAGATTTGTGGGTGCTTATGAACTTTCTGGAAACAAAATATGTGAATAAAATATATTAACGATGAGCTTTTTGTTAAATTATTTTATTAATAATTAAAAATTAAAAACGTATAAATATTTTTAATAAGCTGTTGTACAATAGCTAACTACTAATCCCAATGTTTATATCATCAAATTACAATTAATTACTTTGTTTGTTCGTCTCACTAAATTGTTTGAAACTTATGTATTTCGCGAACAATTATTTTCATTACGAGTTACTTTATTAAATATATATAATTTTCGCTTAATTAACAAAACTAAACTCGATTGTATGCGTAAACCAGTTTTTGTTAATTAAAATATAATTTATATCTTTGCTTGATCAACGCACTTGTATACATAATTTATTGACTTAATACATTCTTTACTTTAATTATACGCAGTTGTATTTAACGAAACATGTAGGTACGTATTTTTTTAATATCTTTAAAAGATTGATTTCATAATGAGCTTTTTCTTATAAATATCAAATATGAAAAATGAAAGTAGTCGTGACTTTATCCTGATTTCAAATATCATCATCAAGGACATCATTACAAAATATAAGAATAAAAAAATGTAACAATAAATTGTTATAGTATATTGATTATTAAATCATCAATCATTATAATCGTGTAAAGACGAATTATCCTTATAACTATATAATCGTGAAAAGACGGGTTTTAATTTTTTTTTATTAATTTTTTTTTTGCGAAAAGTACAAAATATTTTTTTTATTAACTTTTATGTAACCAACACAACGCATATCTTAAATTAGATTGAATACTTTTTTGTAAATGAATATTGCATATACATAGCTAGACTAGGGTTGCCAATATTTCTTCTGTGACAAATTTTTAAAAAGTATTATGGGAGGAACGTAGAAGAATTAAATAGTAAAACATATAATTATATGTATGCTACTTAGTAACTTTTTTTTAAAACTTCTTTTTTTTCTAATTTGATGCGAATCATCAGAAATGTAATTTTTTTTTCATAAATTTAAAAATCAAAATAATTCCAGCATTTTTGTATCTTATATCTTCAATAGTATAAAGGACGTACCTATGCATATGCGATTAACAAGTTTAATTTTATCTTACCTACTGTTCTCTTATATTATCTTACCTATCTTTTGGTCTAAATGTATAGAAATACTTAAAAAATATAACATGATTTTTTGAAATCACAAAGCTTTTACAATAAAACTTTATTGTTATTTGCGTCTACTATGATTCTATAGCAATATTTTTAAAGATGAAAACGACAATAATTTAATCACTGAGTGTGGGTGAGTGTTTTTTTTTCAAATTTTCTTTAGAAACAATACTTACGGCAACAAAAAAATATCAGAATTAGTTTCCAGTTTGCCAAAATATCGCGTTATACATACACGAAATGAAAATCACGTCCTTATTTGAAATCTGTTATAAATCACGTTAATAACAATTATCTCTAGCATTTCTCCTGTGTGTGTTAATACACACAAAAACCTATACTTACACTATACCAAAGTATTACAGTCGGATAAAAGTAAACCTACATTTTTCCCAGAGGTTTAATAAGGTAGGTAAACAGGAATAAACGGACTGCAGCCAATCAAGGAGCTGCCGATTCCTCACCAATTATACCTTTTTTCCCTTCTACACTTATGAATGCAATTTCGTAAATTAATTTCGTAAAGCGTTCATCTTTCTTTGATACGTTTAATGGAGAGTTGGAATCATTATAGAGATTGAAAAAGGATAATAAATTTATAGCATTTGTTACAGTAAAGTATATTTATAAGCATATTTCCCATAGATCGAAATCTACATCATTAATACTAAATATAAACTATTATAAACGTGTTTTGAATTTTATCAAATACAAAAAAGAAATCACAAATTTAACACAAATAAAAAAATAATTAAATTTAATTCGATTCGTTCAATTGGTTCAAACATTTAATAACAATAATCTTATTTCTTGTTAATTATTAAATATAAAACGTCTCTGAATAAAAACAATAAAATATTATATGGATTTTGGAAAAAAGAAATGGTGTAGTTTAAGAATCCACTTCTTATAAATACGCCAGAAAAAATAAGGGTTAACAGATTCAAAAGTTTAATAGTATAGCTTCTCATTCGCATTAACTTACTTATTAAGTGCCTCCAGGGCTTGGTAGCCATATAATATATCAATGCTTTACGGTCTGCCCCGCCCAACGCTCGTTCGAGTGCAAACGTAATGCGTTGCCTTCGTCGTCAAACAAATGAGCGCACTGATTAAAACCATGCACTTATGTTTGTTTCTTTTCGGTTTAACAGCCTCTCGTTTATGATATCCTGGTAATTTTGTTCTGTTATCGAGAATTGATCGTGCATTTTTTTTTATTTTAGGGTCCCTTTGTTCCATAGTAATAATGTGCCTTTATCACACAATCACTAACTAATATTTCAAAAAATCTTAAGCTTAAATTTGTATATATTATAAAATTTTCAACGTTCTAATAATACACATTCATATGTAAATTTATTATTAATGCAATATTTTGTTCGTAATATTTTAGGTACTATGCAGATGTAGGAACAAAAGTTGCTTACTCTACAGTCGCAGTAATTTTTATATCCGTATGAATAACGCCATAAACCGGTTATCGCCGGTCGCTAGTTGTCGAAACTAAATATTAATCAGTTCAGCGCCTCATGGTAATGGTATAACTATTAAATAGAACAATATCAATAAATGGTTATTTTGTTTTGTTCAAAGCATATCTATCCTGTGATATTTTTAATAGTTTATTGCTTTGAGCGCATCAGGATCTACGTACACTTATTTTGTCGTTTCTCAAAATTAAGCTTCAATGTATTTAAAGCGCTGTGAAATAGCGTGAGTTGGATATAATAACTAACTATATGAATTTATAGACTACATATGTCCTCACAAAATATTAACAAGTCTGACATACAAGTTATCTACAGCGTAAACTAGAAGATGTAAGAAAGTATCTAAAAGTATCGATCACTTATAAAAGAAATCACTTCAGAACTGAACTATTCACTTTACACCAGTGATATTTCGGCTAAGATACAATCCATTTTTTTCTATCCTCCGTGCAACGTCGGCTCTGAACCTTACTACAAGCAAAAGTTAAACTTTGTGATGGTTCGCAAAGCGCGACTTGTAACACATACAAACTCATTTGAATGTACCTTTTATTACCAAGGATTTTAATGTTTTGTTTCGATTTTTTTTTTATATATTTTTACTTTGTTTTATTGTTTGATTGGTAGGTATCTACTCAAAATTAGTTATATTAGCCTAGAAGCTAAGTTTTTAGGATTTTAAGCGTAATTACGTATGTGGTTTTTATGTATTTGAATATGTATGTATACGATCTATGCGTATATGATCTTATATTTTACTATAAAGATTAATATTAAATTTGTACAACTATGCCGACACAAGACCATTTCCTCTGCCCCTAGGTTGCCTGGAAGACAACGCTTTTCAGCGATAAGGCCGCCCTTTGTATAATACCTTGTTATGTTAATTTTTTTCCTATGTAATATTTCAGTTTTGGTCTAGAATAAAATATATTATTATTATTATTTAGTATTTTAGCAGACATACAACACATAATAATTATTATTGTCATGAAAATTGATTCAATGTACAGAACTGGTCTCGGTACGATTTTATTACATGTTAGATAATGACTTTACACAAATCATTTCTAATCTTTCCACTATTCTATTTTATAAATGTGTTTCGTAATTTGAACATACATTAATTTTCCGTTTGTTTAATTTCAGGTAAGTCTCGAGATCGACGTAATCAGCGTAAGTCAAATTACAAATGAATAATTCATTCATTAAATTATAACTAGTTTTGAACAGGGAATTTGTAATACAAATAAACTATCAACGAAAGTTATATCACAAATATATATTTATAGGCTTAGTGTAGACAGGGTACTGGAAAATAAATGTACATTTTTCATACGGAAGTATTGTTAACTATTTTAATAGGTTTCAATTGAATCGTAACCAACTTAAAATAATTAAATTTATTCTTATTGTATACTAACGGCCTACCCCGACTGCGCCCGGGGTACGTGTATGTACCTAAACCTTTCTCATGAATCACTCTTTCTATTGGTGAAAACCGAGTGAAAATCAGACAGACAGATAGATAAACGCGGCAGGGGACTTTTTTTATAATATGTAGTGACTTTATTCTTCAAAAGTAATTTAAAATATCATTGAATCTTAGTCTATTGCTTAAAAAGCATCATATATCACCATAGTTTATACTAACTCTCCATCAGAAACTAAAATGTTTATGGACAATTTCATCGTTAGCTGATAAATTTTATCACGCACATAAGTTACTAAGAGGAGAGTAAAGACTAAGAATAGTAGTATATAAAGTAGGTATTGCTTTTTTGCATATCTAAATTAAAATAAGAAAGCCGAAGAGGTTTTTTTTTTTTTTGTAAATGATCAATCGTTCTTGATTTAAAATCTATGTCTTAAGAAGCCTGTTTATAAGAAACATATATAGTCTTATAGGCTATAAAACATTACGTTTCAACTAACAGGGGGGGGGGAGTAGTAACAATAACGTCGACAGCGCTTTGTTCTCTATTAAGGCATAAAATCGGCAAAAATACGGCTTCTGTGTAAAAAATATGTATTTAAAATTTGCTTTTCTTTTTAAAAATGTGCAAAAAAGCACATTTTTTTAATTGGCTACATTTTGTACGATATATTTGTATCTCTTTCTAATTCTCTAATTCATGAAATTAGTTTGTGTCCGTACCAACTAAAATAATAAGTTAAGTCAACTAAATTGTGAGTAGTTATTTCGTTATTTCTAAGAAAAACTTAGTTTGAACAAATAATTCATATTATAAACTTTAAAAAAAATAGATAACATTAGCTCAACGATGTTATGTGTATACACTATACACACATAGTTATCGTGTGTTTGTTTTGTGTGGTCTTCGTTATAGTCTGCATCATTCCTTAATCGAGGCGAGTCGCATTTTGAAGGCAAATTATCAAGGCGCGCTGGGGTAAGGTGGATAATTAAAATCCGTTGATTAATATGTAAATGTAATAAGATTACTCTCTCCTGAATAATTTAAGGGGAAGCCGGGGTAAGTTATACATGGTGGCCTCTCATTACGGCATTGTATCGGCCGTTGTAATGTGTATGGGACTCGGTGTTAGATAAACGCTTTTCAGGATCACAAGTTTAGTATCTGGTTTGAATGCGGCCTCGTTTATAATATCTATTTTGAATTATTCATACTGCTATAATTAAATTATTAGATAACTTTACAGTTATACCTTTTATTAAAAAGTACCGAATTTCTATTAAGAATACAAATGAATAGATGCGTACGGAAATTACCTTTATATGGTTCAATAAAAATGACTTCTTTCATACTAGCAAAGGTTCAAAAACGAATGACGAATCGTGAAGGTTAAAAGTTATTGATAATATACATCTAAAAAAAAATGTCACACCTTTAAAATAGTTACTCATACCGATGCAGTTTAAGACAACAAAAACAAAACATTATCAACTTGTGTTATGCTCATAAAATAAGCCTTCAAGAGGAAAAGACTGATGTTATTTATCGTAGTGTGTATGCGGTACGACGTAAACCAAGGAATTTATATCATAACTGGAACGCTCACTTAAAAAAATTGTATATTCAAATATGCACTTTGAAATAACTAACACAAGGTTGACATTTGTTTTTAACATGTAAAGTGAAAAAATCGTTCCGAGCATTTCGTTGACTGCTGGTCCTTCGTACGAGTTGCCTTGTATCCATGGTAGAAAGAGATGCAATCCCTCTCTTAGGAACGTTTTTTGAGTGCACGTGCGCATTCCAGGTTCTATATAAATTCCTTAACGTAAACTTACACGTAACCTTAACGTAAACTTACACGCAGACTCTACACAAGTACAATGTGTGAATGAGGAGTACGTTCCAGCTTTAGTTAATGTACTTGTAGGTGTCAATATAAAGATCAAATGCTAAATAGTTTTTTTTTCGTCAAAGGTATTAAAAGAAGTGCATAAATGATCTAAAAGGGACATGCTTTTGTCGACTAGATAAATGTTTTACAATTTGGAAGTAAACATTTTATTTGCTACCAGATGTCCCGCGTGGTCTTTCTTACTTGATTTTACTGCTTAAGTATTGTTATAAATATTTACCGGATAAATTATAGCTATTTCATATTAAAATCAAAACATCACTGATTTTAATATTTCTCGAAAAACGGGAAGCTTCTGTGATTAGTGCGTTCAAGCTATTGAATAACTTTTTCAGATATATAATTTATAATATAGTCTCACAAATCTCGCAATCTAGGTGATTGCAAATTTTCTTTAAATTCTTGTAGTAAAAAAGTCTCATACATTCTAATATACAAATGTCAGTGTCCTTTAAAAGCAATTTTTGCAAATTTTCTTTAAATTCTTGTAGTAAAAAAGTCTCATACATTCTAATATACAAATGTCAGTGTTCTTTAAAAGCAATAATGTATTTCAGTTCATAACGAATCAAAATACGTAAACTAATACATGGGTGTCCGAAGTGTACATAAATCTTGTTACATAAAGGTTTACACAGCATGTGTTATGTTAGTCTCAAAATCTAGCTTAGAAGCTAAGCTACACGTTTTCTCATAATTCCTCCAAATTTCTACCGCCAAAACGGCCATGTTGTTTCCGCCATCTTTATTAAGAACGCATGGCCTCCCGCCTCCTGGCGTTGGTCAACAGCCAGCTAGGCGTTAAAGGCATCAGCTACGGCCACCCACCAACTATTAGACCTCTACGTTTCTATCGTTACTTTAAGCTGGGCTAACTTTCACGGGTCAGCTTATATCGGTTGACGGTGTTTGGCTCACTTGTCTAATGGCTTTGATTAAACTGCCAGTTTATTTGACGGTACGATGCGTGCGTGCGGCCACGTATGAATTTATGCTTAGACGACATCCTAGGATAGAATTATGATCGACAGTGAAAATTACGCGACGTTAACTGTTCAACCTGCGACCCTTACCTACTTGGTTTCATTTTATCTTTTTCCAAACCTCAAAACTTTCGTAGTCATAAAAAAAAGATATCTTCAACTCGTTCGTATAACAATAATTCTATTTTTTTAGGTCTAAAAATTCAGAGTTTCGTCAGATTTAAATAACGAGTGATAATAATAATGATTGTTAAAAACGCAAAGTTTTACATTTTTTCTTTTATTTCTTTGTAATTTAAAAACTTTTGTTCGTAAGATATTATCTTTTAATTTTAGTTCCTGAAACATAAATAATTTGAACTGATATTAAGCAGTAATAACAGAATTTCTTTTCTTTTATAATACTTTCACTATGTCTATTATAACAAACTTAAGAACATAGTCTTAGATGATCAACGCGATAAAACTCGAACACGACGCGTTATGAAAATATCAAGTAGTCACTGTATCTGTAATATTGATTGTCCAATGACGTATTAGTCGCATTATTCAACAGTGTCTCGCGTTTTTCTTATAGGTAATTTTTGATAGCTCACTTTTAGCAATAGATAAGCAATAATTTCGCAATTTAATATTTTGATTTCTGTAATTTCAAATATCGTCTTTAAAAATTGTTATTAAATATGTATCAAAATACATAAAATACAAGACTTATGTTCTGTATTAAATAAACGTATATAACAAAACCTCTTTGGTGTTGTATTAAAAGCTTTTAATAAATTAAATAAATTAAAATTGTTACTTAAAATTGCTGCGAAGGCGTTTAATTACGGTGACGATGGACATAATATCAGCCAACATTGATGTCGTTCCCGACCTGTCAAAACTTCAAACTTTTGACGCAAATATTAACTGGTGGCTTGTTCGCACTAGGCTAGTAAAATAACTCGACTTAATAATCGAGTAGCGAGTAATTTAGTTAGTACAAATTAAAAATAAGGGTAATTTAACTGCGGTGATCCATATAGTTCTTTTTTCCGGTGAGTAGCTACCCCACCACACGTCACTGCTCACTGGGTCACTGGTCAAACAAGTCCGAACATATTGTTTTAGTCGAGTTCAATAGCTGCCCAAAAAATGTATCTTGTAAAATGGCATTTATATGTAGTAAACAAATATACTCAATCTAGATGCCGACTATTTTGGTCTAACAATAAGCCGCTTTTTACCCGACTGCGACAGAAGGAGGGTTATGTTTTTCGAGTGTATGTATGTATGTATGTATGTATGTATGTATGTATGTATGTATGTCCATTTCTTTGGCACGCCCTACAGCCCAAACGGCTGGACGGTTTTTGACATATGAGGTGTCGTTGGATTTGTCTAAATTGTAGTAGTGACATAGGCTATATAAATTTTCAAAATGGCGCCCGCAAATGGCGGAATGAGGGGGGGGAGTTGAATTTTTTTTTCTTACTGTAGCAATATGGGTATCAAATGAAAGCTAGTAAATTGTTTTATTCTTTTTAGTTTATAATAAGAGTATTTTACGCAGTCGGGTTTTTTGATTTTTGTTTAATTAAGCATACTTGTTAAATGATCAAATTACGATCCTGTGTAAACAACCCAAAGAAACTACTTTTTTTTAAATCACTACAACAGATTATTTTACAGTATCATAAGATACGCGTATATGTATATATATCATAAAATACGTTTATAAAAACGCGATACTTTTTTTTTGGTACATTTAGGAAACCCTGGTATACACTACACTTCTATTCGTATTATCGCATACAGACGATGTTTCATTTAAAATAACGAAATTCACTGTTTCACATTCAGAGCTTTTGGGTTTCAAGTTATATCATAATAAGTTTTAAACATATCGTAATATTCGAAAAGATAAATCATTCTCAATTGCGTCTAGAAGTATTTTTGCAATAGTTAAAGCCGATATATTTGTGTTAAGAATAGGCACCTATTCCTAGAACAGGGCGTGTTAAAGCTTTATCTTACACGAGAATAAACCTTGTATTCTCGGTAATAATATTACCTTTCTCAAACAATAGGTTTCCGAGTCTTGCTTCTGGCCTCTCAATAATTAGGATAGTGCATCTCCGAACCGAATGAGAATAAAGCCTACCCTTTGTACGGCTGTGGGTGAAGACTGTCCGTGTGTGTATGTGTGTGTGTGCTAGTTTATACATGCATCTTGATTCTGGTATTTATGTTCGCTCCTAGGGTTGCATCTTCTTTTATTTTTGAAACAAAAGTGTTAAAAATATTTTATTGCTGAATCATTACGAAAAGACTCCATATTTGTTATCGAGTCAATAGATAATCACATGTCATTTACTTTGTATAAAAACGTTTTATTTTTCTAGTTTAACACTATTTTTGTAATTTGTCGATACCTCCCTAAAAAGAAATATTAACCTTATAAATAAGAATATAACAATATTAAATTAGCCTGCATTTCAATGTATTTATTCTCTTTATAGAATATTTCCATACAAAAATATTGAAGACGAAATAAAATACGACCGGGAGATAGCTGTTAGCATTAAAAACAGCAACATAATTATAGTCAGTAGCATAAAGTTTAGTTAATTTTGCTGCATCGAATATATAAACAGGACAGGTGTTTTTAATGTAAACTACTAAGTGTCATCAGAGGTAGTTTGAATTGATAGGTGGCTTTGAAATTGTCATACATATATTTCTTATACTGTTTAGTTTATTTGTGTAAAACAGCCCTGCTCCTGTAACAGGCACGTCCTCCACATGCTACTGTCTGATACTAACGTCGTATATTTCCGTCAGTGCGTAAGCTGCCCCGTCTTATTATCTAGCTACAAGCCGGCTGAAACTCGACCGACTCCAATATAAAATCTACCCAATCCCAAACTTTGTCTCGAAGATTCGTCAAATTCTCGCCAAACGACGTTCAATATTCAGAAAGCCTTCGGAGACTTTAATTTTTCCAGTATTGAAATTGGCGTCCCGTTAATTAAAACCAAATCGAATTAATTACTGAGAGGAAATTATTCCGCCCTTTACTCGATTTAAAAATAGGTCAAGGTATTTTGGTCTAATTCGCATTTGGTTATATACGTTCGGAACGAGAAACACCGCATGCCATAAACTAATATTCGCTCGGACACTACTTGGAGTTATTGGACAATGTAAATGAACGCTATCTCCTATAATGCCTGCCTTATTTCCCCCCAGCCAGGCCAGTGCCCGAAGCGACCCCGCCCGGGGGGAGGCACCCTCACCCGACCGATGTCTCATCAGTAAGGATTGAACCCTTTAATGTATTCACCGTAACTTCGGGATGAGTCTTGTATTAGTGTTATAATGAGACGTGGCCCTTAGGAATTATGGCTATACTTATGGGCCTCTGGGGTCGGGATTACCTCCAACCTAGTTTCAATTTCTATATATGGAAGGTTTCATTAGATCGCGTTGTTGATATCATATTAAACGATACAAGATATGGATCTACACACACGCAATATTGTATATTCATAACAATACCGCTATTTATTAAATTTCAAACAAGTGTGCTCCATTGACGGAATTATAAAGGTATCATCAATACGGAGATTCTTTATTTATATTTTCCTTCGTTAAGATTCGTAATCAAATTTATTTTTCTCTTAAGTTAATAAATTTAAAAGGATGTTATTTGTTTGATTCCGCTTCGAAGTCGGTAACAGATCGATAATGCTACCAATTAGTAAGTACCAATTTTCCAATAAAACTTCAAACTGTTTTCCATTCCATTATCTCTCGCCACCCTTTATTGCCGGCAAAGTTAAGCTACGATTCCTCTTTCCACTCCGCTCAGAAATTATTACAATAATAATATTATTATATTAATAATTGTATTGATAAGGAGACTCTCGTAATAAGGGTAAACCGTTCCCTTTCTGCCAGCCATCCTCAATAGGAGAATTTATGTAACTAATGAAATAAGCGAAGTGCCGCTCCCCGCAGCCCGCCCCAACCCTCTCCCACCCACCCTTCATTATCGGAAAGTTTGAAATATAATTTGAAATTATGCTCAATGTTATATTGAAGATAAGAGAAACACAAATTCCTTTAATTGGACTTGTTAAAGTGACTCAAATTAAGTTAACACCGACTTGATGGTATTACTTTTGAAGTTCAGAATTATGACGGACTGTCCGACGGTTCTGCGGAATTCATGGGGTGATTAGCGGCTGAAAGAACAGTTATCGGTTCCTCGGCCGCCTATCTTATTTAACGGCCGACTTTTATGGAAACCTATAGCATTGTTTTATAAGGTTCTGGTGAAGTTCATCTCGACATTTTTTATTATGAATTACTAATACATTCAAAGTAGACGACAACTAATATCCACAACTTTACAGTCAATGTTTAAAGATATATATGTTCTTACTTATTAGGTAAACGTGTATATTTAAAACACGTACTTTTTTATTTAAAACAAAAGACAACAGTTTTAATTTAAGTTTCATTGATAAACTTTATTCCAATTTTAAGAGAGATGCTAAGTAAAAGTATGTCTGATATCCTTAAGGGTCATACGATAGGTCAACTATTGATTTTGTCAATGCGCCCAGCTCGGCTTGTATCTAGGGGTTCGCAACTTGAGACTATCACAATTAGGCGTCGGCCTCAATCTAATTATATTTCTGATTGGCCTGGTGTCGACGGATTGAAGCTTGTACGACGATGTATCGAATAATAAACACGATGAAATTATTCGAATCTACTTTATCATAATAAAAAAATAAAATAAAATCTCCATATATTAAACAATGGCGTACTAATAAATTCTAACTTACACGTTGTATATCAATTTAACAGTACCGTTAAAATCTCTACAGACAAATTAAGCTAATGTGTTCGCGTAAAAACTTACAAAATTTAATCGTCTTAAAGCATCGAGAATCGATTGAAACGAATCACAATCATCGCGATTAGATACAGATCGGGATCTAATTATTCGAATTCGATTCGTAGCCAGCGCAGCACTACTCTGATTGTCGACAAGCGATTTCGGAAATTACTAAGGCGTCGACGTCGCCTCATTCCACCGTTCCTTGCGTTTCGGTTAGACGGTCAATCACTACGTTTACCCTATAAATTTTAACAGGACAATTTACATAGGAACATTTTGTTTATAAATCCTTTGTTAAATTGTTATGTTAACAGATCAATTCGTTTTGTAATGTTGTAATCGTTGTTTAAAAATAGGAGGAAGTGAACTTACCAGATATATTTTTTTATTTTGATTATGAAATTGTCACTTTAAAACGTTTTAATAAAAACTTATATAGGTACCTATATAAATCTTATATAATATATATTATTTTTTGGTTAAAAATTTTTATTTTTCTAAACTCTTCAATAATAATAAATGTATCTTTTCAAATCGTTATCGAATCATTGTTAATCTTATCCGATGAAATTAAAACCTGAAGTTATGTTGAACACAAACATTATATACAAATGTAGCGAAACATACTTAGGCAAAATGATTAATAAATATGGCAGCACCCGTCATCTTTAAAGTCGGTAAAACAATAACGCAGTCTAGCTTATATCGACCAAAAATCCTCGGCGCTCATTACCATAACAATTTAATTAATCAAGTCCCTCCGTTACAGGCACAATAACTTTCCACTATTGTCGCTTATAATCTCTATTTCTAAATTATCGCTAAGTTTCGTACATTTTAATATTATTGTTTTATATTTTATGGATGTTTCTGTTATAGAAGTCATCGTGTATGGTTTTGCCTTCCTTGTTGAAAGATTGCGTTGAGCTTCTAAAAACTCTTAAAATTTAAAAATCGTATCTATCTCTTATTTTTGTAACATTTTTACTTATACCTACTATAAAAAGTTTTAAATTTCGAATACAATTTTTTTTTTGCTGTAATTTAAAGAAATCTTAAGCACGTAGCCGATGATTTAAATTTCAAATAGTATAGAATTATAATAAAATATGATTTAGATAATTTATTAGGTATTCAAAACAGTTTTTTGAAGAAACGCTATTAGTTTTCTTATTGAAATTTTCAAAAGTTTAATCCAAGCGTTAAAATCTTCAGGAAGTAACAATTCACGAACATTTTACAACTAAAGCAAGAAAAAAAAACAAAAATGTACATGATCTCGGTTGAAAATTGCAATAATGGCGTGTGTAGATCAGATAATCGCAGGTTATCCGCACCGTTTCCTCGCCTCCTCCTTAAAGACCGCCCTGCCCCCTCAGTACATCATCTCATTTGAATTTCTAACTAGGAAACCTCCATGCAATTATTGGATTAATGTAAATTACGCAGTCTACAGCTCTACGGTGCACTATCAGGACGGGGTTTAATTAGAATCCGGTTAATTCTAATAATAGTGTTGGCGATGAACGAAATCTTCTTTTAACTTAACCGTAATGACGACGAGACGTAACGCGAACTTCCAAAGTACTCGGATACGCGAAACGCGTTACGTGTTTACAGTATTAAACGGTTCATAAGGTATTCATATAATAGTTCGATTATTATAGTTTTTATCTAATCGGTTAACAATTCTAACAGTTTCGAAAGTAATATTTAACCTCGATGCTTAACAAAGTATGAAATGTTAACACATTAATATAACACGTTATGTTTATGAAATATCGGTTTCATAATCTCTTATAAGTACTGGCGCGACTGAATCATTTTCTCACAGTCTTAAATAAATTTATGTTTCAGTGTGAAAATGTTAATGTAACTAATCTTTTAACGACTACTTCAGACCTAAAAAAAAGGTGCTAAAATGAGCTTAGTTACAGCTTTTAATTTATGAGTTCTCTATCGATGATTCGATAAACCTGTCCGACAAAGACCGTGCAAGACAACCATTGCCATGCACATACACACAAGCACAGATATAAACTATTTATTATACATTACTTATACATATTTTACAGTAGTCACCTCATAGGTAGCTGCACTTAAAAAATTCAAGTACACCGCCAAAAGTCAACGTCCTAAAATCAGTAGTCCAGTGAAGGAGAGCCGCAAACCTAAACAAAGTTGAGGCGCGCCAAAACGACAAACAAAACACTGAAATATCCCGCCGTGACCTCGAAAACGTAGGTGAAAGGCCCCGGGATTCATGTAGGGGAACAAAAAATCTCTAACCCCCGCAAGGAGCGGGGGGAAGCCGCCCATGAATGAGCGAAGGAGGCGCGCGTCCTTGGAGCAAAAAAGTCACGTGACCCGCGCAACAGGTGGCACCGTAAGCGTGTCCTTGCTTGGATTAGAAAAAAAAAACGAGTTCGAATTTGGAACTTTGCCTCCGGGTTGTCGTCTCTTTTTTTTTTGTTGTTTTCGTTGTTCTATGTGGATAGCATGAATACGTTTTAAAATCAATGACATGCAAGACAAGTGTTATCGAGTTAATGCGCCATATCTCTTATTTAGGGATGTTTAATCTTGAACAAATATAATTTATTTTAATAGACCCTTATTTATTCACTAAAATAAAAGATAAGAATATCTATGTACAAACTATTTGAACAAAATTTTTTATTTAAAGAATATCTATGTACAAACTATATGAACAAAATATTTGAGTTTAAGTTATTATCTATAGGAATACAAAATAAAATACATTAATTAACTATACAAATAACAGGACACAAAAACGATAACAAAAAAGTGAAAACCATTATTATACACATTCGCAAAAAGTATTACAATACAAAACTAAGCCGCTACTTTTTATATCCAACAAGTTATAAAACAAGTAGAAGCTTGCTTCGTGAGCGTCCTTTATGAATGGGTCTCCCTCGGCCCCGCTTAACACAAATGTCACGACGCCCCGACGAGCCGGAAAACTCTCTTTTCTTCCTGAATTGTTGACACAACCCGCCGTACGAGAGTAAGCCTTAACACCGTAGCTTAGAGCTAAATCGTAACTGTAGCCGTTGAGAAAATTTAAGGAATTTTCTGCCTGTCTACTCTATTTCAACCTGAATCTTATTACATCTAGTTAAGGTCGCTATTCGCTCAAACACCACCGTTGTTAGCGGCACGAAATCTTCCAGTCTCCTGCGGCAAATTGTTTCCTCACGCGGCGTGTTTGTATTTTATTATACATTTTTATTTCTCGATAACATTAGCTTAACCGACTTTTCATTGCCTTCGGTAGGGTTGTCGCACATTGGCTTTATTAATACGTGTAAATTAGTTTAACGACATCTTTTTTCCTGCCATTTCGCACTTTTATGCCGCCGGTACTTTTGATAAATGCAAGTCATAATCTTAATTGTGTTTCCAACTGCATATATATATTTTTATAGGCTGATAGCGGCACTAATAGTTTCGTGTGTAGGCGAATGAGTAATTATTTGAATTTCGCAATGATTAAATGTATTTGTATAATCAATTGATCATTAACATTGCACGGATCCGGCGGAGATCAGTTTTAAATAAGACGTTTGACCTTTATATAATTAAAGCGGTAATTATTAAGTAAAATAAAAAATTAAACATGAATACGGAGTAAAAAATTATAAGTAACAAACGTTATAGTCGTCCAGTTTGTATAGTATCCTTATTAAATTTACAATACATAATAAATATTTAATTTAAAAATTTATTAATACATTTGTAAATATTCTAAGACTAATTTACTGTACAGGACTATACATAAATAAAAGAATTTATTTTAAGCTTAAAACTTTCCTTTATTATAAATTTTTATAACTCGAAATAAAAGATAAAGCGGTATCACAGCACTTAGCAGCCCTAAGAAAAGTTGGCGCGGTGTAGAAACGTCAAAATCGTGGCGAACAAATATGTGCTTACGGGCCGGTAGCGCCGTCTGAACCCGCGTTGATCCGACTCGGGGAACTGTCGTTTTTCTTTCCTCTTATACGCCTTTTTACAGGCCTTGTTTAGATATTTTGCTTTTTCTGTTTACTCTATGAGTTTTGTAGTTTTATTAATTATTTTTTTGTGATATATTTTTAATGTGATTATAATTGTCAACATTTCTTTGAATTTAGCGCGATCATGAATAGAAAATTGTACAACTTCATTCAATGAATACCTTGAACCTAAATAGAAAATAGCGATACTGAAGATTTACGATGAAAAATAAAAATAAATAAATTCTAAAACGTAGTTAAAGATATTAAAAAATACGAACGTTAAACTAAATTGAGTTTACATTTAGTGTATAATTTAGCCGTAGTTTAAACGAATTACATAGTTCGTATCGGCCTCTCAACCCTCCGACGGTATCCTTTACCCTCTTCGCACTTGTCTGATTTTTTTGTATTTTTTTTTTTTCATTACCGTTCGGTGCGAACGTTAGACGCCTGGAGCGCCACTTGGTTCCGCACACTTTACCCTTACTTGTCAGTGTATTTCTGTTTTTGTGATTTAAGAGTTTCGCGTGATTTCATCGCCCGTACTCAAACTTAAAAACTTCATAGTACAATAGGATACTCATCTGCATACTTTTTTGTGTTTTAGACGTCATAACAATGTAAAATAGTAGGCTTTATTTATGATTCTTATTTATTTTTTGTTTGAAGTTAGAGTTTGGGATGTTACACAATTTGTTTATTATCTTTTCTCAGTCAGTAAATTATTTTATCAGATAATCAAGGTAAAAATCAAAACACATATTTTTTTCTTAGTGTTTTAAATAAGGTAACAATTATATAAATACTTAGAATACAGTTCTTTTGTTAATTTGGTACTGTTAAATAAAAAATACTGTTAATAAAATAATTTAAAAGTAAAAAAATATTTATAAACACATTATCATATGGACAGACAATAAAAAATACTTTATCCTTACAAAGTACATCTTCTAACAGAGATACATTCGAAAAAAAACCATTTTATATCAACGATGCTTAACACCCTGTTATTATTAAGTATATTTATTACGTAAATTAAAATAAACTACTAAAACTCATAAAAAATACTCCAAATGAAGATGCACAAAATATCCCATCCCATGTTTAACAGCATCGTGTTAAAGCATTATAATGCCACATCCAAATTTAACACGCAGGTGCCAGACGACAAAGATCGGCATACGTGTGCTGTGGGGTACGAATTAGGAGCGGCCGCTATAACAACAGGGGGATAGGGGGGTATCGATTTTGGATGAGAAACTGGACTAGAGACATGCAAGGCTTAATATCAATTCGAGATAACCTTTACGTGTACACTACACACTGTTCCGCTTTGATGAGTATTTAAGTTATAATATTAGTTTTCATTGTACGTTTTCTGTGTTAACAGTTATTTTTCACTTTTCGTACAATAAAATAAGGATGGTAGTGAAATTCGACTTTCATACTGCTATAACCGTAATTAAATTTTCTACTATTTCATAATAATTTTATTATTAATAGTATATCAATCTTGACAAGATATTTATTAAAAAGATTTCTTTCCGACTTGTTTTTCTGTGGAATATGGATTCCAAACAGCTGATACACCTCCATATAAGTTATAACTATTTTAATTTATCCTTTTATGTTTGCTAAGTTCTAGTAAAGGCTTCAATAAAGTAAACTTTGATTTAATTTGAATAGCTATCAAATGTTTGTGTTAAGTTGTATTGTACGAGTAGTATTCTAATTTCCCAAGTTACGTTCTATTCTTTGGATTTTTAAATAAAAAATTCTTAAATTAAATTTATAAAAGACCCGCCCGACTTTGTCTTTTTATATGGTTACTGTTCCGATCCCATAAGACATATCGTGTTTATTATAGCATTTAATAAACAGTATTTTTTAAATTTTAATAATCTGCGCGGTACATTATAATTATACACACTATAATATACATATAGTATGTTATAAATTGCAAGAGTATCTTAAAATTTATATCATTTTTTAGAGTTTACATAAAAATTAATAGAAACAATTCCTGATTTTTAAAAATATTAGTAACACAACACAACACACTATCTCTTTGGAATATTACAAATTAAAAACTCTTATAAAAAATATTATAGTTATTTTGAAGTTAGTGTTGCTTAAGGCAAGCGTCCATAGTTCCTGATAACGATCGTTACTTATGATGTGGTGTAGCAGCCCGCAGTGGAACAGCGTGGTGGATTAAGCTCCAACCATTCTTCTATATGGAGAAGAGGCTTTCGCGCAGTAGTAGGTTGTCTACATGGCTGTTGATATAGTAGTAGTAGTAGCGATTTGCGATCTATAGATATATTTATTTAGTTGAATATATATTATTATCCTTAAGGATTGTCTATAAAATAATCTATTCGATGCGTGCGACGCGGAACTGTTAAACTATGGACGCTTACCTTTAAGTTTAATTTTATATTACTTGAAAGAATTAAACGTATCGCAAACATAAATATAATAGGTTTTATACAGTAACGTTATGTTCGTTTGTCGCGTGACGTGCCGACCGTTGTTTTAAAATGTCAAAATGTTGTGTAAAACATGCTCATTATAACAATTGTAGCTTTTTAAAAAAATATTAATATTACCATCGGATTATTTTATTTAATGACTTTCTAAAGATAAGATTAAAAGTAAAATAAATTATATATTAATATTATATAAAATTTGATATTATAATTACTTACTACTAGAACAATATAGTACTAAAATTATAAAGTTGAAGGTTTATGTAACTTCAAATATAATTTACAATGATAAGTAAACTACATTAATTATAATCGTGTATATTACAAACTTTTGTTTTGATTGTTTTGTTTTATACGGTGCATTCACCGATCATTATTTTTAAGGTTCCGTACAAAATATTTAAAAACGGAATTCTATTACCAATACTCCACTTTTCGTTCATTTGTCACAGAGTTGTATATTTGGAAAGTTATCAGTTATACGCTTGAAATTTTCATAGAATATGTATTATGATCATTATAAGAATAAAAATAAAACAAATTTAAACATTAAAAAGGATCTTCATACGATACACATATTATTTCCACATTGTTCCCTTAACAAATCGGTAGCGGTGCCCTACATGTGGGAGTCCAACTAGCACTTGGTCGATTTTCTTTAATATGGTCGGTGGCATAAATTTTTAAGTGTAATCTTTGAAAGTATTCACATAAGTATCAAATAAATAAATAAATTTATCTGTATAAATTCTATTTCTACATTAAGGAAAGCACTTTGTAAATAACTTAGTAGTTTTATTAAATGTTTTGAATAATAACTTTTATTGCGAGTAAACGGTAGGCGATGGGCAAGTGGATACATTTCAGATATTTCCCTAACCCTTTTTAATTACTATATTTTTAGTGCTTTAACATTGTTTTTATAAGAGTAATCAACGTTAAACGTTTATTTAAGCTTTCAAAAACAGATATTTTAAATTCGATTACGAAAAAAAAAATATTTTTTATTATAAAACAAAACAATAATAATGTATTTTACTTTTAAAAATCTTTAAATAACAATGGTATGGTATGTATAAGCATCCGATCGTCCGACCCGATCGAGAAATGTATCGAGATTCCGAAACCGTTGAACACGAAAAGGTATGACGATGATAAACACAACAACAAACTTTTAAATTTTTATATAATTTATATTAAATTTTTATAGTGTCTTTCTCTCGTATAAACTAAAAATTTTTAAGTTAGGTTCCAAACGGTACCTAACAAACGTATCCGAAAAAAAAAAGAAAACTTATTTACCATATATAACTGCGTTGTAGTGCAGCCAAATATTGGATTGACTGTATTTTTAATTTTCTAATTTTTTTTCATAAAAGAGTTAGAAGAATAGAACAATATCAATTGATTGAACTCTATATTATTGTTTTGTACAAACTAAATTCTAAACAATTAGTTTACCCTTTTTTCGTATTTAACAACGATCGAATAAGTTTTTTTAATAAAAAAATGTTTACGCAGTATTGCATAAATATAAAAAAAAAATTATAACTAAGCTTAAAACTAAAACACAATATATTTTTTTGTGCAAATAATAAAATAGTATTTGAATTCGAAATCGCAAATACGGCAAACATGAAAATCTATGTATGTATTACAAATTTTCTAAACGCGGAACAGAAAGTCATAGAATAACAAATATTTTTGTTAACTTCGCTTCGATAAATAACGAGATATATATCTATTATATAATTATCTAAACGTTCATTTTAATTTGCAACTAAACTGCATTACGCGGGTAAATAGAATCGACATTAAAATTGACTAGCGGCGATACAACAAGACGTCTTTCTTCTTAGTCGGGTAACATTTGAAACATCGACCTCAAAAACTTATTACAATCCGCCCTACCCTGCTCATTATCTCTGGCCATAGCACCGAATCGATACCAAAACACACGCAAACTATTTCACACACACAAGCGCAATCTAAACGAAAGTACGCTTACTCGTAACCGGCGCGTCAACTTAAAACTTAATTATAATTAATTAATTCCAATTGGTCTCTGTCTTTGTCACACTAGTACTGTCTTCGATATGTCCATCTCGCTCTAACATAGAGACGAGGGGTAGAAACGCGGTATTGTGTTTTCGAAGACCTTTTATCGCGGAGGCATTTCACGAAGTGGAGCATTCGTCGGTTCGATTCCTTTCGGAATTTATTAGCACTTAGATTTTAATTGGACTTCTATTGAGTTAGCTTTTTTCGAATATTCTAGAAACTTATAGTTAGGTGTAATCTACAACGATCCGTTAAAAATTTCGACAAATATACTCCCTCTAAAAAACTAAAATTACGTATAGAGCGAATGAAATTGTTGATATTTATACAACATTCTAATATAACTTTTAAAAAAATTAATAATAAATTATACATCTAACAATAAGTTATTGCAGACAAATCAAAACAAAATGGCTGTCGTCGAACGAAGTATAATTTAATTGTAATCATCACTACATCGAGCGTTGACGAGTATCAATGAGGATGCGACTAAGGGTCCTTTACACCCTCCTCCCACACCACCCAAGAAGGGGTTGTACCCCCTCATTACCATATTTCATTTACTCAACGAAATTATGCTAATTACTTATATTGCTTTGTGTAAAAAGGAAATTTATAAGGATTAAAGTTACTCCCTCACCGCCTTAAACCGGTTCGATCCGATTCATACTAGTTGCAGCAAGTTCGAGGATGAATTATTTAAGAGGTTCAAAAAAGTTCCGAAGGCACCCGTGTTTCGCGATTGCGATTATAATCGGACGCAATTAAAATTCAAATTGGGGGATTTTTAATTTTGTTATTGATGACCCTCTCCCGCGGTCCGTTTCAATTGAACTTTGTTAAAAACTTCCCGAGAAGTTTGCTGTGATTCTTGTTAATAATTCGCTTATTTATATTAAGGTTCACTCCACACAAAATAAATGACTGTGTCTCTACGAAGAAATTATTTTGTAAGATACTTTTGTCATTAATAAGCACTTTTTGATTAAGAAAAAATATCAATTTTTCAGTTATAAGTAATTCAAGCACTGACATTTAATTAAATAAATAAATAAAAACAAAAAAGGCGTGTCATTAAAATATCATTGCGTCAATGCAATGTGTTATTATAAACGTTGTCTTAATGATTCATACTTTAATATATATATATGGGGGTATATTACATAGTCGTGCGATATAAATTATATCGTTCGAATTGAATTATAGTAATGAAATACGGAGTTGCTTTGGGCACAGAGAGCCCCCGGCCGCTAGTTTCACAACTTATCCCGGCTAAGGCGACTCCTTATTTAAATGTAAATTAGGTTCATTTCACGAAATTAATGTCGTAGAGTTCCACCCCCCATGTAGTGCCAACATTATACGAGCCTTTTTCGGATATTCTCATTGAATCTGACATTTTATTAACGTTGATATTTTACGATCTTGCACATGCGGTCACATTAAAAAAAAATTGTTTAATATTTTATTTTTGTTAAGTTTATGATAATGTTAAGAATTACACTATATCCTGTCCGAACTATAATTATAAATACAATAAATAGCTCGTTATAGTTTTCAAGCTTAGATCAGGAATTCATTTGACAGTTATTTTAAATTATAAAAAAGAATATAGTCAAAGTTTTTAAGCTTTTTTAGGTCTTTGCACTCTAAAATCAGAAGTCATACGATTCGTAATCATAAAAAAGCTATACGCTAAATATGTTAAAAGATGTACAAATTTATTTTATGTAATTATGCACATGTTTACTATCACTGATAATACAGCACTTTTATTAAAATTACCTAAAAAGTATAAAAATAATTATAAATATTTCATTACATGTCCTCTAAGATGTAAAACTGTCGTCACCCCGTCCGGGCGAAGTAATGGCCGCTCTATGATTATATGGACAGACGAGTCATTACTCCTGTGTAAGTGTTGTTGCGAATTGCTAATGTTGTGCTTTTAGAATTTTACACATTAATTAATTGTTGCCTTAAGAATGTTTTCACATAGATCATTTTGGTATGTACCTCTACGTCTTCTGAGATCTATGGATTTAAGTTATTTAACTTAAGTTAAAGTTACGTTGATCTAAATCAGGGTTTATGTGAGTTAATTTTATAAGAAAATACATTTTGTCTGGCTTATGAAATATGCATTTAACAACTAAACCATAAATGTTTCGTCGTTTTATATCTATTTCTGACAGTCCAGCCCAGTATGGGATATACAATATCTCACTTTTGGGAAAGGAATAAACTCAAATTTGCACTGTCCTACTGTGGTCTGGCCTACATAAGAATTTAGACACAGACTATATTTTTAAGCAACAAAACTAAAAAAGAAAGAAATATAGGCTTCTTCAAAATTATAAATAAATAAATATGCTTAACATGGACAAACGATCGTCTGTTCCTAAGATATATACAGAACTCGAAAGGGTTTTGCAGATGGTCAACAAAGGGACAGAAGTTTTAAAGATAATAAAGCAACGAAAACTGCAATATCTGGGACATATATTGCGTGGCGATAAGTACATATTGCTCCAACTAATAATACAGGGGAAGATACAAGGAAGGAGACCCCCCTGAAAGAAGATGGACCTCTTGGCTTAAGAATCTCCGGACATGGTTCGGACTGAGTACTCGATCCTTATTCCGGGCAGCTGTGTGTAAGGTCCGAATAGCCAATATGATAGCCGATCTCCGGTAGGAGATGGCACCTCAAGAAGAAGGGTCAAATATAGCTCTTAACTAAAATTTGCATAGCCTATAAGAATGTCGACGACCGTTTTTGTTGAATGGTAACGAATGTCCCATTATCCCTGAAAGTCGCGGCTTCGATTCCTACTGAGAGTGTTTTGTTTTTATTATTTGTACAAATATTTGTTTCTGGTTTGGTTGTTTGTCCTTATGGGTCTCCGGTCTAGTCATTGTGCCTTGAGGAGCATGTAAAACTACGTAGCAGTGGAGTATTTTTATTCTATTTTATTTTAGTTCAATTCATTCGGGTATCATGGATTCAGTTCCAATTCTTCTCCTTTAAGGAGATGAGACCTTTGCCCAGCAGTGGGACTTTTACAGGATAATTCAGTTTTGTTCAGTTCTATTAAGGATGTCTTGATATAGATGTGTGCTGTATGTACGAATTACTGAATCAAGATTTCTAGTAAGTAATAAATATCCGCGAGAAGGACAGATGACTTGAAGAGAAGCGGAAGCCGTTAGATGGAGGCTGCTTCGAACCTGTCGCACTGGAGGTCGATGGAGGAGGCCTACGTTCAGCAGAATACATCCAATAGCTAGAAAGAAAGAAAGAAAGATGGTTTAGCTTTAAAGAAAAGGAATTCTCGTTGTCCTTTAGAAATGTATGGTATACCTTTAATTTTTAACACGTTGAATAAATCTCTGCATATACGTGATCAATAAATGTAATTTTAAATAATTATTATTGTTGTTAAAAAATACGTTTATGATTATTAATAAAGGTCGAAGTAAATAATCAATTGTTGTACAAGAACAATTTATTTATTAGTAATCAAGTTTAATTTAGATTACATGTTTAAATAAAGTACCTAATAGTAAGCAATTGGAATTTTCGTGGGTGATTCTTCTGGAGTATAAATATAACTTAATTATTCTTATCTCTATTTGTACGTTTTACGTAGTTAGTTACGTAGCAGTAGTACTAAACAAATCAAAATTAAAAAATATTTTTTATTCGAGTAGACTTCAAGAGCAATTTTTAATCGTCATTTTACAAATTAACTAATTAATTCAAGTTAATATGAAGCTCTAGCAAGAAACTCGCCATTTACTCTTAAAAATAAAAACCATCAATATAATAGTAAAAATTCAATCAATGTCCTGTATGAAATACAGTGCCACAAAATCCACAGATTTGTCGTTTAGATAATATTGTAAAGAGTAATACGCTTTGGATACTAAATACTTTGATATAAACTTAAATTGTATTAACGGGAAATTGTAAAATCGTTTGTGGGATTTTATTGTATACGCGTATAACTTGGACCATAAAGGAAACGTTTACTTTGCGAAGTCGGGTTTGTACTACGTTTGTTACTGTTTCTGTCAAAGCAATCAATATTTTTACGAATATAAATAATATTATTATAACTGTACTATGACGCAATTGTAAATATCTTATTAAAAACATCCCGAACTGTTATCTGTTTTGTATATATCATTATAAAAAGTTTGTTTGTTTGTTTGTTTGTTTTGATTATCGTTTGTTCTATCGGTCCGATCAAAAAAAAATATTTTTGTAATAGAATGTTTGTTTTACGAGAAATATCATAAAATGTAACACTACGAGTTATGGAAATGAAACCCTAACGATAAATGTCAGACTGTGTCAGATATCAAAACTCGACACTGTTGAAACAGCGGGATGTACCGCAGAACTTACGTAGTATATTTTGTATTGTTTTTAAGTGAGGTAATATTAAAAACATTGTCGGAAATTTACTTAATATTTAATATTAAACTGAACTGAACTGAATCAGCCTGTAAATAGCCCACTGCTGGGCAAAGACCTTTTCTCCATATATGATAAGGGTTTGACCTTAATTCACCACCCTACTCCACTGCGAGTTGGCAAATAATTTATCTAGCATGAATAACGCAAATATTTGCACAAATACAAATATCTACCCCGAGCAGGAATCGAAACCGCAACTGCCGCCGTTTAGGCGACTACTCGCACCACTACACCAGAACGTGTAATATTTATTGGTGTGTTATGTAATATTTAATATTAAATCTTACACAACACAATTGTATAGAGAATTTTCTTTATTATACATGTTTCATACAAATTATCGTTCTGATATTAGTAATACAGTTTTGTAAACAAGTTTTCAATATTAACACTTATTGAAACAATTAATGCATAACGTCATATTATATTTGAGGACGGTATGGCACAGTGGTCATAGCAACTGGTTGTTGATCTAACGATCACTGGTTCGATTCTCGATCATGACAACATGTTTAAACTGGCCATACGGATGCTTTTTGTGGTCTGGTCGTTTGTGTAGATACTGTTGTGATTCCGGCCTCCAATCACATGGTTTTATCTAACTGGTGACCGTTGATTATATGTGATGTATTTATTAGATATTTTAACATATTTCTAATATATGCAAATATAATAAAGTTGAAAGATTTACTTCATTGTTGAGAATACTAAACTCGGGTGTCAGCTAAGTTCAACATTGATGATCTAATTGCACATGATATTTCACGTAACTTTAAGAACTATTAGATTTCTTTGTGTTTGAATAGAAACTACTAAAAATACATAACAAAATTAAAAATACATGAATTCCGACAACACTGTGTGTACGTCGCTAACACTTTATTTCGTTTCTACGAAATGTCACATTACATTAAACATGAGTAATAATTACTTAAGCTATTAGTAAATGTCATAAATAACGTACAAATATTAGTTGTTCAACCGCAACAATATAAATTATAACGGCGCAATAACAACAAAAACAGAAAATATAATCGCAAAATTACGATCGCGATTAGTTTTAGACGCGAAACGAGGCAAAGGGTTGCCCCACAACGCACACATACACATTATAACACACACAGAGATATAGAACAAGGCAACTACTTAGCATTTTCAAATTAAATACACTAATCACTTGTATAAATGTGTATAGGCTCGATCGATAGTGTCTGTGTGCGGGTGGTGATTATAATGAAGGGTAGAAGGGCGAAATAAAGTGGCTCCATTCGAGCGCCCCTCGCTTGTTGATGTCTTTCACTTCATAGGTTGTTACCAATTCCTGAACTGATTTCAATAATAATATATTTAACGTATGTAAGGTTATATATTCTTGAAACAAACTCATTATAGATGCCTCTTCACAAAACACGCACGTAAAATAAATGTAAAAACATCATACATTTTACTTTACAATTTTATTTTATTAACATTACGATTTTCCGATTATATACCGTTTACACTGTAAAACTAATTCAACACATTTTTTAATCATTCAAGTTGTAAAATTGGACGCTAAATTTGATTAAAGATTAGATTTTATTTAAAAAGAAGTAGAATTTTTAAAATACACGCACTATACTTAAATTAGGTGTAGCCTTTGAAACATATTTTCGTTAAAAAAATTCATTCACAACATCGAATCGTCTACACAATCGAGAGGTTTTTATTTTCGCGCACTTTTTTTTTATCCCGCTGTGTACTTGAGCACAAATAATGTACAACGGGGATTCAAACAACTTCAAAACATTCGTACAGATAGCATTAAAAAAAACTCACGCGATATCACGCCGATCGATTAATTAGCGTATTACATACTGTGCCGATCCATCTGTCGTAATTAGCCCACGATCCCTCGGCAAAAAATAATGACGCACCCTAAAACACTTTCTACTTTTTTTTTTTCATTTTTAATCCAATTTGCCGAGGATTATGTTGGTAATTATATTTTTCCGATTGCCGCCCGTGGCTGTGGAAATTCGTTCGCTTGATTGCGAACCGAATTTCTGAAAATCCATGTTGATTAGGCTTTTTAATTTTGATTGTGTGCGTGCTAGTGTCGTGTGTGCGGCCCTTTGTTGTCGTTATCGCTATTTTTTATAATAATTATACCAAATCAAGTAAGAACGTATTAAGGTTTCAAAGAGTTGATGCTTCATAATTACAAGTGCGTTGTTGGAGGTATTTATAACAATGTATCAATTGAAAAAAAAATAGAGCTAGAAATAGAAGAAAAGAAAGGAACTACGAACCCATTGTTTTCAGGGATATATTTACGTAAATGTCTAGTTTCATAAAAAACGTCCAAATTTTAATATTATGTCGACCGGTGCTGTGTATCAGAAGCTGAACTTTCTGTACAATTACGAGTAAGTTTGAAGCGTCCCTAAATATTTACTTGTCAAAAACTGCTTTTGTTAGTGTTGTTCCGGTCTGTAGGATAGGCGTGCCAGTAAGCGGGCACAACGATTCCTCACGGTTGGCAGCGCATTGGCACCGCTACTGATTGAATGTCTCTTGTATGCCAAAGTACCTGAGTTTTTATTATATACAACTTAACCCTCGCGGTTCTACCAGCGTTGAATTATGGTATTTTTTAAATTGGTTGTCATTTATGGTTACTGTTTTGCTTCTTTAAGACTTAACGTGATGAGTAAGTTATAGCGTAATGCTTGCCTCGATAAACTTAAAAAGAAAATATTACTGTACCGATTGCTCTTTAGATTAGCACGTACAAATATAATTTTCTATTTATTATCTTATTAAATTAGTATAGATAAGATAATAAGAAATTCTGCCCAGCGTAACGACGTACGAAAATTGCAACATTTGAGATTGTCCATTAAGCAAATTAATGCCATTTATATGATTTTATATGACTACCTTTAGTTTCTTTTGGTATTGCAACCGTCAACAATATTATAATAGATTTTTTTAGTTATTTTAAATACTTTACCGGTATCGGTAAATTTAAATCGGTATAACATACAAAATATTAATAAATAGTTATTGTGGTTCTCGAAAAATGATTGATTTCAAAATAACGGTCAAATAAAATAGCGAAAAGTGTCGTCAAATAAGCGTAATACAAGAACAATGGGGTGGCGTTGTCAATTTGTAATGACATGAATCGGCTAATCTTTAATTCTTTACAAAATCGCTAATAGCTTTTATGAACTTACTTTACTTTTAGATTTGGTTTTAATAGCGTTAATTTTCATCGATGATATTATTCTTCTATTATCACGTTACGTTTTGTTTATAATATTAATATAAATGTTATATCGATCTAGTGAAATGTTTCCGTAAACTTACTAATAAACTAATAATTAATAAATAATACACTATATAAATAAATATACTGATTTTATTATTAAAAACATATTTAGACATATTTAGACTTTATATTCACGAGACGAAAAAAGAAAAAAATATGTTTATTTAGAAATTTGCATTAAAATAAGAATAACCTCCTTTAAAGTCCTCCATAATCCTTCCTATGCCTAGCAGTGGGACGTTTACATGCTTTAACAATACAGATAATTAATTAGTAATAGTAGGTACAGCCATGATCAATCGAATTAAAAACTTTTGGATTAAAATGTAGTACGATATACTTAATTCAAATATCCCTAACGATGTGTAATATTGTACATATAATAAATAAACCATCGTAACTGAAATAAGCACAGCTGAGATAAAGCTATAAATAAGAAGGCCAAAAATATATTAAAAAATTAAACAAGTGTGAGTCGGACTCGCCCATGAAGGGTTCCGTAGCAGCAAGTAACATTATATAAAAGTTCTTGTAGTTCTTTGTAACTTTGATCGATGTTTTAATAATAATGTATTTTTTTGTGTGGCTGTGTGGCTGTGACATACGGACGGACAGACAGACAGACATGACGAATCCATAAGGGTTCCGTTTTTTGCCATTTGGCTACGGAACCCTAATTAAAATATCAATTTAAACAAGTCTGTAATATATATGTATGTGTAAAATCAAAACTTTTTTTCAAAAATTAAATAGTAAGAATGTAAGAACTCAAATCGAATATACCTTGTAACATACACGGCAATCGTAAGTAACAATAGTACAGCGTGTACGAGTGAACAGTGCGCCGATCTCGCCCGCATGCTTAGCACCATTAAGCGCCCCACTAATGAGAGCTCATGACTATACCAATGTTGTGGGATGATAGGGCGCTCGCAAACAACGCTTCTTTCTATTTACAGTACTTTTTATTAACAGTATTATCTTGTGCAGTTTACGTTTCAATTGTAGTTATACCATTTATAATGCTAAAATGATTTTTTAGTGTGAGTGCAGAATTGAAAAACATGTGTTTTATTTTTATATTATTTCGATAAACTATTTACTTACCCACTTTTTTCTGTTTTTCTATTAAAAATTGACCTTTTTAACGATATATTAGGATTTTATATGTGTATGTTGATATAGTTAAAAATTATAATTAAACAGTAATACCTACTATAAAAATTTAATACTTTAATATATATAAGTAATAACCAGTTCGAAATAACAACAAATAAAATATATAGTATAACTTTATAATAATTCGCATCCAGCTGAAAATTAATTAAAACAATAAATATTACTTGAAATGGGACTTCAATACTAGATTACCTTCGTAGTTTTACTTTCCTTTAGTATCGCTACTTGTCAGATTAATTTAAGTAATTTTTGCTGTTGTATGTCTTATAGTTCATTAACCCACGATCAAACACAAAAATATATGTTTAAATCAATCCAAGATTCTCAATTTAGATATTATATTCCGCATAAATTTATATTTTTTTAATTTATATATCGCGCAGTTAAAATAATATGACATAGCGTTTTATTGCAATTTTAGATCCATATGTTTAAGCGAATTCCGAAATAATATAGGTTAAATATTGTAAGCACAGATATTTGAATATTATTTCTATGATTGTAAGTAATATCGTAATTAGGAGCGAACGCATCTATAGGCAATGCAACAAGCATTAAGCGGCTAGCCGATGAGAGCTCACGACTACACATTAATGTTTATAAGGATAAGGATGCTTGTACGCGGTGGAACTGTTGTAGACACATTGTAGCGGTAAAATTTTCAAGCGCTTTTGACCTACTGACAGTAATTTACTGCTTCATTTTCAGTATTTAACAATAATATAAGATACTTTTGTCTTATATTCTTTTGTTATACAATAGAACAATAATAATTATTGATTCGTCATTATGGCATCACTATATACTATATACATCACTATAATACTACTGGATAAATTTCAATTAACTTTTATAACCTTAAAAAAATATTTTGATATCTTCATTTGATATAATGTTATTAAAGTTGTAAGAAACAACGATTTTATAAGCACTTCATTTTTTTTTATGTTTTTGTCGCTCCACAGAAAGTACATCATATAAACAATTGAGAAATATTTAACTACATATTTAATAGGGTGGATCGAAAAAAAATTTTTTTTTTTTTTACTTAGCCTGGGGGTAGAATTTGTAGCTTATAAAAAAAGAAAATTTTTCAACAAAAAAAAAATTTTTTTTCGCAACATTTGGAGGTAGCCCACTCGTTTTTTAATAAATTAATGGATCAAATGGACTTATTCTAGCGAAAAATTTTTTTTTTCCGTCAAAAATCGTGGAAAACATGAAAAAATAATTGAATATGATTTTTTTTCACTTACCTTTTACTTAAATACAGATAAAAGGGCTGCTTAATTCTTTATTTTTCGCTTAAGTTACAAAAATAATAGGAAAAAATTTTTTTTGACTTCTGATTTCCATTTGGCTTTCAAAAAGACATTCCACAGATTCTAAAACATCGTTAAAATATTTTATTATTTTTTCGCTAGAATAAGTCCATTTGATCCATTAATTTATTAAAAAACGAGTGGGCTACCTCCAAATGTTGCGAAAAAAATTTTTTTTTTTGTTGAAAAATTTTCTTTTTTTATAAGCTACAAATTCTACCCCCAGGCTAAGTAAAAAAAAAAAAAAATTTTTTTTCGATCCACCCTAATATTTAACAACTCTCAGCTGTCTCTTCTGCATGAGTTTCGGTGAACTAAAAGAATATTAACAAAAACAAATCTTAAAAGAAAATTATGTCCTTGAACTGAATCTGAACTTGATTGATATTTGTGCTTCTATTGTTTTTGCTAATTCAAACTATCTTAATATTAAATTACACTTTTGTGTTCATCAACAAAAATAAGTATAAAAATCTGCAGCAAATATATTATATTTTAAAAGCAATCGCAAGGTTAACCGAGCGTCCTTAGTTCACCGCAAGGGTTAATGTGTATTAATAATGTCAATAGTCGTTACACTACCGTTTTTACTTCTTGGTTATGAAGAATTTGCCGGCGTGTCTATGAATATCTTCTTATATCTGCTATTGTGTAATTACTTTACTGGATTATCCTTGAATTATAAATTATGTTATTACTAGACAAACCACACGGTTTTATTCGTGTTTACGATTAGTTTTTGTCTCTTAACAGTTGTTGCAAAAGTCTATAATATTCTTCAATTATATGCAACTCTTTATATCTTAAGTATAACATGGTCAAACAATCAATGTTTTGAATTTTTTATATTAGTAAATATAGAAAAATATATTGTAATACCTAATTTAATTTAAAAATGATAGAATTTATTGCAGTCTTTTGGAATAAAAATAACATAACATACATATTTTACAAACCTTACAACTTATGCGAGTAGGTATATATATAAGTTTAACACACTTATATAGAAATATGTATAGGTACAAATATAAATAAAATTAAACCATAATATCTTTCCGATGACATACAACTAAAACTAATTGCGATATTACTTCCTTTAATTTGTTAAATGACTATTTTTTACTAAATTATTTTACCTATCTCATCATGATTATTGTTGTAAATTTGAATTGTACTACAGAAAAATATTATTTTATTCAACCCCTTACATAAACTCAGACGCCTCGCTTCGAGGAAAACTAACTCACACAATTACTATAAACACGCATTTGTGTGAATGTGTGAGTGCACCCTAATTGCTTTTGTCATTAATAGACGCGAATACTTCTTAGCCGGTGTATTGTACAATTAGCAATAATGATGTATAATTAGGCTGTGGTAATGTGTGTAATGTATCGGTGTAGTTTGTCATTGTGCGAGTTTTGGTTATACAGCCTGTTTGAAAACGAAAAAAAAAAATTTCAAAATTTATATAAACTTTTTGTATTTTTTTTTTAAATTAATAAATACGTAATTAATTATTGCGTTTTTTTTTATGCACAAAAATTATGTTTAATGTTTAAACTTCCTACCTTTCCAGGAAGTAATTATTTATATTAAAAAACGATTATATTTTGCTTGACAAGTAAGCTTCAATTTAAAAATAATCATATATTAAATTAAATAAGTATGAAAATATTAATTTAATTAAAAACTTTATCTGTAAGTAATGCACTTACTTTCAATCTATACCACATTATACGATGCATGTAGTTAGTTATATCTGTAGTGTAACATATGCAACACGATAACATACGAGTAACATTGAATAACATTTTGTTGCAACTTGTTATTTTTCGTTATATATTACTAAACGCAACCCATTTTTTTAAATTTTTGTCATCATGGTCGCAAGACCTATGGAACATTTAACACAATTTTTTAGATTTTCTTTTAAATATAATTGAAATGTATCAAAACGCTACTATTTTACTAAATAAGTAATTAAAATCCGGAACACATAGGAATAAAAATAAGACATATAATTTGAAAAACAAAGCTTTATAACTATTGATCTAGGCTTTTTATAGATCAGTGTTTATACCTCGCACAGCGTTTTAAGTTTGGCACAATATTCTAAGCTATACCGGCAAAGCTACATACAAAAACAAGCTATTATTATAAGCGCAATGTTATATTAAAGGCGATGTTCGAGGACGCTCACAATGCGCTGCGCTCCCGCGAACAATACTTCTATGAAATATTCAGTGTCGCGTCGTGATCATAATCGAAGCGTAATTAGGCGATAATGCATGCGTTAGCCTAACTGACGGTGGATGCTTGCTTATTTATTCACGAAAGCAAGCTTTTAGACGAACATGCGATCTAACGTATAAATTTCATATACCGAAGTAACACCTTAATTTGCGCTGTTCTTTTTTTTTAATTGAAATGTATATTATATGTCAATCATTATTAAAGTTAGGATTTTTATCCTTCGTACTTCACTTCCTATTTATATACTTATATTCATCTTGAAGATAGTAAAATATATTACACAATATAGGTACATAATTTTAGTTTTAGACAAAAGAAGAAAGATGACACGAGAGACTGAACCAATTGTATTAATTCTTTCACAAATAGAAACCTTCGTTATTCACAACAAAAATAGGCTATAAAATAGTACGCTATGACTAGCAGTAGTGCAGCAATCGCCATTAATTTAAACGTAGTGGAAGTCATAGTTACATCTTGCTGTTAATAAGGTATAAACAAAACACTCGTAACAATTTACACGCAAAATATTCCGACGAATTAATATTTTAATCTCGTTATTATGATATATTGTAAATTACTCAAGTATTTTAATAACTTGCCATAACTTAATGAGTGTTGTTGCGTCCTTGTACAAGTCATTTAGAGAGGCCATAACATAATACGATGATTCATGTCTAAATTAATACTTTATTAATGTTTGTGTCATGGGGACGCATAAAAGTAAAAGTTAATGAATAGTCTATTAACAAAGGGCAAAGACCTGGGATATGACATTACCTCGTTAAAGAGTTCGATCTTGTGTATAAGTTTAGATCGGCTGATTCGGAAGTATCAATTGAAGTCTCTCTTGATTCGGTACAGTTTTTTTTTTTTTTCTTTATTATAATACCTTATCTCAATATTAAACTAATAACGGCTCGAGTTAGCGCAGTTGTCACTGCAAATGACTATTGCGTCGGCGGTTGCGGGTTCGATCTTTGCTTATAAAAAAGTTTGTACAGGCCATACGTTAGTGATTGTATTGTGTGTTTCAGGATTTCCTTACACAGGGATTTTAACCTACTAGGAGGTGTTAAGCGTAATGCGTTTTTATTTATTTATTAACGTATAATTAGTATATATTCATTTTTACTTTTTAAATAATGTCACAAATTTTATTTTAAAATTTTACAATATTATACATAATATTTACAATGCAAAACTTAAACTAATTATTTACAAACAGTTTTGGTATAAATCATGTCCGCGTGGAATGGTGCCAAGAATACTAGAAGCATTTCGCGTCGAATCGCAATTCTAATTCTCTGGGCAAAAAATGCACCAGCCCTCCTGTCACCAGTGGAGGCTATGAGAAGTTGGGGTGAATTCTTTTAGATTTTTTTTTTTGCACTGCTACTCCAAGGTCCGTGTTTCGATTGCAAACGGCACAAAAACATAACTTTGGATAAGTGACGAATATTTGTGCCGTTTAGTCATTTCAGCCTTCTCCGCAGCGGCTCCCACTCTTAAAGCTGTCTCCCTCTCTCCTTTTACTTATATTATAAATATTAATATAGCGACACGTTGTGATAAGGATTATCTGAAAGATTTACTTCAGTATTTGTACTATATTAATGTATGTATTGATTATGAGTTAGAATGTCTTTTTGTGAATGAAGGTTACCTATATAGGTTTTAAGGTTAGTTATAAAACATCCCGTTTCAACTCAAGGGAGCGGAAAATTAGACATAAAAGCGCGTGAAACCGAGCGGGTTGCATAGTATTTTATAATATTTATGATTGTGTGCATAATTAACAAGATATACCTACTCCTAATCTCGGATCTGTTGATTATTTTTTTATATTTTTTATATAAACATTTGTTTAGGTAGGTTATTTTGTTTGTATGACCTTGTAGGTACGGAAACGTTGTTTTTAATACGTAATACATATATATAATATTAAATTAGATCAGGACACATTACTTTTTTTGTTACTAAAACTATGTGTAGTTGCAATTAATGTCCTGTGATTATGCGTTTCCTGTAAGCACACGGTATTTGATATAAATACTGATTAATTATAAGCACATGTTATTATTAGTAAATAATATTTTTAGTTATTCACGTTGTGTATACAATAATTAACACGCATAATAAACTAGATATACTCAATGCTGTTTGGGTGTAGCGGTGGCGAATATTTAATTAAAGGTCAAAATGTGGTAAATATTTAATAATTAAAAACATATTTTTAATGTTGTAAGTATGTCCGATGTAATTACTGTACTGTACTGTATCAGCCTGTACATAACCCATTGCTGAGCGAAGGCCTCTTCTCCATATAGAAAAAGGGTCGAAGCTTAATCCAACACGCTGCTTCACTGCGGGTTGGCGGATAATTTCCTTACCATGAGTATCGATCGTTATCAGGTGTCTGTGATAAAAACCAGGACCAACGGCTTTATGTGCTCTCCGAGGTACGGTGAAGACCACAAGGACGATGTAATTAGGAGAAAACATAAAACCGGCTACCTGGAAATTATTCGCCAATCCTCGTTGTAGTGACCTGATGGGATTTTTTCTAATCCTTTTACCCATATAGTTTAAGAGGGCCTTGCCCAGAAATGTGACGTTCACCTGTTATTTTAATTCAGTTCAGGTTAATAAACTATAATGTCGGCATTATTAAATGCATTAATACCATTTGCTAGTGACCGACTTATATAATTATTAAGTGTCGTTATCGTGTCGTTATCATGTCGTTACTTACACTGGTTTCCACCCCCTTTACGATTTAAATTATAATAGCGATTTACGATTCCGTTTATCGACAAATCAAAATATATAAATATCGTCAAAATATATGACGACGCGTTGGCGCAGTGGTCACAGCAACTGGCTTATGCTCTAGCGGTCGCGGATTCGATGCACATGACAAATATCTGTATAGATCACACGGATATTAGTCGTGGTCTGGGCGTCTTTGCTTGTGTGTTGTGTGTGTTTCCAGACCCCCGATACAGGATAAACATCCTACTTGGGACGGTCGAGTGTGAGACGTTTATTTATTATTTTATTTATTTTCAAAAACCGTTATCTGAGTAAATAATTTTTATTTTTGTTCATCATCATCATCATCATATCAGCCTTTGGATGATATATAAATACCTAAAACACATATTAAGTTTGTTACCTTAGAAGTTTTCTAAATTAATTGCTGAGAAAACATCTCCTGCGATGGCTATCACTAAGCTCGGTCTTTCACTTCTTCTTGCTTCTCTTCTTGTCTTTCCTCATTTGACACACATCACGATTGTCCAAATGTCCTTTTACAAATGATTTTATCACAATAGATTAATACTGGACTTTTGGTAGAACGTAATTCACTTTAAAATAGGTTTCAACAGAAAACAACTTTTCATTACGGACCTACAGACCATGAGATAAGTGCGTTCAACAACACAATCATTGTAATAAAAATCTAATTTACGTTTCTTTGAGTGCATAAATATATAATAATTGCATACTAGTTTTAATCTATATATTAATAAATTAACGATTTATTATTACAAATTATTAAACATTAATTGCTAGTGAAAACTAGTATAATTTCATTATAGTCATATATTTTGTCGTATTCAGAAAAATTTCCAATGACAAAATCCAATGTAATCCAATGCTTAATTCTTGGGACATACAATTTAAAAAAAAAACTGGTAAATACATAAATATTTTTTCTGTATGAAAAGTGAAATAGCTTAACAAATATTGTATTAAAATAAATAAATTATATAGTAAAGCAAGCGAACATAAGTTGTACATTTCACAAGGTTTTTCGACTTAAAACAGGTTCCTATCTTAGCTCATAATTACCCAAGTAATAACCTAGAGTCTAGATAATACGTCTCTTTAAACGGCAATTACAACACTAATAATTACAAAAACATAAAATTACCACTTCCACATACTGATCGTTAATTAGCTCACATCGATTATTGCTTATAAAATTTAATAAAAGGGCCAACTGTTTTACGACTTAAGGTGTGAGGTTCTCCATATAAAACCTTATTTTACGTTAATTATTTCCTTAAATTTTTTTTTTATCTCTTATTGATGCTTAACATCTAAATGAACTTCTTATTTTATAAATAAGTAATTTTTTATACTTTTAATACAATTTTATATAATCTACGAACATTAAATTAATTTTATTTATAATTCAATTTAAGAACACAAAGTAACATAGGAGATTCCAGTTTTATGAAACATTATATCATCTACCGCAACTTCGTCTACGACAAGCCTTCGTAGTTTCTCAATACACAAGACGACACTAACTATTTCTATTGAATGAATCGTAGTGTTAAAATTTACTGCCTCTTACCATCGTCTATAAACATTTTAACTAAAACATCTTTTTTTTCTAAGGAACTGATAATTTCTAAGAATGTCGCCTTCGAATGCGCCGCGTAAAGGCTGTCTTTATGTAAATTATTATTTACATATTAAAGTGTAAATATCTTACTTAATTTTGTTTTTACAATATACATAAAATTCAAATCAAATTAAAATAAAAAATTCACTTTATTCAAGTTGGCTTCTTTGAATCTTTTGAATCGTCATTTTACAATATAATTATTTATTACTTTATTATTTATTTAAAGTTTATTACAGAAATTTTACAATATTATACATATTTACAATTCAAAACTTAAAATAATTATTTACAAGATTTATTTATATTTATTTATTTAGATTTTATTTAAAGTTAATATGATATTCGGCGCGAGCTTGGGGAGGCCCATGTCCAGCAGTGGACTGCGATAGGCTGAAGCGAAGCGAATGTGAAGCAACCACTAATTCACAATGTTTTCTTCATTCAGCTGAGAAGATCCGGCAACTAACTCAAAAATTATTTTTTTTTTAATTCAAGTATTTCGGTTACTTAAGAAACATAAAATATAAAAACTATTTATATAAAAATCGAATTCATAAACGTAGTTAAAAAACAAACAATAAGTCAAGTGGGAATGTCCCTAAACGATCGCAAGCGGGTATGTACAGGAGCTTATCGTAAGGAAAATTATATTTTCGCCACCATTATTTTGTCTACGTAACGATGGCGTATTTTATGGGTTTTTAGTAGGTTATTTATTTGTGTGACGTCTGCTCGGAGAAACCGAGATAGTTTGACTTAATCTATAATATAAAAATAAGTCGGGTTTTCCTTCCTGACGCTATAATTCCAGAACGCACGAACCGATTTCCACGGTTTTGAATTCGTTGGAAAGGTCTCGGGCTCCGGAGGTTTATAGCAGACAAAATTTAGGAAAAATTTCAACAGAAAAGCAGGAAAACAGGGAAAATCATTTTTCACATAAAGCGCCATCTCTGATACATAGCATGTACTACAAACCAATATGGTTTTGCATGGTGGTTTAATCCCCAAACGAAATTTCTGGAAACGAATCTGGTGGCGAAACGGAGTTCGCCGGGTTTGCTAGTTCGAAATAGTTTAAACAAATAAGACGAGGTAAACGCTTACGAAAACATTGTAAGCGTAAAATTTTTACATCATTTCAATATTATCTTTAAATTATTATGAAATAGCAGCTTAATTTCAGGGAAAATATCGAAGTTTAGTAATGTAAAGTAGTCACTCCATAATATAAATATTCCATTATGACTATTTACACAAGATTTCATCTTAGCCTAAAACTGTACGTGTAGTCAATAGACAGATTTTCTAACAAATAATAAAGATAAAAAGGGTATTAGATCCTGAATGTCCCTCGTTAAAAAACAGAATATAAAAATTAATAAAAATATTTTATTCATAATAGTAATCGCGGGTTCGATTCCAGCTCGGGACAGATATTTGTATTTGTACAAATATTTGTTTCCGGTCTGGGTGTATGTCCCAGTGGGTCTCCTCACTGTGCCTCGGAGAGCACGTAAAGCTGTCGGTCCCGGTTGTTCTCATAGACACCTGATAACGATCGTTACCTATTATAAGGAAATTATCAGCCAACCCGCAAAAATTATCGCGAAAAAATTCGCTCAAAATCAAAAATCAAAATATTTTATTCGTTATTAGGTGATTGATTACACACACTCAACGAACGTCAAAAAAAATGTCTCGGTAGACATCTACAATTTCATCATCGGCTTTACTAAATATTACAATAATATAATAATGTTCCTAGTGTAGGCCGAGAGAAAAAAAGCCGGAGGAAAAAAACTCTCGGTACTCTTTTTACCATATCATATTTTGTACATACAATATAAAAAAATTATTCACAAAGAACGAGCAAATCATGTTACTGCCAAGCAGCCTTGTCATTTAAAAAATCTTTAATGCTATTAATATGCCTTACTACATAATTTGGATTTAATGAAGTGTTTAAATTTATTTAGGGACAAGTCTTGCACATTACCAGGCAGTGTATTGTACATGCGTATACAGTTACCTACAAAAGAGTTACTTATTTTGTGGAGCCTAAAATTAGGAATGGCCAATTTATTTTTATTTCTTAAATTTATATTATGTCTATCACAGTTCCTGACAAATTTATTTTTGTTTTTATGTGTGTATAATAAATTTTCAAAAATATATTGAGAGTAAACAGTTAGTATTTTTATTTCCTTAAATTTATTTCGTAAAGACTCACGGGTGCCCATACCGTAGATAGCTCTGACAGCTCTCTTTTGCAAAATAAATAAACATTGAATATCAGCAGCGTTTTCCCACAGCAGTAAACCATAAGTCATGATGCTGTGGAAATAGCTGAAATATACTAATCGCGCGGTTTTGATATCCGTCAACTGGCGTATTTTTTTTACTGCGTAAGCTGCGGAGCTGAGTCTGCCAGATAACTTCCCAATATGAGGACCCCACTGTAATTTTGAATCTAAGGTTATACCCAGAAAGACAGCCTGATCGACCAATTCTATTTCCTTATCCCTAATCCTGATACTGGTTGTAGCCAACTTAACATTCGGTAAAGTGAATCTCACACATTTTGTTTTGGATTCATTTAATAGTAGATTATTTACATTAAACCAGTGGATAATCTTAGAGAGAGCCCTGTTTACATCGTCGAGTGAATTTTGTCCACGTTTAACCTTAAACAGTAAAGATGTATCATCTGCAAACAAGACTATCTCATGATCATCTCTAACAAGATGAGGGGGGTCATTAATATAAACCAGAAATAGAAAGGGACCTAAAATCGAACCTTGAGGTACTCCCATTGTTACAAGAGAGCCGGGGGACCGCTTGTCATTGATCACCACGCTTTGGGTCCTGCCACTCAAATAAGAAGTGACAAAATCGAGAGCGGTACCCCGGATTCCATAATGATGTAGTTTCCTGATTAATGTCTGATGCTGGACACAATCAAATGCCTTAGAAAGGTCACAGAATACACCATAGGCATCGTGTGACTGATCCCAGGCCTCATAAATAGTCTCTAAAAGTTTAACTCCAGCATCAGTAGTAGACCGGCCGCGAATAAAACCAAATTGTTTATTGTGTAAGAGTTCATTACTTTCAAAATGTTTTTGAAGATGATTTAGAATAATTTTTTCAAAGATTTTACTGAAAGTGGGAAGTACCGATATTGGACGAAAGTTAAAAGGATCTGCGGTACTTCCAGATTTAAATAAAGGCATTAACTTGCTAAATTTCATCAAGTCAGGAAACACACCACTATCAATCCAATTATTAAAAATTAAAGCCAGTTCTGGAGCAACTATTTCAATTAGGGAATTTATAAGAAGTACAGAAATGCTCCAGAGATCTGGTGTTCTTTTTATATTTAACAATTTAAAAGCCTTTAAAATACAATACTTATTCACAATGACTAAATTTAAATTCTACATTACACATAGGTACGTTAGATTTCAACAATGATCTCAAAGAACGACACAGTAAGAGTAACTCAAATAAAACTTATGCACTCGTAATACTGTGTAGATTTCAACTGTCGTAATACCAAATACTTAAGCAGGAATCGATCTATTCGTTTAGAATTTTGTTTTAAAAGCGAACAAACAAGAACTATAAAATTTTAAAAGCATACGTAAAACATTTAAAATAACTAAAGCTATAGCATTATGTTAACTTGCAGTGTCGTTACAAAAGGGTGTAATTACAATTAACACCTTTTCAAATGATTGGATAATGTTAAATCGTAAAACTTTTTAAAAGAACCAACCATTAACTAGAATAAAGGAGTATATTTTACATTGCATAACAACTTTCAGTAAAGTAATAATTATTATTTATCATATATTATTAATATATTTATTTAGCTAATTTAGAAACAAGGTCTGTCTTGATTTAAAAACAACTGTAAAGCGTCGAAATCTGTCGCTCAATTTTATTTATAAGTTTTTTTTTGCCGTATTATTGTATATTGTGCCTGAGGAGAAACAAGCATGTAAATAAAATAAAAAATGTAGTAAATTTTAAATCAAAAATACATATATACCTAATGTAACGTCAGAAGCATCCAAGTTCAATATCAGAAATGAAAATATTTTAGGTACAAAAACTACATTATCTATTACAAATAAATAAGCTACCTATATCATAAATATAATCTTTGTATTAAAGGAAGTGAAAGAAGAAAATAGAAGAAGAAGTAGAAAATAAGCTATATCATAAATATAGTCTTTGTATTAAGGAAAGATAAATTAAACCAAAACGCATTTTGAAAGTCCAAAAAACACAAAATCGTACCAAATTTAAAAACATTCGTTAAACAGAATAACTATGCGCTAGTTATTACATTAGAGCTAACTTGTGATGTCATAATAGTATCTTACTAGAAATTAATAAAAAATAACAAATAAAAATAATAAATTTACATAAAAAACACGTGTTTTAACATCAAAAGTTACTACATTCGATAAAAAAATGCGAAAAATAACAAGAACGATGTTGTTGGTAGGAACAACAACTTGAACCAGTAACGCTACGTAACTTAACTGCACAATAAATTGCACTATTATAACAATATTATATATGACGACGCGTTGGCGCAGTGGTCAGAGCAACTGGCTAATGCGCTAGCGGTCGCTGGTTCGATCCCCGCACATGACAAATATTTGTATAGGTCAGATGTTTGTCGTGGTCTGGGCGTTTGTGCTGTGTATTATGTGTGTTTCCGGATCCCCGACACAGGATTCACATCCTACTGGGGGCCGTTGAGAGACGTTTATTTATTTATTATTTGTATTTTAAAAAAAGGTTAAGGTAAATACAATGATTACCCATTTTCCGAATTCCGAATAACGCAGAATCGTATCAAATTTAAAAGCATACGCGAAACAGTCGGAATAACTAAGCGCTAAGTTATTTCATTACACGCCAACTTGCAGTGTCGTAATAGTGTCTGAGTAGAGGCCGGACTGAGCCATTAAGGAGGGGAAATTAGTGCATTATTGACTGATTTCCCTTTTCAACTAGCTGATCGACGGCAGCCGGCTTTCGATTTAAAATACTGCCTGAATTTACTGCATTAGCGTTCATCGGTTACGGTTTTCGAAAGCATTAGTTTCTTAATATCTTCGTAATTTTTTCTTCAAATTTATTTGTGATTATTTAGAGCAACACGTGTACATTTTAGTAGGTGTTTTAGTATTTTTTTTTTAAATCCACCCTTAAAAGTTGCGAAAGGAAATAAATGTATGGATAAGTTCTGTTATATTTAATGTTAATTGAATTGGAAAAAAAAAGGAAAGATATTAATGTGCGATTTTAGTTACAGAACAATAAGAGCGTTTTGAGCGTGTTTTTAAATGTTACCTCTTAAATTCTAAAATCAACTAAGAGCATAATATAAATAATTTTTATAACTTAAGGTACTTGAAATGTGCTTGTATATATGATCTACTTCTGCTATTTCTCCAATAAAACATAATAAGAAACTGTAAACTGTATAATGTACTGTATCAGTCTGTAAATAACCCTTTGCTGAGCGAAGGCCTCTTCTCTATATAGAAGAAGGGTTGGAGCTTAATCACGCTGCTCCACTGCGGGAGGCTACCACGAGCAACGATAGTTATCAGGTGTCTATGATAACAACCGGGACCGACGACTTTAGGTGCTCTCCGAGGCATATACATGTTTTTATGTGTATACTTTATATGTATAGTAAAATAAATATTTAGTATGATGTATAGTAAATATTTAGTATGAGTCGGATTGATTTTAAACGTAGACAACTAGTTCCACTTTTTCACAACAAACAAAAAATTTATCCAACACTTTTTAAATGTAAACTCAATATTAAAAAAAAAAAAAACTTCAAAAGCGCATTATTGTTAACATAAAATTCCTTCACATTTGAAGCTGATAATTTTTGATTATATTCAAGATATTAAAATCGTGCTTAATAATCGTTGAAAAATTTGTAATTGGTGAAATCAACCAAATAACATGGTAACAATCAATTTTAACTAACTATTAAATAGAAAACGATTCGGCCAGCTATAAAGAACCCGATAAAATTACAAAAGAAATCTATAAAATGATTAAAATTTTCTAATCGCACCAATTAGTGGGTGAATTTATGGTCTCGCTTATTAAAGTAACTCGCACACGGCGCGGTTACGACTGAGGAACGCAATGTGAATGCGCGGGAAGGTTTTTTTTTTTAATTCAACAATGCACGTGTAATTACGTTATTATGCCTAAAGGAAAAGCGCTGACAGAGGACAATGTGAAATCATCTTACTTATCTTTTTTCAAATCGATACTTTACTCTTTGAAAAACTGGCTAAACACTAAGTGTATTTCATAGAACCAATAATAATATTTTGTAAATAATTTTCAGTAGGTACTAATAAAAATAGTAAAAAAAAAAATATTTTTTTTTAATTCGTAGGCTGTTCTAATTAGGTCTTCGAGTGAGAAGTGAGCATAATAATTAACACTGGTTGGTAATGAAGCGGGTATAAAACTAATTGGGTGCAACTTGGAGGTAGCCACGCGGACCGATTCCGAACGATTGACTATTGTTCGAAATTTAAAAAAACCGACGCGTCACCTTAAAACATAGATGGAATTTTTAATACGACTGCTGATTAAATTAAAATTGATTCTTGGATTTTCTTTATTCCTTATTTGAATTTGCATATATGTGCAATAATTTATGGGAAAAAACATGTGATTTATAATTTTTTTAACATATTTGACTAACATTCCTAAGGTTGGCAAATTAACGTCTGATTTTTAATTAACAGCCGACTGAGGTATACACATAATTACGAGTATATAAACATTACCAGAGATGTGACTTATTTAAGATACAAGTATCTGAAATACAGATACAAGATACAAAATACGTATTTTGTATCTTGTATCTAAAATACTTTTTTAAAATGTATTTTGTATCTTGTATCTAAATACCTTTTGTTGGGTATCTTAGTATTTTGTAAATACTATGTTTGGTAAAATACTTTTAGTAATAGTTATTCTATGCATTCATTCACAAAATATGGCATAATCCAGTGATTTTAGGCATTTTAAGCCCCAATCTGCGGATAAATTCTAAGTGAGCTGAATTTTTGTATACACTTTTATTACGGCGTTGTAATGAAGATGTGAAAAATCGACATTGTAATCGTGCCGGCTAAAAAAGTTACAAAGGTCAAAAGGTCACAAAAATAAGTTTTGTTGCAAATATCTCGCGACCTATTGCTCGGAGGTCATTCCAGGTCATTATAAAAGTTATTCATCATAAAATTATCTACAAAAAATGTTTCATGCATATTTCTGTAAAATTAACCGTTTTTGGAGTAGAGCGCTGAGAAAGCGACTAGAATGTACTCACATACGGTTTTGTATACCATACACCAAGGCGTAAACTTTATTGATTTTTATTTGGAGTTTTAACACAAAAACTTTTATTAACTATTTGTGAAACTCTGACAATTATACTGAGTCAGTTGAAAAATATTTCTTGAGTGTTAAAGACTTTATTTTATTAGTTTCATGCTCTTCAACAGTTGATCAACCAATGATGAAAATAATAAAGATTTCGATTTAAATATAGGAATAAGACCACTAGACGTTTTATCAGCAACTGTTAATGACATAAAAAACTGAAGATATCGTCAATTATTGACAAAAAAAAATTATAAGTATACTTATTATTTTTTATGATATATTATTCTTGATATATTATTTTTTCTGTATTTATCATTCAAATAAAAAAATATTCACTCTTAAAAAAAATATATTATTAAATATCATGGATTATTCATACGGGGAAAACCATATATAAAAAAAACGAACCTTGGATTCTTCTCGAGGTAGGTAGTGAGGAAAAGTGCATGTAGTCGCTTTCTCCGCGCTCTACTCCAAAAACGGTTAATTTTGGAGAAAAATGCAAGAGGCATTTTTTGTAGATAATTTTACGACAAACAATTTTATAATGATCTATATTGACCTCCGAGTAATAGGTAGCGTGATATTTGCAAAAAACTGATTTTCGTGACCTTTTGACCTTTATAACTTTTTTAGCCGGCAAGATATCAATGTCGAACATCTTCATTACAACGCCGTAATAAAGGTGTATACAAAAAATCAGCTCACAAGGAATTTTTCCGCAGTTAAAACCTAAAATGACTGGGTTAAGTTTCTATGGTGACATTAATTTTAAATGTTTTTAGAGGATTCTGATTCCTCTATTGCAAGTGGCGAAAACACAGGGTCTACTGGTAATACCGCTGACTTAAAAACACTGCAATACCTTAACAATAAAGATACCAACTTGAAGAGTTTAAATGCTTACTCTACAATAAGAAAAATATTTTTCAAATATAACACCTGTTTGCCAAGTTCTGCTCCTGTGGAGCGACTCTTCTCTTTTGGAGGTATGATTATCAGGCCTTATCGAAGAAAAATGAGTGATAAAATGTTTGAAGAACTGGTTTTACTTAAGTCTCAATTAAAACCTTAATAATACAATATTTTATCTTCTCACTTTTACGCGATCAACGCGATGTAGGTATTTGTAAATAATTCACGTAAAAAAATAAACTTAGGTACATTAAATAAAATGTTATTTTCTTACAAAAGTATTTGTATCTTTAAAAAGTATTTGGAAGATACGTATTTTGTATCTAGTATTTCAGATACTATTCCAGAAAGGTATTTGTATCTGGTATCTGAAATACTTGATTTAAAAGTATCTTGTATTTTGTATTCCAGATACTTTGTATAGGGTATCTTGTACATCACTGAACATTACACCATACTCGAAGCGGGAATCAAACGAAAGTCGACGCGGAAAGTAACAACTGGGCCAAAATCATTAGCATAAAAATAAAAATAAAATAGACCACCTTAAATTTATGGCAACACTTGCTTTTTCTTGAAGCTACTAAAAATTTTTCGTACTATTCATTTAATAACTAATTTAAATGAATTATAAATAACAATTATAATATATTTTGCTAGTAGTAAAACGTATGAAACGCAAGTTTCGTAGACACGTACTAAGCTTGACATCATGTCACGTAGTGTTACGTCATCGACTATTTCATTCATAAGTTTGGAAAAAATAAACAAACTTTTACCAGCTCGATTTTTGGACTAATCTCTGAAACTAAAAGATACCAATTCGATATCAAAGCTCATAATTATCATAATAGTTGTTGGAACCATTCTTTTAGGTATGATAATACCTGTGACGGAAGGTTCCGCACCTTATATAACTTATGTGTTGATATTATTTTTTTCTTTCTTCCTATTTTCTTCTATTACTAAGACCCCCCCCCTACTACCCCCTACTACACTCCCTATCCCTATCTCTATGTCCGAAGTTCCGATTGTCTGGTCTGTCATCTTTAGAACCGTAATAGAAAGATGACCATGACCAGAAATGTTCAAAATGATATATAAATAACTAATTGTTAAAAATGATAGGTAATAAAAAAATGTGTTAAGCCTTTTGGGCTCGATGTTAAAAATATTCATTTTGCGATTATATTTTTTATATTTATATTAATTTTTATATTTGCGATTCTTTTTACGAGTTCGATTTATATTTGACTGGTTTTTAAATAGAAGTTAATTTTTATTTGTTTGTTACATATATTTTTAATGAAATTAATATTTTTTTTTGATTAATAAATTATTAATATAATTATATTTACATATGCTTTTTTAAACATTTTAAATTGAATAAACATTATTTATATGTCAAATTTATAATTTTAAAAGTTCTGTAAAAGAATTAAGTTAATAGTTATGTAACTTTGTTATATTATTAATCATAAATTAATTTAAATTAAATACATAAAATAAATATTCAATTGAAATAACTTAATCAAAATGCATTATTGTTATTGCAAGTTATTGCTAACTGCATGATCCATGAACCAACATATTTAATACACAAAAACTACATAAAATAATTGTGTAAATCGTTTTACAATAATAAAATTTTCTTACAACTTATATTGACAAATAAGAAAATTTTACGTCAAAATAAGAAATTTTATTTGGAAATAGTCACCGAACGAGCTGTTCACCTAAAAAGGGGTTGCAATCTAGCGAATGCAGCTGAATTTTAGCTGAAGCGACATAATTTCATCTAAAACAAGAGTGGATCCGTCTATTTTTTTTTTTTTGAGAAATATTTATACTTTAGGGATAATTAAGGCATAAACTTATATTATTTTCTGTCAAAAGTTTTATTATTTTGACAACTTCCTTTAAGTCTAATGATAGTTAAATATGGCTTCGGTTTGCTTTTATAGTTAATTAATTAAACTTAAAATATTAATTTACTTTTACATTATGTACTCTTTAAAATTATTTATTATCAAATGTAAAACATACCTAATATGTAGGAGTAAGGAAGAAAAAATCTTTAATTACTTATGTAAAACATGCTTATATGTCTGTAAGATATATTCAGTTATTTTGAAGTAACTTAAAACTTTGTTTAGTGATTATTAAGTTAGTTAAAAATTAATAATACTTTTAAAACCAATCATTGTTTTCCCCTATTTACCATAATTATGTACAATTGTACATATGCAAGAATTTATTCAAAAATATTCAGATTTTACGTGTAGTACGTTCAACACATGTATACAGTTTGGCGAATTGATCACATTAACTAACTGGGTTCGATTCCCACTCATTTCAAATCTTTATAAAGGTCATACAGGATTTTGTCGTGATCTAAGCGTTTGTGTTTATAATAAATAATAATAATAATGAGTAATGATAAATATGCCTAACATACATACACGGTTGTATGTTCCTAAGGTAGGCTACGCCTAGCCTGCCTTAGGAAAATTAAACTTAATGCCTTCGTTTTAGGTAACAGACTAATTGCCGACTGCTATTTTTTTAATACATAAAAATAATACCTACATATCATATACATAAATATATAATTATGTTATTAATATATTGTTTATTTTATGTGTTTCCGGACTAACACAGGATTTCATACCAACTAAAGTGCGAAGTGATTATTTATTTATTAAAATGGAGTAATGACCGAACACTAGTATAATGTAAATAACGAAGTCAGTTTCCGTCAATATCAATAAAATATTTAAAGAAATTGCAGTAATTGTTTAATATTCATTGTTAATTACATTTCAAATTGCTCCTCTTTGCTTTGATTGTAACATAATTACCGTGAACTAAATTATAAATATATTTACTTCGTTTCGACTGTGAAAATTCTAATAACGCAATTTAGTATTCCAAAAATTTTTTTTTATTTTGTTACCTAAGGTAGAATATTCAAACACATCAATAATAGTTTGTCATCTAATAAATAAGTAATAATCAATCAATCAACGCATCAGCTGCCTAAAAAATAAAATATCTGTTTTAAAAAGAGGTTACAGATACATATATTTATTTTAACTTATATATAATTATTGTTAAGTATTAAAAGTAGCAAAAAGTTTCTAATGTCAGAACTGTAAGATTTTAAACTTTATTCACGACATAGACTTATTAGTGCAAATTATGGGTATTTTCATCCACATTAAACTTTGTAGTCCACTATGTCACTATACTCTCGAGACGCTCACGTGTTTTTTTTTTTTTTTTTTTAATAAAATAATCTCATATTTAACGTTGAGGAAAAGCATAAGACCAAAGTCTTATAAAACAGGCGCTATGATTCAGCGAGCTGCCTAGGAGTCTTAAAATGATACATTCTGTGTAATAAACAGGCTTTGTAACAGTTTTTTTTTTTTTTTTGAACATCGATGCGAAAGGTCTTAATACTAAATGCATTTAAACGAAAAAAAAAATCCATTAGTTTTTTAACATTAGTAATTACTTCAAATAAAAATCGGATCTGCAAGATAATATTAATTGCAAGTGCTATCACCGTTTCACGAGGTAATGTTAATCATATTCATACATCATTAATTTTTTTCTCTCGAACGCATAACGATTTCTAATCTAGTCTATCGATAAAGATCTTGTTAAGCCCGCAGGTGATCTACACAAGTACACACTAATCACTATCGACCTGCGCCGTATCAATCACGAATTACATAGTGGCAATATAATGATCTCAAAATAATGTAATGACGACGTTGGCCTTTACTCGACCGACGTAACTCGAAACATGTCACAACGATTTTCGACTTTATCACAATGCGTCAAAAGCGACGAAATATTTCACCAAATAGCCGCAAATACATGAGATCATAGCTGGCACTTGATTTATTCCTTTTAACCGTCTTGACCCACATTCGCGTATTGCCTTTAATTGTTAATAAGCATAATTAAAATGCGTGTTAAACATACGCACAATCGTAACTGTTTGTAGGACAACAATGAAACGTAATATTGTTAATAATAATATTAGTCATTTGGGTTAATTCGTTTCTAAATCCAGTTATTGTAATAGTATGATTGAGTATGTTTTATTGTTATAGAAACTATCTTCACGTAAGTCTACAGTTTGTTTACGATTTGCTAGACCAGGGTAGTACCACACTCTTAAAGAATTTTTTAAATAGAATTCATAATTTATTATATTTTGTACGTTATATTGAAGAGGGGAAAGACTTCCTACCTTTCGGTTGTAATCTTCAAATCCAATCTGCTCCTGATTAACCAGGGGCCCTGTATTATTTCTATCAAGTTCCAATGGTCAATAAGCAATGATTATTATGATATTTTTTTTATTGCACATTAATAGTTTCACCGGTACGCGTTCAGGAAATCACAATGACACATCTATGGGGCCATTATTTTTTAGGTTCAATAAAACTTCTTAATCTAAAAATATATTAGTTTATCAAAAAAATGACTTAATAATAACTGAACTACTAGTCGGATTCTAATACGAACAATTGCTTTCTTCCAAACAATATTTAACAATACTTACAATTTTTTTTAAGATCAAGTCTACCCATTAATGCTCTTAAAGCACATCCCTATGAAAAAATGACTGATATACGGACGGACAGTAGTTATTGTAATAGGTTTAAATTGGGTATGGATTCCTAGAAAATCAAGCTATTAAAAGATTATTATTTTTGTAGTTTGTAAATGACATAGACCGATGACGCAATTCAACACGTGACGCCAAGCTTATTACTTGTCAACAAAATTTGTTTCGTTCATGATTACTTTGAATTAATTACTAAAATTAAATGAACAATTAAAATACTGTAATAGTTTCAAAGAAAAGTAATAAACATAGCTAATTATCAAAACCTCCCCTTGGGCTCGATTTTAAGGCGAACATACGTAATCAGCTTTCATTATGTACCACCAAGAGACCTCGCTAAAAACTACAAATTTTCTATTATTACGATACATTTTTTTGATTAGCCCTAATTAACGAATGGACTGCTACCAAAACATAAAATTTACTTTCTACGTTTTTCTACCACCTAATTGTCTTATAGGTGTGACAGCCATTATTTTAATTGCGAACTGTAGCTTTAATTGTTGCTTACATTTCTTTCTATGTGGTTTTAATGACGCCCTATAATGTATTATATAATGGCGTTCTTATTTGCTTATTCTACGATGTCACAAATTGCTAGTTTTATTATGATTGCACACGACTCTGTGCTTTATCATAACGGGCGAAGTGTGGTAGTCGCGCGTGAGAGTTTAATGCTAGCTCTTCGAATTTGCTATTGTAGTTAATATAAGGTTAGAGGCTAAAAGAATAGTTCAGCTTACGTGACTACTATAAACGTTCCGAAATTGAGTGTGTTTATTCTGTCAAGTTAATGACAGTGTGAATTTTCTATTGAATTCAATTACTATTTCATATTTCTGACGCGAAGTATTATACTTTCTAGTTTAGAATTTTTTACATGAAGTTGAGTACTTTTTTTAACGTAACAAAATTTCACAAGTAATTACTAAGAGAGGCTTTATTTGTACAAAGGTGTTACGGAATAATTTTTATATATATATATTTTTTTATATATTTATTTTGACGACGCGCTGGCGCAGTGGTCACAGCAACTGGCTGATGCGCTAGCGGTCGCGGGTTCGATCCCCGCACATGACAAATATTTGTAAAATCCATACAGATGTTTGTCATGGTCTGGGCGTTTGTGCTTGTGTATTGTGTGTGTTTCCGGACCCCCGACACAGGATTCACATCCTACTGGGGGCCGTTGAGTGAGAGACGTTTATTTATTTATTTAAACCCTTTATTGACCAACAATGTAAAAAATACAGTTGGAAGAAAATGCGGACTTAATGCCTAGTGGCATTGTCTCCCAGTCAACCTTTGATTAATGTAAGTTTTAGAATTAACTTTGAAGTAACAAAATAATTAAAATGTAATTAAGATAACATATATGTATGTATATTTATTTCCGTTGACTGTATCTAATTGCTACTTGTTTATTTATTCTGTCCAAAGAATAAATAAACAAACACAAAGTGGATATAAGGTGGGTGACCCAAATAAAGCCTACGTCCTAATAAGGCCTGTTTTTAAAATTTCCCGCTTCACAATTTCAAATAGCCGCCAATGTTTGTAAATGTGTGCGTGTACATTAACTAACACTCACAAGCACAGCAAGTGGCACGTACCGCGAGCGTGTTGGAACCTGCAGTCGAAAACAACAACGACGCGGAACGCACGCTTGTTTTTATAAAATTCTGGCAGCGTAAACAGTAAGTATTTTTATTTTTATTTGTACACGGTGTGCTGTGCTTTGTCTATAGGATAATTATACGTGTAGCCATCTTCTAAAATAAGTGAAAAAGCTGTAATATCGGTGTAATCCATTTAATTGTTGTTTTGTTTACCCATGTGTCATGCCCTAATAAAGCCTACCAAAAAATGTATAGGCCTTATAACGGCACAGATATAGGCCTTATTGAGACAATGTTTCATGTCAGTTAGAAAAGTATCACAGTAAAATAGTAAATCCTTGTTTTCAGTAACATAATGGAAAAACAATCACCAGCTTCTAAAACAAGAAAAAAAAGGGCTCAATGGACTTCGCAACAGATGGAAAACGCTGTTAAAATGGTAGAAAGAGGTATGTTATCTACATATGCTGCTGCAGCCAGATACAACATTCCAAGAAGAACCCTACGCAACCATCTAGCGAGTGGCTCGACTATACGAAAGCTAGGTCGGTCGACTATATTGACTACAGAACAAGAAGCTGGACTTGTCAGAAGAATCATACGTTTGGCTGATGTTGGAATGCCGTTAACGTCAAAGATGTTACGCGTACAGGCTTTTTCATTCTGTAAAATTAAAAAAATTCCAAACTCTTTCAATGATGCCAAAAACGCCGCGGGGAAGAAATGGTTGAGGTTATTTCTCAAACGACACCCTGAATTAGCACGTCGTAAAGCACAGTTGATGAATCCAGCTCGTGCTCAAAAATTAAATAAAGATGTTGTTAGCGATCACTTTTCTAAATACAAAAATGTGCTGGATAGACTTGGAATTGAACATAAACCTGAAAGCATAATCAATATCGATGAAAAAAATTGTCGCATATCTTTGCACCATCAGCAGGAAGTTCTGACAGCCAAAGGGAGAAAAAGAGTTCATCAAATAGCGAATGAGCGTGCTGAAAGTGTGACTGTGGTAGGCTGCGGAAATGCTATAGGTTCAGCTATTCCGCCAATGATACTGTTCAAAGGCAAGAGACTAAAGCCAGAATTCCAAGACAATTTACCTCCAGGCTCTCTGGTGAAGATGACGCCAAAAGGAAGTATGACAACAGAAACTTTTATAGAGTTTATAAATCATTTGCATAAATACAGAACATCAGGGCCATGTCTCCTCATATTTGATGGTGCAAAATGCCACCTGGACTTTACTATTGTCGAGGAAGCTGAGAAATGTGGCATTACTTTATATTGTCTTCCGTCAAATACCACGCACGAGGTACAGCCCATGGATAAATCTGTTTATCGTTCTTTTGAGCACCATTGGGACCAAGAATTGATTAAATACGTCAGTCAGCATCCCGAACGAACCCTTAACAAGACAAGCTTCAATGTCATTCTTTCACAAGTATGGCCGAAATGTATGACTATTACCAATATCTCGAACGGGTTTCGCGCTACAGGGTTATATCCATATAATCCAGATGCTATTCCTGAAGAGGCGTTTGCACCCTCTATGCTATCAGAACTTCCAAATCCTACAAACAGTGAGAATATTGCTGTCTTATCTGATGAATCGGGGGAGCAAGAGATTTCAACTGCAAATTTAGAAGATTCAGATGGGTCAGGCACAGATACTGAGATTTGCCACTGTCATTGCTCTCAAAAAACAACCCGAATACTGCAACTCCACAGAAAATAGACAAACAATCAACCACATGTGAGATTCATGAATTTTTACCAACTCCTAAGTTTAAAGTTGTAACGACTGCTCCACGCAAGAAGTCGTTGAATTACAGGGCTCAAGAGGTAACAAAAGACTTGTTTGGTGACAGTGCTACGAATTCCACATCACAGATTACTGTACCATCGTCAAGAGTAGAAGATATTTCTGGTACTTCATCCATGATAAAGATTAACACAAAGACACCAAAATCGGCGTCAGTTACTGGCTCTACATCTGCACAACCTGCAGTTGCTGCAACGCGAAAGCGAACCTCAGTAAAGACTGCTTCTTTGACAGCAGATAAGCCCACGGAATCTAAACCAAAACGTCACGATGATAAACCTTCTTGGTACTGTCCAGCTTGTAAAGAAGATCGAGTTGATGATATGCGACAATGTCTTACTTGTGGTGTTTGGTATCATGAGGTGTGTATTGGACTCACACCCGCTGATAAAATATTTTACTGTTCAGGAGATTGTTTAAAAAAAATGATGAAAAAGGCTGATTAATATAGTACTTTTACATGATAAATCACTCGTTAAATCTGATCCAAAATGACCAAAAGTAATTAATGTGATCTCATTAGTTTTAATATAATATATTGACAACGTTTTGTATTCATTAAGAAGTTGAATGTTTACTTGTTTTTATTAAGGCTTTATTAAGACACAGGGTTCCCAATAAGGCCAAAGTGACATTTTAGTTATTTGTGTTCACAAAAGTGTGATTTTTGTTTCTAAAGCAATTTTGTTTCATTTATTACAAAGTTTAATAAATAAATAAAAGTATTTAAAATTACCAGTGCATTGTTATTATAAATCCGCTAGTTAGATAATAAAAAAATAAGGTAGGTTCTCTTATATTTACGCGAATTTTACTCATTTGATTAAAAGTCTATATCGGATTTTATCGCGTTTATTTAAAACTTTATATTTTTACAATATTTTAAATTATTTCCCGACGTTTCGGACCCTTTACAGCGTCCATGATCTCGGGGGACTGAGGTGGTGGGTGTCCGAATAATGAATTAATTGTTACATACCCCGCTTTTTATACAATTTTAAATTATTACTATTAACCGTTCCTATTCATGCAGAATGAGCTTATTGTGTCTGGAAGTCGTGCTGTGTTCTTATTTTCCTTGGGTTCAATTAATTTTAGTACTGGCTCCCAAGCTGGTGGTACGTTCCAACCATCCTCTCTATTGAAATTAGGATGTTTTTTAATTTCAATAGCCTCGCGAATCATCCTTGGTAGGAATCGGTGTTCTTTAGCGAGAATTTGTGGCTTATCAAATCTGATATAGTGGTTGGTACCTTGTTGAGTATGTTGATACACAGCAGACTTTGTCGACCGTTGGTGTTTCATGTCAGCTATGTGTTCTTTGACGCGTGTCTCTATACTCCGCTTAGTTTGCCCTATATATGAGAGACCACATTCACAGTCTAATTTATAGACCCCTGCATCTTGTAAAGGTATTTGGCACTTGACAGATGGTAATAATTGACTTATCTTCGTTGGCGGCTTGTAGTAAGTTTTGATTGAAGCTCGCTTCAAGATGTAGCCAATCTTGCCAGTGACTCCTTTGACATATGGTAGTACGGCAGGCTGGCGCTCAACTGTGGCTGTCTTCTTTCTCCGGGATCTGTGACGCTGACGCGGTGCTCGGAGGTTGTTGTCTCGCAGTACCTGCTTGACGTGCTGTAGCTCTGCGTCCAGGTGTTTCTCGTCACAGATCCCGCGAGCTCTCTGAAACAGAGACAAACCAACGGCAGAGAGTTGTCTAGGATGGTGGTGAGAAGCACCGTTTAAATACTTGTTTGTGTGGGTAGATTTTCTATACACAGAATGGCTTAAACTATGATCAGGATTTCTGATTATAAGTACATCTAGGAAAGCTAGTGTGTTATTTGCCTCTAACTCCATGGTAAATTGAATATTGTTATTTATGGAGTTAAGGTGTTCTAGGAATATGCAAGTACTGTCTGTTGGTAATATGGTGAAAGTGTCATCTACATACCTCTTGTAAAATCTAGGAGAGATAGGTGCTGTCTTTAGAGCTCGATCCTCGAAGTCCTCCATGTAGATGTCAGCCACTATGGGGGATACTGGAGAGCCCATAGCCACGCCATCCACCTGTATGTAGTATTTGTGGTTCCACAACAGGTAGCCAGTTGTAAGGCAGTGCTTGAGTATTATTGCATATTCCTCTGGCATGTCGTTCTCCACTAGTCTCCTTCGTACAATTTCAATGCAGTCTTGTACCGGTAAGCATGTGAATAAAGACTGTACATCGAAACTCACCATTGTTTCATTCTGAGTGAGTTGTAGGTCTTTATTCTAATTTGTGAGTGAGATTAAAGACCTACAACTCACTCAGAATGAAACAATGGTGAGTTTCGATGTACAGTCTTTATTCACATGCTTACCGGTACAAGACTGCATTGAAATTGTACGAAGGAGACTAGTGGAGAACGACATGCCAGAGGAATATGCAATAATACTCAAGCACTGCCTTACAACTGGCTACCTGTTGTGGAACCACAAATACTACATACAGGTGGATGGCGTGGCTATGGGCTCTCCAGTATCCCCCATAGTGGCTGACATCTACATGGAGGACTTCGAGGATCGAGCTCTAAAGACAGCACCTATCTCTCCTAGATTTTACAAGAGGTATGTAGATGACACTTTCACCATATTACCAACAGACAGTACTTGCATATTCCTAGAACACCTTAACTCCATAAATAACAATATTCAATTTACCATGGAGTTAGAGGCAAATAACACACTAGCTTTCCTAGATGTACTTATAATCAGAAATCCTGATCATAGTTTAAGCCATTCTGTGTATAGAAAATCTACCCACACAAACAAGTATTTAAACGGTGCTTCTCACCACCATCCTAGACAACTCTCTGCCGTTGGTTTGTCTCTGTTTCAGAGAGCTCGCGGGATCTGTGACGAGAAACACCTGGACGCAGAGCTACAGCACGTCAAGCAGGTACTGCGAGACAACAAGCTCCGAGCACCGCGTCAGCGTCACAGATCCCGGAGAAAGAAGACAGCCACAGTTGAGCGCCAGCCTGCCGTACTACCATATGTCAAAGGAGTCACTGGCAAGATTGGCTACATCTTGAAGCGAGCTTCAATCAAAACTTACTACAAGCCGCCAACGAAGATAAGTCAATTATTACCATCTGTCAAGTGCCAAATACCTTTACAAGATGCAGGGGTCTATAAATTAGACTGTGAATGTGGTCTCTCATATATAGGGCAAACTAAGCGGAGTATAGAGACACGCGTCAAAGAACACATAGCTGACATGAAACACCAACGGTCGACAAAGTCTGCTGTGTATCAACATACTCAACAAGGTACCAACCACTATATCAGATTTGATAAGCCACAAATTCTCGCTAAAGAACACCGATTCCTACCAAGGATGATTCGCGAGGCTATTGAAATTAAAAAACATCCTAATTTCAATAGAGAGGATGGTTGGAACGTACCACCAGCTTGGGAGCCAGTACTAAAATTAATTGAACCCAAGGAAAATAAGAACACAGCACGACTTCCAGACACAATAAGCTCATTCTGCATGAATAGGAACGGTTAATAGTAATAATTTAAAATTGTATAAAAAGCGGGGTATGTAACAATTAATTCATTATTCGGACACCCACCACCTCAGTCCCCCGAGATCATGGACGCTGTAAAGGGTCCAAAACGTCGGGAAATAATTTAAAATATTGTAAAAATATAAAGTTTTAAATAAACGCGATAAAATCCGATATAGACTTTTAATCAAATGAAAAAAATAAGGTAGGCCTTATTTGGGTCACCCACCTTAATATAAAAAAAACATTAGCCTATTTTTGATTGCGTTGCAACTCAAGTTTTTTTTTAAAGCTATTTCTAATTCTAATCTATTTCTATTTCTAATCACATCTACTTTGTGATTAATATCGTAATATAAAAACGCGGTTCTAATCTTTGATAGAATATTTAGCTATATCTAAGAACACAGTGAAGATATACAGGCACCAAAGAATATGTCATTAATATATTATTTGATATAATATAATATAAAATATGAACCGACCAAAACTACCAACATTTTTTTCGCTCGTTTTAAATTCTATTGAAAACATTGCTAGAGTCATCGGAACAACAAAGACTGTTTATTGCCTGTAATAACTCGGTGCCTTTGAAATGCAGTAACGTTACAAATTAGGAGGGAGAGCGGCATTCGATACCACTTACTATACCTACAGCCTACTATTTTTCCACGGTTTTTTTAGATCCTTTTTCACGTCATTTTCCATGGACCGGCCATGCGACCCGTCCCACGGCGGAGCGTTTTCTTTTTTTTTCTGTGAAATCAGTAAATTGCATATTTGAAAAACTACTCGGAGGTACGTCGATTGAACCGGTGGGGTGTGGTTATCGGTGCTTGCTTTCGTTCGTAGAATTATTTATTTTTTCAACTCCTGTAAGGATAATCCATAAAAAATATATATTTTGGTATACAATAGTTTTTGAACGTAAAGATTTTTTACTTCTTTTTGTTAATCAATTTTCCTTTATTCGACGCAATATTAACCATTTTGTAATCTAACCGAATGAATTACTACATCATTTATATATGTACAGAATTTATGAGATGTATCAGTTTTTCATGTCAAATCAAATGAAGGTTTATTTTATTCAAGTAATGCAGATATTGTCCAGAAAAACTCGAGGAAAAGAAATAGAGTCGTTCTTTAAAAAAAATTAAATAATTCATTTTAAAATCAGTTGAGTCATAATGCAGTTTAGTTTGAATTTAACTATTCTGCTACCACAACTTTCGATATTTAACAACAAACTCACTAAAAACTTAAGTTAGATTAACTTTCATTTACACTAACTAGAATTATTTAAACTATTTCACATTAAACATTGTCAAGTATAGCAATTTATATTTAGACATACAAATAATAATTAAAATCGGACATAACCCTATAAAGGATAACGAAAATGGTTTGTATATTATTATTTTTTTTTTCTTAAAATTGCCTCTGAAAGGCAAACGTTTTGCGTCTATACAGCGAGCGCTGAAAGGGTTTGCCAGTAAAAGGTAAAGCTTAAACGATTCCCGACATCACAATGTTTTTTATGCGTGTGGGAATATCAGTGCATAGAGACAATACTAACTGCGGATGTATCTTGGAATATATCGTTACGTATTTACTCTTAACATGTGTTTTTATTTTAGTAATATAACTATGTAGATGTTTTTATTTTGTTTTTATTGTAAAATAATTCTAGATATTTAATTTCTAGTTTCAACAGTATTATCTCGTAAAATTAATCACGAATGTTAAATTTCTTATTTGTTAGCCGATATCAAGGTGATTATGTTTTCGGAAGTTTTTTTTTTTTTTTTTTAATACATATATGTTATGTAATTTAAGGACCATTCGCATATATTTTTCTTTTTAAACAAAATGTATTTAGTACCAAGGTACCTGTTGTGTTGTAGTGTTATTTAGTTACTTTCTAGTTCCTAGTTTTTACTTTCTTCAATACTCTTAGGTAAGGTCCGGTCAAGGTATTTTTTTAAAAAGATTATTATAGTACCGTTGAATGAATATTATTTTTTTACACATATTTACAATTTTAAAACGGATCATATATAATAAATACATAGACATAAATGAAATAAATATTTAGTATATAATACTACCTATAATTGTAAATTTTATTTTTATTTAATTTTTTTATTTGTGTACCTACTTATTAGGAAATATTATATAGTATAAAATAATACATATACATTTGAAGAAAAAAAAAGTAAGTTTCACGTAAGCCAACAAACTTTCCACTTTTACATAAAAAGATTGTGTTAACTTGATAAAATATTAAACAACGATATCATTCAAATTACAACAAAGCAAAAAAAAAAATAACAAAGCGATAAGAATATCAATGTAAAATAAAGTTTTTTTAAGATTCTGAAAACTGAAACAGATTTTCACGAAAGATATTTTTAGTTTTTTGTATTTAAAAAAAAATATCAGTATGACTCTAAAATTTATTATAACTATCACAAGCTCTTATGAAAAATCGATTTCTGCCATTATTCGTTTTAGAAAATGTGACATAAAGGTACATAAAATTAATATGTTTTGCAAATCATAAATTGGCATAGTTTGTATATGTATGAAATTCAACACAATATTTTTTCCTTCTTTTTTTTCATAAGAATGTTACCAATTATTTTAAAACTTCTGTACTAAAAATGTACGTAAATACGCAATTGTCTCATTATTTTTGGTTTATAATTTTAACCAAATTTAATCACATGAAAATCAACGATATTTAAATAATTCTTCAAATAAAATTTTCATGTAAATCGATCTTCTTGTCTGTAACATATGACATAAAATTCAAAACATCACATAGAGAACAATATATAAATTATTTTAAAATACTTAAGTGCCATCGAAAAAAATCATTCTTCCAATGTAATTATCGATAATTGCACAACCCTAAATTGATTAATACAATGGAAATTTATAAAATTTGAATTCAGTACTCGAACGTTTATAGGCAATAGATTGAATGGTGGTGCTCATGCGCCTCTGCAGGGGGTCGATTATATAACGCACACGCGCCTATGTTGAATTTTATTCAAGCGCAATTATTAGAAAAAAATAGGTTCAATTTCTAAAATAGTGTCATTCAAGAATACAGATATAACAAAAATATCTTACATATATGTAAAATATATGTTTAAAAACCAGAGTGTCTAGTTTTACTTACTACAATACTTTCGAGAATTTAGTTAATTTTTTTTTTGTAATTTTTTTGTAGATAATAATGAAAATCGTATTTAAGAAATGTAAATTACATAATTTTTTTGAACGAAAAATAAGTTTCTAAAGGTATATATTTTTATTATTAAAAAAAAAAAATACTTTTCAACTAAACATATCGTATAAAAGCGAATTCCTAGGCATCCTGTTACAACTACAACCGTAACTAAGGCTTAGCTATGACAGCTAGGGATTACAAAAATGACTATATCCAAGTTTTTTTTAGACTTATTGCATACTACGTTCGGAATGCACAAATATAAAATTATTCAAAGATATTCTTCACTAACATTTGAAGTAAAAGACATTACTGTATGTTATGAAGTCATAATTAGCTTGTGGGGCCTAAAATCTTTGTCCTCTGCTATAATAATAATTGAATTTGATAACAAATAGGCAAAAACTGTCTCACACTTATCCCGACTGTAACCTCGTTACAGAACGATAAATGAAACGTAATTGGTAGGAAATTACGCAATAAATGGGAGGATATTATTGAATTTAATGTCAAATTAATCGTAAGGCCCCTCTAACCATCTGTCGCTTCTGCCCCCCCGCTGCCGATGCTCGATCAACAATGAATTTTATTATGTTATTTGTTGTGTTTTAAGTGCATTTGTTAATGTAAGCATCAAAGCGGCCGACATTAAAACTCCTACGACGTACGTTCGATGCTCTGATAAGATTTCGAATTTGTTTAAACATAAACGGTTAATTGAATATTCGTCGAGTAAAATATAGCTCGAAATTTATAATTAATAAAAAAAAAAATATGTAAAGGAGGAGTCATGTTTAATACGAAATATTTTTTAACTCTCATTATAGGGAATTTTATAGCATCGAACGCTCGAGAGCGATGGAGCGTTGCGGTACTAAAAACCTGAATCAGTCGTCGAGAGCATCATTAACATCCTAGTTTCGGCGAGCACGCGAAATGAAGGAAGTTAATCAAATTTCGTTAGCAACAGACCGCCCGTATATATCGTCTCATTCGTACGAATATATGTCCATTCAATTAATTTTTCTCACCCGCTTGCGGCCCGTTCACGTATCGGGTCGCTCGCGACACCCGAGAGCGCGTCTGCATAATACATCGCTGTACGCTGTTACTGTACGTCGGACTTTAATTATATATCTGCTACAATTTTGCCTTTTTTCGAGTATTTTTCACAATTCGTCTCCCCGACACCCCTCCCGGTCACCCTACCGAACGGCCACAGAAAAAAAACGCTTCGTGCGTGTGTGTATCGGACGCTCTCGACCGTTGGGACAGCCACTACCTACACGCGCGGCGATGAACGACGCGGCGCTCCGCCGGCGGACGTCTTGAGAGCACCGCGACGAAAACAATTAACGCTGATAACGAACGGTGGAGTCGCTGAACAAAAATACACTTAGACATTTTAATGCAATTAAGCTTGTAGAATACGACTGCGAGAGTCCGATAAGCCCCGCTCAACTTTTCCTGTAACAGGCTGTTATTTCACGATTTAAAATCGGTTCTCAACCCGTTAATGACGCGAGTACAAGTGCAGATCGGCGGCTCCGTTCGGCCGCGGACCAATCTATTTAATAACCCCCGCCGGTGACACCCCGCCCGGCGGCCATCGCCAATTTTAACCCCCCACGTACCCCCTAGCACCCGCCCTGAAAAAAATCCGGAGCGTTTTAAAATTAATGAGTAAAAATCTACACACACACCCATGAGGACGACTACGCGTGTGTGAACGTTCGCCAATAATACCCACTTTGTGGACCAAATAATGACGTGTAATGGTGCTCGCGGGCGCCGATGGTATCTAGCGCGAGCCGCCTCGCGGCGGACGGAGTCCGTGATCGCCTAGCTTTTTCCATTAGGAGCAACTATCCGAGAAAAATTGGAGTTTAAATTGAAAATTCGTCGGTTCGGGCGCGCTAATTCCAAGCGAAGCGGCGCCGCGGTGCGAAGCGAACGCAGTTAGATAACATTTGTAGAGGCGAGGGGAGAGAGGGGTGTCACCCCTACGCAACGCCGTTTTTATTTTGGCCGGCCTTTGCCCCCTTACCCCCTTCGTTCGTCCAACTTCATCTGAATAATTACTGATTTTTTCGTGTACCGCTGATTATTTCGAATGTTATTTGCTGGTAATAATTTTTCCGCCGCGCCGTTTGTTCGTTTCGGCTCGCCCGCACAAATTCTCTACTTTGTACACAAATGTACAAATTGCGTCGATCTGAAACACGTTTTGTCGTTGTAATCTTTTATGATAGAACTATTTAAATTATAAACTTAATCGTTTGGAAATAATGACAAATCTATTCCAACGTCATTTTAAAATAATAACGATAACAAAATAAAAATAAAAACAGTAATTAAATTTGAAGAGCAAAATATTTGCTTGCACGGACTAAGGAATTCAATGTCAATTGACAAACCCACCTTGTCTACTTACTATAAAAAATATTCATAACATTTTTTTTAATTAGTTAAATTTCTAAAAATATATTGTTTAAAAATCTATAATTTAAAAATTACTCTAAAATATATAAATAAAATTTTTAAAAAATAAAAAACAAAGTTTAAAAATAATTATAGTATATTATTTTATTTGAAAATATTGAAAAAAAATACGTTATCCACAAGACATACTAATAAATTTACAACACTTACATAGTATATGGAAGTGTTTAAACATCACAAAAGAAACCTAACACGTTCGTAAAACAAAACACTTTAAATAATTAAAAAACTTATTTTATTATCTAAGAATTTTTTAATTAAAATTAGAACGAATCGCCGAGACGGGTTTTGTAATTGAACACAATTAAAACGCTAATCGAAAACTCTAATTATTATGCTTATTCGACAAGTGACAAGTCGGGCCGATGGCGATCGCTTTGGCAAGGATTTCGGAGGGACCACCCACCTCCCACGGGGGCCGCATTTTTTCCAGCCACCACCGAAGGGGTTGATTTTTTAAACTGATGACGCGCTTTCATTCTGCGCTGTGCAACTTGGCGCGCGGTTGTATGTGTGCCGACCGTTGATAAATAAATAGAAAAAAAATATGTACGCGCTTTGTCGATAGTGTCCGTGTTACTTTTACGCCGCGGTATCTCGTCTGTATTCCGCTCCGCTTTGCCCTCGAAAAAGAACTTTTGATAAACAACAACTACCACGCGAAACTAAGTGTTAGAAAAAATAACAGTGTATTTAAAAGTGTCGAGTTAACGCGATTTGTTTAGCGATATATTCATAAATTTCTAAATAATAATCTTTATATATATAACAAAACAAATATTAATTAAAATTACTTTTAATAAAATAAAAAAAATAAAAACAATTAATAAGTAACATTAATAAGTAATATCTAAGTCTCTGACATGGTGATAAGGAATCGGACGTTTTTATTGGTCGAGTGAGTTTGTCCAAAGTTTTCAGAAGTTCGTTCAAATTTAGGCGGCGGAAACTTATTTTACATTCCGATTTTCCGAAGGATGATATATGAGACTAAAGTGTTGTAACTAGTAATTTATTGAAATAAAGTGAAAAAAATTCCGGAAGGTTCGAGGAGAATGACATTGTCTTTCGTAAGTATATTAATACAAAATAATATGTAATTAGAAAACTAAAATTAAATTTGTTAATTCTTAATAAATTTAAGGATAATAATTTAACTAATAATCTTTAGTTATTCAATTTTAATACACACCTTAAAGGTCATACGTACGTTTAATTAAATAAAACAAGTTTATAATTACATGATTGCTTGAAAATATAAAAATTAACGCTAAGACGTAATGTTTAACCTTAATTATATCCATTATACGTGTTCTTTGTACTATAAATAATCATGCATATTAAATGTAATCAACAGTATCCTTATTTAATTTATCAAGGCCAAATATTTAATTACTTTTCAATAATTCATATCGTATATTATTTATAATTTTATAAAGAATAATATAATTATCTATAAAAAACACTCGCTAAACACTTCGACTACGTCTGTGTTAGATCGACCATTCTCTTCATAAAAAAATTATACTGACCGTTTAAATATTCTAAAAACAAACAAATATTCTAATTGTGTTATCTTTGATATGAAAATTAATTTTTTCCACAATTAAAATAAATTATCACGACATTATACTTATATTAAAATGTTAAAATTCATATCAAAAAACAATTCGTTTAATATTAAAATATAATATTAATAATAAACTCATTAATATGTATTGATTTAAGATTATATCTTAGTTAATTGTACATTATTGTTTTTATATACAACGTATTTCCTTGAGGTAATACGATAAACTGTTTTTAATGACTGTAATAATTACGGACATACCGACATGGCCTTTCAAAAATATAAAGAATGATATTATTTAGTATGTCAGTATTGAATTACAATTTTGTGAAAAAGTACGTATATAGTATAGTATTATTATTTCCCCCGTAATATCCCCTCGATTCCATTCCCCTAGACTAACTCCTCAATTATAATCCTACGGTAAATATCGTGGTACGTGGACACCAAATTATCACCAAATAATTATAAAAGTAAGAAAGGTTTTTAAAAAAGTTACTTTATACGCTACGCTATTCTACTGCTGATTGGCGGATACACATGCGTATAAACTTCCGAGAGATGCAAATTTCCTTACGAAGACTTCTTTCACCGTCAAGCACGAGATTAATGCGATCATAGATTTAAATACTAAATTTTATAAATAGTTATAAATATTTTATAGATATTTGTTGAGGTAGTGCATAAAAATCTGAGAGGTATGGCCTTGTGACTAAACTAGATTAGTTAATAATTTTCGTATTTATTTATGTTTATAACTGTTACTGTGAAAATATTTAAAAAAATCCAAAGTCCAAGATTTTCAACATATCAATGTGTTATATTCTTTGAAAAAATGTCAATTAAGCATACAAAGCAATAGTAATATTTTTTGGTCTAATTAATTACTACTGGCATAATATAATTGTTATTTTATTGTTTAGAAAAAACAAAACTTAATAATTATCAAACGCCTACACAAATACTCAAATCACGAACGTTACGAATACTCAAATCATATTTATATAAATGAAACATCATATGCGCACAAACTACTATACCTATTATAACTTATAACTGTAAATTAAACAATTTATAAAAATCATAAATTTCGACATTACTCATTAAAGAAAATTTTTAATTCAAAATAACGTTATAAAGTAAGCAGAAACATAAATAATTATGTTTACAAGACCTTATATAAGAAAACTGCAAATAAATCGAAACTATGTAAATAGATTAATATTTGAACGAAATAATCTTAAAACCATGACAGTCCCTTTTTAAGCTGACCTATCGGTTCCTTTACTCATGTGCCTATATCATCCGCAATGATGTAGATACGGAAGCAGTTACTACAACAAACAGGTATAAGGATAAAATCACATAATTATAATAAGCTGTGAAGATTAAAATCTTCCTGTCTCGGGCACATTCTGTTTTGAAAAAATATTATGACGTAAAATAAACCGTTTATTGGGAAGGTTACAGGCTGTATATCAACATGTTGTGACACACAGGAACGGAGCAGAAGCCATACATAAATGTTAACCACTTTGAAAAGTATGAAAAGTTAGCGCGGGAAAACGCCATCTCTAGCGCAACGTATCCTAAAAATAACTCTTTATTTAGATGTGTAATTAAAAACTATTTAAAAAATAAGCTCTTTTTATATTATATATACAAAACTATATTGTTAGCCTATATAAATATAATATAAGTAATTATGATATAATATACTTAAGATCATAATAAATATTATTGCAGAAAATATGATAGAGATAAAAATTAAAATATTTTCATATAATCATTACGTTTGGTATTTAAATATAATTTAATAAAATATATAATTAGAGTTTAAATTAAAAAATCAATTTACTTAGATACGAATCGACCTTTAAAGAGACATTTATCTCAAAACCGGAGCACTAGTACTTATTTTGTAATTTAATTTAAAAAAATAAATATTACGGAAGTGCTTGTCTTTCGCAATAATTATGTCTAGACCAAGGTCTAATTAATTAGCCTAACCAACTCTGAAAGTTGCTAGTTTTTATTACGTTTGTAAATTGAATTCCGTATCTCATTATACCAGCTAATTAGATAATATTCGTATCTATAAATTATATTTTTTGAGCTAATTATGTTTATTTCTTAGTTATTGAATTTTAAGTACAGATTTTTATTTAAGTCGCTCTGTCGAATTTATCACAATTATTTATAACATTATTAACATAAATAAATAAATAAATAAATAAATAAATATGTTTAACACACACACAAGGTCGTCTGTTCCTAAGGTAGGCAACTTAATGCCTGTGTTTTAGGTAACAGCCGACTGATATACATTTTTTTTAATAAATATACCTACATATATAATACATATATAAATAAACATATATTACACCCAGACTCGGGGCGGGAATCGAAACCACAACCCTTGGAGCAGAAAACAGGGTCACTGCAAACTGCGCCAACGGGTCAGTCAACATACGAAATTAAAAAAAAATATTAAACGTTTTTGTTACTTTTATCGAACATTTTATAAAACAATCGGAACCTACAATTAACGTTGTCCTGCATAAATAAAAAATCCAAAAGCCCGATTGCAGCGCCATCTACCCACTAATATACTTACCACTACCTATATTATATCTATTATTATATATCTAAAACGTTTAGTCTCCTAATATGTATTAATAATAATATAATCAAAATATATTGATATATTTATATGCATTAGGTATCTTATGTTTGAAATAAGCTCCTCATGGTAGTCATTGATTGATTAGTTTTATGGTATTTAGTTGTGCCAGTGATAGTAAAAAGTGATTATGACTCTTAGAATTTACATCTTTTGGTGACAAAAGCGATTATGTGTGAACGATAAAACTTGAATTCTTAGTTTATAATTAATGTTACGAAGTTCCTACTTTAATGTATAAATATATATATATATATATATATATATATATATATATATATATATATATATATATATATATATATACGAAATCATCATTATCTTCTTCATATCAGCAATTGGATGTCCACTGTTGAACGTAGGCCTCCCCCATTGACCTCCAGAGCGACCGATTCAAAGCATCCTCCATCCAACGGTTTCCGGCGACTCTCCTTAAGTCGTCTGTCCATCTCGCGGACGGCCGTCCGACGCTGCGCTTGCCAGTACATGGTCTTCACTCGAGAACCTTTCTGCTCCATCGGCCATGGCCGTGAATTCTACGAGCTAAGTGCCTTGCCCACTGCCACTTCAGCTTGCAAATCCGTTTGGCTATGTCGGCAACCTTCGTTCATCTGCGGATCTAATCATTTCTGATTCAATCTCGCAGAGAAACACCAAGAATAGCCCCTTTCAATTTCACGCTGTGCGACTTGGAGCTTGTTTAAAAGGCCCATAGTCAGAGACAACGTCTATACAAAATAATAAAAACCAATTAGATCGAAGTTGAATTGTATAGAGGCATAATTCCTACGTATAAAATCACGACATGATAACGCTTGGACCCGACAATTACCAGATGTTGATATTGTTAGCCCCTTAAGAGTACGATTTTAGGCACTAATCTTATCGCAGGTATTTATGTTTTTCACGGGACACGTCTTGAATGTTTTAACCAATTATAACGTGACTATGTCCAAATTTTTGATATGATATTCACAATTAATTAAGTAGTATCGAATATAAGTATGAACTTTTTGTACTTTTAACCAAAATACTATTTTAAAATAAGTCTTTAAATTGCAATCAATTCTCCATGTTCTTTCAATCAGTTAATTTTCTTAATTTTGTTATTTAAATTATTCATCAATATTCAGCCAGTTAGATCAAGTTAAGCGTAGTCATCAAAAGTTAGACTTTTATCTGTATAATAAGTATGATAAAAATTTGTCTGAATCTCTTTTTTAGCGATAATACCTACCTTCTTGTGACCATCTATATTTACTTATGGTGACCAATTTACTAATAGATGTAAGATACTCTCTTACGTAAAGTAAATAATAAATAAATAAACGTCTCACACTCCACGGCCCCCAGTAGGATGTTCATCCAGGGGTCCTATAAACACAAGTAGTAAAAGATATTTGTATTGTATTGTAACCCATCTGCGCGTCCAGCAGGCGGAGTCGGACCGTGAAAGCGGCGCGAGCTCGCCGGAGGGCGGTGGCGGTCGCGCGCAGCTAGCCGAGCCGCGAACACCGTCGCCGCGAGCGCGCACTCCGCACCAGCCTCACTTGAATGGCTCCAGTGAGTTCGTAACACCGATTTATTTACTTTATATAATAGTAAATATATAATATATGTAAATAATTTTTAATGTTCTTCGAATATTTTGTAAACAAAAATGAATATTTTTGTATAACAAAGTTATGTTATACATTCTCTACTAATGCTATCCATTATTTCAATCAAAAGATTTTTTTTTCTCATTTAAAAATTAAAAGCTAAAAAAAAATTTTGTTCATAAATAGAGTAGATATCTCGTAACACCAGACGAAAAATTTACAATTATTTGTATTATACGTTTTTTGAAGACGCTTAACAAAATTAAGCGATAGTTCCACTTAACGCTACCTTCGTCCACAGTGGCATCGATGTTTCAAAACCTACAAAATCTGGCCAACATGCAGCAAAGCATGCCAATGTCCCAGCAACAGATGTCCCAACAAATGTCTCAATTGGCAGCCAACCTCCAAGGCCTCACGTCCATGCCATCCAACTCTGTCATCAACTCACCGCTGAACTTGAGCGTTAGTGCACCAGGTAATTCAAACTTTAAAGTTTATATATCCGTACTAGTTGTTATTATAGAGGTTATTAGTTAAAGATAAATAAACTATACCTGGGAATAGAATCATTAAAATAAGCGAATCCAACAAAAGCCACATTGTTACGTCCTATCTTGTGATCTATCAGGTATATTTATTTACTGTATTAAAATGCTAAACCTAAATTTATATTTTCCCAAGACACAATAAATTTAATGTAACCTACTAATCAATATTCGTGACATAACTAAATACGACATGTACATATATACGTACATTACCAAATACTATGCAAATATTCGAATATAACCTTTAAGAATACGTGAATTGGCTATAATTAAACACCGCCTGGGAACTTATTATTTAATGCCTTTTCAAAACCGTTCACCGCTCACCTTTTCAATTATAGACCGCTTCGGTTCACGCGCCTAATTCGTCTTTTTCAGCACAGTACCATTCTCGACAGACGACCATTCGTCGGTCAGGAGGGTAGACGACTAATTAGACGAAATGGGATAATCAGAGGGACACGGTTTATGCATTAAAATCGCTCTTAAGTCGAAAATCACGTCCATAATTAGGTGATTACCGAAACCAATCGATTAATGAATCCAAGATAGCGGCTCCTCTATACCGATCATTATACCTCAGTCGTAATGGATGAAAAAAACCTATTTAAATAATGAGAATAATTACAGTATTTTTTCACGAACGCACGGATATAACGTCTGTTGCGGTATCATTAACAGTTTTATTGTCTTAATAGACCTTATTATACATTTTTTTCGGCTCTTAATTGATGCGCCGTAGGAAAGAGCATTTATTATAAAATGTGAAATGTCATGGTTTAAATGAATACGTTATGTTAATGTCGAGTTTAACGGGCTTGTAAGGCATGCGGATAATGTTTTAGATTTTTGTGAGACCGTTTTGTTCGCGGTAAATTAGTCTTGCTCGGTTGCCGATGGGTTTTATGTGATTTTCTATCGTTATTATTACGCTCGTATTGTAGGGGATTGTTAATTACTATATTATTTTATTGTTTATAATTATGAGTAGAAAGTCTTATGTTCGATGCACGATTGTTTCATTAGTAACTAGTTGCCATGACGAATAATATATCCTAAAGCAAATAGTACGAAATTATTACTTCTTTTATAATTTTTACTACCGCAGAATTATTGAAAATTAAAAATGTAGAAACAAATTGTATTTATATGAAAGGATATATATATATATATATATATATATATATATATATATATATATATATATATATATATATATATATTGTATTTAAATGATTTTACTTTAAGAAAGGCATCATTTTTGTTTTAAAATACGATAATTTTAAAAATATGACATAAAGAATTAAAATTTAACAAAAATCTTATATTTTCTAATCGTAACTTACTATCGCAAATTGATTCGTTTTGGTATAACAATAATAAAATTTCATATTATCTTTACTTAGGTATGGGCTCACCTAACCCAGTAGGAAACAGCAACATGCTCCCACCAGCCATGCCATCACCGATGCCGCAGCTCATCTTGGCTTCAGGACAGCTTGTTCAGGGCATACAGGGCGCGCAGCTGCTGATACCGACATCTCAAGGTGCAGAAAAAATTAAAAGCTTAAATAATAATAAAAAAACTCACAAAATGATAAGAGTTTTGTAAATGGCCAAAGAGAACTCTAATTAAAAAAAATTGATTTTTCATCTGTTTGGTAACTAATCAATTACGCTGTTTTAACAAATTTTTGCTTAAATATAGATGCCCTTATATAGAGTAAAGTAAATTATTATGAAAATAATAATTCAATTGAATTAAATAAATATATTTTCCTAAACAGGTATAGCGACACAGACCATCTTAACGATCCCGGTAAACCACGTCAACTCGAACGACCAAATGGTGAATCTAGCGTTGAACAACGGTCAAGTAGTGTCTACGTCTCTAGCCAATCTCCAAGCAATGGCCCAACCTCACCAGTTATTGAATTCAAATCAGCAACAGACACCAAACATTCGACCAAACATGTTGAATCCAACGCTATCGAATGCTCTTCTAAATCCGGGTTTGCCAAACTTTTTATCAAACGGCGCCGCTAACGCCCAGGAGTTGCTACAGGCGTTACAGCAGCAACAGCCCCAAGCTAATCATAACCTTCTGCAGACGGTCCAACAAAATAATATGTCACAGCAGATGCAAGGTAGAAGATCCTCTTCGCCAAGACCAGACAGACATTATAAGGAGAGAGAAAATTTCGAGCGGTTCGCAGGAGGCTCTAGGGAAAGAAATGAAAGGGAAAATTCTGGATCAGCAGCCCTTAACAGTATTAATAGGTAAGTTCTCTCTCTTAGATGCTCGATATCGCATTTATTTTTTCATTGTAATTTTGTGATTTTGATAATTTGATTTCCCAACTTTTAGACACATATATATAAATGTCTAAAAGTAATATATATGCCTTTATGTATTAGCACAAGTGACCACTAATTACTTAATAACGTAAACTATAAGATAAATTTGATACATATTACTAACGTAATATTTAAGTGGCTTCTGTATTGCGTAGGAAACACGTAAAGTTTGTGCTCAAATTCTAGTTGAAACCGATACTCAACGATCCTACCCTCTATGGTCCATAATTCCTACCAACTAAAAAAATAAATTAATCATTAAAATTTACCAAAAAACACATAATATTATCAAATGTCTCATTATAGATATATATTTATAATGAGACATCTTACATATATTGTTTATATTACACAAAATTAATTAAAATATCATAAATAAACATGCCTAATATTGAAAATATCATTGTTAGAAATAAAACAGAATAAAAATGTATGAATATGGTACAAAAAATACCTACCTACTAACTTATGGTTATAAATATTCTGAAACAAAAAAATGAAATGCGAGTTTAGTTATAAAAGTGCCACACATTTTTTAATTTGTTTTATAAAAGTTTTAATGGAATACATTCGCAAACTTTTTATTTATGATATTAAGGGATAATATAAGTATCGAGTATTTTTACGCAAGTACCTATTATAAAACTACATATCATTTTCGGTTTCATCCGCTTTGAGTTGCTATATTATTAGATTGATTGAGTATTACTGCTTCATTATCTACAATGAGCCATAGGATATTTTTATAGCTTATTCCTACAATTTATCACAGATTAATAAGTTACAACAAACAAAATCTTCAGCTCTATTATGTTAGTTATATATTTAGTATACGTAAATTAGTATAATTTTATCTGGAATTAGTGTTAAGCTAGATTAAAATTCTAAAAACTTACATATTTTAATACCCTCTGCTCTATATATCTATATATCTAACTGACCCGTTGGCGCAGTTTGCAGTGACCCTGTTTTCTGCTCCAAGGGTTGTGGGTTCGATTCCCGCCCCGAGTCTGGGTGTAATATATATTTATTTATATATGTATTATTTATATGTAGGTATATTTATTTAAAAAAAATGTATATCAGTCGGCTGTTACCTAAAACACAGGCATTAAGTTGCCTACCTTAGGAACAGACGACCTTGTGTGTGTGTTAAACATATTTATAAAAAAAAAAAAAAAAAAAATTGTTTATTAATGACTCTATTTAGATCTCTCATTCTTATTATCTGCGCTCAAAAGGCGTCTTTCGTATCTGTGGACATAGAGGAAAATCTCTCTCTCTAGTTCCAGCTCGCGTCTACATCCACGCATATCGAGTGTCTTCTTATAAATATTTAAAATATATCAGTAAATACTACACTCACTGTATCCATTTTTACTGTCTTGATTTCATTAGTACAAATTTAACTAAATCGTCTGATACTAATCTTTAAAAACAGTTTTCAATACACACACACCAATTATATCATAATTTACTTTATACTTTACAAATTATTCGGAAAAGTGATAAAAATAATAATAACGATTCCGAATTTCATGTCATTTGGTAGTTGTCAAATGATGTTTACAGTCAAATACCTTTCACTGACTGAACCAGTCATGCAAACAAATATAAGCAATATTAAAACATGAACGAATGATTAATTAAATAATAGTTATCTACCAATAAAAATACAATAATTAAATAATGATGAATATTATTTAATTTTGTTTGTTTTGTTTTTTTAAACTCAGTTAATATAAAAAATATCAAAATCAATAATTGTATATTTTAAAAATTCAATAAAAATAACAAGAAAGATACTAATAGCATCTAAAAAAATACACTTTCCGGTTGTTTTTTTTTTGGAACTATTTATCGATTTTAAAGTATCGTTTAAAATAAATTTTTAAAATACAATGAGTTGCCTTAATTCCATGTTAATGCGAATTTTTGTAAAAAAAAAAAAACAAAAGCCATTGCAGAACGTTTGTGTTTTTTTCAAGAATCTAGTATTCGTAGAACAAGCTTGTAATGTAGAAATATTCTTATACGTAATAATAAAATAAAAATTAATTACATAGTTATTATGGGGTCGAATTTTTTAAACATTCCCTAAAACACGATCGTTTTGAAAAACTTATTTTTCTCGATAGCAACTATTGCCTCTACAAAAACAGATCATTGTATTGTTAAATATTTTATAAATGTTATAAAGTCATCTTGCACATGCAGACAAATTGAGAAAACATACATTTTTATAAAATTAATCATGAAACAAGTTTTTTAACAAAACAGTTAAATTTGCTGTTTATACGTAAATATTTGTCCAAAAACATCAATCGCTTATACAATTTAAACAAAACCCATAAAAACGGCAACAGAAAGGCAAGCTCCTATCACTATGTACTCGTATGTATCTGCACGCGATAAATGCCCACCGACTGCTAGGACTCTGGAGTCCTATAATTCTAAGAGCTGTCAACAATCACATTTTTAATTGGATTAGTATAGGTAGATAACAATAAACTTTAAGGTAACTCTATAAATCATTAGCGGTTTCCAGCGACTTCGTCTTCCCTTTTTTTAGTGTCCTATGTCCTTTTCTAAGCTTTAAGCGATGTAGTAGTTTAATAATATCTCATCAAAATCTTTCAACCGATCAGCCATGAAAATACAGCAAGCAAAACTTTCTTTTGTGTTTGTAATACAATTAATTATGGATTTAATAAGAATAACATTCGACAAAACCATTAATTTTCTATTGAAACTGATTTTTAAATAACGTCATTTATAAAAGAAAACATTGAAGATGTAATTAATCTCCATATGTATATTAATACAATGATGCTGAGGGATTTTTGTTTTTTATCTAATTTCCTGAGATAATTAATATAAATATTTTTTTGTTATAAAATAAAGCCATGTCCGCTAAGAACATCATGCTTCAATGAAGTTTAAATTTCGCTTGTATCGTGCAATGATTACTTATTATATTACTAGTAAAAGATATATAATATAAATGGGTATATGGTTTTACTCATTGTGAGTATATTTCAATTACATTGAAAAACATATTTAATTAAATTAATCGTTTGCTTCGCATACTGTACGTAGGAATAATTTCTATCAATTAGAACTTGACGATTCTTCATTGAATTAGAAGCGGTATTTAATTGTGTTTTTTCATAATTATGCGTTCACTATTATTAGTGTTATTGTTAATGAAATGATAGCTGATGATATCTTTTGTATGTTAATTTTAGTTGATCTTACGGTGATTTTTGAATGAAATTGCATTAGAAAAAATTACATGGTTATCTTCGGGGTTATTTTAAAAATGTTTTGCAATTGATTGGGGCATTTTAAAATAAAATCATTTGAAATTATATAATTATATCATAAGCTAGAGTTCACAGTAGAAAGTCAAGACTCGTATAAGTAATATTTAACATTAAAATTATTTTTAAAATTAAATAAACGCTACTTTAAAATACTAAATGTAAATATGGTAACGGACACAATTAAATCGTGCGTCCACAAAGTAGTCAAGGGAGGATAGGTATAAAATAAAATATGACCGCCCTTGAGGGATTAACCGATGTAACACCAAGTCAGCGCGGCCCAGTGACAAATGTTGGTTGTAATTACGTGACAATGAGTGCAATTAGTTCCTCTGTGTACGTTACTAATCAACGGTTTGTGTTGGAATCACCAAGTAGGATACGCTTAGATAGAATTTGAGAGAACTGTACTTCGGAAATTTTATCTAAATTATTTCCTGCATAAAGAGCACTTAATTGTTTGGAGTAACGTCAAACATGTCAATACATTAGGCTCGCTGTTTTACCAGTGATTATTGAAAATTGGATTGGTTGACATTGCATACTGTTCTCTGTTTTGAACCGTAACACAAGGTTAAGTAGCCTATTTTAAACCATATCTCATTTTTTTTAAATTAAAGCGTTTAAATGAACAGGAAAATTCCTCGATTTCATTTACTAAGTATCGATATAACTAAACTTTTTTCTTTTATTCAGCCTACTGATATTAATGTTTTTAAACTTTTGATGGTAGAATGAAAAATCCAACACCACATCAGCTGTTGTATGTCCACTGCTGAACGTAGGCCTCGCTTTTCATCTCGGGGTGGGATTGCCAATACTCGCCACGCTTGGCAGGCGGGTTGGCGAGCGCAGTGTGTTGTGGCAGGATATGGTAACGCTGCTGCCCATCACGATCCTGGTTGGTGTAAAGTTGTTCGCACCACTATTGCCCTAATCGCCTTTTACGACACCTCGGCAAGAAAGAGGTCGGCACTATTTTCTCTGCCGGTCACCGCACGGCCTATAAACTAAACATATAAGATACAAAATATTAAAAATGTATACGCTTCCTATACCTTTTAACCTAACAGCAAATAAAAAAAAAGAAATGTAGTACTTGAATATTCATTGGTGCTGGCCCGGAAGTGAACAAAACTTACCTACTAACTTATTTAGATTAAAAGTCTTCTACCATCGGAATCTTATTAACTCTTAAAATTATTACCGTTTCCTAAGCCCACAACGAATAACATTTAAATAATGTTATCTTATTATTTTGAAAGTATTTCGATACAATGAAACCAATTATATATTATAAAAACATGCATTATTAACGCGCTAACGTTCAAATTAATATCCGTGTCTAATCCAAATCATTCTATAATGATTTTTAATTAAATTTATATAATTAATATATATAAAAAATCTAACTTTTTATCGCACGATTCATTATTTTCGTAATCATATATCAACGATTTAAGTATTTTAATGTAATGATTCATAATCATTGAACATCGACGCGATTGCATTATTTATTATGTTTCTAATTTCATTCCATTCATTTTGAATGATAAATGAACATCGTGCAATGACAGTATTAGCATTTTAATTCATTTGAAATAAAAAGGCACGGATACCGATCTTATCATTTCGGGGTGAGGTCCCTTGCTTATTACACGTCATTATAGTACTGAATGTAATAATCGTTATGATGTTGTTTTATAACTAAAATACGACTACATTTATTAAAACATACCAACGTTTACTTTATGTTTATAATATTTTATTATAAGATTTATTCAAAGTTTAAGTTATTTTTTTTAATCTCGTATTTATACATTTTTGTACACCTGTTAAAACAAGAGTTATATGTTTATTTACGTATCAAGACAGTCTTAAATGAATATATTTAAGATTCTACTACAAATCGTTTTTTGTGATACACGTGTTGCGAGATACATACAAATTAGGTACGCAGTAAGACGAAACTAGTCAAAATCGATTCAGAAATAAACGAAATTAATTAGTAAACTCTATTACTTTACAAGAAATTAAAAACGATAAACAAAGTGAAAGTGTGAAATAATCGTCGTGAACACGGCGAATTGTTATAACAATATAACAAGTTCATAAAAATAATATGTAAACACATAAATTATCTAATACTACAAGTGAAACAAGGAAAATCAAGTCTATTATCTACCTTAATGAGATATTTTATGCTAATTATAGACAGGATGTATTACACGAACGCTGCTTTGATATAATTACATAAATAGTGTTCTATTCGCGTACCTCGTGAACAATTTTCTGGTGTTGACCGCGCGGAAATATTAAAATATACAAGTAGTTATACTTTACGACAACTTAATTTTCAGTATGTTATGAGATTTTGTAATAGAAGTCATTAGGAGAAATTATTATGGAAGATTTAACTGATTATGAAATACCTAAATATAATTCTCATTTAACATATCTATGAATTATCAATCACAAAATTTTCATAACGTACAAGTTAAAAGGTAAGTTAATTGATTTGTGTTCTAAAGTACAATTTATATATTTACATTATTTCGGTTTCGTTTCTTTTGTATATAAAATTAAAACTGCAATAATATATAATTAAAAGTTGTAAGTACATTTAAGAGAAGTTACTTTAAATGTATTTTTAAAAGTAAATACATATTTTTATATAATAAAAACACTACACCACACCATGTCTATCAAGATGTCTCAATAAATAAACCATAGGTCGCCATTTCAAATTTGGGCTAGCATCGCTACAATTTTCATGATGTATGTTCGAAAGTTCGTTTCAAGGAACAAAAAATAGTGCATAGAAACCTGTAAGTCTCTGGAAAAATTCTGAAACATCTTTCACTAGATCTATCCGCAGTAGAGCGATGTTGTGAATTAAGCTCTAATCCTGCTCCCGTAGACAATACGTTGTTACATTGCAGTAAATAATATGTATATTTGTTTACTTCGTTGTATAAAATAATAACATTTAAATATTTTTTGTAACATTTTTTTTTAAACAACAAATATCTCAAAGGTAACTTGTACAACGTAATACATAAAACCTTGCTTATAAATAAGGGCTTGTCGAATTACTGCCGTTTTTTATTAGTGTAAATAAAATTTATATTCAATTATTACTATACCTTTATTATTCCATAACTATACGAACCACCCAGATTCACCGGTATTGACGTTTATTATTACTGCTCCGCTGCAGTGACGGTAGACGGTAGAGATATCCAATCATCAGATCATTAGATTTCAAGAATAGTGCGTACAAACAAATAAAAATTATGTAAATATATATATATTTATTCAAAATTTAAAGTAACTTATGCAAGTTCTTTCGTCGACTCTACCTTATCTTATTTTATAGTATTGATCTTATTTTATAGTATCAGAATAGTGAATTATATAAACACAATAAAAAAGTCAACGATAGATTAATAGATATAGAATTATAAGAATTATAATAAAATAGACGGTAAATATACAAACCGCATTCTGTTTGCCGAAGGTTTTAATGCGAACATATAATTAGGTACGCTCGAGGCATTAAGTATTCCAGCGTATAATTACCTTAGCGCCCGTGACGCGTCTAATCCAAGTAATAGTGATAAATAGATCTTATGCGATATCGTGTTTGAATATATTAGAGTTTACGATGCCTACTAGTGCAGCATGTACTATATGACAGTATTTCTCAATCTTATTCTCTGTCCGAAATATATTCCGTCAAGTATCTTAATTTTTCGCGACCGGAATATAACAATTTTAATGCACAATAAAAATCTCACAATCCAATAATTTTCAGACGAGCTTAATTTTCTTATCGGATTCTTAAGTGCAAAAAATACATATAGACGAACGTGGAATCTCCTTTTTGAAGTCGGTTATAAGGTTAACGACCTTATTAAAAGCTCAAGGAACATATTAATTGTTCGAAATATGTAAGTGTTAAAGTTAAGTATTCGAAAAGATTGACAACCACAACGTGCGCTTGTCTCAAGGCTAAAACATAGTTACATTTATAACCTTGTTTTTACGTATAGATTACATAGCGTATTAACGTTCAAGATATTTCGCATATATATTGGAACTTCGTGCTTCCGGTATAATTTAATTTTGACATATGATGTACTTCCGTTTTGTATCCGACGCTGGCTGAGTGTTTATAAAGAAATTGGGAATTACTGTATTCCGATCTTTACATTATGTGACAATTATCTGAAACCACGATCTCTATAAATAAACTAGACTTTTATAAGTCCTTAGTGTTCTATATTTTTATATTAAAAACAATAAGTATTCTTAAGTGAACTCTTGCAGTGCGATAATTTCTATAAGAGCACCGTAATTGTCCCTGTTTTTACCATTTATCTCTTTACCTACATCGAATATTTATTTACTATAAATTATAATACGTAATAGTGAACGACAATATTAATACGATAAAACATATCTAGGTAACAAATTCGACGTGACCACAATCATTTTAATTAGTATAAAACTATTAGTTTTCCTTGTATAGTTAAGTACAGTGAAATATAAAAATTCATCCTCTTTCGTAACGATCTTGTTAGAAGGTAAAACAATAACACTATTAACAGAACATATCTTAAACATGTTTTAAAACAAGTTCTATGCGTTTAAATTATTCATTTAAATATTATTGTAGTACTATATTATAAACAAAATAGATTAGGCGGTCCTGATGCTACTAATTATATTTAAAATTACGTTTTTTATTTAAATAACAGTCTATAACGACTGTTATTTAATTTCTTACACGCTAATGTAACAATGGAATTATTAACGTAAGATTTTACTATTCGATTGTACCGTGCATCCATTAAGTGAATTTATATGTGTGCGCGTAGGTACTTCAAAGACATTAAGTTAATGCGACCTCATAATTACTGGCTGGAAGCATTAATTCTCGCATCCATAATTAAGTTTAATACCTCATTTCTGTTGGCCTACAATCTAGATAAATATTGTATGTCATTTGCCGTCTATTAAAGTTACATTAAATCGTTGAATCATCGTGAAATACGGGCGTAACGAAAAGTTTTTTTTTTTTTTTTTAAGAATACAATTTACGTGCCGTCGAGGCCGAATTTGAATATTATACTTGGAAACATACGTTATATTGTATTGTTTCTAAACGTAACAACGTAACTCACGCTCAGTAAATAGTGACATAACGAGTCGGTAATGCAGTCGTGTGCAGTTCTTAGAAGTAGGTAGAAGTATTAAAGTATATGGAACATTATGATAAATTATATTTTCTTGACAGTTCTCATTAATTTGTTAATAATCATGAGTAAAATCTTATATTCATATCGATATATATGTATATGGATTCAAATTCGTAGTCATTTACAGATAGAAGAAGGATGACGAAGGGATTCTTTGATTGTTAATTTTTTGGTAAAACTTAATGGTGTAAAAAGAATATTTTATTAATACATATGTATATACATACCACCTAATATTATCGGGATATATATATCGATAATATATATCGGGAAGTCTAATATCTCAAAAAAAACATTTGACAAACTTGTCACATTTAGCAATAGGTAACTTTTTTTTTATTGACCTGAAAGTGATCAAGACGGCTAGAAAAATTATGACAAGCCAAAATCAATTGATATACGAGTATCAAACAAATATCACATGACTTGTCGCAGGTTTTTACCATTTGACAAACTGTGACTTATTATCAAAAAAATTAACAATCAATATATTATTTTATCTAGAGCTGCTGGTGTTTTGCTCGTGTACCAATTTTTAAAAAACTCAGCGTATAATGTACAAAAATTATTGCGTATATTCCAATTCTTATTAAGGCATACATTATACATTTTTTTTTAATCTTCAAATTATACAATGAGAGTTACAACGTGTGAAACAATCGGAAATCCACGCTAATTATAATGAAGATAACCTTTGAAACAAAATTATCCTGTCATGTTTCTTAAATGCTTATTTGTTTTAAAAGTATGTTCACGTAGTATAAAAATTTTGACAGTTAAAATGATGGAACTACGTCTTTAAAATGCTTCCGAAAATTACACTTAACTTACCTCCTAGCATTTGACTACTAAGTACTTCTACTACATCCTTGAGTGTACTTAACCCAAGGAATTTATATCATAACTGGAACGCTCACTTAATAAAATTGTATATTCAAATATGCAACTTGAAATAACTGTCATAAGGTTGACGTTTGTTTCCAACATTTGACGTGGAAAAATCGTTCCGAGCATTTTGGTGACTTTTTTTTTTTTTTTTTTTTTTTTTTTATACCACGACGGTGGCAATCAAGCATACGGCCCGCCTGATGGTAAGCGGTTACCGTAGCCTATGGACGCCTGCAACACCAGGGGCATCACATGCGCGTTGCCGACCCTTTAAAAACCTATTTACTCCCCTCTTGAAGGACCCCATACTGTAGTCCTGCGGGAAAACCTCGGCAGGGAGTTCATTCCACAACCGAATGGTCCGTGGGAGGAAATTCCTCTGATACCGAACTGTACGGGACCATTGGGGCTGCAATGTGTGAGCATGAATTCCCTGTCGATGGCGAGCGGTGCGATGATAAAAAGTGGCCGTTGGCACCATTTCGAACAATTCTTCGGAACACAACCCATTATACAAGCGATAGAGCACGCATAGGGATGCAACATCTCTTCTTAGACTTAAGGGCTCGATATCGCTCGTCAGTATTGGATCGTCGACAATTCTCACAGCTCTTCTTTGAACCGAGTCAAGAGGGCCAAGTTGGTATGCCGGTGCTCCCGCCCAGAGATGAGAGCAGTACTCCATATGGGGGCGGACTTGCGATTTATACAGACGCAGTCTTTGCCCCGGCGTGAAGTACCGCTTCGCTCTGTTAAGCACACCGAGTTTTTTGGATGCCATCTTGACCTTGTCTTCCAGGTGACATCGGAACTGGACGTCGCTGGATATGTCGACACCAAGAATACCAATACTGTTAGAGATGGTAAGGGTTGTGTCCTGGAATTGAGGGGCCACAGTGAATGGGGTTTTCTTAGCGGTGAACGCACAAACTTGTGTCTTGGAGGGGTTGAATTGGACTAAATTGTCTCGACCCCAATCGGAGACTTTGGAAAGACTACTCTCGATTTCAGACACAAGTTGTTCGCGACTTTCTACCACAGCGGAACGAGGGATGTTTGCACGGCCTGTGTAGAAAGCGTCTCCAGTGCTATCGTCCGCATAGCAATGAATGCCATCAATAGAGTGTACTACAAGTGACTACTGGTATTTTGTCTCTTTCTTACGAGTTACCTTGAATCCATGGTAGAAAGAGATGCAATCCCTCTCTTAGGAACGTTTTTTGAGTGCATGTGCACATTCCAGTTTGTATATAAATTCCTTGATTTAACCAAATGTCAAAAGGGTGGTTCTTTGTTTGATTCGTAATTAAATTCACGATTTTTAAAATGCAATTTAGTAATTCGATTTTTATGGAGAACTCGCAAGTCTATTTTTTATATTAGTTTAATTATACAAAACATTGTACTAGATATTAAAAGATAAGAAACACGTGTTGTATCTAAGAAGTCGGATATTTTCTTAAAAAGCTATTTTATAATTACAAAAAAAAAAGCGAGGAAATACTCGAAAGAAATTAATAGTTATTACAAATAATTTTTTCAAAGAATCTTTATTATTATTTTGATAATAAGTAGTTCCTAATACTAGTACATACATACTATATTTATCATAGTACTATTTTTGGCCCCTTTATTTCTTTGGAGTCTACTTTTACCAATAGACTAAGTTCAATCATTAATTTTAACTACAAAACGTAACCGATAATAACTCATGCATATCTTTAAATTCTGATAAAACATTAAAATTCTTTTAAACACCTTACAATAATTACACATTATGTATAACATATGTTTTAAATATAGTAAAGTTTAAATGAGCGAAGAGAGTGCCTAAGGCGTTTATAATTATTGCGTTGTGCAGGTTAAAAACCGTTATAATGCGTTTTATTGCTCAACATGGCAACACGGACGTTGCCAATTTTTGATTCGATATACCATTAAATTTATATTAATAAGAAAGTTAACTCATTCTTAATAATAGGCATGTTGTTTTGAAATTATTAATTTATTGTTATTACTTTTTTTTACATTTTTTACTTAAATGATTTATGACTATAATTTACTGTTTTAAGCGAAATGTGATTTGTAAAATAGTTGTAAAACTTTCTTTATTACGATTTACTCATAACTTCCAGAACAGTTTAAATGTCTAAACATTTTATAAAAGAAGTAAAAAAAAAAATACAAAAAAAATGTAAATGTAGTTATTTTTCTTCATTTTTCTAAAACCATCTCTATTTTAACAATAAAACTACCTGTCTTCATTTGTGACACTCTTTGTCATCATATTCGACTAGACGTCTCCCGCGATCTTACCTACGTAGTTCATCTATAGCTACTGTTTCACTACTAGAAACGAGATCGCCCAATGAATAGAACATGAGAATCGATACCAGTCTCGTGTTCAAGTTCTGACACCGCTAAGTTTTATTAAGGTGAAAAGCTAAATGTGGCGTTTAAAACTGACATGATGTTATATCTGATTTTCTTCTAACAAAGTTTATGCTATTTTTATAATAACAATGCACCTGTATAGTGATAAAAGAGTGTTATAATCATAGTTCAAAAGGTACACTAAGGTATTACTGATTACAATTATATCGACAAATTAGTAAAATGGTATATAGGCTTACCAGCTTATTAAGATAGATGTTCGTTCCATATTATATGATTACGATATTATTATGGGTTATAATTGTGATATGATTTTGGAGAATAAAAATGTAAATTATTATAACTTCATGGATTTTTTGAAAAAAAATCTAAAAAAATAAAATAAAAAAAAGCCGAAAATGCAAAAACATTAAAAAGGTGGTAATAGCACTTTACGACTTTATTCCCCGGGGGCGTCGATATATACTTAGTATTATTTCCTTTTTATAATATATTTTTCTGTATTTACAATATTTTTTGTTAGAATTAAAATAAAAAAATATCGCATCATACTTAACGGCCGTCAGTAGTATAAAATCCTATGTCGGAGTTCTGGAATCACAAACACAAACACTCGGACTACGACGAAAATCTGTATGGCCTGTACATATATTTGTTATGAGTGAGGATCATATTTATTTATTTATTAACTCTTTTTGCATACCGATACACAAAAAAACAGTATATAAAATTTAAAACAATCAACTTGCATCGGTTGCAACAGGCGGCCTTATTGCTAATACAGCGATTTCTTCCAGGCGACCTTTGGGCAGAGGACTTGCATATAAAATAGAGGATATAGGTATAGGATCATACCCGCGACTATACTTTGTAAAATATAGCATGAGTCCTGTGACATTGACGATTTCGTTTTTAAAGACAGTTACGATTTCGTTTTTAAAGACAGTTCGTTTTTTTTTAAATATTTATAATAAATTTTAGTGTAAAATTCAACGCTTCTTATTACTATACGAACGTATATTTAAAAATAAACATGTAAGGTTAGTAAAAACATAGGTAATTTAAGTGATTTTAATTTTTTCATAAGTATCTTTTTTTCGTTAGCTTACTTTATAAACGCTTCTTGAAGACTAGTAGGGATGTAAAATCGACCAACAGACAAATATCGACTAAATTAATATATGCCAATTTAATTATAAATACACATTTATTCCAGCGGTAACATTGTAGCCGCAATTTTGTTTAGTGTAACGCGCGCGACACTTCAGTGGCTGTGCGAGTGCATAAATAAGTCTTGTTATCACCTGTCTTTGTTAGTTTGTTTTGTGTTTTTAACCAAAAATTCATTTGTTTTGTTACTAGTTTCGTTAAGTTTTTGTTATTGTTTTGTTTTGTTAGATAAGACATAAATGTGTTTTATTTTTGTGCAGTTTTAATTATCCAAAGCAATTTATCGATACCTCCCGTTTCGATTATTTGCACACTGGCACATCCCTAGTAAAGTCATATTCACATCTGTCATAGGACTCATGCTATATTTTACAAAGTATACTAGAGCAGCAACCAGTTGCTGAGACTGATGTGCCAATTCGTCGTCATTTTAAAGAACAGATATTAAAAATATATGACACTTAATTTAAAGTTATCAAGCAAAATCAGAAGTACGTAATTGATAGTACACATAGATATTATCGTAGTTATAATCGTCATACCTCTATTGTACTGTACTGTATCAGCCTGTAATCCACCCACTGCTGAGCGAAGGCCTCTTCTCCATATAGAACAAGGGTTGGAACTTAATCCACTACGGGTTGGCGGATAATTTCCCTACCATGGGTAATGATCGTTATCAGGTGTCTGTAATAACAACCGAGAACGAAGGCTTTACGTGCTCTCCGAGAGACGGTGGGGAAACTTACAAGGACATACACCCAGACCGGAAACAAATATTTGTACAAATACAATATAATATCTGACCCGAGTGGGAATCGAACACGCGACCTCTGGTGCGCGACGTTGAGGCGACTATACGCACCACTACACCAGAACGGTCGTCAACAATCGTCATACCATAGCATACCTTTCTAAAAATATTTTGTGATGTTTGATTTCTGCTATGAAGAAGCAATTAATTACTAACTTGTACAAGATATTATCCATAGATTTAATATTATAAATTATTTTTTTTAGAAATAATATTTAAATATTAAAACCTTTTTTTGTATAGTTCTAATTATGAAAATATAATTCGACCGCTCAGTGAATACGTATGCAATTTATATATATTTATATAATATATTAATTAGTAATAATATTAATTACGTTAGTACTGTTTCGTACTACTGATCTTATAAAAAAAAAAAGAACTTATACTGGTATTTTTTTTTGTCTTTTAATTATACTACCGCCACTCGACGTAAAGCCGTTAACACTCGAATAGTCAACGTTTTTCTTTTTGTTCACAATACATTAGTAAATCGTTAATTTAAACGGAAAAATGTCAACTAATTTAATCCTGCAATCATCAAGCTTAGAATGTTGGTTTTTAGAAAAACAAGCCCATGTTTGACATTTTCTAAAAAAAAAAGTTTTATGGGCTTAGCGTCTTTTTGGTCAAAGGACGGCAGAATAATATTCGATTAAAAGTGTATGAATAAAATAAATATGTTTATTATGTATAAAATAAATCTATTTATTACGAATATTAATATACTAGAACACTGACCCTTAAAGGATCTCTTAAGGGTCAGTGTTCTAGTATATTAATAGGTATTACTTTTTACGTGACATTTTGAAAATGAAATAACAAAAACAAAAAAATAATTATATAACCTTGGATCACTATGACAAACACAAAAACATGCTGGTTATATAGAAAATAGCTTTCATATTATATTGTATGGCTTTATATCAGACTAGCGGCCCGCCCCGGCTTCGCACGGGTATTTAACTAAAATTTTAAAAATTATAAATTTATATTTTTTATCACCTACATGCGCCATCTATCGTATAATAGTAGAATATCGTTTTTATATTTAGTGACATTTAACATAATAGTACCTTTCCTTAGACCAGATGGCGTTGGCGGCGTAGGTACCTATTTCTATTTTCTTAAATATATATTTTTAAATTTAATTACAATGAAACAAAAACTAAATTATACTGTGAATTATGTTAAATTTTTATGTATTAAAGTTATTTACATTGGTTTTGTACTTTTTACGTGATACGTGATCAGAGAAAAACACGATAAGAGATGGCGCTGATACAAAAATAAATGTATTAATAAAACGGAGGTTTTAACAGATTTATTATTTGTATAGATTAAACTAGAATTATATATATAGTTAATAAATAAAGATTAAAACCTTGAACCATTTTAGTTTGTTGTAAGTAGTGTAAAGTATTAAAATATATTTTCAAATATTATTCGACGCTAGAAAGTTACATCGTTTGATAATTTGACACATGTCAAGATTACATCTCATCTCTGATCTCGTCATCATCTCAGTAGGTGCTTTAGGGCGAGACTCCACCAGAGCGGAGATGTGCGGTGATGTGTTTTAACAACCAATAGAATTTCGTTCAGTGGTATGCACTGAAGCGGAGGGGAGACGAGGTGTGTGAATAACGAAATCCTATTGGTTGATTAAACACATCTCCGCACATCTCAGCTTTGGTGGAGTCTCGGCCTTATACTAGTATAAAAAATATGTTATCGTATACGCATAAGTTTAAATAATTGTGGTTTTTGTTATTATACAGATAAAGAAGAACACTACTTATTTGAGTATCGATTAAAAAATCTTTAAAAATGTACATATAAATTCATACATTAGTTTGTCCTTATAAATACAAATACAATATGTCTTATAATCTCATACCAAAATAAAGCTAAAATCTCGTTTTAAGTTTTAAAAAAAACTACAATTTTTTAATTAAATTTATTTAGTAAATATACCTAAAGGCCACATTTTTCAACGAAAAACTATCAACGCCAACAATCATAAAAGAGGTCGTATGTGTCGGGACATTGGAATTTTTGCACCAAAACTGTAATTTTCAAAATAATTATCTCCGAAAGGCGTATCTCGTCGAGAATCTAACGTGTTGATAAATTGAAGAAACAATTAATGTTTGCATCGTGGTGTGAGTGACTCAAGTGAACGCTACAGACGTACATGTGTAGGTGTGCACGGTTTTGTTCTAGTGTAAACGTGTGTGGTAAGGAAATTGGTTCGCTAGAAAAATGTGCATTACATCCTACAGAATGATTTTACTAAATTACTTTCATAGAATATTGATTTTTTTTTATATTTTGTGAACAGTAGATCAAATATTATCCAAAAGATCAGAAACGGGTAATTGTGATTGTTGTTTTTTATATATATATTTCTTTAACTACAAGATGAACTCTATGATTACTCGAAGCCCATGTATTTCTTTAAGCTTGTATTAATTACTAACTTTAATGACAAAATTACCCAATATAAAAACCTCCAGGTTTATGGGTTAGATTCCCACCCCGAGTCTGGGTGTAATATATATATGTATTATTGATATTTACATTTATATATGTACATTTATAAAAAAATATATATGTACCTATATCAGTCGACTGTCACCTTAAATACAGGCATCCTTAAGAACAGACAATCGTGTGTGTATACAACCGTGTGTAAACATATTTATTATAAAAAATAAATTTTAAAGTCAATTCCTACTTAGGTTAACAAAGAATAAATTAATTACTTAAATTTAATTACTTTATCAATAAAGTAATATTTAAAAAAAAACTATATTAACATCATGTGTCTTTGACGGCCGGCTGGTCTAGTGGTCAGGCAACTGGACACTCTACGCAGCGGTCGCGGGTTCGAATCCCGCCAGGTGCAGATAATCTGTATGACGAATATAGATGTCTGCACCTGGTCATGGATGTGTATTTATGTATATATGTATTTATATCTTAAATTTATGTCCGTTCCTAGTACCTGTAACACAAGTTCTTACGAACTTACCACGGGGCTAGGTTAACGTGGTGTGATTGTTGGTTAATATAATAATAATAATAATAATAATAAATAATAAATGCCGTGTGGTTTCCGGCAGAGTAGAATAGGACCAACCCATCCTCAGCCTGGGGTGTCGTAAGAGGCGACTAAAGGCAACCAAAGCTGCATAACACCGACGCGGCCTCCTCGGAGAGTATGAGTGCCTCTCCGAGGGAGTAATTTAGCACTCAAAAAAAAAAACTTATGGATGGAACAAGGAAAAAGAGAGCGCATAGGGCCGCTGCCTGGGGGGCGCCAGGGCACGTCTGGAGCTGGCGCTGGACGTGGCAGCATGCGGGCCGCCAGCAACCCCCGCCGACCGGCACCAGCACCTAGCCGGCCGGTGTATCCACCATCCCCACCAGTTGGCTTGGCGCCAACAGAGTCTCCAAGGGCTCAGCATTCGGCGCCCGCCGCTGGTGGAATACGTCGCATGAGATGGACACAAAGAATGAACGAGAATGTCATGCGTGCGTATTATAGGGCTGTGGGCGGGGGAACCGGTCGGACTGGCTACCGAGCAGTAATGCACCGCGAGTTCCTGCTGCTCGAGCCAAATATTACTGTCACGGAGCAAAACCTGGCAGATAGAGCTCGGTACATCCAACAAAAGGGCGTATTCAACGCCGCCGAGCTCGAACGATTACGACGTGAGGCTGCTCCTGAAGTCGAACCCGTGTCTACAGAGCATAACGCAGTTGTAACGCAACAGGAAAGCGTTCGTAGCGAAGTGCCTGTAGATGCGATCGCTGAAGAAGCAGTCTCCCAAAAAGTAGAGCAGATGAGAGGGATTTTGGAGGAGGCGATTTCCGAGATCCGGAGCACTCCTCTAGAACAGAGACCACGACTCTCCCGACTTCCCCTTAATGCTGCGACGCGGGGTGCCATTGAGGCAGCTAACAGGCTGCTACCTCCATATTTGGATGGCAGTCTGGGCTTGGATGATACGGGTTCTATTCTCTTCGGTGCCGCTCTAGCGGTACACCGTTTCACTGGAGCCAAGACCCAGGAGCCTGGACGCACTACTAATAAGAGTAGTGACGTACCAGCCTGGAAGAAGAGAATAGAACGCCGTATCAGCCTGGCCAGGGCCCTCATTGGCAGACTGCAAAGCTTCAGGTCGGGCAACACTAGGCCAAGGATTGTGCGCTCCGTTAGAATAGCTTTCAACGGGCTAGGTGTCAGGCTTGACCAGCCTGATATAGCTGAGAAACTGACGGAGCGCATCGACGGCCTGAAGCAGAGAATCGCGGCATGGGGGAAGCGTATTCGTAGGTACTCTGAGAGAGTTGAGCGCTTCCGACAAAATCGCCTCTTCGTGAGTGATCAGAAGAGGTTCTACAGGAAGTTGGAGAACCCGACGCCGTGCTCTACTTCCCCAAAACCGAATACGGCTGACCTCGTCGCCTTTTGGCGAAACATATGGTCACGGGAGGTAGAGCATGAGGAGGGCCCTTGGATTGCGGCGGTTCAGGAAGCATGTGCTAGAATCGAACCGATGAACCCAATCGCCATCTCTTCGGAGAACGTAGCTGATGCGGTCCGGCGGGCACCGAACTGGAAGAGTCCGGGGGCCGACGGCCTGCATCACTATTGGCTGAAAGGGTTCTCGGTATGCCATGCGACCTTGGCTCGACAATACCAAGAGGCGATAGAGCGGAAGACGCTTCCGAACCTCTTCACTACTGGGATCACTCACCTAGCTCCTAAGTCCACCAACACCGCGGATCCTACCAACTACCGCCCCATAACGTGTCTGACTTCCATCTACAAGACACTGACATCCGTTCTGAGCTGCAAGATCTCTCGTCATATTGACGAATTTAACATCTTGTCTGTAGCTCAGAACGGATGCCGTGGAGGCGGCCGCGGCACAAAGGAGCTCCTTATCATTGACTCTGTTGCGGGCCAGCTTGTCAAACGCAACCGTCGGAACTTCTCTGCTGCCTGGATCGACTACAAGAAGGCATTCGACTCGGTGCCTCATTCATGGCTTCTGAGGGTCCTCGAGCTGTACAAGATCGACGGTGCAGTTCGAGACTTCCTCGAAGTATGCATGGGGCAATGGAGTACGATCCTTTGTCTCCAGGGCGAGAGACTGACGACGGGTGCCGATGACCGAATACGGATACGAAGGGGTATTTTCCAGGGTGATTGTCTGAGCCCACTTTGGTTTTGCTTGTCCTTGAACCCTTTAAGCACTCTGCTGGAGCGTTCGGGGACAGGCTTTCAGTTTCGGAGAGGAGGTACTAAAGTCTCCCACCTTCTCTACATGGATGACCTCAAGCTGCTGGCACCTAATCCTGCACGCCTTATGGAGTTGCTGAAAATCACTACTGAGTTCAGCGGCTCCATCAGGATGCAGCTTGGAGTGGATAAGTGTGCGGTCGTGCATGTGGACAGGGGACAGGTGACGCAATCGGCTGAAATTAGCCTAGAGCTTTCTAACTTCAAGACCCTCTCCGAAGCTGAATCATACCGGTATCTGGGCATGTCACAATGCATAGGGGTGCAGGAGGTGGATATGAAACAGGCGGTTTGCGAGGTCTTTTTTGGACGGCTGACAAAAGTTCTTCGGAGCTACTTGTCGGGCGCCAACAAGGTCCGAGCTTATAACGGCTGGGTCATGCCCACTCTCTTGTACACATTTGGCGTGCTCAGATGGACTCAGACCGAACTCGACGCCCTGGACAGAAGAGTCCGCACGACTATGACTCACCATCGCATGCATCACCCGAAATCGTCGGTCATGAGACTGTACATCCCACGGAAGTGTGGTGGCCGAGGCCTATTAAGCGCCAAGTCCATGCATAACCGGGAGGTGTGCAGCCTCAGGGCCTATTTTGAAACGAGGAGGGAGAGCGCTATGCATGGTGATGTTGTAGTATGTGACAAAGGTCTCACCCCCTTATCCCTGGCCAAAGAGGAATGGCGAAGACCGGTTGTACTTAGCACCTCTGACCGGGAGACCGTATGGATGGAGAAGGAGCTGCATGGACGGTTTTACAAGGCGCTCCACGCACCTCACGTGGATGTTAAGGCCTCCGTGCAGTGGCTGCGATTCGGGGACCTCTTTGGGGAAACCGAAGGTTTTGTCTGTGCAATACAGGATCAGGTGGTTAAGACGAACAACTACCGGAAGCACATTCTGAAGGATGGCACTCCCGACTTCTGTCGAGCTTGTCGTCATCCCGGCGAGTCACTCAGACATGTGCTTTCGGGGTGTTCAGCGCTTGCCAACACTGAGTACTTGCACAGACATAACCAAGCGGCCAAGATTCTTCATCAAGAGCTTGCTCTAATGTATTGTCTCCTGGAACAGAGGGTGCCGTACTACCAGTACACACCGGCGCCAGTACTCGAACGCGACGGAGTCCGGCTCTACTGGGACCTGCCTATCGCCACGGACAGGACGATACTGGCGAACAAGCCTGATATCGTGGTGATGGATAGGGCACAGTCGAGGGTGTTTTTAGTGGACATTACCATCCCTCATGACGAGAACCTCGTGAAAGCCGAAACAGAGAAAAAGCGTAAATATCTGGATTTGGCACACGAGATTGTCGACATGTGGGGTGTTGAATCCACTGAAATCATCCCTATCGTGATATCTGCCAACGGTTTGATCCCGGTTAGCCTCGCTCACCACCTGAGGCAGCTGGGTATCCGTGACGGTTCGCTCGCAGCCAGGATGCAGAAGGCGGTATTACTCGACTCGGCTAGGATTGTCCGCCGATTTCTCAGCCTACAGCCCTAACCCCCGGCCGTTTGATCTCCCTGCCGGGGCGTAATCCTCCACCCGCTTATATTTATTTATGTAAATTTATGTAAATTTATGTAAATTTATTATATTCCTTATATAAGTATTGTATTATATTATATTTATTTATATGTGTATATGTATATATTGAACGGGTGGAGTGTAGCAATAAAAATAATAATAATAACCGCCGTGTGGTTCCCGGCAGAGTAGAATAGGACCAACCCATCCTCAGCCTAGGGTGTCGTAAAAGGCGACTAAAGGCAACTAAAGCTGCACAACACCAACGCAGCCTCCTCGGAGAGCGTGAGTTCCTCTCCGAGGGAGTAATCTAGCACTCAACTTTTATGGATGGACAAGGACAATAGAAAGCGCATAGGGCCGCTGCCTGGGGGGCGCCAGGGCACGTCTGGAGCTGGCGCTGGACGTGGCAGCATGCGGGCCGCCAGCAACCCCCGCCGACCGGTACAACCACCTAGCCGGCCGGTGTCTCCACCATCCCCACCAGTTGGCTTGGCGCCGACAGAGTCTTCAGGGACTCAGCATTTGGCGCCCGCCGCTGGTGGAGTACGCCGCATGAGATGGACACAGGAGATGAATCTAAATGTCATGCGCGCGTATTTTAGGGCTGTAGGGGGGGAAACCGGGCGGACTGGCTACCGAGCAGTAATGCACCGCGAGTTCCTGCTGCTCGAGCCAAATTTAAATGTCACGGAGCAAAACTTGGCAGATAGAGCTCGGTACATCCAACGAAAGGGCGTATTCAACGCCGCCGAGCTCGAACGATTACGACGTGAGGCTGCTCCTGAAGTCGAACCCGTATCTGCAGAGCATAACGCAGTTGCAACGCAACAGGGAAGCGTTCGTAGCGAAGTGCCTGTGGATGCGATCGCTGAAGAAGCAGTCTCCCAAAAAGTAGAGCAGATGAGAGGGATTTTGGAGGAGGCGATTTCCGAGATCCGGAGCGCTCCTCTGGAACAGAGGCCACGACTATCACGTCTTCCTCTTAATGCTACGACGCGGGTTGCCATTGAGGCAGCTAACAGGCTGCTACCTCCATATTTGGATGGCAGTCTAGGCTTGGATGATACGGGTTCTATTCTCTTTGGTGCCGCTCTAGCGGTACACCGCTTCATTGGAGCCAAAACCCAGGAGCCTGGACGCACTACTAATAATACTAGTGACGTACCAGCCTGGAAGAAGAGAATAGAACGCCGTATCAGCCTGGCCAGGGCTCTCATTGGCAGACTGCAAAGCTTCAGGTCGGGCAACACTAGGCCAAGGATTGTGCGCTCCGTCAGAATAGCTTTTAATGGATTAGGCGTCAGGCTTGACCAGCCTGACATAGCTGAAAAACTGACGGAGCGCATCGACGGCCTGAAGCAAAGAATCGCGGCATGGGGGAAGCGCATTCGTAGGTACTCTGAGAGAGTTGAGCGCTTCCGACAAAATCGCCTCTTCGTGAGTGATCAGAAGAGGTTCTACAGGAAGTTGGAGAACCCGACGCCATGCTCTACTTCCCAAAAACCGAATACGGCTGACCTCGTCGCCTTTTGGCGAAATATATGGTCACGGGAGGTAGAGCATGAGGAGGGCCCTTGGATTGCGGCGGTTCAGGAAGCATGTGCTAGAATCGAACCGATGAACCCAATCGCCATCTCTTCGGAGAACGTAGCTGATGCGGTCCGGCGGGCACCGAACTGGAAGAGTCCGGGGGCCGACGGCCTGCATCACTATTGGCTGAAAGGGTTCTCGGTATGCCATGCGACCTTGGCTCGACAATACCAAGAGGCGATAGAGCGGAAGACACTTCCGAACCTCTTCACTACTGGGATCACTCACCTAACTCCTAAGTCCACCAACACCGCGGATCCTACCAACTACCGCCCCATAACGTGTCTGACTTCCATCTACAAGACACTGACATCCGTTCTGAGCTGCAAGATCTCTCGTCATATTGACGAATTTAACATCTTGTCTGCAGCTCAGAACGGATGCCGTGGAGGCGGCCGCGGCACAAAGGAGCTCCTTATCATTGACTCTGTTGCGGGCCAGCTTGTCAAACGCAACCGTCGGAACTTCTCTGCTGCCTGGATCGACTACAAGAAGGCATTCGACTCGGTGCCTCATTCATGGCTTCTGAGGGTCCTCGAGCTGTACAAGATCGACGGTGCAGTTCGAGACTTCCTCGAAGTATGCATGGGGCAATGGAGTACGATTCTTTGTCTCCAGGGCGAGAGACTGACGGCGGGTGCCGATGACCGAATCCGGATACGAAGAGGTATTTTCCAGGGTGATTGTCTGAGCCCACTTTGGTTTTGCTTGTCCTTGAACCCTTTAAGCACTCTGCTGGAGCGTTCGGGGACAGGCTTTCAGTTTCGGAGAGGAGGTACTAAAGTCTCCCACCTTCTCTACATGGACGATCTCAAGCTGCTGGCACCTAATCCTGCACGCCTTATGGAGTTGCTGAAAATCACTACTGAGTTCAGCGGCTCCATCAGGATGCAGCTTGGAGTGGATAAGTGTGCGGTCGTGCATGTAGACAAGGGACAGGTGACGCAATCGGCTGAAATTAGCCTAGAGCTTTCTAACTTCAAGACCCTCTCCGAAGCTGAATCATACCGGTATCTGGGCATGTCACAATGCATAGGGGTGCAGGAGGTGGATATGAAACAGGCGGTTTGCGAGGTCTTTTTTGGACGGCTGACAAAAGTTCTTCGGAGCTACTTGTCGGGCGCCAACAAGGTCCGAGCTTATAACGGCTGGGTCGTGCCCACTCTTTTGTACACATTTGGCGTGCTCAGATGGACTCAGACCGAACTCGACGCCCTGGACAGAAGAGTCCGCACGACTATGACTTACCATCGCATGCATCACCCGAAATCGTCGGTCACGAGACTGTACATCCCACGGAAGTGTGGTGGCCGAGGCCTATTAAGCGCCAAGTCCATGCATAACCGGGAGGTGTGCAGCCTCAGGGTCTACTTTGAGACGAGGAGGGAGAGCGCTATGCATGGTGATGTTATAGTATGTGACAAAGGTCTCACCCCGTTATCCCTGGCCAAAGAGGAATGGCGAAGACCGGTTGTACTTAGCACCTCTAACCGGGAGACCGTATGGATGGAGAAGGAGCTGCATGGACGGTTTTACAAGGCGCTCCACGCACCTCACGTGGATGTTAAGGCCTCCGTGCAGTGGCTGCGATTCGGGGACCTCTTTGGGGAAACCGAAGGTTTTGTCTGTGCCATACAGGATCAGGTGGTCAAGACGAACAACTACCGGAAGCACATTCTGAAGGATGGCACTCCCGACTTCTGTCGAGCTTGTCGTCATCCCGGCGAGTCACTCAGACATGTGCTTTCGGGGTGTTCAGCGCTTGCCAACACTGAGTACTTGCACAGACATAACCAAGTGGCCAAAATTCTTCATCAAGAGCTTGCTCTAATGTATTGTCTTCTGGAACAGAGGGTGCCGTACTACCAGTACACACCGGCGCCAGTACTCGAACGCAACGGAGTCCGGCTCTACTGGGACCGGCCTATCGCCACGGACAGGACGATACTGGCGAACAAGCCTGATATCGTGGTGATGGATAGGGCACAGTCGAGGGTGCTTTTAGTGGACATTACCATCCCGCATGACGAGAACCTCGTGAAAGCCGAAACAGAGAAAAAACGTAAATATCTGGATCTGGCGCACGAGATTGTCGACATGTGGGGTGTTGATTCCACTGAAATCATCCCTATCGTTATATCTGCCAACGGTTTGATCCCGGTTAGCCTCGCTCACCATCTGAGGCAGCTGGGTATCCGTGACGGTTCGCTCGCAGCCAGGATGCAGAAGGCGGTATTACTCGACTCGGCTAGGATTGTCCGCCGATTTCTCAGCCTACAGCCCTAACCCCCGGCCGTTTGATCTCCCTGCCGGGGCGTAATCCTCCACCCGCTTATATTTATCTAAGTAAGTTTATGTAAATTTATTATATTCCTTATATAAGTATTGTATTATATTTATTTATATGTGTATATGTATGTCTTGAGCGGGTGGAGTGTAGCAATTAAAATAATAATAATGTGTCATCCGCTACAAGTTTAAAAAAAAAAATATTTAAACTTGAATGAATGAATAAAAAGTATTTTATTAACGATGGAAAATTTGAATAAGATATATATTACTACCTTTCGTAAACTCACATATATACAAGCTAAAAATTAAATCATAAAAAAAAAACCGAACAATATACAGAACGTGCACTATGTCAATGCATATCGACATTAAAAGTCACTTCTATTTGTTGTGTACAATGCAACGGATGAGGCCCTAATTAGCCCGCAATTACCACTAATGCAACGACGCACTTAATGAAACGTGCCTCATTTAAACATCGCCTCGAACGAGCCGCTCGCGACCAAGTTGCAACACTATTGTTAAGGGGAGGACTTAGAGAGAAAAAAAAAATTGTTTTCATAAAACTTTCCTTTAAAAGGATACACTGTTTTAGTATTATCATTTTATAATTAAGCGAGTTATGTTTTAAGTATAAATTATGACACTAATGACAGTGTTGCAACATTGTTGTCTTTTATTTTTTACGTGATTTACGTTGTTAATTTTAAATTCTTTTTAAATTATGTTCTTGTTTTTATGTTTATTTTTCGTGTTAGCCTCATTGTATGTGGTACGATATTTTTAATTAACAATAAAATATCGTTAAAAATGTCAACTTAACTAACGCAACCTATAATTCTTTTAGTTGCTTTTTTCTGTGGCTAATGAATTATAAATGTGGATAACGATGATGGTTTTTTGTGTGTATAGAAATATTAATTATTATATATAATAACTAAGTTAAAAGTTATAAGAAGTAAAAAAAATATTTAGTTATAAATTGTGTACGTTGATATTAAGCACATTTTTAATGAGATGACGTGTCTATTTTATTCAAATTTCAATGATTACTACACACACTATATAATATGAAATTAATTTCGTAGTATAGGTACGAGTAGTTATACACTTCTACGAATGTTATAACTATTCGATTTAATAGAATAAGTTAATTACTAATAAAATATGTCTTTTTGTTAGTACCTACTATATTATTCTTAAGAAAAAATTACACTCACTAAAAACTTCGATTATTATATAAAATTATTATACTCGGGGAAACATCTGTTAAACGTCAACGGTCATCATTCTCTAGTTTTTACTTAAAAAATACCAAAGTTTTCAACCCTTTTTCATCATTAAAATTCTTGTAATCACCTAGGCGTCACTTGTTTTACTATTTATGGGTCCCTGAATCGTCTCATTAAACACAATATTGTGTTTTTTGTGTATAATAACTATTGCAAATAAAAAAAAACCTCTTTTAACCCGTAGTTTAACACTGAAGTAACTTATCCAGGTGACATATGAACTAGAACCGGAAATTTATCAAACCTGGCTTTATTCGTTAATTCCGTTTCATAATTTATTTATAAAAAAAAAATTAACGGAAAAAGAGAAGGAAATATTACAATTAATAATTATGTTATACTATTTTTCTTTCATTAATAATTCATTTATTACAAATAATGTTGCTTTTTAAACTTATATTTCACGATGTAATTTTTTTTATTTTTTTACCCGACTGCGACAGAAGGAGGGTTATGTTTTTCGAGTGTATGTATGTATGTATGTATGTATGTATGTATGTATGTATGTATGTATGTATGTATGTATGTCCATTTCTTTGGCACGCCCTACAGCCCAAACGGCTGGACGGTTTTTGACATATGAGGTGTCGTTGGATTTGTCTAAATTGTAGTAGTGACATAGGCTATATAAATTTTCAAAATGGCGCCCACAAATGACGGAATGAGGGGGGGAGTTGAATTTTTTTTTCATATTGTAGCAATATGGGTATCAAATTAAAGCTAGTAAATTGTTTTATTCTTTTTAGTTTATAATAAGAGTATTTTACGCAGTCGGGTTTTTTGATATTTTTAATTAAGCATACTTGTTGTTTTACGTATCTAGATATTATTATACAATCAGTCGAGTACAGTAAACTGGTGGGTGACGTTTTGCTAATGAACTCAACTAAAACTAGTTTTGACTTAACCTACTATTTTACTAACTATTTTTTTGGACTGGTTCACTACCAGTCAAAAAAAATAGTACAAAAAGTATCCATTATACAGTATACTAAATAACTATACATAATACGCTTAATAAGATGGGAAATATCATGGGAAGATACTCACTTAAAAAGAAAAAAATTTCATCAATATTTTTGTTCAAAGGCTCGCGGCATCAAACGGCGAGATTACAATCACGACGTCTCATTCGAACGCGGGCACGACAAGCAGCGCCGGCAGCGTGGGCTCCGCGCCCACAGCCTCGCCGCACCCCCCGGTCAAACTATCACCCAGCTCCGTGAAGTCACCGGCTCATGATGATGGAGATCTACTGGCTGATTCGCCAAGTAAGTACAATAATTTAATTGCCTGTTTACTACATTCTACATATACTTAAAAATTTAAACGACTTTCGTTGCTGCTACTGTCAATACGATTTGTTTTATTTAGTTTTTTTTTTTGTTTTAATAATATCTATTTTTAATTTTAAATACAGACAGATCTATTAGTGAGTTGAACAAAACAACGTCTACGTCACGCGTTGTCTAATGTTTAAGTTCGGCTACTTATGGCTTATATAATCATAAGTAATAAAAAAATATAGAGTGATTCTGTATTCCTCGGGTTTTACATAGAATTTGAGTTTTAGTTGAAATAAAACTCAATATTACATATAGAGTTAAACATATTTAAGTAGTAAGATTACGTCAATATTGTTAATAAAATTACTTAAAGAGAAACAACAGTTTAAAACATTTCCCTTATAATATACAACTTAGTTTTTTTTTTTTTTTTTTTTTTGTAAAACATGTACCTACTGCAAATACTACTGAGTTTTTAATAAAACTCTAAACGGAACTGAACTGAATCAGCCTGTAAACGTCCCACTGCTGGGCAAAGGCCTCTCCTCCATATAGAAGGGTTGAAGCTTAATCCACCACGCTGCTCCACTGCGGGTTAGCATATGATTTCCCTACTATGAGTAACGATCGTTATCAAATGCTTGCCTGGGGAGACCCACAAGGACATACACCCGGACCGGAAACAAATATTTATACAAATACAAATATCTGCTCCGAACAGGAATCGAACCCGCGACCGCCGGCGTTGAAGCGCCTACTCGCACCACTATACCAGAACGGTAATAAAATAAAACTATATCTCATCATCAAATTTCTAATTCAAAACATTAAAGTATTTTACTTTTAGACGCTATTATTTCAATCTTCGTTAAGCATTTGTTCCCTAAATTATAAATCAACCGATTTAAAACGAAACGTGACTGTCAATTAGAAACAGCAAGTTATTTTGGACTTTTCTAACTAGATTGTACTCATCCATAAAAGTTTTCAGTTCTAAGCATAGGCGATCCATTAGTCGACTCGAACTTTAACAATGTATAGTTATTTCAACTAATACTATAAAGAGTTGGAAGTCAGACAATGTTTAGAGTTAGTCACTACGTCGGTAACAGAGTGCAAAGTCGATTACGTGTAAGGGATATATGTTTTTAGAGTATTTGTATATTTAGGTCTGAAATGGTATTGTTTGATAAACACTAGGTACTGATAGGCAGTTATTTTTATATTGTATATTAGTTGATGGTTACGTTAACTTAAGTTGACTCATTCATTCAACTAAGTCACTACAAGTTTAGTTTCATTCGAAAGATAAAAGAACGCGTGGTAAGACTTACTGTTAATCAAGTAGTGTATCCTATCATTGAGTTTTTCAGTAACATTTTCTACTATTACAATACGTGACATGTTATATTACGTAAACTTTGTGTACGTTTAGTACTGAAACATTAAATTCCATTACATTTATTGATTACTAAGTAGATGATCCTAATAGCTTAGCTCGCTTTGACGATAATGGTTCCTCACCAACCCATATGAGTGACAGTATGAAGTAGTTTAGCCTATCCTAACGAAAGAAATTTTTAAAATGAGACCAGTATATCCTGAGATTAACCTGTTCGGGAAAACAAAATCTTCAAATTTTTAACACCTATTTGTAAAAGTAAATTACATTAAATTCACTTCTTTAAAAACGAACGAATGACATACTATGGAATGAAATTGTAAGATTCCAGAATAAAATTGTATGATATTTTATATATAAATTCAGTAACAGACGTCTCTGTGTAATTCTATTTTAAAAATTGGCTATTTTTATTGGCCCATTTTACCAATTTCGTTATATAAAATATTTAACGTGTGTATCTTCAGATCCATTAACCTACCGTCTGGTCTAGACTTTTATTTCTGTTGCTTGACCTTAAAACTTAACTTAGAATAATTTTTTATTCTAGGTTTTACTAAATCAATTATACATTTTTAATTGGATTTAGGCATAACAAGGTCATTCGGTCGACAAACAGTTATTATTATTTATTGAAATATTATATAATGTTAAAAACGACTAATAATAATATGTAAAAAAAAAACACGAGAGGGAATGATAAAATTGTAACTCCCAAGTTTCCAACATCGCAGAGGTAACGTTTCCTTCATGGGCATATCACATACGTATACCACAAACTATTTTAAGATTTCCAATATATAAATTTAAAGTTTATATTATTAAGAAGTCTCTAATTGCCAAAGGGTATTTATTACTCTGTACAAGACTATATAAAAGTATGTAATGAATCTCAAGATGTAATTACATATTTAAAATTCAATTTAACGTTAGAAAAATTGTAGTTAAATATATAAATAAAGAATTTTATATCAATTTGATTTCAGCAATGTTTTCTGAACAAAAATATTTTTATAATTAATTATTCACTCCTACAGCGGCCGAACTTTGTTTTTATATTCATTACTCTATCTGTAAAACTTTGCTGAATCATCACCAAGCTTCCTTAACCAATGTCACATTAGCTTCATAATGCAATCGTAAATTAACTATCGTATCAATATAGCGAGGTGCGACACAGCCGGCTAATTTTTTGATAATAAGTGCATCGATTCAATGCTATAATAACTAATAACTTTTGATGTAAGAAAGTTTACATGTTGATGTTTACACACGACACTTTTTATCGATTTATCGATAGTTGTCAAACTTTTATCCGATTCAAAAAGAGACAATTCTCAATACGACTGTATTTTTTTTTTGTGCTATATCTTCGTCAATTATTTATTAATTTTAATTTTTTTATTAATGGTTGAGTATATTTCGAGTGCAAAAACACGATATTGCTCTACTTAAAAGTGTAGATATTTTTTGCTGTCAACATTTGCATTGACATTGCACTTTTCTAATTGTTTTGTTCTTGATATTCGACCTAACAACTACTGATGAAGTGATTATAACCTGTGGGATCCTTAAAGTTCAATTAGGTATTACACAGCAGAGAAAGACGGGCATTTTGTCGTTGATAGCTGATTCATATCTTTTAACATTAGTTCCTAAACTATAACTCGAAATAAAACACTATATAAAGACTCTACCTATGCTACATTACCTAACTTAAAGTTTATTTTGATTAAAATTATATAAAATTTAATTATATGTAATATAATATTATAATAAAAATAATTAAATGAATTAATGAATAAAAAAATTAACCTTTTCTTACACCTTTTCACCGTAAATCCGTAATAATCATTTTATTGCAGGTAGACGTGTATAGGTCGCCTATAGTGTCGCGGTCTTTACGCAAGTGTAATTCATATCGATATTTCTTAATACATAACTCTAATTTATTAATAAATAGATAAATAATCCTATAAAGGAAATAATATACATAGAATAATTTATTCAGCGTGGCTCAAAAAAGAGAGACACTGATTTATCTATGAGTTGAATGTGTTTCAATTAACTTTGTATTATTAACAAACATTTGTAAAAATAAAACACAGCCTATATACCATTTTGAAATAAACTAGCTTCCGAGGAGTAATTCATGAATCGTATACTTAAATTTAAATATTACTACTAATTTCAAAACCACAAAGTCAAATATTTCATCTCTTTATAGTGTTACTGTAAATAATAGTAATGATACGTATATAAATAATCTTAAAATATATACTATCACAGTTTTCCGTCACAACATTGTACTTTATTTATTTAAAATACACGGCTATTTCAAATTTAGAAATAGACTATGTTAGCTACGGTTTTAAAACACAATGACACATCCTAACAGTCGCGACCATAGTCCATTATGGTAGTATTTATTTAAATTAAAACTTTTATGCTAAACCGCACTTTTTAAATAAAACTATATTGCTATTTATAACAAACCAGACATACATATTTATTATAATACCCATAAAATTGTAACGATATTCCTAAATTTAATACTTACCTTTAGAATAATACGATTTCCATATATTATGAAAAGGTTAATGTCGTGATAACATTATCGAATTTAACCTTAACATAACCTTTTTTGTTTATTAATTAATAAATAAATTCAAAGATTTTGATTCGTAAACTTGTTTATGATCGTGGCTTTTCTTGTCCCAAATTCATATTTTGTGTATTTTAGGTGGATTTAGTATGTATTGTCCTAGCACAGATTGTACATATGTCACTATATGCTGAGCAACTTCGACTAACCTATTGTGAAAATATTATATATAACAATGTTTTTATCCCGAGAACTACCCTCCTCCTCTGTTTAAAGTTGCCTCGATTGTGTTTTTGAAATAAATAAAACATAACCTTCGTACCTATTTTATTAAAGTAGATTTTTGTAAATATTTTTAAATCGACATATTAGGTATATATTTTAATCCACATGAAGTCATCACAACTTCATTTTATTAAAAAGTAAATACTTAAGCGTCATCAGCATACAATCTTAAATCATAACTTCTTTCTTCTAACACATACAACTTTATTAAATAAATGTATTTTTAGATGCTCTGGTATAAATAAATATTATATCCTTCTAATTTTTAGGGAATGATATACATGAGACGACCGTCCTGGTGTAGTGGCGGAAGTAGTTGCCTCAATGCCGCGCGCCGGCGGTCGCGGGTTCGATTCCTTCTCGGAAAAGATATTTGTATTTGTGCAAATATTTTTTCCGGTCTGGTTGTATGTCCTTGTGGGTCTCCCCATCGTGCCTCGGAGTGCACGTAAACCCGTCGGTCCCGGTTGATATCATAGACACCTGATAACGATCATATATCGATATACATATATAAATATGTACATTATAAAAAACACTGTCATAATCTCACAAAATATATAACATTGAACACTTATTTACAATATGATATTTAAACCTCATTCTATAGGTCACAGTTTTATTTGGAACTATAGCTTCTGAAAGCCGTCACCTCATTCACACCTTCAGATAATATATTTTTATTTATAGATAATGTAAATTTACGTAAAATTTTTGATAAACGAAAAAAAAAAAATTTTATTGTATATTATTTACTTACTTATAAATGCTTAAGTTTTTGTTACATTACATTGCATTTTTAATAAGGTTTTTAGATCTGTTGTCAATAAATATTACTTTACTATGTTACGCAACTATGTACCTACTATTTATATACACAAACCCAATACTTGTGATATATGAGTATTTACGTACAAGCAATTGAAATAATTACACATTTTAAAGTAGAAAACACCGCGCGATTTCACCCGCGATAATATTATGTTTACTGCTTCACCCCTATGAGAAGTAGCGTAATGTCATATTTGTGATATAAGCTATAATCTCCCATGTTACTAGGCTTTTTAACAATATTTTGTTAAAAAAGAAACTTTTTAAATTTATAATATTAGTACTGTACTGTATCAGCCTGTAAACAACCCACTGCTGAGCGAAGGCCTCTTCTCCATGTAGAAGAAGGGTTAGAGTTTAATACACCACGCTACTCCACTGCGGGTTGGCGAATAATTTCTCTACCATCAGTAATGATCGTTATCAGGTGTCTATGATAACAACCGGGACCGACAGCTTTACGTGCTCTCCGAGGCAGGGTATGGAGACCCACAAGGACATGCTCCCAGACCGGAAAAAAATATTTATACATATACAAATATCTATCCCGAACGGGAATCGAATCCGCGACCGTCCGGCGCGCGGCGTTGAGGCGACTACTCGCACCACTACACCAGAACGGTCGTCATTAGTAGGTACATATTATATGTATATACATATACATATTTATTGAAATTTTAAAAGTTAAATATTTTGCATGTGTGTGTGTGTGTATGTGTGTGTGTGTGTGTGTGTGTGTGTGTGTGTGTGTGTGTGTGTGTGTGTGTATGTCTATTAGATATCAGAAAACTTCTTCTTGAGGATCTCTTAGTACGTACGGTCAAAATCATGTCGTATCCGTATCGTTAGGAGTGAAAGCCTCGTCAGTCTACCCCGAGGCCCCAGTTCTATTGATTACTATTTAATTCGTTGTTAGTTGATACAATTACTAAATTACTCAGTTCCTCTGCTGTTTACTGGCAGCACTAATTTGTCTATATTAAATCGATAGGATACATTTAGATAGGGTGAATAAACAATTGTTATGGTGTAGTGGTGCGAAAGTTCCATTAACGTAGACGGTTGCAGGTTCGATAGAGCATCTTGGAACAGATGTTTGAATTTATACAAATATTTGTTTCTGGTCTGGGTTTTGTGCTTATCTCCACCGCGTCTCGGGAAGCACGTGAAGTCTTTGATATCGATTGTTATTATTAACTTGATAAGGATCCAGTCCAGAGTGAAAAGATTTGTTTCCTTTAATCTGAGAACCTAATAAATGTTCCAAAAAAATAATTAGGCAGGTACCTGTCCTAACGAAAGTTGTATAATTTAAGTAAATTAAGGAAGTTTTATTACTCTCGACGTCAAAGCTACTAGTTTAATAAAAAATTTAGTATGTGTTGTTTTGTAGTAAATAATAATAATAACCTTTATTTAAACAATCTTACATTTTTAAACAAATATTGTATAGTTTAGTTAATTTTTGACACCGGTACGAGATTGTCTTGCTTTCTAGCATAGGCCTCCCCTAGAGCTTGCCACAGTGTTCGATTACGTGCTTTTTGTCTCCAAACAGGTCCTGCTATCATTTTGAAATCGTCTTCCCACCTAAAATACTGTCTCCCTTTCTTTCTTTTGTGCTGTCTTGGTTTTGTAGTAAATAAGACTTTCTAAATAATTAATGTCGTATAAAGAGTAGTTACACATAACAACGAGTACAGCGAATACAAGTTTTCCCTATGATTTTCAGTACTTTAACAATATATATAACTACGATATATTAGCATAATATATTGTCCATTATATATAAGTAATTAAAACATTTTTGAAGAAATTTTTTATACTTACTGGCTAAAAAAAATGCGTATATTAAAAAAAGTATCATTTCATTCAAAAAATTTCAACTATTTCACGTTCGACAACGACTATTACCCAGAATTTTAATCTTGAATTAAAAATTTACAAAAGCGGTCAAAATAAAGCCTAAGTGGCGACATCAAAGGGGCCGACTCGCGCCGCATTCTCGTCTCCGACTAAATTAATTAATTAACTAATTAAAACCCATTACAAATAATTAACGTAGTCGATAAAATTGAGCACAATCAATAAAAGGAACAAAGAAAACAGGTCCCTTAAATGTGTATCTGTATCTCGTCGGTCTTTCTGTTTTAAAATATATAGCCATTGTATTTCAATAAATATAGGTACATATTTACGTATTTAGAACAAATAAATTTCTTTTAACGTAAACACATCTTACTGTTTAATTTCTATTTAGCAAGGTTTTAATAAGTATTAAAATGCTTCTTATTAGTTCTTCTTCTTAGCTTCACATGCGTTTTCAATCTCGATTGCCACCCCTTTCATAAGCCTATAAGATAAACTGCGGAAGCTGAGCCATACGTTCAAATATTTCTGTACATTTCAAATTTCAATTTATTTGGACTACTACGGAATACTACGGTTACGATGTCTCTAATTTCTGAACTATCAAATCAAAGACAGTCTAATATTTACGGATAATATTTTAATTATCTAATTTCTAACAAAAAATATATACATAAATAACGTAAAAAAATAAAATCGGACTTTGCGAAAATGAATAAGTGCACATTTCGACTTTCATCTCTTTTCACAACTCGTGTCCTAGCTCGTAGTATGTGTTTGATCTGAAATTGTAGTCAGTTTTGTTTAAATTCGTTCAATTCTTTTAATGTGCCAAAAAGAATGAAAAAAAAAAACACTTTTTTTGGCTTCAGTATCAATTATAGAGTATCCTCCAAAAATTTTCTAAATCTATATAATTAGACCGATACATTTTTATTTTAATTACAAATACATTACAAATAAACGCGATAAAATTCGTTGTAGACTTCTAATTAAATAAATAAATAAAAGTTTATTGTACCTATGTTATGTCATCATTTCTTCATATACCTATTATAAAAAAAAACTTAAATACAATGGAGATGTCAATCGATATTTTTTAGTCTTTTTGCATAATAACGTCAGAATCTTGACATAATTCGTCTGGCTTCTATGTTTAAAATTATATAATTTTGACTTATTTTTTAGCCAAAAATTATTATCTCAAAATTATATATTAAATTAAAAAATATATTAAACTTTTTAAACAATAATTATTAGCTAATTTTCATTTGACGCTCATAATAGATATTCCATAATGAAATAGGATTTTAATTACGATTGGAAACGAAAACTTCGATAATATTATAAGGGTCAAACTTATCGAACGCCGCTTTATTCCTCCAATAAACTCTTGAAAGCACTCAAATGGTTTACGTTTGTAATATAAAATTAATCGATACAATAGCTATACCGTTCTTAATCGTAATCGTAACACGAAATAAGTCGATTCGGTTCGGATAATTTGATCTATTAACAATGTTTCACAATTTTTTAATTTGCGTGTCCGATTATAATGCGCGAACCTTTAATTTTTTTATAACGTTCACATAGAAAACTATTTAATTTCACTTTACATGATCAATATAATCACTCGGAAATTTTATTAAGGATAATCAACCGTCAAATACAAAATGTCGATGTAACGGCTGGTTTCTATGACCGTTGAATTTTTCGTATATCCACGATGTTAGCATGTGGGAGCGACATTAACGGCCCTTCAAAAAACGCAAATCCGATATTAGCGGATCGTTCTGAAGAGAAAGCTATTTTTGTATTAACTGTGATAAGGTGTTTCAAAAACGAAATGATAATTATCTAATTTGAACCTTATTATATTTACATTAATTTATCATTCTATCTATATAATAATACCTAATATTTAAGTAATGTGTAAATTAGATTTATTACTTTCAAAAGAACTTGAAATTATAAAAGGTCATATAGGTATATATATATATATATATATATATATATATATATATATATATATATATATATATATATATATATATATATATTGTAATACTTAATAACTTAAACGCAATTGGATAATACGATTGGTATTATCCAACTGTCATATTAATCATGCTTGTGGTAAACTCATGTTAAACAAGGGCAAACCTTGGGCTTTTAAATATCAATATTTTACATTTTTTTTAAATAAAGAATTTAATTGAATGAATGTTGTATTAAATAGGATTAAAGAAGTCCGAAAGTTATTTCGAAATCGATACAAACACGTTCAACAATTAATTTCGAGATAGCGGCAACCTTGTAAACAGGCTAATAATCAGGTAATACCGATCAAAAAGTTCTCTACGTAATTAAGAACGTACCTATCAAAAACACGCAAATTCCGAAGAAAGTAACTGCCAAAAATACTTAATTGGCATTACTTTTAAATTGTTCTCCTACACGTAACGCGGGTCAATAAACGTTCGGACAGAAAACACGCAAACTGTAATTGTATCTAATTAATTTATAACATGTATTAAACAATTAAGAGTACGGTATCTTGATGCATTAGTATTGAATTTGGCTCGCCATAGTTACCATCGCTTTTAGCCAATTGACTTATCTTTGTAAATTAATTAATGGGTGCGTCTCATCACGCGATACTGGATAATTGGGAAACAAACTCACAATTGTTTAGTTGTTTTGAAGATAAGATAAAGACATCGAATGAATGAAAAATTAAAAAGTAATGAACAGTCGCATTGTTAAAATTCGTCGAGTATAATTACGACAATCAAATCATTAACTTCATACTTCCAATTGTTTTCATTATATGTATTTTTTTCGTATTTTGTCAAGTGAAATTATATGATCCAAAGAATGATCACTTCAATTATTTTCATTACTTTGATGATTTCAATTATTTTTTTCATAAAAATACGTATTAATTAGTCAAAAAAGCGGGCACACTTTGGTACAACGTAAAACGGAATCATTTCGTATCGTTAAAATATTATGAACAATACTGGATAAGGACTTTGTATCGGGCTTATAGCCGTCTCTTAATTTATTCTCATATGACTTAAGTCCATCGAATAAAGGTCTCTTATCTCTTTAGGTCAGATATAATTTCTTGTACTTACATGTTCTTGAAATTATAGACGATTTCGCACGACCCGAATCTTGCACGATAACAATTCATCGGTATATAAACGAAATTACGAATCGTCTACGTTTGGTACACCGTACACCGGTAAATGGAGAAACGATTGCCAATTTACCAACCCTACCTTGTCTTAATTGGTGCAGACTACTGCTCAAACTAGTGGGGTAAGGCAGGGAAGTAATTTGTCATCGGTTAGCTAAGCAGGGGGATGCTGCCGCGGTACGTCTCCTCACTAATGATATTCCGCATAATTAGCACCGCCACCATCTGCTAATTACATAAATTGCCCACTAAACCTATCTATAATTTTACCTTCGTACACGTTGTAACGATATTGAATTATTATTATTGTTGTAAAAGTACAGTCTCGTTTATCTTGACATTTTTCTATTAAACTTAGCGTATTCAAAATTTGTAAAGTTTTAATTTTTGTATGTTTCTTTTACTAGATCAACCAACCATCAGTCAGTCGTCCGGCAACGTCGTGGATGGCATAAACCTAGAAGACATAAAAGAATTCGCCAAAGCTTTTAAACTGCGGCGACTAGGTCTCGGGCTTACGCAGACGCAAGTAGGCCAGGCGCTCTCTGTCACTGAAGGGCCGGCATACAGCCAAAGTGCTATCTGCAGGTAAGGATTTATTTAATAATGCAATTTCATTTTATTTGCTCACTTCACCTGTTATTTTTATTAGTCTTTATGTATATGAGTCTAAACAATGTTTAATGACACAATCATTTGAATGATTACCTGGCAACATTAAATATTTTGTCTATTGAAACAAAAACGAAATGGAGTGGCACGCTCGGTTTTATTATTTTATAATGGTCGGTAACTAGTAATGCTTTAAATGATATGTAGTATTTAATTATAATTTCGAGTCATCAAATCATAATTTAGTCAAAACAACGTGACATTTTTTGGGTCTATGCCCCGCGGGGGTATAAACAAATTTTATCGGTCAGTCGTCACGCAGATCCAGATATTACAATAACTTTTTAATAACGTTAATTGAAGTGATTTGTAAAACAGCATGACTCCTTTCATTGCTTACAATTCGTTTAATTAATTACCATTTGGACGGCTTCCGTTCTGTTACGCTGTCTTGGCCTACGATTTTTTAAGGCCAGACACGGGCGTGGTAATTAAACATTTTTTTACACCAACAAATAGATTTACATACATTAAGAATTTCATTTTCATCGACACAAGAATATAAGTGTAATTAACTATAACATTAATAATTTTACGTCGGTGGTCATTTGAATGTTTGATAAATTAGTTAATTTTATCGAAATATGTTTTACTCGTTCCATAATTCAGATTAGAATCATGGGTCTGACTTCATAAATAAAATAAATAAAATTATGTGATAATATATTACCTTGCTGTGTACGATAATTTCTAGATTATTTTAACATATTATGTATAAAGAAAACTTTGCTATCCTAATAAATATTTTTGATGTCGGTGTTAATATTTGTTTTTAATAAACTCCTTTGTCAGTAAATTATGTTATCAACTTAAAAGTGTCTTAAATATAATAAAAAAGTTGACCTTTACTTTTTTATAGAACAATAAAGAAATTGATGTTAGCAATAAGGCAGCCAAGGCCTCTTGTTACTATTTTTATTATTTGATATGTAAATTTTGTTGGACAATAAAGGATGTAAATATATACATAAAATAAAAACAAATAAATTTAAATTAATTATAGCAAATAAAAAATACGGTAATAATATAGATTTTGTGATGACCAATTCGTAATCAACAATTATTGGCATAGCCTTGTTTTCATTACTCAGGCTTCGATTTACTAATAACGTTTAATTGAAAGTAAATCAAACGTTCAAAAAACGTTTTTCATGATTGGACCGATCGAGCAAGGCGGCAGACAACTCGAAAGAAATTTCAACTCGGCCCCAACGACCTCGTTCGTATAATAAAATCATTAATCGTTACTTCTGTTCCAGTTAATTAATTATCTTGGCGTAATTACTTTTTTCGTGTAATTAAAAGAGTAGAATTCCCCTGTCTTTGTCCCGTCGTGATTTCATTTTCCATTAATTTTTCTTTCGCCCCAATTTGCTATTGTGACGCTGCTACACGGTCTCTACCCCTTTGATTATGCTGGACTCAATTAATTTGCATTATAATTAAAATTTATTATTCCTGAATACACCTTATGCATCACTTAGACGGGCCTGGTGACGCTGCCGGCTGCGCTGACAAAGGAATCTATTATTATTTTTTATAACTGCTTAATAGCAAATGATTAACGTATATTTTCATATTTAGAAAGAAAAAACTTTTGTTATGCGTATGGTACATTGTAAATACCATTCAACGTTCCACTTATACATCATGCGACACTTAAGGTTGTCATTGATCTTTACGAATACTGTTGAGTCGAATAACTTTTCATATTTATATGGTCAGTGTGCTCATGATCATCGTCGATGTCGACAAATATTGAATTAAGCATGGCTGCTGGTATTACAATTTTATATCAGAGAGACTGCGTCAACCCATCTCCCGCTCGTGACAGAGGTATTGTTTATAACATTTAAAATTGATTTTATTCTAGGATCCAGATGTCTACAATCACAATTTTAAATAAAAAACATTTCGTAACGATTATTTAATCGCCCATAAAACAAGTACTTCTATGATTAATAACTATATACAAAAATAAACCTAGCGTGCGACTCTGTTTCCTCTTATGCTTAACATTGAACATAATATGTTGTACTCCTTAGATAATCCGAGGAGTGCTTTCACAGAATATACTCTAACATATAATTTGTTACCGTCCCCAGTGCCCTGGCTTCGCAGATGCTAGCAGCTCAGCTGTCTTCACAACAACAAAACATGTATGTGTTTTGTTTCTTTACCCTACACCGAGTATCCTCGAAGTTATCGTTGACTAATTACAATTTAATAATTCACAAAGTAACGTTAGATATAATATTAAGTTAGTTTTAAAAAATAACGACAACTTCGTCGATACAAACCTGTTACATACATTAAGCACACGCTTCCACACACTAAACGACGACGATCCCATTCATACGACGATTGTCTTTAAATCAAAATGTTTCAACGCTGTTTAATGGTATCTTATCTCGATCGGCGATCCGTACATACCACGTGAATGTAAGCCGCATACATTTATTTCTAATTATGGGTTTCGGGGTTCTTTTTCTTTTCCTTTTCACACGTACACCGTATTTACATACGTGTAATTACTGTAACGCGTTATGCATCAGGCGAATCACATTTTGATGTTAAGACAAACGCGCAACACTAATGTACCGAGCACATGCAGTCTTTTCGACGCTATGAGTGATCGTTGTGAGAATTTTTATTAAATTTGTTATATGTTACGTCTCGAATAACTTCAAACTTTCCATCTTATCTAGCATGATGTATTATTTCATTACTTTTGTTTTTTTTATTTTTTATTATTCTTTTATAATTCATTTTAGCGCAATTCAAAGCCAGGGCATTGGCATACGTTACCTTTCGTTTCTAATTGAATTCATTTTATTGTTACCGCGTACGGTATTAATCAAACTGATTACCTCGCCGGCCTAAATTGCCTATTGTTTTTTTTTTTTGTATGTCTAAACGTTAGCGCAATGTCAATGTCCTGTATTTTGTGCCTGTTAATTTAGATTGGGATAATTTTTTCGGGTAACCGCTTCATCGCGTTAGATTTTTTTCGGTGCGTGCAAGTTTTCTAACATTAAAAATTTATGTTCGATACAGATTTGAGAAATTGGATATAACTCCAAAAAGTGCGCAGAAAATCAAACCGGTGCTTGAACGTTGGATGAAGGAAGCCGAAGAGAGGTAACTATTACTGTTTGAGTGAATATGTGCGTATTGTGCAACCGTGTCCGTGTATCACATTTGGCCTTTAACGCTTAGCAACGTGAAAGATATTTCTCAAATCTGGACTAACCGAGCTTTGGTTAGGTTATCTGTGCACCTTTGTATGCTTTGTTTTGTCTATTCCTTATTATTTATAGGATAGTGTACCTAACACACTCACACTTTCACACATTCATTACTCTATTAATATGTGTTTATTGCTAACATTTTTATTTCTTTCTTTCAAGTAGCTTATATTTTTACACTAAATGCTTACATCATATTATTACACATTATATTATATAAGTGTTTTCATTAATTTATATAAATCTAATTACGGATAATTTATATTTTTAATAATTCATGTTCACCTATACCAGGTACATATTGAATACATAATTGATTAAATTATTAATTAAATACATTTAATTTAAAATTCAATAACAATGTTGCTTATTTGTAACAACACGTTGACGGGCGACATGGAAATAATAAATAGTAATAAAATCGATAAAGCGTCTTGAACGAATTCACGCGACATAAACACTTACTATTGAAATTTTAAATTTCATAAGGAAACCAGGTGTCGCTTAAATCCCCGAAGACCACTTAATATCTTGTAAGGACTACTGGGATCTATCGATTTTACATTCTGCATCATTAAAATGCATTATCTGGATGCAACGGGACGGGTTTAACATTGCAAATGGTGCGTTGAATTTGCAATCGGCTCTCTCTTGGTGGTAATTTTTAACGAGCGCCTTGGTTAACGACAGTCCTTGAATTAATAAAGATATAACCATCAGTTTCATCTTCATTAATGGTAACTAGCAAATCATCTTGTTAAGTTTTTAATTGTCATCTCACAATAGCGGCTGTCATTTGTTAGTTCATTTGATTTCACCAATTGAATCGACATATTCAATTTTATCGCAATTTTTATTGTTGAATCATAATTAATTCCTCACACAATTCATATTTCAAGTTATTTATTTTTATATAATAATTACATAGATTCTTTATTCAAATAATAACAAAAGTTGAGTTATCAATAAAATCGTAGCTATGTTTATAAATTTAGTAAAAAAAAAATCTATTTAACTTTTTACAAACTGTCCTGATTCATGGTTTTCTAGATCCTTCGTTTCTTCTTAACAAAATAAAATACTTATAATATATTTACTGCTATATAACTTGACATTTATACCTATTTATGTGTATCTACTCCTGTCACCAGACAATATCACATTTAACCTATTCGTGTCTCAGCATTCATATATGTAAGGAGATTCAAATGTCATTGGAATTATGAAACCAGACCAAGGTGTATTTATTTGCATATGACGTTCATCAGCTTTTTGGTTTACAATATGAACTTGAAAAGAAATTAAATATGATCTACTTTAGTTCAGAACTGCATGTTTTATTGCATGTATTTTATATTTGTATATATTGTATACGCTTCAATGCTTCGAACATCGTAATTTCTTACTTTCATAATGTTAATTTGTTCGCGGTATGTATTAAGGATGAAATTCGTATTACAAAAAAAAAAAATGATTTTTATTTAATATCAACACCGTTATTTTGATTTTAATAATTATACAAATTTCCGACTTGATATCTATTTTTTTTTCACACATGTATAGTACTTACGGTAAGAGGAATATTTAATTTGTTGGCTACACTTGCAACTATTTCATTTATTACATTTTTTTTTCGTTTTATCGTTACAAACATTAAAAGCGTTGTTACATTAGAAATCAGCACTTACTTATCTCTTAAACCCGGACCAATATCAAACAGTATTAGTTAGTTCTATAGTGAACCTCATCTGAACGTTTAAGCAGGGTTTAGTATATGCCTGTAAACATTTTCAGTGGAAGATATTGATTATGAAATTATCTTTTTCCAGGTACGCATCAGGACAGAATCATTTGACAGACTTTATAGGGATGGAACCGAGTAAGAAACGCAAACGACGGACATCCTTCACACCTCAAGCGCTTGAGCTTCTCAACGCACATTTCGAGAGAAATACGCATCCTTCTGGTAAGTTCTAAAAAAAATTAAACGCTGAAAATTTAATGCTTAATCATGTTATATGTGCTTATATATTACCAACAAAATGTATTATAGCTAGTCATTCTATATAATGCCGTCTAGGCATTGTTAATATAATATTTTATCTGTCGTTTATTATTATATACTTAAGCTAGTCACTGTTAGTAATATCTAGGTAGGTATTATATAGAATGCCACGAGGTGATGTTTCTAATCTACGTCACTTGACATAGATTAGGTATTTATTGCTAATATTTTTTAATATATACCAAATTTTAAGTCAATATTTTTTATTGAAAACTCCATTAACATTCGAGACTGGCGATAGTTTTCATCGAGATTTAGAGTACCTACCTACTGTAAATGTGTTCAATATAAAGGCTAGTGAACATTGGATATTGTATATAACGTCTATGCTTCGTATTTCATACTGATCTTAAACACGATAGACATTCTATATACTGCTTAGGTATTCTGTAAATATTTTTGTAGAATTTCAAAACATTTCCGATCAATATAACTTTGACATGGTTCAAGTTGCTTGTGTTGTATAAAAAATATATAGTAATCGTTTAGAAAAATATAAAAAGTATAAAAAATACAACTTAATTAAATACTTAGCGGTCTGTAGAAACTTTCTCGTGAAATGGTCTCGCCTTGAAGCCGGTGGTCACGAGTTCGATTCCCGCTCGGGACACGATATTTGTATTTGTACAAATATTTGTTTCTGGTTGCTGTGTGTGTCCTTGTGGGTCTTCCCTTCGTGCCTCGGAGACCACGTAAAGCCATCAGTCCCGTTTATTCTGACACCAGATAGCGACCGTTACTCATACTAGAGAAACTATCCACCAACCGGCAATAGAGCAGCGTGGTGGATTAAGCTCCAACCCTGATTTTATATGGAGAAGAGGCCTTTGCCTAAAGACTGATTCAATTCAATTTAGATCAGCAGAAATACTCTTAAAAGTGTTATATCATCAATATAACTTACCTTTAATTTTAAATTTTTATTGAACTCTTATATATTCGTAACGGCCATCTATTTGTGTTTTAAATCGGACGTGTGGTAGTTTTTTTATTCAAACATTCAAATTCAAATCGAACTCATACATATTTCTATTTTTACAGGCACCGAAATAACCGGTCTCGCACATCAGCTGGGCTACGAACGTGAAGTTATCAGAATATGGTTTTGTAACAAACGGCAGGCTTTAAAGAACACCGTTAGAATGATGTCAAAAGGAATGGTTTAAAATGAAAAATAGGACACTAAAATATCATCAGATTGTTGGGACATCTATAGAGAAAATATTAAGAAAGGAAACCTCAGTTGCTAGGCTACCAAGTGTGATACTAAAAATATTTTGTTCATCAATCATTTAATGAAATGTTCAAAATAACTACCAAATATATTTTTTCTATGTTTATTTAATATCTGACATTGCCAAGGACATTCGCCAAGACCATGACAATGCCAATATAATTAATCAAATTAAATTAAATATTTGAAGTTTAAAAAAATTATACACGTGTTGTTATTCTGTACAAGATATTGTTGTTTCTTTAAAATGTATATCTTTTCATATAAGTTGAAACATCACGATAACATTAAAATATTAAATATATTATTTTAAATTAAATGTTCAAAGTTCTTTAAAAGTTTACCAAAGTAGGTACCGACTTATAATTTCATTAAATACGTTTTACATTATTCATTACGAAATTATACCTTTTTAAATGTTGGTGGCTCAACTGGTCATTCTACAAAAATGATTCTTCATTCCACTGGTATCACACTTGGTAATTTTATAAATTAAAAATGTTAACGATAATAACACGGTTTTACGTAAACAGATTATACCGAAAAGTGAAGATATGTAGACATCTGTCATTATTTGCAAACTATTAAAGATGGCTACGTAAAATTTTTGATTGGGTTGATATAATACTGGCCTTATTCGAATCTTGATGCGATTCCAGCCAAGTTTAGTAAAGTAATACGATTTTTTTAAAATATTAATGTAAATTTAAACATTTCGACTGATATATTCGTCTCGACGTAGCTACTTTTACAATGGTATATAAATGGTAGTATAAAATAGGTGTTTAGTACAAAATTAACAAAAATACGAGTATCCCAATTTAAAAAATATTCTTTACAAATTTCATTTAACGTAGTGATGGGAACCATCGATCGCGATGAATTAATCTAATCTTGACGCTTATGATAATCTTATTTAGGGCCGTTTTGATTTTTAAATAATAATAAAAAGTGCATTTTGTAAATAAGTACAACATTTCAAAACCGAACTTATGGCGATAAAGAAATGTAGTTTATAGACACATTAATTTATTGAAATACTCTGAGTTTTTTCGTTCTACATAGCGAATGTTGCACCTTATAGTTTTAGAATGAATTAACAATATTTGGAAGTAGTTAAAATGTCGTAAATCTTAGTGGCCTACTTCTATTTTTTTAATTTCGATTATTATTATTTTTTCTGTTAATAGATAGGTTTAAAAGCGATATGTATAAATAATTAAATGCATTGTCGTAAACTGTACATATTGTTCTCGTAATTTTAGTTTATTAAAATGTATTATTAGTTTTATGTAACTATAAATGAAATATAAGTTTAGCTTTGTAAGATGTTCGTCTGGTATTCAAGTTGGATATTTGTTGCATTATTAAATGAGTTCTTTCAAAAGTATGTCTACGTTTCCATGTTTGCAGAATACGTGTTTGTTTAAATGGAATTTTCTATTGTAAAATACAAATAACAGCAGGTCTAAATTGAAGTGTTAATTTATCTTATCTGTGCATATTATTTGGGTAACTACGAAAAAAAAAAATACTAATAAAATTGCCTCGCATTTGGAAAGTAGATTTCGAAATATATACTTATATAGATTTTCAAAAAATAAAAAATTATTATATATGTCTTAAGAGAAGATGCCCAAAAAATATGCATATTTTTTAAATTCGTTTTTATTATATAATTATTTTTTTAAGAAACTTTATTAAATAACCACAGTGTAGCCAATCTTTTTCTATTGAAAGAACTGATCAATTTTATATTTTAATTTAAATACATAACTAATTTTTTTTCATAAGAAATTAAAATAAACAGAGTAACTATTGATGTAAATAGTTTAAATGAAAATTTCATTTAAAGACCTACTGTTAACTGTATTACCGTTAGTAATAAGGCTGTAATTTAACGTATGTTAATGACCAATGAAAACCAACTTGTGATCATTAATATTTGTACTGTTACCTACTACTTAACAAGAGTCGTTAAAAAATAATATTATAAAAAAAATTGAACATATTTTTCGGCTGTTGAAAAAATTGTAAATACAATATTAAGGATAATAAAACTATTTGGATTAATATTTAGGAACAAAGTGAAAAAAATATTATCAAAATTTATATTTTCAAAAATTATTACAATTGCAAAAAAAAGTGTATTTAAAAAAAGGAATGTTTGGCCATAATCAAAATTTATCGAGTACTGATTTTTTATCGACTGAAACACACCACTACACCCACAAACAAGCAGTACGGTAAACAGCGACTTACGAAAAATTGTGCAATGCGATAATGCACGTAATGTACTTATAATGGAATCAGATATCTCGTACTTCAATATTCAATTTTTAATCGTGTTAGATCTAAATGGATACCATAGGATAATAAGTATACATATTCTGTGTTTCGATGGATACAAACATTTTATAAATATCAGCTATGAGGAATCGATTTTAAGCATCACATAGTAACGTGCTTTCGTGTCGATAAATTTTAAGTAACGAAATATCTGATTCCCAACAAACATTAGCGTAATAGATCGAAGCATAGAATGCTAAGTACAAATAATTAATTTAACGATAAACTGCTAGTCCGTTATATATAAAAAACTATTATTAAATTTGATTACATTGCAAAATCGCGTTGCACCCTGGTTTTCATGATCCGCATGTATTTATAATAATAATAGTTTAAAATACGATTATTAAAAGTCTACTACACATAACTTCAACTGTAACACATATTCAAACCAAACTGTAACAATATCTAATAGTGTATTAATTTTTCTTCCTGTAATGGTACCGAATGGATGACTATGGCTGCTGGAATATGAAGAGACGCAGATTAAAGGCAGATAACTGTTTGAATGATTGTTTTATTCACATACCTTAAATTAATTTAAAAAAATAAAAATAAAAATTTCGGGGTTCCCCATGCTTAGAACTGAAACTCATTTTTTTTTTTTCATCAAACCCATACGTGTGGAGTATCTATGGATAGGCCTTTAAAAATGATATTGAGGTTTCTAGTATCATTTTTTTCTAAACTGTGTAAAATAGTTTGCGCGAGAGACACTTCTAAAGTGATAAAATGTGTGTAGCCCCGCCCCCCCTCTGTAACTTCTAAAACAAGGGGATGATAAAACTAAAAAAAAATATATGATGTACATTACCTTGCAAACTTCCACCGAAAATTGGTTTGAACGAGATTTATTAAGTAGATTTTTTTTTGAATACATCATAAATCGTAAACCGCAATTTACCTTTCATTCAATCAACTCAAATATAAAAAAAAAAAAAATTATATAATGTTACTTGCTGCTACGGAATCCTTCATGGGCGAGTCCGACTCGCACTTGTCCGTTTTTTTTTTTTTTCGAAATGAATATTGCTATTGAGACTAACGGCCCTTACAACGGAGCTAGATACTGAGACCCAGATGTGAAAATTAGGGGCTCTCGTTAGGGGTCAGAATGAGTTTTGTCCCAAGAGTGTTTCCTATTGAGATTGCACCTCGTCTTAGAATGTCGTCGGAGTGAAGACTGGCGCTACAGGTATGGACCTAGGAGTCGATCGAACACAACTACTTAGTAATTACCTATATTAAATATTTTATTGGCCTATTGGCTATTCTATATTTTGAAACTTCTTAAGTATGTTTTATTGAAACTCAAAGTACCTGTATTTAACGTTTATTTACTTCTAAGTTCTTAATATGTACAAGTTTAAAGTAGGTAGGTAATATGTAGGTATCTGTTACAGGTTACTCGTTTACCGATAGAAATCACACAGCAATAACGTGTGCATTATACTCTATATACCAGTAAATATAAAGCTTAATTAAATTATATAAAGCCGACTGACGACCATTCTCGTGAAGTGGTGCGAGTAGTCGCCTCAACGTCGACAGTCGCGGGTTCGATTCCCGCTCGGTGCAGCTATTAGTATTTGTATAAATATTTGTTCCCTGTCTGGGTGTATATCTATATCTTTCCTTGTGGGTCTTCCTACAGTGCCTCGGAGAGTATGTAAATCCGATGGACCCGGTTTTTATCATAGACATCTGATAACAATCATTACTCATGGTTGGGAAATTATCTGACAACCCGCAGTGGAGCAGTATGGTTGATTAAGCTCCAACCCTTATCCTATATGAAGTAGAGGTCTTTACTCAGCAGTGGGACGCTTACAGACTGGTTCAGTTCAGTTCAGTAAATATAAAGCTATGAGTTATTTTAATTGTTAAGAAAATTAATCTAAGGGTTATCCCCTTAATAATAAACAAAAGTTCATGAGATTATTTCTCTTAAATAATTAATTTTTTATTTCATTTATTCAAGCAGGTACCTAAGCTTTAAAAGAATTTGGAATGGTTTTTTTAGAATAATTTTATTTAGTTAGGTACCTACCTACCTACTATGAAGCTACCAGTGAGTTCGGAATAGTTCGGATTCTTCTGAAAAGAAATGCCTAGAAACTCAACGGTGATTTTTTTTTTAAATTATCAATACATTAATTAATAATTATAAAATATGTATTACATGAAAACAGCGTTACTAATTCCATTCCTTTTTGTCAATATATAATCTTGTACCGTAATTGTCATTTTCTAATGTCTTTACTTTGGCTATTTATGACTGTTTTTTAGCTTTATTATTTAATGGAAATTCTTAAGAAAGGTTAGTTGTAGATATTAATGAGATTTTTAAAGAATCACCGATGGGAAATCACATCGGATATATTAACAGAACTTATCTGGTAACCCGTAACCTAGCAACGCTCTGTTTGTAAATATCACGTTACATCTAGGACGAAGTTTCATTCTTCGTCCTAGCATTACATAAATTCCTTGGTAAATATCAGTAAATATATACTCTTGAAAGCATTCAGCATCGTTTATAAAGATGTCCTAGGTTACTCATAAAATATTTCATTTAACTAATTTACAACTTTAAAAAAATGGAACTTTAAAATAAAGAAATTACCAAAACTATAATTATAATATATTATATTACAATACACACAGAATACAGATGTGTAAAATCATGAAATGCAATAACTAAACGGCAATTCAAATTTCAATATCACTAAATGTCAATGTCACAGTTTTAATATGGCGAAAACGTAAGAAGACTGGGAAGTGATAAACTATTTTGTAGTTTTCGTAAAGTATACGTTTATTAGTAAATAAAATAACACAAAACAAAACATTTGTGTTATTCTAACGGAATCAAGTAATGACGATATATTTTGCTGTTACGTGAAATGTCGAAAAACTCAACAATAATAAATACATGAAAATAATGTTAATGTTCATTATATACGATATGTAATGTTCGTGTTACGTCAACATTAGGGAAGATGAGGAATACCTACTACATACGGGTCGCTAATTGCTAGGGTTATGATTCATAAGGTGGCAGGTTACGAGAATGCGTAATTAAGTTTTTTCTATGAACGATAACAGTGCTAGTTGTGTTGACTTATCTGATAGGAATCCGGTAGTGAATAATCCGATGACATGATTGAGAGTGTGTCGCGTCGTGCCTTTAGCAGCTCCAGCGGCACATACAACGTTCGTGCCTCGGAACTTGCGCGTGAACGCAAGCTGAACATCTTTAATGTCACCGTGTTTTTTTTGGACGACACCCAGCAATCCTTTCAAATAGAGGTACAAATCTCATTTAATAACAAAAATATTTCATGGTTATCTTAAGTTATAATGTTTTGTAATAGAAGTTATTAATTTATATTTACCAATTTGGTTCCACAAACGTCTCATTCGAAGGAAAGAAAGGAAAGGGAGGAAGTGATATAATATATGTAACTAACAAATTAATCTTAAGTTAACACATGATCAGTGTGACTAATTTTAAGTGAAATTGTTTTAAATTAGGATATTATTTTGATTGTTTGAATTGAAATAATTATTAAATGTTAATTATAGAAAAAGGCCAAAGGAAGTGTGCTACTGGAGCATGTGTATCAACAATTGGAACTTGTGGAGAAAGACTATTTTGGATTGCAATTCACAGAAAATGGATCGCCTCCAAATGCGACAAATACTGAAATCACGGTAATTTATATTTATGCTTAGCTTAATGAAAATACAGTGCAACCTCGATATAACGAAACTGAAGGGAATTAGAAAATATTCGTTATATCAAGTAATTCATTATAATGAGGTTTGTTATATAGAGGTTAGGTTGGACTACGATTCATTTAAACAAGGTAAGAAAGTGGAAATAATTTATAGGATACGATATATCAAGGTTTTAAGTTAAAAAAATTTGTTAAATAGAGGTAAATACCTTCTACCTATATTCTGCAACGATTAAAAATTCGTTATAAAGAGGTTTTTGATAAATGTTATTCGTAATGTAGAGGTATATTTTGTATTAGCTCTTACGGGCAGTTCTAGGGGATTTCAAAAAAATTCGTTAAATCGATTAATTTGTTATATTGAGGCTCGTTATATCAAGGTTGTACTGTAGTTAATTTTTTTAACTATTTTATTGTATATCATATATACATTATAAACAGCCTAAAGATATTTATAAATTGTGTAGTACAACAGGCGGAATAATGGCTAATTAGCCATTTCTTCCAGACAACTCAAATGGAAAAAGGAAAATTTAATATCAAGATCGAGTAGGTGGTATAGCTATATAATAAACTTAGATACAAATGCCTATATTCTAATACTTATACAAAGTACATATATTAATGAAAATATAATTTATATAAATAATAAAAATTAATTAAAAGAAGAAAAAAAAAACTTTAAAAAAGTCATCCCCAGCTTAATATAGTGATGCTTAACATAGAGTTTAAATGTGGAAAATAATTCTATAATAGCCTCTTTTATATATAACGATAAACTTTTGCACAATTTTATAGCCTAAACAATAAAAGAATTACCAAAAAATTTGGTTTTATGTACTGGTAACTTCAGCATAACAATTTAGATTTTTAATTCTGCAGCACCCTTGATATATATAAATCTTTCCTGTAGATAAGAAGGACTCTTTGATTAAATAACACAGTACGGCAGAGGAAGATTATGTAGGTTTCAGCAAGAGAGTAAGGAAGCTACTAAAGTTTTAAACAAAGTTCGGATACATAATCAAATATGCAAAGGCCAAATATGAATTGGATAGCCAGAATTTGTATTAGCTCAATCTAATTGAGTTGATCCCTTTTCAAATTAAAAGAGCTTGTATCAGCATAGTCTAAAATAGATAGGAGGAGAAATTTTGCCAATATAATTTTGTTAGGGATTTGTAGAACAGATTCATGTACAGTTCATGTTCTTTCAAATAGACATAGAAACCAGAATATCATTTAAATGAAAGAACATTGATCGAGGCAAATACTTTTTATAAATTAAATATATATATACATATAGAAAAGAAATAAAAAAATATAAAATGATACTGACTTCCTATTTCAGCCACACTCATATAAAATAGCTTTAAGTGTGTCATAAGATTATCTCATAAGCAAGGAATTTATATACAAACTGGAATGCTCACATGCACTCCAAAACCGTTCCTACACCCGGGATTGCATCTCTTTCTACCATGGATTCAAGGCAACTCTCGTAAGAAAGAGACAAAATACCGGTTGTCAACTAAATGCTCGGAACGATTTTTCACATTATATGTTATAAGCCAATGTCAACCTTATGTCAAATGTTTCAAGGTGCATATTTGAATATACAATTTTATTAAGTGAGCGTTCCAGTTATGATAGAAATTCCTTGCTCATAAGGTAATCCAGTTTTACAAGTGTCAATGTCACTATTCATCTAATCAGTATACAAATTCACTACAATCATTATCATTAAAACTATACAAGAATGACTCATTACTTGACCCCTAAGTGAAACCATATAATTAACATATCATGTCTCAATTTACTTTAGGTTTTTTGTTTGTATATTGTATTTTTTTTTATAATTTATTGTCCACAGTGACTCATTCTTGTATTACTTAGTGTGTAATGAGTTTTAAAAAGTATATCAGACTATCAGTGCCAATCTCATTATAAGAAGAAAGTGGTGTCTATATTTAAAATATTTTATGCATATCTTTTAGGGTAAATAAATTTAAAAAGTCTTCTGTCTCATTATTTGTGTGTAGTGAGTTATGCCTAACACATTGCATGTTTCAAATATATTTTTTTGCTGTCCTAAATTCGTTAGAAATACATTGACATGCATTTTTTTAGTAAAAAGATTTTATTAAACTAATATCAGTCTATTTACTTATATATTAATAAATAGTTTATTTATTAATGTTTATTTTTTCTTAAATTTTTTTAAATTTAATTTTATTATTTCAGCGTTGGCTAGATGCTGGTAAATCAGTCAAGAAACAAGTAGGTGTCAATGCTCAGTTTTGGTTGGCAGTACGTTTCTATCCGCCTGAACCTTGTCGCTTAGCAGAGGAGTTTACCAGATATCTCCTGTGCTTGCAACTGAGGAAGCTATTACTCGATGGTAGAATGTCAGCTCCAAAGAACACTGCTCTTTTGTTGGCTTCATTTACTGTACAAGGTATGATAATATTTTGATTAATGAATTTTTTACTTATTTTAATCTTGATTGCATTACAAAAATTACTTAGAATATCATGATATGATATTTAAAAGTATTTATTTATATGATTTTTAGTATATTTAATTCAAATAATATAATTACTAAAACATGATTAAATTAAACTAACAGATACTAAGATGAGTTCATTTCATCACAATAGTTCTCGTAATGTGAATGTGATTTAACCTCATTAACACTCGTTGTGTAATAAACCATACTTATTACCTCATGAACAATTTTAATATGTGATATGAGTTTAAACTGTTCATTTATACATTATTAATAATTATAATAATAATAAGCCCTTTATTCTGAATTAATTAATATGCAAAATTTAACAATTTAGAAATTTGGTTTAGAGAATATCCCATAATTCAGAGTGCCTCATGGCATAGGCCTCCTCTAGCACTTTCCATTGGGTTCTGTCTCACGCTATCCTTCTCCAGTGGTGACCAGCTATTAGCCTCAGATCATCTGCCCATCTCGCTTGTTGGCGTCCTTTGTTTCTTTTGCCATCTCTGGGGTACCAGTCACAGATGGTTGTACTCCATTTGCCATGTTTGTCCTAATTATGTGTCCGGCCCATCTCCACTTTAATTGGTCTATTCGAGTGAGAATGTCAACAACTTTAGTTTTTTCTCTTACTGCGCTACTTCTTATTTTGTCCGTCCTCCTTATTCCTGTCATGCTTCTCTCCATGGCCCTCTGACAACGTTCCAGTTTTTCCCTGTGGAGTTTGGTGAGTGCCCATGTTTCACAGCCATAGGTAATAACTGGGAGTATGCAGGTGTTGAAGGCCTTTCTTTTTAGAGACATGTTTAGCTCGTTTGACTTCATGATTTCTTTAAGCGACCAGTATTTTTTCCATCCATTTACTATTCTTCTATTTATTTCTTTAGTTGTTTGATCATTGTGAGAGATTACTTGTCCTAGGTAGATATAATCCTGTACATATTCTAGTGGTTGGTTGTCAATTTCTATAGGTGTTAATTTAAAGTTTGTGAGCAGTTTTGTTTTGTTCATGTTCATGTTATACATTATTATTTTAGTATAAAATTTGTGGTATTTAATATACTGGTAAATTACTGTTAGTTACTGTAATGTTAAATAATATTATTAATGAGAATATAAATTAAATATGCCTTTAAAAAATTACATACAATATTGAAAGAAATAGATTTATGCAAAATGATAATATATATATATATATATATATAACTAATATATATTTGAAGATAAATTATTTGTAATTATATATCTTGACTATCCTATATATTTACAAATTATTACAAAAGCGTAATGAGCTAAATATTTCATATGGATTTTCTTACAGCCGAATTGGGAGATTACAATGGAATGGAACACCAACCGAACTATTTGTCCGAGTTATATTTAATACCGAAACAAACCGCAGAAGACGAGAGACGTATAAAAGAACTACACAAGTTACACAAAGGGCAGTCACCAGCTGATGCTGAGGCGAATTTTCTAGAACACGCAAAACGTTTAGACTGTTATGGTGTTGAATCACATCCTGCAAAGGTGATTTATGATTAAATTAAATAGGTTTTTATTGTTACTTTTGCGCATCGAATTTATTTTATTAGGATTACATTAAATTAATTTTAAGTTACAAAAACAAGCCTAGTGTTCGTTATCGTTTTTTCGCGGTTTTAAGTTATACCTATATACATTTATATATATTGTTCTTTATATACACGTGTATTTTTATTGTAAAATACAGAGATGTATATACGCACAAAAAGTTACAATTGAATTGAAGATTTAATGCTTTATATTTCAAGCTGATTATAAAAAGATTCTCAAAATCAAGATGTCAAATGTTTTCTTAATAATTAATCATGTTATTCATTATTTCAGGATTATAATGGAAAGGACATACTGATTGGCGTTACATCAATTGGTATAGTCGTATTTCAGAACAATATCAAAGTGAACACTTTTTCTTGGACCAAAATTGTCAAGATTTCTTTCAAGAAGAAGCAGTTCTTTATTCAGTTGAAACGAGAACCTGTAAGTTAATAATTTTGTTAGTTATCCTTTTTAATAATGTATAAACTATTCATAAAGTTATATCAAAGTTATGTGCAATGGGGCAATCCTCAGGGTTCACTCGTCCATTGTCTGTACATATAATTTTGTATAATATCCTTATTCCTTGTATATTACATTCGGTTTCTGCCGTAAAAATTTAACAGACAAACAAAGTTTTTTAATTACTTTCGCATTTGTAATATTAGTAAAATAATGAAATAGATGCAATATTAACATTTATAAATAAAACACATTTCTAACTCCTTATCTAGGATGCCAGTTTTATATTTTGTTTTTCATTCTTTTTTCTCTAGAATATAGAAACTCACCTTATTATTTAATAACATTTTTAAAGTAATGAATAATATCATTGTCAGTTTTTATTTTATTTCTTACACAGTCTGAATCCTACGATACAGTACTAGGCTTCAACATGCGTTCGGGACGTGCAGCGAAGGCTCTCTGGCGCTGTAGTGTCGAAAGACACGGTTTCTTCCGCCTGAGAGCCCCTCGACGCCGGCCCCTGCTGGGGGCCCTCGGAGCCCTGGCCGGGGTCACTGCCCCCACTGTGGCTAGGACTGAAACACAAGCCTTGGAAGATGCAAGGCGATCCCGATCCACTAATAGGAGTTTTGTTCGGTAATATTTCAATTTAACTTTTTTTGTTTGAATAAAATACTTATTTAATTAACAAACAATTATTTTTATTATTTCTTATGTCATTTCTTTTAATTTATTTTGTAGATACTTAAAAAGCATGTAAATTCAATATTGTAATTCACGTCGCCCCGCCCCTCCGATATAAACAGTGCTTTATTCAGCTCCGTTAAATAAAATCTTTTATTATTGTCTACAGTAATTTAAAATAACCAGAAATATAACTATTTTGTTTGTTAAGTCATAGATTGGATCTAGTGTAAATCTTTAATAATATCAGTATATACTGTGGATTCAGTGAAATATTATTGACTTCATAACGTACATTAGTTCATCAAATCTAACATTAACTTTTTAAGATCAAGTGTCAAATAAAAGTGTTACCGGATGTTACAGTGCGTGATTGATTTGATAGTCAATTTTAAGAGTGAAAAGACATAATCTAACTGTGTTCAATTATAAAACTATAATAAGTGTTTGCATTCGTACGAATTTATATTCGATTTACCTGCTCACTATAAAATACATCATTCAAAATAACTGCAAACTTTTCTATATTGATACATAATTTCACTCGAAGTCGTTAATGATGGCTAGCGCATTGGCTGTGAACTAGAATTGAACTTCGTTTATCGCTCGTGAGCTGTAAGTTCAAAACCCTCCATAGTCACATTTTGTAGCATTTGAAATTTGATATTTGATTTATTTGGTTGAAGTATTTATTTATAATTTATTTATTATCAACTCACAAAAATTATATTGATGGCTAGTAAATTGGGCGAATTCGAATGTGCCGGCTGTAAAAATATAATAGCTAAGAGTCGAAACACTCTCCAATGTTCAACTTGCAAATTTGCGTACGATCTTCTATGCGCCAATATCTCTGAGAAAAAGTTCGGCCTAATGACTAAAGAACAGAAACAATCGTGGACGTGTCACGGTTGTCGCAGTAAACAGCCAAAAAGCGACAATTCTAATACGCCCATTCGGCCTACTAATACAGCACCTGCGCAACCGAATGCTTCTCCAGCCGAAACTGATACCAGTAACATAACGGTGCGCAAAAAGACTAAAGAATCGGCACAAGCTCAATCGCCTACTTCAGCTGTTGATCAAGCCATAATGCTAGCTATTAAAACCGAAATTCAGTCCGCCGTAAAACACTCGGTAAAAGCTGCCATCGACTCCTTTTTTTCTAGAGAATTTGACCAAATAAAATCGGAATTAAAAAAACTAAATGATATAAAAGAATCTGTGGAATTTTTGACCGCTGAGTACGATCGAATTCAGACACATGTTAAGGAGTCTGAAGAAAAAATAAAAAATCTAACGAAGGAAAACGTGAACCTGAACAAAACCATTGAATCCTTATCTACGAGATTAATTCTCCTGGAACAGCATTCTCGTGAAAACAACCTGGAGATTAATGGTATCCCGGAAAACAAATCTGAGAACCTATACTCAGTTCTGAACCAGCTTGGCGCTACTATTTCCTTACCTATCCAGGAATCTGATATCATGGCGTGCACAAGAGTCCGCAAATTGGACGATTCGAGCAAAAGACCACGCACCGTAGTAGTAAAGCTCCGAAACACTAGAGTCAGAGACTCTATCATCGCCGCGGTATCAAAATTCAACAAAAACAAGTCAATCGATCGCCTGAACTCTAACCATCTGGGCTACAGCGTCACCAAATCCTTTATCTATGTGTCTGAACATCTCTCCCCGTTCTATAAAGCCACACTAGGACCGTTGCAAAAGAAAAAGGTTTTCGATATGTGTGGATAAGGAACGGGCGCATATTCATAAGGAAGAATGACCACTCGCTGGCTAAACAGATAAAATGTCATGAAAATCTCAACAATCTTTAACTTTCAATACTACTAATAACGAGACCGAAAATACTCAGCATAATGCTTAATATTTATTATCAAAATTTCCGTGGAATGAACACAAAACTGGATGATATACGCTTGGCGACACTGCAGTCAAACTACGACTTGATAGTGACGACAGAAACGTGGTTGGATAACTCCGTTGCTGACGGTGAACTATTCTCCAGCAGCTACAACATATATAGAAGAGTCCGTCAATCTACCTCGCTATCGCATAAATCAGGCGGAGGAGTCTTGTTTGCCGTTTCCGACAGATTTGAGTCACGCCGAATAGTACACTACGAGAGTATACACGAAGATCTCTGGATTAATATAAAGTTTGACAATAACGGTGTGTTAAAAAACCTATTGGTCTGCGTGATCTACCTGCCACCACCCGTAGCTGCTAATACCCTGAACGCAGTCTTGGACAACATAAGCTCTATTATGCAGTCCTACCAAGGCGATGTTTTGATTCTGGGCGACTTTAATTTGGGTTTCATTAATTGGACTAGCGACGTTAATAATCCTGAGCAAACCTTACCCTCGAACTACAGCAATGTCTTAGGCTTCTCTCTAGTCGACTTTCTCTCACTGAATAATCTAGTCCAATACAACAGTATAAAAAACCACAATGGACGCGTCTTGGACTTGGTGCTCGCAAATTTTGAAAATATTAAAGTAAGCAATTCTCTTGAGTTGCTAAGTAAGTTGGATCCGCACCATCCAGTATTGGATATAGAAATTTCAAAGAATCATGATACGGTCTTAACTAGTAAACCATTCGCTACTCATTGCTTCAAAAAAGCGAATTATAGCACTGTAAACTTAGCACTGAGGCGAGTTGATTGGCATTATGAACTCCAAAATTGCTCCAATGTCGATGTCATGGTTCAAAAACTCTATTCAATTCTCAATAAGACCATCGAATGCACTGTCCCTAAAGTTAAATTTAAAAACTGGAGACACCCCGTTTGGTTCACGCCAAATCTAGTAAAGCTAATCGCTGAAAAAGAAAAAATTAGACGAAGAGTAAAAATTTACAATAATCCCAGAGATGAACTCGAACTCTCTCTTGCTAAAAACGGGGTCAAATCACTAATTAAAACCTGCTACTCTAACTATATTATGAGAACTGAACAGGCTATTTCAAACGAACCCAAAAATTTTTGGTCCTACGTAAAACAACGTAAGGATATATCTTCTCAGATCCCATCCGAAATGTCACTTGACAACAAAACAGCCAGTTCGGGTAGCGAAATAAGCAACCTTTTTGCAAAGCATTTCTCCTCCCTATTCTCTGATGCTCAATCTAGCAATCAGATCAACTACAATAACCACAAAGAATTTTTCACCCAAAAATCACTATCTAGGATCTTTATTACGGAACGAGATATTGACAAAGTGCTTAAATCACTGGATCCATATAAAGGTGCAGGACCTGATATAGGGGTATACACCCCCAATTTTCATCAAAAAATGTCATAAATATCTAACCCTACCCCTAAAAATAATCCTGAACAAATCCCTAGAAACATCAACTTTTCCTGACGCAGAAAGCTGCAAACATCTTGCCTATCTTTAAGAAAGGAGCGAAAAACAATGTTCGAAATTACCGACCCATTTCTATGCTTAACGGATTTTCGAAAGTCTTTGAAAAGCTTCTATGCCCCATTTTGTCTCACTATACAAAGAACATGTTATCAGTTCGCCAGCACGGTTTCTGTTGCAATCGGTCCACAGTCTCGAACCTTGTAGGCTACGTGTCGGATCTATGCAAACACGTCGATAACAGGCAGCAAGTCGACTCCATTTACACCGACTTCAGTAGTGCCTTCGACAAAGTAGACCACTCCATCTTGATCTTAAAGCTAGGGGCATACGGGATCCACGAGCCATTGCTCTCGTGGTTTAGATCATATCTTGTAAACAGACCTCTTAGCGTAACTATAGAAGGATACACTTCCGATGCCTTCATTGCTACATCTGGGGTGCCTCAAGGCTCGCACTTGGGGCCAATCTTATTTTTGCTGTTTATTAATGACATTACCCAAAGTATAAAGTATAGTGAGTGCTCAATTTTCGCTGACGACCTGAAAATCTACCGGGTGATAAATAATGCCGAGGATACTTGCTTACTTCAGAAAGACCTAAACTCTATCCAAGACTGGTGCAATAAAAATAAAATGATATTAAATGCCTCAAAATGCGCACATATAAAATTCACCCGCAAGAAGAATATAATACACTCTAAGTTCTTCATACAAAACCAGCAACTCGAAGAGGTCTCTGTCATTAGAGATCTCGGCATTATTCTCGACAATAAGCTTACGTTTAAAGATCACATCGATCATATTGTCAGCAAGGCCTGGAAATTGCTGGGCTTTATCAAGCGTAACACCGCCGATTTTAAAAGAACCGACTGCATCATTAGGATCTACAATGCACTAGTACGTAGCATTCTAGAATACGCAGTTTCGGCATGGAATCCGCACTATAGAATACATGTCAACAGGATAGAGCAGGTGCAGCGCTCTTTTACGAGGTATCTGGCATTCAAAGACAATACGTGTCTCTACAGAGCAGACTACGACGCTCGCCTAACACACTTTAAATTGCATTCCCTCGAAAAACGAAGGCAAGTAACTGATCTCATAACCCTGTTTAAAATTGTTCGTAATAACTTGGATACGAAGCATCAATGTCCCCCGCCGTACACCTAGACATTCTCAACAAAAAACTTTCATTCCAAATTTCTCCAAGACTAAACTAGGCCAATTCTCCCCAATTAATAGAATAATAAAAAGTTACAATAATTTAAATAACCCTGACATCGACATTTTTCATGACACTTTATATATTCTTTATTATCTGGTTTTAAGAAAAAGATATACTTGCATGCAAAGTTATGACTTATTTATAATCGTAATAATTCGTCTCTATCACTGTTCAATACATATTGTGTACCTTTCTAATAAATAATTATCTGTATAAATAAACTATAAATTCATCATCAATTCTGTAATGTAATAATTTTTAATTAACTTTTTGCTGTTTTTTTTTTTTTTTAAATTAGTCTAAACAATGTAATTGTTACTGTTTTACTTGTAGTGTATCTTGCTATCGTAATCATTGTTTTAACCGGACATACTGTAATGTTGTGTACACCTGTAATGGCAACTGTACTTGGACTAGACAACAGTGTAATAATAATGATTATTTACTATACAGTATGTCGTTGGTGTATCATATGAAATAAATAAATATAATGAAGCTATTGACAAAAAATAATTACGTTATGTTTAAAATTAATTGAGGTTAAATTTTAACAAGCTATCTTTAAGTGTAAACCAACCTTTTATGATACTGATATCAAACCTTTTTTTTTATGTTCCGCTAAATATGCCAGTGTGTGTATATGTAGATAATAATATAATATAATTATATAAAAACTTAGTCGAAATATAAAGATGCAACGCCGTCAGTAGAACCGAAATCTATATAAATTGCATTAAAAAGTAGTTTTGGAGTTTATGTTTATCATATTAATGTTATAAATGTGAAAGTATTTTTTTGTTATGCTTTCACTTGAAAACTACTTAACCGATCATCATGAAACTTTGTAAACATATTCTTTTTATAGGCAGGTGATATTAAAAGAAATATAGGATACTTTTTTTTTTTGGTCGCGATAACCGACAACCACGCGGGTGAAGCCGCGGGTAGAAGCTAATTTTATAATTCTACATAATATCATTCCTCATCAATATTTGCATTTATGTATGTATATTTATAGTATTTATGCTGCATATATATTGCATAGTATGTATTATATGTATTTGTTTTTATATAATTATATTAAAGTTTTGTTTTGAATGTACTGTACATCTATACCATTTCCTCTACCCTAAGGTTGCTTAGAAGAGATCGCTTTTTAGCGATAAGGCCGTCTTTTGTACTTATTTCCTTTTTTTTTATCGTAATGCTTATTCTTGGTGTACAAAAAAGAGTTAATATTATTAATAGTTATTATCTAATTTCAGCCGCAGCAGCTCGCGCAACCGCGAGCGCTCGGGCGGCGCGTCGCCCGCGCCGGCGGCGGGCGCTGCGGGCGGTGCGGGTGCGGCGCGCGGCGCGCGCGTCACGGCGCACGACGAGCCGCCGCCGCGCGCCGCCTGGGGGGACGCGCTGCTCGCCGAGCGGGACGAGTGAGTCGCGCTTTCCATTTTCACAATCACTCGCGTCCGCTCTTGCTAGAGAGTCGTTCAAGTATTACGTAATGCAATTTTTGAAGATTTTTGAGCCTTCCTCATAGGGAGACCCATGTAACGCGTCGTAACGTTTTTCTATACCCGCCCTCCCTAAGCGTTACGTAACACCCAAGTTACAATTTTTACCCAAAAGACACAATTGTATTGTGCAAGGTACCGTAAAGTCGCTAAAGTACCTTTGTTATTGTTTTAATCGCGTTTGCGGTATTATTAAAATATTTCCAACTCGTAATACATGGAGAACAAAATAATAATGACGTACAATATCATCGAGAGACTCGCCGTAAAACATGAACGAAAATGGTTACCAACGTGAGAGACTTTAATTTCCTAGTTTTTTATGTAAATAAAAAATAAAAACAGTGTTACAAAACCCGTAGTATGAACCCCCTCTCGCCCTTGTAACGTATGGTAACGTTTTACAAGACCCCCTCTCCCTTCCTAATTTGCGTTACGTATTACTTCTAGTTCTCACTGGCAGAAAGAGAAACGGCCACAAGCTACGACACATCGTCAATAAAAATATTTTATGTTTAAGATTTAAAACGGGATATTTATCATTTTTTTCGTTATTTATTTTTTAATGGGCCTTGTTTAAATTCAGAAGATAGAAAAGTAACTAAAATATTGTTATTTTTTTTTTTAAATCTAAGCGTATTTTAATTAAAATGTACAAAATACTTATACTGAGTATTAATCACTTACTTATAAACGTTTCTTAATATTTAATCCATTGCTTATACCTTGTCCAACCGTTTATTATCTTTTTGACAGCTGGCGTCTATAAATTAGTGTTTTTTTTTTTCGGAATAATGTACTACAGTAATGTCGTACTTTATAGATGGGTAGTGAAGTTCCCTGTGCATAACAAATAAGTACAGACTATAAAACAGTTCTTGAAATAACATATCGATCGATAAATCGATCATATGATAAAAATAATTTGACTTATTATAATAAATTGACTTTGAATTAATTTAAAAAAAGGAAATAAAAATAGTATCTATGACTCCAATATTGATTAATTGCAAGGAATTAAGTTGAAATCTTGAAAATTAAGTTCAAATCAAGAGTAAAGAACAATAAATATTTTGATTCGTTTATTTATTTTTTGACGGCTGCTAACTATGCACGCATTAAAAAAAACTAAGAAACGAATAATTAATATTTAAACTAGAAATATATCATTAAATCGATTGAAAGTTCTTCTTAAATAATATCGATTATTATTTCAAATCGAATCAGTAACGTGTTTGGGTGTAACTAATGTCGAACTGTCAAAAAGATAATAAACGGTTGGACAAGGTATAACAACTGATCAGCAAAAACCTAACTTATAAACACTATTTAGCGTTAAGAAGTCGTTAAGTAATGCTTACGCATTACTTAAAGACTTCTTAACGCTGTCAAAATTAAACACTGCCGTGACATAGTTTAACCCTCGTTAAGCGGCAAGATGGCGGATTTCACATAAATCAGCTGTTCTATGACGACGTCTGATCTACTTACTTGCGTTTGTTTGTTAGTAAGAAGAGATTTAGAATGAAATTCCCTCTATATAAAAATTAATATATACTAAATGAGCGTTATCTGTCTAATACAGATCTTTAGGTATCTAATTTTAATTATAATAACATAATTTAAATCAGGTTAAATCTTAAGTAAATTTATTAATTTAATATTTAATAAGCTTTGTTGAATTTTATAATTGAGGATCCGATCAAAATAAAATTGATTAGAAATTAGAATATTGATCCAAGTTCCTAACTGTCAATAGAGGTCACTAGTAGTGACTCAGTACAATATCGAGCTAGAGTTTTCTCTATAATGTTAATAGATGTCGCTTGGATGTAATTTTTAACAATTTCGTTCATTCAATTTCTCTATTTAATCGATTATTTTAACAGCTAGTCAATGTTTATAAGTAAACAAAAGTTAATCCTTGATATATAGCATATGAGTGGATTAACTAAGCGGTGGCTAAATATTACTTAACGATATTTTTATAAGTAAGACTGTTAATGTTTTCCAACAGTAGTGACGGTGGTTTCTTAGAACGCGCACTTCGCGTACCGCTCACATATGTGGACGAATCTGAGTCGGAATCGGCGCCGGAGAGAGTGGACGATGATGAAAATGGTGACGGTGATGGTGATGGTGATGGCGGTAAGTGATAATATAACAGCTTATGCAAATAAATAAAATTAAAATCATTGTATTCGATGTCGAACATATTTTTAACTAGCGGCCCGCCCCGGCTTCGCACGGGTATTTAACTAAAATTTTAAAAATTATAAATTTATATATTTTATCACCTACATGCGGCATCTATCGTATAATGGTAATAATATCGTTTTTATATTTAGTGACATTTAACATAATAGTACCTATATTAATTAAAAATGATGTTTATCTAAAATATTAAAACGATTTCTATTCCTATCCGACATATTTAGTAAACTTTTAAGTTTAACAAAATAATAACTCAAAAATAAGTTATTAAAATTTATTCTTGATGATATATAGTGTATTAATAAAACGGAGGTTTTAACAGATTTATTATTTGTATAGATAAATGTATGAAAGAAAATGTATTATAATACACAATCACTCTTAGAACAATATAATCATTGTAGTTAAGTGTGTTTTGTTTTTAAATAATAGTTCGGGGGAAAATTCTTTACGTATTTTGTACCGTATCAGCCTGTAAACAACCCACTGCTGAGTGAAGGCCTCTTCACCATATAGAATAAGGGTTGGAGCTTAATTCACCACATTGCTCCACTGCAGGTTGGCGGATAATTTCCGTACCATTTCCAACCCGTCTTCTATATGGAGAGGAGGCCTTCGCTCAGCAGTGGGTTGTTTACAGGCTGATACAGTACAGTGCAGTACAGACTCATTACATAGATTAGAACATAATAATTTGTGATACGGCTAATAAAAATAATTGCAACGAAGGCGGCGAGCCCGAGGGCGTGGTGTGCGTACGGCTGTCGGCGGGTGCGGACGGGCGCTTCGGGTTCAACGTGCGCGGGGGCGGCGGTGCGGGCGGGGGTGGGGGCGGCGCACCCGTGCTCGTGTCGCGCGTGGCGCCGCGCACGCGCACCTACCTGCAGGAGGGGGATCAGGTCCGTCGCGTTTTCTTTTTCTTTTATGAAGTGATAACTTCTTATGGAAGGGTAAACCGCTTCGTTACGTAACGCGTTACGGCGCTAGTCTCTCTAGCTTCCCTTGCTCTCACGCATACGGCACCGGTAGGAAGGCTCTTCCTCTCTTACTCTAACCCATAGCGCTAGCCGTATTTCGGACAGACGCTTCCCCCTCTCTCTACTCAGTGTTTAGTGTGAGATAGACATATACTGTTGACAGTTAGCATATAACTTAAAACTATCACCGTTTTTGAAAGTAATTAATTGATATAAGTAATAATAATTAATTTCAATATTAAATAATTCAACTTAGATTAGTTTAAGTTATCACTTCTGTCGGGCGTCCCGAGACGAACACTTTTTTATATATAAATAAATATATATTGGTTAGGTAAATTATTATGTTACCTTATGTGAAAAAAAACTTTAAAATTCAGTTTTGTTTTATAAGCTTTTAATCAATCATTCATATTATATATATATATATATATATTGATGAATAATTTGTATATATAACTATAATACAATTTATTCATCAATACAAATGTACTTAGCGGTCATATTTAAGCGTCGTCAGTTTTTAAAATGCAATAAAAATCAATTCAGAATACTTGAATTGCTTAAGAAAAATGTCATATTTATTTACTTTAACTTATTCCGCAGGTCATATCGATAAACGGTACAGATGTGGATGAAATGACCCACGAGCAAGTCGTGCAAATGATTAGAAACACGAAAGGCGTGCTGACCTTATTAGTTAAACCTAACGGTAAGATTTAGATCGTTATTGAATTTTATATGTTAATACTTATATTTCAAGAGTGAATGATTTTGTAATCTCATATCTTACTGTTTTTGTAACACAATCAATTGAACGTAAAAACACTGGTTCATTCCTTTTTCGTTCATTTTTGTATTTTTGAAGAGCAATTTCCATTTATCAGAATACATACACCTTTTTACACGACTGCGACAGAAGGAGGGTTATGTTTTTCGAGTGTATGTATGTATGTATGTCCATTTCTTTGGCACGCCCTACAGCCCAAGCGGCTGGACGGTTTTTGACATATGAGGTGTCGTTGGATTTGTCTATATTGAAGTAGTGAGGCTATATAAATTTTCAAAATGGCGCCCGCAAATGACGGAATGAGGGGGGGTTGAATTTTTTTTTCTTACTGTAGCAATATGGGTATCAAATGAAAGCTAGTAAATTGTTTTATTCGAGTATTTTACGCAGTCGGGTTTTTTGATTTTTTTAATTAAGCATACTTGTTATAATGTAAATATATTTTATAATATATGTATACATATATATATTACAACATTTTTTTTACATTTCAGCGGTTTACGAGCCAGAGGAAACTGGTCCAGAGGAGCCAGCGGTATGTTTCGTACCGATCGGTTCCGGTAAGTTCGAAGGTGATGATCTGGAACAGTCCATGCTGCTGCTGGGTGATGGACTGGCGAGTGGCGCAGCGCTCAGACAGTACGAAACTCTACTGAGACGGATGTCTGAAGAGAGTTCATCGGTAGCCAAACTTCCACAGAACGTTAACAAGAATAGATATAGAGATATAGCGCCTTGTAAGTTTTTTTTTAAAAGTGTATTTAAAAAAAATTCGGCGTATCCAGGGTACTCAATACCAATACCAGTTCTATTACCAAGATTCTATTCTCTGTCCGTTCATCCATCCAGAGGAACCAGCGGATATTTATTACATACTCATCGGTTCTTGGTTCTCTCTCTTCGGTGAACGAAAATTCTGGAAAAATTCAAGTTTTTCTCATATATTTCCTCGGACAACTTTGTTAGTTTTGATTTTCTTCATCTGTGTTAAAAAAAAACTGTCTGTCGTGTATATGCAGTTGGTTTTTTTCATTTACCATTGATTTTTTGTCATACGAATTCTTACTTCAAACAGTACGCTATTAACATAAAGTATGCTATTTTAACAAATTTTCTTAAATAGTTGCTTAAGAATATCAATTAAATAATAATCATTGTTATTATAGAATTCAAATAAAATGTGATGTGCTTTAGTCTGTTTAATAATGACAAGTTACCTTAAATTTTTAATAAAATACATATTTTTCGTTAGCAAAATTATATTTCCTTGTAGATGATTCAACACGTGTGATATTAAAAAATGGACCAACCGGCGACTATATAAACGCATCGTACATAAACATGGAAATACCTAATTCAGATCTAGTTCTCACATACATCGCTACTCAAGGTAATGTTGTATTATTATTTAATTAATAGATAATATATATATATATATATTTAATTAATTAATAAGATAAGATATATTTAATTAATAAGATTAGGTATCCTATTATTGCTAAAGCAATAGAATTGTTTCAACCGTGAATAGAATATATAATTGCCTTAATACCAACACAATTCACTTGTCAATAACTAAAATCAAATTAATGTTGTTTGTCTTTCCTTAAACTAGTTATTATAAATCCATTTAAAACATAAATGTTATTTACATATATATAAATAATTATTAACTAGAAACTTAAAAAAAAAAAACTATTCTACATTTCAGGACCTTTAGCATCAACGGTTGGTGATTTTTGGCAAATGGTTTGGGAAAGCGAGAGCAGTTTGATTGTTATGCTAACAGTGTTGGTCGAACGGGGTAGAACTAAGTGTCACCAATATTGGCCCAAAGTTGGAACTATACCATTGAAAGCTACCAATACTCTATCCGTCCTTACAAATAGCGAACAAAATTTTGGTCATTACATCAGAAGAGAAATGACAATAAAGGTAACCATTTATTTATTTATTCATACTTTATTGCACAGCACAATATTGAATTGTACAAAATTGTGCCGCGCTGTTGTACTGTGCCGCTTGCCAAATGCACCCCCCGCCCCGCGGCTAATTCTAATTACCGCTAATTAGATCGACTATCGATGTCCCGTTAGTAGGTCAGTAGGGCGAACGCCACGGTAAGCTTCGTACGTATGACTACCCGCGCGCGCGCCTAGCGATCGATCTTACGCGTATATCTAATGTGTCGTGTGTGAGTGTGACCCGTCATTAGTAATTAGGTATGGCTTATCAATACACAAATGCAGAGTACTTGGACATGGTTCGTGCTTATACGTGTGCGAATAATAGCTTGCCGGGTGTTATCAATTTGTACCGGGAGATGTTCCCCAATCGCTATTCCAACACACGCTCAATATACTCGTTTATATTGACTAGTGCTTAGTTAGTAGAATGGTTATCAAAAATTACTGAACTGAATCAGCTTGTAACGATCCAACTACTAAGCAAAGGCTCTGAAATGGAGAAGAGCTCCATATAGAAGTTGAATTTAATATTATTTATTAATACTGTCAACAGTATATATAATATATGTATGTCTATCTCAAACTAAACAATGAGTAGAGAAAAGTAAGGAAGCGATTTACCCTCCCATAAAAAGTTATTATTCCTCTACCCCTCGGTTGCCTGGAAGAGATCGCTTTTCAGCGATAAGGCCGCCCTTTGTATAATACCAGTTTTTTTCTTTCTATGTAAATTTCTGTTTTGGTGTACAATAAAGTGTATTATTATTATTATTATTATTAATTCAAAACATATAAACGAGTATGTTACTTGACTCACGTGGCGTGTCACAGGAGAGCGTGAGTGGCGCGACACGCGTGGTGTGTCAGCTGCAGTACGTGGCGTGGCCCGACCACGGCGTGCCCGACGACGCGGCCGCCTTCATCGCCTTCACTCGCCTCTGCGCGCAGCTGAGGAACCGGCGCGACGGTGAGCAGCGAAAACTTTCATCTAAACAAAAACCGTGGGACTATTAGAGCGTAGGCACATCGCGTATTTTAAACGCGCAGATGACGCGCGGAAACGCGCCTCTACTGCACGTATACAGTACATACAGACGTGCTGTAGTCGCCCGTAGCTTCCGTACGATTGTTAAGCGCGTGGCTCTCCTCTGCCCCTTCTCCGCCCATTTGTACGCGCGTTTGAAGCAATGCAAACGCAACAATCAGCATCTACGGCGCCGAGATGCGCGCTTAAAATACGCTGTGTGCTTACGCTATTACGTAACTTGCGCAATCACCAGAAATCGATGTAGTCTCAAATTTCAATACTAGCTGAGCTTCAATTAGTATTGAAATTTGACACCACATCGATTTCTCGCGATTGCGCAAGTTACGTAGTAGTCCGACCGACTTCAACAAGCGTGATGTTATATTCTGTGATTGTATAAACAATGCATAATATACATGTGATTGCACCGACCACGGCAGATTTACTGTCATTGAAAATTTCCGTTGCATTGCATATCTCCGTAGATCTTCATTAAATATATAACTGCACCTAACTAGAAAGGGACCACGGGATGCACTTCTAAACTATCCTATATATAACTGATTGATTGTACTGATGATTCTTGATGGAAAGTCATGTTTACTAATAAAACTACAATCTTTTTACACTTTTCCACTTTTTTATTTTATTCTAATTATAATTTACACGACCGTTTTCGACAAAACCTGACCTGACGAAGACTTTGTCGCGTTGATGTCGGTTATCGCGACCAAAAAAAAGTATCCTATTTTACGTACAAAGTTTCGTGATGATCGGTTAAATAGTTTTCGTGTGAAAGCGTAAAAAACATACTTTCGCATTTATAATATTAGTATGATATATAAGTGCTTATATTTTTCAACCAATTTATTTTATAGTTATACCAACAATGGTTGAAGAGGTAAACGGTGAAGATGAACGAGTACTGGATCCACCTATGATAGTGCACTGTTCAGCTGGTGTCGGGAGAACTGGTGCCCTGATACTGGCAGAAACCGCGCTGGAACTACTAGCGAGGAGACAGCCTCTGTACCCCTTGGATTTGGTGCGAGCGATGAGGACTCAGAGACCTATGTGTATACAAAATGCTGTAAGTATAACTGGTGTATAAAAAGCACGCTAAGCGCGAGTCGAATTTAGTTTTTAAGTAACAGAATGTTTACATTATTATTATTTGTCATTTAAAGCGGATAGATTTATACACATTCAGTGAAGAGTGGGCAACAGAGTCTTGGTAATAGTGTTTTATTTGCGATCTATTGGCACAAAGCTTGATATTTTATAGCTAAAGAGTTATTTTTTGAATAAGTAAATCTCAGTTTTGATAAGTAAATACAATTAAAAAGTCGGTTTACGAGCGATAATTTTACGTGATAACGTATTATTATTTTTTCGATAAATTAATATTTATTTGCGGTAGATGCGTCACAAGCCGAACGCTTAGGCCGACCGTGCCTCTCTATCGCTTGTTCCGCGCTCTCGCTCGCGGAACGTGACAATAAGTAATGCTTTTTCGTGCGTGCCGCTGGCTTTCATCGATTTACTAGACGTTATCACATCAAAATTGTATGGAAAAGTAAGAATTTCATTTCATAACAGAAATACGCGAACTTGACTAGTTATTAATTTCATATATTTTTTTAATTTTTGCTTTACATTTTATTCTTTCTTCAGAGTCAATACAAATTCGTATGTGAAAGCATACAAGCGGCCTACGCTCTGGGACTCACCGACCCATCCAACTGATGACCAATCATTCCCTATGGGGAATTTTATAGTAAACTAGCTCATATTTGTACTAAGGTAAGCTCGGTATTCTATTGCCAACCCGTCTATTAACTATAACGATGTATAAAAATACTTATTCCATAGAATGATATTTTGGAAGTTACCAAAAAGTTTAATTAAGAGCCACACCACACCAGTGTCTCTAAATAGTTTGCGATTAAAATATATAGTAAATATTGTGTAACTGAGGTAAAGTGTGCTCAAATTGTAACAGATTTTATGCGCAAATTAATAGTCTAAAGTCATTAAAAAGTTAAAAACAACAATTTTGTTGGTTACTTCTAAAAATCGTACTGTGTTTGAATACTATAAACCTAGATGGCGCCACTTGTAGATAAGATATACAGCGTTTTGTATCAGTATAGTATTTTATAACTATTTGAATAATAACTGTCAAAAAAATAAAGAAAGTATAGTTAATTCACTCAATACATTTTAAGTATTGTTATTTATAATATACAATGGCTACACTGCAGTTTAATTTGAATATAACGAACTTATTATTTACTAAAAATGTTTATATTGATATATGCATTAATTATTTTTACCGGTTATGAAGCCTGTAAAATATTTAATTAAATAATTTATTGTTTTTATTAATTTTAAAAATATTTTGAAAGAAATAATAGTGTTAACTAAATTAATTTATCTATTATGTATATTTAACTTAATATAAACTACTCGAAATAAAGTAAGGATCATTTCGATGTCTTAATATTATTTACTTAAAGCATATATCTTATATCTTTAAACGAGCAATTCTTGTATATATATATATAATTGGAATCTCGGAAACGGCTCCAACGATTTTCATGACATTTAGTATGCAGGGGGTTTTGGGGGCGATAAATCGATCTAGCTAGGATTTATTTTTAGAAAATGTTGTTTTATCCCTTTTTTTACGCAATTAAAAAATACCATTAGAATACGAAGGTAAATTTTGCTGTCATTGACAAACTTCTAATAGCTCGGATGGGAATCGGGCGGATTCGAAATAAGAAAACTCGGGTTCAAAACCAAGTGTCTACAGACCAATTTTTTTTTCCTTTTTTTTTCAAGGTTTTTTCTTTTGTGAGAAAAACTATTATTTTTTATATAACTATGCTTTTTTTATTTAAATTACCAGTTCCTATTATTTTACTATTATGTCAGTAAGATTGAAAATATTATTTATGTTTCATCGGTATGTAATGTATCTACGAGTAAATATTATTTAACCGAGCAAAGCTCGGTCATCCAGGTACTTATGTAATAAATGTACAGAATTAAATTTTTTTTTTTTTTTTTTTAATAATAACACCACGAAAATAGTTTTTTATTGAAGAAGGGTGTGGAATGTAGTTTTGTGTCATTTGTACGGTGTGATTCGTATTTTGTTTTGAGTAATATATAAGAAAGTAATAATTGAATTAAAACAATTAAATAATCAAATAATTGTATCATTATAAATTTGAAAACTGAGGATCTTTCTTTCAAAATATTTGTACTAAACCCAGATAAAATGAATATTATAATAAAGTACAGAACCATATAACAATACATTTTCGTATAATTCTCAATTTTTTAGTAACATTACTTCAATTAAATATAAATAATAAAAATTTTCTCATAGGTTATTAAAAAAATTTGTAAAAATCATTGTAGGCACTGTTTAAATTTTTTATTAGAATATTTTTTTATTTTATTTTTTTAATAATTTAATGATACAGATACATATTTTGTTTTATACGATATTATAAAACTCGAATACATAGATAACGAAAAAAACATATCAATGTTAAAATAATATTTAAATTAATTCATTTTCGTTAATTTTTTATTTATTTTTAGATGTATAATTCGATTTAATAGACTAGATATATGAAATAGGTATTTCTTGCCTTCACAACGAATTTAATTTTATAATTTTATTTCCTAACTGTATATAATTTATCTATGACGTTCTATATTGTCTGTGCCATTTAAATAATGAACTGTCATGTATTCTATTTTTAAAATTGTAAGAGAAATAAGGTTTCTTTACTAACACCAACATGTCATATGTAATCATTATTATTACTAAATATTTATTTTGTAAATAAATATTATGTAATGTTTATTTACGTAACGCATACATTATAACTCAACTCTGGTAGACGAATTCTTCGAAAATACATAACCTATGTTTTCATTGTCAGTGATAAAAAGTATTATTATAGATTTTAAGGTTAATTTCGTACGAAAAATTAAAATTACTTCTCCTTAAAATACAAAGCATATAATCATCTATCACTAAATACGTTTTCAAATATTTAAATTTCTCTAAGTTTGAACAGAAATTCTTTATACATGTAGATAATTTGTAACATACATGCATTTTAAATATTTCAATGTGTGGAACCCGTAATTGTATAAAGGTCTTTAATAATTGTAAACTTCTAAATCAGTATTACATAAAATTAGTATATAACGATACACACAAAAGTGTTCTTCGAAAAAGGGACCTAATTAAGACGAAATCAGTGTTAAAGGTCATCTGTAAGTAGTTAATTATCATGGATACAGTGTGTATTATCTCCATATTTAAATTCGTTTTAGATTTCGAAATACTAAAGCCATGTACGGACTACGCGTTTTAGTTTACACGTCTGCTTACGTATATAAATATACAGTTTAGTAAATTACTTTAACAACCTGTAAATATCCCACTGCTGGTCAAAGGCCTCTACTCCCATTAAGCAGAAACACAACTATGCTGCTACTAAGTACGAGATGAGTTATTAAACGAATTTAGTTCTTGAAAATTATCGTGATAGCTCGAATAAGCCTGTAGCCTGTGACATTTTAAATACATGTATTCTATTCGCGAGGCAATCTCCGTTCACATTCAGTACTTATACATTATATCATGTACTATGACGTCATATTCTTTGTACTAATTATGTGTGTGCTACAATAATTATTCTTTATACAATGATTTGACTCAATGGATGCGAACAGCGAACAATATGGACAAAAGGAAAAAGTTACAAAGTCAACAATCATTCGATCAATACAACAGATTATAAATATTATTATAACCTGTACTCGTTCATTATCATTAATAGATGGCGTTACTAGTTTCACTTGATGTATTAAAATATCTATTTTAACAATAATGAATAGTATTTCAGTGTACGTGTATCCGGTAATAACTAGTCCGTACATGGCGTAATTAAGATGAATATTCTGATATAAATAATAATTAATCAACGTATAGGAAGTTATGCAAAATCTAGACTGATTATAAAATAAAATAACATAAGTTAAAGTTAAATTCCAATATTGTACGTACTCACGCCATACATATATTTTTTGACAGCATTTGTATTTGAAAAATTATGTGCAATAACCGACCTTCAATTTTAATATCAATTCAAAAGAAAATTTTCCAACTCTATTGTATGTTTTGAAATAATCGTCAGTTAATTTAATAAAAAGGAAGATACACAACAAATAGTTTTGTATTATGCACTATTTTTTAAAATGAAATTTTAATTCAAAAGTCCTTTTAAAATATCAATTGATATAAATTATTTTCAAATAAAGTTTCATTTTCTTTTAAATTGAACGTATTCTTGCAACCTTCGAAGGTGCTAGTTTTTTAAAAGTTAAAAATCCCAATTTATAAAGTTAGTGTTACTAGTGTTGTAGTGTAGTATTGAATTTAGACATATCGATATATTTCCGATGTAGGCCCGGATAAAAGGAATCGGGAGTTGGGGAACAAAACGTAAGTGTAAAATGTTATTTTTTCTCTATGTTTTTAGATAGATAGAAAAAGCAAAGTGCTTGGATACTAGTCATATAAATTCAAAATTTCTCCAAATTCGTGTTTAAGGATCAGGAGTTTCTTTATAAATTCGGTCGTCCCTAATTTTGTATAATAATGTAAATTATTGTTGTATTTTTTTTTTCTTTATAAGTCTCCAACTTTTCTATGAATTTTAATTGACGAAAGGAAAATTAAATGAAAAGGTTAAAAAATATACTACAGAATACCCAAATATTATTACGAAGACGTAATAATATATTTTATATAAATATTATTACGTCTTCGTAATTTTATTTTCATTTTTTTTTTTCTGATATTTTGGCTATTCCTTCGTGTAGAATTAAAGTGTAAAACCGACCTATCCGTGTCCTAACCCTCTATAAATAATTCGTTTCGAATGTATTTTTTGCATAACAAAAAAAAAATTAAAATCTTTACAGTTTTAAATAATTTTGATTTGAGTTAAAAAAGTAATTTCAAATAGAATAATATTAGTTTATATAAATATACTTTTACGCTTTGGTTTATACTTTATGTAGAAATGATCGATTCTTATTTTAATGAACATTTAACATTTTTTTCATTAAAAAAAGACCTAAAATATAGCCTATAAGAGAACGTACACATACTAGGTGACTATTTTTTTTACAATTTTTACCACCCCTTTTCGATGACCACCCGTAGTATATAAGGCGGCTCCCCCGAGTTTTCACGTAATAATTCATAAATATGGTTTTAAATCATTTTTCGCAAACAGAAAGTTATAAAAGTTTAGTCAGTAGTAGTGATGGTAGTGTAGCATACTATCTGTGAGTTTAAAAAGCGCTAAACGCTGCGCGCCATATTTGAATATACCTAACTCGGAAAAGCGCAAGATTTCTCAACAGGATATTGACTTCGTGTCGAAAATCTAAGACCGGCTTCCGCCCTTGTGACCACGCGTGGTATTTTTGAAGACAGGGGGTCTTCCCCCTGAACGAATTACATAGTATGGGTACGTTCCCTAATATTCAAGTTATAAAAATTAAAAATATGTTTATTTGAGGTTATTATGACAATTATATTAAAGTGTAGAATATACGCACAAAATTAATATTAAAATTAAAAAATAATTTTGCAGAAGTTCTTTGATTTTCATTTTACTTAAGAAATTATGGATTATGAGACATATTTAATTTAATATAATTACTAAAATTCTGAAGATCGTTAATTTTTTTTTAATAATACGTATTCATTTTTAACAATATAATGTACAACTCTAAATGACCTGATATATAAAATATAGTTAATATAAATAAGTTGAAAAAAAAATCAACGTATATTTTTGTTATTAATTTATCCTTTTTCATTTATATAAAGTCTATGTTTTATTCTTATATATTTTTATCATTTTACTAACTTCAATATAAATTAAATTTCTTCGTTTTTATTTTTAATCAGCAAAGTTGCACAAAATTATATGACGATTAAAGAATTCCTAAAAAAAACATGACATAAAATAACATGACTAATCAAATTATTAATTATTTGCTATAAATCTTGATTAATTTAACTCTTTCCGTGTCAATAGACCCGCAATAGCCTGTTCCTGTTATGAAAAACTATTCAGTATTCAATATTGAATTTGTATTTGATATTTTGTTAATACAAAGTTATGAACACAACGAACGAAACGGTACGAAATATTAATTTCTTAATTTAATAGTTATTTACAAGTCGACAAGTTTATTAGAATCTTTGACGTTTGTTTTTTTTTTTTTTTAATGTATAAATTAGTCAATCGTTATATAAGTTTGTATAGCTTTATTGTTTTTTTTATTTTTACGCTTTCTGAAGTATATAGCAGTATTTACAAACTTTTTTAATCCGTTTTCGAATATATTACTCGATAGACGAAAAAATTAATACTTTTATGTTTATATAGCGTTTCCACAAGGTATAAAACATGTTTCAATTCTTAGGCAAAATTGTTTTGTTTACTTATCGTTATCTTGCCGAACACAAAATAATAATAATAAATACTGTATATATCTTGCCAGATTAATACAATTTGTAATAATTCCATAGATTATTGTGGACGGTGTAATACATTAAAACAAGATATATCAAAAACTAAATTATGAGTTTAAAATCGAATGATCGATGATGAATCGTATTTGAAGTTATGACAAAATTTTCAAGCTGCCCATCTCATGTAATCAAATAAATATTGTTGTTTTATAAAGCAATTAGCCTTTTCTTTTTCGAGAATTTTGATGTAATCTTTTTATAAATTGTAATTTTTAAATTACTAGAAATAATTTTGTTAATTTTTTTTGTAATTAAAATGCTGTTTGTTGCATAATATCGACGGTTTGTGTTTGATTTAGCGAACGGGCCTCACTAATAATAACCTGATGGTTTATTGATATACGATCGAATGACTGACGTAGATTTAAACGTTTTGATGTTATGTGTCGTAAAGTATGTTTCATACGAAACGATGGTTGAAAGTCAAATGCAAATATGAACTTATTAACAAATTCCCTACTCGTTATAAAACAATTTGAGATTTGTCTCGTTTCGTGTGAAACGTATTTAATTTGTTTAAAATAGATAGAAATTTACGGCGATCGTCCAAAATTTTCTATTATATTTAACATGTGCACTCGTAACTGTTTTCCTTTGGATTTTATAAAAAAGGTATTATAAAACACTGATTCAATGAATTAAAAGCTGGTTGTGTGCACTTGCTACAGCATATTGGAACGTTTTGGACTGAACGTCGTAAAGAGGAGTGTTAGATTTTCTACCTAGAGATGTCTTTACACAGTGCTGTGCATATTTTTCTGTAACAAAAATAGTAAAAAAATTGAATTAATCTTTGTTTTATTTTATGAAAAATTATCTTTCTCTTGCTAAGTTGTAACTTAGGACAATTTATTTATTAAACTTTATAAAGAAAACTTGGTTGCTACAAAAAGTTTTAAATTGAACAACTATATACTTATTTATTCAAAACCAAACAGACCACGCCACCACTATAATATAAAATAACACATTGTTTCATTTCACATAGCTTCTATAGTAAAGATAGTAGAACTGGCCGTCATTTTGTATGGTCTACCAGGCTGAAATACTGGCGATGTACGAAGCATTGCGAACGACTGCCAAACACAGGGCCAGTACACTCGGGATTTATTCCGACTCTTTGTCGGCTTTTTAAACAACAATAAATAAAAATGCCGCCCTCCCCCCATCCAAAAGCTCGGTCATCCAAGTACTGACTGTTAAAGTGCGGAGCTACCTGAGAAAGGTTTTGCTCCAAAGCAAAAGTGTAAGTTTGTTTTGGAACAAAGCGCACGTAGGGCTGGGGTGTATTGAACGTGTCGACCATCTGACCACCACGCTACGTCACTGCTGAGTTGGCGGATAATTTCTCTACCATGAGCAGCGATCGTTATCAGGTCGTATCAGTATCGACGGCTTTACAGTATCGACGACTTTACGTGCTCTCCGAACCACGATGGGGACACCCACAACCGAACAATACGACAACCGACATACACCCAGACCGAAAACAAATATTTGCACAAATACAAATATCTTTCCCGAGTGGGAATCGAACTCGCGACTACAGTATATCTTCGTATAATATATCACAATGCATCCAGTAATAAGTAATAAAAAAATAATATTGTAAAGTTGGCGATTTAAAGAGAATACCTATGTACCTATACTAAACAACGCTTCGTGTAAAAATAGAAATTACAAATATACGTTACAAATTTCACCTTAACGTAGATCACTACTATTTAGATGTATGTACAGTCAGTCATCAATTTAATGAATCTAAGAGCTACCTCTAATGCGATGACGAGTAATGATCGTTATCAGATGTCTGATAACAACAGGGACCACCGGTTTTACGTGCTTTTAGAGGTGCGGTGGCCTACAAGGACCTACACCCAGACCGGAAACAAATATTTATACAAATACAACTATCTACTACGAGCGGGAATCAAAAACGCGACCGCCGATGTTGAGGCAACTACTCGCACCACTACACCAGAATAATCGTCAAAATACAATCATGAGTGGGTATACATAAACTATTATACGACCGCGTGCGTTTAGATAAACTATTGTTTATTTAGTTTTTATTAATTACTACCTGAGCCTGCGGCATCGCCTGCATATAAACTTGCTTTAGTGTGTAGTTATATAAGTGATTGGAGAAACGAACTAGCCACGATTCAAAAAGCGCCATCTATTACTATACATATATTAAATGATAATGTCCAACTTTGTAAACATGTAAAAATAAATCGCTATACAACATATTGAGGATTTTTTCTTCATCCTGAGTTTTTACACGTGAAATTTACAATTTTACATGTATAGATTATATTTTTCATTTTTGCTCACGTTAAAAGCCAAACAAGTTATTTATTTAAATTTTTTAGTGCTACACTCCACCCGTTCAATATATACATATAAATAAATATAATATAATACAATATAATATAATACAATATATAAGGAATATAATAAATTTACATAAATTTACTTAGATAAATATAAGCGGGTGGAGGATTACGCCCCGGCAGGGAGATCAAACGGCCGGGGGTTAGGGCTGTAGGCTGAGAAATCGGCGGACAATCCTAGCCGAGTCGAGTAATACCGCCTTTTGCATCCTGGCTGCGAGCGAACCGTCACGGATACCCAGTTGCCTCAGATGGTGAGCGAGGCTAACCGGGATCAAACCGTTGGCAGATATAACGATAGGGATGATTCAGTGGAATCAACACCCCACATGTCGACAATCTCGTGCGCCAGATCCAGATATTTACGTTTTTTCTCTGTTTCGGCTTTCACGAGGTTCTCGTCATGCGGAATGGTGATGTCCACTAAAAACACCCTCGACTGCCCTATCCATCACCACGCTCATATCAGGCTTGTTCGCCAGTATCGTCCTGTCCGTGGCGATAGGCAGGTCCTAGTAGAGCCGGACTCCGTCGCGTTCGAGTACTGGCGCCGGTGTGTACTGGTAGTACGGCATCCTCTGTTCCAGGAGACAATACATTAGAGCAAGCTCTTGATGAAGAATCTTGGCCGCTTGGTTATGTCTATGCAAGTACTCAGTGTTGGCAAGCGCTGAACACCCCGTAAGCACATGTCTGAGTGACTCGCCGGGATGACGACAAGCTCGACAGAAGTCGGGAGTGCCATCCTTCAGAATGTGCTTCCGGTAGTTGTTCGTCTTAACCACCTGATCCTGTATTGCACAGACAAAACCTTCGGTTTCCCCAAAGAGGTCCCTGAATCGCAGCCACTGCACGGAGGCCTTGACATCCACGTGAGGTGCGTGGAGCGCCTTGTAGAACCGTCCATGCAGTTCCTTCTCCATCCATACGGTCTCCCGGTCGGAGGTGCTAAGTACAACCGGTCTTCGCCATTCCTCTTTGGCCAGGGATAAGGGGGTGAGACCTTTGTCACATACTACAACATCACCATGCATAGCGCTCTCCCTCCTCGTTTCAAAGTAGGCCCTGAGGCTGCACACCTCACGGTTATGCATGGACTTGGCGCTTAATAGGCCTCGGCCACCACACTTCCGTGGGATGTACAATCTCATGACCGACGATTTCGGGTGATGCATGCGATGGTGAGTCATAGTCGTGCGGACTCTTCTGTCCAGGGCGTCGAGTTCGGTCTGAGTCCATCTGAGCACGCCAAATGTGTACAAGAGAGTGGGCATGACCCAGCCGTTATAAGCTCGGACCTTGTTGGCGCCCGACAAGTAGCTCCGAAGAACTTTTGTCAGCCGTCCAAAAAAGACCTCGCAAACTGCCTGTTTCATATCCACCTCCTGCACCCCTATGCATTGTGACATGCCCAGATACCGGTAAGATTCAGCCTCGGAAAGGGTCTTGAAGTTCGAAAGCTCTAGGCTAATCTCAGCCGATTGCGTCACCTGTCCCCTGTCTACATGCACGACCGCACACTTATCCACTCCAAGCTGCATCCTGATGGAGCCGCTGAACTCAGTAGTGATTTTCAGCAACTCCATAAGGCGTGCAGGATTAGGTGCCAGCAGCTTGAGGTCATCCATGTAGAGAAGGTGGGAGACTTTAGTACCTCCTCTCCGAAACTGAAAGCCTGTCCCCGAACGCTCCAGCAGAGTGCTTAAAGGGTTCAAGGACAAGCAAAACCAAAGTGGGCTCAGACAATCACCCTGGAAAATCCCCTTTCGTATCCGGATTCGGTCATCGGCGCCCGTCGTCAGTCTCTCGCCCTGGAGACAAAGGATCGTACTCCATTGCCCCATGCATACTTCGAGGAAGTCTCAAACTGCACCATCGATCTTGTACAGCTCGAGGACCCTCAGAAGCCATGAATGAGGCACTGAGTCGAATGCCTTCTTGTAGTCGATCCAGGCACCAGAGAAGTTCCGACGGGTGCGTTTGACAAGCTGGCCCGCAACAGAGTCGATGATAAGGAGCTCCTTTGTGCCGCGGCCGCTTCCACGGCATCCGTTCTGAGCTGCAGACAAGATGTTAAATTCGTCAATATGACGAGAGATCTTGCAGCTCAGAACGGATGTCAGTGTCTTATAGATGGAAGTCAGACACGTTATGGGGCGGTAGTTGGTAGGATCCGCGGTGTTGGTGGACTTAGGAGCTAGGTGAGTGATCCCAGTAGTGAAAAGGTTCGGAAGCGTCTTCCGCTCTATCGCCTCTTGGTATTGTCGAGCCAAGGTTGCATGGCATACCGAGAACCCTTTCAGCCAATAGTGATGCAGGCCGTCGGCCCCCGGGGTCTTCCAGTTCGGTGCCCGCCGGACCGCATCAGCTACGTTCTCCGAAGAGATGGCGATCGGGTTCATCGGTTCGATCCTAGCACATGCTTCCTGAACCGCCGCAATCCAAGGGCCCTCCTCATGCTCTACCTCCCGTGACCATATATTTCGCCAAAAGGCGACGAGGTCAGCCGTATTTGGTTTTTGGGAAGTAGAGCATGGCGTCGGGTTCTCCATCTTCCTGTAGAACCTCTTCTGATCACTCACAAAGAGGCGATTTTGTCGGAAGCGCTCAACTCTCTCAGAGTACCTACGAATACGCTTCCCCCATGCCGCGATTCTCTGCTTCAGGCCGTCGATGCGCTCCGTCAGTTTCTCAGCTATATCAGGCTGGTCAAGCCTGACACCTAGCCCGTTGAAAGCTATTCTAACGGAGCGCACAATCCTTGGCCTAGTGTTGCCCGACCTGAAGCTTTGCAGTCTGCCAATGAGGGCCCTGGCCAAGCTGATACGGCGTTCTATTCTCTTCTTCCAGGCTGGTACGTCACTACTGTTATTAGTAGTGCATCCAGGCCCCTGGGTTTTGGCTCCAATGAAGCGGTGTACCGCTAGAGCTGCACCGAAGAGAATAGAACCCGTATCATCCAAGCCCAGACTGCCATCCAAATATGGAGGTAGCAGCCTGTTATCTGCCTCAATGGCACCCCGCGTCGCAGCATTAAGGGGAAGTCGGGAGAGTTGTGGTCTCTGTTCTAGAGGAGTGCTCCGGATCTCAGAAATCGCCTCCTCCAAAATCCCTCTCATCTGCTCTACTTTTTGGGAGACTGCTCCTTCAGCGATCGCATCTACAGGCACTTCGCTACGAACGCTTTCCTGTTGCGTTACAACTGCGTTATGCTCTGTAGACACGGGTTCGACTTCAGGAGCAGCCTCACGTCGTAATCGTTCGAGCTCGGCAGCGTTGAATACGCCCTTTCGTTGGATGTACCGAGCTCTATCTGCCAGGTTTTAATCCGTGACAGTAATATTTGGCTCGAGCAGCAGGAACTCGCGGTGCATTACTGCTTGGTAGCCAGTCCGACCGGTTCCCCCCCTACGGCCCTAAAATACGCCCGCATGACATTTTAATTCATTGAAAGAGTCCATCTCATGCGGCGCACTCCACCAGCGGCGGGCGCCGAATGCTGAGTCCCTTGAGACTCTGTCGGCGCCAAGCCAACTGGTGGGGATGGTGGATACGCTGACCGGCTAGGTGGTGGTGCCGGTCGGCGGGGGTTGCTGGCGGCCCGCATGCTGCCACGTCCAGCGCCAGCTCCAGACGCCCCCTGGCGTCCCCCAGGCAGCGGCCCTATGCGCTTTCCTTTCTTTGTGTCCATCATCCATATGTGTTTGGAGTGCTGAATTACTCACCCGCAGAGGCACTCCAAACTCTCCGAGGAGGCTGCGTTGGTGTTATGCAGCTTTGATTGCCTTTAGTCGCCTTTTACGACACCCTAGGCGGAGGATGGGTTGGTCCTATTCTGCTCTGCCGGGAACCACACGGCGTTTATTTTTATTTAAATTATTATTATGAAAAGTAATTACTTATATTCTTCATAAAACATTAAGTAATTAATCTTCTTGCTTTTCTTGGAAAATTTCAGACTGTAAGAATGTTAAAACAAACATAAAAACTCTTATTAATGATCAACAGATAACTATTCTGTTCTTCTTACGTCGTAAGTACATCTTTAATATGTACTCGGTTAGTGAAGTTTTGTTTATTTGTGTGGTGTTGTTTATTTTTATTATTCAGTGAAATATTGTAATTTTCAAAGTATAGTATTATATATCTAAACCATCGTTGCCAGACGTCCCGATTTTTTAATCAAAATTAAATGTCCCGCGCGGGACATGCTCAGTCCCGCTTTTCGGGGATAACTCGACCATGCGTGCAGCGTGCTGAGGAAGCGTGGGCGGGTTGACACTTGCGAGTGTAATCGTACACCATCTGATCGCAATACTTCAGGACAAGCGTATGTTAACCTTTCAAATTGAATCATTTGCCTAGTAACAATTATCAAGCATTATGATAAAGACTGAAACCGACGACTTTACGTGCCTCCGAGATGCATGAAAAGACACAAAGACTGTAGTATAGACAGATGTATAAATAAAATTTTGTGAGTTCAGAGATCCGCTACGAGCGTGAACGGATTCGCATCTATCAGATCAGATCATAGATTAAATCCTCATTATTAAACTACTTAACTTAGTAATACTTGCACAATTAGAAATCGACTAGAAAATATCCCACTACGACTTATCATAATAGAACAGTGAACAGGAACACATGTCATTGCGAGGTATACTATATGCAGCGATCAGCGATGTCTAATTTTTTATTAAAAAAAACGTAATTATATAAATTCGACGACGTGTTGTTAACAGTGGCCACAGCAACTGGCTGATGCGCTAGCGTACGCAGCTGCGATCTCAGAACATGGCAAATATTTGTATAGGCATGAGATGTTTGTTCTGGTCTGGGTTTTGTGTGTTCTATGTTTTTCCGAACCCCTGACATAGAATTGAAATGCTACTGGGGTCCGTTGAGTGTGAGTTTATTTATGTATTCATTGAAATAAATTTTACATGAATAGCTTTTTAGTCATATCAGCCATTGGATGTACATTGCTGAACGTAGGCCTCCACCATCGACGTCCGGATCGACCGGTTCGAAGCAGCCTTCATCCAACGGCTTACGCGACTCTCTTTAAATCGTCTGTCCATCTCGCGGACGGCCGTCCGACCCTGCGCTTGCCGGTACGTGGTCTCCACTCGAGAACCTTTCTGCTCCATCGGCCCTCAGTTCTGTGAGCTATGCGCCCTGCCCACTGCCACTTCAGCTTATCATAAATCAACGTATTTGATTAGTGCAAGTGCTTTAATATTAGTTGATAAGCGAACACCTAAATTGGAGACCTAGTTTTATTCAATAAATAATATGACGTTCAATTAGCAGCCTAAAGCATTTATTTTATGAATAAAGAGAGCTAAACATCGTGTGTGATTGTTGGTTAATTAATATTTATATTTAAATTAAGGGGGTAGATCCAGTTGGGATTTTCGACAAATTGATTTTTCTTTTCTTGCATTTTCTGATATAATAATGTTTAGGAAGTATACTCTGAAAATTTCAGACCGGATGGTTTGTCTGAAATTTTCAGAGTATAATTATTTACAGAGATAAGTAATTTTGAATGGAGCCGCCTCAAACGCATGAAAGTAGGTAGGGAGCGGCAGCTGTGCGATATACTACTTGACGGACTTTTTGTTGTCGTTTTACTATATTTTATTATTATATACATATATGTTGAATACTAAACTAAATAAATGAGTATAGTGGGGAAGAAAAGTCGAATAATTTTTAAGTCAAACAAGTTTTCACAAGAAAAAAAAAACGAGATGATGGTGGAGCGAGGACGTCAGCGAGAAGAACTACACGATCAAAATCATGAGTCTGACTATACCAAAGACGGATAGGTACAGTTAATTTTAGAATAATAAATGTTATTGTTTTGACTGACCCGTTGGCGCAGTTTGCAGTGACCCTGTTTTCTGCTCCAAGGGTTGTAGGTTCGATTCCCGCCTCTAGTCTGGGTGTAATATATGTTTATTTATATATGTATTATTTATATGTATATTTATTTAAAAAAAAAAGTATATCAGTCGGCTGTTACCTAAAACACCTACCTTAGGAACAGACGACCGTGTGTGTGTGTTAAGCATATTTATTTATTTATTTATTTATTGATGTTTTTACAGCGATCACAAATTTGGTAAAATGTGCAAAGTGTAACGACAAAATAGTTTTTGACATAGTATGCGAACGTGGACTTGGTTTTAAAATATATCTTGTGTGTGATAAGTGTAATCCTCAATATATACCAACATTCGTATGAAATTAATTATTAACCGGAAGTTTAGAGATGCAGAGGAAGGGAAAGTATATGGCTCTGGAATAGACGATACAATGTAAGTTCCATAAAAAAAAAATTATCTGCATGCAAATAGCACTTAAAACTTCAAACGCGTTTATCTCGAAACTACCTATATTTTGGAAGCCAGTGATCACTGTAACTTTAGGATGGCTATAACGATCAATTTAAGATTTTGGTCACTTATTCTATATACAAATTTCCTCGAAGTGGACGAAGTTTTTTTTTTCGGATTACAGTCAAACCTGGATAAGCGAGAGTTCAAGGGAGCACCATCTCATTCTCGCTTATAGAGGTTTCTCACTAACCCGAGTTTCTCGCTAATGCAGGTACATGGGTAGCGTTTCTCTCTTGTAGAGGTACGCAGCAATAACAAGTCACAGCAAGTACGAATGTAGTAAATAGGTAATATGATAAAATTATGTGCATAATATGCACAACATATATTATGTACATATATATTTTTAATAGTGTGTATATGTTACGTTCATTAGATTTCGACATATAAATACTTTATAAGGGTAGGTATCAAGATGCTTACGAAAACAAAACAAAAATTCATGCACTATGTTACACACGAAAGTTAAGAATGAGTCATAAAATAGCAGATGTTAAATTTGTAATTTGTTTTGTCATTTGTTACTGTATGTGTATGTATGTATTTTTATTGTAGCCATAGTTCCTCCTAAATAATATAAATAAATAAAGCTCGACTGTCGCTTATAGAGGTATAGATAAGTAGCAGTCTCACTTACGGAGGTCCATGAGGGAAAAACGACTCTCTCTTACAGAGGTTTCTGTTTCTCGCTAATAGAGGTTTTGGGAGCTTAAAATGACGGGTCCTGGCTATTATTCTCACTTATAGAGTTTTCTCATTTATCCAGTTCTCACTTACCCAGGTTTGACTGTATTTATATATTTTTTTAGCCAAAAATATGAGTGGAATTTCGGTCGGAAATGAAAATTTCAGTTTCAACATCCGCCATTTTGCGAAAAATATTATTTTTTTTTCAATTCCTTCGTCTACTTTTACCACCATATTATAAAATATGATCCATCTGTTTTTCTTATTTCATATGATCCAGTGACGAGTTACAGTGATCAATGCCAGCCCTCTTTTACTTTGGGCATCTCACTTGCTGTACCCCACGTCTTTTTTCAATATTTTTTTACGAAAATTCCAGAATATCTTCTTAAAAAATATATCTTTTATGTGGAGAAACAGTTACCTTAAATTATTTTTATGAATAGCCAAAAAAAATTCCTGAAATATCGCTTTTTTACCCGACTGCGACAGGAGGGTTATGTTTTTCGAGTGTATGTATGTATGTATGTATGTATGTATGTATGTATGTATGTATGTATGTATGTCCATTTCTTTGGCGCGCCCTACAGCACAAACGGCTGGACGGTTTTTGACATATGAGGTGTCGTTGGATTTGTCTAAATTGTAGTAGTGACATAGGCTATATAAATTTTCAAAATGGCGTCCGCAAATGGCGGAATGAGGGGGGGGAGTTGAATATTTTTTCTTACTGTAGCAATATGGGTATCAAATGAAAGCTAGTAAATTGTTTTATTCTTTTTAGTTTATAATAAGAGTATTTTACGCAGTCGGGTTTTTTGATTTTTTTTAATTAAGCATACTTATTAAACGTTGTGACTGGTGGACGATTTCTACCTTTCTGGCCAACGGAGAAATAAAACAAAGGTAAATTCTTAATCAGTACAAATTTTCTTATGGTACAAAATAAGAAAAATCAAAAAAAAAATCTGCAAAATGGCGGCTACTCATAAAGAAGTTTTTTTTCAAACTTTTTTTAACGGTTACGATTTTTTTTTATAGAAAAAAATAATTAATTGTTAGTTCATGCGAGAGAGATATATATAAAGAAAATTCCTGCTAATTTCCAAACTCGGTCAATTAGAACTTGAGATTTTATGACAACTGCTTCGAAAAAGTAGTTTCGAGAAAAACGCGTTTAAAGTTTTTAAGTTTCCGGCGGTCAAACTGATAAAACAGTACATATAACTTACATTTTGTCAATCAGCGATTCTGGCTCCATACATCGAGACTTCTTCTACCTCCAACTGAAGACTCTTTGAAGACTTATGATATACTTGACTCTTTTGAATCTCTTGAAGCTCGAAACTCAGAACGTTCGATTCTAACTTCATCGCCCCGAACAACAAACCCATGGCTTTCCGGACCAATTGAGATCCCCATAATTTTCATAATATTCAAAATGGTTCGTCAGCCTTCATTGAAAATACAAACTGCAAAACAATTTTCTATTTGGATTGTCTGTACTCCTGCATCAATATTTTTTACAGTAAATTTCTCACTTGCTTTAACGTTTTTTATTTATATACTTATTAGTTTAATTTATAAATGCCAGAGGTTTCCAGCGTGAAACTTGATAGGAGCTCAGAATGAAAAAAAAACTCGAAAATGAAATTTAAATTGAAATTATTGTACCTATATATAGTCGACTACTAATATATATATATTAAAGTATGTGATGTATGTGTATTAAAATGTTTTAAGATTCAATTAAAAATATTTTTGAACATCAAGCAAATGTACGAAATGCTAACATTCCAATAATGCATTTATCGAACTGGACGCGTGCTTAAATTTATCTTAAAATGTCAAATCATTATATACATCTCATAGCCAGGTTTGAGATCCCATTGCAATAGCATAGTATCAGCACGCAACACTGGTATAGTAATACCTTGTAGTTGTAGTGGAGTCCGCACGTTATTTGATCAAGGCAAACGACTATATAAATGCCATTAAATTGCCAAATTAATTAAAAGATATAATTGTTGGAATGGTACAAAAAAAAATATTTAGAGCATTTTAATTTTAGAAAAAACAATATTAAGAAGATGACAAATATAAAAAACAAGTATGCTTAATTAAAAAAAATCAAAAAACCCGACTGCGTAAAATACTCTTATTATAATCTAAAAAGAATAAAACAATTTAGTAGCTTTCATTTGATACCCATATTGCTACAGTAAGAAAAAATATTCAACTCCCCCCCCCCTCATTCCGCCATTTGCGGACGCCATTTTGAAAATTTATATAGTCTATGTCACTACTACAATTTAGACAAATCCAACGACAGCTCATATGTCAAAAACCGTCCAGCCGTTTGGGCTGTAGGGCGCGCCAAAGAAATGGACATACATACATACATACATACATACATACATACATACATACATACATACACTCGAAAAACATAACCCTCCTGTCGCAGTCGGGTAAAAAATGTAATTAAGGTCTGTACAACATTTCTCAAAGCAGGATAAGTTAATTTTTCGACCCGCTTCCCCGTGTTACGTGAAAAAAAGAGCCACCTTTCATATAACGCTGAAAATATACTACAAGAACTAGAACGTTTTTCACGTCTAAAAATTTAAAAGAAATCATTATTATTCACCAGTTACGCTTTACTCTACAAATTACAAATTGTTGGAAAAAAAAGTGTGATGCTTAATGAAGAAAGATAAATTCTTTATTTTTATTCAGTATAAAAAATTACTAAGAAAAGTTTATTTTTACTGAATACAAGTAGTAAATTATTTCTTACATTGTATCAAATTAATGCGTTACACAAACTACATAACCGTCAAACAAAGCACCAAATGGAAATAAAAAGAATAAATATTATTTTCTTAATAAAATGAAATATGGAGCAAATAGTACCTAATAATCGAGGACTGATTGCTACAGGGGCAGTCGAGCTACAGAAGCCGCTTGGGCGCCCGCCCAACGTCAAACACGCGCCGACGCTTGCTACATGCAGGACCGTGATTATTTATATAAACAATCACACAATAATTATGATCGTTTACATAAAAGATCGTAAATTAGTTAGACAATCGTAGAGTTAGTTAGATAGACCATCGAATGAAGTGCCCTGTTTCAGTGTTGTTATTTTGTTGTGAAAATTGTGTTGTGTAAACGGTTAATTGTTAATAGTCCATTTTAATTATTACGAGTGATGATAATCTGATGATAATAGATGTATGGTAATAATAATATACCACATTTGACAATTAATGTTTTCTACAGATCTTAATTAATTTAGAAACTTCTTCGTACCTTTAATTAATTAGAATAATATAATTCTTTTATAAATATAATTCAGTTTTTGTATTTATTTATATAAACATCATAAAAGTGAAATATCTCATACTTACCATAAAATATTCGCGAAATAAAGTAGTATATACCTAAAAATTAGATATATTAGGTATCTAAAAGAATATGTATATGATAAATGATATCATTTTATCCTAATTTATGTAACAATTTATATTTTCTTAGAGGTCATGTCTTATATTTTTTTACTGGATTAAGAAAACAAAACACCGAAACTTCATCGAAGTTGACTTTTAAATTAAAGTTTTTTTTAAATTATTTCTATGAATTACGATTTTTAATGATAAATGAAAAAAAAAAAACATTTGACGGAGACGTTAACAAACATTTACTGTCGATTGTATCAATATTTAGGGCATAAAAAGAGACCGTAGAAAAAAAATGCCCTTTAGACCCTCGTCAGTATAGACAATAATTCTGAAATTTTATATTTTTTTTATTAGAAGGTATATTTATTTTATTATGAGGCTAATCCTATTATACCTTAATATAGATAATCTTATAGTATAGAAATAAAAAGCAAAAAGGACTGACATTTTTTTCGTAAATAATTTTAAGAATATTTAAATACATAAGAAAATAATGCAAAATAAGAATATTAAAAAAGTATTAATTTATTTATTCATTTAATTAACAACCATAATTTACATTGTATTTATAAAATGTAAAAGATATTTATGGACCCCGCAGGGGCACGAAATATTTAGGTAGAAATATATACATATATTAGGTAGAGGTATTATCTATAGTAGAATCTGCTATTTTGTTATTATTGTTCACGTTCAATGGGCTCGTAAAAGCACTCTACGGTAGTCACAACGATATGACGCTGTTAAGTAAGTAACAAAAGTAATACACATACAAATGTACCTACTTGTTCATAAGCTCAAATGATTGAATGAATGAAGTAATTGTTTGGTAAATTAATGGTATATCTGCTTATATTTCTAATTGAAAATAAATTATCTATACGAACAAACTTGGCAAATCCGATATAATTTTGGTTATAATCTTCAATTGAGTTTAAATTCTATCTCTGATACGGATAGAAAAATATATATAGTAATTAGAATTAGGTTGAGAGTATATATAAGATATTATTTATATTTTCTCTTTTCATCAGTCATAAAATTCGACGAAACGAGTAGAAAATAAAATAAATACTCACTTAAACTTTTACTTTAGTGCCTATCTCTTAAGATTACTTATATACTATGAAAATCGTTTTATTTCAGTTTTTGCTTCTAACTAGAAATTATCTACATATTATCAATTACGTCAGTCATCACCTTTTGATATAACAATTTATTGGCATCCCTTACAAAATGATAATAGTGACCTTTCTAGCTAGGCAGTTTTGTGTCATATTAATATTCTATACACCTTAGAAATGCAATGCATTGTATTATGCACTTGAACTGTCTAACGGTTTCAAATACTTTATTACCGCGTTCAAATACTTCATCAAATAAATAAAAATCAATTTAAACAAATAAATAACAGTTACCCGATTATAATTTTACATATTATAACGTAACGTAAGAAACGAAACCATAATTTAGTATTTTTTTCCACATGAACGAATATTCGAGTGATCCACAGTAGGTATAATTATACTAATTATCTAGCAGAAAATATAACAAGTTTTGTGTATGTATTTGTTTTTCATTTTCACGTTAACGCGGTTATTACATTTACCTTATATTCAAGATGGAAAACCATACCGCTTCAGAAGCAACAGATGGCCTTATTCCTAAAACAACATTCAAATATCATTTGAATGGATATTTGTTAATAAGAGCTTTTTATTCACTCTATGAAAATTGACGAGACTTTTTTTGTACAGTGGTGACGTGTGTGCTCTGAATGTGTCAATGTTTATATTTGTAGCAAGTTTTAATGCTAGGTCTCTATGTCCTTGGAAATCTACCTATTGTACATTTTCATCAAACATGACACCATTATGTCCATATTTATACATATACATACTATTATTTATATTTGAAAAATATAATGGTCGTTATTCCTAGTAAAAACTATTCTAATGTACCTATATGGTGTCTTGTCAAGGGTGAAATAGGGCAGATTTAGTTGATCCGGTAACTTTAATTAGCTGTTGTGCTTTTTGTCTCAAAAATGATGGTCACTTAGGCAAAAACTTTTTCATAGAACATAAGAAATTATGACAAATGTATGTGTTTTAGGAATAGGTATTTGTGTTCAGAGTGTGTTTTCCGAGCCTTTACAATTACATTGTATTTTTACGTATTATCTAAATATTTTAAATTGATATTTTATTATGAATATTTGTCTAATTTAGAATTCTTCAACAACTTAGCAAGTTATTGGTAACTAGCCAAGTAACTAGGTAACTTACCCAGTTACTTGCCTTCTCATAACTTAATAAATTATATTTAATAGGTCGGGTAGCTTTTGTTAGGTGAGTAGATAAAGTTTTAGATATTTGAATTCTCAAATTTTCCAAAAGGTAAAAGCACCTACACGTGTATTGCGGGACAAAAATAGACCCGCTTGTCACGTGCTTATCAAATTAATGATATAAGATGCCACTTACCTGAATATTAAACAATAAATAAAATTGATTTCGATACTTAGATTGATTAAAAAAGTTGAATGTTAACATTTTCTTTTTTCAATTTTGTTATGTATGTACTATAATAACTAAATAAAATGTAATGTAACTAATCACGAAGCGGTAAGAGATAGTGTTATCTAAATAAATTAATGTTATTTTTCATAAAACATAATACATAGAGTTTATATATGAACTCTATGATTTTTTATTTCTCTTTATTGAGGTAAATAAACAGCATTACAATATGTAGAACATAAATGTGATATAAACAAAAAGTACTTAATGTAACACCATATATATAAGGATCTATACGACAGATTAAAATTTATTTCAAAAAAGTCTGTACATTCAATATGAATAATTACAAGTTTTGTAAAGCTAAAACTGAAGTAACGATCGTCGGATATGAAAAAAACATAATGTAAAAGCTTTTATATCGAGGATCATTTTATATTTTTATATTAAGTGAAGGCTATATCTTGTAGGTACCGGAAATCTTTAAAAAATAATCTTTTGCCTCATTATATAATAAAATATATTATATAGACTTTCAAAGACACGATCCAGGGTCCTGTACTAAAGATTCCCTTCGTATTCTTGACCCCATTACATTAAAATAAAATAGAACAAATTATTTATTAAAAAGGGCTTAGAAATGGAGTTTTTCGATTAAAAAGAAACAGAAATACGTATCTTATAAATAACGTTCTAGATAACTGTTAAATAATGTACCGTTATTTTATATATAACAATATGATTTTTAATAAAGGGATTTTCTTATTTTCTTTTTCGTAACAAAGAGATTGAGAATAAACTAAAAAAAAATAACCCTTCCTATTCGTTTCTGGATCGATGACAACTCTGTTTCCGGATCAACGACAGGTCAGTTGATGCGTGGTGAAGATCAATAAACAAAAATGATGAGTACATCATTCTCCATTAAAAGATATATTGATGGATAAAGACAAGACAGACATGGCATGGTGTTAAAGAAATTACTCGCACTATTACACCAGATCGGTCGTCATAACATTTATAATATATTTTATACATTTTTATTGCATTATATGAATTAAGATTTTACGACCGGAGGATTCAATAATAGTTTAAAATTAATTAAAAAAATCAAAAAACCCGACTGCGTAAAATACTCTTATTATAAACTAAAAAGAATAAAACAACTTACTAGCTTTCATTTGATACCCGTATTGCTACAGTAAGAAAAATAATTCAACTCCCCCCCTCATTCCGCCATTTGCGGGTCCCATTTTGAAAATTTATATATCCTATGTCACTACTACAATTTAGACAAATCCAACGACACCTCATATGTCAAAAACCGTCCTGCCGTTTGGGCTGTAGGGCGTGCCAAAGAAATGGACATACATACATACATACATACATACATACACTCGAAAAACATAACCCTCCTTCTGTCGCAGTCGGGTAAAAACAAATGCAAATTTAATTTAATGATTTATTAAATATAAAATTACAAATTAAGACTATAACTAATTTGAACTACAAAGATCGATGTTAGATCTAATAAAGAATTAAAAATAATTAGATCAAATACGATTGACGTTAATTGACGTCAATTGAAATCGAGTTCTGCTGCGCTTGGGTCTCGTGGCCCTGGTACCGTGTGCAATGTATCTAGGAGAATATTTATGCGGCAGTGCGCTAGGGTTATCCAAAGAGTAATATAAACACATACAGGACGGGTTATCGATGCGTAGCACACGTGAACGTCCTATTAGGCAAGCCAGTACAACCTTACCACGCACAATTCGACTAGACGGCATCGTTCACAATCTATACGTAAAGATGTATACTGTGATAATACCATAGAATGAAATATTTGATATCCTTTTATTATTTGATTTATATACTCGCCCACTCAATCATAAATAAATTTAATTTTTATGAAAAAAACAGAAACCAAATACCTTAATTTGCCTTTTGATATAATCGCTGGTAAAGGAATTCAAAGAATTTTATTTATCTTAATATTTTTAACAACAAATTAATGGGTTCGCAGAAAAAATAATTTTTTAAGAATACTTTTAACTATCTATCATAATGAAGCCTTTTTTATTCCACCTATCGGATGTTCTGATACTGCACTTCTAGATACATATAAAAAATTGGATTTTTATATCACTATTCATTGTTACGTCATAATATTTTATGTCTTCATGCCATTCGAAGACTTTTTTTTCCAGGTTTTGCTCATTATATTTGCAAGTCTTAAAAACGTGCAAGTAATGTAGATAGAAACAATTAGAATAAATGTTGTAATGAAATGGCTTCGGATATAATATAAAATAATAGAAAGTTTGTATATACTAGAGCTGCGTCGATCAATCATTCGCGGTACCCCAAGTCGATCGCGACTAGGCATAGTAATCGAGTCACAAAGACTCGATCACTTGATTTCTCACACGATTCACGTTTTACGCACGGGTCAAGATCAAGACTCAATATTGCTTAGGTACCACCGTGGGTATTACTTCACGAATATCTATAGGATTAGGTAGGTACCTAGCCCCTACAGTAGACATAATAAAAGACAATACAAGACATATTAAGTTTATTTTAAAGGAAATAAAAATGTTTACTGACTAATAAAAAATAATTGATAAATTAATAAAAACTACGTAGAGCGCGGCGCTTTATAAATGTGTGCATCTTAAAGTAATTGAAGTGCGGCGGTGGCGGGCGACCCGTCGATAAAAAATGATCGAGGTGTTTGTACGGCTGTGATTCAGTCACTCGCTCGCGGGTTGTGATCGAATCAAAGTGATTCGATCGATCGCGATTGACACAGGTCTAGTATATACGATATATGTTTCTGGTGTGGGGATTTTGTTTGAGAGCATGTCTTTCGCCTTTTTCTATCATAAATAGTTAATAACGATCCTTAGGGTACCTGTCCATTGAAGCGGAGCGAGGCTGCGGAGCGGAGAAACCGAGAAATATTAACCAATAGGATTGCAAAAAATCTTCCCTCTAGAATAGGTCTATTGGTTAATATTTCTCCGTTTCTCCGCTCCGCAGCCTCGCTCCAGTTCAGTGGACAAGCACCGTTATTCTAGGGTAGATAGTAATTCACCAACACGCATAGAAGCAGCGTAGTGTATTAAACTTTAACGGTTAACCCAACTCTTTTAATTCAGTTTCAAAATAAATATCGTAGAAATCGAAGAATAGGGATATGGATATTAATATTTAGTTGCAAGTCAAATTTGTACGAAAAAGCATCCATAGCTCAGTTATCCTTGGTGTATAATACAAAGTGATATAATATATAATTAAAAAAAGTACCTATATATTCTGCCCAGTTTTTAGCAACTTGCCGTAGTTTTAGCGATGTAGCCGTTTGTAGCACCTTTACCATATTAACTATTATCGATTTATCATTACTTTCTTTGTATTCTACAAGAAATAGTTAAAAACAAATAAACATTAATAGGTACATAAATATTTTCTTTGAGATCCACTTTATAAAAAATATTATTTCAATTAAAAACAATATCTTGAATACGTTGGAGTTTTTCTTTGTGTATTTGAAGTAATCTCAAATTAAGCAGGTTTCAATGCAATTATCAAATGTTATATCTTGTTTTAGTTCAAAAATTATAAAAAAAACCTTCATTCTTAACTTTTATAGAACTATATATATATTTAAACTGTTAAAAATGTGAGGATAGATGATGTTCACTTTGAAGATCTGGTGCTTTTAGCATGGATATTGCACGATGAAATGGCAATCAATATTGTGCTGTATAATACTTGTAATGTGGCCTGGAAAGAATGTATCCTCAGAAACATCTTTTACTGGAATCAATACGTTGTTACGAGAGTATATAGGGAGGACGACGACTTTGGAAAGTCTAGAAACTACAGTGTTAATACAAGATAGAGATATGAGAACATCGCCTACACCGAATTTGAAGTTTAAACAAACCTCTAGACGTTTGGATGCTACAGATGAATCTTTACTTGAAATGCATTCCACTTCTTCCAATCTTTCGAGTCCAGATTTTAGTAGATTTACGGTAAGTTTCTTAAATTATGGCATTACATAATACCTTACGATATATTTTACGTTAGGGCACGCTAACACCACTGTGCCGTAGGGATGTTGTCAAGCTTTGGCGGATAATTTCCTTATAATGGGTAACGATCGTTATCAGGTGTCTATGATAACAACCGGGACCGACGGCTTTATGTGCTCTCCGAGGCACGGTGGGGAGACCCACAAGGACATACACCCCGACCAGAAACATATATTTGTACAAATACAAATATCTGTCCCGAGCGGGAATCGAAACCGCGAACGCCTTGGCACGCAGCGTTGAGTCAACTACTTGCACCACTACAGACACCACCACAGAACGGTCGTCGTGTAAATATATTATTTTATTTTATTTTAAATTATATTTTTTCCGAATTGGAAATTCGAGAAGATATTAAGAGAGCTAGCTTAGTTGTTGCTGCTAAAAATATCGATGAAAAAAATTACTGTTTTTCATTATGAAAAGTTGTTTTCAGAATATTTATTTAGTTTTAATTTAATGTTTTCTCAAATATTTTAGTAGACTAAATAATTTTCTTGGTCTAAAATGAATGGTTTACTACCAAATCTTTATTAAAAGTCTTTGTATATTTATTCATATTAACTATTAAATTTCAAATTACCATCAGAGATATATATAATAAGGTATACAAGTCTCGATTTATGTCAAAACCACTTTTATAATATCCGTTATAAGTCAACGACATTTATTTATTTCGTTATCCCAGCCATCAATAGTTTTACGATTAAAATCCTAACGCCGAATTTTGTCACAGAATTTAAAATAATTCTTATTTCATCCACTATGAAATTTACTAAAATAAATAAATCTACATCACACCACGAGTACAATAAATCAGCTTCGGCCCCTGGAGTTACGATAAAGCTTATGTTGGCACGGCACTGAAAAATACTTGATATATTTTCAACGAACACCACACATCGCTGGTCTAAAAGTACAATAGTAATACGATTGTCTAATCTATACCCGTATCGACGCAACGTCATCCAATGTCGAGTGTTATACGTAAGTTATTGATACTATATCGAAATTGATAGCCAATATCTAGATAGGTGAGGATACACTATGTCAGAATACTTTACTGTTGTACGTATGTTATTTATATTAAAGTAACGCGTCATTTTTTGTACGATCATGTTAAAAATACATTTAAGACATTTATTTATAACATTAAAAATAAAATAATTAAATAATTGTTAAAACGTATACCGATAGTTTTGCTCGAAAGGTAATTTGAGATAAGCGTCAAGCGACATCGATTAAGTATAACGCGTTTTCCGTGTAAGTGTGACCGCCCCTTAATCCACTTTTAGTTCTTAATCACCAGAAAATTCTTTGTAAATTTAATCATAAGCGCGCGGTAACGTTCGCTTTTAATATTGTTATTGTTAACATATCCTTTGATTTATGTGTTATATCAGTTATCGAATAGTTTATTAGTGTTCCGTTATAAGTATATGATGCATGTGCATTTATAATGCATGAATGTGTATATCCCTGTGTGTTTTTCTTAACAACATTGTCGTGTAGTTGGTTGTGTTTGTGTCTTGATAACGTTGTTGTTGACGATGAATCTTTTACACACCAGCCAGAATCTAATAATGTGAGTAATATCTACTAAACATTTCCTTATGTAATATTTGAGGTATTTATATTCGGGACATTAACTCTCGAATGTATATGTGATATTACTTATTTGTAATATCTTATATAGTTAAATTGTTATCAGTGGCGTAGCTTGCTTTAGATGGGCCCTGTATCGAAATCTGTAAGGAGGCCCAAATGAAGGGTAAAGATTTTTCAATAACGAAACAAAAACACTCGCATTGGAATAAAATAATTACATATTGATTATAAGTTATTACTTACAATAATTAGGTAATACTTCTTGTCTTTTGTTCGGCGAATTTGTTTATTAAATCATTCAAAGCTGAAGACGATTTCAGTTTTTCTAAATTTTCTGCCTCTATAGACAATAGTGGCAAGTCTAATAGCTTTTCATAACCCCAAAATAATTTATTTAAGTTCTTAGATAACATTTTAGGAATTTTTGTTTATACACGTTCGGGGCCCATGTTGACCGGGGGCCCCGTATCATTGATACGGCTGATACGGCGGTAGCTACGCCTCTGATTGTTATGTATTCATACGTACGTCGCAAATATTTTTGAAAATACCGATTACAAAATTGATACGACATTTTATCTTTTGCGGATAAAACGTTCCCATTATTTGTTTTTTAAGTGTCACGTTGTATTATAATATATATCAAATTGTATAACTCTTTTGATTACTACTTCACTTCTATTAGTCAAAGCACGATATTTTATATAATAATAAATAAATAATAATAATAATAAACCGGCTAATACTAAATAAGAAAATAAAGAGGATCAGTAGATGGCGATGCGCGTTTAAAAAACAATATTTACAAGGACGTTATAATCTATCTATACATATAATAAAATTGTAACTGACCAATGTGAGATAAACTAAGTAAAAAATTAAGATATATTTAGTAAAAACGAGTTTAATTATGTATTTTCATGAGTGCAGTAAAAATCAAAATAATTTCAAAATGTTTGTGTCTGTCTTTACGTTTGTTCTGGCAAAATCTAAATCTGTTGTGTAAAATTGGATGCGATTTTTATAGTTGTGATCCATCGGTATACACATTTTTTTTAAAACTGACCGCGGTTGTCTTTACTATTAATTTACCATATCCACGATGAAATAAAAGTTTCTTTATCTGTTCCTATGTACACACGTCACAAAATAGCCGCTATATGGACTTCAATGAAACTTGATAGATTTGTAGATTATAGACTGCCACAATATTGACAATATTTTACATGAGTGCTTCATACTCAACTGCCCTCAGTAGGATGCGGATCCTGTGTGGGGGAACTCAGGAAACATACACAATACAATCACATGCCCAGACAAAGACACACTGTATCGCCTATACAAAAATACCAACACATCTACAAAACACATCTTGATAGATTAAAAAATTCTTGTCGAATGTTAAAATATATAAATAATTAATAAGTAATCTATTATGACCAATATTTTCACATTTTCTGTTTACCTATTTGTACTAAAAATACGATTATTTGGGTGTTAATGTTCCTCTGAGGTCACTTCGATAATACTTATGTAGATATGTAAGTCTTTCTATCATGTATTTACATAAATATAATCTGAGTCTTGCATATTAGTATCTACTAATATAATGGTCAAACAGCAAGTTATTTGTGTTTGGATCAACTTTTTTTACACGTATTTACGTTTTTACACTTCCAAAGTTTAGTATGAAATAATTTGTCTGCGTAATAACATTAATTTTTATATACATATAGTACATTAAAATATTCCATTACTTGATAGTAATTTGTTAATGTTTAAATACACAAATTTTCCGATTACTTTTATTCATCAACTGTGTTAAAATCTTATCTAAAGTTATCTCCTTATCTACCTTATCAACACATCCATATTTATCGAATGACCTTAAGCTTTAGTTAATTGGTGTTATAGATTACAAAACAAATTAAAATAATAAATTAAAAAATAAATTAAAAAATAAATAACAAATTAAAATATTAAACAAGATTACAATGGTCAAACCACTGCCATTTTTCAATATATTACATTGTTTATTTTTTGTGTTCCATAAGATAACGAAAAGCTCGAAATGCAATGAAGTTATACTATATACATATTATATGAATATGAGATATATGGCATATCTCTTATTATTAGGTAATTACAATAATGAAATAACAAAATAACATCTCAGAATTTCATTTTGCAATTTCATCATAAAGTCTAACGGCGAGTTGCATGAAACCGTCGCTAACTTTCCCTTAGTTAAGTTGCAATTAATCTTAAAATTAGTTGATCTCATGATGAATTTAAAACTGTTGGAATTAATCATCCGCTAGATAGGTCTTTAATTAAACTAATTTTTTTTGTTAACTTAATCAGATGTAGGTTTCGTGCAACAGATAATCACGATTCTTGTGATTAAATTAGTTTAATAAACACTTAAATTTAAAATTTGTTTCGTGCAACTCGGCGTAAGTCTTTTATTTTTTCTACTCGTATTTCATTTAATTTAATACACGTAATCTATCTCACTCTAAAGTCTAAACTTTATATTGGTGCTATTATTTTTGTTATGTAATTAAAATTCCCATTGTTATTTTTATGTAAATTGGATCATTCTGTGTGCTAAGGGTAAAGGTAAGGAAAAGTTAAGCGTATTGTGTATAATATATATATACATATAGTAAAGATAAAGATTTACAAATAACTCTGCGAAACAATTCTCAAGCATGTTTAATTGTTTACACTTTATTTGATTTCATTAAATTTTATTACATTTGTCTAACAACGTGATGGATACCACGTTGTTAAAAGTTCCATGACAGCTACAGCTTCCACTACATCGAGTTCTAAATAATTTATATTTATTTCTTTATATGAACCTAGTTGGTATTTCTTTAAAACATGTACGTCACTTGCAGGAGATCGTTAACAGCATCGAATACAACATCGCGTGTACATACTAGGGAGCGTTTTTATGTTCGCGGAATGAAGGGTAAGGGGTTGAAATAAAAAAACTAAGTTATTTTTCCTTTTCAATATATTCACCTGCAAGACGGACACATTTTTCAGATCTTTTAATTAATTTATTTATACCCTCATAAAAAATGTTTTGTCTTTGTCCTCAAATTACGCCGAAACTTAATCATCGGTGGTAAATTTTTTGTTAAAAAATTGGAAATTTTTTTCTCGGCGTGAGCATTCTCGGTACCCATCTTGCGCTGACCTTAGTCATGCCAAGATGATCGTGCAGGATTTTAAAAATGGTTGTATCGGATACTCCAACCATTTCTGCGAGTTTTTTCTTCTTTAGTCGAGCATCGTCGAGTACCAGTTTTTCGACTTTTTGGATAAGTTCTGGCGTGGTCACCTCGATGCTCCTGCCCGGCCTCGGGTCGTCTTCAAGGTATTCCCTTCCTTTTTTTAAACAAACTGTGCCACTTGTACACCATGGTTTTTCCTGGACAAGAGCCACCGTAAACCGATGACATCTCATCCATTATAGTCGCAACTGATTTTCCTTGCTTGGTAAGGAACTTTATAACGGCACGATATTCGATTTTTTCCACATTTCACTTTTCACTCCTGATTATGTTGCTTGGTTGGCGATATCTCAAAGACTAATAGTCTAATAACAATGAAATCTCGTATTTATACTAATTATGAGTCACTAAACACGTTACGATCCTAATGATCCTAACATTTCCATGAATAACTTGTATAATAGGTAAGCTTTAAAGCATCTCCGGTAACATTTGCTTAAAGCTCTGAATTCATAGAGCTTTTTACTACATGTGTGTTACAAAAATTTGTAATTGATGTCATTTTTATTATATCTATACGACTATATATATATAGTCCACTTACTTTCATAACTTACAGTGGCTTATTGACTCTTGCCACTCATGTTTCATCACCGGATTCTTAATAAGAAGATTACTTCTAAAATACGACTGGGCTGGGCTATTCTTGAAATTTATAAAATACATTTTTTTTTATTTGTTGTTAATAACATAATTATGAAAGTAGTGTCTATTAACGTCGAATGAATACAACCTTGAGATCATCGTCGAGATTATGTGTACTATTGAATATCTTTTGGTGCAACTCTCTTAGTCGATCTTAAAGTTGCCTTAATGACTTTGGCAATGTAGAGCCAACAGATACTCTTAGAAAATAACAAATTGAGAAAGAAGCAGCAAAAACGCGAGTAAAGGTAGTTGATGAAACCTAAAACGTCTTCGTTCACTTTAAAAAATATAGTGCTGAATAATGAATACACTTGAACCCTACAATAAGATACGGATAAGATGTCTTGTTGAGTTGTTAATTCATATGTAAAACTCACCAGCTGCTCGATAACATTCAGCCAGATCGAAAATTTTTAAATGTTATTTTTGTTAATAAATATGCTCCGACTTTTTAACTTTTTAATGTTGTCTGGTGATAGAAGCATGATTAATTATTCCTCATTGAATCTTCTTGTCATCATTACTCACCTTCTTGAACCTTCCTCATGAACCCACCACCACAACCACCACATTAGCTGTTGGATGTCCACTGCTGAACGTAGGCCTCCTCATCATCCCTGTGCGGGGGTAGGAGTGTTGGTAATACTCGCCACGCTTGGCGAACGCAGTGTGTCGTGGCAGGATATGGTGATGTTGCTGTCCATCACCATCCTGGTTGGTGTACAGTTGTTAGCCTTAGTCACCTTTTACGACACCTCGGCAAGCAAGAGGTGAAAAAAATTCTATTGCTGAAAACCGCGTGAAAATCAGTTTGGAATTGTTTAAGTTTATCGCGAACAGACAGACACAACTATTTAATATATAATGATAAATTTATTATTAAAAAAAAACTGTTTTGAATTATTTATTTGAATTATGAGATGAATTTAGAAATGAATATTCGTCTTATAAAATACATTTCTTAGAAACGATTCATAAACCAATTGGTTTAACGAGCTTCAATAATATAGTATCTTTTTATTTATTTCCATAAATCTTTATTGTCACGTGTCATTCAATAGTAGACGAATAAATTTAATTAAAAAATCATACAATTTATAAATAATTATTGTATTTTATTGCAAACTTCGTTTCACGAAGAGAAAATTTAAAAGAGTTTTTCCCCGTTTGAGTTGGTAATTTTTCTTCCAATTTAATTGGGACCAAGTGGAAGAGCCTTCCAAACAAAAAAATCCTATCGGTTCATAAATGACGATCTTCTGGGATCGTATTGAGAACCTCCTACTTTTTTGTTGTCAATTAAAATGATAATTAATCAATAAGTAAGTAAGTAAGTAAGTAAGTAAGTAAGTAAGTAAGCCTTTTATTTCTCATTTCATTTAACATACATTTCATTGACAAAATATATTATGGTATATTTTTATTTCATTATATTTCATTTAAGCAAATTCACCACAAATAATCTCCATTAAATTAAATTAAAATTATATTTGTAATAAAATGTTTAGAATTAAAAAAAAAAAAATAATTTTAAAAAAGTTACATTCAAAATTACATTCTTATAAAATATTGGAATTACGATACAATAAACATTTAAATTGATTGATAACTGCAAAAAATATTGAATAGAAATATTTAAATTTAAGTTAATTTAATAATATTTAATTTTAATTGATCAATAAATTAAAATAATTAGAATAAAATAATTAGAATAAAATAAATGATTAAAATAATGATTAAAATAAATGAGAACCCCTCTATAGGGTAAAGGCCTCCTCCATTTGTGACCACAGGTTTCTATTCTTTGCTCTATTATGCCATTCCTCTCCTGCTATAGCTTGGATATCATCGACCCATCTTTTACTCGGTCTTCCTCTCTTTCTTTTCCCCTTGGGTCCTTCCCACATCACCGCTCGTTTGGTCCATCGAGAATCGTGCATTCTAGCTAGATGTCCTGCCCATTTCCATTTCAATTTCATAGAGTGATGTAAGAAGTCTATTAATTTTGTTCTTTTTCTTATGATGCTGTTACGTGTTTTGTTTATTCTTCTTATAGATAGGATTGATCTTTCCATTGCTGCTTGGCATATTCGTATTTTTTCTTTTATCTGTTTAGTGTATATCCAAGTTTGTGAACCGTATGTAAGGCAGGGAAGAATACCACTATCCATTACTGCCTTTTTAATAGAAAGCGGCAATTCTCCTTTTAATATCTCTCTATGGGCCCAGAATTTTTGCCATGATATATTTATTCTTCTTAATATTTCTTCAAAATTATTGTTAAGGTGGAATGATACTTGTTTTCCAAGGTAAATATAGGAATCAACATAGTCCAGGCATACATTTCCAATTTTGATAGGTGTTTTTGTCGAATTTGTCATCAGTTTTGTTTTTTCTAGGTTCATTTCCAATCCAACTTTTTCACTTTCGAGTTGTAGTGATTGAATCATTTGTTCAAGTTCTGCACTGGATTCTGAGAATAATACTATGTCGTCTGCGAAGCGAGGGTGACTAAGGTGAGTGTCTTTTATCTGGATACCGAAATCTTTCCAGTGGAGGCTTTTAAATATGTTTTCTAGCACTGCTATAAAGAGCTTAGGCGATAGAGGGTCGCCTTGCTTCACACCTCTTTTGATTTTTATTTCTGGACCACTAGTTTCTAATTTCACTCTACTTGTGCTCCTCTCATAGATGTTTCGTATTATGTTGCAGTACGTTTGGTCTATTTTATTATCTGCAAGGGCTTTCCAGATCGATTTATGTGAGATAGAGTCGAATGCCTTCTGATAATCCACAAAGGCTAGGTAGAGAGGTCTTTGAAATTCTTTATATTTTTCTAAAATACTTTCGAGGACATGAATATGGTCGACTGTTGAGTAGCCCTTTCTAAAGCCTGCCTGCTCTACTGGCTGATTTTCATCGATTTTTGCAGTTATTCGACTTAGTATGCAGGATGAGAAGAGTTTATATAGACTGGGCAAAAGACTAATAGGTCTGTAGTTCTTTATATTTTTTGGATCACCTTTTTTGTATAATAAAATAATGTTCGACTTTGTCCATTGCTCGGGCACTCTCTGTTCTTCAGTAATTTTGTTAAATAACATGGTTATTACTGGTGTTAGAATGGTTGTTCCGAGTTTTATTGCTTCGTTTGGGATTCCATCAGGGCCAGGACTCTTTTCTGGTTTTAGTTTCTTTATTTCCTGCGCTATCTCTCTTTCATGCCATACAATTGTAGTAGATTCTTTTTGAGTGTAGAAACTTTGAGGTCCGACGTGGTCACATGTGCTTTTTTGATCATAGAGATTTTCGTAAAATTTTGTAGCTATTTTTAGTATATTATCTCTACTAGTTGTACTGGTAGAATTTTCTGTTAAACTTGATATCCAAGATGCATATGTGCGGAGCTCTCTATATGCTCGTTTGCAGCTTCTACTTTTAATTAGATGTTTCTCTATTATTTTTGATCTGTACATGTTATAGTCTTTTCTAATGTTTTTATTAGTTTTTTTGTAAATTGAGCTTAGATTCCTTCTTTGTTCTGAATTTTTTGGCTTTAAAATTTGTAATTGATGACGTTGTTTAATTAGATTTAAAGTTTCTTCAGTAAGAATTGTATTCGCCTTGCTTTTCTCTACTTTTTTATCCATTTTTAGGCTTTCCAATATACATTTTTCTAATATATCATAAACAGTTTGACTCGAATATATATTGCTTATTTTTAAAGCTTCAATGTTATTTTTTAATTTCTGTAAAAAAAGTTCAGCATGATTTTGATTTGTTAGTATGTAATTTGGAGGTTTGTATTTTATTCGGCTTTTTTTCACTGCTGTAAGTGCTATTTTTGATCGAATCATTCTATGATCCGATGAAAACATAATATTATTTAGAACTTGCACGTCATGGATTCGTTTCGGAAAGTTTGATAGTATATAATCTATTTCGTTTGTAGTTTTTTGGTCAGGTGATTTCCATGTCCATTTTCGACTGAGATTTTTCTTAAAAAAAGTGTTCATAATGGACAAATTATATTCTTGAGCATAATGTATTAATTGCTGTCCTCTTGAGCTTCTAAATCCGTAACCAAATTTCCCAAAAATGTTACCGTCCAAAGGGTTCGTTTTTCCCACTCTCGCATTAAAATCCCCCATTACTATTACATTTTTGCTGCAGTTTTGGTGAGCTTTGTGTAGAGTATTGTAAAAATCATCTATCTCTGAAACTTCACACTCTTCGGTGGGTGCATAAACCTGAATAATTGATATTGTAAAGTTATTTATTTCTATATCTAAGAGGGCTACTCGATCTGAAAATCCACTGAAGCTCTTTATGCAGGATTTAAGATACTTTTTCACGATGAAGCCAACTCCATGCTGTCCCTTTGTTTGTCCGTTATAGCACAATATAAAATTTTCATATTCATCAATACCATAACCGAATTTTCTTACTTCTGACAGCCCAATGACGTCATATTTTATATTTTTTAATGCATTTGTTAATTCTATTAATTTCGTACTACTTGCTAACGTTCTCACATTATATGTGCCAATAAAAAAGTTATTTGTTGTTTTCTTCTTTTGTGTATTTATACCGTATTTTTTAGGAGGGTTATAGTCAAGAGAAAAACCAGTATCGCTTTTCTCCCCCGCGGTGACTAACCGTGTTGGGTGTTGAAATAGAGGGGTCCCCGTTGGTTGCTAAATGCTTGATGTAGAACATGTAGAAATTTGTTTATTAATGTTCATAGAGTTTTGGTTTTTTTCGAAACTTGTTTTTGGTTGCATAAATGCTGTAATTTGCGTTTTATTCTTTTTCGAAACTTGGTTCACATTATTTTTGCCATTATGGTTTGGAGAGATCATATGTAGGTTTCTCTTTTTTGATGGTTGTTTATAATCATTTGGTTTGTATTGATGTAATACTATGAGCTTATCATATTTAATTATAGCTTTTTTACCTTCTGCTTTATATTTTAATATTTCAGTTTGTAATTGTTTCCTTTTCTCCAAAACTTTGAGTGGATAGTCTTCTTTAAAATATATGGCGCTATTTTTCATGTTTTTCTTATTTTGTAGTAGGGTAATTTTTTTCCCCATAGTAGTAAACGTAACTGTTATTGGTCTTGGTTTTTCGCTTTTCCTTCCAAGTCGCTTTACAGATTCAATTTCATTTCGTTCGCAATGTATATTCATGTTGCTTATAACATATAGGATTTTACTTTCTAGCTCTTGATAAGTTTTCTCTCCTTCTTCAATGCCGAAAAAAACCAAATTTTTTCTTCTGTTGTGCCTTTCTATACGATCTAAAATATTTTCTTGAGTTTGTAATTGCTTATTTAACTGATCATATTTCAATTCAATTGTTTTAAAATTATCGTTGATAGTCTTCGTTATATTTTTGGTAATATTCGTTTCCATTTCTTTCATTTCTTTCTTTTGTTCTGCTAGATCAATTTGAATTGACTTTAAAATTTTAGTTATGTCCTCCATGTTTAAGCTATTCACCGATAGATGTCGCTAGTTGTATAGTCAGCTGTTGTGAGATTGATAAACTTAGTTCATATAGTGTTTCTTGCTACTTATCCACAGATGGCGCTAGTTAGAGTTGATATCAACAGTTATTTTTATTCAAAGTTAGGTTACGTTGGTATGATTTTTGCAGTACTTACTATTTTTTAGTTGTTTTTGTCGTCTTTGTAACTTTTTTATTGCTGTTTCTTTTATTTGTTGACTATTTCTCGTTTCTCACTGTTTTTCTTGGTTATTTCATTTGCATAGATTGACCGTTAAGTCACCTTTTTCTGCCTTTATATTTTGGTTATTTCACTCTTATTCACCAATTCACTTGTAGTCACAGTTGTTTTCCGAGAATGTATTTATATTATTGATGTAATTTGGTATTTTTAACACTTGTAACTATTATTTGCACTTGAAATTATCGGAGCTCACGAAAGCAGCTGTTTATTACGCAACGGTGGCGCCTACCCTCTTTTCATATATATATATATATATATATATATATATATATATATATATATATATATATATATATATATAACAAACAAATCTTTTTTAGCTAATAATAATTTTCTATTGTTTCAGAACCCTACAGAAGTCAGCGGCGAACGTTATAGAGTACAACATGCGGCTCTACCTAGCGGTGTTCACGTGATTCCGCTACCACTCTCTGGCTCGGACCACGAGTTAATGTTCAATGTGACATGGAACCCACCTACCGGTACGTAAATATATAAGAATAGTCATATTTTTTCTCTTATTTATTATAAACTAATAAAATAAATAGTTCTGGGGTCTACCAATTGTCCTAGGAGAGCGACAAAATACAATAATAAGAGACACCTTTTGACATAATACGATCAATACTACTTGTAAGTGTTCTTATCTTATATATAAAAATAAGTCGGGTTTTCCTTCCTGACGCTATAATTCCAGAACGCACGAACCGATTTCCACGATTTTGCATTCGTTGGAAAGGTCTCGGGCTCCGTGAGGTTTATAGCAAACAAAAATCAGGAAAAATTTGAACAGAAAAGCAGGAAAACTGGGAAAATCATTTATCACATACAGCGCCATCTCTGATACATAGCATATACTACTTCTTCTTTTAATCCCCAAACGAAATGTTACAAAAAACGAAGCCATCTGGTGGCGAAACGGAGTTCGCCGGGTTTGCTAGTATATTCTAAAATATTATTTGGGAGACGACCTTGTCCACTATTATATTTTAATATTTCTCAAGCGTGTTCCTACAAAACCGAACCAGCATCATTGCAGCGTTCACGCAGCGATCGAGTAACCATAAACAAAGTGCATTATACTACGCGATCCGCGGATGCACCATCGGTACTGGTCAAGCATCACGAATTGTGTCCTGTCGATTGAAATAATAACTTAAAAAATAACTAATAAATAACACTAAATTTCGTGATTTTGCAATAAAAAAATAAAACGGTTGCAAGATATTTTTTAGTAAACATATGTCTATAATAGTCAGCTTATGTTATATTTTATTCAGAGTTTGCATAAAAAGCAACCGGAAATCTTAGTGAAGTTTACTCATAACAAACCCACGCACATTACAGAATACAGACGTCATACAGTATATATCCATCCGAGATAGTAAAAAAAAATCTTTTGAAATCTTGAAATTGATTTCATTCCTCGTACAAAGTGAATAATAAAAAAACAAATACATTGTTTTAAATTAATTAGTTATAAAATAACAACTCGGACGTAAGATTTCGTAATAGAAAATATCGCACTTCGATTAATAGAAGAAAAATAATTATCATTCTGTCGATCCTGGTCGTTATCTTAAAAACAGCCAAACCGCAGTGGAGCAGCGTCGTTAAGGCGGCAGGCGATTAACCCTTCTCCTATAAGGCCATTGCCCAGCATTGTATTTATTCTTGGCTTATATTTATATATTAATATAAATAACATCAAATAAATAACGTAACTTTAGCTCTTAACGTTTAGCGTCCTATCGTTCATTTACTATTTAAACTAGCCTTTAGCCCGCGACTTCGTCCGCATAGAAGTCGAAAATGGTTTTAATATGATTTCACCTAGATATCACCTACACCTACGTCGATACCGGGAAAAAAATTATAATAGACAGATTGAGTTGTCAAACATGTGTCAAAATAAAATGTAATTTAAATTAACTTCCTTACCCTACTACCGGAGTATTGATATCACCTTCGAAGCAAATAACTTTCTACCCCCTTTTAACCCCGTTAGGGGATGAATTTCAATAAAAACGAAACGCGTCTTCAATGTTTTCTGTTAAAGAATGTTTATGAAAAATTTGAAGTAGATTGGACTAAGAAATCACGTTTCATCAGTCAGTCTCTACGATTAGCGGTTTAGGGTACGCGTTGATCCGTCAGTCAGTCAATTAGTCATTCAGGACAAAGTATTTTATATGTATAGATTACTGTTAATTATATTTAACTTGATTATAATCCTGAAATAATCATAAGTATTTGTTTAAATAACGTTATCTTATATTTTCACTTGTTTACAATCAAAAAACTTTTAATCTGAAACCGATGTGAGATAGTAAATTTTAATAATTTTCATTTCAATCAATTTATACTTTGTATCCACTTTTTGTACACAAATTTTGTTTAAGCCCTTCACAGGAACAATTGTGTCGATTTGTAGTTTTGTCCTCCGTGTTTCTGATAATTAACTTGTAATGTTATTTATTTTTATTGTTATATATTTTCTTTTTTTTGCTTTTTCTTCGTCCAAAATAAAAGCAGTCAGCAGTGCTAAAATTGAATGTATTTTTTTAAAAGAATACTTGCGGTGTGATCTACAATCGATACCGAAGCCAAAAATATAGTTTTTAGAATTTTTGTCTGTTTGTCTGTATGTATGTCCGGGATAAACTCAAAAGTACTGCATGGTTTTACTTCAAATTTGGCACGAATATTATTAAGAAGTCGGGTCAACATATAGGCTACATATTATCACGCTATCACCTACGGGGAACGAGCAGTGAACCCTTATTTCTGCAACGCATTCTGTAACAACGTGTAATCTAATAGCGTTCACGCAGACGACGCCGCGGGCAGCACCTAGTATGTAATAACAGTCTCCAGAAGGATTAAATCCTGTGTTGGAGATCCAAAATCACAAACACACACGCATAAAAACAACAAATATCTGTATGTCCTATACAAACATGTCTCGCGAGCGGGGATCAAACCAGTCAATTGCTGTGACCACTGCGTTAACTTATTCTCAATATATGTACCTACATATAATTTAATATTTGAAGAAAAATACTTAATTAGTTATTGAACATGATAATATACAGAACTTTTTTCATCAGGTCCTCAAGTTCGTGAATACTCCCTGGAGGTCCACAGCATGACTGACACCATCGACTGCCGGTCAAACTTATGTTACGAGTTCAACATTCCAGGGGTAAGAACAAATATATTTTAAAAAATAAATAGATATTGTAATCGAATTCAAAAACCAAAACGTATAAGAGGACGAACCGAATTACCACAAATACGAGGAAATGCAAACGAATCTATCTAATACCCGACGACCGTTCTGGTGTAGTGGTGCGAGTAGATGCACCGACGCCAGCCGTCGCGGGTTTGATTCCCGCTCGGGGCAGATATTTCTATTGGTGCAAATATTTGTTTCCGATCTGGGTGTTTGTGGATTTCCTTGTGGATTTGTTCACCGTGCCTCGGAGAGAACGTAAAGCCGTCTGTCCCAGTTGTTATCATGGACACCTGGTAATGATCGTTACTCATGGTAGTGATATTATCCGCCAACCCGCAGTGGAGCAGCGAGCTGCTGCGATTACGAGCAGCAGTGGTGGATCAAACTCCAAACCTTCTTCTATATGGAGAAGCCTTCGCTCAGCAGTGGGTGGTTTAAAGGCTGATACAGATACAGACAGATACAGTATCTAATAATGTAATATATCGAACTATAAATGTCTCTTCTTATTTCTGTTCTTATTCTTATTTTTTCTTATTCTTTTGCTTACTTGTTTTAAAAACTTTTGGCATTATGACGAAACAACCCATAGATAAGTGGTTATTTTAATCACAATTATTTTTTGAATAACATGATACTATACGATCAACGCAATATGATGATGGTTTAGTAAATGAATGGTTGCGAAGGGGATGATAAATGTTGACTTTCGGCTACTTCAATCAACGTATATAACGCTAATATGCTTGTATATAATTTACTTTACACCGATTTTCCGTGACAACGTGGAATCTGTTCGAACCAGCTGTGTACAAATTGTAGTCAATTACTTACAGTAAGCCTCTACTATAGCCTACACAAGAATATGAATTCATTGATCGATTTATTTTAAGACTATTCAAAATGTCGGGATGGAAATAACTTTAAAATTTGATTAGGAATGTGTTCATATTGCGTCAATAACACTGATTGTAGCTAGAAACAGATTTATATTGATAAAACGCTACAAAACTAATTAAATACATCTAATAAAGTAAAACTGAATAATTCGTGTTTGTTTGTTTAAGGTAACAAACAAACACGAATTATTCAAAAGGTACAGTTAGTAATCAATATTTTTACATAAAATAGAATATCAAGGAAGATTACACATTATACTAAAATTTAAAGGAGCAAATTAGTCGGTATCAAAATGTTCACCAATCTTCACTATATCAAAAATTGTGCGAAAAAAAGGCGGAAAACTGAGCTAGTCTTGTGGTAAAACATTTCAAATAGTTTTAAAAATTATCTTCTATTTCATTCGATCAGGAATCGCTCTGGAGTGTGATCCCAGCATATCCGAGTCCAGTACCAGAAGGCTGCGCGGTCAGACCAGGTTGTGCATACCTAGTGAAGTTAATTGCACATCCTTGGGATGGTCATACGGTCGCTAATCTCAACGTAGAACTTGATGGTAAGTAACCGTTCTATAAAATAATAATAGAAAAAACTCTTGACTTTCTTATTAAATAAGTAAAAAAAATATTCATGTGTTATGCTTTTGTACGTTTTTTGAAAATAATCGTCGGGTTCGATAAGAAATCTCGAAGACTTTAAACGAAAGCCTTACAAAAAAAAAATCATTAAGCACCGAAATCAGTTAATGGTTATGGACTGAGAAATTAGGCATAAGCCTGTAATGAACCTTTATCTATTACCATGCTTTAAATCCTCTATAAAATATTCTGAAACAGTTAGCTTATTGCCAATATTAAAACACCCAATGTCCTAATAACCATAATAATTATTATCCAAACGGATAATATAATGTTGTACTGAACTTCATAATAACACTTCTTTGCTTTTTTTTTCGATCCTTTCTGCGCAAAGTGTTTACTCAACAAACAGCCATATTCTTACTGTTCGATGCGTGGTATCTGTATGAATTTCAAAAACAGAACATTGTCATTCACGCGCGTTTCAATACCAGAACGCCACGCGTCGTAAAAAGAAGTAGGTTATAGTGAATTTTAATAATTGCACTATAAAAAATGTTATTTACTACTACAATAAATAATTCTTTCATGAAGTTTATTTGTATATACTCAGTAATGGACGATATTCGGTTACTAGGACCTGCTGTTTTAATGTTAGCAGTATTCTGGATTCATATTATGGGTGTAGATAAAATCTTGTATGCAACTGTTGATAATTAGGTATTAAAACACTCATGTGATACTATACTCATGTGATATAAACCCACATTCGTGTTTTAATACCCTTTATTATACAACAGTTGCATAAATAACTATTAATAATAATCATAAAGATGCAAAAGAACTTTTTATTATTTAATTCATATATATGTATGCACTTAATGCATACACAATACGTATGTAACACATGCGCACACAGATACGTGTTTTATTGTACTCGTAAATGTTTTAGTTCTCTATTTTTATTTTGACATGTTTAGTGAATTTAAAAATCGTAAATGTTTATTTAATATACATGATTAGTAATTATTGTCGAATAGCGATTTTCATAGTCTTCATTATATATTTTTTACTTCAATATTATGACTTTTACTATAATTATGTACCTAGTCGATATTCGAGGTCCTATTTACGCTTTCGATTTTCATAGGTAATCAATTACGAGTACATTATTAGGTGTGTCTGCTTAAGTTTAAAAGTAAAAAATCTATTTCCTTTTCATATAGATACAAATATACAAGAAACTAAACAAACAGATCTCTCGTTAAATTGTATAGTATATATACTATCGCTATTTTTATGCGGCTATGGGTAAATATCATTTTACGAGCATCCCGAATTGCCCGACTGGAGTATGTAACAGTTACATCGAAACTAGTTTATTTATGTAAGACTCGTTAAATTTAGACAACGATATCGGTTATTTCATAAAATTCATTGTTTTATGACTCGCTGTACTTATATCAAAGTGATATTCACTTGCCTTTACAGTGACTTTTACATCTATTGACCAAGTGTTTTTTGGTATCATACTTCCCTAATATGTGTAATGTGAAATTTAAATTTGTTACGCTTTCACGCGAAAACTACTTAACCGATCATCATGAAACTTTGTACACATATTCTTGGAGGTATTAGAAGTAACATAGGATACCTTTTTTTGGTCTCGATAACCGACATCCACGCGGGCGAAACCGCGGGCAGAAGCTTGTATACTATAAAACGTTATAATAGACATGACGAGGTGCCTGGTGTCATACTGTTTTTAAAAATAACGACGTCAGCATTGTTGACGTACAACAAAATCAAAATTAATTCAAATGAATAAATGAATGAATTTTCCGTAGGTCACTCATATATAAGTTATCTTAAAATAGCAATAAATAGGCATCTACGCATATAATTTAAAGATTCTACAATCTTCTCAAAATATTGTAGATGTCTTATTAATTCTAATCTTATTTCGTAGCATTTTGTATTCAATGTATATTTTTTTACACCATCAGAAAGTATAGAGATTTCAATGAACAAAAAACCCACCGACTTTTAAAAAAAACATATATTTTGACGTGAGAATTTTCAGTTGAAAATTAGGGTGCTTTTTCGATATTAAGTCAAAATAAGGTGAAAAAAATTAAAACTTTAAATCAAAAAAATTATAGTGTGTTTGGAACATAAAAAGGTAATATTTCATAAAATTATCGGTTTAAAGACATTTATTCTCATAAGAACGGGTGTTCACTTATAATGAGATAATTTAACAATATTATCTTAAATTATAAATACGGCGCAGCGCAACTGCGTACCAAAAAAAAAAAGAAAACAGTGTAGGTACAAACATATACAAGATGCAACAGTTACAGCAAATGAATAATACCACAGTACATCAATGGGTTAGACGGTAGTTGCAAAATAAGTTTATCACGCATATCATACAATGTACACTTCTTTGCGGATTGTCTTGTGCCTTCGACTTGACTATAGTGAGCCATGCAGTAGTCTCATACTAAAGTTATTCTTATTTAATTTTATTTTTTCTTTTGTAATTATTATTTTTGTTGTTTTAGAGTTGTTTTAGATTAAGGTAGCATTTTTAGAGATATATATTTTGGTCTTGTTTTCTTTAATTCAATAAAAATATACATATTCATACACATACATACCCACACACATTTAATGATATTACATATATAAATCCACATATATACACATACACACACATAAATATTGCATATATTTACTTACACACGTCATCCTGTCGTCAGTTTCTTATTTATTTGTGTTATATTTTTTTAAATATATGTGCCAAAAGTAGTTTTTTGAATTTTTGTATACTTTTACAGTTTTTAATTTCGTTTGATAAATTGTTGTACAGCTGAACGCCTTCAAATGTTATAGTTCTTTTGCCATAATTTAATGTTCTATACGTTGGAAGATCTATCTTATTTCTATTTCTCAAATAATGTTTGTATTTTTTTTGGGTGAGGGTGACATTTGTGTGAATTGTTTTAGTTATTATTTTTCTTATCAATATGCATGTATTATACTCATATAGATTTTGTATGTTACAAATTCTAGTCTTTTTATATAGAAGATCCGTGGGAGTAAAATTAAAAAAAAAATTATAAGTAATTTCACTAAATTTCGTGAAAAAAAAATATTTTTGTAAAATATAAAAGTAAAAAACCAAGGTTTTTATGTGCAATAAGAGTTTATTTTATTTGAATTTCACATAATTTGTACAAAGTTATAAAATAAAGATGGTTAATATAATATTAAAAATTTAATAAAAATTTACCACTAAAAACAATAAATAAATATATAATAACTTTAAACAATAAAACAGTGATTAAAGCTGAGCTTCAAACACAAATAACTAAATATATTTATACAAGATCGAGCTAATAAACAGACATAACAATATAGATATGTATCTTGTGAAATGGTAATAGTGAACCGAAGTCAAGGTTACACACACAAATATACAAACAAGACAACATGTGATACCACCAACACGTTCATTTAGTTAAATATTATCTAATAAAATTCGTAATTACATCAACATAATTATTTATCGATAAAAATCGATAACGATGTTAAAATTACAATATATTCTTCCAAATTTAGAATACCCTTGAGGTCTTGAGAAGGTGATATTACCAGAAAGTTATTTTTAAATTGATTTAGTATCAATAGAATCCAGCGCTCATAAAACATTCACTTATAGCAGAATATTAATTAAACGTTTTTCACATTTTATCGAACAGTATTGTGTGTAAAGCTAAACAATTAATGATTAATAAATAATACATAAAATCCTTCATTTGTAGATCATTTTAATAAACATTGTTGAACATTTTGTATCTACATCGTAATACGTATTATTGTAAAGAAATATAAGACGAGTAGTTTCATACTCGTAATCGCGGATTAACTATACGACCCGCGCGTTTACACTAGCTTTTGTATGTACTAGCAAAAGTTTTGAACTATCGTAAAATATTTAATATAATAACCTTCTTAGATTGATAAAAAACACCGAATCCGGTTATACGCATAGCAAAATTCTCAATAATGTGACGCGTTTATATTTGATATGAAAATTTCAAGTGTCTACGTTTTATTACTGTTACCAATACAGTATCAGCCTGTAAACCACCCACTGCTGAGCGAAGGCCTCTTAGAAGAAATTAAATGAAAATGAAATGAAAATATTTATTTCGTCATAAGGTGATTTTACACACTTAACGATTGTCGAAAAAAAGTCATTCTAAATAAAAACGTCAAATTATTACAAGTTAATGTCTCGGTATACATCAATGATAATAATAAACCTAGTATACATCATATTACTATTATATCATCGACTCTATAAAATATTACAATAAATAACTTATTCTAATGTCCCCAGTGTTGGCCGATAGGAAAGAAAGAAATGTAAACAGGAAATTTTGTTTAAGCCTATATACTTGAGTATATATAGAGAGAGAGATAACCGCCCATTATTTTAATGACATCAAATAATCAATATCAATGATCAATGATCCAAATAAATTTATTAATAACCACAATTAGATATCAAATATTATGTTAATTCATTGTTTCCTAATCTTTCGATTGCAATTTTCATATCTTGTAGTAGGTAGTCGCACGTTCAGTCTTTTTTTTTTTTGTTGGCATTTAGTAGGCATCAGAATTCGCTTAGTAAATAAAGCCGTAAAAATAATATTATTTCTATATTGTATAATCGAAAAGGCATTCAAATTAAAAGTAACTCTCATGAAATTATTCAATTCAATAGAATTTGTTTTACAGATTTTGTGTAGATTACGTTACGAAAAAAATGTTAATTCTTCAGGTTCTAGTTGCCATGGGCAATCTGTATCTACCCTTGGGTTGCTACACCTCAATATATACATAATTTTATTTTGTAATTATTTAAAAAATTTGAGAACAAATTTAATTATTTACCAAAGAAGATTGGCAATTTTTATATGCGATCTTTCCAAAATTATTGTAAGATTGAATCTCAGAATATCTAAGTATTCAAAATATTATAGATTTAAGTAATTGGTATCGATAAAACATTAAATAAAATGATTATATACTTTAAATAATTTAAACAAACAAAAACCAAGGGAAGTCCGGTTCATCCAATTCCAGAAAATTGACTTTTTTCTTTTATAGCACACGTATTATCAGTCAGTAATTAAAGCTAATTTAAGAGCAGGGCGTAGTAAAATAGCCAAGCTAATGTGGTCAAGAGTGGTAAATGTCTCGTATTTCGCAATATTTACATGTTGAATGATATTACCTCATATACGAATTTAGCCGAACGCACCCTAATAGTAAATTTAATATACTTTGCTAAATTATTTACATGTAACGTAAATGGTTGCCAAGCAACGATATGTTTAAGGTAATGAATAAAAAATATGAACATGGCTGTAACCGACCCAAACCGATCATATTCCATCGGTTACGGTTAAAGTTTATTGTTAAAAATTAACTATCCATCACTAGAGCAACACATTCTGTCATTTTTGATTGTCAAATTCAACTAAAACTGTTCTTTAAATTTAAATTAACTATAATCGCGTGTTGAGTAAAGCACCCTCGGAGTTTATACGAACCTCAGATTTTTTTTTAATTTAAAATTATTGTTTATGTTTAGTTACTATCATAATAATCATCATTAGGTTTTATTTTTATCGTGTAAAAATTTGAAAAATCTCGGAAGTACAATCGCTTAAACTTAAAAAAAACAATAACTTTAGCTATCTTTAAAAAAAAAATGTATTTTTATATATAGTAAGAACATGACTTTAAAGCCGAATAAAGGTACACACATTAAATGTCACATTAAAAGAAAAAGTGGATATAATAAATAATTGTTGTAATATGGAATTCCTACGTGAAGCATGTATTCCCAATTTTAATTAATTAATATATGACGTAAATGATAACGCTTATGATACGTCTACTCTCCCAACCATGACTTGAATTTTTTGTTTTTTTTTTCTATTTTTTACTACGATAAAGACTACTGCAATATAAAGTCATAACCATAGACCCAAAGTAACATCTATATAAAATAGAAGTTTTGAATTTATTTATTCACTGAAATTTTAAACATATGCAGATGCATATGTTTAAAATTCCAGTGGCATTGGCAACCCTAGTTAGAGTAGATACTCTAACTAGGATTGCCAACCGTAATATAATATATAGTATTGTACTGTATTTCGGGACTCTGTACTATATACCTACCTACTGTTGAAGAAATACATAGTACGCGAAAATACTATATTTCAGTACAATAGATCGATTTTATTGACAAAACCACATCCCAAAAATAGCATCAAATTTTAAAAAATACAGAAAAAACTTAACATACCATTTCTGCTTTCTATTCCCGCCCCTTCAGCATTCAAAGAAAGGATATTTTCTATTATAAATTCGAAATGGCGTAAAGAAAGAAACTGAGCAAGTATATCTTTCATAAAAAATGAGCTTCTAATTTGTATTAATAAAAAAATGACTGCGATAAAGCTTATGTCAGTTTTATTTAAGACAAAAAACTGTTAAAGAATGCAAGAAGTGCAAAAAATATAGTTTTTATAAAAAGTGAGTAAAAAATATAACAAAGTCCTTTTTTTATTCTTCCCATCTTAAACAACTATAGTTTTTGAAAGGTACTATATTTTATAGCTTTTTAAAATATATATATTATATTCAGACAAAAAAATGCTGGCAACCCTAACTCTAACCCGTAAACTTATTAACCATTCTTAACTAAAGAAAAAAAATGCCTTATAATCCGTGCGCAGAAACTTTGCCGATGGCCTTGTAACGTCAAGCATCGATAGTCAGTAGGGTTGAAAAAAAAAGGTCACATAAATATAGATTATTTATTATTGTATATATTTTACATCAAACTAATAAAAATAGTCTCGGTCGAATTATAAATTTAATGTAAAGTGTAATTATAAATAGTAAAATATAAAAAACGCTGTTGTTATTACGTAGATTATATATTTTTCTGTATTTATATTTAGTGAATGAATGAAACGTAGCCGTAAAATAAAAGTTTAATATTTCCAAAAAACGAAAACAAATAACTAACAAAAATAAAACAAGTAAAACCTAAGAAAACAACAATTAATTAATTCGTAGCGAAAGCAAAAAATTACACGCACGTATCGGCTGTGTTGCTAGCGGTACACATCAGACGAGCGAGGGACGCAGTCAACTCCGGTGGGAGGGGTGGTCATCGGCAAAGTTTCTGCGCACGGATAGTACGTTACATTATTGTCAGATGTTGTCAGACTATTATTTTAAGACGCGATGATGCCAAATGAAAATAATTTCATGTATCGAATGTAAGTTTTGTACTAGTTCACAATTTGATGTTTTGCAATAAATAGTTTATATACCAACAATGTTCATAACAATGCAATTACATAAATAAAGTTGTTAAAGCTTATAGTTGTGTAAACAATTTGTTATCAAAAGGACTATAACTTTGGTTTGCATACTTTTCAGGAAATCTTAATGAACATTTTTTCAGTTATTCCAATATAAACCTCCTTTTTTACTATTTATATTATGACTGTTATATATAATGTTTTGTTCCATATAAGAGGTTTGAAAGTAATAAAATACACCAATCCCGGTATCAATTCCAGAGTCAATCGAGTTAAAAGTTTTAGATTAACTTAGCTTCTATTTTCTACGTTAAACCTGAACTAAGTCAATTTAAAATATTATAAAAACACGAAATCGGTTCCATAGTATTACATATTTAGGATTCAAGCAACTTTTAATAAAAAGAAAATTACAAATTAGATATCGCAATGAAAAACGCCATTCAAGAGTTCATTGACTTCCATTCTCAGGTGTCTATACCGAATACGTCAATAAGCTTTGAATCAAATAAAAGTATTAAATTTTTTCTATGAATTGAACTGAAATAGTCTGAAAATATGTGACTGCTGGGCAAACACCCCTTCACCTATGTAGAAGTAAGGAGTCGGAGTGCCCCCGTATCTAAGGAGGCTGTTGGAGGCGTACCTCTCCGATCGAAGGGTAGGCCTCGAGAACCGGTCGGGGTCCGTGGAGTGGTGGCGAGTCGGCTGCGGTGTCCCGCAGGGATCCGTTCTGGGTCCGATCCTGTGGGACATCGGGTACGACTGGGTCTTGCGAGGCCGCCTCCTCCCCGGGATGGGTGTCATCTGCTACGCGGATGACACCCTCGTTTATTCCCGGGGACGAAACTACAAGGAGGCGGCGCGGCTGGCCGAGGTCGGACTCGACCTCGTGATCAGCCGCATAGAGAGTTTAGGGCTTCGTGTCAGGATTGACAAGACCGAAGCCCTGCTCTTCCGCGGGACCGGCCGCAAGGGACCTCCACCGGGGGCTACCCTTCAAGTCGGAGAGGGGAGAGTCAGGATGAGCCCGCAAATGAAGTATCTCGGGCTCATCCTGGACGGAGGGTGGACCTTCGGCCCACATTTCGCGATGGTGGGACCGAAGGTCGTGAAGGCGGCGAGTGCGCTGGGCAGACTCCTCCCGAACCTCGGAGGACCCAGCGCCGCCTGCAGGCAGCTGTACTCCGGAGTCTGCCGGAGTATGGCGACGTACGGTGCCCCGGTTTGGGCGGATCGCCTCACCGCGAAAAATAAGGCGGCGCTGCGCGCTGCGCAGCGAACAATCGCGGTGAGGGTGATTCGGGGGTACCGTACGGTATCGTGGGCTGCAGCTACAACTCTAGCCGGCGACCCCCCGTGGGAGCTCGTGGCGGAGGTTCTTGCCGAGACCTACTCATACGTCTCGGGTAGGAGGGCTCTTGGTGAGAACCCCACGTTGGACGGGATCCTACGTGTGCGTCGGATAGGGCAGGAAGCGCTAATGCGGAGGTGGGGGGAGGACCTGGCGGTGCAGCCATATGGCACACGCGTAACGGTTGCCATTCGCCCGGTCCTTGAGCGGTGGATGCGTCGAAAACGCAAGCCCCTCACCTTCCGTCTGACACAGATTCTCACCGGGCACGGTTGCTTTGGTGACTACCTGTGTCGGACGGCCCAAAGGGAGCCGACGACTGAGTGTCACGATTGTGGCGCAGCGGTGGACTCTGCCCAGCACACCCTCGAGGTGTGCCCGAGATGGGCGGTGCTGCGTCAAGGTCTGATGTCGGTCATCGGAGGGGACTTGTCGCTCCCGAGCGTCATCACCGCGATGCTCGGCGACGACGAGTCCTGGAAGGCGATGGTCTCCTTCTGCGAGACAGTAATGTCCCAGAAGGAGGCCGACGAGCGGATGAGAGAGGAGGCCGCCGACGTGGCCTCCATCCGCGGGCGACGAATGGGGGTGCGTAGGAGGCGCTACTTAATGCGCCTCCTGTAACGCCCTTGTGCCCGTGTCGGGCCGGGATGGGAACCCGGTCCTGCTAGACACGGCGTCGTCGGGACTGTTCAGAGGTTAGCCGGACAGTCCCCATGGACGAGAAGTCTGGCCTTTTCGCCAAGGCCAGCCTGTCGCTGGAGGGATCCTGTTGCCTGCAGATCCGGGACCCTCCAATTAAAGCGGCTGAAGGCTCCCGCAGGGGTTTAGTACGGTATTGCACTCCCAAGTGCCGAGTCCGACATAGGTCTAGGACTGCCGACCCGGGCATCCTGGATATCATCCGTAAATGGATTCCCTTGCGTAAAAAAAAAAAAAAAAAAAAAAAAAAAAAAAAAAAAAAAAAAAAAAAAAAAAAAAAAAAAAAAAAAAAAAAAAAAAAAAATTTAGAAGTAAGGAGAATGTTAATGCGTCACGCAGCTCTGTTTTCGGTTAGAATTTTTCAATTTTAATTTTTTTTTTGCCATAGGTATGTTAAACGGAAATTTATGAATTTATGTTTAACGGTAATGACCTAATAGTAATTTTGTTGAAGTAAGAAAAGTATACTTTTCAAGTCTATTGTAATTTTTATTTTATTTTCTTGATATTGCAAAAATTAAAAAAAAAATGATTTTTTAATAGTTAATTAAAAATATCCTGTCCAAGATTTTTCCAGCAAACCCATTTTCAGTACATTTTTTAACAGACTAAATTTATTATAAAATAGATTTCATTCTATTTTCACCCCGATGAAGGTCGATTTAGGTTAGGTTAGTCATATTAGGTTAGTTAGGTTAATTATTATTAATAAAAGTCATTAAGAATTATTATACACAACGTTATTACCATTTTTGGATTATTATAAGTACAGAAAATAATTAATTGGACGGATGTATGTTTGGATGAATAGTTGAATGGGTCTTGATTTTCTTTCAGGTAAAAAGCTTTAAATTGAATGCAATGACACGTTATATATAGATAGGCCACATTTATTCTGAAATTCCATAAGATCGTATTTGGTGGGTAAAACCGTGCGGCACAGGTAGTTATCACATAAACCCCTACGTTATTTTTTGTACATAAATAATTTGTGCAACATTCAGATAAAACAAGCAAAGGTCTTCTCTTATGCAGACGACACTGCGATCATATTCACTGGCATTTCTTGGACAAATGTCAAAGAAACTGCTGAACAAGGTATGACTCTGGTAACCAAATGGTTAAAAAGTAACTTGCCGACATTAAATACAGCTAAAACAAATTATATTTGTATTTCAATAAACAAGCAAACACAAACTAATAGCGACCTTAATATAAAAGTACATACATGCGAAGACTTACAAAACAGAAACCGTAACTGTCCTATAATAGACAAAGTTGAGTGCACGAAATGTTTAGGAGTTACAGTGGACCAAAGGTTATCATGGTACCTTCACTTAGAAAAAGTAGCGAGTAGAATTAGAAAATTAATATTTATATTTCGTATATTGCGGCATGTGATTCCAAGACCGGATAAAAATGATAAATTAACATCAAGAAACATTTTTACGGAAATATATGTCGCTTTGGTCCAATCAGTTCTGATTTACTGTATTCCCATTTGGGGAATGGCACTAAAAACAAAGTTCCTGACGCTGGAACGAGCTCAGCGAGCTTTAATTAAGGTCATGTATTTTAAAAATATAATGTTTCCTACGGACTGTATGAACTAAGTTGCTAACAAACTGTTCGAAATATATCTTTTGCATATAATTTTGAAAAAGCACAAATCCCATCCCTATGACCCACAATTAGAAAATAAAAGAAGGAAATATATAATAGTGCGTACGCCAAGAATAGAACTTTGTGCTAGCATTCAATATGAGTCACGTTCATGCAGTTTGTATAATAAAATAAATAAATTATTTAATGTATATCCCATGCTATATTACGAGTGTAAAGAAACAATTAAAGATCTAAATCGGATTTTATCGTGTTTATTTGTTTTAAAACTTTACAGTTTAACGATTTTTAATTAAATTAAATTATTTTATTCGGACACCCACCACCTCAGTCCCCCGAGATCATGGACGCTGTAAAGGGTCCGAAACGTCGGGAAATAATTTAATTTAATTAAAAATCGTTATACTGTAAAGTTTTAAAACAAATAAACGCGATAAAATCCGATTTAGACTTTTAATTAAACAATTAAAGAATTGGTTGACAGGTTGACATCACTTATTTACGAGGAAAAAGAAGCTTTTATACAGATTGTTTAATAAAAATACACATAATATGTACAAAATATAATAAATATATACACTACACATTATATCCGTATAATAACACACACATTCTACACACGCATACATAATATATATATATATATATATATATATATATATATATATATATATATATATATATATATATATATATATATATATATATATATACGTAATAATCATGCATCCACCTCACCTCACATCACTCACCTCACACCACACACCTCACACCACTCATCTCACACGTCACTACATGAAGGCAACTTTGTTAAGAACAAAAAGAATGAAAAATAATTGTTATTATTTTGTAAAAATAACGTACAAGTTTCTATTCTCTTTTTTATATACTGTTATACTTATGGAAGAGCTGAGTCTCCTGGTACAGGCAACAACATGCTTAAAAGGAGACTACAATCACTAGTAGGTTTTTGTAAGAAACTTTTTAATTAATAAATTAATATTATTAAAACATTAATTTTGCGTAGATTTATAAAATATTGTGTTTTATTATCTATCGAATAGTTTGATATAACAGAAAATTATCAAGTACCTACTACTAATCCTTCCGGTGACTTCGTGGCTATCTAAACACGACTAACGAATGATTAAAGGTATAAAAAAACCCTTGAATTCTATTATAAAAATTTGACGAATAATATTTGAAGATTAACATATAAAAAAATAAGCCAAATAATAAAAAAAAATTCAAATATACAATATATACAATATCTATATTCCTGGCTATAACGAGAGCTATCAATTTTGTGTTCATAATCATGTAAGAGGCATTAACATTCTTATTATTATATTCTTTAATTTTGATTTTATTATTTCCGTGATTGAAGATTTTTCATATAATTATTTCCACTACAAAAATGATAATTTGTAAACTGAACTATAACGTAACAACATTTATAGTTAAAAAATATATAGGATATATAATGAATTTTTATTATCATTAATATAATAATAAAAATAACTCTATTGTCTACCAAAAATAAGTAGAATAATGTAATAAATTTATTGTTATTATTTAGATGCCGTAATTTTAATTAATTCTATGAACTGTTCTCTTATATTTACGCGAATTTTATTCATTTAATTAAAAGTCTAAAAACGGATTTTATCGCGTTTATTTAAATTTACTGTTTAACAATATTTAATTTAAATTATTTCCCGACGTTTCGGACCCTTTACAGCGTCCATGATCTCGGGGGACTGAGGTGGTGGGTGTCCGAATAATGAATCAATTGTTACATACCCCGCTTTTTATACAATTATAAATTATTACTTTTGACCGTTCCTATTCACACAGAATGAACTTGTTGTGTCTGGAAGTCGTGCTGTGTTCTTATTTTCCTTGGGTTCAATTAATTTTAGAACTGGTTCCCAAGCTGGTGGTACGTTCCAACCATCCTCTCTATTGAAATTAGGATGTTTTTTTATTTCAATAGCCTCGCGAATCATCCTTGGTAGGAATCGGTGTTCTTTAGCGAGAATTTGTGGCTTATCAAATCTAATGTAGTGGTTGGTACCTTGTTGAGTATGCTGATACACAGCAGACTTTGTCGACCGTTGGTGTTTAATGTCAGCTATATGTTCTTTTACGCGTGTCTCTATACTCCGTTTAGTTTGTCCTATATATGAAAGACCACATTCACAGTCTAATTTGTAGACCCCTGCATCTTGTAAAGGTATTTGGCACTTGACAGATGGTAATAATTGACTTATCTTCGTTGGCGGCTTGTAGTAAGTTTTGATTGAAGCTCGCTTCAAGATGTAGCCAATCTTGTCAGTGACTCCTTTAACATATGGTAGTACGGCAGGCTGGCGCTCAACTGTGGCAGTCCTCTTCCTCCGGGATCTGTGACGCTGACGCGGTGCTCGGAGCTTGTTGTCTCGCAGTACCTGCTTGATGTGCTGTAGCTCTGCGTCCAGGTGTTTCTCGTCACAGATCCCGTGAGCTCTCTGAAACAGTTTGAACGGTGCTTCTCACCACCATCCTAGACAACTCTCTGCCGTTGGTTTGTCTCTGTTAGACTGTGAATGTGGTCTTTCATATATAGGACAAACTAAACGGAGTATAGAGACACGCGTAAAAGAACATATAGCTGACATTAAACACCAACGGTCGACAAAGTCTGCTGTGTATCAGCATACTCAACAAGGTACCAACCACTACATTAGATTTGATAAGCCACAAATTCTCGCTAAAGAACACCGATTCCTACCAAGGATGATTCGCGAGGCTATTGAAATAAAAAAACATCCTAATTTCAATAGAGAGGATGGTTGGAACGTACCACCAGCTTGGGAACCAGTTCTAAAATTAATTGAACCCAAGGAAAATAAGAACACAGCACGACTTCCAGACACAACAAGTTCATTCTGTGTGAATAGGAACGGTCAAAAGTAATAATTTATAATTGTATAAAAAGCGGGGTATGTAACAATTGATTCATTATTCGGACACCCACCACCTCAGTCCCCCGAGATCATGGACGCTGTAAAGGGTCCGAAACGTCGGGAAATAATTTAAATTAAATATTGTTAAACAGTAAATTTAAATAAACGCGATAAAATCCGTTTTTAGACTTTTAATTAACTAATTCTATGAAATATATATACTCTATATTCAATAAAGCGAAAGCATTGTTTTCTTTATTTGAAAATGTGTTATATTACATCTTTATTGAAAGATATGAGTACGAGCAAGAAATATCACTATTTTATTCATTGGAAATGGTATTGATTAGAGTGAAGCACACTTATTTATTACAACCGGTCTAGTGTAGTGGTCGGTCGTGGTTTCATAGATGCCTGATAGCGAACGTCACTCGTGAGGAGTGATTCGTATCAGGAGCTTATTCGTCAATGCGAAATGGAGAAGCATGGTGGAAACTTCAAAATTTCTCCTATATGCAGAGGACCTTTGTCCAGCAGTGGTATATATTTTATAGGCTGATTCAGTTCAGCTTAGTTCAGTTAATTCCGATGCATGAAAACTAAACACGGTGGGTATCACAAAGAAAGTCGTTGTCTAATGGCCGCTTTCAGTAATCAATATCTGCCAACGCTTACTAGCGATAGATTTTCGACATGTTTCGTATGGAACTTATGTAAAAGTTTTATTTCTCGCAGGGAAAATCAGACGTAGATAGATTATTGAGGCCGGCCGTAAATAACGCGTAAAAAACATCGCAGTAAGATAGTCTTGAAATAATTCATTAGAACGCTGTAAGATCGATTTTGTAAATATAAAATCTTTGAATACATTTTCTTCTTTTCCATATTTTAAAATTAAATAAAAACAAAATCAGAAGTTATAGTTTACAAAAATACAAACTATAGTGTTACATACGCATTCCACAATAACTATTAGCTCTAAGTTAATAACGATTTTACCATTCTTTGTTATAACTACTTATATTATAGAGTTATATTAATATAAATTAATATACTTGTAATTAATCCTTAGGCTCATAAGCCCTTGCTCAATAAGGTATTTGTCTATATTACTTATTAATTAGTAAGCCAATCACCCCCACCTTGCCGCTCAGCGATACCTTGTTTCCCATGTAATATAAATAGTCCCGCATCACTAAACCCGCTCTTTGAAACCCGCCGCATTCCATCTCCAACTCTGGTTCCTTAATATTGCTCTGTTTCTTTAGTTTATTGTAATTACGCTGTATCTTTCACTCTGTTTCTTTCAATTTATATTCATTAAACTTATCAATAAAAAAAATAGTTTTTAAAAAGATATTTGTTTCGCTGACCACGTAACAATAGGACCACACAATTATTACGGAACTTTTTATCCCCGACCAGTATCTGGAATTACTACGCTAAGTTCAATATTTTGTATTTACTCAGGAAGTATCTTTGTTGAGGAAAACAGTAGGCTATAAGACATAAGATTACGTCTAATAAGGCTGGGTAAGAACCAAAAATCTCAAATAATCTGAAAACGCATTACTTGAACATTAGCTCCTATTTCACGACGGACTTGGAAGGGCTTATTAAGCTTTGACGTAATCCGGATCTAAGGGTCGAACCTTTCATATTGTTGTTTTAACGAAAGTGCAGTGTTAATCCTTAACTTAATTACTCTAGTAAGTGGCGAACCCAATTAGTGGTCTTCTAAACTTCTAAAGTACCAAGATCGTAGAAATCTTTTCAAAGAGAGTAGATATTTTTCCGGTAATGGAAGTGAGTGGTTGCTATGCTCTGTGCAGGACCTCGGAAATCTCGGTAAGAAATTCTTTCTTCGGTAAGAAAAGAAAATTTTGTCACGCATTCGTCTAACCAACGTACTACTACATAATTATACTATGTTCTTATATTAGACTAGCCGACCCGTGCCCACTTCGTTGGGCGTTAATTATTATTTTTGTAATGCAATTATGTTGTGTACCTAGTTCTTTTCAACCCGATTGAAGGTCGAGCCCCACTTCCGAATAATCACCGCATCCTATTCTATCCTATCGTCCAGTCGTTGTATTGTTTCATCTATCCTATAGTTTAGATAAAACAATAAAACGACCATGTGATGCGCGGCACATGGTGCGCAGTGTCCAATTGTCCATTTGTATTCATATTAATATGATATAAATTATATGCCTACTATTCTAGGTATGGATTTTTTTCCTTGTAGGTATCCCCATCGTGCCTCAACTGATAATAATATTTACTCTTGGAAACAAAATTATTCGTCAACCCATGGTGATTTAAGCTACCTTTTTCCTGGACAGTAATAGAGGCCTTTCCCCGCAGTGCTGAACTGAACTGAATCAGCTGATAAACATCCCACTGCTGGGCAAAGGTCTCTTCTCCATATATGAGAAGGGTTAGAGCTTAATCTACCACGCTGTTCCAATGCGCGTTGGCGGATAATTTAATTACAATGAGTAATGATAACATCCGGGACCAACAGCTTTACGTGCTCTCCGAGGCATGATGGGGAGACCCACAACGATATACCCAGACCAGAAAGAAACATTTGTACAAATAAAAATATCTGCCCCGAGCGGAAATTGAACCCGCGACCGCCGGCGTTCAGGCGACTTCTCGTATCACCATACCAGAACGGTCAACCCGCGGTGCGATGTTCATAAAATATTACATTTTAGTAACAGACTAAAATAAAAACGTGTTATATACCTACACCTACGATGCACTTGTTAGTGAGAAAATCTGTTTTAACTGTTCCACAAATAATTTACCCATCTGCTTCAGACAACGGCCCCCAGTAAGATGAAAATCCCGTGTCGGTTTGGAAATACATACAACTCATACACACACAACAAGACACCGACAAACATCCGTATGGCTTATACGACAGCGACACTGACAGTTCTTAAAACTGGCTAGTTTGTAAACGATATAATAAAATAAATAAGTTTCAATTTTGAAAATGAAGCTTTTTCCTAATATTATTGTGTAGGTATTTCATTCATTTGTCATTTGTTTTACGATTTGGCTGCAAATTGAAAATTGTCTGTGTCACGTCAGCATGAATTTAACGCGAGAAAATTTTCGTGCAATAATTTTTTATGACTTTCGATGTCATTTAATTCATCGAGAAAGTTATGATAGACTTGGCTTGGCCTTTCACGACGAAACCCTATCTCGTGCCACTATTTACAACTGGTTTAGTGGGTTTAAACGTGGTCGCACTAATCTCACCAATAATCTTCGTGACGGACGGCCTTCTACGGCGACGACTGAAGATAACACCAGTGTTGTGCGGTGTATGATAGAGACTGACAAAAGAGTAACCTATCAGCAGATTTGGAAAAGCTTAGGCAATGGTATGAGTCAAGTGCACAAAATCTCCAAGAACATTTAGCGGTCAGGAAGCTTTGTGACCGGTGGATACCTCATAATTTGACAGAAGTCCAAAACTCCGTCGTCTCGATTGGAGCACCGATATGGTTAGAAGATTTAACGGAGGTGACTCAAATGCTGTATTCCACATACTTATGGGTGACGAAAGCTGGATTTACTGTTATCAACCTGAAACTAAATGACAGTCTGTTGAGTGTGTGTTTCCTTCAGAGGAGTTTCCAACAAAAGTGGAGAGAGGTCGAAGCGTGGGAAAAAGATGGTGGCCTCGTTCTTTGGAAGGACAGTTCATTACGCAACAATTGTTTTAGGGAATTTAAAAACAGTTACTGCATAGTGGTACACTACTAATTGTTTACCACTTGTCTTGGAAAAAGTTCGGCGGAAACAACCTTGCAGTAGGATCCTCCTTCACCATGACAACGCCTCGTCGCACATCGCCAAGCAAACGATCGACTATTTGGCGACGTCAGGCGTGGAATTACTGGGTCACCCACAGTATAGCTTTGACCTTGCACCTTGCGATTTTTAATTATGGATTATTAATGTGAATGGACACTATTTTGAAAAAGTATAATGAAACTAATAACTTGCTTGCTGCTAATAACTTGTTAATTTGTTCAGTTTTTGATTTTCTAAGAACTATCAGCAGTCGCCCTCGAACAGATATTTGTGATGAACGGGGATTGAAACCACGAGCGCTAGACACAATAGCGACCACTGAGCTTACATTGTCAAAAATAATATAAAATAAAGAAAAAGCCAAAAGTAGCGGGACGTTTTAAGACAAACAAAAACAAGTAATAATTTTCTAATGAGTCTTAACATACGAAGCTCAAACAATATGTACTAAGTAACACGATACTGAACACACGTAATTTTGTTTGATTTTGTAGCATGGCGATAATTAGTATGAAATCTTATAGGTGTTTGGTATATATATTAGTTAAGTTTATGTTTACAGTAATGCTTACTAAAACTAGTCATATCGTGCGGTTTCGATTGGTGTACTTATACTCAAAATTTTATTAAGCCCGAAGATCTTGGGTTTAATATACGCAAAGAGCGGCTATTTTCATTCGTACAAATACGTGATTTTAGTCTGGATATTTATCCTTATTAGTCTTCTAACCTTGTCCAGTAGAGCACGTAAGTTATTATCACTTAACAGCTATTCTTGGTAGCGAAACTATTCGCCAACCCGTAGTAAAGCGATGTGACGGATTAAGCCTAAATATTTCTCCTATAAAGAGAAGAGGCCCAAAAGTGGGATATTTATAGGATGCTATAATTCAGTTGCTTGCGGTTTCACCCTAGACTTTCAATGGTTTTCAAAACGATTGACAGTTTTAGTTATTGCTCCTTTCCAAATAGTTTCAACTTTTTTTGTTTTATTTATTTACTGATACACTTATCTCACATCAATGTTCCCAATTCAAGTCTAAGATAATAGCTGATCGTGCTGTTTAGGTTACACAGGTTGTGAACAAAAATATCTTATAGCGTATTTGATAATTATGTAGACAGGTGTTTTTTATTTTATTTTCTTTTTAATTAAATTATATATTTAGCTAATATTAATTTTTATAATAGTACTTACACTTTTTATTCTGTAATGGATAATCTTGGTTTTGGACCGTTGTCTAAAACAACCAAAGTAAACATGCGATGACATCAAAAGTAGCGCACTATTCTTAAAATCAAACAATATTTTTAAATGTTTATTCAGTCCTTTAAAAACTATTTGTTTCCTTATTCCTGAAAAAAGATTATTCAGTGAATAGTTTGTTTGCAGAATGTGTGGCTGGGGTGTGTTCCTGCGCGCATTCACCACGGCTCCCCACTCCCATAGTATCAGCGAAAACTATATCGATACATGGAGAACTCTTCGTAAATATCACATGGTCTCTACCAAAGCCGACAGAACCACGACGGCTTCCACCCATGTTAAAGAAACAATTTTATTACGTCAGGTAAGACACTTCATGTACCTATATATTAATTATTATTATAGAACCTTTTGCCAGCTTTCTAGGTAGCACTGTCTTAAAACTTATGTATGTTACTTATGTATGTATGGCAAAGTAGAGAGTAAATCAGAGAATGAAGTAAGTAAAGAGTAAGATTGTAGCTTAGTTCACGCTGCTCTATTGCAGGTTGATAGATAATTTTTCTACCATGAGTAACGATTATTATCAGGTGTCTGTGATAAACTGGGGCCGACGGCTTTACGTGCTCTCCGAGCCACGGTGGGGAGAACTAACGTCTCAACAAGGACATAAATCTAGACGAGAAACAAATATTTGCACGAATACAAATATATGCATGTCATGCCCACCCCTATATCGGTAAGAAATTCTACTATCGAAGTTGTTGACGAGTACGTATACCTGGGACAAAAGATCTAACTTGGTAGATCCAAATTTGAGAGAGGGATCAATCGTCAAATCGAGCTAGGATGGGCAGCGTTCGGGAAGTTAAAAAACATCTTTTTATCCGTCATACCTCAGTGCCTGAATTCGAAAGTCTTCGACCAATGTGTGTTACCAGTGATGACATACGGATCTGAGACATGGTCTCTGACTATGGGACTTTTAAACATGCTCCAAACCACACAGCGTGCAATAGAGAGGGCTATGCTTGGTGTTTCTCTGCGAGATCGAGTCACAAACGATGAGATCCGCTGACGAACGAAGCTGAAGTTGCAGTGGGCAGGGCACATAGCTCGTAGAACTGACGACCGATGGAGCATAAAAGTTCTCGATTGGAGGCCACATACTTGCTGCTGCTGTTACTGCTGCACATGCTGCAAGCGCAGCTTCGGACGGCCGTCCACGAGATAGACAAACGAATTGAGGAAAGTCACCGGAAGCCGTTGGATGGAGGCTGGTTTGAACCGGTCGCTCTGGAGGTCGATGGGGGAGGCCTACGTTCAGCAGTAGACATCCAATGGCTGATATGATTATGATGAAATATATTCTTCGAGTAAGAATCGAACCGCCGGCGTTGATAACTACTGACTGTCATATACACATACTAGTATAGATATTGTAACTACATAGTGTTGTATTGGAGGCGGGCTTTGTACTAAAACTAAAAGTTTCTAGTTACGAGGAGGTAGTTGACTTGACGAGACAATTATGTTGTTAATGTTGAAAAAAAGTAATGTTAAAAAATATATATTTTAAAGTAATAATTTACTACCACGGATGTTGTATGTACACGTTTTCATACCACCACTGTTAATAAACTTATAAAAAAAATGAAGATGTCTATAGTGTGCGGGATTTTCGTTGCGAAATCGAAAACTTGGAGTTACAATTTTATCAGACCTTTTTGTGGTTCTACCACGTTTGTTACATTTCACAATTGTAATATCTATGTCTATCTTACCAATAAAATCCCGTAGGCTCACTAGAGCCCCAAAATGATAAAATCACGAATAATTGAACTCAATCCCTGATCAATAATTTTATGATTGATTTTTTTTTTCTTTTAATATTTTTTTATTCTACTGTACTGTACCAAGTCGCAAATATTCTAATGCTGCATACATAAATGGCAATATTGGTCGCAATCAGTCACAACGTCCTATTGCAATTTGTAAGATATACTATATATATATATATATATATATATATATATATATATATATATATATATATATAAACTCAGAATTTATACAGAGATATACAGGGCTCTAAGACCTTGCTTTCCCTTAGCCTAAGAGCGAAATGAGCTTAAAAACCTTTGATGCTTTAAAGCTAAGCATTGTTGAGTGAGCGGATTTGAACTCAGGACCGTCACTTTTTAAATTGTTTTATCTACTAGATTATCTCGGTTGAATTAAATTTATTACCTCATAAATGTAATAAAATCAGTAAACAGTGTACATTAAGTTTATTAAATTTTACTGATAAACCTTTATAGGTCAACTATTGGATTATACTAAATAAACACACCTATCACTCTTTTTTATAAAAAACTAAAAAAAAAATCTAGCAAGAAAAATGATTGAAATAAAAGGATCATTAAACATTTTACAATTCTTTTATTCTTTGATTATAAAGGCCGCCTCCAATAAGTATTTTTAAGTCAGAAAAATTATTTCTTAATTAGAGGGGTCAATAATTCAAACAAATAAACCAAAGATATTCTTAATATTTCTATGAAATAAACCTTCATTAGATCAACTTGGAATTCGGGTCGACGAAGTTTCTTTTACACGAGTATCAAATAAAGTTAAGTGTCTGAAAACTCTCCATCTGATTTTTTTATTACTTCACTTTGGATTTCTTGTGAGAAGTGTGTAGTTGACACTAGACAATAAGGTTTTTAAAAGAACTGATTTTGATTTTATCAAAATCAGTTATACTTCTATACTCTTCTGTATGAACATTATAAGTATTTAACAGTTGAAATCTACATTGTACAGAAAAAGAGTAGGCTATAAAACATCATGTTAAGACTTATTTTAGCGAGATAATAGCAATAAATCGCAATGGATGTCAAGCCATGAGGGGCACCTACATTTTTATTTTATTTTAATATAACACTTTTCATTTTTATTATTTTTAAGTACTATCCCTTTTATTTGAAGCTAAAGAGTTAACTTCTAAGTTTATTCAAGCGATTACTAAAGTTATTTTATATTAGAAAAAGTGTTTATTTTAAGAAGTTTACAGACTTTTAAATATCATACTATTCTACTTGCCCAAAAGCTAAAAAGTTAGCCAACTTAAATCAAATTTGGTCTGAAATATTTAATGTTTTTCTCAAACCCACACATGTCTAAATCAGTTATGATTGAAACGTTTCGGTATTAGTGGTCTGATTTTCATTTCACACAGCAACTGGCTTATGCGCTAGCGGTCGCGAGTTCGATCCCCGCACATGATAAATATCTTTATAGGCCACTAGAGGCCGCCCGCGACTTCATCCGCGTGGAAACCCTATGAGCGACTTCTTCCCCCACCGGACCGGCCGCCCGCCCGCCCCTGCTCCCGCTACCGCCTTCGGCGCCGCCGTGCCGCTAGATCGCACATTCAGTTTTCAGAAGCAATAAATGTATCTATTTTCAATTAGGCGCGCGAACCAATTATCAATTAGGCCGCGGGAACTCCGGGATAAAAAGTAGCCTATGTGTTATTCTGGGTCTTCAGCTGCCTACATACCAAATTTCATCGTAATCGGTTCAGTAGTATTTGCGTGAAAGAGTAACAAACATCCATACATACATACTCACAAACTTTCGCATTTATAATATTAGTAGGATACGGATATTTACAAGTATACATCGTTATATGTATGTGTGAATGTACCGCACCGTTTCAAAGAAGTGTAAATATTCTTACGTATTTAAAATATGAATAAGTCCTGACATGATGAAATAACGAAAGTTTCGAAATTTTATTACGAAATTATATTTGCTTGTTAATAGAAGTTTTTTAATTTAGAAATTTATTCTGGGTTAAATTAAGAGAATATTTACAAAATTAAATAAGTTTACTACTCGTTAGGCCCGATTTTAACGGTATTTTCGAAATTACATTAACTTAAAATCATAACTTTTATATATTAATTTAATAAAACATTCCTGTCCTTATGTTTCTTCTTGCCGTGAATCGGAGAGTGCGTAAAGTTAGCGGTCCAGGTTTTGTAATAACAGTTACTCTTTGTAGGGTTTCTGGCAGCTTTCTGATCTCAACAATCCTTTCATCAGACCTCAGGGTGCGAATGTTGTGTGTAACCAGGGCCAGGTGTCGTCATAGATAGCAGTGGAATCTCACCCGAAGATTCTTAGCACCCTCTGCTCAACCGTTCCTCGGGCCGCTGCCGTAGGCGGGAATACTGGGCCAACGAGAACTAGGGGCCTGGGTTCTTTTTTGCTTATCATATGGGGCGAGGGGGGGGGAGTTTGCCAATACTTGCCACGCTTGGCAGCCGTGTTGGCAAGCGCAGTGTGCTATGTCAGGGTATGGTGACGCTGCTGCCCATTACTACACTGGTCGGTGCACAGTTGTTCGCACCGCTATGTCCTTAGTTGCCTTTTACGGCAAGAAAGAAGTCAGGACTATTTTTCTCTGCCGGTCCCCGCACGGCCTAAAATTTGATGACATAGCGGAACAATATCCATAGTATTAATAATTTCAGACACATTCATTCGGACACAAACGTCTCGAAACATTAATTCATCTGCCCGTACTCAATTCAATCGCAATATAATAAAAAATATTATACTTCTTTGTCGTTTTATATATATAGAATTTAAGAATCATATTACGAGGTTTCAGGAAAATGAGCACCGTTATCACATTTCTCTATCCCATTTATTCGTTTCGTCGCTACGAGTATGATCGGTATGATTGGTATGTCGGTTACAAAATAAATAAAGAATGCAATATGTATCTGGCGAGATAAATCTATAAAACGTTGACAAAAAAATAGTTTTCAAAACTTCAGTAACCTTTTTTTTTTGTTAAAGGTGGATTTTTTACATAATTTAACACCACTCTAGAAATATACTTATTGAACAAGTGTAAAAAATTATAATAACGTCATTATAGTATTATTCAATAAGTAAATAAACTGTTTGACCACCAGGACAAAATTGTAACAGCAAAATTACGCGTCGAGACGATACAACAAAATGTCAACAATTTCTCTTAAATATTGTCCACAGCATTGGAAAACAAATGGTTTCCGACGTCCACCCAGCGCCTTGGTTCGCTCACACGGTATCCCGTAGAGTCGACGCGGTAGGATTCGTCGATGAACAAGACACTCGTCGATGGCACTTACTACCGGTGACGGAACGTAGTATTGCACGCAGTGATAGGCGGAGCGAACGCAACATCGTGCTTGACGTCAAATTGTTAGCGAGAGTCAGCTTGGTAGACGATCGTGGATGCGTCGGACCGGCGGGAAATGCTACTGCGTATGGTTGGTTGTGTTCAAATTAGTTTTGACATTTATTATAGTTTCTTTATGTTTTTATCGAATTTAGTAAGGGTTGATATTCTACTGAGATATAAAAAAAAACACCCATATCTTAATAACGTAACTGGAATAATAACTGGAATCGCCTGTAAGCTATCACTACTTGCCTGTTTTCTTATGAAATAAAAGATTTAACCACTACACCACTTCTCGGTGAGTTGATAAATACACACGTCCCAGAACTTCTTCCGAAACATGCAGAGAACTGATTAAGCTTATATTCGTCTAACAAAGTGACATGATTGGCTCATAATGTTTGTTTTTGTTTTCTGTAAATTAAATTAAATCTCTGTCTTGTAGCCAATTGTTTAATTTTTAAATATTTTACTTATTGGTATAAAAATAAATAATACAATAATTTCAACTAGATATAATAAGTTTAGATTTATTTTTAAGTAACGAAAAATATCTCTGATCTATACAGAATAAAATAATCTACTAACAGATTACACAATTTTGTATATTAATATCTTCCTTATAATAAATAAAATATAAGTAGCTTATGTTACTTTACTAAAATGTTATTATACATATTTTTCAAATTTTGTGACACACCTAGTAGCACATAATGAAATTTGAATACTAAAATATCATTACCTACTTAAAAACTCAGCAGTGCTTGGTCGGAAATTCTCTAAACTAATTTTCTAATAAATATTTATATATATTTTTTATTACATAAAAATACAAATTTATGTTTTCTACTTAAAAAGTTTGTTTATAATATTTTTCTTTTTCGTTAGATCCGACGGCCGTCTCCTCAAGGTCACCAATAGGCTCATTCGTAAGTATACAATTAATACGATTTCGAAAAGTTAAAATTAAGGTCTTCAGATTTCTAAGGTTAAGGAAAGAATACGATGAAAAATATGACGTCTGTTATCAATTAATTTGTAACTTAATTATAGTAAAAATATTTTTAAAACGTCAATGTAACTCTTATTTAAGTTTGGATTGGATAAATATATATATATATATATATATATATATATATATATATATATATATATATATATATATATATATATTAGGTGTACAAATAAGTTTCCGCCGTTTTGAGAAAGATGGCGTGGCACGAGGTTTACGTTAAAATTTGCTGATGGTAACTAGCTTGAAAATTAGTTTGTTCATTCCAGAACAACATAACCCTATCATATTATTAAGTTCGCATTAGCATCATATAATTTTTTTCATCTAAAAATGTCTAAATTTGAGCCAACTAAGTGTCATATGCGGGAACTTTTAATTTATTTCTATAATTTAAAAAAATCTGCAGCTGAGGCGCATCGATTGCTCGTAGAAGCATATAATGAGGATGCCTTGAGTGCGAGAACATGTCGTGAGTGGTTTCAAAAGTTTAAAAACGGTGATTTTGACGTGAAAGACAAAGATCGCAGTAGAAGGCCAAAAATTTACGAGGATGCAGAATTGGAGAAATTGTTGGAGGAAGATTCGTCTCAAACACAAAAGGGACTTGCACTTACTTTAAAAGTCACTCAGCAAGCAGTCTCACATCGTTTAAAATCGTTAGGAATGATTCATAAGCAAGGTAGTTGGGTTCCATACGAATTAAAGCCGAGAGATGTTGAACGCCGATTATGCATTAGTGAAATTCTGCTAGCTAGGCACAAAAGAAAAGGTTTTTTACATCGAATCATTATATTATATATATATTATATATAGTATATAAACGGTAAACATCGTCATAAAATGTTTTGTTGTTCCAAGAAAAAGAAAAAAAATATCTTACGTTAAGTATGAGCTCGTAAACTTAAACTTACTGTAATTTCAAACGCCATGTATTTGTCAGAATAATATGATTAAAGAGAATCTTACTCAATTATACATTATAAGTCTACTCGATAAAACGTCCAAAAACAATATACATTTTAATTATAATACATAATTAAGTTTTACTAGGAGTTACCTGCAGCTTAGCTATCGCAAAAATAGATCACACACTTAAAGTTATAAAAATAAACTTTATTTTATTTGAACTGTAATAAGTTGAAGTAATAAATGTGCTAAAACACACACGTATTGTTTAAGACAAAACAAAAATCCAAATTGAAATTATTGTTTTATTTTCTAAATTTATTTCAACAACGAAAACAACAGCTCATTCAAACTTCCAACTTTATTATAGAGAAATAATATTATTTCACAAAAAATTCAGAAACACAAATGTTATTATTTATTTCTAATCATCGTATTTATACCACTGCGTCGTACTTTTATGCTATCATGTTCATAATATTTTGACTTAACTTCACGTTCATGACTATATGATTTGTATCTGTCACTATGTACACAGGTTCACGTGACTTATATATTAGTACCTGGATGACCGAGCTTTGCTCGGTTAAATAATATTTACTCGTAGATACATTACATACCGATGAAACATAAATATTTTCAATCTTACTGACATAATAGTAAAATAATAGGAACTGGTAATTTAAATAAAAAAAGCTTTCTATAATAGTTTTTCTCACAAAAGAAAAAACCTTGAAAAAAAAGGATAAAAAAAATTGGTCTGTAGACACTTGGTTTCGAACCCGAGTTTTCTTATTTCTAATTCGCCCGATTCCTATTCGAGCTATTATAAGATTGTCAATGACAGCGAAATTTGCCTTCGTATTCTAATGATATTTTTCAATTGCGTAAAAAAAAGGGATAAAACGACATTTTCTAAAAATAAATCCTAGCTAGATCGATTTATCGCCCCCGAAACCCTCTGCATACTAAATTTCATGAAAATCGTTGGAGCCATTTCCGAGATTCATATTATATATATATATATATACAAGAATTGCTCGTTTAAAGATATTATATTATCTATTTCGACAGAGTTTGTATTTTCCAAACTCATATTTTGAAATAAAGTTTACAGATTTAGATAATTGTAAGGAATTTATTTCAAAAAATGTCAATTTTCGGGTTGTATCAGAGTATATAGTTGCGTCAAATTATCCGCAGATTCTTAGTTTGTCTGTATTCGCATATAAGACACAATTCCTACGTCCTACTTCATATATATTCATTGCTTGCTTTTAAATCCATTTTGCATTATAAAGTAAACAGTTTCATTTGAATTTTATTATGTCTCAAAACTTAAGTTTAGAATTATTTTCATTATAAAAATTACCAAATGACACTAATAACACTTAGACCGTTTATTACAAAATACCACGAATAATTAGTCATCATAATATGAGCCGTTGGATGCCACTTCCATCCAACGACTTCCGGCGACTTTCCTCAAATCGTCCGTCTACCTCGCGGACGGCCGTCCGACGCTGCGTTTGCCAGTACGTGGTCTCCACTCGAGAATCTTTCTGCTCCATCGGCCGTCAGTTCTACGAGCTATGTGCCCTGCCCACTGCCACTTCATATTGCAAATCCGTTGGGCTATATCGACAACCTTCGTTCGTCTGCGAATCTCATCATCCCTGATTCGATCTCGCAGAGAAATACTAAGCATAGCCCTCTCCATTGCACGCTGTGCGAATCGGAACTTGATTAAAAGGCCCATAGTCAGAGACCACGTCTCATATCCATATGTCATCATTGGTCGAAGACTTTCGACTTCAGGCACTTGGGTATGTCAGATGACAATGAAAAGACGTTTTTTGACTTCTCGAACGCTACTCATCCTAGCTGGATTCGACGATTGACCTCTTTCTCGAAGTTAAACCTACCAAGTCGGACATTTTGTTCTAGGTAGATGTACTCGTCAACAACTTCGAGAGTAGAATCTCCAACCGATACCGGTGTGTGCACGACATGGACATTCGACATAATCTGTGTCATGTCGATATTTATTTTAAGGCCTACTCGTCGGGAAACTCCGTCTAGGTCACTGAGCATAATGCTGAGGTCTTCCAGGGATTCTGCCATAAGCAAGATATATATTAATCAATACTGAGTACTAAGTAGTCTTTTCGCAACATATTTTTTATCATTAAATGCTAAAAAAAAACCAATGAGCCAGTCAAATATATCTATTATTTTTTGTATTTATAGGCATTATGGGCAGTATTTGGTGGAGCCTGCGTATTGGCAATAGTCGCGTTGTTAGCAGTTAGTGCGCGAGTGGTCAAGACGGTTTTGAACAAATTCCGTCCCGCTTCCGCCTCTTCTCCGCTGCAGCCTTTGGGTCATCGACCGCTTTGGTTTCCACTGAGCGCGTGAGTAATTTTTTTTATTTTATTAATTTTTGTGGAGTGATGAAGTAAATCGTATAATACGTATATTACTAACTACGATACAATGATATTTTTATTTTTAAATTTTTGCGTTGTGATAAAAACGATCTAAGAGATAAATTAAATTTAAAAAAAAAGTCAAACATCTTTCCGCTCCACTTATTCATTTAGACCACACTTGTATTCCCACGAGTATCTCGCACAGACAAGGGCATCATAACGATACGTCCATTCCGAAATCTTAGAAAAATTTTGATGGAAAAGAAAAATTTTACCAATTCGTTTAGCTATACATTTAATATCCATTGGGACAGAAATTACTGTCATTTCCAAGTTTTTTCGAAGTTTACTTAAAAATAAATCTTGAAAAATTTCGAAAAGGGCAGAATGTCAAAACAGTCAATTATCATCGTGATCAATTTGAAAGCAATCCTAATTGGAACCATATAACAATAGAATCTTAAACAATTTGTTTTATTAACAAATGTCGTTTCAATTATCATATAAGATATTATTATGCAGGTAGGTATCGAAAATAATGAGCTGGCATTGTCTTAATGTAAAAAAAGATATTTTAAAACTTACTAACTGCTTTGTCGTAATAAGTGTACAGTCTGTCGAAGGGATTTCATATCGTCGATCAATAATCCTCTGGTGGCGGTTCGCTCCCGCGACAGGCGACCGCGACAAGAGAGACAGAGACAACAGAACCGAGACGACCAATGATATAACTTGTCGCGGTCTCTTGTCTCTGTCTCTCCTGGTCGCGGTCGCCTGTCGCGGTCGCGTGTCGCGGGTGCGAACCGTCACCATTACGAGACAAGTTCGTAACAACTCTCACCCTCGTACTCGATTTAAAAACAAGATTATTATAACAACCTGTATATATCCAACTAATTGTAAGTAACTTAATACATCACGCTGCTTCAGTATGTATCGACGGATGAACATACTTAGCATTCCTTTAAAAATAATTATACGTATTTCTTTACGGTATCCTCTGTCGCTGAACAGGAGACTAATTTTATTTAAATTTAGTGAACAATCTCACTCTCTAAACATGAATCAGTGGAATTTGGAGTGACTATTCACTTGTTATCAATGTGGGAATCCTACCACGCAGAATTAAGGACTGTTCAATGTGTGAATATGTGAATATCAGAGTCCACTGATTTGATCATTGAATATATTGTGTATTAGTGACTATTCACTAACTCGTTATTCAAATTCACTGATATGTAGTGAGTATAACTTCACAAACTTAATGAAATTTTCATTGATTAATATTTAGAGAACAGCTGTTGTGCAAATCCGTATTTGTATCCGGTTTGATATGGGTTATTAAATACGATTCCGATACATCAATTAATTTTTATTTATAGTGTGGGCAAAATTTTTTGTTCTAAAGCCTTTTATTATTAAGTAAAACGTAGTTTAGTTTTACAAATGTATACTGCTTACTCACATGTCACGTTAATACAGTTCATGGTAATATTCCTTTAATCATACTAAATATATGAAGTAGAAAGACTAGTACATACCTATTAAGTAATATGTCTAGCATTCTTGCCCTATTAAAATGGCTGGGAGGAGACAAGGACAACACCTACACTAAAAACCTTTTAGTCTAGAAAAACAAGTGCTGAAAATTATTACTAAGAATACCTTATTCGACTTTCATCGTTACTTACAGTTAACAAGTATGCTTAATTAAAAAAATCAAAAAACCCGACTGCGTAAAATACTCTTATTATAAACTAAAAAGAATAAAACAATTTACTAGCTTTCATTTGATACCCATATTGCTACAGTAAGAAAAAAATTCAACTCCCCTCTCATTCCGCCTTTTACGGGCGCCATTTTCAAAATTTATATAGCCAATGTCACTACTACAATTTAGACAAATCCAACGACACCTCATATGTCAAAAACCGTCCAGCCGTTTGGGCTGTAGGGCGTGCCAAAGAAATGGACATACATACATACATACATACATACATACATATATACATACATATATACATACATACGCAGTCGCAGTCGGGTAAAAAAGACTACAAGAAATAATAAATACTACTATTAAATGAATATGAATAGTTAATCTGAAAAGCTGCTATATATATATATATATATATATATATATATATCACTCGAATAACTATTAGTTTGATTAACATAGCTGTCATATTGCTAGAATAAATCAACAGGCACTCTTTTAATTACAACATAACTAGTATACCCATTGATATACCTAATTATTATTAATGAAAATAAATATAATTTAGAATATTTTAATATGAATAGATATATATATTTATAATAATTATATACAAGATAATATATCATTATATTAAGTTAAGTAGGTACTAACGTTCACGTATTAAAGAGCGATCGCGCGGTCGTCTATACAATTGTTTGCTTCGAATGAATTTTAAAGCTGTGGCTACTTTAAATTATTGATTTATTTTATTGGTTTATATTAATTTAAGAACGATTTTAACCTAGACTGAAGTTCCAAGGGTACTAACACTATCTATTATATTAAATACTAGCGAAACCGCTTCGGTTTGCATTTTAAGGGTTTCTCCCGCTTATACGACTCTACTGAACTAACTACTTCTACTTCTACTTACTCTACTGTTTTAAGCTCTAAATTACTCATTCCTGCAAAATTTGTTAAGTAAAGGCCTATTCTTCGCTAAAGGTGAAGAGTCAAAGATTAATTATATTATTTAGTTCACTCCAGGTTTTAATGTTAAAGTGGAAACTTTGTTGTCTTATTTAAAACATACTATTTCATCAAATATGTTATTTATGCTGTATGTTACTTAAAAAATACATAAATTAATATAAAAATAACGTTAAAATATATTTCTATTATTTTTTGGCATATTAAGATAAAATATTGACCAGATTGTAATTTCGAGCTCCAGAAATACAACTGTGACAAATGCACTTAACTTTGTGCGGTGATTTTTACGATAAGTTGTTTTTAATTACTTTTAAATATAAATAAAATATCAAGGCGGCAAAACTGCAGTTTCTAAACACGTTCAAAACAACAACAAAAAAGTGACAAAAATATATATATATATATCTCCAGTATACATATAATAGTCACTTAAGTCCTTTCTACAAATGACTCATTGTAAAGAAAAAAAATATTTAGAATATTTATTTAGTTAAATTTAGATTGATTCGCAAGCAAAGAGCCTATATTACCCAATAGAAACAACGAATGAATAAACGTTCAAATACTGTAAGCGGCACCATATTTTAATGTGCTAATTTTATGTTTGAAATTCATCTTACGGTGAACTTGTGAAGGTATAAATTGTTAAGAAACCCGCAATATTATGTCTAAAGATATGACGACATACCCGTATTCTTCAAGTTCTATAACATCAAGACGGATCTAATTCCATATAGTCTAGGCAACATGTGCTATTTTGCTCAACTTTTTTCAGCAGTCTCCGAAAATTATGATTGAGGTGTTATTCGAATTGGAATGGCACCGAGATGATTTTTGAAAAAAAAAAATGAAGTTTCACTTGCAAAATTTGCAAAAGTTATTAAGAAAAAAACTAAAAAAATAAAAAGGGGTTTAGTTTTTTGCAAATATCTCAAAAACTAATCAAGATTTTTAAATTTAATAATTTTCAGACACTGCTAAAAAAAGTTGACCAAAATGGCACATGTTGCCTAGACTAATATATTTATCAATATTAAACTCAACTAAGTATTTAAGATAAATCTTCAAATAAACAAACTTTTCAAACTTATAACATTATTATGTCTATGAAAATGGATCATAAATGACGTATAGTATTAAGGTTTTCGAGTTATGTGTTTTAAATGTATTTTTTAATTTAATATGTACCTATTTCTTAATAATATTGGAGTACAAAACAGTTTCAAATCGATCCGAGTGTTCCTAGCAAATTAGTCATTTTTATACAATGTTATTAACTGCGCAATAGTTTTGGATGATCGATATTAGAAAAACATCTATGTCTTACATCGATGTCAACATCGAATCAAAAGTATCGATGTACGATATATACCGATTGAAAAACATCGATGTATGTAAACATCGATGTTTTTGGTAACAAACAAATAAAACTCAGAATTTTTTTAAGATATGTGTTTTTATTTATAAAAATATTTGAATAAGGAAAAAAATTAGCAGTCACTGGGACTGCTAATTTTTTTCCTTATTCAATTTACAAAATTTCGTGTTGTCGTTTAGGCACACTGTAAAAAAAGTTATGCACTTTTCAGAGTTTTATTCTTTTTACACCGATGTTACGATGTTATCGAAGTCAAAACATCGATGTAAAAACATCGACGTTTTTAAGCTAAATACCGATGGTTATGAAACATCGATGAATATCGATCATCCCTACTGCTCATTGGTCAACGATTGAACAAAAGCTTAACCTAATTTACCATATTTAGTCATTGCACCTTTTAGGTTTTTTATTGAGCAATTTTTCAGTCTAAATTTGATATGTATTACTTCCACTATTTTATAGTGTTGACTACATACGTGTAAAAATAATGTAGACACAAATGAAACTTACAGAAAGAGATTTAATGAATTTACTTTAAATCTATTAATGTAAATTATATCACCCCTCCCTCTATCTCTCTTAATTCCCTCTTATTTACTGGGCATTTGATGCGCAAGTGCTCATGGCTACGCTAATAAGGAAACAAGTGCCTATCTCATACAATAGTCATACGCAACCCTTTTTTTTTTAATGCCCAGGTCCTACTTTATTAAAAAAGTCTGTTCAAGTTCTAGATAGGACCCGTCTAAAATGAGTGAGTTTTGTAATAACTAGCTGATTAACTTTATAGCTTTATAAAGTGTTGACAAATCAATCTAAATATATTAGAATTACTTTCGAAGTATGAACGCTTACAATATAATTTTCTTCACCACCCATAAGTAAATGTATTTAAAAACAAATTAAGTACTTGTAAACTCAGCCGTGCTAGACCGACATTTGAACCAGCTACCACATTATATACTCGTGTCCTAACAATTGGGCCATCTCATCTCATAATTAGTGTAAAAATTTATATAACTTGATTTAATTTTTAACTCGTCAACGATTTTGCAATTACATAAGATAGCATCACGATGGATCGGTAGCGGAAACGATCAGTCCATTGTATTCGGTTCGACGTCGCGCGATGCTATCGCAATATTTCAAGCTCATTTATATGTACTTTCACACGATTTTTCTCACGCACTGTTTGTTTTTAAATCACATTAATGAGAATAATACGTTTTTTTTTTTGAAAGTTAAAATATATTATAAAGGCGGTCACAATATTAAGACTAAGCTATAATAATTTTATAAAGCATAGAGCTTTCACTAATCTCTCTTAGCCAGATAAACGTCGATTTGAAATTTACTAACAATCTATAAAGCATGCCAAGGAAATTAGACATTCCTATTCGTAAAAATAAACAAATGTAAACTATACGAATACGTAACAGACGCGTTCTAAAATGTAAAACAAGTAGTTTTTCGCAACGCGTGAATGTACATAAAATTCCTTATTTGCCACAGTGATAAATTGTGCAAGGCTAAGAGACCATCAAACGAAGATTGGCGTAACGAATGCGATGAATTATGATTACAACTTAATATTTCTCTTAAGATCATTTACTATCGCCCCAGAATGATACGAATAAGAATTTGTTCCGTCATAAGACTGATAAAGACACCAGAATTATATCTATATATCTATACTTAGGGCTTTTTAGGCGGGGGGGGCATTGCCATAAAAACGTGGTCAGGGGTGGGGAGGGGTACAAAAATTATGCGTTATTAGCGTGCCCCAAAAAAAGAAGTCACGAAAAAAAGCCTATCTATACTTATAATAAAACTGTAACAGGTCCAATTTTGTAGATTAAAGATATTTCGAAAAAAGTTTTGGAGATATCCCTATAATCGACGCTGAGCCAAAAAGTTTTTTTTTTCCATTTTTGTCTGCCTATCTGTTTTTTCTCTCTCTTCTCCTCCTTCTTCTGCCTGGCATTATTAATCCGTGATGTCTTAATGAGTCTCCTCTAATTTGCACAATCTTTAGCATTAACTATTGTTAGGCCATCGGCTCTCATGTCCTTCTTCACGACGTCCAGCTATCGCTTTCTTGGGCACCCGGGAGGTCTAGTTCCAGGGACAGACATGTGAAGGCACTTTCTTCCAACATAGTTCTCAGGCCGGTTCGTGACATGGCCATACCATCTCAGGCGATGCTCTTGAAGCTTATCCGTTACACCACGGACTCCGAGAATGTCTCGGATAAACGTGTTGTGTATGCGGTCAGCTCACGTTACGCCGTACATTAGCTTAGCATCTTAATCTGCGTCACTTAAAGCTCATGAGTACGCCGATATAGCGCTGGCCAACATTCCCTCCCGTATAAAAGTACCTGTCGGACAATGCTCTTGTATAGCTGTCCTTCGAGCTTGTGCAGATTGCTGTGTGCACAAATCACATTTGTGATGAAATTAAATATCTTTTCCAAGAAGTATAACTTTTATATTGTAACACTTTCATTTATCAAAAACCAAAACTCTTCCAGTTGACCTAGACATTGGAAACTTGGCTTGAAAGTAGTTCAATAAACATACACTAAGGTAAAATGTGGAGTAATTTTCGACCAATTTTTCGAAAACACTTATCTAATTATAATAAAATAAATTTAGCATCGACGAGGTTAGGTAGAGTAGACATTTAGACGCACATAAAATCAATATTCTATAAACACCAAATAATTTGAGTTTTAAAACCTTTTGTAATAACGGCATAAATTTAAATAACATCTCAAATCCTATATCGTATTAGTTTATTATGTTTGTAGACAAATTTACAATATCGATGAACTAGTTTAATCTTGAGTTATCAGTATTATTTATTTAAATGTAACACATAAATAGTATATTTTTGTAAAAGTAACACAATAAATTAAATTCAATAACAAAAACAGACCAATAAAGTCTTCAATAATAATCAATTCATAAAAGCACACGTTAATAAAAAGTTATCGAAAATTACAAGCAGAAATTGAAATATGTCAAGTTATATAAAAAGAATAAATTAATTATTACTCACACCACAAATTTAATTCATTATACACACAAAGTGATTAAATACATTCACCATCATCATCATATCAGCCATTGGATGTCCACTGCTGAACGTAGGCCTCCCCCATCGACCTCCTGAACGACCGGTTCGAAGCAACCTCCATCCAACGGCTTCCGGCGATTCTCCTCAAGTCGTCTGTCTATCTCGCGGACAGCCGTCTGACGCTGCGCTTGCCGGTGCGTGGTCTCCACTCGAGAACCTTTCTTTCTGTTTCATCGGCCGTCAGTTCTACGAGCTATGTGCCCTGCCCACAGCCACTTCAACTTGCAGATCCGTTGGGCTATGTCGGCATCCTTCATTCGTCTGCGAATCTCATCATTACTGATTCTGATTCGATCTCGCAGAGAAACACCACTCATAGCCCTCTCCATTGCACGCTGTGCAACTTGGACATTGTTAAAAAGGCCCATAGTCAGAGACCACGTCTCAGTTCCATATGTCAGCACCGGTAACACACATCTGTCATACCACTGAGGGATGACAGGTGAAAAGACGTTTTTAACTTCAAAAAGTGGCAAATCCCCAAATATAAAAATTAAATACATTATTACTTGCTAAATTGGTTCATTGTATTCATTTTATCTAATTAATATTAAAATAGTTTTTAAATAAATTAAATTACATTTAAGCCTTGTTTTCACGGATATATTAAATTTAAATTAATATATATTATAAGTCGATTACTATTAGTGCTTGATATCAATTGCTTGGTGTAATTTTAAAATTTAACTTGTATAACTGTAATATGTAATATACTTTTCAAGTGTATTATTATTATTAGTCTAATCAATTTAATCTTATTATTTTAGCTTAAAAAAAACATTTTCAAAAACAATAGACAATAAGTTATGTAAATAATGTTGTTTTGTGTTAAATAGTCTGATTAATTAGGAAATGTTATATACTAGAAAAATCAATATTATTATAGGATATAAAAGCAAATAGAACTAAGTAAATCGTTTATTTATAAATGAAATAAATTAACAAATATTTTTGACTGGCCCGTGGCGCAGTTGGCAGTGGCCCTGTTTTCTGCTCCAGGGTTGTGGGTTCGATTCCCGCCCCGAGTCTGGGTGTATTATGTATTTATTTATATATGTATTATTTCTATGTATATTTATTTAAAAAAAATTTATATCAGTCAACTGTTACCTAAAACACAGGCATTAAGTTGCCTACCTTAGGAACAGACGACCGTGTGTGTATGTTAAACATATTAAAAAAAAATTAAAATAATTATCAATAATTTCGTTGATCGTCCTTTAATGTCCTTGGTTTTGAAGTACATAATTAAAATATTATTTTCTACTTTTTAGTTCAAGTTTGTTCATATAGGTATAATCTTGAAGTCGGTTTTTCTTTTTTTCTAAAAATTAATTTTATAAAATAATTTATTTTTTCTAGGTGAATACTTTTTCTAGGTGATTAAAAAAAAAACGATAAAAGGGGGAGGATACAATGCGACACAATACGACTTTATGCGACGTGTACTTCGATCAATATGTAATTATTGATCGAAGGACTTGAATTAACCCTATTATGTAAAAAAAAAAATTGTTACGTTTGGGTCGTGTGCATGTCTCGTCGAGCGATGTCATGAAAAAAAAAAAAAAAAAAAAAAAATACATATATCTCGTTTATATTTTTTAATAGAATAACTTTATATTCAATAGCAATTCAATATTATTAGTATTTGAAAGTCCTTTCAAATAAATATTAATTAAAGTTTATTAATTACTTGCTTTAACTTAATATAACTAGATCTCATCTCATCTCATCAGCCTATAGCAGTCCACTGCTGGACGTAGGCCTCCCCAAGCTCGCGCCAGACATCCTAATATAACTAGAAATAGAAGCTAAAACAACAAATAAACCAAAGAATATTTCATTGAAAGAATTTTAAAGCAGAGTCGTATTATTTTAAGGTGTTATTCGTGGAAGTTTTAATTGAAGCTACCTTTAACGAGAGTTGACGGAATAAAATATTTCTATAAATAATCTGTTTACAGTATTATGATCTCCAAATTTAATTGTAATACCAATCAATTGTGAATAACATGGCTCTTTTTTTTTAATGTATCGCAGGTAAACCCATTTACGAGTGATATCCAGGACGCCCGGGTAGGCAGTTTTAGAGCGTATGTCGGACTCAGCACTTGGGGGTGCAATAGCGTACTAAACCCCTACGGGAGCCTTCAGCCGCTTTAATTGGAGGGTCCCGGATTTGCAGGCAACAGGATCCCTCCATCGACAGGCTGGCCTCGGTGAAAAGGACAGACTTCTCCCCCATGGGGACTCTCCGGCTCACCTCTGAACAGTCCCGACGACGCCGGGTGTAGCAGGACCGGGTTCCCATCTGTCCCGACCCGACACGGGCACAGGGGCGTTACTGGAGGCGCAATACTTAGCGCCTCCTACGTACTTCCATTCGTCGCCCGCGGATCGAGGCTACGTCGGTGGCCTCCTCTCTCACCCGCTCGTCGGCCTCCTTCTGGGACATTACTGTCTCGCAGAAGGAGACCATCGCCTTCCAGGACTCGTCATCGCCGAGCATCGCGGTGATAACACAGCGACAAGTCCCCTCCGAGGACTGACGTCAGATCGCGACGCAGCGCTACCCATCTCGAGCACACCTCGAGGGTATGATGGGCAGAGTCCATCGCAGCGCCACAATCGTGAAATTCAGTCGTCGGCTCCTTGTGGGCCGTCCGACACAGGTAGTCACCAAAGCAACCGTGCCCGGTGAGAACCTGTGTCAGACGGAGTGGCTAGCGTTTTCAGCGCATCCACCGCTCAAAAACCGGGAGCAGGGCAGCCGTTACGCGTGTGCCATACGGCTGCTCCACCAGGTCCTCCTCCCACCTCTGCAATAGCGCTTCCTGCTCTATCCAACGCACCCGTAGCTTCCCGTCCAACTTGGGGTCCTCATCAAGAGCCCTCCTATCCGAGAGGTATGAGTAGGTCTTGGCAAGAACCTCCGCCACGAGTTCCCACGGGTGATCACCTGCTAGAGCAGTAGCTGCAGCCTACGATACCGTACAGTACCCCCGGATCACCCTCACCGCGATGGTCCTCTGCGCAGAGCGCAGCGCAGCCCTATACCTCGCAGTGAGGCGATCCGCCCGAACTGGGGCACCGTAAGTCGTCATACTCCGGCAGACACCGGAGTACAGCTGCCTGCAAGCGGCGCTGGGTCCTCCGAAGATCAGGAGGAGTCTGCCCAGTGCACTCGCCGCCTTCACGTCCTTCGGTCCCACCATAGCGTAGAAGCGTAGAAGTGTGGGCCGAAGGTCCACCCGGTGGAGATCCCTTGCAGCAGGTCCCGCAGAAAAGAAGGGCTTCGGTCTTGTCAATTCTGACTGAACACTCTTTATGCGGCTGATCACGAGGTCGAGTTCGACCTCGGCCAGTCGCGCCGCCTCCTTGAAGTCACGTCCCCGGGAGTAAACGAGGGTATCATCCGCGTAACAGATGACATCTATCCCGGGGAGGAGACGGCCTCGCAGGACCCTGTTGTACCCGATGTCCCACAGGATCGGACCCAGAACTGATCCCTGCGGGACACCGCAGCCGACTTGCTGCCACACCACGGACCCCGACCGGTTCTCGTGGACTCTGACATTGAGGTTATGGAGATGTCCTCCAGGACATCTGTCCTTCTGGTTTTCCCTGAGAAGGGCCGTTGGGTTGGCCCTGAGAAGGGCCGTTGTGTTGGCCCTGAGAAGGGCCGTTAGCTTGGCTCTGAGAAGGGCCTTTGACAACTCCACTTTTGCTCCGCGTAAGTATCGCAACAACAACGTAGTTAGAAAAACAAATCACTCAAACATCCAAGTACAGCTTATAGAGTTCGGTCACCTGCCTGCCACCTGCGTTACCGGGGTCAGGATAGCGTCCAGGGAAGACGACGAGGACGTATCTACAAGCTCTTGGCACTACCCCAGTAATGTGGCTCTAGTCTGGCTAGAGTTTAACCTTTTCTTGAATGAGTCCTGGAAATGTTACTTTATTTGTTGACATTTCTTCAGGGTTGTCTACATTAATTTCCATTTATCTACCTGGCTCTTAATTTACCTGTCGATAATTTGACAAGGTCTAAATGTAAGAATGTATTTTCCATTCTACGTGATATTGGCGTTTTTTTTAATTTTTTTTTTTCATTTATCATTCATATCATTGTATCTTTTTTTATGTAAAATGTTTGGACCTTAATTGACTTGCCCAAGCAGAGTTTACGACCGCTTAGGCTATCTTCATTCTGCACATCCGACCTAGACGAATCCATAGGAAGACTCTAAGAAAATTGTTTATTAGAATGTTTACCACACAATTTAAAATTCAAAATCCAAATTTTACTTTATTACACTTTAACCTTTTTAATCTTCGTTTTATATTAAAATTATGCTCATGATGGATGCTGATATAGATATTGCTGGAAAGAGCCAGCCAGAAACTTAACAGTTATTCTTTTAAAAATCATCATAACATAAGTTAATGATTATAAATTTAGTCATACGTGCCACGTATTACGATTAAGTCGAATTTCGACCACTGGGCGACCACTAGTTGTAATACATTTATAAATTTATCTTTGGTGAAAGCTAATCTCCTTTCTTGACACTCGTACTTATTTTTATTATTAAACCTATTCAATCTATTTTTACACGGCTTACTTCTTATTGTATATATTTCGTTGATCGAGTGGTCGCAAGCGTTACTGCCGAGCAAGGGGTCTCAGATTTAATTTCTAGGTCGTTCAACGTATTATTCAGTTTTATTTTTATTACCCTTTACAGCGTCCATGTTCTCGGGGGACTGAGGTGGTGGGTGTCCGAATAAAACGTTGGAAAAAAAAATAAAAAATCGTTAAACTGTAAAGTTTTCAATAAACGCGATAAAATTCGTTTTAGTCTTTTAATTAAAATACTTTCGAAAATGTTTTTTTAACAGTGATCTATGTACCGTACATATATATTTCATAATCACATTTCATAATAAACACAGATCATCCATTAAAAAGCCTTGAAATTCACAGCGAGTACGTTTACAAATATTAAGCAAGCAATTAATGTTCATCTTTATCCAACCTTCAGCTATCATTTCTTAATAAATATAATAACATTTGACAGACATAAAAATGCCGTACAATACAGAAATAATTCGTCGGAGAAGGTTACAGGGTCGTTGTGATATGTGATAACTTAATTACACGTATATTCTTACCGTTAATTATTTTATTGACGAAATTAAATTTTCAAAAGATTTTTTTAATATGTTAAATAGAAAAGACTCCTACTCAATTCTAACAATATGTAGATACGAGAATAAAAAACGTAGTAACTAAATACATAATGTATCTATTTTATTACTGAAAAATCCTTGTATTTTTTTATTTTTATTTTTTTTATTATCTGTTCGAGAGCAGAACGTTAAACAGATAAGAATTATTTACATGAATTTAAACACAAAAATGAGGTGGCAATTAAAAAATGTTTTTAAGAATAGTTCCGTGATCTTTCTTAAATACACAAAAGATTAAGTTTAATGCCTACTGCCTTTCAGAAGTATTACTAAATTCATTTTTACAATAATTTAAAATAGTATTTTAAGACACAAAAACTTGTCTAAATATTTAAATTTTTTTCGCATTTTTGTGACACAGTCGTATTTAATAGATTGACTATAATATGTATGTATTAATCTTATGGGTCTTAGTTTGCGCTTATCACGCACACACTCACTATGTACTCTACATACGCGCTTAATCCGCTATACATAGCGCCGTGAACCAAGATGAGTTAAAGTAACCATAATATGTTTTGTTTACAAGTTTTGCAATAAGTACAAGAATGCAATGCTTGACTAACGCAATTGAAAAAATTGCGGTAGCATACGAAATTGAATGAAGATTATCTAATCTTTAACTTAATCTTATGGGTCTTGGTTTGTTCTTGTGAAACTTTAATAATATTAGGTAGGGTCACTACACTAAAAATTACATTACAAATCTGTACAATCTTTGACATTCTACGCATATGTATGAGAATTTTACAATCATGAATTCATTTATTTTTAACCGAATTCAAAAAAGGAGGATGTTCTCAATTCGTCTGTTTTTTTTTTGTATGTTTGTTACGCGATTACTCCGTCAATTATGAATAGATTTTGATGATTATTATTTTTTTAATTGGTAGGTCATACTTCAGAGCAGATCCCATAAAAATTTTAGCGGAATCAATTTAGCGCTTTTAAGGAAAATCAAAAAAAAGAAACAAATATTTTTTTAATGTAATATTAATATAACTAATAATATAATAATAACACAATACTACCACTACTACTAATAGTAATATTTTTTTTCTTTAAACGATCTTCCTTCTCGTCCCTACTTTCTTCCAAAGGGCGCTGTCCCATTTGTGCAGCGCATTTAGTAGGCCATACTAATATTATAAATGCGAAAGTAACTGCTTCTGTCTATCTGTTACGCTTTCACTCCTAAACTACTAAACTGATTTTGATGAAAGGAGATGGACACGATTCCATACATTCTTGGGCCAAAATGTAATGAAATGAAAATGGTATCAATTAATGCATTCAGGCTTATAGATCCCTCGCTGAAAATTTTCTATATTTTGGCTATCTGAGAACGGAGTTATTAAACGTTTTGTAAAAATGAGGTTCTGTTACAATGTCTATTAAAAAACCCGATCACTAAGTTCTTAAAGCACTAATGTTTCTTACATTTAGTGAAGAATGTTTAAAAACTCATTACAAGTATCAATAACTTGAAACACTGATAAATATTGTTCAGAATAAAATAAAATAAAAACCTAAAAATTAAGTATTTCATACTTAATTCTTCTTCTATTATTATTAAAATGTCATCTAGGAAATGTAGGTAAAAAATAAACGGCTAGTATCAATGTCAGTTAGTTGTTAGCTGTCACTAAAATTATGATTTATTTTAAATCAATACGAAATCGATATTATTTTCAAATATTAAATGATATTTTCGCTATTAATGTAACTTTATTTAAATGAACTTTATCGATTACAACTTCGATATTGCATCTAATTAATTTGATTTCATTAACTAGTAGAAACCTTTCTTTTTTTAATTCTATAATCGATTTTAGTTGAATCGATACCCGATTAATTTGATGAAAACAATCTTTTTCATTTTTCTCCGCTCCCAGATTCAGAATTAAGTTGATTTTTTATATTGTAAGATAAAAAAATATAACCAATTTTTTAAACCATATCTCATATTATAACATTTTGGCCCAAAAGTCCCCATCTCCTTTGGTACAGATATAGAATAGACCTTGGGAAAGGAATTAGACTTATATCGCGAAAAAAAGCTTTAAGGGGTTCAAATAGGGGATGAAAATTTGTACAGAAGTTCGTCATTGTCGAAGATAAAAACATGAAATATTGTATTTAAGTTATTTTATTCATAATAAAAAAAGGCTTGTTCTAGCGTTTTTAAAAAGTTCGTATGGAAGAACAAGCAGTCACGCTTTCATTTCGTTTATAAGCTACCTTCTGTTATAAAAAAGGGGCATTAAGGGGTTGAAATAGGGGATGAAGATTTGTATAGGACTTCGTTATCTAAGACAAATCCACGAAACTTTGTATTTAGGCAATTGATAAGAATTAAATAAATATTTGTACTAGCGTTTTTGAAATTTCGACCTACATGGGGATGAAATAGGAGATGAAAGTTCGTATAGAAGTCCAAAAAAATCTATCTAAACCCTATTTGTCTATAATCTATTACTACTAATGACTTAACTGACCCATTGGCGCAGTTTGCAGTGACCCTGTTTTCTGCTCCAAGGGTTGTGGGTTCGATTCCCGCCCCGAGTATGGGTGTAATATATGTTTATTTATATATGTATTATTTATATGTATATTTATTTAAAAAAATGTATATCAGTTGGCTGTTACCTAAAACACAGGCATTAAGTTGCCTACCTTAGGAACAGACGACCTTGTGTGTGTGTTAAACACATTAAAAAAAAAATTAAAATAATTATCAATAATTTCGTTGATCGTCCTTTAATGTCCTTGGTTTTGAAGTACATAATTAAAATATTATTTTCTACTTTTTAGTTCAAGTTTGTTCATATAGGTATAATCTTGAAGTCGGTTTTTCTTTTTTTTCTAAAAATTAATTTTATAAAATAATTTATTTTTTCTAGGTGAATACTTTTTCTAGGTGATTAAAAAAAACGATAAAAGGGGGAGGATACAATGCGACACAATACGACTTTATGCGACGTGTACTTCGATCAATATGTAATTATTGATCGAAGGACTTGAATTAACCTTTTTATGTAAAAAAAAAAAAATTGTTACGTTTGGGTCGTGTGCATCTAGCGATGTCGTGTTGTGTCGTGTCGTGTCGTGTCTAACACTCGATAGAAGTTGATAAAACCTTGCATCGTATCAACTCACCGTGACACATAAACCATGTATCGTGCCATGATAAAAATCTTAGCATGTAGTCAAATTTTAGGGCATTCAAATACGCAATTTAAAAAAAAAACTTAGTTTTTTATTATCGCGAGAAGTAGAATTTATAACTAAGTCAGTAATTTATTCACGTAATTTTTAAGAAGCGTCTAAATATAAACTTTTATATATATAATGTTTATGTACACATATATACATATATAAATGAATAAAAGTTTATTAATCGTGAACTGAATTTTAATAGAGACTTCAATGTGTATACAATATCATGTTTTGTTCAAAAAACAAGCAAATACTACATTTACTACTTTATTATTATTATTTTAAACTATATGACACAAACGTTGAAAATGTATGTCGAATCCATGTCTAGACGATGTCATGCATTATGAGTCACAATACATTTGTAACACCTAGACTTTGGTAAAACCTGAACCTTGAAAGTTCTAGCAAAACGTAAATATTTTTGGAAAAACTAGAGGCGTAAAATTATTATAAATAATTAGTAGTATTAATGGACCATATTACTAATACAAAGCTATCCGTTAATATTCGTCTAACACAGGAATATATCTTTAGACCTATAACCGGTAAACTATTGAAATTTTGACAAAATATTTTACTATAGCCACCATAACAAAAAATTATTACACAAACATTTGTAAAATATTAATTTTATCTTAACGCGTTATTTCGATGTTTTTATGACAAATAAAAATGTACAATAGAATGATATAGTACCCTTTATGTAAAATTTTGACTAGCATTTGGCTGTTTTTTTTTTTTTTTTTTTTAATGCACATTAAAGAAAAAACGCAAATTTAATGAAGAAAGTGCCTCACAATCAGTAGCCCCAGTAAGACGAATTCCTGTGCCGGGAGTCCGGAAACATACTTGTACAATAAAAACACAAACGCCGAGACAAAAATTATATTATGTAATTTTTATGGCCTATACAAACACTTGTGATGGCCGGTGATCGAACCCATGACCGCTAGCGCAACAGCAAGTTACTGTGATCATTGCGCATTGCTGAAGCTTGTTTTGTTCGAACAGTAATCGCAGGATTAAGTCTAATTAAAAATATATATTATTTTATGTTAGTTTTTATTTTAATTTATAAAACATTAAGCTAGAACCCATAGAAGCTAAGCGGTAACCTTTAACGTGGGTGTAACCTCGCGATCTGATAAAGTCATACTTAATTCATTTTAATTTTTAAGACCGTACACTACATATAAAAATTAAGAAATTTGCTAAAAAAGACACTAAAACAGTAAGATTTCCATGTTTGCAATACAAGGAAGCAAACGACTGACTCCGACCCAGTTTTTACTATTTACCTAATCATGCCTTACTTGATCACATTGTGATGTAATGGTGATGAAAACGGGTGAATCACGAATGAATTACTTTGTTGCTTTTACTATCTCAAAGCTCTTAGATATTATACGAATAAATAGTTTCACAAATGAAAATTGAAAATCAACTGAAATTTGACTGGCCTGGTGGCATAGTGGTAGTGATCCTGCATTCCGCTTTATGGTTGTGGGTTCGATTACCGCCTCGAATTTTTATAGATATATTTAAAAAATTATGTATATTAATCGCTGTTACCTAAAACACAGGTAGATGCCTGTAATAGGAACAGTCGACTGACTGTGCGTGTGTGTTAAAACACACATATATACTATACATATGAATATCCAGTGTGTGTGTGTGGAACTATGTATAAATAAAAAATCATATAAAAGTAAATTTTTGATGATCCCTAAGAATATATGTATATATATAAGAAATATTATACTTAATAAAAAAAATTCTTTGTATAATAGTAGGAGATTTATAATCTGTAGTGGATAGTAATTTTATTTATATAAAAATGTATTGTGACCACATCAAAGATTTTAATTAAAATGTGAGACTTCAAATGTTTGTTACATAAGGCAATATATATGTCGTGGCCATATCGTAGAATTGGCCAAATCCTGAAATGCTCGAGAATTTAATGAACTGGTCGCATTTCATGTAATGTTTCACTGACCATTGGACATCATAATGTGTCTTAGCAATATCAATGATCAGGGCCGGTCTAAGCAAAAATTGCAAGTGTGCAAGACTCACATCTTATGCCCCTATGTTTTATTATCCATAATTGTCCTGTATCGGAAGTGTACACAAAAACAAGAGCCGCCAGGCTATACATATTCCTAAAAAAAGGGTCGTCCGAGATCCACCATCGATGTTTACCCTTGTAGCCTATCTGAATTCCTAAAAAAAATGTCGTCCGAGATCCACCATCGATGTTTACCCTTGTAGCCTATCTGAATTCCTAAAAAAAAGGTCGTCCGAGATCCATCACCAATGTTTACCTTTGTAGCCTAACCGTCATCCGAATACCTAAAAAATATGCCCTTCCAAAAAGCTCGAGTGTGCGGCTGCATACTTGGTACACACCCCTTATGCCGGCCCTGTCAATGATAAAAAAACATAACATATTCTTGAGCATTTCATGATGTGGCCAATTCTACGATATGGCCACGACATATACATAAGCATTAAAGCAACTGCCATCATTTAAGCTGTAATATTGAAAAGAAGGCACAGGTGATTATAAAAACTATTTGAAAAACGAAATCATTAAAAAAATTTAACGGATATGTAGGAACACACGTTTCCAGCTACATGTAACGTGCTACGCATACTTGGGAAGGCATTATTTGTACCTTCAACTCTACAACTTATAGAATGGATTAGAACGATTAATACTTGTGGAGTCGCCTTATCTATACACATAATAAAATTGTATATAGTTGTATATATTTCATCTATATATTGAGTATATAGTAATGGTACACCTACCTTTTCTATACATATTCCGTGTAGTCCGGGTTGTCTGGAAGAAATCGCTACTTAGCGATAAGACCGCCTTTGTACATTTATCTAATTACTAAGAATATTTAAGTTGTGTGTATAAAAATGGTGTACAATAAAGCATAAATAAATAAATAAATAAATAAAATTGTAACCGACTGATGTCGATACATGAGAGATATTTAGGCAAAACTACTGCATTAGTTTTGATGTAATTATTGCTGTTATATTCCTGGAATTTGAATTTATAATCTAGTATAGGTTTTTTCTTAATACATACTCCTTCTAGAAGTGAAGTTTTTACGCTTTAAACTATTATAGTTAAATCGTAACAAAATCGTTTTGTAAACACATTTTTTTTATATCGAGTACCGTTGTTAACTACAGAAACCAAATCTACAATCAAAAAGAAAATATTTGTTTCTCTGTCTTTCCCTTTAAACATCGTGGCTTAACACATATAAACAAAGCAGTAACTATAATAGTCAACACGGATGGAAAACCTCTAGGGTTGACTTGTATGTATATGTATATACTTGCCTTCGTAATCGCAAGTGTGCAAATATATATACACATATAGTATCCGTACACATAATCAGTAACCTTAGTCAGGACACAGGTGTTTCATTTCGGTCTTCAATCCTACACGTATTCTAAGCAGTTACCTACAATGTTATTATGATTACAGTATTTTATTATTTCAAAAGTTTATTATAACAACCGTTTTGTTGATATTTATCCGTCCTGAAATAAAATGATCTTTAAATATTTTAATTTCTCGACAATTTACTTTGATGTGGATTTAAACTAATTTGAAATATATACTTGAATAGCCTAAATGTTAACGTAACGTGAATAATTTAAGTAAATAATATTTTGCAACCTTTCTATTACCCCTGTATCACCTATTTTAAATAGGATATTCTAGAGTATTTTTGTAGCTAATTAATCTGTAAGTATGTTTACGACTTTTTTACGATTTATATATATTTGAGTGGCCCGTGGCGCAGTTGGCAGTGGCCCTGTTTTCTGCTCCGGGGTTGTGGGTTCGATTCCCGCCCCGACTCTGGGTGTATTATGTATTTATTTATATGTATATTTATTTTAAAAAATGTATATCAGTCGGCTGTTACCTAAAACACAGGCATTAAGTTGCCTACATTAGGAACAGACGATCGTGTGTGTATGTTAAACATATTTATTTATTTATTTATCTGAGTAACAACAGAAATTTGTAAAAAGCTTGCAAAAATGAGCGCCGTTACATAAATATACGTACGAATATATTTAATATTCTATATATAATGGGCTTACTGAAAATCAGCGTCGAGCTAAGTTTTTTTTTTTTTTTAATCTATATTTTAAGAGCTTTGTCAGCTAGTTCTGACTATGTCGCTACGTAATTTGATAGATACATTTGAGTTAAGTAAATTAGCTTTGGTATTATGTTAAATAATACCAAATTTCTTTCACTCTAACACATGTGTACATAGTATAGACAGAGTTATGTACTCACGTTTAAATTTAAGCTATTTATTGTTGTGTTGTTTTGTAAGGAAACAATGGATTGTTTCCTTTTTCCCTTTTGTACCTACCTATCTTTTTTTTAAATATATGTTAGATGTTAAGGAATAAATAATTCTTATTTTTATTCTTCTGTTCTACTAACTGACAGACTACAGATTAAATTATCCAAGGGGTTTGGAACTATATGTATAAATTTTACAATATAGTCAAAGGGAATGAAAAATCATATAGAAGTAAAATTTTGATGGTCGCAAAGAAAGTAGTAATCAATAAAAAATCTGGGTATTACTTTCGACAGCACACTTCAAGACTTGACTCAACTTGTTGAGGTGTAGTCCGTACTTTGAGAAAAGGGAAAAACTTCTTACAAAGCAGAATAAAGGTATCACTTACTCACACTCTACCTTTTCTTCTTCTTCATTATTCAGACATCCATTATCTTGACTTATCAGAACCCTCGCCAGTATATTTAAACGCCTACAAAACTTATATATATTCATATTTTGCCTGGAAAAATACGATCTTATGACTACCGAGCGCGGATTAATTCATATGCTTATAAACTTAGTTTAACACTAAAACTATAATAGATACACTATTTATTTTATTATATAAGTACTTGTTTATTTATTTTCTTTTCAATACATATTTTATATAAATATAAACGATCGTGGATAAAGGAAACGTTATTGCGGATATTAATACCGATAAGTAGATTTTTAACGTTAGTTACAATTTTTGGTGAATTGACCCTTAGCTTATTACATTTCTTTTAGGTTTATAGTATAATATTTTTAGAAAAAACCATGCCAAGTGTTTAAAAAAAATTAAATTTCGTCCTAATTTTAAATATTTGATACAGATCTTGTCCAACAGTATAATTTTATCTAACCCAACCCGTGTTAAATACGAAGCGGTGTCATTCGCAGTAATTTATTAATTAAATTTAAGAAACAAATCTGAAATTCACACAAAGTACCCGATTTAAAATGAGGTGATATTTATTTTTCATAATTCACGTTTTAATTTTAATTAATTCATATGTAGCTGTATATTTATGTACATGTGTATACATACTTTTCTCTTTTGCTACCTTGCTCTCTTTCTCTCTCTCGCCATATATCGCTTAAACTGTATCTAACCCTGTGGGAAATATACGAATAACAAAAAATTAAACGTTGATTTTCCAAACTTGATTAAACTTTTAATGAAAACAACGCATTTAGTTATTTTTACCCAAAAATTGTCGAAAAACTTTTGAATCTTTACTCAGAATATTACGAATATAATATATAAACTATTCAAATTTTTAAGTTTCCTTTGCCAATTATTTACACATAGATATGAATATTGATATCAGACGCCTACAAATTACAATGACCTCTAAGAATTCAAATTACGTCAATTACTATAAAGTCTTGCCTGTTCCATCAGGAGCACCCAAAAAAAGATATCACCTACACCTACGTCAATACTGGAAAATAAATTATACCTATATAATTATAATAGACGGATTGAGTTGTCAAACATGTGTCAAACTAAAATGAAATTTAAAAAAAAAAAAGCACTAAGGAGTATTTATATCAAAATAACTTTCTACCCCCTTTTAACCCAGTTAGGGAATGAATTTCGATAAAATACGAAACACGTCTTCAATCAATTGTATTAAAGAATATTTATGCAAAATTTTAAGTAGATTGGACCAAGGAATCACGTTGTCCCATACAATTTTTGCCTCCCTTTTTCATCCCCCTTAGAGGTAGAATTTCGTAAAATCCGTTCTTAGCTGACCTCTACTTGGCAAAAGGAATATTCCTACCAAATTTCAAGTTTTTAGGTTTCATAGTTCCAGAGATATCGTGATTTTGACTATATCTATAGAAAGTCTCCTATATATATGTATGTAATGTAATATATATATGTATGTAATGTAATATATATATATATATATATAGATAGATAGATAGATAGATAGATAGATTAAAAACCAAACTTTTGCTTAGCTATTTTATTCATAAATATATAGATATATAATAGGAGTTATTAAACAAGTTATATAACGGCTTATATACATATAATGATCCTATTATTATGATCCTCTCGGTTTCGCTCGGATTGAATTACTTATAAATAAAATAACAATTGCGATTCACGAAGAAATATATTATCTAAAAATGATAATTTTTGTTATTATAAGTCTGAGAACTAAAAGCCTCATAACCAAAGCCTCATATTTTATTGATACTACATAAAAAAATTAGTGTTGATATAAAATAATTATTTACACAAACATTACAATTACGAATATAAAATTTTTCCATATTTCCATATTTTATAAAAATCTCTAAAGATTTTTAACTTTTTTTCTTAAAGATATCGCCGTGAATCTGTTTGATTACATTAAGTGAAAAAATCTTAGTTGTTTATTTAAACGGGGCGTAACAAATGTATTCTAAATTATGTTTATTTATACAATGAGTAATTTTATTGTTTCTGAATCTCATTGAAAATTAATTTTACTTTAGTTCACTTAAAGTTAAATATTCAGTTATTCACTCATCCTAATAATAATTAAATATATCATTATTAGAATATTATATACCTATTTACCCATAATTTACAAACATGGAATCATATCACATTTAAATTGAAAAAAATAGAGAGTCGATTTTTCATTAAAAAATTTTAATAATTTTACTATATTTCTTAACTTATTATAAGGATTTTTAAAAGAAAAAAATATTTATTAATTTCACTGATTTATAAATATGTAGCTCATAATTTTGTTACCAGTATTAAAACACAGCTAGCGTCAGTCAAAGCATATTAAAAAACTTCAAAGCTCAACTAAATTGGTATTAAATAAATAAATCAGATCCCAGAACCAAACATCAATAAGACACAATGGTACTTTATATTCATTCGAAGTTAAGACTTTCGGCTATTCCTCTGGGAACGAAACGAAATGGGTTATCAAAGTTTATACAACAACTCTATTAACTGCTGATCAAAACTGAAACTTGTTTAAAGCAATTCCGCCATTTACAATTCAAAACTTAAAATAATTATTTACAAACAGTTTTGCTATAAATCATGTCCGCGTGGAATGGTGCCAAGAATACTAGCAGCATTTCCCCGTTGAATCGCAATTCCGATTCTTTGGGCAAAAAATGCACCAGTGGAGGCTATGAGACCTGGGGTTAATTCCGCTTGAATAAACTATACAAGTATAAGAGGTATCTTAACTTGTAAGTACCAAAGTTAGAAAACGGATGCTAGCGTGAATGGCTCCTTTAAATTATTACAATGCAACTCTTAATGCATTGACGCATTACGATTAAGATGGTAAGATATGAATTTGTGCAACAGCAACCAGTCTCTTCGTATTCTTTTGTATTATGAAACGCTTTATTCTCTTTACAATTAAATTTTCTATATATAACATGACTACATCTACGGCTCGGTTTCACTCGACTATATTTTTACTGTTACTGCTAACTCGTAGCGTGACGTCATAATCTATAACTTTTATAAACAGGTTTTCGAACACATAAAGAAATTTTAATATCAGACCTATATACTCTGTCTATATAATCTATATAAGCTCGCTCAAGCAAATAAACTCTCCGTTTCATTAATAATATGTAATTATGATTATGATAATCAACAGAATACTGACTTTAATCGATAGTAGTAATTTCATAGGATTCTGATTTGGGTTCCAAGCTAAAAGATTTACCTACTGTAAGAAAATTTATTAAGGAAATCTGCTTATGTAAAATAAATTTTCGAGTCATGTATAAATGTAAGTTTATTCACGTGAACCTAATAGACTAAAGAAAACTACCAGGAAGATACAAATTGAACAAACGGCAAAAATCACAACAAGTCGCAAGTCATTCAAGTCGAGAGTCAAATTAGGTAATTAATTAGGTAATTATAACAATAATGGCTTGTTAACGAACAATAAGATGTTTTGCGGTTAATTTAATACGACTGTAATGTTGTTAATGTTTCAAAGAAGCCCGATCTCACTTCAAAAGGGGAAGAAAACGTATCCAAGCAACGGAGCTGTATTGATTAAAAGTTTGTCATAATATAAGTCCAACCGACCGCGTAATGAGGAAAAACTGTTATGAATTTTCCCTTTCAAAGGTATTTTTTAACTTGGTTATGGCAATTATGAACGACGATTTCAGAAACTTTAAAAAAAGTTATTATTAAAAAATGTACCCACAGAGAACGAAATAAGATTAGATTTATTAAAAAGCGAAAACAATCTTGTAATATAGTGTGGAACATGCATCATTTCTTACACATTTTCTTAATATAAAATTTATGTAATTATTTTCGGAAGAGCGAATTTGTACTTTCCTAAGAATATTAAGATTATTATAGGGGAAAAAACATTTATCTTACGAATAGGCGTCCTAAGTACTTTTTTTTAATCGCTGGGAAATTCAAAACCCAGCGGTGCCCATATCGTCGTAATGGGGCGCCACAGGTTCACTCGCATCGTTACGCCCCGACGCGACGGTTAGCCCAATGAGGCGTCCTAAGTCCTACGTTAAGTTTAATGAGCAGTACGTATAGATGACTTAGCAGATCAGTTGATAATAATAAAGGCCTCACACTGAACGGCCCCAAGTAGAGTAAAAATCCTGTGTCGGGGCCCCGGAAACATAGACAGCACACAAGTACAAACGCTAAGAATATAACACACATCTATATGGCTTATACAAATATTTGTCATGTGCGGGGATCGAACCGCGACTAGCGCATCCGCCAGTTACTGTGCGCCAACGCATCGTCAAATTATAGAGTCCATAAATTACTAATTTAGCGTTTTCAAACGCTTTATTATTTTAATAATGCATACTTAATTATTTTAACATATAAGTTGTTACTGTGATGTTGTTAAATTAATAACGTTCGAAGAGATGACGTCAAAACGGAATTAATTAAGATATAAAAAAAATACAATACTATTTAATTCATCTAATTGTATAATACTCAGTTAAATAGAAAGAGATGTCTTAAAGCCACTTAAATTTAGTAACCATCTAGAACATGCCTTATGTTATTATTTAAACATTTAACATCCCTTGAATTATGACAAACAAAGCGATTAACACGAAATGAGTGTGAATCAATGTAAAATGAAATCTGTGTATTAACTAATAGAATCGGAATTAAAATACAGAGTTAGGATTCAATAGTGATTAAAAGTACTGTGAGAGAAACCAATGAACTTAATTATGAAAACTATGATTACTTATAATTAGAAGAGGGCAACAAGTAACTGAGCGAAGCATTATGCTGGTAATTTGCAGCCATATTTATTAGGTATAGATTATAGAAAAAAAAAAGAAAATATTTATTATTTTCTTCTTAATGCTACAATATAATATGTTAGTATAAATCTAAAAAAAAAAATAAGTAGTAATAAAATAGATTATTTATCTACAATATAAAAAAGAAAAATATTAGTAAGACACAAACTTCACCAGGAAAAAAAAGTGGACACACTCAACCTACGCTATGATTTTGTACCACGACTGCTGATTTTCAGTGTATACTAAGATAGATAGTGCTTATGCGAGTAGATTTTGGTATGGAGCCACATATAGGTAAACGATGAATAATACTGTGCTGTGTTATAAAATATTAAATTTTCCCACTTGTTGAAGAACAACACACCATACGAATACGAATTTTGGAGTTTAATCTTGTATGTTCAACTGTGGTTTAAGAGTTAAGGAGTTTCCATATACCCAATATATCATTTTCTTCCGCTCAGTTTTATCGAATCCACTTTTAACCCACGTTGAGTTTTGATACTTATAAAAAAAGTTGATATTTTGAATTACTCAATAGTTATAAAACAAACTAATTTGTGCTAACGCTAGCATTTCGCATTGTCTTTTAATTTTAATAAAACATTACATTTTATTATTTTATCAATAAATTGAAAGTTATTTCTGAGACCTATGGTTACATATACCTAACATATTATGTTACATAACAAGATAACGTTCTCTCATGACGTCACATCAACTTTCTGCAGTACATGGACCTATGGACCTTCGCCCACTCTCGTACTCTGTACTAAGTACGTATGTAAACATAACATTTACAGAGAAAGTACTCATAAAAATAAAGATGACAATTTTATTACAGTGATCGCCTGTAGCCATTTGTTAGCAATGTAACTTAGGATCGTAAGATTAAATTTGGGCTATTACTACTAGAAAAGAACTTAATGGTCTAGCTAGCTAGTAGGTTTTTCTTTTTCATAGTTTCAACATACACACACGGTCTGTTCCTATGGCAGGCAACGTAGATCCTGTAAAGATAAGTAACAAACGACTGATAATCATATATATATATATATATATATATATATATATATATATATATATATAATATATATAAATAATATATAAATAATATATATAAATATTACACTTAGGAGTGGGGATCGAAGTCACAATCCCGCTACTGCCAGTCACTAGTTATTACAAATTGCGCCAACTTGCCAGTTAAGTCGGTCAAATCTAGTGAAATGGTTTGCATTTGTCTCCTAACCTGACTGATACTTCTTTGAATGGTTGTGATTTTGTGTATCTGCTTCGATTATATGAGTCAATGTTTTGTAGACATAATATAACAACGAAACACACAAACAAACAATTCATGTACGTCTTACTAATACTGACGATTTTAAGTTTATTAAGACATACTGTCAAAATCTTTGATGTAATTTATCTTGCATTTGTATTGAATTAAAAATAAATAACCTACTTTCAATATCATAACGTAATAACCCAAAGAATCCAATTGATTTTTACTTTTACTTAATTTTATTGCTAACGGAAGTTCACAAATATTTTAAAACTCTTTTGAAATATATTTTAATGTAAGGGATTACATATACGAAGCTTGTTATTATTATATTAAAGACACACCTTACGGTGATGCCTGCGTTGCTGTTTACTATTGCTTCCCCGTTGCATCGTAACTTTGTAAATATAAATATAAAAGTGATGTATATTAAATTATATTTATCGGGAAAGATTATTATCGATATCATAGACAACACCAGTAGACAACACTACAACACACCAACGAACTATCAATATTATTTATAGAGGCGGAATGGGAACCATAAATATCGACAAATATGATGATTAGTTGAGTGACACTATCTTTTTTTTAATGAGTGCCAAGACTTCAGTTATTAACCTGTCAATACAAATAAACAATTTTTTAATCTAGTCATTTTAGGCATTTTAAACCCCAGTCTGCGGAAAAATTCCTAGTGAGCTGAATTTTTGTAGGTATACACCTTTATTAGGGCGTTGTAATGAAGATGTGAAAAATCGACATTGATATCGTGCTGGCTAAAAAAGTTGAAAAGGTCAAAAGGTCACGAAAATCAGTTTTTTGGAAATATCTTGCGACCTATTGCTCGGAGGTCAATTGAGGTTCACTTCTTTCACATCTTCATTACAACGACGTAATGAAGGTGTAGGTATACAAAAAATCAGCTCACTAGGAATTTTTTCGCAGGTAAAACCTAAAATGACTGGGTTATCTGGAAATTTACTACATTTCTGTTGTACGACCGTTGCGGTTTTATTATATTCACGTTACCATTAATTGCTGCGCTAATATTACTTACTAGCGGCCCGCCCCGGCTTCGCACGGGTATTTAAATAAAATTTTAAAAATTATAAATTTATATTTTTTATCACCTACATGCGCCATCTATCGTATAATGCTAATAATATAGTTTTTATATTTAGTGACATTTAACATAATATTACGTATATTAATTGAAAATGATGTTTATCTAAAACATTAAAACGATTTCTATTCCTATCCGACATATTTAGTAAACTTTTAAGTTTAACAAAATAATAACTCAAAAATAAGTTTTGTGAGTTTTTAAGATTCCTTAGACCAGATGGCGTTGGCGGCGTAGGTACCTATTTCTATTTTCTTAAATATTTATTTTTAAATTTAATTACAATGAAACAAAAACAAAACATTGGTTTTGTACTTTTTACGTGATACGTGCACGAACAAAAAACGATAAGAGATGGCGCTGATTCAAAAAAAAAACGCGCTATTAAAATTTATTCTTGATGATATATAGTTTATTAATAAAACGGAGGTTTTAACAGATTTATTATTTGTATAGATAACATGATCTCTCGACCTCCCTTAGTAAACATTTTATTCATATGAAAAAATAACATGAATACAAAAAAAAAATCATCTTCGTTATATAATGTATTAGTAAAGACAACTCTATATAAAATTTTATGCTTTTATACAAAACGTACCTATTATATGCAACTGACTGTATATCAAATCGGTTGTTTGATAATTTCGCAAACTGGATGATTTCATCCATTGGAATTTTATTATGAGCGTAAAACTAAAGTAATAAAATGATATTGGAAGACTATTTTATTGAGTGACTGTCTAGACCGATTCTTTTATATATACATGCATAAGATATATCGGAATTTATTAATAACGTTGGTATACTCGTAGTTTTATAGAATGAAAATGTTAAAAGTGTTTGTAAAAAATAAAATGTAGACTAGTAGTAGAGTAGAGAGAAATGTACAGAATATCACAAAGATTATAAAGTTTGTTCGTAATGTGTAATACAAATATAATTTTTTAAAGTGGGTTTTGATATTTTCAACGACTTCTTTGTATCGTTATATCGAAGCGGTTGCTTTTGACTAAACTGATATAAAGAGTCTGATTAATAAAGTGAATTTTGATATTTTTTTACAATATAGTAAAAAAAATATTGACTACAATATATATATATATATATATATATATATATATAGATGAAATTTTAATTTTTTTTCATTAGCATTGATATATGGACTTTTTAATTTTCAGGGGAGACGTAAAATAATCGTTCCTGGTTTACATCCTCTTATAACGATCGTTATTAATAATAGCCTACTATTAAATGTACTTAATTTATAATATACTATAATATATTTATTTATTTATTACAACTTTATTTAATTATTACATTAAAGAATTGTACAAAAGTCGGGCTTAATGCTAAAAGCATTCTCTACCAGCCAACCTTAGGACGTACAAGAGCGGACGTTTTTAGGTATATTAGTAGTAGTATTCGTAAAATTTACCTTAAGAAAAAAGAAAAAAAGAAAAAAAGGGAAAAATAAGATAACGTTAATGGCAATCGTTACATTATATACACGAGCAAATAATTCAATCACGTCGGGGTCACCAGTTTGGCGCAGAGAGAGGCTGCCATTGAAAAGGAAGGACCCTTCGACCAGACGGATATGTCTGGTGGGCCACGCGCCACTTAACGTTTGTTGTCGGGTTCTTGTATATATATTCAATCGCTTTGAAAACCTTGATAGCGCGATGCAGGATACGTCAGTGCGTATGTGGCGAGATAGTTGTCGCTACATGCATACTATATAAAGACATACATACATAAACAGATACAAACATACATACATAAAGATTTCAAACATACATACATATACATATACATATACATTATATAGAGATAGGTAGGGAAATGATCTGCTAATCTGATTGAATTGAGATCTAACCCAGCCAGCTTTGTATGATATTTTAGCGCATGACAATTAACTAAGAAAAATTTTGTTTCTTAATGACCACAATATCGAATGATACAATTATACACCAAATGAACTAAATCTCCATTTGGAGATGGAGCGAAAACGATAATTTTATCGTTTTCGCTTGCATGTGATATAAAAAATTTTCGTTTAATCGTGCACTTTCGTTCTAGACCTCAAAAGTCCTTTGAGTAAATTTCACTGTTCCCTATTAAACTTTAGCTGTGTATCAAAAAAATAATTTCATATACCAAACCGAAGCTGGTTCAATTATATATTATTCAAATGTAAAATAATATTCAAAAACCCATTGAAAACTTCATAATCAGTAAATCATTTCTGTTTCTAGAACACTGTATCTAATATTGTTCTTTATTTTCAAACAAACATATACACGCGCATGTGTTCTTATTCGCTTTATTATTGAGTACATATTACTAAATAATACATATTTATATTTCTTATATAACTATAAGATAACCAACATGGTTTCGCCCTAGTTAATTTCGGTACTTTTCTGATTTGTTGACGTAAATTAATTATGTTTTGTGCCTATGAGTTTTGCTGCGGTTTCACCCACGGTAGATGTGTGAACAAAACGGATTCGTTAACGTTTTATTATATACCATAGGGATGTCGGATCACTCTATATCTTCTACCGCATCTATCACGGGAAGTGTTCTAAGGAATTGTTCGGATTAATACCTGCAGCAGAATTCCACCACCGGACATCGCGTCAAAATTCCAAATTTCACCAACATCACCTCGATGTCCGGAAATCTACAACAACCCAAATTTTACGGAATTTCCTGTCTCGCATAACCAGTATATGGAACCAGCTGCCATCTACGGTATTTTCGAACCGGTACGACTTATCGATTTTCAAGAAAAGACCATACACCCATTTGAAAGGCCGGCAACGCATCTGCTAATCCTCTAATTTAGCGGGTGTCTATGAATGTCGCGTACACTTACCACCAGGTGAACCGACTGTCCGTTTACACCCTCTTACACAAAAAAAATACCGTCGTATTTAATAATTATTGCTTAAACGGTAATACATAACTTCACTCTTAGACGGTATAACAAGATAAGACGCACGCCACGTTTTAGGGTAGACCTCCATGATAACAAGTGTGAAAATCACACCCATTTTTTGCGCAGCAGATTTTCCGGAACATATATACAGACAAACGAACATGACTAATAGTTTTCGGTTCTACTGCTCTTATAAAGATCCCCATAATTCGTTTTCCTTAAATATTCTTTATATAAAGACATCTGCCGATTACTATTTTATTATATGTATAAATATATAGACCGATTACTTTTATAAGCAAATTTTATATCTCTCTTTCTCTCAAAATTGTACATGTAAATTCTAATATAAGTACGTTTAAATGAACAAACAGTGGTTTGCAATATTAACACATTTAGATAATAACTACAATTAGGTATGTTAACATGTAACTTGTTTTGTAATGACTGTAGACTTAAATGATAGCTATGTTACTCTTATGTATTCGAATAGCGAGTGTATATATGTTAGTGCGATTTAACGTAATTTTCAAAGCAATAAACATTGTTACGAGCAATGAAAAAGCCATTTCATGCAAAACAGACGTTCATTAGCTACATGGTTAAGTATGATTTGTGTTTTACCTGACGTTGATAACCAAATATTCATAATCTATGTACACATTTTTAAATTAAAATTAAGTGTTAAATCGTGTTACAAATTTTCGTAATTATTTAATGAAAGAATTAGTGAATTTGAATTCTTTAAATTTTGGTTAAATATGATTTGTGTTTTACCTGACGTTGGTAAAAAAATATTCATAATCTATGTACACTTTTTTAAATTAAAATTAAGTGTAAAATTGTGTTACAAATTTTGGTAATTAAAAAACTATTAGTGAATTTGAATTCTCTTGAATTAAAATTTTTATTATTTTCTATAAACAATTTCTCACGGTAATTTTTTTAAAACGAAGCGAAACAACAATGAATTATTTATTAATAGTGAACTTTTGTTACACATAACTTAAATTATAATTTCAAATTTTGACTTACTTAAGTTGAGAGGATTAATTAATTTACTTTATATGATTATTAATTTTTAACAATGCAATACATAATTTTATTTAAATTATGAATTGCGTTGTTAAAAATGCATATATGCAAATATAAATAATAAAATTGTGTGTAGTATCATAATTTTGTATGATATCGCAAATTTGGAAATAAGATGGTTAATATTTATGGATCGTTAACTGGTGGGTAGAATTAATTTTATTTCACAAAAAAAAACCTAATGATAAGTATTTTGTTTGCTGTTAACAATGAAGAAATTATAAATATAGTCGCGAAACGAGCACGATGTGCAACTATATGTAAAAAGAGAGAAGAGAGAAACAAGAGAACATTGAAACGTCAGGCATGTGACACTTCTGTAGGACTATTATAAAAGCCTATAAATATCTTACAATTAGACAATGGCCTTTTCTTTTCCTAAGAAGAGGAATTTGAACTAAATCTACAACACTGCTCACTGCGTATTGATGGAAATAATATCTAATAATTGACGCAGGTCGCATATAACATAAGAAATTTTCATTAGATAAATGAAGATAGCAGACATTACAATGACTCTAATCAAAGCAGAATTTGAAGCCGAGTACTTTTAATTACGACGATCGTTCCGGTGTAGTAGTGGAGCAACGTGGTGGATTGAGCTCCAACCCTTCTTCTATATGGAGAAGAGGCCTTCGTTCAGTAGGGGGTGATTTACAGGCTGATACACATACAGTACAGTACTTTCAATTAAGATTCACGTAGATAGAGCATCAACTAAACCGTCTCGACTCTACACATTGCATCTATCTACATAATACAAAGAGTTAAAGTTTATGACATTTAATCTAAAATTAATTATTATATCTCGAAAATATTTTTTATCAGAAGTTCTGCTTATGGCGGAAGATAATAGGTATAATACATCATGGTATGACTAAAAATAATATGAAATATAATAAAAACTCAATAGTAACCAAATGTTTATCAATCAAGAACACAACACAAGCTTTAGAAATCAACTCGATTCTCAATTCCTTATTTACATTTTAAACGAAAGATAATTTTGAAATTACGTTAAAAGCCTCAATAAAACGGTAAATTAAGTAAACAGCAGAGATTTGCATTCTCAGAAATGCATTGAAAATTCTCGGTACTGAGATATCCCAGCATAACATTAATATTTGAATACCGTGACTAAAATTTTCTTTGTGTTTGAATATTGTTTGTATTTATTTTTCGTCAATTTTGCTTTCAAATTTAACTTTAAGCAAACTTAATTTTTTTTATAAAATAAAAAAAAAATTTTTTGGTTATAATGTATTTATTAAAAGTTTGCATTGTGGGGTCATAATGTTTAATAGGATATACAATAAACATTAAGCCAGGTATCTAACGAATCTCTTTTTTTATTCTTTGAGTGGTTTCAGATATTAACCTATACATACAATTTCAAACACTTAAATTTACCTCTCTAAATAATAATATTTTACGCCTGACGTGTTAAAGCTCTTGTGTTAAATTGCTAATAGTGCTAGAATCATTATGAAACGATATGAAAAGTGTTTATTGAATAACTTGACAGGTTAATGATTTCGCGTCAATATTAATGATTTCTGATAGAATAAAAGAAAACTGTGTCTTGGTTAATTTAGCGACAGCGTAACTCATATGACTTTTGGATAACAGAAATGATTACAAAACATTTTCAACGATTTTGTGTCTTAACTAATCTGCTGAGAGAAATATACAATTAAATTTTTTTGTGCTAGACATGTATGAATAATTAATATATCTAAATCTAATAAATAAAAAATAATAATCTTAAAAATATGACGCCTTTCTCATACAAACATACAATGCTATATGGCAATCACTATTTAACAAGACCATCACATTATAGAATGTAAATACTTTTTAGTATTAAAAGTAACTAATTTTGATTAATAGATTTTATATTCTCCTTCGTTTTTCCTTCCGTTTCAAAAGAATAATTTGAAATACATGCAACGATTACTCTCAATAAACTCAGAATATTCGCTCTCTTCTGTAATATGAGTATAGTTTGATCGAAAAAATTACGAAAAATGTGTTAAATCACTTAAATTATTTCGACCTTGACCCCGATGTTTGCCATTGTTTAGTTATGAAAGATGATGTGAACAGAACAGTCCAAAAGCATTATTAATCTTTCAGATCGATAACGACTTTTAGCTGTGGCAATTAAGAAAACAGCGTATTGTGTAGTCATTGCACAAAATTTCATTTGTACTAACATTATAAACATAAAGTGGCTATCTGTGGTTTCGTTTGTTTGAATTGACATCAGACGATCTTATTAGATATTTTCAAGACATTTTCAAGCATAAAATTTTTGAGAAAAAAATTCATTGAGTCATAATTATATCATATACCTAGTCATCATATAATTCATTGAGTAATATATATATACTCGTATATATATATATATATATATATATATATATATATATATATATATATATATATACTTTCTAATTCTTTCTAATTCCTAAACACATATATAATATAAATAGCTAATACACACATATAAAAGATCGATTATTGGACATCTAAGTGTTTAGGAATTAGAAACGATTGTTGGAAGATTTTACTGTAGAAACAACAGCATGGAAGACTGATCACGATTAATACATAGTTGTGACGTCAGTACAGTCAGTACGCAGACGTGCTTTACCTTACCACAGACTAAAAAAGTAAGCTTAGTTTTACTATTAAAGAAACTAGAAACATATATTTACACTTAGATACAATTTGCTAAAAGATACTTGTTTATAATTTTTATCTATTGATGTACCTTGAGTCCAATAAGGCAGGAAATATAAAAAAAAGGAAATATTGGGTATAGGAAGTATGGGACAATATTAAAATATATAGTTTTCTTTTTAAAAATGTACATCGAATACTTACCGCGCATAACGGATATTCATAAATCAAGGTTACGTAAAAAAGGACTTTTCAAAACGTAGAAAACGTGGGTGCAAGTTAAAAATAAATTATATTAAAATAGATGCCGATCTATTGATATAGATATTTTTCTCGTTTACTCAGGATATGTGCTATATTAAGTTTTACACATTTCTTACTTCTTTTTTTAGAATCGTACGTAATACCTGGAAACATCATATTTTTACTAGAAAATTAATATTTTAAAAAATGACAAATTATTTCGCTGATTTCCATGTTATTTAATAGGTATTGCAACCAAATCCTTGGCTTCATACGTTTCCTCACACAGGAATATAAAATAAGAATCTAAATGTAATTTATAAGTTAAAACAAAGAATCAGATAATACAAAAATTTCATTTATAATAATAACAAAATATTTCATTTATAAAATAAACAAAATGTAAAGTAACAGCTTTGAATAGAATTTAAAAAAAACTATCTCGAAAACATTTTAATCTTCTTACAAATTGTAAAGAAATTCGTGTTGCGAATATCGTGTGTGAGAAAGACGATCTCAAAGAGAGATTTGTTTTACAAATCTTTGAAATCTGGAGGTCAATTATTGAATACTATTGCTATTGCTATAAAATTCTTTCGCTTATTTCTATCGTTAACTTTCTACTTTTGTTGATGATTGGATATGATTTCTGCGTTACATATTCTTATGTTTCTTGAGGCTTTAGGCTATATAACAACACAGTAGGCTCATAAACACAAAGCAGTAAATGTCAAATATATGGTTACGAGAGTTTAGCTTTTAAATATACAATATTTACTCATAAATACTGACAACGAAATTTTTAGAGAACAAACAATTTGAACGTTGATGGCAGTCTTTGTGTTCTTTTTTTTTTTCAATTTGTGTTGATTTTGCGAAAGCGATTTTTTTGCTGTAACAGAAATTCGACAATTATCCGCTGGTTAAAGTTATCTTTTGTCAGTTTAGAAAGTATACATTCTACGTGAGATGCGAACGGCATCATGAAGAGATTCAGATGTGAGCGGGCACTTCCTTGATACACCGTCATCAACCGATCGGTCAAATGATTCAACAACACTTGTTAGACTGCACTTTCTTTATCTGTATTAAAAAAAATTAAAGTATTTCAATGTGTTGAACTTTCGCAAATCACCTATATAAGTATAAGTGAAAAGGTACCTACGATTATAATGTTTAGATTCGATAGATTTTGAGACCCGACTTGAAATATAATAAATTTTAAGAGATTTTTTTTTTTAATTTTAATAAGCTAATATCAGGGTCTAACGGTTCGATATTTAAAATTATTTGGTCTATAAATTTAATTTTTCGTGACAAGCTGAACGGCACAGTTTGTTATAAAGGTATCTGCTCCTGTTATGCCACAGTGACGACACTTAGATCGAAAAGTTACCGTTTACATTCAATATAAGGATTTAACATATATTGTTTTTTACTTATAAAAGGATTTTTTCAAAGGAGGGAGTGTATATATATGTATATATACTCCCTCCTACATTTTTATGAATACAGAAGATATAGTTGAAATTGGTAGATTATTATCTACGTTACCATGGGTATTGTCACAAGTGGTTGATTTTTAAAATGTTCCTTTGAAGTACAATTAATATAATTAGTATTTTTGAATTCTATGGAATGAGAACTATAATTACAAATCATTATTATCTATACAAAATTAGCTATTTTTTACTCCCTCCATTCAATTTCAATTTAAAAAATAGTATTCAATCGATAATAGACGTTAACAAAATTCATTTCTTGATTTCTCAAATCAACTGGACATTAAAATAAGGATAAGCACTAATATTTATTCAAATGTGTTTAAAATGCGGGATTAAATATTATTATTTACCCAATAAAAATTATATATTATTTTATGATAAAGAAAAAAAAGAAAAAACTGAGCAAGAACAACATTTAAAAACTTTATAAATATATAATTATGATATATGTGTTATAATTTAACTACTACATAATATGTCAAAACTATAACGAACGCAGCGACTATTCAAACGTAGCGTTATTTAATATAATAAAGTCTACGAGTAACATACAATGAATTCTGTTAGCAAAAGGTGCCGCTTATTTAATAGTATTTCTACACACATTCTCACAACATTTACATAATTTTAAAATGGAGATTGATAGATAAGAATCATTATTTATTGTTGAAATAACAGCTTTGAGATGAAAGACTTACAGTAATTATAGAACTTCTATTGCGTAAACAACTATTTTAAATTTTAAGGTAATGTTATATACCTATAAAGTAATATTTAGGTTAATCACTATATTAATATTGATTAATTAATGCGGTTTACTCCTTAAAAGGCAAGTTTGATGACTTCCATCCTTCCAAATAAGCCGGTTCCCGAAAAGGCTATAGTACCATAGACCACAAACATACGCTTCTGCAGATTATACAAAAGACCGAGGAGTATAATCGGCCATTGTGCTTGGCATTTGTGGACTATGAGAAAGCCTCCGATTCCACCACTTCGGTGCCACATTGACTATCAGTATATCAAAGTGTTAAAGTGCTTGTACAATAACGCTACTATGTCGGTTCGAGTACAGGAGCATAGCACGAGAGCGATTCCAATGCAGCGAGGTGTGAGACAGGAAAATGTCATTTCTCCGAAACTTTTCACCGCAGCATTGGAAGACTCTTTCAAGCTTCTTGAATGGAAAGGGTTCGGCATCAACATAAACAGTGAGTACATCACTCATCTTCGATTTGCCGACGACACCGTGCTTATAGCATTTCCCATTCCTTACCTTGGCCATCCCTGGAAGATCTCAGTATTATGGTCAATAACCTCGATAGAGTTTCCCGATGGGTGGGCCTTAAAATTAATATGGGAAAGACCAAAATCATGTCGAATATCCATGTCGTGCCCACCCTGATATCGGTTGGAGATTCTACTCTCGAAGTTGTTGCCAAGTACATCTACCTCGGACAAACTGTTTAACTTGGTAGATCCAACTTCGAGAGAGGGATCAATCGTCGAATTCAGTTAGGATAGGCAGTGTTCGGGAAGTTAAAAAACGTCTTTTAATATGTCATACCTTAGTGCCTTAAGTCGAAAGTCTTCGACCAATGTGTGTTACCAGTGATGACATACGGATCTAAGTACGTGCTCTCTGACTATAGGCTTTTTAAATAAGCTCCAAGTTGCACAGCGTGCAACGGAGAGGGTTTTGCTTGGTATTTCTCTGCGAGATCGAATCAGAAATGACGAGATCCGCAAACGAATGAAGGTTGCCGACATATCCCAACGGATTTGCAAGCTGAAGTGGCAGTGGGCAGGGTACATACCTCGAAGATCTGACGGCCGATGGAGCAGAAAGGTTCTCGAGTGGAGACGTGGAGCCGGTACGTGACCGGCAAGCGTAGCGTCGGACGGCCATCCACGAGATGGACGACGACTTGAGGAAAGTCACTGGAAGCTACAACACATATTCAATCTTCCTCTTATCAATATATGATCATTCCCGGTTTTCGCCCTATGGATCACGAAGAAATCGTTGAACTTTTGTCGTCTGATGGTCATGATGAAGTCTATTTCATTCATAGTAGAAACATCAGGATGTATCCAGGTTCATTTTCAATGAAAAAATAGTTCACTTTAAAGAGTCCTTCCTTCTCCATAAAACCGGCCAGCCTCTGTCCTCTTATGTTCCACTCCCCATATTCAAATCGACCCACCACTCAACTCATTGTATCGTCTTTTGCCTATCTTTGCGTTCAAATCCCCCATGACAACACTGAAGTAGGTTTTATTCGAATGTATGGCCCGCTTCATCTCAGAGTGCCGATGCCGGTGCGTATACCTGTATGACATTCAGCGAGTATCTCTTAGATACTCTGAGTATAAGTTACACAACCCATTTAGACACCCTGTTCGACACACTTCCGATAGTCACAATGTTGCCAATGAGGGACCCGCAGACCATAAACCCAACACCTCCTTGGGCCTGTTGGTCGCCCTCCCGGTAGTAGAACAGGTTACTGGATTTCAGGGTTATCGTGTCCTTCTCCTCTAGATAGATCCAGTATATCCTATTGTAATCTGTTCTCTTCCTCTTCCAAGAGTTAATCTGTTTTATAATATTATTCATTCATTTTTATTGGCTCTCAAAGGTGCACATATATAAAATAAAAGTACACAGATGATTTCGTCAATGTCACGTGACATAGAGAATACACGAAAGAGATTTGTTTAGAGAAATCGTTGGTACAATATTACTATTAATTAATATGAACTGTCATTGGTTTTATTACAAGATATTATATAAATATTTATTTAAAATCAACCACATTTTTCATATTATCAACACAATATTGCACCACACATACTCGAAGGTATCGTCTAGTAATGCAAAGCATTGCAAAAAAAATATGACAAATCTTTTGAGCTATTCACAATTACATAGGCGCCTACGCAGATCTACTTGTAACGTGTCAAACAACTTTTTTGGAACCGTAACTCACTGGAAGTGAGAATTGATATATTAACATATTTGCATTCATAAAATACATCTTCTTTTAAACCTTATGTATTGCGCTTATCGGTAAACATCGAAATCACAAAAATATCAGTAGATAAATCAAAATTTTATCATAATCAAATATATGTTTATAGCATAAAGAGGTGATTAAATAACAAAATTATTTTGTTTGCATTAAGCGTAATAATAAATTATAACATTGACCCTGCTCTTCTTAGTAGTTAGAATTTCGTAACTTCGACTTTGACAAAGCTACGAACTTAAGACTATAAAAATTTAATAATAATGAAAACATACGTATGCTAAAACCAAATTGAATATATTATCAAACAGTGAAAAAACCCAGCTGAGTGGAAACAACCGTAAAAATATAGCCACATACGTAGTATTAAATGGACAATTAAATAACTCAATTAAACGCACACATGTGGTAATGGTCTTATAAATGATTTTGTGTTACAATATTTATCTTCGCTTGTGTGTGTGTTCAACTGTTACGAAACTTTGCCACATGAGTAAATAAACCGTACAGAGGCAAAGCTTCATACAAGCGCGCCACGATAGGTACACTACTACAAACATGGGACGCGTGTGTGCGTCAGCACAAGCGCCTCGTCACATACGAGAGAAACCGGCCTATAATATGCTTAAACTCAAGGGCTGCAGCAGCAACGTCGCGAGTTTTCATTTAATGATAATTTATTAATTTAAATAGTGTTTTAATGTTATTTTAATAGTGTTTTAATATAAAAGTGTAAAAGTTTCCTAAAAATATTTAGGAAATAATAATTTTTTTTCTTTATTAAATCGCAATAACATTAAAAAAGATCAAATTTGATAGAAGAATTTTTTTAATACCTTGAAAAATGATAAAGTTACTTTTGAAAATATTAAAAAAAAACAACAAAAATAAACTTTGTCATCTTGTTGAACAACTAATTATTGTTTATTAAATTTTATCCTCCTATGCCAACCCTACCAAAATAGGTATAAATTTTGCTCGCTCCTTAGAAGCTTTCACTCTGTACGGTTTCTTTACTCATGTGACTTTGCTTATAATAATGACATAAACTTTATGAAAAGTTTCATTTATCTAACTTCGAAGATAAATTACGTACTAGTTTCATTTTCGAATTTTATCCCCTTGAGAAAAGAATTTTTAAAAACGCTGAAATACATGTTTATATATTTTTAAAATACTTAAAAATAAATAATATAATATACACAAATTCATCTTCTAATTATTATTTTCCGAAAATCCTTGAAATTGTACACATTTTACATGAGTCTCATGGGTCTTCGGTCTTATATAATAAAAATCAGTCAGTTGATACATGTTACTTTATAAATAATAAATAAACGCTTTACACTCAACGTTTGTCGTGCGGTGACCAGCAGAGAAGAATAGTTCCGACCTCCTTCTTGCCGAGGTGTCATAAAAGCTACTAAGACCATAGTGTTGCGAACAACTATACACCAACCAAGATGGTGATGGGCAGCAGCGTCGCCATAACCTGCTACAATACACTGCGCTCGCCAACCCACCTGCCAAGCGTGGCGAGTATTGGTAAGCCCCCCCTAGAGAACATGGGGGAGGCATATGTTCAGCAGTGGACATCCAACGATGCATGTAGTAGTAGTAGTAGTAGTTACAGTCAACGGCCAGTACGATGAAAATCCTATGTCAGGTTTCTGAAACAAATATATTACACAAACACAAACCTAGACTACAACAAAAACGTTTTTATGGTATATACAAAACCTTTTTAAGTACGGAGATCCCGCGACTGTTAGTATATCGACCAGTCGTTGTGACCACTGCGTCAACAGTTCGGCAAAGTATTTGTCGTCGTTATACTGAGGCCACACTAACGGGAAACGTATTGACTTATCATCGCGATCAAGTTTTAACGCGATAAAGTGAGTGGCTACACTTGAACGTACAACGTGATTGTCCATTCTTGGTGATATATTGGCGCTAATACTATACCGCCACTTGAACTATCACCTAACGCCAAACGGCAATGTGAATGCTGATGTCAAATTATCGCGTTCAGTCGTGGTTACACCTACGTTCATCGCGATGTTAAACGGCATTCCCCGTTAGTGTGGCCCCAGTATTATAAACAGACAGAGATAGATTATTAAAAGAGAAGTCAACAGTGTAATGATTGATGCAAAATTGACGAGCGACAATCAGAACCTAACTGGCGTCAATATTTTAGAATTAACTTCAGTATTATATACCTGCCTCGCGGTTTCATCCGCATTTAATACTTGTCCGATTGATTGATATCTTGTTTTCTGACTCTCCTATGAGCGTGTATCATTCTACTAATACTAACTTTATATATTTAATATTGTAAGTGTGAAAGTTTATAGACCTATAGGGTGTATTCGGGGCGTCACGGTTGCATGCGAAAGCGATTCCGTGGCGCCCCACTACGACGATGAGGGCACCGCTAGGTTTTAGTGGGTATGCTGGCTCCTGGTATGATGATGATTATGATAATGATAATATATTGGAATAAATCCAAAATATATGTATCAGTCGGCTGCTACCACACACACTACTACACAGGCATTAAGTTACCTTAGGAACTAACGACCGTTTGTGTATGTATTTTAAACATATTTATTTATTATTTATTATGTATGAATTAATTGATTTATGTTACTCATTCGCCCAAAACCTATGATGCCTTAAATATCATCAAAGGGGAGGGACCTTCATTCCTTTAACCTCCAACACAGTTGTTGTGACTCGTTTCATACTTCAAATTTATGCCCATCGCTTATCAGGATTGAAAATCGGTTTTCAGTTGACAATGCTATCTAGATATAATTGTGTAACAAGCAAAAATATAAAAAAAACAACAAAAACAAACAGTCGAAGTAAGAGAGCCACGTACACTTACAAGTACTTTACAAGTCGGAAAGAGAGAAATTTGAGAAGTTAAAAAAATATTTCGTTTAGAAATAGGACGGTATTTCGAAATGCTACTTAAAGATTGTCAAGAAGTATCTCGAGTGACAGCCAACAGCTACGAGTACGTCCATTATAAAATAAGACAGTAGAACTTTATTTATATATCTCAGGTGTTCTTAAATTTAGTATCAAAGATGTCTCATTAAGAGCGTTTTCACACTCTGCAAATAATTTCTAATAAAATTAGACTATTTGCTAAAAAAGTTTGTCATATTTTTTACTTTCTTAAGTTTTTGTGTAATATTTTCCCTAAGTTTATCCCTACTCACATTCATATTTGTTGCATAAATTAAAGATAATTAAAAAATCTTGTGCCCGGTGGTGAAGGAAGGCGTGAGAATGGTATGTCTCTGGAGAAATTAAAATATATATATCCACCAAACCAAAGTGGAGCAGTGTGGTGGATAAAGTTCTAGCTTTTCTTATGATGGTCAGGTAAACTTTATAATTTTTCAATACATTTTTTTGGACTACATTGAGCAATTTAACTCAATAATGAATTTCGATATTTTATTTCACCGCATCAGTGTGTAAGTTTCTGTTCATTTGCTGAGCAAAGATGAGGAAATAAGGTTTTTTTTTTTTTTAATAAGAATAACAGCTTAATCCGCCAAGCTGCTACACAGCGGATCAACGGTTTGAATTTTAATCGGTGAGCTCGAAAATCCCTCTACAATTAGCAGAGTGGTAACTTACCACCTACCATCATCGCCAGCTTATATAACATTACTGCCAATATTTCTTAACGCTAGTGTAAAATGACAACAAGCATGTCTAATCGTTCTCGTATTAAAATAACACGTAAAAAACATTAACTCATCATCCACAAACGAGTTTTATTGGAAAAAAATGTAAACACACAAAATACATAAATCTAACAAAGTTGTTTATCTATATAAATATAAGCTTAAGAATTTGTTTGTTTGCGTAAACTTAGACCCGAAGTCTCTTTGTGTTATATAAATTTATATGCGATATATGTTTTATTACATGATATGAGGTATTAGTTTCCGTATTTTAAATATGAATAAATATGATTTTTTTTTTATAAAATAAAGACTAAATGTTACTCCAGTATGTACTTTATGACTTTAATGCTAATATTTTTACGTACACTTAGTATTTTAGCAGTGGTGCTTGTTCAAACAAACAGACTAACAATTTTTTTTTAAATATAGAAATGTATATAATTAGTGTTTTTAGAACCCAATAAGATATTCGACAAGAAAATCTAAAAGAAACGGAAAAGTACAATTTCCAATTTTATTATAAGTATGTAGGTAAATAGACTGTAAAACATTATGCAACAACATCGAAATCATTAAAGGATCTGATAAAAATCTAAATTTAAAAAATCGGGTGGAACTATGGGGGATGTCTAGTGCAGAAAATATTTCTTAAGAGTTTAGTTAAATTAATTACTCACGCGACTTCGATGTAATTTCTATAATGGGATATCTCTGTGTGTGTGTGTTTGTGTGTGTGTGAGTCTGTATTTTCTTCAAAGCTTATATAAAGTTATTAAATTCCAGTCATATTACTATTAATATGAATTTAAATAATAAAAGCCTTAAAAAAACATATTTGTTTATGTGTGAGGACTTTTGCGTGCAAAGTTACGAAGTTCTTTATAATTTTATACAAATACTTTTAATACGTTTATTATCTCTTACGAAAAATTATATTTGAGAAATAACCAGCAATTCACGAGTTCTATGTGTAAATGTATAAAAATATACAATTTCTTTATTTCCATACCAAATTATTTTAACAAGTAGTCACTCTATCAATTAATACTAATTACAGACCAGAAAGAAAAAAAAAACAATAAAAAAGACAAAATAGATACATAGTATACTATCGGCCCGCCCCGGCTTCGCACGAATATTTAACTAAAATTTTAAAAATTATAAAGTTATATTTTTTATCACCTACACCTGTGTCGATACTGGAAAATATTTTATAATAGACGGATTGAGTTGTCAAATCAACTTCGAAGCAAAAGCAACCCCCTTTTAACCCCGTTAGGGGATGAATTTTGATAAAATACGAAACACGTCTTCAATCAATTCTGTTAAAGAATATTTTATGCAAAATTTGAAGTAGATTAGACCAAGGAACTACGTTATCCCATACAAACTTTGCCCCCCTTTTTTTGCCCCCTTAGGGGTAGAATTTCGTAAAATCCGTTCTTAGCTGACCTCTCCTCGGTGACAAGAATATTCCTACCAAATTTCAAGTATCTAGGTCTTATAGTTCCAGAGATATCGTGATGAGTAACCTTTCGCTTTTATATATTAAGACTAAGATATATATATTACATATTTTTGATTTTATCGCCTTTATTTCAAATTACACTTTAACAATATTTTATTTTAAATTATTTCCCGACGTTTCGGACCCTTTACAGCGTCCATGATCTCGGGGGACTGAGGTGGTGGGTGTCCGAATAATGTGTCATTATCAGTGTTTGTGTTCACGCTCAATGTGTATTCAAAGTCGTCATAACTTAATGGTAGAACTATCGCTTCATTAGCGTAAATTTGAGGTCACAAAATGAAAAATTGAGTACATCTAGCAAAAAAATTAGTAAATTTTAGAAACACCACGCTTCAGTTCATAGTAAAATATACATAATCGTTCGTATGTATGCGACATTGGTTGTTTCTCTAGCAAATGAAGTGGCAATTTAGTTGTACAATACCGACGCGTTTGGCAAGTATTTGCGTAAACAATTAGCTCTTTCTTTGGTCACAGATTCATTGAAAGAGAAATTCTACGCTTTAACTCACAATAATATATTGTTTGTCTATTTCAACAATTTCGTGCCGTCATATTATGAATAGGTTAGTTAACGTGAGAATAAATTATAATTATATATAAATCTACTATCTAAAAGCAGGAGAGTTTATTTTTTATTTGAACAATAATCATACTCAGATATATCGCAGTCATAATAATACAAGTTTAATTTAAAATATTTAGTGTTTGAATATAATTGTGAAAATATTTAGTTTATCTAATTCCTGTATTCATATAGTTAGGATAAATGGTTTATTCTTGTTCACACATTAATATTAGGACATACAGGTCCATTATGCAATTTTTTTGGGGATAAATTAAGTTTTAGAATATCACCCTACGACTTAAAAGAGCGAAGCGGTGTATTGTACCTCTATGATGAATATGTCATCTCGTCTATCAAGAATCATAATTCACAATCAACAAAGCTTTATTGAACGTCTTTTCTAGCCTTTTTTACTTTTAGCGTAAACATGTAATACTCATAAATCCAAGTAGTATAAGATAAATATCGCCCCAATGTTCATAATAAATAATATAATAAAAAAGAACACTATTGAAATAATGCTGTCTTTAAGAAAAATAGTGACTGATCAAGTTCTCACTTACGACATTCTAAAACGGAAAGTACCACTTGATATTTTAAAATAAAATATCGTTTATGTATTTAGCTGTGTCAGTGTCTAATTATTTACATTTGCAATAAATAACAAAATCAATCATCATGACGTTTGCTACTATTTTCAAAGGCATAATATTTAAAAACAAGTCTTAATAACCAGAGGTTTAGCTACCGCCGTATTAGCCGTATAAATGATACGGGGCCCCCGGCCTACAGGGGCCTCGAACGTGTAGGGAGATGAAAAAGTATCAGACTTGTTTATAGAGGCAGGGCCAGATTTAGTGCAGGGTTTCCACATAAGAAGGGCCCCACAATAGAGACTTCGGGACAGAAATTTAAATTCAAAGAAGATTTTTTTTTATTTTAGGAATACATATAAGCTCTGGTATATTACTATTTTCACTATAGTAACTTATAATGATCATCCGATTTCGTACCAGCGAATATTAAAAAAAATATAACAAAATAAACAGATACTCACTTTGATTCACTGATGGACGATTGGAACACGATTGAAATATCAGAATCGGGTCTTTAAAAAGTAATGATATTAATCCACAAGAAATATACATTCAATATATAATATAAAAAATATCGTGTGTATGGAGTACACATGTCAGAAGTAAAACATCTTTGGCAAACTCCATTTAAAATTTATTAATATTAATAGTTAAACATTCTATTACTTATTTACGCGTTGTGTACGCGTTGCTAGGATACGCGTTGCTAGGTTACGTGACATCATACTATCTCATTCTCTCCTACACATTTTGGTATTTGTGTCTCTTACCTGTCGTTTTTACCGTCGCATCTCGTTTCAAATCACGACTCTAAAGAAGTTTCACTTCAATAAAAAAAAAAAAAATTAACATACAGAAATCTCGTATTTGAGACATATTTTTCGATACACATATATATAGTATAATTTTATACATCGTTACTGTCTCAAAAAACAATGTTACTAAACATTCATATACCAGTAGTACTCAATTCGTAATAATTTCCTTTTTACGTAACATAATTGAGATAAAACAAGCAAGGCATAAGAGTAATCGTCACCTAGATATTCTCATAACAGCTCGTCGCTCCAGGCCTTATACAAGAATACGGTGTACGCTTCGGTATCAAATTCCCCATATTAACCTTAGTATACAACAATAGAAAACATGAAAAAAGACAAATAAAAGGACGCTGAAAACTAAAAAGTTGCTAAGTGAAATATAGGTGATTTTCACAACAATCCAAAAATAAATTACTTTTTTTACATTTAAATTTAAATTTATAAAATCTATTTTTAAAATTTTTTAAACAACTTTCAACAATAATATAAACAGTTAAAAATCAATATAATCAATGTAAACAGTTACATATATACGATATGGACCTTTTTTTAACGCTTTGAAATGCGTTTACGCATCACGCCACCCGAAGGCGACGGGAATGTGGGACTAGCTGACTGCAAAGCCAGAATACCCACTAAAACCCAGCAGTGCCCTCGCCGTAGTAGGACGCCACGGGATCGCTCGCGGATGCAACCATGACGCTGCGACGGTATATACTATATAGACCTACTATTACGAAGGATAAACAACATTTAAAAACTCATTTAAAACATCAATAATATTTATCAAATATAAAAAATGAAAGCGGAATAATGGTTAATCGCTTGTTACGAGTAACTTTGAACTTTTTCCTTCACTTCGGTATCATAATTCAAACAACAGAGAGAGTAACATGGATTCTTCGAACTGTGAACTTGCGCAAGTACATATATCAAGTGCAAACGATACCGGTCTTTATAATTATGTAACAAAATATATTATATTTGAGTCTATTGTCTTGAAGCGGTCAAGCTTAAGCAAGACAGAACGAGTTTAGTGAGTCACTTACGGTTGAACGGAAAGCATTTTTTTTATTATATGTTAATTTCTTTACATCAAATTATGTATATTTAAATAATTATTATAAAGACCTCTTCTCCATCTAGAAGAAGGGTTGGAACTTAATCCACCACGCTACTCCACTTCGGGTCGGCAGCTAATATCCTTACCATGAGTAACGATCTTTACCAGGTGTCTATGATAACAACCGGGACCGATGGCTTTACGTGCTCTCCAAGTCACGGTTGGGAAACCCACAAGGGCATACACCCGAAAACAAACATTTGCACAAATACAAATATCTGCCCCAAGCGGGAATAGAACCCGCGACCGCCGGCGTTGAGGCAATTACTTGTATCACACCAGAACGCGGTTGCCATATTAATATATGACAGGGTTCTGTTAATATTCTTCTGTTAGATAAAAAATTTTATATTAGACTGGTGTAATTCGTATATTTTTAGAGGTATCTTTATATATTTAGCACATCACAGTACAAAAGAAATGATTAAATATTTTGTAGTTTATTGCCTTTTTTTGGGTAAATGGATGATGTAAATCTCTTTAAGCAACTGGGCAAGCTCGCCCGCTCCGTAACCTAGCAATTGTCTTAAACCACGTACACGAATCTCTTGCCAGCGACTTTCGCTAACATACCCACCGTAATAGTACCGTAAAGCTCTCGAAAGCTTCTCATAAAATAAAAATAAAATACTTATATTAGTAAAATAGTAAACATTAGAACCTATCCTATTAATAGATAAATGATTTCGTAAGCTTTTCGAGATTTTTTTTAATAATAATTTACCAGTGAACAATTGTTAAAAAAAATATTATATTTTATATTTTATAATTTTATAATCGCACTTAATTTACCAAACCTTTATAAGGAAACGTTCAAGAATTATTTTCAAATTTTAAAGTAAAGTTCTTACGTGTTAATTACAAACAATATAATTTTTAACAAGTTTTTTTCCATAAAAGTTTGTACTCGTGACAAGATTTTGATGTAATGATTAGTAATTGGGTGCTACACTACCCTTAACGCAAGTTCGATCCCCACTTACGCTAAATATTTATATAAACCAAACAGTTTGTCGTTGTCAAGTTTTTTATACTTCGGATCTCACACAATCTCCTCTTACTAGACAAAGCATTCATAAAAAAATAAGCATCCAAAACCAGTAAATATACTCATAAATACATATCAACAACATCCTTATAAATATTTTTATTATGACTTATTCTAGTTATTACAATTATGTCCAAAGCCTGAACTTTGCCGTACCTTTCACATTATGTTATCGTTCAGTTTCAAACGTAGTATAATATACTTGGGTATATTATATTCACACACAAACTGTAACACATCCGTGTCTGTGTGTGTATGTAATATCATATTTCGAAAGATTTTTGTAATTATTGTATCTATACTGTAACACAGATGAACAAGGTTATCTTCTCCTATTAAAAACAAAGGCCTAATGCCCCCCGCTGTTGGACAGCGATTTGACAGTGATACAATATGATCTATCTCAAGACATGCAAGTTTACTCATGACGTTACCCTCACTGCTGACCACAAGACAATATTTTATGTTTTTCAAAAGCCAAGAGTAAGATAAAACATAACTATACATAGCAATATTGTATTAAAAGATCTTAAGTGACTAATTGTTATAAATCTAGCCGTCTCTTAGTAAAATCTGCATTTCATGTCGAAGATAACTTCATATAGAATTGACATGACAAACTTACGACTCTTTAGTCGTAAGTCTGTCATGTCATGTTACTTTTGACGCTTCAAAAGTTTTTATACAATTCTAATACTTGAATAAACTACTAAAATTTTGTGTTCGAATTTGAGTTTCAAATGACAAAATAATCTATAATATAAAAATAAGTCGGGTTTTCCTTCCTGACGCTATAATTCCAGAACGCACGAACCGATTTCCACGGTTTTGCATTCGTTGGAAAGGTCTCGGGCTCCGTGAGCTTTATAGCAAACTAAATTCAGAAAAATTTTCAACAGAAAAGCAGGAAAAAAGGGAAAATCATAATAATATAATCTTATACTCTCATAATGAACTGAAGTGCATTGAATCAACTTCTAAACAACACATTGCTTGGCAAAGGCCTCTTCTCCATATAGAAGAAGGATCATCATTGACTCTCATCAAATGATTTAAAAATTATAAATTTTGTAATATTATCTATAATATAAAAATAAGTCGGGTTTTCCTTCCTGACGCTATAATTTCAGAACGCACGAACCCATTTCCACGGTTTTGCAATCGTTGGAAAGGTCTCGGGCTCCGTGAGCTTTATAGCAAACTAAATTCAGGAAAATTTTCAACAGAAAAGCAGGAAAGCAGGGAAAATCATAATAATATAATCTTATACTCTCATAATGAACTGAAGTGCATTGAATCAACTTCTAAACAACACATTGCTTGCCAAAGGCATCTTCTCCATATAGAAGAAGGGTCATCATTGACTCTCATCAAATGATTTAAAAATTATAAATTTTGTAATATTATCTATAATTTAAAAATAGGTCGGGTTTTCCTTCTTGACGCTATAATTCCAGAACGCACGAACCGATTTCCACGGTTTTGCATTCGTTGGAAAGGTCTCGGGCTCCGTGAGCTTTATAGCAAACTAAATTCAGGAAAATTTTCAACAGAAAAGCAGGAAAACAGGGAAAATCATAATAATATAATCTTATACTCTCATAATGAACTGAAGTGCATTGAATCAACTTCTAAACAACACATTGCTTGGCAAAGGCCTCTTCTCCATTTAGAAGAAGGGTCATCATTGACTCTCATCAAATGATTTAAAAATTATAAATTTTGTAATCTATAATATAAAAATAAGTCGGGTTTTCCTTCCTGACGCTATAATTCCAGAAAGCACCAACCGATTTCCACGGTTTTGCATTCGTTGGAAAGGTCTCGGGCTCCGTGAGCTTTATAGCAAACTAAATTCAGGAAAATTTTCAACAGAAAAGCAGGAAAACAGGGAAAATCATAATAATATAATCTTATACTCTCATAATGAACTGAAGTGCATTGAATCAACTTCTAAACAACACATTGCTTGGCAAAGGCCTCTTCTCCATATAGAAGAAGGGTCATCATTGACTCTCATCAAATGATTTAAAAATTATAAATTTTGTAATCTATAATATAAAAATAAGTCGGGTTTTCCTTCCTGACGCTATAATTCCAGAACGCACGAACCGATTTCCACGGTTTTGCATTCGTCGGAAAGGTATCGGGCTCCGTGAGCTTTATAGCAAAGTAAATTCAGGAAAATTTTCAACAGAAAAGCAGGAAAACGGGGAAAATCATAATAATATAATCTTATACTCTCATAATGAACTGAAGTGGATTGAATCAACTTCTAAACAACACATTGCTTGGCAAAGGCCTCTTCTCCATATAGAAGAAGGGTCATCATTGACTATCATCAAATGATTTAAAAATTATAAATTTTGTAATATTATTTATTTCTATAATATAAAAATAAGTCGGGTTTTCCTTCCTGACGCTATAATTCCAGAACGCACGAACCGATTTACACGGTTTTGCATTCGTTGGAAAGGTCTCGGGCTCCGTGAGCTTTATAGCAAACTAAATTCAGGAAATTTTTAAACAGAAAAGCAGGAAAACATGGAAAATCATTTTTCACATACAGCGCCATCTCTGATACATAGCATGTACTACAAACCAATATGGTTTTGCATGGCGGCAGTACGTGCTGTGAGTATCCCTCACGAAAATAAGTTGGTGGCGAAACGGAGTTCGCCGGGTTTGCTAGTCTATATTATAAAAATAAGTCGGGTTTTCCTTCCTGACGCTATAATTCCAGAACGCACGAACCGATTTCCAGGGTTTTGCATTCGTTGGAAAGCTCTCGGGCTCCGTGAGATTTATATCAAACTAAATTCAGGAATATTTTCAACAAGAAAGCAGGAAAACAGGGAAAATCATAATAATATAATCTTATACTCTCATAATGAACTGAAGTGCATTGAATCAACTTCTAAACAACACATTGCTTGGCAAAGGCCTCTTCTCCATATAGAAGAATGGTCATCATTGACTGTCATCAAATGATTTAAAAATTATTAATTTTGTAATATTAATATTATTATTATTATATCATATTATTTTAACGAGACGTATCTGCTAATTATACAGACAAAGAAATGGATTAATAGAAAAACAGCTTGAATTAAAATAGCAGCGGTAAGCCGTACCGTGCAGTTAAGAAATGAAACGAGCCTTTTGTATATTGTGAAGGAATGCGGGCTGCGGACCCTTTATAAATTAAGAGTTTACAATTTTAATGGACTCATCATGAATGACTAATGACTGATGAGGATTCTGGTTTAGCACAATACAACTGCACCTGTTACTACAAAAGTGGTACAAACTGTTAATTTGGCTAAATGTTCTTTTCTTCAGCACGTAGTAATGTGGATTTGTCAAATCATAAGAGCTGGTGAACGGACAAGAAATCACTTGACATTCAACATTAAATTAACTCGTAAACAGAGACTAACATATCGATTGAAGGAAGTTATATTGCCGATTTAAAAAAATACATTGTGTCATTTTCACTAGTTATTATAAACTATCTGTTTGGATTAAAATCATGCGGCCCGTAATGAACTCACTAAATATATCAAACTTGTAATGCGAAAATAATATAAAAATAAGTCGGGTTTTCCTTCCTGACGCTATAATTCCAGAACGCACGAACCGATTTCCACGGTTTTGCATTCGTTGGAAAGGTCTCGGGCTCCGTGAGCTTTATAGAAAACTAAATTCAGGAAAATCTTCAACAGAAAAGCAGGAAAAAAATGGAAAATCATTTTTCACATACAGCGCCATCTCTGATACATAGCATGTACTAAAAAACAAAATGGTTTTGCGTGGCAGCAGTACGTGGTGTGAGTATCCCTCACGAAAATAAGTTGGTGGCGAAACGGAGTTCGCCGGGTTTGCTAGTCTTCTATAATATAAAAATAAGTCGGGTTTTCCTTCCTGACGCTATAATTCCAGAACGCACGAACCGATTTCCACGGTTTTGCATTCGTTGGAAAGGTCTCGGGCTCCGTGAGCTTTATAGCAAACTAAATTCAGGAAAATTTTCAAGAGAAAAGCAGGAAAACAGGGAAAATCATTTTTCACATACAGCGCCATCTCTGATACATAGCATGTACTACAAACCAATATGGTTTTGCATGGCGGCAGTACGTGGTGTGAGTATCCCTCACGAAAATAAGTTGGTGGCGAAACGGAGTTCGCTGGGTTTGCTAGTTATTTATAAAATTTTCCGAATGACATCACGAACGGAACCACCGGCTTCGTATTAGTTATACATAATCGGATCAGGTTTCGTGTACGCTTATATATTTTATATAAAGAATATAAGGTTGAATTATTTTCGATAATACCATTGTAAGCTCGTTGTAAAAAGATGGATTGATCGAGAACTTGTATGTGTAAATAAATAAAACGAATCGCGCGTTTTTTCCTACTTTTATGATAACTGTTCCACTCTTATAGGTCGTAGGGTGATGTTTTATAACCTGTTTTCAACCCTTATCAGGCTTATCAAAGTTTAAAAAAATGCAATTGGTTTTATTTCCATTAATAAGTATGTGTACAAATTTACAATAACGTGGTCTATATTTATACTAGCTGTGCCACGCGGTTTCACCCGCGTTAATTTGGGGAAAAAACGTACTTAAATGTTTTTAAACCATTATTAACCAACCAAGGAGAAAAAATACCGATTTTCTTATATGCCTGGCTAATAATAATGCAATAAAATCACGTTTTAATTTTTTGTGATCATTATTTCGTTACGGAATAATTTTAAAACTATGATATCTTCTAAGATATTCGTTAACATCAAATGATGTCAAGGACAATTTTGTTCAAAAAGAAATACTTGTGATGAATAACCTATTTATTTGGATAAGGATTTATATCGTAATATCTATAAAACCACCTTCTCAAATAAGACATTATTTTAGAACAAACTTGATTACCATAAAAAAGGTTATAATTAAAAAAAAAAAAAAAAAAAATAAAAAGTTTTTATTATTTCTAAATCTTATACAAACACATTGTGGTTGAGTCTTCCCAGTGAGTAGTCATAGACACTCGTTTGGGGAATGGCTCGTTACTTTCCTTCACTACAGATTTAGAGATATAACACTAATAGTTACATGTATTACAGAGAAAAATCAAAACTATTTTTTAAAAAAAAAAGAAAAATCTGATTAAATTATATAAATCTAAGTTTCCTTTCTTCTTAACTAGCCTAAATGTCTATGTTTATACATAAGATAAGATATATATATAGGTATATGAATTTTCACGGGCGCGCAGGTGTGTGTGTGTGTGTGTGTGTGTGTGTGTGTGTGTGTGTGTGTGTGTGTGTGTATATATGTGTGTGTGTGTGACTTGATCTCTCATTTGCATTAGAGTACATACATGATTCATTATTGTTTTGTGTTAGGTTCCTACGAACAACTGTAACTGCATGCCCTACGAAATACGAAGCTTCTTGGGTTCGGATCAACGAAGATAATTGTCCACATGCAGTTACGTTATCCTTTCTAACAGATTTTCTACTTCGTCGTAATTAAGTGTTTTTAAAAATTCAGTTACAACTTTTTTGCACATATGCAGTTGTTTGGGGTATATGTTCAATTTTCGGTTTATCTTATTGTAAATATAGGTCGATTGACAGATGTATTGTCTCTGGGCAAACTTGGTACGTATTTGGTAAGTTGTAGCCACACAATCCTTTCTTCTTTTGTTCAAAAGGTTTTTTTGCAAAGGCATGTCTTTATGAGCATGAAGTAATAGATTTAAGACGTACAGTTTCCTGACACTGAGTAGCCCGCTGATTCTGTAGAGATCGTCCGTGGGGAATCCAATTGGTTTTGAGTACATTACTTTGATCAGAGATCTTTGTGCTCGTTCCAGATCCAAAAACCGTGTCTTATTAGCACCTCCCCATATTGAAATGCAGTAAGTTGTAACCGATTGAGCAAGGGCAATATATATCTTGTTTAGGGTGTTGCATGGTACGAGGTGTCTCAAGGTTTTAAATAAGTAAATGAGCTTTCTCAGTCTGCACATAATCAATTCAACATGCATATACCAACTGAGTCGCTGATCAAGCAAAATACCAAGATATTTGATGCAGCTGACTTTCTGGATCTTCGGGCAAGGACAATTTGGGTGTTTCAAGGCACATTCATGAATCCTTATGCTGAAGCTATCACTCGATTGGGAACTTAGATACGGTGCAAAACAAACGTAGTTCGTTTTAGAAATATTGAGGGTTAAGAGATTGGCTCTCAGCCAATCAGCCACTCTTGCCAAACCTCTCTCAGCCAAGATCTGAGCAGTCTCCCAGGACTCAGCAGTAAAGATAATAGCCGTGTCGTCGGCATAAGAAACAAGTTTTCCTTCAATGTCGTTAAGGTCATACAATTCGTTGATGTATAGCAGAAACAGTGTGGGGCCGAGAACACTACCCTGTGGCACACCATAGGTAACATTTGCTTCACTACTAACATAGTCACCAATCTTGACTTGCTGTGTTCTTTCATGTAGATAGCTGTTAAAAAGTGACAGAGCAGTGTCACGGATACCCACACTCTCAAGTCTACGTACAAGAATAGGAATAGATACAGTATCGAAGGCCTTTTTAAGGTCCAAAAAAACTGTAAGACATTTCTTACCCCGATCCACTTCCTTTACAATCATGGAGGTCAGGTCCAGAATGGCATCTTGTGTTGATAGGCCTTTTCTAAAGCCATACTGCGAATTAGAGAGTAAGTTATATTTATTTATGTAACTAACTAGTCTATTATTAATGATTTTTTCGACAATTTTTGAGATAGTGTTTAAAACTGATATCGGTCGGTAGTTATTTACGTCATCACTATTACCTCCTTTATATATGGGTGTAACAATGGAACGTTTAAGTGCAGCTGGAAACACTCCGGTGTGAAAACAAAGGTTGGCCAGGTTAGTAATTAGCGGTACAAGAACCTTAGCAGAGAGTTTAATGAGCTTGGTTGGTATACCATCCCATCCCGAGGAACTATTTGAGTTAAGACTCGATAAGACAGAATTTACTTCTTGAGGAGTGGTATCCAACAATACAAATGAAGTGCTATGGATACGTTTAGTAGATAGACTATAAGATCTAGGGTTAGGAAGGGTCAAAATATTTTCCGCCAACTCACGTCCAATGTTAACAAAGAAGCTATTCACAAGGTTAACCGAAACCAGAGGTTCGGAATCCATTTTAAGAAGATCATTATTTTTGGTGTTTGTCGATTTGTATTGAGTGATGTCATTAATTGTTCGCCAAAATTGCTTTGGGTTATTTTTAGTCCTATCTATCAAATGTTTATTATATTGTTTTTTTAGTTTTTTAATTAGATTGCTACAAAAATTTCGGAAGCGTTTGTATGTAATTTTTAATATATTGTTACTGGGGTCTAGTCTTACTTTTAACTGTAACCGGTTTCTCAGTCCAATACAGCGCAAAGCACCCGCCGTAATCCATGGCTTAAGCACTCTTTTACTACATGGAATCCTCTTTTGTTTTGAGTTGGCAAGAATTGCTGTCTTGATCATACTTATCAGAGCATTTGCATATGTGTTTGGGTCTTTATATGTGGTCAAATGAGATACATCCATATTAATAAGTGTTTTATTAGTATTTTCGAAATCTACCATTGTCTTAATCTTATGACGTGCGCCTCTATCTATCGTATGTTGAAGGTGTAAGACTACTAAGTTGTGGTCAGAGATAGTCGTGTTCAGCACCGTAACAAGAGCCTTGTTCTTATTTCTTTCCAGTTTCAATATGACGTGATCCAAACAACTATTGCCTCTTGTGGGCAGCGTATGACCTGGCATCAAGCCATGAGAGTGTAGCATATTAAGATAGTTAAGTCTGTTGCTACGCTCATAAGAGTGCTCATTAGGTGAAGCAATCAAGTCAATGTTAATATCACCCAGAATAAGAACACTATGATGCGTGATAGCAGCCAACTGTGCGTCTAAGCTGTCAATGAATTTTGAAGCATTTGTTTGCGAAGGTGAGCGGTAAATACCGAAAATAGAGAAGTCAGAAATAACAATCAAGACTCCGGTTGCCTCACAGAGGTTAAGTTCGCTAACTTTAGCCTGACACGTATTTTTTAAATATGCCACGACCCCATCGTTTTGATTGAGCTGATTTCTAGTATAATAAGAATCATAATTAGGTAAATATGGCAAAGGTTTGTGTGAGTGTAATCTGCATTCCGTAAGAATTATAATATCAGCTTCGATTTTCAATTGTGTAAGAGTAATTTCTAAGTCAGGTAGGTTCTTATAGACGCTTACTATGTTTTGAGTTAAGATTGTAAATTGAGAATGTATGTTGTGTGTGTGAGAGTGTAATTCGTTAATGTTACATTTAATAGAGTCTGCAATTTGAATGTCGTCCAATATCTGTAATGAATCAAGTCTATCCATTTTGATAAAAGCTAATTTGATTAAGTGTGTAACTAGTCGTATATACATTGAGTGAGTTTGAGAGTGTAGAGTGTGTGTGTATGGCTAAGTACGTATAAATTTGTAGAAGGTTGCCTGTGGTCATTTCTGATTGAGTTTTTCTTTTAAGTTTGAGAGAAGATGATATTACTTTAAGACCAGACCTATAACGTATGCATATATTTAGTAATTTAAACAAAAATAACAAACAAGCATTTCTAATTACAAAAAATATAGTAAAGAATACATACATAAATTTACAGAGAGACAGATCATGCTTATAACATGTATTTGTCTTTAGTAGTTTAAACAAAAATGGTAGACAAGAATTTCTAATTACAAAAAGTATAGTAGTGAATACATAAATAAATTTACAGACAGACAGAACATGCTTATAATATGGACTTGTCTTTAGTAGCTCAAACAAAAATGGAGGACAAGAATTTCTAATTACAAAAAAATATAGTAGACAATACATATACAAATTTACAGACAGAGTAGAATATAATACCGTTTTTATAGCATAGTCATATTTCTTGTTTCATTTGATGCAATTGAGCTTCACTTTGTATCAAAATTACTTTAGACGATTCGTCCTTTCTCACATATATTTTGCCGTAAGAAGTCCAGCAGTATTTGACCTTGTTTGATCTAATAAGGTCTCGAGCCAAGAAGTACAGTCGAGCCCCTTTAGCAGTAAGCCTTTCTGAGATAAAAATAGGCGTATCTTCGTTAGTTGTAAGACCTAAGTGTTTGCCTTGAAGTTTTGATTTATTTTTGATATTAAAGTCTTTAGTTTTCTTTAACAAATCAGTTTTCATAATGGATGAACAAAATTCCAGAATTATAGTGGGATTTTTTAAGCTTTCTTTGTTTCCTTTCAGTCTATAAATGTCTCCAACATCTTTTGCGTTCATTTCCAGATTAATATTTTTTGATAGTTTCATAACCATGTCTATAAGGTCCTCTCTAGTCTCATGTGGCTTCTTAGGAACATTTTTTAATTCTATACTTGATTTACAAGATAATCTTTGCATATCTTCAACCTTTCTCTCAAGTATCGATATATAGTCCCGGTCCTTATGGACCTGCGCCTCAAGTAGTTCAATTTTTTTACGAAATTCCTCATTTTGAGTGATTAATAAAGAGACCGACTTTTCAATGTTTGCGTTTGTCTCTTGCATTTCCTTTAAGTTGACAGTAATTTTTACCAATTCCTGTCCATGTTCCTTATTTAATGACGTAATCAACCCCCTCATCTCTTTTGTAAAATTATTGAACTGCGAGGGTGAGACACTGGGCTCGCGGGCTCGCTTATTACGGAGATTTACATAGGAATGTAGTGGTGTAGTAACAATATCCATTTCTTTATTTTCCGAATCAGTTACAGGGGAAGTCATTCTTTGAATTTTCACTATAGAACTTAACTTTATTTACTATACACGCCTGAACGCCTGGCAAGAATAACTCTACAATATTTTGCAACTGTACGTGTTGCTATTAATTTTTTACAGGCGTTAAATTTATTGACTTCGTATGTCAAACAATTATTATTATATTGAGGGTATAATTTTGCACTTTTTAGAAATATTGATTTATTATTGTAAATTTCTCATATTAAATCACAGTTAAACGTAATGGAATCCACTTCCACTGTAGGGTTTAGTAGCACTTTAACGAAACACTAACTTTCCACAACAGTTCAAAGATTGTAAATAACTTTTTCTTAATTATTTTTAGCCAGCCAACTTTAGCAAGTCTTTTCTATATGACAGATGAAAGTAACTGAAATTAACTAACACTTAACTTAAACTAACTATAATTAGTCAACCTTTATGCTGTCGTGGAGTTTTTATAACTTTTAATGTCAATCAATTCCGTGATACATTATTTTTGAGTATAATTTTAACCGTTTACGCAGCGTACGCATCGGAAGCTTTCAAAAAATAAATGGTATTTCTCGTTTTTGTAACGTTTCTTATAAATTCTCAGCTCCTATTGGTCGCAGCGTGATGTGATATAGCCTAAAGTCTTCCTCGGTAAATGGACTATCTAACTCAAAAATAATTTTTCAATTCGAACCAGTAGTTTCTGAGATTAGAGCGTTCAAACTAACAAACTCTTCAGATTTATATATAAAATCGATATAATTTTCTTTCTAGGCCAAGGTTTATATAATAAAGTCCCTTAAAAGATTTTACAATTCCCAATAAATAAATTTATATTTAATTTTCAAAATTATTTAATATCCAAAACATATTATTAATTACAACATCATATAAATGACAAAGATAGGAGTTTAGTTATGCTGGCTTTTATGCAAGACATAGTACTGTATCGACAATCGCTGAGTAATGTATTAACAGTTTATAAAAGAGTGACTGTTGAGTTTCTTGCTGTTTCTTCTCAGCAGAATCTACATTTCGAATTCGTAATAGCTTCACATTAGTTAGAACTTATTCATTAAATAATATATGATCAGTAAAATGACGATTGAGTGTTTTTGAAGGCTTCTGGAGTAAATGAATTTTTTTTTTATTAATAGAAATATATATCGCTCATTTGGAGCGACAGTGATACTTTTGCAAAAATACGCGAAAATGACTTATTAACGCCAAAATACTATGCATAAACATCTGCGTTGGCAGTGAAAATGCCACAATATCCAGCTATAATAAAACAATTTTAAAATAATAATTAGCCGTAATAATGCTTCAGAATCTTCTTTTGAACTATGAAATAATCTTTATTCTGCAGGGGGCTTACCACAATCTCTTATAGCATTATTAATACATTCATACATTGAATTTTCATACCACAACGTACTTAAAACAATCTTACTATAAGCTTGAAAACGATCATACTTTCCGAGCGATTTTGGTGACGTCATCTCATATTGTTCGTTCAATCCGCGCTTATTTGGTACCACAACGCCTTTTTTGACAGCTAGCATTATTACTTTCTGTCAAATTTAGCAATCTTAAAAAAGTTACTAACGTGCGACGGATTTATAATTGATTTGTGGAATATTTCATAAAAAAACATATTTTTACCATATAAAGTAAGTGTAATATCGAAAAAGTTGTATTACTGGTGATTTAGTGCCTGAAAAAATAATTTTCAATATTATTTTAGATGAACGCCTACGAAATTTTTGAGTTCTTGGAGGCTGATGCGTGTGATTCGAGATTAAAAAAATAGACAAAAACAAGATGTTGCGAAGGGATTGCAATCCGTTTTACTTAAGTGAAGCAGAATTTGTAAAACGATATCGCCTTACTAAACCTTTAGTACGTAAGCTATGCGATGAGTTGAGACCTCTGATGAAGGATACAAAAAAATCCACAGATTTGTCCATAGAGACGAAGGTACTCACTTTTTGTAATACCTATCCTAATAAGTAAAAATTAAATTAGATGTTTCATCTCGTGATTTATTTGTTTACTTATATAATTACGTATATTTCTAGTTAAACAAGTAATAGACAATTATAATATTGCATTAAATTATAGTAAATTTTGTAGCTATAAACTAAGAAAAGAGAAGAAGGTAAGAGACGAAGGTACTCACTTTTTGTAATACCTATCCTAATAAGTAAAAATTAAATTAGATGTTTCATCTCGTGATTTATTTGTTTACTTATATAATTACGTATATTTCTAGTTAAACAAGTAATAGACAATTATAATATTGTATTAAATTATAGTAAATTTTGTAGCTATTTACTAATTTAATAGAAAAATAAATTGCTACTTCAATACAAATTGAATAAGATCAATACCTATTCATCTATGAGTACAAAATACATATTTAATAAATTTTTTTAGATATTAATCGCATTATCCTTCTATGCAACTGGATCATACCAACGTCTTATAGGTAATAATGAGGGTCATTTTATGGCTCAACAGACTGTCTCCTCTGTAATTGCGCAGGTTACCAAGTGCCTTAATACCCAGCAAATGCGCCAAAAATATATAAAATTTCCCATGACTGGTGAAGAGCGAAACAGAGTTAAAGCAGAGTAAGTATTTATTTTAATAGTACAAATGAAATAAAATGGATGTGGGGTGAAAAATGGATATAATATAGTATAGTGTGTGAAATGCGATCCCCACATCAATTTATCAGAAAATAGGTAACAACAAAATGGCCAGATAAAGTGTAATTATTTTTATTAAGTTCCCGAATAACTCGTAATAATCGTAAATATAAACTTTTTAATGTTTAATATTAATATAATTGTTTATACGTTACTATAGGTACGTCATGCGCTAAGTAATGATGTCTAATCGTTAAAATTCGATAATACGATTTGTTCCGAAGCGAGAAAGGGATAACGCTATACAATAAATAACGCTATTTCCGTCCCTCTAAATAAGTTATAGACAAATCATTCGTTCTTTCACATCACGCAGCAATAATGAAACAATCATGCTCGGTTAAGATCGTAGTACGAATTTGAGTATTATTACAATACGCCGGAATTAAAACGCGACCGTAATAAGCTTACTTTGTTAAAGATTGTGGTAAGCCCCCTGGTGTAAAGTTAACTAATTTGCATTTGTGTCACTGTCGCTTCAAATGAGCGATATGTAAACACTTATCGTTATCACTATAAGTAGTAAATAGTTATAAAGTAACTCTCTTATATTTTGACAGAAAAGTTTTAACATATATACCTAGCCAATATATTCTCAGATAGAGTCTAAGATATTAAAAATTAGGCCTCAACCTCGCAAGATTACAATGTACTTAAACAGTAAGTTAAATTTATAATTATCATCAAAATTTGTTTATTTGCGCGTGAACGTAGAAGAGAGTCTAACTAATAGAAATCTGTTAATAATCCACCCTAAAAACTTTCAAGGATATTGTAGTAGTATTTGGATACGAAAAGCTCTTTAGCTACAAAGAGTATAAACTCTCAAAAAACAAATTCGCAATTTCTTATCCTAATATTTAATGAATTAATTAATTAAATAATCTTATTCCAATAATAATTGATTAATTAATTATTAATTATTTTTCATCACATGAAAAATTTATCGCATCATATTTTTTCATTTTCATGGTATATTCTAGGTTCTATTCATTATTTTAGTAAGGATCTGATGCTTTGCTGATTTCTACACGGAGCGATTACTATCTAACCTCATCCGTGAGGTCAAATCGATAATTTTATATAAGAAAAACAACATTTAGCAGGTGTTTACGATGATACCGTGACAGAGTGCTTTCTATAACTTCCAAATCACGACGAGCGGACCTGCAGTCGCAGAAACCCAGATCAAACAGAAATATTTGCTATAAGCGGTTATCGGATCCACGAAACATTGCGTTAACGGAAATGTCGTCATCTCGTACACGGTAGTATACGAGTACAAGATTACTGGTGAAATGTACTTGTAATACACCTTCTATTAGATGTAAAGATTGTCATGATGGATTACTATTTCAATTTTGATTTTGACAATTTTTGATTTTTCCAGAAGAATCAACGTTTCATGTTTCAATGTTGATATGGTTAACCAGTATATTGCTGTTGATACTCGTATCAATATCCAATGTCATTATTGGAAGGTTTATGGTCTATACACTGTGACCTAAGGGAGTTTCTGATCTCCTAGTGGCGCGTCTCCCGGTGGCAGATAGGGGTACGCCACTTGAATGCTTCGCGAGTGGTAGGGGTCTTCGGATCCCCGCGGACCAAAACCAGCAGCGGTGTGCGCGAAAGAGCAGGATGGGGATGACTCGCTCTCCCTCACCATTCGGTAGCGCGAAAGCGCAGTTGTTGGGCGCGGAGGCGCACAAGTCACTGGGCCCCTGGACCAGCTGATGTGCGGGCCCAGCTCAGGGGTTTCGCCATCTGGGGTAGCTGGGGTCCAGTGGTGGGCGGGGGCGAAAGCGCGGTGAGAGTGTTGGCACAGGAGGTGCGGCCGATGAGGGAGTGGCGCCAAGAGGGCGCGGAGATTTCGGTGTTGGGACCGCTCCTGGTACTTCTCTGAATTAGTGGACCAGTCGAGCGGCCCCAATCACATACTCGTACGGAGGGGCCATCGGGCCAAGCGTCGGGGCGTCACGGCGTATGCGCGAGCGATCCCGTGGCGCCCCACTACGGCGCAGACGGTCGATGGGTTTTAGTGGGTATTCTGGCTTCGTAGCCAGCGAGTCCCACATTTAGTACACGTCCTCTAGGGCGGCGGGATGCTTAAATGCATTTTCCATCGTTAAAAAAATGGTCTATATACTGTGACGATCGTTCTGGTGTTGTGGTGAATAAATAGCTATTATAGCTGTTACATACAATGAGTAAGAGAGAGCAAGATATGTATTTTTAAACGTAAGGGATGTTCGACTCACTTCTAATTGCTCACATTTGTTTAAAAACAACATTAAATAGAATGATGCACGCAAGTAAAACCGTGAAACTTCGAGTTGTTAATACAAATTAATTAAATCAAGATTATTATCTAAACTATAAGTATTACAAACAGACAAAGGCTCTTTATTATTAGATAATAATACATTAAATTCGCTTTAAAGTCATCATCGCGACTCGTTACATCATTCCGGAACACGCGGACGCAAAGAAATTATACATTTGATGTTTCCTCGTTAGGTATCCTTTCTACTGTTATAGAATAAACACAAAACCGACCACCACCACAAAAATGAAAGTAGCCTTCAAAAGGTAATTCTATTTAAAAACCTATACATCTAGATATTGACAAATGATGTGCCGTCTATGGACGTAACTTATCTAAGTAGTTCTTTTTTTTTTTATTCAAGCACGATAACGTGTTTTGAATGTTGAAAGATTTGATGGCTTTTGATTGATTGATTTAGCCTGCTGATGCAAATATATTTAAAATTTTGCAGATAGAATTTAAAAATACACCACAACATCAGCCGTCGGATGTCCACTACTGAACGTAGGTCTCCCCCATTATCTATGGGAAGGGGGATTTGGCAATACTTGTCACGCTTGGCAGGCGGTTTGGCGAGCGCAGTGTGCTGTGGCAGGATATAGTGACGATACTGCCCATCACTATCCTGGTTGGTGTGCAGTTGTTCGCAACACTGTGGCCTTAGTCGCCTTTTACGACACCTCGGCAAGAAAGAGGTCGGGACTATTCTTCTTTGCCGGTCACCGCACGGCATGATGATGGCTTTTACAAATAAGATATTGTCAGACTGATTTGATTCTTTTTTTTTTTTTTTTATTGCTCCTTTTATAGCTGCGTTATATAAATAAGTTAAAACTGTTCAATAACAATTACACATTCAAAATTATTGTATATTTTATCGTCGCAGAAACATTATACTAAATAGTGATGATTCTATGACAAAATAAATAAAAATTACGAATATAATGAACAAATATACCGAAGTATAGTACAATTTTGTTACTTCTATATTTTCAGCTAGCAGAGCGCTTAATGTTTTTATACAATATTTTAAGGCACACAGCGCTTCTAGTTGAAAATCTAGAAGTCAAAAGTTGACTATATATTTGAAACCTTTTTGAATATTAAAATTATTTAACGTATATAAATGGCACCCGCCGCTCCAGTGTCTCGAAGAGATAGTGACCGTAAGCGTCCTAGGAACTGGTTATATATGATTTATGAGCCAATGTCGAACTGTAATAATACGCTTACATCTTCATACTGATTAAGAAATTGACTGAACTTATAGAAAGTTCGTCGTTCATCGTAACAGTCTATTAGGATTATTATCTACATTTATATTAATTATTATAAATAGGTACTAGAGGTCCAGTAGTTACAACCGCGTTAATATTTATTGCTATTTTGTAACAATGAGTCATAACGTGATGTTTTTATAGCCTACTTCTGGTTATTCGTACTCTGACTTTTTCACTTTTATCCAGGAAAAAAAAAACAATTTTAACTAACCTATCTTTTAGTCAAATACATTGCCCATTGGAACAATAAATTAAACACATGAAAAGACTTAAACTATCCAAACCAATACAACCACAATATCTCATATTCCGTATCACAAGGAAGAGATAGTCAACGTATTGTTTACTCAACTATTTACGAGGTATTTATATCACAGTAACATCATCTTACGCAAAGGAAAAAGCGATAAATTTAATGCGTACACTTGAGGTAATAGAAAGTAACCTATTTAGTTACGGTGATTCACTAACTATGAGGACTAAAAGGGCGCCGTTGAATATACAATTACTTAATTAGAATTGCAGCAGCTTCTGTTCTTAAGACGTTTCTTCGTTGTATAAATAATTGATTAATAGAATAGGAGTATAGGTTCAAAGAAAGATGCGTGTTGCTGACATCTATGCATAGCGTGATCTCTTTTTTTTCTTTTTTTTGTTTTGGCGGGAAAAAATGTGCCTGACCGCACACCATGTCGTCCAGGGAGACAACAGGGTAGTGTGGGGTCCTCACCCACTAAAATAAACCGCCGTGCGCCCTCACCCGCCCTTACAATGCGGACCACGGGTACCACGTACGTTGCTCCGTAGCCCGCAGGCGGCAGCCCCATCGGGCACTCTCTCTTGTGCTACGCCCCGCGCACTTGGGCATTGCACCTTCGCGGTAGGCTCTTTCGGCGGACGGTGGGCAATCCCCGACCCTACCGTCCGCAGCCTCGGCTAAGGCGGCATCAGGCGCATGTGAGCGCGTCTGCGCCGCCCCGCGCGTCGGCGGCGAATTGGGTCCGAAAGGAGTGAGTCCTCCCGGGCCCTCTCCGCCGCCTCCTTCTGCGAGATGACGTCCTCGCAGAAGGTGGCGACCGCGGTCCAGGCCCTGTCACCACCGACCATCGCTCGCGTAACGACCGGCAGCGACAGGTCCTCTCCAATGACTGCAGCGAGATCTCGGCGCTGCTCAGCCCAGGCCGGGCATGACTCGAGCGTGTGTTGCGCCGAGTCCTCGCTGCAGTCGCAGTGGTGGCAGCCCGGAGTCGTCTCCCTCCTTGCGACAACGTGCAAGTATTTGCCGAAGCAGCCGTGCCCTGACAACACTTGCACGAGTCGGAAGGTGAGGACTCCGTGCTGCCGCACCGTCCTCTCCTCCAATATCGGCTGAAGCCCCCCTATGGTCCGAAGACCAGCCCGGGGCGTCTCCAGCCGAGCCTTCCACCGCGTGAAGGTGGTGCGGCGGGCGTCGTCCCGCCATGTGGTGATTTCGCTCAGAGGGGGATTAGTGCCCCCCGTCCGCGCCGCCGATACCCGCCGATAAACTTCGGCGAGCGCTTCCGCCTCCAAGTCCCACGGGGGGGTTCCGGCCAATACGCAGGCAGCCTCGACACCTACCGTGCGGTAGCCGCGTATGGCCCTGACCGCCATGACCCTTTGTGGACGCCACAGACGGGTTCTATTGTGGGCAGCCAGGGAAAGCGTGATCTATCTAGGCGTTTCGAAACATTTTAAATTAATTCGTGATTATAGTTCGTATTAAAAATTTCTGCTATGACATTTTATATTTCTTAAGAAAGACTTTAAACACAAAAATATTTTTTAAATTGTAACAGTAGATTATAATATTAGCGAGTTTAAATAAACAAATTTTATTATATATGACTAATTAATTGATAGATTTTTTTTCGTCGATCGAAAATTATAGCGTCAATAAATGATATTAAAATGTAATACTTTATTTATACGACCGATTTAAAAAATACATCTGTAGATTAAATTGGATTAATGCCTACCTTTTTTTTATTGTTTTTATAAAAAATATTTTTCAATATAATATATGTGAATTATTGTATCAAAAATTTAACCTTAACACCTATATCATAAACATGTCGTAATTTGAGTAAATACAAAAATCGACGAAACGAAACAATCTAACGCAATCGATACGAAACAAGAAGGCTATTGTAATTATATTCATTACTTCATGTATTTGCAGCTAATTCATTGAAATAGCCATTCCATTGGAAGGCTAACCTTTTAATTGAACTACGCTTATCAACAAAACGCCTAGTATTGTTGTTGGATCTTTATAGCTTTTCAATGTTTTTATATGTTCCACAACATGACTGACTCAAAACTGACTAACTGGCTAAAAAGCTGCTAGCGCGCATGATTGTTTTTTTTTTTTCAAAAAGGCGTTAACTAGTTTACAAAGACCTCAAATAGCGAATGTTGTGCGTTACCGGGGCCAGGTGTCGTCATGAATGGCAGCTGAATCTCACCCGGAAATTCTTAGCACCCCCTGTCCTACCGTTATCCAGGCCGCTGCCGTAGCGTAGGAAATATTACGGGGACTGGGGCCTGGTCTCTTTTTTCCTTCTCATATAGGGGGATTTGCCAATATTCGCCACGCCTGGCAACAGTGTTGACGAACGCAGCTTGCTACTTTAGGATATGATGGCATTGCTGCCCATCACCACCCTGGTCGGTGTATAGTTGTTCGTACCACTATGACATTAGTCGAGTTTTACGACACCTTAGCCAAAACTAAGAAATTCATAATTGTCATTTAAAATTAAAAAAAAAACATTAATTTTGATTAAACAGTGACTTAAGTAGTTACACTTACAATACTTACAATACAATTTAATACATTTTTGTACCTAGTAATAAAATTTATCATACTTTTTATATATATTTATGTAATATACATAGTTAAGTAAAGAGTTGATTTGTTTTTTATAACGGAATATGAACAAGAATTTAGAATTTAAAGCATTTTGAATTAATGGAAGCTTTCTTTTTACGATTTTAACATAAACGTCTGAGCATTGATTATTTATAATTTTTTGCGTAATATCCTCCGCGACGGAGATTCGATGAATGCCAATTTGTGTATTAACACAATAATTTTTTAATGAATATTCATAATAAATGAGAATATACAAAGAACATAGAATCAATCCGGTTAAACGACAGTTTTATTAAGTAGAGAATCTAAATAAGAAAAATTGTCATTTGAATTGATTATTACGACTAAAATAGTCGCTAGTAGCTTGAGATTGAAAGTATTTCATTTAAAATAATGAATTATTTAAAACTTTATGTTATTTATAAATACGCATACATTACGTTTTATCATATTTAATACGGTATAGACGTACACACGCATATGCATACACATACCGATCCTAAAAATGATATGTGTGTTACACAACGCTAAATATATTATAATATTCATTTTATTAAGAAGAGTGAAACACATTTTGAATACAAAGAAACAAGGATTTAAAAGAGTTTCTATTTAATAATGTGTATCATAATATATCAAACAAAACATTAGTATACGTAACGAGATCTTTTCCCTCAGCCTATCGATATCATAAACATGTGATTTGAATATCTAACGCGACACTGCGCCCGCGCATAAGAAATAGCAATAGGCTGTTACACAACTCCTATTACGGTAACATCTTATTTGTAACACATTGACGGACAAAAGATCTATAACTATAGGATATAAATAGGAAAGATATATATAACTCATATAGGTTAAATTAATAATATAAATATATATATATATATATATATATATATATATATATATATATATATATAACTATAGAGTAATCTCCTACCTTTCTTCTATTTAGAGCAACGGTTCCCAAAAAGTTACCATCAGTGGTCCGCAGAAGCTAAAATATGGTCCGCGAAACTGCAAGGATGCTTTTGAATCGAATTCACTAAGTCGTTTTGTTGTAAAAAAGCAATACTAAACCTCGTAAAATCGCCTTGCGCTATACTTTATGGTTTTCTCAACAACTTATTTATGTAAACAAGGATTTTCTGCTTTGTTAGTAATTAAAAATAAGACGAGGGATCGTTTGAAAGTAAGTGATTATTTGCGTGTAGTTTTGAGTAATAATATTAGTTCTAGGATAGCCGAACACATCAAGAAGATGCAAGCTCAGAAATCACATTAATACAAAATTACAGAAATTTATCGTAAAAATATTATTTTTTTAGTTTTATGTGATTTCCTATTGAGTTTTCACTTAAAGTTTCGGTTTGATTATTACAGTTTATTTTTATTATACCTCCACAGTGGTCCCTGCTAACAAGAATAATATAAAAATGGTCTCTGACCAAGAAAAGGTTGGGAGCCCCTGATTTAGAGAGAAGACCATATATGTTATTTAGTTAGACCATTATGCCCAGCAGTGGGACGTTTACATATATAATATATGTATACGTGGGCTGTTTCAGACAAAGTAATACTAACTAAGTAATATCATACACGAATGAGACGACTCGGTTTGTCTCGTATATACATTATACACATATGTGACATAATGCCAATTGTTCAAAATATAATGTTTTTGATTCTGATTACGACGAATTAATATGATTGTTTTTAGTACTTTAAATGAACAGCTTCGTGTTGAACAGTCTACATTAATGTCAAAGGTCGCCGGATCGAACCCCGTCGCGATAAATATTATACATTGAAAGCAGAACTAAACCGTGTTGCAATTAGAATGACTTGTAATTTTGCAATACGTTGATATGACTCGTGGATTAAGAAAAAAAAAAAATTATTTTAAATACAGATGTATTTGTAATAAGTACCTATACATTTTTTTTTTATTTAAACTTGCCATAAACAGTTTATCTTGGTATGAGAGATAAAATTCAAAGTGTGTGTTGCCCGAATTTTTTTTTAACGTGATAACTTCGACGATTGATTTATCGTCTTGTAAATCGATGAACGCTGGCAGCACGCACGAAAAAGCATGACTCATTGTCACGTTTCGCGAGCGAGAGCGTAGAATAGGCGATAGAGAGGCACGATCGGCCTGAGCGTTCAGCTTGTGACGCATCTATGTCTCTTCCACTCCGTCGGCAGATGTGTCCGAGTAGCAGAGAAAAAATATTTGAATTAACGAGTGAAAATAAATATTAATTTATCAAAAAATTGTAATTTTCAATTAACTCCTTTTTATCATACAAAATAATCATAATTCAGTCATTCATTCAAATATTTCTTTAGCTACATTTACTTTACATTTGAGAAGTTTGTATAATATCTTCAATAAATATGTTCTTTTTCTTAAGTCTCATCTGATTAAATTCATCAATATCATTAAGTCTTATCTGTCTGTCTGCTTATATCAATCTTTTTGAGTTTGAGAGCCTGTTTGTTGAGTATGGTTGTAGCCTATAAAATATCGATTTACAATTTATCATGTTGTGAACTCTTGTTATACTTCTATATACAATTGACTTGGCAATATGACAAATTAAGAACTCACAATTAGAAATATGCCAAAATAAGAACACTTGAATAAATAGTAATGCTAGTCCTGATACTAAACAATGACCGTATAGTGTCAAATCATAAGTTCTATCCAACTTTTTATAGAATGAATGAATGTACTCGTAGATTAAAAGAGACCCCTAAACTTTACTACGAGTAATGTAATTTTCTATTCATTTGTGACACGAGATTAATTGTCACACTATCAATTTATTACTAAAGAAAGAAAATAAAAGTATAATATTTGAACTGAAAAAGTAAAATATTAATGATAGGGTTACTTTTATATAACATTCTAAAAAGGATTGGTAGCATATATATACGGAACCTTCTTTGTAAAATTCAATTTATAAGCAACTGTTTTATTTCTTAGACGTTTTTATTTAAGTATGTATTTAAACATAATTCAATTGCTTTGATAAATTTTATTTGAAACTAGTCTTCGTTTGGCAAGTTGGTTGCATGACATGTATTTTTAATTTAATTTAGTCATACACAAAATATTAAAATAATCAAATAAATATCTGTTTTTTTATTAATTTTCTTCTTTCATGTGATGAAAGATTCATTCATCACATTTCTTCAGTCTAACGTAGTCCACTGCTGGTCAAGGGCCTCCCTAAGATTGCGCAAAATAATCAAATAATCATCAAGCCTCTGTCGACGATCTTGCTAGATGGTCGGTCCAGTAGGTAGGAGGAGACGCCCCACACTGCATTACCGAGACCTCATTTTTATCAACTCCATGCTTCAGCGGTTAAATATCTTCTTTCAACCTTACTGAAGTAATCATGACTTATAAATAATAAATATACATGTACATACCAAAAAAGTATTCTAAATATGTCAATATTTATATAAAAACGATATAGGTTCAACAACTCTTTTTATTTGATTTTTGAGTACTAATTTTGATTTAACTTTCTTTGTCTCTTGGTGGAAACTTTATTGGCTTTGATATTTTGTTTAGAAGCGTTTAGGTATATGTAGTAATTATATGCTGTATGTTTCCCAATGTTAAATAAATAAACTCAAACTGTTCAATTCAAAAATATATAATATATACAGATACATCCTCGACCAAATTTTATGATACTTGTATATGATAGCGATTAATTGAATAAGTGGCAAAACATCTAAAATGTCAAGAGTCATAATACCAAGGAAAAGAAAGGATATTAGGTCTTTGACGTGAAGTTTAGCAATCGTCATTCCTATCGTTGATCATAAATTTATGTTAGACTTGATATCCCACGCGGTTTCATCTATGTTGAATTATTGATTTATCTGTCTACTGTTTCACTATTACTAAAATTTGGCAAAAAAATAAACATGGGCTCCATCAATGGCAAAAATATAGGCCTTTAAAAAAAAAATATCATGAGAGGCTTCGATTACGAGATCGCTATATACGGCTGCTGTGACCACCGCGCCAACCTGTTTTCCTGTGATGATTTATACCGTGTCATTTCTGGATAATATAGTTTTTTTAATAGTGAAATAAAATTCAACAAACAAATCATTCTGCTTCATAAATTTCGTATAGATATAGACAAGATTGCTATCGTATTAAAATGTCAATTTTCAACTAGCACTTGAAATAGTCTCAATATTTTTACTTGTATGATGGTTTCGACATTGCTCGCGTAGGAGAACGGTTACGTTCATTTTATAAGATGTAACTTAATAATGTTTCACGGTCTTGGCTTTGATAAACTATAAAATAATGATCCTATGTAAGTTTCATACCGCATTTTATAACCTTAAGGGTGAATTTTTGTTAAATGCTAAAATTTGTGTTTACTTATTCTTAACTAGCTGTGCAACAACTTCGTTTGCTATAAGAATCCCTTACTTTAAGCCTATACGATAATGTATGTATGTCAGCTAAAGATGAGCCGTACGTGCGGTCAGAGATATTTGAAAATTACGAGATTCAACTTATTTGGACCTAATAACGAGAGTTTAGACGTCTGTAATTTCTGAACTAATAAACTAAATATATTGAAATGCTCACAAGACAATCTTTTAAATATATTATTTTTTAAAAATTGAAAGAAATACGACAAGTCGTTAACAAATTACAACTAAGGACACATTTTGAATTTCTTGTTCTTTACCAAGGAACACATGCTTAATTTCGGGGTAAAAATACCCGATGATCTAGCTCATTATGAACTCAAATCATACCCAGCTTCATTTCAATTAATTCAATAGTTTTGGCGTGACGCGCTGCCAAAATACAGACAGACAGACAGACTGGCTTCAGTATCGATTAGAGTGTCATCCAAATAAAATCTAAATATCTTTAATGTAACGAATTACATATACAGTTTTATTATAAGTAATGTATAGATTAACTAAGCAATAAAATATATTATTTATAGTACGTTAAAGAAAACATAATTTCTTGAGAAATAAACTTAACTCTAGATGATTAACTCCATACAACCATCGGAGCTTGGAAACAAAGTCTACATACTCGTATAATTATGAGCGGTGCTGTATAATTAGCAAAGTGTGCTTTATAAGTTTTATTATATAAATAGAAAATTTATATTCATAAGTTTGATATTTAACTATTCGATAAATACTACAATATATTGCCATTAATTATTCAAATATTCAAATCGTTCACATGTTGTTTAGAGAAAGTACGTTGAGCCTTGCCGTTAGTAGATATGTGTTTGTTTAACTCTAAAATTTTGGGGGTTTGATTGCAGAAATTTTTAATGGAAATTTCTTGTTGTAATAAAATATATATAACGATATAACAAAAAATTTAGTTTAAGTGTATTTTAAGTATAAGCATCGTAGACAATGCATCTCTTTGTAAAAGATCAGTGATCCACCACTGATTTTTTATTGATTATTTTTGATAGAGATGAGCATATGAGTGAATTAAAATGGAATTGGATTTCAAATGAAATAGTAGGATTACATCTATGACCAAGAATTTAAACTCAACGCGTGTGAAACCTTGAGTTTTAGGAAAACATAGTATATCTTAAATTGAAAGCACGGAATTTTAAGAAATGTAGGCACTACGTTTTTAAAATTTAAAAGACAACATTTTATTCATGTAACAGCCGTTTGGCTCTATAACTAAAACTAGTAAAAAATAGGCAAATAACCGATTAATTTAATGTAATGTCTATAACGGTTTTTTTTTACAATAACTAATAAATATTCATTTTTGTTATATAACGTACTATAATATGTAAATCAAAGTTTACACGGATGATTTTAAATAATAGCTATGGTAATCGGTATGTTGAAATGATGGCTAAAGAGAATCGTACCAAAAAAAAAAACATTGTTACGACGGGTCTGACCACACATTAAGTTAAAGTAGGTCAGATAACCATATTATGACTATCATGCATAAAATAAAGCATAAAGTGCTCGCTACAATAAAAAACGTGAATTCTAAAAATTAAGTCGAATTGATATTTATGTACATAGCGTTTCGTTCAGTGGTACAATGTTTTAAAACCCTACTAAACTACAATTTTTTGAGACCCAGTAAAACACGCCAAAAAACATGGTTCTTGAATGCAAATCTCCTTAATTTGTTACTTTATTTTTTCGTCTAGAGCAGCTGTAGTATTATTATATAATACATATTCTATACCAATTTCTAGTTTTTACCTGTTACGATTACCTAGATTCAACTTTGTAACAGACGGACGAATAGTAGAGTTTTACTAAGAAGATCTCTATGATAAAGGAACTGTTATAAAACAATTTTATATTTCTTTAGAATTTCGTTTTTTTTTTTTTACCAATGCGTATATATAGACTAGTTAGTAATACATATAGGGGAGGAGAACTAATAAAACACACAAGATTAATACATTATTATTAACTATTTTCGTTTAAAATTTATTACTGACCCAATTAATAATATTAAAACATTATAGACAGCTTTGAGATAGCACATATTTATTTTTTTATTTAATATGGTGACATAATACCATTTATAAATACTTGTAGCTTATGGTACTTCACTCTAGTACAGCAATACATAAGGTCTATGAATGCACTACAAATAATAAACAGACAATGTAAATAATAGGTTTTATCATCAATTTGTATGGCACTGGCCGCGCGCTCACTTCACAGCTCTTAATAGTCATCTGCGTTTTATAAAGTCTAACAACGATTTAACGCGTTTGTTCACCGATTACACACGGTTCACAATTTTACGGTTTACATAAACGTTAACCAAAGATGTTCAAAATATCACGGCGACGTATGTAAAAAGGTTTTTTAATCACACCCGCTACTGTAATCACAATCTTATTATAATGAAAATTATGTAAAGTTTTTTTTTTTTTTTTCTATAAATATCAATTTATTAATAAAATTTTATACATAAAACGACATTTAAATTTCGTATTTACATATATCAAGAGAAAGTGTTTGTGTGATCATTTTAATGTTGAAATGTCGCATATGGTAATTATGTATTACAAATGTGAAATTAACCTTTACTTTTAAAGGTGTCAAATCAGTGTAATTTCACCTGTTCAACCAATTCAACGATAAGTAAAAAAAGATATAATGCACTTTGAAAAAACTTGCATAAGTTGAGCATATTACCCAACTTATTCAAGTATTCGCCATTCAAAGATAATATATTCACCTATCCACAGTGGAGCAGCGTGGTGGATTAAGATAGAGTATCAAAACACAAAAAAAACTCCATTTAATAATATGGTACTAAGAGGTTTTTGTGATTATCATGATTATGATTTATTTTAGCGTACACATTTTTTTTATTCATCAATAATTTTTATGACAAAATTTAAAACAACGCTCACAACAAATATTTGTACATATATAAGCCATACAGATGTGTAAGGGTGCCTGTCCATTGAAGCGGAGAGAGGCTGCGGAGCGGAGAAACGGAGAAATATTAACCAATAGGTAGGATTGTAAAAAATCTTTCCTCCGCTCCAGTTGACAAGGGCTCCGCTTCAATGGACAGGCACCCTTATAGGCGTTTGTGTTGTTTCTGTTTCCTGACTTCCGACACAGCATATTGATCCTACTCACAACCGTCGAACGAGAAACGTTTATTTATTTATTGTTATTTAAAAATAATTTTCAAAACAGATAGTGTTATATATTTTAATATATAGAGAGCTCCTATATCTATTGTACTTCAAACACTCCTTTTCCATAACAAAGTCTATTTATTGAAGGTAATGGCTAGGAAATAACTTAGACTGCGTATTTAAAGATGTGAAAGTTGTAAATAACATTATGACCCTTTGACCATTCTCATAACATGACACAATTATAGCGCTCAGTTGTAATTAGAATTACCTAAACAGTAAACACTAGTAATAGTGCTAGTAATAGCATATACGAGTATAAGGTAAAACAGGCCAAATTCGAGTTGGTAACCACACGAAGATTTCTGTACAACTGTGAATGTGAAATTGTATACCAATGTATATGTATTTGTTAAGAATGATAAGTCGTTTTTTTTATCTTTAACTTTTTAACTTTTTTTTTTGTTCTGTTTCTTTTATTTGTCATTATAGCGGCCATAGTAATATATATTCTGTGAAAATTTCAAGTGTCAACCAATTACATTTATATCACAGATATAACGCTGTAACGGACGGCTAAGGCCGAGACTCCGCCAGAGCGGAGATGTGCGGAGATGTGTTTAAACAACCAATAGGATTTCGTTATTCACACACCTCGTCTCCCCTCCGCTTCAGTGTATACCACTGAACGAAATTCTATTGGTTGTTAAAACACATTTCCGCGCTGGTGGAGTCTAGGCCTAACCGGGCAGACACACGGAACCATAATCTATACTAATATTATAAAGCTGAAGAGTTTGTTTGTTTGTTTTAACGCGCTAATCTCAGGAACTACTGGTTCGAATTGAAAAATTACTTTTGTGTTAGATATCTCTTTTACCGAGGAAGGCTATAGGCTATATAGCATCACGCTACGACCAATAGGAGCTGAGCAATAATAAGAAATGTTACAAAAACGGGAAAAAATAATCTTTTTGAGAGCTTTCGTTACGTCCTTTATTATTTCTCTTCTCGAGACATTTTGAACTATATTTCCACTTTTAAAGTAAATATAAGATCACTCTTTTACTGAAAATTTTTGAAAAATTAAAAAAAAAACTAAATAAACGTATTATTGAACGACCCAGGAGTCAAATCTGAGACCCCTTGCTCGGCAGTAACGCTTGCAACTGCGTTTTCCCCTCAAATAATGCGGGTGGAACCGCGGGGCATAGCTAGTATAACATATGAGTTTAAAAAAATTATAAAGATAGAAATATAAAGATAGAAAGAAGATTTGTTAGTTTCATTTTAATAGACAAACCCTAAAACTACTGAAGCGAATTAAATAATTCTTACACCATGCAAAAGCTAGGTTATTCAGAAATAGCATAGGCCATAAAATATCTCGTAATGACTCACAGCAGTGTATGCCCAGAGCTAATATACAACTTAATCGCTATAAGAAGCAGGCGTTTAAAATCAAACTTACATAATTAAATGTTTATCATTCTTATTCAAATAGAATAACTATTCTATCTCATTCTGTACATACATCATATATAATGACAATAATACTTACCTTAATTCAAAAAGATATAAAAGAACGAAAAAGATCGTTATGAACAAAATAATTATAAAAAAAATAACCAATTTTATTATTTATATGTAGGTATATATAATATTTTAAACTATGTACTATATATATACATATATACTTTAAAATTTACGGGTCAAATGTTAAATGTAAAAAATTCTCTCTATTAATTCATTTTGCCCCGACGTAAAACGCCGAAGATAAAATAATACAAACAAAACTGTGGTGCTTATATAATATTATATCGCTTCCGAAATTAGCATGTTATCTCACGATATTTTCTTAAAACACTAACGCAAGAAATATTTCGTTTTATAGAAAACGAAAGCGATGCGCACGCGTCGATAGTCAATCGATTTCCGATATTCTCCTTACTGTAGATGAATCTACGATCTATGCAAGTGTCAGCTTGTGTCAGAGGCTAACAATATGTCAAGACAACTAAATGTCACAACAATATGTCAGACGCTTAATACAATTATATTGTATGGAGACCTCACACAGCACACCTCAAACAGCCGTATGAATTACGGTTTTATGAGTAACTTCTACCAGCGACTTAGTCCATTTTATCTTCAGAATCAGGCCAAGGAAGAATAAATAATCACACCAATATATCATCAGAAAAGATAAAGAAATATCCCATTTAAGAAACTAGATTAATATCTATGTTGAGCCGCTAAAGTATGATTGAGTAACAAACATAAAAACGTAAAACTTTCACATTTATAATATTACTAGTAGAACCAAGAAGACGCTGTCCTGTCCGAACAATCTAGAAAACAATTACTTCATCGCTTAAATAGTCTATAGTAGTGAATCTTGCGATCCAGGGTCTCGCTCTAACACATAAGTTAATTTCGGTTTAGGTTTTTCAGAGTTATACACACGCAACATAGCAGTAACAGAAGAATTGTATATAAAATAATATTATTAACACACAAATATTTGGTACGAGATATATTGATTCTAAAAGCAATTATCTATTAGGTTACAGTTACAAGTTATGTTTATTATGAGTATAGTTTGAATACGATCACCAATACACAAAAGCCTACTTACAATCTATCTAAATAATTACCTTAATTTAACTAGATTTCATCAAAATTTTAGTTCTCTCTCTATTTCTATCTCTATATGTCACCATGTTCATATTAACATCAAAAAACACATTATATTTTACGTAGACGCAAAGCGAGTTAAAGTTCTATTTATAACATAGAGAATTAGTAAATTAAAACTAATTAAAAAATGTCTTTTATATATAATACATGTGAGCATATTTTTTATACGTAAAATTATTTTATGCGAATATAGCTTATGTTACAAAGTGATTTAATATAAAACGACAAGTTTTGAATATTTTTAAACCGTAACAATAAGCCATAATAATAAAAATCATAATAATAATTTACTTACGTAATAAAGTTATGTTTTATATGTACAGTATATTAAATATTAAACTTTGTTTTTTCTAGATATAATATTACTATATTGTGTTGTTATACATCAAAAATTATATAAACTGTTAAAATTTATCTATATACTATATGTATAATGTGATTAAACTCAATACTTATCTTTTATTTAATAAAATATTCAATTTTAAAGACATTACAAGACTTTTAGTGCGAAAATAACACAAATTAAAAATGTGTTACTAAAATTGCACTAAGCAAGTTTCGAATTTTGATTTTCGACATCTTGAGGTGATTTGAAAGGTGAAGAGACACATTAAATATACTGTTAAATAATATAAGTAATTAAATTTGATTCTACCTGAGTAAAATTTTGATTTTCGACATCTCGAGGTGATTTTTGAAAGGTTAAGAGACACATTAAATATAGTGTAAAATATTATAAGTAATTAAATTTGGTTCTACTTAAGTAGTACTCTATTTCATGACTTAACGCAAAAACTTTTAATCTAAATATGGAAGAAATTGTCTTCTTGTCTCTGATGGCGATTGCGTTGAAATAAACGCATATTTACATGTACGTAATTGTGATATACACACTTGTATTATAATTATTTATTATAGCTCACGCATACGTAGATGTTTTACATTCTGTATAATTTGAGATAAAGGATTTTGTAAATATATGATGAAATTTTGTTAAATCATCTTATCTGTGTGAGTTTTCACACGTTTTATTTTAGTGAGACGGGTTTTTCCTTTTGATATAATAATATGATTATTTATTTTTTAATTAATTACCATATGACTGACTATCAAATAACATAAGATGATGCTTAAGAAAAGTTTTATCGCGAAATATATAATCGATTTTATTTTAAACTTCATAATAACAGTATTATTGTGATAACACTAAAAAACGTGTGAAGTACGTCGATGTATCGATAAGTTCATCGTGAAAGTGTCCATCGATGTCCGAAGATCCACATTGTTTTCACCGAAGGCGAATTCGGACGGGTGTCATTAAAATCATAATTCTCATACTGCCCGAAGGCCGAATCTTAGGAAGAGCCAGGGAGAGAGGCGTCGACGAACCGTCTGTATAAAAGGCACCAGAATCAGGTACAAAGCATCACACAACCACGAGACCTCCGCGAGTCAACATGAAAGCGTTCTTGGTAGGTATTCGTGCAGTGAAAGTGATGTGACCTGTGTGTGACCCGCTCAAGAGTCGTGCTTCCTTATGGGATTGTGACTCAGTGTTTGCGATGCGATCACACGAGCGATTATCATCAATGGAAATCAATTTTGTACTTCAGGAAGTTTCAGTGATAATCGAGCGGGTTCACTCGTATTTAAAGTTTTTCATTATCTAAATCTCATATGATTAGTGCAGTAGATTTAATTTAAAAGAAATTATTTTTTGCTTAGTACCGACTCAATAGAAACATTTGTGTATTTATATTTTTGTGTCGTAGGTATTAGCAGCCGTTGCGGCGATCGCCTCGGCAAGACCCGAGGCAGGATACTCCTACAACGCGCCAGGAGGTGGCGGTCTCGGCGGCCATGGAGGCATCGGTGGTGGCATTGGCGGCGGTATCGGCGGTGGTCACGGCGGTGGTTTCTCCTCCGGTGGCCTGAGCTCCAGCAGCTTCGGTGGCGGATTCGGTGGCGGAATCGGCGGTGGATTCTCGTCTGGCGGTGGATTCTCCTCCGGCGGTGGATTTGGATCCGGTGGTGGATTCGGATCCGGTGGTGGATTCAGTGCCGGTGGTGGCGGCTTCGGAGGCGGCTTTGGTGGAGCTCCCATCGTACAGAAGCACATCTACGTCCATGTCCCACCCCCAGAACCTGAAGAACAGCGCCCACAAGTGATCAGCAGTGGAGCCGTACCCCAAAAGCACTACAAGATCATCTTCATTAAGGCCCCAGCACCTCCCGCACCCGTCGCACCCATCATCCCTGCTCAAGCCCAAAACGAAGAAAAGACCCTCGTATACGTTCTGGTCAAGAAACCCGACGAACAACCCGAAATCACCATCCCCACTGCCGCTCCCACTCAACCCTCCAAACCCGAAGTATACTTCATCAAATACAAGACCCAGAAGGAAGGTGGTTCCATCGGTGGTGGATCTATCGGAGGTGGTATCGGCGGTGGTTCTATCGGCGGTGGTTTCGGTTCTGGCATCGGCGGCGGTATTGGCGGCGGTATCTCAGGCGGTAGCATCTCCGGTGGTAGCATCTCTGGTGGTAGCATCAGTGGCGGAAGCATTGGCGGTGGCCTCATATCTGGCGGTCATGGCTCCTCGGGCTCCGTCAGCTCCTCGTACGGCCCTCCTGGTCAATCCGGCCCCTACTAAACAGCACCACTCGTGCTAACTTGTGATACCTGCTCAGCCGGCGACAAACTTAGATTTAAGTAGAGAAAAAATTACGGTGCCTAAATGTATTTATGTAAATAGTAATTTTAATGTATAATTATAGTTGTATTATAAAATCTTTTTGCATAAAAAATCGATAAACCAACGAACTACAATCGTTTCATTTTATCTAAACCATCAATTAGTACGAAATATTTTACGTTTAAAATCTAATAAAAATTATTAAAAAAAAAATCATAGTCAAATCATATAAATAAATCATTTTTTAATACAGACATTGAGATATGTTACAAAGATACGAGTTACGCAACAGCAAGATTCCAAGGTCTTGTAGCGTCCTCTTGATCCATTAGAACTCGAACTGCACCTGTCTAAGATGCGGTAGAAAGTCATGTTTTCTCCGACGAGTTGCGTCACACAGGGACAGCCTGACCCAGCTTGCATAACATAAAGAAGCGCCTTACAAAATATACTACTGTATATGGTAAGACTCGCTAAATTATTACGTAAATACACCCATTCTAGACAAATCGATTGCGTAAACCTTGACATTTGAAAATTTTCTCTCGAATAAATTAGAACTACTTTTACGTGTAACTTAAATATTTTAAAAATAAAAATCATTAAAAAAAGTTATGTTTAAACTAAACTATTTATTAATAATATGGTTAGCGATATTAATACATTAAAAATTACAAATTAATTAAAATAATAATACCCAAATCGAAACATAACATACTTGTACGTTAACAAAACAAAAACAAAAAAGGAAATGGGTAAAATCTATATCAAAAATATAATATTTTAACATCATAAATGTATTTATTCTTAGTACTAACAGAAAATTGCCTTTATTTTTTAAATGTAATCTTAAGAATAACTTAATTAACGTTCTTTTTATCTAAGGTTTTAGTTATTTATAGTAACTTGACAAAAATATATAAGTAAATTGAATATAAATATAACCATATTAAATATAAATTAAAAAATGATATGGAAATTTTATCATTAGTATTATAATTCACATAAATAAAAAATTTTAAGATGCCGTGTTATTAACACAATACGTAAAGCTGTTATAATTTCAAAAGCTTTGACCGCTGTGTTTAAAAGGTCATCGAACGCTCACGCTCGAGTTATATTTACGTAATAATGTTTTTCATATAAGTTTTAAAAATGTTATTGATTGTTTGTTTTACTTAAATAAAAAATGTTTTATCAATCAAAGATAATATTAATAGTACCTATATATTCTATATATAACTGATACAAATAATAATGTTAGAATTATATAACATAAAAAAATATTTTGTTTAAAAAATAGTTTCTCTTTTTTTTATTTTTTATTTTTTTCAAAATACAAAAACATAGAGGTGACTAAAATACAAAATAAAAATGATGCTTTTGCTCCCATTTTACGCCACCAAGTCGTATATTCTTAAACAATCTTAACGTATTAAGCACTACGCCTACTCTAGTATTAAAAAGTTAATTTAACACTTCTCTCACATTACTTGGAAAAAATTTAAAAAATTATGATAAAAATTTAACTATATAAAAAAATACATTAACATATAACAAAATATACATATATATTAACTAAGAAATCTATGGTTAACCTAATCCAAAACACACCTGTAATTTCTTAAGGATTTTTATTTGTAAAAAAAAACAAAGCTAATACTTTCTATAGTATACAAAGGAACTAAATCTAGAAAACAAATTTCAAAACAGATATACATACATATCGACGATCGACAAATAAAATCGTCATAAACATCGACATTACGAAATTCAATCACCGTTAGATCATCAAAACCAATCGTAATGATATAGCAATAGTTTCAAAACTATTCCGATAATGATCTTATTAACCTCTCGTATGCGCCCGCGCACTTAACTACGAGGTACAGTAATCAAAGTGATTGTACCGAACGCATTATGTCAGATGTCGTTCTGACGCCACTATTTCACGTCCATTTTGACATCCAAATATAACACTTTTTGTTAGATCTATCTTAAACTTGATTTTGAGTAGGTAAAGCTTCCATGGCAAAGAACAGTAGATCCATTTAATAAGTATGTCAATTTCATGAAAATTAATTAGATTTAAAATACATGCTTGAACCTTTTTTCTATCTTTTGAGAATGGATTTAAGGTAATAGATACAAGGAATTTTACTTTTTGGCAGTACGATTTTTTACGGTCCGATATGACACGAAATATAAATACTATGTAGTTGGTGCACTATACGTAATTTTACTTTTCCCCATTCACTTTTATTTCTTTTTCATTCATTTTTTTTTTCATGCCACATCGGACCGTAAAAGATCGAACTGCCGGACAGTAAAATTCCTTGTAGTGCACAAACGCCCTGATGCAGTAACTCTCGCGGATACCTCCTCGCTTATGACAAATGGCAATGAGCCATACAAATGTATGTCGTGGTCAGGGCTTTTGTTTTGTATGTGTTTGTAGACCCCCGACATAGGATTCATATCATACTGAGGGCCGTTCAGTAGTGAGTGTGAGCATTTAATTTTAATATCTGTAAAGTTATTCTCACTTTATTTAAAACACGTCAGGATTTAAGATTCTTATGTATATAATTCATTATTAATCTATACAATTAAAATGACGTGTTAAATATACGTCTGTTTGTAAAACCTAAATAACTGATTTCATTCTCGGTCTCCGTCTGAATATTTACACGATAAATAACCAAAAGATATTCTTTGTCAACTTTGCCAGTATGTTTGTTCCGGATAAATTCCAAATCAACTAAACCGATTTTATTAGTACTTTCACTAACACATAGCCGATTTAAGGAGTAAGCTATTTATATTTTGCAAAAAAAAAAATTAGGTTTCTGCTTAAAAAAAGACACGTGGATAAATGCGTAAATATAATAGCTGTGCTATATTTAATTTACTTAAGACACTGCAAAAAAATCCACATTTTCATATAAAACTTTTTCGTTTCCAATATTACGTATTTAAAATTAAGTAATTCAAAAAACCGGCTAAGTGTGAATCAGACTCGCATACAAGGGCCCCGAATCCTCCCTACACTATGCCCTTTTTATCATAAATACTCTTCACCAGCAAACTCTAATCTAATCTAATTTCTATTCGCAACCAGAGAAACTATAAGTTGTAGTTTTTCAGTTCAGGTAAAATAGGACCTAAGAGCCTGTTTCGTCTCCTGCTCATATATATATATTTTTTTTTATACCAATGCGGGCAAACGAGCAGACGGGCCATCTGATGTTAAATGGCTACCGTCGCCCATGGACATCCGCAACATAAGGAGAGTTGCGGGTGCGTTGCCGGCCTTTAGGGAAAGAATCATAGAAACAAGAAAGCTCATAAAATCTTACTTTATCAACAACTGGTACAATTGGTTCTAATAGTTATAAGAAACCATCTGTGGTATACGGATGAAAAGACAAACAAACGGAAGAATGAATGGATCAACAGAAGTACTGTATGTCTTAGTTGTAAAAAGCCATTGCTACCATTTCTGTACTGAACTCTAAAAATTGTGATACTTGAAAAACTTAAACGGACATAAGACCAAATTTATTATGCCAAGTCAGATATGAGTCAAAATGTTTAATTATAATTTACATAATTGTTTCCTACTGTAAAATTGAAACTTGATATACATAGGTATATAGTTTTTAAGTGATCGTTATCAGTAACTAAAGTTTGTTGCTGTTTATTATCATATCGCAATGTTTTTATTGAGAAAAAATACCTTCATCAAACAAAAACTATAAATTCGGATAGGTACCTATTATGTTTCTACGAAATTAAGGATATTTGAAATAAAATAAATATAAGGGTATTTAATTTATAAAGGTAATTTAATTTAAATGAACATACAGATATTTTTTTTTTATAATTTTAGAAAAAAGTATTGTAGTTAAATTTATTTTTTGTTTTACATAATGAAGATAGATAGTAAGGCAAACCATAGCACGATCGTTATGCCACCACAACATGCGTCATATACAAAAATCATACATTTCGATGTACAATACATTACAGTATTTAAAAATAAACCTTATCATATAGGAATAACGTTAAAAATCTAACTAGTATATACTCGTAGTAGCGAAAGCACCACTCTCACTCTCATCGCTGCCATGACAAAACTTGTTCACAATTTACTTTAAGATTCGACACACGATTATGACTTTAATATTCGAGATCTTAAAGTATATTTTCTTAAATATTAAGTATATATTACGTAAGAGGTCTGAGTTCCTACATAAGTATGGTCACGATGTTATTAATGTATCAATTTACATATTAGGATGAATAATTTGAACAAAAAAATGCCTTTAATTTTTAATGTTTTACTTACACGGTTACACATGATATTGATGGCTACTGTTCCGATACAATGAGTCATACTGTGATTTTTATAGCCTGTGTTACTTATAGATATAATAGCTTTCTAGTTCAGTAGCTAACAAACCAAACACCTCTTTTCACTTTATGATATCAGTGTGAACTGAACCTAAGTGAGTCAGCCTGTAAACGTCTCACTGCTGGGGAAATGCCTCTCCTCAATATAGGAGAAGAGTTGCTGCTTATTCCACCACGCTGTTCCATAGCGGGTTGGCGGATAATTAGCCTACCATGAGTAACGGAGTAGCGTCTATGATGATAAACAACCGCTTTACGTACTCTCCGTGTCACGGGAGACTCATGCACCCAGATCAGAAACAAATACCCCGATCTGTCTCGAGCGGGAATCGAACCGGCGACCACTGGCTACTTGCACCGCTACACCAGAACGGTTGTCAATATTAGTATGTACTAGGAAAATTAATTTTGTATGTACTGGCGTCCATTTTGTCTTTCTAGAAAACAAACTTTTCCAAGGTTTAAAATTACATTTGAAGACTCCCCTTCTACTTTCTTCGGTATTTTAAGCTGTGCTTACTGCTATAATAAGATATTAAAAAATATAATAAGTTAAACAAAAATACATCTTTCGTATTATCAACAAAATAGACAAAGTCGTAGATATTAGATGTGGTCAATAAAATCAATTTCAAATCTCTATCAATAAATATCTGATTACATATTTTTCGTCATACAAGATGTAAGGTCGTTCATTTGCACAGTTTCGAAACTCGAGGCTATTTTTCATATATGTATATAATTATACCCAAAAATGTGGCCTTTTTATAACAATAAATAATTAGTTATAGGATAGATTTTATTTCGATATTATTTTTTGTTATTTTGTTATCTTCGAAAAGCTTAGCTTCCAAAGGTTGTAAGGTTTGTACGTATCTATGTGTATGTATATACGGTACTATACTGTATCAGCCTGTAAACAACCCACTACTGAGCGAAGGCCTCTTCTCCATATAGAAGGGTTGGCGACCCTTTTTTTTTTGTTTTGGCGGGAAAAAATGTACCTGAACGCACATCCCGTCGCCCGGGGAGACAAAGTGGTAGTGTGGGGCCCTCACCCACTAAAGTAACCCGCCGTGCGCCCTCACCAGCCCTTACAAGGCGGGCCACGGGTACCGCGTACGTTGCTCCGTGGCCCGCAGGCGGCAGCTCCATCGAGCACTCTCTCCTGTGCGACGCCCCGCGCACTTGGGCATCGCACCTTCGCGGTAGGCAATTTCGGCGGACGGTGGGCAAAAGCCGACCCTACCGTCCGCAGCCTCGGCTAGGGCGGCATCAGACGCCTCTTCTCCATATAGAAGGGTTGGCGACCCTACTCTACTGCGGGTTGGCGGATAATTTCTTAGCTATGAGTAACTATCGTTATTAGGTGTCTATGATAACAACCGGGACCGACGGCTTTTCGTTCTCTCCGAGGCCCGTTGGGGAGACCCACAAGAACATAAACGTAGACCGGAACCAAATGTTTGTACAAATAGGTACAAATATCTGTCCCGAGCGGGATTCGAACCCGCCGTCGACCCTCCGACCGTCGTCGGCGCGCGGCCCGGCTTCGTTGAGGCAAGTACTCGCACCACTACACCAGAACGGTCGTCGTATGTTAATAATATAATATTAATTTATTCATGTATTTTGGACATATATTTTGATTTAATGTATTAAGTATTAAGAATATAAATATATTCTTATTATATTATATTTTATGTACATGTTATGTAGGTAAAAACGATGCACCACCTACCTTTTTTTACATATCCTCTAAAGCATATTTTATTTTTCTAATGTGTATATTAAATTTAAAAAATAAGTATCTTGGTGAAAAGTTAGCCTTCGTTACCTTAACATTTGAACATATAAGAATTAAATGAACCGTAGTTACACATACATAGATGTTTGGAGTTACTGCTCCGCCACTATAAATCTTTCTCGCATCTAATCTTTCTAATAAACAATCTTTCGAAAAATATTTTATCTACATACATACATACATAAATACATACATACATACATACATACATACATACATACATACATATAAGCACGCCTCTTTCCCGTAGGGGCAGGGACCACTTCTTTCCACTTGCTACGTTCCTTACATACTTGTTTCGCTTCGTCCACTTTCATTATTCCCTTCATACATGCTCTTCGGTTTAGGGCACTCTTGACCTGGCCCTTTTTTTTTCTTTTTTTTTTTCTTTTTTGAAATTGTAAAAATATTTTATCTGAATGAATTAATTAGACTAGAATATACAGACTTAATAAACAAATACTTCATTTTTTTTATATTTCGAGGCGATCTACACGGTGACACTTGCTTTGCCTCTATGGGTACATTTTACATGGGTACCACCACGTAACCTATTATTTGTAAAATGATGTGTTACATCTCATAGCTTTTCTCAATAAACATATTTTTGAATATTTTTTTTATTCGATCTTCATGAAATTAGTGCGTTCAATTGTAAAAACCAAAACCCTTCTGAATTATTATATTAGCGTAGATGTGTAAATATTAATTCGTTGTTTCGAAAATTATAAAAAAAAAAAAACTTAGCATTAGGTACGGGTATGCATACCAATAAGTTTGACACGTAAGGTATTTACTATGAGAACTGAAGTCAATTCTCCGGAAAGATATCGTTTGCATTGTTACAAGTTTCACTTGGAGTCGGATGAGTTTTTAGGCGGTGTCAATGGCCTTCCCCACGCCGAGAAAAGTCTTAGAACAGGAACTTATCTATCATATGAAGATTGTGCTCACAGAGAGTACAGTTTGCATAAGATATTGAGATGCATTTAAAAATCTTTAATGACAAACCCCAAAATAGTGTCTGGCATTCATCATGGTACCTGATATGGTACCATTTAACTCGGCCGTATGGAAATAAAAAGCTTTCATTATAATAAAAAGAACAACAGTATTACAAATGACGAATTTACGGAGCCTGTATTGTTTTTAAAAAGAATGACGTCAGCACTGCTGACGTCATTTACTTCTATATTGTCATCATTTTCCATGGTGTGAAAAATTACAATAATTTTTTTTTTTCAAATAATCCTTTTATTAAATCAGGATATATGTAATCTAAATCTGTTCGCACTAGAATGAATCGAGTAACAATAATTGCTCGTATTTATATTCCAATCATGAGAAGGTAAATTTATGAATTTTACAAAAACTGTTAACTAAAACAGTTTTTGTTTAATAATTATAACAAGAACGATTATTTACATGCAATGATTTTAAGATATGTAAACAATTACAATTTAACTCCAAGTACAATATTCTACAATAATCAAAAGAGCAAATCTTTATAATTAATAAAATTAGAGTAAGAATTACAATATCGTAACTGAATTATATGTCGTTGCGCCGATATATATGCAAGAACCAAATAGATTATATTTCGGAAATTACTGCCTAAAATACGTTACAGCCAATATGGCTTAGTGCATAGAACATGTGAACCTTTCCAAAATTATTGTATGTTTTTCTCCGCGCTAACACCGTTGTCTCTTCAATTTCTAAATTTTTTACCCGACTGCGACAGAAGGAGGGTTATGTTTTTCGAGTGTATGTATGTATGTATGTATGTCCATTTCTTTAGCACGCCCTACAGCCCAAACAGCTAGACGGTTTTTGACATATGAGGTGTCGTTGGATTTGTCTAAATTGTAGTAGTGACATAGGCTATATAAATTTTCTAAATGGTGCCCGCAAATGGCGGAATGAGAAGGGGAGTTGAATTTTTTCTTACTGTAGCAATATGTTAATAGCAAATTAGGGTATCAAATGAAAGCTAGTAAATTGTTTTATTCTTTTTAGTTTATAATAAGAGTATTTTACGCAGTCGGGTTTTTTGATTTTTTTAATTAATTTATACATACAATCTCCTCTTGAGGAATTTTGCATGTCTGAAGAGAAATTCTGACTGATGTAGGTATAACTAATATACAGTGAAACATAGTTCCGAATAAATTTAAATTAATTAGCTGTAATCCTTAACAAGAGAAAAGACAGTTGTATAGTAGAACCTTATCTTACTAATAAATGTTTGATCCGTATTTTAATTGTTAATATTAGTAACAATTTTAATTATCACAATATAATATTTAATTTTTTTAGGCAATTTACTATCTGTAAAAATATTTTTATTTAAATAATTGACAAGTTTAATAATATAATATTAAATAATTTAAAAGTTCGAATAAGATGCATTCGATGATAAAAAGACATAATTCTATATACAATAACTTTATTATTAATATTTTAATATTATACATCTTTGTGTCTAATATTTTATATAATAAAGCAAATAAATAATAATTCATTTAACCACCAAAAAGAGAATGATCTGTGGAACAAATAATTTGAGTGTAATAAATGTATACTAGTTGTGCCTCGGCGTTTGACCCATACTATATACTAATATTATTACTATATTATAATATTATATATTACAATATTTTTACTATATATTATAAGCGTTAACGTATAAAATTCGTGCCTAAGTTCAGTAGTGGACATACAACGGCTGATGGGGTGATAAATTTTTCATTCTACCCTCAAAAGCTTAAAAACATCAGCAGGCTGAATCAATCAATCAAATAATCAACGCTACTTTAATTTTCGAAATATAATGGGAATTCCGAATAAAAAAAGTTGAAACCCCAACATTATAAATTATAGTACTTTTTACAACCTATTTATGTAATTTATAACTTTCAATAATAAAAAGATCTTCAAAAAATATTATTTTAATCAAAATACTTATTCTTCTAAATATTAGCACGTACAAACGAAGTCTTTACCGTTTTAATACTATTACTAAAATTAGTAATACGATAAAAGTTTGCCAACTTATCAATGTGATTATTTAACCGACGTCCAAAAAAGAAATCTCAAACTAGGTGTATGATAAACATTTAATTATGTACATAATTAATAGCTGGAGTTAGTCATTGCATCGTACGCGGTATGAGATAATGTGTTAAATTGCGTATAACAATAATTATCGCGATTGTGCGCACGCGCATCTGTATTGTTTTGACTCTTCATACTCAACTAATTATTGTGAATTATTTAAGTAGCTATATGACCCGCATGAATTTACAAGTCTTTATAATTATAGCGTAATCTTTCATTGTCTTTATGCGATCAGCTGATGAGTATGAGAGTATGACATGAGATAGATTACGCGCACTAATGTCATGACGATGACATTGAAATATCATATCGAATAACGTTCACTGTTAACACGAAAAGACAATAAAGCGAATCAGTCAGAAATAATTTTTGTCACAATAAATTTAGACTCTTGCTTTAGTTCACATAAGTCTTATATACTTCTACTATCTTGTATATCTACTATTTAAATAATTTAGAGTTATACTTGACAATCCATGAAGCTCGAATGTTAGGGGCCGTCCTTAAATTACGCGAGACAATTTTGGCGTTTTTTGACACCCCCTCCCCCCCTCCCGCCTTGATGAGATTTCGATCGACCTTCTCCTAGGAGGGGCCTAAACACCTCACGTAATTTATGGACTGCCCCTTATTTAGGTTGAAAATAATGAAATCTTAATAATAAAAATTATTAAATCGATTGGTGTAATCTACACCCAAATAAAATAAAACTGAATACCTCATCTTGAAAGAAGCCACAAAAAATTACCTCATCAATTTAATAAAACACGTAATTAAATTTTATTTCATATAATTATGTGTTAATATGATAAAATTGGATATTTCATTCGTTTGTTTACCAATTACTACAATTTGTTTTTTGGGCTGGCCCGTTGGCACAATTGGCAGGGACCTTGCATTCTGCTCCATAGTTGTGGGTTCGATTCCCACCCTGAATCTGTGTGTTATATATTTATTAATTAAAAAACCATGTATGTCAGTTGCCTACCTTAAGAACAGACGATATTGTGTGTATGCTAAGCATATTTATTTATTTATTTATTATTTGTAAAAATTAGGATGCTTATTTATTAGAAGATAAAGAGCGAATTCAAAAACTAAATTTTATATAGTAGCAAAACTTAATGTACGTGAAAATGCGTGTAATATCAAGTGTTATCTTAGATACTCTAAAAATAAATATCAAGACGTTCAAGATGAACGAGTAGCATCTTGCCCTATCAGAGATGTCAACCTAGGCTTATTAGGAATCTAGACTGTCCGTAGAATGTAGTACATTCGCCTTGATCTGTTAATACTGATACGTAATTACTAGAAAATGTTTCGTAATTATATGTGATATTGATGGTATTTATAAATAAATGGAATCAAAGTAGTAGTGATTTCTGATAAAAACTACTCACGATCGTGGATTCGATTTCCACTCAGTATTTCTACAAATATTATTTACGATCTGGGTATTTGTCGTTTCTGGTTTCCCAGTTATGCCTCGGAAAGCACGTACCATCATTTTTGGTAGTCATCATTAAAAATTGATAACATTGTTACTTGTGGTAGGGAAATAAACCACAAACCCGCAGTAAAAACAGTGTAGTGATTAAACGTCAATCCTTGTTCTATATATTAGGAAAAAAAGCCGTTAACCAGCAATCATAGTTCAGTTCAGTTCAGTATATATATATATATATATATATATATATATATATATATATAAGGGTTCCCACCCTGCGTTTCAACACTACGTTTAGGCACTTGTTGACTAGACTATTAGTAAAAAACACGTGTCTATGAATAAAGAATAATAATAATATATAAATAATAATATATTGCACTAAGCCATATTGGCTGTAACGTATTTTAGGCAGTAATTTCCGAAATATAATCTATTTGGTTCTTGTATACACATATCGGATCAACGACATATACTTCAGTTACGATATTGTAATTCTTACTCTAATTTTATTAATTATAAAGATTTGCTGTTTTGATTACTGTAGAAATGTACTTGGAGCTAAATTGTAATTGTATTTCAAAGATAATAAAATGAAACTAAGTTATGATATAATGAGCTTATTGAGATAACTTTTAAAATTTTAATAACTCAAAAGTTGAATCGTCATTTCATTACTATATTTTACAAAGATTGTTAATTATAGAGTAAGCTTTTTAAATTGTCGATACATTTTTTTTTTTATTGGCCAATACATAACAAATACATTTTACTTTGAAATTTAAGTACCACGAAAACCTCGCGGGTTTATCTGGGTACAGAGAGTCATTCCGTTAATTCACTTTATTTTTCCAATAAATATTTTTTAAAACATTATTGTATGAATCACCTAGGCACATTGATGACCTGTATGAAAGGCAGTAGTAAAGCCCACGCATCTTTATCTGTATATCTACATAATCTTTTATCAAATAATATCCTTTAAGCCCATAGGCTAAAATCCAATAAAAGATTATTAAAATATTTTTTTGTGATATTTAGCAACGACATGTAGGAAAATTTTTAAATTCGCAAAAATACCTTTAATATATAGATTTTATATATCTAATAATAGCCCACGACCTAATACTTTATACTACACTTAATTTTGAATCTACAAATCAAATATATCACAAAACAATACAAACATAAAATATGACAAATGAATGAATTTTACAATAGAACGTGACAGCAATGATGCGAAAGCACGCAATTTTAAAAAACTTCTGTGAAGTTGATACACCAAAATAAATTTACAGAGAATATAAATAAGAGAGTGAAATTCGAATCGAAAAACGCAACAGGAAACAGGATAACTGAATCAGTTGCATAACCTGTCCACATTGTTTTAACGAACATTAAGCTGAAATAAAGGTAAGCGTGTGTTGAAATAGTGTAAAATTGATAGAGGAATGAATCAGCCTATTAACCTATTCTCCATATATAACAAGAAATGGTGCTTAATCTTGGCGGATAATTTACCTATTATGGAGTAACGATCATTATCAGGTGGCTGTGATAAAACCGGGACTAACTGCCTTACGTGCTCGCCGAAGTACAGTGGGGAAACCCACAAGGATAATTACCCCAACCAGTAACAAATATTTTTACAAACACAAATATTTGACCCGTGGAGGAATCAAACCCGAGACTGCTAGTGTTGAAGCGTTTGCACTACTGCAGCAGGACGGTTATCTGTCCTATGTCTTATGTTGTTTGTCCTAAATATATCAGAGGCATATTCTGACATATTAAAAAGCATGGTGTTTCAATAGGACATTGTTAGATATGACTTTACAAGTTTACACGTCTTCTCCCGTTACGATTTGTATCAAAATAAAAATTGACTTTATTCACACGTTATATTATTTATAACTATTTTCCCCCTACATTAAATATACCTAATATAGCTTTTTATAGTAAAACAATTATAATAAAACAATTCAGTAATTTAAATATAATCTGTCATAAGCAAAGCATTATTCTTCAAATAATTTATTAATAACGTAATATTAGTATTTATTAATAGAAGAGCGTATAAAATTACACTTGCTTATAAATACAACGTAGAAAAACAGTATTACTTGAAGGTACTTCAGCATACGCATAACCTTAAGGTTCAGTAGCAGAATTACGTAAATATGACTCACGCAGAAAGTGACCGGTGCGTTCATTACGCGTAAGGACTTGATGTTTTATGCCAAAAACGTGCGTTTCGTATTGAAACTGTTATACACCAAAACAGTACGGTACTTAATAGCTAGTAGAGTTACCTAACTCACATAACATTATAATATATTACCTAACTCTAAAATAATAGTATACGTTACACATATCTATGTGTAATGTGTAATTATGAAATCTTAGAGAAAACAAGAAGGGTTTGGTTATTTATCTTTTACTCAGTTCAAAAAGAAGTACCTACATATGTATTCCTTTAACAAATTTTTTCTGTATGTTACACAATATATAACCTATTGTCCATCCATTGAAAACCAATAAACATTTTCTTTATTAAATTGGCTATATTTCAAGGTTGATCCCACATTGATCAAGTCTTATACAATATATGTATAACCTTTGTAGAAATTATCTACAATTCCAAAATACAAATTAAAAAAAAACCATAGCAAAATTCGCTGCGTAATTTTAAAGAACTAAAAGAAATACCTAACACAGATGTTATTTAAAATTATTCAGTGACGCTGTAGTATTATATGTTAATTAAAGGGTGGGAATTGTCGAAGTTCTCGGAGTGAAAGCGTCTTACATCATTTTGACTAATACAACGAGAATTAATTTGAATTAAAATTTGCATTACGTTCGTTTTTATAAAGTCGAAATGCATAATATCGTGGGAAATCTTTTCTATCGTTGCGTGTGTTAAGATGATTCTGTTTTTACTGGAAATTTATTCTTTCGAGCCCGCTCATAGTATTGATTGTATAATGAGTAAGTTAAATATACATTTAAAAGAAACAAAAAAAATCATACAAAAAATATATTATCATATATAAAAATCGACTTTTTTCGCACTTCAGTGACTATATAAGGAGCCTCCATTGTAAAATCCTATTAATATTATAATTGCAAAAGTTTTTTTGGATATTTGTTACTCTTTCACGCAAAAACTACTGAACGAAATTTATATATATTTTGTGTAATTTGGATATAATATAACATAGTATAAAAATTATCACGCGAAAGTGCTTAAGTGACGTCTATACCACGGCGCTTGCGACCTTCATTTCGCGAGAATTCACTGAAGTTTCGAATGGGAACATTTATTACAGTGCACTCTGCGAGCGTGGGGGAACGTTTTTTGTATGAGAGTCTTTGTTACCGAGCTGTTCTAAGAATTTGATACGGATAGTCTGAAACCTGGAAAAAAACATAGGCAATTTTTTGTCAATACAACCACGCGGGCGCAACCGCGGGCGGAAGCTAGTTATTATATACAATACGGGCCGGTTTCTAAGATATTGCATTAATAAGCCGCAATGAACTGAAACTCACCATTTGCTACCAAATGCCATATTTTACAGTCTAAACAATCAATTAACATTATAAATATATATTCACAATTAATGGACTTTTTAATATTAGCATAAATTTAATCAAGAATTAAATAAAATTAAAATATTGATATATGTAAATTATATGATTTAAAACAATATGATTTCGTGGATTATTTTACTTCAATCTAAATACACGCGGCGATGCTAAGTATGTGCTAACAATGTACAGATACAGTAGCAGCATGTGTGTAACACAAGGTACAGTCAACTATATATTTTTTTACATAAAAAATCAATTTTTTTTTAATTTCTTGGATATGTGTTAAAATAAAGAGGTTAAATCTGTACCAATATGTCACGATGTTAAACATCTCTACCTACTCTGTTATGCGAGCCTTATAAAACATGTTGCTCGGTCGATGAATGCTGTATTACTGCCAGCGGCTTGCTACTCAATGCTAAGACCCCGTTCAGATGACAAGCGCTTAACGCGCGTTATGATAACGCGCGCTTACAACTACATACATTTTATTCAGGCCGTACACATGCTAACGCGCGTTTAACGCGCGTTAGCATGTGTACGGCCGTACGTACGGCATGTGTAGTTGTAAGCGCGCGTTATCATAACGCGCGTTAAGCGCTTGTCATCTGAACGGGGTCTAAGAGTACTAAAAGATAGAATTCTTATTCGACTATCTTTTTTCACAATATTACCAACGTAATCTGTCGAGGAAGAAAAAATTACCGTAAAACGGGGTGAATGGGTACAAGTACTATATTGTTAAATACTTCATACAAATTTGGAAGTTCTTAATGTTTAATTAAAAGTCTAAATCGGATTTTATCGCGTTTATTTGTTTTAAAACTTTATAGTTTAAACGATTTTTTAATTAAATTAAATTATTTCCCGACGTTTCGTCGGGAAATATTAAACGCGATAAAATCCGATTTAGACTTTTAATTAAATGAGTAAAATTCGCGTAAATATAAGAGAACAGTCCTTAATGTTGTAAATATCATTAGCAAATTTCATTCCTCGTTTTATGTGATCTCCCTATTCACCTTAATTTACGGTACTGAAATAAGCACGATCTATCGACAAAATGAACCTGTAATTATCCTTGAATGGCCTTAAACATAATTCAACCACAATTATCACTTCATTTTAATTTTAATTTTAATTTTTATGTTTTTCGATATGGTATAACGATGAATAGATAGTCAAATAAGAGAAGGGCTTAGAAGTGATAAGCCGCTGATAACTGCCATAAACATCGAAGCTGTTGTATTTACAAAACATACTCATGCATTGTTCAGAGCGTAAAGATGACTTCAATTATCTATAACAACTTATATTTAGAGTCCAGTATGACAGTAGTATCTTGTATATCATAGGATATTTTTGTAAAATTTTGTGAAGAGATATTAAGCAAATTCCTTTTGACAACAACTATAGGCTAAATACAAAATTACACATAGAGAACAGAGACAGTGTATATTACGACAGCAGAGTACAAAAGAGTATATTACGAACGGAGAGAATATACTGAACTGAACTAAATCAGGCTGTAAACGTCCCACTGCCGGGCAAATACCTCTTCTCCATGTAGGAGAAGAGAGCTTAATCCACCACGCTGCTCCAGTGTGGGTTGGCGGCTAATTTTTATACCATGAGTAACGATCGTTACCAGGTGTCTATGATAATAACTAGGACCAACGGCTTTACGTGCTCTCCAAGGCACGGTGGGGACACGCATTAGGACATACACCCCAGACCGGAAACAAATTTTTGTACAAATACAAATATCTGTTCCGAGCGGGAATCGAACCTGCGAACGCCGGCTTTGAGGCAACTACTTGCACCACTACACCAGAACGGTCGTCGAGAGAATATACGTAATAAAATTATTACAGTATTGGAGGTAAATCGTCTAGAATATACACAGAGATATTTAAAAGAAACACTTTAAAATGTAGGTACTGTAGTAGTCTTCAAATATTCGACAGCTAGGCAGAGACCTTTTCACCCATTAAAATGTAAAATTAGAGCTGTTTCCGCCACGCTACTACTCTATGAATTGATAGAAAATCATTTCTCAAAGTCTCCCATTATTTTTATTTCAAAATTGTTTCTTTCAACGCTGAGCACAAAATATTTTTTTTTTATGCAAATCCTAGTTTTTGAAAAAATTTGTAAATATAGCGAGGAATGAACCGAAATTAAGAAAAATATTCAATTAAATATGCATCAATCGGAAATCGAACACGCGACCGTCGACATTAAATTCTCTTTCAATTGCACCGAAACTGTCATCATTAATTATTATTCACAAATCTTCCATACAGTTTCACCAGCTAATGAACGACTTTAAAAGCCTTACGTCATTTGCCTCTTTCACTTTAAGATGACCTCAGAATACACCGTGGTCATTCTAACTAACCACTTCAAATTCTTCCCAACAAGTATTTACTAATATTTATGAGATACGTATGTTTGTTTGAACGCAATATTTCTTAGAGCTAAAACACCGATTTAAAAATATATTTTTACATTATAAGAAGATTATGGATAATGATTTAAATTGTATAGCCCATTCAACAACTACTACTACAACACATAGAAGTGGAGCAAAAAAACATAAATGTAGATAAAGCCGCGTGGCTTATTTAATGTGTTGATATATGAGAAATCCTTCAGATAAGTCTCAATTTATGTAAAGAGAACACCGACTCATTCGTGTCCGGTAACACTAAATGAAAGTCTAAGAGATGTGCGTTTGACTCGATTGTATCGAAGTAAAAAGGTTAATGCACCGCTTCTTACATGTCAATCAGACACAAACATTAAACATGAAGATCGCTTTTAGATACTACTTCAAGGGAAACTGACTCCTACAAAGATTGCTAACTACTGATTACTTTTTGGTTGACACAATCCTCTGCTAACAAATGGCTAAAGAAACTTAAAAATTCGTGTTTAGGACCTCATAAGAAAAGGTGTCAACTGAACTCTATAACTAAAACTTCGATGTCCACCCATCTATCTGTCACAAGGCTGTGTTATAATACACTAATCTTCGGAACAATAATAGGTGGACATTTAAAATTTTCAAATTTATGTATCACTATGACCACCGTATATATGATAATTAATAAAACAAAATAATGTTGAAAACTTGAAACTAAAGAGGATATCCGTATATAAGTAACGATATTTTATTTCTAAATAACTTCAAAATCTAGTGCAAAGTATAAATGAATTTCAGTTAAATTCACCTAAAATCTTTGTGTTTGAGAGCTTTGTTTACTGTCCCAAGTTTTCTGTAACAATGATTCCGAGCCACATACCCAAATCTCAGGGGAAAGTTAATAGTTTAGTGTTATTATTGTTCAAAACTCTCAAAATTGTAATTGTAGTTGAGAATTGTTAAATATAATAATTATTAGACTATTAAGTATTTACGTACCTATTTTTTGTGTGAAATTTGTGGAGAATCAATTGTTCATTATATAATTAATTATGTTTTAATTGGGTAGCTTGTTATCAGCATTATTATATTTACGCTATATTATTGAATAACCAAACTACAGAAAAAATATAAGTATAACAAACAACGTCGTTATTTCCTTAATTAATTTTTTAAAATAATTATAATTTTATAAATTTCTAAATATAAATGGATGGTAAAATAAAAAATAACATGACTTAAATTGTACTTCCATCCGTAAAATTTAACATTTCAATTACGATCTCAGTACTTTACGTTCATTAACTTTTTCTTTTTCATTAAAAACATCACTTAACCGGTAATTACAGACACATAATTCAAAGTAGTGAGAGGTTATAACGTGAGTGACGACATTTAATTACACTGTTTTAAGACCTCAAATATTATTAACATTTGATGTTATGCTATGTTATATTTGTTTTATTGTTTAGTTACAGAAGACACTCGAAAAACGCTTATAAAAAAGTATAAAAGTCATAAAACAATAACTACTACTATATATATATCAATGCCACATTTTCATAAAATTTCTAAAAAACCTTTTTAATAAAATGTGTCTAAAAATAAAAACCTTTTCCTTAAAAGATTTTATCTTTCAACGATGAAATAATTTCTCATGTAGGTATAGAAATCCGGATACTTATGATTCCATGTAGATGAGAACCGGATAAATGAATCTTCACTGTAGTTTAGGCTAGCGTTTATATTTTTTTCGAGAGATACAACTGTAAGCAATAATTTAATTTAATTTTGCCATCAATTATATATCTTACTTTTCTCTTCCAAATACGTAATTAAATTGATATTAATTTGACTTCCAAATTCGATTCGAAAAAAGATTTGAAGATATTGATAAATAAACATAGTTATTTTTTACAAATTCAATATAATGATTGCCACAATATAATAAACATTCGAATTTAACAAATAGGTAAACGTTTCATTACGAAACAGTAGCTCCATCTATGATCCCTATAGTGTGGGATCGAGGACAGATCATGAGATATTTACTCGATGCGTAGACGCATCGTGTCCGAGTATGCCGCGATACATTGCACTGGCGCTTGGACTATGGCACAATCTAAACTATAATTAAATAAATCGACTGTCCCTACGTATACTATCGAAACTGAAAAAAGGTACTTCACAGAAGAGCACTTTTAAGTTAATTTTGTGTACAAAATTGTCATTTATTTGTTAAGTATCGATATTATACTTATAAAAAATGTTGTTTAATATGTATTTTTTAGCTTATTCTCTTTTTTTTTATGAAAAAATATATAAAAAGGAGTTTCTTAGTGCAATAAAAAAAATCGCAAATTTTCAGTTTCGATACTGTACGTAGGGACAGTCGAAATATAAAAAGAGAGAGAGAGAATTTTTGCATATATGTGGATTGCAATTTTCGTAAACACTACATCTGTTAACTTTTGAGAAACATTCACAATGATATTCAAATAAATAAACATCATTGAACATTCATTTAACATTTTATTTAGATGAATGAATTATGTTATCCTAATCCTCCTATCCTAAGTTCTAGAAGTTCTACATCTTACAAATAAAGTTTTATATAATATTTCTATAAAAGTCTTCTTATTTGTTAAAAAAAGAAAACATAGTGTTTATTCACTTTTGTTTTAAATTAACAAAAATATTAAAGATATTTAATTTTTAGTCTCCAGTAGCTTTAAGTGTGAGTTGCACGTTAACATTTTTAATAAATTTTTGTTGTCATTGCTGGGTGTAGCATTGAGATTTTTATACCTACGTGAATACCAAAAAACTTTTCAAAATTTTTAAAAAATCGTTCATACATACAAAACCTTGTTCTAATAATTACAAAAACAATAATACTAAAATCAGCTAAATCCACGAACCGTTAAACTTATGTTCTATAAAACTAGTGGCAAATGAAGATTAAATAGATTTTGCTCAAAGATCCCATAACTTGAACCGTAATGTAGGCGAAATGAATTGCAGAGAATAAAGTCAAAGGTCAAGTGAACGGTGCAGATCTAGATATATTTTATATCGTATTAGGTAACTTCGCAGGCCATAACAATATTATCCTATTCAGGTTCTAGGTTGCATTATAATGATTAAATATTAAGATGAATCAATCTAGTTAAATATAACAGCATCCTGTGATGCGATAAAAAGTTATTAAAAGATATTTTTGACTGCAATGCTGTGTGAATGTCATCAATATTGTTGAAGTATCGAACGTAAGGTTGAGAATATATTTGTATTAATTGAATATTATATTACAATATAATAATTATAATTATCTATCAAAGATATTTTTTATACATTCTTTTTCGTCTAGTCCATTGTGTTGTCTAAGTATTATACTTTCAAAATCTAGGTATTATGTTTAGTTGTAGTTACTCGCATAGGAGATCATTTTTGGTGGCTAAATTTTCATAATAACTAGACCCTTATAAATAATTTGCTTAATACGTAATTCTTTATACCACGTTATGTTATAGCACGTTTTTAAGGAATATGCGGTGTTAAGTATTGTACTGTGGTACTTTACAATTTTTTAATATATGTTTTATTGCCTCAAGCAATACATTCAAAAATATATAATCTTACATCCGTTAAAAGTTATACTATTTATTCATAGCACTTGAGGTCATTAATATTTTTTCCTCATTGCATAATGGCGCTTCACCGAGAAAGGCCGGATCCAATATAATAATACCTTCTGCCAATTCACTGTCAAACAGTATTCAATATCTCTAACTTATACTAACTAACCTTTCTTAGATTAAAAGAGGATATCTTTACCCAGTAGAGGGATATTTATTAATCATTAATGTAAAGTTTAGTAAAAATTAACGACTACGTACAAAATTGACAACCGTTCTGGTGCAGTGGTGCGAGTAGTCACCGCAACGCCATGCGCCGGCGGGGGTTCAATTCCCGCTCGGGACAGATGTTTGTATTTATACAAATATTTGTTTCTGGTCTGGGTGTATGTCCTTGTGGGTCTTCCTACCGTGCCTCGGAGTGCAAGTAAAGCCGTTGGTCACGGTTATTATCATAGACACGATATGATAACGATCGTTACTCATGGTAGGGAAATTATCCGCTAATCCGCAGTGGAGCAGCGTGGTGGATTAAGATCCAACCCTTATTGTATATGGATAGGAGGCCTTCACTAAGCAGTGAGTTGTTTACAGGCTGACAGTACAGTACAGTACAGATCAAATTTCATATTGAAATGTCTTCTTGGCGACAAATCAACTTTTACTTAAACCCACTTACGGTCATATTTTGTCCGGCCTTTGTTTAATTCGGTTAGCTTCGATTTAGCTAACAAAATCTCTAAAGTAAGCAAAATTGTACCTATACGCTGGTATACTGAGTAACTTTCATTTCTTTAAACAAATCAATAGTGACGGTGTCTATTAAATTGCTTGGATAAAATTACAAGGAAAAGTACCTGTCTAATGTAATAAACTCAGATGTAGGAAGGTGATTAGATATATTATGCTTATGTTAACACCGACTGTAGAAATTACAAATTTATTATTATACACCCAAACACATCCATTTGAGATTCTATAACACAAACAATAAATAGTATAATCGCTTAGCATATTGTTTTTGAAATGCAACAATTAGGTTTCATAAAATAAGATGATTTATGATAATCATTTTATTATAAACCGTATTAAAGTTAAATAAGGTTCAAAATTGTTTATAGGAAGTGTGGTTTTATGTTAGTTGTGATTGGTTTATCCGTGTGAACGGACGGTGAGCACATTATTACGTAATAATTACGTCACTACTGTGAAAGATGACCTATGACACGCAAATAGGGATGGGATGAATAATCGTCACGATAAACGTTAAAAAATTTGTGAACATTTTTTGCTTATATTGACTTTTGTAATCAATACTTATTTAAGTAGCGCTGAAATAAACCATTACAGTACTATCCAATTTTATAGCAAACGTGATTTATTTCTATCGTTAAGGTTTTATAATTTTATGCTGCTAAAAATAGCTTATTTACCTAAATTCATATTTAATATTTAAGTTATTATAATTTAACAGCAACTTACTTTATAGTCCTACATAAGTTATTAATATCTTCTATGTATAAATTTTAGTAATTTCTTTCATAATAATTTATTCATATCAGCCCACACTGTACGTGAGCGTGTTAACGTAACGAATATGCCCTAATACTAAAAATTTATTTAATATATTACTATAAGAGCTATACTATATTATAATCTTTATTGAAATTCGAAATTTTTTCGTGTCAATTTAATTCTTATCGATATAATTTTACCAATACCTAACATCACTCAATTATCAGTTGCGTATTATACTGGCTAGTGACGGGGTGCCCTCAATGTAGCAACAATTCTAATCTTTCATGCTGAGATTTTTTTAACGATAGAGCAATAAAGTATATCATAATATTTTTATTATTTAATAGAATTATTAAGAGAAATCGTGACACACATGAGTGTTAAATAAGTTTTGTTATTTTTAGTAAACAATCATCATGTTATCGTGATTACAATAAAAGAAATTTGTGTGATATCGCAAAAAAAATTATACTTAGCATTATAAACATCTTTGAACCCTTTTTAAATTTCATACACCATAGTTAAGAGCTCTTTAAGAAATATTATAATTAAAAAAAAAATAGTGGAAACCAGGATTGGATTCGGAGGCTTAGAGACCTTTTTTTATCGCAGGGGAACCCATTTACGGGTTATATCCAGGACGCCCGGGTAGGCAGTCCTAGATCGTATGTCGGACTCAGCACTCGGGGGTGCAATACCGTAATAAACCCCTGCGGGAGCCTTCAGCTGCTTTAATTGGAGGGTCCCGGATCTGTAGGCAAGAGGATCCTCCAGCGACAGGCTGGCTTCAGCGAAAAGGCTAGACTTCTCCTCCATGGGGACTGTCCGGCTCACCTCTGAACAGTCTCGACGACGCCGTGTCTAGCAGGACCGGGTTAGGTTCAGAGGCCCTGGGGCAACAAAGGACAGCCCCTATTATTTTCCGAGATAAACTTTTCTTGTAGGTTCAATTTTCATAAATTTATTGCAAAAAAATAAAATTATTTCAACAAAGATAATTATGTAGATATAGTCAAATATAATTAGTTATCAGATTTGACTGAAATCAATCAATATGGATACATTACTTTTTGGTATTCAAGAACACTTTAATTAGTTTTGTAAAAGTATTATTGTTAAAAAATACAAAAAATACTGTAACCCCGTATCCGGCCCTGGTTGAGACATATTAATTCAATGTTATGGCGAATTTTGAATCAGTCATTATGTTGAAAGTTTCGAACGTAACAATACTCGTAATTTAACTACAAAACAAGGCGTACTTTATTTTTTAAACTACTTTATCTCTCATCGCTCTTACACTAATTCTGTGTTTCTGATTCTATGTAATAACGATACTTTACGAAATTAATATAAAAGACAATATATTTAATATTACATATTGAATGCTATAATAATATGTGTTAATAAAATATTACAGCAAAAGTATATTTTATCAACAGAGACAGCGAAATACCACGTCGAGGGCAGATGGAAGAAAGCCCGCTCTATGTACATAAGGAATTTGAGGTAACTTTTATATTTAATAAATATCGTTTACTGATCATATCTAGTATATATATATATATATATATATATATATATATATATATATATATATATATATATATATATATATATATATATATATATATATATATATACAGATTTTTTAGACATCTTAAAAGAACAGATTCATTTTCAAATAAAATGATACGAAATGTAATACGTCTGAATGTAACTACTTATAACATTTTTATTTTTTTGTCTCTTGTGTTTTCGTCCGCGTTAACGTTTTTGTCTATTTTTCCGCTAGTGATGGTCATAATAAGAGGTGTTATAGGCTAAATTACATCTGAATAATTTATATTTTAATAATAATAATAATTAAAAATAAACTATTTATAGAAATATCACTCACATATATATAAATTCAATCTCATTTGTAACGAATATCTCCTAAAGAACATACAAGGATTTTATACATACCCGACGAAAGTAAAAAATATAATATACTATATGTATTGTCAAATAAAATTAATGAAATACTAAACAATGTAGAACAAAATTTTTGTATACATGTAAATTGTAACCGAACGATGTCTGTGCATTAAGATATTTAAAAGAAACTAAAACAAAAAAACCTGTAAGTCTCTATACCTACATGTGTGATTGAATGTGTTTTTTTTTTAATTGTGTTCCTAAGGTTCCTAAGGTCTAATTTAAAATCTAGAACATGTTTTACCTTGTTAGAAGTTATTAATTTAAAATAGTGATTGGTAGATCGTCTACACATACGTACGTCATACTTCTTGTACCTATTAAGTGTCAATTTCTTACGATTATTAATATGGACAGAACGAAACGTACTCATCTTTACCAATATTTAAATAAATAAATATAAAAATGATTTTACATACACGCTGTGTTTAAGGTGACAGCAGACTTACATACATATCTATATTTTATGTAATGTACTGTACTGTATAAGCATGTACATTGAAACCCACAAGGACATACACACAAATCGGAAACAAATATTTGGACAAATACAAACATTTGTCCCAAGCGGGAATCGAACCTGCGACCGCCGGCGTTGAGTTGACTACTCGTACCATTACACCAGAACGGTCGTCGTACTTTATGTATATACTAATACACTCAAGAATCGAACCCACAATTTGGAGGAGAAAGCAAGCAATTGCGCCAACGAGCCAGTATTTATTTTTTCATACAATCTCATACACTGGAAAGATATTCCTCTAACAATAAGACAGCTTTCAAGAATATTATAGACAGACATTCTCTTCTGTTTTTAAAAGACACATTTTATTTTATTAATAATTAATTTAAGTTATCTAATCGAGAACTCCATTATATTGAACAAGTATAATAATAACGTATCATATTTTCATCAATATTACCTACTCAGACATGCGATAAAATTGGATAAGTTTTGTACGTATTGAACGTGAAATTGGATGTTAGAACTGTCAGAAACATTCACATTATGTTAAATTAATCTCATTTGAATTCGTACAAAATATAAAAGCACGGGAACAGTTACCACTTCCAGACCGTATGTCAAAGTTTTAATTAAATGAATATAATTATTTAAAATTAAAAAAAATCCTCGTCTCGTTACTTTGCAGGATTTTTATGAATATTTTTTATTATCTTGAACTATTTTAATTATATATTTTTATCTTATGGTATGTTATTAGATACGAGGTTACCTAAGATTCAGTTTCAACACTTGCTATTAAGTTCCGGCTAACCTAACTGGCACTTTTTTGACAGGTAATTGTATGGGTTATCTGTCAAAATAAATGCCAGTTAGGTTATCCGGAACTTAATAGCAAGTGGTGAAACTGGCCCTAAGGTACTGGTGTCATTAACTGACTGTTACATAATTATATTATAATAAAATTGTTCACGTGTCTATTATTTTTGTTTTTTTTATTCTTTATTTTTTACCGAAATTTTTTATAGGGGTCTAAAAATACTAATTATACACATTACTACCATTTTTAAAAATGTCTGTCTGTTTGTGTTTTTATTTTGAACACACTGAACTGAACTGAATCAGTCCGTAAGTGTCCCACTGCTAGGCGGAGGCCTCTTCTCCTTATAGTAGAAGGGTTGGAGCATAATCCGCCGCGCTGCTCCACTGCGGATTGGCGGATAATACCACCTATCATGAGTAACAATCATTATCAGGTGTTTATGACAACAACCGGGACCGACGGCTTTACGTGCTCTCCGAGGCACGGTGGAGAGACCCACAAGGACATACACCCAGACCGGAAACAAATATTTGTACAAATACATATCTTCTCCGATCACATCACCGCTAAAGTAATTAGTGTCGGTCAGAAACTCATAAAGCATATCCTGAGTTCATATTGTCATTTTTTCATCAAAATCGCTTCACTCTGTCAAAAGTTATTGTTATTTGAATTTTGTGTTAATATATTTTAATTGTAATCCTGAAATGGAAATGATGTGCAATAATCTACACTAATATTATAAAGCTGAAGAGTTTGTTTGTTTCTTTGTTTGTTTGAACGCGCTAATCTCAGGTAATATATATATATATATATATATATATATATATATATATATATATATATATATATAAACAAAATTATGTACATTAAGAAAAGTATTGATTACTTTGACAAAAACAGTAACAAACATAATATAAAAACGGGAAGAAATTATAAAACTGTAACAAGCTTTCCAACGTTTTAAACGTTTCCTTTAGAGGCCAAGGTATAGGTACGCATACGCATACATACAGGGCCGGATTTAGAGTTGTGGGGGCCCGGGGCAATGGAGGCCCCTTGATTTGGAATTGTTCTTTTTTTGTTCTTGCAGAAAAAGTGACGACGAAAAAAAAAGTCGTCCTGATCTTACGTATACTTATCTTACTTATCCCATATATTACCATTGCCAAGTCAAAAAAAAGGTCATCACCTATTCCTATCCCTAAAAAAAAAAAGGTCATCCCAACTCCGAACCACTCCAACTCAGTTGGCTCTATTGTACAAGCCCCTCTTTTGCGGATGTGGGAGCCCCTATTTTGTGGATGTGGGGACCCCTCTTATGTGGGGGCCCTGGTCAGTTGCCCCGCTTGCCCTCCCCGAAATCCGGCCCTGCATACATGTATAATAAAATCCCACATACCATTTTACAATGGCCCGTAAAGAAATTCAAAGTTTATATTAAAATCAGTAATAGATTTATTTAAATGTCTAAGGTGTATGGATTTAGTGGCGCTGTCTTTCATGTAGAACATAACATGACTAAATTTTTTACAATTGAATATTTATATTAACTTTTTTTATACAAATATTTTTTGAAGCATACTTGAATAAAGAAATTTTCAATTTTGATTTTTTTAGTTACTGCTCTAATGCTCTAATGAGTAGAAACAATATTTTACGGCCCATATAATTTTTTTTAATTAAGCTTTGTTAAGAAAAAATAAGTTTTTAATCTCTAGATCTTCTAAACTGTTTTCTTAAAAATAAAACTTCTTTATAATATAACATATAAAATATCACATACAGCCAGATTACAGCACTGACTGTGATCAGTGGGAAGTGAGTCGCTCCCGCGTGCATCTTGGTGCACTCATCGGCAGCGGTGCCTTCGGAAGGGTCCACGCCGCTCAACTCGACATGCCTGGTGGTGAAACTATCACAGTGGCTGCTAAAATGTTATCTGGTATAAATTGTTTTATTTATTTATATGCATTTAAACAGAAAGCTTACATTATCTTACTGCCTACAGAGATGAAGAGCAGTGGGAATGAGGTAAGTAAAGGGGTTATTTTCTTCCAGCTCTCTCTCTCACCGTACGAAACGCAGTTGTCTATTAATGTTAGATAAGAAGAGTTTGTTTGCTTATTTCAATGATTTTGTGCTAGCTGCCGTGGCTTCTACTAATCCATGTCAAGGGCGATCATTACATGGGTAAAACAAACAACCCGGCATTTCAAAAGATTTTCTTTGCATTAACAAAAAATATCCTCCTTAAATCTAGGCCATTGAGATTTAATTACACTTTTATAATTAATAAATAAAAAATTCCCGATAAATTTACTTTGTAAGAATATTTTGTATAATATAATAAAAGAACAAGGTCGTGTAAGAAATGTTTTAATTTTAATGTAATTAAATCGTTGTTAACCAAAATATAATTAATGTGGAAGTATCTGTTACACAAATTAAATATTTTTATTGAAAAAATATAAATAAACACTAATTTGAAAAAAATACAATTACTCATTAACATTAAATAACTTTTCATCAATTAAAAACTATTCGTATCAGACATCATCCCCTGTCTTTTGTTTTGATATCGAAGAGATAAATGTTAATATTTAACTAATTGAGTTGACCGTAACATAAGGAAATCTCCCCAAAAATTCAAAAATGTAAGAATTCCAGAATTTGGGAATTCAAAAATCAGTAATTTAAGAACTTAATGTTAAAAGTCGAGAATTCTAAATCCAAGAAATCGAGATTTGAAAAAATGTTGAAGAATATCTCCGGTGAAGGTAATTAAATACATAGGTCATATGTTGCCATCTGCTGACATCAGGATAAAACATGCATTCTCAGCACAGAGTCAGTGCCTAATAAATTTCGCTTGTACAAGTACAGACATGACATAAAGATGTCTAGGAAATGAAAGTTTGATACTAATAGTACCTTGGTATTCTAGTCTCATAGAACAGGTAAATTGTTTCGTTCCACTTTTAGAATTTATTTTATTCAAAATTTCATTGTTTGTCGTTTTTATACAATATAAAGATGATAATCGTGCAGTCGCAATCTTCTCAAAGTATTCGCCAAAAACAAACGGTCATTATCTGTCTAAGTCACAAGATGAAACCAGTTAGATCTAGACCACGCAAACTAATACTAAAGTAATCAAGGAAACAACGTTTACTATTCTTCAGTAAAAATATATTTTTGAAAAGTACACATTAAACGCTAATTGAATCACTTGAAAGATTGTCTTAAATTCATTATACTCTCTTTTCTTTGCTTATTTATTTTGGAATTTAATTTTATAATAAAAAATAATAATTTTAATTACAGAGAATAATTAATGAGTATATAGTTACAAATTTTAAGGTTAGTTACGTTAATTTTTAATATAAATGATTTCAATAGAAAATTTAATATTTGCGGTTATTAGTTTATGACATCAAGGACTTATAGTAGAATATATAAAAATATATATTCTTCTCGTTACGGTGTCTAATTTTTCAATATGTATTATAAAATTTACAGATTATTTGTTTGTGCGTTTCTTTTATTTATTTAAATCAACTATTAAAGTATATCGAAAAATAAAATAGACTATAAAATATGACATTACAATACCTAGTAGCTGATAAGTAGTTATAACTGTCAACGTCAGTGACACGTCTACTTTGGAATAATATAATAATTCGATTTTCATGAAAAAGTATTTAATGAAAACTGTATAGAAATTGTACAACCAAGACACGCGTTTATGTAGGATTTGTTAAAAAAATATCATCATCACCATCATCATCTTCATCATCAGTATTATCATCATATCAGCCATTGGATGTCCACTGCTGAACGTAGGTGTCCCCCATCGACCTCCAGAGCGACCGATTAGAGGCAGCCTCCATCCAACGGCTTCCGGCGACTCTCCTCAAGTCGTCTGTCCATCTCGTGGACGGCCGTCCGACGCTGCGCTTGCCGGACGTGGTCTCCACTCGAGTACCTTTCTGCTCTATCGGCCGTCAGTTCTTCGAGCTATGTGCCCTGCCCACTACCACTCACTGCTTGCAAATCCGTTTGGCTATGTCGGCAACCTTCGTTCGTCTGCGGATCTCATCATTTCTGATTCGATCTCGCAGAGAAACACCAAGCATAGTCCGCTCCATTGCACGTTGTATGACTTTGAGCTTGTTTAAAAGGCCCATAGTCAGAGACCACGTCTCAGATCCGTATGTCATCGCTGGTAACACACATTGGTCAAGACTTTCGACTTCAGGCACTGAGGTATCACGACTGAAAAGACGTTTTTTAACTTTCCGAACGCTGCCAATCCTAACTGGATTCGATTATTGACCTCTCTCTCTCGAAATTGGAGCTACCAACTTGGATTTTCTGTCCTAGATAAAACTTTTATTGATCATTAAGTTATTATTATTATTGATCTTTAATTTAAAACTTAATGATATATCCTGGTACCTCTTGAATTGACGTAATGAGAAGAGTATCAGGTACCTACACGCATGTTAGCTACTGTAGACATAGAGAGATAATACGAAAAAAGGGGTAGACAAAATTTTTTATCGTGCGAGCATGCTAGGCCGGCTGGACAGTATAGTGATGACGACTTTTCTAATTGGCGTAACATTTGTGTGGCTTTTAAAACAATTATTATTATTAGGTCATTGTTTCTCACGCTTTGTTTTAAATGAAATTTATAAAGTTTTTATTACATTACACATTTATTTTTTACAGATAATGCTTCAGAGGAGGAAATACAAGATTTCCTTCGAGAGATAGCTATGTTAAAGCACGTTGGGTCTCATAAACACGTCATCAGACTTATAGCGTGTTGCACGAGGCGGATACCACTTATAGCATTACTGGAACACGCTCCAAGAGGAGACCTGCTCACTCTACTCCGAGCTGCGAGAGGCAGGCGAAATATTGATGAGCAGAAGACAAGTGCGAATGTTTCAGAAAGCGTCGTAAACGGCCGACCGTCTGAAGCTGACAGTATGTAGTACCTATTATGCTTCACGAAATTTAAACCCATTATTTAGATATTTTTTACACAATAAAATAGCATATGAAAAAAAAACTCAACCGATTTCAACAAAAACTTACGAAGCTGTAATTAAGTTTTAATTCGTTATTCCGTGTCATATTAGTATTTCAAATATTTTTTTATGTCACTTATTATATTTATTCAGCTGAAAACTTTTTTTTTGTTATTATTTTGAAAAACTAAATTACATTACTCTACTCTTGATACATAACAATTGTTTACTAATTATTAAAAGTAAATACCTTTGATTAATTTTTTGCTAATAAATTCATCAAGGAGCTATTTTTAACATCAATTATTGGAAACTTAACGGATAATGTAATCAATTAATACTAAGAACCTTGGGAGATTTAAACATTCAAAAGATAGTCGAAAAACTTCCATAACTTTAATATTAACATTTTTTCATAATTATTTTTTTTTTATTTAACTGAATCGTTTTATTGAATTCATTATTTTCTTTTTAAAATACAAATTAAAGATATATAAATCGATCATACATGTACACGTACAGCATTAATAATACATAAATAACAATTTTGAAAAACATACAATAACTTGATGTTACAAAAAAAAAAACTCAAAGCAAATACGCATTAAAGAATTATTGCTATTTTATTCTTAGCGGAGTACACAAACTTGAGCGATTCGGATCCTCCCATTTACGGCAATTCCGATGGCAAGCTGTACATTGATGCTTGTCAACCGAAGAACAAAGACCATTACGTCGCTGAGCCAGCGTTGCAACTCGACAGCTCAACTATGCGCGACTACGCGCTACAAGTCGCTCTGGGCATGCGACACTTAGAAGAACGCGGTATCACACACCGGTGAGTTCTTTGAAACATTATTATTTATATGACAATGAGGGTAATCGGACGACCGTCCTGGTGTAGTGGTCGCGGGTTCGATACCCGCAAGGGACAGATATTTGTATTTGTACAAATATTTATATTCGGTCTGGGTATATGTCCTCGTGGATCGCCCCACCGTGCCTCGAAGAGCACGTAAAGCCGTCGGTCGCGGTTATTATCATAGACACCTGATAATGATCGTTACTCATGGTAGGAAAATTATCCGCCAACCCGCAGTGGAGCAGCGTGGTGAATTAAGTTCGATAACGGTTAAGTTAGGGTTAGAGTCTAACCCTTCTTCTATATGGAGAAGAAGCCTTCGCTCAGCAGTAGGTTGTTTACAGGCTGATACAGAACAGAGGGTAATGTATAAAACAAAAAAAAATCACTATTTATGTTTTGCGAAGTTCAACTGTGTATTAATATATACTGCTATTAATCAATAACTTTAATATTAAAATCTATACTCATACTAGCGAATCATTAGACCCTGAACCATTTTCGGGTAGCGAATAAAAACACGATTACAATGCTATATTTCAATCAACAAGTCCAATTATGAGACAAATCATCAAGGAGTAAGAATTTATTTACTCACAGTTTTTATTTTATAAATTATTAATGTTTTCATAATTCATTTCATTTAAAAAATTGAAATATAAACATTTATCCAATCGATTAATAAAATTATAAACGCTAGAAATAATGTTATTGAAATAATAAACTAACTTATGAATCAGTGAACTGCTCTCAAACGATCTTTGCCTTGGGGGTAAAAGACCGAGAATCCGACGATATTTTCTCAGAAATCCCTTACGCCGTGTTCCCACTACGCCGGACCGGCGAAATCGCTGGAAACCAGATCCCGGAACGAAGTGTTCACATTACACCGGATTGGCAAAAACACCTCACAAAACACCGAATCCAGTGTTAAGTGTTTTCGCCGGAACCGGATAAATGTGAACAGCTTCATATAAAATGTATGGCCACTAGCCTTTCCGGCAGTTTCACCAATCCGGTGTCCAGCGTAGTGGGAACGAGGCCTTAGTATACTTTCATGGTTTTACCCAAGTAAATATTTAATTTTGCTTTAAGACAATCATGTTAGACGAACGAACGGAAAAGGTCCCCTTTAATCCTCCTACTGTCAATAAAGGATATATTATAATAGCTGGCCTTCACTTCACTGTTTTACTCGCTATGAATTTCAGTATTACGACATATATACCTGCTTTATAGCCAATGTCACTTCTATACATTTTAACGGTGGAAGAATTAATAAAATCGGTTTAATATTTCAAATTTTATCCATTATAAGCATACATTCTAAACTTTTTTTAGGGGAACTTAAACAAAATATAGGTATAGGCTAGTAAAATATAATTTATGTACATATCATTGATCATAGATCAATGGTACATAATATGTAACTAAATTTATTAAATAACATTGATCTATACATCAATGTTAAATAATATTTCATCAAAAACTAAAACAAAATGGTTTATTTTTAACAATAAGCCGACATTATATACGCACCTGTTGAAATTTAAAAGTAATAATAGTCGATACCTATGTTATAAAGCTGAAAGATTTTTTTGTTTTTCCGACTAAAAAACATTATCCAGAAATTATATAGGCTCATAGTAACAAAATCATAGCCTAAAATATAAATATGAACGCGAATAAATCTACAAGGGACTTCCTGTCCATTAAATAAACATAGATCTTACATATATATGGCTTTTATAAATAGCATATATAACATATTTATGTATATTTTTATTGTTCAATACAAAAGACAGAAATATCCTCGACTAAAAAGCACTCTATTTATTTAGCTTGTTAAACGTCTCTACGTAACGGTTGCTAAGCGTCGATTCCAGAAATTCACATACCGAGATTTGAGAATATCAAGAAAATACACACTTATACCTCTAGATTAAGATTACAAATCGTGTGTGACATATAAAAATAATTTGAAGATGTTTTATGGTCAGGAAATTTTACTAAAATATTGTGATACAACATTGAACATTGATTTGATGTTCGTATTTGAAATAAAATCAGCTAGAAATACCAACAATATAACAAAAGTCTGTCATCCACAAAGACGGAGAAAAACCTATATTTTCTTCATTTATTTAAATATAGAGAGACAGAAATATCGAAATTTTATGTTCTGTTTTATAGACAAATAAATAGAATACACTTTAATGTACACCACTTTAGATTATACACTCATAACTTAATTATACAAAGTAGTTTTAGTGTACAAAGGCTGTATAATTATAATATTTAGTTCGATAAAAAATTTTTTTTCTCATATAGAAAAAAATACTAACATTTTATTATTCACAATTAAAATGTTATATTATTAATTAATAAAAGTAGAAGCCATTAAGGGTGTACTTCGGAAAAGTAGACACCGAATTTTCTCATGAAATTTGGCACGGACATTCCATTTGACTATCTAAGAGTCCCCTTAAAAGGATTTTTGGCGACTCGCAATATTTTTCGAAATATTAAATTTTTTGAATACGCTGCTTAGCACAACAAACATACAAAATTTCGTCATGAAATTCGGCACAGACATTCCATTTGTTTATCTAAGAGTCCCCTCAAAAGAATATTTGGCGTTTCACAATATTTTTCGAAATATTGAATTTTTTGAGTACGCTGCTTAGCACGCTCTAAATAATTACATAAGAAAGCGAAAAGTGGATACCGAATTTCGTCATGAAATTTGGCAAGAACATACCATTTGACTATCTAAGAGTCCTCTTAAAAGGATTTTTGGCGACTCGCAAAAAAACCTACCCTAGTAGCCTTTAAAAAAACCTAACCTATCCTAGAATGAGTAAATTCATTTCTCAGCGACAAAAAAAAAAAAAAAAAAAAAACCTAACAAAAAAAAGGAACAATAAACAATTGTTTATAGTATCGTGGCTTTTATTAGACACTCATATGAATAAAAATATAATACTAATAAAATAATGCTTACATAGCTTAGTGCGGGTACAGTCGCATACATACTTTCTAACATTATATTTATACACACTTCAGGCTAGAATACCCACTAAAACCCATTGATACCGTCGGTGCCGTAGTGGGATGCCTTGCGGCCTCCAAGACCAAAGACCAGGTCGACCGGTCTCCTCTGAATGAGGCAAAGGAGTACCAGGAGTGGCCCAACTCCCGAGGTCAGTTCACTCGCCGGCTCTTCTTCGCAAGGCAGCCCCGCCGTTGCTAGCACCATAGGCAGCCCCGCAAGAGCTGCAGGGAGCCAGGGTCGACCCAGACGGCCCGCGCACTACGCGCCCTCTACAGGAAACGGACAAGCGAACTGAATCCTGCCACCGAATTGGGGAAAAATTTGCCCCACCTTTCTCCACGCCTTCTCAGTGCCCAACCCACACTATACGCACCCCCGTGTCCAGAGTCCCCGCCGGGAATTCGGGCCCCGACCACAAACAGATGGCCCGCTACCCCCCAGACTGCGTATCTTTTCGCTCAAGTCCGCCGTCTGGTGGCTGGACCACTGGGTCCAGTGACATGTGCGCCTCCGGGCTTATCATCTACTCTTTCGCACCCCTAGTGGAGGCAGAGAGTGAGTCACCTTCCCCCTGCTCTTTCGCGCTCACCGATCGGTCGTTAATAGAAGTCAGCAACAATTTGACGAAGGTTGTCGCTGACTCCGTTGCGGAGGATGCACCACAAAGAGGTTCACCGGTATAGCACATTCTGTTACAGACCTACTTAAGTAGCTTCTTACGGCTTAATTAGGGCTAAGTACACAGCTTTAGGTCTTCTCTGTATTAGTTTTTTAGTTATTAGTTAAATCTCGAAATTTTAGGTGACTAAATTTAAAAAGAATGCAGTGCTCTAAAAACGGGAAATTGATCACGATTTAAAAGTGATGATTCAATTTTATGTCGTGATCAATCCTTACAATCTGATTGTGTCCATATCTTGAATTCCCAACTCTCAATGTCTTAAAACAACCATAAACTAGCCGTTGCATTTAAAAGCGAAACTAGTTTTTTGTAATAATAACTAATAGTTTGAAATTTATTTTTTTATAATCCGTTATTAGTAACTGCTTAATTTTCATAGTAATATCTACTGTTTGTTAAGTAAAATACATTAATAGCAGCTGGCACATGAACATAGAATATGCTATTATTAAGATTGTTTGCGCTCCCTAAATCCTCGTCCCCAGGTGCCACTCACCCCGATTACAACAGGTTGGGGTTAGAGAATAATAGCAACGAAGCTTGTCAGATTATAGCGTCGCAATGCAATATTAATACGATTCACTGTCGACTGATACCATTTTAATAAGTTTGTATGTATATAATAAACATGTATGGTGTGTACGTACTTTTAATATAAATGTATATTTGTATGTAATATTTATGTAAGTTTATTTATCTTACATGTATGTATGTGTGTAAGTCCCTGCCACCTAAGGTTGTCAGTAAGAAATTTCTTATACGAGTAGCTATGGAGGGTAGAGGTAAGGAGAATCATCTTATATGGGAGAAAAATTGAAAAAGTGTCCAGTTGTATGCTATAAATAACAGTTCAAAAACCTTCCACGATCGCGCTGGTGTAGACAAAGGGTATGGTATGAACGTAATAATTGTAGATGAATTGAAGTATGCCGAATTAAAAAAATTAATATCATTGTAAATTAAAGTAGTTCGTTTTAAAAAAAAATTTTCTTGTAAATTTTAATATTTAATTTATTATTGATAATGTTTATCTTACATTATGTCTTTTATTGTTGTTAATTGATATTGTTAATTACGTGTTATGAGGGTCATTGTCAAATTTTGGGCAGTTAAACTTGTCCCGCAACGGTTTTTCTTTTTTATTATTATTAATAACATCACAATCTCTTAACAAATTTTACATGAAATACAAAATGCATCGCATTAGTAAGCATCCATTACAAAATTAAGACAGTATCGATTTTTCCTAGTTTTCTTAAAGTACCTAACATAGTGGTAATATCTGGTAACAGAATGGTTTTTCGTACTTATTCTATCTGTTCCGGTAGCACTTCTATATATGTATAATAAAGATCAAATAACTTAAGTTTTTACTATATCAATTAAATTATTACCTTAAAATGGATATTGTAATATATTTATGTCATTTCAACTTGCGTTTACCTGCTTTCGGAGTAATATTGAAATATGCTAATTCACAGAAATAAATATTTTTTTTAACTAATAACAATGTTTTAATACATCAATTGATTGAATGTTTCTATTTTTTATTCTAAAAAAAATTATATGCAGAAATTGAAAGCTTATAGGGAGCATTTTTTATTTTTTATTTTCGTTTTGCTCCTTATATTTGTTCTTTCCTTGTTTTTTTCTCAAACTTACTCTTATAATATTTGGCGCTTCCTTCAAGATTTACCCTGATGCTAATGTGGCGCCACTCTAATTTAATGCATTTCGATAGGCACTTTTTCATATACACAAATGATTCTCCTTGCATCTACCCTCCATACTTAACATGACAATAAAACCATGTTATCTGTTTTTACTATACTATTGTTTGTAATCTTGTGTACTGGATTTGTATCCAATATATATAATACTAATTATTATAAACTTGACATTCGCTGTCTATGGTGGAAACAATAATGTCTAGTACATAAAAGTTTACGATCATTACAGTATGGAAATATTTAAATCGACTTGTCCATGCGCTTTTCATCCCATAAGACCTTGAGAACATTCTAGTATTTTATTTCGGTAGAAATAATAACAACTACCATCTATTTAGTAAACGGCCCTTCAAAAATCATTATTTTTACATTTCAGGGATCTTGCAGCCAGAAATATCCTAGTCGACGGTGCTGGAGTTCTGAAGGTTGCAGATTTCGGCCTGTCGAGGTCAGGGGTGTATGTTCATACTCGATCGCGCCCTGTGCCCTTGAGGTGGCTGGCTCCAGAGGCTATTTACAGCTCAAAGTATTGCAGCGCAAGTGATGTTTGGGCTTTCGCTGTTCTGCTTTGGGAGATTGCTACTTTGGGTAAGTTAAATTCTACTATAGTAAGGATTATACATATATTTTAATTGTATTATATTAAGTAGTATATTTCAAGGTTAACCATTGTCCTTATTTTTACGGATGAAAAAGATAAGAAGTTCTCTAAAAAGTACCTCTATTTTAATAAGCATTGTAAAATTTAATGAAAGAAAGAAAGAAAACAAAATTAATGCAACAAAATAGAAGGGCACATACAATATATCCCTATTTTTTAATTTAATAATAACTGTGTTTTAACTTGTCTATTTTAACAATAAGTAGTGCTTTCTCAAAAACTTTTTTCAGTACATGTTGTGAAATAAAACATTGTAGTACATTGACATTGTTAACAGAAAAAAAAACAAGTGAGCCATTGGATGTCTACTACTGAAGTCTAAACGTAGGCCCATCAAAAAAAGCAGTTCAAAGCAGCCTCCATCCAACGAGTTTCGGCGACTCTCCTCAAGTCGTCTGTACCCGTGTGCCCGCGAGCTCTCTACAGGCGACGGCAGCCCGCGTAGGAGGGCCAACCGTCGGGGCAGCACGGTTGCATGCGTAAGCGATCCCGTGGCGCCCCATTACGACGATGATGGCACCGCTGGATTTTAGCGGGTATTCTGGCACGTTCTGCGTGCCAGCGAGTCCAAAATACCTGCCGCCTCTCCGAGGCGGGATGCGTAAATGCATCTCCCAGCGAAAGAAAAAAAAAGTCGTCTGTTTATCTCACGGACAGCACTGCCAACTACCACTTCTGCAAATTCGTTGCGCTATGTTGGCAACCTTCGATCGTCTGCTGATCTCATCATTTCTAATTCGATCTCGCAGAGAAATACAAAGCACAACCCTCTCCATTGCTTGCTGTACGACTTGGAGCTTGTTTATATTGCCCATAGTCAGAGACCACGTCTCAGATCCGTATGTCATCCTTGTCACACACATTGGTCGAACATTGTCGACTTCAGACACTGAGGGAGGTGACGGATGAAAAAACGTTTTTAAGTTCATAAATGCGCTGCCCATCCTAGCTGGATTTTCGATTACCTCTTTCTCGAAGTTAGATCTACCAAGATGGACCTTTTGTCCTAGGTAGATGTACTCATCAACAACTTCGAGAGTAGAATTTCCAACTGACATCGGGATGGGCACGACATGGACATTCGACATGATTTTTGTCTTGTACATGTTCATTTTAAGACCCACCCGTTGGGAAACTTTGTCATGGTCACTTGCCATAATGCTGAGATCTTCCACGGATTCTGTCATAAGCACTATGTCGTTGGCAAATCGAAGGTGATTGATGTACTCGCCTTTTATATTGATACTGAATTATTTCCATACCAGAAGCATGAAAGCGTCTTTCAATGCTGCGGTAAACAGTTTCGGAGAGATAACATATCCCTGTCTTACACCTCGTTGCATTTGAGTCGCTTTTGTGCTATGCTCCTGTACTCGAACCGACATACTAGTGTTATTGTGCAAGCACTGCAACATTTCGATATATCGGTAGTAAATGTGGCATCGCTGCAGAGATTGCAGCACCGCCGAAGTTTCGATCGAAGAATCGAAGTCTTTTTCATAGTGCATAAACGCCAAGCACAATGGCCGATTATAATTCTCGGTATTGTATAATCTGCCGCAGTGTATGTATGTGGTCTATGGTACTATTGCCTTTTCGGAAACTGGCTTGTTCGGTAGGCTAGAAATCATCAAATTTACCCGTCATACGATTCGTAATGACTTTAGAGAACAGCTTGTAAACGTGGCTCAGAAGCAAAATAGGCCTGTAATTCTTCAACATTCAAACTTCATTTCATTGTTAGTGTTACCATCAGGACTCATCCAGGTCCATTTCGATTATGAGGTGGCTTCTGGAAAAAAAGAGTTGGCACTGGCATTTGTGGTTCCGCTGCCCATATCCTAGTTGCCCCACCCTCGGCTTATTGTCTTGTCTTTTGCTTATCTTCGCGTTAAAATCCCCCATGACAACGTTGAAGTATTTATCTAGTGTCAAACACAAATACGATTGAAGGAAGAATAGGAAATTCAATTTTGTGTAGTTGTTTGGTCTTACCAAAAAAACACACTTAAGACTACTGACTGTATTGATACTAATTGTTACATCGGAATTTATATCGTCAATGTCCTTAGACACATCATATACAGTTGAAGTCTTATAAATCTGTAAGTCATTAGCGTAAATGTGATAGAGATGATGATAATTGTTGAGTGAGAGCGTTGATGAAAATGGAGAAAAGTAAGGGATAAAGCACTCCGCCCTGCGGCATGCTAGCATCAATAGGAGAAACTGAATATTGCTTTTATTTGTAAAAAAAAACATATTCGACTTACAGATGTCTCACTGTTTTTTTTTTTTTTTTTTTTGAAAATTTTTGTATATTACTAAAAGAATTGAGTAGCAAAATACGAAAAACAATCTTACTGCGTGAGCGGAAAAAGAAATGACTGAAAAAAGGTTTTTTAATAGTTTTTAAAGGGAAATACTTATTATTTGATGAGCAACGGCTTAAAATCAAAATTAAGGGCTTTGTTATAGCTCAAAAAAAAAATTTTCATCAAAGGATTCAAGATTTTCAAGTGGGACTTTGAGAAAAAAAATGTTACTCTAAATATATACCATGTACCGACTATTCTCCTTAAATATTGATAGTAACTCACCAGCCAGTATAAAAATTTTATAGTGCGGCTTACTAAGGATATATTACAGTCATAATCAACATAGAACTGCGGTTACACGGAAACAAATGTATGTGTGGTTGGAAATTTGTGAAGATGACGCATTACTTTTCCTAAATCATAGGAATTTCGTTTTGGGTATGTAAAGAATCAGTAAGCTATACTCAAGCAAATTCTAAACTGAACTTGACCCTTTGCCAATGTTTCACAGACATCGTAATTTTTACCAAGAAATAGTATAACTTTGTCATCCGCAAACATCTGAGTATCTAACATCTGTTACCTTAATGTAACCGTTAATTAATAAATATCGAATATTAGAAAACGTTTACTATTCATTCCAGGTGGTTTCCCGTATGCTGAACTAAGCAACCAAGCAGTGCCCCATTTTTTGACAGAAGGGGGTCGTCTGCCGAAGCCAGCGCGAGCTTCTCCACGACTCTACCAACTAATGACCGAATGTTGGTCAGAAAACCCCCAAGACAGGCCAACGTTTGCCGAAATTGTGGACAAACTGACGGTCCAACAACAATTGTATGTGGATCTCGATTGCGTTTTCCCTCCGATTGAGGACAACTTCACAACTCTTAGCGATTATGACTTCAACCAAACCGACTGACATATTGTTCGGTGACCTACTTAAAGACTGAATATTTTTATCGTTTTTATTATTCCCATTGTTTTACGTAATAAATGTACGTAAAAGAAGTGTCTTTTTATTCATCTAGATTAAAATATCCAGCTTGTATAAAAGATAAAAAAAGAAAATTGATTTATAAGTATTTCGATAAAATATTACTAAGTAAAATATCGTCGAGAGATAAAAAAGTGTGTGTTAATATTTATTATTCACAATTACTGTAAAAAATAATAAAATTACCTTTAAAATAAAACACAGATACACATAATAGATTTAATAACTACAAACGAATGAGATATAAAGAAATCTTAAAAATAAATACTAGTTACGAGTAGGTAACTATTGTTTTAAGGTAACAAAGAGTTTATTAATAAACGAAAATTTTATTTGTTCTTTTTACGAGTGTCGTCGCTATTAAAAGTAACGGTCAATTACACATTTCTTAAATCGAATAAAATAAATCAGTCATGATTAAAATGCCTTACACTTAATATTACAAATATTGTACAACGATGTACAATATAAACACTTTTTTGATTCTCAATTTTAATATAAAAAAGTAAGTATCTTCATTACTTTATTTATTGAATTTAAACTATTATAAAGAGTTTTTGTCAGTGCTAACCTCATGAGATGCCATTTTTTATATGTATAAAAAAATTGTTTTGCGTTATATAGCCTATAATTTGAGAACGATTATAGGCTATATTATATCAAGCTACAATTTAAAGGAACAGTGTAGCAACCATAAATGTCTAACAATCTAACGAATATCGAATTATAAGGAACGTCTATTATTTTTTTCTATCTGTAATAATGCTTCTACAGATAAACTATTAACTGTGTTGAATTATATTTAATGTATAAAAAGATAATATAGGAGGATATAGAAAATGGTAATGATATAATTTTATTTTCAGAAACCATTTATTCTTTTGAAAAACAACTGAAATGAATCAGCTATGTTTGGTAAACATTGTAATTTTACTTTACACATTAATTCAATTGGAAATAAAATGGGTAAATTCCGAAAAGGAATCTTTAGTGTTCATTGCAAATCCCATAGAAGCAAATATGCCTGGTCATTGGATACCTTTGAGCATTTTAAAAGTAATTTTAGGTGGAACCACAACAGAAACTGTTAATAAATTAGCGCACATTATAATAATACCTACTCCGACAACGACAACAGAGGCAACAACTACAACAACAGAGGCAACAACTACAACACCAGAGGCGACAACCACGCCGACAACAACAACAACACCGACTACAACTACAACAGAGAAAACAACAACGCCGATTACTACAACCACAGAGGGCAAGGTGCCTTCTACAACTACGTCGACAACGACGACAACTACAACTACAACGACGATACCACCTCCGCCGCCACCACCCGTAGAAAGTAAAACGCCACCACCTACAACAACAACAACAACGACTGAAACACCGACAACACCAACGACTCCAACAACTACTTCAACAACGACTCCAACAACAACTCCAACAACAACCCCAACAACAACTCCAACAACAACTCCAACAACGACTCCAACAACGACTCCAACAACGACTCCAACAACGACTCCAACAACGACTCCAACTACAACTCCAACAACGACTCCTACAACAACAACAACTACTACGACAACAACGCCATCGACTACAACAAGAAGAGGTCCAAATCGAGGTCCTAAACCAGCTACAGATGCTCACGAAAATATGAATAATTAGATTTTAAATTTTATTTTTTTATTGTTTTGGTACGTAATTTCATTTTAGATTAGATTTTTATTTTTATGTTACTTTAATAACGTAAATAGACATAATAATATTCAAATCAAATAAAATGAACATTTTTCTTTCTTATTATATTTTTTAATGTAGTAATCATGTTTATACGTTCGCGGGCCCTCTTCTAATTGATTTCATCACTTTTTTATCTACGCATTCCACAGTCCACATGCGCGGAAATGATACTTCTTTAATTAAAAACTGAATTTAGCTGTCGAACTTTTTAGTAAATAAATGTTTGCTGTTGTTCATAAAAGATAATAAACAAAACTATCTTTTTAAATTTATTAACTACCTATTATTTTTATTTAAAACTGACAAATAACAAACTATTGTGCATGTCCAATTTCAGTTTCCGCGCATGTGGGCTGCGGAATGCATAGATAAAAAAGTGATGAAATCAATTAGAAGAGGGCGCGCGAACGTACCCATACATGTATAAAAAAATTAAAATGTATTGTATTGATAAATTTTACAAATGTTGTAAACAAGAAGGCGCCTTATCAAAATTTATCTGCAAAATTGTCAAAAGGTGTAACAATATATCATATTATTAGGAGTTCTGATACTACCAAATACAAAAAATATATATTACTAACAATGAGAATAAGTTACAATAAATCATATAATCTTCATTATTTACCGTTTTTCCAATACTAAGTTCATTAACGCATCATCTATACCAATAATGCATAACTGTAGAGTTCGTTTGTTTGTCTTCTTATTACGTTAAAAAGCCGTTTAATATTATAGGTTCTAGGCTAGGTTGTAGCACGTTTCCTAAAAGGGCTTACCAGATCCTAATGCTTACCAGCTCTGGGTCCATAAGGTACCGCTTATACATCGGCATAGTGCACCCATATGGTGCGACGCTCTCACCGCTCGAAACAAGATCCTCCTGAGGAGGCCTCAGAGGGTCATAGCAGTGAGGGCTATAGATGGGCGATATCGTGTTTTTTCCGTATCTATTCAAAACTATACATCAAAACTCGATATCGGATATTAAAACTATATATCGATATCGATATTGATATTCTAGTATATCGGAAATTCAAGTGATATCGTTTAAACGTTTCGTGATTTCGTGCGTTAGATACGATTTAAGGAATCAATATCTATAATTATTTTATCTATTATACATATATTTGGTTTGTGAATACTGAATTTAAGTATAATGAATGAAATTATTTTTTATAATATTGATGTTTTTTTAAAGGTTGAGTTTCATGCCGATTCTTCTAGGCAAAATTTACATTCTGAATCGGTGGTAGCTTCACATTAACTTTTTAATTAAAAATATCAAAATATGTAGTTTGTAAAATCAAAATTTAAAAGTTCTTTTGAACCCAACTTTAATAAAGAAATTAAAATGTAAATAAATAAACGTGTACATTACATACGTTTATTTATATTTTTATAACAACTCTTTTTCTATCAACTTTAGTTATAATGTTATTTACCAAAACGCTCTAAATCCTAGTTTATTTATACATATATTTATAAACAGTTAGTCTATATACAAATATTTATTATTATGTACATTATAATCTTTACGGAAATCACTTTTAATCGCCATCTAGTTTCAGCGTGATTAGTTATTGATTAGTTCCATTGGATTCAAAACTACCGGTATTTAATTGATTTACAAGATGGCACTATACGTATCTTCAGATTGTTTTTATATTAAACATTAAAATATTTTTTATTAAATACACAAGTCTGCCATAGTGATTTTTTAAATTCTATTCTATCACAGACAACTATATTAGAATAATTATGTAATAATAATTACTAGTCTAAAATATAACACGACTAGCTTCTGCCCGCGGCTTCGCCCGCGTGAATGTTGATTATCACGACCAAAAAAAATATTCTATGTTACTTTTAATACCTCCAAGAATATGTGTACAAAGTTTCATGATGATCGGTTAAGTATTAGTTTTCGCGTGAAAGCGTAACAAACAAACTTACTTTCGCATTTATAATATTAAGTAGTTATGATGCGCTCAATTCCATAATGTCTCTCTATTTCCATCTGTCTATAGGCGTAAGCGAGAACGCAATATAGGCTATAGTGTTTGATTCGGTTAAAATCGGCTTAAATTGGCATCACGTATAGTAAATTGTGAAGATCTAAATATCGGGCGATATTGATATCGCCGAAGTGTATATTGTATAATCTATGCTCGATATCATATACACTATATCGTCGATACCGTGATACGCCGCAACGGACCAATCATGGATCACGATTCATGATATCCGCGATATCGTAATATACATAGTTTCAGAATATCCCGATATATAGATATTCGATATTGCATCAAAATCAAAATCAAAAACAACTTTATTCAAATAGGCCCCATGAGCACTTTCGAATCGTCATCAATACCGATACCGTACGGTGTCATGCGGCGGCGACGCTTCACGCGACCGATTTTTCCTGGGAACTCCAGGTGGAGGTGCTCGTGGAAGTGTACCGTTTTCGGTCGAGCCTCAGACCTAGAGGACAAATCCCAAGTGCGGACCCGACGGCTCGGATCAGTGCTCAGGCTCAAAAAATCCTGATCAATAGGTGGAGGACCTTGAGTCCCCAGTGGCGGGCCCAACGACGGTGGACGCTATTCGTCCCAATCTTCGTCGCTGGATCAGGCGGCACGGGGTGCTAACCTTCAAGCTGACGTAGGTGCTTACCAGGCATGGATGCTTCGGTAAATATCTGCATCAAATCGCAGGAAAGGAAGCCACCCCTGCTTGCCACTAGTGTGGCGTGCCGATAGATACGGTGCGTCACACTCTCGAGGAGTGCGCCGCTTGGGGGCCCCAATGCGATGCCCTGGTGGCCGTGATAGGCGGAGACTTTTAGCTGTCGAGCGTGGTCCGCTGCATGAAGGAGGCCGCGGAGAAGGAGCTTGAAACAGACGCTAACGCTGACCCGCTCCGCAGGAGACGACAGGGGTGAAGGAGACGCCGATACGCGCTTCTTCACCGTCCACACTAGAAGGGTACCTTTAATCCTCCCACCAGGGCAATAGAGCGCTTACGGTACCGGCGAGCGCTATATACGAGTAGGCGAAGGCGGCCCGCATAGGCAGGCCAACCATTGGGGCGCCACTGTTGTATGCGCGAGCGATGATCTTACCTTCTAAGATCATTGTGCGCGAGCGATCCTGTGGCGCCCATTACGACGATGAGGACACCGATGGGTTTAAGCGGGTATTCTGTCACGTTCTGCATGGCAGCGAGTCCCACATACCCGCCGACTCCCCGCGGCGGGATGCGTAAATGCATTTCCCAGAGTAAAAAAAAACAGGCGATATGAAAAGGCCCTCTACTTTATACCGTACCTCGATGAACCGCCAAGCGATAAAGCTTTCTGTATCGAGATTTACGAGTATAAGCGATAACTTTTAGTAAAGTATAATGTATGAACTAGCGAGGAGATGCTGCAATTATCATTCTTCGTTCCTTAAATTAGTACATAACAGTAGATCCAGTTTTCTGTGAAGTTCTTGATATTTATTGGCAATGTTCTTTAAATTGGTAAATTTGATTGTAACAAACCACCAGAGGACGCTGATAGAACAGAGTATAGTAATCATCGTCGTCGACGTTATTGAACTTTGCGAAAGCACATAACCGTATTTGGATTTATTTTTATAGAGTTAGGTAGGTAATATCTACACATAAACTGCCAAAAGCCTGATTATGGAAAAAACCAATGTCGTAGCACACAATTTATATATTTTCAGTACAGAGAACAAATCCTGTATTACAATATATATTTTTATTATGTAAAGATAAAAAAACATAGAGAACCAACCACAGAAACAATTACTTTATTTTCTTAAAATCTAAAAGAAACAGTTCTCTTTGTTGACAATGAAGTTTTAATCACTCAAGAGAGATGACACGAATTGTTTATAAAACTCCTGTCATCTGAAAGCATGTTGAAAAAATCAAAAAACAAAGAAATTTTCTGTGGGCATTCTAAAAACTAAATACAAAGAACATAATGAAATCGGCTTATTACCACTTGAACGACTGCAATCAAGGGGCGCCAAATAGTCTCGGATAAAAAAAAATCTTTTGAAGTTTCAAAGAGATAATATTAAGATTTATGATGGCCTTAAAGTTTGTAGATCTCAATGACGTTTGTACAAAGTCATTTTAGTAACTTTTATCCCTTAATGTGTTTTTTATGTTATATATGTAATTGTGTGGTATAATTAGAAAGTTCTAAACAAAATGCATGATTAATTTATGTTGTAATCAATTGAAAAAATTAAATAATGAGGATACTCTCTACCACTTCTCGACTTACCTGGCGTTACTATACTAATCGGATTCAGATCTGAAAATTTAGAGGCATTTTTCTAAATCACATTCCTATGATCGAAATTCAAAATGAATTTATCATAGGACATATACTTCAAACATGTTTTAAGACCAAAATCTCTTTCTTCTAATTGTAAGCCTGATGTATTGAGATACATATATGTTGAGAACTTCTATGAAGAGTTATACACCGTAACATAAAAGCCTTTTATAGTATTAGCTAATAAGGTTTTACCTAAAAGATAACAAGATACTAGCCGTATCAAAGCTTTTAAATATATATAAATCTATACTGAATTTGTATGACATATAAAGGATAAATTATGCGTATAAACTTACCATTGCAGTCGGAATGTATATAAAATAACATGTTTTTCAAGCATAAGATTACATTTGAACCTATCTATTATAATACGATTTACAAACAAGAGATAACGAGGCTACGGAGCGGAGGAACGGAGAAATATTAACCAATAGGATTGCAAAAATCTTCCCTCCGCTCCAGTGGAGAAGGGCTCTGCAATCCTATTGGTTAATATTTTCCGTTTCTCCGCTCCGCCGCCATGCTCCGCATCAATGGACAGGCACCCTAAGAATCCGATATAAATGTTTCGATTAATTTCGAATAGGAACAAAGTCTAAATAAGACATAATTATTACATTTCCTTTTTACCTGGTGACCAAGCTGACACTTGTAATAATATTTTATTATTACTATTACTTAATCGTCACTAGTTAGTGTTTGTGGGTTTACATTAAAATTTTACGTTTAAAGTCCTTAGGTAAAAGGTCCTATGTAAATTACGAAACAGTTAACCATATATTTAAATATATATCTGTATTAATTACATAACTAAAAATGTACCAAACGATAACCGAAAAAGAAGATCAAATCATTACCTAGGTAATTATATTTTATATCGTTAAGTACATAAAACTCTAATATACCGATGACCTTATTATGTGGACTATAAATAGAAACAGTTGTATTTGAAGACGTCAGTCTCTTTGCTACATTTTATACTTCTTCAGAAATGTAAGCATGAGTTAAACTTTCTCTTATAGCTGGCATATTGACTCTGTCATTGAAAAAATATTTGATGTTCTTCTAATATCAACCTAAGACAAACAGGAATCATGTAAAAAATGTAAGGTAAAATAAATAATAGAAATACAACGAAAATATAACCAGAAATTAGATGATGAGACACAAAAGTAACGTAAATATTGTACTTATGGTAGGCTGATATCAAAGAGAATATTACACTTTAGCAAGAAGATACTGCGCACCTGCACTAGTGATGTTTGTACGAGACCTACGAGTATGTTCTGCAAACTTTGACCACAGTGTTGGTTGAAAAAAAACCGTTTTGTATGATAATGTTATATTATATGAACCACAAGCGAATTAAATGGACTTTAAAAAAATGACATGATTCGACGTAGCTTATCTTTTCTAGGATTCTAGGGTTAAAAAACCAAAAGAATCATCGTGACAGCTCACTTTATTATTGAAACTTACAAATTGAATATTTTCTATTTTACGTCACAATAGCGAAATAATATTATTTCAAATTGGCATAATTAAAAACAATTTAACGAAGAATAACAATTAAACCACCGGCTACATTGCCGAATAAATATTTAAAATTCAATATTTGCATTCTTACTAAAATAAAATTAGGATTATACCAGACTGAATCGATTAAAGACGCCAACCTCGCTCCACCTTGATAAAGGGCTAAGGACCGGCTCTTCGCCTGTGATTCCTCTATCTGGGAAAGGTCTTATAAATTAACTTTTTAGCCGACCGCCTGCAAGTTTGTTTAAACATACTTGTTTGTTTTGTTTAATGGGTTCTTGGAAAAAATAATAATGGTATAGGTACAGTAATTTAGTCCAATGAAGTTTGTTTAATAATATAATTGACTTCAGTTCCCTAAGATAGTTCGGGCATTGAGGTATAATTAGTACATATTACTTCAATGAGTTCGGGTAATTATTTAACAACATTTTAAATATATGTACTTTAAAAATGATTTAGTTAGGATAATCTGACGAAATGAAGTAGGTACTTATGCCTGGGAAAATAACAAACTTTAAACTTTTAAGTTTTTATGGAAACATTATATTAATACTTGTGATTTTTTTATAATTTAATTTGACATGTGCTTATTGGCTCATTTATGATTTGAAACTTAATTGTTTTAGGCATATTTTGTTGTAATTATGTAATTTATTGTATTATTATATAGTTTTTTACCCAAATGGATCAACAAATAAAATAGTATATAATTTAGACTTTCATACAAAATTCGATTCAAGGCTCTCGGTTGTTTTTCCAAAAAAAATTATTTAAAATTACATATCAATTTTATATGCTTATCCCAATTTATAAGGATTCGAGATGACCCAGTTTAAAGAACACGTGAATCGATGCCTGACGTGTTTTTGTATAAAATTCAGATATGATATCATAAAATCAGACCTCAGCGATAAAGGAAAATTATTAAAAGCTATAATATAATCTTCGTCCTCACAGTAAAAAAAACCAGAGAGAAAACGTTTGCAACTTCGGAAAGTTTAACAAAAGTTACATAGGGTATGTTCGCGTGCCCTCTTCTAATTGATTTCATAACTTTTTTATCTATGCATTCCACAGACCACATGCGCGGAAACGGAAATGGAACACACACAATAGTTTTTTATTTGTCAGTTTTAAATAAAAATAATAGGTAGTTAATAAATGTAAAAAGATAATTTTGTTTATTATCTTTTATGAACAACAGCAAACAATTATTTACTAAAGTTCGACAGTTAAATTCAGTTTTTGATTAAAGAAGTATCATTTCCGCGCATGTGGTCTGTGGAATGCGTAGATAAAAAAGTGATGAAATCAATTAGAAGAGGCCCCGCGAACGTACCTACCCATAGACAGACCTTCAGAAACACATATTAAAAAAATATTACCAACAAAACAATTCATGACGGGACACCAAAAACATGTACTTTGTTGCTTATTTAAAATCAAAACAATTTATTTATTTATTTATTTATTTATTTAATTTTGAGGAGGAACAACAGCTACAATGTTTTCACGAATACACAATTTACATAGAAACATAAAGCTAATAATAGTTCCCCACATATAGAAACAGCAATTATAACAGAAATACATCATTAACCACATATCGCATTTTATCTCTAAGATATATCAATCTATCTATAGTAATGTTATCTTAATACCAACAAAATCAAAGAGAGTTAAAGAATGAGTCGCTAATTAACTTTCTAACAGACGCACAGCTAGTGTTGAAGAGATCTATATCAAATTTATTCGCAAACATATTAAATTTGTTACCTGCTCGCCAAATGAAAGTATTTTGTTTATAATTTGAGGAGACAGAGGGTAGGTAAATTAAAGGGTTTTTCCGCAATGTTTTTGATGGGATATTAAATGAGATTTGTGATAAAAGTTCAGGACAGTCTATTCGATTTGATGTAATATGAAACAGGTAAGTTATGTCAGCGATTTCTCTTCTCAGTTCAAGAGGAAGGATATGGTACAATATTCGACAAGTCTAGACAAGTTCTTAGAACAAAAGCGAGCAAGTTATCGGCGTAAACGTAAACAATAGCCTTTCAAAACGGACAGACAGCGCCACCCATAAGACATAAATCTCGACATATTGTTTACTCGGAGTCGGAGGCCACTTTTACCCTTATCTGATCCCTGATAAGCAACCTGTTGAGTCAGACCTGTATCGTGCTGAGCCACTAAATAATTCGGCTTAAAGCTTTAAGCCTATTGAAATTCTTTAATTTCTATAGTTTTTTTTTTACATTTTAATAATTCAAACGGTAATTTCATGGACACATTTTCGTTTTGTATTTTATTATAAAACATATATATTATGTATTATAATTATATACAATTATATATTTGAGTAAGAATATCACAGAAATTAAAAATATGATTCACTATAATTAACTAATAAAGTACTTAAGTAATAATTTATTATTTTCTAAAATGAAGCTTAAAAATATTCTTAAATACTATTTTAAATAAAATTATTTTTCGAAAATTTTTCGCTCTCTTAACGAAATTTTACAAAACTTTTTTGATCCTTAGAAGATTGTTTTTGCATAGATGTTATTGACTGTACCTGTATCTAAGTTTATAAGTATTTAACCAAAGACTTCTATGTAGTAGTATACATAGAAGTCTTTGTATTTAACATATAAATTAGAAAGAATATCAGCATCCATCCTTACAAAACTTTTAATTTCATAATATTTATACTGTAATGTTTATATTGATTCGTACTTACATACTTTAAATAAAAATGCTAAGCCTAAAACTAAACCTGAAAATATGTATACGAGTATTAAGCTTTTTACTTTCCTGCGTTGAAGTCGAAGTCGAAAGAAATCGATTACCTACCTAAAATAAAAACTAATGTTTATTAAAACTAGATTGATGAGACGAGAAGAAAATAAACTCTTTTGCAAAAAAAACGGGCACTTAAGCAAAGAACTATTTTAAAGTTACTATTAGTTTGTTTGACAATTTTAGGTATTGTTATCCTCAGAATTTTATAAATTAATTAGGAAGGAATAGTTTTCATCAGTTTTATCATAACATTTTAATTAAATTGTTAAGAAATAATGTTTAAGCTCAAAACACTATGATTGTACCTGCTCTCTAAATAAAATGAAACGCGTTAATTTCTTTGTTTTTCTTGAATACATTAAAAGCAGATAAAAGTTTAGTATTGAGTGTGACCCCCTCTTGCTGAAATCACAGCTTGCATTCGTCTGGGCATGCTAGTGAGTATATCTTTTATGGTTTCTTGGGGAATACGTTCCCACTCCGCGGTAATCACATTCTTTAGCTCTCTGATGGTCTGCGGAGCCGGCTGCACTGATCTCACTCGTCGCTTCAGAACGTCCCAGACATGCTCTATGCGATTGAGTTCCGGACTTCTAGCTGGCCAGTCCAAACGACGAATTCCGACTTCTAGCATATACGCATCCACACCGCCAGACCGGTGGGCGCGAGCGTTGTCGTCCATAAAAATTGAGTTTTCGCCAAGAGCGGTTAAAGCGGGTTGTGCATAAGGAATTAGAACTTCCGTTATGTATCGGTGTCCAGTCAGTGTACCGTTTTCGATGAAGACTAACTCCGCACGATCCATAGAATTTATTCCTGCCCAAAACATAACAGAGCCCCCTCCATAAGGTGTGATTTCTTCAAGACATGCCTCTGCAAAGCGTTCTCCTCGTCTACGTAGCACTCGCCGACGTCGGTCTTCACCATGCAGAGATATCCTGGCTTCATCGGAGAACAATACCCTATCCCAGTCTTCATGAGTCCATGACACACAATTTCGAGCGAAGCTAAGCCTGGCAACTCGATGTCCACGGAGTAATTTAGGGCCGCGTGCCGGGCGATGACTGTGTATATTAGCAGCGAGAAGCCTCCTCCTGACCGTCCATACACTAATTTGCACATTTCTTACTTCTTCGAGGGTGTTCTTGAGGTCCACATAAGAAGATTTGCGATTTCTCAACGCTTGACTAACTAGAAAACGATCATCCCGTGGTTCGGTACATGTCTTTCTGCCAGAACCAGGCCTTCTCTTGACGGAACCGGTCTCTTGATAGCGCTGCCAGGTCCTTTGAACCGTCGACCGACTCACATTTAGCCTCTGAGCCACGAAGCATTGACTGCAACCTTCTTCAAGCAGCGCAATAATTTTGCTCGGTTTTATCACTTTATCTACCATTTTCGAGATTGCTAAACAGCTATAACAATACTTTTAAATGTCAAGGACACCAGATAATTTAATAAAAATTGACAAAAAGTTAATTAGAGTCGATATTAACTATAGGGAATTCGCGCCACAAAATGTAGTTAAAAGTTATTTTCTTTGAAAACCAGGCTCAGTCAAAAATTTGAATTTGGAATGTACTCTTATAAACATTATGGCACTTTTATAACTGGCCAGTAACATGTTCAAATGATTAAAACCTTTTTGGTATTTTATTTATTTCAGCTAGGAAGAAAATCGAAACAGCCCGTTTTTTTTGCAAATGAGTGTATATTTTTGTACTTTATTTTCTTGTCAAGTAAAAGAATATATGTATATTTTTTTGTTTGAGTATTCCGTGGCCACACACAGAATGCCTTCTAGGAATAATCTTCATTGTATTTAAGCATTAAGCTCGACATTTAAAATGGTTAATATCTTTATTTAGTTACATAAATACTAAAGGGTATCGTCTCAGTTACTTATTATTTTCAGATTTATAATTGTTCATTAGAAGGCATCCATTAATTACGTCAGACTTTTGGGGGAGGGGGGAGTTGAGTTTCACTCAATCTCACGTGGGGGAAGGTGGTCTCGGTAAATATCACGTAATTTTTTTTTCCGTCAATGTCCGTGTAATGTAATCGAGCACAAATTAACTCATTTACATTACAGATACGCATTTTAAAAAAACTCACGTGAGATTAGAGTTGGAGGGAGGGAGTCGAGCAAAATCTCACGAAATCTCACCAATTGGTCGAAAAATCGTCAAAATTATTTCACGTAGGTACGTGGATGTGGATGCCCATGATGAGGTGGATGGACAGCAGTAGTTACGATTTTAAGAAACTTATGCGAAAGTTATTCTAACAGTCATTCATCAGAAGCATAGGTACTCTTGAGTCTTGAGTTGTCTTGAATCTTTTTGTATATTATACATATAAGTACAAGCGATATTAATATAATATTTAATACCATACACATATTTTTTTTTAATTGATAGTTACTACATAAGTTATGTAGTATGTAACGTAATTATTGTAACAAAATTAGGTACTTCCTTTTTTGTTTAAAATAACATACTATTCTCTTATTATTCGGACACCTACCACTACAGTCCCCCGAGACCATGGACGCTGTAAAGGATCCGAAACATAGACATATTTATTTCAAATATCTGTGGTACGAAACGTCGGGAAATAATTTTATAAAAAATCGTTACACTGTAAAGTTTTTTTGAAATAAACGCGATAAAATCTGTTTTAGACTTTTGATTAAAAGACTAAAATAATATTTTTTTTTACAGTTTTATTTTAGACATACTGTTAAAATAAAGACTATACTGAGTAAATAAACATTTTAAAACGTTTTGTTTCTTCATCAACCGATAAGTCAATTTCAATCGATAAGTCTATACAATTTAAAAATCGAAAAGAGAGATTTTTTTTTAAAATCATTCAGGGTAAAAACAATTGGTAACCAATTAACAAAAACCTAAATGGTTTTAAAAGAATGTAATCAATCGTTATCGTTTACGTATTCTGGATATGTCGGTAACCGAGAAGGAGTCATTATACGTCATTATATGCAGCCATTAGGGTTACCATGACTACCATTACCATATGGAACATAGTGCGAGTATTTTTTTATTTAATGACCTTTAATAGTTTTAGTATGCCACAGTATGCTATTAATAGGTGATATTGTTTTAAAAATATTCATGTCGTTATCACCTATTCGTTTTTTTCGTAACAGCTCTGTACCGTAAGGCTGTTGATCTAAAATTAAACGGAATTAATATTTTTAACTTTTTTTATGAGGCTGCTTTGAACAAGTCGCTCTGGAGGTCGAAGGGGGAGGCCTATGTTCAACAGTGGACATCCACTGGCTGATGTGGTGATGACGAATATAATTATGTTAAAACGACAATTAGGAATGTCGTTTTGACATTCGTATTAGTAAATCATTAAAAAGAAATTACTCAAAGACAGACTAAGGATTGGAGTGTAATGAATAACTGGATTATAGCACTTATCAGTATTAGACGTGTCGTCGGTTGGATTTCCAATTGGCATTACTTTATAGTAATTTTGGCAATTTAGTAAATTTAGTTACAAAAACACTTTCATAGTAGGTACCTATTTACCTACGTTATGTGTAAATAAAATCCTATTGCCTTTATTATTTGATGGTATCGAATGAATATAAGAATTTCGTGTATTTTAAAAGATTTTTACAATCCTGGTCACCCTGTCGTCCGACAATAAATTGGCCAGAGGGCGCATTCTTCTAACAAAGCCTTCGTGAGACGGATGCCTTTGTTTTTTACACACTTTCTTCGTTTGGAGCACCAGTTTGAGATTCGAATTTATTTTTGAATTTCGAATGATATGTTCGATTGCCAAATTTTGCATTTTTATAGTCTTTCTTTCTTTTTTTTTTTTTTTGTTTAAATATATTCTTATTTATAATTTTAAATAACATTGTTTTGTATTAACAATCTATGTAAATTTTACAGTTTAATTTGACTTGACGTGAATTTTGTAAACTATAATTTATTATATAACAATCTATTTATAAAATTATAATATTTTTGTGACTTTATCCCCGTGCCTAACAAACTATAAAATCCAGACATATTTGTGACTTTTATAGATATTGATAATTACTACTTTTAAATATTTTAAAACTTCTACGTTGAAAAATTTCAGCGTTCTTAACTTTTAAAGGATTTGTGAAACTCAGTCTATTGAACTCTAAACGAAATTCCCTTAAAATTAGAAATACTAGTCGGTAAAGACAACTATCCTAACATCGTCGGCTAATTACTTTACTCATATAGGTAACTAATGTATATGAAATAAAACCGCAATCTTCATCTATTCTTATAAAATACGATGTTTAGAAAAAGTGACTAAAAATTCATTATAGCCATGCCTAAACTATTGAAGGTACCTACATAAAAGAAATTCGACTAATATAAAACAGTTATTATTAAAAAATATTGTACTAAAAATATTTGTCTTTTAAGCAAAAAGTTGTATTTAATAGTAATATAAAGTAAGTATAAAAACAAAAGGAAATTATTAACCCGAGTTTCTGCTAAAAAAAAAACTTACTAATTTCTTTTAAACAATTAATATAATTATGGGTATTCGTTATTAACTGAAATTCGTAAGTTAATGAAACTCACTTTTGCAAACCGACTAGGTAATCAGGGCCAGTCGGGCAAGCTTATAAGCTCATCTCTACCTAAAATATATTCATTAAGGTGGATAAACTCTTCATTTGTTGTCGAACATTAGAAACTATAGGTATTTAATTTCTGTAAATTATAAAAAAAAAATCATTACCTGAAAAACGGAACATAGGTAGGTAGGTACCTACCGAATAAAGTTACCGTAATTATTTTACAAACAACATTTTTACTTCTTAAGCCTCTTTGAAATAAAGGTACTTATTCCTAAAAACTGATTAGAAAAAACTAATGTAGTCAACAACAACAATTTCACAGACTAAGTTTTTGTACAGAAAGTAGCAACAAAAACAACAAAGAATGCAAGCGGCGTGGCGCACAAAATGCCTGGCGCTTCACCAATTTTTAATACAAAACAAAATTTCTGCAAACAAAATACGACTCTAATTCCTTAGATTAAAATTTAAATTAATTTATAAAATAAGTCATTACTCTGCGTCATTTAGTCTAAATAGTGTTGTAAAGACTTAAAAAGTATCGATACATTTTATTTTAATAATTATTAATTCGTAGCTACATTATGTAAATTCTTAGAATTATGACTCTTACAATAATACTAATATGTCGGATAGATTGGTCAATAATTCCACCAGTTATCTTTAATAACAATGTCATCCATTATTGCGACAAAGTAAAGAATCTCGGAGTAATCTTTGATAGTCATCTCTCATGGACACCTCAGTTAAGTGAATTGAGCCGTAAATTATTCACTGCTATCAGCTCACTTCGCCGACTCCAATATTTTCTTCCCTTGCCCACTAAAATTGCGTTAGCACAGTCACTCCTTTTACCAATTCTTGACTATGCCGATACTTGTTTTCTTGACCTTAGCAATTAAATAAGCTTGAGCGCCTTCAGAATCTTTGTATTCGGTTCATATTTGGTCTTCGCAAATATGACCATGTCTCTAATTTTCGCAACCAACTCAAGTGGCTCCCAATCCGTTTTCGCAAGAATACTCACATCCTCTTGCTATTATACTGTGTACTCTTCCACCCTAACACGCCCCTCTACCTCAAAGAACGCTTCGAGTTTCTTAGCGATTCTCATGATCGTTCCCTCAGGTCTAGCTCTAATTTGATTCTTAAAACTCCTTCTTATTCTACTTCATTTTATTCTAACTCTTTCTCTGCCAAAGCTGTTCGACTCTGGAACTCCCTTCCCCTTCCTATAAGAAAAGCTCAATCTCTCCCTTGCTTTAAAAAACATCTTAAAGAACATTATTTATCACTAAATATGCCATAATCTTCTTTTTTTTTAAATATAATTTACGTACGTATTTTATGTATTATATATTATTACCTAATATTTCTGTATGTATATCCAGTATATCTATAATATTATGTGTGTATATGTGTATGTGTATGTATGTATATATGTATGTGCATATGTATGAATATGTGTATGTATGTGTATATATTATATTATATATGCCATTGTACACTTCATTATCCGCCTTTACTTTACTGTGTCCTATACCCAAAGCTTGTCTGGAAGAGATCGCTCTATTAGCGATAAGACCACCTTTGTACATTTTTCTATTCATGGTGTACAAAAAAGAGTATTATTATTAATAATCATGTGACTACACATTTTTAAAAAGCATTCTAGTTTTTGTTGCAGCTTTGCTTATGTAGAAACTTTTTTTTTATTTAAATATATTTAACAATATACACGGTTACAATTTTATGATAAGTGCCTTAAAACCTACATCAGGTTTGTCCAGACGCTTAGGTTCTCATGAAGTAACAAGGTTTACTATGACTTAGAGCTAAACACGCTTCCAACAATAATGAGTACAAAAAGATACACACACAAGCGCGACGACAAATTAATATTGACGATTTATCGTATTGTATCTATGCAAAAAAAAAAGTGGTTAGTCCAATTTATTGTAAGCATGTTCATTTCTTTATTGATGTCGCGCGTGTGTGCGCACCTAAACTTTAACAAAGAGTGCTCCCAGATGCATGTTTTTTTTTATTTATTTTTTATATTTATATTTTTTTTTATTTTACTATTGTTTTTTTTAAATGTTTTACACATATCTGTCTGTATTGTAAAATCAATTCAGTTTACCATAAAAATAAACTTGGATCACAAAATATTCACTGTTTTATTTCACTGTTTTATTAGTTTCTATTCACATTTTCTCTTAGACTGACATTGCAAAAACATTAACATAGATAAGTTATTATTCTTACATTTTTAATCTATCTTCCTGACATCATTCGCTTTTCAACATTGATACTTTTAAATAATCGATACTAACAATTATTCTAGTTTTAACAATGATATTCTTGCTCGATTATAACAATATTAATACTTAATTCTAATAATTAAATAATACTTGATTCTAACAGCCTCTTATTTCAATCTAGCCTACCAACATCATTCGCTTTCAAACATTGATACAAATAAATAATCGATACTAACAATTATTCTAGTCTTAACATTGATATTATTACTCGATTATAACAATATTAATACTTAATTCTAACAGCTCGGCCATCCTTATCAGGGTGTGCCCTCACACAGATAAAGTTAATCAATAATAATAAATTTAAAAAAAGTTAAAAATTAATAATAAAATTATAAAAATAAATGAAAATCAAAATACAAATAATCAAGAATACATAATTAAAGAATTGCATTGTCTGTCATGATCTGCGAACATCTGTGCGATATCTTTGCTGATATCATTCACTGTCTGCACTGCCCGCTCATGACCAATGTCAAAAAAAAAAATCTTAATCTCGTGATCTGCAATCATCTGTGTAGAACACTGATTGCTCACAAACTATAAGTTTTACTTATATTATCAATATTAATATGATCTGCAGCCATCTGTGTATCAACACAGACTGCTCATAACTACTAATCATACATGAACAAATAATTTATTCCATACGATCTAATCGACTTAATTTCTTTAGTGAATTACTATAATATAATAATAATATGTGTAATGTCATGATCTACGATCATCTGCGTTTTCTCTTAACGCTGATCGCTCATGACATCGAACAAGACTTTATCCATGTATGTTCAGTAAAATCACTTATCGTGTATAGTCTGTCACAGTATGCGCCATCTGTGTATCAGTCAATCATCAACACTGACACTTACGACCTATACTCAGTTTGAATTACCAAAATTATTTTACAAATCAAATTCACATTTCTTTTATATGTTCTACATTTCAAATCACAAATCATTTTAACGTACATATACATTTGTACACAAAAATGTATATAGGTATTCTAGAAATTAAACATTTATTTCGCATCATTTTCATCATTGCTATCAATACTATCATGAGTATCGCTGTCGTTTTCGCTTTCGATGGCCTTAAAATTTAACCAAGGGTGTATTTTATCAATTGAAACAATGTTCTCATATTTTTTGTTACCTCTTCTTGTTAGAGGTGTATCTTTAACTAAGAATCTGTCATTAGGCAATATTTTAACTATTCGATAAGGGCCATGATATTTTGACATAAGCTTTTTAGATTTACCTATTCTATCTCTATCAAACATCACTCTTTCTATCCTAACAAGGTCACCTTCATTATATTTAGTTGGTAATTTCCTGTGCTTATCAAACCGTTCTTTTGTAGTTTTTTGTTCATTTACAATTTTAGTCGCAGTTTTATTTCTTAGATCTGTCAATTGATCTCCAGTAATTCGGTTCACTGTTGTATTTATCACGTCACTTAATATGTTTTCTGAAGTACAAGTAATCTTGTAACCAAATAGTAATTCGGACGGACTTCTGCCCGTAGTTTTATTAACTGACGTGTTTAAACCTAACTGCACTTCGCTTACATATTCGTCCCAATTGTTGTCACTTTTATCATGGCATTTTGTACTCAAAGCATCAGAAATCGTTCTATTAAATCTTTCTACTTGTCCATTAGCTCGCGGAGTAGCTACTGCGTTTAAGGTATGTTTAATTCCATTATTTTTCGTAAATATTTTAAATTTTGAACTAGTAAAACATGTACCTCTGTCAGTAATTAAGCGGGAAGGTACCCCAAAATAACTAAAATGATTTTTAAACACGCGAATAGCTGTTGCGGTTTTAGTATCTCTTACTGGGGTTATATTAATAAATTTCGTAAATGCATCTATGATTATTAATAAATACATGTTGCCTCTTCGCGACCGAACAAACGGTCCTAATAAATAAACTCGAAATCTACTAAGAGACGCAACTACGGCCAACGTTTCTAAGTCGAAAGAATGCAATTTCTGTTCATCAGATGTTGTCTTACGACTGTAGTATGCTACGGGTCTCATAAGTCCATCAGAATGACGTTGCATAAGAATACCTGCAATACCGTACTTAGATGCGTCCGTATGCAACTCCGTTTCTAATTTCGCATCATATAACGCAAGTACAGGTCTTTCTGTCAATTTAATCTTCAAGGTCTCGAAGGCTTTGGAATGTTCATTAGTCCATTTCCAAGTGACCTGCTTTTTCAAGAGGTCTGTCAATGGTCGTGCAATAAGGGAAAAGTCCTTAACGAACCGTCTGAAAAAACTACATAATCCAATGAATCGTCTAACATCGTGAACGTTTTTAGGGACTGGAAAATTAGATACGGCTGTAACCTTTCGAGAACCTGGTCGTATACCTGACCCGCTAACATCGAAACCCAGGAATTCAATATTTTTATAAAAAAAAGAAACATTTTTGCAGTTTAAGAGTTAAATTTGCCTCACGCAAAATGCTTAAAACCTCAGATAACCTCTTCAAGCCTTCTTCAAAAGTTTGCGCTGGTATTAGTATGTCATCCATAAACACTAGGGTATAGTCTATTTTTGATAAAATTTTATTCATAGTTCTCTGAAAAACCGAAGGTGCGTTCGCTAAACCAAAAGGCATTCTTTTGAACTGATATTGGCCGTCAGGTGTGACGAAAGCAGTTTTATCTTGGGAATTAGCTCCCATGGGAATTTGATAGTATCCAGATGCCAAGTCAAGGCTAATAAACAGAGAGTGACCAGCTAAGCGGTCTAGTTGGTCATCTATCAATGGTAGAGGAAAATGCTCTTTTTTCGTTTTATTGTTTAAAGAGCGGTAATCGATACAAAGACGTTTATCCCCGGTCTTCTTCTTGACGAGAAGAACTGGACTAGCGTAAGCGGATTTAGATTCACAAATAATGTCAGCTTCTAGCATTTCCTTTACCATCGACTTAACGAGTTCCCTTTCCGGATAAGACAACCTGTATGGTCTATAAACTACCGGTTTCGTATCGTTTAGTTCTATTTCCATTTTATCAACATTCGTATAACCTAAATCCATCATGTTGTGTGAAAAGCAGTCGCAAAATATGTGAAGCAATTCTTTCAATTTCTTAATCTCATCATCAGATAAATCTTTATCATAATTCATTAGATTAATAGTTTCGGGATCAGTGAAATCTAATATATTAACATCAATACTCCTATCAAAATACAACGCACGCGTCATTAATATTCCCTTTTCCAGTCTTATGTTGTTGTTTGATAAATTTTGTATTAGTAGTGCACCTATGCCGTTAGTAATACTATACTCTCCTGGCATTAAATAATATTCTCCACCAGAAAGGCCACGTAGTGAACCCCTAATGTATACGGTGCCAGTCTCTCTATCAGTACCACTGCTTATTTTAATTAATGATGTTTCACGTGGTGGAATCACTACGTCGTTAGAGAGTATAAGACGCAGCTTCGACGATGAAACTCGGCTGAATATTAATGCATCATTGGTCTTTGTTATATTTATGCCTGGTTTCTCTGTGAAGCTATGACCAACCAAGGCAGCATACTTCATTACACTGTCCTCAACAATATAGGCTTCAATTGTCTCTATAATATTTTGTATCTCAATTTTAACCATAGTTTTACCTAAAGGTAGTATCACGTTGTTGCCTATGCCGCGCATCGTCGGTAACGATCCAGTTGTCCATTTAATGCCTAATCTTTTAGCCTCACTGTATCTAATCAATGTGCATTGACTACCTAAATCTACATATCCTTGCAAAAGCTGGTCATTTAATTTTATATTAATTAAATATTTATCATTATTTGTATTACTTATTGAATTTAATGTCATAACCGATTTATCCTTGTCAGTATCTGATTTAGATTTGTGATCAGTTAAAAATTTTGGACAATTAGTACTTAAATGACCTAGTTTATTACATATATTACATTTCAAAATTTTTTTTGTGCATTTAAAGCTGTAGTGACCAGTCTCATTACAATTAAAACAAATTACCGGCTTGATAAATTCATTTGTTCTTGTCTGTTTAGTATTTGTTTGGTTTAAATTTAATCTTTTATCAGAACTTACTCTATTTCTACTATCTGGTTCTCGTGACTGTTTAATCGACTGAAAATATTTTAATACTTGTTCTGGTTCCTCACATTTTGAGGCCTTCGCTCCTAGTCTTAAGCTTCGATCTTCTACACCATATAATATGCAATCTACTGCTCTTTTACCCTTAATTTCGCATCGATTTAGCAAATTAATTTTCTCATAATAATATAATTCTAATGAATCATTGTATTTCGCCCTTTTTGATAACATTTCAGTCAGCAGTTCCGCGTAATCATCACTGGATGGAAAAGATTCGATGAGTTTTATTTTCCACTCAGACCACGAAAACGACATCGATGGCAGAGTTTGATACCATGTCCTAGCGACACCACTAAGTTTCGGTAGTGCATAATGAATTATCTGATCTTCACCCCATTTGTAAAGTCGAGCACATTCTTCGACTTTACTAAGCCACGTGTTTATGGTTTGGCCTTTGGTCATGGGATCAAACTCTGGTATAACGTTGCCTAACATAGGAAATTTATTTCCTTCTGAACGATTATCAATTACAGACTTAATCAATTGGTTTAATAATAATTGGGTACTATCGTCGTTAAGATTGGAACGACTCACGCGTTTTGTTTCTGGTGTCGCTCTCGATCTGCGATGACAGCTTGAATGGTGCCTTGATCCAGATCGGCTCCTCGACCCGCGGCGGCGTCTCGACTCACGACGGCGTCTAGACCCGCGGCGGCGTCTCGACCTTCGGCGACGTGTCGAACCAGCGCCGTGTCTTGACTCGGGGCTTCGACTCCGATAAGACGTCCTAGCATCTTCTTCGCTTGACATACTTTGAGAAACGATACTACGACTTTTCGTTCTTTTTCGTTTTCGCCCTCGTTTATGCACGTTCGAAGCTTCAGAATGAATATCACGATCTTTTCTCCTATTATGCGATATATCGTTTATCTTGCGATACCGGTCTCGTTTTTCTTTATGGCGTAAATGTTCACTTTCATTGTCCATAATGATTACTTCTCTTAGGTCAGAATGCGCTCGGCGTAGAAATAACGTGTGGATTGGTTTTGTCCCAATTCTGAACTGTAAAATCAATTCAGTTTACCATAAAAATAAACTTGGATCACAAAATATTCACTGTTTTATTTCACTGTTTTATTAGTTTCTATTCACATTTTCTCTTAGACTGACATTGCAAAAACATTAACATAGATAAGTTATTATTCTTACATTTTTAATCTATCTTCCTGACATCATTCGCTTTTCAACATTGATACTTTTAAATAATCGATACTAACAATTATTCTAGTTTTAACAATGATATTCTTGCTCGATTATAACAATATTAATACTTAATTCTAATAATTAAATAATACTTGATTCTAACAGCCTCTTATTTCAATCTAGCCTACCAACATCATTCGCTTTCAAACATTGATACAAATAAATAATCGATACTAACAATTATTCTAGTCTTAACATTGATATTATTACTCGATTATAACAATATTAATACTTAATTCTAACAGTATACATACATATAAATGAGGCATTTATTTCCTATGTTTCATTAATTACGCTTAATACTGGACTTTTTTATTATGATATTGTATTTCTTATTTTCCTTATTTGACCCCATATGATTTTTTTTTATTTACGTATCTAGTGTAATATTTATTTCCTTAGTGATGATGAATCAGTCAGTCAGGACGTGTTACTTTATATCTGTAATATATTTGTTAGTAATACTCACCTTCAAAGCAAGTCAAGTAAAAAACTAATTGAATAGACAAATTAAATTCTATAACCATAAAATTATAAAACTGATACTATTAAGTATTTGTTACCCGACTGCGACAGAAGGAGGGTTATGTTTTTCGAGTGTATGTAGGTATGTATGTATGTATGTCCATTTCTTTGGCACGCCCTACAGCCCAAACGGCTGGACGGTTTTTGACATATGAGGTGTCGTTGGATTTGTCTAAATTGTAGTAGTGACATAGGCTATATAAATTTTCAAAATGGCGCCCGCAAATGGCGGAATGAGGGGGGGGGAGTTGAATTTTTTTTCTTACTGTAGCAATATGGGTATCAAATGAAAGCTAGTAAATTGTTTTATTCTTTTTAGTTTATAATAAGAGTATTTTACGCAGTCGGGTTTTTTGATTTTTTTAACTAAGCATACTTGTTTGTTAATTATCGATATCGATATTTTATTTACGAACGCTTTACATCGCTTCTAGCCTGCTGTGCAATTTTCTTACTCGCTCTTCACGCTTGTTTCTTTCACACACGCATGACGCACCCGGCACTCGCCGCATGGCGCACGCACGCCTGCTATTAGTTGAGTACTGACTCCGTTACGGAGCGGATGCGTTGATCGATTTTTTTAATATCATGAACGCGTGTTTACATTTTGCATAAAAAAATGCCAAATTGTTAGGAAATTTAATTAATATATCTTATAATACAAACAATTTAGTTAATAAGTGTTATTCAACTGTGTTTTTAAATTAATGACACTTTTTGGTGATACATATTTGTGATGATTGATGAGGAACAAAAAACAACTTTGTGATCCGAAACATCGGTAATGGTGATTTTAATCCGTTTTCATATGTGGCAATAGATTTTAATTGACAAAGCAATGGCCGTGGTTAAATTTAGCGTGTGCTTGGTGCTCATTCTGTATCTATCGTCAGCGCTTAGCGACGAAGCTTCTTCAGAGTCAACAGATCTCGGATTAAGTGGTGAATATTGTTTACATTTTGAATTATAGAAATAGTAAAACACATAACTTTACTGAATCAACCTTTTGGTGCTTAAAATAATTTTTTTTTAACATGAAAATAACATTTTCTCTGGCTAATAGCGTTTTATAACTAAAGTTTTCTCGCCTGAAACTAAGTAACTTCATACTTTCTATTCTATTATATAAGTTACTACATTATTTACTGTTGCTAATTATATTTGACTTCTAAGTAGAAATAGGAAACAGCAAAACTGAGTCATTAAAATTTCATCAAAAATAAGTAGGTACTAAATCATCATAACGTCACTGAACTTCAAAAAATTACTTTTTAAGTCAAACAATTCTGTTAAGACTTTCAATTGTTAAATAAAACATTTTAAACATTTCTTTTACAATATAACCGATGTTTTTACCAACGCTTGCGGCCGAACGATTTTTTATTATTTTTGTAAACAGTCTATTGCGACAATCGTGATGAATAAATTAAAATATTTTATTGTTTTGAACAGCATTTGAAGTCAATAGTAATGTGGTCATGTAATAGACATTCGAGAGAATTTTTTTTTTCCACTTCTACGAAAACTATAAACTAAAAAAGTTGAAATTAATTATTAGATTAAAATTATTTAAAGTAAACTTAGGTATTTTAATTGATGACAGAAATAGAGAATATTAGGCACAGAAAATTGTTATTTTAATTTAATTATCTTGTTTTGATCTACTGTAAACCAAATTAATATTGGGTTAATTAATAGTGAAAATCTACTCTCGAAGGTGTTTACCACTACATTTACCTTGGACAAAACTTGGTAGGCTTGGTAGATCCAACTTCGAGAATCGAGAGAGAGGTCAATCGTCGAATCCAGTTAGGATGGGCAGCGTTCGGGAATTTAAAAAACGTCTTTTCACCCGCCATACCTAAGTGCCTGAAGTCGAAAGTCTTCGACCAATGTCGTGTTTTACCAGTGACTACATACGGCTTTGAGACGTGGTCTCTATGGGCCTTTTCAACAAGCTCCATGTCGCACAGCGTGCAATGCAGAGGGTTATGCTGTGTATTTATTTGCGAGATCGAATCAGAAATAATGAGATCCGCAGAGAAACGAAGGTTGCCGACATCGCCCAACGGATTTGCAAGCTTAAGTGGCGGTGGGCAGGGCACATAGCTCTGACGGCCGAGAATGGTTCTCGACTCTCGAGTGGAGACCACGTACCGGCAAGCGCAGCGTCGTCGGTCGGCCGTCCGCGAGATGGACAGACGACTATGAGGACAGTCGCCGGAAGCTATTGGACAGAGGCTGCTTCGAACCGGTTGCTCTGGAGGTCGATGGGGGAGGTCTACGTTCAGCAGTTGACATCCAATGGCTAATATGATGACGATGATGATAATTAATAGTTTATAAAAAGTAATAAAAAAATTGTCTATCCTTTGGGAATGTAAGGATTCAGATAAACAGAATTTGTATTGACACATATTTTAATTTTCCCAAATTATCAGTATTTGTCCAAATTCTGATATTGCAAATTAAACTAACTTAAAATTTGCTTACTCCTGTTAATAGTTATTTTATACTTAACAAGTTATTTTAAACATCTTTTACTTAAATCTGATTGTGTAGAAGAATTAAAATACCTAATATACTTTAGGAAACCAAAGTAGCTATTAAAAAGACTAAAAAAACATAAGACCATTTAGTTTTATTCCGTAGTACAACAGAACAGACTAACATCAATATCAGCAACGATTTTTAATTTAACTAATAAACTATTTATTACAATAATAAAATACACAGACAGAGCTATAAACAACCTCTATAGTTACAGAATTAAAAATATACGCATAAATTACGATAAACTTCAAACTAAGTGTTAAAAAGTTACTAGGGTCGCATATTATCAACGGAGGTCACACGAATCTTGTCTTGACTTCCAAATCATCGGCGCTAATGGCTTTATTTTCCGTACAATGTAGAACTGTTTAGTAATATATGAAATAAATGATTAGCGTAGTGTAATTTTTTTTTATCGATATCGATAAAAACAATTTTACATATATTATTTTGATAGTTGCATATATGATGTTATATACGTGTATATGGTTATATTGTATACCAACTAACTAGTACAAATTGAAGCTATAATAATAGATGACATGACATAAATGACATGATACACATTGACTGACAAAAGCATATCAGAAAGTTTAAGAAAAGTCAACAAAAATCAGTTTTGATATAATTGATTTGCATTCAGTTATTACTACTTTTTGACAATTGTATTTAACTTTTAGCATGGCAGAGCGTAACATTTCATGGAAATTATCAAATAGTTGTAAGAAAATAATGCCTAACTGGGTCTTCTCACAAATGTCTCTACGGATACGATAAATAAACACATCTGAAAAGAATATTAATGTGTGAATGTAATTTTCGGTCGTACATCCATACAAGTTTCGTCATGTTTTCGGATACGGATATTGATCGTGTGACGTCACCGAACCGATAATGTATCGAAACGATCTGATAAGAGCCAGACTTGGCGCCGTGGCGTATGTAAGAACAGTGTTTGCTATTCTCAAACTTGCAAACGATTATCGACAATAACGTATTGTGATTGCGACTATTTTGGCGTGAATAATTATGACTATTTGGTCAATCGATCGGTGAAATTGGCATTCCAATACGGTTATCAGATGAAATTTATTATCTTAGTATTAAGTTTTGAAGATTTATCACCTGTATCGATTTTGTGGGCGCTAAAAATACATGGTTTGAGAGGTGTTCATCATAATTGCTATCTTATATTTGAATATTTTTATTAATGTTTGTGGCGCACTCAGTGGCGCTTTCTTGTTCGGTAACGTTTACTTAAGAGTTAATCATTTAAATATATTTTTTTTATTTGGTCCAGTTTGAAATATCCTATTTTATAATATATATGTAGGTACGTACTATTTACTATGATAAAAATTATCACATGAGACTTCCATCGCATAAGAGAACCTAATATGAAATTCGGATTTTTGTATTGATTCTTAATCTTAATATGGAAATATTTGGAATGCAACGATTTGCCATCATCCGTTAAAAGATTGCGTTGTTAACCTCGAAAGATTTCCATGAGATCGTAATTTTTATATGCGACCCGTAGAATATTCCTGACTCATTGAAATTAGTTCACTATTTGCCAAGGTTTCGAGTAATTAACGCACAAAATTTAAGTGAATTCGTTTCTCTAATTAAGAAATAAGTCAAAATTTTGTATATTATCGGCAAAATTTTTGTTTAGAGTAGTTAAGTATGTTCGAAATATGAAACTTTTTGTTATTAGATTTATTTCAAAGACTATAAGTAGTTTTAATGACAGAAACGTATGTGCGTTTAACACTTGTACAGCAAATATTATTTTTGAAATATTAATGTTTCCTTTTTATTTTCCATATTATTTTATTATCATCATGATTATAAATCTGATAAGATTAATTGTTTAAATGTCATTTACCTCGTCGAAATAATAAAAGTATACAATATTTATAAAATAATCTATGCTTGTGCTAAACTGATGCTTACCAGGCGTTGCGCTAGAACTTCTAACGGTCGGTTTAAATAATCTATCTTCGTTTTTCGATAACTAATCAATTCACATTACTATAAACTAAACGTTCAACAATGATACAATTTCATTTCGTATTTAAGTATCAACCTGAAAAAGTTTTATTATTTTTAATTTTTTATGCTAAGTCATTAATATCGGTAAAGTTATTAAAACATTTCTATATTATTTAAATCTTCTATGAAAAAATTACAAGATTTAATATTACAATACACACGAAATATCATGAAAACGAGATTGCCTCTTGATCCCATGGGGACCACCACCACCACATCAGCCGTTGGATGTCCACTCCTGAACGTAGACCTCCCCCATCATCTCTGGGAGTGTTTGCCAATACTCGCCGCGCTTGGCAGGCGGATTGGAGAGCACAGTCACAACGTCTCTATATCCTGTCACAACAACAGGATATAGAGACGTTGCTGTCTATCACCATCCTGGTTGGTGTCCAGTTCGTCATAGTCGTAGAATAGTGACGGATCTTACAAATTTAAAACTTTACAGGGCAGACATTTCAAACAACTATGTTGTTGTTGTTCGTGTTTCGTCATAGTCATAGAATAGCGACGGATCCCACAAATTCAAAACCACACAGGGCAGACATTTCAAATATACAACAACAACAACATAACTGTTTGAAACGTCTGCCCTGCAAAGTTTCAAATCTGCAAGATCCGTCACTGTTCTACGACTTTGACGAGTTGTTCGCACCACTATTACCTATTTAGACACCTCAGTTAGAAAAAGGTCGGGACTATTCGTCTCTGCCGGTCACCGCACGGCTATGGGTACCTAGTACCTACGCTACCGTAAATATAATATTAAATTTAAAACTAGGTCGATTTTACTAAACAGTTATGCTATAGATATAATCAAGTCGATAATTTACGGATAATTTGTCGTATCGATTTTTACGACTAATAAAAATTTCACACAAACAATAACAATAATTTATTAGTCATAAACGAAGGTCGACGTCCTCTATCGATATTTCGTATATTTTTTTCACGAAATTCCTTGTAAATTTATTTATAAGATAAATACAAGGTTATTCGCCCCTTTACTAAGGCATATAATAATAATAATAATAATATACTTTATTGCACACCAAAACAAAGAACAAAGTTAAAGATACTTTTTTTTTTTTTTTTTTTTTTTTTTTTTTTTTTTTTTTTTTTTTTTTTTTTTCGCAGGGTAATCCATTTACGGATGATATCCAGAATGCCCGGGTCGGCAGTCCTAGACCTATGTCGGACTCGGCACTTTGGGAGTGCAATACCGTACTAAACCCCTGCGGGAGCCTTCAGCCGCTTTAATTGGAGGGTCCCGGATCTGCAGGCAACAGGATCCCTCCAGCGACAGGCTGGCCTCGGCGAAAAGGCCAGACTTCTCCTCCATGGGGACTGTCCGGCTCACCTCTGAACAGTCCCGACGACGCCGTATCTAGTAGGACCGGGTTCCCATCCCGGCCCGATACGGGCACAGGGGCGTTACTGGAGGCGCATTAAGTAGCGCCTCCTACGCACCCCCATTCGTCGCCCGCGGATGGAGGCCACGTCGGCGGTCTCCTCTCTCACCCGAAAGTTAAAGATACAAGCTAACATCATTTAAGCTGTACAATCAGGCGGTCTTATTGCTAAATAGCAATTTCTGCCAGACAACCTGAGGATGACAGAAATATTGCTTTTGTAGAAATATTAATTATATAAAAATTGTATTAGAAATAAACCAAGTACGGTAAACTATTTAAAGCAAAAGCTTTAATGTCAATAGAAATCTAAACAAAGCAAAAAAAAAAAAAAAATTGCATTGACTTAATCCCTGAATCGGTTACCATCGTAAGCCACACACAAACACATCTAAAGCGACATCGTGAAACAGACACAAATGGTATTTATCTATTTAATAATAAAGCATATAATTGCTTGTATCAGTTTTTAACCGAACCAACATGTGGTCGACAAAGACGGCGCCAGTGACGTAATGGGATTCCTCAAATGAATTCCCCATTCCTGCTCCGACCATAAAATTTATTCCCAACTGTAAAATAAGCTGCAAACCCGTGTCACTTAGCATAAAACATATTTTATTGTTTTAGCTTCTCTGATTGCTAAATAATTGTATACTAGAAACCCCTCGCGGTTTCACATGCTTCAATAAAGCTATATTCTTGTAATATATTACATAGTTAATTAACTTAAAGATTAGATTTTGATAATATTTAATTAACCATGTTTTAATATCTCGACTCGATTCCAATCAAAAATATTAATATACACGTAGATATGTGTAATTATACGTACACTCTGCGGGTAATTTATCTTCTTGAATAACATATCATTGTAATGTGGGTAAGATGTTTGAAATTTAACGTTAAAACACTCGTAATGTATTAAAATTATCTGTAAACTGTGTATAATAAATCATTTTGCGATGAACATGCGCGGGCGCATATACGCGTTCACGCAAATTAAGCTGTTCATGGCTTATTGGCCACGTTTCGTCGCGAAAGCGAATTTATGATTAATCAATTTATTTATTTAAGATACATACAGAATGTTTATGATAAAATGTATTTTTTTTACATGTACGAAACCAACCTGTAAAATCTTATACGGTAAATAATGAAGAGCTAATATGTATATGATATACATTTATATTAGAAAGCTGATTAATTATTTTTTTATGAATTCGATGATCTCGAGAGATGTCGCTTCGTTTGGAAATATTTATTTACGATATTTATCCTACTTGTCGATAAATGTTGCTGTGCAATATTACGTTACAACTAGTAAATAAATAATATAAATAAATGTCGCCCAATCTGACAAGTATCGAAATCTAATGCGGAAATAACCTTTAGGGATTTCTTATTTTATCTATAACGTTTTTATATAAAAATTGTCAATATAAAAATAATAATAAAAAAAATTGAATGAAAAGAAATCAATTAAAACAGCAGTGGCAGCCTTTCTACAGATGTTAAAATCCGTCAAACCGTTTATATTACAAAGCCTACCAAGATTAACATGAGTAGACCTACATACCTACATATTTACAAACACACAAACAAAAACATAATTCTCCTTAGTTAGAAGTACAGTCGCTTAAAAAACAGTAAAAAAAACTACATACAAACACAGTAGTGATTACGAGTAGGTACATGTGAGTTATGACAGTAGCGGTTGTTATAATAGTGTCACCTTTCATTTGACAATGAAGTATTAAATTCTATTCAATATTATTTGTATGAGAAAAAGTAGTGACTATTTTATTTAAGAAAATAAAAAATAAATTAGAAAAAAAAAATAAGAAGAAAGAAAGAAATAATATAATATAATAAGAAATAAATATAATAAGAAAGAAAAACTTCCTTGCTGTAAATTATAATCAATCAACTTGCAAAACAGTTTCTATTTAAAAAGTATAAAAACAGCTTATAATTAGAATTCAAATGGAATTTTAAAAAATAATTAACAGTCGAAATACTCGTTTATTAAAATTTATAATTAAAATAAAATGTAATATTACAATGCAAAAAATGCAGGAATCTCACTATGATATTTAAGATGCGATATTTTTTATTTTTATTTATTTAACCTGTCAATCTTGTGCTATTAGTGACACGTGTAGTAACTCGTTTCTCAGCTCTAATACGAAAAATAAATGGAATTTAGCGACTTTAAATAAACAATTTGGACAATCTTGTTTACAGTAATCGCGATGTAAACCTAATTACCTACCTATCATAAAAATATCCTTATAATATTAGCCGTACAATACTTAAACTATTTTCATGATTATAAAAAACTAATGCAAATAGTTTGGTGCCCTTAGAGTTATCTAATTTATATTTCTTCTTTTCTATCTAATTTATTTTCTAACTTTGATATAACCCAGAATATAATTACAATAAATCCTATAATGAACAGTTTTCATATGCAAGTGTACTTATTAAATTTCGTTGATGGTCTTATTGTTAGACTGTCGTAGGTTTCAATATTATGTGTTAGTGCAGCTGAGATTTAAATACCTTAATTCATCAGTCATTATCTTCGGTAGGGGCGTTTGTTCACTACAAGGAATTTTACAGTCCGGTAGTCCGAATTTTTACGGTAATAAATCGGACTGCCGGACTGAAAATCCGAAGTATATCAACTTGGCGGACTTAAAACGAACCTTCTTCACAGGAAAAGAGGCCTCTATCCAGCATTTAAAACATTTAGAGACTGTTGCTACACAAAACATAAATGTCAATTAGTCAAGTATCATAATCAATGTTGTAGTTTTTGCTGTAAAATTATAAGACGTTTATCATTTCATAACAAACTGGCGCGATTTCACTAACCACTTCAATGTTTATCAAAAAAATTAATATCATCAAAAACTTGCATCTTGGCAATCGTGTGCCTCTCATTATAACTTTCGTTTAAACTCATTAACGTTCACGGAATATTTTCACAATGTTTCACTGTGAATTTCCTTAGAAACGTACCGAATGCTTTGTTTAGCGTGACGCGTGTAATCTAGTTCAGCGGTTAAACAATCTCAACTTGTAGAAAGTTGAGATTCTTCCGATTTATTTCTGTGTAAGTAGTCTTATGTTTCACGATAATCTTATTGTTGTATCATTCTTGGAAAGTATCTAGAGTGCAAATATTCCTTTGTTCCCAAAACTTATTAGGTATTTATAAACGTAATCATTTTGTGTAGTATGTAGTTTTATCATCTGTACTTTAAAGGTGCCAGTCCATTGAAGCGGAGCAAGGCTGCGGAGCGGAGAAACGGAGAAATATTAACCAATAGCCCTTGTCCACTAGAGCGGAGGGGAGATTTTTTGCAATCCTATTGGTTAATATTTCTCCGTTTCTCCGTTCCGCACCCTCGCTCTGTTTCATTGTGATAATGCCTGTAAAAATTGTACTGTTATTAAAAATGTGTAAGCGTGCACCATTTTAGCACTACAGTATGAACCAGTAAGTACATGTCATAACAAATATGAAAAAACCATCAAGAGTAAACACTATAGTAAAAGTTAGGTAGTTTACTATTACTTTTTCTAAGATTCATAGTACCTATGTATCTATATTATTAGTAATATGATATTTAATAATAGATATATTTTTATTTTCCTATTCGTCTACTGACGAGCCCCTCACTACGATTAAAGCATAAATTTAATCATTCAATCGCATGATAACAGGTGGTAAGCCTAGTACATAAGGGAAAGTCGCTTTCACGAATTACAAATAAGTCATGATTACTGTCTCGCTTTATAGGTAATTTCTGCCATATATTTTCTTTTATTTTTAGCTTTTCGTTGCATTCGTCCCACCATTAGAGCATTAGTCGCTCCTAGACCAACAAAACACATACCGAAGCGATGTGACGCGTCATAACGCGACGAATACTTCACATGACGTTAATTAAGGCGACAATATAGTTCAGCTTATAGGTACGGTGATTAAATGATATTTTGAAACTAAGACGATTTGTCACTAACACAGGACAACGGGTCACGATATAACTGACAATCGATTATTGCATGTCTCACAGGTTTGATACTTGACGAAATAAAAAATAATAAATGGCTCTGATATCAGTCAAATAATAATTTAAAAAAAAAGGTAAAAGGGGAGTTTACTAAACTCGTTACAAGCTTTGAAATAATTTGACCCATTGCATTGAATACTATTTCATTTGTGTAACTGCAGCGTTTAATAAAAGCTTATCTTTAAATAAATATTATTATATTCGTACATAGAAAAACTCGCATCTAACTCAGCTTCAGAATCATCCTCCGACGAATCATTTAATTCCATCTATTTCTTAGATCCTTTTTATTATAAATTAAAACATGAACTTATCAAAAGAAACAGGCAATGACGATCTTAGAGCTAAATACCGCAGAAGTATCAATAATAACATAAAATATATATCTTAGTATAATAATATTTAATATACATATATAGCTCCGTATGTGACTTGTTTAATAAATGTTAGACTTGATAGAACAACGTAAATGATATTAGGCGATTTACAATATAAGCAACGCTAATTGAGAAACCACCGTACCTATGAATAATTTCACTGAGAAGAAAAAATCTGAGTTTTCTTCTATTTAGTAGTTTTATATTTGCCAGTTTAGTCGATTATTGTATTACATAAATATTGTATGAACCAGGGAGATATTTTATGATCAAGTAATTAGTAAATTTTCAAAAGCGATATCGTGCGAAAACCTTAGTAGGTACCCATACACAGTAGTGTGTACTTTACGAGTCATATAAAAACGAAATAAGTTGACTCACTACATTATCATGTCACTTTTAATTTTAATGTATGAACAAAACCCATTCGTCACCCCAAATTTTGGGAACTCAAAACGCAGTCTTTACTCATTGAAGGGGACTCTTAACGGTTGTCTGGCGCCAAATTGTTAGACCTGGCGCCAAAAATCCTACGCAGGGTGCGATCTATATTAAAATCTATCCTTTATTATATCGTTTATAAAGTCCAATTTCACTCCACTATCTTAGAAAAGGGAAGACGAAGGGATAATGGAACGGCGTCGTGATGTCGATGCATTTGTAAAGGGTGGGCAAATTGGATAGACACCTGCTTTTGAATTATGGAGTAATTGTGCTAACATATGTGTTAAATTATTATAATTTATCGAGATCATGTGATTTATAAATCGCTATACTTCAATAGTACTGTACTGTGCTGTATCAAACTGTAAACAACCGACTGCTGAGCGAAGGCCTCTTCTCCATATTGAAGCTACCCACAGCAGCAGCTGCTAGCTGGGTGGGTACTTTAATAGTGAAATGTTATAAGGTTGTGGGAAAAGAAAAGTACGGAATATTGAAAGAACAATAGAGTATTTGTATAGTGAAAATATCGAGAACATTCCCATCATTATAACCATTAACAAATAAAATAATGGAGAATGTATGTAAACGGATACATGAAATTTAAAACAAGGAACTATTATATAGCAGACGACAGTTGCACCTAGCTTCCGGTAATAGCCGGAAAAGCGGCGCCATCGGCGCCAGCGTCGGCTATCTGCGGTCTGCTGGTATTCACGCTTCAACCGCGAAACAGGCCGGACGTAACGCGCCGCTGCGTTCACAATTAATAACCCACGCAAAATAATTACTCACGCCATAACATTTAGAAAACGCTACAATGACTTCATGATTGGCTTACAAGTTATTTATTTGTGTAATTAAAGAGAAACGTTTACACAATAAGTGATATTAAATTAAAACATTAACTTTACGCTACGCTTACTCCATTACAATTGTTTTTTTTTTTTCATTATATTTATTTCTGCTTGATAAATATAATTGATTTTGTAATCTGTAGTATACAGAAAATCATTAATAATACGCAATTATGTGTGTTCGGTTATTCCAGGTAACATTCTTCAACATCAAATATTCAAATAAATAGCTAACATATATATACAGAGGTTTACAGTACGTAGGTCTTGCAAATAGTGCACACGCTTGGCAATGCACTTGCTAATACATGATATGTATGCGCAGTGCGACTTGGCTTGTCGAAGGTGACTCGATCTTGGCGCTGTAGTCCCATCAACTACCTACTGCATATCCTCTTTGTTTTACAATCAATAAACATATAAATAATATCAATTTAGAATATGCGATGATAAATATATCATCAAGTGGAAAAATGTTTCTGGAATAAAAACCAATTTTATGAAACATTAGGTGAGACTTTTGAAATTTTAATTAAATATAGGTATATAATATATATAAATATAAATATACATATAAATATAAAAAATATAATAAATATATATATATAAATATATTTGCCTATATAATAGAATAATATTTCAGACCAAAATTGATTGAAGCTATCATTTAAAATGATAATGTACGTAAAAATTATATAAAAGAAAGTCGAATAGTTAGTTCCGTATTTGTTTTTTGAATCAGGCAAAAAATGTTATGCAATTTTTTCATGAAATGGATACGCCAGTTTTTACTATGACGCAACTTTAGTTCAACGCCTTGTATCAAGTATTGAACATCACAAGAAATATAAGAAAATATGAATGAAATTTCTTCGCTCTAAATATAGAAACATTTACTTTTTCACGATAAACGTTATGAATAGAATGGCTTAACATTAATATTTATATGCAAACATCGAAGCATTGAATTAAGAACATCATTCATCCGTAAAAGAAACTATTGAATAGCTTTTAAATGAAAAAAAAGCAATGATATTTGCTATTGATCTTGTTCATAAATTATGTATTTTTATTCTTTAATGTTCTGTACAAAATCCACACATTATTTTTTCAAGTAAGTTTCAAAAGCAGATTTAAATCAATTTACAATATAGTATATTTCATGGGAATGCAATTTCAGTAGAGAAGAAACGATATGATATTTAATTTTTTTTTTAGATTTGATATACTAGAACTTATACTTTAAATTTACTATTTATCAAATGTAATAATATCTGCAAAATTTTATTATATACAAGTATACCTTGTCGCAGGAAGGAAACATTGCCCTTACGAAGTCGAAATTATAGTCTTGTAGGTGTAGATAAGATATAAATACCAAAAATTCGGAAAATTAAAACTTTAAATTCGACAATTATCTCTGTTAAAGCTTTAAAACATCAAGAAATAACTTAAAAATACCTAGATTAGGGGTATTATTATTTTCATTTTAAAATAAACAAGTATGCTTAATTTAAAAAATCAAAAAAACCCGACTGCGTAAAATACTCTTATTATAAACTAAAAAGAATAAAACAATTTACTAGCTTTCATTTGATACCCATATTGCTACAGTAAGAAAAAAAAATTCAACTCCCCCCCTCATTCCGGCATTTGCGGGCGCCATTTTGAAAATTTATATAGCCAATGTCACTACTACAATTTAGAAAAATCCAGCGACACCTCATATGTCAAAAACCGTCCAGCCGTTTGGGCTGTAGGGCGTGCCAAAGAAATGGACATACATACATACATATATACACTCGAAAAACATAACCCTCCTTCTGTCGCAGTCGGGTAAAAAAAAGAATATTTTGCTAACACCTAAAACTATATCTTTAAAACTTATAATCCTACATAACCCACATTATCACTTAGCAACAGATAATAAGAATCTCTTAAACCGTCACCAATCAACATTGCTAATAAAATACTGCAATAAATAATAAGATTTATTAAGTTTTATTTTGTAAAACGAAATAATAATATATTTCTTAAAAATATATTTTATAATTAAAATTAAATTAATTTTTAGTACTTAGATTAAATAATACAACAAATTATATAATACATTAAAAAAAATCAAATTTTTAAAAACAAATAAACATTCTAAACAAAAATTAAAAAAAGAAATGTCTGTCGTTTTCTTTAAGACCGCAAAGGTTAATGCAATGGCCTTTAGATTATAACCATGTAAGATTCAGTTGACATGTAAATGGTAATATCTAGTTATCAAGTCAGCGGACGAATCTAGTCTCCTTGGAGTGATTTATTGGACGCAACGCGGTGGTCGTCGATTTTAGAATATCGATCGATGTATAATCTAGCCTATGTACATCACTGGTAACCGTTTTGAATTCGTAATGGATTCTTTCGCCATCATAAGGCCTGGTTATTTAAGGACTCGTACGAATTTACATATTCGCTTACGATTAAGGGTTGTCAAAAAATTGGTTACATCAATTATTTATCTGAAATATATTTTTAAAGTTATACTTGTTTGATACAAGTTGACTCGAATCGTATTGCTAATTGTAGAGTCTAAAATACATATCAATCAACAGTTTTTCTAATGCAAAAAGAATCTTAGGATGAAAAGTGGAGCCTGAAATTAACGAAATCAAACATAATCTTCTGTTTTGTTAGTATTATATATAAAATTATATGTTTGAATATTTAGAATATTTAAGTAAAGAAGTTTTACTATATTTCTAAATATTTTGTAACTAAAGCTAATTAGATAAATAGTAAAACTTTCTTGTTAAAAGGTGGCAACCCTAAACTAACATACACATATTATGTAGTAACGTTGTGATATGAATTCGTATACCGTATTTTTTTTCAATTATTAATAAAAGACTAGTAGTATGGAACAGTTTATTTTAATTTTTTTCCAACCTTTTAATAATAATTAGTAATTATTTTTTTATAAATTTAAAATTTTATTTTTAATAACACAGGACCTGTACAATATAATAGGCTAATTTGATGAAGGCTAATTTGACCGGGCTATAAGTAATGGAATTAGTTTGTGCCAGGAGTTACACTTCTTTAACACAGAACGAACAGTTCGAAGTGGTAATCTTCAAACATTAAAATAAAAATATACCATGGGATCATGTATGGCTGTTAAACACGGATTGTAATAAAACATGGGTGCTCAATTCGCTATCTTAGACGTCAGGTACGTACTAGGTCGATTTGAAATATTATTTTCAACTTTAATAATCGTTTTATATTGAAGAAGGTATCAAGAAAAAAATCGCCTTAATACTCCTATACGTGTATCGATAACTTTAAATGTCAAATAATCTAACAAGTACATCAACTCAACCCAAGTAAAACAGCGAGAGACGATTGGTGATAACAAACCATTAAAGAAGATTTTTTTGATCTGATAATGTAAAGCACCAAATTTACATAGTACCAATCGATAATACAAACGCTGTATATTTTATGAACTTTTTAATTGACACCTTTAACACGTACGTCATTAACCTCGCTGTCGAAATGGCTCGTAAAGTTTTAAACGAACTTGTACCGTCACGGCTACTATGTTGCTTGATGCTTCGACTTCCTTGATACGGCACTTGGGTGGTCGACAATGTAGCTTACATCGATCGCACTGCTTAACTTTAAATGCCTCGCAGTTTCACCCGCTGTGTATTTCGATTTTAGTCGATTTAAGTCTTACGATAAATGTGTAATCCAGACGATGCGTAGTTTCATATCAAAAGCCTAAGCTGTAGACATCCTCCAATTTACCTCCCTTAATCCTCCCCTTAAGTCCTACCGTTTTGCTGGTTCAGCATGTTCAATGTACCAAAATAACTAAAGCCTTATAATATAATTTTTGGTGTTTTATATCTGAATACATTTATTTAAATGCCATATAATTAACATCCGATTATAAATAATAAAAATAGCTAATACTAAACGATATTACAAATGATATTTCAATGTCCATTTCAAATTCTTTATCCCAATGGTTGTCTAGAATGGATCGCTAGAAATATTACATACATTTTAAATTGAATTGTTAATTTTTAATATCTAGGCTATAAAGTGCTAAATAAATAAATACAAAACTTGATCTCAAAATTGATCATTCATGTGAAAAAATGAACGAAATGATGATTGCAAGAATGGAAATTATTGTTAACTAACTCGGTGGTCCAGTCAAGATAATTACGACACACACTTGATGCTGTAAAATCATATATTATTAACAAATGTCCGCGACTTCGTGCTTCGTTGGTCGGTATTTAAAAAAAAAAAGAAAAATAAAACTTTACTACGTAAGAGCAATTGTTGGGTAATCACAACAGGAACCATCAAAGCAAATATTTTAATTGAATTCTTAGGTAATAATAGAGGTGGTCAGCAGAAGTTTTGTCCTAAAGAAATCGAAGTAGGTTTGCGGATACGGAAATATTAGTGCGGAATTTATATAATAAAATTATGCATATTTGTAATATAAAAACCCAAAAGCCTATTTACTACTTTTACTTTTTATTCATAATTCGATTAAACTTTTTCTGAGTGCTTCAATAATAAAATAATAATCGTCATTTAGAGGTAGATTAACGTAAATTATAAATATTACCAACAGAGTTATTTAAGGATATATTACTATGATATATATTATGTATAATACCAAAACTAGTAAAACAATTCAATAGAATTCGTTTGTCAACTCAAATAAGTCGTGATAATTATTTGACACACAAAACATTTTATGTAACGACAAAAAATTGGCCACTTGCTAAACTTTGTCTAGACACTTTTTTTTTATTGATTCAGCCTGCTGTGTCTAATGTATTTTAAAGTTTGAGGGTAGAATGAAAAAATCTACCACCATATCAACCGTTGGATGTCCACTGCTTAACGTAGACCTCCCCCAGCACCTCTGGAGGGATTTGCCAATACTCACCACGATTGGCAGGTGGGTTGGCGAGTGCAGTGTGTTATGTCAGGATATGATGACACTGCTGCCCATCACCATTCGGGTTGGTGTACAGTCGTTCGCACCACCGTCGCCCTTAACGATACCTCGGCAAGAAAGAGGTCGGGATTATTCTTCTCTACTGGTCACAAGGCAAAAGACACATTTTAATTATTTTAAAGAAGTATTCATAAGAAACCTTTAATCAGATAAAGAGAAAAGATAAAGAGAAAAGAGATAGATAAAGAGAAAGTATATATTCTTAGTAAAGAAACATTATTCTGAAAGTGTGTGTGTGTGTGTGTGTGTATATTAGTCTTGTTGTTGAATGTCTTGTTTTTTGCACTTTTAAACTCTTTTTGAATAATCTAACTGTAGAACAAGGTGCGAAGTGTATAACCATTACCGCGTGCTACACCATGGCCGTGTACGGTGCTGCAACATTGTTCTGTACGGCGCGCGGCGCGGTGAACTCTCGTCCTCCCCGAGTCGATCTCCGGCGGTTTAATTCGATGACTTTGATGCTTCAATTAAACGTAGGCCAGTTTAGTTTATATTTTGAAAGTTTGAAATTATTTTTAATTTTACAATGAATATCGTGTGGGCGACATTAGCTAGTACCGTACAATATCTGGTTTGTCTACATCTAACACTGCCTTCTATTTCACACCTACATCAATTTAATAATAAACTCGTAATTGCAAGATAATTGGAATTTATAAAGTCATGGTGTTAAACCATTATTTAATTGCTGTAATAATTTTAAATGTTTTTATAGACGTTAAACAAAATTTTTCTCATAGAACATGAAGACATAAATTCTCGTTCTTTTTTGTTGTTTGTATATTTTAATGTATTATAATGTTATAATTTATATGTGTAGGTGTGTAAAACTACATGTTAGTTTTGTACATAAAATTGGTTTTTTTCCTTATTTGTCGATACTAGTGTTGTAAAAGCGACAAAATATTATTGTGACTATGTCCATTTGAATGCTCTTATGTCGATGTTTTCTAATACAATTTTCAATATTTATACGGTAAATAGCCTGTTTATTGGCTACAAAACATCATTCTGAGGCACTTATAAATTGCTCAGTTCATCTAGTTTAATGTCTTAATTTTAACTTAATAAAAAGCTTATTATTTTTAATTGTAAAGCAAAGTTCGGTGAGTTATTCGGTGGTCATTAAAACACAAAAAAATAATAGGTATTTTAAATAAGCCCTTTTGGCATTTATTTATTTTTATAATAATAGTATGATTTATTATGTAACGCTATGTATTAACATAGGTGTCTTGCCTTATACGAACTAGCACGGACTTGTCAGTATGTATGTAATTTATAGAAATGTGCCTTGTAATGCTTTTACATGATCCGATACGATCTCTCTTACGATAATAATCTATGTCAAAGTTTCACAAACTAAACACAACTTTCCTTCTAAAAATTGTACAAAATCGGGACTTACGCGAGTAAAAGGCAGACGAAATAGAACTAGCATAGATATTACGTTATATTATTTGTAGTTTATATTGAAAAAAAAACTATACTTTTTTATTATTATTTACATGCTAGCAATAGTACATACGAATTTTCACAGGATCTGATAAGGATATCGTATCGTTGAATATAAACAAGGTACTCTTTATTTAATTTGCGTGTATCGGTGACAGCGGTTGACAGATGGCTACTTCTTAATTTAATGTCACAGATATTGAATTAGCATCAGGATTGCGGTTCTAAGCATTTCATGGACAATTTTTAAGAGTCAATACCTATTTTTTGTTAAAGACAATTTGATTAACTTAATAATTTTATTTAAAAATAGACGAACGTATAATATTGCAGAAAGAAGTCTTTATTCATATTTTTATAGATTTTAATAATAATAAGTAATTAGTGGCACCTACTATTAACAATAAAACACAATCAGTATTTAGTAAATTCAGAATTTCACGTAGGTAATAACTATGACATTATCATATACTTCCATCATATACTTAACGATATTTGTGTTAATTAGTAAACATTTTTATTTTAAAGTTACTTAATGAGAAAACTTCTAAAAAGTTACAAAGTAGTGTCCAAAATATTAACATTTTTCTTTAACACAAATCGCCAAAACTTTAACCGCTAAAGTAGCTATTAATAGAATTACTAGAGCTTTTCTATTTTATCTCTAGCTATTATAATCAAATAAATATATATATTTATATCGTTAATTGACCCTAATAAAAATAAAACTGACATACCATATATGAAAACCCGTTAATTAATAATCGATAAGCGCAAAATGCACGGTAAATTAACATTCGTGACCAAACGCTCGAAATTACCGAATATAGTAAATACATGTATATCATAATTATTATTAACTTAACTAACCCGAAGACCTTCATATAAATCGCCTCGTACGTATTAGATACTTAACCTAGTAACAGAAAACTGAGTTAAGCAAGCGTAAACCACGTATCGAGCTACTGTACTGTCGTAATATTGATTACTGTAAAATACGGTAATTGGATTAAAGGCTTAGGTTTAGGAACTTTATTTATGTATCCTCTATTAGATATATATTTTTTTTTATATTAGGGATTAAAATAATTTTAAATTTTTGTTGAATTTTAATTGTGTGTAACACGTTTAATTAAAAGTCTACACCGGATTTTATCGCGTTTATTTAAAAAACTTTACAGTTTAACGATTGTTAAAAATATTTCCCGACGTTTCGGACCCTTTACAGCGTCCATGGTCTCGGGGGACTGAGACACAATCCGGTGTAGACTTTTAATTAAATTAGTAAAATTCGGGTAAATATAAGAGAACAGTATGAGTGTAACACGATCCATTTCCGTCTTTAATTTTGTATGAGCTTTGTAATAGATAGGTAATATATTCGTTCATATTAGAAACGTGTATAAAAATATTTTTTATAGATTTTCCGAATCCGGAATAACGTAGGTATACCTACTCTTAGTAATCAAATTGTCATTTGCAAATAAAACTCCAAGGAAAACCGTTTCACAATATTTGCGGCAGCGTACACAAATAAGACGGCGCCAATGTGTTTGTTTATCTGTCTGTTACAATGCAGAAACTGTAGGTAAACTCAAGTTGTTCGCGGGGGCGAGGCGCCGGTATCGAGGTTCGCGATCAACATTAAACGTTAAACTTCGTAATTGTTGAATTTAATGTATCAATTCTATGTCTATACTTTGTCCATTTTATTAATGTTTTTTTTTTTGACAGTTCACTCTTCATACAAATAATATTGTACTTCATGGACGGGTACCGCCTCTCTTGTGGATGTACCACATATAACGGTTACTACGATTGTGCTACAGATTACGGATTCGGTAGAAATAAATGCTAATATGTACATAGGTGTAATATGTTATTAAAAACAGAAAGACAACAAACAACGTCGAGCTGTCAAAAAACCATTAATAAAATGGACAAAGTGTAGGTGTTTTATTGACAACTAGAATCAAGTATAATGTCCATATGTCCCAAAATGGACAAAGACAAGTGTTAGCTGTAATAATTGTATCGATTTGTACTTATTTCACTGACTTAATAACAATTACTACCTTTTTTTTTATGAAATAATTTGAGCGCGTTTGACTTCTATCTTGTCTGATGGTAAACAAAGATGAAGTCTAAGGTGGAGCACGCAAACTCAAATAGTGCCTGTTCACTCTTGCCTTAAAAATCCCTAAATTGTACGTATCGGGAAACAGCGACGCAGGAAGAGAATTCCATTCCTTTGCAGTTCTAATAACGAAAGAAGATGCGAACCGCGAGGTGCGAACCGGAGGAATGTCGACCACGTATGGATGAAATCCCCGTCCACGTCGCGTCGTCCGATAGTGGAATGGTGCTGGGGGAATCAATTCGTGCAATTCCTGTGCACACTCACCGAAATGCAACCTGTAGAAGACACACAGACTAGCTACCTACTACTACGACTACCTACTCAGTTGTTAGCAAATCAATGTTGTATGTAGTAAATATATTAATAAAAACTTAGTATCAAACGCTTTGAATGAACTAAAATTTAAAATCCATGTAGAATTAGAGAGTCGCTGACGAAAACAGCAACTAAAATTCATGAACCTCTATTGTGTCGACGCAAATATATGCAGACGACACTACGACTAACAATTCCAAATACGACGCTAAACACGGCACTCGACGCCTTACTGTGAAATACAATGATAGAAAATGAAGTAATAATGGCGTTACATTTGTAAAACGACTCTTTGAACGTACACGTCGAATAAATCTTGCTTACTGTCAAAGTAGAAGATCTAGAGTTTATCTCTGACACTAAACTGTGTCTATATGCATGGTTTCTTGTCCTTTTATGCCGTTCAATATTGCCAATCAACTAATACGTGTGTAAATGTTTCTCAGTCGATGGTACTTACTACTCTTTGACGTGGATTGAGAAATAAAGAACTCTAACGGACAAACTATAATAATATATATCCTGTGAACTAAATAAATATTGTGTGGAGGGACTTTTTTTGGTACCTTCATCGTTAGTTTCTAGTACCTACCGCAATCGTTTCGTGTGTTTGTTTCTTTATTTTTATGCAAATTTAAATGTACGATAAATTGACACTGATCTTTGAAAAATGTTGATTTTGGAAATGGTATAAAATATATTAACATTTTTATATAATGCATTTTTTATTAAAATCTTCGATTCTTTCGAACGATCTAAAAATACCTTAAATGGAACAATATTTAAACACCTATTGATAGGCGCCAACCTATTATTTTAATCGATAATGTTTAATTCATACCTGTAATTGCTTTCGCATGTTTTTACTTTAGCTTCGTTAAATATTCCTATCATTCTTTTATTTCCGATTAAATGCAGCTAGTAAGTATTTAAGGCTATTATCATAAAGATGATTATAAATTGCACGCCGCGGTGTGCGTTGGCCGTGCCGCGCTCGTTAATGACATCCAGTATGCAAATATCGCCTGATCATTTGTTTGCTATTTAATATTTACCGAATTCTCTACCTAAGCTTTTACATTTTATGATTTCATTGTCTCGGGTATTGGGATTTTGAAATCATTAAAAACTTTACCCATTTTGATATCTCCTTCCACAAATCACTGGCAAATAAATAATTGAAGTAGTTAATAATTACAGTAAAATTTAATACCTCGCCAGATGTCCCCGCACACTTGAAATCGGTTGCGTACGAATAGTCATTAAAATTATCAGGAACCACCGCCTGTGTGATTACAATTTAATATGAATTTGTTGTTTATGAGATAAATTTCCATATCGAATCGAAGCTTAACGAAGTCTAAATTATTATGAAGAGTTTAAGTAAATGAAGCTTGAGAGGCTCGAAAAAAGTAATGGCTTGTTTTAAAAAAGTTATATGGATTCCCACTAATCAAAGAAAGATATTTTTTAAGTATATTTCAAAGCAGTTTTAGAAGAATATATTTGATATACACAAATGTCTTTTGCGGTTTGATTATACAAATAAACTTTTATTGCTTCTTAGAAATTTAGAATATTTCTTCATACTAGATAGTCGTTTTAGTAAAACTATTCAAGTAATTTTCTATGTAATTTGTTTATATTATTAGTTATTATTCAAACATTTGAAAGTTAAATAAATTCAGAAAACAATCAAGCCTAACATAAAATCTTATTACGGTGTAATAAATTCAACCTAGCGGGTCAAAAGCCAGCTGCTTGACGTACCATCTGATTGCACCTTAGGCTCAACAATACTGAAAGCTTTCCTACAGGCTATAATTACTGGATTACCGGTTGCGTTCCATTCCTTTGAACTAGAGACTCGCTCGATGCTATTTAATTCTGCTATGTATACTTTGAATAGTTCTAATGAATCCATTAGATGATTAGGGCGTTGAATGTAAATAATTTAATTGCATATTAATTTCGAAAAAGGAATTTGTAGAGATGATCGCATATTTACAGATTAGTTTCGATTATCGTAATAACTAACGTATTTTGAAATAAATAAAACAATTGAATAATACATATTTTAAGATAACACGTATAAAAATGAACCGAACATTTGAGACTGTGCCAGAAACATCAAATGATTTCAATTCCAAAACGAGATCACAGCGTGACTACTCTTCAGAGGCATCTCAAAATTTAGATTAAAAAAGAATAACGGAAGCATCGAGAGAACATCAGTGTCCTAATGTAGAGGATGTGATTCAGCAGAATGAACTTAACACTGACTCAGAACAACGTTATCTGACTTTTATGGCTTGCACACGCTCCTTCTCATCTGCACCAGAATTTTAATGTACAAATGTGTTTTATTTTATTTTATCAATAACAGCGGATGTTGACTATCGATAGCGGTGTCTGCGTTTCGTTTCGGCTTATTTTCACTTTCGCGATATGTCCTCATAAAGCATGAAACAATTTCACGCTTTGTTTTCGTATTTGAACAACACTGCGAATTTATTACGTCCTGCATCGACCGCAACAAAGCTGTGTGAGATTAGTCATCGTTATTTATTATTTTAATATGTCTCACACAAAAGAATAAACACGATAGCCCCGGACCACGAGTTGCAAGTGGAAGTTAATTGTCGCCAATAAACTCCACCGAACGTCATCGAGCCTAATGTGATTTGGCGATAAACAATCACCAAACAGAGAAACTCAATTAAGAAAAGGTTCCGTTATCAGAGTCGGTGGAGGTATTTCGAGGGCAAAAAGGACGAAAACGACACAGAGACAATCTCGCCTTATATTCTTATCGTATCCAGTCATTTGTCGGCGACATTCCCGGAATAGCGTCGGCGGATGGCCTAATTGACCAAGTCGCCCACATTATATCATACTACCATTAACGGTCGACGCCTCTAGGAGCCCCTTTTGTTCTCGAATCCCAGCAGGTACAATGTACCTGTATTATCAACGAGGGTGGTTTTTTTTTCGATACACTTTCGCAGATAAAATTTTTACCTGGTCTTTTATTGCTTTTGTATCTTCTTGAAATAGTGTTTCAAGTATCTGGAGCTAATGCCATCGCTATTAGTATGTCACAAGGAAATAGATTAAGAACGAGTGTTTCTCTTTGCTCAGTGTTTGTTTTTATTACGTTGTTTTATCCACTTAGTTTATGTAATCTTTTTAATAAAATGAATTCATTTTGTTACTTTTTAAATTATATAAGTTTATTATTAGATCTTAAAAATGTTAGAATTTACGCGTGTAGTTTTCAATATAAATTATACATAAATTTTGGCTTAATGAAATTTTATAAAATGTTAGCACAGTATTATGAAGAAACAATTACGTATTTGTATTATTTTTTAAGAATGATAACATAATAAAAGTCTTTATTGTTAATGGAACGTAAACGACATCAATACTGGTCGTTACTGCAATATGATATGTCTGTTACATGCATATTTAAAAAATAAGATTCATTAAAGTATATAAGATGTTACTGTCGATATGAAATATTACAAAATAATAGATAATCTACTGCTGTAACTTGCCTAAGCTATGAATCACAGGCTACCTGTCAACGACATTTTTAATGCCACTCCATCATATGCTGTCGCTTGACATTTCTCAAACACTCATTATTCTTAATGGCTTTCGAGAGCTCGCCTTAGAATGTCTTAAGTATTGTTTAAACATCAAATATTCGAAATGTTTATCAACACCGCTTAATCCTTTTCAAGTTATAAAAATAATATTAAAGGTAATCTCAGTAAGTGCCTTGCTTTTAGTCTTATCGTCTCTCTTTCCTTTTTCAGAAATCTTTCAAAACATTCCCGCTTCCTACTTATCTTGGGCTCATTTTATGTATTTTACATTAGTACCATATATTTAAATTAACGACAGAGTAACGAATTATCTTTAAGCGATAGACGTCTCGATGTTTGAAACAAGTCTACATATTTATGTTCCAAAATAACTTTTTCAGAGCCCTTATATATTTCCGTTACCTAATGTGGACTTCCGGCGACCTGAGCATCGATCGGGAGAGTTATAAATCACAAAGAAGGACCGATATGGCTAAAAGCTTCGACGGTCGTTCTTAAACAGGGACCGGCTAAGTTGATGTTCGTGTCGCTTGATAAGATTTCGTAGTTTTTGTGTCACAGGGACAACATCCACCGATAGCGGCTTTCGAGATAATAAAACCGAGCGCTCGGTTTCGACTCTCGGTCCGGGGCGTGGGCAATGTTTGGGTAAATTGCCTCCCGATCTTTATTTGCTAAAGTTTAACCTCGGCGTATCTTGTTTACTTTCATAGTTTGTACTTGGAAGCAAAACCGATTATTTTAGGTTACATAAAGCTTTATGCCCCAAATAACAGGTTTCATATTCAACTATACTCGGTGGCTGGCTAACGTCTGTTATCGTATTGGATTTTATGTTTTTCGTCTTTCAACCGCACCTGCTTCGGTTTTAAATATAAAGATACAATTATGTACAATTAATAACAAATACGATAGTAATGTCTTAAAATTAGTTCTCATACAATTGAGATTCGTTTTAATCTGAATGTTTATTTTGTTAATAGTCGTAGGTGTGTTTTAAGTGCCTTTTGTTCGACTATTATTTATTCATCGATATACCTACAAGTGGTTTGTCTACACGATTCGGTCGCTTGTGAATCTATGCTGTCACACAATGTGCTCACTATGTATTTTAATACTATTCTTCCGCGTTATCGCCCCGGGTCGTATTTAAATTGAATTTACGTACTAGCGCCAGCATCTGTCCAAGCTAAGATATTTATCACCTAGCTTGCCGCATGTATCTTGTCAAAACGAACGGGATCGTTACGTTTGCGGATAAATTTTTACACGTCGTCTCTCGCTCGCTCGTATGCTAGGCGATAGAGATGAAACGATGATCGATGACGATATGGACTCTATATCTCGATGGTAGAGCACGTTTCTGTTCGTTATGAATAGGAGGCGAAGCATCGTACCGACTCGCTACGGTCGCATGAACGCATTCAAACTGCGCTCGTCTTGGATAAGGTTGTATGTGACGATCGTTGTTAAAGATATTATCCCCTAGATTCATGATGCTAAGGTATATAATCGCGTGGATGATTTGTTAGGTTTCTAGTGAGGAGTGTACACGAGGCTTATCCTTGCCGCCGCTGGCGCCGGCGCCGCACTTAGAGCGCTATTTTTTCCCCACGGCAAACCACGCTGAGCTCATAATTTATTCATTAAATTCATAATTTATTCTTCGTACGGACAACGTAATTTTCTAGTTCGCGACCATTATACTTCTTTATATATTTGTAATATCAACGATTAGTGATCGCTGTCCATTTTGCGTGCTTTTAGCTTATTAAGGTTCAAAACTAAAACCTGAAAAACTGCTAGAATTTAATCTTTAGTCGTAATACATAATAATATTAATTATAACAAACAAGACACCTACATTATGCTGATATAAATTTCAATAAATACCAGCGCATAATAATGTTAGCTACTGCTTTGGTTTATTTGCAATGAAAATGTTAAACCAGATGATAATTATTCATATAATTACTACACAAGTAATCACAATAATAAAGATTTATAACATTATTAAATATAATTAATTAGTTTATGAATAGAATACAGAGTGAATACTCCTTCGACAATAAAAAAAAAAAAAAACAGAAAAGAAACAAAGCGGTATTTCATTTCTGCCACTTACCAAGTTACCAATACATGACATTACTCACTTGTGTAAACTCTAGGTCATTAGTAGGACGTCCTTGGCCTAACATTTAGCCTTGTAACCTAAATTAACCATTGTTTTCAATACAGAAATACTTTCCCATATCGTACTGGTTAACTGGGTAGTAACGTTTTGGGTCACTGCCAAATCTAGGCGTTAGATGAAGAATATAACGCAGGTATTTAGTCATTGGAAATATAAAACTAGATTCGAAGATTTAATAACGGAATTTGAAAATTTCAAGTTTATTTTATACCGAAAACATTTTTAATAGTGTTAATTGGCTCTCGATCAATTTTATTAACACAAAATCTTTATAATACAAAAAAAATCTGTGTTGTATGTACTACTATTATTATTTGTTTATTACCTAACTTAATTTATTATCATTATTATTTTGGCACTATTAACCCTTATAAATATAATATATTGTTATTTGTGAAACAATGGGCCTACTTTAAATCCAAAATTCACGTGTTCATACTATCTTAAAATATATAAATACTTGACTAAAAGTTATTTTTAAACCCTCTGGGATACCGATTTCAAATAGATTTTAAAACAACCGTTCACGATGAGGGTTACTTCTATATCCAATTAACAATGATCCCCAACATCCACTTATTACATTAAAATGTATATAGAATTTGGAATGTTGAGTGGATCTCGTTTACTGGTCGTAAAATCCGTAAGCAGATCGTGGCGACAGATGGGAACGTAAGCTGAAAAACTTTGATACGGTTAGCATAGAAAATTTTGTTTATTGGTAATATATTTAATTTTTTATTTGTACATAAATATAATAAAAAGAGTTTTGCGACGATTTTCAGTATGATATAATAAATAGGACAACAAAACAAACTATAAGCTAATCTTTTCCGATTCGGTATATACAAAAATCACTCTTCTTTATTCTATTTCAAATAAATTTGACTCTTATTTTTTTAATGTAACTGTTTTTTTGTCAGATTTGTTTTAAAATGTTTTTATATATATGTTATAACATAGCAGTGTGACGTTAAAATAATTATGTAAGTTTTAACGATGGCTATGCTCAGTTAAACACACCATAAATGAGGATCCGTAACGTTTTTAGTTGAGAATGCAGATTTATAGAGCTAAGAAATCCTTAAGATACAGTGAAAAAATTTTTGTTCTACGACAAAAATTGACGAAGTTATGATCAAATTACTAGCGGAGTTCACTAACCGGCCGGCACGGTAGGCTGTGACGTCACAGTGTCCGAACCCGTTGTCAGCGATAAGGCGCGTAGGTGTTTTCATTGGTTTATTGTATCTTTGAAACAAATTAAGTGTCCGATTTGTGTCTAATTCTCCTTTCTAACTATGTATGAATATTGTATAGTGCCGTAATGTACAAATACTTCTTTTAAAAAGCCTGAAAAACTCTTTTTATACGTGCCGAAAGACCCAAAACTACGTGAAAAATACTATGCCGTTGTGAAAAGAGATGATAAAACTCCACCTTCTTACCGGGCTACAAGACATTGTTGCGAAGATGATTTCGATGTAAGTACCTACATAACTACCTATACCTATATTATTTAGATAATATGAATATAAGTTGGTACCTACTACAACGTGTCATGTACTTAAGTATTCACTCATTTTAAGCCTGCTGTATTAATAAAAACATACCTACTTACTTTTTCTGTGTTTTGTGGATAAACCTAACTACTTACCTATTCGCCCGTTCCGATTTCTATATAATATTCCAAGGTCAAAACAATGACACAGGGATGTACTCGGGTAAAAAAACAAAGAGTAAAGGCCGCGGCGCCGGCTTGATCCGAAAAGAGTAAGTCCTTCCGGGCCCTCTCCGCCGCCTCTTTCTGCGAGATGACGTTCTCGCAGAAGATGGCGACCGCGGTCCAGACCCTATTACCGCCAACCAAAGCTCGCACAACGGCCGGCGGCGACAGGTCCTCTCCAATGACTGCAGCGAGATCCCGGCGCTGCTCAGCCCAGGCCGGGCACTACTCGCTCGTATCTCACGTATGTTGCGCGGAGTCCTCACAGCAGTCACTATGGTGGCAGTCCGTAGTAGTCTCCCTCCTTGCGACGACGTGCAAGTATTTGCCGAAGCAGCCATGCCCCGACAACGAGAACTCCGTGCTGCCGCACCGTCCACTCCTTCAATATCGGCTGAAGCGCCCCGATGGCCCAAAGACCAACCCGAGACGTCTCCAGCCGAGCCTTCCACCGTGTGAAGGTGGTGCGGCGGGTGTCATCCCACCATGCGGTGAATTTGATCGGCGGGGGATTAGTGCCCCCCGTCCACGCCGCCGACACCCGCCGATAAACTTCGGCGAGCGCTTCCATCTCCAAGTCCCATAGGGGGGTTCCGGCCAATGCGCAGGAGGCCTCAGCAACTACCGTGCGGTAGCCGCGTATGGCCCTGACCGCCACGACCCTCTGTGGACGTCACAGACGGGATCTATTGTGGGCAGTCAGGGACTCTGCCTACACGGGAGCGCCGTACAGCGGCATTGACCGGACCACCCCGGCGTAGAGTCGTTGGCACGCTAGACTTTTTCCGCCCATATTCGACATTAGCCGACCGAGGGCGGACGCCGTGCCGACGAGCTTCGGTGCTAGTTGGCGAAAGTGCTCGTCGAAGCACCACCTTCCGTCAAGTACCAGGCCCGGATATTTCATGTGGGCTCGGATACCGATCACAGTATTGTCAACCGTATACGTAACCGTACCATTATCGAAGTACTGGCGGGTGGATCACATCGAGACCCATGGAAAAGCAGGGTCTCAAACTTGTTAAGGACCACCCTAAGCCCCAGTGCCTCGATCCTCCTGACCACCTCCGCGGTACCTGAGGTGGCCAGAGATGCCGCCTCCACGAAGGTCCCGCCCCGAGCTGTAACCAGAGTGTCATCGGCGTAACAAATCAATCCCAGCCCAGGGGGGGGGGCGGCCACGGAGGACTCAGTCGTACCCGATGTCCCACAGGAGCGATCCGAGAACTGAACCCTGTGGGACGCCACACGACATGGACCTCCTGACAACGTCCCTTTCACGAAGAGTTCACGAAGAGGACATTGCGACCGTCAAGGTAGTCTGCCACTAGCCGCCTTAGGTAGAGGGCACTGCATGGAACCGGAGTGCCTCCGTGACGCAGCCGAATGGCAGACTATTGAATGCGTTGGCGATGTCGAGAGACACCGCCAACAGCACTCCCTTCGAGGCGACGGCCTCCGAAGCCACGATCTTCAGATGCAGAATGGCGTCGACCGACCAGCCCGAAACCCAAGCCGGACGTCGGACAGGTCAGGGCCGAACCGCGTGAGGTGCTGGACGATGCGAGCAGTGACTACCCTCTCCAACAGCTTGCGTACCTCGTTCAGCAGCACGATGGCCCTGAAGCCAACGACTGATGTCGAAGGCCTTCCCGGCTTCGGCAGTAGCACGAGATTCCCCTCCTTCCAGCTGTGAGGGAATCGTCCGGACACCAGTCTAGTGTCGAACAGTACCCTGATGCGGGACTTCAGGTGGTCGAGGACCAGGACCAGCACTCGAGCGGGTACCCCATTCGACCAGGGAGCGGCGCTTTTCCGCATACGGCTCGCCGTGTGTGCGTTCCAACTCCAAACCTATAGCAGAGGAAGTTTTGCAAACAGAGAGAATTGGTGCTATAAAAGTTCACATGAAAGAATGAAGAAAGAAGCATATGGAAGTTGAGAGACTTCAAAATGATCGGACCTGACGCATGTGTCGATATTTCATACATATATTTTTTGGATAATATTGTAACAATAGCCTGTAGTTTAGTTAATTTACACGATTGTCTATTTAGTAATCAAGTTTAAAAATAAAAATGCTTTTCTTTCTTTTATAGAGTTTTATTTCGAAATCTTGCATAATAAAAAGCACATGTCATATTATTAATAGAAGAGTAATTTCAAATCTCAATTCGTTTCGGAAATATTGATGTTTTCCAAAAATGCGTGGACTCCTCTAAAATATCAGTATAATAGTTTTCATCATAATCTTCTTATATTTCTTCTTTGTTTCTTGCACAAAACCAGTTTCTACTTTATTAGTACGATTAGTAAATACGTTTTATATTTAAATATCAGAAAATTACACTTTATAACAACACTATATTTAAATAAATTTCAAATAAAACGACCAACCGCGTCGCCGCCGCTCCGTTGATTCGTGAACTGCGCTCGTTCGGGCACAATGACGTCACACGCACCCGCGTACACTAACTTTTAGCGGCAGGAAGGCATAATGTTTATAACTTAATATCTTCGTAAGTAACGGTCCGATTTGGATAATTCAAAAAGGAATATCATTCTTATGTCATAGAGAATAACGTGGATACTAGTTCTATTGAATTTGCTATACCTTTACTGATCCTCATTGTACAAACCCGTTTTCACCAGTTTTATGTGAGTGTCGTAAAAGTGCACACTCACAAAGCTCGACTACGAGCTAAGTTTTTTTAAGGCAACGATAAATTAATATTAATGATAATTATGCATCTTACTGTAGGTACTGTATCTTGAAATTTACAAAAGATTTGTTTAAGTTTTGTTGCAAGTACGTAAACCGAATTTTAAAATTAAATCTTGTTAATTATATTAGCGACAATTATAATTCTTAGCAATCGTAGAATCTTTCCCTGTATACTTACAGCTTTCCTTTTTATTCTTCTTGTCATTTTACTGTCATAAACATTGTTTTCGTGCTTAGTGTTGTTCGCTTAAATACGCGGACCACGATGTTGGCTTCAGTCTTCATCTACATCCCATACTATCTATCTCTTTAATAGGAATACCTTAAAGGACCTCTTAAAACATCCTTAAAAAAACCCATCGCCGTTAGCCCGTCATTCAGGATCGAGATTTTAAAGGCTGTTACAGTAATGTAAATATATTTTGTTGTAATTAGTAACGTTTATACAGACCGTACATCAAATGCTTATTTATATTACAGGACGGCCTGTAAATCAAAACATTGTTTACAGTTTGTAATATACGAATAAAATAAACAGTCTGACGCTACATGACTATGGTTTTAAAACAAATCACAAACAAACATTCAATATTCTTTAATAATTTTCGACATACCCACTTTGAATTTTTTATAAAAGACTGGAAACCTGATTGATTCGAAAGTTGGTTGAAAATTAAAAAAAAATGTTGTAGGAATTTCGTATCGTAAATATTCGTACTAAAAATAAAAATCTTCAATCAATATCTTAATCATAAATAAAGATAATATCAGCTGTAATATTGGTATCTATGTATAATTTGATAAAATCTAGACCTTCAATTAAAACGTCTTGACTCTTTAATTACTCTTTAATTTGAGTTATTAGTTAATTATATGCAATAGTATGAGTGAAGTAAATCGACGTTCAGAGATAGGGTTTTTTCGAAGATTTTTATTAGGCGTAAAATTGAATATTTAAAACATCTTTTCAACACTAAGCCTACCAAGTGGTCTTTTGAGACTTTAATGAATTAAAATTGTTAAATTCTAAGTTTATATTTTTCTTGAACTTATGCATGACTTTTTCTTTAGTATATAGCTACTTAAAAAACCTATAAATCTAAAAAACCTATTAAAGAAAATTGTACCTAAACCTAGAATTGAACAATTTTAATTAAAGTTTCAAAAGCGACCATTTGACCGCTCTGGTAGGTTTAGTGTTAATTCCTCTTTTATATTATAAAATATGAAACGAAGACTGGTAATTTAAAGAAAAGAAATATATCTCAAATTTTTAATATTATGTTAATTATACATATAAACATGTCTTTCGTAGCTTAATTTTCTTTGCTGTGTTTGCCATTATGGATTGAAGATTGAACATTTAATAAATAATAAATAAATAAATATGTTTTAACATACACACACGGTCATCTGTTCCTAAGGTAGACACATCTGTGTTTTAGGTAACATTTGATTGATAGACATTTTATTTTTATTTTTATAAATATACATATAAATACTACATATATAAATAAATACATAATACACCCAGACTCGGGGCGGGAATCCAACCCACAACCCTGTAGCAGAAAACAGGGCCACTGACAACTGCGCCACGTCAACATTGGTATATATCTTAGAATTTTCGAGATATCATGTGACGTTTTTTATAAACTTAGAAATTCAGCATGGAACAACATGGAATGTCAACCAACGAAAAGTCTAAACTAAAGATTTTGATTTGGTTTAGAACCACGTGTTTACTTATTTAGCCCTTTGAGGCTCCAAAGATTCAGGTTACCATAGACAAGGTGGAACACAAATATAACCCAATTTTTTACCTCTAGGTACCAATTGCTTTCCTACCTATTGGTGAACTAATCATTCAAAAAATTAATGCTTAAAATGTATTCTTAGTTTACTACTATTGTATATTAATAATATGCTCTCTTTACAGGTGAGTTCACTTGGCTCGAGTTACTTGGCAAGTACACAACATTTCTATCACTTTAAGCCCTCGATGAGTGCAAGGCATTGACACATTTGTACAAATTGCCGCGAACGATATACTAAATCAAACTGTCAAAATATTTTAGACAAAATGAATTCATATTAGTCGTTTTTTGTTGTTATTACTTCTCATGTATTAAACGTAAAAATAATTTGAAACTAGAATGGCTGGATCTTAAAAAGAAATAAATATATTTAATTTATTGCACAATTCACTAAAAATATTCACAAAAGGCGGATGGATGTAAAGCTAATTCATTTTTTACCCGCCAACTTTACTATGACAGAAAGAACGTCTGTAGGTGAACAATGAAATAAAAACATACATTATTACGTTGTAACAAAACAAATTCAGTTTTAATACATCGTATAAAAATTTAGCACCAACTATAGTGCAATGCCATTGTTTTACGAATTATATTAGCGTGAAGATCGTTTTTAGGTTTTTAGTAGAAGCACTGTATGAGCACTAGTGTAAAATATATCCTATATTGAAAGAGTAGGTATTGATGTAAATGTTAAGACGCTTCCGCCGATTGAAAAGAAAAATCTACTAAAAATGACGGCACAAATATTTTGTTAATACACAAAATTTTGAATGAAAAGTTTTAAATGTAGGATATGAAGGATCAATTTTTGGATAGGTATGAGTACCTACACCAGTTATTATCAGTAGAAGTGCTAAACTATTGCTACAATGTAGTATTTTCTTAATACTTCGTTTTTAAAGCAGAGATACCTAAAACAAAAAGCCGTCACCAGATCTTCTCATTTCGATTCGATTAATTATAACTACCATTCCCTTTTTTGAGTCATTGCCTATTTAACTAAATACAGTCGAATTATTTGTTACATATTTAATATAGTATCTATATGTACAATACTATACTCATAAGTGAACTGTAATTAATGTTCTTGAGAAAAAAATTAATCTTTAAACCTAAAATAATTGACACATTCGCTATTCCGAAAACACAAAAAAAAAAATAACGAGATGAAAACTTGCTAAAAGATAAATAATAAAATAAAATAGAGTAGGTAGTATTTGTGCCGTAATTTTTACCACTAATACAGATATGTATACGATATGATCATACGTTAATTAAAGTACGTACTATCCAACAATATGCAATGAATATGTATTAAGACATAGCATGACAATAGATAACATTGCATAATGAAACAAGTATGCTTAATTAAAAAAAATCAGAACCCGACTGCGTAAAATACTCTTATTATAAACTAAAAAGAATAAAACAATTTACTAGCTTTCATTTGATACCCATATTGCTACAGTAAGAAAAAAATTCACCTCCCCCCCCTCATTCCGCCTTTTGCGGGCGCCATTTTGAAAATTTACATAGCCTATGTCACTACTACAATTTAGACAAATCCAACGACACCTCATATGTCAAAAACCGTCCAGCCGTTTGGGCTGTAGGGCGTGCCAAAGAAATGGACATACATACATACATACATACATACATATATACATACATACATACATACATACACTCGAAAAACATAACCCTCCTGTCGCAGTCGGGTAACAAAACGAACAATGCTATACGGTAGCAGTCAAATGTTTCAGAATGTTCGAAGCAAATTTCAAACAATACGCGAAATTAATGATATAAATCTTTTATTAGCATAACAATTAACAATCGGCATTTTTACAAAGCACTTGTGTAAAGGACACGCATTGTTTGCGAACAGCGGCGCCAGCGAACTCGGCGCCCGCGCCGGTCGCATCCGCTAGTGACGTCCTGTCTTATCGAGTTTTTTTTTATTAAAACAAACCCATTAATATCTATTTTTAAATAAAACTAGACAGGTAGTTAAATGAAAAATACCGCCATTACTTATTAAAATGACACGTCGCCTTTATAAATCGCCTAACAAGATTTGCTACCTAAAATTAACATGGCATTTGTGGGAAGCCAATGCAATGTCGCCACATAAATTAGATTTAGCAACTGGGAAAATTGCAAAAGGTAAGTGGATAGGCGCCTCTTAGATTTTGATCGGCGGCCTAGGTAAAGATTATCCATTTATCGATGTAACACTCGCAGTCGCGCCTCGCGTGTCTCGTCGCCTGTCGACCCCATTCCCCTCACGGGCGCCGTCTCGATGAACGATTAGCTCTGAATGCACATCACTATTGTCTCTTTCGAAGCCTGAAGCGTTAATTGTTCCCGCTAATGAATCAACCTTTTTAATGTTGCACGAACTAAATTCTCAGTCATTTAGTTAGTGTTTTAATTACAATTTTTGCACAAAAAAAAGACGGAGTTAAGTTTAGAATTTCGAGAAAAACATTACAGTTTCGTGCAACATACGAAGCGTAAGTGATTCCTTAATTGCTATTTCTTCACTTCGAGGTCGTAATTAATTCATTTAAGAATGGCCTGTGAACAAGTACACTGTTTTTCATCCATCAGACTTCATTATGAGCTTTTGCGCACTGGCGTCGCATTTATCATTAATTTTATTTCACGGCTCGTGTTACGTGCTCCTCTATATCTGTAATTGTCCGCAACGTTGGCGCCACCAGTCTCTGGCCGTCTGCCACTGCAATAATGCAATGTCCACCTGATGCACATTATCATTTACGCTCGCGATATGTACGCCATAAAATTTAACACTAATTTTTAACCACGTTGAAAGCGGTCGAGAATTTCAGACATCGTAACTTAGAACTGGGGCGCCCGCTTTGAAATTTATTATCCGTTAAAAGTGCGCTGTGATTGTTTATCATTCCCGACTTACGGTTTAAATCACCTATTTCTAAAGCGTAAGCCGTGTCGCGTGCGAGGCATATTTTTATTTGATATGTAGTAATTCGGATATCAATGGCATCGATAAAATCTATATCTCGTAACGGTTAGCATCGTAATGCAGTTGGCTGGCCGCCGAGCTGACCTCACCTCCGGGCCGTTTTTGGCGCCATCGCAGCAGTAATGTCAATCAAAGACGACGTGCCAAATCGCAATCACGAAAAATTTATCGATACTTTATTCACGGCACTATGTGTTGCATAGATAAATAAACTATAGATATTAATAAATATGAATTAATGTCTGATAGAATAATCTTATGAGTCACATTTTAATGCGCATATATCGCATTTACAATTGTTTATTTCGCGATTAACGCTAGGTACAAATGTGGGGGCATAGGCCAGTTGTCAAGCTCGTAAATCCGTCTGTATGTCTGTCACTCGACTGTAGCTAATGCGTTCTGATTACGAAACATTCTTGGGTACTTGTCTGGACGATTAATTTTAATTTTCTCATACAAATAATTTACTAAGCGCATCTTTAAAGACTATTTTAATAAAATTGAAACAATATTACAATTGCATAAAATTAAAATGTAACTGATTTCATTATTTGTGTTAAGTATATTTAAGACTAAACTGTCGAATGGAGTATAATTATCCCCTGAAACTAAAAAAGGTACTATAATATAACTAAAATCTGATTCTGATATTAGTATAATAGTATCATTATTAAGAAATCTATTGCTCATCAAGAGCAATAGAAAGTAAATAGTTTTTATATCACTGTCCCCGCGATAAATTAATTGATTTTTACTGTCGTTCTTAATTGAGGCGATTTTCGTTTTGGGGTCGAGATGCCTCAAGTGTAGTCGAGTGCGGTTAAATATTACTGACGAATATTTAAAACCATCTTTTGCGTAGGGTTGTCAGCTAAAGTTTTTAAAGTAAAACTGATGTAGTACGAGGGTGCGTTTGGCTCAAATAAAAGAAAAGATACATACCTACGTATGGAAAAATTAATGAATGTAACTTTTTTATTATTCTTTCATTTATATTATATTCATCAGATTTTTCGTTTTTCTTATTTTCTTATTAAACTGAGGAAATGAAAGAAAATGTTACGCGTTATCGATATTTACAGCTACAAAATTAATACAAATTAAACACATTTGTTTCGTCTAGAAAATGAGACGTTCGCAGATTAAAACAACACTTACAAGAGAGAACTTTTTTATTTTCTTGACAGGGCTTTGAATTTTCGTGACGTTGTATTGACAAGTTTGCAAAAACTGTGACGCACGTGAGGAAGAATTAACACAGGTCCAAATGTAACAATTAGAGTGACGTATTTCATGAACGTCTCCTTAGGTTCCATGTTCTAAAATAGCTTTATAAATATTAGTAGTCGTCTGAACCAAATGTAATCATCATTAATCAAGACGCAATTACTAAGCAAGCGTCGGTTTGACAAATAAGTGACTCAAACACGCTGAGCAAAATTAAAGTTAAGAATATTATTAATTAATATTAAACATTATTAATTTGTAAACTCTATATTATTATTGTATATATCTCTCTAAATTATTATTGTTTTTGGTAACGATGAAAAAAATATTCAAGTAAATCTTTCAAAAGGAATCTTTTTAACTTTAAAGTAGCTATAACTCAAAATAGTTAAGTAATAAAAAAATCAATCGCATCCGTATCAATACTTACGAGATAAATGAAGCTTAGAAGAACATCTTGATTCAAATAACCAACAGAAAATGTTGTTTTCAATTAGTTATACATATATAATTGTATAACCTCCTTACTTCTTATTAAATAAAACGGAATAATTGATATTTGATTTAAAACATCAGTAAGTCACTTGCCTTGGTCACTTGTAATTCCTGCATTTTGTAGCGACATCGATCTCGCCACATACGAACTAGAAGAAACTGACGTATCCTAAATCGCGCTATCAAAGTTATCCAAGCGATTGAACACTGAACTGCCCCGACACGACGGTTGTTGTCGGGTTCTTGTCGTGTATATACAAGAACCCGACAAAAACCGTCGTGTCGGGGCAGTAGCCCACCAGACACAACATCCGTCTGGTCGGCGGATCCTCCCTTTTCGATGGTGGATGAGGTACTTTACACTCTGTTCCTGATTCCTCCAAAATTTGACCTAAGTCTAAATTAAAGTAAAATATTCTATGTTTTAATATAAACGCCCTATAAACGCTTTTTCACACACACATTCTCATATTATAATAAATTCATAATTTATATAAAACAATTAGAACAACCGTCAATTGGACGAATAGCTTAATTGGCGGAGCACCTTGGCCGCCTTCGAGAGGTGCTGATTAAAGTACTTATGTGTTAAATTTATGACTTATGAAAACATACTTATAAATAGTATTTTTCATACACATACATAGATTTAATAAATATTATAAGTGTTAATTGTGTTTATTTGTAGTTAGAACAACATTGTGGATCGATAAATAGTATTAAATGAGTTTGGATAAATAATATTATCTTATTTACACTGAGAAATTAATAAACTATTATTCGAGTCCAATATTAGATAACATATAAATGAATGCCATAAAAGTCGTATCTACAAATTAAACATCAAATGGATACCGAAAGGTTAATTTGATACAATTTACTAACGATAATAATTGTTATACGGCCATAAAATATACTCAGGAATGCTATTCTGATATTAAAATCGTTTGACAATGGTAAATTTGGAGTCGACATTTTTGACAGGATTGGCTTACATACGGACGTTACGTACGTACGTAAGCGTGAACTGAAATATCATAACAGATACCTCGCATGATAAAATTCGATAATCAACCATTGAAATAAACGATTGAAATAATAGTAATATCACCTAGATCTAGTTTTGAATATATAATAACTTGCCAAAATTAGTTCAATATATTATAAAACATTGTCGTCGATATCTCATCGCCCACGTTATATATTATTTTATTCTGAACATTAATATAACAAATTTGACTTTTCGATTAATGTATTATACGATTGTATGATTTATCGAAACAATATTAAAACAATGCGAATTTATCTGTCAAAGTAAAAAGACTTATATTACAATGTAATAAAAATCATGATTCCGTGAGTACATAATTATAATGTATTCATGTTATTGAATGATGTATACAAGCTTTAAAATAATATTTCATCAATAGAACAATTCAAACATATCCGCATTTGTATTTCGCTCTACATTAAAAAAAACTGCATGATAAAAAAAATAAGATTAGGTATTTAGATGTCAAGAGAATGATATCCGTTTATAGCCTACAATATTAGACATGACTTCTATAAAGCACAATCAAATCGTAATTTTTTAAGTATGTATTTCATTGTTAAGAAGTTACCAGGAATACCAACCAAGAAGAACCGTTAGGAAACTCAAAAGTTATGGTAAATTATTGAATATATTTGTACGGAACAAACGGATGTATACATACCTATAGCGAAATAATAAAGTATGAACTAAAATAAAATGTTGGTACAACAGAAAATACGATTCATATAATTGGGTTGACCGCTATTTTACAGACATTAAAAAAATATCAGAACTAGTTATATTTACGTTATTATCTGTCATTATGTACCCACAAAGAAACCGGCCCTTTTTCCGCTTTAACGTTAATATAATAGTCGGGTCGGAACATATGTCTCAGATGAATATTAACAGTCCGACATCCGTCGATTAAAACTCGATTTGATACAAAAATTGCTTTTGAACTAAATAAATATGCAGGTAGCCTCGAGTTGTTCAAATTTTGATTTCAAATTCCGAAATTCTTATTTAAACATATAAGTATATTTTTATTATATTTCCTTTATCTCCTTAAATTTTGTTTAAAGTATTAAAATATTTGGCAATGATAAATAGTTTAACTTGAATAATTTAGGCAAATATTTCTATTACATTTGTAGCTTTGTAAATTTTTATTGAATTGCTTTCTAAAAAATTCATTACTTTAGTATTAAAGTAGTTATGAAAAGGATAACAAGCTTATTTCAATATGTTTATATATTGATGTCAGCCCCGAGCAAAACGCCGCAACCATCAACGTTGAAAGCAATGTCGTCGTTTCGTTAGCATAATTACATAGTTTATATATTTAAATCGAATAAAACATTTCTCAATTCGCTCTTCTTCAAGCTATCAGTTCGAAAATTTATAGCTAAACGTAAGACTTTCCAATTAATCTTAGATACCGGTCGAAAGCGTAAAAACACGAAAGGAACGCGCACCGTTTAATGTCAATTAGCGAACGTAAGCATGCATCTGCATACTTCAAACATAGCTTTTAAAATGTTCCTTCTTTCATTGACCATAAGATATATATTTCGACAAAATAAATTCGTATCGGATTAATCTAAATAGCTCTTATTGCAACGACATAGCGGATAGATTATACGTTGTTTGTTCAAGCTTCTCTACCAATTCGTTTTTTTTTTCCTGAACGATAAAAAGTAGATCTCGTGCGCTAAATTGGACCCGTGTTTGTAACGTCAGTAATTACAAGATTTAAATTTCTAAAATTATATTGTTTATTATTTTGCTATACGAATTTTTTATTAGCCATCGTAATGAAATATTTTGTTCGGACATATTTTTTTTTGCGACGATCGTAAAGTTAAAAGCATAATGCCTTGTAATTGTACTCCAAATGGCCTTATGATCTAATTGCTGGCGTGAATAATATTCCTACAGTATTATTAAATATAAAATAAAATTGGTTCCTAAAGTTGTTTATAATATAAGTCCTATCGTTAATTATAAAATATTATTATAAATATACATAATTAACAGGAAAAAAAACTATAGTGATAATATAGAGGAAAAATACTATTCAAAAACAATTAAATTCAATATTAACGATTTTTTTTTTTAATTTTTATCTATTGAATAACCGTGTTGGTTCGCTGATTACGAACTCGCAAAGTTTAAACAAAAACAATATCAATCGTGCAAAAAAAAAATTAAAGAACCGAACACGCATCAAAATTTTTAAATCACTCACGCAAGTATCATCATCAACTAAACACCTTATTAAGTAAAATCGTGCTGGGAACTTTTATTAACGGAAAACGAAATAGCATCTTCAAATAAAACCATCTTACTAAATTGAGCTTCTTTCAATTATTCCATTTAAAAGTAATCGACAACGTCTTTTATTTAATGTTATGGTTTTCTACATCATTTGTGATATTTATTATTGCAAGTTGTGTATTGAGACTTGCCTCGTTATAAACATATGGCAACTTGTTTTTGACATCTCTATCAACAATATAATGGGGTTCAGGATAAAGTGGAAAAACATGTTCTACATCCTGACACCGTAGATCTAGTGTTGTTTCTTTGTCATATAATTTCTGTTACATAAAAATAATAATACGTAGGAGTGTTTTCGTAATTTCAAATATTGATCATCGAAAAATCTATAGATATAATAAAAGTAACCGATCGATGTATGTATATGAGAGATTTTTAGGAAAACGAATTACAGGTATATTTATTAGAGCAATAGAATCCAAATCAGTTTTCTGTGTGATTGTTTCCGAACTACGCAAATTTTGCGGCAAAAAATTGGAAAATTATTTTACACTTGTAATCCTGAATCTAACGTAAAATCTGATGTAGGTTTCATCTTGTGACACCGTCTAGAAGTTGAGTTAATGACTCTATATATCTATCAACTAATTCTTGAATTGTAATTAAATCATAAGTGGAACTAAACTCTGAGTAAAAAAATTGTGATTCTTTTATTATTAATAGTAATACAGAATACTCTTATATACTTATATTATATATTTAGTTATTATCTTATTTATTATTAAATGTGGAAGTAGGTACATATTGTGTTCACTTTAAGTATTCCGTGTTGGGCTCATCGTTCGTGGATGGTAAAACTATTTCGACCACAAGTCCTAAATGGGCGGCTACCCTGTAATCAGCGGTCCCTTGGCGCAGCGTTCCGAGTTGATTACAGACGGTACACTACTTCGTTAGTCCGTCAAATCATAGACTGTATTAATGGCCGGTCGTGAAACGATTTCATGTCATTTTCGACCGCATTTGAGTTTTTTATACTTAATTGTCTGTGAACGAAATAGAAACAATTTAGTTTGTATTCGATTTTTTTGATTTAAAGTTACTTTTGTTTTGAAGAACTTTATCGTAACATTCAGATGTCAATTTTAGACAATATCGTCCATAAAACAGCTTCAATAGATGTACAGTTTAAAATACGGGATTAAATTACAAAGAATGTATCAAAATATCGGATCACATAAAGTATTCCATGTTCTACCGGTGAGAGTTAACGAACGCGTTGCAGCTGCTTTGGCGCCGTGTTCAAAACCCACCTGCTTTAATTATTGACATTTATTATTTCGCTAATTATTATATGTTATCCTGTTAACATATAATTAATTACAATTAGGTTTCTGTAAAATATCTCCTTTTTTATTTTATTCTTACAAAATATTTTCTATGAAAACTCATAATTTTACATATAATTTATTTTATCTCTAGAATGAATACTAGTTATACTTTGTAGTTTTGATCCGGTTTTTAGCCTTGATCACGAAGCTCTGATTAGAAAAGTTGGCACATATCATCAGAAAAAGTTCTCGTTATGATAGGGAAGCAATATAATACCTTCGAACCAGTTTTGTGATGCTATCTCGTAGAATGCTTGCTCCGTCCGGCTGTAGATGCTGACAGCTACTGAATCAATTGACAATAACGGAATTTTGATGTACGAGCTTCTTGGTAAATCGAAAGACTTGTACTGTTACATAAAATTAAAATCAAATCATACAAAGACTACGCCACTTAAATGTATTAAAATGTTTAAGACAATTAGACAATATAATTTGTTTATTCACTCTATTCGTATTTCGAAAATGAATTAAACTATTTTTAAGGAACAAAGAAAACAATTTAATGGAACTAAAAAGCACTTAAAAAGGTAAAAATAAACTATGTGGGTAATTTTAAACTTTACTTCCAACTCGTACAAGAGCTACGGGCTTCATTATAAGATAAAGAGGCTATTATACTATTATATAGAACCGCCGTGAATGTGAACCTTTATTAGGAAGCGACCGTTAAATAAATCTAAATTAAGAAATCGTACGCAACGCTGAAATAGATTTCACTGGAACCAAAATAATTTATTGAATAAACTAATGCACTTGAATTTATATAAATAACCTATAGAGTATACTAAGGTATATATATCATATCAATCATTGGATATCTACTGCTGAACGTAGGCCTCCCTGATCAACCTTTAGAGTGACTGGTTCGAAGGAGCTTCCATCCAATCCAGTTTCTGGAGACTCTTCGAATCGTCTGTCCATCTCGCGAACTGCTGTCCGACGCTGTGCTTGCCGATACGTGGTTTCTACTCGAGAACCTTTCTCCTCCATCGGCCGTCAGTTTTACGAGCTGCGGCCTACCTACTGCTCCTTCAGCTTGCAAATCCATTGGGCTATGTCAGCAACGTTTGTCTATATAATAATAATATTGATATTATATACATATAATTATAATATACACTTAGTATAGATACTTTTTAAAATCATACCTCTTCTAATACAATCTAATTATGTAACATTTGAAGTAAGTTACGATCTTTTGCTTTTTATTTTTAACTAGCTAATACAACGTATTTTATGGAAAAACTTCAACTTCAAAAATATCGGAAGCAAAAATATATTTTACTTTTCCACAAAAAGAAAACACATACCTAACTGAAAACGTCTTAAATATATTAGAAAACGTATTAAATCGTTATTTCTTAATACTTTAATAACTGTATATTAAACCTTACAATTTTTAAGGGCCAAGTGTCTAAGAAGTAAAACTTAGAAGAAAAATATCCAGTAGTTTAAATATATCCAGTAGTTTTTCCGTGCTGCGCGCACAATAGCAGGCCTTTGTTCTTTTATTTATAAAGATGAGTATTATTTCACTTATTGTTATTAGAATAATTTGAGTTTTCATTATATCGTGACCGAGAGATTACTGGTGCAATTGAATTTAAAAAACAAACGAAGAAAATACGTTTAAATTATAGAGTCATTTAAAAACCCTTCGGTAAACAGTAATTTAATGTTGAGTAAAATAAACGAAGATCGGCCTGTCGGCGCGTTGTCGAGCAATATACCGATAATTGTCGATCTTTGCCGAAGGAACGCGAAGAATACGCGATGATTGCACAAGATTGCACCCAATTTGTTACAAGTAAACACTGTAACGTACTGTAATATCGGCCGCTTCTTTTTAACCACTAAACATCCTGTGCGGCCTGTAATTTGACGTTTGTCGTGGTTGCAGGCAATTTTCGTAATGGTCACGACTTTAATATTCCTCAAACATATTACTTTATTTAGTGTAGAGTTTAAGTACTTATTACTGTTTAGAATTGCTTTTAATTATTTTAATAATATTTTATAATTGACGTTATAAAGCTAGAATAAACGCATTTGAAAACTCATTTGATGAAACGATTCAAGAAGTACAATGTGTGTGTGAGGTGTATATAAAGTTAGTAATGTGGAAGTTTGTTTGTGTGTTATTTCTTTGTTTGAACGTGCTTATCTCGGGATCTAAGGGACTGATTGTAAAACTTCATTTTGGTTTCGAGAACCCGTTTTTTAAATAACTGGCTATAAAATATCATGTTATGACTCATCAGAATGTAAACCAATCTGACAAGTATTGAAAGTCAACACGCGTGAAACCGCGTGTGGTTTTCAGTTCCTGCATAAAATACTCATTTCCATTGTTTCAAGTTTATTTTCCATTGGCTTTAAAACTGGATCGGAGATTAAAAAAACAAATAACATGCATTGTTATCGATTCATCAGGGAAGTAATGGGAAGGTCTGCCATTAAAAAAAATATTTAAAAATCAGTACCGCGCCTCCCGCAGCGCGCGGCCACACAGTGCTTAATATTAGTAGTCGGCGTTTCACTTGATTCTGGATACGTTTGGATCAATTCATTAGCTTTCACTGTTTTGTCTTTTGGATTTAATTTTGATTTTTCACAATTTTTCATCTTCAAACAACTTTTTATTAATCGTCAATCCCATCCATTTCATCCTAGTTTTCCCAGTCCGTTTATATTATCTCTAATTTATGATATGTTTCATAATATTTCGGTTGTGTCATCTATATTTTTAAATGTTATATTATCGCAAAAATATCAAAACAGAATGGGGTATTAAATTGTGTTTTCAAACAAACAAAACCCTCAGCCAATTATATCATACATAATGATTATGTCACGACTTAATCGCTTTTTAATCATTGGTCGGAAATTAACTGTTTGGTTAAAACAAATTTATGATTATCATAATCATTATTACGATATGAATTGTTATGCTGACTTTTACTACTACTATATTAATGTTTTTAACCTAAACAAGAAACAACATATATTATACTATATTTTATTTTATGTTTAATTCGCATTGTACAGCTACAAACTTTTTTTCTTTTAAATCACGTTATTATTATAAAAAATATTATAGAGTAGTAGACACCTCGATTAATTTAACTGATACACAAATAGGCCATATTATAAACAAAGATATATTTTTTTTGTTAAATCTATTATATTGGTATACACAACCGGTGGTAGGGATGCGCTGTGCCGCGCTCCCGGTTGCATGGGTACCACCATCTTGCTTATTTCTTCCGTGAAACAGCTTTGCTGTGTTTCGGAAAGAAGGGCAAGACAGGCAGTGTAATTACTGGCACCGAGACTTAACATCATATGTCTCAGGATAGGCAACACATAAATGAGTTGGCTGGGCTAGTTCCAGGTAAACTAGTTTATGTTCATGGGCGACGTCGACCACTTACCATCAGGTGGCACGTCTGCCAGTTTGCCTATTCAACTAACACATATAAAAAAAAAAAAAATACAATTATAGATTACATCTATTAATTACTAAAAAATAAGTGAGTTAAAAGGATTCAGTTTTTTTATACTGTCTCCAGTATTTTGTATACTATTCGTACTAATAGGACGTTTCTTTAATGAAAATATTATCGTTATAAATATTTTCATTATTTTCCATGCAATCTATTTTATGTTTTGTCTGAATTTAGATCATTTATATATTATATCCCAAATGCTTATAACTTGATACTTGGAAATGTTCTTCAAATATTGTATGTGAACAAGATGCGTCTCAGAGTCGGTGATGTTTATAATAACGCCGCTCACCAAGATCGCTTACTAGTTTTTCGAACATTTTGAACATTTTGTCTTATGTGTATTTAGGTACTAATAATAGACGAGGTATATAAATATTTAAAAACACTGTCTCTTTGTATTTTTTTTTGCTATTACAATTGAGTTACAATTATAAATCAAAAGTCGATGTTATCATTATAATTGATTTTTATCAAGTTTGATATAATACAAAGTTTCTTGTCATTTTAATTTTGCAATGTAACTTCCTAAACTTACTCTAAAAATTTAAAACAAAAAGATTCGCATAATAAGATATACTGATTGATATTAATTAGAAATGTCAGAATCGTATCACCGGTGTGCTATTTGGTCACAGGTGACAATGATGATTACTTAAAATCAAACCAAACCGCTTGTTCGTTCGCTTCGACATGTTAGCTCTTAAATTCACGTTAAATTCGGCATAGCTTTTATGTTGAAATAAATGTATCAAGCGGTAATGTAATCCTTTGATCAAATATTGAAATATCATATAATATGCTCGTAATTATTAAATCAAACTAGTTTTTTTTTTTCTTTTAATTATATCTAATCGCCTAACAACCTGAACATTATAGAAATCAATTTATAATCTGTTCTATATACATAATTAATAAAATGGTAACATATTGATGTTAATTTATGTAGTTATTTGTGTCTAAAGAAGTCAATGTTAATATTTTTTGAAATTTGCATTCGTAAAAAAGTAAAAACTAAAATCTTAATAATAATAAAATATCATTGTTTTTTCACTTTGATATTTTTCAGAATGACATTTATAATTACTCCTGTGGGGTATACTTAAACAGCAAAGCGATAACACGTGTTACTTGGACGACGTCACTCGCATCACTGTCACACAACACAAATCAATTATCAAAGTTGCATATTTTAAAGTACCCGCACACATACCAGCGCCAAGATGTGTCGAACGAGTTTTACCACCATCTAAGTACCTACATTCCAAAAGAAAATATAAAAAGAAGAGAATCGAATATTTTAAGATAAATTACACTATGAAACACTATCACTGGTGGTCATGTCAGTGACCTCACGGAATTAATCACATTCATAGAACCGTTATAATCACTCTTATTTCATCGTTTTAAGGTGCATTTTTGCATACGTAAATTTCAAGTAGCTGCATGACTACTATTGTAAATTATAATGTACTTTATAAATAACGTAGAACCGTATAATATGTTGTAATTCAAATAATTAATGTATTAATTTATTTAACACTATCTGGTGAAACTAAAATATGATGCCTTAAGTATAAGGTAACTATAGACTAATGTCATATTACCTTGTAGTAGTAAATAGTAAATTTATTTTTATTAGGTTTAGTTTATATTAAATAATTTTTAAACATACCCTATGCTCTATTTAGAATGATTGCACTGTAGTTCCTGACTTCCTGTAGGTACATACGGATATTTGAAATAAAATATCTCAAACTACGATAATTTGATAATGTCTTCCAATGTAAGTTACTACTGTGGTGTAAATCTGCTATTGCAATTCGATCGCAATTAAAGTTCTATTGTTATTCGATTGTATCATTTATTGTTATTGCTTCACTCTTGTTAGGTATAGCGTGAAGTTTTGTACCATATCCTTCATCCTAAACAGGCTTTTTTTAAATGTAAAATGACATTTCCAAATCTGACTAACACTGAAAGTGAGATTAGCACGTTCAAACAAACTCGTCAACATTATTATTTTAGTAATATATGTATACATATAAACAAGATATATAAGAAATATTTGCACACCTACAAACATTCTCGTACGTCCTAAGGTTGACTAATTCCTTTTAACATTAAGCCGGCCTATTGTGCAATAAAGTACCTACGAAATAAATAAGTAAATAAATCATACTAAACAGTGACAAAACATTAACTTCATATATTACGTACCTACTTACAAATGATATCCGTAAGAGTAAACAGTCGTGTCGTTTGATTAGAATTACAAAAAGCGAACCGACTTTATCCATTAATGCCTTACTATTTACGACGCATATTGATTGCGCTTTCGCATCGAGTACGATGTTAAGAAGCTCCCAACTGTACGCAATATTGATAGGGTTTCCAAAACTTAAACTTCGACATCAAATATATCATACATATAGGTAATTCAATATTTGTGAAAAAATAATAATAATTTTATAATTTGTTTTCGGCTACACAATATTATTAAATTGCTAACGAAATTACTGTGTTATACCAAAATTATATTTTTAACGGTATTGTGATTTTGAACTTGATTTCTGACTTTTCTGTTTTTTTTTTTTTTACACATTGAAAATAAATACATACTTCACATTAAGTTGAAGAAATTAGAAAATAATTTACGAATTTTTTACTAACCTACATTTTGATTGTATATTTCGGACGGTTATGAATGTCTTTCCATTTATATTTACACTGGCTTTTATACATATTTTCACTTGTAAAGAGGAAAATATTAAACGAATAAAATATTCGATTACTAACCCTACATACAAACCGTTTATCATTGCAAATTCCTTTGAATATACCGCAAAGTAAATGTTGACTCTTCCGAAGTCCGAATGTTTGTTTTTCGCGTGAATGCCACGAAAAGAAAGGGTCCAACTAATGTTTAATGGCATATCATATCCTTACTTATGCTTATGTACTGTTTGAAGAGACGTTGCCAATAACATGAATAGAAAATAGAAAATATCATACAAACTCAATATTTGTAATAATTTTATTTTTAAAATAATTCGCGTGTTTGGGACGTAAGTGGATTTGTTAACTTATTTAATTTTTTTGCGAAAAAACTATCGACTATTCCCAAAACAGAATCACATGCTATATATATATATATATATATATATATATATATATATATATTTATTTATTTATTTAATTACATTATCTACAGTTTATCTTTCTGATGAAAGCTTGCGAGTTCGTGAACGACAGGCCGCAGAAGCCACGCGGATTCCTCGCTCACATTCCGGTTGAAACTTCAGAACCAACTATCTATTGCATCTCGAAGATCAAGTGCATACCTTTCTACTTTAAATATACATGAGTGTTGAAACTATTTTTATTTATCCCATACTTAAACATACCAATCGCATACCCACCCATCTATTGTTAACCATACAGAAAAAATAGTTTAGACATTATAATTTATACAAGAAATTATTTATGGACTCGCGTCATAGAGATCCTAAGTATAGTTAATTCTAAAATAGTACGTATTACAATATTTTTTTTCTAACAATTGCATATATTTAATATAAAAGGCACGGGCAAATATAAGCCCGTGGATATTTTTGTTACTTATAAAAATAATAATTATTCTTATATAGCGTTTTATAAAATAATGCTCTCACTCAATAATTTTAAACCGCGTTTCAAAGACCTTGTTATTCGGAAGAACTTCGCCCAGCAAAGAGACACCGACAATCACAGAACAGAATAGATATTATTGCTTTGCCTCGAACAATAACTAGTGAAATAATCACAATAACCCTACATGTCAAGGCAAGACGCTTATTCTTAGAGCACTCGTAATGTTTTTTTCACGATCTAATTAAACTGATTGAAAGCCAAGCTCCGGATAAGAGTGGAATGCGGTCGATGTCGAAATATCGATTTAGCTTTTTGTGCTACGATACACCGCTTTATATCTATGCACGTACAAACGATGTGTGTCGATGAACTGAAGGGACTTTCCAAATACGTTAATTCACACATCAAAACATGCAATCGTTTACCACCTGCGCCTGTTTGTGCCTAAGAAAATGTTTACTTATACGACAGTCACGTCTCTCTCGACAAATATTTACACAATAAATTGAAACGGTGAATTGTATACAAACACATACGAAACCGCAGACAAAGCCGTGTTTATGGAAAGCCAGAAGCGGCACGCGCGTAATCAATGACCGCTGAACATTATATGACAGGAATGTTATGATTTAAAGACGCCATTGAGAGCTAAACGAAGCTCATTGTCGACATGACATTTAGCGGCGCCCACACAGCCGGTAAGGGTTATCTCGAATCGTTCGTTTTAAAAAATGAGCGGCTTTTGAAAGGTTGTGTCGAGATCAGGTAGTCGGCTGTCAATTTCCTATTGTGGCTTAACGAAGCGGTGAACGGACGATTGTTGCTTGCTAATTGTCGCACAGGTGGCGCTCAAATTGCTAGCTCACTTCCTTATGCTTGCGGTTTTAGAAGTTCGACGAACGCGTTTCATTATTCAAATATTATTCGTGTGGCGTGAAAGCGCCTCGATAACCTCGACGGCGACGGGACGTGGACGGAATGACTGATAATTGTACAAGTGGATCCTGTACTAGAATTTTTATGCACTCGACATTAGCCTCTAAACTTAACATTTCAAAGACTAGAAACGCTGAGCAGAATTCCAAGAAGCGGATAGGCGAGCTCATTTCCATCGCATTGATGCAAAAGCGACGCTTCAGCTAAACCAACGTTAATCAAACCGCAAGGATTACATCATAGCACATCCTACTTTCTGAATGTTATAATAAACGATCGTAGAATGTTTTGCTAGGAAGCGATGCGCATTAACTTCTCTGATGTAGACTCGAAGTATGTGTAATAACGGTCGCTCTTATTGCCGGGCGTTTCATCGATATGGAACATCGCTAACCGCTGTTTATTGTATCGCTTCCATCAGAAACGTGCCTTGTTCATATTTAATGAAAAGATAAATGCTCGAAAATCAGATATATTGCGAATAAATGATGATGCTGTATTATAGTAATAAAACCGGAAAATAATACGTATTTTCATTTCAAGTTAAGTAGCACACAATGACCGTCTTGAAATTTATTAGCATAAATAATCCTGTGTTTTGTCACTGTAGAAACTGTTTTGTAAAAGCACTTTACATAGTTAGATAATACAAATGCTATTCGACCTACATTGTTGTGTATCCATACATAAATAGACGAAATGAGTAAGTACTCTTAAAAAATATTTAAACATCTTTAACTATCTATGAACGATGATGTTGGTGTTCAAAATTGTAAATACAAATTTGAAAACTGTCCATTAAAAATTTTATTGTAAGATTTCCTTAATCTATAGAACTATAAGTGAAATAGTTTATTGACAATCATTCATTACTGTTTTTTATGATAGCGCCAGATATTTTCACAACAACGGCAGCAAAACTGTTAATTGACAATTATTATTTTTTGTGTATTTTACTTTTTACTTTATCATATACTAATTTTCCATTGAAAATTTTACATATTATATCATATAGATTTATTGAATCTATTATAAAATCTGGGACTGTTACAAATGCTAGAGAATTGCCAGCGCCGCGAGCCTTGCACCGGAATAATTACACTGCGACGACATATATTATCGCTGATAATTCACCGTGCAATTAGATGAATCGTGATTTAAACGATGCCGGTGATAAACTCGCTGGCCAATAGAAATCCAGGCAATAAAACAGTTCAACCATTTAGCTGGGCGTCAAAACGGCCGGTTCTATATCTAGCTGGAACGAATTTAAATCTTTAGTACAACTTTTGCTTCCATAAATTTAACTAAAGATCAGATTATTGGATTAGATTTGTAAGACGTCATTTCAAATTTCGAAATTATTTCCACAATAAAAAAAGAAATATTGAGACTATATTTTGAATTCTGTACAAAAATAAGTATTAGAAAATATGCAAAAATAAACAAATTTTTATGTCGACGGATTAGTTTCGCCATATCGTAAATTTAACACCGGTGAACGTCTCTCGATTCGACACGATGATACCTCTTATGTTATTCAAATATCGGAATGCCAACAAGGCCGGTGGACAGCCTTGCTTTTCCGCGTCATCCAATCAGCTCATAGCCAGTTATGGTGACTCCAATCAGAATAGCGAAACCGGCTCGCGCCACAAACGTTTATTAGCGTAATAAAGTACTAGATAAAACGCGCTCGGACAGCGTGTGAACGTCGAGAGAAAGCTGTTGTCGCAACATTAGTAACCTTATTACTAACGGATAATTCTGACGTCTTCGAACGTTTAAAGTTTGATTGCGTTCCTTATTATTCGAATCGATATTTTGGTCGTACATAATAACGAAGTTCAATTATTAAAAAATTAATTGCATCTGATATTCAATGATGTGTGTTCCGAAGCATGAATATTCACCTCCGAGACGCGGAAAACTTAACATGCCTCCGGCGATCCTATCTGTATCTAATAGTAAAGTATTTGCGCAAAGTAAAGCGGCAAAGCGCTATCGCGTTCTGGATCTTAATTGAATATACCATTCGAGATGAGCGAGTACTTTCGAGAAATTGTAACATAACTTGATCCTGAACTCACTGCGCCCTTATTTAATGAAATCGAAAAGACATTGCAAGTAAAGCGATGGTATTTATCTTGTTCTTATGATCTCGACCGACTCGGGCGCGGTGAGCCTTCATGCGAACATTTCAATCGTGATTTAAGAATACCGGCTCCTGATGCGATCGGGTTTTTTCGTGTATAATAAACACATCTTCGACTTTATTTGTAGTAGCTATTGACTTTACAAATCGCTGTTCTTAAATATCGTTTTTTATGCTACAGTTTCGTTTAAGAGGTCTATTATTTAGCACATTATTTGTATAACAATTATATAAATTAATAAACGAAATCTAAGCTAAATTTAATGGTCTAAAAATGACGTATTAAAAAAATGTAAAATAGCACTTCTCGCACGGTAAATATTTAACCAAATCCATTGAATAAAGTCCCGCAACCGTTTATATCCGTGATGCCGCGCATTCCCAGTAAATGCACCGTGAAGATGCGCTAGCGCCGCCTGCCTGTATTAAAAAAATAAAACAAGCATCACCGTAAACAGCTATGTGAGTAATAAACCTTTAGAACAAAATCAAAAGTTTACTGTGTTATGCTGCTTTATCCCATACTTATACACGGCCTTCCACTCATTTCTGTCTCTATCCTTTACTAGTCTCGCTTTATCTCTTTTCCCCTCGCCTCCGGAGGGCGATTTATCAATTCCAAATAACATGCCGGGACCTTTTCTTTTCTGTTTATTTATTTTTTATTTACCTTATCCTTTGGTGCTCCGTTTGTGTTCCTTTTTGATTCGAAATTGATTGTAAAGCCGTTCTAATGACGTCCATCTAACATTATGTACGATGGTTCGATAAAGCTAATTGAATCGCTAATGAGTGGATATTTATGGGTATTGCAAGCGATTATACGAAGTTTTAAGGATTTTCGTGACATTGAATTTTTAATGAAAATGTTATTTACATACTTAGCCCTTTTTATTACAAAAAAAGCTACTTAATAATTACAGTTTACATGGGAATCGAACACAAAATCGTTACGAACCTGGTAAATTGTTTTATAAACTATAAAAGTCAGGTGACTATAATAACCGGACAATTTTTAATTGTGGCTAAAATTGTGTGTGTGTGTGTGTGTGTGCGTGTGTGTATTTTTATAATCCTTATTAAAATAACTTAATTTTATTTAAACAGTAGGTATATAATTATCTAAGTATCAACTCGTACTGGTTCTAAAGACTTAATTTTTAAAGTCATTACAATTTTAATTTTAAAAGACGAAGAAGAAGTAAGACTAATTTAGCCTGCCAAATCGTTGACATTTCATTGTTTTTGTCTTTGGAGTCTCCGCTGTTTTCATGTGAATATCAAAATAAACTAGCTACTAATTACCTCAGACATTTCTTAAAAATCTTTGATTTTCTAAATTTTTTTTTTTTTTTTTTTTGTAAAACATCTTCGAAATCTGACTTACAAATCATCCTAAATTTGGGCCCGATGAAGTCGATTTCGTGAACGTAAGGAATTCCGATGGAACTAGACATCAGGGGGGGTCTGATTGCGTTTTCTTAAGTTCGACCCGAGAGCAAATAAAGCCGCGTCCCTCTGAAATTAATTTCGTTTTGTTTCATCGTCTGGAGTCGAAGCATTTACATTGAATGCGGTCGGAGGCTGCGCGCTCGTAGGATATTTATGTAAGGGCTCTCGGTGCATGACGTGCGCATTATTCATACACAAATACTGGATGCGAACCATCTGTGTATTATTTTTACCGGTTTATCGACTTTTTGACATTTATCAAAAATATTTTCGGATAAAATTACGATTTCGTTAAAACTTTTCTATATTAAGTATAGTAAAATATGATACGTAATTTTATATATTGTGCATAAACTCGTATAATGTTACTTATATGTACATATTAAAAAAATTATAATTGCCATAAACACATCTGAAATATTTATAGTTAGAGCATACTACCAATGCGTTAATATATTTTCGTTATTTCAATTACTAAGTAACATTTTATGGGCGGGATAAAACAAATCGATGTTACCGACAATAAAAGTTAACCGATGATTCATAGACGATACATGCACTTAGTACGAGAGGTGTATTGAAAACTATGAAAGTTTACGAGTCACAGGCGCCTGAGCGTCGACCGGTGATTGGATTCACTACTTGCATTCGCTGCATTTCCCTTTGAATTCGTAATAACAGTTTCCTGCTCAATGGTCTATAAATAAATTTTATTTGCGGCGAGATTTAATTTTACAGTACCATAAATTTTCAACGTTCAGCGGTTTTGTTTACGTCTTTAAATTCATTCTTCATATTTTATTGACTCGCGCTAACTAGACGACAATTACCATTTGTAACATTACAGATACTTATATTCATAGATGTATTATTAATATATTTTTGTCGTTTTCAGATCCAAAATTTGATGGCGAAACGGAAGCTGTCAGATGTTACTGCAACACGGCCCAATGTGTCAGTACGGGGTATATGTGTCGATCGAGAAAAGGAGGCGGATGCTATAGCGAAGTTCCACCTAGAAGACACCACGCGCGACATGGCTGCCTTCACCACTTAGCTGAAAAGTAAGTAAATCTAAAAGTTTATTACAAGCTTTAAGTATATCAATAATTATCTACAATTTATTACACATACATATAAGTAAAAAAGTAATTTGAAATTTCGGTGTAATTAATTGCATTAGTGCTTACAAAACGAAACTAAAAAATCTCGCATTATGCTCAATAAATAATTCATTTAATTCAATGAACATAAACGTAAAAATTGTTTTTGCTGTACTTTGCCGGAATCCAAACCCATTTTATGTTTGAAATCGAAACTAATATCGTAATCGAATAGAAATTAGCTCCACACGACAGGAATTTTTGATCGTTTATTCCGTGAGATCATATCGCAGCTAATTACATATCCGAACTAATTAACATGAGATCGAAATCTACCCTTTCGATACGGACCATATCGAATGACACTAATTGTAAAACAAAACTTAAACATCTGTTTAATGCAAGTCATAAAAACAAACATTTTTCGATGTTTTGATTTTATTTATTTAAATATTCTTCGCGTTTTATGTAATGTATTAACATCATATTTTGTCAACAGCGTCATATATTCTGTAATTATGGGTGCCTTTGATACCGTACATTTTTCTTGTATTGCTTGTTAACTTTCGTCTAAGAATTAATTAACTATTCTTTTGTTAGTCACGGTACTAAGATGCATTGTCATCCATCAATTCTGCTTATCATGTTTGAAACCCGCAGCTCGTCCGACTAACTCATATGTTGCGTCCGAAGTGTCTTCAATCAATTTGTCTTCGGTCATTTTGAAATTACTTTATAGCTCTTTCATCATCGCTGACAGCTTAAACAATTATAAATCTATAGAAAACGTTGCCTCATTGGATATATTCGATTTTTCATTGAGTTATGCGGTGATCATTTGTCGCATTTATCTCGAAAAGTTATGTTTCTTGGGATAAAGTTACCGATTTTTTAATATTAATTACGGTTTGATTGGTCATGTATCTCTATATTTAATGTGCCCGTTCGGTTTATTATCTTATTCGGATCGACCGAAACTCTTTCGAGAGAACTGGTTCCATCTACGGGCGCATGCCTGCTTTTATTTGCTTTAAATTATTTTTGCTCGTTTTTTGGCAATCTCCCGTCGTTTATTATCTTTGTTAACGATCGTGCGGTCTGCTTCGTTAATATTTCCAATCTTTTTGAAATTATATTTAATCGATTATTCATTTAGTACGGATCGTTATTGTCTTTATAAATTGCGATTGAACGATGTCCGATCTTTGTCCTCATTCGTCGAGATAAGTATGACGGTAGAAGCTTGGGGTGGAGTCGGAGGTCGGGATCCTAGATATCAGAGCGGCTGCCCGTTCGCCGACCCGAACAATGAGCCATATATAAACTCGACATGGTAGTTCACACTTTTCCTTATTACAATGTCGTAAAGTTCTAAACTGAATACAATTACGCGAAACTTCGAGCGTTTGATTGTCACTCAATTGTTGATAATGTCAGACGCATCTTTCCACAATAGATAGCATGCATTTCAACCCTTTGACGGTTCTATTATTGTTAAACAATAATAAAGCGTTGGCTTCTTATCTTTTGTTTTCTGTTCTAACTTTTGTTTATGCTAAAATAAACAAAAAATCATCTTATGGGAAATACCCCACTCTTTGTATGTGAAAACAGGGCCGTGCCAATGATTTTGGTATTAACAAAAAATTACCAAACATATACATATATAAAGTAGTAGTATAACATTCAGCGTAATTTTAGCAGTTATTATATAATATACTCCTTGTATCTCCACTGCCTCATTTAATGTATAATAAATAAAATAAAATAATAAATATTTGTACAGCTGAAAAAAATGCTTTCAATATGGACGCCCTTTAACCAATAAAATTAAATATTTAATTAAACTTTTACTCTTGTTGTTCTGTTATAAGCGTAGGACACTGTCAAAAAAAAAGAAAAACTAAAAAATAATAACTTTTTCAAAAGTAGGTATTGTCTTTGTTTCAATAATAAATATATTAATGTCATAATATGCAATCACGTACACGTTTCAAGACACGTCGTGTATAAGCTAATTTAATTACGTTATGTTTTCATGGCAATAAGCATATTTAACCTTCTTGCATTTAATTAATAACTGGTTAGTTCATGTCGCAACAAGTTTTAATTATTTCGTTTACTCGTTAAAATCTATATTATTTTTTTATCTTATCGTTAATGTTTTGTTTTGCGGTTCGAACTGATGATATTTTACGCTTTTAATTAATCTTATCATTTATACGTTGAAGCCAAAAATTTTTGTTTGCTTTTGAACATAAAATTTTTTACTGGAGAATACATCTTTACGGTTTAAACTTTTAGTATTTTTATGGGTAATAAATTGGTCTTGGTATTTTTATTCAGGTTCTTTATTGTAGGCAATTTTTAATCCTTTTTTATTGTCGATTAATCGCCGTATACTAGTATTGTTTTTAAGTGACATGTTCTGTATCTGCGAAGATCTTTTCTCTCGTATAGAAGGTTTTTTTCTCAATTAGGTATTGTAATTTTTTTTTATAGTTAGTTTCACTAATTATCCCTCAAGACTCATTGCATACTTAAAATATGTTTGTGGTGTTTGAGGAGGGATTAGATTATATATATTTTTCGGAACTACATAAGTGTATCTGTACCTACTGTTCCCAAGGGTAAAGCTTACCTTGAGAATATATAAGATATATACAATTCATAATATTTTTTTATAACATATTATTGAATAAAATAGTATTACTTTTTGATATTTAAAAAAATGCTATACCATTCTATATTTATTTTTACAATTTTGACAATCAAGAGGTTACAGTATTGACGTTACTCGATTTCAGTAACGCTTTCAATACTGTAGACTTTGATATACTATGTGATATTTTACGTTCTCTTAACATATCTCCTGACGTTACTGATTGGTTTCAAAGTTACTTGCGGGGTCGCCGGCAGAGAATCAAATTGAATGATTCATATTCTAATTGGTCAATGGTTAGTGCTGGTGTCCCGCAAGGTGGCGTGCTGTCTCCTCTTTTATTTTCAATATTTATTAATTCCATCTGTAATGTGATAACTTCTTTCTACCACCTCTATGCAGACGATCTACAAATATACTCTCACTCCACTGTGAGTAACTTACCTCAGTGTGTATCGTGTTTAAATCGTGACTTATTAGCTATCAGTACATGGAGTAAAACTTACGGCTTAGTAATTAATCCAACTAAGACTAAGGCTATAATTATAGGTAGTTCCAAATTACTTAGCCGTATAAATAAATCCCGGTTACCTCCTGTAACTTTTGATGGATTTGAAATCCCATATAGTGAAAATGTGAAAAATCTAGGAGTTACTTTAGATCAACATCTTTCGTGGGGCCCGCAGATATGTGAGGTCAGTCGCAAGGTTTTTGCTTCGGCTGGTTCACTCCGCAGGCTGCGTAATTTACTTCCTATTCCCACTAAAATTGCTCTTGCACATAGTCTCCTGTTACCAATTCTTGATTATGCTGATACTTGTTATCTTGACATTACTGAGGAGCAACTTAATAAACTTGAGCGCATCCAAAATTTATGTATACGATTCATATTTGGACTACGCAAATATGATCATATTTCCGAATTTCGCAAAAAACTCAAGTGGCTCCCAATTCGCCTTCGCAGGAATACTCACATTCTAAATCTTCTTTACTCTATTCTGTTTAATCCTACTACACCACCCTATCTAAAAGAACGATTTCAATTCCTTAGCGATTCCCATGAGCGCTGTCTTCGGTCCGATGATAATTTGCTCCTTAAAATCCCTTCTCACTCCTCTTCCTTTTACTCTAAATCTTTCACAGTTGAAGCTTCTCGCCTTTGGAATTCCTTACCTCTGCCTATTAGACGTTTACAAACTCTCTCTCTTTTTAAAAAGACAGTCAGGAAGCATTTTCTTGAAATTCAACACTAAACAAAACAACAGGTATGTATGTGGTTATTTAAATATGTGAATGTATATATGTGTATGTATGTATGTATGTATGTATGTATGTATGTATGTATATGTATGTACGTATGTGTTTATGTATGTATCTATGTCTGTATGTATGTATGTATGTATATATGTATTCATTTATGTATGTGTAAGATATGCGTATATGCTCTTAACATATATTTTACTATATATGTTAATAATAAATTTGTACACCTATGCCGATACAAGACCATTTCCTCTACCCCTCGGTTGCCTGGAAGAGATCGCTTTTCAGCGATAAGGCCGCCCTTTGTATAATACCTTGTTATGTTATTTATTTTTATTTTTTTTTTTGTTTTTCTATGTAAATTTCTGTCTTGGTGTACAATAAAGTGTATTATTATTATTTTTCTTTTATTCAATATCTTTCCCTATAATTACATTTTTAAATATATTTATAAAAAATACAAATAAAAATATTTAAAAATATAAAAAAGGTATTCCTCCGGTGACAGGTTGAGTCCCAGGCCATCGGTGGTTAAGGCTCCAGGCTGAGGAACCTCCTCACAATGCGGGCCGTTTCAAGCAACACTGCCTTTTGAATCCGACCCTTGATCCAACAGTCGAGCGAGAGTTTCTTAAGATGTTGGTCGAAACTCTTCGCTAATAGGCCATTGACCGACACAACAATAGGAACAATTATTGTTGAGTCCACATTCCACATGGCGGTAATCTCGTGGGCAAGGTCTAAATATTTACTTAATTTTTCTTTTTCCGCCTTTACGAGATTATCGTCATGCGGGATTGTAATATCAACAATAATAGCTCGGCGCGTTGATCGGTCTACTAGCACTATATCAGGTTTATTGGCTGCAATAAATCTGTCAGTGATAATAGACCGATCCCAGTAGAGCAACGCATGACTATTTTCAAGAAATGGCGTTGGATTGTATCTATAGTACGGTAACTCATTTTCAACGAGGCCATATCGAAGAGCAAGTTGTTGGTGGATAATCCTGGCTACTTGGTTATGTCTGTGCAAATACTCACCGTTAGCAAGACGACCACAACCGGAAACAATATGTCTGATGGATTCGCCAGGCCTACGACATGCTCGGCATATGTCTGGAGTTCCATCTTTCATGATATGTTTCCGGTAATTTTTCGTCTTGATAACTTCATCCATAATTGCACAGACAAAACCTTCAGTCTCCCCAAACAGATTCCCGTGTTGTAGCCAGGATACAGAACTGGATTGGTCTACATCTATATCTGTCAAAGCTTTGTAGAACCGACCATGTAGTTCTTTGTTCCTCCATATGGCCACGCGGTCAATGGTACTCATTACTATAGGTTTACGCCATTTCTCTTTGCCTAAGGACAGCGGAGTAAAGCCCTTATCAACGGCAACAACATCCTTGTGCATATCGTTTGTGATGTTTAAAAAATATTCTCGGAGATTATACACCATACGATTGTGGAGGTCTTTTGCGTTTAAAAAGCCTCGACCGCCACATTTTCGTGGGATGTATAATCTCATCAAAGATGAACGAGGGTGATGCATTCGGTATATTGTTAACATTTTACGGACTTTGCGATCAAGGGAATCTAACTCCGTTTCAGTCCATCTCAGAATGCCAAAGGTATAGACGATTAAGGGCATAACCCAACAGTTAAAGGCACGTACCTTGTTACCGCCCGATAAAAAGCTGTTAAGCACTTTCTTCAGCCGGCCAAAGAATCGTTCCCTAATCTGTTGTTTCATGGCTCCGTCATCAATGCCCAATGCCTCTGACATTCCGAGATATTTGTAGGTTTCACCTTCGTTGAGAGATCTAAGAGACAAAGAGTTGGTAAGTTGTAAGTTTTCTGATGAAATAATTTTACCTCTTTCTACATGGATGAAAGCGCATTTATCCACACCAAATTCCATTTTTATACAAGTGCTAAAAGTTTCTGTTATTTTTAGCAATTTGTATAACTCTGGTCGTTTGGATGCGAACAGCTTCAGATCATCCATGTAAAAAAGGTGAGATATTGCTTTGCCTTCTTTACGAAGGTGAAAGCCTAACCCTGAATCCTCTAATAAAGTACTTAAAGGATTCATGGCCAGACAAAACCACAATGGACTCAAACTATCGCCTTGAAAAATACCCCGCTTGATCCTTATCGGTTCGGTCGATCCAGGAACATTGATGCCGCCAGGATACTGAAGATACGTGGTCCAGTGCTCCATACACGAGCCTAGAAAAGAACACAAAGCTGTATCAATCTTATACAACTTCATGATCTCCATAAGCCATGAATGTGGCACTGAATCATATGCCTTCTTGTAGTCAATCCAAGCGGCAGCCAAATTTTTCCGGTTTCGACGTACCTGTTGGCAAATAGTCATGTCTATGAGGAGAAGTTCTTTAGTACCACGACTACCTGGCTTACATCCGTTCTGAGCTGTAGCCAAAATATTATTTATTATTATTATTATTATTATTTTTAATTTTATATGCGCAAACAATCTTTTAAAATTATATATTTAAGCTAAGCATCTAATATGCATTCCATTATATTATAGGTAATGTCTCTAAATATTTCTTAAAAATCATCGCATGCTTCAAATATTTTTGTGGTGCTAAGGAGGTATTAGATTATATATGTTTTATATATACTGTACATCTAAAACCGTTTCCAAAGTGTTAAACTTTCCTTGAGAAATCTAAAAGGTACACACAATTCATAATTTATTATAATAGAGTCCTACACATAAGTATGTCAATTATCTAAATTTATTTTAATGTTTTATTTTTTATTTTATTTTATTGATTTTTAAACAAACTTTTTTTCATTATAATAGTTTTTATAATCAACAATATTTTGTTTTAATTATAAGATATGTATTTTACGGTAATAGCGCACTGTTATTTTTTATATTACATGCGTAATAATAGAGAAGCCATGAGGTACTTAACGTTCCCTTATAGTGATTATTTCATTAACTATCCCTTAAATATCATCGCATTCTTCAAATGTATTTGTGGTGTTTGAGAAGGGATTATATTATATATATATTTTTAAATAATGTGTATTTGAAAACGCTCCCAAAGTGTAGAGATTTCCTTTGAGATTCGTGGTGATACATACAATTATCCTCAACACAGATTTCTCATCTTATCTGTATATCCTGGGGACCATTGAGTGTTAAGTTCTTATTTATTTATATATCTTTATTATATGTATTAACTAAATATATTTTAAATATAAACTATATTGTTGTCTTGTAAACTAACTTTTTTATTATAATAGTTTAAGTAATCAACGAAATGTTATTAATATATATATACATATATCTGTGTATATATATATAGGTAATGTGTATCTAAAAATGTTTCCAAAGTGTAGAGATTGACTTTGATTTTCGGCTTGATATATATCTTGAAATCTTGATTCATACTATTAAGGTATCACATACTAAATACATCTATTAAGTAAATATTGGTTCTATTTGAAAAGTTGTAAACAATGTTGTTTTTAAAAAACTTTATATTGTTCTTTTTTTTGTTTTTTTACAAATGAGTTTCTTTTTTATAATTCAACTATATTTGGTATATAAAATAATAAATATTTAAAAAAATTACATTTGTTTACGGTAAAAACACATTGTCCTATTTTTTTTTTAAATATAAAATATGATAAGTTTAACATATTTACTACCTATGTATAACAATACATTTAATATTAATTAAAACAATTTTGCCGCCAGTATTAAAAATATAAAATATTCTGTGTTATTTACGTTCAAAAATAAATTATAAAAATCAAGTGAGGTTACTTTAATTCGATAAAAAATAATTAAATATGATACTTCAATATACAAACATTTTTATGTTTAGCGAAAGTCTTAAATCGAAACCTATGTTTTATTAGCATTCCACAAACGAACGACAGCATTTAATATTAAAACGTTGAAGTATTAAAATGTTTGATAAAATTTTTGGAATGACCGCCGTTTTACCGCTCGGTTCCCACGAGAAAGGTTATAACTATTCAAATTAGTTGGACTGTGCCAGCTGCCACAGTGTTGCAAGGTTAACTGTCGGAATTAATGAGGATTTTATTAAGTATCGGTAGAGATTGATTGGAAAACATTATGGTATAAAACACCAACGCACAATTTAATTACTGTTAGCTATTTAAAAAAAAGTAAAAAAAAAAGAAATTTATTTTTTATGGTCGTGTTTTTGTAATATTTTTCTTTTTATTTTTTTCATTTATTGAGGTTTAGAAAATGACTGGTTTTTTTTCTGTGTCGTTCAATTCAATTCAGCTCAAAATTTCGTAATCATTTATATTCTGTTCTCATCCACTATACGTCGGTTCTTTTGTGAATATTTTATACACAATTTGCGTTTCCACCATAAATCTTTTTAAATTTATTTTATCTTGTCAAAATTTTGTTATTCAGATTCATTATTAACCTTGTTTACTTAGTATATAGTATAAGTTAAGATTTATAAGGTTTTCTGACAATTAATTTTATTAATTTATTTGTTTTATTATATTTGTATGTTGCATTTTATTAAAAACACATTTATTGATTTATTTATTTACTATTTATTATACACAGACAAAAAAAAACGTTTAAGTATAATATAAAAGACCTATGTACAACATGCGGTCTTATCGTTAAGCAGCGATCTCTACCAGACAACCAACGTGAGTTAATGTGAAAAAGTGGAGAGGGAAACACATGTGTTAATACAATTTCCATCTCTTCTTACAATTAAACTCATCTACTGGTTTAATGCTATTATGCTTTTTAATTCAGTTCCTTTTGACCACAGACGGTGTTTATAGTTGGAAAAGAAATTTTAAGCTATTTTTTATTTTCAATTCTATTATACCTAGGGACGAGTGACTTTTGTTATCAGAAACTAACACATAATTTATCAAAATCGGTTTATCCATGTAAAAGATAAGAACACATTAGAATGTATCAATAAATGTAGTTTGTTTGTGTTTATTTATAGACAATATAAAATAAAATAAAAAAAAACCTTTTTTTTTACTTTGGAAACAATTAACTAGTTAAATAACTTAACAGTGTTATGTACTATAAATTTCAGTTGCAACACTATCGAACGTAAATTTACTTCAATTCGTAACTGCCAATAAAAAGCCATTTGAAAGATAAACATTGCAATCAGTGCGTGGCTGGCATTTGAGGCGCCGCTTGCGCAAGCCGCTTTGATAGGATTTACTGACATCAGCGATTATTCAAAGGCGATTATGTGTAAACATTAATTTATTTAACCTTCATGTTGATATGACATTATATAGTGTATAGTTTATTATTGAACTTTTTTCTGCTCAGACGTTTCATACGCTATTTAACTGGACTTCCACTTGATTCCTAGAGATATCTCTGTCACATTTTCAGCCACATTGAGTTTTGTCAGTCTGGGTGTATATTGTGGGTTTCCCCACCGTGCCTCGACGTGCACGTAAAACCGTCGGTCCCGGTTGTTATCATGGACACCTGGTAATGATCGTTACTCAAGGTAGAGATATTATCCTCCAACCCGTAGTGATAAAGCTTGGTAGATAAAGCTCCAACGCTTTTCTGTATGGAGAAGAGGCCTTCGTTCAGCAGTGGGTTGTTTAAAGACTGATACAGTACAGTACAAAGTTTTGTTAATTTTCAGATTGGTTGATACATCTTACTGCTTATTAATTTTTTCATATAAGTCGTATCTCAATTATTAATACTCATTTTGCAATAGTTTTACAATAAAGTATTCGTTTGTAACAGCTTACAACTTGTACTAACTTGTTTTATAAAGCTACTCCTTGCATTTTTCAGGGCACAAGAGGCGCTGTCCCACTGTCAGAACGCGCCGTCACAAGGTGGACCACCCCCTAGGGAGCACTCCCTCCTCCTTTGCTGCTTCAAAGATCTCTGCAACCACGAAGACAGTCCGCTCGCACGAGCGAGACTCAACCTTACAAATGATTTAGGTAAATATAATTTTTATGTTATTCAAACAGGCTTCAAAAGATTCGGTATGTAGAGAAAAGCGGCACAGATATCAACAAACAGTTTAATAATTGTCAATAAATTATTTAGTAATTCGAAGACCGTTCTGGTGTAGTGGTGCGAGTAGTCGCCTCTACGCCGCGCGCCAGTGGTCGCGGGTTCGATTCCCGCTCGGGTCAGTTAGGTATTTGCATTTGTACAAATATTTATTTCCGGTCTGAGTGTATATCCTTGTGGGTTTCCCCACCGTGTCTCGGAGATCACGTAAAGTCGTCGGTCCCGGTTGTTATCATAGTTACCTGATAACGATTGTTACTCATGGTAGGGCAATTATCCACCTACCTGCAGTTTAGCAGCGTGGTGGATTAAGCTCCAACCCTTTTATATGGAGAAGAGGTCTTCGCTCAGCAGTGGGTTGTTTACAGGCTGATACAGTATTTAGTAATTATACATTATGTCATACGTCCTACATGTAAAACTACAAAATACATATAAAAAGATATTAATACTTTTTATATTGTACTAGTTGTGCTTCGCATTTCCTGAACAAGTCACAAACACATGAAAAATTTGGGATAGAAAGTGTCCATATGTTAGTCCGTGTCTTCAACTATTTATATACCAAACGGTACTCTAACGGTTCAGCAGTTAAGAATATAGCGAATGAAATCATCTTATGAAAGTAATAAACATCCATCCAGCGATTTATTCTCATAAAATTTCACTTTTACAATGCTTGTATAGTTCTTTAAGCAGTAAATAAAAGTTTATAAATTGAAATGTTTTAAGATTGACTACCTAATTTAAAAGTTGTATTCGTACATTTCATTGTTTATCGGTTCTCGAAGAATCAATACTTGTAATACAATAAGCAATAATGTTTTTTATTTTCCCTAAGTGAAGTTTGATATAAGGATTCCTTTATAGATATTAATTAACTATATATGTAATGAAACTGTTAGTAATATTTCTATAAATATTTGCTTCAGTGTATTATAAAGTTATAAACCATTCTTGACCTTTAAATACTTTATTTAATAACTAGCGGCCTGGCCTGGCTGTGCCCGGGGTATGTATATGTACCTAACCCTTTCTCATGAATCACTCTATCTATATTCGTGCCGTAGTTTTTGAGTTTATCGCGAACAGACAGACAGACAGACGCTGCGGAGGACTTTGTTTTATAATATGTAATAATGATATAATATAAAATATAAATGATATTAATATTCCGATATAAATATAAAATATGATTTTTACTCAGACACCCCCTTGATAAAGTAACCTTATCTTCTATTTACGTATAGTAATTATATTTAATGTAAGTTAAGAAGCTGTATCTCTGATATTTGTCTAAACTATATATAAACATCGGTTTTTATATAAATAATATATTAGGTAGTACACATATAAAATACATCACTAAATTTATTATACCTACTACAATCTCGTTAATGTCCAAATGCTGAACAAATATATTTTCTCCTGTGAAGATTAGCATAATTAGCAATGCTGCTCCATTTTAGAATATCTTCTGAAACACTCCTTCGTCACGATATTTCCCTCATCGCTGTGCATGTAATGAATTTTAAAGACAAAACATTTAAAATCTCAGATCTTTTGGTGTGTGAATCGTCACGTGCATACACGTGGTTATTTCGCCTCTATAACCTACTTATAGTCAATAACCAAACGAGTATATGCAGCGTTGTACAGTGCAACCTCGATATACAAAAAAGTTTAAGGGAATTCGAAACTATTCGTTATACCAAGTAATTTCTTACAATGACATTTTTTGTTATATAGAGGTTAGGTTAGTTTAGGATTTGTTTTAACAGGACTAGAAAATTTATTTATTAACAGATACCTATGTAAAGTGTAGGATATTACATAGGTATATGTTTAGCTCAATACGTTATTTAAATATAAATATATTAATTATAATTATGAAGTTGATAAAATTCGTTATATAGACAAGTTATACTTTCTATTTATAATATGTAATACCTGAAGGTTGTTATACAGAGTTATGATATTTGACAAATGTATTAGTAATGTAAATATATTTTGTATTAAACCTTACGGGTGGTTACAGGTAATTTCGAAAAAACTGTTCGTATCAGTTATTGGATGATCAACCTCTAGAACGACCTCCTAGGATCTATATTGTTGGTTCTTTGGTCCGATGTTCCCCATGTTCTCTAGGGGGGCTTACCAATACTCGCCACGCTTGACAGGCGGATTGACCAGCACTGGATGTTGTAGCAGAATATGGTGACGCTGCTGCCCATCACCATCTTGTTTGGTGCACTGTTGTGCGAACCATTATGACCTTAGTCGCCTTTTACAACACATCAGTAAGAAAGAGGTCGAGATTATTCTTCTCTACCGGTCATCGCACAAAAAAAAATGTTAAATCAAGAAAATAAATATATAATTATCAATTATATCGAGGTTCCACCGTCAAGTAGGTATAGGTACTTTACGTATATAGAACATTGAAATACTTATCGAAAGAAATAGGTCGAGATAAATATATCAATCAATATTAATATTTCTGTGAAATAATAAAATGTTTCTGTATATTTTACGATATTGTCAACATAGCAGCCGTTTCCGCTAACAAAGATATTATTCTAAGCGTTCTTATCTTATGTAAATTGAAGTGACTCAGCCGCGATTGTGCTTCTTTAGAATAACATTATAGTGTTCTTGGTTTAGCGTTAAACATAAACTATTACGTTAACGGAATATACATAGGTTTATACTATAGACAAATGTGCCGCACCCTTGGTCGATTGCCAACTTTTTTTAAATACCTATTTACCCAAATATAATATCTGATATCGACCTTAAATATTTTAAATTAATTTTTATATACATTAAAATCTGAATTTCAAACTAACGCAATTATTTTTAAATTTCCTATATCTTCTTTTAACTATTTCTGCAAACAATTTAAAATCTTTTTTTTTTTTTTAATGCGAGCCTCAGATTATTAATCTGAGATGCGAGCCTTATTTCTTGACAATAGCAAACAGAACAAAGAAAATATTCTTTCAAAATAAAGACAAATTATTTTTATTCTATAGATAGACATGCACTCGAAAACATTCTACCTGCTAAGATTAGGTCTAGAGCGGAGTACACTTGTCGACCGCAATATTTGCGATACCGTCCTTGAATTCACAATTTCGCATGGAAAAACGGAGTAGATCTAATACAAGTTTGTACATATTAAAAAAAAAAAAACAATTAATGTTATATAACTATATAATTACTTATAATATTTAATACACATCAAATAAATATACTTATATAAATTAAAAAAAATAATTCTGTATATTTCCGGACCCCTCCACGCAGGATTTAAATGTTGACGACCGTTAAGTCTGAGGCGTTTTTATTTTTTATTTTTAAAGATGTTAATATTGTCATAAAGATATTCCGATTGTATACCTACTAGTGAAACAAAACCAATATAAAAAAACACTCGTCATTGGATTACGATATTTATGATTGAAATCACAGAATCGCGCCACAATATCGTAATTATTGTATAGGATGCATACGTGGAATTTAATGATTCGTTATCTATTTCATTCACTATACAAGTTAATATCTTAATATAAAATTTACTTACTACATAATTACACATTAATATGAAATATCACGGTAGTATAATATTTACTTTTCTTTACTATCTAAGGGCCAATTTCAGCGATTACTGATAAATTATATCTCGCACATAGGATTACTGATAGACTATCAGAGATTTTATCAGCAGGAGGAAAAACAAACCCTGTTTCAATTCAACTAATAAACTAAAACCTTTTGGTTTAAACACAAAACAGGCAAACCTATCTACTTTATAAATAATAAATTAAATTAATTAGTACGTAAGGTAAGAATTATTCAGTTTAAATCTTGCACAATATTTTAAGTTTTATAATAAATAATCATAATTTGTAATTCTGATTGTTTTTAATTGATTATAAATTATTAATTTATTGTATCTGTGATTGTAGCACCTAACATGAGTAAAATAGTATAAAAAACGGCAGTCTCCATTTTTTGTAACTCTATTTTTTATTAACTAATATGGAAGAGCTGATTATAGAAAATTTTGGCATAGATAACTTTTTTTGAGGAAAGAGTGTTTTAGTGAGGAAAAACACCACTCACATGGTGTCATACATGTTTGAAATAATTTATTAATATTTTGTAGTAGATTGCATTTAACGTTTTTTAAACCTAGAAGTTCGAAATACTATTGTTTATCGTTGATGACAAAGTGAATAACGTAAATTCATAATTGTTTTATTATTACTTCAAAAAAATATTAAAAATCTATTAAGAAGAATTAAAAATCTCCCGATTTTTGAGTTGGTTAAAAATAAAATTATTATTCCTTTATTTGCAGTGTCATAATTAAACATTATAAAAGCATTACAAATTCGATCCTGTACTGTCTAAATGATTTCCGACTACCGACCCACGACGCAAAATATCCTATCACTTAGCGAATTCTCCGAAACAGCGTAGGCATTTTATTATAATATTTCTACTTAACAGTATCAGCAACAAATATAAGCTCAATGTAATAAGTTTATATAGATGTAATCTTTAATTTTTTTGTAATAGCGGAGATTTAAACGCAATTTATGCTAAATTATTTGCCATAAATTTTATTAATTAAAGTCAAGTAAAAAGTTTCTGTGTTTATAATACGGTAATACCACATGTTATATTATAATTTCTCTATGTTCTTCTAGTATATTATAATATGGTACATAATTTTATGCATGGTTATTTGAATTAATTAACACGCAATTAAATATAATAGTTTTTTTTTTTTTCCTTTTACAATTTCATAGTTTTTTTTTTAATGTTTTGTATTATTGAAATTGCGATCAAGATTTATTATGAATAAATTTTTATTTGTAAGTTAGAAATTACAAATCAAAATTTATTGCGATATATTTGTTTGTTTTTAAATAGCCTGTTTATTAAGCTCGTTTTAGGCTTAAAAAAACAACGATGGGATCTAATTGTTACAATAAACGTCAAAGAAATCTCGAGGTTGCTCCAGTTCAGTCTAATGAACATCAGAGCTTAGAAACAAAATAAAGCTTGCTTTTAAAGCACATATAAAAGCACATAATCATATAATATTGTTTTCTTCTTGCAGAAGGCAGTGTTGCCAGCGAAAGGGGTGCGTCGTACAGTGGTGAAGTTTGGTTCAAAGCGGCCACTATAGCGGTGCCAGTTTGTGGAGCGCTCATATTGTTTCTGCTGGTCGCTGTCGCGGTACGACTGCTAAGGGCTGACGCTTTATTGCAAGCAGATAGAAAACTCAGGTATTTTTTTTCTATACTTTCTTTGAGAAATGTATGTTATATTTAATATGTAATTGTTTGACATATAGTAGGTTTTATTTAGGCACACAGTTTCTATTTTCTACATTTACAAATAATAGATACTCTGTAATTACAGGTTACTTAAAAAAAAAAATATATTATTTAAGTTATTTTATTTCAACCACCTTGTCACATTGTTGAAGTAAAACATTTTTATATGTATATTTAAAATGTAAGTTTGATTCATAATGTATAACATAAAATATTTAATAAGGTAAATAATTATTAATCTCCATATACTCACACACGTTGTAAATTATACTAAATTTTAATACGTAAAAAAGTAGTTATAATTACCTCCCAAATTTGCAAGTTTACACTTAATTAAAATTAAAATAAGATACTCGACATATTTTACTATCTGTTTTTTTTTTCTTTTTTAATCTTATGTAAAAACTGAAATGGAAATAAAGAATATGATTATGATAATAATAAGCAGTATTAAAAATTCTTAAAGTAGGTCGAATTAGGCAATTTAATTTTAAACTAATTATAATTACATTAATTTGAATTGAATAACATCATTCACTGATTTCATGATTGACATTTTATACTGGACTTCTTGCTGGCACTCCGTGAATGACTTTAGGGATATTAAATTTGGAAATTTGTCAATATACAGTGCAACCTCGATATAACGAAACTGAAGGGAATTAGAAAATATTCGTTATACCGTAATTTGTTATAATGAGGTTTGTTATATTATATAGAGGTTAAGGTAGACTACGATTCGTTTTAACAAGGTAAGAAAGTGGAGTTAGTGGGAATAATTAATAGGATACGTTATGTTAAAGATCTAAGTTCAAAAAATTCGTTAAATAGAGGTAAATACCTTCTACCTATATTCTGTAATGATAAAAAAATCGTTATAAAGAGGTTTTTGATAAATGTTATTCGTAATGTAAAAGTTTATTTTGCATTAGCTCTTACGGGCAGTTCTAAGGGATTTCGAAAAATCTGTTAAATCGAGGAATTCTTTATATTGAGGCTCGTTATATTAAGATTGTACTGTATACTAATATGAAAAAGCTGGAAATTGTGCATGTTTTAGTGCATTAATCTTAAGATTTACTGTTTGTATAAATAAAAATTATTTAATTCACCCTAAAATATTTTTTTACAGGGGTGGTTATATGTCACGGCCACAACATAGTACAGATGACGTAAAAAAAGTGTGGGTAGGAAACTCTGCCGCGCCTCTTCTAATGACACCTAGCGGCTGTCTCGTCGCAGTCGAACGTGCCCAGCTAGTCGACGTACCCCCCTGCACACAGCTCTGTGATATACAACGATAGACTGCACTCAACGAGCGAGCAATCTCTTTCGCGCACTGTACCATGACCGACCGAATAGTGTAAGGTAATGCGAGGCTTTAATGAAGTGGTACATATCAATGTTACAGGTTCAGTTGTAGTACGAGATGTCACCGATAGATGGAGTTGTAGATAAAAATTTTGATTATAGATATGACGGTAATATATTATCTTTGTGTATAAACTTATGCAGGGCCGGCCTAAGGGATGTGTGACATTTGCATACTTGAGCCTTTTGGGGGGCATATAATTGGGGCAAAAAGGGGCATAATTTCATCTGATAATAATCGAGTAATATCGATACGTAGAAGCGACTACCTTTTTTTTACTAGTAGCACGGAATACTAGATATAGTGGACATGTATAGGCGAGGGCTATTTTTTTAGGAATACGCATAGCCTGGAGCTGTAAACATCGGTAGGGGGTCGCGATGACCTTTTTTTATTTGTATTTTTTTTTTCGTGTGCACTTCCGACACAGGATAATTATGGATAATAAAAACATCCCTAATATAAGTCTGGCACTCGCCATTTTCTCCTTAGGCCGCCCCTGAACTTATGAAGTAAGTAATTTCCAAGTTTGAATCTTATAAAAATTTTGATCTCATTGTCAGTGTCAGTCGTTCCACGGTACAGCGCGCACATATACCAAATCTACCACAATGTATATTTAACTTGTTATTTTTTTAAGCGCTTTGTGTTCCTTTTATTTTGTAAATGTAATCGATTTTTGATTTTAATTTCTTGACAAGACGATCGTAACATAAGTTACCAAAGTATTATGAAAAAAAATTGTGTTGTATGACGTTTTGTAAACAAAACACAAAAGCTAAATTTCCCATTGTTAGTTCTTAGATAAAATTAAAAACTTTAATTAATAGGTATACCTTATACTGTTGACTATTATTATTTATATTAACGTATAACAGAATGTCATATAACACAAACATTTCAATAATCTTGACTTGACTATTTATAGCCTCTATCTAACAGGCTAATTTTGAACAATGACAATATTTACTGTTTTCTTTGCATTTAAAAAGAACTAATCTGATTTTATTAACTTCATTACTTTAAGTTATTATTGAATACACTATTGTGAATTTCTTTTTAAATGATGATATATTTCTGTAAAATATAGATTATATAGCTACACTTTTTTTTCTTTCTGGAAAGTTCGCGGACAAAATTATTTAAATGACAATGTAATCATTTTATCCAAAATGTTAATATGTCTTACTAGTATCTTAAGATATATATGGACTGAAACGTGATTTGTTAATTAATGTTCTGGTTGCGTATGCGTTTGAAAACTACGTTCTTGAAATATACATAATATTGTTACTATAGCAGGAAGTATTTTGTCGCTTGTTTTCAAAATTTCAATATTCAATCGTTAGTATCTAACCCAAATAGATGGGATATAGAAAACGTCTTGCATATATCACGTTTTAAATAATTGAAACTCTGTTCATTCATTTGTTAATGAGTATTGTTAATGTGAAACGTCAATTTTAATGTTACAGATGTAACGTTACGGATGTAGAATGTAAAACAAAAAATGATTTACTCTACGTATTATGATATTTTAAAAACACAAATGAATTTAATTAAATTATATATTAATTTACTATTTTATTTTTTTAACTGGCAATTCCTTTAAAGAGGCTACACACATAGTTTCCAAACGCAAACGCATTCAGAAATAAATGTCACAATAATATTATATATATATATATATATATATAAAATGACTATTTTTATAAACGCTGTAAATTATGACATTTGTAAATATAGTGCATTAAGTTACCCGATAATGAGCGTTCAACGAGTCGATGTCTGAAAGTGAAATCCGTTGACAGAAATACTAGTCTTATATATCTGATTTTTTAACTTTTATCTTAAATAAACTTCAATGGATTTCACTTGTGGTCGAAAATAACGGCAACTATAATCGATGACTTTTTAATTTAATTTTTTTTATAGGCAATGATATTGTATTCATTATTATTGTAATTAATCAACACATAATTTGATGTATTTGTATATAGAAATATTTTAACTTACTATTTTATTTCTGGTAACATTACATTTTTATACGATATCGATTTCACCAACACGCTTTTTTATATAATGTCAATAATCATAGAAATGTTAAGTAATTTATCGACTTCTTATATTTCGACCATTATTCAGAAATCGATTTAAATAAGCTTCCCTAAGGTGCCTTACCTTTTTATAAGTTTTATATAATATATAAGTGTTTTAATATATAGGTGCAAGTAAAATACTCCATAATGTTACTGAATATATCTGCGACTTTATGTAAATATGTATGATGTATAAAGCATAAATGAATAAATGAAATTATTTTATAAACGTGTTTGTTTTAATAATATGTACTTTACTATGAATGCATTCAAGACAAAATCGTACTTAAATAATTGATCTAACCTCATCTACATGTCTTACGCCGAGTTGCACGAAACAAATTTTAAATTTAAGTGTTTATTAAACTAATTTAATCACAAGAATTGTGATTATCTGTTGTACGAAACCTACATCTGATTAAGTTAACAAAAAAATTTAGTTTAATTAAAGACATATCTAACGGATGATTAATTCCAACAGCTTTAAATTAATCATAAGATCAACTAATTTTAAGATTAATTGCAACTTAACTAACGGAAAGTTAGCGACGGTTTCGTGCAACTCGCCGTTAGATACTTATTGTAGACTTGACGAAAACCTACCGTTAAAAAATTTCTCTTTTTAAAGTTGAACTAGATGTTAAATCTAAAACTCAATACTGTATGTGTCACAATACATAACATCCTGTAAATGCCCAATTTTCCTACGAAGAAGAAGGAATGGAAAACTGTATCTCCACATCAATCAATGTACACATAATTTGTCAATTAGATAAATAAAGTATTTTTCCCATGACTACATTAGCTAAAAAATTAAGATTTGCCACTGTTTACTGTTTTTATTTTGTTACGAAAATCAAATGTTTGAAAACTAAATAGTTTAATTAAATATAAATCATCTGAAATTAAGTCTGCATTGTTTAGTCAAACATTTCTACTTAAGTAGCAAAAAAAAAATATGAAAAATCTGAAACTAAGAAGTAACATGTTATTTTGTCGTTCTAATTTATTAATAATTTTATCAAACTTGAGTCAGATATATGACATATTTGGAACTAGCGGCCCGCCCCGGCTTCGCACGGGTATTTAACTAAAATTTTAAAAATTATAAATTTATATTTTTTATCACCTACATACGCCATCTATCGTATAATGGTAGAATATCGTTTTTATATTTAGTGACATTTAACATAATAGTACCTATATTAATTTAAAATGATGTTTATCTAAAATATTAAAACGATTTCTATTCCTATCCGACATATTTAGTAAATTTTTAAGTTTAACAAAATAATAACTCAAAAATAAGTTTTGTGAGTTTTTAAGATTCCTTAGACCAGATGGCGTTGGCGGCGTAGGTGCCTATTTATATTTTCTTAAATATTTATTTTTAAATTTAATTACAATGAAACAAAAACTAAATTTTACTGTGAGTTATGTTTAATTTTTATGTATTAAAGTTATTTACATTGGTTTTGTACTTTTTACGTGATACGTGAACACAGAAAAAAACGATAAGAGATGGCGCTGATACAAAAAAAAACGCGCTATTAAAATTTATTCTTGATGATATATAGTGTATTAATAAAACGGAGGTTTTAACAGATTTATTATTTGTATAGATTAATGTATTTTAATAACGTAGAATATTGGAGTAAACAAAAACAACATTTTATATCGAAAGAAATCTCTAAGCAGAGAGTACAATCAGGAAGCTTCCACCTCTACATGACAGTAACTCGGTAAAAACTTTTTAAAATATTCCAAAAAATATATAATTACGTCACAAGCGAATGAGAAGAGTCGTCGGAACCCGTTGGATGGAGGCTCTTTCGAACCGGTCGTTCTGGAGGTCGATGGGGGAGGCCTACGTTCAGCAGTGGACATCCATAGCCAATACCAACAAATGATATGATGACGATGAGGATGACAAGCGAATGTAAATTTATTAAACAAATACAGTAATATCAAATCGATCAATAACGCAATAAAAATTTTCGTTTGAAATTTTAAAATGTAAAACTACGTCAAAGCCGAGTTTAATAAAAAAGTAAAACGTAGGTATGTAAACAAATGTAAAAAAAGTCTATGGATTTTTAAAAATACAAAAATACGCGATATGATAGTATCTATCTTAAAGAGGAAATGAGAGAGAGTTGAATGTTCAACATTTTAATTTTTTTTTTGCTCTTTGAGCTATCTCCCTGACATGACCACATTAGTTCCGTTTAATGCATCGACGCAAGTTGCATCCCACAAAAGTGCCCGCCCGCTTTCCCAGGGAATCAGTGTTAATCCATCAGGTGTCTTGCCATCATTGCGACTAATTCCAGTCGCCTCAATAAGAGCAGGAATGTCGATGAATGTGGAGTTCATTCAGAGAACCGTGGCGGGATAACCGACCCAATCTCTTGTTGCAAGAAAGGCCGTGTAGTCCGAAAGAATCGACCTCCTTTCCGCACGGAAAATCTGTGTTCAAATCACAGTGGTGATTCAACCGGAGACCTACAGAAATTTCTATTCTAAATCTTTCATTATCTAAAAACATCGCCATATATTATCACGGCATCGCGTGTAACCGGTGACTTGACTCTTTATTTAATAAAGCTAGAAGCCTTGCACGGTTTTAGTCACTTTTAAGATTTTGCGCCAAGTTTTCACGAGTATTTTGAACCAATGGCGTATCCCGAAGTTTTTTTTTTTTAATATCCTCGTGTATATCGTCATTAGGACATCTCAACCTCCAGTTTTCTATTGCGTTTGTAGCATCTGTAATTTGCAAATTGTTGTTTAATGAATTTGAAATGCATTTGTGAATAGGTACCTATACTAAAAATACCCAGACCTAGTGGGTCCCTTGCTAAACACCGACGTTAGAGACAATTTTGTTTTCGCCAAAAAGTAATTAACATGGTGCACTGTTACATTGCCAAACATAATCACACTCACAACCTAAAGAATTAAAAGCATTCTTTACATCAACTTTCAACAGTACTTCCGCCTCATTTCCTTTTAATAAGTACGAGTTGAATGAACTACCTACTGCTTCACAGGCTTAGACACTCGCAGTTTTCAAACATAGTTATTTTTTTTAAGGATAAAAACGAATTTATATACGACCAGACAAAACTGTAGGATCCTCAGTATTCCGAAAGCCTACACACACTGATCGGTACTTGGACGGTTCATCTCACCATCAACCATATCACCTTGCGACTGTACGCAAAACTCTTACAAACCGTGCTCATGCTCTGAGCGATGAGCACCACATAGAAGAGGAGCCCAAGCATGTCGGCGCAGTTTTGCGTAAAAAGGCATCACTATCTTTATATAATATAAAACCTGTTTAATTGCTTACAAGATAGATCAGCTCTCTCACTTCACTGTAAAGTTTTCTAATAGCAAAGATCTTTTCAATTTATTTTGATTAAAAAAAAAATCAACTGTTATACGGACTTAACAAAAATTAACAATAAAATAAATGAAGTAATTAGACTTAAAGACAAAAACAAATTATTTATTTGAAATATTATGTAAAAAAACTGATATCAAGGAATCGTTACAAAATATTATTTAAATATGTAGAGATCTTATCGCTTATCAGAGCATCTTAAGGTCTCGATTGGAAATTATGAATAAATTATATTTCGAGAATTAAATTAATTTTATGGCTTTTGGTGTATCGATTTACATACACAGATTTACTTTTGAAGATAAATAATATTATTCATAGCATTTGTGAGTAACTTATGAAGAGGGAACTCATAAATAAAAATAAAAAAGAATGACATTTTACAATAGTGGTAAAGTATTATTTTTATTTTTTGCAGAATGTTGGCAAAGAAACTAGTCCTCAATGTGGTTAGGCTCCTGGTTCTAGTACCAGTCACACACAGCGCACCTTTGAAACCGTGCCCTTGTGATAAATTACCTCATGAAATAGTCAACATCTTACACTTTTACGTGGTAACTTCAATGGTTTGTACATCATACAAATACATTTTATGGGCAAAGCTTTTAATTCAAAAATAAATTTACTTTACTGTTCTCTTATATTTACGCGAATTTTACTCATTTAATTAAAAGTCTAAACCGGATTTTATCGCGTTTATTTAAAAAACTTTACAGTTTAAAATTTTGATAAAATTATTTCCCGACTTTTTGGACCCTTTACAGCGCCCAAGGTCTCGGGGGACTGAGGTGGTGGGTGTCCGATTAATTATTATAATTGTTGTATATATTTTATAAGAAAAAAATACAGAAGTAGGTCTAAATGGTTCAGAGATGCCTTTGCAACTGCTGGTGTTTATTTTTAGTATAATGTTTTGTCAGCTATCCTGGACTTTTGACTGCTGATGCGGCATTGTTTGCAAACTTGTTTATAGAGAATTATTCTATGTAACCACAAATATTATGTCTACGTAATTTTCAATAGTATTAAAAAACTAAAAATATTATAACTTTTAATTTATATGTATCTATAAGAATAATAAAATTATATAGTTTCTAATATTATATTGAAAAACTGATTTTAGACCATCAAAATTAAAATTCTTTGAAATTCTTTAAAATTTTATTAAAATCAAAATAAATTTACAATTAACAGATAAAAAATATGTTTTAGTTTTCTTTTTCACTATTAGTTATTGGTTGAAGACAGGTTGGACAACTGCCATTTGCAACACCAAAAGCAGGCAGACGAACCTTCTTGACAAGCAATAAGCCACTGAAATATGAAATAAATATATAGTGTAAAATTATTTTAAAGCTAAATGCTGCATAGTAAGTCGTCTATTTCTACTGATACCTAATTATAAAAATAGTAAATTAAAATGACTATTTTAACATTATTAATACTTACTTGATACAAACAGCTTGTGTGAAAGTATACTCCACAGTTAAGATTTTGGCAGAGAGGTCATGGTATTTCCTGGATAGGGCTGCCAGACGTACGATATAATTATCGTACATGTACGATAATTTCGACACCGGTACAATGTACGATACAATATTATGTATTATCGTACATCAAAATACGATAATTTCCAACCCTGCTTCGAAATGGGGTGAAAAGATTATCCAGTAGGGGTGTGCGATAATTGTCGATAATTCGTAACTACTTGATAACTTTTCATTCGATAATAATTTCGATAAGTAGAAGTGAAGACTTTTTTTTAGCCGGGCGGAGTAATAGCGGTCCGGCATTGCGACGACCTTTTTTTGGAATACGTATAGACATAAATAATATGACGAAGAAAATTGTCAAAAATTCCTAATTACGTGCGGTTCTGGCTAGTAGTACGATACGTAGTTGTACGATAATTTTTCATCTGGTACGATAATATTCGAATAACGGTACGATAATTCTCTCACATCGTCTGGCAACCCTGCTCCTGGATTATTGGGTAATTCAATGCAATAGCATATAGCACATGTAGGTATTTATGAGTAAGAAATATGATAAAATTACTTCCTCCAAACCCATTTGAGATAAACGAATAAAAATGTTTGATATCAAAATATGTTACAAATTTATATTTTTTGTTAATTGTTTACGCTCTATTATAAATTAATAAACACGCTACTAATTAATATGATATTTATGTAAAAATGTAATATACATATATAATATTTCCAAATTAATAACTTGATTTGATCAAGAGATAAAAATTTGAAATATATAAATAAAGACATCTTAATAATCACACAGTTTCTCTTTATATCTACGTCGTAGTGATTTTCTCTAAGAACGTTATCTACTGCAGGTAATACTTACTTAATAATTATTATTAATATTTAAAAAGAGTACTTTGTTTTCTCTAGAAACTTTCATCAGTCACGCTATTATTAAAATTGCTGAGTCTTTTTTAAATTTACTACCTAAATAAATAAGAAACTGATGTCTGCCAGATATTATAGATTGTTTCATTTTGTATTTGAAACAATCTAGTTTGTATTTGAAACAATCTAGTTTTGACGGCCGGCTGGTCGAGTGGTCAGACAACTGGACACTTTACGCAGCGGTCGCGGGTTCGAATCCCGCCAGGTGCAGATAATCTGTATGACGAATATAGATGTCTGCACCGGGTCATGGATGTGTATTTATGTATATATGTATTTATATCTTAAATTTATTTCCGTTCCTAGTACCTGTAACACAAGTTCTTACGAACTTTCCACGGGGCTAGGTTAACGTGGTGTGATTGTTGGTTAATATTTATTTATTTATTTATTTATTTATTTCGACCAAAAAATAGCTACCTTTAACTATATAAACAAAACATAATATTACTTTAAAAATGTGTCTTGATTTATTAAGGATCGTCGAGATTATTATTATTTTAAAACCCCTTGAGTTTCATATCTTTTAAGTTTATCTGTAACACAGTTTTTTTTTTTTTTAAGACAACATTGATTTTGATAAGTTAAAGAATACTTTAAATATTTTTTACATTATAAACATAGTTGCAAAATCGGGACAAGTCAAATTAACTATTAATGATCTCTGGTAATCTCGGATAGCTATTAAGTAATAAAAATACCTTTGAAAGTTAAATACAGTGTACACATCTCGGTATCCTTGTTGGAAGCTTACGACTCTATGACGGAACTAGGCAATTGAGATGCGACAAAAAAGTTATGCATCCTAATTATAGTAATCGTGTTTATCATTTGAACTCACACTCGTATAATATTAGACGTGAAACTACTAATTCATAAGTTATCCTTGCTAAGATTAATTATACATATAACATTAATATTAAAAATAAATATAAAATAAATAAGTGAACATATTGTAGCAAAAAAATCTATATTGTAGGTATGTTAAATTAACGTAATATTTTGTTACAGAATTTTTTTAATTTCATTCTAATACATTATTATTAATACGTTATTTTTAATTTGATTAAAATTAGTAAAGATATCGAATTAAACAAAAATATTTTATCTAAATTAGAAAACTCTTCTTTTTTCGTATTCCATTTTTTTCCATCACCTTTATCAGTCTAAAACCTCTATTGCTATGTTCTGCGATATTTCCATTAATTTGTATTCTCAATACGCATTCAAAGAAACAAGTCGACGCAATGCTTAGTGTTAAACTTATTTAATTATTACTTGGAATAAGATAAAGCCTCCTAGGCTGCAAATAAATATCATTCTGTCGATTGCAAGAAGTGTTTAAAATCGCTTAAAATATTTTTTTAAAGAAATTGTTAGCTAATAATATGCAAATTAAATAAGTACCTAACTACTATACGTAAACATAACATAATATATAAAAAAAAATAACAGACTTAAAAGATTTTTACGAAAATTGGTCAAGTTATATTTGTACCTAAAAACCATTAACAAATAAGTACCTAACCTAACACATTTGTTTCAGCACAAAATGACGAAAGGTGACACTATCAAAGGGAGTACTGGCAAAGTACTTAATTTTGATCATCTCACATTTTGGGTGGCTAATGCGAAAACGGTAACTGTTTATTCTTCTAATGTATACTTTACTATGCTGTAGACTTAAGTGTATAAAAAAATTAAAACGTTCTTCAAATTTACTAAGTCTGTCTTAACTTTATTTTTAAAAATATTCTTAGTAAAATATAACTGATTTATTAGGTATTATCAATACCTACGAGGTCTCCGTGCCGAGTCACCCCCTTGTTTTAGCATAAATTGTTGTAAAAATACATTTACTTAAATTAAGGTAGTTCCAGCGTGGTGAAGTGTAGTCCTACCTTAATAGCTTCTGCCTTATATCGTAAGTTATAGTAATCTGGCAACGTTGCTCTGAGTGTTTTATATATTTTTGTTTATATGGTCTTAGTATTTTTTTTTTAATTTTAAGTGAATAGGCAAACTGGCAGACGTTCCACCTGATGGTAAGTGGTTAACGCCCATATTTTTTAATATTATTTATTTATAATTTTAATATCTCGATAACAAAACCGTGAAGTGCTACTTTTATTTTTTTAGCTTATTCTAAAAACATTTTTCAACACTCTCCTAGTTTTTTTTTTTCAATTCTGTCGAGAGAATTTTTTAATATAATAAAAAATTTGAAATTTTACATACATAAATGGGACATTACTCTCAAAATCGCGAACTTTGTCTTTAAATATCTCGCGGTCTAAACCGTAAAAAAATTATGAAATTTTAGGAATTCATAAATAAAGCTATTCTGAACCCGTAAAATTTTTTTTGCCGAATCTGTCGAAAAGTGGTTTCATGCTGGAACTACCCTAATAAATCAAGGTCAATGTGTATATCGAGGTTTCGGGTAAAATTACTTTATGTTACAAATTAAATAAACGATATTTGTTTGTTTCTAAATGTTTATTTATTTATTTTTTATTTAGTCTTCAAGTTACTTTGTAACCCGCTTTGGCTTTAAGCCATTCGCCTTCAGAGGATCGACTGAAGAACGGCCAGTCGTCTCTTACGCTGTTCAGTTAAATAAAGTAAGTAAAATTTTCTAAAACTTATTAATCTCTCTTATTAAACTCTTATTTCAAATTATTTATTTATTTATTATCTCAAAAACTTTATTTTTATCTTATTTAATTTTATGATTAAAATATCATTATATCTATTTTCTTAAATATTCAAATAGTTTTTTTTAATGGTACAACAAAATAATAAATATGTCAATAAAAATACCATTGTTAGTATTTTACTAAGAACGCCTGTTCGTATAATAAAGCAAATTATCGAATTGTCATGAAGTGGTTTAGTAGGTAGTAGTCATATGTACTGTAAAGTAATGTATAATGGAAGCATTAATTCTTTCTACACTATGTAAAATTTTCACTCTCTTCCATGAAATATTTCTCGAGATACTTAAATCTGACATGAACTGATTAAGAGACATTTGTATGCTTAGTTAATTATGAACAGCTAGTATAAACAAGGTTTAGTAAATAAAAGGTATTTGTAATTTTTAGATAACAATTATATTCGAGTCTCCACTCTCTAACGATGGCGAAATATCAAAAGATTTAACAGCTCACGGAGATTTCGTAAAGGATGTAGCGTTCGAGGTATCCGATCTGGAAGCAATTGTGCAAAAAGCGAAGAAAGAAGGCGCCGTTATTGTCAAAGATATTACCGAGGAAAACGACAAAGATGGAATTATAAAATATGCCATTTTAAAAACAGTAAGCTTTACAATAGTTCGCCGTGTGATATGATATTTCGTATTAAGAGCGTTAACGCCGATTTCGGCTGCTTGGCCCGAAAAGCGTACTTTTCAAAACAATTTATCTCGTCATAGACGTATCTAACGAAAGTGTGATTTACTAATTATTGTAGAAAATATATCGATCTAAAAAGTTGACAGAGAACATTTGTATATTAATAGACTATTCGTGAATTCTAACCAGATACACGAACAATGTTTTCTAAATTCCGTTTACAGTGGTCATTTCGAAGCTAAAAATATCCGAAATCACTAATAAAATTTACAAACAAGTAATGTTATTTAATTTTTTAGACCCTTGTGCAGAAAACTGAGAGAGGTTTTTTTTATTTTCAACTCGTAACATAATAAATCAAACAATAAACAAACTGAAAATTAACAAGGAAAAGCGGTTGCTAAATTCATCATTTCCTCCAATAAATCTTACTAAAATTTACAACGAAAAGTGTATTGTAATAGAAGAATATATTCTTTAGAACATGCAAAATAGTATTAAATTTATTGAATTTTATTTAATTTATTACAAATTTTTTAAAACTAGTATAAAACTGTGCGCGTAAATATTTTAAAATCAGTCTGCCGCAAAGGCTTTCAAAGTGTGGACGTGTCGCTCGGTTCTCTACGCGTGACCTCTCCTGACCCTTGGCGACGAGTGAGTTTATAACTGTATAGTGCGACCTAACGATCTTTTTTTTTGGTAAGTAATATATTTAATTTTTTATTTTATTTATGTTGAATGGCAACAATAGTTTTCGAAACAACAAAATGTTTTTCAGATGCCATGGGGAATAAAATAAAAAAAACAAAACTAGTTTTATCGCGAAAAAGGAAGAATATAAATCAAGAGGTTTTAGCTAAAGCTAGGGCTAAAAGGTTGGTATAAATAATATTTTTAATAGAATTTTATTTGCTATGTAAGGTCCCCGTTTACTAACTTGCTTCCTTCTAGAGCTATTTCTACTGTTCAACTACATTTTTTTATGCGATTAACGTCGAAATCGTAATAAAATTATTTCCTCGAACTAGTTTTATTTACCTCGAAGTTTTATTTACAAGCTTTTATTTATGTATTTGTGTAATGTATTAAATTGGTGAATTTGATGTAAAGTTTGTTTTCTTCTATTATGCATTTAAGTAAAAGCTTGTTTAATAAAATGGTTTAGGGTTTTGTAGTTAAACAAGGAACCCTTGTATTTTCGCTCTCTGTTTGTCTGACCGTGGCTTAGCTCAGAGACTTTTAGTACTAGAAAGCTGTAATTTGATAGAGAATACATATTATTATTAATCACACCAACAAAGTGGTAATATATATGATTTTTATTACATATATATATATATATATATATATATATATATATATATATATATACATAATAAAAATCATACATCACAACACACACGCACGTACATGCATATACGACACATACGCACATACACACACACACACACACACACACACTTACACACAATATACATACTACATTTATTATTATATTATAATAAGTTAACTTTGCTTTATTTGTTAAATATACCTAAGTGTATCGCGGTGGATGTGCGGGGCACCCAGTAATACGGGTCACCAACCTAGTATACAGGGGTCCTTGGAATTCCCATGTAAACTAATCTTTGTAACAAATAAAACGTTTTATTTTTTATTTTTCATTTTTATTTATAAAATCATATTTTATTTTTTTTATTTTATGTTCAGGCATTGTAATGAAAAAAATATTAATTATGAGAGCACGGAAGATGTGAAAATCCAAAAAGAAGTAAAGGTAAAGCACTCAACAACGTATTTCTAACAATTTCATATTTACCTATGTATGGCATTACATCTAAGTTTTTTTTAGGACTTAACTTCGTCTTCCCAAAGCCCAGAATCATCGGCATTATCCCAAACTATAGAAGCGTCTGACTTGGTAATATATATACATATTACTGTTACACGGTCATTTGAGCACCTCGGGTGTGTAAACTTCAATTACACACCCGAAGTCAGATTACACTGTTTTCACTATTTTATCATATGTAATATATTAGTAGCAGTTAAGATAAATGTTTTATTTTACATGATTCTCGAAGCTGAGGTTCCGCTCGAAACCAGCGTGGTTATTGAAGGTCGAAGAATAATTGATATTCAGTTTTTTATAGATCAAATTAAAACACTTAATAACCACAATACGGCAACAGGCTGTACTTTTAGTAATTTAAATATTATTAAAGAGCGCAAGGACAGTCTGAAATCGTCATTTACGTTTTTATGTAACATGTGTAATATGCAGTTTCAATTGTTTTCTACTCAAAGTAGCGCTGCAAAAATGGACGTCAATCAAGGTGCTGTGACAGGAGCCTTAATGATCGGATCAGGAAAATCGAATTTAAATGAATTGTTAGCTTCCATAGATTTACCAACTATCACCCAACTAACTTACGAAAAATGTCACGATGAAATAGCTACATGGTGGCAGTTAGCTGCAGAAAACAGCTCTCTGATGGTCTGCGGAGCCGGCTGCACTGATCTCACTCGTCGCTTCAGAACGTCCCAGACATGCTCTATGGGATTGAGGTCCGGACTTCTAGCTGGCCAGTCCAAATGACGAATTCCGACTTCTAGCATATACGCATCCACACCGCCAGACCGGTGGGCGCGAGCGTTGTCGTCCATAAAAATTGAGTTTTCGCCAAGTGCGGTTAAAGCGGGTTGTGCATAAGGAATTAGAACTTCCGTTATGTATCGGTGTCCAGTCAGTGTACCGTTTTCGATGAAGACTAACTCCGTACGATCCATAGAAGTTTTCCAAGATCCATAGTTAGTTTTCCTGCCCAAAACATAACAGAGCCCCCTCCATAAGGTGTGATTTCTTCAAAACATGCCTCTGCAAAGCGTTCTCCTCGTCTACGTAGCACTCGCCGACGTCGGTCTTCACCATGCAGAGATATCCTGGCTTCATCGGAGAACAATACCCTATCCCAGTCTTCATGAGTCCATGACACAATTTCGAGCGAAGCTAAGCCTGGCAACTCGATGTCCACGGAGTAATTTAGGGCCGCGTGCCGGGCGCCGACTGTGTATATTAGCAGCGAGAAGCCTCCTCCTGACCGTCCATAGACTAATTTGCACATTTCTTACTTCTTCGAGGGTGTTCTTGAGGTCCACATAAGAAGATTTGCGATTTCTCAACGCTTGACTAACTAGAAAACGATCATCCCGTGGTTCGGTACATGTCTTTCTGCCAGAACCAGGCCTTCTCTTGACGGAACCGGTCTCTTGATAGCGCTGCCAGGTCCTTTGAACTGTCGACCGACTCACATTTAGCCTCTGAGCCACGAAGCATTGACTGCAACCTTCTTCAAGCAGCGCAATAATTTTGCTCGCTTTTATCACTTTATCTACCATTTTCGAGATTGCTAAACAGCAATAACAATACTTTTAAATGTCAAGGACACCAGATAATTTAATAAAAATTGACAAAAAGTTAATTAGAGTCGATATTAATTATAGGGAATTCGCGCCACAAAATGTAGTTAAAAGTTATTTTCTTTGAAAACCAGGCTGAGTCAAAAATTTGAATTTGGAATGTACTCTTATAAACATTATGGCACTCTTATAACTGGCCAGTAATATGTTCAAATGATTAAAACCTTTTTGGTATTTTTATTTTTTTCAGCCAGGAAGAAAATCGAAACCGCCCGTTTTTTTTGCAAATGAGTGTATGTATTTAAAAATAAAAAAAAATGTTGTGTGTATTATTTGTAATAAATACTGTATTGACTATTGACTATCGTTGTTTTTTCATTATTAATATTACTAAGCTAACACGTAAAATATGAACTATCATATTCGATTCTACAATATTATACTATTTTATATTATATCTTTAGACGAACAATTCTTATATATATATAATATAATCTGAATCTCGGAAACGGCTCCAAAGATTTTCATGAATTTTAGTAGGGGCTTTCGGGGGCTATAAATCGGTCTAGCTAGGATTTATTTTAAAAAATGTTATTAGGAAACAAAGGTAAATTTCGCTGTCATTGATAATTTTATAATGGCTCGGATAGGCGGATTCAAAATCAGAAGACCCTGGTTCGAATCCAGGTGTCTATAGACCAATTTTTTTTTCAAGTGTCTTCTTTTGTAAGAAAAACTATTACTGAGAACTATTTTTATTTTTGTACTTTAAATAACCAGTTCCTATTATTTTATTATTATGTTGGTAATATCGAAAATATAATTTATGTTTCAAAGTATCTAAATATAATTTAACCGAGCAAAGCTCGGTCATCCAGGTACTATACCTTTAAACGAGCAAATATTGTATATATGTGTGTATAGGGAGCTTATGCGGAATAGATGCAGAATGCTGAAAATTATATTTACCCTTAATATTTTCTCTCATTGTTTATAAGCTAGCTAGACTTGAAATACTTCTCCTCTAAGCAACATAGGCTATTTTATATATTTTCTGTAAAGAACAAGTGCTGTAAATAAATTCGAGTTTTGAAGCCACAATTTTATTATAAATAGTCAACGCGTAAACGCAAGAAAATACTACATAAAAACGAATTTAATATAAGATGTATTAGGTCTTGATAAATCACTATCGTCATCTGTGCACACTAATATTATTATTTTTTAGATTCGAAAGTATCAAAATTAGTTTGTTTGACTATACGCTACGCACACAGTGAAATTATCTTTGTGTGAGTAATAATTGCACTGAATTACCTAAACTTGACATCGCGCGCTTGTCGTTAACGCTCTTAATAAAAATAATGTCATATTGATATTTAAAAATAAAGAAAAAAAAATTGTTTCTCTATGTGTTAAAAGTTGTGAAACTGGGAAACTTTTCCTTCTTACGCGTTGCGTCTATCAACAATGTTAAAATTGCAAAAATATTAACAGCATATTCCTATTGAATTATAGTTCTTTTTTCATATAGTAGATTGATTAACTATTTTATTACCCCGGGAGATACGAGTAACGAAAAACAATCTTTCATTTTGCTCTAATACTACTAATACTATTGATTTAGAGTTTGTTATTAATTGAGAAAATGTGAATCTGTTAAATCAATTTTAATTATTTAAGAAAGTAGTGTAGCATAGACATATAAACATATTATAACGCGTGTAAAACGGCCACGAATATCCAGCATTAAATAGAGCGCCTTAAAATAATAAAAAATACATTCTCTTCTCAATTCAATATCATTGGAATGAACACCTCAATAATGTAAAAAAGATCCGTACTAACGTTAAAAACTAGATTACCTATGTTAAAATTATGGATATAACTGATTTCCTTAACTAAAACTATCCGAAACTAATGAATAATCCGAAATAATTTCTTATCTGTAACGGTATCTGAAACCGGTATACCGAATTTTATTCACATATCCGTATCCATATCAAAATTTGAAATTATATATCCATAACCACGCTGCTTAAAATAAAATAATTTATTTTTCAGTACGGTGACAATACACACACCTTAATCGATAGATCAAAATACACAGGGCTCTTGTTCCCTGGATATGAAGCGCTTGAAGATGATCCGTTGAACAAGCTATTGTAAGTTAACAATAATTACCTTAGTTAAGTACAATAAAAACATTGTTGCATATTTATTTTATGAAAAATTGTGAAGTTAGCAAACGGTGAATGAAATAGTAAAACTAGATTATAGAAATACATACAATAATCGTAATGTAACGAAAAAAAAAAAAAAAAAAAAAGTGTGGTCATGTACTGTAATACCTTTGTTATTTAATAGTTATACCCCTTTGGTTGCCAGCTCCTTAATTATTCAAGCTTCGAAATCCCAGTGAATATAATGGCTATGACGTGTTTTTAAAGTACTAAATTCAAAGTTCACTTGATGCTCGGCGGTAAACGAAAACATCTTGAGAAATATATCTAATTAAAATAAAAGAGATTCTGAGATAGGTATATCGTAGCAACTTCGTGGCAGTACAAAAACTTTTCTATGAAATCATTCTATAGTTCTAAGTCGAACCCTAACTATCCTACCCAACCCGCAGTTGCTGATTATACCCAGCAGTAGATCATTTTTAGACGCTCACAGTACTCTACAGTATTCTAGCCTAAATATTACTGATTTGCTTATAAGGATCAGGTGGTAATTGTAATAACTGAACTCAAATAAAAAGTTAATCAGGAAATGTCCTACTGCCTAGCAATCGCAGAGATCTCTTCTCTATATAACAGAAGCTTTGAAGCTGAATCTGTCACGCTAAGGCCCGATCCACATTACAGTGCTGGTCTCGGTTCGTTCTCGGTCCGATCTCAATCCGGTAAAATGTTTTGTATGACGAATCGTTGCTGGAGCGTGACTTGATCGGACCTTGACTGGCACGGATAGTATGAATACTCTCATTGTTTCTTGTGTAACAATATTTTACCGGATCGAGATCGGACCGAGAACGAACCGAGACCAGCACTGTAGTGTGGATCCGGCCTAATTCACTGCAGGTTGACGGATTATCTATCAAGAGTAACAATAAGATCGATATAAAATCGTTATTATAGCAATGGACCCACAGCTACGTACAAGGACAGTTATTACTAGAACAAGCAAATGGATATAACGCATAGATTAATTCAAATTGTCTTTAATTCTAGTTCTTTGTCAAAGTATGTAAGTTTTGTTCCATTTCAGGCCAGAAACTAATTTGTACTATGTTGATCACGTCGAAGGTAATATGGCGGACGGAACACTCGAAGATTCTGTCAGTTGGTACGAGAAGAACCTTAACATGCATAGGTGAGGTATTATTATCTATTTTTTCCGTTATTTGAATCGAAAAATCATTATTGAGGCTATTATGATGTTATTAAGACACGATTTATAAAACTTTTGAAAACCTTTATAATTTTTTTGATGTATATAGTACCTACTAGAATCTTACTGTTATGAAGTTAATAAATAAATAGCTAACTAGCTAAAGTTTGTTTGTTAGTTTGTTAATGAATGTTATATGTAATAAAACATTAGGCTATGGAGTGGAACAGTCGCCATAAAGCAGGTGAAAACATACAGTCGGGGCGTCAGGGTGGCATGCGCCATCGATTCCGTGGCGTCCTAGTACGAGGATGAGGGCCAGTGTTGCCGATTTGGCATATTTTACGCTAAATTTGGCACGTTTTCTTCATGTTTAGCATATTTATTTGGCTTTTAGCATATAGCATAATTTCTTAGCATTTTTTATCCTATACAAATAACGTGAGCGATAACATGTTTTCGAACGTAACTCAACGGCCTATCACTAATATTTTAATTAGGCAACATTTTTAGGGCGAATATTGTGGGATTCCCCTAGTGCTGCGTCATAGAAAATCAAAGCAGTTTATTTTGTTTTGATTGTCTATGGCAAGGAAAGTACATTGTGGACTCGTTCGTTTCGTCGTATATTCGTTCATTATCGACTCACTCACGTTGCGTCTGATATTCCGTACGATTTACCAATTTCTTTTGAATAATTTCGAGTTTTATTACAAACAATCGAAAAACTGATATCCCAATGGAGAAACATAGTGTACATTAAATGGAACTCCACAACATCTACGACAGATTTTTGGAATGAGGTACTCGATTACAAAGATTCAGCCAATAACAACCCCTTTGAAGATTTGTGCCGGTTTGCAATATCTTTTTTGATATTGCCACATTCAAACGCGGATATTGAACGTGTGTTTAGCCAAATGAGTTTGGTTAAAACCAAGCTCAGAAATCGATTGACGGTGAAAACGCTCAACTCTATTTTGTATATAAGATTTGGACTAAAGAGAGTAGGGAAGTGTTGTTTTTCCTACGAAGTGCCAGACAGTGTACTGCGCTGTATTGGTAGCGAAGACACGATAGATCTCAACCTTCAACATCAGCTGCAACCGTTGATGTTACTGATGATGACGAGGACATTGATATTTTATTTAATTGATATCCTATTATTATTTAGAATATCCTATTATTATTTAGAATATTTTATTTTGATCCTACTATTATTAAAAAAACATTTAAATCAATAAACATTTTAATTCATATGTTGGCATTTTAATTTAGCATATTTAATACAAAGTTGGCATATTTTTGGCATTTTTTCGACATCGATCTAGCATATTTTGTAGTTACGGAGTGGCAACACTAATGAGGGCACCGCTGGGTTTTAGTTAGAATACCCATTCTGGCTTCGCATTCAGCGAGTCCCACATACCCGTCACCTTCGGGAGGCGGGATTCGTAAACGTATTTCCCAGCGTTAAAAAAAATTGATGAAAATATACAAGTATTCTAATTAATTTTAAAAAGTGTAAAAGATTTTTTTTTTTTCAATTTAAATTTAAATCATTATTTATATTTATAAAATTGTATAAAATTTAAAGCCTGCTAGCGAAAAAAGGCAAATAAAAAACCGAAAAAATATAAGTTCACAGCCTTATAAGTTTATAGTCTAAATTTAATATGAAAGAAATTTGTTTGTAGATTCTGGTGTATGGATTACAGTCACGATTTAGTGCCGTATTCTTCTATAAACTCAGCCTCTGTAATTAATCAGACGGAAACAGTGCTTGTAAGTATGTTTGTATACATTTTAATGGAAAATAATATAATCTGTATACATATTAATTAATTAATTTACCTATTAAAGAAGAAATTGACATTTTACGTTTGATTGATTATTATAGATTAGGCCTTAAGGAGCTTGGAGAAGGATATAAATAATTTCAATACTTTCGTCGCAAATCTAAAACTTGAAGAGGGTGAAATAGGATTTGAAATTATGTATAGAGAACTAATTATTTCTATTAAGCTAGGGATATTAAAGTGCATAAATATTATTTTAATATCAAATTGTACAGAGTCAATAGGTGATGATTTCAGAAGTAAGAAATGTACTCGTAGATATAATAATAATAATGGGTATCAATTAGAGTTCTATATGGTGTTAGCTCTTTACCTAAAATTATGAAAATAACAGAAAAATATATATGCAATTCTGAAATATATTTATTGTATATTGCAGCTATCACTAAACGAAGCAGCGAAAGGTATTCGACCGACGAGCAAGGTGACAGAATTCATAAAGGCGTCGGGTGCGCCCGGAGTCGAGCATGTGGCACTCTATACGGATGACATCGTTTCTACTGTATGTACCAACAATTCATACCTGATACTTTTTACATACATCATGATAGTTTCTTTTTTTTCTTTTTTTTTAAATTATTTTTGTAATATTTGTTGAAGAAAAAACTATTTTCTTCCTTTCATTGGATAGACGTAGCTAAATATCTGTCGTATATAATATATAAGCATAATTCTCGTACAATTTTATTTACACATAAGTATATCTTGCTATATTTTTGTCTTTTACTGGTTTTTATTATTAATGCTTGAAGTAGTAACAAAGAAAACGAAATGAGAAACGTCTAATATAGTAGGTACTCTGGCTGTATTTTGGTTGCGCATCGCGCCGAAACTACTGAATTAATTTTTAATACAGTACAATTTGACCCCATACTATAAGCTAAAACACTAAATACTTTTTATTTCCAAATTCGATAGGATTTTTGGAAGAGAGAATAAAAAATCAAAATGTTTATTCTCAAACAAAATCGTGGGTACAACTAGTTTCAAATAAAATTAATTAAAAACAAATTAGTCACCTTTATTATATTATATTAATTACTTATTAAATCAAGTTAACCTAATTGATTCTGCAGATAAAAAGTTTGAAAACACGAGGTGCTGATATCCTTTCCTGGCCGCCGACATACTATGACTTGATAAAAGAAAAACTTAAAAATAGCTCTGTGAATGTAGCAGAGAGTATAGAAGAATTAAAAGAACAAAATATATTGATCGACTTCGACGAAAGAGGTTACATGTTGCAAGCCTTCACTAAGCATCTGCAAGTCAGACCAACTTTGTTTATTGAAATTATACAGAGACGGAATCATAGGGTGAGTGAAATTTATAAATATAAAAACATTTTATATATATAACATACATCTCTAATACATATGTATATATATACATATGTATTAGAAATGTTCCGACTAGACCGAAACATCGATGCTTCTATCCAACAATGTAGCTATGGTGAAGACTTTGTTATGCTCCAAGTCAAACCTACTCTTCAAAATATTTTCCAGCAAGACTTTCATTTGCATGGTTTCTTTGTTTTCTTCAATGTACATTTCTTCATATTTCTGTTACGTTTTCAAATAAGGTATTACTTGAGACAACGAAAAACGACTTGAACTTCTTAATCTTCGTAATCTGACTGAATCTTCGTAATCTCTTTAAATGGCTTCAGCAATTCAATGCTTTTTCCGAGTAATTCCTACTCTTCAGTAGATAAATTTTTAAAATTAACCGATGTTTCAACCAGATATAAAGAAATAACCCATTTTGCCGCCGCCGAAACCGTTATCGGCTTAGCCGACTAGTCGGCCTTTTTACAACCGACTAGTCGGCCTTTTTACAACCGACTAGTCGACTAGTCGGCTAGTCGGCCAAAGTTATAGTCGGCACATCTCTAATATTTATGTTATATGTATAAGAATAATAATAAATATGAATTGTACTACGAACTATATAATGATATCATCGTCATATATATATTTTTTTGTTTTCTATTGCGTTAACAATCTTTTATCATATTCTGGTGTTATTATAAAATTGAATAAAATTTAAAGTATTATAATTAGAAAGATAATATACAGATCTGAATTTAAATATATTTAAATATAAATGTAAGGAATATACAATTTTTTCAGGGTTTCGGCGCAATGAACTACAAATGGGTCTTTGAAGCCATTGAGCGTATAGATAAAGAAGCAACAGAAAATTAAATAACTAACTATTATATTGTTTTATATTATGAGCCATTTTATATTTTATTATGTATTATGATACGGTGTTGGTCTTACAAAATTAAATTGATTTTCATTACTATTTCAAAAAGTCTAAATAAAGTAATTAAAATTATTAACGTTTTCATTTTATTTTCGTGTTTACTGTATCTACTATAACTATTAAATGATTTCATGAGTTTTGGTAACTAATTGAAGTATACTTAAATAATATCAATTGTAAGCAATATTGTATGTAACAAAACATTGACACAGACAAGATCATACAAGATATACTAGCTTGATAGATATACAGGTGACTGGTGAATGAAGAAAATGTAGTCAAATTTTTTTACCCTTTTTCAGTCCTAACAAAAACTTTAAGCAATAATAAGACTAACTGTGAAAAAATTGTGTTCATATCACGAAAATTGAATTTGTTATAATCGAATCAATATAGGAACACACGAAAACCTATTATTTATTTACATGTAATTTATTTTATTATTTGTGATTTTTTTTTAACAAATAAGACATAAATTTAGAATATTTCAAAATATTGCGCAATATAAGATTATATACTTACATACATCTATAAATATGTGACTAATATATATAACAAGCTTGATAATCAGGTTTCAGTTTATTAGTTATTTTACGTGGGGTAGAGACGCTATTACCCTACAAAAATTTGATACGAATATTTTTTATTTACTTTTTGTTTATTTAAACAAATAGCTATTATTTTTTAATTTTAATAAATGAATAGTAAAAAGACATATGTTTTTATTACAGCATATTAAATGGATTGAGGAAATCCGATATCAAAAACTTCCTACACGCAACAACATCATCAAATTGAATGAAAGTATAACAATATTTTTCTAGTCGTATATCTAGGTACTGTATAAAAGGATAATCTCAATCCGTTAACGTACAATGGACGTGACGTAAGTAGGTAGTAAAAAACAACATGACGTGACACGCCGCGCCGTCTCGCGTCGTCACAAAATTAGTAGGTACAAAAATTCCAAAACATATTATTAGTAAATTCTTAAGAAACTTTACAATTATTGTATATGTGGATCATTAAATATTATATGATATAATATATATGTATTATTATGAAAAAAACTGAATGAAAACGAGATAAAACTGAATGGGGAAAGGTAAAATATCGGACGGTAAAATTATGTATAGGTAGTGCACAAATTATAGTATATACATTTATATGGTTTGCCATATCGGACCGTGAAAAATCGGACTGCCGGCACATGAGTAAATAATTATTTACTCATGTGCTGCCGGACGGTAAAATTCCGTGTTGTGCACAAACGCCCATAGATAAAGCATATATTTTATACTTTTATTACCTAAAATTTGTCGTCTATTTTAATTTTTTTCGTCAATTTCAAAGATTTATTAATAACATATTGTGTTAAGATAAATAGTATTGTTTTTATTGATTTATTAATATAATTATGTTTTATATAATTATATCTATCTGTTATCTTAAATCATAATATTATAAAATCATAATTAGGTATAAGGTAGAAATAAAGTTCGTTACGTATTACTTTATGAATGAAGTTTGTTTATCAAGAATAGAATTTATAGGAAATATTATACTGTTATTGTTTTTAACCGACACTTATTTGTAAACAAACTTTGGTTCCATATTAATACTATAAATGAAAAAATATCTCCATCTATTTGTTTTGTATGATTTCATAGAATATATACTAGATATATCTATAATAAAGATAAGATCTTTTTTTTACATCAATTATTAAATATAATAATTGGTTCATAATGTTAATAACTAATTAATTATAGATGTTGTAATTGGGATAAGCGAAGTGAACTCTTAATTGGACACTCTGTTATACTCTAATCTTAAAAAAAAAAAACTTAACGATTGGTTTGAAAAATGTACACAAAATCTTATAATGAATCTAGATAAATTAACAATTTTATTAAGTTACGCATCAATAAACATGCAAAAAATAAATACAACGTTTTCTAAGCTTTAACACGAGACGAGCACGATGAGCATTTAATTGAACTCTTAAACTTTGAAGTAAATTCCGATAACATAAATCTTTTCGGGTAAAGTCAAGGGCAGGTAATAGTGATTTTTTGTTTTGTATTCACGTGGATAATAAAGACGCCACGCCACCCCGTTTCTGTGCTTACATTCCAACTTGTTTACGTACAGTCGCCGACGTTATTAGCATAGGTACTGTTTATAGTTGCGCAGTGGTTCTGTGAGGTATATTGAAAAAGTGGGGTAAACATGTTTATAGGAATGGAATGTTTCAATTAATTGTGTCAATTCTTATGTACTATTGTCTAAATTTTACTAAATTATCTAATGTTGCCTTAATCTAAGCAATCTTGGTCCTAAATAGAGGACTTTGATTCTGTCATACTAGATTTGAATTAAAATGTTGAAAAGTTATCTAACACAAAAAAAAAATAGTTTTATAAATACAAAACCTCCTTTTGTTTTGAACCATTTCATTAAAAGGTGTAATAAGAGAGAGTTTTGAATTTTCGAGATACATATTAGAAAATCACATAGTAATTTTTATTCGATAACAATACAGCTACTTATGTGGAACAATACTAGTACCTATGTAATTGTTCACAGAACACAGCAACAAGAGTAGTTGTATACACAAATACTAGTTCAGTTTTTGACATTTAAAATAACAGCATTTACTTTTTACCCGACTGCGACAGAAGGAGGGTTATGTTTTTCGAGTGTATGTATGTATGTATGTATGTATATATGTATGTATGTATGTATGTCCATTTCTTTGGCACGCCCTACAGCCCAAACGGCTGGACGGTTTTTGACATATGAGGTGTCGTTGGATTTGTCTAAATTGTAGTAGTGACATAGGCTATATAAATTTTCAAAATGGCGTCAGCAAATCTCGGAATGAGGGGGGAGAGTTGAATTTTTTTTTCTTACTGTAGCACTATGGGTATCAAATGAAAGCTAGTAAATTGTTTTATTCTTTTTAGTTTATAATAAGAGTATTTTACGCAGTCGGGTATTTTGATTTTTTTAACTAAGCATACTTGTTTTTTATTTTGTTTTTGTAAATAACTAACGCAATAGATAAAATATATTATTATATTCTGCTGATCCTTTTTCATTTATTTTTTAAATCTTACAAAGACAAAAAAAAAGACATTATAACTAATTAATTTCTTAAAATATATGTTTTCTTTGTGGTAGATCGTTTATAAACGTAAATAAATATTATAACAGTATGCAGAAGAGGCTCGTCCACAACCGGTCAGCCGCTGGTCCGACCAGAAACATAAAACATTAAAATCTAAAGCCGTGTACACTCTGGAAATATCATTCTACTTTAAAAAAAAAATATAATTTCGTTATTTAAAAAAAATATAGGTTATATAATAAGTATTAATATATTTATACGTTAATTAGCCTAAAATAGGACCTATAGCAAAATCTTTTATTTCACGACAAAAAATAGTAGCAAATAAAAGGACAATATTTTAATCACATATCCAAAAGCAATTACTCAATTTTCAATTTTAAATATTTTGGAAACAACTTATATAAAAACTCTGAATAAACTGCAAAAGTTTACAAGAGATATTTTTGTAAATGTTCAACTGCTGAATCAAAACCTCTTCTTGTCAATTTACCAGTCATTCTGTATAATTTTACATTTACACGTAAAAGTATATTGATGATAATATACTGCTGATACTGACTGCGATAACTGACAATAAAAATAAAATACAGTTTTTAATTAAAGGAGGTTCGCGAAAAAAAAAACGCATTTATCAGTCAGGTCGATTTTTTTTGTACTTGTATAAATAAGCAATACAGTGCTACAGAACTTTTCGTTTGCTAATAATAATATATAGTATAAGTCGCTCTTGGTCGATTTTTAATATAAAAGATCTAATTTATTTTCAAATTCGAATATAACATAAAAAAGAGCCGCTAGAAGTTACCGTAAAAAGATATACGGTAAACAGTATAGCGGTATAAAGCTGCCTTACTGTTCCACTGCTATAGACCTTGGTGTTCACCTAGATAAAACGTTGTCATGGTCGGAGCAGTTAAAAGAAATCAGCAGGAAAAATTTTACAGCACTAAGCCTTTTTTATTAGGTCCTTTTTTATACAAAAAATTTCGCCCTTCCCCTAGTTTATATGCAAGTCGTCTGCCCAAAGGTTGCCTGGAAAAGATCGCTGTATTAGCGATAAGGCCGCCTGTTGCAACTGATGCAAGTTGATTGTTTTAAATTTTTTCTATTGTTCTTTTGTGTATTGATGTGCAAAAAGAGTTAATAAATAAATAAATAAGCTCATTACGTCGCCTCAGATCTGTTCTGCCAATCCCTACCGAAATTATATTGGCAAACTCTCTCCTCCTATTTATTCTATACTACGCAAATCAGAGCATGCTATCCTAATTTGACGGAAGACTCAATAAATTTGAGCGACTCCAAAATCTTGCCATCAGGTTCATATTCTGACTTCGCTTTGAACATGTATCTGAATTTCGCTTAAAGCTCAAGTGGCTTCCTATATAGACCAGTGCCATATATTCATAGGTTTTGAAACGAAAAAAAATAATAGTAGAATGAAACCGATTGTAAAAAGAAGAGAATATAACAAAAATGTAGGAAAAAATAAATTACGGGCGATCTGAGTTCGGGAAGGGGAAGGGGGGGGGGCGTTTAAGGGTAAAAAATGGTTTATCGCGATTTCTGGCAAAACCACAGGTCCTATGGAAAAAAGTTCAATGGCAAAGTGGTAGGTAATAAAAAGATCTACAACTTTTGTATCAACTCTTTTTTCACATAACCTCAAAATTAATGTGAAAAATTCAAATAACCAGGTTTTTGGTTTTTTATTTTTATCTTTTAAAAAAATATTTTTTGTTTCACGAAATTTAGTGAAAACTTACCTTCTTATGTCCCAAGCACACTGTAATTTTTTTGTTTTAAAATATTTATTTATTCACTTTATTTTGACTTAATATCGAAAAACCATCATAATTTTCAATCGAAAAATCTGACGTCAAAATATATGCTTTTTTAAAATAGTCGGTGAGGTTTTTGTTCTTTGAAACCTCTACTTTCTGATGGTGTAAAAAAAAATACATTACTTTGGTAAATTTTCTCAGAAAATGCTACCAAATAAGATTAAAATTAATAAGATATGTACAATATTTTGAGAAAATTATGGAAACTTCTTTAAATTATATGCGTAGATTTCTGTTTATTGATATTTTAAGAGAACTTATATACCTGAGTGACCTACGGAAAATTTTAGCCCATTAAAAGGTATTTCATAGAGATGTGGGGAAGAGGCTAGGAGGGTCTGGACTATACTACCTGTTATTTCGTAGCATTTTCTGAGAAAATTTACCATAGTAATTTATATTTTTTTACACCATCAAAAAATAGAGGTTTCAAAGAACAAAAACCTCACCGACTATTTTAAAAAAGCATATATTTTGACGTCAGATTTTTCGATTGAAAATTATGATGGTTTTTCGATATTAAGTCAAAATAAGGTGAATAAAGAAATATTTTAAAACAAAAAAATTACAGTGTGCTTGGGACATAAAAAGGTAAGTTTTCACCTAATTTCGTGAAACAAAAATAATTTTTTTAAAAGATACCTAAATATAAAAAAACCAAAAACTTGGTTATTTGAATTTTTCACATTAATTTTGAGGTTATGTGAAAAAAGAGTTGATACAAAAGTTGTAGATATTTTTATTACCTACAACTTTGCCATTGAACTTTTTTCCATAGGACTTATGGTTTTGCCAGAAATCGCGATAAACCATTTTTTACCCTTAAAAGCCCCCTCCCTACCCCTTCCCGAACTCAGATCGCCCGTAATTTATTTTTTCCTACATTTTTGTTATATTCTCTTCCTTTCACAATCGGTTTCATTCTACTATTATTTTTTTTACTTTTTACCATTTTTAAAGGCTTTCGGCACTAGTCTAATACCCTCTCGTCGGAACCTGCATATTCTTTCTCTGCTGTTCTGTGTGCTATTTAATCCAAACGCTCCTTCGTATTTGAAGAATAAATTTGAATATCTGGGGGCTGTTTCAGAAGAATTAAAATCATCTCGAAATCTGATGCTGAAGATACCTGCACATAAAACTAAATTTTTTGCTCAATCTTTTACTGGTCAGCCTATAAAATTGCGGAACAGTCTACTATTATACATAAGAACAGCTAAATTACTATCAACATTTAAGATCACTATCTTAAACTGAAGACGATTTGATTAAGTTTTTTATTGTATTAAACGCTTTTAATTTATTTTATTTTATTTTTATTTATTATTTAATATTTATTACTTTATAGGGATGTTTGTTATATTCTCATTTACATATGAATCTTGTATTAGTATTAGTATGTAGATTGGTATGTAAGTTTATTATACGAGTATAACTGAACCTACCCGGTTTCATTATTTAATTCTCCTTTAATTTTGGGTTGTTTAGAAGAAATGTAAATTTTTAAACTTTACTAACTTGTATGTAATCTTTTGTTATGACTGTATTCGTGGTATGCAATAAAGAATTTAAAAAAAAAAAAGTAATTCACAAAGACTAATTTGAATGAATTAAAAGTAATATTATCTATGTAAGTTCTTTTTTATGTAAAAATAAGTATTACGATTATGTGCGTATCATCATTTTAAAAATTTTAAAATGGAAAAATATTTATTTGTTATGTAAACGTCGCTTTACTCGGACTTGTTTTTAATAAAATTCATATTAGACAATATAAATACTGATTTCTGAGCGAAATGTCAGCTTCTTTGGAATAATTCCGTATCAGTTCTTATTGTAAACTGACGTAAGTTAGTCTAAAAGCGAAAGTTTGTTTTACTAACAATTCTCATAATGGTAAGTAGTTACTTTATGTTAGATATATTAAAGTGAACAATAACTTATATAATAATATTGTATAAACATTTTTTAAAATTATATTTAAATAAAATTCAAAGATATTAGATAATTCAAATGCTTTTTGTATGTAATAGGTATTTACTTTTGTTATAAAAATAAATTTATTTATACCCGGAGATGAATTTTGGTCTGAGATACGAGAGGTCTGAGAATGTTCTAGGATGTTAATCATTAATAAGAAAAAATATTTATAAATTTAAATAAAAATTATAAATTATTGAGATAACTTCTTAAATAATCCAGAAATGTCTAAATGTGTATAAATTTAATATATATGTATGTTTTTATTGTCAATTTTATTTAATAAATAACTATTTTTAAACGTAAATTATTTCCTGAATTCGATTTATTTCTTTTATTAATAATTTATCGAAAAGTCATCCAGTCATACTGGAGCGACTAAACCTAAAAAATCTCATAAGCGGGCAATGAATATTGCGTTTTGTACAATTACGATCATCTGCGTTATTTTTGTAAATAAAATTTTCATCAGAGGTATTCCACTCCAGACCTAAAATTTTTAATGTTTCCTATTTATTAAATATTTTTTAAAGAAGGAATGTTTTCTAAAACAGCGTTTCAATTACTTGACCATTTAGCCAATTCATTAACAGCTTCATTCTCATCAATAATAGAACTGACTAAATCGTCCATGTATAATGCCTAGTTCGCACTACGCCAGTATTTTAGACGAGTGGCTTGTTATTTAGTGGCTAAACTACGCGCTACTGCCCAGAAATCGTTCGGATTACGGTCGAGTACAGTACATAAGTGAGTGGTGCTGTACAAGATGAACATGCTGCAACGCAATAAAGTGAATAAATTGATTAAACTAATCGTAACGTCGTAAAGTCGTGTAATTAATAAAAAGAAGCTATGGGTACGAAAATAGATCGATAGACGAGATAAACTAGGAGCTACTAATTGTCTTATCAAGGAATTAGCATTGGAAGATCCCAAAAAATACTTCGATAGTTTAAGAACATCGAAAGTTATGTGAATTTTCTGTTAATGAAAATACACTCGCAAAATTTAGCGTAAAGATAACCTTTAAAAAAATGCGATTCCTGCAATTATTATATTATTCCTAAAATTACAAGCAGTTCTATACTTTCTTGCTACTGGATGTAGTTTAAAGGAAGCTTGTAAAGCAATCTATTAATCATTGATGGAATTTATCAAATTATAAATAAGATTAAATAACTATAACATATTTATTATGAAAAATTTATTTAGTAAGATATATAATAATATAATAATAATAATAAATAAAAAAAATTGTTTACAACATTTTTAGTTATAACTTTTGTTATGTGTTTTGTTCCTATCACTCTGATTAGCAACATTAGCGTTCTTCATTGCTGTTAAAATTAACTCTGATTTAATTGTAACATTATTCTACGTTTCATTATTCTTTATATGGCCAGATGGAAACCTGGATGGATGGATGGAAACATGATGTCAGCCCCAGCGACTGAATTTTTTGTGTCCTTTAATTTTTTAACTTCTGCGAGTAGGTTGATCTAAAAAAGATTGGATCTCGTTAAGTAAAATTATGATTATTATTCATAAATGTCTTATGTTGTAAAAGAATAGAATAATTTAAAAACTAAATTAAATATAATACAACCTAAACTTCTATACTTCTTATTTATTTCATTTTTTATAATTAATTATTGAGCATACACAATTTTCAAGTATAAATATAATTCTCAATAAACAAGACTTGTACTGAATTATTTTTAATAAATAAATATCTTTCCAGAACTATATAATTAAATAAAATACAAATTAAACTTCTATACTTCTTAGCTATTTCATTTTTTATATATAATTTTGTTAAGCATACACAATTTTCAAGTATAAATGTAATTCTCCTAACATAAACAAACAAGAAATGTAGTAAATTATTTTTAATAAATAAATATGTTTCCAGAACTATACCTATAATTAAATAAAATACAAACTGAACTTCTATACTTCTTAGTTTTTTCATTTTTTATAATTAATTGTTGAGTATACACAATTTTTAAGTATAAATGTAATTCCCAATAAACAAACAAGACATGTAGTGAATTATTTTGAATGAATAAATATCTTTTATATGTTATAACACTTATAACAATTAACAATTTAACAATTATTGATATGTGCCATTAATTGCACTGAGAGGTCAATACCACATAATATAGGAAATAATTATTATGTGGTCACATACAAACCATCTACCAAAAAACAATGAATTAATATTTTTTAATTAATATAAAATAGATTGTACGAATAAAAACTTATCTTCCAATAATCGTATGAATAACAAAAAAGAAATATTCGTACGATAATCGTATGAATAGATACTTCCAAAAACAATATAAGTAATAATAATTGAGATCTTATTGTAACATAGTAATAAATATGCTTTATTGTTAAATAAATATGCATTTGAAATATAATTATAAAATTATGCACTAACCTGATGTTTTTTATTTTCAATTTAATTTCATTTTCACCTAATCCTGGTGTATGAAGTATGATGTAATTCATTTGTTTGTTTTTATAATGCGGGGACTTAATATTCCACAAAACATTCATGTTCTACATATTTGGAAACAAATTTAAGTTGTTTCTTCGCTCCAGCGAAACGTCATTTTTGCGGCAACTAATGAAATAATAAACTCGACTACTTCGACACGTTCGTACTTGTTTAGTCGGTGATCCAGAGAGCGCGGACGCGTGGTGGGAGGTGCTACTCGCCCGATAAAAATAGAATGAAATGGATCGACTCGACTTAACTACTTACTAACCTACTCGACTAAATTTTTGGTGTTCAGACACGTTTAGCTACTAAATAATTCGACACTCGACTAAAGTACTGGCGTAGTGCGAACTAGGCATTACTCTTTCTGGACTATATAAGGACAGCTTGCGGATAGTTATTACGTTTGGCATTACAAAGTAAGCGTATGATTCGCATAGCAAGATAATATAAGAATTAAACTCACTCATGGTAAAGCACTCACAATCAGTGTAAAGCGCCCGCAAAACAATCAATTATTGTAATTGTCAATACTGTAACTTTATTAAAATTCTAGTAAAATTGATATAATTTAATTGTATTGTCAAAATATAAGCAAAATTAACGATTGACACCTAGCTATTATACATATATTTTTATTGATTTATTTTCCGTGTAAGGGAGCTATAATATAAGATCTTTTATGAAAAAAAAATTTAACTTTGCAATATTTTGCCAACAGTTGCGTTCGATTTTAGTTGTTAGATTGATAATCTGTCAGTGACTCCACCTAAAGTCCTAAACAATCATTTGCCACCAGCAACCGTGAGCGTCAATATTTATCAATTAAAATTATCATCATATGCCTTTAAATACATAATCTAAATTCACAATTGCTTTCATTTATCTTGTAACTTAACTTTATTTACTCAATAACCATTTTCCCACTTCAAATACTATTGATAGTATAACTAATTCCACTGTGTTATCAAATCCAATTTTAACTTTTTATGACTTTTAGTTCTACTGGATTAAGCGCAAAAGTTAAAGTTAAGTGCAAAATAATTCGTAGTACGGAATACGAAGATCTGAACTATTTCAAATACCAAAATGAATTTAATTCTAGTACTTTCCATTCGTCATTAAACTGTGGTTATTTTATTTATTTAATTATAACTCTGTCACTTTGAAAATGTTGAAGACTCTATTAGTATTTGTTCATAATAAGTTACTTTAACATCACTTAGGATTTTACCTTTATAGGATCATTTATTTATGTTATTAATAAATCCCATACCATTCTGTTTGTCAAGCTACAGATTCTGATATTAAACAGGTTCATATTAGTAAAATCCTATAAGTCTGCTTGTACATTTGTTACGATAATTACTATTATTAGGAAAATTTTAGGCTGGCCCGTTGACACATTTGGCAGTGACCCTGATTTCTGCTCCAGGGTTGTGGGTTTTATTACCGCTCCTGAGTCTAGATGTAATGAATATTTATTTATAAAGTATTATTTCTATATGTACTGTAATAAGAATAATCGAAAATGTCTTTTTTTATGAACGTAGATAAAGACAAATCATTCAAGGTCATTTAAAAGGCTGGCAACGCACCTGCTAATTCTCTGATTTTGCAGGTGTCTTTGGATGTCGCGTACACTTACCACCAGGTGAACCGATTGTCCGTTTGCCCACTCTTACATTAAAAAAAAACACATAGTCAATCAAATTAATATTAATAGTAGTTTTCAACTCCTATTCGAAGCTTAAGCAAGTTTCGTCCGTAGCAAACCTTTGATTCTTTGTTTTTAACTCTTCTAAGTGCTTTTCAATACCACCGTTTCATCATTAGGTAAAGTTAAAATTTTCCGTGTCGTAAACTTACGTTAGTGAAATAATTTATAATACCTGTTTCAATGTTCTGAGATCGTGGAAACTTTAAATTGCTTTATAAATTATTATTATACATTAAGGTTTTTTAATTTATTAAATTTTAGGTGCATTTTATACAACAAGAATAAAAAAATTATAATAACGGAAAACCCAAATAATGTTGTAATAGTTACTTATAAAATAAATAATCCCTGACATCTTACTATTAGTTTAAAAAAATAATTAATATAATTATAGTTAAATGATATAATTTATTTAATTATATTAGATTATTTTTAAGTTTAATTATATTTTATTTACAGACATCGTACACAGATAAAGGTAAAAAACCGGAGCAAGGAAGCTTTCTGGCATTCGATCATGTTACTTTTTGGGTGTCGAATGCAAAGCAAGTAAGTAAAAACCCAATTGCCACCATACTTACTATATCGTTGGATTGCAGATTTTCGTTATTATTGCAGATTTCGTTAAAGTTTCATTTTAATTTTTTTTTTTCATTTAATATTTTTAGGCGAGAATTCAGTCATAAACTTATTTCAAAATTTTGTTTATGAATTTAATTACATATATACCTATTCTAATGTATCTTTTATCTCCTAATAATTTTTGCTTAGTAAAGATAAAAATTTTCGAATAATTTGTTACCTTTTAACTTTAACTAAGTAGCAAGTTGTTAGAAATGCTAAAAGGTTACAATAAACACATATGATAGCAATATTTTCTTATTATAATTATAAATAATTTTCATTTTAGGCAGCCAGTTATTACATAACACGATTCGGTTTCGAACCATTGGCTTATAGTGGTTTGGAAACGGGTTCAAGAAAAATCGCGTCTCATGCCATCAAAATGAATAAGGTTAGTTTATACAAACAAAAAAATGCATAACTGTCTTTAGTTGTCAAAATCTCAAAATAAAAAAAATTACTAATATTATAAATACAAAAGTTTAGATACTCAGTCGAAAGAAGATAGTAGGTAAAAACTATTTCTAAATAATTTAAAAATAAGAACATCAAAGAAAATTAAGCGTAATACTCTTTGATCATTTTCTTATCAACATTTTAAAATATATGTAAAATATAGTTGATATATGACGTATTATATCATGCCATCATATCATTTATTGGATGTCCACTGCTGAACGCAGTCCTTTCATATCGACCTGTAGAGCGACCGCCTGGGTTATGTATTGCTAGTCATTTTGAAGAGGCTTGCCAATACTCGCGACCATTAAGGTGTCTATCCATTGATCCGGAGTGAGGCAGCGGAGCGGAGAAACGGAGAAATATTAACCAATAGGATTGCAAAAAATCTCTCCTCCGCTCCAGCGGACAAGGGCTCTACAATCGTATTGGTTAATATTTCTCCGTTTCGCCGCTCCGCCGCCTCGTTCCGCATCAATGGACAGACATCCTTAGTAAGCAGGTTGGCGAGAGCAGTGTGTTGCGGTAGGATATAGTGACGCAGCTGCCCATCACCATCTCGTTTGGTGAACATTTGCTCGCACCATTACGGCCTTAATCGCCTTTTACGACACCTCGGCAAGGAGGTCGGGACTATTTCTCCGTGACATCTGGCACGGTGGATATGACGTATACCGTGCACGTCTGAATATTTTAATATTTTGTTATACTCGTAAATTTATTATTTATAATTAGATGTATCTATGTAAAAAAAGAAATAATAACGTTCATCGTATAATATGTTTGCATATATTAACGTTATATTGGTATTTATTAAAAAATAAAAACTCGTTTAACAAGTTAATAGTTTTTTTAGATAACATTTGTATTTCAATCTCAATATGAACCGGAGGAGACGGATTTTGTCAACGAAGTAGGTTATCATGGCGATTTCGTCAAGGACGTTGCCTTCCAAGTGGAGAATTTAGATTATATCCTAGATTATGCGAAAAAACAAGGCGCCGTCGTTGTAAGAGATATATGGGAGGAAACAGATGAATTTGGTGTCGTCAGGATGGCAACATTGAAAACGGTAAGATTTATTCATCGATATATTTATCTACATTATCGTCAGCAAATTACAGTTTTGTTTTTCATCTACAAACGTTTAAGAGGTTACTGTCGGTTATTAATATTATTTTTCTATTTTTTTTAGAAATATAATATGGTAATATAATGAAAATATTTATTTTTATCTTTGTATTTGTAAAAATATTTATTCCTGGTTTGGCTTTAGGTATGCCTTATGGGTCTTACCTCGGAGAGCACGTAAAGCGGACGGCCCAGGTTGTTATCACAGATATCTCATAGCGATCGTTACTCAAGGCAGGAAAAATATCTGCCAACCCACAATGAAGTAGCGTGGTGGATTAAACTCTAACCATTCGTAGGTCACTCGATAAGTTTTGAGATAAAATTACCAAATTTAAAAATGGAACGCAAATGTATTATACACTCATTTGCAAAAAAAACGGGCGGTTTCGATTTTCTTCCTGGCTGAAAAAAATAAAATACCAAAAAGGTTTTAATCATTTGAACATGTTACTGGCCAGTTATAAAAGTGCCATAATGTTTATAAGAGTACATTCCAAATTCAAATTTTTGACTGAGCCTAGTTTTCAAAGAAAATAACTTTTAACTACATTTTGTGGCGCGAATTCCCTATAGTTAATATCGACTCTAATTAACTTTTTGTCAATTTTTATTAAATTATCTGGTGTCCTTGACATTTAAAAGTATTGTTATTGCTGTTTAGCAATCTCGAAAATGGTAGATAAAGTGATAAAAGCGAGCAAAATTATTGCGCTGCTTGAAGAAGGTTGCAGTCAATGCTTCGTGGCTCAGAGGCTAAATGTGAGTCGGTCGACAGTTCAAAGGACCTGGCAGCGCTATCAAGAGACCGGTTCCGTCAAGAGAAGGCCTGGTTCTGGCAGAAAGACATATACCGAACCACGGGATGATCGTTTTCTAGTTAGTCAAGCGTTGAGAAATCGCAAATCTTCTTATGTGGACCTCAAGAACACCCTCGAAGAAGTAAGAAATGTGCAAATTAGTCTATGGACGGTCAGGAGGAGGCTTCTCGCTGCTAATATACACAGTCATCGCCCGGCACGCGGCCCTAAAATACTCCGTGGACATCGAGTTGCCAGGCTTAGCTTCGCTCGAAATTGTGTGTCATGGACTCATGAAGACTGGGATAGGGTATTGTTTTCCGATGAAGCCAGGATATCTCTGCATGGTGAAGACCGACGTCGGCGAGTGCTACGTAGACGAGGAGAACGCTTTGCAGAGGCATGTTTTGAAGAAATCACACCTTATGGAGGGGGCTCTGTTATGTTTTGGGCAGGAATAAATTCTATGGATCGTACGGAGTTAGTCTTCATCGAAAACGGTACACTGACTGGACACCGATACATAACGGAAGTTCTAATTCCTTATGCACAACCCGCTTTAACCGCTCTTGGCGAAAACTCAATTTTTATGGACGACAACGCTCGCGCCCACCGGTCTGGCGGTGTGGATGCGTATATGCTAGAAGTCGGAATTCGTCGTTTGGACTGGCCAGCTAGAAGTCCGGACCTCAATCCCATAGAGCATGTCTGGGACGTTCTGAAGCGACGAGTGAGATCAGTGCAGCCGGCTCCGCAGACCATCAGAGAGCTAAAGAATGTGATTACCGCGGAGTAGGAACGTATTCCCCAAGAAACCATAAAAGATATACTCACTAGCATGCCCAGACGAATGCAAGCTGTGATTTCAGCAAGAGGGGGTCACACTCAATACTAAACTTTTATTCAAGAAAAACAAAGAAATTAACGCGTTTCATTTTTATTTAGCGAGCAGGTACAATCATAGTGTTTTGAGCTTAAACATTATTTCTTAATAATTTAATTAAAATGTTATGATAAAACTGATGAAAACTATTCCTTCCTAATTAATTTATAAAATTCTGAGGATAACAATACCTAAAATTGTCAAACAAACTAATAGTAACTATAAAATAGTTCTTTGCTTAAGTGCCCGTTTTTTTTGCAAAAGAGTTTATATTTTTTTAAAAGCAAAATATTTAAAAATAGAACGCAAGTAGCCAGGTTGCTGGTTTAAAAAAAAGATGTTTCAGTCATTTAACTACGCCCCGTTCCCGCGTTTTGCTTTGCAACGATGGAGCTTAACCGCGAACATTTGCGCGTTATGGTATTTTATGATTATAAATTTGATTTAACTGAAAAATTTAGCCTTTAACGATTACAAACAGCGTCTAAGGGAGTTTGCTCCATTTCGAGCAACAGTTTTTAGATGGTTCAGTGAATTTAAAATGGGTAAAACAAACCTCGAAGTAAACCAATATAGAAGTGGTCGCAAAACGGCAATAACTGCAGAAAATATTGTGTTGACTACTGAAATTATGGTGCGAGAAGACCCGTGAGTTACTTATTCGGACATCGAGAAGATTCTTGGTCTTAGTTCGGGGTGCGTTAACATTATTTTGCATCAGCATTTTGGAGTGAGGAAGCTTTGTTGTCTTTAAATCCTGCGTTTGCAGTTGCGTTTGTTTTTAGACATTGAAAAACAGGCTCAGACAGGTATGAATTGGTCTACGATTTGAAAGGAAACGTCAAGTCGTGTTTCGGAAATCATCACAGGCGACGAAACGTGGATTTATCAATATGATCCGGATGAATAAGAGATAGTAGTCAGTATGGCTCTTTTCATAACGAAAGTTGCCTACAAAACTGCAAAGACTTCGTAACGTTGGTACAAAAATGGTGGCTAGTTTTTCTTCTTTTCTCGTAGCGGACATAATATGTCGACAAAAATGTTGGAAAATCATAGATCTGTTAACTCAAAATGGTATATGTACCTACAACAGTAGCACTGCCGAAATTTTTCCAAGCTCTGCGAGAGAGGAGACCAAAGACTGGGCTTCGGAGAAACATACAGCATCACGACAACGCTTCGTCACATACGTCCCTCAGAACAAAGGCCACAACAACAGGAACAAGGTTTCAACACCGAATTATTCAAGATTCTTGAGGTGTTGAAACCTTGCCCCATCTACCGTACAGTCCTGATTTAGCTCCCTGTGATTTATTTTTGTTCCCGATAATCAAATAAAAAATTAAAGGGAACTTTATTTCGTGTGCCAAGGAGACCGTAGCCGCCTGCGTAGTCGCAATTTCGGTTACCTATCGGATCAAGACTGGCAAAAGTGTTTATTTAGTTGGTTTAAGCGAATGGAACTTTGCATAGATAATGAATGGGAGTATTTCGAAAATATATTTAAAAAAAAGTTAATATCTTGTATAGTTTTTTCTTCTCTCTAAACTTATCGAGCTACCTACGTGTATGGATAAGAAGCATTTGCCTAGCAATAACGTTTACAGCCTGATTAACTTAATTTATTGTTATGAAAAAGTTGAGGTTATTTTTAAATTCGGAATATGTAATTCGAAATATTTCTATTTAATATGAGAATATTTTCAGTACGGTGACAATACTCACACATTGGTGGATAGATCGCAATACAGTGGTCCTTTTCTCCCTGGATATCAGCTTTTAGAAAAGGATCCAATACAAAAATTTCTGTAAGTAGTTTATACTAGCATAACTTTGTGACTCGAGTTATATGGACTATTACTTTTATATGTTAATAATAAAATTACTAAATGAAATTATTTGATGTTCACATTATAAGATATTTGCAAGATTGTAAGGAAAAATTCGAAATAGTTACAAAAGGAATGGTCATTGTGTACTAATGAAGGACAATGCAGCTTTGAAATAATAAATTCACAATATCGCAGGCACTCTACAAATATGTATATGTGCTTGTTTGACTCCATTTAAAGTAAAGCAACAAAATATAAGTCGCAAATAATTAAAACTAAAATTTTATTATTAAGGCTATTTTAAAATAAATATTTTTTCAATTCAATTAATGTTGCTACTAGTACAAGACGTAATAAAGAAAAACATATTTCAAATATTTTTTAGATTTTATATATATTATATTATTATAGACAGATAATCCTAGAAAGGAATTTCTTTATTTAAGGCCGAAGGTAGAGATTAATTTCATCGACCACGTGGTTGGCAATCAACCGGATAATGGCATGGAGGAAGCTGCATCGTGGTACGAACGTTGTCTGCAATTTCACAGGTGATAATTTTATTATTAATTAAGTTAATAATTATATTTATTACGACGACCGTTCTGTTGTAGTAGTGCGTGTAGTCGCCTCAAAGCCGCGCGCCGGCTGTCGCGGGTTCGATTCAAACAAGTACAAATATTTGTTTCCGGTCTGGGTGTATGTCCTTGTGGGTCTCCCCACTGTGCCTCGGAGAGCACGTAAAGCCGTCGGTCCCGGTTGTTATCATAGACACCTGATAACTATCGTTATTCATGGTAGGGAAATTATACGCCAACCCGCAGTGGAGCAGATTGGTGGATTAAGCTCTAACCCTTCTTCTATATGGAGAAGAGGCCTTCGCTCAGCAGTGGGTGGTTTACAGGCTAGTACAGTATAGTAAAGTCAGTATATGTAGGTAACAGGTCAAGCTACTTGCAGAGGATAGATCCATAGTCCTTAAATTGAAATGAATGATAAGACATAAGAACAGAGCATTAACTATAAATATAACCAATTCTTTATATAGTAAAAACGCGACACATCTAGATAATAATAAAATCGGCTAAAACTGAATCAAACTTGCGTTAAGAACGAGATAAGGCGGAAAAAATATAAAATCTTTCAGTGGGTAAAATATGTAATAACATAAATACATTGTATGTTAATAAGGATAATATAAGTGCGCGGATCCGACTCGTATTTGACAGGATTATTTTTATTTTTCCATGAATTTAAAGGTCATTCACGTTAAGATAGTTATATATAGAGTGTGATCATTTAAATAAGTTTTTAAACATCTTCTTACATAGATTTACCAAAGTATGACCATGATAAAATGATAAAATTTACCTTCCATTGGACTTGGGAAATAAACACTGAACTCTACAAGATTTTTCAAACAATTTCGAACCTACAGAATCAAAATTGGTAAAGTTAAAGTGTAGGGATATATCATAGATTCACCAATTTAAGATATAATCCGAAAAAATACACTACATACACCATAATTTCCGAGGTTATCTACAATATCAGACCCTTCAAAAGAAGAGTGAATCTTCTTGGCATGCGCGCTCTACCTTTAGCTGCATCATCACTTTATATTAATTTTGTGTGATCGCAGTCAAGCTTAAGTTTTATGATTAAAAATAAAGAGTCACCGCGAAAAAACTCTCAAGGATACTTAACTAAGTCTGATTAAATAACAAATCTTTTTAAATATTATCTAGAAAATAATTATGATTATTATCTCTATTGTTTTATTTATTAACACTCATTCATTTCAACTTTACATGCAATCTTAACAAATAAAATTTCTGGCGGATTTTTAGTTAGAATGTTCAATTTAATTTTTTGAATACAATGAATAATGTTAAAATTAAATTAAAGCATGGTAATAAAAATATTTAAATAAAAATATAAATATACATTGCTATATTCAAATGTAAGAAGAATGGTGCTTCTAGAACAAAAATCTTTAGTAGATTTATAGACTAATTTGAAGGTGTGATAATAATTAATTCTTACACTTATAGTTAAATTATACTATTATGATTAACCGTTTTGACATTTTTTTATTGTAAATAAAAAAAAAGTTAAATAAAAAACTTGCTCTAAAAGACAAAACATTTTAGATTTTGGTCCGTCGACGACAAACAAGTATGCACGGAGTATTCCGCACTCCGTTCTGTGGTTATGGCGAACTGGGAGGAAACAGTGAAGATGCCTATCAACGAGCCAGCGGTTGGCAAACGTAAGAGTCAGATCCAAGAGTACGTAGAGTATCACGGCGGCGCTGGAGTGCAGCATATCGCTATCAATACTGAGGATATCATTACTGCGGTAAGTATACTTTGACATATAAATGACCCGATTAAAATTTATATAAAACCTCATTCATAAAAATAATGTACTCATATATCAGGACCCCATCAAAAATTCTCAAGTATCGGTATATCCAAAATCGGTGACAAACAAAGTTATTTTCACCGGGGATGTTCCAAAGACGATGAAGATGTTAAAATATCACTATCACTTACTAACACTATCAATTTATAAAAAAAAAAAAAAAAAAAAAAAATATGAGTTCACAAATTGGAAAATCATATGCTGAGGGCTGAAGCTATATTGCCGCATCACCTTTATTATACTATTACGAAAATTAAAAAGAGATTTTTTTTATTCGATTGAGTATTTGGGTACCCTTAAAGTTATAAGATTGTAATATTTTACATATTACACTGTATATTAGAATTAATAAACTGGACCGCAAAGAAAAAGTGTCGGTTAGAAAATCTTTAGTATTTTCAAAAGTAGGTAGGTACCTGACCTAGCTTTATGAAATAAAGACTTAATTTAAGAACATTTTAATGTGCTTAAACTAAAACAAAATAAAAAATAAATTCAAGTTTTTATTTGTAATAAATGTAAAATAAATAAAAATGCGTAGTTTTTTAGTTGTAGATCGGTACAGGTGTGCTGTTTTCATGCATTCTTTGTGTTGCCTCCGCGAGCTCGCAATACCTTCCTACTAAGTTTTGAGGCGATGCTGTGGAATATTCTGCCATACCTCTATTAGAGCTTCTTTCATTTCACGTAACGTGATTGGCGGCGGATTCCGCTGATGTACACGTAGGGTTGCCACTTTTCATAAACAGTAGACCCGGAGATTTTAAAAATAAAGTTAAATTCTTTAGTAAGTTTTTTTTTTTAATATAAAATAAAACATTTTTAAGTGTGAATTAATTAATTAAAGTAAAAAGTAATGGTAAATTATCACTGGTAATGTATTTATTAAATATAAAAGACCTTTTTTTATACCTGGCGGGAAAATCCATTATGGATACCACTCCAGCGCGGGGGCACGTGGTTATGCCCGACTCGCACGGGATAAAAACCCCACGTGTCATCAGTCATCCGCCTGGGTGGGGCGAGATGGTGTCGCGCTAGCATTCTCCACCTCGCCCCGGCGGTAGGCCCGGAAGAAATTCCGGGGCCCCGGCACAAAGGTGGGGCGGCCTTGCTCACAACAAAGGCCACCCCTCAGACATGTGGGGTCGCGCTGTTAAGACCGAAGCACCCATGTCCGGAAAGCACCTGCACCAGACGGAAGGTCAAAAAAAAATATATAAAAGACCTTACTAGTGCTAGGCTAACTTGGACCAGCTTAAAACAATATTTTTTATTTTGAAGGGATTGTGTAAGTATTTTTTCTTGTTCAAGTTTCTTCAAAATTTTCAAAAATTCTCGGCATTTCATATTTGTAATTAATCTTTACAATTAGCTTTACCTTCACCATAACCACTGACACGCAGTTTCGCTCGTCTGTCCACAAATTTCACATTAAAGAAAAGACGCTCTCTACAAAAGCATTGCTTATAAGGATTAGTGTAAAAAATACGATTATTTTTGGCAGTTCGGTGAAGGAAAGTCACCTCGACTATGAATAACTGAACCCATTTTAAATCAACAGGCGATGTTGAATCACCAGATTGTACGAACTCTCGTACTTGGTTTAAGTCTCGCCCCGCGCCGTGATGGTTGGCTATCGCTTCACTGCCACTGCCCGGTCTGACCCGGAGATTTCGATGTTAAACCCGTAGCCCGGAAGTGCACCATGCCCGTAGACTCCGGGTCAAACCCGGAGAGGTGGCAACCCTAGGTACACGTCGTATCAGTTCGTCCCATGCATGCTCAATGGGGCTTAAGTCGAGGCTACATACTGGCCACTTAATGTGTAAGATACCGACTTCTTGAAAATAAGCAAACACTATCTGAACTCTTTGCAGTCCAGGGTAGATTAATTATTAGTGTGATAAGCATCGTAATTTTTTTTGTCATTACTGTAGCTTATTGTTTTAAATTATTTCCTTTGAAAATTTGTTTCATTAAATTTATATTATTATTTCGATTGTAGATTGAAAATCTTCGTGAGCGTGGAGTCGAGTTTCTTACTATACCATCAAAATACTACACAATAATCAGAGAAAAATTGAAGCACAGCAAAGTCAAAGTCGCTGAAAGCATAGACACGCTGGAGCGCCTCAACATACTTATAGACTACGATGACGACGGTTACCTTTTGCAAATATTCACGAAGAACACACAAGATCGGCCAACATTATTCTTAGAGGTTATTCAGAGAAGGAATCATAATGTAAGTGGGACTAAGCTTTATTTAATAGGTACTAGCTGTAGCCGCGACTTCGTTCGCGATTGCCAATCTTTTCAACAAGCCTATAAGTTACATATAAAGGAAGGTACTCATACTACGTATAAAAAAAAATTACAATTTTCTATCCCCTTCCCCCAATCGGTGACCACCCGTAGTATTTGCAAAAAAGTGTAGTCAACTAGTCAGTAGTACTGCTAGTGTAGCGTAGTGTTGTCACCTCTGAGTTTAAAAAGCGCCAAATGCTGCGCAAAAAAAAAACGTCCATTTTTGACTTTAGTATTGATTATAATATTAACCCTTCAAAAGAATTTTTAAAAACGTCTTCAATGTAGAGAATTGGACTTGTTACAATTTTATTTTTATTTATTTTATACACTTTAATGAAACCCACACATAACACGAATTAAGCACAACAAATATTTAGAAAAAGAGAATGACAGGAGCAGGACGGTCTTATCAGCGATTTCTTCCAGCTAGTCTGTTTATTAAAAAATATAATCAAAATAGGGATCAGAGCAAAGGGGTAATAAGTAATATGTCAACAAATATGAGAAACATCAAAACTTAATGTAGATGAAGCCGTTTGGATATCTTATATTACATTTGAAATGTATAATATACGATATATTTATAAAGCTTTGAGTTTTCCTTACCGTCACTTGTGTGAAGTTTTAAAACTTATTTTAATTTTAAGAAATAACTTTTTTACTTATTTCGAATGTAATCTACAGTATTCTATAATTAGGCATATTTATTAGATAAGTTTATATGCTTTTATAAAATTGCTCGTCAAATTTATCACTAATATTTGTTTTTCAGGGTTTCGGTGCTGGCAACTTCAAGACGCTGTTTGAATCTATTGAGTTAGAACAAGAAAAGCGCGGCAATCTATAGATATAATTTGAGCAATTTAATATTTTACAAAAATTATATTTAATATTTAAAAAAAAAACTAATTAATACTTTTAATTACTTTCGAGCAGCATTGCGTTTTTTATTTTTTTATTGTAAGTCGTTTGTGACATATTGTACTAGCTGTCAAGGAAAATTGTCAAATTTAATATGATTATAAAAATTATTACCTATATACTCTTTGATAAAAATGAATAATATTATAAGCTTGTAGTTATAGACCACTTCTAAAAAATATTTTATTATAGTAAGTATATAGTTAATAGATACGCTAGTCTTTTTTTAGATATTTTTTTGTAGGCGTAGGAATTATAACAATAAATTAAAGTCATTAAAAAGATTATAATGTTTTATTTGATTAACGTAAATCAACGTCATGATATATCGTCATGTAACATTGATTAGATCTTGAGAGAATTTAATATTTACAAAACTTCAGCTAAGAACTCTTTTAAGTTTTTTTTCCACAAGCAACATTTGAATAAATTGCTTGTTGTTGTCTTTTTTTTTAAACATAGGTCCAATTATTATAATACTGATCTAACTGCACTAATATAATGAAGAGGACAGACAAGACTTTTTTGTGCAATCGGTGATCAACTATAAAAGTACTGAACCGATTCCGATTATTCTGTGCATCTAGTACCATGCGGCTGTCCCAATTCAAAACCTAGTAAGGACTTAAAACTTAATTTTACAGGAGCGCATAAACGTAAATAAGGCCAGCCTTTAAAAAGTATTTATGTAAAGTAAAATAAATGCTATTGGTTGTATAAAACACTAAATAATGAACGCATAGCACTACACATATTAAAATTTAAGTGTATATTACATTTTTTAAACCCCTTACTAACTTTGATAATTGATACGTAAAACCTAGTAAATCTCTGAAACTTACTAGGTTTTTAAATTGTTAAAGTGACTTATTAGATTTTTAAGAGACTGAAAGCAGTGAATGGTGTACTTACTAGGTATCGATGCTTAAATCTATCCGATAATTTTCGAGCTTTCACTGATGAAGTTCTTATATTAGGTATGGTTATGGACTTATTAGGTTGCGACATATTCGCAGTCTCTTTTCGTAATGTGTCCCTTACTGGGTTTTGAAATGGGACAGCCGCATGGCCACGGAGTATAGATATTATATACTCTATTGTATACTCTTTGACTGCGACTGCTTTAAATGACAACGTAGAAATATATAAGAGATTTTTCCTCAATATAAACCTAGCAAGCATTTAAGATTTATTTTACTTATATTTTTTTAAGCCTTCAGAAAAATAAAATATGTTTAAATTATACAAATTTTATACTAGACTTATTGTGCAATTAAATGGCACTGCGAGTTCTTAACTGTAGTCTACTAAAAATTACGATTTAAGAGTTTTTCGAAGTAAAATCTGCGACACTTATAATTGACAAGCTGACGGATAGCGAAATAATTGCTTATTTGAATAAATATAAAAAATAATTTAATGATTAGGTATTATTTTACTTTGTCACTTTTTATTTTTTCCAATAAGTTTAGTCAGTTAAAGAAATTCGAATTATAGAAATTGAATTCTTTAAAAAATTAAAGTTTATGATAAAGAGATAATCTTCTTTCGTAATATTTCTAATCTTTTCGTATTATTTTCATATAAATGTTTCTACTTTGAAAAAATATTTTTACGCGGTCAAAATAATATAAAATAATACTGCACCGCAAAATAATTAATATAATAATGTACAAAGACAACACAATAATTATTAATGTACAAAGACAACACAATATTTCATCTAAAACACAATTCAATGTCATTTTCTGCTACATAAAAATATAACTTGAAAGTTTGTATTATAATTTATAATATGTGCAATTAGAAAAAAAATTGTCATAAAAGTATTTTAACGTCCCAGGCTAGTAGTATCACGTGTCTTTCATTACTTGAAAACATTTTTTATAATTTGTGAAAACTAACAACCACTCGGTGTGTATAAAACTCACTGGGACAGATTAGTGTAAGAATAGATTAATTATGCAACTAGAAACAACGCACCCTCCCCGCTCCCCATCACCGTATGTTTCTCCCAAATTCTAACGCAGATTAAATAAATAATCTTCTACTTTAGGTCATTATTTAAAAAATTCATATATTTCATCCTGCAGTCCTAGCATATATGGGGGCATCCATTTATTACATGAGGTGTTAAGGGGGAGGTGGTGTCGAGCGAAATCTCGTGGGGGAAGAGGGTGGTCTCGGCAAATATCACGTCGAGCAAAATCTCACCATAAGGAGCGGTTCGAAAAATCGCCAAAATTTTCTCATCTAATTAATGGATGCCCCCTATGCTATGAAATATATTACGCCACAAAAATAACACCTCCTTTTGAAAATATTTTCAAAAATCTTAATAATTCGTGCTACATATCTATATGATTACACATATAATTAGATAGGTAAACTATCACCTAAATAAATATTTATTTATATACTAGAAAAACGATAACTCAATTTTGTTTTCAAATATATTTTTTCTTATTGTATAATCGATTTTTGCAACTGAATTTTGTTGCACACATCAAAAACTATTTCTACTAATATAAAGACAAAAAACGTACAATCATTTTTCAGTTGTGAGACAAGGATACAAAATTTTAGATGTTTGAAAAACTAGGTATTAAGAATTAAAAAATACTATATTAATATTACTATATAGAAATATATAATAGTGCCTGGTATTTCACTAATATTATTTTTAGTTCAAAGATTGAAAGACTGACGGTTGAAAATTAAAATATTGATTTATTGATTACAAGGAAGAATATTGTTTAATGTCAAATGAAAATCGATAGAAGAAGACGTTTTAGAAAAAGAGAGAAAATAAATTAAAGTTGAATAGATTTTATTGAAGATTCATCAAATAAAATATTATGCACATATAAAAAATCGTACACTAATACAAAATGGACAAAACTATTTACGTTCAATCTGTCCCAAGGAGTTGATATTATCTAATATTTGTTAATGGCCTATTTCTATAAACTATCTATCCCGTTTTTATCCACTAGAGATGGAATTTCGAAATAAACTCCATACAAATTGTGTCAAATATCTCTAGCGTAAACTTGAGATAGATAGGATACTAAAAATGACCATAGTCTAAGTTGTGTTGTCTTTGGGATCGGGTTCAACGTCCGCTGGCTCGATCATCTCAAAATCTCTATCTGTTGATGATCTTTGGCTGTTTTCTGATTCTGATTCTGAGAGTTTCTCTTGAGAAACCGCTGTATCCTCTTGTGCGTTTGACTGCAGCTGCGACTCTTTCCTGAAAAAATATTTCGTGTTTATTTTATGCTTAGAGAATATAAGCGTGCGATTAAAGAGAGATAGCATGTAGTCCGATATGTCTGTCTATCTCTACAACCTCGTCTGTACTTTCGGCCTACGGGAAGTTGCCTCCAGTAGTAGGTATATCCTCTATGATTTTATGTATTGAGATGTCAGTAGTTCTGCATTGTTTAAATTATTGTAGACACAAATATATAACCAACGGACACAACTAGATGGGCACTCCTACTATTTGTGCGGTACAGGGATTAGCCCAAATATTTGCTTAAGTCCAAGGACAATTTTCTGCCTATTTGTACGTCAAAATAATATTTTGCTACTATGTATACAGGATACTTATACAAAAAAAAATAGTGTCGTTTAACTGGATGTTTGTTCTGGTTAATCTTGGAACTCTTGCTTTAAAGGGACTTGTAAGGAGTAACTTAGACAAGTGTTTTTCAGAAACATAATTGGGGTTACGCGAAATAAATCATTGATTCCGTGCGATGTCACAGCTAGAATCTATTAATTAGTTTTATTTTTAACTTACTTAGTTTCTTCAGTCTCCGCTTGAGGTGTAGAAACGGTCTCCGCCTGTTTCTCCGCTTGCACTAGAGGAGTTTTCTCATCTTCTTCTTCATCTGAATGTTTATCTTTCTTGCGTTTCTTCTTGCTTTTCGATGATTTATCGCTCTCGGAACCCGGTCCACGATATTCATACTGAAATTAAATATATTTATAGTTATCATTTTTAATCATAATGTATAATCGTGATAACAATATTGTTAAAATAAAAAATAAAATCACGATCATGAGTTTGCAATCAAATATTGAACTCACATTTAGCAATATATCGTCAAAGAAACAAAAAACGTAAATGTAAACAATAAAAGGAAGCAATCATTATTTTTTTTTTTATAAACTTTAATTTTTAAAATAATTTTACAGTTTACAAGAAGACACTATTCTAGAAAACTATTTATAGGCCAAATGTAATGACATTTTGTATTAAAATTATAAAAATCATACTAACATTATAAATGCGGAAGGAAGGAAGTAAGTTTGTTTGGGTCGCTGTCACGCGAAATCTACTTAACCGATCAGCATGAAACTTTGTACACATATTTTTGTAGGTATTAGAAGTAACATAAGATTTTTTTTTTTTTGGTCGCGATAAACGACATCCACGCGGGCGAAGCCGCGGGCTGAAGCTCGTACCTTATAAAGCGGCCAGAATGAAGCAAAGAAGCCAACGTCTTCGGTCAAGTTGGGCAGCAGCCACAGATGATGCCTGGACAGGGTCAGTATCCACACAAGACAGAATACCACTACTCGTAAAACTGCCAATGCTATTATCATGACGAGGAAAGCGGCCGCTGCTACACTGAGATAATACACACCTTTCCTGTGGATAAAATGTTTAAAGATAAAAGTTAAAACATAAAATTTACTTATATACGTATCGCCCATGACTATTAAAAATGTCGGATATAAAAAAAAAAAAACTTTACAGGAGAGCGATGCAAAGTGTAAATTGCATGCGTCTTTTTACATATTTTTTTTAAAATACCGACATTTATAAATTAAGTGATTAAAGAACTATGCATAAAATAATATTTTTCTTTTCAGCTGATGTTAGACTTGGTTATTTAGGAACGTTTTATGAAATCAATAAAAAAAATCGATTTTGCAGTTCCGACGATGTTAATAGTCATGGGCGGTATGTATATTCAAGCGTAAAATAATGTATATTTGTTTGTTAAAATATGATAATTTTGTCAATCTCAATACAATTTGTAAAATATTTTTTGTACTATACTGTTTACTTATAACGAAAGATTTGCAAAGGTTATAAAAGTCCATATAGAAGGGTTGGAGCCTAACCCACCACGCTGGTCCACTGTGGGTTGGCGTTTCCCTAACATGGGTAACGATCGTTATCAGGTGTCTATGATAACAACCGGGACCGACGGCTTTACGTGCTCTCCGAGGCACGGTGGGAAGACCCACAAGGTAATACACCCAGACCGAAGCGGGAATCGAACCCGCGACCGCCGGCGCGAGGCGTTGAGGCAACTACTCGCACACTACACCAGAACAGTTGTCGAATAAATAAATAAATATATATATACAGTACCGGTCAAAAGTTTTCGATCACGTGTTAAATTTTGGAATACACATAATTTTGTAAATGAAAATTGAGTATTACTTTATTATTACTATATTATTAATTTACACATTGTATCTACAAGAAAATAAACTATTTTAAATTAAACGTAATAACTAATATATCACACTTTTTTTCCAATTTTAGATTCTTCAAAATATCCTCTTTTAGCTTTTACCACGGCAGAGCAAACTTTCGGCATTCTTTATATCAGGTTTTTTAAAGAATTCTCTGAAATTTGTCTCCAACAGACTTGTAGGCACTCCCAAAGTTACTTTTGATGTACTGGCTGCATTTTTCTCACATTTCTATCTAATTCATCCCATAACAACTCTATGGAGTTTAAATCCGGAGACTGTGCAGGCCAAATCATATTTTTAAGCTCGCCTTGCTTTTCTATATTGGCTAGGTAATTTCTATACAGTGCAGATGTGTGCTTAGGATCATTATCCTGTTGTAGAATAAAAGCTCGGCCTTTAATTCGTTTTTCATTGATATTACTCTTTATTAAATATTCCCTCGATATAAACAAGGTCTTTAGTTCTATTACCACCAAAACAACACCACACCATTATCGATCCACCACCATGTTTTACTGTTGGTATTATGCACTAATTTTCCATGCGGTCCCCAACGAAACGTCGAACGTACTGCCTACGTTTTGAACCGAATAATTCGAATTTTGATTCATCTATAAATAAAACTTTCAACCACTGATCAAATGTCCAATCTTTTTGTCGTTATTTTTAGCCTATTGTAGCCTCTTAAGTTTATTTTGTTTACTCAAAAGTGGCTTTTTCGCTGCTATGTGCCCTTTAAGCCCATGTTCACGCAATCAGCGTTCTACTGCTGAAACTGATACGAGTTTTTGTCGTCTAGCATTCAGTTCTTCGCATATCTCTGGAGCCGTGCGTGTTCACTGCCGTTTGCTTAGTATACAGATGAATTTGTCTTCACTATTAGATGTCACTCTAGGCCTCCCAGATCGTTGGCGACTATTGCAGGATCCGATCTCTCGCTCTCTCTGCAGCGTATACCTTACCGTAGACAGAGCTACCTTCAATTTAGATGCTATTTTTCTCGTACTATAGCCCTCTTTGTATAATGCTATTTTTAACAGCACGTTTTTCTCCACTTATTTCCTTTTTTCGACCCATTTAAAAAAGTTAATGTAAAACATGTGATCTAAATATTATTTTTCTGACAAAATATAGGAAAATAATCTTTATTATGTTAAATTAACGTATAATACTAATTCGTGAGTGTGTTTGTGTTAAACTTTCTTATCTGTGTAAAAACCAAATTATTCAAAAACGTAATTTGAGAATTTTCATAAACAGAGACACTCGAACAAAACTGCGATGGTTACGTTTTAACATGACACTAACGCTCTTGGCGATTCCTTGCTTAACTGAGGCGGCCAACTACAAAGAATGCATGTTTATTGAACATATTCGATAATTTTGCATTCAGTATTAATAAATAATGTTAAATTTTGGTACGATTTTCATTGAATTCTGTACATACTACTATTTTGAGAATGTGATCGAAAACTTTTGACCGGTACTGTATATAGTATGTAGGTAACGGGTTAAGCTACTTGCAGAGGATAGATCATAGTCTTTTAATTGAAATAAATGAATGAACAACTCACCTAACAGTGGCCGGCCAAAGTGGGAACATACAAACACCAATGGTTCCGAACACGACCAGCGCTCCACACAGCCAGTAGTACCACGGAATCGGATCGTAAATCCACACGTATGCATCCAAAGTGTCTAAAAACATCTGTTCCATGTGCATTTCGAGACGGATCTTGCGTTTCTTCTTTTCCTTATCTTTGCCATCTTTGTCCTGGAATCAGTAAATCGTTTATGAAAACGCATTGATCTATAAAAAACCCTAGATGCAAAGTCTAATACAAAAGTAACACTTAAAAGTATCGCTAAATATGCTCCAAATAAACAAAAGGACTTATGTTTATAACATGACATACTTTTTTGGAAATTCAACCTTAAGATCATAACTTAAAAGTTGTATTTACAAAGCAGTGTACAAAGAGCGATAAAATCGAGTATATTTTTACACTTTATATTTTTTATACATTAAATTAGTATCTTAAGTTTTTAAATTTTTTTATACTTTTATAATATTTTTTTTTTTATTACTTTACCCCTTTCTCCAACTTAGTAATGCGGTTATCAACAACACGTTTATGTATACAGAACAAAATTCGTTGTTACCGTTTGCAATCGTTCTATGAAAAGTTCCGGTATGTATCTATATACTAAATACAAAAAAAAGGACAAAACTTTATAAACATAATAATAAAAAGAAAAAATAATATTAAAAAAAATAGACTCTACTACTATACTCTATATAATTATTATGTATATCTACTATACTACTCTCTATACAAGGGATTCCCAAAGTGGGTTCCGCCTAAATTATTTATTATTAGCTGTTAAAAATAATACCATGGTTAACAAACATTATTTTGAAATAGCGCAAAACATGTGATGAGAAAAATTCATTACTTATTTATTTTATTTACGTAGCCAGATGTAGGGTTGAACGGACGTGTATTCGCCATAAAAGTGCTATTTTTTAGTTTGCTTTTTTTATTTTATTTAATATGGGGTTCCATAAAATATAAGGTATTTGGGCTGGTGTTCCGTTATCTTTAAAGTTTAGAAAGCCCTGCTCTATACTATACTCTTTGATTGAAATGAGCACACAATGTGTGCTCTTTGGGCGGACGTTTTTGACACGCTGATTGTGTATCTAGGATTTTTTATACATTAATGTAAAAACGGCAATTCTTTGTGATAATATGGTAAAATTGGTCTATACTCAACAAGCGCGCTGAGCTGTGTGTGTGTATATGTAACCAGCGGCTGCCATTCAATGCTAACGACATTTTTCACTGGTTGCTGATAAAGTTTATCTCGACCATAAGTTACTGATAGGATTTATAGGCAGGAGCTAACACAGACTCTTAGGGCTTGTTTCACATCAACTATTATACTACAACTTATGCATTCACAAGCTGCAAATAGAAATCTGTCAGATAAAGTGAAGTTTGAAAGTGAAAAAGAAATATCTATATAAATAAAGAATAGGTACAAATACTTATTGGTTTAAATAATTCATACTAATTTGAAAATTCTTCATGTAGTCAAAATCATTAGCGAATTTCATTTCTCGTTTTTTGCTATCCCTTTTTACCCCGTATTACTGTACTGAAACTATTGACATAAGTCGTTAGAAGCACCATCTATCGACAAAATGAGTCATTATTATTTTTGTATCAAACAGCTATATACGAGTAAGACTGTGATCCTTACATCTACCCTCATACTTGTAACTTAGTAGCCGCCAGCCGGCGATAGCAAAAATATGCTGCTATAATTGTATTCCAATTGCAATATAAAAGCAAAATTAAATTGATTGTTTATTTTTTCTAATTTTTTTTCCGACTTTAGTTTCTACGCAAAAGAGTACTGGATAGTTCGCGAGCGATTTTTTTTTTTTGATTGTTTTTTTTTTTTTTTTTTTTTGCGAAATACGGTTATAATTGGCAAAGAGTAATCGATCTGGCAGAGTTAGCAACTAAATAATGGAAATAATAAAAATAATGAAATTTTTAAGGAAGCATTAATAAACTTTATCCCATTTTATGATAACGAAAAATGAGTGTAGAAAGACGCAACATAATTACAAAAACTATGAAAGAGTGTTTATTAACAAACCATGCAATATTGTTATTCCTTTAGTTATAAGTTAGGTAAACAGCATATTTGACACGAAACTGTGATCTACTTTCGCCCCTAATTTGAATTTACAGGTACTCACTTGACCCTTGTCTCCATCCTTTTCATCTCCACTCTTGCCCGAGTTTTCTTTGTCTTTCTTCTTTGACTTCCCTTTTAACTCTTGCTCACTAACTGGTACCTGAAATATAGATAATTTAGTGAAAATATCAATAATAAATATAACTTATAGTACTTATTACATTTAAATTTGAAGTAAAATGTACTTGGGGTAAAATAATTCTTAGGGTAGGTCTTTAGGGGTATTATAATAATAAGTATTATTCCAAAAATATAATCATGTAACTCAACTTTATATGTAGTACAAAACAATTTCAATGCAATTCACCTTAATTTAACTGTATCAATAACAGTCAATACTAAGTATTTAAATAAATATTGTAATACCTGACATATTTCAAAAAAATTACAAATGAAATAAAGACGGATCATCATGTAATCAAGAAAATCTTTAGTAATTTACAAGAATGGTTAATTTTTTATTATTATTGTTCTATATGAGAATTTTATTATTGAAATTGTAATTTATAAAAATTAAAAAAAGTATTTTATATTTATTACCTTTTTAGCTCTATGGAATAATTTGTGCACGAGCATTTGATGCAGATAATCGGTGACCTCGTGACGTGTTGTGAAAATCGGATTCCCTCCCGTCGCCCATTTCGACGTCAGAAGTGCGTCTACTGCCTTTGTACCTTGAGACAAAAAAAAATAACGACATGATTTAGCTGCATTTAAGGCCTTATATCCTATAGAGGTATCTGCCCACTACACCTTCCATACCACGGCATTCAAAATGCGAAGAATGATATACTACCCACCCACTAGAATATTCACTATAACACGTTTTGCTATGTTCCAAATATTCTTGTCATGAAACCGTTGTGGATACGGTTATAGCGAGCTACGTGGTTGGGTAATGACAAAACAATTTAGTGAACTTCATTTAATTTTAATTTAAACAAAGAATATATGAGCGCGTTGTAGACATTACATGACTTTTTAGTCCACTAATATTAATACTTAGACAATATTTGAACAAGAACATATATTTTGTTAAGTGCTGATTCTGATAACTGCACCTTATGTTTTCTAATGTCACATAATTTTCCTAAAACTATTTTAGCACAAGAAACAGTCTTGGTAGGGAAATTATTCGCCAACCCTTCTCCTACAAAGGAGAACCATTGCCCGGTAGTGGGACATTTATATGCTGTTTCAGTTTTATACCTTAAGTGAAAAAAAAAACTTTCTGATTTCCAATTTGAGCATGTAAATCGTATTATTCACACATTTAATGGCTGTGTCTAATGGGAAATGTAACACAAAATATACAACGTAGATGTTTACTTTCAATCATATAACCTCGAGACGATAACCCATAAAATAGGTCACACATGACCAATATACAGACGTTATTTTATTCTTCATTATTTGAAGTTAGAAAACAATACTTAATGTATAAAACTACAATTGTACGACCTTTTTAAGTCGAAAATAATTTTTATTGGTTATAATAAAGAATATGGTAAAAAATACGCAAATACAAACACAATTAAAAAATATCGATAACAAAATTTTAACAGTAAAGACACATCCGTTACAACTGCACAAGGTGAGTAAATTTGCTATTGCAATCTGTCACAACCAAGGAATTTACATCATAACTGGAACGCTCACTTAATTAAATTGTATATTCAAATATGCATCTTGAAATAACTAACATAAGGTTGACATTTGTTTCCGACAGGCGACATGTAAAGTGAAAAAATCGTTCCGAGCATTTCGTTGACTACTGGTATTTTATCTCTTTCTTACCAGTTGCCTTGTATACATAGTAGAAAGAGATGCAATCCCTCTCTTAGGAACGTTTTTTGAGTGCACGTGCGCATTCCAGTTTGTATATAAATTCCTTGATCACAACAGTCGATCATTAACATAATCAATAATTTGGGTAATCTAGTAGTTCAATGTTGTCGTATTTACATATACCACTGTGTTTACCTAAAGAGATCTGATATCAAAGACTTGCGCGCCGAAATAATATTTTGACCAAAAGTATACAATATTAGTTTTATTATATGTATACGGTATACCTGTGAAGTATTCAACGTGGTGGTTGAGGAATTTCGTCTTCTTCGTAGGGACGTTAGCCTTCAGCCATTTCGCGACAGCGTATTCCTCACTCGTCGGCTTCTCTGGTACTGGTGGTTCACCGAACTCCTGAGTAATAAGACGTTGATAAGTATATTATACGACCATATTGATGAATAAAATAATTAAGATTTTTTTTAAATAACAATAACAAAATAGATTGTTTGATTGTACATAAAAATGATTTTACATCTACAGGTAAGTCAAGTGAAGCAGTCACCTGCTTCTACATTTACGAATTGCGCTTGTGTAGTGTTATACGGACTCAGTCTGACTTGGAATATTTTCAAAACGCTTCCGTATATTGTTCAAAATTACAGTGTAGGCTTAATAAAATGTTATTTAAACATTTACATGGTGGCCTGGGTGAAAAGAACATTTTTATATTTGAAAGAAAAAAATCATTCTGCAATGCCATGAACTCGCTAAGCGAGTTCAATGCCGCAGATTCTTAACATTTTAACGTCGTCAACAAAATATCTTGGATACTACTTACAATATGAACCTAAAACAGAATAAAAGCATCACAAACATCTAGATAACAGATAAATTACGATTTCATTAAGATATGGTTCCATGTTTGATTGTTGAGTAGATTGATGTGGCGTTCACTGTACATCATGAATAAAAATAAATATTTTCTCTTTATAATATTAGTTGAGATTTTAGTTGTTATACCTATTAATAGTAGGTACAATTCGTAATATTGTTTTTTAATTATTTTTCGTTTTAGTTGTCAAATGAAAACATAAAATATTAACTTAGTAGCTGATCGCTATTTAGGTAAGAGGCTCTCAAATCTAGTTAAATCATCGTCATAAAGCCCCGTTTCTGGCACTAATAGCACTAAAAATAGATAGTTACTTATTGTCAAATTTCAATTATATTATTTAAAAACATCATTTTACATTATAACTACTTTAATGCACAATACATTAAAGAATTGTACAAAAGGCGGGCTTAATGCTAAAATCATTCTCTACCAGCCAACGTTAGGACGTTCGTAGGACGACGTGCAAAATTGAGAATTGGTAAAATTCACTTTAAAAAAAGGCAAAATAAGATAACGTTAGTAACAATTGTTATATTAAATACACGAGCAATTAATACATATACATCCCTTATATTATAATTGTGAAATGTAAGTTTGTTTGTTACGCTTTCACGCGAAAACTACTTAACCGATCAACATGAAACTTTGTATACATATTCTAGGAGGTATTAGAAGTAACATAGGATACTTTTTTATTTGGTCGCGATAACCGACATCCACGCGGGCGAAGCCGCGGGCAGAAGCTAATACCTACTATAAATAAAAACATACATACATACACATATACATAGGTACTAATATAGATAATACTTAATAAGCTGACGACAGTTATTTGATAACTCAACTACACAGTGTTTATCTATTAATTTATTTTTATCTATTAATTATTATCTATTATTGTTAAATACACTGTTGCATAATTTCAGTTTAAATTATTTTAAATACTTTTATTATATGTATATAGATATTGATATCTTAAAAGCGACTTCAATACTATTATTCTTTGGCAACCTAGATAGAATCATTTAGCGAAAGGGGAATACCGGTACTAAGAACTAGTTCTAGGCTGTTATTAATCTAGTTACACGTTCGGGATTCATGAAATCTATATTTACGATGTCCTGGTGTAGTGGTGCAAGTAGTAGCCTCAACGCCGGTCGCGGTTTCGATTTCCGCTCCAGGCAGATATTTGTATTTGTGCAAATATTTGGGTGTATGTACTGGGTTATGCACGTAATGCCGTCGGTCCCGGTTGTTATCACAGACACCTGGGAACGATCGTTACTCATGGTAGGGAAATTACCCGCCAACCCGCAGTGGAGCAGTGTGGTGGATTAAGCTCTAACCCTTCTACATGGAGAAGAGGCATTTGCCCAGCAGTGGGACGTTTACAGACTGGTTCAGTTCAGTTCATATTTACGACGAGGAAGAGTGATATAACTTCTTACTATAATTTTTTTTGAACGAAAGTACTAAAATACAATAATATCACCATTTTGAATAATCGAATTTGTCGCAGTGGTTACAGCAACTGGTTGATGCGCTAGCAGTCGCTGGTTCAATCCCTACTACACATTACAAACATTAGTATAGACTATAGACCATACAGATGTTGTCGTAGTCTGAAAGTTTGTTTGTGTGTTTCCGGACCCCCGACACAGGATTCTCACCCTACTTGCCTGGTTGCCGTTAAGCGTGAAGCGTTATATTTATTTAAATTCAATAAATCATTAAAGATATGTAGCATATATACATATACTCTATTAAACATAGATATATTTTATTAACATTACAGCGAAAATATTTAAACAGCCGTACGGAAATTAATTTTTTTAAGCGTGTGAACACTGGGAAGGTCGGTAGAATAGATGTAATATTTATCATGTATTACATTTTATTTTATTTTATTCTGAAAAGTTTTTTTTTTATTGGCAATTTAAAAAATATATTTGGGATTTTCTCAGAGTCAATTTGTAACAGATATTTTAAGTTACAATCTTTATTTAAACAAAAAATTTTTAGCCAAAAAAACCCTTACCTTGAATTCTCGTCTTTGATAAATATACAACTCATAAAAAACATAGAGCTTTGTAACAGATATTTTAAGTTACAATCTTTATTTAAACAAAAAATTTTTAGCCAAAAAACCCTTACCTTGAATTCTCGTCTTTGATAAATATACAACTCATAAAAAACATAGAGCTTAAAGATAACCAGTTTGCTTCTACGACCTCAAGTGTAAACGCTAAACGCTTGCATAACATTGACCCTGACATTGCACTAGCGAAACTGTAATCACTAACGTATTACATAAAATAAAAATCAAAAACAACTTTATTCAAATAGGCCCCAATAGCACTTTCGAATCGTCCTTTTACAAATTAACTTTCATGTGATTATTTTGTAATAGTAAAGCTACCACCGATTCGGAATGTAGATTCTGCAGAGAAGAATCGGCAAGAAACTCCGCAGTTACTCGTTTGAAAATAATATATAAACTGTGTTTTAGTACAAAATTAGTAATATCTTGTCCACACATCTTTATCGACTAAGTAATCCTTCACCGAATAAGATCTTTATCTAATTTAACTGAACTCATCAAGCGGAATTATCACACTGAATAATATATTATACTATAAATTCTCAATATATTATAATAAAATTGCAATATGGTTTTTTATTTTTTATTTAGATTCGTTTTCTCAATATTGATCAGAGAATACATTGATTGACCTGTAATAAACATTATATATATAAAAAAACATGTTATATATGTTTGATTTAGTCGTTATTTTATTTATTGATGATAGAATAAATTAAAACTTGAAAATATCGGTAATTATTTTTTATAGAAACAACATATATGACCGCAGAATAGTTTACGTATTCTCAATCTTCAATAAAACCTTTTAATATAATTTTTAAAGGTACCTGAAATAATGATGGAGAATATGTGCAAGAGACCATGAGGCATGACTGGATTTTTTTAAACATAAAAGTAAAAAAAAAACTAAAGTAATGTAACATAACTAGCACGTCATTAAACTTTTAATGCTGTCTATGTATTTCATAATGTAAATAATCTTAAATAGAATAACTAAAAATAATATACAATAAGTAATTAATTAATATTTTTTTTTTTGATATTTATATTCAATATTAAAGTTATAAAACCTCTTTAAATTAGAAGTCTTGAATAATAATTAGAAAAAAAAATACTAATTCAACCATAATATACAGGACAATAGCTTCTATTAATTATAAAATATAAACGTAAAGATAACTTCAAGCACAAGATTTCCCATTCGATTAAAGAATTAGACATTTAGAAAAACACACAGTTTAAATTAATTCACAATTTTAAATAAGAATACTCACAAAATCTCTCATTTCAACGGAAATAAAGACACGTGCACACCCGCAAGCTATCGTGATATTTGTCGACTAACGTTTTACCGTACCGGAGAAAGTGGGACATTCTCTGAGCAATATATTTGATACCATGATTTGTAGGAATAGAGAGTAACTCGCCATAGTTTACAAGCTCGATTTTTGAATTTATGAATACTGACCTATTTCTTTATATATATATATATATATATATATATATATATATATATATATATATATATATATATATATATATATATATATATATATTTTTTTTTTTTTAAATCTCGAACGATATTTTTCCATTGTTTTTTTTCCAGTTAATATTTTGCGTGTAACCATCGCGAAAATGAGAAACTGCTATTTTTTTATTTAATATTAAACACTAGCGGCCCGCCCCGGCTTCGCACGGGTATTTAACTAAAATTTCAAAAAATATAAAATTATATTTTTTATCACCTACACCTGCGTCAATACTGGAAAATATTTTATAACAGACGGATTGGTTGTCAAACATGTGTCAAAATAAATTTTAATTTAAATCAAAATCACTATGGAGTATTTATATCAAAATCATTTTCTCCCCCCTTTTAACATCGTTAGAGGATGAATTTCGATAAAATACGAAACATGTCTACAACCAATTCTGTTAAAGAATATTTATGCGAAATTTGAAGTAGATTGGACTAAGGAATCATGTTGTCCCATACAAACTTTGCCCCCCTTTTTCACCCCCTTAGAGGTAGAATTTCGTAAAATCCGTTCTTAGCTGACCTCTACTCGGTAAAAGGAATATTCCTACCAAATTTCAAGTCTCTGCGCCTTATAGTTTCAGAGATATCGTGATGAGTCAATATATACGTGGAAATCTCTTTTATATATATAGATAAACATTGAAAATACTTTTTGAAAAAAAAAAAAAGAGAATATTTAAAGTCAACTAAACGCTTAAATACACAATCGGTTTGATAGTTTTTTCGTGAAAGAGTTATCAATATCTTTCGCATTTATAATATTACTAAGATAACTTTAAAATAAACAAAAAATATTAAAAAATATATAAAATAAAAATCTCTAGGTCTATAATACAAACTAACATGAAGTTACGGAAGTTTTCAGGAATCCGTGGAAATCACGTGATATATTTTTAGATAGATGAACTGAACTAACTGAATCAACCAAAATGTCCAACACGCTGTCCACTGCGGGTTGAATGATAATAATTTTCCTACCATGAGTATCAATAGCTATCATGTCTCTATGATAACAACCGGGATCGACGGCTCTATGTACTCACTGAGGTACGGTGGGGAGACCCACGAAATCATACACCCACAGATCAGAAACAAATATTTGTACAAATATTACACTTACTACTACTACCTAAACTTAGAGGAAATCGAACCCGTGACCGCCAGCGTTAAGGCGACAACTCACACCACAATACCGAAACGGTGTTTAGATAGATACGATAGTGTAAAGCAGATATATAAAAAATTCTGGTGAAATCGTGAATCAAACAATTGGTAAAGAAGTCTCGACGATCAGGAAACACACGCGACACAAATTTTCAGACGATAAAAATATGTATTATGTTTTCAAAAGCGACAATCGGGCACGGGATCGCTAGCGCAACAGACAATGCTGTAAACACCGCGCCAACCATGCGCAAACCAACTGTCATTACAGATATATGTAGAAACTTCATTTATTATTTATATTTTAATAACATAAATTAATATATAATTCTAAAATAATTATAATTATAAAATGTCACATAATTATATATATACATAATATCGAAATTACAAAGCTCTTATTTGAGAAAAATACAACTTTTTCTCGCTAAACTATACTCTAGAATGTACTCTACAGCTCTTAAAGCACTTGATTGTATTTATATAAAAAATCTCTTACACCTATCGTATTTTTAATAACATTAATATGTAAAACAGGGACGGAGTGACCAATATAGCTTTTTTGTTAGTCCTTCGCAGTTCGTTGTAATAAGTGCACCGTAGCGCTTTGTATACACTTTTTGAACGTACGAGTAATAAGGAAAGGCAAAAAGACACTCGGTGACTTCATATTATTATTCGATGATAACATAATTTTTAATGTAACCAAATTTAAGTAAAATGAAGTTTATTTTGTACAATAATTGATACTAAGAGTCGGTCACTCAGTGGATAGAGCACGAGTTATCGTAACTAACGGTCGGTCGAAAAAAAGCACCATGAGAAAGCCTGGAAGTTTCGGTAAACAATCCGAGTTATACAATGATCTTAGAGGAAAAGGAGTAGATAAGTTATACGCGCATAGCAAGTGACACATCGAAACTTTGCTAATTAGCAAACTAGCTCAGTCGTTGCAACTCTTCTTTCGTGTCAACCGTCTTTTTTTCACGCAGTACTATAGCCGAAGTTATAGGTACAATGTCCTTCTCCAACATTTATTTTCTTTTGTGTGACGTTATAATACTACCTATGCTTTTTTATGTGTGTGTGAGTCGTGCAGCGGCGACCCGGGGTGCCATTTGTAAACATCGAATGTGATTTAAGTAACATATGTACCTCTTTTTCTTCTTAGATCATTGGAGTTATACACGGACACCCACAAATCCACAGTGGAGCAGTGTGCTTAACATTTGAGTTCCTATTTTTCACCGTCTTAGGATATGAAGCTTTTGTAAAGCAGTGTGTACTGTAGTAACGTAGTACGTGTTCAGTGAGTGTCACACAGAAGAGTTGAAATGGAAGGGTATATACAATCTGTCCGAATACGACATACGTATATTTAAGGGGAAATTTTTTCTCGTATTTTTTTTGATAAATCCATTTTCCTACAATGTCATATCTCGCCCCTAACAAAATGGCGGCCATTTTAATTTTTTCGTTGTTTCGTTGCGTCGTCTAGAACATGTAGGTACAAAAATTGTAATAAGTGAGTTAATAACGGCGAGTTGCACGAAACCGTCGCTAATTTTCCGTTAGTTAAGTTGCAATTAATCTTAAAATTAGTTGATCTCATGATTAATTTAAAGCTGTTGGAATTAATCATCCGTTAGATAGGTCTTAAATTAAACTAATTTTTTTTGTTAACTTAATCAGATGTACGTTTTGTGCAACAGATAATCACGATTCTTGTGATTAAATTAGTTTAATAAACACTTAAATTTTAATTTTTTTTCGTGCAACTCGGCGTAAGTGACGCAGAATGATAAATTTGATATCATTAGAAAGAAATATAAAATATGGTTCTAGCAACTGTTAAAATAATCTAATTGATATTATCGATGAAAGATTCTTAAAAAAATAATAACGTTTAAAAAAATGCAAAACAAAAAAAAATGTGCATTTTATGGAATAATTCAAAAACTAGACTTGAGTTATCATTATTTATTTATTATTTATTTATACTTTCTGCACACTAATACAAAATACTAGGTAATACTAAACAAAAATATAATACATAATATCTAAGTTGCATCAGTTGCAACAGGCGGCCTTATCGCTAACACAGCGATTTCTTCCAGGCAACCTTTGGGCAGAGGACTAATGTAAAACATATGGGAAGGGTGCAAAATGAGGAAAAGATACATATATAAATACATATACACACACACACACACACACGCTAACATACATAAATACATACATAGATTATAGATACATACACAGATATTAATACGAATAAATACGCACATACAAATACCATACATACAATACATAAATAAAAGAATGTTTGCTCAACATAATTTATGATGACAAATACATTTCTTTCTTTTTATACTATTTATTTCAATAGCAGGTAAGGTTTTCCACAAAACGACATTAAATTTGTTACTCTCGGTTAGTTATTTTAAGTACAAATTTCGTAGAACATTGACTTTTGGGCAAGCCGTCTCAACCCAGATATTATAGGGCCGATTAGAAATTCTTGGAGCGAGCAGGTAGCATAGAGATAAACATTGTCTTCGGTAGACGTTCATTGTCTTGCGAGACACTGAACTTCTACGTTCTTAATACAATATACCTTGTTGAACGGCAGACCATATCTACCTCCGCTCGTATTTCATTCGTGGCGGGATGGATCCTTTCGACAAGCTCTTTCCGTGTCACCTACATGTGATAGTAGACCTTTTGCTTCATAGTGCCCCAAAAGAAATAGTCCAAGGGCGTTAATTCAGGTGAGCGTGATGATCACGCGACAGTACCTTGACGTTCAATCGATGGAGAATTTTCTGCATCCAAATGTCTATGGAAATTTTGCGCGAATTGTGCGGGAGCTCCGTCGAGTTGTAATCACATATTGCGTTGGTTGATAAGCGGCAAATCAAAGAGTCTGTCTGCAAACTCTGTGCTCAAAAACTCCAAAAATCTTTGCCCATTCAAACGTGCAGGTAGCTTAACTGGGCCGACTAAAATTCCGTTATCATTCCAGCCTACATGTTTACATTGAACTCTCGCTGGAAAATGGTTGGTCGAAAAGCATCGTGTGTTTCCAGAAGACCACAAGTGGTCATTTCTGTTAATAATCCTTTGCCTCGTGAATTTGCTTCGTCCGTCCATAAGAATTTTTTCCAAAACTCGCTGTCCTGTCGAAACTTTTTTTCTGTCTTTGGAACCAAGAGCAAAATGTAACTTGTAGTAGAATTAGGCTCGTGTATATCGTGAACTCGCTGAAAGTGGTAGAGGTGTAACCCTTTCCTCTTCAGAACTCTCCAAACTGGCCATTTCGATGATTGCAATCTTGCAGCGATTCTCCTGACACTAATTCGCTTGTAATCATATCGAGAATTTCTTCTTCGTCTTGTAAAGAGACTTATCAGTAATAGTCACTCAATGACCTCTGGAATACTTTGGATCCCATTTTCAGCCAAGCTCAGATATGTATTAACAAAAGTCCGAACATTTGGCATTACTGGGTTAGAAAATCTTCATCGATATTCTCTAACGGCAGCAGCGGCATTTCCATTACAAAAACCGTAGACAAACACCATATCATCAGTATGTAGACTTGTAAATCCGTTTCGAGGAAGATTTACCAAGTTAGAACTAACAATAAGTCGTAAAAAGTTCAGTGAATTCCGATGTAGATGACCCTTCTTGTCTCGCAAGACAATGAACGTCTACCGAAAACAATGTTTATCTCTATCCTACCTGGTCGCTTAAAGAATTTAGGATCGGCACTCTACCTGGGTTAAGACGGCTTGCTCAGTAGTCAAGGTTCTACGAAATTTGTACTTAAAATAACTAACCTAGAGTAACAAATTTAATGTCGTTTTGTACATAACATTACCTGCTATTGAAATAGCATAAAATAATGACAACTCAACAGTCTAGTTTTTGAATTATTCGATGAAATGCAATTTTTTTTTTTTTTTTTGCATATTTTTATGTTCTATTATTATTATTTTGAGAATGTTAGATCGATAGTATCAATAAGATTATTTTAACTGTCGCTAGAACCATATTTTACCTCTTTCATAAAATTTATCATTCTGCGTCACTTATTTACTCATTACAATTTTCGTACATACTCTAGCACAGTGATTCTCAACCACTGTGCCGCGGCACTTTTGTGTGCCGCCAAATTTTGCAAATATATAATAATGTTAATATTATTAAATTATATCATTTAAAAAGAAAAATATTTCCTTAATAAAAGTTTAGTTATTATTGTACCTAGTATATATTAGTTTATTTCGTATATTTAAAATTTTTGTCATAAACTATTTATGCAGTGTGTTGTAGTAAGTAAATAATTTTTATCTTTTTCTTTGTGTGCCGCCAAATTTTTAAATCGTTAAATATGTGCCGCAACAAAAAAAAGGTTTAGAATCACTGTTCTAGCGTAATCGCAACGAAAAAATTTAAATGGCCGCCATTTTGTAGAGGAAGAGACTGATATTTCATTGTAGGGAAGTAGATTATAAATAAAAATACCTGAAAAAATCTCTCCTAAAATATCGGTATGTCGTGTCTGGACATAATGTATTTATGTAGCACGAACATTTTTACTGGAAAATCCGTCATTGTGGAGACTATGTTTGTTTGACGTTTTCATTATTAACCCTCAAGAGAAGCACTGGGTATGGGATACCCAGGTGTAAATTAAAAATATTTCTCCTTCAGAAATGGTTACAATGAGAAGGTGACTTTGCCTAGGGGAAAAATCTCTACTATCCCCACTACAGATTCCCCACCATAGTTATCTTGAGATGTGAATACGGACTAAAATATAGGCGGCCGTAGTCAGTCTATGGGTATGCGCTACCCAGTGCTGTTGTAGCGTCAGTATTTTGTTATTTTATCTGACTCAACGTTTTGCATAAAATTGTGTTTTTCAGTTCTTTTTTTGTATTTATATAATTAGAATTCTAAAATATCTATTTTAAAAGAATTCTGATCGATATTTTATATCATCAGTCAGTTTTATTATATATATTGCTTAGTTCAAGTGCATTTTTTGGAGTATTTACATTTAATTTTTTGTAGCATCAATCCATTTAAAATATAAGTTTTATAAAGTAATTTAAATGTTTGTATTAATAAAAGAATAATGAATCCATATTTTTTAATTAAGTAATATCATTCTAAAAACACTGAACTTTACCTAACTAAATAAATATCTTTTATCAATTACAGTTAAATGACGAAATAACTATCTAAAAGTACATTTAATTCCCTTTCAAATGCCGTCGGGAAAATTTTTTTATCTATAAATTCTGCCTAAATATGGTAATTTGAATAAAACACCTCATTTTAAGGGTTTATGTTGATTTTTTTCTACATTATTCAAGATAATTTTTTCTTTATGACAATTCTATGGATATATTCTTAATCTACACTGTCTAAGCTTTAAAATGAAAAAAAAAAATTCTATATCGGACAATTTGATCGAAAGATATTATTAATCAAAGACACGCGGGTATGGCATACCCAGTGCTTCTGGATCGCGCAGCAGCGATAGTGCTTCTCTTGAGGGTTAATTAACGAGTTAGTATTAATTAGCAAGTATAAATGTCTTACACTATTCTCAAGATATATTGGACAATTAGAAGTCCTGTATATCAAGGAAGTTTTGGGTATAAACATCCTGCTACAAATAAAATAATGACCTCAGACTCAAAGTCCCCCAGTGGAATGAGAATCCTGTTCTGGGGGCCTGGAAACACAGATATAAACAAACGCTAGACCATAAGAAACATCTGTATATCCAATAAAAACATTTGCAGGGATAGAAGCCACGATTGCTTGTTCATAAGAATTGCCGTGACCATTGAGCCAATCCATCATTAGAAACCTAACAAACCATTTAATTTAATTTAAGATAAAAATGTTAATTTATATTGCCTAAAAGTAACTCATTAACAAAAAAATAAAGATCTAGCATAGAAAATTTACTAGAAAAAATCACTTAAGCTCAATACTTCATGATCTATTAAAATAAAATTTCTAGAATACTAATAAAATTTCTTCCAAAAATAAAAATAAAAACAAAGATATAAGAATAGTATACTAGATGAACCGAGCAGTCCCTATTGAGTTATGATGCACATGAGATTGGTTAATATTTATATCTATTACTTGGCTACGTTCCTTCTGGATAATGTAACTTTGTAATGTTAAAAGAATTATTAACATGTCTTCAGTAGTTTCAAAGTTTATCGACGAAAAACTAACAAACAAATCATTCTTTAAAATATTAGTAAATATTAACAATAGTTGCACCTCATGGACATTTACGGCTTACTGGCAATGCTACTGAATATAAAATCATATAATCTTAATCTAATGGTAAAAAAAAATGGCAATCTATGCATATAACAATACTGTAAGTAACCTGTCTGTACACGTAAGAGATATTTAGATCAATCAATATTTCGGAGTTTTATGAGAGCAATAGAAGCCGAAATAATTACTTTTAAAATTTTTGTTTGCCTATATATCTTTACTAATATTATAAAGCTGAAGAGTTTGTTTGTTTGAACGCACTAATCTCAGGAAGTACTGGTTCGAATTAAAAAATTATTTTTATGTTGGATAGCTCATTTACCGAGGAAGGCTATAGGCTATATAACATCACGCTACGACTAATAGGGGCTGAGCAATAATAATAAGTGTTACAAAAACGGGAAAAAATAATCTTTTTTGAGAGATTCCGTTGCGTCCTTTATTCTTTCTCTTCTCGAGACATTTTTAACTACAGTTCCACTTTTTAAGTAAATATAAGACCACTCTTACTGAGAATTTTCGATAAATAAAAAACTCAATAATACTTTGAACGACCCATGAATAAAACCTGAGACCCTTTGCTCCGCAGTAACGCTTGCAACCACTCGACCAACGAGGCAGGTACCTACTCTTAAGAGTAATTGTTAAAAAATATATAAGTACATTTTTCCCCTCAAATTAACGCAGGTGAAACCGCGGGGCAGAGCTAGTCTTTTATATGTTTGTTTTCACATCACACGAAATCTACTGCAATAAGTTGGATGCCATTTTAACAGGTTTGATCCTGGAGGTCTAACTTCAAATCTTGTGTGTTTCATTTAGATACACCTTCTAGAAGTGGAGTTATTACCCAATAAACAATTGTAGTATAATCGTAATGAAGTCATTTTTGTATGAACAAAAATACACACAAATATTTTTTTTAACAATGCTTATCACTGTCTTTACTATAGGGAGACCTTTTTCAAAATTTGAAACTAACGTTTGTCTGTCTTTTCTATCTCTATGAACAATGTGCTATTATATATATGAGAATTAAAGGCATAGCAGGTAAAACCACATATGTAAGCTAGTCGAAAAACAAAAATTTATTAACTCTAATTCTTTTTTATTTATTGAAATAACTTCTATGATTTTTAACGTTGTGACAATGGAGGTTGTGAAATTATAATTAAAAAAAAATAAAAACACAATTTCAAACCTTTTTTCGCTGAAAATAAATGAAATTAAATTTATCGTGAAAAGGTTGGCACAGATCAAACAAAGAACAGCCGTAAGGATCGTAGTTTATTTATAAAATGTTGAAAATACCATGCCACTGCAGCAATAAGGGCATGCGCATTACTACCAAACTAAACGTATTATTTTTTATTTGAAGTTATTATAACAAGATATTGACTGATAAGTCCAAATATCGAAAATAATACACGTTTTCAGAACATTTTATTAGCTTAATAAACTACGTCTTTAAAATTAAACGCAAAGTAATATACAATAATAGGAACTTAAATAATTTAGAATATTCATTTATAGTTTAATAAATTAAAAACCAACGTAAAGTTAATATCACTTCGGCAGTATATAAATGGTAAAAAAAACAATACAGTATGTATACACATACCGCATGCGTAAGTACAAAACTAAAACGTTACTAGGCATTTTTATAAAATGTATAATAAATACGTACCTCTTTTCGTTTTTTAATTTTCCTTTTTTCTGCCATTATAACGTAAAATTGTCTACGTAGCGATTTTTGTTGTCTCTTTACTGAAATATTATTTCTTCAGTTTTCTATGACGCACTGCAACTGCAATGTTGCTAGTTTCAAAATAATAAAAGAAGTAGCAAAAGCAAATAATAATTTTGACACAGATAGTGACTTCAATACTATAAAACCAATAATATTATGGTATTATAACTAAGTTCACATTTTTTCGATTTGTATTATTTCGATCGTTCTGGTGTAGTGGTGTGAGTATTCACTTCAACGCCGGCGGTTACAGGTTCGATTCCCGCTCGGGCGTGATATTTTTATTTGTGCCAATATTTGTTGCCGCTCTGGATGTATGTTTTTGTGGGTCTATCCACCGTGACTCGGAGAATACGTAAAGCCGTCGTTCCCGGTTGTTGTCATAAACACCTAATAAAGATCGTTACTCATGATAGGAAATTATCTGCCAACTCGCAATAAAGGAGCGTGTTTTCAACTCTTCAAGTCAAGTTTCAACTCTTCTCCTATATGGAGAAGAGGCCGTATTTAAAAATGGAATCATAGTTATTTACAACAATTGTCAATTATTAAACTACCTATTTACCTACTTAACTACATTAACCTTAATAAATGTTCAAAGTGAGCTCCTTCTCGTGTGATACACAGTTTGGCACGTTTACGCATATTGTCTTTCACATGATTTAACACGAATCACTTATTTTGTAAGCACTGGTGGTTTTTAATTTTAACTCCTCTCTCTTTGCATACTATACCTAATTACTAATGACGGGTCATACACACGACAGATTAGGTATACGCGGAACATCGAACGCTAGACGGGCGCGCGCGGAAAAACAAACGCCCTAATCTTGCCGTGGCTTTCGCCCTACTGACCTAGATAAGACCAATAAGAACAAACTAAAAAAAGCTGTAATCATTTTAAAAACAGATAGGCGAAAAATCTTCAGCCTATCGCCGTCCACTGCTGGATATAGGCCTCCCCAAGTTCACGCCAAATATCCCTTAACATATAAGATGACTGGTGAGTCACTATCAATATTTTATTACAAGTAACAATGTGCTATTAAAAATTTATTTACAACTTATATATACATGTGTGATAGTTTAAGATCCTCCAATCTGCGTTATTGTTTTTCATTTACAAGCCGAACGCTTAGGCCGGTCGTGCCTCTCTATCGCTTGTTCCGCTCTCTCGCTCGCGATACGTAACATTTCTTCGTGCGTGCAGCCGGTATTCATCGATTTACAAGTCGTTATCACGTCAAAAAAGTATTTTTAGGGATGTACGTCATTTTAATGATTGCTGTTCTTTTCAATATACGACCTCCAGAGGCATGATGACAGATGGGTGTTCTGTCTAACGAAATCAAATCATGTTTTGAACAATGTTAAATCCACACAAAACAAAAATGAGAACAACATCGCAAAACAATTATTACATAGCGGCATACAGCGTCCCGACGTAAAGCAGCGTTGGCGCGAAAGAAAAGTTATAAACACGATCGTACAATCTTTCACAATCAATACTAAAATTGGGCCTCATTGAAAGACCTGTATTAAGACCGTGTTATAGCGAGTACTGATCATAGAGATATTATACCTCTATGGTACTGACAAAATACGTCTATGTCAAAGTGGCATAGAATTAAATGAGTACGTTCGCGCGCCCTCTTCTAATTGATAAATAGGAGAGCGAACGGTAGACGTAGTTCTATACAAATTTCACGGTACTTATGTACACAAAAATAAACAAAGATCATAGTTCTCTTTTTTGCCACTGGGTGCGCGAGTATTCGTGAGGTACCGATACTATTATTATATTACTTATTATAATATGTGTAATTAAATATAGGTAGTAGTTCTCTAGAACAGTTTTATTTTAGTTGCATATTTAATAAATATAATTTTATGTATTAAATGCTAATATTTTGGAAGATGAAACAAAACAAAACGAATTCAGAAATTTTATTAAAATACATTGTTTTTTATTTTTGTACTAATAGTAATTTTATCTAGAATTCTCTGAATCATCTGATTTCTTGGACAGAAGTATTGATATTTTCTTCTCTATAAAAGATAGTAGAGCATGATAATTGATGCTATGCTAATTATGTGAATTGTCTGCGAGGCTTCTTATGATATTTTATAGCTGAAAAATATATGAAAATAACAATAAATTTTATTATTCTAAATAATGTTATTTTGAAAAAAATTAAATTTTTCACCGACTACTATTATCATAATTTATCAAATATTTAATTAAAATAACTTTATATAATATGAAATAAAAAAATTTTAAACAAATATACTTAATCTTATAACATTACATTATATTTTTAATATTTATTTAATAATTAAAAAATTACGTACCTGTTATTAAACTAAAAGTTTAACCTTTAATTTAATCTCCAAGAGTATGTATTTTATGTTGGTGATGACTCAAAGTAATAATAACAAGTTACTACAAAGTTTAAAGAAAAAACAATGTAAATAATTGAAAAAATCTTATGACATATTATCATGTTGACTACATGTCAAATATCTTTGAAATGGTGGCCTGGTGGAATGTTTTTGTCTCACTTTTTTTTTCTCATAATTATGTTAGAGAGACGAAAATTATAAATTACATTATTTTACTATTTAAATCAATAATCGCACACCTATAGCAACCAATAGAAAGGTTAAAAATGAACTAATAACTCAATTTTCAAAATTCAGAGCTGTCTTGGACTTTGGTCTTGGAACTTCGTTCCTAGCGGACTCTAGCGGCAAAATAATTATCTACTACCTAAATTGATGCTATTCTTTTAACATTACGTTCGCACTCCTTATATATCCATTCTTCGTGTGATAATTCATCACTTTTATAGGATTTTTTAATCTATGCATTCCACAAACCACATGCGCGGAAACGGAAATGGGACATGCGCAATAGTTTTTTTTTATTTATCAGTTTTTAATTAAAATAATAAGTAGTGAATAAATGTAAGAAGATAATTTTTTTTATTGTCTTTTATGAACAATAGCAAACAATTATTTGCTAAAGTTTGACAGTTAAATGCAGTTTTTGATTAAAGAAGTATCATTAATTCCGCGCTTGTATATAAATTGAATATATAAATTAAATATATAAGTATATAAATTAAATATATTATATAGTTTGTATATAAATTCCTTGCTACTATGTACCTAGTACATATATATTACCTAGTACGTATTTCAACAATGTTTTGCTGAATATCAAGCCGGACGTATTTAATTGAATTAGACGATGTTTACGCTCGAACTGCCGCTATGACTGGTATGTAATGAAGTTAAAATTTCTATTTAATCAGTTAATATCATAATATTCTTTGCAATTTATCGTATTAAACCCAATTAAAAGATTTGTTTACATCTAGCAATTTAAAGGTTATATCTGATTTAACAAACAAAGATAAGAGCGACCAATACTTTTTGATACTTTTTGCCACTACACTGTCCACGCAGGTGGCACTTTTATTAACACATTTTTTTTGTATAAAATGGAGTTGTGTAGTGTGTAGGTATAAAAGTATAATTTGACAAGCTTTTACGTGCAATGTATTTATATATATATATATATATATATATATATATATATATATATATATATATATATATATATATATATATATATATACCTATATATATATATATATATATATATATATATATATATATATATATATATATATATATATATATATAAATGTGTTCGTTCAGGTCAAATCTTGTAGGTCAAATTTAACTCGTTTACCGATATCTGAAACTGACGCTGAAAATGTAGGCCACATCTCAATATCTTTTTTATTTAATTTCAGGAAAATCCGATAGTACCATCAGACGAATTGTGGATGAGGGGTATAAAAATAAAGGCAATTTCCGTTCTCCTGGTAAACATAAAAGTGGTCGACCAAAGAAGGATGTCTGATTAATATTCTGATATATATCCGTTTTTAGTTCAAATAAATAAGTACCTAACTTTTTATTTGGTTTTACTTTGTGTTCTTTTGAAATTACTTAGGTTAAATAAATTCTTGTCCGCTAACTTTTTCGGGATAGGCAATTGCCAATCCAATAACATTTTCGCCTCTAAAATCATCACCTCAGTCCTCTGAGACCATGGACGCTGTAAAGGGTCCGAAATAAATTTTAAAAATTGTTTAACTCTAAAGTTTTTAAAAAATCCAGGATATATTTTCGCCTCCATTCACTCGCACACTTTTTTTTTCACAAAATATTTCAAGTATTAAAGTCTTTTATGTCATACTACACAGTGTTGCTATGTGTTTGCTATGTGTAATTACAGCGCCCTCATTAAATTTCAGGACTTTATTGGCAGCCTATAATAATTCTTCTTCTTCTTCTTCTTCAGTGTTGGCTTCCTCAAGGATTTGCCAATGTCAGAGTGTATGAAATTTTGTATGGTAAATGCAGAGACATGATACTTACAACTAGACTGTGCACTGTGGCGCAAAAACCGAGCCGAGCGAGAGGGGCCCCCGTGGTAGTGTGTCCCTTTCTAATGAGGTGACCGTGACTAAACAAAAAATGGGACTAACTATACAGACGATTGTGTAAGTATTCTGATCATTTATACTGATGCTACCTAACTACACTACCTACAGGTGTGTATGTACCTAATTTATGTAAAAGTAAAAAAAACACCAAAATCATTATAGTAGGCAGATTTTTTTGATCTGCCACCATCCACCATCATCGTACGTCAATCTTCCCGTGATCATGGCGATTGACACATTGCCGAACTATAGGGACCTGAATAAAATTACAAACGCGGTAAGCACTCGAACAAATATAAATTTTAATATGAATATATTTAATCAATTTCAATTGATGAGTTTCGTTAGAGCTTGGATGGACAGGTGAAACATGCTTGATTTTCGGAGAGAATTGATGTAATGTCATATTAAGCATCTTTTTCATATTCAAACTGTGTAAAGGATAAAAACATTACCCTCCGGCAGTCGAGTACATTACCAAAAAAAAGTTTTTCAATTTAACCGCTTGAGTACCCGGGCAATGACCTTTTAGTTTACCAACTGCACAAAACTGCCCAAGGCCTCTCACGTTTTATTACGTAATTTCCCATCGGTGATAATGTAATATACGTTAATCAACCTGTAGTTGACAGATGCACTTCGCGTACTAATGCCCGTGTCGAAAAAAAGTTGACATGGGCAATATAGCCATGGCGACCATTACTTGACACGGGCGCTTGCGGTTATTGCGGTTAGTTTGTAAACTCTTGACACAAATGCTGAAGCATATTTTAGGCCTCCTCTGTCTACAAAGGCTGTAAAAGAAGAAAATTTACAAACATCAATCAAGTAGTAGTTTTCATTATTCGGAAATCTAAGATACAAGAAATTTATTATAAATCATAAACATCATCGGTACAAAGTAGAATGACTATAAATAAGTATACTTATAGTTAACTTCAACACAACAATTTAAGTGTTTTATAAAAAATGTAAGTTTCGGGTATTGCTCATTTTGTATACTCTTGTCATTGACCGGTACATCTCCAATTCAAATCATGGTTACCCTAAAGATTAAGATTGTTGTTTTTATTTACTCGTGGAAAGAAAAGCGACTACCGCAATAAGACTCATTATTGCACCCTATCACACAACAAGAATTCACTATTTTTCATGGAAAAACAATCAACTTTAGTCAGAAAATTGACACAATCGCAAATCGAAACACGACAATCATCCAAATAAACAAATAAGCAAACCACCATCTTACATTTAGTATTACCAGTCCCAAACATTTAATACTACCTTTACTCAGTATTTAATTATTTTTTAAATACAACCAATTGATTTATTAATTTTTGACACTGTAGAAATACGTCTAAATACGTTTCTAAGTTTACCAACCGTTCGTATTAGTAAATTATTAAAAAGAAAAGTATTTAATTTTTTACCATTTCTATCAAACGAAATGATTATGTGAGCTGGCAAGATGTTAGACAAGGACACACTACCAGCGGGAGCGCTCTCGCTCGGACCGCTTTTTGCTAGCTACCGCTTATAGGGAAATAACTACCGTAACAGTCAAAGAATAGATCTCATTTTAGCAAAACAAATTTTTTTTGTACACTGTCTAGTTGTAAGTATCATGTCTCTGGGTAAATGTTATTTAAGATGACGTGACTCTATAGTCTATAGATATTGGCTTTGTGAAGATATAAGGTAAATAGGGAATATATATAATAATAAATCAGAAGAGAAAAATAAACATGTTGCTAAACCTAAAACAAAAGGCAAACGAATATAATAAATATACGATACTAATATATGCAATTTAAATATATAGGATCTACAAAATATTGACAAAATAGATATATAAAAATTCGGTTACAGAAATACCTATATACATAAATTTACAGCTTAATATTATTGATAGTTATAAAACGACATAAAATATCTAAAATAGGAGTATTTACATAGGATAAGACGGATTTAAGGTCAATAGGACGTGGAATATGGAGAGGAAGGATATCATACAGGGATATTTGATATTTTGGACAATTAAAAAATATGTGGTCAGGAGTGCCCTCATCCAGTCCACACTCACAAAGGGAACTATCTTTGACACTTATTTTGGCGAGAAAAGCAGGATTACAGGAGTGGCCAAGTCGAAGGCGACAGATTGTAGAGCACGCAGATTTGCCTATTTTACGATATCTGAAAAACCAAGGTTTGACAAGAATTGATCTTTGGATATCAGCGTAATGTCTTCCCTTGGACCTGCTAGTCAGTAACCAACTTTTATTCCAGTCAGAAATCATGCGTGTCTTTGCAAGTGGGATTAGGTCCTGGCAATATGCTTTAAAACGACTTAGTCCTCCAGAAACAGTCGCCTCTTTGGCAAAGTAATCAACACGCTCATTACCATCGATACCGCTATGGCCCGGAATCCAGGCCAACGCAACGCTAATATTCTGTGAATGGCAACTGAACAGAACGCTCTTTATTTTAAAGATTAAAGGATTAAGGGATTTGGACCGAAACTGATTAGAAAGGACGGCCTCGAGAGAGCTTCTGGAATCCGAAAGGATGATGGCTTTATCTAGCTGATGAGACTCAACAAATAAAAGAGCCTCGAGAATAGCTAATGCCTCTCCTGTGTAAACAGATGAGACAGCAGGTAATTTAAAATTAAGTATCACATTGAACCTCGGTATCCAGACAGCGGCTCCAACACAGCTCGTCTCGGTTAATTTTGAAGCATCAGTATAAATAAGAAGCCAGTCCTTAAAATGACTATTGACTATTGAAATAAATTGATCATTGGCTATAGATGATCCCTTTTCAATTGGAAAATCAAGTAGAACATTGGGGGAGAAAATAAGAGAGGTGAAAGAAATGGCAAAGAGAGGATTAAACCTAAACTGGACAACCGCGCAAGGAAGACTAGTAAATTTTAGGTAGCTTTTTAGAAGGCAAGGAAGATCTTTATGAGACCAATAATTAGATGAAGTTACAAGTTGAGAAAGAGAGTGTAATTTACCAATAAGAGGATGAGAAGAGGATTGAAAAGCTTTAAAAAGAAACCTATCAGACAGGTACTGCCTACGAAGTTGAAGAGGTGGGTCAACACATTCAACCTGGAGAGCATTGATAGGGGAAGATTTCATAGCTCCTACAATAATACGGAGAGATTTGGCCTGTAACCCATCCAGCATTTTTAAATTGGATTTATTACAAGGTTCAAGTAGGAAGGAACCTTAGTCCATATGACTACGAATAAGGGCATTATACAGGAGTTTTTGAGAGTAAGGATGGGAGCCCCACCATACCCCTGAGAGGGAACGAAGGATATTTATGTTTTTCTCAGACTTTTTTAGCACGTGGTTGACATGGTGGGTGCCTGTCAATTTGGGATCAAGATAAACTCCTAAAAATTTAACTCGATCTTTTACCGGGAAAACTTGATTGTTCGAAACAACAGAAACGTGAAGAATAGATCTTGAACGAGAAAATACGACAACACTACTTTTATCTATAGATATTGAGAGACCATGTCTGTCCAACCATTCATTTAGGTACACAATGGCAGAGTTGAGACGGTTGGAACCCTTCAAAACATCTGAGCAAGAAATATACAACAGCAAATCATCCGCATATTGGAGAACATTGCAAAAGCAATTTACCGAGAGGTCAAGGTCGTGCGTATAAATATTATAAAGAAGGGGACTAAGAACTGAGTCTTGTGGAAGACCTTTCCAAACAAGTCTAGGGGGAAGAGTACAATTTAGAGGATTAATAAGGAGAGAGCGACTTGACAAGTAATTGCAGATAAAATTTACTATCTTCACTGGGATGCTCAGATGAAGCATTTTCTGCCTGAGCACCGGAAGGAGTACATTATCGTATGCGGATGCTATGTCAAGAAATACTCCCACCACAGAATCCTTCTTTGAAAAAGCTATTCGAATATCTGTAAGAAATATACTAAGGCTATCCATAGTACTAAATCCTTTTCTAAAACCAAACTGACTTCTTGACAGGATGCCTCTGTTCTCTATTATCCATTCAAGTCTATTCTTAATGAGATGTTCTAAAATTTTTGCTAAGGTTGACGAAAGAGCTATAGGACGATAAGAAGAAGCGTCATTACCAAGTTTTCCCGGCTTTAAAATAGGGATAATAATTTGAGTTCTCCATTCCTCAGGAGGGATCTGCGATTGAAATATGGCGTTAAGGAAAGATAAACATAGTCTTTGTGTAACCTGGCCACTCTTCACGATAAAAGAATAAGGGACTCCATCCACACCAGGAGTAGAATCCCTTAAAGAACTCAACACCAAACGAAACTCCTCCAGAGAAAAGGGGGAATTAAAGTTATTTACAGTAGAAGAGGAAGATATATAAATATTGCATTCCTCGAAAGAGGGAACGAATGGTGGTGCCAACTTTTGCGAGAAAGCTTCCAGCCAAGCAGATATATCATTGGTTAGAGGATCACCTAAGCGAAATGACCCACGATATTTTTTAATATTTGACCAAATCATGGAAGGATGGGAGGAAGAAGATAAGCTTTCACAGAAGTTGTACCAACCCTGCCTTTTCTTTTTTGAGAGCAGCCTGCGAACTTCTGCCGCAATCTTTTTATAGCTAAGGTAGTTTTCTAGGCACATTGACAAGGAGTACAAGCGCTCCGCATTTTTACGACGGTTACAAGCATCTGTACACTCAGCATCCCACCATGGAGGAGAGGAAATCCTAAAAATGCCAGAGCGTTTTATAGGAATTGTTCTATTTGCGCTACGTAAAAGGGCGTTTATAAAATCAAGATAGAAAGAATGAACATTATTAGGATGGACAGACGGGATATTGTAAACTTCTGCGTCTGAAACTATAGTGAATTTGTCCCAATCAGCCTTAGCCAGATTATACTTTTGTCTGCACGGGTAATTTAATATAGATGGGCCAGCAGAATGAGTAACAGATATGATAATGGGAAAATGATCGCTACCTAAGGAGTAAGGAAGAATTGACCACGAACATTGGGAAGAGATATTAGCTGAACACAACGACAGGTCAACTGCACTTTTAGGGTTCTGTAAAGGGGTAACCCTACGTGTAGGAGAACCATCGTTAAGTAAAACCAGATTATTATCGTCCATCATATCCAATAAGAGCGAGGAAAAATGATCACAATAGTAGGAGCCCCATAAGAAATTATGCAAATTAAAATCTCCCAGGATAACCATAGGAGGTGGAACTGAGGAAAGAATTAATGACAGTTCGCATAGTACAGAAGAGTTCGGATTAGGAATATATACAGATAAGAAAGAGACATTCAATACACGGACACCAACTACATTAACAGCATCACTATGGGAAGGAATAAGGATAAAGGAATATGTACACTTTCTGGACACCAAAATGGCTGATCCAGCTTTTCCATCATGTCTGTCGTCCCGGAAACATGAGTAGCCAGGCACCCTCAAGAAAGATCCAGGCCTCAACCACGTCTCGGACGGCAAAAACGAGTGGGTTATGTTTTTTTAATAAATGAAATAAATCATGTTTTTTATTTTTAACGCTACGTATGTTCCATTGTACTAGGTTGTAAGGCATTTTGAGGTAAGAATGAAGTAAGCTGAGACAAATTTTTTTGAACATTGTTCGGTAAGCCGGCATCACTAAACCGGGATAAAATATTAATAAGAATAGAGGTTAACTGTTGAACTGAAAGCACACTCATTGTGGTTGGATGAAGCGGGTGTTTCGACAATAGCCTGATGGGATTGACGATCGTATCCAGGACGGGCAGGAGAAACTGAACGACGCGAAGTACATACAGTTTTTCTATAAGATGTATTGGATGGAGACGAAGTTGTTGGACTAATTGTAAAAGAATTAGAAGAAGGAACGTTTCTAGTTGAGTCCGCAAATGAACGCCTAACCTGAGGAAATCTGGCAGAAGCTTCTAAATAAGAAATACTTTCCTGAGACATGACTAATTTTATAGATTTCTACCTAGAATGCTCAGGACAGGATGAGTCATTAGCTGCATGGTGACCTGAACAAAAGAGACAAGTCGGGGTAGAGACTGTACACGTTTCTCCTTCATGTGGTTGAGAACACTTAAAACACCTTGGCTTTGACCTGCACTGCGCCTTTACATGCCCGAATCTGCAGCAATGATTACATTGTATAGTAGGTAATAAGTAGGTCTCGACAGGAAGAGAATTGTAGAAAAGAAAAACACGTGATGGAAGTTTTTGACCTGTAAAAGTTAAGACTACTGACTGGGTAGGGATCCAAATCGGGGTATTATTCTCATTAAAAGTTTTCCGGCTTAGCCTCCGGGCCCGAACAACTCTTCCGTGGCCAGTTGGAACTTCTAAGTTGTCAACCAACTCTTCCATAGACCACTCAACCGGGACACTGCGGATGATCCCCATGCGAGAAACGCTGTAGGAAGGAACTGATGCTGAATATCCAGCGGTAGTGAGAGCTGGATGATCTAAAAAAGAGTTAGCTTGCTCAGCAGTCTTAAATTATATGGAAATGCGATTACGGCCAATGCGCTTTATTCCGTCTATCACAATATTTTTAATTTTGTTTTTAAAAAGAAAATGTCCAAATTGAATGGGTCGAAGTACAATTCCAGTATTAACTTCCGTTTCAAGTTTGGAAACATGAACTATGAAAGGTGCACTGTCATTATTTGAATATAATTTTTTGTCTTGATTAAAATCAGGATGAGTAAATGTTAATTGAATTGAGGGGGCAGTTAGAACAGAGTTGGCAATTCTTTTGGGATTGATATCATGTTGTTCAACATTTAATCTTTTTCTCGAACTACCCGCATTTGAACATGACGACAATGAAACATCACAACCCCCACCGGGATCCGGTGGATCCGCATCCATTTTAATAAATACTAACTATAACTAATTACTTACAATGGGTACGTTCGCGCGCCCTCTTCTAATTGATAATTCATCACTTTTATACGATTTTTTAATCTATGCATTCCACGACCACATGCGCGGAAACGGAAATGGGCCATGCGCAATAGTTTTTTATTTATCAGTTTTTAATTAAAATAATAATCCTATCTATCTAATATATCTAAATAACCTCTGTGTTCGGTTCATATTTGGACTCCGCAAGTATGACCGCGTCTCTGAGTTTCGTGAGAGGCTCAAGTGGCTTCCTATACGTCAGCGCAGGAATACTCATGTACTATCTCTCCTATATTGTATATTGTTTAATCCTATCCTTCCTTCTTATTTGAAAGAACGCTTTCAATTTCTTTGTGACTCGCACAACAGATCACTTCGTTCCAGTGAAAATCTCACTCTGAAAATTTGCAGTCACTCTACTACTTTCTACAGTAAGTCCTTCAGCATCGAGGCAGCACGGTTATGGAATACTTTGCCATTAGACATTAGACAAGCAACATCACTGGATTCGTTTAAGAGGAAGATTAAGGAACATTACTTACGACTTTGAAACTGCTGTCATCCTTATCGTCATTATCAACTGAGAAATGTACATATACACTTAACTGTTTTTCTGTCGTTTACAAATTTAGTTATATTTAATTACATACAGTTTTGTGTATATGAATGTTGTATATTGTATAATAGGTATATATTTTTATGTATGTTTATGTATAGTTTATTTAGTATAGTTGATATTGTTGTAATATGTATGTACGTGTATGTATGTATGTATGTATATGTATGTGTATATGTATGTATGTATATATGTATCTATATGTATATGTGTATGTGTGTGTGTATATATATGTGTATACGTGTTTATCCATATGTTTATATTTAGTTTTTTTAGTTCTTTGTACACCCTTACCGCTTTTTTCACATTATCTCCTCCACGCTGGTTGTCTGGAAGAGATCGCTGTTTAGCGATAAGACCGCCCGTTGTGCATTTAATTTTGTGCATTGTCTTATGAATTGTAAGCTTCTGTTTGTGTGTACAATAAAGAGTTATTATTATTATTATTATTATTATTAATTAGTGAATAAATGTAAGAAGATAATTTTGAAAATCTTTTATGAACAATAGCAAACAATTATTTACTAAAGTTTGACAGTTAAATTCAGTTTTTGATTAAAGAAGTATCATTTCCCCACATGTGGTCTGTGGAATGCATAGATTAAAAAATCGTATAAAAGTGATGAATTATCAATTAGAAGAGGGCCCGCGAACGTACCCAAAATAAATCCAATATAGACAACACAACACAATACAAATATAAAGTAACTATAGTCGTCAAAATATAATAGGCCCGTTTTGACATTTGAGAAAGACCCTAGAATGTAACTTGCAACGAAACTGAAAGAAACAATAAAAGAATAGTTAATTACATAAAGTGTTTTTAAAAAATACATAAATTTTTTTGGTGCGTTAAATATTATTGTAGAATATATTGCGAGTATTCTTTTCAAGCTTACTTTATAGTAGCATGCAATTTCTAAGTTTTACGAAACGTCTCAAAAACAGTTACGTTCTAAGTCTTTTTCTTTTTAAATACTAGTGTTGTTACAAATTAATTACTGAGATTCATTCGATTTTAATAGTAATTAAATATTGTGTAGTGATCTTTACTGAAAAGCATGAGCTTGGCGCTTAAAGCTGTAAATAAAATTTTTAATTGGTGAAACTGATTTCTATAGAATTTGTTAGTTCGCCATCTTGTGATTTTGACTATGCGCTCGTTTATGTTTGATATTTTTTTCTCGACTCTGCTTTGCTTTTGGATTATTTCTGTTTACTATCACGTTGACCTTGGCTCTTGTATTTTGAACATTGATTTAAACAAATTGATTTGAGCTCGATTTTGGTATTTGTTGTTATATCGTACGTTCTCTGTTTGAACATGTTGAAAAGAGGACGTACAATCAACAGCCAGAGACGCGAATTGGTTGTGAAGTTAAGTGAATACTTCGAACGCGAATCAGTTGACTTTGTTGCCCGTAACGCAAGTACAGGATCGCGTCGTATAAGCACTAGGAATCGGCAAGAAAACTATTCGAACCACCTTAAATGTGTTATGAAAATGTGTTACGTAAGCGTACGTTTTAAAGAGGAATAAAAGCAAGCCTGTAACAGGTATTGATACATTTGATGCAGACGCTATTTGAAACCATGTGTATGCTTATTACATAAGAAATGTATACCCAACTGGAAGTAAATTGCTCATATCACTACGAGAGGGTAGCATGTTAAGTGGAAGTTCCACGTCTTTAATAACGATTATGAAGTATATTGGATTCAAATACAAGAAAATCGACACGAGGAAAATTATGATGGAATGATATGATTTAATTTTGCACAGAGTATCATTCTTGAGGGAGATGACCAAAATCACAAATTAGGACAAGGTCATATTTATCGATGAGACTCGGCTGAACTTGAATCATACCCCGCTGCAGTCGTGGACGGACGATACCAAGCCATCTTGCTCAAAAGCGCCAATGGGAAAAACGGGACAGCCGGGGGAGGTTTTGTGAATCGAAAAGTACAAAATAATATCACGAAGAAATGGACGCAAATAAATTCACAGAGTGGTTTACTAACCTGTTAACAAACCTCCTCGAACAGTGCATAATCATAATGGACAATGCATCTTACCGTTCAGTTCAAATAGATAAAGCATCTACTCAAGCAAACAAAAAGGCTGTTTTAGTGGCATGGCTACAAAGACAAGGCATTGAAACTGATATGAGATTGTTGAAAGCTGAATTGCTGGCACTGGGAAAAGAAAATAAAACTGCGAAACTAAAATATAAAATTGATGAATTGGCACTTCACCACGGACACAAAGTGATAAGAACGCTGCCATGCCATTGTCAGTACAATACTATTGACACGATCTGGGCTCAAATCAAAAGATACGCAGCACGCCACAATACAAAGCCGCCATTCTCCACTAATAAAATGAAAGCTTGTGCCAAAATAACTAAAGAAGACTGAGCAAAAGTTGTAAAAAAAAACTCGAAAAATAATACAAGATGATTATGACAGCGACGTCAATATTGATAATATAATTGATAATAAAATAATTATATTTACAGGTGATACACTCAAGCTCGACGATAGCTCAACTGACGATTTTAGCTCATCATCAGAAGAAATTGATTGAATGAAAATTCACTAAAAATATTAAATTAAAGACAAATTGACCTTTCATATCATTGTATCATTTCAAAATACCTACGATATTAGTTTAAGTTAAATTTTCTAATCAGAACTTTAATCCAATTCACTTTACAATATATAATCAAATCGATCGAATACTACATACAAACAAACTTGAATCGATTTTTCGTGAGTATCGAGTACCGAGTCGTATGGTTACATTACTAGTTGCGTCGCGATGACAACTGTCAAAACGGGCCTATTATATTTTGACGACTATAATAGGTTTAGAAACAGAAAATTAAATTAAATTTACAATAACCCGCAAACGCTTGTACTCAACACTCCGTCCACCCACGAGCAGTTTACTTTTAGCCTATAATAATTCCATGCTCTATGGTACTGACTGTCACTTTGTCTTAGCTGTCAGTAGAGTCAGTATTATATACTCTTTGGTCAGTAACATATGGTAACATATCATATATCTATATCTATGTGTTAATTTCATCGGTACCTACCCAATTTATAATTTATTTCAATTTATTTGTTTAGTGGCGCTGGCGCGAGTGGTTACCTGCTGTCGTTTTTTAACTGTTAAAAATATATCGTATTATTTTTAATGGATTAAAATATTCATCACATTCCATTCCCATTTTAATATTATTATTATTTTGTTTTTGTGACTTACGCGATCAAGTGTTAAGAATAAGTGTTTAATTACAAGAAATAATACCGCAGAATGGCTGAAGAAATGAATGGATATTGTAAGGAAGGTAATTTTAAATCATATATTTCTAATAAAACAAATTATAATAAATATTAATGTAGTATTAAATTTATTTTAGATTTATATATCAAGATTAGATAAAAATAAATTTGTCACAATTATGTAATTAAAATGAATTTTAAATGATGTAATAATCAACAACATACAATTTCATTTATACATATTGGGTTAGACTTAAATATATTCTTTCTTCATGCTTTTGTATATTATTTATTTTAAAATTTACTTGTAACCTGACCTTGACCTGCAGGAAAAGATTTCATTTAACAAGTATGAATTATTTGAAAAAGCTAGGTTTGCACTAGACAAAATAAAAGTAAGTCTGTAAAAAGAAAGCGGTATATGTCTTCATGAAAAAGGATATAGAATATAATATAATAGAACTACTATAGTTTTTATGCTTCTTTGCTCGAAATAATATATATATATATATATATTTTATTATTTATTTATTTATAGGAAATAATAGATACTAGATAATAACTAGTATTAAATCAATGAGGTCAGCATTAAATGTTAATAAAATCTACTTTCATTATTAACATGTCAACTGTGCTATTGGGTTGAAAAAACCTAAACTTTGATTGTCCAGTATTGTACGGCTATTATTATTCATTGTTTCAACTCTACCACGAGTCTAAATTTATTCTAATGGATTCTTTAAGAATGTAGTAATACGACAAGTAGATATAAACACATAGTTTTTATTGTTAAAAATAAATAAAGTTAAATGACGGACAGCTTATTATGATTCAAAAATGTGGATACAAAAAGTATAAGCTACAGAGCTGAGCTTTTTTGCTAGAGCAAAAAACCTAAAAGGTTTATATTTTAGCTGTTGCTAATGTTGTTATTTGATTTATCTAGTTTTAGATAAAAAGAGTAAGAGCATTTGGTACCTATTTCAGGCTATTTCCTAAAAAATAGGTTTCAGATTTAAAAAGAAAGAAAAAACATATGCAACTTGGGATGCCCGTTAGAAGTGATAACTTAAACTAATCAAGTTTAACTTTTTTATATTGAAATTCATTAACATGAGAAAAGCTTAAGGTTATTTAGATTATTACTTAAATTTTATGTATATTAATATGATAATGTAAGTAAATGTTATTTATTAATAAAATCTTTTATTGATTATAAAATATTTTTTAATATATATTATTACTCTATGGATTTGTGCATATATATTATATGCATATACGGTTTCGTCCGCGTTAGTTTGATGAAAAAACATACTTAAATATTTTTAAACCATTATTAACCAACCAAGGAAAAGAAAATAATGGTTTTCTCTGCAATCTAATCTTGATTTGGCAACATATAGTTTTCCATGTGAAAAGCAGTCTTGACGTAAATCGATTCCTATGTGCTTAAATGTTTGCCCCTGTTTATTAATTGCTACAGCAAATGATAACTCTGGTAACTAGCACCAGCATGCGCCGCGACGCACACCGTTTAATCTTACATTATCTCCTAAATTATGGGTCCAAATTAAATGCTATAAAAGACAAATTTTATCTTCATAAAGTTGCCTTGTTGATGAAGTATTTAGAATTCGTAAGGATTCATATTCATATGCCTGGCTAATAATAATGCACTAAAATCACCTTTTTATTTTTTGTTATCATTATTTCATTGCGGAGTTATTTTAAAATTATGATTTCTTCTAAGATATTCATTGAAATCAAATGATGTTAATGACAATTTTGTTCAAAAAGAAATACTTATGATGAATAACCTATTTATTTGGATAAGGATATCATGCCTATAAAACCACCTTCGCAAATAACCCATTATTTTAGAACAAACTTGATCACTATAAAAACTGTTATAATGAGTCAACCTCAAGAGATAGATATAAGATGCTGTTGCGGACTTTTTTTAGAACTTTTAATTTCAATCAATTCTGTCATACATATTTTTGCGTAACTTTAAACCTTTAACCGTTTACGCAGCGAATGGAAGCTCTCAAAAAGAATGTTTTTCCCGTTTTTGTAACGTTTCTTATCAATGCTCAGCTCCTATTGGTCGTAGCGTGATGTTATATAGCCTATACCCTTCCTCGGTAAATGGACTATCTAACACAAAAAGAATTCTTCAATTCAAACAAGTAGTTCCTGAGATTAGCGCGTTCAAACAAACAAACACTATTCAGCTTTATACTATTAGTATAGATAATTGATAGATATATCATTATATAATTAAAAGCGTCTGTCCGAAATACGTTTAGGTTTACCCTCCCATAAGAAGTTATCACTTTAAAAAATATAAATTTGTATTGAAAAGTAAGTGTATGAAAATGAATAACTTTTATATTCTGGTTATATTAATATGCATTACTAGCTGCTGCCCGCGACGTCGTTTGCGTGAACGCTATTAGATTACACGTTGTTACAGAATGCGTTGACTGGTTTACTGCTCGTTCCCCGTAGGTGATAGCGTGATAATATGTAGCCTATATGTTGACCCGACTTTTTAATAATAGATGATAACGAATTTATTCGTGCCGAATTTGAAGTAAATCCATGCAGTACTTTTTGAGTTTATCCCGAACATACAGACAAACAGACAAACAAACAAAAATTCTAAAAACTATATTTTTGGCTTTGGTATCGATTGTAGACCACACCCAAGTATTCTTTTAAAAAAATATTCAATGTACAGTTTTGACTTTCCTACCATTTTATTATACAGGGTCTCTCGTTAATAATGGATAATCCGTTAACTGGGGGTAGTCCCGAATGTTGAGCTTCAAGAAAATGTACTTTTTATGTCAAGATTGCCAACACTGTGAAAATATTGAATATTTTTGTTTTTTAAAAAAATTCTACGGCGACTAGTAATTTAGTCATGATTTTTACAAATTAAGGTATTTTAGTGTACTTTTTATTTTATTTTACTCGGGATACTTGTACTATCTAATGAAATTACTATTTCAGGCATCATTGATTTTAAATGAGAATTAGCGTTAGAAGTTATTTTTATTCGTTACTTTTTGTCAAGTTTTAACCATTGATTGTGAAAAAAAAATGTACCGCACTAGAATTGCCCAGTATTTAAAAAAAAATGCTTAGTTTGTGTAGTTTCTAAAAAGATTAACAATTAGTGCTTGACAAGCAAAATTACTTTGTAGGAGCGAAAGAGCTTATCACGGTCGGTAAGTTCGTTTTGTGTCATTAGCATCTGTGTCACTTAAATGTTAGAATAAAGAAAAAAAACAAAGGTTTTTATAATAAAAAAGCATTTATTACATCAAACTAAATATTCAAAATGTCCTCCATTGGCAGAAATGCAGGCTCGGCATCACCTTATAAATGATCTTTTGATTTTAAATTGCAACCACATAAAATTTGTGGACGGGTATTGTTGGTGGGAAAATAATAGGCCCATATGACTGAAATGTATTTAAATTTTTTACCGAATACTGGACACAAGAGAAGGAATGTGGCTGCAAAATGACGGGTGTCCCGCGCATTAATGAGGCGGCAGAGCGGAGAAATGGAGAAAGATTAACCAATAGGATTGCAAAAAAGCTCCCCTCCGTTCCAGTGGACAAGGGCTCTGCAATCCTATTAGTTAATCTTTCTCCGTTTCTCCTTTCCGCGGCCTCGCTCCTCATCAATGGACAGGCACCCTAAGGCCAAATTGGTGCGAATAACTGTGCACTGACAAGGATGGTGATGGGCAGCAGTGTTACCATAACCTTTTTTTTGTACGTGGGTAAAGTCCATTATGGTCCGACTCCCGCGGGCTAAAAAAACCCCACGTGTGAGCAGTCATCCGCCTGGGTGGGGCGAGACGGGGTCACGCTAGCATTCACCACCTCGCCCCGGCGTAAGGCCCTCCATCAAAAAATACTTATATATGTTAAGTTACATATATTTTGCAAAACAAAAACACCTAATAAAAAATGTTTGCAAAAAGCTTGTCTTCATCAACCTTCTGCTTCCAAACATTTTTATCGAAAATATTACCAGGTTCAAATGTGGCATGATAATCGACTGGATCAATTCACACTCACCCTTCACCTATTTGCGCCAGAAAAGCTTTTTAACACTTGTAACTGCAAAAAATGATGTTATTCAATATGTGAGTGCAAAAAAGTTGATTTATTTTGTTCACCACCGCGACCTGTTAACAAGGCATTCAAAGCCAGTCGTATTCAAATATTGAATTTCCAATAGAAGAAGATCCTTACACCAATAGCGGAACAACTTATGTTATTATTTTAATGCTTGATAAATATGTATTTATATAGGTATATATTATTAGTTCTTTTCTTCCCGCACTGTTTGAGAGCTTGAGATGTATATAACTAGAATTATATGGCTCTGCTAGTAAAAGTATAAAATAAAATTTAATGTGCCTCGTTATATCACAATGTATATAAAGTATGTATACGTACTATACAGGTATATTTTTTACAATATAATATTATCTAAGTAAAATAAATTAAAAAAGAGATATGGAAGATGAATTCCAATTACTGGCTGAATTATTAAAGTTTAGTGAATGTTAATTTTAGAACTCTGAAGTAAAGGTTTTTGTTTCATAAATTAAAGATGGTTTTTACTGATGAAATATGATTGTAAGTTCAATGGCCTGGTTGTTCTTAGTCCATTGAAAAGTTACATTTGGGGTTGCGTTTTTTAGAGGACGCAATTTTATTTTTTTGATGTGTAGGGGGGTTCAGTGTAAAGCTAAAACCAAGTTTGTGGGGTCGCCACTCTTGTCCCACGGCCGCCATCTTGAAAATAGGGGTTGAAATGGTTTTTACGATATATCTCTTAAACTATTTATCTGATAAAAAAAATTCTTAATATTTTTTGTTGAAAATTAAATTCTCTACAACTTTGGTCCAGTAACTTTTTGTCGTAGAACTATAAATAAAAAAGTTATAAGCTAAAATGTTCAGAAATTCAAGAAAAAAATTTGAATTTTTCGATATAACTTTTTTTTTATCATTTTACGAAAAAATGATATCGGACTATTTTTATAGATCGTTTTTTGAGGAATAACTTTTATATAAAACATTTTTTCATTAAGTCAATAGCTAAGGTTTTACAGCGCTCCGAAGTGAGTATTATTTTTCAGTACTTTTAACTATACCTACATATATTATACGTGTGTACTAACAATGTGTAGAGTCTGGAGGCGCGTTTTTTTTTTTACGTGGTATCCCCGACAGGCATAATGCACGGTGATTTTCTATATTAGAACTACTCCGTCCTCAGTCTTTTCGATGGACCAGGCTGCGGCTCAGCATCTGATCGGCTTTCTGAATTAAATATCAGTGGAAGAACTGGAGAAGGAAGGGGTGTTAATGTCGGCGGTTCATCATCACATTCATCTTCATTTATTAATTCTGAGAGCCCCATTACGTTGCTGCAAGTCTCTCTAGAACAATGAAAGTACACTGCAGAACATTTCAGCCCTGCTTTTCGACATCCCCACATCGCTCCAGTTTCCTTTGCAGTTGTAAAATATCAATTTAGAAGCTCGGGGGGTGCTGGAGGTTTAGAGTTCTGCACTGGCATCAATAATTTTCCACATTCTTTCCAGCCCCAGTCTTCAGGATCAATATTATTACCAAGCCACGATGGACCTGATGGTAGACTCGGAAAGTATGAAAACGAGCTGTGTCTTGTGTTGGAGGAAGTGAAGATAAGTTAAATGTACTTTTTGTCACTGACTTGGCGAATTGTTTGTATCTTAGGCTGTCAAGAGAATTATCATCTTTATTACCACCGTATACAGAGATAGAAAAACGTTCACCAATTACAGTGAGCAAAGCAGGGTCAACTCTCTTGTTGAGAAACAAAGCCGTTCCACTTGCAAACTCTAAATGTTTTTCCGGGGTTTTCACAAATTTCATTTTACCGATATTGTAAGGAGCTGAAGTTGTGTCACATCCTGAAAAAGCATGAAGAAACAGCAAGTTATCCGTAATAACATCTCCGTACATAAAACCTGAAGCACAATATAATTGTTCTGCTGATCGTCCTTTTGATGGTTTAAAAAAAATACATTTGCTTGTTTTCTACCAAGTGCTGTGAGCAATATCAGTATATCAATATCTTCAGCTATAATAGTAACAGTATTGACTATTGAATAATGGAGATGCAGCAAGAGCAGAGCGAACGTTAAGAGTGTCTGCATCTGATTCTGCTTGGTCAACAGTGAAACCTGCTTCCGAGAATACACTTTTAATAAGTATAATAAAGTTAGATTTGTTCTTCTCATTACCAAGAAATTTTTCTTGTGATAACGTCGGTATGGTGTTCTTATCAAATTTTACTTCTATCGACTGGTGTTTTTTCGTGCAGCGCAAACGCTAATAAATATTAATAATTAATTATTATTATTATTATTGAATATTGAAAAATTAATAATTAAAAAAAATATAACAAAAAAAGAAAAAAAAAAACAATAACTGATGACACATTGTTAGTACACACGTATAATATACATATGTAGGTATAGTTAAGAGTACTGAAAAATAATACTCACTTCGGAGCGCTGTAAAACCTTAGCTATTGACTTAATGAAAAAATGTTTTATATAAAAGTTGTTCCTCAAAAAACGATCTACAAAAATGGTCCGATATCATTTTTTCGTAAAATGATAAAAAAAAAGTTATATCGAAAAATTCAAATTTTTTTTTCGAATTTCTGAACATTTTCGCTTATAACTTTTTTATTTATAGTTCTACGACAAAAAGTTACTGGACCAAAGTTGTAGAGAATTTAATTTTCAATAAAAAATATTAAGATTTTTTTTTATCAGATAAATAGTTTAAGAGATATATCGTAAAAACCATTTCAACCCCTATTTTCAAGATGGCGGCCGTGGGACAAGGGTGGCGACCCCACAAACTTGGTTTTAGCTTTACACTGAACCCCCCTACACATCAAAAAAATAAAATTGCGTCCTCTAAAAAACGCAAGGTAAGGCTTAAAAAATGTAACATTTCAATGGACTATCTGTAAATGTTGCATTCTGTAACTTTTTTCTTAATCAAAGTAGTGTTGTGTATTTTTCAGTGTTCGATATTAATTACCGATACATTTATTTATAATAAGTTCTCTTTTTTATTGTAATTTCGCACTTCGTCAGATACACGGTAAATTTTACATACTTAAAAAAATCTTAAAAGCTTTGACTAACTCTTATGAAAATAAAGAAAGAATAATTTCCATAAGTGAAAATATAAAAAAAAAATATTATAAGATATAAAAGGTAAATTTCAAAACTATCTTAATATACTTAATATAATGTTATGTTATTTTAATCATTCAAAATAAAATTTGTCATCCGAAACACTCGCAAAAAATGTTGATTAGGTACACAACACCTTAATAATGTTATTTTTTTCCTCGCAGTGTTCGCTTGAGGTTAAAATAATATAGTAAATCCTCGCCCTCAGTGATTCTGTAGCCCTCTTGGATTTAGCCGATGTGTGCTGTTACACTTTTGTCACGTAGCAAAAACACAGTTTTAAACAGTTTAATTGGTTTTTTATCAAATTGCATTTCGCTATGTACTGTACTGTACCATATTAGCCTGTAAACCACCCACTGCTGAGTCAAGACCTCTTCTCCATATAGAAGAAGAAGAAGAAGAAGAAGGGTTGAAGCTTAATCCACCACGCTGCTCCACTGCGGATTAGCGAATATTTCGCAATGTATTTAGGAAAAATGATAATTTTGTATGTTACTAATTCATTGCATTCATAATAATTGTTTAAATTTAACTTTCAGAATCCTATAAGACTAACGGTGACATTTACTCACGATCAGTTTCACTCCAATCATGACTCAGACCCTTGCCTTGCCTGACCGCCGTGAACTTTGATTATATCTCACAGCTTTGATTTAGGTCAGAGATTCATGATTTCATTAAATACAAAATTCCTTCTGTAAGCCTTTTAGTACTTTCTTTTCAAAAATTTCCTGCTTTCATTAGGTGCTTATGGTTTTTCTAGATGTAGTTCATCTTCAATACAATTTCTAGGAGAAGTTGTTGAAACTACTATTTTGTCGTGGAATATAAATGTGAAAAACAGACTCGTAGACACATTTGATCAAACGGTTGATTTCCAAGCAATTTTTTTTCTCATTTCCTTGAATTCTGTGCATTAAATTTTTGCAATCCTAATTCCTAACTGACAATATTACTTTAACAAGAAATATATTTTTAATAAGTATTAATTTTTGTCGTGGGTGTTCTATATATCTTTTGCGTATTATTGCCTCCATTTAGATCTGTCAACGGTGCTCAAACGGTATCCTTCGAGTCTGTGGAACAGCGCCCTCCCTGTTTCCGGCTGGCGACCACAGTAGCAGCATATCAATTGTCTCTCCATAAATATTTTTAAATTACAGAATTATATAGTACAGTGGGTAACAAGAAAGTCCTGAATTTAGTAGCACAGAAGCTTTTGATCACCTGCTAATCTAACATGGATAGGCTAGCAACTTAGGACCTTGAGCGGTGGATGCGTCGAAAACGCAAACCCCTCACCTTCCGTCTGACGCAGGTTCTCACCGAGCACGATTGTTTGGGTGACTACCTGTGTCGGACGGCCCAGAGGGAGCCGACGACTGAATGTCATGATTGTGGCGCGACTGTGGACTCTGCCCAGCACACCCTCGAAGTGTGCCCGAGATGGGCGGCGCTGCGACCAGGTCTGACTTCGTTCCTCGGAGGGGACTTGTCGCTCCCGAGCGTCATCACCGCGAAGCTTGGCGACGAGTCCTGGAAGGTGATAGTCTTTTTCTGCGAGACAGTAATGTCCCAGAAGGAGGCCGACGAGCGGGTGAGAGAGGAGGCCGCCGATGTGGCCTCCATCCGCGGGCGACAAATGTTTGTGCGTAGGAGGCGCTACTTAATGCGCCTCCAGTAACGCCCCTGTGCCCGTGTCGGGCCGGGATGTGAACCCGGTCCTGCTAGACACGGCGTCGTCGGGACTGTTCAAAGGTGAGCCGGACAGTCCCCATGGAGGAGAAGTCTGGCCTTTTCGCCGAGGCCAGCCTGTCGCTAGAGGGATTCTGTTGCCTGCAGATCCGGGACCCTCCAATTAAAGCGGCTGAAGGTTCACGCAGGGGTTTAGTGCGGTATTGCACTCCTAAAGTGCCGAGTCCGACATAGGTGTAGGACTGCCGACCCGGGCGTCCTGGATATCATCCGTAAATGGATTCCCTGCGACAAAAAAAAAAGGAACATAAGACCTTACTACAGTGAAACCTGGTTAAGTGGGACCTGGATAAGTGAGAAACCTCTATTATTGAGAGTTGCAATGAGGTCCCGGTTCTTTTTCATTAAATTACCTCTGTTAATGGGACTTTTTGAACCTGGTTAAATGAGATTTGAATTCTAAGACTCTTTCGATGTTTACCTCTATAATAGAGACTCTGTAGCTCAACTACCTGTATAAGTGAGACTAATTAATCAGGTTGTAACACATTTTGACATATTTATTTACATACATTTCGCGTCGTCTTTCGCGCATGCTTTGTTTGTCAGTACTATCTCAGGTCTTGACCTAAAAACAAGGGAATAAAAGTGTACAAAATGTCCGAACGTAAATATAAAACGTTATCAGTATCTGAAAAATTTAAACTTCTATCAAATTATGATTGTGGAAAGTCGCGTGATGAACTGTGTAGGGAAAATAACATACCAAAATCAACCCTGTGTAGAATTATTAAAAACAAAGAGAAAATTCGGTCTCAGTGTATTGATGGAAATGGAAAACTCAAAAGAATACGCATGGGCATCGACAGAAATAATTTCCAGGTGGTGCAGATTTTAGTTTTCTTACAATCTTTCTCTTTGCTGTATATGATTGTTAATAAAAAGATGAAATTTTAATCGGAATGTTCGAGACATTTACAAATTTCTGACTATTCATTATGAATTTATTTTATAGGTACCCAGTCGTCAGGGCTCACACCTATTTGTTCACGACGATCGAAATTTAAAAAAGTTGGTGGGCCAGGAGTTCACGGCACATTTCGACCTCTGTAAGCGGGGGCCTCTGTAAATGAGACAAATATAATTTTATACCTGCTTAATTGGAAAACTGGATTATTGGAAACCCTCAATAATTGGTACATATGTCTTGGTCCCTTGAGATCCCAATCCCAACCAGGTTTCACTGTATGTATTTGTGGAAGAAATGGACGCTTGTGTAAACAAGCAAGTGTAAAATTAAAGTAACAACAAACTTTTTGAAGGGCGGGGTAAGGGTTTCAGCGTAAAAAAAAAACGCTTTTTTTGTGATTTTTTATCTCCAATATCGTTTGAGCAATTTTATTCAAACCTTCTATACATTATTGAGCATAGTTTTGACTATGTTCTGTAAATTTTTCATGCAAAAATATTAAACCATTAACCCGTGACAGAGCTTCCCCCAGGACGTCTTGAAAAAAAAAACAATTTACGGTGTTCACTGTAACTCGGCCGGAAATTATCTGAAAATGAAAAACCATAAAAATGTAGTCAAATTATAAACAAATCTTCCCCCCAACGTTCTCTGATTATTTTTTTTAATTTAAAAATTTTTGGCGGCCATCTAAAGTTTTCTCATTTTTTTTTTCACCATATAATAAATGTGAAAATTTTGGCCTCGATAACTTTCCAAATATAATTTTCATTTTTTTTATTATTATCAAACAAAAAAAAAATCTTAAAATACTGCAGGTAAAAAAAATTATACCAATTTTGAATGCGTATTTGTAAAACCTAAACAGTATGTAGTATTGTAGGTGTTAAAAGTAAATAAATGTTTTTTTTTTTTTTCGAATTATTTTAACTTCATCTAATTGATTGGAAATAGCTAATATATCTACTAAAAGTTACTCGCGGTTTCACTCGGCATTATTGAGAATATTATCGATTATTACGGTTATGAGCCTTTTCCGTTACTCTACAATGTAGAGTCTACATGAGCAGCAACACGCTGCAACGCTGTATAACGCAAAAATATCAAATAGTCATAATACATAATTATACCTACTTCTCATAATTCATAATTATAACTTGTCTTACATTGTGATTGTCGCGTCAATTGTTTCACGTGCAAGTGACGTAGTGAAGTATTTTGAGATAATTCAGCACTGTAATAGGCTTATTTAATAATAGATTGTACACATGAGACCATCCTACGTGAAATTGTTATTTTGAGAATATTATTTTTTCTTCTAAAATTTCGGTAAATATTTTTATATATTACCATAAAAGGTTTAGTCTTCAAAAAGTAGTAGTAGTAGTAGTAGTAGGAAATTGAAAAATTAAAACAAATAATTATTAATTATATATTAATACAATAATTATCTTAAAATTATGACTGCTTTAATCGAAGTGGGAATAAAGAGTGAAGAAAAAAAGAATGCAATTAATAAAGTTAGAAACAATGGAGCATTGAAAGGCTAATACGGGAAACTCGTGAGGTGGTCGCCTGGGAAGCCTCCATCAGTTTGGTCCGTCAGCATATTCGTTGGATTAGAGTTCCGTAACCAGGTAATAATCAGACAGATACACAGACGAGCTATATTTTTATTTTTATAATTTTATATTTAAAGTATAATTTACAGCGTTAATATGGACTTCAATTGAATATCACATTAAACCTAATTTGTGATATAATCACTACTTAGTTCTTTGTGATGATTTCTCGCTCACCCTCATTGGAATAGGTACTCGTAATCTGTCGTAGTATTTATCACTAATTAGTGATAAGTCATAAGTTCAGTGATAAAATTTATATTAATCATACATATAACACCAAACGTCTTAGAGTTTCATCAGTGTTGGTTTCGATATTTGGACATACATAGTTACCTTTCTGCAACTATTTAGTCCGAGAGTTCTCTAGACTGCAGAGAAAAAGTAAATAACTTTAAAGTAAGTCTTAAGAGAAGTGTATACTAACAAAAACTCATCAGTTTTATGTATAAAAATGAATTCAGATTGTTGTGTGCAACAAGGACACAAATCTGTGGGTCTTTGAAATGCATTCCAGCGACAAAAATCATTTATCCTATTTCTCTATGTACTGCCAATCGTTTTGGTGTAGTTATGCGAGTAGTCGCCTCAACACCGGCGGTTGTGTGTTCGATTCGCGCTCGGGGCAGATATTTTGTATCTGTACAAATATTTGTTTCTGGTCCGTGTGTGTCCTTGTGAGTGCCTCCCCTGTGGGTGCCTCGTAAGTCGTAGAGCACGTAAAGCCGTCGGTCCCGCTTGTTATCATAGACACCTGATAGCGATCGTTACTCATTGTAGAGAAAATTATTCCTTATTACTATTTATTATAAAGAAATAAACCTTCTCGTATATGGCGAAGAGGCCTTTGCTCAGCAGTGGGACAGTTACAGGCTGATTCATTCTTTCACATTATATACCTCGAATCTACGTTCTTTCGTATTCGTGTATCACATCACTTAACGTCATATTTAGATATCACAATTTCATTGGTTTACAGTCAACCATTTTATATGTAACTAGCAAACCCAGCGAACTCCGTTTCGCCACCAGATGGATTGGTTTGTAGTACATGCTATGTATCAGAGATGGCGCTGTATGTGAAAAATGATTTTCCCTGTTTTCCTGCTTTTCTGTTGAAAGTTTTCCTGAAATTTGTTTGCTTTAAACCTCACGGAGCCCGAGACCTTTTCAACGAATGCAAAACCGTGGAAATCGGTTTGTGCGTTCTGGAATTACAGCGTCAGGAAGGAAAACCCGACTTATTTTTATATTATAGATTGCAAAATCGCGCTGTTTTACCCGCTTTTACTTTAATAGTCACTATTTTACTTATTGTCATTGGTTACAAACCTAATACTTTAAAGCCTAATTACCAGCTATATAAGCTATAATAATTTCGACTTTATTATATCTATAGATTACACGACCGCAGCAGATCCACCCGTCTTGTAGGTACTAGTAAATCATATTGTTTATGATTTATGTATATTTATTTATTAATGCTTTATTGCATAACACAATATTAAATTGTACAAAAGACGGGCTTAATGTTAAATAAGTTTTACTAACATTATAAATACTGAGATTATCTTTACAATAAACACACCGGCATATTTAGCGGAACACAAGAAAAAGGTCCATAATTAAAAAAAATATGGTTTTTATTTTAAAATCTACTTACTACACTTCTTTTGTTATTTAAAGTTTATTTGTTTTACTTAAAATGAGATCACATTAAGAACAGATTTTGCGAGTAAAGGCTATTTGTGAAAAATGGTACATTTTTGAACTTTTCATGTAACCGGGAAAAGTGAAAATTAATATTAAATAACAATTAATTAAGTTAGAAAAATGGTGATTAATATCGCGTATTTCCTCCACGTGCTCTTATTAAAGTTTCTACCCGTCTAGGCATACTGAGAATGATGTTATCGATGGTCTCCTGGGATAGTCTCCGCCATTCCTCAACTACGGCGATTCGCAGTTCATCCGCCTTGGCAGGAGCTGGAATTCTGGACTTAACTTGTCTTTTCAGCAAATCCCAAACGTGCTCTATTGGGTTCATATCCGGTGATCTCGCCGGCCACTCCATAACAGTGATATTCATATCATTAAGATAAGCTTGAGTTACCCGAGCGGTATGCGGCCGAGCATTATCCTGCATAAAAACAAAATCGTCACTGATATATGGGGCAAAAGGTACGACATATTCTTCTAAAACTTCTCTGATATAGCGGCCTGCAGTCAGACTCCCTCTGTCAATTACTACCAAGTCTGTGCGAGCTCCCAAACAAATGCCCGCCCAAACCATTATAGATCCACCACCAATCCAATCCAAAAAATCCAATTTGTCTGAATGTATCGTTCTCCTTTGCGTCTGTATATTCTTTGCCTGCCGTCAATTTGATTTAAGAGAATTCTGCACTCATCACTAAACAATACCTTACTCCATTGGTCCGCGTTCCAAAGTCGATGTTCCTGAGCAAAAGTTAACCTGTTTCTACGATGATTTACCTCGAGCCTTGGAGCCTTGGCGGGCACAAATGAACCCAAAACAGTTTCTTCGAATCTTCTTCGTACCGTACGCTCACTTACGGTTACACCCCGCACTGCTTCTAACTCATGTCGGGCTTGGACGGCCGTCAAACGGGGGTTCCTACGTACACAAAGCCGAATGAAACGATCATCCCTACTCGAAGTGCGTATTTTTCTGCCTTGTCCTGCTCTTCTCATATAAGTACCGGTCTCCTTGAACCGTTGGATACTGCGATGGATCGTTGAAACTGGTCCACGAAGATCTCTAGATATTACTCTGTAGGTTTGACCATTTCTTCGCATTTCCCTGGTGCCCTGTGCCCTGGCAATCTCCGTTGGGGCTAAGTTAGACATAATTCAGTCCTCAACTCCAAAAAGATACGCGATTTAAAAAAAAAACAATATTTCAATGAAATGTTAAATCAAACTCAGAAGGAAGAAATACTCGAAGTTCGCTCCAGATAAGGTGTATTTGAATAAAATTAAAACAATTGCATAAAATGTGATGTTCAGTTGTTTTCTTAATTTGAAATTATTTCTTTTTAAATTAAATGACGTATAAACCAGCCAGCAACCTTATATGATACTGATATCAAACCTTTTTTTTATGTTATTATGAGTGTGTATAAGTAGTAGAATTAAATAAGTATTTTTATACAAATCGTCGAAAAAAAAACTTAACGTTAGGCTTGTAAACGAAGTGTTTTTTTACAGAATGACAAAGTTGTAGTTGATGTTGGAGTATATGACATGGTACAAAGGTTATGTTAATAAAAGTATATGCATGTCATGCCTACTTTAGGTGGTCTTTAAACAGGCGTTCTTACCTCTGATAAGAGTTGGCGTTATCTACATTATCACAACGCGCATACAGTTGAATCAATTGGTTGAGGAAGTGTTCTTGAATAGAAATGTTTTATATCATATTAATTATATAATATAATAATTTATACTTTTATATAACAATGCATACTGATAAACGCTCACTAAATTATAAATTTAAATAACTTTTTTTTCGAATAGGCTTTTATAAGCACTTTTGAATTAGCACTTATTTTTATATATTTAATTGATATTTAAGTACCATTTCATTCGGAATATTGCTTATATGAAAAAGAACTTTAAATTAAATCCAGTTTAAGATTATATAAAATTACAGTTTAATTACAATTTTGTGCCAGTAAATTAACTAGTATCTGTCCCATATTTATGTACCTATTACATATTTTATCATTTAAATTGTTTTCGACAGTATAATATATCGTCTTGTCTATAAATGATTTCTTTTTGCAAGATTTAAATATAAGAAGTAGCAAATGTTAATATTTTGTATGATATTGTATTTTATTCGTATAAGATCGATTAGTTTTTTGTCGATATTTCGGACATGATCCGTGGTCACGACGTGACTGCTGTGGAGCCATGTGTCAACTGTCAGCCGTCACGGGCGGTATCTCTACCCCCCGTCTAGTTATTTTTAAGCCTTTAAGTAATTTTTATCCTTAAAAAATAAACGTATGTTGAAAACTGCGAAGTGTCTAAGCCGAAAAAGATCGATTAAATTTATAAAAACGAAAACCTCCATAGATACAATTTTTTCTTTACTTCCTGCATTTGACAATGAAAACTGCTTGTCACTATTTCTAGTGACGCAATCGTTTTTATTTCGGCTTTAAATATTAACGAAGTATTAATAGCAAACAATACATTATAACAAATGTCGCTTAGGTAAATAGGCGAATCAAAAATGTGTTTTGAAAATAAGGGTGTACTTTCGAAAAGTGGATACCGAATTTCGACATGAAATTTGGCACGGACATTCTATTTGACTAACTAAAAGTCCCCTTAAAAGGATTTTTGGCGACTCACAATATTGCAAAACACCGTTGGTACCCAAAAATTTAATATTTCGAAAAATATTGCGAGTCGCCAAAAATCCTTTTAAGGGGACTCTTAGACAGTCAAATAGAATGTCCGTGCCAAATTTCATGTCGAAATTCGCTCTCCATTTTTCGGAAGTTTATCCGAAAAAAAAAGATCTGTAAATAATCCTTTTGGTATGCTCATTTTGAGAATAGATTCAATAGACTTTTTTCCGTTTAAAGTGACCTGTTAAATTCTAATATTTATCTGATTGCTCTATTAGATCAAGAGCTTAATATTTGATACCATAAAAAATTTGTTTTTATAATAAAACCTTAGGAACGACATAGTCAAATGCGTTTGAAAAATTACAATTTTTTTAAGCTCTCCCTAGCTTAGCTTTATTGTTCTTTGTGAAAGATAAAATTACATTCAAATGAACAAGAAGTGAACTTTTTTTTTTAAGTTACGACGTCAATCAATACCTGTTTTAAAAAGCGATATTATAGTTTTGTTATATGTTATTCATTTTAAAAATGACATTTAAACTAAAGTTTATTAAAAATAAAATTGTCAGTAAATATCAATTTTAACTATTAATTATTAGAATTTATAAAATCTCCCATAAATAGTCAATCTAATAAAATAAATGCGCCACTCTCAAAGGCCCCTAGTAGAATAAGAATCTTCTGTCGGGGGTCCTGCAGATCCGGGACCCTCCAATTTAAGCGGCTGAAGGCTCCCGTAGGGGTTTAGTACGGTATTGCACTCCCAAAGTGCCGAGTCCGACATAGGTACTAGGACTAGGACAGCCTATCCTGTCCTGATCCTATCCTATCCTGGATATCATCCGTAAATGGATTCCCCTGAAAAAAAGCTTACATATATTGCATTCAAGCGTTATATAATATAAAATTTTAACTGAACTGAATCAGCCTGTAAACTTCCCACTGCGGGGCAAAGGTCTCTTCTCCGTACAGGAGAAAGTTTGGGGTTTAATTCGCTACGATTCTCCATGAGTAATGATCGCTATCAGGTGTGTAAGGCAACAACCGGGACCGACGGCTTTACGTGCTCTTTGAGGCACAGTGGTGAGAACCACAAGGACACAGACCAGAAACAAATATTTGTATAAACACAAATATCTGTCCCGAGCGGGCATCAAACCCGCAACCAGCGACTGTGTTGAGAACTGGAACTCGAAAGGTTGTCATTAAAAAGAATAAAAAAATTAAATACCTATAGGTACCCACAGCAAATGGGTATGACTTGATAATAAAATACATTTTTTTACAATGGCAATAAGATATGCTGATTTATTTAGATTATGTATGACAAAAAGTTAATGTGCAGTTTTGTCATTATTTTGGATACATAGGTATTTATTTATATTGCAGACGTTAATTTCCGGTAGACTGTTTTTTGTAAATTATTGATTATTGTATTGTAGATCAGTCGAATATAAATAAAAATTAAATAAATAAAAATGCCCTGATATGATTAATAATAGCTATGTTCGCGGCCGCCTTCTATATGAAGATACTCGCCAGCTTCGTTCTAAAGATTCCCTTCTTCTTTCTTTTCCTTCTCACCGTTCTAGTTTCGTCACAAACTCTTTCTCTGTAGAAGCTGTCCGACTTTGGAACGGGATCCCAGATACCTTAAGAAGGGCAGAGACCAAGTTTTCCTTTAAAAGGCATCTTCGGGAGCATTTGCTTCGAAGTGGTATCTCATAGAATCGTTGCTGCTACATGTGTATTACAAACTTACTTATAATTTTATTTTATTGTATTTTATATAAGTATATATTATTAAGCTTTGTGTTTATGTTTATATGTATATGTGTATGTATGTATGTATGTATGTATGTATGTATGTATGTATGTATGTATGTATGTATGTATGTATGTATGTATGTATGTATGTATGTATGTATGTATGTATGTATGTATGTATGTATGTATGAGTGTATGTATGTGTATATGTATATGTATGTGTCCGTAGTGTATTTATATACATGTTTATCACTTTATTGTTACCGCCTTCAAAAATTTCTGTTTGGCCTAAAGGTTGACTGGGAGAGAATGCCACTAGGCATTAAGTCCGCCTTTTGTTACAACTATTGTACATTTTGTATTGTTGGACAATAAAGTATAAATAAATAAATAAAATAAATAAATACTCTTCACTTTGATAGGAGCGCATGCACACTGTTAATGATATTTCACTAAAGCTCTTTTAAAAAAAAGACTATTTTACTTTTACAACTTTATTAATATTTAAAATAGGCTCTAACGGATGGCAAGTGGCACACGCCAATGTTGGTTGAGAATTGAGCTTGTTTCATTATTTTAAATATCGCCGGCTTCCCAAGTGCTGATAAGAAAAATAAGAAGAAGTAGGAATAAACACTATTACATGTAATAACTATATGTAACAGCACGTTATTTGTTGAATACATGACGACACTTAGAAGGGGGCCGCCAACATAGCCAATAATGAATTCGACTGTTTCGGTAAAAAAAAATCGTAATTATGATAATGTCATAGTCATGGTCTGTCTAATAGACATAAACACAGAATGTTGTAATGAATTGTCTACGAATAATATATAAAAACACAGGTTGCCCAATCAAGAAAATTGTTTAGCAGTAATCTGAATAATTGACTTACAATATCATATATGTAAAAAAAACATATTTGTTATTGCTAGTTCAATGATCTTTTTATATCGAAAATACCATTGTGGTGGTAACTAAAATGTTTCTAATCTCACTTTCAGTAATTTTAGAAGGTTTTTTCGAATTTAATTATACCTCGACATAGAACGTTAACGGACGGAATGAGAGACAAAGAAGGAGGAACTTATATTCGCATATACATAATAATAGAACAAATGCAAATTTAAATAATGTTAATATAAAACAAAATGAAGAAGTATGTTTTGAAAGATACATTAAAATGTGCACTGTTATTCCAAGACTTTTTCATAGTTATGATTGTAAATTAATGAATTTTTAATGCAGGTTATGCAATGCGGAATATTTTGATTCTGAAGTCACTTTAGGCGACAGGACTGCATTCACTTCATTTTATCATAAAGGTAAAGCAATATTGCCGTCCTTATTTCAAAATGAATATTTTTAATCATTTTACTGTTAAAATTGGAGTGTATTTATAATTTCAAAATACATGATGGTCTTTTATCATAGATCAAGTCTATTGACTGCTGCATATGGTCATTCACCATGTTATGCGCAAATATATATTTATGATGTCGACACTGCTGTCAATTATAGATTACAAGAATTTACTACATATCAGTGAATTTCAATAACAAGTTAGTGAATACTCACTAATACACATATACATATTCAAAGATCAAATCAGTGAACTTTGATATTCACGTATTATACATTAGTCACTAATTCTGCGTGGTACGATTGTCACATTGATAAAAAAACGAATAGTCTCTTAAAATTAGTGACATTCCACTGATTCATATTTAGAGAGTAGCGATTCTTCTATTACAATAATATTGGAAGATTGAAATAAGTAATATCAAAGAATAGTATGTATCAAAGTCAATTCTAGAATCAGGGATACTGGTAGAATAATATTATCACATTTTTTGACGATTTGTTGGTGCAGCTGTCTTTCAGCTACACAATCGCAGACGCTGGCGGTCGCGGATGGTTGTTCTAGATATTTGTCGTGGCGTGGTGGGCGATTGTGTTGTGTTTGTTTCCGGACCCCAGACACAGGTAGGGTTGCCAGGTCGCCAAACCTAATAGCTGGACAGACCAGCCAGCTTGGCCGGACATTTGGGTAAAAAGGCCAGACACCCTACATTATTGAGGGTTTTGTGTCTCACTAATAATATGTACGACAAAAAATTGTATGTAAAATCAAGCTTTCTTGATTATTACCATAAATCTTTTTCAATTATAATGAAATATTAATCCGTCAAATAAAGTCATCGGTTAAAATGAAATTCTAGATAAACATTTATCAACATTTTCAAATTCTCTCTCGCTCGTTTGCGAAATGTAAAAAGCCTAACAAAAGCCGGACACCGTATATTTTGGCCGGACACGCAATCAAAAGGCCTAACTGTCAGGCTTTATCCGGACACCTGGCAACTAGACAGGAGTAAACCCTATGTGGGCCGGGCAGAATTTGTTTATTTTTTTTAATCAATAATTTTTTCCATTAGAAACCATTATCAAAGCCAATAATAATATCAACCCGAGTCGAAATTTAGCGCCGATTTAGCGCCGCCTACGGTAGGACTAATGTCGGACCTCTCACCTCTGGGCTCTAAATCGGTCCTAACCCATATAAAATTAGATCCGACTTAGCACCCAGAAATGGCACAAATTTCCGTTTTTTCCACTTTTCGACCTAAATCGGACCTAAATTAGGGGTGTGCGATAATTATCGATAATTCTTAACTACTCGATAATTTTTCATTCGATAATTATCGATAATTATCGATAAGTGTTATTCGATAATTTTGATTCGATAATTATCGATAATTGTTCATTCGATAATTATCGATAATTATCGATAAATTTTCATTCGATAATTATCGATAATTTGTTGCGATCCGATAATTATCGATTATTTGTTTCGATCCGAAAATTATCGATTATTTTTTCCGATCTGATAATTATCGATATTTTTGTGTGATCCGATAACTATTGATTTCGATACCGGATGGTGGATGACCTTTTTTTTTTTTTTTTTTAGGTATTCTGATAGGGAACGGAGGATTATATCAGTACGGGACGCCGGACGACCTTTTTTTTTTTTTTTTTTTCGTCGTCCAAAAATTGTGCCGATAATTATCGATAACTTTTGTGAACTATCGATAATTTTCATCCGATAATTATCGATAAGTTTCGCCACTACCGATAATTTTTTATCCGATAATTATCGATAACTGTTCATTCGATAATTATCGATAACTATCGATAAGTCAATACGATAATTATCGATAATAAAATTATCGATAATTTTTTCTGATGAACACCCCTAACCTAAATTGAATAAAAATTAGCGCCTATAATAGGCGCTAAGTCGGACCTAATTTAATTGCTTAAAAATATAGTACGTTTTTCCCTAATATTATCGCGGGTGAAACCGCGGGGTACACCTAGTCAATAATAATCATGTATAGGGTCCTACCTAACGTGAATAATATAAATGAAATTAACACAATAAAGCGGTAAGCGGTACAACTGTGTTTATTAATGCTAACAACAACAAAGAAATTTGTTCCCATACTTAACCTTTGCTTGTAGGAAAACGATAGCGCGATCTAAATCGACACTCACGCCATCTATTGAGGCCGATAGTAAACCTTGGAATTAGAAGAATTTACTTAAATCCTTAACACTAAGGTCTTAAAGGTCCTAAATCGGACCTCTCGATGAAAAATCGGACTACTGGGCGCTAAATCGGTTCTATTTCGGACCACTGGGCTCTAAATCGGTTCTATGTCGGACTTGAGGGAGCTATGTCGGCTTTAAATTTCGACTCGGGAAGTATCTATAATTATGCACATTTCAAATAGATATTACTTATTTATTTCGAACTAACTTCTCCCTGCGGCTTCACCTGCGTAGATGTCGGTTATCGCGACCAAAAAAAAGTATCCTATGTTACTTCTAATACCTCCAAGAATATGTGTACAAAGTTTCATGATGATCGGTTAAGTAGTTTTCGCGTGAAAGTATAACAAACAAACTTACATTTCACATTTATAATATAGGTAGGGGTTTACAAGTCTTTAATATGTTTATGTACCGTTAACGTGTTTATTTCAGTAAAAAAAATATTGATTCAAATTACCTTCTTATAATATACTGAAAGAAGAAAACAAATTTAGTTTTAGTCGTGCGCTGACCGGCAGAGTAGAATAGTTCCGACCTCTTTTCTTGCTGAGGTGTCGTAAAAGGCGACTAAGGTCATAGTGGTGCGAACAACTGTAGACCAACTAGGATGGTGATGGGCAGCAACCACCATATCCTGTCACAACACCCTGCGCTCGCCAACCACACTTGGCATGACGAGTATTGACAAGTTAGCAACTCACCCAGAGATTATGGGGGTAGCCTACGTTCAGCAGTGAACAACCAACGGTTGATGTGGCGGTGGTGTATTTTTCCATTCCACCTTTAAAGGATAAATACATTTACATCAGCAGGCTGAATCAAAATGACCGAGTTCTTTAGGTTTACTGATTATTTTACATAAATAACTAAATAATAAGCTTATTTTTATTTAATCTATACAAATAATAAATCTGTTAAAACCTCCGTTTTATTAATACACTATATATCATCAAGAATAAATTTTAATAGCGCGTTTTTTTTTTAATCAGCGCCATCTCTTATCGTTTTTTGTTCGTGCACGTATCACGTAAAAAGTACAAAACCAAAGTTATTTACTTTAATACATAAAAATTAAACATAATTCACAGTATAATTTAGTTTTTGTTTCATTGTAATTAAATTTAAAAATAAATATTTAAGAAAATAGAAATAGGTACCTACGCCGCCAACGCCATCTGGTCTAGGGAATCTTAAAAACTCACAAAACTTATTTTTGAGTTATTATTTTGTTAAACTTAAAAGTTTACTAAATATGTCGGATAGGAATAGAAATCGTTTTAATATTTTAGATAAACATCATTTTCAATTAATATAGGTACTATTATGTTAAATGTCACTAAATATAAAAACTATATTATTGCCATTATACGATAGATGGCGAATGTAGGTGATAAAAAATATAAATTTATAATTTTTAGAATTTTAGTTAAATACCCGTGCGAAGCCGGGGCGGGCCGCTAGTTGTTAATATATACATTTGAATTAAAAATCCGGCGAATTCCGTTTCGCCACCAGATGGCTTCTTTTTTTGTAACATTTCGTTTAGGGATTAAAATATTAAGTAGTACATGCTATGTATCAGAGATAGCGCTGTATGTGAAAAATGATTTTTCCTGTTTTCCTGCTTTTCTGTTGAAATTTTTTCTGAATTTTCGCGGGTAAAACCGCTTGACACAGCTAATACGTTATAAAGAGGAAGTATTTGATTAAGTGCACTTATCTTGGGATCTATTAGTCTGATCTTAAAAATTCTTTTTCCGTTAGTAAGCCTATTTCAGCAAAATTTGGCTATAAAACATTACATTTCGACGCAGCAGATAGCAGTAGACGTAAATATGTCTCCTGCTTCCGCTTTATGTGGCTAGTATAATATACATATATAAAATAATATGAAGCATAAAAATCTTTTTTGTCATTGACATAGTGAACGTGGCGGAAATGAATAGTTCAATAATGACCTTTCTCGATTCATATATTATTAACATTATAAAGTACTATAATAATACGTAAGGTACATTTTTAAATGTAACATTTTAAATCATATCGTGTAAACTTTTTTCCTTTTTTTTTTACACGTTCACAATACACGTACGTTTATTCGGAGTCCAAATCACACCTTTAAAAAGAAGAATTTATAAAATCACTTATAAATTATTTTTAAAAGTTATTTTAATTTAAAATTAATAAATTACTATTTCGATTTTGAGTAACATACAATTTTGTTTGTTTCAGATCTACCTCTTGGTGTGATGGTAGAAGAAATCGAAATTCCAGTTCCATGGGGTCACGTGGCTGGACGATGGTGGGGTCCGAGGGACAAGCAGCCAATGATCGCCATTCATGGCTGGCAGGACAATGCCGGCACTTGGGACAACCTCATACCCATGTTACCTACGAACCTTTCAGTACTGTGTATAGATTTACCCGGTCACGGACTATCGTCTCATTACCCTACCGGTATGATTTACTACATATTTTGGGATGGAATCATCCTTTTACGAAGGATAATGAAACATTTTGGTTGGAGTAAAATAACTCTCATGGGACATTCTTTGGGTGGCGCTTTAAGTTTTATGTATGCTGCGTCATTTCCCAACGATGTCGATAAGATTATCTGCATCGATATAGCAAGTCCGGCTGTTCGAGCGCCAGAACATATGGTCAATAATACCGCAGGAATGGTCGAAAAAAATTTAGAATACGAAAATTTGTCGGAGGACAAAATACCGTGTTATGATTATGAAGAAATGATCGATATAGTTTGTGCCGCGTACAAGGGATCGGTAACAAGGGAAAATTGTAAAGTTTTAATGAAAAGGGGCATGGCTCCTACTCCTGTTAATACCAAAAAGAAGGGCTACCATTTCAAGAGGGACCCGAGACTAAAAGTAGCGGGTCTGGCGATGATGTCGATCGAAACTGCCCTAGAATACGCTAAGAAAGTAAGATGTAAAGTTTTAAATATTAGAGCTATTCCTGGTCAGAAGTGGGAGAGACTAGACTATTACTTAGACGTTGTTGAAAAAATGAAGCAAAACGCGGAAGTCCAATACGTAGAAGTGGAAGGAACTCATCACGTCCAGTTAAACGCTCCTCAGAATATAGTCAACATCATTGAGGACTTTTTAGAATTATATTAGTCCAATTGAGTCTTGATTAAGACTAGTGATATATAATGTGATGCAATAATAAAATAAGCGCGTGCACAATAGATAATTATATTAATAGTTAGTGCCTTTGAGGTCATTATCAAAATGCTTTTCAAAAGCGGTTCGAAGTACCAATGATTTTAAATCTTGGAGATAGGATGCATTTTTAGTCACCTGTTTTAGAAAGTGAGTCGCCATGGTATCGCTGATATATACAGGAAATCATGGGTATTTAAGAATATAGCAATCAAACTGCGTTCAAATTAACTATATGGTCTATAGCATTTTCAAGAATATGTGTTTGTTATGGGATGTAATATCATTGGTATATTCAAATTAACGGGTAAAATTGTGAGGGTTTGTTTCTAAGGTTTTAAGTAGTATTTACGTAGAATTGTAGAGAAAGGCTTAGTATAGAAAGCTATTTATGAAATTGAAAATTATTTATTTATTCTCCTCTCTAATATTTGTAATATTATGTTAATTAAACGCATTTTTCAATTCTAATTACAAAATATGAGGTCAGTTATAATAATTAATACAAATTCCGTATACATCATAAAACTATGAATAATATATGCAGTTTTTGCGTTTAACTTTAATAGTTTCTGGAATTAAAGATTTCAATTTTATTGTGAATCACTAAGTATAAAATTGTAAAGCAGCCTTAATTTGTTGTCTTTCGTCGTCGAATAAATAATAAAAATTAAAAATACAATATGAGGGTTTGCAATATATAATTTACAAACCAACGACGTTCACAATAATACGGTGACATACGGTACGGTGTTATAAATATAAAGTCATAGGTCATCTTGACTATAACCTACGTTATTGTTTGACGTATAGGTATTTTAAATCATCTAGATATTTGTCCATTAATTGAATAATTTACTTTGTTTTTTTTTTATTGATTTATATGCGAATTTAATTCTGTGTGTAAGTTAAAGTTTATAAACTGAATATTGCTAATATTCAAATGTTTGTATAATTTTGGACCTATCTCCTTTTAATTTTCACATAATTATATATGTATAATTAGTAAAGTATACTTTGAACTACATAGAAATATTTAATATGGTATTTATGTATATAATTTATTTGGAGATAATTTTATGTTTTTTATATGTTATTATTTTTATACATTTTCATATGCATACATACATAAATGTAATAGTTATTTAGTTAAGCTTTTTTTTTTCTTTAGATTAGTACATTTTGCACTGTCTATTCCGCTATACGACACTCTTTCTCATAACCATAAGTTAACTGGAAGAGATCTCTTTTAAAGATAAGTCCACTTTAACTAACTTTACACATATGAAGTATTTCTGTCTAATTTTTTTTTTTTAAATGTAATAAAGTATATATGTATATCATTGTATGATCGTTCTTGTATACGTTTCACATTTTACCAATATTTATGTATTTGAAGCTACGATTTTTTCATAATTTTGCTAAACGATTTATTATTATAATTGTCATGATATATGTATAAATACATAAATAATCATAATACTTGTAGATTATAAATTGTGAGATAATTTGACAAGGTCGTGTAACTATGTTTGGACAAGGCCAAAGCATGTTATTTATATTCATTTTTTTTAATTAGTTTTAATATTGACGTGTTTAATTTGTGTTATTATAGACGTGTATTTGAAGACTTACGCCGTGTTCCCACTACGCCGGACCGGCGAAATCGCCGGAAACCGGTTCCTGGAACGAGGTGTTCAAATTACACCGGATCGGCAAAAACACCTCACCAAACACCGGATCCGGTGTTTTCGCCGGAACCGGATAAATGTGAACAGCTTCATATAAAATGTATGGCCACTAGCCTTTCCGGTGTTTAAAAAATGTTAGTAAATTTAACTTTTGTTGCACAATTCATGTAATGTTTTATTACTTGATTTACTTTATTATAACGACTGTTCTCAATAATCTATCCCTCTCGGCTTACTAGACGTATAATCGCTAGTAAGCAAAATCACAGATTTATTGATTATTGGGATTAGTTGAAATTCACTAATGAACAAAATGAATGGATCTTCTAATATTTTGTTTTTAAATCCAAATGGATATTTTTGTAATATTGCTTCTGCAAGTTTATATGTATAATAACTTATCTAGAACAAGTCGTAAGATGTCACAATAGATGATTAGATCTCTTATAATTTTTTTAATGTAATAGTACTAATAAATATGTCTGTATATTTCAATATAATGCTTCTCTGCTCTAAACCATTTTTATGGTAAATAAAGAACTGTCGAATACATAAATTGAACCAATATCTTCTTTTTACTTAATGTAACGTGCCCGTCTTATTTATATATGTAGTTATATTTGTAGGGACTTTTTTAATTAAAAAAAAAGGAACAGGCTGACTAGATATCACTGGCTGAATATGAGCCCTAGGATGACTTTATAGACTATTTTACTTCTGCATAATGCAGCTTTCTAATAAACAATTATAAACATCGATTTAGTAATTTTACAGTTTATCGATTTAAATAAACTATATAATCCTGTATATAATATTAGTATAAATAAAATACATTGACTGAACTACTGACATAATCTTTTTACCGCCAACGTAACTATGAGAGCGTTTGTGCACTATAAGGAATTTTATTGTCCGGCAGTTCGATTTTTTACGGTCCGATGTGAGATGAAAAAAGGAATGAATGAAAATGAGATAAAAATGAATGTGGAAACGTAAAATATCGGACGGTAAAATTACGTATAGTGCACAAACTAGTCTATACATTTATATGGCTTGCCATTTCGGTCCGTAAAAAATCGGACTGCCGGACAGTAAAATTCCGTGTAGTGCACAAACGCCCTAAGACTCTAACGATTACGGTGCACAAATCTATATCGTGTAATAATTGATAAATACGGTTTATTCGTCCACGTTATGTTTTATTTTCCAACTTACGAATATAAAAAAATAATAATCAGGTTCTATGTATTAATACTGGTATAATATTAGTACATCGTTAGTATAACAAAATTGTATGAAACATGTTCAAGTGAAAACAGAGCGGGAAAGAAAAATGCATAATTATGTTCTTGCTCGATTACTGTACCAACGATAATATGTCAAAGGTTACTTTCCGTCGTCCGTCCGATTATGACGTCATCGTCATTGATGTCATATAGGTCGTCTTCTATAGGATTATGCCATCTGTCGGGAAAAAACACAAACAAAGTGATGGTAAACAGTACACGCACGTCATACACATACATATGGACAATTTTTCCTGGCAAAGAAAGCATAAAAAGATCTATTCAGTTACTTCGATTTAAAATAATAAATATATTAGTGGTATAGATACTAATTTAATGTAATTTATTAACAGCTACTTCATAAATTCAATAAATATTGAAAATAGTAATAATCAGATTTTTTTTTTAATTTCAAGTAGGTACCTAATTAGAAATTAAAAAATAATGTAATTATAATTGTTAAACATCTTTTTATTCTTTTTTTTGTTTGTTATTCTGTGAAAGTTTAAAATACTTAAAAATATTTGAATAACATTAAAAAAATGACCAGATTCAAATGATTTTTGACATTTTTATCGTTTTCCCCTTTAATTCGATCATTTTTTATCGGTACAAAATAAGGTAAGTAATAAAAATAAATATCGGTAATAAAAACTGCTTACATCACTCATCATTTCTTAAAAAAAGGCGCTCGACTTTCGACAGAAGTGCTGCCCTCTATAGTTCTGACACGATCCCTATAGAAGACGTTGGCGTTTAGGAAACTAGCCGTTTAGACATTGGAGTATTGTAGAAATTACATTTTTAGACTGGAAGAACACGTAGATATATTTTACAGAAAAATACGTAGATATACATATTTTTTTGATTTTTCTTTAAAATTTAAATAAAAGATGATATATTAGAATATACGATAATTAACGAATCTTTTTCTAAATTCAAATTGTTTTTTATATCAGTTTGTATATATTAGGTATAACATATTTGCACGGGCTAAATCAGAAAGTTTTAGCTTTTACATCACATCACTGGCTGATTTAATATGAAATCGATGACGCTCATTTTAATTTTGGGTGATTTCGTTTTTGATGATTTTAAGACACAACGGCTTTTTTTTCGTAGATAATAATATAAAATAAGAAGTATAGGATTCCTTTATGAGGCATACAAAAAATAAAATATAATAAAATAATAACAATTTTTATTTTATTTATTTAAATATAATTATTGTCAACATAGACAAATTTTATTTTGATATTAACCATGTTATTTTATTTTTCTTTTCATTCAGTATTATTTTTTACATTTCTTAAAACATGTGCCTTCTAAGCAATTGTCCAAATCTTTAAATGAATTAACCTGAAACAAAACACAGTTGGTTATTGAAAACTTTTTATATAAATCCGAAAGTTTTGATAAATAAATGTTATTCTTGATCACGCTAGAATGGCTACACGGATCTGGGTGAAATTAGGCACATACATAGGTTAGGGAAAGTACACATACTACGTGATCTATTTTTTACAATCTTCTACCCCATCTCCCCATCGGTGACCACCCGTAGTATTTGCTAAGACCCCTCCCCCCCAATTTTTCATGTAGTCATTCATAAATGTTTTAAAATGATTTTATGCAAAGAGAAAATAACCGACTTTTCAATTTTTGCTGGCGAAATGGGCAAGTACCGGGAGACTGGTGCAAAGCCGTAATTGTGCCATTATATAAGGGAAAAGGGTCACGGCAGGACTGCATAAATTACCGCGGTATAAGCCTTCTCAGCGTTGTCGGTAAATTGTATGCAAAAGTGTTGATTGAAAGGGTTGTGAATGAAACAGACGAAAAAATATGGGATACACAAGCGGGATTTAGAAAGGGGAATGGGATGTACGGATCAGGTCTTTTCTTTGCGGTGCATAGCCGAAAAGTGTTTGGCTAAAAACAAGAAGGTCTATTGCGCATTCGTGGATCTAGAAAAGGCCTATGATAGAGTGGTGAGGAATGAATTGTGGTCAGCATTATCCGTGTACGGTGTGAGCAGTGTCCTCATACGAGCATTGCAATCTCTTTATAGGGATTCTAGTGCTTGTGTGAGGATAAACGGGGCATACACTGAATGGTTCAATATCGAAAAAGGTGTTCGACAGTGATGTGTAGCGTCCGTGGCTGTTTAATCTGTTCATGGACAATTGCTTGACAGATTTAAAAGAGAATGAAAGAGGGTTGAGAATGAATGAGTTACTCGTCAAATGTTTTCTCTATGCTGATGACCAAGTATTACTTGCGTCTTTTAGAGTTGCAGGAGATGGTAACTACTATGAGTGGAGCTTTTGTTAGAAAGGGAATGAAGATGAATGTAAAGAAGACGAAAGTGATGGTGTTTGAAAAAGAGGAGGCAATGACAGACTGCAATATCGTGATTGGAGATGAACAAATTGAACAGGTGAATGAGTTTGTGTATTTGGGTTCAAAGTTTACAAGAGATGGAAAGTGTGAGAGTGATATTTAAAGAAGAGTGAATGCAGGAAATATGATGAATGGAGCTTTGCACTCCTTTATGAGGAGTCGGAAGGTGTCTAACAAGGCTCGTTTGGCTGTTCATGAGGGGGTGCTGGTGCCGACACTTATGTACGGAAGTGAAAGTTGGGTATGGCAGAAGAAACATGAAAGCAGAATAAATGCAGTTGAGATGAGAGCGTTAAGAAGTATGATAGGAGTTAAACTGAGTGACAGGATAAGAAATAGTGATATAAGAAAACGTTGTGGTCTGAAAGAAGATGTAGTGACTAAAATTGAGAAAGGTATGCTAAGATGGTTTGGCCATGTCGAGAGAATGAATGAAGAACGGTTGACGAAAAAAGTGTATAAGGCGAGTGTGAATGAAAGTGCGGGAAGGGGTAGACCTAGGCGAACGTTTCAAGATCAAATCAGGGACATCTTGAAAAAAGGCCAGGTCAAGAGTACCCTAAACCGAAGAGCATGTATGAAGGGAATAATGAAAGTGGACGAAGCGAAACAAGTATGTAAGGATCGTAGCAAGTGGAAAGAAGTGGTCTCTGCCTACCCCTACGGGAAAGAGGCGTGATTATATGTATGTATGTATGTAGAAAATAAAAAAATGTGTAGGACTGTGATTTTAAAAAGCGCTAAACGCTGCGCGCTATATTTGAATATTGCTCGAAATAGCGCGAGGTTTCGCTAGGATTTTTCAAGATTTCTGACTATGTGACGAAAATCTAAGACCACCACAGTGACCAAGCATGATATTTTTGAAGCACCTCTCCCCCTCTGAACGTATCACGTAGTATGGGTACGTTGCCTTATTGTTTGTAAAATCACAAGCCTTTTTCCCGAAATAATAATGTACGGTTCCCGTGTGATATATTTTGACGCGAATGAAATCGTAAGTGACAGTTAGTTCTCAATATATTTAACAATTGATGGTAAAATAATAATAATAATAACTCTTTATTGTACACTACGAATAAGCAATTGTACAAAATAAAAAAATCAAAAAACCCGACTGCGTAAAATACTCTTATTATAAACTAAAAAGAATAAAACAATTAAGCTTTCATTTGATACCCATATTGCTACAGTAAGAAAACAAATTCAACACCCCCCCTCATTCCGCCATTTGCTGGCGCCCTTTTGAAAATGTATATAGCCTATGTCACTACTACAATTTAGACTAATCCAACGACACCTCATATGTCAAAAACCGTCCAGCCGTTTGGGCTGTAGGGCGTGCCAAAGAAATGGACATATACACACACACACACACACACGCACACGTACACGCACACGCACACGCACACACATACACATACATACATTCACTCGAAAAATAATAACCATAACCCTCCTTCTGTCGCAGTCGGGTAAAAAGGCGGCCTTATAGCTAATGAGCGATCTTTTCCAGCCAACATTAGGGTAGATAAAATGGTATATAGATGGTATAGATGTATTCTATAAACACTTACATTTAATATATTGTCCGTATGTTTATTACACTGTAATATAAGATCCTTCCCAATAACGTTTTGAAGTTTTAACTTATCTCTTATTGTTCGCCAAACTGAACTTGCTGCTTGTAAGACATTCATGTTACCAAATATATAAAATCCTGAAAATAATTCAATATAATAAAAAAATATTTAGACAATAAAAATCAGGGTTCCGTACTACTTAATGTTTAACATAGGTGCACGATATATATCGATATTTCATAAAATATCTATATATTTTTACGACATATCGGAAAGTATCGATATATTTATACGATGTATCTGAAAGTATCGATACAACAATATAATATATTTTATCGAACAAAATATCGACATATTTTTCATAAAACATATCGCAGAGTACCGATACAACGATACATATTTTATCGAAAAAATCACGTGACCATCCCTAGTTTAACAATGCATGTTTATTTAGATCGCGCTTAAAACGTAGAAAGAACGTTCCGTCTATGGGGATTCGACTTTGTTTTATTTTTATAACATTTATATAATAATATTTTATAGCGGCCATAGTACCTACTTAAAACATATTCTGTAAAAATTTCAAGTATCTTCTCTATTACGATTCTAAAGATACTTTGATAAATGAAAAGATAAAGAGCGTATTCTCAGTAATAGGTGTTGGTTAGTTCGATTAAAATAATTGGTTGTCGGTAAAGTCGGTTTACGGACGAAAATTTTACGTGATTTGATGAAAAATTGCATATATTTTTTATGAATTAAATATTATCACTGAATTATCATTATTTTGTATAATACAAAGAACGAGCTAATTGAAATTCACAATTTTTTCGATAAATTAATATTTATTTGCACTGGGTAATTCAAATATTTTTTCTCTTCCACTTGGACCCATCTGCTGATGGAGTGGGAGTGGGTTGTGCCTCTCTATCGCTTGTTTTGCGCTCTCGCTCGCGGAACGTGACAATGAGTCATGCTATTTAGTACGTGCAGCCGGCGTTCATCGATTTATAAGACGTTATCACATCAATAAATTATATTGATGTTCCACTAGCTTTTATTCGCCCGCGAAAGTCTTAAGACTTAATAATTTAATCTGAGGGTAAATTACGATTTACGATTTTCGTCCACTATTACACAAAACGACGATCAGCCTATGCGTAAGTAGGAAAGTGAGCGTTAACTAATGTAATAAATATGTCATAATTGTTTGCCCTGTGATTGTCAGACAAACATTGAAAATCACTAAAACTGTAAACTTAAGGTTTAACTTGAATGCTTTATATTTATTGAACATATTATGATTAATAAAATTAATTATCATAACGGTACAAAAGTTACAGTTTAAAATTGTATTGCAATAAATTTTTTAAACTTCATAATATGTATTAAAGAACCAGGTAAAAAATATATATATTAAGCGATCAAATTATTTTCTCACCAAAAGAAACATTAAAATAAAACCATAAACAACAAAAAAATTTACTTTTTCTTACTCTAGATAAACCAAGTTCCAACTCTGTCAAGAAAAGTCAAGAATCCAAACTCTGCCAATCTAGTTTAACCATAAGTAGAATTAAAAGTTAGACTACATAAAGGACATACCTTCTTTAGCTCTGGATAAAGCGACGCAGATTCTATTCGGTGCTGACAAGAATCCAATCTTTCCGTCTCTGTTGCTCCTAACCAGAGACAATATTATAATTTTGTTTTCCTCTCCTTGATAATTGTCTACTACTGTGATTTTAACGCCTCTAAGTAAGGCGTACTTTCTACTTATCTGTAACAAATATACTTATTAAAATAGAGTATAACATTAATAATAATAATAACATTAACATACACATTGATAAGAAAATTCAATTTTCAACTAACGTACTAATATAAAAATGCGAAAGTAAGTTTGTTTGTTACGCTTTCACGCGAAAACGACTTGACCGATCATCATAAAACTTTGTACACATATTGTTGGAGGTATAAAAAGTAACATAGAACACTTTTTTTTCGATAACCGAAATCCACGCGGTTAAAGCCGCGGGCAGAAGTTAGTGAAACTATAAAGACCGGTGAATGGCAGTCGTCGGCGGAGGCTGGATGAGGATTGTTGAAAACAGATGCGCTATTACGTAACTTGCACGAATTTTCAATACAAATTGCGCAAGTTACGTAATAGCCCACGGAATATTCGGCGCGAACTTGGTGGGGACTATGGCTAGCAGTGGACTGCGAAAGGCTGAAGCTAAGCGACAGCGAATTACGTGAATGTAACTTTATAATTATTTAGGATTTGATTAAATTAATATATAAATAAACGACTCACACTTAACAACTCCCAGAAGAAGATAATTCTGTGTCGTTGGACGGAAGCACACAAACACCTACAAACTTTCGTTCTTGTACATCCTAAGGTTGGCTGGTAGAGAATGCTTTAAGCATTAGGCCGACTTTTGTACAATTCAATATTGTGTTGTGCAATAAAGTATGAATAAATAAATAAACACACAACACAAACACGCACGCCCAGATCACGGAAAACATCTTTTACGAGCGGGGATCAAAACCGCGGTCGCTAGCAAAACAGCCAGTTACTGTAACCACTGGGCCAACCTGTCGGTTTATCAAAGAGCATGGTGCGGGATAGGTTAAGAAAACCAATTTATCTTATTAAAATTATTTAAAACGAGATATTTACCACGTTTTTTTTTTTAATTTTTATTTTACGTACGCGTACGTTTGTTTTACGCAGCAAAAGTACGAGAAAGGAGGTAGTCCGGTATGGACACGTCTAATGCCGTCAACATCTACCCGCAAACGTCAGTCTCGTGAACAAGACATTTGTAGATAATGTCGAAATATTGAGCTCCACCAAATGAAAACAAAAAAACATGGTAAATATGCCGTTTTAAATAATTTTATTAATAAAAATAACCACGGTAAGTTAAAGTCCGAGGCACGGTAAACAGACCAGAAACAAATATTCGTACAAATTCAGATATCTACCCTGAGCAGGAATCGAATCCGCGACACCAGAACGGGTGTCATATATATAGTAAAGATTTATTACCTCCTTTATAAGAGTCGCTTGACCGGTGTAAGTGGTTAATATTGTAATTTCATCCGGTTCATAGTTCATTTGACGCAAGTAATTAGCTAAAGAAACACACCACTGTGCTTCTGTTGTATTTTTATGACTCCAGCTATCTTCTAAGCCCTGGAAGATATATAAAAGTAGTAAGTTAAGTTTAGAAGTCGGATTATCAATTGTTGCCTATTGATTTAATAAGACCATAGGCTATAATACATATTATGATTCATGATGAACAGTAGAGAATTACTTAAAAAAATTACTTAACCTTATCTATATTTATAATTATCTGTTGAGCGATCGTCTGGCGGCGGTTGGTTATTTTATATTATTTCATAGTATATTTTTAAATAAAACTAACTCGACACAAGTTAAATCGCATTGTCAACAATACAACACGTACCTCAGAATCTTCAAAGTTTTCATGAGTGAAGAAAAATAGGGTGTCCTTCATTCCCCTAACTTTAGGATACATCCGGACACTAGGGTGACTCTCCAATTCGTCATACATTGTAGGAACTAAGAGTTCAACAAAATTAGGACGCATTCTCCTTTGTATTGTTAAAGTTCGCGCGTGTATTTTATTTCTTATCATACGTTCGAATAGAGAGATTTCTAGATTATATTTTTTTGCTAATATGTAATGTGCGGCAGATGGTCTTAGTTGTTTGTGGTCGCCTAAAAAAAGAAATATATATATATATATATATAATAATATCTCGAAAAGAAAAGTAATTGTAAAATTTTTCAGTTATCATTTTTCATTGAAAATAGACTTTGTAATAAGAACTATAGCCTAACACGAAAGTAGGAACAGAGTTAATTATGAAACATTTTTGTATTACAACATTGAAATATTGTTTTTAATCATTATCAGTGTGTTCATTAAAGTTTAGCAATAATTATGTCAAAGTAAATAAATATATAATTAATAATAATAATAATATATTCAAATGTTTATAGCAAAAGAAATTTTTTATAATAATTTATATTGTCATATATAATTAACAAAGTATCCAACTGAGTTAGTATTGATTAAGGTATATTATTCTTAGTTTTTTTTTTTTTCTGGCAGTTTCAAGATTATCATGCGTCAAGCTTTAGATATTCAGTTTTTTAAATCTTATATGAAATAATAATTATTAATTACATTCGATTATATTTGATATTTTAATAATTTATGTACCTAACGTAATTTAATTTTCAACTTTGTTAACTCGAAATAATATTGATATTTAGTTTAGTATATAAAAAAAAAAAAAAACTTACCAATAAGTATTAAATGCTGACATTTTTTAGTTAGAGACGCTACAATATGAGCTTCTAGTACCTCGGCAGCTTCTTCCACGATTACTGAAAATAAAATATAAAATTATAATAATATTAAAGTTAAAAATATTGTTTGTCTGTTTCAATTTGTTGACTTGAGATTGAGACACACTTCATACCTACACTATCCCGGCTACAAACTCGAACATAAATTCCTGAGACGTGCCGGTGTATGTATGTTCGTTCGGGAGGATATCTGCTGTCGCCGTCTCCTTCATTTAGAGGACAGGGACCTGTCGATATTGTGGGTGCGCGTGGACTACGGTGGCCACACCCGTGTTTACGCATGCCTATACAGGTCTCATAGCGGTGACAGGGAAACAAAGCGGCTCTTCGAGCACCTGCAATTGACGACGGACAAAGTTCTTGAGCTATACCCCTCTGCGGAGTTGGTGATTTTAGGAGACTTTAATGCCCACCACACTGAATGGCTTAGTTCTCGGTCCACTGACTACGCGGGGAGGTGTGCTCACGAATTCGCTCTGGCCTATGGTTACTCACAACTGGTACATTCTCCAACAAGAATACCAGATATTGAGGACCATACGAGCTCTATACTGGACCTTCTGCTGACTCAACGTCCGGATGGATATTCCATCTCAGTGGATGCACCACTCGGCTCGTCCGACCACTGCCTCATCCGGACTCTTGCACCATGCACGCGCACAGATCCACCTCGGCCAACTAGTTTGCGGCGCATATGGCAGTACAAGTCAGCAGATTGGGATGGATTGCGAGAATACTATGCATCGTACCCGTGGAGGCAGCTTTGCTTCACATCAGAAGATCCCGACACCTGCGCAGCTGCTGTCTCTGAGACGATACTGGCGGGTATGGAATATTTTATTCCGAACTCGCTAGTTGCTGCCGGGACAAGGAAACGACCGTGGTTTAATCGGCCTTGTAAGGAAGCGAAACGTATTAAGCAAGCCACGTTCAGGGCTTGGACCACGGCTCGGAGTAACAGCGATCCAAACGTATCTGACGTGAAACGCAAGCTAAATGCTGTCTCAAGGGCCTGTAAAAGAGCAATTGCCAGAGCTAAATTCGAGTTCATCGGGAGAATTGGCGAAAGGCTTGCCAACTACCCTTCCGGGAGTCGAGCCTTCTGGTCGCTCGCCAAAGCTGCCGAGGGAAATTTTTGTCTGTCGTCCTTACCACCATTGCAAAATGCCGACGGCAACCTGGCCCATAGCGCCAAGGAGAAAGCCGATCTTCTAGGTACACTCTTTGCCTCAAACTCGACTTTGAATGTCGATGAGAGCGCCGTACCGCCAACCATCCCACGGTGTGGACACTCCATGCCGGAAATAAACTTCTCACAAAGAGATGTCCGGCGGGAGCTGCTTACTCTCGATGTTCATAAGTCGAGTGGGCCCGACGGCATTCCAGCGATGGTGCTGAAACAGTGTGCTCCAGAGTTGTGCCCTGTATTAACGCGACTTTTCGCACTTTCTTACCACACTAGGCAAGTACCGTCTTCATGGAAGACCGCCCATGTGCACCCGGTACCCAAAAAGGGCGATAGATCAGATCCATCGAATTACAGGCCTATCGCTATTACCTCCCTTCTCTCCAAGGTTATGGAGCGTGTTATTAACACCAAGCTCCTCAGGTACCTAGAGGAACACGATTTGATCAGCGACCGGCAATACGGCTTTCGCCACGGTCGCTCGACTGGTGACCTGCTAGTGTATCTGACACACCGATGGGCTTCAGCCATCGAGAGTCAAGGTGAGGCATTGGCAGTTAGCCTAGATATGGCGAAGGCGTTCGATCGGGTCTGGCACCGGGGTCTTCTCTCGAAGTTGCCATCGTACGGACTACCCGAGGGTTTGTGCAAATGGGTTGCCAGTTTTTTGTCTGGTCGATGCTTACGAGCCGTTGTAGATGGCTACTGCTCCGCAAAACTAGACATAAACGCTGGCGTCCCGCAAGGTTCTGTGCTGTCTCCAACACTGTTTCTCCTGCATATCAATGACTTACTGTCTATTGATGGCATTCATTGCTATGCGGACGATAGCACTGGAGACGCTTTCTACACAGGCCGTGCAAACATCCCTCGTTCCGCTGTGGTAGAAAGTCGCGAACAACTTGTGTCTGAAATCGAGAGTAGTCTTTCCAAAGTCTCCGATTGGGGTCGAGACAATTTAGTCCAATTCAACCCCTCCAAGACACAAGTTTGTGCGTTCACCGCTAAGAAAACCCCATTCACTGTGGCCCCTCAATTCCAGGACACAACCCTTACCATCTCTAACAGTATTGGTATCCTTGGTGTCGACATATCCAGCGACGTCCAGTTCCGATGTCACCTGGAAGACAAGGTCAAGATGGCATCCAAAAAACTCGGTGTGCTTAACAGAGCGAAGCGGTACTTCACGCCGGGGCAAAGACTGCGTCTGTATAAATCGCAAGTCCGCCCCCATATGGAGTACTGCTCTCATCTCTGGGCGGGAGCACCGGCATACCAACTTGGCCCTCTTGACTCGGTTCAAAGAAGAGCTGTGAGAATTGTCGACGATCCAATACTGACGAGCGATATCGAGCCCTTAAGTCTAAGAAGAGATGTTGCATCCCTATGCGTGCTCTATCGCTTGTATAATGGGTTGTGTTCCGAAGAATTGTTCGAAATGGTGCCAACGGCCACTTTTTATCATCGCACCGCTCGCCATCGACAGGGAATTCATGCTCACACATTGCAGCCCCAATGGTCCCGTACAGTTCGGTATCAGAGGAATTTCCTCCCACGGACCATTCGGTTGTGGAATGAACTCCCTGCCGAGGTTTTCCCGCAGGACTACAGTATGGGGTCCTTCAAGAGGGGAGTAAATAGGTTTTTAAAGGGTCGGCAACGCGCATGTGATGCCCCTGGTGTTGCAGGCGTCCATAGGCTACGGTAACCGCTTACCATCAGGCGGGCCGTATGCTTGATTGCCACCGTCGTGGTATAAAAAAAAAAAAAAAAAAAACTTGAGATCCAATCCAACTTTAAAAATTCTTTACGCAATCTTTCTATTAAAGAAGGTTATATATATAAATGCCAAATAGTAAATTTCAGTTAGTTTTTTATATAATATGTATATTATAACAGGTTTCATATATTATATTATATATTGTAATCCGACCGATTTCGGCCATGGCGACCACTTCGACCCCTTATAAGTCATGGCGCTGATGCGCCCGGAGATGGCTTATATAGCCAATTTTCGCAGCAAACTCCCTTGCACAAAGTGGGCAAGTGAGCTTACCACTCTCATAATTATAGTGAATGGCGGCGAGTGGACGGGCTTTGAGATCATCGCGCTTGGCGTCGAGGTCAGCTAAGCGCTGTTCCTCAAATTCGCGAATTCGCTTATTCACAATCTCGCGCCATTCCGGTCGCTGTGCTGCCAAACTCTCCCAGCGAGTGGGCTTTATATTGCATCTTTTCATGTGACGCTTCAGAACATCTTTATATCTGAGGAGTTGTCCGCCATGCTTTCGCTTGCCCTCCTCCAGCTCACAGTAAAAGATGCGCTTCGCCACTCTCTCCTCCGCCATCCGTGATACGTGACCGCACCACCGAAGTTGCCGACGCATCAAATACGCCTCAATGCCACCGACATTGGCGCGTCTTAGAACTTCGGTATTACGTACCCGATCGGACCATCTGATCTTCATGATGGTGCGCAGGCATTTTAGGTGGAATCGATCGAGAGTGCGTATATGGCGACGATACACACACCAGGCCTCGGAAGAATAGAGAAGGTTTGGCAGCACGATCGCCATGTAAACCGAGATCTTAGTAGGCAGCTTAAGGTCGTGCTAGCAGAAGACCTTGGAACACAGCTTTCCAAATGCTGCAGCTGCAGCACTTATCCTGCTGTTGATCTCGGCATCAAGGTCACACTTAGCTGTTATAGTGCTCCCCAGATAACGAAATTTATCAACCTGTTTCAGCACGTCCTCACCAAGCTTAATGGTCAGTGTCTCACGACCATGGATGTCTAGGGACATCACTTCCGTCTTTTTGACACTGATCTTTAGGCCGAATTTGCAACATGCTTGGTGGAAAGCAGACATCAGCTGTTGCAGGCCATCTGGGGATTCTGCCAAGAAGCACAAGTCATCAGCATACATGATCTCTGTGATCAATGTATACGAGACCTTGGTGCGCGCCTTAAGTCTGGCCAGGTTGAAAAGACTGCCATCGGTGCGAAAACGAATGCGAACTCCTTCAGAAACAGTCTGTAGGACCTCCTTGACTACTACTGTAAAGTATATAGCAAACAGTGTGGGTGCTAGGACGCACCCTTGCTTTACCCCACAGGTAACGGGGAAAAAGTCGGACTGTTCGCCATCTACGGAGACGCAGCACTGCATATTGTCATGCAGGAGTCGCAGAAGTCTCACAAACTTTTCTGTGCATCCTAGCTTTCCGAGTACCATCCAGAGAGCTTCGCGAGGCACACTGTCGAATGCTTTCTCCAAGTCAACAAAGCAGAGGTACAGCTGACGTCCCTGTTCTCTGCTTTTCTCCTGAAGTTGACGCACCGAGAAAATAGCTTCACATGCGCCTCGGTTAGGTTTTATATAACATGATGTAGAAATATGTATGTTAAAATAAATCATGGTTTTCTTAAAAGTTCTTAAACATATTAAAAATGTCTGCCAACCTCTAGTGCATCCTGGAATATTAGGCTTTTTGTTCCTTCTTAGGAGCAAAGCTTTTATACTGTCCTGGGACATTTTAAGGCTGTTATGTCACGTTATACATTAGTACCTGGATGACCAAGCTTTCTCGGTATTTTTTTCTTTACTTTTAAAAAAATACGAATTAGATGCGCTCCCAATAATAGATTTTCTCACAAAAGAAGGAACTTGAAAAAAAGGGAAAAAAATAATCGGACTGGAGACATCTGGACTCGAACCCGGGTTTTCTGGTTTCGAATTAGTCCAATTCCCACCTGAGCTATTATAACCTTGTAGATGGTGGCGAAATGTACCTTCGTATTCTAATCATATTGTAGCAGTTTTTCACTGTTTAAAAACACGGATAAAACGTCATTTTCTAAAAATGGATCCTAGCTAGAGCGATTTATCGCCCCGAAATCCCCTGCATACTAAATTTCATGAAAACCTTTGTAGCCGGATATACAAGAATTGCTCATTTAAGGGTATTAGATATCAGCATAATAATAAAATAGCTACCTATAGGAGACATCAAGGTATTCAGGAGGTGATATCGTCTCGCAGCTCCCGCTGTGGTCAGACCCACTACCTTCGCACTTCTCATTACCTCACTATCAAGAGTTGCGGATACTTCATCCATCTCATCGCTGCATATCTTGTGTTTCTTCTGTTGAATTTTTTTACAATTTTACCAAAATGGAAATTTGTCTGGATTTACTTCCAAAAAGATCTGATTGATTTGAATATTCGTATAGAGTTTAATTTCGCTGATAACTAATAGATAGGAAAAACTAACATATTTTATTTTCAAAGTTATTATAATAAATATTGATTTTAGATGAGTTAAATTCAACCTTCAAATAATATTTACGGTCAATCGTATTGGTCTGTATCAAAATAAAAATTTAGATCAATCGAAATTATCAGATTCTAGAATGTTTCTGCTATATGTTACCGCATTTATTACCATTTTATCCCATATTTTTCTTCATAGGGATAAAATTTTCAAAAAATCCTTTCATCTTTCACAGTAGGTATATATATATATATATATATATATATATATATATATATATATATATATATATATATATATATATATATATATATATATATATATATATACATACATTAGGAAATAAGAAATAATGGCAAATGAGATAAAGGGTTTGATAGTGTAGATTCAGTAATGATGAAGTTAGTCAATCAATATGTCATGTTATTCTATAGTTATATTTATGGGCAAAGATAATATATTAATTATAGTGAAATAAATCTTACCAATAACTCATTTAATTTGATCATTAAAATGTTTTTTATCGCTTCGACCGCATCGAAATATACCCACCATCTCTCATCTCTTGTTAGTTTGTATAAATCATTGACTTGTGGTATACTGTGTTTATCCTTGTCTAAATAATATAAGCTCATATATTTCTGAAATTAAATTTTATGATAGAAATATAATAGAATTAAAGTTTTGGAAGTTTATCTTAAGATTTCTAAAATTATTTTGTTAAATAAGTAACTTTCAAGTTTTGTAGGCTTAATAACATATCGCGTTATGATTAAGGTAACTGAACTGAACTCAATCAGCCTATAAACAACCCACTGCTGGCCAAAGGCCTCTTCTCCATATATCAGAAAAAGTGTTGAAGCTTAATCCACCATGCTGTTCTACTGCAGGTTGGCGGATAATTTCCTTGTCTTAATTCCCTTGATCGACGGCTTAACATGCTCTCCGAGGCACGGTGGGGAGACTTATAAGGACATACACCCAGACCGGAAACAAATAATTGTACAAATACAAATATCTGCTCTGAGAGAGATTCGAACCCGCGACAGCTAGCATTAAGGCAACTAAACCAGAACGGTAGTCATTGAGGCAATATAACGCTAATTTTCTACACATTTGATATAAATTGACATTGAAGGCGGTTTAAATTACGGAAAATAACTTTCTAAATAAGATTTTTTACTTGTTTATTATAACTTTTTCAATAAAAAGGCTTTCTAATAACTTTATTATATCACTAAAAAACACATTTTAGATAAGACTTTATCACTTTCTTTTATAGTAGTTATTTAATTTTGATACATCATTGATTATACCTTAAACATTTTCAGCCGATCTTTTATTTTTTCAATTTTCATTTGAAACTTATTTATCATCACATCTTCTTTCCCCTCGGTCATATCCTTTACATATTTAATACTGTTTATCATGGATTGTATTTCTTTTAAAGCCCATTCCTCGGAAAAACATGTTACTATTTTATCCGTAATTTGTATATCGTCATACTGTTTTTCCCAATCATCTAAATCCTCTGTTTCATCATTTGTTTCAACTATATCACCAAAAAGCCAATTAAGTACGGCATCTTCATCAGAACTCTTCAGTTCTAGTAAATTATCACCGATTTTTAAGTAAGGTTTTATTGTTTTATAACTAATTAACTCTCTTTCGCATTTTTCAAGATCATTCTGTACATCCATCATTTCCTTGAATATCTTCTCCAATTCGGATTTTTTACTTCCATATAAATATGAATATTTCGATTTAATTTTAAACCTCATATTGTTTAAATTGTATGGCTCGAGTATCTTGCTTTTACTTTGACTACCCAATCGCACTACGTTTTCTGTTACTTTCAGGATGCCTTCGAGGAATTGGTCGAGAGCATGATTTGTGTAACAAATTATCAACATCGGGTTCCCTTCTAGGGAAATATTTCTCAAAAGCGTTGAAGCAATTTTAACCCCGAGAAACGTTTTTCCAGTACCAGGCGGACCTTGTATAACAGCGAATTCCCTTGTGAGGGCGAAATTGAAAGCGTCCATTTGTGATTCGTCCAGACCAAATTGTTTTTCTGCTGGCCATTGTTCGTTATCGAGTACAGGAAAACATATCTCTTCTGATTTATCATTTTTTATGCTGTAAACTGTTTCTGGTGTTAAATATGCGGGTGGTTTGGTGTCTATCTGTAATTTTAAATGTATACCGAAATTGACAAATATTTTTTAATTTAAAAACTTGATTTTTAAGGCTATTTGAATGATGAAACCACTTTTCGACAGATTCGACTAATATTTTTTTCACGGGTTGAGAATAGCTTTATTTATGAATTCCTAAAATTTCATAATTTTTGACGGTTTAGATCACGAGATATTTAAAGACAAAGTTCACGATTTTGAGAGTAATGTTCCATTTATTCCAGTCTCATAACCGATTTTTTATTATATTAAAAATTCTCTCGACAGAATTGAAAAAAAAAAACTAGGAGAGTGTTGAAAAACGTTTTTAGAATAAGCTAAAAAAATAAAAGTAGCACTTCACGATTTTGTTATCGAGATATTAAAATTATAAATATTAATTTTAATTTTAAATTTATAGTGATCTGGCAACACTGTGCACAACGCTCTCATCTTTTTAATTTAATAAAACTATTATTAGAAAGCGCAAAAATATATAAAACACTCAAAGCAACATTGCCAGATTACTATAACTAATGATATAAGGCAGAAGGTAGGACTACACTTACTACTTAAGGTAGGACTACACTTCACCACGCTGGAACTACCTTAAGGTGATATGGGATCATATTTGACACAATGGCCATATAAATATTTTGTCACAAAAAGATATTTAAATTTTTTAAACATTCCTAGTTCCCTTACTTGACCATGGTTGTACAAACAGTTAGATCTAAAAACCATTAAACGTCTTAAGAAATGAAACTGGTTTAGACTAGAAATAGAGCAAACTAATTTCAAAATTAAATATAAATTACTTGAACATCGACTATATATTTTTTCATAGGCATATCATCCGTCCTAGAGTTCTGTAAAACTTTCAACACTCTGTGATAAGGTTCGAAGAAGACTTCGCTCTCGACCATTAAGTATTTTTCGGAAAATATTTTGTTGGAAACTGGACTTTCAAATGACACTGCTATCTGAAAAAGAAAATGATTAAAATTAAGTTTTGACACGTCTTGGCAAAGGTTAGGTATTATGGTCATCGACTTGATTTAATAAGTGTAATTTTTGTTTCCGACCTACAAGATTTATCACTATCAACAAACAGACAATGTAAGGTTAACCTTAACCGTAATTTTACTAGTATATTCTGAGATTAAAGTCTCCAAACAAACCAATACTGCAGTTTTATAATCTATACTTAAATAATAAATGGAAATCCTACCCCTAAAAAGCTGAAGTAGGGGTTAAAACTTTTTATAAGAGTTCTGTCATATTTGAAGCTAAATGTATACTTACATTAAGGATTTCGATCAGAAGAAAATAATTCTAAGCTAGCTAAAACGCGGATTATGTAATTTTATTCGCATAAATACTGGGGTAGTTACGGAAAAAGTTAGAAAAATCTCTAAATTAGTGCTGAAGATTATAAGTTTTTTGATTTTTTGCACCAGGTCAATTCATGTAAAATAAAATATTAAAAAATATATATATATCTTTCAGTATTGTCTTTTATTATTCAAATTTATTGTGAAGTTAACAAAGTTAGAATTATAAAGAGAGACACAGGGTATTTTAGGATAAAGATCTCCCCATGACTATTATAGTAACCATTCTTTGACATTCGTGAAATGTAATCTATATATAACAGGCAGTATCAGGCAGACATTTTTCTGATGCTTATCTGACAGGAATTGTAGAGACTTATTGACTACTGGGCCCTGGACCAGAGTAGATATAAACCTCTAGTAGATGAGAGTGACCTAACCACAGTTGGTTATTCCACACCAATTCAATAATTTAATCTTCATTTGAATTCTACTAGAAAGATATCTTTCAATTTATATTAAAGCTTTGGTTGCTTACGCTCTATTTTAATAGAAAAAGAAGCATTTATACTGTCAGTGGACATTTCAAAATCCATTTTTAGTAATAAAATTAATTTATTTATACTTACATAACCATTACTTAATAAATCCACACTTGAATCCAACACCGAACCACATAGAATATTCTGGAAGTTATCGCTAGTGAATAGCACTAGAGAACCGAACATGAGTCGTTTATAATGAGAATAGTTTTTAAAATCAACAGATAAATTAGAAAGACGTTCATTCCACGCGATATCGACAAGGTATCCCACTTTATTGTTAGTAACGTATGTACGTATTATTCGCACTTTTGGATATACTCTGAAATAATAATAATAAAAAAAAATTAATTTAATTAATATTTTATGTTAATTAAAACAAAAACAAACTAAAGTTACATTATTATTTTATTAAAAAAAAAGCATAATCTACCTACGTACATGCTTAAAAAATTATCTTAATTGAAGGGGTGAGTGTGAAAAGGATTCAACTGACAATTTTTGAGTTTACACTTTTTTGGTATATTTGAAATCGTTGTTGAATTCTCTACTCTTTATCCTTGTTGAAAAATCAAAAAATTGTAAGGGTTCCAAAATTTTGAATTCGAGAAGGATTTAAGTACGCCCAATTGAGAAAAGACTAGTATAATAAAGAGTTTAGGGTTTATAGTTCATATAAACTTGATATGAAAAATGCATTTATGTGAAAATTGTTATTCAATAAGGATTTAATTTATTTTATATCTTTTTACATTTTATAGCATTGCTTAAATTAAATAATTAAATAAAAGTATTAATACAACTTAAACGCTTTTTACACTCAAATATTAAACGTTTTTTCTCGACGCACTTTGAAAAAAAATAATAAAGAAATGGTTTAAAGTTGTTTAACTGATAATAATATTAACATGGTCCAACTCATTGAAGTAAAAATGATTTATACGCTATAAAATCCTTTTTGCTTAAATGAAATCAATATCGCATTTTGATTTTAAAACACTGTACATGTACTTAACATATTTCCAGTTATCAAAGAAAGTACTATTATTTTATTCATGTACTTTCTAGGGATGGTGCATAACGATTCAATACAACTTATTAAAAAAAAAATGCACAAGTTTTGGCACCAATTACAGACAAAATATCAAATTTTTCAAATGGATGTTTGAAGCTACTTTACTCGAAATTTTAAATTTGCGAGTTGAATCCTTTATCCACTCACCCCTTCAATTAATTAATGAATAAGGCTGTGAGCGTGTTAGGCAAAGGCCTCTTCTCCATATAGAAGAAAGGTTGGAACTTAATCCAACTTGCTGCTCAACTATGAGTTGGCGAGTAGTGTAATTTCCCTACAGTAACGGTCGCTATCAAATGTCTATGATAATAACCGGGACTGACGTCTTTACATGCTCTCCAAGGCACAGTGGGGATCGACAAGGATATTAATAGATATCATAAAATAAATAGTGATTGAAAATGAATCAAAATTACATATATAATTTACTACCTCACCTTATATTTTCATGTCGCCTTTTCTTCGGATTTTCCAAGTATTTACCTAAAAAAATATAGCTTTAATTTATATTACAATAAGAAAGCATGAGGTAAACTAAAAAAAAAACCTACTCAGACGATCCTATAATGGATACAAATTCTTCAATATATATAAGATACAGTTATAAATTCTTCAATAAAGATCTTTAGAACAATTTATCTTCACCTCTTTCTTTCTCAAAGTTAGTCATACTGCCTTAAATTAATATATGAATTATTTTTCTTTTAATATGATTGGGACCAAATATATATTATGCTATAATTCGTGTAAATATGATCAAAAACAGAGAACAATTCGTACACTTTTACTAACATATTCCTTCTCGCAGTGGTCCAAAGCAGTCCTCCCTTAGCAATTTAAACTGCAAATCTAAATATTGTTCAACACTCGGGTACGCCCCATTAATAATGTTAGGTACGATTTGTACTTTACAATTTCCAAGTAAGTCGTCTTTTGTCGGAAAAATATTTAAATTTTGAAAACTGTTAGGGTCTTCGCTTTTGATAATACACTCTTCAACATTATTTACGTCTCCAAGCTGAAATGATAAATAAATACAAAATTATTTTATCTTTTTAAACATTTTCTAAATTAAAAAAATAATGATAAAATAAAAATCTTTCTTTTTTTTCATAATAGTAACATAATAAAATAAAATTACAATTTTTCTATTAATTTGGTCTACGCTCTAATAAGTTTTAACATACCTATAATAACAATTTAATATTATTAAAATAAATAATATCTTCTAATCAATTGACTAGAAATGAAACAAAACTAAAGTAAATCAATAAAAAAAAAATATATATGGTTTATTTACATAAAATTTATATTAAAACTACTTAACTTAAAAAATAAACATGTGAAAAGTAGCAGTAACAATTAATGGCTATAGTGCTAAGAGTTATGGATACAATTCCATCTCATCACTTATTGTATTATCTAAATTTGAATTTACTATATAAATTGTAAATATTTTAATTTTGTGATTTGTATATGGGCTATTCATTACCTGGAATTATCTTTATATAGACTAATTAAATCATTATAATGGAGATACAAAGATGTCTATCTATTTATTTGGGCATTTGTATTAATTTTGAGTATATATACCAACTTTGGTTGCAAAGTCATACCTTACTGAGGGTTGTAGTGTGAGACATTTATTATTAATACAAAAATATTTGTTTCCATTTAAAATACTTACTTTCTTAATAGATGTTTGCATTTCAATTTTCAAGTAAAGTATTTTTTCATATAATCTCTCATTAATAGGTTCCATGTGTTCTTTTTGGACTTCAATTGCACTTAACTCTGCTATTTCCACCAATTCATATAATTCGTTTAAATACTCCTTAGAATGACCACCAAATAAAAATATAGATTCGCAAAATTCAATGACAGAAAAATAAAATGCTTCAACATCATCCCAAAACTTAGTATTAATCCGTTTATTAACTGTTTTCACATTCGGCAATCCCTTTAAATATTCTTTCAATTGCACCAAAAAATCCGATTTTTCGAACTTATTTCTCAGTTGAAAAACTATTTTAGTTTTTTCATTTGTTTCCAATGATTTGTATAAAGTACCCAATATTTTTACTAACAACACAATAAAATCACCTTTTAATTCCACATTGAAAAGTAACCAAAAACCTGGTCTATTAGCTAGTTCCAAATTTAAAATTGGTGGATTTAAAAATGAAATATCATGCAATCTTTTAAAACCTATGGGTTTTTTTTCTACTTCTTGCAATCTAGGCGAAGGTTTGATTTCTGCGACATTTTCTTCTGAAAATTGTGATGTAGTTGGCCTTGTTTCTTCAATTACAGTTCCATCAAACCAGTCTATGCGAAGGGATTTACTATTTTCACTCATGTTTTGCCTAAATTGTAAATAATAAACTTGAAAAAATACTTGTTTGTGCTGTCTACATTAGAAACAACAAATACAGCTGCTTAAACGTCACACGTCATGTCACAAGTCACAACACGATGACACCTAAAGTAGATTTCGTTTTACGCAGAGACATGATACTTACAACTAGACAGTGTACAAAAAAAAATTGTTTTGCTAAAATGAGATCTATTCTTTGACTGTTACGGTAGGTATTTCCTTATAAGCGGTAGCTAGCTAAAAGCGGTCCGAGCGAGAGCGCTCCCGCTGGTAGTGTGTCCTTGTCTAACGTCTTGCCAGCTCACATAATCATTTCGTTTGATAGAAATTGTAGAAAATTAAATACTTTTCTTTTTAATAATTTACTAATACGAACGGTTGATAAACTTAGAAACGTATTTAGACGTATTTCTACAGTGTCAATAAATAATAAATCAATCGGTTGTATTTAAAAAATAATTAAATACTGAGTAAAGGTAGTATTAGATGTTTGGGACTGGTAATACTAAATGTAAGATGGTGGTTTGCTTATTTGATTACTTAGTTGATTGTCGTGTTTCGATTTGCGATTGTGTCAATTTTCGCACTGAAGTTGAATGTTTTTCCATGAAAAATGGTAAATTCTTGTTGTGTGACAGGGTGTAATAATGAGTCTTATTCCGGTAGTCGCTTTTCTTTCCACGAGTAAATAAAAACAACAATCTTAATCTTTAGGGTAACCATGAATTTGAATTGGAGATGTACCGGTCAATGACAAGAGTATACAAAATGAGTAATACCCGAAACTTACATTTTTTTATAAAACACTTAATTTGTTTTGTTGAAGTTAACTAGTCATTCTACTTTGTAAAGATGATGTTTATCATTAATAATAAAAGTAATAATAAAAGATAATATAAGTAAAGGGTCCGAAACGTCGGGAAATAATTTAAATTAAATATTGTTAAACAGTAACTTTAAACAAACGCGATAAAATCCGTTTTTTAGACTTTTAATTAAATTAATAATAAATTTCTTGTATCTTAGATTCCGAATAATGAAAACTACTACTTGATTGATGTTTGTGAATTTTCTTCTTTTACAGCCTTTGTAGACAGAGGAGGCCTAAAATATGCTTCAGCATTTGTGTCACGAGTTTACAAACTAACCGCAAGCGCCCGTGTCAAGTAATGGTCGCCATGGCTATATTGCCCATGTCAACTTTTTTTTCGACACGGGCATTAGTACGCGAAGTGCACTTGTCAACTACAGGTTGATTAACGTATATTACATTATCACCGGTGGGAAATTACGTTACAAAACGTGAGAGGCCTTAGGCAGTTTTGTGCAGTTGGTAAACTGAAAGGTCATTGCCCGGACACTCAAGCGGTTAAATAGAAAAACTTTTTTTGGTAATGTCTCCTAATTAATTAAGTGCTGGAGGGTAATGTTTTTATCATTTACACAGTTTGAATATGAAAAAGATGCTTAATATGACATTACATCAATTCTCTCCAAAAATCAAGCGTGTTTTACCTGTCCATCCAAGCTCTAACGAAACTCATGAATTGGAATTGATTAAATATATTCATATTAAAATTATATTTGTTCGGGTGCTTACCGCGTTTGTAATTTTATTGAGGTCCCTATATTTCGGCAATGTTTCAATCGCCATGATCACGGGGAGACTGACGTACGGTGATGGTGGATGGTGGCAGATCAAAAAAAATCTGTCTACTAGAATGGTTTTGGTGTTTTTTTTTTAGTTTTACAAAAATTAGGTACATACACACCTGTAGGTAGTGTAGTTAGATTACATCAGTATAAATTATCAGAATACTTACACAATCGCTTGTATAATTAGTCCCATTTTTTGTTTAGTCATGGTCACCTCATTAGAAAGGGACACACTACCACGGGGGAGCCTCTCGCTCGGACCGGTTTTTGCGCCACAGTGCACAGTCTAGTTGTAAGTATCATGTCTCTGGTTTTACGCCCTTTTTGAATAAACATTTACATATATATACTTATAAAGTGACTACGTATAAAATATTTAGTTCATATTTTACGTTAATATGTATAAATTTATATTAAAACCTCTACAATGAGGATCCGTAACGTTTTTAGTTGAGAATGCAGATTTATAGAGCTAAGAAATCCTTAAGATACAGTGAAAAAATTTTTGTTCTACGACAAAAATTTACGAAGTTATGATCAAATTACTAGCGGAGTTCACTAACCGGCCGGCACGGTAAGCTGTGACGTCACTGTGTCCGAACCCGTTGTCAGCGATAAGGCGCGTAGGTGTTTTCATTGGTTTATTGTGTCTTTGAAACAAATTCAGTGTCCGATTTGTGTCTAATTCTCCTTTCTAACTATGTATGAATATTGTATAGTGCCGTAATATACAAATACTTCTTTTAAAAAGCCCGAAAAACTCTTTTTATACGTGCCGAAAGACCCAAAACTACGTGAAAAATACTATGCCGTTGTGAAAAGAGATGATAAAACTCCACCTTCTTCCCGGGCTACAAGACATTGTTGCGAAGATAATTTCGATGTAAGTACCTACATAACTATACCTATATTATTTAGTTAATATGAATATAAGTTGGTACCTACTACAACGTGTCATGTACTTAAGTATTCACTCATTTTAAGCCTGCTGTATTAATAAAAACATACCTACTTACTTTTTCTGTGTTTTGTGGATAAACCTAAGTACTTACCTATTCGCCCGTTCCGATTTCTATATAATATTCCAAGGTCAAAACAATGACACAGGGATGTACTCGGGTAAAAAAACAAAGAGTAAAGGCCGCGGCGCCGGCGTGATCCGAAAAGAGTAAGTCCTTCCGGGCCCTCTCCGCCGCCTCTTTCTGCGAGATGACGTTCTCGCAAAAGATGGCGACCGCGGTCCAGGCCCTATTACCGCCAACCAAAGCTCGCGCAACGGCCGGCGGCGACAGGTCCTCTCCAATGACTGCAGCGAGATCCCGGCGCTGCTCAGCCCAGGCCGGGCACGACACGCTCGTATCTCGCGTATGTTGCGCGGAGTCCTCACAGCAGTCACTATGGTGGCAGTCCGGAGTAGTCTCCCTCCTTGCAACGACGTGCAAGTATTTGCCGAAGCAGCCATGCCCCGACAACACTTGCACGAGTCGGAAGGTGAGAACTCCGTGCTGCCGCACCGTCCACTCTTCCAATATCGGCTGAAGCGCCCCGATGGCCCAAAGACCAACCCGAGACGTCTCAAACCAAGCCTTCCACCGTGTGAAGGTGGTGCGGCGGGTGTCATCCCACCATGCGGTGAATTTGATCGGTGGGGGATTAGTGCCCCCCGTCCGTCAAGTCCACGCCGCCGACACCCGCCGATAAACTTCGGCGAGCGCTTCCATCTCCAAGTCCCATAGGGGGGTTCCGATCAATGCGCAGGAGGCCTCAGCAACTACCGTGCGGTAGCCGCGTATGGCCCTGACCGCCACGACCCTCTGTGGACGTCACAGACGGGATCTATTGTGGTCAGTCAGGGACTCTGCCTACACGGGGGCGCCGTACAGCGGTATTGACCGGACCACCCCGGCGTAGAGTCGTTGGCACGCTAGACTTTTTCCGCCCGCCGACCGAGGGCGGACGCCGTGCCGACGAGCTTCGGTGCTAGTTGGCGAAAGTGCTCGTCGAAGCACCACCTTCCGTCAAGTACCAGGCCCAGATATTTCATGTGGGCTCGGATACCGATCACAGTATTGTCAACCGTATACGTAACGTAACCGTAACATTATCGAAGTACTGGCGGGTGGATCACATCGAGACCCATGGAAAAGCAGGGCCTCAAACTTGTTAAGGACCACCCTAAGCCCCAGTGCCTCGATCCTCCTGACCACCTCCGCGGTACCTGAGGTGGCCAGAGATGCCGCCCCCACGAGCTGTAACCAGAGTGTCATCGGCGTAACAAATCAATCCCAGCCCAGGGGGGGGGGGGCCACGGAGGACTCAGTCGTACCCGATGTCCCACAGGAGCGATCCGAGAACAAACCCTGTGGGTCGCCACACGACATGGACCTCCTGACAACGTCCCCTTCACGAAGAATTCACGAAGAGGACATTGCGACCGTCAAGGTAGTCTGCCACTAGCCGCCTTAGGTAGAGGGCACTCCATGGAACCGGAGTGCCATGATGTGACCGTGATGCAGCCGAATGGCAGACTATTGAATGCGTTGGCGATGTCGAGAGACACCGCCAACAGCACTCCCTTCGAGGCGACGGCCTCCGAAGCCACGATCTTCAGATGCAGAATGGCGTCGACCGACCAGCCCGAAACCCGAGCCGGACGTCGGACAGGTCAGGGCCGACCCGCGTGAGGTGCTGGACGATGCGAGCAGTGACTACCCTCTCCAACAGCTTGCGTACCTCGTTCAGCAGCACGATGGGCCTGAAGCCAACGACTAATGTCGAAGGCCTTCCCGGCTTCGGCAGTAGCACGAGATTCCCCTCCTTCCAGCTGTGAGGGAATCGTCCGGACACCAGTCTAGTGTCGAACAGTACCCTGATGCGGGACTTCAGGTGGTCGAGGACCAGGACCAGCACTCGAGCGGTTACCCCATTCGGCCAGGGAGCGGCGCTTTTCCGCATACGGCTCGCCGTGTGTGAGTTCCAACTCCAAACCTATAGCAGAGGAAGTTTTGCAAACAGAGAGAATTGGTGCTATAAAAGTTCACATTGAAAGAAGCATATGGAAGTTGAGAGACTTCAAAATGATCGGACCTGACGCATGTGTCGATATTTCATACATAAATTTTTTGGATAATATTGTAACAATAGCCTGTAGTTTAGTTAATTTACAGGATTGTCTATTTAGTAATCAAGTTTAAAAATAAAAATGCTTTTCTTTCTTTTATAGAGTTTTATTTCGAAATCTTGCATAATAAAAAGCACATGTCATATTATTAATAGAAGAGTAATTTCAAATCTCAATTCGTTTCGGAAATATTGATGTTTTCCAAAAATGCGTGGACTCCTCTAAAATATCAGTACAATAGTTTTTCATCATAATCTTCGAATATTTCTTCTTTGTTTCTTGCACAAAACCAGCTTCTACTTTATTAGTTCGATTAGTAAATACGTTTTATATTTAAATATCAGAAAATTACACTTTATAACAACACTATATTTAAATAAATTTCAAATAAAACGACCAACCGCGTCGCCGCCGCTCCGTTGATTCGTGAACTGCGCTTGTTCGGGCACAATGACGTCACACGCACCCGCGTACACTAACTTTTAGCGGCAGGAAGGCATAATGTTTATAACTTAATATCTTCTTAAGAAATGGTCCGATTTGGATAATTCAAAAAGGAATATCATTCTTATATCATAGAGAATAACGTGGATACTAGTTCTATTGAATTTGCTATACCTTTACTGATCCTCATTGCTGTAAGTACTTAGTAATATTTATAACTTTTGTATTATTTCAATTGAAAATTTATTAAAAAATGCCTGGTATTTTCTATTATGATTTTGTAGCTTATGGTTAGTTGCAAAGTTTTTAGATGGACACCCAAGAAACTAGAAGATTGTTGTAATTATTTTTTTTACTCGGGCACTTTATTCTATCGTAGTGATAAATAAGTAATTAAGTAATTGTTGATGTACAACAGAGCAAAAACACAATGGAGTAAAAAGGTTCTCGAGTGGAGACCATGCACAGACAAACGCAGCGTCGGACGGCCGTCCACGAGACAGACAGACGACTTAAAGAGAGTCGCCGAAAACCGTTGGATGGAGGCTGCTTCGAACAAGTTGCTCTGGAGATCAATGGGGGAGGCTTACGTTCAGCAGTGGACATCCAATGGCTGATATGATGATGATGATGATGATGATGATGATTAATATTACAACAATTAACCAAATGTCCGTAGTGTTGGCCGAAAAGAAAAAAAAAAAACAAAGGGAAGAAAGTCCCGGTATTCCTTAAAAAAATAAAACTATTTATACAACAATGAACAGTGTGACCATGAAATGATTAGTACAGACGCGAGATAAAAATCGTATATTCCGAAATCACTACATGTCATCTGCTCACAATATCATGTAGGTAATTATATTTAACTACCAGCCCGCCCCGGCTTTGCACCGGTATTTAACAAAAATTTCAAAAATTATAAACCTATATTTTTTATCCCCTAGTAGATAGGACCAAGGAACATGTTGTCCCATAGAAACTTTGCCCCCCCTCTTTCACCCCCTCAGGGGTAGAATATCGTAAAATCCGTTCATAGCTGATCTCTATTCGGCGAAAGGAATATTTCTACCAAATTTCAAGCTCTAGATCGTATAGTTCCAGAGATATCGTGATTAGTGAGTCAGTGACCTTTCTCTTTTATTTTAAAGAATTGTTTACTTTTTTAAACCATTTCATTTCATGAAATAAATCCATACATGACGTCTTATAAGTAATCGATCTGAATATCCATCTGAATATGTCGCTTATCTAAGTATAGATAACAAAGTGGGATATTGTGATAGCCTAGTTGAATTTAATTCATTCTCATGCCTTTCTATCATAGATACTCATTAATGTCAATTTAAAAACTTTGCGAAGTTGGATGGATGGATTTTTTAAATTAAGATTACAAAATCGTTTGGAATTGATAACCTTTCTGGTATAGTGGTGAAGAAAATTCCATGTACTCTCTGACTCAAGAAGTCAAGAGTGATATCTCGGCTTGTTTACTGGTAGTAATACTTCTACTGATCATTTTGGTGTAGTGGCCATGAAAGAGCTATTAAAGCCGACCTGGACTACAACCTCCTGGTCTAAATCTACAAAAAAATATTAGGAGGAATTATAGTGTTGAGAAAATATGAAACAATCTTCGAAGTTAGCAACTAATAAGAACTTGAGAATGGTCTGAATCTGCATCTATATTTCTTCAAACATATCCTAAGATGTTAACGTTCAGATATTTCAGAAGATAACAATGCGTCCAATTACACGGAATTACATATAACTGCAACACACATTCATCGTAATAAATTATTTGGTCGTAAATAGTGCTCAAGCACCTGTAATTCGATTCCTGTACTACCAGCATCTGAAACAAGAATAATTTGTTGCATTTTAGCCTTTATGGTACGAAAGATAAGGCTTTTTGTTTAGTGCACGTAACTTAATTAAATCTCTTATTCTGTCTCGTACCTTATTATATTTTGTTTTTATTGTATATATTGTTTGAATCATATGATTGTTCTTAATTTGAGTTTAGATATGATATTATGCCTTAATACGTAGATTTGTGTATTGTAAGACTGTTCAGCCTATCTTACAATAGGGGATCGGACAGTAATCAGATTAAAATGTAAAATGTGGTTAGATAAAATAAATATACTGTTTTACGATTATTTATCTAATAATAATTTAATATAATTCATTTAAATATTTTTAAATGAAGAAATAAAATGTTGTTATTTTCAATATTTTTAAACAGTACTGAAACACCAATCACAGTGCGTGACGTCATCTGTGGACAATTATTGACTGCATGGGTACTGGGTGGGGCTCAAAAAAATTGTACTTTTTAAAAATAAATTGCGGTCATCCGTTTATACTTGAATTCTAGTATTATTTTTAAGCTTTTTTCATGAAATTTTATTTGTTGGTGAATAATGAAAACATAAATAATAGTTAGGAGCCAAAAATAATCATCTAACCACCCAAATACACATTATTTTGGTACACGAAACATTAAGGCAATTTTGTTCTCCATACAAAACTAAAATGTCCCAGTGCAGTCTGAGGACAATGATTAATTTTTTACAAAAAAAATATGTTATTAATGTACTTTTTATTTACTAGCGTTGTTAGTATGGGAGCTAATTTAAAGCATTTCAAATGAATTTTAGAGAAATAGTACAATTTCTAACTAAATAACTTAATTTGAAAAAATGTCCCTTTTAATCTTCTCGTGTGTTACAATGAATGTGTTACACGATAACTTTTCTGTTTCTGTAATAGTTCCACTATGATTCATATTATAATTAGGCTAAACTTTAACCTAACATCTATGAAGTGTCAGTTTTAATGTCAGCGTTTTAGTTTCGCGGCAAACGACGCGTGATGTGCGGCGTTCGTTTTTGTCATAGAAAAAATTGGATATAAAAAGGTGAATTTTGAAGGTACGTGTTTCTCTTTCCTTATATAAAATTATGAGATTAAATAAATCCTTGTTTAAGTCGTATGTTATGGCTTTATTTCTGAAATATCTTTGAATTTGAGGTCGTTTTAATCAAGTAAAGCCAAGAATCTTCTCGTGTGTTCAGTATAGTGTATTATGTTGTGTTACGTGTGTGTTACGAAACACACTGGATAATATTAAGCATGGTTCACAACATCTTTACCATGGTAATTTTTTCTTTAGTGTATAACTAATTTTAATTAAAATATTTTAATAAATCATGTTGCATTTTATTTAATTTGAGGTATGGATGAACTTAAAATTGAAATAAACAAAAAAGCCCAGGGATAAGGTAAAATATTTATTAAATTATTAAAAAAAATTACCTAACATTTTTAATAAATTATGATAGGTATAGTGTAATCAAGGCCTTACTAATTTCTAGTGTGTTACAATTTTTCCAGTGTGTTGCGTACGTCTCTGTGTGTTATATTTTCTAGTGTGTTATGGTACAATTTTTTTGAGCCCCACCCTACTATCTACTTAGTTTACTCAGTTATTTCCATAATTTTGTTGAAATTATAAAAGTTGCTAAAAGATTATTGATAAATTAGGATACGGTAATCGATTTAAAAGCTGTTACGTGATGTTTAACCAGTTTTTTATAATGAAACAGGATTTACGAAAGCCGACAATCGAAATCTTCCCAGAGTGAATACGTTTCTGATTTGCAATTTCTTTGCAAGTAATTCAGACTTTTGTGACAAAATTTGTGTTTTGAAATATGAAAACTTCTGTATTACTATTATAAATATATAATAATGTATTATTTGCCATAAATACCTAAGTACTTGAAAAAATACCTCCTTGAAAAATAACCTCTAATATTACACAATATATGTATTGTACCTACTGTTCTGTACTAGCCTGTAAACCACCCACTGCTGAGCGAAGGCCTCTTCTCCATATAGACAAAGGGTTGGAGCTTAATCCACCACGCCGCTCCATTGTAGGTTGGCGAATTACTAAGTGTATATGATAACAACCGGGACCGACGGCTTTACGTGCTGTCCGAGACACGGTGGGAAGAACCACACGAACATACACCCAGACAGGAAACAAATATTTGTACAAATACAATTATCTGTCCCGAGCGGGAATCGAACCCGCGATCGCCGGCGCGGGGTGTTGAGGCGACTACTCGCACCACTACACAAGAACGGTCGTCGCAAGTAGAATATTGTCAACACTATATCACATTCTTTAGTGTTATAAAAAGAAAAAAATCTATAATAGTCGTTGACCGTAGAGAGAAAACAATATATTTACTAAAAATTAATTTAAGCAAATTTCATTCTATTTATTTGTAGTAATTAATGTATATTTACATGAAAATAATCTTCACAAAAGTAATTATTATTAAGTAATTAAAATTGGTGAATTCATTTCGTTGCATTTTCTACTCGCTAAGTCTAACCATTTCGTTTCGTTTATCTGCTTTTCTTGGCACATCAAATGAATATTTTATTTGGAGTACTTTTTGATGTGTTCATACATTGAAGTACTGCACACCAACGATATTTTTTGCGTTCCATAAGAACAAATAAAAAATCTACTCCACGAAACAAAACTTCCCGTGAACTTATGCTCATGCAGCTGTTTTGTTATAGCCCCAGATGACGTCACGCGCTCTCCGATGATATAGCGTGGCGTTTTGGCGGGATTTTTAAACACACAATATTAAAACATGATTTTGAGTACTTAAACGACTATAAAAAATTATTTATTATTTTTTATGGGAATAAGTATCCATAAAGATTAATTTAAAACACTTTCTGAAAATTTGTCCGATCCCCTATTAATGTAATTTGGCAGATAGGTACGTAGACAGACTAATAATTAATTTATAAATGTTAAAGAGTAAAGAAAATTCATGAAAATAATTTAGTCATCAAAACAAAGTGTAAAAATACAAATAAATAAGATAGGCACTTCATAAATCCTTTCTAGTAACGAATTTTAATATTTAATGCTATCGATCTAGGATAGATCTTTTTAAAGAAGGCCTTTGGAAAAAAGAATATTCAGGAAATTGGCATTTCGCCATCGCTATTGGAAACTTTAATTTTGCGCCTTCGACGTTGACGCCATACATTTAAAAAGTAATACCACATCGTTGTTTTTAAATGTCGGTTCTATGAAATATTATTTAATGATTAAATTTTTAAAAATGTAAGTATCTTAAATAAGTACTGGGATTACCTAAATCGATACTAGTATTATAAAATTGAAACGATGTGATTTTTTTTTGTACTCGATAAATGTTGAAGTTGTTTAATCGATTTTATATAATATAGTTTCATCATTAAGAAATCCATATTATATATATATATATATATATATATATATATATATATATATATATATATATATATATATATATATATATATATATATATGTATATGTATTCACGGGCTTGTATCCGCAACTCGACGTCTACTTGAAATCCATATTAAATATAATAAGTCGGTGTAGTGCTGATTTCGGGATATAATATTAATAAATTGGAACTGAACTGTATTGAATCAGTCTGTATACGTCCCACTGCTGGGCAAAGGCCTCTTCTTCATATAGGAAAAGGGTTAGAACTTAACTTCCCTATCATGAACAACGATTGGTATCAGATGTTTATAATAACAACCGGGATCGACGGCTTTACGTGCTCTCCGAGGTATGGTTGGGAGCCCAAAAACAAATATTTTGAAATATACAAATATCTGACCCGAGCGGGAATAGAACTCGTAACTGCCGGCGTTAAGGTGACTACTCGCACCACTACACCAGAACAGTCGTCTTTATTTTATTAATTTTAAATTTCGCACACTAGGTTTTTTTTGTCAGACTTTTTTTTTTTTTTTTTTTTTATACCACGACGGTGGCAATCAAGCATACGGCCCGCCTGATGGTAAGCGGTTACCGTAGCCTATGGACGCCTGCAACACCAGGGGCATCACATGCGCGTTGCCGACCCTTTAAAAACCTATTTACTCCCCTCTTGAAGGACCCCATACTGTAGTCCTGTGGGAAAACCTCGTCAGGGAGTTCATTCCACAGACTTAATTATAACTATTTTTAGGTTTCGCCTTTCCACCATATATTCTTTTCGGAATAGTTGTAATTAATACGGCCTAAAAAAATATTCAACAAAATACGATAATCATAAAAAATATAATTATATAATATTTTTTTAAAATATTAGACATATTATGAAACTTATAGTAATTATCTCAAAAACGTGTTTTGATTTCATAATGTTAACCGTTTAAAGTCTCAAGAATATCTCGTGTCCGTCAAAGTGATACGGGTCTAAGTGGCTATTGACAGTTGCTAACGTAGGATATTTTACGTTTATGCACGTACACATTTCATAAATGTGTTCCTGTGATTTATTTTCGAACGTTTTGGGAATGACATCGTCACATGGCCTCTTACCTTCATACATAATCTCTATTACGTAATAAAAATATAGTAGTAGTATGTATGTATATAACTATATATGATATGTATATTGTAGATGTGTGTTTTATACTCTTGCCGTTCCATTTATTTCCTCTACCTAAGGTTGCCTGGAAGAGATTGCTGCTTTAGCAATAAGGCCGCCTTTTAGCTCTAGCTTTTATAGGTGTACGTGTACGGCTTGACCTAGCTATTCATTCTTTTATCAAATTTTAGACAACAGTTAAGACATAAAATAAGCTATTTCAGTAGGTAAATACATTCCATTATATTATTAGGATTACATACAATTCTGATGAAAATAAATAATATGGACAAGATATTTATTTTTTACTAAGAAAAACCTAATACCGACTGTCTCGATTTTCATTACACTTTAGAACTCAATCATAAATGGTAAAATAGAAAAACTTCTACATTTTTTTTTCTTATGCCAAGGTTTATTACTATATTACTGTTTGTATTAAGTATGACATCTTTCTTATATGAATTAGACTCACAATGCCGAGATATTACGGAGCCTTTGTCGGGGGTCCCAAAACATAAACTACAAACACAAACGCCTTGGCTATTTATTTTACACGTGCTCACACAAACATTTGTCATGAGTGGGGATCGAACCCGCGACCTCTAGCGCTACACCCAGTCGCCAATTTCGCTGTTTTCAATGTATATTTTAAAGTAACGATGTTCACATTAATACAGTGACATATACAACATCTAATTATAATATTAATTAATAATTTAACTTCACGGCTCCATCTTTCGAATCTCTTAATTACGAAATCAAACTTCATCCCTCGGCTAATCGCAGCTGAGATCACCTAATCTTTGAACTAACCCTAATCGGGTATCCCTTGGGTCGAAATGACCTCTAACATAGATATGTAAAAACCTCCTAATTAATCAACTTGGGTTAAGGGTTATCAGACTAATGTTGATTTTCCGTGAAAATGGAATGAACTTATCTTTTTTAATTTAGTTAATGAAAAGATAATACATATTTGCAAGTATCTATTAAGAAAGAAAGAAAGAAAGAAAGAAAGAAAAAAAAACATATTTATTTGGGACATTACACAAAATCACAGACAACAATAATTAAATTACAAATAAAAACAAACTTAAAAAAAAATGATTAAGAAAAAAATGTTAAAAGCAAAAAAAAAAAGAAAAAATATATATCCATAAAAACAAAATCAAAACATGAAAAAATAATAAAAAACATTAATCTGTAACTTCGTGTTGTGCCCGAAAAAGGATTATCACTCAGCATTAAGTTGGGTTTGAAAAGGAAAAAACCCAACACTGATTTTCAGTAATAACCTATTATGTTCAACATATTATATTAGTGTTTTATTAAGTTTATTTTAGGAATACCTATTTGAACTAAACTGAATCAGTCCACCACCCCATTGCTGCCTCCTTTATCGGAATAGGTTTTGCGGATAAATTTAGTAATGATCGTAGTAATGATTGCTATAATGTGTTTGTAAAAATAGCCGGATAAACCGTACCGATCGTACTTTCTAATGCAATACATGGGCACACCAAACCAGAAGTATATAGGTATGTATATCTAAAAATACAAATAATAATATTAATAAGCGTCTCACACTCAACGGCCTTAGTAGGATGTGACTCCTGTGTCGAGGATCCGGAAACACACACAATGCACAAGGACAAACGCTCCGACCACGACAAACATCTGTATGGCCTATACAAATATTTGTCACGTGCGGGGATCGAACCCGCGACCGCTAGCGCATCAGCCAGTTGCTGTGACCACTGCGCCAACGCGTCGTAAATATCTAAATACCTGCTAAATATCTGCTATGAGCAGGAATCAAAACCGTGATCGATGTTGATGACATTTTCGTCATCGTGTCACACTAGAACAGTCGTCAATTTATTAAATCGATTATATATTATCGATTACGTATTTATTTTCTATGTAATTTAATCATCATCATCATCATCAGCCATTGGATGTCCATTGCTGAACGTAGGCCTCCCTCATCGACCGGTTATCCGGATCCCCATAGGACCGGTCGATACAGCGACCGGTTCAAAGCAGCCTCCATCCAACGGCTTTCGGCGATTCTCTTCAAGTCGTCTGTCCATATCGTGGACGGCCGTCCGAGGCTTCGCTTGCCGGTACGTGGTCTCCACTTGAGAACCTTTCTGCCCCATCGGCTGTCAGTTCTACGAGCTATGTGCTCTGTAATTTAATGCTTCATTTTATTATTATATTACATAAAGTAAGTGGATGTATAATTATGCTGCAAATCAAATAAAACGAAAATGTATTTTATTTTATAATACTCGTATATAGTCTTTTAAAAGCGTTTCTTAAAAGTGAAAATATTATATTACTGTGGGCTAATACGATGATAATACGGAAGCTCATGGAGGGAATTCAACAGTTCCTACTCTCTGAAAGTCAATATATAGTGTATATACATATAATAAAATTGCAACCGGTTCATATCTGTACATGAGAGACATTTAGGAAAAACGAATCACGGTTTTTTTAGAGCTATAGAATCCAAAACAACTATTTTTAGGTTTTTTTTCTGTCTGTATGTTTGTTCCCTTAGGGGGCGTCCATAAATTACGTGAGGTGTTTTTTTAAATTTTCTGACCCTCCCTCCCCCCCTGGTGAGATGTCGTGAGATTTTATTCAACCCCCTCCCCCATCCCCCAATCTCACGTGAGATTTTTCAAACGTCGTAAAAACGTGTATAACGTCGAAATATGAATGAAATTATTTTCTTTGGAACGAATTAGTGAATGATCTTAATCGTACTACGCGATTACGCTCAAGATAAAATCTTAAGCATGTACAATCTGGATTAAATGGCCCAAAATAGTAAATATTTTTTTTTGTTTCAATCAGAAAAAAATTGCGTGATATTTGCCGAGACCCCCCCTCTCTCCAACGTAAGATTAGATGAGATTTGACTCGACCCCCTCCCCCCCTTAAATACCTCACGTAATTTATGGACGCCCCCTTATCACGTAAAATCCGCTGCATGAAACGGTTTTAGTTGTGTTGGTTATTAGAAACGGTTTTCAAAGTTGGGACCTCCGTGGTTGGGACCTTGGAGCTCTAACTTAAAATCTAGCTTAGGTTTCATCTTAAAACACTGTAGAAATGGAGTTATTACTCTATATACAATTGTTTATTAATGAAATCTTAATAAAGTTGTTTTTGTACAAACAAAAAAAAAATTAAGAACTTTTTATTATGAATATAAATACTAAACTCATGATTAAAAAATAATTTTTGTTTATCTGTCCTATTAACATCGTGCTACGCACACGTCAAAGCGGGTAAAACCACACGGTTCGGCTAATATTTAATATTGTAAAAGGTAAATATCCTTTACCTACGAAAGCCAACGTTACTACACCCTCGAAAATGCGATTTTATAAAATATGAACAATATAAAATCTGTGTAATATTTAGTGTTTTTAGGATAAAATTTTTATTATGTTATAAAAATTATTTGATTTTGTAAACTGATATCAAGAATTCTATTTGTAAAATAAATGTAATTGCTTAAGAAAAAAGCGGTTACCCCAGTAGACACGATTAGTTAATTTGTTTTATACTATGTACAGAACGCATGTAGGTACTTATGTAGATATAATATGTTCATTGTTTATTGGTCATATATTAATAGGGTTTTAAAAGTGGGTGAAAATTGGATTTCAGATGGTAAATAGCTATAGATATTTCCATTACTGTTCCTGCTTTTATTAGACATCATGTGTTGTCTTTGTTTATTTAACGTTAAATAGGTACAATGGAATTTGAATCTTATATCTATTTCTTAAAGTAGATTTTTATCAAAGATTTAAAATGTAAAGTCTCGGTTGCATCAACACATGTTACAAATGTGATTAGATAACATCAAACAGAAGCCAATCTCGTTGAATTCCCTTAGGCCTTATTATTGAAATTGACGAAATTGAAAACGAAACTTGATTTGCTGTTTTATCGTACAAGTAAACAGCATGTACAATTTACAAAATTTTAGATTCACGAACTCTCCGCTTCACAAAATATTTACACTCTTATTGTATGGTATCAGAGTTTAAGTCCGTGAAGCAAAATATTTTGTAATGATTTTGCAGATTTGCTTAACATAATATACTTCAACCGTCTTCACTTCGGAAGTTAAATGTGTGGCTTTGAGAGGAATATTGATACGCTCACTTAATTCTTGTTGAAATTTAATATTTATAAACCTAATAATTGTCGGTAAAAAACAACTACATATTGGAGTATGCATATTTATTTAAGTATTCATTGGGCATTGTATTGAGAATTTGAATTGACTATGTGTTTCCTAGTGGATTACGAAATTGAGCTATTGATGTATTGTGAACATAATTTTTATAAAATGACACATTTTTATTATTATGAAATTTTTGAAATTTTCCATGTATTGGTGTTGATTTTATTTGAGCTTTATTTATGACTAAACTACATACCTACTACTATACTACATTACCGCATTCGTCAACCCGCAGTAAAGCTATATGGGTTAAAGTCCAGACTTTCATCCATGTAATGTCATGGATTAAATTTGTATGTGTACTCTGGGTATGTAGAATAGGTTAAGACAGACGTACTAAAAATAAAAGTTATCAAATCGTGCAAGCATGAAATGGCGACAATAATGTTAGTAGTACTTAAAGCTAAAATTTATTTTAGTGCCTTTATATGTTTGTAGTTTGTGATTATCTATGTTACATGTTTTATAATGTCAAAATGTATGAATTAAAGACTTATTATATGTGGTCATAGTATACAATATTTAGGAATGACTGAAATGTGTTTAGGAATAAAGATATTTATAAAAATATTACGTTAAAATATATTTTAAAAGATTTTGCTCAAAGAAGTATGCACGACTGACGACTCTATCCGGCTATATTTTAAATCTCTTTTATAAAATAAAAAAGTAAGAGACTTTGACAAAATGGTTCAAAAAGGGTCTACCTACACAGTCAATGGAAATAATTATAATATTCTTTTTAATAATTTGTAGGTATATAAAAAAAATACATATAGTCTGGACACACGAAAGCTGAGTCTGAAAAAGTAGAGAAAAAAATCTTCGTGCGGTATTCCTAAATTAAAATTACGATTAGTATACTATAGTGCAGAGTAATGGTAAAAAAACAATTTATTTTCAAATTTTAATTTTTCCGAAGAATCAGTTATTAGAATTAATTGTATGTAGAACTTACATGAAGTTTTCTATTTTGTTTTAACATTACCATATGAAAGTATCGTAATTAATTCAGATGCGGCTACATAAAGGAAATAAAAGTAAGAATAATGTCACGGGCGGTAAAAGATACGATGAAAAACTATTTGTTTGAAAAGTACTTACCTACACGTTTTACGTGTTACAGTTCAAAATATACTATTGATTATTATTTTCATTGGAAACTATATAAAAAAAATACACAACGAATAAATATTTAACGAATAGAAGTAAATAATATTTTTATTATACGACTAAATTTGAGGATATGCTCCGTCATTGTAGTTCAATGTCTCGGAAAGGCCTATTCTATTCGTTACAAACACCATCTGGATATCAGTGTAAGACTTTATTATGTAATGTTATATGTTGTAAATAGTGTCAGATTTCTTTTGTTAGACCCACATAATCTTCGTTTTCCTTTTGTGTCTGTGTTTATTATTTGTGAGTTACTGAAACTATAAAAGTTTTTTTATATTTTTTTTATATTAATACAACATTCACGGGCTCTTAGTTACCCGTGCCATTTTGTACATATACCATGCAATTTATAGTGGTTATTCGCATGCTCTGTACATTAGATTTCAAATCAGCAGTCCTAACGCTGCTTAAAAGCTAAGATGCGATACGATGTTGACGACATATACTCGTATAATATATAATATGTAATCTCCTTAGTTCACGTATTTTAGAACGATGTGTAGTACATAATATTGTAATAATTTTTTTTAAATTATTATTGAAACTAACTATACTTAATAATGCTGACTGTATTTTAATGTCCTCGGCGACACCTGTAAGAATATCAGAAAAACCGGTCCAAACTACTGAATTTTTATAGTCGATTAGTTTTATTTCAGTTAGGTGCGGCAGTTATGAAAATAGATAATAATTCTTTCATAGATTATTTAAGCATTTATGTTCGAAATCTGGTTAGGACATTAGAACTTTTTACCGACTGACATTGAACATTATGATAAATTACGAAGTCTGTGAGTAATTTTCAGGTGCTTAATGAAGAATAAACATCACAAAAAAAGTGATCTAAAAATTATTGGTATCACAAAAGTTATACTGAAAAGATTGTTACGCGAATCATAATTATAATTTAATAAAAAATGGAAAGCCTAAAAGTGATTTTAATATTAACAAAACGTAACAGTGCCTTAGTTTAGAATAGTTCCAATATTTTGAACGGCGCTTTTTGCTCGAGAGGTGTGATCGTATCTTGCCAAGCTGCGACGTAAATTTATGTTTCTCGCCAACTTCTCATCTCGTTGAATCTATGATAAATGCTTTAAAACCGCCTGTCATGTACAAGTTAAATTTTTGGTGAAACTGAATTGCAGAAACTATACATTTCTACTTTACGTAATTAGAGTTTCTTTCCTCGGGTTAAACGCGAATACAATCGTTATTTTCTTCGAATAGTTTTTTTATTGTAATTGATTAAATATCTTAAATAAATATTTGCCGTAAAGTGTACTTTTAGAATACCATTTTTATTACATATAAAATATATAAAATTTTATTTCTAATATTAATTTATTTCTACTATATTAAATCTCTTAAGTAAATGCTGAATTTAGACCTCCTCATTGACCCCCAGAGCCATCGATTCAAAGCAGCCTCCGTCCAAAGGGCGCTTGTGCACTACACGGAATTTTACTGCCCGGCGTCCGATTTTTTACGGTCCGACATGGCACGCCATATAAATGTATAGAGCGTTTGTGCACTATCCGTAATTTTACCGTACGACATTTTACTTTTCCCTATTCCGGACCGTTTTTTTGAGTCTTAAAAAATAAATAATAATAAAATACAAAATATTTAAGTATTATATATAAGGAACATTTATCAATAAATTGATTGTATTTTATTAGTTAATATTCGAATAAATAAACAAACTACACACATACATACGTACGTTTATACGTATATATGTTTTCATAACTACAATTTGTCTATCAACTTTAATTATAATGTTATTTACCAAAACGTTCTAAATTCTAGTTTATTTACATATTTATGCACAGTTAAGTCTTTATACAAATATTTTATTATTATTTACATTATAATCTTAAAGGAAATCACTTCTAAGCGCCATCTCGTTTGAGCGTGATTAGTTATTGATTGGTTTGAGTCTTAAAAAATAAATAATAATAAAATACAAAATATTTAAGTATTATATATAAGGAACATTTATCAATAAATTGATTGTATTTTATTAGTTAATATTCGAATAAATAAATAAACATGTACATTTATTCGTATATATATTTTCATAACTACGATTTGTCTATCAACTTTAGTTATAATATTATTTACTAAAACGATCTAAATCCTAGTTTATTTACATATTTATGCACAGTTAAGTCTTTATACAAATATTTTATTATTATTTACATTATAATCTTTAAAAAAAATCTCTTCTAAGCGCCATCTCGTTTGAGCGTGATTAGTTATTGATTGGTTTAATTTGATTCAAAACTACCGGTATCTTATTGATATACAAGATGGCGCTATACGTATCTGCAGTTTTTTTTTAAATTAAACTATAAAATAATTGTTTAATAAATTCTATTCTATCACAGAACACTATATTAGAATAATTATGTTAAATAACTAGTTTAAAATCTCTTATCTTTTCAGTGATATAAAATTCGCAAGGGTACTATACTACTGTACTATTACCGGTAAAATTCCGTGTAGTGCACAACCGCCTATTCGTGTTTTTCATTGCAAAATCGGACCGTAAAAAATCGGACGCCGGGCAGTAAAATTCCGTGTAGTGCACAAGCGCCCAAAGGCTTACTTACTTCATGTTAGTGTTAAGAAATAGAATAGAAGTTACATATATTGCAGGATCCATCACAAAGAAGTGTAAAAATTTTTCGAGTTTGAAACTCCGTTTATTGCAAAAGGTTAATTTTATACTTATATTAAATGTTAATATTTACTTCGCGCAATTAAGAAGGATCATTACTAATTTAAAATCAGTTTATTTATTTTATTGTTTTCCATTTCACTCACACATATATTATATTATTATTTATTAATTATTTATATCAATACAATATAGAGAATAAAATCTGGAAATCAAATTAATCACCTTGCATCAATTGCAACAAGCGGCCTTATCGTATTATATTATTACATATTGTATAACCGTTACCAAGCTAGTATATTCTCGATCTATATACTAAAGATATAAGTTTATCCCTATGTTCTTGCACCGACAGCGATAAGTGGACAGTATGATCATTTTTCATACTATTAAATTTATGGACCGGCAGATATTGTTATCGGGATCACGAACTGAATACGTTCATATAAGCGAACTTTATGGCATAAATGTAGAAAACGTTACATATTATACTGATGTTGATATAATAAAGACAAAGTTAGAAAGAACTAAAAAGAATCTAGATGTTTTCTGTGGTTTCACCTTGTTGATGTTTATTACTTCTATTCCGCGTCGCAGAGCGATGTGGAGCGATGTTTATTACCCGACTGCGACAGAAGGAGGGTTATGTTTTTCGAGTGCATGTATGTATGTATGTATGTCCATTTCTTTGGCACGCCCTACAGCCCAAACTGCTGAACGGTTTTTGAGATATGAGGTGTCGTTGGATTTGTCTAAATTGTAGTAGTGACATAGGCTATATAAATTTTCAAAATGGCGCCCGCAAATGGCGGAATGAGGGGGGGAGTTGAATTTTTTTTCTTACTGTAGCAATATGGGTATCAAATGAAAGCTAGTAAATTGTTTTATTCTTTTTAGTTTATAATAAGAGTATTTTACGCAGTCGGGTTTTTTGATTTTTTTATTAATTTTATAGTATATGTTATTTGTAGACAATTTTGAATTCTTCGTCAAAACAATATAAATAGTTCGTTTCAATATTTTACAGTTTAATATTTTTTTCTTTATTATATGTAATAAAAGGACGTGAAAGTATAAGAGTAAGCAACAAGACGTGATACCTAGGTAAGACGAGAACTCAAAGCATTTTAATACTTCAAAAGGGCGTCTTGAACTATTACCGCCATCTAGTAGCCTTACCGCAAATACGTGTTGAGTGTAATACATGCAACTAGGAAGGGGAAGTACACGTTATGATTTAATAAGTAAAAAATATTTTATATCTATATTTTATGATTGGCCCGTTATCATATTTCGTTGACTGGCCCGTTGGCGTAGTTGGCCCTGTTTTCGCTCCAGAATTACTTCTCTAGGTTGTTGGATTGCAAAGTTAAGTTCCCTTAAGAACCTTAAGAACAGACGACTGTGTGTGTATGTTCATTTATGTACTTTTTACGTTAGTTTCTATATACATATATGTAATTTCTATATACATGTACTTAACTTTTTCGAGGCTATATATATATATAGCCTCGAAAAAGTTAATTACTACTACTATATATATATATATATATATAAGTTTGCAAAACACGGGTGGGGAATTATTGGTTTCACGTACGTTGCTCATAACCTAAGTTGCTCCCAACGGCATCGTTTGCGTTCGTAGATTTTTAGTTCACCGAAAATGAAATGTTACATTATCCATAAAAAATTATAAAATTTGGGCCTAAGGGTAATTGGAGTGGTGAGTTTACAATACTTGATTTTTTTTTTTAAATTTTGTTCTAATATTCATAAATTACTATTGAAAATGAATTATAGAGCATTCTTATTTATGCTTTTAAGAGTGTTTGTGTTTTTTCATCTCGATTTTTGTGGTGATGTAAATTATGATAAGGAAATCTGTTTTTGAAGAATACGTTTTATGCTTTAATTTGTAGGCTTCAAACATAAATATTGTAAGCGAGCCGGTATTTATACAGTACAGACAACAAAACATTTTAATTCCTGGTTACATGCAAATACGTAAAATAACTATACTTGAGCTAAATTCGATGTGGAATTAATGTAAACAAACCAAATGTCATCGTGTATAGGGTTGTCATACTTTTAGTAATGAAAAATTGTAATTTATCACCAATTTCCTAGTTATACATTAATAATTTTACTTTAACATTGTTTCCTAGAACCTAACTTAACCACCAAATACGTAATATACAAGAAAATTTGCTTATAACAAAAATTAACAAATTTGTAATTAGTAATATACATCTAACAACCCTAAATTTTTGCACTGACAGGAAAATTTCGCAGATTACATTACAGAGACATTTGATCTTTTTTGATCAGTCGTTATATTGTTAAAGGTAAATTGTTATCAAGTTTTATACACAATTTCAAATATTATAATTATTATGTTTATTCAACGTAAGTAAAATAAATAATAAAAGAGAATGAATGTCTGAACATAGATTTTTAATCATATTAAATCCATTTTAAAACAAATGTTGTTTTATTTTGAATGCTAGGTACTCGTTTTCAGGGATAGTGTAGCTATTTTTAATATAGGCATATACATATTTATGAAAATATTTAGAAATCATTCAGTGGGAAATTAGTATACCACGTTAACAAGTAAATTTTACACATAATTATAGATAATAAATAAATATATCTAACTTTCTGACTTATTTATTTCAAGTTTTATGTAGCCTGTACTACTATGTATAAATATTAAAAAATATAATTATTATAATTATTTTCCAATAGGCTGTAAATATCTGCCTATGGTTGGTTGCTAGGCAACGATTTGTTGGTAAACATTCCATATCGAATTTGGCTTAAGTATAGAGCAAATGAATTAGTGCATATAAATTAGAGCAAAGTGAATCAAAATCGGTGAATTCGAACAAACGCATAAGAAATGGCTTAATGTATTGAACAGGTGAATCAATTTATTTATTGCAATTGTTATGAGGAAAAATTTATCTATATCTGCCATTATGTGTAGTAGCGTAAGCGAATTAAGCTATATATTTCTGCTTTTATTTAATTTGGAGTTGAAAATTGTGTTTTTATATGGTATTTAATCAAGACGGTAAGTGAATGCAATACATTAATCGTAATTGGTTGTCGTATTTTTTTTAAGGTATAGCATCGCTGTATTTTCAAGTTATAAATTAATCTCGTAGTCAGTGGTTAAGGAAAATCACGTAAAAAACTGCTTGAGATGTAAGAAATTTCAAGATATATATATCCGCTAAACCGGAGTGTAACAGTCAGACAGATTAAACTCCAATCCTTCTCTTTTATTAAGAGAAATCTTCAAGTGAAACATTCATGCGAGTATTCATATGGTGTTTATCATCATATTTATGTCATTTTATTAATTTTTTTTAAAACAAATGTACATAACTAGTATTACTTAATCAAGTAAACATTATTTTATGCAGCTAAGGTTTTTCGTAGTTTTAAAAATTTATGTAATATGTACTCAATATTTAACTACAAAAATAAATCTATTCCGACAATTTACTTTAGATTTAACAGGAATTCTGGAACTACTATTACGCTAGTGTGTACTTAGCTTCCTGTAATTACAGAACTTCAACTCTTAGTATTTAAAATCCATTTTATTATTCTTATTTTGTGTTGCTTAAATGCTTGCATGAATTAGTGGTCTAACTAGATAAATTATGTGCACAGTAATAGCTGTTCATACAATATTTGCGTCAGTTAACGTCTAATAGAGTTCTACTGTTTAGGCCGCATTTGCATGTTCACTTGATAAATGTTTGTTTTAGAAATTAGATGCGTAAATTGATTTTGATTTGGTATTCGAAGTGATGCATTGGAGAGTTTCCCTGCAATAATAACGTTCTGTGATATATATAAATAAGGACTAACGACTCAATCAACTGCCCAAAATATAATGATATCCTTTATTTTGTAGACTATTAATTTTTTTATCATAAGCCGGCTTCGAACTCTTAACCGAACCACTAGCTCAATAGCCAGTCACTGTGACTACTAAAGCTGAAACTGTAAAAAAATTGTGCGTTATCTCCATCGATATATAATTAATATTATACATCGATGGTTATCTGTGATTAACTAGCAAAAATATATATTTCGATAGAGTAAATCCGTATCGCCATCGACATATTGTTTCATAATTTTGTAAACTTATAAAATTTAATACAAACTTGATTCAAATAAACTCGTATAAATACTTTTAGAAAAATAAAATTAATTTCCGTTACCAACATATAAACTATTTTGTTTTAAATTTGATCAAAAATACCAAAGCTGAAATGGAGTTAATAATTGGAAGGAATCGAGTAGAATAATTTAAAATCAACTAAGTCTGTAATTACGGGGTAAACTAATTAATGTAGGGATCTTTTAATTTATTCGTAATGATTAGGTCGAAGTGGCAAAGGGTCGAACGGGTTCTTTGTTACCCTGAAGAATTAATTAATACGTAGACCTTTTTGTCTGAACTAAACAAAGTTGTCTAATTATGTCTTTTTTACATCAAAAATTGGGAAAAGATTATATAATTATTCAAGGTTTTTGTACATATAATTATACTCGTATTATCTTTATGTATGCGTGTTGATGTTTCGTTTGATATTTTATATTTGAAATGATAAAATCTTTAAAACACATTACCAAATTATTTGATATGATTTAAAAAAAAAAACTCCGTTCACATCCGGACTAATTTATATTTGTAAATTAATGTCATCGTTCTTAATGCCTACGCTTTGTACTTACGCTACGTAACTTTGTCTCTTGACATGGAGAAGGATAATATCGTGAGAAAAACTACTTGTTTACATTCGTCATTCATATATGTCTTAGAATTTAATACGCATAATATTTAATAATTTAAAAATGAAATATATTAATTATTATATTTTAATAATACAAGCGACTTTAGCTTACGAAAGTACATACGTATAACGAAGGTACAATGAATTTCTAAAATATAAATCAAATAAGCTCGCACTTGTTAGGAGACAATATAAATCAAGTCGTAGTGCACTCGACGGTACTCGTGTATCGTTACAGAATACATTGGATTTTCCGTTTCCAATACACTCGCTACTTTGTGGAGCTATTGAGTGGTGCAAGTGGAAATACTTCGCTTGGTAAAACGATACGTGTGTGATAATGGAAAGCGAGACAAATGTTATGTTGGATTGGGAAGTAAGACAGGGAAGTAAGACGTCAGAATGGAAGTCATGTTACTTAAATTATTTATTAATTAAAATAAAAGGAAATTTAATTATTCTTTTTTTAAAGATTACTAAAAATTATGAAGAAAAATTATATTTTTTTAACAATTGATTTTTCGTGTAAATTTGATTTTTTGAAATTCAATTGCCAGTGACATTATTATATCGCTTTAGTAAAACCACCACATTGAGAAATGATAAAACACTCATGTTTACGTTGTCAAAATAAAAAAAAATCTCATTGCATACTATATATACGTATATAAAGTTTATATATGTTTTTAAATCATTTAATTAAAAAAAATATTGTTATGTTTCATTTAATAATTACTAAAAAAAATCAATTTAATTTTATAAAATTATAAAATTTTACAATATTATACATTTTTACAATGCAAAACTTAAACTAATTATTTACAAACAGTTTTGGTATAAATCATGTCCGCGTGGAATGGTGCCATGAATACTAGCAGCATTTCCCCGTTGAATCGCAATTCCGATTCTCTGGGCAAAAAATGCACCAGCCCTCCCGTCACCAGTGGAGGCTATAAGACGTGGGGTAATTCTTTTAGAATTTTTTTTTGCACTACTTTGTACTACCAAGGTCTAAGTGTTTTTTTTTTCTAAAAAAATATAGTAAAAAAAAAAACAATTAAATATATTTTAAACTTATTAGTCTTTTATTTGTACATAAATTTGTGGCAAATAAATATTAATGTATCTTCATTATTACAAATTAAACATTTTAATAAATATTATTAAAATGTTTTATATACTTGATATTTGTTTCCATATAGTTTCGACGTCGGTCGGTATATGATAAAATGTTAATTGTGTAATTTTTTTTTAATGAAAAAAGTAATAAGCATGAAATTGGTAAACCTGATGATCACAGTTAATAATGACAACATACAGGTTTTCAGAAACCATTATAAATTTACCGTCTCAAGGGATTTTTTATTGCGTATAAAAATTTGTCACAATGCATATTACAAAGAGCCTTAATTAACGGAATACTACTATATTCTATATCATATATAAATTTAATTGTATTAAATGTTTTTTTACTTGTTATCCTTTAAGTGTTATTGTAAACCTATACTAAGGATAATTAATTAATTTAAAGAGAAAAGGATGAAGGAATGTAGAAGTGAGAATCGAAGAAAGGGAAGAATTTGTCTTCCGGCTCCTAGTTGTAATATATACAGCATATATTTCAAATCGATTTTCTATGAGATTATGTTAGTACTCATGTCTTCAGTCTACCGTATAAGAATTGTAAATAATTGTCAAATGCTAATAAAAAATTATTAACTACAATTATTGCATTAATGGATCGTAAACAATTACTTTAATAAAACGATTTGGTACTATATGTTGAGTTCTAGTAAAGGTTCTCTTTCTCCATCTCGCATGATACGGAATATTTTGTAATTTAATATTTAAAATCATTAAAAAATATAAAATTAAAAATGTATAATCATCTTAATTAAAAAAAAGAACTCAATATCAAATAAATATATTAAAAAAAAATCTGAATCAATAGGCATAATTTTATAAATAAAACTATAGAAACTGTCTAGTAATTAATAGTTATTCCTATAACAAATAGTTATTTAAAAACGATTCAGTTCCTATAAAGCAGCAAAAAAGAAATAAAAAAATTTAATTGCAAAAGCAATAACAGTCCGGTTTAGCTTGTTAGCTTCGTTCTTCTGAGCTGGCGAATAGAGTAAATTCATTATAAGTTAACTTTGTATGAAACTACTAAAGTGAATTGAAATACCTAAAATGAAACAAATTATTGTTCAGTTTAAAATACTGTTCTATACCAGTCGGAAAACATTCCACTCCTGGATAAAGTTCTTTTATCGTATTAAAAAAATATTGGACCTCAAATCGCCACCCTTTTTCACTGTAGTTACATACGAGTGTGTCTGAAGTTCTACTGAGGCATGTGTCTGACATTTCTCGCGTTTTAACAACGAGTCAAAATTGTTCAGATAAATGAAGCAATCGAAATTCCAGCAGTGCTGATTCGGGTTTAAACCTGCGATTCGACTTAAAACCATGTGTTATAATTAACCATCTCGAGTCTCTATATAGAAGTTTATTTTTAGGTATTATATAGGAATTTAATTTATAGTCCGGTATAAGCAAAAATAAAATAATTACGTTGAAATTATTAATGAATAACAAACGCTTTGAAAATTATTTCACTACGTACGTACTTATAAAACGTCTTCGTCCGCGTCAGTTTTAATTGGTTCAAGTATAAAAGTTCACTAAACATTGTCATAAGTTTTAAAATTTTGTGACATAGTTTCAAGATTCAATTTAATATTTTGAGACAAAGTTACGATATTTAATTTAAAAAGACTGTCGTGTACACACTACGCAAGCGTACTCTGATAAAATCTATAATATCTCTCCATACAAAAATTATCATCAAGTGTTTTCGAATTCGGTAATTTTTGTTTATAATTCTGTGATTTTGTTCCTATTTTAATTACATGTAAAATATGTATCTGCTCAAGAATAGTTGGTTAACTTGTGAAAACTTTACTGGTCATTGAATATGTTAATGTGTACCATAATTTTTGTGTTATAAATACTGTTTGTTTAAACGCAACAGTTAATTGCAATGCGCCATCCCAAGAAATTCTTAAATAATTAATATGATATCTAAATTTAAATCAATATTTACATTTCTCTTTAAAATAAATAAATAACAACGATATTTCCCGCTTCCTGGAAAGTAAAATACGAAAGGAATACAATATGTTTCTGAAACAGAAAGGCAAAAAGAAGATTTATTTCAATGCTTATTATTATGTTTAAAACGGGTACATACCACGATATAACACAAGTGATTTTGTGTCAACTAAGAGACCCATATCTACCCGTGTGTCTGAACACATAAAAGCGGTGAAAAACAACGACCCACAGAAGTCTGCGATCGCGGAGCATATTCTACAGCCGGGAACAAATCACTGGATTGAACTCCATAACCCCCGAGTTCTTTCCACAGACCGCCACTACATACCTAGACTAGTGCGCGAAGCGATTGAAATTCGCAAACACCGGAATTTCAATCGTGATGATGGCTTTAAGCTAGCCAGTATGTGGAATCCAGTGGTAGAATTATGCAAACCAGAACAGAGCCGCATGAAAGCAAAAGAGAAAAGTGACGTTGTGAGTGTATTTTGCCGAAATTTTCGCGACGTTCCTGTGAAGAGAACGAGAAAGAGGGTAGTTCGCTACTACCCATGACAGTTCCAGCTACACACCTCGCGACACCGCAGTCCTGTCGTGACCACGATCCATGCAACTGGGTCGAAATATTGACACAAAATCACTTGTGTTATATCGTGGTATGTACCCGTTTTAAACATAATAATATGTCTTCAAACCACGAAATAAGTCTTAAATCATTATTTCAATGCTTCTCTTTATATAAACAAACAAAGGCTTAACGTCTGTAATGAATAATATATTACGAGGCGAGATCGATTCAAGACTTATGTATATTTAGTAAATATCAGTTACTCATTTATTACATACTAGTTGTACTGGCAAATTAGTTCACTATTGCCATCCATTTCATTAGCTTATGCGATAAATTGCGTAAGCCAGCTTAATATGAGCTGTACGTTCAAAGAATTATATACATTCTGAGTTTCTAGTTATTTGAACCTAATACTGAGGTTATTATGTATCTCATTTTTAATCCGGCTAAACATTATAATATGAACGGAAATTTTGAATGAAACTTACCGTGCGGAGACCGGTAGAGTATAATAGTCTCGACCTCTTTCTTGCCGAGGTGTCGTAAAAGGCGACTAAGACCATAGTAGTGCAAATAACTGTGCTCTAAACAGGATGATGATCATAACACACTGCGCTCGCTGAACAAACAAGAAAAAAAAAAACAAAACACCTGCCAAGCGCGGCGAGAATTGCCAAAGCCCCCCAGAGATGATAAAGGCCTACATTAAGCAGTAGACATACAACGGCTGATGTGGTGGTGAATAATTAATAATACTACCTTCAAAGGCTTAAATGCATTTACATCATCAGGCTGAATAAATCAATCAAAATAGATAAATGTCTATGTCGGTGTCCGGAAACATACAATAAAAACGTAAACATCGAGACCATAACAGAAAACTAGACAAATATTTGTCATGTGTAGGAATCGAACCCACGACAGCTAGTGCTACAGCTAGTGTTGTGACCACTGTGCTAAATCCTAGTCGACAATTTTTTTTTTTTTTATATATCTGAGTCAGAAGTTCAAGCATCAGATAGTAGGTATAAGGTACGATCATTATTTTAAAAGTTATGTAAAAGTTAGAACTAAAATTTCATATATTATGTAGTGCTGATATTATCTGTTGTCTTATTTACAGATAAAAAATTATTTGACGGAACTTTCAGTGATTTAATATTTATACTTGTTAGAGGGAATGACCTTGTGATCTTTTTCGGCTTCATTGCTTGGTCGATTCAAAGTAGTTGAATGCAGCGTTGTAAATTACAAACTGTTTTGCATAGGTATTAATTACGGTGGTAAATGCCTTAATACGTGTTTCTTTTTTTTAAATTTAAACTTAGAAACACATGGAATACGTTAGATTACATTATATTATTAGTTACGAATGTGCAAATAACCATTCGTGCGGTACACTCGCAGTACTTGCTCCGCTTGAGTCAGAAATGATATATCTAGCTTTTAATAATGGATTTCTAACATTTACGACTTAATATAGCTATAGTACTAAAACAATTAACAAAATGGCAATTTGTTACTAAAACTAACACACTACTCAGTAACTGTACTATTTACTATTTAATTTGTATATTTATAAGGAGACTCGATAAGCGTGGACGTCGAGACGCGAGCCGGAACCAGAGAGAGCGCTTTGCCCTCTATGTCCACAGGCCCGAAAAACGCCGTTTGAACGCAGATAATAAGAATGAGAGACTCTAATCTAAATGGAGTAATTCATAAACAATAAATATATATATATATATATATATATATATATATATATATATATATATATATATATATATATATACAGCAGTAACAGTGAAATCTCAATGTTTTTCACTGAACTGACTCAAAAGTGAAGATTTCTCGTATGCAAAAGTTAAAATACATCCTAAAAAAAAATAATAAAAAATAATTACAATAATGGTATTAAACTTAAATATTTCCTGTGGGGTACATCCCTACTCGTAGTTTGATCCCGCTATACACGTAAATTTGCCTTTTCACATTCAACTAGCTTAACTAATTTTTAAATAACTATACCATAACGTATTTTTAGTGTGCAATAAGAAATAAATAAATAAAATGTACAAATTAATTTTAAACATATAATGACTTTAACTAAGCAGTAACTACTCGAAGTAAAATTTGTAAATTTCTCCTGTATTATATTTACTGTACCAAGTCGATGCAATGGTAAATGTTGTAAATAGGAAGGAAAGCAGACTCGACATAAAATTTAATGTGCCTCAAGCAATTGTGGCAAGGTCGAAGGACAGAGTTGATTACATAGCATCATGAGGCCGTAAGACCGTTGGCTTCTGTTATTTTGAAAAAAAAAATATTCTAAGTTAAAAGAATACTTCATTTATTAAAACTCTTAAAGTAGAATACGAAAAAAAAAACGAGAAATCAGGACTAGTGTAAGTCAGATAATCGTACTGGTGTAATAGTGCGAGTCGTCTCAACACCAACGGTCGCGGATTCGATTCTCGCTCAGCATAGCGGCTTATAATACGGGATATAGCGACTTTACAGTCGGGACCCATATTGGATAGGAATAAGTCTAGATTATTTAATGGGTCCCGACTGTCAAAGTGGCTATATCCCGTATTGCTACAGTAAGAAAAAAAATCAACCCCCCCACTCATTCCGCCATTTGCGGGCGCCATTTTGAAAATTTACATAGCCGTATGTCACTACTACAATTTAGACAAATCCAACGACACCCCATATGTCAAAAACCGTCCAGCCGTTTGGGCTGTAGGGCGTGCCAAAAAAATGGTCATACATACATACATACACTCGAAAAACATAACCCTCCTTCTGTCGCAGTCGGGTAAAAATGAATGTTTGATCTTATGTTATTTTTTATAACCGTCATCGTTCACAGCGCTCCATTACTCACAGTAAGTTAGTGTTTATTTGACTACCAAAATATTCACTAGAAATAATTAATATGGCAAAACAACGTTTGCCGGGTCAGCTAGTGAAATACAAAAAGAAATTATACGTCGATTTGAAAACTTTTTCCTTTTTTCGTCAGTTTAAATGTGGTGAAAACTACTGAATCATGAAGTTCTTCTCTTATAATTAAATTCAAAATAAGTCTTGGATTGAAAAAAAGTATAAGAAAACATGACCATGAGTGCGGTGTCTATTTGTTATATTCATTTTATAGGGCTTATTTATACTTAGATAGCGAAATAAGATCACTAAAACCGAACGATCCGATGTTATCTCAAAGCTCTTTTCCAGTTGCTTGTTTATTCAATGAGGCGTGTCATCTGAACGGGATTCAGAGGGCGTCTGCTTCGTTTACCGCGAGAAATCGTAAACTGGCGAAACAAAGATTTATGGTCATTAATACTGGTTATAACTATCTTTTATCTGTGATTTATGTGTGGTGTAAACTATGAATAGGTGACTCTCAAGGCTTTATCGGTTTTGTGCTTTGATACCCACGGAATTTATTCACAATTATTGATATTGTACTGCTACAATGAAACGTATGATATTTCACACGTTCCTCAATAAGCTACTTTGCTAACGTTAAATTATTTGTATTCAAATCGGACAGATAGTTTCCACAATTAAGCCTGGTTTCCACCGCGAGCGGAGCGGACCAATTGAAGACTCCATTTAACTTTCAAAAGTAAACTGCATAATTGTATTTCCACCAACAAATAGTCGAGCGGAACTTACTGAACGAGTAAAAAGCGTTGAAATGAACTCGCTCAGTTCTAGGCAACGAAGCGGAGTCATTACGGATTCCGTTCAGCTCGCTCTGCTCATTCCTCTTTCTCATTTTCTTTTTGCAGTGGAAATCAAAAGACAAAGCTTTTTGATGGTGGAAATGTAAACCTATTTTATTTAAAAGGAATCCGTCCCGCCTAACCATTTCCCGTTCATTACCCTTTCGCGGTGGAAACCCGGCTTCATAGCATTCAAAAAAGTTTCTAGCTATACTCCGTGTTTTCGCTTTATGTAGAAGTGGGTACAAAACATCGATATGATTTCACTACTGGTTACAATTTTATTATATAAATATTATTGTCTATATATAAAGCGATATATTTATATCATAATTATCGGATTACAAACAAATATTATATGGATAATATGACTAATTAAGATTTTGTTTTTCATTTAATTTATGTAATTCAGTCTCTAATTTGGTTCTCTATGTTTGATAAATCTCACTCATCTCAAGCTTAATTAGAGTTGGCAGTCACGGTACAAGGAAGCAATTTTCTTTTATTGTTATTTTATGTTATTATAAGCCTTTAATGTTATTACAGAAGTAATAATCGTAGATGAGATGCAGTAAAATAAAGATTTGCATGGCTTTTAGAATATATTGTTGTTACATTGAAATAGGTCTTGTGTATGTTATAACATCATCTCCCGATTTAGCTAAATATTCTTGCGCGTGTTATACGATGTCAAAAGTTATTTATATTTATTAATACTTTTTTGTAAACCACAAATATACAAACAAGATAGATTGATAATTACAAAATGTGGCTAGTTAGCCATTTCTTCCAGACAACCCGAGTTATAGTAAATCCTTGTAGAATATTTTTCATCTAGGTAGTGGTAACCTTTATTATCTAATTAATAACTTGAAGCTAAGATTTTTTTGTGCTATATGACTTATCACAGGTGTTGCCAATTCTAATTATAAAATTATTTTCGGTTTCGATGGTCAATTTTTTTTTGGAAAAAGTTTTGAAACAAGACGCCGTTATTCGCAAAACTGCAACAATACCAAAAATATATATATTCTTATTAAGCTTCATAAGCACTTTTGAATCGTCATTTTACACACTATATAATATTTTAAATTAATTAAATATAGTTCATGTGATTCGTAATGTAGATCCTGTTCAGATTGATCTCCTGATCAGTTCAAACTCAACAGTTACTCTTTAAAAAAAACCGTGAATACATAACTCATACATTATAAATTTAGTCATAAGTTCAATAGTAACTTTTGATGGTAACTGATCTGAAAAATTATTCGTTAATGTACGTGAAACTGTCGATTGGAATTTAAAGTTCAAGGATTTTATGTATTTTCAAAAACAATGTACAGCAACAAAAACAAAAACACTTTGTTGATCAATTCAGAATGAAATTGATTTTTAATTTAATGTAATATAATTTATCTTTCTTCTTTTATGAAGTATATGAATTAAGTATACAGTAAAGTATAAATAAATGAATAAATATTAGTATTGTGTGTATAGATAGTTAAACTTATTTCAGCGCATGACACTAAGAGTGTGTATAGATGTGTGCATCTTTGTGTATTAATAATAGCAATTGAAACTTTTATCTACAGCTAATTTTGAGCAGCAGACGTACTGCAATTCAAAAAAAATATCTAAAAAATAAAAGAAACCTTAAATTACATTTTAAATCCGATAAGGATTAGACGTTCTTAGAAGTCAAATATCTTGGTCTGGATCTAACGAGACGGTTCAGAATAAGCCCTTAATACAAGATTCCTGTAGCATTAATTTTCTTAATACGGTAGGATAGCAATCTGTTCTATTCATTGGGGACATGTCCCGGTTATAATTTTTTGTTTGATTTCAATTTTTTTGACATATTGTGTATAATTTAAACTTTAATTCATGTTATACGAGTATCTTTGCCTTAAATGTTAAATTAAATGCTAGAAATAAAAAAAGAAAAAGAAAATAATAATTATTACATTTAAACAAAAATGTAATAATAATTATTCTCTCTTCTATTTCCAGTCCAGCTCAGTCCAAATATTTATGATAAAATAATTTAATTATATATATTACCCACCTGCACATACGATTTTTTTTTGTGTGTTCGAGATTCAACTTAATTTTCTTTGAGATCCTATAGATGGTAGTGCAAAATAGGAGATATTGATACTTAAGATTGCCTGTTACGAATATTATATCGTGTTATGTATAAAGAAAATAATATATCTTTTTTTTATTTCATCAGAAAAATTAATTTATTAATTTAAAAGAATGAACAAACAAACAAAAAAAAAAAAAACTGTACACATTTCAATCAATATTATATAAAAGATATCTTGTGTTTTCTTCAGCCTGGTCGCCATGTCTTTTAGATGTAACTTTTAATACTTTAATGTAGTAGATAATCAGTTATAAAATCGATGTTACGAACGTGTAAGTCTCAATTTGTGGCGGACGGTCGTCGACATTGTTTTAAAAAGAAGTACCAATTAGCGAAGCTAAGAATTCAAGAATTTACAATCTATGTTTTGGAGGTGTACTTGCTGCGTTGTAAAAACTTATATTTGTTCCTTCTTCTATCAGAAGGATTGGAATGTAAATCTTAATTAAAATTATTTAAATCTAATTTAGATAAGTTAAATTTTCAATTGGTAAATTTATTTAAAACATTACCTCGTGGTCAAGGATACAAGATAATATTAATGAATAATATATATTGAGGATTGTAAGTCTCTCAATCCAGCAGCAAGGAGCAGTGTGGTGATCTAACTTTCTCTATCCCCTTAGGAGGGGCCTAATAGGAGGAGCCTAAGTATTACCTCGTTCTTTGACACACGACTGGTATCGTATTCAGTCCACAGAACAACATTCACTCAAAAACAATTTATTTTTATTATTTATCTCCCTCTAAATTCTGCTTTGTAATAGAGATGGAGAATAAATTATATGTCTTGTGTACAACATCTAACATGCCAAGAAAGTTTTTAATCTCTATTAGTTACTAAAGCTGGTTCCTATTTGACTATTTACTAGCTAATATACTCTTACAGCAACAGGTACTTTTCAAATTAAAAAATTTAGTTACGAGTAAACATTTGTTTATGTAAAAATATAAAGCGTCCGGAAGATGTGTTTTTATGGTGTAAAATCATCAATCAATACGACGAGAATCAGAAATCATAAATGTTATTTAATCTGATGAAATTTAAAGCAGGTAAAATCTTAAAATATGTTTGAACTGAATCAGCCTGTAAACAACCCACAGCTGGGCAATGGCCTCTTCTCCTTATAGAAGAAGGGAATATGTTTAGTATCTAATAATTATATACTCTTTAAAATGATTCCTAATATAGAGTTGCTATAGACAAATAGTAATCTAGCCAGTGTATAAAATTCGTAATCACTATAAAGTAATATATCACTATATACATCATTATATATTATCAAAATTGTTGAGGTCTCGTTTAATATATAATTTTTTAATTGTTTCTTATTATATAGATTGATAATTAAATATATGTAATGCATATATACAGAATGTAACATGGCAATACGGTGAAGTAAAAAATGATACACAAATTAAATCACAAAACAAAAGACATATGTATTATTATTGTTAGACTCTTTGAAACACCAATTTTAATTTAAAATTTAATTTTAAGGAGTGGATTATTAATATCTCGGTTAGCATTCAACACTTTAGTGAAAAAAATCCCTAAATAGGTATTAGTCAAATGATTTGATAATTATTTTTAAAAAGTTTTTTTATTATACCTTAGGTAAACATAAGTATATTGTAGACTAAATAATTGGAATTACATTGAATGATGCTATGTATGAAGTTCATCATGATTCAAGTGTGAAATCATATTTCATATTTCGCCTGAACATTATAGACATTCAAAAGGTTATCTAAATATTCTAAAATATAGTGAAAAATAAGAGAACCTGACGTAATAAATATCGGTAATAAAAATAAAAATTCATATGAAAAAAATAACAATAAAAATTGTAAATTCATTTCTATAGAACCATTCATTAATGTATGCTTCCAAATATGTAAAGACCCGAATTTTTTGTCTGTGTTTGAAGAACAAAAGCATACTGTGGTAGTAAAAATTCACGTGCCATCAACAAACATTTTTAAATGAAAAATTAATAGATTTCGTTTACCAGCAAGTAAAGAAAAATATTAATTTATATTTTATATTCTTTTATAACTAACTATACATTTTACGTAGTTTTACCCGTATCCATTTCATATACTGGTTTGGCAGATTTCACATTTTTATTTACTGCTCCTATAAGTAAAAGCGTAACGCAAAAGTATTTAGCGTTTTCATATGAACAAACACTTTAAAAAGAGTTGAAATGGCCTAGTTGTTACAACTTGCGTTGAACGAATATTAAATGTTAATCGGTATTTAAAAGGGTCTTAAGATACAAGCCTTTACAAAGCAAATTAATATTAAAAGTGCGGTTAAATAACACATGACAGCGCCAGTCCAGGAGCCCACATGTGTCACTCTGCCCGTGTATACAAAGACAATTCAAAAACGATGACTTAGTGTAGTATAAAAGGTATTGTTTTTCTGTGCGAATCTTGCTTTAACACTCGCTCACATTTTCACGCAATCTTCAACCGTCGTAATAATAAACGTTGGCAGCAAACTGCCACGGAAATCCTAACATTTTGTTCAGAAAGCGTCATATTACCATGCACTAAAGGGTCTCGTGTCCCTAATGGATTCGACCTTTCAAAAACGTCGACTTGAGGAGATTTTGCCAAAGCTTACGAAATTTCCGAACTTTGATGAAAGCTGCTTAAAAAAACTGGAAAAGTTTTTAGTATACAGTTTAACATGGAGGGAAGGGGATTTGTTGCTACTTATTACTTATGTATTGTTTTTTTGAATGAAGGTTAAAATTGAAATTGGATTTGGAGAGTTAATTGAAATTTAATGAAGATAAAAATATGTAAACAAAATGTATCCCGTACTATGTTTCTTCTTTTTTTCTACACCTTTACACTTTTCGCGGTAGAAGTATAACGAAAATTTGTAAAACTATGGAAAAACGTACTTATAAATTTTTTGTATTGCAGACATTTGAAGTTTTTTTTGTCCAACTTTTCACGATTTTTACCAATCCCGTAAACCATAATACTATCATAGTTACAAATATAAATAACTATCCAAATTTCTATAGTAATTAAAATCTTTAAAAGTAGTTGTTTTGCTCTCATGGAATATTATACATTCAAAACTAGATTAAAATTTGGTCTCTTGTAAACAAATGCATCACTAAATTTTTTGTAATCATTGTTTTTTAATGTATGGAAACATTAACTTTTTTTTTTCTATTAGGAGCATGTATCTGCGAAGTTCGAGATCAAAATTACTATTTTAGTTTTAAACTACACGTTAGTGAAAATTTTAAACGGTTGTTTGAGTAGAAAAAAACTGGCCATTCATACTTGTACATACTCGTAAATTGAAAGCAACAAGAAGCAGATTAAAACACGTTTCTTACATATTTTCCCCTTTATAATTTTTTTTTTGTATATTTGTGTTTTATATTTACAAAAAGAAAGCTACTCGACATGCAACAATCCGAACTTTCTCTCAGGAATCACTTCCTCAAGCAGCGAGTCATACAGCCAGCCAGCATCCACGGCTACTACGGGTATCCTGACCACAAGCATGCAGCGGACGCGCATTCCTGGTCATCACTCATAGCCTTCGCAGGGACCTTGGCACAGCACACTGCACTTCGGCCGGTCAGCAAGCAGAGACGCACTTCTCTCCTGGTCGACGCAGCAGCCAACCATTACGCATCACCGCAGACAGTTCCGACTCACCGTGAACTATGCGGCATCTGGTTCCGACTCACTGACGACGGCCCGGCAAGCATCACAAGATGTATGGACGACTCAACCTGCTATCGACCTCCGGTCTCGGAGTGGGAGTGATGTAGCGACATCTATCTCGCCATATACGAACTAGAAGAAACTAACGTATCCTACATCGCGCTATCAAAGTTTTCAAAGCGATTGCGTATATATACAACAACCCGACAACAAACATTAAGTGGCGCGTAGCCCACCAGACGCAACACCGTCTGGTCGAAGGATCCTTCCTTTTCAACGGCAGCCTCCTTACCTATAAACTTACTATTGTACAATGCTGTACTCAAACCCATCTGGACGTTTGGGATACAACTTAGGGTACTGTGTACATACTCCAACATCGAAATACTACTGAGATTCGAAAATAAAACACTGCGGATGATAACTAATGCTCTTTAGTTCGTGCCCAATGAATTTATACATCACAATCTTAGAATACCTACAGTTAAGCGGGTTAGTAGCGGCGGTATAGTAAAAGATAGATATCCCATTTTCTAGCTATCTAATACGAACACGTTACCTAAAAAAAAACAACCCTTTGGGAGAAGCAAGACCCGTCGACACATATTCTAGATACAGAAACCTAGAAAAGATATGCTTACATTTTTTATATTAAGAGATCAAATGTTTGCTACATTTTGTTATCGATACGCGGTATGATCTGGCACAGATGTGTTTTATTGAAATCGAATTGGTATTCAGATTTAGAATACTCAAGAAATATTTTCCACGTGTATAGATATAATATGCAACTTTGATTGATTTGTGACGCTTCATTTAAATAAATAATAATAATAATAAATAAATATGTTTAACATACACACACGGTCATCTGTTCCTAAGGTAGGCAACTTAATGCCTGTGTTTTAGGTAACAGTTGACTGACATACATTTTTTTTTAAATAAATATACATATAAATAATACATATATAGATAAATACATATTACACCCAGACTCGGGGCGGGAATCGAACCCACAACCCTGGAGCAGAAAACAGGGCCACTGCCAACTGCGCCACGGGCCAGTCAAATTCATTTGTCGTACGAGGTTGCTTATCCTGTTATTATCCTTATCTTATCCTATTTTTTTTTGTAAGTTTAAACTTGAAATTTCGTCGCAGAATACTTTATTATATACTTGAATGTTTCTCCGCTGAGGTCTACGTTTAGTAGTGGACATCCAAACGTGTAGCTACAGTAGCGGTACCTGTTGTCACAGATACCGCTACTGTAGCTACACAAGCTTTATGCACACATAATGTCACGCGCCTGAGCCTTTTTTTGTGTCGCAGAGGAATCCATTTACGAACGATATCCAGGACGCCCGGGTTGGCCTAGACCTATGTCTGACTCGGCACTTTGGGAGTGCAATACCGTACTAAACCCCTGCCGGAGCCTTCAGCCGCTTTAATTGGAGGATCCCGGATCTGCAGGCAACAGAGTCCCTCCAGCGACCTGACTGACGCACCTGAGCCTGATTTGAACATCTGTAATTCACTATTGTATTTGATTAGTTAGACTTTTATTTATATTTATTTTCAAATAATTTTTAAGTAATACTAGCAAACTCGGCGAACTCCGTTTCGCCACCAGATGGCTTCGTTTTTTGTAGCATTTCGTTTGATATATATTGGTTTGTAGTACATGCTATGTATCAGAGATGGCGCTGTATGTGAAAAATGATTTTCCCTGTTTTCCTGCTTTTCTGTTGAAATTTTTCCTGAATTTTGTTGAACTTCACGGAGCCCGAGACCTTTCCAACGAATGCAAAACCGTGGAAATCGGTTCGTGCGTTCTGGAATTATAGCGCCAGGAAGGAAAACCCGACTTATTTTTATATTATAGATTATCAACAACGACGTGCTTCAATATTTTGGTATCCTACTAGTAATATCATAAAAACTATTTAAAAACTACTTTTTTAAATAATTTTATTACATGTATATTCTTCGACAGACGACCCTTCTGGTGTAGTGGTGCGAATAATCGCCTCAACACCATCAGTCGCGGTTTCGATTCCCGCTCGGAGCATATATTTGTATAAATATTTGTTTCCGGTTTGGGTGTATATCCTTGTGGGTCTCCCCACCGTGCCTCGAAGAGCACATAAAGCCGGCAGTCACGGTTGTTATCATAGACATCTGATAACGTTTGTTACTCATGGTAGGGAAACCAATCCGCAGTGGAGCAGCGTGGTGGATTAAGCTCAACCTTTCTCCGATTAGAGGCCAGAGTAGAAGCCTTTGCCCAGCAGTGGGTCGTTTACAGGTTGTTTCAGTTCAGTTCCGTATATTCTTAAATTAGAATATGTTTATGTATTACATGTTTATTTATTGCATATTTATGTAAACCAGAATGTGTGTATAAGTATATTATTTTATAACTGTACATATAAATAAATTTATATGCGCACATATGTATAAACAAGAGTAAAATACGCAATTTATTGTTAAAATTGTAGAGAATGGAACTACACAAGCTAATATGACTGCAGGTTTATTAACAAAATGGTCTTAAGTTTGAGCTGACGTCTGCGGACTATTATAGAAGCCTTGTTGATATTACTACACACTGCTATAACTATTAAAGAACTAGCCACGATTTACGAAATAATTTTTATCCAGTAAAACTAATTTTTTAGCGTTAAGCATTTTATCATTGCCTTTTCTTAATAAAGTTAAATTATCCGAAATGTAAACACGTTTTCCAAGCCACATGCCCAACGAGTCAAGGTGACTTAGTGTCACTAAGTTAGTGGTTAGATTTTGTTTGTGGATCTTAAATAACTAACTACGTGGCTAACGTGGCTTGTTAATAACTAACTCTTAGAAACTAGTGACTTAATAAAGAAATACTCTGACAAATTAAAAATTGATGTCAAACTTCCCACATGTGCAAATCACCACGCTTATATGGTCTACAAAAAATACACAAAATAAATGTACCTCTACGTCCAATTGTAAGCCAGATCGACAGTCCAACTTACAAACTGGCTCAGCACGTAGCGAAGGTACTGTCACCACTCAGAGGCAACACAACAGCATATGTGAAGGAAGACCTGCAACTCACTCAGAATGAAACAATGGTGAGTTTCGATGTACAGTCTTTATTCACATGCTTACCGGTACAAGACTGCATTGAAATTGTACGAAGGAGACTAGTGGAGAACGACATGCCAGAAGAATATGCAATAATACTCAAGCACTGCCTTACAACTGGCTACCTGTTGTGGAACCACAAATACTACATACAGGTGGATGGCGTGGCTATGGGCTCTCCAGTATCCCCCATAGTGGCTGACATCTACATGGAGGACTTCGAGGATCGAGCCCTAAGGACAGCACCTATCTCTCCTAGATTTTACAAGAGGTATGTAGATGACACTTTCACCATATTACCAACAGACAGTACTTGCATATTCCTAGAACACCTTAACTCCATAAACAACAATATTCAATTTACCATGGAGTTAGAGGCAAACAACACACTAGCTTTCCTAGATGTACTTATAATCAGGAATCCTGATCATAGTTTAAGCCATTCTGTGTATAGAAAATCCACCCACACAAACAGGTATTTAAACGGTGCTTCTCACCATCATCCTAGACAACTCTCTGCCGTTGGTTTGTCTCTGTTTCAGAGAGCTCGCGGGATCTGTGACGAGAAACACCTGGACGCAGAGCTACAGCACGTCAAGCAGGTACTGCGAGACAACAACCTCCGAGCATCGCGTCAGCGTCACAGATCCCGGAGAAAGAAGACAGCCACAGTGGAGCGCCAGCCTGCCGTTCTACCATATGTCAAAGGAGTCACTGACAAGATTGGCTACATCTTGAAGCGAGCTTCAATAAAAACTTACTACAAGCCGCCAAGGAAGATAAGTCAATTATTACCATCTGTCAAGTGTCAAATACATTTACAAGATGCAGGGGTCTACAAATTAGACTGTGAATGTGGTCTCTCATATATAGGGCAAACTAAGCGGAGTATAGAGACACGCGTCAAAGAACACATAGCTGACATGAAACACCAACGGTCGACAAAGTCTGCTGTGTATTAACATACTCAACAAGGTACCAACCACTATATCAGATTTGATAAGCCACAAATTCTCGCTAAAGAACACCGATTCCTACCAAGGATGATTCGCGAGGCTATTAAAATAAAAAAACATCCTAATTTCAATAGAGATGATGGTTGGAACGTACCACCAGCTTGGGAGCCAGTACTAAAATTAATTGAACCCAAGGAAAATAAGAACACAGCACGACTTCCAGACACAATAAGCTCATTCTGCATGAATAGGAACGGTAAAAAGTAATAATTTATAATTGTATAAAAAAAGCGGGGTATGTAACAATTGATTCATTATTCGGACACCCACCACCTCAGTCCCCCGAGATCATGGACGCTGTAAAGGGTCCGAAACGCCGGAAAATAATTTAATTTAATTAAAAATCGTTAAACTGTAAAGTTTTAAAAAAAATTAACGCGATAAAATCCGATTTAGACTTTTAATTAAATGAGTAATATTCGCGTAAATATAAGAGAACAGTAAAATATTAGAACTTAAAAAATAATGTATACATTATAATATATATAGGTTTTCTTATTATATCTCGTATTTACTCTTTAAGCTTTGTCCAACACTTAATTTTTTTTTTATAGTACATTACAAAAAAAAAAAATGAGAATTTTACCCTATAAAATTTTATAAATTTACCCTGAAAAAAATAAAATGATAATCGTAATAAATATCGAATTTAAATAATGACTATTTACAGAACAATATATTTTTATACTTTCTGTAGACGTATTATACAAAATAATGCTTGTAATTTTTCTAAGCAGTGTTTCCATCTGTTTGTCACTAGAGCGGTCAGGCAACGCGACACGAGCACTCTCCAATGCAAACAAAGAGCCTCGAGGCTTTGAGGCTTCGTTTTAGGCTAACATTTTGTACATTGTATTACCTAGGAACATGTTTTTGTTGTTATGTGTGTATTTTGTACGTACGTACATCAAAGCAATATTTGTTCACTTTCCTGTTTTTTTTTTTTTTTTTTTTTTTTTTTTGTAAATATTGTAGTTTTATAAAATAAATCTATACTGTTACTATTTCTTTACTATTAATATTTATTGTTTTAGTAAAATTAAACAATAATATTTATAATAAGCACATTTTGTTAGATTATTATTATTACTGTACACTTACCATTCTTTCTTCTACATACACCTTTTGTCCATTACAGAGATTCAAAGCATTGAAATAATGATATTATACAATAATATAAAATATAAGCCATTGGTTTTTATGTTTTTTTTTTTAAAGATCTACTGCTCTGTTAGTAAAAATGTGTAAGAAAGCTTGTTTACTGTGAAAGGTTTTAGGCTATAATCCATCACGTTATGACTCAAAGATGAGGTGAAGTAGTTATAAATATCAACTCGGGTGGCACCGCGTGGGTCGTCTAGTGAAAATCAAATGAAACACTATCACGGGAACAATATAGCTATACCTTTAAAAAACCGCGTTTTCTTTTCTCTCTTAAATTACTCCTTACAAAGACCTTCTATCTTTGCTTATAGAATATTAGTAAACATATATAAAGAAACAAGTAGACGTTTTTCAGGCTTTGATGACATGATGACATGGACTTAGGTCTTTGTGCGTACATGAATAGCCTCTTTTTCAAACGGTGTCGTCAAATACTTGTGTCGACTGCCCAAAAGCAGTAGAGCGTATGAGATGCTCCAAACAAAATATGATAAAAGTCAGTAGGCTGTTTTCAACAAGCCTTATCTTTGTCACTGAAAGAGTAAGGAGAGACATTTAGGTTCTCTAAGATAATTTCAGGAAAATTTCAACACAATATATTTTGTACATATATTTTATGTTAAGCTTCTTTTAATATAAATTATGTTTCAGATTGTAAATAATATTTTAAAGACTTACGGCCGGCGAGTTGCACGAAACCGTCGCTAACTTTCCGTTAGTTAAGTTGCAATTAATCTTAAAATTAGTTGATCTCATGATTAATTTAAAGCTGTTGGAATTAATCATCCGTTAGATAGGTCTTTAATTAAACTAAATTTTTTTGTTAACTTAATCAGATGTAGGTTTTGTGCAACAGATAATCACGATTCTTGTGATTAAATTAGTTTAATAAACACCTAAATTTAAAATTTGTTTCGTGCAACTCGGCGTTAGTCAACTAATATGATTATTATATAATATTCTTTATTGCATACTAAAATAATTTAATGAGATAAAAAAAATCCTATGAACAAACAGTTATGAAATTCACTCATTATATTGATGTATCGCGTCAAATAAAAATGTTAAGTATAGTTTACACTAATACCTATTTAAATACTAATTATTCACGATTCAAATATTTCAAGGTTTTTTTTCCAAATTGAGGAAGGAGCTTTAATTATTAACCCATACAGTAACTACCTAATTTTAAGGGACTTTTACCCTTTGGGTATAGAGTGTAATTAGACTAAGGGGAGAGAGAGCGACTTAAGAATAACAGCTTCGGGCGATCGAATCGTGCGATCTGCCGAATTGTTTTTGTCTTTTTGTGTCGGGTGTAAGAATAACTCCTATAATTAATAGGTAATGTACCTTTAATTATTAAGTTCATACTCAACTTTTACACAATAATGTAATAATTAATCTAATCTATATCTTTTAAGTGTTATAACCCTAAAAGTACAATTGTGTATTGGTTATGTTTATTAGCTATCTTTAAAATTTCTAGCGGAAACAGTTGCGGCTGATTTTTATTTCTTGTAACATATGTTTTGACGTGATAACGTCTTGTAAATTGATGAATACCGGCTGCACGTACGAAGAAGTGTCACGTGTCGCAAGTGAGAGCACGGAACAAGCGATAGAGAGGCACGATCGGCCTAAGCGTTAAGTACTAAAATATTTGAATTAACGAATGAAAATAAATGTTAATTTATCAAAAACAATTTATTGAATTAACTCATTCTTTGTATTATACAAAGAAAAAAAAGATAATTCAGTGATAATAATTCAATTCAATTCATAAAAGTATGCAATTTTTTTTCCAATCTTTTCTTATGACGTTATCACGTAAGATTATCGTCCGTAAGCCGATTTTACAGACAACCATTTTTTTAAATGTTATCCAAATGATTTAATAACAATTAATTTATTTTTACTGACTCCTTAATTTTGATATTAATTTTATTTTAATTAGACATTTTAAAAATACTTTTACTTACCCAAATTCCTTTATTGACATTCAGTGACTGGCCCGTGGCGCAGTTGGCAGTGGCCCTGTTTTCTGCTCCAGGGTATGGGTTCGATTCCCGCCCCGAGTTTGGGTGTATTACGTATTTATTTATAAATGTATTATTAACATGTATATTTATTTAAAAAAAATGTATATCAGTCAACTGTTACCTAAAACACAGGCATTAAGTTGCCTACCTTAGGAACAGACTATCATGTGTGTATGTTAAAAAAAAAATCGTGCTTATACTTATGTAAGTAGTAAAGCACTATTGGCATGGAAGTGAATTTAACGTTGTATTACTATGATATTGTTGACCTTTATTAATGTCAATATATTATTGTATTTTTTATACATTCCTAAATTATTAAGTAGTAAATACTGGATTTTCTTTATTATACAGTTGCCACTAGGCAGTTTATAATTAAAGTAATTAAAATGGCAGATTTTTGGATATAATTTGTGACGTTCAAATATTTATTTACCTTGTAAGAATCCTTGTCGGATGTAGTCCATTGGAAAATAATCTTAAAAATACGCACTAAAATTATATAATTATTTATATGAATGATTAATAAATTTGAACTAAAATTATCGACTAAGAAGGTGACTTTCCAATCAAACTCTAATGAACGAGATCTAATAATAATAAAAAAAAGAAAATATTGACTTGGAAAAAAAACAACTAAATCTAAAATAGTTTTAAAAACAAAAAATCGAATGAGCTTACGAGAAAAAAAAAGTATGTTACTTTTTAATTTATTTTCAGTAAAGTATTTTGCTAACAACGTACATAGATTTTTTTAACAAAACATAATTAACTAAATTATAACTCAGTATAGTCTGAGATAATGACAATAATCTTACTTTAGATGACTGGTCCAACATTGTAACAATATCTCACAGAAACATATCATGAAATAGCTACTATAGGACGCAAGGTGAGTGAGCCGGGAGTCAATATCATTGTCAATCTTTAGCTCCCTTCCTCTTTTTCATTCCTATAATCAGCAACGCATTTTGACTCCTCTAGTGGAAGTGTTTACGGATTGCGTTTGTTATTTAATATCAGGTAAATTATCTATATCTTTTGTAGCTTTATCCATAAAAACATAATAATGGTATTTTGCACAAACTTAAGTGAAAAATCTTTACCGAAAAACTACTATCATATAATAATAGTCGAATATAACAATTTTAATTGGTGAATAATACTTTTAGTTCCGTTAAAAAAATCTAAAATGTTTATTTACAATGTTAGTAATACAACAATGTTGTGGACGAGCAGAACCTACATTTACAGGTATTTTATACTTTAAAAAAAAGTTACAATAACTTAATATTGGAATAACCTATGCGCCTATTTACTGTGAAACAAATTCCCAGAAAGCGTCCAAAAAAGTCCTTCCCTTGTTTCCTTCAAACGTAAATTAAAGGAGCATTAGTGAATATGTAAGTACCTATATAATTACTTATTATAATATTATTTTATGTCTTTGTATTTGTGTATATGTGTCTATGTAAGTGCGTGTATTTTGTAAGTATGTAATATGTTACAGTTATTTAGGTATTTTCTTCACGCTCTTTTTTTTTCTTGTTTTTGTTTTTCTTGTTTTTGTGTTCCGCTACATAACACTCTCTCTCATGACCATTGGTTGACTGGAAGAGATCTCTTCTAGGGATAAATCTACCTTTGCCATCAACTATATTTTTAATTTTCTGTATATTCTTTTTTTAGTGCAATAAAGTATATATAATATTATATAAAACTTTTTGGGAAAGGACTTTTTTTGATTCTGAAAGGCTATGTTAATCGAGTTCCGATTGAAACTATTTAGTAAAGTCAATAGTTCGAACAGAACTGAGGAGTTCCGCTGAGGAACGGACGATAGGAAATCACTTGAGACTAATGGAATCATAGTAAAGAGCACATTTCGACAGAGATAAAAACTATATTAGTAGTAAGTTCTTTTATCCTTATTTTGGATATTTTTCAAGCCTTTGTTTAACTTGATCTGTTAATATTTAATCGAATATTAAAACCAGAATGAAGACCATTATCCTTAACCGCTTTTGAAATGTTCGAACATAATTTCCAAGAGTAATTATGTGTAATCTCAGTTTCGCCATGTCCATTTGTTTGTCGGTCTATTTGCTATTTTATTTTCAAATGATAATTTGATCCACTTATTCGTTCACCAAACATTAAATATTAATTTTTATTTACTTTCCTATTAAATATAGGTAAGAGATCGATATAAGCGATAAGATCAGCTTTGAATACCTATATATACTTGTAATTGTTCTAAATTGTATATTTTTATGAGTGCAACTTAGATTTGATAAATAATGAATAAAATAAATAAATATAGTTATTTTATAAAATGTGTTATTTTTAAATTTCAAGTCTTTATGTCCGATATTATTACGAACGTAAATAGCAATTCATTTTAAAAAATCTTTTAATAAAATGATTTGCGAAAGTACGAATTTAAAATGGAAATGAAAACAGGAATATAATTAAATTTCGCATCGCATTTAAGTAAAGTGTACAAGAAATGTATGTTATGATAACCTAATTGAAAGAAATTTCATATGCGCGCTCGCGAAATTGAAACCGCGAATATTCTATGCAAAGTTTTTTTTTTGTATTAAGGATTTTTTAAAGGAATTTGAATATTAAAACAAATGTTTATTTATTTTTTGTTAATTTGATAAGCTAAAGTTTAGTTTATTTTTACTTACGTAGAATTTTAATTCAATTTGTACGATCTCATAACTCCAGTGATAGGCATATTTTTGAAACCGGCAACGGGCACATAGAGGTTAAATGTTAGTAAGCCGTAAAAGTTTAAATTATTGTTGCCCTAATACATCATAACACTAACCTTAAATGGCATTTAGGCATCAAAATCCAATATTTTTATACCTTTTATACGTAGCTGATGTAAGATCCCCCTGTGAACATTTTATTTATTATCGTTTCATTTTTCCTTTATCAAGGCACTAATGAACGATACTGTTTTAATTCAAAGAAGACCAGCCGACTCGTGCGGTTTTACTTTCACTGACGTTAATTATTACTTCTCTTATGTCAGTCGTAGACCGATGCTTTACAGCCTCAGTTACGACCAGATATGTAAGCTATAATCATCCTGAATTTTATCAAAATTGGTTAGCAAAATTGATCTTTTGGAGCCGTCCGCGTTCATGTAGACAAATGAATAAACAAACAATCAAATAGCTCATTCTGCATGAATAGGAACGGTTAATAGTAATAATTTAAAATTGTATAAAAAGCGGGGTATGTAATAATTAATTCATTATTCGGACACCCACCACCTCAGTCCCCCGAGATCATGGACGCTGTAAAGGGTCCGAAACGTCGGGAAATAATTTAAAATATTGTTAAACTGTAAAGTTTTAAATAAACGCGATAAAATCCGATATAGACTTTTAATTAAACAGTTAAACAGATTAAAGTATTCAAAATGATTGTTTAAGCCACAGCAGCACTCATTTATACTAAACATCACGTAATAGTTATTGTTTTGAAAAAGTATTCAATGTACAAAGTTACATCATTGAAATTTTATTCCAATTATGTATAAATGTTCTTTGTTTCGTTCGTTAAAATGTTACTTGTCACAATTTTAGGTCGACGTTATAAAACATCTTCAACTGTGCGACGAAATATAAACGCATTAATGTACAATCTAAGCGAATTTACATCTTGTGTTCCTGTAATAGGGATTAAAATTAAGCCTTAAAATTTGGTTTTGTTCTTTAATATATTTTACGTATCCTTTATTCCGCTTATAGCTCATTTTTATTGCATTTCTACTTTTAAGTTGAAAGTCGTATTTTATTGTTGTCACGATATCACCCTCTTCATAACCAAGTCGTTTATATTTTAGTATATTTTTATGGAGATTCTTTTTTGTTGACAAATACATTAAAATACATTATACTAAGACTATTTATAAACTTACTTTGTATACAAATTGTGCTACGAACGTATGATTATAAAATATGCATTAATTATTTCTCGACTACATATTTAGAGCTTTGTAATTTTTAACTTATGTAGCATTCGTAGCGTCGCGTAGCAGATGCGTAGCATTTACATTGATTAATTCTTTTTTTCAATTGACTTGACAATTCATACTCGAATTCAGTTTCAACTAGTTTGACCGAGATCAAGCCTGTTAACTTACACGTGTCAGCCTAGACAAGTCTAAACAAAGGCAATCTAGTTTGGCCTTTTTTAGTAAAACCTGTTAAATGTATAATATATTTCTGTATAATTTTTTTGTAAATATTTAATTATCATCATCGTCATATCATCCATCGACTTCTAGCACAATCGGTTTTAAGTAGCCTCCCTTCAAGTCGTCTGTACATTTATTCTATTTATTTCGAGGACGGCTGTCCGTCGCTGCGCTTGCCGGTACGTGCTCTCCACTCGAGAACCTTTCTACTCCTTTAGCCGTCAGTTCTACGAACTATGCGCCATCCCCACTGCCACTTCAACTTGCAAATTCGTTGGGCTATGTCGACAACCTTCGTTCGTCCACGGATCTCATCATTTCTGATTCGATTTTCCAGAGAAATACCAAGCTAAACAACATAACACAAACTAAAAGGCCCATAGTCAGAGACTACGCTATTATACAAACAGTGCAACATTTTGATATACCGGTAGTCAATGTGGCACCGCTGGAAAGACTGCAGCACCGCCCAAGTTTCAATCGAATCGAAGGCTTTCTCATAGATTACAAACGTCAAGTACAATGGATTATACTCCCCTGTATTTTGTATAATCTGCTGCAGCGTATGAATATGGTCTATGCTACTACAGCCTTTTCAGAAACCGGCTTGTTCGGGAGGTTATTTAATACTAGCGGCCCGCCCCGGCTGCGCCCGGTGTTAGTATATGTACCTAAACCTTCCTCATGAATACCATGAACCGCATAAAAATCTGTGCAGTACTTTTTCAGTTTATCGTGAACAGACAGAGAGACAGACAGACAGACGAAACGGAGGACTTTGTTTTATAATATGTAGTGATAGTGATAGTGATGATAATGATAAAGGTCCAGACCACGTGTTTTACTTAAACTCCTGTGGCGATAACAATATTTTACAAGTTTTGATTTGAAGATTTTTACAAGTTTTGCCTGATTTCACTGTTGGCGCTTTTTTTTTTTTAAATGAACGATGAAATTTCAAAAAGTACTGAACTGGTTTTTATGTAGTAATCGAGATATTTTCTCCTAAAAAGAAGCGTTAGAGCTTAATTAATCACAATTCTCGACAGCAGGATAGCAAAATTCTCAGCAGTTCTTCTGTTTTCCTTCAACGCTAAGCACGCGATGTATTTTAAAAATAAATATAGCAAACGAAATCTTAGCGGTGACAGCCCATATTTGAGATCCTATGATCGTCTGGCATCACGGGGCATGGGTTCACGTGTTTTCATTTTTCTTATATTGTACTCGAAAAAAACGTACACGGATCCGTTACTATGCAAAATACTAAGCAAAATAAGCTCCTAAGTCCAAATCCTAAAAGATCAATTTTTTTTTCGGATTTTTATTAGTTTTGTGTTATTTGAAATGAAAATGACATGGCTTATAGACTATAGGAGAGACAAAATTCTTAGCATTCAATGGTTTCTCCGTGCGGGTGCCGGGTCCATTGTGTGGCCGAGGAAGAGAGGCACGAGTGAACCCCGGAGCTTGTGAGCCGGGTGCAGGGTTAAGGGGCCCCTTTACGTCTGACAACACTCCCCTTATTCACCCGTACCTCTCTCCCTGGCCAGCCAAATCCGGTATGAATCTTCGACCGCAGCTTTAGATGCACGTTCTAATAAAGAAATTACCGCAGTCCTAGATAATCCAAGGTCCTTTAGTAAGTTGTAGAGAGACTTAGCTGGTATACCTCTCGCTCCTACTTCTACAGCATATAGATTTACTACATAACCGTTCCTCGTTAATTAGTTTCTTATATATTTAACGTGAATGAAGTGAGTAAAACCAGATTCAATGTACAGGATAGAGAACCGCTCTATCGTCGAGTGTAGAGATGTTATGAACTATCCGAGTCTATAGTGAACAGACACAAAACGACCCCGCCTTTGACATGTTACTGCTTTAATAGGAACTTGGATGTAACGCATTGAATTAATAGGTTAGAATGTAAATAATATAAGAAATGTATATATTTATTATAACTATATTATAATTTGATTTTATTTCCAAGCCAAGTAAGGTATATAAGATCGCCTTATTGTATATCTTTTCTTAAATGTCTTTTCCAACTAATTATGTTTTGTAAATAATTTTTTTGGTATGCAAGAAATAATACATTAAAAATAAATATGTATCCTATATTAAAATAATTTATGTATTTAGTTTTATTTTTTATTTTTAATGCAAAGGTATTTCACGTGTATAAATAATTTTATATTGAAAAATATATCTAGTAGGTATATACTACATATTTTAATCTTAATAAAAGTAATTGCGTAGGAGGTAGTACAAATTTATTGCACGTAAGGTAAGATTACAATAATTCAGCAAGCTACTTCATACTCTTGGGGCAATAAATCTTTGATAGAATGTTCTGAACACAAACCCTTAGAACACAGAATTGAATAGAAATAATTCTCAAATTACACTACGAAATTTATACATACTGAAAATGTTTTTTCTTTATTTTGAATACTTCTATTATTTCAAAGTAAGCATATTTTTATTTTTTTGTTGCGTGTTAAATATAATAATAAAAAACACATATAATAATAAAAATCACTAATAAATATCCTCTTTTAGGATACGTTATAAGATATTTAAAAGACATTTGATTACAGTCTCACTCCTGCGAATCAAATCGTGACGCATTTACAGCATAAAGTCAATAAATTGGCTTTCTTATAAGCAAGCCAGTAAACAAGCAGACTCTTCAACTTTGCAATATTTTAATAGATATATTACATTGTTAAAAATATGGTCACATTTCTCTTTCCAACTTTAAGATCAGATTTTCACGGACGCATAAATTTTACCGCTACAAATGCCTTCCATTTTTAATGGTAGTAAAAAGGAATCACAATGGAGATGTTGAGAAGAAATTGCTTCAGTAAATTTTGATTTTTATCCAACAGCAGGTAACTGACTTAGGGAATTTAATTTTAACTTTTGATTTATTGAATATCCCTTTTAGACTTTTTTAAAGAGATATTTAAGAAGAAACGTCCTAATAAATTGAAATTTGTTTCTTAATCACGAATAGCTAAGACTGTTGAACGAATAATTTCAAATTAAATGTATTAGTAATAAGTAATAAGTTTAATAATTTCAATTTAATGTATTATTGTTAAAAGTAATTCTTAATCAGACACCGTGTTGTTGCAGCTTAGTAACTAGTTGTAGTTCTATGGTTCTAGTGGTCGCGGGTTCGATATCTGTTATATATATATATATATATATATATATATATATATATATATATATATATATGTAATATATATTATATATATACAGACATTGTCGTGGTTTAGACGTTTTTATTTATGTTATGATTATGTAACGTTTCATAAAATTTATGTTTCTAGTTTACATTATATCAGCATTTTTAAATTATTTAACAATCTTCATAATTAGAAGAATCTTTTTTTTAAGATGAAAAGAAGGAAGAAAGTAAGAGTTTCATTGAATACGTTTTGCTATTGCGCGTGACATTTTGAATTTTTGAATCATTTTGAATAAAGTTTGGCTAACTAAGAAAACTCAGAGGTTTTCGAATCTAAACAAGCGAATCTACGATGTTTATATAGATACATTGGCTAATTGTAGCAGGCCTGCGTGACGAATTACGCTCCAACACATCTCCGTACTTGCTTTTGCTCAATATGTTACTGTATAATGTTCTACACATTTACATCCTACGTATTTGATTATAGTTTCATTAACAACAAAATAAAAATCGTTTTTAGAAAATTCGTACTGTGTTAACGCGTACTACTTTATTTATTATTTTAACTCGTATTATAAAGATCCATAGATATGTTCGTAGTGGCTTAAGCGTTTGTTTGTAGTCTAGTTTCCGGACCTCTGACATAAGAATCTTATCCCACTGGAAGTCGTTAAATTTGAGGCGTTTTTTATCCACATAACTTTATAAGTTGAAAGAAAGGTGAAATAGTATAATTATTACAGTTTTTTAGCTCGACCGTTTACCTTGATGTTAGCAATTCGATACCTTGTGTTACCTTAGGTAAACGTCCTTTGTAGGATAGGGCTGTCGGTATATATGTTTTTCTAAGGCACTTTTTTAAGGGTTTTAATTTATACTTCATTCGCATTTTCAGAGTTTGTTTTAATAAAACATACAATACTTGATTAAATTAAGCCAACGGGGCAATCATAATAAATGACTGTTGGTGGTATATACATATATAACCCTCTCATAAAAAATCCTCCTCTATAAAATGCTTCTCAGAATGTAATATATATATATATATATATATATATATATATATATATTTAATGTTAGTTGGATAGGCAAACTGGCAGACGTTCCACCTGATGGTAAGTGGTTAACGTCGCCCATGAACATAAACTAGCTTAGGCAACTCATTTATGTGTTGCTTATCCAGAGACATAAGGCGTTAAAGTCTCGGTGCTAGTAATTACACTGCCTGTCTTGCCCTTCTGACTCCGAAACACAGCAAAGCTGTTTCACGGGAGAAACAAGCAAGATGGTGGTACCCATGCAGCCTGGAGCGCGCCACAGCGTATCCCTCCCACCGGTAATATTTTGTCGATAGTCTTCATATATAAAGCCTTTTCAACAATATTATGAAACCAATAACTTTTTTAAAAATTATGAAGATAGCTTGGTACTTCATAGTTCATCCTCGCTAAAGACGCATTTTTACATAGATCATATGGGTGTTCGTCGTAGCCTGCATATTTCAGTTTCCATATTTCCGATAAACTACATAATACACCCTAGAAAAAAATATTTAAGCATATTTTTCTAGAGCTCCATAATGTTTTATTATTACCATCCTAGTAAACCAATGCTATACTACTACTATACTCAAAAGAATTAAACGTGTTTACCATACATACACGCTTGATGTTCTTATAGGCTACAGCTGACTAACATATACATAATAATTATAAAAAACTATAATATACATCATAAGTACATTGGTTGATTGGTTATTAAACATCGCACTAAAAACTCATAGAAGTGAATTAGAAAATAGTTAAATTTTTATTTACATTCTTCAAATAACTCGCTATTTAACACAAAAAGTAACAAAACTATTTATAGTTTTGTGAATAAAATATGCAAACAGACAAACAAATTTATTAAATATTATTAATATGTTTCATTTTATTATTTTATAATTGTTTATTTCTTTAGAAGCCTTTGTTTAACTTATATATAAGATTGTTTAGATCAAACCTTATGAGCTGAATACAAACTACCTCATTCTATCCTACGGAGATAAAAATTTAATTTTTTTTTTGTATTTAATAACATTGCCTTATTATGTATGCATGGTCTGTTTACATACTTAAGATAGACTTCTGACAAGAGAACTCTTTAAAATCTAACGTAACAAACACGAAATTTTTCAAATGCATTCAATTGCGGTAACCTGTTTACCGGTGGGAGGGATCCGCTGTGCCGCGCTCCCGGCATGGGTACCACCATCTTGCTTGTTTCTTCCGTGAAACAGCTTAGCTGTGTTTCGGAAAGAAGGGCAAGACAGGCAGTGTAATTACTGGCACCGAGACTTAACATCATATGTCTCAGGATAGGCAACACATAAATGAGTTGGCTGGGCTAGTTCCAGGTAACCTAGTTTATGTTCATGGGCGACGTCGACCACTTACCATCAGGTGGCACGTCTGCCAGTTTGCCTATCCAAATAAAATTAAAAAAAAAAACCAGTTTGGGCTTATTACTGCTCGTATGTTCAAACTTAGGTTCCGACAAAGGAACTGCTTAACAGATTTCATGGCGAAGGAAATCCTCAATGGCTAACAGGAAAAACAATTTTTTTTATTTGTATTCAACTATGCTAATTTGTTAACTTTGACCACGACATGACCGATTAACTGACAATTTTTAAAAGGGAAAATTGCTATTATAAAATGACATTAAAAGGGGTCCAATCCTAAGAACTTTTGAGTTACTCGGCGATTCTTTATTTCCGTTAATGTAAAGCTACCACCGAACACACAATATATAGTATTGTGAACAAACCAATGTGTTTTTAAAATGTACTTGTACGGTACTGTACTGTACTGTATCAGCCTGTAAACAACTCACTGCTGAGCGAAGAGCTTTTCTCCATATAGAAGAAGGGAAAGGGAAATCTACTTAGGTAAAATAAATTTTGGGTTCAATTTATAGTTTTTGATAAGGAACGTACTTAAAGCTCAGCGAGTTTGCATTGTTTGTGCACAATGCAGGGTAGTGTTATCGACACTATTGTTATCTATTTATTCTGTGGAACTGAACTAAACTGAATCATCCTACGTCGTAATCATATAACTTCTCATTGCTGGCCAAAGGCCTTTTCTCCATATGGGAAGGGTTGAAGCTTAATCTACCACACCGCTCCACTGCGGGTTGGCGGATAATTTCCCGACAGTGAGTAACGATCGCTATCGAGTGTTTATGATAACAACCGGAACCGATAGCTTTACATGCTCTCCGTGGCACGGTTGGGAGACCCACAAAAACATACACCCAGACCAGAAACAAATGTTTATTAATATACAAATATTTACCCCGAGCGGGAATCGAACCCGCGACCGCCGGCATTGAGGCGACTACTCCCACCGCTACACCAGAACGGTTGTCATTGTTGTTATTCTGTTGATTAAGCTTATATTGCTTAAAGTAAGGTGAAATCACTAGATGTTATTGAGGCACTAATTTATAATGCGGTAAGATACACAAGGTCATGAAACATAAACGCATTATTTAAGATACTAAGATTTTTTTCCAGCGAAATATAAAAACACGTTAATAGTATTTTTTTAAACAAATTTTTAATCAAATGTTTTAAAACGAAATAATATTAGTAAAGTCTGTTACGAAAAAATATCTCCGCTTAAGTGGTTTGAATTAAAAAGTTTTGATTTTTTATTACAGAAACTTATGGGTGAAGTCTTGCAAGATGAAATAAAATAAAAATGGTGGGTTTGATATATTACAAATTAATTTTCTTACTTACAAAAAATATATATTATGCATTTATTTAAATTACACCCCTAATGTGGTTTGTCGTTAACAGTTCGTTCCCCTATGAACCTAATATGGACGGAGTAAAGCTGCTAAGTCCCAGTTACGACATCCTCGTGACTACAGTTGGAGACAAAACGAGCTGGTAATGCACGGTAAATTAAACACTGCGATATCGGTGGACAACGATCTCACCTAGTCACAAATAAATATAGGAGTTGTTTTGGATTACCAATAAAAAAGAACCTTACTTTTGCCTGGGATTTTATGCGCGTCTAATTTGGAATAACCTAAACATGTAAGCACAATTAATAATAATAATAAAAAAAAAAACAGAAATGTGAACAACATTGATGCATGTTTAGATTGGGAATGGTGTGATCGCCGCCAAGCTATTTCAACTTATAGAATTATTGTTAATTTCAATTTACTTTGAAAAAATAAAACATATGTGTGGATTTAGTGCTATTTATGTGCTAATTAGTTGCTCTAATCGGGAATTTGTTGCTCATCCCGAGACCGAAATATTGCTGACAAGGCCAACTTTTTTTGGAAGCTAGCCTTGTCATATGATATTTTTCCGTAAAAACGTCTGATAAGTATGTGTGGATTTAGAGCTATTTCTGTGCTAATTAGTTGCTCTAATTAGGAATTTGTTGCTCATTCCGAAACAGGAATACTTAATCTTAATATATAAAAGCGAAAGGTCACTCATCACGATATCTCTGGAACTATAAGATCTAGAGACTTGACATTTTGGTATGAATATTCCTTTTTCCGAGGAGAGGTAAGCTATGAACGGATTTTACGAAATTCTACCCCTAATCGGGCAAAAAAGGAGGGCAAAGTTTGTATGGGACAAGGTAGTTCCTTGGTCCAATCTATAATATATATAATAAATATAATTAATTTTTTTTTTCTAGAGTCATTATTTATTGCTCTGCTCTTGAATAATTATTTTATACATAAGGTAAAGGACCCAGTTATTGAAACTGGCCTAGTTGTTTGACACTTGCAATTTTATTCTAATTAAAAAAATAAAATGTTCTTAAAAAATCAATTATCTTAAAAATAATTCAAAAAATATATTTATTAATGTATTTTTTTTTTAATTAAAATAAAATTGCAAGTGTCAATAACTAGGCCAATATCAATAACTGGGTCTTTTACCTTTTATTTAACAATATATTTATAATATAATATAATAGTAATGTTATGTCTACCGAGACATTAACTTGTAATAATTTGAAGTATTTGTTTTAAATGATTTTTTTTTTACATTCGTTAAGTGTGTAAAATCACCTTATGACGAAATAAATATTTTCATTTCATTTCATTTCAATATTAAATCTTTCAAACAACGAAATTCCAAAAATTCTTGTTACTCGAAAAATTGTGCCAGATTGAATTTTCCCGTCTCTGCTTGCAATGCTACCTGCCAGGCAAACTCATCAGCTCACTTTGTGAATCATTTACTTACTTCAGGTTTGTCAGCTTGTTAAGTCTTCAAAAGTTTTCAGTGGCGTCTAATATGATTTATGTCAATCACTCTGCAATTGTTTTTAATGTTTAGGCAAAAATAATACTTCTCTATCCACAAATTGTTATATAATATTGTAATTACGAACTTTATTATTATTATTATTTTTATTTTTATTATTTTAGCAATTATTTATCATTTATCATATGGCCGATACCTTTCAAAAATTCCTAGACCTGCATAAAAATTGAGTCGTTCATTCAACACAGAAAGTATTACTTTTGTAATCCATGAAGATAGTGATGATGATAATTAATTGATTGTTTATTTATTATTGTTGTTTAAAAGATTTAATATTGTTAAATATATGTATAAAATAATTATTCAAGAGCAGAGCAATAAATAATGACTCTAGAAGAAAAAAATTAAGTACAAACAAGTTGAAAAAATTGATTAAAAAACAAGTTTAATGATCCTTGCAATCATCTAATATTTTTTTAAAGTATGAAAAAAATATATTTTGTAAACTGAGACGAAGAGATAATGTATAAAAAAATTACATGACTGTACCTACTTAAGGAATTTAAGGCAAAATTTTTTTTTTATATTTAATTTTTTTTAACTATCGTCTAATATTTTTAAAAATCTTAAAAAAATATATGTTGTAGATCAATATTAGAGTAATTCGTGAAAAAAAAAAACTAAGGTGTACCATACGTTTTTGGCTTAAAAAATTTTTTTTAAAAATATAATTGCATTTTTACCTATGACCAACTTACCCGATTATCGAGCGAATTTTTCTAGGAATACTAGTTAGTGATATCTTAAAACCGATAAACATTTTTTTAAATATTGTCAAGTAGATTCGGAGAAAAATGGATTTAAAAAAAAAAAAACCTTTTTTTTTTACCTCAAAAACGCGTGATATTTCAGAGTTGAAACTGGGCTGAGATGTTGTCCACAGTATAAGGTATTTCAGAAAAAAAAATTTGCCCGATTGCTTTGGGGGCATTTTTTCCCGGCTTATCTGGCAAGGGCCTTTGTAAATTTCTCCTGTATTATATTTACTGTACCAAGTCGATGTAATGGTAAATGTTGTAAATAGGAAGGAAAGCAGACTCGACATAAAATTTAATGTGCCTCAAGCAATTGTGGCAAGGTCGAAGGACAGAGTTGATTACATAGCATCATGAGGCCGTAAGACCGTTGGCTTCTGTTATTTTGAAGAAAAAATATTCTATGTTAAAAGAATACTTCATTTATTAAAACTCTTAAAGTCGATTACGAAAAAAAAACGAGAAAAAAAATCAGGACTAGTGTAAGTCAGATAATCGTACTGGTGTAATAGTGCGAGTCGTCTCAACGCCGACGGTCGCGGATTCGATTCTCGCTCGGCATAGATGTTTGTATTTGTCAAAATATTTGTTTCTAGACTGGGTGTGGGTCTCCTCACCGCGCCTCGAGCAAGAGCACGTAAAGCCGTCGGTGTCGGTTAGTATGCCACCTGATAGGGATCGATACTCATGTCAGGAAAATTATCCGCCAACCCGCAATAGAGCAGCATAGTAGATTTAGCTCCAACTCTTCTTCTATATGGAGAAGAGGCCAGCAGTAGGACGTTTGTAAGTCAGATTGACTTAAGGATTTAGGACTAGATTAAAACGTAATAAAAACATTTTTTTTTGCAAGGGATTCTCATTCTGCTTTTTATTTTAATTTAGTGGGACGTTACAGGCTGAATCACTTCAATTCAACTACCGGCTACAAACAAAACAACCATATAAGACTATTCTGTAATAAAATACAAAAAGAAAATACACGTCGATTTGAGACACGTCATTCCTTTTTTCGTCAGTTTAAATGTGGTCAAAACTCATCTCAAAAGTCATGAAATTCTTTTCTTATTACCCGACTGCGACAGGAGGGTTATGTTTTTCGAGTGTATGTATGTATGTAAGTATGTATGTATGTATGTATGTATGTATGTATGTATGTATGTATGTATGTATGTATGTATGTATGTATGTATGTATGTATGTATGTATGTCCATTTCTTTGGCACGCCCTACAGCCCAAACGGCTGGACGGTTTTTGACATATGAGGTGTCGTTGGATTTATCTAAATTGTAGTAGTGACATAGGCTATATAAATTTTCAAAATGGCGCCCGCAAATGGCGGAATGAGGGGGGGGAGTTGAAATTTTTTTCTTACTGTAGCAATATGGGTATCAAATGAAAGCTAGTAAATTGTTTTATTCTTTTTAGTTTATAATAAGAGTATTTTACGCAGTCGGGTTTTTTGATTTTTTTAATTAAGCATACTTGTAATTAAATTAAAAATGAGTCTTGGATTGAAAAAAAAAAAAGAAAACATTTAATTCTGATAGACTTTTTAATTCGGACCTTTGAAATTACTTTTAAAAGAAAAAATTGCATTTCAAACTAAATAAACAAATAAATATTTAAATTATTTTGAATGGTCTATTTGCTATATTCATTTTTCACTCATATATCGAAATAAGATCACTAAAACCGAACGATCCGATGTTATCTCAAAGCTCTTTTCCAGTTGCTTGTTTATTCAATGAGGCGTGTCATCTGAACGGGATTCAGAGGGCGTCTGCTTCGTTTACCGCGAGAAATCGTAAACTGGCGAAACAAAGATTTATGGTCGTTAATTCTGGTTATAACTATATATATCTGTGATTTATGTGTGGTGTAAACTATGAATAGGTGACTCTCAAGGCTTTATCGGTTTTGTGCTTTGATACCCACGGAATTTATTGACAGTTATTGATATTGTACTGCTACAATGAAACGTATGATATTTCACACGTTCCTCAATAAACTGCTTCGCTAACGTTAAATTATTTGTATTCAAATCGGACAGATGGTTTCCACAATTAAGCCTGGTTTCCACCGCGAGCGGAGCGGACCAATTAAGGACTCCATTTAACTTTCAAAAGTAAACTGCATGCTTGTATTTCCACCAACAAATAGTCGAGCGGAACTTACTGAACGAGTAAAAAGCGTTGGAATGAACTCGCTCAGTTCTAGGCAACGAAGCGGAGTCATTACGGATTCCGTTCAACTCGCTCTGCTCATTCCTCTTTCTCATTTTCTTTTTGCAGTGGAAATCAAAAGACAAAACTTTTTGATGGTGGAAATGTAAACCAATTTTATTTAAAAGGAATCCGTCCCGCCTAACCATTTCCCGATCATTACCCTTTCGCGGTGGAAACCCGGCTTCAGAGCATTCAAAAAAGTTTCTAGCTATGCTCCGTGTTTTCACTTTCTGTAGAAGTGTGTGGGTACAAAACATCGATATGATTTCACTTCTGGTTACAATTTTATTATATAAATATTATTGTCTATATATAAAGCGATATATTTATATCATAATTATCGGATTACAAACAAATATTATATGGATAATATGACTAATTAAGATTTTGTTTTTTATTTCATTTATGTAATTAAGTCTTTAATTTGGTTCTCTGTTTGATAAATCTCACTCATCTTAGGCTTAGAGTTGGCAGTCACAGTACAAGGAAGCAATTTTCTTTTATTATTATTTTATGTCATTATAAGCCTTTAATGTTATTACAGAAGTAATAATAGTAGATGAGATGCAGTAAAATAAGGATTTGCATGGCTTTTAGAATATTTAGTTACATTGAAATAGCTCTTGTGTATGTTATAACATCATCTCCCGATTTAGCTAAATATTCTTGCGCGTGTTATACGATGTCAAAAGTTATTTATATTTATTTATACTTTTTTGTAAACCACAAATATAAAAACAAGATAGATTGATAATTACAAAATGTGGCTAGTTAGGCATCCCGAGTTATAGTAAATCCTTGTAGAATATTTTTCATCTAGGTAGTGGTAATCTTTATTATCGGATTAATAACTTGAAGCTGAGTTTTTTTTTTGTGCTTTATGACTTATCACAGGTGTTGCCAATTCTAATTATAAAATTATTTTCGGTTTCGATGGTCTATTTTTTTTTGGAAAAGTTTTGAAACAACACGCCGTTATTCGCAAAACTGCAACAATACCAAAAATACACTACTGGAAAAAATTAAAGGATCAAAAAAAAATTCCAAATTTTTGTGCAATTTTCAACAGGCCGTAACTTCGAGAGAAATGGTCGTACCGGAAATTAAAAAAAAGGAAATTGTAGCGCAAAATGTCTAGTTTTTGGATTAGAACTTTAAAATTTTGTAACCTCCGCGGTTTTTGAGTAATCATAGAAAAGTCAGCAACAAAAAAATTTCAATTTTTTTTTTAGTTTTTTGGTTTGGTCTACGGGCGTGGAATTTTTTTTTTTAGCTTAACCACTATAAGGATCGGATGCTTTGTTTATGTAGCTTTAATTTGTTTTTTTATACACCTTGATACGTCCACTTCTCGCCGAGATATCGGTCTTCAAATGGAAAAGGATCCTTTTGTTTTTGAATATCGATATCTCAGCAACCAATGATCGCACAGAAAGTTAAAGGTAAGTTTCAAGAACTTGAATAAATTCTCCTTAACGACTAGTTACTGCTTTTTCGAAAAAAAATTTTTTTCTTTTTGTCACATGAATTTGAAAATGCAACAAAATAAGGGCTTTTGGAGGTTTTTTTGAAAATCAAGCGCTAGATCGGAATTATTGAGGAAACCACTAATGTTAAGTGTGCCTTTTACAGTTCAATATGTCAACAAAAACCCTACAAAAAACCAAATTAATCCATGTAGCCGTTTTTTTGTTTCACTCGATCGAATTTTTGAAAAAATTAAAGGATCACGTTTTTTGCTCTGACAAGCTCATAATTTTTAAAAATGTAAAAAAAAAATATTTTTCTGAGCTTTTTACACATTTTTGCTCCAGAAAGTGCTTAAATTTAAAACAATAAAAAAAATCAAAAAATTATTTTTTTTCGATTTTTTTCTCTTGAAAAGTTTAACAGAATAATTACCACCGGCATTAACGTTATCCAAAGCGTACCACGTGGAGGTTGCGCGGTCGGATTTACGCTTCTGTGTGTGTGTGTGTGTGTGTGTGTGTGTGTGTGTGTGTGTGTGTGTGTCTGTGTGTGTGTGTCTGTGTGTGTGTGTCTGTGTGTGTGTGTCTGTGTGTGTGTGTGTTGTGTATGGTCCTTCAGGAGAATTGAGACCCGGTGGCTCGTCAGTTTTACCGTATTTAATGACTCCAAACTCATTTTCTGAGGATTTTTGTTAATTTAATACCGGGTATTACCACCCCTGTTTTCAATAACGGCTCTCAATTTTTCAGCCATTTTCACACACAGATGCGTAAATCCGACTGTGCAACCTCCACGTGGTATGCTTTGGATAACGCTAATGCCGGCGGTAATTATTCTCTTAAACTTTTCAAGAGAAAAAAAAATATTTTTTGAATTTTTTTTTGTTTTAAATTTAAGCACTTTCTGGAGCAAAAATGTGTAAAAGGCTCATAAAAATATTTTTTTTTTTACATTTTTAAAAATTATAAGCTCGTCAGAGCGAAAAACGTGATCCTTTAATTTTTTCAAAAATTCGATCGAGTGAAACAAAAAAACGGCGGGCTGGATTAATTTGGTTTTTTGTAGGGTTTTTGTGGACATATTGAACTGTAAAAGGCACACTTAACATTAGTGGTTTCCTCAATAATTTCGATCTAGCGCTTGATTTTCTAAAAAACCACCAAAAGCCCTTTTTTTGTTGCATTTTCAAATTCATGTGACAAAAAGAAAAAAAAATTTTTTCGAAAAAGCAATAACTAGTCGTTAAGGAGAATTTATTCAAGTTCTTGAAACTTACCTTTAACTTTCTGTGCGATCATTGGTTGCTGAGATATCGATATTCAAAAACAAAAGGATCCTTTTCCATTTGAAGACCGATATCTCGGCGAGAAGTGGACGTATCAAGGTGTATAAAAAAACAAATTAAAGCTACATAAACAAAGTATCCGATCCTTATAGTGGTTAAGCTAAAAAAAAAAATTCCACGCCCGTAGACCAAAACAAAAAACTAAAAAAAAAATTGAAATTTTTTTGTTGCTGACTTTTCTATGATTACTCAAAAACAGTAGTGCTACTGGAAAAAATTAAAGGATCAAAAAAAAATTCCAAATTTTTGTGCAATTTTCAACAGGCCGTAACTTCGAGAGAAATGGTCGTACAGGAAATTTAAAAAAAGGAAACTGTAGCGCAAAATGTCTAGTTTTTGGATTAGAACTTTAAAATTTTGTAACCTCCGCGGTTTTTGAGTAATCATAGAAAAGTCAGCAACAAAAAAATTTCAATTTTTTTTTTAGTTTTTTGTTTTGGTCTACGGGCGTGGAATTTTTTTTTTTAGCTTAACCACTATAAGGATCGGATACTTTGTTTATGTAGCTTTAATTTGTTTTTTTATACACCTTGATACGTCCACTTCTCGCCGAGATATCGGTCTTCAAATGGAAAAGGATCCTTTTGTTTTTGAATATCGATATCTCAGCAACCAATGATCGCACAGAAAGTTAAAGGTAAGTTTCAAGAACTTGAATAAATTCTCCTTAACGACTAGTTATTGCTTTTTCGAAAAATTTTTTTTTTCTTTTTGTCACATGAATTTGAAAATGCAACAAAAAAAGGGCTTTTGGTGGTTTTTTAGAAAATCAAGCGCTAGATCGAAATTATTGAGGAAACCACTAATGTTAAGTGTGCCTTTTACAGTTCAATATGTCCACAAAAACCCTACAAAAAACCAAATTAATCCAGCCCGCCGTTTTTTTGTTTCACTCGATCGAATTTTTGAAAAAATTAAAGGATCACGTTTTTCGCTCTGACGAGCTTATAATTTTTAAAAATGTAAAAAAAAAAATATTTTTATGAGCCTTTTACACATTTTTGCTCCAGAAAGTGCTTAAATTTAAAACAAAAAAAAATTCAAAAAATATTTTTTTTTCTCTTGAAAAGTTTAAGAGAATAATTACCGCCGGCATTAGCGTTATCCAAAGCATACCACGTGGAGGTTGCACAGTCGGATTTACGCATCTGTGTGTGAAAATGGCTGAAAAATTGAGAGCCGTTATTGAAAACAGGGGTGGTAATACCCGGTATTAAATTAACAAAAATCCTCAGAAAATGAGTTTGGAGTCATTAAATACGGTAAAACTGACGAGCCACCGGGTCTCAATTCTCCTGAAGGACCATACACAACACACACACACACAGACACACACACACAGACACACACACACAGACACACACACACACACACACACACACACACACACACACACACACACACACACACACACAGAAGCGTAAATCCGACCGCGCAACCTCCACGTGGTACGCTTTGGATAACGTTAATGCCGGTGGTAATTATTCTGTTAAACTTTTCAAGAGAAAAAAATCGAAAAAAAATAATTTTTTGATTTTTTTTATTGTTTTAAATTTAAGCACTTTCTGGAGCAAAAATGTGTAAAAAGCTCAGAAAAATATTTTTTTTTTACATTTTTAAAAATTATGAGCTTGTCAGAGCAAAAAACGTGATCCTTTAATTTTTTCAAAAATTCGATCGAGTGAAACAAAAAAACGGCTACATGGATTAATTTGGTTTTTTGTAGGGTTTTTGTTGACATATTGAACTGTAAAAGGCACACTTAACATTAGTGGTTTCCTCAATAATTCCGATCTAGCGCTTGATTTTCAAAAAAACCTCCAAAAGCCCTTATTTTGTTGCATTTTCAAATTCATGTGACAAAAAGAAAAAAATTTTTTTTCGAAAAAGCAGTAACTAGTCGTTAAGGAGAATTTATTCAAGTTCTTGAAACTTACCTTTAACTTTCTGTGCGATCATTGGTTGCTGAGATATCGATATTCAAAAACAAAAGGATCCTTTTCCATTTGAAGACCGATATCTCGGCGAGAAGTGGACGTATCAAGGTGTATAAAAAAACAAATTAAAGCTACATAAACAAAGCATCCGATCCTTATAGTGGTTAAGCTAAAAAAAAAAATTCCACGCCCGTAGACCAAACCAAAAAACTAAAAAAAAAATTGAAATTTTTTTGTTGCTGACTTTTCTATGATTACTCAAAAACCGCGGAGGTTACAAAATTTTAAAGTTCTAATCCAAAAACTAGACATTTTGCGCTACAATTTCCTTTTTTTTAATTTCCGGTACGACCATTTCTCTCGAAGTTACGGCCTGTTGAAAATTGCACAAAAATTTGGAATTTTTTTTTGATCCTTTAATTTTTTCCAGTAGTGTATTTTTGGTATTGTTGCAGTTTTGCGAATAACGGCGTGTTGTTTCAAAACTTTTCCAAAAAAAAATAGACCATCGAAACCGAAAATAATTTTATAATTAGAATTGGCAACACCTGTGATAAGTCATAAAGCACAAAAAAAAAACTCAGCTTCAAGTTATTAATCCGATAATAAAGATTACCACTACCTAGATGAAAAATATTCTACAAGGATTTACTATAACTCGGGATGCCTAACTAGCCACATTTTGTAATTATCAATCTATCTTGTTTTTATATTTGTGGTTTACAAAAAAGTATAAATAAATATAAATAACTTTTGACATCGTATAACACGCGCAAGAATATTTAGCTAAATCGGGAGATGATGTTATAACATACACAAGAGCTATTTCAATGTAACTAAATATTCTAAAAGCCATGCAAATCCTTATTTTACTGCATCTCATCTACTATTATTACTTCTGTAATAACATTAAAGGCTTATAATGACATAAAATAATAATAAAAGAAAATTGCTTCCTTGTACTGTGACTGCCAACTCTAAGCCTAAGATGAGTGAGATTTATCAAACAGAGAACCAAATTAAAGACTTAATTACATAAATGAAATAAAAAACAAAATCTTAATTAGTCATATTATCCATATAATATTTGTTTGTAATCCGATAATTATGATATAAATATATCGCTTTATATATAGACAATAATATTTATATAATAAAATTGTAACCAGAAGTGAAATCATATCGATGTTTTGTACCCACACACTTCTACAGAAAGTGAAAACACGGAGCATAGCTAGAAACTTTTTTGAATGCTCTGAAGCCGGGTTTCCACCGCGAAAGGGTAATGATCGGGAAATGGTTAGGCGGGACGGATTCCTTTTAAATAAAATTGGTTTACATTTCCACCATCAAAAAGTTTTGTCTTTTGATTTCCACTGCAAAAAGAAAATGAGAAAGAGGAATGAGCAGAGCGAGTTGAACGGAATCCGTAATGACTCCGCTTCGTTGCCTAGAACTGAGCGAGTTCATTCCAACGCTTTTTACTCGTTCAGTAAGTTCCGCTCGACTATTTGTTGGTGGAAATACAAGCATGCAGTTTACTTTTGAAAGTTAAATGGAGTCCTTAATTGGTCCGCTCCGCTCGCGGTGGAAACCAGGCTTAATTGTGGAAACCATCTGTCCGATTTGAATACAAATAATTTAACGTTAGCGAAGCAGTTTATTGAGGAACGTGTGAAATATCATACGTTTCATTGTAGCAGTACAATATCAATAACTGTCAATAAATTCCGTGGGTATCAAAGCACAAAACCGATAAAGCCTTGAGAGTCACCTATTCATAGTTTACACCACACATAAATCACAGATATATATAGTTATAACCAGAATTAACGACCATAAATCTTTGTTTCGCCAGTTTACGATTTCTCGCGGTAAACGAAGCAGACGCCCTCTGAATCCCGTTCAGATGACACGCCTCATTGAATAAACAAGCAACTGGAAAAGAGCTTTGAGATAACATCGGATCGTTCGGTTTTAGTGATCTTATTTCGATATATGAGTGAAAAATGAATATAGCAAATAGACCATTCAAAATAATTTAAATATTTATTTGTTTATTTAGTTTGAAATGCAATTTTTTCTTTTAAAAGTAATTTCAAAGGTCCGAATTAAAAAGTCTATCAGAATTAAATGTTTTCTTTTTTTTTTTTCAATCCAAGACTCATTTTTAATTTAATTACAAGTATGCTTAATTAAAAAAATCAAAAAACCCGACTGCGTAAAATACTCTTATTATAAACTAAAAAGAATAAAACAATTTACTAGCTTTCATTTGATACCCATATTGCTACAGTAAGAAAAAAATTTCAACTCCCCCCCCTCATTCCGCCATTTGCGGGAGCCATTTTGAAAATTTATATAGCCTATGTCACTACTACAATTTAGATAAATCCAACGACACCTCATATGTCAAAAACCGTCCAGCCGTTTGGGCTGTAGGGCGTGCCAAAGAAATGGACATACATACATACATACATACATACATACATACATACATACATACATACATACATACATACATACATACATACATACATACATACATACTTACATACATACATACACTCGAAAAACATAACCCTCCTGTCGCAGTCGGGTAATAAGAAAAGAATTTCATGACTTTTGAGATGAGTTTTGACCACATTTAAACTGACGAAAAAAGGAATGACGTGTCTCAAATCGACGTGTATTTTCTTTTTGTATTTTATTACAGAATAGTCTTATATGGTTGTTTTGTTTGTAGCCGGTAGTTGAATTGAAGTGATTCAGCCTGTAACGTCCCACTAAATTAAAATAAAAAGCAGAATGAGAATCCCTTGCAAAAAAAAATGTTTTTATTACGTTTTAATCTAGTCCTAAATCCTTAAGTCAATCTGACTTACAAACGTCCTACTGCTGGCCTCTTCTCCATATAGAAGAAGAGTTGGAGCTAAATCTACTATGCTGCTCTATTGCGGGTTGGCGGATAATTTTCCTGACATGAGTATCGATCCCTATCAGGTGGCATACTAACCGACACCGACGGCTTTACGTGCTCTTGCTCGAGGCGCGGTGAGGAGACCCACACCCAGTCTAGAAACAAATATTTTGACAAATACAAACATCTATGCCGAGCGAGAATCGAATCCGCGACCGTCGGCGTTGAGACGACTCGCACTATTACACCAGTACGATTATCTGACTTACACTAGTCCTGATTTTTTTTCTCGTTTTTTTTTCGTAATCGACTTTAAGAGTTTTAATAAATGAAGTATTCTTTTAACATAGAATATTTTTTCTTCAAAATAACAGAAGCCAACGGTCTTACGGCCTCATGATGCTATGTAATCAACTCTGTCCTTCGACCTTGCCACAATTGCTTGAGGCACATTAAATTTTATGTCGAGTCTGCTTTCCTTCCTATTTACAACATTTACCATTACATCGACTTGGTACAGTAAATATAATACAGGAGAAATTTACAAAGGCCCTTGCCAGATAAGCCGGGAAAAAATGCCCCCAAAGCAATCGGGCAAATTTTTTTTTCTGAAATACCTTATACTGTGGACAACATCTCAGCCCAGTTTCAACTCTGAAATATCACGCGTTTTTGAGGTAAAAAAAAAAGGTTTTTTTTTTTTTAAATCCATTTTTCTCCGAATCTACTTGACAATATTTAAAAAAATGTTTATCGGTTTTAAGATATCACTAACTAGTATTCCTAGAAAAATTCGCTCGATAATCGGGTAAGTTGGTCATAGGTAAAAATGCAATTATATTTTTAAAAAAAATTTTTTAAGCCAAAAACGTATGGTACACCTTAGTTTTTTTTTTTCACGAATTACTCTAATATTGATCTACAACATATATTTTTTTAAGATTTTTAAAAATATTAGACGATAGTTAAAAAAAATTAAATATAAAAAAAAAATTTTGCCTTAAATTCCTTAAGTAGGTACAGTCATGTAATTTTTTTATACATTATCTCTTCGTCTCAGTTTACAAAATATATTTTTTTCATACTTTAAAAAAATATTAGATGATTGCAAGGATCATTAAACTTGTTTTTTAATCAATTTTTTCAACTTGTTTGTACTTAATTTTTTTCTTCTAGAGTCATTATTTATTGCTCTGCTCTTGAATAATTATTTTATACATATATTTAACAATATTAAATCTTTTAAACAACAATAATAAATAAACAATCAATTAATTATCATCATCACTATCTTCATGGATTACAAAAGTAATACTTTCTGTGTTGAATGAACGACTCAATTTTTATGCAGGTCTAGGAATTTTTGAAAGGTATCGGCCATATGATAAATGATAAATAATTGCTAAAATAATAAAAATAAAAATAATAATAATAATAAAGTTCGTAATTACAATATTATATAACAATTTGTGGATAGAGAAGTATTATTTTTGCCTAAACATTAAAAACAATTGCAGAGTGATTGACATAAATCATATTAGACGCCACTGAAAACTTTTGAAGACTTAACAAGCTGACAAACCTGAAGTAAGTAAATGATTCACAAAGTGAGCTGATGAGTTTGCCTGGCAGGTAGCATTGCAAGCAGAGACGGGAAAATTCAATCTGGCACAATTTTTCGAGTAACAAGAATTTTTGGAATTTCGTTGTTTGAAAGATTTAATATTGAAATGAAATGAAATGAAAATATTTATTTCGTCATAAGGTGATTTTACACACTTAACGAATGTAAAAAAAAAATCATTTAAAACAAATACTTCAAATTATTACAAGTTAATGTCTCGGTAGACATAACATTACTATTATATTATATTATAAATATATTGTTAAATAAAAGGTAAAAGACCCAGTTATTGATATTGGCCTAGTTATTGACACTTGCAATTTTATTTTAATTAAAAAAAAAATACATTAATAAATATATTTTTTGAATTATTTTTAAGATAATTGATTTTTTAAGAACATTTTATTTTTTTAATTAGAATAAAATTGCAAGTGTCAAACAACTAGGCCAGTTTCAATAACTGGGTCCTTTACCTTATGTATAAAATAATTATTCAAGAGCAGAGCAATAAATAATGACTCTAGAAAAAAAAAATTAATTATATTTATTATATATATTATAGATTGGACCAAGGAACTACCTTGTCCCATACAAACTTTGCCCTCCTTTTTTGCCCGATTAGGGGTAGAATTTCGTAAAATCCGTTCATAGCTTACCTCTCCTCGGAAAAAGGAATATTCATACCAAAATGTCAAGTCTCTAGATCTTATAGTTCCAGAGATATCGTGATGAGTGACCTTTCGCTTTTATATATTAAGATTAAGTATTCCTGTTTCGGAATGAGCAACAAATTCCTAATTAGAGCAACTAATTAGCACAGAAATAGCTCTAAATCCACACATACTTATCAGACGTTTTTACGGAAAAATATCATATGACAAGGCTAGCTTCCAAAAAAAGTTGGCCTTGTCAGCAATATTTCGGTCTCGGGATGAGCAACAAATTCCCGATTAGAGCAACTAATTAGCACATAAATAGCACTAAATCCACACATATGTTTTATTTTTTCAAAGTAAATTGAAATTAACAATAATTCTATAAGTTGAAATAGCTTGGCGGCGATCACACCATTCCCAATCTAAACATGCATCAATGTTGTTCACATTTCTGTTTTTTTTTTATTATTATTATTAATTGTGCTTACATGTTTAGGTTATTCCAAATTAGACGCGCATAAAATCCCAGGCAAAAGTAAGGTTCTTTTTTATTGGTATATTAAAAACTTTTCCAGTTTTTTTAAGCAGCTTTCATCAAAGTTCGGAAATTTCGTAAGCTTTGGCAAAATCTCCTCAAGTCGACGTTTTTGAAAGGTCGAATCCATTAGGGACACGAGACCCTTTAGTGCATGGTAATATGACGCTTTCTGAACAAAATGTTAGGATTTCCGTGGCAGTTTGCTGCCAACGTTTATTATTACGACGGTTGAAGAATGCGTGAAAATGTGAGCGAGTGTTAAAGCAAGATTCGCACAGAAAAACAATACCTTTTATACTACACTAAGTTATCATTTTTGAATTGTCTTTGTATACACGGGCAGAGTGACACATGTGGGCTCCTGGACTGGCGCTGTCATGTGTTATTTAACCGCACTTTTAATATTAATTTGCTTTGTAAAGGCTTGTATCTTAAGACCCTTTTAAATACTGATTAACATTTAATATTCGTTCAACGCAAGTTGTAACAACTAGGCCATTTCAACTCTTTTTAAAGTGTTTATTCATATGAAAACGCTAAATACTTTTGCGTTACGCTCTTTTTTTTCTTTATTTAAGGAGTTTTAGTCCATAAGGACTATGACACTCCATAGGAACATCACACATGCTACATACAATAAAATTATTGAAATCGTCGTCGCATACCAATGATTACAATTTTATACAATAATTTAGCAGGTTCTGAGAGAGGATAAGCCAAAATTGAAGTACAACCTCCAAGTTCTTTAAAATTTTGGGTTATTTGGAGCATGTCATTTCTGATATCTTCATTTCGGACACACTCCACCATAATGTGAACTGCATCTTCAATGATGCCACACTCGGTACACAATGGAGATGGTACCTTTTTATCATGTAAGCAAACTTATTAAGTGGAATGTGACCGGAACGCAGTCTAAATGCTGTGATTAACAAATTCCTACTCAGCTTACACTCATCAAACCATGGAATCTTCCACGGATCATTCTGCATTGTTCTGTACCATATGCCCTTCTCCACTGATCGTTCATCAAAATAAATTTTCCACATATCAAAACAGTGTATTCTAATTAAATGTAAACAGTCAGTGAAGAAAGGCAAATCGTTTACAATATCACCATCAGTACATGCTTGTTTTGCCAATATGTCTACTTCCTCATTTCCAGTCAAAACGTTACGCTCTTACTTATAGGAGCAGTAAATAAAAATGTGAAATCTGCCAAACCAGTATATGAAATGGATACGGGTAAAACCACGTAAAATGTATAGTTAGTTATAAAAGAATATAAAATATAAATTAATATTTTTCTTTACTTGCTGGTAAACGAAATATATTAATTTTTCATTTAAAAATGTTTGTTGATGGCACGTGAATTTTTACTACCACAGTATGCTTTTGTTCTTCAAACACAGACAAAAAATTCGGGTCTTTACATATTTGGAAGCAAACATTAATGAATGGTTCTATAGAAATGAATTTACAATTTTTGTTGTTATTTTTTTCATATGAATTTTTATTTTTATTACCGATATTTATTACGTCAGGTTCTCTTATTTTTCGCTATATTTTAGAATATTTAGATAACCTTTAGAATGTCTATCATGTTCAGGCGAAATATGAAATATGATTTCACACTTGAATCATGATGAACTTCATACTTAGCTTCATTCAATGTAATTCCAAATATTTAGTCTACAATGTACTTAACGTTTAGCAAAAAACTTTAAAAAAAATCAAGATCATTTGACTAATACCCATTTCGGGATTTTTTTCACTAATGTGTTGAATGCTAACCGAGATATTAAAAAACCAATCCTTAAAATTAAATTTTAAATTAAAATCGGTGTTTCAAAGAGTCTAACAATAATAACACATGTCTTTTGTTTTGTCGAATAACGTGATTTAATTTGTGTATAATTTTTTACTTCACCGTATTGCCATGTTACATTCTGTATATATGCATTACATATATTTAATTATCAATCTATATAATAAGAAACAATTAAAAAATTATATATTAAACGAGACCTCGACAATTTTGATAATATATAATGATGTATATAGTGATATATTACTTTATAGTGATTACGAATTTTATACAATGGCTAGATTACTATTTGTCTGTAGCAACTCTATATTAGGAATTATTTTAAAGACAATATAATTATTAGATACTAAACATATTCCCTTCTTCTATAAGGAGAAGAGGCCATTGCCCAGCAGTGGGTTGTTTACAGGCTGATTCAGTTCAAACATATTTTAAGATTTTACCTGCTTTAAATTTTATCAGATTAAATAACATTTATGATTTCTGATTCTCGTCGTATTGATTGATGATTTTACACCATAAAAACACATCTTCCGGACGCTTTATATTTTTACATAAATAAATGTTAACTCGTAACTAAATTCTTTAAATTGAAAAGTACCTGTTGCTGTAAGAGTATATTAGCTAGTAGATAGTCAAATAAGAACCAGCTTTAGTAACTAATAGAGATTAAAAACTTTCTTGGCATGTTAGATGTTGTACACAAGACATATAATTTATTCTCCATCTCTATTACAAAGTAGAATTTAGAGGGAGATAAATAATAAAAATAAATTGTTTTTGAGTGAATGTTGTTCTGTGGACTGAATACGATACCAGTCGCGGGTCAAAAAACGGGGTAATACTTAGGCTCCTCCTATTAGGCCCCTCCTAAAGGGATAGAGAAAGTTAGATCACCACACTGCTCCTTGCTTCTGGATTGAGAGACTTACAATCCTCAATATATATTATTCATTAATATTATCCTGTATTCTTGACCACGAGGTAATGTTTTAAATAAATTTACCAATTGAAAATTTAACTTAGCTAAATCAGATTTAAATAATTTTAATTAAGATTTACATTCCAATCCTTCTGATAAAAGAAGGAACAAATATAAGTTTTTACAACGCAGCAAGTACACCTCCAAAACATATATTGTAAATTCTTGAATTCTTATCTTCGCTAATTGGTACTTCTTTTTAAAACAATGTCGACGACCGTCCGCCACAAATTGAGACTTACACGTTCGTAACATCGATTTTATAACTGATTATCTACTACATTAAAGTATTAAAAGTTACATCTAAAAGACATGGCGACCAGGCTGAAGAAAACACAAGATATCTTTTATATAATATTTATTGAAATGTGTACAGGTTTTTTTTGTTTGTTCATTCTTTTAAATTAATAAATTAATTTTTCTGATGAAATAAAAAAAAAGAAATATTATTTTCTTTATACATAACACGATATAATAGTCGTAACAGGCAATCTTAAAGTATCAATATCTCCTATTTTGCACTACCATCTATAGGATCTCAAAGAAAATTAAGTTGAATCTCGAACACACAAAAAAAAATCGTATGTGCAGGTGGGTAATATATATAATTAAATAATTTTATCATAAATATTTGGACTGAGCTGGACTGGAAATAGAAGAGAGAATAATTATTATTACATTTTTTTAAATGTAATAATTTTTTTTTTTTTTTTTTTTTTTTTTATATGTTAGTTGAATAGGCAAACTGGCAGACGTTCCACCTGATGGTAAGTGGTCGACGTCGCCCATGAACATAAACTAGTTTACCTGGAATTAGCCCAGCCAACTCATTTATGTGTTGCCTATCCTGAGACATATGATGTTAAGTCTCGGTGCCAGTAATTACACTGCAATGATAATTATTTTCTTTTTCTTTTTTTATTTCTAGCATTTAATTTAACATTTAAGGCAAAGATACTCGTATAACATGAATTAAAGTTTAAATTATACACAATATGTCAAAAAAATTGAAATCAAATAAAAAATTATAACTGGGACATGTCCCCAATGAATAGAACAGATTGCTATCCTACCGTATTAAGAAAATTAATGCTACAGGAATCTTGTATTAAGGGCTTATTCTGAACCGTCTCGTTAGATCCAGACCAAGATATTTGACTTCTAAGAACGTCTAATCCTTATCGGATTTAAAATGTAATTTAAGGTTTCTTTTATTTTTTAGATATTTTTTTTGAATTGCAGTACGTCTGCTGCTCAAAATTAGCTGTGGATAAAAGTTTCAATTGCTATTATTAATACACAAAGATGCAGACATCTATACACACTATTAGTGTCATGCGCTGAAATAAGTTTAACTATCTATACACACAATACTTATATTTATTCATTTATTTATACTTTACTGTATACTTAATTCATATATTTCATAAAAGAAGAAAGATATAAATTATATTACATTAAATTAAAAATCAATTTCATTTTGAATTGATCAACAAAGTGTTTTTGTTTTTGTTGCTGTACATTGTTTTTGAAAATACATAAAATCCTTGAACTTTAAATTCCAATCGACAGTTTCACGTACATTAACTAATAATTTTTCAGATCAGTTTTCATCAAAAGTTACTATTGGACATATGACTAAATTTATAATGTACTAGCAAACCCGGTGAACTCCGTTTCGCCACCAGATTAAAAGAAGAAAAATTATATTTTTTGTTTTATATTTGAAAAGGAAACTTAAACTACTTAAAATGAAACGTACTTATTTTCGTGAGGGATACTCACACCACGTACTGGCGCCATCTGCTCCACCACCATGCAAAACCATATTGGTTTGTAGTACATGCTATGTATCAGAGATGGCGCTGTATGTGAAAAATTATTTTCCCTGTTTTCCTGCTTTTCTGTTGAAATTTTTCCTGAATTTTGCTATAAACCTTACGGAGCCCGAGACCTTTCCAACGAATGCAAAACCGTGGAAATCGGTTCGTGCGTTCTGGAATTATAGCGTCAGGAAGGAAAACCCGACTTATTTTTATATTATAGAAGATGAGTTATGTATTGACGGTTTTTTTTTAAAGAGTAACTGTTGAGTTTTTTGCCGATTTTTCTCAACAGGATCTACATTACGAATCTGTGGTAGCTTCACATGAACTATATTTAATTAATTTCAAATATTATATACTGTGTAAAATGACGATTCGAAAGTGCTTATGAAGCTTACTAAGAATATATATATATGTATATATATATGTATATATATATTCTTAGTAAGCTTCATAAGCACTTTCGAATCGTCATTTTACACAGTATATAATATTTGAAATTAATTAAATATAGTTCATGTGAAGCTACCACAGATTCGTAATGTAGATCCTGTTGAGAAAAATCGGCAAAAAACTCAACAGTTACTCTTTAAAAAAAAACCGTCAATACATAACTCATCTTCTATAATATAAAAATAAGTCGGGTTTTCCTTCCTGACGCTATAATTCCAGAACGCACGAACCGATTTCCACGGTTTTGCATTCGTTGGAAAGGTCTCGGGCTCCGTAAGGTTTATAGCAAAATTCAGGAAAAATTTCAACAGAAAAGCAGGAAAACAGGGAAAATAATTTTTCACATACAGCGCCATCTCTGATACATAGCATGTACTACAAACCAATATGGTTTTGCATGGTGGTGGAGCAGATGGCGCCAGTACGTGGTGTGAGTATCCCTCACGAAAATAAGTACGTTTCATTTTAAGTAGTTTAAGTTTCCTTTTCAAATATAAAACAAAAAATATAATTTTTCTTCTTTTAATCTGGTGGCGAAACGGAGTTCACCGGGTTTGCTAGTACATTATAAATTTAGTCATATGTCCAATAGTAACTTTTGATGAAAACTGATCTGAAAAATTATTAGTTAATGTACGTGAAACTGTCGATTGGAATTTAAAGTTCAAGGATTTTATGTATTTTCAAAAACAATGTACAGCAACAAAAACAAAAACACTTTGTTGATCAATTCAAAATGAAATTGATTTTTAATTTAATGTAATATAATTTATATCTTTCTTCTTTTATGAAATATATGAATTAAGTATACAGTAAAGTATAAATAAATGAATAAATATAAGTATTGTGTGTATAGATAGTTAAACTTATTTCAGCGCATGACACTAATAGTGTGTATAGATGTCTGCATCTTTGTGTATTAATAATAGCAATTGAAACTTTTATCCACAGCTAATTTTGAGCAGCAGACGTACTGCAATTCAAAAAAAATATCTAAAAAATAAAAGAAACCTTAAATTACATTTTAAATCCGATAAGGATTAGACGTTCTTAGAAGTCAAATATCTTGGTCTGGATCTAACGAGACGGTTCAGAATAAGCCCTTAATACAAGATTCCTGTAGCATTAATTTTCTTAATACGGTAGGATAGCAATCTGTTCTATTCATTGGGGACATGTCCCAGTTATAATTTTTTATTTGATTTCAATTTTTTTGACATATTGTGTATAATTTAAACTTTAATTCATGTTATACGAGTATCTTTGCCTTAAATGTTAAATTAAATGCTAGAAATAAAAAAAGAAAAAGAAAATAATTATCATTGCAGTGTAATTACTGGCACCGAGACTTAACATCATATGTCTCAGGATAGGCAACACATAAATGAGTTGGCTGGGCTAATTCCAGGTAAACTAGTTTATGTTCATGGGCGACGTCGACCACTTACCATCAGGTGGAACGTCTGCCAGTTTGCCTATTCAACTAACATATAAAAAAAAAAAAAAAAAAAAAAAAAATTATTACATTTAAAAAAATGTAATAATAATTATTCTCTCTTCTATTTCCAGTCCAGCTCAGTCCAAATATTTATGATAAAATTATTTAATTATATATATTACCCACCTGCACATACGATTTTTTTTTGTGTGTTCGAGATTCAACTTAATTTTCTTTGAGATCCTATAGATGGTAGTGCAAAATAGGAGATATTGATACTTTAAGATTGCCTGTTACGACTATTATATCGTGTTATGTATAAAGAAAATAATATTTCTTTTTTTTTATTTCATCAGAAAAATTAATTTATTAATTTAAAAGAATGAACAAACAAAAAAAACCTGTACACATTTCAATAAATATTATATAAAAGATATCTTGTGTTTTCTTCAGCCTGGTCGCCATGTCTTTTAGATGTAACTTTTAATACTTTAATGTAGTAGATAATCAGTTATAAAATCGATGTTACGAACGTGTAAGTCTCAATTTGTGGCGGACGGTCGTCGACATTGTTTTAAAAAGAAGTACCAATTAGCGAAGATAAGAATTCAAGAATTTACAATATATGTTTTGGAGGTGTACTTGCTGCGTTGTAAAAACTTATATTTGTTCCTTCTTTTATCAGAAGGATTGGAATGTAAATCTTAATTAAAATTATTTAAATCTGATTTAGCTAAGTTAAATTTTCAATTGGTAAATTTATTTAAAACATTACCTCGTGGTCAAGAATACAGGATAATATTAATGAATAATATATATTGAGGATTGTAAGTCTCTCAATCCAGAAGCAAGGAGCAGTGTGGTGATCTAACTTTCTCTATCCCTTTAGGAGGGGCCTAATAGGAGGAGCCTAAGTATTACCCCGTTTTTTGACCCGCGACTGGTATCGTATTCAGTCCACAGAACAACATTCACTCAAAAACAATTTATTTTTATTATTTATCTCCCTCTAAATTCTACTTTGTAATAGAGATGGAGAATAAATTATATGTCTTGTGTACAACATCTAACATGCCAAGAAAGTTTTTAATCTCTATTAGTTACTAAAGCTGGTTCTTATTTGACTATCTACTAGCTAATATACTCTTACAGCAACAGGTACTTTTCAATTTAAAGAATTTAGTTACGAGTTAACATTTATTTATGTAAAAATATAAAGCGTCCGGAAGATGTGTTTTTATGGTGTAAAATCATCAATCAATACGACGAGAATCAGAAATCATAAATGTTATTTAATCTGATAAAATTTAAAGCAGGTAAAATCTTAAAATATGTTTGAACTGAATCAGCCTGTAAACAACCCACTGCTGGGCAATGGCCTCTTCTCCTTATAGAAGAAGGGAATATGTTTAGTATCTAATAATTATATTGTCTTTAAAATAATTCCTAATATAGAGTTGCTACAGACAAATAGTAATCTAGCCATTGTATAAAATTCGTAATCACTATAAAGTAATATATCACTATATACATCATTATATATTATCAAAATTGTCGAGGTCTCGTTTAATATATAATTTTTTAATTGTTTCTTATTATATAGATTGATAATTAAATATATGTAATGCATATATACAGAATGTAACATGGCAATACGGTGAAGTAAAAAATTATACACAAATTAAATCACGTTATTCGACAAAACAAAAGACATGTGTTATTATTGTTAGACTCTTTGAAACACCGATTTTAATTTAAAATTTAATTTTAAGGATTGGTTTTTTAATATCTCGGTTAGCATTCAACACATTAGTGAAAAAAATCCCGAAATGGGTATTAGTCAAATGATCTTGATTTTTTTTAAAGTTTTTTGCTAAACGTTAAGTACATTGTAGACTAAATATTTGGAATTACATTGAATGAAGCTAAGTATGAAGTTCATCATGATTCAAGTGTGAAATCATATTTCATATTTCGCCTGAACATGATAGACATTCTAAAGGTTATCTAAATATTCTAAAATATAGCGAAAAATAAGAGAACCTGACGTAATAAATATCGGTAATAAAAATAAAAATTCATATGAAAAAAATAACAACAAAAATTGTAAATTCATTTCTATAGAACCATTCATTAATGTTTGCTTCCAAATATGTAAAGACCCGAATTTTTTGTCTGTGTTTGAAGAACAAAAGCATACTGTGGTAGTAAAAATTCACGTGCCATCAACAAACATTTTTAAATGAAAAATTAATATATTTCGTTTACCAGCAAGTAAAGAAAAATATTAATTTATATTTTATATTCTTTTATAACTAACTATACATTTTACGTGGTTTTACCCGTATCCATTTCATATACTGGTTTGGCAGATTTCACATTTTTATTTACTGCTCCTATAAGTAAGAGCGTAACGTTTTGACTGGAAATGAGGAAGTAGACATATTGGCAAAACAAGCATGTACTGATGGTGATATTGTAAACGATTTGCCTTTCTTCACTGACTGTTTACATTTAATTAGAATACACTGTTTTGATATGTGGAAAATTTATTTTGATGAACGATCAGTGGAGAAGGGCATATGGTACAGAACAATGCAGAATGATCCGTGGAAGATTCCATGGTTTGATGAGTGTAAGCTGAGTAGGAATTTGTTAATCACAGCATTTAGACTGCGTTCCGGTCACATTCCACTTAATAAGTTTGCTTACATGATAAAAAGGTACCATCTCCATTGTGTACCGAGTGTGGCATCATTGAAGATGCAGTTCACATTATGGTGGAGTGTGTCCGAAATGAAGATATCAGAAATGACATGCTCCAAATAACCCAAAATTTTAAAGAACTTGGAGGTTGTACTTCAATTTTGGCTTATCCTCTCTCAGAACCTGCTAAATTATTGTATAAAATTGTAATCATTGGTATGCGACGACGATTTCAATAATTTTATTGTATGTAGCATGTGTGATGTTCCTATGGAGTGTCATAGTCCTTATGGACTAAAACTCCTTAAATAAAGAAAAAAAAGAGCGTAACGCAAAAGTATTTAGCGTTTTCATATGAATAAACACTTTAAAAAGAGTTGAAATGGCCTAGTTGTTACAACTTGCGTTGAACGAATATTAAATGTTAATCAGTATTTAAAAGGGTCTTAAGATACAAGCCTTTACAAAGCAAATTAATATTAAAAGTGCGGTTAAATAACACATGACAGCGCCAGTCCAGGAGCCCACATGTGTCACTCTGCCCGTGTATACAAAGACAATTCAAAAATGATAACTTAGTGTAGTATAAAAGGTATTGTTTTTCTGTGCGAATCTTGCTTTAACACTCGCTCACATTTTCACGCATTCTTCAACCGTCGTAATAATAAACGTTGGCAGCAAACTGCCACGGAAATCCTAACATTTTGTTCAGAAAGCGTCATATTACCATGCACTAAAGGGTCTCGTGTCCCTAATGGATTCGACCTTTCAAAAACGTCGACTTGAGGAGATTTTGCCAAAGCTTACGAAATTTCCGAACTTTGATGAAAGCTGCTTAAAAAAACTGGAAAAGTTTTTAATATACAGTTTTTTGAGTCTCAATTCTCACGTTTAACATGGATGGAAGGGGTTTTCTTGCTACTTATTACTTATGAATTGTTTTTTGAATAAAGATTAAAAATGAAATTGCATTTGAAGTGTCAATTTAATTACGATAAAGATGTAAACAAAATATATATGGCACTATGTTTTTTCTTTTTTTCTACATCTTTATACTTCTAATTTTTGTTTTACTTCTATGCGGTAGAAGTAAAACAAAAATTTGTTAAACGATGAAAAAAAGGTACTTATTAAATTTTATTAAGTATTGAAGACATTTGAAGTTTTATTTTTGTTCAAATTTTCACGATTTTTATCAATCCAGTAAACCACAATACAATCATAGTTACAAATATAAATAACTCTCCAAACTATAGTAATTAAAATCTTTAAAAGTAGTTGTTTTGCTCTCGTCGAATATTATACATTCAAAACTAGATTAAAATTTATGAATAAGACTAGCAAACCCGGCGAACTCCTTTTCGCCACCAACTAATTTTCGTGAGGGATACTCACACCACGTACTGCCGCCATGCAAAACCATATTGGTTTGTAGTACATGCTATGTATCAGAGATGGCACTATATGTGAAAAATGATTTTCCCTGTTTTCCTGCTTTTCTGTTGAAAATTTTCCTGAATTTAGTTTGCTATAAAGCTCACGGAGCCCGAGACCTTACCAACGAATGCAAAACCGTGTTAATCGGTTCGTGCGTTCTGGAATTATAGCGTCAGGAAGGAAAACCCGACTTATTTTTATATTATAGATTAAATGGTCTCTTCTAAACAAATGCATCACTGAATTTTTTGTAATCATTGTTTGTAATGTATGGAAACATTAACTTTTTTTTTTTATTCGGAGCATCTATCTACGAAGTTCGAGATCAAAATTACTATTTTAGATTTATACTACGCGTCAGTAAAATATCAATTTAAACGCTTGTTTGAGTAGAAAAAAAACTGGCCATTCATCATTGTACATACTCGTAAATGGAAAGCAAAAAAGCAGATTAAAAGAAGTTTCTTACATATTTTCCCCTTTTCAATTTTTTGGGACGTGATAACGTCTTATAAATCGATGAACGCCGGCTGCACGCACGAAAAAGTATGACTCATTATCACGTTGCGCGAGCGAGAGCGCGGAACAAGCGATAGAGAGGCACGATCGACCTATGCGTTCGGCTTGTGATGCATCTATCTATCTCTTCGCCAGTAAATCGGCAGATGCGTCCGAGTACACAAGAAAAAATATTTAAATTAACCAGTGCAAATAAATGTTAATTTATCGAAAAAAATGTAATTTTCAATTAACTTCTGTGTATTATACAAAATAATGATAATTCAGCGATAATAATTCAATTTAATTTAAAAAAGTATGCATTTTTTCATCAATGTTTTCTTATGAGGTTATCACGTAAAATTATCGTCCATAAACCGACTTTATTTTTGTATATTTGTGTTTCATATTTACAAAAAGAAATCTACTCAACATATAACAATCCGAACTTTCTCTCAGGAATAACTTGTTATTGTAGAAGGCTGTACTCAAACCCATCTGAACGTTTGGGATACAACTATAGGGTACTGTGTCATACTCCAAGATTGAAATACTACAGACATTCTCTGAATCTCTATACTATATATAATCTCTATACTTACTGTATACTAAAAACTTTTCCAGATCATAACCAATGCTCTTTAGTTCGTACACCATGAATTACTACATTACAACCTTAGAATACCTACAGTTAAGCGTGTTAGTAGCGGCGGTATAGTAAAAGATAGATATCCCATTTTCTAGCTATCTAATACAAACACGTTACCTAAAAAAAAACAACCCTTTGGGAGAAGCAAGACCCGTCGACATATTCTAGGTATAGAAACCTAGAAAAGATATGCTTACATTTTTTATATTAAGAGATCAAATGTTTGATACTTTTTGTTATCGATACGCGGTATGATCTGGCACAGATGTGTTTTATTGAAATCGAATTGGTATTCAGATTTAGAATACTCAAGAAACATTTTCCACGTGTATAAATATAATATGCAACTTTGATTGATTTGTGACGCTTCATTTAAATAAATAATAATAATAATAAATAAATATGTTTAACATACACACACGGTCATCTGTTCCTAAGGTAGGCAACTTAATGCCTGTGTTTTAGGTAACAGTTGACTGACATACATTTTTTTTTAAATAAATATACATATAAATAATACATATATAGATAAATACATATTACACCCAGACTCGGGGCGGGAATCGAACCCACAACCCTGGAGCAGAAAACAGGGCCACTGCCAACTGCGCCACGGGCCAGTCAAATTCATTTGTCGTACGAGGTTGCTTATCCTGTTATTATCCTTATCTTATCCTATTTTTTTTTGTAAGTTTAAACTTGAAATTTCGTCGCAGAATACTTTATTATATACTTGAATGTTTCTCCGCTGAGGTCTACGTTTAGTAGTGGACATCCAAACGTGTAGCTACAGTAGCGGTACCTGTTGTCACAGATACCGCTACTGTAGCTACACAAGCTTTATGCACACATAATGTCACGCGCCTGAGCCTTTTTTTGTGTCGCAGAGGAATCCATTTACGAACGATATCCAGGACGCCCGGGTTGGCCTAGACCTATGTCTGACTCGGCACTTTGGGAGTGCAATACCGTACTAAACCCCTGCCGGAGCCTTCAGCCGCTTTAATTGGAGGATCCCGGATCTGCAGGCAACAGAATCCCTCCAGCGACCTGACTGACGCACCTGAGCCTGATTTGAACGTCTGTAATTCACTATTGTATTTGATTAGTTAGACTTTTATTTATATTTATTTTCAAATAATTTTTAAGTAATACTAGCAAACTCGGCGAACTCCGTTTCGCCACCAGATGGCTTCGTTTTTTGTAGCATTTCGTTTGATATATATTGGTTTGTAGTACATGCTATGTATCAGAGATGGCGCTGTATGTGTAAAATGATTTTCCCTGTTTTCCTGCTTTTCTGTTGAAATTTTTCCTGAATTTTGTTGAACTTCACGGAGCCCGAGACCTTTCCAACGAATGCAAAACCGTGGAAATCGGTTCGTGCGTTCTGGAATTATAGCGCCAGGAAGGAAAACCCGACTTATTTTTATATTATAGATTATCAACAACGACGTGCTTCAATATTTTGGTATCCTACTAGTAATATCATAAAAACTATTTAAAAACTACTTTTTTAAATAATTTTATTACATGTATATTCTTCGACAGACGACCCTTCTGGTGTAGTGGTGCGAATAATCGCCTCAACACCATCAGTCGCGGTTTCGATTCCCGCTCGGAGCATATATTTGTATAAATATTTGTTTCCGGTTTGGGTGTATATCCTTGTGGGTCTCCCCACCGTGCCTCGGAGAGCACATAAAGCCGGCAGTCACGGTTGTTATCATAGACATCTGATAACGATTGTTACTCATGGTAGGGAAACTAATCCGCAGTGGAGCAGCGTGGTGGATTAAGCTCCAACCTTTCTCAGATACAGAGTAGAGGCCTTTGCCCAGCAGTGGGTCGTTTACAGGTTGTTTCAGTTCAGTTCCGTATATTCTTAAATTAGAATATGTTTATGTATTACATGTTTATTTATTGCATATTTATGTAAACCAGAATGTGTGTATATATTATTTTATAACTGTACATATAAATAAATTTATACCCGCACATATGTATAAACAAGAGTAAAATACGCAATTTATTGTTAAAATTATAGAGAATGGAACTATACAAGCTAATATGACTGCAGGTTTATTAACAAAATGGTCTTAAGTTTGAGCTGACGTCTGCGGACTATTATAGAAGCCTTGTTGATATTACTACACACTGCTATAACTATTAAAGAACTAGCCACGATTTACGAAATAATTTTTATCCAGTAAAACTAATTTTTTAGCGTTAAGCATTTTATCATTGCCTTTTCTTAATAAAGTTAAATTATCCGAAATGTAAACACGTTTTCCAAGCCACATTCCCAACGAGTCAAGGTGACTTAGTGTCACTAAGTTAGTGGTTAGATTTTGTTTGTGGATCTTAAATGATACGTCGAAGGTGGCTTGTTAATAACAAACTCTTTTCGGTAATTTATTTATTTATTTCAATAGTAACACCATCAACTTATCTTTAAACATGAACAAAAAATTAAACTAACACAAGTATTACTCGAAGAGTCTTTAAAGGTGTAAACAACATTGACTGACTTGATATGTAAGGGAAACTAACCTCATAGATATTATAAAATAAAATATTGCCTATTCTATCCAATATTATAATATATATAGGTTTTCTTATTATATCTCGTATTTACTCCTTAAGCTTTGTCCAACACTTAATTTTTTTTGTATAGTACATTACAAAAAAAAAAAAAAAAAAATAAAATGAGAATTTTACCCTATAAAATTTTATAAATTTACCCTTAAAAAAATAAAATGAAAATCGTAATAAATATCGAATTTAAATAATGACTATTTACAGACCAATATATTTTTATACTTTGTGTAGACGTATTATACAAAATAATGCTTGTAATTTTTCTAAGCAGTGTTTCCATCTGTTTGTCACTAGAGCGGTCAGGGAACGCGACACAAGCACTCTCCAATGCAAACAAAGAGCCTCAAGGCTTTGAGGCTTCGTTTTAGGCTAACATTTTGTACATTGTATTACCTAGGAACATGTTTTTGTTGTTGTGTGTATTTTGACGTACATCAAAGCAATATTTGTTCACTTTCCTGGTTTTTTTTTTGTTGTAAATATTGTAGTTTTATAAAAGAAATCTATACTGTTATTATTTCTTTACTATTAATATTTATTGTTTTAGTAAAATTAAACAATAATATTTAAAATAAGCACATTTTGTTAGATAATTATTATTTCTGTACGCTTACCATTCTTACTTCTACATACGCCTTTTATCCATTACAGAGATTCAAAGCATTTAAAAAATTATTTATTAATTATATTATATAATAATATAAAATACAAGCCATTGGTTTTTATTTGTTTTTATTTTTTATTTTTTCTTAAGATCTTCTGCTCTGTTTGTAAAAAATGTGTAAGAAAGCTTGTTTACTGTGAAAGGTTTTAGGCTATAATCCATCACGTTATGACTCAAATATGAGGTGAAGTAGTTATAAATATCAACTCGGGTGGTACCGCGTGGGTCGTCTAGTGAACACCAAATGAAACACTATCACGCGAACAATATAGCTATACCTTTATAAAACCGCGTTTCATTTTCTCTCTTAAATTACTCCTTACAAAGACCTTCTATCTTTGCTTATAGAATATTAATAAACATATATAAAGAAACAAGTAGACGTTTTTCAGGCTTTGATGACATGATGACATGGACTTAGGTCTTTGTCCGTACATGAATAGCCTCTTTTTCAAACGGTGTCGTCAAATACTTGTGTCGACTGCCCAAAAGCAGTAGAGCGTATGAGATGCTCCAAACAAAATATGATAAAAGTCAGTAGGCTGTTTTCAACAAGCCTTATCTTTGTCACTGAAAGAGTAAGGAGAGACATTTAGGTTCTCTAAGATAATTTCAGGAAAATTTCAACACAATATATTTTGTACATATATTTTATGTTAAGCTTCTTTTAATATAAATTATGTTTCAGATTGTAAATAATATTTTAAAGACTTAGTCAACTAATATGATTATTATATAATATTCTTTATTGCATACTAAAATAATTTAATGAGATAAAAAAAATTCCTATGAACAAACAGTTATGAAATTCACTCATTATATTGATGTATCGCGTCAAATAAAAATGTTAAGTATAGTTTACACTAATAACTATTTAAATACTAATTATTCACGATTCAAATATTTCAAGGTTTTTGGAGTTTACTCCTTAAGAATCGATTTTCATATATAAGGCGCCCGGTATGAGAAAAATATGAGAGGTAAAATCTACTATTGAATGACCTCGTTACTTTTTCGGTGCGCGCGCACCTACGGTGCGGTGCGAAGGTAATGTTGCTCTAATTAATATTGAAAAATAATATTTAAAAAATAAATGATAATTGTCAGATAATAATAATTACATAATTTATCAACATTCCTAATGAAATAATTGTGCACATCTGAAATTGACTATTGTGAAAAGTTTAATGTAAAATATTTCTCCTATTAGTTATAATAAATGTATATAAAATGAATAAATATATATTTATATATGTATATTATTTTCATTAATTTGTTAATTTACCCTTTCATATGGTATTAATCTTATTTTCAGTTGGATAAACTCTTTTTGCGTATGTTTAGACAATCGTACTTAAGGAGTAAACTCCAGTCGTGCGTCGGAGCTGACACACACAATTTTTTTTTTCCAAATTGAGGAAGGAGCTTTAATTATTAACCCATACAGTAACTACCTAATTTTAAGGGACTTTTACCCTTTGGGTATAGAGTGTAATTAGACTAAGGGGAGAGAGAGCGACTTAAGAATAACAGCTTCGGGCAATCGAATCGTGCGATCTGCCGAATTGTTTTTGTCTTTTTGTGTCGGGTGTAAGAATAACTCCTATAATTAATAGGTAATGTACCTTTAATTATTAAGTTCATACTGAACTTTTACACAATAATGTAATAATTAATCTAATCTATGTCTTTTAAGTGTTATAACCCTAAAAGTACAATTGTGTATTGGTTATGTTTATTAGCTATCTTTAGAATTTCTAGCGGAAACAGTTGCGGCTGATTTTTATTTATTGTAACATATGTTTTGACGTGATAACGTCTTGTAAATTGATGAATACCGGCTGCACGTACGAAGAAGTGTCACGTGTCGCAAGTGAGAGCACGGAACAAGCGATAGAGAGGCACGATCGGCCTAAGCGATATTTGAATTAACGAATGCAAATAAATGTTAATTTATCAAAAAAAAATTTATTGAATTAACTCATTCTTTGTATTATACAAAGAAAAAAAAGATAATTCAGTGATAATAATTCAATTCAATTCATAAAAGTATGCAATTTTTTTTCCAATCTTTTCTTATGACGTTATCACGTAAAATTATCGTCCATAAGCCGATTTTATAGACAACCATTTTTTTTAATGTTATCCAAATGATTTAATAACTATTAATTTATTTTTACTGACTCCTTAATTTTGATATTAATTTTATTTTAATTAGACATTTTAAAAATACTATTACTTACCCAAATTCCTTTAGTGACATTCAGTGACTGGCCCGTGGCGCAGTTGGCAGTGGCCCTGTTTTCTGCTCCAGGGTATGGGTTCGATTCCCGCCCCGAGTTTGGGTGTATTACGTATTTATTTATAAATGTATTATTAACATGTATATTTATTTAAAAAAAAATGTATATCAGTCAACTGTTACCTAAAACACAGGCATTAAGTTGCCTACCTTAGGAACCATATCATGTGTGTATGTTAAAAAAAAAATCGTGCTTATACTTATACTTATGTAAGTAGTAAAGCACTATTGGCACAGAAGTGAATTTAACGTTGTAATACTATGATATTGTTGACCTTTATTTATGTCAATATATTATTGTATTTTTTATATATTCCTAAATTATTAAGTAGTAAATACTGGATTTTCTTTATTATACAGTTGCCACTAGGCAGTTTATAATTAAAGTAATTAAAATGGCAGATTTTTGGATATAATTTGTGACGTTCAAATATTTATTTTTCCTTGTAAGAATCCTTGTAGGACGTAGCCCATTGGAATTATATCTTAAAAATAATTATATACTGAAAAAAATATATAATTATTTATATTAGTGATAAATAAATTTGAACTAAAATTGTCGACTAAGAAGGTGACTTTTCAATCAAACTCTAATGAACGAGATCTAATAATAATAAAAAAAAGAAAATATTGACTTGGAAAAAAGAACTAAAGCTAAAATAGTTTTAAAAACAAAAAATCGAATGAGCTTACGAGAAAAAAAATATGTTCCTTTTTCATTTATTTTCAGTAAAGTATTTTGCTAATACGTACATAGATTTTTTTTAACAAAACATGATTAACTAAATTATAACTAAGTATGGTCTGAGATAATGACAATAATCCTACTTTAGACGGCTGGTCCAACACTGTAACCATATCTCACAGAAACATAGCATGAAGTAGCTACTATAGGACGCAAGGTGAGTGAGCCGGGAGTCAATATCATTGTCAATCTTTAGCTCCCTTCCTCTTTTTTATTCCTATAATCAGCAACGCATTTTGACTCCTCTAGTGGAAGTGTTTACGGATTGCGTTTGTTATTTAATATCAGGTAAATTATCTATATCTTTTGTAGCTTTATCCATAAAAACATAATAATGGGTATTTTACACAAACTTAAAAGTGAAAAATCTTAACCGAAAAAACTACTAACATAATTATAATAATAGTCAAATATAACAATTTTATTTGGTGAATAATACTTTTAGTTACGTTAAAAAAAATCTTTTAAAAATGTTTATTTACAATGTCGTTAATAAAACAATGCTCTGAACGAGCAGAACCTTCTTTTACAGGTATTTTATACTTAAAAAAAAGTTACAATAACTTAATATTGGAATAACCTATGCGCCTATTTACTGTGAAACAAATTCCCAGAAAGCGTCCAAAAAAGTCCTTCCCTTATTTCCTTGAAACGTAAATGACTATGAGCACTAGTGAATATGTAAGTATATAATTACTTATAATATTATTTTATGTATTTGTATGTGTATATGTACGTATGTATATGTGTCTATGTAAGTGCATGTATTTTGTAAGTATGTAATACATTACAGTTATTAAGGTATTCTCTTCACGCTCTTTTTTTCTTGCATTTTTTTTCTTATTTTTGTGTTCTGCTACATAAAACTTTCTCTCATGACCATTGGTTGACTGCAAGAGATCTCTTCTAGGGATAAATTTACCTTTGCCATCAACTATACTTTTAATTTTCTGTATATTCTTTTTTTAGTGCAATAAAGTATATATAATAATATATAAAACTTTTTGGTAAAGAACTTTTTTGATTCTGAAAGGCTATGTTAATCGAGTTCCGATTGAAACTATTTAGTAAAGTCAATAGTTGGAACAGAACTGAGGAGTTCCGCTGAGGAACGGACGATAGGAAATCACTTGAGACTAATGGACTCACAGTAAAGATCACTTTTCGACAGAGATTAAAAACTATATTAGTAGTAAGTTCTTTTATCCTTATTTTGGATATTTTTCAAGCCTTTGTTTAACTTGATCTGTTAATATTTAATCGAATATTGAAACCAGAATGAAGACCAGTATCCTTAACCGCTTTTGAAATGTTTGAACATAATTTCCAATAAAAATCTAGTCCTTAAAGAGTAATTGTGTATCATCTCAGTTTCGCCATGTCCATTTGTTTGTCGGTCTATTTGCTATTTTATTTTCAAATGATAATTTGATCCACTTATTCGTTCACCAAACATTAAATATTAATTTTTATTTACTTTCCTATTAAATATAGGTAAGAGATCGCTATAAGCTATAAGATCAGCTTTGAATACCTATATATACTTGTAATTGTTCTAAATTGTATATTTTTATGAGTGCAACACAGATTTGATAAATAATAAATAAAATAAATAAATATAGTTATTTTATAAAATGTGTGTGTATTATTTTTAAATTTCAAGTCTTTATGTCCGATATTATTACGAACGTAAATAGCAATTCATTTTAAAAAATCTTTTTATAAAATGATTTGCGAAAGTACGAATTTAAAATGGAAATGAAAACAGGAATATAATTAAATTTCGCATCGCATTTAAGTAAAGTGTACAAGAAATGTATGTTATGTGATAACCTAATTGAAAGAAATTTCATATGCGCACTCGCGAAATTGAAACCGCGAATATTCTATGCAAAGTTTTTTATTTTGTATTAAGGATTTTTTTAATGGAATTTAAAAATAAAACATTTTTTTTTGTTTATTTTACCAGTTAAAGTTCAATTTATTTAACTTTAACTTACGTATAATTTTGATTCAATTTGTACGACGTCGTAACTTCAGAGATAGGTACATTTTTGAAACCGGCAGATAGAGGTTAAATGTTGTTAAAAATAAATTTTTGTTGCCCTAATACAACTTAACACTAACCTTAAACGACATATTTTAGGCATCAAAATCCAATATTTTTATACCTTTTATACGTAACTTATGTAAGATCCTCCTGTGAACGTTTTATTTATTATCGTTTCATTTTTCCTTTATCAAGGCACCAAACGATTGATACTGTTTTAATTCACAGAAGACCAGCCGACTCGTGCGGTTTTACTTTCACTGACGTTAATGATTACTTCACTTATATCAGTCGTAGACCGATGCTTTACAGCCTCAGTTACGACAAGATATGTAAGCTATAATCATCCTGAATTTTATCAAAATTGGTTAAACACTTTTGGAGCCGTCCGCGTTGATGTAGACAAATTAATAAACAAACAATCAAACAGCTCATTCTGCATGAATAGGAACGGTTAATAGTAATTTAAAATTGTATAAAAAGCTGGGTATGTAACAATTAATTCATTATTCGGACACCCACCACCTCAGTCCCCCGAGATCATGGACGCTGTAAAGGGTCCGAAACGGCGGGAAATAATTTAAAATATTGTTAAACTGTAAAGTTTTAAATAAACGCGATAAAATCCGATATAGACTTTTAATTAAACAGTCAAACAGATTAAAGTATTCAAAATGATTGTTTAAGCCACAGCAGCACTCATTTGTACTAAACATCACGTAATAGTTATTGTTTTGAAAAAGTATTCAATGTACAAAGTTACATCATTGAAATTTTATTCCAATTATGTATAAATGTTCTTTGTTTCGTTCGTTAAAATGTTACTTGTCACAATTTTAGGTCGACGTTATAAAACATCTTCAACTGTGCGACGAAATATAAACGCATTAATGTACAATCCAAGCGAATTTACATCTTGTGTTCCTGTAATAGGGATTAAAATTAAGCCTTAAAATTTGGTTTTGTTCTTTAATATATTTTACGTATCCTTTATTCCGCTTATTGCTCATTTTTATTGCATTTCTGCTTTTAAGTTGAAAGTCGTATTTTATTGTTGTCACGATATTACCCTCTTCATAACCAAGTCGTTTATATTTTAGTATATTTTTATGGAGATTCTTTTTTGTTGACAAATACATTAAAAATGCATTAATCTAAGACTATTTATAAACTTACTTTGTATACAAATTGTGTTATGACCGTATGATTATAAAATATGCATTAATTATTTCTCGACTACATAATTATTTAGAGCTTTGTAATTTTTAACTTATGTAGCATTCGTAGCGTCGCGTAGCAGATGCGTAGCATTTACATTGATTAATTCTTTTTTTCAATTGACTTGACAATTCATACTCGAATTCAGTTTCAACTAGTTTGACCGAGATCAAGCCTGTTAACTTACACGTGTCAGCCTAGACAAGTCTAAACAAGGGCAATCAAGTTTGGCCTTTTTTAGTAAAACCTGTTAAATGTATAATATATTTCTGTATATTTTTTTTTGTAAATATTTCGTTATCATCATCGTCATATCATCCATCAAATGTCCACTGCTGAAGGTAGGCCTCCCAATCGACTTCTAGAGCAACCGGTTTTAAGTAACCTCCATCCAACGGCTTCCGGCGGCTCTCTCAAGTCGTCTGTACATCTCGAGGACGGCCGTCCGTCGCTGCGCTTGCCGGTATGCCTCTGCACTCGAGAATCTTTCTACTCCCTTAGCCGTCAGTTCTTCGAACTATGTGCCATCCCCACTGCCACTTCAACTTGCAAATTCGTTAGGCTATGTCGACAACCTTCGTTCGTCCGCGGATCTCATCATTTCTGATTCGATTTTGCAGAGAAATACCAAGCTAAACAACATAACACAAACTAAAAGGCATATGTCCATAGTCAGAGACCACTTCTATTATACAAACAGTGCAACACTTCGATGTACCGGTAGTCAATATGGCACCGCTGGAAAGACTGCAGCACCGCCTAAGTTTCGATCGAATTGAAGGCTTGCTCATACTTTACAAACGTCAAGTACAATGGATTATACTCCCCTGTATTTTGTATAATCTGCTGCAGCGTATGAATATGGTCTATGCTACTACAGCCTTTTCAGAAACCGGCTTGTTCGGGAGGTTATTTAATACTAGCGGCCCGCCCCGGCTGCGCCCGGTGTATGTATATGTACCTAAACCTTCCTCATGAATACCATGAACCGCATAAAAATCTGTGCAGTACTTTTTCAGTTTATCGTGAACAGACAGAGAGACAGACAGACAGACAGACGAGGCGGAGGACTTTGTTTTATAATATGTAGTGATAGTGATAGTGATGATAATGATAATGGTCCAGACCACGTGTTTTACTTACACTCCTGTGACGATAACAATATTTTACAAGTTTTGATTTGAAGATTTTTACAAGTTTTGCCTGATTTCACTGTTGGCGCTTTTTTTTTTTTAATGAACGATGAAATTTCAAAAAGTACTGAACTGGTTTTTATGTCTGTACTATATCTTGTAAACATTTAATTGAACCGAGATATTTTCTCCTAAAAAGAAGCGTTAGAGCTTAATTAATCACAATTCTCGACAGCAGGATAGCAAAATTCTCAGCAGTTCTTCTATTTTCCTTCAACGCTAAGCACGCGATGAATTTTAAAAATAAATAAAGCAAACGAAATCTTAGCGGTGACAGCCCATATTTGAGATCCTATGATCGTCTGGCATCACGGGGCATGGGGTCACGTGTTTTCATTTTTCTTATATTGTACTCGAAAAAAACGTACACGGATCCGTTACTATGCAAAATACTAAGCAAAATAAACTCCTAAGTCCAAATCCTAAAAGATCATATTTTTCGGATTTTTATTAGTTTTGTGTGATTTGAAATGAAAATGACATGGCTTATAGACTATAGGTATATATTTAACGTGAATGAAGTGAGTTCAAGAAGAGAGTGAAACCAGATTCAATGTACAGGATAGAGAACCGCTCTATCGTCGAGTGTAGAGATGTTATGAACTATCCGAGTCTATAGTAAACAGGCACAAAACGACCCCGCCTTTGACATGTTACTGCTTTAATAGGAACTTGGATGTAACGCATTGAATTAATAGGTTAGAATGTAAATAATATAAGAAATGTATATATTTATTATAAGTATATTATAATTTGACTTTATTTCCAAGCCAAGTAAGGTATATAAATTCGCCTTATTGTATATCTTTTCTTAAATGTCTTTTCCAACTAATTATGTTTTGTAAATAATTTTTTTGGTATGCAAGAAATTATATATTAAAATAATTTATGTATTTAGTTTATTTTTTATTTTTAATGCAAAGGTATTTCACGTATATAAATAATTTTATATTGAAAAATATGTCTAGTAGGTATATACTACATATTTTAATCTTAATAAAAGTAATTGCGTAGGAGGTAGTACAAATTTATTGCACGTAAGGTAAGATTACAATAATTCAGCAAGCTACTTCATACTCTTGGGGCAATAAATCTTTGATAGAATGTTCTGAACACAAACCCTTAGAACACAGAATTGAATAGAAATAATTCTCAAATTACACTACGAAATTTATACATACTGAAAATGTTTTTTCTTTATTTTGAATACTTCTATTATTTCAAAGTAAGCATATTTTTATTTTTTTGTTGCGTGTTAAATATAATAATAAAAAACACATATAATAATAAAAATCACTAATAAATATCCTCTTTTAGGATACGTTATAAGATATTTAAAAGACATTTGATTATAGTCTCACTCCTGCGAATCAAATCGTGACGCATTTACAGCATAAAGTCAATAAATTGGCTTTCTTATAAGCAAGCCAGTAAACAAGCAGACTCTTCAACTTTGCAATATTTTAATAGATATATTACATTAGTAAAAATATGGTCACATTTCTCTTTCCAACTTTAAGATCAGATTTTCACGGACGCATAAATTTTACCGCTACAAATGCCTTCCATTTTTAATGGTAGTAAAAAGGAATCACAATGGAGATGTTGAGAAGAAATTGCTTCAGTAAATTTTGATTTTTATCCAACAGCAGGTAACTGACTTAGGGAATTTAATTTTAACTTTTGATTTATTGAATATCCCTTTTAGACTTTTTTAAAGAGATATTTAAGAAGAAACGTTCTAATAAATTGAAATTTGTTTCTTAATCACGAATAGCCAAGACTGTTGAACGAATGGTTTCAAATTAAATGTATTGTTAAAAGTTATTCTTAATCAGAAATCGTTTTGGTGCAGCTTAATAACTAGTTGTCGCGCTAGTGGTTGCGGGTTCGATATCCATTATATATATGTAATATATATTATATATGTACATACATTACCATACAGGCGTTGTCGTGGTTTAGACGTTTTCATTTATGTTATGATTATGTAACGTTTCATAAAATTTATGTTTCTAGTATACATTATATCAGCATTTTTAAATTATTTAACAATCTTCATAATTAGAAGAATCTTTTTTTTTAAGATGAAAAGAACGAAGAAAGTAAGAGTTTTATTGAATACGTTTTGCTATTGCGCGTGACATTCATACATTTTGAATAAAGTTTGGCTCTTGAAAACTAAGAGGTTTTCGAATCTAAACAAGCAAATCTACTATGTTTATATAGGTAAATTGGCTAATTGTAGCAGGCCTGCGTGACGAATTACGCTACAACACATCTCCGTATTTGCTTTTGCTCAATAGTAGAACATTTACATCCTACGTTGTTAATTATAGTTTTAATAACAACGAAATAAAAATCGATTTTAGAAAATTCGTACTGTGTTAACGCGTACTACTTTATTTATTGTTTGAACTCGTATTATAAAGATCCATAGATATGTTCGTAGTGGCTTAAGCGTTTGTTTGTAGTCTAGTTTCCAGACCCCTGACATAGGATTCTCATCCCACTGGAAGTCGTTAAATTTGAGGCGTTTTTTATCCACATAACTTTAGAAGTTGAAAGAAAGGTGAAATAGTATAATTATTACAGTTTTCTAGCTCGACCGTTTACCTTGATGTTAGCAATTCGATACCTTGTGTTACCTTAGGTAAACGTCCTTTCTAGGATAGGGCTGTCGGTATATATTTTTTTCCAAGGCAACTGTTTCACTTTTTTAAAGGTTTAAATAAATTTATATTTCATTCCCATTTTCAGTGTTTGTTTTAAAAAAATACATACAATGCTTGATTAAATTACACCAACGGGGCAATCATAATAAATGACTGTTGGTGGTATATACATATATAACTCTCTCATAAAAAATCCTTCTATATAAAACGGTTCTCAGAATGTAATATTTTATCGATAGTCTTCATAAAAAGCCTTTTCAAATTATGAAGGTAGCTTGGTACTTCACAATTCATCCCCGCTAAAGACGCATTTTTACATAGATCATATGGGTGTTCGTTGTAGCCTTGATAATTGAGTTTCCATATTTCCGACAAACTACATAATACACCCTAGTAAAAAAAAGCATCTTTTTCTATAGCTCCATAATGTTTTATTATTACCATCCTAGTAAACCAATGCTAAACTACTACTATACTCAAAAGAATTAAACGTATTTACCATACACACACGCTTGATGTTCTTATAGGCTACAGCTGACTAACATATACATAATTATAAAAAACTATAATATACATCATAAGTACATTGGTTGATTGGTTATTAAACATCGCACTAAAAACTCATAGATGTGAATCAGAAAATAGTTAAATTTTTATTTACATTCTTTAAATAACTCGCTATTTAACACAAAAAGTAACAAAACTATTTCTACTTTTATGAATAAAATATGCAATCAGACAAACAAATTTATTAACTATTTTTAAAATATTTCATTTTATTATTTTATAATTATTTATTTCTTTAGAAGCCTTCGTTTAACTTATATACAAGATTGTTTAGATCAAACCTTTTGAGCTGAATAAAAACCACCTCATTCTATCCTACGGAGATAAATGTTGAAATTTTGTTCTTTTGTAATATTGCATTTTTATGTATGCATGGCCTGATTACATACTTAAGATAGACTTCTGACAAGAGAACTCTTTAAAATCTAACGTAACAAACACGAAATTTTTCAAATGCATTCAATTGCGGTAACCTGTTTACTGGTGGGAGGGATCCGCTGTGCCGCGCTCCCGGCTGCATGGGTACCACCATCTTGCTTGTTTCTTCCGTGAAACAGCTTAGCTGTGTTTCGGAAAGAAGGGCAAGACAGGCAGTGTAATTACTGGCACCGAGACTTAACATCATATGTCTCAGGATAGGCAACACATAAATGAGTTGGCTGGGCTAATTCCAGGTAAACTAGTTTATGTTCATGGGCGACGTCGACCACTTACCATCAGGTGGCACGTCTGCCAGTTTGCCTATCCAAATAAAATTAAAAAAAAAACCTGTTTGGGCTTATTACTGCTCGTATGTTCAAACTTAGCTTCCGACAAAGGAACTGCTTAACAGATTTCATGGCGAAGGAAATCCTCAATGGCTAACAGGAAAAACAAAATTTTTTATTTGTATTCAACTATGCTAATTTGTTAACTTTGACCACGACATGACCGATTAACTGACAATTTTTAAAAGGGAAAATTGCTCTTATAAAATGACATTAAAAGGGGTCCAATCCTAAGAACTTTTGAGTTACTCGGCGATTCTTCATTTCCGTTAATGTAAAGCTACCACCGAACACACAATACATAGTATTGTGAGGAAATCAAAGTGTTTTTAAAATGTACGGTACTGTACTGTATCAGCCTGTAAAAAACCCACTGCTGAGCGGACAACTCTTCTCCATATAAAAGAAGTGAAAGGGAAATCTACTTAAGTAAAGTAAATTTTGGGTTCAATTCATAGTTTTTGATAAGGAACGTATTTAATGCTCAGCGAGTTTGCATTGTTTGTGCACAATGCAGGGTAGTGTTATCGACACTATTGTTATCTATTTATTCTGTGGAACTGAACTAAACTGAATCATCCTACGTCGTAATCATATAACTTCTCACTGCTGGCCAAAGGCCTTTTCTCCATATGGGAGAAGGGTTGAAGCTTAATCCACCACACCGCTCCACTGCGGGTTGGCGGATAATTTCCCGACAGTGAGTAACGATCGCTATCGAGTGTTTATGATAACAACCGGAACCGATAGCTTTACATGCTCTCCGTGGCACGGTTGGGAGACCCACAAAAACATACACCCAGACCAGAAACAAATGTTTATTAATATACAAATATTTACCCCTAGCGGAAATCGGACCCGCGACCGCCGGCATTGAGGCGACTACTCCCACCGCTACACCAGAACGGTTGTCATTGTTGTTATTCTGTTGATTAAGCTTATATTGCTTAAAGTAAGGTGAAATCACTAGATGTTATTGAGGCACTAACTTATAGTGCGGTAAGATACACGAGGTCATGAAACATAAACGCATTATTTAAGATACTAAGATTTTTTTCCAGCGAAATATAAAAACACGTTAATAGTATTTTTTTAAACAAATTTTTAATCAAATGTTTTAAAACGAAAGAATATTAGTAAAGTCTGTTACGAAAAAATATCTCCGCTTAAGTGGTTTGAATTAAAAAGTTTTGGTTTTTTATTACAGAAACTTATGGGTGAAGTCTTGCAAGATGAAATAAAATAAAAATGGTGGGTTTGATATATTACAAATTAATTTTCTTACTTACAAAAAATATATATTATGCATTTATTTAAATTACACCCCTAATGTGGTTTGTCGTTAACAGTTCGTTCCCCTATGAACCTAATATGGACGGAGTAAAGCTGCTAAGTCCCAGTTACGACATCCTCGTGACTACAGTTGGAGACAAAACGAGCTGGTAATGCACGGTAAATTAAACACTGCGATATCGGTAGACAACGATCTCACCTAGTCACAAATAAATATAGGAGTTGTTTTGGATTACCAATAAAAAAGAACCTTACTTTTGCCTGGGATTTTATGCGCGTCTAATTTGGAATAACCTAAACATTTAATTAAAAGTCTAAAAACGGATTTTATCGCGTTTATTTAAATTTACTGTTTAACAATATTTAATTTAAATTATTTCCCGACGTTTCGGACCCTTTACAGCGTCCATGATCTCGGGGGACTGAGGTGGTGGGTGTCCGAATAATGAATCAATTGTTACATACCCCGCTTTTTATACAATTATAAATTATTACTTTTGACCGTTCCTATTCACACAGAATGAACTTGTTGTGTCTGGAAGTCGTGCTGTGTTCTTTTTTTCTTTGGGTTCAATTAATTTTAGAACTGGTTCCCAAGCTGGTGGTACGTTCCAACCATCCTCTCTATTGAAATTAGGATGTTTTTTTATTTCAATAGCCTCGCGAATCATTCTTGGTAGGAATCGGTGTTCTTTAGCGAGAATTTGTGGCTTATCAAATCTAATGTAGTGGTTGGTACCTTGTTGAGTATGCTGATACACAGCAGACTTTGTCGACCGTTGGTGTTTAATGTCAGCTATATGTTCTTTTACGCGTGTCTCTATACTCCGTTTAGTTTGTCCTATATATGAAAGACCACATTCACAGTCTAATTTGTAGACCCCTGCATCTTGTAAAGGTATTTGGCACTTGACAGATGGTAATAATTGACTTATCTTCGTTGGCGGCTTGTAGTAAGTTTTGATTGAAGCTCGCTTCAAGATGTAGCCAATCTTGTCAGTGACTCCTTTAACATATGGTAGTACGGCAGGCTGGCGCTCAACTGTGGCAGTCCTCTTCCTCCGGGATCTGTGACGCTGACGCGGTGCTCGGAGCTTGTTGTCTCGCAGTACCTGCTTGATGTGCTGTAGTTCTGCGTCCAGGTGTTTCTCGTCACAGATCCCGTGAGCTCTCTGAAACAGAGACAAACCAACGGCAGAGAGTTGTCTAGGATGGTGGTGAGAAGCACCGTTCAAATACTTGTTAGTGTGGGTAGATTTTGTATACACAGAATGGCTTAAACTATGATCGGGATTCCTGATTATAAGTACATCTAGGAAAGCTAGTTGGTTTGTCTCTGTTTCAGAGAGCTCACGGGATCTGTGACGAGAAACACCTGGACGCAGAACTACAGCACATCAAGCAGGTACTGCGAGACAACAAGCTCCGAGCACCGCGTCAGCGTCACAGATCCCGGAGGAAGAGGACTGCCACAGTTGAGCGCCAGCCTGCCGTACTACCATATGTTAAAGGAGTCACTGACAAGATTGGCTACATCTTGAAGCGAGCTTCAATCAAAACTTACTACAAGCCGCCAACGAAGATAAGTCAATTATTACCATCTGTCAAGTGCCAAATACCTTTACAAGATGCAGGGGTCTACAAATTAGACTGTGAATGTGGTCTTTCATATATAGGACAAACTAAACGGAGTATAGAGACACGCGTAAAAGAACATATAGCTGACATTAAACACCAACGGTCGACAAAGTCTGCTGTGTATCAGCATACTCAACAAGGTACCAACCACTACATTAGATTTGATAAGCCACAAATTCTCGCTAAAGAACACCGATTCCTACCAAGAATGATTCGCGAGGCTATTGAAATAAAAAAACATCCTAATTTCAATAGAGAGGATGGTTGGAACGTACCACCAGCTTGGGAACCAGTTCTAAAATTAATTGAACCCAAAGAAAATAAGAACACAGCACGACTTCCAGACACAACAAGTTCATTCTGTGTGAATAGGAACGGTCAAAAGTAATAATTTATAATTGTATAAAAAGCGGGGTATGTAACAATTGATTCATTATTCGGACACCCACCACCTCAGTCCCCCGAGATCATGGACGCTGTAAAGGGTCCGAAACGTCGGGAAATAATTTAAATTAAATATTGTTAAACAGTAAATTTAAATAAACGCGATAAAATCCGTTTTTAGACTTTTAATTAAATGAATAAAATTCGCGTAAATATAAGAGAACAGTATGTTAACCTAAACATGTAAGCACAATTAATAATAATAATAAAAAAAACAGAAATGTGAACAACATTGATGCATGTTTAGATTGGGAATGGTGTGATCGCCGCCAAGCTATTTCAACTTATAGAATTATTGTTAATTTCAATTTACTTTGAAAAAATAAAACATATGTGTGGATTTAGTGCTATTTATGTGCTAATTAGTTGCTCTAATCGGGAATTTGTTGCTCATCCCGAGACCGAAATATTGCTGACAAGATCAACTTTTTTTGGAAGCTAGCCTTGTCATATGATATTTTTCCGTAAAAACGTCTGATAAGTATGTGTGGATTTAGAGCTATTTCTGTGCTAATTAGTTGCTCTAATTAGGAATTTGTTGCTCATTCCGAAACAGGAATACTTAATCTTAATATATAAAAGCGAAAGGTCACTCATCACGATATCTCTGGAACTATAAGATCTAGAGACTTGACATTTTGGTATGAATATTCCTTTTTCCGAGGAGAGGTAAGCTATGAACGGATTTTACGAAATTCTACCCCTAATCGGGCAAAAAAGGAGGGCAAAGTTTGTATGGGACAAGGTAGTTCCTTGGTCCAATCTACTTCAAATTTTGCATAAAATATTCTTTAACAGAATTGATTGAAGACGTGTTTCATATTTTATCAAAATTCATCCCCTAACGGGGTTAAAAGGGGGTTGCTTTTGCTTCGAAGTTGATTTGACAACTCAATCTGTCTATTATAAAATATTTTACAGTATCGACGCAGGTGTAGATGATAAAAAATATAAATTTATAATTTTTAAAATTTTAGTTAAATACCCGTGTGAAGCCAGGGCGGGCCGCTAGTTGAGAATATTTTAACACTGTTATCCATTCACTATTAATTGATTCTGATTGTACATATAGTTCTTCTTTCATTACCATTGATAGTCCCAATTAAAAATACTGTTGGTAAGTAGTTATGTTAGTAATGTCAAACATAAAACAATAAACAATTATTTATACAGATAACAAAACATGGCATCGTTTAGACTGATATAATGATGGTATTATATACAAATATTACTGCCGCAATTTCTTTTATGAATATTACGTACGTTAGTACGGCTTAACATGAAACAATTAGGATTCCTTTACAGAGACATGGAATAAGGAATGAAAAGAATTTGTGAGTGAATAACAAGTGAACATTCGAAATTATTATTAAAATAAAGTCAGTTTACGGCCGATAATTTTACGTGATAACGTCATAAAAAAACATTGAAATAAAATACTACTTTTATGAATTGAATTGAATTATTATCACTGAGTTATCATTATTTTGTGTAATACAAAGATTGAGTTAATTCAATTAATTAAAATTTTTTTTCGATAAATTAACATTTATTTGCACTCGTTAATTCTAATATTTTATTACTTAAATAATACAGATTAATTACAAGTAACAATGTGCTATTAACAATTTATTTACAACTTATATACATATTGTGATATTTAAGATCCTCCAATCTGCGTTATTGTTTTTCATTTACAAGCCGAACGCTTAGGCCAACCGTGCCTCTCTATCGCTTGTTCCGCGCTCTCGCTCGCGACACGTGACACTTCTTCTTGTGTGCAGCCGGCATTCATCGATTTACAAGACGTTATCACGTCTGATACATATATCGACCTGAAAACGCCTAATTGTATATTTTGTCAGTATCATCAGATGTGAGATCATTGCGGCATGAACTTATATTTATGCAAGAATTTCTGTATACTCTACCTTTACACAATAATTGTTCGTTAATAATTAACCTTATGAAATTGGAACATCAAATAAACTATTGTGAAAGATTAAGATGTCGTAAATGTATTACTAAAGCCGTTAATGAAATAAAAAATTAGGTTTTGTAGCCAGTATCATTATACTCCAGGGGTAGTAATTATTTTGCCTCAAGTGACTGTTTTTCTTAATCGAAATGTTTACTAAACTGAACTATGAGAGTCCCACAGCTGGTGATAGGCGTTCTCTCTTTATAAAAGAGATATATTTAAATTGAACAAAAAAAAATAATATTATAAAAGATAATTTACTACATTATTATTAAAATTATAATAAATAAATAAATGTCTCACACTCAACGGCCCCCAGTAGAATGTGAAATCTGTGTCGGGGTTCCGGAAACACACACAATACACAAGCACAAACGCCCATACCACAACAAACATCTGTATGGCCTATACTAATATTTATTATGTGCGGGGATCGAACCCGCGATCGCTAGCGCATCAGTCAGTTGCTGTGACCACTGCGCCAACGCGTTGTCAAAAATTATTGTAACATTTGTTAATTTCATCTGAAAAGATTTCGAAAATAAGTTATTCTTTATGTACTCGTACGTATGTTATTTTAAATATAAGAATAAACTGTGGATCTGAGTTTCGACTTCATCGCGTATTGGCCTTCTCTCATGCACGATTTATAGAAATATTGAATTCTCTGCGGATGCTGTGGTAATATTTTCTTTTATTCTTGCGTTCATTTTATGCAAATATTTTTGGAAATGATACTTTCATTTTTCGCAGAAATAAGTAAATATTATATATATGTATGTAATAATAGTTTATATAGGTATAGTAAAGAGGCTCTTTGGCTTATCAAAAGTATTTTGAAATTAAGTATTTAATATAAAACAATATTTTCATATTAAAATAACGAAAATAACTCAGGAAATATCGTTTGAATAAGATTTTGAAAGAAGTTTTTATTTTTTTTGAGGTATTACTGTTATAAAATTAATGTACATTTTATTTTTTCAAATATGTGTGAATTTTATTTTAAAACTAGGTTAATTTAATGTCGAATTATATCTGCGTAGCGTAAAGCTTCATAGTCATCTCTTCCCCAAACGAGTTTAGTATTGTAAAAAAAAATTAAACCTTGAAGACAATTTCTGAAATTAGAGAAATTAGTAAAAGACTTGTGATTGAAATTAGTTGAAGACTTGCAATTGTCTAAACCCATGTGGGTATTACAAATAAAGCACTTATTTAGCATTTCGTCTATTAACAAACATTATGCAGATGTATTTGCAAATAAGGGATCTAAATACGGCAATTCGGCAGAGTTGCATTCGTCGTGGTCACGAGTTGGCGATGTATCAAAATGTCACAAAATTACGAGATTAATCAAACGCTTATGGCATTTTCATGTCATTTGAATAGTTTATGAAATTATTCGAAAACAGCAAATTGTCTAGCTGTTCAGTTACTTTTTATTTTATTATTACACTGATCAGTGGAGTAAAATGGTAAATTAGGCTATAATACTTCTCTGTAATAGGTGAAAGGGTATTTCCCAAGAGTGAAACATTTACAGGTTAATATAGTACACGATATACTTATTCAAAATTTCTCAAGAGAGACCTTACTACTATTGACTTTTTATACAAACTTTTCAAAGATGCTTATACGTAACCATGGAGTAAAGAGGTAAAGGAGCACTATCTTATATGGATGTTTCACACAAAAAGTGTCCACAATAGCATTAAATAAAGGAGGCCCTTGTGTTGTGGAGAATATGATCTGAACTTAAAACTGTTTGAGATGACTTGAAGTTTGCTGAGTGGATGCAAGTATAATTTCAAGTATTCTCATACACTAGAGTAGTTAATAAATGTGTTGTAATTGAAAGTTAAATAGCTAGTGAGTTAAATACCTTATCTAACCTAAAAACAGTTTTCTGGGGTATTTCGGGTCCACTTTTCGTAACACAAGATAGTGCTCCTTTACCTCTATACTCTACGCACGTAACGCACGTTACGTCAACTTTAGCTGAAGCAATCATCAACTATTTAAAATATTTCGTTAATAGCTTTGCTTTTTTAAGCTGCAATCTTTTATCGAAAGAAAATATCTTTCTTTCCATTTCTAATGACCTTTCGAAGAAATAATTTTAATTAAAATTAATAAAACGCCGTACTCGGCATATGATTTGTCGGTTGCCAGTCTCCGAAACTAAAAACTCGTCTGCTCAACGCTTAACAACTATTTTATCACTTTACTCCCTCAAAGTTGAGTTTTACTTGACTTTACAATTTTAACTTTATTATAGTTCTAAATATAAAAATTCAAAAGTTTGATAGTTTTATATTAAAGTTTTATTCAAGTTTGTTTTATTTTCATTTAAAGTCGATTAATATTATTTCTAAAATATAGCTAGGACCTATGTTCGTGTATTAGTTTCTGAAGTTTGTAAACCGCAAATTGCTATTATTTCCAGAATGGTAATCGTAAATTACAGCTTGGTTAAACTTCCCGCTGTTCTTTAACATTAAATATTTAGCTTAGTTTCTCTAGTGTGAAAACAATATATTTATTACATCTATAATAATTTGTACTGGTATATCTCTTATTTTTAAGTTCTGTGTTCATTTGTTTCGAAACTGTTAACTGTTGATCACTAGGCCTTTAACTCAATTTAGAAAAAAAAAAAAAAAACAATATCAACATTCGCATTCATATTATACATTATTGATACTATAGTCGTAGCTAGTTATCCTAGGTGAGTGACGAACAAGCAATGTCACCTAATACGATGTAATACGAAGAAATAAAAATTGTTTTTGTATCGTTATACGGTACAGTACGTCCTAGATTATCATGTAAATTCACGTCGCATTTCATCGCTTGGTATCGTTTCGTCATCGTTTTACCGTGTCGTATCTGTCAGCTATCTAGAAGACCTTAGACTTTAGAGCCTGTTCATATTGTTATGAAAATAAAACATAACGGTATCTTTTATGTAATTTTTGTCTATACAGATGGAAATATGTTACGAGAGCCTGACAAAATACTAAGAATCATATAGTATTCTAATCTTATTATTTAGGATAGTATTATGTAATTATTTTTTATGAACAAAGTTATGTATTACAACTTTTTAGCTTCTGTTAACAAGATCAACAGTTGTCTGTTTAAATATCTCGGATCTAGTGTTGCATGTGTGTCAAATTTCAAACAAAATATAAAAATAATTTATTTTTAAAGAACGTTTTATTAATGATGTGTTATATGATAGTTTGTACCGATAAGAGGGTTATTTATTATTATTAAAAATAATAAGAATTAATGGCTTTCACTAGTGCGTGATTTTTAGTCTAACATTATTAAAATGTAAATTTAAATTATTATTATTTTTTTGTCGCCGCAATAATTAACAAGTATATTTATTACTAGTTTTATTTTAAAAACAAAATATTTATAACACAATGAGTTTAGTACATAATATATTATTTAGTGATCCGGAAATTTTTAACATTTTAAAGAAACATTATATTCTTATGACGACCTTTCTGGTGTAGTGGTGCGAGTAGTTGTCTCAACGCTGCGCACCGAGGCGGTCGCGGGTTCGATTTCCGCTCGGGACAGATATTTATATTTATACCAATATTTGTTTCCGGTCTGGGTGTATGTCCTTGTGGGTCCCCCACTGTGCCTCAAGAAGCACGTAAAGCCGTCGGTCCCGGTTGTTATCATAGACACCTGATAACGATCGTTAACCATTATAAGGAAATTATCCGCCAACCCGCAGTGGAGCAGCGTGGTGGATTAAACTCCAACCCTTCTTCTACATGGAGAAAAGCTTCGCTCAGCAATGGGTCATAGGTTGATGCAGTAGGTACATATCCTTATATTTAAAGAAACATTATTTGTTTTACCTGTGACATTTAATGATGAAAGACTGGTGAGGCTGGTGATAAATCGGAATATTCGGTGTCCCGATAAGGTCTGAATCGTGATATTTTACCAGACCTCTGAAAATCAATGCGTTACGCACGAAAAGTAATTGTTGGGAAAACTCCTCAGATCCCTCAGAATTGATGTGTATCGAATTTCCCGATAATGGTGAATACATGTTTATTGTTTGCAAAGCGAGTCGGCAAATGGAGTTTTTGATATCTGTTTTTGTTATTTGTTTTTGAATTTAACTGAACTTAATCAATATGTAAACGTCCCACTACTGGGCAAAGGTCTCTTCTCTATCTAGGAGAAGGGTTGGAGCTTAATCCACTACGCTGCTCCATTTTGGGTTTGCGGATAACTTCTCTACCATTGGTAATGATTGTTATCAGGTGTCTTTGATAACAGCTGAGACCGACTGCTTTACGTGCTCTCCGAGGCACGGGTCCGAGACCCGCTAGGACTTAAGCAAAGACTAGAAATAAATATTTGTACACATACAAATTTTAATATCTGTCCCGAGCTTGAATCAAACTCGTGACCGCGCTAAACCAGAACGGTTGTAAAAAATACAAATTTTGTAAAGATCATAATTACTGTATTTTTACCCGACTGCGACAGAAGGAGGGTTATGTTTTTCGAGTGTATGTATGTATGTATGTATGTATATATGTATGTATGTATGTATGTATGTATGTATGTCCATTTCTTTGGCACGCCCTACAGCCCAAACGGCTGGACGGTTTTTGACATATGAGATGTCGTTGGATTTGTCTAAATTGTAGTAGTGACATAGGCTATATAAATTTTCAAGATGGCGCCCGCAAATGACGGAATGAGGGGGGGGAGTTGAATTTTTTTTCTTACTGTAGCAATATGGGTATCAAATGAAAGCTAGTAAATTGTTTTATTCTTTTTAGTTTATAATAAGAGTATTTTACGCGGTCGGGTTTTTTGATTTTTTAAATTAAGCTCACTTGTTTGAAAATGTTTAAACCTACTCCAGGCTTTGTAGTGGTTACTTCCCTGATAAAAATTAGTAAATTAATAATTAAAAAAAATAAAGTGCATTATTAACTAACATAATATACCATAAAATAAAACTTTACTTTCACTTTTTAATTCCCAAAAAATAATTTGTAGAACTCCTAAAAAAAAATAATTAATGTGCGAATTTGACACGATGCGAAATAAAACTTCTAAATAATACGAGTGTAATGATGCGTTCGTCGCTCACTCAGGAAAACTAGTTAGATGACGATTTGGCATATACGATATTATAAAATTAAATTGTTTATTTAAACAAACTTTCAATGTGCATCATTTCCAGTTTCGTTAATACAAAAATTCCTTATGATAATCTGCTTACTGAGGAAGGCATAATACAATACGCAGCGACATTTAGGAGCGAAGTTGAAACCATAACACTTAAAAAATTTTATGAGAATGGAACAATAATCTCACGAGCAGAGAAAACGTGGGTGAAATCTCGTGATTCCTAAGAGTTTATTTGATTTTTTTATTAGTAAATGAAATTAATATAACGAAATTCAATTGCTTACGTTTTATCTGAATTTATCTTTTTTTTCTCTTTTCTTTCTGTTGTTGTTGTCCTGAATGGAATTTTTCTTTTTATTTTATTTATTTTTATTAAAAAAAAGACAAGAATTGGCTTGAAACGGTGCGAAGTAAAACTTCGAAATTATACGAGTGCAATGATTACTCTGCGTTCGTTGATCAATTTATAATAATATAATTACATTTGTGTTATTACAAATGAAACGAATTATCGTAAATATTTTTATTATGATTATTTTATTAACTTAAGTATACACACACACACATACATATATATATATATATATATATATATATATATATATATATATATATATATATATATATATATATATATATATATATACTATTGAATTACTTGTGATAATATAAACTAAGTAACACGAGATTATGTATTTAAAAGTTTTAGATTATTTATAAATAGGTTTAGACTTGTCACGCTCAGACCAGAACTAGGTCATAACAATTGAGATTAACTAATCAACTAATAAACTAACTAACGTCAGTTTTTCTCGTTGAAACCTTATATTTAGTTTTACACAAATTACGCATATCACACTGTAATATCGATTAATGAAATTAATACGATTAATGTAATTTCGAGATAGTATGCACACGCTTCCACAATTTAGATCATTGATAAAGGTTAATATGCAATAATTATTGTCTGGTATCTGCTTCACATATTATATAATATTCAAGCTATAGGCTTTCGAAATCACACATATATAACTATAAATAAATTTATTATTACGGAAACAAAGTAGCGTATATAATTATACTAGCGGCCCGCCCCGGCTTCGCACGGGTATTTAACTAAAATTTTAAAAATTATAAAAATAAATTTAATTTATACTTTAGCCTCAACAACACGTGGTAATTATGCTGTTAAAATGTAGCTTATATGACACGTTCGTAGATTTACCATAGCAGCGCCATCTATTGATTACTTACTCAACCCAGTCGAAAGGTATCGACATCTGTTAGAATCATTTGGAGTTAACAGATAATTGTGACTGTCAAATAATAACAGACAAATAATTAGCAATAAATTAAAATTGCGACTATAATTTGAGATTTAAACTATCCTATCTCTCAAGTTGGATCGAACTGCACATGGTGTGCGAATTTTATTATAATCGGTTAAGTGGTTTAGGAGTCCATTGAGGACAAACATTGTGACACGAGATTTATATATATTAGATTAGATTGTTTAAAATAGTTTTTTTTTATATTATAAGGTAGTAGTTCCTAATGATTTTAGTCAAGTAAAATTAAAAAAATAACTTGTTTTAATCTTTGCCTGATTGGTTGAATTGTTTGTCGTAACTTTTTACCTTCCTAAATGGAGCTACATTAAAAATATAATTTTTTTTTTATTTATTTAGAAATTTTACAATATTTACAATGCAAAACTTAAACTAATTATTTACAGACAATTTTGGTATAAATGATGTCCGCGTGGAATGCCAAGAATACTATTATAATATAATAAGTATAACACGACTACGAATAATTATTAAGTTATACAAGATGAATAGTGAAAGTGAATCTGGAAGAAAAATTGAGGTACTTAATGAATGACGAATATTTAAATATAAAAAATAAATGGAAATTAATATATGTAAATGTCTTCATATTCAATTAACAAGAAGTAGAAACCGGTGGAACTATAACGTAATATATGCACTAGAGGCAGCACTGTCGCGAGCTTAGCTTTTAGTAGGTATTGAAATGTGACATTACAGCGATTTTTCAAGATCGTTCTCTTGTTGTTGTTTGTTGTGATTTGTTGAATGTATTCTATTTGTAAAGTATTTTTATCTGAGACTAATATAATTCGTGACCTAGAAGTAATATTAAATATTAACTTGGAAGTCATTTCGACTCTATAATATCGAAAACATAGATAATATTAGGTTTTGTTAAACGTACATGAAAAGAATTTAAAAATATGAATTTTCTTTGTGTGATCAAATCGTGACTATGCTTCTTTAATTTGGATCCCTTTTCAAAACTCATATTGACAGATAAGAACGTATACAATGAACTTTTACTCGTTATTTAACTTGCAAAGATACTGGTTGTCCCTATTGTGCTAATTATTGTACAAGATTTACACTTCAAAATACACAAACACTAACTAAAAAACAAATTAATGGAGAATTGTCATAATTAGATTTATTTAATATATAAACCTAGCAGTTCCTCCATGCATTCCCAGGCGGATGTGTGATGATGATGATAAAAAAATCTTCTTGGACTCCGATTTCAAGAACAAACGTAGGTAATAAGCTCGATGTCAATTGTTATAATATTTAATTGATAATTGATAAAAGCAGAGTAATTGTGAAATAAACTCTTTTGCAAAAAAAACGGGCACTTAAGCAAAGAACTATTTTATAGTTACTATTAGTTTGTTTGACAATTTTAGGTATTGTTATCCTCAGAATTTTATAAATTAATTAGGAAGGAATAGTTTTCATCAGTTTTATCATAACATTTTAATTAAATTATTAAGAAATAATGTTTAAGCTCAAAACACTATGATTGTACCTGCTCGCTAAATAAAAATGAAACGCGTTAATTTCTTTGTTTTTCTTGAATAAATTAAAAGCAGATAAAAGTTTAGTATTGAGTGTGACCCCCTCTTGCTGAAATCACAGCTTGCATTCGTCTGGGCATGCTAGTGAGTATATCTTTTATGGTTTCTTGGGGAATACGTTCCCACTTCGCGGTAATCACATTCTTTAGCTCTCTGATGGTCTGCGGAGGCGGCTGCACTGATCTCACTCGTCGCTTCAGAACGTCCCAGACATGCTCTATGGGATTGAGGTCCGGACTTCTAGCTGGCCAGTCCAAACGACGAATTCCGACTTCTAGCATATACGCATCCACACCGCCAGACCGGTGGGCGCGAGCGTTGTCGTCCATAAAAATTGAGTTTTCGCCAAGAGCGGTTAAAGCGGGTTGTGCATAAGGAATTAGAACTTCCGTCATGTATCGGTGTCCAGTCAGTGTACCGTTTTCGATGAAGACTAACTCCGTACGATCCATAGAATTTATTCCTGCCCAAAACATAACAGAGCCCCCTCCATAAGGTGTGATTTCTTCAAAACATGCCTCTGCAAAGCGTTCTCCTCGTCTACGTAGCACTCGCCGACGTCGGTCTTCACCATGCAGAGATATCCTGGCTTCATCGGAGAACAATACCCTATCCCAGTCTTCATGAGTCCATGACACACAATTTCGAGCGAAGCTAAGCCTGGCAACTCGATGTCCACGGAGTAATTTAGGGCCTCGTGCCGGGCGATGACTGTGTATATTAGCAGCGAGAAGCCTCCTCCTGACCGTCCATAGACTAATTTGCACATTTCTTACTTCTTCGAGGGTGTTCTTGAGGTCCACATAAGAAGATTTGCGATTTCTCAACGCTTGACTAACTAGAAAACGATCATCCCGTGGTTCGGTACATGTCTTTCTGCCAGAACCAGGCCTTCTCTTGACGGAACCGGTCTCTTGATAGCGCTGAAAGGTCCTTTGAACTGTCGACCGACTCACATTTAGCCTCTGAGCCACGAAGCATTGACTGCAACCTTCTTCAAGCAGCGCAATAATTTTGCTCGCTTTTATCACTTTATCTACCATTCTCGAGATTGCTAAACAGCAATAACAATACTTTTAAATGTCAAGGACACCAGATAATTTAATAAAAATTGACGAAAAGTTAATTAGAGTCGATATTAACTATAGGGAATTCGCGCCACAAAATGTAGTTAAAAGTTATTTTCTTTGAAAACCAGGCTCAGTCAAAAATTTGAATTTGGAATGTACTCTTATAAACATTATGGCACTTTTATAACTGGCCAGTAACATGTTCAAATGATTAAAACCTTTTTGGTATTTTATTTTTTTCAGCCAGGAAGAAAATCGAAACCGCCCGTTTTTTTTGCAAATGAGTGTATCTTAAAAAGTACGAAACACTTTTTTTTTACAATAAAATAAATCTTTTTGTTAATAACACTATTCGTATTTTAAATTTATTGAATATAATATTTTTTTAAGTTTGGTTTTCTATTAAAGCATGTTTTTAGTATTTTTAAAAAAAAATTTTTTTCTATAATTTAATGTGTTTTCACTTTGTTTTTATATTTTTCTTTTTATTTACGAGTATTATATTTTATTTTGATCATTATAATTACATGACATATTTATTTGCCATTGTAATTTAATTTGCACCCTATGTATTTCGTATGTAAATAATCAATTAAAAATATCTTTATTCACGATATTGTAATTACAATCATCCTTCTTATGGTAACAAGTAACAACAATACATAAACTAAAGGCATAGGCAAGTATACTATATAACTGAAAAGCACGAAATAGCCCCATGTCTATCCACCGGGATAGAACACATAAATGGATACCACTAAGACCCATTACCTCTCTACAAGAAGGATTGGTCCATAATCTGTCGTTACATTGCCTGACGTTACTTCATTGCGGATTGACGAATATAAATGACATCGAATTCATCCTGAGATATCTAAACCTAATGAAGTTTTCCATCACCTATAGGCGAGAAATGAATTTTCAATTGGCACCTTAAAATTAAAGCTGGATTGGATTTTACGACCATTGTTTACTATCCAAACATTCTACTATCGGGATATTTAGATTTTTTTAAAGTGGTATAAATTGGTTCAGAGTAAGTGTCGGTTTCATTTCAACGGGAAAACAGAAAATTGCGCAATAAATTTCTTCGACAGATCCATTGGAAAACATTAAGGGTTTTTAAAGTATTTTTTTTTTTAGCTTTTAGGGTGTGCAATCAACACTAATTGCGACTTTTGGAAAAAAGTGTTTTACATTACATTTGTTCTTTACAAATGAATGGTTCATTGGTCTTTTGTAGGTACATAAAATCATTCAGTTTTAAATACAAGAATTTAAATTTTTTTCTCAATAATGTCCACCAATCTATTTTTTCTTTTCATAACGAAATCTATTCAATTGTAGCTTTTAAACAAATATTGTATGTTTAATTTGTATTATTTCAATAGAGTAATAGTCTAGAATCTAGAGGCCCGTAACCCAGTGAAATTTATAATTCTTCAAAGTAAGCCACACATTAACTACTTTATTTTAATACTAGCTGTGCCCCGCGGTTTTACCCACGTTAATTTGAGGAAAAACATACTTAAATATTTTTAAACAATTACTCTAAGAGTGGGTATCCGCCTCGTTGGTCGTGTGGTCGCAAGCGCTACTGCCGAGCAAGGGGTCCAGGTTTGATTCCTGGATCGTTCAACGTATTATTAAGTTTTTTTTTATTTTCGAAAATTCTCAGTAAAAGAGTGACTTTATATTTACTTTAAAAATGGAACTATAGTTAAAAATGTCTTGAAAAGAGAGTTAATAATAAAGGACGCAACGAAGCTCTCAAAAAAGATTATTTTTTACCCGACTGCGACAGAAGGAGGGTTATGTTTTTCGAGTGTATGTATGTATGTATGTCCATTTCTTTGGCACGTCCTACAGCCCAAACGGCTGGACGGTTTTTGACATATGAGGTGTCGTTGAATTTGTCTAAATTGTAGTAGTGACATAGGCTATATAAATTTTCAAAATGGCGCCCGCAAATGGCGGAATGATGGGGGGGGAGTTGAATTTTTTTCTTACTGTAGCAATATGGGTGTTGGGGCCCTGTCCGGTTTAATGAATAAAAAGTCCGGAACAGGATAAATAGAATTTATTGTTTCTTGTAAGAAAAAATGTGAAACACGTGCGTGTGCGCTGCCGTTCGGATGCGATCGTGGAATGAGTCGGCGGGGAGTGCCGGCCGAAGGCATCGCCCTCTCCGCGACCCCTCTTCTTCCCCTCTCGTTCCGGTTAGACGCATAGATGCTTAGACATGCTCCCCGGGTTGAAGTGTTGCTTCAAAGGGAAGTGGACAGATATTGTTGAAGCCGCGACAAATCGTTCCTTTCTTCGTTTTAACGTCGGCGACCCTGATGACGCCGTCACTGCCTGGGTAGGTTTTCACCACACGCCCCAGGAGCCAAAGTAGTGGTGGTAGCGCCTTATCCTTCACCAGGACAAGAGCGCCCAGTTGGAGTTCACCGGTTGCTGCGGCCCATTTGGTCTTCTGCTGTAGCAGGGAAACATACTCTATGTTAAAACGCTGCCAAAAATGCTGCTTTAGCAGCTCCACCCGCTTGTAGCGCTCCAGGCGTGTAATAGAAATGTCGGAGACAGGCGGATGCGGAACTGACAACAGCGGCCGTCCAATTAGAAAGTGGGAGGGAGTAAGGGCGGACAAATCGGACGGGTCATTAGACAGAGGTGTTAGTGGACGGGAATTTAAGATGCCCTCTATTTGCGTTAGTAGCGTTGCCATCTCCTCATAAGTTAGGTTAGTTAGTTTGAGCAACCTCTTAAGATGGTGTTTTGCTGACCGAACTGCAGCCTCAGCAATACCATTGAAATGTGGAGAATAGGCAGGCGCAAAGGTAAATTCGATGCCTTCCTGAGCAATGTCGGATGCTATAGTTGAGTCCTGTAAAAGTTTGTAGAGCTCATTAGACGCGCCTATAAAGTTAGTGCCGTTGTCGGACAAGATAGAGCGCGGTTTACCACGGCGAGCTACAAAACGATTGAGCGCAGCTATATAAGCCTCCTTTGTAAGCTCCGTAACAAGCTCCAAGTGTACAGCTTTTACAGCTAAACAGACAAAGATACACAGGTAAGATTTTATAAGCTTGCATCCCCGACCTCTACGGTCGGCTATCAATATTGGCCCGGCATAATCAACGTTACAATTGAGAAAAGGAAATTCTAACGTACTTCTAGATGCTGGTAGTTGACCCATGATAGGCTGAATAGAATTGGCTCTTTGCCTGAAACATGTAATGCATTTGCTTACGATAGATTTAGAAAGGTTTCTGCCTCCTAGAGGCCAATAATTTTGACGTATAGTCGCCAAGAGTAACTGAGGTCCAGCATGAAGTAATTTTTTATGTTGCATTGTAAATAAAATTTTGGTTAAATGATGTTTACTACATAATAAAATTGCGTGTTTTGTGTTGTAATCATAATGCGAGTTATCAAGCCGACCGCCTACGCGAATGATGTCGTTTGAGTCTAAAAATGGAGATAAGGAAATTAGCCTATTTTTGCGAGGAATAGCTTTTCCAGCTTTTATAATAGCATATTCCACAGGAAACATTTCAGACTGAGCAGCATGCAAAATTAGATTCAAAGAAAGTTGAAGTTCGTTAAAAGTTAAACAGCCTTTAAATTTATTGTTTTTATGTTTTAAATTGTAGATAAATCTTTGTAAATAAGCAACTACTCTCTGTAAATAAGTAAAATTAGAGCATTTGTGAATTAATTGAAGCAAAATTGAATTAGGATTAGATTGATTATTCAAATTACAATTAAATGCCAAATCATCACATACATTGGTTACTGAAAAGCTTGTAACTACTTCCGGTAGATCTTGCTTCACGTAAGTGTTAGATGACTTAGGCCACACTGTTTCATCGAAATTTAAAAATGAGGGTCCATTCCACCACAATCTGGACTTGCTGATCTGATCAGCCTTCAGGCCTCGCGAAACAAAATCCGCCGGGTTGTCCTTAGACGGTACGTAGCTCCACGTGCTACCTGAGGTTGTTTCTTGTATCTCGTTTACCCGGTTGGAAACGAACCTTTTGAGGTGAGCAGCAGGTGTAGACAACCAACCAAGAACGATTGTAGAATCGCACCAAAACCGACAACTATTTATTGGTAAAGTGATTGATTCTTTGACCTTAGTACACAGTCTTGCACCTAACAAGGCTCCACACAGCTCTAATCGCGGAGTAGTAGCTGGCTTTATGGGGGCTACTCGACTTTTAGAAATAATCAGACGTACCGTAATGGCACCGTTAGTACTGATTGAGCGAATGTAAACGCATGCACCATACGCTTTTTCGGAAGCGTCTGTAAAAACGTGAATTTCATAAGTATTGCAGCCTTCACATGATATCCATCGAGGTATTTTTAAATTATTTAGGTGAGGCAATGTGGATGAAAAAACTGACCATAGCTGTTGTATGTCTGTAGGTACTTCTTCGTCCCATTCACACTTGTTGAGCAATAGCTTTTGCATTAGTATTTTAGCTTCTATGATGCAGGGACTGACTAAGCCTAAGGGGTCAAAAATTTGGCTGATTACTGAGAGAATATTACGTTTAGTAATTAACTGTAATTTATTTATGTTAATTGAAAATGAAAAAGTATCAGAATCACATATCCAAGTTATACCCAAGGTTTTAGAAGAAATGTTAGGATTGTAAATAGATAGATCTAAATTATTATTAAAATTATCATCTTTGTATTGAATTTGTTTTAAAATTTCTAAAGAATTTGATTGAAACTTTCTTAAATTTAATTTAGCTGATGATAAAATTGAAATTAATTCTTTGCAAGTATTTACTGTTTGTGATATTGAATCAGAACCACCAAGATAGTCATCGACATAAAAGTCACGCCTAATCGCATTTTGAGCGTCGATACTTATATTTGGTGTATCGGCTAAAGTAAGTAGACACTTGGTGGCTAAATAAGGTGCAGAAGCAGTGCCGTACGTCACCGTATTTAGAGTGTACGTTTTAAGAGGCTCTGACGCACTTTCGCGAAAAATGATACGCTGCAACGAACGTTGGTCGGGATCCAACTCAATCGCTCGATACATTTTTTTCAATGTCTCCTGAGACTACGTACCTATGTTGCCGGAAACGCAGCAAAATCGACAGAAGATCTTCTTGTACTGTCGGGCCTACCATTTGAATGTCATTTAGCGACACGCCTGTGGTAGTTTTAGCCGACGCGTCGAACACGGTACGTAATTTAGTGGTTGAACTGGACTCACGCAGGACACCGTGATGTGGTATAAAATAATTGACTTTACCTGAAAAAGTGGTGCCTGTGTCCTCGGTCATATGACCTAGACTTTTGTACTCGCGCATGAAGTCAATGTACATAGTTTTAAAATTAGAGTCGCGTTGAAATCGTCTTTCTAACGATAAGAAACGTTGTTTAGCCATTGCGTACGAATCGCCTAAGTTACTAGGATTCGCCTTTAGAGGCATAGACACTACAAACCGGCCTTCATTGTTACGAAACGTGTGAGCTTTGAAGCTGTCCTCACAAGAACGTTCCTCGACCGTGAGCGTGTATTTTGGAGATATCGAATCAAGTTCCCAGAATTTATTTAAGTCTGAACTAAGATCTATAGACGAGAAGTTGCAGTAGTATGAATGGGTGGAGCGCGGCCTAACAGATATGGAGCCTGACACTAACCAACCTAGCTTACTTTCACACAATTTAGGCTGCTTTTTCCCTAGGTCTATGTGATTGCTACCTACTACCTCCCAGAAGATCTCTGCCCCCACTAAGATATCTATAACTGATGGAATATTGAAGGTGGGGTCAGCTAAATGAACGCCAGAAGGGATAGGTAAATGTTTAATATTTATATAAGAAGGTAGAAGATTTTTAGTAATCTCAGGTAGGATAATACAATTAATTTGATTCGAATAGCCACTGTAAATAGACTCAAATGTAAGGTAGCAAGACTGCGTACTATTACTAATTTGGTTGTTTATACCTGTTACCGTGGAGCTCACACTACGCCTGGACAACTCCAGTCTATCGCACAGACTCGTAGTTATGAAATTGGCAGTACTACCATTGTCGAGTAGCATGCGCGCCTCAAGCTTCTCACCGTTCGAGCTCACCACTCTCACCAACGCTGTGGAAAGTAAAACAACGGATTGCGTAGTAGGCTGTTTCACTGAGGTGTTTGCTGAAAGAGCAACATTTTCAGAGGGACCTGGCATAGGGTTTAAAATAGAAGGTTCAGTTTGATCTACATGTAAAAGAGTATTATGTTTGCATTTACAATACTTGCAGTTAGAGAGTTTACAGCGCTTTTCATTGTGACCTGACTTTAAGCAATTTCGACAAACATTTAACTCTTGTACCTTTTGAATACGTGACTCAACAGAAAGAGATTTAAATGAATCGCAAGAATATAAGAAATGAGCCTGGTTGCATAAGGGACATTTAATTGTATGTTTATTTGTAAAATTATTATTATTGTTAGTTATTAATAAATTTTTTGATTTGTAAATATTATCCTTCTTTGTATGTTTATTTTGTTCCTCTAAGGTTTCCAAAAGATCTGCCTTATTACTGACAAAGGTACTAAATTGAGTAAGAGTTGGGGGGTCGCTGAGGCTATTTCGATATTCCTCCCAGTTTCGTGAAGTAATCGGATCCAACTTACTTGACATCATATAAATAATTAATGTGTCCCAGTGTGTAGTTGGCTCACCAAGCATTTCTAATGCCCGCAGATTTTTATTTGTTGCGTCAATGAGACGACGTAAAAAAATACTAGATTCTCTCTGCACGGGTTCAATATTAAATAAAGCTTGTACATGGTTAGTTACTAGTAAACGATTATTATCAAATCTCTCGCAGAGCAGACCCCAAGCTATTTTGTAATTATCGCCTTTAAAAATAATATTTTTAATTATTTCTGCCGCTGAACCCTTGAGGCTTGCCCTTAAATAATGAAATTTGTTTACTGGGTCAATACTATCGTTGTTATGAATCAGCGACAGAAAAGTATCTCTAAACTCAAGCCAATACTGGTAGCCACCGTCGAAATGGGGTAAGTTAATTTTAGGTAAACGAACAAAGTTATGCCTACCTGGTATCGAGTCCTCGGAGCCCGTTACGAACCCTGCAGAGTCGCGTCGCTTGTTCTCGTCGGTGGCGGCGAGCAGGCTGCGCGCGCGCGCCACCAGCGAGTAGTACAGCTGTTCGAATTGCTCCCGCGCGGAGTACGCCTCGTCTGGCTTGTCCGACGCCATCTCGATCTCCGTCTGTATGACGTCAAATTCCCCATATACGGCATCAAATTTATTAAAGCGGCTGTCTAGCTCCAAACGTTGCAGGTCAGAAAGCTTGCTGCAACTAGATAAAACTTCAAGATAGTTACTAAAGTTTGTAAGCTTGGCCTTCATTGAGCTACGTTTTTTTAAAAGTTTATCTGCCATTGCAAAGAATAAATTAATTTTTTTAAAACAAGGCAATAGAAAAGAAAAGATTTTACGAACGAACGGAAGTGAGCAAAACAAACAAAAAAAGCAATTGGTAAAAATATTTTTATGATACAAAGCGCCAGTAACCTTTCAAGGTCAAGCCTCAAGATGGCCGCGCAAGTTGTTGCTAATTGCTATGCTATGAAATTGCGCTAAGCCGTGCGTTTCGGAGCAATGATGCGTAATGAATATAGCTTGAAAAGCGAGGCAAATTAAGCTTTAGGTAAGATTAGTAATTTAATTAGGAACGGAAAAAAGAATGAGATTTGGATTTTGAGATTTTAGGAAAAGAAAGGACTAATTGGAACGAACTCACGGTTGTCTGTTCTTATCCACAAATCCACACGACGAGATCGCACAGCGCACTCTTGCACCGCACTCGAGAACAAAGAAGTCGGCCGGGTCAATGTCCGCACTATAGACGTGCCGCGTCGCACGAAGCAGACAGCAACCACAGGAGCTGGTTTCTTGTAGACGACGAAGGACCAATGTTGGGGCCCTGTCCGGTTTAATGAATAAAAAGTCCGGAACAGGATAAATAGAATTTATTGTTTCTTGTAAGAAAAAATGTGAAACACGTGCGTGTGCGCTGCCGTTCGGATGCGATCGTGGAATGAGTCGGCGGGGAGTGCCGGCCGAAGGCATCGCCCTCTCCGCGACCCCTCTTCTTCCCCTCTCGTTCCGGTTAGACGCATAGATGCTTAGACAATGGGTATCAAATGAAAGCTAGTAAATTGTTTTATTATTTTCAGTTTATAATAAGAGTATTTTACGCAGTCGGGTTTTTTGATTTTTTTAATTCCCGTTTTTGTAACATTTCGTATTATTGTTCAGCCCCTATTGGTGGTAGCGTGATGTTATATAGCCTATAGCCTTCCTCGGTAAATGGGCTATCCAAAACAAATAGAATTTTTTAATTCGAACCAGTAGTTCCTGAGATTAGCGCGTGCAAACAAACAAACAAACTCTTCTGCTTTATTATATTAGTATAGATGTAATTTAATATTTTATCGAATAATTTCATTTGGTAATTTAATGATAAGTAAATAATCTGTCTTTTTTTAGTTTATTTTATTTTTACGTAAGAAATACTCGTATGCATAGTGAATATTCTGGAATTTAAAGATAAGCTCAAAAATTGGTACCGAAACGAGGACGGAATGTAGAATCGTCGGAAGATTTATGTTGATGGCTTATTTTTTTTATGAGCAATGAATATTTTCCTCTTATGACGGGCGACGTATATGTTTGGCCCTAAAATAAATATTTTTTTTTATATAAAATTGCTTTTGAAATATTTGTCAACGTAGTGTACGACGTAATCCAATAAAGTTTGTAATAAAAACAAAGAAAATAAACATTGTATTTTAAATTATATTAAGATAAGAAAAGAATATCGGACGACTCTAACTTTACACATAATCAAATACGATTTCTATTGTATTAAATAAACACTGAATATCATATTTCTATTTCCGTAATAATGGCTATAATCTGATCTAATTACAAATAAGTAAAATGTTATGATTTAAGCTATGACGTATCTACCTACTTGTAAATCTACTATAAAAATCCTTATTTTTCCTTCAATATATGATCAGTTGAGAATCGACTTTCATTGTATTATTTAATCTCTCGACGCCGTACATCTCAGTCTACAACTAACTAACTAACTAACTCATCTGGCTCAGTGACCCGAAGTGAGTCTAGGCCTCCGAAACAAGATTTCTCTACTTCGCACGATCTTGCGCGATTTCCCGCCAATTATTGGCTTTGATCTTACGCAAGTTTGCTTCAACTACGTTCTTCCAGCGGTATCTGGGCGACCCACCGGTCTACGTCCAGTTGGTCGACCCAAATAAGATCTCATAATTGCTCGATCCTCCCCCATGCGTTTGACATGTCCGAGCCACCGCAACCGATGGGATTTGGTAACTCCAATGATGTTTGGCTCAAACACCAGGTCTGAAATTTCAGCATTGGTTTTTATTCGCCAATAAAATTGGTTTTAATCTCAGTCAATATAATGTCATAATTATAATGGCCACTATTAGGATACCTCAGTGTTGCTAATATAAATTTTATTCATGAGCGGGGTTCGAATCTATGAACAAATGATATGACAGTATATAATTAGTACTATTTTACTTATTTAAAATAATAAAGGTCAAATAGCAGTATAGCCTGCCTAGAAATAATTAATATTAACATTTAATTTTACTTAAATTCATATAAATAACTTTCACTTAACACACCAAAGAAACTAACTAATAAATATTAAATTCGGTTAACTACGTAAGTAGGTATTCAACTTAATTGAAAAAAAAGCATCCACGAGAAAAAGACCTTTCCAAGCACGCTATTTACTACTCGGGCGTAATCTCAATTTGCTGTAACGTAAAAACAACGACTAATCATCATTACACTTGAACACCTGTAACTGAAAAAGGTTTTATTTTGGCGAAAATTATTTGAAATGAAAAAATAATATGCAGAAGATTAATACTTTCAAACACGTGTTTCCTTTTTAGGTTCATAATATCGGTTATCTTTTCAGCATTAATATATTATGTATATCGAATCTATGAACATATGAATGATAGTATATAATTAGTACTGTTTATATGTGGTTTTGTTTTTATATGTATAAAAAAATAGTTGTCTGTAAAGTCTGTAAGTTGGTTTACGGACGATAATTAATTTTACGTGATAATGTCATAAGAAATAATTGCATACTTTTATGAATTGAATTATCACTGAATTGTCATTATTTTGGAAGATGAAGTGGAAAAGAGATAGATGCGTCACAAGCCGAACGCTTACGCCGATCGTGCCTCTCTATCGCTTGTTCCGCGCTCTCGCTCGCGGAAAGTGACAATGGGTCATGCTTTTTCGTGCGTGCAGCAGGCGTTCATCGATTTATAAGACGTTATCACGTCAAAAATGTTAACTACTTCAAATAGATCATTGTACCGTACTTGTAGAATAATAATTTCTTATTAATTTATTGTTAATTACTTCTAATATTAATTTCTTTCTTATAATTAAATCGTTATTGTTGTTTAGTTTTTACTATTTAGATATTTAAAAATTAGTTAATTTTTAAAGTCTTATTAATTGTGTACATTTGTGATTGTAAGCCTATTATCAATATATTTTTATGAGTATTTTATTTTCTAATATGAGGATTTTAAAAATAAGAAATATTCTTATGAGTAAGTCATCGTTAACTTTTAACATCACACTGACCCACAGACATTAGTGGTAGAACAAATTCATTTCTTTATTCTATGAAAAGAATTCAGTTTAATTCATTTATTGCGAATAATTTTTTTTATCACATAATTAATCAAATAATTTATATTCAATCATTTATTTGAAGGTAGCGTTTCATTCATTTCCATTCATTCGTATTATGTTTGGTAAACGGTTCGTAAATTGAATAATTCGATTCATAGTAATCTAGTATACTTACTCTCTAAGCATGTATCAGTGGAATTTCACACATTTTAAGTGACTATTAACTTTTTATCAATATGAAAATCGTACCGCGCAGAATTAGTGACTACTCAATGTATGAATATGTGAATATCCGAATCCACTGATTTCATCATTGAATATTTGTATGTGTATTAGTGATAATTCACGAAGTTGTTATTGAAATTTACTGATATGTATAGAGTATAGCTTTACAAACGTAATAAATAAAAATTTCACTCATTTATGTTTAGAGAGTATAAATAAGACATAATATGTGACATATTAATATTAATAAATAATAATAAATAAATATGTTTAAGACACACACACGGTCGTCTACTCCTAAGGTAGGCAACTTAATGCCTGCGTTATAGGTAACAGCCGACTGATATACATTTTTTTTTTAAATAAATATACATATAAATAATACATATGTAAATAAACATATATTAAACCCAGACTCGGGGCGGGAATCGAACCCACAACCCTTGGAGCAGAAAACAGGGTCACTGCAAACTGCGCCAACGGGTCAGTCAATATTAAGTATTTGTAACTTTTACATTATTTCACATATTTACAGTTGTGGTATAAATCTGGTCCGCGAGGAATTGTGCCAAGAATGCTAGCACCGTTTGCTCGTTCAATGGCAATTCCGATTCTGTAGCAAAAAAAAAAAAAAAAACAATAGCCCTCCTGTCACCAGGCTACGGGAAGTGAGACTTGTTTTCTAGATATTTTTCTGCATTGCTACTCCAAGGTTTTTAAGGTGTTTCGATTGCAAACAGCTTACCCAAAATTATATCTTTGATATAATTTTGGGTAAGTGACGAACATTTGTTCTGTTTGGTCATTTCAGCTTTTTCCGCAGCAGATGCCACTCTTAAACCTGTCTCTCTTACACGAGATTTCAACGCAAGTTGCGTCCTACAAAAGCGTTCGTCGTCTTTCCCAGGCAAGCCATTATTCATCCACCCGGTCTCTTGCCATCCTCGTGACTAATTTCAGTAGGCGTAGTAATTAAATATTATTCTTCATTAGACGTCCTTTACAATCCTACCTGTGTTATACAATACTTTACTGGTTCATTAGCGTGTCTTTGATGTTTAATGGTCTATAATTATATTTAAATTGCTTAAAAATAATTTAGGTAGGCGCGTTAAAACAAAAGAAATCAATGAACTCTAATTTTATACTATTAGTATAGTCAAGCTCAAATCTAAATACAAGTTGTTTATTTATTTAAATAGTTACCTTATCACTAAACATTAATGAAAGATTTAACTATCATAAATATTGTTCGTAAGTAAATAATATTGATTATAATTAATATAATTATGAAGGAAACTAAGCTAATAAAACTTTAAAAAATAAACTAATTTTTAAATGTCTAAATAGTCAATAGTAAACAACAATAACGATTTAATTATAAGAAATAAACAAATTAATGTTAGAAGTAATTAACAATAAATTAATAAGAAATTATTATTCTACGAGTACGGTACAATGATCTATTTGCAATAGTTAACATATTTTCCTTACAATTTTTTAGTCGAACCGTACTTGACTCATATTGATACTAAGTATGTTTGTATATTTTGCTTTTATTATTTTATACTTTATTAAACTTATTGATTTGTAGGATTATATTATGTCTCTTTGGTTTTAACGAAAATTATCATAAAAATGTATTTGTTATAAATAATTGCAATGGACAAATCAAAACGGTGTGAAATCGTTTTAAATATATATAATAATAGTTTGTATTTCAGCTGTGCGTTAAAATTATAAGCGTATAATCCGAATTTAATGACGATGAATATCGATTCAGGAAGCCGTAAATTGTTGTGCGTAAATTTAAGCGTATAATAGACGGAAGCTGCCGTGGTGAATACGTAATATCTGCTCATTTTTATTCGCTGCGTGTCATTTTTGCACAATTGGTAATACTCTAATAACGAGATAAATGTTTTGTCGTTTTCATTATATACATATATATTTTTTAATTTGAAGCTGTAGAAATAAAGAGCGTGAGTGTTTATAGTTGCTGGCACCTTTTGTACTGGTATTAAATATGATTTATATTTAACTTTATTTTATAAATTTCCAAACGCCTCAACCAATCAGTGATCTAAAGCAGGCACGATTTTATTAAATTAGTCGAATCTATAAAAACACAAAAATGTAATAATTCGTTAAGTTTGCCTATTTTGATAGTGTCTTATAATTAAAGTTCTCTTTTTTAATGGAATAGAAAGGCTGATGCTTAATCCGCCCCGTTCCAATGAGGATTGGCGAATCGCTATTAGTAAGTTAATTTTGTATGTTATCATTATATTATATTACAGCTTGTAAAACCATTATTTACTTTGAACATTTTCAACAAGACAATTAATATGATAGAGTACAAGTTAATACTTAGTATCTACGACTGTAACTTTAAATAAGGGTAAACTTGGCAAAGGACAGTCAGCCCTGAGCCAAGTGGAATTTACAGTGACGTTATCTTGTGGCTATCAGCCACAACGTGTACGTGTTGAATTTACGAGACGTTTCAGAATTTTGATGAAAAAATACAAAAATGTCATCGTGATAACATCTTAATTATTATTGAATTATCGCTACACGTGTTTATGACTGTAATATTTTTATATACTTTTAATATTAAACAAGGATCTTTATGGCAAACAAAATAAAAATAAAAATTACAATATATATTAATTTTCATGTAATATATATCGGCGCAGTGAAAAATTTACTTTAGTTGCGATATTGTAATTTTTTACTCCCGTAGTGTGCTGTGCGGTGACTGGCAGAGAAGAATAATTCCGTAGGACTATTAGGTAACTTGCGCGATCGCGAGAAATCGTTGTGATTTCGTTTTTAAATACTAGCGAGCCTCAATTAATATAGTCAAGAGTAATAGCACTATCGACCTCTTTTGAGGTGTTGCAAAAGGTGACTAAGGCCATAGTGGTGCGAACAACTTTCCGCTAACCAGGATGATGATGGGCAGCAGCGTCACCCCATATTCTGCCAAAACACACTGCGCTCGCCAATCCGCCTGTCAAGCGTGACTAGTATTGGAAACTCCCTCACCCCCAGAGATAATAGGAGAGACCTACGCTCAGCAGTGGACATCCAACGACTGACGTGGTGGTAGATTTTTCCATTCTATCTTAAAATATTTAAATATATTTACATCAGCAGGATGAATTAATTTAAAAAAAAAAAAAATGAAACTGTTTGTTAATTGTTGCTATTTTGATTATTCTAAATATTTATTTAAACCTAAATTGTAATTTTTTAGTTATATTAAAATTTTAATCTTCTCGTTTTTAATAACAGTTTTGGTAAAATTTATTTTAACGACTTATTTGATTCCATACCGATTTATTTGACTCGACTTATTCTTGTGCGAACAACCGTGGAGTGCATATTTCCTTATTGTTACTGTGACGCAGTGAAATTTAATGGTAGTATTACTTACACCATGTAAAATTATGATAGTATAGAAGGTATTATTAGAAGCAATTAGCAATGATAACGTTATTTTTTTTTAAACAATACGGGTCCCGGTTATTCGTCATATACAGGACGACTGGTGAATTACTATCAATATTTAAGGAGAATACTCGGTACATAATTCTCATTCCAATTATGTCTTAGTATGTTTGATAAACTCATCCGTTACAGGGTTTGCTACTGTAAGTCAGCACTCTGACGACGTTCCAGAATGATTTTCTACTCTTTGAAACAAATAAAAAGGAGGAAATCCTACCCAGAATTCCTTTATTAACTACCGACGAACCCAGTGATTGACGCTTAAGTAAACCCTTTAAACATGAAGTAATATACCAGCTCGGAGTAAGGTAAGAATGTTATTTGAATAAGAATTTCTTCTTGTAATGTAAGGAATTTGTTCTTGTAATATAAATAAAACGTTTAAAAAAAAGTTTATCGCGTCACTATCACAATAAACAGTGTTATGATAAAGAAAGTCACGTAACTACGATTTATTTTCCCATCTTTCAAAGTACCGGAGAACTTAGGAAGGAGCAATGAAAACGACTGTTTTCTTTGAGTTTAATAAATGAACAAGTACGATGTTGATATTCGCTTTCAAACAAAATTAACAACTTCATTTTTCATTTAAATAACTGACTATTACGATAATAAAATCAATTAAATGTTTATTCGTACGCTTAAACTCGATTTAAATTTTGGATTTAGAAAAAATGTTAGGAGAATTTTCCTTATGATTTAATTTTCTTGTTAAATATTTTTACCACCCTTCTACTTTAGCTGTGATTATCTAATAATAACATTTTACTATAACTAATTTTACATTATAACCACATAAACATAAATATTTAAAAACACTGTGTCGTAAGAGATGAAAAAAGTAAGTAGGTGACAATGTGGGCTGGCCCGTTGGCGCAGTTGGGTACTGCTTAGAAAGCAGCTCTTACTAAACATAATTCACTACATTTAATTAAAAGTCTAGATCAGATTTTATCGCGTTTATTTGTTTAAAAACTTTATAGTTTAACGATTATTCAATTAAAATATTTCCCGAGGTTTCGGAGCCTTTACAGCGTTCATGATCTTATGTTATAATAAATGAGTAAAATTCGCGTATATATAAGAGAACAGTATAATTCACTATATTTGCCACGCTACCGATATCAGCTTTAGTTCATTTCTCAAGTGGATTCAGTCTGGCATGGTTTGAAACGTCTAACACTTGTGTCATTCATTGTAGGGTGGAGGGCGTCACTGGGTGGTTTTAGCCCTTCGTCAATGAATAACGGAACAAGGGGGAGGAGAATCGCGGTCCAGGTCGCGGGAAGTCATAAATCTTCTGCGGCGCAATCACGTCTCGTCGTAATAGTGTAATGAAATGACACCGCATTATCTTCTCGAGTCGCTATCAATTACGTCATATATAAATCAAGTCACGTTCGTATCACGAGACAACAGAATTTTGATGTAACTCAATTTGGCTCAGTGTTTTTGTCTGTCTGCTCGGCTAGAATCCTTTCGAAAATAAAGATGTGTACTTAAATCTATTTTAAAGACGTCTGTCTATTGTACGATTTTTTTCATTCAGTAACAAGTTAGTGAGAATTAAAAGAATCAAGTATCGTTCATAGTTCGACTGTGTTGCACCATTATATTTTCTTTATTTTATAATATTACCTGATTTTTATAATTAATTTGAATGAATGAATTAGTGAATCAGGCTGTATACGTCTCACTGCTAGACAAAGGCCATATAGGCAATGGGTTGGAGCTTAATCCCCCATCCTGCACCAATCCGAGTTGGAGAATAATTTCCCTACGATGGGTAAAGATCGTTATCGATATAGGTGTCTATGATAACAAAAAAATCATTATTATATTTAGGGAAATATGTATTTGGTTGAACTATTGTTAGGCTTTATGAAATGAAAGGCCGCTGTTTGAACGACGCCACTTTAGGCTAGAGATTTATTTGAAGGGCTACTTAAGCTAGTTGTTTGCGACAAATACATTAACTGTCAGATTGAGTAGTCTAAGAGTCTAATGACCCAAATCTCAATCCATTTCTTAGTGAAGTACCCACTTCACCTTAACTGAAAGGGCGAATTATTGCGAAATTTTCTAGTCCAAATTGTTTTATTTTTTATTTTTATACAAAACTATTACAGTTGTTAAATTCTATCAATTTTGAATTAGCCCTTCAATCTAATGTTCTCATTTTGAAATAGAACGTCAGTGATGCAGATCGTTCCAGATTTAAAGGTAACCTAAAAATTGAAGCGTTCGAGAATTTAAGTGTAAGTCTACCGTGCATTTGTCTTCATAAAATATACATTTCATGGATTCGATTTTACATTTTGCAATAACGACGAATCGTATTTCGTCCCTGATATACCGGAATGACACCAATATTTTTATTGCTTTTTAATTTTACAATATGATACTGATGCCGGATATGATAAAACTAAAACAAAAGTGAAGCATGAAAGAGCGCATATACTCGTACCAAATCAAAACATTAAGCAAATATTTTGAATTCCGTTAATTGTATTCTTTCTGTCGAGATTACATAGGTATTCAAAATAATTTTAATCCAAATTATAATACTCGTAATTAAACGACATTTAGGTAAAACGTCAACGACGTTAACAAAATCATTAACGATTAATTAGTAATGTTTGGAAAACAGTTGCCGACAACTATTTTGCAGATGTGTAATTTGTTTCATTCATTATCCAGTGACAAATGTGAAAAACAAGTCGCTGGACGCGGGAACGTATTACGCAAGTCATTGCACCTAATCATACTTAATTATAGTGTAGTTATGTCTCTTAATCTTAATTTTATCGTACGTTACAGTGACATATAATCTTTGATCATCTGTCGTAGTTCAAAATAGTACAGATATTTAGGTGTCTCACGACATCGCCGAATAAAAACGATAAACCATGAAACGAAAAGACACTTCAAGTATAAGTTACATTTCTGGGTTAAGCTTGCAACTGGATCCTAGATTAGTTTCGTAGCTTCATATATTCACTAGATTTGAATTATTGATTCTAAATCATTTTGCGTTATTTATTGATGAGTTTTATCCTACAGAATAGACTTACAGCTAACGGCACAAAACAAAGAAACGCCTCAATTGATTAATTGGATAACTTACTAGGTCTTCTTTTGCCTTAGCACTATTATCAACCCTTCTTAAGGCTTTCTTTATAATTAAAATATTGGCAGCTTTAAGATCGGGAGCCGTTGAGGAGTAAGCTGAAATGACTAAACGGCACAAATATTCGTCACTTATCCCAAGTTATCTTTTTGTGCCGTTTGCAGTCGAAACACTTGGACCTTGGAGTAGCAGTGTATTTATCAATGTGTATAATATTGTAAAATTATAAAATAAATGTAATTATACTTTCGAAATAACAAAAAAAAAAAAACATTGAATGATAGCTGTTAGAATGTAGTTCTTATTCTTTAAATTATGGTGTTGAGATCCACATAGACAACCTGTCTTAGACGGTACCATAGGATCACGCAATCGTCATCATCGTTAGAGGCTTCTTGTTAGTCGCCACAGTTAGTTTAAAGCTAGTTCAGGCGACACTAAAATATGCTTCCGCAACGTGCTTGTGCAAAAGGATCGTGTAGTTAGATGACAAGTTGACATTAGCTGAAGCGCACCTATGGTCTGAAGACCAGCCCGAGACGACTCCACCCGAACCTTCCTCCATGTGAAGGTAGTGCGGCGGGCGTCGTCCCGCCATGCGGTGATTGCGACAGACGCCGTGCCGACGAGTTTCAGCGCGAGTTGGCGAAAGTACCAAGTAATGGCAAGCGCAGCGTCGGACCGCCGCGGCGCCATCCGTAAGATGGACAGACGACTTTAAGACAGTTGCCGGAAGCCGTTGGATGGAGGCTGCTTCGAACTGGTCACTCTGGAGGTCGATAGGGAAGGCCTACGCTCAGCAGTGGACATCCAATGGCTAATTGATGAATGATGATTATCGATACAAGAATAATTGCGATGTGTGTAAGCAAAGCGGGTAATTATAACATTCCTCATTTGGACTTTAATACACATACCTATGTATTTAAATTACGAATACCATTTACTTCAGTGCTTGTAACAATTACAATGTTAATCATTAAGTAAAACTATAAGGACTTTTGTTCTCACTAAAATCGCTCACATTTAAGATTTACCTTTATGATGTACGTTTTTTTTTTCAAGCAGAAATACGATATTGATTTTTTATACGATAGTATGTATTATAGGATAAATTACTATAATGCTATAAGGGTGATTCTTTTCTAACTGTGACTTTTTTTATTAATAATTTTTGGATATCAAAATTAATTTTTTTTAATCTGTATATGGATGTTATTACTCTAAATTATTGTAAAAATGAAAGTCTAAGACGATTTCGCTACAACTTGAAAATTTCGAGAGCGACAATCAAATTTCAAATTTTTCGTTCCGCGGTACTGACATATATAATAAATTTGACGAACATTCTTTAGAAAAATCGTTTAATTTATTGTTTTATAACACTTTTAAATTCTTTAATATTAATTAACATTTAATTATTGAACATTTTTATAATGAATAATAGTAATCATAACAATTATTTTTTTTGACGTTTCAGTTAACTCTATCAATTTCTCTAATTGCGATGAATTCCCCGATTTTTTGGTATTCGCAAGTTTAATCATACTCAGTAAGATTTATCAGGTAATTAGTTTAAATTATACATTGCGACAAAAAATATATACAATTTATAGTAAAATTCTAGAAATGGACATGCCACGGTACTGACATTTAAGTGATATAATCTCAGTTTCCTCTGAATTGCAAGTCATACTTTACAAAAAAAGTGATGAAATATGTTCATGAACATATAATTAACCGAAAAATTTCATTTATAGATCATTAATTAATGACCAGTGAGAACAAACAGTAAAGGACATAAAAAATCACAGTTAGAATGGAATCACCCCTAAGTTTCATTTTGGAAAAAAGGTATCCGACATGCTACTCCACTATTGATGACAAGATGTTTTAGAATTAATTATATAATTATACGATATTAATTTCGAAATTCTACAATATTTATTTCACGTCAATAATTTAGGATACAAATGATCAATCAACTGAGATAATATGACCTATTTATTTTTATTATGGCGAAGCGTAAATCCTAAGAAAATTAAATGTCACACTTTTCATAAATCTCGCCAACAAGAAATATTTTTATCTTGCATTTTAAATTAAAATACAACATCATAGTTTAGTGTAGCTTTGTCTTTGGGTTTTCAACAAAGCAAGAGTACTCTAAATAAAAGTAAAAGACTTTTATCTCACATTTCAACAAAGAGTTGTATTCTTGAGCTGAAATTGCTCTTAATAATTATTTGCATGTTGTAATACTTAATTGTGAATAGCCTAATTGGAAGTTTATCTTTTAAAGGATTTTTGTAACAAAATTTCTTGCTATATGTTTTTAAATAATTACGTTAACTATTTTTTTTTCTATAACATATTTTGTAGGTAATAAATATTTTCAAAACATTTGTTACTTTTTTCCAATGTAGATTTCAATAATTAAAATAAATATGAAGATTTTATCTAAAATGTGTCAAAGTAGAACTCAACTTACTAGCTTAAAGATAAAACAATATTTTTTTAACTTCAACATTATGAATATAGTCTACTCAATTCACGTCACAGCGTATAGTAACATTGTAAATAAATTCATGTGATGAAATTCAAACATTGCATCTCATCATTAATTCCTTTCCGTTCTCTTTGTTTCCTGACACAAAGAACTTTGCTGTTAAAAGACGTAGTATGTTCATTATTTAGTAATAGTATTTATAAGCAGTATAAATTTATTTATAGAGCCGCATACACTTGTTAATATAAAAAATTATTTTCTATTAAATGTCCCGTTCTGTTACATTGCATTATAAATTTAGCATTTAAAAAAAATCAGTGATTAATAGAGTTATGTGTGATACATATATTTATATTTGAAATTATACATATTTACAATGCAAAACTTAAACTAATCATTTACAAACAGTTTTATTGTAAACTAGCGGCCCGCCCCGGCTTCGCACGGGTATTTAACTAAAATTTTAAAAATTATACACATATATTTTTAATCACTTACACCTGCGTCGATACTGGAAAATATTTTATATTAGACGGATTGAGTGACAGATTTATTATATCTATATATATAGATAGTACGGATGAAACATTTGAACTGTTTTTTTATTAATTATTTTCTCATTGATGAATACCATATTTTAATAAGTATTATTCCCGACGAAGACAAATCCAAAAACACAAAAATCATAAAAATCGTTCCACTCGTTCTCGAGTTATAAACGGTGTAACTAACACGACTTTATATATATATATATATATATATATATATATATATATATATATATATATATATATATATATATATATATATATATATATATATATATATATATAGATTACAACTTAAATAGCTATAACCATCCAACTTTGTACAATCAACAAACAAATAACGACCAAATATTTTAAATTTTAACAACGAACAAACAATTAAGACCGTAGTACCCTAAAGTATTTAATTAAATGCAAAAAAGAAAAACAGTTTTCTAAATACGGGCGAGTGTCATTCTTTTGGCCGAAGTTTTGGTCAGCGCGATTCAGAAAATTATCTGCGCCATCTATCGTATAATTGTAGAATATCGTTTTTATATTTAGTGACATTTAACATAATAGTACCTATATTAATTGAAAATGATGTTTATCTAAAATATTAAAACGATTTCTATTCCTATCCGACATATTTAGTAAACTTTTAAGTTTAACAAAATAATAACTCAAAAATAAGTTTTGTGAGTTTTTAAGATTCCTTAGACCAGATGGCGTTGGCGGCGTAGGTACCTATTTCTATTTTCTTAAATATTTATTTTTAAATTTAATTACAATGAAACAAAAACTAAATTGTACTGTGAGTTATGTTTAATTTTTATGTATTAAAGTTATTTACATTGGTTTTGTACTTTTTACGTGATACGTGCACGACCAAAAACGATAAGAGATGGCGCTGATACAAAAAAGAACGCGCTATTGAAATTTATTCTTGATGATATATAGTGTATTAATAAAACAGAGGTTTTAACAGATTTATTATTTGTATAGATCACGTAATCATTTTAAAAATAATTTACCATTCTCGTATATAAGTACTAAGGAGTAGGGGTGTTCATCAGAAAAAATTATCGATAATTTTACTATCGATAATTATCGTATTGAGTTATCGATAGTTATCGATAATTATCGAATGAACAGTTATCGATAATTATCGAATAAAAAAGTTATCGGTAGTGGCGAAAGTTATCGATAATTATTGGATAAAAATTATCGATAATTCACGACAGTTATCGATAATAATCGGCACAATTTTTGGACGACGAAAAAAAAAAAAAAAAAAAAAAAAAAAAAAAAAAAAAAAAAAAAAAAAAAAAAAAAAAAAAAAAAAAAAAAAAGGTCATCCTGCGTCCCGTATTCATATAATTCTCCGTTCCCTATCAGTATACCGAAAAAAAAAAAAAAAAAAACGTCGTCCGCCGTCCTGTATTCATAAAATCCTCCGTTCCCTATCTGAATACCTAAAAAAAAAAAAAAAACGTCGTCCGCCGTCCTGTATTCATATAATCCTCCGTTCCCTATCAGAATTTCTAAAAGAAAAAAAAAAAGGTCATCCGCCGTCCAGTATCGGAATAATCTATCGATACTTATCGGATCACACAAAAATATCGATAATTTTCATTATCGATAATTTTCGGATCGAAAAAAATTATCGATAATTATCGGATCGCAACAAATTATCGATAATTATCGAACGAAAACTTATCGATAATTATCGATAATTATCGAAATAACAATTATCGATAATTATCGAATCAAAATTATCGAATAACACTTATCGATAATTATCGATAATTATCGAATGAAAAATTATCGAGTAGTTACGAATTATCGATAATTATCGCACACCCCTACTAAGGAGGAAATCTTGGTTTAATATTTCTTTTTTTAACATATCGATTTATCCTTAATTTAGTACATTTAAATAATAATAAAAAAAGTCATCTGTAAAGCATTATAAGTTCAGAATTTTTAAATACGAGTTACCATATCGTACAAAGTTTTATATACTAAGGCGGAAATCTTGGATTAATACATTTTTTTTAAACAATATTTCGCTGGCCAGCTTAATGCGACATCTTAAGGTATGATGCTCGAGATCGCGAAGTGTCCTTAACTCTTAATCTTAGAGATTTTTATTTTATATTCTTTTTGAGAATTTCTCACATCTCTCTAGCGCTTTTATGTTTTAAAAAGAGAAAACTAGAAAAACACAACTAAATGTTAGAACCGATATGAATAAAAAGAAATAGCAAAATAATAAAAAATATATAAAAGCTAGTATATACTTACAATATATAAAAGCTTAAGAACGACTTCAATAGTCTGTATGTAGACCTTTAAAAAGTAATATAAGGTAATATCACATTTTCAAAGGTGCTATAACTATAATATTACTATTTCATTATTGAATCAAATGGGATTTCATTTAAATAGGCAAAGAAATAAACAGCCCGAATGAAATCGGTTATTTTTTATATATAAAGATTCATTTCTTCTTAATTTCTTATTTCTCCATTTTTGTAAAGTGTTTACCTCATCTATAACATTGGATGCTTTTTTTTGTTCCTCCATTAAATCTGCGGGATACTATAAAAATAACACGCTTTATTGATGATGTTTGATCTCACAACTTTATGATTGATACATCGCTAAAGAATTTGTTTCCGAATTACGTTGAAAATAAAAAAAAAAAATTATATGCGAACAAAAATATATTAAAACTATATTTCAATAATAATTTTCTTGTCCATTATCTTCAACCATTAATTACAATAATTTTATTCTTCATTCCTAAATGCATACAATGTACATGGTGTCATGTACATTCAAAATAATAAAATAAAATAAATACCTCGTATTCAACGATTAGATAAAAAACATTGTGTCAGGGTCCAGAATTATACACAACAAAAGCGCAAATACCTAAGTCTTATAAAAATATTTAATAATGAGCGGAGATTGAACCCGTAAACCCTAGCGCAATAGGCAATTACTGTGACTATTGCGGAACATCTTCGGCAAAAGAAATTGACATCGAATATAAAATATATTAATATAGAGTATAGAAACAAACTCCGTTTTAATTTTTTTTTTTTTTTTTTTTTGTAAGAAACAAATATATTAGTTATATAAAAATAAGTGATAGAAATAAAAATAACTCGAAAATATATACTTCCAAAATACGATAAAGGACCACAAAATGAATTTTATTGATTTATATGTTTAGACGCTAAAAAGCAATTTGAAGGCGTCCGAGAAAAGTTCCCGGGATAAAAGTTTATTATCAATATAATATCGTTTCTCACGGAACATTCCACTTTCTCTTTGGAAGCAATATTTTGAAGAACTTAAAAAAACTTATTCTATAGATACTTTTGTTTATTTTAATAATCTAACGCCGAGTTGCACGAAACAAATTTTAAATTTAAGTGTTTATTAAACTAATTTAATCACAAGAATCGTGATTATCTGTTGCACGAAACCTACATCTGATTAAGTTAACAAAAAAAAATAGTTTAATTAAAGACCTATCTAACGGATGATTAATTCCAACAGCTTTAAATTAATCATGAGATCAACTAATTTTAAGATTAATTGCAACTTAACTAACGGAAAGTTAGTGACGGTTTCGTGCAACTCGCCGTTAGACTTTCAGTTACATATAAAATAAATGAGCAGCACTTATATAGAAGAACTTAAGTAATAGATATAGCTCAATATGTTACGAAGCTAAAGTACACCACAAAGTTCTTAGAATAGAAGGTTATTGGGATACAAGGTGCTTTAACCCTATAAGGAAGCTTATGTTAGTAGTTGAACAGACGACAAACGACGATAAGAGGCAAAAGAAAGTCACTGGTTTGATGACAGCGCAAGGTACCGATCGTTGGAGTTTTATCTTCAACAGTACAAGTATCATCAGTGGCTGACAAGCAACAACTGTACTGTACTGTATCAGCCTGTAAACCAACCACTGCTGAGCGAAGGCCTCATCTCCATATCGAAGAAAGGTTACATGCTTTCCGAGGCACGTTGGGGAGAGCCACAAGGACATACACCAAGACCGGAAACAAATATTTGTATTAATACAAATATCTGTCCCGAGCGGGAATCGAACCCGCAACAACTAATATTAATTAATAGTGTGATTTATTTTTCTTCTGTGATTAGTGTTTAATAGTTAATAGAATTTGTTTTTTTAGTAATTACAGCACTTCTAGCGGATATAATATTTTTTTTTTTGTCAAATCTTAGTAGTACCTATAATATGTATGTTTCAAACCAGTTAGGTAATAATTACATTTTAAAATAATGTTTCATATATTTATATATATTTAAGTATTTGTTTCAGAAAACAAACAAAAATTAAATGTCTTCATTAAAATCTGAAATTAATTTAAAAAAAAATAATTAAGAAACAGACATCTTTAGCAAATCGAAGCTAATAATAGAAAATTTTAGTTTTATTTTAGATACTGGTATATCAGAACTGTCTGGTTTTTGAATTTTACATAAAGAGTTATTATTATTGCTTGGGGTATAGATTAAATAGTAGTATTTAGTTAAAATAGTAAAATGTAAATTAATATAATTAATATTAATATATAATATTTAATACGTTTATTCAAATTTGTATATGTATAATTACAGTTAGGAGCACTTCATTATTATATTGCATAAACGTTTACGCATAATTATGTATAAGCACTTCAGGCTTAAAATGTACACTCACGTCTTTAGATGCTGCTCATAATATTTTCTATTCCGTATATCAGCCTGTTTATATTACATAAAGACCTTTTCTCATATTAACGAAAACGATAAGAAGCTTTAATCACCCTGCTCCACTACGAATTGGCGGTTAAACATAATGTATAATTAGATCCTGCGCATCCTTGCGGACATGAATTTAAAGTGTTTAGCTTCAAAATTCAGGAATGCCAACTTGAATTTGCACCTACGATAAAAACTTTTAGTTGTGCGTTTTTATATTTTCACAAAGTAATCGATTTTGATAAGATCTAACATTGGAAGAGGATAAAACCCTCTTGTAAGGTGTTTCTGTTGAACAACCCTTAAACAGATTCTTCGACGACGTGAATTAAGGAATTAATGATTTATACATTTCTATGTAGGTACATTCGTAATGTTCAAGGATGTATTTTTAAGTATTAAATCTCTATTGCAAACATCAGAAATATACAATTTAGGACATATAATATTGGTATATATATACATATTAACTGGTCCATTGGCGCAGTTGGCAGTGACCCTGCTTTCTGTTCCAGGGTTGGGTTCGATTCCCGCCACGAGTCTGGTTGTAATAAATAATCTATATCTATATATATATATATATAGGAGACTTTCTATAGATATAGTCACTCATCACGATATCTCTGGAACTATGAGATCTAAAAACTTGAAATTTGGTAGGAATATTCCCTTTGCCGAGTAGAGGTCAGCTAAGAACGGATTTTAAGAAATTCTACCTCTAAGGGGATGAAACACGGAGGCAAACTTTGTATGGGACAACGTGATTCCTTGGTCCAATCTAATTCAAATTTTGCATAAATATTATTTAAAAGAATTGATTGAAGACGTGTTTCGTATTTTATCGAAATTCATCCCCTAAGCGGGTTAAAAAGGGGGTGGAAAGTTATTTTGATATCAATACTCCTTAGTGCTTTTTTTTTAATTACATTTTATTTTGACACATGTTTGACAATTCAATCCGTCTATCTATAATATAAATTATATTATAATATTTTCCAGTATTGACGTGGGTGTAGGTGATATTTTTATTTGGGTGCTGCTGGTGGAATAGGCAAGACTTTATATGAAACGTAATAACAAAATTGAGATGTAAATATACCGTGTGGTCGCTTTATAGTAAAATAGTGTTTTATATAATATTTTTTACTTCAATGTTGGTGTTGTTTTAAGACAAGGTTTTTAAACTAAATGACTCATCAGCAAGGCATCTGTACTCACAATAATACAGATATAGAAGACACAGAAGTGAATTTGGAAACATTTTTGAATTATACGGCATTAACACCCCAATTAGTACAGATTGGTACCATGGACTAATGTTGGAACAAGATGAGAAAAAATTATAAATCATGTACCCCTTTAACTTTATCTTACACTAAAACTAAGAAGGAGGAGATAAAAGCTGTCTTGGACTATTATTAAACATAAATATATGTTTGACATACGCACACGATCGTCTGTTCCTAAGGTAGGTAACTTAATGCCTGTGTTTTAGGTGACAGCCGACTGATATACATTTTTTTATAAATATACATATAATTAGTACATATGGAAATAAATACATATTACACCTAGACTCGAGGCGGGAATCGTACCCACGATCCAGGAGCATAAAGCAATGTCACTACCAAGTGTGCCGAGTCAATCAAAATTGAAAAAATATTACTTGAAGGTTTATTCAAATCTAAGAGACGAAATCGTATTGACTTGTGGTGTAATTATACCAACGATACAATGAATGAACTATTGATGACCGTTCTGGTGTAGTGGTGTGAGTAGTCGCTTTAACGCCTCGGCTCAATCCCGGTGGTCGCGGGTTCGATTCCCGCTCGGGGCAGATATTTGTATTTGTGCCAATATTTGTTTCAGGTCTGGGTGTATGTCCTTGTGGGTTTCCCCACCGTGCCCCGGAGAGTACGTAAAGCCGTCGGTCCCGTTTGTTATGATGGATAACTTATAATAATCGTTACTTATGGTAGGATATTATCCGCCAAATTGCAGTGGAGCAGCGTGGTGGATTAAGCTTCAACCCTTCTTCTATATGGAAAAAAAGGCTTTTGCTCAGCAGTGAGCTGTTTACAGGCTGATACAAGACAGTACAGTACAGAAGCATTTGTAGCCTGCAGTGACGAAACTGAGCCTTACCATAAATATTAGAGTTCATCTAAGAGTAGATGTTACTGCCGGACTATTCTCAGACCTGTTGCTTAAAATAGGAAATGGTGATTTCCGGGAACTGGATAATAATATAATGTATGAGTGTATTTGAGTATGTATTTACCATAAACAAAGCTTAAGGTCAAACTCCTAATGTAGCGGGAGTATACTTGAGCGAAAGCTGCTTCTCTCTCACACCCAGTTGTATGTGGCATGTTGCAGAGTATTCTGGTGATTCTAGCACCTCGAAGGAAAAACAAAATATGTTGTTTATAAAGAGATACTACGGAAGATGTAGTATTTCGATTTCGTTGTAAAAAGATAATACTCCCATGTAACTTTCTTCAGATCAAAGGCCGAGCTTCGTGTTCATAAAATATAAAATTTTTTATTTTAATTTTAATGTTTAATTAAACATTACCTCCCATCCCATCCCATTCCATCCCTACTCTATAATACCGTTATATTTTATAAGTATTCAAATATTTTAACATAATAATTTATATGTTATAACAAAATAATTAATAAAACTCAATCCGTCTATTATGAAATATTTTCGAGTATCGACGCAGGTGTAGGTGATAAAAAATATAAATTTATATTTTTTGAAATTTTAGTTAAATACCCGTGCGAAGCCGGGGCGGGCCGCTAGTTATTTATATACGTATTATTTATATATGTCTATGTTACAAAAAAAAAGAAGTATATCAGTCGGCTGTTACCAAAAAAACAAAGGCATTAAGTTGCCGACCTTACGGACAGACGACCGTGTCTATATGTTAATCTTATTACATGATATTTATGCAGAGACAGTGTTGATGCTTATAGCGATTCATTCTAGGCCATCATTATTTAATTATTTTTTTTAGGTTTAAATCTATTTATTTACATAATTTTACATTGTTTTATGTATATAGGTACCTTATTTTCTATTTACATGCATTCCTTAACATATTACTTACCTACATGCTTTAAGTCTACGTTCCAGCCATCACATCTTCACCACCAGTCTTGTTTTGCGATACTTTTTTTATATTATTTATTTATCCGGCTCCTTATTTAAAGTAATTAAAGAAAAAAAGTGTCTTGAAGAGTGCGTAAACAAAACAATACAAAATGATATTATTACATAGTAAGTAATATTTAAGTAAAACCAGTACACAAATATAATTTTGATCGTTTGTCTCAAATACAATATTATCTCTGTATATGTAATATCGTAGGTTTTTTTAAATCAACAGACAATGGGGAAATTTAATATAAATAGTTAAACAAAATTTTTATTTGAAATATTTATTGATTCCGCTCAGACGTATTACATCAATCATAAAAAAATATAGAAACAAACATTATGCTTAGTGAATAAATACAGAACATAAGTAATTAAATAATTGTTCATTATAAATATTGAAAGATGCAATCATTTGCATACATGTTGCGTTACCAATGCCAATTGTTAAACTTCTATAGTATGAAAAAAGTTGTTACGTTAAAGTGGGTTTTTTGTAGGTTAAACTCATTTCATTTCATAGTAATTTCACGCCACAAGCTTTGTTTTAAGTTACATTATTTGAGCTTATTTATGTTTTTATTACGTTGTGAATCAATGACCAATTAAATATTTTTTACAACATTGAAATTATTTTTTAAAGCCTTAATATGACTCTCACTCCACTCTATTCACCCGTCAACCAGGGTTAAATTGAGGATTCAATTTTCGACTTATGGATTCTGTCTGTATTATCGAAAGTAATATATTTTGTCAATATCAAGTAAAATAGACTCGACGGAGTTTGGTTGGTGAAATCTTATTTATATCAATATTGCTTATGATTTATCGAAGGATTTAATCTTAAGCTTCAGCCAGATGATATATATTGTAAATCGTATACCGTGCCGTCAGATTCAAGCTGTTTATATAGCACGGTTTAACCAGTGATAAGTTTTGATATTTGACAGATTCGCTGTCACTTACTCTGGTTACTCATCCGGTCTTATAAATCGTAGCGCCTCTAATCAAAAAGATTATAAACTGGCAATCTAATAGAAAATCGTAACTTTTCATTTCTGATTTCATATTTTTACTACTTTTGACGTTTCTTATAAATATGAACATGACATTTATATGTTTAAATAGACAAATTTCAACTCTCTAGTTTTATTAATTTAGATTGTATAAGTTTTTCTATGTATTCGACTATACCGAGAATAAATATTTGTTTGAAGAAAGACAAATGTAGTGTATATATATTATTATAAATGCGTACAGGCCGAGTCGTGTTAAGTATCCACAGCTTTGGGCGTAAATGCCCTATTTGTAACTTCAAATATGCGCTGCGGTAGGAAAACTTCTGAGTGGAATTTGTTTGTCTAAAGTCCTTATCGATAAGTTTGTTTTGTTAAAGGTCGTTTTTGTGAACATATTTCCACTTTATCTTACTTTTATATTAAGCCTGAGGTTGAACTTTTTAGTTGGAGGATTGTTTTAGATAAAATAAAATATTTAATATCTTTCTTTTTCTATTGTTTAAAGTCTTATTGTTTTGAAAGTATATGATAGTTCACAAGCAAGTTGGTGTATATTACAAACCATATAGCAAACATTTTTATGGTTAGCTGTACTGTACTGTATCAGCCTGTAAGCCACCCACTGCTGAGCGAAAGCCTCTTCTTAATATGTAAAAAGAGTTGGGTTATAGTTAGCGCTTTATTCAAATAATTAGAAGACTGTACTAAACTTTAACAGCCTATAATTGTCCCAGAGATGTTCAGGAGTCTCTTTTCTAACGAAGCAGAAGTGTTGTAGCTAAATTGGCGGAAATGGCCAGAGAAGATAAATATTATTCATTTATGTACATTATTAATTTATTTATTTTCTATTTTCTTTGATTTCGTTTATATGTTATATAATATTTTCGACAATTGTAAACAATGTCTATTCTTTTTATGGGAACTTTTCACACTTCTAACAAAAAAATAGAGATTTATGAAGTTAAGTTGGTTTTTGATGTGAAAACTATTTTTAATTATGTTGCTTAGACAACTGAAACAATGGAATAAAAATTTCTTAAAAACAATTTTATATAATACATATATACATTAGGAGGGATTAAATTGTTTTTTTCGTTCCAATTTTAATTTTTAAATTACTGTATTTAATTATAGGAATATAAAATAATTACAAAAAAAAAAATGAATTATACCATTGCCAATTCTATATAAGTTGCATTCATTTAAAAATAAATGTAACTTTGATTTTTATTTCATTGTATATTAATAAATACAATAGTCACGATATATATTTTGTAATTTTTAATTAATAAAATATTTTATTTTCCAATAATATTATTACAAAATATATAAAATTTTGATCGTATTCGAAGCCATGATATGTAATGTGATGCGAATATACTCGTAAACTAAATTAAAAACCTACAGAGTTGAAAAAGATTTTATTTTACTTTTGTATACAATATTTTTTAATAGTTACATTTATAATATATTTTAAATGTGAAACGTGAATAAAGATCTCTACAATCATTGTAATTTTATTGAAGACATTTTATGTTTACTATTTTATGTATTAAATTTATAACTCTTGAGCTTATCCTAAATTATTTACAAAGATAGATTCATTTGGCAATAAAATTATATTAGAATTAGATGAATAGAAAAAGGGAAAATCTAGTATCTAAGCTAGGTCTATTAACACTGAGTTTTGTAAAACGATAAGTAATATTAAATAACACTTCTGCACGCCCATAAAAATGTAGATTTCTAGACTATCGAAGGGACAATATCAAATGCCCACACCTAACTAAAATCTATAAGTTAATAAAATTAAATATATTAATAAATTAGAAAGTAATTATTACATTTAAAATACACAACGATGAAATAATAATCAAATTTAAAAAGGAACCCAAATACTACAAGGGAAAATTAAAGATTGTGGAACTAGGTAGCCATGTAAGTTTGGCGAATAGACATAGGTCAAAATTTGTTTTTATGTCAAACGATATCAGTGTTTTCATTGTGATTTGAACTGTTCTCCGTGACGGTTCAGTTCAATTGTGATGTGACGTGCGCGCAGACCGTTCTTTTTTTTTTTTGTCTTTTATTAAATAATCTGGACTTACCTCAAGGAGATCATTGTAACAAAAATATTAAGGGTTCATAATATTTCCGTTGGTCCGTTATTTTATAAAACTGTAGCTAATTAGATTCAAGGGTCGATGGAGCGATAAACATACACATGCGGGTCACTGATAAGTGAAATAAATTTTTCGATATTATTTTGTTGTTTCTTTCGGCTTTTGTAATGAAATGCTTATAACAAAACCTCATTTCACAAAACCCAGCGTTCAATGAAATTTAATTAAGTACGAGTAGCTAGAAGTTAGGACGAATTTGACAGGGCTAAATTATACTAGGATTACGCTAAAAATTTAAGAAAATTTATATTGGAAAAATTAAATTGTTGATGTCAATAGTGATAAAGTTACATCCATGTTTATGGTGTCAAAATAAATTTAGTTGAGTAATGTACCTAACATTATATTTTTAAATTGACTTAAGACTCACGCCAAAACACCTTCTCAGCTATGAGAAAATTTAAGTAGTAAATAATAATTGTTAATTAAGTAGCACCACACGTCTAACTTAATTTAAATACGATAAATATTTTAATTAACTTGTCACTAATGACACAGTAAAGATATGACGATAGAGATAAAAGGACGCTAATAATAATTCTACCAGATAGTTTTAGAAGAAAATCGAGAAAATCTTATAGATAACTTACACTAAAGGACTTTTTTAATGCTTTCAGGCATCATTCATTTATTTGAATATTATAATTACTCAATTATTTTATGTCTATAATATTATTATACAATAATTAATATAATGATATTTATTCACTTAAATATAAGTAGTTGAGATATTTAAATAGCCATATTTCACAAACTCAAATTAACAAAATAATATAATAATATAATTTATTGGTCTTCAGTCGCTTGAACGATTTCACGCAAAACATTACACATTTGTGATTGTCAAACGTCTTGGACTCTTGGGTCTGTTCATATTTGTCACAGAGCCTCTGACATGGACCTGAACTGATCCTTGTGGTAACTCTGCAGCAGATTGAAGACTGGCTGCTCTCGAGGTTCGGGGTGATGGGACACAGACTCTGAGGTCCACAGCACTGTGGAGACTTGCGGCCCTCGATGACCTGGGGGTGCGGGTAACGTGCTCCGAAGGTGTTACGAGAGCTGGCAGATCGGCTACTGAACGCGATCTTCGTGGCGGACTTTCGGGTATTAAGGCCATTCCACCCATGCTTCCAACGAAGACAGAGTTCTAGAATTTAAATTCAGTATTGGCTAAAATAATCAAACTTAAAAAATTTCATTAGACCTAGACAGAATATTGAATATTTCGGAATATCTATAAATAAACATACAATAAAACTTACTAATTAATAGTAATCAACTTTTTCTGATAATAAGAACGTAGCAGTAAAATAACACGGTATTGGAAGTCCTATATAATAAAAAGGTATTTAATGAGTAATTGAAATAATGTCACCTGTCGCGGTCGATGTCCGAGGTAACCACAAGGTTGATACGAAGGGAACGATCCCCCGCAGTCATACGAAACACAACCTCTTGAAAGGGATGCTCGATGCTGACATAGATAATATATAAAAAAACATTATTAACCTTTGTAAAAGTAGACTCTTCTTAGTTTTTTTTTTATCTTTCAGTTGAACGATTAAATGTTTGGTTCACGTCCACTTGCAGTGATTATTATTATTTATTTATAATCAGTTCAGTATTTCTTGAGATTTGAACAGTTAAATAAATAGTCAAATAGACAAAAAAATTCGAATAAGAATGTTTTCTATAGTAATATATCTATAACAGGTAATAATTATTGTTTTAAACTAACGCGATCACTATGCATATTTAAATTTATATTTGTACGGGTGCTTACCGCGTTTATAATTTTGTTGAGTTCTCTATATTTCGGCAATGTTTCAATCGCCATGATCACGGGGAGACTGTCTCCCTAATCCCTAATATAAATTTAAATATGAATATTTATTGTTTTAAAAATATTCAATATAGAATTAGCGTCGTTACGATTGTATTATATGTGTACATGATGTCCTTTATTAAAATGGAAATTATTCCCAATATAAACTCTATATATTTCTAATAAATAGAATAAAAGACTTATTAAAGACATTTTTAGAGTTTATTGAGGAAAGAAGTCTATAAAAGTCTTTATAAGTATTTTATTATATTTATTAGAACTATTTAGAGTTGATATTGGAAATAATTTTCATATGGGACATAAAGTGCTAGTAAGTAGAACACATGTCATTAAGGATCTTAATAAGTTATTAAGGATCATCGTAATAGTGAACATGAATCACAGTTATTTATTGTTCTAGCAGCAAATTGTTTTTTTTTCTTTTCATAATTAAAAAAAATATATCGTCATCAAGCATAATAAGACACGATAAAAAATGACAGAAATTAGTGAGAACATCACTATAGCTTCTGTCAACGTAGGCTATTTATTATAAACGCGATCTTTCAATGCCGAAGTAATTTAAATATAACGACAAAATTGTGTATTGTCCACCGAGTCTCTTTTTGAAACATTATATCAAATTATATCGAGTGAAATTACGTATTATTATTTTATATTGAATTAAAATTATCCATCAAACTCTTAAAACACAATGGAATAATTACAGTTTACGGTCTTTTTATTGGCAATTTAAATTGAGTACGGAAATGTAATGTAATAATCGATAAATCTCCCATAGTTGGACTTTTTTTAACTATATCAGGCTTTATTGGCTTATTAAATAGAGATTGCTGTAATAAGCACGCAAGTTTACCTAAGATGTTTTTATTCATAGGCGAGCACAATACGAATTTTCAAACAAAGCAACATTAAGCGAACTAGCTGAGACTTATCACGATTTTTGGCTTATATTCTCATATTATAACTTATCTACCGTCCTTGCTATTTCAATTAACTACGAACCTTAAAAGAAAAACCTCTAAAAAGAAACTTACATGTGGCGGGACTGATACGGAGTTTTCTGCGAGGGCGCAACTTTGTCTATGTTGCTGTTGAAACTTTGGCTGATATGGTTCTAGCATCCTACGAAGAAATAATAAAGGTATGACGTACACGTAATAAACATGACAACAGAAGTTTTTAAAGGAAACTTTGCTAACATTTTGATATTATTTATGAAATTATATAATTGCTAATTTATATCAGAAATTAAAAAGATAAAGACAATAATATAATATACATTTATCCCCTTATCTTAAGTTGAATTCAGTATTTCGTTGAAATTTATTATTGTTTCACTAAAATTCTACGATTTCAATAACATTCCATATTATTACTTGTAAGAGAATATAAACAAACCCAGAACTAGCTATGAGCTATTATTTCATTTCATTTTACGAGCGAATAGTTATACAACAATTTATGATTATTAACAAACATTGCTTAAACGTAATGTATGATGTATAAATAGCGATTTGAAAATGAAAAAGCAAGAGATCTACGTACAGTTTATAGACGCACCTGATCTTGCCCCAACGGTTGAAGAAAAGTGCAATAGCTGCGACCCACAGCAGTAACACAAACGCAACAATAAGTGCCTCTTCCGCTCGAACCACGACACCACTTCCATCTAAGAGACAAAACCAACTTATCATAACTCTTAAAGTTAACTTACATGCTTTGGAATTGTATTTAGGTCAATGATGGAATTGTATTTAGGTCAATGATGGAACAGAATAAGCAATTAAGGATATGGCTTAATTTATACTAATGTTTTATAATAGAGCATTTATGGAAAAAAATACGTAATTATCTAATGGACAGTACGGTCAAGGCTGGTGCTGGTCATGTTATATAACACTGAAAAATAATAAAATGAAGTATGAACTAAATTAATGAAAATGTGGAGAATTTTATATAATGCTCTGTGCCGATGAGTGGCTCAGCGAACTTGTCATGACAACATAGGCTTAATACTAACCGATGTTAGCTAAAGACAAATTGGCGATCATAATTTCTGGATGAGCTGGTTTTGTAGGGAGATGTATTCGGCTAACTACTTCGGCTGGCGGACAATCGGTGACTTTACTCCGCTCTGAAATTAACAATAACTAATGTACTACATACAGACCGTGTGAATCACGTACGATGTTTAATTTCTTTGTGATGATAATCAGCTACACGCAGATTCTAGAGCAACGATGAAAATATACTCACCAATAACAATCCAATTTATGTACTTTGAATTCAGCGTTAATTTATATAGATATTGTTTTTAATGCCATTAATTACGAACTAAAGTTAGACTCACCGATCTTTTGTTTGTGCTCAAGCAATACTCGAAGATATTAATTTACAACTACCTACCGCGTATTTGCATGTACCTATTGTTGAAAACGCAGCCTAAAAGTTTGGAGTCAGGATCGATTGCTAACCATTTGAAAGTAAATCAGATTTGAAGATTTATAGACATTTTTTTAAAGACATAAAATATCTTTTTGCTCACCAATTTCTGTTGAAAGATTGAAACGCGTGTTGTGTGCAGGAAATGCGGGTGTGGGTGAAGGATGTAATCTCAAGACTACTTCAGCAGGTGGACCGCCGGTTACACCACTCCATTCTAGAAAACAATACAAACTGAATTATATAGACTTTGATAAAACAATTTACCTACATTAACTTACGTATATATAACGCCGAAGTGTTCTAAGTAAATTATCATTTTAATCGAGAATTTATATTTGTCTATTAAAATACTAAATAATGTTGTCAAAACTGGATGTATATCAGGTAGAATTTAATTAGATTCATGCAATTGCATATTACGTTCTACGCTGTATCAAATCTAATATTCTATTCGTAATCTACATCTCCTAACTGAATAATAATTTACAGGTTTACCAATCTCACCGGCGGAGATACGGGATGGATACGCTGGTGTTTTATGCGATCCAGTCTCCACCACTTTCGACTCAGTCACACTCTCTGCAAAGAAAAAAAATATCCATTAAATAGATCGTGATTTATAATTCATCGTCTGTAAAATATTTTTTTTGTTACCTAATATCTACGATAATTATTTTACTTTAAAGTAGTTATTTTATTTAAGAAACTTTATTGTTACCGCATTGTATAATTTTACAGACACATTTCAATTTGGAATAGTGCAAAAAGTTGCTAGTTTCTTTAGTCTGTTTCTCTCCTTTCTTCTAAGTTACCTAACGGATTTTGTTACGATTTTTACTAATGAAAAGAGAGATTACTAAAGATTTATAAGAAGAGTGTACAAAATAGTTAAATGTATTAATGAAATCGGTAGCCGAGCCTCAATTAGTTTGGAAATTCGACACCTCAGCGATTTCTTGCCCTCGCGTAAGCTACGTAATTGCCCACGGTCCATGCTTTGATCAATCACAATTGAGTAGACATGTAGTTTCACTGTAGATTTTTTTAATTGATGCATGGCAAAGATATAGACAGATACTAAAATGACATAGCAAATATATTTTTGGCCTTAGTATCGATTATAAAGTACCATCTAAAAGAAATTTTCAAAATGTCTTCAATGTACAGAATTGGACCTGTTACAGTTTTATTATAAGGGTATGTACCCGTACTACGTGACCCCTTTTTTACAAAATTCCCCGATCGGTGACCACCCGTAGTATTTGCTAAGACCTTCCCCCTTCCTCTCAAATGTTCGCGTAGTAATTCGCCTATGACTATTAAAAATGTCGGATATGAAAAAAAAACAACTTTACAGGATAGCGATGAAAACTGTTAATTGCATGCGTCTTTTTACATATTTCTTTCAAATACCGACATTTATAAATAAAGTGATTAAAAAACTATGCATAAAAAATATTTTTCTTTTCAGCTGATAATAGATTTTATTATTTAGGAATGTTTTATTAAATAAATTTAGAAAAATCGATTTTGCAGTTCCGACGATGTTAATAGTCATAGGCGAATTCATAAATATATTTTTAAAAGTTTTTTTTTTTTTCAAATAGAAAGTTAAAAAAATGTGGTTAGTTGTAGTACTAGTGGTGTAACGTAGTGTTGTCATCTGTGAGTTTAAAAAGGGCTAAACGCTGACCGCCATATTTGAATATAGGTAAAAAAGCGCGAGATTTCTGTAAAGGATGTTGATAACGTGTCGAAAAGCTAAGACGCCCCAGTGACTAAGCGTAGAATTTTTGAAGACCCCCTCCCGCCGAACGAGTCACGTAGTATGGGTACGTTCCTTAAGTATAGATATCAAAGTTTTAAAACAAGAAACAATTAAAATTATTCATATAATATATGTAAGCATATGCGGGTCATATATAGTCATATATAAATTGTATAAAGTAATGTTAAAATTTAGTTACCTTAGGAATTATAAAAATATCTTTTGTTCTCATTATTTTTTCAAACTCAAGGTTCAATGTTGTCAACAGAAGTTATATGAACATATAAAAAACTTTTTCATATATATTTGAGCACATTTGTACTTTATCGTAAGAAAATTGATTTAATTTATACGGAAACATTAAATTCCGATACTGAAACTAATTTTCCGTGAATATCGTTGGGAAAAAGAGAGTGTTTTAAATAATGTGTTTTGGAAAGTTCTAAAGTTCTAAACCCTTTTTGCCTTTGATTTTCGCTCCGAAAGCAAACACAGGTAAAACATTCGTTATAATTAGTTTTCCTACTTCTATTTATAGTTAGAATAATAAAGAGTTTTCCCATTTTAAAAGTATTTATAAATAAATATATAAATATTAACCAACAATCACACTACGTTAACCTAGCCCCGTGGTAAGTTCGTAAGAACTTGTGTTACAGGTACTAGGAACGGAAATAAATTTAAGATATAAATACATAAAATATATACATAAATACACATCCATGACCCGGTGCAGACATCTATATTCGTCATACAGATTATCTGCACCTGGCGGGATTCGAACCCGCGACCGCTGCGTAAAGTGTCCAGTTGTCTGACCACTCGACCAGCCGGCCGTCAATGTGTTTTATTATTTTTTTTTTTTGTGTGTTTTTTTTTTGTGTGTTTTATTTATGTATTCCACTAGTTTTTTTTTTTCTTTTTTTTTTTTGGTAACATCCGTTTTAGGGTTGATGTAAAGATACTCTCAAATTTTATACATAATACAAGGTATTATTATCTATAGAGATAATGATAGTTCTCGGTCCGATCTTATGTTAATAGATTTTTTTTTTTTTTGTTATATGCATATATTAATACTTATACCTTGTCCAACCGTTTATTATCTTTTTGACAGTTCGACATTAGTTACACCCTCACACGTTACTGATTCGATTTCAAATAATAATCGATTTTATTTAAGAAGAACTTACAATCGATTTAATGAAATATTTTTAGTTTAAATATTAATTATTCGTTTCTTAGTTTTATTTTAACGCATGCATAGTTAGCAGCCGTCAAAAAATAAATAAACGAATGAACAGATTCATTGTTCTTTACTCTTGATTTGAACTTCCAAGATTTCGACTTAATTTCTTGGAAATAATGAAATTTGGAGTCATAGATACTATTTTTATTTCCTTTTTAAAATTAATTTTACAGAAACAATACTTATATGAAGTCAAATTATTTTTATTATATGATCGGTTCATCGATCGATATAATATTTCAAGAATTGTTTTATAGTCTGTGGTTGTTTGATATGCACAGGGCAATCACTACCCGTCTATAAAGTACGACATTACTGTAGTACATTATTCCGAAGAAAAAAAACGTTAATTTATAGACTTGAGCTGTCAAAAAGATAATAAACGGTTGGACAAGGTATAATATCCTTTTACTACTACTACTGATGGTATTATTATTTCTTAGTAGAGAACGTCTTACCAAGCCGAGATTACATCGTTCGCCCCTTAATAATCTTAATAGATCAATAATATTGCCGCAATTTTCTTATAAAATGTTTTTATCATACTTTAACCTCTATCAAGTTGCACCGATCATATAATTTAGGACAAAACACCATGAAATTTTGACTTTTATAACTTTAAAATAACTCCCCTTACATAAAATGTTTCGCGAAAAATAAAGTTAATATTGCTAAACGTTAAATTACTTTTGAAAGTGATATTTGGTTTCTACTAACTTTCGTTTTGAAATACTCTTTATTTAGTTGTTATGAAAGATTTTGTGTTTTCAAACTTTAATATTGATTTGAAGATATTTAACTTTGAATTGAAATGCTTAAGGTTGCATTTTTACTAGCATATTAATCACTTTTGATAATATTATAAAGCAAGTTTTTTTTTGTAGTTTAGGGGTTTTGCATAGTGGTATAATTAATCTATTTTGTCTTTAGAAGTTTAGTAAATTACAGTTTTATATATATATAAAACTATATATATATATATATATATATATATTTGGAAGTGAAAGGCACCGGGCTGGTGTAGTGCGAGTGTTGGTCAGGTGGTTAAATAAAATCCTCAAATAAGTAAATAACATTGTATTTCCTTCCAATAATATATTTTACAACTCTATTTTACAACTCATTTATTCTTACAAATTAATCGACTTATATACCAAATTTCTGACACATGACAAATATAAAAATGTTCTAAACTTAAGTTATAGTTTTTTATATCTTGCCTGTACATGCCACATATATATATATATATATATATATATATATATATATATATATATATATATATATATATATATATATATATATATATATATATATCCCAGTTTGTGTATTAAAAAGATCGTGTGATGCCTTAGTTCGTCCAATTACACATATCTTCAACCTCTGCATATCACAAGGTATCTTTCCATCGGCACTGAAAAAGGCGATAGTACATCCCATTCACAAAGGGCAGAGCAAACACCACGTGACTAACTATAGGCCGATTTCCGTATTAACTGCTTTATCAAAAATCCTGGAGCGTTACCTTAATGCGACACTCAGAGCTTATCTGAACAGGTTTGAAATTCTAGCGGGGAACCAGTATGGGTTTCGGAGTGGTATGTCATCGGAAGATGCAGTGTCTAGTTTTACTGAAGGCCTAGTAACCCATATAGATAACAAAAGGAAGTGCTATGGTATATTTTTGGATCTATCAAAGGCTTTTGACACCGTCTCTGTACCAATTCTTTTAACGAAGCTGGAATCCATTGGTGTCCGGGGCATTGGTCTTGATTTATTTACGAGCTACCTTACGAACCGCACACAAATTGTAAAAATAGGATCCGTGGTCAGCAATGAACAACCAGTTTGCTACGGTGTTCCACAGGGGAGTATTTTGGGACCCACACTATTCCTTGTCTATATTGACCAATTGTGCAGGTTGTCTCTCCAAAATTGCAATGTATACACTTACGCCGATGACACTGCACTGTTGGTGCATGGGAACAACTGGGAGAATGCTAAAAAATGTGCCGAGAACGCATTGCATATGGTCATAATTTGGCTTGACAATAATTTACTAACACTTAACCTAGACAAAACAAGGGTAGTTCGTTTTCATCTTACCAAGGCAAACGAATCACAGAACATGGATACCGGTATTACTATACACACATGTCAAAACTATGTTTCTGGTCAGTGCGGCTGCAGGGCTCTGCAAAGTGTCGAAAGTGTAAAATACCTGGGAATACACTTGGATGAGAGACTTAGCTGGCGTGTTCAGATCGAGACAACAATCTCAAGGGTCAGGAGACTGATATACATTTTCAAGAACTTGCGCAACTCAGCAGATCCCAGAACCATTCACACCATATATATGGGATTGTGCCAATCAATCATATCACACTGTATCTCGATTTGGGGAGGTGCGAATAAAACACTAATGCTAAAATTGGAGCGCGCACAAAGGGCCGTTTTAAAAGTAATGACTCGGAAAAAACGAACATTTCCAACAGCAAAACTTTACTCCGAATGCAAAGTCCTCACTGTCCGACAACTGGCCATAACTCGTATGGTCTTGCGCCGACATTCTAGTTTAAAAAACGATCGCCAATCCGCAGTTAGACGACAAGGTGCTGGCAGGGTTTGCCCACTGGTGAAATGTCGTACAGCGTGGGCTAAGCAGAGTTATATAGCTCTCAGTGCCGTTCTTTATAATAAAATAAATAAAGAAACAAACATTCATTCACTTACAAAATATGAAGCAAAAAAGTTAACAGAAAAGTATTTACTTAGTATTGGATATGATGAGACTGAAGAATTGTTGAAATATTTACCCTAACACATACACACACATATACAAACAAACATACAAACACACATTCACACGCACACACACAAACAAACACACTACACATCGCTTAAGAACTTAATAAGCTTGTAAATATTGTAGGTAAAACATATTGTACTATAAACATTTGCTGATACAGTGCGATCATACAAGTTGTGTATCATTAGGAGGAATGAAGGAATCGTTGCCGACCAAGATACAGGCTTAAGCCTAGTTCGGAAGGCAAAAATACACATTGTTTACCTAATTTTTTTTTTTTTTTTTTTTTTTTTTAATAAATATTAACCAACAATCACACCACGTTAACCTAGCCCCGTGGTAAGTTCGTAAGAACTTGTGTTACAGGTACTAGTAACGGAAATAAATTTAAGATATAAATACATATATAAATAAATACACATCCATGACCCGGTGCAGACATCTATATTCGTCATACAAATTATCTGCACCTGGCGGGATTCGAACCCGCGACCGCTGCGTAAAGTGTCCAGTTGCCTGACCACTCGACCAGCCGGCCGTCTAATTATATTAAATTGTGCCTATATATGTCTTGAACTGTACAGTAAACTGTACTTACATTTTTTGAATAAATTATTATTATTATTATTATATATATATATATATATATGTGTGTGTGTGTATATGACTAATCAATTTACTTTATATATTCTAAAATTAATTGGTTAGTTTATATTAATTATCAGTATTCAGTAACTTTTTTATTTTTTATTTTTTATGAATCGGTTATCTGCTTAAACTTTTCATCGCACAAGGCATGTTTAGAAGTTTTGGATTTTCGCTCCCTCATCGCCACGAATTCATTAGAAGTTGTTGTATTATTAATATAAGCTTAATTTAATTAAGGAATTTGGCTTTCTGTTATCCTGTTGTTTGGCAGCGCACCTTACCTATCTCCTTTAATACACCGGCTATAACACAAAGCTCTTTTCTAGCACAAAGTTAGCAAGCTCTTTTTTTTGTTTTAAAATCAACATTATACTAATTTTACCGTGTTATGACTTGATAGGAAATCAGTCAGTGATGTAACTCGATAGTTACTTATAAAATAAGTAGTGAAATATCGTTTCTATGTTTTAGTAAAACGTATGTCTAAGTAGGAGTATAAATCTCATTTATCGATCTGACAACGCGCACATCTCTATGGTTTACTATTTATAATTTTGTTAACATTTATAACTTCGCGTAAATATATTACGCGAATTTTACTCATTTAATTGAAAGTCTATAATTTATCGCGTTTATTTAAAACTTTACAGTTTGTCAATTTTTTTTTAGTACATTTACAAGTGTTAACAAAATGAGTGAGAAATTTGGCGATGAAAAGTTCAGCAAAGATATCATTATTTTAAATCAGTTATTTGCTTATTATGAAAAAGCAATATAATTACAACAACATCCTATACAAGCTTGAATTCAAGAGAAATTGCGGGCAGTATATAGTCTCTTCAAATTTACCGCTAGAAATTATCGAACGATGCGAAATACTCCTGAAACGTGAAATGTAATTAAAACTTTATTAACGAGTGACATCCTGAACAAGGCCGTGACTCATTTATAAGTTTAGTCTTTGTATTTTACAAACAGCGTTTAAAAGGAGAACTTTAATATCTTTGTTTAAAATAGTTTTTTAATCGTCCTCCTATGGTCGGTGAAAATTTATTGTCTTAATGATTTAAGACTTATTTCGTGGTTTGAAGACATATTATTATGTTTAAAACGGGTACATACCACGATATAACACAGTGATTTTGCGTCAATATTTCGACCCAGTTGCATGGATCGTGGTCACGACAGGACTGCGGTGTCGCGAGGTGTGTGTGTTTATTGTCTTAGTTTTGTGTTGTATAATTTTTTAATAAAATAATGTTTTAGCTAGTTATAATTATAACAAAGATTTAGTTATAATAAAGCTGTTTTTAAATATAAGTGATTTACGATGATAATGAATATTTAAACAGGTTTGCTTGAAGGATTGGTTGATATAAGGTAAAAAGCTACTTTGTTGTAATTTTTTTTGAAAATTTTAATTAAAATATGATGCTTAATTTTACACATCTTACTTATATATTTACATAAAAAATTAATTTTATATATGTAGTAAATATAGCATTGCGCATAAGTAAATACACTCATCTTCGGGTAAATGTTTTGAATGTTTATTGGAGCCAATTAACGAACTTAAACAGCATAAAATAAGATAGAAAACATTCTTGTTTAGTTCAGTTGAAACTTACAAAGATCATGGCGAGCTAATTAACTTGTTTGAACAAGATCTTCCGACTCTGAAACTATCTTCAAACTTAAGCTGCCAGGAAATGTAGTAATTGATTAGATACTTTTAAACAATATTATACCTTATATTAAATTAAATTTCAATTCTCTAAGTAGTTGTTAATGACTACATAACTTTGATAAGAGTAAATAAATAACGACTAAAATAAAATTATATGCGATATATTTATAACTTTAATAGTAATGTAAAATTTTAAAATTATAGTTTGACCTTAATGCACGCAAATTATTGTATTTAAAATGACAAATGGAGGACCTCGGTATTATGCTCAGTGACCTTGATGTAGTTTCCCGACGAGTGTGCCTCAAAATGTATATGAAAAAGACAAAAATCATGTCGAATGTCCATGTCATGCCCACCTCGATATCGGTTGGAGATTCTACTCTTGAAGTTGTTGACGAAAGCATCTACCTAGGATAAAATGTCCATCTTGGTAAGACCAACTTTTCGAGAGAGATCAATCGTCGAATCCAGCTAGAATGGGAAGCGTTCGGGAAGTTAAAAAACGTCTTTTCATTTGTCATACCTCAGTGCCCGAAGTCGAAAGTCTTCGACCAATGTGTGTTACCAGTGATGACATACGGATCTGAGGTGTAGTCTCTGACTATGGCCATTCTAAACAAGCTCCAAGTCGCACAGCGTGCAATGGAGAGGGCTATACTTAGTATTTCTCTGCGAGATCGAATCAGAAATGATGAGATCCGCAGACGAACGAAGGTTACCGACATAGCGCAACGGATTTGCAAGCTGAAGCAGAAAGATTCTCGAGTGGAGACCACGTACCGGTAAACGCAACATCGAACGGCCGTCCGCGAGATGGACAGACGACTTGAGGAAAGTCGCCAGAAACCGTTGGATGGAGGTTGCTATGAATCGGTCACTCTGGAGGTCGATGGGGGAGGCCTACGTTCAGAAGTGGATATCCAATTGCTGATATGATGATGATGATAATATTCTATAATTATTTTAGTAAATTAATTGATGCGATTTCCCTTAAAATTAAATATTTTAGAATATGGATTTTATTTTCACTTAGGGTAAAAGATATATTTTACTAACGTTGGTAAAATAAGGCAGTCTTATAAATATCGTAAAGTTACGTTTAAGAATTTTTGACGTAGTTTGATGTGAGTTGTTGAAAATAAAAAGAACTATAACATAAGGTTTTATGAAATACTACACATCCCGCATGGTTTCAAACGCGTTAAGTTTTGATACTTGTTAAATAGTTAGATATTGTTGGTTATTACTATCATACTATGAGTCGAAGTATCCATAGCCCATCTTCTTTAATAGACTGTATAAACCTTAAATTGAGCCGCTTGATCACGAGATGTGCAACAAATAAAATACTCTTATTATAAACTAAAAATAATAAAACAATTTACTAGCTTTCATTTGATACCCATATTGCTACAGTAAGAAAAAAAAATTCAACTCCCCCCCTCATTTCGCCATTTGCGGGCGCCATTTTGAAAATTTATATAGCCTATGTCACTACTACAGTTTAGACAAATCCAACGACACCTCATATCTCAAAAACCGTCCAGCCGTTTGGGCTGTAGGGCGTGCCAAAGAAATGGACATACATACATACATACATACATACATACATATATACATACATACATATACTCGAAAAACATAACCCTCCTTCTGTCGCAGTCGGGTAAAAAACAAACAATCTCACTCGTTTCCGTATTTTTGACAGAGTACATTCTTGAGTATAATATTTTAAATATATTAATTTACTATAAGAATAAATAAATAGATATACTATCATACACACATTCTCGTTTGTTCCCAAGGTAGGCAACTTAATGCCTGTATTTTAGGTAACAACAGACAAATATATACATATTATATATTTATATATAAATAATACATTAAGACTCGGGGCGGGAACGAAACCATAATCTCGAAGCGGATGGCAGTATCACATGAAAAAAAAGAGGCCTCTTAGGTCAAATTAGGCCTTATAAAGATTGTTGGTTAATATTTATTTATTTTATAAAAGAATAAAATAGCTAAGTTGCTCAATTAGCGTTAATTTTTATATGACTACTCTGCTTGTTGTATACAATACCTTCTCGTAATTGTGAGTCAGGTGCTCACGCTTGCTTAGTGTTTGAAAGTCCATGTCAGATAAAAGGTACGAGTAATTAACTTTTTTACGCGAATTTAACACGGAAATGTATTCTGCGTATTTTCAGTAATTAAAAAAAAAATTAAATTAATGAAAAAAAAATTACTGCGAGAGTAAATTGTTATCCATAAAACGGTGTATTTACACTTCTCTATGACTTTCGTTTAGTCTGCCTAAAATTTTATGCAATACAATAAAATTGTGATATAACTTTATTAGCATTGACTGATCAGTTGGCAGGTACCCTGATTTCCACTTCTGGGTTCTGGATTCGATTCTCGCCCCGAGTCTGAATGTGATGTATATATGTTTATGTACGAGTACAAACGTATTTATAAAAAAATATATAAACATGTATATCAGTAGGTTGCTACTTAAAACACGGGTATTAATTTGCATACATTATGAACGAATGACTGTGTGTTTATTTTATTATTATTATTTTATTATTATTATAATGTGTTATAAAATTATTATTATAAATTTGAATTTGAATTAATCGCGAAAATACGTAAAAGTTGGATAATTTTTTTTTAACTTTTTAAGTAATATGAAGGATATAATTCATCTTAATTAAATAAATAAATAAGTTTTACAGACGCGATTAAAAACATTAACGCAAATAAACTCTTATTATACTTGTCAGTAATCAAATAAACACCTCCAAATACAAATATCAAAACTACATAAAGACTAACATTGCAACGGATTACAAATTGCAACGGACTTCTAAAAAAACTTTAAAATTTTTTCTAAAAGAAGTAACAATTGGGCTTCGTTCATTTTTTGACCAGAGAATCGGAATTGCGATTCAACGGGTAAATGCTGCTAGTATTCTGGGCACAATTCTACGTGGACATGATTTATACAACAATTATCTAAAAAAAAGAAAAAAAAGATTTTACAACTGTTCTGGTGTAGTGGTACGAAAAGTCACATCAAAGTGTTTGTTTCTGGTCTGGGTTCTTGTGGGTGTCCCCACAGTGCCTGGGTGTGCACGTTAAGCCATCGGTACCGGTTGTTATCTTAGAAACGTGAAAGTGATCGTTACTCTTGTTATGGAAATAATCTGACAACCCGCAGTAGAGCAGCGTGGTTTATTAAACTACAACCCTTTTATTACATGGAGAAGAGGCATTTGCTTAGAAATGGGACGTTTACAGGCTGGTTCTGTTCAATTAAGTTCAGTAATTGAAAGTCCTAATCGACAAAATAATTTATTTATAACAAATATTTTCTATAATAAGAATCCATTATGTAAAAAATAGCTACTAAAATTTACCGGATATAAAGTAGCATTTTAATTATACGAGAAACGACACTCCCTTATTAGAGCCATGGGAATTCCCATATGGCATTTTTCATATGGACCACATGTTACTACCGCGCCAATTTGTTTTTATTTTTGTTTTTCCTGTATTTGAAAATGAATAATTTATTATATTACGTCAGCAATAATACTTGTTTTTTTTTAGCTGTAGATTAAGTTATTAAACATGTTACAGATAAATATATTAATAAGATTTTTTTTTAAATATTTCTTGAATTTGGTCACGCTTATAATAAATATTTCTATTATTATATATAATAAAATAGATTAATACATATACATTTGAAAAAAAAAATCTAATTTCAAAATTTAATATATCAAACATAGTATATTATAATCAGTTAAAAATGATACAAAACAAAAAAATAATAAATATTCAGGACAGACATATAGATGTTCCAGGCACTACATACCATGGTAAATAAGAAAATATTATTTGGCTTTTGAATTTTTGATGTTTATTTGATATAAATTGTAAATTATTCATAGGAATTGTTATTGTACATTATAAAATACAGATCTAATTATGTTGTGGGTTCATTCGGCGGGGTCAAAAATTTAATAATATAATACTTTAAAAATGATAATAAGAATAATATTAACTAATAGCATAAAATACTTTAGTTGTTTGTTTTTTTTTAAATAATAATTCAAAAAATTGTTTCTAAAAATTAAAGCTGTATTCAATAAAGTTGGAAATGTAAGGTTACTAATTGGACACTACATGTAAAGTTAAAGAGAAAAGAAAAAGTTTGTTCACCTCACTTATTGCCTATATTTTGTAAATTATATGTATGGCCTTTCACTCATGTATAACAATAAATTTGCAGATGCCTGAAGAAGGTCCAATAAAGGATCGAAACGTCGCATGAATTTGCAATTGGTGTTTTTGATTGGTACCTGACGTCCTCTTCCCT